>JASDDO010000031.1:105101487-110814949 GCA_030015575.1 Agapanthus africanus
GTATTTGGTCGTATTTGGAGTAAGTAAGCTATAGGTTCTAACCTATGGGTGTTTGGCTCATTGTTTTGGTTTTGATATGATATTTACGCCGATGTTAAAACTACGATTGTAGATACGATCGCGGAAGTTCCGAGATGGTAAGGACGGACAAAGCAAGCATGGATTTCGGCTAGCTCGACAAGAGTGAGTAGATTTATATTTGCGGGGGAAGTCGGGTGGATGGCGTATTGCACCTCCGCAACCGTTTAATTAGGATAGTTATGCTATCTAATTAGATTTTTATGATATGTTAGATAACTTAGCTAATTGTATTAATGTTATTTCGTATCTAGTAGGTTATACATGTGGTTATATTTAATATATGGTTATGGTGACCTACTTACATGATGATAGATCCGTACGATATGGATATGATATTGGATGGATAGTGTACGAGGAAATCATACCGTACTTATGATAATGAGGATAGTGTGCCGATTACGGCCAAGTGTCATTTGGACTCGTGGAGTCATGAGTTATCCTGACTTGGGATGTTACGTTTGAGTGAGCTATACTCTTTTAAAAACTAACAATTCGTTTTCCATTTTAAATGATAAATGACAAGGATGCGGTGTTATTTTTCAAAACGAATATCTATTTTAACTTAATGCGGCTTCCTTATTTCAAAATAACATTTCATTCCATTTTCAAAGATAATAATATTGCTCATAGCAATTAGTTATATTTAATAATTACGCGATACGCTTAGATATCCTTTACATGTTCGTAATACGCTTATCGATTATATACGTTCTCTTTTATACAAACACACTGATAGAACATTGCACAACTACCAATGAGTCGCATATGTTACACTACACCTCATTGGTACTGCCATGACACCGTAGGACCGCTATACCACGCGATATGTATGTAATTGCCGATACGAAGTGTTATGAATTCCCTATATCCGGAAAATTGGATTGTAATTATATGCTATGGATATAGGTAGAATTACTTTCTGTTTTAAACACTTATAGAACACTTGTACAAATACTAATGATTGTCATGTTGCACGAGCACATATGCGTATGCTACACCACACATCATTAGTATTGCCATGATATAGTAGAACTGTTACGTTTGTTTGCACGGCTGACTATACTTATGTATGGTGCCTTTATTACCTGCTGAGTTATTGCGAATACCAGTACTATGGGTATTCGTATTTGATTCTTATGAGTTTTTATGATGTTTTTACTTTCGATGATATATATCAGTGGTATGGGACGCTGCTCTATATATTTATATATAATATATCATCAGAGTGATATATGCAAGCATTCTTCTTCTTTACTTGATATTTCTGGATACGATGAGTTGACGTCCACCATGAGTTTTATGTTTTCTGATTTGGTTTTATTCCGAACCGAGTGGGGGGGCTATACGGTTACGGACATACTACATATCCGGACTGAGTGGGGGAGTATACAGTCGGATACATGGTGGACCCGGTCGAGACCGAGGGGCAGGAAAGCCGCATTTGAGACGAGAAGCCTAGAAAGGACACTCGATACCGGGGATAGATATGAGCACGGTGGATATCCAGGGGATACTGACCCGGGCTAGGGATATCGAGGGGCAACCGATCTGTTGAGACGGTGTTGACGATATCAGGATTTGCGTGTCGGTGATGGATACGAGAGATTTGATGATTTAGGGTGTCGATGCTGGACACCCATATATTGATGTTTTGCGATCATTCGAGATATACTGTTATAGTTTATGTGTTATAGTAGCCGACCAGAACTGATCCGGGAAACAATACCTGAATACTATTTTACCGGTTGATACATATAAAGATGGGTTTCTAAACGAGCTATACTCTCACTATTTTGACATGTCAAGACTGACACAAGGATTTTTAAAATGGCAAACCCTTTAAAACTCTTTACTAAACAGCGAGACATTTATCTTAAATAAAATACATATAAAACTTCATACTATTACGTCTCCTTTTAAGCCGTGACATACGTATCCCGCGACTATTTTAAAAAGGGGGTTTTCATACATATTTCTGTTACCTTATAGGTTTATACCTGGATACAGGTCATATACATATGAGATGATATATTTTGGGTTTACGTGATGGATAAGGTTGCATTATAGTACTTATGCATTTTATATATATTAGTACAGAATATGATAGTACTATACTTTATGACCTAGGATATCGTTGTGCATTTCGATTTCTATCTTGTGATATATTTTTATTCACTGAGTTGGCAACTCACCCCCGTTGTACCCTAGTTTCTTGCAGGATATACCGTTCGGATCAACAGCGGCTTGCGGCACATCCTTTTCTTCGGTGATTGCTTTGGTAGGTGGGCTACTGTTGTATCGTACCCACACTTTAATATATATATATATATATATATATATAGAGAGAGAGAGAGAGAGAGAGAGAGAGATTAATTGAGGAAAGAGGCCATAGGAGGGGATTTCCTCCTATGGCGTGGAAAAAATACATCCTCCGTAATTTTTTCCGACGATCGGCACCCATCATCATCATCGTTATCATCTAAGATGTGCGTACACCAAATTTCATGTGATTCCACAACTTTTTCACTGTTGATTTAGTGGGTTCAAAATTAACGGTTTACCGACAATAGAACTTTTTACATTGCTAAATCAACGGTGAAAAAGTTGTAGAATCACATGAAATTTGGTTTACCCACATCTTAGATGATAACGATGAAGATGATGAGGGCCGATCGTCGAAAAATTTGGTGGAGGTTGTATTTATTCCACGCCATAAGAGAAAATTTCCTCCTATGGCCTCTTTTCTCCATTATTCTCATATATATATATATATATATATATTCTTTTGTATCTAATTAAAACTCCATCGACTTAGAACTTGCATATTGTGGACTTAGAAGAGAGACTTAGAGTTTATGTGTTTTTAAGCGTTGCACCCGTTGGAGTCGATTCTTTTATACTTGGTTTTGTTTTGTTTTTCTGTTTTTCGCCATTGTGCGTCGTATATTATTTGCGTGGTTGCTCCGTCGTTTGGGCGTGGAATCTAGCTCTCGTTGGGATGCTTTATATATTATTGTGGTTGTATCAGGTTTTATTCAAAATTTACAAAGGTGATGCTGCAGATTTTTAAAACGTCATAGATACTTTTCAAACACACTTATTTAAACCGATTCTATCTAATGACTAATTTTAAACTTCACCTCCCATATTTTTGAAAAAAGGGTTTAGATTCCTGGTTCTGGCTTACTTGGATAGCGTCGACGTTTTTAGATGTCGCGTGATTTAAATGCCGGTCATATGCTACTTTCGGATCCTGACACATAGAATGAAATAAGTTTAGAAGAGTGGAGAGGAGATGCTGAAGAAAACATGTAATGGTGTAATTGTATTTTATCTCATGTGCAATGATTAAATGGTCCACGTTCCTTTACTTATCTTTATATTGATCCTTGCTCTTTTCTCAATGGCTATCAAATTGTGCATCAGATTCCTTTTCTCAAATATTGCATCAATCTTAAAATGTCCAATCCTATTTTCGGATGGTATTTAAAATAAAAATCAACATCTAATCTTCCTGCAAATTGCTTCCAAAAGATTAAAACAAAAGAAAAATAAAGTCATTGATCGAGACTCCTCAATTTAAGTTGCTTGTCAAGGATTAAGATGGGCTATTATTATTAATGGATAATAATAAGATTAGACTAGACTCACCCACAATCTGCCCATTACGATCACTAACACTGCACTTATTAGCAATTAGGTAAACAACAATAGCTTTTGATTTAAGTAGTTGGCTGTACAGATATATTATTATTGTATCAAAGTAATAATTAAATTAACAAATTCTCC
This sequence comes from Agapanthus africanus, assembly GCA_030015575.1. Classification (NCBI taxonomy): domain Eukaryota; kingdom Viridiplantae; phylum Streptophyta; class Magnoliopsida; order Asparagales; family Amaryllidaceae; genus Agapanthus; species Agapanthus africanus. Next base: position 105,105,358 of record JASDDO010000031.1, read on the forward strand.
TCTCATTAAATATAGCATGCAGGCCACCAAACAAAGACGGTGCAACAAGAGGAATGGTAGCGACATATAAAAGTTGTTGCATCCACACAAGTGAGTGATGGAGAGAGGATGGCTCTTCTTTTTTTGGATTCCGAGTGCATGAATAGCATCCATACTATTGGATGGATTCAACGTTCTAGATTTATTGAAAATCGAAATCAACAGTTGAGATTTATGTGAAACAGAAAATCCTGTGTATTGGTGTATTTTACTTGTTTTGTACGTAGGATTTGTGACAAAAATTCCCGGCAGGGACTCTTTTCCCTTTTTGAAATATGGAAATTTTGTTTCTGGCCCAGAAGTGAAATTAATTTGATTTTTCAAATACAAGGATATATTTGTTTTTGTTAGGATTTTATATTTGGAGTGTTAGGTTTTTACATATGCACAAGGTCTAAGCCATATGGTTGTAAGTCTACGCTAGCGTCCCGGCCGTCTACAGACGCCAAATGCGGAACAAAAACTTTTTAACTGGCGCTATCGTATACTTTAACCCGGATCTGCCATTATTGCTAAACTAACAAACTGTAAAGAGTGTAGAATGGTTATACCGAACGATCCGAGTCCTTCGTTCTTCAACCATCATCCCACACTCCGTTGCGGCTGCTCCGATCTCGTCGATCTCCGATCTCCTCGTCGAGGTGGCACCACATGATCGGTTCTTTAAACGGGCTCCCGTCTCTGACTCGAGGCAACTCGATCGTCAAGTTTGCTAAAAGAGACGACCAAGATTGATGTAGAGAATGAGTAGATGACTTTGTCTCACTTCGTCCAAATCCGTGGACGATCGGTTAATGAAGTTGCCGTGGAAATCGGGTGATGGAATGAAATGGACTGTGAAATTCCATACACCGATAAAACCTATCATAATCTTTTCTAGCAAAATGAAATATCAAGTGAGAGTGAGGAGAGAGAGGAGGCCGGCTACTTTTATATGATGGAGGGAGGTGACCGTAGGAGCAAGTGGTGACCATAAGCTAAAAGCTTCTCACTTCAAAATATCTTAAGCAATCCAAAAGGAATTAATAACAAAGCATGAGTCATTAGGCTAGTCATCAAAAAACCATTAATGCACTAATGAGTCATGAAGCCTAGTCATCATCTAGAACCTTCTAGAAACTTCTAGAAGCACTGACTCACCATATCTGAAGAAAAGATAAATCCGTCTTTAACAGAATGTTAAAAGACGGCTGATAGAAAACTGGAAACTGGCAACTTCCAAAAGTGATCCTGAAACGACTTTCAGGATAACCCCGAAACTGTATAAATATACCCGCATTTGTATTACGACCGAATACAAATGCAACTGAGACAAAGATATTATACCTACTCAATATAATACTCGGATCCGGCTTAAACCAAAGCCGACCAGTATTATCTGCCCGAAAAATAACACGTGCGTAAACGCACGTGCATTTTCCGAATCCTGCCATAAAACCATACGGCCTCTACAACGTTTCGCCCGAACTTGGGAAACTGTCTGTGGGGGACTCTAATGACTCGTCAGCACCCTGGCAGTGGGTTTAACCACAAACCGTCAGCGGCACTAGCTATGCATAACGGCTGCCCACGGACTGACCTCAAGGGTGGCCGAGGAGCGAACTCAAGGGAGACCGATGAGCGAACTCCTCCGAAAACCCTACTGAGCCTAACAGTGACAATGTATATACAGTCCGGTCCGTTCGTCAATGAGTATCGCATATCTGCCTAGGGGGCTAGCAACGTCAGACCCCCAATAGCAGTATAAGTCGTGTCGGAGTGAAGCCCAATTACACCCTGAGATACTACTGGAGTACCTAACAGTAAATCTTCTGCCATGGCCATGGACTTTGTGTAATGGCTCTCCTAGACACAGCACGACCTCGCCCCCAATACCGGGAGAGACGAATCCCCTGCCGATCCGCTCATGTGCCTCCATATGGCTCGGGACTGTACCCAAAAACTACCTGTTTGCACGACTCCTTTGAGCCGTGGTAGGGTAGAAATCAAAGCACAGTGGGAACTCACACGAGACAAATGACGACCTCAGGTCGATGAACTAACCTGTACACATGTCACCAGGGAACTGCTATCTGACGATAGGTATAGTACTAACTAGCAGATTCCCGGCGAGTCCTGTCCGGTGTACTCATAACCCAATAAGCACCTGTATACATCTTAGGTGATCCAACTGACACCAGTGGCTTGTGAGACCGGCCACCGCCCCTCGTCGGGGTCTCGACTGTACACACTAGTCTACTCCGGAGTATCGATGCCCTGTCTCGAAACTCCCACGACTAGGGACCACAATTAAGGATATGCATATAAACTACCCAACTCTCACGTATATGATCGCCATCATACTGTTGGTAGTAAAGCAAGATCCTAAGGGCTCTATCAAAGTGTAACATGCAATCAGTCACCTGAACATGTACACGACTGATAAAGGCAAACCAGATAGCATACTATCATTTCGAGTAAGACTGTCCTACCGGGATAGGTCCTCCGCAATCATTGCAATCACGTACCTGCGATCCAATAATTGACTATGAGGGCACTATCTCCAACAATCTCCCACTTGCACTCAAGGCTAATATTGCGATGTCGACTACTTACAGCCCGTGTGAAACCGAACATCCAACTCCTCTACTAATCAGTTTCACAAAGCCCGTTTGTAAAACTATTGTGTTCGAGAAATAGCCTCAGTGAGTGGATCCGCCTAGAAGTATCTTTCTATATCTCTCTTAATCTCAAGTTCGCGGAGAAAGCCATCTCCCGAATTGAGTAGTACCTGTCTTAGAATATGTCTGGATATCTGATGGGACCTTAGTTCATAAATGAACTCCATATCCAAACTTCTTAGACTGAATCGATCACTGAACCTAATCAGTATCGGGCACCTTGCCACCCACAGTATCCTCTTGGACCACCTGTCCATAATACTGTCCCTCTTCGTCAGAGGGAAAAACTAAAACTCTGACAGTCACTCTGTCATCCACGTCACCTTTGAAGCCTGGAATGATAATCGTCTCCCGAAGGAGGCTGCCGTTATCAAATCCGTAGAACACGTACTTATGTCCTAAAACTGCTTCCTTATGTTTCTCCAGGATTGGATTAATACAAACTTATTGCATCTAGTGCAAAACCAACATTTGGTGTGGTACTTGACATCTCATGATTGACTCAATTGCCTAAGCAAGTGATCTGCCAATCATGCACATCCCTCTCCCCTTTAGTCTGTAAGACACCTTTAGAGAGGGTGACTCCATCACCTGCAGGTACACCACCATGCTAGGAGTCAACTATTCCAAAAACCATTAGAATATCTGTCAAAGTACCCACATTGGGAAACTACCCAAATCCAGATCTAAAACCATAGATCTAGAAACCAAAATGTTAAATATTATATCCATATCCTGTCTGGAGAAACAATTGTGTGACGACCACAATACAACCGATCGTAGTATAGGAATTTTACTTCCTACTTTGTATATGTCATCCAGATACCATGACATCACACCCTACTACCTTCTTAACAGATCCATCCCTTATTCTGATTGAAGTCAAACCCATGACTGTCACATCAAAATTAGATGATCTATCTCCGCTATAACTGCTCAAGTCTATAAATAGACATAAGCATCTTGCCCACTATGCTTCCGTTGCTCCCACTGACTACGACAACCCTCCTACCGGGTCTCATATCCTGGAACAACAGTAGTGTCAAGTCTGGGTAGATAAGAACCTCCCTGTCACCGTCCTTGAGGCAACCGAAGTACCTCTCGGGTGTCTGAGGTTACCTACCATACCTGCGAAGTGGCTATTGGAATGTCAAACCTGATTGAATGTATAGGTCCTATTAAATTTTCCGTAATCGTTCGCGGTTCTGGAATCACTTCCAGTTCTACCATACTCCCACTACTGTTTTCTGAAAAAGATCCATTTTTACTAAAACTGTGGCGAGTCAAGAACAATATCACTATTGATCTTCCAAATGGTAGAATATCAACCCTTGTCATAGCCAGGGTCAACCCACAAACAGCCATTACAGAAACGTGCCCTGAGTTATCCAGTGTCTGGTTTTAATCATAAGCTGGACAACTCCCCGTACCTTAATATCTTTTAAGGTACGAACTATTCTATATCCAATACAGAAACTTTGGCACTTATTTAATTGGAACCATATTCAATCCATGCAGCTGTCTCCAGTGCATATCAACTTAATGGAAAGAGGCTAATCAGCATTACTCAACTTAGGAATCCATCCAATTATGAGTAACCTGAAAGAGAAACACGTTTCTCAAAACCATCACTATCATCTGAATACCAATCACAAGAATCTACATCTTCGATCTCTTTGAAGAATCCCGATACTTGTGACACCTGGTTCTCTACTTTATTCTTATACCCACAACTTCTCAAAACTTAGGCCTTGTATTTCTACGAAACACTCGTCTAAATACTAGAGAAGTTATAAGTAAACAGAACATAGTACGAGGACCTACCCCTTTGTCCTGATGGACACTGAACAACATACAATACTCTGTATAAGTCTGCTGAGTTAAACAACTCAAAACCTGTGCGTTGTAGGTGGAAAACTGTACCCTGGCGATTTCCTCAAATATCACCAATTACAACGAATTCCGATATAATGAGGATGATCACCTAATTCCCAATATCTTACTCCCACTCATCATCTGTAAAACCATACAGATATGAGAATGAAACCTGGTAAATACATACCCTTGGAGTAAGTGTCTAATCGGGAAAACAGTTTTTCCTTTAACAATGCACTGAAACATGAAAATGTTTCGTAGGGGTATCCTGGTATTCATAGCAATGCCTCTTCCATAATCCAATTCATGACTTCAACCATATATTTTATTGCCCTCTCTCTAAATCCCTTTATTTATCTTTAGTCGTTACCTTCTGTACACCATCGTTAGGCTAAATGGTTTTCTTCCTTCCCTACGGTTCGGCACCAGCCTATGGTTTGGAAGAAGACTATCCAGTAAGCATAATAGGTGTACCCTCCTAAACCAAGGAGTACTCGCATCTCGAGAGAAGGTGACGATAAAAGACAACTGAATAATACCTTATTCTTTTAAAGGTGAAATAGGAGCGGCGATGAAGTACGCGGTTTTGGTCGTGAATGATATCAGTCGCAATTTACTTTGCCCTCTTTCTAATCCCTTTATTTTGTCTTTACATATTACCTTCTGCACACCCTACTTAGGCTAATTGGTTTTCTTCATTCCCTACCTTTCGGCACCAGCCTATGGTTTGGAATAAGACTATCCAATAAGCGTAATAGGTGTACTCTCCTAAACCAAGGAGCTCTCGCAACCTGAGAGAAGGTGATAATAAAAGACAACTGAATAAACCAATTCTATTTCTCCTGAACCTGGATCCATCCCCGAAGAAGTCCCTTCGAGTTCGTATATAACCATACGATGGATCTATCCAATGGAAGTGGATATCCGTAGTGATACGGGTGTTCTGAGAAATGCAAAGGGTAAAAGAAGGAGTGGCAATGACTTATGCAACTCAGACAATCCAAAAGCCAGTATTTTAAGAAGGTTCGGTCAACCTGGTCACTGAGTCATAGTCTAGGGTCGGTCAAAGGTCGCTGCCAAAGAGAGAGAGAGAAAAGAAACACTCTGCGTGCACTCTAACCTAGATCAGAATGGTCATCACTTTATCTAATCCGGAAACCTCCCACTGTCCTGTCAAATTCTCCTCCAAACCTAAAGAAGAATCAATCGGGATCACCCGAAGAGTAAACCAACTCATCAGTGGGAATCAGGATCCAACTCTCATCGCATGATAACGTGATGGAATGCATCCACGTTACTCATACTCCAGAAGGTATGCGCATACTCGGCAAGTTTCATTTTCTTTAGAAACTCCTGATATTATTTTTGCCCCATGCTCTTATAACCTTGGCGTTGGTCAAAATGTCATAAGTCACATGCCAAGTTCTACCCGTCACTATCTTGTCAATTTGAACCCACCCGCACATGCCCTTGACGTTGGCCAAAATGGCAGAACGACTGTCCCAAACTAACTCATCTATCTATGCAACAATTGAATACCCAGCAGCTACCAAACACTATGCCTTGGCGTTGGTCAAAATACGTAGCTTGAATACTACTGAATACCCAAAAGAAGTGACGGAGGGCTACAGCTGGTTTTTGGCGAAAAACCTTTAGCGTAGTGAACTTGATATCGCTGAAGGAACCTGATAGCTTTTTAAAATATAGTAGCGAAAACCTTTTGCTAAAGAGGTCACTCCCGGTAAAGGGATCTCGGCTCTTTCCTCATGGAATGAGGTGCAGGATATTCCACTGAATACCGCTATGCAAAGCAACATGTAATCGACTATAGTGAAGTTATTACCCTGACGCAAACTTCTGTCCAAGGGGTCGGTCCCGGTGAAGGGATATCAGCCCTTGCCCCGTCGAATGAGGTGCAGGATATTCCACTGAATACTGCTATGCATAACAAAAGAAAACGTCTTTGCAATAACATTTTTTAAATTGTTCCAACAACTGTATACAGGTTTGTTTTTGCTTTGCGTTGATCAGAATCAACGCAGTCCCATCAATTATCACACCAGAAAAGAACGAAAATAAAATGTACGTATATGCCATCCGCATTCATCACTGGGTCCCGTCATCACCCGTTAGGTTACTTAACTAACGACAGAGCGGGGGCTGGACTAGCGCGGGTGTAAAACATATACAACATCTAATAGTATATAAGCCAATATACAATAATCGCTCCTGGCGTGATAATATGCAACATTACAGAAAAGTAATAAGCATCACAGAACAATACAGATATCTGGGATCCCCGAGTTTCACAGAGCCGCTGCTGAAACCCGACGTTCCCCTGTCGTGTGGATAGCCTGTGCAATGAAACCTAGACCCCTACGGGTGCGGCAAGTTACCCGCCAAAACCTGAAGCGAGGTAGTCCCCACAGCATAGTGAATGGAACACCCGGCACTTCACGGAATCCGGTAAATTGAGCACCCCTCCTTGGGTCAACCTGTACCCCCTACGAGTGCGGCGAATAGTCTGCCAATTCTAGAGTGGGGCCCCTCTGCCTCTCAAAGCCATGAGATGCGGACCCGTTGCTTCTCAGAACCCGGCTATCCGTGCACTCCGTCTCGGGGTAAAACCTAGTACAGTAATGAAAAATAGTACAATAGGTACATCGACCGCAACCTGGTCGTGCCCCAAAAGAATATTATACAACAGGCAGTGACGGCAGTCCACAAGTTGGACGCTCGCCCCGCAATATCAAATGTACAAATAAACACAAACTGTACTACCATTGCACACTGCTATCCACCACGACAAATCCGCAACATCACAGCACAACACAGAACATCAACGCGAATGTCACGTTCGCAAACCCGTCTAAAAGAACTATAGCAATCAAACGCGGTTTACCGATCAAATGACATTCCCGGTCGGAGATATAATGTAAGCACTGTAAACTAACGTGTTTAAGTTTCGATCGACCAAGGACCAAATATCAAAAAGTGGGCCCCACTGCTTACTGGTGAACAGTAACAAAACCTGGGCCAAAACGATATTTACCAAAAACCCCAAAATCCATCACAGAACCCACTGACGAAATTTGGGAGCACGTGCTCACCACATGGCCGCGGATGCGCGGCCAAACCATGGGTTTGGCCGCGTTTCCGCGGCAGCTTGGAGGAATCACGACCCTAAATTTTGTCGTGGCTCTTAAAAACGCCTGCACAGATTTTTAAGATATACAGAAATAATTTTTGAGACCGTTTAAAAACAACAGAAACTGTCAAGCAAGGATTTTTCCGTTTTTGATTTTCGGTTCGATCGATGTTTTGAACGCGTTAGCACAAGTTAGTATAGCAAAATGGTTAGGCTCTGATACCACTGTAAGTCTACGCTAGCGCCCCGGCCGTCTACAGACGCCAAATGCGGAACAAAAACTTTTTAACTGGCGCTATCGTATACTTTAACCCGGATCTGCCATTATTGCTAAACTAACAAACTGTAAAGAGTATAGAATGGTTATACCGAACGATCCGAGTCCTTCGTTCTTCAACCATCATCCCACACTCCGTTGCGGCTGCTCCGATCTCGTCGATCTCCGATCTCCTCGTCGAGGTGGCACCACATGATCGGTTCTTTAAACGGGCTCCCGTCTCTGACTCGAGGCAACTCGATCGTCAAGTTTGCTAAAAGAGACGACCAAGATTGATGTAGAGAATGAGTAGATGACTTTGTCTCACTTCGTCCAAATCCGTGGACGATCGGTTAATGAAGTTGCCGTGGAAATCGGGTGATGGAATGAAATGAACTGTGAAATTCCATACACCGATAAAACCTATCATAATCTTTTCTAGCAAAATGAAACATCAAGTGAGAGTGAGGAGAGAGAGGAGGCCGGCCACTTTTATATGATGGAGGGAGGTGACCGTAGGAGCAAGTGGTGACCATAAGCTAAAAGCTTCTCACTTCAAAATATCTTAAGCAATCCAAAAGGAATTAATAACAAAGCATGAGTCATTAGGCTAGTCATCAAAAAACCATTAATGCACTAATGAGTCATGAAGCCTAGTCATCATCTAGAAACTTCTAGAAGCACTGACTCACCATATCTGAAGAAAAGATAAATCCGTCTTTAACAGAATGTTAAAAGACGGCTGATAGAAAACTGGAAACTGGCAACTTCCAAAAGTGATCCTGAAACGACTTTCAGGATAACCCCGAAACTGTATAAATATACCCGCATTTGTATTACGACCGAATACAAATGCAACTGAGACAAAGATATTATACCTACTCAATATAATACTCGGATCCGGCTTAAACCAAAGCCGACCAGTATTATCTGCCCGAAAAATAACACGTGCGTAAACGCACGTGCATTTTCCGAACCCTGCCATAAAACCATACGGCCTCTACAACGTTTCGCCCGAACTTGGGAAACTGTCTGTGGGGGACTCTAATGACTCGTCAGCACCCTGGCAGTGGGTTTAACCACAAACCGTCAGCGGCACTAGCTATGCATAACGGCTGCCTACGGAATGACCTCAAGGGTGGCCGAGGAGCGAACTCAAGGGAGACCGATGAGCGAACTCCTCCGAAAACCCTACTGAGCCTAACAGTGACAATGTATATACAGTCCGGTCCGTTCGTCAATGAGTATCGCATATCTGCCTAGGGGGCTAGCAACGTCAGACCCCCAATAGCAGTATAAGTCGTGTCGGAGTGAAGCCCAATTACACCCTGAGATACTACTGGAGTACCTACCAGTAAATCTCCTGCCATGGCCATGGACTTTGTGTAATGGCTCTCCTAGACACAGCACGACCTCGCCCCCAATACCGGGAGAGACGAATCCCCTGCCGATCCGCTCATGTGCCTCCATATGGCTCGGGACTGTACCCAAAAACTACCTGTTTGCACAACTCCTTTGAGCCGTGGTAGGGTATAAATCAAAGCACAGTGGGAACTCACACGAGACAAATGACGACCTCAGGTCGATGAACTAACCTGTACACATGTCACCAGGGAACTGCTATCTGACGATAGGTATAGTACTAACTAGCAGATTCCCGGCGAGTCCTGTCCGGTGTACTCATAACCCAATGAGCACCTGTATACATCTTAGGTGATCCAACTGACACCAGTGGCTTGTGAGACCGGCCACCGCCCCTCGTCGGGGTCTCGACTGTACACACTAGTCTACTCCGGAGTATCGATGCCCTGTCTCGAAACTCCCACGACTAGGGACCACAATTAAGGATATGCATATAAACTACCCAACTCTCACGTATATGATCGCCATCATACTGTTGGTAGTAAAGCAAGATCCTAAGGGCTCTATCAAAGTGTAACATGCAATCAGTCACCTGAACATGTACACGACTGATAAAAGCAAACCAGATAGCATACTATCATTTCGAGTAAGACTGTCCTACCGGGATAGGTCCTCCGCAATCATTGCAATCACGTATCTGCGATCCAATAATTGACTATGAGGGCACTATCTCCAACAATGGTGTGGTAGCATCTCTTGATATTTTTTATGTGGAACCATTCCTAATACTTCTCACTTTCAGTTTTCAAAAAAAAATTCTCACATGTAATCACTATCTTTCTTTTTATTTAATTCATAAATTAAAAAATATATTATTTTCTCCGTGATTGTCATGTGGATCGCACAACACTTAAAGAAACATTTTCTCTTAAATACAACCTCTCTTTTCCTCTCTTTTTGGCTCTTGTATATTACTTTCTCAGAGGTTGTTGGGTGAGGATGCTAGTAAGACTAAAAACAAATTCAATTAATAATTTTCAAGGAATAATATTTAACTATATTTGCTAAGCATGCACCCTATTAAACAAATAAGCAAAATTAAGAAGAACAAGCTTCCGAGTTGCCTGGGACGGAAGCACGCCAAATGATCGTTGTTCTAAGAACAGAATTCGCCGCCTCTAGCACAGAACTCGCCGACGATCTGTTCCCAAGATACGACCACCCCACCAACAGAGACTCCACCCAAAGTGCAGTAGGATGAGGAGTCGAACCGGTCGCTGACCCTCGTCGCTCAACAAGAAAAAATGTGGCCCAAATCCGAACTAGACAGAGGCGGTAGCAGCAGTGGAGAGCAGAGGAGATGCTCACTGAGAGCAGAGCAGATGCTCACTAAGAGCAGAGAAGATGAGCAGATGCTCACTGAGAGCAGAGCAGAGCAGATGAGCAGATGCTCACTTAGAGCAGAGCAGATCAGATGAACAGCTTACTGAGAGCAGAGCAGATGAGAAGCTCACTGAGAGCAGAGCAGAGTAGATAAGCAGAGCAGTGAAGAGGAGAGCTCGCCGAGCAGAGCAGAGCAGTGGAGAGGAGAGCTCTGATGAGAGGAGAGCTGTTTTTTTGTGTATTGAACCAAGAGAAAACAAAGAGAATTGGTGCTCCTTATATAGACGTCCCCATTACTGTCAGCTATTAAGCCCATTACTACTCATCAATACACAGATTAATGCTGGCCCAACGTCTCTGTCCTCCAACGGGCAGAAACGCCTGCATTAAAGTTCCAACGGTACACTCTTAATTACGAGCCCATGGCTGCTGCAACAGTCCAGTAACGGGTCCAAACAAAATATTTTTTTGTGCAAAAAGAAAAACAAAAACGCACGAACCGAACCGAACCAAACCGGGCTCGGGAAGGACGGACGGCACGCGTGCGTGTGTGTGTGGAGAAGTCCAAGCCCACTAGCCCTTGAACTACTTCAAAAGGCTAAGACATATCCTCATATATAAGGCAGCAACACCCTGTTGCCTAGGCGATTTGGGACTAAAGAAAAAAGAAAAATAGATTTTAAACCATTAAATAAAGCATAAAATCCATCATCCCCCACATGGTTTAAAAACTCAGTGTAGTTGAAACACAAAAGGACACTTTGAGCGACATAATACTTAGCATATCAATGAGGTGGTTTTTTGCCTTGAACCTCACCTAGTATGACACATTTCCATTCGAAAGGGACGTGGTGAACTAGGTCTTCAACCAGACCCTTTCAACCGAACTTCCACATGCCACATAGCCAAATATAGGGTACGAGACCAGGTTCATAAGTCGGCTAGCACGTTTCGGACATACGCTGATCTTGTCTCATGAGTACTCTAGCGAATGCCCGCAATTCACATAGTCCCGGCCCCAGGAACACACTCACATAGTAATGTTCTCCAAGGGTGCACTAAAAGTACCTACACCCTGCCATAAAGGCCTTGAACATATTCAGAGCAATAGCTCTTCCTTAACCGTTTCAGTCAGGAGCATTGTCACCATAGGGAGGGTCTTGGAGATATACTCCTAAAAAGTCAGTGCTCCAAGTAGACGCGCTAGTAGCTCGTTGTCCCTTTCGACCAAACTTCATGGGATCTCCACTTAGAATGGTAGGTGTCCACTACGGTGTCTAAGTGGTGGGCAACAGACCCATCCCCCTCGATGAGGATTGGAGTAGCTGTCTTGCTAGCCCTTGAAGGGTTCCTTAGAACGACAACAAGGTTTCGGGGGGTATCGTGCATGCTGTTTTAAAATTTTTGTCGTTACAAAGAACCCTACGCTAGAATCGCTAACTAGAGATTTAGTCGGAATAGAATGCAAACATCTTTACATCTAGAAGGATCAAGACTACAACCTTTGTAGACGGTCCTTCTCTTCAATATGCTCTGTGTAGTAGTCCCACGACACCACAAGGCTTCTTTTGAGACTTTGAACAAGCTTCCTTCGTGCCAAAGATGATCCACCACGAAGCTCCTACTAGTTCAAGCTACCACTACACTAAACTCTTTAGTGTGTGAAACACATCACACTAATTTGCTAGAATGGTGTGAGATGATGTAGTAGGGAATGTTAAGAGCTCACTAATTTGTGTTCAAGCTTCAAGATTCATATAACATGTGAGGGTTGAAGCTTGAGGGAAAGCAAGAGGAGGAGAAGAAGCATAAGAGCAAGCATGAGAGAAAATGGCTAAGTCTTTTGGAATGAACATAATGAAAATAATATCAAGACCCTTCACTCATTCAAGCATGGAATTATGCAATATTAAATTGCAACCATACTTGAATAGTGAGTCAAGAATGAATAAAGAAGATTATAACCCATGCTTGCAACCATGCTTCAACTTTACACCTCATTTCTATTTTCACAAAATTAAAAAGAAAATGCCATACTTCATTATATATATATATATATATATAATGAAGATTAATTAGTGAGCTAATCATATTAGTTAATATATAATTATATCACATATAATTTATATTACATTATTAAATCAACACTTGATCTAATAATCCGGTTATATTATATATGACCGACTAATATTATTTATCTGTACATCATATTATCGAATCAACACTTGATTCGACAATCTGGTTATATCACATATAACCGCACCGATAACAGATGACTGCCAGATTACAATGCGGTATCACATACTCGAATTTAATCAGGCCCACACACATATCACATATGTGTCCTACTTCGTTTCGCTTGAATCAAGGAACTTCTGTGTGGGACTCTAAAAACTCCTCAATACGCCGGCAGTTGTTGATGATCATATCAGTCACCTACAAGCCGTCAACGGTACTAGCTGGACGTAACGGCTATCCGGATATTGAGCGATATGAAGATCAACAAGTAAGCATGTCCACATTCTCCATGAAGCCTATCAGTAACACTACTGTACAGTCCGGTCTTTTCGTCTGATATGTCGCATATCATGTCTAGGGGTGGAAATCGTCAGACCCCAGTAACGTAATAAGTCATGCCGATGTGAGGCTCATAACAGGTCGAGAAACTACTGATAACACTTATCAGTAGATCTCCATATCAGCCATGGCCAGGGACTTCCAGTTATTGCCAATCGAGCATAGCGCAACATCAACCCCCAATACCGGGAGAGACGAAACCCCTCCTATCGCTCATTGCCTCCATACGACTCGGGACTGTACCAAAAATCCACCTGTTTGCACGACTCCTCTTGAGCGTGGTAGGGAGGAAATCAAAGCACAATGGGAGCCGCACAAGACTCTATGACGCTCTCGAGTCTACAGACCAACCTGTACCAGTGTCACCAGAGGACTTCTATTTGACGATAGGTATACTACCACATAGGAGTCCTCAGCGAGTCCTGTTCAGTGTACCCAGTCTCCACTGAGCACCCGTATACCATCTCTGATGTCAAACACTAATGGATGTAGGATTATCCATCGCCCATCATATCGGTCAAGAAGCGTATATGCTAGTCTACTCTGGAATATCGATGCCCTGTCTCGATATTCCCTCGACTAGGAACAATTGAAGGATGTACTTGTGAACTACCCTGGCCCCACTAGTATAATCTACATCATAGTCCTGGTAGTCAAGTATATATCCTGAGGGCTTTATCAACAGGTGAGAGCAAGACAGTATCACAATACAAGTCAACATGTTAAAATAAAGGTAACCAGATAGCATACTATCATGTCGAGCAAGAAAGTCCTCTCTGTATATATATATCCAAGCATCCACTATAATATACATCATATGTACAATAATGGCCTCTAGGGCATACACATAAATAACAATTTCCTACTTGCACTAAGGCCATGTGTTGTAGTATCTCATACCCAACATCCCAAAGAGTCTCTCAAATTGCATCTGAGGGAGGGCTTTCGTGAGTGGATCTGCTACGTTGTCCTTCGTGTCAACTCTCCTGACCTCGATCTCCCGGCGATCTACTATCTCCCGGATCAGGTGATACTGTCTCAGAATATGTGTGGATCTCTGATGGGACTTGGGTTCCTTAGCCAAAGTCACCGCTCCATTGTTATCACAATACACGGGTATTGGATGATCAATGGATGGAACCACACCAAGCTCGGTAATGAACTTCTTCATCTAGACAGCTTCTTTGGCAGCATCATTGGCAGCGATGTATTCAGCCTCCATCGTCGAGTCTGCAACGGTGTCTTGCTTGGAATTCATCCAACACACCGCCCCTCCGTTGAGGGTAAAGAAAAAACCCGAGACCGACTTACTTTCGTCCTTATCACTTTGGAAGCTCGAGTCGGTAAAGGACTCCACTTGGAGTTCACCGTTACCGTACACTAAGAACATCTCCTTAGTCCTTCTTAAGTACTTGAGAATGTTCTTAACAACTGTCCAGTGATTCTCTCCTGGATCTGCTTGATACCTACTTATTGATTCAAAAGAGTGTGTTTGTGTAGTGTAACCGCAATCAGAACGATGTCGCGCGTAGCTAGACCGAGGTGAGTACGGGTCGTCCTCAGGGAAACGTTGAACCTTTTATTCTTACTTTAGATGTGTTGAGAAAGAGAGGAGGGATAAAGAATTTTGAAGAATGGTTTCTAGATCTACGTTAAGCAAGAATGCAAAAATATAGATCTAGATTATTTTAGGGATGTAGTTAATATAATAAGGGGCTTGTAGGGTTCGTTAGGATTTAGTAGTTATGGATGATTAATTAAAAATTAGTCTTTCTATCCTTTAATAGATTTAAAACTAGAACGACAATGATGCGTGTAGATTAGGGTTTCTGGAGGCAAAAGGAATCCCACTCTTAATCCCTATCTCGACACGGAACTCCGTTCATATCTAGTCTTTACCAAAACAATCATTAATCTAATCTCTAATCGCGGTCGAGACTAACTGTAAGTGCACGACGGCGCCCCGGCCGTCAATACGACGCTGGAATGCGGAAACGAAAAACTTTGCAAACTAGCAAACCGGAACCACCGCGCACTTTTAACCCGGATCAGGCCATTAAACTAGTCTTAGCTAACTAAAGAACGGGTAAGGAGATATACCGAGCGATCCGTGTCCTTCGGTCTTCTCGTCGTCGTCCCGATCTCCCCGCGGAATCTCCGGTCTCCACCAAGTCGCCGGAAGGGCACCACGTCGCCGGCTTCTTTTACGGGCTCCCACCTCTGGTCCGAGGCAACTCGGGCACGAAGTTGGCGAGTCGACATGCCCAAGATTTGCTGTAGAATGTGTAGTGCTCTTTGTCTCTATTGGGGTAGAGGAAGTTGCCATATAGTGGAGGTATGAGATATATGCTTTTGGAGGAGGAGCTAAATGGATTTTTGTGAATCCAAAAGAACAAAATTCCCCTCACAAAAACATGGGACAGCCCCCTTTCTTCAAGGCCGGCCATGCTTAGTGGTGGTGTGAGAATGGAGTGAAGTGAGGAATCCAAAAGAGAGTGAACCACACAATGCAAGAGAGAGAGAGAAAGATAATGATGATCAAACATCATTACAACAAACACCACACTCAAAAACCTAATCACTCTCATCACCAAAAGTCATGCCATCATGACACTACAAGTCAAGCCATGATGACTAAAGAAAGTCAAGGGTGGAAGAATCATCATGACACAAGAATATGCAAAGACCACCCTCCACAATGCTTATTTGCACAAATGCAAATAAGCCCTCCTCCACCAATCTTCGGCCAATGAAAGATACAAAGAAATATGGCCGAAACGGAAAGCAAACTGGCAACTCCAGAAAACTGGTCCCGTAATAAATTACAGGAAAACCTCGATACTGTGTATACACACCCGCATCTGTATTCCGACCGAATACAAATGCAATGAGACAAATCTACACTGTACTATACTAGGATCCGGCTTAAACCAAAGCCCGCTAGTATTTTCCGTCCGATCACGATCCGTGCAATACCGCACGTATCTGATCGAACCTTGTCATATCTCCATACGGCCTCTACAGCGTTTCGCCCGAAAACTTGAGCAACTGTCTGTGGAGGACTCTAAAGACTCGTCAATACTATGGCTGTGGATTTAACCACTAGCACGTAAGAGGTATTAGCCATACGTGACGGGCTACCAGCTATTGACCAAAAGGGACGTCGATGAGCGAACTCATCCTGACACCCTACTGAGCCTTGTCAGTGACAATATCCGTACAGTCCGGTCCGTTCGTCTATAAGCATCGCATGGAGGGCCTAGGCGGTTGGTAAAAGTCAGACCCCCAAAAGCGGTACAAGTCGTGTCGGAGATCGGCCCAGAACACCCTGAGATACTACTGGAATACCTACCAGTAAATCTCCTACCCTGGCCAAGGACTTTTCATGTACTGGCTCTCCTAGACACAGCGCGACCTCACCCCCAATACCGGGAGAGACGAACCCCTGCAGATTCGCTCACTGCCTCCATGTGGCTCGGGACTGTACCCAACTAAAACCTGTTTGCACGACTCCTTTGAGCCGTGGTAGGATAGTAATCAAAGCGCAGTGGGAACTCACACGAGACAAATGACGATCTCAGGTCGATGAACTAACCTGTACACATGTCACCAGGGAACTGCTATCTGACATCAGGTATAATCCCAACTAGCATGTTCCCGGCGAGTCCTGTCCGGTGTACTCATAACCCAATGAGCACCTGTATACATCTTAGGTGAACCAACTGACACCAGTGGCTTGTGAGACCGGCCACTGCCCCTCGTCGGGGTCTCGACTGTATACACTAGTCTCCTCTGGAGTATCGATGCCCTATCTCGAAACTCCCACGACTAGGGACCTTTTAAGGATGTGCTTATAGACTACCAGCTCCCACGTATATGATCGCCCTCATACTGCTGGCAGTCAAGCAAGAATCCTAGGGCCTCTATCAACGTGCAATAGTGACCTGTAAGGTCACCTAAAGCAGTACACGATGATAAAGGTAAACCAGATAGCATACTATCATCTTGAGTAAGACCGTCCTACTGGGACAGGTCCTCCCTCAATCATTGCAATCACGTGCCTGTGATCCAATAATTGACTCTGAGGGCACTATCCCCAACAATCTACCACTTGCACTCAAGGCTAATTATTGCGATGTCGCATACTCACAGCCCATGTGATACCAAACACCCAACTCCTCCACTAGTCAGTCTCACAAAGCTCGTTTGCGAAACTATTGCGTTCGAGGAATAGCCTCAGTGAGTGGATCCGCTCTGATGTTTCTTTCTATGTCTCTCTATATCTCAAGTTCGCGGAGAAAGCCATCTCCCGAAATGAGCAATACCTGTCTTAGAGTATATCTGGATATCTGATGGGACCTAGCTCATAAATGAACTCCAAATCTAAACTTCTTAGACTGTTAATCAGTATCCTGCGCCATCCTTCCCTCAGTATCCACCTGGACCACCTGTCTAAAATACTTCCCCTTGTCGGAGGGAAAACTATAACTCTGACAACCTCCTTGTCGTCCAGGTCACCTTGGAAGCCTGGAATGATAACTGTCTCCCGAATGAGGCTGTCGTTATCATATCCCTAAAACATCCACTTATGTTCTAAAACTGCTTCCGACTGTTTCTCCAGGATTGGATCAATGCCAACTTATTGCATTTACTGCAAAAACAACATCTGGTGTGGTACTTGACATCTCATGATTGACTCAATTGCCTGAGCAAGTGATCTGCCAATCATGCACATCCCTCTCCCCTTTAGTCTGTAAGACACCTTTAGAGAGGGTGACTCCATCACCTGCAGGTTCACCACCATGTCTGGAGTCGTCCATTCTAAATACTCTTAGAATGCTGTCTAAGTACCCTGATTGGGAAACCACCCAAATCTAGATCTAAAACCATAGATCTAGTAACCAGTATGTCTGATATAATGTCCAAGTCCCATGTGGAGAAACCACTGTGTGACGACCAAAGTATAACCGATCGTAGGATAGGAATATCACTTCCTATTCTGTGTATGTCATCCAAAATACCAGGACATCACACCCTACTACCTTCTTAACAGATCCATCCCCTATTCTGATGAAGTCAAACCTATGACTGTCACATCAGAAATGGATGATCTATCTCCGCTACATCTGCTTTAGTCTATAGCTAGACATAAGCCACTTGTCCACCAATGCTTCCGCTGCTCCCACTGACCACGACAACCCTCTGGCAGAGTCATATACACATACACTTCTAAAGCTAGTTTAGAACGACGCTATACTCATCCTCCTGCCGGGTCTCACAGTCTGGAGCAACATCAATGGAAAGTCTGGGTAAACAAGAACCTCCCTGCCACCGTCCTTGAGGCTACCGGAGTACCTCTCGGGTGCCTGAGGTTACCCACCATATCTGCGGAGTGGCTAATGGAATGTCAAACTAGATTGAATCTTTAGGTTCTTATCAAATCTTCAGTAATCGTTTGCGGTTCTGGAATCACTTCAAGTTCTACCATACTCCCACTACTGTTTTCTGAAAAAAAATCCATTTTTATTAAAACTGTGGCGAGTCAAGAACAATATCACTATTGATCTTCCAGATGGTAGAAAATCAACCCTCGTCATAGCCCGGGTCAACCCACAAACAGCCATTGCAGAAACGTGTCTTGAGTCATCCAGTGTCTGGTTTTAAGCATAAGCCGGACAACTCCCCGTACCTTAACATCGTTAAGATATGAACTGTTCTATATCCAATATAGAAATAGAGGCACTGATTAAATTGAACCAGATTCAAATCATGCAGCTGTCTCCAGTGCATATCAAGTAAATGGAAAGAGGCCGATCAGCGTTACTCAACTTAGGAATGCTTCCAATTATGAGTAACCTAAAAGAGAAACAAGTTCTCTTAATCATTACTATCAACTGAATACCATACTCAAGTATCTACATCTTCGATCATCTTAAAGAATCCTGATACTTGCAATACCTGGTTCTTTACTTTATTCATATACCTATAACTTCTCAAAATTCGGACCCTGTGTTTCCACGAAACACCTGTCTAAAAACTAGAGAAGTCATAAGTAAACCGAATATAGTACGAGGACCAACCCCTCTGTCCTCATGGATACTGGACAACATACAATACTCTGTATAAGTCCCTTGAGTCTAATAACTCATTCCCTGTGTGTCGTAGGTTGAAAACTGTATTTATGGTTAAGAAGAATTACACCGTTATTCAATGCTCCTTACCTAACCATCCACTGATATAGGTAAATATCGTAGACATAATTTCAAAAAGGTATATCTCACTCTATGAAAATAGACGTACAGATATATCAATTTGAAATTGGTGGATAACAGCGGATATTCAAAACCAAATATTTGCCGTCCGGCAAACAACCCAGGTGACTTGCTCAAATATCACCGATTACAACGAATCCCGATATAATGAGGATGATCACCTAATTCCCAATAACTTACTCCCACTCATCATCTGTAAAACCATATAGATGTGAGAATCATACCTGGTAAATACATACCCTGGAGCAAGTGTCTAATCGGGAAATCAGTTTTCTTTTAACAGTACACAGTGAAACTGAAACATTGAAATGTTTCGATGGGGTATCCCGGTATTCCTAGTAATGACTCTTCCAGATTCACGACTGTAACCGTATAATTCTTTGCCACCTCTCCAAATCCCTTTATATGTCTTTAGTCATTACCTTCTGCACACCCCTTTAGGCCAAATGGTTTTCTTCCTTCCCTACCGTTCGGCACCAGCCTATGGTTTGGAAGAGGACTATCTAATAAGAATAATGGGTGTACTGTCCTAATCCTAGGAGTACTCGCAATGCGAGGGAAGGTGAAGATAAAAGACACCTGAATAAATCTTATTCCTATTTCTCCTGAACTAGAATCCATCCCCGAACTAGAACAAGTTCCTTTCGAGTTCGTATATAACCATACGATGGAGTATCCAATAAACTGTGGATTTTCGTAGTGATACGGAGTGTCCTAGAGAAATACAAAGGTGAAGTGGGAGTGGTAATGAAATACCTGGTTTGGTCGTGAATATCAGTCGCAATTTACTTTGCCCTCTTACTAATCCCTTGATATGTCTTTACTTAATACCTTCTGCACACCATCGTTATGCTAATTGGTTTTCTTCATTCCCTACCGTTCGGCACCTGCCTATGGTTTGGAAGAAGACTATCCAATTTGCGTAATAGGTGTACTATCCCCTAATCTAAGGGGTACTCGCAACCTGAGAGAAGGTAAAAGGAAGAGACAACTGAATAGTCCTATTCGTTTTCTCTAGAACCGAAAACCATTCTCGAATTCCTTCGAGTTCGTATCTAACCATACGATGGTTTTGTCCAATGGAAGTGGACGTTCGTAGTAATACGGGATGTCCTGGAGAAAAGGGTAAAAGTAGGAGTGGCAATGAGGTTTGCAACTCTGACAATCCAAAAGCCAGTGTTTAAGAAGGTTCGGTTAATTTGGTCACTGAGTCATAGTCTTAGGGGCGGGTCAATGGTCGCTGCCAAAGAGAGAGAGAGAGAGAAAAGAAACACTCAGCGTGCACTCTAACCTAGATCAGAATGGTTACCAATTTATCTAATCTGAAAACCTCCCACTGTACCGTCAAATTCTCCTCCAAACCTGAAAGAAGAATTAGTCAGGATCACCCGAGGAGTAAACCAACTCATCAGTGGAAATCGGGATCCAACTATCATCGCATGATAACGTGACGGAATCCGCTCACGTCATCACACTCCAGAAGGTACGCGCATATCTGGCAAGTTTCAGTTTCTTTAGAAACTCCCGATGTGATTTCTGCCCCATGCACTTATGACCTTGACTTTGGCCAACATATCATAAGTCACATGTCAAGTTCTACCCGTCATTCTCCAGGTTAATTTGAGCCCACTCGCACAAGCCCTTGACTTTGGCCAACAAGGCTATACGACTGCCCCAAACCAACGCATCTATCTATGCTGCATATGAATACCCAATAGCTACCAATCACTGTGCCTTGACTTTGACCAACATACACAGCTTGAATACTATTGACCACCCATATGAAACGACGGAGGGCTACGAATGGTTTCTGGAAAAAACCTTTAACGTAATGAACTTGATATCGTTGAAGGAACTGGATAGCTTTATAAAAATATAGTGACGAAAACCTTTGCTAAAGAGGTCACTCCCGGTGAAGGGATCTCGGCTCTTTCCCCGTAGAATGAGGTGCAGGATATTCCAACTGAATACCACGATACAAAGCAAAAGTAAACGACTATAGTGAAGTTATTGCCCTGACGCAAATTTCTGTCCAAGGGGTCACTCCCGGTAAAGGGATCTCGGCCCTTGCCTCGTCGACTGAGGAGCAGGATATTCCAACTGAATACCACGATGCTAAACAAAAGTGAACGTCATTGCAATAATAGCTTTTTTGAAAAATGTTCCAACAACATCAGAATAGGTTTGTTTAACTTGCATTGATCCGAATCAACGCAGTCCCATCAATTGATCACACCACAAAGAACGAAATATAATGATGTACGTATATGCCATCCGCATTCGTCACTGGGTCCCGTCATTACCCGTTAGGTTAGCTAACTAACGACAGAGCGGGGACTGGACTAGCGCGGATGCAAAACATATACAACATCCACCAATATATATATAATATATAATATTTCGCTCAAGGCGTGATAAAAATGCAACATCACATAAATGTACAGCATCACAGAACAATACAGATATCTGGGATCCCCGGGTTTCACAGAGCCGCTACTGAAACCCGACGTTTCCCTGGTCCTGTGGATAGCCTGTGCAATGAAATCCTAGACCCCTACGGGCGCGGCAAGTCACCCGCCAAAACCTGAAGCGAGGCAGCCCCCTTCAGCTACGTGAATGGGCCACCCAGCACTTCACGGAATCCGGTAACTTGGGCACCCCTCCTGGGTCAACCTATACCCCCTACGAGTGCGGCGAATAGCCTACCAATTATAGAATGAGTCCCCCTCCGTCTCAATGCCATGAGATGCGGGCCCGTTGCCCTCTAGAACCCGGCTATCCGTGCACCCCTCCATGGGGTAATCCTAGTACAGAAAGTAAAATATACATACAACGGGTACATCGACCTCGACCCGGTCGTGCCCCAAAAGAATAATATACAAACGGGCAGTGACAGCAGTCCACATGTCGGACGCTCGCCCCGCAATATCAAATGTACATAATACAACAAAAACTGTACTAGCATTGCATCCAGGCTATCCCCCACGACCAATCCGCAACATCACAGCACAACACAGAACATCAACGTGAATGTCACGTTCGCAAATCCGTCTAACCGGGCTATAGCAGTTAGACTGGATTTACCGATCAAGTGACATTCACGGTCGTAGATATAATGTAAATACTGTGAACTAACATGTTTAAAAAATTCGATCGATCAAATTTACCTAAGTGGGCCCCAAGCACTACTGTAGCACATAAAGAAATTCTGGGCCCAAAAAGAATG
This sequence comes from Agapanthus africanus, assembly GCA_030015575.1. Taxonomy (NCBI): domain Eukaryota; kingdom Viridiplantae; phylum Streptophyta; class Magnoliopsida; order Asparagales; family Amaryllidaceae; genus Agapanthus; species Agapanthus africanus. Next base: position 105,128,156 of record JASDDO010000031.1, read on the forward strand.
TTCCAAAAACCCTATTTTCTACACAGGATCTCACTGAAAAAATTTGGTGCGCTGAACAGTTAAAACAGCGGCGGAACCGCGGCCCAAGCATGGGTTTGGCCGCAGTTCCGCGGTGGGGTAATGAGATCGCGCGACCAAATTCTTACAGGAAGTTTATAATCCCCTGCACATCATTCTGAAACAACCTGAAAAATTTTTGGACTCCAAAAAATTTCGACAGAAACTGATGCTATTGTAAACGCGGGTTTTTGGAATTTTGTTCGATCGAAAGTGTAAACATACTAGACCAAGATAGACTAGGTTAATGGCGAGGCTCTGATACCACTGTAAGTGCACGGCGGCGCCCCGGCCGTCAATCCGACGCCGGAATGCGGAAACGAAAAACTTTGCAAACTAGCAAACCGGCACCACCGCGCACTTTTAACCCGGATCAGGCCATTAAACTAGTCCTAGCTAACTAAAGAACGGGTAAGGAGATATACCGAGCGATCCGTGTCCTTCGGTCTTCTCGTCATCGTCCCGATCTTCCCGCGGAATCTCCGGTCTCCACCAAGTTGCCGGAAGGGCACCACGTCGCCGGCTTCTTTTACGGGCTCCCACCTCTGGTCCGAGGCAACTCGGGCACGAAGTTGGCGAGTCGACGTGTCCAAGATTTGCTGTAGAATGTGTAGTGCTCTTTGTCTCTATTGGGATAGAAGAAGTTTCCATATAGTGGAGGTTTGAGATATATGCTTTTGGAGGAGGAGCTAAATGGATTTTTGTGAAGCCAAAAGAACAAAATTCCCCTCACAAAAACATGGGACAGCCCCCTTTCTTCAAGGCCGGCCATGCTTAGTGGTGGTGTGAGAATGGAGTGAAGTGAGGAATCCAAAAGAGAGTGAACCACACAATGCAAGAGAGAGAGAGAAAGATAATGATGATCAAACATCATTACAACAAACACCACACTCAAAAACCTAATCACTCTCATCACCAAAAGTCATGCCATCATGACACTACAAGTCAAGCCATGATGACTAAAGAAAGTCAAGGGTGGAAGAATCATCATGACACAAGAATATGCAAAGACCACCCTCCACAATGCTTATTTGCACAAATGCAAATAAGCCCTCCTCCACCAATCTTCGGCCAATGAAAGATACAAAGAAATATGGCCGAAAACGGAAAGCAAACTGGCAACTCCAGAAAACTGGTCCCGTAATAAATTACAGGAAAACCGCAATACTGTGTATACATACCCGCATCTGTATTCCGACCGAATATAAATGCAATGAGACAAATCTACACTGTACTATACTAGGATCCGGCTTAAACCAAAGCCCGCTAGTATTTTCCGTCCGATCACGATCCGTGCAATACCGCACGTATCTGATCGAACCCTGCCATATCTCCATACGACCTCTACAGCGTTTCACCCGAAAACTTGAGCAACTGTCTGTGGGGGACTCTAAAGACTCGTCAATACTATGGCTGTGGATTTAACCACTAGCACGTCAGAGGTATTAGCCATACGTGACGGGCTACCAGCTATTGACCAAAAGGGATGTCGATGAGCGAACTCATCCTGACACCCTACTGAGCCTGTCAGTGAAAATATCCGTACAGTCCGGTCCGTTCGTCTATGAGCATCGCATGGCGGGCCTAGGGGGTTGGTAAAAGTCAGACCCCCAAAAGCAGTACAAGTCGTATCGGAGATCAGCCCAAAACACCCTGAGATATTACTGGAATACCTACCAGTAAATCTCCTGCCTTGGCCAAGGACTTTTCATGTACTGGCTCTCCTAGACACAGCGCGACCTCACCCCCAATACCGGGAGAGACGAACCCCTGCAGATCCGTTCACTGCCTCCATGTGGCTCGGGACTGTACCCAACTAAAACCTGTTTGCTCAACTCCTTTGAGCCGTGGTAGGGTAGTAATCAAAGCACAGTGGGAACTCACACGAGACAAATGACGATCTCAGGTCGATGAACTAACCTGTATACATGTCACCAGGGAACTGCTATCTGATATCAGGTATAATCCCAACTAGCATGTTCCCGGCGAGTCCTGTCCGGTGTACTCATAATCCAATGAGCACCTGTATACATCTTAGGTGAACCAACTGACACCAGTGGCTTGTGAGACCGGCCACCGCCTCTCGTCGGGGTCTCGACTGTATACACTAGTCTACTCTGGAGTATCGATGCCCTATCTCGAAACTCCCACGACTAGGGACCTTTTAAGGATGTGCTTATAGACTACCAGCTCCCACGTATATGATCGCCCTCATACTGCTGGCAGTCAAGCAAGAATCCTAGGGGCTCTATCAACGTGCAATAGTGACCTGTAAGGTCACCTAAAGCAGTACACGATGATAAAGGTAAACCAGATAGCATAATATCATCTTGAGTAAGACTGTCCTACTGGGATAGGTCCTCTCTCAATCATTGCAATCACGTGCCTGTGATCCAATAATTGACTCTAAGGGCACTATCCCCAACACTAACAATGAATTTTTAGCGCGCCCGATTAGGATGTTAATGATTGTCTTGATAAAGTTTATAAATTTTATAGGACGTAAAAAGAGTTTAGGTATTTTCATCATCCATTAACTTACCCTAATCCTATGAACCCTAACAAGCGGAGAATTATTCGCGCATGTTGGAAGAAAAAGAGATGGAGAGAAAATGCATAATTAAACTACAAAAAAATAGAATAGGAAAAAGAGCTACCTTTATTAATCAACAATATTCATTACACTTTGATTCCTTAGAAAATGATTACAAATACTTGTTTGCTTCTCGATCTCTTCTAAGGAGGTAGATGAACCGCTTATGATCAGCCTGGATACATGAGCCGTCATAGACTTCGTGATCTCGTCGGCTTGATGATTTTTCCAAGAGCCTCTCGGTCTTTATTTATAGTCCCAAAGCCAAAAATTTAGCTTCCAAAGTTGGAAGTTAACAGTAAAGATTCTCCCCAAAACTTTGCAGCCTCTAACTCCCCTACCCTGCGGTGGATCCACGGCCAACAGGGGGGTTTGGCCGCTGATCTGCGGCCAAGGGTGGAGATCAATTGATGAAATTTCAGTGGGCAGATCCTTGTGACATGTAGCAATTTCTAGAAGCTTTGGATCTTTGAAATCTTCTTGTAGTTGCTGCCAGACTTGATTTCTTCATTTTGATTTCTTAATTAGGCAGGTTAGCTTTAACAACTTGATTTTCTTGATTTAAGACCTGAAAATTCTGCACAACAACTTAAATAATATTTAGTAGACTTAGTTCTACTAGGATTAGGTCAATGATATTATTTGCATACATTTTCGTACCAAATTATAATTATAATATATCAACACATGGAAAATAGTATTTTTACACATAAACCCTCATATGTATGATATATTATAATAAAGACCTTTTTAATATAGAAATAGTAGGAAAAATGTAATAACAAATGTGCAGTTTTATCAACTGAACAAATACCCCCAAACTTATCTTTGATCGTCCCGAGCAAATTAGTTTATTCAAGAGAAGGAAAAGAAAAAGAAAGGAGAAAACTAAGCACACTTTCGTAGGCAAACACGATTGCACTGAGCACGTGCAACAAGCCGTTAAACCTCTAGGTGTCTCTAGTAGGAGGAGTGTTGTCTCCTGAGGGTTTTCAGCGGATTACACCCACAAAATCCTATAATAAAAGAGAGATGGTGAAATTTACATATAAAGATAAGAACCATAAAAGAAAGACTTTGAAAATTTAGAGTTTCCAACTACACTAGCTTTTCAGTTGTTATGAGCCCTATCTTAATAGTCATGAAAAGATGTTGGAAATCACATCATCCCTCAATAAAACATCGTCTTTATTTTTCATTCCTATCTTTCATCCAAACATCGATCATATACCCCTACGTGTGTGAATAGAATACCCCTACATTCGGAGAATTCAATTCAAGCTATCATACTCTTGTCCATCTGCCTCAGTACTTTTTAATTTGATGAATATTTAGATTTGCTCACACATTTTCATGCGACCGTTAATACTTCTTGAGGTACTAACCGACCTATTACTCATGTGCTTGCTGATTAGGTGATAATATTTTCCTCGTCTTGCACCACCTAAGGCTTAGTAGTGACTCCCAGACCAGTTGGCCTTAGAGCACTAGGTGAAGAGGCACCCTCGCTATATTTTTTTATTGCTGCCTTGGTGATAACAAAACCAATGTTCATTTTTTTCTTTTCACCATTTTTATATTTTCTTCATTTATTATTTTCTTCATATTTTGGCTTTTAGACAAGAGCATTTCAAGGTATCCTCTACTATCCCGAGTTTCAAGACGTGTGTAAGTGCATATAGGAGGGTATCAACATTCAAATGTTTGGCTTCCAGAATAGGGACTATTTTTCAGACTTATTTTTATCCTCAGATTAGTGACTTCTTTCATCTTACTAACCCTTAGGACAACGGCTCATAACTACTTATTACTAGTTCGTTTAAGAAAACGTCTAATTTTCTTGGTTTTCTTAAACTATTCCTATCTTTCATATATAATTTTTCACTTTCTATTCTTTTATTATCAAAAAAAATTTGTGCTTATATATAGTATAATGCAAAGTATGCATAAATAAGCACAAACCTCCCCCAAACTTGTTTTCAACAGTGTCCTCACTGTTGCTATCTGCTGGATCACAAAAACCTGTAAGCTTGGAAGGACATTATTAATGGGGGCATGAATATATGAAAGTGAAAATCCTCCCCCAAAATTATTTTTGGCTCACAAATTTGAGGACAAAAGTTATGTTCAAGAGCCAAAAATAGACCCCCCCCCTCAAACATGAGTTAGACAATATGAAGCATTTTAAGAGGGGGTGAGTCATTTGGTCAAAGTAAGACTTTACAAAGACCAAAAGTTAACACCAACCATTCAAAGATTTTATCAGTATAGCGTATAGGTTGGTGGAAGAATGTGTTGTATCGAGTCAAGAAAAAATGGGGAAGGGATAAGAGGTGTTCTGGAAAGGGTTTGAAATTAGAGAAAAGAAAGGATGAGGATGAATGTGAATGATTAGGAAGAAGGAATGATGACGGTTTAACCTCTATAGGTGGAGATTGATCAATCACAAAATCCGTATTGTTTAAAAATTCAAGTTCGTCAGCAAAAAGTTCTTCAAAACTTTTATCAATGGTGTGATCGAACATTTTGCTGTCAAAGAGTTTTGTGCCAGAATTTATCCTACTTGATTCAAAAATTATTGAGGTAGAGGACTCGAAAAACTCATCTACCTCATTTTCAAAAATATCCAAATCAAGTTGAGTTTCTGGTATTATTGAACTTGAATTAACGGATTGTGATTTATCAAAACTCACTGAAACTATAGGAAAAGAAGAAGAACCGGAGAAAGTAGAAAGTGAAATGGGTAAACAAATTGGTATGTCGAGTGTTGCTGAACCAGATATGGAAGATGGAGGCTGTATTTCGGTCTGATCTTTTGGTATACCATTATCATCAACTTCATGACATATTTGGGGTTCAGGAAGAATTAAAGGCTCAAGATGATGACCACAAGGAAGTGAAAGGATTTGATGAATTGGTGGGACAAAATCATCCAAAATTTCGGGTTCATCAATCAATATATCCCCAACGTCAATCACCTCATTCAAGTGAAGGTTAAAATTCCCAAACACCTCATCAAAAGTATGGTTTTCAATCAGTTTTGGTTCAAGAGTGGAGGTGTAGAGATCACAAGGGTTGGATATGGTTTCACTTGAAATGGACCCTTCACAGTCGGGTAAATCAAACACTACAAAGTCACACAACTTATCAGACATTCTATTTGGTGTACTTGATGAATCTATGAAACCGGAGTTGTGGATTTCAGTTTGGAATGGGGAGGTTTGATTAGGAAGGGTGTACAGTTCTGTCTTACTACCCAAATCCTTCCTAATTTGGTTCAACAGTTCCAGAAATTTTTCAAATGTCTGCTCCAGACTAGTCTTGGGTTGATAAGGGGTTTCAGTATAAGATTGAAATTCCTGTGGATAATTAAAACTCCTAAATGACTGATTAGAAGAACTGTCTAGAGTAGGTGGAAAAGTCGGATTGGATTGATAGGAATAGAATGGTTGCGGAACTTGGGTAGGAGTAGGATCAATATTATGATAAGAAGAATATTGATATGGGTTGGTTGGTTGGCTATTTTCAATAGACATCTTATATGCCACAAACCGCATATCAAACTCTTCTCCGGACAGTGGTGGTGATGGTTGATATTGGTCCGGGTTGAAACTTTGGCCTCTAGCCCTAGCTATGTGCTCAGCAATGGACATTCGTCTAGGGGCTTCCTCACTCTGGGTATCAACTGAAACAGGTATAGTATTAGGATACGGTTGATAAGACCTAGACTGACGTGGCCAACTGTTTCTTCCTGCTTGTTCTATATGATCTCTTAAGGACATGGAAGAGCCGGACAGTATACCGAAGGGATTTCGAAAACAAGAGATATCTGGTTGTGGACAGCAAAGCTCGGCAAGTGTTCTTCTGTTTAGGTCACCCATTATAAGAAGAGAAGAAGGGGGAAGGGGTAAAAAGGGGAGAAAATAATTTGTTTGTTTTGGAAAATGACGGATTTAGACAAATCACACAAAAATGCACAAACAACCCTAGAACTATGGTTACCTGGGTCCAGTCTCTAGACCGCTCCTAGACTTCCAAAGGACAAGCCGCAGGATAAATCCTCTACCGCCTCTTTACTACCCTTGTAGCCAGGTAAGTGCCAGGTGAGTGGGAGGCTCCCCACTACAAAAGTAGTGGTCCTAATTAAGCAACCACTCGCCTTGGACACACTTGCCTAGTCACCACAAAAGTAATGCGGATAAGCGATAGATTATCCACGACCTTCCTCTGTCCTTAATGAGCGCGACAGTCCTTAGAGTCTGGTCAAGATATTTTTTAAATTAATGTAGGGTTGATGCGGATGTTCAGTTTGTGATTTGTGGGGCTTAGGAAGGGTGATGAAATCCCCACCTAATCTGGATTTGGTCTTGCCCCTTAAAAATCCGTATTAAAATATGCAAAAACAAACCGCAAAACAAAACTTTGCAAAATTATTTTTGAGCGGCGATATTTTGCAAAGAATCCTGCAGAAAATAGATTTTATTGGATTTAAGAGGAGTGAGAAGGAGTTAAGAAAGATACCAGAGAAGTGTGAAACCCTAGATCTCCTGTTTCCTCAAGTCCGTGACTCCAGATTCCCTCGCAAAATTCACACACAAATCGTTAAATATGCAATTTGCAGTTTTGCTTTAATAATGATATGAATCGTCTAAGAATTCAACACAAATAGCAAGAATAAAAAATTACGCACGTATCCCCGGCAACGGTGCCATTTGATTGATGTGAAAGTGTGTTTGTAGAATAACCGCAATCAGAACGGTGTCGCGCATAGCTAGACCGAGGTGAGTACGGGTCGTCCTCAGGGAAACGTTGAATATTTTAATCTTATTTTAGATGTGTTGAAAAAAAGAGGAGTGATAAGAATGTTGAGGAATGGTTTCTAGATCTACGTTACGCACTAATGCAAAATATAGATCTAGATTATTTATGGATGTAGTTAATATAAGAAGGGGCTTGTAGGGTTCGTTAGGATTTAGTAGTTATGGATGATTAATTAAAAATTACTCTTTCTATCCTTTAATAGATTTAAAACTAGAACGACAGTGATGCGTGTAGATTAGGGTTTCTGGAGGGAAAAAGAATCCCACTCTTAACCCCTATCTCGACACGGAACTCCGTTCATATCTAGCCTTTACCAAAACAATCATTAATCTAATCTCTAATCGCGGTCGAGACTAACAATGAATTGTCAGCGCGCCCGATTAGGATGTTAATGATTGTCTTGATAAAGTTTATAAACTTTATAGGACGTAAAAAGAGTTTAAGTATTTTCATCATCCGTTAACCTACCCTAATCCTACGAACCCTAACAAGCGGAGAATTACTCGCGCATGTTGGGAGAAAAAGAGATGGAGAGAAATGCATAATTAAACTACAAAGAAATAGAATAGGAAAAAGAGCTACCTTTATTAATCAACAATATTCATTACACTTTGATTCCTTAGAAAATGATTACAAACACTAGTTTTCTTCTTGATCTCTTCTAAGGAGGTAGATGAACCGTTGATGATCAGCCTGGATGCGTGAGCCGTCTTGGACTTTGTAATCTCGTCGGCCTGATGATTTTTCCAAGGGGCTCTCGGTCTTTATTTATAGTCCCAAATCCAGAAAGTTAGATGCCTAAATTGGGGAATAGTAGCTGAAATCCCACCAGAAAAATGCCAGCTTCTATCTCTTCTTCCATGCGGCGGATCCGCAGCATCAAGGGGCTTGGGCTGCGGATCCGCGGCCTGATGATCAGGTCCTTTGATCTGGTTTCCTTGGTTTTTCTTCTCATGCCACGTGTGATCAGTCCTTAGAGTCTGGTCTAGATATTTTTTAAATTAATGTAGGGTTGACGCGGATGCTCGGTTTGTGATTTGTGGGGCTTAGGAAGGGTGATGAAATCCCCACCTAATCTGGATTTGGTCTTGCCCCTTAAAAATCCGTATTAAAATATGCAAAAACAAACCGCAAAACAAAACTTTGCAAAAAGATTTTTGAGCGGCGATATTTTGCAAAGAATCCTGCAGAAAATAGATTTTATTGGATTTGAGAGGAGAGAGAAGGAGTTAAGAAAGATACCAGAGAAGTGTGAAACCCTAGATCTTCTGTTTTCTCAAGTCCGTGACTCCAGATTCCCTCGCAAAATTCACACACAAATTGTTAAATATGCAATTTGCAGTTTTGTTTTAATAATGATATGAATCGTCTAAGAATTCAACACAAATAGCAAGAATAAAAAATTACGTACGTATCCCCGGCAACGGCGCCATTTGATTGATTCGAAAGAGTGTGTTTGTGTAGTGTAACCGCAATCAGAACGGTGTCGCGCGTAGCTAGACCGAGGTGAGTATGGGTCGTCCTCAGGGAAACGTTGAACCTTTTATTCTTACTTTAGATGTGTTGAGAAAGAAAGGAGGGATAAAGAATTTTGAAGAATGATTTCTAGATCTACGTTAAGCAAGAATGCAAAAATATAGATCTAGATTAGTTTAGGGATGTAGTTAATATAAGAAGGGGCTTGTAGGGTTCGTTAGGATTTAGTAGTTATGGATGATTAATTAAAAATTACTATTTCTATCCTTTAATAGATTTAAAACTAGAACGACAGTGATGCGTGTAGATTAGGGTTTCTGGAGGGAAAAGGAATCCCACTCTTAACCCCTATCTCGACACGGAACTCCGTTCATATCTAGCCTTTACCAAACAATCATTAATCTAATCTCTAATCGCGGTCGAGACTAACAATGAATTGTTAGCGCGCCTGATTAGGATGTTAATGATTGTCTTGATAAAGTTTATAAACTTTATAGGATGTAAAAAGAGTTTAGGTATTTTCATCATCCATTAACCTACCCTAATCCTACAAACCCTAACAAGCGGAGAATTACTCGCGCATGTTGGGAGAAAAAGAGATGGAGAGAAAATGCATAATTAAACTACAAAGAAATAGAATAGGAAAAAGAGCTACCTTTATTAATCAACAATATTCATTACACTTTGATTCCTTAGAAAATGATTACAAATACTAGTTTGATTCTCGATCTCTTCTAAGGAGGTAGATGAACCGTTGATGATCAGCCTGGATGCGTGAGCCGTCTTGGACTTCGTGATCTCGTCGGCTTGATGATTTTTCCAAGAGGCTCTCGGTCTTTATTTATAGTCCCAAAGCCAGAAATTTAGCTTCCAAAGTTGGAAGTTAACAGTAAAGATTCTCCCCAAAACTTTGCAGCCTCTAACTCCCCTACCCTGCGGCGGATCCACGGCCAAGGGTGGAGATCAATTGATGAAATTTCAGTGGGCAGATCCTTGTGACATGTGGCAATTTCTAGAAGCTTTGGATCTTTGAAATCTTCTCGTAGTTATTGCCAGATTTGATTTCTTCATTTTGATTTCTTAATTAGGCAGGTTAGCTTTAACAACTTGATTTCCTTGATTTAAGACCTGAAAATTCTGCACAACTTAAATAATATTTAGTAGACGTAGTTCTACTAGGATTAGGTCAATGATATTATTTGCATACATTTTCCTATCAAATTCTAATTATAATATATCAACACATAGAAAATAGTATTTTTACATATAAACCCTGATATGTATGATATATTATAATAAAGACCTTTTTAATATAGAAATAGTAGGAAAAATGTAATAACAAATGTGCAGTTTTATCAACTGAACACCTACTCACTACACTTAGTGAGTACGCTATATCGGGTCTGGTACATAATATCGCATACATGATAGAGCCTACTGCCGAAGCATAGGGTATCCCTTACATGCGAGTTCTCTCCAAATCAGTCTTGGGAGACATCTCTTTGGAGAGAGTGAGTCCAGAGATCGTGGGTACATTCCCACGGTTGGACTCTTCCATACTAAACCTCTTTAGTATGGTGTCTATGTACCTGGATTAGGACAATCCCAGTATCCTCTTAGATCTATCTCTATAGATCTTGATCCCTAAGATGTAGGAGGCATCACCTAGATCTTTCATTGAGAATCTCTGTGATAAGAAGAGCTTGACCGAGTGCAGCATACGAACATCGTTTCCTATCAAGAGTATATCATTCACGTACAATACGAGGAAGAGGACCTTACTCTCTGCAATCTTCTTGTATATACAAGGTTCATCTATATTTTTGATGAAGTCAAACTCTTTGACTACCTCATCAAAACAGATGTTCCAACTGCGCGATGCCTGTTTTAACCCGTAGATGGATTTAAGCATCTTACACATCTTTCCGCTGCTCCCACTGTCTACGAAACCCTCCGGCTGAATCATGTATACGCTCTCTTCTAAATCACCATTTAGAAAGGCGGTGTTAACATCCATTTGCCAGATTTCGTACTCATGGTATGCAGTGATGGCAAATAGGATCCGGATGGACTTAAGCATAGCCACTGGAGAAAAGGTTTCATCATAATCTATATGACGAAAACCTTTTGCAACAAGTCTAGCTTTAAAAGTCTCAACTTTTCCATCTACCCCAAGTTTCTTCTTGATCGCACGCTTTTGGCGTGTCGGATGTTCAAAGTTCTAAAGTTATAACCGCGATCAGGACGGTGTCGCTATGCAGCTAGCCGGTTGAGCACGGGTCGATCCACAGGGAGATAGTTGTATGTCCGTTCGAGTTTTAGACGAGTCAATAAAGAATATGTATATGTTTGTTCAGTTCTATCCTAAGTGTTTTATATGCAAGTATAAAGTTGTTAAGAAAAAGATATGAAAGTGTAAGCTAAGGAAATCCGCACTCAAAACCTTTGAGACGAGTCTTGACCAATTGAAGCTAGAGCAATTGGCAACAACGTAGATTAGAGGATTTAAGCACGGTATTCATAGAATCCGGCTTATTTACCCTTGTCCTTCCGTTCTTGTCTCTTGCTTTCGCCTCCAGCCAAACCGAACGCAACCGGTCGCGGTTAGGAATCACCGTTACCTTGGTAGGGTAGGGTGCCTAACGGAGCGCTTGCGTATCGTTTGGGCGGAGTTCAATGGAAAATAACGGGAAAAGGAAATGAGCAAAGAAACATTAACTTACAATATCGTATTTATTCTTAACAACAATAATTACAACCATTCACAAAACGAACCAAAAAGAGAGAACAAAAAGATAAACAAAGAAAAGAAAAGATTACAAGTAAGTAATTAAAGTGTATGGTAATAAATTGCAAGTAATAAAAGACAAGAATGAAAAATGCGAGAAAGAGATAAGAAAGAAAGTAACACTAAGAACCATAGAACTCAAGACAAGCCATGGGATCAATAGCCAACCCTTAAACTTGCAAGCTCAATAAGGAAGTTGCAAGATCAAGAGAAGGGTAAAGAACTCATGTGAAATGAAGCACAAAAAAGAGAACAAAATGATACAACCCCTTGAGATCAATGACCAAAGCTTAAACTTGCAAGCTCACTTAAGAGGTTGTAAGATCAAGTTAAGGTAGAGAGCTCAAGGGGGAAGCTAAGCAAAAAAATGATACAAAAACCCTCATCTTCATTTAACATCCACTCAATACTCTCACTACATTTTCATGGAGGAAAGAATGAAGAAGAAGAAGAAGAAGACTAAAAACTAACAAAAAAGAGGCTTGAGAATGAACTCCTTTGCTTGGCTCAGAACTGGGGTATTTATAGGCAGGGAATTGGAAACCTAGGGCAAGAATCGGACTCCACATAAAATTACCCAACTGCCCCTAAAAAACGACACATCAAGGAGACCATATGGCCGCGGTTCCGCGGCCTAATCATGCTTAGGCCCCGGTTCCACGGCCATAGTAGGGAGTTGGGCCATTTGTTTTTGTGGGGATCCCTGGTTTGTAGTTGTCTGCTGTTTGGTATATGACTTTTTTCAGAATCTCTTCACATTTCTTCCAGAATTTCAGTAGATCAAAAGGTGATGTGATGTGGATCTTTTGCCAAGATTTCCTCGAGCTCCACGTAGATACGTTGGATTTTGTGTTGACATTGAGCTTTGTGCACGAAAATGACATCGATTTGCCATTTTGTCCCTTAAACTGTTGTGTCGCTACACGCGGATAGAGAGCGGAGACCGTGTTTTATCTGTTGTTGGCATTAATCCGGAATTTGATGTACTTTTCTATGAACTTCGCTGTTTAGAGCTGAGAACCAGTATCCTGTAAATATGTAGCAAACACTGATTAAAAGCACCTGCCTATAAACAAACGAGCGTAAGAATGGGCGGTATAGAATGCAATATTCTGGTATGAACAAATACCCCCAAACTTAACTTCTGCTCGTCCCGAGCAAAACCAATTATTCACAAAAAAGTCCTAACCGCACTTTCGCAGGGAACGCGATTGCACTGAGCGCGTGCAACAAGCCGTTAAACCTCCAGGTGTCCCTAGTAGGAGGAGTGTTGTCTCTTGAGGGTTTTCAGCGGATACTACCCACAAAATCCCGTCAAGCTATTGTCATAAGTTTACATCGATTCTACTCCTACAGTTTAGTATTTACGTTAGAAACTCCATCATCCTAAGTTAGAAATATCCAACCCCTATTTTTCACACCTCCTATCTATTTAACATTGGATCCTATACGTTCCAAAAAAAGTTTAGAAAGACGTTGGTTCTCCTGAGTTTTCCTTCTAAAGTGCGGCCTCAAATCAGGGATTTTTATCAACTTTACAGAAAACACACGTCTTATTCTTTATTTCTATCTTTTATCCAAACATCGATTGTATACCCCTACGTGTGTGTATATTTGCACCCCTACACTCAAGAATTCAATTCAAGCTATAATGCCCTTGCCCTAATACCTAATACTACTTCTTTTCATTTAATGATGGACGGATTTACTCACACATCTTTCATGCGACTATTAATGCTTCTTGAGGCACTAACGACCGATTACTGATGTAGCGTTTTGAAAATCGTTTCGGTGAAATTTCGGAAAATCGGTCAAATGAGGGGGTTTTCTGTAAAAAGTCAAAATACAAATATCTTATTATAAAAATTAAATATACATATTCTAGCTATGTAATTGCTATTATTTGGTGTTTATTGAGCCGCTGGTGAAATTTCAAATTTTCTGAAAAAATATTATTTTATTATTATTTTAAGCCGTCACTAATACATTTAATTAGGGAAAATTACAAATTGGAATGAGTTGAAACAAATTTTGTGCATCATAAAACATTAAATAAAAATTTATCATGTGGTTTTTGGAACGAAATCATTTTCCAAAATGGTTTAGAAATTATTGAAGAAAAAAGGCTTTTTTTTAGCGTAAATGGATATTTGGGGTATTGTATTTATCATTTTTCATCACCCCACACCCGTACCCACACCCACACACCCCCATTCACTTATCCCCTTGAAGAATTCAGCAGCCCCCTCTTTTTTCCCCACTTGGATTTTAAAGAAAAGAAAAGAAAAAAAGTAGAAAATGGTATAATTTGAGTTGACTTTGACTTGAACTAACTTTCCCCACCTCACTCTCTTTCCTCCCTCACCCAATCCCCTAAGATTTCTGGCCAAAACCTGAACCAAAACAGCCCCAAATACTTCATCTCATTTTTCCATCAAAATCCCCAAAATTTCTATCAAAAATCCACCCTTTTTCTCAAAAATTCAAAGCTAATTCTAAATCCAAGCTTTACCCATTATTCTTTAGCTATTCAAGCATGGATCTTGGAGCATGAAATCATTGTTGGAGGCTAAGATTTTTGCAAGTTTGATCTCAAGCTTGTGAGGTATAATCATAACCTTATGCTTAATTTGTTGTTAAATTACTTGAATCTAGCTATTAGGTGTTAAATTAGGGTTTTAAATTTCAAGTTTTGAAATTTAAAGAAAGGGTTTTGATTACTAAGTTAGGGTTTGTTGTGGAAATGAGTTGTGTTTGATTGTGTATGGTTTAGTGAGGTGGATTAATATATTTAGTTTTGTAGAAAACTAATCTAGTTGTTAATTACAAGTTGTTACTTGAAAAATGTCCAAATTAAGCTTTTTGTTGCAAACTAGTTTTTTTGATTTAATTCGAAATATGAGATTAAAAATATGGTTAGGGTTTTTATCATATTATTAACTTTATTAAGTGTAGTTTAACACTTTAGTTCATGGAAATCCAACCTAAATTGTAGTTTGTGCATTTTTGCTATGAAATTGTTAAAAAGGGTATTTTGTAAACTAGAATATTAGGATTTTTGGAATTTAATGAGATTAAATTCCGGAAATTTTTTTATACGACTTATTTAAGATATTTAATAAATATATTGGCCGCTACATTCATTTAAACATCTTGTTTTGTACAAAAACGGCGAATTGTGCTTGCTAGATTTTCGGAAAAATGACTTTTAGAGCAAAATTGAGGTTTTTGTGAGTTTTAACCTAGTTTATATTAAAATTAGTGTTCGTGAATGTGCAAATGAGTGTGATTGGATTTTTCTCGATGGTTTGACGTTTGTACATCGACATCGAGGGTTGGTTTGACTATTCTTGCATGCGTAGGCGATAGGTTTGGACCTATGCGTGATACGCGTGCCGATTTGATTTTCGTATGCCGTTTCGATTTCGAATTTAGTTTTAATGCGATATGGTGCGTTATGATATGTAGGTACCCCCATGTGGACAACGAGACGACAAGCAAGCGCGTGGCGACGTCGGTACCGGCTAGCGAGGACCAGGTGAGTAGATTTATATCTACGGGGAGAAGTCGGGTGGATGGCGTATAGCACCCCCGCAGTCCGTGGTGATGTATACGGATGCGTATACACACCAACAATTTATGATATGTTGTTAGGATTTATTATTGATGATTTTAGATGGATATTGGTGTTGGATTGGTGCATGGTTACGAAACCTTAGGTAGTGGGTGCACTACACTTACACATACACACATATACATACTTGCATACATTCCTTATTTCATATGTGCGTGTATGGGAATATATTTATCTGTTCACATGGGTATGGGACTATGTGTTCACATACGGATTTGAGGAGGATACTTGGGATTGAGCTGAGTCGATGAGATTTGTTTGTGGTTGTGATCTCGGTGATATGGCAGGATTCGTACTTAAGGTACGTCCTGGTGTTATAGCGGATCTTGCGGCGGCGATACGGGTGAATAGTGTTATAAATAAATGGTCGACATGTGATCGTGATATGAGGCATAATATTCTAGGATTTTGATATTAGGCCGTATCGGGCGATGTATACCCCTTGATGATGATATGTGCTGACGATATCGGTTTGTATGAGATTGTAGATCAGTAGTCAGATCATGAGTATATTGAGGATATTAGTATTGTACTAGACATAGGTCAGTACCCTAGACTATGATCTTGGATAAAGAGGATACCAGAGGAATAGTGTGAGGAATATGATATTGACCCGTACCCAGATTTGGGGATGCCGTACGACTGATTTACGTACGAGCTATATCTTGATGATTGATCCGCACTCTTGACTTGGGATGTCTGATTATAGATATGGTATCGGATATGATATTATTGAGGCGGGATCACCGACTAATATATATACAGGTATGTATATGTATCGATTCAGATGTTAGGCGGTTTCCTTACCTGTAGTCTAGCTTATAGCGTAGCCCTTTAGTTTAGTTAGTTGTTAAATTAGATTCGGTTCCTACCTATTTCAAAGCTTACGAATCGTGCGTATTTTTAAAGACAGCCTAAGGGATCCTACGGATATTTCAAAAAACGTATCTTTTCTTAAAAACACCGTAGCCCCTATTTTCAAAACCCCACGATTCGTGTTATTTCAAAAGGCACCATTGTAGGACTTATATTAGGTTAAAACAGATTAATTATCGTTGCTTCTAGTATTCAGCTCCCGCTCATTATTGTTGTTTGCTCCGCATCACATGCTTATATTATGCTTCATATTCTACTGTTGATATCTTGTGGTTAGGACACCAGCACCATTACCGATGATGCGTATGTACCACGTACACTTACTTGCCGGCTCACACACATCTTCATCGGTAATTGCCATGTCACGTACACCTTAGAAAATATTATTGCTTGACATAGCCTGTTAGCTAATAGTTTAGACATGATATTAGTGTACTTGCCTTATATGTTAGTTTAGACATTATAGTTATTACCTGCTACCTCATGCGTACTGTTATTCATTGTTATGCCGCATTCATGGATTCTCATGCATATATTCACTTTTTACGTGCTATTGAGGTTTTGGATTTGGATTTCCATGAGATTTTCTGGATTTGGGGAAAACCGCAAGACATATACAAACTTCTTCTTTCTCTTTTTAAATAAAAAGCGCGGTTTTTCCCATGATGTATGAGTCGTCCACCATGAGTTTGCTGATAGATTTGGAGACCCGATTCGAGGAGTTGGATGAACCGTTTCGGGTACATGGTGGACCCGGTAAGGTACCCCGGGGCAAGAAGCTCGTTGTGATGACGATGAGCCTGGCAGGGGGAGACTACCTACCGGTGATTTTACCCGACGCGTCGGATATCCGGAGGATACCGTCGTGGTCTTGAGATGGATGGTAGGGGCCGATCTGGACTGACGGCGCCCTAGATATTGAGATTGAGACATTGAGATTTTGAGATATTGAGGTACTGAGATTTGATGATACAGGCCAGTCCGGATGGCCGGAGCCTGAGGTTTTGAGACATTGAGATTTATGTTTTGTGTCGATGCTAGACACTGTTGATGCTGATTTCATTTATGATACCTCATTTTAAAAATACAAAGGAAATCTCACTAATTTATGAAAACAGTTTCTTCATTTACATGTATTCTGTTTTCATGCATTCATACCTCATTCATATGATATATTGCTACCTGAGGCACTGACACGGGCACATGAGATCACACTCGGGTTAGATATTACCCTAGCCATTGTTATAGGCTACATGTTATTCATATATTTGAGGATATATTATGATCATTGACCTAGGTTGAGTTATTCATGCGATTTTCTGTTCGTAGATCTTTTTCTACTCACGAGTTGGCAACTCACCCCCGTTGTGCCCCACTTTCTTGCAGGTGTTGCCGTACGGATTTCATTACGGCTTTGCGGGCTCGGTTTCTTTTCGGGTGACTTGCTAGTAGGTGGGTTTATTGTATCTTACCCATCATTATACCTTGTATATTATATTTCAGTTGTATCTAGAAGTTCCATCAACCAAACTTGTATTTTTTTGAGATAGAGACCAGTAATGTTATTCTTTCGACCATAGAGTAGCATGTTTTATTTCTTGAGTTTCTTGCTGGTTGAGTTCCATTTCTGTTGTGATCCTCGCCTTTAGGCATTGTATATTATGTTGCATACAGGTTGATTTGATATGCTTCTTCCTATTCTCTACTACTTCTCTTGGTTTGGATTTCTGGGTTTCGGCTTACTTAGCATACGTACTCCTTGAGACGTTCGTAGTCTAAGTGCCGGTCATGTTCCGTACTTTCGGGTCGTGACAACTGAATGTGTGAACTTTAAAGCGTAAATAGTAGTTTCCAGGTCTTGACTTTATTCTATTTTTTCTTTTTCTTTTTCAAGACCGGATATATTTTTCAATATGCTCTTTTGGTGTTTAGTTTTAAATACCGTTTTTTCTTTCATTCTAAGCTTTCAGGCAAGAGTATTTCTAGGTATCCTCTACGATCCCAAGTTTCAAAGTGCGTGTAAGTGCAGTTGTAGGGTATATACTTTCTGAATTAGAACTCAAGAAAAGAAATTATTTTTCAGACTTATCTTTCAGTAAAGCTTCAATGCTTTCCCTTCCTCTTGACTTAACTCAAGAACTGAACTCAAGATTACCTATTTCTCAAAAAAACTGTAAGGACGTATACTTACCAAAGTTAGACAGAATAAGGGTTATTTTTAGAGTTTTCAATTCCTAAGCCTAGAATTTAGTTATTTCTATCATATCAACTAAACTTTCGGAATAAAGATCTAAGTTACCCTATTAGCTAACTTGACGACAAAGTTTTTATATTTTGGAAAAAATTTCGATTTTTTGTGTGTTTTTAATAAGGTATGCAAATGCAAAATATACAAATGAATGCGAAGGAAGAAAGCTTACCGAGCACACCCCCAAACTTAAACTTGACAGTGCCCTCACTGTCAGGCTACACCAAGAGAGTCAAAATTGTCGACGCTCCCTAGAAACAAATTATATACAAAACAAAAAGAAAACCAAAAAGATATATACAAAAAAAGGTTTCCCCCCAAACTTAAGTGAAACGGTGTTTCCAGTGTTTAAGCGATGAAGTTCAGGATTAAGGGGAAAGAAAATAGTATCAAGCTATACAAGGCCTTACACAGGCCAAAAGTTAACACCAACCATTCAAAAATTCTATCTCTATAAGATGCGGGTTGGTGAAAGAAGGTGAAGAGGAAAGAAATGGAGAATACGCGAGACCGTATGGAGATGAAGCGGGATACGGTCTCGGTATATGAGAAGAAGAATGGCGGAAGGGAGAAAGAAGTGGAATACGAACTTGAAGGTGGAAATGGAGCGAATAAATTAGCACAATTTGTGATGACCGATGTGTGAAAAGCGATTGTGCTAATATATTAACCCGTCGAGAAATGGGGTCAAATCCCTCAAGATTCGTGAGAAACCATGGGTACGCCGAACTCGGTAAACCAGACATATGAAATGAAAGTGATACGGTTTCTTGCAATGTCGGAACGATGGAAAGGATGGAGGGAAGTGATCGAGTAGGGGTATCGGTTAAAGGTTCAGAAGGGTGTACACAGTCAATGACAGGGACAGGATGAATTGGAAAATCCGACTCATCAATTAAAACTGGTTCATCCTCAAAACTATCCTCAATATTCTCCTCAAAATTTATCTCATCCATGCATTTATCCTCAAAATCCAGACGCGTATGGGGTTCAGGAAAAAAATTTATTGACTCGGGATGATGAATTGGAGAGGAAACTCAGCCAAATCTGCCGGTTCATCATCCAAAATATTCCCAGCGTCAATATCCTCAATCAAGTGAAAGTCAATTTTCTCAGACACCTCATCAAAAGCATGGATTTCAATCGATTCTGGTTCTAAGATGGAGGTGTAGAGATCAAAAGGATTGGGTGTGGTTTCACTTGGCAAGGTCCCTTCACAATCGAGTAAATCAAACACTGCAAAGTCGCACAACTCATCAAACATTCTATCTTCAATTGATAATTTAGTTGGGACACTTGATAGACTTTCAACACAGGAGTTGTGGGATTCAATTTGAAACGGGTAGGTTTGATTTGGAAGGGGGTACAGCTCACTCCCTCCACTCAAATTCTCAATCTGCCCAACCGCCACATCATACATTGGAAAATTAGGAGCTAGTTGGAAACTAGCTACCGGGTCAGTAGGTTGTATGAGGGTAGCCATGAACGCATTCAAATCCATCATCTGTTGGCATGACGCTACCCTAAAGTCTTCCAACGACTGTTCCAGACTAGACATGGGTTGTGACGGGGTTTCAATAAAAGATTCAAAGTTGTTTGGATACTGAAAACTCCCAAATGGCGGTTTAGAAGCAATGTCTAGGGAAGGTGCAAAAGTCGGGTAGGACTGGTAGGAATTGAATGGCTGGACAGGAGCCGAATCAAAATTTGGATAAGAAGGTGAATGGAATTGTTGATCCCAAGAATCTGTAGTGGTGAAAGGAGAGAAAAATCGGCTACAGGATTGTTCAATATGTTCAGCGACGGACAAAGGACGACTTGCAAAAGGGGTATCAACATAAGAGGGTAGGGGAGGTTGAAAAGGTTGATACAAAGTGGATTGCAGAGGGCAAGTGTTTGTCCTAAACGCGTCTATCCAATCTTTCAAAGAGATTTTGGGCATGGAGGGATCGTTCGACGTTCGGCCAAAGCAAGAACCGTAAGAAGTAATGTCTGGTTGTGGGTACCAAAGTTCGGCAAGAGTTTTGCGAGGTGGGGTACCCATGATATGAAGAGAGAAAAAAAGAAAGGCAGAGAAAAGGAGGGGAAAAAGGATGTGGATTTTTTTTTGTTATTAACAAAAGAATGAAATATACACACAAAAAGAATCTGGACAAAAACAATCATGACACAAAAATACCACACACCTAATCGTTCTAGGGTTCACCTAGGTCAACTAGACCTGCTAAAGAACTTGATTGTCGAAGTAAAACTGTGTCGAGAAACGGGCTTAAGATACACTGATCACGAGGCCAGGTAAGTGCAGAGATAAGGGGAGGTTTTCCAACGCTTTCGCGAAGTTTCTTAATTAAATAACCCTTTCTCTTTTGGCGGTTTCGCCGTTAACACTTTCCTAGACACCCCGTAAACAATATACCGTTAAGCGAGGTTCTAAACACGGTTAACTTCTCCTAGTGAGCGCGAAGTCCTTAAGGTTTAAAGTCTAGTTTCTTTTAAAGTTTGTGCGGGTAAACGTTATGCTCAAGTTCGTGATTTGTGGGCAACGGAAAAGGTGATGAAATCCTTTACCGTATGTTGTGGGGTTCACTTGCCCTTAAGTCCGTATTAATGTATGCAATGCGCAATTCAATAAAAATTCTATAAAGAATCAAACAATCGTTTTTTAGTTTAAGCACGGCACTGCAACAAATACGGGTTAGTCAATTTTTAGCATTTGCTAGCGAACTTGCAAAGAATCCTGCAAAGAATAGTATATTAGATGCGTCGGATTTGAGAAGAAGGTGTTAGCAAAGTACGTACCGTTAAGTTTTTTGGGTTAGGAAACCCCCGTTGAATCAAATCCGGTAAGCTTGAAAAGTTCGCTTGCGCGGGTCAAACTATCCGGATCTTTGGCACTGTACTTTGCAATCACCTTAGCCTTGAACGTACACTTTGCTCCCCACAATCGCAGTTCGCAAATCCTCAAAAATCTGCAGACTTGCTCACAAAAATTATCAAAAATAACAAAAAGAATTTTTTTTTATTTATAAATATATACAAAAAGAATATTAACCCGAATAACAAGAAAGAAAATACGCTACCGTCTCCCCAGCAACGCCGCCATTTGATCGCACGCTTTTGGCGTGTCGGATGTTCAAAGTTCTAAAGTTATAACCGCGATCAGGACGGTGTCGCTATGCAGCTAGCCGGTTGAGCACGGGTCAATCCACAGGGAGATGGTTGTATGTCCGTTCGAGTTTTAGACGAGTCAATAAAGAATGTGTATATGTTTGTTTAGTTCTATCCTAAGTGTTTTATATGCAGGCATAAAGTTGTTAAGAAAAAGATACGAAAATGTAAGCTAAGGAAATCCGCACTCCAAACCTTTGAGCCGAGTCTTGACCAATTGAGGCTAGAGCAATTGGCAACAACGTGGAATAGGGAATTTAAGTATGGTATTTGTGGAATCCGGCTTATTTACCCTTGTCCTTCCGTTCTTGTCTCTTGCTTTCGCCTCCGGCCAAACCGAACGCAACCGGTCGCGGTTAGGAATCCGTTACCTTGGTTGGGTAGGGTGCCTAACGGAGCGCTTGCGTATCGTTTGGGCGGAGTTCAATGGAAAATAACGGGAAAAGAAAATGAGCAAAGAAACATTAACTTACAATATCGTATTTATTCTTAACAACAATAATTACAACCATTCACAAAACGAACCAAAAAGAGAGAACAAAAAGATAAACAAAGAAAAGAAAAGATTACAAGCAAGTAATTAAAGTGCATGGTAATAAATTGCAAGTAATAAAAGACAAGAATGAAAAAGACAAGAAAGAGATAAGCAAGAAAGTAACACTAAGAACCATAGAACTCAAGACAAGCCATGAGATCAATAGCCAACCCTTAAACTTGCAAGCTCAATCAAGAGGTTGCAAGATCAAGAGAAGGGTAAAGAACTCATGTGAAATGAAGCACAAAAAAGAGAACAAAATGATACAACCCCTTGAGATCAATGACCAAAGCTTAAACTTGCAAGCTCACTTAAGAGCTTGCAAAATCAAGTTAAGGTAGAGAGCTCAAGGGGGAAGCTAAGCAAAAGAATAATACAAAAACCCTCATCTTCATTTAACATCCACTCAATACTCTCACTACATTTTCATGGAGGAAAGAATGAAGAAGAAGAAGAAGAAGACTAAAAACTAACAAAAAAGAGGCTTGAGAATGAACTCCTTTGCTTGGCTCAGAACTAGGGTATTTATAGGCAGGGAACTGGAAACCTAGGGTAAGAATCGGGCTCCACATAAAATTACCCAACTGCCCCTAAAAAACGACACATCAAAGAGACCATATGGCCGCGGTTCCGCGGCCTAAGCATGCTATGGCCGCGTTTCCGCGGCCATAGTAGGGTGTTGGGCCATTTGTTTTTGTGGGGATCCCTGGTTTGTAGTTGTCTGCTGTTTGGTATATGACTTTTCTCAGAATCTCTTCACATTTCTTCCAGAATTTCAGTAGATCAAAAGGTGATGTGATGTGGATCTTTTGCCAAGATTTCCTCGAGCTCCGCGTAGATACGTTGGATTTTGTGTTGACATTGAGCTTTGTGCACGAAAATGACATCGATTTGCCATTTTGTCTCTTAAACTGGTGTGTGGCAACACACGGATAGAGAGCGGAGACCGTGTTTTATCTGTTGTTGGCATTAATCCGGAATTTGACGTACTTTTCCATGAACTTCACTGTTTAGAGCTGAGAACCAGTATCCTGTAAATATGTAGCAAACACTGATTAAAAGCACCTGCCTATAAACAAACGAGCGTAAGAATGGGCGGTATAGAATGCAATATTCTGGTATGAACACTTCTTAAAGATCCATTTGCTCCCAATGGGTTTTACCCCTTCAGGAGCAACTTCCAATGTCCATACTCTGTTGGTATACATGGATTCCATCCCAGATCGCATTGCATCCATCCATTTCACAGAGTCCCTGCTCGTGATGGCCTGCTCGAAGCTAGTTGGGTCATCATTTTCCATAATGCAATCCTCGCTCCCACCATCAACGAGAAAACCGTAGTATCTCTCAGGTGGATAAGGAACCCTATTAGATCTACGGAGAGGGTGGGGTTCGTTGGTAACTACTGGATCCTCTGGTTCCAATAAATCATCAGTTGTAGTTTGTGTAGCTGGAACTTCTTCCAGCTCTACCTCTTTGCCACTAATTTCTTTTACAAGAAATTCCTTTTCCAAAAAGGTGGCGTATTGAGAAACAAATACTTTTTGTTCCTCATCATGGTAGAAGATATACCCTTGTGAATTCTTTGGATATCCCACAAACTTGCAAAGAACTGATCGTGCCTCGAGTTTGTCCGGATTTTCCTTTTGACATAGGCCGGACAACCCCATATCTTAACTCGTTTAAGATATGGTCTCTTTCCGCTCCATATCTCATATGGTGTGGTAGGTACCGATTTAGATGGAACTTGATTCAATAGGTATGCTGCTGTCTCAAGCGCATAACCCCAAAAGGAAATAGGCAACTCAGCGGTGCTCATCATAGAGCGCACCATATCTAATAGGGTGTGATTCATCCGCTCCGATACACCGTTGTGCTGTAGTGTATACGGAGGAGTAAGCTGAAAGAGAATCCCATTCTCTTTTAGATAGTCACGGAATTCCGTGCTCAAGTATTCTCCTCCCCGATCAGATCGAAGGATTTTAATACTCTTACCCGTCTGGTTCTCTACTTCATGCTTATATTATTTGAACTTCTCAAAAGTTTCAGACTTGTGTTTCAACAAGAACACATGACCGAATCTTGAGAGATTGTCAGTGAATGTAATGAAGTACGAGGAACCATTCCTGGTATGTGTAGACATGGGACCGCATACATCACTATGTATCAGTCCCAAGAGTTCCGTAACTCTTTCTCCGTGTCCTGTAAACGGAGTTTTGGTCATTTTGCCTTTGAGACATGACTGCTAAGTTTTATAAGATGAAAGTTCGAACGGATTCAAATATCCATCTTTATGTAACTTAGCTAGTTGTGTCGCATTGATATGACCTAGTCTACAATGCCACAAGAAAGATTCGTTCAATTCTGAACTTTTCCTTTTGTGTGTGTTCTGTACGTTAAGAACCGTGTTTTGATACAGAACGTATAATCCGTTACATAACGCACCAAACTCAATCAACACTTGATTTAGGTAAATGTTCATAACATTATTCTCTATTACAAAGTTATATCCTTCTTTATCTAATAAAGAAATTGATATTAAATTGCATATCATAGAGGGTACGTAATAACAGTCGTTCAGGATCAGTGTATTCCCAGTTAGCAATACGAGGTGATATTTACCAACTGCTTTGGCTGCAACACTTGTACCATTCCCTACTTTTAGAGATTGATCACCTTTTCCCAGTTCTCTACCTTTTCCTAGCCCATGCAACACATTGCATATGTGGGATCCTGATCCGGTATCTAATACCCAGGACATAGAGTGTACTGAGAAATAGTTCTCTGTAACTAACACACCTGAAGAAGATGCATCAACATGCTTATTCTTCATTTGGGTGGCGTGGAAATCCGTATATGTTCTTATTTCCTGCTCAGACTTATAACACTTATAAGTTGGAGTGGAACCAACTTTCCCTTACTCAATATAACAAGCGGGTTCGGTCAATACATCCATATTATTATCTTGATTAAGGCGTGGCATTGGTTGCTGCCTGGAGAGAGAGAGAAGGAAACGCGTTAGCGTGCGCTCTTTGCAAGATTAGATTAGTTACTATCTTATCTAATCAGGATGTCTCCCACTGTTTTTATCAAATCTTCCTTCAAACCCTAAAAGGTAAGATTAGCCGGGATTAATTACACCTTACAAGTTCGCCAATCTTTCAGCTAGGCCAGTGCCGGTACTTTGAGGGAGGTTCCCCGTGCTTTCACACGGACCTAATTAAAGTAAAACTCATTTTCCCAGGGCGTAACCCCGTTAACACCTTTCTAGACACCTACTTGATTGGCTAATTGTGATGTGAAAACTCTGCCGGGAGTAACTCTTACTCGCGGTGGGTATCAGGATCCAACTATCTCATAGAAGGTATGCAATCTCATTGCAAATTTCAACACTTGAAATTCCCGATAATACTTTTGCACCTAGCAACTTATGACCTTAACATAGTCAATAAATCATAAGCGCTAGCCAAGTTCAACCCGTCATTTCCCGATTGAATTAAACCCACCCGTACGACCCTTAACATAGTCAACAAAGTCGCATGACTACCCTAATCCAATCGCATCTCATGCTTTAGCAGATAAGCACTAATTAGCTACCGCACACTACGCCTTAACATAGTCAACAAACGTAGCATGAATACTAAGTAGTACTTATCTGAAATGACGGAGGGCTATGACAGGTTTTTAAGAAAACCATTAGCGTAATGAACTTGATATCGTTGCAGAATCGAGTGATTTTGAAAAGGAGTGCTTTTTAGGCTTTTACTAGTTCTGCTAAAGAGGTCACTCCCGGTGAAGGGATCTCGGCTCTTTCCTTATCGAATGAGGTGCTGGATATTCTACAAGGAATACCGCTATGCAAAGTAAGAACTATAGAAGCAATTAAAAAAGTAAACCGAGTGATTTGTAGCATTTTCTAGTTTTGCTAAAGAGGTCACTCTCGGTGAAGGGATCTCGGCTCTTTTCTTATCAAATAAGGTGCTAGATATTCTACAAGGAATACCGCTATGCAAAGCAAAAACTAGAGCTACTCTTTTTGAAAATTTGATTCTACAACATTTTTAGGTTTCTTTTCTTTCATTAATATCATTAATGAAGTCCCATCAATTAAGCTTCCTAAGCATCACAGAAGAAACGAAAATACAACAAACGCTTATGCCATCCGCATTGGCCATAGTGTCCCGTTATGCACCGTTAGGTTACTTAACTAACGACATAGTGGGGAGGGACTAGCGCGGGTGCAAAACATAAGCAATGTTTATTATATATCATATATACAATAATAAAGCATTCGTCTCATACATATAAAATGATCACATCACAGAATATCAGCAGCAGAAGATAACATATGAAATATTGGATATACTAGGAATTCCGTGTTTTAAGTTAAGCCAGTATAAAACACGGATTCCACGGTCGTGATGAATAGCCAAACCCACATCCCTAGACCCTACGAAAGTGGAAAGCAGCCCTACCAATTCTAGAGTTAGGAGACACGGACTCGACTCCTCGAGATGGTCTCCCACTGGACTCTAGAATCCGGTTACTTGTGCTCCCTACCCTGGGTCTATCCTAATGTGGAAAAATAAATAATATACAACAATGGTGACATCATCCTCAACCCGGAAGTGCCCCAATAAAAGAATATTACATATATTGAATTTTACATGAATGAAAATAAAAACTCTCATCTCACATAAAACCCCCGGCTATTCAAAACACGACGATCCAATATAACATATCTAAGTAACACAGAACATCACATGTCATCAAAATATTAGACGATGTTAAACATTCCGATCGAATCAACAAACACCCATAATTACCCAATAAGCTCAACACTTGAGCGTAGTTTGAAAGTATCGACCCCGGCGTTTGAAGTTGCCCAATTTGAGGGTGGCACTAGCCCCCGGCGCTTATCACAAGCCACGGTACCAATGAACCAGCAGTAGAAGGGCCAACCAATGCCTCACATGTGGCACCGCTGAACCATCACGAACCCTAGGGTTCAGTGGCGATTCTGACGGTCACATAATCGAGTTAAAGTTTCGTTCTTCTAGAGAGTTCATTGAATAACTTGCAAGATATTTGAATGTTTCAAACTACGGAACAGATCCAACTCTTGAATAAATTTCCAGCGAGGGTCAAATTGGGTATTTGATATCCGTTCGAACTTTTTAATACCGTCTAAAATAACCCGAAAACAGTTAAAATTACGACTATGAAACACTACGAGTTGTTGTTTTGGTAAATAAACATCACATGCAAATTTATAAAAAAATAAACAACACCTGAAACACCAAAACCCAGAGACCAGAACACACTACAAAACCCATTCCCAAATTCCTTAAGAAATCCGGCGTCGCTGGAATTTCATGCTTGGTCGCCGGCCAAAATCCAAGCACTGGGGGTGTATTTTGTAATGTGTTCTTATATTGTCCCATACGACATTCTAAACTTGCTTAAATAATTTTTTGACTACTTTTAAAAATCGAAAAAAGTGGATTTTTAGGGTTTCAAGTTTCGGAGTTTTTCGGTTTCGTAATTCTACGCAATCCGTCTAATTCTTTAGTTTGGGTTTGATACAACTTAAGGGTTCCTTAGAACGACAGCAAGGTTTTGGGGGGAATCGTGCATGCCGTTTTAAAAATTTTTTCGTTACAAAGAACCCTACGCTAGAATCGTTAACTAGAGATTTAGTCGGAATAGAATGCAAACATATTACATCTAGAAGGATCAAGAATACAACCTTTGTAGACGGTACTTCTCTTCAATATGTTCCGTGTAGTAGTCCCGCGACTCCACAAGGCTTCTCTTGAGACTTTGAACAAGCTTCCTTCGTTGCCTTCGCGTCAAAGATGATCCACCACGAAGCTCCTACTAGTTTAAGCTACCACTACACTAAACTCTTTAGTGTATGAAACACATCACACTAATTTCCTAGAATGGTGTGAGATGATAAAGTAGGAGATGTTAAGAGCTCACTAATTTGTGTTCAAGCTTCATGATTCACATCACATGTGAGGGTTGAAGCTTGAGGTAAAGCAAAAGGAGGAAGAAGAAGCATGAGAGCAAGCATGAGAGAAAATGGCTAAGTCTTTTGGAATGAACATAATGAAAATAATATCAAGACCCTTCACTCATTCAAGCATGGAATTATGCAATATTAAATTGCAACCATGTTTGAATAGTGAGTCAAGAATGAATAAAGAAGATTATAACCCATGCTTGCAACCATGCTTCAACTTTACACCTCATTTCTATTTTCACAAAATAGAAAAGAAAATGCCATGCTTCATTATAATATATATATATATATATATATATCATATATATTAATATATATTTAATGAAGATTAATTAGTGAGCTAATGATATTAGTTAATATATAATTATATCATATATAATTTATATTACATTATTAAATCAACACTTGATCTAATAATCTGATTATATTATATATAACCGACTAATATCATTTATCTGTACATCACATTATCGAATCAACACTTGATTCGACAATCTGGTTATAACACATATAACCGCACCGATAACAGATGACTGCCAGATTACAATACGGTATCACATACTCGTATTTAATCAGGCCTACACACATATCACATATGTGTCCTACTTCGTTTCGCTTGAACCAGGGAACTTCTGTATGGGACTCTAAAGACTCGTCAATACGCCGGCAGTAGATGATGATCATATCAGTCACCTACAAGCCGTCAGCGGTACTAGCTGGACGTAACGGCTACCCGGGTATTGAGCGATATGAAGATCAACAAGCAAGCCTTTCCACAGTCTCCATGAAGCCTATCGGTAGCACTACCTTACAGTCCGGTCTCTTCGTCTGATATGTCGCATATCATGTCTAGAGGTGGAAATCGTCAGACCCCAGTAACGTGATAAGCCATGACGATGTGAGGCTCATAACAGGTTGAGAAACTACTAATAACACTTATCAGTAGATCTCCATATCAGCCCTGGCCAGGGACTTCCAGTTATTGCCAATCGAGCATAGCACAACATCAACCCCCAATACCGGGAGAGACGAAACCCCTCCTATCGCTCATTACCTCTATACGACTCGGGACTGTACCCAAAATCTACCTGTTTGCACAACTCCTCTTAAGCGTGGCAGGGAGGAAATCAAAGTACAGTGGGAGCCGCACAAGACTCTATGAGGATCTCGGGTCTACATACTAACCTGTACCAGTGTCACCAGAGGACTGCTATCTGACGATAGGTATACTACCACATAGAAGTCCTCGGCGAGTCATGTTCAGTGTACCCAGTCTCCACTGAGCACCTATATACCATCTCTGATGTCAAACACCAATGGATGTGGGATCATCCATCGCCCATCATATGGGTCAAGAAGCGTATACGCTAGTCTACTCTGGAATATCGATGCCCTGTCTCGATATTCCCTCGACTAAGAACAATTGAAGGATGTACATGTGAACTACCCTGGCCCCACTAGTATGATCTACATCATAGTCCTGGTAGTCAAGTACATATCCTAAGGGCTTTATCAACACGTGAGAGCAAGACAGTATCATAATACAAGTCTACATATTAAGATAAAGGTTACCAGATATCATACTATCATGTCGAGCAAGAAAGTCCTCTTTGTATATATATATACAAGCATCCACTATAATATACATCATATGTACAATAATGGCCTCTAGGGCATACACATAACTGACAGCCCCTTGGTCAGAGGATCTGCCAAGTTATTCACTGATTTCACAAAATCAAGTGAGATCACACTACGTGAGATCCGGTCCTTGATATCCTCTAAACGGATTCTCAAGTGCCGTTAGCCAGTATCACTCTTAGATTGTCTTTCCTTATCAATAGCGGCTTTACAATCACAATGTATAGACAAAGCAGGTAATGGATTTAACAGTTAAAGGAATATTTAGTAAAAACAGTCTAAGCCATTCAGCTTGCAAACTAGCTAAATTTAACAATTAACTCTGCTTCCATAGTTGATCTAGCTATGACTGTTTGCTTGGTGGACTTCCAAGAAACAGCACCTCCTCCTAGCAAGAACGCATAGCCACTAATTGATTTAGTTTCATCTGAATCAGAGATCCAGTTAGCATCAGTATAACCTTCCATGGTGGAAGGAAAAGAGGTGTAGTGTATTGCAACATGCAAAGTACCCTTTAGGTATCGAAATGTCCTCACTAGAGCTTTCCAGTGATCAGCATTAGGGTTACTTTTGTATCTACTCAATCTACCTACAACATAAGATAAATCAAGTCTAGAACTATTATCTAGATACAACAAACTACCATTTACTGAGCATACAAAGATTGGTTTACAGGTGGACCAAAGTGGGATCTCAAGTGAAACAGAGGATCATATGGAGTAGAAACTGGTGTACAGTCAATGTACCCAAATTTCTTCAGCATAGATTCAGCATAATGGGATTGTGAAAAGGTAATTCCATTATTGTTTCTAATGAGTTTAAACCCTAAAATGACATCAGCTACTCCTAAGTCTTTCATATCAAACTGGCTAGTTAAGAACTTCTTGGTTTCTGATATGATATTAGGGTTTGAACCGAATAGCAGAATGTCATCAACATAGAGACAAAGGATTATGCATGCATCTCCTATAACTTTAGAGTACATACATTTATCTGATTCATTAGAACTAAAGCCATAAGATTTAATTACTCTATCAAACTTCTGGTTCCACTATTTAGGTGCTTGCTTAAGTCTATACAAAGACTTCACAAGCCTACAGTCCTTATTTTCCTGACCAGGTACCACATACCCTTCAGGTTAAACCATGTAAATCTCCTCGTCGAGATCACCGTTCAAGAAAGTTGTCTTAACATCCATTTGATGTATCTCTAGTTCGTAAATGGCTGCTAAGGCAATAAGCACTTTAATGGAAACACCTTTGGTAACAGGTGAAAAAGTGTCAAAGTAATCTACATCTTTCTTTTGACTAAAACCTTTAGCTACCAAACGCACTTTAAACTTATCTATTGTACCATATACTTTAAGTTTCTTCTTAAAGGTCCACTTACAGCCAATTGGAGTACAGCCAGGAGGTAAGTCTGTAAGGATCCAAGTATGGTTTTGCATAATAGATTCAAATTCATTATTAATAGCTTCTTTCCAAAAACTAGCATTTATTGAGATCATGGCATCCTTATACGTTGCAGGATCTTCCTCAACAAGGTAGGAGATAAAGTCACTACCAAAGTTCTTTTCTATTCTAGGTCTTTTACTTCTTCTAGGTTCCACATCTAAGCTGTGTTCTAAGTTGTCATATAAATTATCATGCATGATTTCATGTGGAATCGGAGGAGAGGTTAAAGGCTCAATAGTCGATGAACTTTCAGTGGTCGTTTTATTTACTTTATCTTTAAAAGGAAACACATGTTCAAAATAAACAGCATCTACGGGTCTACCATCAATTATGGAGTTAACTCTAATATCACTAAAGCCGGACTTAACTACAAGTAACCTGTTGGCATTAGAGTTTTCTATAGGACCAATAAAGACACAGTCGACAGTTTTAGGTCCTAATTTCTTTCTCTTGAATTCGGTAACCTTTACTTTGGCAAATGACCCCCACACTTTTAAGTGTTGCAAGTTGGGCTTCTTACTAAACCAAATTTCAAACGGTGTCTTATCGGTATGTTTAAAAGGAATTCCATTTAGAATGTGGTTTGCATTAAGTAATGCATCCCCCCACATTCTAGAGGGAAGACCAGATTCAACAAGAAGAGAGTTTATCATGCCAACTAAAGTCGGGTTTTTCCTTTCAGCCACTCCATTGGACAGAGGTTTGTAAGGAGCAGTTGTTTGATGAATCAAACCATGATCTTCACTAAATCTCTTAAGTTCAGTTGAGGTGTATTCACCGCCTCGATCTGACTTGATTATTTTTATGAACTTATTGGTTTGTTTCTCAACTAGGTTCTTATAGATTTTAAATTTCTCAAATTTCTTATCTTTAGTTTTCATGAGGAAGATGAAACAATATTTAGAAAAATCATCTATAAAAGTTACAAAGTATCGCATACCATCTCTAGTTAAAGTTCCATTCATGTCACATACATCGGTATGAATTAATTCTAATAACTCAGTTTGACTATTAACCGATTTGAAAGGTTGTTTAGGAAGTTTTGCCTGAACAAAAACCTCACACCGCTTGGTTTTGTCTATTTGAGTTTTCGGAATTAATTCTAATTACATCATTCTACGCATGGTATTCTTGTTTACATGTCCTGGATGAGCATGCCACATGTCACAGCATTCAGAAGTAAGAACAGTTGGTGGAACAGAACTAGATGCAACAGATTTATTTAGAGATGAATCAACAATACAAAGTTTTAACAAGTCTCTACCACAAACAAAGCCTTTTCCTACATAGGATCCAAACTTGGTGATTACAACTTTATTGGATTCTAATACAAGCTTATAGCCTAGTGTCATCAATACTATTCCACTAACAAGATTCTTCCTAAAGTTCGGCACATGCTGCACATTTTGAAGAGAGATCACTTTTCCTGAAGTAAAGTTCAAGTCCACACATCCATATCCTTCAATCCTTGCAGCGCTCGCATCTACCCATGTCACACACCGTCCTGTATCGGCCTGCTACGAAGAAAACAAGGATCGGTCACAACATCCATGGGCATTTGCAGCCGAATCTAACCACCAGTCAGTCGTTTGAGTCGGCGTGTTAACTTCAGGGTTTTGAGTTATTAAGACAGACTTGTCGGTGTTTACGGTTGATGAGACCCCCACAGTTAAGGTGTTCACTTGGGGGTTGGTAGGTGGTCCAACTTTTCTGTCTTTACAGTTCCGAGCTAAATGACCCGGCCTCCCACAGACAAAACAATTTCCACCTTTGTTCCCCTTATGATTGCCATTGTTTTGGGGTTTAGGCTTAAAGTTAGGCTTGTTCTTTTGTTGGTGGTAGTTCTTGTTATGATTATAGTTATGGTTCTTCTAGAATTTGTTGAAAGGTTTTTTATGAAAGTTTTTAGCCTCAACAGCATTCGCTTAGATAGAAGAAGCCTTACTTTTCTCCCTATGAATATCTTCAGTTTTAAGAGTCTGGATAAGAGAGTTCAAAGAAAGGTTACCCTGACGATGACGGAGCTTATTAGCAAAGTCATCCCAGGACGAAGGTAACATTTCAATGAGGGCAGCTACTTGTACATTTTCCTTTAGGTTATAGCCTTAATCTTAGCACTAGTGATAAGGTTTTGGTATTCAAGGATTTGGTTTGTAACGGTCTTGGTCTCTACCATCTTGAATTTTAACCAGTTCATAAAGGAATATCTCTCTAGGCCAACATTTTCTTGTCCAAATTTCGAGTCTAATGTTTCCCAAAGTTCTTTAGAAGTTGGGATTTGGCAATAGATGTCATAGAGTTCATTGGACAAAGTAGACAAGATTTTACCATGGCATAGGTAGCCTATCTCTAAGGGTGTAGGCCTAGGTGGAGGTGGTGGAGGAGTTGGAGGTGGGGCATCTAGAGGTGGGGCAGAAGTCAGAGCAGGGGTAGTTGAGGGTGGCTCTGACGGGGTAGGCTCATAAGTTATAGCAGAAATAAGACCTAAAGTGGTCAACCAGCACCGCATTCGATTTTGCCAACGCTTGAAGTGTTGACCAGCAAAAGTTTCGGGTCTGGCTGAGACCAAGTCTTCTAGGTAAACCTTAGACATGTTTAGGTTCATGCTCAAAAGCTAACAACTTATTAGATTATAAAAAAGAATTCTGTTCTTAGTTGTTTGGTGAGGATGCTAGTAAGACCAAAAACAAATTAAATTAATAATTTTCAAGGAATAATATTTAACTATGTTTGTTAAGCATGCACCCTATTAAACAAATAAGCAAAATTAAGAAGAATAAGGTTCCGAGTTGCCTGAGACGGAAGCACGCTAAATGATCGTTGTCCTAAGAACAGAATTCGCCGCCTCTAGCACAGGACTCGCCGACGATCTGTTCCTAAGATACGACCGCCCCACCAATAGGGACTCCACCCGAAGTGCAGTAGGATGAAGTGTCGAACCGGTCGCTGACCCTCGTCGCTCAACAAGAAAAAAGATGGCACAAACTCGAACTGGACAGAGGCAGCAGCAGCAGTGGAGAGCAGAGGAGATGCTCATTCAGAGCAAAGAAGATGAGAAGAGAAGATGCTCACTGAGAGCAGAGCAGATGAGAAGAGCAGATGAGCAGATGCTCACTCAGAGCAGAGCAAAGCAGATGAGCAGCTCGCTGAGAGCAGAGCAGATCAGATGAACAGCTTGCTGAGAGCAGAGCAGATGAGAAGCTCGCTGAGAGCAGAACAGAGCAGTGAAGAGGAGAGCTCGCCGAGCAGAGCAGTTGAAAGCTCGCCGAGCAGAGCAATGGAAAGCTCGCCGAGCAGAGCAGAGCAGTGGAGAGGAGAGCTCTGATGAGAGGAGAGCTCTGATGAGAGGAGAGCAGTTTTTTTTGTATATTGAACCAAGTGAAAACAAAGAGAAGGGTGCTCCTTATATAGGCGTCCCTATTACTATCAGCCATTAAGCCCATTACTGCTCATCAATACACAGATTAATGCAGGCCCAATGTCTCTGTCCTCCAACGGGCAAAAATGCCTGCATTAAAGTTCCAACGGTACACTCTTAATTACGAGCCCATGGCTGCTGCAACGGTCCAGTAACAGGTCCAAACAAAATCATTTTCTGTGCAAAAGGAAAAACAAAAACGCACGAACCGAACCGGGCTCGGGACGGACTGATGGCGCGCGCGCACGTGTGTGGAGAAGTCCAAGCCCGCTAGCCCTTGAACTACTTCAAAAGGCTAAGACATATCCTCATATATAAGGACAGCAACACCCTGTTTCCTAGGCGATGTAGGACTAAAGAAAAAGGAAAAATAGATTTTAAACCATTAAATAAAGCATAAAGTCCATCAGGTTTGTCTATCAACACCAACACATAGTTTTAATCAATCCTGCCTATTTCAACAACACTTAGGGACTGTTTGGTTGGGTGTAGTTGAAGCCCCATGCGGTTCCAACTATACGGAATTATAAAATCAAGTGTTTGATCTCAAATAGTTGTTACTTCAACTTGTAGTTGGAAAAGCAAATTGTAGTAAAAATCATGTAGTTGCAACTATGCTCAAATTAAGCGCGTTTGCAACTACATGGGTTGCAATCCAAAAAAGAATAGAAAAGTTTGTTATTGTGTTTCAACTACATCCAAACAAACACATGTTTTGCAAAGTATATAGCTGCAACTATTTTCTAACCAAACAAATGAATGAAGCAGCAACCGCGGCATTTACGATAAGCCCCTGTCTACAGAAGAAGTAGGAGTTATTTTTTGTTCATTGTGATGGAAATAATTAATGGATCTGCAAGAGATGTAATTTTATTTTATTTTTGGATTTGTACTAAGAAAGCGCCCTATAAGAAAAAGAAAATCGTTTATTTTGGTGGTTGTACTTTCAAGTTCTCTGGTATCAAGGTCAAATATGATATTTTCAAAATTAAGACAATTCCTTATGATGCTTGTAAAAGGAACTGAAAGATTAAATCTCCCGAGCTCATCCAGATAAACTCGTAGACAATTTTTTTCAAGCGGGAGAGAATGACCTTAGGATGAAAATTGCTAAATTTTGGGTTTAATTTTATTTTTAAATTTAGTTTAGTCTTACAAATGTTATTTGTGATTGCTTTTATTTACTTTCCTTTTTTAATTTAATTTGTTATTAAAGATTTAATTTAGTTTGGAAATTTTTAGAAGTTAATTAATTAAATTCCTATTAGATTTAGGTCTTATTTGGATGCTGCCTATCCTATGAGGAAAAAAAAGCCCATATACCATTTTTTCACCAGATTGACCAAATCCTGCAAAAAGGGCTGCTTGGATAGATTTTTTTGTTGAATGATCTAGCGGAAAAAAAAACCCTCTTCTTTGGCCTTATCTACTGAATAGAAAAAATTGAGTCAGACTCAATTTTTTCCCCAACTTATTCACAGCTTCAACCCTCGCCTCTTCTCCCCCCTTCCCCTTCTCCCTTCTCTCAAAACCTCTCCGGTTTTCTGCCTAAAAAAACCTAATTTCTTTCTCCTGAAAATCTTCAATTATCATACATCAATTCGGCACCAAAGATCGAATCTTTATGGCTTTTCCCATAGACGACGTCGAAGACAATGCTCGCTATCCCTCCAAATCTCCGCCGCCGCCGCCCCTAATTTGTAGGGTTACTTAGCACAACAGCAAGGTTTCGGGGGGCATCGTCCATACCATTTTCAAAATTTTTCCATACTAGTTAACCCTAACCCCAGAATCTTAACTAAAGCTTTAGACGAAACGATATGTAAACTACTTTACAACTAAGTGATTGCGGAATACAAACTTTGTAGACCGGTCCTTCACTTCAATTGCTCGAAGTAGTGGTCCCTTCGCTGCGATTAAAGAACTCCCGGACTCTTTAGAGGCTCCACAAGATGAATGAAGTATGCTTGCTAGAAGTCTTCAAAATCTAAGATGATCTACCTCGAGAAAACACGGACTCAAGCTATCTCTTCACTAATAAGCAACTAGTGAAGCTAATACCCTAAACTATATGGTTAGTATAGAAGAGGATGATGCAGTAGGAATTTTGCTCATTTTAGAATTCTTTTTCTCACTATTATTTCTCACTTGCACAAAAACTAGAGAGCTCTTGAGCTTGAAGAAGAAGATGAAGAGAGATAATGTTGTGTAATATTCTGAAATATTTTAGATAATTAATTAGATTATTTATTTAAATAGATAATGTTATTTAAATTTTTGTGTAGTAAAGAGGGCTTTTTAAATTGAACTGGAAATAAATTAGTAAAGAAAATAGTGTTTATATAATAACATGTGTAATGAGGGGTTTATATGAGAAGGTTAGTTTCCTTATGCTAATTAGAGTTGTATGAGGGTTTTTATGCAAATAGGGTTAGAGAATGGTTAAGGTTAAGATATATCTCCTAGACACAACACCCTAGATTAGCCTAATGGCCACACCTCCTCCTTGTATGAAACCACCACTATCTTGTATGGTGACACCACCTACTACCTTATCTCTTCTTATCCTTAAATTGTACCAATTGATTCAGTTGATATATATTAAGTTAGGGCAATTAAACTGGTTTAGAAAAAGAAATATCTTAGAACACACAAAAGAAAAGAAAAGAGAGAAGAGAAGAATGAACTAGGTACTAAGGAGTTTCACCACCACCATCAAGTTAGGATCTTTGAGTTGTGCATCTTGGAGGAATCCTTTTCAGTAAACTTCTATAGGTATAATCTCTAAACTCTACAGAATTTTAGTTTAGTACTGTTTTAATGTAGAAATCGGATATCGGATATATCGTATTTTGTGAAATATAGGCTCTGTATTAAATCTGCTATAGTTTAGATGATAATAGAAATAATCAAACAGTGCCTTCATCTTATAAATTGGACATAGAATAAACCCTAGGAAGACGTACCCAGTTGCTCGGAATTTGGCCGGCGACATGTTGGGGAAATCCGAGCTCGCCGGTTTTTTGAGGGAGTTGGGTGTTGGGGTTTTTAGGGTAGCTCTCTGTATATGTATTAGGATGTTTGGTATTGCTAGTTTAAGTTATTTTATCAATATATGAAATCTGGAAGCTAATATCTGTAAAGGGGTTAATATTCTAAAATACGACACAGGTGTTTCGTAACACGTTTCTGTTTTCTGTTACGAACAGCGAATGGTTAAAATCCAATTAGTATAAGTATTACATAGTTTACAATAGTCATACGTAATATAGTTAGTACATAAAACTTGTATTTTCATGTTTACGTCATATCGGAATTTAGCCGTTTCTTATACAAAGTTAATTTCGATATTAGATTTGAATACGGAAACCTCGGAGGCTGCAAGGAAAGGAAAGGAATTGATGATATCTGAGTAGATTCGACGTATTCCGGTGAGTAGACTAAACATCTACTCGGGGATTTTGTATGGATGGCGTTAAAACGCCCGAAAATTTTAGTTGGATAATAATTTCCTTTATATTGAGTACATATTTAAAATTTTGAAACTTCTTCATATGCATTCATATCTATAAAATAACACTTGCTAGAACACTGCATAAACTATCGATGAGTCATGTTGCACGCGCACATACCTATATGTTACACTACACCTCATCGATATTGACATGTCACATATCACTTAGAACTTGCCATATCTTATATGATTCGTTTCATACCATATGTATCATTATTAGTGATTATGTACATCATTGTTATTGATTGATACCTATCATGACTTACTTTTAATTAGTCGTAAATTGTATCACCAGGTGTGTTAGATTTAAGAATTTCTGGTTTTGATTTTTTTATATATTATTAAGTTATATTCATTGATTCTTCCTGAATGATGTGATACGTCCACCATGAGATGTCGTTTTTATGATTTGGATTTATTCCGAACCGAGTGGAGGGGGCTATACGGTTGCAGATTTATACGTTATCCAGACTGAGTGGGGGGGTTATACAGTTGGATACATGGTAGACCCGATCGAGACCGAGGGGCAGGAAAGTCGCATTTTGAGGCGAGGAGCCTAGCGAGAATACTCGATACCGGAGATAGTTGTGAAACACGGCGGATATCTAGGTGATACCGACCGGTGTTATTGGATGACAGGATCATTCGGGGAACGATGCCTGACGGAAATAGAAGAATTGTATTGATGTTGGACACGGAAAAATGAACCTTATTTGGAAATAGTTGATGAGATTTCAATTTTGATTTATATACTTAGTAGTACGTGTTCATCCTGCACACTATTATCATGCATTATATTCATCCTTGTTGATATTATCTCTAGTTCGTCATACTTACATTATCAGTTGATATATGTTAGTTTTCTTCACTGAGTTGGCAACTCACCCCCGTTGTGCCATTG
Source organism: Agapanthus africanus (assembly GCA_030015575.1). Classification (NCBI taxonomy): domain Eukaryota; kingdom Viridiplantae; phylum Streptophyta; class Magnoliopsida; order Asparagales; family Amaryllidaceae; genus Agapanthus; species Agapanthus africanus. The sequence continues at coordinate 105,167,308 of JASDDO010000031.1, forward strand.
TTCCTTGCAGAAGTCGTGTGGACGCGTAGCAGCAGTGCGGATCCACTTATCGGCTTTTATCGCTCTTTTTGCTAGGTGGATTACCTAGACAGTACCCTCCTATTTTGGTTTATGTATATTGGATCTAGCATTACTCTATCAGACCCTGTATAATTGACTTAAAACGAGATGTGGTTGTATGTATCTGTAACGCCTTAGATTCCAGTTAGTGTTCATTTAGACGTTAATGCGGGTTTACTGTAAAAAGTTTACCATTTCGGGTTCCTCACATTAAATAACATTTAATTAATAATTTATTATTATTTGTTATATGCACCCACGCACGTGTGCACGTAAATGTGAGATTTGTTTGTGCTAATCTAGTCTTAGCAACCATGACACTTAACCTTAATTCTAAACTTTTTGCTTTAATCCTTAACCATTTCTTTGATCTTTTGGGAGAAAGAGAGTGAGATAATTCTTTTGGATTGATGAGGTATGGTACATTTAATGTGAGGCATGGTTAGCAATTAATGCTATGGTTGCACTCACCTCTCACCTCACCCTACACTCACCTCCCTCTCTCATTTCCTCACACCCTCTCTCTTTTCTCTATCTCTTTCTCATTTTTTCATCTCATTCTCTTTCAAACTGAACACTCTCAAATATTCATACAAAATTCATCACAATATTCACAAATTCACCAAAATCACATCTTCTCCTTGATTTTCCCTCTTGGTTGCCATGGAGCATGCAAAGCTAGGATCTTTGTGTTCTTTTAGCTAGGTAATGTTTCCTATCTGTTCTTTAAGTTATTTTTGTGTAGCTTAGCTTGTTAGTTTCAGTTTTTATCGCGTATCGTATCGTTTCGGATAAATATCGTATTTTTAGTGTCGAGTTAGGGTCTCAGACGATCTGCTGTTAAACTAAGTATTTGTTGCAAAAATTGACTTGACAGTAACCTGGTATAGAGACCTAGAACCTACCCTCAAAATACGAGCCCATTTCCCCATACTACGGCCGCATATTTATTGCTTCTGGCCGCAATTTGCGGCCAGAGTAGGGACCTGGGTGTTGGTTTTTGGTGTAGGGGTCTCTGGGGTTAATTTTAGTCTCATGGTACTTGCAATTTTTACAAATTGTTAACACAGAAAAATCTGGGACCACTTTGCATATTTCTAGTGTTTTGTTTCGTGCGATACGTTATCCGATACGGTGCGTGTTACGTGTTGCTGTTGCGCTGAGTTGGTTTCGTAGTGTCGCTATACGCGTTAGCTGTAATACGAACCCTTTAGAGTACGTATGTATGTCGTGTTGGTCTGTGTAGATTGTATGTATTTTGGGTCTATTATTAATATATATTTTCTTTGTTGTTTTAATGTTATAGGTTCGCAGGTGGGGACTACGGACACTGCTACAAAGGAAAAACAGGTGGTAGGATTCACCTGGCTTGGAGCGTTGGTGAGTAGATTTAACATCTATAGGGGAATCGCCCGCATGGCGTTATGCGTCTGGGCTAGTGATGTTATTTCTATCGCATATTCTATATCATATTTAAAATTTCGCATTTACCCTACCACTTAGATATTGTTGTGCTTGAACTAGTATCCTTAGGACACTGCACAAATTATTGACGACTCATGTTGCACGAGCACTGATTGTATGCTACACACACCGTCAATAATTGCCATGTCACGCACAACCCACTTATAGATATGATATTGCTTGGTTAGGGACATTGAGACATTGATTCATATTTCTTATCGCATATGACATATAGCACACCTGTATACCTACATGCTTATATATATGCCTTCTTATACTTATAAGCTAGATACATGTATACCTATACGGTATTGTACCATTAGTGATAGGTACATACACACCTTATGACATAACTACAGGTATATCTTGCACACATATTTCACTTATACCCATGGGGTATACTACATCATTAGTTATAGGTAGATACATATATCTTGCTATACCTTTGTGTTTACACATATATCAGATATAGCTACATATTTACCTTTACTTGATGTTATTTAGAATTGGATAAAATAGGAACTGCATGATATTTTATATTAACTTATTGCAGTTAATTAGCGGCTTTTCCTTTATATGCTTTCATTACAGTTTTATGTTGCATATATTATATTCATGGATTTTCGTATTGAGATATGGATTTTTCATGATGTTTTCTGGATTTGGGGACCGTGGGAGTTCATGAAATTATGCATTCTTTAAAAAATCCGGTTTCCCATGATATGATATTTCAGCATCCGCCATGAGTTTTATCGGTTCTGATATATATATACCCCTACGAAGAGGCGGCGTGGCTGTATGAGGGTACATAGTGGGGCCCGGAGGTACCCCGGGGCAAGAAAGGGATGTCGATGTACCACGCCGATGAGCCTGGCAGGGGAACCATACCATACGGTGACATTACCTATGACTCGGCGGTTATCATGGGGATACCGACGGGAGTCATGTACGTATGGATACGTCGAAAGGCGAGGGTCAGAGCTAGGCACTCGTGCTTTCGGTATAGCGTATGATACGTACCTATCAGGGTGCCAGTCTTGGTGACAGCACCTGATAGATCAGCATTTCTGTGTCGATACTTGACACATTGGTTTCATGATATTTCTTTTCACTCCTTTGTATATATAACAGGGGATTAGGCCGCTGTTATATATGCCCTTACACCAATATTAGTGGAATGGGACGCTAATATATGTGTATTGACTTTAATTTATATACATCATCATATTTATTCATGCAAATATACCTAGGTTATAAGAGATTCACTTGACATTGGATTTAGGACATATGACATTCACTTGATTTTGTACATTCAGGATATAGGAGATTTATTCGATATTGTACATTAAAGATTTGTGAGACTTATATGATATGAGAGCCAATTTGGGGGCTGATTTGAGGAATTGGGGTTTGGATTGTCTTGATGGATTTTGATCCTACCACGATGTTAGGATTCCGTGGAAATGACATATTTCATTCCATACTCCACCTTTATTTATATGCACTGTTTCATGTATTAGTTGTACCTGTTAGTGTACCTTTCATAATTGTTGCATATATACATTTTCATATCATTATTGCATGATTATTGCATACCGATTGTCATATTATTAATGCTTCATGTATTAGTTGTACTTGCTAGTGTACTTTTCATGATTATTGCATTCATATGACCTGTTATTGCTATTAATTGCATATGTTAGATTCACGCTGTACGTGCATACTTGAGATTACTTCATATGTTATTTACTATTCACGAGTTGTCAACTCACCCCCGTTGTGCCACAGTTGTTTTGCAGGGTGTTCCTCAGAGTAGTCGAGGCTGGCTATTCATCTATCTGATCATCTTTTGCTGCGGATACCGCTTCAGCTCATAGTGTGCATTTTTGCTTAGGTGGGATTTGTGGTTATCCGTATTGTTGTATTATATATTCGTTGTATCCTTGTGCTCTCCATCTACTATTATTTTGTTTGACTTAGAGACTTGGTGAGGACGATATTGTATTTTATTTTGTGACTTGTTGTCTTTTATACAGTTTCCTTTCTATCGTCTTTTATTTTTTCGCTTCGGCGTCGTATATTTGTTGTGGTGGTTGTTTTCCACCTTTGGGCGTGTATTTGCTCCCGTTTGGGGTTGCTTTATTTATATGTTTGTTGTACCCAGTTTTGGGGCTAGTTTTTACAAAGGAGCTGCTGCCAAAATTTTAAGGAAAGAAAAGTTGGACTTTTAAAGAATTTGGGTTGTGATTTTAAATGTTTCAAAACTTCTATTATCTTTTCTTGTCTTTTTTAATGGTTTAGATTTCTGGGTTTTGGTTTCTTTTACTGCGTTACGCCTGTAGACGTTGCGTAGTATTAGGACCGTCACGTGCCAATTTCGGGTCGCGACAGTATCTTTTTTCGACGGATCAGATTGTTTAGTTGTGTTAAATTATACTTCCTTTATTTATGCATGAGATTCTTCATTTCGAGCGTCGTATTATTATTGTATATTGATTTCCGCTGTTTGGCATCGTTTTGCTCCCAACTAGGGATGTAACCTATTCACACACCCTATAACTGCTTTATTAATAATTAAAAGGGAGTACTGTCGAAATTTTAAAACCAGTTGTTGAAACTTCAAGTATTAAAAACCATTCGGTATGCTAGTTCATTCTTTTACTTAAAAACCGAAGTGTTCTAAATTCCTCAAAAAGGTTTTTTGATCTTGGTTTCTGGCTTACTCAGATTGTGTCGATATTTTTAGATACCATACAATCTAAGTGCCGGTCACATCCAAATTTTGGGTCGTGACAAAGTTGGTATCAGAGCTTAAGATTAACCTTACGGAATCGAGTAGTGATTTGGAGTAAGTAGACTTAAGTTTCATTACGTAGGATGACCTTTGGTTTGATGGAGTAGGTGATTTAGGATGAGTAGAGTACCGTACATATGTTCCGCGGCATATTTACGCTACGATACTCAGCCTAAGTAACCTTAGGATATATATCTTGCTAAATCCTTCCTTTGACTTCCTATTATTGCTGCTCCTATTCGTACAACTTATCAACTCTCGTTCTTATTCCAGTTGCTATGGCTACGCGAGCTAGGCGAGCCGCAGCCAGGGATGCAGCTAAGGCGAATCCGCCTGTGACGGTGACTGACGCACCGGATATTCTGGTGGTACATGAGCATGTTGATCCTCCTCCTCCAGACAGACTGACTAGGATAGAGGAGGGCATGTTGGGACTACAGAAATTGGTGGGACAATTGACTGAGGCCACCCGTGTTCAGAGGCATGATCAGGTACCGACGATGGTAGAACCCGATGAACAGCCTATGCAGACTGTCGCACTGGTAGGACCGAGAGTGATGGAGGTATCTCTTCCAGAGTTCATGAGGTTGAGGCATCCGGTGTTTACAAGGACCGATGCAGCAGAGGATCCTCAGTCCTTTCTTAATAGGATGGCCAGGATTGGCAGGTCATTGCGATGTTCTGATGCGAGGTCGGTGGAGCTGACCAGCTTTCGATTAGAGGGGCTTGCACAGACATGGTGTGAGTCAATGGAGAGAGGGAGAGTTGCGGGTCTTCCTCAATGTCATGGGCAGAGTTTTCTGATATCTTCCTTACCAGATTTCTTCCACAGAACGTGAGGGATGCTAGGGCCGACAGTTTTGAAGCATTACAAAAAACTGCGAGTATGTCGGTGGCAGAGTATGATTTACAGTTCACCTAGTTATCTCGCTATGCTCTGTACTTAGTTCCTACGGAGGAGCACCGGGTGAAGAGATTTGTGAAGAGCCTGGATACCCAGCTATTTCTTGCTATAGGCTCCCAGCATTTCGATACTTATGCGCAGGCCATGGATGCAGCTATGCGAGTGGAAGAGCGTTTGAGTGGGGCAGTGATTGTTCTGGAGACAAAGAGGACCAGACCTATTGGGACAGTTAGGCAGAGGTAGAGGCAGGCACACTCCAGGCCACGATTTTAGTCGAGGTTGGACTCAGGGCCAGATGTTCAGTTCGTACCCCGCGGAGCAGAGGCCTCTATTTACATGTTATAGTTGCGGACTTCCAGGGCATTTGGCTAGAGAGTGTAGATGCCATAGAAGGACAGTTGTTCCGCAGGATGCTTTACCCCTTCCTCCATTTACTTCGATGGCCTTACTTCCTCCCCCAGTTGGCACTATGCGCCAGGCTGTTCCACCGCGAGGTTGGGGCTTTGCATGATGCTTTCAGAGAGGTCGAGGAGACCGAGGGAGAGGACGACAGGATGCGGGTAGGGGCCAGGCACGAGTTTTTGCACTGACTCTATAGGATGCCCAAGCATCCAATGCAGTTGTGACAGGTACTCTTGCATATGTTCTTTAGATGCGCATATTTTATTTGATCCCGGTTCTACGCATTCTTACGTATCTGCACACTTTGGACTTTCTTTGGGGAGAGAGTCGTCGTTGTTAGAGTTACTGCTAGTTGTGATTACTCCTGTAGGAGATTCTTTTGTAGCTCGACACATATTCAGGTCTTGTTCAGTACGTATTGGTGATAGGGATTCATTAGCTGATTTGATTCTCCTGGATATACTAGATTTTAATATACTTCTTGGTATGGATTGGCTGGCCACTTGTCATGCTTATATAGATTGTCAGGGGAAAGCGGTCAGATTTTGTTTTCCAGGCGAACCGATTTTTGTTGTGCAGGGAGACTGTAGTATAACTCCTGCCAACATGATTTCTGCTCATTGTGCGGGACAGCTCTTGAAGAACGGTTGTCGTGGGTTCTTAACGTTTGTTCAGGACGTAGGAACTGCTGAAGTCCTATTGGACCAGTTCCGATCGCACGAGAATTTCCAGATGTGTTTCCTGCTGAATTACCAGGATTGCCGCCTGATCGCAATATCGAATTTTGCATTAACTTGATTCCGGGTGCGGGGCCTATTTCTATACCACCTTATAGGATGGCCCCGACGGAGTTGAAAGAACTCAAAAGTCAGTTGCAAGAGTTATTGGACAGAGGACTCATTCGTCCGAGTGTATCGCCGTGGGGAGCTCCTGTCTTGTTCGTTAAAAAGAAGGACGGCAGCATGAGAATGTGCATCGACTACAGGCAGCTGAATCGTGTTACTGTGCGAAATAGGTATCCACTACCTCGTATCGATGACTTATTCGATCAGCTGCAGGGAGCTGTCTATTTCTGGAAGATTGATTTGCGGTCAGGGTATCACCAGTTGAGAGTTCGGAAGGATGACATTCCGAAGACTGCTTTTCGCACACGATATGGGCATTATGAGTTTCTGGTAATGTCGTTCAGGCTCACCAATGCCCCAGCAGATTTCATGGATATGATTAACCATATTTTCAGGCCATTCCTTGATCAGTTTATTATTGTATTCATTAATGATATTCTTGTTTATTTCCGGAGCCGGGAGGAGCATGAGCAGCATTTGCGTATCACATTGCAGATCTTGAAGGAGAATCGGCTGTTCGCTAAATTCTCCAAGTGCGCTTTCTGGCTGGATAGTGTGGATTTCTTGGGTCACGTAGTTACGAGAGATGGTATACATATGGACCCAAAGAAGATCGAAGCAGTACAGCACTGGCCCAGACCTGTATTAGTTACAGAGGTTCGCAGCTTCTTGGGTCTGGCCGGTTACTACCGACGTTTTGTGCAGGATTTTTCTCGGATCGCTGCACCGTTGACCGGGTTGACCAGGAAGGAGGTTCCATTTCTTTGGACAGAGGCGTGTGAGCAGAGTTTCCAGCAGTTGAAGACTCGCTTGACGACTGCACCAGTATTATCTTTACCTTCTGGGTTAGGTGGTTTTGTTGTTTATTATGACACCTCTCGAGTGGGTTTAGACTATGTGTTGATGCAGCACGACAGGGTTGTCTCTTATGCTTCGCAGAAACTGAAGAGGAACGAGCAGAACTACCCCATTCATGACTTAGAGATGGCTGCTGGGGTATTCGCACTGAAGATTTGGAGACATTACTTGTACGGTGAGTCGTGCCAGATATTCATAGATCACAAGAGTTTGAAATATACTTTTCAGTAGCGGGATCTAAATCTGAGGCAGCCTCGATGGATGGAACTCATGAAGGATTACGATTGCAAGATTCTTTATCATCCGGGCAAAGAGAATGTTGTAGCAGATGCTTTGAGTTGGAGGCCTGTTGGTATCTTATCTCATTTGTGCACTATGCAGAGACAGTCTTCTGCAGACAGGCAGATTTTGTGTGATAGCCATATACAGTTTGAGTTCACATCGACAGGAGGACAGTTAGCTCATGTTCGCACCCGTCCTCACTTATTGGATCGTATTTGAGAGACACAACCCACAGATGCTCGTGTGTTGGAGATCATAGATCAGGTTTGACAGGGTAGAGAGTCTGAGTTCGTAATAGATGACCGTGGAGTATTACGATTTGGGACTCGTCTTTGTGTGCCGGATTCGGAGGGACTGAGATGTAAAATGTTAGAGGAGGCCCATCGGTCAGCATATAGTATTCATCCTGGTTCCACCAAGATGTATCATGACTTGAAGAATGTCTATTGGTGGGAAAGAATGAAGAGAGATGTCATGGAGTTTGTTTCGAGATGTTTGACTTGTCAGCAAGTCAAGGCCGAGCACCAGAGGCCGGCAGGAGAGTTGCAGCCCTTGCCTATTCCGGAGTGGAAATAGGAGCAGATCTCCATGGATTTCATTTTAGGTCTACTCAAGACTAGCAGAGGGTACGATTCCATCTGGGTGATTGTAGATAGATTGACAAAGACAACACACTTTCTTCCAGTGAAGACAACATTTGGATATGCGCAGTATGCGCAGATTTATATTGATGAGATTGTGTGATTACATGGAGTTCCGACGTGCATAGTGTCCGATAGGGATACACGGTTCACCAGCCGACTATGGAAGAAACTTCAAGAAGCTCTAGGTACCTAATTGAGTTTTAGTATAGCTTTTCACCTACAGACAGATGGTCAGTCAGAGCGGACCATACAGACTCTAGAGGATATGCTTCGAGCCTGCAGTCTTGATTTCGGTGGCAGTTGGGATAGTCACTTACCTTGGATAGAATTCTCTTACAACAACAGTTTTCAGGAGACAATCCAGATGACACCCTATGAAGCTTTGTATGGGAGAAAGTGTCGGTCACCCGTTTGCTGGATAGAACTCAGCGAGAGTAGCATTTTGGGACCACAGATAGTACAGGAGACTACAGAAAAAATCCAGTTGATACGGGATAGGATGAGAACGGCCCAGTGCAGACAGAAATTATATGCCGATCGACGCCGTCGTAGACTCGAGTTTGATGTGGGAGACCATGTGTTCCTTCGTGTGTCTCCGATGAAGGGTGTGATGCGTTTCGGGAAAAAGGGGAAGCTCAGCCCCAGATATGTCAGACCCTATCAGATTCTAGAGAGAGTGGGTATTGTAGCTTATCGTTTAGCACTTCCACCGAGTTTTCCCAATGTGCATCCATTGTTTCATGTGTCTATGCTTCGTAAGTATCTTCACGATCCCTCTCACGTGATCCAGCATCAGACCTTACAGCTTGAGCAAGATTTATCCTACACAGTGCAGCTAGTAGCTATCCTAGACCGACAGGAAAAGAAACTGAGATCAAGGGTACTTCCGTCTGTAAAGATTCTTTGGCGAGGAAATAAGCGCGATGGGGTAACTTGGGAGGCCGAGGATGCGATGCGAAATAAATTTCCACATCTTTTTGAAGGTACGTGTAGCTAAGTTTTAACTTCGGGGACCGAATTTTCCTAAGGGGGAATATTGTAACATTTTGAAATATTTTAGATAATTAATTAGATTATTTATTTAAATAGATAATGTTATGTAAATTTTATTGTAGTAAAGAGGGCTTTTTAAATTGAAGTGGAAATAAATTAGTAAAGAAAATAGTGTTTATATAATAACATGTGTAATGAAGGGTTTATGTGAGAATGTTAGTTTTCTTATGATAATTAGAGTTGTATGATGGTTTTTTATGCAATAGGGTTAGAGAATGGTTAAGGTTAAGATATACCTCCTAAACACCACACTCTAGGTTAACCTAATGGCCACACCTCCTCTTTGCATGAAACCACCAACATCTTGTATGGTGACACCACCTACTACCTTATCTCTTCTTATCCTTAAATTGTACCAATTGATTCAGTTGATATATATTAAGTAAGGGCAATTAAACTGGTTTAGAAAAATAAATATCTTAAAACACACAAAAGAAAAGAAAAGAGAGAAGAGAAGAATGAACTAGGTGCTAAGGAGTTTCACCACCACCATCAAGCTAGGATCTTTGAGTTGTGCATCTTGGAGGAATCTTTTTCAGTAATCTTCTATAGGTATAATCTCTAAACTCTACAGAATTTTAGTTTAGTACTATTTTAATGTAGAAATCGGATATCGGATATATCGTATTTTGTGAAATATAGGATTTGTGTTAAATATGCAATAGTTTAGATGATAATAGAAATAATCAAACAGTGCCTTCATCTTATAAATTGGACATAGAATAAACCCTAGGAAGACAAACCCAGTTGCTCGGAGTTTGGCCGGCGACATGTAGGGGAAATCCGAGCTCGCCGGTTTTTTGAGGGAGTTGGGTGTTGGGGTTTTTAGGGTAGCTCTCTGTATATATATTAGGATATTTGGTATTGCTAGTTTAAGTTATTTAATCAGTATATGAAATCTGGAAGCTAATATCTGTAAAGGAGTTAAAATTCTAAAATACGACACAGGTGTTTCGTAACACGTTTCTGTTTTCTGTTACGAACAACAAATGGTTAAAATCCAGTTAGTATAAGTATTAGATAGTTTACAATAGTCATACGTAGTATAGTTAGTACGTAAAACTTGTATTTTCATGTTTACGTCGTATCGGAATTTAGCCGTTTCTTATACAAAGTTAATTTCGATATTATTTGAGTACGGAAACCTCGGAGGCTGCAAGGAAAGGAAAGGAATTGATGATATCTGAGTAGATTCGACGTATTCCGGTGAGTAGACTAAATATCTACCGGGGGATTTTGTATGGATGGCGTTAAAACGCCCGTAAATTTAAGTTGGATAATAATTTCCTTTATATTGAGTACATGTTTAAAATTTAGAAACTTCTTGATATGCATTCATATCTATAAAATAAAACTTGCTAGAACATTGCACGAACTATCGATGAGTCATGTTGCACGCGCGCATATCTATATGTTACACTACACCTCATCGATATTGACATGTCACGTATCACTTAGAACTTGCCATATCCTATATGATTCCTTTCATACCATATGTATCATTATCAGTGATTATGTGCATTGTTGTTATTGATTGATACCTATCATGACTTACTTTTAATTAGTCGTAATTTGTATCACCAGGTGTGTTGGATTTAAGGATTTCTGGTTTTGAGTTTTATATATTATTAAGTTATATTCATTGATTCTTCCTGAATGATGTGATACGTCCACCATGAGATGTCTTTTTTATGATTTGGATTTATTCCGAACCGAGTGGGGGGGCTATACGGTTGCAGATTTATACGTTATCCAGACTGAGTGGGGGGATATACAGTTGGATATATGGTGGACCCGGTCGAGACCGAGGGGCAGGAAAGCCGCATTTTGAGGCGAGGAACCTAGCGAGGATACTCGATACCGGAGATAGTTGTGAAACACGGCGGATATCTAGGTGATACCGACCGGTGTTATTGGATGACAGGTTCGTTCGGGGAACGATACCTGACGGAAATAGAAGAATTGTGTCGATGTTGGACACGGAAAAATGAACCTTATTTGGAAATAATTGATGAGATTTCAGTTTTGATTTATATACTTAGTAGTACATGTTCATGCTGCACACTATTATCATGCATTATATTCATCCTTGTTGATATTAGCTCTAGTTCGTCATACTTACATTATCAGTCGATATATGTTAGTTTGCTTCACTGAGTTGGAAACTCACCCCCGTTGTACTATAGTTCCTTGCAGGAGTCGTGTGGACGCGTAGCAGCAATGCGGATCCACTTATCTGCTTTTATCACTCTTTTTACTAGGTGGATTACCTACGCAATACCCTCCTATTTTGGTTTATTTATATTGGATCTAGCATTACTCCATCAGACCCTGTATAATTGACTCAGAACAAGATGTGGTTGTATGTATCTTATTTCGACTGATGAGATCGTTTAGTTGTGTTAAATAATACTTCCATTACTTATGCATGAGATTCTTCTTTTCGAGCGTCGTATTATTATTGTATATTGATTTCCGCCGTTTGGCATCTTTTGCTCCCAACTAGAGATGCAACCTATTCACACACCCTATAACTGCTTTATTAATAATTAAAAGGGAGTACTGTCGAAATTTTAAAACCAGTTGTTGAAACTTCAAGTATTAAAAACCATTCGGCATGCTACTTCATTCTTTTACTTAAAAACTGAAGTGTTCTAAATTCCGCAAACGGGTTTTTGATCTTGGTTTCTGGCTTACTCAGATTGTGTCGATATCTTTAGATACCGTACAATCTAAGTGCCGGTCGCATCCAAACTTTGGGTCATGACAAAGTTGAAAAACTCCGTAGTTAAGCGTGCTTGATCCAGAGAAATTCTGGGATGGGTGACCAACTTGGAAGTAGCCCCGGGTTCATTCAAAGGGACAAAACCGTGCAGTTTCGGCCAAAGCGGACAATACCATCTATGTTTGGGGGTGGGTCGTGACATGTTGTGAGAGTGAAAATGGCAATCATGGGTGAGAAAACATCTCATATAACCCTTGTAGAGAATAAACAATAGTTGTAGATAATGGTTAGGTTAATAATGTAAGTCCACATTACCCGTCCCGGTTCTTTCGGGGTTGCGGAAACGGTAAAAAACGATTTTTATGGGCTAGGGTAATATGGACTTGAAAACGGATCTTTGCTAAACAAAACACTAGCAACTAACTACAAGTTTTACCTACTCGGTTAGATGGTTATACCTAGTTTTGAACTCCTTCTCTTCTTGCTTCTTTGGAGTGGGTTGAATGGTTCCTCCTCGTCTCCTTCTCTTGCCGAAGAAAGATCCACCCGAGGGTCTCTACCTTGAGCTCCTACCTCAAACTAGAGGTAACTAAAGTGCTTGGTGTGCTAAACCTAGAACCTTAGGATGAGTAGAGAGGAATTTTGGTGTTTTATCTCAAAAGCAAATGGTTCTCAACTCATGAGAGATTATTGCTTTGAGAGTGAGGAAGAGGATGAGAGAGAATGGGCATGAGAGAATGAGATGAAAATATCAACCATATTCACATATATGTGAATTATGAATTAACAATATTAATTAAAAGAAAATGGTGATGGTTCATTTGAAAAGACCATTATCATTTCACATTTAATGAATTTTGCTAGGATCAAAGAGCATCTTTTGTATGAAATGATAATGGTCAACTTTTCAACTTAGGTCAACCAAGGTCAAATGGTCAACAACCCTAACCATAACACAATTTTCTTTAATTAATATTATTAATCATATTTCATATATTCATTAGGGTTTGGAAAAAGACAACGGTCATCAACCCTAATGAGAATCCTCTGCCTCTGCCTCTGTCAACTGTGCATACACACCCGCATCCATATTCCAAGGAACACGAATACAATGAGATAAAACCAACCCCAGAACATATACTAGGATCTGGCTTACACAAAAGCCCGCTAGTAATAACTGTCTGGACACCAAACGTGCATAAGTGCGCGAATGTGAACGAACCCCGTCGCAAAACCATGCGACCTCTACTCTATTTTGCCCAAAGGCGAATAATCCTCTGTGTGGGACACTAAAGACTCGACACTACGCTGGCAGTAGGTTTAACCACAGGCCGCAAGCGGTACTAGCTGTACGTAACGGTCCCCAGGTAGATGCCGATAAGAAGACTGATGAGGCGAACCCATCCGAACTCCTACTGAGCCTGAATGTGACAATCTCCGTACAGTCCGGTCTGTTCGTCTGAGAGTATCGCATGGTGGGCCTAGGAGACGGTAAACGTCAGTCCCTTAATAGCGGTACAAGTCGTGTCGGAGTGTAGCCCAGAATACCCTGAGATAACACTGGAAACGCTACCAGTATATCTCGCTTGCCCTGGCCAGGGACTTTGTGTAATGGCTCTCCTTGACACAGCGCGATATCAACCCCCAATACCGGGAGAGACGAATCCTATCTAACCGTCACTGCCTCCAAGTGCTTCGGGACTGCACCCAACTGCTACCTGTTTGCACGACTCATTTGAGCCGTGGTAGGGTAGCAATCTAAGAACAGTGGGAACACACTCGAGGCGAAGTGACAGTGTCAAGTCAACGGACTAAGCTATACTCATGTCACCTAGGAACTGATAACTGACGATAGGTATAGTACCAACCAACAGTTCCCGACGAGTCCTGTCCAGTGTACTCGTAACCTAACGAGCACCCGCATACTATCTCAAGTACGACGTACTGACGGCTGTGGGACAGACCATTTCCCCTACTGGGATGAGAAGCGTATACGCTAGTCTACTCCGGAGTATCGATGCCCCGTCTCGATAATCCTACGACTAGGGACCTGTATAAGGATGTGCTTGTAGATTACCCAGCCCCCACTAGTGTGACTGCCATCATAACGCTGGTAATCAAGCAAAGATCCTAAGGGCTCCACTAATGTGTATAGGCGATATGCTTAAAGAAACCCATGCACACATTAAAGTAGAAACAAACCAAGTAGCATGCTACCATTTCGAGCAAGATTGTCTATACAACTGTAAATATCCCAAGCTTCCATCAAGTAATATACAAACTAGTATGATACAGTAATGGCTTCTAGGGCATATACACTAACAATCCCCCACTTGCACTAAGGCCATGTACTAGCGTATCGAAGACCTATCATCTCGATCAGCCGCTCGAACTGAGTCTGGGGTAAGGCCTTCCTGAATGGATCTGCAGTGTTATCTTCTGTAGCAACCCTTCGAACCTCGATCTCCCGGCGATCCACGATCTCCCTGATCAGGTGATACCGCCTTAAGATGTGTCTGGACTTCTGATGGGACCTGGGTTCCTTCGCTAAAGCTATAGCCCCGTTGTTGTCACAATACAGAGGTATTGGATCAACAATGGACGGAACCACCTGAAGTTCTGTCAAGAACTTCCTCATCCAGACGGCTTCTTTTGTGGCATCAGAAGAAGCGATGTATTCTGCTTCCATCGTCGTGTCAGCAATGATTTCCTGTTTGGAACTCTTCCAACACACCGCCCCTCCATTAAGCGTAAGGACATAACCCGACATGGACTTGGAGTCATCCTTGTCACTCTGGAAGCTGGAGTCAGCAAAGGCCTCGATCTGGAGGTCTTTTCCATCATACACCAAAAACATCTCCTTAGTCCTTCTTAAGTACTTGAGAATGTTCTTTACCGCTATCCAGTGCTTCTCCCCAGGGTTTGACTGATACTGGCTTACCACACTCAGTGCATAAGCTACATCTGGCCTGGTACACAACATCGCATACATTATAGAGCCTACCGCAGAAGCGTAGGGTATAATAGACATGTGATACTTTTCCAAATCAGTCTTGGGAGACATCTCTTTGGAGAGGGTGATCCCGTGACAAGCCGGTAGATTACCGCGCTTGGAATCTTCCATACTAAATCTTTTCAGTATGGTGTCGATGTACCTGGACTGCGAGAGTCCTAATATTCTCTTGGATCTATCACGATGGATCCGGATCCCCAGAATGTAAGAGGCATCACCCAGGTCTTTCATGGAGAACCTGTGTGACAAGAACCCTTTGACAGATTGTAGCATAGGAATGACATTTCCTATCAAGAGAATGTCATCCACGTATAAAATGAGGAATACGACAATTCGTGCTACAATTTTACTATAGATGCATGGTTCAACTGGATTTTTGATAAAGCCAAAATCTTTGACCATCTCATCAAAATAGGTGTTCCAACTCCGCGATGCCTGCATTAGTCCATAAATGGATTTAAGCAACTTGCACACCTTTCCGCTGCTCCCACTCTGAATGAAACCCTCTGGCTGGTCCATATAGACACACTCCTCTAAATTTCCATTTAGAAAAGCGGTCTTTACGTCCATCTGCCAAATCTCATAACCGTGGAAGGCAGCAATGGCAAGAAGGATCCGAATGGATTTGAGCATAGCCACTGGAGAAAAGGTTTCGTCATAGTCCAACCATGTCTTTGACGAAAACCCTTTGCAACAAGTCTAGCCTTATAGGTCTCAACCTGTCCATCTACACCAATCTTCCTTTTGAAGATCCATTTGCAGCCTACGGGTTTTACCCCTTTTGGAGCAAAGTCCAAAGTCCATACTTTGTTGGTGTACATGGACTCCATTTCGGTCCGCATTGCATCCAGCCATTTTACCGAGTCAACGCTCTGAATGGCCTGCTGGAAGCTAGTCGGCTCATCAATGATGCAACCCTCTCTATCCCCGTCTATGAGAAAACCGTAGTATCTCTCGGGCGGATGAGACTGCCTACTACTCCTGTGGAGCGGCGCAGGAATGTCCTGTTCTTTCGAACGCTCTGGTTATACTAAGCTTTCAGGAATAGCTCGTGGTTCTGCAATTTCTTCCAGTTCTATTACGCTCCCACTTATTTGATTTTCCAAAAATTCAGTTTCCAAGAAGTAGGCATGACGAGAAACAAAACCTTTTGTTCCTATTCGCAATAGAAGAAATATCCCTTGGAGTTCTTTGGATATCCCACAAACTTGCACTGTACTGAACGTGCCTCGAGTTTGTCCGCATGCTGCTTTTTGACAAAAGCTGGACATCCCCATGTCTTAATGTGCTTAAGATAGGGTTTCTTCCCACTCCACATCTGATATGGTGTGGTAGGCACTGTCTTAGTTGGAACTCGGTTCAAAAGGTATGTAGCTGATTCTAGTGCATATCCCCAGAATGATCGCAGCAACTCAGCGTTACTCATCATGGAACGTACCATATCCAATAGGGTTCGGTTCCGTCTCTTCGATACACCGTTATGTTGTGGAGTGTATGGAGGAGTAAGCTGAGAGAGAATTCCATTCTCTTTTAGGTAATCCAGGAACTCGACACTCAAGTATTCACCACCTTGATCAGATCTCAGTGTCTTGATACTTTTGCCTGTTTGTTTTTCTACTTCATTCTTGTATTCCTGGAATTTTCCGAAGGCTTCAGATTTATGTTTCATTAAGAAGACATATCCGTACCTTGAAAAGTCATCCGTAAAAGTAATGAAGTAAGAATAACCGCTTCGAGCATGTGTAGACATTGGACCGCACACATCGCTGTGTACGAGCCCTAAAAGCTCGCTCGCTCTTACTCCGTGTCCAGTGAATAGAGTCTTTGTCATCTTTCCTTTGAGACAGGATTAACAAGTTGCATATGATTGATATTCGAATGGATCCAAATATCCTTCTGTATGTAGCTTCGTCAACCTTCTCTCATTGTTGTGACCCAGTCTACAATGCCATAAGAAAGCATGATTTATTTCTGGAGACTTTCTTTTGTGTGTATTCTGGACATTGAAAATCTATGGTTGGTTTAATACGTATATACCGCTGCTTAATGTACCCGACCCAATCAGAACATGATTAAGGTGAATATTTACAACATTGCTTACAAATGCAAAATCATAACCTTCTTTAGACATTAAAGATACAGATATGATATTACAAGTCGAACTGGATACAAAATAACAATCACACAAAACCAAAACATATTCATCTGACAATCCCAAGTGATAGTCCCCCATGGACTCAGCATCCATGCTAGCGCCGTTTGCAACTCTAAGGGTCATATCACCTGCCTTCAAAACCCTACGCTTTCTCAGTGCCTGCAAAGAATTACAGATATGAGATCCTGATCCGGTATCCAATACCTAGGAAGTAGAGTTTATTGATAGACAATTTTCAATAACATACACACCTGAAGCCGAAGCCACAACTTGCTTCGGGTCCTGGTTTCTGGCCTTCCAAGCCCTGCAATCTTTCTTCCAGTGTCCACTCTTGTGACAGTAAAAGCACTCTTCCTTTCCTACAAGCTTTCCCGCTACCTTTGTTACTTTTGCTTTTCCCTTGGCTTCCACTTTACTAACGCCGCCCATTGGTTTGTTGGGGGTCTTCTTCTTCTTTCCTTTGGCTTTCGCCTTGGACCTAGAAGAGGAAGCTCCTCCAACAAACAAAGTGGATGTTTTCCTACCTTTCTGTAGGGTGCCCTCTGCACTCCTCAATATGTTGAGGAGTTCCGGAAGTTCAACTTCTTTTCCTTGCATGTTGAAGTTCGGGATAAACTGAGCGTAAGTGGAAGGAAGGGACTGGAGAATCAAGTCAGTGTAGAGCCCGTTCTCTAACGTGGTCCCAAGGTCCGCAAGCTCTTCAATGTAGCCAATCATCTTAAGCACGTGTTCCGCTACCGATGATCCGACGGCCAACCTCGCCGAAAATAACTTTTTCGAGACTTCGTATCTAGCGATACGGGATTGCTCTCCATATAGTTCCTTAGTATGGAGAAATATGGATTCGAGGTCTATATTCTCATGCCTCCTCTGATGTTCATTGTCCATAGAGGCAAGCACGAGGCACTTGGCCTTCGCGTAATCAATCTCCCAGGTCTTATGGATTTTCTTATCCGCGACGCTGGAGGTGGGACCTGGGACAGGGGGAGCTTTGGTGGTAAGGAGATACCCCAACTTGTCATAAGTGATTGCCATTTTGACATTCCTGAGCCAATCTTTGTAGTTTGGCCCTGTCAGTATGTTTTTATCTAGTAGTAACTTAAGTCCGGTCATGATACTTGGTCGCTGCAATTAGGAGAGAGAAAAGAAACACTTTAGCATGATGCTCTTGCAAGTTTAGAGTGGTTTTTAGTTTGTCTAAACATGATGGCTCCCACTGTTTCTCGAATCCTTTCTCAAACCAAAAAAGAAGAATTAGTCGGGATCAATCTCACCGTACAATACTTGCTTAACCGTTCAGCCAGGCCAGTATTCGTACTTCGAGGGAGGTTTTCCAACGCTTTCGCGAAGTTCCTTAATTAAATAACCTCTTTTCCCTGTGGGCGTAGCCCCGCTAACACCTTTCTAGACACCTACTTGGTTTATAGCATTGATCGTTAAGTGAGAAAGTTCCCGAGGAGTAGCATATACTCATAGTAGGATCGGGATCCAAATATCATCGTGTGATAAAAATGAAGGAATCCTACCAGAATCATCACACTCCAAATGGTATGCAGCGCTAGCAAGTTTCAGTTTCTTTAGAAACTCCCGATGTGGATTTTTGCCCCATGCTCTTATGACCTTGACTTTGGCCAACAAATCATAAGTCACATGTCAAGTTCTACCTGTCATTTTCCATATTAATTTGAACCCATCCGTACCTACCCTTGACTTTTGCCAACAAGGCAGTATGACTGTCCCAAACCAACGCATCTATCTATGCTGCATATGAATATCCAATAGCTACCAATCACTGTGCCTTGACTTTGGCCAACAAACACGGCTTGAGTACTAATGACTATCCATATGAAATGACGGAGGGCTACGAATGGTTTTGGCGAAACCGTGAACGTAGTGAACTTGATATAATCGATGGAACGAGATAACTTTTAAAAGGAGTGGTTCAAGCTCCGCGTTTAAAAGTTGGTTTTTGAAAAGAAACCAAGTGGTTTTGAAATTGTTCCAACGACTTTACTTTGGTTTATTTTCTTGCATTAATTTAATGCGTCCCATCATTTAATCCTACCATTGCAAAAAACAACGAAAATATGATGTACGTTTATGCCATCCGCATTCGCCACGGGGCCCCGTCATCACCCGTTAGATTACTTAACTAACGACAGAGCGGGGACTGGACTAGCACGGATGCAAAACATAAGCAACGCCTACTAGATATCATATATATAGATATATATACATTCGTCAGATGCAATGATAGACATTCCAGATCACAGATGAACACATTGGATATACTAGGAATCCGCGTTTCGTTCGAGCCTGCAATAAAAGGCGGATTACACGGTCGCGATGAATAGCCAAAACCCCATCCTAGACCCCTATGGGTGCGGCAAACTACCCGCCAAGTACCTGAAGCGAAGCAACCTCCCTCAACAACGTGAGTAGGCCACTCGGCACTTCGAGGTACCCGGGAGTTTGTGCGCCCCACCTTGGTGTTAGGTCCACGTTACCTCTCCCGGTACTTTCGGGGTTGCGGAAACGGTAAAACAAAATTTTTTCTAGACTTGGTAACATGGACCGTAAAAGCCGGATCTTTGCTAAACTACACACTAGCATCCTAACTAGAGATTTATCTACTCGGTTAGGGGTTATACCTCAACTTGAACTCCTTCACTTCTTGTTGTTCTTCTCCTTGCTTGCTCCGAGGGTTGATCCGGACTTTGGTCACCTCCGCGGCCTCCTTGAGTCGAAGACGATCCATCCGAGAGATGTACACCGAGCTCCACCTCGAGCTGAGGTAACTAGGGCAACAAGATTGCTAGTCTTGGTACCCTAGGTTGTATAGAAGAGAAAGATGGAGGTGTTTGACTATGTGGACTCTTTTTCTCTCAACACATGAGATCAAAAGAATTTGTCAAGAGGAGGAAGATGAAGGAGCTAGCAACCATGGAACATTTCTTTTCTTCTCATGAGAAAGAGCAAGAAAGAGAGTGAGAAAAGAATTATGAGCTAAAGAAAATGAACCATGGTTCAATAATGCAAAACATTTTCATTACTAATCCCATCAAGATAAAGTTTGATGGCTACATTGAAATGACCATTATCATAATCCAAAAGGAAAAAGAAAATGAAAAGAAGAGTGTAGATCTCTCATGAAGGTCAATGGTCAACCGGTCAACAAAGTCAGGAGAGGTCATGGTGGTCAAATGGTCAATGCAATTAGCCATCATAAAATTATCACTAAAAGGATTAGTAAATGATGTCCGCGGCTCATAATGGTTTTGACCAAACGAATTGCCAAAACCCTAATGAGCCTGCCACATAACGGTTTTGGCAGAACCAACTACCAAAACCCTAATGAGGCACCTCCTCCTTCATCGTTCCGGAAAACTGTGCATACACACCTGCATCCGCATTCCGTAGAATGCGGATGCGCAGAAGACAAAACAAATCCATCCGTGCGATACTAGGATCCGGCTTAAACCAAAGCCCACTAGTATTGCCTGCCCGAACACCATACGCACACAAGTGTACGTAAGTGATCGCAGCCCTGCCGTAAAACCATACGGCCTCTAGACGTTTCGCTCAGTGCAGGGAAACTCTTTGTGTGGGACTCTAAAGACTCGACACTACGCTGGCAGTGGGTTTAACCACAGACCGCAAGCGGCACTAGCTGTACGTAACGGTCCCCAGGTAGATATCGATAAGAAGGCCGATAAGGTAAACCCATCCGAACTCCTACTGAGCCTGTATGTGACAATCTCCGTACAGTCCGGTCTGTTCATCTGATACATCGCATGGCGGGCCTAGGGGGGCGGTAAACGTCAGTCCCCTAACAGCGGTACAAGTCGTGTCGGAGTGAAGCCCAGAACACCCTGAGATGACACTGGAAGCCTACCAGTATATCTCGCTTGCCCTGGCCAGGGACTACTCGTGTAATGGCTCTCCTAGACACAGCGCGATGTCAACCCCCAATACCGGGAGAGACGAATCCTATCTAACCGTCACTGCCTCCAAGTGCTTCAGGACTGCACCCAACTACTACCTGTTTGCACGACTCAGTAGAGCCGTGGTAGGGTAGTAATCAAAGAACAGTGGGAACACACTCGAGGCGAAGTGACAGTGTCAAGTCAGCGGACTAAGTTGTACTCATGTCACCTGGGAACTAATAACTGACGTTAGGTATAATACCAACCATCAATTCCCGACGAGTCCTGTCCAGTGTACTCGTAACCTAACGAGCACCCGCATACTATCTCAAGTACGACGTACTGACGGCTGTGGGACAGACCGTCTCCCGTGCTGGGATGAGAAGCGCATACGCTAGTCTACTCCGGAGTATCGATGCCCTATCTCGATAATCCCACGACTAGGGACGTGTATAAGGATGTGCTTGTGGATTACCCAGCCCCCACGAGTGTGATCGCCATCACAACGCCGGTAATCAAGCAAAGATCCTAAGGGCTCTACTAATGCGTATAAGTGATATAATAAAGAAACACATGTACACATTAAAGCAGAGACAAACCAAGTAGCATACTACTATTTCGAGCAAGATTGTCTATACAACTGTGAATATCCCAAGCTTCCATTAAGTAATATACATACTAGTATGATACAGTAATGGCCTCTAGGGCATATACACTAACACTTGGGTCTATCCTAGGAGCAAAAACAGAAAAAGAAATAATATACAATGGCGGCTACAACCTCACCCCGGATGTGCGGCCATACAAATAATATTATATCAATTTACATATTACATCAAATGAAAGATAAAGAAAACTCTCATCTCACAACCCCCGGCTATTCATCCGCGACAATCCAACGAGTTCATATACACAAACCATCAACATTACAGAGCATATATATGCATAACCCCCACTAATCGACGTATAGCGATTAGCAGACGTTCAATACATATATCACATCACAGATATAACCCATTAGGTAAAGTCTATAGAACTTCGATCAAAATACGGATTTGTAACCACCCCAAACACAAATTTGTTCTCTGGAAATTCTGGGCAGAAACAAATTATCCTAAAAATCCCAAAACATCTCACTAAGAACACTGCAGCAAAAAGGAGCCACGGCCGAGTCAACTCGGCCGTGGATCCACGGCAAGAAGCATGTTCTTGCCGCGGTTCCGCGGCGCGTTGACCGAGTCAGTGGATCATTTTTTCTGAGTGTTCTTTAAAAACCCTGAGCCGATTTTTAGTGTATGTGGAATTAATTTTTGAACAGGTTTAAAAATCGGCAGAAAGTTCATATTTTGGACGTGTTTTGCGATTTTTTCTCCGATCGAAATTCTAAATACTTTGCTAACATCCTAGTTTGTGTTTAGCTAGGCTCTGATACCACTATAAGTCCACGTTACCCGTCTCGGTTCTTTCGGGGTTGCGGAAACGGTAAAAAACGATTTTTATGGGCTAGGGTAACATAGACTTGAAAACGGATCTTTGCTAAACAAAACACTAGCAACTAACTACAAGTTTTACCTACTCGGTTAGAGGGTTATACCTAGTCTTGAACTCCTTCTCTTCTTGCTCCTTTGGAGTGGATTGAATGGTTCCTCCTCGTCGCCTTCTCTTGCCGAAGAAAGATCCACCCGAGGGTTTCTACCTTGAGCTCCTACCTCAAACTAGAGGTAACTAAAGTGCTTGGTGTGCTAAACCAAGAACCTTAGGATGAGTAGAGAGTAATTTTGGTGTTTTATCTCAAAAGCAAATGGTTCTCAACTCATGAGAGATTATTGCTTTGAGAGAGAGGAAGAGGATGAGAGAGGAAGAGGTTGAGAGAATGAGATGAAAATATCAACCATATTCACATATATGTGAATTATGAATTAACAATATTAATTAAAAGAAAATGGTGATGGTTCATTTGAAAAGACCATTATCATTTCACATTTAATGAATTTTGCTAGGATCAAAGAGCATCTTTTGTGTGAAATGATGATGGTCAACTTTTCAACTTGGGTCAACCAAGGTCAAATGGTCAACAACCCTAATCATAACACAATTTTCTTTAATTAATATCATTAATCATATTTCACATATTCGTTAGGGTTTGGAAAAAAACAACGGACATCAACCCAAATGAGAATCCTCTGCCTCTGCCTCTGTCAACTGTGCATACACACCCGCATCCATATTCCGAGGAACATGAATACAATGAGATAAAACCAACCCCAAAACATTTACTAGGATCTGGCTTAAACCAAAGCCCGCTAGTAATAACTGTCCGGACACCAAACGTGCACAAGTGCGCGGATGTGAACGAACCCCGTCGCAAAACCATGCGACCTCTACTCTGTTTTGCCCAAAGGCGAATAACCCTCTGTGTGGGACTCTAAAGACTCGACACTACGCTGGCATTAGGTTTAACCACAGGACGCAAGCGGTACTAGCTGTACGTAACGGTCCCCAGGTAGATGCCGATAAGAAGACTGATGAGGTGAACCCATCCGAACTCCTACTGAGCCGGAATGTGACAATCTCCGTACAGTCCGGTCTGTTCGTCTGAGAGTATCGCATGGCGGGCCTAGGGGAGCGGTAAACGTCATTCCCCTAATAGCGGTACAAGTTGTGTCGGAGTGTAGCCCAGAACACCCTGAGATAACACTGGATACGCTACCAGTATATCTCGCTTGCCCTGGCCAGGGACTTTGTGTAATGGCTCTCCTTGACACAGTGCGATATCAACCCCCAATACCGGGAGAGACGAATCATGTCTAACCGTCACTGCCTCTAAGTGCTTCGGGACTGCACCCAACTGCTACCTTTTTGCACGACTCATTTGAGCCATGGTAGGGTAGCAATCTAAGAATAGTGGGAACACACTCGAGGCGAAGTGACAGTGTCAAGTCAACGGACTAAGCTGTATTCATGTCACCTGGGAACTGATAACTGACGATAGGTATAGTACCAACCAACAGTTCCCGACGAGTCCTGTCCAGTGTACTCGTAAGCTAACGAGCACCCGCATACTATCTCAAGTACGACGTACTGACGGCTGTGGGACAGACTATCTCCCCTGCTGGGATGAGAAGCGTATACGCTAGTCTACTCTGGAGTATCGATGCCCCGTCTCGATAATCCTACGACTAGAGACCTGTATAAGGATGTGCTTGTAGATTACCCAGCCCCCACTAGTGTGACTGCCATCACAACCCTGGTAATCAAGCAAAGATCATAAGGGCTCCACTAATGTGTATAGGCGATATGCTAAAAGAAATACATGCACACATTAAAGTAGAAACAAACCAAGTAGCATACTACCATTTCGATCAAGATTGTCTATACAACTGTGAATATCCCAAGCTTCCATCAAGTAATATACAAACTAGTATGATACAGTAATGGCCTCTAGGGCATATACACTAACAAATAAATATCTAAGGAAAAACAAAATGGGTGGACTAAGTCAATACTTATCCAAAGCTTCTCCAAGCTTCTAACCATGACAAATTCCGCTCAATTTTGAATTTCTTAAATAAATAAAAACCTTAATATTATGTCATATATGGTGTAAGTCTCATACACCCATGTTGCATATATAATCAAGCATGACACATTAATATATATCACATATATATTAAGTGTCCAATAGTGATTAAAAGAAATACGCAAGTGAGCTAATATTTGTTAATGTAAATTAGTATATCAAATATACAATTATACATTAAATTATCAAATCAACACTTGATTTAATAATCCGGCTATATCACATATAACCGACTAATATAAAATGTATCATTTCGAATCAGCACTTGATCCGATGACCCGGCTATATCACATATAACCGGCCAATATCACATATCGCGAGAATAAAATACGGTATCACATACTCGTATTATTTTCGGTCCCGCACAAATCATATATGTGCTCCTATTTCGTTTTGCCTGTGCCAAGAAACCTCTGTGTAGGACTCTAAAGACTCGTCAATACGCCGGCAGTGGGTAGTGATCATATCAGTCATCCATAAGCCGTCAGCGGTCAGTTAAACATAACGGCCACCCGGGTATTGAGCGATCGGAAGATCAACAAGTAAGCCTGCACATACTCCTGTAAAGCCTGTTAGCAACACTACCGTACAGTCCGGTCTCTTCGTCGGATATGTCGCATATCCAGTCTAGGGGTGGTAAACGTCAGACCCCAGTAACCGATAAGTCGTGATGATGTGAGGCTCATAACGGGTCGAGAAACTATTGAAAACACTTACCAGTAGATCTCCAAATCAGCCCTGGCCAGGGACTTCCAGTTATAGCCAATCGAGCACTGCACAACATCAACCCCCAATACCAGGAGAGAAGAAACCCCTCGTATCGCTCATTGCCTCCATGCGATTCGGGACTGTACCCAAAAGCCACCATTTTGCACGTTCTCTTGAACGTGGTAAGGTGGAAATCAAAGCATAGTGGGAATCACACAAGACTCTATAACGATCTCGGGTCTGCAGACTAACCTGTACCAGTGTCATAATTGATAGTTATTCTGCGTGTTCAAGTTTAGTTAATTACCGCAATCAAGACGGTTTCGCTTGTAGCTAGCCGGTTGAGTACGGGTCGTCCGCAGGGAGATGGGAATCTTTTTCTATATGCTTTAACGAGTTAAGTCCAATTTTCCAGATTTGTTTGTGATTAACTAGGTGTTAAAATGATATGTAAAGAGAGCTTGTTAGGGTTAGGATTAGGTTAGTTTGAGTTAGGAGTCGCTCACTTCTTTCGTTGCCACTCTTAATATCGGTGTTACGGTAATCGGCAACAACGGGGATTAGCACGACTAGGAAGGAACTTACGAGTATAAGCTAGGCTTTCCAACGCTTAAGTTCTTCCTTTTGGTGCTTGTCCGTCCGTTCTTGGCTCTTAGCCATAACCTCCGGTTAATTCAACCGCAACCGGTCTCACTACGGAATCCCACTATCATGTAGGATAGGGTGCCGTAAGGAGCGGATTGTGGTTCAATTAACGGGAGTCGATTTTAAGATGTTGGGCAAGGAAAGAGTGAGAGAGATTTCCTTCTCTCAAACTTCCCTTATCCTATCCTAACAAGTATGAAACTACTCACCCATAATACGGAAAAATAAAACAAAAGAGGAAGATAGAAAGAAGGAGATTAGAAGATAACAACTAGCTATTTGCAACCTCACCTCGGCAAGAATCAAGCGTAAGCATCATGGTTGTTTAAGGATAAAGGAAAAGAGAAAAGAAAGAAATAACAAGAAATAACAACAACTAAGTTAACAAATGAAAATTACAAGCAATAATAAGAGCAAGACAAGTATAATAATAAAAGGAACTTTTTTATTCATCATTCTTCACTCAAAAAAGCTCACTACAAGTTTTTCAATGGAGAAGAGATGAGAAGAGGAAGAAGAACAAGTATTCTAAAACCTAGAAAAAAAAATACAAGATTAAGCATCCTTGGCTTCACAAGGTTCTGGGCTATTTATAGGTAGGGAAAAGGAAATCTAGGGCAACAATCAGAACAAGTATGAAAAGACCAATATGCCCCTGAAAATTGGTCGGCTGATGCCACCATACGGCCGCGGAACCGCGGCGTAGACCCCCTATTGGCCGCGGTTCCGCCGCCCTATAGGGGAGTTGGGCTGTCGGCTTTTGTGTGCTGCCCTGGTCTTTTGTTCCCTTTAGTCTGGTACATGTTTTTTCTGATAATCTTTCCACATTTCTTCCAGAATCAAGGGTGATTGGATGTGGATCTTTTTGTCATGATTTTCTTGAGCTCCGTGTAGATTTCTTGGATCTTATGTTGCCATTGAGCCTTGTGCATGAAAATGACATTGATTTGCCATTTTGTCTCTTAAACTGGTGTGTGGCAACAGACGGATAAAGAGCGGAGATCCGTGTTTTATCTGTGAATGGCAGGAACCCGGATTTTGTCGTGTTTTTCCATGAATTTCACCGTTCAGAGCCGAGAACCTGTATCCTGCAATTGACTAGCAAACACGGCTCAAGAGTACCTACCGATATGCAATGTGATAAAAATTGGGCGGTATGAAAATGCAAAAATCTGATATGAACAAATATCCCCAAACTTATCATTTGCTCATCCCGAGCAAAGCCAATTTATTCACAAAAAATTTCCTAACCTCACTTTCGCAGGGAACGCGATTGCACTGAGCATGTGCAACAAGCCGTTAAACCTCTAGGTGTCTCTAGTAGGAGGAGTGTTGTCTCCTGAGGGTTTTCAGCGGATACTACCCACAAAATCCGGTCAAGTTGGTTTTGTAAAATAACAAAGATTCAAACCCTAAAGTTTTGTTTCAGAAAATAACAAATCTATTATCCTAAGTCTAGACTATCGAACCTTTATTTTTCACACCTCACTTCTTATTTAACTACAGATTTTATATGTCTTTACGTGCAGTGCAAATAGTGTCGTTAAGTTCCAGAAAGGTCAAATAAAGTCCTCATGTCATACAATAAAGCCCAGATAAGAATTTTGAAAGGATCACATAAGTTTTATAAAGAGTTAAGCATTTTTCAAGTTTCGTTTTCCAGTAAGGTTTCAACTTCAGAATTTCTATCTTCCTTAACAGGAAACTAGGTCTTATTTTTCACTCCACCTTTTTCTTGTTTTCATTTCATACACACCTCTGTGAACGTGCAATAGTCTTTATCATAGAATAAAACCTTCATATCTCCGCTAAAATTTTTATAAAAGCCTGTCTTTTATCAAGATTATTCTCACACAAAGAACCGTTAGGAATTTTAACTCGGAGAGAACACTTACTTGACTTTGTTTTAATCTGGACTTTCTAGGCTTCTTAGCGAGCTTTGGGCCAATGCACCCAAACCAGTTGGTTTTAGGGCATTAGGTGTAGAAACACCCCGTCGGACTTAATTACTCAAGTTACCTAGGTCCAAAAACAAAAGACAGTTTGGCGTGAAAATCATGATGATTTAATATGAACGGAGATATATCCGGCAGTTCAATTATTTTTTTGGATAAAAGACGTGTTTTAGTGGGTTCGGTGTGTAATCATTCCAATCAAGTTTCAGATGGGTTATTTTTCAGACTTAGTTCCAATTAAGGCATCAATAACATTCCTTCATATTCACTCACTTCATAAACTATTCTTGATATTACTTATTTCAGAACAAACCTATTTGATCCTCAGAAAATCATTTATCTATTTAAAAGTTTTTTAACATAAAAGACTTGTCATCTAATTTCCAAAAACTCACGACACGTGTAGTGTGATGTAAAGACGTATATCAGCTATTGTTAACTTCAAAGGAGAGTTATCTTTCAGGTTTTCAAAATCTAAACATAAGATATAGTTATTCTTATTTTATCAAACAAAACCGTCGAAATGTTGAATCAGAGTCCTCCCACTAGCTAACTTGACAGAAAAGTTTTTATGTTTTTCGAAAATTTTCAGATTTTTATGGATTTTATGGATTTTAATATGCAGATGCAAAATATACATATGAATGCGAAGGTAAGAAATGCGTACCGAGCGTACCCCCAAACTTAAACTGGACAGTGTCCTCACTGTCATTGCATGAAGAGATCATTTGAAGGGTCAAAATCGTCGGTTAGATATACACATTGATTTATTTATTTATTTATTTTTTTAAAGAAAAGAAAAGGAATGGAAAAGAATATCCGCAAAAATGTACAAAATGGTATATACATACCCCCAAACTTATTTGGAACAGTGTCCACTGTTCTTGGCTGGATAACCGAAGTTTGGAGGTAGGTAGAGGAAGATTATGCAGGGTAAACCGGCTCCTGTAAGACCAGGAGCTCCGCTGTCGGTTCGGCGCTAAGGTAGGGTTTTAGTCGGTGTCCGTTCACTTTGAAAAATGAACCGTCCTTTAGATTTTCCAAATCCACAGCGCCGTGCGGATACACATTCCGCACAAAATACGGCCCTTTCCAGCGAGATCTGAGCTTTCCTGGATGGAAGTGTAGCCGGGTGTCGTAAAGCAGTACCTGCTGACCAGGTACGAAGGTTTTGCGCAAAAGGTGTTTATCGTGAAACACCTTCATTCGATTCTTAATGACAACCGCGTTATCGTAAGCCTCATCCCTAAGCTCGCTTAATTTGTTCAACTGCAGCTTCCGATGGCTGCCCGCATCTTCGAGAGACAGATTCAACTCCTTTATCGTCCAAAATGCGCGATGCTCTATTTCGACAGGTAGGTGGCAGGCTTTTCCGTACACAAGCCGATAGGGAGACATGCCAAGGTCGGTCTTATAAGCGGTTCGAAATGCCCAAAGGGCATCAGTGAGTTTCAGCGACCAATCCTTACGGTTCTTGGAAACAGTCTTCTCCAGTATCTGCTTGATTTGCCGATTTGAAACTTCGGCCTGCCTGCAGGTTTGGGGGTGGTAGGGCGTAGAGAGCTTATGATTAATGGAATATTTCCGCATCAAGGCCTCGAAAGTCTTGTTGCAGAAATGACTTCCATTGTCACTAATGATCGCTCGGGGGTGCCCAAAACGGGAGAAAATGTTTTCTTTAAGAAACCTAACGACAACCTTGTTGTCGTTAGTCTGGCTGGGCACAGCCTCGACCCACTTAGAGACGTAATCAACAGCGAGAAGGATGTACAAGTTCCCAAAAGAGCTGGGAAACGGCCCCATGAAATCTATCCCCCAAACATCGAAAATCTCCACAACCAAGATCGGTTGGAGCGGCATCTCGTTCCTCCGGGATATCCGGCCCATGTGTTGGCACCGGGAGCAAGTCTTGCAATAGTCATGAGCGTCTTTGAAGAGTTGTGGCCAGTAGAAACCACATTGCAAGATCTTCTCAGCTGTCTTTCTGGGCCCAAAATGCCCGCCACACGCTTGATCGTGGCAAAATGACAGCACACTCTTGAATTCCTCGTCAGGGACACACCGACGAATAATCTGGTCGGGACAGTACTTGAACAGATAGGGTTCGTCCCAGTAAAAGTGTTTTACTTGGGATAAGAAGCGAAGTCTGTCCTGACTTGACCATTCAGTCGGTAGTAATCCTGTGGCCAAATAGTTCACAATATCTGCGAACCAGGGTTCGCAAGATACTGTCAAGAGCAGTTCATCCGGGAAAACGTCGTTGATCGGAATTGGAAGTGAAGGTGAAGAAGGAAGTCGTGTGAGATGGTCGGCAACTACGTTTTCACATCCTCGTTTGTCCTTAATGACAAGGTCAAACTCTTGAAGCAAGAGGATCCAACGTATTAACCGAGATTTTGCATCTTTCTTCGCAAAAAGATGGCGCAGAGCAGAATGGTCTGTATAGACAATGACTGGAGAGCCGATGAGGTATGGCCTGAACTTTTCTAAAGCAAATACAACAGCCAAGAATTCCTTCTCAGTTGTTTTATAATTGAGTTGGTCGTCGTTCAGGGTTCGGCTCGCATAATAGATTACGTGCAGCATCTTGTTGATGTGTTGTCCAAGGACAGCACCAATGGCAAAGTCGAATGCATCGCACATAATCTCAAATGGGTGCGTCCAGTCAGGTGAAGAAAGAACGGGAGCAGAAGTGAGTGAGCTTTTCAATGACTCGAATGCAGTCACACAGCTCGAGTTGAAATCGAATGGCGTGTCCTTGGCCAGCAAAAGAGTCAAGGGCCTAGCAATCTTGCTAAAGTCCTTGATGAAACGTCTATAGAAACCGGCATAGCCAAGGAAGGCTCGGATGTCTCGGACGCATCTGGGAGGAGGTAGATTGGAAATGACTTCAATCTTTGCTTTGTCAACCTCTATGCCATTTTGCAAGATGATATGTCCTAAGACAATACCTTCGCGCACCATGAAGTGGCACTTCTCCCAATTCAAAATGAGGTTCTTGTCCTTACATCGGGTAAGGACAGCGTCAAGATGCAGCAAACACTCGTTGAAAGAATCGCCGAAGATGGAGAAATCATCCATGAAGATCTCCAGAAATTTTTCAACCATGTCTGAGAAGATTCCCATCATACACCGCTGGAAGGTAGCGGGCGCATTGCATAACCCAAAGGGCATGCGACGATATGCGAACGTGCCAAAAGGACAAGTGAATGTGGTCTTGTCCTGGTCTTTTTCGGCGATGGGAATCTGATTATAGCCGGAGTAGCCATCAAGAAAGCAGTAGTACTCGTGTCCGGCCAATCGTTCAAGCATCTGGTCAATGAAAGGTAGCGGAAAGTGGTCTTTCCGCGTTGCGGCGTTGAGTTTTCTGTAATCGATGCATACTCGCCACCCAATTTGGGTGCGAGTAGAGATTAACTCGTTCGCCTCGTTGGTTATGACCGTGATGCCTGACTTCTTGGGGACAACATGAATGGGGCTAACCCATTGGCTATCAGAGATAGGGTAAATGATACCACTATCTAGACATTTTACGATCTCCTTCTTCACAGCCTCTTTCATGACTGGATTGAGCCGTCTTTGTGGATCCCGGGCTGGTTTGGCATCATCCATCAGATGAATGTGATGCTCAACGATCAGGGGACTAATCCCCTTGATGTCCGCCATGGACCCGCCAAAAGCTTGCCTGTTGCTGTGCAAGACCGCGAGAAGGGCTTTCTCTTGCTCTGGAGCTAGAGAAGCCGAGATGATGACAGGGAGGGTCTCGTTCTCACCTAAGTAAGCGTACTTAAGGTGAGACGGCAAAGGCTTGAGTTCGAGCGTTGGAGGTGAAACAATGGAAGGCAAGATTGGTGCAGAGGTCTCGAACTCAAAGGACTCCAGCAAAGGTTCAAAACGAGTGTAGGAGACCGAGTTGGATGGTTCAGGTAACTCATCCGGAAATTCGAAGGATTCAAACTCGGGTTGCGAGCAGCTAAGATCGTTCGAGAACGTGAAACACTCGTAGTCGTTGTCGGGCGCAAAAACAGCAGCAGGTTCAAAGAGGAACGCACTAGTGGCGTCAAGGTTATCGTGTTCGAACAGAAACTCCTCGAATTCACACTCTTCAGGGGTGATCTCCTGGATTGAGCAAACGTCCAGTATATGAGCATTAGGTTCGGAGGGCTGATTCCCCAACCTAAAAATGTTTAGTTCAATCGTCATATTTCCAAAAGATAGGTTCATCGAACCATTGCGACAATTGATCACAGCATTTGAGGTTGCAAGGAATGGGCGACCGAGTATCACCGGAATTTGATTCCGGGGGTTAGCTATAGGCTGTGTGTCTAATACAATGAAGTCAACGGGGAATATGAAGTCCCCGACTTTGATTAACACATCCTCTAGCTCACCCCTAGGATGGGTGATCGATCGGTCGGCCATTTGGAGAGTGCAGTGCATGGGTTTCAGCTCTCCTGCGCCTAATTGCTCGTATACTGAGTACGGAAGCAGGTTAACACTGGCACCAAGATCTAATAGTGCGCGGTTGATGTTCTTATCCCCAATGGTAATAGAAATCGTAGGACAGCCAGGGTCCTTCCGTGTTTGTGGTAAAGATTGGGTAAGGGAATCACTCACAGCACTAGCCAAGAAAACTTTCTTGGGTACCTGAGACTTCCTCTTTTTCGTGCACAAGTCCTTTAAGATTTTCGCGTAGGACAGGACTTGTTGGACAGCATCTAAAAGAGGAATGTTAATGTTAACCTGCTTAAATAACTCCAGAATCTTCTCCATTTGAGGATTTTGTTTATTAGACCTCAACCGGTTTGGAAATGGGACGTTTTTAAAATTGGTTGAGTCTAATGCTTGTGGAGGAGATTGTGGAGTTGGAACGGATCCCAGAACAGGTGTTTTCGTGGAGTGAGAAGTGGGTCCGTTCAGAGCAGAAGAAGAAGAAGAAGAAGGAGAGCCTTTTGAAGAATGGAGAATAGGCTCAGAAGACGAAGAAGCAGGAGAAGAAGAAGAAGAAGAAGTAGAAGCGGCCGGGGTGTCATCGTTGATCCGTGTGCTAATGTTGTTATGCAGCATCCTTCCCGATCTCAATGTGGTCACGGCACTCACATTATGGTTCTGTTGTTTAAGAGCAACATGTATATTATGTGGGTGACCGGGATTTGGGAGTGGCTGGGACGGGAGCTTCCCCTTTTCTCGCTCGGTTAAGGCCGTATTCAGCTGTGCAATCTGGGCCTCGATGGTCTTGATGCTTTGCCCGTGTGCGGCAGTGTGTTGCACTAAGGACTGAATGGAAGACTGGATGTTGGCGGTGGATTGTGTCGATTGTTTAACGAACGCCTCCAGACTTCGTTCGAGCGAGGAAACCTTATCGTTGTTTGACGGAACAAAGTTGTTTGGTGGAAAAGAATTGTTGGGTGCAAAGTTGTTCGTCTGATTTTGAAAAGGTTAGGGTTGGAAGGGCTGCTGAAATTGAGTTTGTTGTTGCGCTTGTTATTGCGGCGGAGGGGCCCTTTGGAAATTGTTGCCTTGGAATTAATTCTGATTCTGATTTCAGGCGAAATTGGGGTGGTTCCTCCAACCGGGATTGTAGGTGGAAGAGTATGGATCATTCCTCGGTCTTTGCTGGAATGCAGCATTAACCTGATCCTGTCCTTACGATGGTGGATTGTAAGGACACTCTTCGGTTAAGTGAGAAGGATCGGAACAACAAGCGCAAATGGTACGAAGGGGAAGAACAGGGGCAGGAGCAGGAGAAGAAAATTTGCTCTCTATCGCTTCAAGCTTTCTTGTTATTGCAGCCATTTCAGCTTTCATCGCAATAGAGACATCAAGTTGGTGAATTCCTACCCTAAACTGACCGGTAGAAGTGGAGGTAGAAGAAGAAGAAGTCGGTCTGGTGCTCTCCCATTGTAGCGTTTGCTCCGCAAGGTCGTCAAAGAATTGCCACGCTTCCTCGTCAGATTTCGATAGGAAGTGGCCCTGACAGATAGTTTCCAACAACTGCTTTGTTGCTGGGTTCAGGCCCTCGTATAAGGTTTGGCAAAGTTGCCATTTCTCTATACCGTGGTGAGGACACTGAACAAGAAGGTCTTTGTACCGGTCAAAGCACTTCCAGAAGGGTTCAGAAGGAAGCTGAGAGAATTGGTTGATTTCATTGCGGATCCTTGCGGTTTTATGATTCGGATAGAATTTTTTTAGAAACGCTTTAACAAACTCGTCCCAACTGGTTATGGAGTGGGAAGCGGTGCTATACAGCCATTTTTCAGCAAGATCGCATAAAGTGAACGGAATGACCCGTAGACGTATAGCATCGTCCGACAGTTGGGTGGTTTTCATCATGGCACAAACATTTTGAAATTTATTGATGAAGATATAGGCATCTTCAGATTCAAGCCCATGAAATCGCGGAAGCATGTTGATGAAGTGGGGCTTAATTTCAAAGTTATCCCCATTGGCCGGTGGAAGAGAAAGGCAGGTGGGAAGTGCAGAACGGGTGGGATAGAAACGATCCTGGAGCGCAATTCGCTGCGGCGCTACAACAGACGGTGGTGGTGGGTTATTGGTCTCCGTAGGAGGTGGAGCCAATCCAAGGGTAGTCAAAGAGATGTTCGGATTAAATCCTGACATCGCGGAAGAAGAGGTTGGTGATGGTGAAGGTGAAGATGTATGAACAGAATTCCGGTCAACGTCGGAGTTGGCCGGCAAAGGTAAGGGTGAAAGAGGCGTGGATGGAGTTTCGACGTCTGAGTCGATCGCGTAGTCGGTAGCGACTAACGTAACGCGGACTAGGCGGGCGCTAGTGTCCCGAGTCCAAGCGGACATACACTAAACGAGTTTAGTATAGTCAAAGCGGAGAAGGTGAGGGTAAGAAAACGTCAATGGAGAAATACGATGGTGGTGGGTGAAAAATGGATTTGGCGACAAAGGGCAAGTTTTTATAAAAGTTTTTGATTTTTTCCTTTTTTGTTTTTTTTAGAAAGAGCTTTACAGAAATAAGTACGGACTTACGGCTTTAAGCAATCACAAATAAGATATGCACAATCACACCTAGATCTAGGGCCACCTAGGTCTGCTAGACAGCTCCTAACTGTTCTAGAGGGCTAGAGATAGGACCTCAAACCGCCTCTTCTCCGTCAAATGCGGCCAGATAAGTGCCAGGTAAGTGGGAGGTTGTCCAACGCTTTCGCGAAGTTCCTTAATTAAATAACCACTTGCCTTCGACACACTTGCCTAGGCACCGCAAAAGTCAGATAGGATAAACGGCCGATGCCTGTAACTAGTCCTCTGTCCTATTGAGCGCGAAGTCCTTAGGGCTGAGTCTAGTATTTTTTAATTTAACAATGGTCAATGCATATGCTTTTTGTGATTTCTGGGGTCCTGGGAAGGGTGATGAAATCCCCACCCAATCTGAATTGGTTTCAAGCCCCTTAAGTCCGTATTAATGAATGCAAAGCAATAACAAATCAACTGCAAACAATTTTTATTTTTAGCGCGGCGCAAAGAATCCTGCACAAGAACAGTTTAATTGAAGGGGAAGAGAATTTGCGCAAAGAATGCTGCAGAAAACACAGTTTAGTGGAGTCCAGAGGAGTGGGGAGGAGAAAAGGAGGACTTACAGAAATTTTGGCAGCCCGAAGGCACCAAACGGCCGCGGTTCCGCGGCCTAAGCCTCCTTATGCCGCGGTTCCGCGGCGGTTTGTTGGAGTTGGGCTGCGGAAATTTTTGGGTGTGCTCTGTTGGGTGTCCTCTGCTTGTCTGGATGTGCTGAATTTTGACTTGCTTACTGTATCTGCTCCAGATTTTTACAGTAGACCGTTTGCTTTGTTTTGATCCGTCGCGGTATAGCCGCGAAATATGGGTCTATCTTCCCACGTCTTTGGCACTGAACTTGAACTCCGTATTATCCTGCACACTTGCACAAAAACTAATCAAAAATAACAAGATGATTTTTTTACAAAGTATATTTTTTTTTTGTTTTTCGGTTAGTTTTTATATTCACAAATTAACCCGAAATTACACAAAGAATAAACTACCGTCTCCCCGGCAACGTCGCCATTTGATTGATAGTTATTCTGCGTGTTCAAGTTTAGTTAATTACCGCAATCAAGACGGTTTCACTTGTAGCTAGCCGGTTGAGTACGGGTCGTCCGCAGGGAGATGGGAATCTTTTTCTATGTGCTTTAACGAGTTAAGTCCAATTTTTCAGATTTGTTTGTGATTAACTAGGTGTTAAAATGATATGTAAAGAGAGCTTGTTAGGGTTAGGATTAGGTTAGTTTGAGTTAGGAGTCGCTCACTTCTTTCGTTGCCACTCTTAATATCGGTGTTACGGTAATCGGCAACAACGGGGATTAGCACGACTAGGAAGGAACTTGCGAGTATAAGCTAGGCTTTCCAACGCTTAAGTTCTTCCTTTTGGTGCTTGTCCGTCCGTTCTTGGCTCTTAGCCATAACCTCCGGTTAATTCAACCACAACCGGTCTCACTACGGAATCACCACTATCATGTAGATAGGGTGCCGTAAGGAGCGGATTGTGGTTCAATTAACGGGAGTCGATTTTAAGATGTTGGGCAAGGAAAGAGTGAGAGAGATTTCCTTCTCTCAAACTTCCCTTATCCTACCCTAACAAGTATGAAACTACTCACCCATAATACGGAAAAATAAAACAAAAGAGGAAGATAGAAAGAAGGAGATTAGAAGATAACAACTAGCTATTTGCGACCTCACCTCGGCAAGAATCAAGCGTAAGCATCATGGTTGTTTAAGGATAAAGGAAAAGAGAAAAGAAAGAAACAACAAGAAATAACAACAACTAAGTTAACAAATGAAAATTACAAGCAATAATAAGAGCAAGACAAGTATAATAATAAAAGGAACTTCTTTATTCATCATTCTTCACTCACAAAAGCTCACTACAAATTTTTCAATGGAGAAGAGATGAGAAGAGGAAGAAGAACAAGTATTCTAAAACCTAGAAAAAAAAATACAAGATTAAGCACCCTTGGCTTCATAAGGTTCTGGGCTATTTATAGGCAGGGAAAAGGAAATCTAGGGCAACAATCAGAATAAGTATGAAAAGACCAATCTGCCCCTGAAAATTGGTCGGCTGATGCCACCATACGGCCGCGGAACCGCGGCCTAGACCCCCTATTGGCCGTGGTTCCGCCGCCCTATAGGGGAGTTGGGCTGTCGGCTTTTGTGTGATGCCCTGGTCTTTTGTTCCCTTTAGTCTGGTACATGTTTTTTCTGATAATCTTTCCACATTTCTTCCAGAATCAAGGGTGATTGGATGTGGATCTTTTGTCATGATTTTCTTGAGCTCCGTGTAGATTTCTTGGATCTTGTGTTGCCATTGAGCCTTGTGCATGAAAATGACATTGATTTGCCATTTTGTCTCTTAAACTGGTGTGTGGCAACAGAAGGATAAAGAGCGGAGATCCGTGTTTTATCTGTGAATGGCAGGAACCCGGATTTTGTCGTGTTTTTCCATGAATTTCACCGTTCAGAGCTGAGAACCTGTATCCTGCAATTGACTAGCAAACACGGCTCAAGAGTACCTACCGATATGCAATGTGATAAAAATTGGGCGGTATGAAAATGCAAAAATCTGATATGAACATGTCACCAGAGAACTGCTATCTGACGATAGGTATAATACCAATTAGGAGTTCTCGGTGAGTCCGTTCAGTATACCCAGTCT
Organism: Agapanthus africanus; assembly: GCA_030015575.1. Classification (NCBI taxonomy): domain Eukaryota; kingdom Viridiplantae; phylum Streptophyta; class Magnoliopsida; order Asparagales; family Amaryllidaceae; genus Agapanthus; species Agapanthus africanus. The sequence goes on from JASDDO010000031.1 coordinate 105,205,015, forward strand.
CCACTGAGCACCCGTATACCATCTTTAATGTCAAACACCAATAGATGTGGGATCATCCATCGCCCATCATATGGGTCAAGAAGCGTATACGCTATTCTACTCTGGAGTATCGATGCCATGTCTCGATACACCCTCCAATAGTAACTATTATAGGATGTACTTGTTGTAACACATTGGAATGCGATTAATGTTAATTAAGCGTTAATGCGGGATTTTTAAGGAAAAGTTTACCAAATCGAGTTCCTCGCATTTTATAACAATTAATTAATATTTTTATATTATTTGTTATGGCTTGCACACACTTGTGCATGTTAATATGATGGTATATTAGTGTTAACCTTGTTTAGCAACCATAACACCTTAAACTAATCCTTGCCCTAATTTAACCTTGTCTTGGATATTTTTGGGTAAGAAAATATCTTTTGCTTTGGGTTGAAAGAGAGAGAGAGGTGGCAACATGAGTCAAGAGGCATTAATGGAGCATTAATGAGGTGAAGGGAGGAGAGTGGGTGTAAGGTTTTGATTCACCCTACACTCACCTCTCACCAATTAAACTCTCTCACTCTATCATTTTCTCTCACTCTCAATTATTGCTCATTTCCTTCAATCCCAAACTGAACCCTCACCTCCCTCTTCACAAATCCTTGCTAAAGTTCACAAACATCCATGGAAAACACTACAAATGTCTTGATTTGCCACTAGGTTGCCTTGGAGCTTGGAAAGCTAGGATTTTTGAGCAAGAGTGGCTAGGTAATGATCTCTAAACTGATATTTAGGAGTTATTTTGTTGTGTTGCCTTGAAGTTATGGTTTAGAACACTAAAAGTGGCGTTTTGTGCAAATATCGTATTTTTAGTGTCAACTTTGTGTCTCTGTGATCTGCTGTAAAACCAGGTGTTTGTTGGAAAAGTTCTCATCACAGTGACATAATGTTGAGGTATAGAACCCACCATAAAAACCTGAGATCACCCCATAAATTTTGGGCCGTGGATTTATTAGTTCTGGCCGCAAATTGTGTCCAGAGTGGGGGCTGGGGTGTTGGGGTTTGCGCATAGGGTCTCTGTGGTTGTTTGTGGTCTCGTGGTACTTGCAACTTTCACCAATTTTTAGTGTATCAAAATCTGGGACCACTTTGCTATATTCTAATGTTTTGAGTACGTGTGTTACGTTATTCGACACGGTTCGTGATCTGGTGTGCTGCTACACTTAGGCAGGTGTTGGTGTGTCGTTACGCACGTTAGCCGTTAGACGAACACTTATAGGTCGGATTGGAGTTGGTTCATTAGTCAAACGTCTTTTGTTCGTGATATTGATTGATTTCTGAGATTTGCACTGGTTATGGTTTGTGTTAATAGGATCGCAGGCGGGGACTTCGGACGCTGCGAAGAAAGGGAAGCAGGTGATTGGATTTACCTAGCCCGCGACTGTCAGTGAGTAGATTTAACATTTATGGGGAATTCGCCCGCATGGCGTTATGCGTCAGGGTTAGATATGATATGATATTAGCCACATGTTTATATTGCATATATAGAGTTTGCGCATAACCTTCATTGCATATTATTACTTGTTGTGCTTGGACTTGTACCCTTTGGACACTGCACTATTATTGACGGTTCATGTTGCACGAGCACCGATTGTATGCCACCCACACCGTCAATAATTGCCGTGACACACACAACACACATACATATATGATATTGTTCGGTTAGGGACATTGAGACATTGATTCATATTCCATTGTGCATATGACATATAGCATACCTGTATACCAATATGCTTACACATATGCCTTGCTATGCCTACATGAATACACATACCTGGAGGGTATTGTATCATTATAGATATGTATATACATATACCTAGCTTGATATAGCTATACACATACCTGGAGGGTATTACATCATTATTGATAGGTAGATACACACATCTTGCTATACCGACATGGGTACGCATACCTGGCTATAGCTACATGTTCACCTTTATATGATGTTACGTTTGGTTTCGGAGAAATTAGAAACCGCGTGATATATTTAATAATTTGTTGTAGTTAAATAGCGGTTTTCCCTTATATGCTCATATTACTGCTTCATGTAGCATATATTATATTTCATGGATTTCGCATTGATATATGGATTTCATATGATGTTGCTTGGATGTTTTGCTCCTGGGTATATATATCAGTGGTATGGGACGCTGATATATATACATGTATATATATATATATCAGTGGTATGGGTCGCTGTTATATATATGTACACCTATATAATATATATCATCATAATGATCTGTGCATGTATTCTTATTCATTGCGATATGAGGGGCCGATGTACCCGATATGAGGGCCGATGTGGGGGCCGATTTGAGGGAATTTGGGGATTTAGATTGTCTTGATGGACACTGGTTCGCCACGATGAGGATTCCGTGAGGATGACATGTTTTATCCCACACTCCGCATTTATTTGATATGCACTAGCTTCATGTGTTAGTAGTACCTGATAGAGTACCTTTCATGACTATTGCATATACATATTGTCATACTTATGCTATCAGATTACATGTGATAGATTATCGCTGTTAGTACATACTTGCGATTATTGTATGATGTTATTTACTATTCACGAGTTAGCAACTCACCCCCGTTGTGCCGCAGGGTTTTTCAGATCTGATCATCAGAGTGGTCGCGGCAGGGCGTCTTTTTATCTCTACTTTTGCGGATACCGCTACGGTTGGCTATGAAGACGTTTGCTATAGGTGGGTTGCGGTTATACGATGATATACATTGTATATTTCTTGTATCTAGTACTCTCCATCTACCACCTTCATGTATTGACTTAGAGACGAGTTGTGAGGATCGATGTTGTATATTCTTTTGACTCTGGTTGTCGGGCTCGTGTGAGCCGGCCTTTTTATATATGTGGATTATCTTTTCTTCTCTACGGCGTCGTATATCTGTTGTGGTGGTTGTTTCCGCCGTTGGGCAAGATTTGCTCCCGTATGGGGTTGTTTTACTTTTTCTTATGTTTATACCCGTTTCGGGGCTAGCTTTTACAAAGGAGGTGTAGCCGAAATTTTTATGAAAAACAAACTTAAATTTAAAGTTTTGCATCGAGATTTTAAAAGTGATCTATCTTTCTTTCTTGTAATGGTTTAGATTGCTGGGTTTTTTCGGCTTACTTAATTGCGTTACGCCTGTTGACGTTACGTAGTTTAAGTGCCGGTCATGTGCCCAATTTTGGGGCGTGACACTTGTGGACTACCCTGGCCCCACTATTATGATCTCCATCATAGTCCTATTAATCAAGTAAACATCCTAAGGGCTTCATCAACATGTGAAAGCAAGACAATATCATAATACTAGTCAACATGTTAAGACAAAGAGCAAGCAGATAGCATACTATCATGTCGAGCAAGAAAGTCCTCTCTCTATATGTCCAAGCATCCACTATAATATTGTCATGCCCCGCTTCCCAGTTTACGGGCAGAGGACGTGACTGGCCGCTACGTATTTACTTTGAAGTAAATACGCTAAGCGTATCTAAGCAATATAAATGCACAAGAGACAAAGACAGTAGGTATAACTGAACAGCAACTTTATTTATTAACATTCTTTTGTACAATGCATGGAAAAGTAAATACATCTGAATGAAAGCAATGCCTAAACAGTGGCATAACAGAAATAAAAAGTACTGAAATGAAATGTGTACAATGAATCTAAAGCTCTAGGTCGTAGGATAGCCGATCCAATTCCTTGCTGGTAGGCTCGATCTCCTGAGTGTCCAGATCACCTGACAACATTCCAAAGAAGAAAGAGAAGGAATGTCGTCAGCGAACAATCGCTCGGTAAGTCCAAAAGATAAAGGAGAAATAGAATAGGCAGAGAGAGAAAGTAGCTTTTAAAGTTGTATTATATGGTTAATGCCGTTGTTTGTAGCTTGGTACAGAAGGATGCCAGTGTATACGAGAGGAGCCTCTATATGCCAGAGACTAAGGGTAACAGGAGTACAAGGAACCGCTTATGCCACGGTACAACAGCAACATGAATTCTGGTTATGTGTCTTAAGTCTTGCAGTCTCGTGCCACTTCTAACACCTTCCGTACCAATCTACCCCATAGAAACCCCACGATGTATTGATTGTATAGCTGTATTGTCTTGTAAATTGTAATCTCTTGTATTATAACTTGTATAGATGGATGACTTGCCGGAACCATGATATCAGTAAAATAGATGTAACTGGAGAATCATGTAAATGGAAGTATATCCATAGTTCGGTTCAGTCAATACATATTGAATGGATTCATGGATTCATATTGAATTGTAGTATTGTAGATTAAACTTGAATCATATTCAAGTCAGATTATTTATAATGAGACTCAGTCTGAGTCAGAACAATTAGAAAAGAAATTGAAGTCTTGAATTAGGTTTTGATGTTATCGGTAACCGCTGCACATGGGCGGCAGGATTTGTGTCTTTTTCAAAGACTATTACCGTGTTGATAACACCGTTTATTAAGTTGTCTACCTTAAATAAGCAAGCACCCATATCTCCGACTCCCTGAGGCTCAAGTGACCGGTCCCGCTTAAACCTATATTTACTAGGATCCTTATTGTAATTTATAAAACTTGAGAGGATTTTATGTAAAAATATTTTTTTATAATTTACAAAATACACCTCAAGTATTTAATTATCGTCTTTAGAGTTTTCATAGCTGTGGATTTTATATTTGTGACATTTTTAGTGAATAACCCTATTTTTCATAATACATGGTATTTAATTGTAAAGTGTTGGACTTATATGGAATTTCATGGTATTTTCATGTAATGTGATTCCTTTGATTTAGAAAAAATTGGAATATTTATAATATATCAAAAATAGATATTTTGATGATATATATATATATATATTTATAAAATAATTTAATTTATTATTTTTCTAGAAATCTCATTTTCTTAAGATATTTGTATTTTAAAATCTTACGAGACCGAATGCTCCTTGCGGAGGTCTGCAGCTCGCACTACTAAGCCCGAGAATGTGCGATAATCCGCACCATCCCGAACGAGTTCCCCAAAATGGGTTGTAGCGGCGCTTTGCAAAGATATGTTTAAAATACATAATCTTGTAGAAAAAGGTTTTGTAGTTTATGGTATTTATTTATAAGAATCGTATTTTCGTATTCTAGTTTCCCAAGAGATATCGTGCTATTGTTACGTATGAGTGTTGTGAAGAGGTAGGTCATTATCTCGTGATCTATTTAAAGGTATAGCAAGAAATATGATGTCTTAATGTCGAAACTAAACTACATGGTATTTTTCTGAAAAGATACGATAAAAACTACAATATGAATTCTTTTGCTATGAAACTTGTTCAATATGTTTTGTTAATGATTAATAGTCAAGATGTAAGGGTTTAGTATGTTTGTATTCAAGAAAAGATGGAGTTTTTAAGAAAAACCGAATCGGATGTCGGATTAACTCCGCTTCCGTCGGGTTTTAGAAAAACAAGTTTTAAGAATAGAATTGTCACAACCCGAAATATTAGCTCATGACCAGCACTTAAATCACGCAACGTCTAAACGCGTAACGTGAAGTTTTGAAACTAAAGGAGGTGAAGTTTTGAAATAAAGGTATAATGAAATCAAGTTTTCTTAATGCATAGAAAAGGAACATGAAAATGCAAGTAAAATTTACTAGTTTGAAAATGTGTTTCATCTTTTAAAAATTTGGGCAGCACCTCCTTTGTATATTTTGATCCAAAACCACAAATACATAATAAGAATAATGGCATCCCCAAGTGGGAGCTGGCTCTTCGCCAATCGGCGGATCACAACCACGCAAGACAGTAAATATAAGTATACGACGCCCAACAGCGAAGTTCACCAAAAAAAGATAAAGAAATAATCAAGACATCAAAACCACAAGTAGCGGAATACCCCTCGCTCTAAATCTCGCAACCACAATCTCACTAAGTCTCATTACTTATACAATTACTAATTTTGGTTGATGGAGTTGACTAGATACAATATGAATGATAATACAAGAGGGGTATGATCCAACATGTACCACCTACAAAAGCAAAACACCCGAATACAGCGGTGTGCCAGCGATGCCGTTACTGATCCATGCGGCCAACCTGCAAAAACTGTGGCACAACGGGGGGTGAGTTGCAAACTCGTGAGTAGAAAAACATCTACAAGTAGAAATCGAATAAACAACGACTCCTAGGTCAACTATATAATAAAGGTAATACTATGATATCTAGGGTGACCGTATCTATATATGTGCCAACAGGGTAATCAATGCCTATAAGCATGTGGATATCATCCAACAATATAATCAATATATGAATGCATATGGATCTCGTCCAACCATATAATCGGTGTCTGTAATCTCATAAAAGCATATGCATGAAAATATGAGAATAAAAATCAATGTGTGTCCCTCACGACACATCAAAATCATGGAACCTGAGTGTCCAGCATCGACACTCGAAACATCATGAAATCCGTATCCAGCATCGATACGTAAATCCTCATATCTCTCAGGCTCCGTCAGTCCGGATCGGCCCATATCATCTCTCGACTCCGGTCGGTATCCTCCGGATATCCGCCAGGTCCAACCAATCACCGGTAGGTAGTATTCCCTCTGCCAGGCTCATCATCTATTGCACGACAGATCCGTTCTCGCCTCGGGTACCATACCAGGTCCACCATGTACCCGCAATCGGCCTCATCCAGCTCCTCGAATCGGGTTTCACATGTCACACGTCTAAGAACCGAGAAAACGCATGGTGGACACACTGAAATATCATATCAAGAGAAACCGGGTTTTAAAACAATACATACGTTCTTTAAAATGACTACGGTTCTCAAATCCAGAAATCTCATGAAAACAGTATATCTCAATGCGTAAAATTATAAAGCATGATGTATGCGACATATGATAGAAATGTAAGCATATCCGTATATCATGCAACATGGAACGGTGATATGACATATTAAAGGAAAACCGCTCTTTTAAATGATTCCAGTTTTAAAATATATCTTGCGGTTCCCAATTCTCCAAAACCAAAGCCAGCATCATCTATGTAAGTGCAATAAGTATGTATATAGGTATGGATGCACAAGTGGTATATACGCAAGTATGAGTGTACAATATATATGTGCGCAAGTATGGATGTACAAGTGGTATATACGCATGTATGAGTGTACAATATGTATGTGCGCCAATATATATGTACAAGTGGTATATACGCAAGTATAAATATACAATATGTATGTGCGCCAATATGGATGTACCAGTAGTATATACGCAAGTATAGCATGCAAGGAGTCATATCATGATGCAGCAATCCTACTGTGTAGTGACATGGAAATTATCGATGATGAAGTGTGTGAGCCGGCAAATCTGTGTACGTGTAATATACGCATCATCGATAATGGTGCAGGTGTACTAGCACAGGTATAAGTAATGCAATGCGAATAACATGAATGCAGCATAAGATAAATCAACTAAAATCTATAAGGTATACGTGTCTACAAGACCGAGTCGGTAAATCTATCAATCGGCATTCAGCCTCACAACATCGCGTAAGGTACAATCCATCGTACGGCATTCTCTAGTCAAGGGTATGGATCAATCATCAAGTCAACTCATCACGTACGGGAAAAATCATCGTACGGCGGCATTAAAACATTAAGGATCCTATCAACCTATATGACAAAGAGGAGTACGGACCTAACGTCACGTACGAAATATCACTCACGATTCACCACGATATATATCTTTAAATATACCTATGTCCCAGGTCACATCCATAACAATCTTATATCAGGGGACATGCAATGTATCAATCATCTCAATCGACTCACATCCGTATACCAACATATCATCATATCACATATTAAATCTTCTCTTTTTATCATAATTATATCTCACATAAAGTCACTTCACCAAAACATACTACCTTTTACTATAAGCATGCGTATCTAATCTAATATACACACCCTGAACCATACAATCAGTTTTTAAAAGGTGCGAATTGTAGTTTTGAAAGTAGGGGTTACGGTGTTTTTAAGGAAAAGATATCATTTGAAAATCTGTAACATCCCTCAAGGTATCTGTTTAAAAGATGCATACGATTCTTTGGTTTAGAAATAGGTATGGTTCGGATGACACAATTACGTCGGTTATCTAGTCCTATAGAACCCTAAACGGCAATATCGTCAAACGTCATCCTCAAATCCCGTCATCACATACTAGTCGTATCATATCACTTCTAACTATCCTTAGTTTCTAATATGGTTTCACTAATAATCCTTTAGCTCTAACCCTAGTTTCCTAATCTAGATTTTCTTAACCATATGCTACAAATTGGTTTCCACCAAATCTTTGCGGGGGTGCTATACACCATCCACCCGACTTCCCCCGAAGATATAGATCTACTCACATTGATCTTCTCTTGCCGAAGTTAATGACGCCACGTGATTGAAAGCTATTTCGCGTATGCGTTTTTAAAGGATTAATCAAAGAATATTTGTAACCGCAATCAAGAACGGCGTCGCTTGGTAGCTAGCCGGTGAGTACGGGTCGGTCCACAGGGATGTTGTGTATTTTCTAATTTGGTCTAACGAGTTAATTCCAAACAGTGTGAATGGATTATCGCTAAAAACTAAACTGATTTATACTAAGACTAAAATCTTGCTAGGGTTAGGTTTAGGTTAAGTTTGGAAATTAAATATTTCCTCACCGCTTTCAATGCCCTAATTTAGATCTCTTTAGGTGTTATGGTAACAATTAATAAAGGGGATTAGTACCATCGGGAAGAAACGATGTTTCTTCCTCTAGGTTCTAGTCCTTCCTTTCTTAATTCTTACCCTAACCTCCATGGAAAACATACGCAACCGGCCGTTTATACTACGGTATCACCGTTACCTCGTGGGATAGGGTGCCGTAGGGAACGGTGTGTGTATGTATGCATGGAGTCCTATTAATTATATGTGATGGGCAAGAAAGGGGTAAGAGATTTTCATCTCTCAAGCCTTCCCCAAATCTAACCCTAACAAGCGAGGAGACTACTCACTCATTAGGGAATTGATAAACATTTCTAACTATCTAACTAGGGCAGATAATAAAATTATACTAAGGCAATGAAATAAAATTACTTACTTTATTGATGGCTCTCTCCAAACATTTACACGGTAATTTACAGATCTGAATAGATGAAATAAAAAGAGGCATAACCTAAAAAAGGTTTTAGGGCTTCGATTTATATATCATAGAAAACCCTAGGGTTACAATCGACGCGCATCTGCTCTTACATTTTTACCCCCTAAAAAAAGAACTAGTTAACGCACGCCAGCCGCCTTAGAAATTTTCCACCGACACGGGCGACGAACGGCAACGGAACCACAGCCAAAGCCCCTGTTTGGCCGCGGATCCACAGCCAAATAGGGTCCTTGATGGCTTAATTTTTCAGGGAATTTTCTGTTGCATTTTTCCTTCTATTTTCTTCAGTTTGTTCTTCAGAATGTCATCTGGTTCTCTTCCAGATTTCCACAGTGAATAATTTCGTGGACTTTACCGCTTGCTTCGTATCGAAGTCTTGAACCTTGCGCTGCCTTTGTTCTTTGTGAAATTATCCATTGATTTTCGTTTATTTTCCAAACTGTAGCCTTGATCAAGATTCTTCCATTTGTTGGTCGTAGCATCACTTTTGTATCGTCTTTTCATCTTTTTCACTGTTTTTTTCCGAGAACCTGTAACCTACAACTATGTAGCAGACATGGGTCAAAAGCACCTGTTTATTTGTAAAATGTATTAGAATGGGGAATATATTAATACAAAATTATGATATGAACAAATACCCCCAAACTTATCTTTTGCTCGTCCTCGAGCAAACCTAGTTTTATTCTTGAAAAAGACCTAGCCTCACTTTCGCAGGGAAACGCGATTGCACTGAGCTCATGCAACAAGCCGTTAAACCTCTAGGTGTCCCTAGTAGGAGGAGTGTTATCTCCTGAGGGTTTTCAGCGGATACTACCCACAAAATCCTATCAATTTGGCCCATTGACTTTTATTCTCCACTTAGGTTTTCTAACAAGAAACTATATTATCGTCGACTGATAAATTATCCACCTGTATTTTCACGCTTCCTTATCATTTAACTTAAGATTATATATATTCTTATGAATTTACTTAGCTTTTGGCATCTTTTAAGTTTTCCTTCTAAGGTTCTATCTCAACTTAGGAATTTTTTTCATCTCTATTAAAAATATAAGTCCTATATTTCATTCCTATCTCTCATCTAAACCCCAATCACATACCCCTACGTGTGTGTATATATCATCTCTACACTTGGAAATTCAAATCAAGCTATTATACTCTTGTCCATCGTCCAAAGTACTTTTCAATTGGTTAATTTTAGATGAAATTGCTCATACATTTTTCATGCGACCGTTAATACTTCTTGAGGTACCAACGACCAATTACAAAATGTGTTTGCACATTAAAGCGTAATTCCTAGTCTTGTAACACCTAAGACTTTAGCAGTGACTTCCAAACCAGTTGGTCTAAAGCACTAGGTGATAAGGCACCCTCGCTATATATTTTTTAATTTTTGCAGCCTTAGGTAATTACAAAAACCAGTGTTCATTTTTTTTATCTCTTTATTCACACTTATATTTTTATTTTATTTCCCTTTATACTAAGGACTTTAGACAAGAGCATTTCAAGGTTTCTTCTACTATTCCAAGTTTCAAGGTTCGTGTTTGTGCAATTTGTAGGGTATATATTTTCAGAATTTAGACTTAAGCTTAGGAATTATTTTTCAGACTTATACTTTAATAAAAATATCAATACTCTTCCCTTATTTTGACTTAGCCCAAGAAGTGAACTCGAAATTTGCCTATTTCTAAATAAACTACAAAGACATATACTTTCTACCGTTAAATTTTAAGAGATGTTATTTTTAGGGTTTTTAATTTACTAATACTAAGGTCTAGTTGTTCCTAGCTAGTTAACTTTTTTGTCAAATTCAAGTCAATTATGGCCAAAATTGAATGTTTTAATTTTTATAATTTTTCAAATTTGTCAGTTTTTATGGGTTCTACAATAAGTATGCAAATGCAAAAAATGTACACATGAATGCGAAGGAAGAAGGCTTACCGAGCATACCCCCAAACTTAAACTTGACAGTGTCCTCACTGTCATGCCACACCAAGAGGGTAAAAAAAATGTCAGCACTCCCCTGTTTATTTTTTTATAATTTTTTTTATTGCTAAAAGAAAAACAAAATATATACAAAAAGGTCCCCCCCAAACTTCAGTTAAACGATGTTACAAGTCAATGCCAAACTTTGCAAAGACCAAAAGTCAACACCAACCAGTTGAAAAATTTATCTGTGTAAAGTATCGGTCGGTGGAAGAACATGTTGTACCGATCCAAGAAGAATTGGGGAAGAGATAAGTGGTGGTATGAAAAGTGTCTGTATGTACGTGGAAGTGAAGAGATAGGAGGTGATGATGAATCAAAACGAGAATGTGAATGATCAGAAATCAGAGGAATATTGGCATTCTCGTAGCTTATTAAAAGAAAATAGGGTGGTTCAACTTCCATAGGTGGAGGTTGATTTACCACACAATCCCCGAGATGTTTCTATGGATCCTTTATTGACTTGGCATCATCCATCATATGCATATGATATTTAATTATAAGGGATCTAATCTCCTCGATGTCTGCCACAGTCCAGCCAAAAGCCTGCCGGTTATTTTGTAAGACCATTAAAAGGGTTTTCTCTTGCTCGAGGGCTAGAGAGGCCGATATGATAACGGGAAAGGTCTCATTCTCAGCTAGGTAAGCGTATTTAAGGTGATACAGTAAGGGCTTGAGTTCGAGTTTCGGAAGCGAAACAATCAAAGGTAAAATTGGGGAATCTACCTCGAACTCAAAGGATTCCAACAATGGTTCGAAATCACTGTAAGCAACCGAATCGGATGGTTCAACTAACTCATCCAAAAATTCAAAGGACTCATACTCAGGCGGTGAGTCGTCAAAATCATCCGATAAAGTGAAACATTCATAATCAATAGCGGTTGTGCCAACTATGTTAGATTCCAGGAGGGACGCACTAGTGGCGTCAAGACTGTTGTCATCAAACAGAAATTTTTCAAGCTCACAGTCCTCCTATGTGATTTCGTGAATCGAGCAAACTTCTCATGTACTAGTTTTAGGCACGGGGGGCAGACTTCCTATCTTGTAAATATTGAACTCACTAGACATCTTCCCGAAGGATAGAGTCATAGAGCCATTGCGACAATTTATTACGGCATTGGAAGTGGCCAAAAATGGTCGACCGAGGATCACCGAAATTTGGTTCCATGGGTTAGCAACAGGTTGTGTGTCCATAACAATAAAATCAACGGGGAATATGAAGTCCCCTACTTTGATCAACACATCCTCTAACTCACCCCTAGGATGGGTGATTGATCGATCAGCCATTTGGAGAGTACAACGAGTGGGTTTCAACTCTCCAACACCTAATTGCTCGTACACGGAGTAGGGAAGCAGGTTAACACTAGACCCAAGATATAAAAGTGATCGATTGATGTTCTTATCCCCAATTGTTATTGAAATTATAGGACAGGCAGGGTCCTTTCGTTTTTGGGGTAAGGGTTGACGTTGGTTAATAGCATTGCTCACGGCACTAGCTACTAGCACTTTCTTGGGTATCTGAGATTTTCTCTTCGAGGTGCATAAGCCATTTAAAATTTTCGCATACGAAGGGACTTGTTAGATTGCATCCAAGAGAGGTATATTTATACTAACATGTTTAAATAACTCCACAATCTTCTCTATTTGTGGAGTTATGTAACGTTTTGGAAATCTTTTTGTGAATTTTCCCGTTTTAGGGCAAAATTGTCGGTTTTTTCCGTTTTAACCCGATTTCGATCAAACGTGCATAAAAGCTTGCCGGCACTTTTTTTTTTAGCTAAATAAAGCTTGTGAGCGAACTTTAGGGGTATTTTGGAGGTTTTGGTTCAGATAAAATTTTTCCCAAATAAAATATTATTTTAAGCGGTTTAGTGCACGTAAATCGGGAAATTTCTTCTCTTGAGAATAAATTTATTTTTTGTCACTAAAATATTATGGAAACTTCTTTTTAAATATCTAGATATTTTTCGGAGTGCAAAAGGTTTTATTTTAAAAAGAAAAGAAAATGCGTAAAGGTGGCATATAGCATTTATTAGCATTTATTACTCTTTTTCCTAGCAATTTTTTCACAAAAAAATCACAAAAATACCCCCCTCACCTCCTTGGCCGGCCCTTCCCTTCCCCTTGCGGCCCCTTATCATTTCCACCCCTTTTCTTCTCATTTTTCTTCAAAATAATCGTGAAATATCCAAATAAATTCATAGAAATTCAAATAAAATCCAAAACCTTCATTCTTCTTCACAAAAGTTGCATGGATCTTCATTCAAAACATCATTTTGGAGGAAAAGATGATGAGTTTGGTTTCTTGGTTTTGATGTTTTGTGGAGGTATAAAACCCTAACCCTAATCCTTTTTGTTGTAACTAAATTTCTAATTAGTATATTAAATAATCATGAAATATCCAAATAAATTCATAGAAATTCAAATAAAATCCAAAACCTTCATTCTTCTTCACAAAAGTTGCATGGATCTTCATTCAAAACATCATTTTGGAGAAAAAGATGATGAGTTTGGTTTCTTGGTTTTGATGTTTTGTGGAGGTATAAAACCCTAACCCTAATCCTTTTTGTTGTAACTAAATTTCTAATTAGTATATTAATTATTTATTTAAGCTTTTAATTTCATGTTTGAAATTCAAGACTTAATTTTTATGATAAAATAGTTAGGGTAAAACTTGATTTATGTGTTTAATGTTCATTTAAAGTGTTAATTTGTGATTTGGAAAAGATTAACCTAGTAGAAATGTTAATTTTTTGTTAATGAATACTTTGTTTAATTATGCAATTTTGCTTACTAGGTTTTTCCTAAAATTTATTTAGCAAGTGTTAAAAATATAGGAATGGTTTAGATAGCTTAGTTAAGCTATTATAAGGTGTTTGTAATCGCTAGATATGCGTTAGCTTGAAACTAGTGCGAAATATTGCGATAGGTTGCTTACTAGATTTCGGGGTTTTTCCGACGTGGGTTCGATTGGTCGTTGCGAGGTTTTGTAGTTTTTGTGTTGTGTTGCGCGATCGGGACGATCGGGGTCTAGACTTAGTGTTTTGTAGTTTAGCGACCCCAATTAGGGTTTTTGGCCGATGTCGTGGGCGATAGATGCGCTAAGCGCGCAGTGTAATTTTCCGGGTGTTTTCATCGCGTTTCGTTGTCTTTTCGTCATTTTAGGATTTTTGCTTATGTGATGTGTTTGTGAAATTTTAGGTTCGCAAGCAGGGACTTCGGACGCTACGACAAGGAAACAGGTGGTAGGCTTCACTTAGCCAGGAGCGTTGGTGAGTAGATTTAACATCTACAGGGGAATCGCCCGCATGGCGTTATGCGTCTGGGCTAAAGATGTTATTTCTGTCGCATATTCTATGTCATATTTAGAATTGCACATTTACCCTATTACTTAGAAATTGTTGTGCTTGGACTAGTATCCTTAGGACACTGCACATATTATTGACGATTAATGTTGCACGAGCACTGATTGTATGCTACACACACCGTCAATAATTGTCATGTCACGCACAACCCACTTATAGATATGATATTGCTTGGTTAGGGACATTGAGACTTTGATTTATATTTCTTTACGCATTGACTTATAGCATACATGTATATCTATATGCTTACATATATGCCTTGACATGCTTACATGCTAGTTACATGTATACCTATAGGGTATTGTACCATTAGTGATAGGTACATACAAACATAATGACATAACTACATGTATACCTTGCATACATACTTCACTTATACCCGGAGGGTATATTACATCATTACTGATAGGTAGATACATATACCTTGCTATACCTTCATGTTTACACGCATATCTGGTTATGGCTACATGTTTATCTTTACTTGATGTTATTTAGAATTGGAGAAATTAGGAACCGCATATATTTATATTTGACTTGTTGCAGTTAAATAGAGGATTTTCCTTTATATGATTACATTACAATTTTCTGTTGCATATATTATATTCATGGATTTTCGCATTAAGATATGGATTTTTCATAATGTTTTCTGGATTTGGGGACCGTGGTAGTTCATGAAATTATGCATTATTTGAAAAAACTCGGTTTCCCTTGATGATATGATATTACAGCATCCACCATGAGATTTGTCGGTTCTGATTATATACCCGATTCGAGGAGCGGGAGGCACCGTCTACGGGTACATGGTGGGGCCCGGAGGTACCCCGGGGCAAGAATCTCAGTGAGGAGATGAGTTAGTGGGGGAACCATACTTTCCGGTGACATTACCAATGACTCAGCGGTTATCATGGGGATACCGACGGGAGTCATGAACGTTTAGATACGTCGAGAGGCGACGGTCAGAGCTAGGCACTCGAGCTTTCGGGATAGCGTATGATACGTACCTATCAGGGTGCCAGTCGTGGTGACATCACCTGATAGACCTGCATTTCTGTGTCGATGCTTGACACATTGGTTTCATGATATTTCTTTTTACTCCTTTATATATATAACAGGGGTTTAGGCCGCTGTTATATATGCCCTTACACCAATATTAGTGAAATGGGACGCTAATATATGTGTATTGACATTAAATTATATGCATCATCATATTTATGCATGCAAATATACCTAGAATGTAAAGGACTCATTGACATTGGATTTAGGACATTTGAGAATTTATTTGATATTGATTACAGGATATATGTGAGATCTACTTGATATTGTACATTAAGGATATGTGAGATATACTTGATATTGTACATTAAGGATATGTGAGATCTACTTGATATTGTACATTCGGGGTATGTGAGATATACTTGATATTGTACATACGGGATATGTGAGATCTACTTGATATTGTACATTAAGGATATGTGAGACTTACTTGATATGATAGCCAAATTGGGGGCTGATTTGAGGAATTGGGATTTGGATTTGTCTTGATAGATTGTGATCCTACCACGATGTCAGGATTCCGTGGAAATGACATATTTCATTCCATACTTCACATTTATTGTTTATGCACTGCTTCATGTATTAGTAGTACCTGATAGAGTACCTTTCATGACTGTTGCACTTTCATACCTTTATTTATATGCATTGCTTCATGTATTAGTTGTACCTGCAAGTGTACCTTTCATGATTATTGCATTCATATGACTTTTTATTACTATTAATTGCACATGTTAGATTCACGCTGTACGTGCATACTCGCGATTACCTGCATATGTTATTTACTATTCATGAGTTGGCAACTCACCCCCGTTGTGCCACAGTGTTTGCAGGTGTTCCTCAGGATAGTCAGAGGCAGGCTATTATCACACATCTTATCATCTTTTGCTACGGATACCGCATCAGCTCATAGTGTGCAGTTTGCTTAGATGGGTTTGTGGTTATTCATTGTATTGTATATTCGTTGTATCCCTGTACTCTCCATCTTCTATTTTCATATTGACTTAGAGACTTGGTGAGGACGATGTTGTATATTATGTTGTGACTTGTTGTCTTTTATACAGTTTCCTTTCTATCGTCTTCTATTTCTTCGTTACGGCGTCGTATTTTTGTTGTGGTGGTTGTTTTCCGCCTTTGGACGTGGATTTGCTCCCGTTGGGGATGCTTTACTTTATATTTATGTTGTACCCATTTTTGGGGTTGGTTTTTATAAAGGAGGTGCCGCCGAAATTTAAAGGAAATAAAGTTGGACTTTTAAAGAATTTGGGTTGTGATTTCAAAGACTTTTAAACAATGTTTCTTATCTTTTCTGGTATTTTAATGGTTTAGATTTCTGGGTTTTGGCTTTCTTTTACTGCGTTACGCCTGTAGACGTTGCGTAGTATTAGGGCCGTCACGTGCCAATTTCGGGTCGTGACAAAGTTGGTATCAGAGCGCTAGGTTTTTACCTTACGGAGTGTAGGATGACCTTGATATGATGGAGTAGGTAGCTTAAGCAGAGTAACGTAGTGTGTGTATGTCTGCAGCATACTCACGATGCAGTACTCCACCTAGAGTGACCTAAGTATAATTACTTGAAATTCCTTCCTTGATGATTCATATTCTTGTGATTCGATTTCCGTGCTCATATCGAATCATATCCCTATTTATAGCCTTTGCCGACGACGACTATGGGGACTCAGTGAGGTGCAGTGAGGGCTGAGGTCAGTATTGACTCGGGGAGAGCGAGGACTGACCAGGATGGAACGCTCGTTGTACAGGTGCAGACGGTTTCGCCTTCGACTGATAGTATCGTCAGGCTTGTGGCAGAAATGCAGGACTTGCGCCAGACGATGAGTTCTTTGGTGGAGACCATTCGAGCGCAGCGACAGGAGGTTGTCACCCCTGTTACCCAGTTGTTCCTTGCGATCGGCACATAGCTTTCCGTCACTTACATAGCACCAGTGGATGCAGCCCTAGTAGATGAGACACGTATTCCTAAGACTTTGGGAGTTCCGGAACAGTGGAGGACTCGTACCGGTGTACCATCCCAGAGACAGAGGCTTAGTCGTCGAGACAGCTTTCGTGACCGTTGCGGGAGTAGCAGAGGTTTGGGAAGAGGGGATTCATGTTAGCTAGATCAGCCGTTTGTTGTGTTAACTTCTGTCAGCGATTCTTTTGTTGTGCGACACGTATTTCAGTCGTATGCCAATCGGTTAGGAGATTCATCCGTCACTTGATCCTTCTAGAGATGTTGGATTTGACGTTCTCCTGGGCATGGACTGGTTAGTTACATGCTTGACGTCTGTGGACTACCGCGAAGAAATAGTCAGGTTTTTATTTCCCGGCAAGTCAGTTCTTGTTGTGCAGGGGGGCAGTGGTGCCGCCTCTCACAGCTCGAATTCATCCTTTTTCGCTAGTCGTCTTTTGAGGAGAGGATTCTTGGCATTCATTCGTTATACCGGAGCCACAGTGGGTTTGTTGGACCGGGTTCTTATCGTGCGAGAGTTTTCCGACGTTGTTCCAGATGAGCCGGCGGAGCTTAGGGAGCTTAAGGATCAGCTGCAGAGTTGTTTGTTGGGGAGTTTTGTGCGTCTGAGCATTTTGATTTTGGAAGCTCCTATTTCTATTCGTCAAGGAGAAAGACGACAGATTGCGGTTGTGGATTGATAGATCGTCAATTGAACCGGCTTACGGTGCGGATAGGTATCCTTTACCTCGCCTTGATGATTTCTACGATCAGCTCCACATTGCGAGACTTTTTCTAAGCTGTTCGGGATCAGGTCATTATTGTTGCGGGTTCGGAGTGATGACATTCCGAAGACTGCCTTATGTGTGCTACGGGCTTTGTGTGTTTTGGTGGTGTCGTTGGACTCACCAATGCCCTAGCAGCATTAGTAGATGTGATGAACCGGATTTTTCAGGCCGTTCCTCGACCAGTTATTGTTGTGTTATTCATAACATTCTGGTCTATTTTAATGTGTCATGAGGGACAAGAGTAGCACTTGAGGATTTGTTATGCAGATGCTGGGAGAGTGCCAGCTGTTTGTTAGATTCTCGGAGTGTTCCTTCAGGCTTGTTTGTGTTGACTCCTAGGTCTTGTAGTCACGGGAGACGGTTTTGTAAAGTTCCGAGGGAGATCGTGGCCATACAGCTTAAGCCCAGACTTGTGTGCAGGAAGGAGGTCCGCAGATTTTGGGCTTAGCAGGTTTCTATCGCCGTTTCGTGCAGGATCGTTAGTGTGGTGCTGCACAGTCGACTGAATTGACCGGAGTGGAGGTTTCTTTCTTTGGACTGAGGCATGTGTGCGGAGTTTTCGGCAGTTGAAGATTCGATTAACAACTGTATCAGTTCTTTCTTTGCTTTCTGGTTCGGGCGACTTTGTTGTGTAACTGTGATGTTTTGCGAGTGGGGCTCGATTTTGCGCTGATGCGGCACTATAAAGTTATCGCTTTTGCTTCCCTACATTTGGAGGAAGTACTAGCAGGATATTCCACTCACGATCTGGAGATGGCCGCGGTGGTCTTGCGTTGGAGATTTGGAGACACTACTTGTTCGAGAGTCGTGTCAGATTTTCACGGACTACCAGAGCTTAATATACATCTTCCTGCAGCGGATTTTGATTGTTGAGATAGTCTTCTGCAGATTCACTGTTCTTGTGCGATCGTTGAGTATAGCTTAAGTTCTCCTCTACTGAGGGGACAGCTTACTCATGTCCGCGCCCAACCACTTTTCCTTAATCGCTTTCGCGAGACACTGCCCGCCGATGCTCGTTCGTCAGAAATACTTGAGCATACTCGGCTGGGTAATGATTCGGAGTCCTTGATTTGTGACAAGGGTGTGCTGAGTTTAGGGATGCGTTTGTGTACCTGATACTATTGGGTGGAGACGTGAAATCCTAGAGCAGGCACATCTGTCAACTCTCTGTACTCAATCAAGTTCCACCAGCATTTGACGTGACTTGTGAGATAGTTACGGGTGGGCAAGGATGTAAAGAGAAGTTTCGAATTTTATTTCAAGGTGTTGTCTTGTTGTGTGTTTTGGTTGAGCATCTGAGACCGGCTGGAGAGTTGCAATCTTTAACTGTTCCGAAGTGGGAATGGGAGCAGATCTCCATGAAATTCGTTATGGTGTCTACCCAGGTTTAGTCAGGGTGTGACTCCATTCGGATGCTTGTTGTCCGGTTTTTCTCAGTCTGCTCAGTTGTTCTTTGTTATGTTTGTGTGTTGCATGGAGTTCCTTCGAGGGTCGTATCCAATGAAGGCACCCTGTTCGCTTGTCGTCTTGGGCAGGAGCTTCAGGAAGCCTTGGGTATTGGTTGAGCTTTAGCTCCGTCTTTCCATCCGCAGGATGATGGTTTTGTAAGAGCGGGCTACACCGACTCTAGAGGTTATACTCGTGCATACGTACTAATTGTTGTCGGCGGTTAGGATCGTTACTTGCCATTGTTAGGACTCTCCTTCGATAGCAGTTATCAGGAGACATTCCAAATGGCAACCTTTAAGTTTTGTTTGTTAGGTGGTGTCGATCTCCAGTCTGTTTTTCTGACTCTGCATAGTAGGATTTTTAGACCCCAGCTAGTCTAGAGACTTCAGAAATGATCCAGCTGTTTCAGGTGAGGATGATGACAGTCTTGTGCGGACAGAGGTCTTATGCCGACCATGGTGATCGCAGGCTCGAGTTCGCAGTGGGAGATCATGTATTCCTACGGATTTTTCCGATGAAGGACGTGTTGAGTTTTGGGAAAGTTACCCAGAATTGTAGGTCCTTTCGAGATCCTTAAAGTGAGTTAGTTCCGTTGCCTTTAATTTGGCACTTCCGCCCAGATTATTGAGTATTCACCCCGTATTTCTTGTGTCGATACTTTGCAATTACCTTCATGACTTTTTTTCACAAGATCCAGCATTAGACCATTTGCTTTGACGCGATCTTTTCGCTCACCGGAAGCCATTGGTGTTAATGGCCCGGCAGATGGAGAAACTTTGGTCAAGGGTCTTGCTATCTGTGGAGAGTTTTCTTGGACGTAGACGTATAGTGAGATGATCACTAGGGAGGCTGCGAGCGAGAATTGGGAGTTTTGTACTCTTCTTTTTGAAGGTACGCTTAGTGAAAATTTTAAATTCGGGGACGAATTTTTATAGGGGGGAGATTGTAACTTTTGGAAATCGTTTTGTGAATTCTCCCGTTTTATGGCAAAATTGTCGGTTTTCCCGTTTTAACCCGATTTCGATCAAACGTCCGTATAAGCTTGCCGGCACTTTTTTTTAGCTAAAATAAAGCTTGTGCGCGAACTTTAGGGGTATTTGGGAGGTTTTGGTTCAGATAGAATTTTTCCTAAATAAAATATTATTTTAAGCGGTTTGGTGCACGTAAATCGGGAAATTTCTTCTCTTGAAAATAAATTTATTTTTTGTCACTAAAATATTTTGGAAACTTCTTTTTAAATATCTAGATATTTTTTGAGTGCAAAAGGTTTTATTTTAAAAAGAAAAGAAAATGTGTAAAGGTGGCAAATAGCATTTATTAGCATTTATTACTCTTTTTCCTAGCAATTTCTTCACAAAAAAATCACAAAAATACCCCCCTCAGCTCCTTGGCCGGCCTTCCCTTCCCCTTGCTGCCCCTTATCATTTCCACCCCTTTTCTTCTCATTTTTCTTCAAAATAATCATGAAATATCCAAATAAATTCATAGAAATTCAAATAAAATCCAAAACCTTCATTCTTCTTCACAAAAGTTGCATGGATCTTCATTCAAAACATCATTTTGGAGGAAAAGATGATGAGTTTGGTTTCTTGGTTTTGATGTTTTGTGGAGGTATAAAACCCTAACCCTAATCCTTTTTGTTGTAACTAAATTTCTAATTAGTATATTAATTGTTTATTTAAGCTTTTAATTTCATGTTTGAAATTCAAGACTTAATTTTTATGATAATATAATTAGGGTAAAACTTGATTTATGTGTTTAATGTTCATTTAAAGTGTTAATTTGTGATTTGAAAAAGATTAACCTAGTAGAAATGTTAATTTTTTGTTAATGAATACTTTGTTTAATTATGCAATTTTGCTTACTAGGTTTTTCCTAAAATTTATTTAGCAAGTGTTAAAAATATAGGAATGGTTTAGATAGCTTAGTTAAGCTATTATAAGGTGTTTGTAATCGCTAGATATGCATTAGCTTGAAACTAGTGCGAAATATTGCGATATGTTGCTTACTAGATTTCGGGGTTTTTCCGACGTGGGTTCGATTGGTCGTTGCGAGGATATATCTATTGTATTCCTCGTAGTTTTTGTGTTGTGTTGCGCGATCGGGACGATCGGGGTATAGACTTAGTGTTTTGTAGTTTAGCGACCCCAATTAGGGTTTTTGGCCGATGGCGTGTGCGATAGATGCGCTAAACGCGCAGTGTAATTTTCCCGGCGTTTTCAACGCGTTTCGTTGTCTTTTCGTCATTTTAGGATTTTTGCTTATGTGATGTGTTTGTGAAATTTTAGGTTCGCAAGCGGGGACTTCGGACGCTACGACAAGGAAACAGGTGGTAGGCTTCACTTAGCCAGGAGCGTTGGTGAGTAGATTTAACATCTACAGGGGAATCGCCCGCATGGCGTTATACGTCTGGGCTAGAGATATTATTTCTGTCGCATATTCTATGTCATATTTAGAATTGCGCATTTACCCTATTACTTAGAAATTGTTGTGCTTGGACTAGTATCCTTAGGACACTGCACATATTATTGACGATTAATGTTGCACGAGTACTGATTATATGCTACACACACCGTCAATAATTGCCATGTCACGCACAACCCACTTATAGATATGATATTGCTTGGTTAGGGACATTGAGATTTTGATTCATATTTCTTTACGCATTGACTTATAGCATACCTGTATATCTATATGCTTACATATATGCCTTGACGTGCTTACATGCTAGTTACATGTATACCTATAGGGTATTGTACCATTAGTGATAGATACATACACACATAATGACATAACTACATGTATACCTTGCATACATACTTCACTTATACCCGGAGGGTATATTACATCATTACTGATAGGTAGATACATATACCTTGCTATACCTTCATGTTTACACACATATCTGGTTATAGCTACATGTTTATCTTTACTTGATGTTATTTAGAATTGGAGAAATTAGGAACCGCATATATTTATATTTGACTTGTTGCAGTTAAATAGCAGCTTTTCCTTTATATGCTTACATTACAGTTTTCTGTTTCATATATTCTATTCATGGATTTTTGCATTAAGATATGGATTTTTCATGATGTTTTCTGGATTTGGGGACCGTGGTAGTTCATAAAATTATGCATTATTTGAAAAAACCCGGTTTTCCTTGATGATATGATATTACAACATCCACCATGAGATTTGTCGGTTCTGATTATATACCCGATTCGAGGAGCGGGAGGCACCGTCTACGGGTACATGGTGGGGCCCGGAGGTACCCCGGGTAAAGAATCTCAGTGAGGAGATGAGTTAGTGGGGGAACCATACTTTCCGGTGACATTACCAATGACTCAGCAGTTATCATGGGGATACCGACGGGAGTCATGAACGTTTAGATACGTCGAGAGGCGACGGTCAAAGCTAGGCACTCGAGCTTTCGGGATAGCGTATGATACGTACCTATCAGGGTGCCAGTCGTGGCGACAGCACCTGATAGACCTGCATTTCTGTGTCGATGCTTGACACATTGGTTTCATGATATTTCTTTTTACTCCTTTGTATATATAACAGGGGTTTAGGCCGCTGTTATATATGCCCTTACACCAATATTAGTGGAATGGGACGCTAATATATGTGTATAGACATTAAATTATATTCATCATCATATTTATGCATGCAAATATACCTAGAATGTAAAGGACTCATTGACATTGGATTCAGGACATTTGAGAATTTATTTGATATTGATTACAGGATATATGTGAGATCTACTTGATATTGTACATTAAGGATATGTGAGATATACTTGATATTTTACATACGGGATATGTGAGATCTACTTGATATTGTACATTAAGGATATGTGAGATCTACTTGATATTGTACATTCGGGGTATGTGAGATATACTTGATATTGTACATACGGGATATGTGAGATCTACTTGATATTGTACATTAAGGATATGTGAGACTTACTTGATATGATAGCCAAATTGGGGGCTGATTTGAGGAATTGGGATTTGGATTTGTCTTGATGGATTGTGATCCTATCACGATGTCAGGATTCCGTGAAAATGACATATTTCATTCCATACTTCACATTTATTGTTTATGCATTGCTTCATGTATTAGTAGTACCTAATAGAGTACCTTTCATGACTGTTGCATTTACATACCTTTATTTATATGCATTGCTTCATGTATTAGTTGTATCTGCTAGTGTACCTTTCATGATTATTGCATTCATATGACTTTTTATTGCTATTAATTGCACATGTTAGATTCACGCTGTACGTGCATACTCGCGATTACCTGCATATGTTATTTACTATTCACGAGTTGGAAACTCACCCCCGTTGTGCCACAGTGTTTGCAGGTGTTCCTCAGGATAGTCAGAGGCAGGCTATTATCACACATCTTATCATCTTTTGCTACGGATACCGCATCAGCTCACAGTGTGCAGTTTGCTTAGGTGGGTTTGTGGTTATTCATTGTATTGTATATTCGTTGTATCCCTGTACTCTCCATCTTCTATTTTCATATTGACTTAGAGACTTGGTGAGGATGATGTTGTATATTATGTTGTGACTTGTTGCCTTTTATAAAGTTTCCTTTCTATCGTCTTCTATTTCTTCGCTACGGCGTCGTATTTTTGTTGTGGTGGTTGTTTTCCGCCTTTGGGCATGGATTTGCTCCCGTTGGGGATCCTTTACTTTATATTTATGTTGTACCCATTTTTGGGGTTGGTTTTTATAAAGGAGGTGTTGCCGAAATTTAAAGGAAATAAAGTTGGACTTTTAAAGAATTTGGGTTGTGATTTCAAAGACTTTTAAACAATGTTTCTTATCTTTTCTGATATTTTAATGGTTTAGATTTCTGGGTTTTGGCTTTCTTTTACTGCGTTACGCCTGTAGACGTTGCGTAGTATTAGGGCCGTCACGTGCCAATTTCGGGTCGTGACAAGTTGGTTTATTGGATCTCAACCTGTTTAGAAATGGAACATTTTGAAAATCTGTTGAGTCCAGTGTCTGTGGAGTAGAATGTGGAGTTGGAACGGATCCCAGTGTAGGTGTGTTCGTGAAGTGAGAAATGGGTCCGTTCGAAGTAGAAGAAGTGGAGCCTTTTGAAGAATGAAAAATAGGCTCTAACGAGGAAGATGAAGATGAAGAAGAGGATGAAGAAGAACCACCGGCAGGGGTGTCATTACTAATACCCACGTTATTTTGCAACACTCTTCCAGATCTCAACGTGGTCACCACATTTACATTATGATTTTGATATTCATATGCAACATGTGCGTTGTGTGTGTGACCGGGATTTGGCAATTGTTGAGATGGAAGCTTTCCCTTTTCTCGCTCGCTCAACGCAGCAGTTAGTTATGCAATTTGGGCTTCGATTGATTTGATACTTTGATCATGTGAAGTATTGTTGTGCACCAAAGACTGAATGGAAGTCTCCAACCTTGCTGCGGATTGTGTAGATTGTTTGAGAAACGCATCTAGACTTCTTTCTAGCGAGGTAACCTTATCATCATTTGGTTGAACAAAATTGTTTTGAGGGTAAAAGTTGTTAGGCACAAAATTGTTCGTTTGATTTGGGTTAGGTTGTGGTTGGAAAGGTTGCTGGTATTGAGTTTGTTGGGGTGCTTGTTGTTGTGGAGGAGGAGGCCTTTGAAAGTTGTTTCCTTGGAATTGTTGATTTTGATTCCAAGCAAAATTTAGGTGACTCCTCCAACCCGGATTATAAGTCAAAGAGTATGGATCATTTCTTTGTCGTTGCTGAAAGGCAGCATTGACTTGATCTTGTCCTTGAGCAGGTGGATTGGAAGGACACTCTTCGGTAAGATGTGATGGATCCGAACAACAAGCGCAAACAGTTCGTGGGAGCAAAGCAAGGGCAGGAGAAGACGATGAGATTTTGGTCTCAATTGCTTCTACCTTTTTCGTAAGTGCAGCCATTTCGGCCTTCATTTCAATCGACATATTTAATTGATGTATGCCTGCCCTAGACTGACCAACAGAAGAAGATGAGGTGGTCTTAGTGCTTTCCCACTAAAGTGTTTGTTCAGCAAGATCCTCGAGAAACTGCCAAGCTTCCTCACTAGATTTGGTTAGAAAGTAACCTGGACAAATGGTTTCCAACAACTGCTTCGTTGCTGGGTTCAATCCCTCGTATAAAGTTTGGCAAAGTTACCAATTTTCGATACCATGGTGAGGGCATTGAACAAGTAGGTCTTTGAATCTTTCAAAACACTTCCAAAAGGGTTTGGAAGGAAGCTGGGAAAATTGGATAATCTCATTGCGAATTCTCGCGGTCTTGTGATGTGGATAAAACTTTTAAAGAAAAGCTTTAACAAACTCTTCCTAATTTTTAATTGAATGTGATGCTGTGCTGTATAACCACCTCTCGGCTAAGTCACATAAGGTGAAAGGAATGACCCTTAACCTTATAGCATCATCTGATAATTGGGTTGTTTTCATCATTGCGCAAACGTTTTGGAATTTGTTTATGAAGATATAGGCATCTTCGGATTCCAGTCCGTGAAATTTTGGCAACATGTTGATGAAGTGGGGTTTGATCTCAAAATTGTCCTCATTTGCCGGTGGAAGTGAAAGACAAGTAGGTAAGGCGGTGCGGATCGGGTAGAAAAGATCCTAGAGCGTGATTCATTGGGGCGCTTCAACAGGCGGGCGTTGCGGGTTATTCGCCCATAACGGAGGTGGAATCAGTCCCGTGGGTAAGGTATTGTTAGGATTAAATCCCAACATTTCCTTAGAAGATGAAGAATGTGAAGGTGAAGGTAAGGAAGTGGAAGGAATTTCGACTTCGGAGTCGAAAGCGTCGTCGGTCGGTACCAACGAGACACGGACTAATCGGGCACTAGTGTCCCTAGTCCAACCGGACATACACTAAAGAGGTAGTGTAGTCAAAAAGTGAAAAACAGAATGTGGGGATAAGAAAACGTCAATGGAAAGAAAGTTGGGGTAAGTGGGGTGCACGGATTTCTTAGCGACAAGTTGCAAGTTTTCGTAAAAAAAATTTCCTTTTTTCTTTTTATGTGTTTTTTTATGTGGAGCTTTTTGCAAAAAAAAATTCGATAAAAGGCTTAGACACACGTTCAAACAACCACAAATGCACAATCATGCCTATATCTAGGGTCTCCTAGGTCAGCTAGACAGCTCCTAACTGTTCCAAAGGTCAAGAAGTAGGACCTCAAACCGCCTCTTCACCGCCAATTGTGGCCAGGTAAGTGCTAGGTAAGTGGGAGGTTCTCCACTACGTAAGTAGTGGGCCTAATTAAGTAACCACTCACCTTAGACACACTTGCCTAGACACCACAAAGTCAGGTTAGGATCAACGGTCGATGCCTACAACTGTTCCTCTGTCCTATTGAGCGCGAAGTCCTTAGGGCTGAGTCTAATCTTTTTTTAATTTAATTGATGGTCAATGTGTTTCCCCCAATCAGAGCAAGCTCTGTGTTGAATTTCAAAATTCAAAAATTGAAGCAACGCTTCAGATTCCGTGCGTTGCGCGCTGCGCGCCACGTGTCAAAAGCAGACACGCCAGCGCACCCTAATCAGAGCAAAGCTCTATTTTGAAATTCAAAATTTTAAAAGTTGAAGCAACGCTTCAGATCCAGCGCTCTGCGCGTGCGCTAGCGCAGTTGCGCTGCGCTGCGCGCCACGTGTCAAACGCAGGTGCGCTAGCGCCAAGTGCGCCAGCGCTGGAATTAAAATCCCCACCGTTAGATCAAAAGATCTAATAATAATAATAAATTATTGATTAATTAGAATTAAAATTCTGTTCTGGAAAGATCTTTCCAATCTTGTTGAAAACAAGAAGATTGTCTTCTGTAAAACAGAAGCCCTAGGATCAAAAATCCAACGGTGGGAAAATATCTCCAAATCAATCAGAGAAAGATCTCTTTAACTAATTTAACAAATCAATTGGCCCTATATAAAGACCCCTAGACTTCAAGTCTAGAAAAAGAAAAAGAGAGAGAAAAAAACCCTCTGCAAAAAAGAGCAAGCTCTTAAGAAAATAAGATTTTTCTTCATATTCAAGGTAAAGAAAAAAGAACTGTGTTCTTGAAAAACATAGATGAAAACATCTCGTAAAAAGAAGAAACGTCTTCTAAAAAGATCTTAGATCTATAAAAAAAGACCAAGGTCTCTGATTAAAACAAGAAAAGATCAAGATCTAATCATAAAACGAAGTATTTTTACTTCACAGATCTTTGATCTATAAAGGCAGAGCCTTTTATCAAAACAAGAACTTCTGTTCTTGGATCATGAGGCAAAGCCTCCTCTAAAGAGGAACATAAATTTGTTCTTTGATCTTAAAATTGATCAAAATGCGCTTTGCGCTATTAGACAGTGCCTTGCACTCATGAACTGCGCCCTTGCGCTCCTTGGACTGGCACTCAGCGCCATAACTTGCCACGTGTCAAGATCTAGGCTTTACGCTCATGAAAACAGCGCACTGCGCTCTTGGGTTGGCGCTTAGCGCCAAGCGCGCCAAGTGTCACTCACTGGCACACCCATAAACTAGTGCAGCGCACTCATAAATTTTAAAGCGCAGTGCGCTAACAAACTAGCGTTCAGCGCTAAGCGACACGTGTCACCGTTATGTGCGCTAGCGCAATGCGCTCTTTAATTGGCGCAAAGAGCCTGATGCGCCACGTGGCGCTCTATCAGAACATACCTTGTTCTGATAAATGCTATGCATCTAATTCCGAACGAAATGTCAGAGCCCAATTAAAAGGGCCGAGCCCAAATAAAGGCTTAACAGCCAGAACAAGAATAAAATGTTAAAACATTTTAATTGGACTTAGCCCAATTCTGGCCATAAGTCCTCAACCTATATTGAACTGAGCACATCTGCTCTTTCAAACAACTCACATCGATTCAAGGGTACATCTCTTCATTCCTTTGATATTTGTCGTTGTAATTCCTCAATGTCTTCAAAGATGTGACGAGTCCCGACAGCCATACATTTCACGGACTGTGGGGTCCTTAAACTCATGGACTATGATGTCCTTAACCTCGACCGTAATGTCTTAAAACTAATATCGGACTGTGGAGTCCTTAAATCCACGGACTATGATGTCCTTAACCTTGACCGTGATGTCTTAAAACTAACGTCGGACTATGGAGTCATTAAATCCACGGACTATGATGTCCTTAACCTCGACCGTGATGTCTTAAAACTAACAACGGACTGTGGAGTCCTTAAATCCACGGACTATGATGTCCTTAACCTCGACCGCGATATCTTAAAACTAACATTGGACCGTAATGTCCTTAAACTAATTATCGACCGCAATGTCACTAAACTAAACAATAAAGCCCAATTGCTCTCTTGTTGGATCTAAACGATCCCGTTAAGTTGATCTTAGTCTAAAATGAGACTAACGTATCCTTAACGAACGTTTAAGTTGATCTTAGTCTCAAATGAGGCTAACGTATCCTTAAACCAAACCCCCAAACCCAAATCTAAGAAGATACGGATTTGGACTAATCCACGCCCTACGGGCGACAACATACATTAGTCTCCGTATACAATCCACGGGAAACCAAAAACAAAAAAAACACCCACGACACGAAGTGACCATCTGGAGAAGGAGAAAGTTGTTACCGCGATGCGGTAGCGTAATTAACTGCAGGGGCTTGCGCCTGCAGGGAAGAGCGTCCCCACAATCAAAAACCCCTCAAACGAGGGGGAATCTGACGAAGTCTGCTACATCGGTCGCATCCGTTTAAACCTTCGATACATGGTGTCATAAATAAACTTGGCATCGTCGGAGAGGTGGACGGATAGCACCAATTAGCATTTGCCCCGAAATACAGGCAAGACGTTTGTCGCGTCTCCGCCGCGTCTTTCGGAGGGGAACATATTCTGGCATGCTCGGTGGGACCTTTTCCTCTTTCCACTCCACACTTCGTGTGTCGTGTTCGCGAACCAATCACGGTTTGCTGATAGTTGCCCGTGGGTTTCAAGGTACTAAGATTTGGCGTTTTGCTTGGTGCAGAAAGCAAAGATTAATATCGTTCACCTGCTCGAAGTGTTCCACATGCAACTGCAACCCACGTTCTGCCTCAACTGGGGGCACAGCCTACGGTCCCCAAGCGTCTTACCTGTTCACGATGCCCATGGAACAGGTCACTCAAGCCACCACAGGGTTGTTTTTCGGGACCATGATCCCGCCAACGAGCTTCACCGCTCCTATGCCGACATCGGAAGCTCCCATGAAGTCGGTCTTCGATCGGCTAACAGCTAATGCGGCCCCACTCAGCGGGTCGCCCAGCTCCAACACTTCAGTCTTCGCCAGATTGGGCCAGAGTTCCTATGAGCCCATGATGAAGCCTGCAACTCAAGAAAAGGTTATTCCGAAAAGAGTGACCAACCCTGCTCCCGAAGCCGTCAAGGCGGCTTCTCCTACCAAAGGGTCAGTTTTTACAAGACTGACTGTTCCGTCTCCCGCTACAGCTCCTGTCTCTGCTCAGAAGTCTGTTTTTAAATGATTGGATACTGCTTTCAAAGGACATCAGTCTTCAACAGGCTAACGCCAGCAGTAGCCCCTCACCTGAACAGGGGGCAAGATAAAGCCATCTCCATCACCGAACCAACTCCATCAGCTCGACGCGCTCAACGTCGCCACTGGCGCCGGGTAAGGAAGGCCGGGGATAACTCCCCCTCTGGGCTAACTCCACCAGCTCCAACGGTGGAAGTTAATGCTGTTCTTCCAACTGGGTACAGCTTCGAGCTGCTGAATGAAGTGCGCAGGAATTCTCCTACCGCCGTACTGAAAGATCTCCTCCTCCGGTAGAGAATGTTGCGGAAGCAAAACCAGAACAGTCCCCTCAGCGGCTGTCCTCTAAAATCTACAAGGTCTGGCGTCAAGTCCAAGACTCGGTGATTGATCCAAATTTCTCCCGCCAGCAGAAGAAGCCGAAGATCCGACAGGAAGAAAACCGTCCTATTAAGCCACAAAAGATGACGACTACTTGGGTGCCCACTGCAGCGGCCCCCTCAACGTCAACCACTAAGAAAAGAAGGAGGCCAGAGAAAGCCCCTATAAACATGGCAGACCATAAAAACATCGAGCCCAAACGCCCTAAGTCTGGGGGCATAGTGGTGTATACCTTTTACATGGCATCCGGGAAGGAGGATAGCCGCGCTTCTACGGACCATCGACCACTCACCCGATCCATCACAAGAGCTCAGGAACAGCAATAGCAGAAGCTTCAGGAGATGCTGACTGCCATGGCCGCACTCACCGGGCCAAAAGAAAGCCCGGAGGCGTCATCGGAACAACGTCGCGAACACGAGACTGATGCTGAATTCCTTCGGAGAATGCTCGAGAAGAAGGACAAGGAGGCTACGGAACAAGCGGCCAATATAAAGCAAATGGCTCTTCTGTTCCAAGACATGGTGGGTATAATAATCCAGCAGGATCCTCCAGCTGAAGATCCTCTGATTATCCTCGAAGATGACAGAGGAGGGACATCGAATCCTCTATCGGCTCTGTCAACAGCCAAAGAGGAAACAATCTCTAAAGCTGCCCTAGATGACTATATTGCTCAGCAAATAAGAGTTCACCAGGAAAATGAAGCAGCCGGCCAAGTTGTCAAAACAGGGCGACCGTATCCAGGCTGGTATGATCAGATAAAGTACTCGCCGGGCTACACCATCCCGAAATTCCATGTCTACAAGGGGACAGGCAATCCCCATCAACATGTCGCCCAGTTCAGGGCTCTTTGTGGTAACACCGGCGGCGATGATAAGCTCTTGCTTCGCCAATTCGTCGGCAGCTTATCGGAGACGGCGTTTAAGTGGCACTCCGAACTTCCAAATGACTCCATCAAAACTTTTACGAAAATGGAGTTGCTATTCACCCAGCGATTCGCGAGCACCAGCGAACGCACCCTAATAATGGCGTTGAACAATGCAAGGGTGAAGCCGGGTGAAACTTGGGTTCAATACACAATCCGATGGCGGAACCTGTGGTAGAAGTGCGAACAGCGCATCGAAGAAGCACCAGCGGTGGGCATGTTCATGGGCACCCTAAACCCTCATGCAACAATTTCACAGTTCATGATGTTCTTTAAACCGACCACGTTCCAGGCTTTAATCGATAAGCTGGCCCAGATGGATCAGATGGGTCACAGACCATCTCCTCCGAAGCCGGAACCACGGAACGACAAGGGTAAAGGGAAGGCGACCTTCGTCGCGAACACCCAACAGCAGCCCAGTGCCCCAAAGCTAGCGGATCAACTAGAGGAGAGACGGCGCTATTACAATAAGAAAATGAAGCGTCCTTACTCATTCCCACGGGACAAAACGAAGAGGCTGTTCGAGCTGGCTATGCGCAACAGGCTTATCAATTTGCCGAATCCAAGGCGACCACCACAACCCAACGAAGTGAATAATCCCAATTATTGCCCTTACCACCAAACGGTAAGTCACCCGATCGAGGATCAGTACCTAGAAGGCAAGTTTGCGTTGTCTGAGAAGTGGAAAGTAAACCCACCACAACCGCACACTCCTAAGAAGACGGACACACCGGGGGCAACGTGCTCTTTTGTCGAAGAAGCTCCGTGGGAGGTCGTGCTTTCAGCCAAAACCAAAAGGATGCTGAATGATCTTCATACATGCCCAGCGATCAGGTGGAAGAACCCGCTAGAACCCCAGATCATTAAAGGGATGCTGAAGCCGCGCCCAACTCCAAAGATTGGTGGTGATAGCCAAAGCACTCATACCCAGCCATCAAAATCTTCCAAGAAGAAGAAGAAGAGATCCAAAAAGCCTGTGAAGCCTGGCGACAAGTGCACGGACCTACAAAAACAGATTGACGCGCTGGAAGAGTATAACCAGAAGGCGCAGACTCCAATCACGCTCCAAGAGTTCCTCAACCACGTCCTTGAAGACGGCGATGATGGAGAAGAATCGTCGGACCAATCTGGGGATTACGTGGAAAGTTGCCATGTGATTTCTCATTCATTGCTAGACAATGAAGAAGCTCCTTGCACAGAGAGACCGGGGGTAGGTCTCGAACCGGAACTTCTATGGCCGTCAGATGAAATGATCGACGCCATCCTGAATGAGATTCATTTGAAAAGTAAAGCCAATCGGGAGCGTGAGATGGCCATATTTGAAAAAGCCCAACGCCGGTGACTAGATGAAAGAGTTGAGACACTCCCGCCGAATCAAGGAACATCCGTCGCGGATAAAAATAAGTTCAAGACGAGGAAAATGTTTGCTAAAGCCATATCAATGGGAATGAATCTACCACTCTCCGAAGGAAACACTCCTGGTGAAGCAGAAAAACATCCTAGCTACTGCCTATATCACCAAAAGATGGCACACCCCACCGAGGAGTGCAATGCTTTTAAAAGATGGTGGCAAGGATATGTTGCTCACCGGCAACATTTTGAGTGGATGAAACGCAAAACTCGCCGGGAGCAAAGAAGTGCGGCCGAGGAGCAAAAAAGAACTACCGACTACTGTCACATGGTCGACGCTGAGGGATCACAGGTTCTCACCTTCGGAAGCGACTCTGACGAAGAGATGGCTCTTGGCCCTCTCTTTAAGGAACCCATCCTGAGGAAAGAGGAAGAATCGAAGGCCAGTGAAAATATTCAGCTGCGCAACCGTACGCTTCCAGAAAAGAATCTCGGATCCACGAGTAGAAAAGATAAGGGAAAAGAAAAAGTCTCCTAGGATATCGCCCTGGATGACCAAGTCATGAAAGAACTGACCGTCAAGGACCTGCCAAAGAAGAGTAAGGTGGACTATAACGTTCTGGCGCACTTAAGGAAGTTACCCTCGCAACTCAGTATTCTCGACGCCCTTCTACTATCCAAAGAAGCGAGAGATTCATTGATCAAGGCGCTACAAGAGCCAGAGCAATTCCAAGATTTTCTCGCCGAAGAAAAGATGAAGGACGAGCTGGAGGAAGTACACACGGCCGATATTACCTTCGGCGACGAAGACCTCCTCTTTGAGACGTGCGAGCACAACCGTCCCCTCTATGTCTCAGGGTACTGCCACGATATAAAGATAGGCAAAATCCTGGTCAACAATGGGCCTTCCGTCAATCTTCTCAACGTGCGAGTGTTGAAGGAAATCTGCATGAGCGTCCAGCATCTCGCTCGTGATAAAATCACCACATCTGGTTTTGAATCCCAGTCATCGCGGACTCTCGGGTCTGTGATATTGACATTACGATTCGGGCAACTTGTCACGGATATTAAATTTCATGTCATTGATGCCAAGACATGCTATAACGCTTTGCTCGGCCGGCCTTGGTTACACGAGTACAACATCATCCCTTCTACACAATATCAGTGTATGAAATACTTTAAGGATGGTCTTGAGTATACCGTAACAGGAGAACTAAATCCATTTTCCATGAATGAAGTCCGCAAGTACGAAGATGCAAAATACTTTTTGCCAGATTTCGAGGACACGGAGAGATGTCGCAAATCGGAGAACAAAGCTATCACCACCATTCCTGTCTTCGGGAGTGATACAGAGGAAGAGGAAGAGATAGTTTATCCAGGCCTACCCCAGTACAACGAGCCAGACCATCCGCTCCTATGTTGATCTTTGGCAGCGACTCGGAAGATGAGGTCCATGCTATATTCTTCGCTCGGCCGCCAATACAAGCATTCGCTGGTGATAATCAGAGTTTGCAAATTACCATGATTCCGCGAGAGCACTACAAAGACCTCGACGCACTTGAAGCTTATAGCGTGCAAGAGCTACAAACATTTTACGTCCCTCCCAGGCGAAAAGGTGAACAGGCAATCCTATTCTACCGATCCACGGAAACAAGAGTGGAGAAAGAAGTTTGGCATGGCGCGGATTCTATACTTGAAAGGTACAGCTCATCCGTCTGCCTAGATATTACACAGAAGGCTTGAAAAGGCAATTGAAGCGCCAAGGGATACCCTTCAAACAGACTGCTCGAAAAGCTAAGTTCTATGACAGGATCTAGAACCTTCCTGGAACTCAGTGCAAGTTGCCCAACGGGAGAATGGAAACGACCGGGCTTGAGTATGTTCAATCCAAGAAACGGGAGCTATTCCGCGACTGCTACGTCGTACATGACTTTGATGAAGAAGGGGATGCTCAGTGGGAAGATGCTAACCTTGAACCAGAAAGAGCTCCTGATGTGAAAATGCTCAGTCTGTCGTTCGAAGAGCAAATGAACAAGCTTATAAGGGAAGTTGGTCAAAAAGTTCGAGACGACCATAATCGCGAAATGGCCATCTACGAGAAAGCCAGGACGCAACGCCTTCTTCAATAGGCTGCGAAAGATGAAAGTGCCCTTCCCTGTCAACCCGTCATACAAAAAGCCCGACGCAGAGGCAGAAACAAGTCAAAGAGAGGAAAAGGCGTTCGACAATGACAAAGCGAGACCAAGAATTCACACGATCATGAATCGAGCGGCCCGAATTTGTCCCTCATGAAGAAGATGAGTCGAGCATACTCTTTTCCTCAAGACAAGACAAAGAAGATACTTGATCTTGCCATGAGACATCAAATGCTTACACTTCCGGAGTCCAAACACCCTGAGCAAGCCAACGAGGTATCTCACCTAGACTATTGTTCTTATCACCAAGCAATAGGACATCCTCTCGAAGATTGCTTCACCTTCAAGAACTGGGTCGAAGACCAATATCAGCTCGGCAAGTTCGCTCTATCCAACAGTTGGAGGATAACACCGCCGCAGAAGCATGAACCCAAATCCGCGAGAGTAGAACCAGATCAACATCGGTCGTGGAAGCGAGCTCGTACTTGTCATATGATAACACTATCAAAAGAAGAGCCCAAGGATAGGGGTGACCTCCCCTGGTGCTTCGAAAACAATGATGGCGAGGTAATCTCAGAATTTCCACCGGCACCAAAAGAGCTGAAAGATGGAATACATACCACTGCAAATAACCTCAAGAAAATTGATTTGGGGACGACAAGTGACCCGCGACCGACATTCGACAGTGAGTTACTGTATGAAGAGAGGGTGGTTGCACTAAAAGACGTGCTTATGCAGCATAAAGATTGCTTTGCATGGAACTATTCCGAGATGCCAGGATTAGATCCAGAGATTGCTGTGCACAAATTGGCAATATCTCCGGACGTCAAGCCAATCAAACAAGCACCGCGAAGAATGCGGCTCGAGCTTGAGATGAGCATCAACGCAGAGGTCAAGAAGCTAATCGACTCTGGCTTCATCCAAGTGGTTCAATATCCTGACTGGATCGCCAACATCGTACCGGTGATGAAAAAAATAGGACAGTGCGCATATGTGTGGACTTTCGGGATCTCAATAAAGCTTGCCCGAAGGACGACTTCCCAGTACCGGTCACCGAGCTAATGATAGACAATACATCTACTCACGAAGTCTTCTCCTTCATGGACGGCTCATCAGGGTATAATCAGATAAAGATGCATCCCGAAGACCAGAAGCACACCGCTTTCCAGACCTCTTTGGGTATATTCTGCTATAAGGTAATGCCTTTCGGTCTAAAGAACGCCGGTGCCACCTATCAGAGGGCCATGACGAAGATCTTCGATGACCTTATACATGAAATCGTCGAATGCTATATCGACGACCTCGTGGTGAAAAGCAAATCATACGAGGAACATCTCGAGCATCTGAAGATCGTGTTTCAACGCCTTCGGCAATACAATTTGAAGATGAACCCTCTCAAATGCGCGTTCGGGGTTTCCTCAGGTAAATTCCTAGGATTCATCATCCGACACCGAGGTATCGAAATAGATCCGTTAAAGATCAAAGCAATTATGGAGATGCCCCCACCAAGAACTCTCAAACAATTGCGATCTCTCCAAGGGAAGCTCGCGTATATCCGGCGATTTATAGCCAATCTCTCTGGCAAGTGTCGTCCTTATAGTCACCTGATGAAAAAGGAAACCCCGTTCGTCTGGGATCATAAATGCCAAGGTGCGCTGGACGAAATCAAGCAGTATCTGCAGAACCCGCCAGTGTTGGCTGCTCCGGTTAAGGGAAAGCTCCTCATTCTTTATACAACAGCCCTCGAGGGTTCTTTAGGCGCATTATGGGCATAAGAGAACGACCAAGGGAAGGAGAGAGCCCTCTACTATTTGTGTCGAGTTCTCCTGGTGGCAGAAAGCAATTACTCTCCCATCGAAAAACATTGCCTGGCGTTAATCTTTGCGATAACGAAGCTCCGGCACTATGCGTTGGCGCATGAAGTCCATCTCATATCGAATGTGGATCCTCTCAAATATTTGATGTCAAAGGATATATTAATAGGACGGCTCACTAAATGAGCCCTACTCTTGATGGAATTCTCGGTGACATACAGACCCCTCAAAGCAGTGAAAGGCCAGGCCATCGCCGACTTCCTAGCTGAACATCCGATACCGACCGATTCTCCCTTGAATTGCGAACTGCCAGACGAACATGCGTTTGATGCGATCAACGGTGGTAATGCCCGATGGTAACGTTATTTTGATGGAGCGTCTTCCATGAAGAAGCGCAAACAGAATACGCCCATAATCAAATCGGGGGTAGGCCTCATCTTCGTGACCCCACAAGAAGGGATAATGCGCTTTGCCTTCTCCTTAACAGAGCCGAGGACAAACAATGAAGCCGAGCATGAAGCTTTGATAGCAGGCCTCGAGATCGCCATCGACATGAGAATTGAAAACCTCCTCATATACGGAGACTCCCAACTGGTCGTTAGCCAAGTAAACGGCGACTATCAAACGTGCAAACCAGAACTGGTAAAGTACGGCGAGAGGGTA
This sequence comes from Agapanthus africanus, assembly GCA_030015575.1. Lineage (NCBI taxonomy): Eukaryota > Viridiplantae > Streptophyta > Magnoliopsida > Asparagales > Amaryllidaceae > Agapanthus > Agapanthus africanus. Next base: position 105,242,609 of record JASDDO010000031.1, read on the forward strand.
CAGCGACTGCTGACCCAAATACCTTCCTACATCTTGGAAAGCATACCGCGTGTAGAAAATAGCAAAGCGGATGCACTAGCTAAGCTCGCTAAAGAACTGGCCGACGAGAACCTCGATGACGTGAGAATCGTTGTGCAAAGCCGTCGGGTTCTTGCGCCGGTGGAAATATCTCCGGAGTCGTCCGAAGAAAAAGGAGCGACTGAGCAAATGACTATGCAAATAAAAGACCAAGAAAAGGCTGAGGATTGGAGAGAAATCTTTATAGACTACTTCAAATCCCGTCGAACGCCTGAAGATGCGTCCTTAAAACATCAGCTCATGAAGCGAGCCCTATCTTTCGCCTTCGTCAATGATACTCTATACAAGAGGTCGTTTGATTCTCTGTGGTTGAGATGCCTGGGACCTGAAGAGGCGAAAAGAGTCGTGCAAGAAGTTCACGACGGACTCTGCGGTTCTCACCAAGCCGGGCCGAAGATGAAGTTGAAGATCAAACGGATGGGTTATTATTGGTCCACGATGATCCAGGACTGCCTCAAGTATGCGAAGCAATGCCACTCATGCCAAATTCATGGAGACTTTATCCATCGGCATACAAATCCACTACATCCAACAGTGGCTAGCTGGTTGTTCGAAATATGGGGGACTGACATAGTCGGCCCTATCGAACCAGCATCTTCCAGAGGACATCGGTTCATTCTGGCGACGACTGATTACTTCTCCAAATGGGCAGAAGCAATACCGTTGGGGGAAGTGAAGACGGAGAATATCCTCCACTTCTTCAAGACGCACGTTATTTATCGGTTTGGAACTCCACGACGGATCATCTCCGATAACGGGCCAACCTACAGAAGCCACAAGATCAGTCGCTTCGCACAGCAACACAACATAGACTGGAGATACTCCTCAGTTTATACTCCCCGAGCCAACGGTCTAGCGGAGGCTTTCAACAAGACCTTGACGAAGATCGTGAAGAAGACGGTGTCCCAAAATAAGAAGGACTGGTACGAGAGACTGCAGGAAGCTCTCTGTGCATATTGAACTACGTTCAAGACGGCCACGAACACAACGCCGTATGCGTTGGTATTCGGTACAGAAGCGGTACTCCCCCTCGAGATAGAGTTACCCTCTCTACGAGTGGCAGTCTATTATGAGCTAACGGATGAAGAGAATGCTCACCTTCGGCTTGAGGAGCTCGATGCCCTTGATGAAACTCGGCTCATAGCGCAACAAAATCTGAAGGCTTATAAAGCAAAGATGACGCGCTCTTATGAAAGATTGACCAGGCCGAGGACATTCCGCCAAGGAGAACTCGTACTAGTGGTCAAAAGACCTATGATCCCCAATCGCGCCAAGCGGGGAAAATTCGAGCCGAACTATGAAGGCCCGTACATCATAGACAAGGTCTACCAAGGTGGGGCCTATATACTCATGGACATGCATGGTGAAAGACCTTTCAGGCCAATAAACGGCCGCTTCCTGAAGAAATACTACGCTTGACGAGTCACGGCCTAGGTCAATGATAGATGATGACGACTATGTCCGCTCGCTATCTTCCCAAGCCCAAACTCTATAAGTAGTAACTGGCTTACTTTACGACGGACCGAAACGTCCTTAAACTAACAGCGGACCGAAACGTCCTTAAACTAACGACGGACCGAAACGTCCTTAAACTAACAACGGACCACTATGTCCTAAAACTAGCTGTTGACCGAGATGTTGATAAACTACGGTGGATTACAGCATCCCAAAGCTAATAATAAAATTTTAAAAAAAAAGAAGAATTAAAAAAAATAAAAATAAAAACGGTATGTCCATAAGCAAAAGGGGCACGGATGAAAACCCGAAAGGGCTCCGTGAGTAAAAACAGCAGGACTACCGGCGAGTGTTTGTGAAAACCCGAAAGGGCGCAAAAGAATAAAAAAAAGAATAAAAAAAAAAGAAAACGGTATGTCCACAAGCAAAAGGGGCACGAATGAAAACCCGAAAGGGCTCCGTGAGTAAAAACAGCAGGGCTACCGGCGAGTGTTTATGAAAACCCGAAAGGGCACAACCTCGTTAAAAGACATTTACAGGGTCCTCTCGACCTTGTGAGGAGAAACCACCTGCGTGAGATCCTTACGACTCACAAGGGAGTAACACACTTAGGAATCCCCACGATTCCTAAGGAGAAGTTACACTTGCGAGATCCTCACGACTCGTAAGGAGAATCCTCTTATGAGACCCTACGTCTCATAAGATTTGAAAGTCTTAAGCTACAGAGACCTAAACCTGTTCTGAAGCAACCCCCACAACCTTCGATACTGCCCTACAAGCGGTGCAACACTGACCCTTGTATACAATCCACGGGCGCGAATAAACATTTCCTTAGCAAAGTCCCATCCGTGACTAGGGATATGTTCGCACGGTGAACAACCCTTGTAATTCCTCTCGACTTATAAGGAGAAAACCCTCTTGTAAGATCCTTACGACTTATAAGAGAACATACACTTAGGAGACTCCACGATTCCTAAGGAGAAGACACACCTACGAGATCCTCATGACTCGCAGGGAGAAATACCTTTGTGAGACCCTTACAGCTCATGAAGTCAAAAGCCTTAGTCGACAGGACCCTAACCCTGTTTGCTAAGCCACCTTTGTTCGATATCGACAGAGGCAAATGATTATTCGCTCCTGGCAATATCCCAGTGGTAGCGGTGCTGATGCCGAAATCGGTATTTGATTCCAAGCCTGCAGCGAAAAGCCAGCAAGCCACACATGCATATGAAATAGCCGAAATGATGGGGCAACTTGCGACAAAATCAGCAAGTAAAAATGTATGCATGCAAAATAGCCGAAATGATTGGGCACCGCGAAAAATAGCCAAAATGATGGGGCAATCGCGACCTTCGTGATATAAAAGCTGAAATGATAGAGCATCGCGGAAAGAAATAAAATAAAAATAAAAATAAAATTTATGCCCTACAGGTGATATTACATCAATCCCTGTATACAATCCAGGGGCGCAAATAAAGAAGGAATCACACTCCTCCTCCCCAGGTTTCATCAGAAGAAGAAGCCAAATCTCGATGGGTCACAGATAGCCTGGAGATCATCTCAACATTCGTCTCAACAGACACAACATCAAGCAAAGCGGAACAGCGGGAACTCCCAGTTCCATGACTCGGCGGTGTACAGATGACCGAGAGTCAAATCCCAACTCCGTGAAATGCGGATACAATCAGCAAAATTCCTGGTCACATGGAACACGGATAACGTCACTTTTGACCCCGCGGAAAACGTCCAGAGCGGATCCTGGTCCTCGCAGAGCACGGCAGTGAACCCGTGTGAAGCATCCAGAGCGGAGCCTAGTCCTCGCCGAACACGGCAGTGAACCCGTGGGAAGCACCTGGAGCAAAATTCCTGGTCACGTGGAACGCGGATAACGTCATTTTTGACCTCGCGGAAAACGTCCAGAGTGGATCCTGGTCCTTGCAGAGCACGGCAGTGAACCCGTGTGAAGCATCCAGAGCGGAGCCTAGTCCTCGCCGAACACGGCAGTGAACCCGTGGGAAGCATCTAGAGAAAAATTCCTGGTCATGTGGAACACGGATAACGTCACTTTTGACCCCGGGGAAAACGTCCAGAGCGGATCCTGGTCCTCGCAGAGCACGGCAGTGAACCCATGTGAAGCATATAGAGCGGAGCCTAGTCCTCGCCGAACACGGCAGTGAACCAATGAAAGCATCTAGAGCAAAATTTCTGGTTACATGGAACGCGGATAACGTCACTTTTGACCCCGCGGAAAATGTCCAGAGCGGATCCTGGTCCTCGCAGAGCTCGGCAGTGAACCCGTGTGAAGAATCCAGAGCCTAGCCTAGTCCTCGCCGAACACGGCAGTGAACCCGTGGGAAGCATCTAGAGCAAAATTCCTGGTCACGTGGAACACGGATAACGTCACTTTTGACCCTGGGGAAAACGTCCAGAGCGAATCCTGGTCCTCGCAGAGCACGGCAATGAACCCGTGTGAAGTGTCCAGAGTGGAGCCTAGTCTTCGCCGAACACGGCAGTGAACCCGTAGGAAGCATCCAGAGAAAAATTCCTGGTTACGTGGAACGCGGATAACGTCACTTTTGACCCCGCCGAAAATGTCCATAGCGGATCCTGGTCCTCGCAGAGTACGGCAGTGAACCCGTGTGAAGCATCCAGAGCGGTGCCTAGTCCTCGCCGAACACAGCAGTGAACCTATGTGAAGCATCTAGAGCAAAATTCCTGGTTACGTGGAACGCGGATAACGTCACTTTTGACCCCACGGAAAATGTCCAGAGCGGATCCTGGTCCTCGCAGAGCACGACAGTGAACCCGTGTGAAGCATCTAGAGCGGAACCTAGTCCTCGCCGAACACGGAAGTGAACTCGTGGGAAGCATCTAGAGAAAAATTCCTGGTCACGTGGAACGCGGATAACGTCACTTTTGACCCCGCAGAAAACGTCCAGAGCGGATCCTGGTCCTCGCCGAACACGGCAGTGAACCCGTGTGAAGCATCCAGAGCGGAGCCTGGTCCTCGCAAAGCACGGCAGTGAACCTATGTGAAGCATCCAGAGCAGAGCCTGGTCCTCGTCAAACACGGCAGTGAACCCGTGGGGAGCATCCAGAGCAAACATCATACTGTAGAGTCCTTAAATCCACGGACTATGATGTCCTTAACCTTGACCGTGATGTCTTAAAACTAACGTCGGACTGTGAGGTCCTTAAACTCACGAACTATGATGTCCTTAACCTCGACCGTGATTTCTTAAAACTAACAATCAACCCCAATGATTTTAAACTAATTTTACCTTGGTTCAAGGGTACATCTCTTCACTCCTTTGATATTTATCGTTGTAATTCCTCAACGTCTTCAGAGAGGTGATGGGTCCCAACAACCACACATTTCACGGACTGTGGAGTCCTTAAATCCACGGACTATGATGTCCTTAACCTCGATCGTGATGTCTTAAAACAAACATTGGACAGTGGAGTCCTTAAATCCACGGACTATGATGTCCTTAATCTTGACCGTGATGTCTTAAAACTAACATCGGACTGTGGTGTCCTTAAATCCATGGACTATGATGTCCTTAACCTCGACCGTGATGTATTAAAACTAAAATTGGACTGTGAGGTCCTTAAACTCATGGACTATGATGTCCTTAACCTTGATCGTGATGTCTTAAAACTAACATTGGACTGTGAGGTCCTTAAACTCACGGACTATGATGTCCTTAACCTCGACCGCGATGTATTTAAACTACGGTATCTTAGAAAACGTCCAGAGCAGGGACTGGTCCTCGCCAAACACGGCAGTGAACCCGTGGGAATCATCCAGAGCAACCCCCGACTCCGTGAAATGCGGATAAGGACAACTTCGTCCATCACTCGCGGGTCCTCATGACTCGTAAGGGAGTAAATTCTCTGGTGAGATCCTTACGACTTTCAAGAGAAAACACACTTAGGAGTCCCCACGATTCCTAAGGAGAAATTACACCTACGGGATCCTCTCGACCGGTAGGAAGAAAATTCTTTATGAGACCTTCACGACTCATAAAGTTGAAAAGTCTTAGGTGACAGATCCTAACCCTGTTTTCTAAGCCATCACTGCTCTACAGCGAGCCTAAGACTGACAGCTATACGCTATCTACAGACCGCACATGCTAAAGTCACATGGCAAACAACACAGCAAGAAAGAAGAAAGCAGAGAAATGACACAAGACATTACGAAGAACGTGTATCTTTTATTCATGAATTCAATTGGGTACAAAATACATCATATGAAAGAATAAAAGAACAAATATATTTTATTCAAAATTACAAATGATACAAAATTTTTATTGAGAGGAAAATGCTTTCAATAATCCAGTCAGCCGCTCGCGCACTTCCCTCAGCCCCTCTTCCTGATCAGCTGCCGCGGCAAACTCTACTTTGACCTGGGCTCGCTGCTGCAAGTAAGACGAGAGTTGTTCCTCGACGGCTCGCTGAGCTGCTTCACGATCTTGTGCATCACGCTCAACGACATCAAGCTTCTGGCTCAATGTTAACCCATTAGAGATACATTGCAGAAGGCCTTCGAAGATAACTTTCAACTGGGCAGCGTTCGCATCGACCTCAGCATGCAGTCGAGCAGACTCGCTTGAAGTTTCTTTACATTCCCTTCGCTCTAAAGCCACTTCTTGTTCAAGATAGCGGAAGTAAGAAGCACTCTGCTCGATCCATGCCGCCCGTTGAGTGCTCATAGCCAGAATCTCAGGTGCGGGACGCTTAAGATCAAGCTCATGCAAGCAAGCCTCGATCTCCCTGCAGCGATTAACCCAAAACTTAACGACGCCCTCACCATGAAAGTTCATGAGCATCTCCAGCATAGGGTTAACCTCTACGGCAAAATCCGCAGCAGATGTGGGAGTCTCTGTGTCAAACTCCTCAATATACTCACTCAGCATGCGTAGATTGGTCACATCACTTTTGGATGATGGACGCCTGGAAAAAGATCATGTCGGCATTATAATACGAGACTCGAACGGGGTTGGAGTCGATGTGATTGCTGCAAAATAGATCATAATCAGATGTCGGCTCAGGAAATAAAGAAAACAAGCAAAAAGTAGAGTCTACTATACCGGCTGCAGCAGGGGCAGAGCTGGGAGTACTGGTGGCGCAACGACAGCCTCGTCCCCTCCTTCGATTCGTAAGACTACAAGCAATATAAAGAAGAGTTAGAAATAATGCGACTGCCCATTAAAGAAGAGGACGTCGTTTAGAGCAAATACTCACCGACACCAGCAGGCGGACTAATCTCGGACAAGAATGAGAAGTGTGGGATCAGCACCTGGTACAGGTGATCAAAAAGGACTGCTACAAAGACACAATAATGCAATGTCAGTACATAAATTATACAGCCGAGAGACAAGACTGATGGGTCACAAATCCATACCTTCCACCATCTACGACGGTACGAGAGAAGGAAGAGAGGTGGTCACTGTCAAGGCGGTAACTGAAGGCGCTGTCTCGAGTAGCGTGACATCAGCATTAGCCGTACCTACATTAGAAACAGGATAATCCTTATTAGGAAAGACTACAGAATAATGAAAAAGAAGATGGGCGGTGACCCAAAATTTACCTGATGAGTCGCCAGCCGGAGCCATGACGAGAGCGTCACTTGATACAACGGTGGTGTCTCCCTCCTCCATTGGGGTGGTCGCACCTCCCGTCGCCTCATCCCCTGACTCCACAGGAGTCGTCGTCACGCTCGCGATGCCAGGAGATGATAAGGAATCGTAGGCAGGAAGAGCGATGATTGGAGCGGTGCCCGACTCTTGAGAAAGAGCGGCCATCTCGAGCCCGGCGATCGTACCCGTTTCGCCCGCTACCACCTCAGGCTCAGCAGTCGCAGCCGTCTCGTCTACCGCTGCCTTAGGCTTGTCCGTAGCTGCCGTTTCGTCCACCACTGCCTTAGGCTCGACCGTGGTAGGCGTCTCACCCGCCGCTTCAGGCTCGGCAGTGGTAAATATCTCGGGCATAGCAGCCGTGACTGTCTCGTCAGCCACCATCTCGGGCCCGGCAACTGTGGTTACATCGCCTACCGTTGCCTCAGGTTCAGCAGCTACCTCCTCCACCACCCCCTCAGGCTCAACGGTCGTCGCCACTCCTTCGGTAAGGCTCGGCCCTGCAGGACAAGATATATAAGAACTGATAGTTTAAAGCTTTGACAACAAAGCCTCAAAACACATTACCTGGGGTCGATTTACCATTGGTTTCCCGAGCTGCACGTGCCGCCCGTCTATGAGCAGTAGACAAGGCGACCGGGAGCTCCTCTGAAGGAATAGCAGCGGGAGTAATGGCGCTTGAACCTGCTCCCGCGGCCAAAGCGGCACTACACTCCCTTGCTGCGCGCCTCAGGCGCTTCCTTTCCTCCCGGGCCATCACAACGGACCTTTTAGAGGCCTCCTTTAGCAAGGCGTTGTCGTCCGCGTTCAGGGTTACCTCCAGAGCCGTCAAGATATTCATCATCGGTTTTTTAAGTAGGGCCTCTTGCAGCAATCCCGAAGAGACCGGGACTTCGGTAGCTGGCCCGGAGAGAATTTCCGCATCGGCTTGCGAGGTAGGTCTTATGGTCCCTGCGATAAGGCAAAGAGAGGGTCAGATTACTCATAAGAAATGGAAGCAGAAATATAGCGAACCGAAATGTACCAAGGCCTAAGGATGCTCTGAGTCGTTCCTCCTCCTCGAAAGTCTTGAGAGAAGCAGCGAGGGCTTCTTCGGTAGAAATGCCTATTAAAAAAGTATTAAAGAAGGAAAAGCGTTAGTCAATAACAATGATAGAGGTACGATGCAATGACAAAAAAATACAACTAGTGATTACCTGATTGCGCAAGTTTAGCCAACCACTCGTCGCGCCTTGCCAATCGCTCGGAAGCTGTGATGGCGGCCGCCAGATCAGTGTCGTCTGGCGGCATAAATGGGTCGTCGTTGGTCCCATACTCACTCAAGCCCTTGCTATAAGGAGCATGAGGTTCCTGACCAAACACAACGTCAGCAGAGAGGATCGACCTCTTCTTGCTCTTCTACGCGCGAACTCCGGTCGCAGCCAAAATCAGCTTACGCTTCGCGGGCACTTTGGGACGGCGGGTCCCGATATCCGAACCCACACCACATTCGGGTGAAACCACGTTTACCGTCTCCACGGAAGCACGAGGCGCTGATGGAACGTCCACAGGATCACGGGGCAACCCACGCTTGGGGCTTAGCATACGTGGAGGCTCATCTACAGCATCTCCTCTTAGTGGAGGAGGGACAGGGGTCCTTCGCTTTAAGGGGACATTGCGGTCGCTGGCGGGGGGCGCACTCTTACGATCATGCAGCAGCCGCTTCTCTTCCCTGATGACAGCGCCCATCGCGTGTTGATACCAGGCCTCGTATTCGTTGAGAGCCCTTAGAATGCAACTCGGCTCGCTAATGAAGAAGTGGGAGCCCGAATTTAACCGCATGAAGTGATGCAGTGCACTCCGTATTCCCTCTCTGGTAGCCGCAGGCTCTTCCAAAAACGCCTCCAGTGGGACCCCCTGGTTATAACTTAGCTGCTGGGCAAAACGATGGGGGTTGTCGCATCATTTTGCCTGAATACGAGGAAGCCCGGCCTGATGGAGTATAGATGTAGAATCTCTCGAGCTTTCAACACGGAGGCCCCGTCCTTGAAATTGTCGTGCAACGCCAGCACAGTCTTGGAAGTTTCCTGGCCGATTGTCAGGACCTTGTCCGTGAAAGTTATACCCGCTCCGACCGTGCGCAGACGAAGAAACAACCCCCTAGCCTCCCGCTGAGGCGGATTCACGATAGAAGCGTCGATCAACCGCATAATTCTCGGGAATCTATACTTCTCGTAAAACGAGGGTCTTTTATGAATACCAAACACCCCGAGCACGTGCACTTCCATCCACGAAGTAAAGTAATGCATCGGGAAATTGGCGGCTTGCACCCCCGGTTCAGTTGTGTCCGCCGCCACGCTAAGACCATGGTACAGGTGGGCCAACCCGGCAATCCCGATGGCCAATTGTATGCCAACCACCATTCGATGTGCTGGGTAGAAGACGGACGGACTCATATAGCGAGGGTGCATGGGGAGCGCGAACCAGCACAACCATAGCCCCTAAAATCCGAGAAAGAAAGTCTCCTCGTCGATACCCGAAGCAACGATTTCCGACAAAGGGATGATTGCGGTATCGGGGAGATAAAAGCCTTTTTGATCATCTTCCAGTACTGGTCGACGATCTAAACCAAAGCCGAAGGGATCGTCAAGCTTGGCAAATTTTTTGCCCTGTTGCGATAGAATCTCCGGTCGAAGAAAATGGGCAATGAAATCTGCGAAACTAACTCCCCGGCCTCCGGATTCCAAGAAAAGACTCTCGTACATATTCAGCACCTTTATCAGACTCGAAAACTGGTGCTGAATAGCATTCTCCGGCTTTAGGTCCATCACCAACGGCTTGGTGGCAAAAACGTATTCATCCGGAGGAAGCAGCTCCTCATAGTGCTCCCCCTCACCGGCAGACCGGAGATCTCAGCAAACTCTTCTAGAGAGATGGAAACTTCTTTGTCCATAAGAAGAAAGGTATGGGTGGGGATGTTCCATTGCTCCACGAACGCCTTAATCCACCATGTTGGAAGAGCAGAGTACTGAAACAGCGAGGCGTAAACCGCAGGGTATAGACCGATCTTCAGCAAATGCGCCTTCTTCGCTGACAAAATGTACCTGGCCCACTGCAAATACCCGGCCAAATATCGAGGGGTCAACCCAATGTTGTAGGGTTGTCCCCAAGGGCATGACTCGCCCTGGCATATGCGCCGCCCCAAAATATCCAAGGCTGCCGGCAGCTGCATGGGTATGGCAGCAATCGAAGGTTGAAGAAGACCCTCCGAAGTCCAATTAACGACCTCCATGGCATAGTTCACCAGGGGTACATCTGCATACGAGATCGATGAGATCGGATCCGATGGCGTCGCACAAGGGAAGTTTCGGCGACCTTTGATTATTTGGACGTACCACCTACCCCACAGGTGAAGGTTTTTGTACTCCGGGTCATAGTCCTTAATAAGAGCAAGAACCTCCCGATCTACCGGTGCTTCAGGGAATCCTCCCTCTGAGCGGAAAAACGGGAACGAGAGATCAAGACATGTCGCCTGCAAGAAAGAACGAAATTCAATTAGCGGTTTCATAATTTAATTTTTAAAAAATCCCGACGCTCGGTACTTTAAAATCTGTACCACACTGCAATGCAGTGGAGAGGGGACCAAAGGGGGACCCACAAAATCCAGATGACAATGCATCAATTAATAAGACAGCCTCATTATTGGATGAGACTGTCAATTAATGAGGAAATCCTCAAAGAATATTCTCATTGAATGAGAAATCCCTCGGGAGAAAGAGAAAATCTCCCTTTCAGAGCAAAGCTCTATAACAGAGTGACACTTGTCAAACTCTGGTTACGAGGGAATAAAATTCCTTAAAGAGCCTAGCTCTGTAATGATGATGAAAAATCCATCAAAGATTAATGAAAATTAATTCTTGAGAATTAAAATTCTGGGATCTTAAAGATCCATGAAAAACTCTTAAGAGTTCTTCATCAAAAGATCAAAAGATCTATATATTGTCAAAAGAGCAGAGCTCTGACTCATGGGCTAAGAAACCCTAAGAAAAGATCTGTTTAGATCTATGGGTTTATGAAAGCAAGGCTCTGATTATGAAACCCTAAAGGGGTTTTCTTTAGATCAAAAGATCTATGGAGAGCAAGGCTCTGATTATGAAACACTAAAGGGGTTTTCTTTAGATCAAAAGATCTATGGAGAGCAAGGCTCTGTTAATGGGTAAAAACCCTAATTTATTAGAATTAATTTAATTTAATTTTACCTAAATTTAGTAGAGTTCTAACTCTTGAAAGTTCTTGAACAAGAGAGCAAAGCTCTGAATGAAATTCTTGAGAAGAAGATGAAGATAATCTGAGGACCAAAAGATCCTATTTATAGGCGCCGAAACGCCTCCTCAACTTCTGAGTTGATCCAAAGGCTCAGATGTTACCACCGCTGCACTCACGTGTGTGCCACGTGAGCGCAACGGTGTGGGAGCATTTGTTTCCCCCAATCAGAGCAAAGCTCTGTGTTGAATTTCAAATTTCAAAAATTGAAGAAACGCTTCAGATCCCGTGCACTGCGCGCTGCGAGCCACGTGTCAAAAGCAGACACGCCAGCGCCAGGAGCGCTACGCCTTAGGCAGCGCACCCCAATCAGAGCAAAGCTCTGTTTTGAAATTCAAAATTTTAAAAGTTGAAGCAACACTTCAGATCCAGCGCTCTGCGCTGCGCGCTACGTGTCAAACACAGATGCGCTAGCGCAGTTGCGCTGCGCTCTGCGCTATGCGCCACGTGTCAAACGCAGGTGCGATAGCGCCAAGTGCGCCAGCGCTGGAATTAAAATCCCCACCGTTAGATCAAAAGATCTAATAATAATAAATTATTAATTAATCAGAATTAAAATTCTGTTCTGGAAATATCTTTCCAATCTTATTGAAAACAAGAAGATTGCCTTCTGTAAAACAGAAGCCCTAGGATCAAAGATCCAACGGTGGGGAAATATCCCCAAATCAATCAGAGAAAGATCTCTTTAACTAATTTAACAAATCAATTGGCCCTATATAAAGACCCCTAGACTTCAAGTCTAGAAAAAGAAAAAGAGAAAAAAAACCCTCTGCAAAAAAGAGCAAGCTCTTAAGAAAAGAAGAAAATAAGATTTTTCTTCATATTCAAGGTAAAGAAAAAAGAACCGTGTTCTTGAAAAACAGAGATGAAAACATCTCGTAAAAAGAAGAAACGTCTTCTAAAAAGATCTTAGATCTATAAAAAAGACCAAGGTCTCTGATTAAAAAAGAAAAGAAAAGATCAAGATCTAATCATAAAAAGAAGTATTTTTACTTCACAGATCTTTGATCTATAAAGGCAGAGCCTTTTATCAAAATAAGAACTTTTGTTCTTGGATCTTGAGGTAAAGCGTCCTTTAAAGAGGAACATAAATTTGTTCTTTGATCTTAAAATTGATCAAAATGCGCTTTGCGCTATTAGACAGTGCCTTGCACTCATGAACTGCGCCCTTGCGTTCCTTGGACTGGCGCTCAGCCCCATAACTTGCCACGTGTCAAGATCTGCGCTTTGCGCTCCTGAAAACAGCGCACTGCGCTCTTGGGTTGGCGCTTAGCGCCGAGCGTGCTACGTGTCACTCACTGGCGCACCCATAAACTAGTGCAGCGCACTCATAAATTTAAAAGCGCAGTGCGCTAACAAACTAGCGTTTAGCGATAAGCGACATGTGTCACCCTTATGTGCGCTAGCGCAATGCGCTCTTTAATTGGCGCAAAGCGTCTGATGCGTCACGTGGCGCGCTGTCAGAACATACCTTGTTCTGATAAATGCTATGCATCTAATTCCGGATGAAATGTCAGAGCCCAATTAAAAAGGCTGAGCCCAAATAAAGGCTTAACAGCCAGAACAAGAATAAAATGTTAAAACATTTTAATTGGACTTAGCCCAATTCTGACCATAACTCCTCAACCTATATTGAACAGAGCACATCTGCTCTTTCAAACAACTCACCTCGGTTCAAGGGTACATCTCTTCATTCCTTTGATATTTGTCGTTGTAATTCCTCAACGTCTTCAAAAATGTGACGAGTCCCGACAACCATACATTTCACGGACTGTGGGGTCCTTAAACTCATGGACTATGATGTCCTTAACCTCGACCGTGATGTCTAAAACTAATATCGGACTGTGGAGTCCTTAAATCCACGGACTATGATGTCCTTAACCTTGACCGTGATGTCTTAAAACTAACGTCGGACTATGGAGTCATTAAATCCACGGACTATGATGTCCTTAACCTCAACCGTGATGTCTTAAAACTAACAACGGACTGTGGAGTCCTTCAATCCACGGACTAAGATGTCCTTAATCTCGACCGCGATGTCTTAAAACTAACATTGGACCGTAATGTCCTTAAACTAATTATCGACCGCAATATCACTAAACAAAACAATAGAGCCCAATTGCTCTCTTGTTGGATCTAAACGATCCCGTTAAGTTGATCTTAGTCTAAAATGAGACTAACCTATCCTTAACGAACGTTTAAGTTGATCTTAGTCTCAAATGAGGCTAACTTATCCTTAAACCCAACCCCCAAACCCAAATCTAAGAAGATACGGATTTGGACTAATCCACGCCCTACGGGCGACAACATACATTAGTCTCCATATACAGTCCACGAGCAACCAAAAACAAAACAAACACCCACGACACGAAGTGACCATCTGGAGAAGGAGAAAGTTGTTACCGCGATGCGGTAGCGTAATTAACTACAGGGGCTTATGCCTGCAGGGAAGAGCGCCCCCACAATCAAAAACCCCTCAAACGAGGGGGAATCTGACGAAGTCTGTTACATCGGTCGCATCCGTTTAAACCTTCGATACATGGTGTCATAAATCAACTTGGCATCTTCGGAGAGGTGGACGGATAGCACCAATTAGCATATGCCCCGAAATACAGGCAAGACGTTTGTCGTTTCTCCGCCGCGTCTTTCGGAGGGGAACACAATGCAATATGCCTTATGTGATTTCTGGGGTCCTGGGAAGGGTGATGAAATCCCTACCCAATCTGGATGGGTTTCAAGCCCCTTAAAGTCTAATTAAATATGCAAAACAGTAAACAATCACTTGCAAACAATTTTTTTATTTTTAGCACGGTGCAAAGAATCCTGCACAAGATCAATTATTGGAAGGGGGAGAGATTTTTAGCGCAAAGAATCCTGCAGGAAAATTTTACAGAGGGGATATCAGGGGTTGCAGAGAAGGAGAGAGAAAATTTACAGTGGAGATTCCAAGCGCTGACGTCACCAGAGCACCGCGGAAGCGCGGCCAGAAGTGGGTTGCGGCGGCGGAAACGCGGTCGTGTCGACGGTTCGGCTTTCGAGATTTTTTCTGTTCCTCTGTTTTGATTTTCCTCTGTTTCTCAGATCTAGGGTTTTCTGTTTTGATCTCTGGATTTTTCCAGATCCGAAATTGTTCGTTGATCCTGCAAAATTCATACGAAAATACCCTTCAAACAATAAAAAGATGATAAAAGTTTTATATTTTTTAATTTTCCAGTTTTTATGATTTTTCAATTTTATATTAACCCGAAATTGCAAAAAGAAAATAACATGCCATCCCCAGCAACGGCGCCATTTGATTGAAAGCTATTTTCCGTATGGGTTTTTAAAGGATTAATCAAAGAATATTTATAAACGCAATCAAGAACGGCGTTGCTTGGTAGCTAGCCGGTGAGTACGGGTCGGTCCACAGGGATGTTGTGTATTTCCTAATTTGGTCTAACGAGTTAATTCCAAACTGTGTGAATGGATTATCGCTAAAAACTAAACTGATTTATACTAAGACTAAAATCTTGCTAGGGTTAGGTTTAGGTTAAGTTTGGAAATTAAAGATTTCATCACCGCTTTCAATGCCCTAATTTAGATCTCTTTAGGTGTTATGGTAACAATTAATAAAGGGGATTAATACCATTGGGAAGAAACGATGTTTCTTCCTCTAGGTTCTAGTCCTTCCTTTCTTAATTCTTACCTTAATCTCCATGGAAAACATGCACAACCGATCGTTTATACTACGGTATCACCGTTACCTCGTAGGATAGGGTGCCGTAGGGAACGGTGTGTGTATGTATGCATGGAGTCCTATTAATTATATGTGATGGGCAGGAAAGGGATGAGAGATTTTCATCTCTCAAGCCTTCCCCAAATCTAACCCTAACAACCGAGGAGACTACTCACTCATTAGGGAATTGATAAACATTTCTAACTATCTAACTAGGGAAGATAATAAAATTATACTAAGGCAATGAAATAAAATTACTTACTTTATTGATGGCTATCTCCAAATATTTACACAGTAATTTACAGATCTGAATAGATGAAATAAAAAGAGGCATAACCTAAAAAAGGTTTTAGGGCTTCTATTTATAGATCATAGAAAACCCTAGGGTTACAATCGACGCACATATGCTTTTACAGTTTTACCCCCTAAAAAAAGAACTAGTCAACACACGCCAGCCGCCTTAGAAATTTTCCACCGACACGGGCGACGCACGGCCGCGGAACCGCGGCCAAACCCCCTGTTTGGCCGTGGATCCGCGGCCATATAGGGTCCTGGATGGCTCAATTTTTCAGGGAATCTTCTGTTGCATTTTTCCTTCTATTTTCTTCAGTTTGTTCTTCATAATGTCATCTGGTTCTCTTCCAGATTTCCACAGTGAATAATTTCGTGGACTTTATCGCTTGCTTCGTGTCGAAGTCTTGAACCTTGCGCTGCCTTTGTTCTTTGTGAAATTGTCCATTGATCTTCGTTTATTCTCTAAACTGTAGGCTTGATCAAGATTCTTCCATTTGTTGATCGTAGTCTCACTTTTGTATCGTCTTTTCATCTTTTTCACTGTTTTTGTTCCGAGAATCTGTAACCTACAACTATGTAGCAGACATGGGTCAAAAGCACCTGTTTATTTGTAAAATGTATAAGAATGGGGAATATAATAATGCAAAATTATGATATGAACACTACGCTCCGTCGCCTCGGAATCCATACGAAAGTACCTACAATAACAACATATATCGCCACGCTATTAAAATCAAATCCGGAAAACCTTTACGGCATACGGTGCGCTCATAGGTTAGAACCTATGGCTTACACGTACAAAATCAACCAAACAACCCTTGTTGTTGATGTACAAACATCCAACAACCAAATACAAATCCAAATATTAAAACTAAACATTTCAAAATATGGAAAACATAGCCAAAATCACACCAAAGTGCTCCCAGATTTTGACTCGGGCCAAAAGAAGTTAAACAAACAGGTATAGGGTATAGTACATAGAGTGAGTTAGCTACTGACCAAGTCTGGGGACCAAAATACCCAAAATGGCCGGCCACATAAGAAGAAATTCCGGCCTCCTCGGCCAAGGTGTGTCTGTTGGGGTTCGTACTTCGACAGTGGGTTCCTAGTGGTGTATCTAGGTCCTTTGTATTGTTTGGTCATTTCAGAATTTCCCCAGGTTACTCCAGATTTCCTGTAGGCACACCAAAAGTCCCAAAACCTATATGGGAAATTCTTAAGTTCGTGTTTTGGTTTCTATACTAAATTCTAGGTCTCGTGATCACTCCTTAAGATCCTAAATCACTCACTGCACCTTTCCTTATCCCTCAACAGCAACTTAGGAATACCTCAAGCTCAAAATCCACACTTGTTCAATTCCTAACTACACTAGAATGCTAGGAAATATAAACTAAAGTAAATGAAAGGAATTATACCTCATGGATACGACCAAACCAAACCCTAGAAGTCCAAAGTCTCCAAAATCCAATTTTTCTTGGTCCAATGTGTTGAGGATGAGGTGGTGATCATTTTTTATGAAAGGGGTATAGGGTTTTGAGGAAGGATTGGAGATGGATTTTTGAGGTTGAAAGTGGAGGGAGATGAGGAAGAAGAAGGAGAAGAAAATGGTGGAGAAATGATATGAGGCAGCCCCCCCTCTCTGTCTCCCTCTCAATTATTTTCACACACTCTCTCTCTCCAAGCATGGTCTCCTATCATCATTATGTCCCCCCCCTCTCTCTCTCTTTCCCTTTCTTTTTTTTTCTCATCACAATAAAACCATAACATAAAACAACAAAATGAAAAAGTAACCAAATGAAATATGTCACGGTGCACTAACCATGAAAACTGTAGAAACACGGATTTGGCTTAATCGCGATTAGCAGTGCACTAATCGGGTTTTTATCCAAACTGCATATAATAAATTTTTAAAATGCCAAATCCTTTAAATATATTTTTAAATGAATAAATCATTTTAATTTCTAATTATTTCACAATTATCGGTATATATTTATACTCTTTTTCGAAAACCCCAATTTCGCAAATCGGACAGTTTTAGGGAAAAATATTATTTTAATATTAAATTCTAAAAATAATATTTTATATTTTATGAAATGTTACAATCTTCCCCCCTTAAATAAATTCGGTCCCCGAATTTAAATTTAAACCCCCAAAATCTAAAACATTTCAACAGTCGGCTAAAATCAACGGGGCTTCGAAATCATGGAAGATGCAGAAATACCATAGCGCATCGCATGCGCCTGAAAACGAATACGAAACACAAAATCGAACTCCGTCAAGCGTCACGCAAATCATCTGATTTGCACGCATATCCTTGGAGTTACAATGAAGATACAGATCTCAAAATTCACTACAGAAATTCAATATACACTAGTCAAATACTATAATACGTGTATAGTACGCATCTTTGGAAAACTTCCAAGAACTGAATAAAACTCATGCAAAAATCTTTTCTAAGTCGCAGCGTGAATGCGTAACTCACGGCATAAGTGACAGACGCTCATTTGTAAAGTAATAAATGTATATATACATGTCTTTGCTCAAATATGCGTTCCTCCTTTTTGAAATATCCCAAAAGGTTTTTCCTTTGTAATTGATCGTGTCGCTCACAGACACGTAAGAAATAGCAAGACTATAGCTCCTTTTTGAAAACCTCTTGTTAAACTTTTAATGCATGCAAAATACTCAGGTACTGTCATCAGATCAGTCATGTTCGGCTACTACATAACATAGTGCCCATCATGAAAACAAGGTGCTCAAGAGCAAAATCAGCCTCAAAAGGCGTGCCCAACAATCACGTGTGTCTGGTGCGCACGTAAATCAAATCCAAATACAAGTGCTACGAATGTGCACAAAACCAAAACTAAGTGCAACGGGTGTGCACGAAAGCATCTGTCCAGTGCAACGGGTGTGCACGACAACATCTAGTGCATCTATAGTGTACGAAAACTTATCAATAACTCAAATGCATATAAAAGCCACGCCGAGTGTACCCAGGTGTATAAAATCATAAACGTGTGCAACTGCGTGCACAAAACACATATCAATGCACTGCAAGCACATATAAGCTATACCGAGTGCAAAAATCAAATCGAGTGCGTACCCACACGCACAAAATCAAATCAACTGTATGAAATCCATGAAATCATAAACATATGCAGCCAAGGCACAAAATCAATATCAAGTGCAATAGGTATGCACAAATCACAACCCAACACAACGGCGTATAAAAAATATTTCAAGTGCAATACTATGCACAAAATGTAAATGCCCAGTAGGTGCAGCCATGGTGCACGAAAACAATATCATGAAACTCAATTCCAAGTGATATAAGCATGATACTCGGATCACAACCGCAAATCGCAACAAATGACATTGAGGTACACCTCCTACAATGTCGAAAAATAAAGTCGGTGCGCCTAAAACCGGCAGAACAAGAATATCCGCTTGCCTCCTGCCCACGGTCTGGCGTCCTCAGTCTCTGGGTCTTTATCTTCTCTATAGATTCACCAATCTCACAATCCATCAGCTCATCGGCCCGTTCCGGTGTGCTATAGGAAACGATTCCGCTCTGGCACTTCTCTGGTCATCTCTCGGCCAATCATCATGACCACTCGTAAAGCAGCACATCACTGGCGTCGGCCTCTGGCCCTCTGAATACACGTGACACAACTGATCTGTTGGATATGTATGCCCTACAGGACATTATTGTATAGTACTAGTTTGTATAATATATTTTGGAAGCTTAGGATATATACACGGGTTTGCGACAGTCTTGCTCAATTTAGTAGTATGCTACTTGGTTTGTTTCTATCTTAATATGTGTATATGTTTCTTTTTAACATATCGCTGATACATATTGATGGAGCCCTTAGGATCTTTGCTTGACTACCGGCGTTGCGATGGCGATCACATTAGTGGGGGCTGGGTAGTCTATAAGCACATCCTTATTCTGGTCCCTAGTCGTAGGATTATCGAGACATGTCATTGATACTCCAGAGTAGAATGGTGCATACGCTTCTCGTCCCAGCAGGGGAGATGGTCTGTCCCACAGCCATCAGTACGTCGTACTGGAGATAGTATGCAGGTGCTTGTTAGGTTACGAGTACACTGGACAGGACTCGTCAGGAACTGTTGGTTGGTATTATACCTATCGTCAGTTAACAGTTCCCAGATGACATGAGTACAGCCTAGGCCATTGACTTGACACTGCCACTTCGCCTCAAGTATGTTCTCACTGTTCTTTGATTACTACCCTACCACGGCTCTATTGAGTCGTGCAAACAGGTAATAGTTGGGTGCAGTCCCGAAGCACTTAGAGGCAGTGACGGTTAGATAGGATTCGTCTCTCCCGGTATTGGGAGTTGATATCGCGCGGTGTCTAGGAGAGCCATTACACATAGTCGTCCCTGGCCAAGGCAAGCGAGATTTACTGGTAGTGTTTCCAGTAGTTTCTTAGGGTGTTCTGGGCTATACTCAGACATGACTTATACCGCTATTAGGGGTCTGACGTTTACCACCCCTTTAGGCCCGATATACGATACTCTTAGACGAACAGACCGGACTGTACGGAGATTGTCACATTCAGGCTCAGTAAGAGTTCGGATGGGTTTACCTCATCGGCCTTCTTATCGACATCTACCTGGGGCCGTTACGTACAGCTAGTGCCGCTTGCGGTCTGTTGTTAAACCCACTGCCGGCATAGTGCCGAGTCTTTAGAGTCCCACACACAGAGTTTCCCTGCACTGGGAAAAAAGTGTAGAGGCCGTATGGTTTTACGGTGGGGCATCGATCACTTACGTGCACTTATGCACGTATGATGTTCGGGCGGATGATACTGGTGAGATTTGGTTTAAGTCGGATCCTAGTATTGTATTGATGGATTAGTTTTGTCTTCTAGTATTCGTGTTCTACGGAATACGGATACGGGTATGTATGCACGGATGTGAGGAGTGAAGAAGGAGGTGCCTCATTAGGGTTTTGACCATTGACTTGGTCAAAACCATTATGAGGTGAGGAAAATGTTTACTAATCTTTTTAATGATAATTGTGTTATGGCTAATTAGTTTGACCATTTGACCATGCTTGACCATTTGACCTAGTTGACTATTGTTGACTTAGATATTTTGTGAGCACTAGACTCTTCTTTTGGCTTGGATTTTACTTGACATGATAATGGTCAAATCAATTGTAACCATCAAAATTTTCATGATAAAATATTGGTAATTATTTTTCCATGGCTCATTATCTCATTTGCATTCTCTCTCTTCATTTTAGAGCTCTCATATGCTCTCCTTCTTCTTCATCACTACAAATCCCTCAAGCTCTCATGTGTTGAGAAAATTAGGGATTAAATAGACAAACAACTCCATCACAATACTCTACATCACCTAGGACATCAAGCTTAGCATTCTTGTTGCCCTAGTTACCTCGGTTCTTGAGGTGGAGCTTGGACTATAGACTTTCGGATTGATCATCTTCGACAAAAGGAGGCCGGAGTACAAGCACGATCCATAAAACCATCGAGGAGATTAAGGAGAGGATCGAAGACCCGAAGGACTTGGTTTCTTTAGGTATAACATCCTTCATAGAAGATAGAACTCTTTATCATGTGCTAACTAGGTTTATGGTAAAGATCCGGTTAGGGTTTTATATTAGCGCCAAGTTCGTTATCGCTACGAAATTTTTGTTCCGCATTTGGACACGGAAGTTGGCTAGAGAAATAGTGTAACCCTTCATGGTATCAGAGCCAGCCCATAAACCCTAGGTTATCAAGTTTAAGCAATGTTAAAACAACGAAATTGAAACGATTCCAGAAAACTAAAACCAAGATCTACAATTTCTGTCGATTTAGAAAAAGTCTCTGAAAATTTTTTAAACATGAGCAGAGTGGTCCTTACCCTATTAGATGTACCCAGAACCAAAACTAGTCAATTTGGCCAAGCTATGGCTGGCCACATAGGCCTCAAATCCGTCCACCCCGGTTTTTCTTAGGGTGTGTGCACAATTTTTTGGTGCTGGGTGCTTATCTCTGGGAGTTTGGTTTCCTGGTGTTGTTTATTTTTGCCCAAACTTAATTCTCTGTAAATTTGAGTTTGAGGCAACTTGTGGTGTTTCGAATTCGTTATATTTAACAGTGTTTAACATTTTACAGTTCATTCACTTTTATCTGCGACCAGAAATGTCACTCGATCGGTAAAACTCGTCTAATCGCTATATGTTCCTTTAGACGGGTTTTGTGAACGTGGCATTCGCGTTGATGTTGTGTGCTTGTTCTGTAATGTTGGTTGGATAGTCGTGATGGATAGCAAGTGTTGCAATGTTTATTGTACAATTTAAATTCATTTGTACATTTGTTATTGCGAGGCGAGCGTCCGATATGTGGACTGCCGTCTTTGCCGGGTTGTATATTATTTTGGGGCACGACCGGGCTGAGGTCGATGTCACCGTTTGTACATATTATTTTATTTTTCAGTACTAGGATTCCCCCGCGGTGGAGTGCGCGAATAGCCGGGTTCTAGAAAGGCAGCAAGCCCGCATCTCATGGCATTGAGACGGAGGGGGCTTCTTTCTCATGGCGTTGAGATGGAGGGGGCTTCATTCTAGAATTGGAGGGCTATTAGCCGCACTCGTAGGGGGTACAGGTTTTCATTGCATAGGCTATCCACACGACAGGGAACATCGGGTTTATTTTGTGGCTCAAATGAAACCCGGGGCTCCAAGATTATCAACCATTCTGTATTGTTGGCTGTGTTTTTGTGATGTTGTTTACTATCATGCCTGGGACGTATGTTGTATATATATATATATATACACACACACACACACACACTAGTAGATGTTGTATATGTTTTGCACCCGCGCTAGTCCAGCCCCCGCTCTGTCGTTAGTTAAGTAACCTAACGGGTGATGACGAGCCTAGTGGAGAATGCAGATGGCATATACGTACATCGTATTTTCGTTCTTTTCTGGTGAGGTAGGTTACTTTGATGGGACAACATTAATTTTGATTAATGCAAGTAAAACAAACCTAAAAGATGTTGTTAGAACCAAGTTTTAAAAACAGACATTCTCTTTTGCTTTACACAGTGGTATTCAGTTTGGAATATCCAGCACCTCATTCGACGAGGCAAGGGCCGAGATCCCTTCACCGGGAGTGACCCCTTGAGTAAAAGTTTGCGTCGGCTTAATAACTTCACTATAGTCAATTATTCTTGCTTTGCGTCGTGGTATTCAGTTTGGGATATCCTGCACGTCATTCGATGAGGAAAGAGCCGAGATCCCTTCACAGGGAGTGACCTCTTTAGCAAAAGTTTTCGTCACTATATATTTTAAAAGGTTATCAGGTTCCTTCAACGATATCAAGTTCATTACGTTAACGGGTTTTTCGCCAAAAACCCAGCCGTAGCCCTCCGTCATTTTAGATAGTTACTACTTAGTATTCGTGCTGCGTTTGTTGATTATTCGTCAAGGCACAGTAAACGGTAGCTGAGTAATAATTCTCTGTTGCATTTGATAAATACGATTGGTTAGGACGGTCGCATGATTTTTTTGATTGTTCGTTAAAGATCATGCGGGTGGGTCTAATGAATCCAGGATAACAACGGGTTGAACTTGACTAGGACCTTTTGATTTGTTGATTATTCGTCAAGGTCACTTGGGTCCTAGAGGTAAAAATCACATCGGGAGTTTCAAACATACAGGAAACTTGCAGATTTAGCATACCTTCTGGAGTGTGGTGACTAGAGTGGATTCCATCTAGGCCATCACATAATGATAGTTGGATCCCGATCCCACTGATGAGTTGGATTACTCTCGGGAGATTATTTCACTTAACAATCAATGCTATAAACCAAGTAGGTGTCTAGAACGGTGTTAGCGGGGCTACGCCTCCAGAGAAAAGAGGTTATGTAATTAAGGAACTTCGCGAAAGCGTTGGAAAACCTCCCTCAAAATACCAACACTATCCTGGATGAAAGGTTAAGCAAGTATTGTGACGTGCGATTAATCCTGACTAGTTCTTCTTTTAAGGTTTGAAGAAGAATTTGAGGAAACAGTGGGAGCCATCCTGATTAGATAAATTAATAAACCAATCTAATCTTGCAAGAGCGCACGCTGAGTTGTTTCTTTTCTCTCTCTCCAGGTAGCAACCATTTCACGGCCTAATCAAGATAATAAAATGTATCGCTTGACCGATCCGAATTCTTATTCGGGGCTGGGGAATGTCAGTTCGGCTTAACTTACAACAACAGTCATAAGTATGAGCAAAGGAAAGAGGATTGTATGGATTCCAAGGAGACCCAGTTGAAGAAGAAGTATAGTATTGCATCTACTTCAGGTGTTCTTGTAATTGAGAACTATTTTTCGGTCAGCCCTACCTCCTGGGTACTTGATACCGGATCAGGATCTCATATCTGTAATTTATTGCAGGGACTGAGAAAAAGTAGGAAATTTGCACCTGGTGATATGTCCCTCAGAGTACGGAACGGAGTACAAGTTAATGCTACAGCCGTCGGTGAATATCACCTAGTGTTGCCAAATGGCAATACATGATTTTGAACAATTGCTATTTTGTACCTTCCATGGTTTGCAACATAATATCAGTGGCTTTACTTGATAAAGATGGATATAACTTTGTTCTTGATAGAAATATCATGAACATTTACCTTGATAAGGTACTGGTTGCAGAAGGTACACTGTGTAATGGTATCTATGTTCCAAATCAGAATACAGTTCTCAATATGCAAAACACACGCAAGAGGAAGGGTTCAGATACGAACGAATCCTACTTGTGGCATTGTAGACTTGGTCATATCGGAGAGAAAAGACTAAGTAAGTTGCATAAAGATGGACTCTTTCATACGTTCGAGTTTTCATCTTATGAAACTTGTCAGTCGTGTCTCAAAGGAAAGAAGGCCAAATCTCCGTTCACCGGACATGGAGAAAGGGAAGCAGAGCTCTTAGGACTCATACACAGTGATGTATGTGGTCCAATACTATACATGCAAAGGGTGGGTTCTCGTACTTCATCACATTCACTGACGATCTCTCTAGGTTGGATATGTGTATCTGATGAAACACAAATCTGAAGCTTTTGAGAAATTCAGAGAATTTAGAAACAAAGTAGAGAACCAGATAGGAAAAAGTATCAAGATCCTCCGGTCTGATAGAGAAGGGGATTACTTAAGCACGGAATTCCTAGATTACTTAAAAGGGAATGGTATTCTCTCTCAGCTTACTCCTCCTTACACACCACAGCATAACGGTGTATCGGAGCGGAGGAACCGTACCCTGTTAGATATGGTTCGCTCCATGATGAGTAGTGCTGAGTTACCTCTTTCATTCTGGGGACATGCGCTTCAAACAGCAGCATACCTTTTGAATCAAGTTCCATCCAAATCTGTACCGAAAACTCCGTATGAAATATGGAGCAGTAAGAAACCATGTCTTAAATTTATTAGGATATGGGGTTGTCCGGCCTATGTGAAAACACAGAAACTGGAAAAGCTTCAGGAACGTTCAGTTCTATGTAAATTTGTGGGATATCCTAAAGATTCACTAGGATATCTGTTCTACCACACTGAGGAACAGAAAGTGTTTGTGTCTCACCATGCTACCTTCTTAGAAAGGAAGTTTCTTGCAAAAGAAACTAGTGGGAGTACGGTAGAACTGGGAGAAATCCATGAACCACAAAATGTAACTGAAGATTTGGAGGAACCACTAGATTCAGTAATCCCAGACAAACCTCAGCCACTCCGCAGATCTGGTAGGATTTCTCATCCGCCCGAGAGATACTACAGTTTTCTCATAGACGGGGATCGAAAGGATTGCATCTTGGAAGAAGATGACCCTACCAGTTTCAGGCAAGCCATTATCAGTAGGGACTCTGATAAGTGGCTTGATGCTATGCAATCCAAAATGAAGTCCATGTACACCAATAAAGTGTGGACCTTGGATATTGCTCCACCTAGGGTAAAACCCGTTGGATGCAAATGGATCTACAAAAGGAAACTTGGTGTAGATGGGCAGGTGGAAACCTATAAAGCTAGACACGTTGCAAAAGGTTTTCGTCAAAGACCTGGTTTGGACTATGATGAAACTTTTTCTCCAGTGGCTATACTCAAATCCATTCGGATCCTACTTGCCATTGCTTCCTTCCATGACTATGAGATCTGGCAGATGGACATAAAAACAGCTTTTCTAAACGGCAATTTAGAAGAGTGCGTTTACATGGATCAGCCAGAAGGTTTTGTAGACAGTAGGAGTAGCGGGAAGGTGTGCAAGTTGCTTAAATCCATTTATGGATTAAAGCAGGCATCGCGGAGATGGAACATCTGTTTTGATGAGGCAATCAAAGAATTTGATTTCATCAAGAATGAAGATGAACCTTGTATCTATAAGAAGATTGTAGGACGAACTGTCGTGTTCCTAGTCTTGTACGTGGATGACATTCTTTTGATAGGAAATGATATTCCTATGCTACAATTGGTCAAGCTATTCTTATCACAACGGTTCTCCATGAAGGACCTGGGTGATGCTACATGCATACTGGGGATTAAGATCTACAGAGATAGATCCAAGAGATTACTGAGACTTTCGCAGTCCAGGTACATAGAGACCATACTAAAGAGATTTAGTATGGAAGATTCCAAACACGGTAATATACCAGCATTGCACGGAATCACCCTCTCCAAGAAGATGTCTCCCAAGACTGACGAGGAGAGGGTTCGCATGAACATTATACCCTACGCTTCGGCGGTAGGATCTATAATGTATGTGATGCTATGTACAAGACCAGATGTAGCTTACGCACTAAGCATGGTGAGCCGGTATCAGTCAGACCTAGGTGAGAACCACTGGATGGTAGTGAAGAACATTCTCAAGTAGCTGAGAAGGACTAAGGAGATGTTCCTGGTTTACGGTAATGGAGACCTCAGGGTCGAGTCCTATACCGATTCAAGCTTCCAGAGTGACAAGGACGACAACAAGTCTGTCTTGGGTTTTGTATTTACCCTCAACGGAGGGGCGGTATGTTGGAGGAGTTCCAAACAGGATACCGTCGCAGACTCGACGATGGAGGCTGAATACATTGCTGCAAGCGATGCCGCAAAAGAGGCGGTCTAGATGAGGAAGTTCATTAGTGAACTTCAGATGGTTCCGTCCATTGTTGACCCAATACCTTTGTATTGCGATAACAATGGGGCTATAGATTTAGCGAAGGAACCCAGGTCCCATCAGAAGTCCAGACACATCTTAAGGCTATATCACCTGATCAGGGAGATCATTGATCGCCAGAAGATCGAGATACGGAGAGTGGACACTAAAGACAACACGGCGGATCCATTCACAAAGGCCCTCCCTCAAACACAGTTCGAGCTACTATTTGAGCTATTGGGTATGCGGTACGCCAGCAGCTGGCCATAGAGCAGACGTTGAGTATGCGGTACACCAATTACTGGCCTTTAGTGCAAGTGGGAGATTATTGGATATGTATGCCCTAGAGGCCATTATTGTATAGTACTAGTTTGTATAATACATTTTGGAAGCTTGGGATATATACACGGGTTTGCGACAGTCTTGCTCAATATAGTAGTATGCTACTTGGTTTGTTTCTATCTTAATATGTGTATATGTTTCCTTTTAACATATCGCTGATACATATTGATGGAGCCCTTAGGATCTTTGCTTGACTACCGGCGTTGCGATGGTGATCACATTAGTGGGGGCTGGGTAGTCTATAAGCACATCCTTATTCTGGTCCCTAGTCGTAGGATTATCGAGACAGGGCATCGATACTCCAGAGTAGATGGTGCATACGCTTTTCGTCCCAGCAGGGGAGATGGTCTGTCCCACAGCCATCAGTACGCCGTACTGGAGATAGTATGCAGATGCTCGTTAGATTACGAGCACACTGGACAGGACTCGTTGGGAACTGTTTGTTGGTATTATACCTATCGTCAGTTAACAGTTCCCAGATGACATGAGTACAGCTTAGTCCATTGACTTGACACTGCCACTTCGTCTCAAGTGTGTTCCCACTTTTCTTTGATTACTACCCTACCATGGCTCTATTGAGTCATGCAAATAGGTAGTAGTTGGGTGCAGTCCCGAACCACTTGGAGGCAGTGACGGTTAGACAGGATTCATCTCTCCCGGTATTGGGAGTTGATATCGCGCTGTGTCTAGGAGAGCCATTACACATAGTAGTCCCTGGCCAGGACAAGCGAGATTTACTGGTAGTGTTTCCATTAGTTTCTCAGGGTGTTCTGGGCTACACTCTGACACGACTTATACCGCTATTAAGGGTCTGACGTTTACCACCCCCTAGGCCCGATATGCGATACTTTTAGACGAACAGACCAGACTGTATGGAGATTGTCACATTCAGGCTCAGTAAGAGTTCGGATGGGTTTACCTCATCGGCCTTCTTATCGACATCTACCTGGGGACCGTTACGTACAGCTAGTGCCGCTTGCGGTCTGTGGTTAAACCCACTGCCAGCGTAGTGTCGAGTCTTTAGAGTCCCACACAAAGAGTTTCCCTGCACTGGGCAAAAGGTGTAGAGGCCGTATGATTTTACGGCAGGGCTTCGATCACTTACGTGCACTTGTGCGCGTATGATGTTCGGGCGGTTGATACTGGTGAGCTTTGGTTTAAGCCGGATCCTAGTATTGTATTGATGGATTAGTTTTATCTTCTAGTATTCGTGTTCTACGGAATACGGACGCGGGTGTATATGCATGGATGTGAGGAGGGAAGAAGGAGGTGCCTCATTAGGGTTTTGACCATTGACTTAGTCAAAACCATTATGAGGTGAGGAAAATGTTTACTAATCTTTTTAATGATAATTGTGTTATGCCTAATTGGTTTAGCCATTTGACCTAATTGACTATTGTTGACTTAGATATTTTGTGAGCACTAGACTCTTCTTTTGGCTTGGATTTAATTTGACATGATAATGGTCAAATCAATTATAACTATCACAATTTTCATGATAAAATATTGGTAATTATTTTTCCATGGCTCATTGTCTCATTTGCATTCTCTCTCTTCATTTTAGAGCTCTCATATGCTCTCCTTCTTCTTCCTCACTACAAATCCCTCAAGCTCTCATGTGTTGAGAAAATTAGGGATCAAATAGACAAACAACTCCATCACAATACTCTACATCACCTAGGACATCAAGCTTAGCATTCTTGTTGCCCTAGTTACCTCGGTTCTTGAGGTGGAGCTTGGACTATAGACTCTCGGGTGGATCATCTTCGACAAAAGGAGGCCGGAGTATAAGCACGATCCATAGAACCATCGAGGAGCTTAAGGAGAGGATCGAAGACCCGAAGGACTTGGTTTCTTTAGGTATAACATCCTTCATAGAAGATAGAACTCTTTATCATGTGCTAACTAGGTTTATGGTAAAGATCCGGTTAGGGTTTTATATTAGTGCCAAGTTCGTTATCGCTACGAAATTTTTGTTCCGCATTTGGCCACGGAAGTTGGCCGGGGCGCCAGTGTAACCCTTCATGATCCTGGGTGCAAATCTTATTGCAGTAGTGTCATGGAAGGAACCTGCTCAACGTCTCTTCCGATCTCGCCTATGCCGAACTGTACGGAGGCTGGTACTCTTGCATAATCTTTTCTCGCTCTCTGGACATCTGCGTCCTCAGCACAGCATTTCTTTAGGAACTAGTCGCATCCCAACGCCTCTGTAGACATATCCGATCTTTAATCTCAACGGGGTGTAACAACAGCTCGTCAGCATCTCGCACGAACCTCTGGTTCCACGCATCCGTATCATCGTCCACTTTGACGCCACGTCATGCTATCTGCGCACTGCAACTGTTCTCGGCCACGGCCAATCCGAAGTCTCTCACACGGACTCGAAATCACGAACTCGACATCTTCATCACTCTGTAGAAGGTATCTGGCCGAACACATCCTCGGGAACTCGTCCCAACCATCGGAGGAATACTCAATACTCATCCGTTCTCGATTAACTCACAACGCATCTGAGTGAGGTCCTCTATCCGAAACTGGTCAGCTTGCTGATCTCTATCACATGATATCCAGACGACGCTAAACTTTTCGATCGAGTCATCAAGGTCCCAAAATTTCCCGAAAGCTCAACACCTGAGCACAGTTTAATAATATCATATACATACCACAGTACCTCTGGACCAACCGTAGAAGGGCAAACCCAAGCCTCACTCATGGCACTGCTAAACTGCCGCAAACCCTAAGGTTCAAAAGCGGTTCCATGGTCATCATGTCGAGTTAGGGTTTCATTCTTCTAGAGGGCCCACAGAATTACTTGCATGTTCCTCCGAATACTTTAAACTTGGAAAAATGGGTTTTCTGACATTCGTTCGAACTTTTTAACTTCGCCTATATAACATGTGAATACCCTTCATCCGCATGCTAAACAATGCCTCAATCCTCCAGGAAAGACGATATATCACGGTCATCTCTGGATCTGAGTAAGATTCTCCACACTGGAAATCTTCAACTCAACTGCGCCTGCGTCGGCGCATCAATCTGACGAATCACATTCGTCTCTCAACTCGGGATAGACTAGCTATCACCTGTCGCATCTCTGCTTGGAAGCTCCAGCAATCTCAGCTCGTAAAGTCTGGAAGCGACATCACATCATTCTCAGCAACAGCTGGGTCATCTGTCTGCACGGTAGATGACATCACTATCTCTGAGGTAGGCTGTACATCAACAGTCCTCTCACAACTGGCAGCTCTAATAATGGCCCGATCATCCGGTGTAAAACCAAACACGCGCCCCAACAAGATGTCACAACACAAATACTACCTCGAGACGTTCCCATGTCACCAGAAAACACAATGGTCAGCCCTCATACCAGACGAGCTCGCCCTGACCGCAACACTAGCAGCAGCTCAATCTGCGCTCAAACATGGTGACAGGAACCTCAATCGTGTATTGATGAAAATAGATCAAAGGCATGAAAGGAAACGACATATCCATAATGGATACATGATCATAAGAAGGAACGGCATTGATAAGAGTATGATCATGGAAATGAATAGAATTAAGGATCTCAAATGGATGTATAATCATGGGTACGAAGAGAATCACAGATCTCAAAATATGTACATCCTAAGGTTTCTTAAGTGGAGTATCGTATCGTAAATATGCCGCGGAACATATGTACGGTACGTCACTCTACTCAATCTACTTACTCCATCAATCAGGGTCAACCTATGAAACGAAAGTTCAGGTACCCTCCCCCCCCTGTTCAAGTCTAAGTTCCGTAAGGTCAAGCCTAGGTTCCGAAATACATACCCGCCCTAAACTCCGCATAGTCAAACATAGACTCGAACCAAGGTTAAACCTAGCGCTCTGATACCAACTTTGTCACGACCCAAAATATTAGCTCGTGGCTAGCACTTAAATCATGCAACGTCTAAAGGCGTAACGTAATTCAAGTAAGCTGAAACCCATAAATCTAAACCTTTTTAAGAAAATAGAGGTGAAGTTTTGAAATAAAGGTATAATGAAATCAAGTTTTCTTAATGCATAGAAAAGGAACATGAAAATGCAAGTGAAATTTACTAGTTTGAAAACGTGTTTCGTCTTTCAAAAATTTAGGCAGCACCTCCTTTGTATATTTTGATCCAAAACCACAAATACATAACAAGAATAATGGCATCCCCAAGCGGGAGCTAGCTCTTCGCCAATCGGCGGATCACAACCACACAAGACAGTAAATATAAGTATACGACGCCCAACGGCGAAGTTCACCAAAAAAGATAAAGAAATAAGCAAGACATCAAAACCACAAGTAGCGGAATACCCCTCGCTCTAAATCTCACAACCACAATCTCACTAAGTCTTATTACTTATACAATTACTATTTTTGATTGATGAACTTGACTAGATACAATATGAATAATAATACAAGAGGGATACTATCCAATATATACCACCTACCAAAGCAAAACACCCGAATGCAGCAATGTGCCAGCGATGCCGCTACTGATCTATGCGGCCTACCTGCAAGAACTGTGGCACAACGGGGGTGAGTTGCCAACTCGTGAGTAGAAAAACATCTACAAGTAGAAATCAAATAAACAACGACTCCTAGGTCAACTATATCATAAAAGTAATACTATGATATCCAGGGTGACCGTATCTATATATGTGCCAACAGGGTAATCAATGCCTATAAGCATGTGGATATCATCCAACAATATAATCAATGTATGAATGCATGTGGATCTCGTCCAACCATATAATCAGTGTCTATAATATCATAAAAGCATATGCATGAAAATATGAGGATATAAATCAACGTATGTCCCTTGCGACACATCAAAATCATGGAACCTGAGTGTCCAGCATCGACACTCGAAACATCATGAAACCCGTGTCCAGCAACGACACGTAAATTCTTATATCTCTCGGGCTCCGTCAGTCCGAATCGGCCCACGGGCTCCATCAGTCCGGATCGGCCCATATCATCTCTCGATTCCGGATCGGTATCCTCCGGATATTCGCCAGGTCCAACCAATCACCGGTAGGTAGTAGTCCTTCTGCCAGGCTCATCGTCTACTGCACGACAGATCCGTTCTCGCCCCGGGGTACCATACCGGGTCTACCATGTACCCGCAATCCGCCTTATCCAGCTCCTCGAATCGGGTTTCACATGTCACACATCTCAGAACCGAGAAAACGCATGGTGGACGCACTAAAATATCATATCAAGAGAAACCGGGTTTTTAAAACAATACATACTTTCTTTTAAAATGACCACGGTTCTCAAATCCAGAAATCTCATGAAAACAGCATATCTCAATGCGTAAAATCATAAAGCATGATGTATGCGACATATGATAGAAATGTAAGCATATCTATATATCATGCAACATGGAACGGTGATGTGACATATTAAGGGAAAACCGCTCTTTTAAATGATTCTAGTTTTAAAATATATCCTGCGGTTCCCAATTCTTCAAAACCAAAGCCAGCATCATCTATGTATGTGCAATAAGTATGTATGTAGGTATGGATGCACAAGTGGTATATACGCAAGTATAAGTGTACGATATGTATGTGCGCAAGTATGGATGTACAAGTGGTATATATACATGTATGAGTGTACAATATGTATGTGCGCCAATATGGATGTACAAGTGGTATATACGCAAGTATGAATGTACAATATGTATGTGCGCCAATATGGATGTATCAGTAGTATATATGCAAGTATAGCATGCAAGGAGTCATAGCATGATGCAGCAATCCTACTGTGTAATGACATGGCAATTATCGATGATAAAGTGTGTGAGCTGGCAAATCTGTGTACGTGTGACATACGCATCATCGATAATGGTGCAGGTGTACTAGCACAGGTATAAGTAATGTAATGCGAATAACATGAATGCAGCATAAGGTAAATCATCAGCTAAAAGCTATAAGGTATACGTGTCTACAAGACCGAGTCGGTAAATCTATCAATCGGCATCCAACTTCACAACATCGCATGCGGTACAATCCATCGTACGGCATCCTCTAGTCAAGGGTATGGATCAATCATCAAGTCAACTCATCACGTACGGGAAAAATCATCGCACGGCGGCATTAAAACATTAAGGATCCTATCAACCTATATGACAAAGAGGGGTACGGACCTAACGTCACGTACGAAATATCACTCATGATTCACCATGATATATATATCTATAAATATACCTATGTCCCAGGTCACATCCATAACAATCTCACATCAGGGGACAAGCAAGGTATCAATCATCTTAATCGACTCACATTCGTATACCAATTTATCATCATATCACATATTAAATTGTATTCACTTTTTATTATAATTATATCTCACATAAAGTCATTTCACCAAAACATACTACCCATTACTATAAGCATGCATATCTAATCTAACATACACACCCGAACTATACAATCAGATTTTAAAAGGTGCGAATCGTAGTTTTGAAAGTAGGGGTTACGGTGTTTTTAAGGAAAAGATATCATTTGAAAATCCGTAACGTAACTCAAGGTATCTGTTTAAAAGATACATACGATTCTTTAGTTTAGAAATAGGTATGGTTCGGATGACACAATTACGTCGGCTATCTAGTCCTATAGTACCCTAAACGGCAATATCGTCAAGCGTCATCCTCAAATCCCGTCATCACACACTAGTCGTATCATATCACTTCTAACTATCCTTAGTTTCTAATATAGTTTCACTAACAATCCTTTAGCTCTAACCCTAGTTTCGTAATCTAGGTTTTCTTAACCATATGCTACAAATCGGTTTCCACCAAAACTTTGCGGGGGTGCTATACGCCATCCACCCGACTTCCCCAGTAGATATAGATCTACTCACTTTGATCTTCGCTTGCCGAAGTTGATGACGCCACGCTCCGTCGCCTCGGAATCTACACGAAGGTACCTACAATAACAACACATATTGCCACGCTATTAAAATCAAATCCGGAAAATCGATACGGCACACGGTGCGCTCATAGGTTAGAACCTATGGCTTACGCGTACAAAATCAACCAAACAACCCTTATTGTTGATGTACAAACATCCAACAACCAAATACAAATCCAAATATCAAAACTAAACATTTCAAAATACGGAAAACATAGCAAAAATCACACCAAAGTGCTCCCAGATTTTGATTCGGGCCAAAAGAAGTTAAACAAACATGTATAGGGTATAGTACATAGAGTGAGTTAGCTACTGACCAAGTCTGGGGACCAAACAACCCAAAATGGCCAGCCATATAGGCAGAAATTCCGGCCTCCTTGGACAAGGTGTGTCTGTTGGGGCCCGTACTTCGACAATGGGTTCCTGTGGTGTATCTAGGTCCTTGTTATTGTTTGGTCATCTCAGAATTTCCCCAGGTTACTCCAGATTTCCTATAGGCACACCAAAAGTCACAAAACCGATACGGGAAAATCTTAAGTTCGTGTTTTTGTTTCTATACTAAATTCCAGGTTTCGTGATCACTCCCTAAGGTCCTAAAGCACTCACTACACCTCTCCTTATCCCTCAACAGCAACTTGGGAATACCTCAAGCTCAAAATACACACTTGTTCAATTCCAAACTACGCTAGAATGCTAGGAAATATAAACTAAAGTAAATGAAAGGAATTATACCTCATGGATACAACCAAACCAAACCCTAGAAGTCCAAAGTCTCCAAAATCCAATTTTTCTAGGTCCAATGTGCTGAGGATGAGGTGGTGATCATTTTTTGTGAAAGGGGTATAGGGTTTTGAGGAAGGATTGGAGATGGATTTTTGAGGTTGAAGGTGGAGGGAGACGAGCAAGAAGAAGGAGAATAAAATGGTGGAGAAATGATATGAGGCAGCCCCCCCCCCTCTCTCAATCATTCTCACACTCTCTCTCCAAGCATGGTCTTTTATCTTCATTATGTCCCCTCTCTCTCTCCTCAAGTCATCATGACACCTTTTCCCTTTCTTTTCTTTTCTCACCACAATAAAACCATAACATAAAACAATAAAATGAACAAGTAACCAGATGAAATATGTCATGGTGCACTAACCATGAAAACTGTAGAAACACGGATTTGGCTTAATCGCGATTAGTAGTGCACTAATCGGGTTTTTATCCAAAATGCATATAATAAATTTTTAAAATGCCAAATCGTTTAAATATATTTTTAAATGAATAAATCATTTTAATCTCCAATTATTTCACAATTATCGGTATATATTTATACCCTTTTTCGAAAACCCCAATTTCGCAAATCGAGCAGTTTTCGGGAAAAATATTATTTTAATATTAAATTCTAAAAATAATATTTTATATTTTCTGAAATATTACAAGAATAGAGAAGGGGAAGGTGGGACTTACTGGCTTTTGGTTTAGAGGAGAGGAAGAGGGATTGGCAGTAGGTTCTGGTGTGTCGTTTCGTCGCCGGGAGCTCCTAAGGTCGTCTTCGGAATTTCGCCGGAGTTTTGCCCTTCGCTAACTCCACTTGTACACAAAAATTTTAGAGAGTTTTAGACAGAGTTTGTGAGTGAGGGGGTGTGATTTGGAGTGGTATTTATAGGATAGTCTATGGTTTAGGGTAGATGGAAGCTTGTATGAAAATTGTATTAAAAAAATGGTTTAATGGAGTTTTTAATGTCTTTGTTACCGTGCAGGTGAAATAAACTATACAGGGGTTACCAGAAGACCAAAAGGTACAGAACTCATGAAGACCAAATCGGATTTGGAGCGGAATCGGCCGGCGCCGCCGGCCGATTCGGCCGAGTCGGGCCAGGGCTCGCTGCCATGTGTTCGTCGTCTCATGGTAAAGCTCCTGGGTCAGTTTGTTTTATTTATGACTTTTGGTTTTTACAAATTATGCCCGTGTAGACTCTTGGGCTTCTAAAAATTTAAAAGAAAATGAATTAAAAAATAATGTGGCTAATGGAATTTGAACTCTGGTGCTTTGGTTCAGCAGTGCAAGGTCTTACCAATGAGCTACAAGCTCCTTCTTGCTATTAAAAAGCAAAAAAAATTTATAACTTGTGCTCAGGCAAAAGTACCCCTTTCTGTATTTTTGAAAAATTTGTACAGAAAGTTGTACAGGAAGTTTAGGGTTGTTACATTTTACCCTCCTTATAAAAATTTCGTCCTCGAAATTTGTAAAAAGAAAGTGTAACAGATTTAATGAAAGTTTGGGGACTGAAATACTGATAGTGTATGAAAAATAACAAAGTGATACCAGGATTTTAAAAATGTGAAAGAGACTTACTAGTGATACCAGGATTTTAAAAATGTGAAAGAGACTTACTAGTGTTATCTTGGTCAACCGTTTCAGCTTCTACGGCCGTCAAAGTGTAAGCATGGCATCTCGGCACATTTCTTCGTGCATGTTGGTATATCGCTGGTTGTCGAGGTAAAGGTGTCCACGTGGAGGTGGTGCAGGAAGATCTAACCGAGTAGGTGGAGCCTGGATAGCTGTTCTAGCTGCGGAATTAGGGTCTATCCGGTTGTGTGGGCAAGTTCCTATGGTATGTGAGGATGATCCACATATCAGACAAAGACCATTTGCTCGTCGGCAATCTTCCATCAGATGTCCAGCTCTCTTGCAGTAGGTACAAAAGGCTGGGCTGGGCCTGTTGATTGGTACTCCCAGTCTCCTTGGTACAAATGGTGGTCCTGATGAGGCTCCTCCTGCCATCTGGTTGGCAGGGCGCTTCACTCCGGCAGATTGAGCTTTGCCATTCTTCTTCACCACTGTCTCATATCTTCTGGCAGCTTTCAAAGCCATATCATGGGTTGGGAAATCCCCTGTAGCTAATGTAGCTTGGATTTCCGGGTCCAAACCTTGCTGAAATCTTCTAGCTCTGATCTCAGCAGTCGGTATGAGATGGGCCGCAAACCTGTTACGGTCTTGTTTTAGTTATGTAGTATATGATATAGAATCGAACATTGAGACATATCTTATCGACTGAGCATGGTGAACTCGGCGTCATACTCATCTACTGATTTGGTCCACATTGAACCTTGTTGCAGATTTATGAACTGTTGCTCCATATCAAAGCGGGTAGTCTGAGGGAAGTACTTTGCATCGCATGTTGCGGAAAGTCTTCCATTCGATAGGTTGGTCAAGACAGCTTTTTTCCGCCTTCCACCAGACCCGTGCATTATCCGTAAGTTGCAGCTTCGCAACTTGGACCCAAACTATCTCTGGCACTTATGCTGCTGCCAGGTCATCTTCTATACTCTGAGCCCATTCCTCAGCTTCTAGAGGGCTCTCTTTTCTTGAGAATTGTTTGGGGGTGCAAAGCCCAGAATTGCTTCACCCCAGGTGTTTCTGCCTCGGGACGGTTCATTAAAAGAGCAGTCTGGTGCTGCTGTCCTTCTAGAAAGCTGCGGATTGCCTCAAGTAGAACTGTCTACTCGTTGATCAGAGCAGGGACGGCAGGTGTGGGTGGTAGTGGTGGAGGTGTGTTGTTGACATTGGTGCTGGTGTTGTTTGGGGAATCCATAACCTTGAAAGAAAATTTGGGTTATGACAGATTCAAAATATATGAAATGATAAGATTCAAGGAATATGAATTGTAAAGAATATTTTCAGTTGCTGGTTCTTATGTTATATTGCTTAGGTTGTCCACGCAGAACTGAACTGCATGGTAGGGTTCCTGTCACAACCCAAAGTTTGGATGTGACCGACACTTAGATTGTATAATATCTAAAGATATGCACACAGTCCAAGTAAGCTGAAAACCAAGATCAAAATCCTTTTTGCGGAATTCTACATATAGAAATTTAGTTTCTAAGTAAAAATCATAATTTTGTGAGGTTAAATATTAAACAAGTATAAAGTGTTAAGTTTGGTTGCATCCCTAGTTGGGATCAACAACAACAATCGTGGAGACAATTACCCAGGAGTATAAAACATTAACAAGAATTTCCAATAAGTAAGAAAATTACTAATATATAGAACTAAACCGTCCCATCTGTCAAATAATATACATATAACCATCTCACACCCTATGTTATATACATGTCTGATGGAGATTTTCTAGATACAAATACAATACCAAAAGAGAAGGTTACTACATATGTAACCCACCTATCAAAAGATGCGCTATAAGCTGCGAAAAGTAGATCTGCCCGGCCGCTAACTGTCCCTTCTACCCCTGCAAGGAACTGTGGCACAACGGGGGTGAGTTGCCAACTCAGTGAATAAACCAACATATAACGGTTAATAATGTAAATATGACGATCATACTAACTAAAATGTGAACAAGTAAAATATATGATGGTATGTGGAAAGCATGAATCTGTACTATAAATATCATAACAAAAATGAAATCTCATCATTTATTTCCAATAATTGATATCTTTCCGTGCCCATCATCGACACAAAACTTCCCTTTCTCTCAGGCAACATTCCTCGAATGACCCTGCAATCAAAACACCGGTCGGTATCATCTAAATATCCGTCGTGTTTCATAAATATCTCCGGTATCGAGTATCCTCGCTAGGCTGGCCCGCCTCAAATACGGCTATCCTTCCCCTCGGTCTCGACCGGGTCCACCATGTATCCAACTGTATCTCCCCCACTCAGTCTGGATAACGTAAAATCCGCGACCGTATATCTCCCCCACTCGGTCCGGAATAAATCAAATCATAAAACATCTCATGGTGGACATGACACATCAATCATGAAATCACTGGATTTATGTAATAGTATTCAAAAATCAAAACCATAAATCCTCAATAATACAATTACCCCTTATATCAACATAAAATACTCAAATACTAAACATGATGTTAATGATGCAATTTACTACTGTTATTGGCGTTTAAGATATGACATGAATCATTTTTAACAACAATTTTACTAAGTGTAAAAGTGACATGGTAATATCGACGAGGTGTGTGTAACATATAAGATGTGCATGTGGCATAACTCATCGATACTTGTGCAGTGTTCTAGCAACTAAGCAAAGTATATGTGAATTATGAGTGCATATTATCAATTTAGCATACCAAGTAAAGCATTTATTTAAATAAAACTACGGGCGTAACGCGCCATCTTTACAAAATTCCCCGGTAGATATTTAGTCTACTCACCGGAAAATGTCGTATCTACTCAGGAATTGCCAATCCTTTTCCTTTCCTCGCTGCCTCCGAAAATCTCTTATTTGAATCTATCATCACAATTTAACTTATATAAGGAAACGGCTACTCCGACATGACGGAAATGAAAAACACCCGTTTCCACGTACTACTTATATTGCAAACGACTATATCGAGCTATTTAACACTTAACCTTACTGGATTTTAACCCTATTCTGCATCGCGACAGAAAACAGATTGAGATACGCTTAACCATGTCATGTTTTGGTTTCTTAGATATCTTTTTCGATATAAGCCTCCAGATTTCGTATACAGCTGAAATAACATATTTAAATAACACCAAAATTGCCATAATTATACACAGAAACATACCCAACAAGCCAAAACCACCTAGCCTCCTACAAATCCGGCGACGCCGGAATTTCAATATGAGTCGCCGGCCCAATTCCTATCCCCTGGTTTCGTGTTCCTATGGTTAGC
Source organism: Agapanthus africanus (assembly GCA_030015575.1). Lineage (NCBI taxonomy): Eukaryota > Viridiplantae > Streptophyta > Magnoliopsida > Asparagales > Amaryllidaceae > Agapanthus > Agapanthus africanus. The sequence continues at coordinate 105,282,173 of JASDDO010000031.1, forward strand.
TCTAGGTTCAACATACGTCATTTTAACACTGTTTTGTTAAGTTTATTTTTATCTAAACTAAAGCAGATTCAAACAGAGCCTGGTTGTATCTAAAATACGATATTATAGAACTTGTTCATTTTAATTTAAACTAGTTACAGAACCTTAATTCATACTGTGGTTAGGAATTTTACCTCCAAGATGCACAAGCTCTTTGTCCTAGCTTGATGGTGAGAAAATCCTAGAACTTAGCTTTTCTTCTTCTTTCTATTATTCTTCCTTGTTTGTTCTTGATTTATTTTTCTTTCTTTAAATTTTTAGAGTTTTTATTTAACTAACTGATCTGAACAAGGTTTATATATGGTGAAGGGAAGAAAGAGGGGGTAGTAGGAGGTGTCAATGAATTAGATGTGCCCTCTTTATGAAAGGAGGAGGTGTTGGTGTGTGGGTGTGCATGAGTGTAACAACCCTAACTTTCCTATACACTTTTCTATACAAAAAAAATTTAAATTTTTTTAAAATAATCCATAAAGGAGTATTTTAAGCTGAGCACAATATATATAAGTAATTATTTTGTTTTTAAATAACTCCATTTTTAATGTACATAAAATTGTTTTAAAATTAAAGTAATACTTGGGGTATTTAGTATTGATGTTACCACTTTAAGTAGTTATTTTCCCACAATAATTACAAGAAGGAGCTTGTAGCTCATTGGTAACACCTTGCACTGCTGAACCAAGCCACCAGAGTTCAAATCCCATGCCCCATATTATTTTTTGTATTTATTTTGTTTTAATTTCTTTTGGAAGTCAACGGTCAAAAGGCCATAACTCCAAAAATATGTACTGGACAACAAAAAGTAAATATACCAAATTGTACCCCCGAAGAATCCCCGGCTATTGGAACCCTGACTCGGCCCGACTCGGCGCCGCCGGCCGGCGACTCGGCCGACTCGGTACGGCGCCGTCGGCCGGACTTGGCCGGACGGCCGAGTCACCAATAGAGAAAAGTCTCCTCTTAACTTGGTCCACCCCCTGCACACTTTAATTGCTTGGATCGGTTATCATTTACCCAATAAATCCCTTTTAATCCTAGGTTTAATGATTTTTAATGCTTTTTATATATTTTTATATTTTTTTTAATTAAAACCCTAACCCTAACCTAACCCTATATAAACACCCCTACCCTCTACCTTCTCATCCTAAATTCCTAAGTCCACTCTCCCAAAATCCCAAGAGAACTTGGTACGTCGGAAAACGAGCGAAAGGCGAAGCGCTGACGAAATCGACGGCGGAATCCCGGTGATCGTGCTAGGACCTCTCAACGACGATTCGACACACCGGCAAACCAACTACCTTCCTCTCACTCTCTAGCGTTGTCCAAACCCATAAGTCCCCCTTTTCTATCCTTCTTTTCTTTCATTAAAATACGACTTTTCAAACCCGACGGAAATCGGAACAAACCGATTTCTGATTCGGTTTTCTATCAAAACTCACTTATCACCAATTTCATAATGCTTAAACATCTTCATGTTGACTACTAATCACTTAAAAATTAATTTGAACAAGTTTCCACACATGAAATGATAGCTTTTGTAATATACCGTATTTTTGCACTTAAATACCACCATGTTTAGTTTATCACATTTAACCCTTTAACATTGCTATACCTTAAAGTAGATCACGAGGTAATGACCTACCTCCATACACACTCATATGTAATCACAACACGCTACCTTGAAAACTTAGAATACGATAAAACAAGATTTTACATTTAAATACCCTTTTCTTAATAAAACCTTTTCTAAAAGTTCTAAGTTTTAAACAATTTTAAAACAATATCTTTTAAAAGGAAAAAAATACGATATGTCGTTGATATCGATCGTTTATCTAAACCTGACTTTATGGTGTCTAGGCTAGGCAAGTGAGCAAAGGTAACTTTAAAAGGCCCGCCTCACGATTCGTGAGCGGATCCCTCCTTCCTCACTTGTACTTACCTGGCCACAATTGGCGGTGAAGAGGTGATTTGAGGCTTCTAATGACTTGTCGTTTAGACCAATTAGAAATAGGCCGGTTGGCTTAGGAAACCCTATAATCTAAAATACGGAAATTTACACCTTTTACAAATAAATACCTTATCTTTATAAAACCGTTTTCTAAATGACTAGTATTTATTAAATCTTTGCAAAGCGCCCCTACAACCCACCTTTGGGGAACTCGTTAGGGATAGTACGGTTTATCGTGCACCCTAGGGCTTAATAGTGCGAGATTCAGACCTCCGCAAGGAGCATTCGGTCTCGAAAGGTTTAAAATACGACATTTAAGAAAAATGAGATTTTTGGAAAATAAAATATTTATTAAAAATTATTCTTGTATAAACATATGTATATTTATCATTTAAACACCTATTTTATTATAAGATAAAGTTTCCACCTTTTCCTAAAAATTACAAGATTAAAAGTTACATTAAAATACCATGAATTTCAAATAATTCAATATTACCAATTAATACCTTATTTATGTAATTAGGATATTATCACTAGAAATAACACAAAATAAAATCACACTCATTATAACTATAAAGACGAATAATAAATACTTGAGGTGTATCTTGAAAACTATATAAAAGTATTTTTACATAAAACCCCCTCAAGTTTTATAAATTACGATAAGGACCCTAACAAATATAGAACTTCGACTTACATTTCTTTTAGTCTGACTCGGGTTTGAGTCTGATTATTTTTGACTTGAATATGATTCAAGTCAATCTATATTCTTTAATATTCCAACTCAATATGAACACATGAATCCCAGAATCTAGTTAACAATCTATACATCTTGACTGAATCAAACCATGGATATACATCCATTATTCAGTTATTCCATTTACCTGATTATGCAGTTACACTCTGTTTACTGATATCATGGTTTTGGTCGGTCATCCAACTTACACAATACAATACTACAATACAATCAAAACACTACGGGGTTTAAGGGGTAGATTGGTACGGAAGGTGTTAAAGGTGGCACGAGGCGGTAAGATTAAGACACCTAACATGAATCCAATTGCCGTTGTTCCGGGTTGTATAACGGAGCCTTGTACTCTATATTCCGTTTGCCATGGTCTCTAGCATATAGAGACCCCTCTCGTATACACTGGCATTCTTCTGTACCAAGCTACAAACAACAGCGTTAATACAACATTACAACAATACAATACAACATTAAAAGCTACTCTCTCTGTCTCCTACTTTTTGTCTATTTCTCCCTTATCTTTGGGACTTACCGAGCGACCTGTTCGCTGACGACATTCTATTTCTTTCATCTTTGAATGTCGTCAGGTGCTTTGGACACAGCAGAGATCGAGCCTACCGGTGAAGACTTGGAGCAGTTTCACGAAGACCCCGAGCTTTAGACATTGTACCTTGTTCTATTCAGTACTTTCATTTCCTGTTATGCCATTGTTTAGGCATCGCTTTTCATTCCAGTTGTATTTACTTTTCATGCATTATACAAAAGAATGTTATTAATAAAGTTGTTGTTATTTCTATATCTCTTGTCTCTTGTGATTTACTTTTATATTGCTTAGATACGCTTAGCGTATGTACTTCTAAGTATATACGTAGCGGACCTCGCCGCGTCCCTTTCGCCGTACACTGGGAAGCGGGGCGTGACAATGAGAGTAGGAGTTGTCAACACATTATCTCATCCAAAATGATTTAATTAGATATTAACTTCTGAACTAAAACATTTTCTACCCATTTTTCATTTATACCCTTAACAAATTTCCATTTCCACAAGAAACTTAAACTTTACCTAGAAACCCTTCACAACTTATGTTATTATAAAACACTCATTTTATTAAAATGAAGCTAAAATTCACCTTAAAACCCTTATAACTTATTTATGTTACATACTAAAGATTTTATCTAATTTGTTTTACAAACATCTTATGAAATTATCCTATTTGGTTTTAAAAACTTTTTAATTTGGCGCTTTATTACTTAATTAATTAATTTTATTTATTTCTAAAATTTCAGAATGCTACAATATTCCCCCTTTAAGAAAATTCGGTCCCCGAATTTAAAATTAACTAGACATACCATCAAAAAGATATAGAAATTTCCTTCGCATCGCATCCTGGGTCTCCCAAGTAATTTTCTCGCGTTCCTTTCCTTGCCAAAGAACCTTTACAGACGGAAGTACCCTCGATCTTAGTTTCTTCGCCTGCCAGTCAAGAATAGCGACTGGCTGCACTGTGTAGGATAAATCCGGCTCAAGCTGTAAGGTCTGATGCTGGATCGCGTGTGATGGATCGTGAAGATACTTGCGAAGCATCGAAACGTGAAACACCGGATGCACGTCGGGAAAACTCGGTGGAAGGGCTAAACGATAAGCCACAGCACCCACTCTCTCCAGAATCTTGTAAGGTCCGACATACCTGGGGCTGAGCTTCCCCTTCTTCCCGAAACGCATCACACATTTCATTGGAGACACTCGTAGGAACACATGATCTCCTACTCCAAACTCGAGTCTACGACGTCGTCGATCTGCATATGATTTCTATCTGCATTTGGCCGCCCTCATTCTGTTCGTATCAATTGAATCTTCTCTGTAGTCTCATGTACTATCGGCGGTCCCAAAATGCTACTCTCGCACAGTTCCGTCCAGCAAACAGCTGATCGACATTTCCTCCCATACAAAGCTTCAAAGGGTGCCATTTGGATCATCTCCTGAAAACTGTTGTTGTACGAGAATTCTATCAAAGGTAGGTGACGGTCCCAACTACCACCAAAATCAAGACTACAAGCGCGAAGCATATCCTCTAGTGTCTGAATGGTCCGCTCCGACTGACCATCTGTCTGTGGGTGAAAAGCCGTACTAAAGCTCAATCGTGTGCCAAGAGCTTCTTGAAGTTTCTGCCATAACCTGCTAGTAAACTGGGTACCCCTATCTGAAACTATGCACGTCGGAACTCCATGCAGACATACAATCTCATCGATGTAAATTTGAGCATAATGTGCAAACCCATACGTCGTCTTCACTGGAAGAAAATGAGCTACCTTTGTCAATCTATCTACAATCACCCAAATAGAATCATACCCTCTGCTAGTCCTGGGTAGACCCACCACGAAATCCATAGAAATCTGTTCCCATTTCCACTCTGGAATGGGCAAGGGCTGCAACTCTCCGGCTGGCCTCTGGTGTTCTGCCTTGACTTGCTGACAAGTAAAGCATCTCGACACAAACTCCGCAACATCCCTCTTCATTCCTTCCCACCAATAAACATCCTTCAGATCATGATACATCTTGGTAGAACCAGGATGAATACTGTATGCTAATCTATAAGCCTCCTCTAAGATCCCACGTCTCAATCCGTTGGAATCAGGTACACAAAGACGAGTCCTAAAGCGTAATACTCCTCGATCATCAATCACAAACTCCGATCCCCTGCCCTGCCTAACCTGGTCCATAATCTCTGATATAGGAGCATCTACGGGCTGTGTCTCTCGAATACGATCCAATAACTGAGGTCGGGTGCGAACATGTGCTAGTTGTTCTCCTATCGGGGTGAACTCAAACTATATACGACTATCACATAAAATCTGCCAGTCTGTAGAAGAATGTCTCTGCAAAGTGCGTAAATGAGATAAGCTACCTCCAGGTCTCCGACTCAAAGCATCTGCTACTACATTCGCTTTGCCTGGATGATACAAGATCTCATAATCGTAATCTTTCACCAGTTCCATCCATCTACGTTGCCTTAGGTTCAGATCCCTCTGCTGAAAAATATACTTTAAGCTTTTATGATCTGTGAAGATTTGGCACGACTCTCCATACAAGTAATGTCTCCAAATCTTCAGTGCGGAAACTACAGCAGCCATCTCCAAATCATGAGTGGGGTAGTTCTGCTCGTGCCTCTTCAACTGTCGAGAAGCATAAGCTATAACCCTGCCGTGCTGCATCAATACACAGCCTAAACCCACTCTAGAGGCATCATAATACACAACAAAGCCACCTGACCCAAAAGGAAATGATAATACAGGTGCAGTTGTCAAGCAAGTCTTCAACTGCTGGAAACTCTGCTCACATGCATCTGTCCAAAGAAAGGGAACCTCCTTCCTAGTCAATCCGGTCAACGGTGCAGCTATTAGAGAAAAATCCTGCACAAAGCGTCGGTAATAACCTGCCAGACCTAAGAAACTGCAAATCTCTGTAACTGACACAGGTCTGGGCTAGTGTTGCACTGCTTCGATCTTCTTTGGGTCCACATGTATCCCCTCTCTCGTGACCACGTGACCCAAGAACTCCATAATGTCTAGCCAAAAGGCACACTTGGAGAATTTTGTAAACAGCTGATGCTCCTTCAAGGTCTGCAACGTAATACGCAAATGCTGCTCGTGCTCCTCTCTACTCCGGGAATAAACGAGAATGTCATCAATGAATACTATAATAAACTGATCAAGAAAGGGCCTGAAGATACGGTTCACCATATCCATAAAAGCTGCTAGAGCGTTGGTGAGTCCGAACGACATCACCAGAAATTCATAGTGCCCATATCTTGTGCGAAACGCGGTCTTCGGAATATCGTCTTTCCGAACCCTCAACTGGTGATACCCCGACCGCAAATCAATCTTCGAGAAGTAACCAGCTCCCTGCAACTGATCGAATAAGTCATCTATACGTGGTAGTGGATACCTGTTTCGCACAGTGACACGATTCAGCTGTCGGTAGTCGATGCACAGTCTCATACTACCATCATTCTTCTTTACAAATAAGATAGGAGCTCCCCACGTCGATACACTAGGACGCACAAGTCCTCTATCTAACAACTCTTGCAACTGACTTTTAAGTTCCTTCAACTACGTCGGTGCCATATGATAGGGTGGAATAGAAATATGCCCCGCACCCGGAATCAAGTCAATGCAGAACACAATGTCACGATCAGGCGGTAATCCTGGTAACTCGGCAGGAAATACCTCTGGAAATTCTCGTGCGATTGGAACCTGGTCCAATGGAATCTCAGCGACCCCTAAGTCCTGAACAAATGACAAGAATCCATGACAGCCCTTCTTCAAGAGTCGCCCCGCACAAAGAGCAGAAATCAAATTGGCAGGAGTTATATTACAATCCCCCTGCACAACAAACATCGGTTCACCTGGAAAACAAAATCTAACCGCTTTCCCCCGACAATCTACATAGGCATGACAAGCAGCCAACCAATCCATACCGAGAAGTATATCAAAATCTAACATATCTAGGAGAATCATATCAACTAGCGAATCTCTATCACCAATACGCACAGAACATGATCTGAATACGTGTCGAGCTATAAAAGAATCTCCCATCGGAGTAATCACTACCAATGGTAAATCTAACAATGACGACTCTTTCCCCAAAGAAAGTGCAAAGCGTGAAGATACATAAGAATGTGTAGAACCGGGATCAAATAAAATATGTGCATCTAGTGAACATACTGCAAGAGTACATGTCACAACGGCATTTGATGCCTGGGCATCCTGTGGAGTCAGCGCAAAAACCCATGCCTGGCCGCTGCCCACATCCTGTCGTCCTCTACCTCTATCTCCTTGACCTCTCTGAGAGAGTCCTGCAAAGCCTCGACCTCGAGGTGCAACTGCCTGGCGTGTAGCGCCAACTGGGGGAGGAAGTAAAGTCATCGACGTAGAAGGTGGAAGGGGTAAAGCAGCCTGTAGAACAACGGCCCCTCCCTGGGATCTACAATCCCGTGCAAAGTGTCCGGGAACTCCACACCTAAAACATGTAGATGGGGGCCTCTGATCATCGGGATAAGAACTGAACATCTGGCCCTGGGTCCAATCTCGTCCGAGACTGCGGCCTGGAGTATATCTTCCTCTACCTCTGCCAAACTTCCTAGTCATTGGCCCAAACGGTCTACTCCTCTTTGGTTTAGGAACAACCACGGCCTCACGCAACCGCTCCTCCACTCGTATCGCTGCATCCATGGCCTGCGCATACGTATCAAAATGCTGGGAGCCTATAGCTAAATACAACTGCGTATCCAGACTCATTAGGAACCTCTTCACCCTAAGTTCCTCCGTAGGTACTAAGTATGGAGCATAGAGCGACAACTGGGTGAATCGTAAATCATAATCTGCCACTGACATACTTGCCGATTTCCGCAATGCTTCAAAACTGCTAGCTCTAGCGTCCCTCACACTCTGTGGAAGAAATCTAGCAAGAAAGATCTCGGAAAACTCGGTACACGACATCGGAGGAAGACCCGTAGCTCGTCCTCTATCCATCGACTCACACCACTCCTGTGCAAGTCCCTCTAAACGAAAGCTATTCAGCTCAACTGACCTCGCAGTAGAACATCGCAATGATCTGCCAATCCTCGCCATCCTATCAAGAAAGGACTGAGGATCCTCCGCTACATCGGTCCCTGTGAATACCGGAGGTCTCAACATCATAAACTCCGCAAGCGATACCTCCATCACTCTCGTATCTACAAGTGCTACTGTCTGCGTAGGCTGTACCTCGGACTCTGCCACGGTCGACGTCGGATCATATCTCAGTACTCGAGTGGCCTCAGCTAACTGTCCTACCACTCGCTGCAATTCTAACATGCCCTCCTCTATCCTAGTCATGCGATCTGGAGGAGGAGGATCAACATGCTCGTGCACCGCCGGAACGTCTGGTGTACCAGTCACCATCACAGAAGGACTCGCCCTAGCTGTATCTCTGGCTGAGGCTCGCCTAGCCCGCGTAGCCATAGCAGCTGGAACAAGAAACAAGAGTTGATAAGGCTTATGAATAAGAACAATCAATAACGGAGAATCAACGGAAGAATAGATCAAGATATACATCCTAAGGTTAGTCAGGCTGAGTATGGTAACGTAAATATGCCGCGGAACATACGTACGGTACTGCACTCATCCTAATTCACCTACTCCATCAAACCAAAGGTCATCCTAAATCACGGACTCACGTCAACCTATTTTAATTTCCTACCCGATTCCGTAAGGTTAATCCTACGCTCTGATACCAACTTTGTCACGACCCAAAGTTTGGATGTGACCGGCACTTAGATTGTATAATATCTAAAGATATGCACACAGTCCAAGTAAGCCGAAAACCAAGATCAAAATCCTTTTTGCGGAATTCTATATATAGAAATTTAGTTTTTAAGTAAAAATCGCAATTTTGTGAGGTTAAATTTTAAACAAGTATAAAGTGTTAAGTTTGGTTGCATCCCTAGTTGGGATCAACAACAACAATCGTGGAGACAATTATCCAGGAGTATAAAACATTAACAAGAATTTCAAATAAGTAAGAAAATTACTAATATATAGAACTAAACCGTCCCATCTGTCAAATAATATACATATAACCATCTCTCACCATAAGTCATATACATGTCTGATGGAGATTTTCTAGATACAAATACAATACCAAAAGAGAAGGTTACTACATATGTAACCCACCTATCAAAAGATGCGGTATAAGCTACGAAAAGTAGATCTGCCTGGCCGCTAAGTGTCCCCTCTACCCCTGCAAGGAATTATGGCACAACGGGGGTGAGTTGCCAACTCAGTGAATAAACCAACATATAATGACTAATAATGTAAATATGACGACCATACTAACTAAAATGTGAACAAGTAAAATATATGATGGTATGTGGAAAGCATGAATCTGTACTATAAATATCATAACAAAAATGAAATCTCATCATTTATTTCCAATAATTGATATCTTTCCGTGCCTATCATCGACACAAAACTTCCCTTTCTCTCAGGCATCATTCCTCGAATGACCCTACAATCAAAACACCGGTCGGTATCATCTAAATATCCGCCGTGTTTCATAAATATCTCCGGTATTGAGTATCCTCGCTAGGTTCGCCCGCCTCAAATGCGGCTATCCTGCCCCTCGGTCTCGACCGGGTCCACCATGTATCCAACTGTATATCTCCCCCACTCAGTCTGGATAACGTAAAATCCGCGACCGTATATCTCCCCCACTTGGTCCGGAATAAATCAAATCATAAAACATCTCATAGTGGACATGACACATCAATCATGAAATCACTGGATTTATATAATAGTATTCAAAACTCAAAACCATAAATCCTCAATAATACAATTACCCCTTATATCAACATAAAAAACTCAAATACTAAACATGATATTAATGATGCAATTTACTACTGTTATTGGCGTTTAAGATATGACATGAATCATTTTTAACAAAAATTTTACTAAGTGTAAAAATGACATGGTAATATCGACGAGGTATGTGTAACATGTAAGATGTGCACGTGGCATAACTCGTCGATACTTGTGCAGTATTCTAGCAACTAAGCAAAGTATATATGAATTATGAGTGCATATTATCAATTTAGCATACCAAGTAAAGCATTTATTTAAATAAAACTACGGGCGTAACGCGCCATCTTTACAAAATTCCCCGGTAGATATTTAGTCTACTCACCGGAAAACGTCGTATCTACTCAGGACTTGCCAATCCTTTTCCTTTCCTCGCTGCCTCCGAAAATCTCGTATTTGAATCTATCATCAAAATTTAACCTATATAACGAAACGGCTACTCCGACATGACGGAAATGAAAAACACCCGTTCCCACGTACTAGTTATATTGCAAACGACTATATCAAGCTATTTAACACTTAACCTTACTGGATTTTAACCCTATTCTGCATCGCGACAGAAAACAGATTGAGATACGCTTAACCATGTCGTGTTTTGGTTTCTTAGATATCTTTTCCGATATAAGCCTCTAGATTTCGTATACAGCTGAAATAACTTATTTAAATAACACCAAAATTGCCACAATTATACACAGAAACATACCCAACAAGCCAAAACCACCTAGCCTCCTACAAATCCGGCGACGCCGGAATTTCAATATGAGTCGCCGGCCCAATTCCGATCCCCTGGTTTCGTGTTCCTATGGTTAGCTCTAGGTTCAACATACATTATTTTAGCACTGTTTTGTTAAGTTTATTTTTATCTAAACTAAAGCAGATTCAAACAGAGCCTAGTTGTATCTAAAATACGATATTATAGAACTTGTTCATTTTAATTTAAACTAGTTACATAACCTTAATTCATACTGTGGTTCGGAATTTTATCTGCACTTAACTTGTTGGAATAACACCCTCCAAGATGCACAAGCTCTTTGTCATAGCTTGATGGTGAGAAAATCCTAGAACTTAGCTTTTCTTCTCCTTTCTATTATTCTTCCTTATTTGTTCTTGATTTATTTTTCTTTCTTTAAATTTTTAGAGTTTTTATTTAACTAACTGATCTGAACAAGGTTTATATATGGTGAAGGGAAGAAAAAGGGGGTAGCAGGAGGTGTCAATGAATTAGATGTGCCCTCTTCATGCAAGGAGGAGGTGTTGGTGTGTGAGTGTACATGAGAGTAGGAGTTGTCAACACATTATCTCATCCAAAATGATTTAATTTGATATTAACTTCTGAACTAAAACATTTTCTACCCATTTTTCATTTATACCCTTAACAAATTTCCATTTCCACAAGAAACTTAAACTTTACCTAGAAACCCTTCACAACTTATGTTATTATAAAACACTCATTTTATTAAAATGAAACTGAAATTCACCGTAAAACCCTTATAGCTTATTTATGTTACATACTAAAGTTTTTATCTAATTTGTTTTACAAACATCTTATGAAATTATCCTATTTGGTTTTAAAAACTTTTTAATTTGGCGCTTTATTACTTAATTAATTTTATTTATTTCTAAAATTTCAGAATGCTACAGTTCCAGACAGTTCTGACCTGCATGGGTCACCAACAAAACCTGTCACGCCCCTCTTCCAAGTGTACGAAAAAAGGACGCGACTGGCCGCTATGTATTTACTCTGAAGTAAATACGCTAATCATATCTAAGCAATATAATTGCACAAGAGACAAAGACAGTAGGCATAAATGAACAACAACTTTATTTATTAACATTCTTTAGTAGAATGCATGGAAAAGTTAATACATCTGAATGAAAGTAATGCCTAAACAGTGGCATAACATAAATGAAAAGTACTGAAATGAAATGTGTACAATGAATCTAAATCTCTGGGTCGTAGGATAGCTGATCCAAGTCCTCGCTGGTAGGCTCGATCTCCTGAGTGTCCAGATCACCTGACAACATTCCAAAGAAGAAAGAGAAGGAATGTCGTCCGCGAACAATCGCTCGGTAAGTCCCAAAGATAAGGGAGAAATAGAATAGGCAATGGAGAAAGTAGCTTTTAAAGTTGTATTGTATGGTTAACGCTGTTGTTTGTAGTTTGGTACAGAAGGATGCCAGTGTATACAAGAGGAGTCTCTATATGCCAGAGACTAAGGGCAACAGGAGTACAAGGAACCGTTTATGCCACGATACAACAACAACATGAATTCAGGTTAGGTGTCTTAAGTCTTGCAGTCTCGTTCCACTTCTAACACCTTCCGTACCAATCTACCCCTTAGAAACCCCGCGATGTATTGATTGTATAGTTGTATTGTCTTGTAAATTGTAATGTCTTGAATTATAGCTTATACAGATGGATGACTTGCCGGAACCATGATATCAGTAAAATGGATATAACTGGAGAATCATGTAAATGGAAGTATATCCATGGTTCGGTTCGGTCAATACAGATTGAATGAATTCATGGATTCATATTGAATTGTAATATTGTAAATTGTACTTGAATCATATTCAAGTCAGATTATTTATAATGAGACTCAGTCTGAGTCAGAACAATTAGAAAAGAAATTGAAGTCCTGAATTAGGTTTTGATGTTATCGGTAACCGCTGCACATGGACGGCAGGATTTGTGTCTTTTTCAAAGACGATTACCGCGTTGATAACACCGTTTGTTAAGTTGTCTACCTTAAATAGGCAAGCACCTATATCTCTGGCTCCCTGAGGCTCAAGAGACTGGTCCCGCTTAAACCTATATTTACTAGGGTCCTTATTGTAATTTATAAAACTTGAAGGGGTTTTATGTAAAAATAAGTTTGTATAATTTACAAAATACACCTCAAGTATTTAATTATCGTCTATAGAGTTTTCATAGTTGTGGATTTTATATTTGTGACATTTCTAGTGAATAAACATATTTTTCATAATACATGGTATTTAATTGTAAAGTGTTGGACTTGTATGGAATTTCATGGTATTTTCATGTAAAGTGATTCTTTTGATTTAGAAAAAAATTGGAATATTTATAATATATCAAAAATAGATATTTTGAAGACACACACATATATATATATATATATTTATAAAATAATTTAATTATTATTTTTCTAGAAATCTCATTTTCTTAAGATATTTGTATTTTAAAATCTTTCGAGACCGAATGCTCCTTGCAGAGGTCTGCATCTCACACTACTATGCCCGAGAATGTGCGATAATCCGCATCATCCTGAATGGGTTCCCCAAAATAGGTTGTAGCGGCGCTTTGCAAAGATATGTTTAAAATATATAATCTTATAGAAAAAGGTTTTGTAGTTTATGGTATTTATTTGTAAGAATCGTATTTCCGTATTCTAGTTTCCCAAGAGATATCGTGTTATTGTTACATATGAGTGTTGTGAAGAGGAAGATCATTATCTCGTGATCTATTTAAAGGTATAGCAAGAAATATGATGTCTTAATGTCGAAACTAAACTACATGGTATTTTTCTGAAAAGATACGATAAAAACTACAATATGAATTCTTTTGTTATGAAACTTGTTCAATATATTTTGCTAATGATTAATAATCAAGATGTGAGGGTTTAGTATGTTTGTATTTAAGAAAAAATGGAGTTTTTAAGAAAAAACGAATCGGAAGTCGGATTAACTCCGCTTCCGTCGGGTTTTAGAAAAACAAGTTTTAAGAATAGAATAGAGAAGGGGAAGGTAAGATTTACTGGCTTTTGGTTTAGAGGAGAGGAAGAGGGATTGGTAGTAGGTTCCGGTGCGTCGTTTCGTCGCCGGAAGCTCCTAGGGTCGTCGTCGGAATTTCGTCGAAGCTTCGCCCTTCGCTAACTCTACTTGTACACAAAAATTTTAGAGAGTTTTGGACAGAGTTTGTGAGTGAGGGGGTGTGGTTTGGAGTGGTATTTATAGGATAGTCTAGGGTTTAGGGTAGATGAAAGGTTGTATGAAAATTGTATTAAAAAATGGTTTAATGGAGTTTTTAATGTCTCTGTTATTGTGTAGGTGAAATAAACTATACAGGGTTACCAGAAGACCAAAAGGTACAGAACTCATGAAGACTAAATTGGATTTGGCATGGAATAGGCCGGTGCCACCGGCCGATTCGGTCGATCCACTGCCCCGATTCGGCCGAGTCTGGCCGGGGCTCGCTGCCATGTGTTCGTCATCTCATGGTGAAGCTTCTGGGTCAGTTTGTTTTATTTGTGACTTTCGGTTTTTACGAATTATGCACTGTAGAATCTTGGGCTTCTAAAAATTTAAAAGAAAATGAATTAAAAAAATAATGTGGCTAATGGGATTTAAACTCTGATACTTTGGTTCAGCAGTGCAAGATCTTACCAATGAGCTACAAGCTCGTTCTTTCTATTAAAAAGCAAAACAAATTTATAACTTGTGCTCAGGCAAAAGTACCCCTTTCTGTATTTTTGAAAAATTTGTATAGAAAGTTGTACAGGAAGTTTAGGGTTGTTACAAATATACATCACATATACAATAATGGCCTCTAGGGTGTATATATAACTAACAATCTCCCACTTGCACTAAGGTCAGTTGTTGTAGTATCTTATACCCAACATCCCGAAGAGTCTCTCAAATTGTATCTGGGGTATATCCTTCGTGAATGGATCCGTAGTGTTGTCCTTTGTGTCAACTCTCCTGACCTCGATCTCCCAGCGATCAACTATCTCCCGAATCAGGTGATACCGCCTCAGAATATGCCTGGATCGCGAATGGGACCTGGGTTCCTTGGCCAAAGCACTGCTCCATTGTTATCATAATACAAAGGTATTGGATGCTCAATGGATGGAACCACACCAAGTTCAGTTATGAACTTCTTCATCCAGACAGCCTCTTTAGCAGTATCGTTGGCAGCGATGTATTCAGCCTCCATCGTCGAGTCTGCCATGGTTTCCTGTTTGGAACTCTTCCAATAGACCGCCCCTCTATTGAGGGTAAAGATAAATCCCGAGACCGACTTAGAGTCGTCCTTATCACTCTGGAAGCTTGAATCGGTAAAGGACTCCACTTGGAGTTCTCCATTACCATACATCAAGAACATCTATTTAGTCATTCTCAAGTACTTGAGAATGTTCTTCACAGCTGTCCGGTGATTCTCTCCAGGATCTTCTTGATACCTACTCACTACACTTAGTGAGGATGCTACATCGGGTATGGTACATAGCATCGTGTACATGATAGAGCCTACTGCCGAAGCTAGCGTGTCACCTGCCTCAACTTCAACTCTGTCTTCGACCAACCCCAGCTCTCCTAACTTGGGTATCCCTTGCATGCGAGCTCTCTCCAAATCAGTCTTGGGAGACATCTCTTTGGAGAGAGTGGGTCCAGAGATCGTGGGTAAATTCCCACGCTTGGATTCTTCCATACTAAACCTCTTTAGTATGGTGTTAATGTACCTGGATTGGGACAATCCCAGTATCCGTTTAGATCTATCTTTATAAATCTTAATTCCCAAGATGTAGGAGGCATCAGCTAGATCTTTCATTGAGAATCTTTGTGATAAGAAGAGCTTGACCGATTGCAGCATAAGAATATCATTTCCTATCAAGAGTATGTCATCCACGTACAATATAAGGAAGACCACCTTACTCTCTGCCACCTTCTTGTATATACAAGGTTCATCTATATTTTTGACGAAGTCAAACTCTTTGACTATGACATCAAAACAGATGTTCCAACTCCACGATACCTGCTTTAACCCGTAGATGGATTTAAGCAGCTTGCATACCTTTCTGCTACTCCCAGTATCCATGAAGCCCTCTGGCTGAGTCATGTACACACTCTCTTCTAAATCACCATTTAGAAAGGCGGTCTTAACATCCATTTGCCAGATTTCGTAGTCATGGTATGCGGCAATTGCAAGTAGGATCCGGATGGACTTAAGCATAGCCACTGAAGAAAAGGTTTCATCATAATCCACACCTGTTCGTTGATGAAAACCTTTTGCAACAAGTCTAGTGTTCATATCAGAAAACTGCATTCTAATACCGCTCATTCATTATCTATTTGTTGTATTTATCGGTACTATTAACCAGTGTCTGCTCAGTAATACAGATTACAGGTATCCGTGATAAAATACTGGAAATACATTTAAAAGCACGGATATATCAATTGAGAGCCGACACTGCAACCAGAACTGCAATCCGACCGATACTTCAGGAGTCCCTTTTTGCAACAAGTTTGTGTACACATTTTTTATCTAAATGGTCTAACACAACAAATGTGTACACAAGACTTTTAGGCACATGTGAATATGATATAATATGCACTCAAGGCAAAATATTATATGCATTCAAGGCTAAACCTCATGTGTTGATTTTTTCCTTCCAAAACTGAAATCAAATCAAAGTCAATTGGACAAATCAACAAAACCATAATGGGGGCAGCCATGATTTAGGCACATGTGGGAATGAAGTTATGAGCATTTAATGCTAAAAATTTGGTGTTGATTTAGAAATTCGAATTTCCCTCCAAGCATTGAGCGCAAATCAAGTCAGAACAGAGAAAACAAACTGGACCAAATTGATGCGGGGGACCTAACAAGTCAACACACCAAGTACGAGACCGTTCCAACATGATGTGGCCGGCCACATTACCTCTTGGACCGGCCTGGCCGGCCCCACCTCCTCAAGTGAGCCCCAGCTCCTCACAGTGACTTCTTTGCTGCCATGTAGCCCTAATTTTATTGTTTATTTTCTTTTCTTTTCTGCCTATAAAAGCAGGCAGTGGGCAAAGGTTCAAGAGGTCATTCTTTAGTCTTCGATTGTCATTCTTTGTCCAAGTTTTCTATTCTCCTTTCTTGTAAATAGCTTAGTCCCCTTGAGTTCTTAACCTTCTCTTGATTCTTCAACCTCTTCATTGAGCTTGAAAGTTTAAGAGTTGGTTATTGATCTCAAGGGGTTGTATCGTTCTTGAAGTTTAATAAAGTGTTCTTTTGTGCTTCCTTCACCATGAGTTCTTTGCCCTCTCTTGATCTTGCAACCTCTTTATTGAGCCTGCAAGTTGAAGTTTGGGTTATTGAACCCATGTCTTGCAATATGTTCTTTGGTTCCTAATCTTTTACTTACTTGCATTTTATTCTTGCTCTTTTAATTCTCGCACTTAAATTCCATGCACTTTAATTACTTGCTTGTAATCTTTTCTTTTCTTTGTTCTTCTATTTTGTTATCTCTTTTTGGTTTGTTTTGGGAATGGTGTGAATATTGTTGTTAGGAAAAGAGAAAGATATTGTAAGTTAACGTTTCATTTTTCATTTTCTTTTCCCGTCTTTTCCATTTGAAACTCCACCCAAACCCTACGCAAGCGCTCCGTTAGGCATCCTACCCTACCAAGGTAAAGGTGATTCCTAACCGTGACCGGTTGCATTCGGTTTGGCCGGAGGTGAAAGCAAGAGACAAGAACGGACGGACAAGGGTTGATAAGCCGGATTCCATGAATACCGTGCTTAAGTCCCCTAATCCACGTTGTTGCCGATTGTTCTAGCTTCATTGGTTAAGTTCGGCTCAAAGTACTTGAATACAGAATCCATTAATTTACACTATCCTATCGTTTCCTAACAAGCCTTATACTTGAATATAACACATAGGTTAGATAACGAACAAATCCGCCACGTTGTTAACTCGTTAAAACAAGCCTAAAAACTTACCATCTCCCTGTGGATCGACCCGTGCTCATCGCGGCTAGCTGCAAAGCAACACCGTTCTGATCGCGGTTAAACTTTAGAACTTTTAAATATCCGACACGCTTTTGGCGTGCGATCAAATGGCGCCGTTGCCGGGGAGACGGTAACGTTTTTAGTTTTTGTTATTTCGGGTTAATCTTGTTAATACCCATCTAACCCTATTTTTCAAAACAACATAAAAATTTCAAAACCAAAACAAAAACAAAAAACTAACATTCTTAACTCATTTTGCTCTCTTGATTTTGTACCTTCTTGCACTCTGGCTCTGAACTAAAACACCAAACAATACCAGTGTGATACTATTAAAACAATGTATTCACAAAAGAAATTTGGAGCCCTATCTCTAAGAGAAAACCGGCGACATCCCCTACATTTCCGGCAACGCCGGCCGTACCACCTCATTTTTGCTCCAAAATTTTTCCTGGTGCTCTATTGTTCTGGTTTTGTCCCATTTGTATTGTTTGCTTGTTTTAAATTTTAGTGTGCAGGTATTTGGGCATTCGTATCGCCTTTTCGCACTAATATCCATTTTTCCGACATTTCAGATTTTTGCGGAATTGCGAAGGGCGATTTTGGGGAGCAAAGTGCACATTCAAAGTTAAGGTGGTTACGAAATACAGTGCCAAAGATCCGGGTAGTTTGACCCGCGCAAGAAAACTTTTCAAGCTACTTGGATTCGATTCAACGGGGGTTTCCTAACCCAAAAATTTAACGGTACGTATTTTACAAACACCTTCTTCTCAAATCCGACGCTTCCAATATAATATCTTTGCAGGATTCTTTGCAAGTTCGCTAGCAAACGCCAAAAATTGACTAACCCGTATTTGTTGCAGTGCTGTGCTTAAAGTAAAAAATGATTGTTTGATTATTTGAACAAAAATTTTTGATTTGCGCATTGCATACATTAATACGGATTTAAGGGCAAGCGAACCCCACAACATACGATAAAGGATTTCATCACCTTTTCCGTAGCCCACAAATCACGAACTTGAACATAACGCTTACCCGCACAAATTTTAAAAGAAACTAGACTTTAAGCGTTAAGGACTTCGCGCTCACTAGGAGAGGTTAATTGTGTTTAGAACACCGCTTAACGGTATATTTTTTACGGGGTGTCTAGGAAAGTGTTAACGACGAAACCGCCAAAAGAGAAAGGGTTATTTAATTAAGGACCTTCATGAAAGCGTCGGAAAACCTCCCATTATCTTTGCACTTACCTGGCCTCGTGATCAGTATATCTTGAGCCTGTTTCTCGACACAGTTTTATCTCGCCAATCAAGTTCTTGAGCAGGTCTAGTTGACCTAGGTGAACCCTAGAACGATTAGGTGTGTGGTATTTTTGTGTCGTGATTGTTTTTGGTCTAGATTCTTTTTGTGTGTATATTTCATTCTTTTGTTAATAACTAACAAAAAAATAAAAAAAATCGCATTCTTTTTCCCCTCCTTTTCTCTTCCTTTCTTTCTTTCTCTCTTCATAACATGGGTACCCCACCTCGAAAAACTCTTGCCGAACTTTGGTACCCACAACCAGACATAACTTCCTACGATTCTTGCTTTGGTCAAATTTCGAACGACCCATCCATGCCCAAAATTTCATTGAAAGATTGCATAGACGCGTCTAGGAAAAACACTTGTACTCCGCAATCCACTTTGTATCAACCGTTTCAACCTTCACCACCCTCTTATGTTGATACCCCTTTTGCAAGTCGTCCTTTGTCCATCGCTGAACATATTGAACAATCCCGTAGTCGATCTTTTAATCATTTCACCACTACAAATTCTTTGGATCAACAATTCCATTCACCTTCTTATTCGTATGATGATCCTACCCATGTCCAACCATTCAATTCCTGCCAGTCCTACCCAACGTTTGCTCCTTCCCTAGACATTGCTTCTAAACCACCATTTGGAAATTTTCAGTATCCAAACAACTTTGAATCTTTTACTGAAACCCCTTCACAACCTATGTCTAGTCTAGAACAGTCATTGGAAGACTTTAGGGTAGCGACATGCCAACAGATGATGGATTTGAATGCGTTCATGGCTTCCCTCATACAACCTAGTGACCCGGTAGCCAGTTTCCAACTAGCTCCAAATTTTCAAATGTATGAAGAGGCGGTTGGACAGGTTGAGAATTTGAGTGGAGAGAGTGAGTTGTATACCATTCCAAATCGAACCTGGTTTTGAATCACAAGACTCTGGTTTTGAATGTCTATCTAATGTTCCAAACGATTCACCAATTGAAGATAGAAGGGTTAATGAGTTGTGCGACTTTGTAGTATTTGATTTACCCGATTGTGAAGGGTCCGTTCCAAGTAAAACCAGTCCTAAACCATTTGACCTCTACCCCTCCATCTTAGAACCAGAATCGATTGAAGTCCATGCTTTTGATGAGGTGTCTGAGAATATTGATTTTCACTTGATTGAGGATATTGACGCTGGGAATATTTTGGATGATGAACCTGTAGATTTGGATGAGTTTTTCTCTCCAATTCATCATCCCGAGTCATTAACTGTTTTTCCCGAACTTCATATGCGTCTTGATTTTGATGAAATATGCATGGATAGGCTTAACTTTGAGGATATTTTTGAGGATGAAACAGTTCTAGATGATGAGTCGGATTTTCCAATTCATCCTATCCCTTTCATTTACTGTGTACAACCTCCTGAACCTATAACCGATAACCTTCCTCAAGCACTCCCCTCCATCCTTTCCATCGTTCCGACCGCGCAAGAAACCATATCACTTTCATTTCTTGTGTCTGGTTTACCAAGTTCGGCGTACCCATTTCTCACGAATCTTGAGGGATTTGACCCTATTTCTCGACGGGTTAATACATTAGTACAAACGCTTCTTACACATCGGTCATTACAAATTATGCTAATTTATTCACTCCATTTTCACCCTGAAGTTCGTATTCCATTTCTTTCTCCCTTCCGCCATTCTTCTCCTCCACCGAGACCGTATACCACTTCTACCTCCATACGGTCTCGTGTATTCTCCATTTCTTTCCTCACCGTATTCTTTCACCAACCTGCACATAATAGCGATAAGATTTTTGAATGGTTGGTGCTCACTTTTGGCCTGTGTAAGGCCCTGTATAGATTGATACTGTTCTCTTTCCCTCTTAATCCTGAACTTCAACGCTAAACAGTGGAAACGCTGTTTCACTTAAATTTGGGGGGAACCTTTTGGTGTACATATTTTTGGTTTTTATTTTTATATATAATTTGTTTTTGGGGAGGCACCGACAATTTTGACCCTCTTGGTGTAGCCTGACAGTATGGGCACTGTCAAGTTTAAGTTTGAGGGTGTGCTCGGTAAGCTTTCTACCTTCGCATTCATTTGTATATTCTGCATTTGCACACTTATTTAAAAACCCATAAAATTCAGAAAATTTTCTAAAAACATAAAAACTTTGTCGTCAAGTTAGCTAGCGGGAGAACTTAGATTCAATATTTCGACGGTTTTGTTTGATAAGATAGGAACAACTAAATCCTATTTTTAGATTTTGAAAACCTGAAAGATAACTCTCCTTTGAAGTTAACTATAGCTAATATACGTCTTTACATCACACTACACATGTCGTGAGTTTTGAAAATTAGATGACAAGTCTATTATGTCTGAAAACTTTTAAATTGATAAACTATTTTCTGAGGATCAAATAGGTTTGTTCTGAAATAAGTAATATCAAGACTAGTTTTAAAGAGAGGTGAATATGAAGGGATATTATTGATGCCTTAATTGGAACTAATTCTGAAGAATAACTCATCTGGAACTTGATTGGAATGATTACACACCTAACCCACTAAAAACGTCTTTTATCCAAAAAAAATAATTGAACTACCGGTTATATCTCCGTCTGCATTAAATCATCATGATTTTCACGCCAAAATTGGTCTTTTATTTTAGGGCCTAGGTAACTTGAGTAATTAAGTCCGCTGGGATGTCTCTACACCTAATGCCCTAAAACCAACTGGTTTGGGAGCATTGGCCCAAAGCTCGCTAAGAAGCCTAGAAAGTCCAAATTAAAACAAAGTCAAGCAGGTGTTCTCTCCGAGTTAAAATTCCTAACGGTTCTTTGTGTGAGAATAATCTTGGCAAAAGACGGGTTTTATAAAAAATTATTTCTAACGGAGATATGAAGGTTTTATTCTATGATAAAGACTATTGCACGTTCACAGAGGTGTGTATGAAATGAAAACAAGAAAAAGGTGGAGTGAAAAATAAGACCTAGTTTCCTGTTAAGGAAGATAGAAACTCTAAATTTGAAACCTTACTGGAAAACGAAACTTGAGAAATACTTAACTCTTTATAAAACTTATATGATCCTTTTTAAATTTTTATCTGGGCTTTATTTTGTGACATGACGACTTTAATCGATCCTTCTGAAACTTAACGACACTATTTGCACTGCACGTAAAGACATATAAAATCTTAAGTTAAATGAGAAGCGAGGTGTGAAAAATAAAGGTTCGATAGTTCTAAATTTAGGATAATAGAATTGTTATCTTTAAAACAAAACCTTAGGGTTTGAATTATAGTATTTCGCAAAACTAGCTTGACGGGATTTTGTGGGTAGTATCCGCTGAAAACCCTCAGGAGACAACACTCCTCCTACTAGGGACACCTAGAGATTTAACGGCTTGTTGCACACGCTCAGTGCAATCGCGTTCCCTGCGAAAGTGCGGTTCGGATTTTCTTTTATGAATAAATGTTTTGCTCGGGACGAGCAAAAGATAAGTTTGGGGGTATTTGTTCATATCAGAAAACTGCATTCTAATACCGCTCATTCATTATCTATTTGTTGTATTTATCGGTACTATTAACCAGTGTCTGCTCAGTAATACAGATTATAGGTATCCGTGACAAAATACTGGAAATACATTTAAAAGCACGGATATATCAATTGAGAGTCGACACTGCAACTATAACTGCAATCCGACCGATACTTCAGGAGTCCCTTTTTGCAACAAGTTTGTGTACACATTTTTCTATCTAAATGGTCCAACACAACAAATGTGTACACAAGACTTTTAGGCACATGTGGATATGATATAATAAGCATTCAAGGCAAAATATTATATGCATTCAAGGCTAAACATCATGTGTTGATTTTTTCCTTCCAAAACTGAAATCAAATCAAAGTCAATTGGACAAATCAACAAAACCATAATGGGGGCAGCCAAGATTTAGGCACATGTGGGAATGAGGTTATGAGCATTTAATGCTAAAAATTTGGTGTTGATTTAGAAATTCGAATTTCCCTCCAAGCATTGAGTGCAAATCAAGTCAGAACAGAGAAAACAAACTGGACCAAATTGATGCGGGGGACCTAACAAGTCAACACACCAAGTACGAGACCGTTCCAACATGATGTGGCCGGCCACATTACCTCTTGGACCGGCCTGTCCAGCCCCACTTCCTCAAGTGGACCCCTGCTCCTCACAGTGACTTCTTTGCTTCCACGTAGCCCTGATTTTATTGTTTATTTTCTTTTCTTTTCTGCCTATAAAAGCAGGCAGTGGGCAAAGGTTCAAGAGGTCATTCTTTAATCTTGGATTGTCATTCTTTGTCCAAGTTTTCTATTCTCCTTTCTTGTAAATAGCTTAGTCCCCTTGAGTTCTTAACCTTCTCTTGATCCTTCAACCTCTTCATTGAGCTTGAAAGTTTATGGGTTGGTTATTGATCTCAAGGGGTTGTATCGTTCTTGAAGTTTAATAAAGTGTTCTTTTGTGCTTCCTTCACCATGAGTTCTTTGCCCTCTCTTGATCTTGCAACCTCTTTATTGAGCCTGCAAGTTTAAGTTTGGGTTATTGAACTCATGTCTTGCAATATGTTCTTTGGTTCCTAATCTTTTACTTACTTGCATTTTATTCTTGCTCTTTTAATTCTCGCACTTAAATTCCATGCACTTTAATTACTTGCTTGTAATCTTTTCTTTTCTTTGTTCTTCTCTTTTGTTATCTCTTTTTGGTTTGTTTTGGGAATGGTGTGAATATTGTTGTTAGGAAAAGAGAAAGATATTGTAAGTTAACGTTTCGTTTTTCATTTCCTTTTCCCTTTTCCATTTGAAACTCCGTCCAAACCCTATGCAAGCGCTCCGTTAGGCACCCTACCCTACCAAGGTAAAGGTGATTCCTAACCGTGATCGGTTGCATTCGGTTTGGCCGGAAGCGAAAGCAAGAGACAAGAACGGACGGACAAGGGTCGATAAGCCGGATTCCATGAATACCGTGCTTAAGTCCCCTAATCCACGTTGTTGCCGATTGTTCTAGCTTCATTGGTTAAGTTCGGATCAAAGTACTTGAATACGGAATCCATTAACTTACACTATCCTATCGTTTCTTAACAAGCCTTATACTTGAATATAACACATAGGTTAGATAACGAACAAATCCGCCACTTTGTTAACTCGTTAAAACAAGCCTAAAAACTTACCATCTCCCTGTGGATCGACCCGTGCTCATCGCGGCTAGCTGCAAAGCGACACCGTCCTGATCGCGGTTAAACTTTAGAACTTTTAAATATCCGACACGCTTTTGGCGTGCGATCATCTAGCTTTGAAAGTCTCTACTTTTCCATCTACACCAAGTTTCTTCTTAAAGATCCATTTGCTCCCAATGGGTTTTACCCCTTCAGGAGCAACTTCCAAAGTCCATACTTTGTTGGTGTACATGGATTCCATCTCAGATCGCATTGCATCCAGCCATTTCACAGAGTCTCCACTCATGATGGCCTGCTCGAAGCTAGTTGGGTCATCATCTTCCATGACGCAATTCTCGCTCCCACTGTCTACCAAAAAACCGTAGTATCTCTCAGGTGGATGAGGAACCCTACTAGATAGGCGAAGAGGCTGCGGTTCGTTGGGAGCTATCGAATCCTACGGTTCTACCAAATCTTCTGTTGTAGTTTGTGTGGTTGGAACTTCTTCCAGCTCTATCTCTTCGCCACTAATTTCCTTTGCAAGAAATTCCTTTTCTAAAAAGGTGGCATATTGAGCAACAAATACCTTTTATTCCTCACTGAGGTAGAAATGATATCCATACAAATTGTTTGGATATCCCACAAACTTGCAAAGAACTGATCTTTTCTCGAGCTTGTCCGGATTTTGCTTTTTAACATAGGCCGGACAACCCCATATCTTAACTCGTGTAAGAGATGGTCTCTTCCTATTCCATATCTCATATGGAGTGGTAGGCACTGATTTGGTTGGTACTTTATTCAATAGGTATGCGGCCGTCTCCAGCGCATAACCCCAAAAGGAAATAGGTAACTCAGCGGTGCTCATCATAGAGCGTGCCATATCTAATAGGGTGCGATTCCTCCGTTCCGATACACCGTTGTGCTGTGGTGTATACGGAGGAGTAAGCTGAGAGAGAATCCCATTCATTTTTAAATAGTCCCGGAACTCATTGCTCAAGTATTCTCCTCCTCGATCAAATCGAAGAATTTTAATACTTTTACCCGTTTGGTTCTCGACTTCGTGCTTATATTCTTTGAATTTCTCAAAAGCTTCAGACTTGTGTTTCAACAGGAACACATGTCCGTATCTTGAGAGATTGTCAGTGAATGTAATGGAGTATGAGGAACCATTCCTGGCATGTGTAGACATAGGACCGCATACATCACTATGTATCAGTCCCAAAAGTTCCGTAACTCTTTCTCTGTGTCCACTAAATGGAATTTTGGTCATTTTGCCTTTGACACATGACTGGCAAGTGTCATAAGATGAAAATTCGAACGGATTCAAATATCCATTCTTATGTAACTTATTTAGTCGTGTCGCATTGATATGACCTAGTCCATAATGCCACAAGAAAGATTCGTTCATTTCTGAACTCTTCCTCTTGTGTGTGTTTTGTACATTGAGAACTGTAGTTTATTTAGAACGTATATGCCATTATTTAACGAGCCTGATCCAATCAACTTTTGATTCAGGAAGATATTCATAACATTATCCTGCACTACAAAATTAGATCCTTTTTTACTTAATAAAGAAACTTATATAAGATTGTATATCAGGGTCGGTATGTAATAGCATTCGTTCAGAATCAATGTATTACCATTTGGTAATACAAGGTGATATTCGCCAACTGCTTTGGCTGCAACATTTGTACCATTCCCTACTCTTACGGAATGATCACCCATTCCCAGTTCTCTACCTCTCTTTAGCCCATGTAACATATTACATATGTGGGATTCCGATCCGGTATCTAATACCCAGAACATAGAGTATACTGTGAAATAGTTCTCGGTGACTAACACACCCGAAGAAGATGTATCATCATGCTTATTCTTTGTTTGGGCGGCGTGGAAATCCGGATATGTCACTATTCCCTGCTCAGTCTTATAACAATTATAAGAAAGAACGGAACCAACGTTCCCCTGCTCATTATAACAAGCAGGTTCGGTCAATACATCCATATTATTATCTTGATTAAGGCCTAACATGGTCGCTACCTGGAGAGAGAGAAGAAAAAACTTTAGTGTATGCTCTTGCAAAATTAGATTGGTTATGATCTTATCTAATTAGGATGGCTCCCACTGTTTTTATCAAATCTTCCTTCAAACCCTAAAAGGTAAGACTAGCCGAAATTAATTACACCTTACAAGTTCTCCAATCTTTCAGCCAGACCAGTGTTGGTACTTTGAGGGAGGTTCCCCGTACTTTCGCACGGACCTAATTAAAATAAACCTCGTTTTCCCATAGGCATAACCCCGTAAACATCTTTCTAGACACCTACTTGATCGGCTAATTGTCATGTGTAAAACTCTCTCAGGAGTAACTCTTACTTGCAGTGGGTATCGAGATCCAACTATCTTATAGAAGGTATGCAATCTCATTGCAAATTTCAACACTTGAAATTCCCGATAATACTTTTGCCCCTAGCAACTTATGACCTTGGCTACGGTCAACAAATCATAAGCGCTAGCCAAGTTCAACCCGTCATTTCCTGATTGAATTAAACCCACCCGTACGACCCTTGGCTAAGGTCAACAAAGTCGCACGACTACCCTAACTCATTCGCATCATATGCAGTAGATAAGCACTAATTAGCTACCGCACACTACACCTTGGCTAAGGTCAACAAACACAGCATAAATACTAAGCAGTACTTATCTGAAATGATGGAGGGCTACGCGGGTTTTTAATAAAACCATGAGCGTAATGAACTTGATATCATTGTAGAAACAAGTGATTTTTGAAAAGGAGTGTTTTTTAGGCTTTTATTAGTTTCGCTAAAGAGACCACTCCCGGTGAAGGGATCTCGGCTCTTTCCTTATCGAATAAGGTGCAGGTATTTTATAAATACCACTATACAAAGCAAAAACTATAGAAGCAATCAAAAACAAAACCGAGTGAGTTATAGCATTTTCTAGTTTCGCTAAAGAGGTCACTCCCGGTGAAGAGATCTCGGCTCTTTCTTTATCGAATAAAGTGCTGGATATTCTACGAGGAATAGCGCTATGCAAGGCAAAAACCAGAGCTACCCTTTTTGAAAATTTGATTCTACAACATATTTTAGGTTTATTTTCTTTCATTAATCTCATTAATGAAGTCCCATCATTTAGGTTTCCTAAGTATCACAGAAGAAACAAAAATACAACGTACGCTTATGCCATCCGTACTCGCCACAGTGTCCTGTTATGCACCGTTAGGTTACTTAACTAATGGCATACCAGGGCGCGACTAGCGCGGATGCAAAACATAAGCAACGTTTATTATATATCATATATATAATAGTCATTCGTCTCATAATCCACAGTGATCACATCACAGAGCAGCAGAAGATAACATATGAAATACTGGATATACTAGGAGGTCCGTATTTTGTATTTAGACAACAATAGAAAATACGGATTCCACGATCGCGATGAATAGCCAAACCCACATCCCTACACCCCTACGAGAGCGGCAAGAAATCCTACAAATTCTAGAGTTAGGAGACTCGGACACGACTCCTCGAGATGGTCTCCTACTGGACTCTAGAACCCGGTTACTTGTGCTCCCCACCTTGGGTCTATCCTAATGCGGAAAAGTAAATAATATACAAAAATGGTGACATCATCCTCAATCCGGAAGTGCCCCAATAAAAGAATATTACATACAATGAATTTTACATGAATGAAAATAAAAACTCTCATCTCAAATAAAACCCCCGGCTATTCAAAACACGACGATCCAATATAACATATCACGGTAACACATAACATCACATGTCATCAACATAAGTAAATATGCGTATCCCAATTGTCGTTGATGTATAGCAACGAAACCGGCGATACACCACATATTACACTTACGGTCGCAGAAAAGAAAATACAAAACTACAACATTTGGAATCCACAATCACCTTAGACATCATAAACCCGAAATATCACATACTTCGGATTTCATGCATAACCATATAAATTTCACATATTGTATCACATTCCAGAAAAAGCTAGACGATATTAAACATTCCGATCGAATCAACAAACGCCCAAGATTTCCCAAAAAGCTCAACACTTAAGCGTAGTTTAAAAGTATCCATCACATACCACAGCACCTATGAACCAGCCATAGAAGGGTCAACCAATGCCTCACCTATGGCACCACTGAACTACCACAAATCTTAGGATTTGGTGGCGGTTCTGACGGTCACAAAATCAAGTTAAGGTTTCGTTCTTCTAGAGGGTCCACAGAATCACTTGCATGATATTTGAATGTTTCAAACTTGGAAAAAATTCAACTCTTGAAAAAATTGCCAGCGAGGGTTAAAGTGGGTATTTGATATCCGTTCGAACTTTTTAACACAGTCTAAATAACCTAAAATACTGTTAGATTTACGATTACGAAACACTCCGAATTGCCTTTGCATAAAGTTAACATCACATGAAAATTTAGCAAAAACTAGCAACACCTGAAACACAAAAACCCAGAGAGCAGAACACAAAAAAAAATTGAAGCCATTCTGCCCTAATCAAACCGAGGAGCTCGGATTTTTGGTGCATCTGGCCGGCCAAAAACAGGTGGGTTGGCTTCAAGTTTCGATGGTGTTCATGTTATATCACATACAACATTCTGCAGTTGTTTAAAAAAAAAATTGACACCTTTTAAAAATCGACAGAAACTAGATCTTCGTGTTTCATGTTTCGGAGTTGTTTCGGTTTTGTAATCTAACAAACATCGTCTAAATCTCTAGCTTGGCTCTGATACCACTGTAGGGTTACTTAGCATAACAGTAAGGTTTCGGGGGGTATCGTCCATGCCATTTTCAAAAAATTTCCTTGCTAGTTAACCCTAACCCTAGAATCTTAACTAAAGATTTAGACGAAACGATATGTAAACTACTTTACAACAAAGTGATTGCGGAATACAACCTTTGTAGACCGGTCCTTCACTTCAAATTCTCCAAGTAGTGGTCCCTTCGCTACGATCAAAGAACTCCCGGACTCTTGAGAGGCTCCACAAGATGAATGAAGCATGCTTACTAGAAGTCTTCAAAATCCAAGATGATCTATTTCGAGGAAACACGGACTCAAGCTATCTCTTCACTAATAAGCAACTAGTGAAGCTAACACCCTAAACTATATAGCTAGTATAGAAGAGGATGATGAAGTAGGAATTTTGCTCACTTTAGAATTCTTTTTCTCACTATTATTTCTCACTTGCACAGAAGCTAGAAAGCTCTTGAGCTTGAAGAAGAAGATAAAGAAAAATAATGTTATGAGAGTGAAAATAGCAACCATGGGTGAGAAAATATCTCATATAACCCTTGTAAAGAATAAACCATAGTTGTAGATAATGGTTAGGTTAATAAATATCTCAGGAAAAAAAAATGGGTGGACTAAGTCAATGTTTATCCAGAGCTTCTCCAAGCTTCTAACCATGACAAATTCCACTCAATTTTGAATTTCTTAAATAAATAAAAACCTTAATATTATGTCATATATGGTGTAAGTCTCATACACCCATGTTACATATATAATCAAGCATGACACATTAATATATATCACATATATATTAAGTGTCCAATAGTGATTAAAAGAAATACACAAGTGAGCTAATATTAGTTAATGTACATTAGTATATCAAATATATAATTATACATTAAATTATCACATCAACACTTAATTTAATAATCCGGCTATATCACATATAACCGACTAATATAAAATGTATCATTTCGAATCAGCACTTGATCTGATGACCCGGCTATATCACATATAACCGGCCAATATCACATATCGCGAGAATAGAATACGGTATCACATACTCGTATTATTTTCGGTCCCGTACAAATCACATATGTGCTCCTACTCCGTTTCGCCTGAGCCAAGAAACCTCTGTGTAGGACTCTAAAGACTCGTCAATACGCCGGCAGTGGATGGTGATCATATCAGTCACCCACAACCCGTCAACGGTCAGCTAAACGTAACGGCCACCCGGGTATTGGGCGATCAGAAGATCAACAAGAAGGCCTGCACATACTCCTGTAAAGCCTGTCGGTAACACTACCGTACAGTCTAGTCTCTTCGTCGGATATGTCGCATATCCAGTTTAGGGGTGGTAAACGTCAGACCCCAGTAACCGATAAGTCGTGCCGATGTGAGGCTCATAACGGGTCGAGAAACTACTGATAACACTTACCAGTAGATCTCCATATCAGCCCTGGCCAGGGACTTCCAGTTATAACCATTCGAGCACTGCGCAACATCAACCCCCAATACCGGGAGAGACAAAAGCCCTCGTATCGCTCATTACCTCCATGCGATTCGGGACTGTACGCAAAAGCCACCATTTTGCACGTTCTCTTGAACGTGGTAAGGTGGAAATCAAAGCACAGTGGAAATCACACAAAACTCTATGACGATCTCGGGTCTACAGACTAACCTGTACCAGTGTCACCAGAGAACTTCTATCCAACGATAGGTATAATACCAACTAGGAGTTCTCGGTGAGTCCGTTCAGTATACCCAGTCTCCACTGAGCACCCGTATACCATCTTTGATATCAAACACTAATAGATGTGGGATCATCCATCACCCATCATATGGGTCAAGAAACGTATACGCTAGTCTACTCTGGAGTATAGATGCCCTGTCTCGATACACCCTCGACTAGGAACTATTATAGGATGTACTTGTGGACTACCCTAGCCCCAGTAGTATGATCTCCATCATAGTCCTGGTAATCAAGTAAATATCCTAAGGGCTTCGTCAACATGTGAGAGCAAGACAGTATCACAATACTAGTCAACATATTAAGACAAAGAGCAACCAGATAGCATACTATCATGTCGAGAAAGAAAATCCTCTCTATATATGTCCAAGCATCCACTATAATATACATCACATGTACAATAATGGCCTCTAGGGCATATACATAACTAACACAATTCTCCCATGATTTTGCCCATCACAGCGACGAGGACAACGATTCCTAAAATTCAGACGAGATCAACAACAACAACATCGATTCAGCCCATCGTCAATCGAAGAAGGAGGAGGAAGAAGCAGCCATCGACGACAAGGAGGAATCATCTCTAGAGTGCCAAGAGAAGCGTAGGAAGTTTGAAAACTTCGAATTCGTCCCTCGAAAGCCGCCTCCGCCGCCTCGTGCATTGACGATCCCCTTAAGCTTCTTCCTCGGCTTCCTCTTTCCATCGTAAAGCACCATCTTCTCCAGCTCCATGCCCTCCATCTCGATCCCCTTCTTCTTTTTCTTTGAGTTTTGATGAGGAGTAATTTGATTTGTTCATGGTTAGTAAGCACCATTGATTGTAACGATTCTGGAATTCCTATACAGAAATTTCTTGTTGTTATACAGAAAAGAATATTACAGCCTGTGTAAGAGTTAAAACTTATTTTTGTTAAATAAAAATAAGAAATAACTTGTAGCTCACTGGTAAAACCTCTACACTGTTGTGATATAGCTTGTGTGTTCGAATTCTATCAGACCCAATTATTTTTAGATTTTTTTTTTAATTTTTTGGAAGCCCAAGAGTTGCATGTGCAATTCACGGAGAAACATAAAGTTTCAGAAAAATCAAATATGCGCAAATAAGAGTAAATCCTGACTAAACCACGTGGCACAAATCTCGAGACAAGGCCTCAAGATTCGACCGCCCGTTTTGCCCCCTGGGCCGGCGCCGACGGTTCAATTGAGCCTAATTCTCCCCGTGCTTTGCACACTTGTCCCTATGACTCCCCTGCACTCCACAACATAATGGTGTATCGGAGAGACGGAACCGAACCCTATTGGATATGGTACGTTCCATGATGAGTAACACTGAGTTGCCGCGATCATTCTGGGGATATGCACTAGAATCACCTGCATACCTTTTGAACCGAGTTCCAACTAAGACAGTGCCTACCACACCATATCAGATGTGGAGTGGGAAGAAACCCTATCTTAAGCACATTAAGACATGGGGATGTCCATCTTTTGTCAAAAAGCAACATGCGGACAAACTCGAGGCACGCTCAGTACAGTGCAAGTTTGTGGGATATCCAAAGAAGTCCAAGGGATATTTTTTCTATTGCGAAGAGGAACAAAAGGTTTTTGTTTCTCATCATGCCTGCTTCTTGTAAACTGAATTTTCGGAAAATCAGATAAATGGGAGCGCAATAGAACTGGAAGAAATTCCAGAACCACAAACTATTACTGAAAGCTTAGTAGAACCAGAGGGTTCGAAAGAACAGGACATTCCTGCACCGCTCCGCAGGAGTAGTAGGCAGTCTTATCCGCCCGAGAGATACTACGGTTTTCTCAAAGACGGGGATAGAGAGGATTGCATCATTGATAATGATGAGCCGACTAGCTTCCAGCAGGCCATTCAGAGCGTTGACTCGGTAAAATGGCTGGATGCAATGCAGACCGAAATGGAGTCCATGTACACCAACAAAGTATGGACTTTGGACGTTGCTCCAGAAGGGGTAAAACCCGCAGGATGCAAATGGATCTTCAAGAGGAAGATTGGTGTAGATGGACAGGTTGAGACCTATAAGGCTAGACTTGTTGCAAAGGGTTTTCGTCAAAGACCTGGTTTGGACTATGAAGAAACCTTTTCTCCAGTGGCTATGCTCAAATCCATTCGGATCCTTCTTGCCATTGCTGCCTTCCACGATTATGAGATTTGGCAGATGGACGTAAAGACCGCTTTTCTAACTGGAAATTTAGAGGAGTGTGTCTATATGGACCAGCCAGAGGGTTTCATTCAGAGTGGGAGCAGCGGAAAGGTGTGCAAATTGCATAAGTCCATTTATGGAATAAAGCAGGCATCGCGGAGTTGGAACATCTGTTTTGATGAGACGGTCAAAGATTTTGGCTTTATCAAAAATCTAGATGAACCATGCATCTATAGTAAAATTGTAGCACGAACTGTCGTATTCCTCGTTTTATAAGTGGATGACATTCTCTTGATAGGATATGGCATTCCTATGCTACAATCTGTCAAAGGGTTTTAGTCACACAGGTTCTCCATGAAAGACCTGGGTGATGACTTTACATTCTGGGGATCCGGATCCATCGTGATAGGTCTAAGAGGATATTAGGACTTTCACAGTCCAGGTACATCGACACCATACTGAAAAGATTCAGTATGGAAGAGTCCAAGCGCGGTAATCTACCGGCTTGTCACGGGATCACCCTCTCCAAAGAGATGTCTCCCAAGACTGATTTGGAAAGGGATCGCATGTCTATTATACCCCACGCTTCTGCGGTAGGCTCTATAATGCATGCGATGTTGTGTACCAGACCAGATGTAGCTTATGCACTGAGTGTGGTAAGCCGGTATCAGTCAAACCCTGGGGAGAAGCACTGGATAGCGGTAAAGAACATTCTGAAGTACCTGAGAAGGACTAAGGACATGTTTTTGGTTTACGGCGGAAAAGACCTCCAGATGGAGGCCTTTGCTGACTCCAGCTTCCAGAGTGACAAGGATGACTCTAAGTCCATGTCGGGTTATGTCTTTACCCTCAATGGAGGGGCGGTGTGTTGGAAGAGTTCTAAACAGGAAACCGTTGCTGACTCAACGATGGAAGCGGAATATATCGCTGCATCTGATGCCACAAAAGAAGCCGTCTGGATGAGGAAGTTCTTGACAGAACTTGAGGTGGTTCCGTCCATTGTTGATCCAATACCTCTATATTGTGACAACAACGGGGCTATAGCTTTAACAAAGGAACCCAGGTCCCATCAGAAGTCCAGAAACATCTTGAGGCGGTATCACCTGATCAGGGAGATCGTGGATCGCCGGGAGATCGAGGTTCGGAGGGTTGCTACAGAAGATAACAATGCAGATCCATTCACGAATGCCTTACCCCAGACTCAGTTCGAGCGGCTGATCGAGATGATAGGTCTTCGATACGCCAGTACATGGCCTTAGTGCAAGTGGGAGATTGTTAGTGTATATGCCCTAGAGGCCATTACTATATCATACTAGTTTGTATATTACTTGATGGAAGCTTGGGATATTCACAGTTGTATAGACAATCTTGCTCGAAATGGTAGTATGCTACTTGGTTTGTTTCTACTTTAATGTGTGCATGTGTTTCTTTTAGCATATCGCCTATACACATTAGTGGAGCCCTTAGGATCTTTGCTTGATTACCGGCGTTGTGATGGCAGTCACACTAGTAGGGGCTGGGTAATCTACAAGCACATCCTTATACAGATCCCTAGTCATAGGATTATCGAGACGGGGCATCGATACTCCGGAGTAGACTAGCGTATGCGCTTCTCATCCCAGCATGGGAGATGGTCTGTCCCACACCCGTCAGTACGTTGTACTTGAGATATTATGCGGGTGCTCGTTAGGTTACGAGTATACAGGACAGGACTCGTCGGGAACTGCTGGTTGGTACTATACCTATCGTTAGTTATCAGTTCCCAGGTGATATGAGTACAGCTTAGTCCGCTGACTTGACACTGTCACTTCGCCTCTAGTGTGTTCCCATTGTTCTTAGATTGCTACCCTACCACGGCTCAAATGAGTCGTGCAAACAGGTAGCAGTTGGGTGCAATCCCGAAGCACTTGGAGGCAGTGACGGTTAGACAGGATTCGTCTCTCCCGGTATTGGGGGTTGATATCGCGCTGTGTCAAGGAGAGTCATTACACATAGTCGTCTGTGGCCAGGGCAAGCGAGATATACTGGTAGGTTATCCAGTGTTGTCTCAGGGTGTTCTGGGCTACACTCCGACACGACTTGTACCGCTATTAGGGGACTGACATTTACCACCCCCTAGGCCCGACATGCGATATTCTCAGACGAACAGACCGGACTGTATGGAGATTGTCACATTCAGGCTCAGTAGGAGTTCGGATGGGTTCACCTCATCAGTCTTCTTATCGGCATCTACCTGGGGACCGTTACGTATAGCTAGTACCGCTTGCGGCCTGTGGTTAAACCCACTGCCAGCGTAGTGTCGAGTTTTTAGAGTCCCACACAGAAGGCTATTCGCCTTTGGGCAAAACAGAGTAGAGGTTGCATGGTTTTTGCGACAGGGTTCGTTCATATCCGCGCACTTGTGCACGTTTGGTGTCCGGGCAGTTATCACTAGCGGGCTTTGGTTTAAGCCAGATCCTAGTATATGTTTTGGGGATTAGTTTTATCTCATTGTATCCATGTTCCTCGGAACACGGATGCGGGTGTGTATGCACAGTTGACAGAGGCAGAGGATTCTCATTGGGGTTGTTGACCGTTGACTTTTTCTAAACCCTAATGAGAATAAGAAATATGATTAATAATATTAATTAAGGATTATTGTGCTATGGTTGAGTTGAACATTTGACTTTTGTTGACTTGTTGACTTTGTTGACCGGTTGACCATTGTGGACTTGTTGACCATCATCATTTCATTTCTATGACTTTTGTTTACTTGTTGTTCTTTACAAAATGCATTAAATGCATGAAATGATAATGGTCATTGAAACTAACCATCACAATTCTTAATCATTATTATTATCATCATTATTCTTTCTTTTGTGAGCATAATTGTAAAAAGTCAAGCTCATTCTCACTTGATCACTCTCTCTCATCCAAAGTTCACCCTCTTCCTCTCTCTCAAAGCTCTCATGTCTCATATGTTGAGAAGCATGAGCTATTGAGATAAACCCTTCAAAACTCTTCTCTACTCACTCTAGAGTTCTAGGCCTAGCAAGCCAAGCACTTTAGTTTCCTCTCGGCTGAGGTAGGAGCTCAAGGTAAAGGCTTTCGGGTGGATCCTTCTTCGACAACAAGGAGACTACGAGGTGGAGCCATTCCAACCACTCCAAGGAGCAAGAAGAGAAGGAGTTCAAGACCTAGGTATAACCCTCTAACATAGTAGTTGAACTTGTAGTTAGTTTGCTAGGTTTTTGTTTAGAAAAGATCCTCTTTTTTAGTCCATATTGCCTTGCCATAAAAAATTGTTCATACCGTTTCCGCCTCACCGTAAGAACCGGGGTGGGCAACGTGGACTTACATGAAGTACGCGGTTTGGTCGTGAATGATAGTAGTCGCAATTTACTTTGCCCTTTTTCTAATCCCTTTATTTTGTCTTTAGTTATTACCTTCTGCACACCCTACTTAGGCTAATTGGTTTTCTTCATTCCCTACCTTTCGGCACATGCCTATGGTTTGGAAGAAGACTATCCAATAAGCGTAATAGGTGTACTCTCCTAAACCAAGTAGCCCCCGCAATCTGAGAGAAGGTGATAATAAAAGACAGCTGAATAAACCAATTCTATTTCTCCTGAACCTGGATCCATCCTCGAAGAAGTCCCTTCGAGTTCGTATATAACCATACGATGGATTTATCCAATGGAAGTGGATACTCGTAGTAATACGATGTGTTCTGAGAAATGCAAAGGGTAAAAGAAGGAGTGGCAATGACTTATGCAACTTAGACAATCCAAAAGCCAGTATTTTAAGAAGGTTCGGTCAACTTGGTCCCTGAGTCATAGTCTAGGTCCGGTCAAAGGTCGCTGCCAAAGAGAGAGAGAAAAGAAACACTCTGCGTGCACTCTAACCTAGATCAGAATGGTTATCACTTTATCTAATCAGGAAACCTCCCACTGTACTGTCAAATTCTCCTCCAAACCTGAAAGAAGAATCAATCGGGATCACCTGAAGAGTAAACCAACTCATTAGTGGGAATCGGGATCCAACTCTCATCGCATGATAACGTGATGGAATCCACTCACGTTATCACACTCCAGAAGGTATGCGCAAGCCTGGCAAGTTTCAGTTTCTTTAGAAACTCCCGATGTGATTTTTACCCCATGTTCTTATGACCTTGACGAAGGCCAACAAATCATAAGTCGCATGTCAAGTTCTACCCGTCATTATCTTGTCAATTCAAACCCATCCGTACATACCCTTGACGAAGGCCAACAAGGTAATACTACTATCCCAAACCAACTCATCTATCTATGCAACAGAACAGTAACAAGCAGCTACCATCCACTATGCCTTGACGAAGGCCAACAAATATAGCATGAATACTACGTGCTACCGTCTGAAATGACGGAGGGCTACGGCTGGTTTTTGGCGAAAAACCTTTAACGTAATGAACTTGATCTCGTTGAAGGAACCTGATAGCTTTTTATAAAAATATAGTGGCGAAAACCTTTGCTAAAGAGGTCACTCCCGGTGAAGGGATCTCGGCTCTTCCCTCGTGGAATGAGGTGCAGGATATTCCAACTGAATACCGCGATGCAAAGCAACATGTAATCGACTATAGTGAAGTTATTACCCTGACGCAAAATTCTCTCCAAGGGGTCACTCCCGGTGAAGGGATCTCGGCTCTTTCCTCGTCGAATGAGGTGCAGGATATTCCAACCGAATACCATTATGCAAAACAAAAGGAAACGTCTTTGTAATAACACTTTTTAAAACTGTTCCAACAACATCCAAACAGGTTTTTTTTCCTTTGCGTTGATCAGAATCAACGCAGTCCCATCAATTAATCACACCAGAAAAGAACGGAAATAAAATATATGTATATGCCATCCGCATTCGTCACTGGGTCCCGTTATTGCCCGTTAGGTTACTTAACTAACGACAGAGCGGGGACTGGACTAGCGCGGGTGCAAAACATATACAACATCCACTAGTATATATATACCAATATACAATAATCGCTCCAGGCGTGATAATATGCAACATTACAGAAAAGTAATAAGCATCACAGAACAATATAGATAATCTGGGATCCCCGGGTTTCAGAGAGCCGCTGCTGAAACCCGACGTTCCCCTGGTCGTGTAGATAGCCTGTGCAATGTAACCTAGACCCCTATGGGTGCGGCAAGTTACCCGCCAAAACCTGAAGTGAGGTAGCCCCCTACAGCAAAGTGAATGGACCACCCTGCACTTCACGGAATCCGGTAACTTGGGCACCCCTCCTTGGGTCAACCTGTACCCCCTACGAGTGCAGCGAATAGTTTGCCAATACTAAAGTGAGGCCCCTCTGCCTCTCAAAGCCATGAGATGCGGACCCGTTGCTCTCCTGAACCCGGCTATCCGTGCACTCCGTCGTGTGGTAAACCTAGTACAGAAATGAAAAATATGTACAATGGGTACATCAACCTCAGCCCGGTCGTGCCCCAAAAGAATATTATACAAACAGGCAGTAATGACAGTCCACATGTTGGACGCTCGCCCCGCAATATCAAATGTATAAATAAATCCAAACTGCACTACCATTGCACACTGCTATCCACCACGATAAATCCGCAACATCACAGCACAACACAGAACATCAACGCGAATGTCACGTTCGCAAACCCGTCTAAAAGAACTATAGCAATTAGACGCGGTTTACCGCTCGAATGACATTCACGGTCGGAGATATAATGTAAGTACTGTAAACTAACAAGTTTAAAATTTCGATCGACAAAACTTCTCAAAGTGGGCCCCACGTACATCTGCAGTACAATAACAAAATCTGTGCCCAAAAGAAATATTCCAGAAACCACAATTTACCATGAAGACCCTACTGTAGAATTTTGGTGCACTGTAGCCACTAAATGGCCGCGGAACAGCGGCCAAACCATGGTTTGTGCGGCGGTTCCGCGGCCGTACTGTAGCTTCAGCCGACCAAATTTCACCAGAATTCTTAAAAGAGCCTGCTCGATTTTCTGAGATGCTCAAAATGATTTTTAGACCAATATTTAAAATCGACAGAAACTTTACACAGAAAAATGCGGTTTTCGAAATTCCGTTCGATCGATATTTTAAACGCGTTAGAACAAGTTAGTAAAGCTTAATGGCCTGGCTCTTATACCATGTAAGTCTACGGTAGCGCTCCGGCCGTCAATCTGACGCCAAACGTGGAACAAAAACTTTTATAACTGGCGCTATCGCATACTATAACTCGGATCTGCCATTAACGCTAAACTAACAAACTGCAAAGTGGGTAGAAAGGCTATACCGAACGATCCGTGTCCTTCGTTCTTCAGCCATCATCCCACGCTCTTTTGCGGCTGCTCCGATCTCCTGTCTCCTCGTCCAGGTGGCACCACGTCAACGGATCTTTAAACGGGTTCCCGCCTCTGAACCGAGGCAACTCGGACATGAAGTTTGCTAGCTGACATGTCCAAAATTGATGTAGAGAATGAGTAGAACACTTTGCCTCGCTTCATCCAAAGCCATGGATGAACGGTTAATGAAGTTGCCTTTTGAATGGAATGAAATGAGAAATGAGCATATCAAATTTCCATGAACCAAAAACTATCATCTAATTTTTTCCAACTCTTTTCAATTATCAAGGAGGGGGGCACTATATGAAGAGGTGGGGGTGAGTGTAGGAGCAAAGAGGGTGACCACAAGGAAAAAGATCAAGAAGAAATATCCTAAGCAAAACCAAAACACATTAATGTAAATGGTGACTCATAAACCTAGTCATCAACCATTTAATGCAAAATGGTGACACACTTAAACACCTCACCATCTTCTAGAAGCACTCTCATGACTCACCCACATGACTCACCCTCATGAAGAAAAGATAAATCCGCATTAAACCGAATGTTTAAGACGGGTGATAGAAAACTGATAACTTCTAAAAGTGATCCCGAAATGAATTTCAGGATAACCCCGTAACAGTATAAACATATCCGCATTTGTATTACGACCGAATACAAATACAACTGAGACAAAGATTTTATATCTACACAGTATAATACATGGATCCGGCTTAAACCAAAGCCCACCAGTATTATCTGCCCGAAATATGATACGTGCGTAAACGCACGTGTATTTTCCGAACCCTGCCATAAAACCATACGGCCTCTACAACGTTTCGCCCGAACTTAGGAAACTATCTATGGGGGACTCTAATGACTCGTCAGTACCCTGGCAGTGGGTTTAACCACAAGAACGTCAGCAGCACTAGCAGTGCGTAACGACTGCCCATGTACTGACCTCAAGGGAAGCCGATGAGCGAACTCATCCTGGAACCCTACTGAGCCTAACAGTGACAATATACATACAGTCCGGTCCGTTCGTCTATGAGTATCGCATATCGGGCCTAAGGGGCTGGTAACGTCAGACCCCCAATAGTGGTATAAGTCGTGTCGGAGACAAGCCCTGAACACCCTGAGAAACTACTGGAATACTTACCAGTAATTCTCACCTGCCTTGGCCAAGGACTTAGTGTAATGGCTTATCTAGACACAGCACGATCTCACCCCCAATACCGGGAGAGACGAATCCCCTGCCGATCCGCTCACTTGCCTCCATGTTGCTCGGGACTGTACCCAAAAAAGACCTGTTTGCACGACTCCTTTGAGCCGTGGTAGGGTAGAAATCAAAGCACAGTGGGAACTCACACGAGACAAATGACGACCTCAGGTCGATGAACTAACCTGTACACATATCACCAGGGAACTGCTATCTGACGATAGGTATAATACCAACTAGCAGGTTCCCGGCGAGTCCTGTCCGGTGTACTCATAACTACATCTATTAGGTGATCAAACTGACACCAGTGGCTTGTGAGATCGGCCACCGCCCCTCGTCGGGGTCTTGACTGTATACACTAGTCTACTCCGGAGTATCGATGCCTTGTCTCGAAACTCCCATGACTAGGGACCACAATTAAGGATGTGCTTATAGACTACCCAACTCTCACGTATATGATCTCCATCATACTGTTGGTAGTCAAGCAAGATCCTAGGGGCTCTATCAACGTA
This sequence comes from Agapanthus africanus, assembly GCA_030015575.1. Classification (NCBI taxonomy): domain Eukaryota; kingdom Viridiplantae; phylum Streptophyta; class Magnoliopsida; order Asparagales; family Amaryllidaceae; genus Agapanthus; species Agapanthus africanus. Next base: position 105,323,227 of record JASDDO010000031.1, read on the forward strand.
TAAAAGTGACCGGTCAGCTTAACCTGTACACGACTGATAAAGGCAAACCAGATAGCATACTATCATCTCGAGTAAGACTGTGCTACCGGTATAGGTCCTCCTCAATCATTGCAATCACGTACCTGCGATCCAATAATTGACTCTGATGGCACTATATCCAACACTAACGAGTTGTATAGAGATGTAATTGCTAAGGATTTAAAATATCGATTAAAACAAAACCGTTTTGAAAAACGTGGTATTTTAATGTAAAAGGTATTCTTTAAATTAACCATATGTTTAGAACATCGTGCTATGCAACCATAGTGTGTAGGGGGGGTAGGTCGTTACCCCGTGAAGTTTTCCTAAACGTATTTTTAACAATTATTGAAAAACAGTTATATTAAAATTCATGGTATTTTTCTGAAAAATTCGTTTATATGATTATTGAACATGAATTTTGGTTATGTCAAAAGGCAATTGTTGTAAATATTACATTGAAGTGACATTAGAGAATTTGTATAAACATTTAAATATGGTAAGGTGACAAAAATTGTTTTAAAGACAAGGATTATAGGCTAACTCCGATTTTGTCGATATGTCTTAAAATTTATATAGAAGTGAAAAGAGAGAGAGATGAAGGGACATACGGGTTTAGATGGTTAACAAGAGAGAGAAGAAGCTTTCGAGGGTCGTGGTTTAGTCGGAGATACTCCGGTCGTCGATCTTGGCTTGACTCTTAGGTGCTTAACTCCACTTAGTATTTAGAGAGTTTGAGAGAATTTTTTTGATAGAAGTTTCAGAATTGGGGAGAGTTAGGGCATGAGGTAGTATTTATAGTGAGAATTAGGATTTGAGAATTAAAAATGTGGATTAAAATGGTGGTAAATGGTGAATTGAAGAGTTTCTATTTGATTGCAGGAAAATCAAACAGTGCAGGGGAGTCATAGGGACAAGTGTACAAAGCACGGGAAGAATTGGGCTCAATTGAACCGTCGGCGCCGGCCCAGGGGACAAAACGGGCGGTCGAATCTTGAGGCCTTGTCTCGAGATTTGTGCCACGTGGTTTAGTCAGGATTTACTCTTATTGCGCACGCTTAGTAATAGTTTGTGGTTCTGGAATTTCTTCCAGTTCTATTGCGCTCCCACTTATCTGATTTTCCGAAAATTCAGTTTACAAGAAGCAGGCATGACGAGAAACAAAAACATTTTGTTCCTCTTCGCAATAGAAACAATATCCCTTGGAGTTCTTTGGATATCCCACAAACTTGCACTGTACTGAGCGTGCCTCAAGTTTGTCCGCATGCTGCATTTTGACAAAAGATGGACATCCCCATGTCTTAATGTGCTTAAGATAAGGTTTCTTCCCACTCCACATCTGATATGGTGTGGTAGGCACTGTCTTAGTTGGAACTCGGTTCAAAAGGTATGCAGGTGATTCTAGTGCATATCCCCAGAATGATCGCGGCAACTCAGTGTTACTCATCATGGAACGTACCATATCCAATAGGGTTCGGTTCCGTCTCTCCGATACACCGTTATGTTGTGGAGTGTATGGAGGAGTAAGCTGAGAGAGAATTACATTCTCTTTTAGGTAACCCAGGAACTCGGCACTCAAGTATTCACCACCTCGATCAGATCTCAGTGTCTTGATACTTTTGTCTTTTTATTTTTCTACTTCATTCTTGTATTCCTGGAATTTTTCGAAGGCTTCAGATTTATGTTTCATCAAGAAGACATATCCGTACCTTGAAAAATCATCCGTAAAAGTAATGAAGTAAGAATAACCACTTCGCGCATGTGTAGACATTGGACCGCATACATCGCTGTGTACGAGTCCCAAGAGCTCGCTCGCTCTTACTCCGTGTCCAGTGAACGGAGTCTTTGTCATCTTTCCTTTGAGACAGGATTGACAAGTTGCATATGATTGATATTCGAACGGATCCAAATATCCTTCTGTATGTAATTTCGTCAACCTTCTCTCATTGATGTGACCCAGTCTACAATGCCATAAGAAAGCATGATTTATTTCTGGAGACTTTCTTTTGTGTGTATTCTGAACATTGAAAATCTGTGGTTGGTTTAATACGTATATACCGTTGCTTAATGTACCCGACCCAATCAGAACATGATTAAGATGAATGTTTACAACATTGCTTACAAATGCAAAATCATAACCTTCTTTAGACATTAAAGATACAGATATGATATTACAAGTCACACTGGGTACAATATAACAATCCCGTAAAACCAAAACATGTCCATTTGACAATCCCAAGTGATAGTCCCCCACGGACTCAGCATCCATGCCAGCTCCATTTGCAACTCTAAGGGTCATATCACCTGCCTTCAAAACCCTACGCTTTCTCAGTGCCTGCAAAGAATTACAGATATGAGATCCTGATCCGGTATCCAATACCCAGGAAGTAGAGTTTACTGATAGACAGTTTTCAATAACATACACACCTGAAGCCGAAGCCACAACTTGCTTTGGGTCCTGGTTCTTGGCCTTCCAAGCCCTGCAATCTTTCTTCCAGTGTCCTTTCTTATGACAATAAAAGCACTCTTCCTTTCCCACAAGCTGTCCCGCTACCTTTATTTCCTTTGCTTTTCCCTTTGCTTCCACTTTACTAACACCGCCCTTTGGTTTGGTAGGGGCTTTCTTCTTCTTTCCTTTGGCTTTCGTCTTGGACCTAGAAGAAGAAGGTCCTCCAACAGACAAAGCGGGTGTTTTCCTTACTTTCTGTAAGGTGCCCTCTGCACTCCTCAACATGTTGAGGAGCTCCGGAAGTTCAACTTCTTTTCCTTGCATGTTGAAGTTCAGGATAAACTGGGCGTAAGTGGAAGGGAGGGACTGGAGAATCATGTCAGTGTAGAGCTTGTTCTCTAACATGGTCCCGAGGTCCGTGAGCTCTTCAATAAATCCAATCATCTTAAGCACATGTTCCGCTACCGATGATCCGACGGCCAATCTCGCCGAAAACAACTTTTTTAAGACTTCGTATCTGGCGATACGGGATTGCTCTCAATATAGTTCCCTTAGTATAGAGAAATATGGATTCTAGGTCCATATTCTCGTGCCTCCTCTGATGTTCATTGTCCATAGAGGCAAGCACGAGGCACTTGGCCTTCGCGCAGTCGATCTCCCAGGTCTTACGGATTTCCTTATCCGCAACGCTGAAGGTGGGACCTGGGATAGGGGGAGCTTTGGTGGTAAGGAGATACCCCAACTTGTCATAAGTGATTGCCATTTTGACATTGCTGAGCCAATCTTTGTAGTTTGGCCCTGTCAGTATATTTTTATCCAGTAGTAACTTAAGTCCGGTCATGATGTTTGGTCGCTGCAATTAGGAGAGAGAGAAGAAACACTTTAGCATGATGCTCTTGCAAGTTTAGAGTGGTTTTTAGTTTGTCTAAACATGATGGCTCCCACTGTTTCTCGAATCCTTCCTCAAACCAAAAAGGAAGAATTAGTCGGGATCAATCTCACCGTACAATACTTGCTTAACCGTTCAGCCAGGCCAATGTTGGTACTTCGATGGAGGTTTTCTAACGCTTTCGCGAAGTTCCTTAATTAAGTAACCTCTTTTCCCTGTGGGCGTAGCCCCGCTAACACCTTTCTAGACACCTACTTGGTTTATAGCATTGATCGTTAAGTGAGAAAGTTCCCGAGGAGTAGCATATACTCACAGTAGGATCGGGATCCAAATATCATCGTGTGACAAAACTGAAGGAATCCTACCAGAATCATCACACTCCAAATGGTATGCAGCACTAGCAAGTTTCAGTTTCTTTAGAAACTCCCGATGTGGATTTTTGCCCCATGCTCTTATGACCTTGACTTTGGCCAACAAATCATAAGTCACATGTCAAGTTCTACCCGTCATTTTCCAGGTTAATTTGAACCCACCCGTACCTACCCTTGACTTTGGCCAACAAGGCAGTACGAATGTCCCAAACCAACGCATCTATCTATGCTACATATGAATATACAATAGCTACCAATCACTATGCATTGACTTTGGCCAACAAACACGGCTTGAATACTATTGGCTATCCATATGAAATGTCGAAGGGCTACGAATGGTTTTGGCAAAACCGTGAACGTAGTGAACTTGATATAATCGAAGGAACCTGATAGCTTTTTGATTGATTCAAAAAGAGTGTGTTTGTAGTTTAACCGCAATCAGAACGGTGTCGCAAGTAGCTAGACCGAGGTGAGTATGGGTCGTCCTCAGGGAAACGTTGAATGTTTTACTCTTACTTTAGATGTGTTGAAAGAGAAAGGAGGAATAAAGAATTTTGTGAAAAGTTTCTAGATCTACTTTAAGCAAGAGTGCAAATTTATAGATCTAGATTATTTTAGGAATATAGTTAATATAATAAGAGGGCTTGTAGGGTTCGTTAGGATTTAGTAGTCATGGACGATTAATTAAAAGTTACCCTTTTTATCCTTTAATAGATTTAAAACTAGAACGACGGTGATGCATGTAGATTAGGGTTTCTGGAGGGAAAAGGAACCCCACTCTTAACCCTTATCTCGACACGGAACTCCGTTCATATCTAGCCTTTACCAAAACAATCATTAATCTAATCTCTAATCGCGGTTGGAACTAACAAAGAATTGTTAGCGCGCCTGATTAGGATGTTAATGATTCTTTTGATAAAGTTCCTAAACTTTATAGGACTTAAAAAGGGTTTAGGGATGTTCATCATCCATTAGCCTACCCTAATCCTACGAACCCTAACAAGCGGAGAATTACTCGCGCATGTTGGGAGAAGAAGATGAAAAGACAGAGAGGGAAAACATAATGTAAAATGCAAAATAACTACCTTTATTAATCAACTTGAACAATCTACACTTTATTCCGTAGAAAATGATTACAAAACTTGATTTGATTCTCGATCTTTCCTAAGGAGGTAGACAAACAGTTGATGATCAGCCTGGATGCGTGAACTTCTGGGAATTCGTGATCTCGTCGGCTTGATAAATTTTTCAAGAGGCTCCCAGTGCCTTTTTATAGTGCCAAAGCCAGAATCAAAGCTTCTAAATTAAGAAGTAAGCATCAAAAGATCCTCCCCAAAAATCCTCGGCTTCCAACTCCCTCTAACTGCGGCGGATCCGTGGCACCAAGGGGCTTGGGCCGCGGATCTGCGGCCTGATGATCAGGACCCTTCATCATTTTTCTGTAGCTGTCTCGATGTGACATTTGGCGATCCTTGGAACCTTCAGAATTTGGAATCTTCTCGTGGTTGCTGCCAGACTTGGTCTCCAAGTTTTTGATTCTTAATTAGGCAAGTCTTCTTCAACAACTTGATTTGCTTGATTCTAGTCTTGAAAAATTCTGCACAACTTGGAAATATTCTGCACAACAACTCAAATAATATTTAGTAGACTTTGTTCTACTAGGATTTGGTCAATGAATTTATTTGCATACATTTTCCTACCAAATGCTAATTATAATATATCAATACATGGAAAATAGTATTTTTACACATAAACCCTCATATGTATGATATATTATAATAAAGTCCTTCTTTAATATGAAAATGGTAGGAAAAATGTAATACAAATGTGTAGTTTTATCAACTGAACAAATACCCCCAAACATATCTTTGATCGTCCCGAGCAAACTAGTTTATTCAAGAGGAGAAAAAGAAAGGAGAAAACTAAGCACACTTTCGTAGGCAGACACGATTGCACTGAGCACGTGCAACAAGCCGTTAACCCTCTAGGTGTCTCTAGTAGGAGGAGTGTTGTCTCCTGAGGGTTTTCAGCGGATTACACCCACAAAATCCAATAACAAAAAAGAGATGGTGAAATTTACATATAAAGATAAGAACCATGAAAGAAAGACTTTGAAAATAAGAGTTTCCAACTACACTAGCTTTTCAGTTGTCATGAGCCCTATCTTAATAGTCATGAAAAAATGTTAGAAATCACATTATCCCTCAATAAAACATCGTCTTTATTCTTCATTTCTACCTTTCATCCAAATATCGATCATATACCCCTACGTGTGGAAACGGACATCCCTACACTCGGAGAATTCAATTCAAGCTATCATACTCTTGTCCATCTACCTTAGTACTTTTTAATTTGATGAATAGTTAGGTTTGCTCACACCTTTTCAGGCGACCGTTAATACTTCTTGAGGTACTAACCGACCGATTACTCATGTGCTTGCTGATTCGGTGATAATATTTTCCTCGTCTTGCACCACCTAAGGCTTAGCAGTGACTCCCAGACCAGTTGGCCTTAGGGCACTAGGTGAAGAAGCACCCTCGCTATATTTTTTTATTGTTGCCTTGGCGATAACAAAACCAGTGTTAATTTTTTTCTTTTCACCATTTTTTTATTTTCTTCATTTTTTTTTATTTCCTTCATACTTTGGCTTTTAGACAAGAGCATTTCGAGGTATCCTCTACTATCCCGAGTTTCAAGACGTGTGTAAGTGCGTATAGTAGGGTATCAACATTCAAATGTTTGGCTTCCAGAATAGAAACTATTTTTCAGACTTATTTTTTTCCTCGGATTAGTGACTTCCTTCATCTTACTAACCCTTGGGACAACAGCTCATAACTACTTATTACTAGTTCGTTTAAGAAAACTTCTAATTTTCTTGGTTTTCTTAAACTATTCCTATCTTTTGTATGTAATTCTTCACTTTCTACTTTTTTGTTATATAAAAAAAATTTTAATGCCCAGTGTCAAAGATAATTTAGTGAATACAAACCTCCCCCCAAACCTGTTTTCAGCAGTGTCCTCACTGATGTAGCCTTTTGAGAACATGGACCTGTATACTAAGGGAGAGATACAAGGAGTAAAATAATAGTTAAATGAAAACTACCCCCAAACTTGATCTTTGACACGCACAGATATTCAATCAAATCCATTTTTACTCACCTCCATTCTTAAAATGAGAAAATGTTACAAAAACATGGAGGTGAGGCGGAGGAATTTTAGTTTTGATAAAGCGGCTCCTGTAAAAACAGGAGCTCCTCCACGGGGTCAGCAGAAAAATACGGTTTTAATCTATGCCCATTTACTTTAAAAATTGAACCGTTTTTCAAATTTTCGACTTCAACTGCCCCGTACGGGTGTACATACCGCACCACAAAAGGTCCTTTCCAATGAGATTTAAGCTTACCCGGATGAAGATGGAGACAGGAATCGTAAAGAAGGACTTGTTGCCCCGATGTGAAGGTTTTTCTAGAAAGATTTTTATCGTGGAACACTTTAGCCATGTTCTTTACTATCACCGCATTATCGTAAGCTTCATCGCGGAGTTCGCTTAGCTCATTCAATTGCAGCTTCCGATAGCTGCCTGCATGATCAAGATCAAAATTAAGCTCTTTAATAGCCTACATTGCTTTATGTTCGATCTCGACAGGAAGGTGGCATGCCTTCCCAAACACAAGGCGGTATGGAGACATACCAAGATCGGTCTTATAAGCGGTGCGGAATGCCCAAAGAGCATCCGTCAATTTGGTTGACCAATCTTTACGGTTTTTCGAAACCGTCTTCTCCAATATCTGTTTGATCTGCCTATTTGAGATCTCAGCCTGCCCGCTTGTTTGGGGATGATAGGGCGTAGAAAGCTAGTGAGTGATTGAATATTTCCGCATCAAGGCCTTGAAAGACCGATTGCAGAAATGTGTCCCGTTGTCGCTAATTATAGCGCGAGGGTGTTCGAATCGCGAAAAGATATTTTCTTTAAGGAACTTAATGACAACTTTGTTGTCATTAATGCGACACGGTATAGCTTCCACCCATTTCGAGACATAATCAACCGCTAACAAGATATATAGATTCCCAAAGGAGTTGGGAAAAGGGCCCATAAAATCAATACCCCAAACATCGAATATTTCCACAACCAATATAGGTTGGAGCGGCATCTCATTCCTTCGTGAAATCCGACCCAAATGCTGACATCGCGGACAAGTTTTGCAATGTTCAAATGCATCTTTAAATAATATTGGCCAATAAAAGCCGCATTGCAAAACTTTCTCCGCCGTTTTGCGAGGACCAAAATGACCGCCGCATGCCTGATCATGACAAAATGATAACACGCTCTTGAATTCGTCGTTAGGGACACACCTGTGAATGATTTGATCGGAACAATACTTGAATAGATAAAGTTCATCCCAGTAAAAATAGTTTACTTGGGATAGAAATCGAAGTTTGTCTTGTTTCGACCAATCATTAGGAATAAGTCACGTTGCAAGATAGTTCACGATATCCACGAACCAAGGTTCGTAGAATACAGTCAAGAGCTGTTCGTCAGGAAATGAGTCATTTATCGGCACGGTCAAAGTTGGTGAAGAAGTGATGCGTGAAAGATGGTCGGCTACAACGTTTTCACATCCACTCTTGTCTCGGATGGCAAGATCAAATTCTTGTAACAATAGGATCCAACGTATTAGCATGGCCTTTGCATCCTTCTTCGATAAAAGATGTCGTAGGGCGGAGTGATCTGTGTAAACCACAATAGGCGAGCCAATCAAGTAGGGCCTGAATTTCTCTAATGCAAATACAACTGCCAAGAGTTCCTTCTCGGTAGTTGTGTAATTTATTTGTGCATCATTCAAGGTCCTACTTGCATAGTAAATTACATGTGGCATCTTATCAATATGCTGTCCTAAGACAGCACCAATAGCAAAATCTGATGCGTCACACATAAGCTCGAACGGGTGGTTCCAATCCGGAGATGATAGAACGGGGGCTGTAGTGAGTGATTCTTTAAGCGATTCAAAAGCAGCCTCACAATCCGAATCGAAGTGAAAAGTAGTGTCCTTGGCCAATAGAAGGGTTAAGGGTCTAGCAATTTTGCTAAAGTCCTTAATAAATCTTCTATAAAATCCTGCATGGCCAAGGAAGGATCGTATATCTTTGACGCAGTTCGTACGAGGGAGGTTATGAAAGACATCTATTTTAGCTCTGTCAACCTCAATGCCTTTTCGTGAAATTATATGTCCAAGTACAATACCTTCTTAGACCATAAAATGGCATTTTTCCCAATTCAAAGTCAACTTCTTATCCTTACAGCGGGTAAGAACCGCGTCAAGATTACGAAGGCAGTCCTCAAAGGAGTCCCCAAAAATGGAGAAATCTTCCATAAAAATTTCTAGAAAATTTTCCACCATATCTGAAAATATCCCCATCATGCACCGCTGAAATGTAGCGGGAGCGTTGCATAACCCAAAGGGCATGCGTATATAAGCAAAAGTTCTGAAAGGAAAAGTAAAAGTGGTTTTATCTTGATCCTTTTTGGCGATGGGGACCTGGTTATAGCCAGAGTATCCGTCTAAGAAACAGTAGTAATTGTGTCCAGCTAATCGTTCTAACATCTGGTCAATGAAAGGTAGAGGGAAGTGATCTTTCCTCGTCGCGGCATTGAGTTTCCTGTAATCAATACATACGCGCCACCCAGTTTGGGTGCATGTTTGGATTAACTCATTAGCCTCATTAGTGATGACCGTGATGCAAGACTTTTTAGGGACCACATGAATTGGACTTACCCATTGGCTATCAGATATGGGGTAAATTATTCCACTATCAAGGCACTTGACGATTTCTTTCTTTACCGCCTCCTTCATAACGGGATTTAACCGTCTTTGTGGATCTCGGGTTGGTTTGGCTTCATCCATTAGATGTATGTTATGTTCAACAATTAAGGGACTAATCCCTTTGATGTCGGCCATTGTCCAACCAAATGCTTGCTGATTCGATCTCAACACTGCCAAAAGTGCATTCTCTTGCTCTAAGGCTAGAGAAGTGGATATAATCACTGGCAAAGTCTCATTCTCTCCTAAATATGCATATTTAAGATGAGAAGGTAACGGTTTGAGATCAAGAATTGGCGGAAAGACAATAGAAGGTGGGGTAACGGAATGATATTCGGACTCCTTAAGAGGTTCAAACTTGCATAAGATATTGACTCGGAAAGTGCTGCTGACTTTTGCAACGAGTCAACGGGTTCAATCTCAAGGTCGGACTGATTGAACATATCCTCACTGTGAAGTGGTGCAAGATCAAACGATGTCTCATTAGTGTTGTCGAGAACATCAAAGCAAAGTTCCTCATCCATGCAGCTTTCGGGAGCTATCTCGTGGATGGAACAAACATCCAGCAAATGAGCAGAAGGTTCTGATGGCTGACTTCCTAGCTTGTAAATATTAAGCTCAATTATCATTTTCCCGAAGGATAAGTTCATAGAACCGTTACGAAAATTAATTACAGCGTTAGAAGTTGCTAGGAAGGGTCGACCAAGTATCACCGGGATTTGATTGCGTGGGTTTACCACAGGTTGTGTATCTAAAACAATAAAGTCCACGGGAAATATGAATTCCCCGACTTTAATTAACACATCCTCTAGTTCATCCCGAGGTTTGGTGATAGATCGGTCTGCCATCTGGAGAGTACAATGGGCGGGTTTTAACTCTCCAATTCCTAACTGCTCGTATACTGAATAAGGAAGCAAGTTAACGCTGGCGCCTAGATCGAGTAAAGCACGATTAATATTTTTACCCCAATAGAAATAGAGATTGTAGGACAGCCGGGATCCTTACGTTTCTTTGGTATTTGTTGGGTAAAAGCGGTGCTAACATTACTCGTCATGAAAACCTTCTTAGGCACTTGAGTTTTTCTCTTCCTAGTGCACAAGTCTTTAAGGATTCTTGCATAAGATGGGACTTTTTGAATAGCATCTAGGAGAGGAATATTCACGCTAACTTGCTTAAACATTTCCACAATCTTCTCCATTTGCGGGTTAGATCTGCTGGCCCTTAATCTGTTTGGAAATGGAGCACGATCAATAAGTTTTGGGTCCAACGTTTGTGGAGAAGACTGTGGTGACGGATTCGATCCTAAAATTGGAGTGGGTATCGACTTAGATAGATTTGGCGAAATGTTCGAGCCTTGGGGAAAACGGAGAATAGGCTCGGATGAAGATGGGGGACTAGACGAATTAGGGGAAGAGGAAGAAGAAGATGGGGTATCAAATGTGTCACTAACATCAAATTGCTCACCCACTCGGTTATTCAGCTCTCTCCCCGATCTCAACGTAGTAATGGCATTCACATTATAATTTTGTGAACGGCCAGGATTCGGTAGGGGTTGAGATGGGAGTTTCCCTTTCTCTCTCGCACTCATTGCGGCGTTTAACTGTGCGATTTGGTTTTCTAATGATTTAATACTCTCACCATGGGAGGCGGAGTTTTTCGTTATGGTATCAATAGAAGACTTCATCTCAGCCGACAATTGCATGGATTGTTTCATGAACATATCCAAAGTTTGTGCAAGTGAGTTGTCAGTGCCAGCCACTTGTGGTGTAGAAATGTTGGCCGGATTTTGGAAATTCTGTGACTGAAAGGGGGGTTGATTCTATGGTTGTGGTTGCTGTGGAGGAGGTCTTTGATAATTGCTTTGTTGGTTTTGATTCCAAGCAAAGTTAGGATGATTCTTCCATCCTTGATTGTACGTGGAAGAATAAGGGTCGTTTCTATGTCGCTGCAGAAAAGCAGCATTAGCTTGAAATGATGCATTCATAGGACATTCTTCCGTTAAGTGTGAAGGATCCGAACAGCAACCACAGACGGTCTTAGGAAGCGTAACCTGATTTAGGGAGACTGATGAGAATCTGTTCTCAATAGCGTCGAGTTTCTTCTGCATCGCTGCCATTTCGGCTTTCACTGCGATGGAAACATCGAGCTGGTGAACACCTCCCCTAGATGAGGGTGGTCTTACGCTTTCCCACTGCAAAGTGTGTTCAGCGAGGTCTTCCAGATACTTCCAAGCTTCACCGTCATCTTTAGACATGAAATTGCATTGACACATTGTTTCAAGCATCTGCTTTGTCGCTGGATTAATGCCCTCATATATAATCCGACATAAATCCCATCTATTGATTCCATGATGAGGACATTGGACAAGCAGATCTTTGAAACGTTCAAAGCACTTCCAAAATGGTTCATTGGGAAGCTGGGTGAACTGGTTGATCTCGCTCCTAACACGTGCAGTCTTATGGTTTGGGTAAAACTTCTTAAGAAATGCTATGACGAGTTCATCCCAATTAGTGATAGAGTGTGCGACAGTATTGTAAAGCCATTTTTCTACCAAGTCACACAGTGTGAAAGGGAGAAGACGTAAGCGCATAGCATCTAAAGTCAATTGTGAAGTACCCATCATTGCGCATACGTTTTCGAATTTGGTGATGAAAACGTACGCGTCTTCCGATTCAAGCCCGTGATATTTGGGCAGCAGATTGATGTAGTGGGGTTAAATTTCGAAATTATCCCCGTTAGGTGGTGGAAGAGATAGACAAGTGGGAAGAGGACCACGGATAGGATAGCATCTCTCTTGGAGAGAGATGCGCGGTGGGTTCTGCTCACCTTTGGGCGGTGGCAGCGTGGTGTTATAATTTGATGGAGTGCCGTCCATCTCGGTCGTGTGTGGTGGGGGAAAAGAAGATGAAGAAGTACCGACTTTGGCGTCGATAGCAGGAACGCGGACAAGACGGGCACTAGGATCCCGTGTCCAGCTGAGCATGCACTAAGCGGGTTTAGTGCAAGTGGCAGCGTGTGTGTGATTTAAAATTGGCTTGTTTTGAAAAAGTGGGACTCAAGACAAATCTCCCTAAGATGCACAAGCAACCCTAGAACTAAGGTCACCTAGGTCCAGTCTCTAGACCACTCCTAGACTTCCAAAGGACAAGCCGCAGGATAAATCCTCTACCGCCTCTTTACTACTCTTGTAGCCAGATAAGTGCCAGGTAAGTGGGAAGGAACCACAGTAGTGGGCCTAATTAAAAACCACTAGCCTTTGACACACTTGCCTAGGTACTACAAAAGTAATGCGGATAAACGATAGATTACCCACGACCTTCCTCTGTCCTTAATGAGCGCGACAGTCCTTAGAGTCTGGTCTAGATATTTTTTAAATTATTGTAGGGTTGATGCAGATGCTCGGTTTGTGATTTGTGGGGCTTAGGAAGGGTGATGAAATCCCCACCTAATCATGATTTGGTCTTTGCCCCTTAAAGTCCGTATTAAAATATGCAAAAAAAAACCAATCACAAAACTTTTGCAAAAAGATTTTTGAGCGGCGCTATCCTGCAGAAAATAGATTTTATTGGATTTGAGAGGAGAGAGAAGGATTTGAAAAAGATACCAGAGAATTGTGAACCCTAGATCCTCTTGTCAAGCCGTGTTTCCGCCGCAGATGCTCCCTAATGCCGCGGTTCCGCCGCAGGAGGGAAGGATCGGGTGATGAAATTTTTTTCCGTTCCCTTCTTTTCTCTTCTGGATCTCTAAGAATGTCTCTGTCTTCTGTTTTCCTTAATTCTGTGACTCCAAATCTCCTTGCAAAATTCACGCACAAATCGTTAAATATGCAATTTGCAATTTTGTTTTAATAGTGATATGAATCGTCTAAGAATTCAACACAAATAATAAGAATAAAAAATTACGCACGTATCCCCGGCAACGGCGCCATTTGATTGATTCGAAAAGAGTGTGTTTGTAGTTTAACCGCAATCAGAACGGCGTCGCGAGTAGCTAGACCGAGGTGAGTACAGGTCATCCTCAGGAAAACGTTGAATGTTTTACTCTTACTTTTGATGTGTTGAAAGAGAGAGGAGGAATAAAGAATTTTGTGAAAAGTTTCTAGATCTACTTTAAGCAAGAGTGCAAATTTATAGATCTAGATTATTTTAGGAATATAGTTAATATAATAAGAGGGCTTGTAGGGTTCGTTAGGATTTAGTAGTCATGGACGATTAATTAAAAGTTACCCTTTATATCCTTTAATAGATTTAAAACTAGAATGACGGTGATGCGTGTAGATTAGAGTTTCTGGAGGGAAAAAGAATCCCACTCTTAACCCTTATCTCGACACGGAACTCCGTTCATATCTAGCCTTTGCCAAAACAATCATTAATCTAATCTTTAATCGCGGTCGGAACTAACAAAGAATTGTTAGCGCGCCCGATTAGGATGTTAATGATTCTTTTGATAAAGTTCCTAAACTTTATAGGACTTAAAAAGGGTTTAGGGATGTTCATCATCCATTAGCCTACCCTAATCCTACGAACCCTAACAAGCGGAGAATTACTCGCGCATGTTAGGAGAAGAAGATGAAAAGACAGAGAGGGAAAACATAATATAAAATGCAAAACAACTACCTTTATTAATCAACTTGAACAATCTACACTTTATTCCGTAGAAAATGATTGCAAAACTTGATTTTCTTCTCGATCTTTCCTAAGGAGGTAGAAGAGCAGTTGATGATCAGCCTGGATGCGTGAGCGTTTGGGACTTCGTGATCTCGTCGGCTTGATAAATTTTCCAAGAGGCTCTCGGTGCCATTTTATAGTGCCAAAGCCAGAATCAAAGCTTCTAAATTAGGAAGTAAGCATCAAAAGATCCTCCCCAAAAATCCTCGGCTTCCAACTCCCTTTAACTGCGGCGGATCCGCGGCACCAAGGGGCTTGGGCCGTGGATCCGCGGCCTGATGATCAGGACCCTTCATCATTTTTCTGTAGCTGTCTCGATGTGACATTTGGCGATCCTTGGAACCTTCAGAATTTGGAAATCTTCTTGTGGTTGCTGCCAGACTTGGTCTCCAAGTTTTGATTCTTAATTAGGCAAGTATTCTTCAACAACTTGATTTGCTTGATTCTAGTCTTGAAAAATTCTGCACAACTTGGAAATATTCTGCACAACAACTCAAATAATATTTAGTAGACTTTGTTCTACTAGGATTTGGTCAATGAATTTATTTGCATACATTTTCCTACCAGATGCTAATTATAATATATCAATACATGGAAAATAGTATTTTTACACATCAACCCTCATATGTATGATATATTATAATAAAGTCCTTCTTTAATATGAAAATGGTAGAAAAAATGTAATACAAATGTGCAGTTTTATCAACTGAACACTTTTAAAAGGAGTGGTTTAAGCTCCGCGTTTAAAAGTTGTTTTTGAAAAGAAACCGAGTGGTTTTGAAATTGTTCCAGCGACTTTACTTTGGTTTATTTTCTTGCATTAATTTAATGCGTCCCATCAATTAATCCTACCATTGCAGAAAACAACGAAAATATGACGTACTCTTATGCCATCCGCATTCGCCACGGGGCCCCGTCATTACCCGTTAGGTTACTTAACTAACGACAGAGCGGGGGCTGGACTAGCGCAGATGCAAAACATAAGCAACGCCTACTAGATATCATATATAGATATATACATTCGTCAGATGCAATGATAGCCATTCCAGATCACAGATGAACACATTGGATATACTTGAAATCCGCGCTTCGTTCGAGCCTGCAACGAAAGACGGATTACACGGTCGCGATGAATAGCCAAACCCCACCCTAGACCCCTACGGGTGCGGCAAACTACCCTCCAAGTACCCGAAGTGAAGCAACCTCCCTCAACAACGTGAGTAGGCCACTCGGCACTTCGAGATACCCGGTAGTTTGTGCACCCCACCTTGGGTCTATCTTAGGAGCAAAAACAGTAAAAGAAATAATATACAATGGCGGCTACAACCTCATCCCGGATGTGCGGCCATAAAATAATATTACATCAATTTACATATTACATTAAATGAAAGATAAAGAAAACTCTCATCTCACAACCCCCGGCTATTCATCCGCGACAATCCAACGAGTTCATATACACAAACCATCAACATTACAGATCACAGATATGCACAATCCCCACTAATCGACGTATAGCGATTAGTCGACGTTCTCACTGATATAACCCATTAGCTAAAATCTACAGAAATTCGATCAAAATACGGATTTGCAACCACGCCAAACACAACTTTGTTCTTTGGAAAATTTGGGTAGAAACAAAATACTTTAAAAATCCTAAAACAGAACACTGAGAAAACTGCAGCAAAGACGAGTCATGGCCGAGTCAACTCGGCCGCGGATCTGCGGCAAGAAGCATGTTCTCGCCGCGGTTCCGCGACGCTTTGACCGAGTCAGTGGCTCGTTTTTGCTGTGTGTTCCTACAAAACCCTGAGCCGATTTTTAAGATGTGTAGAATTATTTTTGGAGCAGTTTTAAAATCGGCAGAAAGTTCAGTTTTCGGACGTGTTTTGCGATTTTTCTCGGATCGAAATTCTAAATACTTTGCTAACATGCTAGTTGTTGTTTAGCTAGGCTCTGATACCACTGTAAGGCCACGTTGCCCACCCCGGTTCTTATGGGGAGGCGGAAACGGTATGAACGATTTTTTATGGCAAGGCAACATGGACTAGAAAAGAGGATCTTTGCTAAACAAAAACCTAGCAAACTAACTACAAGTTCAACTACTATGTTAGAGGGTTATACCTAGGTCTTGAACTCTTTCTCTTCTTGCTCCTTAGAGTGGTTGGAACGGCTCCACCTCGTAGTCTCCTTGTTGTCGAAGAAGGATCCACCCGAAAGCCTCTACCTTGAGCTCCTACCTCAACCGAGAGGAAAATAAAGTGCTTGGCTTGCTAGACCTTGAACTCTAGAGTGAGTAGAGAAGAGTTTTGAAGGGTTTATCTCAATAGCTCATGCTTCTTAACACATGAGACATGAGAGCTTTGAGAGAGAGGAAGAGGGTGAGCTTTGGATGACAGAGAGTGATCAAGTGAGAATGAGCTTGACTTTTTACAACCATGCTCACAAAAGAAAGAATAATGATGATGATGATGATAATTAAGAATTGTGATGGTTAGTTTCAATGACCATTATCATTTCATGCATTTAATGCATTTTGTAAATAACAACAAGTAAACAAAAGTCATAGAAATGAAATGATGATGGTCAACAAGTCCGCAATGGTCAACCGGTCAACAAAGTCAACAAAAGTCAAATGTTCAACTCAACCATGGCACAATAATCCTTAACTAATATTATTAATCATATTTCTTATTCTCATTAGGGTTTAGAAAAAGTCAACGGTCAACAACCCCAATGAGAATCCTCTGCCTCTGCCTCTGTCAACTGTGCACACACACCCGCATCCGTGTTCCAAGGAACACGAATACAATGAGATAAAACCAATCCCCAAAACATATACTAGGATCTGGCTTAAACCAAAGCCCGCTAGTGATAACTGCCCGGACACCAAACGTGCACAAGTGCGCGGATGTGAACGAACCCTGTCGCAAAAACCATGCGACCTCTACTCTGTTTTGCCCAAAGGCGAATAGCCATCTGTGTGGGACTCTAAAGACTCGACACTACATTGGCAGTGGGTTTAATCACAGGCCGCAAGCAGTACTAGCTGTACGTAACGGTCCCCAGGTAGATGCCAATAAGAAGACTGATGAGGTGAACCCATCCGAACTCCTACTGAGCCTGAATGTGACAATCTCCGTAAAGACCAGTCTGTTCGTCTGAGAATATCGCATGTCGGGCCTAGGGGTGGTAAACGTCAGTCCCCTAATAGCGGTACAAGTCGTTTCGGGGTGTAGCCCAGAACACCCTGAGACAAACTGGATAACCTACCAGTATATCTCGCTTGCCCTGGCCACGGACGACTATGTGTAATGGCTCTCCTTGACACAGCGCGATATCAACCCCCAATATCGGGAGAGACGAATCCTATCTAACCGTCACTGCCTCTAAGTGCTTCGGGATTGCACCCAACTGCTACCTGTTTGCACGACTCATTTGAGCCATGGTAGGGTAGCAATCTAAGAATGGTGGGAACAAACTCGAGGCGAAGTGACAGTGTCAAGTCAGCGGACTAAGCTGTACTCATGTCACCTGGGAACTGATAACTGACGATAGGTATAGTACCAACCAACAGTTCCCGACGAGTCCTGTCCAGTGTACTCGTAACCTAACGAGCACCCGCATACTATCTCAAGTACGACGTACTAACGGGTGTGGGACAGACCATCTCCCCTGCTGGGATGAGAAGCGCATACGCTAGTCTACTCCGGAGTATCGATGCCCCGTCTCGATAATCCTACGACTAGGGACCTGTATAAGGATGTGCTTGTAGATTACCCAGCCCCCACTAGTGTGACTGCCATCACAACGCTGGTAATCAAGCAAAGATCCTAAGGGCCCCACTAATGTGTATAGGCGATATGCTAAAAGAAACACATGCACACATTAAAGTAGAAACAAACCAAGTAGCATACTACCATTTCGAGCAAGATTGTCTATACAACTGTGAATATCCCAAACTTCCTGTAACATTTCAAAAAGATAAAATATTAATTTTGGGAATTTTTATAATTTAATATTATTTTATTGAATATTTTAATATTTTGGAATTATTAAATACAAATAAATGGGGAAAAATTATGGAAAATTATGGAAAATTCTAAAATAGGGTAAATTAGAGAATTATGACATTTTAAAGTTTTTGTGATTAGTTTGACACTAATTTAGTGCTAATCGCGATTAAAAATCGCTATTCGGTTTTTTAGCATTTTTGTGCGAAACATGCACATATCATTCTTTTTCACACTTGTGTTACATTTTTATTGCCATGAGTTGTTTTGGGGTTACTATTTATGTGAGAAAGGAATTTTGAGGAAAGAAAAGAAAAGGAAAAGAAATGGAAAAAAGGTTTTATATTAAAGAATGAGGTTTGGTGAGAGAGAGGTATGGGCACCATTGACTAAAGACTTAGCCATTTTTCTTCCCTTCATTTCCCTCCCTCTTCTCCTCTCTCCTGCTGCTGCTCCTCCCTCACTTCCCTCCCTCTTCAACTTCTCAAATCACCATGAAAACAAACTCAAAACCCTACCCCCATTTCACTAAAAAGATGCACAAGCTCAAGACCTACATAATGGACCAAGAAAGCATGGATTTTGGCCACTATGGGCAACTCAAGAATTTTCTTGAGTTTCCAAATGAGGTATTTACTGAACCATTAGCTTAGTTTTAGCATTACTTTTAACCTTATGTTAAGATTGAATCGATATCGGGTAATTTTGTGAACATGGGAAAAACCAAGTTAGGGTTTGAGGGAACTTTGTGTTGTACTGTGAAATTGAGCTCAGTAGAGGTTTTATAAACACCCTAGTGCTGGAATGGAGACCCTAACCCGAAGCTTAAACCCATAATACGGATTTTAGAAACCGATATCGGAGAATTTGTGAAATCTGTGCAGGGTATATTGAATCTGCTATCACCCGAGACATCCTAAATTAAAATTGATTGGACAATGACATGTGCAGGCACCCAGGAAGCTACCACCAAGACCCCAGCCCCTACTTCCATTTCCAGGCCGCAAATTCCTCCATTCTGGCCGCAAATTGCGGCCAGACCATGATGGAATTGGCTCGTTTTGGTTTTGGTGTTCCCTTATCTGTATATTAGGCCCCTGGTATACATAGAATTGTCTAATTGGACCTAGGGTGAAATCTGGAACATATTTCCTAAGTTGCTGTTTTGGATTCGTGTTTCCGTATTCCGTATTTTTAAGTCTGAATTTGTGTCTTGTGTTTTACCTCGACTATTTGGCGTTTATACGACGATATAGAGGATTTATTGATGGTTTTGAAGGCGTGCCATAGGTTCTAACCTATAGGCCTCTTATCGTATCGTTTTGGGTTTCGTGTGCCGTGTTAGCTTTGATTTGGTTTTAATGCGCATATACGATACTTTGATGTGTAGGTACCCCATGAAGACTTCGGGACGACAAGCAGGCGTGTGGCGACGTCCACAAATGAAGACGCAAGGTGAGTAGATTATATCTACTGGGGGAAGTCGGGTGGATGGCGTATAGCACCCCCGCAGTCCGTAGTGGTTATATTATATATGATAGTTAGGTGTATTACGGTTAGTGTAGGGTTAGAAGTGACTAGTGTAGTTCATAGTCGCGAACCCTAGAATAGAATTACACCTACACGCACACCCTTGCATATTACCTACTTACACGGTGTTAATGATGATATTGGATGACTTTGGAGATGAGTCGATGATATTGGGCTTTGTGCCGCGAGATCGGTGATGTGATATGATTCGTATTTGGGATACGAAATGTGATTCTTGCGGGTTTGGGATGTGTGTTTACCCCCGCATTCATACTTTGTAGATGGTATCAGTTGTACTAGACTTAGATCAGTACCCCAGCTTATGTGATACGATGATAGTGATACCTGAGATGTGATGAGATAGTGTGATATTGACCCGTACCCAGCTATTGGGATGCCGTACGACGATTTACCGTACGAGCCTATATTGATGATAGATCCGCGCTCATGACTTGAGGATGTCATATGATATACTGTATCGTACGTGATATTATTGAGGCGGGATCACCGACTAGTATCTATATATATATCGACTCAGATGTTAGGCGGTTTCCTTACCTGTAGCTCAGCTTGTTAGTTCAGCCGTATAGTTTAGTGTAGTTGTTAGATTAGATTAGACTCCTACCTATTTCAAAACTAGCGGGTCGTGGGTATTTTAAAAGACAGGTCAAGGGATCTACGGATATTTCAAAAGGCGTATCTCTTCATAAAAAACACCGTAGCCCCTATTTTCAAAACTCCATGATTCGTGTTATTTCAAAAGGCACCATTTGTAGGACTTATATTAGATTAATGCAGATTAGTTATAGTTGCGTCTAGTTTCAGCTCCCACTCTTTTTTTGTGGTTCGCTTTGCATCGCATTCTTATATTATGTTTCATACTCCATTATTGATATCATGCTGATAGGACACCAGCACCGTTACCGATGATGCGTATGTACCACGTACACTTACTTGCCGGCTCACACACATCTTCATCGGTAATTGCCATGTCACGTACACCTTAGAAAATATTATTGCTTGACATAGCCTATTAGCTAATAGTTTAGACATGATAGTAGTGTACCTTCCTTATATGTTAGTTTAGACATTGTAGTTATTACCTGCTACTTCATGCATACTGTTATTCATTGTTATGCCACATTCATGGATTCTCATGCATATATTCACTATTTTACGTGTTATTGAGGTTTTGGATTTGGATTTCCGTGAGATTTTCTGGATTTGGAGGAAAACCGCAAAAACACAAATAAACATTTTCTCTCTTTTAAAATAAAAAGTGCGGTTTTCCCATGATGTATGAGTCGTCCACCATGAGTTTGCTGATGGATTTGGAAACCCGATTCGAGGAGACGGATGAACCGTTTCGGGTACATGATGGACCCGGTAAGGTACCCCGGGGCAAGAAGCGCGTGATGATGACGATGTGAGCCTGGCAGGGGAGCACTACCTACCGGTGATTTTACCCGACGCGTCGGATATCCGGAGGATACCGTCGTGGTCTTGAGATGGATGGCAGGGGCCGGTCTGGACTGACGGCGCCCTAGATATTGAGGTACAGAGACTGTGATACAGAGATATCGAGATATTGGGATTACGTTTTGTGCCGATGCTAGGTATGGTTTTATGCTGATTTCATTATGTTACCTCATTTTAAAAATACAAGGAAAATCTCACTAAATTATGAAAACAGTTTCTTCATGTACATGTATTCTGTTTTCATGCATTCATATCTCATTCTTATGTTATATTGCTACCTGAGGCACTGACACAGGCACATGAGATTACACTCGGGTTAGATATTTACCCTAGCCTTGTTATAGGCTGCATGTTATATATTGAGGATTTTGTACTGATCGTTTTGACCTAGGATTATGTCTTGCGTTCGGTTTCTGCTTGTAGATATTTTCTATTCACGAGTTGGCAACCCACCTCCGTTGTGCCACAGTTCTTGCAGGTTTTGCCGTACAGGTTTCATTGCGGCATTTCTGGCACATTGCTTCCTTGCGGGTGAATTGCATTTGGTAGGTGGTTTCTTTTGCATCAAGAACCACCATTGTACTCATATTATTCATTGTATCTAGAATTTCCATCAACCAAACCTGTATATTGTTTCAGACTCAGACTTTAGTGATGTATTATTTGGCCTTAGAGTCGCGCTCAGTAGTATTGCGGTTTTCATGCTTACTGTGTTTCTTTTGGATTTGATCCTCGCCTTTCGGCGTTGTATATTATATTGCATGTGTGGTTGTGACCGTCAATTGACGAAGAGCTAGCTCCCGCTTGGGGATGCCTTTTATCATTGTATATATGTTGTTCTTGTTGTACCCCGTTCGGGGCCAGTATTTACAAAAGAAACTCTGCCGAAATTTTTAGAAAAGACTTTACCTTTTAAAAATGCACATTCGGCTTAGTTATTTAAAAACCTTGACTTCAAACATGTTTTCCTTCACTTCTCTAAAAACCAGTTTTCTTTACTTACTCTTAAAATGGTTTTAGATTTCTGGGCTTTGGCTTGCTTGGATCAGATGGAGTCCTATAGACTTCATATGGTTCAAGGGCCAGTCACGTGCTCTTTCGGGTCGTGACACTTCCATCAAGTAATATACAAACTAGTATGATACAGTAATGGCCTCTGGGGCATATACACTAACACTTCATCGCCACTCCTATTTCACCTTTGCTTTTTTCCCCAGTTCGGGAGAAATAGAATAAGGTATTATTCAGTTGTCTTTTATCATCACCTTCTCTCAAGTTGCGAATACTCCTTGGTTTAGGAGGGTACACCTATTATGCTTACTGGATAGTCTTCTTCCAAACCATAGGCTGGTGCCGAACGGTAGGGAAGGAAAAAAACCATTTAGCCTAACGATGGTGTACAGAAGGTAACGACTAAAGACAAATAAAGGGATTTGGAGAGATGGCAAAGAAATATACGGTTACAGTCATGAATTGGATTATGGAAGAGGCATAACTATGAATACCAGGATACCCCTACGAAACATTTTCATGTTTCAGTTTCGCTGTGCGTTGTTAAAGGAAAACTGATTTCCCGATTAGATACTTACTCCAGGGTATGTATTTACCAGGTATGATTCTCACATCTGTATGGTTTTACAGATGATGAGTGGGAGTAGGTTATTGGGAATAAGGTGATCATCCTCATTATATCGGAATTTGTTGTAATTGGTGATATTTGAGGAAATCGCCTGGGTTTTTGCCGGACGGCATGTATTTGGTTTTGAGTATCCGTTGTTGTGCACCAATTTCAAAATGATATATCTGTACGTTTATTTTTATAAAGTGAGATATAACTTTTTGAAATTATGTCTGGGACATTTACCTATATCAGTTGGCGATTGGGTAAGGAGCATTGAACAGCGGAGTAGTTCTTAACCATAGGTACAATTTTCAACCTACGATGCACATGTTTTGAGTTATTCGACTCTGCGGACTTATACAAAGTATTGTATGTTGTCCAGTGTCCATCAGGACAAAGGGGTTGGTCCTCGTACTATGTTCTGTTTACTTGTGACTTCTCTAGTTTTTAGACAAGTGTTTCGTAGAAATACAAGGTCTAAGTTTTGAGAAGTTGTGGGTATAGGAATAAAGTAGAGAACCAGGTATCGCAAGTATCGGGATTCTTCAAAGAGATCGAAGATGTAGATTCTTGTGATTGGTATTCAGTTGATTGTAATGGTTTTGAGAAACTTGTTTCTCTTTCAGGTTACTCATAATTGGATGGATTCCTAAGTTGAGTAATGCTGATCAGCCTCTCTCCATTAAGTTGATATGCACTGGAGACAGCTGCATGATTAGAATCTGGTTCAAATTAAATAAGTGCCAAAGTTTCTATATTGGATATAGAATGGTTCATATCTTAACGATGTTAAGATACAGAGAGTTGTCTGGCTTATGATTAAAACCAGACTCTGGATAACTCAGGGCACGTTTCTGTAATGGCAGTTTGTGGGTTGACCTGGGCTATGTCGAGGGTTGACTTTCTACCATCTGGAAGATCAATAGTGATATTGTTCTTGACTCGCCACAGTTTTACTAAAATGGATTTTTTCAGAAAACAGTAGTGGGAATATGGTAGAACTGGAAGTGATTCCAGAACCGGAAACGATTACGGAAAATTTAATAGGACCTAAAGATTCAATCAGGTTTGACATTCCATTAGCCACTCCGCAGATATGGTGGGTAACCTCAGGCACCCGAGAGGTACTCCGGTAGCCTCAAGGACGGTGACAGGGAGGTTCTTGTTTACCCAGACTTGACACTACTGTTGTTCCAGGCTATGAGACCCAGCAGGAGGTTAAGTATAGCGTCGTTCTAAACTAGCTTTAGAAGTGCACATATATATTATTCTGCCAGAGGGTTGTTGTGGTCAGTGGGAGCAGCGGAAGCATAGTGGGCAAGTAGCTTATGTCTATTTATAGACTTAAGCAGTTATAGCGGAAATAGATCATCTATTTTTGATATGACAGTCATGGGTTTGACTTCATCAGAATAGGGGATGGATCTGTTGAGAAGGTAGTAGGGTGTGATGTCCTGGTATTTGGATGACATACACAGAGTAGGAAGTAAAATTCATATACTACGATCGGTTATATTTTGGTTGTCACACAGTTGTTTCTCCACAAAGGATCTGGATATAATATCTGACATTCTGGTTACTAGATCTATAGTTTTAGATCTAGAATTGGGTAGTTTCCCAATCTGGGTACTTTGACAGTATTCTAATAGTATTTTAGAATAGATGACTCCTAGCATGGTGGTGTACCTGCAGGTGATGGAGTCACCCTCTCTAAAGGTAAATTACAGACCAAAGGGGAGAGGGATGTGCATGATTGGCAAATCACTTGCTTAGGAAATTGAGTCAATCATGAGATATCAAGTCCCACACCAGATGTTGTTTTTGCACTAGATGCAATAAGTTTATATTAATCCAATCCTGGAGAAATATAAGGAAGCAGTTTAGAATATAAGTGGATGTTCTACGGATTTGATGACGGCAGCCTCCTTTGGAGACGGTTATCATTCCAGGCTTCAAAGGTGACATGGATGACAGAGTGATTGTCAGAGTTATAGTTTTCCCTCTGACGAGAGATAGTATTATGGACAGTTGGTCCAAGAGGATACTATGGGAGGCATGGTGCAGGATACTGATTAGGTTCAGTTATCGATACAGTCTAAGAAGTTTGGGTTTGGAGTTCATTTATGAACTAGGTCCCATTAGATATCCAGACATATTCTAAGACAGGTATTACTCGATTCGGGAGATGGATTTCTCCGCAAATTTGAGACTAAGAGAGACATAGAAAGAAACATCGGGGTGGTTCCACTCATTGAGGCTATTTCTCGAACACAAGAGTTTTACAAACGGGCTTTGTGAAACTGATTAGTAGAGGAGTTGGATGTTCGGTATCACACGGGCTGTGAGTATGCGACATCGCAATAATTAACCTTAAGTGCAAGTGGGAGATTGTTGGATATAGTGACCTCAGAGTCAATTATTGGATCGCAGGTACGTGATTGCAATGATTGAGGAGGACCTATACCGGTAGCACAGTCTTACTCGAGATGATAGTATGCTATCTGATTTGCCTTTATCAGTCGTGTACAGGTTCAACTGAATGGTCACTATTACACGTTGATAGAGCCCTTAGGATCTTGCTTGACTACCAACAGTATGATGGCGATCATATACGTGAGAGTTGGGTAGTCTATAAGCACATCCTTACTTGTGGTCCCTAGTCGTGGGAGTTTCGAGATAGGGCATCGATACTCCGGAGTAGACTAGTGTATACAGTCGAGACCCCGACGAGGGGCGGTGGCCGGTCTCACAAGCCACTAGTGTCAGTTGGATCACCTGAGATGTATATAGGTGCTCATTGGGTTATGAGTACACCGGACAGGACTCGCCGGGAACCTGCTAGTTGGTATTATACCTATCGTCAGATAGCAGTTCCCTGGTGACATGTGTACAGGTTAGTTCATCGACCTGAGGTCGTCATTTGTCTCGTGTGAGTTCCCACTGTGCTTTGATTTCTACCCTACCACGGCTCAAAGGAGTCATGCAAACAGGTCTTTTTTGGGTACAGTCCCGAGCCACATGGAGGCAAGTGAGCGGATCGGCAGGGGATTCGTCTCTCCCGGTATTAGGGGTGAGATCGTGCTGTGTATAGGAAAGCTATTACACCAAGTCCTTGGCCAAGGCAGGTGAGAATTACTGGTAAGTATTCCAGTAGTTTCTCAGGGTGTTCGGGGCTTATCTCCGACACGACTTATACCACTATTGGGGTCTGACGTTACCAGCCCCTAGGCCCGATATGCGATACTCATAGACGAACGGACCGGACTGTATATATATTGTCACTGTTAGGCTCAGTAGGGTTCCAGGATGAGTTCGCTCATCGGCTTCCCTTGAGGTCAGTACATGGGCAGCCGTTACGCACTGCTAGTGCCGCTGACGTGCTTGTGGTTAAACCCACTGCCAGGGTACTGACGAGTAGTTAGAGTCCCCCACAGATAGTTTCCCAAATTCGGGCGAAACATTGTAGAGGCTGTATGGTTTTATGGCAGGGTTCGGAAAATGCACGTGCGTTTACGCACGTGTCATATTTCGGGCAGATAATACTGGTGGGCTTTGGTTTAAGTCGGATCCATGTATTATACTGTGTAGATATAATATCTTTGTCTCAGTTGCATTCGTATTCGGTCGTAATACAAATGCGGGTATGTTTATACTGTTACGGGGTTATCCTGAAATTCGTTTCGGGATCACTTTTAGAAGTTGCCAGTTTTCTATCACCCGTCTTAAACATTCGGTTTAATGAGGATTTATTTTTTCTTCATGTGGGTGAGTCATGAGAGTGCTTCTAGAAGATGGTGAGGTGTTTAAGTGTGTCACCATTTTTCATTAAATGGTTGATGACTATGTTTATGAGTCACCATTTACATTAATGTGTTTTGGTTTTGCTTAGGATATTTCTTCTTGATCTTTTTCCTTGTAGTCACCCCCTTTGCTCCTACACTCACCCCCATCTCTTCATATAGTGCCCCCCTTGATAATTGAAAAGAGTTGGAAAAAATTAGATGATAGTTTTTGGTTCATGGAAATTTGATATGCTCATTTCTCATTTCATTCCATTCAAAAGGCAACTTCATTAACCGTTCATCCATGGCTTTGGATGAAGCGAGACAAAGTGCTCTACTCATTCTCTACATCAAACTTGGACATGTCGGCTAGCAAACTTCATGTCCAAGTTGTCTCGGTTCAGAGGCGGGAGCCTCTGACGTGGTGCCACCTGGACGAGGAGACAGAAGATCGGAGCAGCCGCAAAGGAGCGTGGGATGATGGCTGAAGAACAAGGACTCGGATCGTTCGGTATAGCCTTTCTACCCACTTTGTAGTTTGTTAGTTTAGCGCTAATGGCAGATCTGGGTTATAGTATGCGATAGCGCTAGTTATAAAAGTTTTTGTTCCGCGTTTGGTGTCAGATTGACGGCCGGGCGCTACCATAGACTTACAGTTAGGAGACCCGCTAATAGATGGTGTGGATTATCACACATCTTTAGAACAGTAGTGTGAGATATAGAACTCCTCATGGAGTATTCGGGCTCGAAAGGAAATAAAAATACGGTTTATAAGAAATACGACTTTTCTAAACAAAACTAAATTTTGGAAAAATTATATAAAACTATAAATCCGTATTTTCAATAAAAACGTATTATGAATCTATATTTTTAAAACGAAAAATTATAAATTTTAATAAAATACCATCAAGCTTCCAAAAGAGCTAATTTCATAAAAATACCATAAATTTTTAAAAATTAGGTTTTTATCACTAAAATAGCCTTACAATTAAAATGCATGTTCATGAAAACTCTAAGTATTATAAATCACTCTCGAAATTTAAATTTTAAAGTACATTAAAGCATTTTTCATAAAACTCCCTCGAGATATGCAAAACAATATTTTAAGAAGTATAAATTAATATAGGTTTAAGCGGTATCATTTCTCTTGATTCTCGAAGAGCCGGAGAAAATGAGTGCTTGCCTATTCAGGTTAGACAACTTAACGGAGTGATCAATGGCAATTGTCTTAGAAAAAAACACAAATTCTGCCGTCCATATGCAGCAGTTATCGATTTCTTCCGAACATAAGATTTGTAACAATTTATATCAATTCACATGAAAAGTCATGAACTCGAACCTAAATTTAAACTCGAACTTGAACACAAACTCGAATTCTAATCCAACTCAAATCTAAACTCGAATAGGATTTACTCGAACAAACTTGACTCGAACCAAGATTGCAATTGCCATGACTCGTATATTACTCGACTCACTCGATTTTAATCTACACCTTTTGCAATTTATGGTTTCGATCAAGATATGTTATAACCAATCAATCAAATTTAATCAGTATATTAATCAGTTATAATATATTGTACTCGTAATGCTTGGGATAGTTTCTTGTGTGAATTCAACGGAGTTTCAGAAGTCCCGTATTAACCTATTTTTTATTTTACTCGAATATCAGTCGGGTTGACTCATCCACAGCCTAGATCCTTAATACTAACACATGAAATAAGCCCGTATTTCCTTACTTCTGGGGCCCCACTTTTGAGCTCGTGAATACTTCTACGGCTGCGTTGACATTCACACTTGGCACTTAACGTTATATATATTTACCCATGAACATATACTCTTACTCGTCATATAAATATTCTCCAATTGTTATTTTCTTCACTCTTACTTATTTTTAGGACTCACTGAGCGTAGGTTCGCTGACGGGTATTCCATCCATTTTTTTTCTCTTGGAATGTTCGTCAGATACGGTCTAGACGGAGGACGTGGAGGCCACCGAAGAGGACTACAACAGAATTGCTCCACAGGATTAGCCTACCTTCACTTTCATTTAGTTTATGTATGCTACTTGTTTAGATATTTTTCTTATTGTATTTACTTTTCAGTATAAATTTATGTACTTGTAAATATTGAAAGTTGAATGAAAATAAAATTGTTTATTGAAAAATTTTACAGTTTCCATTTATTCTTGTATTGTGTATTATTATTTCAATACGCTTAGTATATTTATTTAGGGAATGAACTTCTCTGGATAAATATGCCGCGGATTTGCCACGTCACCGTTTCCATCTACTGGGAAGCGGAACATGACATTAATTCTAATCATCTTCTTTAAGTTTTGATGAGTAGTAGTTCTTTTGGGTATTGCTGATATTTTTTTGAGCAAAATTGTGTTAAGAATGTTGATATTTTGATGTCAAAGAGTTTTGATCATCTACATTTTACACATTTTGATGCTTAAGATACGGGTTTTAAGGTGTTCCTGGATCAATTAAGGAATCGAACAATTTATCTGGCCATTTTAAGGAAACAATAATAATAAATGAATATTATTATTCCAAACTATTCACACACCCCATTCAAGTTGAAAAACCCCTATATTTTCACCAAAAGCAATGCAAGTGCATTCCGGAATATTCTAATTCCAAATTAAATTTTATGAATTTTAATCCTATCTATCTGTAAGTCGATGTACCACACCCCACGACTTGCGGGGAGGCGGAATAATGAAAAACGATCTTGTTTAAAGCGTAAACATCGACTAACCGAGAATCTTTGCTAAAACAATAACTAACAAGAAACCATAGAAGTGTTAACTGCTATGATAAGTGATTATAACTAATGAACCGTATACTTCGTCTTTCCGTTCTCCCCGTCCTCTCCGGCCTTCTCTATGTAGTAGATGATCCACCCGAGAGCTTTACTACAAGCTTGACCTCTAACTTGAGGTAACTAGGTTTCTTAAATCGCTAATCTAAGTAACCTAGGTGATATAGAGAATGGTTAAGGATTAAGTAGTTTATTCTAATCCTTGGTCTCAACACATGAGAGGGGAGGATTAGGGTTTGAAGAGAGAGAGCTTGAGGAGAGAGAAAGTGAGCAAGAGAATAAGATGTGATAAGAATCTATCATAATATATATCAAGCATTATCATTTATCCAATAAAAGAAAATAAAGGATTAACAACCATGCTTCATAAATACAAATGGGTGATACATCACCATGAGTCATTAAGCATTTATGATGCATTAATGACATGGATGAATCACACAAATGACTTACTAATCTCATTTAATGCATATGCCACCTTAACCCTCAAGTTACCATCTTCTAGAAGCTTCTCGCGAAATTATGAGAACGCCCCTCCTATCCGTGAAAACACGGAAAAACTTTAGACTGTATAAATCCAATAACCGGATACTAGAAACTAGCTTAAACCAAAGCCGGCTAGTAAAAACTGTCCGGATGTCGTACGTGCGTAAACACACGTATGCGTCCGAACCCTTGTCGTAAAACCATACGACCTCTATATCGTTTCATCTGGAGTAGGGAAACTCTCTGTGTGGGACTCTAGATGTTAGTGTATATGCCCTAGAGGCCATTACTGTATCATACTAGTTTGTATATTACTTAATGGATGCTTGGGATATTCACCTTGTATATACAATCTTGCTCAAAATAGTAGTATGCTACTTGGTTTGTTTCTACTTCAATGTGTACATGTGTTTATTTCAGTATATCACTTATACGCATTAGTGGAGCCCTTAGGATCTTTGCTTGATTACCAGCGTTGTGATGGCAGTCACACTAGTGGGGGCTGGGTAATCTATAAGCACATCCTTATACAGGTCCCTAGTCGTAGGACTATCGAGACAGGGCATCGATACTCCGGAGTAGACTAGCGTATGCGCTTCTCATCCCAGTGTGGGAGATGGTCTGTCCCACAGCCATCAGTACGTCGTACTGGAGATAGTATACGGGTGCTCGTTGGGTTACGAGTACACTGGACAGGACTCGTCGGGAACTGACAGGTTGGTATTATACCTATCGTCAGTCATCAGTTCCCAGGTGACATGAGTACAGCTTAGTCCGCTGACTTGACACTGGCACTTCGCCTCGAGTGTGTTCCCACTGCACTTTGATCACTACCCTACCACGGCTCAAAGGAGTCATGCAAACAGGTGGTGGTTGGGTGCAGTCCCGAAGCACTTGGAGGCAGTGACGGTTAGACAGGATTCGTCTCTCCCGGTATTGGGGGTTGACATCGCGCTGTGTCTAGGAGAGCCATTACACGAGTAGTCCCTGGCCAGGGCAAACGAGATATACTGGTAGGTTTCCAGTGTTATCTCAGGGTGTTTTGGGCTTCGCTCCGGCACGACTTGTACCGCTATTGGGGGACTGACGTTTACCGCCCCCTAGGCCCGCCATGCGATGTATCAGACGAACAGACCGGACTGTATGGAGACTGTCACATTCAGACTCAGTAGGAGTACCGATGGGGTTTCACCTCGTCAGCCTTCTTGTCGACATCTACCTGGGGACCGTTACGCACAGCTAGTGCCGCTTGCGGTCTGTGGTTAAACCCACTGCCAGCGTAGTGTCGAGTCTTTAGAGTCCCACACAGAGGGTATTCGCCTCTGGGCAAAACAGAGTAGAGGTCGCATGGTTTTGCGACAGGGTTCGTTCTCATCCGCGCACTTGTGCACGTTTGGAGTCCGGACGGATATTGCCAGCGGGCTCTGGTTTGAGCCGGATACTGGTATATGATTTGGGGTTGCTTTTATCTCTCAGTATTCATGTTCCTCGGAACAAGGATGCAGGTGTGTATGCACAGTTATTTGAGGAAGAGGAGGAGGACTTTCATTAGGGTTTCGGAACGGGTGCGTATGCACAGTTGACAGTCGTCTTTTTCCAAACCCTAATGGATTTGTATTATATCATTTAATAATATATAATAAAATGAAATTGTGTCATGGTTAGTTTTTGTTGACTTGTTGACCATGGTTGACTTGTTGACCATGGTTGAACTTTTGACCATTATCATTACAAAAGAAAGATGCTCTTGATTCTTGCATTTTCATTTAATGTTTGTAATGATATTGGTCATTCTAAAACTTTCCATCAACCTTTTCATTTTGATTATTATTATTTGATAATTGATTTTCTTTTGGCATTATGGTTGCAAGAAAGGAAATGAGAGCTCATTATCTCATTTAGCTTCTCTCTCTTCATCTTCATCTTCTTCTTCCTCTAGCAAAGAGAAACCTTCTCATGTGTTGAGAATCCTTCTCTTTAAAAACAAAAGCAACCCTTAGACACTCTCTACTCACTCTAGGATCAAGGGTTTAGCAAGCCGGCGATTCTAGTTCACTCCAAGTTCGAGAAAGAGCCCAAAGGTCGAGCCTTCGAGGTGGATCCATCTTCGACGGAAGAAGGCGACAAAGGAGAACCATCAACCTCTACAAAGTTTGAAGACGAAGGAGTTCAAGTTTAGGTATAACCATCTTCATCCGAGTAGCTAAATCTCTTTAGCATGTTTACTAGTTTTAGTTTAGACAACGATCCCGACCTTGTTTAGTCCATGTTGCCTCTTGCGATAAAAATTTGTTTTTTATACCGTTTCCGCCTCCCCGTAAGAACCGGGGGTCGCAATATGGACTTACAGTGGTATCAGAGCCTAACTAAACTTAAACTAGCTTGGTAGTGAAGTGTAACGAAGTTCGGAAACGAAAAATCACAAAACCGGAAAAATTACAAAACCTGAGTTTCTGTTGAAATTTTTTTGGCTCAAAATGAAAAACTTTATACTTGTAAAATCGTCTCAGGGTTTTGTGAGTGCACCCATGAAAAACGATACACTGTTGAGCTCAAAGCGCCGCCCTTCCGCGGCACGAGGTAGGCTCGTGCCGCGCAACCGCCGCGATTTGTCGTCTTCTCTGCATCGTTTTTCGTGCAGTGTGTTTGTGTGTTGATTTTGGGATTTTTGAAATATATTATATGTGC
The DNA here is from genome assembly GCA_030015575.1 of Agapanthus africanus. Classification (NCBI taxonomy): domain Eukaryota; kingdom Viridiplantae; phylum Streptophyta; class Magnoliopsida; order Asparagales; family Amaryllidaceae; genus Agapanthus; species Agapanthus africanus. The sequence continues at coordinate 105,355,862 of JASDDO010000031.1, forward strand.
CCAGATTTTCCAGAAAAGAATTTTTCTTTTAGGGTCCTATAATTCCGTATTTTTTCCGAACTTCACTGCACTTTGACTATGATGGTTATATCTGTGATGTTTGCATGTATTGAACGTCGGCTAATCGCTATAAGTCGATTAGTCGGGGTTATACATGATCTGTAATGTGCTGGAATGTGTGTATGAATGTGTTGGACTGTCGCGGGTGAATAGCCGGGGTGGATGTGAGATGAGCTTTTGTTTTTCTTTCATTCATTGTAAATGTAAATTGATGTAATAATTATTATTTGTTTGGCCGCACAACCGGGTCGGGGTTGTAGCCGTCATTGTATAATTCTTTTTACTGTTTTTGCTCCTAGGATAGACCCATGGAGGGGTGCACAAACTACCGAGTACTTGGCGGGTAGTTTGCCGCACCCGTAGGAGTCTTGGGTGGGGTATTGCTATTCACCGCGACCGTGTAATCCGCTTTTCGTTTCAGGCTCGAAAGGATTGCGGATTGCTAGTATATCCAATGTATTCATCTGTGATCTGTAATGTCTATCATTGCTTTCTATTTAGGCGTTGCTTATGTTTTACAGCCGCGCTAGCCCAGCCCCCGCTCTGTCGTTAGTTAAGTAACCTAACGAGTGATGACGGGACCCCGTGGCGAATGCGAATGGCATAAGCGTACGTCATATTTTGGTTGTTTTCTGCAATGGTAGGAATTAAATGATGGGACGCATTAAAAGAACTAATGCAAGAATATCACGCATTAAAAGAACTAATGCAAGATAATAAACCAAGTTAAAGTCGTTGGAACACTTTCGAAAAACCACTCGGTTCTTTTCAAAACCAACTTTTAAATGCGGAGCTTGAGCCACTCCTTTTAAAAGCTATCTCGTTCCATCGACCAAATCAAGTTCACTACGTTCAAGGTTTTGCCAAAACCATTCGTAGCCCTCCGTCGTTTCGTATGTATATTCAATAGTATTCAAGCTATGTTTGTTGACCTTCGTCAAGGCATAGTGATTGGTAGCTATTGGGTATTCATATGTAGCATAGATAGATGCGTTGGTTTGGGACATTCACATTACCTTGTTGACCTTCGTCAAGGGTATATGCGGGTGGATTCAAATTAACCTGGATAATGACGGGCAGAACTTGACATATGACTTATGATTTGTTGACCTTCGTCAAGGTCATAAGAGCATGGGGCAAAAATCCACATCGGGAGTTTCATAAGTACTGAAACTTGCTAGATTTGCATACCATTTGGAGTGTGGTGATTCTGGTAGGATTCCTTCAGTTTCGTCACACGATGATATTTGGATCCCGATCCTACTGTGAGTATATGCTACTCCTCGGGAAATTTCTCACTTAACGATCAATGCTATAAACCTAGTAGGTGCCTAGAAAGGTGTTAGCGGGGCTACGCCCCCAGGGAAAAGAGGTTTTATAATTAAGGAACTTCGCGAAAGCGTTGGAAAACCTCCCTCGAAGTACCGACACCGGCCTGGCTGAACGGTTAAGCAAGTATTGTACGGTGGGATTGATCCTGACTAATTCTTCCTTTATGGTTTGAGGAGGGATTCGAGAAACAGTGGGAGCCATCCTGTTTAGAAAAACTAAAAACCACTCTAAACTTGCAAGAGCATCATGCTGAGTGTTTCTTCTTCTCTCTCCTAATTGCAGCGACCAATCAACATGACTGGACTTAAGTTACTCCTAGATAAAAACAAACTGACAGGGCCAAACTACAAAGATTGGCTCAGGAATGTCAAGATAGCAATCACTTATGACAAGCTGGGGTATCTTCTTACCACCAAAGCTCCCCCTGTCCCTGGTCCAACTTCCAGCGTCGCGGATAAGGAAATCCGCAAAACTTGGGAGATTGATAGCGCGAAGGCCAAGTGCCTCCTGCTTGCCTCGATAGACAACGAACATCAGAGGAGGCATGAGAATATGGACATGGAGTCCATATTGCTTCATACAAAAGAACTGTATGGAGAGCAATCACGTATCGCAAGATACGAAGCGTCGAAAAAGTTGTTTTCGACAAGAATGGCCGTCGGATCATCAGTAGCCGAGCATGTGCTAAAGATGATCGGCTACATTGAGGAGATCGCTGACCTAGGGATCACATTGGAGAGTGAACTATATACGGATATAGTTCTCCAGTCCCTTCCTTCCACTTACACCCAGTTCATACTGAACTTCAACCTACAAGAAAAAGAGGTTGAACTTTCAGAGCTCCTCAACATGCTGAGGAGCGCAGAGGGCACCCTACAGAAAGGTAGGGAAACATCCACTTTGTTTGTAGGAGGATCATCTTCTTCTAGGTCCAAGGCGAAAGCCAAGGGAAAGAAGAAGAAAGCCCCCGCCAAACCAAGGGGCGGTGTTAGTAAAGTGGATACGAAGGGAAAAGCCAAAGCAACAAAGATAGCGGGGAAGCTTGTGGATAAAGAAGAATGCTTCTTTTGTCATAAGAAAGGACACTGGAAGAATGATTGCAGGGCCTGGAAGGCCAGAACACAGGAATTGAAGCAGGTTGCAGCTTCAGCTTCAGGTGTGTATGTTATTGAAAACTGTCTTTCAATAAACTCTACTTCCTGGGTATTGGATACCGGATCAGGATCTCATATCTGTAATTCTTTGCAGGCGTTGAGAAACCGTAGTGTTTTGAAAGCAGGTGACATGACCCTCAGAGTTGCAAACGGAGCTGGCATGGATGCTGAAGCCGTGGGGGACTATCACCTGGGAATGTCAGATGGACATGTTTTGGTTTTGCGTAATTGCTTTTTTGTGCCCAACGCAACTTGTAATATCATTTCTGTATCTTTAGTTTCTAAAGAAGGTTATGAATTTGCGTTTGTAAGTAATGTTGTAAACATTCACCTTAATCAAGTTCTGATTGGGTCAGGTACATTGAGTAATGGTATATACGTGTTAAACCAACCACAGATTTTTAATGTCCAGAATACACACAAAAGAAAGTCTCCAGAAATAAATCAGACTTTCTTATGGCATTGTAGATTGGGTCACATCAATGAGAGAAGGTTGACAAAGTTACATACAGAAGGATATTTGAATGCGTTCGAATATCAGTCGTATGCCACTTGTCAATCCTGTCTCAAAGGAAAGATGACAAAGACTCCATTTACTGGACATGGAGTAAGAGCGAGCGAGCTCTTGGGACTCGTACACAGTGACGTATGCGGTCCAATGTCTACGCATGCCCGAAGCGGACATTCTTACTTCATTACTTTTACGGATGACTTCTCAAGGTACGGTTATGTCTTCTTAATGAAACATAAGTCCGAGGCCTTTGGAAAATTCCAGGAGTATAAGAATGAAGTAGAGAAACAGACCGGCAAAAGTATTAAGATTCTAAGATCGGATCGAGGTGGAGAATACTTAAGTGCCGAATTCCTGAATTACTTAAAAGAGAATGGTATTCTCTCTCAGCTTACTCCTCTATACACTCCGCAACATAACAGTGTATCGGAGAGACGGAACCGAACCCTATTAGATATGGTTCGGTCCATGATGAGTAACGCTGAGTTACCGCGATCATTCTGGGGATATGCAATAGAAGCAGCTGCGTATCTCTTGAACAAGGCTCCCACCAAGACTGTGCCTACCACCCCATATGAGATGTGGACTGGGAAGAAACCCTGTCTTAAGTATCTTAAGGTATGGGGATGTCCAGCTTTTGTAAAAAGGCAGCATGCGGACAAGCTTGAGGCACGTTCAGTACAGTGTAAGTTTGTGGGATACCCAAGGAACTCCAGGGGGTATCTTTTCTATTCCGCTGAGGAACAAAAGGTTTTTGTTTCTCAGCATGCCCGCTTCTTGGAAACTGAGTTTTTGGAAACCCAGATAAGTGGGAGCACAATAGAACTGGAAGAAGTTCCAGAACCACAGACGGTTACTGAAAGCTTAGTGGAACCAGAGGGTTCAACAGAACAGGACATTCCTACGCCGCTCCGCAGGAGTAGTAGGCAGTCTCATCCGCCCGAGAGATACTGCGGTTTTCTCATAGACGGGGATAGAGAGGATTGCATCATAGATTATGATGAACCTACTAGCTTCCAGCAGGCCGTTCAGAGCGTTGACTCGGTGAAATGGCTGGATGCAATGCGGACCGAGATGGAGTCCATGTACACCAACAAGGTATGGACGTTGGACATTGCTCCAGACGGGGTAAAACCCGTGGGATGCAAGTGGATCTTCAAAAGGAAGATTGGTGTAGATGGACAGGTTGAGACCTATAAAGCTAGGCTGGTAGCAAAGGGTTTTCGTCAAAGACCTGGCTTGGACTATGACGAAACCTTCTCTCCAGTAGCCATGCTGAAATCCATTCGGATCCTTCTTGCCATCGCTGCCTTCCACGATTATGAGATCTGGCAAATGGACGTAAAGACAGCTTTTCTAAATGGAAATTTAGAGGAGTGTGTCTATATGGACCAGCCAGAGGGCTTCATTCAGAGTGGGAGCAGCGGAAAGGTGTGCAAGTTGCTTAAGTCCATCTATGGACTAAAGCAGGCATCGCGGAGTTGGAACATCTGCTTTGATGAGACGGTCAAAGAATTTGGCTTTATCAAAAATCCAGATGAACCATGCATCTATAGTAGATTTGTAGTGAGAACTGTAGTATTCCTCGTTTTATACGTGGATGACATTCTCTTAATAGGAAATGACATTCCTATGCTACAATCTGTCAAGGGGTTCTTGTCACACAGGTTCTCCATGAAAGACCTGGGTGATGCCTCATACATCCTGGGGATCCGGATCCATCGTGATAGATCCAAGAGGATATTGGGACTTTCTCAGTCCAGGTACATCGACACCATAGTGAAGAGATTCAGTATGGAAGATTCCAAGCGCGGTAACCTACCGGCTTGTCACGGGATCACCCTTTCTAAAGAGATGTCTCCCAAGACTGATTTAGAGAGGGATCGCATGTCTATTATACCCTACGCTTCTGCGGTAGGCTCTATAATGTATGCGATGTTGTGTACCAGACCGGATGTAGCTTATGCACTGAGTGTGGTAAGCCGGTATCAGTCAAACCCTGGGGAGAAACACTGGATAGCGGTAAAGAACATTCTCAAGTACCTGAGAAGGACTAAGGAGATGTTCTTGGTGTATGGCGGAAAAGACCTCCAGATCGAGGCCTTTGCTGACTCCAGCTTCCAGAGTGACAAGGATGATTCCAAGTCCATGTCGGGCTTTGTCTTTACCCTCAATGGAGGGGCGGTGTGTTGGAAGAGTTCCAAACAGGAAACCGTTGCAGACTCGACGATGGAAGCGGAATACATCGCTGCATCTGATGCCGCAAAAGAAGCTGTCTGGATGAGAAAGTTCTTGAAAGAACTTCAGGTGGTTCCGTCCATTGTTGATCCAATACCTCTGTATTGCGACAACAATGGGGCTATAGCTTTAGCGAAGGAACCCAGGTCCCATCAGAGATCCAGGCACATCTTGAGGCGGTATCACCTGATCAGGGAGATCGTGGATCGCAAGGAGATCGAGGTTCGGAGAGTTGCTTCAGAAGACAACACTGCAGATCCATTCACCAAGGCCCTGCCCCAGACTCAGTTCGAGCGGCTGATCGAGATGATAGGTCTTCGATACGCCAGTACATGGCCTTAGTGCAAGTGGGAGATTGTTAGTGTATATGCCCTAGAGGCCATTACTGTATCATACTAGTTTGTATATTACTTAATGGATGCTTGGGATATTCACCTTGTATATACAATCTTGCTCAAAATAGTAGTATGCTACTTGGTTTGTTTCTACTTCAATGTGTACATGTGTTTATTTCAGTATATCACTTATACGCATTAGTGGAGCCCTTAGGATCTTTACTTGATTACCAGCGTTGTGATGGCAGTCACACTAGTGGGGGCTGGGTAATCTATAAGCACATCCTTATACAGGTCCCTAGTCGCAGAACTATCGAGACAGGGCATCGATACTCCGGAGTAGACTAGCGTATGCGCTTCTCATCCTAGTGTGGGAGATGGTCTGTCCCACAGCCATCAGTACGTCGTACTAGAGATAGTATACGGGTGCTCGTTGGGTTACGAGTACACTGGACAGGACCCGTCGGGAACTGACAGGTTGGTATTATACCTATCGTCAGTCATCAGTTCCCAGGTGACATGAGTACAGCTTAGTCCGCTGACTTGACACTGGCACTTCGCCTCGAGTGTGTTCCCACTGCACTTTGATCACTACCCTACCACGGCTCAAAGGAGTCGTGCAAACAGGTGGTGGTTGGGTGCAGTCCCGAAGCACTTGGAGGCAGTGACGGTTAGACAGGATTCGTCTCTCCCGGTATTGGGGGTTGACATCGCGCTGTGTCTAGGAGAGCCATTACACGAGTAGTCCCTGGCCAGGGCAAACGAGATATACTGGTAGGTTTCCAGTGTTATCTCAGGGTGTTTTGGGCTTCGCTCCGGCACGACTTGTACCGCTATTGGGGGACTGACGTTTACCGCCCCCTAGGCCCGCCATGCGATGTATCAGACGAACAGACCGGACTGTATGGAGACTGTCACATTCAGACTCAGTAGGAGTACCGATGGGGTTTCACCTCGTCAGCCTTCTTGTCGACATCTACCTGGGGACCGTTACGCACAGCTAGTGCCGCTTGCGGTCTGTGGTTAAACCCACTGCCAGCGTAGTGTCGAGTCTTTAGAGTCCCACACAGAGGGTATTTGCCTCTGGGCAAAACAGAGTAGAGGTCGCATGGTTTTGCGACAGGGTTCGTTCTCATCCGCGCACTTGTGCACGTTTGGAGTCCGGACGGATATTGCCAGCGGGCTCTGGTTTGAGCCGGATACTGGTATATGATTTGGGGTTGCTTTTATCTCTCAGTATTCATGTTCCTCGGAACAAGGATGCAGGTGTGTATGCACAGTTATTTGAGAAAGAGGAGGAGGACTTTCATTAGGGTTTCGGAACGGGTGCGTATGCACAGTTGACAGTCGTCTTTTTCCAAACCCTAATGGATTTGTATTATATCATTTAATAATATATAATAAAATGAAATTGTGTCATGGTTAGTTTTTGTTGACTTGTTGACCTTGGTTGACTTGTTGACCATGGTTGAACTTTTGACCATTATCATTACAAAAGAAAGATGCTCTTGATTATTGCATTTTCATTTAATGTTTGTAATGATATTGGCCATTCTAAAACTTTCCATCAACCTTTTCATTTTGATTATTATTATTTGATAATTGATTTTCTTTTGGCATTATGGTTGCAAGAAAGGAAATGAGAGCTCATTATCTCATTTAGCTTCTCTCTCTTCATCTTCATCTTCTTCTTCCTCTAGCAAAGAGAAACCTTCTCATGTGTTGAGAATCCTTCTCTTTAAAAATAAAAGCAACCCTTAGACACTCTCTACTCACTCTAGGATCAAGGGTTTAGCAAGCCGGCGATTCTAGTTCACTCCAAGTTCGAGAAAGAGCCCAAAGGTCGAGCCTTCGAGGTGGATCCATCTTCGACGGAAGAAGGCGACAAAGGAGAACCATCAACCTCTACAAAGTTTGAAGACGAAGGAGTTCAAGTTTAGGTATAACCATCTTCATCCGAGTAGCTAAATCTCTTTAGCATGTTTACTAGTTTTAGTTTAGACAACGATCCCGACCTTGTTTAGTCCATGTTGCCTCTTGCGATAAAAATTTGTTTTTTATACCGTTTCCGCCTCCCCGTAAGAACCGGGGGTCGCAATATGGACTTACACTAGAGACTCGACTACTACGCTGGCAGTGGGTTTAACCACAGACCGCAAGCGGCACTAGCTGTACGTAACGGTCCCTAGGTAAATGTCGATAAGAAGGCCGATGAGGAAACCCATCCGAACTCCTACTGAGTCTAATGTGACAATCTCCGTACAGTCCGGTCTGTTCGTCTAAGACTATCGCATATCGGGCCTAGGGGTGGCAAGCGTCAGTCCCCTAATAGCGGTATAAGTCATGTCGGAGTGAAGCCCATTACACCCTGATAAACTACTGGAACCTACCAGCAAATCTCGCTTGCTCTGGCCAGGGACTTTGCGTAATGGCTCTCTGACACAGCGCGATATCAACTCCCAATACCGGGAGAGACGAATCCTGTCTAACCGCCACTGCCTCCAAATGCTCGGGACTGCACCCAACTGCTACCTGTTTGCACGACTCCTTTGAGCCGTGGTAGGGTAGCAATCTAAGAACAGTGGGACACACTCGAGGCGAAGTAGCAGTGTCAAGTCTGCGGACTATGCTGTACTCATGTCACCTGGGAACTGTTAACAGACGACTGGTATAAAACCAACCAACAGTTCTCTGTGAGTCCTGTCCGGTGTACCCATAACCTAACAAGCACCTGCATATTATCTCCAGTAAGACGTACTGACGGCTGTGGGACAGACCATCTCCCCAACTGGGATGAGAAGCGTACACACTAGTCTACTCCGGAGTATCGATGCCCTGTCTCGATAATCCTACGACTAGGGACCTGAATAAGGATGTGCTTGTAGACTACCCAGCCCCCACTAGTGTGACTGCTATCACAACGCTGGTAGTCAATCAAGATCCTAAGAGCTCTATCAATATATATACTCACATATTAAGATAGAAAAACCAAGTAGCATACTACCATGTTAGCAAGACTGTTATATATATGTGAATATCCCAAGCTTCCATTAAGTAATATACAAACTAGTATGATACAATAATGGCCCCTAGGGCATATACACTAACAATCTCCCACTTGCACTAGGGCCATGTACTGGCATATCGAAGACCGATGATCTCGAGTAGCCTCTCGAACTGAATCTAAGGTAGGGCCTTCATGAATGGATCAGCAATGTTCTCTTCAGTAGCAACTCTCCGAACCTCGATCTCCTGATGATCAATGATCTCCTTGATCAGGTGATACCGCCTTAAGATGTGTCTGGACTTCTGATAGGACCTTGGTTCCTTCACTAAAGCTATAGCTCCGTGTTTGTTGCAATACAGAGGAATTGGATCAACAATAGTAGGAACCACCTGAAGTTCTGTTAGGAACTTCTTCATCCAGACCACTTCTTTTGCGGCATCGCAAGCAGCAATATACTCCGCTTCCATCGTCGAGTCAGCAACGGTGTCCTGCTTGGAACTCTTCCAGCACACCGCCCCTCCATTGAGGGTAAAGACATAACCTGACATGGACTTGGAATCGTCCTTATCACTCTGGAAGCCAGAATCAGCATAGGCCTCCAACTTGAGGTCTATTCCGCCGTAAACCAAGAACATCTCCTTAGTCCTCCTCAGGTACTTGAGAATGTTCTTTACTGCTATCCAGTGCTTCTCCTCTGGGTCTGACTGATACCGGCTTACCATACTCAGTGCGTAAGCTACATCTGGTCTGGTGCACAACATCGCATACATTATAGAGCCTACCGCAGAAGCGTAGGGTATAATAGAAATGTGTTCCCTTTCCAAATCAGTCTTGGGAGACATCTCTTTGGATAGGGTGATTCCGTGACAAGCCGGTAGATTACCTCGCTTAGAATCTTCCATACTGAATCTTTTCAGTACAGTGTCGATATACCTGGACTGCGAAAGTCCCAACATCCTCTTGGATCTATCACGATAGATCCGGATCCCCAGAATGTAAGAGGCATCACCCAGGTCTTTCATGGAGAACCTGTGTGACAAGAATCCTCTGACAGATTGAAGCATAGGAATGTCATTTCCTATCAATAGAATGTCATCCACGTACAAGACGAGGAATACGACAGTTCGTGCTACAACTTTACTATATATGCATAGTTCATATGGATTTTTGATAAAGTCATATTCTTTGACCGTTTCATCAAAACAGATGTTCCAACTCCGCGATACCTGCTTTAATCCATAAATGGATTTAAGCAACTTGCATACTTTCCCGCTGCTCCCACTCTGATTGAAACCCTCTGGCTGATCCATATAGACGCACTCTTCTAAATTTCCATTCAGAAAAGCCGTCTTTACGTCCATCTGCCAAATTTCATAATCATGGAAGGCAGCAATAGCAAGAAGGACCCGAATGGATTTGAGCATAGCTACTGGAGAAAAAGTTTCGTCATAGTCCAAACCAGGTCTTTGACGAAAACCCTTTGCAACAAGTCTAGCCTTATAGGTTTCCACCTGTCCATCTACACCAATCTTTTTCTTGAAGATCCATTTGCATCCTATGGGTTTTACCCCATCTGGAGCAAAGTCCAAAGTCCATACTTTGTTGGTGTACATGGACTCCATTTCGGTCCGCATTGCATCTAGCCATCGTACCGAGTCGCTGCTCTGGATGGCTTGTTGGAAGCTAGTAGGTTCATCATCATCGATGATGCAATCCTCTCTATCCCCATCTATGAGAAAACCGTAGTATCTCTCAGACGGATGAGATGGCCTACTACTCTTGCGGAGGGGTGCGGGAATGTCCTGTTCTTCTTGAACTACCGGTTCTACTAAACTTTCAGTAGTAGTTTGCAGTTCTATAATTTCTTCCAGTTCTATTTCACTCCCATTTATTTCCTTTTCTAAAAACTGATATTCTAGAAAATGGGCATTACGAGAAACAAACACCTTTTGTTCCTCTGCGTAATAGAATAGATACCCCTTGGAGTTCTTTGGATATCCCACAAACTTAAACTTTACTGATTGTGCCTCGAGCTTGTCCACATGCTGCTTTTTAACAAAAGCTGGACATCCCTATATTTTCAGATACTGAAGATAGGGTTTCTTCCCACTCCACATCTGATATGGTGTGGTAGGCACAGTCTTGGTAGGAACCATGTTCAAAAGATATGCCACTGATTCTAGCGCATAACCCCAAAAAGATCGCGGTAACTCAGCATTACTCATCATGGAACGTACTATATCCAATAGGGTTCGATTCCGTCTCTCCGATACACTGTTATGCTGTGGAGTGTATGGAAGAGTAAGCTGAGAGAGAATTCCTTTCTCTTTTAGGTAACCTAGGAACTCGGCACTCAAGTATTCACGACCTCGATCAGATCTTAGTGTCTTGATACTTTTGCCGGTTTGGTTTTCTACTTCATTCTTGTACTCTTGGAATTTCTCAAAAGCCTCGGATTTATGTTTCATCAGATAAATGAATCCGTACCTTGAGTAATCATCCGTAAAAGTAATGAAATAGGAAAAACCACCTCTTGCATGTGTAGACATTGGACCACATACATCGCTGTGTATGAGTCCTAAGAGCTCGCTCGCTCTTACTCCATGTCCAGTAAATGGAGTCTTTTCCATCTTTCCTTTGAGACAAGATTGACAAATGGCATAAGTTTGATATTCGAACGAGTCCAAATATCCTTCTCTATGTAACTTAGTCAACCTTCTCTCATTGATGTGACCCAGTCTACAATGCCATAAGAAAGTTTTATTTAAATTTGGAGACTTTCTTTTTAGTGTGTTCTGGACATTGAAAATTTGGAGTTGGTTTAACACATATATACCGTTATCCAGTGTACCGGACCCAATCAAACTATGATTAAGGTGGATGTTAACAACATCACTTAAAAACGTGAAATCATAACCTTTATTTGATAACAAAGAAACAGATATGATATTACACGTTAAGCTGGGTACACAAAAATAGTTATGTAAAACCAAAATGTGTCCACTCGTCAATCCCAGGTGATAATCCCCTACGGACACAGCTCCCACGCTAGCTCCGTTAGCAACCATTAGGGTCATATCACCATCCTTCAGCACTCTACGGTTTCTCAGTGCCTGCAATGAATTGCAAATATGAGATCCTGATCCGGTATCCAATACCCAGAAAGTAGAGTTGATTGACAGACAATTCTCAATTACAAACACACCTGAAGTCGAATCCACAACTTGCTTCGGTTCCTGGTTCTTGGCATTCCACGCCTTGCAATCCTTTTTCCAGTGCCCTTTCCTGTGACAATGGAAGCACTCATCCTGCGCCACTACCAGCACCGCAAACTTTTTCTTTCCCTTCCCTCCCACCTTACTTACACCTCCTCTAGGTTTGGTGGCGGCCTTCTTTTTCCTTCCTTTGGCCCTAGCCTTGGACCCGGAAGAAGAAGCACCGCTAACAAATATAGCGGGTGTTTCCCTTGCCTTCTGCAAGGTGCCCTCTGCACTCCTCAACATGTTAAGGAGTTCCGGAAGTTCAACTTCTTTTCTTTGAATATTGAAGTTCAGAATAAACTGGGCGTAGATAGAAGGAAGGGACTGGAGAATAAGGTCTGTATAGAGCTCATTATCCAAAGTCGTCCCAAGGTCTGCGAGCTCTTCTATGTAGCCAATCATCTTTAGGACATGTTCTCCTACCGATGATCCGACAGCCAACCTCGCTCGAAACAAGTTCTTAGAGGTCTCGTATCTTGCTATACTAGATTACTCTCCATAAAGTTCTTTTGTATGGAGAAATATGGCATCTAGTTCCATATCCTCGTGCCTCCTCTGATGTTCATTGTTCATCGAGGCAAGCACGATGCACTTGGCTTTCGTGCAAACGAAATCTCAGGTTTTGCGGATTTCCTTATCCGCATTACTGGATTTAGGACCAGGGACAGCAGGTGCCTTAGCGATGAGGACGTACCCCAATTTGTCATAGGTCAAAGCCATTTTGACATTCCGCAGCCAATCTTTATAGTTTGGCCCTGTCAGTATATTTTTCTCTAAAAGTAACTTAAGTCCAGTCATTTTTAGGGTCGCTGCAATTAGGAGAGAGAGAAGAAAACTCTTTAGCATGATGCTCTTGTAAGTTTAGAGCGGTTTTTAATTTATCTAAACTGGATGGCTCCCACTGTTTGTCGAATCCTTCCTCAAACCATAAAAGAAGAATTAGCCAGGACTATTCTCACTGTACAATACTTGCTTAACCGTTCAGCCAGGCTGGTGTCGGTATTTCGAGGGAGGTTTTCCAACGCTTTCGCGAAGTTCCTTAATTAAATAACCTCTTTTCTCTGGGGGCGTAACCCCGCTGACACCTTTCTTGACACTTACTTGGTTTATAGCATTGATCGTTAAGTGACGAATCTCCTGATGAGTAGCATATACTCACAGTAGGATCGGGATCCAAATATCATCGTATGATAATGTTGAAGGAATCCTACCAACATTCTTCAAACTCCAAATGGTATGCATCTCTTTGCAAATTTCAGTTTCTTTAGAAATTCCCGATATAAGTTTTTGCCCCGTGCTCTTATGACCTTGGCGTTGGTCAAAATGTCATAAGTCACATGTCAAGTTCTACCCATTATTATCTTGTTAATTTGAACCCATCCGTACATATCCTTGACGTTGGCCAAAATGATAATACGACTGTCCCAAACTAACTCATCTATCTATAGAACAAATGAATACCCAGCAGCTACCAAACACTATGCCTTGGCGTTGGTCAAAATACATAGCTTGAATACTACTGAATACCCAAATGAAATGACGGAGGGCTACGAACGGTTTTGGCGAAACCGTAAACGTAGTGAACTTGATATGACCGAAGGAACCTGATAGTTTTTAAAAGGAGTGGTTAAAGCTCCGCAATTAAAAATATCATCTGTTTTAAAATAACCGAGTGGTTTCTTTTAAATTGTTCCAACGATTCATCTTTTGGTTTATTTTCTTTGCATTATTAATAATGCGTCCCATCATTAACCTATCATTGCAGAAAACAACGAAAATACAACGTCCTCTTATACCATCTGCATTCACCACTGGGTCCCGTCATCACCCGTTAGGTTACTTAACTAACGGCAGAGCGGGGGCTGGGCTAGCGCGGGTGTAAAACATAAGTGGCGTCTAAATAGCTATCATATATAGATATTGTACATTCGTCAGACGCAATAATAGGCATTCCAGATTTCATATGAACTTTATTGGATTTGCAAGCAATCCGCGTTTGTTTAGAGCCTGCAACAAAAGACGGATTACACAGTTGTGATGAATAGCCATGATGAATAGCTATTACCCCACCCTAGACCCCTACGGGTATGGCAAACTACCCGCCAAATACCCGAAGTGAAGCGGTCTCCCTCAACAAAGTGAGTAGGCCACTAAACACTTCAAAGTACCCGGTAGTTTGTGCACCCCACCTTGGGTCTATCCTAGGAGCAAAAACAGTAAAATGAAATAATACAACGGTGGCTACAACCGCAACTTGGATGCGCCCCGCAAAATAATATTACAACATATTACATTTACATCGAATGAATGAATTGTTAGTGTTTATGCCCTAGAAGGCCATTACTGTATCATACTAGCTTGTATATTACTTAATGGAAGCTTGGGATATTCACATGTATATAACAGTCTTGCTAAACATGGTAGTATGCTACTTGGTTTTTCTATCTTAATATGTGAGTATACGTATTGATAGAGCTCTTAGGATCTTGCTTGTCTACCAGCGTTGTGATGGCAGTCACACTAGTGGGGGCTGGGTAGTCTACAAGCACATCCTTATTCAGGTCCCTGGTCGTTGGATTATCGAGACAGAGCATCGATACTCCGGAGTAGACTAGTGTGTACGCTTCTCATCCCAGTTGGGGAGATGGTCTGTCCCACAGCCATCAGTACGTCGTACTGGAGATAGTATACAGGTGCTCGTTAGGTTACGGGTACACCGGACAGGACTCACAGGGAACTGTTGGTTGGTTTGATACCAGTCGTCAGTAAACAGTTCCCAGGTGACATGAGTACAGCGTAGTCCGCAGACTTGACACTGCTACTTCGCCTCGAGTGTGTCCCACTGTTCTTAGATTGCTACCCTACCACGGCTCTATGGAGTCGTGCAAACAGGTAGCAGTTGGGTGCAGTCCCGAGCACTTGGAGGCAGTGGCGGTTAGACAGGATTCGTCCCTCCCGGTATTGGGAGTAGATATCGTGCTGTGTCAGAGAGCCATTACGCAAAGTCCCTGGCCAGGGCAAGCGAGATTTGCTGGTAGGTTCCAGCAGTTTCTCAGGGTGTAATGGGCTTCACTCCGACACGACTTATACCGCTATTAGGGGACTGACGCTTGCCGCCCCCCTAGGCCCGATATGCGATAGTCATGGACGAACGGACCGGACTGTATGGAGATTGTCACATCAGACTCAGTAGGAGTTCGGATGGGTTTACTCATCGGCCTTCTTATCGACAACTACCTGGGGACCGTTACGTACAGCTAGTGCCGCTTGCGGTCTGTGGTTAAACCCACTGCCAGCGTAGTAGTCGAGTCTCTAGAGTCCCACACAGAGAGTTTCCTACTCCAGGCGAAACGATATAGAGGTTGCATGGTTTTGCGACAAAGGGTTCGGACGCATACGTGCGTTTACGCGCGTACGACTTTCGGACAGTTTTTACCAGTCGGCTTTGGTTTAAGCCAGTTACTGGTATCCGGTTATTGGATTTATACAGTCTAAAGTTTTTCCGTATTTTTACGGATCGGAGGGGCGTTCTCGTAATTACTCGAGAAGCTTCTAGAAGATGTGACTAAGGAGGTTTGTTTTGGAAAGAGAGTGAGTCATAGTGGTGATTCATTCACTTCATTAATGCACATTTATTGCTTAATGACTCATGTTAATGAATCATCACAAGATATTTTGTGAAGCATGCTTATTCATTTCCTTTATTGATTATTTGATAATAAGAATGCTTCATAATATTATGATACACTCTCTCTCTTCTCTCATTATCATATCACACATTCTCTCTCCTCAAGCTCTCATCTTCTAACCCTAATCCTTAATCCTCATGTGTTGAGATCAAAGGATTAGTTAGACTAAACAATCCATAACCTTCACTCTATATCATCCTCTCATCTTTGATTAGCAATCAAAGTTGATTAGTTACCTCAAGTTAGAGGTTTAGCTTGGAGTTTCGCTCTCGGGTGGATCGTCTACTACCTAGAGAAGGCCGAGGAGAACAAAGGAGGACGTAAAGAAGAAGGACCGGTTTCATTAGGTATAATCCCTAATCACTTGTGAGATGAAACTATAGAATACGGTTAATTAGAGTTTAGCTTCGATTCTAGTGGTTAGTCGATGTTCGTTGTTTAAACTTGATAAGTTTTTGAAAATTCCGCCTCCCCACAAGTACTGGGGTGAAGTACATCGACTTACAGTGGTATCAGAGCCTCGCTAAACACTAAATAACTTAATCGCAAATTTGTACGAATTTCGAACGAAAAAACGAAGCCGGAAAACCCTAATTCTGTTAAGTTTCTGTCGAACTTAAAATGAAGTCCTAAAATTTTTCTGATGTGTTCATAGAGCTTGACATGACCACAGGAGAACACCCAAGAAATTCGAGCCAATGATTCGACTAAAGCGCCGCGGAAGCGCCGCGGATCCCACCGATCCGCCGCGCTTCCGCGGCCGAGTTGCCGAGTCATGGGCTCAATTTTTTTGGGTGGGTCCCCTGTGATATTTGGGGTTTTCTGGAATATTTAATTATTGCTCAGGTTACTGTTTAACAGAGCAGATTTTAGAGCAATATTGATGTTGTTTATTCGATCGAATTGTACAGTATTTGCGTATTGGATTATATCTGTGATTGTTTAATGTGTTCGTAAACCTCCCCCAACTGCTAGTATGTCGGTTGGCAGGGGGTTGCACATTTCTGAAATGGTTATATCTGTTTGTGCATATAAACTGTATTGGACTGTTGTGGTGTATAGCCGGGGTTAGCAATGGGTTATTGATTAATTCATTTGTTGTAAATGTAATTTGTTGTAATATTATTTTCGCGGGGCACTTCCAGGTTGCGGTTGTAGCCACCGTTGTATTATTTCATTTTACTGTTTTTGCTCCTAGGACTGACCCAAGGTGGGGTACACAGACTGCCGGGTGGGTAGTTTGCCGTACCCGTAGGGGTCGAGGGTGGGGTAATCGGCTATTCATCACAACTGTGTAATCTGTCTTTTCTTGCAGGCTCAAAAGAAATACAGATTGCTTGCAAATCCAATATTGTTTATCTGTGTTCTGGAATGAATATCATTGCGTCAGACGAATGTAAAATATCTATATTTATTATAGCTATTTAGACGTCACTTATGTTTTACACCCGCGCTAGCCCAGCCCCCGCTCTGTCGTTAGTTAAGTAACCTAACGGGTGATGACGGGACCCCGTGGCGAATGCGGATGGCATAAGAGGACGTTATATTTTCGTTGTTTTCTGCAATGATAGGTTAATGATGGGACGCATTATCTATAATGCAAAGTAAAACAAACCAAAGTTTAAATCGTTGGAACAATTTAAAAGAAACCACTCGGTTATTTTTAAAACAGATATTTTTTTAATGCGGAGCTTTAACCACTCCTTTTAAAAGCTATCAGGTTCCTTCGGTTATATCAAGTTCACTACGTTTATGGTTTCGCCAAAACCAGTCGTAGCCCTCCGTCGTTTCATTTGGGTATTCAGTAGTATTCAAGCTATGCATTTTGGCCAAAGTCAAGGCATAGTGTTTGGTAGCTACTGGGTTTTCATTTGTTGCATAAGATAGATGAGTTAGTTTGGGACAGTCGTATTATCATTTGACCAAAGTCAGGGGTATATACGGATGGGTTCAAATTGACAAGATAATGACGGGTAGAACTTGACATGTGACTTATGACATTTTGACCAAAGCCAAGGTCATAAGAGTATGGGGCAAAAACTTATATCGGGAATTTCTAAAGAAACTGAAATTTGCAAAGAGATGCATACCATTTGGAGTTTGATGAATGTTGGTAGGATTCCTTCAACATTATCATACGATGATATTTGGATCCCGATCCTACTGTGAGTATATGCTACTTATCAGGATATTCGTCGCTTAACGATCAATGCTATAAACCTAGTAGGTGTCCAGAAAAGTGTCAGCGGGGTTACGCCCCCAGAGAAAAGAGGTTATTTAATTAAGGAACTTCGCGAAAGCGTTGGAAAACCTCCCTCGAAGTATCGACACCGGCCTGGCTGAACGGTTAAGCAAGTATTGTACGGTGAGAATAGTCTTGGCTAATTCTTCTTTTATGGTTTGAGGAAGGATTCGAGAAACAGTGGGAGCCATCCAGTTTAGATAAACTAAAAACCACTCTAAACTTGCAAGAGCATCATGCTAAAGAGTTTTCTTCTCTCTCTCCTAATTGCAGCGACCCTGAAAATGACTGGACTTAAGTTACTTTTAGAGAAAAATATACTGACGGGGCCAAACTATAAAGATTGGCTGCGGAATGTCAAGATAGCTTTGACCTATGACAAATTGGGGTACGTCCTCACCGCTACAGCACCTGCTGTCCTTGGTCCCAAATCCAGCAATGCGGATAAGGAAATCCGCAAAACCTGGGATTTAGATTGCGCGAGAGCCAAGTGCATCGTGCTTGCCTCGATGAACAATGAACATCAGAGGAGGCACGAGGATATGTCCCTAGATGGCATATTTCTCCATACAAAGGAACTTTATGGAGAGCAATCTCGTATAGCAAGATACGAGACCTCTAAGAAACTGTTTCGAGCGAGGTTGGCTGTCGGGTCATCAGTAGGTGAACATGTCCTACAGATGATCGGCTATATTGAAGAGCTCGCGGACCTTGGGACGACTTTGGATAATGAGCTCTATACAGACCTTGTTCTCCAGTCCCTTCCTCCCACCTACGCCCAGTTTATCCTCAACTTCAATCTTCAAGGAAAAGAAGTTGAACTTGCGGAACTCCTGAACATGTTAAGGAGTGCAGAGGGCACCTTGCAGAAGGCAAGGGAAACACCCGCTATGTTTGTTGGCGGTTCATCTTCTTCCGGGTCCAAGGCTAGGGCCAAAGGAAGGAAGAAGAAGGCCGCACCCAGACCTAGAGGAGGTGTTAGTAAGGTGGGAAAGAAGGGAAAGAAAAAGTTTACAGCACCGGTAGTTGGCCTGGATGAGTGCTTCCATTGTCACAGGAAAGGGCACTGGAAGAAGGATTGCAAGGCGTGGAACGCCAAGAACCAGGAACCGAAGCAAGCTGTGGCTTCGACTTCAGGTGTGTTTGTAATTGAGAATTGTCTGTCAATCAACTCTACTTCCTGGGTATTGGATACCGGATCAGGATCTCATATTTGCAATTCTTTGCAGGCACTGAGAAACCGTAGAGTGCTGAAGGAAGGTGATATGATCCTCAGGGTTGCTAACGGAGCTAGCGTGGGAGCTGCGTCCGTCGGGGATTATCACCTAGGATTGACGAGTGGACACATTTTGGTTTTACATAACTGTTATTTTGTACCCAGCTTAACGTGTAATATCATATCAGTTTCCTTGTTATCAAATAAAGGTTATGATTTCACGTTTGTAAGAGATGTTGTCAACATCCACCTTAATCATGGTTTGATTGGGTCCGGTACTCTAAATAACGGCATATATGTGTTAAACCAGCTCCAAATTTTCAATGTCCAGAACACACTAAAAAGAAAGTCTCCAGATTTAAATAAAGCTTTCTTATGGCATTGTAGACTGGGTCACATCAATGAGAGAAGGTTGACTAAGTTGCATAGAGAAGGATATTTGGACACGTTCGAATATCAAACTTATGACACTTGTCAATCTTGTCTCAAAGGAAAGATGACAAAGACTCCATTTACTGGACAAGGAGTAAGAGCGAGCGAGCTCTTAGGACTCATACACAGTGATGTATGTGGTCCAATGTCTACACATGCGAGAGGTGGTTTTTCCTATTTCATTACTTTCACGGATGATTACTCAAGATACGGATTCATTTATCTGATGAAACATAAATCCGAGGCTTTTGAGAAATTCCAGGAGTATAAGAATGAAGTAGAAAACCAAACCGGCAAAAGTATTAAGACACTAAGATCTGATCGAGGTGGTGAATACTTGAGTGCCGAGTTCCTAGGTTACCTAAAAGAGAAAGGAATTCTCTCTCAGCTTACTCCTCCATACACTCCACAGCATAACGGTGTATCGGAGAGACGGAATCGAACCCTATTGGATATGGTACGATCCATGATGAGTAATGCTGAGTTACCGCGATCTTTCTGGGGTTATGCGCTAGAATCAGCGGCATATCTTCTGAACAGAGCTCCTACCAAGACTGTGCCTACCACTCCATCTTCAGCATATGAAGATTTGGGGATGTCCAGCTTTTGTTAAAAAGCAGCATGTGGACAAGCTCGAGGCACGATCAGTAAAATGTATGTTTGTGGGATATCCAAAGAACTCCAAGGGATATTATTTCTATTACGCAGAGGAACAAAAGGTTTTTGTTTCTCGTAATGCCCATTTTCTGGAAAATCAGTTTTTAGAAAAGGAAATAAGTGGGAGCGAAATAGAACTGGAAGAAATTCCAGAACCACAAACTGCTACTGAAAGTTTGGTAGAACCAGAGGTTCAAGAAGAACAGAACATTCCCGCACCCCTCCGCAGGAGTAGTAGGCCGTCTCGTCCGCCTGAGAGATACTACGGTTTTCTCATAGATGGGGATAGAGAGGATTGCATCATAGATGATGATGAACCTACTGACTTCAGGCAGGCCATCCAGAGCGGCGACTCGGTACGATGGCTAGATGCAATGCGGACCGAAATGGAGTCCATGTACACCAACAAAGTATGGACTTTGGACTTTGCTCCAGATGGGGTAAAACCCATAGGATGCAAATGGATCTTCAAGAAAAAGATTGGTGTAGATGGACAGGTGGAAACCTATAAGGCTAGACTTGTTGCAAAGGGTTTTCGTCAAAGACCTGGTTTGGACTATGACGAAACTTTTTCTCCAGTGGCTATGCTCAAATCCATTCGGGTCCTTCTTGCTATTGCTGCCTTCCATGATTATGAAATCTAGCAGATGGACGTAAAGACGGCTTTTCTGAATGGAAATTTAGAAGAGAGCGTCTATATGGATCAGCCAGAGGGTTTCAATCAGAGTGGGAGCAGCGGGAAAGTATGCAAGCTGCTTAAGTCTATTTATGGACTAAAGCAGGCATCGCGGAGTTGGAACATCTGTTTTGATGAGACAGTCAAAGAATATGACTTTATCAAAAATCCAGATGAACCGTGCATATATAGTAAAGTTGTGGCCAGAAGTGTCGTATTCCTCGTCTTGTACGTGGATGACATTCTATTGATAGGAAATGACATTCCTATGCTACAATCTGTCAAAGGATTCTTGTCACACAGGTTCTCCATGAAAGACCTGGGTGATGCCTCTTACATTCTGGGGATCCGGATCTATCGTGATAGATCCAAGAGGGTGTTGGGACTTTCGCAGTCCAGGTATATCGACACTGTACTGAAAAGATTCAGTATGGAAGATTCTAAGCGCGGTAATCTACCGGCTTGTCACGGAATCACCCTCTCCAAAGAGATGTCTCCCAAGACTGATTTGGAAAGGGAACGCATGTCTATTATACCCTACGCTTCTGCGGTAGGCTCTATAATGTATGCGATGTTGTGTACCAGACCAGATGTAGCTTACGCACTGAGCGTGGTAAGCCGGTATCAGTCAGACCCAGGGGAGAAACACTGGATAGCAGTAAAGAACATTCTCAAGTACCTGAGGAGGACTAAGGAGATGTTCTTGGTTTACGGCGGAAAAGACCTCAGGTTGGAGGCCTTTGCTGATTCCGGCTTCCAGAGTGATAAGGACGATTCCAAGTCCATGTCGGGTTATGTCTTTACCCTCAATGGAGGGGCGGTGTGCTGGAAGAGCTCCAAGCAGGACACCGTTGCTGACTCGACGATGGAAGCGGAGTATATAGCTGCTTGCGATGCCGCAAAAGAAGCAGTCTGGATGAAGAAGTTCCTAACAGAACTTCAGGTGGTTCCTACCATAGTTGATCCAATACCTCTGTATTGCGACAACAACGGAGCTATAGCTTTAGCGAAGGAACCAAGGTCCCATCAGAAGTCCAGACTGTGCCTACCACTCCATATCAGATGTGGACTGGGAAGAAACCCCATCTTCAGCATATGAAGATTTGGGGATGTCCAGCTTTTGTTAAAAAGCAGCATGTGGACAAGCTCGAGGCACGATCAGTAAAATGTATGTTTGTGGGATATCCAAAGAACTCCAAGGGATATTATTTCTATTACGCAGAGGAACAAAAGGTTTTTGTTTCTCGTAATGCCCATTTTCTGGAAAATCAGTTTTTAGAAAAGGAAATAAGTGGGAGCGAAATAGAACTGGAAGAAATTCCAGAACCACAAACTGCTACTGAAAGTTTGGTAGAACCAGAGGTTCAAGAAGAACAGAACATTCCCGCACCCCTCCGCAGGAGTAGTAGGCCGTCTCGTCCGCCTGAGAGATACTACGGTTTTCTCATAGATGGGGATAGAGAGGATTGCATCATAGATGATGATGAACCTACTGACTTCAGGCAGGCCATCCAGAGCGGCGACTCGGTACGATGGCTAGATGCAATGCGGACCGAAATGGAGTCCATGTACACCAACAAAGTATGGACTTTGGACTTTGCTCCAGATGGGGTAAAACCCATAGGATGCAAATGGATCTTCAAGAAAAAGATTGGTGTAGATGGACAGGTGGAAACCTATAAGGCTAGACTTGTTGCAAAGGGTTTTCGTCAAAGACCTGGTTTGGACTATGACGAAACTTTTTCTCCAGTGGCTATGCTCAAATCCATTCGGGTCCTTCTTGCTATTGCTGCCTTCCATGATTATGAAATCTAGCAGATGGACGTAAAGACGGCTTTTCTGAATGGAAATTTAGAAGAGAGCGTCTATATGGATCAGCCAGAGGGTTTCAATCAGAGTGGGAGCAGCGGGAAAGTATGCAAGCTGCTTAAGTCTATTTATGGACTAAAGCAGGCATCGCGGAGTTGGAACATCTGTTTTGATGAGACAGTCAAAGAATATGACTTTATCAAAAATCCAGATGAACCGTGCATATATAGTAAAGTTGTGGCCAGAAGTGTCGTATTCCTCGTCTTGTACGTGGATGACATTCTATTGATAGGAAATGACATTCCTATGCTACAATCTGTCAAAGGATTCTTGTCACACAGGTTCTCCATGAAAGACCTGGGTGATGCCTCTTACATTCTGGGGATCCGGATCTATCGTGATAGATCCAAGAGGATGTTGGGACTTTCGCAGTCCAGGTATATCGACACTGTACTGAAAAGATTCAGTATGGAAGATTCTAAGCGCGGTAATCTACCGGCTTGTCACGGAATCACCCTCTCCAAAGAGATGTCTCCCAAGACTGATTTGGAAAGGGAACGCATGTCTATTATACCCTACGCTTCTGCGGTAGGCTCTATAATGTATGCGATGTTGTGTACCAGACCAGATGTAGCTTACGCACTGAGCGTGGTAAGCCGGTATCAGTCAGACCCAGGGGAGAAACACTGGATAGCAGTAAAGAACATTCTCAAGTACCTGAGGAGGACTAAGGAGATGTTCTTGGTTTACGGCGGAAAAGACCTCAGGTTGGAGGCCTTTGCTGATTCCGGCTTCCAGAGTGATAAGGACGATTCCAAGTCCATGTCGGGTTATGTCTTTACCCTCAATGGAGGGGCGGTGTGCTGGAAGAGCTCCAAGCAGGACACCGTTGCTGACTCGACGATGGAAGCGGAGTATATAGCTGCTTGCGATGCCGCAAAAGAAGCAGTCTGGATGAAGAAGTTCCTAACAGAACTTCAGGTGGTTCCTACCATAGTTGATCCAATACCTCTGTATTGCGACAACAACGGAGCTATAGCTTTAGCGAAGGAACCAAGGTCCCATCAGAAGTCCAGACACATCTTGAGGCGGTATCACCTGATCAGGGAGATCATTGATCGTCAGGAGATCGAGGTTCGGAGAGTTGCTTCAGAAGAGAACATTGCTGATCCATTCACGAAGGCCCTTCCTCAGATTCAGTTCGAGAGGCTACTCGAGATCATTGGTCTACGATATGCCAGTACATGGCCCTAGTGCAAGTGGGAGATTGTTAGTGTTTATGCCCTAGAAGGCCATTACTGTATCATACTAGCTTGTATATTACTTAATGGAAGCTTGGGATATTCACATGTATATAACAGTCTTGCTAAACATGGTAGTATGCTACTTGGTTTTTCTATCTTAATATGTGAGTATACGTATTGATAGAGCTCTTAGGATCTTGCTTGTCTACCAGCGTTGTGATGGCAGTCACACTAGTGGGGGCTGGGTAGTCTACAAGCACATCCTTATTCAGGTCCCTGGTCGTTGGATTATCGAGACAGAGCATCGATACTCCGGAGTAGACTAGTGTGTACGCTTCTCATCCCAGTTGGGGAGATGGTCTGTCCCACAGCCATCAGTACGTCGTACTGGAGATAGTATACAGGTGCTCGTTAGGTTACGGGTACACCGGACAGGACTCACAGGGAACTGTTGGTTGGTTTGATACCAGTCGTCAGTAAACAGTTCCCAGGTGACATGAGTACAGCGTAGTCCGCAGACTTGACACTGCTACTTCGCCTCGAGTGTGTCCCACTGTTCTTAGATTGCTACCCTACCACGGCTCTATGGAGTCGTGCAAACAGGTAGCAGTTGGGTGCAGTCCCGAGCACTTGGAGGCAGTGGCGGTTAGACAGGATTCGTCCCTCCCGGTATTGGGAGTAGATATCGTGCTGTGTCAGAGAGCCATTACGCAAAGTCCCTGGCCAGGGCAAGCGAGATTTGCTGGTAGGTTCCAGCAGTTTCTCAGGGTGTAATGGGCTTCACTCCGACACGACTTATACCGCTATTAGGGGACTGACGCTTGCCGCCCCCCTAGGCCCGATATGCGATAGTCATGGACGAACGGACCGGACTGTATGGAGATTGTCACATCAGACTCAGTAGGAGTTCGGATGGGTTTACTCATCGGCCTTCTTATCGACAACTACCTGGGGACCGTTACGTACAGCTAGTGCCGCTTGCGGTCTGTGGTTAAACCCACAGCCAGCGTAGTAGTCGAGTCTCTAGAGTCCCACACAGAGAGTTTCCTACTCCAGGCGAAACGATATAGAGGTTGCATGGTTTTGCGACAAAGGGTTCGGACGCATACGTGCGTTTACGCGCGTACGACTTTCGGACAGTTTTTACCAGTCGGTTTTGGTTTAAGCCAGTTACTGGTATCCGGTTATTGGATTTATACAGTCTAAAGTTTTTCCGTATTTTTACGGATCGGAGGGGCGTTCTCGTAATTACTCGAGAAGCTTCTAGAAGATGTGACTAAGGAGGTTTGTTTTGGAAAGAGAGTGAGTCATAGTGGTGATTCATTCACTTCATTAATGCACATTTATTGCTTAATGACTCATGTTAATGAATCATCACAAGATATTTTGTGAAGCATGCTTATTCATTTCCTTTATTGATTATTTGATAATAAGAATGCTTCATAATATTATGATACACTCTCTCTCTTCTCTCATTATCATATCACACATTCTCTCTCCTCAAGCTCTCATCTTCTAACCCTAATCCTTAATCCTCATGTGTTGAGATCAAAGGATTAGTTAGACTAAACAATCCATAACCTTCACTCTATATCATCCTCTCATCTTTGATTAGCAATCAAAGTTGATTAGTTACCTCAAGTTAGAGGTTTAGCTTGGAGTTTCGCTCTCGGGTGGATCGTCTACTACCTAGAGAAGGCCGAGGAGAACAAAGGAGGACGTAAAGAAGAAGGACCGGTTTCATTAGGTATAATCCCTAATCACTTGTGAGATGAAACTATAGAATACGGTTAATTAGAGTTTAGCTTCGATTCTAGTGGTTAGTCGATGTTCGTTGTTTAAACTTGATAAGTTTTTGAAAATTCCGCCTCCCCACAAGTACTGGGGTGAAGTACATCGACTTACATGAATATAACAACCCATCTCAAACCCCGGCTAATCATCACAACAGTCCAATACAGTTCACAACCACAAACAGTAAAAACCATTGCAGAAATGTGCAACCCCCTACCAACCGACATACTAGCAGTTAGGGGAGGTTTACGAACACATTATACAATCACAGTTATAATCAAATTAGCAAACTTTGTATAATTTCGATCGAGCAAACATATCAGATTCTACTCCCAAAACTTCTCTATGCACCTAAGACTTGAGCAGAAAATAAACATTCCAGAAAATACACAAATATCACATAAGAGTTACTGGTGGAAATTGGGTTGAATCGGCCCCAACTCGGCTGCGGATCCGCGTCGGATCGGTGGGATCGGCCGCGGTTCCGCGGGGGCATGGCCGATTCATGAACCCATTTTTCACCAGTGTTCTTACAATTCTCTGTAGGTTATACTGCAACAACCTGAAAAATTTTTAGAGCCTGTTTTAAATTCGACAGAAACTTGTGATATCGATGTCGTTTTCTGGTTCGTTTTGCGTTCGAAATTCATACGACTTTGCTAATGAGTTAATTATTATTTAGCGAGACTCTGATACCACTGTAAGTCGATGTACAACACCCCACGACTTGCGGGGAGGCGGAATAATGAAAAACGATCTTGTTTAAAGCGTAAATATCGACTAACCGAGAATCTTTGCTAAAACAATAACTAACAAGAAACCATAGAAGTGTTAACTGCTATGATAAGTGATTATACCTAATGAACCGTGTCCTTCGTCTTTCCGTTCTCCTCGTCCTCTCCGGCCTTCTCTATGTAGTAGATGATCCACCCGAGAGTTTTACTACAAGCTTCACCTCTAACTTGAGGTAACTAGGTTTCTTAAATCGCTAATCTAAATAACCTAGGTGATATAGAGAATTGTTAAGGATTAAGTAGTCTATTCTAATCTTTGGTCTCAACACATGAGAGGGGAGAATTAGGGTTTGAAGAGAGAGAGCTTGAGGAGAGAGAAAGTGAGCAAGAGAATAAGATGAGATAATGATCTATCATAATATATATCAAGCATTATCATTTATCCAATAAAAGAAAATAAAGGATTAACAACCATGCTTCATAAATACAAATGGGTGATTCATCACCATGAGTCATTAAGTATTTATGATGCATTAATAATATAGATGAATCACACAAATGACTCACTAATCTCATTTAATGCATATGCCACCTTAACCCTCAAGTCACCATCTTCTAGAAGCTTCTCGCGAAATTACGAGAACGCCCCTCCTATCCGTGAAAACACGGAAAAACTTTAGACTGTATAAATCCAATAACCGGATACTAGAAACTGGCTTAAACCAAAGCCGGCTAGTAAAAACTGTCCGGATGTCGTACGTTCGTAAACACACGTATGCGTCCGAATCCTTGTCGTAAAACCATACGAGCTCTATATCGTTTCGTCTGGAGTAGGGAAACTCTCTGTGTGGGACTCTAAAGACTCGACTACTACGCTGGCAGTGGGTTTAAGCACAGACCGCAAGCGACACTAGCTGTACGTAACGGTCTCCAGGTAGATGTCGATAAGAAGGCCGATGAGAAAACCCATCCGAACTCTTACTGAGTCTAATGTGACAATCTCCGTACAGTCCGGTCTGTTCGTCTAAGACTATCGCATATCGGGCCTAGGGGCGGCAAGCGTCAGTCCCCTAATAGCGGTATAAGTCGTGTCGGAGTGAAGCCCATTACACCCTGAGAAACTACTGGAACCTACCAGCAAATCTCGCTTGCCCTAGCCAGGGACTTTGCGTAATGGCTCTCTGACACAGCGCGATATCAACTCCCAATACCGGGAGAGACGAATCCTGTCTAACCGCCACTGCCTCCAAGTGCTCGGGACTGCACCCAACTGCTACCTGTTTGCACGACTCCTTTGAGCCGTGGTAGGGTAGCAATCTAAGAACAGTAGGACACACTCGAGGCGAAGTAGCAGTGTCAAGTTTGCGGACTATGCTGTACTCATGTCACCTGGGAACTGTTAACTGACGACTGATATAAAACCAACCAACAGTTCCCTGTGAGTCATGTCCGGTGTACCCGTAACCTAACGAGCACCTGCATACTATCTCCAGTACGACGTACTGACGGCTGTGGGACAGACCATCTCCCCAACTGGGATGAGAAGCATACACACTAGTCTACTCCGGAGTATCGATGCCCTGTCTCGATAATCCTACGACTAGAGACCTGAATAAGGATGTGCTTGTAGACTACTCAGCCCCAACTAGTGTGACTGCCATCACAACGCTGGTAGTCAAGCAAGATCATAAGAGCACTATCAATACGTATACTCACATATTAAGATAGAAAAACCAAGTAGCATACTACCATGTTTAGCAAGACTGTTATATACATGTGAATATCTCAAATTTCCATTAAGTAATATACAAACTAGTATGATACAATAATGGCCCCTAGGGCATATACACTAACACTATCCAAATATGACCTTAGAATTGATTTATACCTATATAAGAGATGTCATTGTAACTCTTTTGTATGATCATATTTTGATTTAATAAAAATTGAGGATTTCTCTTCTCCTAGATTTGATATGGGTTTATTTGTCTGCAGAAAGATATATATCCCTCTTCCTATCTAGAGAACGGTATCTACCCTTCGCTTCTACGTGCAGCAACACAACATAAGTGTAACAGTAATAAAAATCTTGCAAATGATTGTCAAAATTAGTAGAAAACAATTTCTGATAAGAGCATATAATTGTTTGGAAAAGAAGATTCAAAACAGCAAGGAAAAGACAATTACAAGCTGTCAAATAAAGAAAACAAAGACTACAAGCTGTCAAATAAAGAAAACAAAGACTCCCAAATTAACAAGCAAAGAACCCAACACTATTGAAGATGCTTTTGCTGGTTGCTTGTTCATAGTTACCAGGTACTATTGACTCAGATCACATTACTTAATATGCATTAGTCTAATACAATTGATTGATTAATTAATTAATCAAGATACTTTCATGCCGTGCGGGATACAAGCCCAGTGGTGAATTAGAGGTGCTTATGGGAAGACCCGGGATTGATCCTGAGATCTCCCGGCTAGTGCTTCGAAAAGAGACACATGGAACCTGTGTGCTTCGTTGCGGTCAGAAAAGATACTCATCCCTCTACAAGCCGCAGGCCTCGCCTCCCCAGCCTCCCATTTACACCTTGGCTGCAATTTGCAAACCATTCCTCCCAGCACAAAATAAATTGGGCAATTTCTTTAAATTAAAGGGTTTTTTTAATATAGGCCCCTAACACAGTGCTATTTTAGAGAACACCCCAGAAAATTTCCATATTTTTAATACAACCCCAAAAATCCCTGCTTTATGCAAAAACACCCCACTGTTAAGTTGATTTGGATTAAACTTGACCAGATAATTCGGACATCATTAAAACGCCTATTAAACTATATTATGCAAACCCTCAACATCACCTACCTGAAACTTTTGTGAGCCCTTATTGAACATCCAGATTGCATCATCTTTCATGAGAAATTGATTCAGCAGGTATATTTTTGTTGCAAGATGATCATTCTTTAACGTATTTGCAGCAACTATAGATTTACTTGCGTTTAAGGTCGTCTTACTTTCTACAAGTACACAGCTTAATAAGTACCTTATAAAACACAACACTTTATGATATATGAAAAAGAATCATTAAAATCCATGTTTTGATGCAAATGGTAAAGTTGATGAGATGAAACCGGACAGTATTTTCATTTTTATTAGTATATAAGATGAAATAAGTCCTAAATCTTGGTATTTATAAATAAGACCCTGGAATCGTTATCCAAATTAGCCCCTGTTAAAGTGGTGTTAATTCCATGGTTAGCCGCTTGGGTCAGCGAATTTTGGCTTCTAACCACCCTTGTTCCCTTACATATTTATCAAAAGTTGGGTTCAAAATGGGACCGCGAGCAGATAATGATATTTGAAAAGATGACCAAGAGCGCAGATATGTCAATTTAAAATTCTAACCGTCGATTTTACATTGAAGTGAGGGGTAAAATGGTAAAAATGGCGACTTAACCTTGGTGGATGGATGGAAAGTTGATTAGCAGGGCCCCAATGAACAACTTAAAAGATTTGAGGGCCGCGTTTAGAAGAAATGAATATGCGGGGGTTGAATATGCAAGAAAACAAAAAATATTAAACGTTAATATTTAAAATTAAAAAAAAATGAAAAAGACAAAGCAGCATGGTGTCAATTGCTCACATTGCTAACCCATGCTCCTGCCCCTCCTCCTCTTCAAAAGTTAGACACACAGGCCCCATTAATTTGCGGATCCTCTTTGAAATCCACTCTTTGCTCTTCTTCCTCTTCTTGTTGTTGTATATTTTTTGTGCTGAAATTGATTGATGGGCTATCTGTCATGCCGCGCCCAGTCCTCCATCTCAACTTGCCGCTCCATCTCCTCTATCGCCCCATCTCAAACCCCGAAGCGACGATCTCCGTCTTCGTCTTCAAAATATCAAGATTCCAATGAACAACAACAACAACAACAACAAGACGACGAAGATGAAGATGATGATAATGATGATAAGAATGGCCACCACCGCCAACGTCAACAACAACGCCAGATCAAGCACTTCACCTACGCCGAGCTCGAGGCCGCCACGGCCAACTTCTCCGACTCCTCCCTCCTCGGCCGCGGCAGCCACGGCTCCGTCTTCAAGGCCGTCCTCCTCCACCCCCACCACGCCGTCGCCGTCAAGCGCCCCTCTGTCTCGTGCCCGCGCAGCGAGGTCGAGAACGAGATCGAGATCCTCTCCAACATCCACAGCTCTCGATTCGTCAATCTCATCGGCTTCGCTCCCTCATCCTCTTCCTTCTCGAGACGCGTCCTCGTCATCGAGTTCATGCCCAACGGCACCCTCTACGATCTTCTCCACACAAACCCTCACCCTCCGAATTGGCCGAGGCGCCTCCGCTTGGCTCTCCAGACCGCGAAGGCCCTCCTCGCCCTGCATTCCTCTTCCCCTCCCATCATCCATCGAGATGTCAAATCAGCCAACATCCTGATCGATCGGAACTTCAATGCCAGGCTCGGAGATTTCGGTCTCGCGATCCGCCTCGGCGACGCTAACGCCGCCGCCGCCTCCGCTACACCGCCGGCGGGGACTTTGGGCTATCTTGATCCTAGCTATGTGACGCCTGACAATCTGAGCACGAAAACGGACGTGTTCAGCTTCGGGATCCTGCTGCTGGAGATTATGAGCGGGAGGAAGGCCATCGACGTGGCGCATTCCCCGCCTTCGGTGGTGGAGTGGGCCGTGCCCTTGTTGAGGAAGGGGAAGGTGGGGGCGGTCTTCGACCCGAGGATAGCTCCGCCGAAGAATTCGAGGATCCGGAGGCAGCTGGCGCTGCTTGCTGCCAGCTGCGTGAGGTATGGCGACGAGAAGAGACCGGGGATAGAGGTGGCGGCGGCGCAGCTGACAGCGATGAATAAGGGTTTGAACACTTCGAGGAGGTCCTGGAACGGACCGTGCTCGATGGTGGCGACCGAGGGGACCCTTACGAAGGTGAAATTGGTGGAAGAGATCCCAGATTCTATAAAAACACCGCCTTTGCCGGTGAAGAAGAAGGTGTTACTGGATGCGGATGCGAAGACGAGGGGAGCAAGAAATCTGATGGAGCTGTTGGCTCGGCCGGATGGGGAGATTGTCGAGTTTTGTGGTGGGCGGGGTTCTGTCGTTAGAAGAGCGAGGAGCATGCGGGTTACGAGTGGTCATAGTGATAGGGGTGGCACGATGAGATCGCAGAGGAATCAAAGTGTAAGAGGGGATCGGTTTGAACCGTCGGTGATATTGGACGATAAGCTTCATATATAATTCAGATGGGAGAGAAGCAAGAGGCCCCATTTGAATGATCCCGCGTAGATGATCAAAAGCCTATCCGGTTTGTTGTTGTATTGTTATTTATATATGTTTCTTGTTGAATCAACACGTTGTTGTTCATGGGAGATAACTCGAGAATTGTTTGATTTGGTAAGTATCATTGATGTAGAGGGTAGGGTTTGGATTATTTCTCTAGAATGGTTTCATTAACCCCTTATCAGACACGGTATTTGATTAGAATGAATACACAGACAGTCCACACTCGAGTATTTTTTTCTCTCCAAATCCTCTTTGTATCATGATGTGTTTGTTATGAATGGAAAATTGTTGCATTATTCTTTACTTGGCTGGAGTTTCAATCAAGTATGCATGCACAACTATAATCAACTTGTATTTTGTCACCAATAAGAACCCTGCTTAAATCACTCCTGATATTGCTTTATGTTCCACATGCATTTGACATCAAATATTGCATTTAACACTCATAACCTGAATTTGCCTCACAACTCTTCTTTAATAGATCGGCAACCTTCTGATTTGTTCATGTCTTGTATCCTGGGAAACACTTTCACGATGATGAAGTCTTTCGCCAGCTCAATCTTTATCTTTTCCTAGTGTATATATGGCTATATTCTGCTAGATCTCACAACTTGTTTTGAGTATGATTTACATGTCTAGCTCTTTACTTCTGAAGCCATTTGTCTTCTTTTTCTATCCTTACAGACTAACCAATGATACTGATAGATGATTTGTTCTCCTATGTATAGATGAGTTAACAGGTATGTGACATCATTACTCGGTATGGTTTTTTTTTTTTTTGGATAACATGTGGGGTAAATTAGCCAACCCTCATAAATGGAAGACTCCAGGCTCGATCCCAGGTCTCTCTTTTGGGCTACTCCAAACCCCACCAATGGGCTACTCCAAGCCCCGCTGTGACATCACCGCTGGTATGTTATCTGATACACATTCACCTTTATGCTTACTTAGAACCATGTTTGATGATTTAATTGCCTTATCCTTGAATCCTTCATGTGCAAGCATGCTATAATCTAAGAACCTTTGACATATACACAACCAGACACACCGAGACATGTTGATAAGGTTGTTTAGGAAAGAACATGACACAGCACGGAAAAGGCCAATTGAAACAATATTTATTGTCAAGTTCTCGAAAGCCACAATTTAAGAGAGATTGATTTTGATGAAGTGACAAAAACGTAAATTTCTAGTAATTTTCCATACATTTATATGACTATGTATGCATAAATGGTCTTGATCCTTGGCACTCTTGATGCCATCATAGAGTAGCTAGATGTGTATTGCTTATAAATTTATACTAATTTGTATAAGCCATTAATTGTAACGCATAATAGCTTTATTTTGACCGTATGAATCATTCAAATTAAAAAATAAATGAACAAGTGTATATTAATTTGTGCAATGTGTATCCAACAAAATGATTGAGAAATGGAAAATTTTTGAGTTCTATTGGTGTTATGAAGGATAATAGTAAAATAAAGGACATGTTTAAGAAGTCATTTATGTGAAATATTGTGTCACGCATTGTGCCCAGTATGGATGGTTTACACACTTAAAATGGCCTTGTTCAATAGCCAAGGATCATAGGAAGTTTTATAACTTTGTTTTAAAGGCCGTATTCGTATGGATCAATTCTAACTCTTGCACTGCAATCTAAGTCTTGTAAAAGAAATGCCAATTAAATATATCCCTTTGTCCTAATCCTTGTGATGCATACCAGAGTGAAAATAAATTGAAAATTATTCAAGTTAGAACGATAATTATTCTATATTTTCCCTGATGGCAACATTTGAGAGGCTTGATTAGAATGTATCAGTGGGCCGACCTTGAGTTTTGATAACTGTCATGGTTGAGCTCAAGTAAAAATAGGGAATGTGCTGTTATTATTAGTTTTATTCCTAGTCTCTTGAGAAGGCTTGACAAATAGTCTCTCTGGTTGTTTTATGACTTCATCATCACATTATCATCAATGTAACGAATTATTATTTCACCAATTAAAAAATTGACATAGAGTATTAGATGACCTAGAATTTGAATCTGTTTCCTGTTAGGACCGATCGTCAAAACTATAGAGACTATGAACTTTACTCTTTATTGAAGCTATAGATTTATTTTTAATGAAACTTATCAACACAAAGTGATGGGAATCAACTTTCAGAGGTTATATGAGAGGGACAAGAAGATTGCCGATGGCAAGTTATCTAGTGTTGGTCAGCTCTGATCAGAATTTTGTTTTGAATCATCATATTAGTTTATTTGATCTTTTCATATTCGGTTATAGGTATTAAATTTGCTTTATTTGAGCTTGTCCTAGCACATCTGCACGCGCACATAGAGATTGATTCTTTCTATTTTATCTAAACCTTTGCTTTCTTTCAAACCGAGCCCTTTCTTCTTCCTTAGATCCATTTGAAATCCATAAGAAAACATTCTTATAACATCCGAACCCTTATTTCCCTCATATCATCTCAGAAAAACATAGGCAGTTCCTGAAACAGCTAAATACCTGATTAACCGGCCGATGTTCGAGTCTAAAACATCCATAAAACCCTAGATAATCATCACCCATTAGTGCTAGGCCAAGTCCGTCCCGACCCCTCCACTTCCGTTCTCTTGAAGAATTTTGCGAGGGAAATCTCTTGTAAATTATTGGTACATCACCCTTTTCGTCAATTCTTCATAATATAATTTTCATTCATCGTTTATAGTTTGTGCCATGCACCCATATAGGATTTTCATCTAGATTTAAATTTTCTCCCCCTTTAGTTTTAGATAATTCATTAGCATTGCATCCGTGTATCTATCTTATTTCATCATCCCATTAGTAATCCTATAGGTCTGTACAGAATCATCAGAGAGTGTCCAGATTTTCCAGGAACTCGGCATTTAAATATAACAAAGAGACCACTCGCATCTAATTGGTCCGCGACGTATTTATTTCGAGAAGGTCATTTCCTGGAATAAATACGCAAGTATTTATAAGCAATATAACAGTATATCAAGAGTTAACAAGAGAATAAAATTTCAACAACTTTATTTACATTCAATTTCGACAAGTTTCAAAGTATAGATGAGATGTCTGAAACAAAAAAAAAACATAAAGTAACTAAACAGTAGCATACTGAAAATAAAATGCTGAAGAAAATTAGTAGTCGATGTCCGCTGCAAGCTGAGAGTAGTCCTCGTGACTCGGCTCGATCTTTTCGGCCTTTAGATACGAACATTCTAAGAAAGGAGAAACAGATAAGAATGTTGTCAGCGAACTAGCATTCGATAAGTCCTTAAAAATGATATGAATGGAAAAGTGATAAAGGGTATGCATATAAACCGAATATGAATTCTATCGTAATAGCAATCAAGTAAAGGTATCAATTAAACCTGAACATGTCTATGTATAAACATGGTTATTCTATTCTAATGTGTGGTTGCTTGTAGTTCGATAATGAAGGTATGCGTGTATACGGAAGTGGTCCGTCAAACCCCACGAACCCACGGCATATTTAGTACAAGGCTCCGTCAAATCCCATGGGACAACGGCGCATGATATTCAAGTTAGATGATTTTTAGAGGACTCTCGTGTCACGGCATACATTCTTTACCAAACTACCCCTTATCCCCGCGTATTTTAATCTATAAATTTAATTACTAGTTTTGCCTGAAATCTATGAATATAAAGAGAGTACAATTCAAGTTCGAGTATTCAAGTTCAAGCGTTCAAGCCAAGTCGTATTCATAGTTGGGGTCAAGTCTAAATTCAGGTTCAAGTCAAGTTTGAGTTCAAGTCGAATTTATATTGTAATAAATTTAATCAAGTGATTTCAAGCATGGGCTTAAGGTATAAGACCATTATGATTACAGATGTGTTCAAGTTATTAATTAAGTATAAAAATCAATTTCCAGATAGGAATTGATTTGTTTAAAAATATCCATGCAAGTGAATCATTGATGGTCTCCGGCTCCTTGAGACTCAAGAGAGAATAGATCATTTAAACCATCCAATGTCTAAACACTGGTCTTAAAAATTCAAGGGTATTTATGTGACTTTATGGTATTTATATAAAATAAGCCATTATATTTTCGAGGGGTTTTATGTAAACTATTATAATTTAAAATCTCGAGAATGTTTTGTTAAAAAATATCATTTAGAAACGAGGTGTTTTGATAAAAATATTATTTTGGTAAATTAGGGTATTTTAGTGAAAACCTAACTTTAGGGTATTTTAGTAAACATTTAGCCTTTTAAAAGTTAAGGGTATTTTCTTGAAAAAAATCTAATTTTAAATCTTGTTTTCATTTCTAATAATTAGAAAAAAATAAAATTATCATCTTTTCTTTCATTTTTAATTTTATAGAAATCGTATTCTTTTAAAATACGTATTTTTCTTTCATTGTTTCAAAATCCCTTTTCCCTTCAAGATTGTGCCTCGTGAAGGGCACTGCATCTCACTCTACTAAACCCAAGATGTGTGATAATCCACACCATCCATAACAGGGCTCCCCTAAAGAGGGTTGTAGATGCGAAATTACCAAGGAAAGGGTTAAATTCCGTATTTTAAACTTGAGGGTATTTTAATAAAAATCGATTCCTTTAGAAAAGCGCTACAATGTGATCGTGCTATAATTCAAAAATGTGCGTGTGGGGGTAGACTGTTACCCCGTGCATGATCTACAATCTTTTAACAAGAAACTACCACAAAAATTAATATAAGAAAATGATATTTATTAGTTAGTTTTCTTTTCTTTTCAATGTAAAAAATAACATGTCCCAGATTGTTTATCGTGCTATAATTCAACTATTCTTATCAAAATTACATTTTAGAAAATATATATGAAGGAAGTGGGACATGGTTTCCAATTGTTTATAGGTTATTATCTTATTATTAGTATGGATTTTGGCAAAGAATATGTTCAAGATTTATGGGAAGAAATATTAAGAAACCTTAGCACTAAATACCGTTTCAAGTGATGACGAGAGAATAGGTAAGAGAGAGAGTGAGAGAGAGAGAGAGAGAGAGGTCAAGAGGGACTTACGGGTTGTGAACTTGTCCCAAGGAGTTTGAAAGAGAGAAAGGCTCGACACCAATGACGCAAGGAACGAGCTTGAGAACGTCTTGAGAGAAACTTGACTTGGTTTATAGGTCTTGAGGGAACAATTTACGAGGAATTTTCAGAATATTATGAAGAGAGGGATGAGTTGGGTTAGCTTGGTATCTATAGGTGAAGGAATGGTGGTATGATGTATTAAAAAGTGAATTAAAATGAACTTAAAAGAGGGTTAATGGAGGAGACGAAGGACTGTTGTTCTCTGTTTTAATTTGGGAGTTTTGAAATATAAAAACGAGCTGCAGGGAGTCAAAGTGTCGCAACTTCATGGGAGAAGCCCGTGTGGAAATACCTTGGCCGACCAAACCCTTGTTTAGGCCGACCAGGTCGGTCTGGTTGGGGTAGCTTGGGTCGGGGTTCGGGTCATGGTCTCGAGTTGTCGTGTTAGGTCTAATAGCATGTGTCGATTTGTTAGTAACTTTGCAAAAGTCTGTCAATTGCCCGTAGAACTTTCAGGAACTCCAAAACGTCAAAAGAAAATATGATAAAAATAATTGTGGCTGCAAGGTTTTGAACACACGAGCTATAAGACAGCAGTGTAGAGGCTTTTAACCAGTTGGTTATAAGTTGTTTCTTGCATATATCTATCAAGAATTACTTATAACTCCTAACCAGAATTGAAATACACCCTTTTTATTAATATTGAACTGATACAATTGTACATGGATTTCAGGGTCGTTACAATAGCTGCCTGGTAGCTCGATCTTATATGCGTTCTCACCGATTCTTTCCAGCACTCTAACTAGTCCATCGGTTCGGTCCTTCAGCATTTTATATTGCATTTTATTCCATGGCTCAATGTGAGATGAGATAATAGCTTCTCCTCAGTTATTCATTCTACTCTCTTGATATTTTTCTTGAGCTGCTCTCCTTATACTCTCTCTTGAGTTTCTCCATCTCCTTCTTATTCAAACTAAACCCTAATCCTTCACATGTGTTGTGAGCCATAGGGTTTAGTGAGACTAAACAACCCATTAGACTTTCTACATCTTCTAAGATAGTTGGATTAGCGAACCATCTATCTTAGTTATCTCGATTAGAGGTTGGAGCTTGAAACACATTTTCTCGCAGTGGATCATCTTTGACACAAGGAGGCCGATGGAGTTTTCGTTATCCGGTCACCGAGGAGCCATGGGGAGGAGCACTAGAAGACCCGAAGGACCGTATTTTGAAGGTATAACCATCTCACCGAGTAGTTAAATCTCTTAGATAGATTAGCTAGTTAAGCTTTTAGTAAAGATCCTGAAGTTTAGTCGGTGTTGCGTAGTCAAATATTTATCGTTTTTGAAAATTCCGCCTCTCTATGAACCGCGGGGTGCGCGACATCGTCTTACAACCAACCAGCAATCTTTATTCAATAATCAAAATCAACCCCCAACATGATTGTTCTCATCCCATTAAATAAGAGAATAGAACCCCTAACCAAAAAATAAATAAATCTTAAACTAAAAAAGAAACACAATAAAATAAATAAAACCTAAACTAATAAGGTCTAAACAATTTAAATTGTAACAAATCTTAATTAAATCTCAATTTAAATTGTAAATAATCCCAAGCCGAATTTTTCCCAATTCTCAACCATATCTCCCATAAAATCTTAATTGATCTCGGCATATGCTCCTGGCATATGCTCTTGCATCCGTTTCTGTAGGTCTATATTATTATTATTCACAAGTCTTCTAACTTTCAAGGAACTCAGCATTTAAATTTAATCACAGTGTGGTGACATCTCAACTGCTAGTCTCTACTGGACGTATAAAGCTTTAATTTTTAAGACTCATTTTCTTTCCGATCACTTATGATATCTACCCTTCTGGCTAACGAGTATATTCAGAAATACCATACACATTCTTACCTTCCTGATTCTTCTCGCGCATTGTTGATTTGAGAAAATAATGAGCAAAATCTCGTTCGGAAGCTTGTTGAAGTTGTCCAGTAGTACATTTTGGGAAATTATAGTCCTGGAAGTCTTCGCATCACTAGTAGGTTTCTCTATTTTTATGTATCTTGCCCAAGGCATCTCTCTATATAATCTTCCTGCATAAAAGTGCTGCACTACGGGCACTTTGTGATGAAGTTGTAGCAGAGTTTGTTTTAAAGTGATATCAATATTCTTGTATCAACTTAAAACTGTTAGTTAACAGTATTTGTCACGTATTAAATTTGGCCGATAAGTATTTAGGATATGAGTTGATATTAACCAACTAAATAACCATTTGATAGCTTTATATGTGAAAGCTACTTACCGTCTATTTTTTCTCAGGGAACACGCCTTAAAATTGGAATGAGGAATCAAAAGCCTCCTAATATGCGAGAAATGCATGACATGGACCCTCTGAATTGATGATATTGATTGCTTACAAATATGAAGCCAATGCATCATTGGGCATGACTCGGGCCCTCGGAATTGCTTGCAATTATGAAGCCAATGCATCATATGAGCATTTATATCATTTACCTTCATAATGAAAAATAAAAAAAACTGCACCGGAGATGGCTATTTTTTGATAACTTACATTATTAATCATATATACAGTAATTGTTGAACTCCCAACTCAATTATAAAATTGCGGGACTACATTTTGAGTCTAGACATATAAATAGACTGCAAATCATTTTTCGGATAAAATTAAGCTCAAGCCCCATCAGAACATTTTAAGTTTTTGTCCACAATCTTTGAGAAGATATCGGATGATTATTTACAGTAATAGTCCATACTAATTGCCTGATTAGCATCACTAACTGCCTCAACTGCGAGGTTTAGCAGTGCTGCCATATTCTGTAGCGGCACTTTTTGAAAACGGAACCTTTGTACGAGATCAGAATCAAATAAAACGGTTAGCCTATGAAGCCATGTGAGCCGAAGTATGAAAGATAAATGAATATCGATTCTATTCGAAGAAAAGCAGGGCTAAAAATGAATATCGACTCCGTTTCTTTCTATCGAAAAAAACAATATACCTCCTCATGCTGTGGTTGGTAAATCTGCGAGAAGAAACTTTCCAGCATTGCTTCACTAATCACCACGCCGTATTTGTTGGAGTATACACCACTAATCGCGGCCTCAACACCTGACGCGATATCGGCCACACTCATTCGCATGTACTCGTCTAGGTTATTCTCGGTTCCATCTGCGAAAATAAAGGAAAAGAGAGAAGAAAATATCACAACCATCAGTATTCATTATTAAATCCTTTTCCCATCATATGGGTCAGTTACGAATTTATGGCTCCATGAATTTTTTCCACAAATTTTTATGAAGACAGCCAAAAACAAATTAGATAGAATATACTGTGAAAGATGCTAGAAAAATCTACCAAGCGTCGACGCGGGTTACAAGCAAACTCAATTTACTGAAAGATTCAAGAGTACAAGAAAAGATCGTAGAATACATAGAAATGATATAGTTATATATCGAACATCAATTACATAGTTGGCATAACCATCGGCTTTGTAGAAAGAATCACCTATGCTCTTTCAAAAAACATTACCTTTATGTTTCTTAATTATATGAATTATGATAGGCACCCTTGCTAATACAAACTGGCGTCACTATGTATCTATGAATAACATGGCAAATGCCCATCCAAACGCTGGTAGGAACAGTTTCAAGAAGTATCTGAGCATGTACCGTTCTTAGTTATTTCCGTACCTTAGAAAGGTCCTGCCAACATGTTTAAATAAGTTTCTCACACAATAGCGAGAGGGTGGAATTTTCCACCGGATTCTATTCAAAACAATATTCATTGGTAAACCAAGCATACAGACTACAAGTATGCTTCAAACGAATCTTATTTCCAAGGATCTATAATTTATCGCCTGATAAATTGAAGGAGAAATAGGAAGGAAAAGCATCATGAACAAACATATCTCAACTTTAAGAAGTGTAACAAAGGAATGTACCTTCAGCAACTATAGGTTTATACACGGGAGGTGGAGCCATCCAATTTCCAAGTGGATCTTTCATGTGTGATCTATCAGAAGCAAAGCATTGAAGAAAAATAGGAGCATGAACCACCCGAAAAAGCCTGTATGAAAGAAACCCACAAGGTGAAGACAAGTAGGGAATGTTGCCGATGCCCCCCCCCCCCACCAATAATCAATAACGCAAGAGAACAGTAAATATAAGAAGATAAGGACAGCCCATGGGACTAGGAAGCTCAACAAGAAGCAAAAAAGCATATACATGGACCTGGCAAATATTTTATATACAACCTAGACCTCTATCCATGTTTGTTGAGGTCTATCCCTACCGCTAGTTGCGCCAAGAACCACAATTTTGTCATTAATCTACCCTTTCTAATGCAACCTTGTTTCTTAACAAGAAGCATCCAACAAGAGTTGTGCTAGATGGCAGCAATACCTGCTATATACTGGATTGAGGTCAAATGGTGGTAGAATAGCTCCAGCAATGTAGCGTGTAAGAGGTACTGGACAAGGAAGACTTGAATCCAAATCCCATACCATATGACGTCCATTGCCATCTGCGTTCTTTTGTGACTTGCATGAAAAATTCATCAATCAATCATGCAAGAATATGGATCCCTCATACTTGTGGTACTACAAAGTTTTTAAATGTCACCTGAACACAGATTACATGATAATCCCATATCACCAATCCATCAGTTCTTTCGCTAGCTTTTTGACACCACAGAGGAATCTTGAAAGAGAAACATTAACGGAGTGATATTAGTACACCTTATAACAAAACAAATATATATATATATATATATATATATATATATATAGAGAGAGAGAGAGAGAGAGAATAATGGAGGAAAGAGGCCATAGGAGGGGACCTCCACCATTTTTTCCGACGATCGGTATCCATCTTCATCATCGTTATCATCTAAGATGTGCATACAACAAATTTCATGTGATTCCACCACTTTTTCACCGTTGAATTAGCAATGTAAAAAGTTCTATTGTCAGTAAACCATTAATTTTGCACCAACTAAATCAACGGTAAAAAAATGGTATAATCATTGGTGTATCCACATCTTAGATAATAAAAATGGAGATGATGTATGCCGATCGTCGAAAAAAATCATGAAGGATGCATTTTTCCGACGCCATAGGAGGAAATTCCCTCCTATGGCACCTTTCCTCCATTAACATCATATATATATATATATAGTGGATTGGGGATTAGGATATATCAGTTACGCATAAGAACTGCTCTGCGTCTTTGTGACTACAAATCTTCCTTTTGAGACAGTAATGAGATAGCAACATTATTAAACATAATGATTACGCTCATCATACATTATAGCTATAATTATAATGGTCAAATGAGAGTTGATGCAGGACGAAGTTTGATTTTAAGAAAAAGAGGAAAATGATGGACAAAAACTGTGTGAATGCAATTGGGATGTATATCTGCATGGGATGTTGAAGAACCCCACACAAATTCCTATTCGACTTGATCAGTTATTTTACCATTCAAGTTTCCAACAAAAACAATATCCCAAGTGGTGGCAATTGGTGTGGATTCTGGTCATGACTTTTGACTTGATTCAATTGTGCTTGACCATAACTTGACCCGTAAAAAAATTGCG
The DNA here is from genome assembly GCA_030015575.1 of Agapanthus africanus. Lineage (NCBI taxonomy): Eukaryota > Viridiplantae > Streptophyta > Magnoliopsida > Asparagales > Amaryllidaceae > Agapanthus > Agapanthus africanus. The sequence continues at coordinate 105,398,215 of JASDDO010000031.1, forward strand.
CAAGTCATTTACACAGATCCGACCCATTAATAAATGGGTTACACGAACATGACCTAAGCAACCTGTTTCATTTAAATGGTTAATGTCAAAAAAAGTAAAGTAAAACAAAATTAAAAAAACACTTCGTAAATTTTTTTTAAAATAAATAAACAAGAGCGATGCTCAAACCTCATAGCCCCTACTCCATCATGCACCAACTCCCAATGCTTGTCAAAAATGTATACATGCTCTCCTTATTAAGTAAAGAGGTAAAAGCAGTTTAAACGGTCAAAGTAGCTAAACTAGAGGCAGCACATCTATTGTTGAAAGTAAAAGAACCAAATGATGGGACTTTAAAAATAGTCTCACATTGGAAATAACAAAAGAAACACATGAGTATAAAATATAAAATGGATGACACCACAACAAGGCTTAGTCTTATTGTTGGAACCCACTTATCATTAAAAGCTCATCACTCCTCCAACTCTACTCCATGTGACAACCATACCAAGAAAAAGTTATAAAATGGGTCACGCCTCAACATGGCTCGAGCCTTATTGTTGGAACCCACTTATCATTAAAAGCCCATATGTAAAAGCCCATCACTACTCCAACTCTACTCTACTTTAAAAACAATTTTAACATCTATAGATGGGTTAAGTTGGTCAGGCCGTTTAAGATCTCTACTCATTTTGCCTTACCCCTTCCTGCTAACAACTCAGATCTCCTCATTAAGTTAAGACCTCCTTCTTCACTGCATGGTAATTATAGGATGCTGAGTCACAACGGCTCGAATTGGATGGTTTGAAAAGCAACGGTGGAGGATAATTTATATTACAAGGGTTTGTATGAAAGGGTTAAAGATCATGATGAGAAAACAAAGGACATACCAGAAAATGAATGGATAAGATCAAGGCTATAGACTTTTCAAGTAATTGTTTGGATGACACCATGCCCAATCTGTGTCACATGTTAAACTGTCTACTGTTGGGGAGAACGCATGAGAGAATGCAAAGAAAGCGTTTCTAATTTGAAAGTGTGTGAAGATAAAGCAATTACAAAGCATCAAAATAAGATTAAAAATATCATGATGATGAGCCCAGGGGTAACTCTCATTTGGTCAGCTGATAAATCTTAATGGTCCCAAAAAGTTCCTCCGATTTAGATTTTGCACTTACCATAAATCAAGTTACTAGCGTCATTCCCAATGAGACACACAAGAAATTCAAAATGGGGGAGTAGTAAGAGTCAAGATCCATAAAGCTGTGAAGTGCTGTTGGTATGCTGGGATAAAAAATAAAGCATGAATGTTTATGTGGTAGGGAACAAAGGTACTAAAGGCGCGAAAAAAGTCCATGCAATAACAGCACGTTTTTTCTGTCAGGAGTTCACTATTGAAGGCATTACATATCTCCTATAACCCAAAATAAATGGCAAAGGCATCTCACCCTAATGATTGTGCTTGAAGGAAGAACAATTCAATGTCCTGTCATCAGCTAGTTGACAAGGACCATTTAAATAAGCAAAGTTGCTAGTGTTACTGGCCAAGGGTTTTGAATCTTTAGATTCATGTTCTAGTTTTTTTTATAGCTATATAGTGTTTATAACATAATAATATGTCCAGATAGTATGGAACATGAGATACTGACAATCAGCATTATAGGAGAGAAGAATAGTAAGCGAATATCAACAGCCAGATAAGTTACAATCATTCTTCTTCGTGGTCTCAGTTCAAAAGTAGACCACTTTTAAACGATAAAGGAGAAAGAAACTGCATCCTGTATCAATATTTATGTTCACATGAGAGGAAATCTGCAGTCGTCAACATCATCAGCATCATCATCATCGCCTCTTCCCATCCATATGGGGTTGGCTACGAAGTAAATCTGTAATAAAGTAACAAAGTTTTACGACCGGTTGTCGACTTGACATCAACCCTTTCCAAATAAGTGCCAAATCTCCAGTTCAGAAAACTATGGTAAAAGAGAGACTTGTCATAGCCCTAAATGACCAGTCGCAATCCTCTAAATTCTCAAAAACTATGGAGAAGTCTAAAAGAAAGGAAAAAGATGACATTTGATATATGGACTTATGTTCAGCTCTTAGACACAAATATAGCCAAGAGCGAAATAGAGCATATTCCACAATGCGAGGATATCTGTAGTGGTCAATAAAATCTAATCATATCAAACACCCCAGACAATTAATAACATTGAAATTTCTTTTTTCATTTCATTTTTCAAATATTCAATCTTCTAAATGCGCTCACTGCGCTAGATTGCATTTAAAAGAAACTCAAAATGCAAGACACCAGGGCAGTGTTTATAACTGGAAATATGCACTCAGTAAGGAAGTACATATATGATAGGAAAGGCGTAAAATGCAATGATATTAGGACTTTATAGCCGATCCACTATGTTGCGTAGAATTATAACCAAATGACCATGATCTAGAATTTACCCAAATCAAAGGTATATTTACATGGACTGCATAAAGCTACAAGCTAGCTTTACGTCCTTACAAGTGTTGATTCACAGAAAACAAATGGCATTAACCAGATGAAACCAGACCTATTATGTATTTTGACTCGATATGTAGACTTAACATCATGAAACAGCAAATTTATCCATTCTAACTTGGAAACACAAAAACGGTGTCACCAGGCTCCCCCACACAAAGTTACTCAAACCAAGGCTATCGAAATTAGTTGTGTGTGTGTGTGTGTGTGTGTGTTATCTCCCCATGGTCACAGTGAGGCACCAAATCAACCACAGTGTACAAACACATATAAAGGCAGTGATCTAGCACAGCTATCATTTGTATTTGAATATATTGAGATAATATGCCATACATAATCAAATTTGCACCATAAAAGGGTCATCAACTTCGTCAAAACTGAATCCAATCTTTAACGAAAGTAGTATAATCAAAACATTGAACTGATTTAAAAATGAAATCCAATCTTAAGAGAAACACTGGTTGTGTTTAATATATAACAGGATGGGTCCAAACTGAAAGAGATGAGAAAAAATAATGAGAATGGTACAAAGGAGGAGAGGGAAACGGGGCGCTAAAGCCTTAATTGAATCAGAAACAAACCCACGTTTGCAGGTTTTATTCTAATGCTAGATGAAGACCAGCATGATGACTCCCGTAGTTCCGTACGAAATGTAGACAACTTACTCAACCCAACTGAAATGCAATGGAAAAATTATGTGATCGGTTCAAGAACGAATTTTCTTCGCTCTTACTTAAAGTATGCCTATTTCAGTGCAAGATATAAAAGGGAAGCATGATTTTTTATTCCCTACCTTATTACTTTGGCCTCACTTGAAGTATGCTTGTATTATGACAATGTATTATACAAATGCTATAAGAAAGAGGTAACGTCTAAAAGGGGATGTATTCCCTTGTGTTAAGGGCAATGTTCCCATCGTATGGAACTTCAATCAAATCCGAAAAGGTGTGATGCAAGAGCAATGATTGACCTTTGGAAGAAAGGAAACTTCAAGTCATTTCCCTTTTTGTGCTAAGAAATATCCACATAGTACTTCATGGCATGATAAGCAGTTGTCCAACTCAAGTAAAGATATTTGCAGATTTAAATTAGAAATTTACTGTTGTTACTAACCTCAAAGAAATAAATAATGTTCAGAAAAGTCTCAAAGGTTGTGCGCAAGAAGGCAGAACTGAAAGCGGTTACTGCAGACAATAATTACAACAAAAATCTATGCACAACTTTTGAAAAGACACGAATAAGAAGTATACAATATCTTACCTTTTTCTCCTCATTGGATATGAACACAACAAAAAAATCAGTCCCCTTGTGATCTGCAATTCCTGCCATGCATAGTTTCTTACAGAGCAAGTACACGTTCTCCTCGCTATCAAAAGGTGAAGTTGAGAAGATCAGAGATTCTATTGAATTTTAAATTAAGGGAATATCGAGTATATTCATAAACGAAGATTATTACAACTGAATAAGGTCATAGCCTATGTTAAGTAATTACTGTTTAGTGTTAGGAATATGTATGCCCTAGAGGCCATTATTATATGATATAGTGAATGCTTGGACATATATATAGAGGACTTTCTTACTCGACATGATAGTATGCTATCTGGTTGCTCTTTATCTTAACATGTACACTATTATTATTATTCTATCTTTCTGATACATGTTGATAAAACTCTTAGAATGCTGGCATGACTACCAGGACTATGATGCAGATCATACTAATGGGACTTGTATAGTCCATAAGCACATCCTTTAACAATTTCTAGTCGAGAGAATATCGAGAAAGGTCATCGATATTCCAGAGTAGACTAGTGTGTACGTTTCTTGACCCTGTATGGGACGATGGTTGATCTCATAACCATTAGTGTTTGACATCAAAGATTGTACACAGGTACTCATTAGAGAATGGGTGCATCGAACAGGACTCGCCGAGAACTCCTAAATGGTACCATACCTATCGTCCGATAGCAGTTCTCTGGTGGCACTTGTATAGATGAGTCTGTAGATCCGAAATCCTTATAGTGTCTTGTGTGATTCCCACTGTACTTTTATTTCCTCCCTACCACGGCTCAAAGGAGTCGTGCAAACAGGTGGATTTTGGATACAGTCCCGAGTCACATGGAAACAGTGAGCGATAGGAGGGGTTTCGTCTCTTCCGGTGTAGGGAGTTGATGTTGCGCTATGCTCAATTGATTATAACAGCAAGTCCCTGACCAAGGCTGATGAGATTTACTGGTAAGTGTTATCAGTAGTTTCTCGAACCGATATGAGCAACACATCGGCATGACTTATCAAGTTACTGGGATCTGACGATTCCAACCCCAGACTCGATATGCGACATATCAGACGAAGAGACCGGAGTGTACGGTAAGTGTTGCTTATAGGTTTTGCGGGAGTTTGGACAAGCTTGCATATTGATTTTCTATTCGTTCAATACTTGAGTAGCCGTTATGTCTAGCTAGTACCGCTGACGGCTTATGGATGACTGATGTGATCATTGCCTGCTGCTGGCGTATTGACGGGTCTTTACACAGAGGTTGCTCAAACGAAACTGAAGTAGGGCACATATGATGATATGTACAGGAGCTTGATTAAATACGAGTATGTGATACCGTATTTTAATCTCGTGATATTTGATATCAGTTAGATTATATGTGATATAACCGGATTATTGAATCAAGTGTTGATTCAATAATTTGTTATATGTATATATATTTGATATTGCCCGGTTATATATGATATGACCGGATTGTTGAATCAAGTGTTGATTTATATCTAGTATTGAATATTGTCGGTTATATGTGATATAACCGGATTATTGAATCAAGTGTTAATTTGATAATTTGATATACATATATGATATTAGTCTGTTATATATGATATAACCGAATTATTGAATCAAGTGTTGATTTAATAATTTGATATATATTTATATTTGATATATTAACTAATATTAATGCTCACTAATGATTTTCTTCTCTTGATATATAATTGTATATATATATGATATACGTATATTTATTTACATATAAAATTGAATTGTATCATGATAGATGATACATAGAACATGGATGTATGAGACTCACACTAAATCTAAAGATAATTGGGATAATTTAATTTAAAAGTAGAATGAAAAAGAGTAGAAAATGAGTCATGGTTTGGATGCTTGGAGAAATATTGAAAAACCAGGACTCATCTTCTCTTTTTATTTTATTCTTAGATATTTATTCATCACAACATTATCTCTAGCTCATGGTTCACTCTCTCATTATTCATCACAACATTATCTCTGGCCCATGGTTCACTCTCTCATTTTTCATCACAAACTCACCCAAGTTTATTATCTTCTTCTTGAGTTCTAAGCTCTAGGGTTGAAGAAAAGGAGAGGAAAATATTTCTAAAGCAAGAAAAATTCCCACTTCATCAATCTACACTAATCTAGCCCATTAGTTTAGATTGTTAGCTTCACTAATATCTTAATTAGTGAAGAGATAGTTTGAGTTAGTGAGACTTCAAAATGGATCATCTTCGGCTTCGAAGATCACGTAGCAACACTAGTAAAATAAGGGGTTGCCCCTACGGATAATATCATCCGTAGGGGCAATAAAAGTTTGGCCCTACGGATTAATACGTAGGGCAAAGTGGTTGCCCCTACGGTCGTTCAATATTTATTTAAAATTTATTAAATCTTAAAGTGTTTTTTGCCCCTACGGTGGCGCAAACCAAGCACCTACGGGTATATCCGTAGGGGCATCTAAATAGCGATTTAAGTGATCGATCCCTACGCTGATTATTTCTTATTCCCTTTATCGTTGCGCGCGAACCCAAATCCCCAAACCTTGACGTTCCCGCCGATCGCCGTTCTCGTCATCGCCAGCGCCGGCCGAATCGTCGTCGCCACCGCCGGCCGAATCGTCGTCGCCACCGCCTGCAGTGATCTCATCGTCGCCACCGCCCTCGTCGTCGCCGATTGCGTCTCCGTCGTCTCCTCCACCGCCTAGCCTACAGGTTAGTTAAACATTATTTTAATGATGTTAGGGTAGCGATGAGGGTTAGGGTTAGGTATCGGTTAGGGTTAGGGTTAGGATTAGGGTTAGGGTACGGGTTCGATCGGTTGGGGTTCGACTGGTGTTGGGGTTAGGGTTAGGGTTCGGTTGGGGTTTGGTGTTGGGGTTGGGGTTCGGCTGGGGCTGGGTTGGGGTTAGGGTTTGGTGTTGGGTTGGGGTTCGGCTGGGGCTGGGTTAGGCTTAAAAAGATGAAATTTTAGGGGATTGATCTGGAAAATAGTGAAAGTCGATACTGTTTATTTGTGAATAACACAGTCCATGATTTTTATATGAGAAAATGGTCCATGAAAGTCTATGGGATTTATCTAAAAAACGCTGAAAGTTCATGTATTTATTTGTAAACAACAAAATTCATGGTATTTATCTGGAAAACGTTGGAGGTCAATGGTATGTATTTGTAAACAACAAAATCTATGAAAATTATGTGAAACGTTAAAACTTCATGGTATTTATTTGTAACAAACAAAGTCTATGGTATTTGTTTGATAAATATTGAAAGACCATGACATTTATATGTAATGGGTCAAAGTCATTTGGGTTATGTCAATCTTATTGGCGATACTTTCTTTTTGTGCATATCCAAAAACTTTGAAAGTTCTTGGTACCTATTAGAAAATATAAAGGGTTTTGTAGTGAAAGGAAAGATTTGGATTTAGAAAAACCGTGTGTAACTTTTAGAAATTCTATACACTCAAGTATATAGAAAAGGGTTAATTGCGGATACAGCCTATGTACTATGGGGATCAAGCACTTATAACCTCTGAAGTATAATAATAAGCACTTTTGTTTGTTTTTCATTAGTGATTAATTTTTAGTTTGCTATTTACTCTTTTTCAGTATGGATACTTGATAGAATTACAATTGCTTTACTATTGTTTGCCTTTTTCCTTTTGTGTAGAAAATATATCCATTGTGTCATATGGACACTATTAATTTCACATCGATTCAAGGGAAAAATTGAGGAAGATTGTGTTTGTTATATCAAAAACCTTTTTGTTGAACCCAACAGGTGAAACTTTAGAGTTGTTATAGATAGCTCTACATGTTTAATGCATGTACCATTGTTAAGAGAGTGCAAGGTGGAGAACAATAATTTGTTTCAACGGCACGTTTTTCAAGTTATAACCAATATATGATATTCGATGATAATATGAAACTTTCATATTCTCATCGATACGCATATATGAAACTCAAAGCGCCACTTAGTCCCCGTCTATCGGTTAACATACGTTCGATATTTGTCGTGACATAGAACTATACGAAGGTTGTTAAGTATCGGACGGTATAGCTCGATATTAACAACCGTTGTATAGTCTAAGCGACGAGAAAATTCAATCGTATGGTAACCCATAGATTTGTCCCGTGTGGACAAGTTAAGAATGTATAAAGCAAACGCCTTCATTCACTTGTGTTTTCATCCGTTTCGAGATATTTCGTCGGTATCTTTCCGCTGGTTCTCCGTGTACAAAGATAGATTAGATGTTCATTTCAACGTTGTTTCACAGCTTTGAAATGATTATCTATTCTATTACAGTGTACTCGGAGAACAGCGGGGAGGTGCTGCCGAAATTTACTCGAAACGGTTGAAAGCACAAATGATGGGCGTTCGCTCTATACATTCTTAATGGGATAGAAGCCAACCCCCGACAGCCGGAACACATACATACAAACGCATAATTAGAGAGCGATTCGAGATGTTCGGGTTAAAACCAATATATGATACTCGATGATAATATGAAACCTTCATATTCCCATCGATACCCATATATGAAACTAAAAGCGCCACTTAGTCCCTATCTATCGGTTAACATACGTGCGATGCTCGTCGTGACCTAGAACTATACGAAGGTTGTTAAATATCGGACAGTATAGCTCGATACTAACAACCGTCGTATAGTCTACGAGACGAGAAAATTCAATCGTATGGTAACCCATAGATTTGTCCCGTGTGGACAAGTTAAGAATGTATAAAGCAAACGCCTTCATTCACTTGTGTTTTCATCCGTTTCGAGATATTTCGTCGGTATCTTTCCGCTGGTTCTCCGTGTACAAAGATAGATTAGATGTTCATTTCAACGTTGTTTCACAGCTTTGAAATGATTATCTATTCTATTACAGTGTACTCGGAGAACAGCGGGGAGGTGCTGCCGAAATTTACTCGAAACGGTTGAAAGCACAAGTGATGGGCGTTCGCTCTATACATTCTTAATAGGATAGAAGCCTACCCCCGACAGCCGGAACACATACATACAAACGCATAATCAGAGAGCGATTCGAGATGTTCGGGTTAAAACCAATATATGATAATATGAAACCTTCATATTCCCATCGATACCCATTTATGAAACTAAAAGCGCCACTTAGTCCCCGTCTATCGGTCAACATAACGTGCGATAATTTATTCTTTTCAACGACAAACGCATACACAAAGCATATACATGGATTTTCTCCTTTGTCAGTAACTATCCCGTTCTTATATTTCTCAATATAGTCAGCATAACCTACAATTTATATGTTATTCAGTCTAACATGGCCCATGAGTACGTCAGAGTTAAGGACTGGATGTATGTGGATTGGAAACAACGTATGCAACCTAAGTTTGTCGCAGGAGTTGCTGCTTTCCTTGAATTTGCACGAGCACATAATAAGATCATAATAGAGAAGATTCTCTGTCCGTGCGATAGATGTGGCAATAAGTACTGGCAGAAGGTAGAATTGGCAGAGCTTCATATTGTAAAACATGGGTTTACTAGACTTTATTCAACTTGGAAATATCACGGGGAAGGAGAAGAATGCAGTACTGCGGTAGAAGAAGGAGAACACGATAATGCGGCAGGAGAAGAAGAAGAATTCGGTAATACGGCAGGATACGGAGATTTATTTCCATCAGAAGAAATGGAGGATATGGTAGAGGCTGCCCTAGGTGAATCTATTCGTACCGAAGATGACATTCCTTCCGGTCAAGGACCGCGTGCGGATAAATATGAAAATTTCATGAATGATGCTAGGAAACCAATTTATGAGAATGCGAAGTATTCCACCCTCTCATGGTTCGTCCAACTTTTCCAAATTAAGTGCCTAAATGGATGGAGCAACAAGTCATTCACAATGCTTCTTTCGTTCTTGAAAGATTCTATGCCTCCGGGAAATAATGTGCCCGAAAGCTGGTACGAAGCCCAGAAAATGATGTCTGATTTGGGTCTAAAGTACGAGAAGATTCAAGCATGTCCTAAAAATTGCGTGTTGTACCGGAAAGAGAATTCAGATTTGAAAGAGTGTCCAACATGCGGAGAGGCCAGGTATAAGCCGAAAGATTCTGATAAGAAGCCTGATATACCTGTGAAGATAGCACGATATTTTCCCATAACACAGAGGCTACAGAGGCTATTCAGGTGCAAGAAAACAGCCAAGGCAATGATTTGGCATCACCGTGCTCCTCCAAGCGAAAATGGAAAAATGAGCCATCCAAGAGATTCACCGGCATGGAAGGATTTCGATAGGTGGTCTAGCTGTAGGTGGTGACACCACCGCACCTGCGAGTATGTTTATATGTCCTATAGTGCATGCATATTGATTTAGAACGTTATATTATTGATCTACACATTCTTTTTGCAATTACTTATAAAATCTTTTTTTAATTGTCTAGTTGTTGGTCATGCGTCCACATCTGGGACAGAGGCCACCCCCGCTCCTCCAGGTATGTTTATATATCATATAGTGTATGTATATTGATTTAGAATGCTATATCATAAATATACACATTCCTTTTGCTCTTACTTAGCAATTTTTATTATTGTCTAGCTGTAGGTGGTGACACCACCGCACCTGCGGGTATGTTTATATGTCCTATAGTGCATGCATATTGATTTAGAACGTTATATTATTGATCTACACATTCTTTTTGCAATTACTTATAAAATCTATTTTTAATTGTCTAATTATAGGTGGTGCGTCCACACCTTCCACAGGGGCCAATCCTGCCGCTTCCATACCCTCCGCATCGTCTGCAGGTTAGTATGAATAAATTTAAAATATTTATTTATTTTACATATGCTCTATAGAATAAATATGAACTTCATGGAGATTTAGCGTCGATGTTTATTTTATAGTTGGAGGGGATGCGTCCGGGTCCGGGACCCCGGTTGTTCCTCACCGGAGGAACTATCGTCCCGCTCGTGCTGCTGCTCGGGCCCAGGCTCGTGCGCTATTCACCGGAGGTATATATCACACTTGAATTTTTGTTTAACCTTGATTTCTTAATACAACTTTGTCTTATTATTGATTGTCTTGATATTTCGTGCAGACGCAGGGCCTCTCCATCCCTAGAGGGGGACTCGAGGCCCGAATCAGTCCCATAGGCTGAGGCCTGATAGAGCTAGGGGGGAGGCAGCATTCCCCCTATTTTTTACCCTTGACTATCGCTATACCGGTCCTCATGCCGAGAGGTTCGGCCGGTATTTGGGGGACGAGAGCCGGATCGTGAAGAACTATCCACTTCACGTTGAGTGGGGCGAGCAGCACCAGCGCTCATTCGCCCTCTTCTTTGAACAGGTTCGGGTATGTATTAATATATATTTTCAGCCTGTAGCCGACCCTGATCACCCGGGGAGGGTGCTCGACCTTCATGCTCTGTACAATGGCCTGATGAAGAACATGCAGGCCAAGGTCCGATACAACAGGAATGAGCTGAAGGCCGACTGCTACTCCCTGTGGATAGCGACCCTCGAGGCAGAGAGAACAGCCCTCCTATCTACTCCGGCGTTTGCGAGAGTCGACGTAGAGACATGGCCTCTATTGTGCGCTTATTTCGACTCCGAACGCAAACAAGTATGTATTTTAAATTTAATTCATTATTTATGATATAATTTATTTCTTTGTGTTTCTTAATTAGAAAACTAAATGTTAATGCGTTGTGCAGAAACAGGCCGCTCAGAATACGGAGAACAGGAAGTCGGCGAAGAGGGGTCGCCCCACTTACACAGGTGGCTCGAGGAACATTACTCGAGCCATGGAGTTATCGGTAAATTAAGAGTTATTCTCTAATATTCTGCAATATTAAGAGTTATTCTCTAATATTTCTAATATTAAGAGTTACTTTCTAATATTGCAGACATCTCGGACCGTGGCGTCAGGTGGTACACCGAGCGTGCTGTCCGCATATCTTGCCGTCCACGGCACCTCGACAGATCCCGCCACGGGCGAGCTTCGATGTCCCGACGTCGCTACCCAGGAGTACTGCGTAAGTGTTAATATTTTTTCTACCCAAATTTGAAATTTTAGTTTTGGAAGGTTCAAGTTTAAATTTTATACTTATACTTTACTGCTTAATGTGGGTGTAGGAGCGGGTGGTTGAGCAGGCCCAGGCCTCGGGGATCGATTTTACCGGACAGAACGATCCGAGGCTGCTGACTCCAGTTCTGGACGCCGCACACGGAGGGCACCACGGAGGTTGGGAGAGAGGCCGGGGATTGGGCCCTAGCAGGGCCCATATGAGGTTGGACTCCACCCCGGCGGTTACTTCCTCCGTCTCCAGTGGCCGGCATGTCCATCAGGAACTGGATAGCTTGAGGGCCACCGTTCAGGAGTTGAAGGAGATGCTGGTATGTATACTACTTTATAGTAAAATATCATTTCATATTATATACATATCAACATATCCATAATTAGTACGTAGCTTGAGCTTATTTGGTTTTAGAATTAAGTTTGATTAATCATACATACATATGTAATTAAAATAAACAACGCTTTTCCAAACTAGATATCCAAACAGGGTTTCGAAATAACTTAATAATGAAACGAATTCGAATAATACACAGTTCTTACACGCTTCTTACACACGTTATGTCCAGACGCGACAGGGTAGATCGGCCGAGCCTCCACATGCATCTCCTTCGGCTGCGGCTCCGCAAGCCACTACATCGGCTGCGGTTCCGCAGACAGCTCCTGTAGCTCCACCGCCCACTCAGACTCCCGCAGCCGCGGCTCCGCAAGCGACTACCTCGACGGCGGCTGCGCAGACCACAACGCCAGCTCCACATGCCGCTCAGACTCCCTTATATGTAGCATTGGAGAGTGTATTTACCGAGGAGCAGACGCGCGTTATTTTAACGTTATTCGGAGGTGGAGCTGGACCGAACTAGGGTAGCTTTTTGGTTCTTATTTTTTGAAACATGTATTTATTTATATCACATTGTACTACATTTTGAAACGATATTGATATTGGTTTGTATTTATATCATATTCAGTTTTTGGGTTTCTTTTGTATATTATATATATGCGTGAGATGTGATTATGAATACTGCAATATATGATTTGATTGATGTATATAGTATTGTGCACAGGGCGGGAAAAAATCTAGCAGCCCATTTTTTAAAAAAAATACAGACAATATGTACCTACGGATTAATCCGTAGGTATATATGTTGCCCCTACGGCGTTATCCGTAGGGGCAAACTATCAGGAAACCTGATATTTTCCCACCTGATATCAGTGCAGGGTGTTGGGGGTGCCCCTACGGATATGTCCGTAGGGGACACTGTTTATCCCCTACGTATTTATCCGTAGGGGCAAAATATCAGGTTTCCTGATATTTTCCCCCCGATCTCAGTGCAGTGTGTTGGGAGTGGCCCCTACGGGTCAATCCGTAGGGGCTACTTTATATCCCCTACGGATGTATCCGTAGGGGTCTAAATAGGACCTACGGGTATATCCCTAGGTATATACAATATATTCAAAAAAAAAAATTAAATATATGATTTTATTACCCCTACGGGGTACTCCGTAGGGGCTATAGCACCTACCGAGGTATCCGTAGGGGCATAAATTTGTCCGTAGGGGCAAGTTCAGGGCCTCAACTTGCACCTACGGGGTCTTTTTTCGTCCCTACGTATATATCCGTAGGGGCAGTGGGTTGCCCCTACCGATTTATCCGTAGGGGCAACCCTTATTTGTAGTAGTGCAAGCTCGATCTTTTCTTCAGGTGGAGCCAAGAAGAGTTCTAGGGACTACTACTTGGAACTATAAAAGTGAAGGACTTGGTCTACAAAGGTTGTAACCTTCTTCACTTAGTATAGAACTTGCTTTCTTGTTATAAAACCCTAATTCTCTAGTTCGATTCTGGATTAGTATAGCTTAGACCTCTAGATTATTTTAAATTGCATACTTGATGCATGTAGAAATCTAGTAGAGGTGCTAAGACACACTTTCATGATATCAGAGCCAAGCTAGAGTTTTAGGCGAAGTCTAAATGATGTTAAAGTGTTTGATCGATATTTCTAATTTTTATAGTTTCTGTCTATTTTTTCAAAAGTTGAAAATTTTCAGATTAAAAATATCCAGAAAATCATGCATGGTTTTCTATGGAGCCCCAAGAAGTACGAGATCCTATTTCGACCAAATGGCTGCGGAACCGCCGCATAACCTAGGGTTTAGCCGCGGTTCCGCCGCACTTTTGGAGAGATTTGGACTCGTATTTCTTGTGCTGCTCCATTATGTGATTTTGCTCTTTCTGAAAATTTTTAATGAGGCTCAAGTTGTTGAGCTCTGTGTGATTTGCAGGTGTTTGAAAAATCGATCGAAATATTTAAGCTCGTCTAGATAGTTTAGATATGTGATACAATTTTTGGAATCTACATTAATTAGTTTTATGAAAACCAGTTTGTGTTTTGTAAATCTAGTATTTTAATCTCATTTAATCGATTGCCATGAAGTTTCGATTCGGATCAAAACTCTGTCGCAATCTCGTATTGTACGCGAACACTCGTCGGGAAACACTACTAGATAGCCACGCCCTATAGCCCCGACTAAGTGACTATTGGAGAACACCGTAACCAAAAGCATCCACTCGGGTGCTCACGGCCGCGGTGTTCCGCCTAAGTGCACTTCATTGACGGCATCGGGGGTGCGGCAATCTACTAAAATTCCCGACGAGCATCCGATCATTTAATCGGGAATCTTGTTGAATTGCACGACTTATTATTGAAAAGTGTTTTCAATTCGAGAATTAAATACAAGATTTATTCGGTTAGGCATGAAATCCGGAGCATGTGATATTCCGGATTTATGATGTTTAAGGATAATGCGGATTCTAATTATTATAGTTTTCATATTTTTCTGCGACCGTAAGTGTAATATGTGATGTATCCCCGATCTCATTGCTATACGACAACGACATTGAGAATACACATATTTACTTACGTTGATAACATGTGATGTTATGTGTTGCTTCTAATATGTTATATAGGATCGTCATGATTGAATAGCCGGGTTTTTTTACCTGAGATGAGAGTTATTATATTTTCATTCATGTAAAATATTGTATGTAATATTCTTTTATTGGGACACTTCCGGGTTGAGAATGTTGTCTTCATTGATGTATATTATTTATTTTTCCGCATTAGGATAGACCCGAGACGGGGAGCATAAGTAACCGGATTCTAGAGTCCAGTGGGAGGCCATCTCGAGGAGTCGAGACCGGGTCGCCTAATTCCAAAATTTGCAGGATCACTTGCCGCTCTCGTAGAGGTCTAGAGATATGGGTTTGGCTATTCATCACGACCGTGGAATCCGTGTTATTCATTACTTGCTTAATTTAAAATACGGACCTCCTGGTATATCCTATATTTCATATGTTTGTTTCTGCTGCTTAAGTTCTGTGATGTGATCATATAACTGCGTGAGACGTGTGCTACTTATATATATGATATACTAGTAGACAATATATATATTTTGCATCCGCGCTAGTTCTGATCCCGCCCTGCCATAAGTTAAGTAACCTTACGGTGAAGACCCGGGTCCCTATGGCGAATGTGGATGGAATATATGTGTGTTTTATTTTCGTTTCTTCTGTGATGTTTAGAAACATAAATGATGGGGCATCATTAATAAGATTAATGAAAAGAAAAGAAACTTAAAGATGTAGAATCATTTTTTTTTTTAAAAGATAGCTCTAGTTCTTACTTTGCATAGTGGTATTCCTTTATGAATATCCAGCACCTCATTCGCTGAGGAAAGAGCCTAGATCCTTTCACCGGGAATTACCTCTTTAGCAAAACTACCATATGCTACAACCCACGCGGTTTGTTTTGAAAACTACTCGATTTTAAAAGCGGAACTTAAACCAGTCTTTTTTCAAATCACTAGATTCTACAACGATATCAAGTTCATTACGTTAAAGGTTTTATTCAAAACCAGTCATAGCCCTTCATCATTTCAGATAAATACTATTTAATATTTGTGCTGCGTTTGTTGACCTTGTCAAGGCGTAATGTACGGTAGCTGATTAGTGTTTATCTGCCGCATATGATATGATTGGATTAGGGTAGTCGTACGGTCTTGTTGACCTTGTGTAACACTTTAGAATGTGATTAGTGTTAATTAAGCAATAATGCGGGTTTTTAGTAAAAAAAGTTTACCAAAATAGTTCACATATTTTATAAAAATTAATTAATATTTTATTATTATTTATTTTGAGCTTGCACACACTTGTTCATGTTAACCTAGGATTAATTAGGGTTAACAATGCTTAAGTAGCCATGGCACCTTAACCCCATATCAATTAAGTGTATGTATTTATTTAAATTGTTTAGTTCTAAAAATAAGGTTTGAATTCGGTTGACTTGGAAAAGAGAGCGAGAGTTGACAATGGAATCATGAGCATGGGGCAAGCATGGCTTGCATTTAATGAGTAGAGAGAAGAGGGGGGCATGGCGCATACTAAACTCACACCCTCATTTCCCTCACCCTCACTCATACACTCACTCACCTTCTCTCATTCACACTTTCATTCTCTCCCTCTCAATTGTTTCCTTATCTCATTCCCTCATCCCCTCCAACTGAAACCCTAACCCAAATCCTCACAAACCCAAACCAAATCTTTCACTAAACCCCACTAAAACCCTTCACAAGTCAAGATTTAAGCCACTATGATCACTTGGAGCATGGAAAGCAAGGATTTTTGAGCAAGTGTGGATAGGCAATGATCCCTAACTGTTAATTAGGTTGTTATTATGTTGTGTAGCTTAGTAGTTGTTTAGAACCCTAAAGATGTAGTTTTAAGCACATATCGTATTTTAGTGTCATATTAGGTTCTCTGTGATGTGCTACGACCACGAATGTTTACTGGAAAATCTAGCGATGTAGTGGTGTAGTACTAGAGGCCCTGAATGTTCACCTGAAACCCTGACCAAACCCGACCTAGGAAAACCGGCGACACTTTGGGAAAATCCGGCGAGCTTGGTTTTGTAGGGGACTGGGGGTTGTGATTTTGTGGGTAGCTGTCTGTGTGCTATCCTAGGTGTTTGGTACTGCTAGATTTTTAGGTTTTGACAGTAGGTAAAATCTGGGAGCACTTAGCTAAATTTAGGCGTTTCGGCAAAATGCGATACGATTGATCCGACGTAGTTTTAGTGTTTCGGGTAGCTTGCTGTCGTGGGTTTGTTTTGATGTTGTTGCTGCACACGTTAGCCGTTAAGCGAACCCTTTTATAGCTTAAGGGAACCGATTCGTTAATTGGCGTTGTGTTCGTTTATTATTGCGTAGTTTGCTAAATCCACATGTTGTTGTGTTTTGTGTTAATTGGATTGCAGGCGGGAACTTCGGACGCTGCGAAGAAAGAAAAGCAGGTGGTTGGATTTACTTAGCTCGAGATCATCAGTGAATAGATTTAACATCTACGGAGAAATCGCCCGTATGACGTTAAGCGCCAGGGCTAGATATGATATTATAGCCGCATGTTTATATGCTTATATGTTGATTGTAGATGAGCATCATTGCATACCATTACTTGTTGTGCCTTGACTTAGTAACTAGTGGACACTGCACCATTACTGACGGTCCATATTGCGCGAGTACTAAATTGTATGCTACACTCACACCGTCGGTAATTGCCATGACACGCACAACCTATACACATATGCGGTATTGTATTGTTATTGACATTGAGACGTTGATTCTTGTTCTATTGCGTATATAAAATGTATCGTGCATACATAGCTACATGTACACCTTTATATGATGTTGCATTGGATTTTGGAGGAATTGGGAACCGCATGATATATTTAAAAACTGGATTCATTTAAAAGAGCGGTTTTCCCTTGATATGCTCATATTACTACTTTATGTTGCATATATCATATTTCATGGATTTACGCATTGAGATACGGATTTCATATGATTTATGGATTTGAGAACTGTGGTATTATTTCAAGAAAGTGTTCATTGTTTTGAAAACCCGGTTTCTCTTGATATGATATTCAGTGCATCCACTATGAGTTTTCTCGGTTCTGAGATTGTGTTAGAAACCCGATTCGAGGAGCTGGATAATCCGTTTGCGGGTTCATGGTGGACCCAGTATGGTACCCCGGGACAAGAAAGGGATGTGCAGTAGACGATGAGCCTGGCAGAGGGACTACTACCTACTGGTGATTGGTTGGACATGGCAGTTATCCGGAGGATACCGACTGGAGTTGTGAGATGGATATGGGCCGATCCGGACTGACGGAGCCCGTGGGCCAATCCGGACTGACGGAGCCCAAGTTATATGGATTTACGTGTCGATGTTGGACACAAGTTTTCATGATATTTCGAGTGCCGATATTGGACACTCAGGTTCCATGAGATTTACAGATATAAGGGCCGATCAGAGTGACTGCGCCTGAAGTATTGGGATTTGGGGTGTCGTTGATGGACATCGGTTTTTTCATGATGATGATTCATTGATGATGATATGTTTTATCCTATACTCAGTAGTTATTTGATATGCATTGCTTCATGTATTTATAATACCTGATAGAGTACCTTTCATGGTTGTTGCATATCCATATTGTCATACTTATGCTATCAGATTGCATGTGATAGATTATCGTTGTACGTGCATACCTGCGATTATCTGTACGATGTTACTTACTATTCACGAGTTGGCAACTCACCCCCATTGTGCCACAGTGTTTTGCAGGTTTGACCCTCAGAGTAGTCGCGGCAGAGCTTCTTATTGTATCTTTTTCAGCGGATACCGCTACGGTTGGCTTTGAGCCTTTTGCTATAGGTGGATTCGCGGTTATCCGTTTATGTTCATTGTATATCTCTTTGTATCTAGTACTCTCCATCTACCACTTTCATGTATTGACTTAAAGACGAGTTGTGAGAACGATATTGTATATTTTGTGACTCTGGGTGTCGTGCTCGTGTGAGTCGTCCTTTATTATATTGCTTTATCTCTTTTTATGTTGTTTTCATTATATTGTCTATTTCTTCGCTACGGCGTCGTATATTTATGCTTGTGGTGGTTGTTTCCGTCTTTGGACGTGATTTGCTCCCGTTTGGAAATGCTTTACTTATATCCTATGTTTGTATCCGTTTCGGGGCTAGTTTTTACAAAGGACTTAAGAAAATAAACTTAAGTTTAAAAATTTTTACTTGAGATTTTCAAATATTTTTAACAATATTTTTATCACTTACTACTTTTGATGGTTTAGATTTCTGGACTTTCGGCTTGCTTAAATTGCGTTACGTCTGTTGACGTCGCGTGGTTTAAATGCCGGTCACGTGCCAAATTTTGGGTCCTGACACCTTGTCAAGGGTCGTGCGTGTGGGTTTAATTCAATCACGAAATGACGGGTTGAACTTAACTTGCGGTTTATGGTTTGTTAACCTTGTCAAGGTTATAAACCGTATGGGGTAAAAACAAATATTGGGAATTACAGGTGTTGAAATTTGCAATGAGATTGCATACCTTCTACATGATAGTTGGATCCCGATACCCACTGCGAGTAAGTGTTACTCCTGAGAGAGTTTTCCACTTTACAATTAGCTGATCCAGTAGGTGTCTAAGAAATGTGTTAACAGGGTTATGCCCCTACGGAAACGAGGTTATTTAATTAGTTCCATGTGAAAGCATGAGGAGACTCTCTCGGAATACCAATACCTGCCTAGCTGACCGATTGGTGATCTTGTAGGGTGTAATTAATCCCGGCTAATGTTACCTTTTAGGGTTTGAAGGAAAATTTGATAAAAACAGTAGGAACCATCCTGATTAGATAAGATAATAACCAATCTAATCTTGCAAGAGCGCATGCTAAAGTGTTTTCTTCTCTCTCTAGGTAGTGATCATGACACGCCTTAATCAAGATAATAATATGGATGTATTGACTGAACCCTCTTATTATACTAGGCTAGGGAACGTTGGTTCCGCTCTATCTTATGACTGTCATAAATCTGAGCAAGGAATAGAGGAATGCAAGGATTCCCATACAAGCCGAACAAAGAAAGCATGCTGATGTGTCTTCTTCGGTGTGTTCGTTATTGAGAACTGTTTCTCAGTTTGCTCTACGTCTTGGGTATTAGATACCGGATCAGGATCCCATATTTGTAATCCGTTAGTTGTTGTTGGATATAGTGCCCTCAGAGTCAATTATTGGATCACAGGCACGTGATTGCAATGATTGAGGGAGGACCTATACCGATAGGACAGTCTTACTTAAGATGATAGTATGCTATCCGGTTTATCTTTATCATCGTGTACATGCTTTAGGTGACATTACAGGTCACTATTGCACGTTGATAGAGCCCATAGGATTCTTGCTTGACGGCCAGCAGTATGATGGCGATCATATACGTGGGAGCTGGGGTCTATAAGCACATCCTTGAAGTGGTCCCTAGTCGTGGGAGTTTCGAGACTGGGCATCGATACTCCATTAGTAGACTAGTGTATACAGTCGAGACCCCGACGAGGGGCGATGGCCGGTCTCACAAGCCATTGGTGTTAGTTGGTTCACCTAAGATGTATACAGGACAGGACTCGCCGGGAACATGCTAGTTGGTATTATATCTGACGTCAGATAGCAGTTCCCTGGTGACATGTGTACAGGTTAGTTCATCGACCTGAGATCGTCATTTGTCACGTGTGAGTTCCCACTGTGCTTTGATTACTACCCTACCACGGCTCAAAGGAATCGTGCAAATGGGTTTTAGTTGGGTACAGTCCCGAGCCACATGGAGGCAGTGAGCGGATCGGCAGGGGTTTCGTCTCTCCCGGTATTGGGGGTGAGATCGCGCTGTGTCTAGGAGAGCCATTACACGAAGTCCTTGACTAAGGCAGGAGATTTACTGGTAGGTATTCCAATAGTATCTCAGGGTGTTCTGGGCTACACTCCGACACGACTTGTACCGCTTTTGGGGGTCTGACTTTTACCAACCCCCTAGACCCGACATGCTATACTCATAGACGAACGGACCGGACTGTACGGATATTGTCATTGACAGGCTCAGTATAGTGTCAGGATGAGTTCGCTCATCGACCTCCCTTTTGGTCAATACCTGATAGCCCGTCACGTACGGCTACTACCTCTGACGTGCTAGTGGTTAAATCCACAACCAAAGTATTGACGAGTCTTTAGAGTCCCCCACAGACAGTTTCTCAAGTTTCGGGCGAAACGTTGTAGAGTCCGTATGATATATGGCAGGGTCCGATCATATACGTGCAGTAGTGCACGGATCATGATCGGGCGGATCATACTAGTCGGCTTTGGTTTAAGCCGGATCCTAGTATTAGATTTGTTGGATTACTTTAGTCTCATCGCATTCGCATTCAGTCGGAATGCGGATGCAGGTATGTATATACAGGTGAGGGATACTCTTGTGATCCGGTATGAGTTTACTTTAGTAGATGTCATTCTCTTTTTATTGTTGCAAACATTTGGATTAATGTTTGCATATGGAAATAATGAGCTCAAGATCATGATTAGGTGCATTAATTATGACATGGACAAGGGTGGTGACTCATGGTCTTATTCTTTGAACCATGTCAAGTTTAGTGATTGATTTGTGAGTTGAAATGAGAGAGAAAGAAAGGGGAGCCATGTATTGTGAGGTTTGCTCTTGGATTTAGATAATCTCTCTCATTTTATCACACAACACATAAGAAAAAGAAAAGAAAACTTCTTCTTCCTTTTCTTTCTTGAGCTCACTATCTCCTCACTAATGGCATCCACTAAATCCTCAAGAGACAAAGTGATCACACACATTCTCTACATCGTCTTGGACACGTCGGCTAGCGAACTTCGTGCCCGAGTTGCTTCGGATGAAGCGGGAGCCCGTAAAAAGACTCGATGATGTGGTGCCCTTTCCGACGAGGAGATCGAGACCGGAGATGCCGCGAGGAGCTTGGGTTGGTGACCAAAGGACACGGATCGATCGGTATTGCTTTTCTAACCCATCTCTAGTTTGCTAGTTGTAGGTTAATGGTTCGATCCGGGTTTAAAGTATACGATAGCGCCGGTTTCAAGTTTTAGAAAAAGTTTTCGTTTCCGCATTTTGGCCTCGGACAGACGGCCGGGGCACTACAGTAGACTTACAGTTACAAAGATTAAAAAGAAATAGAGGACTGGGAAAGGGTGATGTCCCTCATAATAGGGAACGGAGCAATTGTTGCTGCCGAAGCTGTCGGCGAATATCACCTAGTATTGCCAAATGGTAATACGTTGATTTTGAACGACTGTTATTACGTACTGTCGATGATGCGCAACATAATATCTGTTTTTTTATTAGATAAAGAAAGATATAATTTTACACTAGAGAAAAATGGTATGAACATTTTCCTAAATCAAGCGTTGATTGTGTTTCGTACGTTATGTAATGGTATATACGTTCTAAATCAAAATACAGTTCTAAATATACAGAACACACATAAGAGGAAAAGTTCATAAATGAACGAAGCCTTCTTGTGGCATTGTATACTTGGTCATATCAATGCGATCAGACTAGCTAAGTTCCATAAAATGGATATTTAAATCCGTTCGAATTTACATCTTATGAAACTTGTCAGTCATGTCTCAAAGGCAAAATGACCAAAACTCCGTTTACTGGATACGGAAAAAGAGCTACTGAACTCTTGGGACTGATACATAATGATGTATACGGTCCTATATCTACACATGTCAGGAATGGTTCCTCGTACTTCATTACATTCATCAATAATCTCTCAAGATTCGAACATGTGTTTCTGATGAAACACAAATCTGAAACTTTTGAGAAATTCAAGGAATACAAGAACGAACTAGAGAACCAGACGGGTAAAAATATTAAAATCTTTCGATCTGATCAAGAAGGAGAATACTTAAGCATGGAATTCCGAGATTATCTAAAAGAGAATGTGATTCTCTCTCGGCTTACTCCTCCGTAAACATCGCAGAACAATGGAGTATCGGAGCGGAGGAATCGCGCCCTATTAGGTATGGTGCGCTCTATGATGAGTGATGCTGAGTTGCCTATTTCCTTTTTGGGTTATGCACTTGAGACAGCTGCATACCTATTGAATATGGTTCTTACCAAATCTGTGACTATCACTCCATATGAGATATGGAAGAGGAAGAGACCATGTCTTAATTTTATTAAGATATGGGATTGTCCAGCTTATGTTAAAACGCAAAATCCAGACAAGCTCGAGGCAATGTTTGTTCTGTGTAAGTTTGTTGGATATCTCAAACATTCGCGAGGGTATATCTTCTACCACACCGAGAAACAAAAGGTGTTTGTTTCTCGACATGCCACCTTTTTAGAAAAGGAATTTCTTGTGAAAGAAATTAGTGATAATAAGGTAGAACTGAAAGAAATTCCAGATACACAAACTACAATAGAAGATTTGGTAGAACTAGAGAATTCAATAGTCCCCGACAAATCTCAGCCACTCTATAAATCTAGTAGGGTTCCTCATCCACATTAGAGATACTATGGTTTTCTCAAAGACAGTGGAAGCAAGGATTGCATCGTAGAAGATGATGATCCAACTAGTTTCAAGCAGGTCATCACAAGCGGAGACTCGGTGAAATGGCTGGATGCTATGCGATCTAAAATGGAATCCATATACACCAACAAAGTATGGACTTTGGAAGTTGCTCCTAAAGGGGTAATACCCATTGGGAGCAAATGAATCTTTAAAAAGAAACTTGGTGTAGATGGAAAGGTTGAGACCTTCAAAGCCAGACTTGTAGCAAAAGGTGTTAGTCAACGACCAGGTGTCGATTATGATGAAACATTTTCTCCAGTGGCTATGCTTAAGTCCATCAGGATCCTACTTGCCATTGTTGCATACCATGACTATGAAATCTAACAGATGGATGTCAAGACCGCTTTTCTAAATGGTGATTTAGAAGAGAGCGTGTACATAACACAGCCAGAAGGCTTCGTATACAGTGAAAGCAGATAAAGGTGTGCAAATTGCTTAAATCAATTTATGGATTAAAGCAGACATCGCGGAGTTGAAACATCTGTTTTGATGTAGCAGTCAAAGAGTTTGACTTCATCAAAAACATAGATGAACCTTGTATATACAAAAAAGTTGTAGAGAGTAAGGTTGTCTTCCTCGTATTGTATGTGGATGACATACTCTTGATAGGAAATGATGTTCATATGCCACACTCGGTCAAACTCTTCTTATCACAAAAATTTTCCATGAAAGATCTGGATGATGCCTCCTATATCCTGGGGATTAAGATCTATAGAGATATATCTAAAAGGATGTTGGGATTGTCCCAATCCAGGTACATTGACACCATACTAAAGAGGTTTAGTATGGAAGATTCTAAGCGTCGTAATTTACCTGCTTGTTCAGGAATCACCCTCTCTAAAGAGATGTCTCCCAAGATTGATTTGGAAAGGGCTCGCATGACCGTGATACCCTATGCTTCTGCAGTTGGGTCTATCATGTACGCGATGTTATGCACCAGACCAGATGTAGCTTACGTACTTAGTGTGGTAAGCAAGTATCAGTCAGACCAAGGAAAGAAGCTGTAACATTTCCAAAATAATAAAATATTATTTTTAGGAATTTTTATAATTTAATATTATTTTATTGATTATTTTAATATTAAATTAATAATTAAATGCAAATAAATGGAGAAAAATTATGGAAAATTCTAAATTGGGGTATTTATTGGAATTATGCCATTTTTAAGTGCTTGTGATCAATTATATGCTAATTTAGTGCTAATCGCGATTAAAAATCGCTAATCGGATTTTTGGTTTTTTGTGCAAAATGTGCACATATCATCTTTGAACTTGTGTTACATTTTCTTGCCATGGTTTTATTTTGGGATCACTATTGGTGTGAGAAGGAATTGGATTAAAAGAAAAAGGAAAAGAAAAGAAAAAGAAAAAGAGAAAAGAATGGGGTTGGTGAGAGAGAGGTATGGGTTGCACTTTGACTAGAACCTTAGCCATTTCCCTCATTTTCCCTCCCTCTTCACTCTCCTTCTGCTGCTGCTCCTGCACCACATCTCCTCCTCTCTTCAAAGCCCTAAATC
Source organism: Agapanthus africanus (assembly GCA_030015575.1). Taxonomy (NCBI): domain Eukaryota; kingdom Viridiplantae; phylum Streptophyta; class Magnoliopsida; order Asparagales; family Amaryllidaceae; genus Agapanthus; species Agapanthus africanus. The sequence continues at coordinate 105,423,072 of JASDDO010000031.1, forward strand.
ATCTCACAAATCACTCCAAAACTCTACCCTCATTTCATTAAAATGATGCACAAGCCCAAGATCTATGCTATGGACCAAGAAAGGTGGTGTTTTGGTGCTGTTGAGAATTCATGAGGGTCTTGTGAGGTAATTCCTTCATAATTAGAGTGTTAATTCTTGTGCTTAAGCTTTAATTCAAGTTTCATATCGATATCGTGTGAATTGGTGCACTTTGGACAAAATTAGAGAGGATTAGGGTAATTTTGAGTTATGACTTTGCAATTGAACTTAAAAGGTAACCTTAGACCCTATATTGACTAGAAACCCAGACCAACACCACTGGAAACCCAAAAATACGGAATTACGGGACTTTCATGTCGGTTTGTGAGTGTTTAGAGTGTGCAGGGAAATCTGGAATGTACTGGGACTTTTTCAGGAAAATTAAACACCAGGGACCCAATTGAGACCATAGGAGGCCACCCTGACCAGACGGACCCCATTGGGCATAGGGAGGCCGGCCAGGCCCGTTTTGGGAAGGTTGTGGCCGGCCAAGTAGTGATGGAATGCTTCGGGGTTGGTCCAGTAGCTCAAATATATCATATACATCACCCTGGACTTGTTTAATTGGCTAAATTTGACCCAAGGTGAAATCTGGGATCGTTTTCTTGGGTTGCTGCCTTACTTTCAGTATTTGGTTTTACGCATTTTGATTTCCATAATTTGGTGTTTGTACGTTATCTCGATCGTGTGACGTTTGTACGACTGCATCGAGTGATTTCGGGTTGTTTTGCGAAGGCTAACCGTAGGTTCTAACCTATAGGCCTTTTAGCGAATCGTATTGGTTTTAGCGTGTCGTTTCAAGTTTTGATTTGGTTTTGATGCGATGCGATACGTGTGATATGTGTAGGTACCCCGCGACGATCCGAGGCGATGCAGAAGATGACGGTGATATCGACACCGACACGCAGGATTCAGGTGAGTAGATTTATATCTACGGGGAGAAGTCGGGTGGATGGCGTATAGCACCCTCGCAGTCCGTGGTGTTGTATACGAATACGTATACACACGTATATTTATTTTGTGTGGTTTAGATTAGTGGTGGTAATAATGGTATTATTGATGATCGGAATATATTGGTTTAGTATAGTGCGAACCCTAGAGTAGTGGTTGCACCCACACATACACTTACACACATACTTGCATACATTCTTTCATTTGTTTATGTGCATATGATGATGCGTATATCTACACATGGGTATGGGACTATGTGTTTATATACAGGATTTGAGGATGATACGTGGGTTTGAGATGATACTTGATGTGAGGCCGTGAGATCGGCGATGTGACATAGCTTGTCTTTGAGGTGCGAGATGATAGTTTTAGCGGGCCTTTGGACATGTGCTTTACCCGCATTCATATTCTTATAGATGGTATCGTTTTGTACTAGACTTGGAGTAGTACCCCAGATTATGCGATCTGATGATAGTGATACCTGATATGTGATGAGATAGTGTGATATTGACCCCTACCCAGCCATTGGGATGCCGTACGACGATTTACCGTACGAGCCAATATTGATGATAGATCCGCACTCATGACTCGAGGATATCTTACGATATGTTATTGAGGTGGGATCACCGACTATTATATCTATATATATGGACTCAGATGTAGGTGGTTTCATATCCCTCCTGTCTAGATTACTTAGTAGACCTTAGACTGAACCGAGATATACCTATTTCAAAACTAACGAATCGGGGATATTTTTAAGATAGGCAGAAGGGTTATACGGATATTTCCAAATGATGCATCTTTTCCTAAAACACCGTAGCCCTTGTTTTACTAAAAACCCGATTCGTCTTATTTCAAATGGCACCACTGCATGATATGTACATATTGGTGTAGATTCTGTACTTTTGCGTTGATTATTCGATTCCGCATATTCATGCTATCTGCATTGCATCGCTTGTACTGTGGTTATATTTCAGTCATGCTGCTAGGACACCAGCACCATTATCGATGATGCATATGTTCCACGTACACTTGTTGCCGGCTCACACACTCATCATCGATAATTGCCATGCCACTACACTGTAGTACTATTACATTCAGTATATGATCCTTGCATGACATGATGATGTGCATACCTTCCTTTACATGTCGCATACTTCATGCTTTTGATTATACGCATTGAGATATGTTGTTTCTATGATATTTCTGGATTTGGGAACCGAGGGTGTTTCAAAAGAGGATATGTCATTTCTTTAAAAACCCGGTTACCCTTGATATGATATTTCAGTGCGTCCACCATGTGTTTTCTCGGTACTGAGAGCGACATGTGAAACCCGAATCGAGGAGGCGGATGAGACCGATTGCGGGTACATGGTGGACCCGGTAAGGTACCCCGGGGCAAGAAGCTCGTGGTGATGACGATGAGCCTGGCAGGGGGAGACTACCTACCGGTGATATTACCCGACACGTCGGATATCCGGAGGATACCGTCGTAGTCATGAGATGGATGGTAGGGGCCGATCTGGACTGACGGCGCCCTAGATTTTGTGATTGAGACATTGAGATTTCGAGATACAGAGGTATCGAGATACTGAGACTTATGTTTTGTGCCGATGCTGGGCACAGTTTTCATGATGTTTTCGAGTGCCGATGCTGGGCACTCCGGTTCCATGATATTGATGTGTCGCGAGGGACACGGGTGGATTATATCCTCATATTTCCATGCACAGGTTTTATGATATATACTTGCATGATGGTTATTGTCAGTGGGTGACGAATGGACGGGATCCACGTGTGTGCAGATTTGATGACATTGTTTATGCCTCATATTCATGACATGCTATTACCTGAGGCACTAGCACGAGCACTTGGCACTACACTCATGTATAGAGATTACATTGCCAGTTTAGCATGCTTCAGCTTTATTCATATTGAGGTTCATTTATATCTGATCGTATTGACCTAGGATGGTCATGCATTCGATCTCTGCTTGTAGATATCTTTCTATTCACGAGTTGGCAACTCATCCCCGTTGTGCCCCAGTTCTTGCAGGTTTTTGCCGTACAGATTCCATAGCGGCATTTCTGGCACACTGCTTCCATATGGGTGACTTGCGTTGGTAGGTGGGTTCTTTTGTATCAGAACCGCCATTGTTCATGTATTATCTATTGTATCTAGAATTTCCATCAACCAAAACTTGTATATTGTTTGTAACACCCGAGCCCAATAATACTATTTATATTACTAGTTGAGGGTTATATACTGCTCATTCCAATTTTCCTGATTTTCTGGTGTTTGTTGCTAAATTTTAACCGGTTAAGTCATTTTGGCACATAACAAATTTTAACTCCTAAAATGAAATTTAAGATATCCATGTTGGCCTACTCGTCGCCACTAGTCGCGTGGTAGCGTCCGCGTGTCGAGATTCTGTTCCGTTTGGCTAAACGGGCGAGTTTGGACGACTACGCGCGCGTGCAAGTGTCCGACTTGGGGGCATGCATTTTAATCATTAAACACCTCTTTTCAAAATTTGGAACCCGCTTAAAATCCTATAATTTGAATTTGGAACATTTGGGCGCAACCCGGACGCGATTTGGAAATGTTTCATTTTGCGCCAAAAATGGCACGTTTCAATTTAATATCTAAAACTATAATAATATACAAAATATATTCTTAACCTTTAAATCTCTGCAGAATCATCTCAAATTTTCCTATATCTAATCTCGTGGCCAATCACGAGCTCCTATTTGAGCTCGTGGGCCCCGCCTCCTTTTCCCCATCTCTTTCTCTCTCTTCCCTCAATCTCTCTATTTCTCTCTCCAATCTCCCTTTCTCTCTCTAATCTCTCTCTCTCTCTTCCTCTATATATATATAACCATGCAGCAGCCGCCTCCTCTTCTCCATCGCGACCACGAAACCCACACGAAACCCTAACCCTAACCCTCGCGACCTCACCGCCGACCTTCCCGTGACCTCGTCGCCGCCAGCAACACATCCTCGACCTAACCGCACCTCCATCCCCTCGCTTCTCCCGCTCTTTCCCGCACTGCACCCAACCCCCGACGTCGCCTCCAACCCTGCACAGCCGACGTCGACGCCGCCGACGCCTCCCACGACTCCCTCTCACCCTCCTCGTCGCGACCTCGTCATCACCTCCCTTCCTCTCCTCGCCGGACCACCAACCCGAGCCTTCACCCATCGCCTACCCCGCTGTTCACCGGAGAACGCGCCGGCGACCTCGCCGTCGTCACCAGGGCCACCTACTTCTCCCCCTCGACCACCAGAGCCGACCCCCCTCTCCTCCAGATCGCCGCAGCACCTTCTCCTGCACACCCGAGGCCTTTCAGCCTTGCAGCCGCCGCTGCCGTTGCTTCGCCGGCGTTCCAGCGCCGTCGAGTTCGCCGGGGTCACCTGGTATACCTCTCTGTAAGTTTCCTCTTCCTTTGTGCAAATCATCCCCCTTGCTGGTCGTTATTCGCTTGTATCCTATTGTATTGCTAACTTCACTACTTTTGTCGTTGCCGGAATCCGACCGTGCCGTCTTGGCGAACCTGACACTCCAGCGAAGTCCCCTGGTCCGTGTGATCTCGTTGATCTCTGTTGGGACTCGATCCGTGGCCCGTGCTTTCATATCGCGTTTTCTGCCGACATCGCATCCGTGTTCCAGTTTGCAGACCGTCGAGGCAAGTATCTGAATACTTGCTTGCACATGCTAGCGTGCGAGATCTAGTCTTGCCACGCAATTGAACTCATACTATTTAATACCACAACTTAATGATGGCATTTGATATCGTATTATTGCTGTTATCTTTATAATGGAATCGTTACGACGGTTCCTCGTAATTAATTAACCCACATCAATCCATACTTTAACTAAATAAAACGACTGAATCATATCTGCTTAAACTGTTAAATCATTCAGGAGACAATTATTATATTTAGTATAATTTCATGTAGTTCCTTAATTTATAATTGCGGATATTGCTTTACCTTGTGGCTATTGCACCCTAAGGATGATTGAACATGTTAATAAGAGAATACAAACATCACTGTGATTATATGGAATATTGTGGTAAATTACTGTTTCCTGCTATTGTTCATTATTGATTGTATACCTGTTGTGAGCACTTACCCGATTGCACGACATATTGACCTGACCCTGCTACACCTGACATATACATACATACCGACTCATCCTGTTGTACCATGACATTACTTGTCTCACGATTTCATGCCTAATGCCGACAAACCTGACCATTCCTGCTGTCGATCCAGACAGGCCTACTTCTACTTGATTTTGTGTTGGCATTAGTCCTTGACTACTGAATACCCGACCTGACATACATAGCTTGGGGGTATGGGGAAATCAAAGGTGAAACCGACTTGTAACTCAACAGTTCGATACTTGTTCTGATCAGTCTTACGGGCTTGGCCAGCTCCGGAGTGGTGATGCTGACACTACTCGTCCATCTTGCTACCTTTTACTGCTTAGCGGCAAGTCTCGGATTCAGCCCCGAGAGTCATGACCGTGGTCCCGGGCACGCACGGGATACTATTGAGTTACATCGACGATTCATCAATTGGTTTCAAAGACTATAGAGTAGAAAACCTGATAGGACAGTTTGGACACCATTGCACATTACCCTGCTTGTTATTCCTTGCTACTGCTTTATTCATGTTCATACTTGCATTGCTTATTACCATGTTTATGCTATATACTTGATATCATGACGCGCTGACGTCTGGGTTTTGCATGGCCCAGATTCCGTACCACTGTCGACGACCGAGCAGGAGTACTTCAGCCAGCAGGCTGAACAGTGAGTCCTTAGGATTTAGTTTATTTATTTCTTTTCATTTCCAGATGTGAGCCCGCATTATGGGACGTACTGTTTATTCATTGTATTGGATCATTAGCTTCCGCACTTATTGTTTATTGATTCTTGTTATTATGGATTTGGACATGTATTAGATTAGTTTATTATCTTGTTCTTGATATCCTTACAACCGTAATGTGACTGTGGATGGGTACTTCCTACCCACAGGTAGCATGGTTGGCTATGTCACGTGCCCAATCTTGCGTACTCTGGGAAGCGGGGCGTGACATTGTTTCAGACTTAGACATTGTGTTGTATTATTCGACCATAGAGTCGCGCTTAGTAGTATTGCGGTTTTCTTGTTTTTGGAGCTTTCTTTTGAGTTTGATCCTCGCCATTCGGCGTTGTATATTATTATTGCTTGTGTGGTTGTGACCGTCGATTGACGAAGAGCTAGCTCCCGCTTGGGGATGCCTTTTATCATTGCATATTTATGTTATTATTGTTGTACCCCGTTCGGGGCCAGTTTTTACAAAGGAAACTTTGCCGAAATTTTCAGGAAAGGTTACACATTTTAAAAATGCATATTCGGCTTAGTTATTTAAAAACCTTGATTTTCAAACACGTTTCCTTCACTTCTTTAAACCAGTTTTCTTTACTTATTCTTAAAAATGGTTTTAGATTTCTGGGCTTTTGGCTTACTTGGATCAGATGGAGTCCTATAGACTTCATATGTTTCAAGGGCCAGTCACGTGCTCTTTCGGGTCGTGACAGAAGCACCAGATAGCTCTGAAGAATATTCTTAAGTACTTAAGAAGGACTAAAGAGATGTTCTTAATGTATGGTAACGGAGAACTCCATGTGGAGTTCTTTACCGATTAGAGCTTCCAGAGTGATAAGGACGACAGTAGGTCGGTCTCGGGTTTTGTCTTTACCCTCAATGGAGGAGCGGTATGTTGGAAAAGTTGGCAGACTCGACGATGGAGGCTGAATACATCGCTGCCAGCGATGCTGCCAAAGAGCCTGTCTGGATGAAAAGTTCAGTTCTGAACTTGGTGTGGTTCCATCCATTGAGGATCAAATACCCTTATATTGTGACTACAATGGAGCTGTGGCTTTGGCCATGGAACCCCAGTCCCATTAGCGATCCAGACATATTCTGAGACGGTATCACCTGATCCAGAAGATAGTTGATAACTGGGAGATCGAGGTCAGGAGAGTTGATATAAAGAATAACACAGCGGATCCACTCACGAAGGCCTTTCCCCAAACGCGGTTTGAGAGACTTTTTGGGATGTTGGGTATGAGATACTACAACAACTGACCTTAATGCAAGTGGGAGATTGTTAGGCATATGTATGCCCTAGAAGCCATTATTGTATAATATAGTGGATGCTTGAACATATACATAGAGGACTTTCTTACTCGACATGATAGTATGCTATCTAGTTTCTTTTTATCTTAACATGTACACTATTATTATTATCTGTCTCTCTGATACATGTTGATAAAACCCTTAGGATGCTGGTTTGCCTACCAGGACTATGATGCAGATCATACTAGTGGGACTTGCGTAGTCCGCAAGCACATCTTTTAACAGTTCCTAGTCGAGAGAATATCAAGACAGGGCATCGATATTCCAGAGTAGACTAGTGTGTACGTTTCTTGACCTTGTATAGTGCGATGGTTGATCCCATAACCATTCGTATTTGACATCAAAGATTGTACACAGGTGCTTATTAGAGAATGGGTACACCAAACAGGACTCGTCGAGAACTCCTAGATAGTACCATACCTATCGTCAGATAGCAGTTCTCTGATGACACTTATATAGGTTAGTCTGTAGACTCGTGATCGTCATAGTGTCTTGTGTGGTTCTCACTGTGCTTTGATTTTCTCCCCACCACCGCTCAAAGGAGTCGTACAAACAGGCGGATTTTGAGTACAGGCCCGAGTCACATGGAGGCAATGAGCGATGAGAGGGGTTTCGTCTCTCCCGGTATAGGGAATTGATGTTGCGCTATGCTCAGTTGTCTATAACAGCAAGTCCCTGGCCAGGACTGATGAGATTTACCAATAAGTGTTATCAGTAGTTTCTCGAACGGTTATAGGCCACACATCGGCATGACTTATCAAGTTACTGGGATCTGACAATTCCACCCCTAGACTCGATATGCGATATGTCAGACAAAAAGACCGGACTGTACGGTAAGTGTTGCTAATAGGCTTTGCGGGAGTTTGGACAAGCTTGCTTGTTGATCTTCTGTTCGTTCAATACCTGAGTAGTCATTACGTCCAGCTAGTACCGCTGACGGTCTGTGGATGACTGATGTGATCATTACCTGCTGCTGGCTAATTGACAAGTCTTTAGAGTCCCACACAGAGATTTCCTAGCTCAAGCGAAACGAAATAGGGCACATATGATAATATGTGCGGGAGCTTGATTAAATGCGAGTATGTGATACCGTATTTTAAACTCGCGATATTTAATATCGGTTAGGTTATATGTGATATAACCGGATTATTGAATCATGTATTGATTCAATAATTTGTTATATATATATATATATTTGATCTTGGCCGGTTATATATGATATGACCGGATTGTTGAATCAAGTGTTGATTTAATATCTAGTATTGAATATTGTCGGTTATATGTGATATAACCGGATTATTGAATCAAGTGTTGGTTTGATAATTTGATACACATATATGATATTAATCGGTTATATATGATATAACCGAATTATTGAATCAAGTGTTGATTTAATCATTTGATATATATTTATATTTGATATATTAACTAATATTAATGCTCACTAATAATTTTCTTCTCTTAATATATAATTGTATATATGTATTTATATATAAAATTGAATTGTATCATGATAGATAGATGATACATAGAACATAGATGTATGAGACTCACACTAGAGCTAAAGATAATTGGGATAATTTAATTTAAAAGTAAAATGAAAAAAAGAAGAAAATGAGGCATGGCTTGGATGCTTGGAGAAGTATTGAAAAGCCATGACTCGTCTTCTCTTTTTGTTTTATTCTTAGATATTTATTCATCCCAACCTTATCTCTAGCTCATGGTTCATCCTTTCATTTTGGTTCACTCTCTCATTATTCATCACAACATTATCTCTAACCCATGGTTTACTCTTTCATTATTCATCACAAACTCACCCAAATTCATTATCTTCTTCTTGAGTTCTAAGCTCTAGGGTTTTTCTTGAGTTGAAGAAAAAGAGAGGAAAATATTTCTAAAGTGAGCAAAATTCCTACTTCATCAAACTACACTAATCTAGCCCATTAGTTTAGGTTGTTAGCTTCACTAATATCTTGATTAGTGAAAAGATAGTTTGAGTTAGTGAGACTTTAAGGTGGATCATCTTCGGCTTCGAAGATCACGAACTAAGCTCGATCCTTTTTTCAAGTGGAGCCAAGAAGAGTTATAGGAACTATTACTGGAGCTATAGAAATGAAAGACTTGGTCTACATAGGTTGTAATCTTCTTCACTTAGTATAGAACTTGTTTTCTTGTTATAAAACCATAATTCTCTAGTTCGATTCTAGGTTAGTGTAGCTTAGACCTCTAGATTTTTTAAAATTGCATACTTGATGCATGTAGAAACCTAGTACAGGTGCTAAGACACACTTTCAATTAGATCCAAACCAATGCACATTACATATTTAACAATAGATTTAAATTACTATATACACATGTGGGGGTTAGTGCATGTAAATCTGTTTCTGCAATTCATGTATTGGTGCATGTATGGTGCAGAAAGAGCAAATTGAGATTTGCAATGAATCAAAGCATTATTTCAAAAACTCCAAAAACAAATACCTTAGATAAACCAAAATAACATCAATTAATCTTCCAACAAATAAACTAATATTATATCCCAAGCAGCTCAATCAAAGAGACATAAAATCTTGTTGGAAAAAAATAAAGTTTATGTAAAACTCGGTTTGGGCCCACATATAGATGCACATTGGCTTCTAATATAGTGGGACTCCATTCAAAAAATTCAAGCCTTATGGAGATTTATCCCAACTTATATTTTATATCCATATGAATCCCACAATTTTCCTGATGTGGTTATATTGACCACATTTTCAACACTCCCCCTCACATGTAAACGTGCGCATGCGAGGACTCAAACCTTATATGTACAACGTGGACAAACAAACACTCGAGCTCTGATACCATGTAAAACTCGGTTTGGGCCCAACAACATATAGGCTGATATATGGATGCACATGGGTTTCTAATATAGTGAGACTCCATCCAAAAGACTCAAACCTTATGAAAGTTTATCCCAGCTTATATTTTATATCTATATGCATCCCACAATTTTCCCGATATGGAACCATGTTAACCACATTCTCAACAGTTTAAATTTCATTTTCTCCCTATTAAGATATACATTCTAATATACATTCTAAATTCAATGCAAAAGTGTAAGTTTAAATTACATTTTCTCCCTATTAAGATATAGATTCTAAATTCAATGCAAAACTGTAACTAATAAAGCTAGAACTCTTACATTAATTAAGCTCAAAACTTCGAGCTGCAAGTGAAGAAAAGGAAAGCCAGTTATAAAGCTTCGAACCAGAAATTGGTTTTCAAAGTAATGGGAAGCAGTCCTGATTCTTGAATGTTAGTGTAAAGACTTTATGTTGCTAGCAATGAATAATGAGATCCAAAAAGCGGATTTCTCATGCACAGGAAGTTTGAATGGTTGAGGTTGTAATGTTGCCCTATAGAATCTTTAGAGACAAGTTTTACGTAAAGATGCAGCTAGAAGGAGCATAGGCGCGTACAGGCACATCTATACACGGATATAGGTGTGTACGTATACGGAAAAAATAGATCATTCTCAAGGATTTAAAGCCAAATCCTTCTCCTTTTTCTTTCCATTAATAGGATATAAAAGTAACTTCAGATTGAATCACTTCTAACTGATTGTTTTAAACCATAGAGCAACGGACAGTAATCCTTCCATACAAAACAAACAGAAGAGCTGAACCATTCATGAACCCATAGAATCATATATATTCATATACAGGATTTCAATTCAAAATAATCTGAAAAGACGAGAAGAAAATTCCTAAACATAACCCAAAAATTTAAAAAGCTAATACTCGTATGCTGCCACAATTTATCAGGCAGAAATGAGAGAAGCATAGAACAAACTAAATCAAGATAAAAAGATGTGAAGCATATTAAAAAGGTGCCTGGCGAAATGTTGTCACCCAGTTTTATTGTCACACACTTGAAGCATGATACGGTGTCCAAATCATTTTAGGCACAGGTATTTTTTGCCATAGGGAAGACACTATGGCTAATATCTTTGTGCATGCGTCTTCAACAAAGAATATGGTGTTGGCATGTTGCTGAAAACCGGAGAAAAATGGATAATCAAAGGGAAAAAAAAAAGAATCGGAGAGGAGAGGAGACTCGTTGTACGTGACGAATCACGCAGTGCTAAAGACGTTATTCCGCCCCTTGTAGTGTGCAAAATGTTTAGGTGAAACCGTCCCCAGGATACAGGATACAGTAAGCCGTTGTAGTTCGTTGAAGGGTACCCACAAACAAACGTCGTCAGGCACCGGCATGTATAAACGTTATGACGGTCCAATTTAGACTCGTCGGCACGTATAAACTTTATGACCATCCAAGTTAGACATAACAATGCCTAATTGAATTGCTGAATCCTTCACAATCAATTTTGTATGAACCAACTTGAGAATAATTAGTTTAATCACTAAAGCGATTCCTAATGATTACCTCTCAATCTCTCTTTATTATGGATTTGTTTCTCTCTATATTTTTGTATGTGCAGAGAAGGAATTACTTATCTATTTATAGGGTCAAGGCATCCACAACCTTTGGATGAAACCTATTCATCTAACCATTGCATTCAAAAGTCATGTGACCCCTGATCACAATACTTCGGTAAATATACACGTCCTTAAGATGAATCATTGTACTTATGGATATATGCATTGCTCCAAATACACTGAACCATTTCACTAAATTAATGGTTCAAATCACTTCATCCAATATTCATTTTCCTTAAATGAAACAATGAACCATATGGATATAAACATACATTCCAGAGATACATCGAACTTGGTTTCATACAAATTTATATAAATAAATTAATTGTGGGGAGATGGAAATTTAAACCATTGAACTGTTGGGATAAAAAATTACACCCCGGTTGACCAAGTCAAAGTCAAAGTCAGCCCCAAATAAGCGGGCCAAAGCCCGGTCAAGTGGGCTCATGCTCAAGTCGAGCCCCGCAGCCGGCCTCTCCCATACCAAAATGAAAATCGTATAATAAATAATTTTGATATAATTTTTATGAATAAATGTAAGAAAAATGGGCATAAAACTAAATTTTTGTAAAGCACATGGCTCATGTGCAAAAGAAATGAGCACATGAGGCATGGAATGGAAAAAATGCCATTTTGTAAAGTCCAAGAGGCTATGTGTGAATTTGTAAGCCTATATAATACAACATAATAATAAAATAAAAAACAATAATTGATTCCTCTAAAAAAATTAGTGTTTCTGTGCCGCCTTCTCATTCCTCAAGGTTTTAAAGCTTCTTCCTTTTTTTTGAATTAAATCAAAATTTTAACTCTTCTTTTTCCAAAAAGAAACAGTTTTTCACCATAAAACCCTTGAAGGGGAGCTCGGATCTTCCATCAAATCCCTAAAAGGAGAGATTTTTAAGTCTCACCCCTTTCTCCAAGATCCAGCCAACAAAGAGGAGGAAAAAGGAGACCCATCTCCAAAAACCCCACTTCGGGAAGATTCTAGGCTCAAAAGAAGATTCAGGGCTAAAGAGGAGAAGGAAAGGATCCCCTTTGATCATCTCCAAACCCTTTCTGGGAGTTCAATTACATTTGTCAAGATCTTTTGGAGTTTAACTTCATAAATAAAACATTTTTTAGGAGTTTAATTCTATTCAACATCTTTTGGAGTTTAACTACATAGATAAAATTCCTTTTGGGGAGTTTAACTCTATTCAAAATCTTTTGAAGTTTAACTCCATAGATAAAAATTCTTTTCGAGGGTTCAACTCCTCATTTCGGGGCTAAGCCCCTTCTTTCTGCAGGCGCACATCGCCCACGTGCTAGATGCGTGAGGCCCGACGCCCACGTGCCAGGCAAGTAAGACGCTGACACCCAATGCCTAGCTCCCAGCGCCACAGCGCCTATGTGCCGGGCACGTGAGGCGCTGGCGCTCAGCGCCCACACGTCCTTAGAACATTACTTACCGTTTTTTTTCTTTTCTTCTTTCCTTTTTTCATACACCCCACACTCAAAACACATCTTCCGCTAGAAAAAATTTCTAACGGGACGTTGCCCCGCACTCCGCAAGGGGACTGCTAGCTCTCTTGAACCCCAGCCCGCTATCTGGGTAGCGGGACCTCCATAAACTCTGTGAGGCCCCCGATATACCTAAATCCCCTCAAGACACACACCTAAGCACACTGCACATTGAGTTCGCATGACTAGTTTGACCCGTCAATCTGAGCTTCCTTCGCTTCAAAAGCGAGGGGTAATTAACGGCAGCTTAGTCCGCAGCTGCCGGAGATTCGGATCTCCACAATCAATAAACCTCAGCCTACCATAAACTAGGGGAATATGTATATGCCGGACAAGCAACGCATATTTCACATCTCAATGATATGACGAAAAACACCCTACATGAACAAACATTTAAATACTTAATAAAATAAATTAACATTACATATAAATATTTTGGAACAAAATAAATTTTAACTACAAAATCCAACATATGGTTCAAAGGAAATCAAGACTATCAATGAATTGTTAAGATGATTGTTCTAACGAGAGTTATGGTATGAAGAGGTATACTCAAATTTTTTTAAAGGTAAGATGTAATAACAGCTTCGGTGCCACTTTTCCCTGATTCTTCAGCACATATTTCCCAGAGAAGAATTCATGGAAGGTTTTCCTCGAGAGTCTTAATGATCAAAGTTGTTTAATTTCTAGAGAACATGGAAAGGCAATCTGTGGTTGCATAGCACTGTAATTGTAACCCATCAATTTGACAACAGGTTTTCTGAAACCTTGGTTTCATTTGAAGTTAAAATGAAACTGTAGCTTAGATGTATGAAAACCATGGTTTAGTAAAAATGGGGTTTCACAAGGATTCGGGTTGTCTAGCAGCGTAATTTTAAACCAAGGTTTTGTTTAAAACTAGGGTATAAGGAAGAGAGTAGCCTGAAACTCCAATCTTCTGGAAGTTCTAAAAAATTGGGCTTTGTGGCCTCAAAACTTTTTGAAACTAACGGAAACTCTATTTTGGTTGTCAAACGGGCTTTGGTTACAATCTTTGGACTCTAGCCTCGAAACCCGATGAAACCCAGTTGCCAAATGAACCCAAAGATGTTGAAATAGCTGTTACAAAGAGCATGTGTTTCCATATTATGATTCACATAATACCATCTGTACCCATCCAATTTCAAATTTTAAAACTTGTTCATTTCCTTTATTGTTTCTCCATGGCAAGGTCAGCATTCTCAAGGGTTGTCTCCACATTACCAATCAAATCTTTTCCTTTTCTAGAAAAGTATCCTCAAAATTATAATCATTGCTCACTAAACTAAGGTCTTTCATTTATCCAACTTACCATCCAATACCCATTTCTCTCTAAAGAAAAACGATTTGAGGGGTTGATTATTTTTTTCCTCAAAAAAAAGGGAACCTACAATCAAACATCTAACATGGCTAGGGTTACACAATAAGAGACACTATGACTCCACAAACTAATTAACTAGTTAATTGAATTTCTATGGAAAATTAGGGAATGGCTTTCAAAATCAACCTAACAACTTATCTCAGTAAAAATGAAGGAAAAAAGAAGAAAGAAAGGAAAAAAATGCTCGATCCAGAGAGAGAGAGAGAGAGAACCAGTAGAATGGGGTGTGCGTGAAGCAGAGATCTGGAATTGATTTGCTGCTGTTGCTGTTGCTGTTGCTGTTGTTGCCTGAAGACTTCTCTGCAACTTTATCGTTTCCGGTCATGTTTGGGCATGTCTATTTTGAAGAGGGTTTGGGAAATGTTTTATTTCAGGGTAAATTGTCACCAAAAAAAGCCATGTTTTACCATTAAAAAAAAGGGGGGTTTTTTTGAATTATTATGAATTTAAAATTATATTATAAAATTAGGGAGGAAAAAATTATAATTCGCAAAATAAGGTGGTTTCACCCCACCCCGCTGGCCCACCCCCACCCCCCAGTATAGAGGGCGGGTTCAGAACCCGCCCCCTATAGTTTTGTATAGAGGGCGGGTTCTGGGAACCCGCCCCCTATACATTTGTATAGGGGGCGGGTTCCTAGAACCCGTCCCTTTTTTAAAAAAAAAATTAATTTAATTATTAATTATAATTATTAATGATATAATTATAATATTATTATTATTATAATTATAATTATAATTCTTAAAAATAAAATAAAATTAAATAGACAAAAAAACATTTAAATTAAATAATAAAATTTCATTATATCAGTTTTTTTTTTACAGAATGAATCCGTCAAAATTTACAATGCCAAAAAATCCTATCTATTTGTAAAATGTAAATGCTATATCGACGGTCAAATTTATAATAACAAAATGAATCCGTCAAATTTATAATACAAAAAAATCTGAGTGCACTTGTCACGATCCTGAAGGTCCCGCCCCTGATGCATATCCTGGACATCTAGTCCTATAATGGCCTGGTTGTTTGCATAGGCTACATCTGGATTGCCTTTGCTGAGGATCAGCATCCATTGTCATTCGATCTCGACGTACCTTAGGTCTTCCGGGCCTTATATTTTTTTCCGGCGGTAATACAGTCGGTGTTTGTCTGTTGGCAGTATAATAGTGCCAATAGCGACTGTCCGGTATAGGATGAAATTTTGAATCGTATGCACCTTGGTAATTAGAAACTGTATAGTAATGGGAAGCAAAATTGTAATGTGAGGTATGCATACTGCTCGCAGCAGCAATTGCGTGGGCACAAGGTAAATGTTGTTTCTGGAAAAGACCGCATGTACACGAAGAGAGCCCTTCATCTCTAAAGTTCACGGTATATTGATTCCCATTACCGCCCGTCACCTGAAACTCCGCCGTGTCAAACCTTTCGGATCTGTAGTATTGTGCTCTGCGCTCTCTTTTCCGAAAGATATCTTCATAATACGCGGTGAGCGGAGTGTCCATCGCCAAGGACTTTTCTCTTCTGTGCACAAAAAAAGTATTCATCCGGAAAAATGTTCGAACAATCAACCCCTGTATCGGTAAGCCTCTAACCTCTTTAAGGACCCCGTTGAAGCTTTCAGACATATTAGTCGTCATTAGGAGATATCTGCACCCATCATCATGTGCTTGTGACCGCATGCGTACTGGATACTCATCTAACCACGCTTTCGCGGCTTGACTCATCTCCCCAATTTTCGTCATGTATATGTCGTGAACATTAGGGTCAGGCGTTTCACGGGCTCTGTACATAAGTTTATGTAGATCCGAATTTTTAAATTTTCGATCAAAATTTTGCCTGAAATGTTGTAGGCAAAACCAATGTGGGGTCGTCGGAAATACAGATCTCATTGCAGCTAGTACTCCCAGATGTCTATCAGATATGATGCATAAATCCGTTCTATGAAGAACAGATGGGATATTTTTGAGGTTACGGAAAAACCATGACCAGGATGATGTATTTTCACCCTCGACAATAGCAAATCCCAAAGGAAATATACCGTTATTAGCATCAACACCTGTAGCAATTAACATGCAGCCTCTGTACTTACCGTATAGATACGTACCATCAACGCACAATACCGGCCGACAGTGTGTGAAACCAGCCGCACATGGACCAAAGCACCAGAAAATTCTTTGAAACCTGACAGAGCCCTCGACGTCTGTTTCTGTGGTTTTTAACCGGTATACGGTCCCCGGATTTGATGCTTTCATGGCTTCCATAAAAGGGACTAGTGAGTTGTACGAGCTTTCCCAGTCCCCGAATATCTTGCACAAAGCCTTTCTACGAGCATCCCATGCCTTCACATACGAAATCTGAATTTTATGCTCTCCGCTAACCAAGAGCCGTATCTCTCGGGGAGTCATCACCACATCTGTACGGATCAGGGGCATGATTAGCGAGCAAATGTAAGATGAAGTGCAATTCCGGTGATCCTGTAACATAATAGAATTGATGCAAGTGTGTTCTTGGTTGTATTTCGTGACCTTCCAAGCCTTGGCTCTTTTGGAACAACATGCATGCAATCTCCACTGACATTCAGGAGCTTTCGTACATACCACAGTATAGTACGTCTTATTTGACTCTTCGGTTTTAAATGTAACGTTTTGCTGAATGGACCACGACTTCAGCTTACAAATAAGATCTCCTTTTTCCTGAAACAAATCCCCGACGCTGATGCAATCTTCGCTTGCTGCCGTCGCGTCCAAATAGGGTGTCGTATTTACTTCTGCAACGGCTAAGTCTACCCAACCATCATCTTCCAGCGGATCGAGGCCGGGATCTTCTAGTTCGACAAAATTGTTATTCGCAACCATACCATCAAAGAATGCTGCCTCATTCAATCCAGCAGCATATTCCACGCTATCCTCCCCCTGATGACCTTCACCGATTTCATCATCATCACTGCCACACATATCAATATCACCCGTAGCAACATAAGGCTCGGGTGCAATATATGATGGTTGTGGTCGGTGTAATGTGGATGGTTCGGGGTGAGAAGACCGGAAAGATGTGGACGGACGTGCTTGGAATGCGCTGCTTGGATCGTGTTGGAATGATGCGGAGGTGTGGGGAAATCTGCGTTTAGTATATAAATTGTTATTATAATATTATTCCTTAATATTTTCGTAACTAAATCATCACTTGTTTCAAATTTATTTACCTGTGGAAGGCTGTGTATGGTAATTCTTGCTGTTCTTCTGGGGTGCATGTAACTGGAGCAGTCGACTGGAAGAACCTGGATTTATGCATTTTATTAAATGTTTGAATATTAGTATATAGGTATTACTAAAATGTTTAAATATGGGTTTATAAAATGTTTACCCATGTGCTTGAAGATTTGAATAATGTTGTGTATAGTCATATCCACCGGCACTGACGGCATCATCGTTGACCATGTGACCGTACCCCCAGGAACTATCTCCAGCATTACCATCAAAATTACCCGTTGGAGGGGCATCTGATACTTCCAATTGCTTCTTCCGAACCAAAAGTTCAAAAGAATGCTGGGTGCTCGAGAGACCGAAATCTATCATCGAAGATATTGATGCATCGTCTATAATTTCAACCAATGCATTTCCACTGAACATAGGCCATATACAACTTAACTTAACCCTACTTTCACGGGGATCGTATTTCGTAATTTTGAACACTTTAGCCTCTAGTTCATCATAAGTCGTTGATGCTTCCAATCGCATGATTCGTGCAGACCCGCCCATATACTCGGGACCTTGTGCACTTGTGATAACCTGGCCATCGTATTTACATACAACAAATATACTTGGGGAAGCCATAATCCTGCACAAAAAACAGTTATATTTTTTATGTTGTGTTGAAATTGCAAAAATCTTTCAAACTCGAAGATTGCTTACTTCCAATACTTTATGAACTGTTCTACTGCTCGAAGATTGCTTACTCGCAGACTATGGTACTGAACTTCACCTTCGTCTAAAACTCCACACTTACACAAAATTGATAGCGGAGAAGAATTGATCGAAGTAAATGGATAGTGAGCGGTGTAGGATGAAAATTTGACAGAGATGAAATGAAATGGGTAGTGCGGAGACATATTTATAGCGGCAAGATATTGAAGAGAGCGGGTTCTAACAACCCGCCCTCTAATATTATTGAAGAGGCCGGATTTTAATAACCCGCTACAAAATATCTTCAATATGATGTTTTGCAGATTTGACAATACAATATAAAAAAACAAAATTAATGAAGAGGGCGGGTTCCAAGAACCCGCCCTCTTACTTTCTGAAAACTTTTGTAATTGAAATAGTATTGATGTGACATATCAATATTAATTGCTTAACAAAGGACAAATACAATACACATATCAACGTTACTTCTGCACGCTTACACTTACATTAAATTGATTTGACAAGACAATATAAACAAACAAAATTAATGAAGAGGGCGGGTTCCAGGAACCCGCCTTCTTACTTTCTGAAAACTTTTGTAATTGAAATAGTATTGATGTGACATATCAATATTAATTGCTTAACAAAGGACAAATACAATATATCAACGTTATTTCTGCACGCTTACACTTACATTAAATTGATTTGACAAGACAATATAAACAAACAAAATTAACGAAGAGGGCGGGTTCCAGGAACCCGCACTCTTACTTTCTGAAAACTTTTGTAATTGAAATAGTATTGATGTGACATATGAATAGTATTGATGTGACATATGAATATTATGTAACACCCGAGCCCAATAATACTGTTTATATTACAAGTTGAAGGTTTTATATTGCTCATTCCAATTTTCCTGATTTTTCTGGGGTTTATTGCTAAATTTTAACCGATTAAGTCATTTTGGCACATAACAAATTTTAACTCCTAAAATAAAATTTAAAATGTCCATGTTGGCCTACTCGTCGCCACTAGTCGCGTGGTAGCGTCCGCGTGTCGAGATTCTGTCCCGTTTGGCTAAACGGGCAAATTTGGACGACTACGTGCGCGTGCAAGTGTCCGACTTGGGGGCATGCATTTTGATCATTAAACACCTCTTTTCAAAATTTGGAACCCGCTTAAAATCCTATAATTTGAATTTGGAACATTTGGGCGCAACCCGGGCACGATTTGGAAATATTTCATTTCGTGCCAAAAATGCCCATTTTAATTTAATATCTAAAACTATATTTATACGAATCTATTTTTTCCTTAACTGTTTAACCTCTTAAACCCTCTCAAATCCTTTTAAATTTTTCCTGGCAGCCAATCGCGTGGCTCCTTTCCTCTCGTGGGCCCCGCCTTTCCATTTCCCTATCTCTCTCTCTCTCTTCCCCCATTCTCTCTCTCCCTCTAACAACTCTCTCTCTCCTCTATTTATATCCCATGCAGCCGCCTCCCCGCTCATCTTCTCCCATCACGAGAACCCACGAAACCCTAACCCTAGCTCCTCGCGACCTCACCGCCGACCTCCCCGCGACTTCGCCGTCGCCGCCCTCGCCACCGTGAGCCCAGCCGCACCTCCTACCTCCTCCCTCCGTTCCTCTTCCCGTGCCTGCACCCAACCCCGACGCCTCCACTCGGCCGCAGAGCGCGACGTCGACGCCGCCTCCCGTCGCCGACGACGCCCGCGACTCCCTCTCACCCTCCTCGTTCCGACCTCGTCGTCGCTTCCCTCCTCCCCTCGCCGGACCACCAACCCGAGCCCATAACCCCATCACCTACCCTCTGCTGTTCGCCGGAGAACGCGCCGGCGATCCTCGCCGTCGTCACCAGAGCCACCTCCGTCTCCCCCTCGATCACCAGAGCCGACCACCACTTGTCGCACTACCCTCTCCAGCGAACCCGAGGCTGTTCAAGCCTTTGCAGCCGCCGTCGCTCCCTCGCCGGCGTTCCAGCGCCGTCGAGCTCGCCGGTGTTACCCCTAGTGCCTCTCGGTAAGCCTTCCTCATCCTTCCTTTTGTGCAAATCACCCCCCCGCTGATCGTATTAAGTTTATCGTGTGTTGCTAACTCGTTGCCGTGTTTTTGCCGGAATCCGACCGTGCCGTCTTGGCGAACCCGACGCTCCAGCGAAGTACCCTGGTCCGTGTGATCCCGTTGTTCTCTGTTGGGGCTCGATCCGTGGCCCGTGCTACCATGTCGTGTTTTCTGCCGACATCGCATCCGTGTTCCAGTTTGCAAAACCGTCGAGGCAAGTATCTGAATACTTGCTTTAACATGCTAGCGTGCGAGATCTAGTCTTGCCACGCAGTTGAATTCATACTATATAATACAACTTAATGATGGTAATTGATATTATATTATAAGTTAGAATTGATAGTTGCAGTTATCTTTAACATGGAATCGTTATAATAGTTTCTCGTAATTAATCAACCCACTACCAATCCATATTTCAACTAAATAAAACAATTGGGTCATATCTGCTTTAATTGTTAAATCATTCACGAGACAATTTTATACTTAGTGTAAATTCATGTAGTTTCATTACTTTATGATTGTGGCTATTGCTTCACCTTGTGGCTATTGCACCCCAAAGGTGCGTGAACCTGTTAATAAGAGAATACGAAACATCACTGTGGTTACATGGAATATTATGGTTATTTACTGTTTCCTGCTGCTGTTCATTATATGATTGTATACCTGTTGTGAGCACACACCCGATTGCACTACATATTGGCCTGACCCTGCTACACATGACATATACATACATACCAACTCATCCTGTTGTACCATGACATGACTTGTTTCATGATCTCATGCCTAATGCCGACAAACCTGACCATCCCTGCTGTCTATCCAGACAGACCTACTTTTATTGATCATATGTTGGCATTGATCCTTGACTACTGAATACCTGACCTGACATACGTAACTTGGGGGTATGAGGAAATCAAAGATGAACCTGACTTGTAACTCGACAGTTCACTACCGTTCGAGCGTACACATTCCTATTCTGTGCCCAGCGGCATGTCTCGGTTTCGGCCGAGAATATTGTGGCCGTGATCCCGGGTATGTACGGGGTAATACCGAGTGTACACTTTCCTATTCTGTGCCTAACGGCATGTCTCGGTTTCGGCCGAGAATATTTTGGCCGTGATCCCGGGTATGTACGGGGTAATACCGAGTGTACACTTTCCTATTCTGTGCCTAACGGCATGTCTCGGCTGCAGCCGAGAATATTGTGGCCGTGGTCCCGGGTATGTACGGGATACTATCGGGTTACATCGACGATTCATCAATTGGTTTCAAAGACTATAGAGTAGAAACCTGATAGGACAGTTCAGTCACCATTGCACTTTATCCTGCTCTGCTATTGTACTGCTTTATTCATGTTCATACCTGCACTGCTTATTACCATGTTTACATTATATACTTGATGTCTTGACGCGCTGACGTCTGGGTTTTGCATGGCCCAGATTCCGTACCACTGTCTACGACCGAGCAGGAGTACTTCAGCCAGCAGGCTGAACTGTGAGTTCCTTAGGGTTTAGTTTATTTATTTCATTTCATTTCCAGATGTGAGCCCGCATTATGGGACGTACTGTTTATTCATTGTATTGGATCATTAGCTTCCGCACTTATTGTTTATTGATTCTTGTTATTATGGATTTGGACATGTATTAGATTAGCTTATTATCTTGTTCTTGATATCCTTACAACCGTAATGTGACTGTGGATGGATACTTCCTACCCACAGGTAGCATGGTTGGCTATGTCACGTGCCCAATCTTGCGTACTCTGGGAAGTGGGGCGTGACATGGTTCTTTTGGTATCAGAGCCATAGGTTAATTGGGTCGATTCTTTGTAGTTGGGTATTGCACCCGATACGGGAATCAGAATACCCGTGATTAGGAAACATGTCCTGCCGCCTTGACCGTTTCACCATTCTTGAATCATATTCTTCCGGATTATATCTTTTACGACGTGCAAACTTACTTTACATGTCGACTCGGAAACCTGATTTCTTGTTATCCCTAGGACTTGGGCGACTTGGGTAGAGTTAAGTAATTGCGGCTATGATACCGCGGCATAGCTACAATGCAACACTCTATTTAAGTATCTTGGAGTTCTAGCCTTGATCCACATTTAGAATCTATCATCATGCTAATGTTGGGTGTTTTGAGTTCAGGATTATGACAGGTAAGAAGTTGAAGACGTACCGGAGGCGTGTGAACGAAGCCGCCATGCTTGGAGAGATAAGAGGAATACTGGAAATCAAAGAAACAGACCGAGCTGATCCAGCAGCACGCGGACTTGTTTCAGGAAGGTTTGCAGATCGTTCAGCAGTCTGTAAACGAAGTTGGAACTAGACCAGTTGACCGAGTAAGGACCGTAGCAGATTTCAGACGGTTGGGTCCTACTACTTTCACTGGTCTGGAGGAGCTGTTGCCAGCCGAGCAGTGACTAGTAACACGGAGAATTTGCTGATTGCGACACAGATCCCAGAAGACAAGAGTGTTGATGTGGTGCGCATTCAGCTGGTGGATTACGCCCGAGGGTGATGGCTTGTGGAGGAGACCCGCTTGCCCAGGCCGATCAGTTGGGCGGATTTCTCTAAAAGTTTCCTGGAGAAATTCTTCCCGCGGACCGCACGGGAGGAAATGGAAGAGAAGTTCATCGGACTAAGGCAGAATGGAGCAGCCGTGGACGTGCATGCAGCAGAGTGGACGAGACTCAGTAGCCTCGCTGGACCTTTCGCGGCCAACGATGAGGACATCAGTTGCGGTAAGGAAGCAGTTCTGTCGGGCCAGTCGAGTTTAGGACTAGGCCGACGAACAATGTTCTTGCGGCTATGGTAGTGGATAGTGATGAAGAGCCGGCAGTTGTCCGCGACTTTATGGATGTGTTTGAAGACATTTCGGGCTTACCGCCGAAGCGAGATGTGGAGTTTGCGATTGACCTTATTCCTGGTGCAGCGCCAGTATCAAAATCTTATTATCCGATGGCACCGGTGGAATTGGAAGAAGTTAAGAAACAAGTTGGTGAATTACTCGAGAAGGGATGGATTCGAAGCAGCAACTCGCCGTGGGGAGCTCCAGTTCTTTTAGTGAAGAAGAAGGATGGCACGAGAAGGATGTGCATTGATTATCGAGAATTGAACCGGGTGACTATTAAGAACAAGTACCCGATCCCTCGCATTGGAGAACTTTTTGAGCGGCTTAGTGGTGCGAGGGTATTCTCGAAACTGGATTTGATGAACAGGATCTTTTCACCATTCTTGGACCAGTTTATTGTAGTATTCATTGACGATATTCTGGTGTACTCGAAGAGTCCGGAGGAACATGCTGAGCATTTAAGGATCGCATTGCAGACGCTAAGACAAGAGAAATTATTCGCGAAGATGAGTAAGTGCGAATTCTGGCTGGAAGAAGGGAAGTTTCTGGGGCATGTCGTGTCGGGCGATGGAATCGCCGTCGATCCCGAAAGGATTTCAGCAGTTCGAGATTGGCCTATTCCAAAGAATGTTGCGGAGATAAGAAGTTTCCTTGGACTCGCCGGTTACTACAGAAGATTTGTGGAGAACTTCGCGCGTTTAGCTGAGCCGTTAACCAAGCTTACGCGTAAGGAGGTACCGTTTGTTTGGACGGATGGATGTGCATTAGCCTTCGAGACGTTGAAGCAGAAGTTGATAACCGCCCCGATCCTGACCGTACCGGATGATTCAGGAGGACTGGTGATTCACAGCGACGCATCTGGAAAAGGATTGGGATGTGTTTTAATGCAGAATGGGAAAGTCGTCGCTTACGCATCGAGACAGCTGAAGACTCATGAGAAGAACTATCCGACTCATGACTTAGAGCTTGCAGCCGTGATCTTCGCCCTGAAGATTTGGAGACACTACCTTTTGGGCGAGAGAGTCGAAGTCTTTACAGATTACAAGAGTTTAAAGTATGTGTTCACTCAGAAGGAGTTGAACATGAGGCAACGCAGATGGTTGGAGCTGATGGCCGACTATGACCTTGATCTTAAGTACCATCCGGGAAAAGTTAACGTCGTGCCAGATGCGCTAAGTCGGTTACCAGCAATTCAGGTGTTGACCGCACAAAGGGAGATCATTGCGGATTTTCAGAGATTTGACTTGGAGGTTGTGCTACCACATGCTACAGGACAGTTGATGCAGTTGCAAGTACAGTCGTCCTTAGTTGAGAAGATTAAAGCGACACAATCGCAGGATCCTAGACTGCAAAGGTTTCGAGAGCAGGTTGAAGCCGGACTACGAACCGATTTACTGATCCACGAAGACGGTTCGTTGAGATATGGTAGTCGTGTGTGTGTGCCAAAAGGAGATGTGCGTGAAGAGCTCATGAAGGAGGCACACAGTTCAGCTTGCTCTGTACATCCAGGAGGGACAAAGATGTACCGAGATTTTCGACAGCACTTCTGGTGGGAAGGTATGAAACGGGAAATTGCTCGCTTCGTGGCTAAGTGCTTGGTGTGTCAGCAAGTCAAGGACGAACACCAACGGGTTGCTGGTTTGTTGCAACCACTTCCGATTCCTCAGTGGAAGTGGGAACATATAACCATGGATTTCGTGACGGCTTTACCGCGGAGTCCAAAGGGCAACAATGCAGTATGGGTGATTGTCGATCGGTTGACCAAGGCAGCTCACTTTATTCCTTTTCGGGTTGGTCAATCGACGGAGACTTTGGCAGAGCGGTACATGCAGGAGATTGTCAGATTGCATGGAGTACCGGTAAGCATCGTGTCCGATCGGGACACTCGATTCTTGTCGCACTTCTGGAGGAGTTTACAAGAAAGTTTGGGGACTCGATTGAAGTTTAGCACAGCTTATCATCCTCAGACTGATGGACAATCGGAGAGAACGATCCAGACCCTTGAAGATATGTTGAGGGCGTGCATGTTGGACTTCAAAGGTTCTTGGGAGGATCATCTACACCTGGTGGAGTTTTCGTACAACAATAGCTGCCAAGCAACTATTCAGATGGCTCCGTTTGAAGCGTTGTATGGTCGTAAGTGCCGTTCACCTGTTTGTTGGGATGATGTTGGTGAACGAAGGTTACTAGGACCAGATTTGGTGGTGCAGACAGTCGAGAAGGTGAATACAATCCGGAAGCATATGAAGGCAGCTCAAGACAGACAGAAGAGTTGGGCCGACACGTCAAGAAGACCTCTAGAGTTCGCCGTGGGTGATTTGGTATTCCTGAAGATATCACCGACTAGAGGGGTGATTCGCTTTGGAAGTCGGGGAAAGCTTAGTCCTCGATTCGTTGGACCCTTCGAGATTTTGGAGCGTGTTGGAGAGGTATCGTACCGGTTGGCGTTACCACCGTCATTAGCAGGAGTTCACGATGTGTTTCATGTGTCTCAACTACGGAGGTATGTTCGTGATGAGACTCATGTCTTGGATCATTCGGAGTTGACCGTACGGGAGGACCTGACTTTTGAAGAGCGACCAGTTGAAATCAAGGATCGAAGAGAAAAGGTTCTTAAGAACAAGATTATCCCTCTTGTGCTAGTTTCTTGGGGTAATCGATCGCATGGAGAATCTACTTGGGAGCGAGAAGACGAAATCCGGCAGAAATTCCCTCACCTTTTCCAGTAGTTAGCTATCTTGTATTCTTGGAATTTCGAGAACGAAATTCTTTTTGTAGTTGGGTATGATGTAACACCCGAGCCCAATAATACTGTTTATATTACAAGTTGAGGGTTTTATATTGCTCATTCCAATTTTCCTGATTTTTCTGGGGTTTATTGCTAAATTTTAACCGGTTAAGTCATTTTGGCACATAACAAATTTTAACTCCTAAAATAAAATTTAAAATGTCCATGTTGGCCTACTCGTCGCCACTAGTCGCGTGGTAGCGTCCGCGTGTCGAGATTCTGTCCCGTTTGGCTAAACGGGCAAATTTGGACGACTACGCGCGCGTGCAAGTGTCCGACTTGGGGGCATGCATTTTGATCATTAAACACCTCTTTTCAAAATTTGGAACCCGCTTAAAATCCTATAATTTGAATTTGGAACATTTGGGCGCAACCCGGGCGCGATTTGGAAATGTTTCATTTCGTGCCAAAAAGGCCCATTTTAATTTAATATCTAAAACTATATTTATACGAATCTATTTTTTCCTTAACTGTTTAACCTCTTAAACCCTCTCAAATCCTTTTAAATTTTTCCTGGCAGCCAATCGTGTGGCTCCTTTCCTCTCGTAGGCCCCGCCTTTCCCTTTCCCTCTCTCTCTCTCTCTCTCTCTCTTCCCCCATTCTCTCTCTCCCTCTAACAACTCTCTCTCTCCTCTATTTATATCCCATGCAGCCGCCTTCCCGCTCATCTTCTCCCATCACGAGAACCCACGAAACCCTAACCCTAGCTCCTCGCGACCTCACCGTCGACCTCCCCGCGACCTCGCCGTCGCCGCCCTCGCCACCGCGAGCCCAGCCGCACCTCCTACCTCCTCCCTCCGTTCCTCTTCCCGTGCCTGCACCCAACCCCGATGCCTCCACTCGGCCGCAGAGCGCGACGTCGACGCCGTCTCCCGTCGCCGACGACGCCCGCGACTCTCTCTCACCCTCCTCGTCCCGACCTCGTCGTCGCTTCCCTCCTCCCCTCGCCGGACCACCAACCCGAGCCCATAACCCCATCACCTACCCTCTGCTGTTCGCCGGAGAACGCGCCGGCGATCCTCGCCGTCGTCACCAGAGCCACCTCCGTCTCCCCCTCGATCACCAGAGCCGACCACCACTTGTCGCACTACCCTCTCCAGCGAACCCGAGGCTGTTCAAGCCTTTGCAGCCGCCGTCGCTGCCTCGCCGGCGTTCCAGCGCTGTCGAGATCACCGGGGTTACCCCTAGTGCCTCTCGGTAAGCCTTCCTCATCCTTCCTTTTGTGCAAATCACCCCCCCCCCCCCGCTGATCGTATTAAGTTTATCGTGTGTTGCTAACTCGTTGCCGTGTTTTTGCCGGAATCCGACCGTGCCGTCTTGGCGAACCCGACGCTCCAGCGAAGTACCCTGGTCCGTGTGATCCCGTTGTTCTCTGTTGGGGCTCGATCCGTGGCCCGTGCTACCATGTCGTGTTTTCTGCCGACATCGCATCCGTGTTCCAGTTTGCAAAACCGTCGAGGCAAGTATCTGAATACTTGCTTTAACATGCTAGCGTGCGAGATCTAGTCTTGCCACGCAGTTGAATTCATACTATATAATACAACTTAATGATGGTAATTGATATTATATTATAAGTTAGAATTGATAGTTGCAGTTATCTTTAACATGGAATCGTTATAATAGTTTCTCGTAATTAATCAACCCACTACCAATCCATATTTCAACTAAATAAAACAATTGGGTCATATCTGCTTTAATTGTTAAATCATTCACGAGACAATTTTATACTTAGTGTAAATTCATGTAGTTTCATTACTTTATGATTGTGGCTATTGCTTCACCTTGTGGCTATTGCACCCCAAAGGTGCGTGAACCTGTTAATAAGAGAATACGAAACATCACTGTGGTTACATGGAATATTATGGTTATTTACTGTTTCCTGCTGCTGTTCATTATATGATTGTATACCTGTTGTGAGCACACACCCGATTGCACTACATATTGGCCTGACCCTGCTACACATGACATATACATACATACCAACTCATCCTGTTGTACCATGACATGACTTGTTTCATGATCTCATGCCTAATGCCGACAAACCTGACCATCCCTGCTGTCTATCCAGACAGACCTACTTTTATTGATCATATGTTGGCATTGATCCTTGACTACTGAATACCTGACCTGACATACGTAACTTGGGGGTATGGGGAAATCAAAGATGAACCTGACTTGTAACTCGACAGTTCACTACCGTTCGAGCGTACACATTCCTATTCTGTGCCCAGCGGCATGTCTCGGTTTTGGCCAAGAATATTGTGGCCGTGATCCCGGGTATGTACGGGGTAATACCGAGTGTACACTTTCCTATTCTGTGCCTAACGGCATGTCTCGGTTTCGGCCGAGAATATTGTGGCCGTGATCCCGGGTATGTACGGGGTAATACCGAGTGTACACTTTCCTATTCTGTGCCTAACGGCATGTCTCGGCTGCAGCCGAGAATATTGTGGCCGTGGTCCCGGGTATGTACGGGATACTATTGGGTTACATCGACGATTCATCAATTGGTTTCAAAGACTATAGAGTAGAAACCTGATAGGACAGTTCAGTCACCATTGCACTTTATCCTGCTCTGCTATTGTACTGCTTTATTCATGTTCATACCTGCACTGCTTATTACCATGTTTACATTATATACTTGATGTCTTGACGCGCTGACGTCTGGGTTTTGCATGGCCCAGATTCCGTACCACTGTCTACGACCGAGCAGGAGTACTTCAGCCAGCAGGCTGAACTGTGAGTTTCTTAGGGTTTAGTTTATTTATTTCATTTCATTTCCAGATGTGAGCCCGCATTATGGGACGTACTGTTTATTCATTGTATTGGATCATTAGCTTCCACACTTATTGTTTATTGATTCTTGTTATTATGGATTTGGACATGTATTAGATTAGCTTATTATCTTGTTCTTGATATCCTTACAACCGTAATGTGACTGTGGATGGATACTTCCTACCCACAGGTAGCATGGTTGGCTATGTCACGTGCCCAATCTTGCGTACTCAGGGAAGCGGGGCGTGACATATTAATTGCTCATTGACAAAGGACTGTCAACGTTTGACAAAGGACTATCAACATTACTTGAAAAAGGACAAATAGTACTGAAATAGTACTGATGTGACATCTCACTAATTAATGAAGAGGGCGGGTTCTATTTGTGAATAAGAACGCTCTCTGTAATTTTTGAAGAGGGCGGGTTCCAGGAACCCGCCATCTTCATTAATTAGTAATTGATTTGACGAATTATTGAAGAGGGCGGGTTCCTGGAACCCGCCCTCTTTGAGAACAAAGACGGGTTCCTGGAACCCGTTCACCCTCTATAAAAGCCGAGCATCCACACTTTCATCAACCACACTTTCACACTTTCTAACTTTCATAAAACTCTCGATAAATCTCTGCTCCAGTATATTTCAATGGAGAATCAACCACTCGACAAATCTCTGCTTGTGCATCAAAACAAACACAGATCGTTCAATATATTACACGGAGAGGAAATATTCTAAACTTAGTTATTTTTTTTTAATTACACCTTTCATTTAATTCTAATAGTTGAAAATAACATTATTTAATTTTGCAGGATGGAGATAATCTCACCGGCGTCACGCATAGCTCAGACAAATGGGTAGTTAGCGACCAACGAATAAACCATTGGCTTAGACGGGCCGGATTTTATGAAGCGTCGTTGATTCGGCATATCCAAATCGACCACGCCCTCGTCACCTCTCTGGTCGAACGTTGGAGAAAAGAGACCCACACATTTCATCTAAGATGGGGTGAGGCCACAATCACACTCCAGGATATTGGCCTCTCACTCGGTTTACGGGTCAATGGGCTTGAGTTGGTCGCTGGAAAAATTGTTGGTCCAGATACCGACCACCCATACTGGGATACATATGCCGAGTCTGCTCTCGGACAGGTAAACAATTTCATTCTGCTTTCCCTATTTAGTGTACCTATTTTATGTTTTACATTATTTCTAGCTTTAATATTTAAAAAAATGCTAATATCAGGCACCAGGAGGCCACAGTAAGGGGTATAAAATCAATTTGAACTGGTTAAGAGATACATTTAGTAATATCCCTGATGAAACCACCGATGAAGTTTTGGATAGACATGCACGTGCCTGCATTTTGTACATGATCGGTTCTTGGTTGATGCCGGACCAATCAGCAACGCATGTCCATCCGTTATACCTTGGCTTCCTAGCGGATTTTGATGTCTGCGGCCAATATGCTTGGGGAGCAGGGGTCCTGGCCTTTCTTTATAAGGAACTCGATAAAGCATGTGCTCCTACGAAGAATAAAATTTGTGGATGCAGTACATTACTTCAGGTAAATTCTTTATTTTTCACAGCTAGAATTTTGCAATATTGGTTTTCTCTCTTATAATCTGAAACTTTATTTGTAGATCTGGTCGTGGGAGCATATGTATATAGGAAGACCAGAGAATATTAAAATAACTGGCTTGGATATCCCCGGAAAGCCGCTCGGCTGCTGGTGGAATGGGAAGAAAGCGTATAAGGCTCCTCGTCGAGTGCTTAGGTACTATAGAGACGAGTTGGATCGCATGGAGGCGGCTCAGGTAATCATAATTTAGGTAATTTAATTTGTTTTACAATTTTGAAATACCTAAATCATAATTTTTTTACTATGTTATTTGCGCAGTTTCTGTGGACGCCTTATACAGTATATCGTCTAGAAAACTTAGCCGGCATCTGTCTCGAAGGAGAGCCGGTTTGGCGGGCTCGATGCCCACTCCTCTGCATCAATGTCGTTGTTATGCACCTCCCGGATAGGGTATTGCGGCAGTTTGATAGATTGCAACATATTCCTGTCCCGCCGCCTTCGCCTATGACAGTAGAGGGAGACATGCGAGGAGGAAATACGGAGCGTGATTGGAGGGAGCATCATCATCAGTATTTGCTGAGATGGGAGGATAGGCAGCATAGTATTGCATTACAGCAAATAGGTGACCATACAGCTACCGACGCTACCAAAGTATATCTACAGTGGTATAAGCGTGTCACCATAAGATATCTTTCTGCTCCTCCCAAAAACTTCCCAAACATCTCGCGGTACGAGCCTAGAGGCCACATGGAACGAGATTTGGTAAGCCGCCCTCTTTATATCATATTACTTTTTAACATCCGGCGGTATGAGTCAATACTTATTTCTTATTTCTAATGTAACGACAGGCTCGTGGGTTGCATCTCGTACAAACAATGGTGCAGGAACCATACCCGACTGATGCTGGTCCGGCATCTCAGGCTCGATTTTCAAATGTCGACCAATTTATTGGTGATGTATTTGGTTCATATGGTATTTCTCAACATTTATCGCCGGCACCGGAGCCGCAGTATCAGCCGGCACCGGAGCCGCAGTATGAACCGGCACCGCAGCATGAACCGGCACCGCAGCCGCAGTATGACCCGGCACCAGAGCCGCAGGATCAAGGAGATCCAGCGCAGCAGGATCGGTGGTTTGGATCACCATACCGTCAGCAGCAACCCTGGCATACCGGACAGGCGCAACAACACCAGTCTTGGGGATCAGGTTTTGCAGAACAGCCGTCTTGGGGGTTAGGTTTTGCGCAACAACAGCACCCTTGGGGGTCAGGATTTGCGGAGCCATGGGGCCAAGGTTTTGTGCAAAATCAGCCGCATGAAACCGGGACAGGTTCTTCGCTACAACTGCCCAGTTGGAACATGGATTTAGCGTCCTACGCAAATTTGTTGGGAAGCAGCACATATCCGACACCTGTCCCACATTCAGGTTCAGGATTTGTGGATCAACAGCCTGTCCAAGACATTGCTGAAGACGAAGCTGAAGCAGAACCCGAACCCGAACCCGAAGCAGCAGAGCAGACGCCGCCGCCGCTGCCATCTATCCAAGAAACAGATGGTTCCTCCAGTCATCCCAGGAGGCATAGGCTTATGTCAAGCCTTCTCGGATTTCATAAAGGAAAAGGAAAAGGAAAAGGAAAAAAATAGTATTTACATTTTACAAATAGATAGGATTTTTTGGCATTGTAAATTTTGACGGATTCATTCTGTAAAAAAAAATTGATATAGTGAAATTTTATTATTTAATTTAAATGTTTTTTTGTCTATTTAATTTTATTTTATTTTTAAGAATTATAATAATAATAATAATAATAATAATATAATTATATCAGTAATAATTATAATTAATAATTAAATTAATTTTTTTTAAAAAAAGGGACGGGTTCTGGGAACCTGCCCCCTATACAAATGTATAGGGGGCGGGTTCCCAGAACCCGCCCTCTATACAAAACTATAGAGGGCGGGTTCTGGGAACCCGTCCCCTATACATTTGTATAGGGGGCGCGTTCCCAGAACCCGCCCCCTATACTGGGGGTGGGGGTAGGCCAGCGGGGTGGGGTGAAACCACCCTATTTTACGAATTAAAATTTTCCCCCTCTATTTTTATAATATAATTTTTAATTCATATTATTTCAAAAAAAACCCAAAAAAAAGCCAAGGCTGCGAAGCCAATGTCAAAAATCACTTAGAATTTTTTATTGCAATATTTGTATAGTTGCATGCTATATCTAATTAGTTCATAAATATCGCAGACGACTGCATACATATCGCAAGCGACTGCATAAAAATTAAATATGGCAAACAACTATATATATTGTCACGCCCCGCTTCCCAGAGTACGCAAGATTGGGCACGTGACATAGCCAACCATGCTACCTGTGGGTAGGAAGTATCCATCCACAGTCACATTACGGCTGTAGAGATATCAAGAACAAGATAAATAAACTATCTAACACGTCCAAATCCAGAATAACAAGAGTCAACGAAAAATAAGTGCGGAAGCAAATGATCCAATACAATAGATAGAAAAGTACGTCCCATAATGCGGGCTCACATCTGGAAATGAAATGCAATAAATAAACTAATCACTTCAGAACTCACAAATCAGCCTGCTGGCTGAAGTACTCCTGCTCGGTCGGCGACAGTGGTAAAGAATCTGGGCCATGCAAAACCCAGACGTCAGCGCGTCATGTCAACCAATAATATAATATGAACATGGTAATAAGCAATGCAGTATGAACATGAATAAAGCAGTAACAAGAAATAACAAGCAGGGTAATGTGCAATGGTGTCCAAACTGTCCTATCAGGTTTTCTACTCTATAGTCTTTGAAACCAATTGATGAATCGTCGATGTAACTCAATAGTATCCCGTGCGTGCCCGGGACCACGGTCATGACCCTCGGGGCTGAATCCGAGACGTGCCGCTAAGCAGTAAAAGGTAGTAGGATGGACGAGTGATGTCAGCATCAACACTCCGGAGCTGGCTAAGCCCGTAAGACTGATCAGAACAATGTATCGAACTGTTGAGTTACAAGTCGGTTTCACCTTTGATTTCCCCATACCCCCAAACTATGTATGTCAGGTCAGGTATTCAGTAGTCAAGGACTAATGCCAACACAAAGTCAAGTAAAAGTAAGTCTGTCTGGATCGACAGCAGGAATTGTTAGGTTTGTCGGCATTAGGCACGAGATCAGGAAACAAGTAATGTCATGGTACAACAGGATGAGTCGGTATGTATGTATATGTCAGGTGTAGCAGGGTCAGGCCAATATGTCGTGCAATCGGGTAAGTGCTCACAACAGGTATACAATCAATAATGAACAGCAGCAGGAAACAATAATTAACCACAATATTCCATATAACTACAGTGATGTTTGTATTCTCTTATTAACAGGTTCAATCATCTTTAGGGTGCAACAGCCACAAGGTAAAGCAATATCCATAATTATAAATTAAGGAACTACATGAAATTATACTAAATATAATAATTATCTCATGAATGGCTTAACAGTTTAAGCAGATATGATTCAGTCGTTTTATTTAGTTGAAATATGGGTTGATGTGAGTATTCATAATTATTCAGTTTATTAGTTTTTCTTTTCAATTAGGTTTACACTTGTTACATACAACTACTTCTGTACATGTTCTTTTTAACTAATTATGTACATGTTGAAAGGCAGGAGGAAAGGAATAATCGTTGGAAATGACCAGGATGGTGATGATACTGTAGTTGTTGCACATGTATGTGGACTTTTATCTTCTTAACGAAGACATTATTCTTATTAAAATGGATAGGATATTAAATATTTGGGTGGTACTATACAGCTTAAGCTGTTCTTAAGCATCCATGTTAAAATATACTCAAGGGGTAAAAAGTTAATAGACTGGTAAAACTGCTACATGAAATCTGTTGATGGTGCATTGTGAGTTCTTCTAGCTTATTGATTAATATTTTGTGTTTAAGGCTCCATACTTGTTGCCTTGCTATTGGTGATGATCCAAAAGCCGCATAAAGGATATTAGTTATTTCCTAGTATCCAATTAATATGATATCAATTGCCAACATGAGGTTGTGGTATTAAATAATATGAATTCAATTGCGTGGCGAGACTAGATCTCGCACGCTAGCATGTTCAAGAAAGTATTCAGATACTTGCCTCGACGGTCTGCAAACTGGAACACGGATGCGATGTCGGCAGAAAATGCGATATGATAGCACGGGCCACGGATCGAGTCCCAACAGAGAACAACGGGATCACACGGACCAGGGGCTTCGCGAGAGCGTCGGGTTCGCCAAGACGGCACGGTCGGATTCCGGCAACGACAAAAGTAGCGAAGTTAGCAATACGATAGGATACACGCGAATAACAACCAGCAAGGGGGATGATTTGCACAAAGGAAAGATAGGGGTGCTCACCGAGAGGTACCAGGGACGGCCATGACGGGCTCGACGGCGATGGGACGTCGGCGAGGCAACGGCGGCGGCGGCTGCAAGGGCTGAAGGCCTCGGGTGTGCGGGCGAGGGTGCTGCGGCGAGCTAGAGGAAAGGGTGGTCGGCTCTGGTGGTCGAGGGGGAGAAGGAGGTGGCCCTGGTGACGGCGGCGAGGTCGCCGGCGCGTTCTCCGGTGAACAGTGGAGGGTAGGCGATGGGTTAGGGCTCGTGTTGGTGTTCCGGCGAGGGGAGGAGGGCAGCGACGACGAGGTCGGGATGAGGAGGGTGAGAGGGAGTCGTGGGAGGCGTCGGCGGCGAGAGGCGGCGTCGACGGCGAGGTCTGCGAGGGTGGAGGCGAGGTCGGGGTTGGGTGCAGGCGCGGGAATCGTCGGGAGAACGGGAGGAGGAAGGTGCGGCTAGGTCGAGGAGGCGTTGCTGGCGGCGACGAGGTCACGGGAAGGTCGGCGGTGAGGTCGCGAGGGCTAGGGTTAGGGTTTCGTGTGGGTTTCGTGATGGAGGAAGATGGGTTGAAGGAAGCGGCTGTTGCATGGTTTTATTATATAAGAAGAGAGAGAGAGGGATTGGAGAGAGAGATAGAGATTGAGAGAATATTGAGGGAATATTGAGGGAAGAGAGAGAGATAGGGAAATGGGAGGTGGGGCCCACGAGCTTGATTGTGAGCTCGTGATTGGCTGCAGATTGGCTGCAGGGAGTTAAGGAAATATTTGAGTGATTGGCTGCAGATTGGCTGCAGGGAGTTAAGGAAATATTTGAATAAGGATTTTGAATGGATTTACTGTTAAGGATTAATATTCCTATATAATTTTAGTTTTAGATATTAAATTAAACGGGCCCTTTTTGGCGCGAAATGAAACATTTTCAAATCGCGCCCGGGTTGCGCCCAGATGTTCCAAATTCAAATTATAGGATTTTAAGCGGGTTCCAAATTTTGAAAAGATGTGTTTAATGATTAAAATGCATGCCCCCAAGTCGGACACTTGCACGCGCGCGCAGTCGTCCAAACTTGCCCGTTTCACCGAACGGGATGAAATCTCGACGTGCGGACGCTACCACGCGACTAGTGGCGACGAGTAGGCCAGTATGGACATTTTTAATTTCATTTTAGGTGTTAAAATTTGTTATATGCAAAAATGACTTAGCCGGTTAAAATTTAGCAACAAGCACCAAACAAGCAAGACAAATGAAACGAGCAATGTCAACCACTCAACCAGTAACATAAATAGTATTATTGGGCTCGGGTGTTACATCATACCCAAATACAAAAAGAATTTCGTCCTCGAAATTCCAAGAATACAAAGTAGATAACTACAGGAAAAGGTGAGGAAACTTCTGCCGGATCTCATCTTCTCGCTCCCAAGTGGATTCTCCATGCAATCGATTACCCCAAGAAAATAGCACAAGAGGGATAACCTTGTTTCTAAGAACCTTTTCTCTTCGATCCTTGATTTCAACCGGTCGCTTCTCAAAAGTTAGGTCCTCCCGTACAGTCAACTCCGAATGATCCAAAACGTGGGTTTCATCTCGAACATACCTCCGTAGTTGAGATACATGAAACACATCATGCACACCTGCCAAGGACTGTGGTAACGCCAAACGGTACGCTACCTCTCCAACACGCTCCAATATCTCGAAGGGTCCAACGAATCGAGGACTAAGCTTTCCCCGACTCCCAAAGCGAATCACCCCTCTAGTCGGTGATATCTTCAAGAATACCAAATCACCCACGGTGAACTCTAGAGGTCTTCTTGACGTGTCAGCCCAACTTTTCTGTCTGTCTTGAGCTGCCTTCATATGCTTTCTGATAGTGTTAACCTTCTCAACTGTCTGTACCACTAAATCTGGTCCCAGTAATCTTCGTTCACCAATATCATCCCAACAAACGGGTGAACGACACTTACGACCATACAAGCTTCAAACGGAGCCATCTGGCTAGTTGCTTGGAAACTATTGTTGTAAGAAAACTCCACCAAGTGTAGATGATCCTCCCATGAACCCTTGAAGTCCAACATGCACGCTCTCAACATGTCTTCAAGAGTTTGGATCGTTCTCTCCGACTGGCCATCAGTTTGAGGATGATAAGCTGTGCTAAACTTCAATCGAGTCCCCAAACTTTCCTGTAAGCTCCTCCAGAAGTGTGATAAGAACCGAGTGTCCCGATCGGACACGATGCTCACCGGTACGCCATGCAATCTTACAATCTCCTGTATGTACCGTTCTGCCAAAGTCTCCGTCGATTGACCAACCCGAAAAGGAATAAAGTGAGCTGCCTTGGTCAACCGATCGACAATCACCCATACTGCATTGTTGCCCTTTGGACTCCGTGGTAAAGCTGTCACGAAATCCATGGTTATATGTTCCCACTTCCACTGAGGAATCGGAAGTGGTTGCAACAAACCAGCAACCTTTTGGTGTTCAGCCTTGACTTGCTGACATACCAAGCACTTAGCCACGAAGCGAGCGATCTCTCGTTTCATACCTTCCCACCAGAAGTGCTGTCGAATATCTCGGTACATTTTTGTACCCCCCGGATGTACAGAGTAAGCTGAACTGTGTGCCTCCTTCATAAGCTCTTCACGCACATCTCCCTTTGGCACACCCACACGGCTACCATATCTTAACGAACCGTCTTCATGGATCAGTAAATCGGTTCGCAGTCCGGCTTCAATCTGCTCCCGAAACTTTTGTAGTCTAGGATCCTGCGATTGTGTCGCTTTAATCTTCTCAACTAAGGACAACTGTACTTGCAACTGCATGAACTGTCTCGTAGCATGTGGTAGTACAACCTCCAAGTCAAATCTCTGAAAATCTGCAATGATCTCTCTCTGTGCAGTCAATAACTGAATTGCTGGTAACCGACTCAGCGTATCCGGCACGACGTTGACCTTTCCCGGATGGTACTTAAGATCGAGGTCGTAGTCGGCCATCAGCTCCAACCATCTGCGTTGCCTCATGTTCAACTCCTTCTGAGGGAACACATATTTCAAACTCTTGTGATCTGTAAAGACTTCAACTCTCTCGCCCAATAGGTAGTGTCTCCAAATCTTCAGGGCGAAGATCACGGCTGCAAGCTCTAAGTCATGAGTCGGATAGTTCTTCTCATGAGTCTTCAGCTGTCTCGATGCGTAAGCGACGACTTTCCCGTTCTGCATTAAAACACATCCCAATTCTTTTCCAGATGCGTCGCTGTGAATCATCAGTCCTCCTGAATTATCCGGTACGGTCAGGATCGGGGCGGTTATCAACTTCTGCTTCAACGTCTCGAAGGCCAATGCACATCCATCTCGTGCCATCCTTCTTCTTTACTAAAAGAACTGGAGCTCCCCAAGGTGAGTTGCTGCTTCGAACCCATCCCTTCTCGAGTAATTCACCCACTTGTTTCTTAACTTCTTCCAATTCCGCCGGTGCCATCGGATAATAAGATTTTGATACCGGCGCTGCACCAGGAATAAGGTCAATCGCAAACTCCACATCTCGCTTCGGCGGTAAGCCCGAAATATCTTCAAACACATCCATAAAGTCGCGAACAACTGCCGGCTCTTCATTACTCTCCACTATCATAGCCGCAAGAACATTGTTCGTCGGCCTAGCCCTAAACTCGACTGGCCCGACAGAACTGCTTCCTCCAATGAAAGTAAACTTAGGATGTCCGGGAATCTGGAAAATTACTTTCCTTGCCCTACAATCAATGTGTGCGTGGAAAGTGCCAAGAAAATCCATTCCCAAGACTACTTCATAACTGCCCGTATCAATCACCAAGAAATCTGCAAAAGCTCCCGTCTATAAACAACAACTGTACAATCTCTTCATTCCTTACTAGCTATGATTTTCCCATTCCCAGTGTGTATGTCCCAAAACTAGACAGGGTCGTGCAGGTAATCGAGCGTGTAATTATAAATTTGGACGACATAAATCAGTGGGATGCTCCGAAATTAAATAATGCCAAAGCGGAAAAACCATGAACGAGTAAAATTACCTGAAACCACTTCTCCTGATGCCTTAGCTTCCCCAGCTGTCAACGTGAACGCTCGATCCTGCTTTGGTCCTTGAGTAAGCTGTTCCTGTCCTTGGAACGGTCGCTGCGGAGGCTTCTGAACATCATCTTTCGTGCGATGCTTCGACGGACAAGCATCAACGGTGTGATCTGCCGCTCCACATCTAAAACAGAGTCCCAGCCTCATACGACACTTCTTTCGCACATGTCCGGGTTTATGGCAGTATCTACAGATCACGCTCCACATCCGATCACCCACACTTGTTTTCTTCATTGGTGCTATGCTGCGCCTGTTCACCGGAATACTTCTACGCACGGACGTGTGGTTCAGCGCAAATGCTGGTTCCAGCTCGATTTGTTCCTTTAGTTTCTCCAGCAATCCCCTTATCACTCTACGCCTGGCGGCTAAGACCGCACGCCCTGGGTCCATCTCCAAACTCGTGTCGGCCATAAATCCTGGAAATCAAAGTACCCAACATTAGCATGATGATAGATTCTGAGTATAGATCAAGGCTAGAACTCCAAGATACTTAAATAGAGTGCTGCATTGTGGCTATGCCGCGGTATCATAGCCGCAATTACTTAACTCCACCCAAGTCGCCTAAGTCCTAGAGATAACAAGAAGTTAGGTTTCGAGTTGACAATGCAAAGTAAGTTTGCATGTCGACATGATCTGGAAGAATGATTCAAGGACGGTAAAACGGTCAAGGTGGCAGGACATGTCTCCTAATCATGGGTATTACGATTCGCGTATCGGGTGCAATACCCAACTACAAAGAATCAACCCAATTAACCTATGGCGCTCTGATACCAAAAGACCATGTCACGCCCCGCTTCCCAGAGTACGCAAGATTGGGCACGTGACATAGCCAACCATGCTACCTGTGGGTAGGAAGTATCCATCCACAGTCACATTACGGCTGTAGAGATATCAAGAACAAGATAAATAAACTATCTAACACGTCCAAATCCAGAATAACAAGAGTCAACGAAAAATAAGTGCGGAAGCAAATGATCCAATACAATAGATAGAAAAGTACGTCCCATAATGCGGGCTCACATCTGGAAATGAAATGCAATAAATAAACTAATCACTTCAGAACTCACAAATCAGCCTGCTGGCTGAAGTACTCCTGCTCGGTCGGCGACAGTGGTAAAGAATCTGGGCCATGCAAAACCCAGACGTCAGCGCGTCATGTCAACCAATAATATAATATGAACATGGTAATAAGCAATGCAGTATGAACATGAATAAAGCAGTAACAAGAAATAACAAGCAGGGTAATGTGCAATGGTGTCCAAACTGTCCTATCAGGTTTTCTACTCTATAGTCTTTGAAACCAATTGATGAATCGTCGATGTAACTCAATAGTATCCCGTGCGTGCCCGGGACCACGGTCATGACCCTCGGGGCTGAATCCGAGACGTGCCGCTAAGCAGTAAAAGGTAGTAGGATGGACGAGTGATGTCAGCATCAACACTCCGGAGCTGGCTAAGCCCGTAAGACTGATCAGAACAATGTATCGAACTGTTGAGTTACAAGTCGGTTTCACCTTTGATTTCCCCATACCCCCAAACTATGTATGTCAGGTCAGGTATTCAGTAGTCAAGGACTAATGCCAACACAAAGTCAAGTAAAAGTAAGTCTGTCTGGATCGACAGCAGGAATGGTTAGGTTTGTCGGCATTAGGCACGAGATCAGGAAACAAGTAATGTCATGGTACAACAGGATGAGTCGGTATGTATGTATATGTCAGGTGTAGCAGGGTCAGGCCAATATGTCGTGCAATCGGGTAAGTGCTCACAACAGGTATACAATCAATAATGAACAGCAGCAGGAAACAATAATTAACCACAATATTCCATATAACTACAGTGATGTTTGTATTCTCTTATTAACAGGTTCAATCATCTTTAGGGTGCAACAGCCACAAGGTAAAGCAATATCCATAATTATAAATTAAGGAACTACATGAAATTATACTAAATATAATAATTATCTCATGAATGGCTTAACAGTTTAAGCAGATATGATTCAGTCGTTTTATTTAGTTGAAATATGGGTTGATGTGAGTATTCATAATTATTCAGTTTATTAGTTTTTCTTTTCAATTAGGTTTACACTTGTTACATACAACTACTTCTGTACATGTTCTTTTTAACTAATTATGTACATGTTGAAAGGCAGGAGGAAAGGAATAATCGTTGGAAATGACCAGGATGGTGATGATACTGTAGTTGTTGCACATGTATGTGGACTTTTATCTTCTTAATGAAGACATTATTCTTATTAAAATGGATAGGATATTAAATATTTGGGTGGTACTATACAGCTTAAGCTGTTCTTAAGCATCCATGTTAAAATATACTCAAGGGGTAAAAAGTTAATAGACTGGTAAAACTGCTACATGAAATCTGTTGATGGTGCATTGTGAGTTCTTCTAGCTTATTGATTAATATTTTGTGTTTATGGCTCCATACTTGTTGCCTTGCTATTGGTGATGATCCAAAACCCGCATGAAGGATATTAGTTATTTCCTAGTATCCAATTATCTTTAATATGATATCAATTGCCAACATGAGGTTGTGGTATTAAATAATATGAATTCAATTGCGTGGCGAGACTAGATCTCGCACGCTAGCATGTTCAAGCAAGTATTCAGATACTTGCCTCGACGGTCTGCAAACTGGAACACAGATGCGATGTCGGCAGAAAATGCGATATGATAGCACGGGCCACGGATCGAGTCCCAACAGAGAACAACGGGATCACACGGACCAGGGGCTTCGCGAGAGCGTCGGGTTCGCCAAGACGGCACGGTCGGATTCCGGCAACGACAAAAGTAGCGAAGTTAGCAATACGATAGGATACACGCGAATAACAACCAGCAAGGGGGATGATTTGCACAAAGGAAAGATAGGGGTGCTCACCGAGAGGTACCAGGGACGGCCACGACGGGCTCGACGGCGATGGGACGCCGGCGAGGCAACGACGGCGGCGGCTGCAAGGGCTGAAGGCCTCGGGTGTGCGGGCGAGGGTGCTGCGGCGAGCTAGAGGAAAGGGTGGTCGGCTCTGGTGGTCGAGGGGGAGAAGGAGGTGGCCCTGGTGACGGCGGCGAGGTCGCCGGCGCGTTCTCCGGTGAACAGTGGAGGGTAGGCGATGGGTTAGGGCTCGTGTTGGTGTTCCGGCGAGGGGAGGAGGGCAGCGACGACGAGGTCGGGACGAGGAGGGTGAGAGGGAGTCGTGGGAGGCGTCGGCGGTGAGAGGCGGCGTCGACGGCGAGGTCTGCGAGGGTGGAGGCGAGGTCGGGGTTGGGTGCAGGCGCGGGAATCGTCGGGAGAACGGGAGGAGGAAGGTGCGGCTAGGTCGAGGAGGCGTTGCTGGCGGCGACGAGGTCACGGGAAGGTCGGCGGTGAGGTCGCGAGGGCTAGGGTTAGGGTTTCGTGTGGGTTTCGTGATGGAGGAAGATGGGTTGAAGGAAGCGACTGTTGCATGGTTTTATTATATAAGAAGAGAGAGAGAGGGATAGGAGAGAGAGATAGAGATTGAGAGAATATTGAGGGAATATTGAGGGAAGAGAGAGAGATAGGGAAATGGGAGGTGGGGTCCACGAGCTTGATTGTGAGCTCGTGATTGGCTGCAGATTGGCAGCAGGGAGTTAAGGAAATATTTGAGTGATTGGCTGCAGATTGGCTGTAGGGAGTTAAGGAAATATTTGAATAAGGATTTTGAATGGATTTACTGTTAAGGATTAATATTCCTATATAATTTTAGTTTTAGATATTAAATTAAACGGGCCCTTTTTGGCGCGAAATGAAATATTTTCAAATCGCGCCCGGGTTGCGCCCAGATGTTCCAAATTCAAATTATAGGATTTTAAGCGGGTTCCAAATTTTGAAAAGATGTGTTTAATGATTAAAATGCATGCCCCCAAGTCGGACACTTGCACGCGCGCGCAGTCGTCCAAACTTGCCCGTTTCACCGAACGGGATGAAATCTCGACGTGCGGACGCTACCACGCGACTAGTGGCGACGAGTAGGCCAGTATGGACATTTTTAATTTCATTTTAGGTGTTAAAATTTGTTATATGCAAAAATGACTTAGCCGGTTAAAATTTAGCAACAAGCACCAAACAAGCAAGACAAATGAAACGAGCAATGTCAACCACTCAACCAGTAACATAAATAGTATTATTGGGCTCGGGTGTTACATATATAACGCAGGCAAGGATTTTATTGAATAATAAAAACTTTTTCAAGGGGTTTTTGACAACAATTTTTGGACCGGTGTTTTTTTGTAACTTCATTGTTCTTTTCAACAATTTACCCTTTATTTTATCCAGTAACAAAGCATTTGTATTTCCAAATAAGATCCTCAATTCATGTGGACCCTCAAAACTCTTCATTTATCTTAGAAAAGAACCTCTATGACTTAAATGGTTGTTAATTATTCTAACTACCATTCCAAATGTCTAATCTACCCTCAACCCTTCCCCATTTCATATATTTGATCATCTCTTCGAAAAATAGTCGTCTATTGTCCATAGTGGAGACTCAAAATGGCTTAAGATAGGGAACGTTGAGACTAACGATTATAGGTTCATGGATTTTTCGATTAGGATTTGAAAGAGAGAAGAATATTGTTGATGGAGCATTGAGCAAGAAGAAAATGAAGTTAAAGTAGCCTTGTCTTTTTTCTTTTTTTTCTTTTATGCAAGCAGCCTTTTCTTTAATAGAGTATGGATGGAAAACTAATCCAGGACCAATTTAGATATCAATTTGGAAGTCTTGTATAGAAATGGGAAAGATTTGGGGCTGTATATAAAGAACCTTTTTCATTTCAGTGGTTTGTTTTAAGGGCATGTTTGGTTGCAAGATTATGAAATTTGGATTCCAAAATAGTACGGTTGAAAATTTCTGGATTTGGTAATTTGTTGTTTGGTTGGTATTAGATTCCTAGTATTGGATTTGTAGATCCTTGTAATTTTTGTTTCGTTGGTGAAAAGAAAATGAGATTTGAATTTGAGGATTTTAGAGAGAGATAGAGAGAGGAGAAATATTTTAATAACTAAAGTACATGTGGAGACCACCAAATAATGAGAAATACTTAAGAATCCATTTATTTTTCAAGGATTTTGGAATCCATCTTTTTTGTGGGCCCCATCACACAATCCATATAAATCCATGTTTATAATCCAAGCCAACCAAACACAAAATTTGTGAATTCTAGGATTTGGTAATCCAAAACTCAAGAATCCTTGTACATCCTTCAAACCAGGCCCTAAGGGACAGTAAAATTTCTTAGTTTTAAGGTCTATTATTAGATTGATGGAATTGAAAAAATAGATTAGGGTACCACGACAGAATTCACATGCCACTTGTTCCCATGGAATATTCCTATTTTATTATTTGTTATGAAGGGAGTATATTAGTATGGGTGAAAAGCAATTTATTGTTTGTTTTGAGTTGGAAAGAAAAGAAGATTTGATGGTCGAAATTTTCTAATATTCAAGAACAAACAAATTCC
This sequence comes from Agapanthus africanus, assembly GCA_030015575.1. Lineage (NCBI taxonomy): Eukaryota > Viridiplantae > Streptophyta > Magnoliopsida > Asparagales > Amaryllidaceae > Agapanthus > Agapanthus africanus. Next base: position 105,467,576 of record JASDDO010000031.1, read on the forward strand.
TACAGTATATTTTCAAATTTTCACCTCCAACGAAAAATCATATGACAATTCTAGTCTCCTTCCTATCAACGAAAACAAACGAAGAAATATGAATTTTGGACTCTTTTATTTACGGCATAGAACACTCTCCTCCTAATCCTCGACCTCAACTCAATTTCCAGACAAACAAAACCAACCCTAAAATACTACAGCAAAAAAAAAACACAGACCCTTAAGGGGTTAATTGCATCTTCTTTTTCTAAGTATAGTTTTTTAAAATAGATCTACATTTAAAATTTTAATTATTAAATCCGACCTCTCCCTTTATTTTCTTATTATGAAAATCAATACGGAACAATTAACACCAGATTAACTTTTTTTATTAGCGTTAATGTAAAAAAATACGAAAAGGCGGCTTGGCAGAGTGTAGACATACCGTGTCCATTAGCAGTCCCACAAATTATATCTGCATCAATAGCAGCAGCCTTAGCAGAGTGTAGACATATCATGTCCATTACATACAAAAAGCCGGCTCACAGGTCAATGCATGAAAATGAAAATGAAAAAAGAAAAAGGATAAAGAAGGCATATGCCTATTTTTACACTTGGATTACCAACTTTCCAAGTATACACAACATGAAATACATGAGCAGCTGTTTCGGAGCTCATAGCCCTTTAAATTTGAATATCCAAACAAACAGACAGTGCAATGATGATGATGATACAAGGCTATGCATGTAACTGCTGTAGCGATTCATCGTCTTTCATTGCTCTGTATTGTTATAAACAGTGTCTGGCTGCACCTCATCCGGAACCTCCTCCAAGGATTCACTCATCTTTTTGCAAACGTAAATGTAGTGGGAATCTGGATCCTCGAGAACAAACTCGGGTGGAAGCAGACCCTTCTCTGTGAGCGGAACGGGTTCCATCATAGATTTTGATGTGCTCCCTTCACGGCAACGGTACCCAGGTCTAGCTGTAAAATTGATTAACAACGTATGAACGCCTGTATTCTCCTCAACAATTTCTCTCTTGAATAAGAATTAAACTTCTGTAGAATCTAAGCAGGTCCAGGAAGAAAGAATCTAAGCGATCACTTTGAAACTTTACTATAGACAACTGCTTTGAAATAATAATTCTACGAGTGTACAGAAGGAAGTATCACTTATTTGTAACAGTAATGCCCTGTTGTCAACCGAAATTGTGAATAAGAAAAACGCTGACATGAAGAGCACCAATGCCCGCATACTTCCGTCCAAGTAATACAAAAAATTTAACACAATAATGTCTTTTTATCTCAATGGCAAAGCCCTGCCTTTACATTTGATTGTGCATGATGAAGAAAGCCACACCCCTAACTAAACACACGCAAAATCTCATGAAAGGAATTCAACCCGCAAAGATACCTAAATAGGTTCTGGACAAAGCATAAGTTTGCAGATGCATTCTTGATATAAGAGCTACTGTAGTATATGTTTGAACATGCTACTTTATGTGGATTGCATCAGCTAAGTCTACTCAAAATAGAATGGTCAGAAAGAGCAAAATAAAGAACAGATAGCAACTGACACCCTATTAAGAAATTGAGGACTAGGCATCAATTTAGCATACAGCCTTTATGTGTGGGTTCCTAATTCCTACAGCAGGCGACTACAGCCAAAAGGGCTGGCCGTTAAACCTATAGCATCACCAAACAAAGCTCTTGACTCAATTATGGGATACCATTTGCGTAGTCTAATGCGGAAACAAATTCTTTTGGTGGCCATGATAATGGATTCATACATGGTATAGAATATATAGTTGTTAGCTAGTTATCTGCAAAAAAGGAATACTTCAGCTCCAATATGAACAACGAGCACCAGTTTCCAAGTATACGATTTTCAGTACAATAGATCAATGACATGATGCCATGACGCAATAATGGGGATGGAAGGTTGCATTGAAGTGCCAAGAAGCTTCGTATTAGTTATTGACCCATGTGATCGACAACATTTTTATCAACAAGGATTGAGTATCAGTCCAGCTCGAAATTTAGATGAGTGAATCTGGGAACAAGAGAACGAGAGAACTCGGATATGGGTTTCTAGGTTGGAGAATTCACGATAGAGATGCTCACTCTCTTATATATCGGTGTAGAGGATGGGTATTCAGAGAACATCTTTGACTTTGAGCCCGTCCATCATCGTGTCGCAAATTCTCACATCAAGGTAGACGTAATACTGAACTTTGACCCCTGATTTAATGATGATATGATTTTCCCTCTACTTGGAAGCTCAAGCTAATAAGGCCTTATAGTCAAGGTTTTGTCGACCAAAACAAAGTAGATCGACAAAGGCTTTGACCAAGTATAGATGATAAAATAAAAAATAAGAAGAAGAAATGCCGCCATGTAAATTGAGAGATGACATTATTGCTGCTAACATGCAGTGGCCAGTCATTAGCAAAAAAAACAGTTGACTTTTATGACAACTGATTTTCAACATAGTACCAAAAGGTGTTGCTTCAATCTGAATTGCACTTGCAAATTGAAACCCTCTGGTGCCTTAAATCGGTATTCTTTGACTCTCAACTCAAATGTTGGTTTTTTTCTTTCCCATGGGACTTCAAAAGCAGTCGTTCATTCTCCCTTTCCCCTACTTTCTTTTGCTCTCTGCACATTCTAGGGTTGCTTGACTTTTGTCATAATAATGTTGTTACATATAGTTAATGAAACCCAGATTTACACCTAGTCTTATTCTTTATGTTAGTTTTTGTCGGTTATTTCTTCTCAAAGGTATGCAACCATTTCTTACTTAATGTAAGTGGGATGAACCATGGCCCTCATGTTTTACCTAAAACTATGAAAGAGAACTTAGAATACAAAATGCATGTACTGTTGACTCATGAGGAACTTACATTGTAATCGTTGGTTGAGTAGTTGAAGAACAGAGGTTTGCTAATTTTGTTCAAGATGGAAACAAATAAGCATGGTTCTTCTAAAACTTAATAAGAGATTTATACCGGGTATCAACATCGAAGAACAAGCTAAAAAATTACAAAACATGGTTGTGACAAATGGAGAAGGTAATCGACAAACTTTGGTTGGAATCATATCATAAGGAGATTTACATGTGCTGGTGATATATGAGAGAAGATTATGACGTTAGATAATTTTTAATCATTGTTTCTTACTTCATAAGATTCTAGTTCACAGCAAATATCAAGTTGGATTTTCATGCTTCTTTCATAAAATAGGGCACTGAAGATGCACCTGCCCATATCATCGATCATTTTTCAAAATTATGAAGAGCTCAAGCTTGTGTACGGCTGTTTTCTACATTGGGAGAAAGTGTGATAGTACAGGCCTAATGGAAATCACTGCATACATGACAGTATGAAGTCTTCATAATCGTCAAAATTCCGTATGTCGTTTGAATAGTGCATCGGAGTTTTCCATCATTTATGAGAAGAAATTAATTTGATATTTCTTGAAAACAATTGTGACTACGATTATTAAAGAGCAATGATAACTGCCACAAAAACCAAGAAATATTCCACATTGGGGCAGGTAAATGTCTGCTTGTACGATCAAAACCAAATCCTGGACTTTATGGGTTATCTTCTTGATTGGTTCCTACACTTACAAATTCTCAATTTATTTTTCGCATAGTACAAGTTTTGTTCTTGAGCCGTCTGCTATAGAAAAATCACCCTAGCTATCATTTCCTTTCCAGGTACTCAATTATTGTTGATTTTTCACCTCCACCAAAATAAAAAACAGCTTTAGTGGGCTATATCATTGTTGGTCCATATCTATTGTATTTTGATTTCCTCTATGCTCATCAAGATACATTAGTAACGCCGGTTATGATTTCCTTCCTACTACTTGATGAAAATTCAGGAATATCTGAGGCTTCGCCACTCCATCTTATATAAAACAAAAATAACATAAGGTGTGAAATAGGTACTCATGGTCCAGATAAAAATCAACATAAACGTTTACTAAGTAGTTAACCTATGGAGTATTAATAGCATATGTGTTTGTATATGGGTTTCTAAAGTCTTCTAGAAGATCCGTTTTTATGTAATTAGTTACAAAATTGGTGATATAATTGTAAAATGGCTATGCCATATATAAAGAGGAGGATGGGGCTAATCCCAATCCATCGATTATCATTCACCTAAACACTCTCTCTCTCTCCCCATAATTTTCACATAGTATCAGAGCCTAATCTGAACAATTGATCCTCTCTAGATCTAATCCTAGCCACTCATCTAACATTAACGCACAAAAATAAAAATAAAAACTTACCCTAGATCCAACTGCCGCTGCCACCTTCTTCCTCACCCTCGACCTCGTTGAGCGTCATCTGACCTCGCGAAGCTTCATGGACGTCGTTCTTTTTGAGTCGAGCCTCCAAGTCTACTCAGATCTGAAGATCCAACGCCAGATCGCCATCGTTTGAAGATCGGCATGGCTTGTATGGGCTAGACTTAGAGATCTTTGCTCGATTTTCTTGATGGTTTCAAGCTCGAGTTGAGGTTGCTTGCTGTTTTGGGGATCAAATTTGAAGTTGCTCATTGTTCTTGCTGATTTGGGGCTCGAGATGGCGAGATTCCAGCGGTTCTTAAAGATTTGATCTCGACTTGGAGCTTTTGGCAGGGATTTGATTGCTGTTTGAAGCTCGATTTGGGGATTTTTCCTGCTGCTACAGTATCCTTAGGCATTTTCTCGAGGTTTGCTACATCTTTTTACCTCAAATTCTTGGTAATTAGTTCATTCTATTGGCGAAAATTGTGTTTAGCTATGATTTGGTGCATTGATTGTGTTGTCGGAGTTCGCTTTCAATTGAGTTTGTTGTTTGATCGCGGATCGGATCTTGGAAGATTGATCACAACATTTTTGAGTGGAACCTTAATAGATTTTTTTCTTTGATTGTTGGATGGGATCATGTGCAATCCCTTTTTTAGTGGTTCTCGATTGAGTAGTAATACTTGAAGATGAAGAGTAAATCAAAGGGCAAGTCGGTTTCCTCCACAGATGTCTTGGCCACCAAAATGGTGGATTTCAAGTTGGATGATCAGAATTTCCATAGCTGGAATCTTATTGTTGAAAGATGCATTAAGGGGAGGCGGAAAGGTGACCATTTGACGAAACCTTCTCCGGTGCCAAGCTCGACTGACTGGAAGGTTGATGACGTCCGGCTTAGTCATCTTATGCTCAGCTCTATGGAGTGAAGGATTATGAGTTGAGCATCACACGACCCATAAACCTTCGCTCCATAAATAGAGCTGAGCATAAGGCGGCTAAGCTGGTCGTCGTCAGCCTCTCAGTCGATGAGCTTGGCACAGGAGGAGGATTCGTCAAATGATCACCCTTCTGCCTTCCCTTAATACATCGTTCAACTATGAGATTCAAGCTATGGAAATTATGATCATCCATCTTGAAATCCACCATCATGGTGACCAAGACATCCGTGAACGAATCAGACTTGCTCTCCAATTTACTCTCTGTCTCTAAGTATTACTCCCCAATCGAGAACCACTAAAAAAGGGATCACACAAGATCCCCACCCAACAGTTAAAGTGTAACATTTTAAAAATTATAAATATCATTTTATGATTTAAATATAGGTATTATGAGTTTTATAAAAATAATACCTAGTGTGGATTTGGATTTTTCCATATTGATATCCGTATGTATATTTATTTTTGGGAATTGTTAAATGTGAGATATTTTGAAAATGATAAGTATTTTGTATTTGGGAAATAATATGGTATTTTTGTGTTATTTGTATTGTTAAGTTAGAGAGCCCATACCCTCACCATACCCTTATCCTCACCCCTTCTCTCCTCCTCTCATAACTTCCATCTCATTACTCTCTCCTCCAAAATATCTCCCTCTCTCTCAAAAATGTTTCTAACTCTTATCACTCTTAAACACCCAAACCAAAATTCTTAGCTTTTCTTCATAAAAATTCATGTTTGAAACCAAGTTTTGCAACTAAATCCATCAAGACTTCAAGTTGAGCCACCACAACCTCCAAGATCTCAAATGAACATCTTTAGGGCTTGAATCTCTACTTTACATCACTTCAATAGGTAAGAATCCTTCTTTACCTCGAGTTCTACAAGTTTTGATATGTTTGGCCATGGAAAAATATAGTTTCTATATTAAAAATGGAATTTTTATAGGTTGGATTGATTGTAGTTTAGTTTTTGAAGTGATCCACTACTAGTGATGAATTGAGTATGGTTTACTTGGTGACTACACCCTATTTTGGGAAGTAGAGGGTACTTTGGTATAAAAGAATGGATTTTTAAGGTTTTGGAATTTCCAATTTTTACAAAATTCGTTTCAGTAAAATACGTCTGCTCAATTGAGCTTTAGACATCTGCCTCGTATATGTTTTAACAGTTTTTCTTTCTTCAGACGTCTAGCACCCAAACCTTCAGACGTCTGTCGATAACATGTGAATCTTTGATTGTTAATTTTCAGACGTCTCATGCTCAAGCCACCAGACGTCTGCTTTTGGTTTGGATTTCTTGATATTGTTCTTCAGACATCTGCGAGCCCTTCTTCAGACGTCTGCTTACTTCCTGTACGACTGTGACCCTTTGGTCCGATGTCTGAGACTCTTTCTTCCGACGTTTGCTTAGTTTCTATGCGACTGTGATCTTTTGGTTAGACGTCTGCCTAGATTCAGACGTCCGCGCTTCAGTATTTTTGACAGTTTTGCTATTTTGATAATGGTTTTGCTGTATTTCGTTTGTTTGGATTTGTATTGGTTTTAATGGAGTTTCCTTACATATTTATGACTGCTTGGTTATAGGGACCATCGCGAAGACTTTCAAGATGGCGAGAAAGGGTAAGAAGGTCGTCGGCTTCGACAAGAGCGAGACGCAATTCGGTGAGTGGATTTATATCTAGAGGAAATCGGGTGGGTGACGTATAGCGCCCCCGAACTAATTTTAAGGAACACTTAGTATAGAAAGCATATATACGTAACCCGGATACTTAGATAAATTAGTTTATAGTTCGTAGATTATGTAATTATCGTATAATTCATAACTAGTAGGCTATATATATATATATATATATATATATATATATATATATATATGAATATTGTATGTGCCGTATGCAACTAGATATCCATACTAATATTATTTGGATGATTTTTTTCATCATACGATGGTGATTCCGTACTCGATGTGATGAGGATAGATTGCCGAATGCGGTTTATGATTATTTGGCTCGTGGAGTCTCGATATTTAATCTCGATTGGGGTATTATGATGATGCTTGATTATACTATTTGTAAAACTAACAATTCGTTTCCAATTATAAACACTAATGTCGAGGATGTCCTGGTTATTTCAAATAAATATCTATATTAAAAACATTACAGTATCCTCCTTTTCAAACAACGTTTCATTCTATTTTAAATCGTATAATCGTATATATAACGCTTGTTCATATTACGTTTATTATACTTGTTATACGATCGCGTTTAGTTTATTTTGTTAAGTTACGCTACACTTGTTATATTCATTCGTAGACGCTTCGTATATTTAGTTTACGATACGACGCTTGTATGGACACACTTCATAGAATACTGCACAATTACAATTATTGCCATGTTGCACGATCACAGACTCGCATGCCACACAAACACATCATTGGTACTGCCATGACACTGTAGAATTGCCATGCTCGATAGTGTTCTAATTATATCGATGTTATTATATGAATGTGATTTATTAATATATCTGCGTATTAATCGTCAACTGAAGGATGCAGCATGATGCATTGTTAACGATTATGATATTATGTTTCCGATAGGAAATTGAGAGCTATTCTCGTATGAATACACTTTGATAGAACACTTACACATCTACTAATGATTGCCATGTTGCACGATCACAGACGCATATGCTGCACTACACATCATTAGTACTGTCATGACACAGTAGAAACTGCCATGCGTATTCGTGTTCTAGTTATCCATGCTTGTATGCATAACACTTGATGATATTGATATTGATATACGAATACCATTACCATGGATATTCGTAAATGATTGTTACCAATTGTGGCAAAGATGATTATGGATTGTCCTTATGGACTTGATGTTTTCCATGGATTTCGAGAAACCGCAATATGATTTTAAAACTTGCTTGCGTTTGCAAAAACGCGGTTTTCTATTGATATGATGATTTGGACATCCACCATGACTTCTGTATTTATGATTGTGATATCCGATATCGAGATGGGGGATAGCCAATTGAGGATACATGGTAGATCCGGTTCGGTACCCAGGGGCAAGATACCAAATGGAAAGACGGTGAGCTAGCAAGATGACGTGATAGTATTGGACACAACGGATATCCGAAGGACACCAACCAGTGTATTATGATGAAATTGAGATGAGAATTGATTCAAGGGACAATGTCTAAGAAAACACCTGATATTTACGTGTCGATGATAGGCACGGTTTTCTGATAATTTTATTAGTGATGTGTTTCCATTTGCGCGAACTGATTATGATGCGCTTTATTTGATGTGATATGAATATGTGAGGGGTCTGTTGGCTATAGTGCCCTCAAGGCAATTATCATAATCGCAGGCATGTGATTATGATGATTGAGGGAGGACCTATACCAGTAGAACAGTCTTACTCGAGATGATAATATTCTATCTGGTTTGTCTTTATTATCATGTACAGCATTAGGTGGCATTACAGATCACTATTACATATTGATATAGCCCATAGGATTCTTGCTTGACTGCCAGTAGTATGATGACGATCATATACGTGGGAGCTGGGAAGTCTATAGTCACATCCTTAAATGTCCCTAGTCATGGGAGTTTAGAGACTGGGCATCGATACTCTAGAGTAGACTAGTGTATACTGATCGAGACCCCGACAAGAGGCGATGGCCGGTCTCACAAGCCATTGGTGTTAGTTTGTCCACCTAAGATGTATACAGGTGCTCATTGGGTTATGAGTACTTTGGACGGACTCGCCGGGAACATGCTAGTTGGTATTATACATATTGTCAGATAGTAGTTCCCTGGTGACATGTGTACAGGTTAATTTATCGATCTGAGATCGTCATTTGTCTCGTGTGAGTTCCCACTGTGGTTTGATTACTACCCTACTACGGCTCAAAGGAGTCGTGCAAACAGGTTTTAGTTGGGTACAGTTCCGAACCACATGGAGGCAGTAAGCGGATCGTCAGGGGATTCGTCTCTCCCAATATTGGGGGTTGATGTCGTGGTTGTGCACGGGTGGCCATCATCAGAAATCCTTGGCCAAGATAGTCGAGAATTACTGATCTAGGATCGGTAGTTTCTCAGGTGGTGATGGGCTTCATACCGACACTAAATATCGCGTTATTAGGGATCTGACTTTATCCACCCTTAAACTCGATATGCGATACTCATAAACGAACGAACCGGACTGTACGGATATTGTCACTGTCAAGCTCGGTAGGGGTTTCAGGATGAGTTTGCTCGTCGGCCTCTCTTTCGCTCAATACCTGGATAGTCGTTACGTACAGCTAGTGCCGCTGACTTGCTTGTGGTTGAACCCACTGCCAGTGTATTGACGAGTTTTTAGAGTCTCACACAGAGGGTTTTCCTGCTTCGGGCGAAACGATGTAGAGGTCGTATGGTTTTACGGCAGGGTTCGATCATATACATGTATTTGTACACGGATGATATTCGGACGGATAATACTAGTGGGCTTTGGTTTAAGCTGAATCTTAGTATTGTATTTGTTGGATTATTTTCGTCTCTTTGTATCCGTATTCTTCAGAATACGGATGCGGATATGTATATACGGTTGAGAGGTATTCTTGTAATTTCTTACAAGATTACCTTTTAGAAGATTACACCTCAGTATGGTTTAGACTTTTTTGGATTAAAAGGTTATTGAGGTGTAGGATGAGGTGTTTATTGCATTTTTGTGGCATGGCTAATTAGTGACCCATGGTTACTATTCTACCATGCTTAGGGTTTTTGTTTGTTGTGAGATTATGTTGACTTGAGATATTTTTTGTTGACTAAGATATTTTGGAGACATGGACATTTATGTGATGGCTCCATTATTTCTTATCACACTCACACAACAAACAAAAGCACAAGCCATTATTCATTTCTTTTTCTCTTTCTTGAGTTGCTCTCAACACCTCATTCTCATGGCATCTTCTTCTTCCTCTAGCTCCACTCAAACCCTCTCATGAGTTGAGAATTCTTGGGTGTCTTGAGACAAATTAATACTTCATCACTCTCTACTTCATCTACGGTATCTAGAGTAGCGATTTAGGTGCCCTAGTTGCCTCGGATATGAGGTTGGAGCTCGTTGCATAGACTCTCGAGTGGATCATCTTCGATGGAGGGAGACCGGAGATCAAACTTGATCAAGGAAGCCCCTAGGAGCTTGGGATGATGGTTGAAGACCGAAAGACACGGATCTATTCGGTATAACCATTCTAACTATTTTGCATGTTTTGTTATCTAGGGCTTATGGGTAGATCCGGGTAATTGGTTGTGGTAGCGTCAAGTTTTATAAATTTTTGTTCCGCATTTGGTCACGGATTGATGGCCGGGACGCTGCCATAACCCAACATGGTATCAGAGCCACTCCATAAGCCTTAGTTAACTCATTACGACATTAGAAATCCGTCGTTTTTGTCGTGCAAAAACTGCCAACAAAAACAATTCAAAAACTGAAAGTTTGAGATGTTTACACACCCTGCGGGCTCACGGTTTGAACTGAGAAGCCGCGGGGTGGTGCATGGGCACCCTGGGGAATCCCCGGGGGACCGAACGGCTCGGCCCACTCCCCAAGACCACCACAAGGTGGTCTTGGCGGTGGGGTGGGCAGTTTCGGGTCTGCCTCACGCCCTGGCCACCTCGGGGGTGGGGGTACCCCCTCTAGGCCCCCCAACTCGAAGTTAATTTCATGCTTAACTCCCCGCGAAGGTTCGAGCGTGTTTTGTTTTGATTCGGACTTCCGAATTGGCTTTAAACGGTCGGTTTTTGGAACTTTAGCTCAATGTTTTTTCATGGTTTTGGAAATTGGTTTAGTTTGCTAATCGCGTGCGGAATTCTAATGTCGTAGTTTTCAGTACATACATTACTGTCTGCGACCGTGAATGTCATTAGAGCGGTACAACTCGTCTAATTGTTATATGACTTTTAGACGGGTTTGCGAACGTGACATTCACGTAGATGTTCTGTGTTGTGCTGTGGTTGTGGTTGGATCGTCGTGGTGGATAGCTTGGGTGCAATGGTAGTACAGTTTGAGTTTATTTGTACATTTGATATTGCGGGACGAGCATCCTACATGTGGACTGCCGTCACTGCCCATTTGTATATTATTTGTTTGGGGCACAACCGGATTGAGGTCGATGTCACCCTTGTACTTATTTTCTTTTCTGTACTAGGATTACCCCGCGGTGGAGTGCACGAATAGCCGGATTCTAGAGGGCAACGGGCCCGCATCTCATGGCGTTGAGACGGAGGGGGCCTCACTCTAAAATTGGCGGGCTATTCGCCACACACGTAGGGGGTATAGGTTGACCCATGGAGGAGTGCTCAAGTTTCCGGATCTCGTGAAGTGCTGGGTGGCCCATTCACGTTGTTGATTGGGGTTGCCTCGCTTCTGGTTTTGGCGGGTAACTTGCCGCACTCGTAAGGGTCTAGGTTTTCATTGCACAGGCTACCCACACGACCAGGGAAACGTCGGGTTTCACTTGCGGATCAAGTGAAACCTGGGGCTCCAGAATTATCCACCACTCTGTGATGCTTGGCTGTGATTCTGAGATGTTGCTTTATATCATGCTTGGGACGATTGTTATATATATTTATATATATACTAATAGATGTATATGTTTTGCATCCGCACTAGTCCAGACCCCGCTCTATCGTTAGTTAAATAACCTAACGGGTGATGACGGGACCCAGTGGCGAATGCGAATGGCATATACGTACATTTTATTTTTCGTTCCTTTTTCTGTGGTATGATATGTTAACTGATGGGACTGCGTTGATTCTGATCAATGCAAGGAAAACAAACCTATTCAATGTTGTTGGAATAATTTTCAAAAGCTGTTATTACAAAGATGTTTTCTTTTGTTTTGCACAGCGATATTCGGTTATGAATATCCAGCACCTCATTCGACGAGGCAAGAGCCGAGATCCCTTCACCGGGAGTGACCTCTTGGGCAGAAGTTTGCGTCAGGATAATAACTTCACTATAGTCGATTACTTTTTGCTTTGTATCGTGATATTCAGTTTGGAATATCCTGCACCTCATTCGACGAGGAAAGAGCCGAGATCCCTTCACCGAGAGTGATCTCTTTAGCAAAAGTTTTCACCGCTATATATTTGTAAAGCTATCCGGTTCTTTCAACAATATCAAGTTCATTACGTTAAAGGTTTTTCGCCAAAAACCATTTGTAGCCCTCCGTCATTTCAGACGGGTGGCACTTAGTATTCATGCTATGTTTGTTGGCCTTAGTCAAGGCATAATGTATGGTAACTATTTGTTACTTTTTTGTTGCATAGATAAATGCGTTGGTTTGGGACAGTCGTACAGCCTTGTTGGCCTTAGTCAAGGGCGAGTACGGATGGGTTCAAATTAACCTGGACAATGACGGGTAGAACTTGACATGTGACTTATGATTTGTTGGCCTTAGTCAAGGTCATAAGAGCATGGGGTAAAAATCACATCGGGAGTTTCTAAAAAAACTGAAACTTGTCAGGTATGCGCATACCTTCTGGAGTGTGATAACTTAGTGGATTCTATTAAGTTATCATGCGATGATAGTTGGATTACGATTCCCACTGATGAATTGGTTTACTCCTCGGATGATTTTAGATGATCCCGACTAATTATCCTTTGGGTTTGGGGGAGGATTCGAGGAAACAGTGGGAGCTATCCGGATTAGATAAAGTAATTAACCATTCTGATCTAGGTTAGAGTACACGCTGAGTGTTTCTTTTCTCTCTCTCTTTGGCAGCGACCATGACCCGACCCTAGACTAAAACTCATGAACCAAGTTAACCGAACCTTCTTAAAACACACTGGCTTTTGGATTGTCAGAGTTGCATACTTCATTGCCACTCCTACTTTTACCCTTTACTTTTCTCCGGAACATTCTGTATCACTACGAAGATCCACATTTATTGGATATGACCATCGTATAGTTACATACGAATTCGAAGAAACTTGTTTCAGATTCGAGAATGGTTTCCGATTCTGGAGAAATTGAATAGGACTATTCAGTTGTCTTTTCCTTTTACCTTCTCTCAGGTTGTGAGGGCTCCTAGGATTAGGAGAGGATACACCTATTGCGCTTATTGGATAGTCTTCTTCCAAACCTTAGGCTGGTGCCGAAGGATGGGGAAGGAAGAAAACCAATTAGCCTAAGTGTGGTGTACAGAAGATAACAAGTAAAGACAAATAAAAGGATTAGAAAGAGGGCAAAGTAAAATGCGACTGCTATCATTCACGACGAAACCGCGTATATCATCGCCACTCCTACTTCACCTTTGCATTTCTCTGGAACATTCCGTATCACTACGAAGATCCACATTTATTGGATACGCCATCGTATAGTTACATACGAACTCGAAGGAACTTGTTCCAGTTCGAGAATGGATTCTGGTTCAGGAGAAATCGAATTGGATTATTCGAGTTGTCTTTTATTTTTTATCTTCTCTCAGATTGCGAGGGCTCCTAGGATTAGGAAGGTACACCTATTACGCTTATTGGATAGTCTTCTTCCAAACCTTAGGCTGATGCCAAAAGGTAAGGAAGGAAGAAAACCATTTAGCCTAAGTACGGTGTACAGAAGGTAATAAGTAAAGACAAATAAAGAGATTGGAGAGATGGCAAGGAAATATACGGTTACAGTTATGAATCTGGATAGTGGAAATGGCATTGCTAGGAATACCCGGATATCCCTTCGAAACATTTTCATGTTTCAGTTTCACTGTGAGTTGTTAATTGAAAACTGATTTCCCAATTAGATTCTTACTCCAGGGTATGTATTTACCAGGTTTGATTCTTACATATGTATGGTATTACAGATGATGAGTGGGAGTAAGATATTCAGAATTAGGTGATTATATCCTCATTATATCGGAATTCGTTGTAATTGGTGATATTTGAGGAAATCGCCTGGGTTTTTTGCCGGACGGCAAATATTTGGTTTTGAATATCCGTAGTTATGCACCAGTTTAAAACTGATATATCTGTACGTTTATTTTATAAAGTGAGATATAACTTTCTGAAATTATGTCTGTGACATTTACCTATATCAGTTGATGGTTAGGTAAGGAGCATTCAACAACGGTGTAATTTTTCGTAACCATAATACAGTTTTCAACCTACGACGCACAGGATATGAGTTATTAAACTCAGGGGACATATACAAAGTATTGTATGTCGTCCAGTGTCCATTAGGACAAAGGGTTGGTGCTCATACTATATTTTGTTTACTTGTGACTTCTTTAGTTTTCAGACAAGTATTTCGTTGAAATACAAGATCCAAATTTTGAGAAGTTGTAGGTATATGAATAAAGTAGAGAACCATATGTTGCAAACTATCAGGATTCTTCAAGATGATCGAAAATGTAAATACTTGTGCTAGGTATTCCATTGATAGTAATGGTTTTGAGAACTTGCTTCTTTTTCAGGTTACTGATATCTGGATGCACTCCTAGTTGAGTAATGTTGATCGCCCTCTCTCCGTTTAGTTGACATGCACTGGAGACAGCTGCATGATTTGAATCTGGTTCCAATTAAATTAGTGCCTCTGTCTCTATATTGTATATAGAATGGTTCATATTTTAACAATATTAAGGTATATGGAGTTGTCCGGCTTATGCTTAAAACCAGACTCTGGACATACTCAAGGCACGTTTCAGTAATGGCAGTTTGTGGGTTATCCCGGGCTATGACGATGGGTAACTTTCTCCCATCTGGAAGATCAATAGTGATTGTTCTTGACTCGCCACAGTTTTAGCAAAATGAACCTTTTCAGAAAACAGTAGTGGGAGTATGGTAGAACTGGAAGTGATTCCAGAACCACAAACGATTACTGAAAATTTAATAAAACCTAAAGATTCAATCGGGTTTGACATTCCATTAGCCACTCCGCAGATATGTTGGGTAATCTCAGGCGCCCGAGAGGTATTCGGTATCCTCAAAGACGGTGACAGGAAGGTTCTTGTTTACCCAGACTTGTCATTACTGCTGTTCTAAACTATAAGATCCGGCAGAAAGATGAGTATAGCGTCATTCTAAACTAACTTTAGAAGTACACGTGTATATGACTGCCAAAGGGTTGTTATAGTCAGTGGGAGCAGCAGAAGCATAGTGGACAAGTAGCTTGTGTCTATTTATAGACTAAAGCAGATATAGCGGAGATAGATCATCTATTTTTTATGTGACAGTCATAAGCTTTGACTTCATCAGAATAGGAGATGGATCTGTTAAGAAGGTAGTAGGGTGTTATGTCCTGGTATTTGGATGACATGCACTTTATAGGAAGTGAAATTCATATACTACGATCGGTTATACTGTGGTTGTCACACAGTGGTTTCTCCACATTGGATATGGATAATATATCAAGCATTCTGGTAACTAGATCTATGGTTTTAGATCTAGATTTGGGTAGTTTCCCAATCTGGGTACTTTGACACTATTCTAAAGGTGTTTTGGAATGGACGACTCTTGGCATGGTGGTGTACCTGCAGGTGATGGAGTCACCCTCTCTAATGGTGTCCTACAGACTAAAGAGGAGAGGGATGTGCATGATTGGTATATCACTTGCTTAGGCAATTGAGTCAATCTTAAGATGTCAAGTACCACACCAGATGTTGTTTTTGCACTAATTGCAATAAGTTTATATTAGTCCAATCCTGGAGAAACGTTCGGAAGCAGTTTATGAACATAACTGGATGTTCTAGGGATATGGTAACAGCAACCTCCTTCGGGAGACGACTATCATTCCAGGCTTCCAAGATGACATGGATGACAGAGCGCAGAGTTTTAGTTTTCCCTCTTTTGAGGGGCAGTAGTTTGGACAGGTGGTCCAAGCGGATACTGAGGAAGGCATGGTGCAGGATACTGATTAAATTCAGTGGACAATACAGTCTAAGAAGTTTGTTGGATTTGGAGTTCATTTGTGAACTGGGTCCCATCAGATATCCAGACATATTCTAAGATAGGTATTGCTCATTTCGGGAGATAGCTTTCTCCGCAATGTTGAGATATAGAGAGATACAGAAAGAAACATTGGAACGGATCCACTCACTAAGGCTATTTCTCGAACACAATAGTTTCGCAAACGAGCTTTGCGAGACTGATTAGTAGAAGAGTTGGGTGTTCGGTATCACACGGGCTGTGAGTATACGACACCGCAATAATTAGCCTTAAGTGCAAGTGGGAGATTGTTGGCTATAGTGCCCCCAAGGCAATTATCATAGTCGCGGACAGGTGATTATAATGATTGAGGGAGGACCTATACCGGTAGAACAGTCTTACTCGATATGATAGTATGCTATCTGGTTTGTCTTTATCATCATGTACAGCATTAGGTGGCATTTCAGATCACTATTATATGTTGATAGAGCCCATATGATTCTTGCTTGACTGCCAGCAGTATGATGGCGATCATATACGTGGGAGCTGGGAAATCTATAGGCACATCCTTAAATGTCCCTAGTCGTAAGAGTTTCGAGACTGAGCATCGATACTAAGAGTAGACTAGTGTATACTGATCGAGACCCCGACGAGGGGCGGTGGCCGGTCTCACAAGCCATTGGTGTTAGTTAGTTCATCTAAGATGTATATAGGTGCTCATTGGGTTATGAGTACACCGGATGGACTCGCCGGGAACATGCTAGTTGGTATTATACCTATTGTCAGATAGCAGTCCCCTAGTGACATGTGTACAGGTTAGTCTATCGACCTGAGATCGTCATTTATCTCGTGTGAGTTCCCACTGTGCTTTGATTACTACCTTACCACGGCTCAAAGGAGTCATGCAAACAGGTTTTAGTTGGGTACAGTCCCGAGCCACATGGAGGCAGTGAACGAATTGTCGGGGGATTCGTCTCTCCCGGTATCGGGGGTTGATGTCGCGGTTGTGTACGGGTGGCCATCACCAGAAATCCTTGGCCAAGGTAGTCGAGAATTACTGATCTAGGATCGGTAGTTTCTCAAGTGGTGATGGGCTTCATACCGACACTAAATGTCGCGTTATTAGGGGTCTGACTTTATCCACCCCCTAGACTCGATATGCGATACTCATAGACGAACGGACCGGACTGTCAGGCTCAGTAGGGGTTTCAGGATGAGTTTGCTTGTCGGCCTCCCTTTCGCTCAATACCTGGGTAGTCGTTACGTACAGCTATTGCCGCTGACGTGCTTGTGGTTGAACCCACTGCCAGCGTATTGACGAGTGTAACGATCTAGAAATCGTTTTGTGCTTGTTTCTGTTTTTGGGTGAAATTCATCGGTATCGTCAGTTTTATACCGATTGCGATCAAACGGCCATATCGAGTTACCAGCACCTAGTTTGGATAAAATAAAGCTTGTGCGCACACTTTGAGAGTATATGGGACGTTTTGGTGCAATTTGAATTTTTCCCATTTTTAATGTTATTTTAATCCGGTTTGCACATTTCTAGAATCTTCTCTTTTCAATTTTTCTTAAAATTCTTCTTAAGTAATCTAAACCCTCATCACTTTTAAATGAGTGGACAAGGATTAAAGGAGGAATTAGAAAAGAAAAGAAAAGAAAAGAATTGGAGAGAAGGTGCATGCATTGGTTGACTTTGAATTTCTTTGCATTTATTGTAGGAAATTGCCTAGGAAATTCACTCTCTCTCTCTCTCCCTCTCCTTGGCCGAGCTCACCCTTCCCTCTACTGCACTTAGCTATTTTCCTTCTCTCTTTTATCACAAATCATTCACAAATACTCAAAACATTCACAAGTTATCACAAAAATCCCATTTTCTTCATGTTTTCTCACTTGGATGCCTTGGAGTGTTCTTGAGCTTGGATCTTTGGCTTTCTTTGTGTAGGTAAATTCCTTTACTATTATTTATATGTTTTTAGTGTAGTTTAGCTAAATAGTTTCAGTTTAGATGTTTAAATTAGGGTTTGATACGAAATATCGTATTTTTGTATCGGTTTGTGGTTTCTAGAACCTGCTTTGACCCAGGTAGTTTACTGATGAATTCAACATAGTGATTGTGTTGTGCTAGAGGACCTGGAGCACCACCAGAGAGACGGACCCCATGGCACCGGCCTGGGCCGGCGAGCTCTTAAGGAGGGGCCGGCGACGCCGGCCAAAGTAGTGAGTTAGGGTTTGGGTCTTGGACTGTAGGTGTCTGCTAGGGTTTGGGTTCCTCTGGTCTTGTTTAAATTGTTTAGTTTTCACAGTAGGAAAATCTGGGATCATTTGTGCAGTTTCTAGTGTTTCGTGTTCGTGCGATACGTGTTACGACACGCGTCGTGCCGTTTTCGTGGTTTCGCTCTTAAGTTGTTTTCGTCGTGTCGCTACTCTCGTTAGCCACGATACGAACACTTAAGAGGTGGTTGTGTGTTGTTGTGTCGGTTAGATGTAGCTAGTTCGTATTTAGTAGCTATTATTGACATTCGTATTTGTTATTGTTTATATGTCGCAGGTTCGCAGACGAGGACTACGGACACTGCCACAGGGGGATTCAGGTGGTAGACTTCATCTAGCTTGGAGTGTGGGTGAGTAGATTTAACATCTACAGGGGAATCGCCCGCATGGCGTTATGCGTCTGGGCTAGAAACCTTTACTTTGTCGCATATTCTATATCATGTTTAGAATTGCGCAATTACCTTACTGCTTAGTGATAGTTGTGATTGGACTAGTACCCTTAGGACACTGCACTATTATTGACGGCTCAGATTGCGAGAGCACTGATTGGAGGCCACACACACCGTCAATAATTGCCATGTCATACACGACCATATTTTAGAAATGCTATTGTATGGTTAGGGACATTGTGACTTTGATACATATTTCTTATCGTTATACTTGGACATTGACATGCTAGTTCCTGTTTATCTATAGGATGTTGTACCATTAGTGCTAGGTACATATACACCTAGGGACATAGATACAGGTGTACATGCTTTTCATACTTCACCTATACCTGATAGGTATATTACATCATCACATAGATACAGGTGTACTTGCATTCCATACTTTATTTATACCTGATAGGTATATCACACCAGCATACAGGTAGGTGTACTTGTATTTCATACCTTACTTATACCTGATAGATATATCACGTCATCATGTAGGTAGATACCTATATTTCTGCTTTACGATTCATGTATTCATTTATATCTGGTGAATGCTATGCTGTTCCTCTATACGCTTTCATTACAGTTTCATATTGCGTATATATTATTCATGGATTATCGCATGGTTATATGGATTTTTCATGATGTTTTCTGGATTTGGGAACCGTGGTAGTTCATGAAATTATGCATACATTGAAACACCCGGTTTCCTTGAGATGATATTATAGCATCCACCATGAGATTTATCGGTGCAGATATATATATCCTATGCGAGGAGGCGTCGAGAGCCGCATGAGGATACATGGTGGGGCCCGGAGGTACCCCGAAGCAAGAATGTTGTCGGAGTGAGTCGACGTCGCATTGAGGCGATGAGGCCTAGGGGAGCCATACTTTCCGGTGACATTACCAGAGACTCGGCGGATATCATGGGGATACCGTTGGGAGTCATGTGCGTATCGATACGTCGAGAGGCGAAGGGCAGAGCGAGGCACTCGAGCTCTCGTGATAGCGTATGATACGTACTTATCAGTTTTTCTGTGTCGATGCTTGACACATTGGTTTTATGATATTTCTAAATACTCTTGTATATATAACAGGGGATTGAGCCGCTGTTATATATGCCTTTACACCAATATTAGTGGAATGGGACGCTAATATATGTGTATTGCCCTCATCATATTATTATGTCATTATATTTAGGATGTTAGAACTGTGCTGGAGATTTTACTTGAGACTCATGAGATTCATTGGGATTGGATGATGATATCGTACACACTAGAGATATGAGATCCACTTAGTGTTGTACATATGATATATGTGAGATAGACTGATATTGTACAGACGAGATATGTGGGATCCACTAGCTGTTGTACATGGGATATAGGTGAGATATACCTGATATTGTACAGACGAGATATGTGGGATTCACTAGCTGTTGTACATGAGACATATGTGAGATATATCAGATGTTGTACATACTAGATGTGTGAGATTTACTTAGTGTTGTACATATGATATATGTGAGCTATCCCAGATATTGTACATACGAGAGATGTGAGATTCACTTGTGTGGTACATTTGATATATGGGAGATATACTGTTATTGTACATACTAGAGATGGGAGATCCACTTACTGTTGTACATTTGATATGATAGATATATTGATGTTGTACCTACTAGATGTGTGAGATTTACTTGAGTTATACATTCGACACTTATGTGAGATACATTGGATAGAGCGGATTTGAGGAGATGTGACACTTAGATGATATGAGAGCTAATTTGGTGACTGCTTGAGGCATTGGGATTTGACTTGTCTTATTGGATTGTGATCCTACCACGATGTCAGGATTCCGTGGAAATGACATATTTCACTCCATACCTCATCATTATATACTTGTGCACTATTTCCATGTGTTAGGAGTACCTGTGAGAGTACCTTCATGAGAGTTGCACATTTACTTTCTCATATCCCCAGTGCATGATTATTGCATACTGTTGTCATATCATTATTGCAGGACATATTGGTGGTACTGATTAGTGTACTTTCCATTATTTCGTACTCATGACCATTATATTTGAAATGTCATATATTAGATTCATGCTGTACGTTCATTCTCGCGATTACCTGCATATGTTATTTACTATTCACGAGTTGGCAACTCACCCCCGTTGTGCCACAGGTTTTGCTGGAGTTTCCCCAAAGTAGTCAAGGCAAGCTATTCAGCTTTTCAGCTTCACACTCATCTATCATCTTTTGGGTTGCGGATACCACTTCGCCTGTTAGTGTGCAGTTTTGCCCAGGTGGGTTTTTGTGGTTATCTGAGTGTATTGTATATTCGTTGTATATTGTACTCTCCATCTATTACCAGATTGTTGTGACTTAGAGACTTGGTGAGGACGGTTTTGTATATACTGTGGATTTGTGGATTTTATACAGTTCCTTTTCTTTTGTCTCTTATTTCTTCGCTACGGCGTCGTATATATGTTGTGGTGTTGTTTTCCGCCGTTGGGCGTGGATTTTGCTCCCGTTTGGGATACTTTACTTTATATTCATGTTGTACCCTTTTTAGAGGCTAGTTTTATAAAGGAGGTGCTGCCAAAATTTTAAAGAAAATGGGGACTCTTTTAAAAGAATTTGGGTTGTGATTTCAAACGTTTCCAAAACTTATTACTATCTTTTCCGTATTTTTATGGTTTAGATTTCTGGGTTTTGGCTTTCTTTTACTGCGTTACGTCTGGAGGCGTTGCGTAGTATTAGGGCCATCACGTACCATTTTTGGGTCGTGACAACGAGTCTTTAGAATCCCACACAGAGGTTTTCCCTGCTTTGGGTGAAACGATGTAGAGGCCGTATGGTTTTTGCTGGTTATATGTATGCCCTAAAAGCCATTACTGTACATGCGATGTATATTGTAATGGATGCTTGGACATATGTAGGGAGGACTTTCTTGCTCGACATAATAGTATGCCATCTGGTTGCACTTTATCTTAACATGTACACTTATTGTCTCTTTACTACATGTTGATAAAACCCTTAGGATGAGTACTTGACTACCAGGATTATGATGCAGATCATACTGGTGGGACAGAGGTAGTCGGTAAGTACATCCTTCGATAATTCCTAATCGTGGGAGTATCGAGACAGGGCATCGATACTCCAGAATAGACTAGCGTATGCGCTTCTTGACCCATATGATGGGCGATGGATGATCTCACATCCATTGGTGTTTGACATCAGAGAAGGTATATGGGTGCTCAGTAGAGACTGGGTACACTGGACAGACTCGCTGAGAACTCCTAAATGGTATTATACCTATCGTCAGATAGCAGTTCTCTGGTGACACTGGTACAGGTTAATCTGTCGACCCGAGATCATCATAGAGTCTTGCGTGATTCCCACTGTACTTTGATTTCCACCATACCACGTTCAAGAGATCATGCAAAACGGTGGATTTTGGGTACAGACCCGAGTCACATGGAGGCAATAAGCGATAGGAGGGGATTTCGTCTCTTCCGGTATTGGGGGTTGATGTTGCGTTATGCTCAATTGGCCATAACAGGAAATTCCTGGCCAGGGTTGCTGAAATTTACTGGTAAGTGTTATCGGTAGTTTCTCGAACCATTATGGACCTTACATCAGCATGACTTATCAGGCTATCGGGGTCTGACATTATACCACCCCCAGGCTGAGATATGCGACATATCAGACGAAGAGACCGGACTGTACGGTAGTGTTACTGATTGTATTCGCAGGAGTATGAGCAGGCTTGCTTGTTGATCTTCTGATCGCTCAATACCCGGATGACCGTTACGTTTAGCAGCCCGCTTGCGGCTTGTGGATGACTGATATGATCACCACCTACTGCCGGCGTATTGACGAGTCTTTAGAGTCCTACATAGAGTTTTCCTGGCTCAAGCGAAACGAAGTAGGAGCACATATGTGATATGTGCGGGACCGAGATTAATACGCGTATGTGATACCGTATTCTATTCTCGCGGTATGTGATATCGGTCGGTTATATATGATATAGCCGGGATATCGAATCAAGTGTTGATTCGATAAGTTGATACATTTGATATTAGTCGGTTGTATGTGATATAGCCGGATTATTAAATCAAGTATTGATTTAATAATTTAATGTATAATTATATATTTGATATATTATCTTATATTAACTAATATTAGCTCACTTAAGTATTCTTTTTCTCACTAGTGTACACTTAGTATATATGTGATATATATTAATGTATATCTTTTGTGTCATACTTGATGTCACATGGGTGTATGAGACTTACACCGTGCTTATAATAATGTAAGGTTTTGTTTATTTAAAGTAAATCAAATTAGTTGGAAATTGCCACATGATTGAAGCTTGTAGAAGCTTGTGGAACCATTGACCAAGTCCACCAATTTTGTTTTAGTTGAAGATATTTATTAACCCAACCATTATTGTTTAGCCATGGTTTAGTCTCTACATGAGTTAGTATATGATATTAACTCACCCATGGTTGATATTCTCACCACTTGATTCATTTCTTCACTTGCTTCTTTCCATGGTTGCTTTCTTCATCTACTTCCTCAAGCTTTCTAGCTTCATAAGAGGTGAAGAAAAATAGTGAGAAAATAATTTCTAAAGTGAGCAAAATTCCTACTTCATCAACCTCTTCTCTACTAGCCATTTAGATTGGGTTGTTTCTTCACTAGTTCATCATCTTACTGAAGAGGTGTAAGCCCGCGGGGGCGCCCCGGCCGTCGATCCGACGCCGGAAACGCGGAAACAAAAACTTTGCAAAACTTGCAACCGGCACCACCGCGCACTTTTCACCCGGATCGAGCCATTAACCTAGCAAACTAGCAAACAAGAAAAGAGTAGAGAAGTTATACCAAGCGATCCGTGTCCTTCGGTCTTCGTCTCCACTCCGATCTCTTGCGGAATGTTCGTCACCTCCTCGCTTGTCGGAAAAACACCACGTAGCCGGAATCTTTTACGGGCTCCCACCTCTTGACCGAGGCAACTCGGGCGCGAAGTTGGCTAGCCGACGCGTCCAAGGGATGCTATAGAATAATGTAGAAGCCATGTCTCTTTAGGGTTCATGAAGTTGCCTTGATGGAGGGATGTGAGGAGGAGAATGAATGAAGGAGAGAAGCTTAGAATTTTAGCAAGCAAAGAAGCAAGAAAATGAGATGAATCAATCCCTCACTCAAATGAGCACTCCCATTCTCCCCTCACCATAGTGGCCGGCCTCTTTTTTTATGAGAATGGTCGTGGGAATAGTTTCAAGCATATCAAGTGGAGAAAAGAAAAAGAATAATCTAACAAGATAATTGTCACCACCATTTCCAATCTCATTCTTATCACATAAATGCAAAAGAATAATGCAAAGAGAATCTCATGATGATGGTCAAATCATAATCCACACATATGCAAGAAAACCCTCCACTAAACGTTATTTGCACAATTGCAAATAACACCCTCCAACGGAAAGTCCAGCCGTGAAGGAATAAAAGAAAACCGGCTGGAACGGAATGTAAACTGGCAACTTCAGAAAACTGATCCCGTAATAAATTACAGGAAAACCCCACTACTGCATATACATGCCTGCATTCGTATTCCCACTGAACACAAATGCAAAGAGACAAAATCTACACTATCTAATACTAGGATCCAGCTTATGCCAAAGCCGGCTAGTAAAAACCGTCCGATCACGATCCGTGCAATACCGCACGTATCTGATCGTACCCTGCCATATCTCCATACGGCCTCCACAGCGTTTCGCCCGAAACCTGAGTAACTGAGTGTGGTGGACTCTAAAGACTCGTCAATACTATGGCTGTGGATTTAACCACTAGCACGTCAGAGGTATAAGCCAATACGCGACGGGCTACCAGGTATTGACCAAAAGGGACGTCGATGAGCGAACTCATCCTGACACCCTACTGAGCCTGTCAGTGACAATATCCGTACAGTCCGGTCCGTTCGTCTATGAGTATCGCATGGCGGGCCTAGGGGGTTGGTAAAAGTCAGACCCCCAAAAACGGTACAAGTCGTGTCGGAGTGTAGCCCAGAACACCCTGAGATACTACTGGAATACCTACCAGCAAATCTCCTGCCTTGGCCAAGAACTTTTCATGTTCTGGCTCTCCTAGACACAGCGCGACCTCACCCCCAATACCGGGAGAGACGAACCCCTGCAGATCCGCTCACTGCCTCCATGTGGCTCGGGACTGTACCCAACTAAAACCTGTTTGCACGACTCATTTGAGCTGTGGTAGGGTAGTAATCAAAGCACAGTGGGAACTCACACGAGACAAATGACGATCTCAGGTCGATGAACTAACCTGTACACATGTCACCTGGGAACTGCTATCTGACGTCTGGTATAATCCCAACTAGCAGGTTCCCGGCGAGTCCTGTCCGGTGTACTCATAACCCAATGAGCACATGTATACATCTTAGGTGAACCAACTGACACCAGTGGCTTGTGAGACCGGCCACCGCCCCTCGTCGGGGTCTCGACTGTATACACTAGTCTACTCTGGAGAATCGATGCCCTGTCTCGAAACTCCCTCGACTAGGGACCTTTTAAGGATGTGCTTATAGACTCCAGCTCTCACGTATATGATCGCCCTCATACTGCTGGTAGTCAAGCAAGAATCCTAAGGGCTCTATCAACGTGCAATAGCGACTCGTAAGGTCACCTAAAGCAGTACACGATGATAAAGATAAACCAGATAGCATACTATCATCTCGAGTAAGATTGTCCTACCGGGATAGGTCATCCCTCAATCATTGCAATCACGTGCCTGTGATCCAATAATTGACTCTGAGGGCACTATCTCCAACAAGAGGTAGCTTGAGTTAGTGTCTTCTCGACGTAGATCATCTTCGGCCTCGAAGACTCCAAGCAAGCTTGTTCATTTCACCTTATGGGGCCTCACTTGAGTCCGGGAGTTCACTACTTGGAGCGAAGAAACTACTATACGGAGCTATTGAAGTGAAGGACTGGTCTACCAAGGTTGTATTCCTTGTTCACTTTGTATGTAAAGTTGTTTGCATGCTAGTATCATCTAAATCTCTAGTTAAGATTCTAGGTTAGGGTTCTTTAGTGCGCCATTTTTTTTGAAAATGGCATGGATGATGCCTCCCGAAACCCAGCGGCCGTCCTAGGGAACCCTACAGTTTTACGGCAGGATTCGATCACATACGTGTACTTGTGCACGGATGATGTTCGGACGGATAATGCTGGTGGGCTTTGGTTTAAACCGGATCCTAGTATTATATTTGCTGGATTATTTTCGTCTCTTTGTATTCGTATTCTTCGGAATACGGATGCGAGTATGTATATACGGTTGATGGGTATTCTTGTAGTTTCTTACAAGATTACTTTTTAGAAGATTACACCTCATTATGGTTTAGACCGTTTTGGATTAAAAGGTTATTGAGATGTAGGATGACGTGTTTATTGCATTTTTGTGGCATGGCTAATTAGTGACCTATGGTTACTATTCTACCATGCTTAGGCTTTTTGTTTGTTGTGAAATTATGTTGACTTGAGATAATTTTTGTTGACTAAGATATTTTGGAGACATGAACATTTATGTGATGGCTCCATTATTTTTTATCATACTCACACAACAAACAAAAATACAAGCCATTATTCATTTCTTTTTCTCTTTCATGAGTTGCTCTCAACACCTCATTCTCATGGCATCTTCTTCTTCCTCTAGCTCCACCGAAACCCTCTCATGAGTTGAGAATTCTTGGGTGTCTTTGAGATAAATTAATCTTTCATCACTATCTACTTCATTTACGGTATCTAGAGCAGCGATCTAGGTGCCCTAGTTGCCTCGGATATGAGGTTGGAGCTCGTTGCATAGACTCTCGGGTGGATCATCTTCGATAGAGGAAGACCGGAGATCAAGCTTGATCAAGGAAGCCCCTAGGAGCTTGGGATGATGGTTGAAGACCGAAGGACACGGATCTATTCGGAATAACCATTCTAACTCCTTTGTATGTTTTGTTATTTAGGACTTATGGGTAGATCCGGGTAATTAATTGTGGGAGCGCCAAGTTTTATAAATTTTTGTTCCGCATTTGATCACGTATTGATGGTCGGGGCGCTGCCGTAACCCAACAGGATCGATATGGATGCCATGTCAGATTGAGAAGGTTTAAGCTATATTGTAGCCGAACAGGACTGATCCTAGAAACAGTACCTGAAATACTATTTTCATTTATCGATGTATGTTAAAAAAGTTTTCAAAGAAGCTATAGTCTCCCTATTTTCCACGTGTCTACGATGATACAAGAAACCTTAAAAAGAAAATCTTCTTTAAATCTTTTTCAAAAGGCGCGACGTTTACTTTAAACAAATTGCATATATTGCTTATTAAATCAACGTCCGCTACTTGTGCCTGATATACATATTATTCGACTATTTTGAAACGATTTACATATATACATCTTCGGCTACTTTATAGGTTTACTTGGATGCATACTATATATGAGATGATTACGCGGTCCATTGAGATACGCTTATGATACTTGTGCACTATATTATATGTTATATATTGGATATGATAGTACTATATCTTATGACTTAGGTAGATCGTTATGTATTCGATTTCTGCCTTATGATATTTTTTTACTCACGAGTTGGCAACTCACCCCCGTTGTGGCTTAGTTTCTTGCAGGATCAACCTCTCGGATTGTAACGGCTTGCTGGCGCATCTTCTTCGGGTGATTGCTTTTAGTATGTGGATTACCGGTTGTATCGTAACCGCCTCTTGTACCTGTATTATTATTCTTGGATCTAGTTAAAACGCCATCAAACACTTGTAATTTATATTATCCATGACTTAGAGACGAGACTTAGATATGTATTGTTTTTGGGTGTCGAACTCGTTTGATGCTGACTTGAGTTGTTTATTTAGATATCTTTTGTTTTCTGCTGTGGTTCATTGCCTTTGCATCGTATATATATTTACGTGGATTGCGTCTCCGCCATTGGGCATGAGCTAGCTCCCGTTTGGAGATGCTTTATATATATATATATATATATATATATATATATATATTGTGCTTGTTTTACTCAAAATTTACAAAGGAGGTGTTGTCCGATTTTTAAACGACGAACATGTATTAAATTAAACTTTACTTATACTTTAAAAACAAACTTGATTTCAATGTATAAACCTTTTTTCAAAACTACACCTCCACTAATTTCTAAAATGGTTTAGATTACTGGTTTTTGGCTTACTTGGGTTACAGTAGGGTTCTATAGACTTCACGTGATTCATGTACTGGTCACGTGCCATTTCCGGGCCGTGACAAAGATGGTATCATAATGTTAGGTTTAACCTTTGTTCGAATCTAGGTTTGACTATGTGGAGTCTAGGACGTATATTTTCGGAACCTAGGCTTAACCGTACGGAATTTAGACTTGACTTTAGAGGTATTAGACCCGAACTTTCGTAGGTTGACCTTGGTATAATGGAGTAGGTACTAAGTAGAGTGGCATACCGTACATATGTTCCGCGGCATATTTACGATACTCCGCTCAAATAACCTTAGGATATATCTTGAGATCCTTTCTTTTATTCGTTCGAGTTGATCTATCCTCATCGATTCTTGTTGCTTGTTCCAGTCACTATGTCTACGCGAGCCGAGAAGGCCGCGGCTAGAGACGAAGTCAGGGCAGACTTGTCTGAGATGAGGACTAACCAGGGTGGTATCCCGGTAACACAGGAACAGTTTAATCATTCTTTCGTTGATAGACTCTCGTTTTGAGACGAGTGTTCTGGATCCGCACCAGATGGTCGGGTCATTGCTTGAGACTAGCCGGACTTGGAGGCCTAATATCGTTCAACCTGCTCTAGAGATTGTTGTGATGTCTGCCGTACAGACAGTTGTACCAACTGTTGATGGGACTATCAAGATATCGCTCCCAGAGTTCATGAAGTTGAAGCCACCTGTATTTACTGGTATGGCTGTAGCAGAAGATCCTCAGTCGTTCCTGGCTAGGATGGCTAGGATATTCTGTTTTTCCGATGTGAGATCAATGGAGTTGGCTAGCTTTCATTTAGAGGGTTTTGTTCAGACCTGGTGTGAGTCGATCGAGAGAGGTCGAGCAGTAGATCTTCCTCCGATGACTTGGGACGAGTTTCTCTAGGGTCTTCCTAACAAGATTTCTTCCGTAGAGTGTTAAAGATGCCCGAGCCCGTAGTTTTGAGTTTTTGCATAAGACTCCGGATATGACCGTAACCGAGTATGATTTGCAGTTCACGCAACTATCGCGATATGCTCCTTGGTCGATACTGAAGAGAAGCGGAACAAGAGATTCGTGCGAGGTCTCGATGCGCGGTTGTTCCTCTCCGTTGGCGCCCAGCGTTCTGATACATACGCAGAGGCTTTAGATGCAACCCTACTTATTAAGGAATGACTTGATGAGATTGCAGTTGTTCCAGAACCGAAGCGAGTTCGTTTTGATGTTCCATTTTTTAGACAGTTCGGCAGAGATGATATAGGAAGAGATCATGGCAAGTTCTTTGCGAGATACGGTAGAGATAGAGATCGGACTCAGGGCCAGATGTATAGCTTGTATCCAGAGGTCCAGAGGCCGTTGTGGGCGTGTTACAAATGCGGGAGGCCGGGTCATTTTGCCCGAAGTTGTACCATAAGACGTCAAGATGGGATTGCTTTCGTCGCTACTCCTCACCAGGCGGCTGCACCGAGAGGCCATGGATTTGGTGGTCCTGTACCAAAAGGATGAGGACCCAAAAGCAGAGGACGCCAGACCGTGGGCAGAAGACAGATAAGAGTTCTTGCTCTGCCTGCTTTAGGTGCTAAGGCACCAATCGACGTTGGAGGATGTATACTTCAATGTCATTTGATTTGATTGGTATTTTTATGATCCAAGTATCACACTTTCGATATTGAAGAAGGAATACTTCGATGTCGGTTCTTTTGACTCTTATGTTTTGATAATTGATGTTTTCGTACACAGTAGATGCAGATGTTGTTTTCGTGCACAGCAGTTGCACTAGATTGATATTTTGTGCACACCAATTGCACATATTGATGTTTTCGTACACAGCAGTTGCACTTGATTTTGATTTTTGTGCACTCCATTGCACTTGATATTGATTTTTTGCACCCAGTCGCACTTGATATTGATTTTTGTGCATCCTGTTGCACTAGATGTTTTCGTGCAACCAGTTGCACTTGATATTGATTTTCGTGCACACTCGATGCACTTGATTTTGTTTTCTTGCACTTGATGTTGATTTATGCATCCGATGTGCATAACGTTGAATTCGTGCACACCGATGTACTTGATGTTGCTTTCGTGTATACCCGTTGCACGTGATTTGGTTTTTGTGCAGAACCGTTGAGGTTGATTTCGTTTTTATGCATTGCACTTGATGATGTGTTGTGTTATATATGTATTATAGTTTTGATTATATTTGCGTTTAGTCGTGTGTGTATATATTGCACTACGGTTATGGTTATGATTGTATACTTGATTTAAAGGGTTAAATTTGCGTTTTGCACTTTGCATCGTAGCATGTGTGAGTCTCTTAGCTTTTGCTAAAGTTTCAGTTATTGTGAGTTTCACACTTTTGGTTTTATATGCACGCGTTGCGCTATTGTAGTTCTAGCTCATATGGGACTTTGAAGTTCCGTTAATTTGAAGGGACGGAATGTTTTTAGAAATGGGTCTCGTTGATTTGTTTCGATTTGATTGGACAAAATGCTTTAAAATTTTGGGGGTTAAATTTAAATTCGGGGACCGAATTTCTTGAAGTGGGAGATATTGTAATATTTTGAAAATTATAAATATTATTTTATAATTTAAATATAGGTATTATGAGTTTTATGAAAATAATACCTAGTATGAATTTAGGTTTTACTGGATTGACATCCGTATGTATATTAATTTTTAGGAATTGGTAAATATGAGATATTTCGAAAATGATAAGTATTTCGTATTTGAGAAATGATATGGTATTTTTGTGTTATTTGTATTGTTATGGTAGAGAGAGCCCGTACCCTTATCCTCACCCCCTCTCTCCTCCTCTCATAACTCCCATTTTATTTCTCTCCTCCAAAATATCTCCTATCTCTTTCAAAAATGTCTCTCTCATCACTCTCAGACACCCAAACCCAAACCAAAATTCTAGCTTTTCTTCACAAAAATTCATGATTGAAGCCAAATTTTGCAACTATACACATCAAGGCTTCAAGTTGAGCCACTACAACCTTCAAGATCTTCAAGTGGAATCTTTCGGGCTTGAATCTCCACTTTTCATCACTTCAATTGGTAAGAATCCTTCTTTACCACAAGTTCTATAAGTTTTGATATGTTTGGCCATGGAAAAATATAGTTTCTATATTAAAAATGGTATTTTATGGGTTGGATTCTTTATAGTTTAGTTTTTGAAGTGATCCATTACTAGTAGTGAATTGAATATGGTTTACTTGGTGACTACACCCTATTTGTCAAGTAGAGGGTATTTTGGTGTAAAAGAATGGATTTTTAAGATTTTGGAATTTTCCAATTTTTACAAAATTCGTTTCAGTAAAATCCTTATTCAGACGTTTGCTCAATTGAGCTTCAGACGTCTACCTCGTATATGTTTTGGCAGTTTTTCCTTCTTCAGACGTCTGGCCCCCAAAACTTTAGACGTCTGTCAATAATATGTAAATCTTTGATTGTTGATCTTCAGACATCTGATGCTCAAGTCACCAGACGTCTGCTTTTGGTTTGGATTTCTTGAGATTGTTCTTCAGACGCCTGGGAGCCCTTCACGTCTGCTTACTTTCTGTATGACTGTAACCTTTTGGTCAGACGTCTGAGACTCCTTCAGACTTCTGCTTAGTTTCTGTGAGACTGTGACCTTTCGGTGACGTCTGGTTAGTATTAGTTCAGATGTCTGCCCTTCGGTATTTTTGACAATTTTGCTGTTTTGATAATGTTTTCGCTGTATTTCGTTTGTTTGAGTTTGTATTGGTTTTAATGGAGTATCCTTGCATGTTTATGACTGATTTGGTTATAGGGACCATCGCGGAGACTTCCAAGATGGTGATGAAGGGCAATAAGGTTGTCAGGTTCGACTAGAGCGAGGCACACTTCGGTGAGTAAATTTATATCTACGGGGAATATCGGGTGGATGGCGTATAGCACCCACGAACTAATTCTAGAGAACACTTAGTATAGAAAGCGTATATACGTAACCCGAATACTTAGATAAATTAGTCTATAGTTCGTAGATTATGTAATTAGCGTATAATCCATAACTAGTAGGCTATATATATGTGTATATATATGATTATTGTATGTGCCATACGCGACTAGATGTCCGTACTAATATTGTTTGGATGATTGTTAATATCGTACGATGGAGATTTCGTACTCGATGTGATGAGGATAGATTGGCGAATGTGGCTTATGATTATTTGGCTCGTAGAGTCTTGATATTTAATCCCGATTGGGGTATTATGATGATGCTTGATTATACAATTTGTAAAACTAACGATTCGTTTCCAATTATAAACACTAATGTCGAGGATCTCCTGGTTATTTCAAATAAATATCTATATTAAAAACATTACAGTATCCTCCTTTTCAAACAACGTTTCGTTCTATTTTAACCAGTATAATCGTATATATAATGCTTATTCACGCTACGTTTATTATACTTGTTATACGATCGCGTTTAGTTTATTTTGTTAAGTTACGCTACGCTTGTTATATTCGTTCGTAGACGCTTCGTATATTTAGTTTACGATACCACACTTGTATGAACACACTTCATAGAACACTGCACAATTACCAATGATTGTCATGTTGCATGATCACAGACTCGCATGCCACACAAACACATCATTGGTACTGCCATGACCCTATAGAATTGCCATACTCGATAGTGTTCCAATTATATCGATATTATTATATGAATGTGATTGATTGATATATCTGTATATTAATCGTCAACTGAAGGTTGCGGCATGATGCATTGTTGACGATTATGATATTATGTTTCCGATAGGAAATCGAGAGCAATTCTCGTATGAATACATTTTGATAGAACACTTGCACATCTACTAATGATTGCCATGTTGTACGATCACAGACACATATACCGCACTACACATCATCAGTTATGCCATGACACAGTAGAAACAGCCATGCTTATTCGTGTTCTAGTTATCCATGCTTGTATGAATGACACTTGATGATATTGATATTGATATACGAATACCATTACCATGGATATTCGTATATGATTGTTACCAATTGTGGCAAAAATGATTATGGATTTTGTCCTTATGGACTGATGTTTTCCATGGATTTCGAGAAACCGCAATATGATTTTAAAACTTGCTTATGTTTGCAAAAGTGCGGTTTTCTATTGACATGATGAATTGGACATCCACCATGACTTTTGTATTTATGATTGTGATATCCAATATCGAGGCAGGGATAGCCGATTGAAGATACATGGTGGATCTGGTTCGGTATCCAGGGGCAAGATACCGTATGGAAAAACGGTTAGCTAGCGAGGTGACGCGATACCAGTAATAGTATTGGACATGACGGATACCCGGAGGATACCGACCAGTGTGTTATGATGAGATTGAGATGGGGACTGATCCAAGGGATAGTGCCTAAGGAAACACATGAGATTTACGTGTCAATGATTGGCACGGTTTTCTGATGATTTTATTAATGATGTGTTTCCGTTTGCGCCATCTGGTTATGATGCACTTTATTTGATGTGATATATGTGAGGGATCGATATGAATGCCCTGCACAGATTGAGATGGTTTAAGCTATATTGTAGCTGAACATGACTAATCCTAGAGACGGTACCTGAAATACTATTTTTATTTATTGATATATATTAAAGAGATTTTCAAAGGAGCTATAGCCTCCCTATTTTCCGTGTGTTTATGATGACACAAGAAACCTTCTAAAGAAACCCTTCTTTAAATCTTTTTCAAAAGGCGCGACGTATACTTTAAACAAATGGCATAAATTGCTTATTAAATCAACGTCCGCTACTTGTGCCTGATATACATATCATATGGGTATTTTGAAACGATTTACATACATACAGCTTCGGCTACTTTATAGGCTTATTTGGATGCATGCTATATATGAGATGATTACACGGTCCATTGATATGCGGTTATGGTACTTGTGCACTATATTATATGTTAGATATAGGATATGATACTATATCTTATAGCTTAGATAGATCGTTATGTATTCGATTTCTACCTTATGATATTTTTTTCTCACGAGTTGGCAACTCATCCCCGTTGTGTTTTAGTTTCTTGCAGGACCGACCGTTCGGATCGTAGCGGCTTGCTGGCACATCTTCTTCTTCGGGTGATTGCTTTTAGTAGGTGGATTACCGATTTTATCGTAAACGTCTTTTGTACCTGTATTGTTATTTTTAGATCTAGTTAAAACTCCACCAACCACTTGTATATTTGTATTATCAACGACTTAAAGACGTGACTTAAATATGTATTGTTTTTGGATGTCGGACTCGTTTGGAGCTGACTTGAGTTGTTTATTTACATATTTTTTATTTTCTGTTGTGGTTCTTCGTCTTGGGCGTCGTATATATATTTGCATGGATTGTGTCTCCGCCAATGGGCGTGAGCTAGCTCCCATTTAGGGATGCTTTTTATATATATATTGTTGTGCTTGTTTTACTCAAAATTTACAAAGGAAGTGTTGTCCGATTTTTAAACAACGAACATATTTTAAATCAAACTTTACTTATACTTTAAAAACAAACTTGATTTCAATGTATAAACTTTTTTTCAAAATTATACCTCCACTAATTTCTAAAATGGTTTAGATTCATGGTTTTTAGCTTACTGGGTAATGGTGGGGTCTTATAGACTTTACGTGATTCAAGTGTCGGTCACGTGCCATTTTCAGGTCGTGACACAAAGAAAGGAATCTACAAGGATTCCGCTCAAAAAAAGTCGTGATCGATCTCCCAAAATCCGATCCACGATCAAACAAACAACTAACTCAATCGGATCCGAACATGGACTCCCGCCAACACAATCAACGCACCAAATCATAATGAAAATAATAGCTAAACACAACTTTCGCCACTAAAATGAACTAATTACCAAAAATTTGAGGTAAAAATATATAGCAAACCTCAAGAATTGGCATGAAAATGCTCATGTTACTGTAGCAGCTGGAAAAATCCCCAAATCTGCCAAGTCAAGCTTCAAACAGCAAAAATGAGATCAAGTCAAGATCAAATCCTGGCTAGGAGCTCCAAGTAGAGATCAAATCTTCAAGAACGGCGGGAATCCTTGCTATGAGCACCATCTCGAGCCCCAAATCAACAAGATCAGTGAGCAGCTTCAAATTTCAGCCCCAAAACAGCAAGCGGCTTCAACTCGAGCTCGAAATCAACAACCATCAAGAAAATCGAGCAAAGAACTCAAGTCGAGCCCATACAAGCAAGGTCGATCTTCAAACGGTGGCGATGATGTGTTGGATCTTCATATTTGAGTAGATCAAAGACTTAGAGGCTCGACTCGAGAAGAACGACGTCGATGGAACTTCGACGAGGTCAACATGACGCTCGAGATCCGACGAGGTCCAGCGAGGTCGATGTCAAGGGGTCGAGGGTGAGGAAGGTAGCAGCGGCGACTGGATTCAAGGCTAAGTCTAGTTATGTCACCACTGGCCACTATATCAGCCACTATATCAAAATGATGTGAAGAATGTGTTATTTCATGGTTCGTTGGCTGAAGAAGTCTATATAGAGCAACCACCTGGTTTTGTTGCTCAGGAAGAGTCTTGCTTAGTGTGTGGATTGTAGAAGTCGTTGTATGACTTGAACAGTCTCTACGAGCATGTTTTGAGAAATTTACCGAGGTGGTTACTTCGTTTAGCCTCAGACAGTGCGCTCATGACCACTCTGTGATTTACCGTAACACTAATGGCATTTTATTCTGCTGGTGGTATACGTCGATGACAGTGATTACCAACGACGACGGGACCGATATTGCTCATCTTAAGCACCATCTTCAAGGGAAGTTTCAAACTAAGCACTTTGAGAGCCTCAAATACTTTTTGGGTATTGAGGTTGCTCGATTGAAGGCTAGCATCTATATCTCACAGTGAAAATATGTGCTTGACATACTGACTAAAACTGAGATGTTAGGATGCAGACCTATAAAGGCTCTAATGGATCTCAATAGTAAACTGCTTCCGAGACAAGGTGATCAGTTAGAAGATCCCGAAAAATACCGATGATTAGTCGGTAAGCTTAATTACCTTACCGTCACCCGACCTGACATTGCATATCATGTCATTGTCGTGAGCCAGTTCATGGAAAATCCTTGAGTTGCCCATTAGGATATGGTGATTCGAATACTTTGATACTTAAAGAATCCTTTAGGGAAAGATCTATTGTATTCAAATCATGGACACCCTCGAGTAGCGGCAGGAGTTACGATGTAGATTAGGCTGGGGTCCACCACAGGGTACTAAGTATTTGTAGGAGGTAACCTAATCTCCTGGAAAAGCAAGCAGAGCGTAATGTCTCGTTCCAGTGCAGAATCAGAGGATCGGACCATAGCAAACACCACCTGTGAGCTTGTATGGATTAACTTTCTGCTTGGAGAGCTTGGATTCGGGACCACTTTTTCTATGCAGCTCTATTGCGATAACAAAGCCACAATTTATATCGCTTCGAATCCAGTATTCAACGAGCGTACAAAGCATATCGAGGTTGATTGTCGCTTTGTGCGAGAGAAGGTAGAAGATGAGACCATCGACACTTATTATATGAAGTTTGCTCATCAGTTAGCAGATCTGTTCACAAAGCCTTAAAGAAGGACGAGAGTGAACTTTATTTATACCAAGCTGGGCATGTATGATATGTATGCTCTAGCTTGAGAGGGATAGAATGTGTTTGTATACGGGTTTCTAGAGTTTTGTAGAAGACACGTCTTGTAATTAGTTCCAGGATTGGGGATTTAATTGTAAAATGGTTACGCCCTATATAAAGAGGAGGATGGGGTAATCTCAATCCATCCATTATCATTTCTCCAAACACCTTCTCTCTCATAATCTTCTTTCTCTCTCCTCAAAATTCTCACAACATACAGCTAAGATGGTGCATGAAAACATCAGCAACTACTAACAACAGTTTGGGTGTCATCTCACACAGCAATAAAGACAAAATTCATGTTCTTCCACATCACAAATCATCCATAATATGGCAAACATGAATAAAATCGTCAACAACCAAACATTTGAACATGGAAAGGAATTATACCAATTTTAACATGTTACGTTTTAGCTTAAAAAATATTCCAATGGTGGAAACCCAAAACACACATTAGGAAAAGGAACACTTTGTCCCATGTTAACAAGCAAACAAAGAAAGTTTTTGGACAACATAGGATCATCATGGGTTCTTTACCAGATAAGATTTGCTTTCATAGAAGGCATTTATCATATGGTGTCTTGAAATAGGGTATGATTCATAGAATCGTTTCTGATGACCAATAATATAATAAAAGGAAAAGTAGTAAATTGTAGACACTCAGATATGGAATATGCGTAGACACAAACCAAGGGGGCAGTTATCAGGGATACTTACGAATAATGTACAGTACGATTTTCCATGTGCATCCTGCTTTGTTCAAATGGGGAACTCGTACTGACGGATCGCCATAGGTAATCTGTGGACGGAATAAACAAATTAACTTAAAATAATGAATGTTTTTAGTAGTACTCAATGAGGGCCGAAGCTGTGATATTCAACATTCATAAAAAATATACCAACATATAGATTCCTCCAGGTTTAAGAATCCTGCATTGCAGAAAGTACCGATAGTTATACTTTATAGTAATAATTTAAAAAAGAAATATGAAAAATACATCTCCTAGCAGTGTTTGCTATTCCAATGAAATTTAAAAGGTAATTACGCCTAAACCTGCTCACTTCTTCTATCATTTGGAAGGCACTGAGTGAAGCGTCGGTGCCGCACTAACATCCAAAAGCAAAAGACAAATTAGAACAAGCCACAATAGAGATATGTGGTTCAAAGATACAATTCTTACCATCAGAGAATCCAGAGTTCCTAGGGAACAGTCAACATGGTGTTGTGGGTTGAGCAATTGATCAGAATGGGTGACTTAGTCAGTATATATTGGGCAGATATAAAACATTCAGGCATCTGCGAAAGTAGAAATAAAAACAAAAGAATTTATACCTTTATCAATGACACACTCAAATGACTCATCCTGGAAGAAGCTCATGTCCCTTGCATCCATTTGCATGTCTATAAATGCATAAGGTTAATAACACAAAAGTATTTGTTATTTGAAAGTAGACTCATGCGTGTTCATGCATACAACAACAAAAGCAAGAGCAACAAGAGTAAGTAGTTTGAACTGGTATGACTAGAGAAAATAATGAGGATACACTTTAGCTCTGGAATATGAGCACACTTCCTTCTCATTATCTCTATAACAACTGATGAGATGTCGATGTTCATTATTCCAACATAACCATCCTTCACCATATCCTCTGACATAGCTGTAAAACAATATACTATTATAGTTAGTGCATAAAATATAAGCTTAAATTCTCATGATATGCATGCATACATTAGACTATTCTTTGTAAGTGAAAGAAAAAAGGAAAGCAACTTCCAAAGTCGACCACCGAATCCACTTCATTAGTTGGTTGAATGAGACTAAATATTGATATTTGTTTTTGTTCTATGCAACCACAGGATCAGACATTTTATTATCAGAACATTGAATTGCCGTTACACTTGAGCAGTATATATGCTCATCTATTAACTAGCATACTTGCTAGAAGTTTTTTTTTTACGATTTCTGCTAAGAGCGGTCAAATGCTGCATGTGAAACTATATGACATGAATTGATATAAACGCAATACTACACACATCTCTTAGTAGCCTAATTTTAAGAGGTCATAGACATGTAATATACCATTAGTAACAGCACTTTTAGGCCGTCTTGTAAACTAGGATCAGAGATGACAAGTTCAAGTAGTTAGTGATGAATACTGATGCAACTTAATCATAAGATCAACCAAGTTTGCAGGAGTCAATTGATCTGTTTTAGGGTCCAAATTTAACTAGTGGTTAGACTATAGTTATGTTGGATTTAGTTTATATGAGGACTTTGTCTTTAGTTAGGTTTTTTGGTTAATTCATAGTTGCAGTACAATTCAAAACAGGAATATGAGTCGTGTGATACTCAAAATACATATGTATTTTTCTTTGAGTACAATTTAGACATCTTGTATTCCTATATTGAGAATTGGCAGTTTTGCTTTGGGATCTATAAAAACAAAAAATGGGTACTAAAGTTCCCAGCTTTAGATAAAGAATAGGGATAGGGATGTTTAGTTTTGGAATATGCTATTCCTTTATGCATGATTTCCTGCTTTGTTTTCTTTGAAATCGTTTTAGGCAATTACCTTGACCATTTTGATGGGTTTCTTTGGTAAGGATATTCATCTAGGATTCTTATATAAGGTATTCCTCTTTTTTGGCTCTAATATTTGATAGGTATTTTAATTTTTCGTCTAAAACCGCTGGGTATTTTTAATTTTTCTTCAGTAATTCATAATCCTCGAAATTATTTATCTAAGGGTTTACTTGGCTTTAAGATTATGGATTTCTAAAATTTTGTTTAAGTGGAAATTGTGATTCT
This sequence comes from Agapanthus africanus, assembly GCA_030015575.1. Taxonomy (NCBI): domain Eukaryota; kingdom Viridiplantae; phylum Streptophyta; class Magnoliopsida; order Asparagales; family Amaryllidaceae; genus Agapanthus; species Agapanthus africanus. The sequence goes on from JASDDO010000031.1 coordinate 105,507,165, forward strand.
TATCCACGATGTTATGGGGGATTATGATCTAAGAATTTCTAGAAATGATTTTTGTAAACATTAGATGAAGGTTTAACTACGATAAGAAGTCACAAATATATTGTTAAGCCAACTTAAACCGTTACATGAACTACAACAAGCAGAACTGAAGACTAATATGGAGAGCCTCCTCACAAAACCAGAAGCAATGGTTTGGAAACAAGAAGAAACAACTTTTTTCAAACAATAAGGTGTTGGAATTGCGATTCATCAAGGAATCCTTAATCATTCATGTCACTAGTTATCTAGTGTGATGAAGGAAAGCTCAAGCAAGCCACACATGATGTAGGAGCATATTGAAAATCATATTCATATTTTTTAATTTAAAAAGTTATTTGCTATTTTCCTTATTTAGAATTATATTTAGGAGTTTCCTTTAGATCTTTCCTTACTTAGAAGTTTATGTAGCAAATATGGTTCTTCCTATTAGGACTAGGTTAATTTGAAGTCCTACATAAAGGAGTGTTTTGATGCTTATGAGAGAGGGAATTGTAGTTTGGAGTTTATTATTGATATTGAAAGCCGAGGCTTTTGGTTGGAGAAGGAGGCAATCATACCTCTTCTTTGTTTAATTGCGAGTGATTTATGTTTTCTCTTGCGGATTTCTTTACATCTCGAGCAATCGAGTGGAGTGAACAATATTCCCATGTAGTTCATGCATCGACACCAATTGTTCAAAGGCAATTGTTCACCAGAAAATCAAGTCTTCATTGGATTCTATATTATGATTTATCAAGCCCAAGATGTCAGGTGCTCTTTTATTAGGTTGCATCTCAATAGCAATCATATCATTGTGCATGACCTAACACCTAAGGGTAACTTTGGGTCTACAAAGATTTAGTAAAATGGTCAATTAAGAAAAAAAAACATACAAATACATGGATCAAAAAAATACTACTATACGATCCATTTGATCTTCTATTATGCAAACCTCTTTCGTATTGCAATTTATTGTTTCATGGATGAATACATGTGAAAGTCATAACTGGCATAATGAATTGCTTTTGGGGTGTGCTTGGTTGCTTTTGGTTGGAAAAGCAATGGCTTTGCAACTATGTGTAGATTCAATTGCTGCAGCTGCAACGTCGTTCCTTCATTTGGTTAGAAACTTAAAATGTAGCTCCAACTAGATGTTCTGGAAAATGTGTTTGTTTGGATGCAATTGCAATGCAATAACTACATGCCCCTTTAGCGCTCCAACACATGTTGTTGGAAAAGCATCCAATTTAAGTGTTTTCTAACTCAAGTCGTTGTTCTCCAACTATATCTTAGAGCATCAACTACTTGAAACCAAACACCTATTTTAAGATTTCGATGTAGTTGGAACCGCACAAGCCTCCAACCACACCCAAGCAACCCCTAAATGAAAAGAAACATAATTCACCAATGAATCTACCTTCAATCCTACAAATTTAGTCTCTTTCTACATATAATTCGAACTTCCACATGATCAGAAACAACAAATCACCCCCAAGTTGAGATTTTGATGCAATTAGGTCAACAAAGATCCAAACTTTACCAGCATTTCCACAGCCAACCATAAGAACGCGAGAAATCGAAGGGACAAACTTGCGCAGAAAGGGGCGGAGAGCAGAGTAGCGCTGGTACCAATCGAAGGAGGAGACGCCTTCCTCCGCGTACCTCTCGTCCCAATACAGAGCGTCGCCGTAGTTGTAGCTATTGAGCTCAGATGGATCCCTCTTCATCTTTTTCCTCTTGATTCGCCAAGAAAAATTGAAGGAAATGAATAATTGAGAGAGAGAGAGAGAGAGAGAGAGATGATTAAGTGAGAAGTGGATGTTTTATTTGATGAAAAAGATTCAATTTTTATCTCTCAAATGAGCACCACCAACAACAGCCGCAAGGGATGCCGTTGCCAGCTTCGTCTTTCCTTGTACTTTACCCCAACTGGTAGTGGTAACACAACCCCACTTAGGAGTGGGGACAAGTGGTGTCGTAAGTAATGACACTCTATTTGCAAAATCATACCTCCACTTGAAATAACATGCCTTGGAGTTGACTGAACTTCAAATTAGATTTTTTTTCCCATTCATTCTTTCGGAGTTTAGGAAGAGAGGTTTGGTTACAGTTCTTATAATTCCAAATTTAGGCCAGATGGGATACGGTTTCCAAAACCATGTTTCATGAGGGCTTTCATGGGTAAACCTCAACGATTGTAACGGAAGTCTATTTGATAAGCAAAATAATATTTCCCAAACCGTTGTTTTAAAAGATTTCAAGGGCTGAGGAACCTTTTTTTTAACTCCAGAAAGACTGGAGTTTCACATGGTTTCAAGCCGTGTTTTTTCTTAAACCCTATTTGTAAACGGAACCATGGTTTTCAAGAATATCTTGCCAAACGAACCTAAACTTTTCGAAACCCCATATTTACGAAACCGTGGTTTGCATATGTGTAACGACCGCAAAATCCATGTACTCTTTTTTTGTTTATAATAAGATCCGTTATTTTCAAACACCTGTATGTAAATTTATTTCCTTTCTAAATATATACATGAATTAGCTTGTATCCTATTGATTTGACACGCTGTACTGCTATTCCATAGCTCACGGGATCAAGCCATAGTATTTTGCGCGATCCTATCTAGTCGTTTATATTCTTTTTCTTATCCCGAATTTTTGTAAAACCAATCGTACGAGCAAATACCCTTTAAAACGCTATAAACCCTAATTTTCTTTTTTATTCCACCAGCCGTCTTTTTCTTCTCTTCTCCCACTCTGAATTTTCCTTCTCCTCCACTTTTTTATTCCACCAGCCATCTTTCTCTTCTCTTCTCCCACTCTGAATTTTCTTTCTCCTCCACTGCTTTCTCCATCTCCCATCTACATCCTCTAGCCCAAGAACCCAAGCGAAGGCGGAAGATGATCCCGATCATCACACAGGTCTCAATTTGTCGAGGCGGCCTTTACATTCGATAGAACGATCTTAGATCTTTCTGCTATGTAAGTTCCCCCTCTTCCCTTCTCACTCTCTTTTCGTATATCATTAAGAAAACCCTTGCCATATCTTGACAGTTGTTTCCCAATTAAATGAATTTAAAAAGAAAGAAAGTTTTTTTTATTTACTATTGTGTTGAGATTAATCAACATTGCATAATAATTGTCACACCCCGCTTCCCAAAATACTGAAGTAAAGATGCGACGAGACCCACGGCGTAGCTATACCGAGAGAGAGAACTCAATTTGGTGCAGTTACACTAAGTGTAAAATAATGCAGGAGTACACAAAAGCAGGATAAATAAAATCAACTTTATTCATTAACCAACATTTATTACAAACGATAATAATGAGTAACAATATATAATAGGATCCAAAAAGTACAAACATAAGGCATGATTCAATGGTACAAATTATACAACAGTACTGCAACATGAAAGGTACCGAAATAGAAACCCTATGAATCTTAGGCCTATTATGGTTCCGTTGCGCATTCTGATGACTGAGTCAGACCCTACAAATTTGGCTATTCAATTGGGAACACAATTCTCAAGGTGTCAGAACACCCACAAGCAAAAAAATAGACGGAATGGTGCGATGCAAGTGTTCCCGTCCAAAAAGTCACGCCAATGGTTGAACGCATGCGTGATCGCACGTTTTGGCGTGTCGGATGTTCAAAGTTCTAAAGTATAACCGCGATCAGGACGGTGTCGCTATGCAGCTAGCCGGTTGAGCACGGGTCGATCCACAGGGAGATGGTTGTATTTCCGTTCTTGTCTTAGACGAGTCAATAAAGAATTTGTATGTGTTTGTTCAATCCAACCTATGTGTATTATTTGCAAGTATAAAGTTGTTAAGAAAATATACGAAAGTGTAAGCTAAAGAAATCCGTACTCAAAACCTTTGAGCCGAGTCTTGACCAATTGAAGCTAGAGCAATCGGCAACAACGTGGATTAGGTGATTTAAGCGCGGTATTCGTGAAATCCGGCTTATTTACCCTTGTCCTTCCGTTCTTGTCTCTTGCTTTCGCCTCCGGCCAAACCGAACGCAACCGGTCGCGGTTAGGAATCACCGTTACCTTGTTAGGGTAGGGTGCCTAACCGAGCGCTTGCGTATCGTTTGGGCGGAGTTCAATGGAAAATAACGGGAAAAGGAAAAGAGCAAGGAGATATTAACTTACAATACCGTATTTATTCTTAACAACGACAATTACAACCATTCACAAAAAGAACCAAAAGAGCAAAAGAAAAGAACAAAGAAAAGAAAAGATTACAAGTAAGTAAGTGCATGAATTAAATTGCATGAAAGTAAAGCATTAATGTAAAGCAAGTAATAAAAAGCAAGAAAGAAATAAGCAAGAAAGTAATTACAAGAACATAGAACTCAAGACAAGCATGGGATCAATAGCCAACCCTTAAACTTGCAAGCTCAATCAAGAGGTTGCAAGATCAAGAGAAGGGTAAAGAACTCATGTGAAGTGAAAAACTAATTCCATAAGAAAATACAACCTTTGAGATCAATAACTAACCCTTAACCTTTCAAGCTCAATGAAGAGGTTGAAAGATCAAGAGAAAGCAAAAATCTCAAGGGGAAGTTAAACCAAAGAGAATGATACAAAAACCCCCATCTTCATTGATCTTCCACTCAAAAAGCTCTCACTACAATTTTCATGGAGAAAAGAATGAAGAAGAAGAAGAAGAAAAAGACTAAATCCTAACAAAAAGAGGAACAAAGAATTGACACCAAGATTTGGCTCAGTTCTGGGGTATTTATAGGAAGGGAACTGGAAACCTAGGGCAATAATCTGCCCATAAATAAAATGACCAAACAGCCCCCAAAAGATTACGGAGAGAGGACCCCACATGGCCGCGGTTCCGCGGCCTAAGTCTGCTTAGGCCGCGGTTCCGCGGCCGTATAGTGGAGGTGGGTCATGTTCTTTTGGGTGATTTCCTGGTTTTTCTTTTCTCTGTGTTTGAAATCTTCAAACTGCACAAAAGCTTCCAGAATATCTTCAGAATTCTTAGTCCAAGATTGCTATCATTTCTTAACTTTTGACTTCTATCTCTCTTGAGCTCCGCGCACCCATTGATTTTTGTGCTGCCCCCCTCGTGCTCTGTGCTTGTCCCAGACATGAATGACCATTGTCATATGTCTTGTCTCTAGAACTGGTACTTGGCACTGGACGGATTGGATGACCGGAAGCCGGCTTTTATCTGCTGTCAACAGATGTTCTGTATTTTGGCTTAGCATTGGAGATTTTGTATCAATTGCGTTATTTTGGACTAGAAAACTGTGGCCTGTAAATATGTAGCAAATACGGATTAAAAACACCTACCTATAAACAACCTGTTAGGTCCACGTTACCTCTCCCGGTACTTTCGGGGTTGCGGAAACGGTAAATCAAAATTTTTTCTAAACTTTGTAACATGGACCGTAAAAGCCGGATCTTTGCTAAACTAAACTAGCATACTTGCAAAGAAGAATTAACTACTCGGCAAAGTGGTTATACCTCAACTTGAACTCCTTCACTTCTTGTTGTTGTTCTTCTTTGATGTTCTTTTCTTCTTGTTGTTCTTTTCATGGCTTGCTCAAAGGTTGATCCGGACATCGGTCACCTCCGCGGCCTCCTTGAGTCGAAGACGATCCACCCGAGAGATGTACACCGAGCTCCACCTCAAGCCGAGGTAACTAGGGCGAGGAGATTGCTAATCTAGAAGCCCTAGGTTGTGTAGAGAGGATGTATGGATGTGTTTGTCAAGTAGAATCCTTTTTCTCTCAACACATGAGATCAAAGGAGAAGATCAAGAGGAGGAAGAAGAAGGAGATTATCTAGCAACCATGGAGCTTCTCATTTCAAGAGAGAGAGTGAGAATAAGCAAATGAAAAGCTTAACCAAGAGAAAAGCTAACCATGGTTGCAATAATGCATAAACATCATCATTACAAATCCAATCAAGATAAAGGTGATGGCTACAAATGACATGACCATTATCATAACTAAATAAAAAGAAAACCAAAGAATACTTTAGATCTTCTAAGAAGGTCCAAGTCAACTTTGGTCAAAAGGTCAACAAAGTCAAGATGGTCAAATGGTCAATGTAATTAGCCATAACAAAATTATCAAGGAAAGGATTAGTAAATAATGTCCCCGGCTCATAATGGTTTTGACCAAACGAACTGTCGAAACCCTGATGAGTCGGCCTCAAAATGGTTTTGACCGAATCAACTGTCAAAACCCTAATGAGCCTGCCACATAGCGGTTTTGGCCGAACCATCTGCCAAAACCCTAATGAGGCACCTCCTCCTTCATCGCTCCAGAAAACTGTGCATACACACCTGCATCCGTATTCCGTAGAATGCGGATGCGCAGAAGACAAAACACATCCATCCGTGCAATACTAGGATCTGGCTTAAACCAAAGCCCACTAGTACTACCTGCCCGAACATCATACGCACACTAGTGTACGTAAGTGATCGCAGCCCTGCCGTAAAACCATACGGCCTCTACACGTTTCGCTCAGTGCAGGGAAACTCTCTGTGTGGGACTCTAAAGACTCGACACTACGCTGGCAGTGGGTTTAACCACAGACCGCAAGCGGCACTAGCTGTACATAACGGTCCCCAGGTAGATGTCGATAAGAAGGCCGATGAGGTAAACCCATCCGAACTCCTACTGAGTCTGTATGTGACAATCTCCGTACAGTCCGGTCTGTTCGTCTGATACATCGCATGGCGGGTCTAGGGGGTGGTAAACGTCAGTCCCCCAATAGCGGTATAAGTCGTGCCGGAGTGAAGCCCAAAACACCCTGAGATAACACTGGAACCTACCAGTATATCTCGCTTGTCCTGGCCAGGGACTACTCGTGTAATGGCTCTCCTAGACACAGCGCGATGTCAACCCCCAATACCGGGAGAGACGAATCCTGTCTAACCGTCACTGCCTCCAAGTGCTTCGGGACTGCTCCCAACTACTACCTGTTTGCACGACTCGGTAGAGCCGTGGTAGGGTAGTAATCAAAGAACAGTGGGAACACACTCGAGGCGAAGTGACAGTGTCAAGTCAGCGGACTAAGCTGTACTCATGTCACCTGGGAACTGATAACTGACGATAGGTATAATACCAACCATCAGTTCCCGACGAGTCCTGTCCAGTGTACTCGTAACCTAACGAGCACCCGCATACTATCTCAAGTACGACGTACTGACGGCTGTGGGACAGACCGTCTCCCGTGCTGGGATGAGAAGCGCATACGCTAGTCTACTCCGGAGTATCGATGCCCTATCTCGGTACTCCCACGACTAGGGACGTGTATAAGGATGTGCTTGTAGATTACCCAGCCCCCACGAGTGTGATCGCCATCACAACGCCGGTAATCAAGCAAAGATCCTAAGGGCTCTACTAATGCGTATAGGTGATATAATAAATAAACACACATGTACACATTAAAGCAGAGACAAACCAAGTAGCATACTACTATATTGAGCAAGATTGTCTGTACAACTGTGAATATCCCAAGCTTCCATCAAGTAATATACATACTAGTATGATACAGTAATGGCCTCTAGGGCATATACACTAACAATCTCCCACTTGCACTAAGGCCATGTACAGGCGTATCGAAGACCTATCATCTCGATCAGCCGCTCGAACTGAGTCTGGGGTAAAGCCTTCGTGAATGGGTCCGCAGTGTTGTCCTTTGTGTCCACTCTCCGCACCTCGATCTCCTGTCGATCAATGATCTCCCTGATCAGGTGATACCGCCTTAAGATGTGCCTGGATTTCTGATGGGACCTTGGTTCCTTCGCTAAAGCTATAGCCCCATTGTTATCGCAATACAGAGGTATTGGGTCAACAATGGACGGAACCACCTGAAGTTCACTAATGAACTTCTTTATCCAGACCGCCTCTTTTGCGGCATCGCTTGCAGCAATGTATTCAGCCTCCATCGTCGAGTCTGCGACGGTATCCTGCTTGGAACTCCTCCAACATACCGCCCCTCCGTTGAGGGTAAACACAAAACCCGAGACAGACTTGCTGTCATCTTTGTCACTCTGGAAGCTTGAATCGGTAAAGGACTCGACCCTGAGGTCTCCATTACCGTAAACCAGGAACATCTCCTTAGTCCTTCTTAGGTACTTGAGAATGTTCTTCACTGCTGTCCAGTGGTCCTCCCCTGGGTCTGACTGATACCGGCTCACCGCGCTCAACGCGTAAGCTACATCTGGTCTTGTACATAGCATCGCATACATTATAGATCCTACCGCCGAAGCGTAGGGTATAGTGCTCATGCGAACCCTCTCCTCGTCAGTCTTAGGAGACATCTTCTTGGAGAGGGTAATTCCGTGCAATGCGGGTATGTTACCGCGCTTGGAACCCTCCATACTAAATCTCTTTAGTACGGTCTCTATGTACCTGGACTGTGAAAGTCCCAACAGTTTCTTGGATCTATCTCTATAGATCTTGATCCCCAGAATGTACGAGGCATCACCCAGGTCCTTCATGGAGAACCTTTGTGACAAAAACAGCTTGACCGACTGTAGCATAGAAATATCATTTCCTATCAAAAGAATGTCGTCCACGTACAAGACTAGGAATACGACAGTTCGTCCTACAATCTTCTTATAAACACAGGGTTCATCTTCGTTCTTGATGAAATCAAATTCCTTGATTGCCTCATCAAAACAGATGTTCCAGCTCCGCGATGCCTGCTTTAATCCATAAATGGATTTAAGCAACTTGCACACCTTTCCGCTGCTCCCACTGTCTACGAAACCTTCTGGTTGATCCATGTAAACGCACTCTTCCAAACAACCATTTAGGAAAGCCGTCTTAACATCCATCTGCCAGATTTCATAGTCATGGAAGGCAGCAATGGCAAGTAAGATCCGAATGGATTTGAGCATAGCCACCGGAGAAAAAGTCTCGTCATAGTCCAAACCAGGTCTTTGACGAAAACCTTTTGCAACGAGTCTAGCTTTATAGGTTTCCACCTGCCCATCTACACCAAGTTTTCTTTTGTAGATCCATTTGCATCCAACGGGTTTTACCCCAGGTGGAGCAATATCCAAGGTCCACACTTTATTGGCGTACATGGACTCCATTTCGGATTGCATTGCTTCCTGCCACTTATCAGAGTCCCTACTGATAATGGCCTGCCTGAAACTGGTAGGGTCATCTTCTTCCAAGATGCAATCCTCTCGATCCCCGTCAATGAGAAAACCGTAGTATCTCTCGGGCGGATGAGAAATCCTACCAGATCTGCGGAGTGGCTGAGGTTCGTTTGGGGTTATTGAATATAGCGGTTCCTCCAAATCTTTTGTTAAAGTTTGTGTTTCTGGAATTTCATCCAGTTCTACCGTGCTGCCACTAAGGTTTTTAACAAGAAATTCTTTTTCTAAAAATGTGGCATTTCTTGAAACAATTATCTTCTGTTCCTCTGCATGGTAGAACAGATACCCACTTGAATCTTTTGGGTATCCCACAAACTTACACAAAATTGCCCGTGCCTCAAGTTTGTCTGGGTTCTGCTTTTTGACATAAGCTGGGCAACCCCAAATCTTAACACGTTTAAGATACAAACTCTTACCACTCCATATTTCATATGGAGTCTTAGACACGGATTTGGATGGAACTTGATTCAATAGATGTGCTGCAGTTTGAAGTGCATATCCCCAGAATGAGAGAGGTAACTCAGCACTACTCATCATGGAGCGAACCATATCCAATAGGGTACGATTCCTCCGCTCCGATACACCGTTGTGCTGTGGTGTATAAGGAGGAGTAAGCTGAGAGAGAATACCATTCTCTTTTAAGTAATCTAGGAATTCCGTGCTTAAGTACTCCCCTCCCCTGTCAGACCGGAGGATCTTGACACTTTTACCTGTCTGGTTCTCTACTTCCTTTCTGAATTCCTTGAATTTCTCAAAAGCTTCAGATTTGTGTTTCATCAGATACACATATCCGAACCTAGAGAGATCGTCAGTGAATGTGATGAAGTACGAGAACCCACCCCTTGCATGTATAGACATCGGACCACATACATCACTATGTACGAGTCCCAAGAGCTCTGCTGCTCTTTCTCCATGTCCGGTGAACGGAGATTTGGTCATCTTCCCTTTGAGACAAGACTGACAAGTTTCATAAGATGAAAACTCGAACGCATCCAAGAGTCCATCTTTATGCAACTTACTCAGTCTTTTCTTTCCGATATGACCAAGTCTACAATGCCACAAGTAGGATTTATTCGTATCTGAATTCTTCCTCTTGCGTGTGTTTTGTATATTGAGAACTGTATTCTGATTTAGAACGTAGATACCATTAAACAGTGTACCCTCTGCAACCATCACCTCATCAAGGTAAATGTTCATGATATTCTTTTCAAGAACAAACTTATATCTATCTTTATCGAGTAAAGAAACTGATATGATGTTGCAAACCATGGAGGGTACATAGTAGCAATCGTTCAAAATCATAGTCTTGCCATTCGGCAATACTAGGTGATATTCACCGACGGCTGCCGCATTAACTTGTGCTCCGTTCGCTACTCTGAGCGACATATCACCCGGTGCAACTTTCCTACTTTTTCTCAGTCCTTGCAATAATTACAGATATGAGATCCTGATCCGGTATCAAGTACCCAGGAGGTAGGGCTGACCGTAAAACAGTTCTCAATTACAAGAACACCTGAAGTAGATGCAAAACCATGCTTCTTCTTCAACTGGGTATCCTGGAAATCCATACTTTCCTCTTTCCCATTCTCATACTCATGACTGTTGTCACGAGTTAGAGCTGAACCAACTTTCCCCAGTCCCGAATAAGAATTCGGTTCGGTCAAGCGATACATTTTATTATCTTGATTAGGGCGTGAAAAGGTTGCTGCCTGGAGAGAGAGAAAAGAAACACTCAGCGTATGCTCTTGCAAGATTAGATTGGTTTATTGATTTATCTAACCAGGATGTCTCCCACTGTTTCCTCAAATTCTTCTTAAAACCTTTTTAAAAGAAGAACTAGCCGGGTTTTAATTCACGTCACAATACTTGCTTAACCTTTCAGCCAGGCTAGTGTCGGTACTTCGAGGGAGGTTTTCCAACGCTTTCGTGAAGTTCCTTAATTAAAGAACCTCTTTTCCCTGGGGGCGTAACCCCGCTAACACCTTTCTAGACACCTATTAGGTTTATAGCATTGATTGTTAAGTGAAATAATCTCCCGAGAGTAAACCGACTCATCAGTGGGATCGGGATCCAACTGTCATTGTGTGATAACCTAGATGGAATCCACTCTAGTCACCACACTCCAGAAGGTATGCTAAATCTGCAAGTTTCAGTTCTTTTGAAACTCCCGATGTGGTTTTTGCCCCTAGGACCCAAGTGATCTTGACACAGTCAACAAATCAAAGAGTCCTAGTCAAGTTCATCCCGTCGTTGTCTTGATTGCATTAAACCCACCTGCATAACCCTTGACACAGTCAACAAGGTTACACAAATGTCCTAACCAATCACATTGTATCCAGCAAATAAGCAACACTTAGCTACCGTTCACTGCGCCTTGACACAGTCAACAAACGCAGCACGAATACTAAGTATAACTTATAAGAAACGACGGAGGGCTACGGCTGGGTTTTTGGCGAAAAACCCGTTAACGTAATGAACTTGATATCGTTGAAGGAACATGATACAGGTCTTTGAAAATATAGTGGCGAAAACCTTTTGCTAAAGAGGTCACTCCCTGCAAAGGGATCTCGGCTCTTTCCTCGTCGAATGAGGTGCAGGATATTCCAAATGAATACCTCGATGCAAAGCAAGAATAATCGACTATAGTGAAGTTATTACCCTGACGCAAACTTTTGTCCAAGGGGTCACTCTCGATGAAGGGATCTCGGCCCTTGCCTCGTCGACTGAGGTGCTGGGCATTCACAACCGAATACCGCTATGCAAAACAAAAATGAACGTCCTTGCAATAACAGCTTTTAGAAAAATTGTTCCAACAACGTCTTTTAGGTTTATTTTCTTGCATTAGTTCTTTTAATGCGTCCCATCATTTTAATCCTACCATTGCAGAAAACAACCAAAATATGACGTACGCTTATGCCATTCGCATTCGCCACGGGGCCCCGTCATCACCCGTTAGGTTACTTAACTAACGACAGAGCGGGGGCTGGGCTAGCGCGGCTGTAAAACATAAGCAATGCCTAAATAGAAAGCAATGATAGACATTACAGATCACAGATGAATACATTGGATATACTAGCAATCCGCAATTCTTTCGAGCCTGGAACGAAAAACGGATAACACGGTCGCGGTGAATAGCCAAATACCCCACCCAAGACCCCTACGGGTGCGGCAAACTACCCGCCAAGTACCCGAAGCGAAGCAACCTCCCTCAATGCCATGAGTAGGCCACTCGGCACTTCGAGCTACCCGGTAGTTTGTGCACCCCCTCCATGGGTCTATCCTAGGAGCAAAAACAGTAAAAAGAATTATACAATGACGGCTACAACCCCGACCCGGTTGTGCGGCCAAACAAATAAAAATTATTACATCAATTTACATTTACAATGAATGAAAGAAAAACAAGAGCTCATCTCACATCCACCCCGGCTATTCACCCGCGACAATCCAATCCATTCATATCCACACACCAATAACAATCACAGATCATGTATAACCCCGACCAATCGTCTTATAGCGATTAGCCGACGTTCAATACATGCAAACATCACAGATATAACCTTCATAGTCAAAGTATATTGAAGTTCGGAAAAAAATACGGAATTATAGGCCCCCAAAAACAAATTTCTATTCTGGAAAATCTGGGCACTTATAATATATCTGAAAAATCCTCAAACCATGTCAGAAACAAACTGCACCAAAAACCACACAGTAACTCACCAAGTCGGCCGCGCTTCCGTGGCAATAGCTTGCTATTGCCGCGGAAGGGCGGCGCTTTAGTGGAGTTGCTGTCTCGTTTTTGGTGGTTATCTTGTAAAAACCCTGAGATAATTTTTGAGATATAACAAATTTTGTTTTGACCAGAAAAAGTTTTAACAGAAACTCAGATTTTTACAACTTGGTTTTTTCGATTTTTCCGTTTCGAAATTCGATATACTTTGCTACCTAGCTAGTTTATGTTTAGTTAGGCTCTGATACCACTGTTAGGTCCACGTTACCTCTCCCGGTACTTTCGGGGTTGCGGAAACGGTAAATCAAAATTTTTTCTAAACTTTGTAACATGGACCGTAAAAGCCGGATCTTTGCTAAACTAAACTAGCATACTTGCAAAGAAGAATTAACTACTCGGCAAAGTGGTTATACCTCAACTTGAACTCCTTCACTTCTTGTTGTTGTTCTTCTTTGATGTTCTTTTCTTCTTGTTGTTCTTTTCATGGCTTGCTCAAAGGTTGATCCGGACATCGGTCACCTCCGCGGCCTCCTTGAGTCGAAGACGATCCACCCGAGAGATATACACCGAGCTCCACCTCAAGCCGAGGTAACTAGGGCGAGGAGATTGCTAATCTAGAAGCCCTAGGTTGTGTAGAGAGGATGTATGGATGTGTTTGTCAAGTAGAATCCTTTTTCTCTCAACACATGAGATCAAAGGAGAAGATCAAGAGGAGGAAGAAGAAGGAGATTATCTAGCAACCATGGAGCTTCTCATTTCAAGAGAGAGAGTGAGAATAAGCAAATGAAAAGCTTAACCAAGAGAAAAGCTAACCATGGTTGCAATAATGCATAAACATCATCATTACAAATCCAATCAAGATAAAGGTGATGGCTACAAATGACATGACCATTATCATAACTAAATAAAAAGAAAACCAAAGAATACTTTAGATCTTCTAAGAAGGTCCAAGTCAACTTTGGTCAAAAGGTCAACAAAGTCAAGATGGTCAAATGGTCAATGTAATTAGCCATAACAAAATTATCAAGGAAAGGATTAGTAAATAATGTCCCCGGCTCATAATGGTTTTGACCAAACGAACTGTCGAAACCCTGATGAGTCGGCCTCAAAATGGTTTTGACCGAATCAACTGTCAAAACCCTAATGAGCCTGCCACATAGCGGTTTTGGCCGAACCATCTGCCAAAACCCTAATGAGGCACCTCCTCCTTCATCGCTCCAGAAAACTGTGCATACACACCTGCATCCGTATTCCGTAGAATGCGGATGCGCAGAAGACAAAACACATCCATCCGTGCAATACTAGGATCTGGCTTAAACCAAAGCCCACTAGTACTACCTGCCCGAACATCATACGCACACTAGTGTACGTAAGTGATCGCAGCCCTGCCGTAAAACCATACGGCCTCTACACGTTTCGCTCAGTGCAGGGAAACTCTCTGTGTGGGACTCTAAAGACTCGACACTACGCTGGCAGTGGGTTTAACCACAGACCGCAAGCGGCACTAGCTGTACGTAACGGTCCCCAGGTAGATGTCGATAAGAAGTCCGATGAGGTAAACCCATCCGAACTCCTACTGAGTCTGTATGTGACAATCTCCGTACAGTCCGGTCTGTTCGTCTGATACATCACATGGCGGGCCTAGGGGGCGGTAAACGTCAGTCCCCCAATAGCGGTACAAGTCGTGCCGGAGTGAAGCCCAAAACACCCTGAGATAACATTGGAACCTACCAGTATATCTCGCTTGCCCTGGCCAGGGACTACTCGTGTAATGGCTCTCCTAGACACAGCGCGATGTCAACCCCCAATACCGGGAGAGACGAATCCTGTCTAACCGTCACTGCCTCCAAGTGCTTCGGGACTGCTCCCAACTACTACCTGTTTGCACGACTCGGTAGAGCCGTGGTAGGGTAGTAATCAAAGAACAGTGGGAACACACTCGAGGCGAAGTGACAGTGTCAAGTCAGCGGACTAAGCTGTACTCATGTCACTTGGGAACTGATAACTGACGATAGGTATAATACCAACCATCAGTTCCCGACGAGTCCTGTCCAGTGTACTCGTAACCTAACGAGCACCCGCATACTATCTCAAGTACGACGTACTGACGGCTGTGGGACAGACCGTCTCCCGTGCTGGGATGAGAAGCGCATACGCTAGTCTACTCCGGAGTATCGATGCCCTATCTCGGTACTCCCACGACTAGGGATGTGTATAAGGATGTGCTTGTAGATTACCCAGCCCCCACGAGTGTGATCGCCATCACAATGCCGGTAATCAAGCAAAGATCCTAAGGGCTCTACTAATGCGTATAGGTGATATAATAAATAAACACACATGTACACATTAAAGCAGAGACAAACCAAGTAGCATACTACTATATTGAGCAAGATTGTCTGTACAACTGTGAATATCCCAAGCTTCCATCAAGTAATATACATACTAGTATGATACAGTAATGGCCTCTAGGGCATATACACTAACACAACCGAGCATAAGAATGGGCGGTATAAAATGCAGTATTCTGTTATGAACAAATACCCCCAAACTTAACTTTTGCTCGTCCCGAGCAAAACCAATTATTCACAAAAATAAAATCCTAACCGCACTTTCGCAGGGAACACGATTGCACTGAGCGTGTGCAACAAGCCGTTAAACCTCTAGGTGTCCCTAGTAGGAGGAGTGTTGTCTCCTGAGGGTTTTCAGCGGATTACACCCACAAAATCCGTCAAGCTAGTGTTATAAGTTAACATCGATTCTACTCCTACAATTTAGTATTTACGTTAGAAATTCTATCATCCTAAGTTTGAAATATCCAACCCTTATTTTTCACACCTCCTATCTATTTAACTTTGGATCTTCTGAGTTTTCCTTCTAAAGTGCGGCCTCAAATCAGGGATTTTTATTAACTTTACAGAAAACACAAGTCTTATTCTTTATTTCTATCTTTTATCCAAACATCGATTGTATACCCCTACGTGTGTGTGTATTTGCACCCCTACACTTAAGAATTCAATTCAAGCTATAATGCCCTTGCCCTAATACCTAATACTACTTCTTTTCATTAAGGATGGACGGATTTGCTCACACATCTTTCATGCGACTATTAATGCTTCTTGAGGCACTAACGACCGATTACTGAATGTGTGAACTTTAAAGCGTAAATAGCAGTTTCCAGGTCTTGACTTTATTCTATTTTTTTTCTTTTTCTTTTTCTTTTTCAAGACCGGATATATTTTTCAATAATGCTCTTTTTGTGTTTAGCTTTAAATACCGTTTTTTCTTTCATACTAAGCTTCCAGGCAAGAGTATTTCTAGGTATCCTCTACTATCCCAAGTTTCAAGGTACGTGTAAGTGCAGTTGTAGGGTATATACTTTCTAAATTTGAACTCAAGAAAAGAAACTATTTTTCAGACTTATCCTTCAGTAAAGCTTCAATACTTTCCCCTCATCTTGACTTAACTCAAGAACTGAACTCAAAAAACCGTAAGGACGTATACTTACCAAAGTTAGACAGAATGAGGGTTATTTTTAGGGTTTTCAATTCCTAAGCCTAGAATTTAGTTATTTCTAATATATCAACTAAACTTTCAGAATAAAAATCTAAGTTACCCTATTAGCTAACTTAACGACAAAGTTTTTATATTTTTTTTTGGAAATTTTTCAATTTTTTTGGGTTTTTAATAAGGTATGCAAATGCAAAATATACAAATGAATGTGAAGGAAGAAAGCTTACCGAGCACACCCCCAAACTTAAACTTGACAGTGCCCTCACTGTCAGGCTACACCAAGAGGGTCAAAAATTGTCAGCGCTCCCTAGAAACAAATTATATACAAAACAAAAACCAAAAAGATATATACAAAAAAGGTGTCCCCCCAAACTTATGTAAAACAGTGTTTCCACTGTTAAGCGTTGAAGTTCAGGATTAGGGGGAAAGAACAGTATCAAACTATACAAGGCCTTACACAGGCCAAAAGTGAGTACCAACCATTCAAAGATTTTATCGCTATAAAGCAGTGGCTGGTGAAAGAAGGCGTAGAGAAAAGAAATGGAGAATACGCGAGACCGTGCAGGATACGGTCTCGGTATATCGGAAGAAGAATGGTGGAAGGGAGAAAGAAATGGAATACGAACTTGAGGGTGGAAATGGATTGAATAAATTAGTACAATCTGTAATGATCGATGTGAAAAGATGGATTGTACTAATCTATCAATATGGCGAGAAATTGGGTCAAACCCCTCAAGATTCGTAAGAAACCATGGGTACGCCGAACTTGGTAAACCAGACACAGGAAGTGAAAATGATACGGTTTCTTGCATGGTCGGAACGATGGAAAGGGTAGGGGGAGGTGATTGAGGAAGGGTATTAGTTAAGGTTTCGGGAGGGTGTTCACAGTCAATGAAAGGAACATGATGAATTAGAAAATCCGACTCATCAATTAAAACTGTTTCATCCTCAGTACTATCCTCAATATTCTCCTCAAAATTTATCTCATCCATGCATTTATCATCAAAATCAAGACGCATATGAAGTTCGGGAAAAACAGTTAAAGACTCGGGATGATGAGTTGGAGAGAAAAATTCAGCTAAATCTATGGGTTCATCATCCAAAATATTCCCAGCGTCAATATCCTCAATCAAGTGAAAGTCAATTTGCTCAGACACCTCATCAAAAGTATGGATTTCAATCGATTCTGGTTCTAAGATGGAGGTGTAGAGGTTAAAAGGATTGGGATTGGTTTCACTTGGAAGGGACCCTTCAAACACTACGAAGTCACACAACTCATTATCTGTTCTATCTGAAATCAATGAATCGGTTGGAACACTAGATAGATATTCAAAACCGGAGTTGTGGGAGTCAAGATGAATTGGGTAGGCTTGATTCGAAAGGGGGTACATCTCACTCTCTCCACTCAAATTCTCAGCCTGTCCTACCACCTCTTCATACATTGAAAAATTTGGAGCTAGTTGAAAACTAGCTACCGGGTCACTAGGTTGTATGAGGGCGGCCATGGACGCATTCAAATCCATCATCTGTTGGCTTGACGCTACCCTAAAGTCTTCCAACGACTATTCCAGACTAGACACGGGTTGTGAAGGGGTTTCAATAAAAGATTCAAAGTTGTATGGATACTGAAAATTCCCAAACGGCTGTGTAGAAGCAATGTCTAGGGAAGGTGCAAAAGTTGGATAGGACTGGTAGGAATTGAATGGCTGGACAGGAGCAGGATCAGCATTTGGATAAGAAGGTGAATGGAATTGTTGATCCTAAGAATCCGTAGTGGTGAAAGGAGTGAAAGATCGGCTACAGGATTGTTCAATATGTTCAGCGATGGACAAAGGACGACTTGCAAAAGGGGTATCAACATAAGAGGGTGGGGGAGGTTGAAAAGGTTGATACAAAGTGGATTGCGGAGGGCGAGTGTTTGTCCTAAACGCGTCTATCCGATCTTTCAAAAAGATTTTGGGCATGGAGGGATCGTTCGACGTTCGGCCAAAGCAAGAACCGTAAGAAGTAATGTCTGGTTGTGGGTACCAAAGTTCGGCAAGAATTTTTCTAGGTGGAGTACCCATGATATGAAAAGAGAAAGAAAGAAAGGAAGAGAAAAGGAGGGGAAAAAGAATATGATTTTTTTTGTTTTTAACAAAAGAAGGAAATATACACACAAAAAGAATCTGGACAAAAACAATCACGACACAAAAATACCACACACCTAATCGTTCTAAGGTTCACCTAGGTCAACTAGACCTGCTCCAGAACTTGATTGTCGAAGTAAAACTGTGTCGAGAAACGGGCTCAAGATACACTGATCACGAGGCCAGGTAAGTGCAGAGATAAGGGGAGGTTTTCCAACGCTTTCGCGAAGTTCCTTAATTAAATAACCCTTTCTCTTTTGGCGGTTTCGCCGTTAACACTTTCCTAGACACCCCGTAAACAATATACCGTTAAGCGAGGTTCTAAACACGGTTAACTTCTCCTAGTGAGCGCGAAGTCCTTAAGGCTTAAAGTCTAATTTCTTTTAAATTTTGTGCGGGTAAACGTTATGCTTAAGTTCGTGATTTGTGGGCCACGGAAATGGTGATGAAATCCTTTACCGTATGTTGTGGGGTTCGCTTGCCCTTAAGTCCGTATTAATATATGCAATGCGCAATTCAAAAAATTCTATAAAGAATCAAACAATCGTTTTTTAGTTTAAGCACGGCACTGCAACAAATACGGGTTAGTCAATTTTTAGCGTTTGCTAGCAAACTTGCAAAGAATCCTACAAAGAATAGTATATTGGAAGCGTCGGATTTGAGAAGAAGGTGTTAGTAAAGTACGTACCGTTAAGTTTTGGGTTAGGAAACCCCCGTTGAATCAAATCCGGTAAGCTTGAAAAGTTCGCTTGCGCGGGTCAAACTACCCGGATCTTTGGCACTGTACTTTGCAATCACCTTAGCCTTGAACGTACACTTTGCTCCCCACAATCGCTGTTTGCAAATCCGCAAAAATCTGCACACTTGCCCACAAAAATGATCAAAAATAACAAAAAGATTTTTTTTTATATATATACAAAAAGAATGTTAACCCGAATAACAAGAAAGAAAATACGCTACCGTCTCCCCGGCAACGGCGCCATTTGATCGCACGCTTTTGGCGTGTCGGATGTTCAAAGTTCTAAAGTATAACCGCGATCAGGACGGTGTCGCTATGCAGCTAGCCGGTTGAGCACGGGTCGATCCACAGGGAGATGGTTGTATTTCCGTTCTTGTCCTAGACGAGTCAATAAAGAATTTGTATGTGTTTGTTCAATCTAACCTATGTGTATTATTTGCAAGTATAAAGTTGTTAAGAAAATATACGAAAGTGTAAGCTAAAGAAATCCGTACTCAAAACCTTTGAGCCTAGTCTTAACCAATTGAAGCTAGAGCAATCGGCAACAACGTGGATTAGGGGATTTAAGCGCGGTATTCGTGGAATCCGGCTTATTTACCCATGTCCTTCCGTTCTTGTCTCTTGCTTTCGCCTCCGGCCAAACCGAACGCAACCGGTCGCGGTTAGGAATCACCGTTACCTTGTTAGGGTAGGGTGCCTAACCGAGTGCTTGCGTATCATTTGGGCGGAGTTCAATGGAAAATAACGGGAAAAGGAAAAGAGCAAGGAGATATTAACTTACAATACCGTATTTATTCTTAACAACGATAATTACAACCATTCACAAAAAGAACCAAAAAAGCAAAAGAAAAGAACAAAGAAAAGAAAAGATTACAAGTAAGTAAGTGCATGAATTAAATTGCATGAAAGTAAAGCATTAATGTAAAGCAAGTAATGAAAAGCAAGAAAGAAATAAACAAGAAAGTAATTACAAGAACATAGAACTCAAGACAAGCATGGGATCAATAGCCAACCCTTAAACTTGCAAGCTCAATCAAGAGGTTGCAAGATCAAGAGAAGGGTAAAAACTCATGTGAAGTGAAAAACTAATTCCATAAGAAAATACGACCTTTGAGATCAATAACTAACCCTTAACCTTTCAAGCTCAATGAAGATGTTGAAAGATCAAGAGAAAGCAAAAATCTCAAGGAGAAGTTAAACCAAAGAGAATGATACAAAAACCCTCATCTTCATTGATCTTCCACTCAAAAAGCTCTCACTACAATTTTCATGGAGAAAAGAATGAAGAAGAAGAAGAAGAAAAAGACTAAATCCTAACAAAAAGAGGAACAAAGAATTGACACCAAGATTTGGCTCAGTTCTGGGGAATTTATAGGAAGGGAACTGGAAACCTAGGGCAATAATCTGCCCATAAATAAAATGACCAAACAGCCCCCAAAAGATTACGGAGAGAGGACCCCACATGGCCACGGTTCCGCGACCTAAGTCTGCTAAGGCCGCGGTTCCGCGGCCGTATAGTGGAGGTGGGTCATGTTCTTTTGGGTGATTTCCTGGTTTTTCTTTTCTCTGTGTTTGAAATCTTCAAACTGCACAAAAACTTCCAGAATATCTTCAGAATTCTTAGTCCAAGATTGCTATCATTTCTTAACTTTTGACTTCTATCTCTCTTGAGCTCCGTGCACCAATTGATTCTTGTGCTGCCCCCCTCGTGCTCTGTGCTTGTCCCAGACATGAATGACCACTGTCATATGTCTTGTCTCTAGAACTGGTACTTGGCACTGGACGGATATGGATGACCGGAAGCCGGCTTTTATCTGCTGTCAACAGATGTTCTGTATTTTGGCGTAGCATTGGAGATTTTGTATCAATTGCGTTATTTTGGACTAGAAAACTGTGGCCTGTAAATATGTAGCAAACAC
This sequence comes from Agapanthus africanus, assembly GCA_030015575.1. NCBI lineage: Eukaryota > Viridiplantae > Streptophyta > Magnoliopsida > Asparagales > Amaryllidaceae > Agapanthus > Agapanthus africanus. Next base: position 105,528,354 of record JASDDO010000031.1, read on the forward strand.
GGATTAAAAACACCTACCTATAAACAACCGAGCATAAGAATGGGCGGTATAAAATGCAGTATTCTGTTATGAACAATGCGCAAGCGCCGACCAAATTGGTTGTGTGCAACACCACGTGCAACACATGTGACGCAAGCACCAATAGGAGGACACAAGCGCCAGCGCCAAACGTGCAAAGCACGTGGCGCAGGCGCATATATATGGTGAAATGCATTCTTCAATCAGAGTGTAACAACTCCATTTTTAATGTACAAAGAATTGATTTAAATTCAAAGTATACTTGGAGTATTTAATATTGCTGATATCTCTTTAAGTGTTTATTTCACACCATAATTACTGTAACAACCCTAATTTTCCTATACACTTTTCTACACAAAATTTTAAATATTTTTTTCAAAATGCACAAAAGGGTATTCTAGCCTGAGCACAAGATATATGTAATTATTATTTTTTTAATTACAAGCTACAAGAATGTAATAACTCCATTTTTAGTGTACAAGAAATTACTTTAAATTTAATGTATACTAGGAGTATTTATTCTTGCTGCTATCATTTTAAGTAATTAAATACCACAATAATTACAAGAAGGAGCTTGTAGCTCATTGGTAATACCTTGCACTGCTGAACCAAGCCATCAGAGTTCAAATCCCATGCCCCACATTATTTTTAGATTATTTTTCTTTTAAAATTCTTGGAAGCCTAACAGTCCACATGCCATAACTCCCAAAAGTTGAACTGAACTTTAAAAAGTAAAAATACCAGAGACTACGTCAGGAAACCCCCCACCCATCGGCACCCCGACTCGGCCGGCCGACTCGGGCCGGCGCCGCCGGCCGGACTCGGCCGAGTTATCAAAATGAAAGTTGCGTCTTTTTGTCTTCTCAACCCCCCTGTATACCCTAAATTAATGGATCGGTTCCCGAGAGTTTATTACACCCTATTTACTACAAATTTTAATGTTTTTTCTTTAATTTTTACAATTTTTTTAAATAAAAACCTTTCACCTACCCTACTCTAGCCTACCCTATAAATAGACCCCCTACCCTCTACCCTCTTATCCCAAAACATTAGGTTTACTCTCTCAAAATTGTTACAAAAAGGGTGTACTTTGAAATCGAGTTCGCGGCAAAGCTCCGACGAGATTCCGGCGGGAATTTCGGCGACGTTTTTAGAAACAACCGGTGACGAAGCAACACCTCGGCAACTTCTTTAGTTCCCCTATACTCTTTAGTATAGATCGAAACCCGTAAGTCCCATTCTATCCCCTTTTCTATTTCTTTAAAATACGAAATTACAAAACCCGACGGAATCGGAACAAATCCGATTTCCGATTCGGTTTTCTATAAAATTTCACTTCTAATTAATTCAATCATACTTAAACATTTTTATCTTGACTATTAAACTTGTAAAAAATCAATTCGAACAAGTTTTCTCACATGAAATGATAACCTTTTCAATTTACCGTATTTTTTCACTTTAATACCATCATGTTTCAATTTCACATTTAACCCCTTAACTTGCTATACATTTAAAATAGAGCACGAGGTAATGACCTACCTCCACATACACGCAAATACAACCCTAAAACGATATCATCAAAACTTAGAATACGATAAAACGAAACTTTCATTAAAATACCATATTTTTAATAAAACCTTTCTTAAAAGTTTTAGATTGTTACACTTTTAAATAAATACTTCTTAGTAGGAAAATACGATAAGTTGTGGACATCGATCGTTTATCTAAACCTGACTTTGTGGTGTCTAGGCTAGTCAAGTGAGCTTAGGTAACTTTAAAATGCCCGCCTCACGATTTGTGAGCGGATCCCTCCTTCCTCACTTGTACTTACCTGGCCACAATTGGCGGTGAAGAGGCGATTTGAGACTTCTAACGACTTATCGTTTAGACCATTTAGAAATAGGCTAGTTGGCTTAGGAAACCCTAGAATCTAAAATACGGAAAACTACACTTTGCAAATAAATACCTTTTACTTTATAAAACCGTTTTCTAAAGGATTAGTATTTTACAATCTTTGCAAAGCGCCGCTACAACCCACCTTTGGGAAACCCGTTAGGGATAGTACGGTTTATCGTGCACCCTCGGGCTTAGTAGTGCGAGATTCAGACCTCCACAAGGAGCATTCGGTCTCGAAAGGTTTAAAATACGACATCTTATGAAAATGAGATTTTTGGAGTATAAAATATTCATTAAAATTATATTTGGTATAAACATATTTATATTTATCCTTTAAATATCTATTTTATTATAATACAAATTTTCCACCGTTTTCTAAAAATCACAATAATAAATTTTACACTAAAATACCATGAACATCAAATAAATCAATATTATCGATAAATATCCTTATTTATAAAACTATGATATTTTCACTAGAAATGTCACAACATAAAATCCACCCTCATTACAACTCTAAAGACGAACAATAAATACTTGAGGTGTATTTTGAAAAGTATATAAAGGTGTTTTTACATAAACCTCCCTCAAGTTTTATAAATTACCCTAAAGACCCTAGCAATTATAAGACTTCGATTCACATCCCTGATTGTCTGACTCGGATTTGAGTCTGATTAATCTGACTTGAATATGATTCAAGTCAATCTATAATCTACAAGTTTCCAATTCAAAAATGAACACATGAATCCATGAATACAATTATCAATTTATACAGCTTGACCGAACCGAACCATGGATATATATTCCTTTTACATGATTCCCAGTATTCCATTTACATGACTCTATGGTTACAACCGCTTACTGATATCATGGTTTCGGTCAGTTAGTCAATCTTACAACCAATACAATTTACAAGATAACGATACAAACAAGATATCGCGGGATTTAAGGGGTAGACTGGTATGGAATATGTTAAAGGTGGCACGAGGCGGTCACTTAAGACGTAATTACATCCATGCTGTTGTTCCGTGGTATTATCGACGGAGCCTTGTACTACAGGTTACCAAGGTCCCCGGTGTAAGTGGGACCCGCCTCGTATACACTGGCATCTTCTGTACCAGGCTACAAACAACAACGTTAATACAACATTACAATATTATAATACAACATTAAAAGCTACCCTCTCTCTCTCTCTTACTCTCTGTCTATTTCTCCCTTATCTTTAGGACTTATCGAGCGACTTGTTCGCTGACGACATTCTATTTCTTTTTTCTTTGAATGTCGTCAGGTGATTTGGAGCCGGCAGAGATCGAGCTGTTAGTTATATGTATGCCCTAGAGGCCATTACTGTACATAGGATGTATACTGTAGTAGATGCTGGGACATATATAGGGAGGACTTTCTTGCTCGACATGATAGTATGCTATCTGGTTACTCTTTAGCTTAACGTGTACATTGATTGTCTCTCTAGTACATGTTGGTAAAGCCCTTAGGATGTGTACTTGACTACCTGGACTATGATGTGGATCATACTAGTGGGGACATGGTAGTCCATAAGTACATCCTTCAAAGTCCCTAGTCGTGGGTGTATCGAGACAGGGCATCGATATACCAGAGTAGACTAGCGTATACCTTCTCGACCCATACAGATGGGCGATGGATGATCCCATATCCATTGGTGTTTGACATCAGAGATGGCATACGGGTGCTCAGTAGAGACTGGGTACACTGGACGGACTCGCCGAGAACTCCCAGATGGTATTATACCTTACGTCAGATGGCAGTTCTCTGGTGACACTGGTACAGAGTAGTCTGTTGACCCGAGATCGTCATAGAGTCTTGTATGGTTCCCACTGTGCTTTGATTTCCACCTTACCACGTCCAAGAGGGCGTGCAAAACGGTGGTTTTTGGGTACAGTCCCGAGTCACATGGAGGCAATGAGCGATAGGAGGGGATTCGTCTCTCCCGGTATAGGGAGTTGATGTTGCGCTGTGTTCGATTGGCTATAACCGGAAATCCCTGGCCAGGGTTGCTGAGATTTACTGGTAAGTGTTACCAGTAGTTTCTCGAATTGTTATAGACCTCATATCGACACGACTTATCGAGCTATTGGGGTCTGACGTTTACCACCCCTAGGCGAGATATGCGACATATCAGACGACGAGACCGAACTGTACGGTAAGTGTTACTGGTTGGATTCACAGGAGTGTGAGCGGGCTTGCTCGTCGATCTTCTGATCGCTCAATACCCGGGTGGCCGTTACGTTTAGCAGACCGCTTGCGGCTTGTGGGTGTTTGATATGATCATCACCTGCTGCCGGCGTATTGACGAATCTTTAGAGTCCTACACAGAGGTTTCCTGGCTCAAGCGAAACGAAATAGGAGCGCATATGAGATATGTGCGGGACCGAGAATAATACGTGTATGTGATACCGTATTCCATTCTCGCGATGATTGTATTGAAAGGTTGTATGCGATATAACCTAGTTTTCGAATCAAGGATTGATTCGATAAGCCGATACATTAGATATTAGTCGGTCACATGCGATATGACCGGATCGTTAAATCAAGTGTTGATTTAATGATTTAATGCATAATTATATATTTGATATATTACTTTGCATTAACTAGTATTGGTTCACTTTAAATGGATTTTCTCACTTGAAGTTCACAAGTTGTATATGTGATATACTTTTGTGCACTTGATTGTATCATGTTTGATGATGCATGCTCACTTGGGTTTGTGTAAAGAATTATACCATGGTAAAGTTAATGATTAGGGTTTTGTTTATTTGATTTACTTATTTATTTATCTCTTTTCATTTATATTTGGAAAAGAAATGAAATGGTGGCTCATTTTGGACTTTCTTTTGAAGCTTCATGAAGCTTTGAATGGTTTGACCATTTTGTCTCTTTTCTTAACCCTAACCATTCACTTGAACCATAGTTGATTCTCTACACAAGTTATCAAGAAATTACTGTGCAAAATTGGGAGGGTGATGTCACACTTTTGCCGCGGAACCGCCGCATAAGCTAGGCTTATGCCGCGGTTCCGCCGCAATCTTGAAAGAACGTTTGTTAAATTTTGCACCGTAATTCTTATAATTCTCTGCTGAATTTTTTAAGCATTTTTAAATATTATTCAAGAGTTGAATTTCCTGGGGTTGTTTTGGGGATTCGATTATTCGATCGGATTGTCAAACTTTGTCTATGTGTCTTTCCGGATAATTTTTGAATATGTTAAAAAGTTCGACCGGATATAAATACCCAACTTTTCCCCTGTCGGGAAATTTCCAAGTGTTGGATATTTCCGTAGTTTAACGACGTTCTAAGTAGTGCAAGTAACGCGATGGACCCTCTAGAAGACAACAAACCTTAACTCGATTATGTGACCGTCTTGAACTGCCCTTTGAACCTTCGGGTTTTGGGCAGTACAGCGTACCACATGTGAGGCGTTGGCTTGACCCTTCTACGGCTGGACCGTTGGTACTGAGGCACGAACTGAATGTTTTTAGACTTGTTTCATGTGTTGATCTGTATCGGGAAAACTTGGGTGTTTGAATGTTCGATCGGAAAGTTTAACATTTTCTATTTATCTGGAATGTGATACAATAATTGGAATTCAAAAGTAGTTATGAGATAACTGAATGAATAATATAAACATAGCAGTTTAGTCTCACTTGATCGGTTGCCACGGAATTTTGATGTGATCGAAAGTCCGTCGCAATCACGTAGCGTACGCGGATACTCGCCGGATAAACTTAATAGACAGCTACATCCCTTAGCCCCGACCAAGTGACTGTAGGAGAACCTCGTCGCCGAAAGCATCCGTTCGGGTGCTCGCGGTAGCGGTGTTCCGCCTTGGTGCACTTCGTCGACGGCGTCGGGGGTGCGGCCGTCTACTGAAGTTTGCGACGAGCATTCGATCAGGATGTCGGGAATCCTGTTGAATTTCCCGACTTGATATTGAAAAGAGTTTTCGATTTTGAGACTAAAATGCGGGGTTTATAATTGTTAGGCATGCGATGTCTAAGGAATTCATTTAATTAGGCACGTGATGTCTAAAGAGGTTGCGGATTCCAACTGTTGTAGTTTTACACTTTCTTTTCTGTGACCATAAGCGTAATATGTGATATCGCCGGTTTCGTTGCTATATGCCAACGACAATTGGGATGCGCATATTTACTTATGTTGATGACATGTGATGTTATGTGTTGCTGGATATGTTATATTGGATCGTCGTGTTTGAACAGCCGGGGTTTTTTATGTGAGATGAGTGGTTTTTCATTTTCATTCATGTAATAACTTGTATGTAATATTCTTTTATTGGGGCATTTCCAGGTTGCGGAAGATGTCATCTTTTGTATATTATTTACTTTTCCGCACTAGGATAGACCCAAGGAGGAGGGCACAAGTAACCGGGTTCTGGAGTCTAGTGGGAGACCAACTCGAGGAGTCGAGTCCGGGTCTCCTAACTCTAGAATTGGTAGGGTTGCTTGCCGCTTTCGTAGGGGTCTAGGAGTGTGGGTTTGGCTATTCATCGCGACCGTGGAATCCGTGTTTTATACTGGCTCGTATTAAAAACACGGACGTCCTAGTATATCCAATATTTCATATGATTCTTCTGCTGCGATATCTGTGATGTGATCATTTGTGATGTTCTGTGATAAATACTGTATATAGTATATATGATATATTATATAGATGTTACTTATGTTTTACACCCACGCTAGCCCTTCCCCGCTCTGTCGTTAGTTACCTAACCTAACGGTGCACGAGGGAACATCGAGGCGAATGCGGATGGCATAAGTGTACGTCGTATTTATCTGTGATGTTTAGGTACTTAAATGATGTGACTTAATTAATGAGATTAATGAAATAAAAGAAACCTAAGATGTTGTAGAATCGAATTTCAAAATAAAACTGGTAGCTACAGTTCTTGCTTTGCACAGCGGTATATGCGATATATCTTGCACCTTATTCGATGAGGAAAGGACTGAGATCCCTTCACCGGGAGTGACTCCTTTAGCAATAACTGGCAGATGCTACACACTCGGTTTGTCTTTTGATTGCTTTTAAGAGTTCTGCTTTGCACAGTGATATATATGATATATTACGCACCTCATTCGACGAGGAAAGGACCGACGATCCCTTCACCGGGAGTGACTTCTTTAGCAAAACTAGAAAAGCCTCAAAAACACTCCATTTTAAAATCATTTGATTCTACAACGATATCAAGTTCATTACGCAATAGGTTTTCAGAAAAACCTGTCGTAGCCCTCCATCATTTCAGATAAGTCCTGTTTAGTATTCGTGCTGCGTTTGTTGACCTTGTCAAGGCGCAGTGTGCGGTAGCTAACCAGTATTTATCTGCTTATGCATATGATGCAGATTGGGTTAGGGTAGTCGTGCGGCCTTGTTGACCTTGTCAAGGGTCATGCGGGTGGGTTTGATTCAATCAAGAAATGACGGGTTGAACTTGACTTGCGGTCTATGGTTTGTTGACCTTGTCAAGGTCATAGATCGTTCGGGGCAAAATATTATCGGGAATTTCAAGTGTTGAAATTTGCAATGAGATTGCATACCTTCTATGAGATAGTTGGATCCCGATACCCGCTGCGAGTAATTGTTACTCCTGGGAGAGTTTTACACATTACAATTAGCCGATCAAGTAGGTGTCTAGAAAGGTGTCAACGAGGTTACGCCTCTGGGAAAACGAGGTTTACACTAATTAGGTTCGTGCGAAAGCACGGGGGACCTCCCTCAAAGTACCGACACTGGCCTGGCTGAAAGATTGGCGAACTTGTAGTGTGTAATTAATCCCGGCTAGTCTTTCCTTTTAGGGTTTGAAGGAAGATTTGATAAAAACAGTGGGAGCCATCCTGATTAGATAAAATAATAACCAATCTATTCTTGCAAGAGCGCACGCTGAGTGTTTTCTTCTCTCTCTCTCCAGGTAGCGACCATATCACGTCTTAATCAAGATAATAATACGGATATTTGACCGAACCCGCTTGTTATACTGAGCTGGGGAACGTTGGTCCCGCTTCAACTTATAATTGTTATAAGACCGAGCAGGAAATTGGGGATTACCAGAATTCCCGTGCCGCCCAAACGAAGAGAGTGCATACTGATGCATCATCTTCGGGTGTGTTCATTATACAGAACTGTTTCTCAGTATCCTCCGCATCCTTGGTATATGATACCGGATCAGGATCCCAGATATGTAATCTGTTACATAGGGCTACAAAAGGGTAGAAAAACTGAGAACGGGTGATAAGTTTCATGAGGCAGAAAACGGGGCAAGTGTTGCAGCCAAGTCTGTTGGTCACTGTCACCCTGTATTACCAATACATTGATTCTGAACGAATGTTATTAGATACCGAACCTGATATACAAAATCATATCAGTCTCTTTATTAGTAAAGAAATGATAAAATTTTGTATTGATGGATAATGTTTTGAACATTTCCTATATCAAAAGTTGATTGGTTCAGGCACGTTATCTAAAAGCATTGATGTTCTAAATCAAACTACAGTTCTTAGTATACAGAACACACACAAGAGGAAGAGTTCAGAAATGAACGAATCCTTCTTGAGGTATTGTAGACTAGGTCAGATCAATGTGACCCGACTAGCTAGAGTTACACAAAGATGCATATTTAAATCAGTTTGAATTTACATCTTGTGAAACTTGCCAGTCATGTCACAGAGATAAGATGACCACAGCTCTGTTTAAAGGAAACAGAGAAAGAGTTAATGAACTCTTGGGACTGATACATGATGATGTATGTAAGGTCTCCTGTCTACACATGCCAGGACTGGTTCTTTATACTTCATTATATTCTCTGATAATCTCTCAAGATTCAAACATATGTTCCTGTTGAAACACAAGTCCGAACCTTTTGAGATATTCACAGAATATAGGTTAGAAGTAGAGAACCAAAATACGGGTATAAGTATTATGTCCTTTGATGTGATCAAGGAGGAGAATACTTGAGCACGGAATTCCTGGATTATTCTAAAGGAGAATGAGATTCTCTCTTAGCATTACTCCTCCGTATACACCATTGCACGATGGTATATCGGGGTGGAGCAGATACACCCTATTTGATATGGTGTGCTCTATGATGAGTACTACTGAGTTACCTATTTCCTTTTGGGAGTTATGCACTTGAGAAGCTGCATACCTATTGAATAGGGTTCCAATCAAATCAGTTGCCTACCGCTTCATATGTGATATGGAAAGGGAAGAGCCCATGTCTTAAGCTAGTTAAGATTTGGGGTTGACCGGCCTATGTCTGAAAGCAAAATCCGGACAAGCTCGAGGCAAGGTCTGTAATGTAGAACTGGAAAGGTTCCAGCTATACAAACTGCAGCTGATGATTTGATAGAACCAAAGGATTCAGTAGATTCCAATGAACCTCAGCCTCTCTGCCGATCTAGTAGGGTTCCTCACCCACCTGAGAGATACTTCTGTTTCTCTATGACAGTGGGAGCGAGGATTGCATCATGAGATGATGACCCAACTAGCTTCGAGCTGGCCATCAGGAGTAAGACTCTGTAAGAATGGCTGGATGCTTAGCGATCTGAGATGGAATCCATGTACACCAACAAAGTATGGACTTTGGTTGCTATATCTGAAGGGTTAAATCCCCATCAGGAGCAAGTATATCTTGAGAAGATTACTTGGTGTAGATGGAAAAGTTGAGACTTTCAAAGCTAGACTTGTTAAAGGTTTTCTTCATCGACCAGGCGTGGATAATGATGAAACCTTTTCCAGTACCTATGCTTAAGTCCATCCAGATACTACTTGCCACGGCTACATACCATGACTACGATATCTGGCGGTTGGGTGTCATGACTGCTTTTCTAAATGATGTTTTAGAAGAGTGCGTCTATAAGTACACAGCCAGAGGGCCTCGTAGACAGTGGGAGTAGCGGAAACGTGTGCAAGATGTTTTATATGATAAAGCAGGCATCGTGGAGATGGAACGTCTGTTTTGATGTGTTAGTCAAAGAGTTTGACATCATCAAAATGGTAGATGAACCTTGTATATACAAAAAAGGTAGTAGGGAGTATGGTGGTGATCCTCGTAGAGTACGTGGATGGCATACTCTTGATAGGGAAGCAATTTCCTATGCTACGCTCGATCAATCTCCGCTTATCACAATGATTCTCCACATAGGATCAAAGTGATACCTACTAAATCCTGGGTTTTGGATCTATGAGATAGATCTAATTGGATATTAGGATACTCACTAGTTGTAGTGAGATGGTATCAGTTGATCCTAGGGAAAATCACTGGAAGTGTTCCAGGGTGATAAAGACAACTGAATGTCAGTCACAGGCATTGTCTTTACCCTCAGTTAAGGGACGGTATGTTGGAAGAGTTCCAAGTTAGATACCGTGGCATACTAGATGATAAAGGCTGGATACATCGCTACTTAAAATGCTACTAAAGAGGCAGTTTGGGTGTATATAGGTTCATGAGATGAACTTGGTTCCTACCATTGTGTGACAATGGAAGTGTGGCTTTAGCCAAGGAACCCCGGTCCCATCAGTGACCCAGACGTATTCTAAGGCAGTATCACCTGATCATGGAGATGGTTGATCTCCAGGGTGATCGAGGTTTGGAGAGTAGACTCAGAGGACAACACGGCGGATCCACTCACGAAGGCCTTTTCCCAGAGAGAGATTTTTATGGCATGGTTGAGTATGAGATACTACAACCACTGCTACAGATGGCCCTAGTGCAAGTGGGAGATTGTTAGTTATATGTATGCCCTAGAGGCCATTACTGTACATAGGATGTATACTGTAGTGGATGCTGGGACATATATAGGGAGGACTTTCTTGCTCGACATGATAGTATGCTATCTGGTTACTCTTTACCTTAACGTGTACATTGATTGTCTCTCTAGTACATGTTGGTAAAGCCCTTAGGATGTGTACTTGACTACCTGGACTATGATGCGGATCATACTAGTGGGGACATGGTAGTCCATAAGTACATCCTTCAAAGTCCCTAGTCGTGGGTGTATCGAGACAGGGCATCGATATACCAGAGTAGACTAGCGTATACCTTCTCGACCCATACAGATGGGCGATGGATGATCCCATATCTATTGGTGTTTGACATCAGAGATGGTATACGGGTGCTCAGTAGAGACTGGGTACACTGGACGGACTCGCCGAGAACTCCCAGATGGTATTATACCTTACGTCAGATGGCAGTTCTCTGGTGACACTGGTACAGAGTAGTCTGTTGACCCGAGATCGTCATAGAGTCTTGTGTGGTTCCTACTGTGCTTTGATTTCCACCTTACCACGTCCAAGAGGGCGTGCAAAACGGTGGTTTTTGGGTGTTTCCTCTACCTCTTGCCAAGTAGTATAGGGTGTTTCCTTCACAAGTTTTCATGGCTTGGTGAAGTTGGAGCTTGATCTTGTGATGCCTCGACGTAGATCATCTTCGGCATCGTAATCGATGACCTAGCCCGCCCATTTCTTCGATGAAGCCGACGCTAGAGCCCGGGATTCGATTTGGACAGCGAGGAGACTTCATTGCGGAGCTATGGAGGTAGAGAACCGGATCTACAAAGGTTGTATTTCCGTTCACTTAGTTAAATTGTTAACTAGTTGCATCTGTCGCCTAAATTTCTAGTTAACGATCCGTATTAGGGTTTCTCGACACCCGTAAAATTTGAAATTGGCATGGTTGATGCCTTGTGAGACCTCATTAGAGTGCCTAGGAACCCTACACGAGCCATCCGCAGAAGACTTGGAGCAGTTTGCCAAAGATCCAGCACTTTAGTTTCATTGTACACTTTTCTTTTCAGTACTTTTCATTTCGTGTTTTGCCACTGTTTAGGCATCTTTTATTTCAGTTGTATTTCCTTTTCATGTATTGTACAAAGAATGTTAATAAATAAAAGTTGCTGTTCTTTTTATTTCTCGTCTCTTGTGTATTTATTTCTATATTGCTTAGATACGCTTAGCGTATATACTTCTGAGTACATACGTAGCGGATCTCGTCGCGTCCCCTTCACCGTATACTGGGAAGTGTGGCGTGACATTTACAAGAAGAAGCTTGTAGCTCATTGGTAATACCTTGCACTGCTGAACCAAGTCACCAGAGTTCAAATCTCTTTCCCCATATTATTTTTAATATTATTTTGTTTTCAATTCTTTGGAAGCCCAACAGTCCACACACCATAACTCCCAAAACTTGAACTGCACCTGAAAATCTAAATACACCAGATGCCCCATCTGACAACCCCCCACCTCCTGCCACCCTAACTCGGCCCGGACCGGCCAACTCCGCCCGCCGCCGCCGGCCGGAGTTGCTGATTCCGGCGAGTCATCAACTGGAAAGTTGTGACTTTTCGGCTTCCTAACCCCCCTGCACACTCTAAATTATGAGATCGGTTCCAGAGAGTTAAATATACCCTATTTAATCTATTTTTAATGATTTTCACATATTTTCACAATTTATTTTATTAAAAACCCTTCATCTATCCTAACCCTAGCCTACCCTATAAATACACCCCACCCTCTACCCTCTCATCCCAAAAATTTGAGCCCACTCTCTCAAAAATTTTCAAGAATCGTGTACTTTGAAAACAAGCTCGAGGCGAAGCTCCGACGAATTTCCGGCGGAATTCCCGGCGATCGTTTTAGGAACCACCGGTGACGACGCAACACATCGGCGACCCCCTAGTTCCCTCACTCTCTCGTGTAATCTAAAACCCGTAAGTCCCTCTTCTTTCCCTCTTTTCTATTAAAAAAATACGAAATTACAAAACCCGACGGAATCAGAACAAATCTGATTTCCGATTCGGTTTTCTATAAAATTCCACTTCTCACTGATACAATCATACTTAAACTTCCTCATGTTGACTATTAAACATTAATCAAACAATTTGATCAAGATTCATCACGTGAAATGATAACTATCTCAATTTATCATATTTTTCACTTAAATAGCACATTGTTTCAATCCTTCATTTAACTCCATCAGATTTGCTATACATTTAAAGTAGAGCACGAGGTAACGACCTACCTCCTCACCCACTTATATACAACCTAGCATGAAACCATCGAAAACTTAGAATACGATAAAACAATATTTTCACTTAAATACCCTCGACTTAATAAAACCATCACTAAAAGATTTAGTATAGTTACACTTTTTGAATATCTATCTCTTATTAGGAAAATACGATAAGTTGTAGACATCAGTCGTTCATCTAAACCAGACTTTGTGGTGTCTAGGCTAGGCAAGTGAGAAAGGTAACTTTAAAAGGCCCGTCTCACGGCGATTCGTGAGCGGATCCTTCATTTCCTCACTTGTACTTACCTGGCCACAATTGGCGGTGAAGAGGCGATTTGAGGCATCTCACAACTTGTCGTTTAGACCATTTAGAAATAGTCTAGTTGACTTAGGAGACCCTAGAACATAGAATACGGAAAATTGACATTTTTACAAATAAATATCATTTACTTTATAAAACCGGTTTTTAAACGATTTAGTATTTTACAATCTTTGCAAAGCGCCGCTACAACCCATTTTGGGGAACCCGTTCGTGATGGTGCGGTTTATCGTACTCGGGCTTAGTAGTGCGAGATTCAGACCTCCGCAAGGAGCATTCGGTCTCGAAAGATTTAAAATACGACATCTTAAGAAAATGAGATTTTTAGAATATAAAATATTTATTAAAATCATTTTTGTATAAATATATGTATATTTATCATTAAAATATCTATTTTGTTATGATATAAATATTCCACCCTTTTCTAAAAATCACAAGAATAAATTTTACACTAAAATACCATAAATTCCACATAAATCAATATTACAAATAAATGCATTTATTTATGAAACTAGGATATTTTCACTAGAAATATCACAATATAAAATCTACATTCATTACAACTCTAAAGACGAATAATAAATACTTGAGGAGTATTTTGAAAAGTATATAAAAGTATTTTTACAGAAACCCCCTCAAGTCCTATAAATTACCCTAAGGACCCTAGCAATTATAGGTTTAAGAAATAATCAAGACTTCGATTTACATTTCTAATTGTCTGACTCGGGTTTGAGTCTGATTAATCTGACTTGAATATGATTCAAGTCAATCTACAATCTACAATCTTCAACATGAATCCATGAATCCAATTATCAATCTATACGACTTGACCGAACTGAACCATGGATATACATTCCATTTACATGGTTCTCCAGTTATTCCACTTACATGATTCTATGGTTACATCCGTTTACTGATATCATGGTTTCGGTCAGTCTTTCAATTATACACTCAATTCAATTTACAGTACAAAACAATACAAATAAAACACTACGGGGTTTAAGGGGTAGATTGGTACGGAAGGTGTTAAAAGTGGCACGAGACGGTAAGATTAAGACACCTAACCTATATTCCGTTGTTGTTGTACCGCGGCTTAACGGTTCCTTGTACATTCCGTTTGCCTTGGTCTCTAGCATATAGAGACCCCTCTCGTATACACTGGCATCCTTCTGTGCCAAGCTACAAACAACAGCGGTAACACAACATTACAACAAGATAATACAACTTTAAAAGATACCTTCTTATTCTGTCTACTATACTTTCCTCTTATCTTTGGGACTTACCGAGCGACCTGTTCGCTGACGACATTCTATTTCTTTCTTCTTTGAATGTCGTCAGGTGGTTTAGACCCGGCGGAGATCGAGCCATCTGCAGAAGACTTGGAGCAGTTTGCTGAAGAACCAGAGCTCTAGTTTCATTGTACATTTTTCATTCAGTACATTTCATTTCCTATATGCCATTGTTTAGGCATCGTTTTATTTCAGTTGTATTTCTTTTTCATGCATTGTACAAAAGAATGTTAATAAATAAAAGTTGTTGTTTTTATTATATCTTGTCTCTTGTGTATTTACTTTTATATTGCTTAGATACGCTTAGCGTATGTACTTCTGAGTATATACGTAGCGGACCAATCGGGTCCCCTTCGCCGTATACTGGGAAGCGGGGCGTGACAGGTTTTGTTGGTGGCCCATGCAGGTCAGAGCTGTATGAAAACCTATCATGCAGTTTTGTTCTGCGTGAACAACCTAAGCAATATAACACAAGAACCAATAACTAAAACTTTCTTTACAATTCATGTCCCTTGAATCTTACAATTTCATATTCCTTGAATCTTATCATTTCATGTACTTGAATCTGTCCTAACCCAAATTTTTCTTCAAGGTTATGGATTCCCCGAACAACACCAGCACCAACGTCAACAACACACCTCCACCTCCACTACCAATCGTTCCTGCTGTTCCTGCGCCACCCACCGAGCAAACGGTGCTACTTGAGGCGATCCGCAGCCTCCTTGAAGGACAACAACAACTTCTGAACTGTCCCGAGACTGACGCACCTGGGGTAAAGCAATTCAGGGCTTTACATCCCAAGCAGTTCTCCAGGAAGGGAAGCCCACTTGAAGCTGAGGAATGGGCACAAAGTATAGAGGATGATCTGGCGGCAGCACAAGTGCCAGACATAGCTTGGGTCCGTGTGGCGAAACTGCAGCTCACGGACAATGCTCGCAACTGGTGGAAGGCGGAAGAAAGCCGTCTTGTACAGCCTATTGAATGGAAGACTTTTCGCAAGAAGTTTGACGCGAAGTACTTCCCTGTGACTGCCAGGTTTGCCATGGAGCAGCAGTTCATTCATCTACAACAAGGTTCGATGTGGGACAAGTCAGTAGATGAGTACGACGCTGAATTCACCATGTTAAGTCGGTAAGATATGTCACAATAGTTCGATTTTTAAATATCACACACTACACAGCTAACACAATCTTTAAACAGATTCGCGCACACTTGATACCGACGGACGAGATCAGAGCCCGTCGCTTTCAACAAGGTTTGGACACGGAAATCCAGGCTGCATTAGCCACATGGAAATTTCCAACTCATGAGGAAGCTCTAGAAGCTGCCCGCAGTTATGAGGCAGTGATAAAAGCAAGGGGCAGACCTCAGTCTGCTGGAGTTAAGCGCCCTGCCAACTAGATGGCAGGAGGAGCCTCGTCCAGGCCACCTTTTATGCCAAGGCGACCCGGAGTACCGAACCATCGTCCCAGCCCAGCCTTTTATACCTACTGCAAGAGAGCCGGACATATGATGAAAGACTGCCGGCGAGCCAACCGTCTTTGCTTAGTCTGCGGCTCGGCTACTCATGATATTGGGTCTTGTCCCCAAAGGAAAAACCCAGTTGCTACACCTAGGCCAGCAAACAATTACCCACAGCGCCCAGCCATCCAAGCCCCTGCTCCAAGACTTGCACTACCTGCACCACCCAGAGGACCACAAGCTGCACCACCTCCTCGTCAGTTCCATCAAGCTCAAAGGAATGTCCCGAGGAATGCTCCTCAGGCCAAGAGGAATGTACCAAGGCGCCAGGCTTTCACTATGTCAGTGGAAGAAGCTGAGGCCACTGGCCAAGTCATCACTGGTAAACTTTTCTTCTCAAACTTTTCTTTTAGTCTTGTTTATCTACACACTTTCCCTATACCTAAAACATATCCCACATACCTTAGGTACAATCTTAGTAGCCTCACTACCTGCACTAGCACTGTTTAATACTGGAGCATCCCACTGCTTTATGTCGCAACGGTTCGTCCGAACCCATGCGGTTCCAGTCTCACCGCTTGTATCCAGCTGGAATGTCAGTTCAGGAAATGGCGTTCTAAAGGCAGCTATGGGATACAGCTTGTGTCCAGTCGTCGTCTGCAGCAGAGAGTTTTATGCTGATTTCAAAGTACTGGACATACCGAACTTCGATGTGGTTCTAGGAATGGATTGGCTTGGAACTTTTTATGCTACCCTCGACTGTCATCAAAGGAGGGCAGTATTCGAGATTCCAGACCATCCGGTCTTCTATTTCAAGAGTGGAGACCGTACCCTGGAGCCAAGTACCTACAAAGTGAAGCCAAGAGAAGCAGTAGTTGCAGTAGCTCAAGCGGAGAAAGAATCAAGACCAGAAGTAGTTCGAGAGTTCGACGATGTATTTCCTGACGATATATCAGGTTTGCCTCCCGATCGAGCTCTTGAATTCAGTATTGATTTAGTACCAGGAGCACAACCGGTGATCAAAGCACCTTATAGATTAAGTCCGGAAGGTTTGAAGGAAGTCCGAACACAGTTGGACGAATTATTGGCGAAAGGATGGATTCGTCCTAGCACTTTAAGTTGGGGAGCCCCTGTACTACTTGCGAAGAAGAAGGAAGGTTCATACAGAATGCGCATCGATTATAGAGCCTTGAACAAAGTCACTATAAAGAACAAGTATCCACTCCCGCGCATCGATGATTTATTCGATCAGCTAAGTGGATCTTGTGTTTTCTCTAAATTGGATCTTCGTTCAGGATATCATCAGGTGAAGGTCAAGGAAGCTGATATTCACAAAACAGCTTTCAGAACTCGCTATGGACATTACGAATTTCTAGTGATGCCATTTGGAGTGACCAATGTACCAGCAATATTTATGAACCTAATGAATCAAGTTTTCCGGGAGTACTTAGACAGGTTTGTTGTCATTTTCATCGACGACATCCTGGTGTATTCAAAGAGTCGGAAAGAGCATGCAGAGCACCTACGAATTGTCCTGGAAACTCTTCGACAACATAAGCTCTATGCCAAGTACAGCAAGTGTGAGTTTTGGCTAAAGCAAGTTGGTTTTCTTGGACATATCGTATCAGGAGAAGGAATTTATGTGGATCCAGCAAAAGTTTCAGCAGTTAGCGAATGGCCTACACCAAAGTCAGTGAAGGACATTCGAAGTTTTTTGGGTTTAGCTGGATATTACAGAAGGTTCATTGAAGGCTTTTCAAAGATAGCAACACTCCTGACCAAGCTCACACGTAAAGATGAAGAATTTGTGTGGTCAGAAGCATGCGAACAAGCTTTCGTAGAACTCAAGTCAAGGTTAACATCAACACCTATTCTCGTAATACCGGATCAATCTGGAGGATTCGAAGTGCATTGTGATGCATCCGGTAAGGGATTAGGATGTGTTCTATATCAGCACGGTAAGGTTGTGGCTTATGCTTCAAGACAACTGAAGACTCATGAGCGCAATTATCCGACGCATGATCTGGAGTTGGCAGCCGTCATCTTTGCTTTCAAAATTTGGCGCCATTATCTACTTGGTGAACGAGTGAACATCTACACAGATCATAAAAGTCTGAAGTATGTGTTCACTCAGAAGGAGTTGAATATGCGGCAGAGAAGATGGTTAGAACTCATGGCGGACTTTGACATCAACTTGCAATATCACCCAGGGAAGGTGAACGTAGTACCTGATGCTCTTAGTCGCCAACCATTAGCAATGAATCTCACCGCTCAGTGGAAGCTTCAACAAGACTTGAATCAGATGGAGATTGAAGTAGTCATGCCAGGTAACACTTCAAGTTTGATGAATTTACAAGTTCAATCAACCATTGTCAATCAGATCAAATCAGCTCAAGCAAGTGATGCTAAGTTGCAAAGGATCGGAGAACAAGTGGAGAATGGACTCAGAACAGACTTCATCATCCATGAAGACAGATCTTTGAGATACGGCAGCAGATTGTGTGTACAAAAAGGTCCTGTTCGGGAAGAGTTAATGAAAGAAGCTCACAGCTCTCCCTACTCAGTACACCCTGGAGGTACCAAAATGTACAAAGATCTATATCAGAATTATTGGTGGCATGGAATGAAGCGTGAAGTAGCCAGAAGCGTCGCAAAATCCCTGGTGTGTCAGCAAGTAAAGGCTGAACATCACAGGACAGCTGGACTACTTCAACTGTTACCAATCCCAGAATGGAAGTAGCAGCACATCACGATGGATTTTGTGACTGCTCTTCCTCGCAGCACAAAGGGTAACGATGCTATATGGGTCATTGTGGATCGACTCACTTCATCCCATTACGGGTTGGCCAATCAACTGAGACACTAGCAAAGAAGTACATGTAGGTAATAATCTATTTAAGATTTAAACTCTTCATAATGTACTATCTCTGATACCCATGAACTCATACAGGAAATTGTGAGACTTCATGGAGTACCGGTCTACATTGTCTCCGATCAAGACACCAGGTTCCGATCGCAATTTTGGCAGAGTCTGCAAGCAAGCTTGGGAACAAGTCTGAACTTCAGCACGGCTTATCATCCACAAACAAATGGTCAGTCGGAACGAACTATTCAGATCTTGTAGGATATGCTCAGAGCGTGTATACTAGACTTCAAAGGATCGTGGGAAGATCACTTGCATCTTGTGGAGTTCGCGTACAATAACAGCTACCAAGCAAGCATAGGAATGACACCTTTTGCAGCATTGTATGGAAGGTGTTAGTTATATGTATGCCCTAGAGGCCATTACTGTACATTGGATGTATATTGTAGTGGATGCTAGGACATATATAGGTAGTACTTTCTTGCTCGACATGATAGTACGCTATCTGGTTGCTCTTTATCTTAACGTGTATACTTTCTGTCTCTCTGTTACATGTTGATAAAGCCCTTAGGATGTGTACTCGACTTCCAGGACTATGATGTAGATCATACTAGTGGGGCCTGGGTAGTCCATGAGTACATCCTTGAAATGTTCCTAGTCGAAGGAATATCGAGACGGGGCATCGATATTCCTGAGTAGACTAGCGCATATCTTCTCGACCCATGCGATGGGCGATGGATGATCCCATATCCATTGGTGTTTGACATCGAAGATGGTATGCGAGTGCTCAGTGGAGACTGGGTACACTGAACGGACTCGCCGAGAACTCCCAGATGGTATTATACCTCACGTCAGATGGCAGTTCTCTGGTGACACTGGTACAGCTTAGTCTGTTGACCCGAGATCGTCATAGAGTCTTGTGTGTCTCCCACTGTGCTTTGATTTCCACCCTACCACGGCTCTACTGAGTCATGCAAACAGGTGGTTTTTGAGTACAGTCCCGATTCACATGGAGGCAATGAGCGATAGGAGGGGATTCGTCTCTCCCGGTATTGGGGGTTGATGTTGCGCTATGCTCGACTGGCCATAACAGGAAATCCCTGGCCAGGGTTGCAGTGACCTACTGGTAAGTGTTATCAGTAGTTTCACACATGTCATGGACTTCAAGTCGACATGACTTATCAAGCTATTGGGGTCTGACGTTTACCACCCCTAGGCGAGATATACGACATATCAGACGAACAGACCGGACTGTACGGTAAGTGTTACTGGTTGGATTCACAGGAGTGTGAGCGGGCTTGCTCGTCGATCTTCTG
This sequence comes from Agapanthus africanus, assembly GCA_030015575.1. Lineage (NCBI taxonomy): Eukaryota > Viridiplantae > Streptophyta > Magnoliopsida > Asparagales > Amaryllidaceae > Agapanthus > Agapanthus africanus. The sequence goes on from JASDDO010000031.1 coordinate 105,548,569, forward strand.
ATCGCTCAATACCCGGGTGGCCGTTACATTTAGCAGACCGCTTGCGGCTTGTGGGTGTTTGATGTGATCATCATCTGCTGCCGGCGTATTGACGAGTCTTTAGAGTCCTACACAGAGGTTTCCTGGCTCAAGCGAAACGAAATAGGAGCGCATATGAGATATGTACGGGACCGAGAATAATGCTTGTATGTGATACCGTATTTCATTCTCGCGATGAATGTGTCGAATGGTTGTATGCGATATAACCTAGTTATTGAATCAAGGATTGACTTGATAAGCCGATACATTGGATACTAGCCGGTTATATGCGACATGATCGGATCATTGAATCAAGTGTTGATTTAATGATTTAATGTATAATTATATATTTGATATATTACTTTGCATTAACTAGTATTGGTTCACTTTAAATGGATTTTCTCACTTGAAATGCACAAGTTGTATATGTGATATACTTTTGTGCACAAGATTGTATCATGTTTGATGATACATGCAAGCTAGGGTTAGTGTAAAGAATTAAACCATGGTTAAACTAATGGTTAGGGTTTTGTTTTTTCATTTACTTATTTATCTATTTATTTATCTTATTCATTTTGGAAAAGAGAAAGGTGAATGGTGGCTTTATTTGTTTTTAGTTGAACATTCATGAAACTTTGACTAAGTCACCATTCTTGTCTCATGCTTAACCCTAACCATATGAACTAACCATAGTACATTCTCTACACTTAACCAAGGGCTAGTAAATGATAAGTATTGATTTATTTATCTAATTTACATAACTTATCATATCATCTTCTTCTTCTTCATCTACTTCTTCCATGAAGAAAGCTTGACTCCATCAATGGTGATTGATGAAAAAGTGTGAGAAATCCAAATCTAAAGTCTACCCACTTCCTATTTCTTCATCCTCTACCTCTTGCCAAGTAGTATAGGGTGTTTCCTTCACAAGTTTTCTTGACTTGGTGTAGTTGGAGCTTGATCTAGCGATGTCTCGACGTCGATCATCTTCGGCATCGTCGTCGATGACCTAGCCCGCTTTTTCTCCGATGAAGCCGACGCTAGAGCCCAAGGTTTGATTTGGACAGCGGAGGGAGATCATCACGGAGCTTAAGAAGTGGTGGACCGGATCTACAAAGGTTGTAGCCCCTTCCCTTTAGCTATATTTCCGTTTACTTGCTTGCTTCGCCTATACTTCTAGCCAACGATCCGTTCTAGCGTTTCTCGGCACCGTAATTTTTAGAAATTGGCATGGATAATGCCTTGTGAGACCTCACTAGGGTGCCTAGGAACCTTTCACTGGTATCAGAGCCTAGCTAGAGCCTTAGGCGAAGTCTAGACGGAGTTTGAAGTCCGAACGAACCCAAAACCTCGACTTTAAAATGCTCTCTGGACAATTCTGTAAAATGTGGATTTTTGTAGATTAAAAATATGCAGAAACCTCAGTGCAATATTCGAAGAATTACTGTTTAAAACGGGGGCTCTGAGTTGTTAATAGTGCGGCGGAACCGCCGCATATGCATGCCTAATGCGGCGGTTCCGCGGCAAGTTGGTCTCTTCAGACAGATGTTTTTGCACAGTAATTCTTAGTTTTCTGTGCTGGTTTTGCTGGGAATTTTTAATATTTTTTTCCAGAGTTGTATTTTCTGGGTTGTTTTGGGGACTCGGTGTATCGATCGGATTGTCTAATTCTGTCTGTGTGCTTTTCCGGATAATCTTAGAATATGTTAAAAAGTTCGACCGGATATAAATACCCACTTTTTCCCCTGCCGGGAAATTTCCAATTGTTGGATTTTTCCGTAGTTTAACGACGTTCTAAGTAGTGCAAGTAACGCGATGGTCCCTCTAGAAGACAACAAACCTTAACTCGATTATGTGACCGTCTTGAACTGCCCTTTGAACCTTCGGGTTTGGGGCAGTACGGCGTGCCACATGTGAGGCGTTGGCTTGACCCTTCTACGGCTGGACCGTTGGTACTGAGGCACGAACTGAATGCTGTTAGACTTATTTCATGTGTTGAGCTGTATCGGAAAAACTTGGGTGTTCGAATGTTCGATCGGAAAGTTTAACATTTTCTGTTTATCCGGAATGTGATACGATAATTGGAATTCACAAGTAGTTATGAGATAACTGAATGAATGTTATAAACATAGCAGTTTAGTCTCACTTGATCGGTTGCCGCGGAATTTTGATGAGATCAAAAGTCCGTTGCAATCACGTAGCGTACGCGGATACTCGCCGGGTAAATTTAATAGACAGCCTCACCCTATAGCCCCGACTAAGTGACTGTAGGAGAACCCTGTCGCCGAAAGTATCCGTTTGGGTGCTCGCGGTAGCAGTGTTCCGCCTTGGTGTACTTCGTCGACGGCATCGGGGGTGCGGCCGCCTACTAAAGTTTGCGAAGAGCATTCGATCAGTTTTTCGGGAATCTTGTTGAATTGCCCGACTTGATATTGAAAAGTGTTTTCGATAATGAGACTAAAATGCGGGGTTTATAATTGTTAGGCATGTGATGTCTAAGGAATTCATTTGATTAGGCATGCGATGTCTAAAGAGATTGCGGATTCCAACTGTTGTAGTTTTACACTTTCTTTTCTGTGACCGTAAGTGTAATATGTGATATCGCCGGTTTCGTTGCTATATGTCAACGACAATTGGGATACGCATGTTTGCTTACGATTGATGACATGTGATGTTATGTGTTGCTGGATATGTTATATTGGATCGTCGTGTTTGAATAGCCGGGTTTTTTTTTATGTGAGATGAGTGTTTTTCATTTTCATTCATGTAAAAAACTTGTATGTAATATTCTTTTATTGGGGCACTTCCAGGTTGCGGAAGATGTCACCAATTGTATATTATTTACTTTTCCGCATTAGGATAGACCCAAGGAGGGGAGCACAAGTAACCGGGTTCTGGGGTCCAGAGGGAGACCATCTCGAGGAGTCGAGTCCGGGTCTCCTAACCCTAGAATTGGTAGGGTTGCTTGCCGCTCTCGTAGGGGTCTTGGGGTGTGGGATTGGCTATTCTTCACGACCATGGAATCCGTGTTTTATACTGGCTCGTATTGAAAACATGGACGTCCTAGTATATCCAATATTTCATATGTTTCTTCTGCTGTGATTTATCTGTGATGTGATCATGTGATGTTCTGTGACAGATATTATATATAGTATATATGATATATTATATAGACGTTGCTTATGTTTTACACCCGCGCTAGCCCTGCCTCGCTCTGGCGTTAGTTACCTAACCTAACGGTGCAGACGGGACATCGAGGCGAATGCGGATGGCAAAAGCGTACGTTATATTTATCTGTGATGGTTGGGTGGACTTAAATGATGGGATATTCATTAATGAGATTAATGAAAGAAAATAAACCTAATTGATGTTGTGGAATCGAATTTCAAAATAAAAACAGGTAGCTACAGTTCTTGCTTTGCATCGCGGTGTTCATTATAGAACATCCTGCACCTTATTCGATGAGGAAAGGACCGAGATCCCTTCACCGGGAGTGACTCCTTTAGCAGTAACTAGCAGATGCTACATCACTCAGTTTGTCTTTTGATAGCTTCTATAGTTTTCGCTTTGCACAGTGATATATGTGATATATCCCGCACCTCATTCGACGAGGAAAGGGCCGACGATCCCTTCACCGGGAGTGACCCCTTTAGCAAAACTAGAAAAGCTTCAAAAACATTCCATTTAAAAACCATTTGATTCCGCAACGAGATCAAGTTCAAAGCGTTAAAGGTTTTCTTAAAAACCAGCCGCAACCCTCCGTCATTTTAGGAAGCAGAGTACTTAGTATTCGTGCTGTGTTTGTTGACCATAGTCAAGGCACAGTGTACGGTAGCTAAGTGATGTCTTCCTACACCGCATATGATGCGATTAGTTAGGACAGTCGCGTGACTTTGTTGACCTTAGTTAAGGGTCATGTGGGTGGGTCTAATTAATCACGAAATGACGGGTAGAACTTGACTAGTACTTATGATTTGTTGACCATAGTTAAGGTCATAGGTGCTAGGGGTAAAAACCTTTATCAGGAGTTTCAAGTGTTGAAATTTGCAATGAGATTGCATACCTTCTATATGATAGTTGGATCCCGATACCCACTGCGAGTAATTGTTACTCCTGGGAGAGTTTTGCACTTTGCAATTAGCCGATCAAGTAGGTGTCTAGAAAGGTGTCAACGGGGTTACGCCTCTGGGAAAACGAGGTTTACTGTAATTAGGTCCGTGCGAAAGCACGGGGAACCTCCCTCAAAGTACTGACACTGGCCTGGCTGAAAGATTGGCGAACTTGTAGAGTGTAATTAATTCCGGCTAGTCTTTCCTTTTAGGGTTTGAAGGAAGATTTGATAAAAACAGTGGGAGCCATCCTGATTAGATAAAATATATAACCAATCTGATCTTAAAAGAGCGCACGCTGAGTGTTTTCTTCTCTCTCTCTCCAGGTAGTGACCATATCACGCCTTAATCAAGATAATAATATGGATGAATTGACCGAACCCGCTTGTTATACTGTGCTGGGGAACGTTGGTCCCGCTCCAACTTATAATTGTTATAAGACCGAGCAGGATATAAGAGGAATACCAGAATTCCTATGCCGCCCAAACGAAGAAAGTGCATATGATGCATCTCCTTCGGGTGTGTTCATTACAAAGAATTGTTTCTCAGTATCCTCTGCATCCTGGGTATATGATACCGGATCAGGATCCCAGATATGTAATATGTTACATAGGGATACAAAAAGGTAGAAAAACTGAGAACGGGTGATAAGTTACACGAGACAGAAAATGGGGCAAGTGTTGCAGCCAGGTCTGTTGGTCACTGTCACCCTGTATTACCAATACATTGATTCTGAACAAATGCTATTAGATACCGAACCTGATATACAAAATCATATCAGTCTCTTTATTAGTAAAGAAATGATAAAATTTTGTATTGATGGATAATGTTTTGAACATTTCCTATATCAAAAGTTGATCGGTTCAGGCACGTTATCTAAAAGCATTGACGTTCTAAATCAAACTACAGTTCTCTAGTATATAGAACACACACAAGAAGAAAAGTTCAGAAATGAACGAATCCTTCTTGAGGCATTGTAGATTAGGTCACATCAATGCGACCCGACTGGCTGAAGTTACATTTTAGATGCATATTTAAATCAGTTTGAATTTACATCTTGTGAAACTTGCCAGTCATGTCACAAAGATAAGATGACCATAGCTCTGTTTATTGGAAACAGAGAAAGAGTTAATGAACTCTTGGGACTGATACATGATGATGTATGTAAAGTCTCCTGTCTACACATGCCAGGACTGGTTCTTTATACTTCATTGTATTCTCTGATAATCTCTCAAGATTCAGTCTTATGTTCCTGTTGAAAGATAAGTCTGAAGCTTTTGAGGTATTCACAGAATATAAGTTAGAAGTAGAGAACCAAAATACGGGTATAAGTATTATGTCCTATGATAAGATCAGGGAGGAGAATACTTGTGCATGGCATTCCTGGACTATTCTAAAAGAAAATGAGATTATCTCTCAGCATTACTCCTCCGTATAAACCATAGCACGATGGTATATCGGGGCGGAGCAATCACACCCTATATGATAAGGTGTGCTCTATGATGAGTACTACTGAGTTACCTATTTCCTTTTGGGGTTATGCGCTTGAAAAGCTGCGTATCAATTGAATTAGGTTCGAATCAAATCAGTTGCCTACCGCTTCATATGTGATATGGAAAGGGAAGAGCCCATGTCTTAAGCTAGTTAAGATTTGGGGTTGACCGGCCTATGTCTGAAAGCAAAATCCGGACAAGCTCAAGGCAAGGTCTGTAATGTAGAACTGGAAATGTTCCAGCTATACAAACTGCAGCTAATGATTTGACAGAACCAAAGGATTCAATAGTTCCTGACGAACCTCAGCCTCTCCGCTGATCTAGCAGGGCTCCTCACCTGCTTGAGAGATACTTCGGTTTCTCGATGACAGTGGGAGCAAGGATTGCATCATGAGATGATGACCCAACTAGTTTCGAGCAGGCCATCGAGAGTAGGGACTCTATAAGAATGGCTGGATGCTTAGAGATCTGAGATGGAATCCATATACACCAGCAAAGTATGGACTTTAGCTGCTATATCTAAAGGGTTAAATCCCTATCAGGAGCAAGTATATCGTGAGAAGATTACTTGGTGTAGATGGAAAAGTTGAGACTTTCAAAGCTAGACTTGTTAAAGGTTTTCGTCATCAACCAGGCACGGATAATGATGAAACCTTTTCCAGGGACTATGCTTAAGTCTATCCAGATCCTACTTGTCACGGCTACATACCATGACTACGATATCTGGTGGTTGGGTGTCATGACTGCTTTTCTAAATGATGTTTTAGAAGAGAGCGTCTATAAGTACACATCCAGAGGGCATCGTAAACAGTGGGAGCAGCGGAAACGTGTGCAAGATGCTTTATAGGATAAAGCAGGCATCGCGGAGTTGGAACATCTGTTTTGATGAAGTAGTCAAAGAGTTTGACATCATCAAAATGGTAGATGAACCTTGTATATACAAAAAGGGAGTAGAGAGTAAGGTGGTCATCTTCGTATTGTACGTAGACACCATACTCTTGATAGGAAAAGAGTTTCCTATACTACAATCGGTCAATCTCCTATTATCACAAGGATTCTCCAAATAGGATCAAAGTGATACCTCCTAAATCCTGGGTTTTCATCTATGAGATAGATGTAATTGGATGCTAGGATTCTCACTAGATGTAGTGAGATGGTATCAATCGATCTTAGGGGAGAATCGCTGGAAGGGTTCCAGGATGATAAAGACGACTGAATGTCAGTCGCAGGCATTGTCTTTACCCTCAGTAAAGGGACGGTATGTTGGAAGAGTTCCAAGCTAGATACCGTGGCAAACTAGACGATAAAGGCTGGTAACATCGCTATTTAAGATACTGCCAAAGAGGCAGTTTGGGTGTATATTGGTTCATAAGATGAACTTGGTTCCTGCCATTGTATGACAATGGAAGTGTGGCTTCGGCCCTGGAACCCTGGTCCCATCAGTGACCCAGACATATTCTGAGGCAGCATCACCTAATCATGGAGATAGTTGATCTCTAGGGTGATCGAGGTTAGGAGAGTAGACTCAGAGGACAACACGGATCCACTCACGAAGGCTTTTTCCCAAAGAGAGACTTTTAGGGGATGGTTGAGTATGTGATACTGCAACCACTGCTACAGATGGCCCTAGTGCAAGTGGGAGATTGTTAGTTATATGTATGCCCTAGAGGCCATTACTGTACATTGGATGTATATTGTAGTGGATGCTGGGACATATATAGGTATGACTTTCTTGCTCGACATGATAGTACGCTATCTGGTTGCTCTTTATCTTAACGTGTATACTTTCTGTCTCTCTGTTACATGTTGATAAAGCCCTTAGGATGTGTACTCGACTTCCAGGACTATGATGTAGACATACTAGTGGGGCCTGGGTAGTCCATGAGTACATCCTTGAAATGTTCCTAGTCGAGGGAATATCGAGACGGGGCATCGATATTCCTGAGTAGACTAGCGCATATCTTCTCGACCCATGCGATGGGCGATGGATGATCCCATATCCATTGGTGTTTGACATCGAAGATGGTATGCGAGTGCTCAGTGGAGACTGGGTACACTGAACGGACTCGCCGAGAACTCCCAGATGGTATTATACCTCACGTCAGATGGCAGTTCTCTGGTGACACTGGTACAGCTTAGTCTGTTGACCCGAGATCGTCATAGAGTCTTGTGTGTCTCCCATTGTGCTTTGATTTCCACCCTACCACGGCTCTACTGAGTCGTGCAAACAGGTGGTTTTTGAGTACAGTCCCGATTCACATGGAGGCAATGAGCGATAGGAGGGGATTCGTCTCTCCCGGTATTGGGGGTTGATGTTGCGCTATGCTCGACTGGCCATAACAGGAAATCCCTGGCCAGGGTTGCAGTGACCTACTGGTAAGTGTTATCAGTAGTTTCACACATGTCATGGACTTCAAGTCGACACGACTTATCGAGTTATTGGGGTCTGACGTTTACCACCCCTAGACGAGATATGCGACATATCAGACGAACAGACCGGACTGTACGGTCGCGATGAATGTGTCGAATGGTTGTATGCGATATAACCTAGTTATTGAATCAAGGATTGACTCGATAAGCCGATACATTGGATACTAGCCGGTTATATGCGACATGACCGGATCATTGAATCAAGTGTTGATTTAATGATTTAATGTATAATTATATATTTGATATATTACTTTGCATTAACTAGTATTGGTTCACTTTAAATGGATTTTCTCACTTGAAATGCACAAGTTGTATATGTGATATACTTTTGTGCACAAGATTGTATCATGTTTGATGATACATGCAAGCTAGGGTTAGTGTAAAGAATTAAACCATGGTTAAACTAATGGTTAGGGTTTTGTTTTTTCATTTACTTATTTATCTATTTATTTATCTTATTCATTTTGGAAAAGAGAAAGATGAATGGTGGCTTTATTTGTTTTTAGTTGAACATTCATGAAACTTTGACTAAGTCACCATTCTTGTCTCATGCTTAACCCTAACCATATGAACTAACCATAGTACATTCTCTACACTTAACCAAGGGTTAGTAAATGATAAGTATTGATTTATTTATCTAATTTACATAACTTATCATATCATCTTCTTCTTCTTCATCTACTTCTTCCATGAAGAAAGCTTGACTCCATCAATGGTGATTGATGAAAAAGTGTGAGAAATCCAAATCTAAAGTCTACCCACTTCCTATTTCTTCATCCTCTACCTCTTGCCAAGTAGTATAGGGTGTTTCCTTCACAAGTTTTCTTGACTTGGTGAAGTTGGAGCTTGATCTAGCGATGCCTCGACGTAGATCATCTTCGGCATCGTCGTCGATGACCTAGCCCGCTTTTTCTCCGATGAAGCCGACGCTAGAGCCCAAGGTTCGATTTGGACAGTGGAGGGAGATCATCGCGGAGCTTAAGAAGTGGTGGACCGGATCTACAAAGGTTGTAGCCCCTTCCCTTTAGCTATATTTCCGTTTACTTGCTTGCTTCGCCTATACTTCTAGCCAACGATCCGTTCTAGGGTTTCTCGGCACCGTAATTTTTAGAAATTGGCATGGATGATGCCTTGTGAGACCTCACTAGGGTGCCTAGGAACCTTTCAGAAGGAAGTGTCGATCACCATTAAGTTGGGACGACATTGGAGATAGGGAACTTCTTGGACCAGAGATGATAGTAGCGACCGTTGATATGGTTCGTACTATCAGGGAAAGGATGCGCATAGCCCAAGATCGACAGAAACAGTGGGCTGATGCGAAGAGACGACACTTGGAGTTCCAGCCAGGAGATCACGTATTCTTGAAGATATCTCCGAACCGCGGAGTGATCCGATTTGGAAGACGTGGTAAATTGAGTCCGAGATACATTGGACCGTTCGACATACTCGAACGAGTCGGTGAAGTGGCATACTGCTTAACGCTTCCACCTCATTGGAAGGAGTGCATAATGTGTTCCGCATATCCCAACTCAGAAGGTATGTGAGTGATCCCAGCCATGTTCTTGATCATTCCGAGCTCACTATACAACCCGACTTATCTTGTGAGCAACAGCCTGTGGAGATCCTGGACAGGAAAGTGAAGACACTTCGGAATAAGGAAGTTAACTTGGTCCGAGTAATGTAGAGGAAAGACACTCCAGGAGAATCCACTTGGGAAAGGGAAGATGAAATGCGTGCAAGATATCCTCACCTCTGTTTCCTGATTAAAAATCAGGAATTACCTCAATGAGGTATCACGTGTTCACACGCGACCAATGGTCACGTGATGGTTAAAATCTCATTAAACAACAACATAAACAAGCGGCTGAAGGATGACTCAATTGGGGGCCACGTGCTCACACGTGACCAAGGGTCACGTGCCAGCACGTGCCAGGCTTTGAAAGCCTTACAACTTAATAGAATTTAATTCTAAAAATCAGGAATTACCTCAATGGGATATCACGTGTTCACACGTGACCAATGGTCACGTGATGACACGTGATGGTTAAAATCTCATCAAACAGAAATAAAAAACAAAACGGCTGAAGGAAATACCTCAATAAGGTATTACGTGCTCACGTAACCAATGATCACGCGTTGACACGTGATGGTTAAAACCGAAGCGTAAATAAACGCTGAGAAAATGACTCAATTGGGGGTCACGTGCTCACACGTGACCAAGGGTCACGTGTCAGCACGTGACTGGCTTCGAAAAACTTATAGTCAATAGAATTAAATTCTAAGAGCTTCTAAATCTTTCCAAATGGAAAAGGATTATGGGGACCGTTGGATTAAAAGATCCAAGGGTGATTAAAAATCACCAATTTATGGAAAGATTTTAGACAAGGAGAGACTTCCTTAAAAATCTCACCAGAAATAACAAACAAAATATCTTTGGATTTAAAATCCAACGGTGAATAAAATTCACTATATGATCTAAAGGCTCATATTAATTATGAAAACAAACAAAATCTTTCAATGAAAGATTTACTAAACAAATTGATTTTTTTCCTTCTCCTATAAATAGGAGCCAAAATAAGAGAAAAAATATATAGAGTTTTTGAATCTTGAAATTTCAGAGAGAAAAGAAAGGAGAATTTAATTCTCAACAAAGAAAACCCTAGATGAGAAAGGGAAAAAGTATCAAAACTTCAAAAAAAAGAGAATTTAATTCTCAATCTAAGAGTTTAACTCTTTAGCGAAAAGAACTTAGTTCTTCCTCTGGTTGAATATTTGCAAAGAGCACATCTCCCCATAAGTTGAGAATTTAATTCTCATCAGGTTGAGATCCTGCCATACAGATCCAAAACTTAGAGGGAGAATTGAGTTTAGAGAATATAATTCTCCCAAAAAAACAAAATTAGGGTTTAACCCTATATGAGAATTTAATTCTCCCAAAATTACAGGAATTTAATTCCTTCAAGATGGACAGAACTAGGGTTTAACCCTAATTGAGAATTTAATTCTCTCAGATTAACAGGAATTTAATTCCTCCAAGACAGAACTAGGGTTTAACCCTATATAAGAATTTAATTCTTTCATAATGGGAATTTAATTCCTCCAAAAATCATGATTAGGGTTTAACCCTACAGAGAATTTAATTCTCAAAATAAAATAAGGAGACTTAAAAGATCTCCATGCATGCAAAGAACTAACGTCATGTGTCCCCACGTGACCCCTGAAAAGATCCCCAAAAATAAAAAACGAAAAAGCTCTGAGGCAACGCCCCACGTGCTCCCACGTGACCTCCAAAACACAGAAGAAAAAAGCAAGGGAAATCTAAGCTTTGGGCGCTCTCACGTGACCCCTCAGCAAATGCCTTAATGATCAGCGCACAGACGTCCATCACGTGGCAACACGTGATGCTCAAAATAAAATATAAAAAAAGTGTTTAACACTTATCTGCAAAGCAAAATAAAAGGGGATCTGGTCCCACCTCTGGGTGCCCTCACGTGGCCCCACGTGACCCATTCCTATTTAGTGTTTAACACTAATTTAAAGGACTTATACCTAGTGTTTAACACTAGTGTTTTCTAGTGTGTAACACTAATCTGATGACTTATTTCCAGTGTTTAACACTGATTGTTTTCTAGTGTTTAACACTAAATTGAGAATTATATTTCCAGTGTTTAACACTGATTGTCTTTTAGTGTTTAATACTAATTTGAGAGTTCTATCTCCAGTGTTTAACACTATTATTCTCTAGTGTTTAACACTATTTTTAGCCAAATTGGCTAATTCTGCAGAGGCAAAAGTCTCCTCTTCAACTGAATCTCAAAATTGAGTAAAATTCAGAGCTATAATGTCCACTGCTCAATCAAAGATAAAAATATTACCGGAGCCCTCAAACCCTTGGTTAGTATTTCTAAATAATATGGGATTGAACCCAGACAAATGTCTAATGGCCCAACAAAGGGCTAATATTTCAAACTTAATTGGACTTAGCCCAAGTTGGCAATAAGTCCTCAATTCAGACCTAACTGAGCCAATGTGCTCATAATTTAATTAATCGGACTTAGTTCCAAACTGGGCTACAGATCATTTAATCCACCTTGGTTCAAGGGTACATCTCTGTAGGGTTCCTAGGCACTATAAGGAGGTTCCACAAGGCATTAACCATGCCAAATCTCAGCACCCAACCACCAGATATCGTAGTCATGGTATGTAGCCGTGGCAAGTAGGATCTGGATGGACTTAAGCATAGATACTGGAAAATGTTTCATCATTTTCTATGCCTGGTTGATGACGAAAACCTTTAACTAGTCTAGCTTCGAAAGTCTCAACTTTTCCATCTACACCAAGTAATCTTCTCAATATATACTTGCTCCTGATGGGGATTTAACCCTTCAGATAAAGCAACTAAAGTCCATACTTTGTTGGTGTATAAGGATTCCATCTCAGATCGCTAAGCATCCAGCCATTCTTACAGAGTCCCACTCTTGATGACCAGCTCGAAACTAGTTGGGTCATCATCTCATGATGCATTCCTCGCTCCCACTGTCATAGAGAAACAGAAGTATCTCTCAGGTGGGTGAGGAACCCTACTAGATCGGCGGAGAGGCTGAGGTTCGTTGGTAATTATTGAATCCTTTGGTTCTTCCAAATCATTAGTTGCAGTTTGTATAGCTGGAACATTTCCAGTTCTACATAACAGACCTTGCCTCGAGCTTGTCCGGATTTTGCTTTTAGACATAGGCCGGACAACCCCAAATCTTAACTGACTTAAGAGATGATATGGAGTGGTAGGCAACTGATTTGATTGGAACCCTATTCAATAGGTATGCAACTTCATAAGTGCATAACTCCCAAAAGGAAAAAGGTAACTCAGTAGTACTCATCATAGAGCACACCATATCATCTAGGGTGTATCTGCTCCGCCCCGATATACCGACGTGCTGTGGTGTATACGGAGGAGTAATGCTGAGAGAGAATCTCATTCTCCTTTGGAATAAACCAGGAATTCCGTGCTCAAGTATTCTCCTCCTTGATCATATCAAAGGACATAATACTTATACCCGTTTTGGTTCTCTACTTCTAACTTATATTCTGTGAATATCTCAAAATGTTCGGACTAGTGTTTCAACAGGAACATATGTCTAAATCTTGAGAGATTATCAGATAATGTAATGAAGTAAAAAGAACCGGTCTTGGCATGTGTAGACCGGAGACTTTCATACATCAGCATGTATCAATCCCAAGAGTTCACTAACTCTTTCTCTGTTTCCAGTAAACAGAGCTATGGTCATCTAATCTTTGTGACATGACTGGCAAGTTTCATAAGATGTAAATTCAAACTAATTTAAATATGCATCTAAATGTAACTTAGCCAGTCGGGTCGCATTGATATGACCCAGTCTACAATGCCTCAAGAAGGATTCGTTCATTTTTGAACTCTTCCTCTTGTGTGTGTTCTGTATACTAGGAACTGTAGTTTGATTTAGAACGTCAATGCTTTTAGATAACGTGCTTGAACCGATCAACTTTTGATATAGGAAATGTTCAAAACATTATCCAACAATACAAAATTTCATCATTTCTTTACTAAATAAAGAGACTGATATGATTTTGTATATCAGGTTCGGTATTTAATAGGATTTGTTCAGAATCAATGTATTTGGAAATACAGGGTGACAGTGACCAACAGACTTGGCTGCAACACTTGCCCCGTTTTCTGTCTCATGAAACTTATCACCCGTTCTCAGTTCTCTGCCTTTCTGTAGCCCTATGTAACAAATTACATATCAGGGATCATGATCCGGTATCAGATACCCAGGATGCAGAGGATATTGAGAAACAATTCAGTGTAACGAACACACCCGAAGTTGATGCATCATATGCACTTTCTTTGTTTGGGCGGCACTGGAAATCTGGTATTCCCCAATTTCCTGCTCTGTCTTATAACAATTATAAGTTGGAGCGGGACCAACGTTCCCCAGCTCAGTATAACAAGCGGGTTCGGTCAATAATCCGTATTATTATCTTGATTAAGGCGTGACATGGTCGCTACCAGGAGAGAGAGAGAGAAGAAAACACTCAGCGTATGCTCTTGCAAGATCAGATTGGTTATTATTTTATCTAATCAGGATGGCTCCCACTGTTTTTATCAAATCTTCTTTCAAACCCTAAAAGGAAAGACTAGCCGGGATTAATTACATGCTACAAGTTCGCTAATTTTTCAGCCAGGCCAGTGTCGGTACTTTGAGGGAGGTCCCCCGTGCTTTCGCACGAACCTAATTAATGTAAACCTCGTTTTCCCAGAGGCGTAACCCCGTTGACACCATTCTAGACACCTATTAGATCGGCTAATTGTAATGTGTAAAACTCTCCCAGGAGTAACAATTACTCGCAGTGGGTATCGGGATCCAACTATCTCATAGAAGGTATGCAATCTCATTGCAAATTTCAACACTTGAAATTCCCGATAATATTTTGCCCCTAACGTGCTATGACCTTGACAAAAGCCAACAAACCATAGCCCGCTAGTCAAGTTCAACCCGTACATTTCTTGATTGAATCAAACCTACCCGCACGACCCTTGACGAAAGCCAACAAAGCCGTACGACTACCCTAATCCAATCGCATCATATGCAGCAGATAAGCAGCATATAGCTACCACACACTACACCTTGACGAAAGCCAACAAATATAGCACGAATACTATATACACCTTATCTGAAATGACGGAGGGCTACGACAGGTTTTTCTAAAAACCTATTGCGTAATGAACTTGATATCGTTGTAGAATCAAATGATTTTAAAATGAAGTGCTTTTGAGGCTTTTCTAGTTTTGCTAAAGGGGTCACTCCCGGTGAAGGGATCGTCGGCCCTTTCCTCATCGAATAAGGTGCAGATATATCAAATATACCGCTGTGCAAAGCAAAAACTATAGAAGCAATCAAAAGACAAACCGAGGGTTGTAGCATCCGCCAGTTATTGCTAAAGGAGTCACTCCCGGTGAAGGGATCTCGGTCCTTTCCTTATCGAATAAGGTGCAAGATGTTCTACAAGGAACACTGCGATGCAAAGCAAGAACTGTAGCTACCTGTTTTTTGAAAATTCGATTCTACAACATCTTTTAGGTTTCTTTTCTTTCATTAATCATATTAATGAAGTCCCATCATTTAAATTACCTAAACATCACAGATAAATACGACGTACACTTATGCCATTCGCATTCGCCTCGATGTCCCCTCGTGCACCGTTAGGTTAGGTAACTAACGACAGAGCGGGGCAGGGCTGGCGCGGGTATAAAACATAAGTAACGCCTATATAATATATCAAGCGAATTTCCAAAACAACCCCAGAAAACTCAACCGTTGAGTATAAGTTAAAATTACCCAGAAAAGACAGGAGTCAAATATAAACATTACTGTGCAAATAAAAGTGACAGAACAGACCGTACGGCCGCGGAACAGCCGCACGAGCCATGCTCGTGCCGCGGTTCCGCGGCGCCTTAATTGCTTTAGGCCCTCGTTTTTCACAGTAATACATATAAAACCCTGCTTGTTTTTCTGTATATTTTTAATTCACAAATATCCAAAAATCCAGAAAATGTCCAGAGAGTGGTTTGAGTTAGGGTTTCGGGTTCGTTCGGATTTCTAACATCGTCTACACATCGCCTAAGGCTCTACCCTGGCTCTGATACCACTGTAGGGTTTCTAGGCACTATAAGGAGGTTCCACAAGGCATCAACCATGCCAAATTCAAAAATTTCCGGTGCCGAGAAACCCTAATGCGATCGTTGACTAGAGTTTAAGGCGAAACTACAAGCTACTAAACTGCTTTAGTGCTAAGTGAATGGAAATACAACCTTTGTAGATCTGGTCCTCCACCTCCATAGCTCCGTGTTGAGGACCCTCCGCTGCAATCATCGGATCCCGGACTCTGGCGATGGTTTCGTCGAAGAAATGATCGGGCTAGGTCGTCGACTTCGATGCCGAAGATGATCTACGTCGAGGCAACTCAAGATCAAGCTCCAACTTCATCAAGTCATGAAACTTGTGAAGAAAACACCCTATACTACATGGCAAGTGGTAGAGGATGAAGAAATAGGAAGTGGGTTCACTTTGGATTTGGATTTCTTACTTGGAATCATCACTTGACATTTTTCAAGAAAGTTTTTCTTTTTCTTCATGAAGGAGATGAAGAAAGAAAATCAAAAATAAAATGAATTAACTTGAAAAGAAAATCAAGTGACCCTTATCATATTGCAACTATGGTTAAGTGTAGAGAATAAACTAGGGTTATATGAATGGTTAGGTTAGGCAAAAGAAACAAAAATGGTTGAACTTTTCAAAGCTTCATGAAGCTTCAAAGAAAAGACAAAGCAAGACACTATTTCATTTTCCTTTGCCAAAAAGAATAAAGAGAATAAATAAATAAGTAAATCAAAACCCTAACCATTAACATAACCATGGTTTAATCATACACACCCAAGTTTGCATGTATCATCAAACATGATACAAACTAGTGCACAAAACTATATCATATATACAATGTGCACATCAAGTGAGAAAATCCATCTTAAGTGAACAAATACTAGTTAATGTAAAGTAATATATCAAATATATAATTATACATTAAATCATTAAATCAACACTTGATTTAACGATCCGGTCATATCGCATATAACCGACTAATATCAAGTGTATCAATGTATCGAATCAACACTTGATTCGGTAACCCGGCTATATCATATATAACCGTCCAATGATACAAATCGCGAGAATAGAATACGGTATCACATACACGTATTATTCTCGGTCCCGCACATATCTCATATGCGCTCCTATTTCGTTTCGCTTGAGCCAGGAAACCTCTGTGTAGGACTCTAAAGACTCGTCAATACGCCGGCAGCAGATGATGATCATATCAAGCACCCACAAGCCGCAAGCGGTCTGCTAAACATAACGGCCACCCGGGTATTGAGCGATCAGAAGATCGACGAGCAAGCCCGCTCACACTCCTGTGAATCCAACCAGTAGCACTTACCGTACAGTCCGGTCTGTTCGTCTGATATGTCGCATATCTCGTCTAGGGGTGGTAAACGTCAGACCCCAATAACTCGATAAGTCGTGTCGATATGAGGTCTATAACAGTTCGAGAAACTACTGGTAACACTTACCAGTAAATCTCAGCAACCCTGGCCAGGGATTTCCGGTTATAGCCAATCGAACACAGCGCAACATCAACTCCCTATACCGGGAGAGACGAATCCCCTCCTATCGCTCATTGCCTCCATGCGATTCGGGACTGTACCCAAAAGCCACCGTTTCGCATGCCCTCTTAGACATGGTAAGGTGGAAATCAAAGCACAGTGGGAATCACACAAGACTCTATGACGATCTCGGGTCAACAGACTACTCTGTACCAGTGTCACCAGAGAACTGCCATCTGACGTAAGGTATAATACCATCTGGGAGTTCTCGGCGAGTCCGTCCAGTGTACCCAGTCTCCACTGAGCACCCGTATATCATCTCTGATGTCAAACACCAATGGATATGGGATCATCCATCGCCCATCTGTATGGGTCGAGAAGGTATACGCTAGTCTACTCTGGTATATCGATGCCCCGTCTCAATACACCCACGACTAGGGACCTTGAAGGATGTACTTATGGACTACCATGTCCCCACTAGTATGATCTGCATCATAGTCCAGGTAGTCAAGTACACATCCTAAGGGCTTTACCAAGATGTAACAGAGAGACAATCAGTGTACACGTTAAGGTAAAGAGCAACCAGATAGCATACTATCATGTCGAGCAAGAAAGTCCTCCCTATATATGTTCAAGCATCCACTACAATATACATCCTATGTATAGTAATGGCCTCTAGGGTATACATATAATTAACAATCTCTTCACTCCTTTGATATTTGTCGTTGTAATTCCTCAATGTCTTCAAAGAAATGACGGGTCCCGACAACCATACATTTCACGGACTGTGGGGTCCTTAAACTCATGGACTATGATGTCCTTATTCTCGACCGTGATGTCTTAAAACTAACATCGGACTGTGGGGTCCTTAAACCCACGGACTATGATGTCCTTAACCTCGACCGTGATGTCTTAAAACTAACATCGGACTGTGGGGTCCTTAAACCCACGGACTATGATGTCCTTAACCTCGACCGTGATATATTAAAACTAACAGTGGACCGAGATGTCCTTAAACTACCAATGGATCGCAATGTCCTTAAACTAATTATCGAACGCAATGTCACTAAACTAAATAACAGAGCCTAATTGCTCTCTTGTCGGATCTAAATGATCCCGTTAAGTCGATCTTAGTCTAAAAGTAGACTAACGTATTCTTAACAAACGTTTAAGTTGATCTTAGTCTCAAATGAGACTAACGTATCCTTAAACCCAAACCCCCCAAACCAAAATCTAAGAAAGATACGGATTTGGACTAGTCCACGCCCTACGGGCGACAACATAACTTAGTCTCCGTATACAATCCACAGGCAACCAAATACAAAACAAATACCCACGACATGAAGTGACCATCTGGAGAAGGAGAAAGTTGTTACCGCGATGCGGTAGCGTAATTAACTGCAGGGGCTTGCGCCTACAGAGAAGAGCGTCCCCACAATAAAAAACCCCTCAAACGAGGGGGAATCTGACGAAGTCTGCTACATTGGCCGCATCCGTTTAAACCTTCGATACATGGTGCCATAAATCAACTTGGCATCTTCGGAGAGGTGGACAGATAGCACCAATTAGCATCTGCCCCGAATTTCAGGAAAGACGGACCTGCGCAGTCGCGTCTCTGTGTTCGGAGGGAAACATATTCTGGCACGCCCGGTGGGACCTTTTCCTCTTTCCACTCCACATTTCGTGTGTCGTGTTTTTCCGCGATCAAATAATCGCGGTGTTTATGTTTTTGGTTGCCCTTAGGGGAGTGGATACTGAAGTCGGCGCTTCATCTCTATAAAGAATGGCGTTTGTTTCTACCCTAGCAACTCAGGCTCTGTCATATCTTGTGGAGTCAAGTATGGGCCACTTGCAATCTCAAATCTCTGCAATCCAGCTCTTCAAGAAATCAACGGGCTTCTCTTTAGGTCGATACTCCCACCTCCCACCTTCGGTGCCTCAACGCCGATGGAGGAAGCCCAGAGGAAATCTGTCTTTCATAGGCTAGTTCCCCAAGCCGCAACTTTGCCGACAGAATTAGTCCTCTAACAACTGGCACCTGCCAAGGACCAAGGTCGACGCAGGGGGTAGAATATTCAAACTCTGAAAAGAAACAGGGGGCAGGCTCGGCAAGATCCTGAAGCTAATCAAATCCCGGCCGTAAGAAACAGTCGACGTGGATATCAACATCATACAAAATGAGCTGGGGGCAGTTCTCCGTATGGTTCCGTTTCAACCCTAGTAGTGAATGTTGTTGTTCCAACTGAGAACAGTTTCAAATTGTTGTGAAGGGTCAGACAAAGTTCTCCTACCGCAATATTGAAGAAGTCTCCGCAGCCCTTGGAGATCCCACGAGAGCAAAAACCAGTTCGCTCCCTGAGACAACTTTCCTCATCTATATGTAAGGTATGGAAGCAGGTGAAAGGGACTCACCCCAAGACGGATCCTGATACAGCGGTTCCTCCCAAAACCAAAGCGGCTTTTTACAACAGGAGGCCCAATAAAGCACAAGTGCCCGAAGCAAACTCCAAAGGCCAAAACTCCAAACACCCCAAGCCTGGGGGCATGGTAGTTCACATAATCTATGTGGTGAATTCCAAAGATGAAGTTCGAGCTTCTACTAGTCACCGACCTCAAACTCGGTCCTTGACAAAAGTTCAATTGCAACGTGAAAATCTGCAGGAGATGCTTTCTCAGGCAGCATCACTCGCTAATCCATCGTCTAAGGCAAATCTCGAAGACGCACCTGGAGAAAGAACAGAGCACGAGTTGGACATTGATTTCTTAAATCACGCTAAGAAAAAAAAAGGTATGTCCGCAAGCAAAATGGGCACGGATGAAAACCGAAAGGGCTCCGTGAGTAAAAACAGCAGGGCTACCGGCGAGTCTGTGAATACCCGAAAGGGCGCGGAATCGTAAAAAATTCATGCACACTGGAAAGGTCCTCTCGACCTTGTAAGGAGAACAAGCAGAAGAGGTCTCCTACCCACTATTGCTCCTATCACCAAGCAATAGGACATCCTCTTGAAGACTGCTTCACCTTCAAGAACTGGGTTGAAGACCAATATCAACAAGGCAGGTTCGCTCTATCCAGCAGTTGGAGGGTAAGCCCGCCACAAAAGCATGAACCAAAAGCGACGTGTATAACAAGAGTAGAATCAGATCAACATCGGTCTTGGAAGCGAGCTCGTACTTGTCATATGATAACACTATCAAAAGAAGAGCCTGACGGCATGGATAATCTCCCCTGGTGCTTTGAAAACAATGATGACGAGGTGATCTCAGAGTTTCCACCGGCACCGAAAGAGCTGGAAGATAGAATACATACCACTGCAGATAACCTCAAGAAAATCGATTTGGGGACGGCAAGTGACCTACGGCCGACGTTCGTCAGCGAATTTCTGTCTGAAGAAAGGGTGGCTACACTAAAGGACGTGCTCATGCAGCATAAAGATTGCTTCGCATGTAATTATTCCGAGATGCCAGGACTAGACCCAGGGATTGCGGTTCACAAACTGTCCCTATCCCCGGACGTCAAGCCAATCAAACAAGCACCGAGAAGAATGCGGCTCAAGCTCGAGATGAGCATCAACGCCGAGGTCAAGAAGCTAATCGACTCTGGTTTCATCCAAGAGGTTCAGTATCCTGATTGGATCGCCAACATTGTCCTGGTAATGAAGAAAAATGGGACGGTGCGCATCTGCGTGGACTTTCGGGATCTCAACAAAGCTTGCCCGAAGGACGACTTTCCAGTATCGGTCACGGAGCTGATGATAGATAATACGTGCAC
The DNA here is from genome assembly GCA_030015575.1 of Agapanthus africanus. Lineage (NCBI taxonomy): Eukaryota > Viridiplantae > Streptophyta > Magnoliopsida > Asparagales > Amaryllidaceae > Agapanthus > Agapanthus africanus. Next base: position 105,569,584 of record JASDDO010000031.1, read on the forward strand.
TCATGAAGTGTTCTCCTTCATGGACGGCTCATCAGGATATAATCAGATAAAGATGCATCTCGAAGACCAGAAACACACCGCTTTCCGGACCCCTTTGTGTATATTCTGCTACAAGGTGATGCCTTTCGGTCTAAAGAACGCCGGTGCCACTTATCAGAGGGCCATGAAGAAGATTTTCGATGACCTCATACATGAAATCGTCGAATGTTATATCGACGACCTCGTAGCTAAAAGCAAATCATACGAGGAACATTTAGAGCATCTGAGAATCGTGTTTCAACGCCTTCGGCAATACAACTTGAAGATGAACCCTCTCAAATGCGCATTCGGAGTTTCCTTAGGTAAGTTCCTGGGATTCATCGTCCGACACCGAGGCATCAAGATAGATCCATCGAAGATCAAGGCGATTATGGAAATGCCCCCGCCAAAGACTCTCAAGCAGCTGCGGTCTCTCCAAGGAAAGCTCGCATATATCCGGCGATTCATAGCCAATCTTTCCGGCAAGTGCCGCCCCTACAGTCATTTGATGAAGAAGGGAACCCCTTTCGTCTGAGATCGCAAATGCCAAAACGCACTGGACGAAATCAAGCAATACCTGCAGAACCCGCCAGTGCTGGCTGCTCCGGTCAAGGGAAAGCCTCTCATTCTGTATACAACCACCCTTGAAGGTTCCTTAGGCACATTATGGGCACAAGAGAACGACCAAGGGAAAGAGAGAGCCTTCTACTATCCGAGTCGAGTTCTACTGGGGGTAGAAAGCAATTACTCTCCCAATGAAAAAAACTGCCTAGCATTGATCTTCGCGATAACGAAACTCAGGCACTATGCGTTGGCGTATGAAGTTCGTCTCATATCGAAGGTGGATCCTCTCAAATATTTGATATCAAAGGCCATATTGACGGGGCGGCTCGCTAAATGGGCCTTGCTCTTGATGGAGTTCTCAATAACTTATCAGCCGCTTAAGACAGTGAAGGGCCAGGCCATCCCCGACTTCCTCGCTGAGCATCCGATACCTGCCGATTCCCCCTTGAACTGCGAACTGCCAGACGAGCATGTGTTTGACACGATTAACGAGAGTGATACCTGATGGGAACTTTATTTTGATGGAGCGTCTTCCATGAAGAAGCGCAAGCAAAGCACCCCTATAATCAAATCAGGGGTAGGCCTCATCTTCGTAACTCCACAAGGAGGGATAATGCGCTTTTCCTTCTCCTTAACAGAGCCGAGGACAACAATGAAGCCGAGTATGAAGCTTTGATAGCAGGTCTCGAGATCGCCATCGACCTGGGGATTGAGAACCTCCTCATATACGGAGACTCCCAGCTGGTCGTTAGTCAAGTAAATGGCGACTACCAAACGTGCAAACCAGAACTGGTGAAGTACGGCGAGAGGGTACAACAACTGCTGACCCAAATACCTTCCTACACCTTGAAAAGCATACCGCGTGTGGAAAATAGCAAAGCGGATGCATTAGCCAAGCTTGCTAAAGAACTGGCCGACGAAAACCTCGATGACGTAAGGATCGTTGTGCAAAGCCGTCGGGTTCTTGCGCCGGCAGAAATATCTCCGGAGTCGTCCGAGGAAAAGGGAGCGACCGAGCAAACGGCCCTACAAGTGAAAGATCAGGAAAAGGCTGAGGATTGGAGAGAAGTCTTTATAGACTACTTCAAATCCCGTCGAACGCCCGAAGATGCGTCCTCAAGACATTAGCTTATGAAACAAGCTCTGTCTTTTGCCTTCGTCAATGATACTCTGTACAAGAGGTCATTCGATTCTCTGTGGTTAAGATGCCTGGGACCTGAAGAAGCAAATAGAGTCGTCCAAGAAACCCACGACGGACTCTGTGGTTCTCACCAAGCCGGGCCGAAGATGAAGCTGAAAATCAAACGGATGGGTTATTATTGGCCCACGATGATTCAGGACTGCCTCGAGTATGCGAAGCAATGCCACTCGTGCCAGATCCACGGGGACTTGATCTATCAGCACCCAAATCCACTACACCCGACAGTGGCTAGCTGGCCATTTGAAATGTGGGGGACTGACATAATCGGTCCCATCGAACCAGCATCGTCCAGAGGACATCGATTCATTTTGGCAACAACTGATTACTTCTCCAAATGGGCAGAAGCGGTACCGCTGAGGGAAGTGAAGATGGAGAATATCCTCCATTTCTTCAAGACACACGTCATTTATCGGTTTGGCACTCCGAGACGGATCATCTCCGATAACGGGCCAGCCTATAGAAGCCACAAGATCAGCCGCTTCGCACAACAACATAACATAGACTGGAGATACTCTTCGGTCTATAATCCCCGAGCTAACGGTCTAGCTGAGGCTTTCAACAAGACCTTGACGAAGATCGTGAAAAGGACGGTGTCTCAAAATAAAAGGACTGGCATGAGAGGCTGCATGAAGCTCTCTGGGCGTATCGAACTACGTTCAAAACGGCCACGAACACAACGCCGTATGCATTGGTATTTGGCACAGAAGTGATACTCCCCCTCGAGATAGAGTTACCCTCTTTACGAGTGGCAGTTCATTACGAGCTAACGGACGAAGAGAATGCTTACCTCCGGCTTGAGGAGCTCGACGCCCTTGATGAAACCCGGCTCATGACGCAACAAAATCTAGAGGCTTACAAAGCGAAGATGACGCGCTCATATGAAAGGTTGGCTAGACCGAGAACATTCCGTCAAGGTGAACTCGTGCTAGTGGTCAAAAGACCTATGATCCCTAATCGCGCTAAACGAGGGAAATTCGAGCCGAACTATGAAGGCCCGTATATTATAGACAAAGTCTACCAGGGCCTATCTACTCATGGACATGCATGGCGAAAGACCCTTCAGGACAATAAACGGTCGCTTCCTGAAGAAATATTACGCTTGACGAGTCATAGCCTAGGTCAATGATAGACGACGACTATGTCCGCTCGCTATCTTCCTAAGCCCAAACTCTATAAGTAGTAACCGGCTTCCTTTACAACGGACCGAAACGACCTTAAACTAACATCGGATCGAAACGTCCTTAAACTAACAACGGACCGAAACGTCCTTAAACTAACGACGGACCGAAACGTCCTTAAACTAACAACGGACTACTATGTCCTAAAACTAGCTGTTGACCGAGATGTTGATAAACTACGGTGGATTGCAGCGTCCCAAAGCTGATATATAAAAAAAAGAATAAAAAAAAGAAAACGGTATGTCCATAAGCAAAATGGGCACGGATGAAAACCCGAAAGGGCTTCGTGAGTAAAAACAGCAGGGCTACTGGCGAGTTTTGTGAAAACCCGGAAGGGCGCAATCTCGTTAAAAGACACTTGCAAGGTCCTCTCGACTTTGTAAGGAGAAACCACCCGCGTGAGATCCTTACGACTCACAAGGGAGCAACACACTTAGGGATCCCCACGATCCCCAGGGAGAAATTACACTTGCGAGATCCTCACGACTCGTAAGGAGAACTCTCTTATGCGACCCTCACGGCTCATAAGATTCAAAAGTCTTAAGCTACAGGGATCTGAACCTGTTCTTAGGCAGCCCCTACAACCTCCAATACTGCCCTACATGCGACTCAATACTGACCCTTGTATACAATCCACGGGCGCGAATAAACATTTCCGTAAGTCCTCTCGACTTATAAGGAGAAGGCACTCTTGTAAGATTCTTACGACTTATAAGGGAACATACACTTAGGAGTCCTCACGATTTCTAAGGAGAAAACGCGCCTGCGAGATCCTCACGACTCGTAGGGAGAAATACCTTTATGAGACCCTTACGGCTCATGAAGTCAAAAGCCTTAGTCGACAGGATCCTAACCCTGTTTACTAAGCTACCTTTGTCCGACATCGACAGAGGCAAATGATGATTCGCTCCTGGAAATATCCCAGTTGTAGCGGTGCTGATGCCGAAATCGGTGTCTAATCCCAAGCTTGCAGCGAAAAGCCAGCAAGCCACACATGCATACGAAATAGCCGAAATGATGGGGAAACTTGTAACAAAATCAGCAAGTAAAAAAAATGTATGCATGCAAAATAGCCGAAATGATTGGGCGACTCGCAATAAAAAGCAGCGAGTAAAAATAAAACAAATGGCCGAAATGATTGGGCACCGCGAAAAATAGCCGAAAGGATTGGGCAATCGCGACTTTCGCGATATAAAAGCTGAAATGACAGAGCATCGCGGAATAAAAAAAAATATAAATGAAATGAATGAAATTTATGCCCTACAGGTGATATCATGTCAATCCCTGTATACAATCCAGGAGCGCAAACAAAGAGGGAATCACACCCTTCCTCTCCAAACTTCATCACAAGGAGAGGCCAAATCTCAATGGTTCATCGACAGCCTAGAGATCATCTCAACATTCGTCTTATTACAACGGACACAACATCAAGCAAAGCGGAACAGCGGCAACTCCCAGTTCCATGACTCGGCGGTATGCAGATGACCGAGAGTCAAACTCCTACTCCGTGAAATGCGGATAAAGTCAACCTTTCCTGGTCACGTGGAACGCGGATAATGTCAACTCTGACCCCATGGGAAACGTCCAGAGCGGATCCTGGTCCTCGCAGAGCACGGCAGTGAACTCGTGTGAAGCATCCAGAACGAAGCCTAGTCCTCGCCGAACACGGCAGTGAACCCGTGGGAAGCATCTAGAGCAAAATTCCTGGCTACGTGGTACGCGGATAACGTCAACTCTGACCCCGTGGGAAACGTCCAGAGTGGATCCTGGTCCTCGCAGAGCACGGCAGTGAACCCGTGTGAAGCATCCAGACCGGAGCCTAGTCCTTCCCGAACACAGCAGTGAACCTATGGGAAGCATCTAGAGCAAAATTCCTGGTTACGTGGAACGCGACAATGACCCCATAGGAAACGTCCAGAGCGGAGCCTGGTCCTCGTCGAACACGGCAGTGAACCCATGGGAAGCATCCAGAGCAAAATTCCTGGCTACGTGGAACGCGGATTATGTCACTCCTGACCCCGTGGAAAACGTCCAGAGCGGATCCTGGTCCTCGCAGAGCACGACAATGACCCCGTGTGAAGCATCCAGAGCGGAGCCTGGTCCTCGCCGAATACGGCAGTGAACCCGTGGGAAGCATCCAGAGCAAAATTTCTGGCTACGTGGAACGCGGATTATGTCACTCCTGAACCCGTGTGAAGCATCTAGAGCGGATCCTGGTCCTCGCAGAGCACAACAGTGAACCCGTATGAAGCATCCAAAGCGGAGCCTGGTCCTCGCCGAACACGGCAGTGAACCCGTGGGAAGCATCCAGAGCAAAATTCCTGGCTACGTGGAACGCGGATTATGTCATTCCTGACCCCATGGAAAATGTCCAGAGCAGATCCTGGTCCTCGCAGAGCGCGGCAATGACCCCGTGTGAAGCATCCAGAGCGGAGCCTGGTCCTCGCCGAACATGGCAGTGAACCCGTGGGAAGCATCCAGAGCAAAAATTGGACTGTGAGGTCCTTAAACTCACGGACTATGATGTCTTTAACCTCGACCGTGATGTCTTAAAACTAACATCGGCCTGTGAGGTCCTTAAACTCATGGACTATGAGGTCCTTAAACTCATGGACTATGATGTCCTTAATCTCGACCATAATGTCTTAAAACTAACATTGGACTGTGAGGTCCTTAAACTCACGGACTATGATGTCCTTAACCTCGACCGTGATGTCTTAAAACTAACATTGGACTGTGAGGTCTTTAAACTCATGGACTATGATGTCCTTAACCTCGACCGTAATGTCTTTAAACTAATATCGGACTGTAGGGTCCTTAAACCCATGGACTATGATGTCCTTAATCTCGACCATGATGTCTTAAAACTAACATTGGACTGTGAGGTCCTTAAAACTCATGGACTATGATGTCCTTAACCTCGACCATGATGTCTTAAAACTAAACAACGAACTGTGGAGTCCTTGAATCCATGGACTATGATGTCCTTAACCTCGACCGCGAGGTCTTTAAACTACAGTATCCTGGAAAACGTCCAGAGCGGAGTCTGGTCCTCGCAGAACACGGCAGTGAACCCATGGGAAGCATCCAGAGCAATTTCTGATTCCGTAAAATGCGGATGGTTATAACCTCACCCATCACTTGCGGGTCCTCACGACTCGTAAAGGAGCAAATTTGTTTGTGAGATCCTTACGACTTGCAAGAGAAAAACACACTTAGGAATCCTCACGATTCTTAAGGAGAAATTACACCTACGGGATCCTCTCGACCGGTAGGGAGAAAATTCTTTATGAGACCCTCACGGCTCATAAAGTTGAAAAGTCTTAGGAGGCAGATCTTAACCCTGAATGCTAAGCCATCATTGTCCTGCAAGGAGATCAAGATAGACTATCCACAGAATACATTTAATAAAAAGGGACACACCATTGAGAAGAAAAATATGTCTTTTATTCATGGACCAAAATGGATACAAAGTACAATTCGTGAAAGAACAAAAAAATATACTTTCATTCAGGAGTATGTACAAAGGAAAAGTAAAAAAAAAACATATACAAGTTTTCAAGTCGGCGGGCGATTTAGCAGATTGGCCAATTCGTCCCTCTTTCGCTGGGCCACGCCTTCATGGTTCAGTATTGTCAGAAGACGGGCCTCCGCCTGAGCTTGCTGAGCCTGGTATGAGGCAAGCCGGCATTCGAGCTCTTTTTCAGTAGCCTGTTGAGCCTCAACCCTTTCGCGAGTGAACACGACCGCTTTATCGATGGCCACCACCTCCTTGATGGCCTCATGAAGCACTCGCCAAAGTTCATACGCTTTGTTGGCCTTGGCTGTAAGGTTGGCTTGGAGCTTATTCAGCGCTTTCGAAGCCAGCTCCCACTCCGAGAATTGCGGCCGAGCCTCTTCTCGCACGACACCATGTTCGCCGCGCACCGCTCAATCAGACCCCGCAAGCCCGCTTTCGCAGCCACAGCCTCCGAAGAAAGGCGGGTACACTCGAGCACGTGCAGACATGCCTCCACCTGACGGAAAAACTCAACCCAGACTTGCACCATGGCCTCGCTATGATAGGTAGCAAAAAAGGGAAGAGAACCGTTGGCTTCAGCAGCAAACGCTTTGGCTGTGATTACACTGCCCGTACGAAGTTCCTCGATCAGGGATGACAGGGAGTCGAGGCTTAATTTTGCCAGACGGTCCGAGGCTCGCAAAGTATAGGGGCCGGGTGGCATAGCGATGCGCGACTCCAGCGCTGTAAGAACTGGCAGGGCTGTTCAGATTTAAAAATGGTCAGTGAAACTTCTAAGCAAAAGAACAAGTGGGACGATATTGAGACTTCACTTACCTACAGTCATGCAAGAAGCAGCTGAAGGCTCCCCTGGCCCTTCGAGAACCTCAACCTCATCATCGGCCTCCAGAACTGTAAAGGACATCAATGTCATTTTACGAAATAACAACAATGCTATGAAAAGACACTGAATAACACTAACCTTGCCCAGACGAGAGGACGATACTTTGAGGAGATATCGCTTATGGAGCGGCCATCTCCAGCAGACGCTGAAAGGATTGCCGGGGAGACAGATCGGCAATAGTTGCCGCCAGTCCGCGAAACTCTGAAAAGACAAAAGAGTTCAGATAACGGAAAAATTACTAGTTTAAAATGTAGAGGGTTACCTTCGACGCTTCTCCCATTCTGAGCAGGAGGGATAGCAGCTTCAACGGCCTCCGCCGTGACCTCGGGCACAATATTAGGGACGCGGGCTGGTGTAATGGCCTCTGAGGAAGGAGCAGCGGCTGCCGCTGCAGGCTCCAACGAAAGGAAGGTAGCCCCGAATACCTCCATCTTAGCCTCTGGGCCACCTTCGGGGACATCCATTGGAACGACGACCACCAAAGGTCCCTCCCCCGCGAGAGCAAGTGCTTCAAGAGCAGGAACCACTGTAGGAGGCTCTATCGCGAGAGGGACAGTTTCATCAACCTCCTCCACACTGGACAGTGTTTCACTAGGGGTATCAGCAGGCTCTACAGCCAGCAAACCCGTGGGAACCTCCCCCATCACCGAGGTCTCTGCACAGTTCATACAAGAATAAGAATACCTATATACAAGTGCAGACAATATAAAGTATTACAAAGAAATATAGGAACATACCGATGCGCAAGGAAGCTTTCAATATGGATTGTTCAAGCCGATGCTCCTTCTCGAGGAGGTGTGCTCGCCGAGGTTCAAGAGTGGACTCATGGCCGCCAGTCCACAATGAAAGCGCATCCGCAGCGTCCTCCGAAACAGCCTGTTTAAGGGCCCTTTCGCCCCATTCCTCCAAAGGGCCTATGAATCGTCGCCGAATCCACGAAGGATCTTCGTAGAAGATGACGGCAGGATAAGGCCTCTTCGGGATCCTTACCTTCTCAGTTTCAAGTCGCGAGCATCTTATAGCCTCAGCCAATTATGCGGCTTCCTCGGCAGATGAACCTGGGAAAAGAAGACCATCATCCGGCGATATCATGGATATTGGTTCATCTTGAACGACAGGTTCGGATTCTTCTAAAAGATCGAGCAGACGGGCGACTGTCTTCTTCCTCCTCTTTGGCCCAGAACTAATGCCAGAGGACGCTCGCTTCTTTCCCCGAGGAGCCTTGGTGTTAGTTATATGTATGCCCTAGAGGCCATTACTGTACATACGATGTATATTGTAATGGATGCTTGGACATATATAGGGAGGACTTTCTTGCTCGACATGATAGTATGCTATCTGGTTGTACTTTGTCTTAAACATGTACTCTGATTGTCTCTATATTACATGTTGATAAAGCCCTTAGGATATGTACTCGACTACTGGGACTATGATGAGATCATACTAGTGGGGCCACGGTAGTCGACGAGTACATCCTATAACTGTTCCTAGTCGAGGGTGTATCGAGACAGGGCATCGATACACCGGAGTAGACTAGCGTATACGCATCTTGACCCATATGATGAGTGATGGATGATCCCATATCCATCGGTGTTTGACATCAAGGATGGTGTACGGGTGCTCAGTGGAGACTGGGTACACTGGACGGACTCGCCGAGAACTCCCAGATGGTATTATACCTCACGTCAGATGGCAGTTCTCCGGTGACACTGGTACAGAGTAGTCTGTTGACCCGAGATCGTCATAGAGTCTTGTGTGATTCCCACTGTACTTTGATTTCCATCATACCACGTCCAAGAGGGCGTGCAAAAAGGTGGCTTTTGGGTACAGTCCCGAATCATATGGAGGCAATGAGCGATAGGAGGGGATTCGTCTCTCCCGGTATAGGGAGTTGATGTTGTGCTGTGTTCGATTGGCTATAACCGGAAATCCCTAGCCAGGGTTGCTGAGATTTACTGGTAAGTGTTATCAGTAGTTTCTCAAACTGTTATAGACCTCATATCGACACGACTTATCGAGCTACTGTGGTCTGACGTTTACCACCCCTAGGCGAGATATGCAACATATCAGACGACGAGACCGGACTGTACGGGAGTGTTACTGTTTGGATTCACAGGAGAATGCACAGGCTTGCTTGTTGATCTTCTGAGCGCTCAATACCTGGGTAGCTGTTACGTTTAGATGACCGCTTGCAGCTTGTGGGTGTTTGATATGATCATCACCTACTGCTGGCGTATTAACGATTCTTTAGAGTCCTACACAGAGGTTTCTTGGCTCAGGAAAAACGGAGTAGGAGCACATATGTGATATGTGCGGGACCGAGGATAATGCGATATGAGATACCGTATTCTATTCTCGCGATATATGATATCAGCCGGGTCATTGGATCAAGTGTTGATTCGATGAATCGGTACAGATAAATATTAGTCGGTTATATGCGATATAGCCGGATTGTCGGATCAAGTGTTGATTCGATAATTTAATGTATAATAATATATATGATATATTAAATTACATTAACTAATATTAGCTCACTAAAAGATTCTTTTTCTCACTCGGGTAATACATTGATATATATACGATATATGTTAATTGTATTATTTTATTTGGTTACAATAAATATTATATATGTGATATATAATATTGTAACATGATATGATAACTAATGCAACATGTTTAGTAAAGATTAATCAAGATTAGGGTTTGATTTGGGTTAATGACTTCTGGTAGATTCTAGAAGGTTTTCTTTTTGTTTTGGAAAAGATATTTTCAAGTGACTCATTCTTAACTCAACCCAAACCCTAACCCTTGGTTAATTCTCTACAATGGTTAAGTCAACCATGGTTGCATTATTTATCATATTAATCCTTTCATTATTCATCACAAAAGAAAATGGATCACTATTCTTCTTCTTCCTTGAGTTCTTCATGAAAAGCTTTCTTGTTTTGATATTTGTGATGAAAATATGTGAGAAAAAGATAAATAAAGAGAGCAAAAATTCTACTTCATCATCCTCATCTTCCCTTGCCCTTTAGATGAGAGTGTTCACTCAATTTTAGTGAGTGTTAGCTTGTGTTTATCCTCATCTTCCCTTGCCCTTTAGATGAGAGTGTTCACTCAATTTTAGTGAGTGTTAGCTTGTGTTCACTCAATTTTAGATTATCTTTGTATCGAAGATCGGAAGCAAGACTGCACCTTTCTCTTCGTGAAGCCTCTCGAGAGTCCAGAGCACGATGATCGCAGCGAAGGGACCTCAACACGGAGCATATGAAGTGAAGGACCGGATCTACAAAGGTTGTAATCCCTCTCACTTAGTGTTAAAGTGTTTAGCATGTTAGTTTTCGCCTAATCTCTAGTTTAAAGATCCGTATTCGGGTTGTTCGGCACGGCTAATTTTTTAATCGGGCATGATTGATGCCTCGTAGACACTTGTGCGCGTGCCTAGCAACCCTATAGTGGTATCAGAGCTACTAGGCATTGGATGTCGACCTATGGGGGGTTCTCACTGTGTGACAGTGTGACGAAGCATAGGCTCTTACCCCCAAGGTGTCCCGAGACCGGAAGGTGTTCCGGCGGGTTGTAGTCCTCGCGAGGGGGCATGCGTAAAAAGTAGCGGCTGAGAGACCCGTTGGTGCCACGGCGACCCCATTGGATGGGGTGGCTGCCTGACCAACAGTGGTATCAGAGCCAAGCTAGAGCTTTAGGAGAAGTCTAGACGAAATTTAAAGTCCGATCGAACGCCGAAACCCCGACACGGAACCTTCTCTGTACATTTTTCAAAAATGAGGTTTTTTTGAATTAAAAATTCTCAGAAAATTAAGCAGGAAAAACTAAGAATTACTGTGAAGTACGGACCTCTAACTCGAAAATTTGACCGCGAACCGCGGCTAAACCATGGGTTTTGCGGCGGTTCCGCGGCCAAAATTTGGACTTAGTCCCTGAAATTTCATGTAATTATTTTTAGGCCCTTTCTTGTTATGTTTTTCTGGGAATTTTTTAATTCCACTCAAGTGTTGAGTTTTCAAGGGTTGTATTGGGGAATCGTTGATTCGATCGGATAATTTAACTTTGTTTAGTTTGTTCGGATAATTTTAGAAGCTGTTAAAAAGTTCGGGCGGATATCAATAACTCACTTTTTCCCCTGTCGGAAATTTTTTCAAAAGTTGGATTTTTTCTCGTGTTTAAGAACGTTCTAAGTCGTGCAAGTAACGTGGTGGACCCTCTAGAAGACAACAAACCTTAACTCGATTATGTGACCGTCTTGAACTGCCTTTTGAACCTTAGGGTTTGGGGCAGTACGGCGTGCCACTTGTGAGGCGTTGGCTTGACCCTTCTACGGCTGGACCATTGGTACTGTGGCATGTGATGGATGTTTTTAAACTGATTTCAAGTGTTAAGATATATTGGGGAAATCTTGGATGTTTGATTGTTCGATCGGAAAGTTTAACATTTTCTGTTTTATCTGGAATGTGATGCAATATTTGGAATCCACAAAAAGTTATGAGATAACTAATTTGAATATTATAAATCTAGCAGTTCAGTCTCAGATGATCGGTTGCCACAGAATTTTGATGTGATCAAAACTCTGTCGCAATCACGTAGCGTACGCGGATACTCGCCGGGTAAACTTAATAGACAGCTACGCCCCATAGCCCCAACCAAGTGACTGTAGGAGAACCCCGTCGCCGAAAGCATCCGTTCGGGTGCTCGCGGCAGCGGTGTTCCACCTTAGTGCACTTCGTCGACGGCATCCGGGGGTGCGGCCGTCTACTAAAGTTTGCGACGAGTTTTCGATCAGAATATCGGGAATCTTGTTGAATTCCCCGACTTGACATTGAAAAGATTTTTCGATAAAGAGACTAAAATGCGGGGTTTATAATTGTTAGGCATGTGATGTCTAAGGAATTCATTTGGTTAGGCATGCGATGTCTAAGGAGGTTGCGGATTCCAACTGTTGTAGTTTTACACTTTCTTTTCTGTAATCGTAAGCGTAGTATGTGGTGTATCGCCGGCTTCGTTGCTATACATCAACGACAATCGGGATACGCATACTTGCTTGCGTTGATGATATGGGATATTATGTGTTGCTGTGATATGTTGTATTGGATCGTCGCGTTTGAATAGCCGGGGGTTTTATGTGAGATGGGAGTTTTTCTTTTTCATTCATGTAAAATTCATTTTTATGTAATATTCTTTTATTGGGGCACTTCCAGGTTGCGGAAGATGTCACCGTTGTTGTATATTATTTACTTTTCCGCATTAGGATAGACCCAAGGAGGGGAGCACAAGTAATCGGGTTCTAGGGTCTAGTGGGAGACCATCTCGAGGTGTCGAGAACGGGTCTCCTAACCCTAGAATTGGCAGTGTTGCTTGCCGCTCTCATAGGGGTCTAGGGATGTGGGTTTGGCTATTCATCGCGACCGTGGAATCCGTGTTTTATACAGGCTCGTATTGAAAACACGGACGTCCTAGTATATCCAATATTTCATATATGTTCTTCTGCTGCAATGTTCTGTGATGAGATCATATTACTGCCTGAGACGAATGTTTATATTTTATATATATGAGATATATGTTATATTGCAGATTTCGTTTCAAAAGAGATGCTTGTGAAGCATAATAAAATGGGACTTCATTAATGAGATTAATGAAATAAAAGAAACCTACGATGTTGTAGAAACTTGTTTAAAAACTGGTAGCTCTAGTTCTTGCTTTGCATAGCGGCGTTCCTTGTAGAACATCCAGCACCTTATTCGACAAGGAAAGGACCGAGATCCCTTCACCGGGAGTGACTCCTTTAGAAATAACTGGCAGATGCTACAACCCTCGGTTTGTCTTTTGATTGCTTCTATAGTTTCTGCTTTGCACAGTGGGATATATGATATATCCTGCACCTTATTCGATAAGGAAAGGGCCGACAATCCCTTCACCGGGAGTGACCCCTTTAGCAAAACTAGAAAAGCCTAAAAAACATTCCATTTAAAATCACTCAATTCTACAACGATATCAAGTTCATTACGCAAAGGGTTTTCATAAAAACCGGTCGTAGCCCTCCGTCATTTTAGATAACTACTTCTTAGTATTCGTGCTGCGTTTGTTGACCTTAGCCAAGGCGTAGTGTGCGGTAGCTAATTAGTGCTTATCTGTATAAGCATATGATGCGATTGAGTTAAGGTAGTCGTGCGGCTTTGTTGACCTTAGCCAAGGGTCGTGCGGGTGGGTTTAATTCAATCGGGAAATGACGGGTTGAACTTGGCTAGCACTTATGATTTGTTGACCTTAGCCAAGGTCATAAGCTGCTAGGGGTAAAATATTATTGGGAATTTCAAGTGTTGAAATTTGCAATGAGATTGCATACCTTCTATGAGATAGTTGGATCCCGATACCCGCTGCGAGTAAGAGTTACTCCTGGGAGACTTTTACACATTACAATTAGCCGATCAAGTAGGTGTCTAGAAAGGTGTTAACGGGGTTATGCCTCTGGGAAAACGAGGTTTACTTTAATTAGGTTCGTGCGAAAGCACGGGGGACCTCTCTCAAAGTACCGACACTGGCCTGGCTGAAATATTGGCGAACTTGTAGCGTGTATTTAATCCCGGCTAGTCTTTCCTTTTAGGGTTTGAAGGAAGATTTGATTAAAACAGTGGGAGACATCCTGATTAGATATATTAGATAACCAATCTAATATTGCAAGAGCATACCCTGAGTGTTTTCTTCTCTCTCTCTCCAGGTAGCGACTATGTCACACCTTAATCAAGATAATAATACGGATATATTTGACCGAACCCGCTTGTTATACTGAGATGGGGAACGTTGGTCCCGCTCCAACTTATAATTGTTATAAGACAGAGCAGGAAATTGGGGATTACCAGAATTCCCGTGCCGCCCAAACGAAGAAAGTGCATGTTGATGCATCTTCTTCGGGTGTGTTCATTACAGAGGACTGTTTCTCAGTATCCTTTACGTCCTGGGTATGAGATACCGGATCAGGATCCCGCATATGTAATCTGTTACATGGGCTACAGATAGGTAAAGAACTGAGAACGGGTGATAAGTTTCATGAGGCAGAAAACGGTGCAAGTGTTGCAGCCAAGTCTGTTGGTCACCATCACCCTGTATTACCAGAATACATTGATTCTGAACGAATGTTATTAGATACCGAACCTGATATACAAAATCATATCAGTTTCTTTATTAGTAAAGAAAGGATATAATTTTGTATTATTGGATAATGTTTTGAACATTTCCTATATCAAGAGTTGATCGATTTAGGCACGTTATCTAAAACCATTGACGTTCTAAATCAAAATACAGTTCTTAGTATACAGAACACGCACAAGAGGAAGAGTTCAGAAATGAACGAATCCTTCTTGAGGTATTGTAGACTAGGTCATGTCAATGCGACCCGAAAAGCTAAGTTACATTGAGATGCACATTTAAATCTGTTTGAATTTACATCTTGTGAAACTTTCCAGTCATGTCACAAAGATAAGATGACCATAGCTCTGTTTATTGGAAACAGAGAAAGAGTTAGTGAACTCTTGGGATTGATACATGCTGATGTATGAAAGTCTCCTGACTACACATGCCAATACCGGTTCTTTGTACTTCATTACAGTCTCTGATGATCTCTCAAGATTCAGACATATGTTCCTGTTGAAATACAAGTCCGAACCTTTTGAGATATTCACAGAATATAAGTTAGAAGTAGAGAACCAAAATATGGGTATAAGTATTATGTCCTTTGATGAGATCAAGGAGGAGAATACTTGAGCACGGAACTACCTGGACTATTCTAAAGGAGAATGAGATTCTCTCTCAGCATTACTCCTCCGTAGACACCATAGCACGATGGTATATCGGGGCGAAGCAATAGCACCTTATGTGATATGGTGTGCTCTATGATGAGTACTACTGAGTTTCCTATTTCCTTTTGGGAGTTATCCACTTGAGAAGCTACATACCTATTGAATAGGGTTCAAATCAAATCAGTTGCCTACCACTTCATATGTGATATGGAAAGGGAAGAGCCCATATCTTATGTTTGTTAAGATTTGGGGTTGTCCGGCCTATGTCTAAAAGCAAAATCCGGACAAGCTCGAGGCAAGGTCTGTTATGTAGAACTGGAAATGTTCCAGCTATACAAACTGCAGCTGATGATTTGGTAGAACTAAAGCATTCAATAGTAACCAATGAACCTCAGCCTCTTCGCCGATCTAGCAGGGTTCCTCAACCGCCTGAGAGATACTTCGGTTTCTCTATGACAGTGGGAGTGAGGATTGCATCATGAGATGATGACCTAACTAGTTTCGAGCTGGCCATCAGGAGTGGGACTCTGTAAGAATGGCTGGATGCTTATCGATCTGAGATGGAATCCTTATACACCAGCAAAGTATGGACTTTGGTTTCTTTATCTGAAGGGTTAAATCCCCATCAGGAGCGAGTATATCTTGAGAAGATTACTTGGTGTACATGGAAAAGTTGAGACTTTCAAAGCTATGCTTAAGTCCATCCAGATCCTACTTGCCACTGCTACATACCATGACTACGATATCTGGTGGTTGGGTGTCATGACTGCTTTTCTGAAATGATGTTTTAGAAGAGAGCGTCTATAAGTACACAGCCAGAGGGCTTCGTAGAAAGTGGGAGCAGCGGAAACGTGTGCAAGATGTTTTATGTGATAAAGTAGGCATCGCGAAGTTGGAACGTCTGTTTTGATGTGGTAGTCAAAGAGTTTGACTTCATCAAAATGGTAGATGAAACCTTGTATATACAAAAAGGTAGTAGGGAGTATGGTGATGATCCTCGTAGAGTACGTGGATGACATACTCTTGATAGGGAAGGAGTTTCCTATGCTACGCTCGGTCAATCTCCGCTTATCACAAGGATTCACCATATACGATCAAAGTGATACCTCCTAAATCCTGGGTTTTTGGATCTATGAGATAGATCTAATTGGATGTTAGGATACTCACTAGTTGTAGTGAGATGGTATCAATCGATCCTGGGGAGAATCACTGGAAAGGTTCTAGGGTGATAAGGACGACTGAATGTCAGTCGCAGGCATTGTCTATACCCTCAGTGGAGGGACGGTATGTTGGAAGAGTTCCAAGCTAGATATCGTGACATACTAGACGATTAAAGGCAAGATACATCGTTACCAAGGATGCTACCAAAGAGGCAGTCTGGATATATATAAGTTCATGAGATGAACTTCGTTCCTACCATTGTGTGACAATGGAGTTGTGGCTTTAGCCAAGGAACTACCGTCCTATCAGAAATCCATATATAATTCTTAGGCAGTATCACCTAATTATGGAGATGGTTGATCTCCAGGGAGATCGAGGTTAGGAGAGTAGACGCAGAGGACGACAGCGCGGATCCACTCACAAAGGCCTTTTTCCCAGTAGAGACTTTTATGGGATGGTTGAGTATGAGATACTTCAACCGCAGCTAATTGTTGGGTATGCGATACCATAACAGATGACCCTAGTGCAAGTGGGAGATTGTTAGTTATATGTATGCCCTAGAGGCCATTACTGTACATACGATGTATATTGTAATGGATGCTTGGACATATATAGGGAGGACTTTCTTGCTCGACATGATAGTATGCTATCTGGTTGTACTTTGTCTTAAACATGTACTCTGATTGTCTCTATATTACATGTTGATAAAGCCTTTAGGATATGTACTCGACTACTGGGACTATGATGAGATCATACTAGTAGGGCCACGGTAGTCGACGAGTACATCCTATAACTATTCCTAGTCGAGGGTGTATCGAGACAGGGTATCGATACACCAGAGTAGACTAGCGTATACGCATCTTGACCCATATGATGGGCGATGGATGATCCCATATCCATCGGTGTTTGACATCAAGGATGGTGTACGGGTGCTCAGTGGAGACTGGGTACACTGGACGGACTCGCCGAGAACTCCCAGATGGTATTATACCTCACGTCAGATGGCAGTTCTCCGGTGACACTGGTACAGAGTAGTCTGTTGACCCGAGATCGTCATAGAGTCTTGTGTGATTCCCACTGTACTTTGATTTCCATCATACCACGTCCAAGAGGGCGTGCAAAAAGGTGGCTTTTGGGTACAGTCCCGAATCATATGGAGGCAATGAGCGATAGGAGGGGATTCGTCTCTCCCGGTATAGGGAGTTGATGTTGTGCTGTGTTCGATTGGCTATAACCGGAAATCCCTAGCCAGGGTTGCTGAGATTTACTGGTAAGTGTTATCAGTAGTTTCTCAAACTGTTATAGATCTCATATCGACACGACTTATCGAGCTACTGGGGTCTGACGTTTACCACCCCTAGGCGAGATATGCAACATATCAGACGACGAGACCGGACTGTACGGGAGTGTTACTGTTTGGATTCACAGGAGAATGTACAGGCTTGCTTGTTGATCTTCTGAGCACTCAATACCTGGGTAGCTGTTACGTTTAGCTGACCGCTTGCAGCTTGTGGGTGTTTGATATGATCATAACCTACTGCCGGCGTATTGACGATTCTTTAGAGTCCTACACAGAGGTTTCTTGGCTTAGGCAAAACGAAGTAGGAGCACATATGTGATATGTGCGGGACTGAGGATAATGCGATATGAGATACCGTATTCTATTCTCGCGATATATGATATCAGCCGGGTCATCGGATCAAGTGTTGATTCGATGAATCGGTACAGATAAATATTAGTCGGTTATATGCGATATAGCCGGATTGTCGGATCAAGTGTTGATTCGATAATTTAATGTATAATAATATATATGATATATTAAATTACATTAACTAATATTAGCTCACTAAAAGATTCTTTTTCTCACTCGGGTAATACATTGATATATATATGCGATATATGTTAATTGTATTATTTTATTTGGTTACAATAAATATTATATATGTGATATATAATATTGTAACATGATATGATAACTAATGCAACATGTTTAGTAAAGATTAATCAAGATTAGGGTTTGATTTGGGTTAATGACTTCTGGTAGATTCTAGAAGGTTTTCTTTTTGTTTTGGAAAAGATATTTTCAAGTGACTCATTCTTAACTCAACCCAAACCCTAACCCTTGGTTAATTATCTACAATGATTAAGTCAACCATGGTTGCATTATTTATCATATTAATCCTTTCATTATTCATCACAAAAGAAAATGGATCACTATTCTTCTTCTTCCTTGAGTTCTTCATGCAAAGCTTTCTTGTTTTGATATTTATGATGAAAATATGTGAGAAAAAGATAAATAAAGAGAGAAAAAATCCTACTTCATCATCCTCATCTTTCCTTGCCCTTTAGATGAGAGTGTTCACTCAATTTTAGTGAGTGTTAGCTTGTGTTAATGAAACTTCAAGGTAGATCATCTTTGTATCGAAGATCGGAAGTAAGACTGCACCTTTCTCTTCGTGGAGCCTCTCGAGAGTCCAGAGCACGATGATCGCAGCGAAGGGACCTCAACACGGAGCATATGAAGTGAAGGACCGGATCTACAAAGGTTGTAATCCCTCTCACTTAGTGTTAAAGTGTTTAGCATGTTAGTTTTCGCCTAATCTCTAGTTTAAAGATCCGTATTCGGGTTGTTCGGCACGACTAATTTTTTAATCGGGCATGATTGATGCCTCGTAGACCCTTGTACGCGTGCCTAGCAACCCTACACTTGGCACGACTCCGACCCACCTCACCTTCAACACCCTCGTTACCGGCACCCTCGCTTGGCGGTGCTGCCGAGGACGACACGGCCATTGTCGACGCCGCCGCCGGTGGTATTGCTACGGGCGCCCCTTTACCCCTTGACTGAGCCCGGGTATCCAATGGAATACCAACTGTGGGAGTAAGGTCCACCTCTGATTCCCCCGGAATGAGCGCAACACTGGTGTCCCTCATGGGAAAGCGGACCGGTGCGCGCGGCCGCGGCGGAACTCCCGTGGCCTGAACCGAAGTAGGAGCGCCATAGCCAAGAAGTAACCTCTTCTCTTCAGCAATAATTGGGCTGACTCGATGAAGATACCAGCCCGTAAAGGACCCCACGCATCGAGGAATATGATCGGCTTCAGGGATCATGAAGTAAGAACCGGTGTTCAGCCTCACGAAGTGATGAGCAGCATCACGAACAGCTTCGGGTGAAGGGACCGACGCAACCGTAAAAGCCTCGAAGGGAACGCCCTGATCATATCCAAGCTGTCGGGCGAAGCGATGCGGATTGTACCGCATAAAAAGAGTCGCACAGTTATGACGGAATACCAGATAACCTGGTCTGATCGAGTACAAGTGCCTGGCCTCCCGGGGCTTCAGAGAAGTCACCTCACCTTTCGACTAGTCGTGGAGTTGTTGAATCGGACCTGAAGGAGCAGATAGAACCCGATCCATAAATACCAGTCCGCCCGCGCTAGCATAAGGAGCAATCAACACGCGAATAGCCCCGAACTGAGTCCGGTCGGGAGCAGAAGCTTCCATCAGCCGCATGAGTCGCGGAAAAGTGTAGGCGTCATAAAATGCGGGTCTTTGATGCGCAGCAAAAGCCCCCAACACGTTCATCTCGATCCAAGATGTAAAGTAGTGAAGGGAGAAGTTTACTACATCCACACCGGGAGTTGAGGTATTGGCCGCGGCGCCTAATCCATGATAGAGATGCGCTAGCGCCGGGATGCCTACGGCTAGCCGCGTCCCCTCAGCAATACGATGAGCCGGATAGATAACCGAGACTCTCATTAAGCGACGATGCATGGGGATGACAAACCAGCTGAGCCAGACACTAATAAAACCTACGAAAAATGTCTCCTCGTCCATGCCGGGAGCTGCAACCGATTCGAAAGATACCGGCGACATAATGGGAATATAATACTGCGGTAAATCCGATTCCTTAGTCGGCTGCCTATTCAAACCAAACCCAAAGGGGTCATTGATGTTTGCAACCTTTGGAGCCGTCTTCGACAAGACATCCTCGCGAAGGAAGGAAGCGATGAAGCTCTTAAAGGTGACACCCTGTTCCTCCGACTCTGTGAAAAGTTTGTCAAAGATGCCCAGGGCCTTGATCAAACTCGGACGCTTGTGGCGGACGACATTCTCAGTGGACAAGCCGTCGAGCATCGCGGGCTCAGTCTCAATGACGTACTCGTCAGAATGCAGCAATTCCTCATAAAGTGTCCCTCTGATTGGCAGCCCCGAGATCTCGCAAAATTCTTCTAAAGAGATCGAAACTTCGCGGTCCCCTAGGAAGAAAGTGTTGGTGGGGAGATTCCACTGGTTCAGGAAGGCCTTAACCCACCAGACGTGAGGAGACGGGTAGTGGAAAAGGGACGCATAGATCGCCTGATAAAGCCCAACCTTCTGTAGTCGCGCGCGATGGGCGGACAGGATGTAGCGAGCCCAAAGAAGGTAGCCCGTGGGGTGTTGAAGGGTGAGCTCTATTTTGTAAATCTGCCCCCACGGTTGGGCCTCGCTCTGGCAAATACGGCGTCCCAGAATATCTATGGCCGGGATAGGATGATTCGGGATGCCCGTCATAGAAGGCTCAAGTCATCCCATCGGAGTCCAATTAGGCATCTCCACAGCAAAGACTGTCCCTGGAGGATCCATCGGCAGGAACGGAAAGGTAGGCTCCGTCGGTATTTCACAAAGAAAACTCCGGTGATCCCGGATGATATGACTGTACCAGGTCCCCCACAGAAGTAGATTGGTGCGATTCGGGTCGTGAGCCCTGATCATTGCCATCACCTCCTCGTCAGATGGCGATTGGGGAAAAGCAGCCTCCGAGCGGGTGAAAGGGAAGTACGGAGCGGAAGTCATTATGCCTGAAATAAAAGAAGGGGAAACTGTTAAGCTAAGCCAACATATGTATATATATATATATATATATGTTTGTACATGCATATTTAAAAAGACAGTGAAAGAAAGCGTCAAAGGATTTATTTTATGGGACCACTGGTTACAAAACACATGGGTCCCACAAAATCAAGATGGCGGCTGGCTAATGATGAAGCAAAGCAATTATAATGAGACAAAAGGAAGATTCTCATTAAATAGACAGTGGATTTCAAATGACCCTACAAATTCCCCTAAAAAGAAATCCATCTTGGACTCTGTGACAAATCAAACAGAATCAAAGAAATTAAATTCCTAGAAAGCAACATTGCAAACTTCTTCTTCTTGGTTGTGAAGAAGACAACTCAGGGCAAGAGAACCCATGGAGTTCTATGGGAAGAACTGAGGTCTTTGTAGGAACTAAATTCCTTTTGGAAAAGGGGAATTAAATTCCCAGAGACTTTTTTTTGGAGATGGAATTAAATTCCATAGAAAAAGGCAAACACCACCATTAACCCCTGAAGATCAGAGAAACCCTAAAGGGCCTGTTGATTAAAGAATGAGTGGCTTTCTTCTTAAAGAACTTAAAAATGGGTTCTTGTTAAAAGGGAAAACCCTTGGTGTGGATTTAAAATCCATAGAGTTTTATATGTATGAAAGTTCTTCGATCGTCCAAAGCCGTTACCTGAAGAGATGGGTCTTTCTTAAACAGAGTTGAACTCTGAAGATTTTGGAACAGAGAACTAAGCTCTGAGAACGAGAATTAAATTCTCAAAAGAAAATTTTGCAAGGAAGAAGAAACAAGAGTGGAGGCGCTTATGAAGAGACCCCTGCATTTATAGGATGTGATGGAAACGCTTCATCTCCCCGATTCCCTAGATGGATCCAACGGTCACAAAAGTGACAGCGTTGCACTCACGTGCAGACACGTGGGAGCAACGCTGTGGGGGCATTTGTTTCCTGATTAAAAATCAGGAATTACCTCAATGAGGTATCACGTGTTCACACGTGACCAATGGTCACGTGATGACACGTGATGGTTAAAATCTCATTAAACAGCAACATAAACAAGCGGCTGAAGGATGACTCAATTGGGGGTCACGTGCTCACACGTGACCAAGGGTCACGTGCCAGCACGTGCCAGGCTTTGAAAGCCTTACAACTTAATAGAATTTAATTCTAAAAATCAGGAATTACCTCAATGAGGTATCACGTGTTCACACGTGACAAATGGTCACGTGATGACACATGATGGTTAAAATCTCATCAAGCAGAAATAAAAAACAAAACGGCTGAAGGAAATACCTCAATAAGGTATCACGTGCTCGCGTGACCAATGATCACGTGTTGACACATGATGGTTAAAACTGAAGCGTAAATAAACGCTGAGAAAAGGACTCAATTGGGGGTCACGTGTTCATACGTGACCAAGGGTCACGTGTCAGCATGTGACTGGCTTCGAAAAACTTACAGTCAATAGAATTAAATTCTAAGAACTTCTAAATCTTTCCAAATGGAAAAGGATTATGGGGACTGTTAGATTAAAAGATCCAAGGGTGATTAAAAATCACCAATTTATGGAAAGATTTTAGACAAGAAAAAATTTCCCTAAAAATCTCACCAGAAATAACAAACAGAATATCTTTGGATTTAAAATCCAACGGTGAATAAAATTCACTGTATGTTCTAAAGGCTCATATTAATTATGAAAACAAAAAAAATCTTTCAATGAAAGTTTTACAAAACAAATTGATTCTTTTCATTCTCCTATAAATAGGAGCAAAAAGAAGAGAAAAAAATATATAGAGTTCTTGAATCTTGAAATTTCAAAGAGAAAAGAAAGGAGAATTTAATTCTCAACAAAGAAACCCTAGGTGAGAAAGGGAAAAAGTATCAAAACTTAAAAAAAAAGAGAATTTAATTCTCAATCTAAGAGTTTAACTCTTCTGCAAAAAGAACTTAGTTCTTCCTCTGGTTGAAGATCTGCAAAGAGCACATCTCCCCATAAGTTGAGAATTTAATTCTCATCGGGTTGAGATCCTGCCATGCAGATCCAAAACTTAGTGGGGGAATTGAGTTTAGAGAATATAATTCTCCCAAAAAACAAAATTAGGGTTTAACCCTATATGAGAATTTAATTCTCCCAAAATTACAGGAATTTAATTCCTTCAAGATGGACAGAACTAGGGTTTAACCCTAATTGAGAATTTAATTCTCTCAGATTAACAGGAATTTAATTCCTCCAAGACAGAACTAGGGTTTAACCCTATATAAGAATTTAATTCTTTCATAATGGGAATTTAATTCCTCCAAAAATCATGATTAGGGTTTAACCCTACAGAGAATTTAATTCTCAAAATAAAATAAGGAGACTTAAAAGATCTTCATGCATGCAAAGAACTAAGGTCACGTGTCCCTACGTGACCCCTGAAAAGATCCCCAAAAATAAAAAAGGAAAAAGCTCTAAGGCAACGCCTCACGTGCTCCCACGTGACCTCCAAAACACAGAAGAAAAAAGCAAGGGAAATCTAAGCTTTGGGCGCTCTCACGTGTTATCATGTGACCCCTCAGCAAATGCCTTAATGATCAGCGCACAGACGTCTATCACGTGGCAACACGTGATGCTCAAAATAAAATATAAAAGAAGTGTTTAACACTTATCTGCAAAGCAAAATAAAAGGGGATCTGGTCCCACCTCTGGGTGCCCTCACGTGGCCCCACGTGACCCATTCCTATTTAGTGTTTAACACTAATTTAAAGGACTTATACCCAGTGTTTAACACTGGTGTTTTCTAGTGTGTAACACTAATCTGATGACTTATTTCCAGTGTTTAACACTGATTGTTTTCTAGTGTTTAACACTAAATTGAGAATTATATTTCCAGTGTTTAACACTGATTGAATTTTAGTGTTTAACACTAATTTGAGAGTTCTATCTCCAGTGTTTAACACTGTTGTTCTCTAGTGTTTAACACTACTTTTAGCCAAATTGGCTAATTCTGCAGAGGAAAAAGTCTCCTCTTCAACTGAATCTCAAAATTGAGTAAAATTCAGAGCTATAATGTCCACTGCTCAATCAAAGATAAAAATGTTACTAGAGCCCTCAAACTCTTGTTTAGTATTTCTAAATAATGTGGGATTGAACCCAGACAAATGTCTAATGGCCCAACAAAGGGCTAATATTTCAAACTTAATTGGACTTAGCCAAAGTTGGCCATAAGTCCTCAATTCAGACCTAACCGAGCCAATGTGCTCATAATTTAATTAATTGGTCTTAGTTCCAAACTGGGCTACAGATCATTTAATCCACCTTGGTTCAAGTGTACATCTCTTCACTCCTTTGATATTTGTCGTTGTAATTCCTCAACGTCTTCAAAGAGGTGACGGGTCCCGACAGCCATACATTTCACGGATTGTGGGGTCCTTAAACTCATGGACTATGATGTCTTTAACCTCGACCGTGATGTCTTAAAACTAACATCGGACTGTGGGGTCCTTAAACTCATGGACTATGATGTCCTTAACCTTGACCGTGATGTCTTAAAACTAACATCGGACTGTGGGGTCCTTAAACCCACGGACTATGATGTCCTTAACCTCGACCGTGATGTCTTAAAACTAACATCGGACTGTGGGGTCCTTAAACCCACGGACTATGATGTCCTTAACCTCGACCGTGATGTCTTAAAACTAACATCGGACTGTGGGGTCCTTAAACCCACGGACTATGATGTCCTTAACCTCGACCGTGATGTCTTAAAACTAACATCGGACCGTGGGGTCCTTAAGACCATGGACTATGATGTCCTTAACCTCGACCGTGATGTCTTAAAACTAACAGTGGACCGAGATGTCCTTAAACTACCAATGGACCACAATGTCCTTAAACTAATTATCGACCGCAATGTCACTAAACTAAATAACAGAGCCCAATTGCTCTCTTGTCGGATCTAAACGATCCCGTTAAGTCGATCTTAGTCTAAAATTAGACTAACGTATCCTTAACAAACGTTTAAGTCGATCTTAGTCTCAAATGAGACTAACGTATCCTTAAACCCAAACCCCCCAAACCCAAATCTAAGAAAGATACGGATTTGGACTAGTCCACGCCCAACGGGCGACAACATAACTTAGACTCCGTATACAATCCACGGGCAACCAAACACAAAACAAACACCCACGACACGAAGTGACCATATGGAGAAGGAGAAAGTTGTTAACGCGATGCGGTAGCGTAATTAACTGCAGGGGCTTGCGCCTGCAGGGAAGAGCATCCCCACAATCAAAAACCCCTCAAATGAGGGGGAATTTGACGAAGTCTGCTACATCGGCCGCATTCGTTTAAACATTCGATACATGGTGCCATAAATCAACCTGGCATCTTCGGAGAGGTGGACGGATAGCACCAATTAGCATCTGCCCCGAATTTCAGGCAAGAAGGACCTGCGCGGTCACGTCTCTGTGTTCGGAGGGAAACAACCTCTTTGTAAACTAGTCCTCAAATAAAAGTTGTAAATTTCGAGGAAGAAATTTTTGTAAGGAGGGTAGACTGTAACAACTCCATTTTTAATGGACAAAGAATTGATTTAAATTCAAAATATACTTGGAGTATTTAATGTTGCTGATATCTCTTTAAGTATTTATTTCACACCACATTGTTTTTAATATTATTTTGTTTTAAATTCTTTGGATGCCCAACAGTCCACACACCATAACTCCCAAAACTTGAACTGCACCTAAAAACCTAAATACACCAGAGGCCCCATCTGACGACCCCCCACCGCCTGCCACCGTAACTCGGCCCGGATCGGTCAACTCGGCCCGCCGCCGCTGACCGGAGTTGCCGATTCCGGCGAGTCATCGACTGGAAAGTTGTGACTTTTCAGCTTCCTAACCCCCCTGCACACTCTAAATTATGAGATCGATTCCAGAGAGTTAAATATACCCTATTTAATCTATTTTTAATGATTTTTCACATTTTTACAATTTTTTTATTAAAAGCCCTTCATCTACCATAACCCTAGCCTACCCTATAAATACACTCCCTACCCTCTACCCTCTCACCCCAAAATCTTGAGCCCACTCTCTCAAAAATTTCCAAGAATCGTGTACTTTGAAAACAAGCTTGAGGCGAACCTCCGACGAATTCCCGGCGGAATTTCCGGCGATCGTTTTAGGAACCACCGCCGACGACGCAACACATCGGCGATCCCCCTAGTTCCCTCACTCTCTCATGTAATCTAAAACCCGTAAGTCCCTCTTCTTTCCCTCTTTTCTATTAAAAAAATACGAAATTACAAAACCCGACGAAATCGGAACAAATCCGATTTCCGATTCGGTTTTCTATAAAATTCCATTTCTCACTAATACAATCATACTTAAACTTCCTCATGTTGACTATTAAACATTAATCAAACAATTTGATCAAGATTCATCACATGAAATGATAACTATCTCAATTTATCTTATTTTTCACTTAAATACCACATTGTTTCAATCCTTCATTTAACTCCATCAAATTTGCTATATATTTAAAGTAGAGCACGGGGTAACGACCTACCTCCTCACGCACTCATATACAACCTAACACGAAACCATCGAAAACTTAGAATACGAGAAAACAATATTTTCACTTAAATACCATCGACTTAATAAAACCATCACTAAAAGATTTAGTATAGTTACACTTTTTGTATATCTATCTCTTATTAGGAAAATACGATAAGTTGTGGACATCAGTCGTTTATCTAAACCTGACTTTGTGGTGTCTAGGCTAGGCAAGTGAGAAATGTAACTTTAAAAGGCCCGTCTCACGGTGATTCGTGAGCGAATCCCTCCTTTCCTCACTTGTACTTACCTGACCACAATTGGCGGTGAAGAGACGATTTGAGGCATCTCACAACTTGTCATTTAGACCATTTAGAAATAGTCTAGTTGACTTAGGAGACCCTAGAACATAGAATACGGAAAATTGACATTTTTACAAATAAATACAATTTACTTTATAAAACCGTTTTCTAAAGGATTTAGTGTTTTACAATCTTTGCAAAGTGCCGCTACAACCCATTTTGGGGAACCCGTTCGGGATGGTGCGGTTTATCGCACATCCTTAGGCTTAGTAGTGCGAGATTCAGACCTCCGCAAGGAGCATTCGGTCTCGAAAGATTTAAAATACGTCATCTTAAGAAAATGAGATTTTTAGAATATAAAATATTTATTAAAATTATTTTTGTATCAATATATGTATATTTATCATTAAAATATCTATTTTGTTATGATATAAATATTCCACCTTTTTCTAAAAATCACAAGAATAAATTTTACACTAAAAAACTATAAATTCCACATAAATCAATATTACAAATAAATGCCTTTATTTATGAAACTAGGTTATTTTCACTAGAAATATTACAATATAAAATCCACATTCATTACAACTCTAAAGATGAATAATAAATACTTGAGGAGTATTTTGAAAAGTATATAAAAGTATTTTTACAGAAAACCCCCTCAAGTCCGATAAATTACCCTAAGGACCTTAGCAATTATAGGTTTAAGAAATAATCAAGACTTCGATTTACATTTCTAATTGTCTGACTCGGGTTTGAGTCTGATTAATCTGACTTGAATATGATTCAAGTCAATCTACAATCTACAATCTTCAACATGAATCCATGAATCCAATTATCAATCTATACGACTTGACCGAACCAAACCATGGATATACATTCCATTTACATGGTTCTCCAGTTATTCCACTTACATGATTCTATGGTTACATCCGTTTACTGATATCATGGTTTCGGTCAGTCTTTCAATTATACACTCAATTCAATTTACAGTACAAAACAATACAAATAAAACACTACGGGGTTTAAGGGGTAGATTGGTACGGAAGGTGTTAAAAGTGGCACGAGACGGTAAGATTAAGACACCTAACCTATATTCCGTTGCTTTTGTACTGTGGCTTAACGGTTCCTTGTACATTCCGTTTGCCTTGGTCTCTAGCATATAGAGATCCCTCTCGTATACACCGGCATCCTTCTGTGCCAAGCTACAAACAACAGCGGTAACACAACATTACAACAAGATAATACAACTTTAAAAGATACCTTCTTATTCTGTCTACTATACTTTCCTCTTATCTTTGGGACTTACCGAGCGACCTGTTCGCTGACGACATTCTATTTCTTTCTTCTTTGAATGTTGTCAGGTGGTTTGGACCCGGCAGAGATCGAGCCATCTGTAAGTCTACGGTAGCGTCCCGACTGTCTGTCCGAGGCCAAAATGCGGAAACAAAAACTTTTTCTTAACTTGAAACCGGCGCTATCGTATACTTTAAATCTCGTATCGATCTATTAACCTATAACTAGCAACTAGAGAAAGGTTAGAAAAGCTATACCGATCGATCCGTGTCCTTCGGTCTTTAGCCACCATCCCTAGCTCCTCGCGGCATCTCCGATCTCCGGTCTCCTCGTCGGAAAGGGCACCACATCAATGAGTCCTTTTACGGGCTCCCGCTTCGTCCGAAGCAACTCGGACACGAAGTTTGCTAGCCGACGTGTCCAAGGTGAAGTAGAGAATGTGTGTGTTGCATCCATTGATTCTCAATGCATGAGAGTGTATATATGGAGGTTGAAGGTGAAACCATTAATGGAAATGGTGAGCTAGAGGAAGAAGAAGAAGAGGAGCCATTTCTTTCTTGTGTATTCTATGATCAAAAAGAGAGAGTGAGAGAAAATAATAATACAAGAGCAAACTCTTTTCATGGCTGCCCTCTCTCTCCCCTCTCATCATATCAACCCACAAATCAATCAAAAATGTGACACATGCACAAAGAAAGAGACCATGAGTCACCACTTGTGCATGTGTCACAATTAATGCTCCTAATCATGATTTCTAGCTCATTATTTCCATATGCAAACATTAATCCAAATGTTTGAAACAATAAAAAGAGAATGGCAACATCTAAAGTAAACTCATGACGGATCACAAGGATACCCCTCACTTGTATATACATACCTGCATCCGCATTCCGACTGAATGCGAATGCGATGAGACTAAAGTAATCCAACAAATCTAATACTAGGATCCGGCTTAAACCAAAGCCCACTAGTATGATCCGTCCGATCATGATCCGTGCACTACTGCACGTATATGATCGAACCCTGCCATATATCATACGGCCTCTACAATGTTTCGCCCGAAACTTTAGAAACTGTCTGTGGGGGACTCTAAAGACTCGCCAATACTTTGGCTGTGGATTTAACCACTAGCACGTCAGTGGTACTAGCCGTACGTAACGGGCTACCAGGTATTGACCAAAAGGGAGGTCGATGAGCGAACTCATCCTGACATCCTACTGAGCCTGTCGGTGACAATATCCGTACAGTCCGGTCCGTTCGTCTATGAGTATCGCATGTCGGGCCTACGGGGTTGGTAAAAGTCAGACCCCCAAAAGCGGTACAAGTCGTATCGGAGTGTAGCCCAGAACATCCTGAGATACTACTGGAATACCGACCAGTAAATCTCCTGTCTTGGCCAAGGACTTCGTGTAATGGCTCTCTTAGACACAGCGCGATCTCACCCCCAATACCAGGAGAGACGAAACCCCTGCCGATCCGCTCACTGCCTCCATGTGGCTCGGGACTGTACCCAACTAAAACCTATTTGCATGACTCCTTTGAGCCGTGGTAGGGTAGTAATCAAAGCACAGTGGGAACTCATACGAGACAAATGATGATCTCAGGTCGATGAACTAACCTGTGCACATGTCACCAGGGAACTGCTATCTGACGTCAGGTATAATACCAACTAGCATGTTCCCGGCGAGTCCTGTCCGGCGTACTCATAACCCAATGAGCACCTGTATACATCTTAGGTGAACCAACTGACACCAATGGCTTGTGAGACCGGCCACCGCCTCTCGTCGAGGTCTCGACTGTATACACAAGTCTACTAATGGAGTATCGATGCCCAGTCTCGAAACTCCTTCGACTAGGGACCTTTTAAGGATGTGCTTACAGACCCCAGCTCCCACGTATATGATCGCCATCATACTGCTGGCAGTCAAGTAAGAATCCTAAGGGCTCTATCAACATGTAATAGCGACCTGTAAGGTCACCTAAAGAAGTACACGATGATAAAGATAAACCAGATAGCATACTATCATCTTGAGTAAGACTGTCCTACCGGTATAGGTCCTCCCTCAATCATTGCAATCACGTGCCTGCGATCCAATAGTTGACTCTGAGGGCACTATATCCAATAATCTCCCACTTGCACTCAAGGCTAATTATTGCGATGTCGCATACTCACAGCCCGTGTGATACCGAACACCCAACTCCTCTATTAATCAGTCTCACAAAGCCCGTTTGCGAAACTATTGCGTTCGAGAAATAGCCTCAGTGAGTGGATCCGCCCTGATGTTTCTTTCTATGTCTCTCTCTATCTCAAGTTCGCGGAGAAAGCCATCTCCCGAAATGAGCAATATCTGTCTTAGAATATGTCTGGATATCTGATGATACCTAGTTCATAAATGAACTCCAAATCCAAACTTCTTAGACTGTATCGACAACTGAATTTAATCAGTATCCTGCACCTTGCCACCCTCAGTATCCTTTTGGACCACCTGTCCAAACTACTGCCCCTCGTCAGAGGGAAAACTATAACTCTGACAGTTATTCTGTCATCCAGGTCACCTTGGAAGCCTGGAATGATAACCGTCTCCCGAAGGATGATGCCGTAATCAAATCCCTAGAACATCCACTTATGTTCTAAAACTGCTTCCGAACGTTTCTCCAGGATAGGATTAATATCAACTTATTACATCTAGTGCAAAAAACAACGTCTGGTGTGGTACTTGACATCTCATGATTGACTCAATCGTCTAAGCAAGTGATCTGCCAATCATGCACATCCCTCTCCCCTTTAGTCTGTAAGACACCTTTAGAGAGGGTGACTCCATCACCTGTAGGTATACTACCGTGCCAGGAGTCGTCCATTCTAAAACACCTGTAGAATGCTGTCTAAGTACCCAGATTGGGATACTACCCAAATGCAGATCTAAAACCATAGATCTAGTTACCAGAATGTCTGATATTATATCTATATCCTATGCGGAGAAACCACTGTGTGACAACCAAAGCATAACCGATCGTAGTGCAGGAATATCACTTCGTACTATGTGTATATCATCCAAATACCAGGACATCACACCCTACTATCTTCTTAACAAATCCATCTCCTATTCTGATGAAGTCAAACCTATGACCGTCACATCAGAAATAGATGATCTATCTCCGCTATATTTGCTTTAGTCTATAAATAGACATAAGCCACTTGTCCACTATGCTTCCGCTGCTCCCACTGACTACGACAACCCTCTGGCAGAATAATATACACGTACACTTCTAAAGCTAGTTTAGAACGACGCTGTACTCATCCTCCTGCCGGGTCTCACAGTCTGGAACAGCAATGGCAAGTCTGGGTAAACAAGAACCTCCCTGTCACCGTCCTAGAGACTACCGGAGTACCTCTCGGGTGCCTGAGATTACCCACCATATCTGCAGAGTGGCCAATGAAATGTCAAACCAGATTGAATGTTTAGGTCCTATTAAATTTTCAGTAATCGTTTGCGGTTCTGGAATCACTTCCAGTTCTACCATACTCCCACTAATGTTTTCTGAAAAAAATCCATTTTTATTAAAACTGTGGCGAGTCAAGAACAATATCACTATTGATCTTCTAGATGGTAGAAAGTGAACCCTCGTCATAGCCCGGGTTAACCCACAAACAGCCATTACAGAAAACGTGCCTTGAGTTATCCAGAGTCTGGTTTTAAGCATAAGCCGGATAACTCCCCGTACCTTAACATCGTTAAGATATGAACTATTCTATATCCAATATAGAAACAGAGGCACTGATTTAATTGGAACCAGATTCAAATCATGCAGCTGTCTCAAGTGCATGTCAACTAAATGGAGAGAGGCCGGTCAGCATTACTCAACTTAGGAATACATCCAGATATGAGTAACCTGAAAGAGAAGCAAGTTCTCATAATCATTACTATCAACTGAATACCATACACAAGTATCTACATCTTAGATCACCTTGAAAAATCCTGATACTTGCAATACCTTGTTCTTTACTTTATTCATATACCTATAACTTCTCAAAACTTAGACTTTGTATTTCTACGAAACACTTGTCTAAAAACTGGAGAAGTCACAAGTAAACAGAATATAGTATGAGGACTAACCCCTCTGTCCTAATGGACACTGGAAAATATACAATACTCTGTATAAGTCCTCTGAGTCTAATAACTCAAACCCTGTGCGTCATAGGTTGAAAACTGCACTATGGTTATGAAGAATTATACCGCTGTTAAATGCTCCTTATCTAACCATCAACTGATATAGGTAAATGTCACAGACATAATTTCAAAAAGTTATATCTCACTTTATAAAAATAAACGTACAGATATATCAATTTGAAATTGGTGTATAACAACGGATATTCAAAACCAAACATTCACCATCCGGCAAACAACCCAGGTGATTTTCTCAAATATCACCAATTACAACGAATCCTGATATAATGAGGATGATCACCCAATTCCCAATAACTTACTCCCACTCATCATCTATAAAACCATACAGATGTGAGAATCATACCTGGTAAATACATACCCTGGAGCAAGGACTAATTGGTAAATCAGTTTTCTGTTAACAACGCACAGTGAGACTGAAACATGAAAATGTTTAGAAGGGGTCTCCTGGTATTTTTAGTAATGCCTCTTCCATTATCAGATTCAAAACTGTAACCGTATATTTCTTTGCCATCTCTCCAAATCCCTTTATTTGTCTTTAGTCATTACCTTCTGTACACCCCTTTAGGCCAAATGGTTTTCTTCCTTCCCTACCGTTCGACACCAGCCTATGGTTTGGAAGAAGACTATCCAATAAGCATAATGGGTGTACTCACCTAATCCTCGGAGTACTCGCAACCCGAGAGAAGGTAAAGATAAAAGAAAACTGAATAAAACCTTATTCCCATTTCTCCTGAACCAGAATCCATCCCCGAACTGGAACAAGTTCCTTCGAGTTTGTATACAACCATACGACGGAGTATCCAATAAACTATGGATCTTCATAGTGACACGGGGTGTTCCGGAGAAATACAAAGGTGAAGTAGGAGTGGCGATGAAATACTTGGTTTGGTCATGAATAGCAGTTGCAATTTACTTTGCCCTCTTACTAATCCTTTTATTTGTCTTTACTTAATACCTTCTGTACACCAGGCTAATTAGTTTTCTTCATTCCCCACCGTTCGGCACCTGCCTATGGTTTGGAAGAAGACTATCCAATTATCGTAATAGGTGTACTGTCCTAATCCAAGGAGTGCTCGCAACCTGAGAGAAGGTAAAAGGAAAAGACAACTGAATAATCCTATTCATTTTCTCCAGAACCGGAAACAATTCTCAAATCTGGAACAAGTTCCTTCGAGTTCGTATACAACCATACGATGGTTTTTATCCAATGGAAGTGGATGTTCGTAGTAATACGGGGTATTCTGGAGAAAAAGGGTAAAAGTAGGAGTGGCAATGAGGTATGCAACTTAGATAATCCAAAAGCCAGTGTTTAAGAAGGTTCGGTCAACTTGGTCACTGAGTCATAGTCAAGGGTCGGGCCATGGTCGCTGCCAAAGAGAGAGAGAAAAGAAACACTCAGCGTGCACTCTAACCTAGATCAGAATGATTATCAATTTATCTAATCAGGAAACCTCCCACTGTAACCTCAAATTCTCTTCCAAACCTGAAAGAAGAATTAGTCCGGATCACCCGAGGAGTAAACCAACTCATCAGTGGGAATCGGGATCCAACTATCATCGCATGATAACGTGATGGAATCCACTCACGTTATCACACTCCAGAAGGTATGTGCATATCTGGCAAGTTTCAGTTTCTTTAGAAACCCCTGATGTGATTTTTACCCCATGCTCTTATGACCTTGACGAAGGCCAACATATCATAAGTCACATGTCAAGTTCTACTCGTCATTATCCAGGTTAATTTGAACCGACCCGTACATACCCTTGACGAAGGCAAAAATAGTAGTACGACTGTCCCAAACCAACGCATCTATCTATGCAGCAGAAAAGTAACAAATAGCTACCATACACTATGCCTTGACGAAGGCCAACATACATAGCATGAATACTAAGTGCTACCCTTCTGAAATGACGGAGGGCTACGAATGGTTTTTGGCGAAAAACCTTTAACGTAATGAACTTGATATCGTTGAAGGAACCAGATAGCTTTTTATAAAAATATAGTGGCGAAAACCTTTGCTAAAGAGGTCACTCCCGGTGAAGGGATCTCGGCTCTTTCCCCGTAGAATGAGGTGCAGGATATTCCAACTGAATACGACGATTCAAAGCAAAAAGTAATCGACTATAGTGAAGTTATTACCCTAACGCAAACTTCTGTCCAAGGGGTCACTCCCGGTGAAGGGATCTCGGCCCTTGCCTCGTGGACTGAGGTGCTGGATATTCATAACCGAATACCATTGTGCAAAGCAAAAGAGAACGTCCTTGCAATAACAGCTTTTTGAAAAATGTTCCAACAACATCAAAATAGGTTTTTTTAGCTTGTATTGATCCGAATCAACGCAGTCCCATCAATTGATCACACCAATAAAGAACGAAAATACGATGTACGTATATGTCATCCGCATTCGCCACTGGGTCCCGTCATCACCCGTTAGGTTACTTAACTAACGACAGAGCGGGGACTGGACTAGGGCGGGTGTAAAACATATACAACATCTACTAGTATATATATCAATATATAATAATCGCTCAAGGCGTGATAAATGCAACATCACAGAAATGTAATAAGCATCACAGAACAATACAGATAATCTGGGATCCCCGGGTTTCCTTTGAGCCGCAACTGAAACTCGACGTTCCCTTGGTCGTGTAGATAGCCTGTGCAATGAAATCCTAGACCCCTACGGGTGCGGCAAGTTACCCGCCAAAACCTGAAGCGAGGCAGCCCCCTTCAACAAAGTGAATGGACCACCCAGCACTTCACGGAATCCGGTAACTTGAGCACCCCTCCTTGGGTCAACCTATACCCCCTACGAGTGCGGCGAATAGCCCACCAATTCTAGAGTAAAGCTCTCTCCGTCTCAAAGCCATGAGATGCGGGCTCGTTGCCCTCTAGAACCCGGCTATCCGTGCACCCCACCGCGGGGTAATCCTAGAACAGAAAGTAAAATATATACAACGGGTACATCGACCTTAGCCCGGTAGTGCCCCAAAAGAATAATATACAAACAGGCAGTGACGACAGTCCACATGTCGGACGCTCGTCCCGCAATATCAAATATACAAATACAACCAAACTGTACTACCATTGCACTAAGGTTATCCACCACGACAAATCCGCAACATCACAGCACAACACAAAACATCAACGTGAATGTCACGTTCGCAAATCCGTCTAAAAGGGCTATAGCAATTAGACAAGATTTACCAATCAAATGACATTCACGGTCGCAGATATAATGTAAGTACTGCAAACCAACGTATTTAAAATTCCGATCGACAAAACTTTCCGAAGTGGGCCCCAAGTACAATTCCAGCACTCAAAATAATCTGGGCCAAAACTATATATCACAAAAATCATATTTCCATGAAATAAAGCCCCAGAAAAAATTTGGGTTACTGTAGCCCAAAAAGGGCCGCGGAAGGGCCACCAAATGCGACATAGAGCGGTGGTTCCGCTGCGGAATTTTGGAGTTAGGTCTCCAAACTTTTTATGTAGCTTTAGTTATGCCTGCATGTATTTCTAAGATGCCTAAAATATTTTTTTGACCAACTTTGAAAATCGACAGCAAGCACACTGAAATGAAAATACGATTCGGAAATTTCGATCGATCGATATTTTAAACGCGTTAGAACAAGCTAGTAATGGTTAATGGCGTGGCTCTGATACCATGTAAGTCTACGGTAGCGTCCCGACCGTCTGTCCGAGGCCAAAATGCGGAAACGAAATTTTTTTCTTAACTTGAAACCGGCGCTATCGTATACTTTAAATCCCGGATTGAACCATTAACCTATAACTAGCAACTAGAGAAAGGTTAGAAAAGCTATACCGATCGATTCGTGTCCTTCGGTCTTTAGCCACCATCCCTAGCTCCTCGCGGCATCTCCGATCTCCGGTCTCCTCGTCGGAAAGGGCACCACATCAATGAGTCCTTTTACGGGCTCCCGCTTTGTCCGAAGCAACCTGGACACAAAGTTTGCTAGCCGACGTGTCCAAAGTGAAGTAGAGAATGTGTGTGATCACTTTTTCTCTTGCATCCATTGATTCTCAACGCATGAGAGTATATGGATGGAGGTTGAAGGTGAAGCCATTAATGGAAATTGTGAGCTAGAGGAATAAGAAGAAGAGGAGATATTTCTTTCTTGTGTGTTCTATGATCAAAAAGAGAGAGTGAGAGAAAATAATAATACAAGAGCAAACTCTTTTCATGGCTGCCCCCTCTCTCTCCTCTCATCATATCAACCCACAAATCAATCAAAAATGTGACACATGCACAAAGAAAGAGACCATGAGTCACCACTTGTGCATGTGTCACAATTAATGCTTCTAATCATGATTTCTAGCTCATTATTTCCATATGCAAACATTAATCTAAATGTTTGCAACAATAAAAAGAGAATGGCAACATCTAAAGTAAACTCGTGACGGATCACAAGGATACCCCTCACCTGTATATACATACCTACATCCGCATTCTGACTGAATGCGAATGCGATGAGACTAAAGTAATCCAACAAATCTAATACTAGGATCCGGCTTAAACCAAAGCCCACTAGTATGATCCGTCCGATCATGATCCGTGCACTACTGCACGTATATGATCGAACCCTGCCATATATCATACGGCCTCTACAACGTTTCGCCCGAAACTTTAGAAACTGTCTGTGGGGGACTCTAAAGACTCGCTAATACTTTGGCTGTTGATTTAACCACTAGCACGTCAGTGGTACTAGCTGTACGTAATGGGCTACCAGGTTTTGACTAAAAGGGAGGTCGATGAGCGAACTCATCCTGACACCCTACTGAGCCTGTCAGTGACAATATCCGTACAATCCGGTCCATTCGTCTATGAGTATCACATGTCGGGCCTACGGGGTTGGTAAAAGTCAGACCCCCAAAAGCGGTACAAGTCGTGTTGGAGTGTAGCCTAGAACACCCTGAGATACTACTAGAATACCTACCAGTAAATCTCCTGTCTTGGCCAAGGACTTCATGTAATGGCTCTCTTAGACACAGCGCAATCTCACCCCCAATACCAGGAGAGACGAAACCCCTGCCGATCCGCTCACTGCCTCCATGTGGCTCGGGACTGTACCCAACTAAAACCTGTTTGCACGACTCCTTTGAGCCGTGGTAGGGTTGTAATCAAAGCACATTGGGAACTCACACGAGACAAATGACGATCTCAGGTCGATGAATTAACCTGTACACATGTCACCAGGGAACTGTTATCTGACGTCAGGTATAATACCAACTAGCATGTTCCCGGCGAGTCCTGTCCGGTGTACTCATAACCCAATGGGCACCTGTATACATCTTAGGTGAACCAACTGACACCAATGGCTTGTGAGACCGGCTACCGCCCCTCGTCAGGGTCTCGACTGTATACACTAGTCTACTAATGGAGTATCGATGCCCAGTCTCGAAACTCCTTCGACTAGGGACCTTTTAAGGATGTGCTTACAGACCCCAGCTCCCACGTATATGATCGCCATCCCACATATATGATCGCCATCATACTGCTGGCAGTCAAGCAAGAATCCTAAGGGCTCTATCAACGTGTAATAGCGACCTGTAAGGTCACCTAAAGTAGTACACGACGATAAAGATAAACCAGATAACATACTATCATCTTGAGTAAGACTGTTCTACCGGCATAGGTCATCCCTCAATCATTGCAATCACGTGCTTGCGATCCAATAATTGACTCTGAGGGCACTATATCCAACACCATCTGCAGAAGACTTGGAGTAGTTTTCTGAAGAACCAGAGCTCTAGTTTCATTGTACATTTTCCATTCAGTACTTTTCATTTCCTGTATGCCATTGTTTAGGCATCGTTTTATTTCTGTTGTATTTCCTTTTCATGCATTGTACAAAAGAATGTTAATAAATAAAAGTTGTTGGTTTTATTATATCTTGTCTCTTGTGTATTTACTTTTATATTGCTTAGATACGCTTAGCGTATGTACTTCTGAGTATATACATAGAGGACCAATCGCGTCCCCTTCGCTGTATACTGATAAGCGGGGCGTGACACAGAGCTTAAGTTCTATTTTGGAAAATATTTTCCTTTATCTATCTAAAACAGAAAGATAATTTGTTAAAATCAGAAATCTCTTGGATCAAAAATCCAACGGTGCTTAAATATCCCGGTTGATCATAGGATCAATTGAGATCTCTCAAATGAAAGATTCTATCAACTTTCTCAACCATTTTACTCTCCTATAAATAGAAGCATATGAGATTAATTCCTAGATACACAGAACCCCCCCAAAACTTCAAAGATTAATCTCTAAAAAACCAGACTTAAGCCTCTGACAAAGAAATTCTTCTTCTTCAATCCAAGGTAAAGAATAGAGAAAGATCTTTCCTTTACCTCCCTTTTCATCTGTATATAAAGCTTAACCTTCTCAAGAACCTTAGGTTCTTCCTTCGGATCAAGGATCAATAAGATTAAATCTCTTCATGCCAAGAGCTTAAGCTTTTATGAGAGATCTAATCTTAAGATCTTATCCTGGAGGAAGAATTTGTAGGGTTATTTATCACGACAGTAAGGTTTCGGGTGGCATCATCCATGCCAATTTAAATTTTTTTCATGTTTAAACAATCCAAACCCTAGATCTTTAACTAGAGAATTAAACCAAAATATCAAGTAAACTACTTTAGTTCTAAGTGATAGAGATTACAATCTTTGTAGTCCGTTCCTTCGCTTCATAAGCTCCAAGTTGTGGTCCCTTCGCTACGATCATCATGCTTCCGGACTCTAGAGAGGCTCCATGAGGTGAATGATCCATGCTAACTTGAAGTCTTCACAATAAAAAATGATCTACCTTGAGGAATCACAAACCCAAGCTATGACTTCACTAATTAGAAATTAGTGAAGCTAACACACTAATCAATATGGCTAGTATAAAAGAGGATGATGAAGTACGAATTTTGCTCTCTTTAGTTTTCTATTTCTCACAATCATTCATCACCAATTAAAAATCTAGAAAGCTTTTGTGAGGAGGAAGAAGAAGATGAAGTGTGTTAAATGAATGAATTATTGTGAGGTTAGAAAAGCAACCATGGGTTAAACATGGCATGCTTAACCCTTGTAAAGAATAAACCATGGGCTAGGGTTAAAAAGTTAGGTTAACAAATATCTAGAAAATATCTAAAGGGTGGACTTTAGTCAACATGAAAAAAAATCTCAAGAATAAATCCACAATTTAGAATTTATCTAAAAATAAAACATTAACCCTAATCTAAACCCTAGCTTGGTTTAATCTCATAAACCCTAGTTGCATTTGTAACCTAACATGTTACAATTATACATATCACATATATACAATTTTGTAACAAAAGAAAATAATACAATTAACATATATCACATATATATTAATGTATCATCAAGTGAGAAAAAGAATCATTTAAGTGAGATTATATTAGTTAATATAATGTAATATATCACATATATAATTATACATTAAATTATTAAATCAACACTTGATTTAATAATCCGGCCATGTTACAAATAACCGACTAATATAATATGTATCAATTCATCGAATCAACACTTGATCCGATGACA
The DNA here is from genome assembly GCA_030015575.1 of Agapanthus africanus. NCBI lineage: Eukaryota > Viridiplantae > Streptophyta > Magnoliopsida > Asparagales > Amaryllidaceae > Agapanthus > Agapanthus africanus. Next base: position 105,609,675 of record JASDDO010000031.1, read on the forward strand.
CGGCTATATCACATATACCCGGCCGATATCACATATCGCGAGAATCGAATACGGTATCACATATCATATTAATCTCGGTCCCACACACATCACATATGTGCTACTACTTCGTTTCTCCTGAGCCAGGAAACCTCTGTGTAGGACTCTAAAGACTCGTCAATACGCCGGTAGTAGGTGATGATCATATCAAACACCCACAAGCTGCAAGCGGTCAGCTAAACGTAACAGCCACCCGGGTATTGAACGATCAGAAGATCAACAAGCAAGCCTGCACACACTCCTGTGAATCCAATCAGTAACACTACCGTACAGTCCGGTCTCTTCGTCTGATATGTCGCATATCCAGTCTAGGGGTGGTAAACGTCAGACCCCAGTAACCGATAAGTCATGTCGATGTGGGGCTCATAACAGGTCGAGAAACTACTGATAACACTTACCAGTATATCTCCATATCAGCCTTGCCCAGGGACTTCTAGTTATAGCCAATCGAACACAGCGCAACATCAACCCCCAATATCGGGAGAGACGAAACCCCTCCTATCGCTCATTGCCTCCATGTGATTCGGGATTGTACCCAAAAGACACCATTTTGCACGTTCTCATGAACGTGGTAAGGTGGAAATCAAAGCACAGTGGGAATCACACAAGACTCTATGACGATCTCGGGTCTACAGACTAACCTGTACCAGTGTCACCAGAGAACTGCTATCCGACGATAGGTATAATACCATCTAGAAGTTCTCGGCGAGTCCGTTCAGTGTACCCAGTCTCCACTGAGCACCCGTGTACCATCTTTGATGTCAAACACTAATGGATGTGGGATCATGTAACATCTTAGAATGCGATTAGTGTTAATTAAGAGATAATACGGGTTTTAAGGAAAAGTTTACCAAATCGGGTTCCTCACATTCTATAACAATTAACTATTATTTTTATATTAATTGTTATGGCTTGCACACACTTGTACGTGTTAATGTGAGGGTATATTAGTGTTAACCTCGTTTAGTACCCATGACACCTTAGTTAATCCTTGCCCTGATTAACCCTTGCCTTAACCTTTCCCATGATATTTTGGTGTGAGGAAATATCTTGTTTGGATGAGAGAGAGGTGGCAAGATGAGTCAAGAAGCATTAATGGTGGCATTAATGGAGGTGAGGGAGAGAGTGAGCATAAGGTTATGTTTCACCCTACACTCACCCCTCACATTATTTCACCTCACCCATTCATTCTCCCTCACTCTATCTCTTGAAATTATTTTTCATTCCCTTTTACTCTCAACTGAACTCTCACTCTCTCTTCACAAAAATCTTGCTAAAACTTGATTAAACCTCACCAAATCACATCCCAAGTCTTGTTTTTGCCTCAAAAATCACTTGGAGCTTGGAAACCTAGGATCTTGTGAGCAAGTGTGGATAGGTATAATCTTTAAACTGTTAAATAGGTGTTAAAATGTTGTGTAGCTTGTTGGTTGCTGTTTAGAACACTTAAAGTATCGTTTCGTGCAAATATCGTATTTTTAGTGTCATATTAGAGTCTCTGTGATCTGCTATGACCTGGGAATTTTACTAAAAAATCTAGCAGTCTAGTAGTGTTGTACTAGGGACCCTGAGACTACACCTAGAGCATGAACCCCAGGGGCTCGGTTTTAGCCGGCGATGAGAAGGAGAAATCCAGCGACCTCGGATTTTTTGGGGAATTGGGGTTTGGTTTTTGGAGGGTAGCTGTCTGCAGTTGTTTTGAGGTGTTTGGTACTGTTTGATTTTTGAGTATTGACAGTATGAAAAATCTGGGATCACTTGTGCATAATCTAGTGTTTTGAGTACGTGTGTTACGTTATCCGACACGGTTTGTGATCTTATGTAGCTGCTACACTTGGGTTAGTTTTGGTGTGTCTCCACACACGTTAGCCGTTAGACGAACACTTATGAGTTAGATTGGAGTTGGTGCGTTGGTCAAACGTAGTGTGTACGTGATATTGATCTATTTCTGAGATTTTTGCACTGGCTACGTTTTGTGTTAATAGGATCGCAGGCGGGGACTTCGGACGCTGCGAAGAATGGGAAGCTGGTGATTGGATTTACCTAGCCCGCGATTGTCGGTGAGTAGATTTAACATCTATAGGGGAATAGCCCGCATGTCGTTATGCGTCAGGGCTAGATATGATATGATATTAGCCGCATGTTTATATTGCACATATAGAGATTGTGCATAAAACTTCATTTCATATTATTAGTTGTTGTGTTTAGACTTGTACCTTTTGGACACTGCACTATTATTGACGGTTCATGTTGCACGAGCATTGATTGTATGCCACCCACACTGTCGATAATTTCCATGACACGCACAACACCGATACATACGTGATATTGTATTGGATAGGGATAATGGAGATAGCGATTCTTGTTTCTTTGTGCATATGAGATATAACATACCTGTACACCCACATGCTTACACATATGCCTTGCCATGCCTACATGTTAGCTACCTATATACCTATATGGTATTGTACCATTAGAGATAGGTATATACACTTTTGAGACATAGCTACATGTACATCTTGCATACATACTTACATGTACACCCGTATACCTTGATATAGCTGCACATATACCTAGAGGGTATTACATCATTACTGATAGGTAGATACACATATCTTGCTATACCGACATGGTTACACATACCTGGCTATAGCTACATATTTACCTTTATATGATGTTGCGTTTGGTTTCGGAGAAATTAGGAATCGCATGATATATTTAAATAACTTGTTGCAACTAAATAGCGGTTTTTCCTTTATATGCTCATATTACTGTTTCATGTTGCATATATTATATTTCATGGATTCTGCATTGATATATGGTTTTCATATGACGTTTTCTGGATGTTTTACTCCTGGGTATATATATCAGTGGTATGGGACGCTGATATATATACATGTATATATATATCAGTGGTATGGGATGCTGTTATATATATGTACATCTATATAATATATATCATCATAATGATCTGTGCCTGTATTCGTATTCATTGCGATGTGAGGGGCCGATGTGCTCGATGTGAGGGGCTGATGTGCCCGATGTGAGGGACTGATGTGCCCGATGTGAGGGGACGAGGTGCCCGATATGAGGGTCGATATGGGGGCCAATTTGAGGGAATTTGGGGATTTAGATTGTCTTGATGGACACTGGTCCGCCACGATGAGGATTCCGTGAGGATGACATGTTTTATCCTATACTCCACATTTATTTGATATGCATTTGCTTCATGTATTAGTAGTACCTGATAGAGTACCATCCATGACTGTTGCATATACCTATTGTCATACTTATGCTATCGGATTACATGTGATAGATTATCGCTGTTAATACATACTTGCGATTACAGTATAATGTTATTTACTATTCACGAGTTGGCAACTCACCCCCGTTGTGCCGCAGGGTTTTTCAGGTCCGATCATCCAGAGTGGTCACGGCAGGGCGCCTTATTATCTCTACTTTTGCGGATACCGCTACGGTTGGCTGTGAAGCCGTTTGCTATAGGCGGGTTGCGGTTATCCGATGATGTATGTTCATAACATAATATTGCATTTTATACCGCCCATTCTTATGCTCGAGTGTTCATAGGTAGGTGCTTTTAAATCCATATTTGTTACATATTTACAGATTACAGGTTTCCAGTCCAAATATTGCAAATCAAGACAAAATCTCCACAGTTACGCCAAAATACAGAACCTCTGTCACAGCAGATAAAAGCCGGGTTCCGGTCATCCATATCCGTCCAGTACCGAGTTCCAGTTCCAGAGACAAGACATATGACAGTGGTCATTCGTGTCTCGGACAAGCACAGAGCACGAGGGGGGCAGCACAAGAATCAATGGGTGCGCGGAGCTCGAGGGAGATAGAAGTCAAATGTGAAGAAAATAAAGCAATCTTGGACTAAGAAATCTGAAGATATTCTGGAAGACTTTGTGCAGTTTAAAGATTTCAAACACAATGACAAATGAAACCAGGGAAGCACCCAAAACCCGACCACCCAAATACACTATACGGCCGCGGATCCGCGGCCAATAGGGGGTCTAGGCCGCGGAACCGCAGCCATATAGTGTTAGTTATATGTTTGCCCTAGAGGCCATTACTATACATAGGATGTATATTGTAGTGGATGCTCGGACATATATAGGGAGGACTTTCTTGCTCGACATGATAGTATGCTATCTGGTTACTCTTTACCTTAACATGTACACTGATTGTCTCTCTGTTACATGTTGGTAAAGCCCTTAGGATGTGTACTTGACTACCGGGACTATGATGCGGATCATACTAGTGGGGACATGGTAGTCCATAAGTACATCCTTCAAGGTCCCTAGTCGTGCGTGTATCGAGACGGGGCATCGATATACCAGAGTAGACTAGCGTATACCTTCTCGACCCATACAGATGGGCGATGGATGATCCCATATCCATTGGTGTTTGACATCAGAGATCATATACGGGTGCTCAGTAGAGACTGGGTACACTGGACGGACTCGCCGAGAACTCCCAGATGGTATTATACCTTACGTCAGATGGTAGTTCTCTGGTGACACTGGTACAGAGTAGTCTGTTGACCCGAGATCGTCATAGAGTCTTGTGTGGTTCCTACTGTGCTTTGATTTCCACCTTACCACGTCCAAGAGGGCGTGCAAAACGGTGGCTTTTGGGTACAGTCCCGAATCACATGGAGGCAATGAGCGATAGGAGGGGATTCGTCTCTCCCGGTATAGGGAGTTGATGTTGCGCTGTGATCGATTGGCTATAACCGGAAATCCCTGGCCAGGGTTGCTGAGATTTACTGGTAAGTGTTACCTGTAGTTTCTCGAATAGTTATAGACCTCATATCTACACGACTTATCGAGCAATTGGGGTCTGACGTTTACCACCCCTAGGCGAGATATGCGACATATCAGACGATCAGACCGGACTGTACGGTAAGTGTTACTGGTTGGATTCACAGGAGTGTAAGCGGGCTTGCTTGTCGATCTTCTGATCGCTCAATACCCGGGTGGCCATTACGTTTAGCAGACCGCTTGCGGCTTGTGGGTGTTTGATATGATCATCACCTGCTGCCGGCGTATTGACGAGTCTTTAGAGTCCTACACAGAGGTTTCCTGGCTCAAGCGAAACGAAATAGGAGCGCATATGAGATATGTGCGGGACCGAGAATAATATGTGTATGTGATACCGTATTCCATTCTCGCGATGATTGTATCGAAAGGTTGTATGCGATATAACCTAGTTATCGAATCAAGGATTGATTCGATAAGCCGATACATTGGATATTAGTCGGTCACATGCGATATGACCGGATCGTTAAATCAAGTGTTGATTTAATGATTTAATGCATAATTATATATTTGATATATTACTTTGCATTAACTAGTATTGGTTCACTTTAAATGGATTTTCTCACTTGAAGTTCACAAGTTGTATATGTGATATACTTTTGTGCACTTGATTGTATCATGTTTGATGATGCATGCTCACTTGGGTTTGTGTAAAGAATTATACCATGGTTAAATTAATGATTAGGGTTTTGTTTATTTGATTTACTTATTTATTTATTTATTTATTTCTTTTCATTTATATTTGGAAAAGAAATGAAATGGTGGCTCATTTTGGACTTCCTTTTGAAGCTTCATGAAGCTTTGAAGGGTTTGACCATTTTGTCTCTTTTCTTAACCCTAACCATTCACTTGAACCATAGTTGATTCTCTACACAAGTTATCTTGACCATGGTTGATATTATGATAAGTATTGATTTTTCTTTTCTATTTTTGAATTAACTTATCATAATATACATCATCATCTTCTTCTTCTTCAAGAAGAAGCTTGCCTCCATCAATGGCAACTTGATGAAAAGAGTGAGAAATCCAATTCTAAAGTGAACCCACCTCCTATTTCTTCATCCTCTACCTCTTGCCAAGTAGTATAGGGTGTTTTCTTCACAAGTTTCATGACTTGGTGAAGTGGGAGCTGGATCTTGTGTTGCTTCGACGTAGATCATCTTCGGCATTGTAGTCGATGACCTAGCCCGCCCATTTTTCCGATGAAGCCTACGCTAGAGTCATGGATTCGATTTGGACAGCGATGAGACTTCATTGCGGAGCTATGGAGGTGGAGGACCGGATCTACAAAGGTTGTATTTCCGTTCTTTTAGTTAAGTTGTTAACTAGTTTCTTGTTTCGCCTAAAATTCTAGTCAACGATCCGTGTTAGGGTTTCTCGGCACTTGTAAAATTTGAAATTGGCATGGTTGATGTCTTGTGAGACCTCTTGAGAGTGCCCAGGAACCCTACAGTGGTATCGGAGCTACTAGGCATTGGATGTCGACCTATGGGGGGTTCTCACTGTGTGACAGTGTGGCGAAGCATAGGCTCTTACCCCCAGGGTGTCCCGAGACCGGAAGGTGTTCCGGCGGGTTGTAGTCCTCGCGAGGGGGCATGCGTAAAAAGTAGCGGCTGAGGGACCCGTTGGTGCCACGATGACCCCATTGGATGCGGTGGCTGCCTGACCTACAGTGGTATCAGAGCTACTAGGCATTGGATGTCGACCTATGGGGGGTTCTCACTGTGTGACAGTGTGGCGAAGCATAGGCTCTTACCCCCAGGGTGTCCCGAGACCGGAAGGTGTTCCGGCGGGTTGTAGTCCTCGCGAGGGGGCATGCGTAAAAAGTAGCGGCTGAGGGACCCGTTGGTGCCACGGCGACCCCATTGGATGGGGTGGCTGCCTGACCTACAGTGGTATCAGAGCCAAGCTAGAGCCTTAGACGAAGTCTAGACGACGTTTGAAACCCGATCGAACCGAAACCCTAATTCCCGAGATGCTCTCTGGACTTTTTTCAAAAACCGGGTTTTTTCCAGATTAAAAATGCTTAAAAAATTCAGCAGGGAATTCTAAGAATCACGGTGCAAAATTTATCCCATGATCTGTTAAAAGCGCGGCGGAACCGCGGCAGAAGCCTGGCGTCTGCGGCGGTTCCGCGGCCAAAAGATGACATCATCCATCCAATTTTGCACAGTAATTTGTTAATTGGGGTGCTGAGTTTTCTGGGATTTTTTAATCTGAACTCAAGAGTTGAGTTTTCTGGGGTGTTTTGGGGCTTAGATGATTCGATCGGATTATCAGATTTTGTCTTTGTGGCTTTCCGGATATTTTAGAATATGTTGAAAAGTTCGACCGGATATAAATACCCACATTTTCCCCTGCCGGAAAAATTTCCAAGTGTTGGATTTTTCTGTGGTTTAATAACGTTCTAAGTAGTGCAAGTAACGCGATGGACCCTCTAGAAGACAACAAACCTTAACTCGATTATGTGACCGTCTTGAACTGCCCTTTGAACCTTAGGGTTTGGGGCAGTACGGCGTGCCACATGTGAGGCGTTGGCTTGACCCTTCTACGGCTGGACCGTTGGTACTGAGGCCTGAACTGGATGTTTTTAAACCTATTTCATGTGTTGAGCTGTATCGGGAAAACTTGGGTGTTCGAATGTTCGATCGGAAAGTTTAACATTTTCTATTTATCTGGAATGTGATACAATAATTGGAATCAACAAATAGTTATGAGATAACTGAATGAATGTTATAAACATAGCAGTTTAGTCTCACTTGATCGGTTGCCACGGAATTTTGATGCGATCAAAAGTCCGTCGCAGTCACGTAGCGTACGCGGATACTCGCCGGATAAACTTAATAGACTGCTACACCCTATAGCCCCGACCAAGTGACTGTAGGAGAACCCCGTCACCGAAAGCATCCGTTCGGGTGCTCGCGGTAGCGGTGTTCCGCCTTAGTGCACTTCGTCGACGGTATCGGGGGTGCAGTCGCCTACTAAAGTTTGCGACGAGCATTCGATCAAAATGTCGGGAATCTTGTTGAATTGCCCGACTTGATATTGAAAAAAGTTTTCGATAATGAGACTAAAATGCGGGGTTTATAATTGTTAGGCATGTGATGTCTAAGGAATTCATTTGATTAGGCATGCGATGTCTAAAGAGGTTGCGGATTCCAACTGTTGTAGTTTTACACTTTCTTTTCTATGACCGTAAGTGTAATATGTGATATCGCCGGTTTCGTTGCTATATGTCAACGACAATTGGGATGCGCATATTTACTTACGTTGATGACATGTGATGTTATGTGTTGCTGGATATGTTATATTGGATCGTCGTGTTAGAATAGCCGGGGGTTTTTATGTGAGATGAGTGTTTTTCATTTTCATTCATGTAAAAACTTGTATGTAATATTCTTTTATTGGTGCACTTCCAGGTTGCGGAAGATATCACTTTTTGTATATTATTTACTTTTCCGCACTAGGATAGACCCAAGGAAGAGGGCACAAGTAACCGGGTTCTGGAGTCCAGTGGGAGACCAACTCGAGGAGTCGAGTCCGGGTCTCCTAACCCTAGAATTGGTAGGGTTGCTTGCCGCTCTCGTAGGGGTATAGGGGTGTGGGATTAGCTATTCATCACGACCGAGGAATACGTGTTTTATACTGGCTCGTATTGAAAACACGGACGTCCTAGTATATCCAATATTTCATATGTTTCTTCTGCTGCGATATCTGTGATGTGATCATGTAATGTTCTGTGATAGATACAGTATATAGTATATATGATTTATTATATAGACGTTACTTATGTTTTACACCCGCGCTAGCCCTGCCCCGCTCTGCCGTTAATTACCTAACCTAACGGTGCACGAGGGGACATCGAGGCGAATGCGGATGGCATAAGTGTACGTCGTATTTATCTGTGATGTTTAGTTATATAAATGATAGGATTTCATTAATGTGATTAATGAAATAAAAGAAACCTAAGATGTTGTAGAATCGAATTTCAAAATAAAACAGGTAGCTACAGTTCTTGCTTTGCACAGTGGTATATATGATATATCCTGCACCTTATTCGATGAGGAAAGGACCGAGATCCCTTCACCGGGAGTGACTCCTTTAGCAATAACTGGCAGATGCTACACAGTCGGTTTTTCTTTTGATCGCTTTTAAGAGTTTTTGCTTTGCACAGTGATATATATGATATATCCCGCACCTCATTCGACGAGGAAAGGACCGACGATCCCTTCACCGGGAGTGACTCCTTTAGCAAAACTAGAAAAGCCTAAAAACACTCCATTTTAAAATCATTCGATCCTACAACGATATCAAGTTCATTACGCAATAGGTTTTCAGAAAAACCTGTCGTAGCCCTCCGTCATTTCAGATAAGTCCTGTTTAGTATTCGTGCTGCGTTTGTTGACCTTGTCAAGGCTCAGTGTGCGGTAGCTAACCAGTATTTATCTGCTTATGCATATGATGCAGATTGGGTTAGGGTAGTCGTACGGCCTTGTTGACCTTGTCAAGGGTCGTGCGGGTGGGTTTGATTCAATCAAGAAATGACGGGTTGAACTTGACTTGCGGTCTATGGTTTGTTGACCTTGTCAAGGTCATAGATCATTTGGGGCAAAACATTATCGGGAATTTCAAGTGTTGAAATTTGCAATGAGATTGCATACCTTCTATGAGATAGTTGGATCCCGATACTCGCTGCGAGTAAGAGTTACTCCTGGGAGAGTTTTACACATTACAATTAGCCGATCAAGTAGGTGTCTAGAAAGGTGTCAACGAGGTTACGCCTCTGGGAAAATGAGGTTTACATTAATTAGGTTCGTGCGAAAGCACGGGGGACCTCCCTCAAAGTACCGACACTGGCCTGGCTGAAAGATTGGAGAACTTGTAGTGTGTAATTAATCCCGGCTAGTCTTTCCTTTTAGGGTTTGATGGAAGATTTGATTAAAACAGTGGGAGCCATCCTGATTAGATAAAATAATAACCAATCTATTCTTGCAAGAGCGCACGCTGAGTGTTTTCTTCTCTCTCTTTCCTGGTAGCGACCATTTCACGCCTTAATCAAGATAATTATACGGATATTTGACCGAACCCGCTTGTTATACTGAGCTGGGGAACGTTGGTCCCGCTCCAACTTATAAATGTTATATGACAGAGCAGGAAATTGGGGAATACTAGATTTCCCGTGCCGCCCAAACGAAGAAAGTGCATGATGATACATCTTCTTCGGGTGTGTTCATTACAAAGAACTGTTTCTCTGTATTCTCTACGTCCTGGGTATATTGATACCGATCAGGATCCCAGATATGTAATTAGTTACATAGGGCTAAATAAAGGTAGAGAACTGAGAACGGGTGATAAGTTTCATGAGACAGAAAATGGGGCAAGTGTTGCAGCCAAGTCTGTTGGTCACTGTCAACCTGTATTACAAATACATTGATTCTGAACGAATGTTATTAGATACCGAACCTGATATACAAAATCATATCAGTCTCTTTATTAGTAAAGAAATGATAAAATTTTGTATTGTTGGATAATGTTTTGAACATTTCCTATATCAAAAGTTGATCGGTTCAGGCACGTTATCTAAAAGCATTAATGTTCTAAATCAAACTACAGTTCTTAGTATACGGAACACACACAAGAGGAAGAGTTCAGAAATGAACGAATCCTTCTTGAGGTATTGTAGACTAGGTCATATCAATGCGACCCGACTAAGCTAAGTTACATTCAGATGCATATTTAAATCAGTTTGAATTTACATCTTGTGAAACTTGCCAGTCATGTCACAGAGAGAAGATGACCATAGCTCTGTTTAATGGAAATAGAGAAAGAGTTAGTGAACTCTTGGGATGATACATGTTGATGTATGTTAGGTCCCCTGTCTACACATGCCAAGACTGGTTCTTTATACTTCATTACGTTCTCTGATGATCTCTCAAGATTCAGACATATGTTCCTGTTGAAACACAAGTCAGAACCTTTTGAGGTATTCACAGAATATAAGAGAGAAGTAGAGAACCAATAAGGGTATAAGTATTATGTCCTTTGATGTGATCAGGGAGGAGAATACTTAAGCACGGAAATCCTGGACTATTCTAAAGGAGAATGAGATTCTCTCTTAGCATTACTCCTCCGTATACACCATAACACGATGGTATATCGGGGCGGAGCAATCACACCCTATATGATAAGGTGTGCTCTATGATGAGTACTACTGAGTTACCTATTTCCTTTTGGGAGTTATGCGCTTGAGAAGCTGCATACCTATTGAATAGGGTTCCAATCAAATCAGTTGCCTACCATTTCATATGTGATATGGAAAAGGAAGAGCCCATATCTTAAGCTAGTTAAGATTTGGGGTTGACCGGCCTATGTCTAAAAACAAAATCCGGACAAGCTCGAGGCAATGTCTGTAATATAGAACTGGAAAGGTTCCAGCTATACAAACTACAGCAGATGATTTGGTAGAACCAAAGGATTCAGTAGAATCCAACGAACCTCAGTCTCTCCGCCGATCTAGTAGGGTTCCTCACCCACCTGAGAGATACTTCAGTTTCTCTATGACAGTGGGAGCGAGGATTGCATCATGAGATGATGACCCAACTAGTTTCGAGCTGGCCATCAGGAGTGGGACTTTGTAAGAATGGCTGGATGCTTAGCGATCTGAGATGGAATCCTTATACACCAACAAAGTATGGACTTTGGTTGCTATATCTGAAGGGTTAAATCCCCATCAGGAGCAAGTATATCTTGAGAAGATTACTTGGTGTACATGGAAAGGTTGAGACTTTCAAAGCTAGACTTGTTAAAGGTTTTCATCATTGACCAGGTATGGATTATGTTGAAACCTTTTCTAAGGATCTATGCTTAAGTCCATCCAGATCCTACTTGCCACGGCTACATACCATGACTACGATATCTGGCGGTTGGGTGCCATGACTGCTTTTCTAAATGATGTTTTAGAAGAGTGCGTCTATAAGTACACAGTCAGAGGGCTTCGTAGACAGTGGGAGAAGCGGAAACGTGTACAAGATGCTTTATAGGATAAAGCAGGCAACGCGGAGTTGGAACTTCTGTTTTGATGTAGTAGTCAAACAGTTTGACATCATCAAAATGGTAGATGAACCTTGTATATACAAAAAGGTAGTAGGGAGTTTTGTTGTGATCCTCGTAGAGTACATGGATGCCATACTCTTGATAGGGAAGGAGTTTCCTATGCTACGCTCGGTCGATCTCCGCTTATCACAAAGATTCTCCATATAGGATCAAAATGATACCTCCTAAATCCTGAGTTTTGGATCTATAAGATAGATTTAATTGGATGTTAGGATTTTCACTAGTTGTAGTGAGATGGTATCAAGCGATTCTGGGGAGAATCACTGGAAGGGTTCCAGGGTGATAAAGACGACTGAATGTCAGTCGCAGGCATTGTCTTTACCCTCAGTAAAGGGACGGTATGTTGGAAGAGTTCCACGCTAGATGCCGTGACATACTAAACGATAAAGGCTGAATACATCGCTACTAAAGATGCTACCAAAGGGGAAGTCTGGGTGTATATTGGTTCATGAGATGAACTTAGTTCCTCCCATTGTGTGACAATGGAATTGTGGCTTATGCCAAGGAACGTCCGTCCCATCAGTGATCCAGACATATTCTAAGGCAGTATCACCTGATCATGGAGATGGATGATCTCCAGGATGATCGAGCTTAGGAGAACAGACTCAGAGGAAAACACGGTGGATCCACTCACGAAGGCCTTTTCCAAGAGAGAGACTTTTATGGGATGGTTGAGTATGAGATACTGCAACCACTGCTATACAGATGGCCCTAGTGCAAGTTGGAGATTGTTAGTTATATGTATGCCCTAGAGGCCATTACTATACATAGGATGTATATTGTAGTGGATGCTTGGACATATATAGGGAGGACTTTCTTGCTCGACATGATAGTATGCTATCTGGTTACTCTTTACCTTAACGTGTACACTGATTGTCTCTCTGTTACATGTTGGTATAGCCCTTAGGATGTGTACTTGACTACCTGGACTATGATGCGGATCATACTAGTGGGGACATGGTAGTCCATAAGTACATCCTTCAAGGTCCCTAGTCGTGCGTGTATCTAGACGGGGCATCGATATACCAGAGTAGACTAGCGTATACCTTCTCGACCCATACAGATGGGCGATGGATGATCCCATATCCATTGGTGTTTGACATCAGAGATGATATACGGGTGATCAGTAAAGACATGGTACACTGGACGGACTCGCCGAGAACTCCCAGATGGTATTATACCTTACGTCAGATGGCAGTTCTCTGGTGACACTGGTACAGAGTAGTCTGTTGACCCGAGATCGTCATAGAGTCTTGTGTGGTTCCCACTGTGCTTTGATTTCCACCTTACCACGTCCAAGAGGGCATGCAAAACGGTGGCTTTTGGGTACAGTCCCGAATCACATGGAGGCAATGAGCGATAGGAGGGGATTCGTCTCTCCCGGGATAGGGAGTTGATGTTGCGCTGTGATCGATTGGCTATAACCGGAAATCCCTGGCCAGGGTTGCTGAGATTTACTGGTAAGTGTTACCTGTAGTTTCTCGAATAGTTATAGACCTCATATCGACATGACTTATCGAGTTATTGGGGTCTGACGTTTACCACCCCTAGGCGAGATATGCGACATATCAGACGATCAGACCGGACTGTACGGTAAGTGTTACTGGTTGGATTCACAGGAGTGTGAGCGGTCTTGCTCGTCGATCTTCTGATCGCTCAATACCCGGGTGGCCGTTACGTTTAGCAGACCGCTTGCGGCTTGTGGGTGTTTGATATGATCATCACCTGCTGCCGGCGTATTGACGAGTCTTTAGAGTCCTACACAGAGGTTTCCTGGCTCAAGCGAAACGAAATAGGAGCGCATATGAGATATGTGCGGGACCGAGAATAATACGTGTATTTGATACCGTATTCCATTCTCGCGATGATTGTATCGAAAGGTTGTATGCGATATAACCTAGTTATCGAATCAAGGATTGATTCGATAAGCCGATACATTGGATATTAGTCGGTCACATGCGATATGACCGGATCGTTAAATCAAGTGTTGATTTAATGATTTAATGCATAATTATATATTTGATATATTACTTTGCATTAACTAGTATTGGTTCACTTTAAATGGATTTTCTCACTTGAAGTTCACAAGTTGTATATGTGATATACTTTTGTGCACTTGATTGTATCATGTTTGATGATGCATGCTCACTTGGGTTTGTGTAAAGAATTATACCATGGTTAAGTTAATGATTAGGGTTTTGTTTATTTGATTTACTTATTTATTTATTTATTTCTTTTCACTTATATTTGGAAAAGAAATGAAATGGTGGCTCATTTTGGACTTTCTTTTGAAGCTTCATGAAGCTTTGAATGGTTTGACCATTTTGTCTCTTTTCTTAACCCTAACCATTCACTTGAACCATAGTTGATTCTCTACACAAGTTATCTTGACCATGGTTGATATTATGATAAGTATTGATTTTTCTTTTCTATTTTTGAATTAATTTATCATAATATACATCATCATCATCTTCTTCTTCTTCAAGAAGAAGCCTGCCTCCATCAATGGCAACTTGATGAAAAGAGTGAGAAATCCAATTCTAAAGTGAACCCACCTCCTATTTCTTCATCCTCTACCTCTTGCCAAGTAGTATAGGGTGTTTTCTTCACAAGTTTCATGACTCGGTGAAGTGGGAGCTTGATCTTGTTTTGCCTCGACGTAGATCATCTTCGGCATTGTAGTCGATGACCTAGCCCGCCCATTTTTCCGATGAAGCCGACGCTAGAGTCATGGATTCTATTTGGACAGCGAGGAGACTTCATTGCGGAGCTATGGAGGTGGAGGACCGGATCTACAAAGGTTGTATTTCCGTTTTTTTAGTTAAGTTGTTAACTAGTTTCTTGTTTCGCCTAAAATTCTAGTCAACGATCCGTGTTAGGGTTTCTCGGCACTTATAAAATTTGAAATTGCCATGGTTGATGCCTTGTGAGACCTCTTGAGAGTGCCCAGGAACCTTACATATAGTCTCCTCGATGTGTCGTTTTTCAGGGGCAGTTTGTGGACTTCATAATGAGCCAGATTCTTGCCCTAGGTTTCCAGTTCCCCTCCTATAAATACCCCAGTTCTGAGCCAAACCAAGGGTGTTAAATTCTTAAGCCTCTTTTTGCTAGTTTTAGTTTTCTTCTTCTTCTTCATCTTTCCTCCATGAAAATGTAGTGAGAGCATTGAGTGGATGTTAAATGAAGATGAGGGTTTTTGTATCATTCTTTTGTTTAGCTTCCCCTTGAGATCCTTGCTTTCTCTTGATCTTTCAACCTCTTCATTGAGCTTGAAAGTTTAAGGGTTTGTTATTGATTTCAAGGGTTGTATCTTCTTGTGGAATTTGTGCTTCATTTTGCCTTGGGTTTTTAGCTCTCTCTTGATCTTGCAACCTCTTAATTGAGCTTGCAAGTTTAAGTTTAGGTTATTAAACCCATGGTGTGTTACTTGTTCCATAGTTTCTAGTTCTTTTTCTTGCTTATTTCTTTCTTGCTTTTTATTACCCTGCTTTACTTTCATGCACTTTAATTCCATGCACTTACTTGCTTGTAATCTTTTCTTTTCTTTATTTATCTTTTTGTTCTCTCTTTTTTGTTCGTTTTGTGAATGGTTGTAATTATTGTTGTTAAGAATTAATACGATATTGTAAGTTAACGTTTCTTTGCTCATTTTCTTTTCCCATT
Organism: Agapanthus africanus; assembly: GCA_030015575.1. Taxonomy (NCBI): domain Eukaryota; kingdom Viridiplantae; phylum Streptophyta; class Magnoliopsida; order Asparagales; family Amaryllidaceae; genus Agapanthus; species Agapanthus africanus. The sequence goes on from JASDDO010000031.1 coordinate 105,625,337, forward strand.
ATTTTCCATTGAACTCCGCCCAAAAGATACGCAAGCGCTCCTTTAGGCACCCTACCCTACCAAGGTAACGGTGATTACTAACCGCGATCGGTTGCGTTCAGTTTGGCCGGAGGCGAAAGTAAGAGACAAGAACGGAAGGACAAGGGTAAATAAGCCGGATTCCACGAATACCGCGCTTAAATCCCTTAATCCACGTTGTTGCCGATTGCTCTAGCTTCAATTGGTCAAGACTCGGCTCAAAGGTTTTGAGTGCGGATTTCTTTAGCTTACACTTTCGTATCTTTTCTTAACAACTTTATACTTGCATATAAAACACATAGGTTAGATTTGAACAAACATATACTCATTCTTTATTAACTCGTCTAAAACTCGAACGGACATACAACCATCTCCCTGTGGATCGACTCGTGCTTAACCGGCTAGCTGCAAAGCGACACCGTCCTGATCGCGGTTATAACTTTAGAATTTTGAACATCCGACACGCCAAAAGCGTGCGATCAAATGGCGCCGTTGCCGGGGAGACGGTAGCGCATTTTCTTTCTTGTTATTCGGGTTAATATTCTTTTTGTATATATTTATAAATAAAAAAAATCTTTTTGTTTTTTTTGATAATTTTTGTGAGCAATTCTGCAGATTTTTGCGGATTTGCAAACGGCGATTGTAGGGAGCAAAGTGTACGTTCAAGGCTAAGGTGATTGCAAAGTACAGTGCCAAAGATCCGGGTAGTTTGACCCGCGCAAGAGAACTTTTCAAACTTACCGGATTTGATTCAACGGGGGTTTCCTAACCCAAAAACTTAACGGTACGTACTTTACTAAGACCTTTTTCTCAAATCCGACGCATCCAATATACTATTCTTTGCAGAATTCTTTGCAAGTTCGCTAGCAAACGCTAAAAATTGACTAACCCGTATTTTTTGCAGTGCCGTGCTTAAACTAAAAAACGATTGTTTGATTCTTTATAGAATTTTTATTGAATTGCGCATTGCATACATTAATACGGACTTAAGGGCAAGCGAACCCCACAATATACGGTAAAGGATTTCATCACCTTTTCCGTGGCCCACAAATCACGAACTTGAGCATAACGTTTACCCGCACAAATTTTAAAAGAAATTAGAATTTAAGCCTTAAGGACTTCGCGCTCATTAGGAGAAGTTAACCGTGTTTAGAACCCCGCTTAACGGTACATTGTTTACGGGGTGTCTAGGAAAGTGTTAACGGCGAAACCGCCAAAAGAGAAAGGGTTATTTAATTAAGGAACTTCGCAAAAGCGTTGGAAAACCTCCCCTTATCTCTGCACTTACCTGGCCTCATGATCAGTGTATCTTAAGCCCGTTTCTCGACACAGTTTTACTTCGACAATCAAGTTCTAGAGCGGTCTAGTTGACCTAGGTGAACCCTAGAATGATTAGGCATGTGGTATTTTTGTGTCGTGATTGTTTTTGTCCATATTCTTTTTTGTGTGTATATTTCATTCTTTTGTTAATAGCTACCTAAAAAAAAATAAAATATCACATTCTTTTCCCCCTCCTTTTCTCTGCCTTTCTTTCTTTCTCTCTTCATATCATGGGTACACCACCTCGCAAAACTCTTGCCGAACTTTGGTACCCACCACCAGACATTACTTCTTACGGTTCTTGCTTTGGCCGAACGTCGAACGATCCCTCCATGCCCAAAATCTCTTTGAAAGATCGGATAGAAGCGTCTAGGACAAACACTTGCATTCCGCAATCCACTTTGTATCAACCTTTTCAACCTCCCCCACCCTCTTATGTTGATACCCCTTTTGCAAGTCGTCCTTTGTCCATCGCTGAACGTATTGAACAATCCAGTAGCCGATCTTTCACTCCTCTCACCAGTACAGATTCTTGGGATCAACAATTCCATTCACCTTCATATCTGAATGTTGATCCTACTACTGTCAGCCATTCAATTCCTACCAGTCCTACCCTACTCTTGCACCTTCCCTAGACATTACTTCTGAACCGCCATTTAGGAGTTTTCAGTATCCAAACAACTTTGAATCTTTTACTGAAACCCCGTCACAACCCATGTCTAGTCTGGAACAGTCGTTGGAAGACTTTAGGGTAGCGTCATGCCAACAGATGATGGATTTGAATGCGTCCATGGCCACCCTTATACAACCTACTGACCCGGTAGCTAGTTTCCAACTAGCTCCTAATTTTCCAATGTATGATGAGGCGGTTGGACAGATTGAGAATTTGAGTGGAGAGAGTGAGCTGTACCCCCTTCCAAATCAAACCTACCCGTTTCAAATTGAATCCCACAACTCCTGTGTTGAAAGTCTATCAAGTGTCCCAACTGAATTATCAATTGAAGATAGAATGTTTAATGAGTTATGCGACTTTGCAGTGTTTGATTTACCCAATTATGAAGGGACTTTGCCAAGTGAAACCAAACCCAATCCTTTTGACCTCTACACCTCCATCTTATAACCAGAATCGATTGAAATCCATGCTTTTGATGAGGTGTCTGAGAATATTGATTTTCACTTGATTGAGGATATTGACGTCGGGAATAATTTGGATGATGAACCCGCAGATTTGGCTGAGTTTTTCTCTCCCAGTCATCATCCCAAGTCATTAAATGTTTTTCCCGAACTTCATATGCGTCTCGATATTGATGATAAATGCATGGATGAGCTAAATTTTGAGAAGAATATTGAGGATAGTTTTGAGGATGAACCAGTTTTAATTGATGAGTCAGATTTTCCCATTCATCCTGTCCCTTTCATTGACTGTGTACATCCTCCTGAACCTTTAACCGATAACCGTCTTCAACCACTTCCCTCCATCCTTTCCATCGTTCTGACCGCTCAAGACACCGTATCACTTCCATTACCATTGTCTGGTTTACCGAGTTTGGCATACCCATGGTTTCTCACGAATCTTGAGGGATTTGACCCCATTTCTCGACGGGTTAATATATTAGCACAATCGATTTTCACACATCGGTCATCACAAATTGTGCTAATCTATTCACTCTATTTTCACCCTCAAGTTCGTATTCCACTTCTTTCTCCCTTCCGCCATTCTTCTTCTCATATACCGAGACCGTATTCCGCTTCTATCTTATTACGGTCTCGCGTATTCTCCATTTCTTTCCTCTTCACCTACTTTCACCAGCCACTGCTTTATCGCGATAAGATCTTTGAATGGTTGGTGCTCACTTTTGGCCTGTGTACGGCCTTGTATATCTTGATACTGTTCTTTCCCCCTAATCCTGAACCTCAACGCTTAACAGTGAAAACACTGTTTTACTTAAGTTTGGGGGGACTCATTTTTTGTATATATTTTTTGTTTTCTTTTTTGTTTTGTATATAATTTTCTTATGGAGAGAGCCGACAATTTTGACCCTCTTGGTGTAGCCTGACAGTGAGGGCACTGTCAAGTTTAAGTTTGGGGGTGTGCTCGGTAAGATTTCTACCTTCGCATTCATTTGTATATTTTGCATTTGCATACCTATTTAAAAATCCATAAAAATCAGAAAATTTTCTGAAAACATAAAAACGTTTTGTCAAGTTAGCTAGTGGGAGAACTCTGATTCAACATTTCGACGGTTTTGTTTGATAAGATAAGAATAACTAAATCTTATTTTTAGATTTTGAAAACCTGAAAGATAACTCTCCTTTGAAGTTAACTATAGCTGATATACGTCTTTACATCATACTACACGTGTCGTGAGTTTTAGAAATTAGATGAAAAGTCTATTATGTCTAAAAACTTTTAAATGGATAAATGATTTTCTGAGGATCAAATAGGTTTGTTCTGAAATAAGTAATATCAAGAATAGTTTATGAAGTGAAGCGAAAATGAAGGAATGTTATTGATGCCTTAATTGGAACTAATTCTGAAAAATAACCCATCTGGAACTTGATTGGAATGATTACACACCTAACCCATTAAAACACGTCTTTGATCCAAAAAATAACTGAACTGCCGGTTATATCTCCGTTCGCATTGAATCATCATGATCTTCACGCTAAATTGTCTTTTGTTTTTGGGCTTAGGTAACTTGAGTAATTAAGTCCGCTGGGGTGTCTCTACACCTAATGCTCTAAAGCCAGCTGGTTTGGGTGCATTGGCCCAAAGCTCGTTTAGAAGCCTAGAAAGTCCAGATTAAAACAAAGTCAAGCAAGTGTTCTCTCCGAGTTAAAATTCCTAACGGTTCTTTGTGTGAGAACAATTTTGACAAAAGACAGGTTTTTATAAAAAAATATTTCTAGCGGAGATATGAAGGTTTTATTCTATGATAAAGACTATTGCACGTTCACAGAGGTGTGTATGAAATGAAAACAAGAAAAAGATGGAGTGAAAAATAAGACCTAGTTTCCTGTTAGGGAAGATAGAAATTCTGAAGTTGAAACTTTACTGGAAAACGAAACTTAAAAAATGCTTAACTCTTTATAAAACTTATGTGATCCTTTTAAAATTTTTATCTGGGCTTTATTGTGTGACATGATGACTTTAATCGATCCTTCTGGAACTTAACGACACTATTTGCACTGCACGTAAAGACATATAAAATCATTAGTTAAATAAGAAGCGAGGTGTGAAAAATAAGGGTTCGATAGTCTAGACTTAGGATCATAGAATTGTTATTTTCTGAAACAATACTTTAGGTTTTGAATCATAGTTATTTCGCAAAACTAGCTTAACCGGATTTTGTGGGTGTAATCCGCTGAAAACCCCCAGGAGACAACACTCCTCCTACTAGGGACACCTAGAGCTTTAACGGCTTGTTGCACGAGCTCAGTGCAATCGCGTTCCCTGCGAAAGTGCGGTTAGGATTTTTTTGTGAATAATTGGTTTTGCTCGGGACGAGCAAAAGTTAAGTTTGGGGGTATTTGTTCATAACAGAATATTGCATTTTATACCGCCCATTCTTATGCTCGTGTGTTTATAGGTAGGTGCTTTTAAATCCGTGTTTGTTACATATTTACAGATTACAGGTTTCCAGTCCAAATATTGCAAATCAAGACAAAATCTCCACAGTTACGCCAAAATACAGAACATCTGTCACAGCAGATATAAGCCGGGTTCCGGTCATCCATATCCGTCCAGTGCCGAGTACCAGTTCCAGAGAAAAGACATATGACAGTGGTCATTCGTGTCTCGGACAAGCACAGAGCACGAGGGGGGCAGAAAAAGAATCAATGGGTGCGCGGAGCTCGAGGGAGATAGAAGTCAAAAGTGAAGAAAATAAAGCAATCTTGGACTAAGAAATCTGAAGATATTCTGGAAGACTTTGTGCAGGATTTCAAACACAAGGACAAATGAAACCAGGGAAGCACCCAAAACCCGACCACCCAAATCCACTATACGGCCGCGGAACCGCGGCCAATAGGGGGTCTAGGCCGCGGAACCGCGGCCATATAGTCTCCTCGATGTGTCGTTTTTCAGGGGCAGTTTAGGGACTTCATATTGAGCCAGATTCTTGCACTACGTTTCCAGTTCCCCTCCTATAAATACCCCAGTTCTGAGCCAAACCAAGGGTGTTAAATTCTTAAGCCTCTTTTTGCTAGTTTTAGTTTTCTTCTTCTTCTTCATCTTTCCTCCATGAAAATGTAGTGAGAGCATTGAGTGGATGTTAAATGAAGATGAGGGTTTTTGTATCATTCTTTTGTTTAGCTTCCTCTTGAGATCTTTGCTTTTTCTTGATCTTTTAACCTCTTCATTGAGCTTGAAAGTGTAAGGGTTTGTTATTGATTTCAAGGGTTGTATCTTCTTGTGGAATTTGTGCTTCATTTTGCCTTGGGTTTTTAGCTCTCTCTTGATCTTGCAACCTCTTAATTGAGCTTGCAAGTTTAAGTTTGGGTTATTAAACCCATGGTGTGTAACTTGTTCCATAGTTTCTAGTTCTTTTTCTTGCTTATTTCTTTCTTGCTTTTTATTACCTTGCTTTACTTTCATGCACTTTAATTCCATGCACTTACTTGCTTGTAATCTTTTCTTTTCTTTATTTATCTTTTTGTTCTCTCTTTTTTGTTCGTTTTGTGAATGGTTGTAATTATTATTGTTAAGAATCAATACGATATTGTAAGTTAACGTTTCTTTGCTCATTTCCTTTTCCCGTTATTTTCCATTAAACTCCGCCCAAACGATACGCAAGCGCTCCTTTAGGCACCCTACCCTACCAAGGTAACGGTGATTCCTAACCGCGACCGGTTGCGTTCGGTTTGGCCGGAGGTGAAAGCAAGAGACAAGAACGGAAGGACAAGGGTAAATAAGCCGGATTCCACGAATACCGCGCTTAAATCCCCTAATCCATGTTGTTGCCGATTGCTCTAGCTTCAATTGGTCAAGACTCGGCTCAAAGGTTTTGAGTGCGGATTTCTTTAGCTTACACTTTCGTATCTTTTCTTAACAACTTTATACTTGCATATAAAACACATAGGATAGATTTGAACAAACATATACTCATTCTTTATTGACTCGTCTAAAACTCGAATGGACATACAACCATCTCCCTGTGGATCGATCCGTGCTCAACCGGCTAGCTGCAAAGCGACACCGTCCCGATTGCGGTTATAACTTTAGAATTTTGAACATCCGACACGCCAAAAGCGTGCGATCAATGTACATTGTATATTTCTTGTATCTAGTACTCTCCGTCTACCACCTCATGTGTTGACTTAGAGATGAGCTGTGAGGATCAATGTTGTTATTCTTATGACTCTGGTTGTCGTGTGTTCCTCGCCGAAAGACGCGCGAAGACGCGGCGAACGTCTCGCCTGAATTTCGGGGTAGATACTAATTGGTGCTATCCATCCACCTCTCCGAAGATGCCAAGTTGATTTATGGCACCATGTATCGAAAGTTTAAACGGATGCGGCCGATGTAGCAGACTTCGTCAGATTCCCCCTCATTTGAGGGGTTTTTGATTGTGGGGACGCTCTTCCCTGCAGGCGCAAGCCCCTGCAGTTAATTACACTACCACATCGTGGTAACAACTTTCTCCTTCTCCAGATGGTCACTTCGTGTCGTGGGTGTTTGTTTTGTTTGTGGTTGCCCGTGGATTGTATACGGAGACTAATTTATGTTGTCGCCCGTAGGGCATGAATTAGTCCAAATCCGTATTTTCTTAGATTTGGGTTTTGATTTGGGTTTAAGGACATGTTAGTCTCATTTGAGACTAAGATCAACTTAAACGTTTGTTAAGGATACGTTAGTCTAATTTTAGACTAAGATCAACTTAACATGATCATTTAGATCCAACAAAAGAGCATTTGAACTCTATTGTTTAGTTTAGGGACATTGCGGTCGATTACCAGTTTAAGGACATGGTGGTCCAATGTTAGTTTAAGGACATTACGGTCCAGGTTAAGGACATCGTAGTCCGTGGGTTTAAGGGGACCCACAGTCCGAGGTTAGGGACATCGTAGTCCATGAGTTTAAGGACCCCACAGTCCGTAGTTTAAAGACGTCATAGTCTATAAAGTTTAAGGACATCATAGTCCATGAGTTTAAGGACCCTACAGTCCGTGAAATGTGTGGTTGTCGAGACCCGTCACCTCTCTGAAGACGTTGAAGGATTACAACGACAAATATCAGAGGAGTAAAGAGATGTACCCTCTAACCGGTGTAGATTGGTTGAAAGATCTGTAGTCTATTTTGGGACTAAGATCTGTTAAATATTCATGAGCAGATGGGCTCAATTAATACGAGTTGAAGACTTATGGCCAATCTTGGGCTAAGTCCAATAAGATTAAAATGTTTAACATTTTATTGTTCTGGGCTGTTGAGCCTTTATTTGTGCTTCGCTCTTTTAATAATTCTGAGCATTGGATCCTGGCATTTTTTTTGTCTTGTAATGAATGCATAGCATTCATCAGAACAATGTGTGTTCTGACAGTGCGCCAGGCGCTTTGCGCCAATTAAAGAGCGCATTGTGCTTCTGCCAAGTAGCGCACGTGAAAGGGACACGTGTCGCGCTTGGCACTAAGCGCCAGATGATGGTCGCATTGCTCCAGTTTATGAGTGCATTGCGCTTTCAATTTATGAGCGCGTTGCGCTAGTTTAGTGGCGTGCAAGTGAGTGACACGTGGCGCGTTTGGCGCTGAGCGCCAGCCCATGAGCGCAGTGCGCTGTTTTAGAAGCGCAAAGCGCAAGTTGCATACGTGGTTGACACGTGGCACGTTTTGGTGCTGAGCACCGGTCCAGAGAGCGCAGAAGCGCTGTTCAAGAGTGCAAGGCATATTTCATGAGCGCAAAGCGCAATTGATTAATTTTATGATCTGTGAACAAATTTATGTTCTTTTTTTTAAAGGAGGCTTTGCCTCAAGATTCAAGAACAACAGTTCTTATTTTTTTTTTGAAAGGGCTTGCCTTTATAGATCAATGATCTGTGAATGAAGTAAATACTTCTTTTGTTTTTATGATGAGATCTTTTGATCTCTTTTTATAAAAGACCTTGGTCTTTGTATATCTGTGATCTTTTTTAAGAAGATAATTCTTCTTTTTAATTATGAGATGAATCCATCTCTTTGTTCATACCCATTTTTACCTTGAAGAAAAAGTCTTCTTTTGCTGAAAGCTTGCTCTTCTTTCTTTGAGTTTTTTTTTCAAAGTTTATAGGGGGTTCCTCTATATCAGACTTGAAGTCTTGGGGTCTTTATATAGGGCAAATCGATTTGTTAAATCAGTTAAAGAGACCTTTCTCTGATTGATTTGGGAATGTTTCCTCACTGTTGGATCTTTGATCCTAGGGCTTCTGTTTTACAGAAGGCAATCTTCTTGTTTTAAAAAAAATTGGAAAGATCTTTCCATAACAGAATTTTAATTCTGATTAATTAATGATTTATCATTATTATTAGATCTTTTGATCTAACGGTGGGGAATTTTATAATCCCAGCGTTGGCGCACCCGTGCTCTGCACGTGGTGCGCTGCTCAGAGCGCAGTGCACTTTGCGCTAGTGCACCTACGTTTGACACGTGGCGCACAGCGCAGCCTGCGCTAGCGCACCCTGCGCTAGCGCACCTATGTTTGACACGTGGCACGCAGCGTGCCTAGCGCTAGTGCACCCGTGTTTGACACGTGGCGCGCAGCGCGCTTAGCGCTAGCACACATATGGTGCACTGCCTAGGGCTCAGCGCACCTGGCGCTAGCGCATCCGTGTTTGACACGTGGCGCGTAGTGCGCCCAGCGCTGGATCTGAAGCGTTGCTTCAATTTTTGAATTTTAAATTTCAAAACAGAGCTTTGCTCTGATTGGGGGTGCACTGCCTAGGGCGCAACGCACCTGGCGCTAGCGAATCCGCGTTTGACACATGGCGCACTGCGCGCCTAGCGTTGGATCTGAAGCGTTGCTTTAATTTTTGAATTTTGAATTTCAAAACAGAGTTTTGCTCTGATTAGGGGAAACAAATTCCCCCCACCGTTGCGCACATGTGAGCGCAGCGGTGGCAGCATCTGTGATCTTTGATCTTTATAGATCTTTGATCTAAAGAAAAGCCATTTAGGGTTTCATTAACAGAGCTTTGCTCTCTTGAGCCCATAGATCTTAAAGAGATCTTTTCTTGGGGTTTCTTAGCCCATGAACAGAGCTTTGCTCTTTTGAATCATATTTATTTATTAATCTTTGATGAAGAACTCTTAAGACTTTTTTCATGGATCTTGAAGATCCTAGAATTTTTTAAATCAGAAAAAATTAATTTTAATTAATTCTTTTCTGATGGATTTTTCCATCATCATTACAGAGCCAGGCTCTTAATATTCTCGGGGAATCTCTTTAAATTCCTTTCATAATTTACTTTGACAGGTGTCATTCCTGTTTGTAGAGCATTGCCCTCGAAGAGTTTAACTCCTTGACCCGAAGGGTCGCTTATTAAATGAGTTTCCCTTTTTAGGATTTCTCGCAAATTCGAATTTGTTAGGTGTCATAATTAGAATTTATTTTCTCCATGGGGATATCAAGAGTCGTTTAAATTTCGGTGCCTGTTTTTCCTCATTACTAATCTTTTAATGATGTTTCTTTTCAGGCACTATGGCTGTTCATTTATATAGTCTGAACGAGTTCATCTCTTATGAGGATATTTGCGCGCAGGGCCGTTGCCAGAACCAAGAGTTCACCGATGCCCAATTTGCGGAGGTTTTGGATCGTCTGCATGCACGCGTCGGTTGGCTGCTTCCTCATTGTTCCGCTCTCTTGAAAATCGTAGTGGGAGCAATTTGGAGAGAACTTCCTGGGTTTCACGAGGTCATGCCGCTTAATGCGCTGGATGATGCCGAAGACAAGGTACATTTGGTGTACCTGTCGGGGCTGATCTCGAAGAAGGGGTGAGATAACCTCATTGATATTCTGCATAAAACCTTCCAACAGGCGACGATAATTGCTTCTTATCGAAGGGAGGGGGACATTAGCGAGGATCTCGACGCTCGTGAGCACGAGAGGATGCACACGAGGATGGTCAGAAAGGCCAGAAAGATTCTAGACGGTCTTACTTTCGAATTCCTCAATCCATGCCCTGGATCTGAGGTTTTACCATTGTAATCATTTTAATGATGTTTTCGTTTACTGCTTTCATGATTGTAAGAACTTTTTGAAGCATGAATAGCAAATTCCTCATTTCAGCGTATTTTGTTTTATGTACTAAATCTTTTGCACATGCATGAACGGGTATGCTTCGAACGCTTAACCAAATGTGAATCAAATGTTCTCCTTGTCGCTTTCTTCTCTTTTCTTTGTTGCCGGCATGTTACCTTAGTAAACATAGCCGGCAGATGATAGGGTGAGCGTCTTGTTTTAGCTTCTTCGAGGGGTAGTGATGGCTTAGGAAGCAGGTTCAGATCTGCTACCTAAGACTTTTCAATTTTATGAGCTGTGAGGGTCTCATAAAGACTTTTCTCCCTACGAGTCGTGAGGATCTTGTAGGTGTTTTTTCTCCTTAGGAGTCATGAGGATTCCTAAGTGTGTTTTCCCTTATAAGTCATAATGGACTTATAAGAGAGTTTTCTTTCTGACGAATCGAGAGGACCCGTAAGTGTTTAATGAGATTGACGTTATCCGCATTTTACGGCGTCATTGGGTGACGTATTTCTGAGGCGGGGTCATTTGGGTGACGTATTTCTGAGGCGGGGTCATGCGGATGATATATTTCCGAGACGGGGTCATGTAGAAGACGTATTTCCGAGACGGGGCTATGTAGAAGACATATTTCCGCGACGGGGTCATGTGAAAGACGTATTTCCGAGACGGGGTCATGTGGATGACGTATTTCCGAGGCGGGGCCATGTGGATGATGTATTTCTGTGACGGGGTCATGTGGATGACGTATTTCCGCGACGGGGTCACGTGGATGACGTATTTCTGAGACGGGGTCACGTGGATGACGTATTTCCGAGACGGGGCCATGTGGATGGCGTATTTCCGAGATGGGGCCATGTGGATGGCGTATTTCCTAGACGGGGCCATGTGGATGACGTATTTTCGAGACGGGGTCATGTGGATGACGTATTTCCGCGACGGGGTCATGTGGATGACGTATTTCCGCGACGGGGCCATGTGGATGACGTATTTCCGCGACGGGGCCATGTGGATGATGTATTTCGGCGACGGGGCCATGTGGACGACGTATTTCCGCGACGGGGCCATATGGACGACGTATTTCCGCGATGGGGCCATGTGGACGACGTATTTCCGAGACGGGGTCATGTGGATGACGTATTTTTGCGACCGGGTCATGTGGATGACGTATTTCCGAGACGGGGTCATGTGGATGACGTATTTTCGTGACGGGGTCATGTGGATGACGTATTTCTGAGACGGGATCATGTGGATGACGTATTTCCGCGACAGGGTTATGTGGATGACGTATTTCTGAGACGGGGTCATATGGATGACGTATTTCCGCGACGGTGTCATATGGATGACGTAATGTCTGTTGTAATGAGAAGAATGTCGAAGTGGTCTCCAGATTGTCTGGGAACCATCGAGATTTGGAGTAGGGGCTTTGCCGTAGCTCCAGGGTTGATTGCAGCGTCTGAATCCTACTAGAATGGGGAGGAACGCTGTTGATGGTCTCTATGCTGTCCCTGAACCGTCGAGATTTGGCTTCGTCTTCTGATGGAGCCTGGGGAGGAAAGGTGTGATTTCTTCTTTGTTTGCGCTCATGGATTGTATACAGGGATTGATGTGATATCACCTGTAGGGCATAAATTTCATTTTTCTTTATTTCTTTCCGCGATGCTCTATCATTTCAGCTTTTATATAGCGAAGGTCGCGATTGCCCAATCATTTCGGCTATTTTTCGCGGTGCCCAATCATTTCGGCTATTTGTTTTATTTTTACTCGCTGATTTTTATTGCGAGTTGCCCAATCATTTCGGCTGTTTTGCACGCATACACTTTTACTTGCTGATTTTGTTTACAAGTTGCTTCATCATTTCGGCTATTTCGTATGCATGTGTGGCTCACTGGCTTTTTGCTGCAAATTTGGAATTTGACACCGATTTCGGCATCAGCACCGCTATAACTGGGATATTGCCAGGAGCGAATCATCATTTGTTTCTGTCGATGTCGAACAAAGGTGGCTTAGCAAACAGGGTTAAGATCCCGTCGACTAAGGCTTTTGACTTCATGAGCCGTAAGGGTCTCATAAAGGTATTTCTGCCTGCGAGTCGTGAGGATCTCGTAGGTGCGTTTTCTCCTTAGGAATCGTGAGGACTCCTAAGTGTATGATCTCTTATAAGTCGTAAGGATCTTACAAGAGTGCTTTCTCCTTATAAGTCGAGAGGACTTATAAGGGTTGTTCACCGTGCAAACATACCCCTAGTCACGGATGAGACTTTGTTAGGGAAATTTTTATTCGCGCCCGTGGATTGTATACAAGGGTCAATACTGAACCGCTTGTAGGGCAAAATCGGGGGGTATGACTACTTAAGAACAGGTTCAGATCCCTGTAGCTTAAGGCTTTTGAATCTTATGAGCCGTGAGGGTCTCATAAGAGGGTTCTCCTTACGATTCGTAAGGATCTCGTAAGTGTAATTTCTCCTTAGGAATCGTGGGGACCCCTAAGTGTGTTGCTCCAATATGAGTCGTAAGGATCTCACGCAGGTGGTTTCTCCTCACAAGGTCGAGAGGACCTTGCAAGTGTCTTTTAACGAGATTGCGCCCTTTCGGGTTTTCGCAAAACTCGCCGGTAGCCCTGCTGTTTTTACTCACGGAGCCCTCTCGGGTTTTCATCCATGCCCTTTTCTCTTATGGACATACCATTTTTTCTTTTTTTTATTCTTTGATCTTTTTTTTGTCAGCCTTAGGGTGCTGCAGTCTACGGTAGTTTATCGACGTCTCGGTCAACAGCTAGTTTTAGGACATAGTGGTCCATCGTTAGTTTAAGGACGTTTCGGTCCATCGTTAGTTTAAGGACGTTTCGGTCCGTTGTTAGTTTAAGGACGTTTCGGTCCATTAGCCGGCTACTACTTATAGAGTTTGGCCTTAGGAAGATAGCGAGTGGACATAGTCGTCGTCATCTATCATTGACCTAGGCCGTGACTCGTCAGGCGTAGTACTTTTTCAGGAAGCGACCATTTATTGGCTTGAAGGGCCTTTCGCCATGCATATCCATGAGTAGGTAGGCCCCACCCTGGTAGACCTTGTCTATGATATACGGGCCTTCATAGTTCGGCTCAAATTTCCCCCGTTTGGCACGATTAGGGATCATAGGTCTTTTGACCACTAGCACGAGTTTGCCTTGGCAAAATGTTCTCGGCCTAGTCAATCTCTCATATGAGCGCGTCATCTTTACTTTATAAGCCTCCAGATTTTGTTGCGCTATGAGCCGGGTTTCATCAAGGGCATCGAGCTCCTCAAGCCGAAACTGAGCATTCTCTTCGTCCGTTAACTCGTAATGAACTGCCACTCGTAGAGAGGGTAACTCTATATCGAGGGGGAGTACCGCCTCTGTACCGAATACCAATGCGTACGGAGTTGTGTTCGTGGCTGTTTTGAACGTAGTTCGATACGCCCAGAAAGCTTCATGCAGTCTCTCATGTCAGTCCTTCTTATTTCGAGACACCGTCTTTTTCACGATCTTCATCAAGGTCTTGTTTAAAGCCTCAGCTAAACCGTTAGCTCGCGGATTATAGACCGAGGAGTATCTCCAGTCTATATTATGCTGTTGTGCGAAGCGGCTGATCTTGTGGCTTCTGTAGGCTGGCCCGTTATCGGAGATGATCCGTCGCGGAGTTCCAAACCGATAAATGACGTGCATTTTGAAGAAATGGAAGATATTCTCCATTTTCACTTCCCTTAGCGGTACTGCTTCTGCCCATTTGGAGAAGTAATCAGTTGTCGCCAAAATGAATCGGTGTCCTCTGGACGAGCTGGTTCGATGGGGCCGATTATGTCAGTTCTCCACATTTCGAACGGCCAGCTAGCCACTGTTGGGTGTAGTGGATTTGGATGCTGATGGATAAAGTCCCCATGAACCTGGCATGAATGGCACTGCTTCGCATATTCGAGGCAGTCTTGGATCATCGTGGGCCAATAATAACCCATCCGTTTGATCTTCAGCTTCATCTTTGGCCCGGCTTGGTGAGAACCGCAGAGTCCGTCGTGAGTTTCTTGGACGAATCTCTTTGCCTCTTTAGGTCCTAAGCATCTTAGCCACAGGGAATCAAATGACCTCTTATACAGAGTATCATTGACGAAAGCAAAAGACAGAGCTCATTTCATAAGATGATGTCTTGAGGACGCATCTTCAGGTGTTCAACGGGATTTGAAATAATCTATAAAGACTTCTCTCCAATCCGCAACGTTTTCCTAGTCTTTTATTTGCAGATTCATTCGCTCGGTTGCTCCCCTTTCTTCGGACGACTTCGGAGATACTTCTGCCGGAGTAAGAACCCGACGGCTTTGCACAACAATCCTCATGTCATCGAGGTTCTCGTCGGCCAGTTCTTTAGCGAGCTTGGCTAATTCATCCGCCTTGCTATTTTCCGCACGCGGTATGCTTTCCAAGATGTAGGAAGGAATTTGGGTCAGCAGTTGCTGCACCCTCTCACCGTACTTCACCAACTCTGGCTTGCATGTTTGGTAGTCGCCGTTTATTTGACTAACAACCAGCTGGGAGTCTCCGTATATGAGCAGGTTTTCAATTCCCATGTCGATGGCGATCTCGAGACCTGCTATCAAAGCTTCGTATTCGGCTTCATTGTTCGTCCTCAGCTCTGTTAAGGAGAAGGCAAAATGCATTATCCCTCCTTGTGGAGTCACGAAGATAAGGAATACCCCTGATTTGATTATATGGGTGCTTTGTTTGCGCTTCTTCATGGAAGATGCTCCATCAAAGTAAAGTTCCCAGCGGGCATCATTATCTCTTTTCTCACCGTCGATCGTGTTAAATGCGTGCTCGTCGGGCAATTCACAATTCAATGGAGAATCGGTAGGTATTGAATGCTCAGCGAGGAAGTCGGCGATGGCCTGGCCTTTCACTGCCTTAAGAGGTCGATAAGTTATCGAGAGCTCCATTAAGAGCAGGGCCCATTTAGCGAGTCGTCCTGTCAATATGCCCTTTGACATCAAATATTTGAGGGGATCCACCTTTGATATGAGATGGACCTCATGTGCCAATGCATAGTGTCTGATCTTCGTTATTGCGAAGATCAACGCCAGGCAGTGTTTTTCAATGGGAGAGTAATTGCTTTCTGCCCCTAGGAGAACTCGACTCAGATAGTAAAGGGCTCTCTCCTTCCCTTGATCGTTCTCTTATGCCCATAATGCGCCTAAGAAACCTTCAAGGGCGGTTATATACAGAATAAGAGGCTTTCCCTTGACCGGAGCAGCCAGCACTGGCGGATTCTGCAGGTACTGCTTGATTTCGTCCAGTGCGTTTTGGCATTTGCGACCCCAAAAGAAAAGGTTCTCTTCTTCATCAGGTGACTGTAAGGACGACACTTGCCTGAGAGATTGTCTATAAATCGCCGGATATACGCAAGCTTCCCTTGGAGAGACCGCAATTGTTTGAGAGTCTTTGGCAGGGGCACTTCCATGATCGCCTTGATCTTCGACGGATCTATCTCGATGCCTCGGTGTCGGACGATGAATCCCAAGAATTTGCCTGAGGAAACACCGAATGCATATTTGAGAGGGTTCATCTTCAGGTTGTATTGCCGAAGGCGCTGAAACACGATCTTCAGATGCTCTAAATGTTCCTCGTATGATTTGCTTTTAACTACGAGGTCGTCGATATAGCATTCGACGATTTCATGTATGAGGTCATCAAAAATTTTCGTCATGGCCCCCTGATAGGTGGCGCCGGCGTTCTTTAGACCGAAGGGCATCACCTTGTAGCAGAATATGCCCAAAGGAGTCCGGAAAGCGGTGTGCTTCTGGTCCTAGGGATGCATCTTTATCTGGTTGTATCCTGACGAGCCGTCCATGAAGGAGAAAACTTTATGAGTGGACGTATTGTCTATCATCAGCTTGGTGACCGGTATTGGGAAGTCGTCTTTCGGGCAGGCTTTATTGAGATCCCGAAAGTCCACACATATGCGCACCGTCCCATTCTTCTTCATCACCGGGACGATGTTGGCGATCCAGTCAGGATATTGAACCTCTTGGATGAAGCCGGAGTCGATTAGCTTCTTGACCTCGGCGTTGGTGCTCGTCTCAAGCTCGAGCCGCATTCTTCTCGGCGCTTGTTTGATCGGCTTGACGTCCGGAGATATCGCCAATTTGTGCACAACAATCTCTGGATCTAATCCTGGCATCTCGGAATAGTTCCTTGTGAAGCAATCTTTATGCTGCATGAGCACGTCCTTTAGCGTAGCCACCCTTTCTTCAGACAATAGCTCACCGACGAACGTCGGCCGCGGGTCACTTGCCGTCCCCAAATCAATTTTCTTGAAGTTATCTGCAGTAGTATGTATCCTATCTTCCAGCTCCTTTGGTGCCGGTGGAAATTCTGAGATTACCTCGTCATCATTGTTGTCGAAGCACCGGGGGAGATCATCCATATTCTCGGGCTCTTCTTCTGACAGCGTTATCACGTGACAGGTACGAGATTGCTTCCAAGACCGATGTTGATCTGGTTCTACTCTCGCGGCTTTGGGTTCATGCTTCTGCGGCGGGGTTACCCTCCAGCTGCTGGATAGAGCGAACCTGCCTTGCTGATACTGGTCTTCGACCCAATTCTTGAATGTGAAGCAGTCTTCGAGAGGATATCCTATTGCCCTGTGATAGGAGCAATAGTCCGGATGAGAGACTTCGCTTGCTTGCTCAGGGTGCTTGGACTCCGAGAGCGTCATCATCTGATGTTTTATGACAAGAACGAATATCTTCCTTGTCTTGTTTTGGGGAAAAGAATATGCTCGACCCATCTTTTTTATAAGAGACGAATCCGGACTACTCGATTCCTGATCGCGTGGCTTCTTGGACCTGCTTTGTCGCTGTCGAACGCCTTTCCCATTCTTTGGTTTGTTTCTGCCTCTGCGTCGGGGCTTTTGTACAACGGGTTGACAAGGAGGAGCATTTTCATTTTTCACAGCCTGTTGAAGGAGGCGTTGCGTCTTGGCTTTCCCATAGATGGCCATTTCGCGATTATGGTCGTCTCGAACCTTTTGACCTGCTTCCCTTACAAGGTTGTCCATTTGTTCTTCGAACGACGGACTGGGCATTTTCACGGCGGGAGCTCTTTCTGGATCAGGGTTAGCATCTTCCCACAGAGCATCTCCTTCTTCATCAAAGTCATGTATGACGTAGCAGTCGCGGAGTAGCTCCTGTTTCTTGGATTGAATGTACCCAAGCCCGTTCGTTTCCATTCTCCCGTTGGGCAACTTTCGTTGAGTTCCGGGAACGTTCCAGATCCTGTTATAGAACCGTGCTTGTCGCGCAGTTTGCTTAAGGGGTACACCTTGGCGTCTCAAGAGTCTCTTTAGTCCGTCTGTGTAATATCTGGGCAAACGGATGGGCTGGAGCCCGTTAAGTGTAGAATCCGCGCCATGCCAGAATTCTTTCTGCACTTTGGTTTTCCTGGATCGGTAGAATAGGATCGCTTTTTCACCCTTTCGCCTGGGAGGGACGTAAAATGTCTGCAGCTCCTGCACACTATAGGCGTTAAGTGCATCAAGCTCTTTATAATGCTCCCGCGAAACCATGGTGATTTGCAAACTATGATCATCATCAGTAAAGGCTTGTATGGATGGCCGAGCAGAGAATATGACATTGACCTCATCTTCCGAGTCGCTGCTGAAGATCAACATAGGAGCGGACGGTCCCGGCTTGTCGCATTGGGGAGGACCTGAGTAAACTATCTCTTCTTCCTCTTCGGTATCACTCCCGAAGACTGGAATAGTAGTGATAGCTTTGTTTTTCGGTTTGTGACATCTTTCGGTGTCCTCGAAATCCGGTAAGAAGTATTTTGCATCTTCGTACTTGTGGACTTCGTTCACGGAGAATGGGTTTAGCTCTCCTGTTACGGTATACTCGAGACTATACTTGAAATACTTCATACACTGATATTGTGTAGAAGGGTGTTTCCCCCAATCAGAGCAAAGCTCTGTTTGAATTTCAAATTCAAAAGGTGAAGCAACGCTTCAGATCCCTTGCGCTGCGCGCAGAGCGCCACATGTCAAAAGCAGACACGACAGCGCAAGGGGCACTGCGCCCAAGGCAGCGCACCCCCAATCAGAGCAAGGCTCTTTATTTAAAATTCAAATTTTAAATAAAGGAAGCAACGCTTCAGATAACTAGCGCTCTGCGCTACGCGCCACGTGTCAAACAGTGGTGCGCTAGCGCAGTTGCGCTGCGCTGTGCGACACGTGTCAGCGCAGATGCGCTAGCGCAGTTACGTTGCGCTCTGCGCTGCGCGACATGTGTCAGCGCAGGTGCGCTGCGCTGCGTGACACGTGTCAAGCGCAGGTGCGCTAGAGGAGTTGCGCTGCGCGACACGTGTCAAGCGCATGTGCGCTTGTGCCAACTGCGCCAGCACTAAAATTTAAATAATAAATTATTTAATTAATCAGAATTAAAATTCTAGAAAGATCTTTCCAGTCTTATTAAAATAAGAAGATTATCTTCTGTAAAACAGAGGCCTTAGGATCAAAGATCCAACGGTGGGGAAATATCCCCAGGCCAATCAGAGAAAGATCTCTGTAACTAACTCAACAAACCAATTGGCCCTATATAAAGGCCCCTAGACTCCAAGTCTCAGATATACAGAAATAGAAAAAGGAGAGAACTCTGAAATTTTTTGAAAGGCAAGCCTTTGAAGAAAGAAGATCATCTTCTTCAAGGTAAAGAATTAAATTCTTGGAAGAACAGAGATGCAAAAATCTCACAAAAAGAAGAATTCTTCTAAAAAAGATCAAAGATCTAAGAACAAGATCAAGATCTTCACTACAAAAAAAATAAAAAAGACCCAATCACAAAAAAATTAAAGAAGTAATTTACTTTATCCCTAGATGTTTTGATCTATATAAAGGCACAGCTTTTTGATGAACCATTGGTTCTTGAATCTTGAGGTAGAACCTCTTTAGAACAAGAAAAACTTGTTTCTTTGATCTGAATTGGATCAAGATGCGCTCTGCGCTATTAGACAGTGCCTTGCACTTTTGAAATGCGCCTTTGCGCTCCTTGGACTGGCGCAACTCACCAGAGCGCGCCACGTGTCAACCATAGAATGATCTGTGCCTTGCGCTTCTAAAAATAGCGCACTGCGCTCTTGGACTGGCGGAACTCACCAGAGCGCGCCACGTGTCAGCAGCGCACTGCGCTAACAGACTTGCACTTAGCAGAGCGCGACACGTGTCACCTCCACATGCGCTGGCGCCTTGCACTCTTTAATTGGCGCAAAGCGCCTGACAGGCCACGTGGAGCACTGTCAGACCACTAAATGTTGTGCATTATTAAGAAAGGGCAGAGCCCAATTAAAAAGTCTAACAGACCAATTTAAATGCTGTGCATTATTTAAAAAGGCAGAGCCCAATTAAAAGGCCTAACAGGCCAAATATAAATGCTATGCATTTAATTACAGAAGCCCAATGCTATGTATTGTTTAAAAGGCCAGAGCCCAAATAAAGGCCTAACAGGCTAAATATGAATAAAATGTTGAACATCTTCAACTGGACTTAGCCCAATTCTGGCCATAAGTGCTCAATATAAACTGAACTGAGCACGACTGCTCTCCCAATCAATTTACACCCGGTTCGAGGGTACATCTCTTTACTCCTCTGGCATCCGTCGTTGTAATCCCTCAACGTCGTCGGAGAGGTGACGGGTCCCGACAACCACACACTGCTACGAACTGTGGGGTCCTTAAACTCATGGACTATGATGTCCTTAACCTCGACCGTGATGTCTTAAAACTAATACCGGACTATGATGTCCTTAACCTCGACCGTGATTTCTTAAAACTAATACCGGACTATGCTGTCCTTAACCTCGACCGTGATATCTTAAAACTAACATCGGACTGTGAGGTCCTTATGCTCATGGACTATGACGTCCTTAACCTCGACCGTGACGTCTTAAAACTAACACCGGACTGTGAGGTCCTTAAACTCATGGACTATGATGTCCTTAACCTTGACCGCAACGTCTTAAAACTAAAATTGGACCGCAACGTCCTTAAACTACCTATCGACCGCAATGTCACTAAACTAAACAATGGAGCCCCCAATTGCTCTCTTGTTGGATCTAAACGATCCCGTTAAGTTGATCTTAGTCTAAAATTAGACTAGCATGTCCTTAACGAACGTTTAAGTCGATCTTAGCCTCAAATAAGGCTAACGTATCCTTAAACACCCCCCAAACCAAATCTAAGAAAGATACGGATTTGGACTAGTCCACGTCCTACGGGCGACAACATAACTTAGTCTCCGTATACAATCCACGGGAAACCAAACACAAAACAAACACACACGACACGAAGTGACAATATGGAGAAGGAGAAAGTTGTTACCGCGGTGCGGTAGCGTAATTAACTGCAGGGGCTTGCGCCTGCAGGGAAGAGCGTCCCCACAATCAAAAACCCCTCGAGCGAGGGGGAATCTGACGAAGTCTGCTACATCGGACGCATCTGTTTAAACCTTCGATACACGGTGCCATAAATCAACTTGGCATCTTCGGAGAGTTGGACGGATAGCACCAATTAGCATCTTCCCCGAATCTCAGGCAAGACGTCTGTTTTGCGCGTCCTTCGGAGGGGAACAGATTCTGGCACGCCCGGTGGGACCTTTTCCTCTTTCCACTCCACACTTCGTGTGTCGTATTCGCGAACGAATCGCGGTTTGTTAATGGTTGCCCTTGGGTTTTAAGTTACTAAGATTTAGTCTCTTTATTGGCACAGAAAGCGAACAGCAATGGCATTCACCTGTTCGAAGTGCTCCAACCGCAGCTGCAACCCACGCTCCGCCTCACCTGGAGGTGTAGCCTATGGACCTTAAGCGGCATCACTGTTCACGATGCCGGTAGAGCAGATCGCCCAGGCTACTACTGGATTGAATTTCGGGTCCATGCTCCCGCCAATGAGCTTCACTACCCCAGTGCCCGTACCAGAAGCTCCTAAGAAGTCGGTCTTCGATCGACTTATAGCTGTTGCGGCCCCTCTCAACGGGTCGTCCAACACTAGTGCCTCGGTCTTATCCAGATTGGGCCAAAACTCCTGTGGGCCCACGATGAAGCTTGCAGTCCCAGAGAAGGTTATTCCGAAGAGAGTAACCAAACCTGCTCCTGAAGTCGTCAAGGCGGCTTCTCCTGCCAGGGGGTCGGTCTTTACAAGATTGACTGTCCCAACTCCCACTCCCGCTCCTGCTACTCAAAAGATATCGGTCTTTAACAGGCTGACACCAGCAACAGCCCCTCACCTGAACAGGGGGCAAGACGAAGCCATCTTCATCACCACTCCAACTCCATCAGCGCGACACGCTCGACGTCGCCACTGGCGCCGAGTGAGGAAGTCAGGAGGCAACTCCCCTTCTGGGCTAACCCCACCAGCCCCCACGGCGGAAATTAATGCTGCTGTTCCAACTGGGAGCAACTTTGAACTGCTAAATAAGGTGCGTAGGAATTCTCCTACCGCTGTACTGAAGAGGTCTCTTCCTCCACCGGAGAAGGTTACGGAAGCAAAGCCAGAACTGCCCCAATCCCCTCAGCGGCTGTCCTCCAAGATCTATAAAGTCTGGCGGCAGGTCCAAGACTCGGTGATCGATCCAAATTTCTCCCGCCAGCACAAGAAGCTGAAGGTCCAACAGGAAGTCAGCCATCCTGCTAAGCCACGAAAAGCTGTCTGGATGCCCACCACGATGGCCCCCTCAACTTCCACTATTCATAAGAAGAGAAAGCCGGAGAGGATCCCCGTGCCTGCGACGATTGTCAAAGGCACTGAGCCCAAACGCCCTAAGTCTGGGGGCATAACGGTTCATACTATCTATATGACATCCGGGAAGGAAGATAGCCGCGCTTCGACGGGCCACCGACCGCTTACCCAATCCATCACAAGAGCCCAGGAACAACAGCAGCAGAAGCTCCAGGAGTTGCTGACTGCAATGGCCGCGCTCACCGGACCGAAAGAAAGCCCGGAGACGTCATCGGAACAGCGTCGCGAACACGAAACTGATACTGAATTTCTTCGAAGAATGCTCAAGAAAAAGGACAAGGAGGCGGCAGAACAAGCGGCTAATATAAAGCAGATGGCTCTGCTGTTTCAAGACATGATCGGGATGATGATACAACCGGATCCCCCAGCCGAAGATCCTCCGATTATCCTTGAAGATGACAGAGGAGAAACGTCAAATCCACCTCAGGCTCTTTCAACAGCCAAAGAGAAGACAATCTCCAAGGCCGCCCTGGATGACTATATTGCTCAGCAAATAAGAGTTCACCAGGCAACGGAGGCAGCCAGCCAAACTGTCAAAACTGGGCGACCATATCCGAGCTAGTATGATTAGATAAAGTACCCGCCGGGCTACATAATCCCGAAATTCCATGTCTACAAAGGGACAGGCAATCCCCATCAACATGTTGCCCAGTTCAGGGCTCTTTGTGGCAACACCGGGGGCGATGATAAGTTTTTGCTCCGCCAATTCGTCGGCAGCTTATCAGAGACGGCGTTTGAGTGGTACTCCGAACTTCCAAACGACTCCGTCAAAACTTTCGCAGAGATGGAATTGCTATTCACCCAGCGATTCGCAAGTGCCAACGAACGCACCCCAATAACGGCGTTGATTAATGCAAGGGTGAAGCCGGGTGAGACATGGGTTCAATATGCAATCCGATGGCGGAACTTGTGGTCGAAGTGCGAGCAGCGCATCGAAGAAGCACCAGCGGTGGGCATGTTCGTGGGCACTCTCCTCATGCAACTATTTCACAGTTCATGATGTTCTTCAAACCGACCACGTTCCAGGCCTTAATCGATAAGTTGGCCCAGATGGATCAGATGGGTCACAGACTGTCTCCCCCGAAGCCGGAACCTCGAAACGACAAGGGTAAAGGGAAAGCGACCTTCGTTGCGAACAATCAACAGCAGCCCAGTGCCCCAAAGCTAGCGGATCAACTGGAGGAGAGACGGCGCTATTACAATGAGAAAATGAAGCGTCCATACTCATTCCCGCGTGATAAAATGAAGAGGCTGTTCGAGCTGGCTATGCGCAACAGGCTTATCAATTTGCCGAATCCAAGGCGACCACCTCAACCCAGCGAAGTGAATAATCCCAATTATTGCCCTTACCACCAAACGGTAAGCCATCCGATCGAGGATTGCTTCGTCTTTAAGGGATGGATCGAGGATCAATACTTACAAGGCAAGTTTGCGCTGTCTGAGAAGTGGAAGGTAAACCCACCACGACCGCACACTCCTAAGAAGACGGACACACCGGGGGCAACCTGTTCGTTCGTTGAAGAAGCTCCATGGGTGGTCGTGCTGTCAGCCAAAACCAAAAGGATGCTGAATGATCTTCATACATGCCCAGCGGTCAGGTGGAAGAACCCGCTAGAACCTCAGATCATCGAAGGGATGCTGAAGCCGCGCCCAACTCCAAAGATTGGTGGTGATGGCCCGAGCACTCACACCCAGCCGTTAAAATCTTCAAAGAAGAAGAAGAAGAAATCCAAAAAAGCCGTGAAGCCTGGCGACAAGCGCACGGACTTACAGAAATAGATCAACGAGCTGGAGGAGTATAATCAGAAGGCGCGGACTCCCATCACACTCCAAGAGTTCCTCAGCCACGTCCTTCAGGAAGAAGATGATGGAGAAAGCTCGTCGGATGAATCTGAGGGGTACATAGCAAGTTGTCATGTGATCTCTCACTCATTTACGGACGATGAAAAAACTCCTTGCACAGAGAAATTGGGGGCAGACCTTGAACCAGAACTCCTGAGGCCGTCAGATGAAGTGATCGACGCATTCCTAGACGAAGCTCTCCTGAAAAGTAAAGCTGATTGGGAGCGCCGGTGACTGGACGAAAGAGTCAAGTCACTCCCGCCGAATCAAAAGACATTCGTCACGGATAAAAACAAGTTCAAGACGAGGAAAAGGTTTGCTAAAGCTATATCAATGGGAATGAAGCTACCACCCTCTGAAGGAAACACTTCCGGTGAAGCAGAGATGCATCCTAGCTACTGCTCATAGCATCGAAATATTTCGCACCCCACCGAGGAATGCGACGCTTTTAAAAGATGGTGGCAAGGGTACGTTGCTCACCGGCAACATTTTAAGCGGATGAAACACAAAACCCAGCGGGAGCAAAGAAGTCCGACTGAGGAGCATAAAAGAGATACCGGTAACTGTCGCATGGTCAACACCGGGGGATCGCAAATTCTCACTTTCGGAAGCGACTCTGACGAAGAAATAGCTCTTAGCCCTCTCTTTAAAGAACCCATCTTGGGGAAAGAGGAAGAACCGAAGGCCTGTGAAAACATCCAGCTGCGCAATCGCACGCTTCCGGAAAAGAATCTCGGATCCACGAGCAAAAAGGATAAGGGAAAAGAAAAGGTCTCTGAGGATATCGCCCTGGATGACCAAGTCATGAAAGAGATGACCGCCAAGGACCCGCCAAAGAAGAGTAAGGTGGACTATAACGTTCTGGCGCACTTGAGGAAGTTACCCTCGCAACTCAGTATTCTCGACGCCCTTTTACTATCCAAAGAAGCGAGAGATTCACTGATTAAGGCGCTACAAGAACCAGAGCAATTCCAAGCTTTTCTCTCCGAAGAAAAGATGAAAGACGAGTTGGAGGAAGTACATACAACCGATATCACCTTCAGCGATGAAAACCTCCTCCTCGGGATATGCGAGCACAACCGTCCACTCTACGTCTCAGGGTACTGCCACGATGTAAAGATATGCAAAATCCTGGTCGACAATGGGTCTTCCGTCAACCTTCTCAACGTGCGAGTGTTGAAGGAAATCTGCATGAGCATCCAGCATCTTGCTCGCGATAAGATCACCATCTCTAGTTTCGATTCCCAGTCATAGCGGACTCTCGGGTCTGTGATATTGACATTACGCTTCGGGCTGCTTGTCACGGACATCAAATTTCATGTCATTGAAGCCAAGACATGCTATAACGCTTTGCTCGGCCGGCCTTGGTTACACGAGTACAACATCATCCCTTCTACACAATATCAGTGTATGAAATACTTCAAGGATGGTCTTGAGTATACCGTGACGGGAGAGTTGAACCCATTCTCCGTGAACGAAGTCCGCAAGTATGAAGATGCAAAATACTTCTTGCCAGATTTTGAAGACATGGAGAGATGTTATAAACCGGAGAACAAAGCTATCGCCACCATTCCTGTCTTCGGGAGTGATACTGAAGAAGAGGAAGCGATGATTTATTCAGGTCCACCCCAATACAACAAGCCAGGACCGTCCGCTTCTATGTTGATCTTTGGCAGCGACTCGGAAGATGAGGTCCATGCTATATTCTCTGCTCGGCCTTCAAAACAAACATTCGCTGATGAAGAGCAAAGTCTGCAAGTTTCCATGGTTCTGCCCAAATATCATAAAGAACTGGACGCGCTTGTTACCTACAGTGTGGAAGAGCTGCAGACGTTCTATGTCCCTCCCAGGCGAGAAGGCGAAAAAGCAATCCTATTTTACCGCTCCGAGGAAAATAAAGTGGAGAAAGAAATCTGGCATGGCGCGGATCCTATGCTTGACAAGCTCCAGCCCATCCGTCTGCCTAGATATTTTACAGAAGGCTTGAAAAGGCTGTTGAAGCGCCAAGGGATACCCTTTAAACAAACTGCTCGGCAAGCGTGGTTCTATTACAGGATCTGTAATGTCCCTGAAACTCAGCGCAAGTTACCCAATGGGAGAGTGGAAGCGATCGGGCTTGGATATGTTCGGTCTAAGAAACGGGAGTTACTCCGTGACTGCTATGTCGTACATGACTTTGATGAAGAAGGAGATGCTCAATGGGAGAGTGCTAATCCTAAACCAGAAAAAATCACCGACGTGAAAATCCTCAGTCCGTCGTTCGAAGAACAGATGGACAAGCCTATAAGGGATGCTGGTCAAAAAGTTCGAGACGACCATAATCGCGAAATGGCTATCTACGAGAAAGCCAGGACGCAACGCCTTCTTCAACAGGCTGCGAAAAATGAAAATGCCCCTCCCTGTCAACCTATTGCAAAAAAGGCCCGACGCAGAGGCAGAAACAAGTCAAAGAGCGGAAAAAGCGTTCGACAGCGACAAAGCGGGACCAAGAAGTCATGTGAGCGGGAATCGAGCGGTCCGGATTTGTCCCTTATGAAGAAGATGAGTCGAGCATACTTTTTTCCTCAAGACAAGACAAAGAAGATACTTGACCTAGCTATAAAACACCAAATGATTACACTGCCAGAGTCTAAACACCCCGAGCAAGCAGGCGAAGTCTCTCACCCAGACTATTGCTCTTATCACCGAGTAGGACATCCTCTCGAAGATTGCTTTACCTTGAAGAACTGGGTCGAAGATCAATATCAGCTCGGCAAGTTCGCTCTATCCGACAGTTGGAGGGTAACACCGCCGCAAAAGCATGAACCCAAAGCTACGAGAGTAGAACCAGATACACATCGGTCTTCGAAGTGAACTCGTACTTATCATATGATAACATCATCAAAAGAAGAACCTGAGATATGGCTGACCTTACCTGGTGCTTCGAAAACAATGATGACGGGGTGATCTCAGAGTTTCCTCCGGCACCAAAAGAGCTGGAAGATGGAATACACACTACTGCAGATAATCTCAAGAAGATTGATTTAGGAATGGCAAGCGACCTGCGACTTACATTCGTCAGTGAGCTGCTATCTGAAGAAAGGGTGGCTGCGTTAAAAGACGTGCTTATGCGGCATAGAGATTGCTTTGCATGGAACTATTCCGAAATGCCAGGATTAGATCCAGAGATCGCGGTCCACAAATTACGATATCCCTGGACGTCAAGCCAATCAAACAAGCACCGAGAAGAATGCGGCTCGAGCTTGAGATGAGTATCAACGCCGAGGTCAAGAAGCTGATTGACTCTGGCTTCATCCAAGAGGTTCGGTACTCTGATTGGATCACCAACATCGTCCCGGTGATGAAGAAAAATAGGATGGTGCGCATATATGTGGACTTCCGGGATCTCAATAAAGCCTTCTAGAAGGATGATTTTCCAGTACCGGCCACCGAGCTGATGATAGATAACACGTCCACTCACGAGGTTTTCTTCATCATGGACGGCTCATCGGGATATAATCAGATAAAGATGCACCCTGAAGACCAGAAGCACATTGCTTTTCGGACCCCGCTGGGTATATTCTGCTACAAAGTGACGCCCTTCGGTCTAAAGAACGCCAGTGCCACCTATCAGAGGGCCATGACGAAGATCTTCAATGACCTCATACATGAAATCGTCGAATGCTATATCGACGACCTCGTGGTGAAAACCAAATCGTACGAGGAACATCTCGAGGATCTGAAGATCGTGTTTCAACGTCTTCGGCAATACAACTTGAATATAAACCCTCTCAAATGCGCGTTCGGGGTATCCTCAGGTAAATTCCTTGGATTCATCGTCCGACACCGAGGTATCGCGATAGATCTGTCAAAGATCAAGGCGATCATGGAAATGCCTCCGCCAAGGACTCTTAAAAAATTGCGATCTCTCAAGGGAAAGCTCGCGTATATCCGGCAATTTATAGCCAATCTTTCAGGGAAGTGCTGTCCTTACAGTCACCTGATGAAGAAGGGAACCCCGTTCATCTGGGATCACAAATGCCAAGGCGCGCTGGACGAAATCAAGCAGTATCTGCAGAACCTGCCAGTGTTGGCCGCTCCGGTCAAGGAAAAGCCCCTTATTCTTTATACAACAACCTTTGAAGGTTCCTTAGGCGCATTATGGGCACAAGAGAACGACCAAGGGAAAGAAAGAGCTCTCTATTACTTGAGTCGAGTTCTCCTGGGGGCAGAAAGCAATTATTCTCCCATCGAAAAACACTGCCTGGCGTTGATCTTCGCGATAATGAAACTCCGGCACTATGCATTGGTGCATGAAGTCCGTCTCATATCGAAGGTGGATCCTCTCAAGTATTTGATGTCAAAGGCCATATTGATGGGGCGACTCGCTAAATGGGCCTTGCTCTTGATGGAGTTCTCAATAACTTATCAGCCTCTTAAGGCAGTGAAAGGCCAGGCCATCGCCGACTTCCTCGCTGATCATCCGATACCTGCCGATTCCCCTCTGAATTGTGAACTGCCAGACGAACATGCGTTTGACACGATCGACGGAAGTGATACTCGGTGGGAACTTTATTTCGATGGAGCATCCTCCATGAAGAAGCGCAAACAAAATACCCCCATAATCAAATCGGGGGTAGGCCTCATCTTCGTAACCCCACAAGGAGGGATAATGCGCTTTGCTTTCTCCTTAATAGAGCCGAGGACAAACAATGAAGCCGAGTATGAAGCTTTGATAGCAGGCCTCGAGATCGCCATCGAGATGGGAATTGAAAACCTCCTCATATACGGAGACTCCTAACTGGTCGTTAGTTAAGTAAATAGCGACTACCAAACCTGTAAACCAGAGTTGGTGAAGTACGGCGAAAAGGTGCAGCAACTGTTGACCCAAATTCCTTCCTACACTTTGGAAAGCATACCGCGTGTGGAAAATAGCAAAGCGGATGCATTAGCCAAGCTCGCTAAAGAATTGGCCGATGAGAACCTCGATGATGTGAGGATCGTTGTGCAAAGCCGTCGGGTTCTTGCACCGGCAGAAACATCTCCGGAATCATCCGAAGAAAAGGAAGCGACCGAGCATACGGCCTTGCAAATAAAAGACCAAGAAAATGTTGAGGATTGGAAATAAGTCTTTATAGACTACTTCAAATCCCGTCGAACACCTGAAGATGCGTCCTCAAGGCATCAGTTCATGAAACGAGCTCTGTCTTTCACTTTCATCAATGATACTCTGTACAAGAGGTCATTCGATTCTCTGTGGTTGAGATGTCTGGGACCAGAAGAAGCAAAGAGAGTGGTTCAAGAAGTTCATGACGGGCTCTGCGGTTCTCACCAAGCAGGGTCGAAGATGAAGTTGAAGATCAAACGGATGGGCTACTACTGGCCCACGATGATTCAGGACTGCCTTGAGTATGCGAAGCAATACCATTCGTGCCAAATCCATAGGGATTTTATCCATCAGCACCCAAATCCATTACACCCGACAGTGGCTAGCTGGCCATTCAAAATGTGGGGAACTGACATAATCGGCCCCATCGAACCAGCATCATCCAGAGGACATCGTTTCATTTTGGTGACAACTGATTACTTCTCAAAATGGGTAGAAGCAGTACCGCTGAGGAAAGTGAAGACGGAGAATATCCTCCATTTCTTCAAGACGCCCGCTATTTACCGGTTTGGAACTCCTCGACGGATCATCTCCGATAACGGGCCAGCCTACAGAAGCCACAAGATCAGCCGCTTCGCACAACAGCACAACATAGACTGGAGATACTCTTCAGTTTATAATCCCCGAGCTAACGGTCTAGCTGAGGCTTTCAACAAGATCCTGACAAAGATCGTGAAGAAGACGGTGTCCCGAAATAAGAAGGACTGGCATGAGAGACTACAAGAAGCTCTCTGGGCGTATCGAACTACGTTCAAGACGGCCACGAACACAACGCCGTACGCGTTGGTATTCGGTACAGAAGCAATACTCCCCCTCGAGATAGAGTTACCTTCTCTGTGAGTGGCAGTCCATTACGAGCTGACGGACGAAGAAAACGCTCACCTTCGGCTTGAGGAACTTGATGCACTTGATGAAACTCGGCTCATGGCGCAGCAAAATCTGGAAGTTTATAAAGCAAAGATGACGCGCTCATATGAAAGATTGACCAGGCCGAGAACATTCCACCAAGGCGAACTCGTGCTAGTGGTCAAAAGACCTATGATCCCCAATCGTGCTAAGCGGGGGAAATTCGAGCCGAACTATGAAGGCCCGTATATCATAGACAAGGTCTACCAGGGTGGAGCCTATCTACTCATGGACATGCATGGTGAAAGACCTTTCAGGCCAATAAACGGTCGCTTCCTGAAGAAGTACTACGCTTGACGAGTCACTGCCTAGGTCAATGATAGATGACGACGACTATGTCCGCTCGCTATCTTCCTAAGCCCAAACTCTATAAGTAGTAACCGACTTACTTTACAATGGACCGAAACGTCCTTAAACTAATGACGGACCATTATGTCCTAAAACTAGCTGTTGACCAGGATGTCAAGAAGCTACGGTGGATCGCAGCATCCCGAAGCTGATATAAAAAAATAATAAATAAAATAAAAATAAAAATAAAAATGGTATGTCCATAAGCAAAATGGGCACGGATGAAAACCCGAAAGGGCTCCGTGAGTAAAAACAGCAGGGCTACCGGCGAGTGTTTGTGAAAACCCGAAAGGGCGCAACCTCGTTAAATAAAAAAGAAAGAAAGAAAGAATAAAAAAAAGAGAGAGAACGGTATGTCCATAAGCAAAGTGGGCACGGATGAAAACCTGAAAGGGCTCCGTGAGTAAAAACAGCAGGGCTACCGGCGAGTGTTGTGAAAACCCGAATGGGTGCAACCTCGTTAAAAGACACTTGTAGGGTCCTCATGACCTTGTGAGGAGAAATCACCTGCGTAAGATCCTTACGACTCACAAAGGAGCAACACACTTAGGAATCCTCACGATTCCTAAGGAGAAATTACACTTGCGAGATCCTCACGACTCGTAAGGAGAACTCTCTTATGGGACCCTCACGGCTTGTAAGATTTGAAAGTCTTAAGTTACAGAGACCTGAACCTGTTCTTAAGCAGCCCCCACAATTTCCAATACTGCCCTACAAGCGGCTCAATACTGACCCTTGTATACAATCCACGGGCGCGAATAAACAGTTCCCTAACGAAGTCCCATTTGTGACTAGAGATATGTCTATATGGTGAACAACCCTTGTAAGTCCTCTCGATTTATAAGGAGAAAACCCTCTTGTAAGATCCTTACGACTTAAAGGAGAACATGCACTTAGGAATCCTCACGATTCCTAAGGAGAAAACGCACCTACGAAATCCTCACGACTTGTAGGGAAAAATACCTTCATGAGACCCTTACGGCTCATGAAGTCAAAAGCCTTAGTCGACAGGATCTTAACCCTGTTTGCTAAGCCACCTTTGTTCGACATCGACAGAGGAAAATGATGATTCGCTCCTGGCAATATCCCAGTTGTAGCGGTGCTGATGCTGGAATCGGTGTCTAATCCCAAGCTTGCAGCAAAAAGCTAGCAAACCACACATGCATACGGAATAGCCGAAATGATGTGGCAACTTGCAGACAAAATCAGCAAGTAAAAATGTATGCATGTAAAATAGCCGAAATGATTGGGCAACTCGCAATAAAAAGCAGCGAGTAAAAATAAAATAAATAGCCGAAATGATTGGGCACCGCGAAAAATAGCCGAAATGATTGGGCAATCGCGACCTTCGTGATATAAAAGCTGAAATGATAGAGCATCGCGGGAAAAGAAATAAAATAAAAATAAAAAATGAAATTTATGCCCTACAGGTGATATCACATCAATCCCTGTATACAATCCAGGGGCGCAAATAAAAAAGAGACCGCACTCCTTCTCTCCCACGTTTCATCAGAAGAAGAAGCCAGATTTCGATGATTCACAGATAGCCTGGAAATCATCTCAACATTTCTCCCAACAGACACGACATCAAGCAAAGCGGAACAACGATGACTCCCGATTCCATGACTCGACGGTATACAGATGACCGAGAGTCAAATCCCAACTCCGTGAAATGCGGATATAATCGACAAAATTCTTGGTTACGTGGAACACGGATAACGTCACTTTTGACCCCGTAGAAAACGTCTAGAGCAGATCCTGGTCCTCGCAGAGCACGACAGTGAACCCGTGTAAAGCATCCAGAGCGGAGCCTAGTCTTCGCCGAACACGGCAGTGAACCCGTGGGAAGCATCTAGCGCAAATTCCTGGTTACGTGGAACACGGATAACGTCACTTTTGACCCCGTGGAAAACGTTTAGAGCGGATCCTGGTCCTCGCAGAGCACGGCAGTGAACCCGTGTAAAGCATCCAGAGCGGAACCTAGTCCTCGCCAAACACGGCAGTAAACCCATAGGAAGTATCTAGTGCAAATTCCTGGTTACGTGGAACACGGATAACGTCACTTCTGACCCCGTGGAAAACATCCAGAGTGGAGCCTAGTCCTCGCCGAACACGGCAGTGAACCCGTGGGAAGCATCTAGTGCAAATTCCTGGTTACGTGGAACACGGATAACGTCACTTATGACCCCGTGGAAAATGTCCAGAGCGGATCCTGGTCCTTGCAGAGCATGGCAGTGAATCCGTGTGAAGCTTCCAGAGCAGAGCCTAGTCCTCGCCGAATACGGCAGTGAACCCGTGGGAAGCATCTAGTGCAAATTCCTGGTTACGTGGAACATGGATAACGTCACTTCTGACCCCGTGGAAAACGTCCAGAGCGGATCCTGGTCCTCACAGAGCACGGCAATGAACCCGTACGAAGCATCCAGAGCGGAGCCTGGTCCTCTCCAAACACGGCTGTGAACCCGTGGGAAGCATCCAGAGCAAATATTGGACTGTGGAGTCCTTAAATCTATGGACTATGATGTCCTTAACCTTGACCGTGATGTCTTAAAACTAACAATAAAAAAAATGATTTCAAACTGATTTTACTTTGGTTGAAGGGTACATTTCTTCACTCCTTTGATATCTGTCGTTGAAATTCCTCAACGTCTTCAAAGAGGTGACGGGTCCCAGTAACCACACACTTCCCGGACCGTGGAGTCCCTAAATCCACGGACTATGACGTCCTTAACCGTGATGTCTTAAAACTAACATCGGACTGTGGGGTCCTTAAATCCACGGACTATGATGTCCGTAAACTCGACCGCGATGTCTTAAAACTAACACCGGACTGTGAGATCCTTAAACTCACGGACTGATGTCCTTAACCTCGACCGTGATGTCTTAAAACTAACAATGGACTATGGAGTCCTTAAATCCAAGGACTATGATGTCCTTAACCTTGACCGTGATGTCTTTAAACTACGGTACCCCAGAAAGCATCCACAGCAACCCCTGACTCCGTGAAATGCGGATAAAGGCAACTTCACCCATCACTTGCGGGTCCTCACGACTCGTAAGGGAATAAAATCTTTTGTGAGATCCTTACGACTCTCAAGATAAAACACTCTTAGAAATCCTCACGATTCCTAAGGAGAAAACGCACCTACGGGATCCTCTCGACCCATAGGGAGAAAATACTTTATGAGACCCTCACGGCTCATAAAGTTGAGAAGTCTTAGGTGACAGATCTTAACCCTGTTTTCTAAGCCATCGCCACTCTACAAAAAGCATAAGATTGACAGTTACATACTGTCTACGGATGGCAAACAACACAACAAGAAATAAGAAAGCAGAGAAATGACACAAGACATTGCAAAAAAAATGTATCTTTTATTCATGTATGCAGTTGGGTACAAAATACATCATATGAAAGAATAAAAGAATGAATACATTTTATTCAAAATTTACAAATGACGCAAAAGCAACTATTGGGAGGGAAGCGTCTTAAGTAGGCCAATCAATTGCTCATGCACTCCCCTCAACCTCTCGTCATGGTCAGCTGCCACGGCCAACTCTGCTTCAACCTGATCTCGTTGCTGCAAATAAGATGAAAGCTGCTCCTCGACTGCCTGCTGAGCTGCCCCGCGATTTTGTGCATCCCGCTCGACGACGTCAAGCTGCTGCCTCAGTGTTAACCCGTCAGAAATGCATCGCAGAAGTCCTTCAAAGATAACTATCAACTGTGCAGCATTTGCATCAACCTTAGCATGCAGTCGTGCAGATTCGCTCGAAGTCTCTCCACACTCCTTATGTTTTAAAGCCGCCTCTTGTTCAAGATGACGGAAGTAGGGAGTGCTATGCTCAACCCACGCAGCCCACTGAGCGTTCATAGCCAGGACCTCTGGAGCAGGACGTCCAACCTCGAGCTCATGCAGGCAAGCCTCGATCTTCCTGTAGTGATTAACCCAAGACTCGATGACGCCTTCATTATGAAAATTTACAAGCGTCGCCAGCATCGGATTAACCTCGGCAGCAAAATCTGCGGCAGATGTATGAGCTTCTGCGTCAAGTTCCTCGATGCATCCGCTCAGCATACTCAAACTCATTGCAGCACACTTTGAGGATGGACGTCTGGAGAATGGGCCTGCCGGCATCATAATGCGAGACTCGAAAGGGGCCGGAGTTGGAGCGACAGCTGCAAAACAAATCACAATCAAATGACGGTTCAAGAAATATAGGAAGTTCATGAACAATGGAATTTACTATACCAGCTGCAGCAGGTGGCAAAGCCGGGAGGACCGGTGGCGCAACTGATCTCTTATCCCCTCCTTCAATATGTAGCACTGCAACCAGAGCAAGGAAGAATCAGAAATAATTTCATTATTGGAAAAAGAAAGAGCATTAATTGAAAACTATACTCACCAGCGCCACTGGATGAAGCAAGCTCCGACGGAAAGGAGAAGTGGGGATGCAGCACCTGGTACAGGTGATCAAGAAGGACTCCTGCAAAGAAGCAATAGTATAACGTCAGTACATAAATTATGCAGCCAAGATATAACTGGTGGGTCACAAATCCATACTTTCCAGCATTCGCGATGGTGCGAGAGAAGGCAGAGGGGCGGTCACCGTCAGGGCGGTAACTGGCGGCGCTGTCTTGAGCAGCGCAGCATTAGCACTAGCCGCACCTGCATTAGAAACAAGATAAACCCTGTCAGGAAGGATTGCAGAATAAAAAAAAGAAGGATGGTAACCCAAAATTTATCTGATGAGTCGCCGACCGGAGCCGTGACGAGAGCGTCACTTGAGGCAACGGTGGCGTCTCCCTCCTCCATTGGCATGATTTCATCTCCTATTGCCTCATCGTCCGACTCTACAGGAGCCGTCGTCACGCTCGCGAGGCCGGGAGACGACAAGGAACCGTAGGCAGGGAGAGCGATGATCGGAGCAGTGCTCGACTTTTGAGAAAGAGAGACCGTCTTGTGCTCAGCGATCATGCCCGTCTCACCCGCTACCCCCTCGGGCTCAGTGGTCATGGCCGTCTCGTCCACCGCTGCCATAGGTTCGTCGGTCGCAGCCGCTCCATC
This sequence comes from Agapanthus africanus, assembly GCA_030015575.1. Lineage (NCBI taxonomy): Eukaryota > Viridiplantae > Streptophyta > Magnoliopsida > Asparagales > Amaryllidaceae > Agapanthus > Agapanthus africanus. The sequence goes on from JASDDO010000031.1 coordinate 105,660,982, forward strand.
TGCTGCTACCCCAGGCTCGGTTGTAGCAGCCGTCTCATCTGCCGCTACCTCGCGCTCGGCAGTGGCGACCGTCTCGGGCATAGTAGTCGTGACTATCTCGTCAGCCACTAGCTCGGGTCCGGCAACTACGGCCGCACTGCCTGCCGTCGCCTCGGGTTCAGCTGCTACCTTCTCTACTGTCCCCTCAGGCTCAACGGTCGCCGCCGTTCCTTCAGTAGGACTCGGCCCTGCAGGACAAGAAATATAAGAATCGATAGTTTAAAACTTTGATAACAAAGCCTCAAAAGCACATTACCTGAGACGAATTTACCGTTGGCTTCCCGAGCTGCACACGCCGCCCGTCTATGAGCAGTAGACAAAGAGACCGGGAGATCCTCTGAAGGAGTAGCAGCGGGAGTAACGGCGCTTGGGCACGCTCCCACGGCCAAAGCAGCGCTACACTCTTTTGCTGCGCGCCGTAGGCGTTTCCTTTCCTCCCGAGTCGTTGCTATAGACCTTTTTGAAGCCTCCTTTAGCAGGTCATCGTCGTCCGTGTTCAGGGTTGCCTCCAGGGCCTTCAAGGCATCCATCATTGGCTTTTTGAGTTGTGTCTCTTGCAGCAATCTCAAAGAAGCCGGAACTTCGGTAGCTGACCCGGAGAGAATTCCTGCATCGGTTTGCGAGATAGGTCTTGTGGTCCCTACGATAAGACAAAGAGGGGGTCAGATTGTTAGTGTATATGCCCTAGAGGCCATTACTGTATCATACTAGTTTGTATATTACTTGATGGAAGCTTGGGATATTCACCTTGTATAAACAATCTTGCTCAATATAGTAGTATGCTACTTGATTTGTTTCTACTTCAATGTGTACATGTGTTTATATTAGTATATCACCTATACGCATTAGTGGAGCCCTTAGGATCTTTGCTTGATTACCAGCGTTGTGATGGCAGTCACACTAGTGGGGGTTGGGTAATCTATAAGCACATCCTTATACAGGTCCCTAGTCGCAGGACTATCGAGACAGGGCATCGATACTCCGGAGTAGACTAGCGTATGCGCTTCTCATCCCAGTATGGGAGATGGTCTGTCCCACAGCCATCAGTACGTCGTACTGGAGATAGTATACGGGTGCTCGTTGGGTTACGAGTACACTGGACAGGACTCGTCGGGAACTGACAGGTTGGTATTATACCTATCGTCAGTTATCAGTTCCCAGGAGACATGAGTACAGCTTAGTTCGCTGACTTGACACTGGCACTTCGCCTCGAGTGTGTTCCCACTGCACTTTGATCACTACCCTACCACGGCTCAAAGGAGTCATGCAAACAGGTAATGGTTGGGTGCAGTCCCGAAGCACTTGGAGGCAGTGACGGTTAGACATGATTCGTCTCTCCCGGTATTAGGAGTTGACATCGCGCTGTGTCTAGGAGAGCCATTACACGAGTAGTCCCTGGCCAGGGCAAGCGAGATATACTGGTAGGCTTCCAATGTTATCTCAGGGTGTTTTCGGCTTCACTCCGACACGACTTGTACCGCTATTAGGGGACTGACGTTTTACCGCCCCTAGGCCCGACATGCGATGTATTAGACGAACAGACCGGACTGTACGGAGACTGTCACATTCAGACTCAGTAGGAGTTCAGATGGGGTTCACCTCGTCAGCCTTCTTGTCGGCATCTACCTGGGGACCGTTACGCACAGCTAGTGCCGCTTGCGGTCTGTGGTTAAACCCACTGCCAGCGTAGTGTCGAGTCTTTAGAGTCCCACACAGAGGGTATTCGCCTCTAGGCAAAACAGAGTAGAGGTCGCATGGTTTTGCGACAGGGTTCGTTCTCATCCGCGCACTTGTGCACGTTTGGAGTCCGGACGGATTATACTAGCAGGCTCTGGTTTGAGCCAGATACTGGTATATGTTTTGGGGTTGTTTTTATCTCTCATTATTCTTGTTCCTCGGAACGAGAATGCAGGTGTGTATGCACAGTTGTTTGAGGCGGAGGAAGAGGTCTTTCATTAGGGTTTCGGAACGGGTGCGTATGCACAGTTGACAGTCATATTTTTCCAAACCCTAATGGATTTATGAAATATCAATTAATAATGGTAATTAAATGAAATTGTGTCATGGTTGATTTTGTTGACTTGTTGACCATGGTTGACTTGTTGACCATGGTTGAATGTTTGACCATCATCATTGTTTTGCAAGGATACTCCTTGATTCTAGCTTACATTCATTTAATGAAGTGATGATAGTGGTCATTCCAAATACAACCATCAACTATTTCATTTTGAATTATTATTATTAATTAGATATATCTTTTTCCTTTTGTTATGGTTGCAAGAGAAAAATGAGCTCATTCTATCATATTGATTCTCTCTCCTCATTTCATCTTCTTCTTCCTCAAGCTCAAGGAGAATCCTTCTCATGTGTTGAGAATCCCTCTCCTTGAAAAGAAAACACCCCATAGATACTCTCTACTCTCTCTAGGGTTCAAGGTTTAGCAAGCCGGAGATCCTAGTTCACTCTAAGTTCGAGAAAGAGCCCGAAGGTTGAACCCTCAGGTGGATCCATCTTTGACGGAAGAAGGCAACGAGGAAAGCACCATCAAGCTCTACAAAAGTTTGAAGAAGAAGGAGTTCAAGTTAGGTATAACCATCTTTCCGAGTAGCTAACTCTCTTTAGCTTGTTTGCTAGTTTAGTTTAGAAAAGATCCCGACTTTGTTAGTCCATGTTGCCCCATGCGCTAAAAATTTGTTATTTATACCGTTTCCGCCTCCCCGTAAGAACCGGGGGTCGCAACGTGGACTTACAGTGGTATCAGAGCCTAACTAAACTTAAACTAGCTTTGTAGTAAAGTGTATGGAAGTTCGATCGGAAAAAAATCACAAAACCGGAAAAACAAAAACCCTAAGTTTCTGTTGAAATTTTTTGTGCTCTAAATGTAAAAAGTTTTACTCCTAAAATCGGCTCAGGGTTTTGTGAAAACACCCACGAAATACGGTCTTATGATTCATTCAAACCGCCGCGGTTCCGCGGCCATAGGTGGCTTAGGCCGCGGAACCGCCGCCGTTTTGTCTCTTCTTGCGATGGTGTTTCGTGTAGTGTTCTTCTGGTAGGGTTTTGGGATTTTTAAGATATGTCATTTGTGCCCAGATTTTCCAGAAAAGAAATTTGTTTTTGGGGGCCTATAATTCCGTATTTTTTTTCCGAACTTCACTACACTTTGACTATGTTGGTTATATCTGTGATGTTTACATGTATTGAACGTTGGCTAATCGCTATAAGTCGATTAGTCGGGGTTATACATCTCTGTGATCTGTGTTTGTTGATGGTATGTGTATATGAATGGATTGGATTGTCGCGGGTGAATAGCCGAGATGGATGTGAGATGAGTGTTGTTTTTCTTTCATTCATTTGTAACATGTAAATTGATGTAATATTATTATTTGTTTGGCCGCACAACCGGGTCGGGGTTGTAGCCGTCATTGTATAATTCTTTTTACTGTTTTTGCTCCTAGGATAGACCCATGGAGGGGTGCACAAACTGCCGGGTACTTGGCGGGTAGTTTGCCGCACCCGTAGGGGTCTTGGGTGGGGTTTTGGCTATTCACCGCGACCGTGTAATCCGCTTTTCGTTGCAGGCTCGAACGGATTGCGGATTCCTAGTATATCCAATGTATTCATCTGTGATCTGTAATGTCTATCATTGCTATATTTATAACTATTTAGGCGTTGCTTATGTTTTGCAGCCGCGCTAGCCCAGCCCCCGCTCTGTCGTTAGTTAAGTAACCTAACGGGTAATGACGGGGCCCAGTGGCGAATGCGAATGGCATAAGCGTACGTCATATTTTGGTTGTTTTCTGCAATGGTAGGATTAAATGATGGGACGCATTAAAAGAACTAATGCAAGATAATAAACCAAGTTAAAATCGTTGGAACACTTTCGAAAAACCACTCGGTTCTTTTCAAAACTAACTTTTAAATACCGAGCTTGAGCCACTCCTTCTAAAACCTATCTCGTTCCATCGATTATATCAAGTTCACTACGTTCACGGTTTTACCAAAACCATTCGTAGCCCTCCGTCGTTTCACATGAATAGTCAATAGTATTCAAGCTGTGTTTGTTGGCCAAAGTCAAGGCATAGTGATTGGTAGCTATTGGGTATTCATGTGCAGCATAGATAGATGCGTTGGTTTGGAACAGTCGTACTGCCTTGTTGGCCAAAGTCAAGGGTAGGTACGGGTGGATTCAAATTAACCTGGAGAACGACGGGTAGAACTTGACATGTGACTTATGATTTGTTGGCCAAAGTCAAGGTCATAAGAGCGTGGGGCAAAAAAAAATCCACATCGGGAGTTTCATAAGTACTGAAACCTGCTAGATTTGCATACCATTTGGAGTGTGGTGATTCTGGTAGGATTCCTTCAGTTTCGTCACGCGATGATATTTGGATCCCGATCCTACTGTGAGTATATGCTACTCCTCGGGAAATTTCTCGCTAAACGATCACTGCTATAAACCTAGTAGGTGTCTAGAAAGGTGTTAGCGGGGCTACGCCCCCAGGGAAAAGAGGTTCTCTAATTAAGGAACTTCGCGGAAGCGTTGGAAAACCTCCCTCGAAGTACCGACACTGGCCTGGCTGAACGGTTAAGCAAGTATTGTGCGGTGGGATTGATCCCGACTAATTCTTCCTTTATGGTTTGAGGAGGGATTCGAGAGACAGTGGGAGCCATCCTGTTTAGACAAATTAAAAACCACTCTAAACTTGCAAGAGCATCGTGCTAAAGTGTTCCTTCTCTCCCCCCTGCAGCGACCAAATCGAAATGACTGGACTTAAGTTACTTCTAGATAAAAACATACTGACAGGGCCAAACTACAAAGATTGGCTCAGGAATGTCAAAATGGCAATCACTTACGACAAGCTGGGGTATCTTCTTACCACCAAAGCTCCCCCCGTCCCAGGTCCCACCTCCAGCGTCGCGGATAAGGAAATCCGTAAGACTTGGGAGATTGATTGCGCGAAGGCCAGGTGCCTCGTACTTGCCTCTATGGACAACGAACATCAGAGGAGGCACGAGAATATGGATTTGGAATCCATATTTCTTCATACAAAAGAACTGTATGGAGAGCAGTCTCATATCGCAAGATACGAAGTGTCGAAGAAGTTATTTTCGGCAAAGTTGGCCGTCGGATCATCGGTAGCGGACCACGTGCTTAAGATGATTGGCTACATTGAGGAGCTCGCGGAACTTGGGACCACGTTGGAAAGTGAACTCTATACGGATTTAATTCTCCAGTCCCTTCCACCCACTTACGCCCAGTTTATACTGAACTTCAACTTACAAGAAAAGGAAGTTGAACTTTCAGAACTCCTCAACATGCTGAGGAGCGCAGAGGGCACCCTACAGAAAGGTAGGGAAACACCCGCTTTGTTTATAGGAGGATCTTCTTCTTCTAGGTCCAAGGCGAAAGCCAAGGGAAAGAGGAAGAAAGCCCCCGCCAAACCAAGAGGCGGTGTTAGTAAAGTGGGTACGAAGGGAAAGGAAAAGGCAACAAAGATTGCGGGGAAGCTTGTGGGAAAGGAGGAATGCTTCTATTGTCATAAGAGTGGACACTGGAAGAAAGATTGCAGGGCTTGGAAGGCCAGGACACAGGAACTGAAGCAGGTTGCGGCTTCAGCTTCAGGTGTGTATGTTATTGAAAACTGTCTTTCTATAAACTCTACTTCCTGGGTATTGGATACCGGATCAGGATCTCATATCTGTAATTCTTTGCAGGCGTTGAGAAACCGTAGGTTTTTGAAGGCAGGTGACATGACCCTCAGAGTTGCGAACGGAGCTAGCATGGATGCTAAAGCCGTGGGGGACTATCACCTGGGAATGACAGATGGGCATGTTTTGGTTTTGCGTAATTGCTTTTTTGTACCCAACGCAACTTGTAATATCATTTCTGTATCTTTGGTTTCTAAAGAAGGTTATGAATTTGCGTTTGTAAGTAATGTTGTAAACATTCGCCTTAATCAAGTTCTGATTGGGTCTGGTACACTGAGCAATGGTATATACGTGTTAAACCAACCACATATTTTCAATGTCCAGAATACACACAAAAGAAAGTCTCCAGATATTAATCAGGCTTTCTTATGGCATTGTAGACTGGGTCATATCAATGAGACACGGTTGACTAAGTTACATAAAGAAGGATACTTGGATCCGTTCGAGTATCAGTCTTATGCCACTTGTGAATCTTGTCTCATGGGAAAGATGACAAAGACTCCGTTCACTGGACACGGAGAAAGAGCGAGCGAGCTCTTGGGACTCGTACACAGCGACGTGTGCGGTCCAATGTCTACACATGCGCGAAGCGGTTACTCTTACTTCATTACTTTTACGGATGATTTTTCAAGGTACGGTTATGTCTTCTTAATGAAACATAAGTCCGAAGCTTTTGAAAAGTTCCAGGAATATAAGAATGAAGTAGAAAACCAAACCGGCAAAAGTATCAAGATTCTAAGATTGGATCGAGGTGGAGAATACTTAAGTGCCGAGTTCCTGAATTATTTAAAAGAGAATGGAATTCTCTCTCAGCTTACTCCTCCATACACTCCGCAACATAACGGTGTATCGGAGAGACGGAACCAAACCCTATTGGATATGGTACGGTCCATGATGAGTAACGCTGAGTTACCGCGATCATTCTGGGGGTATGCGCTAGAATCAGCTGCGTACCTTTTGAACCGAGTTCCTACTAAGACTGTGCCTACTACACCATATGAGATGTGGTGTGGGAAGAGGCCCCATCTCAGTCACATTAAGACATGGGGATGTCCAGCTTTTGTTAAAAAGCAGAATGCAGACAAGCTCGAGGCACGCTTAGTACAGTGCAAGTTCGTGGGATATCCAAAGAACTCCAAGGGATATTTCTTCTACTGTGAAGAGGAACAAAAAGTTCTTGTTTCTCGTCATGCCTACTTCTTGGAAACTGAGTTTTTGGAAACCCAGATAAGTGGGAGCACAGTAGAACTGGAAGAAATTCCAGAACCACAAACCATTACTGAAAGCTTAGAGGAGCCAGAGGGTTCAAAAGAACAGGACATTCCTACGCCGCTCCGCAGGAGTATTAGGCAATCTCATCCGCCCGAGAGATACTACGGTTTTCTCATAGACGGGGATAGAGAGGATTGCATCATAGATTATGATGAGCCTACTAGCTTCCAGCAGGCCGTTCAGAGCGTTGACTCGGTAAGATGGCTGGATGCAATGCGGACCGAAATGGAGTCCATGTACACCAACAAAGTATGGACGTTGGACATTGCTCCAGACGGGGTAAAACCCGTAGGATGCAAGTGGATCTTCAAAAGGAAGATTGGTGTAGATGGGCAGGTTGAGACCTATAAAGCTAGACTTGTAGCAAAGGGTTTCCGTCAAAGACCTGGCTTGGACTATGACGAAACCTTTTCTCCAGTGGCTATGCTGAAATCCATTCGGATCCTTCCTGCCATTGCTGCCTTCCACGATTATGAGATTTGGCAGATGGACGTAAAAACCGCTTTTCTAAATGGAAATTTAGAGGAGTGTGTCTATATGGACTAGCCAGAGGGTTTCATTCAGAGTGGGAGCAGCGGAAAGGTGTGCAAGTTGCTTAAGTCCATTTATGGACTAAAGCAGGCATCGCGGAGTTGGAACATCTGCTTTGATGAGACGGTCAAGGAATTTGGCTTTATCAAAAATCCAGATGAACCATGCATCTATAGTAGATTTGTAGCGAGAACTGTAGTATTCCTCGTTTTATACGTGGATGACATTCTCTTAATAGGAGATGACATTCCTATGCTACAATCTGTCAAGGGGTTCTTGTCACAAAGGTTCTCCATGAAAGACCTGGGTGATGCCTCATACATCCTGGGGATCCGGATCCATCGTGATAGATCCAAGAGGATATTAGGACTTTCTCAGTCTAGGTACATCGACACCGTACTGAAAAGATTCAGTATGGAAGATTCCAAGCGCGGTAACCTACCGGCTTGTCACGGGATCACCCTCTCTAAAGAGATGTCCCCCAAGACTGATTTGGAGAGGGATCACATGTCTATTATACCCTACGCTTCTGCGGTAGGCTCTATAATGTATGGGATGTTGTGTACCAGACCGGATGTAGCTTATGCACTGAGTGTGGTAAGCCGGTATCAGTCAAACCCTGGGGAGAAACACTGGATAGCGGTAAAGAACATTCTCAAGTACCTGAGAAGGACTAAGGAGATGTTCTTGGTGTATGGCGGAAAAGACCTCCAGATCGAGGCCTTTGCTGACTCCAGCTTCCAGAGTGACAAGGATGATTCTAAGTCCATGTCGGGTTTTGTCTTTACCCTCAATGGAGGGGCGGTGTGTTGGAAGAGTTCCAAACAGGAAACCGTTGCGGACTCGACTATGGAAGCGGAATACATCGCTGCATCTGATGCCGCAAAAGAAGCTGTCTAGATGAGGAAGTTCTTGATAGAACTTCAGGTGGTTCCGTCCATTGTTGACCCAATACATCTGTATTGCAACAACAACGGGGCTATAGCTTTAGCGAAGGAACCCAGGTCCCATCAGAGATCCAGGTACATCTTGAGGCGGTATCACCTGATCAGGGAGATCGTGGATCGCAAGGAGATCGAGGTTCGGAAGGTTGCTTCAGAAGAAAACACTGCAGATCCATTCACCAAGGCACTGCCCCAGACTCAGTTCGAGCGGCTGATCGAGATGATAGGTCTTCGATACGCCAGTACATGGCCTTAGTGCAAGTGGGAGATTGTTAGTATATATGCCCTAGAGGCCATTACTGTATCATACTAGTTTGTATATTACTTGATGGAAGCTTGGGATATTCACCTTGTATAAACAATCTTGCTCAATATAGTAGTATGCTACTTGGTTTGTTTCTACTTCAATGTGTACATGTGTTTATATTAGTATATCACCTATACGCATTAGTGGAGCCCTTAGGATCTTTGCTTGATTACCAGCGTTGTGATGGCAGTCACACTAGTGGGGGCTGGGTAATCTATAAGCACATCCTTATACAGGTCCCTAGTCGCAGGACTATCGAGACAGGGCATCGATACTCCGGAGTAGACTAGCGTATGCGCTTCTCATCCCAGTATGGGAGATGGTCTGTCCCACAGCCATCAGTACGTCGTACTGGAGATAGTATACGGGTGCTCGTTGGGTTACGAGTACACTGGACAGGACTCGTCGGGAACTGACAGGTTGGTATTATACCTATCGTCAGTTATCAGTTCCCAGGTGACATGAGTACAGCTTAGTCCGCTGACTTGACACTGGCACTTCGCCTCGAGTGTGTTCCCACTGCACTTTGATCACTACCCTACCACGGCTCAAAGGAGTCGTGCAAACAGGTAATGGTTGGGTGCAGTCCCGAAGCACTTGGAGGCAGTGACGGTTAGACAGGATTCGTCTCTCCCGGTATTGGGAGTTGACATCGCGCTGTGTCTAGGAGAGCCATTACACGAGTAGTCCCTGGCCAGGGCAAGCGAGATATACTGGTAGGCTTCCAGTGTTATCTCAGGATGTTTTCGGCTTCACTCCGATACGACTTGTACCGCTATTAGGGGACTGACGTTTTACCGCCCCCTAGGCCCGACATGCGATGTATTAGACGAACATACCGGACTGTATGGAGACTGTCACATTCAGACTCAGTAGGAGTTCAGATGGGGTTCACTCGTCAGCTTTCTTGTCGGCATCTACCTGGGGACCGTTACGCACAGCTAGTGCCGCTTGCGGTCTGTGGTTAAACCCACTGCCAGCGTAGTGTTGAGTCTTTAGAGTCCCACACAGAGGGTATTCGCCTCTGGGCAAAACAGAGTAGAGGTCGCATGGTTTTGCGACAGGGTTCGTTCTCATCTGTGCACTTGTGCACGTTTGGAGTCCGGACGGATTATACTAGCAGGCTCTGGTTTGAGCCAGATATTGGTATATGTTTTGGGGTTGTTGTTATCTCTCAGTATTCTTGTTCCTCGGAACGAGAATGCAGGTGTGTATGCACAGTTGTTTGAGGCGGAGGAAGATGTCTTTCATTAGGGTTTCGGAATGGGTGCGTATGCACAGTTGACAGTCATATTTTTCCAAACCCTAATGGATTTATGAAATATCAATTAATAATGGTAATTAAATGAAATTGTGTCATGGTTGATTTTGTTGACTTGTTGACCATGGTTGACTTGTTGACCATGGTTGAATGTTTGACCATCATCATTGTTTTGCAAGGATACTCCTTGATTCTAGCTTACATTCATTTAATGAAGTGATGATAGTGGTCATTCCAAATACAACCATCAACTATTTCATTTTGAATTATTATTATTAATTAGATATATCTTTTTCCTTTTGTTATGGTTGCAAGAGAAAAATGAGCTCATTCTATCATATTGATTCTCTCTCCTCATTTCATCTTCTTCTTCCTCAAGCTCAAGGAGAATCCTTCTCATGTGTTGAGAATCTCTCTCCTTGAAAAGAAAACACCCCATAGATACTCTCTACTCTTTCTAGGGTTCAAGGTTTAGCAAGCCGGAGATCCTAGTTCACTCTAAGTTCGAGAAAGAGCCCGAAGGTTGAACCCTCAGGTGGATCCATCTTTGACGGAAGAAGGCAACGATGAAAGCACCATCAAGCTCTACAAAAGTTTGAAGAAGAAGGAGTTCAAGTTAGGTATAACCATCTTTCCGAGTAGCTAACTCTCTTTAGCTTGTTTGCTAGTTTAGTTTAGAAAAGATCCCGACTTTGTTAGTCCATGTTGCCCCATGCGCTAAAAATTTGTTATTTATACCGTTTCCGCCTCCCCGTAAGAACCGGGGGTCGCAACGTGGACTTACACAGATTGCTCATAAGAAATGGAAGGAGAGATATAGTAAACCGAAATGTACCAAGGCCTAAGGATGCTCTGAGTCGTTCCTCCTCCTGGAAAGTTTTGAGGGAGGCGGCGATGGCTTCTTCGGTAGAAATGCCTGTTAAAAGAAGGAAAAGCATTAGTCAAAAAACAATGATAGAAGTACGATGCAATGACGAAAAATACAACTAGTGATTACCTGATTACGCAAGTTTAGCCAACCACGCATCGCGTCTTGCCAATCGCTCAGAAGCTGCAATGGCGGCCGCCATATCAGTGTCGTCTGGCGGCATAAATAAGCCCTCGTTGGTCCCGTACTCACCCAAGCCTTCGCTATAAGGAGCATGAGGTTCCTGACTAAATGCAACGTCAGCAGAGAGGATCGACTTCTTCTTACTCTTCTGCGCGCGAACTCCAGCCGCACCCAAAATCAGCTTATGCTTCGTGGGCACCTTGGGACGGCGGGTCCCGATATCTGAGCCCACGGCGGATTCGGGTGAAACCACGTTCACCGTCTCCACGGGAGCGCGGGGCACTGGGGGCACGTCCACAGAATCACGGGGAAATCTACGCGGCGAGCTTAGCATACGCGGAGGCTCATCTCCAGCATCTCCTCTCAGCAGAGGAACGACAGGGGTCCTTTGCCTTAGGGGGACCTTGCGGTCGCCAGTGGGGGGCGTACTCGTACGGTCAATCAGCAGCCGCTTCTCTTCTCGGATAACAACACCCATCACATGCTGATACCAAGCCCCGTACACGTTGAGGGCCTTTGGAAAGCAAGTCGGCTCGCTAATGAAGAAATGGGAGCCCGTATTTAGCCGCATGAAGTGATGCAATGCATTCCGTATCCCCTCTCTGGTAGCCGCAGGCTCTTCCAAAAACGCCTCCAGTGGGACCCCTTGGTTATAACTTAACTGCTGGGCGAACCGATGGGGGTTAAACCTCATAAAGAGCGCCATATCATTCTGCCTGAACACCAGGAAGCCCGGCCGGATGGAGTATAAGTGAAGAATCTCTCGGGCTTTCAATACGGAGGCCCTGTCCTTGAAACCATCACGCAACGCCAATACCGACTTGGAGGTTTCCGGGTCGATGGTCATGACCTTGTCCGTGAAAGAAATGCCCGCTCCGACCGTGCGCGGACGAAGAAGCAACCCCCTAGCCTCCCGTGGAGGCGGATTCACAATAGAAGCGCCGACCAGCCACATGACTCTCGGGAGTCTGCACTTTTCGTAGAACGAGGGCTTCTTGTGAATACCAAAAACCCCGAGCACATGCATTTCCAGCCATGAAGTAAAGCAGTGCATCGGGAGATTGGCGGGTTGCACCCCCGGTTCATTTGCGTCCGCCGCCACGCTGAATCCATGGTACAGGTGGGCCAACCCGGTGATTCCAATCGACAACTGTATACTAGCCACCATCCGATGCGCTGGGTAGAAGTGTTAGTGTATATGCCCTAGAGGCCATTACTGTATCATACTAGTTTGTATATTACTTAATGGAAGCTTGGGATATTCACAGTTGTATATACAATCTTGCTCGAAATGGTAGTATGCTACTTGGTTTGTCTCTGCTTTAATATGTGCATGTGTTTCTTTTAGCATATTGCTGGTATACATATTAGTAGAGCCCTTAGGATATTTGCTTGATTACCAGCGTTGTGATGGCGCTCTCACTCGTGGGAGCTGGGTAATCTATAAGCACATCCTTATACAGGTCCCTGGTCGTTGGACTATCGAGACAGGGCATCGATACTCCGGAGTAGACTAGCGTATGCGCTTCTCATCCCAGTGTGGGAGACGGCCTGTCCCACAACCGTAAGTACGTCGTACTTGGGATAGTATGCGGGTGCTCGTTAGGTTACGAGTACACTGGACAGGACTCGTCGGGAACTGTTGGTTGGTAATATACCTATCGTCAGTTATCAGTTCCCAGGTGACATGAGTACAGCTTAGTCCGCTGACTTGACACTGTCACTTCGCCTCGAGTGTGTTCCCACTGCACTTTGATTACTACCCTACCACGGCTCAGAGGAGTCGTGCAAACAGGTAGTTTTTGGGTGCAGTCCCGAAGCACTTGGAGGCAGTGACGGTTAGACAGGATTCGTCTCTCCCGGTATTGGGGGTTGACATCGCGCTGTGTCCAGGAGAGCCATTACACGAGTAGTCCCTGGCCAGGGCAAGCGAGATATATTGGTAGGCTTCCAGTGTTATCTCAGGGTGTTCTGGGCTACACTCCGACACGACTTGTACCGCTATTAGGGGACTGACGTTCACCGCCCCCTTAGGCCCGCCATGCGATGTATCAGACGAACAGACCGGACTGTACGGAAACTGTCACATACAGGCTCAGTAGGAGTGCAGATGGGGTTCACCTCGTCAGTCTTCTTATCGACATCTACCTGGGGACCGTTACGTACAGCTAGTGCCGCTTGCGGTCTGTGGTTAAACCCACTGCCAGCGTAGTGTCGAGTCTTTAGAGTCCCACACAGAGAGCTATTCGCCTTTAGGCAAAACGAGTAGAGGTCGCATGGTTTTGCGACAGGGTTCGTTCGCATCCGCGCACTTGTGCACGTTTGCTGTCCGGACAGTTTATACTAGCGGGCTTTGGTTTAAGCCGGATCCTAGTATATGATTTGACATTGGTTTTTCTCAGAGTATTCATGTTCCTCGAATCACGAATGCGGGTGCGTATGCACAGTTGCTTGAGATTGAGGGAGAGGACCTTGTTTAGGGTTAATGACTATTGTCATTTTATTAACCCTATTGCTTTTGTGTGTATTATTGTTAATTAATAATTAGCTTAATTATTGTGCATGGTTGTTGTTGTTGACATTTTGACTTCATTGACTTGTTGACCAAGTTGACAATTTGACCATGATCATTTCATTTGGAAGATGCTCTTTGATCCTTGCAATTTGCATTAATAAGTGAAATGATAATGGTCACCTCTTGATTAAACCATGACAATTTTCTTGCTAATTAATTAATTAAAATAACACACACATATTAGTGAGAATGGCTCACTAATAATTCATTCTATCATATCCTTTCTCTCTCTTGCTCATCCTCTCCCTCAAGCTCTCTCCCTCTCATGTGTTGAGAAACAAAAAAGCTTGAGAAAAACCTTCACTTGATCTTCTCTACTCACTTCTAGGGTTCAAGTCTTAGCATTTCTTGCACTCTAGTTACTCCTAGCTTGGAGTTGAAGCTAAAGGTCGAGGCTTTCGGGTGGATCCTTCTTTGACGGAAGAAGACAAGCAAGGTGAGGCCTTTCTACCATTCCGACGAGCAAGGAGAGAAGGAGTTCGAGCTCAAGGTATAACCTTTCTACAACTTAGCTAGTTGTTAGCTTTCTTTAGCTAGTTTTAGTTTAGTAAAGATCCTCACAAGCAAGGTCCATGTTGCCTAAGTCATTAAAAATCCAATTTTTATTATGTTTTCCGCCTCCCCGTAAGCACCGGGGTGGGCAACTTGGACTTACAGTGGTATCAGAGCCTAAGTAAACTCAAACTAGCTAGGTAGTGAAGTGTAACGAAGTTTCGAAACCGAAAATCCAAAAACCGAACTTTTGAAAAACCCTAGTTTCTGTTGAATTTTTTTTTGCTCAAAATGGAAAACTTTATATTTGTAAATTCGGCTCAGGGTTTTTTATGAATAGCCACGAAATACGGTACAGTGATTCGTTCAAACCGCCGCCCTTCCGCGGCACGAGGTAGGCATGTGCCGCGGAAGCGCCGCGATTTGTCGTCTTCTCTGCATCGTTTTTCGTGCAGTGTCTGTCTGTGTTGATTTTGGGATTTTTAGGATATATTATATGTGCCCAGATTTTCCAAAACTAAAATTTACTTTTGGGGGCCTATAAATCCGTATTTTTCGGAACTTCACTACACTTTAACTACATCGATTATATCTGTAATGCTTGCATGTATTGAACGTCGGCTAATCGCTATAAGACGATTAGTCGGGGTTATACATGATCTGTGATTGTTATTGGTTTGTGGATATGAATGGATTGGATTGTCGCGGGTGAATGGCCGGGGTGGATGTGAGATGAGCGTTGTTTTTCTTTCATTCATTTGTAACATGTAAATTGATGTAATAATATTATTTGTATGGCCGCACAGCCGGGTCGGGGTTGTAGCCGTCATTGTATAATTCTTTTTACTGTTTTTGCTCCTAGGATAGACCCATGGAGGGGGTGCACAAACTACCGGGTACTCGAAGTGCCGAGTGGCCTACTCACGGTGGTGAGGGAGGTTGCTTCGCTTCGGGTGCTTGGCGGGTAGTTTGCCGCACCCGTAGGGGTCTTGGGTGGGGTATTGGCTATTCACCGCGACCGTGTAATCCGCTTTGCATTGCAGGCTCGAACGCATTGCGGATTCCTAGTATATCCAATGTATTCATCTGTGATCTGTAATGTCTATCATTGCTATATATTTATATAGAATAACTATTTAGGCGTTGCTTATGTTTTACAGCCGCGCTAGCCCAGCCCCCGCTCTGTCGTTAGTTAAGTAACCTAACGGGTGATGACGGGGCCCCGTGGCGAATGCGAATGGCATAAGCGTACGTCATATTTTGGTTGTTTTCTGCAATGGTAGGATTAAATGATGGGACGCATTAAAAGAACTAATGCAAGAAATAAACCAAGTAAAAGTCGATTGGAACACTTTGAAAACCACTCGGTTCTTTTCAAAACTAAACTTTTAAACGCGGAGCTCGAACCACTCCTTTTAAAAGCTATCTCGTTCCATCGATTATATCAAGTTCACTACGTTCACGGTTTCGCCAAAACCATCCGTAGCCCTCCATCATTTCGGTTAAATATTCGGTAGTATTCAAGCTATGTATTTTGACCTCACGCCAAGGCATAGTGATTGGTAGCTGCCGGATATTTATCCGTTGCATAGATAGAATGCGTTGATTTGAGACAGTCGTGCTGCCATTTTGGCCTACGTCAAGGGTAGGTACGGGTGGGTTCAAATTAACCAGGATAATGATGGGAAGAACTTGACATGTGATTTATGACATTTTGACCTCACGCCAAGGTCATAAGAGCATGGGGCAAAAATCCACATCGGGAGTTTCATAAGTACTGAAACTTGCTAGCGTTGCATACCATTTGGAGTGTGATGATTCTGGTAGGATTCCTTCGGTTTTATCACGCGATGATATCTGGATCCCGATCCTACTGTGAGTATATGCTACTCCTCGGGAAAACTCTCACTTAACGATCAATGCTATAAACTTAGTAGGTGCCTAGAAAGGTGTTAGCGGGGCTACGCCCACAGGGAAAAGAGGTTACTTAATTAAGGAACTTCGCGAAAGCGTTGGAAAACCTCCCTCGAAGTACCGACACTGGCCTGGCTGAACGGTTAAGCAAGAATTGTACGGTGAGAATGATCCCGGCTAATCCTTTTCTTTATGGTTTGAGAAGGGATTCGAGAAACAGTGGGAGCCATCCAGTTTAGACAAATTAAAAACCACTCTAAACTTGCAAGAGCATCATGCTAAAGTGTTTCTTTTCTCTCTCCTAATTGCAGCGACCATTCAACATGACCGGACTTAAGTTACTGTTAGATAAAAATATATTGACAGGGCCAAACTACAAAGATTGGCTCAGGAATGTCAAGATGGCTATCACTTATGACAAGCTGGGGTATATACTTACCACCAAAGCTCCCCCTGTCCCAGGTCCCACCTCCAGCGTCGCGGATGTAGAAATCCGTAAGACATGGGAGATAGATTGCGCGAGGGCCAGATGCCTCGTACTAGCCTCGATGGACAACGAACATCAGAGGAGGCACGAGAATATGGACCTAGAGTCCATATTTCTCCATACAAAAGAACTGTATGGGGAGCAGTCTCGTATCGCTAGATACGAAGTGTCGAAGATTTTTTTTCGGCAAGGTTGGCCGTCGGATCATCGGTAGCGGACCACGTGCTTAAGATGATCGGCTACATAGAGGAGCTCGCGGACCTAGGGACCACGTTGGAGAATGAACTCTATACCGATTTGATTCTCCAGTCCCTTCCTTCCACTTACGCCCAGTTCATTCTTAACTTCAACATGCAAGGAAAGGAGGTTGAACTTGCCGAACTTCTGAACATGTTGAGGACTGCTGAGGGCACCCTACAGAAGGGTAGGGAGACATCCACTTTGTTTATAGGAGGATCTTCCTCTTCTAGGTCCAGGGCGAAAGCCAAGGGCAAGAAGAAGAAAGCCCCCGCCAAACCAAGAGGCGGTGTCGGTAAAGTGGATACGAAGGGAAAGGGTAAAGCAACAAAAGTAGCGGGGAAGATGGTGGGGAAGGAAGAATGCTTCTATTGTCACAAAAGTGGTCACTGGAAACAGGATTGCAAGGCTTGGAAAGCCAGAACACAGGATTTGAAGCGAGTTGCAGCTTCAGCTTCAGGTGTGTATGTTATTGAAAACTGTCTATCAATAAACTCTACATCCTGGGTATTGGATACCGGATCAGGATCTCATATCTGTAATTCTTTGCAGGCGTTGAGAAAGCGTAGAGTTTTGAAGGCAGGTGACATGACCCTCAGAGTTGCGAACGGTGCTAGCATGGATGCTGAGGCCGTGGGGGACTATCACCTGGGATTATCAGATGGACACTTTTTGGTTTTGCGTAGTTGTTATTATGTACCAAATGCAACCTGTAATATCATTTCTGTATCTTTATTATCTAAAGAAGGTTATGAATTTGCATTTGTAAGTAATGTAGTGAACATTCACCTTAATCAAGTTTTGATTGGGTCAGGTACATTGAACAACGGTATATACGTTTTAAACCAACCGCAGGTTTTCAATATCCAGAATACACACAAAAGAAAGTCTCCAGAAATTAATAAAACTTTCTTATGGCATTGTAGACTGGGTCACATCAATGAGAGAAGATTGACTAAGTTACATACTGAAGGATATTTGGATCCGTTCGAATATCAATCGTATGCAACTTGTCAATCCTGTCTCAAAGGAAAGATGACAAAGGCTCCATTTTCTGGACACGGAGAAAGAGCGAGCGAGCTCTTGGGACTCGTACACAGCGACGTGTGCGGTCCAATGTCTACACATGCGCGAAGCGGTTTTTCTTACTTCATTACTTTTACGGATGATTTCTCAAGATTCGGACACATCTTCTTAATGAAGCATAAATCCGAAGCTTTTGATAAGTTCCAGGAATATAAGAATGAAGTAGAAAAACAGACCGGCAAAAGTATCAAGATCCTAAGATCGGATCGAGGAGGAGAATACTTAAGTGCCGAATTCCTGAATTACTTAAAAGAGAATGGAATTCTCTCTCAGCTTACTCCTCCATACACTCCGCAACATAACGGTGTATCGGAGAGACGGAACCGGACCCTATTGGATATGGTACGGTCCATGATGAGTAACGCTGAGTTGCCGCGATCGTTCTGGGGATATGCGCTAGAAACAGCTGCATATCTTTTGAACCGTGTTCCCACTAAGACTGTGCCTACCACACCATATGAGTTATGGAGTGGGAAGAAACCCTATCTTCAATACTTGAAGATTTGGGGATGTCCAGCTTATATCAAAAAGCAGCATACGGACAAGCTCGAGGCACGCTCAGTACTGTGCAAGTTTGTGGGATACCCAAAGAACTCCAGAGGGTATCTTTTCTATTACGCAGAGGAACAAAAAGTCCTTGTTTCTCGTAATGCCCATTTTCTGGAACATCAGTTTTTAGAAAAAGAAATAAGTGGGAGCGCAATAGAACTGGAAGAAATTCCAGAACCACAAACTGTTACTGAAAGCTTAGTGGAACCAGAAGGTTCAAAAGAACAGGACATTCCTACGTCACTCCGCAGGAGTAGTAGGCAGTCTCATCCGCCCGAGAGGTACTACGGTTTTCTCATTGACGGGGATAGAGAGGACTGCATCCTAGATTGTGATGAGCCTACTAGCTTCCAGCAAGCCATTCAGAGCGTCGACTCGGTAAAATGGCTGGATGCAATGCGGACCGAGATGGAGTCCATGTACACCAACAAAGTATGGACGTTGGACATTGCTCCAGACGGGGTAAAACCCGTAGGATGCAAGTGGATCTTCAAAAGGAAGATTGGTGTAGATGGACAGGTTGAGACCTATAAAGCTAGACTGGTAGCAAAGGGTTTTCGTCAGCGACCTGGTTTGGACTATGACGAAACCTTTTCTCCAGTAGCTATGCTGAAATCCATTCGGATCCTTCTTGCCATCGCTGCTTTCCACGATTATGAGATTTGGCAGATGGACGTAAAGACAGCTTTTCTAAATGGTCATTTAGAGGAGTGTGTCTATATGGACCAGCCAGAGGGTTTCATTCAGGGTGGGAGCAGCGGAAAGGTGTGCAAGTTGCTCAAGTCCATTTATGGACTCAAGCAGGCATCGCGGAGTTGGAACATCTGCTTTGATGAGACGGTCAAAGAATTTGGCTTTATCAAAAATCCAGATGAACCACGCATCTATTGTAGATTTGTAGCGAGAACTATAGTATTCCTCGTTTTATACGTGGATGACATTCTCTTAATAGGAAATGACATTCCTATGCTACAATCTGTCAAGGGGTTCTTGTCACACAGGTTCTCCATGAAAGACCTGGGTGATGCCTCATACATTCTGGGTATCCGGATCTACCGTGACAGATCCAAGAGGATATTAGGACTCTCACAGTCTAGGTACATCGACACCATACTGAAGAGATTCAGTATGGAAGATTCCAAGCGCGGTAATCTACCGGCTTATCACGGGATCACCCTCTCCAAAGAGATGTCTCCCAAGACTGATTTGGAGAGGGATCGCATGTCTATTATACCCTACGCTTCTGCGGTAGGCTCTATAATGTATGCGATGTTGTGTACCAGACCGGATGTGGCTTATGCACTGAGTGTGGTAAGCAGGTATCAGTCAAACCCTGGGGAGAAACATTAGATAGCAGTAAAGAACATTCTCAAGTACCTGAGAAGGACTAAGGAGATGTTCTTGGTGTATGGCGGAAAAGACCTGCAGATTGAGGCCTTTGCTGACTCCAGCTTCCAGAGTGACAAGGATGATTCCAAGTCCATGTCGGGTTTTGTCTTTACCCTCAATGGAGGGGCGGTGTGTTGGAAGAGCTCCAAACAGGAAACCGTTGCTGACTCGACTATGGAAGCGGAATACATCGCTGCATCTGATGCCGCAAAAGAAGCTGTCTGGATGAGGAAGTTCTTGAAAGAACTTCAGGTGGTTCCGTCCATTGTTGACCCAATACCTCTGTATTGCGACAACAACGGGGCTATAGCTTTAGCGAAGGAACCCAGGTCCCATCAGAAATCCAGACACATCTTAAGGCGGTATCACCTGATCAGGGAGATTGTGGATCGCCAGGAGATCGAGGTCCGGAGAGTTGCATTAGAGGATAACACAGCAGATCCATTCACCAAGGCCTTGCCCCAGACTCAGTTCGAGCGGCTGATCGAGATGATAGGTCTTCGATACGCCAGTACATGGCCTTAGTGCAAGTGGGAGATTGTTAGTGTATATGCCCTAGAGGCCATTACTTTATCATACTAGTTTGTATATTACTTAATGGAAGCTTGGGATATTCACAGTTGTATATACAATCTTGCTCGAAATGGTAGTATGCTACTTGGTTTGTCTCTGCTTTAATATGTGCATGTGTTTCTTTTAGCATATTGCTGGTATACATATTAGTAGAGCCCTTAGGATATTTGCTTGATTACCAGCGTTGTGATGGCGCTCGCACTCGTGGGAGCTGGGTAATCTATAAGCACATCCTTATACAGGTCCCTGGTCGTTGGACTATCGAGACAGGGCATCGATACTCCGGAGTAGACTAGCGTATGCACTTCTCATCCCAGTGTGGGAGACGGTCTGTCCCACAACCGTTAGTACGTCGTACTTGGGATAGTATGCGGGTGCTCGTTAGGTTACGAGTACACTGGACAGGACTCGTCGGGAACTGTTGGTTGGTAATATACCTATCGTCAGTTATCAGTTCCCAGGTGACATGAGTACAGCTTAGTCCGCTGACTTGACACTGTCACTTCGCCTCGAGTGTGTTCCCACTGCACTTTGATTACTACCCTACCACGGCTCAGAGGAGTCGTGCAAACAGGTAGTTTTTGGGTGCAGTCCCGAAGCACTTGGAGGCAGTGACGGTTAGACAGGATTCGTCTCTCCCGGTATTGGGGGTTGACATCGCGCTGTGTCCAGGAGAGCCATTACACGAGTAGTTCCTGGCCAGGGCAAGCGAGATATACTGGTAGGCTTCCAGTGTTATCTCAGGGTGTTCTGGGCTACACTCCGACACGACTTGTACCGCTATTAGGGGACTGACGTTCACCACCCCCTAGGCCCGCCATGCGATGTATCAGACGAACAGACCGGACTGTACGGAGACTGTCACATACAGGCTCAGTAGGAGTGCAGATGGGGTTCACCTCGTCAGTCTTCTTATCGACATCTACCTGGGGACCGTTACGTACAGCTAGTGCCGCTTGCGGTCTGTGGTTAAACCCACTGCCACCGTAGTGTCGAGTCTTTAGAGTCCCACACAGAGAGCTATTCGCCTTTAGGCAAAACG
Organism: Agapanthus africanus; assembly: GCA_030015575.1. Taxonomy (NCBI): domain Eukaryota; kingdom Viridiplantae; phylum Streptophyta; class Magnoliopsida; order Asparagales; family Amaryllidaceae; genus Agapanthus; species Agapanthus africanus. Next base: position 105,682,443 of record JASDDO010000031.1, read on the forward strand.
AGTAGAGGTCGCATGGTTTTGCGACAGGGTTCGTTCGCATCCGCGCACTTGTGCACGTTTGCTGTCCGGACAGTTTATACTAGCGGGCTTTGGTTTAAGCCGGATCCTAGTATATGATTTGAGATTGGTTTTTCTCAGAGTATTCGTGTTCCTCGAATCACGAATGCGGGTGCGTATGCACAGTTGCTTGAGATTGAGGGAGAGGACCTTGTTTAGGGTTAATGACTATTGTCATTTTATTAACCCTATTGCTTTTGTGTGTATTATTGTTAATTAATAATTATCTTAATTATTGTGCATGGTTGTTGTTGTTGACATTTTGACTTCATTGACTTATTGACCAAGTTGACAATTTGACCATGATCATTTCATTTGGAAGATACTCTTTGATCCTTGCAATTTGCATTAATAAGTGAAATGATAATGGTCACCTCTTGATTAAACCATGACAATTTTCTTGCTAATTAATTAATTAAAATAACACACACATATTAGTGAGAATGGCTCACTAATAATTCATTCTATCATATCCTTTCTCTCTCTTGCTCATCCTCTCCCTCAAGCTCTCTCCCTCTCATGTGTTGAGAAACAAAAAAGCTTGAGAAAAACCTTCACTTGATCTTCTCTACTCACTTCTAGGGTTCAAGTCTTAGCATTTCTTGCACTCTAGTTACTCCTAGCTTGGAGTTGAAGCTAAAGGTCGAGGCTTTCGGGTGGATCCTTCTTTGACGGAAGAAGACAAGCAAGGTGAGGCCTTTCTACCATTCCGACGAGCAAGGAGAGAAGGAGTTCGAGCTCAAGGTATAACCTTTCTACAACTTAGCTAGTTGTTAGCTTTCTTTAGCTAGTTTTAGTTTAGTAAAGATCCTCACAAGCAAGGTCCATGTTGCCTAAGTCATTAAAAATCCAATTTTTATTATGTTTTCCGCCTCCCCGTAAGCACCGGGGTGGGCAACTTGGACTTACAAGAAGACGGACGACCTCATGTAGCGTGGGTGCATGGGGAGCGTGAACCAGCACAGCCACAACCCCAGAAACCCCAGAAAGAAAGTCTCCTCGTCGATGCCCGGCGCAGCGATTTCCGATAAGGGCATGATTGCAGCATCGGGAAGGTAAAAACCCTTTTGGTCGTCTTTCAGTGCTGGTCGACGATCTAAGCCAAAGCCGAAGGGGTCGTCGAGCTTGGCGAACTTTTCGCTCCGCTGCGACAGAATCTCCGGTCGAAGAAAGCGGGCGATGAAGTCTGCAAACCCAACTCTCCAGCCTCCCGATTCCAAATAGAGGCTTTCATACATGTTTAGCACCTTTACCAAGCTCGAAAACTGGTGCTGAATAGCATTCTCCGGCGTTAGGCCCATTACTAGCGGCTTAGTGGCGAAGACATATTCATCAGGAGAAAGCAGCTCTTCATAATGCCCCCTCTCACTGGCAAACCGGAAATCTCAGCAAATTCTTCTAGGGGGATGGAGACTTTCCTGTCCGTCAGAAGAAAGGAATGAGTGGGGATGTTCCATTGTTCCACGAATGCCTTAACTGTAACGCTTTGAAAATCGTTTCGGTGAAATTTCGAAAAAATCGGTAAAATAAGGGGGTTTTCTGTAAAAAATCAAAATACAAATATCTTATTATAAAAATTAAATATACATATTCTAGCTATGTAATTGCTATTATTTGGTGTTTATTGAGCCGCTGGTGAAATTTCAAATTTTCTAAAAAAAATATTATATTATTATTATTTTAAGCCGTCACTAATACATTTAATTAAGGAAAATTACAAATTGGAATGAGTTGAAACAAATTTTGTGTATCATAAAACATTAAATAAAATTTTATCATATAGTTTTTGGAACGAAATCATTTGCCAAAACGGTTTAGAAATTATTGAAGAAAAAAGCCTTTTTTAGCGTAAATGGATGTTTGGGGTATTATATTTATCATTTTTCATCACCCCACACCCGTACCCACATCCACACACTCCCATTTACTTCCCCCCTTGAAGAATTCAGCATCCCCCATTTATTTTCCCCACTTGAATTTCAAAGGAAAGAAATGAAAGAAAAGAAAAGAAAATGGAGAAATGAGGTGGACCTTTGACCTTGAATTGACTTTGACTTCTTCCCCCACTTTCTCTACCTCCCTCTCTCTCCTCTCCCACTCCCATTCAGCCGACCCCCTACCCTCCTACAGCAGCAACAGCCCCCCCATTTCCCTTCTCTTTTCTCTTCAAACTTCATCAAAAATTGCCTCAAATCCATCAAAAAAAATCCCAAAACCCAAATCCGACTCCTACCCATTTTAGCTTAGCCCGTATAGCATGGATCTTTGTGAAGAGAGAGCATTTTGGAGGGCCATGGATGCTTGTGGATCTTCAAATGTTTTGGGTATAATTCTAAAACATTTTTGCTTAATTTGTTACTAATTTCTTAAAGCTAAACTACTTAAGTGTTAATTAGGCTTAAGTTGCAAGTTTTGGAATTCAAGTTATGAATTTGGATGCAAGTTAGGGTTTTATAAAATTGGTGTATGGTTGTGTGTTATATTTAGGCTTTTTGTCATGTTAATACAAGATTAGTAGCTTGTGCTAATTGTTAGTTTAAAAATTGTGTTAATTTGCTAATTTGCTTACTAGGTTTTTGAAATTGGTTAAATACTTGGGATTAAAAATGTGTTTAGGTTTTTCATGACTTCATTAACTTTATTAAGTGTGGTTTAATGCTTTAGATCATGGAAATCCAACCTAAATTGTAGTTTGTGCATTTTTGCTATGAAATTGTTAAAAAGGGTATTTTGTAAACTAGAATATTAGGGTTTTTGGAATTTAATGAGATTAAATTCCGGAAATTGTTTCTATGACTTATTTAAGATATTTAATAAGTATATTGGCCGCTACATTCATTTAAACATCATGTTTTGTACAAAAACGGCGAATTGTGCTCGCTAGATTTTCGGAAAAATGACTTTTTAAGTAAAATTGGGGTTTTTGTGAGTTTTAACCTAGTTTATATTAAAAATTAGTGTTCGTGAATGTGCAAATGAGTGTGATTGGATTTTTCTCGATGGTTGACGTTTGTACATCGACGTCGAGGGTTGGTTTGACTATTCTTGCATGCGTAGGCGATAGGTTTGGACCTATGCGTGATACGCTTGCCGATTTGATTTTCGTATGCCGTTTCGATTTCGAATTTAGTTTTAATGCGATATGGTGCGTTATGATATGTAGGTACCCCCATGTGGACTTCGAGACGACAAGCAAGCGCGTGGCGACGTCGGCACCGGCTAGCGAGGACCAGGTGAGTAGATTTATATCTACGGGGAGAAGTCGGGTGGATGGCGTATAGCACCCCCGCCGTCCGTGGTGGTGTATACGGATGTGTATACACACCAACAATTATTATATGTTATTTAGGATTAATAACGATGCTTAGGATGGATATTGGTGTGTTGGATTACTTTAGTGTTGCGAACCCTAGGGTAGTGTTGCACTACACATACACACATACATACTTGCATACATTCCTATTTATATGTGCTCATGGGATTCTTTATAGTTATGCGTTCACATGGGTATGGGACTATGTGTTCACATACGGATTTTAGGATGATACTTGGGATTGAGCTGAGTCGATGAGATTTGTTTGAGACCGTGAGATCGGTGATATAGCAGGGTTCGTATTTGAGATACGACATGACGTTGTAGCGGGTCCTTGACGTAGTGTTTCACGCACGTCCATGCATACATAGGCGGTATCAGTATGGTACTAGACGTAGATCAGTACTCCGATCATGATATTTGATAAAGAGGATACCAGGTGAATAGTATGATGAATGTGATATTGACCCGTACCCAGATTTGGGATGCCGTACGACGGATTTACGTACGAGCTATATTTTGATGATTGATCCGCACTCTTGACTTGGGATGTCTGATTTTAGATATGGTATCGGATATGATATTATTGAGGCGGGATCACCGACTAATATATATACAGGTATGTATATGTATCGACTCAGATGTTAGGCGGTTTCCTTATCTGTAGTTCAGCTTGTTAGCTTAGCCCTTTAGTTTAGTTTAGTTGTTAGTTTAGATTCGATTCTTACCTATTTCAAAAACTAACGAATCGTGGGTATTTTAAAAGACAGCCCAAGGGATCCTACGGATATTTCAAAAGACTCATCTTTTCATAAAAACACCGTAGCCCCTATTTTCAAAACCCCATGATTCGTGTTATTTCAAAAGGCACCGTTTGTAGGACTTATATTAGATTATTACAGATTAGTTATCGTGTGTCTAGTATTCAGCTCCCGCACATTATTGCTGTTCGCTCTGCCTCGCATACTTATTTTGCTGCATATTCCATTATTGATATCATGCTGTTAGGACACCAGCACCATTTGTAACATTTTCAAAAATATAAAATATTAATTTTGGGAATTTTTATTATTTAATATTATTTTATTTATTATTTTAATATTAAATGCAAATAAATAGGAAAAATGTTAGAAAAATTATGAAAAATTTTGGAAAATTCTAAGATAGGGTAAATTAGTGAATTTTGACATTTTTAAGTTTTTGTGATTAGTTTGACACTAATTTTGTGCTAATCGCGATTAAAATCGCTAATCGGGTTTTTTTGGCAATTTTGTGCAAAACATGCACATATCACATTTTCTACACTTGTGCATTTTTCTTGCCATGATTTATCATTTGGGTTTACTATTGAGGTGAGAAGGTTTGGTTTAGGGATTAAAAGAAAAAGGGAAAAAAGAAAAGAAAATGAGAATGAGGGTAGGTGAGAGAGAGGCATGGGGCACCCTTGACCTTTTGACTTAGCCATTCCCTTGTTCTTCTCTCATTCCTTCCTCCTCATCCTTGTGTTGCTGCTGCTGCCCTTCCTCATCATTCTCCCCCTCTTCAATCCCTCTCTTCATCTCAAAAACAACCCCAAAACCTCATGTCCGTTTCATTAAAAATGTGCACAAGCTCGAGATCTACAAGATGGACTAAGAAAGCATGGATTTGGCCACTAGAGGGCAACTCAAGAAAATTCTTGAGTTGCCAAATGAGGTAACTTCTGGACCCTTATGTTTAATTCTAGCTTTCTTTATACCCCGATGTGTTATAGAACCGATATTGTGTGATATTATGGACTTGATGAAAAACCTAGTAAGGGTTCGAAAGGAACTTGAGTTGTAATGTGAAATTGAGCTCAGTAGAGGACTTGTAAACACCCTAGTGCATGAATTGAGACCCTAACCTGGAACCCAAACACAGAATACGGATTTTAGAAACCGATATCGGGGAAATTATGGAATCTGTGAAGGTTAATTCGAATCTGCTATCACCCGAGACACCCTAAAATAAAATTGAGTGGACAGTGGTATGTGCAGGCACCCAGGAAGCTAACCCCAAGACCCTAGCCCCCAACTCCCTATCCCGGCCGCCAATTTTCCCCTTTTGGCCGCCAATTGCAGCCTGGGTCCCACCATTTTGGGTCGTGTTGGTTCTGTAGCTCCTACATGTTCATGTTAGTCCCCTGGTATATATAGAATTGTATAAACAGACCTAGGGTGAAATCTGGGACATATTTCCTATGTTGCTGCTTTGGTTTCGTGTTTCCGTATTTCCGTATTCTTGATTCTGAAATGGTGGAATGCGTTTTGCCTCGACTATTCATCGTTTATACGACGATATAGAGGATTTATTGATGGTTTTGAAGGCGTGCCATAGGTTCTCACCTATAGGCCCCTTATCGTATCGTTTTGGATTCTATGCGCCGTTTTAGATTGGATGTGATTTTAATGCGCATATTTGATATTTCGATGTATAGGTACCCATGAAGACCTCGGGACCACAAGCAAATACGTGGTGACGTCCGCAATTGATGATGCAAGGTGAGTAGATTATATCTACAGGGGGAAGTCGGGGGATGACGTATAGCACCCCCGCAGTCCGTAGTTGATATATTTTATGATAGTTATAGTGTGTCATAGGTATTGTGTTAGGTGTTTTATGGATAGTTTAGGATTAGAAGTAAACTAGTGTAGTTCATAGCCACGAACCCTACAATAGGTTCACACCCACACGCACACCCTTGCATTTTCACTATACTTACATTGCGTTGATGATGATATTGGATGACTTTGAAGATGAGTCGATGATATTGGGCTTGGTGCCGTGAGGTCGGTGATTTGATATGATTCGTATTTGGGATACGATATGTGATTCTTGCGGGCTTGGGATGTGTGTTTTACCCCCGCATTCATAATTATATAGATGGTATCGATTTATACTAGAATTAGATTCAGTATCCCGGATTATGTGTTATGATGATAAGAATACCAGGTACTTGATAAGATAATGTGATATTGACCCGTACCTAGCTATTGGGATGCCGTACGACGATTTACCGTACGAGCTTTATGTTGATGATAGATCCGCACTCATGACTTGAGGATTGCCATATGATATACTGTATTGTAAGCGACACTATTGAGGCGGGATCACTGATTATTTTTATGTATATATATATGTTTGTATCGACTCGGACATTAGGTGGTGTCCTTACCCCTCCTGATTTACTTGATACTTAGATCTGTAGCTACACAGTAGATGTTAGACTAGACCCGAGTCACTCTTTTCAAATGGTATAACCGCACGACATGTACACGTGGGTGTAGATTCTTTACTGTTACGTCGATTATTCAATGTCCGCATATTCCTGCTATTCACATTGCTTGCATATGTTAATGATTCATATTCCTTGTGCACATGCCTTTACATAGTTGCATGCTTATATTAGTGTTCTTGTTGCATGTATTATAATTCATGGATTTCGTACTGTGATATGGTTGCATATGATGATTCTAGATTGTTTTATTCCTGCATATATATATCAGTGGTATGGGACGCTGGAATATATATGTGTACCCTAGAGTATATGTATATTAGTGGTATGGGACGCTAATATATATATATATATATATATATATATATATATATATATATATATTTACGCATACTTAAATATATCATCACGATGATCTATGAAAATCTACATAAACATTTGGAGAGGAGCCTATGTGCTCGGAGCCTATGAGCTCGATGTGATGGGAGCTTATGTGCTCGGAGCCTATGAGCTCGATGTGATGGGAGCCTATGTGCTCGGAGCCTACGAGCTCAATTGGAGAGGAGCCTACGTGCTCGGAGCCTATGAGCTCGATGTGATGGGAGCCTATGTGCTCGGAGCCTACGAGCTCGATTGGAGAGGAGCCTATGAGTTCGGAGCCTATGAGCTCGATTGGAGAGGAGCCTACGTGCTCGGGGCCTTTATGGTCGATGGTATGTTATATCTCCCCTACCCCACACTCATTGTAAATGCATTGCATCACATGTTAGTAGTACCGGACAGAATACCTTCATGAATGTCGAATACATGTCGGATATATGATATATGTGTTTCATTGATATTGAGATATATGGTTTGTGTCAATACTCGACATTGATTTCCTGATAATTCCACTCACGATATCTCATGTTTTCATTTTACCGCATACTTACATCCTATTATGATATATCGTTACGTGAGGCACTGGTACGAGTACTTGGCAGTACACTTATGTTCAGATGTTACATTGTCACTTTACTATGCTTCGAACTTATTCATGATGTGTTCGAGTGTCGATGCTAGGCACTCATGTTCCATGCTTTTGGTTATATCCTCATATTTTCTATGCATATGCTTTATGACATTTACATGCATAATACTTATTGTCATTGGGTGACGGGTGGACGGGTTCCACGCATACACAGACATAGACCACATACAGACCGGATTTACACTGATCATACTTCATTTGTATATATATAACAGGGTATGAGGGCGCTGTGTATATATACCCTTACACCGATATTAGTGGTATGGGACGCTAAGATATGTGTATTGATGTCCTTTGATACTTCATCATATTTACTTCATGCAGACATACCTTATACTGATGACATGTTATTACCTGAGTACCTGGCACTACATACATATTTAGATGATACCTTACCACCTTATCATACTTTAGATGTACTCTTATGGTTATATTACTGATTGTTGACCTAGGATTATGTCTTGCTTTCGATTTCTGCTTGTAGATATTTCTATTCACGAGTTGGCAACTCACCCCCGTTGTGCCACAGTTCTTGCAGGGCTTGCCGTACAGGTTCCATAGCGGCACTTCTGGCACACTGCTTTCCTTTGCGGGTGATTTGCTTGACAGGTGGGTTCCTTCTATCAGACCCGCCGTTGTACTTGTATTATTCCTTGTATCTAGAAATTCCATCAACCAAAGACTTGTATATTGTTTCAGACTCAGACACTAGTGATGTATTATTTCGACCTTAGAGTCGCGCTTAAGTAGTGTTGCAGTTTTCATGCTTATCTGGGTTTCTTTTAAATTTTGATCCTCGCCATTCGGCGTTGTATAGTGTATTGCTTGTTGTTTATTTATCCTTAAAGTGGTTTTAGATTTCTGGGCTTTCGGCTTACTTGGATCAGATGGAGTCCTATAGACTTCATACGGTTCAAGGGCCAGTCACGTGCTCTTTCGGGTCGTGACAAAGTTGGTATCAGAGCGCTAGGTTGACCTTTGTTCGAGTCTAAGTTTGACTATGTGGAGCCTAGGGCGTTTATATATATACGGAACTTAGGCTTGACCTTACGGAACTTAGACTTAGTCGAGGGGGTATTAGACCCGAACTTTCGTCGTATAGGATGACCCTTGGTTGATGGAATAGGTAACTAAAGTAGAGTGACGTACCGTTGGTATGTTCCGCGGCATACTTACGACACGCCACTCCGCTTAAGGAACCTTAGGATGTACATATTTTCGAGATCAGTGATTCTCTTTATATCCAGGATTATACATCCACTTGAGATCCCCGATTCTATTAGTTTCATGATCATACCCTTATTGATGTTGTTCCTTTCTATGATCATGTATCCATTTTGGATCTGTTGTTTCCTTCCTTGCCATTGATGTGCCCCTTTGATACTCGATCGAGGCTCCTGTCACCATGTTTGAGCGCAGTTTGGGCTGCTGCTGGGATTACGGCCGGTGTGAGCTCGTCTGGTACGAGGGCCGACCATTGTGTTTTCTGGTGACATGGGAACGTCTCGAGTTAGTATTGGTGGTTGTGACCTCTGGTGGAGGCGAGTACTTGGATTTGCACCGGATGATCGGGCCATTGTTAGAACTGCCAGTTGAAAGAGGACTGTTGATGTACAGCATACCTCAGAGATTGTGATGTCGCCTACCGTGCAGACAGATGGACCAGCTATTGCTGAGTTTGACAGGATGTCGCTTCCGAAGCTTACGAGCTGAGATTGCCGGAGCTTTCAGGCAGACATGAGACGGATGATAGCTAGTCTACCCGATTTGAGAGACGAGGGTGACTCGTCTGATTTTTGCGCCAGAGCGGGCCCAGTTGAGTTGAAGATTTCCAGTATGGAGAGTCTTACTCAGATCTAGAGCAGACCGATTCAGAGATGACTACCTATGTATTGCCTTTCCTGGAGGATTGAGACACTGTTCGGCGTACAGGCGAATGAGCCAGTTGCTGCTGCAAATGACGAGATGTCGCCCAGATGGTTGGAGCTATTGCAGCGGGAGCATATACTCAGAGAGATGATAGCGAGTCACTAGTCACCTGAGGATGAATGACTAGGACATGTGGTTCGTTCGTTACCGATGCGAGGTCATCAGATAGATTGTTTCCAGCTAGAGACGACTTCACGCAGGTTCGTTGAGAGTCGATAGAGACGATCGAATGTCAGGAGCCCATTTTCCAAGTTTAAAGTATACGGAAAGACATGCAGGTGATTCTATGAACCCTCTAGAAGAATGAAACCCTAACTCGACTTAATGACCGTGTGAAAGCCTTTGAACCTTCGGGTTTGCGGCAGTTCCGCGGCACCATTAGTGAGGCTTGGGTTTGCCCTTCTACGGCTGGACCACCGACACTGTGGCATGTACTCGATGCTATTAAACTGTACTCAAGATGTTGATCTCTTGGGGGATTAAAAGGTTCTGACGAGTCGATCGAATGTTCGACATCATTCGGATATCATGTGATGGGATGCATTGCTTGGGAGACTCCAATTACGAGTATAGCCGTTGGAGCGCAGTCCATACAGCCACGATGAGACGAGTCCGAATCAGTCGACATTGAAGCAGAGTGAATAAAAGAGTTCGCAAGAGATTTTGACGAGATGACGTCCCACTCCGCTGACATCAGAGATGTGATATGCACCCAGAGGCGTTGTTTACGGATATATCTTCCAGAAAGAAGCGTGATAAGTATGCAGCCGTTCCGGAATAAGCTTTAGTTTCAGCGATGGATGATGACTTCCGGGCAATCCGGCAGGAATGAGATTTGAGAGAGAAATCTCGACAGGACCTTTCTGGAATACGATACGAGAAGACCTAGACCCAGGAGTGGTCATATTGCGCACACCCAGCAGGCCAGAGTTCGGCATTGTCGACGAGGTAGTTGACCAGGATCGGATAAAGGAAATTACCCAGATGCGTTGCGAATTGATCAAGGACGGACGAGTGATGAGTATTCCTTCGATGGTTGGGACGTGTTCCCGAGGACCTGTTCGGCCTGACATCTGCTACAGAATGATGAAGCTACAGAACACGCGATTTCGAGTCCGTGCGAGAGACTTCAGATTGACCGTGGCCGAGAACAGTGCAATGCGTAGATAGCATGGCATGGCGTCATAGTGGACGACGATAGAGACAAGTGGAACCAGAGGTTCGGGCGAGACGCTGACGAGCCGTCATTACTTCCCGTCGAGACTGGAGACCTGATACGCTTGCAGAGGCGTTGGGATACGACCAATTTCCGAGAAAATATTGTGCTGAGGACACCGATGTCCATCGAGTGAGAAGAGATTATGCAAGAGAGCCAGCCTTCGTACAGTTCGGCATAGGCAAGATCGGAGAAACCTTGAGCGGGATCCCTTCCAGGGCATGGCTGCAGTGGTCTTTGCACTCAAGACCTGACGACATTATCTGTATAGAGAGTCGTGCCAGATATTCACTGACCACAAGAGATTTAAAGTACATATTTCAGCAGAGAGACCTGAACCTTAGACAGCGCCGATGGATGGAATTAGTGAAGGACTACGATTGTGCGATCTTGTATCACCCGGGCAGGGCGAATGTAGTGGCGGATACTGTGAGCAGGAGGCCCGGGAGTAGTCTATCCTGTTTAAGCGCAGTGCAGAGCAGTCGTCGACGGATTGGCAGGTCTTATGCGACAGCCGGGTACAGTTCAAGTTTACGCCGATCGGATGACAAGTTGCGCATGTTCATGCACGCTCACAGTTGCTTGACCGTCTACATGAGGCACAGCACAGTGATGACCGCTGTTCAGAGATCAGGACACAGATGGGACATGGCAGATTTTCCGCGTTCGTGATCGATGATCAGGGGATACTACGATTTGGGACTAGACTGTGCGTACCAGATGATGAGGGATTACGGCGCGAGACTCTTGAGGAGGCACATCGGTCGGTATATAGTGTTCATCCCGGTTCCGCCAAGATGTACCATGATATGAGAAATGTTTACTGGTGGGACGGTATGAAGAGGGACATTGCAGATTTTGTGTCGAGATGCCTGACTTGTCAGCAAGTCAAGGCTGAACACCAGAGGCCTGCGGGAGAGCTACAGCCGTTACCCATTCCGGAGTGGAAATGGGAACAGATATCTATGGATTTCATTGTGGGTCCCTTCGAGATCCTCGAGCGTGTTGGTGCGGTTGCGTATCGATTAGCCCTTCCGCCCAGTCTTCCAGACGTGCACCCCGTATTTTACGTTTCGATGCTCCGCAGATATCTTCATGATCCTTAGCATGCGATTCAGCACCCGACGATCCAGCTTGAGCGCGATCTTTTCTATGCAGAGCAGCCGGTGATGATCTTAGATCGGCAAGTGAAGAAATTAGGGTCGAAAGAGATACCGTCCGTCTAGGTACTTTGGCGTGGCCAGAGCGGCGAGGAAGTCACTTGGGAGACCGAGAGCGAGATGAGGAAGAGGTATCCCTATCTTTTTGAAGGTGCGAATAGTTAGATTTGTTAAATTCGGGGACCGAATTTCTTTAAGGGGGGTAGATTGTAACATTTTCAAAAATATAAAATATTAATTTTGGGAATTTTTATTATTTAATATTATTTTATTGATTATTTTAATATTAAATGCAAATAAATAGGAAAAATGTTAGAAAAATTATGAAAAATTTTGGAAAATTCTAAGATAGGGTAAATTAGTGAATTTTGACATTTTTAAGTTTTTGTGATTAGTTTGACACTAATTTTGTGCTAATCGCGATTAAAATCGCTAATCGGGTTTTTTTGGCAATTTTGTGCAAAACATGCACATATCACATTTTCTACACTTGTGCATTTTTCTTGCCATGATTTATCATTTGGGTTTACTATTGAGGTGAGAAGGTTTGGTTTAGGGATTAAAAGAAAAAGGGAAAAAAGAAAAGAAAATGAGAATGAGGGTAGGTGAGAGAGAGGCATGGGGCACCCTTGACCTTTTGACTTAGCCATTCCCTTGTTCTTCTCTCATTCCTTCCTCCTCATCCTTGTGTTGCTGCTGCTGCCCTTCCTCATCATTCTCCCCCTCTTCAATCCCTCTCTTCATCTCAAAAACAACCCAAAACCTCATGTCCGTTTCATTAAAAATGTGCACAAGCTCGAGATCTACAAGATGGACTAAGAAAGCATGGATTTGGCCACTAGAGGGTAACTCAAGAAAATTCTTGAGTTGCCAAATGAGGTAACTTCTGGACCCTTATGTTTAATTCTAGCTTTCTTTATACCCCGATGTGTTATAGAACCGATATTGTGTGATATTATGGACTTGATGAAAAACCTAGTAAGGGTTCGAGAGGAACTTGAGTTGTAATGTGAAATTGAGCTCAGTAGAGGACTTGTAAACACCCTAGTGCATGAATTGAGACCCTAACCTGGAACCCAAACACAGAATACGGATTTTAGAAACCGATATCGGGGAAATTATGGAATCTGTGAAGGTTAATTCGAATCTGCTATCACCCGAGACACCCTAAAATAAAATTGAGTGGACAGTGGTATGTGCAGGCACCCAGGAAGCTAACCCCAAGACCCTAGCCCCCAACTCCCTATCCCGGCCGCCAATTTTCCCCTTTTGGCCGCCAATTGCGGCCTGGGTCCCACCATTTTGGGTCGTGTTGGTTCTGTAGCTCCTACATGTTCATGTTAGTCCCCTGGTATATATAGAATTGTATAAACAGACCTAAGGTGAAATCTGGGACATATTTCCTCTGTTGCTGCTTTGGTTTCGTGTTTCCGTATTCTTGATTCTGAAATGGTGGAATGCGTTTTGCCTCGACTATTTGTCGTTTATACGACGATATAGAGGATTTATTGATGGTTTTGAAGGCGTGCCATAGGTTCTCACCTATAGGCCCCTTATCGTATCGTTTTGGATTCTATGCGCCGTTTTAGATTGGATGTGATTTTAATGCGCATATTTGATATTTCGATGTATAGGTACCCATGAAGACCTCGGGACCACAAGCAAATACGTGGTGACGTCCGCAATTGATGATGCAAGGTGAGTAGATTATATCTACAGGGGGAAGTCGGGGGATGACGTATAGCACCCCCGCAGTCCGTAGTTGATATATTTTATAATAGTTATAGTGTGTCATAGGTATTGTGTTAGGTGTTTTATGGATAGTTTAGGATTAGAAGTAAACTAGTGTAGTTCATAGCCACGAACCCTACAATAGGTTCACACCCACACGCACACCCTTGCATTTTCACTATACTTACATTGCGTTGATGATGATATTGGATGACTTTGGAGATGAGTCGATGATATTGGGCTTGGTGCCGTGAGGTCGGTGATTTGATATGATTCGTATTTGGGATACGATATGTGATTCTTGCGGGCTTGGGATGTGTGTTTTACCCCCGCATTCATAATTATATAGATGGTATCGATTTATACTAGAATTAGATTCAGTATCCCGGATTATGTGTTATGATGATAAGAATACCAGGTACTTGATAAGATAATGTGATATTGACCCGTACCTAGCTATTGGGATGCCGTACGACGATTTACCGTACGAGCTTTATGTTGATGATAGATCCGCACTCATGACTTGAGGATTGCCATATGATATACTGTATTGTAAGCGACACTATTGAGGCGGGATCACTGATTATTTTTATGTATATATATATATGTTTATATCGACTCGGACATTAGGTGGTGTCCTTACCCCTCCTGATTTACTTGATACTTAGATCTGTAGCTACACAGTAGATGTTAGACTAGACCCGAGTCACTCTTTTCAAATGGTATAACCGCACGACATGTACACGTGGGTGTAGATTCTTTACTGTTACGTCGATTATTCAATGTCCGCATATTCCTGCTATTCACATTGCTTGCATATGTTAATGATTCATATTCCTTGTGCACATGCCTTTACATAGTTGCATGCTTATATTAGTGTTCTTGTTGCATGTATTATAATTCATGGATTTCGTACTGTGATATGGTTGCATATGATGATTCTAGATTGTTTTATTCCTGCATATATATATCAGTGGTATGGGACGCTGGAATATATATGTGTACCCTAGAGTATATGTATATTAGTGGTATGGGACGCTAATATATATATATATATTTACGCATACTTAAATATATCATCACGATGATCTATGCAAATCTACATAAACATTTGGAGAGGAGCCTATGTGCTCGGAGCCTATGAGCTCGATGTGATGGGAGCCTATGTGCTCGGAGCCTATGAGCTCGATGTGATGGGAGCCTATGTGCTCGAAGCCTACGAGCTCGATTGGAGAGGAGCCTACGTGCTCGGAGCCTATGAGCTCGATGTGATGGGAGCCTATGTGCTCGGAGCCTACGAGCTCGATTGGAGAGGAGCCTATGAGCTCGGAGCCTATGAGCTCGATTGGAGAGGAGCCTACGTGCTCGGGGCCTTTATGGTCGATGGTATGTTATATCTCCCCTACCCCACACTCATTGTAAATGCATTGCATCACATGTTAGTAGTACCGGACAGAATACCTTCATGAATGTCGAATACATGTCGGATATATGATATATGTGTTTCATTGATATTGAGATATATGGTTTGTGTCAATGCTCGACATTGATTTCCTGATAATTCCACTCACGATATCTCCTGTTTTCATTTTACCGCATACTTACATCCTATTGTGATATATCGTTACGTGAGAAACTGGTACGAGTACTTGGCAGTACACTTATGTTCAGATGTTACATTGTCACTTTACTATGCTTCGAACTTATTCATGATGTGTTCGAGTGTCGATGCTAGGCACTCATGTTCCATGCTTTTGGTTATATCCTCATATTTTCTATGCATATGCTTTATGACATTTACATGCATAATACTTATTGTCATTGGGTGACGGGTGGACGGGTTCCACGCATACACAGACATGGACCACATACAGACCGGATTTACACTGATCATACTTCATTTGTATATATATAACAGGGTATGAGGGCGCTGTGTATATATACCCTTACACCGATATTAGTGGTATGGGACGCTAATATATGTGTATTGATGTCCTTTGATACTTCATCATATTTACTTCATGCAGACATACCTTATACTGATGACATGTTATTACCTGAGTACCTGGCACTACATACATATTTAGATGATACCTTACCACCTTATCATACTTTAGATGTACTTTTATGGTTATATTACTGATTGTTGACCTAGGATTATGTCTTGCTTTCGATTTCTGCTTGTAGATATTTCTATTCACGAGTTGGCAACTCACCCCCGTTGTGCCACAGTTCTTGCAGGGCTTGCCGTACAGGTTCCATAGCGGCACTTCTGGCACACTGCTTTCCTTTGCGGGTGATTTGCTTGACAGGTGGGTTCCTTCTATCAGACCCGCCGTTGTACTTGTATTATTCCTTGTATCTAGAAATTCCATCAACCAAAGACTTGTATATTGTTTCAGACTCAGACACTAGTGATGTATTATTTCGACCTTAGAGTCGCGCTTAAGTAGTGTTGCAGTTTTCATGCTTATCTGGGTTTCTTTTAAATTTTGATCCTCGCCATTCGGTGTTGTATAGTGTATTGCTTGTTGTTTATTTATCCTTAAAATGGTTTTAGATTTCTGGGCTTTCGGCTTACTTGGATCAGATGGAGTCCTATAGACTTCATACGGTTCAAGGGCCAGTCACGTGCTCTTTCGGGTCGTGACACCATTACCGATGATGCGTATGTACCACGTACACCTACTTGCCGGCTCACACACATCTTCATCGGTAATTGCCATGTCACGTACACTTTAGAGAATATATTTGCATGACTTAGCTTGTTAGTTAGTAGTTTGATATGATATTAGTGTACCTGCCTTACATGCCTAGTTTATTAATCATACATTGCAACTTGGTTATTGATACCATATGCATTCATTATCATTGACATATGCACTTGTGATGATTTCTTGAGATTTATGATATTTCTGGATTTCGGGGAAAGCCGCAAAATTTACAACTTATGATCTTTTAAAATATAAAATGTTGCGGTTTTCTAGTGATGTAAAGTGTCGTCCACCATGAGTTTGCTGTGGTTTTTGAGATCCGTGTCGAGGAGTGGAGGAACCGTCACGGGTACATGGTGGGCCCGGTGCGGTACCCCGGGGCAAGAGGAATGTGGTGTTGACGTTGAGCCCGGCAGGGGAGCATTACCGACCGGTGATATTACCCGACGCGTCGGATATCCGGAGGATACCGTCGTGGTCTTGAGATGGATGGTAGGGGCCGATCTGGACTGACGGCGCCCTAGATATTGAGATTGAGACATTGATATTTCGAGACAGTGAGATTTATGTTTTGTGTCGATGCTAGACACTGTTGATACTGATTTCATTTATGATACCTCAGTTTAAAAATACGAAGGAAATCTCACTAATTTATGAAAACAGTTTCTTCATTTACATGTATTCTGTTTCATGCATGCATACCTCATTCATATGATATATTGCTACCTGAGGCACTGACACGGGCACATGAGATTACACTCGGGTTAGATATATACCCTAGCCTTGTTATAGGCTACGTGTTATTCATATTTTTTTGAGGCTATATTATGATCATTGACCTAGGATTGCGTTATTTATGCGATTTCTGTGCGTAGATGTTTTTCTATTCACGAGTTGGCAACTCACCCCCGTTGTGCCCCAGTTTCTTGCAGGTTTGCCGTACAGGTTTCATTACGGCTTTGCGGGCTCAGTTTCATTCGAGTGACTTGCTAGTAGGTGGGTTTTTCTTGTATCGTACCCATCATATTACCTTGTATAATATTATTCCGTTGTATCTAGTAAATTCCATCAACCAAACATGTATTTTTGAGATAGAGACCAGTGTTGTTTATTCTTTCGACCTTAGAGTCGCTCGTTATATTTATGGTGGTTTTGAGCTTCCTTTTGAGTTTTGATCCTCGCCGTTGGCGTTGTATATTATATTGTTTGTGTGGTTGTGACCGTCGATTGACGAAGAGCTAGCTCCCGCTTGGGGATGCCCTTTTCCTGTTTTCGTATACTATTCATATTGTATCCCGTTTGGGGGCCAGTATTTACAAAGGAGACTCTGCCGAAATTTTCAGTAAATTTTTGATATTTTAAAAACCGCATAATTCAGCTTATGCTATTGAAATTTCTTGCTTTAAGTTGGTTTTTCCTGCACTCTACTACTTTTCTTGGTTTGGATTTCTGGGTTTTCGGTTTACTTAGATTACGTACGCCTCGAGACGTTCGTAGTTTAAGTGCCGGTCATGTTCCGTACTTTCGGGTCGTGACAAAGTTGGTATCAGAGCGTTAGGTTTTACTTTCGGAGCGTAGGATGACCCTTGGTTGATGGAATAGGTGACTAAAGTAGAGTGACGTACCGTTGGTATGTTCCGCGGCATATTTACGACACGCCACTCCACTTAAGAAGCCTTAGGATGTACATTTCCTTGTTCAGTATTATATTCCTTCCGATCTAGCCTCATCAGTACCAGTTATGGTTTTGCTGCCACGATTACGGGCAGGGAGAGCTACGGCTAGAGTTGCGGTCAGCACGAGCTCGTCACAGACGAGGACTGACCAGGGCGAAATTCCGGCGACACTCGATTGCGGAGATGTGTCTTTTTACCGTGTTTCCGCGACATCTCGAGCGTTTGGCGGATCGCCTTTATGAGATTTCTCGGATGTGCCGATCAGTATCAGAGGATTGGGCCACTGGAAGAGGCCAGCCAGATTTTGATGACCGTTGGTGTGTTGCTTATTCTTGATGGTTGAGGCACTGTTCAGTGTGCAGACGAGCGAGCCAGTTATTGCTGCGAACGACGAGATATCGCCCGAGATGTTGGAGCTATTGCAGTATAAGTTGTACTAAGAGATGATAGAAGGTCGCTAGTCACCGAGGATGAATGACTAGGACATGTGGATCGTTCTCCTACCCTGATGCGAGGTCATCAGATAGATTGATTCCAGCTAGAGACGACTTCACGCGGAGACGTTGGGAGTTGAAAGAGACGATCGAATGTCAGAAACCTATTATTCCAAGTTTAAGGTAGTCGGAAAGACATGCAGGCAATTCTATGGTCCCTCTAGAAGAATGAAACCCTAACTCGACTTAATGACCGTGTGAAAGCCTTTGAACCTTCGGGTTTGCGGCAGTTCTACGGCGCCATTAGTGAGGCTTGGGTTTGCCCTTCTACGGCTGGACCACCGATGCTGTGGTATGTACTCGATACTATTAAACTGTGCCCAAGAGCTTGAGCTCTTGGGGGATTATGAGGTTTTGACGACTCGATCGGATGGCTTGACTTAATTCGGATGCTAGGTGGTGAGATGCATTCTTGGGAGACTCCAGAAACGAGGATAGTCGTTGGAGCTCAGTCCATGCAGCTGCGACGAGACGAGTCCAAAGCAGACGACATTAGATAAAAGTGAAGTAAGTGGTTCGTACCAGATCTAGATGAGATGACGTTCCCCTCCGCCGACATCAGAGATGCGATGCGCATGCCGAGGCAGAGTACTGGATATACCTTCCAGAAGGAGTCGCGATGGGTATGCAGCCGTTACAGAGCAAGATGCAGATATAGGAAAGGACAATGACTTCCGGACAGTTGGCAGAGACGAGACATGGAAGAGACCGTGAGAAGGATTCCTTCCAGGACACTGCTGCAATGATACTTGCACCCAGGATCAGATGTGTCACGTACATTCAGAGAGCCAGAGGCCGACGCCAATAATATGCTGTCTTACGAGTGGTCGCGATGATTGACCAAGAGATGACCAGAGAAGTGCCAGAACGGAATCGTCCCCGTTAGCATACCTGACAGGGCCGATGAGCCGATGGACCGAAAGATTGGTAATTCATAGTGAAGACCTTGACCCAGGAGTGGTCATGGTTACGCACACCAGCAGGACAGAGTTCATGATCATCGACGAGACGTCCCACTAATGACCGCGACAGTTGGCCGAGATTCTTAGAGGATGCGCTTGAGTAGTACTATTCCGCCATTGTTGATTACGATGTTTTGGGTGATTTATTCGTATGATTTGATTTTGATGATTGAGGATTTACGATCTTTGCACAGTGTTGCACTTGATATCGTTTTCGTGCTTCAGTTTCACATGTTTGTGATTTTACGATTTTAAACAGTTGAGTTGGTTTTGTGCGTATGCATGCACACGATTTCGTTCCTGCACTCGGTATAGTTTATATATGCTTGCAGTGCAGTGATATGCCTTTTGTGCACTTAGATGCACTGGACTTCGATTTCGATTGTGATACCCGATATTTGTTTTGTGCACCTTGTGCACCTGATTGATTTTGCGCACGTTCGGCGCTTGATATTGGATTTCATGATTTCGTGCATGATAGATGCACCTGATTTTGCTGTCAGGCACACATGTTGCCTACGACAGATGTTTCGTGTACACCCGATGCACTTAGATCTTGTTTCTGTGCACTTGTATGGCACGTATATGGATTTTGATTTCCGTGCGCACCAGACGCACGTAGCATTCATGTGCATATTTTAGGATTGATTTCGTATAGAGCAGTACGTTTTTATGATATTGCTATGTGTTTTCGTACTGAGCAGGACTAGTCAGAGGACAGTACCTGAATATATTTTTGCATGCATTGATAGTTATTGAAGGGATTTCCAAAAAGCGAGCAATAGCCTCAGTATTTACCTACGTGTCTGATATGACACGAAATGTTTAAAACAAGGAGACCCTTTCCAAAACGGCGGAACGTACATTTCAAACAAAGGTATATATGTATATAGTTATTTTCTTATGATAGACGTCCGCCACTGTGCAGTGTTATACGCGTTGCACAGCGACTTAAAGAGATTTGGCATGCATTTCCTTCAGATACTTACAGATATAGATTCGATATTTACATGTACAGTTTCGAGTTATGTCATATTGGTTTTGATTTGGATGTGGCATTGATGTCTTCTCCATGACTCCGATGATTGCGGGATGCTTGACGGAGTTTTGATTTGAGTTATATGCTCATTTTTCAAGCGCATGCGCTGCGCTACGATTTGTTTTAAGTATTTACAATTTCGGAGCCCCGACGACTTGATGGTTTTTCTTAGATGTTTTAGTATTTGGGGGAGTTTGAATTTAAATTCGGGGACCGAATTTCTTTAAGGGGGGAAGATTGTAACGCTTTGAAAATCGTTTCGGTGAAATTTCGAAAAAATCGGTAAAATAAGGGGGTTTTCTGTAAAAAGTCAAAATACAAATATCTTATTATAAAAATTAAATATACATATTCTAGCTATGTAATTGCTATTATTTGGTGTTTATTTAGCCGCTGGTGAAATTTCAAATTTTCTGAAAAAATATTATTTTATTATTATTTTAAGCCGTCACTAATACAGTTAATTAGGGAAAATTACAAATTGGAATGAGTTGAAACAAATTTTGTGCATCATAAAACATTAAATAAAATTTTATCATGTGGTTTTTGGAACGAAATCATTTGCCAAAACGGTTTAGAAATTATTGAAGAAAAAAGGCTTTTTTTAGCGTAAATAGATGTTTGGGGTATTATATTTATCATTTTTCATCACTCCACACCCGTACCCATATCCACACACTCCCATTTACTTCTCCCCTTGAAGAATTCAGCAGCCCCCATTTATTTTCCCCACTTGAATTTCAAAGGAAAGAAATGAAAGAAAAGAAAAGAAAATGGAGAAATGAGGTGGACCTTTGACCTTGAATTGACTTTGACTTCTTCCCTCACTTTCTCTACCTCCCTCTCTCTCCTCTCCCACTCCCATTCAGCCGACCCCCCACCCTCCTACAGCAGCAACAGCCCCCCCATTTTCCTTCTCTTTTCTCTTCAAACTTCATCAAAAATTGCTTCAAATCCATCAAAAAAAATCCCAAAACCCAAATCCGACTCCTACCCATTTTAGCTTAGCCCGTATAGCATGGATCTTTGTGAAGAGAGAGCATTTTGGAGGGCCATGGATGCTTGTGGATCTTCAAATGTTTTGGGTATAATTCTAAAATATTTTTGCTTAATTTGTTACTAATTTCTTAAAGCTAAACTACTTAAGTGTTAATTAGGCTTAAGTTGCAAGTTTTGGAATTCAAGTTATGAATTTGGATGCAAGTTAGGGTTTTATAAAATTGGTGTATGGTTGTGTGTTATATTTAGGCTTTTTGTCATGTTAATACAAGATTAGTAGCTTGTGCTAATTGTTAGTTTAAAAATTGTGTTAATTTGATAATTTGCTTACTAGGTTTTTGAAATTGGTTAAATACTTGGGATTAAAAATGTGTTTAGGTTCTTCATGACTTCATTAACTTTATTAAGTGTGGTTTAATGCTTTAGATCATGGAAATCCAACCTAAATTGTAGTTTGTGCATTTTTGCTATGAAATTGTTAAAAAGGGTATTTTGTAAACTAGAATATTAGGGTTTTTGGAATTTAATGAGATTAAATTCCGGAAATTGTTTCTATGACTTATTTAAGATATTTAATAAGTATATTGGCCGCTAAATTCATTTAAACATCATGTTTTGTACAAAAACGGCGAATTGTGCTCGCTAGATTTTCGGAAAAATGACTTTTTAAGTAAAATTGGGGTTTTTGTGAGTTTTAACCTAGTTTATATTAAAAATTAGTGTTCGTGAATGTGCAAATGAGTGTGATTGGATTTTTCTCGATGGTTGACGTTTGTACATCGACGTCGAGGGTTGGTTTGACTATTCTTGCATGCGTAGGCGATAGGTTTGGACCTATGCGTGATACGCGTGCCGATTTGATTTTCGTATGACGTTTCGATTTAGAATTTAGTTTTAATGCGATATGGTGCGTTATGATATGTAGGTACCCCCATGTGGACTTCGAGACGACAAGCAAGCGCGTGGCGACGTCGGCACCGGCTAGCGAGGACCAGGTGAGTAGATTTATATCTACGGGGAGAAGTCGGGTGGATGGCGTATAGCACCCCCGCCGTCCGTGGTGGTGTATACGGATGCGTATACACACCAACAATTATTATATGTTATTTGGGATTAATAACAATGCTTAGGATGGATATTGGTGTGTTGGATTACTTTAGTGTTGCGAACCCTAGGGTAGTGTTGCACTACACATATACACATACATACTTGCATACATTCCTATTTATATGTGCTCATGGGATTCTTTATAGTTATGCGTTCACATGGGTATGGGACTATGTGTTTACATACGGATTTTAGGATGATACTTGGGATTGAGCTGAGTCGATGAGATTTGTTTGAGGCCGTGAGATCGGTGATATAGCAGGGTTCGTATTTGAGATACGACATGACGTTGTAGCGGGTCCTTGACGTAGTGTTTCACGCACGTCCATGCATACGTAGGCGGTATCAGTATGGTACTAGACGTAGATCAGTACCCCGATCATGATATTTGATAAAGAGGATACCAGGTGAATAGTATGATGAATGTGATATTGACCCGTACCCAGATTTGGGATGCCGTACGACGTATTTACGTACGAGCTATATCTTGATGATTGATCCGCACTCTTGACTTGGGATGTCTGATTTTAGATATGGTATCGGATATGATATTATTGAGGCGGGATCACCGACTAATATATATACAGGTATGTATATGTATCGACTCAGATGTTAGGCGGTTTCCTTACCTGTAGTTCAGCTTGTTAGCTTAGCCCTTTAGTTTAGTTTAGTTGTTAGATTAGATTCGATTCTTACCTATTTCAAAAACTAACGAATCTTGGGTATTTTAAAAGACAGCTCAAGGGATCCTACGGATATTTCAAAAGACGCATCTTTTCATAAAAACACCGTAGCCCCTATTTTCAAAACCCCATGATTCGTGTTATTTCAAAAGGCACCGTTTGTAGGACTTATATTAGATTATTACAGATTAGTTATCGTTGTGTCTAGTATTCAGCTCCCGCACATTATTGCTGTTCGCTCTGCTTCGCATACTTATTTTGCTGCATATTCCATTATTGATATCATGCTGTTAGGACACCAGCACCATTACCGATGATGCGTATGTACCACGTACACCTACTTGCCGGCTCACACACATCTTCATCGGTAATTGCCATGTCACGTACACTTTAGAGAATATATTTGCTTGACTTAACTTGTTAGTTAGTAGTTTGATATGATATTAGTGTACCTGCCTTACATGCCTAGTTTATTAATCATACATTGCAACTTGGTTATTGATACCATATGCATTCATTATCATTGACATATGCACTTGTGATGATTTCTTGAGATTTATGATATTTCTGGATTTCGGGGAAAGCCGCAAAATTTACAACTTATGATCTTTTAAAATATAAAATGTTGCGGTTTTCTAGTGATGTAAAGTGTCGTCCACCATGAGTTTGCTGTGGTTTTCGAGATCCGTGTCGAGGAGTGGAGGAACCGTCACGGGTACATGGTGGGCCCGGTGCGGTACCCCGGGGCAAGAGGAATGTGGTGTTGACGTTGAGCCCGGCAGGGGAGCACTACCGACCGGTGATATTACCCGACGCGTCGGATATCCGGAGGATACCGTCGTGGTCTTGAGATGGATGGTAGGGGCCGGTCTGGACTGACGGCGCCCTAGATATTGAGATTGAGACATTGATATTTCGAGACAGTGAGATTTATGTTTTGTGTCGATGCTAGACACTGTTGATACTGATTTCATTTATGATACCTCAGTTTAAAAATACGAAGGAAATCTCACTAATTTATGAAAACAGTTTCTTCATTTACATGTATTCTGTTTCATGCATGCATACCTCATTCATATGATATATTGCTACCTGAGGCACTGACACGGGCACATGAGATTACACTCGGGTTAGATAAATACCCTAGCCTTGTTATAGGCTACGTGTTATTCATATTTTTTTGAGGCTATATTATGATCATTGACCTAGGATTGCGTTATTTATGCGATTTCTGTGCGTAGATGTTTTTCTATTCACGAGTTGGCAACTCACCCCCGTTGTGCCCCAGTTTCTTGCAGGTTTGCCGTACAGGTTTCATTACGGCTTTGCGGGCTCAGTTTCATTCGGGTGACTTGCTAGTAGGTGGGTTTTTCTTGTATCGTACCCATCATATTACCTTGTATAATATTATTCCGTTGTATCTAGTAAATTCCATCAACCAAACATGTATTTTTGAGATAGAGACCAGTGTTGTTTATTCTTTCGACCTTAGAGTCGCTCGTTATATTTATGGTGGTTTTGAGCTTCCTTTTGAGTTTTGATCCTCGCCGTTGGCGTTGTATATTATATTGTTTGTGTGGTTGTGAACGTCGATTGACGAAGAGCTAGCTCCCACTTGGGGATGCCCTTTTCTTGTTTTCGTATACTATTCATGTTGTATCCCGTTTGGGGGCCAGTATTTACAAAGGAGACTCTGCCGAAATTTTCAGTAAATTTTTGATGGTTTAAAAACCGCATAATTCGGCTTATGCTATTGAAATTACTTGCTTTAAGTTGGTTTTTCCTGCACTCTACTACTTTTCTTGGTTTGGATTTCTGGGTTTTCGGTTTACTTAGATTACGTACGCCTCGAGACGTTCGTAGTTTAAGTGCCGGTCATGTTCCGTACTTTCGGGTCGTGACATTAACCCACCACGTCGGAGGAGAAGGGTACTCGAACAATGAGGCGTAGACTGCGGGGTATAGACCAATCTTCATCAAATGCGTCTTCTTCGCTGACAAGATGTATCTGGCCCATTGCAAATACCCGGCCGATTGTCGAGGGGTCAATCCAATGTTATAGTGTTGTCCCCAAGGGCGCGACTCACCTTGGCATATGCGCCGCCCCAGAATATCCACGGCTGCTGGACGGGAATGGCAGCGATCGAAGGCTGAAGAAGATTCTACGAATTCCAATTTATGACCTCCACGGCATAGTTCACCGGGGGTGCATCTGCATATGGGATCGATGAGATCGGCTCTGACGGCGTCGCGCAAGAGAAGCTTCGGCGACCCTTGATAATCTCGCTGTACCACCTACCCCACAGGTGAAGGTTCTTATACTCACGGTCGTAATCCTTAATAAGAGTAAGAACCTCCCGGTCTACCGGCGCCTCGGGAAATTCTCCCTCTGAGCGGAAGAACGGGAATGAAAGACCAGCAGATATGTTGCCTGCAAGAAAAAGCGAAATTCAGTTATCAGTATCATAATTTAATTTTAAAATCCCGGCGCTTGGTACTTTAAATTTGTACTACACTGCAATGCAGTGGAGAGGGGGACCAAAGGGGGACCCACAAAATCCAGATGACAATGCATCAGTTAATAAGACAGCCTCATCATTGGATGAGACTGTCAATTAATGAGGAAATCCTCAAAGAATATTATCATTAAATGAGAAATCCCTTGAGACAAGGAGAAAATCTCCCTTTTCAGAGCAAAGCTCTGTCACAGAGTGACACTTGTCAAACTCCGGTCACAAGGGAATAAAATTACTTAAAGAGCCTAGCTCTGTAATAACGATGGAAAAATCCATCAAAGGAAAAATTAATTCCTAAAAATTAAAGTGCTGGGATCTTAAAGATCCATGAAAAACTCTTAAGAGTTCATCATCAGAAGATCAAAAGATCTATGTTTTTTCAATGAGCAAAGCTCTGTTCATGGGTTAAGAAACCCTGAAACAAATTCTTGAGAGCAAAACTCTGTTTATGAAACCCCAAAAGGGTTTTCTTTAGATCAAAAGATCTATGAGAGCAAGGCTCTGTTAAATAAAATTAATTTAATTTAAGTTAATTTTTACCTAAAATTTTTCTGGAGTTTAACTATTAAAAGTTCTTGAAAACAAGAGCAAGGATCTGAAAATAAAATTCCTGAAGATGATAATCATCTGCTGAGGACCAAGGGTCCTATTGATAGGCGCTCAAGCGCCTCTTCAACTCCTGAATCGATCCAATGGATCAGATGTTGCCACCGCTGCACTCACGTGTGCGCCACGTGAGCGCAACGGTGGGGGGGGGGCATTTGTTTCCCCCAATCAAAGCAAAGCTTTGTTTGAATTTCAAATTAAAAAGGTGAAGCAACGCTTCAGATCCCTTGCGCTGCGCGCAGAGCGCTACGTGTCAAAAGCAGACACGACAGCGCAAGGGGCACTGCATCCAAGGCAGCGCACCCCCAATCAGAGCAAGGCTCTGTTTTAAAATTCAAATTTTAAATAAAGGAATCAACGCTTCAGATAAGTTGCGCTCTGCGCTACGTGCCACGTGTCAAACAGTGGTGCGCTAGCGCAGTTGCGCTGCGCTCTGCGCGACACGTGTCAATGCAGGTGCGCTAGCGCAGTTGCGCTGTGCTCTGCGCTGCGCAACACGTGTCAAGCGCAGGTGCGCTTGCGCCAACTGCGCCAGTACTAAAATTTAAATAATAAATTATTTAATTAATTAGAATTAAAATTCTTGAAAGTTCTTTCCAGTCTTATTAAAAAATAAGAAGATTATCTTCTGTAAAACAGAGGCCTTAGGATCAAAGATCCAACGGTGGGGAAATATCCCCAGATCAATCAGAGAAAGATCTCTGTAACTAACTCAACAAATCAATTGGCCCTATATAAAGGCCCCTAGACTCCAAGTCTCAGATATACAGAAATAGAAAAAGGAAAGAACTCTGAAATTTTTTGAAAGGCAAGCCTTTGAAGAAAGAAGATCATCTTCTTCAAGGTAAAGAATTAAATTCTTGGAAGAACAGAGATGAACTTACAAAAAGAAGAATTTCTTCTAAAAAAGATCAAAGATCTAAGAATAAGATCAAGATCTTCACTACAAAAAAATAAAAAAGATCATAAAAGATCCAATCACAAAAAAATTAAAGAAGTAATTTACTTCATCCCTAGATCTTTTGATCTATATAAAGGCACAACCTTTTGATGAACCATTGGTTCTTGAATCTTGAGGTAGAATCTCTTTAGAAAAAGAAAAACTTATTTCTTTGATCTGAATTGGATCAAGATGCGCTCTGCGCTAGTGGACAGTGCCTTGCACTTTTGAAATGCGCCTTTGTACTCCTTGACTGGCGCAATTCACCAGAGGGCGCCACGTGTCAACCACAAAATGATCTGCACCTTGCGCTTCTAAAAATAGCGTACTGCGCTCTTGGACTGGCGCAACTCACTAGAGCGCGCCACGTGTCAGCAGCGCACTAGCGCAGCGTACTGGCGTAGTGCACTGCGCTAACAGACTTGCGCTTAGCAGAGCGCGACACGTGTCACCTCCACATGCGCTGGCGTCTTGCGCTCTTTAATTGGCGCAAAGCGCCTGACAGGTCATGTAGTGCACTGTCAGACCACTAAATGTTGTGCATTATTAAGAAAGGGCAGAGCCCAATTAAAAAGTCTAACAGACCAATTTAAATGCTGTGCATTATTTAAAAGGACAGAGCCCAATTAAAAGGCCCAACAGGCCAAATATAAATGCTATTCATTTAATTACAGAAGCCTAATGCTATGCATTGTTTAAAAGGGCAGAGCCCAAATAAAGACCTAACAGGCTAAATATGAATAAAATGTTGAACATCTTCAACTGGACTTAGCCCAATTCTGGCCATAAGTCCTCAATATAAACTGAACTGAGCATGACTGCTCTCCCAATCAATTTACACCCGGTTCGAGGGTACATCTCTTTACTCCTCTGGCATCCGTCGTTGTAATCTCAACGTCGTCAGAGAGGTGACGGGTCCCGACAACTACACGCTGCTACGGACTGTGGGGTCCTTAAACTTATGGACTATGATGTCCTTAACCTCGACCGTGATGTCTTAAAACTAATACCGGACTATGATGTCCTTAACCTCAACCGTGATGTCTTAAAACTAATACCGGACTATGATGTCCTTAACCTCGACCGTGATGTCTTAAAACTAACATCGGACTGTGAGGTCCTTAAGCTCATGGACTATGACATCCTTAACCTCGACCATGACGTCTTAAAACTAACACCGGATTGTGAGGTCCTTAAAATCACGGACTATGATGTACTTAACCTTGACCGCAACGTCTTAAAACTAACATTGGACCGCAACGTCCTTAAACTACCTATCGACCGCAATGTCACTAAACTAAATAATAGAGCCCCCAATTGCTCTTTTGTCGGATCTAAACGATCCTGTTAAGTTGATCTTAGTCTAAAATTAGACTAGCATGTCCTTAACGAACGTTTAAGTCGATCTTAGCCTCAAATAAGGCTAACGTATCCATAAACACCCCCCCAAACCAAATCTAAGAAAGATACGGATTTGGACTAGTCCACGTCCTATGGGCGACGGCATAACTTAGTCTCCGTATACAATCCACGGGCAACCAAACACAAAAAAAACACACACGACATGAAGTGACCATATGGAGAAGGAGAAAGTTGTTACCGCGGTGCGGTAGCGTAATTAACTGTAGGGGCTTGTGCCTGCAGGGAAGAGCGTCCCCACAATCAAAAACCCTTCGAGCGAGGGGGAATCTGACGAAGTCTGCTACATCGGACGCATCCATTTAAACCTTCGATACACGGTACCATAAATCAACTTGGCATCTTCGGAGAGTTGGACGGATAACACCAATTAGTATCTGCCCCAAATATCAGGCAAGACGTCTGTCTTGCACGTCCTTCGGAGGGGAACAAAGGGATGATGTTGTACTCATGTAACCAAGGCCGGCGGAGCAAAGCATTGTAGCATGTTTTGGCGTCAATGACATGAAACTTAATATCCGTGACGAGTAGCCCGAAGCGCAGCATCAGTATCACAGACCCGAGCTTCCGTGATGATTGGGAGTCAAACCCGGAGATAGTGATCTTATCCCGAGCGAGGTGTTGAACGCTCATGCAGATTTCCTTTAACACCCTTACGTTAAGGAGATTGACGGAGGACCCATTGTCGACCAGGATTTTACCTATCTTGATTTCATGACAGTATCCGGAGACATATAGGGGATGGTTGTGCTCGCATGTCCCAAGGAGGAGATCTTCATCGCCGAAGGTGATATCGGCTGTGTGTACTTCTTCCAGCTCGTCCTTCATCTTTTCTTCGACGAGGAAAGCTTGGAATTGCTCGGGCTCTTGTAATGCCTTGATCAAAGAATCTCTTTCTTCTTTAGATAGCAGAAGGGCGTCGAGAATACTGAGCTGTGAGGGTATCTTCCTTAAGTGTGCCAGAACGTTGTAGTCCACCTTACTTTTCTTTGGCGGGTCCTTGGCTATCAGCTTTTCGATGGCTTGGTCATCAAGGATGATATCCTCAGGGACTTTTTCTTTTCCCTTATCTTTTCTATTTGACCCACTGTTCGAGGGCCCAAGATTATTTTCGGGAAGCGTGCGATTACGCAGCTGAATGTTCTCGCAGTTCTTCGGTTCTTCCTCTTTTCCCGAGGTGGACTCCTTAAAGAGGGGGACAAGAGCCATTTCTTCGTTAGAGTCGCTTCCAAAGGTGAGAACCTACGATCTCCCGGCGTTGACCATGCGAAATTTACCGGTAGTTCTTTTACGCTCCTCGGTCGTATTTCTTTGCTCCCGATGAGCTTTGCCTTTCATCCGCTTAAACTGTTGCCGGTGAGCAACATATCCCTGCCACCATCTTTTAAAAGCGTTGCACTCTTCGGTGGGGTGTGCGATCTTTCGATGGTATAAGCAGTAGCTAGGATGTATATCCGCTCCATCAGGAGTGTTGCCTTCGGAGGGTGGTAGCTTCATTCCCATCGATATGGCTTTAGCGAACCTTTTCTCCGTCTTGAACCTGCTTTTATTTGCGACAGATGTACTTTGATCTGGCGGGAGTGTTTCAACTCTTTCGTCCAGTCGCCGACATTTGGCCTTTTCAAATATGGACATCTCACGCTCCCGACCAGCTTTGCTTTTAAGAAGAGTTTCATTCAGGAACGCATCAATCATTTCGTCTGACAGCTCTAGAAGCTCCGTTTTAGGATTTGCCCCCAGTTTCTCTGTGTAAGGAGCTTCCTCATTGTCTATCGACGAGTGAGAGATCACATGGCAACTTGCCATGTAATCTTCACATTCATCCGACGAGTCTTCTCCATCATTTCCGTCCTCAAGGACGTGACTGAGGAACTCTTGGAGCGTGATTGGAGTCCGTGCCTTCTGGTTATACTCTTCCAGCGCGTCAATCTGTTCTTCCAGGTCCGTGCGCCTGTCACCAGGCTTCACGAGCTTCTTGGATTTCTTCTTCTTCGAAGATTTTTACGGCTGGGTGTGAGTGCTTTGGCTATCACCACCAATTTTTGGAGTTGGGCGCGGTTTTAACATTCCTTCGATGATCTTGTGTTCGAGTGGATTTTTCTACCTGATTGCCGGGCATGTTTGGAGATCCTTCAGCATTCTTTTCATCTTGGCTGAAAGAGCGACCTCCCAAGGAGCTTCTTCTATGAAAGAACACGATGCCCCCGGTGTATCCGTCTTCTTGGGAGCGTGTGGCTGTGGCAGGTTCACCTTCCAGTTCTCAGATAATACAAATTTTCCCTGCTGGTACTGATCTTCTATCCAGCTTTTGAAGATGTAACAATCCTCGATCGGATGGCCCAACATTCGGTGATAAGGGCAATAGTTAGGATTGCTAATATCGCCTGGTTGCGCTGGGCGTCTTGGCTCCAGCAGATTGATGAGCCTGTTGCGCAGTGCAAGCTTGAATAACCTCTTCGTCTTGTCTCGAGGGAACGAGTAAGGGCGTCTCATTTTATCCTCGAGAGATCGAGTTCTATTATTTTGGCGATCAACTGGTCTCAGACCACTGGGCTACTGTTGAGCATTGGCGACGACGATCGCTTTCCTATTTCCCTTCTGATTCCGAGGCTCCGGCTTTGGAGGAGACGGTCTATGACCCATCTGGTCCATTTGGGCCAGCTTGTCAATCACGGCCTGGAACGTAGTCGGCTTGAAAAACATCATGAACTGGGAGATGGTCACCTGCGGATCAAGAGTGCCCACGAACATGCCCACCGCCGGTGCTTCTTCGATGCGCTGTTCGCATTTCGACCACAGATTTCGCCATCGTATTGCATATTGAACCCATGTCTCTCCAGGTTTCACCCTGGCATTGATCAATGCCGTTATTGGGGTGCGTTCACTAGCACTCGCGAATCGCTGAGTGAATAGTATCTCCATTTCTGCGAAAGTCTTGACGGAGTTGTTTGGAAGCTCAGAGTACCACTCAAATGCCGTCTCCGACAGGCTTCCGACGAATTGGCGAAGTAACAATTTATCATCACCTCCGGTGTTGCCACATAGAGCCCTGAACTGGGTGACATGTTGGTGGGGATTGCCCGTCCCCTTGTATATATGAAATTTAGAGATCGTATACCCCGGCGGATACTTTATTTGATCATACCAGCCTGGATATGGTCGCCCAGTTTTAACGACTTGGCTGGCCACTTCATTCGCCTGGTGAGCTCATATTTGCTGAGCAATATAGTCATCCAGAATGGCCTTGGAAATGGTTTCCTCTTTGGCTGCTGAAAGAGCCGGAGGAGGGTTCGATGTCTCCCCTTTGTCGTCTTCAATGATGATAGGAGGGTCTTCAGCTGGAGGATTCGGCTGTAACATCATCCCGACCATGTCTTGGAAGAGAAGCGCTATTCATTTTATATTAGCCACTTGTTTTGCTGCTTCTCTGTCCCTCTTTTCGAGGACTCTGCGGAGGAAGTCAGCATCGGTTTCTTTTTCATGACGCTGCTCTGATGAAGCCTCCAGGCTTTCTTTTGGCCCGGTGAGTGCGGCCATTTGCGTTAGCATTTCCTGAAGCTTCTGTTGCTGCTCCTGAGCCTTTGTTACAGATCGCGTAAGCGGTCGATGACCTGTGGAGATACGGCTATCCTCTTTTCCGGATGCCATATATACGGTGTGCACCACCATGCCCCCAGACTTGGGGCGTTTAGATTTAGTGTCTTTGCGATTTGCCAAAGACGCAGGGATCTTCTCCGACCTCCTTCTTTTCTGAGCAGTTGACGTTGAGGGGGCCGTTGTAGAGGGCACCCGAGTAGCTGTCGCCTTCTGTGGCTTGACAGGATGGTTCTCTTCTCGCTGAACTTTCACCTTTTTCTATCGGCGAGAGTGACCTTGATCAATCACCAATTCCTGAACCTGTCGCTAAACTTTGTAAATTTTAGAGGACAGCCGCTGAGGGGGCTGTACCAGCTTCGCTTTTGGGGCTTTCTCTACAGGTGGAGGAGATCTCTTCAGTACGGCAGTCGAAGAGTTTTTACGCACCCTCCTTAGCGGTTCAAAGCCGTTCCCCGTTGGAACAGCAGCATCAACTTCCACCGTTGGAGCCGGCGGAGTCAGTGCGGAAGGGGAATTGCCCCCAGCCTTCCTCACTCGGTGCCAGTGGCGACGTCGAGCGTGTCTTGCAGTCAGAATTATCTCAGCTATGGGGCTGGTTTCGTCATGCCCCCTATCTTGATCAAAAGTTGACGTTGTCAACCTGTTGAAGACCGACGTCCGTTGAGTGGGGATGGCCAACTTATTAAAAGCCGGCTTCCGAGCAGGTGAAGCAGCCTTGACGATTTTTCCTGAAACGGGAGCTGAAACAGTCAGTCTTGTGAAGACCGACCCTTTAGAAGGAGAAGCCACTTTGACGACTTCGAGAGCAGGAATGACTATCCTTTTTGGGATAACCCTTTCTGGTATTGCAGGTTTCTTCATGCGCCCACATGAGTTTTGGCCCAGTCTGTAAAAGACTGAGGCATTGGAGCTGGAGGACCCGCTGAAAGGGGCCACGGTAGTTGTGAGCCGATTAAAGACCGAGCTCTTCGGGGCTTCTTGCAATGGAGGAGGGGCATTGAAGCTCATTGGCGGGAGCATGGTCCCGAAGAACAATCCAGTGGTGGCCTGAGTGACCTGTTCCACCGGCATAGCGAAGATGGAGGCCGCTTGGGGCCCGTAAGTCACTCCTCCGGACGGGACGGATCGAGAGTTGCAGTTGCAGTTGGAACATTTCGTGCAAGTAGAATCCATTGATCTTTTGTTTTCTGCATGGAGCAAGACACCAAATCTAAGTATCTTGAATCTACAGACAACCATAACAACCCGCGATTCGTTCGCGAACACGACACACGAAGTGTGAAGTGGAAAGAGGAAATGGTCCCACCGGGAGTGCCAGAATCTGTTCCCCGCTGAAAGACGCGCGAAGACGAGGCGGACGTCTCTCCTGAATTTCGGGGCAGATGCTAATTGGTGCTATCCGTCCACCTTTTCGAAAATGCCAAGTTGATTTGTGGAACCATGTATCGAAGGTTTAAACGGATGCGGCCGATGTAGCAGACTTCGTCAGATTCCCCCTCATTTGAGGGGTTTTTGATTGTGGGGACGCTCTTTCCTGCAGGTGCAAGCCCCTGCAGTTAATTACACTACCTCATTGCGGTAACAACTTTCTCCTTCTCCAGATGGTCATTTCGTGTCGTGGGTGTTTGTTTTGTTTGTGGTTGCCCGTGGATTGTATACGGAGACTAATTTATGTTGTCGCCCGTAGGGCGTGGATTAGTCCAAATCCGTATTTTCTTAGATTTGGGTTTTGATTTGGGTTTAAGAACATGTTAGTCTCATTTGAGACTAAGATCAACTTAAACGTTTGTTAAGGATACGTTAGTCTAATTTTAGACTAAGATCAACTTAACAGGATCTTTTAGATCCAACAAAAGAGCATTTGAACTCTATTGTTTAGTTTAGGGACATTACGGTCGATTACCAGTTTAAGGACATGGTGGTCCAATGTTAGTTTAAGGACATTACGGTCCAGGTTAAGGACATCGTAGTCGATGGGTTTAAGGGGACCTCACAGTCCGAGGTTAGGGACATCGTAGTCCATGAGTTTAAGGACCCCACAGTCCGTAGTTTAAAGACGTCATAGTCTATAAAGTTTAAGGACATCATAGTCCATGAGTTTAAGGACCCCACAGTCCGTGAAATATGTGGTTGTCGGGACCCGTCACCTCTCTGAAGACGTTGAAGGATTACAACGACAGATATTAGAGGAGTAAAGAGATGTACCCTCTAACCGGTATAGGTTGGTTGAAAGATCTGTAGTCTATTTTGGGACTAAGATCTGTTAAATATTCGTGAGCAGATGGGCTCAATTAATACGAGTTGAGGACTTATGGCCAATCTTGGGCTAAGTCCAATAAGATTAAAATATTTAACATTTTATTGTTCTGGGCTGTTGAGCCTTTATTTGGGCTTGGCCCTTTTAATAATGCTGAGCACTGGATCCTGACATTTTTTTGTCTTGTAATGAATGCATAGCATTCATCAGAACAATGTGTGTTCTGACAGCGCGCTACGTAGCGCGCCAGGCGCTAATTAAAGAGCGCATTGCGCTTCTGCCAAGTAGCGCACACGAAAGGGACACGTGTCGTGCTTGGCACTAAGCGCCAGATGATGGGCGCATTGCGCCAGTTTATGAGCGCATTGTGCTTTCAATTTATGAGCGCGTTGCGCTAGTTTAGTGGCGTGCAAGTGAGTGACACGTGGCGCGTTTGGCGCTGAGCGACAGCCCATGAGCGCAGTGCGCTGTTTCAGAAGCGCAAAGCGCAAGTTGCATACGTGGTTGACACGTGGCACGTTTTGGTGCTGAGCACCGGTCCAGAGAGCGCAGAAGCGATGTTCAAGAGTGCAAGGCACATTTCATGAGCACAAAGCGCAATTGATCAATTTTATGATCTGTGAACAAATTTATGTTCTTTTTTTTAAAGGAGGCTTTGCCTCAAGATTCAAGAACAACAGTTCTTATTTTTTTTTTGAAAGGGCTTGCCTTTATAGATCAATGATCTGTGAATGAAGTAAATACTTCTTTTGTTTTTATGATGAGATCTTTTGATCTCGTTTTATAAAAGACCTTGGTCTTTGTAGATCTGTGATCTTTTTTAAGAAGATAATTTTTCTTTTTAATTATAAGATGAATCCATCTCTTTGTTCATCCCCATTTTTACCTTGAAGAAAATGTCTTCTTTTGCTGAGAGCTTGCTCTTCTTTCTTTGAGTTTTTTTTCAAAGTTTATAGGGGGGTTCCTCTATATCAGACTTGAAGTCTTGGAGCTTTTATATAGGACAAATCGATTTGTTAAATCAGTTAAAGAGATCTTTCTCTGAATGATTTGGGGATGTTTCCCCACTGTTGGATCTTTGATCCTAGGGCTTCTGTTTTACAGAAGGCAATCTTCTTGTTTTTAGCAAGATTGGAAAGATCTTTCCATAATAGAATTTTAATTCTAATTAATTAATGATTTATCATTATTATTAGATCTTTTGATCTAACGGTGGGGAATTTTATAATCCCAGCGCTGGCGCACCTACGTTTGATACGTGGCGCGCTGCTCAGAGCGCAGTGCACTTTGCGCTAGCGCACCTACGTTTGATACGTGGCGCGCAGCGCAGAGCGCAGCGCAGCCTACGCTAGCGCACCCGTGTTTGACACGTGGCGCGCAGCGTGCCTAGCGCTAGCGCATACATGGTGCACTGCCTAGGGTGCAGCGCACCTCGCGCTAGCGCATCCATGTTTGACACGTGGTGCGCAACGCGCCTAGCGCTGGATCCAAAGCGTTGCTTCAATTTTTGAATTTTAAATTTCAAAACTGAACTTTGCTCTGATTGGGGGTGTACTGCTTAGGGCGCAGCGCACCTGGCGCTAGCGAATCCGTGTCTGACACGTGGCGCACAACGCGCCTAGCACTGGATCTGAAGCGTTGCTTCAATTTTTGAATTTTGAATTTCAAAACAGAGCTTTGCTCTGATTGGGGAAAATATCGTGCTTGTGTGAGCCAGCCTTTATATATATGGATTATCTCATTTTTTCGCTACGGCGTCGTTTATCTGTTGTGGTGGTTGTTTCCGCCGTTGGGCAATATTTTCTCCCGTTTGGGGATGTTTTACTTTTATCTTATATTTGTACCCATTTCGGGGCTAGCTTTTATAAAGGAGGTGCTGCCGAAATTTTTATGAAAAACAAACTTAAGTTTAAAGTTTTGCATCGAGATTTTTTAAAAGTGATATATCTTTCTTTCTTATAATGGTTTATATTGCTGGGTTTTTCGTCTTACTTAATTGCGTTACGCCTGTTGACGTTACGTAGTTTAAGTGCTGGTCATGTGCCAATTTTGTGACATGACAAAGTTGGCATCAGAGCGCTAGGTTTTATCTTTGGGAGTGTAGCATGACCTTGGTATGATGGAGTAGGTAGCTTAAGCAGAGTAACGTAGCGTGCGTATGTTCCGCGGCATACTTACGACACGGTGCTCCGCCTAAGTGACCTTAGGACTTATTGCTTGAAATTCCTTCCGTGATATATATATATATATATATATATATATATATATATATATATATATATCCTTGTGATCCGATTTCTGTGTCCTTATCGAATCCTGTTTCCATTTCCAGCCTTTATGCCGCCGAAGACTACGAGGGCGCAGAGAGCTGCCGCAAGGGCCGAGGTCATAGTTGACTCGTCTGAGACAAGGACTGACCAGGGAGGTATGCCCGTTGTGCAGGAGCAGATTGTTTCACCTTCGACAGACCATATGGCTATTCTAGGGGCTGGTATGCAGGATTTGCTCCAGATGACGGGGTCGTTAGTTGAGACCATTCGAACGTAGGGGCAGGCGGTTGTTCCACCTGTTGCGGGGGCCGCGTTGGTGCCTACTGTTCAGGCGGTTGTACCTGCAGCTACAGAGGTGATCATCGTATCGTTATCGGAGTTCATGAGGCTGAGGCCTCCGGTTTTCACTCGTACCGATGCAGCCGAGGATCCGCAGTCGTTTATCGACCGGATGGCCAGGATATGTCGTTCTCTTAGATGCTCCGATGCGAGATGGGTGGAGTTCGCTAGCTTTCGTCTGGAGGGTCTGGTCCAGAAGTAGTGTGAGTCCTTAGAGAAGGGCAGAGCCGCAGGTCTTTCTCCTATGACCTGGGCTGAGTTCGTGATTGTGTTTCTTGCATGTTTTCTTCCACTGAGCATCAAGGATGCTTGAGCGCGCAGATTCGAGTCGTTACGCCAGACTCAAGGTATGACGGTGGCCGAGTATAATGTGCTGTTTACCGAGCTGTCTGTGTATGCTCTGTATTTGGTAGCTACGGAGGAGATGCGGGTCAAGAGGTTTGTTCGAGGCATGCTTACCTATTTGTTCCTCTCTATCAGTGTTCAGCATTGCGACACCTATGCAGCAGCGGTGGACGTAGCCCTGTTGGTTGAGGAGCGTCTTTCTGAGACGTCGGTTGCTCCAGAACCGAAGAGGGTTCGTACTGGTGTTTCAGCACAGAGGCAGGCGTTTAGACGTCGTGACAGTTATCGTTCAGATACTGGGGGTATTGGAGGTCCGGGACGAGGACCGATTTTTCACGCTTATTCTCAGGGGAGTCAGCAGTTTTCATCTGGATGCTACCGGTGCTGGAGTTTGGGTCATCGGGTTTGAGATTGTACTGAGCCACATGAGCGCGAGGCAGCTGTACTGCAGGTTACCTTACCACCTTCTCCACCGCAGAGGGCATTCCCATTATGCCTGTTATTGCTCCGCGTCAGACTCTTGTATAGAGAGGTCGAGGACACGGTGGTTTTGTGCCAAGAGAGCGGGGTGGTAGAGGCAGAGGTCAGCCATTCGCCGGTAGAGGACAGGCTCGGGTGTTTGTTTTGACTCATCAGGACGCACAGGCGTCTAATGCAGTGGTTTTAGATACTCTTTCTGTATGTTCTTTTGAGGCTCATATTTTGTTTGATCCGGGATGTACGCATTCGTATGTTTCTACGCACTTCGTGCAGAGCTTGGGCCGAGAGTCGTGTTTGCTAGATTAGCCGCTTGTCGTGATTACACTTGTTAGCGATTCTTTTGTCGCGCATTACGTGTTTCGGTCGTGTGCCGTTCAGATTGGAGATAAAGAGTCGTCCGTCGATTTGATCCTTCTTGATATGTTGGACTTAGACGTTCTCCTTGGCATGGACTGGTTGGCAGCTTGTTATGCGTCAGTGGACTGCCGTGAGAAGACGGTCGGTTTCAGTTTTCCGGGCGAGTCTGTTCAGGTTGTGCAGGGGGGCCGTGGTGCTGCCCCTCACAATTTGATTTCTGCCCTTTGCGCTAGACGGCTTTTGAGGAGGGGATGCCGGGGATTCTTGGCTTTCATTTATGATACTGGAGCCACAGTAGAGTCGTTGGACCGGGTTCCTATTGTGCGAGAGTTTCCCGACGTTTTTCCCGATGAGTTACCTGGTTTGCCGCCAGAGCGCGATATTGAGTTTTGCATTGATCTGATTCCTGCCACGGGGCTTATTTCTATACTGCCTTACCAGATGGCTTTGGCAGAGCTTAGAGAGCTTAAAGATCAATTGCAAGAGTTGCTTGATAAGGCATTTGTGCATTCGAGTGTTTCTCCATGGGGAGCTCCTGTGTTGTTCGTCAAGAAGAAGGATGACAGTTTGAGCTTGTGTATTGATTATCGTCAATTGAATCGAGTTACGGTGTGGAACAGGTATCATTTACCCCGCATTAACGATTTGTTTGATCAGCTCAAGGGTGTGAAATATTTTTCTAAGATTGATTTGCGTTCGGGTTATCATCAGTCGCGGACTCGGAATGATGACATTCCGAAGACTGCTTTTCGTACACGCTACGGGCATTATGAGTTTATAGTGATGTCGTTCGGACTCACCAATGCCCCAGCAGCGTTCATGGATCTGATGAACCGGATTTTCAGGCCGTTTCTCGACCAGTTCATTATTGTGTTTATTGATGACATTCTGGTCTACTCTAGGAGTCGAGAGGAGCACGAGCAGCACTTGAGGATTGCTCTGCAGACATTGAGAAACCACCAGCTGTATGCTAAATTCTCAAAGTGTGCATTTTGGCTTGATAGAGTTAACTTCCTGGGTCATGTGGTGACGGGAGACGGTATTCTTGTGGACCCGAGAAAGATCGAGGCTGTGCAGCTTTGGCCCAGACCTATATCCGTGATAGAGGTCCGCAGCTTTTTGGGCTTAGCTGGTTATTACCGCCGTTTCGTGCAGGATTTTTCGAGTATCGCTGCACCGCCGACCGGACTGACCCGGAAGGGGGTTCCTTTTCTTTGGACTGATGCGTGCGAGCAGAGTTTTCAGCAGTTGAAGACTGGGTTGACGACTGCACCCGTTCTATCTTTGCCTTCTGGATTAGGTGGCTTTGTAGTTTACCGTGATGCGTTTCGAGTGGGGCTTGGTTGTGTGCTGATGCAGCATGATAGAGTGATTGCATATGCTTCTAGGCAGCTGAAAAAGCACAAGCAGAATTACCCCACTCACGATCTTAAGATGGCTGCGGTGGTCTTTGTGTTGAAGATTTGGAGACACTACTTATATGGGGAGTTGTGTCAGATTTTCATGGACCACAAGAACTTGAAGTACATCTTCCAGCAGCGGGATCTGAATCTGAGACATCGCTGGTGGATGGAACTTGTGAAGGATTATGATTGTGAGATCCTTTATCACCCGGGCAAGGCGAATGTAGTAGATGATGCTTTGAGTCGTAGGCCCGGGGGTAGCTTATCCCAGTTGAGCACAGTTCAGAGACAGTCTTCTGTGGATTGGCAGACCTTATGCGATGGTAGAGTACAGTTTGAGTTCACTTCCACTGGGGGACAGCTTGCTCATGTCCGCGCCCGTCTGCTTCTTCTGGATTGTATCCGTGAGGCGCAGCCCAGTGATGCCCGTTTAGTTGAGATTCTTGAGCTTGTTCGACAGGGTACAGTTTCGGAGTTCTTGATTGATGACCAGGGTGTGCTACGTTGCGGGACTCGCTTGTGTGTACCAGATATTGATGGGTTGAGACGCGAGATCTTAAAGTAGGCACATCAGTCAGCCTTTAGCGTTCATCCAGGTTCCACCAAGATGTACCATGACTTGAGAGACATTTACTGGTGGGAAGAGATGAAGCGCGATGTTTCGAACTTCGTTTCGAGGTGCCTGACTTGTCAGCAAGTCAAGGCTGAGTATCAGAGACCGGTTGGAGAGTTGCAGCCTTTACCCGTTCCTGAGTGGAAATGGGAGCAGATTTCCTTGGACTTTGTTGTTGTTAGTTATATGTATGCCCTAGAGGCCATTACTGTACATAGGATGTATATTGTAGTGGATGCTGGGACATATATAGGGAGGACTTTCTTGCTCGACATGATAGTATGCTATCTGGTTACCCTTTACCTTAACGTGTACACTGATTGTCTCTCTGTTACATGTTGGTAAAGCCCTTAGGATGTGTACTTGACTACCTGGACTGTGATGCGGATCATACTAGTGGGGACATGGTAGTCCATAAGTACATCCTTCAAAGTCCCTAGTCGTGGGTGTATCGAGATGGGGCATCGATATACCAGAGTAGACTAGCGTATACCTTCTCGACCCATACAGATGGGCGATGGATGATCCCATATCCATTGGTGTTTGACATCGGAGATGATGTACGGGTGCTCAGTAGAGACTGGGTACACTGGACGGACTCACCGAGAACTCCCAGATGGTATTATACCTTACGTCAGATGGCAGTTCTCTGGTGACACTGGTACAGAGTAGTCTGTTGACCCGAGATCGTCATAGAGTCTTGTGTGGTTCCCACTGTGCTTTGATTTCCATCTTACCACGTCCAAGAAGGCGTGCAAAACGGTGGTTTTTGGGTACAGTCCCGAGTCACATGGAGGCAATGAGCGATAGGAGGGGATTCGTCTCTCCCGGTATAGGGAGTTGATGTTGCGCTGTGTTCGATTGGCTATAACAGGAAATCCCTGGCCAGGGTTGCTGAGATTTACTGGTAAAGTGTTACCCGTAGTTTCTCGAATTGTTATAGACCTCATATCGACACGACTTATCGAGTTATTGGGGTCTGACGTTTACCACCCCTAGGCAAGATATGCGACATATCAGACGATCAGACCGGACTGTACGGTAGTGTTACTGGTTGGATTCACTGGAGTGTGAGCGGGCTTGCTCGTCGATCTTCTGATCGCTCAATACCCGGGTGGCCGTTACGTTTAGCAGACCGCTTGCGGCTTGTGGGTGCTTGATATGATCATCACCTGCTGCCGGCGTATTGACGAGTCTTTAGAGTCCTACACAGAGGTTTCCTGGCTCAAGCGAAACGAAATAGGAGCGCATATGAGATATGTGCGGGACCGAGAATAATGCGTGTATGTGATACCGTATTTCATTCTCGCGATCAATGTGTCGAATAGGTTATATGCGATATACCCTAGTTATCGAATCAAAGGTTGATTCGATAAGCCGATACATAGGATACTGGTCGGTTATATGCGATAT
Source organism: Agapanthus africanus (assembly GCA_030015575.1). NCBI lineage: Eukaryota > Viridiplantae > Streptophyta > Magnoliopsida > Asparagales > Amaryllidaceae > Agapanthus > Agapanthus africanus. The sequence continues at coordinate 105,724,364 of JASDDO010000031.1, forward strand.
GACCGGATCGTTAAATCAAGTGTTGATTTAATGATTTAATGTATAATTATATATTTGATATATTACTTTGCATTAACTAGTATTGGTTCACTTTAAATGGATTTTCTCACTCGGGTGTGCGCATTGCATATGCGATATGATTTTTGTGCACTTGATTGTATCATGTTTGATGATACATATCTTTTGTGTTAAGTGTAATGAATTAAACCTAGGTTAAGTAAATGATTAGGGTTTTCTTTTATTCATTCATTTATCTTTTCATTTGCATTTAAAAGATAAATGAGAAAAGGAAAAGAAGTGAAAAATGGTGGCTAGTTTTGTTTTTAACAAGAAGCTTCATGAAGCTTTCATTAAGTCACCATTTTTGTCTTATCTCCTTAACCCTAACCATTCTTTAACCTTGGTCAATTCTCTACACTTAACTTGGGTTATGTTATGATAAGAATGGATTATTCTTTTCTTTTTTAATCTTAACTTATCATATCATTTCTTCTTCTTCTTCCTTGAACAAAAAGAAAAAACCTTCACTTCATCAATGGTGGATTGATGAAGAGTGTGAGAAATCCAAAACTAAAGTCTACCCACTTCCTATTTCTTCATCCTCTACCTCTTGCCAAGTAGTAGAGTGTGTTTCCTTCACAAGTTTTCAAGACATGGTGAAGGTGGAGCTTGATTTAGCGATGCCTCGACGTAGATCATCTTCGGCATGGACATCGACGACCTAGCTCGCTTATTCTTCGACGAAGCCGACGCTAGAGCCCGGGAGTTCACTTGGACAGCGAAGGCACTTCGTTGCGGAGCTATGGAGGTGGAAAAACGGATCTACAAAGGTTGTATTTCCGTATCTTATAGTTAAGTGTTAACTAGTTTACTTTATTCGCCTAGTTTTCTAGCAAACGATCCGTAGTCTAGGGTTTCTCGGCACCAAATTTTTGAAATTGGCATGTTCGATGTCTTGTGAGACCACTTTAGGGTGCCTATGAACCTTTCACTGGTATCAGAGCCTAGCTAGAGCCTTAGGCGAAGTCCAGACGATGTTTGAAAGCCGATCGAACCGAAAAACCAACCCGGAAAAGGCTCTCTGTCCTTTTTTCAAAAACTGGGATTTTTCCAAATTAAAAATATGCAGAAAATCAAGCAGGGTTTTCTAAGAATTACTGTAAATTTCGAGGGCCTAACTCAACTTTTCCGCCGCGGAACCGCGGCACGTGCTATGCATGCCGCGGCGGTTCAGCGGCGGTTTTGTCGTTTTGTGTATTTTATTTTGTACAGTAATTCTTAATCTCCAGTGGTGTTTTTTCTGGGAATTTTTAATATTTTTTCTGGAGTTGATTTTTCTGGGATTGATTTAGGGATTTGGTGTTTCGATCGGGGTATCAAATTTTGTCTATTTGGCTTTCCGGATAATTTTTTAGAATATGTTAAAAAGTTCGACCGGATATAAATACCCAATTTTTCCCCTGCCGGGAAATTTCCAAGTGTTGGATTTTTCCGTAGTTTAACGACGTTCTAAGTAGTGCAAGTAACTCGATGGACCCTCTAGAAGACAACAAACCTTAACTCGATTATGTGACCGTCTTGAACTGCCCTTTGAACCTTCGGGTTTGGGGCAGTACGGCGTGCCACATGTGAGGCGTTGGCTTGACCCTTCTACGGCTGGACCGTTGGTACTGAGGCACGAACTGAATGTCTTTAGACTTGTTTCATGTGTTGATCTGTATCGGGAAAACTTGGGTGTTCGATTGTTCGATCGGAAAGTTTAACATTTTCTGTTTATCCGGAATGTGATACAACAATTGGAATTCACAAAAGTTATGTGATAACTGAATGAATGTTATAAATCTAGCGGTTTAGTCTCACTTGATCGGTTGCCACGGAATTTTGATGTGATCAAAAGTCCGTTGCAATCACGTAGCGTACGCGGATACTCGCCGGGTAAACTTAATAGACAGCCTCACCCCATAGCCCCGACCAAGTGACTGTAGGAGAACCCCGTCGCCGAAAGCATCCGTCAGAGTGCTCGCGGTAGCGGTGTTCCGCCTTGGTGCACTTGGTCGACGGCGTCGGGGGTGCAGCCGCCTACTAAAGTTTGCGACGAGCATTCGATCAGAATGTCGGGAATCCTGTTGAATTGCCCGACTTAATATTGAAAAGAGTTTTCGATTTTGAGACTAAAATGCGGGGTTTATAATTGTTAGGCATGCGATGTCTAAGTAATTCATTTGGTCAGGCATGCGATGTCTGAGGTGGTTGCGGATTCCAACTGTTGTAGTTTTACACTTTCTTTTCTGTGACCGTAAGTGTAATATGTGATATCGCCGGTTTCGTTGCTATATGTCAACGACAATTGGGATACGCATGTTTACTTACATTGATGACATGTGATGTTATGTGTTGCTGGATATGTTATATTGGATCGTCGTGTTTGAATAGCCGGGGGTTTTTATATGAGATGAGTGTTTTCATTTTCATTCATGTAAAAACTTGTATGTAATATTCTTTTATTGGGGCGCTTCCAGGTTGCGGAAGTTGTCACCGTTTGTATATTATTAACTTTTCTGCACTAGGATAGACCCAAGGAGGAGGGCACAAGTAACCGGGTTCTGGAGTCCAGTGGGAGACCAACTCGAGGAGTCGGGTCTGGGTCTCCTAACTCTAGAATTGGTAGGGTTGCTTGCCGCTCTCGTAGGGGTCTAGGGGTGTGGGATTGGCTATTCATCACGACCGTGGAATCCGTGTTTTATACTGGCTCGTATTGAAAACACGGACGTCCTAGTATATCCAATATTTCATATGTTTCTTCTGCTGTGCTTTATCTGTGATGAGATCATGCGATGTTCTGTGGCAGATATTATATATAGTATATATGATATATTATATAGACGTTACTTATGTTTTACACCCGTGCTAGCCCTGCCCCGCTCTGTCGTTAGTTACCTAACCTAACGGTGCACGAGAGGACATCGAGGCCAATGCGGATGGCATAAGTGTACGTCATATCTATCTGTGATGTTTAGGTACTTAAATGATGGGACTTCATTAATATGATTAATGAAATAAAAGAAACCTAAGATGTTGTAGAATTGAATTTCAAAATAAAACAGGTAGCTACAGTTCTTGCTTTGCACAGCGGTGTATATGATATATCCCGCACCTTATTCGATAAGGAAAGGACCGAGATCCCTTCACCGGGAGTGACTCCTTTAGCAATAACTGGCTTATGCTACACACTCGGTTTGTCTTTTGATAGCTTTTAAGTGTTTTTGCTTTGCACAGTGATATATATGATATAGCCCGCACCTCATTCGACGAGGAAAGGACCGACGATCCCTTCACCGGGAATGACTCCTTTCGCAAAACTAGAAAATCCTCAAAAGCACTCCATTTTAAAATCATTTGATTCTACAACGATATCAAGTTCATTACGCAATTGGTTTTCAGAAAAACCTGTCGTAGCCCTCCGTCATTTCAGATAACTGCTGTTTAGTATTCGTGCTGCGTTTGTTGGCCTCCGTCAAGGCGCAGTGTGTGGTAGCTAACCAGTATTTATCTGCTTATGCATATGATGCAGATTGAGTTAGGGTAGTCGTGCGGCCTTGTTGACCTCCGTCAAGGGTCGTGCGGGTGGGTTTAATTCGATCAAGAAATGACGGGATGAACTTGACTAGTAGCCTATGGTTTGTTGACCTCCGTCAAGGTCATAGGGTGCTAGGGGCAAAATATTATCGGGAGTTTCAAGTGTTGAAATTTGCAATGAGATTGCATACCTTCTATGAGATAGTTGGATCCCGATACCCGCTGCGAGTAAGTGTTACTCCTGGGAGAGTTTTATACATTACAATTAGCCGATCAAGTAGGTGTCTAGAAAGGTGTCAACGGGGTTACGCCTCTGGGAAAACGAGGTTTATATTAATTAGGTTCGTGCGAAAGCACGGGGGACCTCCCTCAAAGTACCGACACTGGCCTGGCTGAAAGATTGGCGAAATTGTAGTGTGTAATTAATCCCGGCTAGTCTTTCCTTTTAGGGTTTGAAGGAAGATTTGATAAAAAGCAGTGGGAGCCATCCTGATTAGATAAAATAATAACCAATCTATTCTTGCAAGAGCGCACGCTGAGTGTTTTCTTCTCTCTCTCTTGGTAGCGACCATATCACGCCTTAATCAAGATAATAATACGGATTATTGACCGAACCCGCTTGTTATACTGAGCTGGGGAACGTTGGTCCCGCTCCAACTTATAATTGTTATAAGACAGAGCAGGAAATTGGGGAATACCAGATTTCCTGTGCCGCCCAAACGAAAAGAGTGCATGCTGATGCATCATCTTCGGGTGTGTTCATTACAAAGAACTGTTTCTCAGTATCCTCCGCATCCTAGGTATGTGATACCGGATCAGGATCCCAGATATGTAATCTGTTACATAGGGCTACAACAGGGTAGAAAAACTGAGAACAGGTGATAAGTTTCATGAGACAGAAAACGGGGCAAGTGTTGCAGCCAGGTCTGTTGGTCACTATCACCCTGTATTACCTGAATACATTGATTCTGAACAAATGCTATTAGATACCGAACCTGATATACAAAATCATATCAGTCTCTTTAGTAGTAAAGAAAGGATATAATTTTGTATTGTTGGATAATGTTTTGAACATTTCCTATATCAAAAGTTGATCGGTTCAGGCACGTTATCTAAAAGCGTTAATGTTCTAAATCAAACTACAGTTCTTAGTATACGGAACACACACAAGAGGAAGAGTTCAGAAATGAACGGATCCTTCTTGAGGTATTGTAAACTAGGTCATATCGATGCGACCCGACTAGCTTAAGTTACATGTAGATGCATATTTAAATCAGTTTGAATTTACATCTTGTGAAACTTGCCAGTCATGTCACAAAGATAAGATGACCATAGCTTCGTTTACTAGAAACAGAGAAAGAGTTAATGAACTCTTGGGACTGATACATGATGATGTATGTAGGTCCCCTGTCTACACATGCCAGGACTGGTTCTTTATACTTCATTACGTTCTCTGATGATCTTTCGAGATTCAGACCTATGTTCCTGTTGAAACACAAGTCCGAACCTTTTCAGATATTCACAGAATATAAGTTAGAAGTAGAGAACCAAAATACGGGTATAAGTATTATGTCCTATGATGAGATCAAGGAGGAGAATACTTGAGCACGGAAATACTGGACTATTCTAAAGGAGAATGAGATTCTCTCTCAGCATTACTCCTCCATATACACCATAATACGATGGTATATCGGGGCGGAGCAATCACACCCTATATGATATGGTGTGCTCTATGATGAGTACTAGTGAGTTACCTTTTTCCTTTTGGGAGTTATGCACTTGAGAAGCTGCATACCTATTGAATAGGGTTCGAATCAAATCAGTTGCCTACCACTTCATATATGATATGGAAGGGGAAGAGCCCATATCTTAAGTTAGTTAAGATTTGGGGATTGTCCGACCTATCTCTAAAAGCAAAATCCGGACAAGCTCGAGGCAATGTCAGTTATGTACAACTGGAAATGTTCCAGCTATAGAAACTGCAGCTGATGATTTGACAGAACCAAAAGATTCAGTAGATTCCAATGAACCTCAGCCTCTCCGCCGATCTAGTAGGGTTCCTCACCCACCTGAGAGATACTTTGGTTTCTCTATGACAGTGGGAGCGAGGATTGCATCATGAGATGATGACCCAACTAGCTTCGAGCTGGCCATCAGGAGTAAGACTCTGTCAGAATGGCTGGATGCTTAGCGATCTGAGATGGAATCCTTATACACCAACAAAGTATGGACTTTGGTTGCTATATCTGAAGGGTTAAATCCCCATCAGGAGCAAGTATATCTTGAGAAGATTACTTGGTGTATATGGAAAAGTTGAGACTTTCAAAGCTAGACTTGTTAAAAGTTTGCATCATTGACCAGGTGTGGATAATGATGAAACCTTTTCAAGAAGCTATGCTTAAGTCCATCCAGATCCTACTTGCCACGGCTACATACCATGAATACGATATCTGGTGGTTGGGTGTCATGACTGCTTTTCTAAATGATGTTTTAGAAGAGTGCGTCTATAAGTACACAGCCAGAGGGCTTCGTAGACAGTGGGAGCAGCGGAAACGTGTGCAAGATGCTTTATAGGATTAAAGCAGGCATCGCGGAGTTGGAACATCTGTTTTGATGACTTAGTCAAAGAGTTTGACATCATCAAAGTGGTAGATGAACCTTGTATAAACAAAAAGGTAGTAGGGAGTATGGTGGTGATCCTCGTAGAGTACGTGGATGACATACTCTTGATAAGAAAGGAGTTTCTTATGCTACGCTCGATCAATCTCCGCTTGTCACTATGATTCTCCATATAGGATCAAGATGATACCTCCTAAATCCTGAGTTTTGGATCTATGAGATAGATTTAATTGGATGTTAGGATTCTCACTAGTTGTAGTGAGATGGTATCAATCGATCCTGGGGAGAATCACTGGAAGGGTTCCAGGGTGATAAAGTCGACTGAATGTCAGTCGCAGGCATTGTCTTTACCCTCAGTAAAGGGACGGTATGTTGGAAGAGTTCCAAGCTAGATACCGTGGCATACTAGACGATAAAGGCAGAATACATCGCTACTTAAGATGCTACCAAAGAGGCTGTTTGGGTGTATATTGGTTCATGAGATGAACTATGTTCCTCCCATTGTGTGACAATGGAGATGTGGCTTATGCCAAGGAACGCAGGTCCCATTAGTGATCCAGACATATTCTAAGGCAGTATCACTTGATCATGGAGATGGTTGATCTCCAGGGTGATCGAGGTTAGGAGAGTAGAGTCAGAGGACAACACGGCGGATCCACTCACGAAGGCCTGTTCCCAGAGAGAGACTTTTATGGGATGGTTGAGTATGAGATACTACAACCACTGCTACAGATGGCCCTAGTGCAAGTGGGAGATTGTTAGTTATATGTATGCCCTAGAGGCCATTACTGTACATAGGATGTATATTGTAGTGGATGCTGGGACATATATAAGGAGGACTTTCTTGCTCGACATGATAATATGCTATCTGGTTACCCTTTACCTTAACGTGTACACTGATTGTCTCTCTGTTACATGTTGGGAAAGCCCTTAGGATGTGTACTTGACTACCTGGACTGTGATGCGGATCATACTAGAGGGGACATGGTAGTCCATAAGTACATCCTTCAAAGTCCCTAGTCGTGGGTGTATCGAGATGGGGCATCGATATACCAGAGTAGACTAGCGTATACCTTCTCGACCCATACAGATGGGCGATGGATGATCCCATATCCATTGGTGTTTGACATCGGAGATGATGTACGGGTGGTCAGTAGAGACTGGGTACACTGGACGGACTCGCCGAGAACTCCCAGATGGTATTATACCTTACGTCAGATGGCAGTTCTCTGGTGACACTGGTACAGAGTAGTCTGTTGACCCGAGATCGTCATAGAGTCTTGTGTGGTTCCCACTGTACTTTGATTTCTATCTTACCATGTCCAAGAGGGCGTGCAAAACGGTGGTTTTTGGGTACAGTCCCGAGTCACATGGAGGCAATGAGCGATAGGAGGGGATTCGTCTCTCCCGGTATAGGGAGTTGATGTTGCGCTGTGTTCGATTGGCTATAACAGGAAATCCCTAGCCAGGGTTGCTGAGATTTACTGGTAAAGTGTTCCCAGTAGTTTCTCGAATTGTTATAGACCTCATATCGACACGACTTATCGAGTTATTGGGGTCTGACGTTTACCACCCCTAGGCAAGATATGCGACATATCAGACGATCAGACCGGACTGTACGGTAGTGTTACTGGTTGGATTCACTGGAGTGTGAGCGGGCTTGCTCGTCGATCTTCTGATCGCTCAATACCCGGGTGGCCGTTACGTTTAGCAGACCGCTTGCGGCTTGTGGGTGCTTGATATGATCATCACCTGCTGCCGGCGTATTGACGAGTCTTTAGAGTCCTACACAGAGGTTTCCTGGCTCAAGCGAAACGAAATAGGAGCGCATATGAGATATGTGCGGGACCGAGAATAATGCGTGTATGTGATACCGTATTTCATTCTCGCGATCAATGTGTCGAATAGGTTATATGCGATATACCCTAGTTATCGAATCAAAGGTTGATTCGATAAGCCGATACATAGGATACTGGTCGGTTATATGCGATATGACCGGATCGTTAAATCAAGTGTTGATTTAATGATTTAATGTATAATTATATATTTGATATATTACTTTGCATTAACTAGTATTGGTTCACTTTAAATGGATTTTCTCACTCGGGTGTGCGCATTGCATATGCGATATGATTTTTGTGCACTTGATTGTATCATGTTTGATGATACATATCTTTTGTGTTAAGTGTAATGAATTAAACCTAGGTTAAGTAAATGATTAGGGTTTTCTTTTATTCATTCATTTATCTTTTCATTTGCATTTAAAAGATAAATGAGAAAAGGAAAAGAAGTGAAAAATGGTGGCTAGTTTTGTTTTTAACAAGAAGCTTCATGAAGCTTTCATTAAGTCACCATTTTTGTCTCATCTCCTTAACCCTAACCATTCTTTAACCTTGGTCAATTCTCTACACTTAACTTGGGTTATGTTATGATAAGAATGGATTATTCTTTTCTTTTTTAATCTTAACTTATCATATCATTTCTTCTTCTTCTTCCTTGAACAAAAAGAAAAAACCTTCACTTCATCAATGGTGGATTGATGAAGAGTGTGAGAAATCCAAAACTAAAGTCTACCCACTTCCTATTTATTCATCCTCTACCTCTTGCCAAGTAGTAGAGTGTGTTTCCTTCACAAGTTTTCAAGACATGGTGAAGGTGGAGCTTGATTTAGCGATGCCTCGACGTAGATCATCTTCGGCATGGACATCGACGACCTAGCTCGCTTATTCTTCGATGAAGCCGATGCTAGAGCCCGGGAGTTCACTTGGACAATGAAGGCACTTCGTTGCGGAGCTATGGAGGTGGACAAATGGATCTACAAAGGTTGTATTTCCGTATCTTATAGTTAAGTGTTAACTAGTTTACTTTATTCGCCTAGTTTTCTATCAAACGATCCGTAGTCTAGGGTTTCTCGGCACCAAATTTTTGAAATTGGCATGTTCGATGCCTTGTGAGACCACTCTAGGGTGCCTAGGAACCTTTCAGTTGTGGGTCTACCTAGGACCAGTTGGGGGTATTACTCCATTTGGGTGATTGTTGACCGGTTGACGAAAGCGGCTCACTTCCTTCGAGTGAAGACCACTTTCGGTTATGCTCAGTATGCTCAGTTGTATATAGATGAGATTGTGCGTTTGCACGGTGTTCCCACATGCATTGTATCCGACAGGGGCACCCATTTTACTAGCCGTCTTTGGCAGAAGGTTCAGGAAGCTTTGGGTACCCGGTTGAGTTTTAGCATCGCTTTCCATCCGCAGACCGATGGTCAGTCAGAGCGGACGATACAAACTCTAGAGGATATGCTTCGGGCGTGCGTGCTTGATTTTTGTGGCAGTTGGGATCGTCACTTGCCGTTGATTGAGTTCTCCTACAACACCAGTTTTCAAGAGACTATTCAGATGGCGCCTTTCGAGGCTTTGTATGGTAGGAAGTGTCGATCGCCAGTCTGTTAGACCGAACTCTGTGAGAGTAGGGTTTTAGGACCCCGGCTAGTTCAGGAGACTACGGAGATGATCCAGCTGATTCAGGACAGGATGAGAGCCGCCCAGTGCAGACAAAAGTCTATATCCCTAGCATCCTATACAATGAAAGCCTCTAGGTCATACATATCCAACAATCTCCCACTTGCACTAAGGCTTGTAATTGGTGCAATAAGTACACACTGTCTACACTAGATCCAGTTGCTGGCATACCGCATGCCCAACATCTCGAATAGTCTCTTGAACTGGACTTGAGGGATGGCCTTGGTGAATGGATATGCCATGTTATCTTTTGTGTCCACTTTCGCACCTCGATATCCTAGCGATCAACGATCTTCCTGATCAGGTGATACCGCCTCAAGATATGTCTGGATTTCTGATAGGACCTTGGTTCCTTCGCTAAAGCTACAAACCCATTGTTATCACAATACAAGGGTATTGGATTGGCACTGGACGGAACCACCTGAAGTTCAGAGATGAACTTCTTCATCCAGACTGCCTCTTTTACGGCATCGTTAGCAGCTATATACTCAGCTTCTATCGTTGAGTCTGCGACGGTGTCTTATTTGGAACTCTTCCAACATACTGCCCCTCCATTGAGGGTAAACACATAACCCGAGACGGATTAGAGTCATCCTTGTCACTCTGGAAGCTGGAATCGGTAAAATCCTCGATCTGGAGGTCCCCATTACCGTATACCAAGAATGGCTCCTTAGTCCTTCTTAGGTACTTGAGAATGTTCTTTACCGCTATCCAATGCTTCTCACCTGGGTTCGACTGATACCTTTCTTACCACACTAAGTGTGTAAGCTATGTCTGGTCTGGTACATAACATTGCATACATTATAAATCCTACCACCGAAGCGTAGGGTATAATGCTCATGCGAGCTCTCTCTTCATTAGTCTTTGGAGACATCTCTTTGGAGAGGGTGATCCCGTGACAAGCGGGTAAATTACCACGATTGGAATTTTCTATACTAAACCTCTTTAGTATGGTGTCAATGTACTTGGATTGTGAAAGTTCCCAACATTCTTTTTGACCTATCAATAGATCTTAATCCCCAGAATGTAGGAGGCATCACCCAAGTCTTTCATGGAGAACTTCTGTGACAAGAAGAGCTTGACTGATTGTAGCATAGGGATATCATTCCCTATCAGGAGTATGTCATCCACGTATAGCATGAGGAAGACAACTGCTCCTCCTACAATTTTCCTATAAATGCATGGATCATCTATATTTTTGATAAAGTCAAATTCTTTGACTGTCTCATCAAAACAGATGTTCCAACTCCGCGATGCTTGCTTTAATCCATAAATGGATTTAAGCAACTTGCATACCTTTCCACTGCTCCCACTGTCTAAGAAACCCTCCGGTTGATCCATGAAAACGCTCTCTTTTAAATTACCATTTAAAAATGTTGTTTTCACGTCCATCTGCCAGATGTCGTAGTCATGGAAGGCAGCTATTGCAAGCAGGATCTGAATGGATTTAAGCATAGCCACTGGAGAAAAGGTTTCATCATAGTCCAATCCTGGTCTTTGACGAAAACCCTTTGCAACAAGTCTAGCTTTGTAGGTTTCCACTTGTCCATCTGCACCAATATTCTTCTTGAAGATCCATTTGCATCCAACTGGTTTTACTCCAGGAGGAGCAACTTCTAAATTCCATACTTTGTTGGTGTGCATCGATTCCATTTCGGATCTCATAGCATCCAGCTATTTCACCGAGTCTTTACTCGTGATAGTCTGCTGAAAATTAGTAGGCTCATCATTATTGATAATGCAATCCTCTCGGTCCCCATCTACGAGAAACCCATAGTATCTCTCAGGCGGATGAGAAAGCCTACTAGATTTGCAAGGTGGCGTTGGATTATCGGGCTCTATTAAAACCTGAGGTTTTACCGAGCCCTCGGCAGTAGTTTAGGGTTCTGGAATTTCTTCCAGTTCTACCGCGCTCTTACTAATTTCTTTTGCAAGAAATTCGCTCTCTAAAAAGACTATGTGGCGAGCGAAAAAGACCTTTTGTTGTTCAATGTGATAGACTAGATATCCCCTTGAATTCTTGGGGTATCCCACAAACTTGCACAAAACCGATCGTGTCTCGAGCTTGTCCGGATTCTGCTTTTTGAAAAAAGCTGGACACCCCCATATTTTAAGATACTTGAAACATGGTCTCTTCCCACTCCACATGTCATATGGAGTGGTAGGCACAGACTTAGTTGGAACCCTATTCAATAGGTATGCTGCTGATTCTAGCGCAAATCCCCAGAAGGAAAGTGGCAACTCAGCACTACTCATCATGGAACACACCATATTGAGTAGCGTGCGATTCTTTTTCTCTGACACCCCGTTATACTGAGATGTATATGGAGGAGTAAGCTGAGAGAGAATTCCATTCTCTTTTAAGCATTCAAGGAAACTGGTACTTAAGTATTCTCCACCTCAATCAGATCAAAGTATCTTGTTACTTTTACCAGTTTGTTTCTCTACTTCATTTTTATACTCCTTGAATTTCTCAAAGGCCTCGGATTTATGTTTCATTAAGAACACATGTCCATAACTTGAGAAATCATCAGTAAAAGTGATGAAGTATGAGTAACCGATTCGTGCATGTGTAGACATCGAACCACCTACATCGCTGTGTATGAGTTCCAAGAGCTCAGTGGCTCTTTCTCCGTGTCCTGTGAACGGGGATTTGGTCATCTTTCCTTTGATATATGATTGACAAGTTGCATATGATACATATTCAAACGGATCTAAATATCCATCTTTTTATAACTTAGTCAACCTTGTTTCATTAATATGACCAAGTCTACAATGCCATAAGAAGGCTTGGTTTGAATCTGGAGCCTTTCTTTTGAGTGTGCTTTGGATATTGAAAACTTGATGTTGATTGAGTACGTATATGTCGTGTTCCTGTGTGCCAGACCCAATCAATTCTTGATTTTGTTGAATATTCATGACATTTCTTTCCATTGCAAAATTATATCTTTCATTAGACAATAAAGATACTGATATAATATTACAAAGTATACTGGGAATACAAAAACAGCTATACAACACCAAAATGTGCCCACTAGTCAACCCCAGGTGATAATCGCCTACTGCAACAGTATTAATGTTTGATCCGTTGCTAACCCTGAATGTCATATCTCCTGCCTTCAGTGCTCTACGGTTTCTCAGATCCTGCAAAGAATTACAGATGTGAGAACCAGAACCGATATCCAGTACCCATTATGTAGAGTTCACTAAAAAACAGTTTTCGATTACGAACACACCTGAAGAAAAAGCATTGGCTTGCTTCATGTCCTTACTCTTGGCTTTGAAAGACTTGCAATCTTTCTTCCAGTGCCCCTTCTGTTAGTTATATGTATGCCCTAGAGGCCATTACTATACATGTGATGTATATTGTAATGGATGCTTGGACATATATAGGGAGGACTTTCTTGCTCGACATGATAGTATGCTATCTGGTTGCACTTTATCTTAACATGTACACTTATTAGCTCTCTATTACATGTTGATAAAGCCCTTAGGATGAGTACTTGACTACCAGGATTATGATGCAGATTATACTAGTGGGGACCAGGGTAGTCGGTAAGTACATCCTTCAAATGTTCCTAGTCGTGGGAGTATTGAGACGGGACATCGATATTCCAAAGTAGACTAGCATATACGCTTCTCGACCCATATGATGGGCGATGGATGATCCCATATCCATTGGTGTTTGACATCAGAGAAGGTATACGGTGCTCGGTGGAGACTGGGTACACTAGACGGACTCGCCGAGAACTCCTAGATGGTATTATACCTATCGTCAGAGCAGTTCTCTGGTGACACTGGTACAGGTTCGTCTGTCGACCCGAGATCGTTATAGAGTCTTGTGTTATTCCCACTGTGCTTTGATTTCCACCTTACCACATTCAAGAGATCGAGAAAAACGATGGTTTTTGGTTACATTCCTGAGTCACATGGAGGTAATGAGCGATAGGAGGGGATTTCATCTCTCCCAGTATTGGGGTTGATGTTGCGCCATGCTTGATTAGCTATAACAGGAAATCCCTGGCCAGGTTTGCTGAGATCCACTGGTAAGTGTTATCAGTAGTTTCTCGAACCGTTATGGACCTTACATCGGCATGACTTATCAGGATATTGGGGTCTGAAGTTATACCACCCCCAGGCTGCGATATGCGACATATCTGACGAAGAGACCGGACTGTACGGTAGTGTTACTGATTGGATTCGCAGGAGTATGAGTAGGCTTGCTTGTTGATCTTCTGATCGCTCAATACCCGGGTGGTCGTTACGTTTAGCAGACCGCTTGTGGCTTATGGGTGACTGATATGATACCACCTACTGCCGGTGTATTGGTGAGTCTTTAGAGTCCTACACAGAGGTTTCCTGGCTCAAGCGAAATGAAGTAGGAGCACATATGTGATATGTGCGAGACCGAGATTAATACGAGTATGTAATACAGTATTCTATTCTCGTGATATGTGATATCGGTCTGTTATATGTGATATAGCCGGGTTATCGGATCAAGTGTTGATTCGATAAGTTGTTACATTTGATATTAGCCGGTTGTATGTGATATAGCCGGATTATTAAATCAAGTGTTGATTTAATAATTTAATGTATAATTATATATTTGATATATTGAATTACATTAACAAATATTAGCTCACTTAAACATTTCTTTTTCTCACTTGTGCGCATATAGTATATATGTGATATATATTAATGTACATTTTATTTGTGTCATGCTTGATGTCACATGCTTCATGGCTGTATGAAACTCACACCATGCTTGATATAATGAACGGTTTTATTTATTTAAAGTTAATCAAAATTAGATGGAAATTGGTTTAATGGTTGAAGCTTGGAGAAGCTTGTGGAACCATTGACCAAGTCTACTAATTTTGTTTTACTTATAGATATTTATTAACCTAACCATTATTGTTTAGCCATGATTTATACTCTATATGAGTTAGTGTATGACACTAACTCGCCCATGGTTGCTATTCTCACCTCATGAGTTTCATTCTCTTCTCTCTTCATCTTCTTCTTCATTAAGAGCTTAGCTCTCTAGGTTTATGGGAGATGAAGAAAAATAGTGAGAAAATTAAATCTAAAGTGAGCAAAATTCCTACTTCATCATCCTCTACTATACTAGCTGTTCCCTTATGAAAAATGAATAATAAATATAAAAAGCAATGGGAAAAGTCCCCAAATGAAGCATCACGTGCCCACATGTGATAGGCACTGCGCTTGACAAAACAATGCTGAAACTGAGCCTCACGTGCAGACACGTGACCTATATATACAAAGTATATAGGCGCCTTCTTAAAACAAACAATTGGCCAGAAGAATTCACGTGATAGCACGTGACGCTCTTTGGTGGGCTTAACTTTGTGGGGTCACGTGCTACACATGATGGACTCTTATGCCTTCTGAACCGATAGAATTAAATTCTAAATAAAAGGGATCAAAGCCCTATTTGGAAAATATTTCCTTAGATCTTTCTAAATAAGAAAGATTGCGCTCTGTAAAGCAGAGCGCCGTTGGATTAAAAATCCAATGATCACCAATTTACAGAAGAAGATTCTGTGTAGGGAAATATTTTCCTAATCTTGTGAGATATATCTTCTGTAAAACGGAAGTCCTTGGATTAAAAATCCAACGATAAATAAAATTCACCGATTGATCTAAAAGATCATTTTAGTTGATCAAAATCTCTCAATGAGAGATGTTCTGAACAGATTGATTCTTTTATTTCTCCTATAAATATTAGCCGAGAGATAACAAAAAGGAGGAGAGAGAAGAACCCCCCCCCCTAAATTTCAAGTCGAAAAGAGAAAACAGAAAAAGGAGACCCTAGGTAAGAAGGAACAAAAATACAGAGATACCTTACTTCTTCTTCGTCTCCACAAGAGTTTAACTCTTCAAAAAGAACTCAGTTCTTTCTTCTGGCAAAGGGTTTGCAGAAGCAGATCTCTCCACAAATTGAGAATTTAATTCTCATCGGGGAGATTGTGCCATGCAGATCCAAAACCTAAGGGAAGATCTAAATTCAGAGAATTTAATTCTCCCAAAAAGTATATAGGAATTTAATTCCACTGATAAAATAAGGGTTTAACCCTTTATATAAGAACTTATTTCCTCCTTATGGTAAAAGGTCTGTAGAAGCAGATCTCCCAACAAGTTGAGAATTTAATTCTCATCGGGGAGATCCTGCCATGCAGATCCAAAACCTAAGAGAAAACCTAAGACCCAAAAATTTAATTCTTACAAAACAGTGGGCTTGAAAATCTCAAAACTCAAGATCTTCATGCATGTAAAAAGATTAGCACCCAACATGATAGCAGCCGATCACGTGCTCCCACGTGAACACCCTTGATGAATGAAAGAGAACGACTGAGATCAGGTCATATGATCCCATGTGACCCCACTTAGCACTTCCAAAAGAGAAAGGATATAAACACCAGAAACAGTTACCACTCTTGTGACGCTTCACGTGATCCCACGTGGCCCTCTAAAAGTGCTTAACACTTATGCAAAAAAGGGAGTGAGCCTAAAGGCAGCGCTCATATTTTGAGAGCACCTCATGTGTTCGCACGTGATCATTAATAAAATAAGCACTCAACACCCAAATATAGCGCTTACATTTGGAGAATACCTCATGTGTTCGCACTTGACTATTTCTCAGCACTCATATGGAAAATAAATATGTCCAAAAGCAGCGCTCACATGCTGAAGGCGGCTCACGTGTTCACACGTGAGCACCACATGGAGCCAAGTGTTTAACACTCCATATAAAAGAATACAAGTAAAACAAAAAGAATAAAGGGAGTCAAAACCCATTCCAATGCCCAGCATTACTGATGCAAAGAGGGGACAAAGCCTAAATAAATAATCAAGTGGGCCGAGCCCAAGGTTGGTCAAACCACAAAAATGACCGAGCCTATAGGTCTTCTTCCGAATTGGATTTAGTCCCAAACAAGATCATCAAATCTTTGATGAACATTCTCTGGTTCAATGGTACATCTCTTCATACCTCTGATACATGTCGTTGTAATTCTTCAACGTCTTCAGAGAGATGGAGGGTCCCAATAACCAATAACTTTTGGTACATCCCTAAAATGTTAAACCAAAACCCTACAGACTGTGATGTCTTTAAACCCTACAGACCGTTATGTCTTTAAACCCTACAGGCTGTGATGTCTTTAAGCCCTACAGACTCTGATGTCTTTAAACCCTACAGACTGTGATGTCTTTAAACCCTACAGACTATGATGTCTTAAAACCTTACAGACTATGATGTCTTTAAACATGGACTATGAGGTCCTTAAACTCATGGACTATGATGTCCTTAAACCCAATGGACCGCAATGTCCCTAAACTAAATTCTATGGACTATGATGTCCTTAAACTCTACGGCCTATGATGTCCTTAAACCCGACGGACCGCAACGTCCTTAAACTAAAATGATAGAGCCCAAATGCTTTGTCATCGGATCTAAATGATCCTGAACCCCCATTGAGTAGATCTTAGTCTAAAATTAGACTAGCGTATCCTAAATAAACATTTAAGTTGATTTTAATCTCAAATGAGATTAACGATCCTTAAAATCAAACAAACACAAATCTAAGAAAATACGGATTTGGACTAATCCCCGCCTTACGGGTGACAATATAAATTATTCTCCATATACAATCCACGGGCAACCAAAAATAAAATAAACACGCACAACACGAAGTGAACATCTGGAGCAGGAGAAAGTGGTTATCGCTACACGGTAACGTAATTAACTGCAGGGGCTTGTGCCTGCAGGGAAGAGCGTCCCCACAATAAAAACCCCCTCACAATGAGGGGGAATCTGACGAAGTCTGCTACAACGGCCGCATCTTTCCAAACCTCCGATACACGATGCCATAAATCAACTTGGCATTTTCGGAGAGGTGGACGGATAAAACCAAATAGCATCTGCCGCCAAATTCAGGCAAGACGACCTACGCGGTTCCGTCTCCCGTTTTCGGCGGTAAACAGATTCTGGCACGCCCGGTGGGACCTTTTCCTCTTTCCACTCCACACTTCATGTGTCGTGTTTTGTGAACAAATCGCGATCTGCTATGGTTGCCTATGGATTCGAGGTACTAAGATTTAGTGTCTTGCTCCCGTGCAGAGAAAAGAAGAGCAATGGCCTCCAGCTGCACTAACTGCAATAGCAACTCCTACTCCGTCCTCGCTGGAGGAGTGACCTATGGGCCCCAAGCGGCCTCCATATTCGCTATGCTAGTGGAATAGGTGACTCAGGCCACCACTGGACTGTTCTTTGGGACCATGATCCCACCGGAAAACTTCAGTGTCTCGATGCCGTCACAGGAAGCTCGGAATAAGGCGGTCTTTGATCGGCTTGCAACTACTACGGCCCCTCTCAACGGGTCGCCCAAATCTAGCACCTCAGTTTTTAATAGGCTGAGTCGAAGCTCAAGTGGGCCCACGAAGAAGCCTGCAATACCCGAAGGAGTTATCCCGAAGCGGATAGCTATTCCAGCTCCGGTAAACGAAGTCATCAGAGATGCTTCTCCTGCTAAGGGGTCGGTCTTCGCAAGGCTGGCCGTTCCAACTCCCACTGCGGGTGAAGTCGTTACAAGTGCTTTCCCCACCCGAAAGTCAGTCTTCGACAGGTTGGACGTTTCTTCTCGGTGGACGTCAGTTTTCAATAGGCTGGCACCAACGACAACCCTTCACCAGAATAGGGGGCATGATGAAGCCACCCCCGTAACTGAGCCAATACCATCTGCAAGACACGCTCGACGTCGTCACTGGCGCCGGGTGAGGAAAACTGGGGGCAGCTCTCCTTCTGGGCTTACCCCACCAGCTCCAATGGTGGAATTCGATGCTGCTGTTCCAACTGGGAACAGCTTTGATCCGCTCAGGAGGGTGCGCAAGAACTCTCCAACTGCCATATTGAAAAAGTCTCCTCCACCCGTGGAGAACGTTACAAAGGCGAAGCTGGAGTAGCCTCCTCAGTGGCTGTCCTCCAAAATCCACAGGGTCTGGCGAAAAGTCCAAGACTCTGTAATCGACAAAGACTACCCCCGTCGAGAGAAGAAAATGAAGGTTCGGCAAGAGGAGGACTATCTCACCTCCTTCGTACCACGAAAAGCATGGGTGCCCGTTACAGCCCCCTCAATTTCGACCGCCCATAAAAGGAGAAGGCCGGAGAAGATCCCTGTGTCTGCGACAAATATCGAAGGTACTGAATCCAAACACTCCAAGTCTGGGGGCATGATAGTGCACACCATTTACATGGCATCGGGAAAAGAGGATAGCCGTACCTCCATGGGTCATCGACCACTTACACGATCAGTGAGTAAGGCTCATGAGCAACAACAACAAAAGCTCCAGGAGATGCTGACAAAGATGGCCGCGCTTACTGGGCAGAAAGAAAGCTTAGAAGTATCGTCGGATCAGTGCCAGGAGCAGGAAACCGACGCCGAGTTCCTTCGAAGAATGCTCGAAAAGAAAGATAAAGAAGCCGCGGAACAAGCGGCTAACATAAAACAATTGGCTCTACTATTCCAAGATATGGTCGGGATGATGATCCAGCCGGACCCTCTAGCCGAAGATCCCCCAATGATCATTGAAGACGACAGAGGGGAGACGTCAAACCCTCTTCCGGCTTTATCAGTAGCCAAAGAGGAGAAGATCTCGAAAGCTGCCCTTGACGACTATATAGCTCAACAGATACGACCTCATCAGGCGAGCGAAGCGGCTGGCCAAAACGTCAAAACTCGACGACCCTATCCGGGTTGGTACGATCAAATAAAGTACCCGCCGGGATATACGATCCCTAAATTCCACGTGTATAAAGGGACAGGTAATCCACACTAGCACGTTGCTCAATTCAGAGCCTTGTGCGGTAATACTGGGGGTGATGATAAACTGCTGCTTCGCTAGTTTGTTGGCAGCTTGTCGGAGACAATATTCGAATGGTACTCTGAGCTCTTGAATGACTCTGTCAAGACATTTGCAGAAATGGAGCTACTGTTTACACAAAGGTTCGCAAGCGCCAGCGAACGTACCCCGATCACGGCATTGATCAACGCCAGAGTGAATCCGGGAGAAACTTGGGTTCAATACGCCATTCGGTGGTGGAACCTATGGTCAAAGTGTGAACAGCGCATAGAGGAAGCTCCTGCCGTGGGCATGTTTGTGGGAACCCTCGATCCTCAGGCGACCATATCTCAATTTATGATGTTCTTCAAGACGACCACCTTTCAGGCCTTGATTGACAAGCTAGACCACATGGATCAGATGGGCCATAGGCCGTCCTCTTCAAAAGCAGATTTTCGGAATGAAAAGGGCAAAGCGAAAGCGACCTTCGTCGCCAATGCTCAACAACGGCCGAGTGATCCGAAACCAGCTGCTCGCCAAGGCAACAAATTGCGATTCCTCGATGAGAAGTTAAGACATCCTTACTCGTTTCCCCGGGATAAAATGAGGAGACTGTTCGAACTAGCGGTGCGCAACAGGCTCATCACCCTGTCGGATCCAAAACGCCCACTGCAGCCCGGTGACGTCAATAATCCCAACTACTGCCCCTACCACCGAATGTTGGGCAATCCGATCGAAGATTGCTTCGGCTTCAAAAGCTGGATTGAGGACCAGTATCAACAAGGCAAATTCACGCTATCTGAAAACCGGAGGGTAAACCCGCCACAACCACATGCTCCGAAAAAGATGGACACGCCGGAGGCATCATGCTCATTTATAGAGGAAGCTCCATGGGAAGTTGTTCTTTCAGCAAAAACTAAAAAAATGCTGAAAGATCTTCAAAAATGTCCGGCGATCAGGTGGAAAAGACCGCTAGAGCCAGAAATTATTGAGGGAATGCTAAAACTGCGCCCAACATCGGGAGTTGGTAGCGAAAGGCAAAACACCCAGGCCCAGCCGTCAAAGTCTTCGAAGAAAAAGAAGAAGAACAAGAACCCCGCGTAGCCTGACGACAAGCGCACGGAGCTGCAAAAGCATATTGACGCGCTGGAAGAATATAACCAGAAGGTGCGAACCCCGGTCACGTTCCAAGAGTTTCTCAACCACATCCTTGAGGACAGAGATGCCGACAATGATGAGGAAGAAGACTCATCAGAAGAACCTGAGGTTATGTGGCAAGTTGTCACATGATCTCTCATTCACCAATAAATGACGAAGAAGCTCGCTCGGCATCAGAAGATAATATAGAGGCGCTGGGGGCAGGATCGATGCCAAAATCCTTGGAACCGTCAGACGAGGTGATTGACATGCTGCTGAATGAAGCCCGTCAGAGGAGCAAAGCTGATCGAGATCGTGAAATGGCCATATTCGAAAAAGCCAAACGTCGGCGTCTGGATGAAACTGTTGAAGCACTCCAACCAGAACGAAGCATGCCCGCGGCAGACAAAAGCAGGCTTAAGGCAAGAAAACGCTTTTCTAAAGCCCTGTCAATGGGAATGAAGCTGCCATCCTCCAAAAGAAACACTCCTGGCAGTATACACCTTGACGAAGCGGATGTACATCCTAGCTACTGTTTATACCATCAAAGGATTGCGCACCCTACCGAAGTGTGCAATGCCTTTAAAAACTGGTGGCAGGGATATGTTGCCCGCCGACAACACTTCAAGCGATCGAAGCGCAAGGCTCGTCGAGAGCAGAGAAATACGACGGATGAGCACAAAAGAACTGTCGGCAACTGTCACATGGTTGGTACCAGGAGATCGCAAGTTCTCACATTCGGAAGCGATTCCGATGAAGAAGCAGCCATCGGCCCTCTCTTTAAAGAATCCATCTCAGGAAATGAGGAAGAGACGAAGAACTGTGGGAATACTCAGCTGCGCAACCGTATGTTTCCCGAAAAGAATCTCAGACCTACAAACAAGGGATCGAACAATAAAGATAAGTGGAAGGAAAAAGTCCTTGAGGATATCGCCCTCGATGATCGAGTCGTCGAAGAGCTGGCAGCTAAGGACCCGCCTAAGAAAAACAAGGTGGATTACAATGTCCTGGCACATTTGAGGAAGATACCCTCACAATTGAGTATCTTGGATGCCCTTCTCCTGTCTAAAGAAGCACGAGATTCCCTGATTAAGGCATTACAAGAGCCCGGGCAGTTCTAAGCTTTCCTTGCCGAAGAAAAGATGAAGGACAAGCTGGAAGAAGTACACACACCTGACATCACTTTCGGTGATGAAGATCTCCTCCTCGGAACGTGTGAGCACAACCCTGTATGTCACCGGATACTGCCATGACATCAAGATAGGGAAGATCTTAGTTGACAACGGGTCCTCTGTCAATCTCCTGAATGTGAGGGTGCTAAAAGAAATCTGCATGAGCGTTCAACACCTCGCTCGGGATAAAATCACTATCTCCGGGTTCGACTCCCAGTCATCACGGACGCTCGGGTCTGTGATACTGACGTTACGCTTTGGGCTGCTCGTCACCGACATCAAATTTCATGTCATTGACGCCAAGACTTGCTACAACGCTTTGCTCGGCAGGTCTTGGTTACACGAGTACAACATCATCCCTTCTACACAACATCAGTGTATGAAGTACTTCAAAGATGGTCTCGAGTATACCGTGATGGGGGAACTGAACCCATTCTTCGTGAATGATGTCCGAAAGTACGAAGATGCAAAGTATTTCCTACCAGACTTTGAAGATACGGAAAGATGCCATAAACCGGAGAATAAGCAAAAAGCTATCACCACCATTATGGTCTTCGGGAGCGATACCGAGGAGGAAGAAGAGATAGTCTATTCGGGGCCGTCCCAGTGCAACAGGCCGGGACCATCTATCCCTATTCTGGTCTTTGGCAGTGACTCTGAAGACGAAGTCAATACTATGTTCTCGGTCCGTCCATCAGCACAGGCCCTCGCTGGAGATGATCAGAATTTTCAAATCGCTATAGTTCCGCGACAGCACTACAGAGAACTTGATGCACTTGAAACATATAGCGTGCAAGAGCTGCAAACATTCTACGTCCCTCCCAGACGAAAAGGTGAAAAGGTGATCCTATTATATCGATCCACGAAGACTAAAGTCGAAAAAGAAGTCTGGCGTGGTGCAGAACCTACGCTTGACAGGCTCCAACCTATCCGTCTGCCAAGATATTACACAGAGGGATTGAAAAAGTTATTGAGATGCCAATGCGTACCCTTTGAGCAAACCGTGAGACAGGCCTAATTCTACAACAGGATCTGGAACGTCCCAGGAACTTAACGAAGATTTCCCAATGGAAGAATGGAAGCGAGCGGGCTTGGATATATCCAGTCCAAGAAACGGGAGCAGTTCCATGGCTGCCATGTCGTAAAGGACCTGGATGAAGAAGAGGATGCTCTTTTAAAAGACGCTGACGTTGAACCAGAACGAAGTCTTGCCATAAAAATGCCGAGTCTGCTGTTTGAAGAACATATGGACAAGCCAGTACGGGAAGCGAGTCAAAAGGTTCGGAACGACCACAGCCGCGAAATGGCCATTTACGAGAAAGCCAAGACGCAACGCCTCCTTCAGCAGGCTACGGAGGATGACGATGCCCTTCACCGTCAGCCCGCCACGCATTCATGTGAGAAGAAAAAGGCCCGACGCAGAGGCAAAAACAAGTTCAAGGATGAGAAAATAGTTCGACAACGGTAAAACGGATCCAAAAGGCTACGCGATCGAGAAAAGGTCAGCAGGAATCCGTCTCTTATGAAAAAGATGAGTCGAGCATATTCGTTCCCTCAAGACAAGACAAGGAGAATCTTCGACCTTTTCATGAAACACCAGATGATGACACTCCCAGAATCTCGGCACCCCGATCAAGCAAATGAAGTTCATCACCCAGATTATTGCTCCTATCATCGAGTGGTCGGACATCCTCTTGAAGACTGCTTCACCTTCAAAAACTGGGTCGAAGACCAATATCATCACGGCGGGTTTACTCTATCCAACAGTTGGAGGGTAGCCCCACCACAAAGGCATGTGCCAAAAGCAACGTATATAGCAGGAGTAGAACTAGATCAACATCGGTCTTGGAAACGATCTCGTACGTGTAACGTGATAACGTTGTCGAAAGAAGGAGTCCATGAGAATATGGACAACCTCTCCCGGTGCTTCGAAAATGATGGTGAAGATGAGTTGATCTCAGAGTTTCCACCGGCGCCAAAAAAGCTGGAAGATGAGATACACATTACTACGGATAACCTGAGAAAGATCGACTTGGGGACGGCAAACGACCCGCGGCTAACGTTCGTCAGTGAGCTGCTGTCTAAAGAATAGGTGGCGACGCTAAAAGACGTACTCATGCAGTATAAAGACTACTTCGCATGGAACTATTCCGAGATGCCGGGGCTAGATCCAGAGATAGCGGTGCATAAATAGGCGATATCTCCGGACGTCAAGCCAGTCAAACAAGCACCAAGAAGAATGCGGCTCGAACCTGAAATGAGCATCAACGCCGAAGTCAAAAAGCTAATCGACTCTGGCTTCATCCAAGAAGTTCAATACCCTGACTGGATCGCCAACATTGTCCCGGTGATGAAGAAAAATGGGATGGTGCGCATCTGCGTGGACTTTTGGGATATCAGCAAAGCTTGCCCGAAGGATGATTTTCCCCTGCCGCTTACCGAGCTAATGATAGACAACATGTCCACTCATGAAGTCTTCTCCTTCATGGATGGATCATCATGGTGAAATCAAATAAAAGTGCATCACGTAGACCAGAAGCATACCGCTTTCCGGACTCCTCTGTGCATATTCTGCTATAAAGTGAGGCCTTTCGGTCTAAAGAACGCCGGCGCTACCTATCAAAGGGCCATGACAAAGATATTTGATGACCTCATACATGAGATTGTCGAATATTATATCGACGACCTCGTGGTGAAAAGCAAATCGTATGAGGAGCACTGAGACCATCTGAAGATAGTGTTTCAGCGCCTTCGAAAATACAATTTGAAGATGAACCCTCTCAAATGCGCGTTCGGAGTTTCCTCGGGCAAATTCCTAGGATTCATCGTATGACACCGGGACATCGAGATAGACCCGTCAAAGATCAAGGCGATTATGGAAATGCCTCCGCCAAAAACTCTCAAGCAGCTGCGGTCTCTCCAAGGAAAGCTCACATATATCTGACAGTTCATAGCTAACCTTTCCGGCAAATGCCGTCCCTACAGTCATATGATGAAGAAGGGGACCCCGTTCGTCTGGGATCGCAAATGCCAAGGCGCACTGGACGAAATCAAGCAATACTTGCAGAATCCGCCGGTACTGGCCGCTCCGGTCAAGGGAAAGCCCCTCATCCTGTACACAACCGTCCTTGAAGGTTCCTTAGGCGCGTTATGGGCACAGGAGAATGACCAAGGGAAAGAGAGAGACCTCTACCATTTGAGTCGAGTTCTCCTGGGGCCAGAAAACAACTACTCCCCGAAAAACACTGCCTGGCGTTAATCTTCGCGATAACGAAGCTCCGGCATTATGCTTTGGCGCATGAGGTCCACCTCATATCAAAAGTGGATCCTCTAAAATATTTGATGTCAAGAGCCATACTAACGGGACGGCTCGCTAAATGGGCCCTACTCTTAAAGGAATTCTCGATAACATATCGACCGCTCAAGGCAGTGAAAGGCCAGGCCATTGCCGACTTCCTTGCTGAGCACCCGATACCTGCCGATTCACCCCTAAATTGCGAATTGCTAGACAAGCACGCATTTGACACGATCGACGGGGAATGAGGAGGGAGTGATACCCGATGGGAACTCTACTTCGATGGGGCATCTTCTATAAAGAAGAGAAAGCACAGCTCCCCCATAATCAAGTTTGGGGTAGGCCTCATCTTCATAACTCCACAAGGAGTGATAATGCGCTTTGCCTTTTCCTTAACAGAACCAAGGACAAATAATGAAGCAGAATATGAAGCTTTGATAACAGGTCTTGAGATCGCTGTCGACATGGGAATCGAAAACCTCCTCATATACGGAGACTCCCAGCTGGTCGTTAGTTAAGTAAACGGCGACTATCAAACGTGCAAACCAAAGTTGGTGAAGTACGGCGAGAGAGTGCAACAATTGCTGACTCAAATCCCTTTCTATGCCCTGGAAAGCATACCGCGTACGGAAAATAGCAAAGCGGATGCATTACCTAAACTCGCTAAAGAACTGGCTGACAAAAACCTCGATGACGTGAGGATCGTTGTACAAAGTCGTCGGGTTCTTGCACCGGCAAAAATATCTCCGGAGTCGTCTGAAGAAAAGAAAGAGACCAAGCAAACAGCCCTGCAAATAGAGGACCAAAGAAGGGCTAAGGATTGGAGAGAAAACTTTATAGACTACTTCAAATCCCGTCAAACACCTGAAGATGCATCCTCAAGACATTAGCTCATGAAACAAGCTCTGTCTTTCGCCTTCATTAATGACACTCTGTATAAGAGATTGTTTGACTCTCTGTGGCTAAGATGCCTGGGACCAGAAGAAGCAAGGAAAGTCGTCCAAGAAACTCATGATGGACTCTGTGGTTCTCATCAAGCCGGGCCAAAGATGAAGCTGAAGATCAAAAGGATGGGCTACTATTGGCCCACGATGATTCAGGATTGCCTCGAATATGCAAGGCAGTGCCATTCGTGCCAAATTCATAGGGACTTCATTCACCAGCATCCAAATCTACTACACCCAACAGTGACAAGCTGGTCATTCGAAATGTGGGGAACCGACATAATTAGGCTCGTCGAACCAGCATCGTCCAAAGGACATCGGTTCATATTGGCGACAACTGATTACTTCTGTATGTGGGCAGAAGCAGTACCGCTAAGAGAAGTGAAAACGGAGAATATCCTCCATTTCTTCAATACACACGTCATCTATCGGTTCGACACTCCGCGACGGATTATCTCCGACAACGGGCCGGCCTACAGAAGTCACAGAATCAGCCGCTTCACACAGCAGCATAATATAGACTGGAGATACTCTTCGGTATATAATCCCTGAGTTAACGGTCTAGCTGAGGCTTTCAACAAAACCTTGATGAAGATCATAAAGAAGACGGTGTCCAAAAATAAAAAGGACTGGCATGAAAGACTGCATGAAGCTCTCTGAGCTTATCGGACCACGTTCAAGACGGCCATGAACACAACGTCATTTGCGTTGGTATTCAGCACAGAAACAGTACTCCCCCTGGAGATAGAGCCACCCTCTCTATGAGTGGCGGTTTGGTACGAACTAACGGATGAAAAGAATGATGCTCATCTTAGGCTTGAGGAGCTCGACGCCCTTGATGAAACTCGTCTTATGGCACAACAAAACCAAGAAGCTTACAAAGCAAGGATGACACGCCCATGCGAAAGGTTGACTAGGCCGAGAACATTCCGCCAAGGCGAACTCGTGCTAATTATCAAAAGACCTATGATCCCTAATCGTGCCAAATGGGGAAAATTCGATCCAAACTATGAGGGCTCGTACATCATAGACAAGGTCTACCAAGGTGGGGCTTATTTGCTCATGGATATGCATGGCGAAAGACCCTTCAGGCCAATAAACGGCCGGTTCCTGAAAAAATACTACGCCTGACAAGTCACGGCCCAGGTCAACGATAGATGACAACGCCTATGTTCGCTCGCTATCTTCTCAAACCCAAACTCTATAAGTAGTATCCAGCGAAACCTCGCCTCAAAAGCGCAACGGACCGAAATGTCCATAAACTAACAACGGACCGAAACATCCCTAAACTAACAACGGACCGAAACGTCCTTAAACTAACAATGGACCGCAACGTCCTGAAACTACTATAAACCGTAGCATCCTTAGGCTGACGCAAAAAAAAAACGGTACGTCCATAAGCAAGATGGGCACGGATGAAAACCCGAAAGGGCTCCATGAGTAAAAACAACAGGGCTACCGACGAGTTTGTGAAAACCCGAAAGGGCGCAGACTCGTAAAGGAAATTCATGCACACTTGCAAGGTCCTCTCGACCTTGTAAGGAGAAAATACCTGCGTGAGATCCTTACGACTCACAAGGGAGCAACACACTTAGGAGTCCCCACGATTCCCAAAAAGAAATTACACTTACGAGATCCTCACGACTCGTAAGGAGAATCCCCTTATGAGACCCTCACGGCTCATAAGATTCAAAAGCCTTAAGCTACAGGGATCCGAACCTGTTCTTAAGCCATCACATTTCCCAGACTGCCCTACAAGCGGTTTAACACTGACCCTTGTATACAATCCACAGGCATAAATAAACGTCTCCCCCACCAAGTTTCACTAATGGCGTGAAATTTCCCCATTTGGTGAACAACAATTGTAAGTCCTCTCGACTTATAAAGAGAAAATGCTCTTGTAAGATCCTTACGACTTATAAGAGAATACGCACTTAAGAATCCTCACGATTCCTAAGAAGAAATCGCACCTATGAGATCCCCATGACTCGTAGGGAGAAACACCTTTATGAGACCCTTACGGCTCATGAAGTCAAAAGCCTTAGTCGACAGGATCCTAACCCTGTTTGCTAAGCCACCTTTGTTCAAATCGACGAAGGAAAATGATGATTCGCTCCTGGCAATGTCCTAGTGGTAGCCATGCTAATGCCTAAATCGGTATCAAATTCCAAGTCCTTTCATGGCAAATGATGATTCGCTCCTGACAATATTCCAGTCGCAGCGATGCTGATGCTAAGATTGGTATCAGAACCTAAGTTCCATACTCGCAGCAAAAAGCCGGCGAGCTATAAATGCATATGAAATAACCGAAATGATAGGGCAACTTGCAAAAAAAATCAGCAAGTAAAAGATATGCATACAAAAATAGCCGAAATGATTGGGCAACTCGCAATAAAAAGCAGCGAGCAAAAAGAAAAAATAGTCGAAATGATTGGGCACCGCGAAAAACAGCCAAAATGATTAGGCAATCGCGACTTTCGCGATATAAAAAAGCTGAAATGATAGAGCATCGCGGAAAGAAATAAAAAAAATGATGAAATATGAAACTTATGCCCTGCAGGTAAGTCCATAGTGACCCCTGTATACAATCCATGGGCATAAGCGAAAAGGGAACTACATTTCCCTACCGGGCTTTTTCAAATCAGAGAGTCAGATCTCAACGGCAACATCTACAGCCTAGATACCAACAACGGCGTTCATTCTCGTTCCAGCAGGATACGGACGCGACATCACCCATCGGAGCCACGACAAATTTCCCAATTCCAGGACTCCACGGTTCACAAACAACCTAGAGTTAACCCTGAAACCGCAGAAAGCGGAGTATGTCAATCCTGACACCGCAGAAAGCGGAGTACGTCAAACCTGACACCGCAGAAAGCGGAGTACGTCAACCCTGACACTGCAGAAAGTACAGTACGTCAATCCTGACACCGCAAAAAGTGGAGCACGTCAACCTTGACTCCGCAGAAAGCGGAGCACGTCAACCGTGACACCGTAGAAAGCGGAGCACGTCAACCCCGACACCGCAGAAAGCGGAGCAATTCAATCCCGACACCGCAGAAAGTGGAGCACGTCAACCCTGACTCCACAGAAAGCGGAGTACGTCAACCCCGACACCGTAGAAAGCGGAGCACGTCAATCCTGACACTGCAGAAAGTGGAGTACATCAACCCCGACACCGTAGAAAGCGGAGCAAGTCAATCCTGACACTGCAGAAAGCGGAGCACGTTAACCAATGACTTCCCCGTCAAAGCAATGCTTTGACTCAGAAACAAGTCAACTCACCAACCACTTATGAGTCTTCTCGACTTGTAAGGGAGAAAATTCTCTTGTGAGATCCTTACGACTCTCAAGAGAAAACGCACTTAGGAATCCTCACGACTCCTAAGGAGAAAATACACCTACGAGATCCTATCGACTCGTAGGGAGAAAAAACTTTATGAGACCCTCATGGCTCATGAAGTTGAAAAGTCTTAGGTAGCAGATCCTAACCCTGTCTTCTAAGCCATCACTGCCCAACAAGAAGAGCAAGATAAACTACATATGGGCCACATTCACCAGAGTTACATGCGAGCATGAGATATAAATGTCTTTTATTCATAAATTCAAAATGAATACAGGATACATGTTATAAAAAGAATCGAAATGAATACAAAATACTCTCTCATTCAGGAGTGAATACAAGAAAAGGAGAATATACAAAAAATCTTCAAGCCGGCGGACGGTGCAATAAGTTCGTCAATTTATCATTCTTCCGCTGGACCTCGGCTTCATGTTTTGTTATTGCCACGAGACAGGTCTCCGTCTGAGACTGTTGAGCCTGATACGAGGCAAGCCGACTCTCAAGCTCTTTTTCAGCAACTTTTTGAGCTTCAACCATCTCGCGGGTAAAGATGGCGGCTTTATCAATAGCTACCACTTCCGTGATAGCTTCTTGATGTAACCGCCAAAGTTCATACGCACGGGTGGTCTTAGCAATGAGTTGAGCTTGAAGTTCCCCTAAAGCATTTGAAGCCAGCTCCCTCTCCGAAAATTTCCGGTCGAGCCTCTTTTCGCAAGATTGAAGATTAGTGGTGCACCGCTCAATCCACCCTCGCAAGCTTAACTTGGAAGTCAGGAGCCCGGAAGGAAGGCGCATACACTCGAGATTATGTAGGCAAGCCTCCACTCTGCGATAATACTCAACCCAAACGCGTACCAATGCTTCATCATGATAGGTGGTGAGAACGGACAAGGAAGCTTTGGCTTCGACATCAAATTCTTTAGCTGGGACAGAGGTACCAGCGCTAAGGTCTTCAATGATAGCTGTTAAGGAATAGATACTTTGTCTCGCCATACTTTCAGATGCACGCCAGGCATAAGGACCCGGTGGCATGAAGATCCGAGATTCCAACGGAGTTAGGATTGGCAGAGCTGTCAAGATTCATGAACAGTCAGTGAGAGTCACAAACATGGAATAGGCAAGGATAAAACCTTACTTACCCACAGTCATGCAAAGAGGGTTTGAGAAATCCCCAGGCCCGTCGAGGATCTCGACCTCGTCATCGGCTTCCAGAACTGTGGAGCGCACATTAGCGTCATTATACAGAATAATAATAAAACGAAAGGGGTCAAAGAACATCAACCTTGCCTGTAAGAAAGAACTATGCTTTGCGGGGGTATCGCCTGTGGGGCAGCCATATCAGGAAAACGCTGGAAGGTTTTCCTGGGAGATAGATCCATGATGGAGGATGCCAATTCCCGCAATTCTGAAGAAAAGAAGGGTTCAGATAACAGGAGGTTCGTTAAAGCGAAATATAGGGTATTACCTTCGATACTTCGACCTCCTTGAACTGGAGGGATGGCAGCTTCAGCAGGCTCCACCACACCCTCGGGTACATCGCTGGGGATATGGGCCAGTGAGGCGGTTTACAATTGAGGAACAACAATTGCCATTAGGAGCTCTAAGTCAGGACTAACGGCCCCAACAAGCTCTTCTACACCCTTCGGTGCGTCATTAGAGGTGTCCATGGGAGCTGAGGCCGGTGAAGTCACCTCTGCTGGAAGAATAGACACTGGAGGAACAGAAGTTACCCCCGGAAGCTCCACAGTCAGGACGCGACTTGAACTCAAATCCTCTGTCGGTTCTGAATGTAAGTCCACGTTACCCGTCCCTGGTTCTTTGGGGTTGCGGAAATGATGAAAAACAATTTTTCTTTAGATGGTAACATGGACTCAAAATATGGATCTTTGTTAAACAACTATCTAACAACCTAACTAGGAGTTTTACCTACTCGGTTAGGGGGTTATACCTTAACTTGAACTCCTTCTCTTGGACTCCTTGTGGTGGTCGGATGGTTCTCTCCTCGTCGTCTCTTTGTACCGAAGATGGATCCACCTGAAAGCTTCTACCTTTGGCTTCAACCTCAATCTTGAGGAAACTAGAACACTTGGTTTGCTAGACCTTGTATACTAGGATGAGTAGAGAAGTGTTTTGGGTTTTATCTCTATGGTTCTTGCTTCTCAACACGTGAGACAGATAGAACCATGAACTAGAGAGAGAGCAAGAGGAAGAGGGAGAGCTTGAGGATGAAAGAGAATGAGAATGATAGAACGAGCAAGACTTTTCTCACCCTTGCTCTCATAATCCAAAATAATCATAACTCATAATAATAATTGAGTATTATGTGATGGTTGTTATCATATTAAATGGCCATATCATTTTATGCATTAAATGCAATTTGTGAACAAACAAGCAAGCCAAGGTCAATGCCAAGAAATGATAGCCATTGTCATGATGATGGTCAACAAGTCCAACCTAGTCAACCGGTCAACTAAGTTAACAAGTCAACAAAGTCAACCTTTCAACCCAACCATGGCACAATAATACTTAATTAATATTATCATTAATCATATTTCTTATTCTCATTAGGGTTTAGCAAAAGTCAACAGTCAACAACCCTAATGAGAATCCTCTGCCTCTGTCTCTGTCAACCGTGCATACACGCCCGCATCCGCGTTCCGAGGAACACTAATACAAACGAGATAAAACCAATCCCAAAACATACACTAGGATCTGTTTTAAACCAAAGCCCGCTAGTGATAACTGCCCGGACACTAAACGTGCACAGGTGCACGGATGTGACCGAACCCTGTCGCAAAATCATGCGACCTCTACTCTTTTTCCTAAAGGCGAATAGCTCTCTGTGTGGGACTCTGAAGACTCGACACTACGCTGGCAGTGGGTTTAACCACAGACCGCAAGCGGCACTAGCTGTGCGTAACGACCCCCCAGGTAGATGCCGATAAGAAGACGGATGAGGTGAAACCCATCTGAACTCCTACTGAGCCTGAATGTGACAATCTGCGTACAGTCTGGTCTGTTCGTCTAAGAATATCGCATGGCGGGCCTAGGGGGGCGGTAAATGTCAGTCCCCTAATAGCGTACAAGCCGTGTCGGAGTGTAGCTCAGAACACCCTGAGATAACACTGGAAACCTACCAGTATATCTCGCTTGCCCTTGCCAGGGACTTTGTGTAATGGCTCTCCCAGACATAACGCGATATCAACCCCCAATACCGGGAGAGACGAATCCTGTCTAACCGTCACTGCCTCCAAGTGCTTGGGGACTGCACCCAACGACTACCTGTTTGCATGATTCCTTTGAGTCGTGGTAGGGTAGTAATCTAAGTACAGTAGGAACACACTCGAGGCGAAGTGACAGTGTCAAGTCAGCGGACTAAGCTGTACTAATGTCACCTGGGAACTGATAACTGACGATAGGTATAGTACCAACCAACAGTTCCCGACGAGTCCTATCCAGTGTACTCGTAACCTAACGAGCACCCGCATACTATCTCAAGTACGTCGTACCGACGGCTGTGGGACAGACCGTCTCCCACGCTGGGATGAGAAGCGCATACGCTAGTCTACTCCGGAGTATCGATGCCCTGTCTCGATAGTCTTACGACTAAGGACCTGCATAAGGATGTGCTTGTGGATTACCCAGCCCCCACGAGTGTGATTGCCATCACAATGCTGGTAATCAAGCAAAGATCCTAAGGGCTCCACTAATGTGTATAGGTGATATACTAAAAGAAACACATGTACACATTAAAGTAGAAACAAACCAAGTAGCATACTACTATTTTGAGCAAGATTGTCTATACAAGGTGAATATCCCAAGCTTCCATTAAGTAATATACAAACTAGTATGATACAGTAATGGCCTCTAGGGCATATACACTAACAATCTCCCACTTGCACTAAGGCCATGTACTGGCTATCGAAGACCTATCATCTCGATCAACCGCTCGAACTGAGTCTGGGGTAAGGCCTTCGTAAATGGATCAACAGTGTTATCTTCCGTAGCAACTCTCCGAACCTCGATCTCCTGGCGACCCATGATCTCCCTGATCAGGTGATACCGCCTCAAGATGTGTCTGGACTTCTGATGGGACCTGGGTTCCTTCGCTAAAGCCATAGCCCCGTTGTTGTCGCAATATAGAGGTATTGGATCAACAATGGACGGAACCACCTGAAGTTCTATCAAGAACTTCCTTATCCATACGGCTTCTTTTGCGGCATCTATAGCAGCGATATATTCCGCTTCCATCGTCGAGTCAGCAACGGTTTCCTGTTTGGAACTCTTCCAACACACCGCCCCTCCATTGAGGGTAAAGACATAAGCCGACATGGACTTGGAATCATCCTTGTCACTCTGGAAGCTGGAGTTAGCAAAGGCCTCGATCTGGAGGTCTTTTCCTCCATACACCAAGAACATCTCCTTAGTCCTTCTCAGGCACTTGAGAATGTTCTTTACCGCTATCCAGTGCTTCTCCCCAGGATTTGACTGATACCGGCTTTCCACACTCAGTGCATAAGCTACATCTGGTCTGGTACACAACATCGCATACATTATAGAGCCTACCGCAGAAGCGTAGGGTATAATAGACATGCGATCCCTTTCCAAATCAGTCTTGGGAGACATCTCTTTGGAAAGGGTGATCCCGTGACAAGCCGGCAGATTACCACGCTTGGAATCTTCTATACTGAATCTTTTCAGTATGGTGTCGATTTACCTGGACTGTGAAAGTCCTAATATCCTCTTGGATCTGTCACGATAGATCCGGATCCCCAGAATGTAAGAGGCATCACCCAGGTCTTTCATGGAGAACCTGTGTGACAAGAACCCCTTGACAGATTGTAGCATAGGAATGTCATTTCCTATCAAAAGAATGTCATCCACGTATAATACGAGGAATACGACAGTTCTTGCAACAAATCTACTATAGATGCATGGTTCATCTGGATTTTTGGTAAAGGCAAATTCTTTGACCGTCTCATCAAAATAAATGTTCCAACTCCGCGATACCTGCTTTAGTCCATAGATGGACTTAAGCAACTTTCACACCTTTCCGCTGCTCCCACTCTGAATGAAACCCTCTGGCTGGTCCATATAGACACACTCCTCTAAATTTCCATTTAGAAAAGCGGTCTTTACGTCCATCTGCTAAATCTCATAATCATGGAAGGCAGCAATGGCAAGAAGGATCCGAATGGATTTCAGCATAGCCACTGGAGAAAAAGTCTCGTCATAGTCCAAACCAGGTCTTTGACGAAAACCCTTTGCAACAAGTCTAGCATTATAGGTCTCAACCTGTCCATCTACACCAATCTTCCTTTTGAAGATCCACTTGCATCCTACGGGTTTTTCCCCATCTGGAGCAACGTCCAACGTCCATACTTTATTGGTTGTTGGAGATAGTGCCCTCATAGTCAATTATTGGATCGCAGGTACGTGATTGCAATGATTGTGGAGGACCTATCCCGGTAGGACAGTCTTACTCGAGATGATAGTATGCTATCTGGTTTGCCTTTATCAGTCGTGTACATGTTCAGGTGACTGATTGCATGTTACACTTTGATAAAGCCCTTAGGATCTTGCTTTACTACCAACAGTATGATGGCGATCATATACGTGAGAGTTGGGTAGTTTATATGCATATCCTTAATTGTGGTCCCTAGTCGTGGGAGTTTCGAGACAGGGCATTAATACTCCGGAGTAGACTAGTGTGTACAGTCGAGACCCCGACGAGGGGCGGTGGCCGGTCTCACAAGCCACTGGTGTCAGTTGGATCACCTAAGATGTATACAGGTGCTCATTGTGTTATGAGTACACCGGACAGGACTCGCCGGGAATCTGCTAGTTAGTATTATATCTACCGTCAGATAGCAGTTCCCTGGTGACATGTGTACAGGTTAGTTCGTCGACCTGAGGTCGTCATTTTTCTCGTGTGAGTTCCCACTGTGCTTTGATTTCTACCCTACCAAGGCTCAAAGGAGTCGTGCAAACAGGTAGTTTTTGGGTACTGTCCCGAGCCATATGGAGGCACGTGAGCGGATCGGCAGGGGATTCGTCTCTCCCGGTATTGGGGGCGAGGTCGTGCTGTGTCTAGGAGAGCCATTACACAAAGTCCATGGCCATGGCAGGAGATTTACTGGTAGGTACTCCAGTAGTATCTCAGGGTGTTATTGGGATTCACTCCGACACGACTTATACTGCTATTGGGGGTCTGACGTTACTAGCCCCCTAGGCAGATATGCGATACTCATTGACGAACGGACTGGACTGTATATACATTGTCACTGTTAGGCTCAGTAGGGTTTTCCGGATGAGTGCGCTCATCGGCATCCCTTGAGGTCAGTCCATGGGCAGCCGTTACGCATTGCTAGTGCCGCTGACGGTTTGTGGTTAAACCCACTGCCAGGGTACTGACGAGTCATTAGAGTCCCCCACAGACAGTTTCCCAAGTTCGGGCGAAACGTTGTAGAGGCCGTATGGTTTTATGGCAGGGTTCGGAAAATGCACGTGCGTTTACGCACGTGTTATTTTTCGGGCAGATGATACTGTTCGGCTTTGGTTTAAACCGGATCTGAGTATTATATTGAGTAGGTATAATATCTTTGTCTCAGTTGCATTTGTATTCGGTCGTAATACAAATGCGGGTATATATATACAGTTTCGGGGTTATCCTGAAAGTCGTTTCAGGATCACTTTTGGAAGTTGCCAGTTTCCAGTTTTCTATCAGCCGTATTTTGACATTCGGTTAAATACGGATTTATCTTTTCTTGATGAGGTGAGTCATGCTTCTAGAAGGTTCTAGAAGTGGTGATTAAGCATATGACTCATTTGTGTCATTAATGGTTCATTAATGATGCAAGGTGACTAGGTTTAATGTGATTGGTTCCATTTAATGTTAATTAGTGACTCATGCTTTCATGAAGGGTTAAGATAAGCTTCATTCTCATTATGGTCACCACTTTGCTCCTACACTCACCCTCCTCATTCTACATATATTGGCCGGCCACTATTTGTGAGAGAGTGAGATTGATTTTCATTTTGGGAGAGAAAAGACTATGGTTTTGTGTGCATGGAAATTTCATTGCTTCTTTCATTTCCATCACCCGATTAAAATGGCAACTTTATTAACCGATCGTCTACGGACTTGGACGAAGTGAGACAAAGTCATCTACTCATTCTCTACATCATTCTTGGTCGTCTCTTTTGGCAAACTTGACGATCGAGTTGCCTCGAGTCAGAGGCGGGAGCCCGTTTAAAGAATCGGTGATGTGGTGCCACCTCGACGAGGATATCGGAGATCGACGAGATCGGAGCAGCCGCAACGGAGCGAGGGATGATGGTTGAAGAACGAAGGACTCGGATCGTTCGGTATAACCTTTCTACACTCTTTACAATTTGTTAGTTTAGCAATAATGGCAGATCCGGGTTAAAGTATACGATAGCGCCAGTTAAAAAGTTTTTGTTCCGCATTTGGCGCCTGTAGACTGCCGGGGCGCTAGCGTAGACTTACAGTGGTATCAGAGCCTAACCATTTTGCTATACTAACTTGTGCTAACGCGTTTAAAACATCGATCCGACCGGAAATCGAAAATTGCAAAATCCATGCCCGACAGTTTCTGTTGATTTTAAATGGTCTCAAAAATTAATTCTACATGTCTCAGAAAACTGTGCAGGCTTTTCTAAGAACCACGACAAAATTTGGGCTCGTGACCCCACCAAACCGCCGCGGAAACGCGGTCAAACCCATGGTTTGACCGCGCATCCGCGGCCACGTGGTGAGCTCGTGCTCCCAAATTTTTCCAGTGGCTTCTCTGTGGGATTTTGGGGTTTTTGGTAAATATCGTTTTGGCCCAGATTTTGTTACTGTTCACCAGTAAGTCGTGGGGCCCACTTTTTGATATTTGGTCTTTGGTCGATCGAAATTTAAACACGTTAGTTTACAGTGCTTACATTATATCTCCGACCGGGAATGTCATTTGATCGGTAAACCGCGTCTGATTGCTATAGTTCTTTTAGACGGGTTTGCGAACGTGACATTCGCGTTGATGTTCTGTGTTGTGCTGTGATGTTGCGGATTTGTCGTGGTGGATAGCAGTGTGCAATGGTAGTACAGTTTGAGTTTATTTGTACATTTGATATTGCGGGGCGAGCGTCCAACTTGTGGACTGCCGTCACTGCCTGTTGTATAATATTCTTTTTGGGGCTCGACCAGGTTGCGGTCGATGTACCTATTGTACTATTTTTCATTACTGTAGTAGGTTTTACCCTAAGACGGAGTGCACGGATAGCCGGGTTCTGAGAAGCAACGGGTCCGCATCTCATGGCTTTGAGAGGCAGAGGGGTCCCACTCTAGAATTGGCAGACTATTCGCCGCACTCGTAGGGGGTACAGGTTGACCCAACGAGGGGTGCCCAAGATTACCGGATTCCCTGGAGTGCAGGGTGGTCCATTCACTATGCTGTAGGGGGCTGCCTCACTTCAGGTTTTGGCGGGTAACTTGCCGCACCCGTAGGGGTCTAGGTTTCATTGCACAGGCTATCCACACGACAGGGGAATGTCGAGTTTCAGCAGCGGCTCTGTGAAACTCGGGGATCCCAGATATCTGTATTGTTCTGTGATGCTTATTACTTTTCTGTAATGTTGCATATTATCACGCCTGGAGCGATTATTGTATATTGGTTTATATACTATTAGATGTTGTATATGTTTTACACCCGCGCTAGTCCAGCCCCCGCTCTGTCGTTAGTTAAGTAACCTAACGAGTGATGACGGGACCCAGTGACGAATGCGGATGGCATATACGTACATTTTATTTTCGTTCTTTTCTGGTGTGATCGAATGATGGGACTGCGTTGATTCTGATCAATGCAAAGTATAACAAACCTGTTTGATGTTGTTGGAACAAATTTAAAAAGTGTTGTTACAAAGACGTTTCCTTTTGTTATGCATAGCGGTATTCAGTGGAATATCCTGCACCTCATTCGACGGGGCAAGGGCTGATATCCCTTCACCGGGACTGACCCCTTGGGCAGAAGTTTGCGTCAGAGTAATAACTTCACTATAGTCGATTACATGTTGCTTTGCATAGCGGTATTCAGTGGAATATCCTGCACCTCATTCCACGAGGAAAGAGCCGAGATCCCTTTACCGGGAGTGACCTCTTTAGCAAAAGGTTTTCGCCACTATATTTTAAAAAGCTATCAGGTTCCTTCAACGAGATCAAGTTCATTACGTTAAAGGTTTTTCGCCAAAAACCAGCCGTAGCCCTCCGTCGTTTCTTATGGATAGTCAGTAATATTCAAGCTATGTTTGTTGGCTTTCGTCAAGGCATAGTGTTTGGTAGTTGCTGGGGTATTCATTTGTTGCATAGATAGATGTGTTGGTTTGGGACAGTCGTATTACCTTGTTGGCTTTCGTCAAGGGTATGTACGGGTGGATTCAAAGTAACAAGATAATGACGGGCAGAACTTGACATGTGACTTATGATTTGTTGACTTTCGCCAAGGTCATAAGAGCATGGGGCAAAAATCATATCGGGAGTTTCTAAAGAAACTGAAACTTGCCAAGTATGCGCATACCATCTGGAGTATGAGTAACGTGGATGCATTCCATCACGTTATCATGCGATGAGAGTTGGATCCCGATTCCCACTGATGAGTTGGTTTACTCTTCGGGTGATCCCGATTGATTCTTCTTTAGGTTTGGAGGAGAATTTGACAGGACAGTGGGAGGTTTCCGGATTAGATAAAATGATGACCATTCTGATCTAGGTTAGAGTGCACGCAGAGTGTTTCTTTTCTCTCTCTCTATTTGGCAGCGACCTTTGACCGACCCTAGACTATGACTCAGTGACCAGGTTGACCGAACCTTCTTAAAATACTGGCTTTTGGATTGTCTATGTTGCATAAGTCATTGCCACTCCTTCTTCTACCCTTTGCATTTCTCAGAACACCCGTATTACTACGGATATCCACTTCCATTGGATAGATCCATCGTATGGTTATATACGAACTCGAAGGGACTTCTTCGAGGATGGATCCAGGTTCAGGAGAAATAGAATTGGTTTATTCAGTTGTCTTTTATTATCACCTTCTCTCAGGTTGCGAGAGCTCCTTGGTTTAGGAGAGTACACCTATTACGCTTATTGGATAGTCTTATTCCAAACCATAGGCTGGTGCCGAAAGGTAGGGAATGAAGAAAACCAATTAGCCTAAGTAGGGTGTGCAGAAGGTAATATGTAAAGACAAAATAAAGGGATTAGAAAGAGGGCAAAGTAAATTGCGACTGATATCATTCACAACCTAAACCGCGTACTTCATCGCCACTCCTATTTCACTTTAAAAGAATAAGGTATTATTCAGTTGTCTTTTATCATCACCTTCTCTCAGTTGCGAGTACTCCTTGGTTTAGGAGGGTACACCTATTATGCTTACTGGATAGTCTTCTTCCAAACCATAGGCTGGTGCCGAACGGTAGGGAAGGAAGAAAACCATTTAGCCTAACGATGGTGTACAGAAGGTAACAACTAAAGACAAATAAAGGGATTTGGAGAGAGGGCAATAAAATATACGGTTGAAGTCATGAATTGGATTATAGAAGAGGCATTACTATGAATACCAGGATACCCCTACGAAACATTTTCATGTTTCAGTGCATTGTTAAAGGAAAAACTATTTTCCCGATTAGACACTTACTCCAAGGGTATGTATTTACCAGGTTTCATTCTCATATCTGTATGGTTTTACAGATGATGATTGGGAGTAAGATATTGGGAATTAGGTGATCATCCTCATTATATCAGAATTCGTTGAAATTGGTGATATTTGAGGAAATCGCCAGGGTACAGTTTTCCACCTACAACGCACAGGTTTTGAGTTGTTCAACTCAGCGGACTTATACAGAGTATTGTATGTTGTCCAAGTGTCCATCAGGACAAAGGGGTAGGTCCTCGTACTATGTTCTGTTTACTTATAACTTCTCTAGTATTTAGACAAGTGTTTCGTAGAAATACAAGGTCTAAAGTTTTGAGAAGTTGTGGGTATAAGAATAAAGTAGAGAACCAGGTATCACAAGTATCGGGATTCTTCAAAGAGATCGAAGATGTAGATTCTTGTGATTGGTATTCAGATGATAGTGATGGTTTTGAGAAACGTGTTTCTCTTTCAGGTTACTCATAATTGGATGGATTCCTAAGTTGAGTAATGCTGATTAGCCT
Source organism: Agapanthus africanus (assembly GCA_030015575.1). Classification (NCBI taxonomy): domain Eukaryota; kingdom Viridiplantae; phylum Streptophyta; class Magnoliopsida; order Asparagales; family Amaryllidaceae; genus Agapanthus; species Agapanthus africanus. Next base: position 105,765,041 of record JASDDO010000031.1, read on the forward strand.
CTTTCCATTAAGTTGATATGCACTGGAGACAGCTGCATGGTTTGAATATGGTTCCAATTAAATTAGTGCCAAAGTTTCTGTATTGGATATAGAATGGATCGTACCTTAAAAGATATTAAGGTACGGGGAGTTGTCCAGCTTATGATTAAAACCAGATTCTGGATAACTCAGGGCACGATTCTGTAATGGCTGTTTGTGGGTTGACCCTGGCTATGACGAGGGTTGATATTCTACCATTAAGAAGATCAATAGTGATATTGTTCTTGACTTGCCATAGTTTTAGTAAAAATGGATCTTTTTTCAGAAAACAGTAGTGGGAGTATGGTAGAACTAGAAGTGATTCCAGAACCGCGAACGATTACGGAAAATTTAATAGGACCCATATATTCAATCAGGTTTGACATTCCAATAGCCACTCCGCAGGTATGGTAGGTAACCTCAGACGCCCGAGAGGTACTTCGGTAGCCTCAGAGACGGTGACAGGGAGGTTCTTATCTACCAAGACTTGACACTACTGTTGTTCCAGGATATGAGACCCGGTAGGAGGGTTGTCATAGTCAGTGGGAGCAGCGGAAGCATAGTGGGCAAGATGCTTATATCTATTTATAGACTTGAGCAGTTATAGCGGAGATAGATCATCTAATTTTGATGTGACAGTCATGGGTTTGACTTCAATCAGAATAGGGGATGGATCAGTTAATAAGGTAGTAGGGTGTGATGTCATGGTATCTGGATGACATACACAGAGTAGGAAGTAAAATTCCTATACTACGATCGGTTGTACTGTGGTCGTCACACAGTTGTTTCTCCAGACAGGATATGGATATAATATTTGACATTTTGGTTTCTAGATCTATGGTTTTAGATCTGGATTTGGGTAGTTTCCCAATGTGGGTACTTTGACAGATATTCTAATGGTTTTTGGAATAGTTGACTCCTAGCATGGTGGTGTACCTGCAGGCGATGGAGTCACCCTCTCTAAAGGTGTCTTACAGACTAAAGGGGAGAGGGATGTGCATGATTGGCAGATCACTTGCTTAGGCAATTGAGTCAATCATGAGATGTCAAGTACCACACCAAATGTTGGTTTTGCACTAGATGCAATAAGTTTGTATTAATCCAATCCTGGAGAAACATAAGGAAGCAGTTTTAGAACATAAGTACATGTTCTACAGATTTGATGACGGCAGCCTCCTTCGGGAGACGGTTATCATTCCAAGCTTCAAAGGTGACATGGTTGACAGAGTGATTGTCATAGTTATAGTTTTTCCCTCTGACGAAGAGGGATAGTATTATGGACAGGTGGTCCAAGAGGATACTGTGGGTGGCATGGTGCCGGATACTGATTAGGTTCAGTGATCGATACAGTCTAAGATGTTTGGATTTGGAGTTCATTTATGAACCAGGTCCCATCAGATATCCAGACATATTCTAAGATAGGTATTACTCGATTCGGGAGATGACTTTCTCCACGAACTTGAGTTTTAGAGAGATATAGAAAGAAACATCTAGGCGGATCCACTCATTGAGGCTATTTCTCGAACACAATAGTTTTACAAACGGGCTTTGTGATACTGATTAGTAGAGGAGTTGGATGTTCGGTTTCACACGGGCTGTGAGTAGTCGACATCGCAATATTAGCCTTGAGTGCAAGTGGGAGATTGTTGGAGATAGTGCCCTCATAGTCAATTATTGGATCGCAGGTACGTGATTGCAATGATTGCGGAGGACCTATCCCGGTAGGACAGTCTTACTCGAGATGATAGTATGCTATCTGGTTTGCCTTTATCAGTCGTGTACATGTTCAGGTGACTGATTGCATGTTACACTTTGATAAAGCCCTTAGGATCTTGCTTTACTACCAACAGTATGATGGCGATCATATACGTGAGAGTTGGGTAGTTTATATGCATATCCTTAATTGTGGTCCCTAGTCGTGGGAGTTTCGAGACAGGGCATCGATACTCCGGAGTAGACTAGTGTGTACAGTCGAGACCCCGACGAGGGGCGGTGGCCGGTCTCACAAGCCACTGGTGTCAGTTGGATCACCTAAGATGTATACAGGTGCTCATTGGGTTATGAGTGCACCAGACAGGACTCGCCGGGAATCTGCTAGTTAGTATTATATCTACCGTCAGATAGCAGTTCCCTGGTGACATGTGTACAGGTTAGTTCATCGACCTGAGATCGTCATTTGTCTCGTGTGAGTTCCCACTGTGCTTTGATTTCTACCCTACCACGGCTCAAAGGAGTCGTGCAAACAGGTAGTTTTTGGGTACAGTCCCGAGCCATATGGAGGCACGTGAGCGGATCGGCAGGGGATTCGTCTCTCCCGGTATTGGGGGCGAGGTCGTGCTGTGTCTAGGAGAGCCATTACATAAAGTCCATGGCCATGGCAGGAGATTTACTGGTAGGTACTCCAGTAGTATCTCAGGGTGTTATTGGGCTTCACTCCGACACGACTTATACTGCTATTGGGGGTCTGACGTTACTAGCCCCCTAGACAGATATGCGATACTCATTGACGAATGGACCGGACTGTATATACATTGTCACTGTTAGGCTCAGTAGGGTTTTCCGGATGAGTGCGCTCATCGGCATCCCTTGAGGTCAGTCCATGGGCAGCCGTTACGCATTGCTAGTGCCGCTGACGGTTTGTGGTTAAACCCACTGCCAGGGTACTGACGAGTCATTAGAGTCCCCCACAGACAGTTTCCCAAGTTCGGGCGAAACGTTGTAGAGGCCGTATGGTTTTATGGCAGGGTTCGGAAAATGCACGTGCGTTTACGCACGTGTTATTTTTCGGGCAGATGATACCGGTCGGCTTTGGTTTAAGCCGGATCCGAGTATTATATTGAGTAGGTATAATATCTTTGTCTCAGTTGCATTTGTATTCGGTCGTAATACAAATGCGGGTATATATATACAGTTTCGGGGTTATCCTGAAAGTCGTTTCAGGATCACTTTTGGAAGTTGCCAGTTTCCAGTTTTCTATCAGCCGTATTTTGACATTCGGTTAAATACGGATTTATCTTTTCTTGATGAGGTGAGTCATGCTTCTAGAAGGTTCTAGAAGTGGTGATTGAGCATATGACTCATTTGTGTCATTAATGGTTCATTAATGATGCAAGGTGACTAGGTTTAATGTGATTGGTTCCATTTAATGTTAATTAGTGACTCATGCTTTCATGAAGGGTCAAGATAAGCTTCATTCTCATTATGGTCACCACTTTGCTCCTACACTCACCCTCCTCATTCTACATATATTGGCCGGCCACTATTTGTGAGAGAGTGAGATTGATTTTCATTTTGGGAGAGAAAAGACTATGGTTTTGTATGCATGGAAATTTCATTGCTTCTTTCATTTCCATCACCCGATTAAAATGGCAACTTCATTAACCGATCGTCCACGGACTTGGACGAAGTGAGACAAAGTCATCTACTCATTCTCTACATCATTCTTGGTCGTCTCTTTTGGCAAACTTGACGATCGAGTTGCCTCGAGTCAGAGGCGGGAGCCCGTTTAAAGAATCGGTGATGTGGTGCCACCTCGACGAGGATATCGGAGATCGACGAGATCGGAGCAGCCGCAACGGAGCGTGGGATGATGGTTGAAGAACGAAGGACTCGGATCGTTCGGTATAACCTTTCTACACTCTTTACAATTTGTTAGTTTAGCAATAATGGCAGATCCGGGTTAAAGTATACGATAGCGCTAGTTAAAAAGTTTTTGTTCCGCATTTGGCGTCTGCAGACTGCCGGGGCGCTAGCGTAGACTTACATTGGTGTACATGGACTCCATTTCGGTCCGCATTGCATCCAGCTATTTTACCGAGTCAACGCTCTGAATGGCCTGCTAGAAACTAGTCGGCTCATCATAATCAATGATGCAATCCTCTCTATCCCCGTCTATGAGAAAACCGTAGTATCTCTCGGGCGGATGAGACTGCCTACTACTCCTGCGGAGCGGCGTAGGAATGTCCTGTTCTTTTGAACCTTCTGGTTCTACTAAGCTTTCAGTAATAATCTGTGGTTATGGAATTTCTTCCAGTTTTATTGTGCTCCCACTAATTTCCTTTTCTAAGAACCGGTGTTCCAGAAAATGGGCATTACGAGAAACAAAGATCTTTTGTTCCTTTGCGTAATAGAAGAGATACCCCCTGGATTTCTTTGGGTATCCCACAAACTTACACAGTACTGAGCGTGCCTCGAGTTTGTCCGCATGCTGCTTTTTGACAAAAGCTGGACATCCCCAGATCATCAGATATTGAAAATAGGGTTTCTTCCCACTCCATATCTCATATGGTATGGTAGGCACAGTCTTAGTTGGAACTCGGTTCAAAAGGTATGCAGCTGATTCTAGCGCATATCCCCAGAATGATCGCGACAACTCAGCGTTACTCATCATGGACCGTACCATATCCACTAGGGTTCGGTTCTGTCTCTCCGATACACCGTTATGTTGCGGAGTGTACAGAGGAGTAAGCTGAGAGAGAATTCCATTCTCTTTTAAGTAATCCAGGAACTCGGCACTTAAGTATTCACCACCTCGATCTGATCTCAGTGTCTTGATACTTTTGCCTGTTTGTTTTTCTACTTCATTCTTATATTCCTGGAATTTTCCAAAGGCTTCGGATTTATGTTTCATTAAGAAGACATATCTGTACCTTGAAAAGTCATCCGTAAAAGTAATGAAGTAAGAATAACCGCTTCACGCATGCGTAGACATTGGACCGCACACGTCGCTGTGTACGAGTCCCAATAGCTCGCTCGCTCTTACTCCGTGTCCAGTGAACGGAGTCTTTGTCATCTTTCCTTTGAGACAGGATTGACAAGTTGCATATGATTGATATTCGAACGGATCCAAATATCCTTCTGTATGTAACTTCGTCAACCTTCTCTCATTGATGTGACCCAGTCTACAATGCCATAAGAAAGCCTGATTTGTTTCCGGAGACTTTCTTTTGTGTGTATTCTGGATATTGAAAATCTGTGGTTGGTTTAATACGTATATACCATTGCTTAATGTACCTGACCCAATCAAAACTTGATTAAGGTGAATGTTCACAACATTACTTACAAATGCAAATTCATAACCTTCTTTAGATAATAAAGATACAGATATGATATTACAGGTTGCATTGGGTACAAAATAACAACCACGCAAAACCAAAACGTGTCCATATGACAATCCCAGGTGATAGTCCCCCACGGACTCAGCATCCATGCCAGCTCCGTTTGCAACTCTGAGGGTCATATCACCTACCTTCAAAACCCTACGCCTTCTCAGTGCCTGTAAAGAATTAAAGATATGAGATCCTGATCCGGTATCCAATACCGAGGATGTAGAGTTTATTGATAGACAGTTTTCAATAACATACACACCTGAAGCTGAAGCTGCAACTTGCTTCAGATCCTAGTTTCTGTCCTTCCAAGCTCTACAATCCTTTTTCCAGTGTCCACTCTTGTGACAGTAAAAGCATTCTTCCTTTCCCAAAAGCTTTTCCGCTACCTTTGTTGCCTTTGTCTTTCCCTTCGTATCCACTTTACTAACACCGCCCCTTGGTTTGGCGGGGGCTTTCTTCTTCTTTCCCTTGGCTTTCGCCTTGGACCTAGAAGAGGAAGATCCTCCTACAAACAAAGTGGATGTTTTCCTACCTTTCTGTAGGGTGCCCTCTGCACTTCTCAGCATGTTGAGGAGTTCTGAAAGTTCAACTTGTTTTTCTTGCAAATTGAAGTTCAGGATAAACTGGGCGTAAGTGGAATGAAGGGAATGGAGAATCAAGTCCATGTAGAGCTCATTCTCTAACGTGGTCCCAAGGTCCGCGATCTCCTCAATGAAGCCAATCATCTTAAGCACGTGTTCCACTACCGATGATCCGATGGCCAATCTCGCCGAAAACAGCTTTTTCGAGACTTCGTATCTGGCGATACGTGATTGCTCTCCATACAGTTCTTTTGTACGGAGAAATATGGATTCAAGGTCCATATTTTCATGCTTCCTCTGATGTTTATTGTCCATAGAGGCAACCACGAGGCACTTGGCCTTCGCGCAGTCGATTTCCCAGGTCTTACGGATTTCCTTATCCGTGACGCTGGTTTTGGGACCTGGGACAGGGGGAGCTTTGGTGGTAAGGAGATACTCCAACTTGTCATAAGTGATTGCCATTTTGACATTCCTGAGCCAATCTTTGTAGTTTGGCCCTGTCAGTATGTTTTTATCTAGTAGTAACTTAAGTCCAGTCATGATGTTTGGTCGCTGCAATTAGGAGAGAGAGAAGAAACACTTTAGCATGATGCTCTTGCAAGTTTAGAGTGGTTTTTAATTTGTCTAAACAGGATGGCTCCCACTGTCTCTCGAATCCCTCCTCAAACCAAAAAGGAAGAATTAGTCGGGATCAATCTCACCGTACAATACTTGCTTAACCGTTCAGCCAGGCCAGTGTTGGTACTTCGAGGGAGGTTTTCCAATGCTTTCGCAAAGTTCCTTAATTAAATAACCTCTTTTCCCTATGGGCGTAGCCTCGCTAACACCTATCTAGACACCTACTTGGTTTATAGCATTGATCGTTAAGTGAGAAAGTTCTGGAGGAGTAGCATATACTCACAGTAGGATTGGGATCCAAATATCATCGTGTGACAAAATTGAAGGAATCCAACCAGAATCATCACACTCCAAATGGTATGCAGCGCTAGCAAGTTTCAGTTTCTTTTGAAACTCACGATGTGGATTTTTGCCCCATGCTCTTATGACCTTGGCGTGAGGTTAAAATGTCATAAGTCACATATCAAGTTCTACCCATCATTATCCAGGTTAATTTGAACCCACCCGTACCTACCCTTGACGTAGGCCAAAATGGCAGTACGACTGTCTCAAACCAACGCATTCTATCTATGCAACAGATAAATATCCGGCAGCTACTAATCACTATGCCTTGGCGTGAGGTCAAAATACATAGCTTGAATACTACCGAATATTTAACTGAAATGATGGAGGGAAAAGGATGGTTTTGGCGAAACCGTGAACGTAGTGAACTTGATATAATCGATGGAACGAGATAGCTTTTAAAAGGAGTGGCTTAGGCTCCGCGTTTAAAAGTTGTTTTTGAAAAGAAACCGAGTGGTTTTGAAAGTGTTCCAACGACTCAACTTTGGTTTATTTTCTTGCATTAATCTAATGCGTCCCATCATTTAATCCTACCATTGCAGAAAACAACGAAAATACGACGTACGCTTATGCCATCCGCATTCGCCACGGGGCCCCGTCATTACCCGTTAGGTTACTTAACTAACGACAGAACGGGGGGGGCTGGACTAGCGTGGATGCAAAACATAAGCAACGCCTAAATAGATATCATATATAGATATATGCATTCGTCACATGCAATGATAGCCATTCCAGATCACAGATGAACACATTGGATATACTAGGAATCCGCATTCCGTACGAGCCTGTAACGAAGAGCGGATTACACGGTCGCGATGAATAGCCAAGACCCCACCCTAGACCCTTACGGGTGCGGCAAACTACCCGCCAAGTACCCGAAGCGAAGCAACCTCCCTCAACACCGTGAGTAGGCCACTCGGCACTTCGAGATACCCGGTAGTTTATGCACCCCACCTTGGGTTATCCTAGGAGCAAAAATAGTAAAAGAAATTATACAATGACGGATACAACCCCATCCCGGTTGTGCGGCCATATAAATAATATTACATCAATTACAAATTACATGAATTGAAAGAAAAAGAAAACTCTCATATCACAACCCCCCGGCTATTCATCCGTGACAATTCAATGAATTCATATACACATACCATCAACATTACAGATCACAGATATATATAACCCCCACTAATCGACGTATAGCGATTAGCAGACGTTCAATACATATATCACATCACAGATATAACCCGTTAGCTTAAGTCTTTAGAAGTTCGATCAAAATACGGATTTTTAAACCCCAAAAACAAATTTTGCTTTCTGTAAAATCTGGGTAGAAAAAACATATTGTAAAAATCCCAAAACACCCCCAGAAAAACACTGCAGGACAATTGTACCACGACCGAGTCAACTCGGCCGCGGATCCGCGGCGCCTTGACCGAGTTAGTGGACCATTTTTCTTGCACGTTCTTTAAAAACCCTGAGCCGATTTTTAGTACATGATTTATTATTTTTTGAACAGGAAAAAAATCGGCAGAAAGTATACATTTCGGGCGTGTTTCGTGACTTTTTCTCCGATCGAACTTCTAGTTACTTTGCTAACATGTTAGATAGTGTTTAACTAGGCTATGATACCACTGTAAGTCCACGTTACCCGTCCCCGGATTTTTGGGGTTGCGGAAATGATGAAAAACGATTTTTCTTTAGGTGGTAACATGGACTCAAAATACGGATCTTTGTTAAACAACTATCTAACAACCTAACTAGGAGTTTTACCTACTCGGTTAGGGGGTTATACCTTAACTTGAACTCCTTCTCTTGGACTCCTTGTGGTGGTCGGATGGTTCTCTCCTCGTCGTCTCTTTGTGCCGAAGATGGATCCACCTGAAAGCTTCTACCTTTGGCTTCAACCTCAATATTGAGGAAACTAGAACACTTGGTTTGCTATACCTTGTATACTAGGATGAGTAGAGAAGTGCTTTGGGTTTTATCTCTATGGTTCTTGCTTCTCAACACATGAGACAAATAGAACCATGAACTAGAGAGGGAGCAAGAGGAAGAGGGAGAGCTTGAGGATGAGAAAGAATAGAATGATAGAATGAGCAAGACTTTTCTCACCCTTGCTCTCATAATCCAAAATAATCATAACTCATAATAATAATTGAGTATTATGTGATGGTTGTTATCATATCAAATGGCCATATCATTTCATGCATTAAATGCAATTTGTGAACAAACAAGCAAGCCAAGGTCAATGCCAGGAAATGATAGCCATTGTCATGATGATGGTCAACAAGTCCAACCAAGTCAACCGGTCAACTAAGTCAACAAGTCAACAAAGTCAACCTTTCAACCCAACCATGGCAAAATAATACTTAATTAATATTATCATTAATCATATTTCTTATTCTCATTAGGGTTTAGCAAAAGTCAACAGTCAACAACCCTAATGAGAATCCTCTGCCTCTGTCTTTGTCAACCGTGCATACACACCCGCATCCGTGTTCCGAGGAACACGAATACAAACGAGATAAAACCAATCCCAAAACGTACACTAGGATCTGTCTTAAACCAAAGCCCGCTAGTGATAACTGCCCGGACACTAAACGTGCACAAGTGCACGGATGTGACCGAACCCTGTCGCAAAACCATGCGACCTCTACTCTTTTGCCTAAAGACGAATAGCTCTCTGTGTTGGACTCTAAAGACTCGACACTACGCTGGAAACGGGTTTAACCACAGACCGCAAGCGGCACTAGCTGTGCGTAACGGCCCCCCAGGTAGATGCCGATAAGAAGACGGACGAGGTGAAACCCATCTGAACTCCTACTGAGCCTGAATGTGACAATCTGCGTACAGTCCGGTCTGTTCGTCTAAGAATATCGCATGGCAGGCCTAGAGGGGCGGTAAACGTCAGTCCCCTAATAGCGGTACAAGTCGTGTCGGAGTGTAGTCCAGAACACCCTGAGATAACACTGGAAACCTACCAGTATATCTCGCTTGCCCTGGCTAGGGACTTTGTGTAATGGCTCTCCTAGACACAGCGCGATATCAACCCCTAATACCGGGAGAGACGAATCCTGTCTAACCGTCACTGCCTCCAAGTGCTTCGGGACTGCACCCAACTACTACCTGTTTGCACGACTCCTTTGAGCCGTGGTAGGGTAGTAATCTAAGTACAGTGGGAACACACTCGAGGCGAAGTGACAGTGTTAAGTCAGCGGACTAAGCTGTACTCATGTCACCTGGGAACTGATAACTGACGATAGATATAGTACCAACCAACAGTTCCCGACGAGTCCTGTCCAGTATACTCGTAACCTAATGAGCACCCGCATACTATCTCAAGTACGACGAACTGACGGCTGTGGGACAGACCGTCTCCCACGCTGGGATGAGAAGCGTATACGCTAGTCTACTCCGGAGTATCGATGCCCTGTCTCGATAGTCCTATGACTAGGGACCTGCATAAGGATGTGGTTGTGGATTACCCAGCCCCCATGAGTGTGACTGCTATCACAACGCTGGTAATCAAGCAAAGATCCTAAGGGCTCCACTAATGTGTATAGGTGATATACTAAAAGAAACACATGTACACATTAAAGTAGAAACAAACCAAGTAGCATACTACTATTTTGAGCAAGATTGTCTATACAAGGTGAATATCCCAAGCTTCCATTAAGTAATATACAAACTAATATGATACAATAATGGCCTCTAGGGCATATACACTGACACTGAAGTCCTGTTCCCCTTCGAAAGACGCAGCGGAGACGCTGCGGACGTCTCTCCTGTATTTCGGGGAAGATGCTAATTGGTGCTATCCGTCCACCTCTCCGAAGATGCCAAGTTGATTTATGGAACCATGTATCGAAGGTTTAAACGGATGCGGCCGATGTAGCAGACTTCGTCAGATTCCCCCTCAGACGTTTTGATTGTGGGGACGCTCTTCCCTATAGACGCAAGCCCCTGCAGTTAATTACGCTACCGCATCGCGGTAACAACTTTCTCCTTCTCCATATGGTCACTTCGTGTTGTGGGTGTTTGTTTTGTTTTTGGTTGCCCGTGGATTGTATACGGAGACTAATTTAGGTTGTCGCCCGTAGGGCGTGGAATAGTCCAAATCCGTATCTTTCTTAGATTTGGGTTTGGGGAGGGTTTAAGGATACGTTAGTCTCATTTGAGACTAAGATCAACTTAACGTTTGTTAAGGATACGTTAGTCTAATTTTAGACTAAGATCAACTTAACGGGATCGTTTTGATCCAACAAAAGAGCAATTGGGCTCTATTGTTTAGTTTAGTGACATTGCGGTCGATTAGTTTAAGGACATTACGGTCCATTGTTAGTTTAAAGACATCACGGTCGATTGTTAGTTTAAAGACATCACGGTCGAGGTTAAGGACATCATAGTCCGTGAGTTTAAGGACCCCACAGTCCATTGTTAGTTTAAAGACATCACGGTCGAGGTTAAGGACATCATAGTTCGTGAGTTTAAGGACCCCACAGTGCATTTTTAGTTTAAAGACATCACGGTCGAGGTTAAGGACATCATAGTCCATGAGTTTAAGGACCCCACAGTCCAATGTTAGTGTAAAAACATCACGGTCGAGGTTAAGGACATCATAGTCCATGAGTTTAAGGACCCCACAGTCTATTGTTAGTTTTAAGACATCACGGTCGATTGTTAAGGACATCATAGTCCATTGTTAGTTTTAAGACATTACGGTCGAGGTTAAGGACAACATAGTCCATGAGTTTAAGGACCACACAGTCCGTTGTTTAAATACATCATAGTCTGTGAAATGTGTAATTGTCGGGACCCGTCACCTCTTTGAAGACGTTGATGAATTAAAACGACAAATATCAAAGAAGTGAAGAGATGTGCCATTGAACCAAGGTAAGTCGGTTGAAAGAGCAGATGTGCTCAATTCTAGATAAGTTGAGGACTTATGGCCAGAATTGGGCTAAGTCCAATTAAAAATGTTTAACATTTGATTTTTGTTCTGCCTATTAAGCCTTTATTTGGGCTCGGCCCTTTTAATAATGCTAGGCATTGGGCTCTGACATTTTGTCTTGTATTAAATGCATAGAATTTATTAGAAATAAAGTGTGTTCTGATAGTGTGCCACGTGGCGCGTCAGGCGCTTTGCGCCAATTAAAGAGAGCATTGTGCTAGCGCACACGAAGGTGACACGTGTCACACTTAGCGCTAAGCGCTGATTCATTAGCGCATTGCGCTTTCCATTTATGAGCGCTTTGCGCTAGTCTATTGGCATGCTAACGAGCGACACGTTACGCGCTTGGCGCTGAGCGCCAGTCTATGAGTGCAACACTCTGTTTTAAAAGCGCAAAGCGCAAGTGGTGTCTATGGTTGACATGTGACACATTTTGGCGCTGAGCGCCGATCCAAGGAGCGAAAAAACGCAGTTTATGAGTGCAAGACACTTTTCAGTAGCGCAAAACGCATTTGATCAATTTTAAGATCAAAGAACAGGTTTATGTTCTTCGAAGGAGGCTTTGCCTCAAGATCCAAGGACAAAAGTTCTTGTTTTTATAAAAGGCTTTTCCTTTATAGATCAAAAGATTTGCGAGTGAAGTATTTTACTTCTTTTTATTATTTTATGATTAGATCTTTAATCTTTTCTTTTTCTTTTATTAAAGACCTTGGTCTTTTTTAGATATCTGACCTTTTTAGAAGATGGTTCTTCTTTTTACGAGATGATTTCATCTCTGTTGTTCAAGAACATAGTTCTTTACCTTGAAGATGAAGAAAAATCTTCTTTTTCCTAAGAGCTTGCTCTTTTTTGCAGAGGGTTTCTCTCTCTTTCTTTTTTTTCTTTTCTTTTTTTAGACTTGAAGTCTAGGGGCCTTTATATAGGGCCAAATGATTTGTTGAATCAGTTTTAAGAGATCTTTCTCTGATTGATTTGGGAATATTTTCCACCGTTGGATCTTTGATCCTAAGGCCTCTTTTTTACAGAAGATAATCTTCTTGTTTCAATAAGATTGAACAATCTTTCCATAACAGAATTTTAATTCTGATAAATTAATAATTTATTATTAGTAGATATTTTGATCTAACGGTGGGGAATTTTTAATTCCAGCGCTGGCGCACCTTGCGCGGGCGCACCTTGCGCTGGCGCACATACGTTCGACACGTGGCGCGCAGCGCAGAGCGCAGCGCAACTGCGCTAGCGCACCCGTGTTTGACACGTGGCACGCAGCGCAGAGCGCAGCGTAGTTGCACTAACGAACCTGTGTTTGACACGTGGCGCGCAACGCGCAGAATCTGAAGCGTTGCTTCAATTTAAATTTTGAATTTTTAAAACAAAGCTTTGCTCTGATTGGGGGTGCGCTATCTAGGGCGCAGCGCACCTGGCGCCAGCGTGTCTGCGCTTGATACGTGGCGTGCAGCGCGCAGTGCAGAGGATCTGAAGCGCTGCTTCAATTTTTGAATTTTGAAATTCAAAACAGAGCTTTGCTCTGATTGGGGGAAACAAATGCCCCCCCACCGTTGTGCTCACGTGGTGCACACGTGAGTGCAGCGGTGGCAACATCTGAGCCCTTGGATCAACTCAGAAGTTGAAGAGGCAGTTCAGTGCCTATAAATAGGACCTTTGGTCCTTTAGATGATTATCATCTTCTTCTTAAGAATTTTTGCTCAGAGCCTTGCTCTTTTGTTAAGAACTTTCAAGAGTCAGAACTCTTAGGTAAAATTAAAATTTTAATTTTAATAAATTAGGGTTTTTACCCACTAATAGAGCTTTGCTCTACATAGATCTTTGATCTAAAGAAAACCCTTTTAGGGTTTCATTAATAGAGCCTTGCTCTCATCTTTTCTTGGGGTTTCTTATCCCATGAATCGGAGCTCTGCTCTTTTGATAATATGTAAATCTTTTGATCTTTTGATGAAGAACTCTTAAGAGTTTTTTCATGGATCTGGAAGATCCCAGGATTTTTAAATCACAAAAAATTAATTAATTTTAATTAATCTTTGATGGATTTTCCATCATCATTACAGAGCTAGGCTCTTTAAGTAATTTTATTCCTTCATGACCAGAGTTTGACAAGTTCACTCTGTTACAGAGCTTTGCTCTCAAAGGGAGATTTTCTCCTTTTCCTGAGGGATTTCTCATTCAATGAGAAAATTCTTTGAGGATTTCCTCCTTAATTGACAGCCTCATCCAATGATGAGGCTGTTTTATTAATTGATGCATTGTCATCTGGATTTTGTGGGTCCCCCTTAGGTCTCCTTTCCACTGCACTGCAGTGTGGTATAAATTTTAAAGTGCCGAGTGTCAGAATTTTGAAATTAAATTATAGTACTGACAATCGAATTCTGTTCTTTCTTGCAGGCGACATGTCTTCCGATCTCTCTTTCCCATTTTTCCGTTCAAAGGGAGGATTCCCTGAGGCACCTGTAGACCGGAAGGTTCTTGCGCTCATCAGAGACTATGACCCGGAACACAAAAACCTTCACTTGTGGGGCAGGTGGTATGACCAGATAATCAGAGGTCGTCGAAGCTTCTCCTGTGCGACACCATCAGATCCGATCTCGTCGATTTCGTATGCAGATGCACCCCCGGTGAACTATGCCGTCGAGGTTGTCAATTGGACTTCGGAGGGTCTTCTTCAACCTTCGATTGCCGCCATACCCATGCATCTGGTGGTAGCTTTGGATACTTTGGGACGACGCATATTCCAGGGCGAGTCGCGCCCTTGGGGACAACCTTACAACATCGGGTTGACTCCCCGACATTCGGCTAGGTATTTGCAGTGGGCCAGGTACATTTTGTCGGCAAAGAAAACGCAACTGCTGAAGCTCGGCCTATATCCTACGGTTTACGCTTCATTGTTCTAATATTCTGCTCCTCCGACATGGTGGATTAAGGTGTTCTTGGAGAAATGGAACATCCCAACCCATACCTTTCTTCTACTGGACAGAGAAGTCTCCATCTCCTTAGAAGAATTTGCTGAGATTTCCGGTTTGCCGGTTATGAGGGAGCACTATGAGGAGCTGCTTCCTCCAGATGAGTACATTTTTGCCACTAAGCCAGTGGTGATGGGCATAACACCGGAGAACGCCATTTAGCACCGGTTTCTTAGTCTGATAAAGGTGCTGAATATGTACGAGAGTCTTTTCTTGGAATCCGGAGTCCGGGGGGTCAGTTTCGCAGACTTCATTGCCCGGTTTCTTCGCCCGGAGATTATATCGCAACGGGGCAAAAAATTTGCCAAGCTCGATGATCCCTTCGGCTTTGGCTTGGACCGTCGACCAGTACTAGAAGATGATCAGAAGGGCTTTTATCTTCCCGATGCCGTGATCATCCCTCTGTCAGAAATCGTCACTCCGGGAATTGATGAGGAGACTTTCTTTCTCGGGTTTCTCGGGCTATGGTTGTGTTGGTTCGCACTCCCCATGCACCCTCGCTATATGAGGTCGTCCGTCTTCTACCCAGCACATCGAATGGTGGCCGGAATACAAGTGGCCATCGGGATTGCCAGGCTGGCCCACCTGTACTATGGTATTAGCGTGGCGGCGGATACAATTGAACCGGGGGTGCACGCCGCCAACTTCCCGATGCACTACTTTACTTCGTGGATGGAAATGCACGTGCTCGGGGTATTTGGTATTCATAAAAGACCCTCGTTTTTCGAGAAGTGAAAATTCCCTAGAATTATGCGGCTGGTGGACGCTTCTATCATGAATCCGTCTCAGCGGGAGGCTAGGGGGTTGCTTCTTCTTCCGTGCACGGTTGAAGCTGGTATGTCTTTTACGAACAAAGTCCTGATGATCGGCCAAGAAACTTCCAAGAAGGTGCTGGCACTGCGCGACACCTTTAAGGACGGGGCCTCCGTATTGAAAGCCCGGGAGATTCTACACCTATACTCCATTAGGCCGGGCTTTCTCGTATTCAGGCAAAATGATGCGGCGCTTTTTATGAGATATAATCCCCATCATTTTCCCCAGCAACTGAGTTATAACCAGGGGGTTCCACTGGAGGCGTTCTTGGAAGAACCAACTGCCACCAGAGAGGGAATACAGAGTGCACTGCATCACTTTATGCGCTTAAATACGGGCTCCCACTTCTTTATTAGTGAGCCGAGTTTCATTCCGAGGGCCCTTAACATACACGGGGCCTGGTATCAACATGCGATGGGCGCTGTCATCAGAGAAGAGAGGCGAATGCTGCTCGATCGCAAGAGTGCGCCCCTGCCAACGATTGCAACGTTCCTTTGAAGCGACAGACCGCTGTCCCCCTCCGCTAAGAGGGGTTGCTACAGTTGAGCCTCCACGTGTGCTAAGTCCCACGCGTGGATTACCCCATGCTCCTATGGAGACGGTAGACGTGCCCTCAGTGCCCCGCGCTCCCGTGGAGATGGTAACCATAGCTTCACCCGAATCTTGCGTGGGCTCGGATATCGGGAATCACCGTCCCAAAGTGCCCACGAAACACAAGCTGGTGCTGGCCGCGACCGGAGCTCGCTCACAGTAGAAGAAAAAGAAGTCGCTCTTCTCTGCCGATGTCGTATTTGTTCAGGAGCCTCATGCTCCTTATAGTGAGGGCTTGAGCGAGTATGGGACAAATGAGGGCTTATTCATGCCGCCAGATGTTACTGATCTGGCGGCTGCCATCGCAGCTTCCGAGCGATTGGCAAGACGCGAAGAGGGCTTGGCTAACCTCGTGCGATCAGGTAATCATTAGTTGTATTTTTCGCCATTGCATCATACTTCTATCATTGTTTTTTGACTAACGCTTTTCCTTCTTTAATAGGCATTTCTACCGAAGAAGCTCTCGCTGCTTCTCTCAAGACTTTTGAGGAAGAGGAACGACTTCGATCATTCTTAGGCCTCGGTACATTTCGGTTCGCCATGTTTCTGCTCCCATTTCTTATGAGTAATCTGACCCTTTCTTTATATCATCGCAGGGATCACAATGCCTATCTCGCAAGCTGATGCGGAAATTCTCCCTGGCCAGCTACCGAAGTCCCGACCTCTTTGGCACTGCAGAAAGAGGCATTACTCAAAAAATCGATGACGGAAGCCTTGACGGCTCCAGAGGTACTCCTGGATGTGGACGATGACGTCCTGTTAAAGGAGGCTTCTAAAAGGTCTGTTTTGACGGCTCGGGAGGAAAGGAAGCGACGGAGGCGTGCAGCAAGGGAGCGTAGTGCTGCTTTAGCTGCGGGAGCAGGTTCAAGCGCCGTTACCCCTGCTGCTACTCCTTCAGAGGAGTCTCCGGTTGCCTTGTCTACTGCTCACAGACGGACGGCATGTGCGGCTCGGGAAGCCAACGGTAACTCAACTCCAGGTAATGTTCCTTGAGGCTCTGTTGTCAAAGTTTTAAGCTATCAGTTCTCATATATCTTATCTTTGCAGAGCCGAGTCTTCCCGAAGAAGTGGCAGCGACCGCTGAGCCTGAGGGAGTGGTGGAGGAGGTAGCTGCTATTCCCGAACCCGGGGCGGCGGCAGGTGATGTGGTCACAATTTCCGGGCTCGAGGTAGTGGCCGACGTGACGGCTACCACGGCGGAGCCTAAAGCGGCGGTGGATGAGACGGTTACAATTACTAAGCCTGAGGTGGTGGCGAGCGAAATGGGTACAATTGCTGGGTCCGAGGTGGCCGCTCTTTCTCAAGAGTCGGGCACCGCCCCGATCAACGCTCTTCCCGTCTACGGTTCTTTTCGTCTCCCGGCGTCGCAAGCGTGACGACGGCTCTCGTGGAGTCAGGGGACGAGGCGACGGGAGGTGAGACCACCCCGATCGAGGAGGGAGACGCCGCTGTTGTATCGAGTGACGCCCTAGTCACTGTTCCGACCGATGACTCATCAGGTAGATTTTAGGTCACCGCCCTTCTTTTTATTCTGCAATCTCTTTTCAATTTTTCCTGACAGGGTTTATTTCGTTTCTAATGCAGGTGCGGATAGTGCTGATGTCACGCTACTCGAGACAGCGCCGTCAGTTACCGCCCTGACGGTGACCACCTCTCTACTTTCTCTCGCACTGTCGCAAATGCTGGAAGGTATGGATTTGTGACCCATCAGTCTTATCTCTCGGCTATATAATTCATGTACTGATGTTGCGTTATCGCGTTTTTTTTGCAGGAGTCCTTTTTGACCACCTGTACCAGGTGCTGCATCCCTACTTCTCCTTCCCGTCGGAGATTGCTTCATCCAGTGGTGCTGGTGAATACAGCTTTCAATTAATGCTCTTTCTTTTACCGACAATGAAATCATTTCTGATTCTTCTTTGCCTTGATTGTAATACTATAGATTGAAGGAGGAGATGAGAGATCAGTTGCGCCACTGGTCCTCCCGGCTTTGCCACCTGCTGCAGCTGGTATAGTAAATCCCATTTTTCATGAATCTCTTATATTTCTTGATCCATCATCTGATTGCGATTTGTTTTGCAGTGGTCGCTTCGACTCCGGCCTCTTTCGAATCTCGCATTATGATGCCGGGAGGCCTCTTCTCCAAACGTCCATCCTCAAAGGGTGCTGTGACGAGTCTGCGTATGCTGAACGAATACGTCGAGGAGCTTGACGCGGAAGCTCCGTCATCTGCCGCAGATTTCACTGCGGAGGTCAATCCGATACTGGCGACGCTTGTAAATTTCCATAATGAAGGCGTCATCGAGTCTTGGGTTAATCACTGTAGGATGATCGAGGCATGTCTGCATCAGCTTGAACTTATGCGTCTTGCCCCTAAGACTCAGGCTTTGAACTCCCAGCGGGCCGCATGGGTCGAGCAGAGTGTGTCCTTCCTCCGCCATTTCGAACAAGAAGCGACCTTGAGGCGGAAGGAATGAGACGAGGCTTCCGCTGAGTCTGTCCAATTTCGTGCCCAGGTCGAAGCGAACGCCACACAACTGAGAGCTTTCTTTGACACCTTGCAGCAATATAGCTCGGACGTGCTTGTATTGAGACGGAAGCTCGACTCTATCGAGTGGGTTATGCAGAGTCGCGAAGCTGCCCAACGGGAAATTGATGAGAAGATTTCATCATGCTTGCAACAAAGGACTCGAATTGAAGTTTAGCTGGCCGCGGCGGCTGATCATGAGAAGGTAATGAAAGAAGTGCGAGAGCAGCTCACGGACTTATTGAAAACGCTTACTTCTCAGTAGCAGCCTTTGTATCAATTATACACTTGTAATCTTTGAATAATATGTATCCATTTTTTATTCTTTTATATGATGTATCTTGTATTCAATTGAGTTCATGAATAAAGACACATTTTATGTTATGTTGTTGCTTTCGTCTCCTTGCTGTGTTGTTGCCATGTGATTTTAGCAAGTGCAGTCTGTAGATAGCATATAGCTGTCAATCTTGGATTCTTTGTAGAGTGACGATGGCTTAGAAAACAGGGTTAAGATCTGTCACCTAAGACTTTTCAACTTTATGAGCCGTGAGGGTCTCATAAAAAAATTTCTCCCTACCGGTCGAGAGGATCCCGTAGGTGTAATTAAATCGTGAGGATTCCTAAGTGTGTTTTCTCTTGAAAGTCGTAAGGATCTCACAAGAGAATTTACTCCCTTACAAGTCGTGAGGACCCGCAAGTGATGGGTGAAGTTGCCCTTATCCGCATTTCACGGAGTCAGGGGTTGCTCTGGATGCTTCCCACGGGTTCATTGCCGTGTTCTGCGAGGACCAGGCTCCGCTCTGGACGTTTCCCACGGGGTCAGGGTTGATATTATCCGCGTTCCATGTGACCAGGAATTTTGCTCTGGATGCTTGCCACGGGTTCACTGCCGTGTTCGGCGAGGACCAGGCTCCGCTCTGGAAGTTTCCCACGGGGTCAGAATTGACATTAGCCGCGTTCCACGTAGCCAGGAATTTTGCTCTGGATGCTTCCCACGGGTTCACTGCCGTGTTCGGCGAGGACCAGGCTCCGCTCTAGATGCTTCACGCGGGGTCATTGCCGTGCTCTGCGAGGACCAGGATCCGCTCTGGACATTTTCCACGGGGTCAGGAGTGACATAATCCGCGTTCCACGTAACCAGGAATTGTGCTTTGGATACTTCCCATGAGTTCACTGCCGTGTTCGATGAGGACCAGGCTCTGCTCTGGATGCTTCACACGGGGTCATTGCCGTGCTCTGCGAGGACCAGGATCCGCTCTGGACGTTTCCCACGGGGTCAGGAGTGACATAATCCGCATTCCACGTAACCAGGAATTTTACTCTGGATGCTTCCCACGGGTTCACTGTCGTGTTCGGCGAGGACCAGGATCCGCTCTGGATGCTTCACACGGGGTCATTGCCGTGCTCTGCGAGGACCAGGATCCACTCTGGACGTTTCCCACGGAGTCAGGAGTGATATAATCCGCGTTCCACGTAACCAGGAATTTCGCTCTGGATGCTTCCCACGGGTTCACTGCCGTGTTCGGCGAGGACCAGGCTCCGCTCTGGATGCTTCACACGGGGTCATTGCCGTGCTCTGCGAGGACCAGGATCCGCTCTGGACGTTTCCCACAGGGTCAAGAGTGACATAATCCGCGTTCCACGTAACCAGGAATTTTTCTCTGGATGCTTCCCACGGGTTCACTGCCGTGTTCGGCGAGGACCAGGCTCCATTCTGGATGCTTCACACGGGGTCATTGCCGTGCTCTGCGAGGACCAGGATCCGCTCTGGACGTTTCCCACGGGGTCAGGAGTGACATAATCCACGTTCCACGTAACCAGGAATTTTGCTCTGGATGCTTCCCACGGGTTCACTGCCGTGTTCGGGGAGGACCAGGCTCCACTCTGGATGCTTCACACGGGGTCATTGCCGTGCTCTGCGGGGACCAGGATCCGCTCTGGACGTTTCCTACGGGGTCAGGAGTGACATAATCCGCGTTCCACGTAACCAAGAATTTTGACTTTATCCGTATTTCACGGAGTCGAGGTTTGACTCTTGGTTATCTGTACACCGTCGAGTCATGGAAGTGGGGGTTGCCGCTGTTCCGCTTTGCTTGATGTTTTGTATGTTGTAATAAGACGAATGTTGAGATGATTTCCAGGCTATCTGTGAACCGTTGAGATTTGGCTTCTTCTTTTGATGAAACCTGGGGAGGAGGAGTGTGATTCCTTCTTTGTTTGCGTCCCTGGATTGTATACAGGGATTGATGTGATATCACCTCTAGGGCATAAATTTTATTTTATATATATATTTTTTTTATCTCTTTCCGCGATGCTCTATCATTTCAGCTTTTATATCGCGAAGGTCGCGATTGCCCAATCATTTCGGCTATTTTTCGCGGTGCCCAATCATTTCGGCTATTTGCTTTATTTTTACTCGCTACTTTTTATTGCGAGTTGCCCAATCATTTCGGCTATTTTGCATGCATACACATTTTTTTTACTTGCTGATTTTGTTCGCAAGTTGCCCCATCATTTCGGCTATTTTGTATGCATGTGTGACTTGCTGGATTTTTGCCGCAAGCTTGGATTTAGATACCGATTTCGGCATCCGCATCGCTACAACTGGGATATTGCTAGGAGCGAATCATCATTTGCCTCTGTCGATGACGAACAAAGGTGGCTTAGCGATCAGGGTTAAGATCCTGTCGACTAAGGCTTTTGACTTCATAAGCCGTAAGAGTCTCATAAAGGTATTTCTCCCCACGAGTCGTGAGGATCTCGTAGGTGTGTTTTCATCTAAGGAGTCATGAGGATTCCTAAGTGCACGTTCTCTTGTAAGTCGTAAGGATCTTACAAGAGTGTTTTCTCCTTATAAGTCGAGAGGACTTACAAGGGTTGTTCACCATATAGACATATCCCTAGTCACGGATGGGACTTTGTTAGGGAAATGTTTATTCGCGCCCGTGGATTATATACAAGGGTCAGCATTGAGCCGCTTGTAGGGCTGTATCAGAGGTTGTGAGAGCTGCTTAAGAATATGTTCAGATCTCTGTATCTTAAGACTTTTGAATCTTATGAGCCGTGAGAGTCCCATAAGAGGATTCTCCTTACGAGTCGTGAGGATCTCGCAAGTGTAGTTTCTCCCTAGGGATCGTGGGGATCCTTAAGTGTGTTGCTCCCTTGTGAGTCATAAGGATCTCACGCAGGTGGTTTCTCCTTACAAAGTCGAGAGGACCTTGCAAGTGTCTTTTAACGAGATTGCGCCCTTTCGGGTTTTCACAAAACTCGCCGGTAGCCCTGCTGTTTTTACTCACGGAGCCCTTTTGGGTTTTCATCCGTGCCCCTTTTGCTTATGGACATACCGTTTTCTTTTTTTTTTCTTTTTTTTATTCTAACGAGGTTGCGCCCATTTCGGTTTTCGCAAAACTCGCCGGTAGCCCTGCTGTTTTTACTCACGGAGCCTTTTCGGGTTTTCATCCGTGCTCTTTTTGCTTGTGGACATACCGTTTTTCTCTTTTTTTCTATTCTTCTTTTTTTTGTATCGGCTTTGGGATGCTGCATTCCATCGTAGTTTATCGACATCTTGGTCAACAGCTAGTTTTAGGACATAGTGGTCCGTTGTTAGTTTAAGGACGTTTCGATCCGCTATTAGTTTAAGGACGTTTCGGTCGGCTGTTAGTTTAAGGACGTTTCGGTCCGCTGTTAGTTATAAGGACGTTTCGGTCCACTGTTAGTTTAAGGACGTTTCGGTCCGTTGTAAAGAAAGCCGGTTACTACTTACAGAGTTTAGGCTTAGGAAGATAGCGAGCGGACATAGTTGTCGTCATCTATCATTGGCCTAGGCCGTGACTTGTTAGGCGTAGTACATTTTTTAAGAAGCGACCATTTATTGGCCTGAAGGGCTTTTTGCCATGCATGTCCATTAGTAGATAGGCCCCACCCTGGTAGACCTTGTCTATAATATACGAGCCTTCATAATTCGGCTCGAATTTCCCTCGTTTAGCACGATTGGGGATCATAGGTCTTTTGACCACTAGCACGAGTTCGCCTTAGCGAAATGTCCTCGGCCCAGTCAATCTTTCATATAAGCGCGTCATCTTAGCTTTATAAGCCTCTAGATTTTGTTGCGCTATGAGCCGGGTTTCATCAAGGCCATCGAGCTCCTCGAGGCGAAGGTGAGCATTCTCTTCGTCCGTTAGCTCGTAATGAACTTCCACTCGTAGATAGGGTAACTCTATCTCGAGGGGGAGTACCACTTCTGTACCGAACACCAATGCGTATGGAGTTGTGTTCGTGGCCGTCTTGAACGTAGTTCGATACGCCAAGAGAGCTTCTTGCAGTCTCTCGTGCCAGTCCTTCTTATTTCGGGACACCGTCTTTTTCACGATCTTCGTCAAGGTCTTATTGAAGGCCTCAGCTAGACTGTTAGCTCGGGGATTATAGACCGAAGAGTATCTCCAGTCTATGATATGTTGTTGTGCGAAGTGGCTGATCTTGTGGCTTCTGTAAGCTGGCCCGTTATCGGAGATGATCCGTCTCGGAGTTCCAAACCGATAAATGACGCGTGTCTTGAAGAAATGGAGGATATTCTCCGTCTTTACTTCCCTCAGCGGTACTGCTTCTGCCCATTTGTAGAAGTAATCAGTTGTCGCCAAAATGAATCGATGTCCTCTGGACGATGCTGGTTCGATGGGCCGATTATATCAGTCCCCCACATTTCGAACGGCCAGCTAGCCACCGTTGGATGTAGTGGATTTGGATGCTGATGGATAAAGTCCCCATGAATCTGGCATGAGTGGCATTGCTTCGCATACTCGAGGCAGTCCTCGATCATCGTGGGCCAATAGTAGCCCATCTGTTTGATCTTCAGCTTCATCTTCGGCCAGGCTTGGTGAGAACCGCAGAGTCCGTCATGAGTTTATTGAACGACTCTTCTTGCTTCTTCAGGTCCCAGGCATCTCAGCCATAAAGAATCAAATGGCCTCTTGTACAGAGTATCATTGACGAAAGCGAAAGACAGAGCTCGTTTCATAAGCTGATGTCTTGAGGACGCATCTTCAGGTGTTCGACGGGATTTGAAGTATTCTATAAAGACTTCTCTCCAAACTTCGACCTTTTCTTGGTCTTTCACTTGTAGAGCGATTTGCTCGGTCGCTCCTTTTTCTTCGGACGACTCCGAAGATATTTCTGCCGGTGCAAGAACCTGACGGCTTTGTACCACGATTCTTACGTCATCGAGGTTCTCATCGGCCAATTCTTTAGCAAGCTTGGCTAATGCATCCGCTTTGCTATTTTCCACACGTGGTATGCTTTCCAAGGTGTAGGAAAGAATTTGGGTCAGCAGTTGTTGTACTTTCTCACCGTACTTCACCAACTCATGCTTGCACGTTTGATAGCTGCCGTTTACTTGACTAACGACCAATTGGGAGTCTCCATATATGAGGAGGTTTTCAATTCCCATGTCGATGGTGATCTAGAGACCTGCTATCAAGGCTTCATACTCGGCTTCATTGTTCATCCTCGGCTCTGTTAAGGAGAAGGCAAAGCGCATTATCCCCCCTTGTGGAGTTACGAAGATGGGGCCTACCCCCGATTTGATTATGGGGTTGTTTTGTTTTCTCTTCTTCATGGATG
The DNA here is from genome assembly GCA_030015575.1 of Agapanthus africanus. Classification (NCBI taxonomy): domain Eukaryota; kingdom Viridiplantae; phylum Streptophyta; class Magnoliopsida; order Asparagales; family Amaryllidaceae; genus Agapanthus; species Agapanthus africanus. The sequence goes on from JASDDO010000031.1 coordinate 105,789,178, forward strand.
ATGCTCCATCGAAATAAAGTTCCCACCGGGTATCATTTCCGTCGATCGTGTCAAACGCATGTTCGTCTGGCAGTTCGCAATTCAGAGGGGAATCGGCAGGTATCGGATGATCAGCGAGGAAGTCGGCGATGGCCTGGCCTTTCACTGCCTTAAGAGGCTGATAAGTTATTGAGAACTCCATCAAGAGAAAGGCCCATTTAGCGAGTCGTTCTGTCAATATAGCTTTTGACATCAAATATTTGAGAGGATCCACCTTCGATATGAGACGGACTTCATGCGCCAATGCATAGTGCCTGAGCTTCGTTATCGCGAAGATCAACGCTAGGCAGTGTTTTTCGATGGGAGAATAATTACTTTCTGCCCCCAGCAGAACTCGACTCAAATAGTATAGGGCTCTCTCCTTCCCTTGGTCGTTCTCTTGTGCCCATAATACGCCTAAGGAACCTTCGAGGGCTGTTGTATAAAGAATGAGAGGCTTTCCCTTGACCGGAGCGGCCAGTACTGGCGGATTCTGCAAGTATTGCTTGATTTCATCCAGCGCGCTTTGGCATTTGTGATCCCAGACGAACGGGGTCCCCTTTTTCATTAGGTGACTGTAAGGACGGCACTTGCCTGAAAGATTGGCTATAAATCGCCGGATATACATGAGCTTTCCTTAGAGAGACCGCAATTGCTTGAGAGTCCTTGGCGGGGGCATCTCCATAATTGCCTTGATCTTTGATGGATCTATCTCGATACCTCGGTGTCGGACGATGAATCCTAGGTATTTGCCCGAGGAAACTCCAAATGCGCATTTGAAAGGGTTCATCTTCAAGTTGTATTGCCGAAGGCGTTGAAATACGATCTTCAGATGCTCGAGATGTTCCTCCTATGATTTGATTTTAACCACGAGGTCGTCGATGTAGCATTCGACGATTTCATGTATGAGGTCATCGAAGATCTTCGTCATGGACCTCTGATAGGTGGCACCGGTGTTCTTTAGACTGAAGGGCATCACTTTGTAGCAGAATATACCTAAAGGGGTCCGGAAAGCGGTGTGCCTCTGGTCCTCGGGATGCATCTTTATCTGGTTATATCCCGACGATCCGTCCATGAAGGAGAAAACTTCGTGAGTGGACGTTTTATTTATCATCAGCTCAGTGACTGATACTGGGAAGTCGTCTTTCGGGCAGGCTTTATTGAGATCCCGAAAATCCATACATATGCGCACTGTCCCATTTTTCTTCATCACCGGGCCGATGTTGGCGATCCAATCAGGATACTGAACTTCTTGGATGAAGCCAGAGTCGATTAACTTCTTGACTTCGGCGTTGATACTCATCTCAAGCTCAAGTCGCATTCTTCTTAGTGCTTGTTTGATTGGTTTAACGTCCGGGGATATTGCCAGTTTGTGGACAGCAATTTCTGGATCTAGTCCTGGCATCTCGGAATAGTTCCATACGAAGCAATCTCTATGCTGCATAAGCACGTCTTTTAGTGTAGCCACCCTTTCTTCAGACAGCAACTCACTAACGAATGTCGGCCACGGGTCACTTGCCATCCCCAAATCGATTTTCTTGAAGTTATCTGCAGTAGTATGTATTCCATCTTCCAGCTCTTTCGGTGCCGGTGGAAATTCTGAGATTACCTCGTCATCATTGTTTTCGAAGCACCAGAGGAGTTCATCCATATTCTCGGGCTCTTCTTTTGATAGCGTTATCATATAACAAGTACGAGCTCGCTTCTAAGACCGATGTTGATCTGGTTCTGTTCTCGCTGTATGCGCCGCTTTGGGTCCATGCTTCTGCGGTTGGGTTACACTCCAGCTGCTGGATAGAGCGAACTTGCCGAGCTGATATTGGTCTTCGACCCAATTCTTGAAGGTGAAGCAGTTTTCGAGAGGATGTCCTATCGCTCGGTGATAAGAGCAATATTCTGGGTGAAAGATCTCATTGGCTTGCTCGGGGTGTTTAGACTCCGGAAGTGTAATCATTTGATGTCTTATGGGGAGATCAAGTATTTTCCGTGTTTTGTTCTGAAGAAAAGAGTATGCTATTCTCATCTCCTTTATAAAGGATGAATCTGGATTGCTTGGCTCCTGATCGCGTGGCTTCTTAGACCCGCTTTGTCACTGTCGAACGCCTTTCCCGTTCTTTGGTTTGTTTCTGCCTCTGCGTCGGGCCTTTTGCACAACGGGTTGACAGGGAGGAGCATTTTCATCTTTCGCAGCTGATCAGTCGAAAATATTACATTTTTAACACGACAATTTCCCTACCATTTGCACTCATCTAGAGGTGTTCGGTATTATTATTGCACATATTAGCAAAGCAGCCGTAAAATACAAAATTACCTGTGTTATACATTAAAACCAACATTTCGAGGGAAATTGAGTGTTTATCATGGCATCACATCATCTTTGTATAGCGCAACACTTGTTTCGAGATTTTGTACAGGAAATTCCATAAGAAAAGACAATTCAGTTAAAAGTGCTGTTAAAAATACGCCAACTCAAAGTCTTGAGATCTAGCAGTGATCAAGGACTAGTTGTAAGATTCAGCACATCAGAAAATGACCCCAAAATCAGCAGAAGAGTTACCAGAAAGTTTCATACAGTAAGGGCATCAAAGTACCGCGGATCCGCGGCCCAATACCCACTCCCGCCGTGGATCCGCGATTGTCTTGCCACGTCATCACCTCTTCTCAGCTTCAGACTGCTTCATTCAGGGCCCACACTCATTCAATATACTCCAAACTCCAGAAATCTCCAGAGCCTTCTGCCAAATCAGCAAGCTCCTTGATCAAGCTAATCATGATCAAGCTTCCAAAGAAAGCTTCCCACATAACTACCTTAAAACCTAGAAGCTTCTCCCTAACCTCCAAGCTTATGAAAGAAGCTTAGCCTAACTAACTACCTCTCGAAGCTTCTACCTAACTACCTAGCTTACAAGGGAAGCTAAACTAAACCAAGCTTCTAAAGGAAGCCAAAGCTTGTGAAGGCTATAAAAGGGACCCTAAAGCTTCTTCTCAAAGGTTGTTCGGTTGATTCCTACATCAATTCCCAATACAAGTTGAGTGACACGACTTGTAAACCCTAATCCCTAATTCAAAATCCAAAGCTAAAATCAAGAACTCCGAGTACCAAATCAAGCATGAAGCCTTCGATCCTTTAGAAAGCAACGCCGGACTTCATTCGAGCAAGTGATCCAAGGAGATCCGCGACTCAAAGAGACGAGCGAAGCCGAAATTAACGATCGAGTTCTTTCCTCTTGTAGATCTTGAGAGAATTGTAACAAAATAGTTGATAAATAAAGGTGAAATTTCTATATCTTGCTTTCTTTACATTCTTGCATCATGATTCGATCTCAATTTGTGATTGTGTTTCTTGTTATGATGTTTGAGTAAAACTCCGCTCGTGGAGGAATCGAGACGATCAATAGACGATGATGTTACAAATCTTGAAACAATTCTTAATTCCTATAAGTTTTGTAAACTCGTGTAAATTGAAGAATCGGCAACCTAGTTTCGAGCGATGCTTTCTTGATTGTGTTCGCTCCTAATTAGTGATCCACGATCGATTCTTGAATTTACTCGAGGCTAGAATTTGAATGAGATTCATCGAAAGGACAAATGATGAGATGAAGAAACCCTAGTTTCTTTAAAAGATCCTTAAATCTCGATTAATCGTCATCGATCTAGCATCAATTCATTAATGGATAAGAATACGTAATCAATAGATTTCATCACGACTATAGATTCGATCGATTCCTACGAGCCTCACTTCGATTCTTGATTATTGGATTTGGAAATCATCAATTCTTGATTCTTGATTTTAATGTTTTCTTGATTTTTGATTTAGATCTAGTTAATTCTTGAACTTCAACTTTAAAATCTTGAATTGAATTGTTTTCTCTTTTCTTTAATTTTCAAGTCATCTAATTCGAATTACGAACGGATTACACTTTCCCTGTGGACGATCCGCACTCGCTAACGCACTACAAATCGACACCGTTATTGATTGCGGTCAAAATATTTTTGGTTGTGATTTCTATACATTTTCTACATACACACCGGAAAGCATTCAATCAAATGGCGCCGTTGCCGGGGATAGTGCACTAGTTTGTTTGTTTTTGAAATTTGAGTTGAAAAGTTTATTCCATCAAAATTCGCGCAAACACTAAATGATTCGTTGTGATTTGTTGCAAGAAAATATGGAATCTGTGGAGCTTATGGAAAAATTTTCTGAATATTCCAGAGAGCTCAGGAGATGAACAGAGGCATTCTGTAAGTTTTTTTTTGCAGCGATCTCTTATCTCCACTGCGGATCCGCGGTATTAGGAGCCTCCCGCGGCAGAAGCGCGGCCAGCCTAGGGCATCACTGTTCCAAAACTTGCTCAGTAACTTCTTGACTTTCTTATCTCTCTCTTCATCTGCTCCATTAACAATTTTCTGTAGGTTTCTTTGCAAATAATTCGCAGCGCCGCAAAAAGCAATAAAAAATTGTGCGTGTTTTGATTTTTGGTTGTTTGCATATTAATACGGAATTTAAGGGGCACGGCCAAATCTAGATTAGGTGGGGAGTTCATTACCCTTCCTAAGCCCCGAAAATCACAAACTTGCATCCGCATTACCCTTATTAACTAAAAGGAATCTAGACATGACTCTAAGGACCGTCGCGCTCACTTAAGACAAGAGAAGCCGTGGGTAATTCATTGTTTATCCGCGTTTCTTTTGTGGTGTCTAAGGCAAGTGTGTTTAAGGCAAGTGGTTACTTAATTAGGCCCATTACTTACGTAATGGAGAGTCTCTCATTTACCTGGCACTTACCTGGCTACAGGAGAGACAAAGAGGCAGTGGAGGATTGATCCTGCGACTTGTCTTTTGGCAGTTAGGAGCGATCTAGAGCCTTGACCTAGGTGACCACTAGACTTAGGGTTGCTTGTTGCATTTGTTGTGATTTGCATCATTTTTTCAAAAATCCGTATATTTTTCAAAACAAACACCAATCACATCATTTTCTCTAATTATATTCACGCTGCCACTTGACCCCTTTAGTGCAAGATAGGCTGGACACGGGATTCTAGTACCCGACTTGTCCACGTTTCCCCGATCGACTCCGAAGTCGGTACTTCAACATTTACTTCTTCTTTACCCACCACCACACCCACATCGATGGATCCTTCTCCATCGAACTTCTTTACCACTAATCTGCCGTCGTCTGTAGGTACGCAGAATCCACCCCGCATCTCTCTCCAGGAGAGGTATTATCCTATGCGAGGTCCTCTTTCGACCTGCTTATCCATTCCACCAGCCAACGGGGATAATTTTGAGATTAAACCCCAATACATCAACCTTCTACCCAAATACCACGGTCTCGAGTCTGAAGACGCATATGTCTTTATCACCAAATTTGAAAATGTATGCGCAATGATAGATACCTCACAACTTTCTGTGGATGCTATGCGTCTACGTCTTCTTCAATTTACCTTGTGCGATATAGCCGAGAAGTGGCTGTATAACACTACCGCACATTCCATTACGAATTGGGAAGAATTCGTTGCAGCATTCCTTAAGAAATTCTACCCTAATCACAAGACAGCTCGAGTACGTAGCGAAATAAATCGATTCACCCAGCTTCCAAATGAACCATTTTCAAAATGTCTTGACCGCGTCAAGGATCTGTTGGTTCAATGTCCACATCACGGAATCCCTATATGGGATCTGTGCCGAATCATATATGAGGGCAGTAACCCTACCACTAAACAGAGCCTTGAAAACATGTGTCAAGGCAATTTAATGACCAAAGACGATGGGGAAGCTTGGAAATACTTAGAAGATTTCGCTGAAAAATCCTTACAGTGGGAGAGTCCATCGTTTAGGGGTGGCAATAACCAATAGAATGTTTCCATAGGATTTAGAGCTGAAATTTCAGCTATACACAAGAAACTCGATACTATGGAAAACAAATTTTTAGCTGCCGCCCTAAATCAAATGTCACTCTCCAAAACTGTATGCGGATGTTGTTCTAATCCTTCTCATTTGACGGAAGAATCTCCATTGAATTCTCCGTTTCAAGGTCATGAGCATACCAATGCTGCTTTTCAAAGACCTAGAAACGATCCATTTTCTTCCACATATAATCAGGGTTGGAGGAATCACCCTAATTTTGCTTGGAACCAATCACACAATCAAAACACGGTTCCAAACCAAAACAATTTCCAAAGGGCTCTTCCACCACAACAGCAACCATTTCACCTGACTCAGCACCCCTACCAATCACAAAACTTTCAAGATCCAGTCAGCACACATGCACCGTATAATCCTGCACAGTTGACTGGTACTGATCTCTCCGCTTCACTCGAACGGACTTTTGAAACGTACATGAAATGAATGTCGGCTGAAGTTAAGTCTTCCCTCGATAAATTTGAGAAAAACTCTGACCTCCAAGCTGAGAGTTTAAAATCGATGGAAGCAGAAATTGCACGACTAAAAGCCGAAATGAGTGCGAGAGAAAAAGAGAAACTTCCGTCTCAACCCCTACCGAATCCTGGGCATTACAATGTAAATGCCATCACAACGTTGAGATCAGGAAGAGTGCTGAATAATCATGTTGGGGAAGAGATTGATGATACTGATAGATTTATCAGTAACACCCCGGCTGAGACCTTTACTCACACACACACTTCTACTTCTGATCCTTGTTCTTCTACCTCACCGCCTTCTCACGAGCCTATTCTCCGTTTCCCTCTAGGCTCAACACCTCAGCCCACCTCTTCTATTCCTCCACAGACGATCCACACTCCTATTCTGGGATCACGTCTACACACACCACCTTCTCCGATGATGGACCCAGCGCTTATTGCTAAAGCTCCTTATCCCAATCGGTTAAGGGGTAACAAATCGAGTCCACATATGGAGAAGATTATGGAAATGTTCAAACAGGTTAACATCAACATCCCTCTCCTAAATGCTATTCAACAAGTCCCCACTTATGCGAAAATTTTTAAAGACTTGTACGCTAGGAAGAGGAAGACTCAAGTGCCAAAGAAGGTCTTCATGTCTAATAATGTTAGCACTGCTTTTATCCCACAGCTACGAAAGAAACGTAAGGATCCAGGATGTCCTACGATATCGATTTCTATTGGGGGTAAAAACATCAACCGTGCTCTTTTAGACCTTGGCGCAAGTGTTAACCTGCTTCCATATTCTGTTTATGAGCAGCTCGGGATTGGAGAGTTGAAACCAGCTCACTGCACTCTCCGAATGGCAGACCGTTCAATCACCAAACCTAGGGGTGAACTAGAGGATGCGTTGATAAAAGTCGGGGAATTTGTATTCCCTGTGGACTTTATTATTCTCGATACACAACCTGTAGCAAACCCACGGAGTCAAATTCCGGTGATTTTGGGTCGACCATTCCTTGCCACTTCTAATGTTGTCATTAACTGTAGAAACGGTTCAATGAACTAATCATTTAGAAATATGACAATTGAACTGAACATCTACAAAATTGGAAGTCAGCCATCTGAACGCTCTGCTCATATACTTGATGTGTGCTCTGTCCATGAGATTGCTACCGAAAGTTGCGGAGTTGAGGAACTTTGCTTTGAAGATCTCGACGACACCATCACATCAATGTTTGATCTTGCATATCTTAGTGATGACACATTTTCCACGCTTGAGTCCGACACTCCTGACTCATCACCATCTGAGTCTGTATCTTATGCAGGTTATGAGCTTCTTTGTGACTCCGAAAATCATTCGATGATCCTACCTTCTATTATTTCTCCGCCATCATTAGATCTCAAACTTTTACCTTCTCATCTTAAATATGCACATTTAGGTGAGAATGGGTCTTTACCGGTTATCATATCCGCTTCTCTAGCATCAGAGCAAGAGAATGCACTTTTGACAGTATTGAGATCTAATAGGCAGGCGTTTGGTTCGACCATGGCGGACATCAAAGGGATTAGTCCTTTGATTGTAGAACATCATATACACTTGATGGATGATGCCAAACCAACCCAAGAACCACAGAGACGGTTAAACCCCGTCATGAAGGATGCGGTGAAGAAAGAGATCGTTAAATGCCTTGATAATGGTATTATTTACCCAATCTCTGATAGCCAATGGATGAGTCCAATTCATGTCGTCCCTAAGAAATCTGGCATCACAGTTATTACCAATGAGGCAAATGAGTTAATTCAGACACGCGCCCAAACTGGGTGGCGTGTATGTATTGATTACAGAAAACTCAATGCCGCTACAAGGAAAGACCACTTTCCTCTACCTTTCATTGATCAGATGCTGGAACGCTTAGCTGGACGCGAGTAATATTGCTTTATAGACGGATACTCTGGCTATAATCAGGTCCCCATTGCCAAAAAGGATCAAGATAAAACCACATTTACTTTTCCTTTAGGTACTTTTGCTTATAGTCGTATGCCCTTTGGGTTATGCAATGTTCCCGCTACATTTCAGCGGTGTATGATGGGGATATTCTCAGACATGGTCGAGAATTTCTTGGAGATTTTTATGGATGATTTCTCGATTTTCGGAGACTCTTTTTCTGACTGCCTATCGAATCTTGACACAGTTCTTACTCGTTGCAAAAAGAAGAACTTAACCTTGAATTGGGAAAAATGCCATTTCATAGTCCAAGAGGGAATTGTGCTTGGACATGTTATTTCACGGAAAGGCATTGAGGTTGACAGAGCTAAGATAGATGTCATTCAAAACCTTCCTCATCCCAAAAGCGTCAAGGATATCCGATCATTTCTTGGCCATGCGGGCTTTTACAGGAGATTCATTAAGGATTTTAGCAAAATTGCTAGACCTTTAACTCTTCTCTTGGCCAAGGATACGACCTTCCACTTTGACTCGGATTGTGAAGCAGCATTCGACTCACTCAAACATTCCCTCAATACAGCCCCCGTTCTATCGTCTCCAGATTGGGACCACCCTTTTGGGCTTATGTGTGATGCATCGGATTTTGCAGTTGGTGCAGTCTTAGGACAACAAATTGAAAAGATGCCACACGTGATCTATTATGCAAGTAAGACCCTGGACGATGCTCAAATTAACTATACAACTACCGAAAAAGAACTTTTGGCGGTTGTATTCGCATTAGAAAAATTCAGGCCTTACTTGATTGGCTCACCAATAGTTGTGTACACTAACCACTCCACCTTGAAACATCTTTTGGCGAAGAAGGATGCTAAAGGTAGGCTAATACGTTGGATCCTTCTATTACAAGAATTTGATCTTGTTATCAAAGATAAGAAAGGATGTGAAAACGGTGTAGCCGACCATCTTTCGCGCATCTCTTCTTCACCTGTGACCCAGCCGATCAATGATTCTTTTCCGGATGAACAACTCTTGAACGTATCCAATGAACCTTGGTTCAGGGATATTGTGAACTATCTTGTCACGGGACTTATACCCAACGATTGGTCAAAACAGGACAAACACCATTTTCTATCCCAAGTAAAACACTTTTACTGGGATGAACCATATCTGTTTAAGTATTGTCCTGACCAGATCATTCGCCGGTGTGTCCCGAATGAGTAATTCAAGAATGTTCTATCTTTTTGTCATGATCAGGCATGTGTAGGTCACTTCGGTCCGAAAAAGACAGCGGAGAAGGTTTTGCAATGCGGTTTTTATTGGCCGACCTTGTTCAAAGACGCATTTGATCATTGCAAAACCTGTACACAGTGTCAACACAGGGTAGGATTTCCCGGAGAAATGAGACGCCACAGCAACCCATCTTAGTGGTTGAAATTTTCGATGTTTGGGGCATTGACTTTATGGGTCCCTTTCCTAACTCCTTTGGAAATCTGTACATACTGCTTGCGGTTGATTACGTCTCAAAGTGGGTTGAAGCTATTCCTTGTCGCACTAATGACAAGAAGGTTGTCATTAAGTTCTTAAAAGAGAACATCTTTTCGCGATTTGGACACCCACGCGCTATCATTAGCGATAACGGGACACATTTCTGCAATAGGTCTTTCGAGACTTTGATGCAGAAATACGCAATCAACCACAAACTTTTTACACCCTATCATCCCCAAACAAGCGGGCAGGCTGAGATTTCGAATAGACAGATCAAACAAATCCTGGAGAAAACTATTGCGAAGAATAGAAAAGATTGGTCGACCAAATTGACGGATGCTCTTTGGGCATTCCGAACTGCATATAAAACCGATCTAGGGATGTCTCCGTATAGGTTAGTGTTTGGGAAGGCTTGTCACTTGCCAGTCGAGATTGAGCACAAAGCAATGTGGGCTATTAAAGAAATCAACTTTGACTTAAATCAAGCCTGCAACTTTCGGAAGCTGCAATTAAACGAGCTAAGCGAACTCCGCGATGAAGCTTATGATAACACTGTAATCGTAAAGAATCGGACTAAGGTATTTCACGATAAAAACATTTTGAGGAAAAAATTTACACCTGGTCAATAAGTCCTTCTTTATGATTCACGACTATACCTTCACGCGGGTAAGCTACGATCTCGGTGGAAGGGACCTTTTGTTGTGCGGTCTGTATACCTGCACGGGGCAGTTGAGGTAGAAAATGTTAAAATCGGTACATTTTTCAAAGTGAATGGACATAGGCTAAAGCCGTATTTTTCCACTGACCCCACGGAGGAGCTCCTGTTCTTACAGGAGCCATTTTATCTTGATTAAAATTCCTCCGTCTCACCTCCATGTCCTGTAAATTACCGCATCATCTTTTGAATGGAGGTGAGTGAAATGAATAAGTTTGGGGGAGGATCTTCACTTAAATATTTTGCCCCCGTTAATAAATTTCCTCCCAGGCTTACAGGTTTTTGTAGATATAGCGGAAGGCAACAATGAGGACACTGTTGAAAACAAGTTTGGGGAGGTTTGTGCTTATTTTCGCATCATTTGCATATCACTTTGCATAAGCACAAAACAAATTTCTATAAAAAAAAACCTATAAAAATTTAAAAAATTTCAAAAGATAAAAATATTTATGTACATAAATAAGATAATAAAAGATTAGATAGTGAAAAATTACATCCAAAAGATTGGAAAAATTTAAGAAAACCAAGAAAATTAGAAGTTTTCTTATACAAACTAGTAATAAGTAGTTATGAGCCATTGTCCCAAGGGTTAGTAAGATGAAGGAAGTCACTAATCTGAGGATAAAAATAAGTCTGAAAAATAGTTCCTATTTTGTAAGCCAAACATTTTGAACGTTGATACCCTGCTATTCGCACTTACACACGTCTTGAAACTCGGGATAGTAGAGGATACCTTGAAATGCTCTTGTCTTAAAGCCAAAATATGAAGGAAATAAAAAATTGAATAAAATATAAAAATGGTGAGAAAAATGAACACTGGTTTTGTTATTGCCAAGGCAGCAATAAAAAAATATAGCGAGAGTGTTTCATCACCTAGTGCCTTAGACCAACTGGTCTGGGAGTCACTGCTAAGCCTTAGGTGGTGCAAGACGAGGAAAATACACCGTATAAGCAAGCACATGAGTAATCGGTCAGTTAGTACCTTAAGAAGTATTAACGGTCGCATGAAAGTGTATGAGCAAATTCATCTAAATATTCATTAATTAAAAAGTACTGAGGCAGATGGACAAGAGTAGGATAGCTTGAATTGAATTCTCCGGGTGTAGGGATGGCTATTACACACACGTAGGGTTATATGATCGATGTTTGGAAGAAAGATAGGAATGAAGAATAAAGACGATGTTTTATTGAGGGATGATGTGATTTCTAACATCTTTTCATGACTATTAAGATAGGGCTCATGACAACCGAAAAGCTAGCATAGTTGGAAACTTTAATTTTCAAAGCTTTTCTTTTACAATTCTTATCTTTAAATGTAACTTTCACGGTCTTCCTTTTATTATTGGATTTTGTGGGTGCAATCCGCTGAAAACCCTCAGGAGACAACACTCCTCCTACTAGGGACACCTAGAGGTTTAAAGGCTTGTTGCACGTGCTCAGTGCAATCGTGTTGCCTAAGAAAGTGTGCTAGTTAGTTTTTCTCTTTCTTTATTTTTTCCTTCTCTTTTTAATAAAACAGTTCGCTCGAGACGACCGAAAATAAGTTTGGGGGAATTTGATCAGTCGAAAATATTGCATTTTTAACACGAAAATTTCCCTACCATTTGCACTCATCTAGAGGTGTTCGGTATTATTATTGCACATATTAGCAAAACAGCCATAAAATACCAAATTACCTGTGTTATACCTTAAAACCAACATTTCGAGGGAAATTGAGTGTTTATCATGGCATCGCATCATCTTTGTATAGCGCAACACTTGTTTCGAGAATCTGTGCAGGAAATTCCAGGAGAAAAGCCAAATCAGTTAAAAGTGCTGTTAAAAATATGCCAACTCAAAGACTTGAGATCTGGCAGTGATCAAGGACTAGTTATAAGATTCAGCATATTAGAAAATGACCCCAAAGTCAGCAGAAGAGTTACCAGAAAGTTTCATACAGTAAGGGCATCAAAGTGACGCGGATCCGCGGTTGTCTTGCCACGTCATCACCTCTTCTCAGCTCCAGACTGCTTCATTCAGGGCCCACACTCATTCAATATACTCCAAACTCCAGAAATCTCCAGAGTCTTCTATCAGATCAGCAAGCTCCTTGATCAAGCTAATCATGATCAAGCTTCCAAAGCAAGCTTCCCACTTAACTACTTTAAAACCTAGAATCTTCTCCCTAACCTCCAAGCTTATGAAAGAAGCTTAGCCTAACTAACTACCTCTAGAAGCTTCTACCTAACTACCTAGCTCACAAGGGAAGCTAAACTAAACCTATCTTCTAAAGGAAGCCAAAGCTTATGAAAGCTACAAAAGGGACCCTAAAGCTTCTTCTCAAAGGTTGTTCGGTTGATTCCTACATCAATTCCCAATACAAGTTGAGTGACACGACTTGTAAACCCTAATCCCTAATTCAAAATCCAAAGCCAAAATCAAGAACTCCGAGAACCAAATGAAGCATGAAGCCTTCGATCCTTTAGAAAGCAACGCCGGACTTCATCGGAGCAAGTGATCCAAGGAGATCCGCGACTCAAGGAGACGAGCGAAGCCGAAATCGACGATCGAGTTCTTTCCTCTTATAGATCTTGAGAGAATTGTAACAAAATAGTTGATAAATAAAGGTGAAATTTCTATATCTTGCTTTCTTTACATTCTTGCATCATGATTCGATCTCAATTTGTGATTGTGTTTCTTATTATGATGTTTGAGTAATGTAAGTGCACGGCGGCGCCCCGGCCGTCAATCCGACGCCGGAATGCGGAAGCGGTGATTTACTTTAACTTTTCAAACCGGCACCACCGCGCACTATAAACCCGAATCATGCCATTAAACCATTCCTAGCTATCTAGAGAGGGGAGAGAGATATACCGAGCGATCCGTGTCCTTCGGTCTTCTCGTCGTCGTCCCGATCTCCACCACGTCGCCGGAAGGGCACCACGTCGCCTACTTCTTTTACAGGCTCCCACCTCTGGACCGAGGCAACTCGGGCATGAAGTTGGCGAGCCGACGTGCCCAAGGTTTGCTGTAGAATACGTGTAGTGCTCTGTCTCATTTGGGGTTGTCGGAGGTTGCCATTTTGGTGGAGGAAATGAAGTGATAGCATTTTTAGATGAACTTTAGGATTTTTCCAAGCATAAAGAGATGAAAAACCCCCACACCAAATTGGGACAGCCCCCCTCCATGCTTGGCCGGCCATAATGGTGAAGGGAGAGAATTAGTGAATGAGGAAGAGTCTCACTAGAATAATGCAAGAGAGAGAGAGAGAGATCAAAAAAGTTATCATGAAAGGAAATGATCACCAAAACAAACCCACACTCCACCAACCATCATCTTCACTCCAAAGTCAAGCTATCATGAACCATCATGAAAGTCAAGGGTGGAAGAATAATCACGACACAAGAATATGCAAAGACCACCCTCCACAAATGCTTATTTGCACAAATGCAAATAAGCCCTCCTCCACCAATCTTCGGCCAATGAAAGATACAAAGAAATATGGCCGAAACGGAAAGCAAACTGGCAACTCCAGAAAATTGATCCCGTAATAAATTACAGGAAAACCCCGATACTGTGTATACACACCCGCATTTGTATTCCGACCGAAATACAAATGCAATGAGACAAAATCTACACTGTACTATACTAGGATCCGGCTTATACCAAAGCCGACTAGTATTATCCGTCCGATTCTGATCCGTGCAATACCGCACTATCTGATCGAACCCTGCCATATATCCATACGGACTCAAGTACTAACCGTCCGATCCTGATCCGTGCAATACCGTACGTATCTGATCGAACCCTGCCATATCTCCATACGGCCTCTACAACGTTTCGCCCGAAACTTGAGTAACTGAATGTAGGGGACTCTAAAGACTCGTCAATACTATGGCTGTGGATTTAACCACTAGCACGTCAGAGGTATTAGCCATACGTGACGGGCTACCAGCTATTGACCAAAAGGGACGTCGATGAGCGAACTCATCCTGACACCCTGCTGAGCCTGTCAGTGACAATATCCATACAGTCCAGTCCGTTCGTCTATGAGCATCGCATGGCGGGCCTAGGGGGTTGGTAAAAGTCGGACCCCCAAAAGCGGTACAAGTCGTGTCGGAGTGTAGCCCAGAACACCCTGAGATACTACTGGAATACCTACCAGTAAATCTCCTGCCTTGGCCAAGGACTTCTTGCAATGGCTCTCCTAGACACGGCGCGACCTCACCCCCAATACCGGGAGAGACGAACCCCTGAAGATCCGCTCACTGCCTCCATGTGGCTTGGGACTATACCCAACTAAAACCTGTTTACACGTCTCCTTTGAGCGTGGTAGGGTAGTAATCAAAGTACAGTGGGAACTCACACGAGACAAATGACGATCCTCAGGTCGATGAACTAACCTGTACACATGTCACCAGGGAACTGCTATCTGACGTCAGGTATAAGACCAACTAGCATGTTCCCGGAGAGTCATGTCCGGTGTACTCATAACCCAATGAGCACCTGTATACATCTTAGGTGATCCAACTGACACCAGTGGCTTGTGAGATCGGCCACCGCCCCTCGTCGGGGTCTCGACCGTATACACTAGTCTACTCTGGAGTATCGATGCCCTGTCTCGAAATTCCCACGACTAGGGACCTTTTAAGGATGTGCTTATAGACTACCAGCTCCCACGTTTATGATCGCCCTCATACTGCTGGCAGTCAAGCATGAATTCTAGGGGCTTTATCAATGTGCAATAGTGACCTGTAAGGTCACCTAAAGCAGTACACGATGATAAAGGTAAACCAGATAGCATACTATCATCTTGAGTAAGACTGTCCTCCTGGGATAGGTCCTCCCTCAATCATTGCAATCACGTGCCTGTGATCCAATAATTGACTCTGAGGGCACTATCTCCAACAATCTCCCACTTGCACTCAAGGCTAATTATTGCGATGTCGCATACTCACAGCCCGTATGATACCGAACACCTAACTCCTCTACTAGTCAGTCTCACAAAGCTCGTTTGCGAAACTATTGTGTTCGAGGAATAGCCTCAGTGAGTGGATCCTCCTTGATGTTTCTTTCTATGTCTCTCTATATCTCAAGTTCGCGGAGAAAGCCATCTCCCGAAATGAGCAATACCTGTCTTAGAATGTGTCTGGATGTCTGATGGGACCTAGCTCATAAATGAACTCCAAATCCAAACACCTTAGACTGTATCGTCAACTGAACTTAATCAGTATCCTGCGTCGTGCCCCCCTCAGTATTGCCTTGGACCACCTGTCCAAAATACTTCCCCTCGTCAGAAGGAAAACTATAACTCTGACAACCTCCTTGTCGTCCAGGTCACCTTGGAAGCCTGGAATGATAACTATCTACCGAACGAGGCTGTCGTTATCATATCCCTAGAACATCCACTTATGTTCTAAAACTGCTTCCGACTGTTTCTCTAGGATAGGATCAATGTCAAATTATTGCATCTAGTGCAAGAACAACATCTGGTGTGGTACTTGACATATCATGATTGACTCAATTGCCTAAGCAAGTGATCTGCCAATCATGCACATCCCTCTCCCCTTTAGTCTGTAAGACACCTTTAGAAAAGGTGACTCCATCACCTGCAGGTACACTACCGTGCCAGGAGTCGTCCATTCTAAATACTCTTAGAATGCTGTCTAAGTACCTTAATTGGGAAACCACCCAAATCTAGATCTAAAACCATAGATCTAGTAACCAGTATGTCTGATATAATGTCCAAGTCCCATATGGAGAAACCACTGTGTGACGACCAAAGTATAATCGATCGTAGTATAGGAATATCACTTCCTATTCTGTGTATGTCATCCAAATACCATGACATCACACCCTACTACCTTCTCAACAGATCCATCCCCTATTCTGATGAAGTCAAACCTATGACTGTCACATCAGAAATAGATGATCTATCTCCGCTATTTCTGCTTTAGTCTATAAATATACATAAGCCACCTGTCCACCAATGCTTCCGCTGCTCCCACTGACTAAGACAACCCTCTGGCAGAGTCATTTATACGTACACTTCTAAAACTGGTTTAGAACGACGCTATACTCATCCTCCTGCCGGGTCTCACAGTCTGGAACAACAGCAGTGGCAAGTCTGGGTAAACAAGAACTTCCCTGTCACCGTCCTTGAGGCTACCGGAGTACCTCTTGGGTGCCTGAAGTTACCCACTATATCTGCGGAGTGGCCAATGGAATGTCAAACCAGATTGAATCTTTAGGTTCCTATCAAATCTTCAGTAATCGTTTGTGGTTCTGGAATCATTTCCAGTTCTACCATACTCCCACTACTGTTTTCTGAAAAAATCCATTTTTATTAAAACTGTGGCGAGTCTAGAACAATATCACTATTGATCTTCCAGATGGTAGAAAGTCAACCCTCGTCATAGCCTGGGTCAACCCACAAACAGCCATTACAGAAACATGCCTTGAGTTATCCAGAGTCTGGTTTTAAGCATAAGCCGGACAACTCCCCGTACCTTAACATCGTTAAGATATGAACTGTTTTATATCCAATATAGAACCAGAGGCACTGATTTAATTGAACTAGATTCAAAACATGCAGCTGTCTCCAGTGTATGTCAACTAAATGAAAGGAGGCCGATCAGCGTTACTCAACTTAGGAATGCTTCCAATTATGAGTAACCTGAAAGAGAAGCAAGTTCTCTTAGTCATTACTATCAACTGAATACCATACACAAGTATCTACATCTTCGATCACTTTGAAGAATCCCGATACTTGCAATACCTGGTTCTCTACTTTATTCAAATACCTATAACTTCTCAAAATTCGGACCCTGTGTTTCCATGAAACACTTGTCTAAAAACTAGAGAAGTCATAAGTAAACTGAATATAGTACGAGGACCAACCCCTCTGTCCTGATGGACCCTGGACAACATACAATACTCTGTATAAGTCCCTTGAGTCTGATAACTCATTCACTGTGTGTCGTAGGTTGAAAACTGTCCTTATGGTTAAGAAGAATTACACCGCTGTTTAATGCTCCTTACCTAACCATCCACTGATATAGGTAAATGTCACAGACATAATTTCAAAAAGGTATATCTCACTCTATGAAAATAGACATACAGATATATCAATTTGAAATTGGTGCACAACAACGGATATTCAAAACAAAATATTTGTCGTCCGGCAAACAACCCAAGTGACTTCCTCAAATATCACCGATTACAACGAATCCCGATATAATGAGGATGATCACCCAATTCCCAATAACTTACTCCCACTCATCATCTGTAAAACCATACAGATGTGAGAATCATATCTGGTAACATACCCTGGAGCAAGTGTCTAACTAGGAAATCAGTTTTCCTTTAACAGTACACAGTGAAACTGAAACATTGAAATGTTTCGATAGGGTATCCCGGTATTCCTAGTAATGCCTCTTCCATTATCCATATTCACAACAGTAACCATGTAATTCTTTGCCATCTTTCCAAATCCCTTTATATGTCTTTAGTCATTACCTTCTGTACACCCCTTTAGGCCAAATGGTTTTCTTCCTTCCCTACCGTTCGGCACCAGCCTATGGTTTGGAAGAAGACTATCCAATAAGCATAATGGGTGTACTGTCCTAATCCTAGGAGCACTCGCAATGCGAGAGAAGGTGAAGATAAAAGACAACCGAATAAACCTTATTCCTATTTCTCCTGAACCAGAATCCATCCCCGAACTGGAACAAGTTCCTTTCGAGTTCGTATATAACCATACGATGGAGTATCCAATAAACTGTGGATCTTCATAGTGATACGGAGTGTTCTGGAAAAATACAAAGGTGATTTAGGATTGGCGAAGAAATACTTGGTTTGGTCGTGAATAGCAGTCGCAATTTACTTTGCCCTCTTACTAATCCCTTTCTATGTCTTTACTTAATACCTTCTGCACACCATCGTTATGCTAATTGGTTTTCTTCATTCCCTACCGGTCGGCACCAGCCTAAGGTTTGGAAGAAGACTATCCAATTTACGTAATAGGTGTACTATCTCCTAAACCAAGGAGTACTCACAACCTGAGAGAAGGTAAAAAGAAAAGACAACTGAATAGTCCTATCCGTTTTCTCCAGAACCGGAAACCATCCTCGAATAAATTCCTTCGAGTTCGTATATAACCATACGATGGTTTTGTCCAATGGAAGTGGACGTTCGTAGTAATACGGGGTGTCCTGGAGAAAAGGGTAAAAGTAGGAGTGGCAATGAGGTTCGCAACTCTGACAATCCAAAAGCCAGTGTTTAAAAAGGTTCGGTTAATTTGGTCACTGAGTCATAGTCTAGGGTCGGGTCAATGGTCGCTGCCAAAGAGAGAGAGAAAAGAAACACTCAGCGTGCACTCTAACCTAGATCAGAATGGTTACCAATTTATCTAATCTGGAATCCTCCCACTGTAACCTCAAATTCTCCTCCAAACCTGAAAGAAGAATTAGTCGGAGTCACCCGCGGAGTAAACTAACTCATCAGTGGGAATCGGGATCCAACTATCATCGCATGATAACGTGACGGAATCCGTTCACGTCATCACACTCCAGAAGGTATGCGCATATCTGGCAAGTTTCAGTTTCTTTAGAAAATCCCGATGTGATTTTTAACCCATGCTCTTATGACCTTGACTTTGGCCAACTAATCATAAGTCACATGTCAAGTTCTACCCGTCACTCTCCAGGTTAATTTGAGCCCACCCGCACAAGCCCTTGACTTTGGCCAACAAGGCTATACGACTGCCCCAATCCAACGCATCTATCTATGCGGCATGTGAATACCCAACAGCTACCAAACACCGTGCCTTGACTTTGGCCAACAAACACAGTTTGAATACTATTGACCACCCATATGAAACGACGGAGGGCTACGAATGGTTTCTGGCGAAAACCTTTAACGTAATGAACTTGATATCGTTGAAGGAACTGGATAGCTTTTATGAAAATATAGTGACGAAAACCTTTGCTAAAGAGGTTACTCCCGGTGAAGGGATCTCGGCTCTTTCCCCGTAGAATGAGGTGCAGGATATTCTAACTGAATACCACGATACAAAGCAAAAGTAATCGGCTATAGTGAAGTTATTGCCCTGACGCAAACTTTTGTCCAAGGGGTCACTCCCGGTGAAGGGATCTCGGCCCTTGCCTCGTCGACTGAGGAGCGGGATATTCCAACTGAATACCACGATGCAAAACAAAAGAGAACGTCCTTGCAATAACAACTTTTTGAAAAGTGTTCCTACAACATCAGAATAGGTTTGTTTTTAACTTGCATTGATCCGAATCAACGCAATCCCATCAATTGATCACACCACGAAGAACGAAATATATGACGTACGTATATACCATCTGCATTCGCCACTGGGTCCCGTCATTACCCGTCAGGTTAGCTAACTAACGACAGAGCGGGGATTGGACTAGCGCGGATGCAAAACATATACAACATCTACTAGTATATATATCAATATATAATATTTCGCTCAAGGCGTGATAAAATGCAACATCACAGAAATGTACAGCATCACAGAACAAAACAGATATCTGGGATCCCCGGGTTTCACAGAGCCGCTACTGAAACCCGACATTCCCCTGGTCGTGTGGATAGCCTGTAAAATGAAATCCTAGACCCCTACGGGCGCGGAAAGTTACCCGCCAAAACCTGAAGCGAGGCAGCCCCCTTCAGCAACGTGAATGGACCACCAGGCACTTCACGGAATCCGGTAACTTGGGCACCCCTCCTTGGTCAACCTGTACCCCCTACGAGTGCGGCGAATAGCCCGCCAATTCTAGAGTGAAGCCCCCTCTGTCTCAATGCCATGAGATGCGGGCTTGTTGCCCTCTAGAACTTGGCTATCCGTGCACCCCACCTTGGGGTAATCCTAGTACAGAAAGTAAAATATACATACAACGGGTACATCGACCTCGACCTGGTCGTGCCCCAAAAGAATAATATACAATCAGGCAGTGACGGCAGTCCACATGTCGGACGCTCGCCCCGCAATATCAAATGTACATAATACAACAAAAACTGTACTAGCATTGCATCCAGGCTATCCCCCACGACCAATCCGCAACATCACAGCAATACACAGAACATCAACGTGAATGTCACGTTCGCAAATCCGTCTAACAGGGCTATAGCAGTTAGACAGGATTTACCGATCAAGTGACATTCACGGTCGCAGATATAATGTAAATACTGTGAACTAATGTGTTTAAAATATTTGATCGATCAAATTTACCCAAGTGGGCCCCAAGCACTACTGTAGCACTCAAAGAAATCTAGGCCCAAAAATAACATTCCAAAAACCCTATTTTCATGTCAGGAGGCCTCTGTAAAATTTTGGGGCCATGAACAGTGAAAAGAGCGGCGGAACCGCGGCCCAAGCATGGGTTTGGCCGCGGTTCCGCGGTGGTTTAGACTGTTCACGAGACCAAATTTTCCCAGAACTCTTATAACACCTTGCACATCATTCTGAAACAACCTGAAAAATTTTTAGACTCCAAAAAAATTTCGTCAGAAACTGTGAAACTTGAAATCGGGTTTCCGGGATTTTGTTCGATCGGAAACGTAAACACATTAGACCAAGCTAGACTATGTTAATGGCGAGGCTCTGATACCACTGTAAGTGCACGGCGGCACCCCGGCCGTCAATCCGACGCCGGAATGCGGAAGCGGTGATTTACTTTAATTTTTCAAACCGGCACCACCGCGCACTATAAAGCCGGATCGTGCCATTAAACTATTCTTAGCTATCTAGAGAGGGGGTAGAGAGATATACCGAGCGATCCGTGCCCTTCGGTCTTCTCGTCGTCGTCCCGATCTCCCCGCGGAATCTCCGATCTCCACTACGTCGCCGGAAGGGCACCACGTCGCCTGCTTCTTTTACGGGCTCCCACCTCTGGACCGAGGCAACTCGGGCATGAAGTTGGCGAGCCGACGTGCCCAAGGTTTGCTGTAGAATACGTGTAGTGCTCTGTCTCATTTGGGGTTGTCGGAGGTTGCCATTTTGGTGGAGGAAATGAAGTGATAGCATTTTTAGATGAACTTGGGGATTTTTCCAAGCATAAAGAGATGAAAAACCCCCACACCAAATTGGGACAGCCCCCCTCCATGTTTGGCCGGCCATAATGGTGAAGGGAGAGAATTAGTGAATGAGGGAGAGTCTCACTAGAATAATGCAAGAGAGAGAGAGATCAAAAAAGTTATCATGAAAGGAAATGATCACCAAAACAAACCCACACTCCACCAACCATCATCAAAACTCCAAAGTCAAGCTATCATGAACCATCATGAAAGTCAAGGGTGGAAGAATAATCATGACACAAGAATATGCAAAGACCACCCTCCACAAATGCTTATTTGCACAAATGCAAATAAGCCCTCCTCCACCAATCTTCGGCCAATGAAAGATACAAAGAAATATGGCCGAAACGGAAAGCAAACTGGCAACTCCAGAAAACTGATCCCGTAATAAATTACAGGAAAACCCCGATACTGTGTATACACATCCGCATTTGTATTCCGACCGAAATACAAGTGCAATGAGACAAAATCTACGCTGTACTATACTAGGATCCGGCTTAAACCAAAGCCGGCTAGTATTATCCGTCCGATCCTGATCCGTGCAATACCGCACGTATCTGATCGAAACCTGCCATATATCCATACGGCCTCAAGTACTAACCGTCCGATCCTGCTCCGTGCAATACCGCACGTATCTGATCGAACCCTGCCATATCTCCATACGGCCTCTACAGCGTTTCGCCCGAAACTTGAGTAACTGAATGTGGGGGACTCTAAAGACTCGTCAATACTATGGCTGTGGATTTAACCACTAGCACATCAGAGGTATTAGCCATACGTGACGGGCTACCAGCTATTGACCAAAAGGGACGTCGATGAGCGAACTCATCCTGACACCCTGCTAAGCCTGTCAGTGACAATATCCGTACAGTCCGGTCCGTTCGTCTATGAGCATCGCATGGCGGGCCTAGGGGGTTGGTAAAAGTCGTACCCCCAAAAGCGGTACAAGTCGGGTCGGAGTGTAGCCCAGAACACCCTGAGATACTACTGGAATACCTACCAGTAAATCTCCTGCCTTGGCCAAGGACTTCGTGTAATGGCTCTCCTAGACACGGAGCGACCTCACCCCCAATACCGGGAGAGACGACCCCCTGAAGATCCGCTCACTGCCTCTATGTGGCTTGGGACTGTACCCAACTAAAACCTGTTTGCACGTCTCCTTTGAGCGTGGTAGGGTAGTAATCAAAGTACAGTGGGAACTCACACGAGACAAATGACGATCCTCAGGTCGATGAACTAACCTGTACACATGTCACCAGGGAACTGCTATCTGACGTCAGGTATAATACCAACTAGCATGTTCCCGGCGAGTCCTGTCCGGTGTACTCAAAACCCAATGAGCACCTGTATACATCTTAGGTGATCCAACTGACACCAGTGGCTTGTGAGACCGGCCACCGCCCCTCGTCGGGGTCTCGACCGTATACACCAGTCTACTCTGGAGTATCGATGCCCTGTCTTGAAACTCCCACGACTAGGGACCTTTTAAGGATGTGCTTATAGACTACCAGCTCCCATGTATATGATCGCCCTCATACTGCTGGCAGTCAAGCATGAATCCTAGGGGCTTTATCAACGTGCAATAGTGACCTGTAAGGTCACCTAAAGCAGTACACGATGATAAAGGTAAACCAGATAGCATACTATCATCTTGAGTAAGACTGTCCTCCTGGGATAGGTCCTCCCTCAATCATTGCAATCACGTGCCTGTGATCCAATAATTGACTCTGAGCGCACTATCTCCAACAAGTAAAACTCCGCTCGTGAAGGAATCGAGACGATCAATAAACGATGATGTTACAAATCTTGAAACAATTCTTAATTCCTATAAGTTTTGTAAACTCTTGTAAATTGAAGAATCGGCAACCTAGTTTCGAGCGATGCTTTCTTGATTGTGTTCGCTCCTAATTAGTGATCCACGATCGATTCTTGAATTTACTCAAGGCTAGAATTTGAATGGGATTCATCGAAAGGACAAAGGATGAGATGAAGAAACCCTAGTTTCTTTAAAAGATCCTTAAACCTCGATTAATCGTCATCGATCTAGCATCAATTGATTAATGGATAAGAATACGTAACCAATAGATTTCATCACGTCTATAGATTCGATCGATTCCTACGAGCCTCACTTCGATTCTTGATTATTGGATTTGGAAATCATCAATTCTTGATTCTTGATTTTAATGTTTTCTTGATTTTTGATTTAGATCTAATTAATTCATGAACTTCAACTTTAAAATCTTGAATTGAATTGTTTTCTCTTTTCTTTAATTTTCAAGTCATCTAATTCGAATTACGAACGGATTACACTTTCCCTGTGGACGATCCGCACTCGCTAACGCGCTACAAATCGACACCGTTATTGATTGCGGTCAAAATATTTTTGGTTGTGATTTCTATACATTTTCTACATACACACCGGAAAACATTCAATCAGCAGCCTTTTGAAGAAGGCGTTGTGTCATGGCTTTCTCGTAGATGGCCATTTCGTGATTATAGTCGTCTCAAACCTTTTGACATGCTTCCCTTATAAGCTTGTCCATTTGTTCTTTGAACGACGGACTGGGCATTTTCACGGTGGGAGTTCTTTCTGGTTCAGGGTTAGCATCTTTCCACAGAGCATCTCCTTCTTCATCAAAGTCATGTATGACGTAGCAGTCACGGGATTGCTCCCGTTTCTTGGACCGAACATATCCAAGCCCGATCGTTTCCATTCTCCCATTGGGTAATTTGCGCTAAGTTCTGGGAACGTTTCAGATCCTGTCATAGAACTTAGCTTTTCGAACGGTTTGTTTGAAAGGTATGCCTTGGCGCCTTAACAGCATTTTTAGTCCGCTCGTGTAATATCTGGGCAAACGGATGGGCTGGAGCCTCTCAAGTGTAGAATCCGCGCCGTGCCAGATTTCTTTCTCCCTTTTGGTTTTCCCGGATCGGTAGAATAGGATCGCCTTTTCACCTTCTCGACTGGGAGGGACATAGAACGTCTGCAGCTCTTCTACACTATAGGTATCAAGCGCGTCTATGATGTTTGGGTGGAACCATGCCAACTTGCAAACTTTTCACTTCATCAGTGAAGGTTTGTATTGAAGGCCGAGCAGAGAATATGGTGTTGACCTCATCTTCTGATTCGCTGTCGAAGATAAGCATAGGAGCGGACGATCCCAGCTTGTTGTACTGGGGTAGCCCTAAATAAACTATCTCTTCTTCTTCCTCGGTATCACTCCCGAAGACCGGAATGGTGATGATAGCTTTGTTCTTCGGTTTATGACATCTCTCTGTGTCTTCAAAGTCCTGTCACAGTATACTCGAGACCATCCTTGAAATATTTCATACACTGATGTTGTGTCGAAGGGATGATGTTGTACTCGTGTAACCAGGGTCGACCGAGCAAAGCGTTATATCAGGTCTTGGCGTCAATGACGTGAAATTTAATATCTGTGACAAGTAACCCGAAGCGCAGTGTCAGTATCACAGACCCGAGAGTTCGTGATGACTGAGAGTCGAACCTGGAGATGGTGATCTTATCCCGAGCGAGGTGTTGAACGCTCATGCAGATTTCCTTCAGCACTCGCACGTTGAGGAGATTGACGGAAGACCCATTGTCGACCAGGATCTTGCCTATCTTGACATCATGACAGTATCCGGAGACGTAAAGGGGACGGTTGTGTTCACACGTCCCAAGGAGGAGATCTTCATCACCGAAGGTGATATCAGCTGTGTGTACTTCTTCCAGCTCGTCCTTCATCTTTTCTTCGGCGAGGAAAGTTTGGAATTGCTCGGGCTCTTATAATGCCTTGATCAAAGAATCCTTTGCTTCTTTGGATAACAGAAGGGCGTCGAGATTGCTGAGCTGCGAAGGTAACTTCCTTAGGTGCGCCAGGACGTTGTAGTCCACCTTGCTTTTCTTTGGCGGGTCCTTGGCGGTCAGCTATTTCTTGACTTGGTCATCTAGGGCGATATCCTCGGAGACCTTTTCTTTTCCCTTATCTTTCATGTTTGACCCACTATTCGAGGGCCCAAGATTATTTTCGAGCAGCGTACGATTGCGTAGCTGAATGTTTTCGCAGGTCTTCGGTTCTTCCTCTTTCCCCGAGGTAGATTCTTTGAAAAGAGGGCAAAGAGTCATCTCTTCGTCGGAGTCACTCCGAAGGTGAAGACTTACGATCCCCCAGCGTTGACCACGTGACAGTTGCCGGCGGTTCTTCTAAGCTCCTCGGTCGCACTTCTTCGCTCCCGACGAGTTTTGCGTTTCATCCGCTTAAAACGTTGCCGGTGAGCAACATATCCCTGCCACCATCTTTTAAAAGCGTTGCACTCTTCGGTGGGGTGCGCAATATTTCGGTGATATAAGCAGTAGCTAGGATGTATTTCCTCTTAATTAGTAGTGTTTCCTTCGGAGGGTGGCAGCTTCATTCCCATTGATATAGCTTTGGCGAACCTCTTCCTCGTCTTGAACTTGTTTTTATCTGCGATAGATGTCCTCTGATTCGGAGGGGATGTCTCGACTCTTTTGTCCAGTCGCCGATGTTTGGCCTTTTCAAGTATAGCCATCTCACGTTCCCGATCAGCTTTACTTTTCAGAAGAGCTTCGTTCAGGAATGCGTCGATCATTTCGTCTAACGGACCTGGAAGTTCCAGTTCAGGACCTGCCCCCAGTCTCTTGGTGCAAGGAACTTCTTCATCATCTATCGATGAGTGAGAGATCACATGGCAACTTGCCACGTAATCTTCAGATTCATATGACGAGTCTTCTCCCTCATCTTCGTCTTCAAGGACGTGGCCGAGGAACTCTTGGAGCGTAATTGGAGTCTACGCCTTCTGGTTATATTCTTCCAGCGCGTTGTTGTCAGGCTTCACAGGCTTCTTGTATTTCTTCTTCTTTTTCGAAGATTTTGACGGCTGGGTATGAACTCTTTGGCTATCACCACCAATCTTTGGAGTTGGGCGCGGCTTCAGCATCCCTTCGATGATCTCAGGTTCCAACGGATTCTTCCATCTGATCGCCGGGCATGTCTGGAGATCATTCAGCATTATTTTGGTTCTGGATGAAAGAACGACCTCCCAGGGAGCTTCTTCAACAAAAGAGTATGTTGCCCCCGGTGTGTCCATCTTCTTAGGAGTATGCGGTTGTGGTGGGCTCACTTTCCACTTCTTAGACAACACAAACTTGCCTTGTTGGTAGTGATCCTCGATCCATCCCTTAAAGACGAAGCAATATTCGATTGGATGGCCTACCGTTTGGTGGTAAGGGCAATAATTGGGATTATTCGCTTCGTCGGGTTGCAATGGCCGCCTTGGATTCGGCAGATTGATAAGCCTGTTGCGCATCGCTAGTTCGAAGAGTCTCTTTGTTTTGTCCCGTGGGAACGAGTAAGGACGCTTCATTTTCTCATTATAATAGCATCGTCTCTCTTCCAGTTGATCCGTTAATTTTGGGGCACTGGGTTGCTGTTGGGTATTCGCAACGAAGGTCGCCTTCCCTTTACCCTTTTCGTTCGGCGGTTCCGGTTTCGGAGGAGACGGTCTATGCCCCATCTCCATTTGGGCTAGCTTGTCGATTAAAGCCTGGAACGTGGTCAGTTTGAAGAACATCATGAACTGTGAAATAGTTGCATGAGGGTCTAGGGTGCCTACGAACATGCCCACCGCTGGTGCTTCTTCGATGCGATGTTCGCACTTCGACCACAGATTCCGCCATCGGATCGTGTACTGGACCCACGTCTCGCCCGGCTTCACCTTGGCATTGATCAATGTCGTTATTAGGGTGCGTTCACTGTGTTAGTTACATGCATGCCCTAGAGGCCATTACTGTACATGAGATGTATATTGTAGTGGATGCTGGGACATATATAGGTAGGACTTTCTTGCTCGACATGATAGTACGCTATCTAGTTGCTCTTTATCATAACATGTACACTTATTGTCTCTCTGTTACATGTTGATAAAGCCCTTAGGATGTGTACTCGACTTCCAGGACTATGATGTAGATCATACTAGTAGGGCCTGGGTAGTCAATGAGTACATCCTTCAATGTTCCTAGTCGTGGGAATATCGAGACGGGGCATCGATATTCCAGAGTAGACTAGCGTATATCTTCTCGACCCATATGATGGGCGATGGATGATCCCATATCCATTGGTGTTTGACAACAGAGACGGTATGCGGGTGCTCAGTGGAGACTGGATACACTGAACGGACTCGCCGAGAACTCCCAGATGGTATTATACCTTACGTCAGATGGCAGTTCTCTGGTGACACTGGTACAGCTTAGTCTGTTGACCCGAGATCGTCATAGAGTCTTGTGTGTCTCCCACTGTGCTTTGATTTCCACCCTACCATGGCTCTACTGAGTTGTGCAAACAGGTGGTTTTTGGGTACAGTCCCGATTCACATGGAGGCAATGAGCGATAGGAGGGGATTCGTCTCTCCCGGTATTGGGGGTTGATGTTGCGCTATGCTCGACTGGCCAAAACTGAAAATTGTTAGTTATATGTATGCCCTAGAGGCCATTACTGTACATACGATGTATATTGTAAAGGATGCTTGGACATATATAGGGAGGACTTTCTTGCTCGACCTGATAGTATGCTATCTGGTTGTACTTTATCTTAACATGTACTCTGATTGTCTCTATATTACATGTTGATAAAGCCCTTAGGATATGTACTCGACTACTGGGACTATGATGAGATCATACTAGTGGGGTCATGGTAGTCGAAGAATACATCCTATAACTGTTCCTAGTCGAGGGTGTATCGAGACAGGGCATCGATGCACCAGAGTAGACTAGCGTATACGCATCTTGACCCATATGATGGGCGATGGATGATCCCATATCCATCGGTGTTTGACATCAAGGATGGTGTATGGGTGCTCAGTAGAGACTGAGTACACTGGACGGACTCGCCGAGAACTCCCAGATGGTATTATACCTCATGTCAGATGGCAGTTCTCCGGTGACACTGGTACAGAGTAGTCTGTTGACCCGAGATCGTCATAGAGTCTTGTGTGATTCCCACTGTGCTTTGATTTCCATCATACCACGTCCAAGAGGGCAGGCAAAAAGGTGGATTTTGGGTACAGTCCCGAATCACATGGAGGCAATGAGCGATAGGAGGGGATTCGTCTCTCCCGGTATAGGGAGTTGATGTTGTGCTGTGTTCGATTGGCTATAACCGGAAATCCCTGGCCAGGGTTGCTGAGATTTACTGGTAAGTGTTATCAGTAGTTTCTTGAACTGTTATAGACCTCATATCGACACGACTTATCAAGCTACTGGGGTCTGACGTTTACCACCCCTAGGCGAGATATGCAACATATCAGACGACGAGACCGGACTGTACGGGAGTGATACTGTTTGGATTCACAGGAGAATGTACAGGCTTGCTTGTTGATCTTCTGAGTGCTCAATACCTGGGTGGCTGTTATGTTTAGCTGACCACTTGCAGCTTGTAGGTGTTTAATATGATCATCATCTACTGCCGGCGTATTGACGATTCTTTAGAGTCCTACACAGAGGTTTCCTGGCTCAGGAAAAACGGAGTAGGAGCACATATGAGATATGTGCGGGACCGAGGATAATACGATATGAGATACCTTATTCTTTTCTCGCGATATATGATATCAGCCGGGTCATCGGATCAAGTGTTGATTCGATGAATTGGTACGGATAAATATTAGTCGGTTATATGCGATATAGCCGGATTGTCGGATCAAGTGTTGATTCGATAATTTAATGTATAATAATATATATGATATATTAAATTACATTAACTAATATTAGCTCACTAAAAAATTCTTTTTCTCACTCGGGTAATACATTGATATATATGCGATATATGTTAATTGTATTATTTTATTCTGTTACGATAAATATTATATATGTGATATATAATATTGTAACATGATATGATAACTAATGCAACATGTTTTGTGGAGTTTAAACATGATTAGGGTTTGGATTAGGGTTAAAACTTCTAGTTGATTCTAGAAGGTTTTTCATTTTGTTTTGTGCAAGATATTTTTAAGTGACTCATTCTTAACCTAACCCAAACCCTAGCCTTGGTTAATTCTCTACAAAGGTTTAGTCAACCATGGTTGCATTATTCATCATTATCTCCTTTGCATTATTCATCACAAAAGAATTGGATCACTATTCTTCTTCTTCCTCTTTTGAAAAGCTTTCTTGCTTTGATTTGGTGATGAAAAATAAGTGTGAATAAGAAAACAAATGAGAGCAAAAAATCCTACTTCATCATCCTCATCTATCCTTGCCATTTAGATGAGAGTGTTCACTTCATATTATGAGTGTTAGCTTGTGTTAATGAAACTTCAAGGTAGATCATCTTTGTATCGAAGATCGGAAGCAAGACTGCATCTTTCTCTTCGTGGAACCTCTCGAGAGTCCGGAACACGATGATCGCAGCGAAGCGACTTCAACACGGAGCTTTAAAAGTGAAGGACCGGATCTACAAAGGTTGTAATCCCTCTCACTTAGTGTTAAAGAGTTTAACATGTTAGTTTTCGCCTAAATTCCAGTTTAATGATCCGGCTTCGGGTTGTTCGGCACGGCTAATTTTTAAATCGGGCATGATTGATACTTCGTAGAACCTTGTGCGTGTGCCTAGCAACCCTACAGTGGTATCAAAGCCATGCTAGAGCTTTAGGCGAAATCTAGGCGAAGTTTAAAGTCCGATCGAACTCCGAATACCCGATATTAACCCCTCTCTGTACATTTTTCAAAACTGTGCTTTTTTGTGTTAAAAATACTCAGAAAAACAAGCAGAAAAAACTAAGAATTACTGTGAAGTACGGTTCACTAAGTCAACTATTTGACCGCGGAACCGCGGCCAAACCAAGGGTTCGGCGGCGGTTCCGCGGCCAAAATTATGACTTAGTCCCTGTAATTTCATGAATTTATTCTTAGGTCCTTTCTTGGCAATTTTTTATGGGAATTTTTTAATTCCACTCAAGTGTTGAGTTTTCTAGGGTTGTATTGGGGACTCGATGATTCGATCGGATAATTTAACTTCGTTTAGTTTTGTCCTGATAATTTTTAGAAACTGTTAAAAAGTTCGAACGAATATCAATAACTCACTTTTTCCCCTGTCGGAAATTTTTCAAAAGTTAGATTTTTCCTCGAGTTTAAAAACGTTCTAAGTCGTGCAAGTAACGCGGTGGACCCTCTAGAAGACAACAAACCTTAACTCGATTATGTGACCGTCTGGAACTGCCTCTAAACCTTAGGGTTTGGGGCAGTACGGCGTGCCACATGTGAGGCGTTGGCTTGACCCTTCTACGGCTGGACCATTGGTACTGTGGCATGTGATGGATGTTTTTAAACTGATTTCAAGTGTTGAGATATATTGGGGAAATCTTGGGTGTTTGATTATTCGATCGGAAAGTTTGACATTGTTTAATTATCTGGAATGTGATACAATATTTGGAATCCATAGGTAGTTATGAGATAACTAATTTGAATGTTATAAATCTAGCAGTTCAGTCTCAAATGATCGGTTGCCATAGAA
Organism: Agapanthus africanus; assembly: GCA_030015575.1. Lineage (NCBI taxonomy): Eukaryota > Viridiplantae > Streptophyta > Magnoliopsida > Asparagales > Amaryllidaceae > Agapanthus > Agapanthus africanus. Next base: position 105,820,315 of record JASDDO010000031.1, read on the forward strand.
TTTTGATGAGATCAAAAGTCCGTCGCAATCACGTAATGTACGCGGATTCTCGCCGGGTAAACTTAATAGACAGCGACGCCCCATATCCCCGACCAAGTGACTGTAGGAGAACCCCATCGCCAAAAGCATCCGTTCGGGTGCTTGCGGCAGCGGTGTTCCGCCTTAGTGCACTTCGTCGACGGCATCCGGGGGTCCGGCCGTCTACTAAAGTTTGCGGCGAGCATTCGATCAGGATGTCGGGAATCTTGTTGAATTGCCCGACTTAATATTGAAAAGAGTTTTCGATAATGAGACTAAAATGCGGGGTTTATAATTGTTAGGCATGCGATGTCTAAGGAATTCATTTGGTTAGGCATGCGATGTCTAAGGAGGTTGCGGATTCCAACTGTTGTAGTTTTACACTTTCTTTTTTGTGACCGTAAGCGTAGTATGTGGTGTATCGCCGGCTTCATTGCTATACATCAACGACAATCGGAATACGCATACTTGCTTACGTTGATGATATGAGATATTATGTGTTGCGGTGATATGTTGTATTGGATCGTCGCGTCTGAATAGCCGGGGGTTTTATGTGAGATGAGAGTTTTTCTTTTTCATTCATGTAAAATTCATTTGTATGTAATAATCTTTTATTGGGGCACTTCGGGCTGAGGATGATGTCACCGTTGTATATTATTTACTTTTCCGCATTATGTAGACCCAAGGCGGGGAGCACAAGTAACCGGGTTCTAGGGTCCAGTGGGAGACCATCTCGAGGAGTCGAGACCGGGTCTCCTAACCCTAGAATTGGCAGTGTTACTTGCCACTCTCGTAGGGGTCTAGAGATGTGGGTTTGGCTATTCATCGCGACCGTGGAATCCGTGTTTTATACAGGCTCGTACTAAAACACAGACATCCTAGTATATCCAATATTTCATATATGTTCTTCTGCTGCAATGTTCTGTGATGAGATCATATTACTGCCTGAGACAAATGTTTATATTATATATATGAGATATATGTTATATTGTAGATTTTGTTTCAAATGTGATGCTTGTGAAGCATAATAAAATGAGACTTCATTAATGAGATTAATGAAACTAAAAGAAACCTAAGATGTTGTAGAAAATTGTTTTAAAAAAAACTGGTAGCTCTAGTTCTTGCTTTGCATAGCGGTGTTCCTTGTAGAACATCCAGCACCTTATTCGATAAGAAAAGAGCCGAGATCCCTTCACCGGGAGTGACCGCTTTAGTGAAACTAGCAGATGCTACAAATTCGGTCTGTCTTTTGATTGCTTCTATAGTTCTTGCTTTGCATAGTGATATTTGTGAAATATCATGCACCTTATTCGATGAGGAAAGGGCCGACGATCCCTTCACCGGGAGTGACCCCTTTAGCAAAACTAGAAAAGGCTCAAAAACACTCCATTTAAAATCACTCGATTCTACAACGATATCAAGTTCTTTACGCTCATGGTTTTCTTAAAAACCTGCGTAGCCCTCCGTCATTTCAGATAAGTACTACTTAGTATTCGTGTTGCGGTAGTTTGGCATGCGTCAAGGCGTAGTGTACGGTAGCTAACTAGTGCTTATCTGCTAGCATACGATGCGATTGGATTAGGGTATTCGTACGGCGTTGTTTGGCATGCGTCAAGGGTCGTGCAGGTGGGTTTAATTCAGTCAAGAAATGTACGGGTTGAACTTGACTAGCGGCCTATGGGTTGTTTGGCATGCGTCAAGGTCATAGCACGCTAGAGGTAAAATATTATTGGGAATTTCAAGTGTTGAAATTTGCAATGAGATTGCATACCTTCTATGAGATAGTTGGATCCCGATACCTACTGTGAGTAAGAGTTACTCCTGGGAGAGTTTTACACATTACAACATTACAATTAGCCGATCAAGTAGGTGTCTAGAAAGGTGTTAACGGGGTTACGCCCCTGGGAAAACGAGGTTTACTTTAATTAGGTTCGTGCGAAAGCACGGGGGACCTCCCTCAAAGTACCGACACTGGCCTGGCTGAAAGATTGGCGAACTTATAGCGTATAATTAATCCCGGCTAGTCTTTCCTTTTAGGGTTTGAAAGAAGATTTGACTAAAACAGTGGGAGATATCCTGATTAGATATATTAGATAACCAATCTAATCTTGCAATAGCATACGCTGAGTGTTTTCTTCTCTCTCTCTCCAGGTAGCGACCATATCACGCCTTAATCAAGATAATAAAATGGATGAATTGACCGAACCCGCTTGTTATACTGAGCTGGGGAACGTTGGTCCCGCTCCAATTTATAATTGTTATAAGACAGATCAGGAAATTGGGGAATACCAGATTTCCCGTGCCGCCAAAACGAAGAAAGTGCATATTGATGCATGATCTTCGGGTATGTTCATTACATAGAACTGTTTCTCAGTATCCTTTACGTCCTGGGTATGAGATACCGGATCAGGATCCCGCATATGTAATCTGTTACATGGGCTACAGACAGGTAGAGAACTGAGAACGGGTGATAAGTTTCATGCGATAGAAACGGTGCAAGTGTTGCAGCCAAGTCTGTTGGTCAATATCACCCTGTATTACCAGAATACATTGATTCTGAACGAATGTTATTAGATACCGAACCTGATGTATAACATCATATCAATTTCTTTATTAGTAAAGAAAGAATATAATTTTGTATAGTTGGACAATGTTTTGAACATTTCTTATATCAAGAGTTGATCGGTTCAGGCACGTTATCTAAAAGTATTGACGTTCTAAATCAAACTACGGTTCTTAGTATACAGAACACATACGAGAGGAAGAGTTCAGAAATGAACGAATCCTTCTTGAGGCATTGTAGACTAGGTCATATCAATGCGACCCGATTAGCTGAAGTTACATAAAAATGTATATTTAAATTAGTTTGAATTTACATCTTGTGAAACTTTCCAGTCATGTCACAAAGATAAGATGACCACAGCTCTGTTTATTGGAAACAGAGAAAGAGTTAGTGAACTCTTGGGATTGATACATGTTGATGTATGAAAGTCCCCTGTCTACACATGCCAAGACCGGTTCTTTGTACTTCATTACATTCTCTGATAATCTCTCAAGATTCAGATTTGTGTTCCTGTTGAAACATAAGTCCGAATCTTTTGAGATATTCACAGAATATAAGTTAGAAGTAGAGAACCATATACAGGTATAAGTATTATGTCCTTTGATGAGATCAAGGAGGAGAATATTTAAGCACGGTGATTCCTGGACTATTCTAAAGGAGAATGAGATTCTCTCTCAGCATTACTCCTTCGTATACACCATAGCACGATGGTATATCGGGGCGGAGCAATAGCACCCTATGTGATATGGTGTGCTCTATGATGAGTACTACTGAGTTTCCTATTTCCTTTTTGGTGTTATGCGCTTGAGAAGCTGCATACCTATTGAATAGGGTTCAAATCAAATCAGTTGCCTACCACTTCATATGTGATATGGAAAGGGAAGAGCCCATATCTTAAGTTTGTTAAGATTTGGGGTTGTCCGGACTATGTCTAAAAGCAAAATACGGACAAGCTCGAGGCAAGGTCTGTTATGTAGAACGGGAAAGGTTCCAGCTATACAAACTACAGCAGATGATTTGGTAGAACCAAAGGATTCAATAGTTTCCAACGAACCTCGGCCTCTCCGCCGATCTAGTAGGGTTCCTCACCCACCTGAGAGATACTTCGGTTTCTCTATGACAGTGGGAGCGACGATTGCATCATGAGATGATGACCCAACTAGTTTCGAGCTGTCCATCAAGAGTGGGACTCTGTAAGAATGGCTGGATGCTTATCGATCTGAGATGGAATCCTTATACACCAACAAAGTATGGACTTTGGTTGCTTTATCTGAAGGGTTAAATCCCCATCAGGAGCGAGTATATCTTGAGAAGATTACTTGGTGTACATGGAAATGTTGAGACTTTCAAAGCTATGCTTAAGTCCATCCAGATCCTACTTGCCACGGCTACATACCATGACTACGATATCTGGTGGTTGGGTGTCATGACTGCTTTTCTAAATGTTGATTTGGAAGCGTCTATAAGTACACAGCTAGAGGACTTCGTAGACAGTGGGAGCTGCGGAAACGTGTGCAAGATGTTTTATGTTGATAAAGCAGGCATCGCGGAGTTGGAACATCTGTTTTGATGTGGTAGTCAAAGAGTTTGACTTCATCAAAATGGTAGATGAACCTTGTATATACAAAAAGGTAGTAGGGAGTATGGTGGTGATCCTCGTAGAGTATGTGGATGACATACTCTTGATATGGAAGGAGTTTCTTATGCTACGCTCGGTCAATCTCCGCTTATCACAAGGATTCTCCATATAGGATCAAAGTGATACCTCCTAAATCCTGAGTTATGGATCTATGAGATAGATCTAATTGGATGTTAGGATTCTCACTAGTTGTAGTGAGATGGTATCAATCGATCCTGGGGGAATCACTGGAAAGGTTCCAGGGTGATAAGGACGACTGAATATCAGTCGCAGGCATTGTCTATACCCTCAGTGGAGGGACGATATGTTGGAAGAGTTCCAAGCTAGATACCGTGACATACTAGACGATTAAAGGAAAGATACATCGTTACCAAGGATGCTACCAAAGAGGCAGTCTGGAAATATATAGGTTCATGAGATGAACTTCGTTCCTACCATTGTGTGATAATGGAGTTGTGGCTTTAGCCAAGAAACTACCGTCCCATCAGAAATCCAGATATAATTCTTAGACAGTATCACCTGATCATGGAGATGGTTGATCTCCAGGGAGATCGAGCTTAGGAGAGAAGACACAGAGGACAACAGCACGGATCCACTCACAAAGGCCTTTTTCCCAGTAGAGACTTTTATGGGATGGTTGAGTATGAGATACTTCAACCACAGCTAATTGTTGGGTATGTGATACCACAATAGATGGCCCTAGTGCAAGTGGGAGATTGTTAGTTATATGTATGCTCTAGAGGCCATTACTGTACATACGATGTATATTGTAATGGATGCTTGGACATATATAGGGAGGACTTTCTTGCTCGACATGATAGTATGCTATCTGGTTGTACTTTATCTTAACATGTACTCTGATTGTCTCAATATTACATGTTGATAAAGCCCTTAGGATATGTACTCGACTACTGGGACTATGATGAGATCATACTAGTGGGACCACGGTAGTCGAAGAGTACATCCTATAACTGTTCCTAGTCGAGGGTGTATCGAGACAGGGCATCGATGCACCAGAGTAAATTAGCGTATACGCATCTTGACCCATATGATGGGCGATGGATGATCCCATATCCATCGGTGTTTGACATCAAGGACAGTGTACAGGTGCTCAGTAGAGACTGGATACACTGGACGGACTCGCCGAGAACTCCCAGATGGTATTATACCCCACGTCAGATAGCAGTTCTCCGGTGACACTGGTACGGAGTAGTCTGTTGACCGGAGATCGTCATAAAGACTTGTGTGATTCCCACCGTGCTTTGATTTCCATCATACCACGTCCAAGTGGGCGTGCAAAAAGGTGGATTTTGGGTACAGTCCCGAATCACATGGAGGCAATGAGCGATAGGAGGGGATTCGTCTCTCCCGGTATAGGGAGTTGATGTTGTGCTGTGTTCGATTGGCTATAACCGGAAATCCCTGGCCAGGGTTGCTGAGATTTACTGGTAAGTGTTATCAGTAGTTTCTCGAACTGTTATAGACCTCATATCGACACGACTTATCAAGCTACTGGGGTCTGACGTTTACCACCCCTAGGCGAGATATGCAACATATCAGACGACGAGACCGGACTGTACGGGAGTGTTACTGTTTGGATTCACAGGAGAATGTATAGGCTTGCTTGTTGATCTTCTGAGCGCACAATACCTGAGTGGCTATTACGTTTAGCTGACCGCTTGCAGCTTGTAGGTGTTTGATATGATCATCATCTACTGCCGGCGTATTGACGATTCTTTAGAGTCCCACACAGAGGTTTCTTGGCTCAGGAAAAACGGAGTAGGAGCACATATGAGATATGTGCGGGACCGAGGATAATACGATATGAGATACCGTATTCTTTTCTCGCGATATATGATATCAGCCGGGTCATCGGATCAAGTTTTGATTCGATGAATTTTTACGGATAAATATTAGTCGGTTATATGCGATATAGCCGGATTGTCGGATCATGTGTTGATTCGATAATTTAATGTATAATAATATATATGATATATTAAATTACATTAACTAATATTAGCTCACTAAAAGATTCTTTTTCTCACTCGGGTAATACATTGATATATATGCGATATATGTTAATTGTATTATTTTATTCTGTTACAATAAATATTATATATGTGATATATAATATTGTAACATGATATAATAACTAATGCAACATGTTTTGTGGAGTTTAAACATGATTAGGGTTTGGATTAGGGTTAAAACTTCTAGTTGATTCTAGAAGGTTTTTCTTTTTGTTTTGTGCAAGATATTTTCAAGTGACTCATTCTTAACCTAACCCATACCTTAGCCTTGGTTAATTCTCTACAAAGGTTTAGTCAAACATGGTTGCATTATTCATCATTATCTCCTTTGCATTATTCATCACAAAAGAATTGGATCACTATTCTTCTTCTTCTTCCTCTTTTGAAAAGCTTTCTTGCTTTGATTTGGTGATGAAAAATAAGTGAGAATAAGAAAACAAATGAGAGAAAAAAATCCTATTTCATCATCCTCATCTATCCTTGCCATTTAGATGAGGGTGTTCACTTCATATTATGAGTGTTATCTTGTGTTAATGAAACTTCAAGGTAGATCATCTTTGTATCGAAGATCGGAAGCAAGACTGCATCTTTCTCTTCGTGGAACCTCTCGAGAGTCCGGAACACGATGATCGCAGCGAAGGGACTTCAACACGGAGCTTTAGAAGTGAAGGACCGGATCTACAAAGGTTGTTATCCCTCTCACTTAGTGTTAAAGAGTTTAACATGTTAGTTTTCGCCTAAACTCTAGTTTAAAGATCCGGCTTCGGGTTGTTCGGCACGGCTAATTTTTAAATCGGGCATGATTGATGCCTCGTAGAACCTTGTGCGTGTGCTTAACAACCCTACAGAAATCCCTGGCCAGGGTTGCACTGATTTACTGGTAAGTGTTATCAGTAATTTCATGCTTGTTATGGACCTTACATCGGCATGACTTATCAAGCTGCTGGGGTCTGACGTTTACCACCCCTAGGCGAGATATGCGACATATCAGACGAACAGACCGGACTGTACGGTAAGTGTTACTGATTGGATTCGCAGGAGTGTGAGCAGGCTTGCTCATTGATCTTCTGATCGCTCAATACCCGGGTGGCCGTTACGTTTAGTAGACTGCTTGCGGCTTGTGGGTGATTGATATGATCACCGCCTACTGCCGGCGTATTGACGAGTCTTTAGAGTCCTACACAGAGGTTTCCTGGCTCAAGCGAAACGAAATAGGAGCGCATATGAGATATGTGCGGGACCGAGAATAATACTAGTATGTGATACTGTATTCTATTCTCGCGATTTGTATCATCGGAGGGTTATATGAGATATAGCCGGATTACCGAATCAAGTATTGATTCGATACATTGATACACTAGATATTAGTCGGTTATATGTGATATGACCGGATTATTAAATCAAGTGTTGATTTAATGATTTAATGTATAATTATATATTTGATATATTACTTTACATTAACTAGTATTGGTTCACTTAAGATTGATTTTCTCATTTGATGTGCACAAGTTGTATATGTGATATATGTTTGTGCACTAGTTTGCATCATGATTGATGATACATGCAAACATGGGTAGGTGTGTGACATACACCATGTTAATTATAATTTAGGTTTATATTTATCTTAATTATTCAAAATGGTGGCTTCTTTTGTCATGGCTTGAAGCTTCATGAAGCTTGAAGCAACTTTGACAAAGTCCACTCATTTTGTCTTGATTAAGATATTCATTAACCAAACCATTATAATTAACTATGGTTTAGTCTCTACAAAAGTTACCTCACCCATGGTTGTATTATGATAGACTTCACTTGATTATTCTTTTTCAAGTAATTCTTATTCTTTTTTCTTCTTCTTCTTCTTCTTCAAGAAGAAGAAAAGCTCGCTAGAAAAATTTTCAAGTGAAGAAAAAGAGTGAGAAATCCAAATCCAAAGTGAACCCACTTCCTATTTCATCATCCTCTACTACTTGACATTTAGTTTAGGGTGTTCTCTTCTCAAAGTTCTTGACCTAGTGAAGATGGAGCTTGAGTTTGAGTCTCCTCGACGTAGATCATCTTCGGCCTCGAAGTCAACGACCTAGCCCGCTCATTTCTCCGAGGAAACCATCACAAGAGTCCGGGATCTCGATGATTGCGGCGAAGGGACGTCAACACGGAGCTTTAGAAGTGAAGGACCGGATCTACAAAGGTTGTAATCCCTTTCACTTGTAGTTAAAGAGTTTAACTTGCTAGTTTTCGCATAATCTCTAGTATACGATCTTGGTTAAGGTTGTTTGGCATGACTAATTTTTGAATCAGGCATGGTTGATGCCTTGTAGAACCTTGTTAGAGTGCCTAGGAACCTTACAGTGGTATCATAGCCAAGCTAGAGCTTTAGGCGAAGTCTAGACGAAGTTAAAAGTCCAATCGAACCCGGATCACCCCGATTAAACCCTTCTCTGGACATTTTTTGAAATCGTGATTTTTTGTGAATTAAAAATGCTCAGAAAAATCAGCAGGGAATTCTAAGGATAGCTGCAGAAAATGACAACCTAACTCCACTGTAGCGCCGTGGAACCGCGGCCTTACCCTACTTTTAGCGGTGGTTCCGCGGCCGTATGTGAAGATTAGACACTCAATTTTCTACAGTTACCTCCGTTGGTGTTTCCTGATTCTTCTGGGAATTTTTAATTCTTACTCAAGAGTTGAGTTTCCTGGGTTATATTGGGGACTCATTGATTCGATCGGATAATTTAACTTCGTTTAAGTTTTTCCGGGTAATTTTAGAAAGTGTTAAAAAGTTCGACCGGATATCAATAACTCACTTTTTCCCGACCCGGAAATTTTCCAAGTGTTGGATTTTTCCGTTATTTAAGAACGTCTAAATCGTGCAAGTAACGCGATGGACCCTCTAGAAGACAACAAACCTTAACTCGATTATATGACCGTCTTGAACTGCCTTTTGAACCTTAGGGTTTGGGGCAGTACGGCGTGCCACATGTGAGGCGTTAGCTTGACCCTTCTACGGCTGGACCATTGGTACTGTGGCATGTGATGGATGTTTTTAAACTCCCCTCAAGTGTTGAGAAAGATTTGGGAAAACTTGGGTGTTTAATTATTCGATCGGAAAGTTTAACATTGTCTATTTATCTGGAATGTGATACAATATTTGGAATCCACAAGTAGTTATGAGATAACTAATTTAAATGTTATAAATCTAGCACTTTAGTCTCACTTGATCGGTTGCCACGGAATTTTGATGCGATCAAAAGTCCGTCGCAATCACGTAGCGTACGCGGATACTCGCCGGGTAAACTTAATAGACAGCCACGCCCCATCGCCCCGACCAAGTGACTGAAGGAAAACCCCATAGCCAAAAGCATCCGTTCGGGTGCTCGCGGTAGCGGTGTTCTGCCTTAGTGCACTTCGTCGACGGCATTCAGGGGTGCGGCTGTCTACTAGAGTTTGCGACGAGCATTCGATCAGGATGTCGGGAATCTTGTTGATTACCCGACTTGGTATTGAAAAGAGTTTTCGATATTGAGACTAAAATGCGGGTTTATAATAGTTAGGCATTTGATGTCTAAGGAATTCATTTGGTTAGGCATGCGATGTCTATGGAGGTTGCGGATTCCAACTGTTGTAGTTTTACACTTTCTTTTCTGCGACCGTAAGTGTAATATGTGGAGTATCGCCGGTTTTGTTGCTATACATCAATGACAATTGGGATACGCATATTTACTTACGTTGATGACATGTGATGTTATGTGTTGCTGGATAAATTATATTGGATCGTCGTGTTTGAATAGCCGGGGGTTTTTATGTGAGATGAGTGTTTTTCATTTTCATTCATGTAAAAAACTTGTATGTAATATTCTTTTATTGGGACACTTCCGGGCTGAGGATGATGTCACCATTGTATATTATTTACTTTTCTGCATTAGGATAGACCCAATGCAGGGAGCACAAGTAACCGGGTTCTAGGGTCAAGTGGGAGACATCTCGAGGAGTCGAGTCCGGGTCTCCTAACTCTAGAATTGGTAGGGTTGCTTGCCGCTCTCGTAGGGGTCTAGTGGTGTGGGATTGGCTATTCATCACGACCGTGGAATCCGTGTTTTATACAGTCTCAAAATAAAACACGGACGTCCTAGTATATCCAATATTTCATATGATATTTTCTGCTGCGTTATCTGTGATGTGATCATGTGATATGTTCAGATAGATACTGTGTATAGTATATATGATATATTATATAGACGTTGCTTATGTTTTACACCCGCGTTAGCCCTGTCCCGCTCTGCTGTTAGTTTCCTAACCTAACGGTGCAGACGGGACATCGAGGCGAATACGGATGGCATAAGTGTACGTTGTATTTATCTGTGATGTTTAGGTGGACTTAAATGATAGGACATTCATTAATGAGATTAATGAAAGAAAATAAACCTAAAAGATGTTGTGGAATCGAATTTCAAAAATGAGGTAGCTCTAGTTGTTGCTTTGCATAGAGGTGTTCCTTGTAGAACATCCAGCACCTTATTCGATAAGGAAAGAGCCGAGCCTTCACCGGGAGTGACCTCTTTAGCAATAACTAGCAGATGCTACAACCTTCAGTTTGTCTTTTGACTGCTTTTCTAGTTCTTTCTTTGCATAATGGTATTGTGAATATCCTGCACCTCATTCGACGAGGAAAGAGTCGAGATCCCTTCACCGGGAGTGACCACTTTAGCGAAACTAGCAAAAGCCTCAAAAACACTCCATTTAAAACCATTTTATTCTGCAACGAGATCAAGTTCAAAGCGTTAAAGGTTTTCTTAAAAACCATCCGCAACCCTCCGTCATTTTAGGAAGTAGAGTACTTAGTATTCCTGCTGCGTTTGTCGACCATAACCGAGGCGTAGTGTACGGTAGCTAAGCGATGTCTTCCTACACAGCATATGATGCGATTAGTTAGGACAGTCATGTGACTTTGTTGACCTTAGCCGAGGGTCATGTGGGTGGGTCTAATTAATCACGAAATGACGGATAGAACTTGACTAGTGCATATAATTTGTTGACCATAGCCAAGGTCATAGGTGCTAGGGGTAAAAACCTTTATCGGGAGTTTCAAGTGTTGAAATTTGCAATGAGATTGCATACCTTCTATGAGATAGTTGGATCCCGATACCCACTGCGAGTAATTGTTACTCCTGGGAGAGTTTTGCACTTTACAATTAGCCGATCAAGTAGGTGTCTAGAATGGTGTCAACGGGGTTACGCCCCTGGGAAAACGAGGTTTATTTTAATTAGGTCCGTGCGAAAGCACGGGGAACCTCGCTCAAAATACCAGCACTGGCCTGGCTGAAAGATTGGCGAACTTGTAGAGTGTAATTAATTCCGGCTAGTCTTTTCTTTTAAGGTTTGAAGGAAAATTTGATAAAAAACAGTGGGAGCCATCCTGATTAGATAAAATATATAACCAATCTAATCTTGTAAGAGCGCACGCAGAGTGTTTTCTTCTTTCTCTCTCCAGGTAGCGACCATGTCACGCCTTAATCAAGATAATAATATGGATGTATTGACCGAACCTGCTTGTTATACTGAACTGGGGAACGTTGGTCCCGCTCCAATTTATAATTGTTATAAGACCGAGCAGGTTTTAGGGGAATACCAGGATTCCCATGCCGCCCAAACGAAGAAAGTGAATGATGATGCATCTTCTTCGGGTGTGTTCATTACAAAGAACTGTTTCTCTATATCCTCTACGTCCTGGGTATTAGATACCGGATCTGTAAGTGCACGGCGGCGTCCCGGCCGTCAATCCGACGGCCAAATGCGGAAGCGGTGATAAACTTTAATTTTTCTTAAACTGGCAAACCGCCGCGCACTAATACCCGGATCGAACCATTAATTAGTCCTAGCTAACTACAAGATGGGAAGAGAGATATACCGACTGATCCGAGTCCTCCGATCTTCTCGTCGTCGTCCCGATCTCCTGCGGAAACTCCGGTCTCCACCTCGTCGCCGGAAGTGCACCACATCGCCTACTTCTTTTACGGGCTCCCACCTCAATGCCGAGGCAACTCGGGCACGAAGCTGGCTAATCGACGTGCCCAAGATTTGCTGTAGAATGTAGTGTGGATTACTATGTCTCATTTTGGGGTTGTAGGAATTGCCTTTGGTGGAGGGATTGAACTTGGAGCTTTTGAGATTGATCTTGTGGGATTTTTGCAACATGAAATGAGCAAAAACCCACCCTCAAAATTTTGGACAGCCCCTCTAGGAGCATGGCCGGCCACCACAAGAGAGAGGAGAGTGAGAATGGAGAGTGTCTCAAAAATAATGGGAGCCATACTCATATCATGCAAGAGAGAGAGAGGAATGGTTATCATGAAAAGCAATGATCACAAAATCAAACCCATACTCCAAAAACCTACCTACTACAACCATGATTGCTCACAAAGTCAAGCAATCATGATAGAAGAAGTCAAGGTCAAAAGAATGGTGCACCATCATGATACAAGGAAATAAGTAAAGACCCCCTCCACAAATGCTTATTTGCAACAATGCAAATAACCCCTCCTCCACCAATCTTCGGCCAATGAACAATACAAAGGAAATTGGCCGAAACGGAAAGCAAACTGGCAACTCCAGAAAACTGGTCCCGTAATAAATTACAGGAAACCCCGATACTGTCCATACGCACCTGCATTTGTATTCCGACCGAAATACAAATGCAATGAGACAAAATCTACACTGTACTATACTAGGATCCGGCTTAAACCAAAGCCGGCTAGTAATATCCGTTCGATCCTGATCTGTGCAATACCGCACGTATCTGATCGAACCCTGCCATATATCCATACGGCCTATAGTACAAACTGTCCGATCCTGATCCGTGCAATACCGCACGTATCTGAGGACCTTGCCATATCTCCATACGGCCTCTACAACCTTTCGCCCGAAAGCTGAGTAACTGAATGTGGGGGACTCTAAAGACTCGTCAACACCTTGGTTGTGGATTTAACCACTAGCACATCAGAGGTATAAGCTAATACGTAACGGGCTACCAGGTACTGACTAAAAGGGACGTCTGTGAGCGAACTCAGCCTGACAACCCTACTGAGCCTGTCAGTGACAATATCCGTACAGTCCGGTCCGTTCGTCTATGAGTATCGCATGGCGGGCCTAGGGGGTTGGTAAAAGTCAGACCCCCAAAAGCGGTACAAGTCGTGTCGGAGTGTAGCCCAGAACACCCTGAGATACTACTGGAATACCTACCAGTAAATCTCCTTGCCTCGGCCGAGGGCTTCGTGTAATGGCTCTCCTAGACACAGCACGACCTCACCCCAAATATCGGGAGAGACGAACCCCTGAAGATACGCTCACTGCCTCCATGTGGCTTGGGACTGTACCCAACTAAAACCTGTTTGCACGACTCCTTTGAGCCGTGGTAGGGTAGTAATCAAAGTACAGTGGGAACTCACACAAGACAAATAACGATCCCCAGGTCGATGAACTAACATGTACACATGTCACTAGGGAACTGCCATCTGACGTCTGGTATATGACCAACTAGCATGTTCCCGGCGAGTCATGTCCGGTGTACTCATAACCCAATGAGCACCTGTATACATCTTAGGTGATCCAACTGACACCAGTGGCTTGTGAGACCGGCCACCGCCCCTCGTCGAGGTCTCAACTGTATACACTAGTCTACTCTGGAGTATCGATGCCCTGTCTCGAAACTCACACGACTAGGGACCATTTAAGGATATGCTTATAGACCCCCAGCTCCCATTTATATGATCGCCCTCATACTGTTGGTGGTCAAGCAAGAATCCTAGGGGCTCTATCAACGTGTAATAGCGACTTGTCAAGTCACCTAAAGCAGTACACGATGATAAAGGTAAACCAGATAGCATACTATCATCTCGAGTAAGACTGTCCTACCGGGATAGGTCCTCCATCAATCATTGCAATCACGTACCTGTGACCTAATAATTGACTCTGAGGGCACTATCTCCAATAATCTCCCACTTGCACTCAAGGCTAATTATTGCGATGTTGCATACTCACAGCCCGTGTGATACCGAACACCCAACTCCTCTACTAGTCAGTCTCACAAAGCTCGTTTGCGAAACTATTGCGTTCGAGGAATAGCCTCAGTGAGTGGATCCGCTTTGTTGTTTCTTTCTATGTCTCTCTATATCTCAAGTTCGCGGAGAAAGCCATCTCCCGAAATGAGCAATACATGTCTTAGAATGTGTCTGGATGTCTGATGGGACCTAGCTCATAAATGAACTCCAAATCCAAACTTCTTAGACTGTGTCGTCAACTGAACTTAATCAGTATCCTGCGCCATGCCTCCCTCAGTATTGCCTTGGATCACCTGTCCAAAATACTGCCCCTCGTCAGAAGGAAAAACTATAACTCTGACAACCTCCTTGTCGTCCAGGTCACCTTGGAAGCCTGGAATGATAACTGTCTCCCGAATGAGGCTGTCGTTATCATATCCCTAGAACATCCACTTATGTTCTAAAACTGCTTCCGACTTTTTCTCCTGGATTGGATCAATGTTAACTTATTGCATCTAGTGCAAGAACAACATCTGGTGTGGTACTTGACATCTCATGATTGACTCAATTGCCTAAGCAAGTGATCTGCCAATCATGCACATCCCTCTCTACTTTAGTCTATAAGACACCTTCAGAGAGGGTGACTCCATTACCTGCAGGTATACTACCGTGCCAGGAGTCGTCCATTCTAAATACTCTTAGAATGTTGTCTAAGTACCCTGATTGGGAAACCACCCAAATCTAGATCTAAAACCATAGATCTAGTAACCAGTATGTCTGATATTAAATCCATTTCCTTTGTGGAGAAACCACTGTGTGACGACCAAAGTATAATCGATCGTAGTATAGGAGTTTCTTTTCCTACTCTGTGTATGTCATCCAAATACCAGGATATCACACCCTACTACCTTCTCAACAGATCCATCCCCTATTCTGATGAAGTCAAACCCATGACTGTCACGTCAGAAATAGATGATCTATCTCCGCTACATCAGCTTTAGTCTATAAATAGACATAAGCTACCTGTCCACCAATGCTTCCGCTGCTCCCACTGACTACGACAACCCTCTGGCAGAGTCATATAAACGTACGCTTCTAAAACTAGTTTAGAACGACGCTATACTCATCCTCCCGCCGGGACTCGTAGCCTGGAACAACAGCAATGGTAATTGTGGGTAAACAAGAACTTCCCTGTCACCGTCCTTGAGGCTACCGTAGTACCTCTCGGGTGCCTGAAGTTACCCACCTTATCTGCGGACTGGCCAATGGAATGTCAAACCAGATTGAATCTTTTGGTTCCTTATCAAATCTTCAGCAATCGTTTGTGGTTCTGGAATCACTTCCAATTCTACCATACTCCCACTACTGTTTTCTGAAAAAAAAACATTTTTAACAAAACCGTGGCGAGTCTAGAACAATATTGCTATTGTTCATCCAGATGGTAGAAAGTCAACCCTCGTCATAGCCTGGGTCAACCCATAAACAGCCATTACAGAAACGTGCCTTGAGTTATCCAGAGTCTGGTTTTAAGCATAAACCGGACAACTCCCCGTACCTTAACATCGTTAAGATATGAACTGTTCTATATCCAATATAGAAACAGAGGCACCGATTTAATTGAACCAGATTCAAATCATGCAGCTGCCTCCAGTGCATGTCAACTAAATGGAAGAAGGCCGATCAGCGTTACTCAACTTAGGAATGCTTCCAATTATGAGTAACCTGAAAGAGAAGCAAGATCTCTTTATCATTACTATCAACTGAATACCATTGACAAGTATCTACATCTTCGATCGCTTTGAAGAATCCCGAAACTTGCAACACCTGGTTCTCTACTCTATTCAAATACCTATAACTTCTCAAAATTCGGACCCTGTGTTTCCACGAAACACCTGTCTAAAGACTAGAGAAGTCATAAGTAAACCGAATATAGTACGAGGACCAACCCCTCTGTCCTGATGGACCCCGGACAACATACAATACTCTGTATAAGTCCCTTGAGTCTGATAACTCATTCACTGTGTGTCGTAGGTTGAAAACTGTACTTATGGTTAAGAAGAATTACACCGCTGTTTAATGCTCCTTACCTAACCATCCACTGATATAGGTAAATGTCACAGACATAATTTCAAAAAGGTATATCTCACTCTATGAAAATAGACGTACAAATATATCGATTTGAAATTGGTGCATAGCAGCGGATATTCAAAACCAAATATTTGCCGACCGGCAAACAACCCAGGTAACTTCCTCAAATATCACTGATTACAACGAATCCCGATATAATGAGGATGATCACCCAATTCCCAATAACTTACTCCCACTCATCATCTGTAAAACCATACAGATGTGAGAATCATACCTGGTAAATACATACCCTGGAGCAGGTATCTAATCGGGAAATCAGTTTTCTTTTAACAGTACACAGTGAAACTGAAACATTGAAATGTTCCGATGGGGTATCCTGGTATTCCTAGTAATGCCTCTTCCATTATCCAGATTCACAACTGTAACCGTGTAATTCTTTGCCACCTCTCCAAATCCCTACATATGTCTTTAGTCTTTACCTTCTGCACACCCCTTTAGGCCAAATGGTTTTCTTCCTTCCCTACCGTTCGGCACCAGCCTATGGTTTGGAAGAAGACTATCCAATAAGCATAATGGGTGTACTGTCCCAATCCTAGGAGCACTCGCAAAGCGAGAGAAGGTGAAGATAAAAGACACCTGAATAAGTCTTATTCCTATTTCTCCTGAACCAGAATCCATCCCCGAACTGGAACAAGTTCCTTTCGAGTTCGTATATAACCATACGATGGAGTATCCAAATAAACTGTGGATCTTCGTAGTGATACGGAGTGTCCTGGAGAAATACAAAGGTGATTTAGGATTGGCGAAGGAAAACTTGGTTTGTTCGTGAATATCTATTACAATTTACTTTGCCCTCTTACTAATCACTTGCTTTGTCTTAACTTAATACCTTCTACACACCATCGTTATGCTAATTGGTTTTCTTCATTCCCTACCGGTCGGCACCTGCCTATGGTTTGGAAGAAGACTATCCAATTTGCATAATAGGTGTACTATCTCCTAAACCAAGGAGTACTCGCAACCTGAGAGAAGGTAAAAGGAAAAGACAACTGAATAGTCCTATCCGTTTCCTCCAGAACCTGAAACCATCCTCGAACAAATTCTTTCGAGTTCTTATCTAACCATACGATGGTTTTGTCCAATGGAAGTGGACATTCGTAGCAATACGGGGTGTCCTGGAGAAAAGGGTAAAAGTAGGAGTGGCAATGAGGTTTGCAACTCTGACAATCCAAAAGCCAGTGTTTAAGAAGGTTCGGTCAACTTGGTCACTGAGTCATAGTCTTAGGGTCGGGTCAATGGTCGCTGCCAAAGAGAGAGAGAAAAGAAACACTCAGCGTGCGATCAGAATGGTTACCAATTTATCTAATCTGGAAACCTCCCACTGTACCGTCAAATTCTCCTCCAAACCTGAAAGAAGAATTAGTCGGGGTCACCCGAGGAGTAAACTAACTCATCAGTGGGAATCGGGATCCAACTATCATCGCATGATAACGTGACGGAATCCGCTCACGTCATCACACTCCAGAAGGTATGCGCATATCTGGCAAGTTTCAGTTCTTTTGAAACTCCCGATGTGATTTCTGCCCCATGCTCTTATGACCTTGACTAAGGCCAACAAATCATAAGTCACATGTCAAGTTCTACCCGTCATTATCCAGGTTGATTTGAACCCATCCGTACAAGCCCTTGACTAGGGCCAACAAGGCTATACGACTGTCCCAAACCAACGCATCTATCTATGCAGCATATGAACACCTAATAGCTACCAAACACTGTGCCTTGACTATGGCAAACAAACACAGCTTGAATACTATTGACTATCCATATGAAACGACGGAGGGCTACGAATGGTTTCTGGCGAAAACCTTTAACGTAAAGAACTTGATATCGTTGAAGGAACTGATAGCTTTTAAAAATATAGTGACGAAAACCGTTGCTAAAGAGGTCACTCCCGGTGAGGGAATCTCGGCTCTTTCCTCGTAGAATGAGGTGCAG
Source organism: Agapanthus africanus (assembly GCA_030015575.1). Classification (NCBI taxonomy): domain Eukaryota; kingdom Viridiplantae; phylum Streptophyta; class Magnoliopsida; order Asparagales; family Amaryllidaceae; genus Agapanthus; species Agapanthus africanus. The sequence goes on from JASDDO010000031.1 coordinate 105,838,681, forward strand.
GATATTCCAACTGAATACCACGGTGCAAAGAAAAAGTAATCGGCTATAGTGAAGTCATTGCCCTGACGCAAACTTTTTGTCCAAGGGGTCACTCCCGGTGAAGGGATCTCGGCCCTTGCCTCGTCGACTGAGGAGCATGATATTCCAACTGAATACCACGATGCAAAACAAAAGTGAACGTCCTTGCAATAACAGCTTTTTGAAAAGTGTTCCAACAACATCAGATTAGGTTTGTTTTTAACTTGCATTGATCCGAATCAACGCAGTCCCATCAATTGATCACACCAAAAAAAACGAAAATATACTGATGTACGTATATGCCATCCGCATTCGCCACTGGGTCCCGTCATTACCCGTTAGGTTAGCTAACTAACGACAGAGCGGGGACTGGACTAGCGCGGATGCAAAACATATACAACATCTACTAATATATATACCAATATATTATATTCGCTCAAGGCGTGATAGAAATGCAACATCACATAAATGTGCAGCATCACAGAATAAATACAGATATCTGGGATCCCCGGGTTTCACAGAGCCACTACTGAAACCCGACGTTCCCCTGGTCGTATGGATAGCCTGTGCAATGAAATCCTAGACCCCTACGGGCGCGGCAAGTTACCCGCCAAAACCTGAAGCGAGGCAGCCCCCTTCAGCAACGTGAATGGACCACCCAGCACTTCACGGAGTCCGGTAACTTGGGCACCCCTCCTGGGTCATCCTGTACCCCCTACGAGTGCGGCGAATAGCCCGCCAATCCTAGAGTGAAGCCCCCTCCGTCTCAATGCCATGAGATGCGGGCTTGTTGCCCTCCAGAACCCGGCTATCCGTGCACCCCTCCGCGGGGTAATCCTAGTACAGAAAGTAAAATATACATACAACGGGTACATCGACCGCAACCAGGTCGTGCCCCAAAAGAATAATACAATCAGGCAGTGACGGCAGTCCACATGTCGGACGCTCGCCCCGCAATATCAAATGTACATAATACAACAACAACAGTACTAGCATTGCATCCAGGCTATCCCCCACGACCGATCCGCAACATCACAGCAAAAACAGAACATCAACGTGAAAGTCACGTTCGCAAATCCGTCTAACCGGGCTATAGCAGTTAGACAGGATTTACCGATCGAGTGACATTCACGGTCGCGGATATAATGTAAATACTGTGAAATAATGTGTTTAAAATATCCGATCAATCAAATTTTAACAAGTGGGCCCCCAAGCATTACTGTAGCAGATCAGGAAATTCTGGGCCCAATGTTATTATTCCAAAAACCCTATTTTCAGCCCACAAGCCCACTGCAAAAAACTAGTGAAATGAAGCCAACATTGTGCGGCGGAACCGCGGCCAAATAGGGGTTACGGCCGCGGTTCCGCGGTCATATGGAATCATCATGTCACCAAAATTTTGCAGTGGTCTTAGGATTCCCCATACATCAATTTTCTACAACCTGAAAAAAATTTTGAGATAAAAAAATTTCGACAGAAAACTGTTGTTTTGAAAAACACGGTTTTGGAACTTTTTGATCGATCGGAAATGGAAACACATTCAACCAAGCTAGACTAAGTTAATGGCGAGGCTCTGATACCACTGTAAGTGCACGGCGGTGCCCTGGCCGTCAATCCGACGGCCAAATGCGGAAGCGGTGATAAACTTTAATTTTTCTTAAACTGGCAAACCGCCGCGCACTAATACCCGGATCGAACCATTAATTAGTCCTAGCTAACTACAAGATGGGAAGAGAGATATACCGACTGATCCGAGTCCTCCGGTCTTCTCGTCATCGTCCCGATCTCCTGCGGAAACTCCGATCTCCACCTCGTCGCCGGAAGTGCACCACATCGCCTACTTCTTTTACGGGCTCCCACCTCAATGCCGGGGCAACTCGGGCACGAAGCTGGCTAATCGACGTGCCCAAGATTTGCTGTAGAATGTAGTGTGGATTACTATGTCTCATTTTGGGGTTGTAGGAATTGCCTTTGGTGGAGGGATTGAACTTGGAGCTTTTGAGATTGATCTTGTGGGATTTTTGCAACATGAAATGAGCAAAAACCCACCCTCAAAATTTTGGACAGCCCCTCTAGGAGCATGGCCGGCCACCACAAGAGAGAGGAGAGTGAGAATGGAGAGTGTCTCAAAAATAATGGGAGCCATACTCATATCATGCAAGAGAGAGAGAGGAATGGTTATCATGAAAAGCAATGATCACAAAATCAAACCCATACTCCAAAAACCTACCTACTACAACCATGATTGCTCACAAAGTCAAGCAATCATGATAGAAGAAGTCAAGGTCAAAAGAATGGTGCACCATCATGATACAAGGAAATAAGAAAAGACCCCCTCCACAAATGCTTATTTGCAACAATGCAAATAACCCCTCCTCCACCAATCTTCGGCCAATGAACGATACAAAGGAAATTGGCCGAAACGGAAAGCAAACTGGCAACTCTAGAAAATTGGTCCCATAATAAATTACAGGAAACCCCGATACTGTGCATACGCACCTGCATTTGTATTCCGACCGAAATACAAATGCAATGAGACAAAATCTACACTGTACTATACTAGGATCCGGCTTAAACCAAAGCCAGCTAGTAATATCCGTTCGATCCTGATCTGTGCAATACCGCACGTATCTGATCGAACCCTGCCATATATCCATACGGCCTATAGTACAAACTGTCCGATCCTGATCCGTGCAATACCGCACGTATCTGATCGGACCTTGCCATATCTCCATACGGCCTCTACAACCTTTCGCCCGAAAGTTGAGTAACTGAATGTGGGGGACTCTAAAGACTCGTCAACACCTTGGTTGTGGATTTAACCACTAGCACGTCAGAGGTATAAGCCAATACGTAACGGGCTACCAGGTACTGACTAAAAGGGACGTCTGTGAGCGAACTCAGCCTGACAACCCTACTGAGCCTGTCAGTGACAATATCCGTACAGTCCGGTCCGTTCGTCTATAAGTATCGCATGGCGGGCCTAGGGGGTTGGTAAAAGTCAGACCCCCAAAAGCGGTACAAGTCGTGTCGGAGTGTAGCCCAGAACACCCTGAGATACTACTGGAATACCTACCAGTAAATCTCCTTGCCTCGGCCGAGGGCTTCGTGTAATGGCTCTCCTAGACACAGCACGACCTCACCCCCAATACCGGGAGAGACGAACCCCTGAAGATACGCTCACTGCCTCCTTGTGGCTCGGGACTGTACCCAACTAAAACCTGTTTGCACGACTCCTTTGAGCCGTGGTAGGGTAGTAATCAAAGTACAGTGGGAACTCACACAAGACAAATAACGATCCCCAGGTCGATGAACTAACCTGTACACATGTCACCAGGGAACTGCCATCTGATGTCTGGTATATGACCAACTAGCATGTTCCCGGCGAGTCCTGTCCGGTGTACTCATAACCCAATGAGCACCTGTATACATCTTAGGTGATCCAACTGACACCAGTGGCTAGTGAGACCGGCCACCGCCCCTCGTCGGGGTCTCGACTGTATACACTAGTCTACTCTGGAGTATCGATGCCCTGTCTCGAAACTCACACGACTAGGGACCATTTAAGGATATGCTTATAGACCCCCAGCTCCCACTTATATGATCGCCCTCATACTGCTGGTGGTCAAGCAAGAATCCTAGGGGCTCTATCAACGTGTAATAGCGACTTGTCAAGTCACCTAAAGCAGTACACGATGATAAAGGTAAACCAGATAGCATACTATCATCTCGAGTAAGACTGTCCTACCGGGATAGGTCCTCCATCAATCATTGCAATCACATACTTGAGACCTAATAATTGACTCTGAGGGCACTATCTCCAACAGGATCAGGATCCCGCAAATGTATTCTGTTACATAGGCAATTGATAGGTAGAGAACTGAGAACGGGTGATAAGTTTCAAGAGTTGAAAACGGTGCAATTGTTGCAGCCAAGATGTTGGCAGTTAACACCCTGTATTACCAAATACATTGATTCTGAACGAATGTTGTTAGATACCGAACCTGACATACAACATCATATCAGTCTCTTTATTTATTAAAGAAGGATATAATTTTGTATTGTTGGATAATGTTTTGCACATTTCCTATATCAAGTGTTGACCGGTTCAGGCACGTTATCTAAAAGCATATACATTCTAAATCAAACCACGGTTCTTAACGTACAGAACACACACAAGAGGAAGAGTTCAGAAATGTACGATTCCTACTTGAGGCATTGTAGACTAGGTCATATCAATGCGACCCGACTAGCTAAGTTACATTTAGATGCATATTTAAATCAGTTTGGATTTACATCTTGTGAAGCTTTCCAGTCATGTCACAAAGATAAGATGACCATAGCTCCGTTTACTTGAAACAGAGAAAGTGTTAGTAAACTCTTGGGATTGATACATAATGATGTATGAAGTCCCCTGTCTACACATGCCAGGACCGGTTCTTTGTACTTCATTACATTCACTGATGATCTCTCTAGATTCAGACATATGTTCCTGTTGAAACACAAGTCCGAAACTTTTGAGATAATCACCGAATATAAGTTAGAAGTAGAGAACCAAAAATGGGTATAAGTATTATGTCCTTTGATGTGATCAGGGAAGAGAATACTAGAGCACGGGATTCCCGGACTATTCTAAAAGAGAATGAGATTCTTTCTCAGCATTACTCCTCCGTTTACACCACAGCACGTCGGTGTATCGGGGCGGAGCAATCACACCCTATGTGATATAGTGTGCTCTATGATGAGTACTACTGAGTTTCCTATTTCCTTTTGGGAGTTATGCACTTGAGAAGCTGCATACCTATTGAATAGGGTTCCAATCAAATCCATTGCCTACCACTTCATATGTGATATGGAATAGGAAGAGCTCATATCTTAAGTTTGTTAAGATTTGGGGTTGTCCGGCCTATGTCTAAAAGCAAAATCCGGACAAGCTCGAGGCAAAGTCGGTTCTGTAGAAGATTGTTCGATATCCCAAGCATTCGCAAGGGAATATATTCTACCTAACAGAGGAACAAAATATGTTTTGTTTCTCAACATACCACCTTTGTGAAAGGGAATTTCTTATGAAGAAATTAGTGGTCATGAGGTAGAACTAGAAGGAGTTCCAGCTATACAAACTATAGCAAATGATTTGGTAGAACCAAAGGATTCAATAGATTCCGACGAACCTCAGCCTCTCCACCGATCTAGCAGGGTTCCTCATCCGCCTGAGAGATACTTCGGTTTCTCGATGACAGTGGGAGCGAGGATTGCATCATGAGATGATGACCCAACTAGTTTCGAGCAGGCCATCAGGAGTGAGGACTCTGTAAGAATGGCTGGATGCTTAGCGATCTGAGATGGAATCCATGTACACCAACAAAGTATGGACTTTGGTTGCTATATCTGAAGGGTTAAATTCCCATCAGGAGCAAGTATATCTTGAGAAGATTACTTGGTGTAGATGGAAAAGTTGAGACTTTCAAAGCTAGACCTGTTAAAGGTTTTCGTCATCGACCAAGCGTGGAAAATGATGAAACCTTTTCCAGTGGCTATGCTTAAGTGGGAGCAGCGAAAACGTGTGCAAGATACTTTGTGTGACAAAGTAGGCATCGCGGAGTTGGAACGTCTGTTTTGATGTGGTAGTCAAAGAGTTTGACTTCATCAAAATAGTAGATGAACCTTATATATACAAAAAGGTAGTAGAGAGTATAAGTCTACGCTAGCGCCCCGGCAGTCTACTGACGCCAAATGCGGAACAAAAACTTTTTAACTGGCGCTATCGTATACTTTAACCCGGATCTACCATTATTGCTAAACTAACAAACTGTAAAGAGTGTAGAAAAGTTGTACCGAACGATCCGAGTCCTTCGTTCTTTAACCATCATCCCACGCTCCGTTGCGGCTGCTCCGATCTCATCGATCTCCGATATCCTCGTCGAGGTGGCACCACATCACCGATTCTTTAAACGGGCTCCCGCCTCTGACTTGAGGCAACTCGATCGTCAAGTTTGCTAAAAGAGACGACCAAGAATGATATAGAGAATGAGTATATGACTTTGTCTCACTTCGTCCAAGTCCATGGACGATCGGTTAATGAAGTTGCCATTTTTAATCGGGTGATGGAACGAACCGAAATATGAAATTTCCATACACCCAAAAACCATAGTCTTTTCTCTCAAAAAATGAAATCATTCTCTCTCCCTTACTCAAATAGTGGCTGGCCATATATAAATAGAAGAGGGAGGTGATGGTAGGAGGAGGGAGGTGACCACAACAAGAAGCTTATCATGAACAAATATCTTAACCAATCCAAAACACATTAATGCAAATGGTGATTCAAATAAACACCTCATCTAGCCATTAATGAAACCATTAATGCACTAATGAGTCATATGCCTCATCATCACTTCTAGAAGCTTCTAGAATGATGACTCACTCATATCTGAAGAAAAGATAAATCCGTCTTTAACCGAATGTTAAAAGACGGCTGATAGAAAACTGGAAACTGGCAACTTCCAAAAGTGATCCTGAAACGACTTTCAGGATAACCCAGAAACTGTATAAATATACCCGCATTTGTATTACGGCCGAATACAAATGCAACTGAGACAAAGATATTATACCTACTCAATATGATACTCGGATCCGGCTTAAACCAAAGCCGACCAGTATCATCTGCCCGAAAACTGACACGTGCGTAAACGCACGTGCATTTTCCGAACCCTGCCATAAAACCATACGGCCTCTACAACGTTTCGCCCGAACTTGGGAAACTGTCTGTGGGGGACTCTAATGACTCGTCAGTACCCTGGCAGTGGGTTTACCACAAACCGTCAGCGGCACTAGCAATGCGTAACGGCTGCCCACGGACTGACCTCAAGGGTGGCAGAGGAGCGAACTCAAGGGAGACCAATGAGCGAACTCCTCCGAAAACCCTACTGAGCCTAACAGTGACAATGTATATATAGTCCGGTTCGTTCGTCAATGAGTATCGCATATCTGCCTAGGGGGCTAGCAACGTCAGACCCCCAATAGCAGTATAAGTCGTGTCGGAGTGAAGCATCAATACACCCTGAGATACTACTGTAGTACCTACCAGTAAATCTCCTACCATGGCCATGGATTTGTGTAATGGCTCTCCTAGACACTGCACGACCTCGCCCCCAATACCGGGAGAGACGAATCCCCTGCCGATCCGCTCACGTGCCTCCATATGGCTCGGGACTGTACCCAAAAGCTACCTGTTTGCACGACTCCTTTGAGCCGTGGTAGGGTAGAAATCAAAGCACAGTGGGAACTCACACGAGACAAATGACGACCTCAGGTCGATGAACTAACCTGTACACATGTCACCAGGGAACTGCTATCTGACGGTAGATATAATACTAACTAGCAGATTCCCGGCGAGTCCTGTCCGGTGTACTCATAACCCAATGAGCACCTGTATACATCTTAGGTGATCCAACTGACACCAGTGGCTTGTGAGACCGGCCATCGCCCCTCGTCGGGGTCTCGACTGTACACACTAGTCTACTCCGGAGTATCGATGCCCTGTCTCGAAACTCCCACGACTAGGGACCACAATTAAGGATATGCATATAAACTACCCAACTCTCACGTATATGATCGCCATCATACTGTTGGTAGTAAAGCAAGATCCTAAGGGCTCTATCAAAGTGTAACATGCAATCAGTCACCTGAACATGTACACGACTGATAAAGGCAAACCAGATAGCATACTATCATCTCGAGTAAGACTGTCCTACCGGGATAGGTCCTCCGCAATCATTGCAATCACATACCTGTGATCCAATAATTGACTATGAGGGCACTATCTCCAACAATCTCCCACTTGCACTCAAGGCTAATTATTGCGATGTTGACTACTCACAGCCCGTGTGAAACCAACACCCAACTCCTCTACTAATCAGTTTCACAAAGCCCGTTTGTAAAACTATTGTGGTCGAGAAATAGCCTCAGTGAGTGGATCCGCCTAGAAGTATCTTTCTATATCTCTCTTAATCTCAAGTTCGCGGAGAAAACCATCTCCCGAATTGAGTAATACCTGTCTTAGAACATGTCTGGATATCTGATGGGACCTTAGTTCATAAATGAACTCCATATCCAAACTTCTTAGACTGAATCGATCACTGAACCTAATCAGTATCGGGCACCTTGCTTCCCACAGTATCCTCTTGGACCACCTGTCCATAATACTGTCCCTCTTCGTCAGAGGGAAAAACTAAAACTCTGACAGTCACTCTGTCATCCACGTCACCTTTGAAGCCTGGAATGATAATCGTCTCCCGAAGGAGGCTGCCGTCATCAAATCCGTAGAACATGTACTTATGTTCTAAAACTGCTTCCTTATGTTTCTCCAGGATTGGATTAATACAAACTTATTGCATCTAGTGCAAAAACAACATCTGGTGTGGTACTTGACATTTCATGATTGACACAGTTGCCTAAGCAAGTGATCTGCCAATCATGCACATCCCTCTCTCCTTTAGTCTGTACGACACCTTTAGAGAGGGTGACTCCATCACCTGCAGGTACACCACCATGCTAGGTGTCAACTAATCTAAAAACTATTAGAATATCTGTCAAAGTACCCACATTGGGAAACTACCCAAATCCAGATCTAAAACCATAGATCTAGAAACCAAAATGTCAAATATTATATCCATATCCTGTCTGGAGAAACAACTGTGTGACGACCACAGTACAACCGATCGTAGTATAGGAATTTTACTTCCTACTCTGTGTATGTCATCCAGATACCATGACATCACACCCTACTACCTCCTTAACTGATCCATCCCCTATTTTGATTGAAGTCAAACCCATGACTGTCACATCAAAATTAGATGATCTATCTCCGCTATAACTGCTCAAGTCTATAAATAGATATAAGCATCTTACCCACTATGCTTCCGTTGCTCCCACTGACTACGACAACCCTCCTACCGGGTCTCATAACCTGGAACAACAGTAGTGTCAAGTCTTGGTAGATAAGAACCTCCCTGTCACCGTCTCTGAGGCTACCGAAGTACCTCTCGGGCGTCTGAGGTTACCTACCATACCTGCGGAGTGGCTATTGGAATGTCAAACTTGATTGAATGTATAGGTCCTATTAAATTTTCCGTAATCGTTTGCGGTTCTGGAATCACTTCCAGTTCTACCATACTCCCACTACTGTTTTCTGAAAAAGATCTATTTTACTAAAACTGTGGCGAGTCAAGAACAATATCACTATTGATCTTCCAAATGGTAGAATATCAACCCTCGTCATAGCCAGGGTCAACCCACAAACAGCCATTACAGAAACGTGCCCTGAGTTATCCAGAGTCTGGTTTTAATCATAAGCTGGACAACTCCCCATACCTTAACATCTTTTAAGGTACGATCCATTCTATATCCAATACAGAAACTTTGGCACTTATTTAATTGGAACCAGATTCAAATCATGCAGCTGTCTCCAGTGCATATCAACTTAATGGAAAAAGGCTAATCAGCATTACTCAACTTAGGAATCCATCCAATTATGAGCAACCTGAAAGAGAAACACGTTTCTCATAACCATCACTATCATCTGAATACCAATCACAAGAATCTACATCTTCGATCTCTTTGAAGAATCCCGATACTTGTGACACCTGCTTCTCTACTTTATTCTTATACCCACAACTTCTCAAAACTTAGACCTTGTATTTCTACGAAACACTCGTCTAAATACTAGAGAAGTTATAAGTAAATAGAACATAGTACGAGGACCTACCCCTTTGTCCTGATGGACACTGGATAACATACAATACTCTGTATAAGTCCGCTGAGTTGAACAACTCATAACCTGTGCGTTGTAGGTGGAAAACTGTACCCTGGCGATTTCCTCAACTATCACCAATTACAACGAATTCCGATATAATGAGGATGATCACCTAATTCCCAATATCTTACTCCCACTCATCATCTGTAAAACCATACAGATATGAGAATGAAACCTGGTAAATACATACCCTTGGAGTAAGTGTCTAATCGGGAAAACAGTTTTTCCTTTAATAATGCACTGAAACATGAAAATGTTTCGTAGGGGTATCCTGGTATTCATAGCAATGCCTCTTCCATAATCCAATTCATGACTTCAACCGTATATTTTATTGCCATCTCTCCAAATCCCTTTATTTGTCTTTAGTCATTACCTTCTGTACACCATCGTTAGGCTAAATGGTTTTCTTCCTTCCCTACCGTTCGGCACCAGCCTATGGTTTGGAAGAAGACTATCCAGTAAGCATAATAGGTGTACCCTCCTAAACCAAGGAGTACTCGCAACTGAGAGAAGGTGATGATAAAAGACAACTGAATAATACCTTATTCTTTTAAAGGTGAAATAGGAGTGGCGATGAAGTACGCGGTTTTGGTCGTGAATGATATCAGTCGCAATTTACTTTGCCCTCTTTCTAATCCCTTTATTTTGTATTTACATATTACCTTCTGCACACCCTACTTAGGCTAATTGGTTTTCTTCATTCCCTACCTTTCGGCACCAGCCTATGGTTTGGAATAAGACTATCCAATAAGCGTAATAGGTGTACTCTCCTAAACCAAGGAGCTCTCGCAACCTGAGAGAAGGTGATAATAAAAGACAACTGAATAAACCAATTCTATTTCTCCTGAACCTGGATCCATCCTCGAAGAAGTCCCTTCGAGTTCGTATATAACCATACGATGGCTCTATCCAATGGAAGTGGATATCCGTAGTAATACGGGTGTTCTGAGAAATTCAAAGGGTAAAAGAAGGAATGGCAATGACTTATGCAACATAGACAATCCAAAAGCCAGTATTTTAATAAGGTTCGGTCAACCTGGTCACTGAGTCATAGTCTAGGGTCGGTCAAAGGTCGCTGCCAAAGAGAGAGAGAGAAAAGAAACACTCTGTGTGCACTCTATCCTAGATCAGAATGGTCATCACTTTATCTAATCCGGAAACCTCCCACTGTCCTGTCAAATTCTCCTCCAAACCTAAAGAAGAATCAATCGGGATCACCCGAAGAGTAAACCAACTCATCAGTGGGAATCGGGATCGAACTCTCATCGCATGATAACGTGATGGAATGCATCCACGTTACTCATACTCCAGTAGGTATGCGCATACTTGGCAAGTTTCAGTTTCTTTAGAAACTCCCGATATAGTTTTTGCCCCATGCTCTTATGATCGTGACTAAGGGCCAGCCCACCATAAGTCACATGTCAAGTTCTTCCCATCATTATCTTGTTAATTTGAACCCACCCATACTCGTCCTTGACTAAGGGCCAACAAGGCTGTACGACTGTCCCAAACCAACTCATCTATCTATGCAACATGTGAACACCCCAGCAGCTACCAATCACTATGTCCTAGCTAAGGGCTAGACCAACATAGCTTGAATACTACTGACCATTCATATGAAATGACGGAGGGCTACGGTTGGTTTTTGGCGAAAAACCTTTAGCGCAGTGAACTTGATATCGCTGAAGGAACCTGATAGCTTTTTAAAATATAGTGGCGAAAACCTTTTGCTAAAGAGGCCACTCCCGGTAAGGGGATCTCGGCTCTTTCCTCGTGGAATGAGGTGCAGGATATTCCACTGAATACCGCTATGCAAAGCAACTTGTAATCGACTATAGTGAAGTTATTACCCTGACGCAAACTTCTGCCCAAGGGGTCAGTCCCGGTGAAGGGATATCAACCCTTGCCCCGTCGAATGAGGTGCAGGATATTCCACTGAATACCGCTATGCATAACAAAAGAAAACGTCTTTGCAATAACACTTTTTAAATTTGTTCCAACAACTGTAAACAGGTTTGTTTTACTTTGCATTGATCAGAATCAACGCAGTCCCATCATTTAATCACACCAGAAAAGAACGAAAATAAAATGTACGTATATGCCATCCGCATTCGTCACTGGGTCCCGTCATCACCCGTTAGGTTACTTAACTAACGACAGAGCGGGGACTGGACTAGCGCGGGTGTAAAACATATACAACATCTAATAGTATATAAACCAATATACAATAATCGCTCCAGGCGTGATAGTATGCAACATTACAGAAAAGTAATAAGCATCACAGAACAATACAGATAACTGGGATCCCCGGGTTTCACAGAGCCGCTGCTGAAACCCGACGTTCCCCTGTCGTGTGGATAGCCTGTGCAATGAAACCTAGACCCCTACGGGCGCGGCAAGTTACCCGCCAAAACCTGAAGCGAGGCAGCCCCCTACAGCATAGTGAATGGACCACCCAGCACTCCACGGAATCCGGTAAGCTTGGGCACCCCTCCTTGGGTCAACCTGTACCCCCTACGAGTGCGGCGAATAGTCTGCCAATTCTAGAGTGGGACCCCTCTGCCTCTCAAAGCCATGAGATACGGACCCGTTGCCCTCCCGAACCCGGCTATCCGTGCACTCCGTCTCGGGGCAAAACCTAGTACAGTAATGAAAAATACTACAATAGGTACATCGACCGCAACCTGGTCGTGCCCCAAAAGAATATTATACAACAGGCAGTGACGGCAGTCCACAAGTTGGACGCTCGCCCCGCAATATCAAATGTACAAATAAACTCAAACTGTACTACCATTGCACACTGCTATCCACCACGACAAATCCGCAACATCACAGCACAACACAGAACATCAACGCGAATGTCACGTTCGCAAACCCGTCTAAAAGAACTATAGCAATCAGACGCGGTTTACCGATCAAATGACATTCCCGGTCGGAGATATAATGTAAGCACTGTAAACTAACATGTTTAAATTTCGATCGACCAAAGACCAAATATCAAAAAGTGGGCCCCACTGCTTACTGGTGAACAGTAACAAAATCTGGGCCAAAACGATATTTACCAAAAACCCCAAAATCCAACACAGAACCCACTGACCAAATTTGGGAGCACGTGCTCCCCACGTGGCCGCGGATGCGCGGCCAAACCATGGGTTTGGCCGCGTTTCCGCGGCAGCTTGGAGGAATCACGACCCCAAATTTTGTCGTGGCTCTTAAAAACGCCTGCACAGATTTTTAAGACATCCAGAAATTAATTTTGAGACCGTTTAAAAACAACAGAAACTGTCAAGCAAGGATTTTGCCGTTTTTGATTTTCGGTTCGATCGATGTTTTGAACGCGTTAGCACAAGTTAGTATAGCAAAATGGTTAGGCTCTGATACCACTGTAAGTCTACGCTAGCGCCCCGGCAGTCTACTGACGCCAAATGCGGAACAAAAACTTTTTAACTGGCGCTATCGTATACTTTAACCCGGATCTACCATTATTGCTAAACTAACAAACTGTAAAGAGTGTAGAAAAGTTGTACCGAATGATCCGAGTCCTTCGTTCTTTAACCATCATCCCACGCTCCGTTGCGGCTGCTCCGATCTCGTCGATCTCCGATATCCTCGTCGAGGTGGCACCACATCAACGATTCTTTAAACGGGCTCCCGCCTCTGAATTGAGGCAACTCGATCGTCAAGTTTGCTAAAAGAGACGACCAAGAATGATGTAGAGAATGAGTAGATGACTTTGTCTCACTTCGTCCAAGTCCGTGGACGATCGGTTAATGAAGTTGCCATTTTTAATCGGGTGATGGAACGAACCGAAATATGAAATTTCCATACACCCAAAAACCATAGTCTTTTCTCTCAAAAAATGAAATCATTCTCTCTCCCTTACTCAAATAGTGGCCGGCCATATATAAATAGAAGAGGGAGGTGATGGTAGGAGGAGGGAGGTGACCACAACAAGAAGCTTATCATGAACAAATATCTTAACCAATCCAAAACACATTAATGCAAATGGTGATTCAAATAAACACCTCATCTAGCCATTAATGAAACCATTAATGCACTAATGAGTCATATGCTTCATCATCACTTCTAGAAGCTTCTAGAATGATGACTCACTCATATCTGAAGAAAAGATAAATCCGTCTTTAACCGAATGTTAAAAGACGGCTGATAGAAAACTGGAAACTGGCAACTTCCAAAAGTGATCCTGAAACGACTTTCAGGATAACCCCGAAACTGTATAAATATACCCGCATTTGTATTACGACCGAATACAAATGCAACTGAGACAAAGATATTATACCTACTCAATATGATACTCGGATCCGGCTTAAACCAAAGCCGACCAGTATCATCTGCTCGAAAACTGACACGTGCGTAAACGCACGTGCATTTTCCGAACCCTGCCATAAAACCATACGGCCTCTACAACGTTTCGCCCGAACTTGGGAAACTGTCTGTGGGGGACTCTAATGACTCGTCAGTACCCTGACAGTGGGTTTAACCACAAACCGTCAGCGGTACTAGCAATGCGTAACGGCTGCCCACGGACTGACCTCAAGGGTGGCCGAGGAGCGAACTCAAGGGAGACCGATGAGCGAACTCCTCCGAAAACCCTACTGAGCCTAACAGTGACAATGTATATACAGTCCAGTCCGTTCGTCAATGAGTATCGCATATCTGCCTAGGGGGCTAGCAACGTCAGACCCCCAATAGCAGTATAAGTCGTGTCGGAGTGAAGCCTCAATACACCCTGAGATACTACTGGAGTACCTACCAGTAAATCTCCTACCATGGCCATGGATTTGTGTAATGGCTCTCCTAGACACTGCACGACCTCGCCCCCAATACCGGGAGAGACGAATCCCCTGCCGATCCGCTCACGTGCCTCCATATGGCTCGGGACTGTACTCAAAAGCTACCTGTTTGCACGACTCCTTTGAGCCGTGGTAGGGTAGAAATCAAAGCACAGTGGGAACTCACACGAGACAAATGACGACCTCAGGTCGATGAACTAACCTGTACACATGTCACCAGGGAACTGCTATCTGACGGTAGATATAATACTAACTAGCAGATTCCCGGCGAGTCCTGTCCGGTGTACTCATAACCCAATGAGCACCTGTATACATCTTAGGTGATCCAACTGACACCAGTGGCTTGTGAGACCGGCCACCGCCCCTCGTCGGGGTCTCGACTGTACACACTAGTCTACTCCGGAGTATCGATGCCCTGTCTCGAAACTCCCACGACTAGGGACCACAATTAAGGATATGCATATAAACTACCCAACTCTCACGTATATGATCGCCATCATACTGTTGGTAGTAAAGCAAGATCCTAAGGGCTCTATCAAAGTGTAACATGCAATCAGTCATCTGAACATGTACACGACTGATAAAGGCAAACCAGATAGCATACTATCATCTCGAGTAAGACTGTCCTACCGGGATAGGTCCTCCGCAATCATTGCAATCACATACCTGTGATCCAATAATTGACTATGAGGGCACTATCTCCAACAGAGAGTAAGGTAGTCATCCTCGTATTGTACGTGGACAACTTACTCTTGATAGGGAAGGAGTTTCCTATGCTACGCTCGGTCAATCTCCTCTTATCATAAGGATTCTCCAAATAGGATCAAAGTGATACCTCCTAAATCCTGGGTTATGGATCTGTGGGATAGATCTAAATGGATATTAGGATTCTCACTAGGTGTAGTGGGCTGGTATCAATCGATCCTGGGGAGAATCACTGGAAAAGTTCCAGAATGATAAGGACGACTGAATGTCAGTCGCAGGCATTGTCTTTACCTTCAGTGGAGGGACGGTATGTTGGAAGACTTCCAAGCTAAGATACCATGGCAAACTAGACGATAAAGGCTGGTGACATCTGTCACGACCCAAAAGTACGGAACATGACCGGCACTTAGGCTACGAACGTCTCAAGGCGTACGTGCTCTAAGTAAGCCGAGCCCAGAAATCCAAACCAAGAAAAGTAGTGGAGTGAAGGAAAAACCATATGTAAATCAACCAGTTTGCAACATAATATACAACGCCTAAAGGCGAGGATCACAACAGAAAAGGGAACTCAACAGCATGAAACCCAGAGAAATATAACGTGCGACTCTAAGGTCGAATGAATAAACACCACTGGTCTCTATCTCAAATAAGTACATGTTTGGTTGATGGAACTTCTAGATACAACTGAAATATAATATACAAAGTATAATGATGGGTATGATACAAATAGCCCACCTACTAGCAAGTCACCTGAAGAAGCTGTGCCCGCAAAGCCGTAATGGAACCCGTACGGCAAAACCTGCAAGAACTGGGGCACAACGGGGGTGAGTTTCCAACTCATGAATAGAAACATCTACGAACAGAAAATCGCATGTATGACGCAATCCCAGGTCATACGATCATAATATAATCCTCAAATATATAACCGGCATTCTATAACCATGACTAGGGTAACTATCTAACCCAAATGTAATCCCATGTACCTGTGTCAATGTCAGTGCCTCAGGTAGCGATGTATCATATGAATGATGTATGAAAAGTATGATCAATGTAATCAAGTCTGTATGTGATCAATGTCTGTATATAGGTGGATCCCCTCCACGTATCACCTAATGACAATAAGCATAATGCATGTAAATATGAGGATATAGTCAAAATCATGAAAACACATCATGAAACCTGTACCCAGCATCGCCACGAAATATAGCCTCAATCTCAATATCTCAATATCTCAATATCTCTGATAAGTCTCACTATCTAGGGCGCCGTCAATCCAGACCGGCCCCTACCATCAATCTCAAGACCACGACGGTATCCTCCGGATATCCGACGTGTCGGGTAAAATGACCGGTCGGTAGTGCTCCCCTGCCAGGCTCAACGCCATCTCCTGCGATCTTCTTGCCCCGGGGTACCGCACCGGGCCCACCATGTACCCCCAATAGGCCTCATCCGCCTCCTCGAATCGGGTTTCACATGTCGCTCTCAGCACCGAGAAAACACATGGTGGATGCACTGAAATATCATATCAGGGGTAACCGGGTTTTTACAACAATTACATAATCTCTTTGAAATACCCACGGCTCCCAAATCCAGAAATATCATAGAACAACATATCTCAATGCGCATAATCAGAAAACATGATGTATGTGACATATCAATGAAGTGCAGGTATAACAGTATATCATGCAACATGGAATAATAGTATGCACATATGAGGGTCATATCCTGCAGCAATAATACTACTGTGTAGTGACATGGCAATTACCGATGAAGATGTGTGTGAACTGGCAAGTAAGTGTACGTGGTACATACGCATCATCGGTAATGGTGCTAGTGTCCTAACAGCATGACGTCAACAATAGAATATGAATCACAATAAGTATGCGATGCAGAACAACAATAATAATATGCGGGAGCTGAATACCAAATACCAGGATAACTAAACGGCATCTAATGTCATAAGAGTCATATAGCTACACTACTATAAGGCTGAGCTAAAGCTAACAGTAGGTAAGGGAAACAGCCTAACCTCTGAGTCGATACATATATATACATATAGTCGGTGATCCCGCCTCGATAATATCACATCCGATACCATATTTCTATAATCGGTTATTCCCAAGTCAAGAGTGCGGATCAAACATCAAATTACAGCTCGTACGTAAATCTGTCGTACAGCATCCCCAAATCTGGGTACAGGTCAATATCACATTCGTCATGTCATTCATCTAGTATTCTCTATATCACATATCATAATCTGGGTACTGACCTATGTCTAGTACAAAGCTAACATCATCACTATCATCATGATCTGACTATTGATCAACAGTCTCGTATGAATCGATATCATCAGCACATATCATCTCAAGGAGTAAACAACGCCCAAGGCGGCCTATCATAAATATCTTGTCATCTCATATCATATCATATCCTATCTCGTATCATAATCACATGTCGATCATTTTATATGTATCACTATTCCTATGGCATTATCATCCAAAACCCGCTATCATATCGGGACGTATATCAAGTACGAATCCTGCCAATCACCGATATCATAATCTCAGATCAACTCTCATTGACTCATCTCAATCCCAAGTATCATCCTCAAACCCGTATGTGAACACATAGTCCTATACCCACTTGAACACATATCTATAAGAATCCCATAACCACATATGTAATAAGGATGTATGCAAGTATGTATGTGTAGTGCACCCACTACCTAGGGTTTCGTAACCTTTCACCAATCCAACACACCAATATCCATCTTAACATCAATAGTTAAACCAAACAACATATATAAATTGTTAGTGTGTATACACATCCGTATACATCACTACGAACTGCGGGGGTGCTATACGCCATCCACCCGACTTCTCCCCGTAGATATAAATCTACTCACCTTTCATATGTGTGCCGGTGCCGATATCGCCATTTGCATCTCCAACGCTTCGACGCAACGCGGGGTACCTACAAGGATATCACACGCTAAAACACATGAAAACCATGTCGAAAACCAAAATGGTGCACGCTATGCCCATAGGTAAAAACCTGTAGCCTCGCGTGCAAACACAGCCAACAACCTATTGCCGTTGGCGTTCAAACGCCACCCGACAGTCACGAATCATCGAATACCAAAATCCATACGAAAACAAGTCGTAAATCATGCGCCAACTCAAGAAAATCAACCCAGATTCTATCCTAACTGGAATCAGTCAAAACTAGACATACCCAGGGCCAAGTTTACAAGAAAAAGAGCCGTGCACGCAAAACGAGGGGGTTCCCTACTGTTCTGGCCGCAAATTGCGGCCAGAGGGAATTTATCTGCGGCCTGGTATGGGAGTTGCAGGCTAGGGCTTTGTGGGATGGTTCCAGGATGCCTGCACAGCTTACTGCCAAGTCAATTTTATTTTAGGAGGTCTCGGGTTGAAGCAGATACCAGAAAGGTCACAAAATCGACGAAATCGCTAAAATACGCCAAGTATAACAATTCTGGTAACTAACTGGAAATCTGGGGCAATCTTGGTTACACTGGTCTCAAATACACCTAATAAGGTTATACCAACCATCAAAACCAACCCCTGGTCAAGTCTCACTCAAATTTGCCTAAACTAGCACCAATCCACATAATAACACTAAGTTTCAGTTAAACAACTATAACTTTGCAAGTTAGGGGTTGGGTTGTGAGATTATACCTCAAGGGATCTTAGATGAATGAGAAGGGAAGAAGGAAGGACTGTGCTACATGCAGAGTTGCTCCTTTGTGGCTCTTGTTACAGTTGCAGCTGCTACTGCTGTTGTTTTCTTTCTTTGGTTATTGTTGCTGCTACAGCAGTTGTTGTTTTATGTTGTGAAGTGTTGGTTTGTGTTGGGGTATGATATTGTGTTGGTGTTGCTTGAATGATGATGTAGCTGCTGCAGGTTCAGTTGCTGCTGATGCAGTGGGGTTGAAATGTGTTGAGCTGGTGCTTGTGTTGCTGATGTTTGAGCAGCAGCACATGTAGGGGGTGGCTGAAGTGTTGATATGGGTGTATAGGTGTGGGGCTATGGTGTTAGGGGCTGGTGGTTGCAGCTGCTGTTGATTTATGATGTTTGGGCTGCTGATACAGCTGCTGCTGAGTTGCTGATGTTACTGTTGCATATAGCAGCAGCTGATGTGTTGGTATTGGGGGCTGAAGTGTGTTGATGTCTATTTGGTGTTGTGTGTAAGGTGTAGGATTGATGGTGGTGTGGTGTTTGAGTGAGAGGGAGAGATGTGATGGTTATGTAAAAGTTGTGAAAAGAAATGGAGTGTGACATTTCCTAGCCACCACTCTCACTCTCTTTTAAAATTGTTGCATGACAACCATCCAATCCTCTCTCTCTTACCAAATGTCAACCCTAACCCTAATCACCCTTAACCAAAACCCTAATTAACCCAATTAACCTAATCAAATGGTTAGACCACCATGGTCATCTAACATGGTCCAACCCTAGGCCACCATGACCAAAACATGAAACAAGTGTGACAAGTGCGGGAATGTTAAGTGCACATTTTTGCACAAAAAGCCAAAAATCCAATTAGCGATTTTTAATCGCGGTTAACACCAAAATAGCATTTAATCCATCATAAAAACTGTAAAACGGCATATTTCCACAAAATAACCTATTTTAGAATTTCCATAATTTTTGCCAGAATTTTCCCCATTTATCGGTATTTAATTATACCGACATATTAAAATATTCATTAAAAATTTATATTAAATTATGAAAATTCCCAAAAATAATATTTTATTTTTTTGAAATGTTACAGTCTTCCTCCCTTAAAGAAATTTGGTCCCCGAATTTAAATTTAAACCCCGAAATTCTAAAACATTTCAATAAAATGTCCAAGTCAACGGGGCTCCGAAATCATCAATACATAAAACACACCGTAGCGCAACACATACGCATGAGTAACGAGCAAATAATTCAAAGTCAATACTCCGTCAAGCATCTTGTAATCATCGGAGTCAAGGTGAAACACGAATGCCAAATCCGAGGCAAAACCGATATGCTAGAAATCGGAACTATATATGTAAATACCAAATCCGTATATGTAAATATCTTGAAGGGAATGCATGCTAAATTTTTTTTAAGGTCAATGTGTAATGCCCATAACACTGCACGGTGGCGGACGTCTTTATAAGAAAATAGCCATATACGTATATACCTTTTGTTTAACATTCACGACCCGCCGTTTTAAAAACAATTTAGAAGGGTTCCCTCGTTCCAAACGTCTCGTGACGCATCAGACACGTATGTAAATAATGAGACTATAGCTCGCTTTTGAAAATCCCTTTGAAATCTACCAATGCATGCAAAATATATCAAGGCACTATCCTCTGACTAGTCCTGCTCAGTGTCAAAACAAATCACAATATCATAAAACGTACTGCTCCATAAGATATCAATCCCAAAATGTGCATAAGAATACTACGTGCGTCCGGTGCGCACGGAAATCAAAATCCATAAATGTGCCATACATGGGCACAAAAAAAACATCTATGTGCATCGGGTGTGCACGAAGCATCTGTCATGGGCCACGTGTGTGCTTGACAGCAAAAACAGGTGCATCTGATATGCACGAAGAATCTCGATTTAGTGCATCTGGTGTGCACCAAATCACATCTCATAACATGCGCCCAATATGCGCTAAAAAGTCCAATTCCGGTGCATCCATCATGCCCGAAATCATGAAATCCAATATCAAGCGCCGAACACGCGCAAATCCAATCAAGTGCATAAAATGCACAAAACAAATATCGAGCATCACCCTCGAAATCGAAGTCCAGTGCATCCAAGTGCACAAAATATATGTCACTGCACTGCAAGCATATGTAAACCATACAGAGTGCAAAAACCAAATCGTGTGCGTGCATACGCACAAAATCAACTCAACTGTCTAAACCCCATAAAATCACAAACATGTGAAACCAAGGCACAAAAACGATATCAAGTACAACAACTGTGCGAAAATCGTAAATCCTCAATCATTCAAAATCAACTCATACGAATAAATCGCCAAAAATACTGAAATCAAGTATGGAGGAATAGTCCCGCTTAAGCGCATCCTCCAAGAATCTCTGGCCAACTGTCGTGGTCACTCATAGCATATCTCGTCGACGATCCTGAACTCTGGCCTACTGGTGTGCGTATCAATGGTCACTCCTGGGTCCAAGTCCTCTCTGTGGATTACCCATCTCTCGATTCATCGGCTCATCGGCCCTGTCAGGTGTGCTAATGGGGATGATTCCGTTCTGGCACTTCTCTGGTCGTCTCTCGGTCAATCCTTACGACCACACGTAAGGCAGCATATCGCTGACGTCGGCCTCTGGCTCTCTTAATGCACATGACACATCTGATCCTGGGTGCAAATATCATCGCAGCAGTATCCGGGAAGGTATCCTGCTCAAGGTCTCTTCCAAATCTCGTCTCTGCCTAACGGTCCGGAAGTCATCGTCCTTTACTATTTCTGCTTCTTGCTCCGGAACGGCTGCATACTCACCGTGACTCCTTCTGGAAGGTATATCCAAGTACAATGTCTCGCCTTCGTATCGCATCTCTGGTGTTGGCAGAGTGGAACGTCATCATATCCAGATCTTGTACGAACCTCTTACTCCACTTTTCTCTAATGTCGACTGCTTCGGACTCGCCTCGTCGTGACTGCATGGACTGAGCTCCAACGGCTATCCTCGTATCTGGAGTCTCCCAAGAAGTGCATCTCACCATCTAGCATCCTAATTAGTCGAGCCATCCGATCGATTTGTCAAGACCTCATAATCCCCCAAGAGCTCAACATCTTGGATACAGTATAATAGTATTGAGTACATACCACAGCATCGGTGGTCCAGCCGTAGAAGGGCAAACCCAAGCCTCACTAATGGCGCCGCAGAACTGCCGAAAACCCTAAGGTTCAAAGGCTTTCACATGGTCATTAAGTCGAGTTAGGGTTTCATTCTTCTAGAGGGACCATAGAATTGCCTGCCTGTCTTTCCGAATACTTAAAACTTAGACTAATAGGTTTCTGACATTCGATCATCTCTGTCGACTCTCAACATCTCCGCATGAAGTCGTCTCAGCTGGAATCAATCTATCTGATGACCTCACATCGCGGTAGCGAACAAACCACACGTCCTAGTCATTCATCCTCAGGGACTAGCGACCTGCTATCGTCTCTTAGTATACTCATACCGTAATAGCTCCAACATCTGGGGCGATATCTCGCCGTTCGCAACAATAACTGGCTCACTCGTCTGCACGCTTAACAGTGCCTTAGTCATCATGAATAAGCCATACATCAACGGTCATCAAAATCCGGCTAGCCTCTATCAGTGGCTCAATCCTCTGGTGCCAATCCGCACGTCCGAGTAATCTCATGCAGCGATCCACCCAACGCTCGTGGCGCAAACACAATCAAAAGACACATCTCTACAATCGTGTGTCGCCAGAATCACGCCCTGGTCAGTCCTTGTTCGTAACGAGCTCATGCTGACCGCAACTATAGCCATAGCTCTCCCTGCCCGTAATCGTGGCAGCAAAACCGTAACTGGTACCGATGAGGCTAGATCATGAAGGGATATAATACTGAACAAGAAATGTACATCCTAAGGCTTCTTAAGTGGAGTGGCGTGTCGTAAATATGCCGCGGAACATACCCACGGTACGTCACTCTACTTTAGTCACCTATTCCATCAACCAAGGGTCATCCTATGCTCCGAAGGTAAAACCTAACGCTTTGATACCAACTTTGTCACGACCCGAAAGTACGGAACATGACCGGCACTTAGGCTATGAACGTCTCAAGGCTTGCGTGTTCTAAGTAAGCCGAGCCCAGAAATCCAAACCAAGAAAAGTAGTGGAGTGAAGGAAAAACCATATGTAAATCAACCAGTTTGTAACATAATATACAACGCCTAAAGGCGAGGATCACAACGGAAAAGGGAACTCAACAGCATAAAACCCAGAGAAATATAACGTGGGACACTAAGGTCGAATGAATAAACACCACTGGTCTCTATCTCAAATAAGTACATGTTTGGTTGATGGAACTTCTAGATACAACTGAAATATAATATACAAAGTATAATGATGGGTATGATACAAATAACCCACCTACTAGCAAGTCACCTGAAGAAGCTGTGCCCGCAAAGCCGTAATGGAACCCATACGGCAAAACCAGCAAGAACTGGGGCACAACGGGGGTGAGTTGCCAACTCGTGAATAGAAAACATCTACGAACAGAAAATCGCATGTATGGCGCAATCCTAGGTCATACAATCATAATATAATCCTCAAATATATAACCAGTATTCTATAACCATGACTAGGGTAACTATCTAACCCAAATGTAATCCTATGTACCCGTGTCAATGTCAGTGCCTCAGGTAGCAATGTATCATATGAATGATGTATGAATGCATGAAAAGTATGATCAATGTAATTAAGTCTGTATGTGATCAATGTCTGTATATAGGTGGATCCCCTCCACGTATCACCCAATGCCAATAAGCATCATGCATATAAATATGAGGATATAGTCAAAATCATGAAAACACATCATGCAACCTGTGCCCAGTATCGGCACGAAACATAGCCTCAATCTCAATATCTCAATATCTCTGATAAGTCTCACTATCTAGGGCGCCGTCAATCCAGACCGGCCCCTACCATCAATCTCAAGACCACGACGGTATCCTCCGGATATCCGACGTGTCGGGTAAAATGACCGATTGGTAGTGCTCCCCTGCCAGGCTCAACACCATCTCCTGCGATCTTCTTGCCCCGGGGTACCGCACCGGGCCCACCATGTACCCGCAATCGGCCTCATCCGCCTCCTCGAATCAGGATTCACATGTCGCTCTCAGCACTAAGAAAACACATGGTGGACGCACTGAAATATCATATCAGGGGTAACCGGGTTTTTACAACAATTACATAATCTCTTTGAAATACCCACGGCTCCCAAATCCAGAAATATCATAGAACAACATATCTCAATGCGCATAATCAGAAAACATGATGTATGTGACATATCAATGAAGTGCAAGTATAACAGTATATCATGCAACATGGAATAATAGTATGCACATATGAGGGTCATATCCTGCAGCAATAATACTACTGTGTAGTGACATGGCAATTACCGATGAAGATGTGTGTGAACTGGCAAGTAAGTGTACGTGGTACATACGCATAATCGGTAATGGTGCTGGTGTCCTAACAGCATGACGTCAACAATAGAATATGAATCACAATAAGTATGCGATGCAGAACAACAATAATAATATGCGGGAGCTGAATACCAAATACCAGAATAACTAAACGGCATCTAATGTCATAAGAGTCATATAACTACACCACTATAAGGCTGAGCTAAAGCTAACAGTAGGTAAGGGAAACCGCCTAACCTCTGAGTCGATACATATATATACATATAGTCGGTGATCCCGCCTCGATAATATCACATTCGATACCATATTGCTATAATCGATTATTCCCAAGTCAAGAGTGCGGATCAAACATTAAATTACAGCTCGTATGTAAATCCGTCGTACGACATCCCCAAATCTGGGTACAGGTCAATATCACATTCGTCATGTCATTCATCTAGTATTCTCTATATCACATATCATAATCTGGGTACTGACCTACGTCTAGTACAAAGCTAACATCATCACTATCATCATGATCTGACTACTGATCAACAGTCTCGTATGAATCGATATCATCAGCACATATCATCTCAAGGAGTAAACAACGCCCAATGCGGCCTATCATAAATATCTTGTCATCTCATATCATATCATATCCTATCTCGTATCATAATCACACGCCGGTGTCGATGTCGCCATTTGCATCTCCAACGCTTCGACGCCACGCGGGGTACCTACAAGGATATCACATGCTAAAACACATGAAAACCATGTCGGAAACCAAAATGGTGCACGCTATGCCCATAGGTAAAAACCTGTAGCTT
The DNA here is from genome assembly GCA_030015575.1 of Agapanthus africanus. Lineage (NCBI taxonomy): Eukaryota > Viridiplantae > Streptophyta > Magnoliopsida > Asparagales > Amaryllidaceae > Agapanthus > Agapanthus africanus. The sequence continues at coordinate 105,864,029 of JASDDO010000031.1, forward strand.
CGCGTGCAAACACAGCCAACAACCTGTTGCCGTTGGCGTTCAAACGCCACCCGACAGTCACGAATCATTGAATACCAAAATCCATACGAAAACAAGTCGTAAATCATGCGCCAACTCAAGAAAATCAACCCAGATTCTATCCTAACTGGAATCAGTCAAAACTAGACATACCCAGGGCCAAGTTTACATGAAAAAGAGCTGTGCATGCAAAACGAGGGGGTTCCCTACTGTTCTGGCCGCAAATTGCGGCCAGAGGAAATTTATCTGCGGCGTGGTATGGGAGTTGGGAGCTAGGGCTTTGTTGGATAGTTCCAGGATGTCTGCATAGCTTACTGCCAAGTCAATTTTATTTTAGGAGGTCTCGGGTTGAAGCAGATACCAGAAAGGTCACAAAATCGCTAAAATACGCCAAGTATAACAATTCTGGTAACTAACTAGAAATCTGGGGCAATCTTGGTTACACTAGTCTCAAATACACCCAATAAGGTTATACCAACCATCAAAACCAACCCTTGGTCAAGTCTCACTCAAATTTGCCTAAACTAGCACCAATCCACATAATAACACTAAGTTTTAGTTAAACAACTATAACTTTGCAAGTTAGGGGTTGGGTTGTGAGATTATACCTCAAGGGATCTTAGATGAAGGAGCAGAGAAGAAGGAAGGACTGTGCTGCATGCAGAGTTGCTCCTTTGTGGCTCTTGTTACAGTTGCAGCTGCTACTGCTGCTGTTTTCTTTCTTTGGTTGTTGCTGTTGCTACAGCAGTTGTTGTTTTATGTTGTGAAGTGTTGGTTTGTGTTGGGGTATGATATTGTGTTGGTGTTGCTTAAATGATGATGTAGCTGCTGCAGGTTCAGTTGCTGCTGATGCAGTGGGGCTGAAATGTGTTGAGCTGGTGCTTTTGTTGCTGATGTTTGAGCGGCAGCACATGTAGGGTGGCTGAAGTGTTGATATGGGTGTATGGGTGTGGGGCTATGGTTTTAGGGGCTGGTGGCTGCAGCTGCTGTTGATTGCTGATGTTTGGGCTGCTGATACAGCTGCTGCTGAGTTGCTGATGTTACTGTTGCATATAGCAGCAGCTGATGTGTTGGTATTGGGGGCTGAAGTGTGCTGATGTCTATTGGGTGTTGTGTGTAAGGTGGAGGATTGATGGTGGTGTGGTGTTTGAGTGAGAGGGAGAGATGTGCTAGTTATGTAAAAGTTGTGAAAAGAAATGGAGTGTGACATTTCCTAGCCACCACTCTCACTCTCTTTTAAAATTGTTGCATGACAACCATCCAATCCTCTCTCTCTCTTACCAAATGTCAACCCTAACCCTAATCACCCTTAACCAAAACCCTAATTAACCCAATTAACCTAATCAAATGGTTAGGCTACCATGGTCATCTAACATGGTCCAACCCTAGGCCACCATGACCAAAACATGAAACAAGTGTGACAAGTGTGGGAATGTTATGTGCACATTTTTGCATAAAAAGCCAAAAATTCAATTAGCGATTTTTAATCGCGGTTAACACCAAAATAGCATTTAATCCATCATAAAAATTGTAAAACGGCATATTTCCACAAAATAACCTATTTTAGAATTTCCATAATTTTTGCCAGAATTTTCCCCATTTATCGGTATTTAATTATACCGACATATTAAAATATTCATTAAAAATTTATATTAAATTATGAAAATTCCAAAAAATAATATGTTATTTTTTTGAAATGTTAAGTGGGAGCAGCGAAAACGTGTGCAAGATGCTTTGTGTGACAAAGCAGGCATCGCGGAGTTGGAACGTCTGTTTTGATGTGGTAGTCAAAGAGTTTGACTTCATCAAAATAGTAGATGAACCTTGTATATACAAAAAGGTAGTAGAGAGTAAGGTAGTCATCCTCGTATTGTACGTGGACAACTTACTCTTGATAAGGAAGGAGTTTCCTATGCTACGCTCGGTCAATCTCCTCTTATCATAAGGATTCTCCAAATAGGATCAAAGTGATACCTCCTAAATCCTGGGTTATGGATCCATGGGATAGATCTAAATGGATATTAGGATTCTCACTAGGTGTAGTGGGATGGTATTAATCGATCCTGGGGAGAATCACTGGAAAAGTTCCAGGGTGATAAGGACGACTGAATTTCAATTGCAGGCATTGTCTTTGTAAGTCGATGTAGTACACCCCAGTACTTATGGGGAGGCGGATTTTACAAAAACTTATCAAGTTTAAACAACGAACATCGACTAACCGCTTGAATCGAAGCTAAACCCTAAATACCGTATTCTATGAGTTTCTTTTCATAAGAGTGATTAGGGATTATACCTAATGAACCGGTCCTTCTTCTTTATGTCCTCCTTGGTTCTCCTCGGCCTTCTCTAGGTAGTAGACGATCCACCCGAGAGCGAAACTCCAAGCTAAACCTCTAATTTGAGGTAACTAATCAACTTTGATTGCTAATCAAAGATGAGAGGATGATATAGAGTGAGGGTTATGGATTGTTTAGTCTAACTAAACCTTTGATCTCAACACATGAGGATTAAGGATTAGTATCTTGAAGATGAGAGCTTGAGGAGAGAGAATGTGTAATATGATAATGAGAGAAGAGAGAGAGTGTATCATAATATTATGAAGCATTCTTATTTTCAATAAATCAATAAAGGAAATGAATAAGCATGCTTCACAAAATATCTTGTGATGATTCATTAACATGAGTCATTAAGCAATAAATGAGCATTAATGAAGTGAATGAATCACCACTATGACTCACTCTCTTTCCAAAACAAACCTCCTTAGTCACATCTTCTAGAAGCTTCTCGAGTAATTACGAGAACGCCCCTCCGATCCGTAAAAATACGGAAAAACTTTAGACTGTAAAAATCCAATAACCGGATACCAGTAACTGGCTTAAACCAAAGCCGACTGGTAAAATCTGTCCGAAAGTCGTACGCGCGTAAACGCACGTATGCGTCCGAACCCTTTGTCGCAAAACCATGCAACCTCTATATCGTTTCGCCTGGAGTAGGAAACTCTCTGTGTGGGACTCTAGAGACTCGACTACTACGCTGGCAGTGGGTTTAACCACAGACCGCAAGCGGCACTAGCTGTACGTAACGGTCCCCAGGTAGTTGTCGATAAGAAGGCCGATGAGTAAACCCATCCGAACTCCTACTGAGTCTGATGTGACAATCTCCATACAGTCCGGTCCGTTCGTCCATGACTATCGCATATCGGGCCTAGGGGGGCGGCAAGCGTCAGTCCCCTAATAGCGGTATAAGTCGTGTCGGAGTGAAGCCCATTACACCCTGAGAAACTGCTGGAACCTACCAGCAAATCTCGCTTGCCCTGGCCAGGGACTTTGCGTAATGGCTCTCTGACACAGCACGATATCTACTCCCAATACCGGGAGGGACGAATCCTGTCTAACCGCCACTGCCTCCAAGTGCTCGGGACTGCACCCAACTGCTACCTGTTTGCACGACTCCATAGAGCCGTGGTAGGGTAGCAATCTAAGAACAGTGGGACACACTCGAGGCGAAGTAGCAGTGTCAAGTCTGCGGACTACGCTGTACTCATGTCACCTGGGAACTGTTCACTGACGACTGGTATCAAACCAACCAACAGTTCCCTGTGAGTCCTGTCCGGTGTACCCGTAACCTAACGAGCACCTGTATACTATCTCCAGTATGACGTACTGATGGCTGTGGGACAGACCATCTCCCCAACTGGGATGAGAAGCGTACACACTAGTCTACTCCGGAGTATCGATGCTCTGTCTCGATAATCCAACGACCAGGGACCTGAATAAGGATGTGCTTGTAGACTACCCAGCCCCCACTAGTGTGACTGCCATCACAACGCTGGTAGACAAGCAAGATCCTAAGAGCTCTATCAATACGTATACTCACATATTAAGATAGAATAAACCAAGTAGCATACTACCATGTTTAGCAAGACTGTTATATACATGTGAATATCCCAAGCTTCCATTAAGTAATATACAAGCTAGTATGATACAGTAATGGCCTTCTAGGGCATAAACATTAACAATCTCCCACTTGCACTAGGGCCATGTACTGGCATATCGCAGACCAATGATCTCGAGTAGCCTCTCGAACTGAATCTGAGGAAGGGCCTTCGTGAATGGATCAGCAATGTTCTCTTCTGAAGCAACTCTCCGAACCTCGATCTCCTGACGATCAATGATCTCCCTGATCAGGTGATACCGCCTCAAGATGTGTCTGGACTTCTGATGGGACCTTGGTTCCTTCGCTAAAGCTATAGCTCCGTTGTTGTCGCAATACAGAGGTATTGGATCAACTATGGTAGGAACCACCTGAAGTTCTGTTAGGAACTTCTTCATCCAGACTGCTTCTTTTGCGGCATCGCAAGCAGCTATATACTCCGCTTCCATCGTCGAGTCAGCAACGGTGTCCTGCTTGGAGCTCTTCCAGCACACCGCCCCTCCATTGAGGGTAAAGACATAACCCGACATGGACTTGGAATCGTCCTTATCACTCTGGAAGCCGGAATCAGCAAAGGCCTCCAACCTGAGGTCTTTTCCGCCGTAAACCAAGAACATCTCCTTAGTCCTCCTCAGGTACTTGAGAATGTTCTTTACTGCTATCCAGTGTTTCTCCCCTGGGTCTGACTGATACCGGCTTACCACGCTCAGTGCGTAAGCTACATCTGGTCTGGTACACAACATCGCATACATTATAGAGCCTACCGCAGAAGCGTAGGGTATAATAGACATGCGTTCCCTTTCCAAATCAGTCTTGGGAGACATCTCTTTGGAGAGGGTGATTCCGTGACAAGCCGGTAGATTACCGCGCTTTGAATCTTCCATACTGAATCTCTTCAGTACAGTGTCGATATACCTGGACTGCGAAAGTCCCAACATCCTCTTGGATCTATCACGATAGATCCGGATCCCCAGAATGTAAGAGGCATCACCCAGGTCTTTCATGGAGAACCTGTGTGACAAGAATCCTTTGACAGATTGTAGCATAGGAATGTCATTTCCTATCAATAGAATGTCATCCACGTACAAGACGAGGAATACGACACTTCTGGCCACAACTTTACTATATATGCACGGTTCATCTGGATTTTTGATAAAGTCATATTCTTTGACTGTCTCATCAAAACAGATGTTCCAACTCCGCGATGCCTGCTTTAGTCCATAAATGGACTTAAGCAGCTTGCATACTTTCCCGCTGCTCCCACTCTGATTGAAACCCTCTGGCTGATCCATATAGACGCTCTCTTCTAAATTTCCATTCAGAAAAGCCGTCTTTACGTCCATCTGCCAGATTTCATAATCATGGAACGCAGCAATAGCAAGAAGGACCCGAATGGATTTGAGCATAGCCACTGGAGAAAAAGTTTCGTCATAGTCCAAACCAGGTCTTTGACGAAAACCCTTTGCAACAAGTCTAGCCTTATAGGTTTCCACCTGTCCATCTACACCAATCTTTTTCTTGAAGATCCATTTGCATCCTATGGGTTTTACCCCATCTGGAGCAAAGTCCAAAGTCCATACTTTGTTGGTGTACATGGACTCCATTTCGGTCCGCATTGCATCTAGCCATCGTACCGAGTCGCCGCTCTGGATGGCCTGCCTGAAGTCAGTAGGTTCATCATCATCTATGATGCAATCCTCTCTATCCCCATCTATGAGAAAACCGTAGTATCTCTCAGGCGGACGAGACGGCCTACTACTCCTGCGGAGGGGTGCGGGAATGTTCTGTTCTTCTTGAACCTCTGGTTCTACCAAACTTTCAGTAGCAGTTTGTGGTTCTGGAATTTCTTCCAGTTCTATTTCGCTCCCACTTGATTCCTTTTCTAAAAACTGATGTTCTAGAAAATGGGCATTACGAGAAACAAATACCTTCTGTTCCTCTGCGTAATAGAATAGATATCCCCTGGAGTGCTTTGGATATCCCACAAACAAACACTTTACTGATCGTGCCTCGAGCTTGTCCACATGCTGCTTTTTAACAAAAGCTGGACATCCCCAAATCTTTATATACTGTAGATGGGGTTTCTTCCCACTCCACATCTGATATGGAGTGGTAGGCACAGTCTTGGTAGGTACCATGTTCAAAAGATATGCCGCTGATTCTAGCGCATGTCCCCAGAAAGATCGCGGTAACTCAGCATTACTCATCATGGATCGCACCATATCCAATAGGGTTCGATTCCGTCTCTCCGATACACCGTTATGCTGTGGAGTGTATGGAGGAGTAAGCTGAGAGAGAATTCCTTTCTCTTTTAGGTAACCTAGGAACTCGGCACTCAAGTATTCACCACCTCGATCAGATCTAAGTGTCTTTATACTTTTGCCGGTTTGGTTTTCTACTTCATTCTTATACTCTTGGAATTTCTCAAAAGCCTCGGATTTATGTTTCATCAGATAAATGAATCCGTATCTTGAGTAATCATCCGTGAAAGTAATGAAATAGGAAAAACCACCTCTCGCATGTGTAGACATTGGACCGCATACATCACTGTGTATGAGTCCTAAGAGCTCGCTCGCTCTTACTCCTTGTCCAGTAAATGGAGTCTTTGTCATCTTTCCTTTGAGACAAGATTGACAAGTGTCATAAGTTTGATATTCGAACGTGTCCAAATATCCTTCTCTATGCAACTTAGTCAACCTTCTCTCATTGATGTGACCCAGTCTACAATGCCATAAGAAAGCTTTATTTAAATCTGGAGACTTTCTTTTTAGTGTGTTCTGGACATTGAAAATTTGGAGTTGGTTTAACACATATATGCCGTTATTTAGAGTACCGGACCCAATCAAACCATGATTAAGGTGGATGTTAACAACATCTCTTACAAACGTGAAATCATAACCTTTATTTGATAACAAGGAAACTGATATGATATTACACGTTAAGCTGGGTACAAAATAACAGTTATGTAAAACCAAAATGTGTCCACTCGTCAATCCTAGGTGATAATCCCCGACGGACGCAGCTCCCACGCTAGCTCCGTTAGCAACCCTGAGGATCATATCACCTTCCTTCAGCACTCTACGGTTTCTCAGTGCCTGCAATGAATTGCAAATATGAGATCCTGACCCGGTATCCAATACCCAGGAAGTAGAGTTGATCGACAGACAATTCTCAATTACAAACACACCTGAAGTCGAAGCCACAGCTTGCTTCGGTTCCTGGTTCTTGGCGTTCCACGCCTTGCAATCCTTCTTCCAGTGCCCTTTCCTGTGACAATGGAAGCACTCATCCAGGCCAACTACCGGTGCTGTAAACTTTTTCTTTCCCTTCTTTCCCACCTTACTAACACCTCCTCTAGGTCTGGGTGCGGCCTTCTTCTTCCTTCCTTTGGCCCTAGCCTTGGACCCGGAAGAAGATGAACCGCCAACAAACATAGCGGGTGTTTCCCTTGCCTTCTGCAAGGTGCCCTCTGCACTCCTTAACATGTTCAGGAGTTCCGCAAGTTCAACTTCTTTTCCTTGAAGATTGAAGTTGAGGATAAACTGGGCGTAGGTGGGAGGAAGGGACTGGAGAACAAGGTCTGTATAGAGCTCATTATCCAAAGTCGTCCCAAGGTCCGCGAGCTCTTCAATATAGCCGATCATCTGTAGGACATGTTCACCTACTGATGACCCGACAGCCAACCTCGCTCGAAACAATTTCTTAGAGGTCTCGTATCTTGCTATACGAGATTGCTCTCCATAAAGTTCCTTTGTATGGAGAAATATGCCATCTAGGGACATATCCTCGTGCCTCCTCTGATGTTCATTGTTCATCGAGGCAAGCACGATGCACTTGGCTCTCGCGCAATCTAAATCCCAGGTTTTGCGGATTTCCTTATCCGCATTGCTGGATTTGGGACCAAGGACAGCAGGTGCTGTAGCGGTGAGGACGTACCCCAGTTTGTCATAGGTCAAAGCCATCTTGACATTCCGCAGCCAATCTTTATAGTTTGGCCCCGTCAGTATATTTTTCTCTAAAAGTAACTTAAGTCCAGTCATTTTCAGGGTCGCTGCAATTAGGAGAGAGAGAAGAAAACTCTTTAGCATGATGCTCTTGCAAGTTTAGAGTGGTTTTTAGTTTATCTAAACTGGATGGCTCCCACTGTTTCTCGAATCCTTCCTCAAACCATAAAAGAAGAATTAGCCAAGACTATTCTCACCGTACAATACTTGCTTAACCGTTCAGCCAGGCCGGTGTCGATACTTCGAGGGAGGTTTTCCAACGCTTTCGCGAAGTTCCTTAATTAAATAACCTCTTTTCTCTGGGGGCGTAACCCCGCTGACACTTTTCTGGACACCTACTAGGTTTATAGCATTGATCGTTAAGCGACGAATATCCTGATAAGTAGCATATACTCACAGTAGGATCGGGATCCAAATATCATCGTCTGATAATGCTGTAGGAATGCTACCAACATTCATCAAACTCAAAATGGTATGCATCTCTTTGCAAATTTCAGTTTCTTTAGAAATTCCCGATATAAGTTTTTACCCCATGTTCTTATGACCTTGGCGTTAGGTCAAAATGTCATAAGTCACATGTCAAGTTCTACCCATCATTATCCTGTCAGTTTGAACCCATCCGTATATATCCTTGACGTTCGGCCAAAATGATAATACGACTGTCCCAAACTAACTCATCTATCTATGCAACAAATGAATATCCAGCAGCTACCAAACACTATGCCTTGGCGTTAGGTCAAAATACATAGCTTGAATACTACTGAATACCCAGATGAAATGACGGAGGGCTACGAATGGTTTTGGCGAAACCGTGAACGTAGTGAACTTGATATAACCGAAGGAACCTGATAGCTTTTAAAAGGAGTGGTTAAATCTCCGCATTTAAAAATATCTGTTTTTAAAAATAACCGAGTGGTTTCTTTTAAATTGTTCCAACGATTGTAACTTTGGTTTGTTTTACTTTGCATTATAGATAATGCGTCCCATCATTAACCTATCATTGCAGAAAACAACGAAAATATAACGTCCTCTTATGCCATCCGCATTCGCCACGGGGTCCCGTCATCACCCGTTAGGTTACTTAACTAACGACAGAGCGGGGGCTGGGCTAGCGCGGGTGTAAAACATAAGTGACGTCTAAATAGCTATAATAAATATAGATATTTTACATTCGTCTGACGCAATGATATTCATTCCAGAACACAGATAAACAATATTGGATATGCAAGCAATCTGTATTTCTTTTGAGCCTGCAAGAAGAGACAGATTACACAGTTGTGATGAATAGCCGTTTACCCCACCCTCGACCCCTACGGGTACGGCAAACTACCCACCCGGCAGTCTGTGTACCCCACCTTGGGTCAGTCCTAGGAGCAAAAACAGTAAAATGAAATAATACAACGGTGGCTACAACCGCAACCTGGAAGTGCCCCGCGAAAATAATATTACAACAAATTACATTTACAACAAATGAATAAATCAATAAACCATTGTTAACCCCGGCTATACACCACAACAGTCCAATACAGTTTATATGCACAAACAGATATAACCATTTCAGAAATGTGCAACCCCCTGCCAACCGACATACTAGCAGTTGGGGGAGGTTTACGAACACATCAAACAATCACAGATATAATCCAATACGCAAATACTGTATTTTTCGATCGAATAAACAACTTCAAAATTGCTCCAAAATCTGCTCTGTTAAACAGTAACCTGAGCAATAATTAAATATTCCAGAAAACCCCAAATGTCACAGGGGACCCACCCATGAAAAATGAGCTCATGACTCGGCAACTCGGCCGCGGAAGCGCGGCGGATCGGTTGGATCCGCGGCGCTTCCGCGGCGCTTTAGTCGAATCATGGGCTCGTTTTTCTTGGGTGTTCTCCTGTGTTCATGTCAAGCTCTCTGAACACACCAGAAAAATTTTAGGACTTCATTTTCACTTCGACAGAAACTTAACAGAACTAGGGTTTTCCGGGATCGTTTTTTCGTTCGAAATTCGTACAAATTTGCGATTAAGTTATTTAGTGTTTAGCGAGGCTCTGATACCACTGTAAGTCGATGTAGTACACCCCAGTACTTATGGGGAGGCGGATTTTACAAAAACTTATCAAGTTTAAACAACGAACATCGACTAACCGCTTGAATCGAAGCTAAACCCTAAATACCGTATTCTATGAGTTTCTTTTCATAAGAGTGATTAGGGATTATACCTAATGAACCGGTCCTTCTTCTTTATGTCCTCCTTGGTTCTCCTCGGCCTTCTCTAGGTAGTAGACGATCCACCCGAGAGCGAAACTCCAAGCTAAACCTCTAATTTGAGGTAACTAATCAACTTTGATTGCTAATCAAAGATGAGAGGATGATATAGAGTGAGGGTTATGGATTGTTTAGTCTAACTAAACCTTTGATCTCAACACATGAGGATTAAGGATTAGTATCTTGAAGATGAGAGCTTGAGGAGAGAGAATGTGTAATATGATAATGAGAGAAGAGAGAGAGTGTATCATAATATTATGAAGCATTCTTATTTTCAATAAATCAATAAAGGAAATGAATAAGCATGCTTCACAAAATATCTTGTGATGATTCATTAACATGAGTCATTAAGCAATAAATGAGCATTAATGAAGTGAATGAATCACCACTATGACTCACTCTCTTTCCAAAACAAACCTCCTTAGTCACATCTTCTAGAAGCTTCTCGAGTAATTACGAGAACGCCCCTCCGATCCGTAAAAATACGGAAAAACTTTAGACTGTAAAAATCCAATAACCGGATACCAGTAACTGGCTTAAACCAAAGCCGACTGGTAAAATCTGTCCGAAAGTCGTACGCGCGTAAACGCACGTATGCGTCCGAACCCTTTGTCGCAAAACCATGCAACCTCTATATCGTTTCGCCTGGAGTAGGAAACTCTCTGTGTGGGACTCTAGAGACTCGACTACTACGCTGGCAGTGGGTTTAACCACAGACCGCAAGCGGCACTAGCTGTACGTAACGGTCCCCAGGTAGTTGTCGATAAGAAGGCCGATGAGTAAACCCATCCGAACTCCTACTGAGTCTGATGTGACAATCTCCATACAGTCCGGTCCGTTCGTCCATGACTATCGCATATCGGGCCTAGGGGGGCGGCAAGCGTCAGTCCCCTAATAGCGGTATAAGTCGTGTCGGAGTGAAGCCCATTACACCCTGAGAAACTGCTGGAACCTACCAGCAAATCTCGCTTGCCCTGGCCAGGGACTTTGCGTAATGGCTCTCTGACACAGCACGATATCTACTCCCAATACCGGGAGGGACGAATCCTGTCTAACCGCCACTGCCTCCAAGTGCTCGGGACTGCACCCAACTGCTACCTGTTTGCACGACTCCATAGAGCCGTGGTAGGGTAGCAATCTAAGAACAGTGGGACACACTCGAGGCGAAGTAGCAGTGTCAAGTCTGCGGACTACGCTGTACTCATGTCACCTGGGAACTGTTCACTGACGACTGGTATCAAACCAACCAACAGTTCCCTGTGAGTCCTGTCCGGTGTACCCGTAACCTAACGAGCACCTGTATACTATCTCCAGTATGACGTACTGATGGCTGTGGGACAGACCATCTCCCCAACTGGGATGAGAAGCGTACACACTAGTCTACTCCGGAGTATCGATGCTCTGTCTCGATAATCCAACGACCAGGGACCTGAATAAGGATGTGCTTGTAGACTACCCAGCCCCCACTAGTGTGACTGCCATCACAACGCTGGTAGACAAGCAAGATCCTAAGAGCTCTATCAATACGTATACTCACATATTAAGATAGAATAAACCAAGTAGCATACTACCATGTTTAGCAAGACTGTTATATACATGTGAATATCCCAAGCTTCCATTAAGTAATATACAAGCTAGTATGATACAGTAATGGCCTTCTAGGGCATAAACACTAACAGTCTTTACCCTCAGTGGAGGGACAGTATGTTGGAAGACTTCCAAGCTAAGATACCGTGGCAAACTAGACGATAAAGGCTGGTGACATCGCTATCAAAGATACTACCAAAGAGGCATTTTGGGTGTATATTAGTTCATGAGATGAACTAGGTTCCTACCATTTGTAAGTCGATGTAGTACACCCCAGTACTTGTGGGGAGGCGGAATTTTCAAAAACGATCATGTTTAAAGAACGAACATCGACTAACCGCTTAAATCGAAGCTAAACTATAAATAACCGTACACAAAGAGTTTCTTATCAATTGTGTTTAGGGATTATACCTAATGAAACCGGTCCTTCGTCTTTGTGTTCTCCTTTGTTCTCCTCGACCTTCTCTAGGTAGTAGACGATCCACCCGAGAGCAAAACACCAAGCTACACTTCTAACTTGAGGTAACTAATCTACTTTGATTGCTTAATCAAAGAAGAAAGGATGATATAGAGTGAAGGTAATGGATGTTTAAGTCTAACTAAACCTTTGATCTCAACACATGAGGATTAAGGATTAATCTCTTGAAGATGAGAGCTTGAGGAGAGAGAATGTGAGATAAGATTATGAGATGAGAGAGAGTGTATCATAATATATTATGAAGCATTCTTATTAAAGAATAAATCAATAATAGAAATGAATAAGCATGCTTCATAAATGAAAAGAGGTGATTCATTAACATGAGTCATTAAGCATTTATGGTGCATTAATGATCATGATGAATCACCCTTATGACTCACTAATCTTATCTAAAGCTTATGTCACCTTAACCTCCTTAGTCACATCTTCTAGAAGCTTCTCGTACAATTACGAGAACGCCCCTCCAATCCGCAAAAATACGGAAAAACTTTAGACTGAAAAAATCCAATAACCGGATACCAGTAACTGGCTTAAACCAAAGCCGACTGGAAAAAACTGTCCGAAAGTCGTACGTGCGTAAACGCACGTATGCGTCCGAACCCTTTGTCGCAAAACCATGCGACCTCTATATCGTTTCGCCTGGAGTAGGAAACTCTCTGTGTGGGACTCTAGAGACTCAACTACTACGCTGGCAGTGGGTTTAACCACAGACCGCAAGCGGCACTAGCTGTACGTAACGGTCCCCAGGTAGTTGTCGATAAGAAGGCCGATGAGAAAACCCATCCGAACTCCTACTGAGTCTGATGTGACAATCTCCATACAGTCCGGTCCGTTCGTCCAAGACTATCGCATATCGGGCCTAGGGGGCGGCAAGCGTTAGTCCCCTAATAGCGGTATAAGTCGTGTCGGAGGGAAGCCCATTACACCCTGAGAAACTACTGGAACCTACCAGCAAATCTCGCTTGCCCTGGCCAGGGACTTTGCGTAATGGCTCTCTGACACAGCACGATATCTACTCCCAATACCGGGAGGGACGAATCCTGTCTAACCGCCACTGCCTCCAAGTGCTCGGGACTGCACCCAACTGCTACCTGTTTGCACGACTCCTTTGAGCCGTGGTAGGGTAGCAATCTAAGAACAGTGGGACACACTCGAGGCGAAGTAGCAGTGTCAAGTCTGCGGACTACGCTGTACTCATGTCACCTGGGAACTGTTCACTGACGACTGGTATCAAACCAACCAACAGTTCCCTGTGAGTCCTGTCCGGTGTACCCGTAACCTAACGAGCACCTGTATACTATCTCCAGTACGACGTACTGACGGCTGTGGGACAGACCATCTCCCCAACTGGGATGAGAAGCGTACACACTAGTCTACTCCGGAGTATCGATGCTCTGTCTCGATAATCCAACGACCAGGGACCTGAATAAGGATGTGCTTGTAGACTACCCAGCCCCCACTAGTGTGACTGCCATCACAACGTTGGTAGACAAGCAAGATCCTAAGAGCTCTATCAATACGTACACTCACATATTAAGATAGAAAAACCAAGTAGCATACTACCATGTTTAGCAAGACTGTTATATACATGTGAATATCCCAAGCTTCCATTAAGTAATATACAAGCTAGTATGATACAGTAATGGCCTTCTAGGGCATAAACACTAACAATCTCCCACTTGCACTAGGGCCATGTACTGGCGTATCGAAGACCGATGATCTCGAGTAGCCGCTCGAACTGAATCTGAGGAAGGGCCTTTGTGAATGGATCAGCAATGTTCTCTTCTGAAGCAACTCTCCGAACCTCAATCTCCTGACGATCAATGATCTCCCTGATCAGGTGATACCGCCTCAAGATGTGTCTGGACTTCTGATGGGACCTTGGTTCCTTCGCTAAAGCTATAGCTCCGTTGTTGTCGCAATACAGAGGTATTGGATCAACTATGGTAGGAACAACCTGAAGTTCTGTTAGGAACTTCTTCATCCAGACTGCTTCTTTTGCGGCATCGCAAGCAGCTATATACTCCGCTTCCATCGTCGAGTCGGCAACGGTGTCCTGCTTGGAGCTCTTCCAGCACACCGCCCCTCCATTGAGGGTAAAGACATAACCCGACATGGACTTGGAATCGTCCTTATCACTCTGGAAGCCGGAATCAGCAAAGGCCTCCAACCTGAGGTCTTTTCCGCCGTAAACCAAGAACATCTCCTTAGTCCTCCTCAGGTACTTGAGAATGTTCTTTACTGCTATCCAGTGTTTCTCCCCTGGGTCTGACTGATACCGGCTTACCACGCTCAGTGCGTAAGCTACATCTGGTCTGGTACACAACATCGCATACATTATAGAGCCTACCGCAGAAGCGTAGAGTATAATAGACATGCGTTCCCTTTCCAAATCAGTCTTGGGAGACATCTCTTTGGAGAGGGTGATTCCGTGACAAGCCGGCAGATTACCGCGCTTAGAATCTTCCATACTGAATCTTTTCAGTACAGTGTCGATATACCTGGACTGCGAAAGTCCCAACATCCTCTTGGATCTATCACGATAGATCCGGATCCCCAGAATGTAAGAGGCATCACCCAGGTCTTTCATGGAGAACCTGTGTGACAAGAATCCTTTGACAGATTGTAGCATAGGAATGTCATTTCCTATCAATAGAATGTCATCTACGTACAAGACGAGGAATACGACACTTCTGGCCACAACTTTACTATATATGCACGGTTCATCTGGATTTTTGATAAAGTCATATTCTTTGACTGTCTCATCAAAACAGATGTTCCAACTCCGCGATGCCTGCTTTAGTCCATAAATGGACTTAAGCAGCTTGCATACTTTCCCGCTACTCCCACTCTGATTGAAACCCTCTGGCTGATCCATATAGACGCTCTGTTCTAAATTTCCATTCAGAAAAGCCGTCTTTACGTCCATCTGCCAGATTTCATAATCATGGAAGGCAGCAATAGCAAGAAGGACCCGAATGGATTTGAGCATAGCCACTGGAGAAAAAGTTTCGTCATAGTCCAAACCAGGTCTTTGACGGAAACCCTTTGCAACAAGTCTAGCCTTATAGGTTTCCACCTGTCCATCTACACCAATCTTTTTCTTGAAGATCCATTTGCATCCTATGGGTTTTACCCCATCTGGAGCAAAGTCCAAAGTCCATACTTTGTTGGTGTACATGGAATCCATTTCGGTTCGCATTGCATCTAGCCATCGTACCGAGTCGCCGCTCTGGATGGCCTGCTGGAAGTCAGTAGGTTCATTATCATCTATGATGCAATCCTCTCTATCCCCTTCTATGAGAAAACCGTAGTATCTCTCAGGCGGATGAGACGGCCTACTACTCCTGCGGAGGGGTGCGGGAATGTTCTGTTCTTCTTGAACCTCTGGTTCTACCAAACTTTCAGTAGCAGCTTGTGGTTCTGGAATTTCTTCCAGTTCTATTTCGCTCCCACTCTTCTGATAATCTAAAAATTCAGTTTCTAAGAAGTGGGCATGACGAGAAACAAAGACCTTTTGTTCCTCTGCGTAATAGAAATAATATCCCTTGGAGTTCTTTGGATATCCCACAAGCTTACACTGTACTGAACGTGCCTCGAGCTTGTCCACATGCTGCTTTTTTACAAAAGCTGGACACCCCATGTCCTAAAATGTTTTAGACAGGGTTTCTTCCCACTCCACATCTGATATGGTGTGGTAGGCACAGTCTTGGTTGGAACCTAGTTCAAAAGATATGCCGCTGATTCTAGCGCATAACCCCAGAAAGATCGCGGTAACTCAGCATTACTCATCATGGATCGTACCATATCCAATAGGGTTCGATTCCGTCTCTCCGATACACCGTTGTGCTGTGGAGTGTATGGAGGAGTAAGCTGAGAGAGAATTCCTTTCTCTTTTAGGTAACCTAGGAACTCGGCACTTAAGTATTCTCCACCTCGATCAGATCTTAGTGTCTTAATACTTTTGCCTGTTTGGTTTTCCGCTTCACTCTTGAATTCCAGGAATTTCTCAAAGGCCTCTGATTTATGTTTCATTAAGAAAACATATCCATACCTAGAGAAATCATCTGTAAAAGTAATGAAGTAGGAATAACCACCTCTCGCATGTGTAGACATTGGACCACATACATCGCTGTGTATGAGTCCTAAGAGCTCGCTCGCTCTTACTCCTTGTCCAGTGAATGGAGTCTTTGTCATCTTTCCTTTGAGACAAGATTGACAAGTGTCATAAGATTGATATTCGAACGAGTCCAAATATCCTTCTCTATGCAACTTAGTCAACCTTCTCTCATTGATGTGACCCAGTCTACAATGCCATAAGAAAGCTTTATTTAAATCTGGAGACTTTCTTTTTAGTGTGTTCTGGACATTGAAAATTTGGAGTTGGTTTAAAACATATATTCCGTTATTTAATGTACCGGACCCAATCAAACCATGATTAAGGTGGATGTTGACAACATCTCTTACAAACGTGAAATCATAACCTTTATTTGATAACAAGGAAACTGATATGATATTACACGTTAAGCTGGGTACAAAATAACAGTTATGTAAAACCAAAATGTGTCCACTCGTCAATCCTAGGTGATAGTCCCCGACGGACGCAGCTCCCACGCTAGCTCCGTTAGCAACCTTTAGGGTCATATCACCTTCCTTCAGCACTCTACGGTTTCTCAGTGCCTGCAATGAATTGCAAATATGAGATCCTGATCCGGTATCCAATACCCAGGAAGTAGAGTTGATCGACAGACAATTCTCAATTACAAACACACCTGAAGTCGAAGCCACAGCTTGCTTCGGTTCCTGGTTCTTGGCGTTCCACGCCTTGCAATCCTTCTTCCAGTGCCCTTTCCTGTGACAATGGAAGCACTCATCCTGGCCAACTATCGGTAATGCTTTCTTTTTCTTTCCCTTCCCTCCCACCTTACTAACACCTCCTCTAGGTCTGGGTGCGGCCTTCTTCTTCCTTCCTTTGGCCCTAGCCTTGGACCCGGAAGAAGATGAACCGCCAACAAACATAGCGGGTGTTTCCCTTGATGTCTTCAAGGTGCCCTCTGCACTCCTTAACATGTTCAGGAGTTCCGGAAGTTCAACTTCTTTTCTTTGAAGGTTGAAGTTCAGGATAAACTGGGCGTAGGTGTGAGGAAGGGACTGGAGAATAAGGTCTGTATAGAGCTCATTATCCAAAGTCGTCCCAAGGTCTGCGAGCTCTTCAATATAGCTGATCATCTGTAGGACATGTTCACCTACCGATGACCCGACAGCCAACCTCGCTCGAAACAAGTTCTTAGAGGTCTCGTATCTTGCTATACGAGATTGCTCTCCATAAAGTTCCTTTGTATGGAGAAATATGACATCTAGGGACATATCCTCGTGCCTCCTCTGATGTTCATTGTTCATCGAGGCAAGCACGATGCACTTGGCTCTCGCGCAATCTAAATCCCAGGTTTTGCGGATTTCCTTATCCGCATTGCTGGATTTGGGACCAGGGACAGCAGGTGCCGTAGCGGTGAGGATGTACCCCAGTTTGTCATAGGTCAAAGCCATCTTGACATTCCGCAGCCAATCTTTATAGTTTGGCCCCGTCAGTATATTTTTCTCTAAAAGTAACTTAAGTCCAGTCATTTTCAGGGTCGCTGCAATTAGGAGAGAGAGAAGAAAACTCTTTAGCATGATGCTCTTGCAAGTTTAGAGTGGTTTTTAGTTTATCTAAACTAGATGGCTCCCACTGTTTCTCGAATCCTTCCTCAAACCATAAAAGAAGAATTAGCCAGGACTATTCTCACCGTACAATACTTGCTTAACCATTCAGCCAGGCCGGTGTCGGTACTTCGAGGGAGGTTTTCCAACGCTTTCGCGAAGTTCCTTAATTAAATAACCTCTTTTCTCTGGGGGCGTAACCCCGCTGACACTTTTCTGGACACCTACTAGGTTTATAGCATTGATCGTTAAGTGACGAATATCCTGATAAGTAGCTTATACTCACAGTAGGATCGGGATCCAAATATCATCGTATGATAATGTTGAAGGAATCCTACCAACATTCATCAAACTCCAAATGGTATGCATCTCTTTGCAAATTTCAGTTTCTTTAGAAATTCCCGATATAGATTTTTGCCCCATGCTCTTATGATCTTGACTAAGGGCCAACAAATCATAAGTCACATGTCAAGTTCTGCCCATCATTATCCTGTTGATTTGAACCCATCCGTATACTCTTGACTAAGGGCCAAACAAAGTAATACGACTGTCCCAAACCAACTCATCTATCTATGCAACAAATGAATACCCCAGCAGCTACCAAACACTATGTCTTGACTAAGGGCCAAACAAACATAGCTTGAATACTACTGACCATTCATAAGAAATGACGGAGGGCTACGACTGGTTTTGGCGAAACCGTGAACGTAGTGAACTTGATATAACCGAAGGAACCTGATAGCTTTTAAAAGGAGTGGTTAAATCTCCGCATTTAAAAATATCTGTTTTAAAAATAACCGGGTGGTTTCTTTTAAATTGTTCCAACGATTTAAACTTTGGTTTGTTTTACTTTGCATTATAGATAATGCGTCCCATCATTAACCTATCATTGCAGAAAACAACGAAAATACAACGTCCTCTTATGCCATCCGCATTCGCCACGGGGTCCCGTCATCACCCGTTAGGTTACTTAACTAACGACAGAGCGGGGGCTGGGCTAGCGCGGGTGTAAAACATAAGTGACGTCTAAATAGCTATCATATATATAGATATTTTACATTCGTCTGACGCAATGATATTCATTCCAGAACACAGATAAACAATATTGGATTTGCAAGCAATCTGTATTTCTTTTGAGCCTGCAAGAAAAGACAGATTACACAGTTGTGATGAATAGCCGTTACCCCACCCCCGACCCCTACGGGTACGGCAAACTACCCGCCCGGCAGTTTGTGTACCCCACCTTGGGTCAGTCCTAGGAGCAAAAACAGTAAAATGAAATAATACAACGGTGGCTACAACCGCAACCTGGATGTGCCCCGCAAAATAATATTACAACAAATTACATTTACAACAAATGAATTAAACAATAACCCATTGCTAACCCCGGCTATACACCACAACAGTCCAATACAGTTTATATGCACAAACAGATATAACCATTTCAGAAATGTGCAACCCCCTGCCAACCGACATACTAGCAGTTAGGGGAGGTTTACGAACACATTAAACAATCACAGATATAATCCAATATGCAAATACTGTACAATTTCGATCGATTAAACAACATCAATATTGCTCCAAAATCTGCTCTGTTAAACAGTAACCTGAGCAAATATTAAATATTCCAGAAAACCCCAAATATCACAGGGGACCCACACATGAAAGATGAGTCCATGACTCGGCAACTCGGCCGCGGAAGCGCGGCGGATCGGTGGGATCCGCCGCCCTTCCGCGGCGCTTTAGCCGATTCATGGGCTCGAATTTCATGGGTGTTCTCCTGGACCCTTTTCTAGCTTTCTGAACACACCTGAAAAATTTTTGGACTTCATTTTAAGTTCGACAGAAACTTAACAGATTTAGGGTTTTCCGGCTTCGTTTTTCCGTTCGAAATTCGTACAAATTTGCAATTAAGTTATTTATTGTTTAGCGAGGCTTTGATACCACTGTAAGTTGATGTAGTACACCCCAGTACTTGTGGGGAGGCGGAATTTTCAAAAACGATCATGTTTAAAGAACGAACATCGACTAACCGCTTAAATCGAAGCTAAACTATAAATAACCGTACACAAAGAGTTTCTTATCAATTGTGTTTAGGGATTATACCTAATGAAACCGGTCCTTCGTCTTTGTGTTCTCCTTTGTTCTCCTCGACCTTCTCTAGGTAGTAGACGATCCACCCGAGAGCAAAACACCAAGCTACACCTCTAACTTGAGGTAACTAATCTACTTTGATTGCTTAATCAAAGAAGAAAGGATGATATAGAGTGAAGGTAATGGATGTTTAAGTCTAACTAAACCTTTGATCTCAACACATGAGGATTAAGGATTAGTCTCTTGAAGATGAGAGCTTGAGGAGAGAGAATGTGAGATAAGATTATGAGATGAGAGAGAGTGTATCATAATATATTATGAAGCATTCTTATTAAAGAATAAATCAATAATAGAAATGAATAAGCATGCTTCATAAATGAAAAGAGGTGATTCATTAACATGAGTCATTAAGCATTTATGGTGCATTAATGATCATGATGAATCACCCTTATGACTCACTAATCTTATCCAAAGCTTATGTCACCTTAACCTCCTTAGTCACATCTTCTAGAAGCTTCTCGTACAATTACGAGAACGCCCCTCCAATCCGCAAAAATACGGAAAAACTTTAGACTGAAAAAATCCAATAACCGGATACCAGTAACTGGCTTAAACCAAAGCCGACTGGAAAAAACTGTCCGAAAGTCGTACGTGCGTAAACGCACGTATGCGTCCGAACCCTTTGTCGCAAAACCATGCGACCTCTATATCGTTTCGCCTGGAGTAGGAAACTCTCTGTGTGGGACTCTAGAGACTCGACTACTACGCTGGCAGTGGGTTTAACCACAGACCGCAAGCGGCACTAGCTGTACGTAACGGTCCCCAGGTAGTTGTCGATAAGAAGGCCGATGAGAAAACCCATCCGAACTCCTACTGAGTCTGATGTGACAATCTCCATACAGTCCGGTCCGTTCGTCCAAGACTATCGCATATCGGGCCTAGGGGGCGGCAAGCGTCAGTCCCCTAATAGCGGTATAAGTCGTGTCGGAGGGAAGCCCATTACACCCTGAGAAACTACTAGAACCTACCAGCAAATCTCGCTTGCCCTGGCCAGGGACTTTGCGTAATGGCTCTCTGACACAGCACGATATCTACTCCCAATACCGGGAGGGACGAATCCTGTCTAACCGCCACTGCCTCCAAGTGCTCGGGACTGCACCCAACTGCTACCTGTTTGCACGACTCCTTTGAGCCGTGGTAGGGTAGCAATCTAAGAACAGTGGGACACACTCGAGGCAAAGTAGCAGTGTCAAGTCTGCGGACTACGCTGTACTCATGTCACCTGGGAACTGTTCACTGACGACTGGTATCAAACCAACCAACAGTTCCCTGTGAGTCCTGTCCGGTGTACCCGTAACCTAACGAGCACCTGCATACTATCTCCAGTACGACGTACTGACGGCTGTGGGACAGACCATCTCCCCAACTGGGGTGAGAAGCGTACACACTAGTCTACTCCGGAGTATCGATGCTCTGTCTCGATAATCCAACGACCAGGGACCTGAATAAGGATGTGCTTATAGACTACCCAGCCCCCACTAGTGTGACTGCCATCACAACGCTGGTAGACAAGCAAGATCCTAAGAGCTCTATCAATACGTACACTCACATATTAAGATAGAAAAACCAAGTAGCATACTACCATGTTTAGCAAGACTGTTATATACATGTGAATATCCCAAGCTTCCATTAAGTAATATACAAGCTAGTATGATACAGTAATGGCCTTCTAGGGCATAAACACTAACACCATTGTGTGACAATGGAAGTATGGCTTTGGCCCAGGAACCCCGATCCCATCAGTGACCCAGACATATTCCAAGGCAGTATCACCTGATCATGGAAATAGTTGATCTCCAGGGTGATCGAGGTTAGGAGAGTAGACACAGAGGACAACACGGCGGATCCACTCACAAAGGCCTTTTCCGAGAGAGAGACTTTTATGGGAGGGTTGAGTATGAGATACTGCAACCACTGCTACAGATGGCCCTAGTGCAAGTGGGAGATTGTTAGTTATATGCATGCCCTAGAGGCCATTACTGTACATGAGATGTATATTGTAGTAGATGCTGGGACATATATAGGTAGGACTTTCTTGCTCGACATGATAGTACGCTATCTGGTTTCTCTTTATCTTAACATGTATACTTATTGTCTCTCTGTTACATGTTGATAAAGCCCTTAGGATGTGTACTCGACTTCCAGGACTATGATGTAGATCATACTAGTGGGGCCTGGGTAGTCAATGAGTACATCCTTCAATGTTCCTAGTCGTGGGAATATCGAGACGGGGCATCGATATTCCAGAGTAGACAAGCGTATATCTTCTCGACCCATGTGATAGGCGATGGATGATCCCATATTCATTGGTGTTTGACATCAGAGACGGTATGCGGGTGCTCAGTGGAGACTGGGTACACTGAACGGACTCACCGAGAACTCTCAGATGGTATTATACCTCACGTCAGATGGCAGTTCTCTGGTGACACTGGTACAGCATAGTCTGTTGACCCGATATCGTCATAGAGTCTTGTGTGTCTCCCACTGTGCTTTGATTTCCACCCTACCACGGCTCTACTGAGTTGTGCAAACAGGTGGTTTTTGGGTACAGTCTCGATTCACATGGAGGCAATGAGCGACAGGAGGGGATTCGTTTCTCCCGGTATTGGGGGTTGATGTTGCGCTATGCTCGACTGGCCATAACTGGGAATCCTTGGCCAGGGTTGCACTGATTTACTGGTAAGTGTTATCAGTAGTTTCATGCTTGTTATGGACCTTACATCGGTATGACTTATCAAGCTGCTGGGGTCTAACGTTTACCACCCCTAGGCGAGATATGCGACATATCAGATGAACAGACCGGACTGTGCGGTAAGTGTTACTGATTGGATTCGCAGGAGTGTGAGCAGGCTTGCTCGTTGATCTTCTGATCACTCAATACCCGGGTGGCCGTTACGTTTAGCAGACCGCTTGCGGCTTGTGGGTGATTGATATGATCACCGCCTAGTGCCGGCGTATTGACGAGTCTTTAGAGTCCTACACAGAGGTTTCCTGGCTCAAGAGAAACGAAATAGGAGCGCATATGAGATATGTGCGGGACCGAGAATAATACTAGTATGTGATACTGTATTCTATTCTCGCGATTTGTATCATCGGACGGTTATATGAGATATAGCCGGGTTACCGAATCAAGTGTTGATTCGATACATTGATACACTAAATATTAGTCGGTAATATGCGATATGACCGGATCATTAAATCAAGTGTTGATTTAATGATTTAATGTATAATTATATATTTGATATATTACTTTACATTAACCAGTATTGGTTCACTTAAGATTGATTTTCTCATTTGATGTGCACAAGTTATATATGTGATATATGTTTGTGCACTAGTTTGCATCATGATTGATGATACATGCAAACATGGGTGGGTGGGTGACATACACCATGTTAATTATAATTTAGGTTTTTATTTATCTTAATTATTCAAAATGGTGGCTTCTTTTGTCATAGCTTGAAGCTTCATGAAGCTTGAAGCAACTTTGATAAAGTCCACTCATTTTGTCTTGATTAAGATATTCATTAACCAAACCATTATAATTAACTATGGTTTAGTCTCTACAAATGTTACCTCACCCATGGTTACATTATGATAGACTTCACTTGATTATTCTTTTTCAAGTAATTCTTATTCTTTTTCTTCTTCTTCTTCAAGAAGAAGAAAAGCTTGCTAGAAAAATTTTCAAGTGAAGAAAAAGAGTGAGAAATCCAAATTCAAAGTGAACCCACTTTCTATTTCATCATCCTCTACTACTTGCCATTTAGTTTAGGGTGTTCTTTTCTCAAAGTTCTTGACCTAGTGAAGATGGAGCTTGAGTTTGAGTCTCCTCGACGTAGATCATCTTCGGCCTCGAAGTCAACGACCTAGCCCGCTCATTTCTCTGAGGAAACCATCACAAGTGTCCGGGATCTCGATGATTGCAGTGAAGGGACGTCAACACGGAGCTTTAGAAGTGAAGGACCGGATCTACAAAGGTTGTAATCCCTTTCACTTGTAGTTAAAGAGTTTAACTTGCTAGTTTTCGCATAATCCCTAGTATACGATCTTGGTTAGGGTTGTTCGACATGACTAATTTTTGAATCGGGTATGGTTAATGCCTTGTAGAACCTTGTTAGAGTGCCTAGGAACCCTACACACTGGCACTTGCGAATCGCTGGGTGAACAACAACTCCATTTCTGCAAAAGTTTTGACGGAGTCGTTTGGGAGTTCGGAGTACCACTCAAACGTCGTTTCCGATAAGCTGACGATGAATTGGCGGAGCAAAAGCTTGTCATCGCCACCAGTATTGCCGCAAAGAGCCCTGAACTGAACGACATGTTGATGGGGATTGCCTGTCCCCTTGTACACATGGAATTTGGGGATCGTGTAGCCCGGCGGATACTTTATCTGATCATACCAGCCTGGATACGGTCGCCCAGTTTTGACGACTTGGCCGGCCACTTCATTTGCCTGGTGAACTCGTATTTGCTAAGCAATATAGTCATCCAGGGTGGCCTTGGAAATAGTTTCCTCCTTGGCTGCTGAAAGAGCTAGAGGTGGATTCGACGTCTCTCCTCTGTCGTCTTCAATAATGATCGAAGGATCTTCGGCTGGAGGATCCGTCTGTAACATCATCCCGACCATGTCTTGGAAGAGAAGTGTCATTCGCTTTATATTAGCCGCTTGTTCTGCGGCTTCTTTATCTTTCTTTTCGAGGACTCTGCGTAGGAAGTCAGCGTCGGTTTCTTGTTCGTAACGTTATTCCGATGATGCCTCCGGGCTCTCTTTTGGTCTGGTGAGTGCGGCCATTGCATTCAGCATTTCTTGAAGCTTATACTGTTGTTGTTACTGAGCCCTTGTTATCGATCGGGTAAGCGGTCAGTGGCCCGTCGAAGTGCGGCTTTCCTCTTTTCCGGAAGCCATGTAAACAGTATGCACCGCTATGCCTCCAGACTTGGGGCGTCTGGGCTCAGCGTCTTTGTGTTCTGCCTTGGTCATAGGGGCTTTCTCTTGCCTCCTTTTCTTTTGAGCATTTGACATTGAGGGGGCCATTGTGGCGGGCATCCAAGTAGTTGTCGTCCTTCGTGGCTTACCATGATGGTTCTCTTCCTGCTGGACCTTCAGCTTCTTAAGTCGACGGGGATAGCCTTGATCAATCACCGACTCCTGGACCCGTCGCCAGACTTTGTAAACTTTGGAGGACAGCCGTTGAGGGGACTGCTCCGGCTTCATTTCTATGATAGTCTCCACCAGTGGCTGAGATCTTTTCAGTACGGCGGTAGGCGAGTTCCTGCGCACCTTATTCAGCTGCTCAAAGTTGTTCCCGGTTGGAAAAACAACATTAACTTCCACCGGTGAAGCTGGTGGAGTTAGCCCAGAAGGGGAGTTGCCCCCAGCTTTCCTTACTCGGCGCCAGTGGCAACGTCGAGCATGTCGAGCCGTCGGGGTTGGTTCAGCGATGGGAATGACTTTGTCTTGCCCCCTATCCAGGTGAGGGGTTGTTGCTGGCGTCAGCCTCTTGAAGACTGACGTCCGTTGAGAAGCGATATCCAGCCGGTCAAAAACAGACTTCTGAGCAGGGACAGGAACCGTAATGGGAACCGGAACAGTCAGTCTTGTAAAAACTGACCCTTTGGTAGGAGAAGCCGCCTTGACGACTTCAGGATCAGGAATGGCTATCCTCTTTGGAATAACCTTTTCTGGGATCGTAGGCTTCATCATGGGCCCACCTGAATTTTGGCCCAGTCTGGCGAAGACCGAGGTGCTGGAGCTGGACGACCCGTTGAGAGGGGCCGCAGTAGTAGCAAGCCGATCAAAGACCGACTTCTTGGGAACTTCTGGCGTTGGCACAGGAGCGATGAAGCTCGTTGGCGGGAGCATGGTCCCGAAAAACAATCCTGTGGTGGCTTGAGTGACCTATTCCAACGGCATTATGAACAGGGAAGCCGCTTGGGGCCCGTAAACTATGCCTCCAGATAAGGCGGAGCAGGAGTTGCAACTGCAGTTGGAACACTTTGCACAAGTGGACGCCATTGATCGTTCGCTTTCTGCACCGAGCAAAACGCCAAATCTTAGTACCTCGAAACCCAAGGGCAACCATTAGCAAACCGTGATTGGTTCGCGAACACGATGCACGAAGTGTGGAGTGGAAAGAGGAAAAGTTCCTACCGGGCGTGCCAGAATCGGTTCCCCTCCGAAAGACGCGGCGGACGTCTCGCCTGTATTTTAGGGCAGATACTAATTGGTGCTATCCGTCCACCTCTCCGAAGATGCCAAGTTGATTTATGGCACCATGTATCGAAGGTTTAAACGGATGCGGCCGATATAGCAGACTTCGTCAGATTCCCCCTCGTCTGAGGGGGTTTTGATTGTGGGGACGCTCTTCCCTGCAGGCGCAAGCCCCTGCAGTTAATTACGCTACCGCATCGCGGTAACAACTTTCTCCTTCTCTATATGGTCACTTCGTGTTGTGGGTGTTTGTTTTGTGTTTGGTTGCCCGTGGATTGTATACGTAGACTAATTTAGGTTGACGCCCGTAGGGCTTGGACTAGTCCAAATCCATATCTTTCTTAGATTTGGGTTTGGGGGTTTAAGGATACGTTAGTCTCATTTGAGACTAAGAACAACTTAACGTTTGTTAAGGATACGTTAGTCTAATTTTAGACTAAGATCAACTTAACGGGATCGTTTTGATCCAACAAAAGAGCAATTGGGCTCTATTGTTTAGTTTAGTGACATTGCGGTCGATTAGTTTAAGGACATTACGGTCCATTGTTAGTTTAAAGACATCACGGTCAATTGTTAGTTTAAAGACATCACGGTCGAGGTTAAGGACATCATAGTACGTGAGTTTAAGGACCCCATAGTCCATTGTTAGTTTAAAGACATCACGATCGAGGTTAAGGAAATCATAGTCCGTGAGTTTAAGGATTCCACAGTCCATTGTTAGTTTAAAGACATCACGGTCGAGGTTAAGGACATCATATTCCATGGGTTTAAGAACCCCACAGTCCAATGTTAGTTTAAAGACATCACGGTCGAGGTTAAGGACATCATAGTCCATGAGTTTAAGGACCCCACAGTCCATTGTTAGTTTTAAGACATCATGGTCGATTGTTAAGGACATCATAGTCCATTGTTAGTTTTAAGACATCACGGTCGAGGTTAAGGACATCATAGTCCATGAGTTTAAGGACCCTACAGTCCGTTGTTTAAAGACATTATAGTCTGTGAAATGTGTGGTTGTCGGGACCCGTCACCTCTTTGAAGACGTTGAGAAATTACAACGACAAATATTAAAGGAGTGAAAAGATGTACCCTTGAACCAAGGTAAGTTGGTTGAAAGAGCATATGTGCTCAATTCAAGATAAGTTGAGGACTTATGGCCAGAATTGGGCTAAGTCCAATTAAAAATGTTTAACATTTTATTTTTGTTCTGGCATAAAGCCTTTATTTGGGCTCGGCCCTTTTAATAATGCTAGGCATTGGGCTCTGACATTTTGTCTTGTATTAAATGCATAGCATTTATCAGAAACAAAGTGTGTTCTGATAGTGCGCCGCGTGGCGCGTCAGGCGCTTTGCGCCAATTAAAGAGAGCATTGCGCTAGCACACACGAAGGTGACACGTGTCGCGCTTAGCGCTAAGCGCTGATTCATTAGCACATTGCGCTTTCCATTTATGAGCGCTTTGCGCTAGTCTGTTGGCGCGCCAGCGAGCGACACGTGGCGCGCTTGGCGCTGAGCGCCAGTCTATGAGCGCAGCGCTCTGTTTTAAAAGCGCAAAGCGCAAGTGGTGTCTATGGTTGACACGTGGCACGTTTTGGCGCTAAGCGCTGATCCAAGGAGCGCAAAGGCGCAGTTTATAAGTGCAAGGCACTTTTCAGTAGCGCAAAGTGTTAGTTATATGTATGCCCTAGAGGTCATTACTGTACATATGATGTATATTGTAGTGGATGCTTGGACATATATAGGGAGGACTTTCTTGCTCGACATGATAGTATGCTATCTAGTTATACTTTATCTTAACAAGTACTCTGATTGTCTCTATGTTACATGTTGATAAAGCCCTTAGGATGAGTACTTGACTACCAGGACTATGATGCAGATCATACTAGTGGGGACAGTGTAGTCGCCAAGTACATCCTTCAAATGTTCCTAGTCGTGGGAGTACCGAGACAGGGCATCGATACTCCAGAGTAGATTAGCGTATACGCATCTTGACCCATATGATGGGCGATGGATGATCCCATATCCATCAGTGTTTGACATCAAGGATGGTGTACGGGTGCTCAGTGGAGACTGGGTACACTGGACGGACACGCCGAGAACTCCCAGATGGTATTATACCTCACGTCAGATGGCAGTTCTCTGGTGACACTGGTACAGAGTAGTCTGTACACCCGAGATCGTCATAGAGTCTTGTGTGATTCCCACCGTGCTTTGATTTCCATCATACCATGTCCAAGAGGGCGTGCAAAACGGTGGCTTTTGGGTACATTCCCGAATCACATGGAGGCAATGAGCGATAGGAGGGGTTTCGTCTCTCCCGGTATAGGGAGTTGATGTTGCGCCGAGTTCGATTGGCTATAATTGGAAATCCCTGGGCAGGGTTCCTGAGATTTACTGGTAAGTGTTATCAGTAGTTTCTCGAACTGTTATGGACCTCATATCGACACGACTTATCAAGCTATTGGGGTCTGACGTTTTCCACCCCTGGGCGAGATATGCGACATATCAGACGAAGAGACCGAACTGTACGCGAGTGTTACTGACTGGATTCACAGGAGAATGTACCGGCTTGCTTGTTGATCTTCTGAGCACTCAATACCTGGGTGGCTGTTATGTTTAGCTGACCGCTTGCAGCTTGTGGGTGTTTGATATGATTATCACCTACTGCCGGCGTATTGACGATTCTTTAGAGTCCTACACAGAGGTTTCTTGGCTCAGGCAAAACGGAGTAGGAGCACATATGTGATATGTGCGGGACCAAGAACAATTCGTGTATGTGATACCGTATTAGATTCTCGCGATATGAGATATCGGCCTGGTATATGTGATATAGCCGGGTCATCGGATCAAGTGTTGATTCGATGAACCGATACAGATAATATTAGTCGGTTATTTGTGAAATAGCCGGATTATCGGATCAAGTGCCGATTCGATAATTTAATGTATAATTATATATTTGATATATTAAATTACATTAACTGATATAAGCTCACTAAAAGATTCTTTTTCTCACTCGGGTAATACATTGATATATATGCGATATATGTTAATTGTATTATTTTATTTTGTTACAATAAATATTGTATATGTGATATATAATATTGTAACATGTTATGGTTATAAATGCAACATGTTTTGTGGAGTTTAATTGAGGTTAGGGTTTGGATTAGGGTTAAATTTTCATGAAGCTTTCAAGAAGCTTCTTGAAGCTTTGACTTTGACTTGAATATTTTGTGATATTTTATGATATTTGTTTAACCCAACCCAACCCTTTAACCGTAGTTAAATCTCTACAAGGGTTACATATACCATGGTTGCATTTCTAACCTTACACTTGAGTTATTCATTATTCATCACAAAAGGTTTTGGCTTTTCTTCTTCTTCTTCCTTGATGAAAAAGCTTTCTAACTTTTTGCTTAGTGATGAAAATGAGTGAGATTAAAAAAATAAATGAGAGCTAAAATCCTACTTCATCATCCTAATCTATCCTAACCATTTAGATTAGGGTGTTCACTTCATTAGTGAGTGAGAGCATGTGTTAAAGAAACTTCAAGGTAGATCATCTTAGTTATCGAAGATCGGAAGCAAGCTTGCATCTTTCTCTTCGTGGAGCTTTTCGAGAGTCCGGATAATCGATGATCGCAGCGAAGGGACCTCAACACGGAGCTTTAGAAGTGAAGGACCGTACTACAAAGGTTGTAATCCCAAACTCTTAGTGTTAAAGTGTTTAACATTCTTTGTTTCGCCTAATCTCTAGTCTAAGATCTTGGTTAGGGTTGTTCGGCACGTCTAAAATTTAAATCGGGCGTGGTTGATACCTTATAAACCCTTGTGACAGTGCCTAGTAACCCTACGGTGGTATCAGAGCCAAGCTAGAGGTTTAGGTGAAGTTTAAAGTCCGATCGAACCCGGAAACCCCGATTTATACCTTCTCTGGAATTTTTTCAAAAATGTTGATTTTTTCATATTAAAAATACTTTAAAAAATCAGTAGGGAATTCTATGGACAACTATGAAAAACGACCCACTAATTCTCTTAATGCGCCGCGGAACCGCGGCAAAGACATGCCTTGCGCGGCGGTTCCGCGGCTGAACATTGGACTTAGGGTTTCAATTTTCTACATTAACGTACGTATGTGTTTCCTGATGCTTCTGGGAATTTTTAATTCTTACTCAAGTGTTGAGTTTTCTGGGTTGTATTGGGAGCCCATTGATTCGATCGGAAAGTAAAACTTCATTTAGTTTGTCCGGGTAATTTTTAGAACGTGTTAAAAAGTTCGAACGGATATCAATAACTCACTTTTTCCCCTGCCGGAAAATTTTCAAGTGTTGGATTTTTCCGTAGTTTAAGAACGTTCTAAGTCGTGCAAGTAACACAGTGGACCCTCTAGAAGACAACAAACCTTAACTCGATTATGTGATCGTCTTGAACTGCCTCTAAACCTTAGGGTTTGGGGCAGTACGGCGTTGCCACACGTGAGGCGTTGGTTTGACCCTTCTACGGCTGGACCATTGGTACTGTAGTATGTGATTGATGTTTTTAAACTGATTTCAAGTGTGTAGAACTATTTGGGAAATCTTGGGTGTTTGTTTATTCGATCGGAAAGTTTAACATTGTCTATTTATCTGGAATGTGATACAATATTTGGAATCCATAGGTAGTTATGAGATAACTAATTTGAATATTATAAACATAGCAGTTTAGTCTCAATTGATCGGCTGCCACGGAATTTTGATGTGATCAAAAGTCCGTCGCAATCACGTAGCGTACGCGGATACTCGCCGGGTAAACTTAATAGATAGCCACGCCCCATAGCCCCGACCAAGTGACTGTAGGAGAACCCCGCCACCAAAAGCATCCGTTCGGGTGCTCGCGGCAGCGGTGTTCTGCCTTAGTGCACTTCGTCGACGGCATCCGGGGTTGCGGCCGTCTACTAAAGTTTGCGACGAGCATTCGATCAGGATGTCGGGAATCTTGTTGAATTGCCCGACTTGATATTGAAAAGTGTTTTCTATGTTAAGACTAAAATGCGGGGTTTATAATTGATTAGGCATGCGATGTCTAAGAAGGTTGCGGATTCTAACTGTTGTAGTTTTTCACTTTCTTTTCTGCGACCGTAGGTGTAATATGTGGTGTATCGCCGGTTTCGTTACTATACATCAACGACAATTGGGATACGCATATTTACTTACGTTGATGATATGTGATATTATGTGTTGCTGTGATATGTTATATTGGATCGTCCCGTTTTGAATAGCCGGGGGTTTATGTGAGATGAAAGTTTTTTCTTTTTCATTCATGTAAAATTCATATATATGTAATATTCTTTTATTGGGGCACTTCCGGGATGAGGATGATGTCACCATTGTATATTATTTATTTTTCCGCATTAGGTAGACCCAAGGCGGGGAGCACAAGTAACCGGGTTCTAGAGTCCAGTGGGAGACCATCTCGAGGAGTCGAGACCGGGTCTCCTAACCCTAGAATTGGCAGTGTTGCTTGCCGCTCTCGTAGGGGTCTAGGGATGTGGGTTTGGCTATTCATCGCGACCGTGGAATCCGTGTTTTATACAGGCTCGTATTAAAACACGGACGTCCTAGTATATCCAATATTTCATATATGTTCTTCTGCTGCAATGTTCTGTGATGAGATCATATTACTGCCTGAGACGAATGTTTATATTATATATATGAGATATATGTTATATTGCAGATTTCGTTTCAAATGTGATGCTTGTAAAGTATAATAAAATGGGACTTCATTAATGAGATTAATGAAACTAAAAGAAACCTAAAGATGTTGTAGAAACTTGTTTAAAAACTGGTAGCTCTAGTTCTTGCTTTGCATAGCGGTATTCCTTGTAGAATATCCAGCACCTTATTCGATAAGGAAAGTGCCGAGATCCCTTCACCGGGAGTGACCTCTTTAGTGAAACTAGCAGATGTTACAAACTCGGTTTGTCTTTTGATTGTTTTTATAGTTTTTTTGCTTTGCATAGTGATATTTGTGAAATATCCTGCACCTTATTCGATGAGGAAAGAGCCGAGATCCCTTCACCGGGAGCGACCTCTTTAGCAAAACTAGAAAAGGCCTCGAAAACATTCCATTCAAAATCACTCGATTCTACAACGATATCAAGTTCATTACGCAAAGGGTTTTCTTAAAAACCTGTCGTAGCCCTCCGTCATTTCAGATAAGTACTTCATAGTATTCGTGCTGCGTTTGTTGACCTGCTTTAAGGCGTAGTGTGCGGTAGCTATTTATGCTTATCTGCAAAAGGATATGATGCGATTGGATTAGGGTAGTCGTGCGAATTTGTTGGCCTGCGTCAAGGGTCATGCGGGTGGGTTTAATTCAATCGGGAAATGACAGGTTGAACTTGACTAGCGGACTATGGTTTGTTGGCCTGCGTCAAGGTCATAGGACGCTAGGGGTAAAATATTATTGGGAATTTCAAGTGTTAAAATTTGCAATGAGATTGCATACCTTCTATGAGATAGTTGGATCCCGATACCCACTGCGAGTAAGAGTTACTCCTGGGAAAGTTTTACACATTACAATTAGCCGATCAAGTAAGTGTCTAGAAAGGTGTTAACAGGGTTACGCCCCTGGGAAAACGAGGATTATTTTAATTAGGTCCGTGCGAAAGCACAGGGAACCTCCCTCAAAGTACCAGCACTGGCATGGCTGAAAGATTAGCGAACTTAAAGGGTGTAATTAATCCCGGCTAGTCTTTACTTTTACGGTTTGAAGGAAGATTTGACTAAAACAGTAGGAGACATCCTGATTAGATAAATTGATAACCAATCTAATCTTGTAAAAGCGCACGCTGAGTGTTTTCTTCTCTCTCTCTCTCCTGGTTATGACTATGTCATACCTTAATCAAGATAATAATACGGATGTATTGACCGAATCCGCTTGTTATACTGAGCTAAGGAACGTTGGTCCTGCTCCAACTTATAATTGTTATAAGACAGAGCAGAAAATTGGGGATTACCAGAATTCCCGTGCCGCCCAAAACGAAGAAAGTGCATGCTAATGCATCTTCTTCGGGTGTGTTCATTACAGAGAACTGTTTCTCAGTATCGTTTACATCCTGGGTATGAGATAACGCATCAGGATCCCGCATATGTAATCTATTACATGGGCTACAGATAGGTAGAAAACTGAGAACGGGTGATAAGTTTCATGAGATAGAAACGGTGCAAGTGTTGCAACCAAGTCTGTTGGTAGTTATCACCCTGTATTACCAGAATACATTGATTCTGAACGAATGTTATTAGATACCGAACCTGATATACAATATCATATCAGTCTCTTTATTAGTAAAGAAGGATATAATTTTGTATTGTTGGATAATGTTTTGAACATTTCCTATATCGAGAGTTGATCGGTTCAGGCACGTTATCTAAAAGCATAGACGTTCTAAATCAAACCATAGTTCTTAACGTACAGAACACACACAAAAGGAAGAGTTCAGAAATGAACGAATCCTTCTTGAGGCATTATAGACTAGGTCATATCAATGCGACCCGACTAGCTGAAGTTTCATTTAGATGCATATTTAAATTAGTTTGAATTTACATCTTGTGAAACTTGTCGGTCATGTCACAGAGATAAGATGACCACAGCTCCGTTTATTGGAAACAGAGAAAGAGTTAGTAAGCTCTTGGGATTGATACATGCTGATGTATGAAGGTCCCCTGTCTACACATGCCAAGACCGGTTCTTTGTACTTCATTACATTCACTGATCATCTCTCAAGATTCAGACATATGTTCCTGTTGAAATACAAGTCCGAAACTTTTGAGATAATCACAGAATATAAGTTAGAAGTAGAGAACCAAAAATGGGTACAAGTATTATGTCCTTTGATGAGATCAAGGAGGAGAATACTTGAGCATGGGATTCCTGGACTATTCTAAAGGAGAATGAGATTCTCTCTCAGCATTACTCCTCCGTATACACCACGGCACGTCGGTGTATCGGGACGGAGCAATCACACCCTATGTGATATGGTGCGCTCTATGATGAGTACTACTGAGTTTCCTATTTCCTTTTGGGAGTTATGCACTTAAGAAGCTGCATACCTATTGAATAGGGTTCCAATCAAATCAGTTGCCTACCACTTCATATATGATATGGAATGGGAAGAGCCCATATCTTAAGTATGTTAAGATTTGGGGTTGTCCAGCCTATGTCTAAAAGCATAATTTGGACAAGCTCGAGGCAAAGTCAGTTATGTAGAAGTTTGTTGGATATCCCAAGCATTCGCAAGGGAATATCTTCTACCTAACCTAGGAACAAAAGATGTTTTGTTTCTCAACATACCACCTTTGTGAAAGAGAATTTCTTATGAAGAAATTAGTGATCATGAGGTAGAACTGGAAGAAGTTCCAGCTATACAAACTGCAGCTGATGATTTGGTAAACCCGGAGGATTCAATAGTTTCCAACGAACCTCAGCCTCTCCACCGATCTAGTAGTGTTCCTCACCCACCTGAGAGATACTTCGGTTTCTCTATGATAGTAGGAGCGAGGACTGCATCATGATATGATGACCCAACTATTTTCGAGTTGGACATCAGGAGTTGGACTCTGTAAGAATGGCTGGATGCTTAGCGATCTGAGATGGAATCCTTATACAATAACAAAGTATGGACTTTGGTTGCTTTATCTGAAGGGTTAAATCCCCATCAGGAGCATGTATATCTTGAGAAGATTACTTGGTGTACATGGAAAAGTTGAGACTTTCAAAGCTATGCTTAAGTCCATCCATATCCTACTTGCCACGGCTACATATCATGACTACGATATCTGGCGGTTGGGTGTCATGACTGCTTTTCTAAATGTTTATTAGGAAGAGAGCATCTATAAGTACACAGCCAGAGAGCTTCGTAGATAGTGGGAGCAGCGGAAACGTGTGCAAGATATTTTAAGTTATAAATCAGGCATCGCGGAGTTGGAACATCTGTTTTGATGTGGTAGTCAAAGAGTTTGACTTCATCAAAATGGTAGATGAACCTTGTATATACAAAAACGGTAGTAGGGAGTATGGTGGTGATCCTCGTAGAGTACGTGGATGACATACTCTTGATAGGGAAGGAGTTTCCTATGCTACGCTCGGTCAATCTCCACTTATCACAATGATTCTCCATATAGGATCAAAGTGATACCTCCTAAATCCTGGGTTTTGGATCTATGAGATAGATCTAATTGGATGTTAGGATTCTCACTAGTTGTAGTGAGATGGTAGCAATCGATCCTGGGGAGAATAACTGGAAACGGTTCTAGGGTGATAAGGACGACTGAATGTCAATCGCAGGCATTGTCTTTACCCTCAGTGGAGGGACGGTATGTTGGAAGAGTTCCAAGCTAGATACCGTGACTTACTAGACGATTAAAGGAAAGATACATCGTTGCCAAGGATGCTACCAAAGAGGCAGTCTGGATATATAAGTTCATGAGATGAACTTCGTTCCTACCATTGTGTGACAATGGAGTTGTGGCTTATGCCAAGGAACCCCCGTCCCATCAGAAATCCAGATATAATTCTTAGGCAGTATCACCTGATCATGGAGATGGTTGATCTCCAGGAAGATCAAAGTTAGGAGAGTAGACATAGAGGACAACAGCACGGATCTACTCACAAAGGCCTATTTCCCAGTAGAGACTTTTATGGGATGGTTGAGTATGAGATACTTCAACCACAGCTAATTGTTGGGTATGCGATACCACAAAAGATGGCCCTAGTGCAAGTGGGAGATTGTTAGTCATATGTATGCCCTAGAGGCCATTATTGTACATATGATGTATATTGTAGTGGATGCTTGGACATATATAGGGAGGACTTTCTTGCTCGACATGATAGTATGCTATCTGGTTACACTTTATCTTAACATGTACTCTGATAGTCTCTATGTTACATGTTGATAAAGCCCTTAGGATGAGTACTTGACTACCAGGACTATGATGCGGATCATACTAGTGGGGACAATGTAGTCGCCAAGTACATCCTTCAAATTTTCCTAGTCGTGGGAGTACCGAGACAGGGCATCGATACTCCAGAGTAGATTAGCGTATACGCATCTTGACCCATATGATGGGCGATGGATGATCCCATATCCATCGGTGTTTGACATCAAGGATGGTGTACGGGTGCTCAGTGGAGACTGGGTACACTGGACGGACACGCCGAGAACTCCCAGATGGTATTATACCTCACGTCAGATGGCAGTTCTCTGGTGACACTGGTACAGAGTAGTCTGTACACCCGAGATCGTCATAGAGTCTTGTGTGATTCCCACCGTGCTTTGATTTCCATCATACCATGTCCAAGAGGGCGTGCAAAACGGTGGCTTTTGGGTACATTCCCGAATCACATGGAGGCAATGAGCGATAGGAGGGGTTTCGTCTCTCCCGGTATAGGGAGTTGATGTTGCGCCGAGTTCGATTGGCTATAATTGGAAATCCCTGGGCAGGGTTCCTGAGATTTACTGGTAAGTGTTATCAGTAGTTTCTCGAACTGTTATGGACCTCATATCGACACGACTTATCAAGCTATTGGGGTCTGACGTTTTCCACCCCTGGGCGAGATATGCGACATATCAGACGAAGAGACCGGACTGTACGGGAGTGTTACTGACTGGATTCACAGGAGAATGTACAGGCTTGCTTGTTGATCTTCTGAGCGCTCAATACCTGGGTGGCTGTTACGTTTAGCTGACCGCTTGCAGCTTGTGGGTGTTTGATATGATCATCACCTACTGCCGGCGTATTGACGATTCTTTAGAGTCCTGCACAGGGGTTTCTTGGCTCAGGAAAAACGGAGTAGGAGCACATGTGTGATATGTGCGGGACCGAGAACAATACGTGTGTGTGATACTGATTGATCGTTTTTCCCGTTGTGTAGTATGAATCAATTCAAAGGTCTCCTAAAACGGTACCATTTGATTGAAACTGTTTCTTGTGTCGGTAATCAGAAAATTTATAAAGAACTTCACAACCAAAAAATATTTTGACCGCAATCAAACTACGGTGTCGGATGTAGTTTGTAGTGAGTGCGGATCGTCCACAGGGATTGCACGATTCGTTTTAATGATATGCTTGGATTGAAAACTTAATTGACAAGAAAAGAAAACATGATTCAAGAATTTATCAATTGATTCAGATGTCACGATGTTTAATCAAGAATCAAGAACTGATAAACAATCAAGAATTGGGTTTCGATAATATTTTCCAATTAACAGTCAAGAATCTAAGAGAGGCTCGTAGGAATCGATCGGGTCGATAGACGTGATGTAATCTGATGATTTCGTGTTCTTGTCTTTCGAAGGATTGATACTAGATTGATGATGATCGACGAGAGTTGGGGCTTTCTCGTGAAACTAGGGTTTCATCCTATAACCCTTGTTCTTTCGTCAATATCATTCCTTTTTTAGCCTCTACCAAATTCAAGAAACAATCGTAACTCCCCAATTATGAACGATGTCAATCAAGAAAGCATCGAAACAAAATGGGTCGTCGTTTCTTGAACTTGCTAGGGTTTACAAAACTCGTAGGACTCAAGAATCGATTAAAACTATGTTACATCATCATTCTATTGACTGTCTCGACTCCTCGACGAGCGGAGTTTTATTCACACATCACCACACAGAAAAGATTTACGAATTGTAAAGATATCATGATGCAGAAATTAAAGAAAGCAAGATAAAAGAATATCACCTTTATTTATCTCAACAATTTCGATTACATTTGCTTCAAGAACTACAAGAAGAAGAATCTAGATTGTTGATAGGGCGTCGCTCGGCTTCGTGAGTCGTGGATCGGCTCGGATCGCTTGCTCCGTTGAAGATTGGCTTCGCTCGTAAAGGTTGTCGGGCTTCTTGCTTAATGGGTACTCGGGATTCTTGATCTCAATTGGAATTAGGGTTAGGGTTTCCTACAAGCCCTCTCACTAGACTTGAGGAGGAAGGGGATGAAGAAAGAGATTGGCTAAAATGAACTAAAATGAATCACACCCTCTCTTGGATGTAAGATGATAAGATTTTCTAAGATGTTTCTCCCTAGGTCTAGACTTCTATTTATAGACTTCCCAAACCCTAGGTTTAGATTTGAAATGGTAGTTCCCTCCTAAAGTTTGTTGAGAGAGTTTGTTAGGAGCTAGCTTAGGGTTTAAGCTAGGGTTTAGGAGGAAAGTTCTAGAATGATAGGCTAGTTTAGTGTAGATCAAAGTGTTTGCTGATCTGGTAGAAGTCCCTGGAGTCTTCTGGAAGTTGGAGTGCATTTCTGAACTGTAGCAGATGAAACAGGAGTTGTGCACCAAAAATGAAGAGATGATTCCTTGTATCCACCGCGAATCCGCGGCCTAAGCCATCTCTGGCCACGGATCCGCGGCCATGTGGGGTCCTTGGGCTTGGTGACTTCTTCTGTGGTCTTGGGATGATGTTTAGGGCTTTGTCTGATATGCTGAATTGTGATTGCTCCTTTGGATTGATACCAGATCTGAAATTAGTGAGTTGATGTATCTTTTGAGCGGTGTAATGTTCGAACAAGCTTTCCTTTTTCCTGCACAGACTTCGAAACACGGGTTGCGACATATAGAAATACTACGATGCCATGCAATGCAGTCAATTTCCCTAGAAATGCCGGTTTTAAGGTCTAGTACATGTAATCTGATAATCTGTGATAGATTTGCTAATATGTGAAATACGGATACCGAACACTTCTATATGTATGCAGATGATAGGGAAATTGCCGGTTAAAATATACAATATTTTCGACTGATCAAATACCCCCAAACTTAATTTCGATCGTCTCGAGCGGATGTTTTATTAAAAAGAGAAGGAGAAAATAAAGAAAGAAAAAAACTAACTAGCACACTTTCGTAGGCAACACGATTGCACTGAGCACGTGCAACAAGCCTTTAAACCTCTAGGTGTCCCTAGTAGGAGGAGTGTTGTCTCCTGAGGGTTTTCAGCGGATTGCACCCACAAAATCCAATAATAAAAGCAAGATCATGAATATTACATTTAAAGAAAAGAATTGTAAAAGAAAGACTTTGAAAAGTAGGGTTTCCAACTAAGCTAGCTTTTCGGTTGTCATGAGCCCTATCTTAATGGTCATGAAAAGATGTTAGAAATCACGTCCTCCCTCAATAAAACATCGTCTTATTTTTCATTCCTATCTTTCTTCCAAACATCGATCATATAACCCTGCGTGTGTGTAAAGACATCCCTACACCCGGAGAATTCAATTCAAGCTATCATACTCTTGCCCATCAGCCTCAGTACTTTTTAATTAATGAATATTTAGATGAGATTGCTCACACACTTTCATGCGACCGTTAATACTTCTTGAGGTACTAACCGACCGATTACTCATGTGCTTGCTTACTTGGTGTATTTTCCTCGTCTTGCACCACCTCAGGCATAGCAGTGACTCCCAGACCAGTTGGCCTTAGGGCACTAGGTGAAGAAGCACCTTCGCTATACATTTTTATTACCCTCGGTGATAACAAAACCAGTGTCCATTTTTCTCACCACTTTATATATTTTTTTATTCACTTTTTTTTTTATTTCCTTCATACTTTTGGCTTTAAGACAAGAGCATTTCAAGGTATCCTCTACTATCTCAGGCTTCAAGACGTGTGTAAGTGCGAATAACAGGGTATCAACGTTCAAAAATGTTTGGCTTCCAGAATAGAAACTATTTTTCAGACTTATTTTTATCCTCAGATTAGTGACGTCCTTCATCTTACTAACCCTTGGGACAACGGCTCATAACTACTTATTACTAGTTCGTATAAGAAAACTTCTAATTTTCTTAGTTTTCTTAAAATTTTCTAATCTCATGGATGTAATTGTTCACTATCTAATCTTTTATTATCTTATTTATATACAAAAAAGTGTAAATATTAAAATTATTTTTATATTTGAAATTTTTTAAATTTTTGTGGGTTTTGAAAATTTTTCAATTTTTATAGATTTTTAAAAGAAATGTTTTGTGCTTATGCAGATGATATGCAAATGATGCAAAAATAAGCACAAACCTCCCCTAAACTTGTTTTCAACA
Source organism: Agapanthus africanus (assembly GCA_030015575.1). Lineage (NCBI taxonomy): Eukaryota > Viridiplantae > Streptophyta > Magnoliopsida > Asparagales > Amaryllidaceae > Agapanthus > Agapanthus africanus. Next base: position 105,904,455 of record JASDDO010000031.1, read on the forward strand.
GTGTCCTCACAGTTGCCGACAGTTATATCTAAAAAAACCTGTAAATCTAGGAGGAATTATTAGTGGGGGAAAAATATATAAGTGAAGAACTTCCCCCAGACTTATTTTTTTCACTCACCTTCATTCAAAAGATGATGCAATGATATACTGGATATGTCGGTGAGACGGAGGAATTTTAATCCAAATAAACTGGCTCTTGTAAGAACAAGAGCTCCTCCGTGGGGTCAGTGGAATAATACGGCTTTAATCTATGTCCATTTATTTTGAAAACAGTGCCGTTTTTAACATTTTCTACCTCTACTGCCCCGTGCGGGTATACAGACCGCACAACAAAAGGTCCCTTCCATCGAGATCGGAGCTTACCCGCGTGAAGGTGTAATCGTGAATCATAAAGAAGGACTTGTTGACCAGGTAAAAATGTTTTCCTTAAAATGTTTTTATCGTGAAAAACCTTAGTCCTATTCTTTGTGATTACAGCATTATCATAACCTTCATCGTGGAGTTCGCTTAGCTCGTTAAGTTGCAGCTTCCGAAAGTTGCAAGCAAGGTTTAGATCAAAATTTATTTCCTTTATAGCCCACAATGCTTTATATTCTATCTCGACAGGTAAATGACATGCTTTTCCAAACACTATCCTATATGGAGACATTCCTAGGTCGGTCTTATATGCAGTCCTGAATGCCCAAAGAGCATCCGTCAATTTGGTCGACCAGTCTTTTCTATTTTTAGCAACAGTTTTCTCCAGGATAAGTTTGATTTGTCTGTTTGAGATTTCAGCCCGCCCGCTTGTTTGGGGGTGATAGGGTGTAGAAAGTCGGTGGTTGATTGAGAATTTCCGCATCAGAGTCTCGAAAGACCTGTTGCAGAAGTGTGTCCCATTATCGCTAATGATAGCGCGTGGGTGTCCAAATCGCGAAAAGATATTCTCTTTTAAGAACTTAATGACAACTTTCTTGTCATTAGTGAGACATGGAATGGCTTCTACCCACTTTGAGACATAATCAACCGCCAGCAATATGTACAGATTCCCAAAGGAGTTGGGAAAAGGACCCATAAAATCTATACCCCAAACATCGAACATTTCAACAACCAGAATGGGTTGCTGAGGCATTTCATTCCTCTGGGATATTCTACCCGTATACTGACATTGTGTACAGGTTTTGCAATGCTCAAATGCGTCCTTGAATAAGGTCGGCCAATAAAATCCACATTGCAAAACCTTTTCCGCTGTCTTTCTAGGACCAAAGTGACCCCCACAGGCCTGATCATGACAAAATGAAAGAACACTCTTGAACTCTTCATTTGGGACGCACCGGCGAATGATCTGATCAGGACAATATTTAAACAAATAGGGCTCGTCCCAGTAATAGTGTTTTACTTGGGATAGAAAGCGGTATTTGTCCTGTTTCGACCAATCGCTGGGTATAAGTCCCGTGGCATGATAGTTCACAATATCCCTGAACCATGGTTCAGTGGATACGCTTAAGAGTTGCTCATCTGGGAACGAGTCATTGATCGGCAGGGTCACAGGGGAAGAAACGATGCGTGAAAGGTGGTCGGCTACTACGTTTTCACATCCTTTCTTATCTTTGATAACAAGATCGAATTCTTGTAACAGAAGGATCCAACGTATTAGTCGACCTTTTGCATCTTTCTTCGCCAGAAGATGTTTTAAAGCGGAATGGTCAGTATACACAACTATAGGTGAGCCGATTAAGTAAGGCCTGAATTTTTCTAATGCAAATACAACCGCTAATAGTTCTTTCTCTGTGGTTTTATAATTGATTTGCACATCATTCAGGGTCTTACTAGCATAGTAAATCACGTGTGACATCTTTTCAATGTGTTGTCCTAAGACTGCACCTACTGCAAAATCAGATGCGTCACACATCAGCTCAAAAGGGTAGTCCCAGTTTGGTGATGATAAAACGGGGGATGAAGTGAGTGAGTGTTTAAGTGAGTCGAAAGCTGTCTCGCAATCCGAGTCAAAGTGGAAGGTCGTATCCTTGGCCAGGAGAAGAGTTCAAGGTCTAGCAATTTTGCTAAAGTCCTTAATGAATCTCCTATAAAAGCCCGCATGGCCAAGGAAAGAGCGAATATCTTTGACGCTTTTGGGATGAGGGAGGTTTTGAATGACATCTACTTTAGCTCTGTCAACCTCAATGCCTTTCTGTGAAATGACATGTCCAAGGACAATTCCTTCTTGGACCATAAAGTGGCATTTTTCCCAGTTCAAAGTCAAGTTCTTCTCTTTGCAACGAGTAAGAACAGCGTCAAGATTCGCAAGGCATTCAGAAAAAGAATCTCCAAAAATCGAAAAGTCGTCCATAAAGATCTGCAAAAAATTCTCTACCATATCAGAGAATATCCCCATCATACACCGCTGAAAGGTAGCGGGAGCATTGCATAGCCCGAAGGGCATGCGACTGTAAGCAAAAGTACCAAAAGGACAAGTAAAAGTGGTTTTATCTTGATCCTTTTTGGCGATGGGGACCTGATTATAGCCTGAGTATCCGTCCATAAAACAATAGTACTGTCGTCCTGCTAAGCGTTCCAGCATCTGATCAATGAATGGTAGAGGAAAATGGTCTTTCCTCGTAGCAGCGTTGAGTTTTCTATAATCGATGCATACACGCCACCCAGTTTGGGTGCGTGTCTGAATCAACCATTCGCCTCATTTGTGATAACAGTGATGCCGGATTTCTTAGGAACGACATGTATAGGACTCACCCACTGGCTATCGGAGATGGGGTATATAATACCACTATCTAAGCATTTGACGATCTCTTTCATGACCGCCTCCTTCATGACGGGATTCAACCGTCTCTGTGGTTCTCGGGTTGGTCTGGCATCATCCATCACATGTATATGATGTTCAACTATCAAGGGACTAATCCCTTTGATGTCCGCCATACTCCAACCAAACGCCTCTTTGTTAGATCTTAATACCGATAAAAGTGCATTTTCTTGCTCTGATGCAAGAGAAGCAGATATTATAACCGGTAAAGTCTCCTTCTCACCTAGATAAGCATATTTAAGGTGAGAGGGTAACATTTTTAGATCTAATTCAGGCGGAGAAATGATAGAAGGAGGTATCATAGATTGATTTTTGGATTTACAAAGAAGCTCAGAGCCTGTGAAAGATACAGACTCGGGTGGAGAAAAGTCAGAAGTGCAGGACTCAAGTGTAGGTGAAGTGTCCTCACTAAGATCTTGTGCAAAGTCAAACAGAGATGTGCTAATGTCATCGAGATCAGTAAAGCAAAGTTCCTCAGCTCCACAACTATCGGGAGCGATCTCATGGACAGAGCACACATCTAAAATATGAGCAGAGGGTTCTGATGGCTGACTTCCAACTTTGTAGATATTTAGTTCAATGGTCATATTTCCAAATGATTAGTTCATTGAACCGTTTCTACAGTTTATAACAGCGTTGGAAGTGGCAAGGAAAGGACGACCTAAAATCACCGGAATTTGGCCCCGGGGGTTTGCTACAGGATGTGTGTCGAGCACAATGAAGTCTACAGGGAAAACAAATTCCCCGACCTTTATCAACACATCCTCTAATTCACCCCTTGGTTTGGTGATAGATCGGTCTGCCATCTGGAGAGTGCAATGAGCAGGTTTCAGCTCTCCAATCCCTAGTTGCTCATATACAGAATAAGGGAGCAGGTTAACACTCGCGCCAAGGTCTAAAAGAGCACGATTTATGTTTTTACCCCCAATCGAGATCGATATTGTAGGACATCCAGGGTCCTTTCATTTCTTTGGTAGCTGGGGAATAAAAGCAGTGCTGATATTATTAGACATAAAGACCTTCTTCGGCACTTGAGTCTTCCTCTTCCTAGTGCACAAGTCCTTAAGAATTTTCGCATAAGCGGGGACTTGTTGAATCGCATCTAGGAGAGGGATGTTGATGTTAACCTGTTTGAACATTTCTATAATTTTCTCCATATGATGACTCGTTCTGTTACCCCTTAACCGGTTCGGGTAAGGAGCTTTCGTAATAAGCGCAGGGTCCATCATAGGAGAAGGAAAGGGGGGTAGACGAGGTCCCAAAAGAGGTGTGGGGACCGTCTATGGAGAACTATAAGGATTGGGTGAAGGTGTTGAGCCTAAAGGGAACTGGAGAATAGGCTCGTGCGAAGGTGGTATGGTAGAAGAAGAAGGATCAGAAGGAGAAGTGTGTGTGTGTGGAAAGGTCTCAGCCGGGATGTTGATATGATTTTCAGTATTATCAATATCTTCCCCGACATTATTATTCAGCACTCTTCCCGATCTCAACGTTGTAATGGCATTTACATTGTAATGCCCAGGATTCTATAGGGGTTGAGAGGGAAGTTTCCCTTTTTCTCTCGCACTCATTTCAGCTTTGAGGCGTGCAATTTTAGCTTCCATCGATCTGATACTCTCAGCTTGTGACGCTGAGTTTTTCTTTATCTCACTGACGGAAGATCTAACCTCAGTTGAAACGTCCATGAAATTTGATAAAAGTGATTTCATGGTTTGAGTGAATTGAGAGAAATCGTCAGCACAGGACAACTGCATAGGATTAGACTGTGCAGGATTGTTGCCCTGGTTTTGGAAATTTTGTGACTGGTAGGGGTGCTGAGTGAGTTGAAGGGGTTGCTGTTGTGGTGGAGGAATAGCCCTTTGAAAATTATTCGTGTTTGGAACCGTGTTTTGAGATTGGTTTTGGTTCCAAGCAAAATTCGGGTGGTTCCTCCAACCCTGATTGTACGTGGAAGAATATGGATCGTTTCGAGGTCTTTGAAATGCGGCATTAGAATGCTCGTGATCTTGAAACGCAGAGTTTAATGGACATTCTTCCGTTAAATGTGACGGATCAGAACAGCACCCACAAACAGTTTTGGGGAGTGACACTGGGTTTAGGGAGGCTGCTGCAAATTTGTGTTCCATAGCGTCTAGCTTCTTTTGCATTGCTGCCATTTCAGCTCGAACACCTATGGACACATCTATTTGGTGTACGCCACCCCTATTCAATGGTTGGGTTCCACTCTCCCACTGTAGTGATTTTTCAGCTAACTCTTCTAAGTATCGCCAAGCTTCCCCATCATCCTTAGTCATAAAAGTACCTTGACACATGTTTTCAAGGCTCTGTTTAGTGCTTGGGTTACTGCCCTCATATATGATTCGGCAAAGCTCCCATCTCGGGATGCCGTGATGAGGACATTGAACCAATAGATCCTTGAAACGTTCAAAGTATTTCGAGAATGGTTCGGCAGGGAGCTGGGCAAATTGGTTCAGTTCGCTATGGATTCGAGCTGTCTTTTGGTGTGGGTAGAATTTCTTAAGGAATGCAGCGACGAATTCTTCCCAATTCGTAATAGAATGTGCGGTAGTGTTATATAGCCACTTCTCGGCTATATCTCACAATGTAAATGGAAGAAGTCGTAGACGCATCGCATCCACTGAAAGTTGTGACGTACCCATCATTGCGCATACGTTTTCAAATTTGGTAATGAAAACGTAAGCGTCCTCAGTCTCGAGTCGGTGGTATTTGGGTAAAAGATTGATATACTGGGGCTTAATCTCAAAGTTATTCCCATTGGCTGGTGGTGTGGATAAGCAGGTCGAAAGAGGACCTCTATGTGGATAGCATCTTTCCTGGAGAGAAATGAGTTGAGGATTCTGCGCACCAACGGACGGCGGCAGATTAGGGTTAAAGAAGTTTGATGGATTCGGGTCCATCGGGGTGGGTGTGGTAGTAGGTAAAGAAAAGGTAAATGGAGAAATATCGACTTCGGAGTCGATAAGGAGTACGCGGACTAAACGGGCACTAGAATCCCGTGTCCAGCCTATCTTGTACTAAAAAGGGTTAGTACAAGTGGCAGCGTTGGCTTATAATTAGGGGTAAATGAATGCGGTGTTTGCTTTGAAAAAGGGACGGATTTTTTTTTTTGAAAAAATGATGCGACAAAACAAATGCAGCAACACAACCCTAGAATCTAGTGGTCACCTAGGTCCGGCTCTAGACCGCTCCTAACTGCCAAAAGACAAGTCGCAGGATCAATCCTCCACTGCCTCTTTGTCCCCCTGTGGCCGGATAAGTGCCAGGTAAGTGGGAAGGTACTCCACTACGTAAGTAGTGGGCCTAATTAAAAACCACTAGCCTTAGACACACTCGCCTTAGGCACCACAAGAAAACGCGGATAAGCAATGAATTACCCACGGCCCTCTTCTGTCCTAAATGAGCGCGACATTCCTTAGAGTCATCTCTAGATTTCTTTTAGTTAATGCGGATGCAAGTTTTGGTGGTTTTCGGGGCCTAGGAAGGGTAATGAAATCCCCACCTAATTTGGATTTGGCCGTGCCCCTTAGTATCCGTATTTAGAATGCAAAACAACCAAGAAACAAAAATTGTGGTAATCCCCAATTTTACCGGACACGGAGAAAGAGCTACTCAGCTCCTGGGCCTCATACATAGTGATGTATGTGGGCCTATGTCTACACAGGCTAGAGGCGGTTTTTCATACTTCATTACATTCACTGACGATTTCTCAAGATTCGGTCATGTATTTTTATTAAAGCACAAGTCCGACGCTTTCGAGAAATTCATTGAATATAAATAAGAAGTAGAAAAACAAACCGGCTTGAGTATTAAGATGCTTCGATCAGATCGAGGTGGAGAGTATCTCAGTACAGAATTTGCAAACTTCCTAAAAGAGAATGGGATTCTCTCTCAGCTCACTCCTCCTTACACACCATAGCACAACGGTGTGTCAGAACGACGGAATAGGACCCTATTAGATATGGTCTGATCCATGATGAGTGACGCTGAGTTACCAGTCTCGTTTTGGGGACATGCATTGGAGACTGCAGCGTTTCTGCTAAACAGGGTTCCAACCAAAGCCGTGTCTACCACGCCATATGAGATATGGAATGGGAAGAGACCATCTCTTAAAAGAATTAAGATTTGGGGTTGCCCGGCTTATGTTAAAAACCAGAATCCGGACAAACTCGAGACACGGTCAGTCATGTGTAACTTTGTGGGATATCCAAAGAATTCTTATGGATATCTATTCTACCACAAAGAGGAACAAAAGGTGTTTGTTTCTCAGTATGCCACATTCTTGGAAAAAGAGTTTTTCACAGATAAAGATGATGGCAAGGTAGTAGATCTAGAAGAGGTTCTGGAGACACAAACTACAAATGACGATTTGGTTGAACCGGCTGTTGCAACAGAAACTGAAGAACCTCGGCCACTCCGTAGATCTGGTAGGACTTCTCGCCCACCGGAGAGGTACTACGGTTTCCTCATTGATGGTAACGGAGAAGATTGCATCATGGATGATGATGATCCTACCAGTTTTCAGCAAGCTATCACGAGTGGTGACTCTGTGAAGTGGCTGGATGCCATGAGATCCGAAATGGAGTCTATGTACACCAACAAAGTATGGACTTTGGACGTTGTACCCCCTGGGGTAAAACCTGTAGGGTGCAAATGGATCTTTAAAAGAAAGATTGGTGTGGATGGGCAGGTAGAGACCTATAAGGCAAGACTTGTGGCGAAAGGTTTTCGTCAAAGACCAGGTTTGGACTATGACGAAACTTTTTCGCCCGTAGCCATGCTTAAATCCATTCGGATCCTACTTGCTATTGCTGCTCACTACGACTATGAAATCTGGCAGATGGATGTTAAAACAGCATTTCTAAATGGAGATTTAGAAGAATGAGTTTATATGGATCAGCCAGAGGGCTTCATTGACAGTGGGAGCAGCGGGAAAGCATGTAGATTGCTTAAATCCATATATGGGTTAAAGCAGGCATCTCGGAGTTGGAACATCTGTTTCGATGATGTTATCAAAGAGTTTGATTTCATCAAAAATCCAGATGAACCTTGTGTTTATAAGAAGGCTGTAGGAAGAGCTGTCACATTCCTCGTATTGTACGTGGATGATATTCTTCTGATAGGAAATGATATTCCTATGCTACAGTCGGTCAAATCATTCTTATCACTAAGGTTCTCCATGAAGGACCTGGGTGATGCCACATACATCCTGGGCATAAGGATCTATAGGGATAGATCCAAAAATTTATTGGGATTGTCCCAAACCAGGTACATCAACACCATCCTAAAAAGGTTTAGTATGGAAGACTCCATGCGGGGTGCCTTACCCGCTTGCCATGGAGTCACTCTCTCCAAGGATTCTTGTCCAAAGACCGATGAAGAGAGAGCTCGCATGAGCATTATACCTTATGCTTCGGCAGTAGGATCTATAATGTATGCGATGTTATGTACACGCCCAGATGTAGCTTATGCACTTAGTGTTGTAAACAGGTATCAATCCAACCCAGGGGAGAACCACTGGACAGCTATGAAGAAAATTCTTAAGTACTTACGAAGGACTAAAGAATTGTTCTTGGTGTATGGTAATACAGATCTCCAAATGGAGGCCTTTACCGATTCGAGCTTCCAGAGCGATAAGGATGACAGCAAATCTATCTCAGGGTTTGTATTTACCCTCAATGGAGGGGCGGTAAGTTGGAAGAGTTCCAAACAAGATACCGTTGTAGACTCTACGATGGAAGCTGAGTACATTGCTGCAAATGATGCCGCCAAGGAAGCCGTCTGGATGAAGAAGTTCGTCTCGGAGCTAGGAGTAGTTCCAACCATTATTGATCCAATACCTTTGTATTGTGACAATAATGGGGCGATGGCGTTAGCCAAGGAGCCCAGATCCCATCAGCAGTCCAGACATATCCTGAGGCGCTTTCATTTGATCCGGAAGATTGTAGATCGCCGCGAGATCGAGATTAAGAGAGTAGACACAAAGAACAACGCCGCGGATCCACTCACCAAGGCCCTCCCTCAACCACAGCATGAGCGACTTTTTGAGATGTTGGGTATGAGATACGCCAATAACTGGCCTTAGTGCAAGTGGGAGATTGTTGGATATATGTATGCCCTAGAGGCCATTATGTGATAGTGGATGTATCTATACATGTATATATATTCAGTTTGCATTCTTGCTCGACATGATAGTATGCTATCTGGTTCTTCTTTATCTGACATATTTATTTGATCATGCTTCTATTCATTCATACATGCTGATAAAGCCCTGAGGATATCGGCTTGACTACTCTGATTATGATGGAGATCATACTGGTGGGACATCTGTAGTCTATAAGCATATCCTGGAACGTCCCTAGTCGTAGGTATATCGAGACGGGGCATTGATATACCAGAGTAGACTAGCGTATATGATACTAGACTCATACGATGGGCGATGAATATTCCCACATTCATCGATGTTTAACATCAAGATCATATACGGGTGCTCAGTGGTGACTGGGTACACTGGACGGACTCATCGAGAACTCCTATATGGAATTATATCTATCGTCGGATAGCAGTTCTCAGGTGACACTGGTACAGGTTAGTCTGTTGACCCGAGATCGTCATAGAGCCTTGTGTGTTCTCCCACTGTACTTTGATTACCACCCTACCACGGCTCTACTAAGTCGTGCAAGTAGGTGGCCGTTGGGTACAGTCCCGAGACACACGAAGGCAATGAGCGATAGGAGGGGTTTCGTCTCTCCCGATATTGGGAGTTGATGCTGTACTGTGCCCGACTGGTTATATCAGTAAGTCCCTGGCCAGGGCTGCTGAGATTTGCTGATAAGTGTTATCAGTAGTTTCTCGATCTGCTATAGACCATTCACCGGCACGACTTATTGAGTTATTGGGGTCGATGTGACCATCCCTAGGCTCGATATGCAGCATATCTGACGAAGAGACCGGACTGTACGGTAGTGTTGCCGGATGGCTCGACGTGAGTTGTAGCAGGTTCGCTTGTTGTCTTCTGATCGCTCAATACCCGGGTGGCCGTTACGTTTAGCTGACCGCTTGCGGCTTGAGGGTACTTGATATGATCATCACCCTCTGCCGGCGTATTGACGAGTCTTAGAGTCCCACAGAGGAGTTACTCAGTCCAGGCGAAACGTTGTGGTGCGCGTATGCGATATGCGCTTGCACCCGATTGAAATGTGCGTATATGATACCGAACATTGATCGGGTGGCCTGCTTTTGGTGGGGTCATATTAGATATGACCGGATTGATAAATTAAGTGTTGATTTATCATCTAACCATTAGTTTTCTCACTTGAAACCTTTCTAGGGTTTTGATGGATGTATGCATGCATGCATGTGTTTCTTTCTTCCTTTTTAGTTTCATGCACATGTAGATGTGCATACATGTATACATACATACACCCATCCATCATGGTTGATTGCATATGGAAATGGTGGCAATATAAGACTCACACCATAGATTAAACAATGGATTATTATTTAATTTTGGTTTTAAAGTTAAATGAAAAAGAAAAGGATAATCATTCTTGATTCTACACTCTTCTTCTAACCTAACCTATCTCAACTACCACTAACCTATGGTTATCCTTCTCTTTATCATTTAAAACCCAAGTTAAACTAACTATCCATCATTTAATCATGGTTGAAGTTAAGAAGGAAATAAATATATATAGTGATAGATATTTCTTTTTCTTCTTAACTCAAGGTTATCTTTTACACCTCTTGTTCATATTAGCCACCATCTTCATCCTCCTTCATCTTTTCTTCTCTAGTCTTCTCTAGTGAGTGAAATACAACTAAAGAAAGGTTTTTGAAGTGAGATTCCAAACCACAACATCATTCTACTCAAGTCTAGCCAACTTGATTAGAGTGTTTCCTTCGGTTTTTCCAAAGTAGCGAGCTTGGACGAAATACTCCGTGGTGGATCGTCGTGGACGCAAGGGAACTTCAAGAGGACCTCGATTCAACACCCAAGACACCAAGGAGTCTAGCAAAAGGGAGCTACAAAGGTTGTATCCTTCAAACCCTTACCTTTACTAGCTTAAAGTTTCTTAACCCTAATTTTCTAGGATCGATCCCTTTGCATGTTAGTTTAGCACCATAAAAATTATAACTTTGGGTCATGTGATGCTTCAAAACTCTTCATAGGGTGCTATACTAACCTTTCAAAAACGACCGAGGCCATAGGTCTTCTTCCAAATTGGATTTAGTCCCAAACAAGATCATCAAATCTTTGACGAACATTCTTTGGTTCAATGGTACATCTCTTCATACTTCTGATACATGTCGTTGTAATTCATCAACGTCTTCAGAAAGATGGAGGGTCCCAATAACCAATAACTTTTGGTACATCCCCAAAATGTTAAACCAAAACCCTACAGACTGTGATGTCTTTAAACCCTACAGACTGTGATGCCTTTAAACCCTTCAGACCGTGATGCCTTTAAACCCTACAGACCGTGATGCCTTTAAACCTTACAGACCGTTATGTCTTTAAATCCTACAGACTATGATGTCTTTAAACTTTACAGACTATGATGTCTTTAAACTAGACTATGATGTCTTTAAACCCAGACTATGATGTCTTTAAACCTTACAGACTATGATGTCTTTAAACATGGACCGTGAGGTCCTTAAACTCATGGACTTTGATGTCCTTAAACCCAATGGACCGCAATGTCCCTAAACTAAATTCTATGGACTATGATGTCCTTAAACTCCGCGGACTATGATTTCCTTAAACCCGATGGACCGCAACGTCCTTAAACTAAAACGATGGAGCCTAAATGCTCTGTCATCGGATCTAAATGATCCTGAACCCCCGTTGAATCGATCTTAGACTAAAATTAGACTAACTTATCCTCAACAAGCATTTAAGTTGATCTTAATCTCAAATGAGATTAACGATCCTTAAAATCTAACAAACCCAAATCTAAGAAAATACGGATTTGGACTAATCCCTGCCCTACGGGCGACAACATAAATTAGTCTCTGTATACAATCCACGGGCAACCAAAAATAAAACAAACACATACGACACGAAGTGAACATCTGGAACAGGAAAAAATGGTTATCGCTACGCGGTAACTAATTAACTGCAGGGACTTGCGCCTGCAGGGAAGAGCGTCCCCACAATCAAAAACCCCTCACAATGAGGGGGAATCTGACGAAATCTGCTACAATGGCCGCATCTGTCCAAACCTCCGATACACGGTGCCATAAATCAACTTGGTATTTTCGGAGAGGTGGATGGATAAAACCAAATAGCATCTGCCCCCAAATTCAGGCAAGACGACCTACGCGGTTCCGTCTCCCGTTTTCGGTGGTAAACACTAGCCATTTAGTTTAGGGTGTTTGCTTCACTAAACCCTAATTTAGTGAAGAGATAGCTTGGGTTGGTGTCTCCTCGACGTAGATCAACTTCGGCCTCGAGACTTCAAGCAAGCTTATTCCGTTCATCTTATGGAGCCTTTCTAGAGTCCGGGAGTTCACTACTTGGAGCGAAGAGACTACTACACGGAGCTATTGAAGTGAAGGACCGGTCTACAAAGGTTGTATTCCTTGTTCACTTAGATGTAAAGTTATTTACATTGTTGTTTCGTCTAAATCTCTAGTTAAGATTCTAGGTTAGGTTTCTTTAGTACGGCAAATTTTTGAAATTGGCATGGACGATGCCTCCCGAAACCCAGCGGCCGCCTAGGAAACCCAACACCTTCTTGTGACAGTAGTAGCACTCATCCTTATCAGCTTTTACTCTCCCCGATTTGTTCGTTCCCTGTGTAAGTGCACGGCGGCGCCCCGGCCGTCAATCCGAGGCCAAAATGCGGAAACGATGATTTACTTTAAACTTTTGAAACCGGCACCACCGCGCACTATAAACCCGGATCGGGCCATTAAACTAATTCTAGCTAACTAAAGAACGGGTAAAGAGATATACCGAGCGATCCGTGTCCTTCGGTCTTCTCGCCGTCGTCCCGATCTCGCCGCGGAATCTCCGGTCTTCACCTCCTCGCCGGAAGGGCACCACGTCGCCGGCTTCTTTTACGGGCTCCCACCTCTGGAACGAGGCAACTCGGGCACGAAGTTGGCGAGCCGACGTGCCCAAGAATTGCTATAGAACAGTGTAGCGCTCTATGTCTCATGGGGTTTGAGGAAGTTGCCTTTTGGTGGAGGAAATGAGATGTAGAATTTTTGTGGTGAACTTGGGGATTTTTAGCAAGCATGAAGAGAAAAATCCCCACTACAAAAATTGGGACAGCCCCTATTCTTGCTTGGCCGGCCATATGAGGTAGGGAGAGAGAGTGTGTGTGGAGTCTCAATAATGCAAGAGGGAGTGTGGAAGCTATCATCCACCAAAGAGAGAGAAAAGAGATGATGAGAAGAAATCATCACCAATCAAAAACAACACTCCACCAACCTAATCATATCCCACAAAAGTCAATCAATTATGAAGTCAAGGAAGTTAAAGGGATGGTGCAACCATCATGAAACCATCATGATGCAACTACTTGCAAAAACAACCCTCTAAAATGCTTATTTGCACAAATGCAAATAAACCCTCCTCCACCAATCTTCAGCCAATGAAAGATACAAAGAAATATTGCCGAAATGGAAAACAAACTGGCAACTTCATAAAACTGGTCGCGAAATAAATTACAGGAAAACCCCGCTACTGTATATACATACCCGCATTTGTATTCCGACCGAAATACAAATGCAATGAGACAAACTGGTCCCGTAATAAATTACAGGAAAACCCCGCTATTGTATATACATACCCGCATTTGTATTCCGACCGAAATACAAATGTAATGAGACAAAGTCTACACTGTACAATACTAGGATCCGGCTTAAACCAAAGCCCGCTACTATTAACCGTCCGATCCTGATCCGTGCAAGGCCGCACGTATCTGATCGAACCCTGCCATATCTCCATACGGCCTCTACAGCGTTTCGCCCGAAACTTGAGCAACTGAATGTGGGGAACTCTAAAGACTCGTTAATACTATGGCTGTGGATTTAACCACTAACACGTCAGAGGTATTAGCCATACGTGACGGGCTACCAGCTATTGACCAAAAGGGACGTCGATGAGCGAACTCATCCTGACACCCTACTGAGCCTGTCAGTGACAATATCCGTACAGTCTGGTCCATTCGTCTATGAGCATCGCATGGCGAGCCTAGGGGGTTGGTAAAAGTCAGACCCCCAAAAGCGGTACAAGTCGTGTCGGAGTGTAGCCCAGAACACCCTGAGATACTACTGGAATACCTACCAGTAAATCTCCTACCTTGGCCAAGGACTTCGTGTAATGGCTCTCCTAGACACAGCGCGACCTCACCCCCAATACCGGGAGAGACGAACCCCTGAAGATCCGCTCACTGCCTCCATGTGGCTCAGGACTGTACCCAACTAAAACCTGTTTGCACGTCTCCTTTGAGCGTGGTAGGGTAGTAATCAAAGTACAGTGGGAACTCACACAAGACAAATGAGGATCCTCAGGTCGATGAACTAACCTGTACACATGTCACCAGGGAACTGCTATCTGACGTCTGGAATAATCCTAACTAGCAGGTTCCCGGCGAGTCCTGTCCGGTGTACTCATAACCTAATGAGCACCTGTATACATCTTAGGTGAACCAACTGACACCAGTGGCTTATGAGACCGGCCACCGCCCCTCGTCAGGGTCTCGACTGTATACACTAGACTACTCTGGAGTATCGATGCCCTGTCTCGAAACTCCCACGACTAGGGACCTTTTATGGATGTGCTTATAGACTACTAGCTCCCATGTATATGATCGCCCTCATACTGCTGGCAGTCAAGCAAGAATCCTAGGGGCTCTACCAACGTGTAATAGTGACCTGTAAGGCCACCTAAAGCAGTACACGATGATAAAGGTAAACCAGATAGCATACTATCATCTTGAGTAAGACTGTCCTCCTGGGATAGGTCCTCCCTCAATCATTGCAATCACGTGCCTGTTATCCAATAATTGACTCTGAGGGCACTATCTCCAACAATCTCCCACTTGCACTCAAGGCTAATTATTGCGATGTTACATACTCACAGCCCGTGTGATACCGAACACCCAACTCCTCTACTAGTCAGTCTCACAAAGCCCGTTTGCGAAACTATTGCGTTCAAGGAATAGCCTCAGTGAGTGGATCCGCCTTGATGTTTCTTTCTATGTCTCTCTATATCTCATGTTCACGGAGAGAGCCGTCTCCCGAAATGAGCAATACCTGTCTTAGAATGTGTCTGGATGTCTGATGGGACCTAGCTCATAAATGAACTCCAAATCCAAACTTCTTAGACTGTATCGTCAACTGAACTTAATCGGTATCCTGTGCCATGCCTCCCTCAGTATCCTCTTCGACCACATATCCATAATACTGCCCCTCGTCAGAGGGAAAACTATAACTCTGACAACCTCTCTGTCATCCAGGTCACCTTGCAAGCCTGGAAGGATAACCGTCTCCCAAAAGAGGCTGTCGTTATCATATCCCTGGAACATCCACTTATGTTCTAAAACTGCTTCCGACTGTTTCTCCAGGATTGGATCAATATCAACTTATTGCATCTATTGCAAAAACAACATCTGGTGTGGTACTTGACATCTCATGATTGACTCAATTGCCTAAGTAAGTGATATGCCAATCATGCACATCCCTCTCCCCTTTAGTCAATAAGACACCTTTAGAGAGGGTGACTCCATCACCTGCAGGTACACTACCGTGCCAGGAGTCGTCCATTCTAAATACTTTTAGAATGCTGTCTAAGTACCCTGATTGGGACACTTCCCAAATCTGTTAGTGTATATGCCCTAGAGGCCATTACTGTATCATACTAGTTTGTATATTACTTGATGGAAGCTTGGGATATTCATAGTTGTACAGACAATCTTGCTCAAAATGGTAGTATGCTACTTGGTTTTGTTTCTACTTCAATATGTGCATGTGTTTCTTTTAGCATATCGCTTATACATATTAGTAGAGCCCTTAGGTACTTTGCTTGATTACCAGCGTTGTGATGGCAGTCACACTCGTGGGGGCTGGGTAATCTATAAGCACATCCTTATACAGGTCCCTAGTCGTAGGACTATCGATACAGGGCATCGATACTCTAGAGTAGACTAGCGTATGCGCATCTCATCCCAGCAGGGGAGATGGTCTGTCCCACAGCCATCAGTAAGTCGTACTGGAGATAGTATGCGGGTGCTCGTTAGGTTACGAGTATACTGGACAGGACTCGTCGGGAACTGATGGTTGGTATTATACCTATCGTCGGTTATCAGTTCCCAGGTGACATGAGTACAGCTTAGTCCGCTGACTTGACACTGTCACTTCGCCTCGAGTGTGTTCCCACTGTACTTAGATTACTACCCTACCACAGCTCAAAGGAGTCGTGCATACAGGTAGTAGTTGGATGCAGTCCCAAAGCACTTGGAGGCAGTGACAGTTAGACAGGATTCGTCTCTCCCGGTATTGGGGGTTGACATCGCGCTGTGTCTAGGAGAGCCATTACACGAGTAGTCCCTGGCCAGGGCAAGTGAGATATACTGATAGGTTTCCAGTGTTATCACAGGGTGTTCTGGGCTTCACTCCGACACGACTTGTACCGCTATTAGGGGACTGATGTTCACCACCCCCTAGGCCCGCCATGCGATGTATCAGACGAACAGACCGGACTGTACGGAGATTGTCACATACAGGCTCAGTAGGAGTTCGGATGGGTTTACCTCATCTGCCTTCTTATCGACATCTACTTGGGGACCGTTACGTACAGCTAGTGCCGCTTGCGGTCTGTGGTTAAACCCACTGCCAGCATAGTGTCGAGTTTTTAGAGTCCCACACAGAGAGTTTCCCTGCACTGAGTGAAACGTGTAGAGGCCGTATAGTTTTACGGCAGGGCTGCGATCACTTACGTGCACTTGTGTGCGTATGCTGTTCGAGCAGGCAATACTAGTGGGCTTTGGTTTAAGCCGGATCCTAGTACTGCACGGATGGATTTGTTTTGTCTTCTGTGCATTCGCATTCTACGGAATGCGGATGCGGGTGTGTATGAACAGTTTTGAGGAACGATGAAGGAGGAGGTGCCCCATTAGGGTTTTGGCAGTTGGTTCGGCCAAAACCATTATATGTCAGGCTCATTAGGGTTTTGACAGTTGATTCGGTCAAAACCATTTTGAGGTGGACTCATTAGGGTTTTTGCAATTCGTTTGGTCAAAACCATTATGAGCCGGAGACATTATTTTACTAATCCTTTTTGTGATAATTTTGTGATGGCTAATTGCATTGACCATTTGACCACCATGACCTCTCTTGACTTTGTTGACCCGTTGACCGGTGTTGACCATTGACCTTCATGAGAGGTTTACACTCTTCTTTGGATTTTCTTTTTCTTTTGATTATGAAAATGGTCAATTCAATGTAGCATCAACTTTATCATGATAGGATTGGTAATGATATTGTTTTACTATTATTGCAACCATGGTGCCTTTTTCTTTGGTTAATAATTTCATTTCTCTTTTCTCATTCTTTCTCTTGCAAATAAGAAGAAAGAAAGAGAGCTCCATGGTTGCTTGATCTCCTTCATCTTCCTCCTCTTGAAATATTCTTTTGATCTCATGTGTTGAGAGAAAAAGAATCCACATCGACAAATACTTCCATCAACCTCCTCTACATCACCTAGGACTTCAAGACTAGCGATCTTGTTGCCCTAGTTGCCTCGGCTCGAGGTGGAGCTCAGTGTACATCTCTCGGGTGGATTGTCTTCGACTCAAGAAGGCCGCGGAGGTGACCAAGATCCGGATTGACTCTGGGAGCGTGGATGGACGAGCCGGACAGTGAAGAGAAGACCCGAAGGACCGTTTTCGTGAGGTATAATTTCTACGGCATAGTAGTTAACGCCTCTAGTAGTTTGCTAGTTTTTAGTTTAGCAAAGATCCGGCTTTTAGTCCATGTTGCCTTTGCGCCAAAGATTGTTTTTCGCCGTTTCCTCCTTCCCGTAAGAACCGGGGTGAGCAACGTGGACTTACAGTGGTATCAGAGCCTAGCTAAACATAAACTAGCAAGTTAGCAAAGTGTTAAGAATATCGATCGGAAAAAAATTCGCAAAACACGCCCGGTAAAACCAAGTTTCTGTCAATTTTTTATACTGCTCAAAAAGTGATTTAAAATATATGAAAAATCGTCTCAGGGTTTTCTAAAGACATAGACTAAAAACGGTCCACTGAACCGATCAAAGCACCGCGGTTCCGCGGCAAGAACATGCTTCTTGCCGCGGATCCGCGGCCGAGTTGACTCGGCCATGGACTGAGTTTGGTGCAGTGTGCTTAGTTGGCTGTTTTAGGATTTTTAGTACATGTTGTTTCTGCCCAGATTTTCCAGAGAACAAATTGATTTTTGGGGTGGTTACAAATCCGTATTTTTATCGATATTCCGTAGACTTTGGCTAATGGATATTATCTGTGATGTGATATATGTATTGAACGTCCGCTAATCGCTATACGTCGATTAGTGAAGGTTATACATATCTGTGATCTGTAATGTTGATGGTTTGTGGATATGAACTCGGTGGATTGTCGCGGATGAATAGCCGGGGTGGATGTGAGATGAGAGTTTCTTTTTCTTTCATTCATGTAAAATTTGTAAATTGATATAATATTATTTGTTTGGCCGCACAACCGGGTCGGGGTTGTAGCCGTCATTGTATAATTTCTTTTTACTGTTTTTTCTCCTAGGATAGACCCAAGGTGGGGTGCACAAACTACCAGGTATCTCGAAGTGCCGAGTGGCCTACTCACGGTGATGAGGGAGGTTGCTTCGCTTCGAGTACTTGGCGGGAAGTTTGCCGCACTCGTAGGGGTCTAGGGTGGGGTTTGGCTATTCATCACGACCGTGTAATCCCTTCTTCATTACAGGCTCGTACGAATTGCGGATTCCTAGTATATCCATTGTATTCATCTGTGATCTGGAATGACTATCATTGCATGTGACGAATGTTTATATATATCTATATGATATCTATTTAGGCGTTGCTTATGTTTTGCATCCGCGCTAGTCCAGCCCCCGCTCTGTCGTTAGTTAAGTAACCTAACGGGTGATGACGGGACCCCGTGGCGAATGCGGATAGCATAAGCGTACGTCATATTTTCGTTGTTTTCTGCAATGGTAGGATTAAATGATAGGACGCATTGGAATTAATGCAAGAAAATAAACCAAGTAAAAGTCGTTGGAACACTTTCAAAACCACTCGGTTCTTTTCAAAAGACAGCTTTTAAACGCGGAGCTTGAACCACTCCTTTTAAAAAGCTATCATGTTCCTTCGATCATATCAAGTTCACTACGTTCACGGTTTCGCCAAAACCATTCGTAGCCCTCCGTCATTTCAGTTAAATAGTCAGTAGTATTCAAGCTATGTATTTTGACCTTCGCCAAGGCATAGTGATTGGTAGCTGCTGAATATTTATCTGTAGCATAGATAAATGCATTGGTTTGGGACAGTCGTGCTACTATTTTGGCCTTCGTCAAGGGTATGTACGGGTGGGTTCAAATAACCTGGACAATGACGGGTAGAACTTGACATGTGACTTATGATATGTTGGCCTTCGTCAAGGTCATAAGAGCATGGGGCAAAAATCCACATCGGGAGTTTCAAAAGAACTGAAACTTGCTAGCGCTGCATACCATTTGGAGTGTGATGATTCTGGTAGGATTCCTTCAGTTTTGTCACACGATGATATTTGGATCCCGATCCTACTGTGAGTATATGCTACTCCTCCAGAACTTTCTCGCTTAACGAGCAATACTATAAACCAAGTAGGTGTCTAGAAAGGTGTTAGCGGGGCTACGCCCACAGGGAAAAGAGGTTATTTAATTAAGAAACTTCGCGAAAGCGTTGGAAAACCTCCCTCGAAGTACCGACACCAGCCTGGCTGAACGGTTAAGCAAGTATTGTACGGTGAGTTGATCCCAACTAATTCTTCCTTTATGGTTTGAGGAGTGATTCGAGAGACAGTGGGAGCCATCCTGTTTAGATAAATTAAAAACCAATCTAAACTTGCAAGAGCATCATGCTAAAGTGTTTTCTTCTCTCTCTCTTAACTGCAGCGACCCAGTGACCAAACATAGGTTACATCTAGATAATAAAATGACTGAATCTGACTGTTATGACTGGCAAAGGTCTGTCCAGATGTCCATTGCCCATGACAAGCTGGGACACCTCTTAAATAATCCAACCCCTGCCGTCTCAGGACCAGTTTCCCCTGTCACGGATATTGATATCCGTAGAACATCAGAAGAAGACTGTGCGAAAGCCAAGTGCCTCGTGTTAGCCTCGGTTGATGGTGCAAACCAAAGGCAGCGCGAGAAGATGGACTTAGTTTCTATCTTCCTCCATAACAAAGATTTATATGGAGAGCAATCTCGTATCGCAAGATATGAGACCTCGAACGAATTGCTTCCAGCGAGGTTGGCTATCGGGTCATCTGTAGGGGGCAACGTCCTTACAGAGACCAGCTCTTTTGAGCTCTCGGACCTGAAGACCACGTTGAAGAACGGGTCAGATGCTGACTTAGTTCAACAGTCTCTACCTACTACCCTGAAGGAAACCAGGGAAGTAGAAAGAAAGGGAAGGGCAGAAGTTTCGGGACTGGATGTAGTAAGAGAAGGACGTTCCTATTGTTACAGGAATGAACATTGGCAGAAGGATTGCAGGGCTTGTATAGCCAGTAGCCAGAATTCGAAGCATGTTGTGGCTTCGGCTTCGGGTGTGTTTGTAATAGAGAACTGTATGTCAGTTAACCCTACTTCCTGGGTATTGGATACCGGATCAGGATCTCATATTTGTAATTTGTTACAGGCTCTGAGAAACCGTAGGGTTATCAGGAAAGGTGATATAACTCTCAGGGTTGCTAACGGAATGAGCATGTACGCTGAATCCGTAAGGGAATATCATCTTGGACTGACAACTGGGCAGATATTGATTCTGCGTAACTATTTTTATGTACCAGGTGCGACTTGTAATATCATATCTGTATCCTTAATTTCTAAGGAAGGATATGATTTTACTTTTGTAAGCGATGTAATAAACATCCACCTAAATCAAGTACCGATTGGGTCAGGTACATTGAAAAACGGTATATACGTTTTGAATCAAGCTCAGGTCTTCAGTGTCCAGAACACACTTAAAAGAAAGTCTCCGGAATTAAATCAGGCTTTCTTATGGCATTGTAGACTGGGTCACATTAATGAGACACGGTTGACAAAGTTACATAAAGAAGGATACTTGGATCCGTTCGAGTACCAGTCTTATGCCACTTGTGAATCTTGTCTCATGGGAAAGATGACAAAGACTCCGTTCACTGGACACGGAGAAAGAGCAAGTGAGCTCTTGGGACTCATACACAGTGATGTGTGTGGTCCAATGTCTATAAATGCGCGAAGTGGTTATTCATACTTCATTACTTTCACAGATGATTTCTCTAGGTATGGGCATGCCTTCTTGATGAAGCACAAATCCGAGGCCTTTGAGAAATTTCGGGAATACAAGAATGAAGTTGAAAAACAAACAGGCAAAAGTATCAAGACGCTGAGATCTGATCGAGGTGGTGAATACTTGAGTGCCGAATTTCTGGGCTACTTAAAAGAAAATGGAATTCTCTCTCAGCTTACTCCTCCATACACACCACAACACAACGGTGTATCGGAAAGGAGGAATCGAACCCTATTGGATATGGTTCATTCCATGATGAGTAAGGCTGAGTTGCCGCGATCCTTCTGGGGTTATGCACTAGAATCAGCTGCATATCTCTTGAACAAGGTTCCCTCCAAGACTGTGCCTACCACACCATATCAGATGTGGTGTGGGAAGAAACCCCATCTTCAATATCTGAAGATATGGGGATGTCCAGCTTTTGTAAAAAAGCAGCATGCGGACAAGCTCGAGGCACGCTCAGTACTGTGTAAGTTTGTGGGATACCCAAAGAACTCCAGGGGATATTTCTTCTATTACGCAGAGGAACAAAAGGTTTTTGTTTCTCTTCATGCCCACTTTCTGGAAAATCGGTTTTTAGAGAAAGGTGAAAGTGGGAGCGTAGTAGAACTGGAAGAAATTCCAGAACCACAAGCTATTACTGAAAGCTTGGAAGAACCAGAAGGTTCGGGAGAACCGGACATCCTAGCGCCACTCCGCAGGAGTAGTAGGCAGACTCATCCGCCCGAGAGATACTACGGTTTTCTCATAGACGGGGATAGAGAGGATTGCACTATGGATTATGGTGAGCCTACTAGCTTCCAGCAAGCCATTCAGAGCGGTGACTCGGTAAAATGGCTGGATGCAATGCGGACCGAGATGGAGTCCATGTACACCAACAAAGTTTGGACTTTGGACTTTGCTCCAGAAGGGGTAAAACCCGTAGGCTGCAAATGGATCTTCAGAAAGAAGATTGGTGTAGATGGGCAGGTTGAAACCTATAAAGCTAGACTTGTAGCAAAGGGTTTTCTTCAAAGACGTAGTTTGGACTCTGACGAGACCTTTTCTCCAGTGGCTATGCTCAAATCCATTCAGATCCTTCTTGCCATTGCTGCCTTCCACGATTATGAGATCTGGCAGATGGACGTAAAGACGGCTTTCCTAAATGGAAATTTGGAAGAGTGCATCTTTATGGATCAGCCAAAGGGATTCATTCAGAGTGGGAGCAGCGGTAAAGTGTGCAAGTTGCTCAAGTCCATCTATGGACTGAAGCAGGCATCGCGGAGTTGGAACATCTACTTTGATGATACTGTCAAGGAATTCGACTTTATCAAGAACCCAGATGAACCATGCATTTACAGTAAGATTGTAGGGAGAACTGTAGTATTCCTCGTCTTATACGTGGATGACATTCTCCTAATAGGAAATGATATTCCTATGCTACAGTCAGTCAAAGGATTCTTGTCGCAGAGGTTCTCCATGAAGGACCTGGTCGATGCCAACTACATTTTGGGGATCCAGATCTATCGTGATAGATCTAAGAGGATGTTGGGAATTTCACAGTCAAGGTACATAGACACCATACTGAAAAGGTTCAGTATGGAAGATTCCAAGCACGGTAATCTACCGGCTTGTCACGGAATCACCCTCTCCAAAGAGATGTCTCCCAAGACTGATTTGGAAAGGGCTCGCATGTCATCTATACCCTACGCTTCTGCGGTAGGCTCTATAATGTATGCGATGTTATGTACAAGACCAGATGTAGCATACACATTGAGCGTTGTAAGCCGGTATCAGTCGAACCCAGGGGAGAAACACTGGATAGCGGTGAAGAACATTCTCAAGTACCTGAGAAGGACTAAGGAGATGTTTTTGGTGTATGGCGGAAAAGACCTCCAGCTCGAGGCCTTTGCCGACTCCATCTTCCAGAGTGACAAGGATCACTCCAAGTCCATGTCGGGTTATGTCTTTACCCTCAATGGAGGGGCGGTTTGCTGGAAGAGTTCCAAGCAGGAGACCGTTGCTGACTCAACTATGGAAGTGGAGTACATAGCTGCTGGCGATGCCGCAAAGGAAGCTGTCTGGATGAATAAGTTCCTCACGGAGCTTCGGGTGGTTCCTACCATTGTTGATCCAATACCGCTGTATTGCGACAACAACGGCGCTATAGCTTTAGCGAAGGAACCCAGGTCCCATCAGAAGTCCAGGCACATTTTAAGGTGGTGCCACCTGATCAGGGAGATTGTTGATCGCCGGGAAATCGAGGTGAAGAGAGTAAATACGGAGAATAACACTGCAGATCCATTCACGAAGGCCATACCCCAGACTCAGTTCGAGCGGCTGATCGAGATGATAGGTCTTCGATACGCCAGTACATGGCCTTAGTGCAAGTGGGAGATTGTTAGTGTATATGCCCTAGAGGCCATTACTGTATCATACTAGTTTGTATATTACTTGATGGAAGCTTGGGATATTCACAGATGTACAGACAATCTTGCTCAAAATGGTAGTATGCTACTTGGTTTTGTTTCTACTTCAATATGTGCATGTGTTTCTTTTAGCATATCGCTTATACATATTAGTAGAGCCCTTAGGTACTTTGCTTGATTACCAGCGTTGTGATGGCAGTCACACTCGTGGGGGCTGGGTAATATATAAGCACATCCTTATACAAGTCCCTAGTCGTAGGACTATCGATACAGGGCATCGATACTCCGGAGTAGACTAGCGTATGCGCTTCTCATCCAAGCAGGGGAGATGGTCTGTCCCACAGCCATCAGTACGTCGTACTGGAGATAGTATGCGGGTGCTCGTTAGGTTACGAGTACACTGGACAGGACTCGTCGGGAACTGATGGTTGGTATTATACCTATCGTCGGTTATCAGTTCCCAGGTGACATGAGTATAGCTTAGTCCGCTGACTTGACACTATCACTTCGCCTCGAGTGTGTTCCCACTATACTTAGATTACTACCCTACCACGGCTCAAAGGAGTCGTGCAAACGGGTAGTAGTTGGGTGTAGTCCCGAAGCACTTGGAGGCAGTGACGGTTAGACAGGATTCATCTCTCCCGGTATTGGGGGTTGACATTGCGCTGTGTCTAGGAGAGCCATTACACGAGTAGTCCCTGGCCAGGGCAAGCGAGATATACTGGTAGGTTTCCAGTGTTATCTCAGGGTGTTCTGGGCTTCACTCCGACACGACTTGTACCGCTATTGGGGGACTGACGTTCACCACCCCCTAAGCCCGCCATGCGATGTATCAGACGAACAGACCGGACTGTACGGAGATTGTCACATACAGGCTCAGTAGGAGTTCGGATGGGTTTACCTCATCGGCCTTCTTATCGACATCTACCTGGGGACCGTTACGTACAGCTAGTGCCGCTTGCGGTCTGTGGTTAAACCCACTGCCAGCGTAGTGTCGAGTCTTTAGAGTCCCACACGGAGAGTTTCCCTGCACTGAGCGAAACGTGTAGAGGCCGTATGGTTTTAAGGAAGGGCTGCGATCACTTACGTGCACTTGTGTGCGTATGCTGTTCGGGCAGGCAATACTAGTGGGATTTGGTTTAAGCCGGATCCTAGTACTGCACGGATGGATTTATTTTGTCTTCTGTGCATTCGCATTCTACGGAATGCGGATGCGGGTGTGTATGCACAGTTTTGAGGAACGATGAAGGAGGAGGTGCCCCATTAGGGTTTTGGCAGTTGGTTCGGCCAAAACCATTATGTGGCAGGCTCATTAGGGTTTTGACAGTTGATTCGGTCAAAACCATTTTGAGGTGGACTCATTAGGGTTTTGGCAATTCGTTTGGTCAAAATCATTATGAGCCGTGGACATTATTTTACTAATCCTTTTTGTGATAATTTTGTGATGGCTAATTGCATTGACCATTTGACCACCATGACCTCTCTTGACTTTGTTGACCCGTTGACCGGTGTTGACCATTGATCTTCATGAGAGGTCTACACTCTTCTTTGGATTTTCTTTTTCTTTTGATTATGAAAATGGTCAATTCAATGTAGCATCAACTTTATCATGATAGGATTGGTAATGATTTTTTTTTTTACTATTATTGCAACCATGGTGCCTTTTTTCTTTGGTTAATAATTTCATTTCTCTTTTCTCATTCTCTCTCTTGCAAATGAGAAGAAAGAAAGAGAGCTCCATGGTTGCTTGATCTCCTTCATCTTCCTCCTCTTGAAATATTCTTTTGATCTCATGTGTTGAGAGAAAAAGAATCCACATAGACAAATACTTCCATCAACCTCCTTTACATAACCCAGGAATTCAAGACTAGCGATCTTGTTGCCTAGTTGCCTCGGCTCGAGGTGGAGCTCGGTGTACATCTCTCGGGTGGATCGTCTTCGACTCAAGAAGGCCGCGGAGGTGACCAAGATCCGGATCGACTCTGGGAGCGTGGATGGACGAGCTGGACAGCGGAGAGAAGACCCGAAGGACCGTTTTCGTGAGGTATAATTTCTACGGTATAGTAGTTAACGCCTCTAGTAGTTTGCTAGTTTTCAGTTTAGCAAAGATCCGGCTTTTAGTCCATGTTGCCTTTGCGCCAAAAATTGTTTTTCGCCGTTTCCGCCTCCCCGTAAGAACCGGGGTGAGCAACGTGGACTTACAAAATCTAGATCCAAAACCATAGATCTAGTAACCAGAATGTCTGATATAATATCCAAGTCCCTTTGTGGAGAAACCACTGTGTGACAACCAAAGTATAAACGATCGTAGTATAGGAATATCACTTCCTACTCTGTGTATGACATCCAAATACCAGGACATCACACCCTACTACCTTCTTAACAGATCCATCCCCTATTCTGATGAAGTCAAACCTATGACTGTCATATCAGAAATAGATGATCTATCTCCGCTATATCTACTTTAGTCTACAAATAGACATAAGACACTTATCCACCATGCTTCCACTGCTCCCACTGACTACGACAACCCTCTGGCAGAGTCATATAAACGTATACTTCTAAAGATAGTTTAGAACGACGCTATACTCATCCTCCTGCCGGGTCTCATAGTCTGGAACAACAGCATTGGAAAGTCTGGGTAAACAAGAACCTCCCTGCCACCGTCCTTGAGGCTACCGGAGTACCTTTCGGGTGCCTGAGCTTACCCACCAAATCTGCGGAGTGGCTAATGGAATGTCAAATCAGATTGAATCTTTAGGTTCTTATCAAATCTTCAGTAATCGTTTGCGGTTCTGGAATCACTTGCAGTTCTACCATACTCCCACTTCTGTTTTGTGAAAAAATCCATTTCTTTTAAAACTGTGGCGAGTCTAGAACAATATCACTATTGATCTTCCAGATGGTAGAATGTCAACCCTCGTCATAGCCTGGGTCAACCCACAAACAGCCATTACAGAAGCGTGCCTTGAGTTATCCAGAGTCTGGTTTTAAGCATAAGCCGGACAACTCCCCGTACCTTAACATCGTCAAGATACGAACTGTTCTATATCCAATACAGAAACAGAGGCACTGGTTTAATTGAACCAGATTCAAATCATGCAGCTGTCTCCAGTGCATGTCAATTAAATGGAAAGAGGTCGATCAGCATTACTCAACTTAGGAATGCTTCCAATTATGAGTAACCTGAAAGAGAAGCAAGTTCTCTTAATCATTACTATCAACTGAATACCCTACACAAGTATTTACATCTTCGATCACCTTGAAGAATCCCGATACTCGTGACGCCTGGTTCTCTACTTTATTCGTATACCTATAACTTCTCAAAACTCAGACCTTGTGTTTCTACGAAACACTTGTCTAAGAACTAGAGAAGTCATAAGTAAACCGAATATAGTACGAGGACCAACCCCTCTGTCCTAATGGACACTGGACAACATACAATACTCTGTATAAGTCCTTTGAGTCTAATAACTCAAACCCTGTGTGTCGTAGGTTGAAAACTGTACTTATGGTTAAGAAGAATTACACCGCTGTTTAATGCTCCTTACCTAACCATCCACTGATATAGGTAAATGTCATCGACATAATTTCAAAAAGGTATATCTCACTCTATAAAAATAGACATACAGATATATCAATTTGAAATTGGTGCATAACAGCGGATATTCAAAACTAAATATTTGTCGTCCGGCAAACATCCCAGGTGACTTCCTCAAATATCACCGATTACAACGAATCCCGATATAATGAGGATGATCACCCGATTCCCAATAACTTACTCCCACTCACCATCTGTAAAACCATACAGATGTGAGAATCATACCTGGTAAATACATACCCTGGAGCAAGTGTCTAATTGGGAAATCAGTTTTCCTTTAACAGTACACAGTGAGACTGAAACATTGAAATGTTTCGATAGGGGTATCCGAGTATTCATAGTAATGCCTCTTCCATTATCCAGATTCACAACTGTAACCGTGTAATTCTTTGCCATCTTTCCAAATCCCTTTATATGTCTTTAGTCATTACCTTCTGTACACCCCTTTAGGCCAAATGGTTTTCTTCCTTCCCTACCATTCGGCACCAGCCTATGGTTTGGAAGAAGACTATCTAATAAGCATAATGGGTGTACTATCCTAATCCTAGGAGCACTCGCAATGCGAGAGAAGGTGAAGATAAAAGACAACCGAATAAACCTTATTCTTATTTCTCCTGAACCAGAATCCATCCCCGAACTGGAACAAGTTCCTTTCGAGTTCGTATATAACCATACGATGGAGTATCCAATAAACTGTGGATCTTCGTAGTGATACGGAGTGTCCAGGAGAAATACAAAGGTGATTTAGGATTGGCGAAGAAATACTTGGTTTGGTCGTGAATAGCAGTCGCAATTTACTTTGCCCTCTTACTAATCCCTTGATATGTCTTTACTTAATACCTTCTGCACACCATCGTTATGCTAATTGGTTTTCTTCATTCCCTACCGTTCGGCACCAGCCTAAGGTTTGGAAGAAGACTGTCCAATTTGCGTAATAGGTGTATTATCTCCTAATCCAAGGAGCACTCGCAACCTGAGAGAAGGTAAAAGGAAAAGACAACTGAATAGTCCTATTCGTTTTCTCCAGAACCAGAAACCATCCTCGAATAAATTCCTTCGAGTTCGTATATAACCATATGATGGTTTTATCCAATGGAAGTGGATGTTCGTAGTAGTACGGGGTGTCCTGGAGAAAAGGGTAAAAATAGGAGTGGCAATGATGTTTGCAACTCTGACAATCCAAAAGACAGTGTATAAGAAGGTTCGGTCAACTTGGTCACTGAGTCATA
This sequence comes from Agapanthus africanus, assembly GCA_030015575.1. NCBI lineage: Eukaryota > Viridiplantae > Streptophyta > Magnoliopsida > Asparagales > Amaryllidaceae > Agapanthus > Agapanthus africanus. Next base: position 105,933,028 of record JASDDO010000031.1, read on the forward strand.
GTCTAGGGTCGGGTCAATGGTCGCTGCCAGAGAGAGAGAGAAAAGAAACACTCAGCGTGCACTCTAACCTAGATCAGAATGGTTACCAATTTATCTAATCTGGAAACCTCCCACTGTACCGTCAAATTCTTCCCCAAACCTGAAAGAAGAATTAGTCGGGATCACCCGAGGAGTAAACCAACTCATCAGTGGGAATCGGGATCCAACTATCATTGCATGATAATGTGGCAGAATCCACTCACGTCATCACACTCCAGAAGGTATGCGCATATCTGGCAAGTTTCAGTTTCTTTAGAAACTCCCGATGTGGATTTTTTCCTCATGCTCTTATGACCTTGACTTTGGCCAACAAATCATAAGTCACATGCCAAGTTCTACCCGTCATTCTCCAGGTTAATTTGAGCCCACCCGCACAAGCCCTTGACTTTGGCCAACAAGGCTATACGACTGCCCTAAACCAATGCATCTATCTATGCTGCACATGAATACCCAATAGCTACCAATCACTATGCCTTGACTTTGGCCAACAAACATAGCTTGAATACTAATTGACTATCCATGTGAAACGACGGAGGGCTATGAATAGTTTCTGGCGAAAACCTTTAACGTAATGAACTTGATATCTTTGAAGGAACCGGATAGCTTTTAAAAATATAGTGGCGAAAACCATTGCTAAAGAGGTCACTCCCGGTGAAGGGATCTCGGCTCTTTCCCCGTAGAATGAGGTGCGGGATATTCCAACTGAATACCACTATGCAAAGCAAAAGTAAATGACTATAGTGAAGTTATTGCCCTGACGCAAACTTTTGTCCAAGGGGTCACTCCTGGTGAAGGGATCTCGGCCCTTTCCTCGTCGACTGAGGAGCAGGATATTCCAATTGAATACCACTATGCAAAACAAAAGTGAACGTCCTTGCAATAACAGCTTTTTGAAAAGTGTTCCAACAACATCAGATTAGGTTTTTTTAACTTGCATTGATCCGAATCAATGCAGTCCCATCAATTGATCACACCAATAAAGAACGAAAATAATGACGTACGTATATGCCATCCGCAATCGCCACTGGGTCCCGTCATTACCCGTTAGGTTAGTTAACTAACGACAGAGCGGGGACTGGACTAGCGCGGATGAAAAACATATACAACATCTACTAGTATATATATCAATATATAATATTTCGCTCAAGGCATGATAAAATGCAACATCACAGAAATGTAATAAGCATCACAGAACAATACAGATATCTGGGATCCCCGGGTTTCACAGAGCCGCTACTGAAACCCGACGTTCCCCTGGTCATGTGGATAGCCTGTGCAATGAAATCCTAGACCCCTATGGGCGCGGCAAGTTACCCGCCAAAACCTGAAGCGAGGCAGCACCCTTCAGCAACGTGAATGGACCACCCAGCACTTTACGGAATCCGGTAACTTGGGCACCCCTCCTGGGTCAACCTATACCCCCTACAAGTGCGGCGAATAGCCCGCCAATTCTAGAGTAAAGCCCCCTCTGTCTCAATGCCATGAGATGCGGGCTTGTTGACCTCTAGAAACCGGCTATCCATGCACCCCACCTTGGGGTAATCCTAGTACAGAAAGTAAAATATACATACAACGGGTACATCGACCTCACCCCGGTCGTGCCCCAAAAGAATAATATACAAACAGGCAGTGACGGCAATCCACATGTCGGACGCTCGCCCCGCAATATCAAATGTACATAATACAACCAAAACTGTACTAGAATTGCATCCAGGCTATCCCCCACGACCAATCCGCAATATCACAGCACAACACAGAACATCAACGTGAATATCACGTTCGCAAATCCGTCTAACCGGGCTATAGCAGTTAGACAGGATTTACCGATAAAGTGACATTCACGGTCGCAGATATAATGTAAATACTGTGAACTAATGTGTTTAAAATTTTCGATCGATCAAATTTTCCCAAGTGGGACCCCAAGCACTACTGTAGCACTTAAAGAAATTCTGGGCCCAAAAAGAATGTTCCAAAAACCCTATTTTCTACACAGGAGCTCTCTGTAAAAATTTGGTACACTGAACTGTAAAAGTGGCGGCGGAACCGCGGCCCGAGCATGGGTTTGGCCGCGGTTCCGCGGTGGTATGGTGAGATCACGCGACCAAATTTTCACAGAGTGCTTAGAATTCCCTGCACAGTATTCTGCAACAACCTGAAAAAAAATTCGAGCCAAAAATATTTCGACAGAAACTGATGCTTTTGAAAACGCGGGTTTTGGAATTTTGTTCGATCGAAAGTGTAAACACATTAGACCAAGCTAGACTAGGTTAATGTCGTGGCTTTGATACCAATGTAAGTGCACGGCGGCGCCCCGGCCGTCAATCCGAGGCCAAAATGCGGAAACGATGATTTACTTTAAACTTTTGAAACCGGCACCACCGCGCACTATAAACCCGGATCGGGCCATTAAACTAATTCTAGCTAACTAAAGAATGGGTAGAGAGATATACCGAGCGATCCGTGTCCTTCGGTCTTCTCGTCGTCGTCCCGATCTCGCCGCGGAATCTCCGGTCTTCACCTCCTCGCCGGAAGGGCACCACGTCGCCGTCTTCTTCTACGGGCTCCCACCTCTGGACCGAGGCAACTCGGGCACGAAGTTGGCGAGCCGACGTGCCCAAGAATTGCTGTAGAACAGTGTAGCGCTCTATGTCTCATGTGGTTTGAGGAGGTTGCCTTTTGGTGGAGGAAATGAGATATAGAATTTTTGTGGTGAACTTGGGGATTTTTAGCAAGCATGAAGAGAAAAATCCCCACTACAAAAATTGGGACAGCCCTCATTCTTGCTTGGCCGGCCATATGAGGTAGGGAGAGAGAGAGAGTGTGTGGAGTCTCAATAATGCAAGAGGGAGTGTGGAAGCTATCATCCACCAAAGAGAGAGAAAAGAGATGATGAGAAGAAATCATCACCAATCAAAAACAACACTCCACCAACCTAATCATATCCCACAAAAGTCAATCAATGATGAAGTCAAGGAAGTCAAGGGATGGTGCAACCATCATGATGCAACTACTTACAAAAACAACCCTCCAAAATGCTTATTTGCACAAATGAAAATAAGCCCTCCTCCACCAATTTTCAGCCAATGAAAGATACAAAGAAATATGGCCGAAACGGAAAACAAACTGGCAACTTCATAAAACTGGTCCCGTAATAAATTACAGGAAAACCCCGCTACTGTATATACATACCCGCATTTGTATTCTGACCGAAATACAAATCCAATGAGACAAACTGGTCCCATAATAAATTACAGGAAAACCCCTCTACTGTATATACATACCCGCATTTGTATTCCGACCGAAATACAAATGCAATGAGACAAAGTCTACACTGTACAATACTAGGATCCGGCTTAAACCAAAGCCCGCTAGTATTAACCGTCCGATCCTGATCCGTGCAATGCCGCACGTATCTGATCGAACCCTGCCATATCTCCATACAGCCTCTACAGCGTTTCGCCCGAAACTTGAGCAACCGAATGTGGGGAACTCTAAAGACTCGTCAATACTATGGCTATGGATTTAACCACTAGCACGTCAGAGGTATTAGCCATACGTGATGGGCTACCAGCTATTGACCAAAAGGGACGTCGATGAGCGAACTCATCCTGACACCCTACTGAGCAGGTTCCCGGCGAGTCCTGTCCGGTGTACTCATAACCCAATGAGCACCTGTATACATCTTAGGTGAACCAACTGACACCAGTGGCTTGTGAGACCGGCCACCGCCCCTCGTCAGGGTCTCGACTGTATACACTAGTCTACTCTGGAGTATCGATGCCCTGTCTCGAAACTCCCACGACTAGGGACCTTTTAAGGATGTGCTTATAGACTACCAGCTCCCACGTATATGATCGCCCTTATACTGCTGACAGTCAAGCAAGAATCCTAGGGGCTCTACCAACGTGTAATAGTGACCTGTAAGGTCACCTAAAGCAGTACACGATGATAAAGGTAAACCAGATAGCATACTATCATCTTGAGTAAGAATGTCCTCCTGGGATAGGCCATCCCTCAATCATTGCAATCACGTGCCTGTGATCCAAAAATTGACTCTGAAGGCACTATCTCCAACACCCTGCACCTTTTTGACACCTCTTTTCGGTTTGGGGGCGATTATCTTCTTCTTCCCTTTAGCTTTCGCTTTGGATTTAGAAGAGAATGATTGGCCAACAATAAGAACAGGTGGCTTCTCCTTTTTTAAGGAGCTCTCCACTACCCTTAACATGTTGAGAAGCTTTGGAATATTAGCTTCCATATCGTGCATGTTGAGTTCAGCACGAACTGAGAGAAGGTGTGGGGAAAGGACTGCAGAATCAAGTCAATATATAACTCGTTTTTCAGCACGCATCCTAGGTTTGCGAGTTCCTCAATGAGACTGATCATCTTTGGCGTGCTCTCCTACTTGTGATCCTGGAGCTAACCTTATCTGGAACAATTTCCTTGAGGTCTCATACCTTGCTATACGAGAGTGCTCTCCATACAAATCCTTGCAATGGAGAAAAATGGATTTGATATCCATATCCTCGTGCTGCTTCTGGAGTTCATTATTCATGGACGCCAGCATGATGCACATAGATTTCTCGCAATCCAGATCCCAAGTTTTGCGGACCTCTTTTTCCGCAACTGAGGAATCTGGTCTGGGACAGAGGGAGCAGTACTGGTGAGGACGTATGCCATTTTGTCATAAGTAAGTGCAATGTTGACGTTCCTCAGCCAATCTTTATAGTTTAGCCTAGTCAGTGTATTTTTTCTAGTAGTTTAAGTCCCGTTATGGTTGCTTCCAAAGAGAGAGAAAAGAAACAATCAGCGTATACTCTTGCAAGATTAGATTGGTTTATTATCTTATCTAACGAGGATGGCTCCCACTGTTTCCTTGAATTATCCATCAAACCTTAAATGACGAACTAGTTAGGATTAATCGCATGTCCCAATACTTGCTTAACCTTCGGCTAGGCTAGTGTCGGTACTTCGAGGGATGTTCCTGCTGGGTTCCCTAGGGCAGCCGCTGGGTTTCGGGAGGCATCGACCATGCCGTTTTCAAAAAAATGGTGCGCTAAAGAACCCTAACACTAGAATCTAAACTAGAGAATTAGACTAACAAGCATGTAAACATCTTTACATCTAAGTGAACGAGAAATACAATCTTTGTAGACCGGTCCTTCACTTCAATAGCTCCGTGTAGTAGTCCCTTCGCTCCAAGTAGTGATCTCCCGGACTGTAGTGAGGCTCCACAAGGTGAAATGAACAAGCTTGCTTGAAGTCTTCGAGGCCGAAGATGATCTATGTCGAGGAGACACTAACTCAAGCTACCTCTTCATTAAGTGGTGAACTTGGTGAGGAAACAACCCAATCTAAATGGCTAGTAGAGAAGAGGTTGTTGAAGTAGCAATTTTGCTCACTTTATTTCTTCACCTCTCATGAAGATAGAAAGCTTTTTGGAGATAAGGAAGAAGATGAAGTGTGAATGGAATAATGAGTGAGAATAGCAACCAAGGATGAGTTAGTATCATAAGCTAACTCATGTTGAGAATAAACCATGGCTAACAATAATGGTTGGCTTAATAAATATCTATAAGTAAAACAAAACTAGTGGACTAAGTCAAAGATGCTTTAAGCTTCTCCAAGTTTCCAAGCATGACAATTTCCAACTAATATTGAATTACTTTAAATAAATAAAACCTCACATTATTATAAGCATGGTGTGAGTCTCATACACCCATGCAGCATGTGGCATCTAGCATGACACAAAAGATGTACATTAATATATATCACATATATATTATGTGTACACTAGTGAGAAAAAGAATCTTAAGTGAGCTAATATTAGTTAATGTAAGATAATATATCAAATATATAATTATACATTAAATTATTAAATCAACACTTGATTTAATAATCCGTCTATATCGCATACAATCGACTGATATCAAATGTATCAACTTGTCGAATCAACATTGATTCGACGGCCCGGTTATATCGCATATATCCGACCGATATCACATATCGCGAGAATAGAATACGGTATCACATACGCATATTAATCTCGGTCCCGCACATATTACATATGTGCTCCTACTTTGTTTCGCGTAAGCCAGGAAACCTCTGTGTAGGATTCTAAAGACTCGTCAATACGCCGGCAGTAGGTGGTGATCATATCAGGCACCCACAAGCCGCAAGCAGTCTGCTAAACGTAACGGCCATCTGGGTATTGAGCGATCAGAAGATCAACAAGCAAGCCTGCTCATACTCCTACGAATCCATCAAGTAACACTATCGTACAGTCCGGTCTCTTCGTCGAATATGTTGCATATCACAGCCTAAGGGTGGTATAACGTCAGACCCCAATAGCTTGATAATTCATGCCGATCCATAGTCCATAACGGTTCGAGAAACTACTGATAACACTTACCAGTAGATCTCAGCAACCCTGGCCAGGGATTTCCTATTATGGCCAATCGACATAGCGCAACATCAACCCCTAATACCGGGAGAGACGAAATCCCCTCCTATCGCTCATTGCCTCCATGTGACTCGGGACTGTACCTAAAAACCACCGTTTTGCAAGATCTCTTGAACGTGGTAAGGAGGAAATCAAAGCACAGTGGAATCACACAAGACTCTATGACGATCTCGGGTCGACAGACTAACCTGTACCAGTGTCACCAGAGAACTGCTATCTGACGATAGGTATAATACCATCTAGGAGTTCTCGGCGAGTCCGTTCAGTGTACCCAGTCTCCACTGAGCACCGTATACCATCTCTGATGTCAAACACCAATGGATATGGGATCATCCATCGCCCATCATATGGGTCGAGAAGCGTATATGCTAGTCTACTCTGGAATATCGATGCCCCGTCTCGATACTCCCACGACTAGGAACATTTGAAGGATGTACTTACCAACTACCTCTTCCCCACTAGTATGATCTGCATCATAATCCTGGCAGTCAAGTACTCATCCTAAGAGCTTTATCAACATGTAATAGAGAGACAATGAATGTACATGTTAAGATAAAGAGCAACCAGATAGCATACTATCATGTCGAGCAAGAAAGTCCTCCCTATATATGTCCAAGAATCCACTACAATAAACATCGCATGTACAGTAATGGCCTCTAGGGCATACATATAAGTAACAATCTCCCACTTGCACTAAGGCCATTTGTTGTAGTATCTCATACTCAACATCCTATCAAAGTCTCTTGTGAGTGGATCCGCCGTGTTTTCCTTCGCATCTACTCTACTAACCTCGATCCCTTAGAGATCAACCATCTCCTTGATCAGGTGATGCTGTCTCAGAATATGTCTGGAACGCTAATGGGACCTACGTTCCTAGGCCAAAGCCACAACTCCATTATTGTCACAATAACAGTTATTGGACGCTCAATGGTAGGAACATGTTCATATCATGAACAAGAAATGCCCAGACAACTACTTTGGCAGCATTGTTGGTAGCGATGTATTCAGCCTTTATCGTCTAGCTTGCCACGATATATAGCTTGGAACTCTTCCAACATACCGTCCCTCCACTGAGGGTAAAGACAAAGCCCGTGACTAATTTTCAGTCGACCTTATCACTCTGGGAGCTCGAATTGGTAAAGGACTCCCACTGGAGTTCACCATTACCAAACCCCAAGAACATTTCTTTAGTGCTTCTCAAGTACTTAAGAATGTGTTGGGGTCAAAATTTGCACCCCAGTTGACCAGGTCAAAGTCAAGGTCAACCCCAAGTAAGCGGGCCCAAGCCCAAGCAAGTGGGCCCATGCCCAGGTCGAGTCCGAACATGAAGCGGCCGGCCCTCCTCCATGCCAAAATAAAAATCATGTAGTAAATAATTTTGATGTAATTTTTTATGCATGCATGTAAGCAAAATGGGCATAAAGCCAAATTTTTGTAAAGCCCATGGCTTATGTGCAAAAGAAATGAGCACATGAGGCATGGGATGGGCAAAATACCATTTTGTAAAGCCCAAGGGGCTATATGTAAATGTGTAAGCCTATATAAGGCAACATGATGATGAATAAAAGGGAGACTTTTCATTTCTCTAAAACGCTAGGTTTTGTGCCTCCTTCTTCTCCTTCTTCAAGGTTCTAAACCTTCTCCTTTCTTTTGAATTAAATCAAGAGTTTTACTCTTCCTTTTCAAAAACTAAATAATTTTTCCACACAAAACCCACAAAGGGGGGCTCAGATCTTCCATTAGATTTCAAAAAGGGGAGATTTTTTAAATCTCACCCTCTTTCTCCAAGATCCGGGCCAGCCGAAAGAAGAGGAGAAAAGAGACCCATCTCCAAAAATCCTACTTTGGGAAAGATCCAGGGCTCAAGGGAGAAGCCCCTTTCATCAGCTCCAAAAATATCTTAGGAGTTCAAATCCATAAGTCAAATCGGGAGCACAGCTCTCAGTGCAGGGACCAAGTCCCTTTTGATGTGCCCACATGCCAGACACGTGGTGCGCTGGCGCTCTGGCGCACAGCGCCCGCGTGCCAGGCACGTGGTGCGCTGGCGCTCTGGCGCACAGCGCCCGCGTACCGCGTACGTGAGGCGCTAGTGCTTTCTCCCACGCATCGTTTAGATGCCCCTTTCTCTTATATATATATATATATATATATATATATATATATATGTATGTATGTATGTATGTATGTATATATGTATATGTATATGTATATGTTGTTGGATATAGTGCCCTCAAAGTCAATTATTGGATCGCAGGTACGTGATTACAATGATTGAGGGAGGACCTATACCGGTAGTACAGTCTTACTCGAGATGATAGTATGCTATCTGGTTTGTCTTTATCATCGTGTACATACTTTAGTTCACTATTGCATGTTGATTGAGCCCATAGGATTCTTGCTTGACTGCCAGCAGTATGATGGCGATCATATACGTGGGAACTGGGTCTATAAGCACATCCTTAAAGTGTCCCTAGTCGTAGGAGTTTTCGAGACAGGGCATCAATACTCCATAGTAGACTGGTGTATACAGTCGAGACCCCGACGAGGAGCGGTGGCCGGTCTCACAAGCCATTGGTGTCAGTTGGTTCATCTAAGATGTATACAGGTGCTCATTGGGTTATGAGTACACCGGACAGGACTCGCCAAGAACATGCTACTTGGTATTATACATATCGTCAGATAGCAGTTCCCAGGTGACATGTGTACAGGTTAGTCTGTCGACCTGAGATCGTCATTTGTCTTGTGTGAGTTCCCACTATACTTTGATTACTACCCTACCACGGCTCAAAGGAGTCGTGCAAACAGGTTTTAGTTGGGTACAGTCCCGAGCCACATGGAGGCAGTGTTCGGATCGTCGGGGATTCGTCTCTCCGGTATTGGGGGTGAGATCGCGCTGTGTTTAGGAGAGCCATTACACAAAATCCCTAGCCAGGGTAATCGAGATTTACTGGTAGGTATTCCAGTAGTATCTCAGGGTGTTCTGGGCTTCACTCCGACACGTCTTATACCGCTATTGGGGGTCTAACGTTTACCGGCTCCCTAGGCCATATATGTGATACTCATAGCGAACAGACCAGACTATACGGATATTGTCACTGTCAGGCTCAGTAGGGTTTCTGGATGAGTTCGCTCGTCAACTTCCCTTCCGATCAATACATGGGCAACCGTTACGTACAGCTAGTACCACTGACGTGCTTGTGGTTATACCCAGTGCCGGTGTATTGATGAGCCATTAGAGTCCCCCACAGAATGTTTCCCAAGTTCGGGCGAAACGTTGTAGAGGCCGTATGGTTTTATGGCAGGGTTCGAACATGCACGTGAACGTGTCGTGGTTCGGATAGATAATACTAGCGGGCTTTGTTTTAAGCCGGATCCTAGTATTATATTGTGTCGGAATATTTTAGTCTCATTGCATTTGTATTCGATCGGAATACAAATGCGGGTATGTATTTACAGTTGAGAGGTAATCTCGTAATTCGTTACGGGATTACTTTCGGAGTTGCCAGTTTTCTTTTCCGTCCTAAACAACTTGATCCATGTTTATTTATTGTGAACCACTTGACCTTGACTATTTTCTTTTGGCCTTTCCTTTCCTGAAATTCTTGCTTGCACTGAAATTCACGGGCATGGACATGGGCACGGTGGCTGTGTGTAGCTGGGGGGTCTCCTTGCAATTTTGCCAGCTATTAGTGGCAGGGGGTTATTTGTGGTGTACACTTTTGACATCAATTGGGCAGCATGGGTTTTATTTTTATGTTGACTTGGAGGAAGTAAAATGGTTGGCTGTGGAAATTTTGATTTGGAGGGAGAATTTGTTTTAGTGTGTCTATTCTTCGACCATTATCACTTCATAAAAATCCAGAGAACATCTCATATGTTTGGTGGCCGAGCCCATTCTCTTTTCTCCAAGCCATTTCCATGCTTAATTTTTCCTTTGCTGAAAATCCCTTGCTCACAATTCCAGTGGCAACTCAAATTTACCTCCACCCAAGTACTAAGGTGTCTTGAGATAAGATATTCTACACTTTCTCTACTTTATTCTTGGATATGTCGGCTGGCAAACTTCATGTCCGAGTTGCTTCGGATCGAAGCGGGAGCCCGTATAAAGATTCCATGACGTGGTGCCACTTTGACGGACCTGATCGTGGAGCAGACTTCGTCGGCGCAGCAGCGAGGAGCTTGGCGCGGAGATTAAAGACCGAAAGACATGGATCGATCGGTATAATTTATACAAACTCCTTTTACATTTAGCTAGTTAACGGTTAATGGAACGATCCAGGTTTTTGGTCGCGGTGGCGCAGGTTTCGTAAAAAGTTTTTGTTCTGCATTTGGCCTCGTTTAGACGGCCGGGGCGCCGCCGTGGCCCAACATGGTATCAGAGCCACGCCATTAACCCATACTAGCTTGTTCTAACATGTTTAAAAGCTCGATCGGACAAAATTTCCAAAACCGCCTTTTCAAGTTCAAAGTTTCTATCGAATTTTTTTGTGTTCTTAAAATTTTTTTTGGTAGATCAGAAAATCAGGCAGGCTTTTCTATGACATCTGTAGAAATTTAGGAAGGTGATTCCACTGTTAGGCCGTGGAACCGTGCCATACCCACGTTTTGGCCGCGGTTCCACCGCAGTTAAGTGGTTTCAGTGTGTAAGTCCATGCTACCTCTCCCGGTACTTTCGGGAATGCGGAATTTGGTAAAAAACGATTTTTATAGAGGTGGTAACATGGACCTATAACCCGGATCTTGGTTAAACATCTATCTAACAACCTAACTACGAGTTTCTAGCTACTCGGTTAGGGGGTTATACCTTGCTTGTCTTGAACTCCTTCGTCTTCAAGCTCTGATGGTAGTCCGGATTGGCTTCTTCCCTTCGTCTCCGTACGCCGAAGATAGATCCACCTGAAAGCTCCAACCTTTGGCTCCTTCTTCGTTCTTTGAAGAAACTAGTTCACTCGGTTTGCTAAACCTTGTGAACTAGAGTAGAGAAGAGTTTGTATGGGATTTTATCTATGGTTCTTGATTCTCAACTCATGAGACAAGAGAACCATAGAGTCAAGAGAGGGAGCAAGAAGGTGAGGGTGAGAGCAAAACAAGAGAGCTCAAGAACAAGAGAGAGAATGAGCAAGAAAGAATGAGCAAGTCTTTTGTCTCTCACCCTCTCATAATCCAAAGTCATCATAACTCATTATACCAAATCAAGTGTTATGTGATGGTTGAAGCAACCATAACCATATCATTTCATGCACTCATTTTGCACAAATGAGCATGCAAGCAAAAGTCTTTGCCATGAAATGATGGCTATGGTTATCATGATGGTCAACTAGTCAAGCCTAGTCAACCGGTCAACAAAATCAACAAGTCAACAAAAGTCAACAAGTCAACAAAGTCAACAAAAGTCAACAACCATGTCACCATAATACTTAATTGATATAATAGTTAATCACATATCATATTCTCATTAGGGTTGAGCAAAAAGTCAAATAGTCAACGGTCAACTGTCAACAACCCTAATGAGAATCCGCTGCCTCCGTCTACCTGTCAACTGTGCATACGCACCCGCATCCGCGTTCCGAGGAACACGAATGCATACTGGATAAATCCAATCCCAAAAGGTACACTAGGATCTGGCTTAAACCAAAGCCCGCTAGTGTAAACTGTCCGGACACTGTACGTGCACAAGTGCACGGATGTGACCGAACCCTATCGCAAAACCATGCGACCTGTCGCAATACCATGCGACCTCTACTCTTTTGCCTAAAGGCGAAAAGCTTTCTATGTGGGACTCTAAAGACTCGACACTATGCTGGCAGTGGGTTTAACCACAGACCGCAAGCGGCACTAGCTGTGCGTAACGGTCCCCAGGTAATGCCGACAAGAAGACCGACGAGGCGAAACCCATCTGAACTCCTACTGAGCCTGAGTGTGACATTCTCCGTACAGTCCGGTCTGTTCGTTTGATACATCGCATGGTGGGCCTAGGGACCTCTACTCTTTTTATAGTCAGTTCCCGACGAGTCCTGTCCAGTGTACCTGTAACCTAACGAGCACCCGCATACTATCTCAAGTACGACGTACTGACGGCTGTGGGACAGACACACTGGGATGAGAAGCGCATGCGCTAGTCTACTCCGGAGTATCGATGCCCTGTCTCGATAGTCCTGCGACCAGGGACCTGCATAAGGATGTGCTTATAGATTACCCAGCCCCACTAGTGTGACAGCCATCACATCGCTGGTAATCAAGCAAAGATCCTAAGGGCTCCACTAATGTGTATAGGCGATATACAAAAATAAACACATGTACACAATGAAGTAGAAACAAACCAAGTAGCATACTACTATTTTGAGCAAGATTGTATATACAAGGTGAATATCCCAAGCTTCCATTAAGTAATATACAAACTAGTATGATACAGTAATGGCCTCTAGGGCATATACACTAACAATCTCCCACTTGCACTAAGGCCATGTACTGGCGTATCGAAGACCTATCATCTCGATCAGCCGCTCGAACTGAGTCTGGGGCTGGGCCTTGGTGAATGGATCTGCAGTGTTATCTTCTGAAGAGACTCTCCGAACCTCGATCTCCTGGCGATCTACGATCTCCCTGATCAGGTGATACCGCCTCAAGATGTGTCTGGATCTCTGATGGGACCTAGGTTCCTTCGCTAATGCTATAGCCCCGTTGTTGTCACAATACAGAGGTATTGGATCAACAATGGACGGAACCACCTGAAGTTCTTTCAAGAACTTCCTCATCCAGACGGCTTCTTTTGCGGCATCAGATGCAGCGATGTATTCCTCTTCCATCGTCGAGTCTGCAACGGTTTCCTGTTTGGAACTCTTCCAACACACCGCCCCTCCATTGAGGGTAAAGACAAAACCCGACATGGACTTGGAATCATCCTTGTCACTCTGGAAGCTGGAGTCAGCAAAGGCCTCGATCTGGAGGTCTTTTCCGCCATACACCAAGAACATCTCCTTAGTCCTTCTCAGGTACTTAAGAATGTTCTTTACCGCTATCCAGTGTTTCTTCCCAGGGTTTGACTGATACCGGCTTACCACACTCAGTGCATAAGCTACATCCGGTCTGGTACACAACATCGCATACATTATAGAGCCTACCGCAGAAGCGTAGGGTATAATAGACATGCGATCCCTCTCCAAATCAGTCTTGGGAGACATCTCTTTAGAGAGGGTGATCCCGTGACAAGCCGGTAGGTTACCGCGCTTGGAATCTTCCATACTGAATCTTTTCAGTATGGTGTCGATGTACCTGGACTGAGAAAGTCCTAATATCCTCTTGGATCTATCACGATGGATCCGGATCCCCAGGATGTATGAGGCATCACCTAGGTCTTTCATTGAGAACCTGTGTGACAAGAACCCCTTGACAGATTGTAGCATAGGAATGTCATTTCCTATTAAGAGAATGTCATCCACGTATAAAACGAGGAATACTACAGTTCTCGCTACAAATCTACTATAGATGCATGGTTCATCTGGATTTTTGATAAAGCCAAATTCTTTGACCGTCTCATCAAAGCAGATGTTCCAACTCCGCGATGCCTGCTTTAGTCCATAGATGGACTTAAGCAACTTTCACACCTTTCCGCTGCTCCCACTCTGAATGAAACCCTCTGGTTGGTCCATATAGACACACTCCTCTAAATTTCCATTTAGAAAAGAGGTCTTTACGTCCATTTGCCAGATCTCATAATCGTGGAAGGCGGCAATGGCAAGAAGGATCCGAATGGATTTCAGCATGGCTACGGGGGAAAAGGTTTCGTCATAGTCCAAGCCAGGTCTTTGACGAAAACCCTTTGCTACCAGCCTAGCTTTATAGGTCTCAACCTGTCCATCTACACCAATCTTCCTTTTGAAGATCCACTTGCATCCTACGGGTTTTACCCCGTCTGGAGTAATGTCCAACGTCCATACCTTGTTGGTGTACATGGACTCCATTTCGGTCCGCATTGCATCCAGCCATTTTACCTAGTCAACGCTCTGAACGGCCTGCTAGAAGCTAGTAGGCTCATCATAATCTATGATGCAATCCTCTCTATCCCCGTCTACGAGAAAACCGTAGTATCTCTCGGGCGGATGAGTCTGCCTACTACTCCTGCGGAGCGGCGTAGGAATGTCCTGTTCTTTCGAACCCTCTGGTTCCACTAAACTTTCAGTAATAGTCCATGGTTCTGGAATTTCTTCCAGTTCTACTGCGTTCCCACTAATTTCCTTTTCTAAGAACTGGTGTTCTAGAAAGTGGGCATTACGAGAAACAAGGACTTTTTGTTCCTCTGCGTAGTAGAAAAGATACTCCCTGGTGTTCTTTGGGTATCCCACAAACTTGCACAGTACTGAGCGTGCCTCGAGTTTGTCCGCATGCTGCTTTTTGACAAAAGCTGGACATCCCCAGATCTTCAGATATTGAAGATAGGGTTTCTTCCCACTCCATAACTCATATGGTGTGGTAGGCACAGTCTTAGTGGGAACTCGGTTCAAAAGGTATGCGGCTGATTCTAGCGCATATCCCCAGAATGATCGCGGCAACTCAGCGTTACTCATCATGGACCGCACCATATCCAATAGGGTGCGGTTCCTTCTCTCCGATACACCGTTATGTTGCGGAGTGTATGGAGGAGTGAGCTGAGAGAGAATTCCGTTCTCTTTTAAATAGTCCAGGAACTCGGCACTCAAGTATTCTCCACCTCGATCCGATCTTAGAATCTTAATACTTTTGCCGGTTTGTTTTTCTACTTCATTCTTATACTCCTGGAATTTTCCAAAGGCTTCGGACTTATGTTTCATTAAGAAGACATGACCGTACCTTGAGAAGTCATCCGTAAAAGTAATGAAGTAAGAATAACCGCTTCGCGCATGTGTAGACATTGGACCGCACACGTCACTGTGTACGAGTCCCAAGAGCTCGCTCGCTCTTACTCCATGTCCAGTAAACGGAGTCTTTGTCATCTTTCCTTTGAGACAGGATTGACAAGTGGCATACGATTGATATTCGAACGCATTCAAATATCCTTCTGTATGTAACTTAGCCAACCTTCTCTCATTGATGTGACCCAGTCTACAATGCCATAAGAAAGTCTGATTTATTTCCGGAGACTTTCTTTTGTGTGTATTCTGGACATTGAAAATCTGTGGTTGGTTTAATACGTATATACCATTACTCAGTGTACCTGACCCAATCAGAACTTAATTAAGGTGAATGTTTACAACATTACTTACAAACGCAAATTCATAACCTTCTTTAGAAACTAAAGATACAGAAATGATATTACAAGTTGCGTTGGGTACAAAAAAGCAATTACGCAAAACCAAAACATGTCCATCTGACATTCCCAGGTGATAGTCCCCCACGGCTTTAGCATCCATGCTAGCTCCGTTCGCAACTCTGAGGGTCATGTCACCTGCCTTCAAAACCTACGGTTTCTCAACGCCTGCAAAGAATTACAGATATGAGATCCTGATCCGATATCCAATACCCAGGAAGTAGAGTTTATTGAAAGACAGTTTTCAATAACATACACACCTGAAGCTGAAGCTGTAACCTGCTTCAATTCCTGTGTCCTGGCTTTCCAAGCCCTGCAATCATTCTTCCAGTGACCTTTCTTATGACAATAGAAGCATTCTTCCTTATCCACAAGCTTCCCCGCTTTCTTTGTTGCTTTGGCTTTTCCCTTCGTATCCACTTTACTAACACCGCCCCTTGGTTTGGTGGGGGCTTTCTTCTTCTTTCCCTTGGCTTTCGCCTTGGACCTAGAAGAAGATGATCCTCCTACAAACAAAGTGGATGTTTCCCTACTTTTCTGTAGGGTGCCCTCTGCGCTCCTCAGCATGTTGAGAAGCTCTGAAAGTTCAACCTCTTTTTCTTGTAAGTTGAAGTTCAGTACAAACTGGGCGTAAGTGGAAGGAAGGGACTGGAGAACTATATCCGTATAGAGCTCACTCTCCAATGTGGTCCCTAGGTCCGCGAGCTCCTCAATGTAGCCGATCATCTTTAGCACGTGCTCGGCTACTGATGATCCGACGGCCATCTTTGCCGAAAATAACTTTTTCGACGCTTCGTATCTTGCGATACGTGATTGCTCTCCATACAGTTCTTTTGTATGGAGAAATATGGATTCAAGGTCCATATTCTCGTGCCTCCTCTGATGTTCGTTGTCCATCGAGGCAAGTACGAGGCACTTGGCCTTCGCGCTATCAATCTCCCAAGTCTTGCGGATTTCCTTATCCGCGACGCTGGAAGTGGGACCAGGGACAGGGGGAGCTTTGGTGGTAAGAAGATACCCCAGCTTGTCGTAAGTGATTGCCATTTTGACATTCCTAAGCCAATCTTTGTAGTTTGGCCCTGTCAATATGTTTTTATCTAGAAGTAACTTAAGTCCAGTCATGTCGATTGGTCGCTGCAATTAGGAGAGAGAAGAAGAAACACTCAGCATGATGCTCTTGCAAGTTTAGAGTGGTTTTTAGTTTGTCTAAACAGGATGGCTCCCACTGTTTCTCGAATCCCTCCTCAAACCATAAAGGAAGAATTAGTCAGGATCAATCCCACCGCACAATACTTGCTTAACCGTTCAGCCAGGCCGGTGTCGGTACTTCGAGGGAGGTTTTCCAACGCTTTCGCGAAGTTCCTTAATTAAAGAACCTCTTTTCCCTGGGGGCGTAGCCCCGCTAACACCTTTCTAGGCACCTACTAGGTTTATAGCATTGATCGTTTAGTGAGAAATTTCCCGAGGAGTAGCATATACTCACAGTAGGATCGGGATCCAAATATCATCGCGTGACGAAACTGAAGGAATCCTACCAGAATCATCACACTCCAAATGGTATGCAAATCTAGCAAGTTTCAATACTTATGAAACTCCCGATGTGGATTTTTGCCCCATGCTCTTATGACCTTGGCATGAGGTCAAAATGTCATAAGTCACATGTCAAGTTCGTCCCATCATTATCCAGGTTAATTTGAACCCACCCGTACATACCCTTGACGTAGGCCAAAATGGCAGTACGACTGTCTCAAACCAACGCATTCTATCTATGCAACAGATAAACATCCGGCAGCTACCAATCACTATGCCTAGGCGTGAGGTCAAAATACATAGCTTGAATACTACCGAATATTTAACTGAAATGATGGAGGGCTACGGATGGTTTTGGCAAAACCGTGAACGTAGTGAACTTGATTTGGTCGATGGAACGAGATAGCTTTTAAAAGGAGTGGCTCAAGCTCCGCATTTAAAAGTTGGTTTTGAAAAGAACCGAGTGGTTTTTCGAAAGTGTTCCAACGACTTTAACTTGGTTTATTATCTTGCATTAGTTCTTTTAATGCGTGATATTCTTGCAATAGTTCTTTTAATGCGTCCCATCATATAATCCTACCATTGCAGAAAACAACCAAAATATGACGTACGCTTATGCCATTCGCATTCGCCACTGGGCCCCGTTATTACCCGTTAGGTTACTTAACTAACGACAGAGCGGGGGCTGGGCTAGCGCGTCTGTAAAACATAAGCAACGCCTAAATAATATCATATATAGATATACTGCAATGATAAACATTTCAGATCACAGATGAATACATTGGATATACTAGGAATCTGTAATTCGTACGAGCCTGTAATGAAAGACAGATTACACGGTCGCGGTGAATAGCCAATACCCCACCCAAGACCCCTACGGGTGCGGCAAACTACCCGCCAAGTACCCGAAGCGTAGCAACCTCCCTCATCTCCATGAGTAGGCCACTCGACACTTCGTCATACCCGGTAGTTTGTGCACCCCCTCCATGGGTCTATCCTAGGAGCAAAAACAGTAAAAAGAAATTATACAATGACGGCTACAACCCCGACCCGGTTGTGCGGCCATACAAATAATTATTACATCAATTTACAAATTTACATGAATTGAAAGAAAAGAAAACTCTCGTCTCACAACCCCCGGCTATTCACCCGCGACAATCCAACATATTCATATACACATTCCAGCAACATTACAGATCACAGATTTGTATAACCCCCACTAATCGACATATAGCGATTAGCAGACGTTCAATACAAATATCACATTACAGAAAAACCCGTTAGCTTAAGTCTTTTAGAAGTTCGATCAAAAAATACGGATTTTCGGGACCCCAAAATAAAATTTTCGTTCTGGAAAATCTGGGCAGAAAACATATATTCCAAAAATCCCAAAATACCCCTGCAAGTACACTGTAGCAAAGAAACACCAGAGAGGGGCCAAGGAGGCCGCGGAACCGCGGCAATAGCAAGCTATTGCCGCGTTTCCGCGGTCGTTTAGGGGGAACTCTTGGTGATTTTTCTACAGTGGCTTTTAAAAACCCTGAGCCGATTTTAGAGATGAAAATAATCAACTTTTGAACAGTATAAAAATCGACAGAAAGTTCGAATTTCGGGGTTCGTTTTCAGGACTTTTTCTTTGATCGATCTTCTAGTTACTTGCTAACATATTACATAGAGTTTAACTAGGCTCTGATACCACTGTAAGTCCATGCTACCTCTCCCGGTACTTTCGGGAATGCGGAATTTGGTAAAAAACGATTTTTATAGAGGTGGTAACATGGACCTATAACCCGGATCTTGGTTAAACATCTATCTAACAACCTAACTACGAGTTTCTAGCTACTCGGTTAGGGGGTTATACCTTGCTTGTCTTGAACTCCTTCGTCTTCAAGCTCCGATGGTGGTCCGGATTGGCTTCTTCCCGTCGTCTCCATACGCCGAAGATAGATCCACCTGAAAGCTCCAACCTTTGGCTCCTTCTTCGTTCTTTGAAGAAACTAGTTCACTCGGTTTGCTAAACCTTGTGAACTAGAGTGAGTAGAGAAGAGTTTGTATGGGATTTTATCTATGGTTCTTGATTCTCAACTCATGAGACAAGAGAACCATAGAGTCAAGAGAGGGAGCAACAGGGTGAGAGTGAGAGCAAAACAAGAGAGCTCAAGAACAAGAGAGAGAATGAGCAAGTCTTTTGTCTCTCACCCTCTCATAATCCAAAGTCATCATAACTCATTATACCAAATCAAGTGTTATGTGATGGTTGAAGCAACCATAACCATATCATTTCATGCACTCATTTTGCACAAATGAGCAAACAAGCAAAAGTATTTGCCATGAAATGATGGCTATGGTTATCATGATGGTCAACTAGTCAAGCCTAGTCAACCGGTCAACAAAGTCAACAAGTCAACAAAAGTCAACAAAGTCAACAAAAGTCAACAACCATGTCACCATAATACTTAATTAATATAATAGTTAATCACATATCATATTCTCATTAGGGTTGAGCAAAAAGTCAAATAGTCAACGGTCAACTGTCAACAACCCTAATGAGAATCCGCTGCCTCTGTCTCCCTGTCAACTGTGCATACGCACCCGCATCCGCGTTCCGAGGAACACGAATGCATACTGGATAAATCCAATCCTAAAAGGTACACTAGGATCTGGCTTAAACCAAAGCCAGCTAGTGTAAACTGTCCGGACACTGTACGTGCACAAGTGCACGGATGTGACCGAACCCTGTCGCAAAACCATGCAACCTGTCGCAATACCATGCGACCTCTACTCTTTTGCCTAAAGGCAAAAAGCTTTCTGTGTGGGACTCTAAAGACTCGACACTACGCTGGCAGTGGGTTTAACCACAGACCGTAAGCGGCACTAGCTGTGCGTAACGGTCCCCGGGTAATGCCGACAAGAAGACCGACGAGGCGAAACCCATCTGAACTCCTACTGAGCCTGAGTGTGACATTCTCCATACAGTCCGGTCTGTTCGTCTGATACATCGCATGGCGAGCCTAGGGGGCGGTAAACGTCAATCCCCCAATAGCGGTACAAGTCGTGCCGGAGCGAAGCCCAAAACACCCTGAGATAACACTAGAAGCCTACCAGTATATCTCGATTGCCCTGGCCAGGGACTACTCGTGTAATGGCTCTCCTAGACACAGCGCGATGTCAACCCCCAATACCGGGAGAGACGAATCCTGTCTAACCGTCACTGCCTCCAAGTGCTTCGGGACTGCACCCAACTACTACCTGTTTGCACGGCTCCTTTGAGCCGTGGTAGGGTAGTAATCAAAGTACAGTGGGAACACACTCGAGGCGAAGAGACAATGTCAAGTCAGCGGACTAAGCTGTACTAATGTCACCTGGGAACTGATAACTGACGATAGGCATAATACCAACTAGTCAGTTCCCGACGAGTCCTGTCCAGTGTACCCGTAACCTAACGAGCACCCGCATACTATCTCAAGTACGACGTACTGACGGCTGTGGGACAGACCGTCTCCCACACTGGGATGAGAAGCGCATGCGCTAGTCTACTCCGGAATATCGATGCCCTGTCTCGATAGTCCTGCGACCAGGGACCTGCATAAGGATGTGCTTATAGATTACCCAGCCCCACTAGTGTGACGGCCATCACATCGCTGGTAATCAAGCAAAGATCCTAAGGGCTCCACTAATGTGTATAGGCGATATACAAAAATAAACACATGTACACATTGAAGTAGAAACAAACCAAGTAGCATACTACTATTTTGAGCAAGATTGTATATACAAGGTGAATATCCCAAGCTTCCATTAAGTAATATACAAACTAGTATGATACAGTAATGGCCTCTAGGGCATATACACTAACACAGTGCACCATATTTCTTAAGGTGGTCTTCTGTGTGGAAATGTGGTTTATGGAATTTTTTAGTTTTGGCCCAGATTATTTTGAGTGCTGAATTTATACTTGGGGCCCTCTTCGGGAATTTTTTGTCGATCAAAATTTTAAATATGTTAGTTTACGGTGCTTACATTATATCTGCGACCGTGAATGTCATTCGAGCGGTAAATCTTGTCTAATTGCTATAGCTCTTTTAGACGGGTTTGCGAACGTGACATTCACGTTGATGTTCTGTATTGTGTTGTGATGTTGCGGTTTGGTCGTGGTGGATAGTTTGGTGCAATATTAGTGCATTTTAGTTTTATTTGTACATTTGATATCGCGGGGCGAGCGTCCGACATGTGGATTGCCGTCACTGCCTGTTTGTATATTATTCTTTTGGGGCAAGACCGGGTTGAGGTCGATGTACCCATTGTATATATTTTCTTTTCTGTACTAGGATTACCCCGTGGTGGGGTGCACGGATAGCTGGGTTCTAGAGGGCAACGGGCCTGCATCTCATGACTTTGAGACGGAGGGGGCTTCACTCTAGAATTGGCGGGCTATTCACCGCACTCGTAGGGGGTACAGGTTGACCCAAGGAGGGGTGCTCAAGTTACCGGATTCCGTGAAGTGCTGGGTGGTCCATTAACTTTGTTGAAGGGGGCTGCCTTGCTTCAGCTTTTGGTGGGTAACTTGCCACACTCATAGGGTTCTAGGTTTCATTGCACAGGCTATCCACACGACCAGGGAAACGTCGGGTTTCATTTGCGGCTCTATGAAACCCGGGGATCCCAGATTATCTGTATTGTTCTGTGATGCTTATTACTTTTCTGTGATGTTGCATTTATGATACCTGGAGCGATTATTATATATTGATATATATACTAGTAGATGTTGTATATGTTTTGCACCCGCGCTAGTCCAGTCCCCGCTCTGTCGTTAGTTAAGTAACCTAACGGGTGATGACGGGACCCAGTGGCGAATGCGGATGGCATATACGTACATCATATTTTCGTTTTATTCTGGTGTGATCAATTGATGGGACTGTGTTGATTATTATCAATGCAAGGATAAAACAAACCTATATATGATGTTGTTGGAACCAGTTTTTCAAAAAGCTGTTATTACAAGGGCGTTCTCTTTTGTTTTGCACAGTGGTATTCGGTTATGAATATCCGGCACCTCATTCGACGAGGCAAGGACCGTGATCCCTTCATCGGGAGTGACCCCTTGGACAAAGGTTTGCGTCAGGGTAATAACTTCACTATAGTCGATTACTTTTTGCTTTGCATCATGGTATTCATTTTGGAATATCCTGCACCTCATTCGACGAGGAAAGAGCCGAGATCCCTTCACCGGGAGTGACCTCTTTAGCAAAAGTTTTCGCCACTATATTTTTATAAAACCATTTGGATTCCTTCAACGATATCAAGTTCATTACGCTAAAGGTTTTTCGCCAAAAACCAGCCGTAGCCCTCCGTCATTTCTTATAAGTACTATTTAGTATTCGTGCTATGTTTGTTGGCAAGAGTCAAGGCATAGTGTACGGTAGCTAAATATTACTTATTTGTAGCATGGATATGCGATTGATCGGGACAGTCGTACAACTTTGTTGGCAAGCGTCAAGGGTTTGTGCGGGTGGGTTCGAGTTAATCCAGGACAATGACGGGTTGAACTTGACTAGTGGCCTATGACTTGTTGGCAAGCGTCAAGGTTATAGGTCGTTAGGGGTAAAATCACATCGGGAGTTTCAAACATACAGGAAACTTGCCAGGATTGTGCATACCTTCTTGAGTATGATGACGTGAGTGGCTTCCATCACGTTATCATGCGATGATAGTTGGATCCCGATTCCCACTGATGAGTTGGTTTACTCCTCGGGTGACCCTGACTAATTCTTCTTTCAGGTTTGGAGGAGAATTTGAGATAACAGTGGGAGACATCCTGATTAGATAAAATGATTAACCATTCTGATCTAGATTAGAGTGCACGCAGATTGTTTCTTTTATCTCTCTCTCTTTGACTGCGACCATGACCCGACCCAAGACAATAACTCAGTAACCAAGTTAACCGAACTTTCTTATAACACTGGCTTTTGGATTGTATGAGTTGCATACATCATTGCCACTCCTTCTTTTACCCTTTGAGTTTCTCCAGAACACCCCGTATTACTACGAGCATCCACTTCCATTGGATAAATCCATCGTATGGTTATATACAAACTCGGAGGAACTTCTTCGAGGATGGATTCTGGTTCTGGAGAGATTGAATAGGATTTTTCAGTTTTCTTTTCCTTTTTCCTTCTCTCAGGTTGTGAGGGCTCCTAGGATTAGGAGAGGGTACACCTATTATGCTTATTGGACAGTCTTCTTCCAAACCATAGGCAGGTGCCGAAAGGTAGGGAATGAAGAAAACCAATTAGCCTAAGTTGGGTGTACAGAAGGTAATAAGTAAAGACAAATAAAGGGATCAGAAAGAGGGCAAAGTAAATTATGACTGTTAACATTCACGACCAAACCACGTATATCATCGCCACTCCTAATTCACCTTTGTATTTCTCCAGAACACCCCGTATCACTACGAACATCCAATTCCAATGGATAAATCCATCGTATGGTTATATACGAACTCGAAGGAACTTTTTCGACGATGGATTCTAGTTCAGGAGAAATAGGAATAAAGTTTATTCAGTTGTCTTTTATCCTTACCTTCTCTCAGGTTGCGAGTGCTCCTAGGATTAGGAGAGTATACCTATTACGCTTATTGGATAGTCTTCTTCCAAACCATAGGCTGGTGCCGAACGGTAGGGAAGGAAGAAAACCACTTGGCCTAACGATGGTGTACAGAAGGTAATAAGTAAAGACAAATAAAGGGAATTGGAGAGATGGCAAGGAAATATACGGTTATAGTCATCGATAATGGAAGAGGCATTACTAAGAATACCCGGATACTCTTTTGAAACATATTCATGTTTCGGTTTCACTGTGTATTGTTAATAGAAAACTGATTTCCCAATTAGACCCTTGCTCCAGGTTATGTATTTACCAGGTATGATTCTCACATCTGTATGATTTTACAGATGATGAGTGGGGGTAAGTTATTGTCACGACCCAAAGTTTGTCCCGTGACCGACACTTAACCATGTAACGTCTACAAGCGTAACGCGACTAAGTGAATCGAAAACCCAGAAATCAAACCAGTAAAAGTATAGAGTATTTTAAGCATTAAATGGAAGCATTTATTAAAATGTTAAGAGATCTAAGTAAACAATCACCAAGATAGCAATATACGATGACGTAGCGAAGAAAATGAGCAACAAGTGGGAACATCACTGATAGAATAAACTGCATAAGTAAAGTCGGCTCACAACGAGCTCGATACCAGAATACAAAATAATATATCGTCCTCACAACTGGTCTCTAAGTCAATACATAAGTGGTAGATGGAGAGTACTAGATACAACAATGTACATAACTGAAAGATAAACAGATACCACACGAAACTCACCTATCAGCAAAAGAGCTAGTACACCAACTGTAGGGGTATCTGTGTCAACAGATGCAAGAACGCAGCCTGCCGCGACTACTCCAAAGGGCAACCTGCAAACACTGTGGCACAACAGGGGTGAGTTGCCAACTCGTGAATAGAGATAACATATAAAGGTAATCGCGAGCATGCACGTACTGCGCTACTCTATCAAATGCCAGCAGATAAGTCTATATGCAAGAAGCAGTGTGTGCATAATCATGCAAGTGCTGTTAGTTGTATGTATGCCCTAGAGGCCAGTATTGTACAGATGATGTATATTATATTGGATACTTGCACATATATAGAAAGGACTTTCTTGCTCGATATGATAGTATGCTATCTGGTTGCTCTTTATCTTAACATGTATACTTGTCTCTTGATACTGTTTTATAGTTACATGTTGGTAAAGCCCTTAGGATGTGTACTTGACTACCTGGACTATGATGCGAATCATACTAGTGAGGACATGGTAGTACATAAGTACATCCTTCAAGGTCCCTAGTCGTGGGTGTATCGAGACGGGGCATCGATATACCAGTGTAGACTAGCGTATACGCTTCTCGACCCATGAGATGGGCGATGGATGATCCCATATCCATTGGTGTTTGACATCAGAGATGGTATACGGATGCTCAGTGGAGACTGGGTACACTGGACGGACTCGCCGAGAACTCCCAGATGGAATTATACCTTACGTTAGATGGCAGTTCTCTGGTGACACTTGTGCAGGTTAGTCTGTAGACCCGAGATCGTCATAAAGTCTTGTGTGATTCCCACTGTGCTTTGATTTCCACCTTACCACGTCCATGAGGGCGTGCAAAACGGTGGTTTTTGAGTACAGTCCCGAGTCATATGGAGGCAATGAGCGATAGGAGGGGTTTTGTCTCTCTCGGTATTGGGAGTTGATGTTGCACTGTGCTCGATTGGCCATAACAGGAAAGTCCATGGCCAGGGCTGATATAGAGATTTACTGGTAAGTGTTACCAGTAGTTTCTCGACCCGTTATGAGCCTCACATCGGTACAACTTATCGGTTATTGGGGTCTGACGTTTACCACCCCTAGACTTGATATGCGACATATCAGACGAGGAGACCGGACTGTACGGGAAGTGTTACCGGCAGGCTTTTACAGGAGTTGGAGCGGGCTTGCTTGCTGATCTTCTGATGACTCAATACCCGGGTGGCCGTTACGTCCAGCTAGTACCGCTGACGGCTTGTGGGTGCTTGATGTGATCATCACCTACTGCCGGCATATTGACGAGTCTTTAGAGTCCTACACAGAGGTTTTACTGGCTCAGGCAAAACGAAATAGGAGCTCTTATGTGATATGTGCGAGACCGAGAATAATGCGTGTATGTGATACAGTATTCTATTCTCGCGACTTTTTGTATCGGTCGGTTATATATGATATAGCCGAGTTATCGAATCAAGTGTTGATTCGATAAGTCGATACATTGGATGTTAGTCGGTTATATGTGATATAACCGGATTATTAAGTCAAGTGTTGATTTAATAATTTAGTGTATAATTGTATATTAGATATACTAATTTACATTAACTAACACTTGTTCATTTAGGGTTTTTTCTCACATGTACACAACTTCTATATATATATATATGATATATATATATTAAAATGTGTTTTCTTTTTGTATCATGGTTGATGATACATCATACATGGGTGTGTAAGACATACACCATACTATTTTAGATGGTGGTTAATATTTATTTAAGGTAATTACAAATTAGTGGAGCTTAGGTCATAAGCATGAAGCTTATAGAAGCTTGTGGATGCTTTGACAAAGTCCACTAAATTTGTTTTACTTTAGATTTTTATTAACTTAACCATTTTGAATTATCTATGGTTATGTCTCTACATGAGTTAGTATATGATACTCACTCACCATGGTTAGCTTTCTCACTTGATCATTATACTCATCTCTTTCTTTTGTTCATCTTCGTCTTCATTGTTAAAAAGAAAAAGCTTGCTAGGGTTTGATCCAAAGTGAGAAAGATTGTGAGAAATAAAATTCTAAAGAGAACCCACTTCCTATTTCTCCATCCTCTACTAGACTAGCACTTTAGTTTAGGGTGTTTGCTTCACTAATTCTCAAGTTAGTGAAGTAGAAGCTTGAGTTGGCATCCCCTCGACGTAGATCATCTTCGGCCTCGAAGACTTCAAGCAAGGACGCGTCTTTCGCCTCGTGAAGCCATGCAAGGGTCTGGGAGAACCACGATCGCAGCGAAGGGACTTCAACAAGGAGCTATAGAAGTGAAGGACCGATCTACAAAGGTTGTATTTAGTATTCACTTAGTCATAGATGCTATTTACATACATCTAAAACCCTAATTTTCTAGCGACGATCTTGTTTAGGGTTCTTAGGCACGGCTAAAATTTTAATCGAGCATGTTTGATGCTTTGTAGAACCTTGTTAGAGTGCCTAGTAACCTTATAATCTATGCAGGTATGAGGATATCAATATATACATGGCACATGTATGAATATGTGATGTAGATTTGTCTAAGTATGAATATAACATCTGCTGATATGCGGCAAATCATAGCAAACATCAATAATGCGGAAATAATCTGACATATGATTTATAGCAATCCTATAATGTGAGTGTCATGGCAATCACTAACGGTGTGAGTGTAGCATATAAATTGTGCTCGTGCAACTTGAACTGTTAGTAATAGTGCGGTGTTTTATCAATTCTAGTTTATATATGCATAGCAGGGAATGCGGTATGCAATAAACAGTAGTCAT
This sequence comes from Agapanthus africanus, assembly GCA_030015575.1. Taxonomy (NCBI): domain Eukaryota; kingdom Viridiplantae; phylum Streptophyta; class Magnoliopsida; order Asparagales; family Amaryllidaceae; genus Agapanthus; species Agapanthus africanus. Next base: position 105,960,506 of record JASDDO010000031.1, read on the forward strand.
GTAGGTGAATGAAAAATATATCGCTATAAGGTCCTATCAGCCCTGACGCATAACGCCATGCGGGCGATATCCCCGTAGATGTTAAATCTACTCACCGTAGTCTCGCGCTAGGTCTAGCCGACGACTTGTTTCCCCTTCTGCACGGCGTCCGTCGTACTCGCCTGCGAACCTAGAATTGCACAATGAATCACACATAAGCTCAAATCCACAAAAACACAACGTTAACGTCAAACTAGAAACCCGCGTTGCGAACCAAGCGCGCGTGTGCGCGATACGCTAAAACGTGTGATTACGCGCCTGAAGCCACTCCGACGCGTCGCGATACGCAGAAATCCCAAACCCACACACACGTATCACGCGTGTCGCGAAAGTTTAAAATACGGAAAATAGAGTATTAGCTCCCAGATTTTTATACAGAAAAGATATAACAAAACTATATATACCATAATACAACACATAGCAGCAGACTCCTGTGCCCCAAGCCTCAACCCCCAACTCACCTATCTGGCCGCAAATTGCGGCCAGAATGCATTTTTCGACGGCCAGTCTTGGGAATTGGGCTCCCAGGTTTCGTGTGTGCACTCTATACCTCCTATATAAGCTACAGTAATTACAAATTTGTTCTGAAATAACTCGGGTAGCAGCAGATTCAACAGAGCCCTATTTCTAGTTAAAATGTCTAATTTAGCACTAAAAAGGTACTTTGTGGTATTTTAGTGCAAACTGAAAGAAAATCCTTGTTTAAATAGCTCTAATAGAACCTAAAAGAGTTAACCAACCTATGAAAATACCAATCTAACATATACTTCACAATATCCTTCAATATCACTAAAAATGCACATAAAACATGATTTTTAGCTAAGATACTACAAGATATGGAAAAAGATGTTAAACATGAGCTATATACCTTCAAAAGACCTTAAAAACACCAAAATCCCCAGCTCTAGCCTCAAGTGTCCAGACTTGCCATCAAACTCCCCCAAAAGGTCATTTTTCCATGGTTTTGTGAAGGGAAAAGGGATTTTGGGTAGGGTTTTGTGTAGAGATCAAAGAGGAGTGAAAATGGAAATGAAAAGGTGATGAATTTCTTATGTTGCTGCTGCCTCTCTGCAGAATTTCCAGAAAATGAGAAAAGAGTGAGAAGAGAGAAGAGAAAATGGGTCAAAAGTCAAGTTTTCTCACCTAACACCATGCTTTCATTTTCTATTTGAATTTGATATTCAAAAAGGGTTTGACTTGCTTTTTAAAATGGTGGGGATAAATAACAACCATGAAAGAAGAGGATTGTTACTTGCTACACTTAAACCTAAGTCAAAAGAATTGTGCTAGGTGTGCATGTGTATTACACTAAACCTTACTTAAGAAATAATCAAGGAAAATTTCCCAATTAGGGTAAACACAACCAAAATAATTAATAACCCTATAATTATATATAAATACATAAATATATATATATATAAGCACTTCACCACACAATTATCACTAGCCAAGAAGGAAAATACGATGTTCGGGATTTTATGAAAAACTCGCACAATTGTTAATTAACACGAAAACATCCTAAATGAATTTCAAGGAATTACAGTTATTGGGAATTAGGTGATCATTCTCATTATATCGGAATTCGTTGTAATTGGTGATATTTGAGGAAATCGCCTGGGTACAGTTTTCAACCTACGACGCACAGAGTTTGAGTTATTCAACTCAGGAGACTTATACAAAGTATTGTATATTGTCCAGTGTCCATTAGGACAAAGGGGTTGGTTCTCCTACTATATTCTGTTTACTTGTGACTTCTCAAGTTTTAGGCATGTGTTTCGTACAAATACAAGATCCAAGTTTGAGAAGTTATAGGTACAAGAATAAAGTAAAGAACCAGATGTCGCAAGTATCGGGGTTCTTCAAGGTGATCGAAGATGTAGATACTTGTGTATGGTATTCAGTTGATAGTAATGGTTTTGAGAAACTTGTTTCTCTTTCAGATTACTCATAATTGGATGCACTCCTAAGTTGAGTAATGTTGATCATCCTCTCTCCATTTAGTTGACATGCACTGGTGACAGTTGCATGATTTGAATCTGGTTCCAATTAAATCAGTGCCTCTATTTCTATATTGTATATAGAATGGTTCATATCTTAATATTGTTATGGTACGGGGAGTTGTCCGGCTTATGCTTAAAACCAGACTCTGGATAACTTAAGTCACGTTTCTGTAATGGATGTTTGTGGGTTAATCCAGGGTATGACGAGGGTTAATTTTCTACCATCTGGAAGATCAATAGTGATATTGTTCTTGACTCGCCACAGTTTTAGTAAAATGAATTTTTTCAGAAAACAGTAATGGGAGTATGGTAGAACTGGAAGAGATTCCAGAACCGCAAACGATTACGGAAAATTTAATAGGACCTAAAGATTCAATCATGATTGACATTCCATTAACCACTCCGCAGATGTGGTGGGTAACCTCAGGCGCCCGAGAGGTACTCCGGTATCCTCAAGGACGGTGACATAGAGGTTCTTGTTTACCCAGACTTGACACTACTGTTGTTCCAGACTATGAGACCCGGCATGAGGATGAGTATACCGTCGTTCTAAACTAGCTTTAGAAATGCACGTGTATATGATTCTGCCAGAGGGTTGTTGTAGTCAGTGGGAGCAGCGGAAGCATAATGGACAAGTAGCTTATGTCTATTTATAGACTAAAGTAAATATAGCGGAGATAGATCATCTATTTCTGATGTGACAGTCATGGGCTTTGACTTCATCAGAATAGGGGATAGATCTATTAAGAAAGTAGTAGGGTATGAAGTCCTGGTATTTGAACGACATACACATAGTAGGAAGTGAAATTCCTACACTACGATCGGTTATACTGTGGTTGTCACACAGTGTTTTCTCCATATAGGATATGGATATAATATCAGACATTCTGGTTACTGGATCTATGGTTTTAGATCTAGATTTGGGTAGTTTCGCAATCTGGGCACTTTGACAGCATTCTAAAGGTATTTTTAGAATGAACGACTCCTGGCATGGTGGTGTACCAGCAGGTGATGGAGTCACCCTCTCTAATGGTGTCTTACAGACTAAAGAGGAGAGGGATGTGCATGATTGGCAGATCACTTGCTTAGGCAATTGAGTTGATCATAAGATGTCAAGTACCACACCAGATGTTGTTTTTGCACTAGATGCAATAAGTTGATATTAATCCAATATTGGAGAAACGTTCGGAAGCAGTTTTAGAACATAAATGGTTGTTCTAGGGATTTGATAACGACAGCCTCCTTCGGGAGACGGTTATCATTCCAGGCTTCCAAGGTGACCTGGATGACAGAGTGACTGTCAGAGTTATAGTTTTCCCTCTAACAAGGGGTAGTAATTTGGACCGGTGGTCCAGGCGGATACTGAGGATGGCATGGCGCAGGATACTGATTAATTTTAGTTGACAATACAGTCTAAGAAGTTTGCTGAATTTGGAGTTCACTTGTGACCTAGGTCCCATCAGATATCCAGACATATTTTAAGACATGTATTGCTCATTTCGGGAGATGGCTTTCTCCATGATTTTGAGATAAAGAGAGATATAGAAAGAAACATAAGGGTGGATCCACTCACTGAGGCTATTTCTCGAACACAATAGTTTTACAATCGAGATTTGTGAAACTGATTAGTAGAGGAGTTGGATGTTCGGTATCACACGAGCTGTGAGTACGCGACATCGTAATAATTAGCCTTAAGTGCAAGTGGGAGATTGTTGAATATAGTGCCCTCAAAGTCAATTATTGGATCGCGGGTACGTGATTACAATGATTGAGGGAGGACCTATACCGGTAGTACAGTCTTGCTCGAGATGATAGTATGCTATCTGGTTTGTCTTTATCATCATGTACATTCTTTAGTTCACTATTGCATGTTGATAGAGCCCATAGGATTCTTGTTTGACTGCCAGCAGTATGATGGCGATCATATACGTGGGAGCTAGGGTCTATAAGCACATCCTTAAAGTGTCCCTAGTCGTAGGAGTTTTCGAGACAGGGCATCGATACTCCAGAGTAGACTGGTGTATACAGTCGAGACCCCGACGAGAAGCGGTGGCCGGTCTCACAAGCCATTGGTTTCATTTGGTTCATCTAAGATGTATACAGATGCTCATTGGGTTATGAGTACACCGGACAGGACTCGCCAAGAACATGCTACTTGGTATTATACATATCGTCAGATAGCAGTTCCCAGGTGACATGTGTACAGGTTAGTTTGTCGACCTGAGATCGTCATTTGTCTCGTGTGAGTTCCCACTGTGCTTTGATTACTACCCTACCACGGCTCAAAGGAGTCGTGCAAACAGGTTTTAGTTGGGTACAGTCCCGAGCCACATGGAGGCAGTAGGCGGATCATCGGGGATTCGTCTCTTCCGGTATTGGGGGTGAGATCGCGCTGTGTTTAGGAGAGCCATTACACGAAATCCCTGGCCAGGGTAATCGAGATTTACTGGTAGGTATTCCGGTAGTATCTCAGGGTGTTCTGGGCTTCACTCCGACACGTCTTATACCGCTATTGGGGGCCTGACGTTTACCAGCCCCCTAGGCCCTATATGCGATACTCATAGCGAACAGACCAGACTGTACGGATATTGTCATTGTCAGGCTCAGTAGGGTTTATGGATGAGTTCGCTCGTCAGCTTCCCTTCCGATCAATACATGGGCAACCGTTACGTACAGCTAGTACCACTGACGTGCTTATGGTTATACCCAGTGCCGGTGTATTGATGAGTCATTAGAGTCCCCCACAGAAAGTTTCCCAAGTTCGGGCGAAACGTTGTAGAGACCGTATGGTTTTATGGCAGGGTTCGAACATGCACGTGCACGTGTCATGGTTCGGACAGATAATACTAGCGGGCTTTGTTTTAAGCCGGATCCTAGTATTATATTGTGTCGGAATATTTTAGTCTCATTGCATTTGTATTCGGTCGGAATACAAATGCGGGTATGTATTTACAGTTGAGGGGTAATCTCGTAATTCGTTACGGGATTACTTTCGGAGTTGCCAGTTTTCTTTTTCATCCTAAACAACTTGATCCATTTTTATTTATTGTGAGCCACTTGACCTTGACTATTTTCTTTTGGCCTTTCCTTCCCTGAAATTCTTGCTTGCACTGAAATTCACGGGCATAGACATGGGCATAGTGGCTGTGTATAGCTGAGGGGTCTCCTTGCAATTTTGCCAGCTATTAGTGGCAGGGGGTTATTTGTGACTTTTGACATCAATTGGGCAGCATGGGTTTTATTTTTATGTTGACTTGGAGGAAGTAAAATGGTTGGCTGTGGAAATTTTGATTTGGAGGGAGAATTTGTTTTAGTGTGTCTATTCTTTGACCGTTATCACTTCATAAAAATCCAGAGAACATCTCATATGTTCAGTGGCCGAGCCCATTCTCTTTTCTCCAAGCCATTTCCATGCTTGATTTTTCCTTTGCTAAAAATCCCTTGCTCACAATTCTAGTCGCAACTCCAATTTACCTCCACCCAAGTACTAGGGTGTCTTGAGATAAGATATTCTACACTTTCTCTACTTCATTCTTGGACATGTCGGCTGGCAAACTTCATGTCCGAGTTGCTTCGGATCGAAGCGGGAGCCCGTATAAAGATTCCATGACGTGGTGCCACTTCGACGGACCTGATCGTGGAGCAGACTTCGTCGGCGCAGCAGCGAGGAGCTTGGCGCGGAGATTAAAGACCGAAGGACACGGATCGATCGGTATAATTTCTATAAACTCCTTTTACATTTAGCTAGTTAATGGAACGATCCGGGTTTTTGGTCACGGTGGCGCTGGTTTCGTAAAAAGTTTGTGTTCCGCATTTGGCCTCGTTTAGACGGCTGAGGCGCCGCCGTAGCCCAAGATATGTATGTATGTATGTATATATGCATATACATACATACACACATACTCTACAACACTGTCCTCCGTTACAAAAAATTTCTAACGGGGCGCTGCCCCACACCCCGTAAGGGGGCTGCTAGCCCCTTGACCCTCAGTCTGCTATCCGGGTAGCGGGACCCCCGTAAAAACTCTGCGGGGCCCCCGATATATCCAAAATCCCTTTCAAAACACAACACGCGTACACTGCACATTGAGTTCGCATGACCTGTTTGACCCGTTAATCGGAGGTTCTCTCGCTCCAAAGGCGAGGAGTAATTAACGGCAGCTTAGTCCACGGCTGCCGGAGATTCGGATCCCCACAATCCATAAACCCCAGCCTACCATAGACAGGGGGAATCTTTAATGTGCCTGACAAGCGCGCGCGTATTCCCATCTCAATGGGGTGACGAAAAACACCCTACAGAATGTCCTACACAGCTGTCCAGTGATTCTAGCAAGATCCGATTGATTCCTGATCACTACACCTAGTGAGTCGGCTACATCTGGTCCGGTACATAACATCGCATACATGATAAAGCCTAGTGCTGAAGCATAGGGTATCCCTTACACACGAACTCTCTCCAAATCAGTCTTGGAAGACATCTTTTTGGAGAGAGTGATTCCTGAGTAAATGGGCGAACCACCACGCTTAAGATCCTCCATACTAAACCCCTTTAGTATGGTGTTAATGTACCTGGATTTGGGACACTCCCAACATCCATCTAGATCTATCATCATAGATCATAATCCACAAGATGTGGTAGGTATCATCCAGATCTTCTATGGAGAATCTTGTGATAAGAGGAGCTTGACCGAGTGTAGCATAGGAAACCGTTTCCTATCAAGAGTATGACATCTACGTACAATACGTGGAAGACAACCTTACTCTCTACAACCTTCTTGTATATACAAGGTTCATCTATCTTTTTGATAAAGTCAAACTCTATGACTACCACATCAAAACAGATGTTCTAACTCCGCGATGCGCGCATTGATCCTGATGGACTTAAGCATAGCTTTGAAAGTCTCAACATTTCCATCTACACCAAGAATCTTCTCAAGATCCACTTGCTCCCGATGGGTTTTACCCCTTTAGGTGCAACATTCAAAGTCATACTTTGTTGGTGTACATGGATTCCATCTTTGATCGCATAGCATCCAGCCTTTTCACAGAGTCCCCACTCGTGATGGCCTGCCTGAACCCGGTTAGGTCATCATCAACCAAGATGCAATCCTCACTCCCACCGTTACCGAGGAAACCTTAGTATCTCTCAGGTGAATGAGAAACCCTACCAGATTCGCGGAGAGGCCGAGGTTCGTTGGAGACTATTGAATTCTTTGGTTTCACCAAATCATCAGCTGTTAGTTTGTCCAGCTGGAACTCCTTCCAGTTCTACCTCATGACCACAAATTTCTTCATAAGAAATTCCTTTTCTAAAAGGTGGCATGCTGAGAAACAAAACACCTTTTGCTCCTCATAGTGGTAGAAGATATTCCCTCGCAAATGTTTGGGATATCCTAACAAACTTATACAGAACTGACCTTGCCTCGATCTTGTCTGGATTCTGCCTTTCAATATAGGTCGGACAACCCCATATCTTAACTCGTTTAAGACATGGTCTCTTCCCATAGCATATCTCATATGGAGTGGTAGGCACTGATTTGGTTGGAACCCCATTCAATAGGTATGCAGCTTCTCAAGTGCATAACACCAAAAGGAAACAGGTAACTCAGCAGTACTCATCATAGAGTGCACCATATCTCATAGGGTGCGATACCTCCGCCCCGATACACCGTTGTGTTGTGGTGTACTCGAAGGAGTAAGCTGAGAGAGAATCACATTCTCCTTTAAACAATCCAGGAACTCCATGCCCAAGTATTCTCCTCCTCGATCACATCGAATGACTATAATACTTCTACCCGTCTGGTTCTCAACTTCAAGTTTATAATCCTTGAATTTCTCAAAAGTTTCAGACTCGTGTTTCAACAGGAACATATGTCCGAATCCTGAGAGATGATCAGTGAATATAATGAAGTATGAAGAACCAAGCCTGGCATTTGTAGACATAGGACCGAATACATCATCATGTATCCGTCCCAAGAGCTCAGTAACTCTTTCTCTGTTTCTGGTAAACGAAGAATTGGTCATTTTACCTTTGAGACAAGACTGGCAAGTATCATTAGATGAAAATTTGAACAAATTCTCATATTCATCCTTATGTAACTTAGCTGGTCATGTCGTATTGATATGACCTAGTCTACAATGCCACAAGAAGGATTCGTTCATTTCTGAACTATTCCTCTTGTGTGTGTTCTATATATTTTGAACTGTGGTTTGATTTAGAACGTATATGCTATTATATAACGTGCCTGATCCAATCAACTCTTGATTCAGGAAAATGTTCACAACATTATCCTCTAATACAGAATTATATCCTTCTTTAACTTAATAAAGAAACTGATGTAATTTTGTATATCAGGTTCGGTATGTAATAACATTCGTTCAGAATCAATGTATTTACCATTTGGTAATACAAGGTGATATTTGCCAACTGACTTAGCTGCAACAATTGCACCATTCTCTAACACTTAGAGATATATCACCCAATCCCAGTTATCTACCTTTCTGTAGCCCATGTAACAAATTATATATGTGGGATCCTGATCCGGTATCTCATACCTAGGACGTAGAGGATACAGAGAAACAGTTCTTGGTAATGAACACACCCGAAGAATACGCATCAACATGCTTATTCCGCATTTGGGTGGCATGGGAATCCTGGTTATTCCCCTATTTCCTGCTCGGACTTATAACAATTATAAGATAAAGCGGAACTAACGTTCCCCAGCTCAGTATAACAAGCAGGTTCGGTCAATACATCCATATTATTTTCTTGATTAAGGCATGTTACGGTCGCTACCAGGAGAGAGAGAGAGAAGAAAACACTCTGTGTGCGCTCTTTCAAGATCAGATTAGTTATTATTTTATCTAATCAGGATGGCTCCCACTGTTTTTATCAAATCTCCCTTCAAACCCTAAAAGGTAAGACTAGCCGGGATTAATTACACCCTACAAGTTCGCCAATCTTTCGGCCAGGCCAGTGTTGGTACTTTGAAGGAGGTTCCTCATGCTTTCGCACTGACCTAATTAAAATAAACCTCGTTTTCCCAGGGACGTAACCCCGTTAACACCTTTCTAGACACCTACTTTGATCGGCTGATTGTAATGTGCAAAACTCTCCCAGGTAACTCTTACTCGCAGTGGGTATCGGGATCCAACTATCTCATAGAAGGTATGCAATCTCATTGCAAATTTCAACACTTGAAATTCCCAATAATATTTTGCCCCTAGCAACTTATGACCTTAATAAGGTCAACAAATCATAAGAGCTAACCAAGTTCAACCCGTCATTTCCTGATTGAATTAAACCCACCCGCACGACCATTAACATAGTCAACAAAGTCGTACGACTACCCTAATCTAATTGCATCATATACTTAAGCAGATAAGCACTAATCAGCTACCGCACACAATGCCTTAACATAGTCAACAAACGTAGCACGAATACTAAGTAGTACTTATCTGAAATGACGGAGGGCTACGACAGGTTTTTAAGAAAACCTTTTGCCTAATGAACTTGATATCGTAGTAGAATCGAGTGATTTTGAAAAATGAGTGTTTTTCAGGCTTTTGCTAGTTTTGCTAAAGAGGTCACTCCCGGTGAAGGGGTCTCGGCTCTTTCCTCATCGAATAAGGTGCTGGATATTTCACAAATACTACTATGCAAAGCATGAACTAAAAAAGAAATCAAAAGACAAAACCGAGTGGGCTGTAGCATCTGCCAGTTTCTGTTGGAGATAGTGCCCTCAGAGTCAATTATTGGATCACAGGTACGTGATTGCAATGATTGAGGGAGGACCTATCCTGGTAGGACAATCTTACTCGAGATGATAGTATGCTATCTGGTTTATCTTTATCATCGTGTACTGCTTTAGGTGACCTGACATGTCGCTATTACACGTTGATAGAGCCCCTAGGATTCTTGCTTGACCACCAGCAGTATGATGGCGATCATATACGTGGGAGCTGGTAGTCTAGAAGCACATCCTTAAAAGGTCCCTAGTCGTGGGAGTTTCGAGATAGGGCATCGATTCTCCAGAGTAGACTAGTGTATACAGTCGAGACCCCGACGAGGGGCGGTGGCCGGTCTCACAAACCACTGGTGTCAGTTGGTTCACCTAAGATGTATACAGGTGCTCATTGGGTTATGAGTACACCGGACAGGACTCGCCGGGAACATGCTAGTTGGTCTTATACCTGACGTCAGATAGCAGTTCCCTGGTGACATGTGTACAGGTTAGTTCATCGACCTGGGGATCGTCATTTGTCTCGTGTGAGTTCCCACTGTACTTTGATTACTACCCTACCACGGCTCAAAGGAGTCGTGCATACAGGTTTTAGTTGGGTACAGTCCCGAGCCACATGGAGGCAGTGAGCGGATCTACAGGGGTTCGTCTCTCCCGGTATTGGGGGTGAGGTCGCGCTGTGTCTAGGAGAGCCATTACGCAAAGCCCTCGGCCGAGGCAGGAGATTTACTGGTAGGTATTCCAGTAGTATCTCAGGGCGTTCTGGGCTACACTCCGACACGACTTGTACCGCTTTTGGGGGTCTGACTTTTACCAACCCCCTAGGCCCGACATGCGATACTCATAGACGAATGGACCGGACTGTACGGACATTGTCACTGACAGGCTCAGTAGGGTGTCAGGATGAGTTCGCTCATCGACGTCCCTTTTGGTCAATAGCTGGTGGCCCGTCACGTATTGGCTAATACCTCTGACGTGCTAGTGGTTAAATCCACAGCCATAGTATTGACGAGTCTTTAGAGTCCACCACACTTTCAGTTACTCAAGCTTACGGGCGAAACGCTGTAGAGGCCGTATGGAGATATGGCAGGGTCCGATCAGATACGTGCGGTATTGCACGGATCAGGATCGGACAGTTTTGTACTAGAGGCCGTATGGAGATATGGCAGGGTTCGATCTGATACGTGCGGTATTGCACGGATCAGGATCGAACGGATATTACTAGCCGGCTTTGGCTTAAGCCGGTCCTAGTTTAGTACAGTGTAGATTTTGTCTCATTGCATTTGTATCCGGACGGAATACAGATGCGGGTGTGTATGCACAGTATAGGGGTTTTCCTGTAATTTATTACGGGACCAGTTTTCTGGAGTTGCCAGTTTGCATTCCGTTCCGGCCGGTTTTCCTTTGTTCTTTCCCGGCCGGACTTTTCTGATGGAGGGGGTAATTTGCAGTTTTGCAAATTACATTTGAGGAGGGGGTTTCTTGCATATGTGGGATTATGTTTGACCATCATCTTTTTTTATTCTCTTTACATCACTTGCTTTATTCATGATGAGAAAGGATTTGATTTGTGATTAGAATTGATAAGAAAGTTTGTAATGATGATGTTTGGATATGGTCACCCTTCATGCTCTCCTACACTCACCTCCCTCTTGTTTGATATATTCTTTTCTCCACCATTCTCATTAGAAAAATGGTTGAAAAACATTTGAGAGAGAAAGAAAAGAATGAGAGAGTTCATCTTGGTTATGTGAGGAATTCTTCATCTCTTTGTTCTTCTTGTTTTGGAAAAATGAAAGCACTATTTTTCCTAACCCCATTCCTCCATCAAGGCAACAACAAACCCCAAATGAGACTAGCATGATCTACTACACATTCTACAGCATATCTTGAGCATGTCGAGTTGCCGGCTTCATGCCCGAGTTGCCTCGGTATCGAGGCGGGAGCCCGTAAAAGACGCAGGCGGTGTGGTGCCCTTCCGGTGAGGAGACGACGATATGGAGACTACACTTTCCGCGAGAGATCGGGACGATGACGAGAAGACCAGAAGACTCGGATCACTCGGTATACTTCTCCTCCCATCTCTTGTTTGCTAGTATTAGGTTAATGGTTACGATCCGGGTATATTGTCCGCGGTAGCGCCAGTTTAAAAGATAAGAAAATTTTGATTCCGCAATTTGGCCTCGGAGAGACGGCCGGGGGGCTGCCGTGGCGCAACATGGTATCAGAGCCACGCCATTGACCTTACCTAGCTTGTTCTAATGTGTTTTGCATTTTCGATCGAACAAAATCCCAAAAACCACATTTCCTTTGCATCAGTTTTCTGTTAGAATTTTTTGGTGTCTAAAAATTTTTCAGGTTGCAGAAACCTAATGTACATGAAATTATAAGACCTCTGTAAAAATTCGACAAGTTCAGTCGACGACTTTAGCGCGGAACCGCGGCCAAACCCCCCCTTGGGCCGCGGTTCCGCCGCACTCTCATGTCTTCACTGTGTCAAACTTTTACAGTGGGCTTGTGGACTGATTTTGGGGGTTTTGGGATATTAAATTTGGGCCCAGATTTTCTGTGACTGCTGCAGTATTGCTTGGGGGCCCACTTGTTAATTGTTTGATCGATCGGATATTTTAAACACATTATTTCACAGTATTTACATTATATCTGCGACCGTGAATATCACTTGATCGGTAAATCCTGTCTAACTGCTATAGCCCGGTTAGACGGATTTGCGAACGTGATTTTCACGTTGATGTTCTATGTTTATGATGTGATGTTGCGGATCGGTCGTGGGGGATAGCCTGGATGCAATGGTAGTACAGTTTGTTGTATTATGTACATTTGATATTGCGGGGCGAGCGTCCGACATGTGGACTGCCGTCACTGCCTGTTTGTATTATTCTTTTGGGGCACGACCTGGTTGCGGTCGATGTACCCGGTGTATGTATATTTTACTATTCTGTACTAGGATTACCCCGTGGAGGGGTGCACGGATAGCCGGGTTCTAGAGGGCAACGAGCCCGCATCTCATGGCATTGAGACGGAGGGGGCTTCACTCTAGGATTGGCGGGCTATTCGCCGCACTCATAGGGGGTACAGGTTGACCCAGGAGGGGTGCCCAAGTTACCGGATTCCATGAAGTGCTGGGTGGTCCATTCACAGAGCTGAAGGGGGCTGCCTCGCTTCAGGTTTTGGCGGGTGACTTGCCGCGCCCGTAGGGGTCTAGGTTTTCATTGCACAGGCTATCCACACGACCAGGGGAACGTCGGGTTTCAGCAGCGGCTCTGTGAAACCCGGGGCTTCCAGATATCTGTATTGTTCTGTGATGCTGTACATTTCTGTGATGTTGCATTTTATCACGCCTTGAGCGAAAAATAATATATTGGTATATATATTAGTAGATGTTGTATATGTTTTGCATCCGCGCTAGTCCAGTCCCCGCTCTGTCGTTAGTTAAGTAACCTAACGGGTGATGACGGGACCCAGTGGTGAATGCGGATGGCATATACGTACATCAGTATATTTTCGTTCTTTGTGGTGTGATCAATTGATGGGACTGCGTTGATTCGGATCAATGCAAGATAAACAAACCTATTCTGATGTTGTTGGAACATTTTTCAAAAAGCTGTTATTGCAAGGACGTTCACTTTTGTTTTGCATCGTGGTATTCATTTGGAATATCCTGCTCCTCAGTCGACGAGGCAAGGGCCGAGATCCCTTCACCGGGAGTGACCCCTTGGACAGAAGTTTGCGTCAGGGCATTAACTTCACTATAGCCGATTATTTTTGCTTTGCATCGTGGTATTCAGTTGGAATATCCTGCACCTCATTCTACGGGGAAAGAGCCGAGATCCCTTCACCGGGAGTGACCTCTTTAGCAAAGGTTTTCGTCACTATATTTTTATAAAAAGTTATCCGGTTCCTTCAACGATATCAAGTTCATTACGTTAAAGGTTTTTCGCCAAAAACCAGCCGTAGCCCTCCGTCATTTCAGATTAGTATTGCTTAGTATTCGCGCTATGTTTGTCGTTGCTATTCGCCGAGGCGTAGTGTGCGGTAGCTCTGTAATGCTTTCTGTTGTATGGATATGTGGATTGGTTAGGACAGTCGTACGACTTTGTTGATTATTCGTCAAGGTTCGTGCGGGTGGGTTTAACGCAATCAAGATAATGACGGGTTGAACTTGACTAGGACCTTTTGATTTGTTGATTATTCGTCAAGGTCACATGGGTCCTAGGGGTAAAAATCACATCGGGAGTTTCAAAAGAACTGAAACTTGCCAGGCATGCGCATACCTTCTGGAGTGTGGTGACTTGAGTGGATTCCGTCAAGTTTTCATGCGATGATAGTTGGATCCCGATTCCCACTGATGAGTTAGTTTACTTGTCGGGTGACCCCGACTAATTCTTCTTTCAGGTTTGGAGGAGAATTTGAGGTACAGTGGGAGGTTTCCTGATTAGATAAATTGGTAACCATTCTGATCTAGGTTAGAGTGCACGCTGAGTGTTTCTTTTCTCTCTCTCTCTGGCAGCGACCATTGACCCGACCCTGGACTATGACTCAGTGACCAAGTTGACCGAACCTTCTTAACACTGGCTTTTGGATTGTCAGAGTTGCAGACCTCATTGCCACTCCTACTTTTACCCTTTTCTCCAGGACACCCCGTATTACTACGAACGTCCACTTCCATTGGACAAAACCATCGTATGGTTATATACGAACTCGAAGGACTTCGAGGATGGTTTCTGGTTCTGGAGAAAACGAATAGGATTATTCAGTTGTCTTTTCTTTTCACCTTCTCTCATTGCGAGTACTCCTTGGTTTAGGAGATAGTACACCTATTACGCAGATTGGATAGTCTTCTTCCAAACCTTAGGCTGGTGCCGACCGGTAGGGAATGAAGGAAACCAATTAGCATAACGATGGTGTGCAGAAGGTATTAAGTTAAGACAAAGCAAGGGATTATTAAGAGGGCAAAGTAAATTGCGACTGCTATTCACGACCGAACCAAGTATTTCTTCGCCAATCCTAAATCACCTTTGTATTTCTCCAGGACACTCCGTATCACTACGAAGATCCACAGTTTATTTGGATACTCCATCGTATGGTTATATACGAACTCGAAAGGAACTTGTTCCAATTCGGGGATGGATTCTGGTTCAGGAGAAATAGGAATAAGGTTTATTCGGTTGTCTTTTATCTTCACCTTCTCTCGCGATGCGAGTGCTCCTAGGATTAGGACAGTAAACCCTTTATGCTTATTGGATAGTCTTCTTCCAAACCATAGGCTGGTGCCGAACGGTAGGGAAGGAAGAAAACCATTTGGCTTAAAGGGGTGTGCAGAAGGTAATGACTAAAGACATATAAAGGGATTTGGAAAGGTGGCAAAGAATTATACGGTTACAGTTGTGAATCTGGATAATGGAAGAGGCATTACTAGGAATACCAGGATACCCCGACGAAACATTTCAATGTTTCAGTTTCACTGTGTACTGTTAATAGAAAACTGATTTCCCGATTAGATACTTACTCCAGGGTATGCATTTACCAGGTATGATTCTCACATCTGTATGGTTTTACAGATGATGAGTGGGAGTAAGTTATTGGGAATAGGGTGATCATCCTCATTATATCGGGATTCGTTGTAATCGGTGATATTTTGAGGAGATCATCTGGGCTGTTTGCCGGTCGGCAAATATTTGGTTTTGAATATCCGCTATTGTGCACCAATTTCGAATTGATATATCTGTACGTCTATTTTCATAGAGTGAGATATGCCTTTTGATATTATGTCGATGACATTTACCTATATCAGTGGATGGTTAGGTAAGGAGCATCAAGCAGCGGTGTAATTCTTCTTAGCCATAAGTACAGTTTTCAACCTACGACGCACAGTGAAAGAGTTGTTAGACTCAGCGGACTTATACAGAGTATTGTATGTTGTCCAGTGTCCATTAGGACAGAGGGGTTGGTCCTCGTACTATATTCAGTTTACTTATGACTTCTCTAGTTTTTAGACAGGTGTTTCGTGGAAACACATGGTCTGAATTTTGAGGAGTTATAGGTATTTGAATAGAGTAGAGAACCAGGTGTAGCAAGTATCGGGATTCTTCAAAGTGATCGAAGATGTAGATACTTGTGTATGGTGTTCAGTTGATAGTAATGATAAAGAGAAATTGCTTCTCTTTCAGGTTACTCATAAATGGAAGCATTCCTAAGTTGAGTAACGCTGATCGGCCTCCTTCCATTTAGTTGACATGCATTGGAGATAGCTGCATGATTTGAATCTGGTTCAATTAAATCAGTGCCTCTGGTTCTATATTGGATATAGTACAGTTCATATCTTAAACATTGTTAAGGTACGGGGAGTTGTCCGGCTTATGATTAAAACCAGACTCTGGATAACTCAAGGCACGTTTCTGTAATAGCTGTTTATGGGTTGACCCAGGCTATGACGAGGGTTGACTTTCTACCATCTGGCAGATCAATAGAAATATTGTTCTAGACTCGCCACAGTTTTATTAAAAATGGACTTTTTCAAAAAACAGTAGTGGGAGTATGGTAGAACTGAAAGTGATTCCAGAACCGCAAACGATTACTGAAGATTTGATAAGGAACCTAAAGATTCAATCTGATTTGACATTCCATTGGCCACTCCGCAGATAAGGTGGGTAACCTCAGGCACCCGAGAGATACTCCGGTAGCCTCAAGGACGGTGGCAGGGAGGTTCTTGTTTACCCACACTTACCATTGCTGTTGTTCCAGGCTGCGAGACCCGGTGGGAGGATGAGTATAGCGTCGTTCTAAGCTAGCTTTAGAAGTGCACGTCTATATGACTCTGCCAGAGTATTGTCGTAGTCAATGGGAGCAGCGGAAGCATTGGTGAACATCAGGCTTATGTCTATTTATAGACTAAAGCAGATGTAGCGGAAATAGATCATCTATTTCTGATGTGACAGTCATAGGTTTGACTTCATCAGAATAGGGGATGGATCTGTTGAGAAGGTAGTAGGGTGTGATATCCTGGTATTTGGATGACATACACAGAGTAGGAAAAGAAACTCCTTTACTACGATCGGTTATACTTTGGTCGTCACACAGTGGTTTCTCCACAAGGGACTTGGACATTATTTAAGACATACTGGTTACTAGATCTATGTTTTTAGATCTAGATTTGGGTGGTTTCCCAATCAGGGTACCTTGACAGCATTCTAAGAGTATTTAGAATGGACGACTCCTGGCACGGTTGTGAACCTGCAGGTGAAGGAGTCACCCTCTCTGAAGGTGTCTTACAGACTAAAGGGGAGAGGGGTACCCATGATTGACAGATCACTTGCTTAGGCAATTGAGTCAATCATGAGATGTCAAGTACCACACCAGATGTTGTTCTTGCACTAGATGCAATAAGTTGACATTGATCCAATCCTGGAGAAACAGTCGGAAGCGTTTTTAGATCATAAGTGAATGTTCTAGGGATATGATAACGGCTGCCTCCTTTAGGAGACGGTTATCATTCCAGGCTTCCAAGGTGACATGGACGACAAGGAGGTTGTCAGAGTTATAGTTTTTCCTTCTGACGAGGGGCAGTATTTTGGACAGGTGGTCCAAGGCAATACTGAGGGTGGCATGGCGCAGGATACTGATTAAGTTCAGTTGACGATACAGTCTGAGAAGTTTGGATTTGGAGTTCATTTATGAGCTAGGTCCCATCAGACATCCAGACGTTCTAAGACAGGTATTGCTCATTTCGGGAGATGGCTTTCTCCGCGAACTTGAGATATAGAGAGACATAGAAAGAAACATCATAGCGGATCCACTCACTGAGGCTATTCCACGAACGCAATAGTTTCACAAACGAGCTTTGTGAGACTGACTAGTAGAGGAGTTGGGTGTTCAGTATCACACGGGCTATGAGTATGCGGCATCACAATAATTAGCCATGAGTGCAAGTGGGAGATTGTTGGAGATAGTGCCCTCAGAGTCAATTATTGGATCACAGGTACGTGATTGCAATGATTGAGGGAGGACCTATCCCGGTAGGACAATCTTACTCGAGATGATAGTATGCTATCTGGTTTATCTTTATCATCGTGTACTGCTTTAGGTGACCTGACATGTCGCTATTACACGTTGATAGAGCCCCTAGGATTCTTGCTTGACCACCAGCAGTATGATGGCGATCATATACGTGGGAGCTGGTAGTCTACAAGCACATCCTTAAAAGGTCCCTAGTCGTGGGAGTTTCGAGACAGGGCATCGATTCTCCAGAGTAGACTAGTGTATACAGTCGAGACCCCGACGAGGGGCGGTGGCCGGTCTCACAAACCACTGGTGTCAGTTGGTTCACCTAAGATGTATACAGGTGCTCATTGGGTTATGAGTACACCGGACAGGACTCGCCGGGAACATGCTAGTTGGTCTTATACCTGACGTCAGATAGCAGTTCCCTGGTGACATGTGTACAGGTTAGTTCATCGACCTGGGGATCGTCATTTGTCTCGTGTGAGTTCCCACTGTACTTTGATTACTACCCTACCACGGCTCAAAGGAGTCGTGCATACAGGTTTTAGTTGGGTACAGTCCCGAGCCACATGGAGGCAGTGAGCGGATCTACAGGGGTTCGTCTCTCCCGGTATTGGGGGTGAGGTCGCGCTGTGTCTAGGAGAGCCATTACGCAAAGCCCTCGGCCGAGGCAGGAGATTTACTGGTAGGTATTCCAGTAGTATCTCAGGGCGTTCTGGGCTACACTCCGACACGACTTGTACCGCTTTTGGGGGTCTGACTTTTACCAACCCCCTAGGCCCGACATGCGATACTCATAGACGAATGGACCGGACTGTACGGACATTGTCACTAACAGGCTCAGTAGGGTGTCAGGATGAGTTCGCTCATCGACGTCCCTTTTGGTCAATAGCTGGTGGCCCGTCACGTATTGGCTAATACCTCTGAGTGCTAGTGGTTAAATCCACAGCCATAGTATTGACGAGTCTTTAGAGTCCACCACACTTTCAGTTACTCAAGCTTACGGGCGAAACGCTGTAGAGGCCGTATGGAGATATGGCAGGGTCCGATCAGATACGTGCGGTATTGCACGGATCAGGATCGGACAGTTTTGTACTAGAGGCCGTATGGAGATATGGCAGGGTTCAATCTGATACGTGCGGTATTGCACGGATCAGGATCGAACGGATATTACTAGCCGGCTTTGGCTTAAGCCGGTCCTAGTTTAGTACAGTGTAGATTTTGTCTCATTACATTTGTATCCGGACGGAATACAGATGCGGGTGTGTATGCACAGTATAGGGGTTTTCCTGTAATTTATTACGGGACCAGTTTTCTGGAGTTGCCATTTTGCATTCCGTTCCGGCCGGTTTTCCTTTGTTCTTTCCCGGCCGGACTTTTCTGATGGAGGGGGTAATTTGCAGTTTTGCAAATTACATTTGAGGAGGGGGTTTCTTGCATATGTGGGATTATGTTTGACCATCATCTTTTTTATTCTCTTTACATCACTTGCTTTATTCATGATGAGAAAGGATTTGATTTTTGATTAGAATTGATAAGAAAGTTTGTAATGATGATGTTTGGATATGGTCACCCTTCATGCTCTCCTACACTCACCTCCCTTTTGTTTGATATATTCTTTTCTCCACCATTCTCATTAGAAAAATGGTTGAAAAACATTTGAGAGAGAAAGAAAAGAATGAGAGAGTTCATCTTGGTTATGTGAGGAATTCTTCATCTCTTTCTTCTTCTTGTTTTGGAAAAATGAAAGCACCATTTTTCCTAACCCCATTCCTCCATCAAGGCAACAACAAACCCCAAATGAGACTAGCATGATCTACTACACATTCTACTGCATATCTTGAGCATGTCGAGTTGCCGGCTTCATGCCCGAGTTGCCTCGGTATCGAGGCGGGAGCCCGTAAAAGACGCAGGCAATGTGGTGCCCTTCCGGCGAGGAGGCGACGATATGGAGACTACACTTTCCGCGAGAGATCGGGACGATGACGAGAAGACCGGAGGACTCGGATCACTCGGTATACTTCTCCTCCCATCTCTTGTTTGCTAGTATTAGGTTAATGGTTACGATCCGGGTATATTGTCCGCGGTAGCGCCAGTTTAAAAGATAAGAAAATTTTGATTCCGCAATTTGGCCTCGGAGAGACGGCCGGGGCGCTGCCGTGGCGCAACAGTTTCGATAAAGATGTCGCTCCTGGTGAAGGGATTTCGGCTCTTTCCTTATCGAATAAGGTGATAGATATTCTATAAGGAATACCGCTATACAAAGTAAAATCTACAGCTACCAGTTTTTAAAACAAGTTTCTACAACATCTTTAGGTTTCTTTTATTTCATTAATCTCATTAATGAAGTCCCATCATTTATGCTTCCTAAGCATCACAGAAGAAACGAAAGCAACAATATTTATATATATCATATATATAATATAAGCATTCGTCTCAGAATATCAAGTGATCACATCACAGAATATCAGTAGTAGAAGAACACATATAAAATATTGGATACACTAGGAATTCCGTGTTTTAATTAAGCCAATAAAAAACGCAGATTCCACGGTCGTGATGAATAGCCAAACCCACATCCCTAAACCCCTACGAGAGCGGCAAGCAACCCTACCAATTCTAGAGTTAGGAGACCCGGTCTCAACTCCTCGAGATGGTCTCCCACTGGACCCTAGAACCTGGTTATTTGTGGTCTCCTCCTTGGGTTTATCCTAATGCGGAAAAGTAAATAATATACATCAATGGTGACATCATCCTCAGCCCGGAAGTGCCCCAATAAAAGAATATTACATACAAGCTTTTATATGAATGAAAATGAAAAACTCTCGTCTCACATAAAAAAACCCGGCTATTCAAAACACGACGATCCAATATTACATATCACAGCAACACATAACATCACATGTCATCAACGTAAGTAAATATGTGTATCCCAATTGTCATTGACGTATAGCAACGAAACCGGCGATACACCATATATTACACTTACGGTCGCAGAAAAGAAGTGAAAAACTACAACAATTGGAATCTACAACCACCTTAGACATCATAAACCCAATGTATCACATACTTCGGATTTCATGCCTAACCAAATGAATTCCTTATACATCGCATGCTTAAAAATTATAAACCCCACATTTTAGTCTCGCTATTGAAAACACTTTTCAATAACTAGTCGGGTAATTCAACAAGATTCCCGACAACCTGATCGAATGCTCGTCGGAAACTTTAGTAGACTGCCGCACCCCCGATGCCATCGACGAAGTGCACTTAGGCGGAACACCGCGGCCGCGAGCACCCGAACGGATGCTTTTAGCGATGGGGTTCTCCTGCAGTCACTTGGTCGGGGCTATGGGGCGTGGCTATCTAGTAAACTTATACGGCGAGTATCCGCATACACTACGTAATTGCGACGGACTTTTGATCCACATCAAAATCCCGTGGAAACCAATCAAATGAGACTAACTTGCTAGATTTATAAAATTCAAATCAGTTTTCACAAAACCGATTATGTGGATTCCAAATATTGTATCACAATCACAGATAGCTAGACGGTGTTAAACTTTTCGATCGAATCAACAAACACCCAAAATTTCTAAAAGAGCTCAACCCTTGAGCGGAGTTTAAAAAGTACCCAGAACATACCACAGCACCTATGGACCAACCGTAGAAGGGTCAACCCTTGCCTTACCTGTAACGCCGTGGAACTACCACAAACCCTAGGGTTTGATGGCAGTTCCGACAGTCACAGAATCGAGTTAGGGTTTCGTTCTTTTAGAGGGTCCATAGAAAATACCTGCACGATCTTCGGAAAATTTTAAACAAGGAAAAATCCAACTCTTGGAAAATTTCCAGTGAGGGAAAAAATGAGCTATTGATATCCGTTCGAACTTTTTAACGTCGTCTAAAATAACCCGAAATGATGTTAGAATTACGACTATGAAACACTCCGAATTGCCTTTACAAAAAGTTAATATCTCATGCAATTTCAGTAAAAATAAGCAACACCTGAAACACCAAAACCCAGAGACTGGAACACCGACAAAAATTGAAGCCCGGAACCCTCACCAGGACCGGCCAGGACAGAAAAATTGCTAATGTGGCCGGACATTTTCCGGCGAGAGGGGTTCAATTTTCTTCTTTGTTCATGTCACATCACATTTCACATTCTGCAGTTGCTTAAAAAAATTTTAGAGGCCATTTAAAAATCGACAGAAACTAGATTTCATTGTTTCAAGTTTCGGAGTTGTTTCAGTTTCGTAATTCTACAAACATTGTTTAATTCTCTAGCTTGGCTCTGATACCACTGCTGGGTTCCCTAAGGCGGCCGCTGGGTTTCGGGAGGCATCGACCATGTCGTTTTCAAAAAATTGGCACGCTAAAAAATCCTAACGCTAGAATCTAAATTAGAGAATTAGACGAACAAGCATGTAAACATCTTTACATCTAAGTGAATGAGGAATACAACCTTTGTAGACCGGTCCTTCACTTCAATAGCTCCGTGTAGTATGTAAGTCCATGCTACCTCTCCCGGTACTTTCGGGCATGCGAAATTTGATAAAAAAACGATTTTTATAGAGGTGGTAACATGGACTTATAACCCGGATCTTTGTTAAACATCTAACTAACAACCTAACTACGAGTTGCTAACTACTCGGTTAGGGGGTTATACCTTGCTTGTCTTGAACTCCTTCGTCTTCAAGCTCCGATGGTGGTCCGGATTGGCTTCTTCCCGTCGTCTCCTTACGCCGAAGATAGATCCACCTGAAAGCTCCAACCTTTGGCTCCTTCTTCGAACTTTGAAGAAACTAGTTCACTCGGTTTGCTAAACCTTATGAACTAGAGTGAGTAGAGAAGAGTTTGTATGGGATTTTATCTATGGTTCTTGATTCTCAACTCATGAGACAAGTGAACCATAGAGTCAAGAGAGGGAGCAAGAGGAAGAGGGTGAGAGCAAAAACAAGAGAGCTCAAGAACAAGAGAGAGAATGGTCAAGTGAGAATGAGCATTTCTTTTGTCTTTCACCCTCTCATAATCCAAAGCAATGATAACTCATCATACCAATCAAGTGTTATGTGATGGTTGAAGCAACCATAACCATATCATTTCATGCACTCATTTTGCACAAATGAGCAAGCAAGCAAAAGTCTTTTCTATGAAATGATGGCTATGGTTATCGTGATGGTCAACTAGTCAAGCCTAGTCAACCGGTCAACAAAGTCAACAAGTCAACAAAAGTCAACAAGTCAACAACCATGTCACCATAATACTTAATTAATATAATTGTTAATCATATATCATATTCTCATTAGGGTTGAGCATAAATTCAATAGTCAACGGTCAACTGTCAACAACCCTAATGAGAATCCGCTGCCTCTGTCTCCCCGTCAACTGTGCATACACACCCGCATCCGCGTTCCGAGGAACACGAATGCAAACTGGATAAATCCAATCCCAATACGTACACTAGGATCTGGCTTAACCAAAGCCCGCTAGTGCAAACTGTCCGGACACTGCACGTGCACAAGTGTACGGATGTGACCGAACCCTGTCGCAAAACCATGCGACCTGTCGCAAAACCATGCGACCTCTACTCTTTTGCCTAAAGGAGAAAAGCTTTCTGTGTGGGACTCTAAAAACTCGACACTACGCTGGCAGTGGGTTTAACCACAGACCGCAAGCGGCACTAGCTGTGCGTAACGGTCCCCAGGTAATGCCGACAAGAAGACCGACGAGGCGAAACCCATCTGAACTCCTACTGAGCCTGAATGTGACACTCTCCGTTCAGTCCGGTCTGTTCGTCTGATACATCGCATGGCGGGCCTAGGGAGCGGTGAACGTCAGTCCCCCAATAGCGGTACAAGTCGTGCCGGAGCGAAGCCCAAAACACTCTGAGATAACACTGGAAACCTACCAGTATATCTCGTTTGCCCTGGCCAGGGACTACTCGTGTAATGGCTCTCCTAGACACAGCGCGATGTCAACCCCCAATACCGGGAGAGACGAATCCTGTCTAACCGTCACTACCTCCAAGTGCTTCGGGACTGCACCCAACTACTACCTGTTTGCATGGCTCCTTTGAACCGTGGTAGGGTAGTAATCAAAGTGCAGTAGGAACACACTCGAGGCGAAGTGACAGTGTCAAGTCAGCAGACTAAGCTATACTCATGTCACCTGGGAACTGATAACTGACGATAGGCATAATACCAACTAGTCAGTTCCCGACGAGTCCTGTCCAGTGTACCCGTAATCTAACGAGCACCCGCATACTATCTCAAGTACGACGTACTGACGGCTGTGGGACAGACCGTCTCCCACACTGGGATGAGAAGCGCATGCGCTGGTCTACTCCGGAGTATCGATACCCTGTCTCGATAGTCCTGCGACCAGGGACCTGCATAAGGATGTGCTTATAGATTACCCAGCCCCACTAGTGTGACGGCCATCACATCGCTGGTAATCAAGCAAAGATCCTAAGGGCTCCACTAATGTGTATAGGCGATATACAAAAATAAACACATGTACACATTGAAGTAGAAACAAACCAAGTAGCATACTACTATTTTGAGCAAGATTGTATATACAAGGTGAATATCCCAAGCTTCCATTAAGTAATATACAAACTAGTATGATACAGTAATGGCCTCTAGGGCATATACACTAACAGTAGTAGTCCCTTCGCTCCAAGTAGTGATCTCCCGGACTCTAGTGAGGCTCCATAAGGTGAAATGTACAAGCTTGCTTGAAGTCTTCGAGGCCGAAGATGATCTACGTCGAGGAGACACTAACTCAAGCTACCTCTTCACTAAGTGATGAACTTGTTGAAGAAACAATCAAATCTAAATGGCTAGTAAAGAAGAGGTTGATGAAGTAGGAATTTTGCTCACTTTATTTCTTCACCTCTCATAAAGCTAGAAAGCTTTTTGGAGATGAGGAAGAAGATGAAGTGTGAATGGAATAATGAGTGAGAATAGCAACCATGGGTGAGTTAGTATCATATTCCAACTCATGTAGAGACTAAACCATGGCTAACAATAATGGTTAGGTTAATAAATATCTACAAGTAAAACAAAACTGGTGGACTAAGTCAAAGATGCTTTAAGCTTCTCCAAGCTTCCAAGCATGACAATTTCCAACTAATATTGAATTACTTTAAATAAATAAAACCTCACATTATTATAAGTATGGTGTGAGTCTCATACACCCATGCAGCATGTGGCATCTAGCATGACACAAAAGATGTACATTAATATATATCACATATATATTATGTGTACACTAGTGAGAAAAAGAATCTTAAGTGAGCTAATATTAGTTAATGTAAGATAATATATCAAATATATAATTATACATTAAATTATTAAATCAACACTTGATTTAATAATCCGGCAATATCACATACTGTTAGAGATAGTTCCCTCAGAGTCAATTATTGGATCACAGGCATGTGATTGCAATGATTGAGGGAGGACCTATCCCGGTAGGACAGTCTTACTCGAGATGATAGTATGCTATCTGGTTTACCTTTATCATCGTGTACTGCTTCAGGTGACCTTACAGGTCGCTATTACACGCTGATAGAGCCCCTAGGATTCTTGCTTGACTGCCAGCAGTATGATGGCGATCATATACGTGAGAGCTGGTGGTCTATAAGCACATCCTTAAAAGGTCCCTAGTCGTTAGAGTTTCGAGACAGGGCATCGATTCTCCAGAGTAGACTAGTGTATACAGTCGAGACCCCGATGAGGGGCGGTGGCCGGTCTCATAAGCCACTGGTGTAAGTTGCTTCACCTAAGATGTATACAGGTGCTCATTGGGTTATGAGTACACGGGACAGGACTCGTCGGGAACATGCTAGTTGGTCTTATACCTGACGTCAGATAGCAGTTCCCTGGTGACATGTGTACAGGTTAGTTCATAGACCTGGGGATCATCATTTGTCTCGTGTGAGTTCCCACTGTACTTTGATTACTACCCTACCACGGCTCAAAGGAGTTGTGCAAACAGGTTTTAGTTGGGTACAGTCCCGAGCCACATGGAGGCAGTGAGCGGATCTTCAGGGGTTCGTCTCTCCCGGTATTGGGGGTGAGGTCGCGCTGTGTCTAGGACAGCCATTACGAAAAGCCCTCGGCCGAGGCAGGAGATTTACTGGTAGGTATTCCAGTAGTATCTCAGTGTGTTCTGGGCTACACTCCGACACGACTTGTACCGCTTTTGGGGGTCTGACTTTTACCAACCCCCTAGGCCCGCCATGCGATACTCATAGACGAACGGACCGGACTGTACGGATATTGTCACTGACAGGCTCAGTAGGGTGTCAGGATGAGTTCGCTCATCGACGTCCCTTTTGGTCAATCGTGAAAGGTTCCTAGGCACCCTATAGAGGTCTCACATGGCATCGATCATGCCAATTTCAAATTTTAACGGTGCCTACAAACCCTAACAAGATCGTTGGCTAGAAAACTAGGCGAAAAGATAACTAGTTAACACTTAACTAATGAGAATACGGAAATACAACCTTTGTAGATCCGGTGCTCCACCTCCATAGCTCCGCAACGATGTCTCCTCGCTATCCAAAATCCATCCCAGGCTCTAGAGTGGGCTTCGTCGGAGAATGGGCAAGCTAGGTCGTCGATGTCCATGCCGAAGATGATCTACGTCGAGGCATCGCTAAATCAAGCTCCGACTTCACCAAGTCAAGAAACTTGTGAAGTAAACACACTCTACTACTTGGAAAGAGGTAGAGGATGAAGAAATAGGAAGTGGATAGGCTTTAGTTTTGGATTTCTCACTTGTTTCCATCAATCACCATTGATGGAGCATAGCTTTCTTCACTTGAAGAATGAAGAAGATGAAGAATGTTATTATGATAAGAATAATCAAAATGAGAAAAGAAATTAATTCTTATCATAATTGAACCATAGTTAGGTGTAGAGAGTCAATCATGGTTTTGTGGAATGGTTAAGTTAAGCATGAGACAAAAATGGTTACCTTTATTCAAACCTTCATGAAGATTCATGAACAAAACAAAACTAGCATCCATTTTTCCCTTTTTGCTTTTCCAAAATGAATAAACAAATAAATAAATAAATGAATAATCAAATAGTAAACCCTAACCATTCCATTAACCAAGGTTTAATTCTATACACTTAACTAAAAAGGCATGTATCATCAAACATGATACAAACAAGTGCACAAAATCATATCGCATATGCAATGCGCACACTCGAGTGAGAAAATCCATCTAAAGTGAACCGATACTAGTTAATGCAAAGTAATATATCAAATATATAATTGTGCATTAAATCACTAAATCAACACTTGATTCAATGATCCGGTCATGTCGCACATAACCGACTGGTATCATCAGTAACAACTTATCGAATCAACACTTGATCCGATAACCCGGCTATATCGCATATAACCGATCAATGTCACATCGCGAGAATCAAATACAGTATCACATACTGGTATTATTCTCGGTCCCGCACATATCTCATATGCGCTCCTATCTCGTTTCGCTTGAGCCAGGAAACCTCTGTGTAGGACTCTAAAGACTCGTCAATACGCCGGCAGCAGGTGATGATCATATCAAACACCCACAAGCCGCAAGCGGTCTGCTAAACGTAACGGCCACCCGGGTATTGAGCGATCAGAAGATCGACGAGCAAGCCCGCTCACACTCCTGTGAATCCAACCAGTAACACTACCGTACAGTCCGGTCTGTCCGTCTGATCTGTCGCATATCTCGCCTAGGGGTGGTAAACGTCAGACCCCAATAGCTCGATAAGTCGTGTCGATACGAGGTCTATAACTATTCGAGAAACTACTGGTAACACTTACCAGTAAATCTCCGCAACCCTGGCCAGGGATTTCCTGTTATAGCCAATCGAACACAGCGCAACATCAACTCCCTATACCGGGAGAGACGAATCCCCTCCTATCGCTCATTGCCTCCATGTGACTCGGGACTGTACCCAAAACCCACCGTTTTGCACGCCCTCTTGGACGTGGTAAGATGGAAATCAAAGCACAGTGGGAACCACACAAGACTCTATGACGATCTCGGGTCAACAGACTACTCTGTACCAGTGTCACCAGAGAACTGCCATCTGACGTGAGGTATAATACCATCTGGGAGTTCTCGGCGAGTCCGTCCAGTGTACCCAGTCTCTACTGATCACCCGTATATCATCTTTGATGTCAAACACCGATGGATATGGGATCATCCATCGCCCATCTGTATGGGTCGAGAGGGTACACGCTAGTCTACTCTGGTATATCGATGCCCCATCTCGATACACCCACGACTAGGGACTTTGAAGGATGTACTTATGGACTACCATGTCACCATTAGTATGATCCGCATCACAGTCCAGGTAGTCAAGTACACATCCTAAGGGCTTTACCAACATGTAACAGAGAGACAATCAGTGTACACGTTAAGGTAAAGAGCAACCAGATAGCATACTATCATGTCGAGCAAGAATGTCCTCCCTATATATGTCCCAGCATCCACTACAATATACATCCAATGTATAGTAATGGCCTCTAGGGCATACATATAACTAACAATCTCCTACTTGCACTAGGGCCATCTGTAGCAGTGGTTGTAGTATCTCATACTCAACCATCCCATAAAAGTCTCTCTCTGGGAATAGGCCTTCGTGAGTGGATCCGCCGTGTTGTCCTCTGAGTCTACTCTCCTAACCTCGATCCCTTAGAGATCAACCATCTCCATGATCAAGTGATACTGCCTTAGAATATGTCTGGATCACTGATGGGACCTGCGTTCCTTGGCATAAGCCACAACTCCATTGTCACACAATGGGAGGAACATTGTTCATCTCATGAACAAATATACACCCAAACAGCCTCTTTGGTAGCATCTTAAGTAGCGATGTATCGTGCCTTTATCGTCTAGTATGCCACGGTATCTAGCTTGGAAGTCTTCCAACATACCGTCCCTTTACTGAGGGTAAAGACAATGCCTGTGACTGACATTCAGTCGTGTTTATCACCCTAGAACACTTCCAGTGATTCTCCCCAGAATCGATTGATACCATTTCACTACAACTAGTGAGTATCCTAACATCCATTTAGGTCTATCTCATAGATCCAAAATCCAGGATTTAGTAGGTATCACTTTGATCCTATGTGGAGAATCATTGTGATAAGCTGAGATTGATCGAGCGTAGCATAAGAAACTCCTTTCTTATCAAGAGTATGTCATCCACGTACTCTACGAGGATCACCACCATACTCCCTACTACCTTTTTGTTTATATAAGGTTCATCTACCATTTTGATGATGTCAAACTCTTTGACTAATCCATCAAAACAGATGTTCCAACTCCGCGATGCCTGCTTTATCTTATAAAGCATCTTGCACACGTTTCCGCTGCTCCCACTGTCTACGAAGCCCTCTGGCTGTGTACTTATAGACACTCTTTTCTAAACCTCATTTAGAAAAGCTGTCATGACACCCAACCACCAGATATCGTAGTCATGGTATGTAGCCGAGACAAGTAGGATCTGGATGGACTTAAGCATAGCTCCTTAGAAAAGGTTTCATCATTATCCATGCCTGGTCAATGACGAAAACCTTTAACAAGTCTAGCTTTGAAAGTCTCAACTTTTCCATTTACACCAAGTAATCTTCTCAAGATATACTTTCTCCTGATGGGGATTTAACCCTTCAGATATAGCAACCAAAGTCCATACTTTGCTGGTGTACATGGATTCCATCTCAGATCGCTTAACATCCAGCCATTCTTACAGAGTCTCACTCTTGATGGCCAGCTCGAAACTAGTTGGGTCATCATCTCATGATGTAATCCTCGCTCCCACTGTCATAGAGAAACCGAAGTATCTCTCAGGTGGGTGAGGAACCCTACTAGATCGGCGGAGAGGCTGAGGTTTGTTGGAATCTACTGAATCCTTTGGCTCTATCAAATCATCTCTGCAGTTTGTATAGCTGGAACATTTCCAGTTCTACATAACAGACCTCGCCTCGAGCTTGTCCAAATTTTGCTTTTAGACATAGGCCGGACAACCCCAAATCTTAACTAGCTTAAGACATGGGCTCTTCCCTTTCCATATCACATATGAAATGGTAGGCTTTGATTTGATTCGAACCCTAATTCAATAGGTATGCAGCTTCATAAGTGCATAACTCCCTAAAGGAAATAGGTAACTCAGTAGTACTCATCATAGAGCACACCATATCAAATAGGGTGTATCTGCTCCGCCCCGATATACCATCGTGCAATGGTGTATACGGAGGAGTAATGCTGAGAGAGGATCTCATTCTCCTTCAGAATCATCCAGGAATTCCGTGCTCAAGTATTCTCCTCCTTGATCTCATCATAGGACATAATACTTATACCCGTATTGGTTCTCTACTTCTAACTTATATTCTGTGAATATCTCAAAAGGTTCAGACTTGTGTTTCAACAGGAACATATGTCTGAATCTAAAGAGATCATCAGAGAACGTAATGAAGTATAAAGAACCAATCCTGGCATGTGTAGACAGGGGATTTTACATACATCAACATGTATCATCCCAAGAGTTCACCAACTCTTTCTCTGTTTCCAATTAACAGGGCTATGGTCATCTTATCTTTGTGACATGACTGGCGAGTTTCACAAGATGTAAATTCAAACTGATTTAAATATACATCTAAATGTAACTTCAGCTAGTCGGGTCACATTGATCTGACCTAGTCTACAATACCTCAAGAAGGATTCGTTCATTTCTGAACTCTTCCTCTTGTGTGTGTTCTGTATACTAAGAACTGTAGTTTGATTTAGAACGACAATGCTTTTAGACAACGTGCCTGAACCGATCAACTTTTGATATAGGAAATATTCAAAACATTATCCAACAATACAAAAATTTATCATTTCTTTACTAATAAAGAGACTGATATGATTTTGTATATCAGGTTCGGTATCTAATAACATTCGTTCAGAATCAATGTATTGGTAATACAGGGTGACAGTGACCAACAGATTTGGCTGCAACTCTTGCCCCGTTTTCTGCCTCATGAAACTTATCACCCGTTCTCAGTTTTGCTACCTTTTTGTAGCCCTATGTAACATCTTACATATCTGGGATCCTGATCCGGTATCATATACCAAGGATGCGGAGGATACTGAGAAACAGTTCTGTATAATGAACACACCCGAAGATGATGCATCAGCATGCACTCTCTTCGTTTGGGCGGCACGGGAATTCTGGTAATCCCCAATTTCCTGCTCTGTCTTATAACAATTATAAGTTGGAGCGGGACCAACGTTCCCCAGCTCAGTATAACAAGCGGGTTCGGTCAATAATCCGTTTTGATTATCTTGATTAAGGCGTGATATAGTCGCTACCAGGAGAGAGAGAGAAGAAAACACTCAGCGTGCGCTCTTGCAAGAATAGATTGGTTATTATTTTATCTAATCAGGATGGCTCCCACTGCTTTTTATCAAATCTTCCTTCAAACCCTAAAAGGAAAAACTAGCCGGGATTAATTACACACTACAAGTTCACCAATCTTTCAGCCAGGCCAGTGTCGGTACTTTGAGGGAGGTCCCCCGTGCTTTCGCACGAACCTAATTAATGTAAACCTCGTTTTCCCAGAGGCGTAACCCCGTTGACACCTTTCTAGACACCTACTTGATCGGCTAATTGTAATGTGTAAAACTCTCCCAGGAGTAACAATTACTCGCAGCGGGTATCGGGATCCAACTATCTCATAGAAGGTATGCATTCTCATTGCAAATTTCAACACTTGAAATTCCCGATAATATTTTGCCCCGAACGATCTATGACCTTGACAAGGTCAACAAACCATAGACCGCAAGTCAAGTTCAGCCCGTCATTTCTTGATTGAATCAAACCCACCCGCACGACCCTTGACAAGGTCAACAAGGCCGCACGACTATCCTAACCTAATCTGCATCATATGCATAAGCAGATAAATACTGGTTAGCTACCGCACACTGTGCCTTGACAAGGTCAACAAACGCAGCATGAATACTAAACAGGATTTATCTGAAATGACGGAGGGCTACGACAGGTTTTTCTGAAAACCTATTGCGTAATGAACTTGATATCGTTGTAGAATCAAATGATTTTAAAATGGAGTGCTTTTGAGGCTTTTCTAGTTTTGCTAAAGGAGTCACTCCCCGTGAAGGGATCGTCGGTCCTTTCCTCGTCGAATGAGGTGCGGGATATATCACATATATCACTGTGCAAAGCAGAACTCTTAAAAGCTATCAAAAGACAAACCGAGTGTGTAGCATCTGCCAGTTATTGCTAAAGGAGTCACTCCCGGTGAAGGGATCTCGGTCCTTTCCTTATCGAATAAGGTGCAGGATATATCACATATACCGCTGTGCAAAGCAAGAACTGTAGCTACCTGTTTTATTTCGAAATTCGATTCTACAACATCTTAGGTTTCTTTTCTTTCATTAATCATATTAATGAAGTCCCATCATTTAAGTACCTAAACATCACAGATAAATACGACGTACACTTATGCCATCCGCATTCGCCTCGATGTCCCCTCGTGCACCGTTAGGTTAGGTAACTAACGACAGAGCGGGGCAGGGCTAGCGCGGGTGTAAAACATAAGTAACGCCTATATAATATATCATATATACTATATATAGTATCTATCACAGAACATCACATGATCTCATCACAGATATCGCAGCAGAAGAATCATATGAAATATTAGATATACTAGGACGTCCGTGTTTCAATACGAGCCAGTATAAAACACGGATTCCACGGTCGTGATGAATAGCCAAACCCACACCCCTAGACCCCTACGAGAGCGGCAAGCAACCCTACCAATTCTAGAGTTAGGAGACCCGGACTCGACTCCTCGAGTTGGTCTCCCACTGGACTCCAGAACCCGGTTACTTGTGCCCTCCTCCTTGGGTCTATCCTAGTGCGGAAAAGTAAATAATATACAAACAGTGACATCTTCCTCTACCTGGAAGTGCCCCAAATTAAAAGAATATTACATACAAGTTTTTACATGAATGAAAATGAAAAACACTCATCTCACATAAAAAACCCCGGCTATTCAAACACGACGATCCAATATAACATATCCAGCAACACATAACATCACATGTCATCAACGTAAGTAAACATGCGTATCCCAATTGTCGTTGACATATAGTAACGAAACCGGCGATATCACATATTACACTTACGGTCACAGAAAAGAAAGTGTAAAACTACAACAGTTGGAATCCGCAACCACCTCAGACATCGCATGCCTGACCAAATGAATTACTTAGACATCGCATGCCTAACAATTATAAACCCCGCATTTTAGTCTCATTATCGAAAAATCTTTTCAATATCAAGTCGGGGAATTCAACAAGATTCCCGACATCCTGATCGAATGCTCGTCGCAAACTTCAGTAGACAGTCGCACCCCCGATACCGTCGACGAAGTGCACCAAGGCGGAACACCGCTGCCGCGAGCACCCGAACGGATGCTTTCGGCGACGGGGTTCTCCTACAGTCACTTGGTCGGGGCTATGGGGTGTAGCTGTCTATTAAGTTTACCAGCGAATATCCGCGTACGCTACGTGATTGCGACGGACTTTTGATCACATCAAAATTCCGTGGAAACCGATCAAGTGAGACTAAACTGCTATGTTTATAATATTCATTCCGTTATCACATAACTTCTTGTGAATTCCAATTATTGTATCCCATTCCAGATAAACAGAAAATGTTAAACTTTTCGATCGAACAATCGAACACCCAAGTTTTCCCGACACATATCAACACATGAAATAAGTCTAACAACATTCAGTTCGTGCCTCAGTACCAACGGTCCAGCCGTAGAAGGGTCAAGCCAACGCCTCACATGTGGCACGCCGTACTGCCCCAAACCCGAAGGTTCAAAGGGCAGTTCAAGACGGTCACATAATCGAGTTAAGGTTTGTTGTCTTCTACAGGGTCCATCGCGTTACTTGCACTACTTAGAACGTCGTTAAACTTCGGAAAAATCCAACACTTGGAAATTTCCCGACATGGGAAAAATTGGGTATTAATATCCGGTCGAACTTTTTAACATATTCTAAAATTTATCCGGAAAGCCACATAGACAAAATCTGATACTCCGATCGAAACACCGAATCCCCAAAACAACCCAGAAAATAAAACTCTGGATAAAATATTAAAAATTTCCAGAATACTCAGTACATCAAAACATGAATTACTGTGCAAGCCACGTACACTAACTCAACAATGTGGGCGCGGAACCGCCGCGCAGCCAATGGTGGGGGCCGCGGTTCCGCGCCTCTGTAGTGGAGTTAGCTGCACGTGCTTCACAGTAACTCATGAAAT
Source organism: Agapanthus africanus (assembly GCA_030015575.1). NCBI lineage: Eukaryota > Viridiplantae > Streptophyta > Magnoliopsida > Asparagales > Amaryllidaceae > Agapanthus > Agapanthus africanus. Next base: position 105,994,676 of record JASDDO010000031.1, read on the forward strand.
TGCCTGCTGAATTTTTTTGGCAATTTTTAATCTCGAAAAATCCCTGTTTTTTAAAATTGGACAGAGAGCATGGGTGTGTTAGGATTTCGGGTTCGTTCGGAGTTCAAAATCCGTCTAGACTTCGCCTAAGGCTTTAGCTAGGCTCTGATACCAGTAAAAGGTTCCTAGGCACCCTATAGAGGTCTCACATGGCATCGATCATGCCAATTTCAAATTTTAACGGTGCCTACAAACCCTAACAAGATCGTTGGCTAGAAAACTAGGCGAAAAGATAACTAGTTAACACTTAACTAATGAGAATACGGAAATACAACCTTTGTAGATCCGGTGCTCCACCTCCATAGCTCCGCAACGATGTCTCCTCGCTGTCCAAAATCCATCCCGGGCTCTAGAGTCGGCTTCGTCGGAGAATGGGCAAGCTAGGTCGTCGATGTCCATGCCGAAGATGATCTACGTCGAGGCATCGCTAAATCAAGCTCCGACTTCACCAAGTCAAGAAACTTGTGAAGTAAACACACTCTACTACTTGGCAAGAGGTAGAGGATGAAGAAATAGGAAGTGGGTAGGCTTTAGTTTTGGATTTCTCACTTGTTTCCATCAATCACCATTGATGGAGCATAGCTTTCTTCACTTGAAGAATGAAGAAGATGAAGAATGTTATTATGATAAGAATAATCAAAATGAGAAAAGAAATTAATTCTTATCATAATTGAACCATAGTTAGGTGTAGAGAGTCAATCATGGTTTTGTGGAATGGTTAAGTTAAGCATGAGACAAAAATGGTTACCTTTATTCAAACCTTCATGAAGATTCATGAACAAAACAAAACTAGCATCCATTTTTCCCTTTTTGCTTTTCCAAAATGAATAAACAAATAAATAAATAAATGAATAATCAAATAGTAAACCCTAACCATTCCATTAACCAAGGTTTAATTCTATACACTTAACTAAAAAGGCATGTATCATCAAACATGATACAAACAAGTGCACAAAATCATATCGCATATGCAATGCGCACACTCGAGTGAGAAAATCCATCTAAAGTGAACCGATACTAGTTAATGCAAAGTAATATATCAAATATATAATTATGCATTAAATCACTAAATCAACACTTGATTCAATGATCCGGTCATGTCGCACATAACCGACTGGTATCATCAGTAACAACTTATCGAATCAACACTTGATCCGATAACCCGGCTATATCGCATATAACCGATCAATGTCACATCGCAAGAATCAAATACAGTATCACATACTGGTATTATTCTCGGTCCCGCACATATCTCATATGCGCTCCTATCTCGTTTCGCTTGAGCCAGGAAACCTCTGTGTATGACTCTAAAGACTCGTCAATACGCCGGCAGCAGGTGATGATCATATCAAACACCCACAAGCCGCAAGCGGTCTGCTAAACGTAACGGCCACCCGGGTATTGAGCGATTAGAAGATCGACGAGCAAGCCCGCTCACACTCCTGTGAATCCAACCAGTAACACTACCGTACAGTCCGATCTGTCCGTCTGATCTGTCGCATATCTCGCCTAGGGGTGGTAAACGTCAGACCCCAATAGCTCGATAAGTCGTGTCGATACGAGGTCTATAACTATTCGAGAAACTACTGGTAACACTTACCAGTAAATCTCCGCAACCCTGGCCAGGGATTTCCTGTTATAGCCAATCGAACACAGCGCAACATCAACTCCCTATACCGGGAGAGACGAATCCCCTCCTATCGCTCATTGCCTCCATGTGACTCGGGACTGTACCCAAAAACCACCGTTTTGCACGCCCTCTTGGACGTGGTAAGATGGAAATCAAAGCACAGTGGGAACCACACAAGACTCTATGACGATCTCGGGTCAACAGACTACTCTGTACCAGTGTCACCAGAGAACTGCCATCTGACGTGAGGTATAATACCATCTGGGAGTTCTCGGCGAGTCCGTCCAGTATACCCAGTCTCTACTGAGCACCCGTATATCATCTCTGATGTCAAACACCGATGGATATGGGATCATCCATCGCCCATCTGTATGGGTCGAGAGGGTACACGCTAGTCTACTCTGGTATATCGATGCCCCATCTCGATACACCCACGACTAGGGACTTTGAAGGATGTACTTATGGACTACCATGTCCCCATTAGTATGATCCTCATCACAGTCCAGGTAGTCAAGTACACATCCTAAGGGCTTTACCAACATGTAACAGAGAGACAATCAGTGTACACGTTAAGGTAAAGAGCAACCAGATAGCATACTATCATGTCGAGCAAGAATGTCCTCCCTATATATGTCCCAGCATCCACTACAATATACATCCAATACTGTACATAGGATGTATATTGTAGTGGATGCTGGGACATATATAGGGAGGACTTTCTTGCTCGACATGATAGTATGCTATCTGGTTGCTCTTTACCTTAACGTGTACACTGATTGTCTCTCTGTTACATGTTGGTAAAGCCCTTAGGATGTGTACTTGACTACTTGGACTATGATGCGGATCATACTAGTGGGGACATGGTAGTCCATAAGTACATCCTTGAAAGTCCCTAGTCATGGGTGTATCGAGATGGGGCATCGATATACCAGAGTAGACTAGCGTGTACCTTCTCGACCCATACAGATGGGCGATGGATGATCCCATATCCATCGGTGTTTGACATCAGAGATGATATACGGGTGCTCAGTAGAGACTGGGTACACTGGACGGACTCGCCGAGAACTCCCAAATGGTATTATACCTCACGTCAGATGGCAGTTCTCTGGTGACACTGGTACAGAGTAGTCTGTTGACCCGAGATCGTCATAGAGTCTTGTGTGGTTCCCACTGTGCTTTGATTTCCATCTTACCACGTCCAAGAGGGCGTGCAAAACGGTGGTTTTTGGGTACAGTCCCGAGTCACATGGAGGAAATGAGCGATAGGAGGGGATTCGTCTCTCCCGGTATAGGGAGTTGATGTTGCGCTGTGTTCGATTGGCTATAACCGGAAATCCCTGGCCAGGGTTGCTGAGATATACTGGTAAGTGTTACCAGTAGTTTCTTGAACTGTTATAGACCTCATATCGACACGACTTATCCAGCTATTGGGGTCTGACGTTTACCACCCCTAGGCGAGATATGCGACATATCAGACGACGAGATCGGACTGTACGGTAAGTGTTACTGGTTGGATTCACTGGAGTGTGAGCGGGCTTGCTCGTCGATCTTCTGATCGCTCAATACCGGGGTGGCCGTTACGTTTAGCAGACCGCTTGCGGCTTGTGGGTGTTTGATATGATCATCACCTGCTGCTGGCGTATTGACGAGTCTTTAGAGTCCTACACAGAGGTTTCCTGGCTCAAGCGAAACGAAATAGGAGCGCATATGAGATATGTGCAGGACCGAGAATAATGCGTGTATGTGATACCGTATTCCATTCTCGCGATGAATGTATCTAATGGTTATATGCGATATAACCTAGTTATCGAATCGAGGGTTGATTCGATAAGCCGATACATTGGATACTAGTCGGTTTTATGCGACATGACCGGATCATTGAATCAAGTGTTGATTTAATGATTTAATGTATAATTATATATTTGATATATTACTTTGCATTAACTAGTATTGGTTCACTTTTAAATGGATTTTCTCACTTGATGTGCACATTGTATATGTGATATACTTTTGTGCACATGATTGTATCATGTTTGATGATACATGCTTTTTTGGTTAAGTGTAAAGACTTAAACCATGGTTAAGTTGGAAATTAGGGTTTTGTTTTTTCCATTATTTATTTATTCATTTATTTATTTGTTTATTTATTTTGGAAAATAAATAGCATAAAGAAATGAAATGGTGGCTCATTTTGGACTTGCATGTTGAAGCTTCATGAAGCTTTGACTAAGTCACCATTTTGTCTCATGCTTAACCCTAACCACTCCACTTAACCCTAGTTGATTCTCTACACTTCACCATGGTTAGATTATGATAAGGATTCCTTTTCTTTTCTATTTGGGATATTATCATAATATATCATCTTCTTCTTCTTCTTCTTCTTCTTCACAAGAAGAAAAGCTTGCTTCATCAATGGTGATTGATGAAAAAGTGTGAGAAATCCAATTCTAAAGTGAACCCACTTCCTATTTCTTCATCCTCTACCTCTTGCCAAGTAGTAGAGTGTGTTTCCTTCACAAGTATTCATGGCTTGATGAAGGTGGAGCTTGATCTAGTGATGCCTCGACGTAGATCATCTTCGGCATCGTCGTCGATGACCTAGCCCGCTTTTTCTCCGATGAAGCCGACGCTAGAGCCCGGGATTTGATATGGACAGCGAGGAGACTTTATTGCGGAGCTATGGAGGTAGAGAAACAGATCTACAAAGGTTGTATGTCCGTACACTTAGTTAAGATGTTAACTAGCTCGTTTTGTCGCCTAAAAATCTAGCCAACGATCTTGTTAGGGTTTCTCGGCACCGTTAAAATTTGAAATTGGCATAGTTGATGCCTTGTGAGACCTCATTAGTGTGCCTAGGAACCTTTCATTGGTATCAGAGTCTAGCTAGAGCCTTAGGCGAAATCTAGATGGAGTTTGAAGTCCGATCGACCCGAAACCCCGATTTTTCCTCGCTCTCTGGACTTTTTCTAAAAACTGGGTTTTTTCCAGATTAAAAATTCTTTAAAAATTCAGCAGAGAATTCTAAGAATTACGGTGCAAAAATTACCCAAAGATGCCTCTAAAGTGCGGCGGAACCGCGGCATAAGCAGGCTTATGCGGCGGTTCCGCGGCCGTATTGTCAGATTGCCACATAATATTTGCACAGTAATTCCTCATTTCTGGTGTTGGATTTTCTGGGATTTTTTAATATTTATTCAAGAGTTGAATTTTCTTGGGTTGTTTTGGGGATTCGGTGTTTCGATCGGAGTATCAGATTTTGTCTATGTGGCTTTCCGGATATTTTTTTTAATATGTTAAAAAGTTCGACCGGATATAAATACCCAATTTTTCCCCTGTCGGGAAATTTCCAAGTGTTGGATTTTTCCGTAGTTTAGAGACGTTCTAAGTAGTGCAAGTAACTCGATGGACCCTCTAGAAGACAACAAACCTTAACTCGATTATGTGACCGTCTTGAACTGCCCTTTGAACCTTAGGGTTTGGGGCAGTACGGCGTGCCACATGTGAGGCGTTGGCTTGACCCTTCTACGGCTGGACCATTGGTACTGAGGCACGAAATGAATGTTTTTAAACTTATTTCATGTGTTGAGTAGTTTTGGGAAAACTTGGGTGTTCGAATGTTCGATCGGAAAGTTTAACAGTTTCTATATATCTGGAATGTGATACAATAATTGGAATTCACAAGTAGTTATGAGATAACTGAATGAATATTATAAACATAGCAGTTTAGTCTCACTTGATCGGTTGCTATGGAATTTTGATGTGATCAAAAGTCCGTCGCAATCACGTAGCATACGCGGATACTCGCCGGGTAAACTTAATAGACAGCCTCGCCCCATAGCCCCGACCAAGTGACTGTAGGAGAACCCCGTCGCCGAAAGCATCCGTTCGGGTGCTCACGGTAGCGGTGTTCCGCCTTGGTGCACTTCGTCGACGGTATCGGGAGTGCGACCGTCTACTAAAGTTTGCGACGAGCATTCGATCAGGATGTCGGGAATCTTGTTGAATTGCCCGACTTGATATTGAAAAGTGTTTTCGATAATGAGACTAAAATGCGGGGTTTATAATTGTTAGGCATGTGATGTCTAAGTATTTCATTTGATTAGGCATGTGATGTCTAAACAGGTTGCGGATTCCAACTGTTGTAGTTTTACACTTTCTTTTCTGTGACCGTAAGTGTAATATGTGATATCGCCGGTTTCGTTGCTATATGTCAACGACAATTGAGATGCGCATATTTACTTACGTTGATGACATATGATGTTATGTGTTGCTGGATATGTTATATTGGATCGTCGTGTTTGAATAGCCGGGGGTTTTTATGTGAGATGAGTGTTTTTCATTTTCATTCATGTAAAAACTTGTATGTAATATTCTTTTATTGGGGCACTTCCAGGTTGCGGAAGTTGTCACCTTTTGTATATTATTTACTTTTCCACACTAGGATAGACCCAAGGAGGAGGGCACAAGTAACCGGGTTCTGGAGTTCAGTGGGAGACCAACTCGAGGAGTCGAGTTCGGGTCTCCTAACTCTAGAATTGGTAGGGTTGCTTGCCGCTCTCTTAGGGGTCTTAGGGTGTGGGTTTGGCTATTCATCACGACCGTGGAATCCGTGTTTTATACTGGCTCGTATTGAAAACACGGGCGTCCTAGTATATCCAATATTTCATATGATTCTTCTGCTGCGATATCTGTGATGTGATCATGTGATGTTCGGTGATAGATACTATATATAGTATATATTATATATTATATATGCGTTACTTATGTTTTACACCCGCGCTAGCCCTGCCCCGCTCTGCCGTTAGTTACGTAACCTAACGGTGCACGAGGGGACATCGAGGCGAATGCGGATGGCATAAGTGTACGTCGTATTTATCTGTGATGTTTAGGTATATAAATGATGGGATTTCATTAATATGATTAATGAAAAGAAAAGAAACCTATGATGTTGTGGAATCGAATTTCAAAATAAAACAAGTAGCTACAGTTCTTGCTTTGCACAGCGGTATATGTGATATATCCTGCACCTTATTCGATAAGGAAAGGACCGAGATCCCTTCACCGGGAGTGACTCCTTTAGCAATAACTGGCAGATGCTACACACTCGGTTTGTCTTTTGATAGCTTTTAAGTGTTTTTGCTTTGCACAGTGATATATATGTTATATCCCGCACCTCATTCGACGAGGAAAGGACCGACGATCCCTTCACTGGGAGTGACTCCTTTAGCAAAACTAGAAAAGCCTCAAAAACACTCCATTTCAAAATTCATTCGATCCTACAACGATATCAAGCTCATTACGCAATAGGTTTTCAGAAAAACCTGTCGTAGCCCTCCGTCATTTCAGATAAGTAGTAGTTAGTATTCGTGGTGCGTTTGTTGGCCTTTGTCAAGGCGCAGTGTGCGGTAGCTAACTGGTGCTTATCTGCTTATGCATATGATGCAGATTGGGTTAGGGTAGTCGTGCGACCTTGTTGGCCTTTGTCAAGTGCCGTGCGGGTGGGTTTAATTCAATCAGGAAATGACGGGTTGAACTTGACTAGCATCCTATGGTTTTTTGGCCTTTGTCAAGGTCATAGGAGGTTAGGGGCAAAATATTATCGGGAATTTCAAGTGTTGAAATTTGCAATGAGATTGCATACCTTCTATGAGATAGTTGGATCCCGATACCCACTGCGAGTAAGAGTTACTCCTGGGAGAGTTTTACACATTACAATTAGCCGATCAAGTAGGTGTCTAGAAAGGTGTTAACGAGGTTACGCCTCTGGGAAAATGAGGTATACATTAATTAGATTCGTGCGAAAGCACGGGGGACCTCCCTCAAAGTACCGACACTGGCCTGGCTGAAAGATTGACGAACTTGTAGTGTGTAATTAATCCCGGCTAGTTTTTCCTTTTAGGGTTTGAAGGAAGATTTGATAAAAAGCAGTGGGAGCCATCCTGATTAGATAAAATAATAACCAATCTATTCTTGCAAGAGCGCACGCTGAGTGTTTTCTTCTCTCTCTCTCCTGGTAGCGACCATATCACGCCTTAATCAAGATAATAATACGGATATTTGACCGAACCCGCTTGTTATACTGAGCTGGGGAACGTTGGTCCCGCTCCAACTTATAATTGTTATAAGACAGAGCAGGAAATTGGGGAATACCAGATTTCCCGTGCCGCCCAAACGAAGAGAGTGCATGTTGATGCATCATCTTCGGGTGTGTTCATTACAAAGAACCGTTTCTCTGTATCCTCTACGTCCTGGGTATGTGATACCAGATCAGGATCCCAGATATGTAATCTGTTACATAGGGCTACAGATAGGTAGAGAACTGAGAATGGGTGATAAGATTCATGAGGCAGAATACGGGGCAAGTGTTGCAGCCAAGTCTGTTGGTCACTGTCACCCTGTATTACCAATACATTGATTCTGAACGAATGTTATTAGATACCGAACCTGATATACAAAATCATATCACTCTCTTTATTAGTAAAGAAATGATAAAATTTTGTATTGTTGGATAATGTTTTGAACATTTCCTATATCAAAAGTTGATCGGTTCAGGCACGTTATCTAAAAGCATTAATGTTCTAAATCAAACTACAGTTCTTAGTATATAGAACACACACAAGAGGAAGAGTTCAGAAATGAACGAATTCTTCTTGAGGTATTGTAGACTAGGTCAGATCAATGTGACTCGACTAGCTAGAGTTACATATAGATGCATATTTAAATCAGTTTGAATTTATATCTTGTGAAACTCGCCAGTCATGTCACAAAGATATAATGACACCAGCTCTGTTTATTGGAAACAGAGAAAGAGTTAATAAACTCTAAGGACTGATACATGATGATGTATGTAAGGTCTCCTGTCTACACATGCCAGGACTGGTTCTTTATACTTCATTATATTCTCTGATAATCTCTCAAGATTCAGACATATGTTCCTGTTGAAACACAAGTCCGAACCTTTTGAGATATTCACAGAATATGATTTAGAAGTAGAGAACCAAAATACCGGTATAAGTATTATGTCCTATGATGAGATCAGGGAGGAGAATACTTGTGCATGGAATTCCTGGACTATTCTAAAGGAGAATGAGATTCTCTCTCAGCATTACTCCTCCGTATACACCATTGCACGATGGTATGTCGGGGCGGAGCAGATACACCCTATTTGATATGGTGTGCTCTATGATGAGTACTACTGAGTTACCTTTTTCCTTAGGGGGTTATGCACTTGAGAAGTTGTATACCTATTGAATAGGGTTCCAATCAAATCAGTTGCCTACCGCTTCATATGTGATATGGAATGAGAAGAGCCCATGTCTTAAGTTAGTTAAGATTTGGGGTTGTCCGGCTAATGTCTAAAAGCAAAATCCGGACAAGCTTGAGGCAAGGTCTGTTATGTAGAACTGGAAAGGTTCCAGCTATACAAACAGCAGCTGATGATTAGATAGAACTTAAGGATTCAGTAGATTCCAACGAACCTCAGCCTCTCCGCCGATCTAGTAGGGTTCCTCACCCACCTGAGAGATACTTCTGTTTCTCTATGACAGTGGGAGCGAGGATTGCATCATGAGATGATGACCCAACTAGCTTCGAGCTGGCCATCAGGAGTAAGACTCTGTAAGAATGGCTGGATGCTTAGCGATCTGAGATGGAATCCTTATACACCAACAAAGTATGGACTTTGGTTGCTATATCTGAAGGGTTAAATCCCCATCAGGAGCAAGTATATCTTGAGAAGATTACTTGGTGTACATGGAAAAGTTGAGACTTTCAAAGCTAGACTTGTTAAAAGTTTGCATCATTGACCAGGTGTGGATAATGATGAAACCTTTTCAAGTAGCTATGCTTAAGTCCATCCAGATCCTACTTGTCACGACTACATACCATGACTACGATATCTGGTGGTTGGGTGTCATGACTGCTTTTCTAAATGATGTTTTAGAAGAGTGCGTCTATAAGTACATAACCAGAGGGCTTCGTAGACAGTGGGAGCAGCGGAAACGCGTGCAAGATGCTTTATAGGATAAAGCAGGCATCGCGGAGTTGGAACGTCTGTTTTGATGTGTTAGTCAAAGAAGTTGACATCATCAAAATGGTAGATGAACCTTGTATAAACAAAAAGGTAGTAGGGAGTATGGTGTCGATCCTCGTAGAGTACGTGGATGACATACTCTTGATAAGAAAGGAGTTTCTTATGCTATGCTCGATCAATCTCCGTTTATCACAAAGATTCTCCGTGTAGGATCAAAATGATACCTCCTAAATCCTGTGTTTTGGATCTATGAGATAGATTTAATTGGATGTTACGATTCTCACTAGTTGTAGTGAGATGATATCAAACGATTCTGGGGAAAATCACTGGAAAGGTTCCAGGGTGATAAAGACGACTGAATGTCAGTCGCAGGCATTGTCTTTACCCTCAGTAAATGGACGGTATGTTGGAAGAGTTCCAAGCTAGATACCGTGACATACTAGACGATAAAGGCAAGATACATCGCTACTTAAGATGCTACCAAAAAGGCTGTTTGGGTGTATATTGGTTCATGAGATGAACTATGTTCCTTCCATTGTGTGACAATGGAGTTGTGGCTTATGCCAAGGAACGCAGGTCCCATCAGTGATCCAGACATATTCTAAGGCAGTATCACTTGATCATGGAGATGGTTGATCTCTAAGGGATCGAGGTTAGGAGAGTAGACTCAGAGGACAACACGGCGGATCCACTCACGAAGGCCTATTCCCAGAGAGAGACTTTTATGGGATGGTTGAGTATGAGATACTACAACCACTGCTATACAGATGGCCCTAGTGCAAGTGGGAGATTGTTAGTTATATGTATGCCCTAGAGGCCATTACTGTACATAGGATGTATATTGTAGCGGATGCTGGGACATATATAGGGAGGACTTTCTTGCTCGACATGATAGTATGCTATCTGGTTACTCTTTACCTTAACGTGTACACTGATTGTCTCTCTGTTACATGTTGGTAAAGCCCTTAGGATGTGTACTTGACTACCTGGACTATGATGCGGATCATACTAGTGGGGACATGGTAGTCCATAAGTACATCCTTGAAAGTCCCTAGTCGTGGGTGTATCGAGATGGGGCATCGATATACCAGAGTAGACTAGCGTGTACCTTCTCGACCCATACAGATGGGCGATGGATGATCCCATATCCATCGGTGTTTGACATCAGAGATGATATACGGGTGCTCAGTAGAGACTGGGTATACTGGACGGACTCGCCGAGAACTCCCAGATGGTATTATACCTTACGTCAGATGGCAGTTCTCTGGTGACACTGGTACAGAGTAGTCTGTTGACCCGAGATCGTCATAGAGTCTTGTGTGGTTCCCACTGTGCTTTGATTTCCATCTTACCACGTCCAAGAGGGCGTGCAAAACGGTGGTTTTTGGGTACAGTCTCGAGTCACATAGAGGCAATGAGCGATAGGAGGGGATTCGTCTCTCCCGGTATAGGGAGTTGATGTTGCGCTGTGTTCGATTGGCTATAACCGGAAATCCCTGGCCAGGGTTGCTGAGATATACTGGTAAGTGTTACCAGTAGTTTCTTGAACTGTTATAGACCTCATATCGACACGACTTATCGAGCTATTGGGGTCTGACGTTTACCACCCCTAGGCGAGATATGCGACATATCAGACGACGAGACCGGACTGTACGGTAAGTATTACTGGTTGGATTCACTGGAGTGTGAGCGGGCTTGCTCGTCGATCTTCTGATCGCTCAATACCCGGGTGGCCGTTACGTTTAGCAGACCGCTTGCGGCTTGTGGGTGTTTGATATGATCATCACCTGCTGCCGGCGTATTGACGAGTCTTTAGAATCCTACACAGAGGTTTCCTGGCTCAAGCGAAACGAAATAGGAGCGCATATGAGATATGTGCGGGACCGAGAATAATGCGTGTATGTGATACCGTATTCCATTCTCGCGATGAATGTATCGAATGGTTATATGGGATATAACCTAGTTATCGAATCGAGGGTTGATTCGATAAGCCGATACATTGGATACTAGTCGGTTATATGCGACATGACCGGATCATTGAATCAAGTGTTGATTTAATGATTTAATGTATAATTATATATTTGATATATTACTTTGCATTAACTAGTATTGGTTCACTTTTAAATGGATTTTCTCACTTGATGTGCACATTGTATATGTGATATACTTTTGTGCACATGATTGTATCATGTTTGATGATACATGCTTTTTTGGTTAAGTGTAAAGACTTAAACCATGGTTAAGTTGGAAATTAGGGTTTTGTTTTTTCCATTATTTATTTATTCAATTATTTTTTTTTTATTTATTTTGGAAAATAAATGGCATAAATAAATAAAATGGTGGCTCATTTTGGACTTGCATGTTGAAGTTTCATGAAGCTTTGACTAAGTCACCATTTTGTCTCATGCTTAACCCTAACCACTCCACTTAACCCTAGTTGATTCTCTACACTTCACCATGGTTAGATTATGATAAGGATTCCTTTTATTTTCTATTTGGGATATTATCATAATATATCATCTTCTTCTTCTTCTTCTTCACAAGAAGAAAAGCTTGCTTCATCAATGGTGATTGATGAAAAGTGTGAGAAATCCAATTCTAAAGTGAACCCACTTCCTATTTCTTCATCCTCTACCTCTTGCCAAGTAGTAGAGTGTGTTTCCTTCACAAGTATTCATGGCTTGGTGAAGGGGAGCTTGATCTAGTGATGCCTCGACGTAGATCATCTTCGGCATCGTCGTCGATGACCTAGCCCGCTTTTTCTCCGATGAAGCCGACGCTAGAGCCCGGGATTTGATATGGACAGCGAGGAGACTTCATTGCGGAGCTATGGAGGTAGAGAAACGGATCTACAAAGGTTGTATGTCCGTACACTTAGTTAAGATGTTAACTAGCTCGTTTTGTCGCCTAAAAATCTAGCCAACGATCTTGTTAGGGTTTCTCGGCACCGTTAAAATTTGAAATTGGCATGGTTGATGCCTTGTGAGACCTCATTAGTGTGCCTAGGAACCTTTCATATTACTAGCCGGCTTTGGTTTAAGCCGGATCCTAGTTTAGTACAGTGTAGATTTTGTCTCATTGCATTTGTATCCGGTAGGAATACAGATGCGGGTGTGTATGCACAGTATCGGGGTTTTCCTGTAATTTATTACGGGACCAGTTTTCTGGAGTTGCCAGTTTGCATTCCGTTCCGGCCGGTTTTCCTTTGTTCTTTCCCGGCCGGACTTTTCCGATGGAGGGGGGTAATTTGCAAGTTTGCAAATAACAATTGTGGAGGGGGTTTCTTGCACTTGTGGCATTGTGATAAGGTTAGCATCTTTGCTTTTTCATGATGCTTGGAGTTGATTGTGATTAGAGTTGATTTGAGAGTTATCATTACCTTTTGATGTGAAGTTTGCTTTAGATGTGGTCACCCTCCACCTTTTACTACACTCACCTCCCTCTTGTATTTGGTTTTTCCCTCCACCATTTCCACAAATGATAGGCCGGCCACTTTTTTGGATGAGGGGAGAAAAATGAGAGGGTTTCATTTTTGATGAGGATAATTGGTTCATCTCATTTTTCTTGCTACACACATTCTAGCTCCACATGAAAGTTCATTTTCCATTCTATTCCTCCATCACCATGGCAACTACACAAACCCCAAAAGAGACTACAATCTACAGCATACCTTGGGCACGTCGGCTAGCCAGCTTCGTGCCCGAGTTGCCTCGGTATTGAGGTGGGAGCCCGTAAAAGATGCAGACGATGTGGTGCCCTTCCGGCAAGGATGCGACGACCGGAGTTTCCGCGGGAGATCGGGACGACGACGAGAAGACCGGAGGACTCGGATCACTCGGTATATCTCTCACCCTTTCTCTTGTTAGCTAGTATCGGTTAATGGTTACGATCCGGGTATATTGTCCGCGGTAGCGCCAGTTTAAAAGTTAAGAAAAATTTTGATTCCGCATTTTGGCCTCGGATAGACGGCCGGGGCGCTGCCGTGGCGCAACATGGTATCAGAGACACGCCATTAACCTTGCCTAGCTTGTTCTAGTGTGTTTTACTTTTCCGATCGAACAAAAATTCCAAAACCGCGTTTTCTTCACATCAGTTTTCTGTCGATTTTTTCCGGGCTCTAAAAATTTTTCAGGTTGTAGAAAACTGATGTACATGGAATTATAAGAAAACTGCAAAAATTTGGTAACCTGATCCTTCCATAGGATCGCGGAACCGCGGTAATGACCCCTATTTCGCCGCGGTTCCGCCGCAGTATGTTGGCTTCATTTTACCAATTTTTTGTAGTAGGCTTTTGGGCTGAAAATGGGGGTTTTGGAATATTCTGTTTGGGCCCAGATTTTCTGCAAGTGCTACAGTAATGCTTTGGGGCCCATTTGGTAAAATTTGATCGATCGGATATTTTAAACACATTGGTTCACAGTATTTACATATTATCTGCGACCGTGAATGTCACTTGATCGGTAAATCCTGTCTAACTGCTATAGCCCGGTTGGACGGATTTGCGAACGTGACATTCACGTTGATGTCTTGTGATTTTGCTGTGATGTTGCGGATCGGTCGTGGGGGATAGCCTGGATGCAATGTTAGTACAGTTTTGTTTTATATGTACATTTAATATTGCGGGGCGAGCGTCCGACATGTGGACTGCCGTCACTGCCTGTTTGTATTATTCTTTTGGGGCACGACCTGGTTGCGGTCGATGTACCCGTTGTATGTATATTTTACTTTCTGTACTAGGATTACCCCGCGGAGGGGTGCACGGATAGCCGGGTTCTAGAGGGCAACGGTCCCGCATCTCATGGCATTGAGACAGAAGGGGCTTCACTCTAGGATTGGCGGGCTATTCGCCGCACTCGTAGGAGGTACAGGTTGACCCAGGAGGGGTGCCCAAGTTACCGCATTCCGTGAAGTGCTGGGTGGTCCATTCACTGTGATGAAGGGGGCTGCCTCGCTTCATGTTTTGGCGGGTGACTTGCCGCACCCGTAGGGGGTCTAGGATTTCATTGCACAGGCTATCCACACGACCAGGGGAACGTCGGGTTTCAGCAGCGGCTCTGTGAAACCCGGGGCTTCCAGATATCTGTATTGTTCTGTGATGCTGTATATTTCTGTGATGTTGCATTTTATCACGCCTTGAGCGAAATATAATATATTGGTATATATATTAGTAGATGTTGTATATATTTTGCATCCGCGCTAGTCCAGTCCCCGCTCTGTCGTTAGTTAGCTAACCTAACGGGTAATGACGGGACCCAGTGGCGAATGCGGATGGCATATACGTACATCAGTATATTTTCGTTCTTTGTGGTGTGATCATTTGATGGGACTGCGTTGATTCGGATCAATGCAAGTTTAAAACAAACCTATTCTGATGTTGTTGGAACACTTTTCAAAAAGCTGTTATTGCAACGACGTTCATTTTTGTTTTGCATCGTGGTATTCAGTTGGAATATCCTGCTCCTCAGTCGACGAGGCAAGGGCCGAGATCCCTTCACCGGGAGTGACCCCTTGGACAGAAGTTTGCGTTAGGATAATAACTTCACTATAGCCGATTGCCTTTTGCTTTGCATCGTGGTATTCAGTTGGAATATCCTGCACCTCATTCTACGGGGAAAGAGCCAAGATCCCTTCACCGGGAGTGACCTCTTTAGCAAAGGTTTTCGTCACTATATTTTTATAAAAGGCTATGCAGTTCCTTCAACGATATCAAGTTCATTACGTTAAAGGTTTTTCGCCAAAAACCATTCGTAGCCCTCCGTCATTTCTTATGGGTATTATTTAGTATTCGTGCTGCGTTTGTTGACTCCGTCAAGGCGTAGTGTACGGTAGCTAAGTGGTGCTTGTTTGTTGCATAAATGGGATTGGTTAGGACAGTCGTGCGGCCTTGTTGACTCCGTCAAGGGCACGTACGGGTGGGTTTAATGCAATCCAGATAATGACGGGTTGAACTTGACTAGGACACTTTGATTTGTTGACTCCGTCAAGGTCACTTGAGTCCTAGGGGTAAAAACACACATCGGGAGTTTCTAAAGAAACTGAAACTTGCCAGGCATGCGCATACCTTCTGGAGTGTGGTGACTTGAGTGGATTCCGTCAAGTTATCATGCGATGATAGTTGGATCCCGATTCCCACTGATGAGTTGGTTTACTCCTCGGGTCATCCCGACTAATTCTTCTTTCAGGTTTGGGGAAAAATTTGAGGTTACGGTGGGAGGTTTCCAGATTAGATAAAGTGATAACCATTCTGATCTAGGTTAGAGTGCACGCTGAGTGTTTCTTTTCTCTCTCTCTTTGGCAGCGACCATTGACCCGACCCTAGACTATGACTCAGTGACCAAGTTGACCGAACCTTCTTAACACTGGCTTTTGGATTGTCAGAGTTGCAAACCTCATTGCCACTCCTACTTTTACTCTTTTCTCCAGGACACCCCGTATTACTACGAACGTCCACTTCCATTGGACAAAACCATCGTATGGTTAGATACGAACTCGAAGGAATTTATTCGAGGATGGTTTCCGGCTCTGGAGAAAACGAATAGGACTATTCAGTTGTCTTTTCCTTTTACCTTCTCTCAGGTTGCGAGTACTCCTTGGTTTAGGAGATTATACACCTATTATGCAAATTGGATAGTCTTCTTCCAAACCTTAGGCTGGTGCCGAACGGCGGGGAATGAAGAAAACCAATTAGCATAACGATGGTGTACAGAAGGTATTAAGTTAAGACAAAGCAAGGGATTAGTAAGAGGGCAAAGTAAATTGCGACTGCTATTCACGACCAAACCGAGTATATCTTCGCCAAACCTAAATCACCTTTGTATTTCTCCAGGACACTCCGTATCACTACGAAGATCCACAGTTTATTTGGATACTCCATTGTATGGTTATATACGAACTCGAAAGGAACTTGTTCCAGTTCGGGGATAGATTCTGGTTCAGGAGAAATAGGAATAAGGTTTATTCGGTTGTCTTTTATCTTCACCTTCTCTCGCTTTGCGAGTGCTCCTAGGATTAGGACAGTACACCTTTTATGCTTATTGGATAGTCTTCTTCCAAACCATAGGCTGGTGCCGATCGGTAAGGAAGGAAGAAAACCATTTGGCCTAAAGGGGTGTGCAGACGGTAATGACTAAAGACATATAAAAGGATTTGGACAGATGGCAAAGAGATGTACGGTTACAGTTGTGAATCTGGATAATGGTAGAGGCATTACTAGGAATACCAGGATACCCCATCGAAACATTTCAATGTTTCAGTTCAACTGTGTACTGTTAAAAGAAAACTGATTTCCCGATTAGACACTTACTCCAGGGTATGTATTTACCAGGTTGGATTCTCACATCTGTATGGTTTTATAGATGTTGAGTGGGAGTAAGTTATTGGGAATTAGGTGAGCATCCTCATTATATCGGGATTCGTTGTAATTGGTGATATTTGAGGAAGCCACCTTGGTTGTTTGCCGGTCGGCAAATATTTGGTTTTGAATATCCGTTGCTATGCACCAATTTCAATTTGATATATCTGTACGTCTATTTTTATAGAGTGAGAGATACCTTTTTTGAAATTATGTCTATGACATTTACCTATATCAGTGGATAGTTAGGTAAGGAGTATTGAACAGCGGTGTAATTCTTCTTAACCATAAGTACAGTTTTCAGCCTACGACACACAGTGAATGAGTTATCAGACTCAAGGGACTTGTACAGAGTATTGTATGTTGTCCAGTGTCCATTAGGACAGAGGGGTTGGTCCTCGTACTATATTCTGCTTACTTATAACTTCTCTAGTTCTTAGACAGGTGTTTCGTAGAAACACAGGGTCCAAGTTTTGAGAAGTTATAGGTATAAGAGTAAAGTAGAGAACCAGGTATTGCAAGTATCGGGATTCTTCAAGGTAATCGAAGATGTAGATACTTGTGTATGGTATTCAATTAATAGTAATGGTTAAGAGAAATTGCTTCTCTTTCAGGTTACTCATAATTGGAAGTACTCCTAAGTTGAGTAACGATGATCGGCCTCCTTCCATTTAGGTGACATGCACTGGAGACAGCTGCATGATTTGAATCTGGTTCCAATTAAATCAGTGCCTCTGTTTCTGTATTGGATATAGAACAGTTCATATCTTGACATTGTTAAGGTACGGGGAGTTGTCCGGCTTATGCTTAAAACCAGACTCTGGATAACTCAAGGCACGTTTCTGTAATGGCTGTTTGTGGGTTGACCCGGGCTATGACGAGGGTTAACTTTCTACCATCTGGAAGATCAATAGAGATATTGTTCTTGACTCGCCACATTTTTAAAAGAAATGGATTTTTCAGAAAACAGTAGTGGGAGTATGGTAGAACTGGAAGCGATTCCAGAACCACAAACGATTACTAAAGATTTCATAAGAACCTAAAGATTCAATCTGGCTTGACATTCCATTAGCCACTCCGCAGATATGGTGGGTAACCTCAGGCACCCGAGAGGTACTCCGGTATGCTCAAGGACGGTGGCAGGGAAGTTCTTGATTACCCAGACTTACCATTGCTGTTGTTCCAGACTATGAGACCCGGCAGGAGGATGAGTATAGCGTCGTTCTGAACTTGCTTCAGAAGTGTACGTGTATATGACTCTGCCAGAGGGTTGTCGTAGTCAGTGGGAGCAGCGGAAGCATTGGTGGACAGTTGGCTTATGTCTATTTACAGACTGAAGCAAATATAGCGGAGATAGATCATCTATTTCTGATGTGAAGTCATAGGTTTGACTTCATCAGAATAGGGGATGGATCTGCTAAGGAGGTAGTAGAGTGTAATGTCCTGGTATTTGGATGACATACACAGAGTAGGAAGTGATATTCCTATACTACGATCGATTATACTTTGGTTGTTACACAGTGGTTTCTCCATACAGGACTTGGATATTATATCAGACATTCTGGTTACTAGATCTGTGGTTTTAGATCTAGATTTGGGTGGTTTCCTAATCTGGGTACCTTGACAGCATTCTATGAGTATTTAGAATGGATGACTCCTGGCATGGTAGTGTGCCTACAGGTGATGGAGTCACCCTCTCTAAAGGTGTCTTACAGACTAAAGGGGAGAGGGATACGCATGATTGACAGATCACTTGCTTAGGCAATTGAGTCAATCATGAGATGTCAAGTACCACACCAGATGTTGTTCTTGCAGTAGGTGCAATAAGTTGATATTAATCCAATCCTGGAGAAACAGTCGGAAGCAGTTTTAGAACATAAGTTGATGTTCTAGGGATGTGATAACGACAGCCTCTTTTAGGAGACGGTTATCATTCCAGGCTTCCAAGGTGACATGGATGGCAGAGTGGCTGTCAGAGTTATAGTTTCTCCTTCTGACGAGGGGCAGTATTTTGGACAGGTGGTCCAAGGCAATACTGAGGGAAACATGGCGTTGGGTACTGATTAAGTTCAGTTATCGATACAGTCTAAGAAGTTTGGATTTGGAGTTCATTTATGAGCTAGGTCCCATCAGATGTCCAGACATACTCTTAGACAGGTATTGCTCTTTTCGGGAGATGGTTTTCTCTGCGAACTTGAGATATAAAGAGACATAGAAAGAAACATCACAGCGGATCCACTCACTGAGGCTATTCCTCGAACGCAATAGTTTCGCAAACGAGCTTTGTGAGACTGACTAGTAGAGGAGTTGGGTGTTCGGTATCACACGGGCTGTGAGTATGCGACATCGCAATAATTAGCCTTGAGTGCAAGTGGGAGATTGTTGGAGATAGTGCCCTCAGAGTCAATTATTGGATCACAGGCACGTAATTGCAATGATTGAGGGAGGACCTATCCCGGTAGGACAGTCTTACTCAAGATGATAGTATGCTATTTGGTTTACCTTTATCATCGTGTACTGGTTCAGGTGACCTTACAGGTCGCTATTACACGCTGATAGAGCCCCTAGGATTCTTGCTTGACTGCCAGCAGTATGATGGCGATCATATACGTGAGAGCTGGTGGTCTATAAGCACATCCTTAAAAGGTCCCTAGTCGTTGGAGTTTCGAGACAGGGCATCGATTATCCAGAGTAGACTAGTGTATACAGTCGAGACCCTGACGAGGGGCGGTGGCCGGTCTCATAAGCCACTGGTGTAAGTTGCTTCACCTAAGATGTATGCAGGTGCTCATTGGGTTATGAGTACACCGGACAGGACTCGCCGGGAACATGCTAGTTGGTCTTATACCTGACGTCAGATAGCAGTTCCCTGGTGACATGCGTACAGGTTAGTTCATCGACCTGGGGATCGTCATTTGTCTCGTGTGAGTTCCCACTGTACTTTGATTACTACCCTACCACGGCTCAAAGGAGTCGTGCAAACAGGTTTTAGTTGGGTACAGTCCCGAGCCACATGGAGGCAGTGAGCGGATCTTCAGGGGTTCGTCTCTCCCGGTATTGGGGGTGAGGTCGCGCTGTGTCTAGGAGAGCCATTACGCAAAGCCCTCGGCCGAGGCAGGAGATTTACTGGTAGGTATTCCAGTAGTATCTCAGGGTGTTCTGGGCTACACTCCGACACGACTTGTACCGCTTTTGGGGGTCTGACTTTTACCAACCCCCTAGGCCCGCCATGCGATACTCATAGACGAACGGACCGGACTGTACGGATATTGTCACTGACAGGCTCAGTAGGGTGTCAGGATGAGTTCGCTCATCGACGTCCCTTTTGGTCAATAGCTGGTGGCCCGTCAAGTATTGGCTTATACCTCTGACGTGCTAGTGGTTAAATCCACAGCCATAGTATTGACGAGTCTTTAGAGTCCACCACACAGACAGTTACTCAAGTTTCGGGCGAAACGCTGTAGAGGCCGTATGGAGATATGGCAGGGTCCGATCAGATACGTGCGGTATTGCACGGATCAGGATCGGACGGTTTGTACTAGTGGTCGTATGGATATATGGCAGGGTTCGATCTGATACGTGCGGTATTGCACGGATCAGAATCGGACGGATATTACTAGCCGGCTTTGGTTTAAGCCGGATCCTAGTTTAGTACAGTGTAGATTTTCTCTCATTGCATTTGTATCCGGTAGGAATACAGATGCGGGCGTGTATGCACAGTATCGGGGTTTTCCTGTAATTTATTACGGGACCAGTTTTCTGGAGTTGCCAGTTTGCATTCCGTTCCGGCCGGTTTTCCTTTGTTCTTTCCCGGCCGGACTTTTCCGATGGAGGGGGGTAATTTGCAAGTTTGCAAATAACATTTGTGGAGGGGGTTTCTTGCACTTGTGGCATTGTGATAAGGTTAGCATCTTTGCTTTTTCATGATGCTTGGAGTTGATTGTGATTAGAGTTGATTTGAGAGTTATCATTACTTTTTGATGTGAAGTTTGCTTTGGATGTGGTCACCCTCCACCTTTTACTACACTCACCTCCCTCTTGTATTTGGTTTTTCCCTCCACCATTTCCACAAATGATAGGCCGGCCACTTTTTTGGATGAGGGGAGAAAAATGAGAGGGTTTCATTTTTGATGAGGATAATTGGTTCATCTCATTTTTCTTGCTACACACATTCTAGCTCCACATGAAAGTTCATTTTCCATTCTATTCCTCCATCACCATGGCAACTACACAAACCCCAAAAGAGACTACAATCTACAGCATACCTTGGGCACGTCGGCTAGCCAGCTTCGTGCCCGAGTTGCCTCGGTATTGAGGTGGGAGCCCGTAAAAGATGCAGACGATGTGGTGCCCTTCCGGCAAGGATGCGACGACCGGAGTTTCCGCGGGAGATCGGGACGACGACGAGAAGACCGGAGGACTCGGATCACTCGGTATATCTCTCACCCTTTCTCTTGTTAGCTAGTATCGATTAATGGTTACGATCCGGGTATATTGTCCACGGTAGCGCCAGTTTAAAAGTTAAGAAAAATTTTGATTCCGCATTTTGGCCTCGGATAGACGGCCGGGGCGCTGCCGTGGCGCAACACATACAACCGACTAATATCAAATGTATCAACTTGTCGAATCAACACTTGATTCGACTGCCCGGTTATATCACATATAACCGACCGATATCATATATCGCGAGAATAGAATACGGTATCACATACGCGTATTAATATCGGTCCCGCACATATCACATATGTGCTCCTACTTTGTTTCGCTGAAGCCAGGAAACCTCTGTGTAGGACTCTAAAGACTCGTCACTACGCCGGCAGTAGGTGGTGATCATATCAGGCACCCACAAGCCGCAAGCGGTCTGCTAAACGTAACGGCCACCCGGGTATTGAGTGATCAGAAGATTAACAAGCAAGCCTGCTCATACTCCTGCAAATCTATCAAGTAACACTACCGTACAGTCCGGTCTCTTCGTCAGATATGTCGCATATCACAGCCTGGGGGTGGTATAACGTCAGACCCCAATAACCTGATAAGTCATGCCGATGCAAGGTCCATAACGGTTCGAGAAACTACTGATAATACTTACCAATATATCTCAGCAACCCTAGCCAGGGATTTCCTGTTATGGCCAATCGAACATAGCGCAACATCAACTCCCAATACCGGGAGAGACGAAATCCCCTCCTATCGCTCATTGCCTCCATGTGACTCGGGACTGTACCCAAAAACCACCGTTTTGCACGATCTCTTGAACGTGGTAAGGTGGAAATCAAAGCATAGTGGAATCACACAAGACACTATGACGATCTCGGGTCGACAGACTAACCTGTACCAGTGTCACCAGAGAACTGCTATCTGACTATAGGTATAATACCATCTAGGAGTTCTCGGCGAGTCCGTTCAGTGTACCCGGTCTCCACTGAGCACATGTATACTATCTCTGATGTCAAACACCAATGGATATGGGATCATCCATCGCCCATCATATGGGTCGAGAAGCGTATATGCTAGTCTACTCTGGAATATCAATACCCCGTCTCGATACTCCCACGACTAGGAACATTTGAAGGATGTACTTATCGACTACCTCTTCCCCACTAGTATGATATGCATCATAATCCTGGCAGTCAAGTACTCATCCTAAGAGGTTTATCAACATGTAATAGAGAGACAATGAATGTACATGTTAAGATAAAGAGCATCCAGATAGCATACTATCATGTCGGGCAAGAAAGTCCTCCCTATATATGTCCAAGCATCCACTACAATATAAATCGCATGTACAATAATGGCCTCTAAGGCATACATATAACTAAAAGTTCCAACGCTTTCGCGAATTTCCTTAATTATGTAACCTCTTTTTCCTGGAGGCGTAGCCTCGCTAACACCGTTCTAAACACCTACTTGGTTTATAGCATTGATTGTTAAGTAAAATAATCTTTCAAGAGTAATCCTACTCATCAGTGGGATCGGGATCCAACTATCATTGTGTGATGACCTAGATGGAAGCCACTCTAGTCACCACACTCCAGAAGGTATGCTAAATCTGCAACTTTCCTTTATGTTTGAAACTCCCGATGTGATTTTTTCCCCAAGCTCTTATAACCTTGACGAAGGCCAACAAATCATAAGATGCAAATCAAGTTCTACCCGTTGTTGTCTTGATTAATTTAAACCCACCCGTACTCGTCTTTGACGAAGGCCAACAAGGCTGTACGACTGTCCTAAACTAATGTATCTATCTATGCTACAAACAAGCAACACACCGCTACTATTCACTATGTCTTGATGAAGGCCAACAAACATAGCATGAATACGATGTGTAACTCATTTGAAACGACGGAGGGCTACGGCTGGTTTTTGGCGAAAAACCTTGAACGTAATGAACTTGATATAGTTGAAGGAACGATAGCTTTGAAAAGGAGTGGTTCAAACTCCGCCTTTTAAATGAGTGTTTTGAAAAGAACCGAGTGGGTTTTTCAAAATTTTCCAAAAACATATTTTTAGGTTTATTTCCTTGCATTAATTAATATTAATGATGTCTCATCAATTAACCTTATCATTATAGAAAAGAAACGAAAATAAAACGCACGCTTATAACATCCACATTCGCCACGGGGCTCCATCATACACCGTTAGGTTACTTAATTAACGGCAGAGCGTGGGCTGGACTAGCGCGGGTGCAAAACATAAACAACGTTTATTATATATATATAATATATATATAGTCATTCGTCTCACGCAATAATAAGCATTTTAGATCATAGAATCACATATGAATATATTGGATGTACTAGGATTTCCGTGTTTCATTTAAGCCTATAACGAAATACGGATTCCACGGTCGTGATGAATAGCCAAATCTCACCCTAGACCCCTACGGGTGCGGCAAACTACCCGCCAAATTTTCGAAGTGAAGCAACCTCCCTCAATAAAATGAGTAGGCCACTCAACACTTCAAGAACCCGGCAGTTTGTGCACCCCACCTTGGGTCTATCTTAGGAGCAAAAAATAGTAAATGAAATAATACAACAGTGGCTACAAACTCAACCCGGATGTGCCCCGCAAAAATAATATTACATCAATTTACAAATTTCATGAATGAAAGAAAAGAAAACACTCTTCTCACATCCCCACGGCTATTCATTCACGACGATCCAATATTCCATATACACAAACCACAATCACAATCACAAAAATGTGCAACCCCCACTAATCGACATATAGCAATTAGCGGACGTTTTGAAACACGTTTATAAACTCAAAGCGGACAAACGATGTTAAATTTTCGACTTCGAGACACTCCGAATTACCCTTGCTCAAATATGACTGAATATGAATTCTGGGAAAAAACAAACAATACCCTAAAACCTAAATCCAAGAGATTAGAACACCACCAAAACACGAAGGCAAAACATCATATTACAACCGGCCAGGCCGGGAAAAATTGAGTTTTGGCCGGCCAAACTTATGTTGTTTTGCCTCGTTTTTCCATGGTGTTCTAGTTACATCACAGGTAGTCTTTTACAGTTGTTTAAAAAAATTTTAGAAGACTTTTAAAAATTTTCAGAGACTTGGATTTAGACTTTAACATTTCGGAGTCGTTTCGGTTTCGAAACTTCATACATCGTCAAAAACAGCTAGTTAGGGTTTAAGTTGGCTCTGATCCATGTAAGTCAATGTATCATACCCCATATGGTTAGTGGGGAGGAGGAATTTGCAAACAACGAGTTTTAAATCAATAACATTGACCTAAATACCCGGATCATTTCATAAACCCTAACCATAGTCACAATATTCGCGAATTATTCGGCAAATTCGTGAATAATTCATGAATTATTGACTGGATGAATAACCCTACGATTTAATCGCCAATGGCGGATGATTCATTTAATACGCGAATTATTCGCGAATAATTCGCAAAATCTGCGAATAATTCGCGTACTAAACGAATTATTCACAAAACTAACTAAAGCACTAAAGTAACTAAACTAGCACAGTAGCACTTCAAAAGTTCAAAGTTCAAATCCATCTCTCTCAGTCTCTCACTGGCCTCACCTCCACAAGTCACCACAATTCCTCACCTAGTCACCTCCACGACTCCACCGCCTCTACGACTCCACCGCAGCCTCACCGCCTCTTCGATTATTTAGGGTTTCTCCAGTCCAGACTCGCCTTCGGCCTTCTTTCAACCGCACCGCCGCCTCCTCGACCCAAATCCATCTCTCCAGACTCGAATCTCCAGACTCCATCGCCGCCTCGCCGGAGTTTCTCCTCACCTTCTTTCGATTCCAAGACCGCCGGAGATTCCCAAGGTATTTTTTTCTAGTCTAGGGTTTTTTTCTTTTAGGGTTATGATGAAATTGGATTCTGATGCAAAATCAATTTTTTGATGAAAAAATCCCAAATCAAGATACACAACAAATCTAAAGAACATATCGAAATATGCAATATCTATTAATTCAACATACACACAAAACACAAAGGAAAGAAATATCAAGGCCATAAGAACTAAGAAGAGAGTCCTGGAGCATATGACCTGTAGCATACCATACCACTCCTCTCTTCTCATGGCTCAATCTCCACTCATTACCAAAATCCCAACTTTATTTAAGCAACAAAATATCAATTGAGATAAAGAAATGATATGAAGTGACCTATAGATCCTAAGCTTTCCCTATGTGTGGCTCTCTGTTCTCTTCTTCTTCTCCATGCTTCATTGCCGGTGAAGGTAGAGAAGAGGATGAGGATGAAGGGTCCAGGTAAAAGGGGATTATTGATTTGTTAAAATCGAAATAAGGAGAGAAGAAACTCAATCAACACATGTCCAAATACTGTTTGTGTTGAAAATTCCCTCAATCAACACCAACTGAAACCTTGTTGAAAATTTAGGATCTTTGATAATGGTACTGTTTGTGTGCCCAAAAAAAGATACATCAATTTAGTTTTTGTTCATGAGTGATGAAGAAGAAGAGGATATTGATTAAGGGAATCTCAATTGTCAAGTATTTGGATATGTGTTGATTGCTGTTCCATTTTAGTGCTAAAAATCGATTTTTAAGGATAGATTGAAGAAAATGTTAGGACTTATATTTAATTAAATTTTGTGAATTATGTAATAATATATTGTTTTGTGAATTATATTTTTTCATATAGGAATATGCCTCGCGAAAGGGATCCCTTGTGGGAATATATTAGAAAAGTTGGAGACACAAAAGTTAAATGCACCTTTTGTCAAGAAGTGTTTGTCGGGGGTATAACTCGGATGAGATATCATTTCTCAAAGATCACTTGCAAAGATATTTGGCCTTGCCCCAATGTTACCGATCCTATTCGTGATCTTGCTTTGAAAGGAGTACACGATTTGGAATCTAAAAATAAGAAGACAAAGATTTCGGGGTTTTGGAATCCCTCTGGTAGTTCTTCGGGTTCCATTGCACAAGAATCTTTAATTTCTCAAGAGGCCACTCAAGTGACTCAACCACAAAGTGGAATTCAAAGAACCGTTAATGCAATGATTAAGAAGGCGGAAAAGGAGGAAGCAGACAAATCACTAGTTAGATGCATGGTTAATGATAACTTGGCATTTAACTTGTTGCGTTCTCCAAGCTTTCATGAAGCTATTCGTGCCATTGCCAAAGTTAGACCGGGTTATGAGCCGCCGAGTAGTGAATTAGCAAGAACAACACTATTGGAGGATTTGAAGGGAGAAGATGTTAGTTATATGTATGCCCTAGAGGCCATTACTGTACATGCGATGTATATTGTAGTGGATGCTTGGACATATATAGGGAGGACTTTCTTGCTCGACATGATAGTATGCTATCTGGTTGTACTTTATCTTAACATGTACTCTGATTGTCTCTATGTTACATGTTGATAAAGCCCTTAGGATATGTACTCGACTACTGGGACTATGATGAGATCATACTAGTGGGGCCACGGTAGTCGACGAGTACATCCTATAACTGTTCCTAGTCGAGGGTGTATCGAGACAGGGCATCGATACACCAGAGTAGACTAGCGTATACCCATCTTGACCCATATGATGGGCGATGGATGATCCCATATCCATCGGTGTTTGACATCAAGGATGGTGTACGGGTGCTCAGTGGAGACTGGGTACACTGGACGGACTCGTCGAGAACTCCCAGATGGTATTGTACCATACGTCAGATGGCAATTCTCCGGTGACACTGGTACAGAGTAGTCTGTCGACCCGAGATCGTCATAGAGTCTTGTGTGATTCCCACTGTGCTTTGATTTCCATCATACCACGTCCAAGAGGGCGTGCAAAAAGGTAGCTTTTGGGTACAGTCCCGAATCATATGGAGGCAATGAGCGATAGGAGGGGATTCGTCTCTCCCGGTATAGGGAGTCGATGTTGTGCTGTGTTCGATTGGCTATAACCGGAAATCCCTGGCCAGGGTTGCTGAGATTTACTGGTAAGTGTTATCAGTAGTTTCTCGAACTGTTATAGACCTCATATCGACACGACTTATCAAGCTACTGGGGTCTGACGTTTACCACCCCTAGGCGAGATATGCAACATATCAGACGACGAGACCGGACTGTACGGGAGTGTTACTGTTTGGATTCACAGGAGAAGTTACAGGCTTGCTTGTTGATCTTCTGAGCGCTCAATACCTGGGTAGCTGTTACGTTTAGCTGACCGCTTGCAGCTTGTGGGTGTTTGATATGATCATCACCTGCTGCCGGCGTATTGACGATTCTTTAGAGTCCTACACAGAGGTTTCTTGACTCAGGCAAAACGGAGTAGGAGCACATATGTGATATGTGCGGGACCGAGGATAATGCGGTATGTGATATCGTATTGTATTCTCGCGGTATTTGATATCAGCCGGGTCATCGGATCAAGTGTTGATTCGATGAATCGGTACGGATAAATATTAGTCGGTTATATGCGATATAGCCGGATTGTCGGATCAAGTGTTGATTCGATAATTTAATGTACAATAATATATTTGATATATTAAATTGCATTAACTAATATTAGCTCACTAAAAGATTCTTTTTCTCACTCGGGTAATACATTGATATATATGCGATATATGTTAATTGTATTATTTTATTTTGTTGCAATAAATATTGTATATGTGATATATAATATTGTAACATGTTATAATTATTAATGCAACATGATTAGAGGAGTTTAAACGAGATTAGGGTTTGATTTGGGTTAATGGCTTCTAGAAGTTTCTAGATGGTTTTACTTTGTCATGATAAAGATATTTGTGTTGATCTTTATCCATGACTCACACTTAACCCAACCCAAACCCTAACCCTAGTAAACTCTCTACATTGGTTATTACAACCATGGTTGCATAAATAATTATGATAACCTTTTTATTATTCATCACAAAACATTATTCATCTTCTTCTTCATTCTCTTTTCATGAAAAAGCTTGCTTGATTTTTCAAAGGTGATGAATAATTGTGAGAAAAATATAAATAAAGAGAGCAAAAATCCTACTTCATCATCCTCATCTTCCCTTGCCATTTAGATGAGGGTGTTCACATCATTTCATGAGTGTTAGCTTGTGTTAAAAAAACTTCAAGGTAGATCATCTTAGTATCAAAGATCGGAAGCAAAGGTTGCGTCTTTCTCTTCGTGGAACCTCTCGAGAGTCCGGATCCCGATGATCGCAGCGAAGGGAACACAACACGGAGCATATGAAGTGAAGGACCGGATCTACAAAGGTTGTAATCCCTCTCACTTAGTGTTAAATTGTTTAGCATGCTTGTTATCACCTAATCTCTAGTTTAAAGTTCCGTATTCGGGTTGTTCGGCACGACTAAATTTTAAATCGGGCATGGTTGATACCTCGTAGACCCTTGTGCGCGTGCCTAGCAACCCTTCAGTAGTATCAGAGCCAAGCTAGAGCTTTAGGCGAAGTCCAGACGGAGTTTGAAGTCCGAACGAACCCGAAAACCCATTTCTAACATGCTCTCTGTCCTTTTTCTAAAAAGTGGGATTTTTCCAAATTAAAAATGCGTAAAAAATTCAGCAGGGAATTCTAAGAATTACGGTGCAAAAATTTTTTGGTGAACAGTAAAAAGCGCGGCGGAACCGCGGTAGAAGCATGCCTTATGCGGCTGTTCCGCGGCTGAAAAGTGACGTCATCAACTCCTGTTTGCACAGTAACTCCTATTTTATTATGCTGGATTTTCTGGGAATTTTTAATATTTATTCTACAGTTGATTTTTCATGGGTTGTTCTGGGGATTCGGTGTTTCGATCGGAGTATCAGATTTTGTCTTTGTAGTTTTCCGGATAACTTTTACAAACTGTTAAAAAGTTCGGACGGATATCAATAACTCAATTTTTCCCCTGTCGGAAAATTTTTCAAAAGTTGGAATTTTTTTCTCGTGTTTAAGAATGTTCTGAGTCATGCAAGTAACTCGGTGGACCCTCTAGAAGACAACAAACCTTAACTCGATTATGTGACCGTCTTGAACTGCCCTTTGAACCTTAGGGTTTGGGGCAGTACGGCGTGCCACATGTGAGGCGTTGGCTTGACCCTTCTACGGCTGGACCATTGGTACTGTGGCATGTAATGGACGTTTTAAACTGATTTCAAGAGTTGAGATATATTGGGGAAATCTTGGGTACTTGACAATTCGATCGGAAAGTTTAACTTTTTCTATTTATCTGGAATGTGATACAATAATTGGAATCCACAGGTAGTTATGAGATAACTAATTTGAATATTATAAACATAGCAGTTTAGTCTCAGATGATCGGTTGCCACGGAATTTTGATGTGATCAAAAGTCCGTCGCAATCACGTAGCGTACGCGGATACTCGCCGGGTAAACTTAACAGACAGCCTCACTCCATAGCCCCGACCAAGTGACTGTAGGAGAACCCCGTCGCCGAAAGCATCCGTTCGGGAGCTCCCGGTAGCGGTGTTCCGCCTTAGTGCACTTCGTCGACGGTATCGGGGGTGCGGCCGTCTACTAAAGTTTGCGACGAGCATTCGATCAGGACGTCGGGAATCTTGTTGAATTGCCCGACTTGATATTGAAAAGAGTTTTCGATAATGAGACTAAAATGCGGGGTTTATAATTGTTAGGCATGCGATGTCTAAGGAATTCATTTGGTTAGGCATGCGATGTCTAAGGAGGTCGCGGATTCCAACTGTTGTAGTTTTACACTTTCTTTTCTGTGACCGTAAGCGTAGTATGTGGTGTATCGCCGGCTTCGTTGCTATACATCAACGACAATCGGGATACGCATACTTGCTTACGTTGATGATATGAGATATTATGTGTTGCTGTGATATGTTATATTGGATCGTCGTGTTTGAATAGCCGGGGGTTTTATGTGAGATGAGGGTTTTTCTTTTTCATTCATGTAAAATTCATTTGTATGTAATATTCTTTTATTGGGGCACTTCCAGGTAGCGGAAGATGTCACCGTTGTATATTATTTACTTTTCCGCATTAGGTAGACCCAAGGCGGGGAGCACAAGTAACCGGGTTCTAGGGTCCAGTGGGAGACCATCTCGAGGAGTCGAGACCGGGTCTCCTAACCCTAGAATTGGCAGTGTTACTTGCCGCTCTCGTAGGGGTCTAGGGATGTGGGTTTGGCTATTCATCGCGACCGTGGAATCCGTGTTTTATACAGGCTCGTATTGAAAACACGGACGTCCTAGTATATCAAATATTTCATATATGTTCTTCTGCTGCAATGTTCTGTGATGAGATCATATTACTGCCTGAGACGAATGTTTATATTATATATGAGATATATGTTATATTGCAGATTTTGTTTCAAAAGAGATGCTTGTGAAGCATAATAAAATGGGACTTCATTAATGAGATTAATGAATTAAAATAAACCAAAGATGTTGTAGAAACTTGTTTATAAAAACTGGTAGCTACAGTTCTTGCTTTGCATAGCGGTGTTCCTTGTAGAACATCCAGCACCTTATTCGATAAGGAAAGGACCGAGATCCCTTCACCGGGAGTGACTCCTTTAGCAATAACTGGCAGATGCTACAAACTCGGTTTGTCTTTTGATTGCTTCTATAGTTCCTGCTTTGCACAGCGGTATATGTGATATATCCTGCACCTTATTCAATGAGGAAAGGGCCGACGATCCCTTCACCGGGAGTGACCCCTTTAGCAAAACTAGAAAAGTCTCAAAAACACTCCATTTAAAATCACTCGATTCTACAACGATATCAAGTTCATTACGCAAAGGGTTTTCTTAAAAACCTGTCGTAGCCCTCCGTCATTTCAGATAAGTACTAGTTAGTATTCGTGCTGCGGTAGTTTGGCATGCGTCAAGGCGTAGTGTACGGTAGCTAACTAGTGCTTATCTGCTAGCATACGATGCGATTGGATTAGGGTATTCGTACGGCGTTGTTTGGCATGCGTCAAGGGTCGTGCGGGTGGGTTTAATTCAATCAAGAAATGTACGGGTTGAACTTGACTAGCGGACTATGGGTTGTTTGGCATGCGTCAAGGTCATAGCACGCTAGGGGTAAAATATTATTGGGAATTTCAAGTGTTGAAATTTCCAATGAGATTGCATACCTTCTATGAGATAGTTGGATCCCAATACCCGCTGTCAGTAAGAGTTACTCCTGAGAGAGTTTTACACATTACAATTAGCCGATCAAGTAGGTGTCTAGAAAGGTGTTAACGGGGTTACGCCTCTGGAAAAACGAGGTTTACATTAATTAGGTTCGTGCGAAAGCACGGGAGACCTCCCTCAAAGTACCGACACTGGCCTGGCTGAAAGATTAGCGAACTTGTAGCGTGTAATTAATCCCGGCTAGTCTTTCCTTTTAGGGTTTGAAGGAAGATTTGACTAAAACAGTGGGAGACATCCTGATTAGATATATTAGATAACCAATCTAATCTTGCAAGAGCATACGCTAAGTGTTTTTCTTCTCTCTCTCTCCAGATAGCGACCAAATCACGCCTTAATCAAGATAATAAAACGGATATATTGACCGAACCCGCTTGTTATACTGAGCTGGGGAACGTTGGTCCCGCTCCAACTTATAATTGTTATAGGACAGAGCAAGAAAATTGGGGAATACCAGATTTCCCGTGCCCCCCAAACGAAGAAAGTGCATGTTGATGCATCATCTTCGGGTGTGTTCATTACACAGAACTGTTTCTCAGTTTCCTTTGCGTCCTGGGTATGTGATACCGGATCAGGATCCCGTATATGTAATCTGTTATATGGGCTACAGATAGGTAAAGAACTAACAACGGGTGATAAGTTTCATGAGACAGAAAACGGTGCAAGTGTTGCAGCCAAGTCTGTTGGTCACTGTCACCCTGTATTACTAGAATACATTGATTCTGAACAAATGTTATTAGATACCGAACCTGATATACAAAATCATATCAGTCTCTTTATTAGTAAAGAAAGGTTATAATTTTGTATTGTTGGATAATGTTTTGAACATTTCCTATATCAAGAGTTGATCGGTTCAGGCACGTTATCTAAAAGCATTGACGTTCTAAATCAAACTACAGTTCTTAGTATACCGAACACACACAAGAGGAAGAGTTCAGAAATGAACGAATCCTTCTTGAGGTATTGTAGACTAGGTCATATCAATGCGACCCGACTAGCTAAGTTACATATAGATGCATATTTAAATTAGTTTGAATTTACATCTTGTGAAACTTGCCGGTCATGTCACAAAGATAAGATGACCATAGCTCTGTTTATTGGAAACAGAGAAAGAGTTAGTGAACTCTTGGGATTGATACATGTTGATGTATGAAAGGTCCCCTGTCTACACATGCCAAGACCGGTTCTTTTTACTTCATTACGTTCTCTGATAATCTCTCAAGATTCAGACATGTGTTCCTGTTGAAACATAAGTCCGAACCTTTTGAGATATTCACAGAATATAAGTTAGAAGTAGAGAACCAAAATACGGGTAAAAGTATTATGTTCTTTGATGCGATCAAGGAGGAGAATACTTGAGCACGGAATTCCTGGACTATTCTAAAGGAGAATAAGATTCTCTCTCAGCATTACTCCTCCGTATACACCATAGCACGATGGTATATCGGGGCGGAGCAAACTCACCCTATTAGATATGGTGTGCTCTATGATGAGTACTACTGAGTTTCCTATTTCCTTTTGGGAGTTATGCACTTGAGAAGCTGCATACCTGTTGAATAGGGTTCAAATCAAATCAGTTGTCTACCACTTCATATGTGATATGAAAGGGAAGAGCCCATATCTTAAGTTTGTTAAGATTTGGGGTTGTCCGGCCTATGTCTTAAAGCAAAATCCGGACAACCTCGAGGCAAGGTCTGTTATGTAGAACTGGAAAGGTTCCAGCTATACAAACTGCAGCTGATGATTTGGTAGAACCAAAGGATTCAATAGTTTCCAACGAACCTCAGCCTCTCCGCCGATCTAGTAGGGTGCCGATCTAGTAGGGTTCCTCACCTACCTGAGAGATACTTTGGTTTCTCTATGACAGTGGGACCGAAGATTGCATCATGAGATGATGACCCAACTAGTTTCGGGCTGGCCATCAGGAGTGCGACTCTGTAAGAATGGCTGGATGCTTATCGATCTGAGATGGAATCCTTATACACCAACAAAGTATGGACTTTGGTTGCTTTATCTCCCCATCAGGAGCAAGTATATCTTGAGAAGATTACTTGGTGTACATGGAAAAGTTGAGACTTTCAAAGCTAGACTTGTTAAAGGTTTGCATCATTGACCAGGTATGGATTATGATGAAACCTTTTCTAAGGAGCTATGCTTAAGTCCATCCAGATCCTACTTGCCACGGCTACATACCATGACTATGATATCTGGTGGTTGGGTGTCATGACTTCTTTTCTAAATGATGTTTTAGAAGAGAGTGTCTATAAGTACACAGCCAGAGGGCTTCGTAGACAGTGGGAGCAGCGGAAACGTGTGCAAGATGTTTTATATGATAAAACATGCATCGCGGAGTTGGAACATCTGTTTTGATGTGGTAGTCAAAGAGTTTGACTTCATCAAAATGGTAGATGAACCTTGTATATACAAAAAGGTAGTAGAGAGTATGGTGGTGATCCTCGTAGAGTACGTGGATGACATACTCTTGATAGGGAAGGAGTTTCCTATGCTACGCTCGGTCAATCTCCGCTTATCACAAGGATTCTCCATATAGGATCAAAGTGATACCGACTAAATCCTAGGTTTTGGATCTATGAGATAAATCTAATTGGATATTAGGATACTCACTAGTTGTAGTGAGATGGTATCAATCGATCCTGGGGAGAATCACTGGAATGGTTCCAGGGTGATAAGGACGACTGAATGTCAGTCGTAGGCATTGTCTTTCCCCTCAGTGGAGGTACGGTATGTTGGAAGAGTTCCAAGAAATATACCGTGACATACTAGATGATTAAAGGCAAGATACATCGTTACCAAGGATACTACAAAAGAGGCAGTCTGAATATATAAGTTCATAAGATGAACTTCGTTCCTACCATTGTGTGACAATGGAGTTGTGGCTTTAGCCAAGGAACTACAGTCCCATCAGAAATCCAGATATAATTCTTAGGCAGTATCACCTGATCAGGGAGATGGTTGATCTCCAGGGAGATCGAGGTTAGGAGAGCAGACACAGAGGACGACAGCGCGAATCCATTCACAAAGGCCTTTTTCCCAGTAGAGACTATTACGGGATGGTTGAGTATGAGATACTTCAACCGCAGCTAATTGTTGGGTATGCGATACCATAACAGATGGCCCTAGTGCAAGTGGGAGATTGTTAGTTATATGTATGCCCTAGAGGCCATTACTGTACATGCGATGTATATTGTAGTGGATGCTTGGACATATATAGGGAGGACTTTCTTGCTCGACATGATAGTATGCTATCTGGTTGTACTTTATCTTAACATGTACTCTGATTGTCTCTATGTTACATGTTGATAAAGCCCTTAGGATATGTACTCGACTACTGGGACTATGATGAGATCATACTAGTGGGGCCACGGTAGTCGACGAGTACATCCTATAACTGTTCCTAGTCGAGGGTGTATCGAGACAGGGCATCGATACACCAGAGTAGACTAGCGTATACGCATCTTGACCCATATGATGGGCGATGGATGATCCCATATCCATCGGTGTTTGACATCAAGGATGGTGTACGGGTGCTCAGTGGAGACTGGGTACACTGGACGGACTCGCCGAGAACTCCCAGATGGTATTGTACCATACGTCAGATGGCAGTTCTCCGGTGACACTGGTACAGAGTAGTCTGTCGACCCGAGATCGTCATAGAGTCTTGTGTGATTCCCACTGTGCTTTGATTTCCATCATACCACGTCCAAGAGGGCGTGCAAAAAGGTGGCTTTTGGGTACAGTCCCGAATCATATGGAGGCAATGAGCGATAGGAGGGGATTCGTCTCTCCCGGTATAGGGAATCGATGTTGTGCTGTGTTCGATTGGCTATAACCGGAAATCCCTGGCCAGGGTTGCTGAGATTTACTGGTAAGTGTTATCAGTAGTTTCTCGAACTGTTATAGACCTCATATCGACACGACTTATCAAGCTACTGGGGTCTGACGTTTACCACCCCTAGGCGAGATATGCAACATATCAGACGACGAGACCGGACTGTACGGGAGTGTTACTGTTTGGATTCACAGGAAAAGTTACAGGCTTGCTTGTTGATCTTCTGAGCGCTCAATACCTGGGTAGCTGTTACGTTTAGCTGACCGCTTGCAGCTTGTGGGTGTTTGATATGATCATCACCTGCTGCCGGCGTATTGACGATTTTTTAGAGTCCTACACAGAGGTTTCTTGACTCAGGCAAAACAGAGTAGGAGCACATATGTGATATGTGAGGGACCGAGGATAATGCGGTATATGATATCGTATTGTATTCTCGCGGTATTTGATATCAGCCGGGTCATCGGATCAAGTGTTGATTCGATGAATCGGTACGGATAAATATTAGTCGGTTATATGCGATATAGCCGGATTGTCGGATCAAGTGTTGATTCGATAATTTAATGTACAATAATATATTTGATATATTAAATTGCATTAACTAATATTAGCTCACTAAAAGATTCTTTTTCTCACTCGGGTAATACATTGATATATATGCGATATATGTTAATTGTATTATTTCATTTTGTTGCAATAAATATTGTATATGTGATATATAATATTGTAACATGTTATAATTATTAATGCAACATGATTAGAGGAGTTTAAACGAGATTAGGGTTTGATTTGGGTTAATGGCTTCTAGAAGTTTCTAGATGGTTTTACTTTGTCATGATAAAGATATTTGTGTTGATCTTTATCCATGACTCACACTTAACCCAACCCAAACCCTAACCCTAGTAAACTCTCTACATTGGTTATTACAACTATAGTTGCATAAATAATTATAATAACCTTTTTATTATTCATCACAAAACATTATTCATCTTCTTCTTCATTCTCTTTTCATGAAAAAGCTTGCTTGATTTTTCAAAGGTGATAAATAATTGTGAGAAAAATATAAATAAAGAGAGCAAAAATCCTACTTCATCATCCTCATCTTCCCTTGCCATTTAGATGAGGGTGTTCACATCATTTCATGAGTGTTAGCTTGTGTTAAAGAAACTTCAAGGTAGATCATCTTAGTATCGAAGATCGGAAGCAAAGGTTGCGTCTTCCTCTTCGTGGAACCTCTCGAGAGTCTGGATCCCGATGATCGCAGCGAAGGGACCACAACACGGAGCATATGAAGTGAAGGACCGGATCTACAAAGGTTGTAATCCCTCTCACTTAGTGTTAAATTGTTTAGCATGCTTGTTATCGCCTAATCTCTAGTTTAAAGTTCCGTATTCGGGTTGTTCGGCACGGCTAAATTTTAAATCGGGCATGGCTGATGCCTCGTAGACCCTTGTGCGCGTGCCTAGCAACCCTTCAGAAGCAAATGAATATGTGCAAGGTATGAGACAATCATGGGAGACTTGTGGTTGCACAGTAATGTCGGATGGATGGACGGATGGAAGGAATCGGCCTTATTTGAATTTGCTCGTTTCTTGCCCTAAAGGTGTGGTATTCTTGAAGTTTTTATGCACCGTGGGAAACAAAAAGGATGCATTATATATATATATATATATATATATATATATATATATATATATAACTTCATCTCACCGGTTATTGAAGATATTGGTCCGAACAATGTTATTCAATTCATATCGGACAATGCTTCAAACTACCTAGCCGCCGGAAATATGATTGTGGATAAGTACAAACATATTTTCAAAACTAATTGTGCGGAACAATACATCAATCTAATGTTCAAAGAATTTGATGCACTTGAAAGTGTGGCTCCTATTCTTCATAGTATAAGAAGAGTTGCTAAGTTCACGTATAGGTACCAACATGTGTTGGACTTGATGAGAACTCACACGGGTGGTCGTAAGTTAAAAAGACTCGGAGCTACAAGGTTTGCAACATAATTTATTTGCCTTCAGTCTATCTTGGAACAAGAGCAATATCTCCGATATATGGTTGCTTCTTCGGAATGGAAGGAATTGGTTCCATGTAAAAGTTTGGAGGGTATGGAGATACAAAACCTGTTTCAAGGGAATGAGTTTTGGGATTGTGGTAAACAACTTATAAGGGTTATGGAACCACTTTTTCGAATCTTAAGAATGGTTGATTGTGATAATTCTTCATCCGGATACATATATTATGGAATTCGGAAAGCTAAAGAGGCCATAAAGCTTATTCTCAATGAAGATAGTGCCAAATATTTGCCATTTTGGACAATCATTGATGAAAGGTGGAAGAAATCTTTATATTGTGATATGTATGCGGCGGTGATTGATCATATGGATTGTGTTTTGAAAAATATATTCACAACCAAAGAATTTATACCGCAATCAATAACGGTGTCAAAGTAGTTTCGTTAATGAGAACGGATCGTCCACTGAGATGCGAGTACTTATTCGTTCATGCTTTAGTTGGGTCGAAATGAAATATAAAAGAAAATTCAAGAAGATGATTCAAGATTTATGAGATTTAATTTCAAGAAACATCAAGAAAAATATCAAGAATCAAGAATTCAAGAAAGTATCCAATATCAATTTAGTTATCAAGAATTTGTAAAATAGCTTGTAGGAATCGATCGAATTAGTAGCAATGATGAATACTAATAATTACAAATCTTATCTATTGATGAATTTTAGCTAGATCGATGACGATCAATGAAGATTAGGGATCTATTGAAGAAACTAGGGTTTCTCCTCCACTATGCGTTGTCTTTTTATTGATCATCATTCAATTCTAGCCTCTAGCAAAGAAAATCATCAATCATTTGATCCCTAATTTGCAACGAAATAATCAAGAACGTTATCTCGCTCCAAATTAGGTCATCGATGATTCTTTTTCCTAAAGTTCACAATCTTCATAAGACGTAAGATTAGTTTAGGATTTCATCATCATTAGATCTACCGATTCTCTCGATTCCTTTACAAGTAGAGATTTCACTCACGCATCATGAAAATAAAAAAATCAAGAACTAGAAATTTCATAATGCAAGAATGTAAAGAAAGCGAGAATTATAATTATCACATTTATTAAATCTCCTTCAAATTACACCTCTCAATTCGAGTTTACAAGACTAGCTCTCGATCGCTCCTTTGAAAGGGAATTTGTCGTTGATCTTTGCGTGGCTCGATCGCCGTGAGTCGTGGATCGGACGCGGGTCTCTTGCTCTTGATGACGATCGGCGTTGCGATAAAGACTCTTCGATTGTCGCTTGATTTTGCTCTCGATGGATCTTGATTTTGATTGGATTTGGATTTGGATTTGGATCACAAGTTGTGTCACTCAACTTGTGTGTAAAAATGTGAAATTATTGAACAAACCTTGAAATGTAACCCTAGGTCTCCTTTTATAGTTTCCCCAATCTTCCACTAGAAGCTAGGTTTATCTTCCACTAGAAGTTAAGTTATTATAAAGCTTGCATAAGAAGCTTGGCTGTTGTAGGGAAGTTTCTGGAGAAAGCTAGGGAGTTCGAAGCATCTTGAAGAAGCTAGGAGGTTATAAGGGAGCCTCTGGAAAAAGTTACGTTCGCCGACGAGCCAACTCGGCCGTGGATCCGCGGCGGATCGGGCTGGATCGGCCGTGGATCCGCGGCCGTTCGAGGAGATCTCTGTATCGTTTTTCTGGGGCTGTTTGGTTTTGGCTTTAGGGTCTTCTTCTGATGTCTGGAATCTTAATATCCTCTATGAATCTCTGCCAGATTTTATTTCTTTAACTTGCTGCATTTTATCGGCAATTTTTTGCGATTCCAATTCTTTGACCTGAATAATTTTCTGCCCAAAATCTTGATGAAAAGTGTTGAGATATACAATATCATGCGTGAAGTAATAAACACACAATTTCCTTCCAGAATGTTGATTATAACTATGACACGTTGTATTTGGTATTTTGCAGATGAATTTTTAATCCGTGTTATATTTACAATAAACACCCTTAGATGATTATAATAATGAGAAAATTGTTATGTTACAAATTGCAATATTTTCAGCTGAACAAATTCTCCTAAACTTAATTTTGATCGTCTCGAGCAAACATCTTTTATTCAAGAGAAGGAGAAAATATAAAAATATAAAAACTAACTAGCACACTTTCGTAGACAACACGATTGCACTGAGCACGTAAAATAAGCCTTTAAACATCTTGGTGTCCCTAGTAAGAGGAGTGTTGTCTTCTAAGGGTTTTCAGCGGATTACACCCACAAAATCCTATAATAAAAGGAAGACTGTGAAAGTTACATATAAATATAAGAATTATAAAAGAAAGATTTTGAAAATTAGAGTTTTCAACTACACTAGCTTTTCGGTTGCTATGAGCCCTATCTTAATAGTTATGAAAAGATGTTAGAAATCACATTATCTCTCAATAAAACATCGTCTTTATTCTTCATTCTTATCTTTCTTCTAAACATCGATCATATACCCCTACGTGTGTGTAAAAGACATCTCTACACTCGGAGAATTCAATTCAAGCTATCATACTCTTGTCCATCTACCTCGGTACTTTTTAATCGGTGAATATTTAGATGGATTTGCTCACACATTTTTCATGCGACCGTTAATACTTCTTGAGCTACTAACCGACCGATTACTAAATGTGCTCACATGTTAGGCATAATTAGCAATTTTCTCGTCTTGCAACACCTAAAGCTTAACAGTGACTCCCGAACTAGTTGGTCTAAGGCACTAGGTGATGAAGCACCCTCGCTATATTTTTTTATGCTGCCTTAGTGATTACAAAACCAGTGTTCATTTTTCTTCACCATTTTATCTTTTATACTTCATTTATTATTTTCTTCATACTTTGGCTTTTAGACAAGAGCATTTCAAGGTATCCTCTACCATCCCGAGTTTCAAGACGTGTGTAAGTGCATATAGTAGGGTATCAACGTTCAAATGATTGGCTTACAGAATAGAAACTATTTTTCAGACTTATTTTTATTCTCAGATTAGTGACTTCTTTCATTTTACTAACCCTTGGGACAACGGCTCATAACTATTTATTACTAGTTTCATTTAAGAAAACTTCTAATTTTCTTGGTTTTCTTAAATTTTTCCAATTTTTTAGATGTAATTTTTCACTTTCTAATCTTTTATTATCTTATTTATATACACATTTTTTTATTCTTTATTTTTTTTAATTATATGTTTTGTGCTTATACAAAGTATGATGCAAAATAATGTATAAATAAGCACAAACCTCCCCCAAAATTGTTTACAACAGTGTCCTCACTATTGCCATCTGTTAAATCTCAGAAACCTGTAAACTTGAGAGGAAAAAATTATTAACGGGGGACATGAAATATGATCGTGAAAATCTCCCCCAAACTTATTCTTTATTTATGTACAATTTTTTATTTTTATTTATTTTTATTATTATCTTTATATTTTTTTGTATGTACAAGTTGACTCACCTCCATTCTAAAAGATGAGACAATATTACCAAGACATGGTGGTGAGGTGGAGGAAAATCAGTCATTATAAAGCGGCTCCTGTAAAAACAGGAGCTCCTCCAAGGGATCAGTGGAAAAATACGGTTTAAGTCTATACCCATTTACTTTGAAAATTGAACCGTTTTTTCTATCTTCAACTTCTACTGCCCCGTGCTGGTATACATACCGCACAACAAATGGTCATTTCCATTGAGATCGTAACTTACCCGCATGAAGATGGAGACGGGAATCGTAAAGAAGGACTTGTTGACCAGGTGTAAAAGTTTTTCTCAAAATGTTTTTATCGTGAAATACCTTAGTCCGATTCTATACTATCACAGCATTATCGTAAGCTTCATCGCGGAGTTCGCTTAGCTCGTTTAATTGCAGCTTCCGAAAGTTGCAGGCTTGATTTAAGTTAAAGTTCAGTTCTTTAATGGCCCACATTGCTTTGTGTTCAATCTCGACCAGAAGGTGGCATGCCTTACCAAACACTAGACGATAAGGAGACATACCTAGATCAGTTTTATATGCAGTACGAAATGCCCAAAGAGCGTCTGTCAATTTGGTTGACCAATATTTCCGGTTTTTAGAAACCGTTTTCTCCAAAATTTGTTTGATTTGCCTGTTGAAAATCTCAGCTTGCCCGCTCGTTTGGGGATGATAGGGTGTGGAAAGTTTGTGGTTGATTGCAAATTTCCGTATCAAAGTCTCGAAAGACCGATTACAGAAATGCGTCCCGTTATCGCTAATGATAGCACGAGGGTGTCCAAATCGCGAAAAGATATTTTCTTTAAGGAACTTAATGACAACCTTGTTGTCATTAGTGCGACAAGGAATAGCTTCCATCCATTTCGAGACGTAATCAATCGCAAGCAATATGTACAAATTCCCAAAAGAGTTGGGAAAAGGACCCATAAAATCAATACCCCAAACGTCGAAAATTTCAACCACCAAGATCGGTTGAAGTGGCATTTCATTTCTCCGAGAAATCCTACCTGTGTGTTGACATTGTGGACAGGTTTTGCAATGATCAAATGCATCTTTGAATAGTGTAGGCCAGTAAAAACCGCATTGCAAAACCTTCTCCGCCGTCTTTCGAGGACCAAAGTGACCTCCACATACCTGATCATGACAGAAATATAGAACGCTCTTGAATTCATCATTAGAGAAACATCTGCGAATGATCTGGTCAGAACAATACTTAAACAAATAGGGTTCATCCCAGTAAAAGTGTTTTACTTGGGATAGAAATCGATGTTTGTCCTGTTTCGACCATTCGCGGGGAATAAGTCCTATTGCAAGATAATTCACAATATCCCCGAACCAAGATTCGGTGGATACATTCAAGAGTTGTTCGTCCGGAAAAGAGACATTAATTGGCAGGGTCACACGTGAAGAAGAGATGCGTGAAAGATGGTCGGCTACTACATTTTCACATCCTTTCTTATCTCGAATGACGAGATCAAATTCTTATAATAGAAGGATCCAACGTATTAACCTACCTTTAGTATCTTTCTTCGATAAAAGATGTTTTAAGGCGGAGTGGTCGGTGTACACAACAATTGGTGAGCCAATCAAGTAAGGCCTGAATTTTTCTAATGCAAATACAACTGTCAAAAGTTCTTTTTCGGTGGTTGTATAATTAATTTGAGTATCATTCAGGGTCTTACTTGCATAATAAATCACATGTGGCATCTTATCAATGTGATGTCCTAAGACTGCACCAACAGCAAAATCCGATGCATCACACATTAGCTCAAGCGGGTGGTTCCAATCAAGAGATGATAGAACAGGGGCTGTAGTGATGGAATTCTTAAGTGAGTCAAATGCGGCCTCACAATCCGAGTCAAAGTGAAAGGTTGTGTCTTTGGCCAAGAGAAGGGTTAAGGGTCTAGCAATTTTGCTAAAATCCTTAATGAATCTCCGATAAAAGCCTGCATGGCCAAGAAAAGATCGTATATTTTTGACGCATTTGGGATGAGGAAGGTTATGAATGACATCTATTTTAGCTCTATCAACCTCAATACCTTTCCGTGAAATGACATGTCCAAGCACAATTCCCTCTTGGACCATGAAATGGCATTTTTCCCAATTCAAGGTTAAGTTCTTATCTTTACAACGAGTAAGAACTGCATCAAGATGAGATAGGCAATCATCAAAAGAATCTCCAAATATCGAGAAATCGTCCATGAAAATCTTCAGAAAATTCTCGACCATGTCCGAGAATATCCCCATCATACACCGCTGAAATGTAGCAGGAGCATTGCATAACCCAAAGGGTATGCATCTATAAGCAAAAGTACCGAAAGGACAAGTAAATATGGTTTTGTCTTGATCCTTTTCGGCAATAGGGACTTGGTTATAGCCAGAGTATCCATACATGAAACAATAATATTCACGTCCAGCTAAGCATTCCAACATCTGGTCAATGAAAGGTAGAGGAAAGTGGTCTTTCCTCGTTACAGCATTGAGTTTTCTATAATCAATACAGACACGCCATCCAGTTTAAGCGCGTGTCTGGATTAACTCATTTGCCTCATTTGTTATGACTGTGATGCCAGATTTCTTAGGGACTACATGAATTGGACTTACCCATTGGCTATTAGAGATTGGGTAAATGATACCACTGTCAAGGCATTTGACGATTTCTTTCTTTACCGCATCCTTCATGACGGAATTCAACCGTCTTTGTGGTTCTCAGGTTGACTTGGCTTCATCCATCAAATGTATATGATGTTCAATAATCAAGGGACTAATCCCTTTGATATCAGCCATTGTCCAACCAAAAGCCTTCCTATTAGATCTCAAGACCGTCAAAAGAGCGTTTTCTTGCTCTAAGGCAAGAGAAGCAGATATGATCACAGGTAAAGACTCATTCTCGCCTAAATATGTATATTTAAGATGAGAAGGTAGCAATTTGAGATCTAATGTCGG
This sequence comes from Agapanthus africanus, assembly GCA_030015575.1. Taxonomy (NCBI): domain Eukaryota; kingdom Viridiplantae; phylum Streptophyta; class Magnoliopsida; order Asparagales; family Amaryllidaceae; genus Agapanthus; species Agapanthus africanus. Next base: position 106,038,672 of record JASDDO010000031.1, read on the forward strand.
GGGAGAAACAATAGAAGGTGGGGTAAGCGAATGACATTCAGATTCACGAAGAAGCTCATAGCCTGCAAAGGATACAGATTCAGAAAGTGATAGAGTCAAAAGTTTCAGACTCGGGAGTGGACTCATCAAAAGTGTCCTCACTAAGATGTGAAAGATCAAACATTGATGTGCTAATGTCGTCGAGATCATCAAAGCAAAGCTCATCAACCTTGCAGCTTTCGGAAGCTATCTCGTGGACAGAACAGACATCAAGAATGTAAGCAGAGGGTTCAGATGGCTGACTTCCAATCTTATAAATTTTTAGCTCAATTGATATCTTTCCGAAGGATAGGGTTATAGAGTCGTTTCGACAATTAATGACACCATTGGAAGTGGCTAGAAAAGGTCGACCAAGAATCACCGGAATTTGGTTCCGGGGGTTTGCAACAGGATGTGTATCCAAAACAATAAAGTCCACAGGGAATATAAATTCCCCGACTTTAATCAACACATCCTCTAGTTCACCCCTAGGTTTGGTGATTGATCGGTCTGCCATTTGGAGAGTGCAATGAGCTGGTTTCAACTCTCCAATCCCTAACTGCTCGTAAACAGAATATGGAAGCAGGTTAACACTTGCACCAAGGTTAAGTAAAGCACGGTTAATGTTGTAACCCCAATAGAAATCGAGATTGTAGGACAACCAGGGTCTTTACGTTTCTTTGGTAATTGTGGGGTAAAAGTAGTGCTAACATTATTTGTCATGAATACATTTTTTGGCATTTGAGTCTTCCTCTTCCTAGTGCACAAGTCTTTTAAAATTTTCGCATAAGACAGAACTTGTTGTATAGCATCGAGGAGAGGAATATTGATGTTAATCTGTTTAAACATTTCCATAATCTTCTCCATATGTGGACTTGATTTGTTTCCCCTTAACCGATTCGGATAAGGAGCTTTAGCAATAATAGCCGGGTCCAACATTGGAGAAGGTGGTGTGTGTGGAACAGATCCCAGAATAGGAGTAGAGATCATCTTTGCTGGACTAGAAGAAGTGGGCTGAGGGTTCGAGCCTTGAAGAAAACGAAGAATAGGCTCGCAAAAAGGTGGTGAGGTAGACGAACAAGGGTCAGAAGTGGAAGTAGATGTGGATGTGGAAGTAGAAATGGAAGGAAAAGTGGAAGTGAAAGCCGGGTTGTTATTGATTAATTCATCATGATTATCAATCTCTTCACCGACTTGATTATTCAGCACTCTTCCGGATCTCAACATTGTAATGGCATTCATATTGTAGTGTTGTGAATATCCAGGATTCGGTAAGGGTTGAAATGGAAGTTTCCCTTTCTCTCTAGCACTCATTTTGGCATTCAATCGTGCAATTTGAGCTTCCATCGATTTAATACTCTCATCTTGGGAGGCGGAGTTTTTCTTTAGATCATCGATAGAAGTCCTTATATCAGCCGACACTTGGATAGATTGTTTCATAAACATTTCCAAGGTTCGTTCGAGTGAAGAAGAGTTATCAGTACCGGTCAATTGCAAAGAATTATTATACGGTGCAGAAGTGTTGACCGGATTTTGAAAATTTTGTGATTGATAGGGGTACTGACTCAGTTGTAGTGGTTGTTGTTATTGTGGAGGGACCCTTTGGAAGTTGTTTTGGTTTGGAACCGTGTTTTGAGTTTAGTGTTGGTTCCAAGCAAAGTTAGGGTGATTCCTCCAACCCTGATTATAAGTGGAAGAATACGGATCGTTTCTAGGTCTTTGCTAGAAAGCAGCATTAGTATGCTCTTGACCTTGAAACGGAGAATTCAATGGACATTCTTCCGTCAGATGTGATGGATCAGAACAGCATCCACAGACAGTTTTGGGGAGTGTCATCTGATTTAAGGAGGCTAATAAAAATTTGTGTTCCATAGCTTCAAGCTCCTTTTGCATTGCTGCCATTTCAGCTTTGACTGCTATGGAAACATCCAGTTGATGAATACCACCCCTAGACGATGGTTGACTTACACTCTCCCATTGCAAAGTTTTTTCAGCGAAATCTTCTAAAAATTTCCAAGCTTCACCATCGTCTTTAGACATGAAGTTGCCTTGACACATGGATTCAAGCACATGTTTTGTTGTAGGATTAATACCCTCATATATGATTCTGCACAGATCCCATCGATGGATTCCGTGATGAGGACATTGAACTAACAGATCCTTGAAGCATTCAAAACACTTCGAAAATTGTTCATTAAGAAGCTGAGTAAATTGATTTATTTCGCTACGGACTTGGGATGTCTTATGATTGGGGTAGAATTTCTTAAGGAAAGCTATGACAAATTCATCCCAGTTTGAAATAGAATGTGTAGCTACGTTATAAAGCCACTTCTCGGCTAAATCGCACAAAGTGAAAAGGAGAAGACGTGGACGCATAGCATCTACAGAAAGCTGTGAAGTACCTATCATAGCACATACGTTTTCAAATTTAGTAATAAAAACGTATGCGTCTTCAGACTCGAGACCGTGAAATTTGGGTAAAAGATTGATGTATTGAGGTTTGATTTCAAAATTATCCCAATTGGCTGTTGGAATGGAAAGACAAGTAGAAAGAGGACCACGTATCAGGTAACATCTCTCTTAGAGAGACATACACGGTAGATTTTGCGCACCTGCGGGCGGTGGCAAAGTGGTGTTATGAAAGTTCGATGGAGATCCGTCCATCGAAATGGATGTGGTAGTGGATGAAGAAAAAGAAAATGTAGAATTACCGACTTCGGAGTCGATAGAAGGAACGCGGACAAGACGGGCACTAGAATCCCGTGTCCAGCCGAGCATGAACTAAATGGTTTAGCACAAGTGGCAGCGTAAGTGATAATTAGAGAAAAGTGGATTTGGTGTTTGGTTTGTTTTAAAAAAGACGAATTTTGAAAAATCACACAAAAAATACACAAGCAACCCTAAATCTAATGGTCACCTAGGTCAAGTCACTAGACCGCTCCTAGACTTCCAAAAAACAAATCGCGGGATAAATCCTCTACTGCCTCTTTATCCCTTTTGTGGCCAGGTAAGTGGGAGGTTCTCCGCTATGTAAGTAACGGGCCAAATTAAGTAACCACTTGCCTTAGACACACTTGCCTTAGACACCATAAAAGAAATGCGGATAAGCAATAGATTACCCACGGCCTTCTTCTGTCCAAATTAAGCGCGACGGCCCTTAGAGTCTTGTCTAGATATTTTTTAGTTAATGAGGGTGATGAGGATGCTAGTTTTGTGATTTTTGGGGCTTAGGAAGGGTAATGAAATCCCTACCTAATCTGAATTTGGTCTTTGCCCCTTAATTTCCATATTAAAATATGCAAACAACCAATATCAAAACACACAACAAATTTTTCTTTTAGTGGCGCTGCGAATTTTGCAAATAATCCTGCAGAAAATGGTTATTGGACAAGAGCAGGGAAGAGATAAGAAAGTTAAGAATAGACCAGAGGAAATCGGAGCTCCAATTCGACTAAATAGCCATGGTTCCGCGGCGGATCCTTGCTAATGGCCGCAGTTCCACGGTCGGTTCACAAGATCTCTGAACTAAAATTTTTCCTGGTGCTCCTGTTCCACGGTCGGTTCACAACATATTTTTAATTCTGCAAATTATCAAATTTTAGAAAATTTCCAGAGAGCACCCAAAAATACCGTATTTTTGTCCGATCGGGGTTTTCACTTCGTAAAAACGTCGCCTAATGTTCTAGGTCGGCTCTGATACCAATGAAAGGTTAGTATAGCACCCTATGGAGAGTTTTGAAGCATCACATGACCCAAAGTTTTAATTTTTATGATGCTAAACTAACATGCAAAGGGATCGATCCTAGAAAATTAGGGTTACGAAATAAAAGGCGAACTAATCTAGGGTTTCGAGACAACAACCTTTGTAGCTCCCTTTCGCTGGACTCCTTGGTCTCTAGGGTGTTGAACGAAGGTCCTCTTGAAGTCCCCTTGTGTCCACGACGATCCACCACGGAGATCTCCGTCCAAGCTCGCAACTTCGTCAAACCGAAGAGAACACTCTAAACAAAACGGCTAAGCTTGTGTAGAATGATGTTGTGGTTAGGTTTCTCACTTCAAAAACCTATCTTTAAGTGGTATTTGCTCACTAGAAAAAACTAGAGAGCAAAAGAGCAAGAGGAAGAAGATGGTGGCAATTTTTGACAAGAGGTAAAAAGATAACTCAAGTGAAGAAAAAGAAATATATCAATATATATTTTATTCCTTCATGCTATGAACCATGGTTAAAGTGATGGAGACATTATTTAACTTTAGTTTGGAATGATAAAGAGAAGGATAACCTTAGGTTAGTGGTAGTTGAGCATGGTTAGGTCAAAGGAAGAATGTAGAAGCAAGAATGATTATCCTTCCCTTTTTCATTTTCTTTTAAATCCAAAATTAAATAATAATCCATTATATAATCCATGGTGTGAGTCTTATATTGCCACCATTTCCATATGCTAACAACCATGATGGATGAGTGTATGTATGTGTGCATGTATGCACATCCACATGTGCATGAAACTAGCATGAAAGAAAGAAAGAAAAGCACACATGCATGCACACATCTATCATCTAAGAAAAGGTTTTAAGTGAGAAAACTAATGGTTAAATGATAAATCAACACTTGATTTATCAATCCGGTCATATCTCATATGACCCCACCAAAAGCAGTTCACCCGATCAATGTTCGGTATCATATACGCACATTTCAATCGGGTGCATGCGCATATCGCATATGCGCACCACAACGTTTCGCCTGGACTGGGTAACTCCTTTGTGGGACTCTAAGACTCGCCAATACGCCGGCAGAGGGTAATGATCATATTAAGTACCCTCAAGCCGCAAGCGGTCAGCTAAACGTAACGGCCACCCGGGTATTGAGCGATCAGAAGACAACAAGCGAACCTGCTACAACTCCCGTCGAGCCATCCGGCAACACTACCGTACAGTCCGGTCTCTTCGTCAGATATGCTGCATATCGAGCCTAGGGATGGTCACGTCGACCCTAATAACTCAATAAGTCGTGTCGGTGAATGGTCTATAACAGATCGAGAAACTACTGATAACACTTATCAGCAAATCTCAGCAGCCCTGGCCAGGGAGTTGCTGTTATAACCAGTCGGGCACAGCACGGCATCAAATCCCAATACCGGGAGAGACGAAACCCCTCCTATCGCTCATCGTCTTCGTGTGTCTCTGGACTGTACCCAACGGCCACCTGTTTGCACGACTCAGTAGAGCCGTGGTAGGGTGGCAATCAAAGTGCAGTGGGAGAACACACAAGACTCCATGCCGATCTCGGGTCTACAGACTAACCTGTACCAGTGTCACCTGAGAACTACTATCCGACGATAGATATAATTCCATATAGGAGTTCTCGGTGAGTCCGTCCAGTGTACCCAGTCACCACTGAGCACCCGTATATGATCTTGATGTCAAACATCGATGAATGTGGGAACATCCATCGCCCATCGTATGGGTCTAGTATCATATACGCTAGTCTACTCTGGTATATCAATGCCCCGTCTCGATATACCTACGACTAGGGACGTTCCAGGATATGCTTATAGACTACAGATGTCCCACTAGTATGATCTCCATCATAATCAGAGTAGTCAAGTCGATATCCTAAGGGCTTTATCAGCATGTATGAATGAATAAAAGCATGATCAAATCAACATGTCAGATAAAGAAGAACCAGATAGCATACTATCATGTCGAGCAAGAATGCAAACTGAATATATATACATGTATAGATACATCCACTATCACATAATGGCCTCTAGGGCATACATATATCCAACAATCTCCCACTTGCACTAAGGCCAGTTATTGGCGTATCTCATACCCAACATCTCAAAAAGTCGCTCATGCTGTGGCTGAGGGAGGGCCTTGGTGAGTGGATTCGCGGCGTTGTTCTTTGTGTCAACTCTCTTAATCTCGATCTCGCGGCGATCTACAATCTCCCGGATCAAATGAAAGCGCCTCAGGATATGTCTGGACCGCTGATGGGATCTGGGCTCCTTGGCTAACGCCATCGCCCCATTATTGTCACAATACAAAGGTATTGGATCAATAATGGTTGGAACTACTCCTAGCTCCGAGACGAACTTCTTCATCCAGACGGCGTCCTTGGCGGCATCATTTGCAGCAATGTACTCAGCTTCCATCGTAGAGTCTGCAACGGTATCTTGTTTGGAACTCTTCCAACTTACCGCCCCTCCATTGAGGGTGAATACAAACCCTGAGATAGATTTGCTGTCATCCTTATCGCTCTGGAAGCTCGAATCGGTAAAGGCCTCCATTTGGAGATCTGTATTACCATACACCAAGAACAATTCTTTAGTCCTTCCTAAGTACTTAAGAATGTTCTTCACAGCTGTCCAGTGGTTCTCCCCTGGGTTGGATTGATACCTGCTTACAACACTAAGTGCATAAGCTACATCTGGGCATGTACATAACATCGCATACATTATAGATCCTACTGCCGAAGCATAAGGTATAATGCTCATGCGAGCTCTCTCTTCATCGGTCTTTGGACAAGAATCATTGGAGAGAGTGACTCCATGGCAAGCGGGTAAGGCACCCCGCTTGGAGTCTTCCATACTAAACCTCTTTAGGATAGTGTTGATGTACCTGGTTTGGGACAGTCCCAATAACTTTTTGGATCTATCCCTATAGATCCTTATGCCCAGGATGTATGTGGCATCACCCAGGTCCTTCATGGAGAACCTTAGTGATAAGAATGATTTGACCGACTGTAGCATAGGAATATCATTTCCTATCAGAAGAATGTCATCCACGTACAATATGAGGAATGTGACAGCTCTTCCTACAGCCTTCTTATAAACACAAGGTTCATCTGGATTTTTGATGAAATCAAACTCTTTGATGACATCATCGAAACAGATGTTCCAACTCCGAGATGCCTGCTTTAACCCATATATAGATTTAAGCAATCTACATGCTTTCCCGCTGCTCCCACTGTCAATGAAGCCCTCTGGCTGATCCATATAAACGCATTCTTCTAAATCTCCATTTAGAAATGCTGTTTTAACGTCCATCTGCCAGATTTCATAGTCGTAGTGAGCAGCAATAGCAAGTAGGATCCGAATGGATTTAAGCATGGCTACGGGCGAAAAAGTTTCGTCATAGTCCAAACCTGGTCTTTGACGAAAACCTTTCGCCACAAGTCTTGCCTTATAGGTCTCTACCTGCCCATCCACACCAATCTTTCTTTTAAAGATCCATTTGCACCCTACAAGTTTTACCCCAGGGGGTACAACGTCCAAAGTCCATACTTTGTTGGTGTACATAGACTCCATTTCGGATCTCATGGCATCCAGCCACTTCACAGAGTCACCACTCGTGATAGCTTGCTGAAAACTGGTAGGATCATCATCATCCATGATGCAATCTTCTCCATTACCATCAATGAGGAAACCGTAGTACCTCTCCGGTGGGCGAGAAGTCCTACCAGATCTACGGAGTGGCCGAGGTTCTTCAGTTTCTGTTGCAACAGCCGGTTCAACCAAATCGTCATTTGTAGTTTGTGTCTCCAGAACCTCTTCTAGATCTACTACCTTGCCATCATCTTTATCTGTGAAAAACTCTTTTTCCAAGAATATGGCATACTGAGAAACAAACACGTTTTGTTCCTCTTTGTGGTAGAACAGATATCCATAAGAATTCTTTGGATATCCCACAAAGTTACACATGACTGACCGTGTCTCGAGTTTGTCCGGATTCTGCTTTTTAACATAGGCCGGGCAACCCCAAATCTTAATTCTTTTAAGAGATGGTCTCTTCCCATTCCATATCTCATATGGCGTGGTAGACACGGCTTTGGTTGGAACCCTGTTTAGCAGAAACGCTGCAGTCTCCAATGCATGTCCCCAAAACGAGACTGGTAACTCAGCGTCACTCATCATGGACCAGACCATATCTAATAGGGTCCTATTCCGTCGTTCTGACACACCGTTGTGCTGTGGTGTGTAAGGAGGAGTGAGCTGAGAGAGAATCCCATTCTCTTTTAGGAAGTTTGCAAATTATGTACTGAGATACTCTCCACCTCGACCTGATCGAAGCATCTTAATACTCAAGCCGGTTTGTTTTTCTACTTCTTGTTTATATTCAACGAATTTTTCGAAAGCGTCGGACTTGTGTTTTAATAAAAATACATGACCGAATCTTGAGAAATCGTCGGTGAATGTAATGAAGTATGAAAAACCGCCTCTAGCCTGTATAGACATTGGCCCACATACATCACTATGTATGAGGCCAAGGAGCTGAGTAGCTCTTTCTCCGTGTCCGGTAAACGGAGTTTTGGTCATTTTACCCTTGATACAAGACTGGCAAGTCGCATAAGATTTATATTCAAAAGAGTTTAAATATCCATCTTTGTGTAACATGTTTAGTCTTGTTTCGTTAATATGACCAAGTCTACAATGCTAAAGAAAAGCTTCATTTAATTCTGAAAGTTTTCTTTTATTAGTGTGTTGTATACTGAAAACTGTGTGTTGATTTAGGACATATATTCCGTTATTAAGTGTACCATACCCAACCAACATTTGATTTAGGTGAATGTTCATAACATTGTTCTGCAACACAAAATTATACCCTTCATTGTCCAACAAAGAAATGGATATTATATTACATACCATACTAGGTACAAAATAACATGGATTCAAAATCAAAATACATCCAGATGGCAACCCCAAGTGATACTCTCCCACTGCGACTGTATGTATATTGGAACCATTTCCAACGCGGAGAGTATGGTCACCTGTCTTCAAAACCTTGCTATTTCTCAGCCCCTGCATAGAATTGCAAATGTGAGAACCTGAACCGGTATCCAATACCCAGGAAGCAGAGTTTATAGAAAAACAGTTTTCAGTCACAAACGCACCTGAAGCAGAAGCATCACCATGCTTCTTCTTGAGACTTAGGTACTCCGTGCAATTGCGCTTCCAATGTCCTGTCTTGTGGCAATGAAAACACTCGCCTTTCCCCGGGTCTCCAGCCGTGGAATTTCCCTTTCCCTTCACCTTGTTGACTCCTCCCTTAGGATTAGTGGGTTTCTTCTTTTTCTTTCCCTTGGCCTTAGCTTTTGGGCGAGAAGAAGAAGACTGTCCAATGGTCATAACAGGAGTCTTTGCTGACTTCATAGTGCTCTCTGCACTCCTTAACATATTAAGGAGTTCAGGGAGTTCCTTCTCCATGCCATGCATGTTAAAGTTCACTATGAACTGAGCAAAGGTGGAGGGGAGGGACTGCAGAATAATATCTATATATTGTTCATTGTCCATTGTCCATCCAAGGTCCTCAAGCTCTTCTATAAGAGCTATCATCTTCAAAACATGGTCTCCTACTGGTGTGCCAGGGGCCATTCGCATCTGAAACAGTTTCTTTGATGCTTCGTATCGTAATACGCGGGATTGCTCCCCATACAACTCCTTTGTATGGAGCAGTATTCCGTGAATGTCCATGTCCTCGTGCTGCTTTTGATGTACGTTGTCCATCGATGCAAGCGCGAGGCATTTTGCCGTGGCACAGTCAGCGTCCCATGTCTTGCGGACTTCAATGTCCGCAACTGAGGATTTTGGACCTGGGACGGGCGGGGCTGAAGCCGTGAGGACATATGATACTTTATCATAAGTCAAGGCGATCTTCAGATTCCTTAGGCAGTCTTTATAGTTGGTCCCATTCAGTTTGTTTTTATCTAGTAGAAGCTTAAGTCCAGTCATTGATATCTGCCATTAAGAGAGAGAAAAGAATACACTCAGCGAAAGCTCTTGCACAGATTAGATTGGTTTATTATCTTGTCTAATCGATGTTTCCCACTGCTTTTTATCAAGTTTTTCTTTCAAATCTTAAAAAGAAAAACTAGCCAGGATTAATTACAGTCTACAACTTCGCTAACCGTTCAGCCAGGCCAGTGTCGGTACTTTGAGGGAGGTTCCCCGTGCTTTCGCACGGACCTAATTAGAGTAAATCTCGTTTTCCCAGAGACGGAGCCCCGTTAACACCTTTCTAGACACCTAATGAGTTAGCTAATTGTAAACTGTAAAACTCTCCTGGGAGCAACTATTGCCCACAGTGGGATCGGGATCCAACCATCACATGGAAGGTATGCAATCTCATTGCAAATTTCAACACTTGAAATTCCCGATGTAATTTTTACCCCTAGTACTTATGACCTTAACTATGGTCAACAAATCATAAGTACCAGTCAAGTTCTACCCGTCATTTCTTGATTAATTAGACCCACCCATGTGACCCTTAACTATGGTCAACAAAGTCGCATGAATGTCCTAATTAATCTGCATCATATGCAGTGTAGGAAGACATCACTTAGCTACCGTACACTACGCCTTAACTAAAGTCAACAAACGTAGCACGAATACTAAGTACTCTACTTCCTAAAATGACGGAGGGTTGCGAATGATTTTTAAGAAAATCTTTAACGCTTTGAACTTGATATCGTTGTAGAATCAAACAGTTTTTCAAAAGGAGTGGCTTAAGCTCCGCAGTTTTGAAATGTAGCTTTCTCATAAAAAAGCCGAGTAGTTTTTAAATCCAATTCTACAACATCTTTTTAGGTTTATTTTCTTTACATTAATCACATTAATGTAATCCCATCATTTAAGTCCTTAAGCCAACCACAGAAAAGAAACGAAAATAACACGTACGCTTATGCCATCCGCATTCGCCGCAATGTTCCGTTATGCACCGTTAGGTTACTTAACTAACGGCATACCGGGACGGGACTAGTGCGGGTGTAAAACATAAGCAACGTCTACTATATATCATATATATAATATGTCATTCGTCTCAGATATCACAGAACACAGGCAGCAGAAACATAGATATAACGTGGGATATCCTAGGACGTCCGTATTTAGTATTTAGCCAGAATAGAAAATACGGATTCCACAGTCGCGATGAATAGCCAAGCCCACACTCTGGACCCCTACGAGAGCGGCAAGTGACCCTACCAATCCTGGAGTTTAGGAGACCCGGTCTCGACTCCTCGAGATGGCCTCCCACTGAACCCCAGAACCCGGTCACCTGTGCTCCCCTCCTTGGGTCCATCCTAATGCGGAAAAGTAAATAATATACAACACTGGTGACACAACCGCAACCTGGAAGTGCCCCAAATAAAAGAATATTACATTACATTTGAATTTACATGAATGAAAATATAAAACTCTCATCTCACAAAAAAACCCCGGCTATTCGATCGCGACAATCCTACACATCATATCTCAGCAACACATAATATCACATATCATCAACGTAAGTAAGTATGCGTACCCCGATTGTCGTTGATGTATAGCAACGAAACCGGCAATATCTAACATACTACACTTACGGTCACAGAAAAGAAAGTGTAAAACTACAATATTTGGAATCCAGATTCTCTTTAGACATCATAAATGCGAAATATCACATATTTCGTATTTCATGCCTAAACTACATGAATTCCACATATTGTATCACATTCCAGACAAACAGACAGTATTAAAGTTTTCGAACGAACAATCAAGCACCCAAGATTCACTAAAGCTCAACACTTGAGCAGGGTTCAAAAATCCGGAGTGTGACACAGTAGTGGCGGTCCAGCCGTAGAAGGGTCAAGCCAACGCCTCACATGTGGCACGCCGTACTGCCCCAAACCCTAAGGTTCAAAGGGCAGTTCGAGACGGTCACATAATCGAGTTAAGGTTTGTTGTCTTCTAGAGGGACCACCGCAAAAAGACTTGCACGTATCTCCAAAGTATTTAAACCCCGTGAATAGTGAGTAAATGATACTCGTTCAAACACTTCAATACTTTCTAATTTACCCGGAAAAGCTACGAAATAAAAATCCCGATCGAAATGACGAGTTCAAAACCATCTCCAGAATTTTTCAAAACTAAATACAGATTAAAAATATCCAAAAATTTATACAAGCAGATTCATGAATTACTGTACAAAAAATATTCATCAATACATATATACGGCCGCGAAACCGCGGCCTAAGCAAGCTTAGGGCCGCGTTTCCGCGGCGATAATCACTGTTCACTGAAAAAAAATTGTACCGTAACTCTTATTTTTTCCTGCTGTATTTTTTACATATTTTTAATTCTGCAAATTATCAAATTTTAGAAAATTTCCAGAGAGCACCCAAAAATACCGTATTTTTGTCCGATCGGGGTTTTCACTTCGTAAAAATGTCGCCTAATGTTCTAGGTCGGCTCTGATACCAATGAAAGGTTAGTATAGCACCCTATGAAGAGTTTTGAAGCATCACATGACCCAAAGTTTTAATTTTTATGGTGCTAAACTAACATGCAAAGGGATCGATCCTAGAAAATTAGGGTTACGAAATAAAAGGCGAACTAATCTAGGGTTTCGAGACAACAACCTTTGTAGCTCCCTTTCGCTGGACTACTTGGTCTCTAGGGTGTTGAACGAAGGTCCTCTTGAAGTCCCCTTGTGTCCACGACGATCCACCACGGAGATCTCCGTCCAAGCTCGCAACTTCGTCAAACCGAAGAGAACACTCTAAACAAAACGGCTAAGCTTGTGTAGAATGATATTGTGGTTAGGCTTCTCACTTCAAAAACCTATCTTTAAGTGGTATTTTCTCACTAGAAAAAACTAGAGAGCAAAAGAGCAAGAGGAAGAAGATGGTGGAAATTTTTGACAAGAGGTAAAAAGATAACTCAAGTGAAGAAAAAGAAATATATCAATATATATTTTATTCCTTCATGCTATGAACCATGGTTAAAGTGATGGAGACATTATTTAACTTTAGTTTGGAATGATAAAGAGAAGGATAACCTTAGGTTAGTGGTAGTTGAGCATGGTTAGGTCAAAGGAAGAATGTAGAAGCAAGAATGATTATCCTTCCCTTTTTCATTTTCTTTTAAATCCAAAATTAAATAATAATCCATTATATAATCCATGGTGTGAGTCTTATATTGCCACCATTTCCATATGCTAACAACCATGATGGATGAGTGTATGTATGTGTGCATGTATGCACATCCACATGTGCATGAAACTAGCATGAAAGAAAGAAAGAAAAGCACACATGCATGCACACATCTATCATCTAAGAAAAGGTTTTAAGTGAGAAAACTAATGGTTAAATGATAAATCAACACTTGATTTATCAATCCGGTCACATCTCATATGACCCCACCAAAAGCAGTTCACCCGATCAATGTTCGGTATCATATACGCACATTTCAATCGGGTGCATGCGCATATCGCATATGCGCACCACAACGTTTCGCCTGGACTGGGTAACTCCTTTGTGGGACTCTAAGACTCGTCAATATGCCGGCATAGGGTAATGATCATATCAAGTACCCTCAAGCCGCAAGCGGTCAGCTAAACGTAACGGCCACCCGGGTATTGAGCGATCAGAAGACAACAAGCGAACCTGCTACAACTCCCGTCGAGCCATCCGGCAACACTACCGTACAGTCCGGTCTCTTCGTCAGATATGCTGCATATCGAGCCTAGGGATGGTCACGTCGACCCCAATAACTCAATAAGTCGTGTCGGTGAATGGTCTATAACAGATCGAGAAACTACTGATAACACTTATCAGCAAATCTCAGCAGCCCTGGCCAGGGACTTGCTGTTATAACCAGTCGGGCACAGCACAGCATCAAATCCCAATACCGGGAGAGACGAAACCCCTCCTATCGCTCATCGTCTTCGTGTGTCTCGGGACTATACCCAACGGCCACCTGTTTGCACGACTCGGTAGAGCCGTGGTAGGGTGGCAATCAAAGTGCAGTGGGAGAACACACAAGACTCCATGCCGATCTCGGGTCTACAGACTAACCTGTACCAGTGTCACCTGAGAACTGCTATCCGACGATAGATATAATTCCATATAGGAGTTCTCGATGAGTCCGTCCAGTGTACCCAGTCACTACTGAGCACCCGTATATGATCTTGATGTCAAACATCGATGAATGTGGGAACATCCATCGCCCATCGTATGGGCCTACTATCATATACGCTAGTCTACTCTGGTATATCAATGCCCCGTCTCGATATACCTACGACTAGGGACGTTCCAGGATATGCTTATAGACTACAGATGTCCCACTAGTATGATCTCCATCATAATCAGAGTAGTCAAGCCGATATCCTAAGGGCTTTATCAGCATGTATGAATGAATAAAAGCATGATCAAATCAACATGTCAGATAAAGAAGATCCAGATAGCATACTATCATGTCGAGCAAGAATGCAAACTGAATATATATACATGTATAGATACATCTACTATCACATAATGGCCTCCAGGGCATACATATATCCAACACGAATTAGTAGCAATGATGAATACTAATAATTACGAATCTTATCTATTGATGAATTGTAGCTAGATCGATGATGATCAATGAAGATTAAGGATCTATTGAAGAAACTAGGGTTTCTCCTCCACTGTTTCTTGTCTTTTCATTGATCATCATTCAATTTTAGCCTCTAACAAAGAAAATCATCAATCATTTGATCCCTAATTTGCAACGAAATAATCAAGAACGTTATCTCGCTCCAAATTAAGTCATCGTTGATTCTTTTTCCTAAAGTTCACAATCCTCATAAGACTTAAGATTAATTTATGATTTCATCATCATTAGATCTACCGATTCTCTCGATTTCTTTACAAGCGGAGATTTCACTCACGCATCATGAAAATAAAAGAATCAAGAACTAGAAATTTCATAATGCAAGAATGTAAAGAAAGCGAGAATTACAATTATCACATTTATTAAATCTCCCTCAAATTACACCTCTCAATTCGAGTTTACAAGACTAGCTCTCGATCGCTCCTTTGAAAGGGAATTTGTCGTCGATCTTTGCATGGCTTGATCACCGTGAGTCGTGGATCGGATGCGGGTCTCTTGCTCTTGATGACGATCGGCGTTACGATAAAGGATCTTCGATTGTCGCTTGATTTTGCTCTCAATGGATCTTGATTTTGATTGGATTTGGATTTGGATTTGGATCACAAGTTGTGTCACTCAACTTGTGTGTAAAAATATGAAATTATTGAACAACCCTTGAAATGTAACCCTAGGTCTCCTTTTATAGTTCCCCCAATCTTCCACTAGAAGCTAGGTTTATCTTCCACTAGAAGCTAGGTTGTTATGAAGCTTGCATGAGAAGCTTGGCTGTTGTAGGGAAGCTTCTGGAG
The DNA here is from genome assembly GCA_030015575.1 of Agapanthus africanus. Taxonomy (NCBI): domain Eukaryota; kingdom Viridiplantae; phylum Streptophyta; class Magnoliopsida; order Asparagales; family Amaryllidaceae; genus Agapanthus; species Agapanthus africanus. Next base: position 106,053,883 of record JASDDO010000031.1, read on the forward strand.
AAAGCTAGGTAGTTCGAAGCGTTTTGAAGAAGCTAGGAGGTTACAAGAGAGCCTCTAGAAAAAGTTACGTTCACCAACGAGCCAACTCAGCCGCGGATCCGCGGCGGATCGGGCTGGATCGGCCGCAGTTCCGCGGCCGTTTGAGGAGATCTCTGTATCATTTTTCTGGGGCTGTTTGGTTTTGGCTTTAGGGTCTTCTTCTGATGTCTGGAATCTTAATATCCTCTTTGAATCTCTGCCATATTTTATTTCTTTAAGTTGCTGCATTTTATCGGCAATTTTTTGCGATTCCAGTTCTTTGACCTGAATAATTTTCTGCCCAAAATCTTGATGAAAAGTGTTGAAATATACAATATCATGCCTGAAGTAATTAACACACAATTTCCTTCCAGAATGTTGATTATAACTATGACACGTTGTATTTGGTATTTTGCAGATGAATTTTTAATCCGTGTTATATTTACAATAAACACCCTTAGATGATTAGAATAATGAGGAAATTGTTATCTTACAGATTGCAATATTTTCGACTGAACAGGCGGCTTTTTATTTGAATCCTCACTTGTTTTATGATGGGCATGCAAAAATGGATACCGATGTAAGAAATGGTTTGGAGAAAATCATATTGAAGATGTTGGCTTACAATGAGAGGATTAACATAGTTAGAGAGCTCAAGGATTACCATTAAAAGAATCCGAGCATATTTGGAGAGATGGCAATTGGATCATTACATGTTGCTCATTCAAGTAAGCATAGTTACAATTTTTCCTTTTGCATTTTATTTCCAATATCATGTTAAATGTTTTTAATTAATTTTTTCTTTTCGTTTATGGTATTAGGACTATGGTGGGACATGTGGGGTAATGCGGCGCCTACATTGCAAAAGATGGCAATTAGAATATTGGGTCAAACATGTAGTTCATCGGCGTGTGAGAGAAATTGGAGTGCTTTTGATGCGGCGTACACTAAAAAGAGGAACCGTCTTGATCCTACTAGGTTACAAGATTTAGTGTATGTGAGAGTGAACAATCATTTGAAGAGGACAATGCAAAAGAAAGAGCAACTTGATTCGACTCCGATCAATCTTGAAAAACTTGATTGTAATGTTACCGATATATTTTATGGAGATGGTAGAGCTTGCATTCACGATGATCGCATTCGTGGCAATGATAATGATGAGAATGATGATCATGGCGATGAAGATGATAGAGGAAATGGTGATGAAAATACTGTAGAACTTGACTTTTTAAATGCTATGGATATTTCTCCTTCCGGAGTGCCATAGATTTTTTGCTTTATTGACATATGTTTTTATGGTATTTTTGTCATTTTGAATTTTGGGTTGGTCATCAATCTTTAAGATCTATGTAAGTGAAAATAGCATGTTGAATAGTTGATGATGAAATGTAGTCTTTTTATTTTGTCTACAAGTATCATAAAGAATATTACATATTTGTCTTCTCATTTGCTCTGTGTAGTCTAGAATATTACATGTTATGTGCATACTCATATATTAATTTCTTCCTCTAAATCCTTCCCGAACATTACCCAAATACTTTCCGAATCTTTCACGAATACTTGCCGATTTTTTTCGAATAGTTCACCGAATCCGAATTTTCGACATCGCCGAATTATTTCCGAATCACGAATTTGTGACTATGACCCTAACTAGCTAAACTAAGGAGGGTTCTAATCTACTATGAAGAGATTTATACCTTCCCGATCAAGTTTTTCGGGGCTTGATTGTCCTTCTTTGCACTTCTCCTTGGCTCCTAGGTAGCTTCACACGAACTCGTTCACCGGTCTCGTCTACGTCAAAGAAGATCCACCCGAGTGCCTCTAATCCAAGCTTCAACCTCAACTAGGAAGTAACTAAGAAGTCTACTTTGCTAGAATATGTTGGATATAGTGCCCTCAGAGTCAATTATTGGATCACAGGCACGCGATTGCAATGATTGAGGGTGGACCTATACCGGTAGAACAGTCTTACTCAAGATGATAGTATGCTATCTAATTTATCTTTATCATCGTGTACTGCTTTAGGTGACCTTATAGGTCACTATTGCACGTTAATAGAGCCCTTAGGATTCTTGCTTGACGGCCAGCAGTACGATGGCGATCATATACGTGGGAGCTGGGGTCTATAAGCACGTCCTTAAAGTGTCCCTAGTCGTGGGAGTTTCGAGACTGGGTATCGATACTCCATTAGTAGACTAGTGTATACAGTCGAGACCCTGACGAGGGGCGATGGCCGGTCTCACAAGCCATTGGTGTCAGTTGGTTCACCTATGATGTATACAGGTGATCAATGGGTTATGAGTACACCGGACAGGACTCGCCGGGAACATGCTAATTGGTATTATACCTGGCGTCAGATAGCAGTTCCCTGGTGACATGTGTAAAGGTTAGTTCATCGACCTGAGATCGTCATTTGTCTCATATGAGTTCCCACTGTACTTTGATTACTACCCTACCACGGCTCAAAAGAGTCGTGCAAACAGGTTTTAGTTGGGTACAGTCCCGAGCCACATGGAGGCAGTGAGCGGATCGGCAGGGGTTTCGTCTCTCCCGGTATTGAGGGTGAGATTGCGTTGTGTCTAGGAGAGCCATTACACGAAGTTCTTGGCCAAGGCAGGAGATTAACTGGTAGGTATTCCAGTAGTATCTCAGGGTGTTCTGGGCTACACTCCGACATGACTTGTACCGCTTTTGGGGGTCTAACTTTTACCAACCTCCTAGGCCCGCTATGCGATGCTCATAGACGAACAGACCGGACTGTATAGATATTGTCACTGACAGGCTCAGTAGGGTGTCAGGATGAGTTCGCTCATCGGCCTCCCTTCTGGTCAATACCTGGTAGCCCGTTACGTACGGCTTGTACCTCTGACGTGCTAGTGGTTAAATCCACAGCCAAAGTATTGACGAGTCTTTAAAGTCCCCCACAGACAGTTTCTCAAGTTTCGGGAGAAAAGTTGTAGAGGCCGTATGATATATGGCAGGGTTCGATCATATACGTGCAGTAGTGCACAGATCATGATCGGACGGATCATACTAGTGGGCTTTGGTTTAAGCCGGATCCTAGTATTAGATTTATTGGATTACTTTAGTTTCATCGCATTCGCATTCAGTCGGAATGCGGATGCAGATATGTATATATAGGTGAAGGGTACTTTTGTAATCCGTCACGAGTTTACTTTAGTAGATGCCATTCTCTTTTTATTGTTGCAAACATTTGGATTAATGTTTGCATGTGGAAATAATGAGCACAAAATCATGATTAAGAGCATTAATTGTGACACATGCACAAGTGATGACTCGTGGTCTCTTTCTTTGTGCATGTGTCACATTTTTTATGGATTTGAGTGTTGAAATGAGCGGGAGAGAGAAAGAGGGCTGCCATATGATAGTTTGGTCTTGCATTTTTCATGCTAACACTCTCTCTCATTTTATCACAAGAACACAAAAGAAAAGAAAGGAAAAACTTCATCTTCTTCCTCTTCTTTCTTTCTTGAGCTCATTATCTTCTCACTAATGGCATCCACTAAATCGTCAAGAGACAAAGTTATGACACACATTCTCTACTTCGCCTTGGACGCGTCGGCTAGCGAACTTCATGCCCGAGTTGCTTCGGATGAAGCGGGAGCCCGTAAAAAGACTCGAAGATGTGGTGCCCTTTCCGATGAGGAGATCGAGACCGGAGATGCCGCGAGGAGCTTGGGATGGTGGCCAAAGACTGAAGAACACGGATCGATCGGTATAGCCTTTCCAACCCTTCTCTTGTTTGCTAGTTGTAGGTTAATGGTTCGATCCGGGTTTATAGTGTATGATAGCGCCGGTTTCAAGTTATGAAAAGTTTTCGTTTCTGCATTTTGGCCTCGGACAGACGGCCGGGGCGCTACCGTATACTTACAGAATATAACACTAAATAGATGTAGAGAATGATATTTGGAGTATTTTGTCTCAAAAGCTCTATGAATCACAACACATGTAAGTATTAGAGCTTGAGGAAGAAGGAGAAGGAAACTTGGAAAGAGAGTGAGCTCAAGAAAATGAGCAAGGTCTTATGATAATAATAGAATGGCTAAGTCTCTCCAATCATTCAAGCATGGATTATTTTAGAAGCAAAATAATCAACCATGCTTGAATAGTTCAACTAAATGAATAAAATAAAGACCAAGCCATGCTATCAACCATTCCACAAAAATCTCCAAATACCACCTCATCAATCCATTTATAAAAATGGATAAATCAAATAATGAGGTGTCTCCTTCTAAAAGCAAGTCTTGTGAAATTACAAGAATGCCCTCACCGTATATACATACCCGTATTCGTATTCCGAAAAATACGAATACATCGAAACAAAAATAATCCAACAATATAATACTAGGATCCGGCTTAAACCAAAACCCACTAATATTATCCGTCCGAACATCATGCGTGTAGCCAGTATACGTATGTGATCGAAACCCTGTCGTAATACCATATGGTCTCTACATCGTTTCGCCTGAACCAGGGAAACCCTCTGTGTGGGACTCTAAAGACTCGAAGGTACGTTGGCAGTGGGGTTAACCAAAAGTCTGCCAGCGGCACTAGCTGTACGTAACGGCAACCCAGGTACATGTCGAAAAGAAGGCCGACGAGCGAACTCATTCGAACTCCTATTGAGCCTGTCCATGACAATCTCCATGCAGTCCGGTTTGTTAGTCTGAGTGTATCACATGTAAGGTCTAGGGGGTGGAAGACGTCAGACCCCTAATAACCAGACAAGTCATGTCGGTGTGGCTCAAGACCATCCGAGAATCTACTGGTCCAATCACCAGTAATTCTCAATCCTCCCTAGCCAAGGACTTATGGTGTTGACCAACTGATCACAGCGTGACATCAACTCCCTATACCGGGAGAGACGAATCCCCAACAGTCGCTCACTACCTCCATGTGGCTCGGGACTGTACCTAACTAAAACCTGTTTGTACGACTCAGTAGAGTCGTGGTAGAGTAGTAATCAAAGCACAGTGGGAACTCATACGAGACAAATGACGACCTCATGTCGACAGACTATCTGCACTCATGTCACCAGAGAACTGCTATCAGACGCTAGGTATAATACCATCCAATCAGTCCCCGGCGAGTCCTGTCCAGTGTACTCACACCCAGTAAGCACCTGTATACAATCTTAGGTACACCTCACCAATAGTTGCGGGACCAATCCATCGCCCCTCGTCAGGGTCTAGATATGTATACACTAGTCTACTCTGAAGTAACAATGCCCAGTGTCGATACTCCTACGACTAGGGACACTTTAAGGATGTGCCTATCGACTACCCAGCTCCCAAAAGTATGATCACCATCACAACGCTGATAGTCAGGTAAAAGATCATACAGGCTTTATCAACATGTATACAAGATATGAAATATAAAGTAAAACACATCACATGTTAAGATAAAGACAAACCAAATAGCATACTATCATATCGAGCAAGATTGTCATGTACATACATATCCTTAGCATCCTATACAATGAAGGCCTCTAAGGCATACATATCCAGCATTATTTATAAGGATTTTCTATTGTGCGCGATTAGTTATGACGCGCTTACATTTACTTATGCTATATATATGTTGTCATACATCATGTCAGTCTAGTACTTTATAACTAGTAGGTGTTAGTTATATGTATTCCCTAGAGGCCATTATTATACATGTGATGTATATTATAGTGGATGCTTGGACATATATAGGGAGGACTTTCTTGCTTGACATGATAGTATGCTATATGGTTGCTCTTTATCTTAACATGTACACTTATTGTCTCTCTATTACATGTTGATAAAGCCCTTAGGATGAGTACTTAACTACCAGGATTATGATGCAGATCATACTAGTGGGGCAGAGGTAGTCGGTAAGTATATCCTTCAAATGTTCCTAGTCGTGGGAGTATCAAGATGGGGCATCGATATTCCAGTGTAGACTAGCGTATACGCCTCATGACCTATATGATGGGCGATGGATGATCCTACATCCATTGGTGTTTGACATCAGAGAAGGTATACAGGTGCTCAGTGGAGACTGGGTACACTAAACGGACTCGCCGAGAACTCCTAGATGGTATTATACCTATCGTCAGATAGCAGTTCTCTGGTGACACTGGTACAGGTTAGTCTGTCGACCCGAGATCGTCATAGAGTCTTGTGCGATTCCCACTGTGCTTTGATTTCCACCTTACCACATTCAAAAGATCGTGCAAAATGGTGATTTTTGGGTACAGTCCCGAGTCACATGGAGGCAATGAGCGATAGGAATGGATTTCGTCTCTCCCGGTGTTGGGGGTTGATGTTGCGCTATGCTTGATTGGCCAAAACAGGAAATCCCTGGCCAGGGTTGCTGAAATTTACTGGTAAGTGTTATCAGTAGTTTCTCGAACCGTTATGAGCCTCACATCGGCATGACTTATCAGGCTATTGGGGGCTGACGTTATACCACCCCCAGGCTGTGATATGGGACATATCTGACGAAGAGACCGGACTGTAGGTAGTGTTACTGATTGGATTCGCAGGAGTATGAGCAGGCTTGCTTGTTGATCTTCTGATCGCTTAATACCCGGGTGGCCGTTACGTTTAGCAGACCGCTCGCGGCTTGTGGGTGACTGATATGATCACCACCTACTGCCGGCGTATTGACGGGTCATTAGAGTCCTACACAGAAGCTTCCTGGCTCAAGCGAAGTAGGAGCACATATGTGATATGTGCGGGACCGAGATCAATACGTGTATATGATACCATATTCTTTCTCGCGATATGTGATAGGGGGCAGTTATATGTGATATAGCCGGGTTATCGGATCAAGTGTTGATTCGATAAGTTGATATATATGATATTAGTCGGTTATATGTGATATAGCCGGATTATTAAATCAAGTGTTGATTTAATAATTTAATGTATAATTATATATTTGATATATTGAATTACATTAACTAATATTAGCTCACTTAAACATTGTAGGGATTCTATAGCACTACACTAGGTTTAGGGTTGCATCACACATGCTATAACAAAAATTTAGAGGGTGCTAAACAATTCCAAACATGAATCGAACTAGAAAAATAGAGTAACAAGCTATAGCATTACATACTATAAAGTGTCTAACACTAAGTGAGGAGAAAATACAACCTTTGTAGACCTCCTCCTAGACTACTTGGATCATGTAGGGTTTGAGTCGGTTGGCTTGTATCCTTCCGCGTCCACGATGATCCACCACGAAGTCTCTTTGCACCAAGCTCCAAGCTTCACTTGATCTAGGATGAAGATGAAGCAAACACTCCACTCAAGTGGGCTAGACTAAAGTGAAATGGTGATTTGGGTTTGGATCTCAATTAAAAACCTTTTCTTTTTAATCCTTTCTCTTTCTTTTAAAACCCTAGTGAGCTTTGAGAAGAAAGTGGAAGAAGGAGATGGCTCAAGCGAAACTCAAGAGAGAGAATAATATGAGAAAAATGAATAACCCTTGCCAAACTCAACAGAGCAAGTGAGAGTCATCATGCTAAACTATGGTTACAAAATATTTAGATATTTTGTAACTTGAGTTTAAGCAAAACCATGGGCTAAAACCATGGGCAAATGAAACCGTGGTTTTGACTTTGTCAACACTAGAAAATGAGAGTTGAATAGTCAACCATGATTTAATTTGCCATTTTGCTTTTCTCAAATTAACAAAATATATAAATATGTAACCATGTGAGTCTTGCATTGCCACCACCAATGTATCATCAACCATGACACATGTATGCTTGCATGTGTGCATCCATATCAACATATACATACACTCATGCATGCATCAAAAGAAATAGGTTTTAATAAATAAGCTAATGGACTTAATATTAAATCAACACTTGATTTAATAACCCGGTCATATCACATACGACCCGTCCAATAGTAAACGCCCGAATAAAATACGGTATCCAATACACGCATTTAATCCAGCTCCCGCGCATATCACATATGCACTCCACGTCATTTCGCCTGAGCTAGGAGACTCCTTTGTGGGACTCTAAGACTCGTCAATACACTAGCAGTAAACAGTGATCACATCACATGCCCACAAACCGTCAGTGGCACAAGCTGTACGTAACGGCTCCCGGGTATTGAGCGATCAGAAGAAACACAAGCAAACCTGCTAAAACTCCCGTCGAGTCAACCGGCAACACTTACCGTACAGTCCTGTCTCTTCATCAAATTTGTTGCATATGTGAGTCTAGGGATGGTATCGTCGAACCCAATAACCCAATAAGTCATGCCGGTATATGGCTCATAACAGATCGAGAAACTTCTGATAAATTTATCAGTAAATCTCAGCAGCCCTGGCCAGGGACTTCCTGTTATAGCCAATCGTACAAGGTGCAACATCAACCCCCAATACCGAGAGAGACGAAACCCATCATATCGTTCATTGCCTCCATGTGCCTCGGGAATGTACCCAAAATCCACATGTTTGCACGCCTCAGTAGAGTCGTGGTAGGGTGGAAATCAAGGTACAGTGGGAGACACACAAGACTCTATGACGATCTCGGGTCTACAGACTAACCTGTACCAGTGTCACCTGAGAACTACTATCCGACGATAGATATAATACCATATAGGAGTTCTTGGCGAGTCCGTTCAGTGTACCCAGTCTCCACTGAGCACCCGTATACGATCTTTGGTGTCACTACACCAATGGATATGGGATCATCCATCGCCCATCATATGGGACAAGTAACGTATACGCTAGTCTACTCTAGTGATATCGATGCCCTGTCTCGATACACCCACGACTAGGAACATTTCAAGGATATGCTCATAGACTACACATATCCCACTAGTATGATACGCATCATAATCTCAGTAGTCCTGCATCATCCTAAGAGTTTTATCAACATGTACCAAATGAATGAAAGCATGATCAAATGAACATGTCAAGATAAAAGGTGCAACCAGATAGCATACTATCATGTTGAGCAAGAATGTCCCCTGAATACACACACACACACATACCGGTACATGCACTATCATATAATGGCCTATAGGGTATGTTAGTGTATATGCCCTAGAGGCCATTACTGTATCATACTAGTTTGTATATTACTTAATGGAAGCTTAGGATATTCACTTTGTATAGACAATCTTGCTCAATATAGTAGTATGCTACTTGGTTTGTTTCTGCTTCAATGTGTACATGTGTTTATTTTTTTATATCACCTATACACATTAGTGGAGCCCTTAGGATCTTTGCTTGATTACCAGCGTTGTGATGGCTGTCACACTAGTGGGGGCTGGGTAATCTATAAGCACATCTTTATGCAGGTCCCTAGTCGCAGGACTATTGAGACAGGGCATCGATACTCCGGAGTAGACTAGCGTATGGGCTTCTCATCCCAGTATGGGAGATGGTCTGTCCCACAGCCATCAATACGTCGTACTGGAGATAGTATGCGGGTGCTCGTTGGGTTACGAGTACACTGGACAGGACTCTTCAGGAACTGTTGGTTGGTACTATACCTATCATCAGTTATCAGTTCCCAGGTGACATGAGTACAGCTTAGTCCGCTGACTTGACACTGTCACTTCGCCTCGAGTGTGTTCCCACTGTACTTAGATTACTACCCTACCACGGCTCAAAGGAGTCGTGCAAACAGGTAGTAGTTGGGTGCAGTCCCGAAGCACTTGGAGGCAATGACGGTTAGACAGGATTCGTCTCTCCCGGTATTGGTGGTTGACATCGTGCTGTATCTAGAAGAGCCATTACATGAGTAGTCCCTGGCTAGGGCAAGCGAGATATACTGGTGGGTTTCCAGTGCTATCTCAGGGTGTTCTGGGCTACACTCCGACACGACTTATACCGCTATTAGGGGACTGACGTTCACCGCCCTAGGCCCGCCATGTGATGTATCAGACGAACAGACCGGACTGTATGGAGATTGTGACATTCAGGCTCAGTAGGAGTTCAGATGGGTTTCACCTCGTCAGTCTTCTTGACGGCATCTACCTGGGGACCGTTACGCACAGCTAGTGCTGCTTGCGGTCTGTGGTTAAACCCACTGCCAGCATAGTGTCGAGTCTTTAAAGTCCCACACAGAAAGCTATTCGCCTTTAGGCAAAAGAGTAGAGGTCGCATGGTTTTGCGACAGGGTTTGGTCACATCCGTGCACTTGTGCACGTTTGGTGTCCGGACAGTTAACACTAGCGGGCTTTGGCTTATGCCAGAACCTAGTGTACATTTTGGAATTGGTTTTATCTCGTTTGTATTCGTGTTCCTCGGAACGCGGATGCGGGTGTGTATGCACAGTTGACAGAGAGACAGAGGCAGAGGATTCTCATTGGGGTTGTTGACTGTTGACTATTGACTTTTGGCTGAACCCTAATGAGAATAAGAAATATGATTAACAATAATATTAATTAAGTGTTATAGTGACATAGTTGTTGAGGGGTTGACTTTGTTGACTTGTTGACTTGTTGACCGGTTGACTGGGTTGGACTAGTTGACCATCATCATGGCAATGGCTATCATTTCATGGCAAAGACTTTTGCTTGCTTGTTTATTTATGCAAAATGAGTGCATGAAATGATATAGCCATTTTGACTTAAACCATCACACGATACTTGATTACTATTTTTGTTATGATGGTTTTGGATTATAAGAGCTAGCATGGCAAAAGAGTTACTCATTCTCTCATTTCATTTCTCTCTCTTGCTTGAGCTCTCCCTCTTGCTCTTCCTCTTGCTCTCTCTCTCTAGCTCAAGGCAAACCATTCTCATGTGTGGAGACTCATTGCCTTAGAGATAAAAAGACACCAAAACAATCCTCTACTCATTCTAGTTCACAAGGCCTAGCAAGCCAAGTGTTCTAGTTTCTTCAAAGTTCGAAAAAGAAGCCAAAGGTAGAAGCTTTCGGGTGGATTCATCTTCGGCGCAAGGAGACGACGAGGTGAGGCCGATCCGTACACCGGGAGGAGTTGAAGACTAAGGAGTTCAAGAATGGTATAGCCCCCTAACCGAGTAGGTAAAACTCAAGTTAGGTTGTTAGTATGTTGTTTAACAAAGATCCGTATTATGAGTCCACGTTACCACCCTCTTGAAAATCGTTTTTCACCAATTCCGCAACCCCGTAAGTACCGTGGAAGGGTAGCATGGACTTACAGTGGTATCAGAGCCTAGTTAAACACTATCTAACATGTTAGCAAAGTAACTAGAAATTCGATCGGAGAAAAAGTCGCGAAATGAACCCGAAAAATCAAGTTTCTGTCGATTCTGTATTCTGTTCAAAAAATGATAAATCATGCACCAAAAATCGACTCAGGCATTTTATGAAACCCCAAGAAATTTGGTCCACAGACTCGGTCAAAGCACCGCGGAACCGCGGCGGTAGCATGCTCCCGCCGCGGATCCGCGGCCGAGTTGACTCGGCCGTGGGTCAAATTTCTTGCAGAGTGTTTCTGGGGTTGTTTTGGGATTTTTAAAATATGTTTTTTCTGCCCAGATTTTCCAGAAAGAAAAATTAGTTTTTGGGGCTTGAAAATCCGTATTTTGATCGAATTTCTAAAGACTTAAGCTGACGGGTATATATCTGTGATGTGTTATATGTATTGAACGTTCGCTAATCGCTATACGTCGATTAGTGGGGGTTATACATATCTGTGATCTGTAATGTTGATGGTATGTGTATATGAATTCATTGGATTGTCGCGGATGAATAGCCGGGGGGTTGTGAGATGATAGTTTTCTTTTATCTTTCAATTCATGTAATATGTAAATTGATGTAATATTATTTTTTGCCGCACAACCGGGTCGGGGTTGTAGCCGTCATTGTATAATTTCTTTTTACTGTTTTTGCTCCTAGGATAGACCCAAGGTGGGGTGCACAAACTACCGGGTATCTCGAAGTGCCGAGTGGCCTACTCACGTCGTTGAGGGAGGTTGCTCCGCTTCGGATATTTGGCGGGTAGTTTGCCGCACCCGTAAGGGTCTAGGGTGGGGTATTGGCTATTCATCACGACCGTGTAATCCGCTTTTCGTTACAGGCTCGTACGAATTGCGGATTCCTAGTATATCCAATATGTTCATCTATGATCTGAAATGGCTATCATTGCAATATATCTATGTATGATATTATTTAGGCGTTGCTTATGTTTTGCATCCGCGCTAGTCCCGCCCCCGCTCTGTCTTTAGTTAAGTAACCTAACGGGTAATGACGGGGCCCCGTGGCGAATGCTGATGGCATAAGCGTACGCCATATTTTGGTTGTTTTCTGCAATGGTAGGATTAAATGATGGGACGCATTGGAATTAATGCAAGAAAAAATAAACCAAGTAAAAGTCGTTGGAACACTTTCAAAAACCACTCGGTTTCCTTTCAAAAAGAACTTTTAAACGCGGAGCTTAAGCCACTCCTTTTAAAAGCTATCTCGTTCTATCGATCATATCAAGTTCACTACGTTCACGGTTTTGCCAAAACCATCCGTAGCTCTCCATCGTTTCAGTTAAATATTTTGTAGTATTCAAGCTATGTATTTTGATCTCACGCCAAGGCATAGTGATTGGTAGCTGCCGGATATTTATCTGTTGCATAGATAGAATGCGTTGGTTTGAGACAGTCATACTGCCATTTTGGCCTACGTCAAGGGTAGGTATGGGTAGGTTCAAATTAACCTGGATAATGATGGGAAGAACTTGACAAGTGACTTATGACATTTTGACCTCACGCCAAGGTCATAAGAGCATGGGGCAAAAATCCACATCGGGAGTTTCAAAAGAACTGAAACTTGCTAGCACTGCATACCATTTGGAGTGTAATGATTCTGGTAGGATTCCTTTAGTTTTGTCACGCGATGATATTTGGATCCTGATCCTACTGTGAGTATATGCTACTCCTCGGGAAATTTCTCACTTAACGATCAATGCTATAAAAAAGTAGGTGTCTAGAAAGGTGTTAGCGGGGCTACGCCCCTAGGGAAAAGAGGTTATTTAATTAAGGAACTTCGCGAAAGCGTTGGAAAACCTCCCTCGAAGTACCGACACCCGCCTGGCCGAACGGTTAAGCAAGTATTGTACGGTGAGATTGATCCTGACTAATTCTTCCTTTTTGGTTTGAGGAGGGATTCGAGAGACAGTGTGAGCCATCCTGTTTAGACAAATTAAAAACAACTCTAAACTTGCAGGTGTATCATGCTAAAGTGTTTCTTCTCTCTCTCCTAATTGCAGCGACCAAACATCATGACTGGACTTAAGCTATTACTAGATAAAAACATACTGACAGGGCCAAACTACAAAGATTGGCTCAGGAATGTCAAAATGGCAATCACTTATGACAAGTTGGGGTATCTTCTTACCACCAAAGCTCCCCCTGTCCCAGATCCCACCTCCAGCGTCGCGGATAAGGAAATCCGTAAGACTTGGAAGATCGATTGCGCGAAGGCCAAGTGCCTCGTGCTTGCCTCTATGGACAATGAACATCAGAGGAGGCACGAGAATATGGACCTCGAATCCATATTTCTCTATACAAAAGAACTGTATGGAGAGCAATCTTGTATCGCCAGATACGAAGTGTCGAAGAAGTTGTTTTCGGCAAAGTTGGTCATCGGATCATCGGTAGCGGATCACGTGCTTAAGATGATTGGCTTCATTGAGGAGCTCGCGGACCTTAGGACCATGTTGGAGAATGAGCTCTATACAGACTTGATTATTCAGTCCCTTCCTTCCACTTATGCCCAGTTCATCCTGAATTTCAACTTGCAAGAAAAAGAAGTTGAACTTTCAGAACTCCTCAACATACTGAGAAGTGCAGATAGCACCCTACAGAAAGGTAGGGAAACATCCACTTTGTTTGTAGGAGGATCTTCCTCTTCTAGATCCAAGGCGAAAGCCAAAGGAAAGAAGAAGAAAGCCCCCGCCAAACCAAGGGGCGGTGTTAGTAAAGTGGATACGAAAGGAAAGACAAAAGCAACAAAGGTAGTAGGAAAGCTTGTGGATAAGGAAGAATGATTTTACTGTCACAAGAATGGTCACTGGAAGAAAGATTGCAGGGCTTGGAAAGCCAGAACACAGGATCTGAAGCAAGTTGCGGCTTCAGCTTCAGGTGTGTATGTTATTGAAAACTGTCTATCAATAAACTCTACTTCCTGGGTATTGGATACCGGATCAGGATCTCATATCTGTAATTCTTTGCAGGCGTTGAGAAACCATAGGGTTTTGAAGGCAGGTGACATGGCCCTCAAAGTTGCAAACGGAGCTAGCATGGATGCTAAGGCCGTGGAGGACTATCACCTGGGGTTGTCAGATGGACACGTTTTGGTTTTGCGTAATTGCTATTTTGTACCCAATGCAACTTGTAATATCATTTCTGTATCTTTATTATCTAAAGAAGGTTATGAATTTGCATTTGTAAGTAATGTTGTAAACATTCACCTTAATCAAGTTCTGATTGGGTCAGGTACATTAAGCAATGGTATATACGTATTAAACCAACCACAGATTTTCAATGTCCAGAATACACACAAAAGAAAGTCTCCGGAAATAAATCAGACTTTCTTATGGCATTGTAAACTGGGTCACATCAATGAGAGAAGGTTGACGAAGTTACATACAGAAGGATATTTGAATCCGTTCGAATATCAATCGTATGCCACTTGTCAATCCTGTCTCAAAGGAAAGATGACAAAGACTCCGTTCACTGGACATGGAGTAAGAGCGAGCGAGCTCTTAGGACTCGTACACAGCGACGTGTGCGGACCAATGTCTACACATACGCGAAGCGGTTATTCTTACTTCATTACTTTTACGGATGACTTTTCAAGGTACGGTTATGTCTTCTTAATGAAACATAAATCCGAAGCCTTTGGAAAATTCCAGGAATATAAGAATGAAGTAGAAAAACAAACCGGCAAAAGTATCAAGACACTAAGATTGGATCGAGGTGGTGAATACTTGAGTGCCGAGTTCCTGGACTATTTAAAAGAGAATGGAATTCTCTCTCAGCTTAATCCTCCATACACTCCGCAGCATAATGGTGTATCGGAGAGACGGAACCGGACCCTATTGGATATGGTACGTTCCATGATGAGTAACACTGAGTTACCGCGATCATTCCGGGGATATGCACTAGAATCAGCTGCATACCTTTTGAACCGAGTTCCAATTAAGATTGTGCCTACTACACCATATGAGATATGGAGTGGGAAGTAACCCTATCTTCAATATCTGAAGATCTAGGGATGTCCGGCTTTTGTCAAAAAGCAGCATGCGGACAAACTCGAGGCATGCTCAGTACTGTGCAAGTTTGTGGGATACCCAAAGAACTCGAGGGGGTATCTCTTCTATTACGTAGAGGAACAAAAGATCATTGTTTCTCGTAATGCCCATTTTCTGGAACACCAGTTCTTAGAAAAGGAAACAAGTGGGAGCGAAATAGAACTGGAAGAAATTCCAGAACCACAGACTATTACTGAAAGCTTAGTAGAACCAGAGGGTTCAAAAGAAAATGACATTCCTACGCCGCTCCGCAGGAGTATTAGGCAGTCTCATCCGCCCGAGAGATACTACGGTTTTCTCATAGACGGGGATAGAGAGGATTGCATCATTGATTATGATGAGCCGACTAGCTTCCAGCAGGCCATTCAGAGCGTTGACTCGGTAAAATAGCTGGATGCAATGCGAACCGAAATGGAGTCCATGTACACCAACAAAGTATGGACGTTGCTCCAGATGGGGTAAAACCCGTAGGATGCAATTGGATCTTCAAAAGGAAGATTGGTGTAGACGAACAGGTTGAGACCTATAAAGCTAGACTGGTTGCAAAGGGTTTTCGTCAAAGACCTGGTTTGGACTATGACGAAACCTTTTCTCCAGTAGCTATGCTGAAATCCATTCGGATCCTTCTTGTCATTACTGCCTTCCACGATTATGAGATTTGGCAGATGGACGTAAAGACCGCTTTTCTAAATGGAAATTTAGAGAAGTGTATTTATATGGACCAGCCAGAGGGTTTCATTCAGAGTGGGAGCAGCGGAAAGGTGTGCAAGTTGCTTAAGTCCATCTATGGACTGAAGCAGGCATCACGGAGTTGGAATATCTGTTTTGATGAGACGGTCAAGGAATTTGGCTTTATCAAAAATCCGGATGAACCAGCAAGAACTGTAGTATTCCTCTTTTATACGTAGATGACATTCTCTTAATAGGAAATGACATTCCTATGCTACAATCTGTCAAGGGGTTCTTGTCACACAGGTTCTCCATGAAAGACCTGGGTGATGCCTCATACATTCTGGGGATCCGGATCTATCGTGACAGATCCAAGAGGATACTGGGACTCTCACAGTCTAGGTATATCGACACCATACTGAAAAGATTCAGTATGGAAGATTCCAAGCGCGGTAATCTACCGGCTTGTCACGAGATCACCCTCTCCAAAGAGATGTCTCTCAAGACTGATTTGGAAAGGGATCGCATGTCTATTATACCCTACACTTCTGCGGTAGACTCTATAATGTATGCGATGTTGTGTACCAGACCAGATGTAGCTTATGCACTGAGTGTGGTAAGCCGGTATCAGTCAAACCCTAGGGAGAAACACTGGATAGCAGTAAAGAACATTCTCAAGTACCTGAGAAGGACTAAGGAAATGTTTTTGGTGTATGGCGGAAAAGACCTCCAGATCGAGGCCTTTGCTGACTCCAGCTTCCAGAGTGACAAGGATGATTCCAAGTCCATGTCGGGTTATGTCTTTACCCTCAATGGAGGGGCGGTGTGTTGGAAGAGTTCCAAACAGGAAACCGTTGCTGACTCGACGATGGAAGCGGAATATATCGCTGCTGCTGATGCCGCAAAAGAAGCCGTATGGATAAGGAAGTTCTTAACTGAACTTCAGGTGGTTCCGTCCATTGTTGATCCAATACCTCTGTATTGCGACAACAACGGGGCTATAGCTTTAGCGAAGGAACCCATGTCCCATCAGAAATCCAGACACATCTTGAGGCGGTATCACCTGATCAGGGAGATCGTGGGTCGCCAGGAGATTGAGGTTCGGAGAGTTTCTACGGAAGACAACACTGTTGATCCACTCACAAAGGCCTTACCCCAGGCTCAGTTCGAGCGGCTGATCGAGATGATAGGTCTTCGATACGCCAGTATATGGCCTTAGTGCAAGTGGGAGATTGTTAGTGTATATGCCCTAGAGGCCATTACTGTATCATACTAGTTTGTATATTACTTAATGGAAGCTTGGGATATTCACCTTGTATAGACAATCTTGCTCAATATAGTAGTATGCTACTTGGTTTGTTTCTACTTCAATGTGTACATGTGTTTATTTTTGTATATCACCTATACACATTAGTGGAGCCCTTAGGATCTTTACTTGATTACCAGCGTTGTGATGGCTGTCACACTAGTGGGGGCTGGGCTATCTATAAGCACATCCTTATGCAGGTCCCTAGTCGCAGGACTATCGAGACAGGGCATCGATACTCCGGAGTAGACTAGCGTATGCGCTTCTTATCCCAGTGTGGGAGATGGTCTGTCCCACAGCCATCAGTACGTCGTACTGGAGATAGTATGCGGGTGCTCGTTGGGTTATGAGTACACTGGACAGGACTCGTCGGGAACTATTGGTTGGTACTATATCTATCGTCAGTTATCAGTTCCCAGGTGACATAAGTACAGCTTAGTCCGCTGACTTGACACTGTCACTTCGCCTCGAGTGTGTTCCCACTGTACTTAGATTACTACCCTACCACGGCTCAAAGGAGTCGTGCAAACAGATAGTAGTTGGGTGCAGTCCCGAAGCACTTGGAGGCAGTGACGGTTATACAGGATTCGTCTCTCCCGGTATTGGGGGTTGACATCGCGCTGTGTCTAGGAGAGCCATTACACGAGTAGTCCCTGGCCAGGGCAAGCGAGATATACTGGTGGGTTTCCAGTGCTATCTCAGGGTGTTCTGGGCTACACTCCGACACGACTTGTACCGCTATTAGGGGACTGACGTTCACCGCCCCCTAGGCCCGCCATGCGATGTATCAGACGAACAGACCGGACTGTATGAAGATTGTCACATTCAGGCTCAGTAGGAGTTTAGATAGGTTTCACCTCGTCAGTCTTCTTATCAGCATCTACCTGGAGACCGTTACGCACAGCTAGTGCCGCGTGCGGTCTGTGGTTAAACCAATGCCAGCGTAGTGTCGAGTCTTTAGAGTCCCACACAGAAAGTTATTCGCCTTTAGGCAAAAGAGTAGAGGTCGCATGGTTTTGCGACAGGTCACATGGTTTTGCGACAGGGTTTGGTCACATCCGTGCACTTGTGCACTTTTGGTGTCCGGACAGTTAACACTGGCGGGCTTTGGCTTATGCCAGAACCTAGTGTACATTTTGGGATTGGTTTTATCTCGTTTGTATTCATGTTCCTCGGAACGCGGATGCGGGTGTGTATGCACAGTTGACAGAGAGACAGAGGCAGAGGATTCTCATTGGGGTTGTTGACTGTTGACTATTGACTTTTGGCTAAACCCTAATGAGAATAAGAAATATGATTAACAATAATATTAATTAAGTGTTATAGTGACATGGTTGTTGAGGGATTGACTTTGTTGACTTGTTGACTTTGTTGACCGGTTGACTGGGTTGGACTAGTTGACCATCATCATGGCAATGGCTATCATTTCATGGTAAAGACTTTTGCTTGCTTGTTTATTTATGCAAAATGAGTGCATGAAATGATATAACCATTTTGACTTAAACCATCACACAATACTTGATTACTATTTTTGTTATGATGGCTTTGGATTATGAGACCCAGCATGGCAAAAGAGTTACTCATTCTCTCATTTCATTTCTCTCTCTTGCTTGAGCTCTCTCTCTCTTGCTCTTCCTCTTGCTCTCTCTCTAGCTCAAGGCAAACCATTCTCATGTGTTGAGACTCATTGCCTTAGAGATAAAAAGACACCAAAACAATCATCTACTCATTCTAGTTCACAAGGCCTAGCAAGCCAAGTGTTCTAGTTTCTTCAAAGTTTGAAGAAGAAGCCAAAGGTAGAAGCTTTCGGGTGGATCCATCTTCGACGCAAGGAGACGACGAGGTGAGGCCGATCCGTACACCGGGAGGAGTTGAAGACGAAGGAGTTCAAGAAAGGTATAGCCCCCTAACCGAGTAGGTAAAACTCAAGTTAGGTTGTTAGTAAGTTGTTTAACAAAGATCCGTATTATGAGTCCATGTTACCACCCTCTTGAAATCGTTTTCACCAATTCCGCAACCCCGTAAGTACCGGGGAAGGGTAACATGGACTTATAGGGTATACATATATCCAACAATCTTCCACTTGCACAAAGGCCAATTATTGGCGTATCTCATACCCAACCTCTCAAAAAGGCGCTCATGCTGCGACAAAGGGAGGGCCTTGGTGAGTGGATCCGCGGTGTTTTCTTTTGTATCTACTCTCTGAATCTCAATCTCACAGCGATCAACTATCTCCCGGATCAGATGATATCGCCTGAGAATGTGTTTGGATCGCTGATGGGACCTGGGCTCTTTGGCTAATGCCATAGCCCCATTATTATCACAATACAATGGTATTGGATCAATAATGGTCGGAACTACTCCTAGCTCCGAGACGAACTTCCTCATCCAGACGGCTTCCTTGGCAGCATCATTTGCAGCAATATACTCAGCTTCCATCGTGGAGTCTGCAACGATATCCTGTTTGGAACTCTTCCAACACACCGCCCCTCCATTGAGGGTAAAGACAAACCCAGAGATAGATTTGCTGTCATCCTTATCACTTTGGAAGCTAGAATCGGTAAAGACCTCCATTTGGAGATCTCCGTTACCAAATACCAAGAACATTTCTTTAGTCCTTCGTAAATACTTAAGAATGTTCTTCACTGCTGTCCAGTGATTCTCCCCTGGATTGGATTGATACCTGATTACTACACCCATTGCATAAGATACATCAGAGCGTGTACATAACATCGCATACATTATAGATCCTACAGCAGAAGCGTAGAGTATAATGCTCATGCGAGCTCTCTCTTCATCAGTCTTTGGGCAAAAGTCCTTAGAGAGAGTGACTCCATGACTAGCGGGTAAGGAACCCCGCTTGGAGTCTTCCATACTAAACCTCTTTATGATGGTGTTAATGTACCTGGTTTGGGACAATCCCAACAGCCGTTTAGATCTATCCCTATAGATCTTTATGCCTAATATGTACGAGGCATCACCCATGTCCTTCATGGAGAACCTTTGTGATAAGAACAATTTGATCGATTGTAGCATAGGAACGCCGTTTCCTATCAGAAGAATGTCATCCACGTACAATACGAGGAATGTGACATTACTTCCCACGATCTTCTTATAAACACAAGGTTCATCTGGATTTTTGACGAAATCAAACTCTTTGATAACATCATCAAAACAGATGTTCCAACTCCGTGATATCTGCTTTAATCCATAAATGGATTTAAGCAACCTACATGCTTTCCCGCTGCTCCCACTATCAATGAAGCCCTCTGGCTGATCCATATAAACGCACTCTTCTAAATCACCATTTAGAAAAGCAGTTTTAACGTCCATCTGCCAGATTTCATAGTCTTAGTAAGCAGCAATAGCAAGTAGGATTCGAATGGATTTAAGCATAGCTACAGGAGAAAAAGGTTTCGTCATAGTCCAGTCCTGGTCTTTGTCGAAATCCTTTCACCACAAGCCTTGCCTTATAGGTCTCTACCTGCCCATCTACACCAATCTTTCTCTTAAACATCAGGTTCAACCAAGTCGTCATTTGTAACTTGTGTCTCTAGAACCTCTTCTAGATCTACCACATTGCCATCAGTATCATTTGGAAAAATCTCATTTTCTAAAAATGTGGCATTTCGAGAAACAAACACCCTTTGTTCCTCCTTGTGGTAGAAAAGATATCCATATGAATATTTTGGATATCCCACAAATAAACATTTGAACGATCGTGTCTCGAGTTTGTCCGAATTCTGCTTTTTAACAAAAGCCGGACAACCCCAAATCTTAACTCGCTTAAGAGATGGTCTCTTCCCATATCATATCTCATATGGAGTGGTAAACACAGTCTTGGTCGGAACCCTATTCAACAGAAAAGCTGCAGTCTCCAATGTATGCCCCCAAAAGGAGAGGGGCAACTCAGTATCACTCATCATGGATCGTCCATATCTTATAGAGTTCGATTCCGCCGCTCTGACACACCGTTGTGCTGTGGTGTGTAAGGGGGAGTGAGCTGAGAGAGAATCACATTCTCTTTTAGGAAGTTCGAAAACTCTGTACTAAGATACTCTCCACCTCAATCTGATCGAAGTGTCTTGATGCTCATTCCAGTTTTTTTTCTACTTCAAGTTTGTACTCCTTGAATTTCTCGAAAGCTTCAGACTTATGCTTTATCAAAAACACATAACCGGATATTAAGAAATCATCAGTAAAAGTTATGGAGTAAGAAAAACCGCCTCTCGCATGTGTAGACATTGGCCCACATACATCACTATGTATGAGGCCCAAGAGCCCAGTAGCTCTTTCTCCGTGTCCAGTAAACGGAGTTTTGGTCATTTTTCCTTTGATACAAGACTGGCAACTCGCATAAGATTTATACTCAAAAGAATTTAAATATCCATCTTTATGAAGCTTGTTTTGTCTTGTTTCATTAATATGACAAAGTCTACAATGCCAAAGAAAAGCTTCGTTTATATCTGAAAATTTTATTTTGTTTGTATGTTGTATGTTGAAAACTGTGTGTGGATTAAGGATGTATATCCCGTTATTAAGTGTACCACAACCAATCAACTCTTGATTAAGTTTAATGTTCATAACATTGTGCTGCAATATTTGATATCCTTCATTGTCCAACAAAGAAACGGATATAATATTACAAAGCATGCTTGGTACAAAATAACATGGGTTCAAAACTAATATACAACTCGATGGCAACCCCAGATGATCATCTCCCACTGAAACTGCATGTACATTGGAACCATTTCCTACCCGGAGAGTATGATCACCTGTCTTTAAAACTCTGTTATTTCTCAGCCCCTGCACAGAATTGCAAATATGAGAACCTGAACCGGTATCCAATACCCAGGAAGCAGAGTTTATAGAAAAATAGTTTTCAGTTACGAACACACCTGAAGCTGAAGCATCACCATGCTTCTCTTTCTTGAGACCAAGGAACTCAGTACAATTCCGCTTCCAGTGTCCCATCTTCTTGCAGTAGAAACATTCTCCTTTTCCCGACTCCGGAGTTTGGATTTGTCTTTCCCCTTTGCCTTCTTTATTCTACCTCTCGGCTTGGTGGATTTCTTCTTGCTCATTCCCTTGGTCTTGGCTTTTGGGACGGAAGAAGAAGATTGTCCAACAAGCAGGGAGGGAGACTTCGCCTTAAGCGTGCTCTCCGCATTTCTCAACATATTGAGAAGTTCGGGTAGTGACTTCTCCATGTTGTGCATGTTGAAGTTCACTATGAAAGGAGCAAAGGCAGATGGAAGAGACTGTAGAACAATATCCGTATATTGCTCGTTGTCCATTGTCCATCCGAGGCCCTCAAGCTCTTCAATAAAAGCTAGCATCTTCATATCGTGGTCGCCTACTGAAGTGCCAGGAGCCATCCGCATCTGAAACAGCTTTCAAGATGCTTCGTATCGTAGGATACAAGATTGCACTCCATACAACTCCTTTGTATAGAGAAAGATGGATTGAACATTCATCTCCTCGTGCTGCTTTTGATGTGTATTGTCCATCGATGCAAGCGCGAGGCATTTGGCCGTGGCACGGTCAATATCCCACGTTTTGCGGATCTCCCTATCCGCAACCGAAGATTCAGGGCCTGGTTTGGGCGGGGCTGTGGCAGTGAGGACATATGATACTTTATCATATGTGAGAGCAATGTTAATGTTCCTCAACCAGTCTTTATAGTTCGGTCCGGTAAGCTTATTTTTCTCTAATAGTAGCTTAATTCCAGTCATGGTTATCTGCCATTAAGAGAGAGAAAAGAATATACTCAGCGAAAGCTCTTACAAAGATTAGATTGGTTTATTATCTTATCTAATCGATGTCTCCCACTGCTTTTATCAAATTCTCCTTCAAACCTTAAAAGGAAAAAATTAGCCAGGATTAATTACATTTTACAACTTCGCTAACCGTTCAGCCAAGCCAGTGCCGGTACTTCTGAGGGAGGTTCCTCGTGCTTTCGCACGGGCCTAATTAAAATAAACCTCATTTTCCCAGAGGCGTAGCCCCGTTGACACCTTTCTAGACACCTAATGAGTTAACTAATTGTAAAGTGAAAAATTCTCCCGGGAGAACTATTGCTCACAGTGGGATCGGGATCCTACTATCACATAGAAGGTATGCAATCTCATTGCAAATTTCAACACTTGAAACTCCCGATATGGTTTATACCCCTAGCACTTATGGTCTTGACTATAATCAACATATCATAAGTACTAGTCAAGTTCTACCCGTCATTTCATGATTAATTAGACCCAGCCATATGACCCTTGACTATAATCAACATAATCACATGAATGTCCTAATTAATTCTCATCATATGTTGTGTAGGAAGACATCACTTAGCTACCGTACACTACGCCTTGACTATAATCAACATACGTAGCACGAATACTAAGTACTCTACTTCCTAAAATGACGGAGGGCTGCGTATAGTTTTTAAGAAAACCTTTAACGCTCGAACTTGATATCGTTGTAGAATCTAATGGTTTAAAAAGGAGTGGCTTAAGCTCCGCCTTTTGAAATCTTGCTTTTTCATAAAAAGCCGAGTATGTTTCAAATCTGATTCTACAACATCTTTTTAGGTTTCTTTTGTTTACATTAATCATATTAATGTAGTCCCATCATTTAAGTCCTTAAGCCATTACAGAAAAGAAACGAAAATAGAACGTACGCTTATGCCATCCGCATTCACCACAATGTCCCGTTATGAACCGTTAGGTTACTTAACTAACGGCATAGCGGGACGGGACTAGCGTGGATGCAAAACATAAGCAATGTTTATTATATATCATATATAAAATACATCATTCGTCTCAACATATAAAGTAATCACATTACAGAATATCCACAGCAGAAGCACATGTATGAAAATACAGGATATACTAGGAGGTCCGTATTTTGTATTTAGCCAACAATAGAAAATATGGATTCCACGGTCGCGATGAATAGCCAAGCCCACACCCATAGACCCCTACGAGAGCGGCAAGTGACCCTACCAATTCTAGAGTTTAGAAGACCCGGTCTCGACTCTTCGAGATGGCCTCCCACTGAACCCTAGAACCCGGTCACTTATGCTCCCCTCCTTGGGTCCATCCTAATGCGGAAAAGTAAATAATATACAACAATGGTGACATCATCCTCAACCCGGAAGTGTCCCAATAAAAGAATATTACATACAATTAATTTTACATGAATGAAAAGAAAAACTCTCATCTCACATAAAAAAAAACCCGGCTATTCATTCACGACGATCCTGCACATCATATCTCAGCAACACATAATATCACATATCATCAATGTAAGTAAATATGCGTACCCCAATTGTCGTTGATGTATAGCAACGAAACCGGCGATACACCACATACTACACTTACGGTCGCAGAAAAGAAAGTGAAAAACTACAACATTTGGAATCAACACTGCCTTTAGACATCATAAACCCGGAATATCACATATTCAGAATTTCATGCCTAATGAAAATCTTATATTTAGGTCTCAACCATGAAAACACCTTTTCAAAAGTACCCGGATAATTCAACAAGATTCCCGATTCTACTGAGGCCAAAATATTAAATTTACACGTAACTAATTACTTTTCACAAAACTAATTAGTGTAGATTTCAATTATTGTATCACGTTCATAAATAAACTAGGCACAATTAAAACATCTGATCGATCGATCAATCATCCAAAGAATTCTCAGATGGCTCAACACTTGAGCCAGATCAAAATATATCAGAAACTGCATCAAGCACATATGGGCCAGAACAAGAAGGTACGGTCCAAGTCTCACCAACGGCGCCGCGGAACCGCCGCCAAAAGACCCTTTTGGCCGCGGTTCCGCGGTCGTTAAGTCAAGTTAAGACTTCGTTCTTCTTGGGATCCCATACAATACCCTGCATGATTTTCTGAGTATTTTTAATATGAAAAATTCCAACTTTTTAAAAAATTTCCAGAAAGGACTACTTTGGATGTCGGTTTTCGTTCGTTCGAAGTTTTTAATGTCGTCTAGGCTACTATAAAGTTCTAGCTTGGATCCGATACCACTGTAGGGATTCTATAGCACCACACTAGGTTTAGGGTTGCATCACACATGCTATAACAAAAATTTAGAGGGTGCTAAACAATTCCAAATATGAATCGAACTAGAAAAATAGAGTAACAAGTTATAGCATCACATACTATAAAGTGTCTAACACTAAGTGAGGAGAAAATACAACCTTTGTAGACCTCCTCCTAGACTCCTTGGATCGTATAGGGTTTGAGTCGGTTGGCTTGTATCCTTCCGCGTCCACGATGATCCACCATGAAGTCTCTTTGCACCAAGCTCCAAGCTTCATTTGATCAAGGATGAAGATGAAGCAAACACTCCACTCAAGTGGGCTAGATTAAAGTGAAATAGTGATTTGGGTTTGGATCTCAATTAAAAACTTTTTATTTTTAATCCTTTCTCTTTCTTTTAAACCCCTAGTGAGCTTTGAGGAGAGAGAGGAAGAAGGAGATGGCTCAAGCTAAACTCAAGAGAGAGAATAATATGAGAAAAATGAATAACCCTTGCCAAACTCAACAGAGCAAGTGAGAGTCATCATGCCAAACTATGGTTACAAAATATCTAGATATTTTGTAACTTGAGCTTAAGCAAAACCATGGGCTAAAACCATGGGTAAATGAAACCATGGTTTTGACTTTGTCAACACTAGAAAATGAGAGTTGAATAGTCAACCATGATTTAATTTGCCATTTTGCTTTTCTCAAATTAACAAAATATATAAATTTGTAACCATGTGAGTCTTGTATTGCCACCACCAATGTATCATCAACCATGACACATGTATGCTTGCATGTGTGCATCCATATCAACATATACATACACTCATGCATGCATCAAAAGAAATAGGTTTTAATAAATAAGCTAATGGACTTAATATTAAATCAACACTTGATTTAATAACCCGGTCATATCACATACGACCCGTCCAATAGTAAACGCCCGAATAAAATACGGTATCCAATACACGCATTTAATCCAGCTCCCGCGCATATCACATATGCACCCCATATCATTTCTCCTGAGCTAAGAGACTCCTTTGTGGGACTCTAAGACTCGTCAATACGCTAGCAGTAGGTAGTGATCACATCACATGCCCACAAACCGTCAGTGACACAAGCTGTACGTAATGGCTCCAAGGTATTGAGCGATCAGAAGAAACACAAGCAAATCTGCTAAAACTCCCGTCGAGCCAACTGGCAACATTTACCGTACAGTCCGGTCTCATCATCAAATATGCTGCATATGTGAGTCTAGGGATGGTATCGTTGACAATAACCCAATAAGTCATGCCGATATACGGCTCATAACAGATCGAGAAACTATTGATAACACTTATCAGTAAATCTCAGCAGCCCTGGTCAGGGACTTCCTGTTATAGCCAATCGTACATGGTGCAATATCAACCCCCAATACCGGGAGAGACAAAACCCCTCCTATCGTTCATTGCCTCCATGTGCCTCGGGACTGTACCCAAAATCCACATGTTTGCACGCCTCAGTAGAGCCGTGGTAGGGTGGAGATCAAAGTACAGTGAGAGACACACAAGACTCTATGACGATCTCGGGTCTACATACTAACATGTACCAGTGTCACCTGGGAACTGCTATCCGACGATAGATATAATACCATATAGGAGTTCTTGGCGAGTCCGTTCAGTGTACCCAGTCTCCACTGAGCACCCGTATACGATCTTTAGTGTCACCACACCAATGGATATGGGATCATCCATCGCCCATCATATGGGACAAGTAACGTATACGCTGGTCTACTCTGGTGATATCGATGCCCCGTCTCGATACACCCACGACTAGGAACATTTCAAGGATATGCTCATAGACTACACATGTCCCACTAGTATGATCCGCATCATAATCTCAGTAGTCCTGCATCATCCTAAGGGCTATATCAACATGTACTAAATAAATGAAAGCATGATCAAATGAACATGTCAAGATAAAAGGTGCAACCAGATAGCATACTATCATGTCGAGCAAGAATGTCTCCTGAATACACACACACACACACACACACACACACATACCGGTACATACACTATCAGATAATGGCATCTGGGGCATACATATATCCAACAAACATTTCTTTTTCTCACTTTTGTGTACACTTTAATATATATATGATGTATGTTATTGTGTCATGGTTGTTGATATATGCAACATGGGTGTATAAGACTCACACCATACTCTTGATAATTAAAGGTTTTTATTTATTTTAGTAATTCACAAATTGGTGGAATTAGTCATGGTCGAAGCTTGTAGTGTCCATTGACTTAGTCCACTAATTTGTTTTACTTAAAATATTTATTAACCTAACCATTATCCTTAGCCATAGTTTAATCTCTACATGAGTTGGTATATGATACAAACCCACCCATGGTTGCTATGTAGGGTTCCTCTCGACGGCAGCAAGGTTTCGGGAGGCATCGTCCATGCCATTTTCAAAAATTTGCCGTTGAAAGGAACTCTAAATATGATCGTTAACTAGAATACAATACGGAAACAAAGTAAACCATTTACTTTCTAAGTGAAATCGAAATACAACCTTTGTAGATCGGTCCTTCACTTCATATGCTCCTTGCAGTAGTCCCTTCGCTGCGATCATCAAACTCCCGGAATCTTGGACGGCTCCATGAGAAGAGGGCAACGGTCTTTCTTGAAGTCTTCGAGGCCGAAGATGATCTACGTCGAGGGATTACTAACTCAAGCTACCACTTCACCAAAGTGAAGCAAACACCCGATACTAAAGGGCTAGTCTAGTAGAGGATGAAGAAATAGGAAATGGGTTCACTTTAGAATCTCTTTTCTCACAATATTTCCTCACTTGGATCAAACCCTAGCAAGCTTTTCTTTTGGAAGAAGATGATGAAGAAAGAGATGAGAATGAAATGAATCCAAGTGAGTTGTGCTAACCATAGGTGAGTGGGTATCATATACTAACTTATGTAGAGACATAACCATAGCTAATTATATTGGTTAGGTTAATAAAAATCCTAAGTAAAAACAAAATGAGTGGACTTTGTCAAAGCACTTACAAGCTTCTACAAGCTTCATGCATACAATAATTATCCACTAATTTTGGATTTACTTTGGATATTAAAACCCCACCATTATAATTAATATGGTGTATGTCTTATACACCCATGCATAGTGTATCAACAACCATGACACACAAAAATAAATAATGCACATCATTATATATCACATATATATTACATGTACACACAAGTGAGAAATACTTAAGTGAGCCAATGTTAGTCAATGTAAATTAGTATATCAAATATACAATTATACACTAAATTATTAAATCAACACTTGACTTAATAATTCGGCTATATCACATATAACCGACTAACACTAAATGTACCAACTTATCGAATCAACACTTGATTCGATAACCCGGCTATATCTCATATAACCGACCGATACAAAAGTCGCAAGAATAGAATACGGTATCACATACACGCATTATTCTCGGTCCCGCACATATCACATATGCGCTCCTATTTCGTTTTGCCTTAGCCAGTAAAACCTCTATGTAGGACTCTAAAGACTCGTCAATACGCCGGCAGTAGGTGATGATCACATCAAGCACCCACAAGCCGTCAGCGGTACTAGCTGGACGTAACGGCTACCCGGGTATTGAGCGATCAGAAGATCAGCAAGCAAGCCCGCTTTAACTCCTGCAAAAGCCTGACAGTGACACTACCGTACAGTCCGGTCTCCTCGTCTGATATGTTGCATATCAAGTCTAGGGGTGGTAAACGTCAGACCCCAATAACTCGATAAGTCATGCCGATATGACGCTCATAACGGGTCGATAAACTACTGGTAACACTTACCAGTAAATCTCTAAACCAGCCCTGGCTAGGTACTTCCCTATTATGGTCAATCGAGCACAGCGCAACATCAACCCCCAATACCGGGAGAGACGAAATGTCACGCCCCGCTTCCCAGAGTGCGCTAAGATAGGCACCGGGAGAGACGAAAAACAGTAAAACTGTAAAATGGTAATGTGGGATGTACAACTAAGCAATATGAGATGTAAATATTCCATTAGATGTAGTATATTGTAGTATAGTATGTAAAATGGTTGGCTCTGTCACGTGCCTATCTTAGCGCACTCTGGGAAGCGGGGCATGACACGCTGGTGGTGAATTAATATGATCATATCTGATTGAATCTGAAACAATTTCAGATCAATCTCACGAATAGGTTAACCCACAAACACGTCAGTGATGCTAGCTACATGTAACGGTTACCCGGTTATCTGTCAAAAGGGTAGGTCGATGAGCAAACTTATCCGAAACCAAAAAAATCCCATCAGTGACAATTACCGTACAGTCCGGTCTCTTCGTCAAAGAGTGTTGTATATCAGGTCTAGGGTGTGGTTACCGTCAGACCCCCAATAACCCAATAAGTAATGTGGATGCTTAACTCATAACCGTCCAAGATACAACTGATAATTCCTTATCAGTTTATCTCAATCGCCCTAATTAGGGACTTCGGTTATAGTTATATTTTACATAGCATAACATCGACTCCTTATACCAGGAGAGATGAATCACATGATGATCGCTCACTACCACCATGTGCTTCAGGACTATACCTAACGAAAACATGTATGCGTGACTCCGCCGTAGAACCGTAGTTGGGTAGAAGTCAAAGTATAGCCGGAACACATACAAGATACTATGACGATTTTAGGTCAAAAGACTAATCGGTATCATTGTCACCAAAGAACTGCTATCTGATAGGTATGTATAGTACCATCTAGAAGTTTTCGGCGTGTCCATTCAGTGTACCCATACTCCAATGAGCACCTGCATACAATCTTCGGTGTCAAACACCAATGGCTGTGGAACCAGCCATCGCCCTCCTTGGGGGTCAAAAAACGTATACACCAGTCTACTCTGGAGTGCCGATGTCCTGCCTCAACACTCCTACGACTAGAAATACTTTAAGAATGTGTTTGCTATCATCATAATCCTGATAGTCCTGCAAAATTCTAAGGACTTTATCATCATGTATAAGAATTAAAACATATACGCATAAATGATAAAGCAAACCAGATAGCATACTATCATTTCGAACAAGATTATTTTATCTATATAGGTCTTAATACAATTACAATTATTGCCTTCATGTCACCCGTATCCAACAATTCATACAAACTATTTTGGGGTTGAAACATCCGTATTTTGTAAGTATTGGTTTTTTTTACAATTTTGAAAATATGCATGGGTTTAAAAATAAGTTATCTCTCCAAATTGGGAGCGGAAACAATTTTCCCTTGGAATAAATACCATAAAATTTCTTATGAATAAATACCATGAACTTTGTTTTTTCGAATCAATGTCATGGAATTTCAATGTTTTCCAAATAAATACCTTGAATTTGTAGTTCATGAATAAATACCATGAACTTTCATCGTCTTCCAGATAAATAACATGGACTTTATTTTTTACAAATAAATAGAATGCACTTTCCCATTTTTCAGAAAACTGCTTTGGACTTTGTTCTTACAAATATATACCATGAACTTTCAAAGTTTTTCAGATAAATAACATGAACTTTGTTTATATAAACAAATACCATGAAATTCCATTTTTTTCTATATAAATACCATGGAGTTCACGAATAAATACCATGACCTTTCACCGTCTTTCAGATAAATACAATGGGCTTCGTTTTTGCAAATAAATACCATGAACTTTCTCCAATTTTCACAAAACTACCATGGACTTTGTTTCTCACGGATATATACCAACTTTTGAAGTTTTCATACAAATAAATACAATATTTAGCGTTTTTCTCATAAATACCAAGGACTTTGTTTTTTACATAAATACCATGGAATTTCAACGTATGATCTCTAGATAAATACTATAGACTTCTCTGTTTATGAATAAATACCATGAACTTTCATCGTCAAAAACAGATACATGAATGGGATTCCATTGCCTTTTTCAGATAACCATATGGATAGTATTTTAAAAAACAAATACACGAACTTCCCATTTTTTAGAAAACAACCATGGACTTTGTCTTTCACAAATATATACCATGCATTTTTGAAGTTTTTCGGATAAATACCATAGACTTTGTTCGATACAAGTAAATACCATGAACTTTCACTTTTTAAAGATAAATACCATGGACTTTATTCGTTACAAACAGATATCATGAACTTTCATCATTGTTCAGATAGATACCACGGATTTTGTTTGTTACAAATAGATAGCATCATAAATCTTGGGCATCAAGCACTGCATGACTCTGGCTGTAATACTAGTTTAAGTTACTTCAGTGAAAACATGGATAGTTAGATGAAAAAAAATATCTAAAGAGAAGCTGCAGTCAGTCTCAGCGGTGGAAGAAAAAGGTGGGCGGGGTGGAAGACGAACCAAAGAAAGTGGAAAAACCAAAAAAGGAAGAGAGAGAAACAGGAGAGAGGGAGAGAGCTAGCTACTCCTCTGCTGCTGCTGGTTCCCCCATCTCCTCCATCAATCGGCTGAGATCTAATATAAAAAACCCCAAAATTTTTCATCAATCGCTCAATCAATGATCTCCTCTGCGATTTCACCAAACCCTTGAGAGTCAAAATTCCAGCCTCAGATCGCAATCGCAATCGATGAAGGCACCGTGCTGCTCGGTGTGCCACAGCCGCTACGACGAGGAGGAGCGGACCCCTCTCCTCCTCGTGTGCGGCCATGGCTTCTGCAAGGCCTGCCTCACCCGCATGTTCGCCGCCTCCGCCGACACCACCCTCCCCTGCCCCCGCTGCCGCCACCCCACCGTCGTCGGCAACAGCGTCCACGCCCTCCGCAAGAACTTCCCCGTCCTCTCCCTCCTCTCCTCCTCCCCCTCCCCTTCCTCCTCCTCCGGCTCCGAGCACGACGACGGCGAGGACGTTCTCGGCCGCCGATTCAGACATCTGTCCCTCGACGACGACGGTTTCGGGCCGCCGAGCGAGAACGGCTGCTCCAGGCGGGGGAAGCGGCGGTGGCGGAGCGGCTGCTGCTCCCCGATCGATCTCGGGGCCCACCAGGTGAAGCTGGTGAGGCAGATGGGGGAGGGGAGCAGCAGCAGGGCCGGGCAGGAGACGTGGTCGGGGGTGCTTTCCGGCGGGAAGTGCAGGCATCAGGCGGCGGTGAAGAGGGTGGCGATCACGGAGGACATGGATGTCGCGGGAGTCCAGGGAAAGCTCGAGAGCCTGCGGAGGGCGTCCATGTGGTGTAGGAATGTGTGCGCTTTTCATGGCGTTGTGAGGATGGACGGACACTTGTGCCTTGTCATGGATCGGTATAGCGGTTCGATTCAGTCGGAGATGCAGGAGAACAAAGGCCGGCTTACCTTGGAGCAAATCCTCAGGTATCGGTTAGTTGATTGCTTAGTGGCATGTGCGAACACGAGTGGCAATACCATAAAAAGATAGAATAGAGGTAGCCCACATATATGATAAGATGAGAGTGAATTAGTTGGATAGTTTCGCCGTTTTCAATAGAGGCTTAGAGATGTGTTGGCTAAGAAATTTTAGGTAGTAAAGCAACGAGGGCTAGATGTAGGCCTATAGGAACATGGGAGAGTTTAAGTTGGTTATCAATTCAGCTGAGGAGATAAACCTTAATATGGTTGAGTGAAAGAGAAGATCTCTCATGTAGCATAACTCAACAGCGTTATCTTTGTTGTTGTATTCGTTTTGTTTTTCTTGCATAGCGCAATACCCTGATAAAAAGCCACTGGAAAGAGAATGGCTGTCATTAGCTTTACAGTCATATCTTGAATATTGTCATTGACAAGGTTTTCAACTTTTAACATGAGACTTGTTATAACCTGGTTTCTTTATGCAATCTTAATGCCTCAATGTTGCGCCAAGATACCAAAGTTCTGATCTTGAGGGTTAAGATACATGTTTTATATATCTATCATGTATGTTTTCTCTGAATGAAAGTGTTCAGCACTTTCCTCTTGCATATTAGAGTCTATGAAGGCTTCACTCAGTGCTAGATCTATAGTTAATAAGATTCCAAACAATCAGTGTAGATACATTCCGAGCTTACACTAATGGTTAAAAACTTCTTGCCTATGGCCATAGTTAAACATCATCTTTCTTTTTTTGGTGTAATTCTCATGGTTTCATTACTATTGTTCCATATAGACTTAGCGACAATGAACTCTTAAATTATTATATCCTATGATGTGGTTGGCAGATATGGGGCAGACATCGCTCGTGGAGTTGCGGAACTTCATGCTGCAGGTGTTGTATGCATGAATCTAAAGCCATCCAATCTTCTTCTTGATGCAAATTCTCGTGCCGTGGTTTCTGATTATGGGCTCTTGGAAATTCTCAAGAAGCCTTTGTGTCGAAGAGCTCGATCTTCTCCTGAGGAAGGTTCTTCAAGGATGCACTCATGCATGGATTGCACAATGCTAAGTCCGCATTACACAGCTCCAGAGGCATGGGAGCCAATAAAAAAGTCACTCAATCTATTTTGGGATGATGCAATTGGGAGTATATCTGAGGAGTCGGATGCTTGGAGTTTTGGATGCACCCTTGTGGAAATGTGTACCGGTGCTGTTCCGTATGTGGCCTAATACGCAACCTATATTAATCGGCAAATTTTCACTATGAGTTATTTGGTAATATATATCAACATGTGTGCAGATGGGCGGGATTAAGCTCGGAAGATATATACCGAGCTGTTGTCAAGGCTCGGACCTTGCCCCCTCAGTATGCAAGTGTGGTAGGAGTTGGAATTCCTAGGGAATTGTGGAAGATGATCGGTGAGTGTCTGCAATTCAAAGCAAATAAGCGACCGACATTTCATGCAATGCTTGGAATATTCCTTCGGCATTTACAGGGGATACCACAGAGCCAACCTGCAAGCCTTGATAAGTAAATTCATAATTTATATGACTTTAAATCTACCTTATTTTTCTTCTGCATCTTACATGATCTTGCTTATTGGTCAAGCTTCTTATTCCGAGTTAGAAGAATTTGTAAATGAATAACGACATTGTAAATGAAATCCTTTTATTACTTATATTATTCAATCTTCTTCCAAGATATTTGACAATACCTACATATTTTTAATGCTTTTTCTCTCTATCTACTGGAGTTATAAGGAAGCTCTTGCAAATATTTCCATCATTCTTGTTTTTTGGCATGAAGCACCCTTTGGGTTGCCATTGTTGTTATTAGTTGCTTGGTTTTCCCTTAAGTAATGTTGTTGAGAAAATGTTTCCTTCTCAACACTACTGATACTCTCTTTTTTCTCTATTTCTTGTGGCACATTGGCACTTTAAATGGGTAACATTTAATGCCAACTTCTTGAGGGAAGCACAATCTTAGGAAAGGATGATATTAGTGGCGGGAAAAAGATAATAGTTCTTTTGGGTGAGTTGTTCCTATTAACTATAAATTTGTTAGTCATCATCATTAGAACAAAAGTGAACAGGAAAAGGGAAACATGTTTTTGGGTTCCTGTATTTAATGTAAATAGGGGAGATGGTAGATTGAGGGTCTATGATGGAATCAGCAAGTCTAACACACTCTATGGGCACACACACAGTTTAGAGGGAAGAAGCAGGGTAAGGATGTATTAATTTTAGTCATTAAGTTTTCGGTTTGAAAGAAGTAAGGTTTAGATCAAATATATGTTAGAAGATAATAAGTTGGACTTGCAGATATTTTTTCTAAACATGATATTAGCAGAAAATAGAAAAATGAACAAGAAAGATAGAAGTATGTCCGAATGTGTGAAAAAATGTGATCAAATTGACATTTTGATTAGATTTCTTATTTTGTTATTAAAGCGTTTGTGGCCAACTAAGTCATCATGACAGTCTTTCTACTTTAGTAGTAAAGCACCCATTTCATAGAAGTTCCAAATCAAAATGGAACCTTTACAAGAAAGTGGAAAAGTGAAAAATCATATTATATTTGCACTCATCTCAGATTCTCAATACAAAAAAAAACTAAGAAACGACGAGACATTCTCATAATCTTGATCAGAACTGTAAAATTTATGCCTGCATCCACTGGGTTATATTGCAAGTGGTTTAATAGTGATGAATTATGAGATGGACCCTTAAATAACCTTTATAATGACTCCAAATTACACTTGGATTCTTTATTATGGCTTAAATCGTAGGCAGCAGTCTTAGAAGTTCAGATGTTACCTCCCACCAATGTGCCATCGGTCCACATCTTTCATGTTACCCAGTGATTGTTGGGATAGATAAGACAGAATTAAAAATAAAACGATGATCCTGAGAATTACCAAATCAAATGTGAAAACAACACAGCTAGAATAAACAAGCCAACCAACACACAAACAAGAAACACTTATTTTTTATTTTACGTGGAAATCCCTTATGGGAAAAACCACGGGACAAAGGTCCATTTCCTTTCTTTTCTTCCACTATACAAAGATAATGGGATCACACAAGTTTTCTTCTCTAGGCAAAAATAGAGGATCATAACATCAAGGGAACACTCTTTGGATCAATACAGCACCAAAGTCGCCACCTGTAAAAAACTAAAGATGGATTACAACAACCACCACAACAAAAAGGGCTTGAGAGGATATCACCAAAATCAAGAAGAAATATAGGACTGGAACAGAATCCTAGTCGATGGACAAACCCTTTTAATTTGAGGTAAATTAGAAAAGAATACCGTTAAATCATTGACTAAAAAGAGCACACCATAACCCCTTACTCTCTCTCCCCCCCTCTCCCTCCTATGTTGATTTTGGTGCGCATGAAGCAATCATCGCAGCAACAGCCACTATTAAATCAGCCCTATTGGGCTTGCGGGCTTTTTTGTGCACACTAAAGGCACGTGAGTGCTTCACACATGGATATGGGGTCCCCTCCACGAGTCGGAACCCACACACCCAACAGTAATTCCAGAACAAGCCTTTGTCCCAAAACTCTTGGGGCAAGCATTCCGCTATGCTAAGGAACTCCTTGTTTGGTGATGCCCTAACATATTTTCTATAGAATCATATCATGGAGATCCAACTATGTATTACGCCTTGTGCTGGTTATCTAAACATTGTTCCTCTTTTATCCTGGCTTTGGATATGCAGCGAAAGAGCAAGATGCTTTAGTGTGTCACTTCGTAGCCAGTAACCCTGCTTCCCTTTTATTGTTGTGCGTCCCTGCCACCTCATGCGATCAACCACCCTTAACTGCCTACATACTTTTACCCTTGCTGTCTCTTTTCTGATTAAACTACTTATTACCACTAGTTTCCTCCTCCCATTACTGCTAATTTCTTAAGTTTCATCAACCAATAGTCCTTTTTAAATCATCATTTTTTGGCAGCACTTGAATTGAGATTTTGGTATAACCTGAAATTATGTAGTTTAACAGAATTACTTGTCTCTCCCTCATATAACCTAAATATTTGCAAATACATTCCTTGATTCCATCCTCACTCCTCCCCCTCTTTCCTAATATATAAATATCTGAACTGCTTATGCTCTTTTTGTATAATACAGTGATTTCACGAACGTTGCTACAAATGCGACAGAACCATCCCCAACATCTGTTTTGGAAGTTTTCCCTGAAAATCCAAGTGTTTTGCATCAACTTGTATCCGCGGGAGATATAAGTGGCGTCAGGTAAAACTTTCTTATATCTTTTTGGAAGAATGCCATTTTTCATTTTATAATTGATTGCTGGTGCATTTGCTCCTCATCTCTTTATCTCCTCATCTTAATCTTCATTTCCTTGTCTTTATGTTTTGCAGAGACCTTCTTGCAAAGGCAGCAAGAAGCAGAAATTCAGTTCATTCACTTCTGAAAGCACAGGATGCTGATGGCCATACTGCCTTGCATTTAGCATGCAGAAGGGGCTCTATAGAACTTGTGGAAACCATTTTAGAGTACAAAGAGGCTGATGTAAATATATTAGATAAAGACGGTGAACCTCCAATTGTGTTCGCTTTAGCTGCTGGTTCTCCAGAGTGTGTTCGTGCTCTCATCAGTAGGTCTGCTAATGTCAGTTCTAATTCCAGAGAAGGGTTCGGTCCATCTATTGCGCATATTTGTGCTTGCCATGGCCAGCCTGAATGCATGCGTGTAAGTTGCCACTTTTTTGTGTAATCATTTCTGCTTCTTAAAGTTATTATCAACAGTTAGCTTATACCGGTTTTGGTTGATGTCAGGAGATACTACTGGCGGGGGCTGATCCTAATGCAGTAGATGATGAAGGTGAATCTGTACTGCATAGAGCCATTGCAAAGAGATTCACGGAGTGTGCTATTATCATATTGGAACATGGAGGATGCAGATCAATGGGAATTATGAATGCACAGAGAAAAACGTAAGACACTATCCTATGCTGCTTTATGGAAACAAATTTGACCCCCATTATATAGCGTCAAAAGAATTATATTTGTTTTACTTTATGGGAAACTGTATTAAGTAGAAACTAGACTTTCTTGCTTTTCCTTTTTTGTCCTCCACTGCCATCATCTTGACTGATATTTGATATGTTCCAGTAGTTGAGGATGACAGCATCATAAGAAGCTAGTTTAAGGAAGGGCATTTGTATATCTACACTTATTAGCAACATTAGTGTATAATGTTTGTCTTCCATCATATATATTTTCCAACAATGTACTGCTTGTTCTTCTGAGCAGTTTAACCTCAACCTCAACCTCTTATTATTATTGTTCCATCATATAAGATAGCTTTTCGCATAAAGAATCTCATATTATTATGCATAATGTTTACATGCCAATATTGAAACAGTATGGTAACAATTGGTTCTGTTTAGGCTATTATAGATAAAATGTCTTTTTTGGTAACCCATATATATATATATATAGAGAGAGAGAGAGAGAGAGGGGGGGGGGGGCTAAAGTTCACTAAACCTCCAATTTGTTTGGCAGTATCCCAGAAAACCCCCGAAAAGTTTGATTGGCACAGAAAACCCCCAAAGATAATGGTGACACGTCATTTCCGTTAGTGTCACATCATCGCCCCGTTAGCCAAGTGCCAGATCAGCAAAAAATACAAAATTTCTTAAATTACTCTCATCTTCCTCTTTCACATCTTGTCCTAAATAATTTGTAAAAAAAACCCATAAACTCTAGGCCACCACCGGCGCCGGCGCCACCACTTCCGCCGCCGGCGCCGCCTCCCTCTCCTCCCCATCGCTGCCGCTTCACCCTCTCCCCCTCCTTTAACCCTAACCTTTTCCTTAACCTACCTCCTCCTCCCACCCTCTCTCCTCCCTGACCTCCTCCCACCGCCGCCCTGACCTCCCCAACCCCCCCGCCACCTCCATCATCATCATCACCCTCTTCTTCTTCTTCTTCCACCTCCCCACCCCGACCCAGCATGTCCACCTCCTCCGACACCCTCCTCGCCCTCCTGCGCTCGTTGCCTCCTCCGACCACCCTCCTCGCCCTCCTGCGCTCGTCGCCTCCTCTGACCGCCCTCCTCCAAAACCCATCCTGACCAAAAATTTAGATATTAATTAACAATTTAATATAAAATTAATAATTTAATTTATAAGGGCAAAATAGTCATTTTACATGCCTACTTAACACCGTTAGCTGGTCACCGTTAACCTTGGGGGGTTTCTGCGCCGATCAAACTTTTTTTGGGGGGGGGGGATTTCTGGGATACGGCCAAACGAATTGGTGGTTTAGTGAACTTTAGCCATATATGTGTGTTGGGGAGGGGCTGCACAATGTAAGTGAAAGCATGCACAAGAAGGTGCTTGGTCTCTTGGTGCTGAAGGTTGACATTGTTGAAGGATACAAGCTACTATAAAATCCTGAATGGTATTCTTGGCATGCACTTGATATAGGGGCAACTTTTACTGCAAATGTTTGAAATGCACAAGACGCTCATCTTGCCCAAATTACGTTAATTGGATGTTATTGGCTGCTTTGGAGGAACCTATATACAACTACATATGGAGCTTATTAAAGGCCAAGTGACTATTGGCCTATTGTGGCTCTATTTTGTAGAGCAAATGACAGTTTACAATTTTTTCCCTTCTTGGCAACAATCATATCAAAAAGACAAATGTAGTTGGAAGGAGAAAGCTAAAAAGGATGGTCGCAATACAGAACATAACAAGTATTCGTCATAAGGAGTTGGAGGTAGCTCTCATTGCGGATAAATGGAGGAGAAACGGTTGAGAAGGTCTGAACATGTGCAATAGAGACCGATAAATACACCAGTTAGGAGTGACGAAATTTTAATCAATGTAGCAACGAGAGCTATATGAAGGCCTAAGATTGAAATTTTAATCAATGTAGCACCAGCTGGAGCATACATGTTATACCTATCTAGCTTGTCACAACTGAAACTTGCTTGACTTCTACCAACGGACTTCGTGAGCAAGTTTGCTAATTGATTAATAGGCTCTATACAGAATCACTAACTCCATCTTTACTTTGTTAGGAACAAAGTGTCAATATACCTTAGTGTAGGAGCAGATTGATACGTTGTAGATAACTTCTTTTTTGCCACAATGTGATCTCATAAGTTGAATCAGAAGTTGGGTCCAGAGCCAAGCTCACTAAGAAAGAAACCAACTCAGGTCAATTCACACGTGCTGTTAGCCATTGCCCAGTACTTGGACTCTGCACTAGATCTCGACACACCACTTGCCTCTTGCTTAGCCTGGACGCCAGTTTTTCTATTTAGTTATCTTTGCTGGTTTTAGTTGGGA
The DNA here is from genome assembly GCA_030015575.1 of Agapanthus africanus. NCBI lineage: Eukaryota > Viridiplantae > Streptophyta > Magnoliopsida > Asparagales > Amaryllidaceae > Agapanthus > Agapanthus africanus. The sequence goes on from JASDDO010000031.1 coordinate 106,093,908, forward strand.
TCTCGACACACCACTTTGCTTCTTGCTCACTTACCTAGTTTCCGTGGTTTCTACAGTGTTCAGATGGTTTCTTTCTAATCTTTTAAAATCTAAATATCATATTATGTTTGCTGTGCAGACCATTGCACTTGTGCATTGAATCATGGAATGTGGCTGTTGTACAAAGTTGGGTGGAGTTTGCATCGCAAGAAGAGATAGATGAAGCAATTGACATACCAAGCCCTGTGGGAACAGCATTGTGTATGGCTGCTGCTCTAAAGAAAGACCGAGAAACTGGTACCTTTCACTGTCAATTCCTCCATTTAACAAATATCATAGATGCTTGATCTCCTGTATTTCACGGTTACAGATTGCTTAGTCATGAATATGCTTGTTGAGATGTTTCTTTGCTTGTCATTTTTTTCTTCTTGTTTAGTACATTCTTGACCACCATTATGGGAAAACAATAACTGTATTTCCTCTATATTAATTAGCATACCCGACTGCTCAAGGTGAATCAGTCCTCGACTTTGCTTTTGCATATCTTTCTCAAGAAAGCATTTCTTTGTTTATTATGATGCAAGTCAGAAACTATGCTTGTTTAGATGAGGTAGTCCACAACTCTTTAAATGGATATTATGACGTGCATACTATCTGGTTCAGCGCACCTTCGAAATTTGTCACGAATTGTGTCAGAAGGTAACATCCGCTGCGGATATCCTGTAACCACAGGATTCTTATATGCAGAAAAGTCTTTTGCTTTGCTTTGATATGTTTTTGGACAAGAGCAACGATTATCTCTATTTAAGTGCAAATAGCTGCTAGTTTGCGCACTAGAGCATTTAAGAACAGGATAACATAATCAACCGAGGGCAATGCATTTGAGATACATTCATATACTAGAACTGTACTTTGTAGATGATGAGCTGAAACATATTTGGTTGTTTATAGGAAAATATATATCAGGGGAGATGATGGGAGTATATTGCAGTAAATACTTAGAAAATCCTGAAGACAGAAACTGATTTTATAGGTCTGAGGGTCATCATTGAGCAGCCACTAGCTAGAATAGGTTTCGATACTTCAAACCTGTTATCAGCTCTATATATTCTCTTTCAAGCTTCAAGCAATACCAACATACCTTGCCGAAGAGGGAGGTTACTGTTGTGCATCTCCCTTGTACTGACAAAAGGGATTTCAACCAAAAAATTGGGCACTCTTGCATGCTTTTGTGATGTCATGAATGCATGGAAGTCTTTGTACGCTCTTGGATACTAGTTGCAACCTATCAGCAGAGCACCATATATGGGATTCTCTCCCCAATATAGGTAGCTCTTACTTCCATGTGTAGGCCTTACCTTTTTCCCTTCCTAACTTGCCTTCCTCAGTCATTATATATACCTTTCTTCTTCTTCCCACATGACCTGCATTACATAAAAAAGGCTTTTGTTGTGATTTTTTATGGCAAGGCATGTGTTTACCTTATTGATTTATATCCTTGTTTTTTATGCATAAGCCTATTGAAGATCAGGGGAAATTTCTTACATGTGACCCCATCAGCCTCTTTGCTAGCTCCGTGATTTCTTAAAAACAAACAGGAAGTGTGCCGTTTCTGATCACAAAATATAGTCATCTAGCTGATCTAATATGAAAATCCGTTTATTGCAGATGAACAGATTGCGAGAATTCTTATCTCATTTTCTTAGGTTTGTATTAGTTTATATTCAAAAGATATCTAGATTCAATTGTAAGAAATTTGGCCATGTAAATAGTTAGAAGTTGTGGATATAGCACCAAAATGCTTAGTGGTCCTTGAGGTTGTTTAATGAACAGCACTTTGGTCGAAACAATTGTCTCCTTCTACAGTATTTCTCGTAAAAATGGTAAGCTGCAATCCTTCAAGTCTTCAACAACCGACAGAAATTTATGAAAAGGTGTTCATTGTAATATGTATCAAAATCTCATTTTTCTAATGCTCAGATTTTAGGATGGAGAACATTGTCGTTAGAGGTGATTTATAATACAGTATGTAGCACAAACACTTCCATCATGAAGCCGTACCCATGTCAGACATGGACACTGCTAGGACACCTAATGGCACCGTGCCAGACACTTCTCGCACTTGTATTAATTTTTATAAAATATTTTTTGATTTCAAATATGTCTCACTTTTATAAAAAATATATGTAATTTCAGATGTTTCAAACTTCTAAGGCCCCTTCAAACAACTTTTTGTACTCATCATTGCAGCTTATACACACGGCCACCATTTATGTCGGGCTATATTTATGAGGAAGAACATTTTCTTGGCCCGAATATTATTAGGACCCCACATATTTATGGTATGAAGAAACAATGACAAATAATTGAGGAGTACCACTCCTTCAGAAACATACAAAAATATAATGATCATTTGATCCTAGATTTATGAAAATTGATTAAATACTCCAAACAGCTAAATGATTTAAGACAACTGGAGAATCAGAAGGCCAAATTTTTTTTAGAACCTTGTGAAACGGCATAGTTGACTAGCCAATCTGTGAAAGATTATTTTCTCCAAGGGTGTGATTAACTTTCCAATTGGCTTTAAGAAATATGATCGATCTTATGTTTGTATTTTCAATTCAAAGATATGTCGTTCTTTATAGCAGAAACAACCAAAAGTGAAGATGGTGCTATGGAAATAAAGATCATAATAATAGAGATGCATAAAAATTCAAAAGTTTAACAATAGTAGCATAACCTTCAATAGCAGAAGCAAGATACATTACGGTTAGTTATATGAAAGTTAAAAAGTCGAGGCTTAGTCCTTGTACAAATGTATAAAATTGTGTGATATGTTAATTTTGAATATATATGCAACATTATTAACCACATTATTATAATTGTGGCCCGCAGATGCCTATTTGTGCATTTATTGGTGTATCTGTAATTTATGTAATTATTATTTATTCTTACAAATATTTGTACGGGTGTTTTCTATAATCATCAGGCAATACTTATGTTGCTGTGTCCATGTGCTCTATTATAAGAAATTGTTATTCCCTCATTCCCTTGTCCTGTTGTATTTGTGTCCTATGTCCATGTCTATGCTTTGTAGACCGTGGTCATCAACAAATGACTGATAGTGATTGAATTATGAAAACTTATACCTATAATCATACGTATCAAACTATTGTCATTCTAAATTCCTAATGCTTAGGTTTAGAAAGAAAAGAAGGAGAAAGCTGTTGCTGGTGGTGTTAATTAAAGTTGAAGATGATGGTAGTTATCTCATTCCGAGATAAAGGGATAAGCAATTGTTTATGTAACTCATTGGAATCCATAGCATGCTAACTAAAAGACCGATTTAAGTATTTCCCCCCAACATTTTTTAACAACAAAAGGCACCCAAATCACTATATAAAGTACTTGGTAATGGTTTTCTTTGTCAGGACTTTTGTCCAGTACATACCAACCGATTTCTTGATTGATCAACTCCTATGCCTTTTCTAGTTAGATTATCTTATTACATGTCAGATACTTCTACTCATCTGATATGGTAATTTAGTTTGCTTGACCATGTTCATAGAGGGACGGGAACTGGTAAGAATATTGCTGTCTGCTGGCGCCGATCCGACAGCCCAAGACGAACAGCACTGCCGAACAGCACTTCATATAGCAGCAATGGTTAATGACGCAGAGTTGATGAAGGTAATCATACACCTTACTAACATACCAAAATACCTGCGATTTTTTTCTTCTTCTTTTGATTCAAAGCCAACAACTGACGAAAAAGCCAATGTGGGTTTCTAAGTTCATCTGATTCAAATTGCATGTTGTCATTCTCTGGCATTTTTTTGAGCAGATTATTCTTGAAGCTGGAGTTGATGTTGATGTAAGAAATGCTCAAAATACGACTCCTCTTCACGTTGCATTGAACAGAGGAGCAAATTTATGTGTTGGTTTGCTCTTATCTGCTGGAGCAAACTGTAATTTGCAGGTAAAAAACTCGCCTGCTATGACAACATTTATGTTTGTATTATTTGATCATGTATATTTTTCAATGATGCCTCATGCATCCCATGTTCACATAGTGCAGAATAAAAATGCCCATCCAAATATCATTAACTTAATATCATTTACATGTAATTTCATATAGAAAGAAGTTGATACATCTGGTATGATGTCCATCCAAGCTTTAAGTGTCAATCTTGCAGTCTTTACTAAACAAAGGCATTTCTGTTCTTCCTTAAGGTGTTCGTATTCAGGATATCTTAAAAATTCCATTGCCAGTTTACTAGTAATTCCACTACGGCACTATGTACTTACCATATTGTGCAGTCTTGACATGCCATAATGTTTCTTTCTGGGTGCAATAAGCTTACCCTTCATGATTGTTGAATCCAATCTTTGTAACATAAAGAAATATCAATAAAGTGGGATACTGGTTAATGGGAAAAGGGGCCCTTTTTTGGGGCTTTTGGTGGTGGTTTTGTGTGTGGGTGGGAGGGCGGGGGGGGGGGGGTTCTACAGCTTGATAGTGGACTATAAGTTCTGCATTTGGCTGAAGTCAATACATAGTTAACACTGCATTTTGTAAACTTGTCTGGTTTAGTCATTTTAGCCAAATTGGCTGAAATATTCATGATGAAAAATACTTTGAAGGAATTAGCCTAAATCTCACTTTCAAACTTCTGCTGGGATTTTCTATTCTGATATTGAATAGTCACTTTTAAGATTGGAGTCCTGCTTTACATGGTCCAGAACAAAATTTTGTTTAGAACCCAAGGAATTATACAGCATAAGGATCTTGCTCATGACTCACAAACTTTTATTCATATAAGCAGCGATTCAACAGAGCATTGTTTTCACGCTCAGTCCAGTTCACTTCCTTGGTGCCCTTGATCCTGGACTATCCAGAGGGGCTTATCCAATCTGCAATTCATGAGTGGTATTCAGGCAGATAAATGATTTAATCTTTAATTCACCAATGCTATGAATAATGTCTTGTCTTTCACATTTCTGGTACAAATCTTGTAGGGGGGTGTGGTACAAATCTTGTAGGGGTGTGTGGTTCTTGTAGGTAGATAACAGTAACACACGACTTATTTCTTCTATGTAATGAATACACGCAGAATTTTATGGTGGATTCTCTCAGTATTAGCAATTAGAAACTGCACCACCTAGGTGCAATGTTAAAGCTAATGCAATTACAGTGGCGCTAATTGAGAAAAATGAATGAATTTAATAAGGAAGATCTCAGAGACTTGGAATGCTGTAACATGCATTCTAGTGCATACTATTAGTGTAAATTGTGAGTAGGCGTAATAGCTTTAAGAAAATGGAAATTGATGCTACCAGGATATACCTTGAATCCTCATTAGATTTGTTTGACGTGGGCCGGAACGAGGCAGCCAATCACTGAATTCCTTGAATCTGAATGCAAGAACAAATACAGAAGGAGTCACCGGAAATTATTCTCGGAATTCTCCTTCGATGCTCAAGTTAGAATGTCATGAAGATCAATGGAATTTTGTACGGTTAAGAGTGCATTCCGTTCTTAGGGCTCACCATCAACTTATATTACTTTGCATGGGAGGGGCAAATCAGTCCTCTGTAGATTTAATTAGTCAGTCTCACATATCTTTATGAATATCAGATTTACTTATTGAACTATAATTTAGATATGTTGACATAATTAAAAGATGAGCTATAATTTAGATATAGTGACATAATTAAAAGATAAGCTAGTTAATTAAAGTTCATAACTCAGAATCGACCCTGGGCCAACTACTAATACAAACTCATCAAGATTAAGTCGTTCATCCAATTGAGCTCCAGGCTCGTCCTATGGTCCAATATCAGAAATCATTAGAGAAAATTTCTCTTCTTTAACGGTGCTGGTCCAAAGGTCACACAGTAGTGGTAATTTCCGGTTTGCTGATTGGTATATACTTTAAACTTGGTAGTTGTCTAAAGACTTTTAATCAATGAAATTTGTTATCTCCTACAGTTTAGGGGATAGATCATAAATTATGCATGATGTGTACATCACAACTATATGTGCTTGATAGATATATCCTCTCAACTTATGATCTTCTGCAATAATTTGCAGCTCTATGTGCATCAACTGCCACTATTTGTGAAGAATTAGAGGAGAGAGTGAAGATTAAGAGAGAAATGTTTTGGGGAATGTAATGGATGATTTGGCATAAGCCTAATCCTCCTTTTTATACAGTTAAAGTCATTTTGCTATTATACCCTTATTAAGCATCTAATTACATATAATAAACCCGTGTACACCACGGGTATTCTAACCTTCCTCTCAAGCTGGAGCATACAATATCAAACATGCCCAGCTTGTTACAAATAAGCTGTACTCTATTCCTTTCTAAGGGCTTTTATGAATAAATCTGCTAACTGATGAGCAGTTTGAACATAGTATCGATGATCCCATATTCAATCTTATCCCTCATGAAGTGGCAATCCACCTCAATGTGCTTCGTTTGCTCATGGAACACAGTATTAGAGGCAATATAGATTGCAACCTTATTACCACACATTGAGGAAGTAGGCTCAAAGCCAAGCTCTCCCAGCAGAAAGCGAATCTATACAAGCTCACAGTGGTATTCGCCATGGCCTGTGATCGGATGAAGACCCGGCCCAATCTGCATCAGTGAAGCCTGCCACTCTCGAATTCCACGATCCGAGTACAGTAAACCCTTCCTTGGAGCATTATTCAAATAACGAAGTATTCGGATCACCGCATCCCAATGAGCCATTCGAGGATCAGCCATGAATTGGCTCACAACGCTAACTGAGTATGAGATATCATGTCGAGTGACAGTGAGGTAGTTCAACTTATCGACCAACTGTCGGAATCTTTCGGGATCTTCAACTGAGTTATCTTGGTCCAGAAGCAGCTTAGTATTAGGATCCATTGGAGCCTCCAGGGGTCACCCTAACGTTCCCGCGTCAGCTAGCATATCAAGTACATACTTCCACTGTGAGATGTAGATGCCATCCTTCGACCGAGATGCCATCATTCGACCGAGCAACTTCGATGCCCAAAAAGTATTTGAGACTTCTAAGGTCCTTAGTCTGAAACTTTGTTTTAAGGTGGTGTTTAAACCGTGCAATACCACCAAAAGAATGCGAAAGCCATTGGTGTTATTACAATAGAACACCGAATTGTCATGTGCACCGTCTGAGACCAAACAAAATAACCATCTCAGTAAATTTCTCAAACCACGCTCGAGGAGACTGTTTCAAGCTATACAATGATTTCTTCAATCGACAAACTAGTCCAGACTTCCCCCGAACAACAAACCTAGGTGGTTGCTCCATATAGATATCCTCGACCAAAAAACCATGAAGAAACATATTTTTCATATCAAGCTGATGCAGTGGCCAATGATAGGTAGCCGCAAGAGATATAAGCTGACAAACATAAGTCATCTTGGCCACAGGAGAAAATGTGGTCATATAATCAATGCCGTAAGTTTGTGAATACCCTTTAGCAACCAAACATGTTTTCAAGCGGGAAAGTGTCCCATCAGGATGGAGCTTCATGGTGTATACACAGCGGCATCGTACAACCTTCTTTCCAGCCGGAAAAGGAACCAAATCCAACGTCTGATTCAGTTCGAGGGCAAGCATTTCATCAATCATAGCTTCGGTCCACCCTTTATGAGACAAAGCATCAGAAAGGGATTTGGGTATAGCATAAGAGTTGAGAGGTGATAAATGCTTGATATGCCGAAAATAAATGAGAAGTGGCCACATGATGAGCTATAGGATGAGAAGTACGGCTCCAGATGCTTTTCCATAAGGCAATAGGAAGATCAATGCCAGCCTCTGGTGGACAGCAGGAGCCGAAGGAGCAACAATTGGACGTTCCCTTCGAGCATAGACACTCGTAATAGGTGGAGGTTCCAATGGCGGTGAATCAGGAATCGGTTCGATAATAGCAACCGTATGGGCGATTTCCAAAACAGGAGCTGGAGTTTCGGCTGTTGCAGATGGAGTGTCATCAGAAGCTAAGACATGTGAAATATCCAAAGGAAAATTACTATTCAAATCCAGCGATGCGTGTCTGAACAAAGGGGTAGATTCATGAAAGGTTACATCAACTGAGATAAAACAGCGGTGTAATATAGGACTGTAACATTGATACCCTCTTTGAGTCCGAGAGTAACCAAGAAAAACACTTGATGGCCTTAGGGTCTAGTTTAGAGCCTCTCGATTGAAGATCGTGAACAAAGCACACACATCCAAAGAACTTAGAAGGTGCATGAAATGTAATGGCCGAGGGAATCAAAACAGAGTGAGGAACTTGCCTATCTAATACAGACGAAAGCATACGGTTTATCAGGTAATTGGCAGTAAGTACCGCATCCTCCAATAATGCTTAGGCACCGGCATATGAAACAAGAGAGTACGAGTAACTTCTAAAAGGTGCCCATTCTTTCTCTCGGCCACCCTATTTTGGTGAGGAGTACAAGGGCAAGATGGTTTGTGGATAATATCAAGTTTCTCCATATATTCTCTAAAGGGTCTACTGAAATATTCCCGTGCATTATCGCTCCTGAGAGTACCGATACTAACTCCAAATTGATTCTTGGAGCAAAAATTTTGAAAATGAGAAAATACATTCATTTCTAGATTTCATCAAGTATAACCATAAAACTCGAGAAAAGTCATCAATAAATGTAAAGAAATAATAAAAACCCTCTTGTGCAATAACTGGACATGTCCTCCAAACATCTGAATATACTAACTGAAAAGCATTGTCGACCCTTTTATTAACACGAGAGGGATAACTTGAGCGATGATATTTACACATCTCACATGATTTATATTCTAGAATAGACAAAAAACCAAGAGATGGAACCATCCTCTTCAACGTTTGTAAGGAAGGGTGATCAAAACAGCAATGAACATCAAAGGCTGATGTAGCGCTTGATGTTGGACAGGCTATAGGGCGTGGGTGCTCATCAAGATGGTATAACCCATCAACCTCTTGTCTCGGTGCCAATCGTTTGTTTCGTCTCAAGCTTCTGAAACACATCCTCCAGGAAAAAATGTGGCGTTACAATTCAATTGTCGAGTCAATTGGCTAATAGATAACAAGTTGAAAGGGAATCGAGGCAAGTATAGAACAAAAGTCGAGGGTAATTGTGATGTAGCCAGAATTGAACCCATTCTCTCTATAGCAGCTGTAGTACCATTTGTTAAAGTTACCGGGGGTTGTTCCATGTCTCGTCTTACAGGAAAATTATTTTGCTTCCGTGTTATGTGATCAATAGCTCCAGAATCGACAACCCAAGGACATGGAGCATGTGTCGGCGAGAGGCAAGATAGCATGTGTCGGCGAGAAGTAAGATATATGATCGTCTCTTGCTTTGATCAAATATGAAGTGAGAACAAAAGAAGTCGAAGTCTCTGTATTTCGTCATTTATCGATGCTCCTAAAATAGGAGAAGATACAGCTTAAGTCATCATCATAGGTACTCGTAAACACCAAAGGTGAAAGATACTTCTCAATCAATCTATCGAACACCTGATGGGGATGGCTTAAGCTCACAAGTTCTAACAACCAAATAACAAGAAATAGATCTTCAAAGATCCCACCTAAAGAATCGTAGCTGATCTTCTAAGATCGAAATACCGATCTAATAACAATCTCCAACATTCTCAAGTTATAAGTTTGAAATCAATCATGATCTCCGATAGCAAAATAATGAGAAGGAACAGGAATGAAGGGCTAACTAGTATCGTAATCCATCTCCCAAGATCCGATCCACGATAAAACAACCTCAAATCCACTCAATCGAATCCGAATACGGACTCCGACAACTCCAAACTCCAACAATACAAGCAATCAAGCAACTTATAATGAAAATTAGAAATACCTGACATCAAAATTACGAAATAACCACCTCAAATTAACACCAAACAGCCACCAATCAGCGAGAAATCACTCCAAACAGCAAAATTCAGCGAGAAATCACCCCGAACGGTCACCAACAGCGAGTAAATCTCCAAAAAACTGATTGATCAAGCAAGAAATCGCCCAAATCGGTGAGGAATCTCCAATAACAAGAAGAAAACTTCAAAATCGACCTCCAAAACTAGCAAAATCAGCAAGAAACACCGAGACTAACTCAAATCGAGCTCAAATCATGGGAAAACTTCCAAAAAAACGAGATAAAATTGACCAAGTGAAGCTCGAATCGACCAAGAACTGCTAACAACACCCTCCAATCACCAAGTCGACCTCATTCAAGAGGGAAAATCATTAAGTCGAGCTCCAAATAGCCATCTCGAACTCTATCTGAGATGCAAGCTTCTCGATTTAGCCTTTGTTGAAGTCGATCTGGTTCTTTGAAGATGCTGGAGATCCGGCGGGGGGTCCTGCGAGGGTCGACGAGGTGGGTGGCGGCTAGCTCCGGTGAGATCGGCGGTGAGGTCGGCTAGGATGGCAGCGGTGACTTGGGTTAGGGTTTAGGGTTTGTTTGTTGAGGTTGCTAATGGATGGTGAGGATTTGTTCTTTTGTGAGATGAAGGGTTCATATTAGAACGTGGAAAATGGATGGCGCTAATACCATGTGAAGAATTAGAGGAGAGAGAAGATTAAGAGAGAAATGTGTTGGGGAATATAATGGATGATTTAGCATAACCCTAATCCTCCTCTTTATATAGGCAAAGCCATTTTACTATTACACCCTTTTTAAGTATCTAATTACATATAATAAACCCGTGTATACTACGGGTATTGTAACACTATTGATTAACAAATAAAGTTGTATTTCATTACTTTTAAATGTCGTGATAATGCAGATCATGGTAGTTGAGGATTGAGTTAATAGAGCTATAGGGCTCACTATTGCATAGATACTGTGATTTTTTTCGCTTGCACTGCAGGATTCAGGCACCATGCTCAAATCTTAATATGAAAGCGGAGAAGAATTTTTAATGTGAAAAGATGTTGACCGACATTCTATTTTTTGGTCGCATTCTAGCTGTTGCTACAATATTCTATTTCTAGTTACATAAATCCAGCTAGTTACATAGATCTAGCCAATATTGTTTACCATTGTGTGCTATTGTGGTCGTCTCCATTTACTGTGGCATGTATAGTAAATTACTATTTTGTTCTTACTTTTCCCTGACCTTGATTAGGATGATGATGGCGATAATGCTTTCCATTTAGCGGCGGACGCAGCTAAGATGATTCGTGAAAATCTCAATTGGATTGTCGTTATGCTTCAATATCCATGTCCTGCTGTGGAAGTTAGAAACCACAGGTACAAAACCTATAGATGTGTAGTTATTGTTTACCATGGTATGCATGTAAAATTAGATCTCCCAAAAGTCGTAGTTACGTTAACACCCCCCCCCCCAAACTATTTTCTGTTGCGCAGAACAAATTTATATGTCCTGCTTTCTAATATGTTTTTTTTTGCTAATGGCGAGGGCAAGAGGCCATATATATATATATATATATATATAGAGACCTTAGGAGGCTTTTTCGTTAGGTGGCGTAAAAAAACTTAACCCTCCACCGTCCGTTTATTTGACGATCGGCACCCATCATCTTCATTTTTATCCTCTAAGATGTGGATACACCGAATTTCCTGAGATGTTACCACTTTTTCACCATTGAATTAGTGGGTGCAAAATTAACGGTTTACCGATAATAGAACTTTTTACATTGCTAATCCAACGGTGAAAAATGGTAAAATCACATGAAATTCGGTGTATCCACATCTTAGATGATAAAGCTGAAGATGATGGATGCCGATCATCGAATAAAACGGTGGAGGGTTAAGTTTTTTGACACCACCTGACAAAAAAGCCTCATAGGGTCTTTTTCCTCCATTATTCTCTCTTTATATATATGAGAATAATGAAGAAAAGAGGCCCTAGAAGGCTTTTTCTCAAGCGGCGTCAAAATACTACACCCACCATTTTTTTCGACAATCGGTACCCATCATGTTCATCTTTATCATCAAAGCTGTGGATTAAGGTTCGAGATTTCGGCCGAAACCACTGATACGTATCAGTTTCGGTGGAGACCGATCCGAAACCAATCATACAATATAATTTCGGCTGAAACCTTTAAACTAATTTTTTATACCATTTTTACTGTCATTGTGGGCCTTCGTTGTTAAAAAGCCACAAAAAGTGAACCTACACTTTTTAATATATTTTGCATCATAACTGGATTTTTAAACACCAGGATCATTGTCTTGTAATATAGAATCATAAATTTAAGTATTTAATATACCTACACTTATGTAGTATTACCGTCGAAACCCAAACTGAGATTAGCAAAACTAGCCGAAACCCAGCGAAACTAATAAAATTATGAGAAAATGAAATCGAAACCGAGTTCTTGAACCTTGATGTGGACACACCAAATTTCATATGTTTCTAACATTTTTTAATGGTTGATTTAGCAATATAAAAAGTTCTATTGTCAGTTAGCCGTTAATTTTGCACCCACTAAATCAATGGTGAAAAAATGGTAGAATCACATGAAATTTGGTGTATACACATCTGAGATGATGATCAATGCCGATCATCAGAAAAAATGGTAGATGTTGTATTTTTTCGATGCCATAGGAGGAAATTCCCTTCTATGGCACCTTTTCCTCCATTACCCCCCCTCTCTATATATATGAGAATAATGGAGAAAAGATGCCCTAGGAGGCTTTTTCGTTAGGTAGCGTCAAAAATCAATGGTCTCCACGATTTTTTTTACGATCGGCACCGACCATAATCATCTTTATCATGTAAGATGTGGATACACCAAATTTCATGTGATTCCACCACCTTTTCACCGTTAAATTAGAAATATAAAATGTTCTATTGTCGGTAAACCGTTAATTTTGCACCCACTAAATCAACGGTGAAAAAAGTGAAGGAATCACATGAAATTTGGTGTATCCACATCTTACAAGATGATGATGGGTGCCGATCGTCGAAAAAAAACGTGGAGGGCGTATTTTCTCGACTCCATAGGAGGAAATTTTCTCCCATGGCACCTTTCTTCTCTCTCTCTCTCTCTCTCTCTCTCTATATATATATATATATATATATATAAGAAAACATAAAAAGGTTACAAAAAGAAAATAAAATACAAACAAAAGAAGATCAAGGCTATTACAAAACAATAGCTCAAAATCGAACTTTTAAAAAGGCAGGCAATGCATTCCAATTGCTTTCTAACAAGTTGACGGAATTGATATTAGTGAATTCTGGACCTCTGGTTAAAAGCAATAGATGCGCTTTTAAGTCAACTGGGTGAGCCACAAGTGTCAAATATGGATTTGTTGTTGCATAGGAGTCAAATTGATTTTGATTCGAATGTGGATCAACTTCAGAAAGGAGTGATATTGCGCAGTTCTAGATTAATATGAATTCAAGAAGATTTTGGCTACATATATTAGGAATTTCATGCTTTCTGACTGTTAGAAATATATAAAAATTGCATGCACTTTAGGAATGATTTTTAGTTGAGTCACGAGAATTGTAGATGACTCGGGTATGTTTTAGCATGCTTCTGGTCCCTTTCAATTGTTCAATATTTATCTCCATCAAGTATTCTAGTGATGTTTAAAGAAACAATACAACGGAGTACTTTGTAGCATTGAGTACAGATTCCCAGAAGCTAGTTCTATTGAGAGTAATGAGAACATCTTTTTTCTGTAATCTATCGACTGCTTTGTTTATGGATTTGGTATTATCCGGCACATGTAGTGCACCTAATAATCATGCTGAGAGCCAGATCGTAGAATGCATTTTTATTTCCCATGGCCCAGGGTTCCTTCAATAGAGCAGGGAGTGGATTTATGATTGAAGAGACAACATATTTTCAGTTTTTGCTTCCATCAATTTTGCACACATCAAATTCTTGTTTATTTAGCTGCTAATGTGTTTAATGTTTATGCTATTTTTTCTTTCCCAACTAGGGAGGGATGTGGGATGTGGTTCGGTTGTGGATTCATAGTAACAGTTAACACACTTAGGGGCTATGGCTATTGATTTTCTGCATTAAATGCTGAAATTGTAAATAAGAATAACATGCAGAAGTACGACGAACTTGAGAATACATAGAAAAAAATGAGAGTGAATGTAAACAGATGTCAAAAGGATTGTAGAGAGGGGAATTTTTTTTCCAACCATATAAATTATTATGGACTCACTCAAAACTAATCCTTTCGGGGAGAACAGTAAACCTCCCTCGTTTTCTTCTCCTTTCCTTCAAATTAAATGTAGCCTAAGATATCAGTAGCTATCTAACTTCCACTTGGTCTCTTCCATAAATTTCCTACATATATGAACCGGATCTTTGCTGACCTGACCTTAAACCTATTAAAAATTTCCAAATGAACTTAAATATTAAGTTCCCGAACCATTATACCGTATAGATAACATAGATATATAACCACTTATACCTATGCACACAAACACAGACAAACCAAAAAAACGGAAGTGGCATGCTTTATAGTGTTCGAAACTGAATTTTTAGAACATGTTTGGTGGTGCTCGGCGTGGTTGGGAAGTGGAATGACTTATACGCACGAGAGGGAAATGATATCATGATAGGTATTATGCGCTACGTAGCTTACAACCGTAAGTGCTTTGTATGAATGACTATCATTATCTAGGCTGCACAGACTCGTCTTTTTAGTTTCCGTATCCGTGTCGGACACGGATTCGTGCCCGACACTTGTACGCACGTATCCGACACCGAATTTTCGTGTCCCGCTTCGAAACGAGGCAGCTTTGGATTTGGACACGTATCGGACATGTGTCGAACACGTTAAAAGTGTAGCCACGATACGAAAAGCGATTTCCGTAGTAGTGACGCCTTATTCTTTCAATTAAAGGCGAGAAAACATAATCTCAGTGGAACTTCTTTTAATTGTTGACTTTTTGCAGAATATGTTGTAATGTTATGACACTATCTTTGTTATAATTATATATATCCGTGTCTTCGTATCCTATATTTTAGGATTTTGCCGCATCGTATCCGTGTCCCCGTGTCCGTATCCGTGCAACCTTGATCATTATCAATATCTAGAATATCATGGAAGATCCAAAAATCATTCTTAATCTGTCAACCAAGAAAGGAAGCAAGCAAATTATTTGCTCCCTTTTTATGATTAACAGGGGCTGGACATTGCGAGATTTCTTGGAATCCTTGCCTCGAGAATGGATTTCAGAAGAGCTCATGGAAGCGCTAGCAAGCAAAGGTGTTCATCTATCTCCAACCATGTAAGCAAATGACTTGTATATTACATCTTTTCCCTTCAGCATTCATCAATTGTCACGACCTTCGTGTATTTAAAAATTTACTGCACCCATTCATCTAATTCTTCTTTAGGTATGAAGTTGGAGATTGGGTGAAATTTCGACGAAGTGTCAAAAGTCCTGCATATGGATGGCAAGGTGCAAGGCACAAGAGTGTAGGCTTTGTACAGAATGTTCTAGATGGTGACAACCTTATTGTTTCATTTTGCACTGGAGAGGCTCGTGTTTTGGCCAGTGATGTTATCAAAGTCATACCTCTGAATAGAGGACAGCATGTGCAGCTAAAGCCAGATGTTAAGGAGCCAAGGTATGCGACATTGAATTTTCATGTTGAGGTCCTTTCATGTGATGCCATCTTAGTTTGGTTCTTCTATTTCTACATTTCTTTTCAAGGAACCCTATGTTTATTTCTTTTTTCTTCTTTTTTCGTAACTTTTTGCGCTTTCGATTTTCTAAATTTCTGTTCACATGATGCCAATCAGAAAATCATCCTTTTGTTTTCTTTTTGATTTCTACTTTTCTTTTGGATGATGCCGCTACATTTATGTCAATGGTAGCTCATGCAGTACGCAAAAGTTCTGATAATATTCTAATCTTATTAAAAGTAGGACTCGATGAAAGGCTCACTTGACGTTCTTTACAACAACAACTGAGCCTTTATCCCAAGCATATGGGGTCACTTGACCTTCTTTATGGAGTTTAATTACCATGACAATAATTTAACTGCTTTATATAGCTGCCATATTCTGTAGTTAGTTCAGCTAGCCATTAGGCATCATCACATAATAGTAATGGACCTACTCAGCTATCCTTTAACCTATGGGTATCACAATGCTTTAGCCTTTAAGTTTCTAACATAATTTGTTTTCTAGTATACAAAATCTGCTTGTACCAATTCCTTCATATGTTGCTTCCTCATGATAGTTTGCTTACATTTACCTTATAAATGAAAGTTCAATATCCGGTTAATCATTATCAGGTATGGATGGCGTGGCCAATCTCGAGATAGCATAGGGACTGTTCTTTGTGTCGATGATGATGGAATTCTACGAGTTGGCTTTCCTGGTGCTTCCAGGGGATGGAGAGCTGATCCTGCTGAAATGGAAAGAGTGGAAGAGTTTAAAGTTGGTGATTGGGTTCGCATTCGCCCCGCATTAACCACTGCCATACATGGCTTAGAAGCTGTAACACCTGGTAGCATAGGATTAGTATATTCTATTCGGCCCGATAGTAGTCTCTTATTGGGCCTCTGTTATTTGCCTAGCCCTTGGCATTGTGAACCGGAGGAAGTTGAGCCTGTTGAGCCGTTCAGGGTAATTGCGGTTCCTTTTTCATTTGTTCGCATCATTTTCTTTGGCTTTGTTTTTGGGGTTAATTTCACTTATTTGTTTGATGGGGTTACTGGCTGGTGCAGATTGGTGATCAAGTATGTGTAAAGAGATCTGTTGCAGAGCCTAGATATGCCTGGGGCGGTGAGACACATCACAGTGTTGGGAAGATAAGTGAGATAGAGAGTGATGGTATGCTTCTAATTGATATTCCAAATCGATCAACTCCATGGCAAGCTGATCCTTCCGACATGGAAAAGGTGGAAAGTTTCAAGGTACAAACCAGATGTTCTCGATTCTTAACTGCATGCTTCAGGAGCTTTATGATAGTTAAATGTCCCAGCCATTGCACCGCAACTTTAAAACTTTGAGTTAATGATGAGGTTTGAGATATAAAATTTATATGCTAACATGCTCTGACATTGTGCGTCCTTTTATGGGCCAAAACCTGGGCTTTTGCGGAGCATTATTATTTTTAATTAATCCGCCTTAAACACACACAGTGTGATTTGAATCTCGGAGGCTCTAATACCATGTTAGATGTCCGTGTCGCTATACTAAAACTTCGAAGTCATGATGATGGTTGAGAGTTGTATTTTTACATTATAATAAATATTAAATGTTCTTAACCTAGCGAAGATTTCAATTCTGTTTTGTCAATTGCTGATCTTTTTGTGTGCAGGTGGGGGACTGGGTCAGAGTTAAAGCTTCTGTTCCATCTCCAAAATATGGATGGGAGGATGTGACAAGAAACAGTGTTGGGATTATACATAGTCTTGAAGACGATGGTGATATGGGCGTTGGCTTTTGCTTTAGGAGCAAGCCTTTCTGTTGCTCCATGGCAGACATGGAGAAGGTGCCGTCATTTGAAGTAGGACAAAGGATTCATGTGATGTCATCTGTTACTCAGCCACGGCTTGGATGGTCAAATGAAACCGCAGCCACCATCGGGGCAATTTCCAGAATAGACATGGATGGAACTCTGAATGTGAGCTGTTGATTTAACTTAGCTAATTTTCACTAAATACCATGAATTTTGCAGATAAATACCATTTACTTTGTAAATTGCAAATAAATACCATAAAGTCATGAACTTATAGTTTTTCAAATAAATACCTAAAGCTTTTGTTACTTTTCAGTTTAACAACATTCGTCATTTTTGGCGGGAATATTCTTCATTTAGACGCCCCCTCATTATTTCACTAAAAAAACATGAGGTATTGAACTGAGAAATGATGAAAGCTCATGCTACTTATTTGAAATTGCTGGAGTTATGGTATTTATTTTTGTTATTTTGTATGTAGTTTTTATTTGGAAAACACTGAATTATGGTTTCTACAGAATCCTAACTTGTATGGAGTCTGTTCCATTTCACTCCTTTGGCTATATGTGTACCTTAGAGTTGAACATAAATTTCATATAGCAAATATAATTTCTTTTCCACTTTTTCACTTCTTGTAGACTTCTTCTCAGTATATAAGAAGTTGGAGGATGCCAACCGGTCATTTAGGACTATGACAAACCCCTCACTTGTCATAGCATTCTGAACCATGAATTTGGCATTTATTTCAAGAGGGTTGACGTCAGGTTGGCAGCCGCTCATAAAACTTTTATGGAGCTTTGATTCATAGTCGATCCCATTTGGATGAGAAAAGGCTTAGATGATGATGAGAGAATTTGAACCTTTCTTTACCTTGAATTTGCTGTATCGCTTCATATTTGTGGAAAAACGTGATTTAATTGTCTTTGTTCATACTTGCAGGTGAAGGTGACCGGTCGAAGCACCTTGTGGAAAGTCGCTCCTGGAGACGCAGAGCGACTCTCTGGATTTGAAGTTGGAGACTGGGTCCGCCTCAAGCCCAGCTGCCTCGGTGGGGCCCGCCCCTCATATGACTGGAACAACAACATCGGAAAAGAAACCCTAGCTGTGGTCCAAAGCATACAAGATTCTGGGTACCTCGAATTAGCCGGATGTTCAAGAAAAGGCAAGTGGATGGCCCACTACATGGACGTTGAAAAGGTCCCATCCTTCAAAATCGGACAACACTTGCATTTTCGCCCCGGATTGGCCGAGCCGAGATGGGGATGGAGGGACACCCGGCCAGATTCAAGAGGCGTCGTAACTGGCGTCAATGGCGACGGAGAATTGCGCATCGCATTTTTTAATGTGCCTGGGCTATGGAAAGCGGACCCCGCGGACCTTGAGAAAGAAGAAGAAATGTTCGAGGTCGGAGAATGGGTGAGGCTTAAAGACATAGCCAATCCTTGGAAATCTTTAAAGCCCGGGAGAAGCATTGGTGTTGTGTACGGTATTGGGTATAGCGATGAAGGAGACAATGTATGGGACGGAACAATACACGTGTCCTTTTGCGGCGAGCAGGACAGGTGGGTGGGGCCTGCTTGTGATATAGAGAGAGTGAGTGATGATAACAAGCTTGTGGTTGGTCAACAAGTGAGAATAAAGCAAAATGTGAAGCTCCCAAGGTTTGGGTGGTCAGGTCATACACATAATAGCATAGGGACGATATCTTCTATTGACGCGGACGGAAAATTGAGGATATTTACGCCGGCGGGGTCAAAAGCGTGGATGATCGACCCAGCAGAAGTGGAGAGGGTCGAGGTGGAGGAAGAAGTTTGGGTGGGAGATTGGGTTAGGGTTAGGGCATCGGTTGCGACCCCAACATATCAATGGGGGGACGTGGGCCCCTCAAGTATCGGAGTGGTTCATAGGAAAGAGGACGGCGAGCTTTGGGTGGCGTTTTGCTTCACGGAGAGGCTGTGGGTGTGCAAAGAGCGGGAGGTAGAGAAGGTGAGGGCTTTCAGGGTTGGAGATAGAGTGAGGATTAGGCCCGGTCTTGTGGTACCGCGGTGGGGTTGGGGAATGGAGACTTGTTCGAGTAGAGGGGAAGTAATGGGGGTCGATGCAAACGGGAAGCTGAGGATCCGTTTTAAGTGGAGAGACGGGAGGTTGTGGATCGGCGATCCTGCTGATGTACTTGTTATTGACGATGACGATGGCCACCTTGGCTTCGTCGATGTCTCTTGATGTTGAAGGGACTATTATTTTCTCTTCTTTTAAATTATTATAAGCATTTAAATGGGTTGGTGGGGGCCCATGTGTTAACCATCATCAGTCATATTCATGGAGCTGGTTGGTTGATAAAGAAAGAGGAGGAAGAGAAAAGAGGAAGGTGGGGATATAGGACGTGGCTGTAGTGTTCAGATGTTTGTATTCATGTTTATTCTTTATGCACGAGAGTAAAGTTAGGAGTCCACTGTATGATATGTACATGTACAGGTTAGGCGACCTGTTGGAGAAAATATTAGGTTATTTTTCTCTCTTTTTCCTTCCTATTATTTGGTGATATTTTGTTCTCTTGTGGAGCTCAATGTACAATCTATGCGAAGTATTATTTACCAGTTTAGAGATTTGATGGAGGGTTTTGAGCTGCTGCTGTTCTAGTCTATCATGCTTGTGAGCAGCTGTAACCATAGTGAGTGGCAAGTTTATGTGATATATGGGGGGCTGGGCTTGACTGGAGCCAAATCGCTGTGATCGCATGACCAAAGACATGGGAGATGGAACTTGTGCTGACATAAAGCTAGGGCACTGCCTCTCCTGTTTACCCTTTCAAAGAGCGGCGATTGTAGTCCACCTATAAATCTCATTAGTTATGGGGATAAACTTATGAGCAAAATGTACAATGGTAAAAGCAGCTGACCACAAGTATTTTAGCTGCGGCTGCAGCACAAAATTGCAACAACTGTGGTACCAGATACATTTAAGTCTAAGTTTATATAATATAATTGAAGAGCTTTACATAATTTAGCAAAGAAAGTTAAGAGTATGTATAATTGATAATCAGAGCTATTCCCAAAAGAAAAAAGGGCAAACCCATAAGAGGGAAAAAATTTGAAACACAAAATAGATATAGCCAGAGCGCCAACAATAACCAGGAAGTTGATCAAATCTCTCGAAACAGAGAAAAAATAGATTCAAAAAGAGTTGAATATATTAGGTTATTTTTCAAAATTCTCAAAGACAAGGAGACACTTCCCTCCTCTCATTCTCTATCGTGAAAAATTTCCTTGAAAAAAGAAAAGAAAAACGCGGAAATTTCTATACGACTTTCATGTTACTTTTCTACTTTTCTTATATTTCGAATTCCAAACGGTAGGAAATAAAATAAAAAGATAAATTGTTGAAAAGCCCCAGGCCCAAGTAAAACCTGTCAAAAGGTCCATGGGCTTTTTCAACATGTCAAAAAACTCTAGGCCCATCACTTATTTCATCTTATACTAACAACCATAAGAATTTTAGTATATCCCAAAAAACACCCTTCTCCTTCTCGCATGCCAGTCTCTCAAAAAAAATTATCTCTCTTACCTCCTCTGCTCCCTCTCCCGTCACCGCCATCACCAAAGACGATTCTCGCCGCCTCTTCGTCGCCGCCTTTTCCTCTCTCGTCTCGTTCACCGTCTGTGATCTCGATCCATCATCATTTTCTTCTGTCCCCCTCTTCGATCCCTCCTCCTTCATTACCGAAGCTGCAGAAATCCGAAGCGAACTATCCTCATCATCGTCGGTTGCTCTCTATCTTCTAAATCCAATTTCTTAGTGTATTTTGACGATCGGGTGTTTTCTACATTGCGAAGATAATTTTTTTATTTTCTTTCAATTTTTGGGTTAATAATTTCGATCTAAGACAATTTTAAGTTACGGGTTTTTCTTAATTTTCAGTTACATTGTTGTTTTTATTGTTGCACGGTAATTGTTTGATGAATTGCCCCATTTAGCATGTTGATTGAAGCGACCAAGAAAAATGCAAGTTTTGTGGAATTTTTGAATGAAAATGCAATTTTAGTGTCGTTTTTGTTGTTACATTATTTTTTTTGTATTGTTGTGAGTTTTATTAAGTTGATTTTATAATAGACAAAGTGTTGTTAGAGGCTGAAAAGAATACTTTGAAGGCCAACTCTAACTAGATTGCAGAAGACTAGAAGTTTATGTGCATTAAAATTAGATTAAGTAATAAACTTAAATGTGTGTATGTATGTATTTTGTATGTGCCTACAACTTGTAAGTACTTGCATGTAACTTTTAAGCAACTGTATGTAAGCTCTAATAAGTTGCATGTAATTTTTAAACATTTGCATGTAATTTCTAATAAGTTGCATACAAACTCTAATAACTTGATTATAACATATTATGATCTTAATTGGTGCAAATTCTAGAGAACGATTTGTTGAGAAGTCGTATGAGAAGGACAATGTGAAGGGCGTGTTCTTTGAAGCACAAGCGACACATTGGAAAATGTTTTTGCAAAAAAGGAGGTGCGCAAATTCCATTGGCGAATGAGAAAGAAATGGCTTGATATTGTTTCAGCTTTTGTTTGGCCGAAATTTGAACCCTTTGTTATTCATACATGTATTCATCTATTTGTATTTAGCCGATATTCACCGATATTATTACTTGTTTTGAGTAAGAATGACAAATTACTTATATATTACTGATTTGTCTAATGAATGTAAAAAATTGGTGACGTATTTACATCAATATCATCTATTTTGGCTGATATTGTGATACAAATGATATTTTTTGATATTATATGTTTTATATAGCCGATGTTGGCCGATACTGTGATGTGAATGATATTTTTGTTGATTTATCAGTTTTATAGAGCTGATGTTGGAGGTATGTAAGGCCTGGGTATCCCGAGGAGCTAAGCTTCAAATTTTTTTCTTAGAAATTACATGTAATTAATTAGAAGTTACAGACAATTGTTTAGAAGTTACGTGCAACTAATTAGAAGTTACATGCAACTAAGTTACTGGTAAGTGGTTAGAAATTACAGAAAATTGTTTACAAGTTACATGCAACTTATTAGAAACTACAAGAAACTAATTAGAAGTTACATGTAAGTGGTTAGAAGTTAAAACTAAGTGCATAGAAATCACATGCAACTAATTAGAGCTTATATACAACTGCTTACAAGTTACATGCAACTTATCAGAAGTTATATGCAAGTGCTTATAAATTACATGCAACTTATCAGAAGTTACATGCAAATGGTTAGAAATTAAAGACAACTTATCAGAAATTACAGGCAAGTGGTTAGAAATTAAAGACAACTTATCATACAGACTAGTGGTTAGAAATTAAAGGTAAGTGCATAAAAATCACATGCAACTAATTAGAACTTACAGGTAAGTGTTTATAAGTTACAGACAACTGCTTACAAATTATAGGCAACTTATCAGAAGTTACAGGTAAGTACTTAGAACTTAAAGGTAAGTGCATAGAAATCACATGCAACTAATTAGAGGCAACTGCTTACAAATTACAGGTAATTTATCAGAAATTACAGGTAAGTGCTTAGAAATTAAATGCAAGTGCATAGAAGCCACATGTAACCAATTAGAAGTTACAGGCAAGTGGTTAGAAATTAAAGAAAAGTATATAGAAGTCACATGTAACTAATTAAAAGTTACATGCAAGTTGTTAGAAATTAAAAAAAGTGCATAGAGGTAACTTATTACAAGTTACATGTAACTTATCAGAAGTTACAAGCAAGAGTTTACAAGTTACAAATAACTTATTAGAAGTTACAGACAAATGATTATAAATTAAAAGCAACTAATTAGAAGTTACAGGTGTTGGACATAGTGTCCTCAAAGCAATTATTGTAATTACAGGCAGACGATTATAATGATTGAGGGAGGACCTATACGGATAAAACAGTCTTACTCGAGATGATAGTATACTATCTGGTTCATCATGTATATGTATTATGTGGTATGACAGATCACTATTACATGTTGATAGAGCCCATAGGATTTTTGCTTGACTATCAGGGTTATTGTGGCGATCATACTTGTGAGAACCGGGTAGTTTATAAGCAAATCCTTAAATGTCCATAATCGTGAGAATATTGAGACTGAGCATCGATATTCTAGAGTAGACTAGTGTATACGTTTCTTGACCCCGACGAGGGGCGATGGACGGTGTTCATCACGAAAAACTGCTTTTTAATACCGCTCATTCATTATCATTTTTGTGTTATATCGGTACTATTAATCTGTATTTGCTCAATAAGTACAAATTACAGGTATTCGTGACAAAACACTGGAAACACACTCAAATGCACGAATACGATATTTTTGAACCGACACTACAACCGGAACGGAAAACCGATCAATATTCAAGAAGATATTGCATGGAAACAAATATACAACTTATTTAATCCAAAATGGTCTAACTTGATACAAGTTGTGTAAGTCGACGTTGTACACCCCACGAGTTGCGGGGAGGCGGAAATATGAAAAACAATCTTTTTCTTTAAACTAACATCGACTAACCGAAATGATCTCTGCTAAACTATAACTAACACTATCATATGAGTAATTAGCTACTATGAAAGAAGATTATACCTAATGAAACAAGTCCTTCTTCTCGTTAACCACCTCCTCGTCGGCCTCCTCTTTGTAATAGAAGATCCACCCGAGAGCTTCTACTCTAAGCTCTGCCTCTAATCTTGAGATAACCAGGTTACTCTAATTGCTAATCAAAGTCACCTAGGGAATATAGAGTATGATTATGGATTAATGAGTCTTGCTAATCCTTGATCTCAACACATGAGAGGTTAGGATTAGGGTTTGAAGAGAGAGAGAGAGCTTGAGGAGAGAGAAGGTGAGAGTGAGAATGAAATGAAATAATATCTCATTTGAATATATGAAGCATAATGATTTATTAAATGAATAAATCAAATGATTTATCAACCATGCTTCATTTATTCATTATGAGTGATTCATCTCATGAGTCATTAGTCATTAAATGCACCATTAACTACATGAATGAATCACACAAATGAGTCACTAAATCAATAAATGCAAATGCCACCTTAGCCCCCAAGTCATCATCCTTCTAGAAGCTTCTCGCCAAATTACGAGAACGCCCCTCCTATTCGTGAAAATAAGGAAAAACTTTAGACTGTATAAATCCAATAATCCGATACTAGAATCTGGCTTAAACCAAAGCCGGCTAGTAAAAACTGTCCGAACATCGTACGTGCGTAAAAACACGTATGCGTCCGAACCCTTGTCGTAAAACCATACGACCTCTATATCGTTTCGCCCGAAGTAGGGAAACTCTCTGTGTGGGACTCTAAAGACTCGACTACTACGCTGGCAGTGGGTTTAACCACAGACCGCAAGCGACACTAGCTGTATGTAACGGTCCCCAGATAGATGTCGATAAGAAGGCCGATGAGGAAACCCATCCGAACTCCTACTGAGCCTGATGTGACAATCTCCGTACAGTCCGGTCTGTTCGTCTAGGACTATCGCATATCGGGTCTAGGGGGCGCCAAGCGTCAGTCCCCTAAAAGCGGTATAAGTCGTGTCGGAGTGAAGCCCATTACACCTTGAGAAATTACTGAAAAACCTACCAGTAAATCTCGCTTGCCCTGGTCAGGGACTTTGCGTAATGGCTCTCCAGACACAGCACGATATCAACTCCCAATACCGGGAGAGACGAATCCTGTCTAACCACTACTGCCTCCAAGTGCTCGGGACTGCACCCAACTGCTACCTGTTTGCACGACTCCTTTGAGCCGTGGTAGGGTAGCAATCTAAGAACAGTGGGACGCACTCGAGGCGAAGTAGCAGTGTCATGTCTGCGGACTATGCTGTACTCATGTCACCTGGGAACTGTTAACTGACGACGGGTATAATACCAACCAACAGTTCCCTGCGAGTCCTGTCCGGTGTACCCGTAACCCAACGAGCACCTGTATGCTATCTCCAGTACGACGTACTGATGGCTGTGGGACAGACTATCTCCCCAACTGGGATGAGAAGCGTACACACCAGTCTACTCCGGAGTATCGATGCCCTGTCTCGATAACCCTACGACTAGGGACCTGAAAAAGGATGTGCTTGTAGACTACCCAGCCCCCATTAGTGTGACTGCCATCACAACGCTGGTAGTCAAGCAAGATCCTAAGGGCTCTATCAATACGTACACACATATTAAGATAAATATAACCAAGTAGCATACTACAATGTTTAGCAAGACTGTTAATATAACTGTGAATATCCTAAGCTTCCATTAAGTAATATACAAGATAATATGATACAATAATGGCCCCTAGGGCATATACACTAACAATCTCCCACTTGCACTAGGGCCATGTACTAGCATATCGAAGACCGATCATCTCGAGTAGTCTCTCGAACTGAATCTGAGGTAAGGCCTTTGTGAATGGATCAGCAGTGTTCTCCTTGGAAGCAACTCTCCGGACCTCGATCTCCCGGCGATCTATGATCTCCCTGATCAGGTGATACCGCCTTAAGATGTGTCTGGACTTCTGATGGGACCTGGGTTCCTTCGCTAAAGCTATAGCTCCATTGTTATCGCAATACAACGGTATTGGATCAACAATGGTAGGAACCACCTGAAGTTCTGTGAGGAACTTTTTCATCCAGACCGCTTCTTTTATGGCATCGCAAGCAGCAATATACTCCGCTTCCATCATCGAGTCAGCAACGGTGTCCTGCTTGGAACTCTTCCAGCACACCGCCCCTCCATTGAGGGTAAAGACATAACCTGACATGGACTTGGAGTCATCTTTATCACTCTGGAAGCCAGAATCAGCAAAGGCCTCTATCTTGAGGTCTTTTCCACCGTAAACCAAGAACATCTACTTAGTTCTTCTCAGGTATTTGAGAATGTTCTTTACTGTTATCCAGTGCTTCTCCCCCGGGTCTGACTGATACCGGCTTACCACGCTCAGTGCGTAAGCTACATCTGGTCTGGTGCACAACATCGCATACATTATAGAGCCTACCGCAGAAGCGTAGGGTATAATAGACATGCGATCCCTTTCCAAATCAGTCTTGGGAGACATCTCTTTGGAGAGGGTGATTCCATGACAAGCCGGTAGATTACTGCGCTTAGAATCTTCCATACTGAATCTTTTCTGTATAGTGTCGATATACCTGGACTGCGATAGTCCTAACATCCTCTTGGATCTATCACGATAGATTCGGATCCCCAGAATGTAAGAGGCATCACCCAGGTCTTTCATGGAGAACCTGTGTGACAAGAATCCTTTGACAGATTGTAGCATAGGAATGTCATTTCCTATCAATAGAATGTCATCCACGTACAAGACGAGGAATACGACCGTTCGTGCTACAATTTTACTATATATACATGGTTCATCTGGATTTTTGATAAAGTCATATTCTTTGACCGTTTCATCAAAACAGATGTTCCAACTCCGCGATGCCTGCTTTAGTCCATAAATGGACTTAAGCAACTTGCACACTTTCCCGCTGCTCCCACTTTGATTGAAGCCTTCTGGCTGATCCATATAGACGCACTCTTCCAAATTACCATTTAGAAAAGCTGTCTTTACGTCCATCTGCCAGATCTCATAATCATGGAAGGCAGCAATAGCAAGAAGGACCCGAATGGATTTGAGCATAGCCACTGGAGAAAAAGTTTCGTCATAGTCCAAACTAGGTCTTTGACGAAAACCCTTTGCAACAAGTCTAGCCTTATAGGTTTCCACCTGTCCATCAACACCAATCTTTTTTTTGAAGATCCATTTGCATCCTATGGGTTTTACCCCATCTGGAGCAAAGTCCATACTTTGTTGGTGTACATGGACTCCATCTCGGTCCGCATTGCATCTAGCCATCGTACCGAGTCGCCGCTCTGGATGGCCTGCTGGAAGCTAGTAGGTTCATCATCATGAATGATGCAATCCTCTCTATCCCCATCTATGAGAAAACCGTAGTATCTCTCAGGCGGATGAGATGGCTTACTACTCCTGCGGAGGGGTGCGGGAATGTCCTGTTCTTCTTGAACTACTGGTTCTACCAAACTTTCAGTAGTAGTTTGTGGTTCTGGAATTTCTTCCAGTTCTATTTCGCTCCCACTTGTTTCCTTTTCTAAAAACCGCTGTTCTAGAAAATGGGCATTACGAGAAACAAAAACCTTTTGTTCCTCTGCGTAATAGAAATAATACCCCTTGGAGTTCTTTGGATATCCCACAAACTTACACTGTACTGATCGTGCCTCGAGTTTGTCCGCATGCTGCTTTTTAACAAAAGCCGGACACCCCCATATCTTCAGATACTGAAGATAGGGTTTCTTCCCACTCCACATCTGATATGGCGTGGTAGGCACAGTCTTGGTAGGAGCCCTGTTCAGAAGATATGCCGCTGATTCTAGCGCATAACCCCAGAAAAATCGCGGTAACTCAGCATTACTCATCATGGAACGTACCATATCCAATAGGGTTCGATTCCGTCTCTCCGATACACCGTTATGCTGTGGAGTGTATGGAGGAGTAAGCTAAGAGAGAATTCCTTTCTCTTTTAGGTAACCTAGGAACTCGGCACTTAAGTATTCACCACCTCGATCAGATCTCAGTGTCTTGATACTTTTGCCGGTTTGGTTTTCTACTTCATTCTTATACTCTTGGAATTTCTCAAAACCCTCGGATTTATGTTTCATTAAGAAAATGAATCCGTACCTAGAGTAATCATCCGTAAAAGTAATGAAATAGGAAAAACCACCTCTTGCATGTGTAGACATTGGACCATATACATCGCTGTGTATGAGTCATAAGAGCTCGCTCGCTCTTACTCCATGTCCAGTGAATGGAGTCTTTGTCATCTTTTCTTTGAGACATGATTGACAAGTGGCATAAGTTTGATATTCGAAAGAATCCAAATATCCTTCTCTATGTAACTTAGTTAACCTTGTCTCATTGATGTGACCCAGTCTATAATGCCATAAGAAAGCTTTATTTAAATCTGGAGACTTTCTTTTTAGTGTGTTCTGGACATTGAAAATCTGTAATTAGTTTAAGACATATATACCGTTATCCAGCGTACCGGACCCAATCAAACCATGATTTAGGTGGATGTTAATAACATCGCTTACAAACGTGAAATCATAACCTTCTTTTGATAACAAGGAAACTGATATGATATTACACGATAAACTAGGTACATAAAAACAGTTATGCAAAACCAAAATATGTCCACTCGTCAATCTAAGGTGATAATCCCCTACGGACACAGCTCCCACGCTAGCTCCGTTAGCAACCTTCAGGGTCATATCACCAACCTTCAGCACTCTACGGTTTCTCAGTGCCTGCAATGAATTGCATATATGAGATCCTGATCCGGTATCCAATACCCAGGAAGTAGAGTTGATTGACAGACAATTCTCAATTACAAACACACCTGAAGTCAAAGCCACAGCTTGCTTCGGTTCCTGGTTCTTGGCATTCCAAGCCTTGCAATCTTTCTTCCAGTGCCCTTTCCTATGACAGTGGAAGCACTCATCCTTTGCCACTACTGGCACCGCAATCTTTTTCTTTCCCTTCACTCCCACCTTACTAACACCTCCTCTAGGTTTGGTGGCGGCCTTATTCTTCCTTCCTTTGGCCCAAGCCTTGGACCCGGAAGAAGAAGCACCGCGAACAAATATAGAGGGTGTTTCCCTTGCCTTCTGCACTCCTCAACATGTTACGGAGTTCTGGAAGTTCAACTTCTTTTCTTTGAATGTTGAAATTCAGAATAAACTGGGCGTAGGTGGAAGGAAGGGACTGGAGAATCAAGTCTGTATAGAGCTCGTTCTCCAAAGTCATCTCCAGGTCTATGAGCTCTTCTATATAGCCAATTATCTTTAGGACATGTTCTCCTACAGACGATCCGATGACCAACCTCGCCTGAAACAAGTTCTTTGAGGTCTCGTATCTTGCTATACGATATTGCTCCCCATACAGATCCTTTGTATGAAGAAATATGGATTCGAGATCCATATCCTCGTGCCTCCTCTGATGTTCATTATTCATCGAGGCAAGCATGATGCACTTGGCCTTCGCACAATCTAACTCCCAGGTCTTATGGATTTCCTTATCCGCAAGACTAGATTTTGGACCAGGGACAGCATGTGCCTTAGTGGTAAGGACATACCCCAATTTGTCATAAGTCAAAGCCATTTTGACATTCCGCAGCCAATCTTTATAGTTTGGCCCTGTCAGTATATTTTTCTCCAGTAGTAACTTAAGTCCTGTCATGTTTTGGGTCGCTGCAATGAGAGAGAGAGGGAACACTTTAGCATGATGCTCTTGCAAGTTTAGAGTGGTTTTTAGTTTATCTAAACTGGATGGCTCCCACTGTTTCTCGAATCCCTCCTTAAACCAAAAAGGAAGAACTAGCCAGGACTATTCTCACCATACAATACTTGCTTAACCGTTCAGCCAGGCCGGTGTTGGTACTTCGAGGGAGGTTTTCCAACGCTTTCGCGAAGTTCCTTAATTAAATAACCTCTTTTCTCTGAGGGCGTAGCCCCGCTGACACCTTTCTCGGCACCTACTTGGTTTATAGCATTGATCGTTAAGTGACGAATCTCCTGATGAGTAGCATATACTCACAGTAGGATCGGGATCCAAATATCATAGTGTGATAATGCTAAAGGAATTCTACCAACATTCATCAAACTCCAAATGGTATGCATCTCTTTGCAAATTTCAGTTTCTTTAGAAATTCCCGATATAAATTTCTGCCCCATGCTCTTATGACCTTGGCGTTGGTCAAAATGTCATAAGTCACATGTCAAGTTCTACCTATCATTATCTCGTTAATTTGAACCCATCCGTACATACCCCTGACGTTGGTCAAATGATAATACGACTGTCCCAAACTAACTCATCTATCTATGCAACAAATGAATACCCATCAGCTACCAAACACTATGCCTTGGCATTGGTCAAAATATATAGCTTGAATACTACTGAATACCCAAATAAAATGACGGAGGGCTACGAATGGTTTTGGCGAAACCGTGAACGTAGTGAACTTGATATGACCGAAGGAACCTGATAGCTTTTAAAAGGAGTGGTTAAAGCTCCGCAATAAAAATATCCTTTGTTTTAAAATAACCGAGTGGTTTCTTTTAAACTGTTCCAACGATTCAACTTTGGTTTATTTTCTTTGCATTAAAATAATGCGTCCCATCATTAACCTATCATTGCAGAAAATAACGAAAATACAACGTCCTCTTATGCCATCCGCATTCGCTACTGGGTCCCGTCATCACCCGTTAGGTTACTTAACTAACGACAGAGCAGAGGCTGGGCTAGCGCGGGTGTAAAACATAAGTGACGTCTAAATAGCTATTATATATAGATATTGTACATTCGTCTGACGCAATAATAGGCATTCCAGATCACAGATGAACATTATTGGATATACAAGCAATCCGCGTTTCTTTTGAGCCTGCAACGAAAAACGGATTACACAGTTGTGATGAATAGCCATTACCCCACCTTAGACCCTTACGGGTACGGCAAACTACCCGCCAAGTACCCGAAGTGAAGCGGTCTCCCTCAACAACGTGAGTAGGCCACTAAACACTTCAAAGTACCCGGTAGTTTGTGCACCCCACCTTGGGTCTATCCTAGGAGCAAAAACAGTAAATGAAATAATACAACGGTGGCTACAACCGCAACCTGGATGTGCCCCGCAAAAGAATGTTACATCATATTACAATTTACATCGAATGAATGAATATTAAAACCCATCTCAAACCCCGGCTAATCATCACAACGATCCAATCAAGTTCATAAACACAAACAGTAAAATCATTACAGAAATGTGCAACCCCCTACCAACCGACATACTAGCAGTTAGGGGAGGTTTACGAACACATTATACAAATCACAGATATAATCTAATTAGCCAAACATCGTAGAATTTCAATCGAGCAAACACAATTGATTCTACTTCAAATACTTCTCTGTGCACCTGAGACTTGAGCAGAAACAAAACATTCCAGAAAGAACAAAATTAACACAGAAGAGTTACTGGGGAAATTTGAGTCAACTCGGCGGCGGATCCACGTCGAATCGGTTGGATCGGCCGCGGTTGCGCGTCGGTTTGGCCGAGTTAGGACCCCAAATTTCTCCAGTGTTCTTAAGTTTCCCTGCTTGTAATTTTAAGGGTCCCTGAAAAATTTTTAGACCCTGTTTTAAAAACGACAGAAACTTGGTGAAATTGATGTTTTTTCCGGTTCGTTTTGCGATCAAATTTCTAACGACTTTGCTAACAAGTTAGTTATGGTTTAGTGAGGCTCCGATACCACTGTAAGTCGACGTTGTACACCCCACGAGTTGCGGGGAGGCGGAAATATGAAAAACAATTTTTTTCTTTAAACTAACATCGACTAACCGAAAGGATCTTTGCTAAACTATAACTAACACTATCATAGGAGTAATTAGCTACTATGAAAGAAGATTATACCTAATGAAACAAGTCCTTCTTCTTCTCGTTAACCACCTCCTCGTCGGCCTCCTCTTTATAATAGAAGATCCACCCGAGAGCTTCTACTCCAAGCTTTGCCTCTAATCTTGAGGTAACTAGGTTACTCTAATTACTAATCAAAGTCACCTAAGGAATATAGAGTATGATTATGGATTAATGAGTCTTGCTAATCCTTGATCTCAACACATGAGAGGTTAGGATTAAGGTTTGAAGAGAGAGAGAGCTTGAGGAGAGAGAAGGTGAGAGTGAGAATGAAATGAAATAATATCTCATTTGAATATATGAAGCATAATGATTTATTAAATGAATAAATTAAATGATTTATCAACCATGCTTCATTTATTCATTATAAGTGATTCATCTCATGAGTCATTAGTCATTAAATGCACCATTAACTACATGAATGAATCACACAAATGAGTCACTAAATCAATAAATGCAAATGCCACCTTAGCCCCAAGTCATCATCCTTCTAGAAGCTTCTCGCCAAATTACGAGAACGCATCTCCTATCCGTGAAAACACGAAAAAACTTTAGACTGTATAAATCCAATAATCCGATACTAGAATCTGGCTTAAACCAAAGCCAGCTAGTAAAAACTGTCCGAACATCGTACGTGCGTAAAAACACGTATGCGTCCGAACCCTTATCGTAAAACCATACGACCTCTATATCGTTTCGCCCGAAGTAGGGAAACTCTCTGTGTGGGACTCTAAAGACTCGACTACTACGCTGGCAGTAGGTTTAACCACAGACCTCAAGCGGTACTAGCTGTACATAATGGTCCCCAGGTAGATGTCGATAAGAAGGCCGATGAGGAAACCCATCCGAACTCCTACTGAGCCTGATGTGACAATCTTCGTACAGTCCAGTCTGTTCGTCTAGGACTATCGCATATCGGGCCTAGGGGGCGGCAAGCGTCAGTCCTCTAAAAGCGGTATGAGTCGTGTCGGAGTGAAGCCCATTACACCTTGAGAAACTACTGGAAAACCTACCAGTAAATCTCGCTTGCCCTGGCCAGGGACCTTGCGTAATGGCTCTCCAGACACAGCGCGATATCAACTCCAAATACCAGGAGAGACGAATCCTGTCTAACCACTACTGCCTCCAAGTGCTCGAGACTGCACCCAACTGCTACCTGTTTGCACGACTCCTTTGAGCCGTGGTAGGGTAGCAATCTAAGAACAGTGGGACACACTCGAGACGAAGTAGCAGTGTCAAGTCTGCGGACTATGCTGTACTCATGTCACCTGGGAGCTGTTAATTGACGACGGGTATAATACCAACCAACAGTTCCCTACGAGTCCTGTCCGGTGTACCCGTAACCCAACGAGCACCTGTATACTATCTCCAGTACGACGTACTGATGGCTGTGGGACAGACCATCTCTCCAATTGGGATGAGAAGCGTACAGACCAGTCTACTCCAGAGTATCGATGCCCTGTCTCGATAACCCTACGACTAGGGACCTGAAAAAGGATGTGCTTGTAGACTACCCAGCCTCCACTAATGTGACTGCCATCACAACACTGGTAGTCAAGCAAGATCCTAAGGGCTCTATCAATACGTACACACATATTAAGATAGATATAACCAAGTAGCATACTACTATGTTTAGCAAGACTGTTAATATAACTGTGAATATCCCAAGCTTCCATTAAGTAATATACAAGCTAGTATGATACAATAATGGCCCCTAGGGCATATACACTAACAAGTTGTATATGACACAATATTTGGATGTATGAACCTTGGCGGGCAGCTATAATGATGATGGTTTGAGCAAGTGGGCAAGTGGTCATAAGTGAAGAGATAAAAGTTGTGATATGATGGTTTGAAACTAGACAATTTCCCTCCAAATCTACAGATTAAAACTCAAGTGTTTACAAAAGAATCAAACAATTCCAGAGAGATAGTGGAGAGGACATGGGATCACCATACAAAGACGGGCCCTATCACTCCAATAAAAACCGCCAAAATCCCTCTATTTCCTGCTACTGGCGGTTTTGTATTCTCCAAATTATCTCATTTTTCTTCTGGTCATTTCTCATTGTCATATCACTTCTTTTTTATTGTTTGTTTATTTTGTTGAAGTGCATATAAATACCAAAGCAGAAGGATAGGAAAGGGTCCAAGTTTTGTGTTAAGACCACATTCTTCACTTTTGTAGTTGTTATTTTGTAATTTTCAGTTGTATCTTGAGTTCTTTCCCCTTTCTCTTGACCTTGTAACTTTTTAGTTGAACTTACAAGCTTAAGTTTTAGGTTCTTGAACTCAATTAGTTTGTATCTCCTTTGCAAATTTAATAAAAAGTTATTTTGGTTATTCATATCATGTCATGCTCATTACAACTTGTGAGATCTTTTGCTTTTCTTTGATCTTGCAAGCTCTTAAGTGAGTTTGCAAGTTTAAAGTTTGGTATTTGATTTTATAGTAATATTTGGATTCAAAGGACATTTGAAGACTTCATTTGGACATATCGGTTCCTAGTATTCCTCAACTCTTGCTTTATTTATCTTGAATTTTTTTACTATGTGCTCTTCTCTTTTGTGTTTTCTTTGATTCTTATGAATATGTGTGAGTAGCTTAATCACTTGTTAAGGGTAGAATAGGGTTGGTTTGAATAGGAGAAGTGTTTACTAATTTCCTTTAAAAACCATTAACTCGTAATCGAAACTCCGACCAAACGATTCGCAATGCGCTCCGTTATGCACCCTATCCTACCACGATAGTGGTGATTCCTAATTATGACCGGTTGCGATTGGTTTGCCGGAGGCGAAGATTAAGAGACAAGAATGGAAGGACAAGAGATAAGAAATATGGATTTAGTGCACAATCGCAAATACCGTACTTAAAACTCTCTAATCCACGTTGTTGCCGATTACCTTAGCATCAATATCAAGTTAGGTTTATAAAGAAACAACAAATATTATCCTAGCTCAAGCTAACCTAAAACTACCCCTAACAAGTCCTTTCTTTTGAACATATCGTATTTTACAACATTTAGTATAACAAACAACTCCAAGTTACGGACTTAACTCATTAAAACAAGCTTAAAAACCTACCATCTCCCTGCGGACGACCCGTACTCATCTCAGCTTGTTACACGTGACACCGTTTTGATTGCAGTACTTTTAGAACTAAAAACGACACGATAAATCTCTTCCAATCAGCCGTTCTCATATCCATTGGTGTCAGTTAGTCACCAAAGATAGTATACATGTGCTTATTGGGTTATGGGTTACACTGGACAGACTCGCCGGGAACATACTAGATGGTATTATACCTATTGTCAGATAACAGTTATCAGAATGAGTACATGTTAGTATGTCGACCTGATATCGTCATTTGTCTCGTGTGAGTTCCCACTGTGTTTTGATTACTATCCTATCACGGCTCAAAAGAGTCGTGCAAACAGGTTTTAGTTGGGTACAGTCCCGAACCACATGGAGGCAGTGAGCGGATCGTCGGGGATTCGTCTATCCCAGTATTGGGGGTAGATGTGGCACTGTGCACGGGTGGCCATCACCAGAAATCCTTAGCCAAGGTGGACGATATTTACTGATTTGGATCAGTAGTTTTCAGTAGGTGATGGGCTTCACACCGACACAAAATATCGCGTTATTAGGGGGTCTGATTTTATCCACCCCCTAGATCCGGTATGCGATACTCTTAGACGAACAGACCAGACTGTATGGAGATTGTCACAGACATGCTCAGTAAGGGTATGGATGAGTTTGTTTGTCGGCCTTCGTTTCGCTCAATACCTGGGTAGCCGTTACGTACAGCTAGTGCTGCTAACGTACTTATGGTTAAACCTACTGCCAGCGTATTGACGATCCTTTAGAGTCCCACACATAGAGTTTTCTCGGTTCAGACGATTTGATGTAGATGACGTATGTTGGTACATACAGTTGTCCGATTAAATATGTGTACATGCTACACAGACTTTAATCGGATGGTTGATAATACTAGCGGCTTAGGATTAAGCCGGATTATTAAATCAAGTTTTGATTTAATAATATATATATATATATATATATATATATATATATATAATATGTATTCTAGTATTATTGTTCACTATTCATTTTCTCTTTTGGCTATTCGTATTTTTATACGGATACGCGTATATGTATTTCGATACATATATCAGTTTGTATTCCATATTTATACGGAATTTTTTCTAAAAGATGAACACCTTATATGTGAATATTCATAAAATGAGGTGGAAGGTGAGCTGGCATTGAGCATGGTTGAAAACATGTAGAGATGAATGGACTTTATTATTTTATTAACAAATGAGTTATGATATTTTTGTATGGTTCAAAAATTATGAAGCCATTCTATTCTATAATTCACTTCATTCATTCACTCATATTCCTTCAATACTTACTCATGGCTATTTTTCCTCACCTCCTCCTCCTTCTACACTTGCTCTATTGAGATTATATTTGATAGAAAAAGATAGTGGAAAATTCCTACATCCCCACTCTCCATTCCTACGAGTTTGGAGCGTCGGTTGCTTCACCAGGTGAAGTTGGAGCTTGGATCGGTTCTCTCGGGTGGATCATCTTCGAGAAGGAGAACCGGCTTGCAAACGTGACCCGAAACTCTTGAGAGCATGCTAGAGTCCAACCCAATTAGAGCAAATGAAGACGCTACAATGATTGTGATTTCCATATAGAGTTTTTGTTAGCAAGTTCTAGCTCTTTAGTTCAATTTATGGTTTTGAAACTTTAGCAAACTAGAAATTTTTGAAATCCATATTGCCTTCTTCTAATATTAGCTTTCTAGTGTGCTTAAGTTTCCAACAGTGGTATCAGAACCAGGCTAAAGGCTAGACTTGTTTCCACAAATTTAGAGTTTCGATCAACGGAATTTTCTGATTCACAATTCCATATTTTAGCTTGTTGTTCGGAATTTTAAAGGTGCTTAAATTTTTGTCTGAGACCCTTAAATATATATATAGGTTATTTATAGCCCCTGAAAAAAAATTGGGGACCTGAAGACAAAATTTGGGGGCTAAATAGCGGCCAAATGAGGTTTTTGGGGGCTAATTAGCGGCCAAATTTTGGATTTAGGTCACCAAAATTTTCCCGATGGCCACCA
The DNA here is from genome assembly GCA_030015575.1 of Agapanthus africanus. Lineage (NCBI taxonomy): Eukaryota > Viridiplantae > Streptophyta > Magnoliopsida > Asparagales > Amaryllidaceae > Agapanthus > Agapanthus africanus. The sequence goes on from JASDDO010000031.1 coordinate 106,130,981, forward strand.
AATTTTTTCCAGTGGTACAACACTTGGAATTGTGATTTTTGGGATATTTTGTTTTGGTCCATATCTGTTTATGTACTGGTTTGTATTTGGGGCCAATACGGAAAGTTTTAATCGATTGAAATTTTAAATTCGTGTTTTCTGTGTATTTGTTTCTGCGAAAGGGAATATCATAACGCGGTATAATTCGACTGGTTGCTATATATACAATCAGACGGGTTTACGAACATGATATTCGCGTTGATGTTCTGTGTTGCTCTGTTGATTTTGATTATGTTAGATTTGTTGCAATGAACAGACCGGTGTATGTAGTATTTGATGTAAGTCTCTGTGATGTAATGTATATTCATATTGTGTAGCAAGCGTCCGAAATGTGGAGTACCATCACTGCGGCTTGCATATTATTCTTTGAGGCGCATCCTGGTTACCGACGTAGTCACCATTGTATATTCAGGTTTTTATTACATGCACTAGGATTACCCCACGGCGGAGTGCTAGAGTAGCCGGGTTCTAGAGGGCAACAGGCCTCCATTTCATGGCGTTGAGACTGGAGTGCCTTACTCTAGAATTGGCGGGCTATTTGCAGCACTCGTATGGGGTATAGGATTGACCCGCGGAGGGGTGCCCAAGTCACCAGATTTTAGAAGTGCTGGATGGCCCACTAACTTCGTTGATTGGAGTTGCCTCGCTTCTGGGATTGGTGGGTGGCTTACCGCACTCATAGGGGTCTAGGATCCGATACTACAGGCTATCCACACGACCGAGAAAATTGCATTTCATATTTGACTCCATTGAAATGTACTTTTTCTAGTTTATCTACATTTCCATATTGTGTTTGCTTCCGCTGTGATTCCGTGTTTGCTACATTATCTTGCGTGAGACGAATGTTGCTATATATATATTAGATGCTATATATGTTTTGTATGTACGCTAGTCCTATCCCCGCCATACTGTAAGTTAAGTAATCCTACGGTGAAGACCTGGGACCTTGTGGCGAATGCGGATGGCATATATGTGCGTGCTTATTTTCGTTTCTTTCTGGCATGATATATTTAATTGATAAGACTGCATTAATTCTGATTAATGCAAGGAAAATAAACCTATATGATATTGTTGGAACCAAATTTGAAAACTATAGGCGTTTACTTTTGCTTTGCGTCGAGATATTCAGTTAGGAATATCATGTACCTCATTCGATGATGAAAGATCCTAAATCCCTTCAGAAGGAGTGACCTGTTTGGTAAAAGTTTACGTGACTATAAACTACTCGTTTTTTTTTCAAAACCACTCGTTTTAAAAATGCGGAGCCTAAACCACTCCTTTTTCAAAAACAGCTTGGATTCTTTCAACGATATCAAGTTCATTATGTTAAAAGTTTTTTTCTAAAAACCAGCCATAGCCTTCCGTCATTTCCTATGAGTAGTACTTAGTAATCGTGCTGCGTTTGTTGACTGTGTCAAGGCGTAGTGTGCGGTAGCTAAGTGGTGCTTGTTTGTAGCATGCGATGCGATTGGTTAGAACAGTCGTGTGGCTGTGTTGACTGTATCAAGGGCTCGTGTAGGTGGGTTTAATGCAATCAAGATAATGACAGGTTGAACTTGACTATGACCTTTTGATTTGTTGACTGTGTTAAGGTCATTTGGGTCTTAGGGGAAAAAACCATATCGGGAGTTTCAAATATATGGGAAACTTGCTGGGCATGCGCATACCTTTTGGAGTGTGGTGACTTGAGTGGCTTCCGTCAGGTTATCACACGATGATAATTGGATCCCGATTGCTACTGATGAGTAGGTGTTACTCCTCGGGAGATTTTCACTTCACAACTAGCTAACCTATTAAGTGTCTAGAAAGTGTGAACGAGATTACGTCTCTGTGAAAACGGGGTTATTTAATTGGGTTCGTGCGAAAGCACGGGGACCTCCCTCGGAGTACCAACACTGGCCTGGCTGAACGGTTAGCGAACTTGTAAGGTGTATATGATTCCGACTACTCCTTTTAGGGTTTGAAGGAGAATTCGAGAATACAGTGGGAGTCATCTTGATTAGATAAAGTGATCAACCATTCTAATCTAAATTAGAGTGCACGCTGAGTGTTTCTTTTCTCTCTCTGGTTTGCAACTAAGACTTACCTTAAACCGAAACTCATAAACCAAGTTAATCAAACCTTCTTACACACTTTGCCTTTTGGATTGTCATGATTCATGGCAAAGTCGCATATGTTCCTGCTACTCCTACTTTCCCTTTGCATTTCTCCAGAACACTCCGTATCACTATGAAAATCCATATTTCTTGGGTATGCCATCATATAGTTACATACGAACTTGAAGAAACTTGTTTCAGTTCGAGGATAGATTCCGGTTCTGATGAAATTGAATGGGATTTATTCGGTTGTCTTTTCTCTTTACCTTCTCTCAAGTTGTGAGGACTTTTAGTATTAGGAGAATACACCTATTACGCTTATTGGATAATCTTTTTCCAAATCTTAGACAAGTGTTGAAAGATAGGAAAGAAGAAAACCAATTAGCTTAAGTGTGGTGTACAAAAGGTAAGAAGTAAAGACATATAAAGGGATTGCGGTACGGGCAAGGAAATTTTCCACTACTGTCATGAATCTGGATAGTGGAAGAGGCGTTACTAGGAATACTCGGTCACTCCCTTGAAATATTTTCATGTTTCAGTTTTACTATGCGGTGTTAATTGAAAACTGATTTTCCAATTAGATTCTGACTCCAGGGCATATATTTACCAGACTTGATTCTCACATCTATATGGCGTTACAGATGCTGAGTGGGGGTAGAATATTGGAAATTGGGTGATTAGATCATCAATATCAGAATTCTTTGTAATTGGTGATATTTGATGAAGTCATCTGGGTTTTGCCTAATGACAAATATTTGGTTTTGAATATCCGTTGTTATGCACCAATTTCAAACTGATATATCTGTATGTTTATTTTATAAAGTGGGGTATAACTTTTTGAAATTATTCTTATAACATTTACCTTTATCAGTTGATGATTAGGTAAGGTGCATTCAATAACGGTGTAATTCTTTTTAACCATAATACAGTTTTCAACCTACGACGCACAGGGTTTGAGTTATTAAATTCAGAGGACTTACAAAGTATTGTATGTTGTCCGATGTCCATTAGGACAAGGGGTTGGTACTCGTACTATATTCCGTTTACGTATACTTCTCTGGTTTTAAACACGTATTTCGTTGAAATATGTTCACACCAGAATATTGCATTTAATACGGCACATTCTTCTGCTCGTTTGTATATAGGTAGGTGCTTTTGATCCGTGTTTGCTACATGATTACAGGTTATAGGTTCCAAGTCCAAAATAATGCAAATCACGTAAAATATTTACAGTTATGACAAAATCCAGAATATCTGCCAAAAACAGATAAAATCCGAGTTCCGACCATCCACACTCGTCAAGTGCCGCTTACCAGTATAAGGGACAAGATCCAGCAATGATCATTCATGTCTGGGACAAGTACAGAGCACGAGAGAGGCGGCACAAAGATCAAGAGGTGCGCGGAGCTCGAGGGAGATCAAGGCCAAAAGGATTAAAAGAATAGCCATTTTGGACTGTTGAAAATTTGATGATATTTTGGAACCATTTTGCAATTTTGAACTTGTCAAACAGAAAAATAAAGCAACACGAGGAGGCACAAGAAAAACGACACACTAATTCCCAAAAGTGACCGCGGAACCGCGGCTATAAGTAGGTTTGGGCAGCGGAACCGTGGCCGCCATGTGTCCTCTTGCGACCGTTTTTCAGGGGTAGTTTTGTAATTCTATATTGTTAGTTATATGTATGCCCTAGAGGCCATTACTATAAATGAGATGTATATTGTAGTGGATGCTTGGACATATATAGGGAGGACTTTCTTGCTCGACATGATAGTATGTTATCTGGTTACTCTTTACCTTAACGTGTACACTGATTGTCTCTCTGTTACATGTTGGTAAAGCCCTTAGGATATGTACTTGACTGCCTGGACTATGATGCGGATCATACTAGTGGTGACATGGTAGTCCATAAGTACATCCTTCAAGGTCCCTAGTCGTGGGTGTATCGAGACAGGGCATCGATGCACCAGAGTAGACTAGCGTATACGCATCTTGACCCATATGATGGGCGATGGATGATCCTATATCCATCGGTGTTTGACATCAAGGATGGTGTACGGGTGCTCAGTGGAGACTGGGTACACTGGACGGACTCGCTGAGAACTCCCAGATGGTATTATACCTTACGTCAGATGGCAGTTCTCTGGTGACACTGGTACAGCTTAGTCTGTTGACCAGAGATCGTCATAGAGTCTTGTGTGATTCCCACTGTGCTTTGATTTCCATCATACCACGTCCAAGAGGGAGTGCAAAAAGGTGGTTTTTGGGTACAGTCCCGAATTACATGGAGGCAATGAGCGATAGGAGGGGATTCGTCTCTCCCGGTATAGGGAGTTGATGTTGCGCTGTGTTCGATTGGCTATAACCGGAAATCCCTGGCCAGGGTTGCTGAGATTTACTGGTAAGTCTTACCAGTAGTTTCTCGAACTGTTATAGACCTCATATCGACACGACTTATCAAGCTACTGGGGTCTGACGTTTACCACCCCTAGGCGAGATATGCGACATATCAGACGACGAGACCGGACTGTACGGGAGTGTTACTGATTGGATTCACAGGAGAACTAGCGGGCTTGCTTGTTGATCTTCTGATCGCTCAATACCCAGGTGGCTGTTACGTTTAGCACACTGCTTGCGGCTTGTGGGTGTTTGATATGATCATCACCTACTGCCAGCGTATTGACGAGTCTTTAGAGTCCTACACAGGGGTTTCCTGGCTCAAGCGAAACAGAGTAGGAGCACATATGTGATATGTGCGGGACCGAGATTAATACGATATGAGATACCGTATTTTATTCTCGCGATTCGTGACATTGATCGGTTGTATGCGATATAGCCGGGTTATCGGATCAAGTGTTGATTCGATAAGTTGTTACACATGATATTAGTCGGTTTTTGCCGGATTATTAAATCTAGAGTTGATTTAATAATTAAATGCATAATTATATATTTGATATATTACATTGCATTAACTAGTATTAGCTCACTTATGATTTATTTTCTCACTAGATTGTGCACATTGTTTATATGTGATATATGCAAGTGTACAAGTTTGTATCATGTTTGATGATACACACAAGTTGGATGTATGAGACTTAAACCAAATCAAGGTTAAATTAGGGTTTACTAATTTCCTAACAAATAACAAAAGAGGTGAGACTTTGGTCAAAATTATCAAGCTTCATGAAGCTTGATAAACATTGACAAAGTCAACTCTTTTGTCATTCCTTAGGATATTAGTTAACCCAAACCTTAACCTAATGCCTTGGTTAATTCTCTATATGAGTTAAGCATGAGGTCTTAACTCAACCATGGTGCAATAATTCATGAGGATAAGTTTTCATTTGGATGGAATTATTCCTTCTTCTTCATCATCATCAAGCTCCATCCAAAAGCTTACTAGCTCCAATGGTGCCATGAGAAAAAGAGTGAGAAAATCAATTCTAAAGTGAGCCCACTTCCTACTTCTTCATCCTCTACCACTTGCCATGTAGTAGAGTGTGTTCTCTTCACAAAGTTCATGACCTAGTGAAAGAATAGCTTGAGTTAGTGTCTCCCCGACGTAGATCATCTTCGGCCTCGAAGTCATCGTAGCAAGCACGTTCGTTGTTCTCATGGAGCTTCTCTAGAGTCCGGAGTTCACGATTGCAGCGATGGGGACGTCTACACGGAGCTAATGAAGTGGAGGACCGGATCTATAAAGGTTGTAATCCCTTTCACTTAGTGTTAAAGTTGTTAACATGCTAGTTTTCGCCTAAAACCTAGTTTAAAGATCCGTATTAGAGTTGTTCGGCACGGCTAAAATTTTAATCGGGCATGGTTGATGCCTCGTAGTCCCTTGTGCGCGTGCCTAGCAACCCTACATATATGGGCTCAGAATATGGTCCTAGGGTTTCACCCCTCTGCTTATAAATACTCTAGTTTTGAGCCAAACCATGGATGTTTTTCTTTACTTAGATTTAGTATAGTTTAGTGTGTAGTTTCTTCTTCTTCATCATCCATTCTCCATGAAAATTGTAGTGAGAGCTTCTTGAGTAGAAAATTAATGAAGATGTTTTTTTATAACTTGTATCTTTAAATTCTTGCATTGTAATTTTAATTTCTAGTGTAACTTTTATTATTTATTGTTAAAGTAGTTGTTTGTTTTTGTTTTATTGTTTCTCTTTTCTTCTCTTCTAATCCATATTTTCAAGCTATGATATTCAATGGAGTTCCTTTCTTTGGTGAGGGCCCAAGTGGTTAGCTTGTTATTTTTGTAAAACTGTATTTTCCTTTATTTCTTCTCTTCTTTCTTGTTTTATTTTAATTTTAATGTGTGAATAATTTACACACTTGTTAGGATTAAGGAAGGTAGTACGATGGATGGAAAAATCTCTTGTGCTCCTCTTTGCCAAACAACTTAAAGTGAATCTATACCAAACAAACACAACCCCCTCCTTTGGGCGAGCTATAAGTGACATATACCCGCGACCTAAGTCAAGAATTCCTTTAGACGCACTGCAACGTGACATGTAGTTGTGATCTAATTGGAGACTTGGTTTTGTATATTTGGTTTAGGGTTGGAAATAAGAGCATGTAGCGTATGGACAAAGGGCACTAGGAATGGATTTAGCGTTGGAAAGCTTTCTTAAACTCGCAAATCCCATTCTTATGTCCTCCTAATCCCCGCTACTTTCGATTATTCCAACATCATTTCAAGAATGGCAAAAGATAAGCACAAGACTAATTCTAACTTTACTAACCTACTCTAACTCTAACAAGTTTACTTGAACATAAAATACAAACACTTATGGTAGACTTGAACAAACATATACATTCTTTAATTGACTCGTCTAAAACAAGAACGAAAACATACAATCTCCCAGTGGACAACCAGTACTTAACTCGTTAACTACAAAGCGACATTGTCTTGATTGCGGTAAGTAGAATATATAGAACGCTGATTGATTTGAAAAAGTGAGTCTTTATGTGTTCTAAATTACCGCAATCAATAACGGTGTCACAATAGCTAGCTGATAGTGAGTACGGGTCGTCCACAGGGAAATGGTGAATTACTTTTCTTGTTTTAGATGAGTTAATAGAAGAAAAGTTAGATTTTTATCGTTTTATACTAAAAAGATTCGAAAAGTTTATAAGAGAATGACTTGTAGGATTTATAGGATTCATTAGTTAATGGATGAAGTTTTAAAAATAATTCTTTTTATCTTTTAATTATTTAATACTAGAGAAATAGTGATGAATGTGGATTAGGGTTCTTAGAGAGATCAGGGTTTCCCTCTAATAACCCTTGTCCTTCCATTGATCCCTATTTATCTCAAGCCCTCAACAAAGCAAGTATTAACAAATCTCAAATCGTGGTCGTGACTATCATGAATTGATAGCACAGGCTTATTTTGCTAAAGTTTATAAAAATTAAAACTTAAAAACAAGTTAATGATTTTGTTCATCCATTATACTACTCTATCCTACAAACCCTAACAAGCGAGAATTTACTCGCTCATTGGGATAAATGATGTAAACGAGAAAGATTAAAGATTGATGAACTGATAAGAAATAGCGGAAAGAAATTGCGGAAAGTAAATGCAGAAAGTAATTGCTGAAAGTAAATGCGGAAAGTAAATGCGACAAAATTAAAAGAAAAAACTATCTTTTATTAAATAAACTATTGCATTACAGAAATTGCTCGCTGACAAACTAAATTACAAAACCCTAGTTTTCTCAAGATATCTAGATTGCTTGATCGGTAGATCAGTCGATAGATTGTTCGATGATTAACCTTAATTGCTCTCCGTCCTTTATAAAGGCTCTGGAACTTGAAACCCTAGACGTCATATTGAAGTGTGTGCAAAAATGATCAATCCCCTGAATTTTCATATCCAAAGGCCACAAAACGACCGCGGTTCCGCCGCCCAATGCCCCCTATGGCAGCGGTTCCGCCGCCTTCTGATGGATTTGCATCTCCGGATTTCTCGTGCCTTCCTCTCTCGATATTTGGAGATCTTTCTGATAAAAATATTCTGAAAATATCTCTTTCTTTCTTCTGTTACAAGATTCTTCAATTTGCTCCTAATATTCGGCAGATTTGGTTTGGTAATTCGATTTGATGTGGATCTCTTACTTATATTTCAGACCGGAACTGATTTATTATAATACCTGCACAATATCTCAAATCAAATTATTAGTAGCATTTGGTTTATTTGAGATACTATTCCAACCAATTAAATGATATAATATCTTAATAATATTGGTTAAGAATATTTGATATGACATGATATGCATATTTTAATAATTAATAATCTCATAGATATTTTATTTAAATATAATATGCATATATTCCCCAATTATATTAATTATATATTAAGAAACATATGACAATAATCTTTTTACAAATAAACCCACATATGTTCTTTATTTACAATTAACACATTTTAGTAATTAATAATAATAGGGAAAATTACCGTACAAATTTGCAATAAATACGACTAATCAAATACGACCAAACCTATCTTTGATCGTCCCAAGCAAACTATTTATTTTAAAAAGAAAAAGGAAAAACTAGCACATTTTCATAGGCAACACGATTGTACATAGCTCGTGCAATAAGCCGTTAAATCTCTAGGTGTCCCTAATAGGAGAAGTGTTTTCTCCTGAGGCTTTTCAGCGGATTACACCCATAAAATCCCAAAATAAAAGAAAGAAGACAAAAATTACATGCAAAGATAAGGAACATATAAAAAAAACTTGAAAAGAAGAGTTTCAAACTACACCAGCTTTGTAGTTGTCATGAGCCCAATCTTAATGGTCTTGAAAAGATGTCGGAAATCACATCCTCCCTCAATAAAATATCGTCTTTAATCTTCCTCCCTATATTTTCTCTAAATATCGATCATATACCCCTACGTGTTTGTAAAAGTCATCCCTACACTTAGAGAATTCAATTCAAACTATCATACCCTTTTTCCATATTTCTTAGTACTTTTTAGTTGGTGATGTTTAAGATGGATTTGCTCACACATTCTTCATACGACCGTTAATACTTCTTGAGCCACTAACAAACCGATTACCGAATGTGCTCACTTATTAAGATGTATTTAATAAAATCCTAATCTTGCAACACCTAAGGCTTAGCAGTGACCCCAAACCAGTTGGTCTAAGACACTAGATGATAAGGCACCCTCGCTATATTTTTTTTGTGCTGCCTTAAGTAATTATAAAATCAGTGTTCATTTTTCTGCACCATTTATCTTTTGTTAATTTATATTTTTTCTCTTCACACTAAGGCTTCTAGGGAAGAGTATTTCAAGATATTCTCTACTATCCCAAGTTTCAAGATGTGTGCAAGTGCGTATAATAGGGTATCAACATTCAGAAATTTGGACTCAAGAATAGGAACTATTTTTCAGACTTATTTCTATCCGCAGACTAGTGATTTCTTCATCTTACTAACCTTTGGGACAACAGCTCATGACCATATATTACTAGCTTCGTTCTAAAAACATCTAATTTTCTTGCATTTCTTAAATCTCTTTCTCTCTTTCATATGTATTTTTCACTTTCTAACTTTTATTTCAAATTTTTTTTATGCAACGCTAAATTTACATATGATGCGTGAATACATACAAACCATCTATACAAACCTCCCCCCAAATTTGTTTGCAGCAGTGTCCTCACTGATATTGTCCTGTAAGCTCAAAACCTGAAGACTAGGAGGAACAGTTCAAGAAGATGATATAAAGAAGGGGTCAAGAGTGAATGATAGTGAAATCCTCCCCCAAACTTGTCCATGGCTCACAATCATTAAAAATTTCCTTTCTTTCAAGAGCCATATTAAAAATATTTTTCTTCTTCCCCCCAAACTTGAGTAAAACAGTGTTTTCATTAAAATTCAACATAAGAGGAGGGAAATATTATCGGTCTACACAAAGCTTTACAAAGACCAAAAGTTAAAACCAACCATTCAAATATTTTATCAAGATAACACCATGGTTGGTAAAAGATAGTGTAACAGATAGACGCGAAGAAGACTCGAAACTGTATAAGAATGGAGGTTGTATCATGTCTCAAGTAAACGAAACAGAGATAAGAGTAACGATAAGAGATGTAATCGAAAGGTTCTACGCACTACTACAATATGGGGTTGCCCTTACGGATAATGGAATCCGTAGGGGCAGATTTTTGTTGCCCCTACGGACTAATCCGTAGGGCCCAATGGTTGTCCCTACGGTGCCCGGCGTTTTAATTTAAAATTATTAAATCGTAATTTGTTGTTTGGCCCTACGGAGCCGCAAACCAATGACCTACGGTTAAGTCCGTAGGGGTATCTAAATGGGAATTTAATAAAAAAAGGCACAGAAATGCCCTACGCCTCGATCTCCCTCGTTCCCAAAATTCCCTGTGATCTCGTTCCCGCGTCTGCAGTTTTCTCTCGTCGCCACCGCCCTCCGTTCTCGTCGTCGCCACCGCCCTCCGTTCTCGTCGTCGCCACCGCCCTCGTTCTTCCTCGTCGCCGATTGTGCGCATCGTCGACCACCGATCGAGCATTTCCGTCATCTCCTCCACCGCCTACAGGTTAGTAAATATCCAATTAAACATAATTTTGATGATTTTAGGGCTAGGGTTCAAGGTTTGGGTATCGATGAGGGGGGGTTAGGGTTAGGGTTAGGGTTCGGTTGGGGTTTGGTGTTGGGGTTGGGGTTCGGCTGGGGTTGGGGTTGGTGTCACGACCCAAAGTTCGGCCCGTGACCGGCACTTAACCACGAAACGTCTACAGGCATAACGCGACTAAGTAAGCCGAAACCCAGAAATCAAAACCATTAAAAGTAGTGAGTGTTGAAAACATTTGTTAAAACATTTGGAAATCGCAAATAAAAATCTTTCAAGTTTAAATTATTTTATTCAAAATTTCGGCAGCACCTCCTTTGTAAAAATAAGCCCCGAAACGGGTACAACGTAAGAAAAAGGTAAAACAACTGATGAAATATAACGAGCATACCAAACGGGAACAATCACGCCCAACGGCGGAAGCAACCGCCACAATAATAATATACGACGCTGTAGCAAAGAAATGAGCAACATGAGTGAAAAACACATGAAAGATAGAACCGCATAAATAAAGCCGGCTCACACGAGCTCGACACCCAGAGTACAAAATAATATACAATGTCTTCCTCACAACCGGTCTATAAGTCAATACATAACTGGTAGATGGAGAGTACTAGATACAATGAAAAGTACAATGAAATGTAAACAGATAACTGCAACCCACCTATAGCAAAATGGCTCGCACGCCAACTGGAGCGGTATCCGCAACAAAAAGATATAAGGATGTAGCCCTGCCGCTACTACTCTGAGGGTCTACCTGCAAGCATCGTAGCACAACGGGGGTGAGTTGCCAACTCGTGAATAGTAAATAACATATAAAGGTAATCGCAGGTATGCACGTACTGCGATACTCTAACATGTGCAACTGATAACATCAATATGGTAATCTGGGTATACAGTAATCATGCGAGGTACTCTATTAGGTACTAAAGATACATGATGCAATGCATGTAAATGAGTGCTGAGCATGGGAAAATAAATCATCAACACGAGTCATCATCGTGGAAAAACCCCGGTGTCTACTAAAACACCCCAAAATCCCGATAACTCAGGCGCCGTCAGTCAATTCGGCCCTTATATCCTGTAAAACTCATGGAACAGGAGTGCCCAACATCGGCACCCAAATATCATAAAATACTCGTGTACAGCATCGGCACGCAAATCCTCATCTCTCAGGCACCGAATAACAGATCGACCCTCAGTATGTATCTCATGTCGTAACCCCCAGACGGTATCCTCCGGATATCCGTCGGGTCTCCAAACTGTCACCGGCAGGTAATAGTCCCTCCGCCGGGCTCACCGTCTAACTATACGAGTCTTCTTTCCCCGGGGTACCATACCGGGTCCACCATGTACCCGCAGACGGTGCCTACCACTCCTCGAATCGGGTATACTCACACAAGCTCTCAGAACCGAGAAAACTCATGGTGGACGCACTAAAATATCATATCAAGAGAAACCGGATTTTTAAAATAAAGCATACTTTCTTGAAATAATACCACGGTTCTCAAATCCAGAAATCACATGAAATCCAAACTCAATACGTAAATCCATGCGATGTGATGTATGCATCATAAGGTCGTACTATGAGTAAAAGTGAAAACCGCTCTTTAAATGAATTCAGTTTTAAAAATATCTCATGCGATCCCCAGTTTTCCCAAAAACCAGTCTATCTAGGTAGGTACAAGGTGTATATGCGCCAATATGGATATGCAAATGAGTATGTGCACAAGTAACATAATCATGTCGAATCATATATGAGGTGAGCTATAATATATTATTCATGACAATTCTATAGTGTGAGTGTCATGGCAATTACTAACGGTGTGTGTAACATGCAGATTAGTGCTCGTGCAACATGAACCGTTAGTAACAGTGCGGTGTTCTATTAATTCTAAGTCCATATATAGTAGGGAATACAGTATGCAACAAATAATATCCATGCACAATCAATGTATATGAATGCAAATATGCCGCTACAATATCCTATCAAGCCCTGTCGCATAACGCCATACGTGCGATTTCCCCGTAGATGTTAAATCTACTCACCGTGATCTCGATCTACGCATATCCGACCAGCTGCTTCCCCTTCTGTGCAGCGTCCGAAGTACCCGCCTGTGAACCTAGAATTTACACAAAGTAATGCACATAAGCTAAAATCCTGCAAAAACGTGATATCAAGACAATACGAAAACTAGCGTCGCAGCTAAATGCGTGTGTATACGTAACACTAAAACGTGTGTGCATAAGCCACAAACCACCCCGACACGCTGTGGCACACAACAACACGCTGTGACACCCAGCAACACCTAAACCAACTCGTAACGCACGTATCGCGCAAGTCCCACTACACAAATTATAGGTAATTGGTCCCAGATTTTATCGGGAGCAAAAACAAGAAAAATAAACAAGACCAAATCTCTTATAATACCTACAGACAACTACCTGTAAAAATTCAACATATTCCAACAAAATTTGGCCGGCCACCATAGGCTTGATATCGGCCAAGGTTAGGTGAAACTGGTCCAGGTTTTTACATTACATCCCTAGCACAAATTATAGTCTAGTGTATATGTTTGTTCATCAAGAAAATAACCCCAGTTATAGCAGATTCTACGTATCCTATAACTTGGTTTAAAAACGTTTAAAAAAAACACTAATTGGTACACAAGGGTATTTTATTGCAAACTGGAACAAACGACTTGGTTTAACAGTATTAACAGCACTTAACTAAGTTAAACAAACCCTGTAAACCCTAGTTTAACAGAAGTTCCACTTAGACCACTAAAACAGCCCAATACCCTCGAAACTCTTAAATATAGCTAAACTACCCTAGATTTTGCCCACTGCAAATACCCAAAAACCAAACAATACCAAAGGATCCCAAACCACAGAAGACACCTACCCTAAAAGTTTCAACCCCCAACTCACCTTAAAAACCGATCTCGCCGGAATTTCCCCTCTTGCCGCCGGCCAAAACCGCCCAGATTAGGTCCAAACTCCACTTAAACACTCAGGGTACCTAGCACTACACTACTACATTGTTTGGATTTCACAAAGGGTCTCGGGGTAACAGCAGGTTACAATAGCTCTAAAACGACACTAAAATACAATATCGGCACAAAACTACGACTTTAAAGTTTTAAACTGAAGCTAAAGTGTAACACAACCTAAAAACTAGCTAAATAACAGTTAGGGGATTATACCTATACCAACTTGCTCCAAAGTCCAAGCTTTCCTAGCTCCATGGGTTGATTTGGAGTGTAGGATCAATTTGTGTGAAAGAAGTGTTGAATTTTGATGAATTGAGGTGGAGATCTTGTAGATTTGGGTGAGGGTTTGGTGAGGGCAGAAGTGGTTCTGTTTTGAGAGAGGAAGAGAGGAGGAAAATGTGGGAGAAGAATAATGGAAAATTCAAATAATAGAGAGAGAGTGAGAAGGGGTTAGGGGACAAAGTATGGCACATTCTCTCTCCTCATTTAATGCCAACCATGCTTGTCTCCTCTCTCTCTCTTCCTCTCTCTCAAAGTCAACCCCAAAAGGAAATCATTTGTGAATTTAAATTTAGAATTTTTTGAAAACTAATAATTTTGTTAATTACATTTTCTAATTAGTAAGATGGTTGAGCTTCTATGACCACATAAACATGGTTTAACCCAAAATTTTGCTCTAGCTTACATGCACATGTGTGCGCGAGCCAAATTAAATTCTAATAAAATCTTCGTTAATTTTTATAAAATATATAAAAACCCTTTTGGTAAACCTTTTTACTAAAAACCATATTTTCACTTAATTAACCACTAACCGTGTTCTAAAGTGTTACAATCTTCCCCCCTTAAAGAAATTCGTCCCCGAATTTCAAATATAGCTATGCGTACCTTCAAAGAGATGAGGGAATGTCTTCCGCATCTCGCCCTCGGCCTCCCAAGTGATCTCTTCACCATTCGGGCTGCACCAAAGCACCTTCACAGATGGCAAGACCTTCGATCGAAGTTTCTTCACCTGCCGGTCCAATATCACTACTGGCTGCTCGGTGAACGAAAGATCACGCTCAAGCTGAACGGTCTGATGCTGAATCATGTGAGAAGGGTCATGAAGGTATCTGTGAAGCATCGGCACATGGAATACGGGGTGAACATCCGGAAAGTCGGGTGGAAGAGCCAAACGATATGCCACTGCGCCCATATGCTCGAGGATCTCGAAGGGACTTATAAATCTGGGACTAATCTTCCCTTTCCGCCCAAATATCATCACGCCCTTCATCGGAGAGACCCTCAGAAAGACATGATCGCCAACTGCGAACTCGAGTCTACGACGGCGTCTGTCGGCATACGATTTCTGCCTACTCTGAGCTGTCATCATCCTGTCTCGGATCAACTGTATCTTCTCGGTCATCTCCTGTACGATCTGCGGCCCTAAAATACTGCTCTCCCCGAGCTCTGTCCAACAGACGGGCGATCGACATCTCCTCCCATATAAAGCCTCGAAAGGTGCCATCTGAATCGTATCTTGGAAGCTATTGTCATAGGAGAACTCCACTAAGGGTAAATGATGATCCCAGCTACCACCAAAATCCAATACGCACGCTCGGAGCATGTCCTCGAGAGTCTGAATAGTCCGTTCTGACTTTCCGTCGGTCTGCGAATGAAATGCTGTACTGAAACTCAAACGGGTGCCCAACGCCTCCTGAAGTCTCTGCCATAGTCGGCTGGTAAACTGGGTGCCTCGGTCTGACACGTTACACGTCGGGACGCCATGAAACCGTACAATCTCGTCGATGTAAATCTGGGCATACTGAGCAAATCCAAAAGTGGTCTTCACCGGCAGGAAGTGAGCCGCCTTCGTCAATCGGTCCACGATTACCCAAATGGAGTCATACCCTCGACTAGTCCTGGGTAGACCCACAATGAAGTCCATATAAAGCTGCTCCCATTTCCACTCCGAAATGGGTAACGGCTGTAGCTCTCCCGCGGGCCTCTGGTGCTCGGCCTTGACTTGCTGACAAGTCAGGCATCTCGACTCGAAGTTTGTGATGTCCCTCTTCATCCCGTCCCACCAGTAAACATCTCTTATATCATGGTACATCTTGGTGGAACCCGGGTGAACACTGTACACCGATCGATGTGCCTCCTCAAGAATCTCACGTCCCAGTCCCTCAGCATCTGGTACACACAGTCTAGTCCCAAATCGTAGTATCCCCTGATCATCAATCACGAACTCGGAAAATCTGCCCTGTCCAATCTGTGCCATGATCTCTGAACAACGGTCATCACTGTACTGTGCCTCATGTGTATGGTCAAGCAACTGTGGGCGTGCACGAACATGCGCAAGCTGTCCCCCGATCTGAGTGAACTCGAACTGCACTCGACTGTCGCATAAAATCTGCCAATGTGTCGATGACCGCCTCTGCACTGCGCTCAAACAAGATAGACTACCTCCGGGCCTCCGACTCAAAGCATCTGCCACTACATTCGCCTTGCCCGAATGATAAAGGATCTCGCAATCGTAGTCATTCACTAGCTCCATCCAACGACGCTGTCTCAGATTTAGGTCTCGCTACTGAAATATATACTTCAAGCTCTTGTGGTCCGTGAATATCTGGCACGCCTCGCCGTAAAGGTAATGTCTCTAGATCTTGAGTGCAAAGACTACTGCAGCCATTTCTAAATCGTGAGTGGGGTAGTTCTGTTCATGTTTCTTCAGCTGCCGAGAAGCGTAAGCGATAACCCTGTCGTGCTGCATCAATACGCACCCTAGCCCCACTCGGGAAGCGTCGCAATAAACTACGAATCCGCCCGATCCTGAAGGCAATGATAACACCGGCGCCGTAGTCAAACAGGTCTGCAACTGCTGAAAGCTATGCTCGCATGCCTCCGTCCAATCAAAAGGAACTCCATTCCGGGTCAACCCGGTCAACGGTGCAGCAATACGGGAGAAGTCCTGAACAAATCGTCGGTAGTAGCCGGCCAGTTCTAGAAAGCTGCGGACCTCCGTGACTGATGCTGGTCTGGGCCAGCGCTGAACGGCCTCGATCTTCTTCGGGTCCACACATATGCCATCTCTCGTCACCACGTGACCCAAGAAGTCTACACTGTCGAGCCAGAATGCGCACTTGGAGAATTTTGCGAACAGTTGGTGCTCCCTCAAAGTCTGCAATGTGATCCGCAGGTGCTGCTCATGCTCCTCTCGGCTCCGGGAATACACCAAAATATCGCCAATGAATACGATGATGAACATATCAAAATACGGCCTGAAAATACGATTCATCAAGTCCATAAATGCTGCTGGGGCATTGGTGAGTCCGAACGACATCACCAAAAACTCATAGTGGCCGTAACGCGTGCAAAAAGCCGTCCTCGGAATATCCTCCTGTCGAACCCGCAACTGATGGTAGCCTGATCGCAAGTCGATCCTCGAAAAGTATCCTGCACCCTGAAGTTGGTCGAACAAGTCGTCGATACGTGGTAAAGGATATCTGTTCCATACGGTAACCCTGTTCAGCTGGCGGTAATCAATACACAAGCGCAAACTGCCGTCCTTCTTCTTGACAAACAGGACAGGAGCACCCCAAGGAGACACACTAGGTCGAATAAGCCCTTTATCCAGCAAAACTTTCAACTGACCTTTCAACTCTCTAAGCTCTGCCGAGGCCATCTGATAAGGCGGTATGGAAATAGTCCCCATGCCGAGAATCAAGTCAATGCAGAAAACAATATCGCGCTCAGGCGGTAGCCCAGGAAGCTCGTCAGGGAAAACATCAAGGAACTCACTAGAAATCGGAACCTGGTCCAACGGAACCTCTGTAGCTCTAGTACTCAAACATAGGCTAGAAATCCCTGACATCCCTTCCTCAAAAGCTGCCCAGTGCGAAGAGACGAAATCAAACTGTGAGGGGCGGCACCACGGTCCCCCTACATAACAAAAACCGACTCGCTGAGAAAGCAAAACCTAACTATCTTCTCGCGGCAGTACACATACGCGTAGCACGTGGCTAACCATTCCATGCCCTGGAGGACGTCGAAGTCCAACATCTCCAAAAGGATCAAGTCGACATGCTACTCTCTCTCTCCAATACGGACAACACATGACCGGAACACGTGTCTAGCAATAAACGACTCGCCCACGGGAGTGGTCACCACAAGCGGCTGATCAAGCCAACCAGACTCTCTACCCAAACTCGGCACGAAGTGTGTGGAAACGTACGAGTGCGTGGATCCCGGATCAAATAACACGTGTGCGTCAATAGAACATACTGAAAGAGTACCTGAGAACAATGCATTGGACTCCTACGCATCCTGGTGCGTCAAAGAAAATACCCGTGCCTGCCCTCCACCCGCGACTGGCTGTCCCCTGCCGACAACTGGCTGTCCTCTGCCTCGGTCACCCCGTCCTCTCTGAACGAACCCTCCGCGGCTACGACCTCTCTGTGCGTAAGTCTGTCGCGGAGAAGTAGCAGGTGCAAGAGGCAACACTCTCTGAGGTGGTGAAGGTGGTAAAGTGATATGCGATACTGCTGCCTCCCTCCGGCGTATCTTGGTACAATATCTGATGCGGTGATGGGGACTACCAAAGCCAAAGCACCCACGCGACGACTGCTGACCCTCCTGGGGATAAGAGCTAAACATCTAACCTCGTCCCGAGTCTCTGGCACCTGTACGACGTCTGTCACGGCGTCCGAATGGAAGTCTCCATGCTGCCGAATCAGTACGAACCCTCTTCGGCCCTGGAACTACCGAAGTCTCGGCAAGACGCTCCTCGACTAATAGGGCTGCATCTACTGCTGCTGCATAGGTCTCGCAATGCTGTGCACTGATGGCGAGAAACAACGGGGTAAGTAATCCTCGAACAAACCTCTTGACTCACATCTCCTCAGTAGCTACTAAATATGGGGCATACGTAGATATCTCGGTAAACAGTATGTCGTACTCTGCCACTGTCATCTCCAGAGTCTGACGTAAAGACTCGAACCTGCACGCTCTAGAATCTCTGACACTCTGTGGATGGAAACGGGCAAGAAACACCGTCACGAACTCAGTCCAGGTCATAAGAGGAAGACCCGCTGCTCTGCCCTTTTCTACCGACTCGCACCACTTCTGCGCAAGGCCTTCTAGACGAAAGCTCACGAACTCCACCCATCTCGCATCGGCGCATCTCAGTGAATGGTATATCCTGGACATCCGATCGATAAAAGACTATGGATCCTCGGCTGCATCGGTGCCTGTGAAGACCGGAGGCTTCAGCCTCATAAATTCAGATAGCGATACTGTGATAACCTGTGTAGCTGCAGGTGCAACTGCCTGAACTGTAGGTACTATCGCGGTCCCCGTAACGGGTGGAACTACCTCTGGTCGCTGCGCTCGCAGTGTCTCAACTAATGACCTTATCATCTGGCGCATCTCCTGCATACCGGCCCCTAGCATGGCGATCTGGTCTGTCGAAGGGGGAACAGTCTGCTCCGGTACAACTGGCATACTGCCTGGGTCAGTCCTCGTCTCAGACGAGTCAACTCTAATCTTGGCTCTCGCGGCCGCTCTCTGCGCCCTCGTAGTCTTTGGCGGTATAATGGCTGAAAAGAAAAATAGGATTCGATAAGGATACGAAAATCGAATCACAAGAAAGTATATAATCCTGAAGGAATTTCAATCAATAAGTCCTAAGGCCACTTAGACGGAGTACCGTGTCATGAGTATGCCGCGGAATATACACACGCTATGCCACTCTGCTTCAGCTACCTACTCCATTATACCAAGGTCATCCTACACTCCGAAAGGTAAAACCTATGCTCTGATACCAACTTTGTCACGACCCAAAGTTCGGCCCGTGACCGGCACTTAACCACGCAACGTCTACAGGCATAACATGACTAAGTAAGACGAAACCCAGAAATCAAAACCATTAAAAGTAGTGAGTGTTGAAAACATTTGATGAAACATTTGGAAATCGCAAGTAAAAATCTTTCAAGTTTAAATTATTTTATTCAAAATTTCGGCAGCACCTCCTTTGTAAAAACAAGCCCCGAAACGGGTACAACGTAAGAAAAAGGTAAAACAACTGATGAAATGTAACGAGCATCCCAAACGGGAACAATCACGCCCAACGGCGGAAGCAACCACCACAATAATAATATACGACGCTGTAGCGAAGAAATAAGCAACATGAGTGAAAAACAGCATGAAAGATAAAACTGAATAAATAAAGCCGGCTCACACGAGCTCGACACCCAGAGTACAAAAAATATACAATGTCGTCCTCACAACCGGTCTATAAGTCAATACATAACTGGTAGATGGAGAGTACTAGATACAATGAAAAGTACAATGAAATGTAAACAGATAACCGCAACCCACCTATTGCAAAATGGCTCGCACGCCAACTGGAGCGGTATCCGCAACAAAAAGATACAAGGATGTAGCCCTGCCGCGACTACTCTGAGGGTTTACCTGCAAGCACTGTGGCACAACGGGGGTGAGTTGCCAACTCGTGAATAGTAAATAACATATAAAGGTAATCGCAGGTATGCACGAACTGCGATACTCTAACATGTGCAACTGATAACATCAATATGGTAATCTGGGTATACAGTAATCATGCGAGGTACTCTATCAGGTACTAAAGGTACATGATGCAATGCATGTAAATGAGTGCTGAGCATGGGAAAATAAATCATCAACACGAGTCATCATCGTGGAAAAACCCCGGTGTCTACCTAAACACCCCAAAATCCCGATAAATCAGGCGCCGTCACTCAATCCGGCCCTCATATCTTGTAAAACTTATGGAACAGGAGTGCCCAACATCGGCACCCAAATATCATGAAATACTCGTGTCCAGCATCGACACGCAAATCCTCATCTCTCAGGCGCCGAATACCAGATCGGCCCTCAGTATGTATCTCATGTCGTAACCCTCAGACGGTATCCTCCGGATATCCGTCGGGTCTCCAAACTGTCACCGGCAGGTAATAGTCCCTCCGCTGGGCTCACCGTCTAACTATACGAGTCTTCTTGCCCCGGGGTACTATACTGGGTCCACCATATACCCGCAGACGGTGCCTACCACTCCTCGAATCGGGTATACTCATACAAGCTCTCAGAACCGAGAAAACTCATGGTGGACGCACTAAAATATCATATCAAGAGAAACCAGGTTTTTAAAATAAAGCATACTTTCTTGAAATAATACCACGGTTCTTAAATCCAGAAATCACATGAAATCCAAACTCAATGCGTAAATCCATGCTATGTGATGTATGCATCATAAGGTCGTACTATGAGTAAAAGGGAAAACCGCTCTTTAAATGAATTCAGTTTTAAAAATATCTCATGCGGTTCCCAGTTTTCCCAAAAACCAGCCTATCTAGGTAGGTACAAGGTGTATATGCGCCAATATGGATATGCAAATGAGTATGTGCACAAGTAACATAATCATGTCGAATCGTATATGAGGCGAGCTACAATATATTGTTCCTGGCAATTCTATAGTGTGAGTGTCATGGCAATTACTAACGGTGTGTGTGTAACATGCAGATTAGTGCTCGTGCAACATGAACCGTTAGTAACAGTGCGGCGTTCTATTAATTCTAAGTCCATATATAGTACGGAATACAGTATGCAACAAATAGTATCCATGCGCAATCAATGTGTATGAATGCAAATATGCCGCTACAATATCCTATCAAGCCCTGGCGCATAACGCCATACGGGAGATTTCCCCGTAGATGTCAAATCTACTCACCGTGATCTCGATTTACGCGTATCCGACCACCTACTTTCCCTTCTGTGCGGCGTCCGAAGTACCCGCCTGCGAACCTAGAATTTACACAAAGTAATGCACATAAGCTAAAATCCTGCAAAAACGTGATATCAAGACAATACGAAAACTAGCGTCGCAGCTAAACACGCGTGTATACGTAACACCAAAACGTGTGTGCATAAGCCACAAACCACCCCGACAATTGTGGCATACAGCAACACGCTGTGACACCCAACAACAACCAAACCAACTTGTAACGCACGTATCGCGCAAGTCCCGCTACACAAATTATAGTAATTGGTCCCGGATTTTATCTGGAGCAAAAACAAGAAAAATAAACAAGACCAAATCTCTTATAATACCTACAGACAGCTACCTGCAAAAATTCAACATATTCCAACAAAATTTGGCCGGCCACCATAGGCTTGATATCAGCCAAGGTTAGGTGAAACTTGTCCAGGTTTTTACATTACATCCCTAGCACAAATTATAGTCTAGTGTATATGTTTGCTCGTCAAGAAAATAACCCCAGATATAGCAGATTCTACGTATCCTATAACTTGGTTTAAAAACGTTTAAAAAAAACACTAATTGGTACACAAGGGTATTTTAGTGCAAACTGGAACAAAAGACTTGGTTTAACAGTATTAATAGCACTTAACTAAGTTAAACAAACCCTGTAAACCGTAGTTTAACAGAAGTTCCAATTAGACCACCAAAACAGCCCAATACCCTCGAAACTCTTAAATATAGATAAACTACCCCAGATTTTGCCCACTGCAAATACCCAAAAACCAAACAATACCAAAGGATCCCAAACCACAGAAGACACCTACCCTAAAAGTTTCAACCCCCAACCCACCTTAAAAACCGATCTCGCCAGAATTTCCTCTCTTGCCGCCGACCAAAACCGCCCAGGTTGGGTCCAAACTCCACTCACACACTCAGGGTACCTAGCACTACACTACTACATTGTTTGGGTTTCACAAAGGGTCTCGGGGTAACAGCAGGTTACAATTGATCTAAAACGACGGTAATATACGATATCGGCACAAAACTATGACTTTAAAGTTCTAAACTGAAGCTAAAGTGTAACACAACCTAAAAACTAGCTAAATAACAGTTAGGGGATTATACCTATACTAACTTGCTCCAAAGTCCAAGCTTTCCTAGCTCCATGGGTTGATTTGGGGTGTAGGATCAATTTGTGTGAAAGAAGTGTTGAATTTTGATGAATTGAGGTGGAGATCTTGTAGATTTGGGTGAGGGTTTGGTGAGGGCAGAAGTGGTTCTGTTTTGAGAGAGGAAGGGAGGAGGAAAATGTGGGAGAAGAATAATGGAAAATTCAAATAATAGAGAGAGAGTGAGAGGGGGTTAGGGGACAAAGCATGGCACATTCTCTCTCCTCATTTAATGCCAACCATGCTTGTCTCCTCTCTCTCTCTTCCTCCCTCTCAAAGTCAACCCTAAAAGGAAATCATTTGTGAATTTTTTGAAAACTAATAATTTTGTTAATTACATTTTCTAATTAGTAAGATGGTTGAGCTCCCATGACCACATAAACATGGTTTAACCCAAAATTTTGCCCTAGCTTACATGCACATGTGTGTGCAAGCCAAATTAAATTCTAATAAAATCTTCTTTAATTTTTATAAAATATATAAAAACCCTTTTGGTAAACCTTTTTACTAAAAACCATATTTTCGCTTAATTAACCACTAATCGCGTTCTAAAGTGTTACAGTTGGGGTTGGGGTTAGGGTTAGGGTTGGGGTTCGGCTGGGGCTGGGACTAGGATTGGGGATAATAAAACCCCACTCCAACCTGTCAAAAGCTTTTTCCATATCCAATTTGATGAGGATATTATGACCTCTTATTTTTCTGTTAATATCCTGAGCAAGTTCCTGTGCTAAAACTATATTTTCTGCCGTACTTTTATCTTTTGTGAATGCTCCTTGATTCTGAGAAATGATTTTTGGCAATAGAGTAGCTAGTTTGTCTGATCGAAGCTTGGTGAAAATTTTGTATAGAAAATTACAAAGGTTTATAGGCCTATAATCGATGATGGAGCGACAGTTTGCCTTTTTGGGAATAAGACAAACGAGAGTAGAATTGACAGCCTTGGGCACCTCTTTATGTTTGAAAAAATATTTCCCAGCTTCCAAAAGATCTTCACTAATAATCTGCCATGCAACCAAATAGAACTTGTCAGAGAATCTATCAGGACCAGGAGCACTATTTGGATCCATATTCTTAATACAACTGTGTAGCTCTTCAATAAAAGGAATATCACTAAGTATTTTTTTTCAACATATGAAATCATATTAGAAATGATATGTCTGCAATCAAATTCTGCATTTATATTTTGTGAAGTAAAGCTTTTTCAAAATGAGAAGCTGCCATATGAAAAATCTGTTTATGCTCCTCAAAACAAATGCCTTCTACATTTTGCAACTTTGTAATTCAGTTTTGACATCTTATGACATTAACCCAACAATGAAAGAATTTGGTATTTTGATCACCATCTGAAATCTATTTTATCCTTGATTGATGTCTCCAAAAAAATTGAGGAAGGTTGTGTTTGTTATATCAAAAACCTTTTTGTTGAACCCAATAGGTGAAAGTTTAGAGTTGTTATAGATAGCTCTTACATGTTGTTTAATGCATGTACCTTTGTTAAGAGAGTGCAAGGTGGAGAACAATAATTTGTTTCAACGGCACGTTTTTCAAGTTAAAACTAATATATGATATTCGATGATAATATGAAACTTTCATATTCTCATCGATACTCATATATGAAACTTAAAGCGTCACTTAGTCCCCGTCTATCGGTTAACATACGTTCGATGTTCGTCGTGACTTAGAACTATACGAAGGTTATTAAATATCGGACAGTATAGCTCGGTACTAAAAACCGTTATGTAGTCTATGTGACGAAAAGATTCAATCGTATGATAACCGATAGATTTGTCCCGTGTGGACAAGTTAGAAATGTATAAAGAAAACACCTACATTCACTTGTGTTTTCATCCATTTCGAGATATTTCGTCGGTACTTTTCCGCTGGTTCTCCGTGTACAAAGATAGATTAGATGTTCATTTCAACGTTGTTTCACAGGTTTGAAATGATTATCTATTCTATTACAGTGTACTCGGAGAACAACGGGAGGTGCTGCCGAAATTTACTCGAAACGGTTGAAAGCACAAGCGAATGGGTGTTCGCTTTATACATTCTTAATGGGATAGAAGCCTTACCCCCGACAGCCGAAACACACACATACAACAAGAATACACAATAAACGCATCATTGGAGAGTGATTCAAGATGTTCAAGTTAAAACTAATATATGATACTCGATGATAATATGAAACTTTCATATTCTCATTGATACTCATATATGAAACTCAAAGCGTCACTTAGTCCCTGTCTATTGGTTAACATACGTTCGATGATCATCGTGACATAGAACTATACGAAGGTTGTTAAATATCGGACGGTATAGCTCGATACTAACAACCGTCGTGTAGTCTATGTGACGAGAAGATTCAATCGTATGATAACCGAAAGATTTGTTAGTGTTTATGCCCTTAGGATCTTGCTTGACTAGGGGCCATTATTGTATCATAATAGTTTGTATATTACTTAATGGAAGCTTGGGATATTCACAGTTGTATTAACAGTCTTGCTCAACATAGTAGTATGCTACTTGGTTTATATCTATCTTAATATGTGTATATGTTTCTTTTAGCATATCGTGAATACATATTGATAGAGCCCTTAGGATCTTGCTTGACTACCACCGTTGTGATGGCAGTCACACTAGTGGGAGCTGTGTAGTCTACAAGCACATCATTTTTCAGGTCCCTAGTCATAGGATTATTGAGATAGGGCATCAATACTCTAGAGTAGACTAGTGTGTACACTTCTCATCCCAGTTGGGGAAATGGTATGTCCCACAGCCATTAGTACGTTGTACTAGAGATAGTATGCAGGTGCTCGTTGGGTTACGGGTACACCGGACAGGACTCGCAGGGAACTGTTGGTTGGTATTATACCCGTCGTCAGTTAACAGTTCCCAGATGACATGAGTACAGCATAGTCCGTTGACTTGATACTGCTGCTTCGTCTCGAGTGTGTTCTCACTGTTCTTAGATTGCTACCCTACCACGGCTCAAAGGAGTCATGCAAACAGGTAGCAGTTGGGTGCAGTCCCGAAGCACTTGGAGGCAGTGGTAGTTAGAAAGGATTCGTCTCTCCCGGTATTGGGAGTTGATATCGCACTGTGTTTGGAGAGCCATTACGCGAATTCCCTGGCAAACCAGATTTACTGGTAGGATTTCCAATAGCTGCTCAAGGTGTAATGGGCTTCGCTCCGACACAACTTATACCGCCTTTTAGGGGACTGACGCTTGCCACCCCTAGGCCCGATATGCGATAGTCTTAGACGAACAGACCGGACTGTACGGAGATTGTTACATCAGGCTCAGTAGGAGTTCGGATGGGTTTCCTCATCGGCCTTCTTATCGACATCTACCTGGGGACCGTTACGTACAGCTAGTACCGCTTGCGGTCTGTGGTTAAACCTACTACCAGTGTAGTGTCGAGTCTTTAGAGTCCCACATAGAGAGTTTCCCTGCTTCAGGCGAAACGATATAGAGGTCGTATGGTTTTACGACAGGGTTCGGACATATACGTGTACTTGTGCACGTATGATGTTCGGACAGTTTATACTAGCGGGTTTTGGTTTAAACCAGATTCTAGTATTGGATTATTGGATTTATGCAGTCTCAGTATATCCGTGTTTTTCGGGAATACGGATGGGAGGGGCATTCTCGTAATTAGTCGAGAAGCTTCTAGAAAAAAAGGTGACTTATTTAGATTTAATTCATTTATGAATTAAACTAAATGAGGTGGAGAGTTTATGTGTAAATTGCATTAAATGAATTAGCGACTCATGAGATGATTCATCCAAGTGAGTTAATGAAGCATTTATTGCTTAATGACTCATGTGATGATTCATTGATTGTATTAAATGAAACATGGTTGTAATTATCATATATGATTTATTTGATAAATGATTATGCTTCATATAATATAGAATTGAGTTATTTTTCATCTCATTCTCACATACACATTCTCTCTCCTCAAGCTTTCCTCTTCTTCAATCTAACCCTAACCCTCTCATGTGTTGAGATCCCAAGGGTTAGAAAGACTAATTAATCCTTAATCCATCTCTATATCCTCTAGGTTACTTGGATTAGCAATCCTAGCCACTTAGTTACCTCAAGTGAGAGGTTAAAGCTTGGACAAGGAACTCTCGGGTGGATCTTCTATCACATCGAGGAGGCCGACGAGGAGGTGAACAATAAGAACAAGAAGGACTAGTATCTTGAGGTATAATCATCTATCATAGTAGTTTAGCACTTCTAGATAGTTTGTTAGTTAGGGTTTAGCAAAAATCCGTAAAGTTAGTCGATATTAACTTAAACAAAATGATTGTTTTACCTATTCCACCTCCCCGCATCATGTGGGGTGTCTAACGTCGACTTACAAGATTTGTCTCGTGTGGACAAGTTAGGAATGTATAAAGCAAACACCTCCATTAACTTGTGTTTTCATCCATTTCGAGATATTTCATCGGTACTTTTCCGCTGGTTCTCCGTGTACAATGATAGATTAGATATTCATTTCAACGTTGTTTCACAGCTTTGAAATGATTATCTATTCTATTACAGTGTACTCGGAGAACAGCGGGAAGGTGCTGCCGAAATTTACTCGAAACGGTTGAAAGCACAAGCGAATGGGTGTTCGCTCTATACATTCTTAATGGGATAGAAGCCTTACCCCCGATAGCCGAAACACACACATACAATAAGAATACATAACAAACACATCATTAGAGAGCGATTCAAGTTGTTCAAGTTAAAACCAATATATGATACTCGATGATAATATGAAACTTTCATACTCTCATCGATACTCATATATGAAACTCAAAACGCCACTTAGTCCCCGTCTATCGGTTAACATACGTTCGATATTCGTCGTGACATAGAACTATACGAAGGTTGTTAAATATCGGACGGTATAGCTCGATACTAACAACCGTCGTGTAGTCTATGTGACGAGAAGATTCTTTCGTATGATAACCGATAGATTTGTCCCGTGTGGACAAGTTAGGAATGTATAAAGCAAACACCTTCATTCACTTGTGTTTTCATTCATTTCGAGATATTCCGTCGGTACTTTTCCGCTGGTTCTTCATGTACAAAGATAGATTAGATGTTAATTTCAACGTTGTTTCACAGCTTTGAAATGATTATCTATTCTATTACAGTGTACTCGGAGAACAGCGGGGAGGTGCTGCCAAAATTTACTCGAAACGGTTGAAAGCACAAGCGAATGGGTGTTCGCATTATACATTCTTAATAGGATAGAAGCCTTACTCCCGACAGCCGAAACACACACATACAACAAGAATACACAACAAACGCATCATTAGAAAGTGATTCAAGATGTTCAAGTTAAAACTAATATATGATACTCGATGATAATATGAAACTTTCATATTCTCATATATGAGTATCCTCAAATCTAACTTTGATTATCGATAATTTATTCTTTTCAACGACAAACGCACACACAAAGCATATACATGGATTTTCTTCTTTGTTAGTAACCATCCCGTTCTTAGATTTCTCAATATAGTCATCATAACCTACAATTCATTTTAACGAGAAGGGAGTATCCGAGCACATACTCAACTTGCTTCTTTGTAAAGACGGGAAATCGAAAGACAACCTCAATGCTCAGAAGGATCTACAGGACTGGGAAATAAGAAGTGAATTGCATCCTAAACCGGTAGCGGGTAAACCAGGCAAGTTTGTACTTCCCAATGCCGCTTATCATATGTCACAACCGGAGAAGAAAAGATTCTTGCAGGTGTTGCATGATTTGAAAGTTCCCACAGGTTTCTCAGGATCATTCAGCAAGAAGATAAAAATTGTGAAAGGCAAGATCGATGGGTTGAAAATTCATGATCACCATGTTATCGTGGAGCACCTTCTCCCATTAGACCTCAGGACTTCTCTCCCCGAATCGGTTGGTCTAGTAATCAACGACCTATATTGTTTTTTTAGAGAGTTATGCGCTAAAACACTGGATGTTGTGACGCTGGATAAATTAGAAAATTCTATTGCGTTGATACTTTGCAAGTTTGAGCGTATTTTCCCACCGTCATTCTTCGATATCATAATACACCTGACGGTTCATCTTGCAACTGAGGCTAAGTTAGCCGGACCGGTACAATATCGATGGATGTATCCCGTCGAGAGGTACGTGGAATTTTTCGTTTCGCTCAATTTTTAAAATTATTGTTGTCCTGTATGTCTGTATTTATTTATTCAACATATTTTCTTTAGGTACCTCTACACTCTTAAAAAGTATATACGCAATAGAAATCGACCAGAGGGTTCTATCATGCAAGGTTATCTTCTTGATGAAGCAACTATATTTTATTCCCACTATCTGGACGAGAACATTGAGATGAGACTTAACCGCCTCGAAGAATTCAAGACGGGAAATATGGTAAAGCCGATTATAAGAGGGTAGACACTATGTTTATCAACAAGATATACCGGTTTATCTTACTTAATTGCGCATGTCTTGAAAAAATTAGAGTGTAAGTTTTTTTGGATTAATTGTTATATTTGTGTTTGTGTGTGTATGAAATGATATAATATTAATGTCATAATTTATTGTCGAAAACAGAATTCATTTTAACGAGGTACGTGAGGGGCATCCTGATTGGAACAATGAACGATTGGAAAAATATCATCAGGATAATTTTTGCGATTTGGCTGCAGATCATGTAAGTTATTCGAATAACATGTTATTGCCATCAATTTTAATCTAAACTTATATCGTTATGTATTTGTTGTAAAATTTGTTTTGTTAGATCCACGATCCGAACTTGTCTGCATCATTAGAGAGTGATTCAAGATGTTTAGCTCAATTTCCTAGTATGGAGGTTGCATATTATAAAGGATTCGGTGTCCTTGGATACAAATTCGAAGTTAAGGACATAGAAACATCTAGAACCACTCAGAATAGTGGGATTGCGATGGTAGGATCGGATGGTGTGATTTATTATGGATACTTAAATTGTATACTCGGCATCCACTATCCAGGACGATCAGAACCCTTTTATATATTTCA
Source organism: Agapanthus africanus (assembly GCA_030015575.1). Lineage (NCBI taxonomy): Eukaryota > Viridiplantae > Streptophyta > Magnoliopsida > Asparagales > Amaryllidaceae > Agapanthus > Agapanthus africanus. The sequence continues at coordinate 106,160,684 of JASDDO010000031.1, forward strand.
GTGTACTTGGTACGATACGCGAACCGATACGGATAAGTAGAGAAGCAATCTTGGGACTTGGAAAGATGAATATTGATTGACCAGTGTGAACACACTTCGATTTTACGGTCAGGAAGATCTTTTTATCTTTCCGAACCAAGCGTTCCAAGTATACTACTCACAGTGTTTGAAGCATCCGGGATAGAGTGTCATATGTCGTTGGAAACCCAGGGATGTCTATGATGTCCCAGAATTCGAGGACAGCAATGAGGATGAAGAAGAGAGAAGACTTAGAGTGCTCCGACCGTCTGTTTCGAAAGACGGGTTATCTTCGGCTGATCATGAAGTTACGTGGGTTAGAAATGATATCGATGATGAAATCCAAGTAGATATGTCTAATGCGCCCACGAAACGAAAAAGATTATCAGTAATGTTATATTATTATTTCACATTTTACGATCTATACATATATAGTCAATACTTGTAATGATTGGCTAATGCGTCCACGAACCGTTTTATCTAGATTTGATGACGATGAAGGGAGCAGCGAGGGGCGCAGGAGCTCCAGCCGCGGCACCGGCAGAGGCAGAGTGGTTTTACCGCCCGGAGAGCAGCGTAGGGAGCTTCAGAGGGCCGGTCTTGCACCCTGATCGGAGACCCCTTCGGATGCCTCCTTCCGTGTGGACTTTGCCACACCTCCAGGTATATTGCACGCATATTCATTTTGAATGTAATATTATAGATATACATGCATGTTCATGTCAAAATTACTTATATTGTCAATGTTTGATTGTCTAGCTGTTGGTGATGCGTCCACATCAGGGACAAAGGCCACTCCCGCACCTCCAGGTATGTTTATAAATCATATAGTGCATTTATATTGATTTAGAATGCTATATCATAAATATACATACATTATTTTTGCTCTTACGTACTTACATCAGGGACATAGGCCACTCCCGCACCTCCAGGTATGTTTATATATCATATACCTGCGGGTATATTTATATATCCTATAGTGTATACATGTTGATTTAGAATGTTATATTATTGATATACACATTCTTTTTGCAATTACTTATATAGCTGATACTTGATTGTCTAATTATAGGTGGTGCGTCCTCGTCTGGTGCAGGGGCCACTCCTGTCACTTCCATACCCTCCGCTCAGTATGCAGGTTTGTATGAATAAATATAAAATATTTATTCATTTTACATATCCTTTAAGAATAAACATGAACTTCATGTAATTTTATCGATGTTTATTTTCTAGTTGGAGATGCGTCCACGTCCGGGTCACCGGCTGTTCCTCACCGGAGGAACTATCGTCCCGCTCGTGCTGCTACCCGGGCCCAGGCTCGTGCTTTAGTCGCCGGAGGTATATATCACACTTCAATTTTCGTTAAACCTTGATTTTTTAATACCACTTTGTCTTAATATTGATTGTCTTGATATTTCTTGTAGACGCAGGGCCTCCCCATCCCGAGAGGGGGACTCGAGGCCCGAATCAGTCCCACAAGCTGAGGCCCGACAGAGCTAGGGGGAGGCAGCATTCCCCCTCTTTTTTACCCCTGATTATCTCTATACCGGCGATCATGCTGAGAGATTCGGCCGGTATATGGGGGATGAGAGCCGGCTCGTGAAGAACTATCCACTTCACGTTGAGTGGGGCGACCAGCACCGGCGCTCATTCGCCCTCTTCTGGGATCAGGCTCGGGTATTAATATATATTTTCATTTGATTTATCCAATATATTTATTATTAACACTTGCAATCTAATAACAATATTTTTTTTTTGTATTTTCAGTTGGATTACGATTTTCAGCCTGTACCCGATCCTGATCACCCTAGGATGGTGCTCGATCTTCATGCTCTGTACAATGGCCTGATGAAGAACATGCAGACGAAAGTCCGATACAACAGGAATGAGCTGAAGATCAACTGGTATTCCATGTGGATGGCGACGCCCGAGGCAGAGAGAGCGGCCTTCCTATCTACTCCGGCCTTTGCGAGAGTCGACGTAGATACATGGCCTCTATTGTGCCTATATTTCGACTCTCATCGCAAACAAGTATGTATTTTAATGTAATTCATTGTTTAGTATATAATTTATATTTTTGTATTGCTTAATTAGAAAACTAAATCTGAATGTGTTGTGCAGAAACAAGCCGATCAAAATAAAGAGGATAGGAAGTCGGCGAAGAGGGGTCGCCCCACTTATACAGGTGGCTCGAGGAATATTACTCGTGCCATGGAGTTATCGGTAAATTACAATAGACCGGCCTTTGTGATATAATGTAATATTAAGAGTAATTTTCTAATATATCTAATATTAAGAGTTATTTTCTAACATTGCAGAGAGCTCAGACCTGGCACAGGATGGTATACCGAGCGTGCTGTCCGCGTATCTTGCCATCCACGGCACCTCGCCAGATCCCGCCACGGGTGAGCTTCGATACCCTGACACCGCTACCCAGGAGTATTGCGTAAGTGTTAATATTTATTCAACCCCCATTTGATATTATTGTTTTGAAAGGTTCAAATTTAAATGATATACTTATATTTTACTGGTTAATGTGGGTGTAGGAGCGGGTGGTTGAGCAAGCAGAGGCATCGGGGATCGATTTTACCGGACAGAACGATCCGATGCTGCTGACCCCAGTCCTAGACGCCACACACGGAGGGCACCACGGAGGTTGGGAGAGAGGCCGGGGACTGGGTCCTAGCAGGGCCCATATGAGGTTGGACTCCACTCCGGCGGTTACTTCCTCCGTCTCTAGTGAGCGACGTTTCCAGCAAGAACTGGACACTTTGAAGGCCACCGATCAGGAGTTGAAGGAGATATTGGTATGTATACTACTTAATAGTAAAATATTATGTCATATTATAGAAAGCAACATATCCAATATTAGTACGTAGCCTGAGCTTATTTGGTTGTTGATTGATCGTTTCTTTGTGTGTCGGTTTAGAAAATGAATAGAAATCACAATCAAAGAATTATTTGACCGCAATCAATAACGGTGTCGGTTTGTAGCGCGTTAATAAGTGCGGATCGTCCACAGGGATTGTGCGATTCGTTCGTATTTGTTTTGTTTTGAATTGAAAATTTAATAGAAAAGAAAAGCAAACGATTCAAGATTTATATCGATAATTTCAAGAATCAACTAGATCTAATCAAGAATCAAGAAAGCGTTAAAAATCAAGAATCAAGAATTGATATAATTCCAATCGATTTAAGTTTCAAGAATTGAAATGTAGCTCGTAGGAGTCGATTAGATCATAGATGTGAAGAAGACTAGCAATTAACTTTTCTTATCCATTAACGAATTGATGCTAAATCGATGTCGATTTATCGAGGATTAAGGATCTTGGGAAGAATTAGGGTTTCCTCATCCTATCCTTTATCCTTTCGATGAATCACATTCACAAGATAGCTTCTAGGAAATCGAATGATCGATCGTTGATCTCTAGAACCATGCGAAAATAATCAAGAACGCATTTCGCATCGATCTAGATCATCGATCATTCAATTTTCAAGAATTTACAATCGTTATAGGACTTAAGAAAATGTTTAAAGATTCATCAACATCATCATGCTACCGATCGTATCGACTCCTCCACGAGCGGAGTTTTATTCAAGCATCATTACAAAGAATACATTCAAGAATCGAAATTGAATCATAATGCTTGAATTGAAAGATGAGCAAGTTAAAAGAATCGTCACCTTTATTTATTCAACAATTTGTTACACATTTCTCAAGACTACAAGAATTTGAGAAGGAACAAGATTGTCAAATCTAGCGTTGCATCGGCTCCTTGAGTCGCGGATCGGCTTGGATCTCATGCTCCGATGAAGACCGGCTTCGCTTCTAAAGGATGGTTGAAGGCTTACTTTGCTTGTACTCAAAGAATCTTGAACTTGTGGTTTCTTGATTGGATTAGGGTTAGGGTTTGGAGGTGGCAAGTGTTGAGTTGATAGAGTGATAGAATTTCAATAACACTCAACAACCTTTTCAAGTGAGGCCCGGGGTCCTTTTTATAGGTTTGGGAATGATTAGCTTCCTTAAGAAGCTTGGATTAGGTTAGCTTCCCTTGTAAGCTAGTTAGTTAGGTAGAAGCCTCTAGAACTAGTTAGTTAGAGTTTAGCTTCCACCTTAAGCTAGGAGGTTAGGGAGAAGGTTCTAGGCTTTAAGGTAGTTAGGGTGAAGCTTGCTTTGGAAGCTTGGACATCATTAGTTTTGAACCCAAGGTTTGCTGATCTGGCAGAAACTTCGAGAGCCATCTGAAAATTGACTTATCTTTCTGAGGTGTAAGAGCTGAGATAAGAGTTCTGAAGTCAAGCGGGGATGATGACGTGGCACCTTGACCGCGGAGCCGCGGCGCAAGCCGGCTTAGACTGCGGTTCCGCGGCCCTTTAGCTGCCTCAGAGCTTCACACTTCATGTAGTATCTTCTTCTGTCTTTGGGATTATTCTCTGATACATTGATTCCCTGAACTCCTTCTAGATCATTTCCAGATTTCAAATCCTTGAGTTGGCGTATTCTTTAACAACACTATTATATAAATTTGACCATTCTTCTGGAATTTCCTGCACAGACTTCGAAACACATGTTGCGCTACACAAGAATGATGCGATGCCATGAAATACAGTCAATTGCCCTAAAAATGACGGTTTTAGAGTATAACACATGCAATCTGGTATTTTACGACTGTTTTGCTAATATGTGCTATATGAATGCCGAACAGCTCTAGATGAGTGCAAATGATAGGGAAATTGCCATGTTAAAAATGCAGTATTTTCGACTGATCAGTTGCAGACTTAGCTTTGATTAATCATACATACATATCTAATTAAAATAAACTACGGTTTTCCAAACTAGATATCCAAACGAGGCCTAAGTCCCTAAGTATACATAGATTGGGGTTTCGCAATAACTTATAATGATACGAATTCGACTAATACATAGTTCTTACTCGTTTATTACACACAAATTTGAACAGACGCGACAGGGTACATCGGCCGAGCCTCCACATGCATCTCCTTCGGCTGCGGCTCCGCAAGCCACTACCTCGGCTGCGGTTCCACAGACAACTCCTATAGCTCCACTGCCCACTCAGACTCCTGCAACTGCGGCTCCGCAAGCCACTACCTCGGCGGCGGTTGCGCAGACCACTCCTACAGCTCCACAGTCCGCTCAGACTCCCGCACACTCCGCATTGCTCGAGATATTGACTCAGGGTATATCCAAGGAGCAGGCACGCCAGATTACGGCGTTTATCAGAGGTGGAGCTGGACCGAGCTAGGGTAGCTTTTTGATTCTTATATTTTAAACATGTATTTATTTATATGATACATATTGTATATATTTTGGACGATATTGATATTGGTGGTGTTTGCGTGTTTATATTGATATAATATTCTGCTTGTTGATTTCTTTTGTATATTATGCGTGAGATGTGATTATGAATACTGCGGTATATATTCTGCGTGTTGATTAATTTTATATATGATGTATATATTATTGTGCACAAGGCGAGAAAAAAATAGACAACCCTTTTTTTAAAAAAACCTGATAAGATGTCCCAACGGATTAATCCGTAGGGCCTACCCTTGCCCCTACGGACTAATCCGTAGGGTCCTACTTTGTCCCTACTGATTTATCCGTAGGGGCAAAATATCAGTGTCACGACCCAAAGTTCGGCCCGTGACCGGCACTTAACCCCGTAACGTCTACAGGCGTAACACGACTAAGTAAGCCGAAACCCAGAAATCAAAACCATTTAAATATAGAGTTTTAAAATATTTTAGTAGAAACATTTGTAAAATGTTTAGAAAACCTTAAGCAATTTAGTAAAAATTCTTTTAAGGTTCAAGTATTATTTTAATAATTTTGGCAGCATTTCCTTTATAAAAATTCGCCCCGAAATCGGGTAGAAGACAAGATATAAGTAAAATGACATGTGAATAAATAGAGCATCCCAAACGGGAGAATCGCGCCTAACGGCGGAACAATCACTACGATAATATACGACGCCGTAGCGAAGAATGAGCAGTAAAATGAAAACAAATATCATAAAAGATAAGACTGCATAAATAAAGTCGGCTCACAACGAGCTCGACACCAGAGTACAAAATAATATACATCGTCCTCACAACTAGTCTCTAAGTCAATACATGAAAGTAGATGGAGAATACTAGATACAACAATGTACAACTGAAAAGTAAACAGATACCGCACAACACCCACCTAATAGCAAAAGGGCTAACACGCCACAGCAGTGGTATCTGTGTCAAAAGATGCGATAAATAGCCAGCCGCGACTACTCCAAAGGGCAACCTGCAAGCACTGTGGCACAACGGGGGTGAGTTGCCAACTCGTGAATAGTAGATAACATATAAAGGTAATCGCGAGTATGCACGTGCTGCGATACTCTAACCTATGCCAACAGATAGCATCTATATGATGAACTGGATGCTCCAATCATGCAACAAGTGCAACCTAATAGTCTCTCCATATGATGAGCAAGGTATGCGATAATCATGTCTGATAATGAAAATCTAACAACCCTATATAGAATGAGCAGGGTATGCAATGATCGTGTAAGCATGTGTACTCTATCAGGTATAATAGATATAGGATGAGATGTACAATACTGAATGCTGAGCATGGGAAGAAATAATATCTACACGGAATATCAACGTGGAAAATACTGGTGTTCATCAATACACCCAAATCCCAGTAAAACTCAGGCGCCGTCATCCTCATCGGCCCTCAAATCCTGTAAATCTCATAAAATCGTGAGTGCCCAACATCGGCACTCGAAATATCATAAAATCAGACGTGCCTAGCATCGACACGCAAATCCTCCAGTATCGGGCGTCCGTCCATCGGATCTGCCCACGGGCTCCGTCTGTAGAACTGGCCCTCAGCCCCGGCAGTACACGTCGTCCCGTATCCCTCTGTCGACTCTAGTCGGTATCCTCCGGATAATCGCCAGGTCTAACCAATCACCGGTAGGTAGTAGTCCCTCAGCCGGGCTCACCGTCTAACAACACGAGTCATCTTGCCCTGGGATACCATACCGGGTCCACCATGTACCCGCAATCGGTGCCTACCACTCCTCGAATCGGGTATACTCAAGCTCTCAGGAACCGAGAAAACTCATGGTGGACGCACTGAAATATCATACCAAGAGAAACCGGGTTTTTAAAATAGTGCGTATTTTCTTAAAATCATACTACGGTCCTCAAATCCAGAAATCATATGAATCAAATCCAATGCGTAAATCCATGCAATGTGTCGTATGACACTAAGAGTAAAAGAAAGGGAAAACCGCTCTTTTAAAAGATCCAGTTTTTGAAAATATCGCATGTGGTCCCTTAGTTTTTAAATCATGTCAATATCATCCATGTATGTAACATATGTATATGTGTATAGGTATGAATGTGCGAAAGGATAAGTACGCAATGTGAATGTAGCAATGTACATGTGCACTAATTTGGACATATGATGTATATGTACCCAAATATGGATATATGATGTATATGTGCCCAAGTATGGATATGTGATGTATATGTCTCCAAGTATCGATATATGATGTATATGGGCACAAGGTAAATATATCAAGATAGGTATGCACAAAGATGAATATAGAGGGTACATGTGCACAGGTAGTGATATATCAATGAAGGTATGCACAAAAGTGAGTATACAGTGCGCATGGTATGAATATAACATATGCTAATATACGGCAAATCATGACAAGCATCAATGAAGCGGAATCAACGATATGTAATTTATAGCAATCCTATAATGTGAGTGTCATGTCAATCACTAACGGTGTGGGTGTAGCATAATAAATCGTGCTCGTGCAACTTGTACCGTTAGTGACAGTGCAGTGTTTTATACTACCAGTTCTACATGTAACAGAAAAGTATGCTACGAGTATATCTATATGAACGCACATGACTAAATATCCTAATACGCCCTGACGCTTAACGCCATACGGGAGATTTCCCCGTAGATGTTAAATCTACTCAACTGGTCGCGTGCTAAGTATAGCCGACCACCTGCTTTCCCTTCCTGGCGGCGTCTGACGTACCCACTTGCGAACCTGGAATTTACACAATGAATCCATATATAAGCACATACCTCGCAAATACGCGATATCGAAATCAAGCGAGAAGCTCGCGTCGCGAACTAGACGTGCGTGTATACGTAACGTGTGTGCATACGCCAAAACTCAACGCGACACGCGGTGGCACACAACGACACGCTGTGATACACAGCAAACCGATTCGACACGTATCGTACGTGTCGCGCAAGTCCTGCTATGCTAAAAAAATAGGTAAATGGTCCCAGATTTCATCCGGGACAAAAACAAGTAAATCAAACAGGACCAAGTACATCACAATACCTACAGACACCTATCTAGCCAAAATTCAAAGCATTCCTCCACAACATGGCCGGCGGCAAGGGGTGGGGGGGTTGGTACCGGTCCAATTCCGGTGGAGTGTGTCCAGGTCTCTACCCTAGGATCCTATCATCATTCACAGCCTAGTGTACATGTTTGATTACTAAAAAGGTTACCCTAATAAACATCAAGTGTGCAATACTAGAGTATTTTAAGGAACTGGGTTAGTTAATAGGAAACAAGTGATACCAACAGCATAACTTAGGGTAAATCTAACTACAAACACCCTGAAACACCCTGTTTTCCAACCAAATTACCCAAGTTAACATCAAAGTCCACCAAAACACAATAACTTGGCTAAACAACCCAGATTCTGTCCAAGGTAAGAACCCAAAAAGTAAACAATACCAATCTCCACAGACGCCCACATACACAAAACACACACACCCTGCTCAACAGGGGGCCGGCGTCGCCGGACCGGCAAGAGGAGGCCGCCGGTCGACCTCCGGTGGGAGGGGCTCGGGTTGAGACACACTATTCTACACTGCTTGCACACTATTCTGCATGTGTTTGCTACGTTAGAGAATGCACACAATAGTAGCAGATCACAATATCCTATGATATGTGTCAAAAATTGTATTTTAAAGTATCAAGTTAGTGACTTAAGGCTATCTAGCTGATTCTAGCGACGCTACTAGGCTAAAACAGAGTAAATAACACCTAATAGGATTGATCAAGCTATAAGCACTCTAACTTAACTAGATCTAATATCAAAACACAAATCTAGCACTAAAACTCAATTTAAACACTAAATAAGCTAAACAAACACACAATCGTAGCAACCATGGAAATGGAGCTCAGAGGTTATACCTCACTCGACCCTACGATGCAGGGTCAGGAGAAGAAGAGAAAGGAGAAGAAGGTGCTGCAGTTGCTGGGGCTGCTGCTGTGCTACTGAAGCTGTTGTTGCTGAAGCTGATGCTGTTGCTGCTCTTGTTGCTGCTGCTGGGCTGGGGTTGCTGCTGCTGTGCTGAGGCTGCTGGAGTTGATGCTGGTGCTGCTTCAGTTGCTGCTACGTGTGCTGCTGCTGCTGGGTGTTGCTGCTGCTTGCACTGCTGCTTCTGTTGCCATGTTGTTGTTGTTGTTGTTGTTGTTGTTGTTGTTGTTGTTTTTGTTGTATGTTGCTGCTGCAAGGAGCTGCTGCTGCTGCTTGGTGTTGTTGCTGCTTGCACTGCTGCTGGGGCTGAAGCTGCTGCTGATGTAGCTGCTGTTGGTGCTGGGGCTGTGTGTGTGTGAGTGATAGAGTGAGAGAGGGAGAAATGAGTGTGCAAACAATAAAAAATGATTATACAGGAGAGTCAAACCCCCATCTCTCTCTCTTGCCTCATTAAATGCAAGCATGGGCTCATGCCATGATGCACACCCTCTCTCTCATTTAATGCAAGCATGGCATTGCCATGATGCACTCTCTCTCTCATTTTCTCCTAAGTCAACCAAAGAAAATAGTTTAAATCCCTTTTTATTTTAAAAAAAAATCCTTAATTAAAATCATTTTATCTTAACAAGGAGGGGTTAATCTACCATGGTTGTTAAACATGGTTTAACCCAAATTCTATCCCTAGTTTACATGCACAAGTTTGTGCAAGCCTAGGAAAATTCTAGAAAAATATTTGAAAATCAATTTGGTAAACTTTTTATTAAAAACCACCTATTAAAATATAATTAGCCACTAAACACATTCTAAAGTGTTACAATCTTCCCCCCTTAAAGAAATTCGTCCCCGAATTTAAATTTATAAAGCAACGCATACCTTCAAACAGATGAAGGAACTTCTTTCGCATCTCGCCCTCGGCCTCCCAAGTGATCTCTTCACCATTAAGGCTGCGCCAAAGCACCTTTACTAATGGCAAGACCTTCGATCTAAGCTTCTTCACCTGCCGGTCCAAAATCACGACTGGCTGCTCGGTGAACGAAAGATCGTGCTCTAGCTGAACGGTCTGATGTTGAATCATGTGTGAAGGGTCATGTAGGTATCTGCGAAGCATCGACACATGGAATACGGGGTGAACATCTGGGAAGTCGGGTGGAAGAGCTAAATGGTATGCTACCGTGCCCACACGCTCGAGGATCTCGAAAGGACCTATGAATCTGGGGCTAAGCTTCCCCTTCCATCCAAACCTCATCACTCCCTTCGTTGGAGAGACCCTCAGAAAAATGTGATCGCCAACTGCGAACTCTAATCTGCGGCGGCGTCTGTCAGCATACGATTTCTGCCTGCTCTGAGCTGTCCTCATCCTGTCTCGAATCAGCTGTATCTTCTCGGTCGTCTCTTGTACGATCTGTGGCCCCAAAATACTGCTCTCACTGAGCTCTGTCCAACAGATGAGCGATCTACATCTCCTCCCATACAAGGCCTCGAAAGGTCTGAATAGTATCCTGGAAACTATTGTTGTAGGAGAACTCCACCAAGGGTAAATGATGATCCCAGCTACCACCAAAGTCTAAAACGCACGCTCGGAGCATGTCCTCAAGAGTCTGAATAGTCCGTTCTGACTGACCATCGGTCTGCGGATGAAATGCTGTACTGAAACTCAAGCGAGTGCCCAAGGGCTCCTGAAGCCTCTGCCATAGTCGGCTGGTAAACTGGGTGCCTCGGTCGGACACAATACATGTCGGGAACCCCCATGCAGTCGTACAATCTCGTCGATGTAATCTGGGCGTACTGAGCAATTCCGAAAGTCGTCTTCACTAGCAGGAAGTGAGCCGCTTTCGTCAAACGATCCACGATCACTCAAATGGAGTCATACCCCCGCCTAGTCCTGGGTAGACCTACAACGAAATCCATCGAAATCTATTCCCATTTCCACTCCGGAATGGGTAACGGCTGTAGCTCTCCTGCGGGCCTCTGGTGCTCGGCCTTGACTTGCTGGCAAGTCAGGCATCTCGACACGAAGTCTGTGATGCCTTCTTCATTCCGTCCCACCAGTAGTCCTCTCTCATATCATGATACATCTTGGTGGAACCGGGATGGACACTGTACACCGATCGATGTGCCTCCTCAAGAATATCACGTTGCAGTCCCTCAGCATCTGGTACACATAGTCTAGATCCAAATCGTAATATCCCCTGATCATCGATCACGAACTCGGAGAATCTGCCCTGTCCAATCTGTGCCATGATCTCTGAACAACGGTCATCACTGTACTATGCCTCATGTATACGGTCAAGCAACTGTGGGCGTGCACGAACATGCGCAAGCTATCCCCCGATCTGCGTGAACTCGAACTGCACTCGGCTGTCGCATAAAGTCTGCCAATCTGCCGACGACTGCCTCTGCACTGCGCTCAAGCAAGATAGACTACCCTCAGGCCTCCTGCTCAAAGCATTTGCTACTACGTTAGCCTTGCCCGGGTGATATAAGATCTCACAATCGTAGTCTTTTACTAACTCCATCCAAAGGCGCTGTCGGAGATTCAGGTCTCGCTGCTGAAATATATACTTTAAGCTCTTGTGATCAGTGAATATCTGGCACGACTCGCCGTATAAGTAATGTCGCAAGATCTTAATTGCAAAGACCACTGCAGCCATCTCCAAATCGTGAGTGGGGTAGTTCTGTTCATGTTTCTTCAATTGTCGCGAAGCATACGCGATCACCCTGTCATGCTGCATCAATACCCACCCTAGCCCCACTCGTGAAGCGTCATAATAGACCACAAAACCGCCTGATCCTGAAGGCAATGATAACACTGGCACCGTAGTCAAACAAGTCCGTAGTTGCTGAAAACTGTGCTCGCACTCCTCCGTCCAATCGAAAGGAACTCCCTTTCGGGTCAAACCGGTCAAAGGTGCAGCAATGCGGGATAAATCCTGTACAAATCGCCTGTAGTAGCCGGCCAGCCCTAGAAAGCTGCGTATCTCAGTAACGGATGTAGGTCTGGGCCAACTCTGAACGGCCTCGATCTTTCTCGGGTCCACACATATACCATCCCGTGTAATGACGTGACCCAAGAAGTCTACGCTGTCCAGCCAGAACGCGCACTTAGAGAATTTAGCAAAAAGCTGGTGCTCCCTCAAAGTCTGCAGTGTGATCCGCAGGTGCTCCTTGTGCTCCTCTCTACTCCGGGAATACACCAAGATATCGTCAATGAATACGATGATGAACAAGTCAAGATATGGCCTGAATATACGGTTCATCAAGTCCATGAATGCTGCTGGCGCATTGGTGAGTCCGAACGACATCACCAAAAACTCATAATGGCCGTAGCGCGTGCAGAAAGCTGTCCTCGGTATATCCTCCTGTTGAACCCGCAGCTGATGGTATCCTGATCGCAAGTCGATCCTCGAAAAATATCCTGCCCCTTGAAGCTGGTCAAACAAATCGTCGATGCGTGGCAAAGGATATCTGTTCCGCACGGTCACCCTGTTTAGCTGGCGGTAGTCGATACACAAACGTAAACTTCCGTCCTTCTTCTTGACAAACAGGACCGGAGCACCCTAAGGAGAAACACTAGGTCGAATAAGTCCCTTATCCAGCAAATCTTGCAACTGACTCTTCAACTCACTAAGCTCCGCCGGGGCCATCCGATAAGGCGGTATGGAAATAGGCCCCGTGCAGGGAACCAAATCAATACAGAACACAAAATCGCGCTCAGGCAGTAGCCCAAGAAGCTCATCAGGGAATACATCAGGGAACTCGTGAACAATCGGAACCTTGTCCAACGGAACATCTGTAGCTCTAGTATCGCAAACATAGGCTAGAAATCCCTGACATCCTTTCCTCAAAAGTTGTCCAGCGCAAAGAGAAGAAATCAAAATGTGAGGGGTGGCACCATGGTCCCCCTGCACAACAAAAGCCGACTCACCGGGAAAACAAAATCTAACTGTCTTCTCGCGGCAGTCCATAGACGCATAGCACGTGGCTAACCAATCCATGCCCAAAAGAACGTCAAAGTCCAACATCTCAAGAAGGATCAAGTCGACAGGCAACTCTTTCTCGCTAATACGGACAACACAGGATCGGAAAACGTGCCTAGCCACAAACGACTCTCCCACGGGAGTGGTCACAACAAGCGGCTGATCAAGCAACCCAGACTCTCTACCCAAATTCGGCACAAAATGTATAGAGACATACGAGTGCGTGGATCCGGGATCGAACAATACGTGTGCGTCAACAGAACATACTGATAGGGTACCTGAGACCACCGCATTGGACGCCTGCGCGTCCTGATGCGTCAACGCGAAAACCCGTGTCTGTCCTCCACTTGTGACTGGCGGTCCCCTACTAGCAACTGGCTGTACTCTGCTGGTAGCTGGTTGTCCTCTGCCTCGGCCACCTCATCTTCTAGGAACAAACCCTCCGTGACCATGGCCTCTCTGTGCGTGGGTCTGACGCGGAGCAACTGTGGGCACAATAGGCAACGCCCTATGGGGTGGGGAAGGTGGAAGTGTGACCTGCGGTACTGCTGGCTCCCTCCGGCGTGTCTCGGTACAATCTCTGACGCGGTGATGGAGACTACCATATCCAAAGCATCCACGGGACGACTGCTGACCCTCCTGAGGATAAGAGCTAAACATCTAACCTCACCCCGAGTCTCTGCCACCTGTACGACGTCTATCACGGCGTCTGAATGGAAGTCTCTGTGCTGCTGTATCAGTACGAACTCTCTTCGGCCCTGGAACTACCGAAGTCTCTGCAAGGCGCTCCTCGACTAATAGGGCTGCGTCTACAGCCGCTGCATATGCCTCGTAATGCCGTGCGCTGATCGCAAGGAATAGGGGTGTAAGCAAGCCTCAGACAAATCTCTTGACTCGCATCTCTTCAGTAGCCACTAGGTACGGAGCATAAATTGATAGCTCGGTGAACAACACATCGTACTCTGCCACTGTCATCTCTGGCGTCTGGCGCAAGGACTCAAATCTGCGTGCTCGGGCATCCCTAACACTTTAGGGAAGGAAACGGGCAAAGAACACCGTCACGAACTCTGTCCAGGTCATAGGAGGAAGACCTGCTGCTCTACCCTTCTCGACCGATTCGTACCATTTCTGCGCAAGACCTTCCAGGCGAAAGCTCGCGAACTCTACCCATCTCACATCTAAGCATCTGAGCGAACGACATATCCGGGCCATCCTATCAATGAAAGACTGTGGGTCCTCGGCTGCATCGGTGCCTGTGAAGACCGGAGGCTTCAGCCTCATGAACTCTGATAGCGATACTGCAATCACCTCCGTAGCTGCAGGAGCAACGGCCTGTACTGTAGGTACCATCGCGGTCCCCGTGACTGGTGGAGCTATCTCTGGTCGCTGCGCTCGAAGCGTCTCAACTAGCGATCCTATCATCTGGCGTATCTCCTGCATAGCAGCACCTAGCGTGGCGATCTGATCTGTCATAGGAGGAACAGTCTGCTCTGGTGCAATGGGTGCACTGCCCGGATCATTCCTCGTCTCGGACGAGTCAACATGAATCTCGGCTCTCGCAGCCCCTCTCTGCGCCCTCGTAGTCTTTGGCGGCATAATGGCTGAAAAGAAGGTAGGATTCGATGAGGATACGGAAATCGAATCACAAGAATATATATATAATCAAGAAGGAATTTCAATCAATAAGTCCTAAGGTCACTTAGGCGGAGTACCGTGTCGTGAGTATGCCGCGAAACATACGCACGCTACGCCACCCTATTGCAGCTACCTACTCTATCATACCAGGGTCATCCTACACTTCGAAGGTAAAACCTACGCTCTGATACCAACTTTGTCACGACCTAAAGTTCGGCCCGTGACCGGCACTTAATCCCGTAACTTCTACAGGCGTAACGCGACTAAGTAAGCCGAAACCCAGAAATCAAAACCATTTAAATATAGAGTGTTAAAATATTTTAGTAGAAACATTTGTAAAATGTTTAGAAAACCTTAAGCAATTTAGTAAAAATTCTTTTAAGGTTCAAGTATTATTTTAATAATTTTGGCAGCATTTCCTTTATAAAAATTCGCCCCGAAATCGGGTAGAAGACAAGATATAAGTAAAATGACATGTGAATAAATAGAGCATCCCAAACGGGAGAATCACGCCCAACGGCGGAACAATCACCACAATAATATACGACGCCGTAGCGAAGAATGAGCAGTAAAATGAAAACAAATATCATAAAAGATAAGACTGCATAAATAAAATCGGCTCACAACGAGCTCGACACCAGAGTACAAAATAATATACACCGTCCTCACAACTGGTCTCTAAGTCAATACATGAAAGTAGATGGAGAATACTAGATACAACAATGTACAACTGAAAAGTAAACAGATACCGCACAACACCCACCTAATAGCAAAAGGGCTAGCATGCCACAGCAGTGGTATCTGTGTCGAAAGATGCGATAAACAGCCAGCCGCGACTACTCTTAAGGGCAACCTGCAAGCACTGTGGCACAACGGGCGTGAGTTGCCAACTCGTGAATAGTAGATAACATATAAAGGTAATCGCGAGTATGCACGTGCTGCGATACTCTAACCTATGCCAACAGATAACATCTATATGATGAACTGGATGCTCCAATCATGCAACAAGTGCAACCTAATAGTCTCTCCATATGATGAGCAAGGTATGCGATAATCATGTCTGACAATGAAAATCTAACAACCCTATATAGAATGAGCAGGGTATGCAATGATCGTGCAAACATGTGTACTCTATCAGGTACAATAGATACAGGATGAGAAGTAAAATACTGAATGCTGAGCATGGGAAGAAATAATATCTACACGGAATATCAACGTGGAAAATACTGATGTCCATCAATACACCCAAATCCCAGTAAAACTGAGGCGCCGTCATCCTCATCGGCCCTCAAATCCTGTAAATCTCATAAAATCGTGAGTGCCCAACATCGGCACTCGAAATATCATAAAATCAGCCGTGTCTAGCATCGACATGCAAATCCTCCAGTATCGGGCATCCGTCCATCGGATCTGCCCACGGGCTCCGTCTGCCGAACTGGCCCTCGGCCCCGGCAGTACGCGTCGTCCCGTATCCCTCTATCAACTCTGGTCGGTATCCTCCGGATAATTGCCAGGTCTAACCAATCACCAGTAGGTAGTAGTCCCTCAGCCGGGCTCACCGTCTAACAACACGAGTCATCTTGCCCCGGGGTACCATACCGGGTCCACCATGTACCCGCAATCGGTGCCTACCACTCCTCGAATCGGGTATACTCACACAAGCTCTCAGAAACCGAGAAAACTCATGGTGGACTCACTGAAATATCATATCAAGAGAAACCGGGTTTTTAAAATAGTGTGTATTTTCTTAAAATCATACCACGATTCTCAAATCCAGAAATCATATGAATCAAATCCAATGCATAAATCCATACAATGTGTCGTATGACACTAAGAGTAAAAGAAAGGGAAAACCGCTCTTTTAAAAGATCCTGTTTTTGAAAATATCACATGCGGTCCCTTAGTTTTTAAATCATGTCAATATCATCCATATATGTAACATATGTATATGTGTATAGGTATGGATGTGCGAAATGATAAGTACGCAATGTGAATGTAGCAATGTACATGTGCACTAATTTGGACATATGATGTATATGTACCCAAGTATGGATATATGATGTATATGTGCCCAAGTATGGATATGTGATGTATATGTCTCCAAGTATGGATATATGATGTATATGGGCACAAGGTAAATATATCAAGATATGTATGCACTAAGATGAATATAGAGGGTACATGTGCACAGGTAGTGATATATCAATGAAGGTATGCACAAAAGTGAGTATACAGTGCGCATGGTATGAATATAACATATGCTAATATACGGCAAATCATGACAAGCATCAATGAAGCGGAATCAACGATATGTAATTTATAGCAATCCTATAATGTGAGTGTCATGGCAATCATTAACGGTGTGAGTGTAGCATAATAAATCGTGCTCGTGCAACTTGTACCGTTAGTGACAGTGCAGTGTTTTATACTACCAGTTCTACATGTAACAGAAAAGTATGCTACGAGTATATCTATATGAACGCACATGACTAAATATCTTAATACGCCCTGACGCTTAACGCCATAAGGGCAATTTCCCCGTAGATGTTAAATCTACTCACCTGGTCGCGTGCTAAGTATAGCCGACCAGTTGCTTTCCCTTCCTGGCGTCGTCTGACGTACCCGCTTGTGAACCTGGAATTTACACAATGAATCCATATATAAGCACATACCTCGCAAATACGTGATTGGTGTGATTTAGCGTGCTTGTGCTTTCTAAAAGATAGATCAAAAATATTTGTAACCGCAATCAAGAACGGCGTCGCATGAAGCTAGCCGGTGAATACGGGTCGGTCCACAGGGATGTTGTGAATTTTCTAGTCGTGCTTACGAGTTAATTCCGAAGGGTGTTTGGATTAATTATTAAATCTAAAAATTGAAGTTGTATGATACTAGGATTAGAAACTTGTTAGGATTAGGTTTAGGGAAAATTTGGTAAACAAAGATCTACATCTCTTTCCATTGCCTTTAATTAAAGATATCATATTAGTGTTATGGTAAATCTTAACAAAGGGGATTAGGATGATTGGGAAGATTGATTATTCCTCTAGATCCTTGTCCTTCCTTTCTTAATCTTTACCCTAACCTCCATGGAAAACCTTAAAATCCGGGCCTTTAGACTACGGAATCACCGTTACCTCGAGGGTAGAGTGCCGTAGGGAGCGGAATAAGAAGGTATGCATGGAGTTCTAATTTTCATAAAAGATTGGCAAAGAAAAGAGATGAGAGATCTTCGTCTCTCAAATCCTTCCCCATTCCTAACCCTAACAAGCGAGGAAACTACTCACTCATTAGGGAATTGAAGAACATTTATCTAGGGCAGAGAATAAAAATTACCTAGGGCAAGAATTGAAATCTAAACTAGAGCAAGGAATTAAATCTACTTACAGATGCATCTCTCCAATCATCAACGCAGGGTTGTCAGATCTGAATTTATGAATTGAAAAGAAACACCGATGCTCTCCATAAAGAATTATAAAATTTATTAATGAAGGGAGGCATAAGAAATTACAATGATTAGAGTTCCTATTTATAAAGAATAGGAAACCCTAGGTTACATCTTGGACCGCATGTCTACAATTACAAGAATACCCCTAGGTTGACTAGTCAGCGCCGTAACACAAATTGGTAAAATTTTCTGCTCATGATTCCCTAACACTGTCGCGGAACCGCGGCCCGAGGCCTGGTTTGGCCGCGGTTCCGCGGCCAAAAGATGGAGTTGGGCTCTGGGCTTTTTGGTTCTGTCTTCTGGTGACTTTGTCTTCCTGTTTATATATGTTCTTTTCCATTTGGGCTTCTAGGTTAGTTCCAGATTTCCAGTGAACAATTCGCAATGGATTTTTAACCGTTCGCTTTGAGTCGATGTCTTGAATCTTGCTTTGTGAACTGATCTTTATGTAGGCTTGATCAAGATTCTCTGTTTGTTGGTTAAAGTCCACTTTTGCATCATCTTTCATCGTTTTCACTGTTTCCTGTCCAAGAACCTGTAACCTGTAATATGTAGCAGACATGCGTCAAAAGCACCTGTTTTCATTGTAAAATGCATAAGAATGGGGAATAGAAAATGCAATATTATGGTATGAACAAATACCCCCAAACTTATCTTTTGCTCGTCCTCGAGCAAACTTATTGTTTTATTCTCTACAAAAAACCTAACCGCACTTTCGCAGGGAACGCGATTGCACTGAGCTCGTGCAACAAGCCGTTAAACCTCTAGGTGTCCCTAGTAGGAGGAGTGTTGTCTCCTGAGGGTTTTCAGCGGATACTACCCACAAAATCCTATCAATTTGGCTTTTCGACTTTAATTCTCCAATTAGGTTTTCTAACAAGGAATTCTATTATCTTTTGACTCGCAAATTGTCCATCCATATTCTTCACACTTCCTCATCATTTAACTTAAGATTATATATGTTATGTAGAATTACCTAGCTTTCGGCATTTCTTAAGTTTTCCTTCTAGGGTTACATCTCCACTTAGGAATTTCTATCAACTCTATTAAAGATACAAGTTCTATTCTTCATTCCTTTCTCTTATCTAAACTCTAATCATATATCCCCACATGTGTGTAAATATCACCCCTACACTTGGAAATTCAAATCAAGCAATCGTACTCCCGTCCATTGTCCAAAGCACTTTTGAAATTTTCGCTTTCACATCCTTCATGCGACTGTTAATACTTCTTGAGGTACCAACAACCGATTACAAGATGCGTTAGCGTTTTAAAGCATACTTCCTAGTTTTGCAACACCCAAGGCTTTTAGCAGTGGCTCCCAAACCAGTTGGTCTAAGGCACTAGGTGATGAAGCACCCTCGCTAAATATTTTTCTATTTTTACAGCCTTAAATAATCACAAAAACCAGTGTCCATTTTTTTTTCTCTATCCACCCTTTTTTTTTTCTTTTTCATTGTGCTAAGGACTTTAGACAAGAGTATTTCAAGGTCTCTTCTACTAATCCAAGTTTCAAGGTGCGTGTTTGTTCATTTTGTAGGGTACATGTTTTCAGAATCTAGACTTAAGCTAGGAACTATTTTTCAAACTTATACTCTAATAAAAGTTTTAATACTTTTCCTTCGTTTCGACTTAGCCCAAGAACTGAACCCAAAATTTGCCTATTTCTAAATAACCTACAAGGCATATACTTTCTACCGTTAAACTCTAAGGACGATTATTTTTAGGGTTTTTAATTTACTAAGTCTAAGATCTAGTTGTTCCTAGCCAGTTGATCTATTTGTCAAACTCTAGTCAATTAGCCAAAATTGAATACATTAATTTTTATAATTTTTCAAATTTTTATGGGTTTTCAAATAAGTATGCAAATGCAAAAATATGTACAAATGAATGCGAAGGAAGAAGACGTACCGAGTATACCCCCAAACTTGAACTTGACAGTGTCCTCACTGTTATACTAAACCAAGATGGTCAAAATACCGGCACTCCCCTGTTTATTTATAATTTTTTTTATATTTTTAATGTTTTGAATTTTTTTTTATTTTTTTTATAGAAAAAGAAAGCAAAAATATATATACATATATACAAAGATTCCCCCAAACTTAAGCTTGGCCTTGCACAAGCCAAAAGTTAGCACCAACCATTCAAAAATTCTATCTTGGTAATGGTAGAGTTGGTGAAAGAATGGAGTGGAAAGAAAAGAAATGAGAAGCACACAAGACCGTGTGGAGAGAAAGGGATAATATGGTCTCGGTGGAGGAGAATGGCGGAGGGGAAGAAGAAATGGTAGGGGTTCTACTTCTTCGAGTGGAGGTTGATTAGTCACAAAATCCATATCATTTAAGAATGCGAGTTCGTCGGCGAAAATATCTTCGAAACTTTCCTCGAAAGTCCAATTGAAAATTATCGAACTCAAAATATCGGATTGTGATTCATCAACACTCGATATCATTAAAGGAAGATTAGAAGAACCAAAGAAAGTGGGAATACGAATTTGAGGGTGTGGATGGAGCGTATAGATT
This sequence comes from Agapanthus africanus, assembly GCA_030015575.1. Classification (NCBI taxonomy): domain Eukaryota; kingdom Viridiplantae; phylum Streptophyta; class Magnoliopsida; order Asparagales; family Amaryllidaceae; genus Agapanthus; species Agapanthus africanus. Next base: position 106,181,596 of record JASDDO010000031.1, read on the forward strand.
AGCACAATTTATAATGACCGATATGTAAAAAGCGATTGTGCTAATCTATCAACCCGCGAAAAAATGAGATTAAATCCCTCAAGAGTCGTGAGCAAACATGGGTACGTCGAACTAGGTATTGGAGATGAAAGCGTAACGGTCTCTTGCACAGTCGAAACGATAGGAAGGACGGAAGGAAGTGAGTGAGGAAGGGTATCAGTTAAGGATTTAGGAGGGTGTATTGGAAAATTCGACACATCAAACGAAAATGGTTCAACCTCAATATTATCCTCAGTACTATCCTCATAATTCTCCTCAATATTTTCCTTAAAAATTTGCTTATCCATGCCAATATCATCAAAATCAAGACGCATATGAGATTCGGGAGAAACATTTAATAACTCGGGATGATGATTTGAACATAAAATTTCAATTAAATCGACAGGTTCATCATCCGAAATATTCCCGGCGTCTATATCCTCAATCAAGTGAAAGTCAATTTCTTTAGACACCTCCTCAAAAGCATGGATGTTTATCAATGTAGGTTCTAGAGTGGAAGTGTAAAGGTCGAAAGGATTAGGTGCGGTTTCACTTGAAAGGGGTTGCTCACAATCTGGCAAATCAAACACTACAAAATCACACAACTCATTTTTATTTTCAACCGGTGAACTATTTAGGGCAATCGATGGAAAACAGGAGTTGTGGGCTTCAATTGGGTAAGGGTAGGTTTGATTTGAAAATCCTCTCACATTCTCACTCTGTCCAACTGCCGCCTCATACATTGAAAAATTTGGAGCTAGCGGGACACTAGCTACCGGTTCACTAGGTTGCATAAGGGTGGCCACGGACGCTTCCACATTCCTAACCATTTTGTTTGTTGCTGCGATATACGCCTCCAACGCCTCTTCCAAACTAGACTTGGGTGGTAAGGGGGTTTCGGTAAAAGATTCGAAATTGTTTGGATATGTGAAACTCCCTAATGGCGGTGTAGAAGCAGTGTTTAGTAAAGGTGGGAAGGTTGGGTATGACTGGTAGGAAGTGGGTGATTGGACTGGGGTAGGGTCAACATGTGGATAAATAGGTGAATAGTCTTGTTGATCCCTAGAACTAGATGAGTGGAGAGGGGTGAAAGATCGGCTACGAGATTGAGCAATATGCTCAGCAATGGACATCGGCCTAGGAGTGACAGAAGGACTTAAAGAAGTGGTGTCAACATATGTAGGTGGTGAAGGTTGACTTGGTTGACACGAAGTGGGTTGAAAAGTCAAACTATTTCTCCTAGACTCCTCTATGTGATCTTTCAGAGATTTTTTTGGCATGGAGGGATCGTTTTTAAGTTGACCGAACACATGGACATATGATGCAAAATTAGGTTCAGGATACCAAGGTTCTTGGACTGGGGTAGGGTCAACATGTGGATAAAAAGGTGAATAGTCGTGCGAATCCCTAGAACTAGATGAGTGGAGAGGGGTGAAAGATCGACTGCGAGATTGAGCAATATGCTCAGCAATGGACATCGGCCTAGGAGTTACAGCAGGACTTGGAAAAGTGGTGTCAACATATGAAGGTGGTAAAGGTTGACTAGGTTGACACAAAGTGGGTTGAAAAGTCAAACTGTTTCTCCTAGACTCCTCTATGTGATCTTTCAAAGATTTTTTTGGCATGGAAGGATCGTCTTTAAATTGACCGAACAAATTGCCGAACGACGCAAAATTAGGTTCAGGATACCAAAGTTCGGCAAGTGATTTTTTATGTGGGGTACCCATGTTAGAAGAAAGGATGAAAGAAAGAAAATTGGGTGATGGTGCAAGGATTTATTTGCGGCAAAAGTTTGCAAGTTCTTGTAACAAAAATTTTTCCTTTTTCTTTTTCTTTATTTGAAAATTGTTGCAAAAAGATTTTAGAGAAAAGATATGCAACGGCAAAATATTTTATAGAAAAGATATGCAACAGCAAAATATTACTTGCAATCAATTATTATTTTAAGCATATCACAAGAATCTTTATTTGGAAAGAATTGTTGCAAAAAGATATTCGAGAAAAGATATGCAACAACAAAATATTTCTTGCAATCAATTTAGTTCAAGCGGGGCCCAAAAATCCTGCACAAGATCGTGATTTGGAAGGGAATATATTTTTTAATCTGCACAAAATCCTGCAGGCAATTTTCAGAAAATTTATTAAAAATTACAGAAGGGGAACAGAGAGAAGCTTACAGAGCAAAGTTGGTCAGAGGAAACGACCAAGGCGCCGCCTTTTCGCGGCAAAAGAGCGTTATCACCGCTGTTCCGCGGCTCTCTGGACAGATCGAATTCTCCAAAAAATTTCCAAAGTCTGATTTGACAATATGGCCGCGGTTCCGCGGCCTAAGTTGGGTTTTGGCCGCGGAATCGCGGCGAGATGGGGGAATCGTGTCTCCAAAAAATTTTCACTACTCTGATTTTTAATTTACCTTCTGTTTCGATATTTGGTTTTCTGTTTCACCTTCTAAAATTTTCCAGATCCGATTTTGTATATCCTGCAAAAATTTAAACAATAAAGTATCCCTTCCACAAATAACAAATTATATATTTTTATATTTTTTGATTTTTTAGATTTTTATGATTTTTTAAATTTTAGATTAACCCAAAATTGCGAAAAGAAAATTCTACGCCATCCCCGGCAACGGCGCCATTTGATTGGTGTGATTTAGCGTGCTTGCGCTTTCTAAAAGATAGATCAAAAATATTTGTAACCGCAATCAAGAACGGCGTCGCATGAAGCTAGCCGGTGAATACGGGTCGGTCCACAGGGATGTTGTGAATTTTCTAGTCGCGCTTACGAGTTAATTCCGAAGGGTGTTTGGATTAATTATTAAATCTAAAAATTGAAGTTGTATGATACTAGGATTAGAAACTTGCTAGGATTAGGTTTAGGGAAAATTTGGTAAACAAAGATCTACATCTCTTTCCATTGCCTTTAATTAAAGATATCATATTAGTGTTATGGTAAATCTTAACAAAGGGGATTAGGATGATTGGGAAGATTGATTATTCCTCTAGATCCTTGTCCTTCCTTTCTTAATCTTTACCCTAACCTCCATGGAAAACCTTAAAATCCGGGCCTTTAGACTACGGAATCACCGTTACCTCGAGGGTAGAGTGCCGTAGGGAGCGGAATAAGAAGGTATGCATGGAGTTCTAATTTTCATAAAAGATTGGCAAAGAAAAGAGATGAGAGATCTTCGTCTCTCAAATCCTTCCCCATTCCTAACCCTAACAAGCGAGGAAACTACTCACTCATTAGGGAATTGAAGAACATTTATCTAGGGCAGAGAATAAAAATTACCTAGGGCAAGAATTGAAATCTAAACTAGAGTAAGGAATTAAATCTACTTACAGATGCATCTCTCCAATCATCAACGCAGGGTTGTCAGATCTGAATTTATGAATTGAAAAGAAACACCGATGCTCTCCATAAAGAATTATAAAATTTATTAATGAAGGGAGGCATAAGAAATTACAATGATTAGAGTTCCTATTTATAAAGAATAGGAAACCCTAGGTTACATCTTGAACCGCATGTCTACAATTACAAGAATACCCCTAGGTTGACTAGTCAGCGCCGTAACACAAATTGGTAAAATTTTCTGCTCATGATTCCCTAACACTGCCGCGGAACCGCGGCCCGAGGCCTGGTTTGGCCGCGGTTCCGCGGCCAAAAGATGGAGTTGGGCTTTGGGCTTTTTGGTTCTGTCTTCTGGTGACTTTGTCTTCCTGTTTATATATGTTCTTTTCCATTTGGGCTTCTAGGTTAGTTCCAGATTTCCAGTGAACAATTCGCAATGGATTTTTAACCGTTCGCTTTGAGTCGATGTCTTGAATCTTGCTTTGTGAACTGATGTTTATGTAGGCTTGATCAAGATTCTCTGTTTGTTGGTTAAAGTCCACTTTTGCATCATCTTTTCATCGTTTTCACTGTTTCCTGTCCAAGAACCTGTAACCTGTAATATGTAGCAGACATGCGTCAAAAGCACCTGTTTTCATTGTAAAATGCATACGAATGGGGAATAGAAAATGCAATATTATGGTATGAACAATACGCAATATCGAAATCAAGCGAGAAGCTCGCGTCGCGAACTAGACGCGCGTGTATACGTAACGTGTGTGCATACGCCAAAACCCAACGCGACATGCGGTGGCACACAGCGACACGCCGTGATACACAGCAAACCGATTCGACACGTATCGTACGTGTCGCGCAAGTCCCGCTACGCTAAAAAAATAGGTAAATGGTCCCAGATTTCATCTGGAACAAAAACAAGTAAATCAAACAGGACTAAATACATCACAATACCTACAGACACCTATCTAGCCAAAATTCAAAGCATTCCTCCACAACATGGACGGCGGCAAGGGGGTGGGTACCGGCCCAATTCCGGTGGAGTGTGCCCAGGTCTCTACTCTAGGATCCTATCATCATTCACAGCCTAGTGTACATGTTTGATTACTAAAAAGGTTACCCTAATAACAGCAGATTTCATATATCATCAAGGGCTTAGTTTAAACATCAAGTGTGCAATACTAGGGTATTTTAAGGAACTGGGTTAGTTAACAGGAAACAAGTGATACCAATAGCATAACTTAGGGTAAATCTAACTACAAACACCCTGAAACACCCTGTTTTCCAACCAAATTACCCAAGTTAACATCAAAGTCCACCAAAACACAATAACTTGGCTAAACAACCCAGATTCTGTCCAAGGTAAGAACCCAAAAAGTAAACAATACCAATCTCAGGACAATCTCCACAGACACCCACATACACAAAACACACACACCCTTCTCAACAAGGGGCCGGCGTCGCCGGACCGGCAAGAGGAGGCCGCCGGTCGACCTCCGGTGGGAGGGGCTCGGGTTGAGACACACTATTCTACACTGCCTGCACACTATTCTGCATGTGTTTGCTAGGTTAGAGAATGCACACAATAGTAGCAGATCACAATATCCTATGATATGTGTCAAAAACCGTATTTTAAAGTATCAAGTTAGCGACTTAAGGCTATCTAGCTGATTCTAGCGACGCTACTCGGCTAAAACAGAGTAAATAACACCTAATAGGGTTGATCAAGCTATAAGCACTCTAACTTAACTAGATCTAACATCAAAACACAAATCTAGCACTAAAACTCAATTTAAACACTAAATAAACTAAACAAACACACAATCTTAGCAACCATGGAAATGGAGCTCAGAGGTTATACCTCACTCGACCCTAACGATGCAGGGTCAGGAGAAGAAAAGAAAGGAGAAGAGGGTGCTGCAGTTGCTGGGGCTGCTGCTGTGCTACTGAAGCTGTTGTTGCTGAAGCTGATGCTGTTGCTGCTGCTGGGCTGGGGTTGCTGCTGCTGTGCTGAGGCTGCTGGAGTTGATGCTGGTGCTGCTTCAGCTGCTGCTACCTGTGTTGCTGCTTCTACATGGAGCTGCTGCTGCTGCTGTGTGTTGCTGCTGCTTGCACTGCTGCTGCTGTTGCCATGTTGTTGTTGTTGTTGTATTTTGCTGCTGCAAGGAGCTGCTGCTGCTGCTGCTGCTTGGTGTTGCTGTTGCTTGCACTGCTGCTGGGGCTGAAGCTGCTGCTGATGTAGCTGCTGTTGGTGCTGGGGCTGTGTGTGTGTGTGAGTGATAGAGTGAGAGAGGGAGAAATGAGTGTGCAAACAATACAAAATGATTATACAAGAGAGTCAAACCCCCATCTCTTTCTTTTGCCTCATTAAATGCAAGCATGGGCTCATGCCATGATGCACACCCTCTCTCTCACATTTAATGCAAGCATGGCATTGCCATGATACACACACTCTCTCTCATTTTCTCCCAAGTCAACCAAAGAAAATAGTTTAAATCCCTTTTTATTTTTTTAAAAAAAATCCTTAATTAAAATCATTTTATCTTAACATGGAGGGGTTAATCTACCATGGTTGTTAAGCATGGTTTAACCCAAATTCTAACCTTAGTTTACATGCACAAGTTTGTGCAAGCCTAGGAAAATTCTAGAAAAATATTTATTAATTTTGATAAAATATTTGAAAATCAATTTGGTAAACTTTTTATTAAAAACCACCTATTAAAATATAATTAGCCACCAAACACATTCTAAAGTGTTACAATCAGATACCTGATATTTTTCCCCTATGATCTCAGTAAGAGGGGGTTAATCTTGTCCCTACGGAGTTGTCCGTAGGGGCTTAAACATGCCCCTACACAGGTATCATTAGAGCCTACCCTTACCCCTACGGACTAATCCGTAGGGTCCTACTTTGTCCTTACTGATTTATCCGTTGGGGCAAAATATCAGGATACCTGATATTTTGCCCCTATGATCTCAGTAAGAGGGGGTTAATCTTGTCCCTACGGAGTTGTCCGTAGAGGCTTAAACATGCCCCTACACAGGTAACCGTAGGGACAAAATATCAGGATACCTGATATTTTGCCCCTACACATCGGGACCTACGCATGTATCCATAGGGGCAGACATTTGGCCCTACGGATTACTCCGTAGGGATACTTATTTTATAAACCGATAAATAAAATAACTTTTTTGTCCCTACAGTCTAATCCGTAGGTACATATGTACCTACACATTACTCCGTAGAGGCAAATTTTTGACCGTAGGGGCATGTTCAAGGCTAAGACTTGCACCTACGGCGTTTGCACCTACAAGATAATTTCTTGCCCCTGCGGATATATCCGTAGGGGCCGTGGTTTTCTCCTACGGATAAATCCGTAGGGGCAACCCCTATTTGTAGTAGTGACGTCTCGATTGGTGGAGATGAAAAAGTGAGTGTGAATAAAAACGAGAATGTGAAAAATAAGGAATGGGTGGAATATTCGTATTCTCGTATGTGATAAGAAGAAAGGGCGGCGGTTCAATTTCTTCGGCCTCAAAGGGAGGCTCACGAATTTTCGGTGGAGGTTGATTCATCACAGCATCCAAGTCTTCAAGGAACACAAGTTCTTCGGCGGAAAGACTTTCGAAACTTTCATCGATGTTCCAATTGATGATCTTATCGGAAAGAAAGGAATCGATATCTATATCAGTGGAATATGCAGATTCACTAGGAAGGTTGAAAGTTTTAAGGTCAATGTGTTGCGTACAAGGATTCAAAATACTCGACTCGTCAGAAATTATGGAGGTAGGAGACTCGAAAAGATCGTCTCCCTTATCCATAAAAGGGTCTAACTCGAGTGGTCTTTCAAGAATCATAGAACTTGAAATATAGGAGTGTGGTTCATCAAAACTCGGTGGAATCGAAAAAAAGCTGAGAAGAACCAAAGAAAGTATATAATGAAATGGGTAAACGAACTTGGGTGTCGAGCATTATTGAACCAGATATAGGAGATGAAGGCTGAATATCAGACAGGTTGGCGGTAAGAATATGATAGCTTAAATGTACAGGAAGATATTTACATTCAATGGAAGGGACGTGATGGGTCGGAGAATCCAACTCATCCAACATAGTGAATTTATCTTCAAAGATATTCTCAACACTGATCTCACTAGCTCTGTCAGTCAAATCAAACAAATAGTTCTTTAAAAGTTCTTCAATTATATTATCCTCAATCGATGGATCACTTGGTTCACATGATGGAATTGGAAGGTCTGAAATGTCAAGTTTAGTCGGATAAGAATCAGTTTGATTTGGAATGATGTAAGGCTCTCTTTCACACTCATGATTGGAAAAGTCAAACATGTTATTCTCAGGCACTTCATCAATTAGATTATTAAGCAGTTGAACATCAAATACATTCGGTTGGAGTTCAGGATGGAAAGTGTTAAGATCAAAAGAATTGGTTCTGGCTTAACTTGGAGGGATCCCTGTGTTGGGGTAAAAATTTACACCCCGGTTGACCAAGTCAAAATCCAAGTCAACCCCAAGCCAAGTGGGCCCATGCCCGGGTCGAGCCCGAACATGAAGCGGCCGGCCTCCCCCCATGCCAAGATAAAATTTTTGTAATAAATAATTTTGTTGCATTTTCTTTTATTTTATTTTATGGATAAATGTAAGAAAAATAGGCATAAAGCCAAATTTTTGTAAAGCCCATGGCTTATGTGCAAAAAGAAATGGCACATGGGCCATGAAATAGGCAAAATGCCATTTTGTGAAGCCCAAGGGGCTATATGTAAAGTGTATAGCCTATAAAGGCAAAGATAATGAAATATCTCAACAACTTTTTCTCTCTCCAAAAAAAGTTTCAGAGCTGAGCTCTTTCTTCCTTCTCCAAGGTTCCAAAACCTTCTTCTTTCTTTTGAATTAAATCAAGAGTTTTACTCTTCCTTTTTCAAAACAAATTAGTTTTTCACCACAAAACCCATCAAGGGGAACTCAGATCTTCCATCAGATCTCAAAAAGAAAAGATTTTGAAATCCCACATCTCTTGATCTTCAAGATCCAGCTAACAGAGGAGGAAGAAGAAGAACATCTTTCACTAAACCCTCAAAAAAAAGAAGAAAAACACATTCAGGAGTCCAACTCCTCTCTGATTTCTCTTCTGAGAAATTTTTTTAGGCTAAAAGCCTGTTGTGCCTCACCTGCGCGCTTGCGCAAGTGCGCAAGTCGCCCGCGTGCCGACACGTGGCGCGCGCGCTTGCGCAACTGCGCAAGTGCGCAAGGCGCCCGCGTGCCGACACGTGGCGCGCGCGCTTGCGCAACTGCGCAAGTGCGCAAGTCGCCCGCGTGCCGACACGTGGCGCGCGCTTGCGCAACTGCGCAAGTGCGCAAGGCGCCCGCGTGCCGACACGTGGCGCGCGCGCTTGCGCAACTGCGCAAGTGCGCAAGTCGCCCGCCTGCCGACACGTGGCGTGCGCGCTTGCGCACCTGCGCAAGTGCGCAAGGCGCCCGCGTGCCGACACGTGGCGCGCGCGCTTGCGCACCTGCGCATCCCTTGGATGTCTTTTCCCCCTCTTTTTGTACATATATACCTATATACATATGTATACAAATTTATACATACACGTACTCCACGACACTATCCCTGTTAGAAAAAAATTTCTAACGGGGCGCTGCCCCGCACCCCGCAAGGGGGCTGCTAGCCCCCTTGACCCCCAGCCCGCTATCCGGGTAGCGGGACCCCCGTAAAAACTCTGCGTGGCTCCCGATATATCCAAAACCCCCTTTCAAAACACACGTATACTGCACATTGAGTTCGCATGACCAGTTTAACCCGTTAATCGGAGGTTCCCTCGCCCCAAAGGCGATGGGTAATTAACGGCAGCTTAGTCCGCGGCTGCCGGAGATTCGGATCCCCACAATCATTAAACCCCGGCCTACCCTAGGCCGGGGGAATCTGTAGTACGCCTGACAAGCGCGCGCGTATTCCCATCTCACTGGGGTGACGAAAAATACCCTACAGATTCTGGCACGCCCGGTGGGACCAATCTCTCCTCCCATATTTCGGGTTAAACGTTCATACGAACTCAATCAATATACATATCGATTGCCTATACTGAAATGATGTTTTTTTTCCATGCAGCAATCGACCTTCGACGACAATGTCTCCCCAGATGAATTCAGCTTCCAACGTGACCCCGATTCCGTACGTGGTCAAGATCAACGCTCGTGTGGTTCTCCCCGCAAGCCTCAGTCGACAATGGGAGGAGCCGCCCCGCCAGTTTGGCTCCGTCATCATCTATCCTGCCGGAAGCGCTCATCTGGCGGAGATCCCGGCGGAACAGGTGGCCAAGCCGGTCTCAAGGGGTAAGAGGCCAAATGTCGTGATCGCCAAGGCACCACAACCGAAACTTAAGATGGTGTCTAAACGAGTCCCTGGCGCTCTAGCTGGGGGCAAGACTTCCGATGTGAAAGGCAACATTAAAAGTTGCGGACGAGCTCAGGCGATAACTCTAACAAATGCACAATCGGGCGTATCTCCAAGGCCCTCCATCAACCGGTCCGCGGCATCTTCCCAAAAAGCCGAAGTCTGCCAGGTGCTTAGAACAGAAAAGTTAAGGCAGAAGCGGCTCAGGTATCGAGCCAACAAGAGGGCCAAGGCTTCGGCCAAATGGAATCGTGCGAAGTTCCAAGTGCAGGGTTGCCCGGCGACGACGGCCGAGTCGGACGTAAGAATTAGCAATTCCTTCGAGCCCCTGAAGTGGGTTCAGAAAAATGCCATGACCGCCAGAATCAAGAAGACAGCGGTCCGAACAGTGCCACAAAGAGACGTGTCCCGGCCCCAACAGAAAAAGTATGACACTGTCTCTTCAAGAGTCTATCAAGCACTCTGTGCCGCGCGAAAGCAGCGGGGCAAACCCAGAAAAGAAGCGCCAGCACCATTCAAGAACCTGGTTAGGCCGGCCGCCTTCAATCGACTACCGGCTACCGAAGCAAGCGGGTCAAGACAGCGATCCGTGAAATCAGCTGCCAATGATAGAAAGACGGCCGGATATATCGTCCATACGGTCTATATGGCGGGCGGGCGCCCTAGCGACAACCTTCGCAGCAAAAGCAAGGACGCGGCCACCACATCCCAAGCCCAATCTAGCCTGAATGTGGTTGCCGCCGCCCAAGAACAGCCGCCCCTGCTGGATGAAGAAGACCCTCTCGATGAGGATGATAGGCAGATAGACCCCTCGATCCATGCAGAGTCGAGCTCGGACAGCGAGGAAGAGCCGACTTTCCGCCCTAGGACCGCGGAGCAAGAGTTGCTTCAAGAACTTCGAAAACAGCTCAGGAGCAAAGATAAAGAAATGGCCAAGCTCTATTCAAAGATTGACGACTTAACGAACGTGGTGATGCAGCTTACGGCTCAAATTGCTCGAGCGCCTCCTAATCAAGCACAAGCCGCTACTAATCAGCCGGGTGATGACAATCCGAGGCAGCCAATGCCTGTTCCTTTGGGACCAAGACTGGTCGAGCCGAATGAAAGTCGGCTACATTCCGCTTCTGGGGACGCCTTGGCCCCAGATAGCACTATCCCGCTAACACAGGATCGGATAATGGATTTGGTCACCAGCAAGGTTAAAACATTGGTGGCCGAAGCTGAAGCTCAGAAAGAAATCGGCAGTAGTGGGCGGCCATATCCCGCGCAGTACGATCTGATTGAGTTCCCAAGCGGCTACGTCATTCCTAAGTTCGGAAGATTTGATGGAACGGGGAATGCAAACCAGCACGTCGCCCACTTCAAAGCATCGTGCGGAAATACAGGGGGCAACGATGCGCTCCTTCTTCGTCAGTTTGTCAACAGTCTGACCGGCGTCGCCTTCGACTGGTATGCGAGTATACCGGATGGGTCCGTCATTACCTTTGCCCAAATGGAGTCCCTGTTCCGGCAAAGATTCATGAGCGTCAGTGATAAAATCTCCATTGCCGACCTTGTGAGGACCAAACCGGGGAAGAATGAAAGCAACACTGACTTTATCGCCCGATGGCGTAATCTCACAGTTAAGTGCGAACCGCCGCTGGAGCAGGACCAGTCCGTCAGCCTTCTCATTGGGAACCTCAGCAATTGGATGGTCCCATTCCTATGTACAGCGGGCCTCAAGACGTTTCAGGAGCTAACCAAGAAAGTCCAAATGCTGGAACGCTCGAAGCAAGAGTCCCCGCCAGACTCTCAGAGAGACAAAACCTGGAAAAGCAAGCGGGACGACAACCGTAGAAGCGGGAGTTCTAGCAGTACCAATGTCTTCAATGCCTCCGACAATGAAGAAAAGCGAAGGGCGGGCGAATCCAAAACCAACCGGTCTCGAAAGCCATTGCTGGGAGGAGATGGGCCTTCCCTAGAGGAGAAAAAGAACAAGGTTTACTCTTTCAGAAGGGACAAGGTCCGCAAGATATTTAAAGATGCCTTGAACAATGGCCTACAACTGCCGGAGTCGAAAAGACCCCAAGAAGCAAAAATGACCGACAATCCCCTGTATTGCCCGTACCACCGAGTAGTGAGCCATGCGATCGAGGATTGCTATATCTTCAAGGATTGGGTCGAGAAGCAGTACAAGGCTGGAGAGATCGAGCTGTCCAAAAGCGTGTTGGTGAACAATCAAGTTGCAACCGCCAACTTTATACAGACGGAAGCTGAAGCCTTCTGGGAGCAGACAGCCGAACCCGCTGCCCTGACAAACGAAACTGACTCATCACGGCCTTCGTGGAGTACGCACATATCTAATAAGACGAAGAAGATGATAAAGCTACTTCGGAAAGAACCCAGGATGGAATGGGAAGGACAGAAGAATCCTACCAGTCCAGCTGCCAATGCGGCTCCATCAGGCTCAAAATCCAAGAAGCTCAAGAAGAAGAAAAGTGCAGCTCGGCGTGAAAAAGAGTCTGCAGGGAGATCGACCATTCAAAAGTATATCGATTCCCTCGAAGAATATGAGCAAAAGGAAAGAACATTGATTCAATTGAAAGAGTTCTTCCCTGTACAAGCGGCTGAAATTCTGGAGGAGTTAGAAGAAGACTCCAATGAAGAGATCCCAGTAGTGACCTGCTACGCCATCCGTCTTGGCAGCGACTCCGAGGATGATCTCTGTTTTCCGGAAGAGGACGAGGAGCTCACCACAACGACCAATCAAATCCAGCTCAGAAGCGGCAGGGCTCTACCGCCAAATCAGGGCAACGCCCCAAGAGGGAAGGAAAAACAAGTCACTAATGAAGAAGATGGCAGAGAACCGGCTGATGAAAACATAAGTCCTTCCTCGGTGGACTATAATGTCTTGGCGCATCTCCGGAAGCTTCCGTCTCTCCTGAGCATCTACGACGCCTTGGTCCTATCTAAGGAGCTTAGAGATGTTCTCATCCACGCTCTACAAAACCCCGAGCGGTATCAGGCCCACTTTGCGGAAATTAATATGAAAGAAGCCCAGCACGCTTTGCATGCCGCCGCAGTCACATTTAAGGATGAAGACTTGCTACTGGGAACGGCAGAGCATAATCGGCCGCTTTACGTGACCGGGTACAGCGATGGAGATCGAATTAATCGCATATTGATTGATCCGGGGTCCTCAGTGAACATCATGAACTTGCGAACTCTGAAGAGTTTGTCAATGGATGTCCGACACCTGTCAAGGGAAAGGATTGTCATTCAAGGCTTCAACCAAAATTGCCAGCAAGTTCTGGGGTCTATAGCTCTGCCAATCAAATTTGGGGATCTGCAAACTGAAGCTAAGATATACGTGATTGACGCCGACACGTCTTATAAGATTCTCTTGGGGCGGCCGTGGCTCCACGATTACGGCATCATTCCGTCAACTCTCCATCAATGCATGAAGTACACAAAAAATGGCGAAGAAAGACGCATTGACGGAGACATCCAGCCGTTCGGTGTGCATGAAGTCCGATATGAAGATTCTCGGTACTTTACGAACCACCAAAATGCTAAGCCACAACTGATTGAGGATAGAACGGCCCCAAGACTCAAAAGCAAATCTGCGCCGGCTATCACTTTCAAAAGCAAAAATACCCGAGTGCGCCCGCATTTCGGCAGCGACTCTGATGAGTCCAACGCTGGAAGCCCGTCCTTCCGCAAAACTCGCCCTCATTTCGGCAGCGATACGGACGAATCTGTTACTGAAGGCCCATCTAGCAGCAAAGTCCGCCCTCATCTTGGCAGTGACACTGAAGAGTCAGAGGAGGAGGACCTGTCGTGCAACAGCGGTGCATATTGGACCCCCACGCAACAAGCGAAACTACGAGAGACCTTCGAAGTTGCAGAAGGGTCCCTAGCCGTTACAAGGGTACCAGAGCAAATGTGCAAAGAGCTCGATGCATTATCAATCTCCACCGTGGACCAGCTGAAAACTTTCTACGTTCCCGGGAGGAAAAGTGGACAGAAGGGCATCTTGTTTTATGGGTCAAACCCCGTTGTGCACCCGGACGACCTTTCTGTCGCGTGCCTTCCTTATGAGAGGGGCATAAGAGCCGTCCTCAATCCCAGATACTATGCGCCCGAGATGCGGGAATACTTTAAGAAGTGCGGATGCCGGTTATATCAAACGGAGTCCGAAGCAAAGTTTTACGAAGGGCTATGGTATCCTCCCCAGGTCCGAGCACTCATCGATGGACGGATTCCAGATAGACGGGGCATAGGCAACATTCAACCTGATTCCAAAGCGTGCTACATGATCCATGTTGGTGAGGCCAGCGAAAGATCAAGTGATGATGACGAGATAGCCGAGCCAGAAGAAGCTCCTCAAGAGCTCGAAGATGGCGGACAAGCAACCTTTGATGAGCTAACCGAGATTGACTTAGGAACGCCCGATAATCCAAGGCCGACCTACATCAGCTCACTCTTGTCGGAGGAAATGAAAGAGCAGATAATTGCCCTGCTGCGTGAGTTCATCGACTGCTTCGCGTGGACGTACAAAGAAATGCCTGGCCTTTCCCCTGAGGTAGCCGTGCATAAGCTGGCTATATCTCCTGATGCTAAGCCAGTCAAACAAGCTCCTCGAAGAATGAGAAGGGAGTTGGAAGAAAAGGTCATCGAGGAAACCAAGAAGCTCATCGATGCCGGCTTCATCAGGGAAGAGAAATATGCAGACTGGATCGCATGCATAGTCCCAGTGAAGAAGAAAAATGGGCAGATCCGAGTTTGTGTTGATTTCAGGGACCTCAATAAGGCATGTCCTAAAGACGACTTCCCGCTACCGGTCATGGAAATGATGGTCGATGACACCTCAAATTACGAACTGTTCACCTTTATGGACGGCTCATCTGGATACAATCAGATCAAGATGTCGCCTGAGGATGAGAAGCACACAGCATTTCGAACCCCGATCGGAATATATTGCTACAAGGTAATGCCATTCGGACTGAAGAACGCAGGTGCTACATATCAAAGGGCAATGACTAATATCTTTGATGATCTAATCCATAAAGTCGTCGAATGCTATGTTGATGATCTGGTCGTCAAGACTAAAGCCAAGGCCGATCATATCCAAGATCTCAGGACTGTTCTCACCAGACTGAGGGAATACGATCTGAAGATGAATCCTCTGAAGTGCGCTTTTGGCGTGTCATCGGGAAAATTCCTGGGCTTCATAGTCCGACATCGAGGGATCGAAGTTGACCCGTCAAAGATAAAGGCCATCATGGAGATGCCCCCTCCGAAGAGTCTGACGCAGCTAAGATCTTTTCAAGGCAAGCTTGCTTATATACGGAGGTTTATCTCAAATTTATCAGGGAGATGTAGGCCCTTCTCAAAGCTCATGAAGAAAGGAGCTCCTTTTATCTGGGATGCCGAATGTCAAGTAGCGTTCGAAAGCATCAAACAATACTTGTTGCACCCTCCAGTGCTGGCCGCTCCCATTCCAAATAAACCACTGATTCTCTACACTGCCGCGTTGGACGAGTCACTCGGTGCGCTCCTTGCCCAGAATAACGAGGAAGGAAAAGAAAATGCCCTCTACTACCTCAGTCGAACTCTAGTCGGGGCAGAACACAACTACTCCCCAATCGAAAAGCAATGCCTGGCTCTAATATTCGCTGTGAAGAAGCTGAGGCACTATCTGCTCGCTCATCGGGTTATGCTGATCTCCAAGGTCGACCCGCTCAAACACTTGATGACCAAAGCAAGCCTAGCCGGCAGAATGGCAAGATGGGCTGTCATGCTACTTGAGTTTGACATAGTTTACACTCCTCAGAAAGCAGTAAAAGGGCAAGCTCTTGCAGACTTTCTCGCTGCTCATCCCATACCAGAAGGGTCGCCGCTAAATTGTGAGTTACCCGACGAACAAGTGCTGCACCTCGAGAATGACGAGCCATGTTGGGAGCTCTACTTCGATGGGGCCTCATCGATAAGAACCTCCAGTAAATCAAGCGTCCCGGAGATAAAAGCAGGGATAGGATTAGTATTCATCACACCATCAATGGGAACCCTACGGCGTTCTTTTGCTCTCACCGAGCCTCGGACAAACAATGAAGCTGAGTATGAAGCTCTGATAGCTGGTTTGGAGCTCGCCATAGAAATGGAAATCCGTCGGCTACGAGTTTACGGTGACTCCCAGCTCGTCGTCAACCAAGTAAGCGGCGATTATAAGATATACAAACTCGAATTAGCTCGGTACAGAAGCCGAGTGGTGGAACTCATGAAACGGTTCACTCATATTGAACTAACGAGAGTCCCTAGAGCGTTGAACGGAAAAGCCGACATACTCGCTCGCCTAGCCAAAGAGCTGGCTGATCCTGAAATGGACGAAATTCTGATCACAGTCAGGAGCCGGCAAATTCTACCCCCAGTCTCTCTACGAGAAGAGGAAAGCGTGGAACAGAAGAGCAGTCCTGCGGAAGAAGCTTCGATCATCCAAGACGAGCCCGATTGGAGAGAACCCTTCATAGAGTACCTCCGATATGACAAGCTGCCCGAAGAAAAATCTGCGAGGATTCAGCTGAAGAAAAGAGCTCTCCGATACGTGTTTGTAAATGACACGTTATACCGCAGGTCATATGACCAACTCTGGCTCAGGTGTCTGTCATCGGCCGAAGCCCAAAAAGTCATGAAAGAAGTTCACTCAGGCGTTTGCGGTGCTCACCAATCTGGCCCCAAGATGCGACTGCAAATCAAACGGCTTGGGTATTACTGGCCCACCATGATACGGGATTGCGGAGAGCATGCAAAGAAATGTTATATCTGCCAAATTCACGGTGATTTTATTCACAAGCATCCCAACCCATTGCATCCTACAGTGGCGTCGTGGCCCTTCGAAGTTTGGGGCACCGACATTGTTGGCCCAATTGATCCTCCGTCATCTAAAGGCCACCGGTTCATACTGGCCGCGACAGACTACTTCTCCAGGTGGGCTGAAGCTGTCCCGCTAAAAGAAGTCAAGACAAAGGATATTCTGACATTCTTCCAGCATAATATTCTATACCGCTTCGGTACACCAAGAAGAATCATTTCTGACAACGGGCCTTCTTTCAAGAGCTTCAATGTCTCAAGGTTCGCTACTCAGCACAAGATAGACTGGAGATATTCCTCCATCTATAATCCAAGAGCCAATGGGCTAGCCGAAGCCTTCAATAAGACTCTATGCAAGCTCCTGAGAAAAAATGCTTCAGCCAACAAGAGAGACTGGAATCTCAAGCTTCACGAGGCATTGTGGGCATATCGTACCACGCACCGTACTCCAACTCAGTCCACTCCATACTCATTGCTCTTCGGAGTGGAGGCGGTCCTCCCCCTCGAAGTCGAAGTTCCAAGCTTAAGAATGGCCGTTCAGCATGAGTTGACAGAAGAGGAAAACGTGCTCCTTCGACTTGAAGAACTCGATTCCCTCGAAGAAAAGAGACTCGCGGTGCAGCAAAATCTGGAGCTATACCGAGCCCAAATGTCACGGGCCTATGACAAGATAACTCGTCTCCGCGCTTTCAAGAAAGGTGAATTGGTGTTGGTCCTTAAAAGACCGATCATCCCCAATCGACATGCCAAGGGAAAATTCGAGCCGAACTGGGAAGGACCATACGTCATCGAGAAAGTGTTCGACGGAGGATCCTACCAACTAATAAGTGCCGAGGGAGAAAGGCCCATGCCGCCCATCAATGGCCAATATCTCAAGAAATACTACACATGAATGCTCCAAGTCGCAGGCGAATTGAGCACATCAGCCCTACGGTCTGGATCAGACATCCTGCAAAACCGTATACAATCCACGGGCGTAAATAACCCCTATTTCTCCCAAATCCTGCCGGTGAGACTACTTTTAAAGTCCCACCAGCGGCAAAAAAAAAAAGAAAAAAAAGAAGAAAAAAAAAAAGAAGAAGAAATAAACGGTATGTCCACAAGCAAAACGGGCACGGATGAAAACCCGAAAGGGCTCCGTGAGTAAAAACAGCAGGACTACCGGCGAGTCTGTGAAAACCCGAAAGGGCGCAAACTCGTGAAAAGAGATGCAATACACTCGCAAAGTCCTCTCGACCTTGTGAGGAGAAAACCCCTGCGTGAGATCCTTACGACTCACAATGGAGCAACACACTTAGGAGTCCTCACGACTCCTAAGAAGAAAATACATCTGCGGGATCCTTACGACTCGTAGGGAGAAAATGCTTTTATGGGACCCTCACGGCCCATAAAATTGAAAAGCCTTAGGCGATAGGGATCTAAACCTGTCTCCTAAGCCATCGCTCCCCAACCCCCAAATGGCGAATGATGAGTCGCTCCTGGTACCATATTCCAGTGCAGCGATGCAGACGCCAACCAAATTCCAAATCCCATACCCCAACGGCGAATGATGAGTCGCTCCTGGTACCATATTCCAGTGCAGCGATGCAGACGCCGACAAAATCCCGAAATTTTTCCGGCCCTACGGTCTGGATCATACATCCTGCAAAACCGTATACAATCCACGGGCGTAAAACAATCCCAATCTCTCCCAAATCCTCTCGGGGCAAATGATGAGTTGCTCCTGGCATTATTCCAGTGCAGCAATGCAGATACCAAACAAAAACCAAAATCCCAAAATCCTCTCCATGACAGATGATGATTCGCTCCTGGTACCATATTCCAGTATAGCGATGCTGATGTCAACCCAAATCAAAATCAGCAAGTCAACTTCTACTCCGACACCGCAGAAAGCGGAGCAAGTCAGAATCCAATCTCGACACCGCAAGAAGCGGAGCAAGTCAAGTCTACCCCTGACACTGCAAGAAGCAGAGCAAGTCAAATCAAGCACCGACCGTCCAAGTCGCTAAAATGGCAGAACCGACCGTCCAAGTCGCAAAAAGGGCAGAACCGACCGTCCACGTCGCTAAAAGGGCAGCACCGACCGTCCACGTCGCTAAAAGGGCAGCACCGACCGTCCAAGTCGCTAAAATGGCAGAACCGACCGTCCAAGTCGCAAAAAGGGCAGAACCGACCGTCCACGTCGCTAAAAGGGCAGCACCGACCGTCCACGTCGCTAAAAGGGCAGCACCGACCGTCCAAGTCGCAAAAAGGGCAGAACCGACCGTCCAAGTCGCTAAAAGGGCAGAACCGACCGTCCACGTCGCTAAAAGGGCAGCATCGACCGTCCAAGTCGCAAAAATGGCAGCACCGACCGTCCATGTCGCAAAAAGGGCAGAACCGACCGTCCAAGTCGCTAAAAGGGCAGAACCGACCGTCCACGTCGCTAAAAGGGCAGCATTGACCGTCCAAGTCGCAAAAATGGCAGCACCGACCGTCCATGTCGCAAAAAGGGCAGAACCGACCGTCCAAGTCGCTAAAATGGCAGAACCGACCGTCCAAGTCGCAAAAAGGGCAGAACCGACCGTCCACGTCGCTAAAAGGGCAGCACCGACCGTCCAAATCGCAAAAAGGGCAGCGCAGGATTCCTACAAAGCGGGAACCAGATAACTCCGGGCTAGTGAAAACGTCTATCACGGACACTCCGTCTCGGAGACATGACAAGCAACGACCGTCCATGTCGTAAAAAGGGCAGTGCCAGCTCCCCAAAAAGTGGGAACCAAATCAAGTCGCCTCCACGTGAAAGAAGATCCATCAATTTCATGCACACGACCCACATATGTGGTGTGCATTTATTGATGGGGGGCAATTTGTTGGGGTAAAAATTTACACCCCGGTTGACCAAGTCAAAATCCAAGTCAACCCCAAGCCAAGTGGGCCCATGCCCGGGTCGAGCCCGAACATGAAGCGGCCGGCCTCCCCCCATGCCAAGATAAAATTTTTGTAATAAATAATTTTGTTGCATTTTCTTTTATTTTATTTTATGGATAAATGTAAGAAAAATAGGCATAAAGCCAAATTTTTGTAAAGCCCATGGCTTATGTGCAAAAAGAAATGGCACATGGGCCATGAAATAGGCAAAATGCCATTTTGTGAAGCCCAAGGGGCTATATGTAAAGTGTATAGCCTATAAAGGCAAAGATAATGAAATATCTCAACAACTTTTTCTCTCTCCAAAAAAAGTTTCAGAGCTGAGCTCTTTCTTCCTTCTCCAAGGTTCCAAAACCTTCTTCTTTCTTTTGAATTAAATCAAGAGTTTTACTCTTCCTTTTTCAAAACAAATTAGTTTTTCACCACAAAACCCATCAAGGGGAACTCAGATCTTCCATCAGATCTCAAAAAGAAAAGATTTTGAAATCCCACATCTCTTGATCTTCAAGATCCAGCTAACAGAGGAGGAAGAAGAAGAACATCTTTCACTAAACCCTCAAAAAAAAGAAGAAAAACACATTCAGGAGTCCAACTCCTCTCTGATTTCTCTTCTGAGAAATTTTTTTAGGCTAAAAGCCTGTTGTGCCTCACCTGCGCGCTTGCGCAAGTGCGCAAGTCGCCCGCGTGCCGACACGTGGCGCGCGCTTGCGCAACTGCGCAAGTGCGCAAGGCTCCCGCGTGCCGACACGTGGCGCGCGCGCTTGCGCAACTGCGCAAGTGCGCAAGTCGCCCGCGTGCCGACACGTGGCGCGCGCTTGCGCAACTGCGCAAGTGCGCAAGGCGCCCGCGTGCCGACACGTGGCGCGCGCGCTTGCGCAACTGCGCAAGTGCGCAAGTCGCCCGCCTGCCGACACGTGGCGTGCGCGCTTGCGCACCTGCGCAAGTGCGCAAGGCGCCCGCGTGCCGACACGTGGCGCGCGCGCTTGCGCACCTGCGCATCCCTTGGATGTCTTTTCCCCCTCTTTTTGTACATATATACCTATATACATATGTATACAAATTTATACATACACGTACTCCACGACACTATCCCTGTTAGAAAAAAATTTCTAACGGGGCGCTGCCCCGCACCCCGCAAGGGGGCTGCTAGCCCCCTTGACCCCCAGCCCGCTATCCGGGTAGCGGGACCCCCGTAAAAACTCTGCGTGGCTCCCGATATATCCAAAACCCCCTTTCAAAACACACGTATACTGCACATTGAGTTCGCATGACCAGTTTAACCCGTTAATCGGAGGTTCCCTCGCCCCAAAGGCGATGGGTAATTAACGGCAGCTTAGTCCGCGGCTGCCGGAGATTCGGATCCCCACAATCATTAAACCCCGGCCTACCCTAGGCCGGGGGAATCTGTAGTACGCCTGACAAGCGCGCGCGTATTCCCATCTCACTGGGGTGACGAAAAATACCCTACACCCTGGTTCTTTTTCATTACTCAATTCCAACTCTACTTCAAGACTAGACATGGTTTGTGAAGAAGTTTCAATGAAGAATTCTCTTTGAACCGTGGAACTTCCTAATTGATGTTCAGAAGCACTGTTTAGATAAGGTGCATAAGTTGAGTATGGTTGGAATGGGTTTAATTATTGACTACAGACGAGTTCAATGTGTTCCGCAATAGAAATGGGCTTACGAATTTCCACATTAGCCTCAAGAGAAGTATCAACATGAGAGGGTGTGAAAGTTTAGTACTGTTGATAAGAGTTAGAAAGGTGTATCCAATTTTCATAAATAGGATTAGAATCAACATTGTGATATGAAGAAAATTAAGATTGGTTGAATTGTTGGCGACTGGCTTTTGCAATTTTCTCAGCAATGGTCATGGGTATAAAAGTTGTCATATTCGCCTCAAAAGGATTATCAACATGTTCATATAGAAATGATTGTAATTGTTGTCTTAAGGGTTTTAGAGTAGTGAAAAATATGAAATTTTGGCTACGGGCTTTCGCAATATGCTCAGCAATAGACATGGGTTTAAAAGTTTTCTTACTAACCTTAAAAGGATTATCAACATAAGAAAGTGTTGAATTTTGATACGGTTGATAGGAACTTGAGTGATGTGTCCAACTGTTATTTATAGAGCCCTCTATCCTATCTTTTAAAGAAATAGTGGGGTCGGAAGTTCTACCAAAGCAATAATGATATAAAGAAATATCTGGTTGTGTGTAGCAAAACTCGCCAAGAGTTGGTCGGTTTGGGTTACCTATCATAAGAGAGTGAAAAGAATTGGAGGGTGAAATGGTATTTTTGTTTTTTAAGCTTTTTTTGAATTTTTGAAATTTTTTTGCTTGGAAAGAGGGACTCGACTCAACCAATCACAAACGTGCACAAACTGTTAGTTATATGTATGCCCTAGAGGCCATTACTGTACATGTGATGTATATTATAGTGGATGCTTGGACATATATAGGGAGGACTTTCTTGCTCGACATGATAGTATGCTATCCGGTTGCTCTTTATCTTAACATGTACACTTATTGTCTCTCTATTACATGTTGATAAAGCCTTAGGATGAGTACTTGACTAACAGGACTATGATGCAGATCATACTCGTGGGGACATGGGTAGTCGGCAAGTACATCCTTCAAATGTTCCTAGTCGTGGGAGTATCGAGACATGGCATCGATACTCCAGAGTAGACTAGCGTATACGCTTCTCGACCCATATGATGGGTGATGGATGATCCCACATCCATTGGGGTTTGACATCAGAGAAGGTATACGGGTGCTAAGTGGAGACTGGGTACACTGGACGGACTCGCCGAGAACTCCTAAATGGTATTATACCTATCGTCGGATAGCAGTTCTCTGGTGACACTGGTACAGGTTAGTTTGTAGACCCGAGATCGTCATAGAGTCTTGTGTAATTCCCACTGTGCTTTGATTTCCTCCATACCATGGTCAAGAGATTGTGCAAAAAGGTGGTTTTTGGGTATAGTCCCGAGTCACATGGAGGCAATGAGCAATATGAGGGGTTTCGTCTCTCCCGGTATTGGGAGTTGATGTTGCGCTATGCTCGATTGGCCATAACAGGAAATCCCTGGCCAGGGTTGCTGAGATTTACTCGTAAGTGTTATAAGTAGTTTCTCGAACCGTTATGGACCTTACATCGGCATGACTTATCAGGCTATTAGGGTCTGACGTTATACCACCCCAGGCTGTGATATGCGACATATCTGACGAAGTGACCGGACTGTACGGTAGTGTTACTGATTGGATTCGCAGGAGTATGAGCAGACTTTCTTGTTGATCTTTTGATCGCTCAATACCCGGGTGACCGTTATGTTTAGCAGACTGTTTGCGGCTTGTGGGTGTTTGATATGATCATCACCTACTGCCGGCGTATTGACGAGTCTTTAGAGTCCTACACAGAGGTTTCCTGGTTCATGCGAAACAGAGTAGGAGCACATATGTGATATGTGCGGGACCGAGTTTAATGCGCGTATGTGATACCGCATTCTATTCCCTCAACTTGTGACATTGGTCGGTTATATGTGATATAACTGGGTTATCGGATCAAGTGGTGATTCGATAAGTTGTTGCATTTGATATTAGCCGGTTATACAGAATATAGCCGGATTATCAAATCAAGTGTTGATTTAATAATTTAATGTATAATTATATATTTGATATATTACATTACATTAACTAATATTAGCTCACTTAAGTATTTATTTTTTTCACTTATGATACATTGATATATATGTGATATATGTTAAATGTATTGTTTTCCTTTTGTACAAAATATATATGTGATATATATTGTTGTGTCATGCAAGATTACACATGCAACATGTTTGTATGAGACTCACACCATGCTAGGTTAATGCTAGGGTTTTATTAGTTTTAAGTAATTCAAACATTTGGAATTAGTCATGGATGAGCTTGGAGAAGCTAGTAGAACATTGACTTAGTCCACTTGTTTGTCTGGCTAAAGATATTTGTTAACCCAACCCTTAACCTTTAGCCTTGGTTTATTCTCTATGAGGGTTTGGCATGGCATATACCAACCATGGTTGCATTTCTAATCTCATGAGATTTTTTCTCTTCATCACTTTCATTTTCATCTTCTTCTTGCTCTTTGAAGCTCTCTTGATTTTCATGAAGTGATGAAATTGAGTGAGAAAATAAAAACTAAAGTGAGTCCACTTCCTACTTCATCATCCTCTACTATTATCCATTTAGTTTAGGGTGTTTGCTTCACTATTCTCACCATTAGTGAAGAGGTAGCATGAGCTTGAGTCTCCTCGACGTAGATCTTCTTCGGCATCGAAGACATTGAGCAAGGTTGTTCTTTTCTTCAAGTGAACCCTCTCTAGAGTCCGGGAGTTCACCATTCGCAGCAAAGGGACTACGACATAGAGCTTTAGAAGTGAAGGACCGGTCTACAAAGGTTGTATTTCCTCATTCACTTAGATGTAAAGTAGTTTACATGTTTATTCGTTGGATTTTTTAGTAACGATTCTAGGGTTAGGGTTTACTAGAATGACAAAATTTTAAATTGGCATGGTTGATGCCACCCAAAACCTTGCTGCCGTGCCAGACAACCCAATAGTGGTATCAGAGCCATGCTAGAAAATTAGACGATGTTTGCTAGGATTACGAAACCGAAACGACTCCGAAACTTGAAACACGAAAACTTAGTTTCTGTCGAATTTAAAAGGTCTTCTAAATTTTTTTAAACAATTGCAGAATGTTGTATGGGATATGACATGAGCACAGAGAAAATTTGAAGGGGTTTGCTCGGAATTTGGCCGAGCACATGAGCATGAAAACCTAGCAGGCCGGCCAAGTGTTGGTTTCTGGGCTTCAAATTTTTTCAGTGTTCCAGGGTCTGGGTTTTGATGTTTCAGGTGTTTTTTGTTTTTGCTAGATTTTCATGTGATGTTAACTTTCTGCAAAGGCAACTCGGAGTATTTCGTAGTCATAATTCTAACATGTATTCGGGTTATTTAGACAATATTAAAAGGTTCAAACGGATATCAATAACCCAATTTTTTTCCTTGTTGAAATTTTCCAAGAGTTGGATTTTTCCGAGTTTAAAATATTCAGAAAATCATGCAGGTTATTCTGTGGACCCTTTAGAAGAACGAAACCTTAACTCGATTCTGTGACCGTCAGAACCGCCATCAAACCCTAGGGTTTGTGGTAGTTCAGCGGTGCCACATGTGAGGCATGGGTCGGTGATTGAAAGAATTAAAGTTAACCGCAATCAAGACGGTGTCGCTATGCAGCTAGCCGGTTGAGCACTGGTCGATCTACAGGGAGATGGTTGTATTTCCGTTCTTGTCTTAGATGAGTCAATAAAGAATTTGTATGAGTTTGTTCAATCTAACCTATGTGTATTATTTGCAAGTATAAAGTTGTTAAGAAAAGATACGAGATTGTAAGCAAAAGAAATCCGTACTCAAAACCTTTGAGCCGAGTCTTGACCAATTGAAGCTAGAGCAATCGGCAACAACGTGGATTAGAGGATTTAAGCGCGGTATTCGTGGAATACGGCTTATTTACCCTTGTCCTTCCTTTCTTGTCTCTTGCTTTCGCCTCCGGCCAAACCGAACGCAACCGGTCGCGGTTAGGAATCACCGTTATCTTGTTAGGGTAGGGTGCCTAACGGAGCGCTTGCGTATGGTTTGGGCGGAGTTCAATGGAAAATAACGGGAAAAGGAAATGAGAAAGAAGATATTAACTTACAATACCGTATTTCATCTTAACCACAATAATTACAACCATTCACAAAATGAACAAAAGAGAGCAAAAGAAAAGAACAAAGAAAAGAAAAGATTACAAGTAATTAAGTGCATGAATTAAATTGCAAGAAAGTAAAGCAAGATAATAATAAGCAAGTAATAAAAAAAGATAAAAAGAACAAGAAACTAGAACTCAAGACAAGCATGGGATCAATAGCCAACCCTTAAACTTGCAAGCTCAATCAAGAGGTTGCAAGATCAAGAGAAGGGTAGAGAACGCATGTGAAATGAAGCGCTAATTCCATAAGAAAATACGACCCTTGAGATCAATAACTAACCCTTAACCTTTCAAGCTCAATGAAGAGGTTGAAAGATCAAGAGAAAGCAAGAATCTCAAGGGGAAGTTAAAAAAAAGGGAATGATACAAAAGCCCTCATCTTCATTGATCTTCCACTCAAAAAGCTCTCACTACAATTTTCATGGAGAAAAGATGAAGAAGAAGAAGAAAAAGACTAAAACCTAACAAAAAGAGGAACAAAAAATTGAACACCCAAAGCTTGGCAAGTTCTGGGGTATTTATAGGAGGTGAACTGAAAACCTAGGGCAACAATCTGCCTCAACATGAAGTACCCAAACTGCCCCCAAAATACGACAGAGAGAGGACACTACTTGGCCGCGGATCCGCGACCTAAGCCTGCTTAGGCCGCGGTTCCGCGGCCGTCTTGATGAGTTGGGCCACCATCTTTTGTGAGCTCCCCTGGTTCTCTGTCCTATGTTATTGTACATATACCAAATTGCAGTATGCTTCCACAGTTGCATCAGATTTGCAATGGTCCAAAGTGGCAACAAAAATAATACTTTTGACCTTTTCTCCCTCGAGCTCCGCGCACCCATTGATTCTTGTGCTGCCCCTCTCGTGCTCTGTGCTTGTCCGAGACACGAATGATCGTTGTCATATGTCTTGTCTCTGAAACCGGTACGCAGCACTGGACGGATATGGATGACCGGAACCCGGCTTTTATATGTTGTCAACAGATGTTCTGTATTTGGTGTAACTGTGGAGATTTTGTCTTGATTTGCACTATTTGTACTGGAAACCTGTAATCTGTAAATATGTAACAAATACGAATTAAAAGCACCTACCTATAAACACACGAGCATAAGAATGGGCGGTATAAAATGCAGTATTCTGTTATGAACAGTCGGCCCTTCTACGGATGGTTCATAGGAGCTGTGGCAGTTTCTGGGTACTTTTTGAACTCCTCTCAAGTGTTGAGCTTGTTGGGAAAGTTTGGGTGTTTGCTTATTCGATCGAAAAGTTTAACTTTGTCTAGCTATCTTTGATTGTGATACAATATTTAGAATCCACAAATTTAGTTATGTGATAACTAGTTTGAATTTTATAAATCTAGCAGTTTAGTCTCATTTGATCGGTTGCCATGGAATTTTGATGTGGATCAAAAGTCCGTCGCAATTACGTAGTGTACGCGGATACTCGCCGGGTAACCTTACTAGATAGCCATGCCCCATAACCCCGACCAAGTGACTGTAGGAGAACCCCATCGCCAAAAGCAACCGTTCGGGTGCTCGCGTGTAACATTTCAGGAAAATAAAATATTATTTTTAGGAATTTTTATAATTAAATAATAAATATTATGAATATTTTAATAATGCGGTATAATTAAATACCGATAAAGTGAGAAATATTTGGAAAATTATGGAAATTACTGAAATGAGGGTGTTTTTATGTGATTTAGGCAAATTATGAATTTTTATAATTAATTATATACAATTTTAATGCTAATCGCGATTAAATATCGCTAATCGTGCTTTAAGCTAGATTTGTGCATCATGATATGTACCATGTCATATTACCCATTTGTGACATTCTACCATGGCTTTTCTTTATTTTTATTTATGCATGGTTTTGTTTTAAGAGAGAAGAAAAGAAAAAGAAAAAGAAAAATGAAAATGAATAAAGAAAAGAGGTATGGGCATGAGAGAGAAGAGAGAGAGAGAGGTGAGGTGTCAAACTTGACCATGGCTCATTGTTTCCCTCCATTATTTTCCTTCACCATTTCTCCTCCCCTTCACTCATTGTCACGACCCGAAAGTACGGAACATGACCGGCACTTAGGCTACGAACGTCTCAAGGCGCACGTGCTCTAAGTAAGCCGAGCCCAGAAATCCAAACCAAGAAAAGTAGTGGAGTGAAGGAAAAACCATAGGTAAAACAACCAGTCTGCAAAATAATATACAACGCCTAAAGGCGAGAATCACAACAGAAAGGAAACTCAATAGCATGAATCCCAGAGAAATATAACGTGCGACTCTAAGGTCGAAAGAATAATCAACACTGGTCTCTATCTCAAATAAGTACATGTTTGGTTGATGGAACTTCTAGATACAACTGAATATAATATACAATGTATAATGATGGGTACGATACAAATAAACCCACCTACTAGCAAGTCACCCGAAAGAAGCAGTGCCGCAAGCCATAATGAATCCCTGTACGGCAAACACCTGCAAGAACTGGGGCACAACGGGGGTGAGTTGCTAACTCGTGAATAGAAGAACATCTATGAACAGAAAATCGCATGTATGACGCAATCCTAGGTCATACGATCAACATAAATAAACCTCAAATGAATAAGTCTGAAATATGCTAAGGTGGCAATGTAACATCTATACATGTATGTAGTGCCAAGTACTCGCCAATGCCTCAGGTAATAACATGTCATAAATATGAGGTATGTCTGCATAGAGTAATATGAATCAATGCCAGCTATAACATGAATCTAGCAGTATGTGGATGTCCTCCAACTAGGTAATCAATAGCTGTAAATCGGTGGATCCCGTCCACATGTCACCCAATGACAACAAGCATCATGCATGTAAATATCGTAAAGTATATACATGGAAATATGAGGATATAATCAAATCATGAAACCTGAGTGCCTAACATCGACACTCGAAAACATCATGAACACCTGTGCCTAGCATCGGCACGTAAATCTTCATGTATCTCAGGCGCCGCACACCCTGGTCGGCCCTCATATCCATCTCATAACTCCAGTCGGTAACCCCCTGATAACCGATGGGTCCCAAGTACTATCACCGGTAGGTAGTACTCTCCTGCCGGGCTCACCGTCTAGCATCTACGAGTCTTCTTGCCCCGGGGTACCTCACCGGGTCCACCATGTACCCGCAATCGGTGCCTACCGCTCGTCGAATCGGGTATACTCACACAAGCTCTCTGGAACCGAGAAAACTCATGGTGGACGCACTGAAATATCATATCAAGGGTGACCGGATTTTTAAAACAATTACATATTTTCTTTTGAAATATCCACGGTCTCCAAATCCAGAAATATCATGGAAACAACATATCTCAATGCGTATAATCAAACATGATGTATGCGACATGTAAAGAATGGTAAGCATATCAGTAAGTCATGCAACATGGAATAGTAATGTGCGCATGTCGAGGGAAACCGCTCTTTTAAAATGAATCGGTTTTAAAGAATATCTTGCGGTTCCCAAATCTCTAATCAAGCCGGAATCATCTATGTATGTGTACAGGTATAAGTGTACAATATGCCATGCAAGAATCATATTATGAATGCAACAGTACTACAGTGTAGTGGCATGGCAATTATCGATGATGAAGTGTGTGAGTTGGCAAACAGTGTTCGTAGAACATACGCATCATCGATAATGGTGCTGGTGTCCTAACAGCATGATGGTAATATCTCAATAAACACAAGTAATGCGAAGCAAATAATATGAATATGCGGAATCAAATAATCAACGCAGTGGTGAAGAGTCTACATCAATATGTAAGTGTCATGCAGTTTTGCCTTTTTGAAATAAGACGAATCGGGGTTTTTGTAAAATAAGGGCTACGGTGTTTTTAAGAAAAGATGTCCCCTTTGAAATTATCCGTAAAGTCCCTTTTTGCCTGTCTTTAAAATACTCCCGATTCGTTAGTTTGGAAATATGTATGACTCGGGTCTAGTCTAACATCCACTACACTAACTACTGATCTAACTATCAAGTCAATCGGGAGGGGTAAGGAAACCACCTAAGTCTGAGTCGATACATATGAATAAAGATAGTAGTCGGTGATCCCGCATCAATAGTATCGCATACGATACCGTAAATCATTTGACACCCTTAAGTCATGGGTGTGGATCAATCATCAATATACAGCTCGTACGGTAAATCGTCGTACGGCATCCCAATAGCTGGGCGCAGGTCAATAACATAGTCATCACATCAATTATCTGGTATCTTTATCATTAAATCACATAATCTGGGGTACTGATCTAAGTCTAGTACGAATCGATACCATCTACATAAGTATGAATGCGTGTGCGGAAGACACGCCCAAAGGCCCGCTAAAAATCAAATATCGTATCCCAAATACGAATCACATCACATCGCCGATATCATGGCACCATGCCCAAACTCATCGACTCACATCCAAAGTCCTCCAATATCCTCGTCATCACAGAATGATCATAGCAAATAAGCACGTGTGTGCGTGTGGGTGCAAACTATTCTATGGTTCGCGACTAGGAACTACACTAGTTACTTTTAACCCTAATCAATGCTTAGTACACCTACCACATCCTAAACAATCGAGTCACACATAAGTTATCATATATAAGTACAATATATATGGTATACTAGACATCGGACTGCGGGGGTGCTATACGCCATCCACCCGACTTCTCCCCGTAGATATAAATCTACTCACTTTCTTATGTGTGCCGGTGCCGATGTCGCCATTTTCATCTCCAACGCTTCGACGCCACGTGCGGTACCTACAAGGATATCACACGCTAAAACACATAAAAAACCATGTCGGAAGCCAAAATGGTGCATGCTACGCCCTTAGGTAAAAACCTGTGGCCTCGCGTGCAAACACAGTCTATAACCCTCTGCCGTTGGCGTTCAAACGCCACTCAATAGAAACGAATCATCGAATACCAAAATCCATACGAAAACAAGTTGTAAATCATGCGCCAAGTCAAGGAAATCAACCTAGATTCTACCTGGTTGGAACCAGTCAAAACTAGACATTCCAGGGGTCAAGTTTACAGGTAAAAGAGTCGTGCACGCAAAACGAGGCAGTTCCCTACTGCTCTGGCCGCAAATTGCGGCCAGAAGGGATAAATCTGTGGCCATGAAGTGGGTCCAGGGGCTGGGGCTTTGGGTGTTGGCTTCTATCTACCTGCACGTCTCACTGCCAAGTCAATTTTATTTTAGGAGGTTCCGGGTTGTAGCAGATTCCAGAAAGGTCCAAAAGTCGACAAAATCGCTAAATTACGCCAAGTATAAAAAATCTGGTATTTTGATGGAATCTGGGGAAATTCTAGGGTGAACTGGTCTCAAACACACCTAATAAGGTTATACCAACCATCAAAACCAACACTTGGTCAAGTCTCACTCAAATTTGCCTAAACTAGCACTAATCACGTTATAAACACTAAATTTCAGCTAAACAACTATAACTTGCAAGAAAGAAGTTGGGTTGCAAGATTATACCTCAAGAGTGTCCTAGGATGAAGGAGAAGAGAAGGAGGAAGTGGGGGGGGGGTGCTGCTGAAGTGGGCTGCTGTTGCTATTGGCTGAGCTGAGGTTGTGTTTGCTTAGGATCTGCTTATGTTTGCTGTAGTTTCAGCAACTGCTGCTGTTGTTTTGTGTGAGTTTTTGTGGTTTTGGTGTTGTGAAGGGTTGTTGTATGATGGTGAAGTGGGAGAGTGATGTTGTAGTATATGATGCTAGGGGCTGTTTCTGATGCTGTTGCAGCAGCTGAAGTGTTGGTAATGGGGGCTGATGTGTTGATAATGGGGCTGATGTTGCCTCAGCTGCAGTTTTAGCCATGATGCTTCTGCTGATGCAGGATGGTTGTGGTGTGATGTGTGTGAGTGAGAGGGAGTTTGAAAGACAAGTAAAAGTTTAAATTGAAATGGGGTGACATAATCTATAGCCACCTCTCTCTCTCCTAATAGATGCTAGCATGACACCCTTCATGGCTCACCCTCTCAGCCACAAGTCAACCCCACTCTAAACACCCTTAAACAACACACTAAACTTAACCATATGGTTTAAGCCACCATGGTCATCTAAGCATTGTTCAACCCTAGGCTCAACCCTAGCTACCATGCACATATGTGTGCAGCCCAGATAAAATTCCGATAAAATATTCATAAAACCAGATAAATCATCAGAAACCAATTTTGGTAAACTTTTTACCAAAAAACCGTTCATTAAACACATTTTAGAATTTCCATAATTTTTTCTTCAGAATTTTCCCCATTTATCGATATTTAATTATACCGAAATATTACAATATTCAATAAAATAATATTAAACTATAAAAATTCCCAAAAATAATATTATATTTTTCTGAAATGTTACACTCATGGCAGCCCACTCCCTCCACCTCCTCTTCACCCTCACAAACACCCTCAACCCATCATCAAAACTCCATCTCCACTTCATTAAAAACATGCACAAGCTCTCTACAAGCACTTTGGACCAAGAAAAAATCGGATTTTGATCACTTGGGGCAACTCAAGAAAATTCTTGAGTTGCCAAATGAGATAATTTCATCACCACTAGCATAGTATTTCATTCACATTAGTTTCCATGCATGTTTAGAAGTGATTAAGTGTTGTTTAGTGAGGTTTGAAAATTTCAAGTTAGGGTTTTGGGGAAATTATTGATTCCAAAGGTGTAATTGAGATTAGTAGAGACCTTATAGCCCCTCTAGTGTTAGTTTCATGGACTGAAACCATAGAATCAAACCCTAGACATGAACTTAGAAATCCCCGATATCATATTTTCTGGAAATTGTGATAGTATATTGACATCTGCTGTGACCCGAGACACCTGAAAATATTTTAGCAAACACAAAGAGTCATGCAGGCAACCTGGAGTGTACCCTAAAGACCCGAGCCCCAACCCCCTTGATGAGGCCGCAAATTTATTGTTCCTGGCCGCAATTTGCGGCCAGGGTGAGGTGAAATGTATTCGTATTTGTTCTGTGGCTTTATCTCCAGTAAATTATACCCTATACATATGCAAAATTGGCTAATTTGACCTAGGGTAAAATCTGGAAGAGTTTTACATTGTTTCTGATTTCGGTTTTGCGAATTCTGTTAACTTGAACTTGGGTATTTGTGTTTTAACTCGATGGTTTGACGTTTGTACATCGACATCGATGATTCGTTTTACCTTTCTTGCATGCGTAGATCATAGGTTTTAATCTATGTGTGATTCGTGTGTCGTTTTGGTTTTGAATTGGATTTTAATGCGACAAGATATGTTATGATATGTAGGTACCCCCACGTGGACTTCGGATGATGAAGAAGAGGATGGCGACATCAACTTCGGCAAGCGATGATCATGTGAGTAGATATATATCTACAGGCGAAGTCGGGTGGATGGCGTATAGCACCCCCACAGTTTCGTAGTGTAGTATACGAATACGTATACCTATATATATAAATATGTTTATTGTGAGACTAGATGATTATCTAGATAGACTTTAGGAGTTCGTGGATAAATTTTAGTGTAATTAGATGATAGTGTCGATAGTTAGTTTTAGTCACGAACCCTAGATTAATGATTTGCATACACGCGCATGCACACACTCGCATACATTTATTTACTTGTGCGTATATGGGAATATGTGTATATATATATACACACACATAGGTATGGGACTATGTATATATATATATATATATATATATATATATATATATATATATATATATATATATATATATATATATACACGTATACATATATATGATGATGAGGATAGTATATGGTATTTGGAGATGAGTCGATGTGATTAGACATGATGCCACGAGATCGGTGATATGATTTGGATCGTATTATGAGATACGACGTGATGTTATAGCGGGTCTTTAGGCGATGTGTTGTCATACACACGCACATATATATGTTGATGGTATTAGTATATACTAGACGTAGATCAGTACCTAGCTCATGATATATGAGGATAAGGATACCAGTTGAATAATGAGATAAATGTGATATTGACCCGTACCCAGATTTGGGATGCCGTACGATGAATTTACCGTACGAGCTATATATTGATGATAGATCCGCACTCTTGACTCGAGGATGTCATGTTATATATTGTATCGTATGTGATACTATTGAGGCGGAATCACCAACTATTATATGTTATATATATCGACTCAGATTTATGTGGTTTCCTTACCTTTTCGATTATCTTGTTAGTTTAGTCCCGTAGTTTACTTGTAGATGTTAGACTAGACTTGAGTCATACCTATTTCAAAACTAACGAATCATGAGTATTTTAAAGACAGGCCAAGGGATTCTACCGATATTTCAAAGGACGTACCTTTTCTTAAAAACACCATAGGCCTTATTTTCTAAACACCACGATTCGCGTTATTTCAAATGGCAAAATGGTATGACACATATATTGTAATGTATATTCTTTATTGCTGCGTTCACCATTCATTTTCCACATATTATTATTATTCGCATCACATTGCATGCTTAATTGTGTTTCCGTAAGTATTATGAAACCCATGCTGTCAGGACACCAGCACCATTTCCAATGATGCGTATGCTCCACGTACACTTACTTGCCGGCTCACACACATCATCATTGGTAATTGCCATGTCACGTACACATTAGAAAATACTACTTCATTAGTATAAAATGTTAGTTGATAGTTCGACATGGTATTAGTGAGCTTGCTTTTATATGATATCATAGACATTGCATTTATTACCGATATCTCATGCATATTTATATATTCATTTTCCATGACTTTATGGGCCAGTCCGGATTGCCGGAGCCCAATATTATAGAATTCATTGTTTATTTACCATTGAGTTTGGGATTTTGGATTTCTATGAGATTTCTGGATTTGGAGAAACCGCAAAGATTTTATAAACTTATTATCTTTTTAAAAGATAAAAAATTGCGGGTTTCTCCTGATATGATTTGAGAGGAGTCTACCATGAGTTTTCTCGGCTCTTGAGCGCTATCATACACCCGATTCGAGGAGGAGGAGAAACCGTCTGTGGGTGCATGGTGGACCCGGTGCGGTAGCCCGGGGCAAGATGGTAGCAGATGATGGCGTTGAGCCTGGCAGGGGAGCACTACCGACCGGTGATTATATTGTGACTCGACGGATATCCGGAGGATACCGATCGGAGTTTGGGCCAGTCCGGATAGCCAGAGCCCTAGATATTGAGATTCAAGGATACATGCCAGTCCGGATAGTTAGAGCCTGAGATATTTATATATTGGGATTTATATACATTTTGTGTCGATGCTAGACACTGATTCCCTGTTGATTTCATTGATGATACCTCGTTTTATACATACGGAAATCTCACTAAACTAAGAAAACAATTTTCTCATTCATGATGTATTTTGTTTTCATTTTATTGCATTCATACCTCATACTTGATATGTTGCTACCTGAGGCACTGACACGAGCATATGGTATTATACTCATGTATAGATGTTTACCCTTGCCACCTTATCATGCTTCAGGCTTTATCATTTTGAGGATATATGTATTATGATCGTATGGACCTAGGATTGAGCCATACATACGATTTTTGCTCTGTGATGTTTTCTACTCACGAGTTGGCAACTCACCACCGTTGTGCCACAGTTTCTTGCAGGTTTTGCCGTACAGGTTTCGTTGCGGCTTTGCTGGCACACTGCTTCATTCCGGGTGATTGCTTTGGTAGGTGGGTTCACTTGCATCGTGACAACCATTGTATTTTATTTATATTCAGTTGTATCTAGAAACTCCATCAACCAGACTTGTATTATTTATAGACTTAGAAGACCAGTGTATTATTATTTCGACCTTAGAGTCGCGCGTTGTATTATTATGGGTTTTCTTGATGCTTTTGAGTTTTGATCATCGCCCTTCGGCGTTGTATACTATATTGCTTGCGTAGTTGTGACCGCCAATTGGCGAAGAGCTAGCTCCCGCATGGTGATGCATTTATGTATATTATGCATGTTGTACCCTCTTGGGCCAGTATTTACAAAGGAAACTCTGCCGAAATTTTCAGAAAAGACTTGATATTTTAAAAATGCATATTTCAGCTTATGTTATTAAAACCACTTGTTTTCATACATGTTTTCTTCACTTCTTCCTTAAAATGGTTTAGATTTATGTGATTTTTGGCTTACTTGAATTAGATGGGGTCCTATAGACTTCATATGATGCAAGTGCCAGTCACGTGCCATTTCGGGTCGTGACATCGCAGCTGCGGTGTTCCGCCTTAGTGCACTTCGTCGACAGCATCGGGGGTGCGGCCGTCTACTAAAGTTTCCGACGAGCATTCGATCAGGTTATCGGGAATCTTGTTGAATTACTTGACAGGTTATTAGAAAGTGTTTTCAATATCGAGACTAAAATGCGGGGTTTATAATTGTTAGGCATGTGATGTCTAAGGAATTCATTTTGTTGGGAATGAAATTCAAAGTATGTGATACATTGGGTTTATGATGTCTAAGGTGGTTGCAGATTCCAATTGTTGTAGTTTTTCACTTTCGTTTCTGCGACCGTAAGTGTAATATGTGGTGTATCGCCGGTTTCTTTGCTATACGTCAACGGCAATTGGGATACGCACATTTACTTACGTTGATGACATGTGATGTTATGTGTTGCTGTGATATGTTATATTGGATCGTCGTGTTTTTAATAGCCGGGTTTTTTTTGCGTGAGATGAGAGTTTTTCATTTTTATTCATGTAAAAACTTGTATGTAATATTCTTTTATTGGGGCACTTCCGGGTTGAAGATGATGTCACCATTGATGTATATTATTTACTTTTCCGCATTAGGATAGACCCAAGACGGGGAACACAAGTAACCCGGTTTTAGGGTCTAGTGGGAGACTATATCGAGGAGTCGAGACCGGGTCTCCTAACTCTAGAATTGGTAGTGTTGCTTGCCGCTCTCGTAGGGGTTTAGGGATGTGGGTTTGGCTATTCATCGCGACCGTGGAATCCGTGTTTTATATAGGCTTAATTTAAAACACGGAATTCCTAGTATATCCAATATTTCATATATGTTCTTCTGCTGCTGATATTCTGTGATGTGATCACTTGATATGTTCTGAGACGAATGCCTATATTATATATATAAGATATAATATATATTGATGCTTTCGTTTCTTCTGTGATGCTTGAGAAGCATAATTTGATGGGACTTCATTAATGAGATTAATGAAATAAAAGAAAAAGAAACCTAAAGATGTTGTAGAAACTTGTTTTAAAAACTGGTAGCTCTAGTTCATGCTTTGCATAGCGGTATTCCTTATAGAATATCCAACACCTTATTCGATAAGGAAAGAGCCGAGATTCCTTCACCGGGAGTGACCTCTTTAGCGAAACTGGCAGATGCTACAACCCACTCAGTTTGTCTTTTGATTGCTTCTATAGTTTTTGCTTTGCATAGCGGTATTTGTGAAATATCCTGCACCTTATTCGACAAGGAAAGAGCCGAGATCCCTTCACCGGGAGTGACCTCTTTAGCAAAACTAGTAAAATCCTAAAAAACACTCCTTTTCAAAATCACTCGATTCTACAACGATATCAAGTTCATTACGCAAAGGGTTTTCTTAAAACCTGTCGTAGCCCTCCGTCATTTTAGATAAGTACTACTTAGTATTCGTGCTACATTTGTTGGCCTTCGTCAAGGCGTAGTGTGCGGTAGCTAACTTGTGCTTATCTGCTAAAGCATGAGATGCGATTGGATTAGGGTAGTCATGCGACTTTGTTGGCCTTCGTTAAGGGTCGTGCGGGTGGGTTTAATTCAATCATGAAATGTACGAATTGAACTTGACTAGCGGCCTATGGTTTGTTGGCCTTCGTCAAGGTCATAGAAAGGTAGGGGTAAAATATTATCGGGAATTTCAAGTGTTGAAATTTGCAATGATATTGCATATCTTCTATGAGATAGTTGGATCCCGATACCCACTGCGAGTAAGAGTTACTCCTGGGAGAGTTTTACACATTACAATTAGCCGATCAAGTAGGTGTCTAGAAAGGTGTTAACGGGGTCACGCTCCTGGAAAAACAAGGTTTATTTTAATTAGGTCCGTGTGAAAGCACAGGGAACCTCCCTCAAAGTACCGACACTGGCCTGGCCGAAAGATTGGCGAACTTGTACGGTGTAATTAATCCCGGCTAATCTTACCTTTTAGGGTTTGAAGGCAGATTTGACTAAAACAGTGGGAGCCATCCTGATTAGATAAATTAATAACCAATCTAATCCTGCAAGAGTGCACGCAGAGTATTTTCTTCTCTCTCTCTCCTGGTAGCGGCCATATCATGCCTTAATCAAGATAATAATATGAATGTAGTGACCGAACCTGCTTATTATACTGAGCTAGGGAACGTTGGTTCCGCTCTATCTTATAACTGTTATAAGTCCGAGCAGGAAATAGGGGAATATCCGGATTCCCATGCTACCCAATCGAGGATTAAGCATGTTGATGCATATTCTTCGGGTGTGTTCGTTACCGAGAACCGTTTCTCAGTATTCTCTACGTCCTGGGTATGTGATACCGGATCAGGATCCCGCATATGCAATATGTTACATGGGCTACAGAAAGGTAGAGAACTGAGAATGGGTGATATGTCTCTAAGTGTTAGAGAATGGTGCAATTGTTGCAGCCAAGTCTGTTGGCAGATATCACCTTGTATTAATACATTGATTCTGAACAAATGTTATCACATACCAAACCTGATATACAACATTACATCATGTTCTTTACTGAGTTAAAGAAGGATATAATTCTGTATTGGAGGATAATGTTGTGAACATTTTCTTGAATCAAGAGTTGATTCGATCAGGCACGTTAGATAATAGCATAAACGTTCTAAATCAAACCACAGTTCAAAGTATGTAGAACACACACAAGAGGAGTAGTTCAGAAATGAACGAATCCTTCTTGTGGCATTGTAGACTGGGTCATATCAATGCGACACGACCAGCGAAGTTACATAAGAATGAATATGGGAATCTGTTCGAATTTTCATTTTATGATACTTACCAGTCTTGTCTCAAAGGTAAAATGACCGATACTCCGTTTACTGGAAATAGAGAAAGAGTTAGTGAACTCTTAGGATGCATACATGATGATGTATACGGTCCTATGTCTATAATACGGTCCTATGTCTATAAATGCCAAGGTTGGTTCTTGGTACTTCATTACATTCATCGACTATCTCTCAAGATTCGGACATGTGTTCCTGTTGAAACAAAAGTCTGAAACTTTTGAGAAATTCAAGGAATATAAGCTTGAAGTTAAGAACCAGACGGGTAGAAGTATTAAATCCTACGATGTGATCGAGGAGGAAAATACTTGGGCATGGAGTTCCTGGATTATTTAAAGGAGAATGTGATTCTCTCTCAGCTTACTTCTTCGAGTACACCACAGCACAACGGCGTATCGGGGTGGAGGTATCGTACCCTATGAGATATGGTGCGCTCTATGATGAGTACTGCTGAGTTACCTGTTTTCTTTTGGTGATATGCACTTGAGAAGCTGCATACCTATTGAATGGGATTCCATCCAAATCAGTGTCTACCACTCCATATGAGATATGGTATGGGAAGAGACTATGTATTAAACGAGTTAAGATATGGGGTTGTCCGGCCTATGTTGAAAAAAAAATCCGGACAAGCTCGAGGAAAGGTCAGTTCTGTATAAGTTTGTTAGGATATCCTAAATATTTGTGAGGGAATATCTTCTACCACTCTGAGGAGCAAAACATGTTTTGTTTCTCAGCATGCCACTTTTTTTTAGAAAAGGAA
Organism: Agapanthus africanus; assembly: GCA_030015575.1. NCBI lineage: Eukaryota > Viridiplantae > Streptophyta > Magnoliopsida > Asparagales > Amaryllidaceae > Agapanthus > Agapanthus africanus. The sequence continues at coordinate 106,220,750 of JASDDO010000031.1, forward strand.
TTTCTTGTGAAGAAATTAGTGGACATGAGGTAGAACTGGAAGCAGTTCTAGCTAGACAAACTAACAGCTGATGATTTGGTGAAACCAAAGGATTCAATAGTCTCCAACGAACCTCAGCCTCTCCATGAATCTGGTAGGGTTCCTCATCCACTTGAGAGATACTACGGTCTTCTCGGTGACAGTGGAAGCGAGGATTGCATCATGGTAGATGATGGCCCAACTAGGTTCAGGAAGGCCATCACGAGTAGGGACTCTGTGTAAAGGCTGGATGCTATGCGATCAAAGATGGAATCCATGTACACCAACAAAGTATGACTTTGGATGTTGCACCTGAAGGGGTAAAACCCATTGGGAGAAAATGGATCTTGAGAAGATTCTTGGTGTAAATGGAAAAGTGAGACTTTCAAAGCTATGCTTAAGTCCATCAGGATTAAAGCAGGCATCGCGGAGTTGGAACATCTGTTTTGATGTGGCAGTCAAAGAGTTTGACTTCATCAAAAAGGTAGATGAACCTTGTATATATAAGAAGGTAGTAGATAGTAAGGTTGTCTTCCACATATTGTACGTAGATAACATACTCTTGATAGGAAATGGTTTCTTATGCTACACTCGGTCAAGCTCCTCTTATTACGGGGATTCTCAATAAAAGATCTAGATGATACCTACTACATATTGTGGATTATGATCTATGGTGATAGATCTAAAGTGGATGTTGGGAGTGTCCCAAATCCAGGTACATAAACACCATACTAAAGAGGTTTAGTATGGAAGATTCTAAGCGTGGTGGTTCACCCACTTACTCATGGATCACTCTCTCCAAAAAGATGTCTCCCAAGACTGATTTGGAGAGAGCTCGCATGCAAGGGATACCCTATGATTCGGCAGTAGGCTCTATCATGTATGCGATGTTATGTACCATACCAGATGTAGATGACTCACTAGGTGTAGTGTTCAGGAATCAATCGGATCTTAGGAGAGTCACTGGACAGCTGTGGAGGATATTCTTAAGTAATTGAGAAGCACTAAATGAATGTTCTTGGTTCCAGCTTCCAGAGTAATAAGGTCGACTGAAATTCAGTCACATGCATTATCTTTACCCTCAGTGGAGGGATGGTATGTTGGAAGAGTTCCAAGCTAGATTCCGTGACATACTAGACGATAATGGCTGAATACATTGCTACCAATGATGCTGCCAAAGTGGCTGTCTGGGCAATTCTTGTTCATGAGATGAACAAGGTTCCTACCATTGAGCGTCCAATAACTGTTACTGTGACAACAATGGAGTTGTGGCTTTGGCCTAGGAACGAAGTTCCCATCAGCGTTCCAGACATATTCTGAGGCAAGTATCACCTGATCAGGGAGATGGATTGATCTTCCAGGGATCGAGGTAATGAGAGTAGACACGAAGGATAACACAGCGGATCCACTCACATAGGCCTTACCCCTAGAGAGACTTTTATGGGATGGTTAAGTATGGGATACTACAACCACTTCTATATTGTTGGGTATTGGATACTACAACAGATGGACTTAGCGCAAGTAGGAGATTGTTAGTTATATGTATGCCCTAGAGACTATTACTGTACATGTGATGTATATTGTAGTGGATGCTAGGACATATATAGGGATGACTTTCTTGCTCGACATGACAGTATGCTATCCGGTTGCTCTTTATCTTAATATGTACACTTATTGTCTCTCTATTACATGTTGATAAAGCCCTTAGGATGAGTACTTGACTACCAGGACTATGATGCAGATCATACTAGTGGGGACATGGGTTGTCAGCAAGTACATCCTTCAAATGTTCCTAGTCATGGGAATATCGAGACAGGGCATCGATACTCTAGAGTAGACTAGCGTATACGCTTCTCGACCCATATGATGGGCGATGGATGTGTTAGTCTACGGTTGTCATGACCCGAAAAATTAGCTCATGACCAGCACTCAAATCATGCAACGTCTAAAGGAGTAACGTAATTCATGTAAGCTGACACCCAGAAATCTAAACCTTTTTAAGAAAATAAAGGAGGTAAAGTTTTGAAATAAAGGTATAATGAAATCAAGTTTTCTTAATGCATAGAAAAGGAACATGAAAATGCAAGTGAAATTTGCTAGTTTGAAAACGTGTTTCGTATTTAAAAAAAAATTGAGCAGCACCTCCTTTGTATATTTTGATCCAAAACCACAAATACATAACAAGAATAATGGCATCCCCAAGCGGGAGCTAGCTCTTCGCCAAACGGTGGATCACAACCACGCAAGACAGTATATGTAAGTATATGATGCCCAACGGCGAAGTTCACTACAAAAAGATAAAAAAATAAACAAGACATCAAAACTACAAGTAGCGGAAAACCCCTCGCTCTAAGTCTCGCAACCACAATCTCACTAAATCTCATTACCTATACAATTTACCAATTTTGATTGATGGAGTTGACTAGATACAATGTGAAATATAAATACAAGAGTGGGTACGATACAAATGCCCCACCTACCAATGCAAAACACCCAAATGAAGCTATGTGCCAGCGATACCGCTACGGATCCATGCGGTCAACCTGCAAGAACCGTGGCACAACGGGGGTGAGTTTCCAACTCGTGAGTAGAAAAACATCAACAAGTAGAAATCGAATAAACAACGAATCCTAGGTCAACTATATCATGAAGGTAATACTATGATATCTAGGGTGACCGTATCTACATATGTGTCAACAATATACTCAAGCTCTATCTGTATGTGGATATCATCCAACAATACAATCAGTGTATGTATCCATGTGGTTCTCGTCCATCCATATAATCAATGTATGTATACATGCGGATCTCATCCACGTGTCAACCAATGACACAACATCATGCATGTAAATATCATAAAAGCATATGCATGAAGGTATGAGGATATAAATCAACGTGTGTCCTTCGAGACACATCAAAATCATGGAACCTGAGTTCCAGCATCGACACTCGAAAACATCATGAAACCCGTGTCCAGCATCGACACGTAAATCCTCATATCTCGGGCTCCGTCAGTCCGGATTGACCTCGGGCTCCGTCAGTCCGGATCGTCCCATCTCATCTCTCGACTCCGGTCAGTATCCTCCGGATATCCGCCGAGCCCAAATACTATCACCGGTAGGTAGTGCTTCCCTGCCAGGCTCACCGTCTAACAATACGAGTCTTCTCGCCTCGGGGTACCTCACCGGGTCCACCATGTACCCGCAGACGGTGTCTACCGCTCCTCGAATCGGGTTTTACATGCCACTCTTAGAACCGAGAAAATACATGGTGGACGCACTGAAATATCATATCGAGAGAAACCAGGGTTTTAAAACAATATATACTTTCTTTTGAAATCACCACGGTTCTCAAATCCAGAAATCTCATGAAAGCAGCATATCTCAATGCGTATAATCATAAAGCATGATGTATGCGACATATAATAGAAATGTAAGCATATCCGTATGTCATGCACATGGAACAGTAATATGCACATATCGAGGGAAAACCGCTCTTTTAAATTAATCCAGTTTTAAAATATATCATGCAGTTCCCAAATCTCCAAAATCGAATGCAATATCGTATAAAGGTGCATATGTGTATATACGCAAGTATGGACGTACAAATGTGTATGTCCGCAAGTATGGTGTACAATATGTATGTACACAAGTATGGTTTACAATATGTATGTACACAAGTATGGTGTACAATATGTATGTGTGCTAATATGGATGTACAAGTGGTATATACGCAAGCATGAGTGTACAATATGTATGTGTGCCAATATGGATGTATAAGTGGTATATACGCAAGTATGAGTGTACAATATGTATATCATGATGCAGCAACTCTACTATGTATTGACATAGCAATTATCGATGATGAAGTGTGTGAGTCGGCAAATCTGTGTACGTGTAATATACGCATCATCGATAATGGTGTAAGTGTACTAGCACAGGTATAAGTAATGCAATGCGAATAACATGAATGCATCAAAAGGTAAATCGTCAGCTAAAAGCTATAAGGTATACATATCTAACATGATCGAGTCGGTGAATCTATTAATCGGCATCCAGTCTCACCACATCGCGTACGGTATAATCCGTCGTACGACATCCTCTAGTCAAGGGTATCAAGTCAAACTTATCAGGTATGGAAAATCATCGTACGGCGGTATTAAGCTATCAGGGATCCTGTCAACCTATAAGACGAGGAGGGTACGGACCTAACGTCTCGTACGACTATCACTCACGATTCACAACATATATAATATACCTATATACCTATGTCCCAGGTCACATCCGCAACAATCTCATATCAGGAGACCGGCAGGGTATAAATCATCTCAATCGACTCGCATCTGTATACCAACATATCATCAAATCATCATGCCACGTCATATATTCTTTTCATCGCATTTATGTCCCACATCAAGTCAAATTTAAAAATACATTCTACCTTTACTATAAGCATACGCATCTAATCTAACATACACACTCGAACCATACAAACAGTTTTTGAAAGATGTGAATCGTAGTTTTGAAAGTAGGGGCTACGGTGTTTTTAAAGAAAATATATCATTTGAAAATCCGTAACGTACCTCAAGGTATCTGTTTAAAAGATGCATACGATTCCTCAGTTTGGAAATAGGTATGGTTCGGATGACACATCTACGTCGACTATCTAGTCCTATAGTACCCTAAACGGCAATATCGTCAAACGTCATTCTCAAATTCCGTCACCACATACTAGTCGTATCAAAACACTTCTAACTATCCTTTAGTTTATAATATGGTTTCACTAACAATCTTTTAATTCTAACCCTAGTTTCCTAATCTAGGTTTTCTTAACCATATGCTCCAAATCGATTTCCACCAAAACTTTGCGGGGGTGCTATACGCCTTCCACCCGACTTCCCCCGTAGATATAGATCTACTAACCTTGATCCTTACTTGTCGAAGTCTATGACGCCATGCTCCGTCGCCTCAGAATCCACGCGAGGGTACCTACAATAATAAACAATCGCAATCGCTATTAACATCAAGTCCGGAAACCAAAACGGCATACGGATCGCCTATAGGTTAGAACCTATAGCTCACGTATGCAAAACCAAAAAATTACCCCTAGTCGTTGATGTACAAACATTCAATAACCAAATACAAATCCAAATATCAAAAATCATCATTCAAAATACGGAAAACATATCCAAAAATCACACTAATGTCCTCCCAGATTTTGACTCAGGCCAAAAGGTGTTACACAAACAAGTCTAAGATGCTGTACATGATGTATATGAGCTACTGGACCAACCTAGACCCTAAATACCCACATGGGGCTGGCCACAACCCCACAAAATCCGACCTCCTTGGCCAACGGGTTTCAGTTTGGGTTCGTATGGTCAGGGTGGCTTCCTATGGTCCCAATTAGGTCTCTAGAGTTGTTTGCTTGTCTCAAAAATTCCCCGGGTTGCTCCAGATTTCCCTGCACATCCTATATATCACAAAATCGACATGGATCAATTCTAAAGTTTTTATTCTCTGTTCTAAACTCAGTTCCAGGTCTAGAATTTGATCCCTAGGGTCTTGTACAACCACCATACATCCCTAATTCCCCCAAAATCCTCAAACCCTTCTCTTGAATTTTCAAAACACCACATACCCTAACTAAACACCTTCTAAACTAATATAGAATACAAGAAATCTCAAACTAAGCTAAATGGAAGAATTTATACCTCATGGGTATAGCCAAGCAAAACCCTAGCTCTTCAATGTTGTCAAAATCCCACTTTTCTTGGTCCAATGTGTAGAGGAAAAGATGTGGATTAATTTTTGTGAAGAGAGTATAAGGTTTTGGGGATTATTTGGAGATGGATCTAGGGTTAGAAGTGGAGGGAGATGAGGGTGAGGAAGATGAAGAAGGAGAAGAAAATGATGGGGTAAAACAATATGGCAGCCCCCCCTCTCTCACTTATTCTCACACACTCTCTCTCTCCAATCATTCACCTTTTTAAACATTTTTCATTCCTTTATCTTTTCTCTTTTAAATTTCAAAACTAAATCACATAATACCCATAAAACAACACAAATGCAACAACATGTAACCAAATATAATATGACATGGTGCACTAGCCATGGAAAACTGTAGAAACACGGATTTGGCTTAATTGCGATTAGCAGTGCACTAATCGGGTTTTTATCCAAACTGCATATAATAAATTTTAAAAATGCCAAATCCTTTAAATATATTATTAAATGAATAAATCATTTTAATTTTCATTTATTTCACAATTATTGGTATATATTTATACCCTTTTTCGAAAACCCCAATTTCGCAAATCCGGCAGTTTTCGGGAAAAATATTATCTTAATATTAAATTCCAAAAATAATATTTTATATTTTCAGAAATGTTACAATCTTCCCCCCTTAAATAAATTCGGTCCCCGAATTAAATTTAAACCCCTAAAATCTAAAACATTTTAATAATCAGCTCAAATCAACGGGGCTCCGAAATCACGGAAGATATAGAAATACCACAGCGCATCGCGTGCGCCTGAAAACGAGTATAAAACTCAAAATCGAACTCCGTCAAGCGTCATACAAATCATCGGATTTGCACGCATATCCTCGAAGTTACAATGAAGATACATATCTCAAAATCCACTATAGAAATCCAATATACACTAGTCAAATACTATAATACGTGTATCGTACGCATCTTTGGAAAACTTTTAAGAATTGAATAAAACTCATGAAAAACTCTTTTCTAAATCGCCGTGTGATGCGTAACTCACGGCCTAAGTGACGGACGCTCATTTGTAAAATAATAATATATGTCCATATATGTTTTGCTAAATATACGTTCCGTCGTTTTTCAAAATATCCCAAAAGGTTTTCATTTTTGTAAACGTTCGTGTCGCTCACAGACACGTAAGAAATAGCGAGACTATAGCTCCTTTTGAAAACCTCTTGGTAATCTTTTAATGCATGCAAAGTATCAGGTACTGTCCTCAGATCAGTCCTGTTTGGCTACTACACAATATAGTGCCCAACATGAAAACAAGTGCTCAAAAGCAAAATCAGCTTCAAAAGACGTATCCAATAATCACGTGCGTCTGGTGCACATGGAAATTAAATCCAAATACAAGTGCTATGAATATGCACAAATCCAAAACTAAGTGCAACGGGTGTGCATGAAAGCATCTGTCCAGTACAACGGGTGTGCACGACAGCAATATCAAGTGTATCTAGAGTGCATCCGGTGCAACTAACATGCACAAATGAAAATCCCAATTGAGTGCATCCGGTGTGCACAAAACCACATCTCATATCGTGCGCCCAACATGAGCGAAAACCCAATTCAAGGGCATCCATCATGCACGAAAGAAATCTAAATCGAGTGCATTCAATATGCACGAGTAAAATCTCACTCAAGTGCATCCGATGCGCACGAAAATCCAAAATCAAGCTCCTAATATGCGCAAAAATCCAACCAAAGCGTGTCGGTTCCGTAAAAGTATATAGTGCAGCAGCATGCACGAAAACGAATGGCAAGTGCCAACGCGCACGAAAATACAAATCTGGTAAAACGAATGCTCAAGGACATAAATCGGGTGCAACCAAGGTACGGAGTATAAATCCAGTGCGACAAATGCATAAATACCCGTTCGGTGCAACAAATGCAAGAAATGCAAATCTAGTGCAACTAATGTACGAAATATGAATACAGTGCATCCAGTGCACGAAATACGAATACAGTGCATCCAGTTCACGAAATACGAATACAGTGCATCCAGTGCACGAAATACGAATACAGTGCATCCAGTGCACGGAATACCAATCCATAACTAAAATGCGTATAAAAGCAACACCGAGTGTACCAGGGTGTATAAAATCGCAACTGTGTGCACAAAACACGTATCAATGCACTGCAAGCACATGTAATCTATACCGAGTGCAAAAATCAAATCGAGTGTGTACCACACGCACAAAATCAAATCAGCCGTATGAAATCCAAGAAATCATAAATACGTGCAGCCAAGGCACAAACCGAATCTCAAGTGTAATAGATATGCACAAATCGCAAATCAACACAACGGTGTATAAAATATATATCAAGTGCAATAACTATGCACAAAAATGTAAATACCCAGTAGGTGTAGCCATGGTGCACGAAAATGATATCATGAAACTCAATCATCAAAACTCAAATCTAAGCGATATAAGCGTGATACCCGGATCACAAACACAAATCGCAATAAATGACATCGAGGTACGCCTCCTACAATGTAGAAAAATTTCGGTGTGCCCAAAACTGGCAGAGCAAGAACATCCGCTTGCCTCCTGCTCACGGTCTGGTTTCCTCTGTCTCTGGGTCCTTATCTTCTCTGTGGATTACCAATCTCGCAATCCATCGGCTCATCGGCCCGGTCAGGTGTGCTAACGGGAACGATTCTGCTCTAGCACTTCTCTGGTCATCTCTCGACCAATCATCATGACCACTCGTAAAGCAGCACATCTCTGGCGTCGGCCTCTGGCTCTCTGAATACACGTGACACAACTGATCCTCGGTGCAAATCTTATTACAGCAGTGTCCTGGAAGGAATCCTGCTCAAGGTCTCTTCCGATCTCGCCTATGCCGAACTGCACGGAGGCTGGTACTCTCACATAATCTTTTCTTGCTTTCTGGACATCTGCGTTCTCACCATAACATTCCCTCGGGAACTGGCCGTATCCCAACACCTCTGTATGCATATCAGATCTCTAATCTCGATGGGGAGTAACAACAGCTCGTCAGCGTCTCGCACGAACCTCTGGTTCCACTCGTCTGTATCATCATCCACTATGACGTCACGCCATGCTATCTGCGCACTACAACTGTTCTCGGCCACGGTCAATCCGGAGTCTCTCACACGGACTCGAAGTTACGAACTCGGTATCTTCATCACTCTGTAGAAGATATCTGGCCGAACATGTCCTCGGGAACTCGTCCCAACCATCGGAGGAATACTCAATACTCGCCCGTCTTCGATCAACTCACAACGTATCTGGGTGAGGTCCTCTATCCGAAGCTGGTCAGCTTGCTGATCTCTTATCACATGATATCCGGACGATGCTAAGTTTTTCGATTAAGTCATCAAAGTGCCAAAATTTCCCAAAAGCTCAACACCTGAGCACAGTCTAAAATATCTGGTACATACCACAGTACCTCTGGACCAGCCATAGAAGGGCAAACCCAAGCCTCCCTGATGGCACCGCTAAAATGCCGCAAACCCTAAGGTTCCAAAGCGGTTCCATGTTCATCATGTCGAGTTAGGGTTTCATTCTTCTAGAGGGTCCACAGAATTACCTGCATGTTCTTCCGAATACTTAAACTGGGAAAAATGGGTTCTTGACATTCGTTCGAACTTTTTAACTTCGCCTAGGCGACATGCGAATACCCTCCGTCCGCACGCTAAACAATGCCTCAATCCTCTAGGAAAGACGGTACATCAATGGTCATCTCGGGATCGGTCTGCTCTAGTTCTGAGTAAGACTCTCCACACTGAAAATCTTCAACTCAACTGGGCCTACGTCGGCGCATCAACCTGACGAATCATTCTCGTCTCTCAACTCGGGATAGACTAGCTATCATCTGTCACATCTCTGCCTGGAAGCTCCAGCTATCTCAGCTCGTAAGCTCTGAAAGCGATATCCTATCAATCTCAGCAATAGCTGGGTCATCTGTCTGCACGGTGGACGACATTACAGTCTCTGAGGTAGGTTGTACATCAACAGTCCTCTCGCAATTGGCAGCTCTAACAATGGCCCGATCATCTGGTGCAAAACCAAACACTCGCCTCAACAGGAGGTCACAACACAACACTACATCGAGACGTTCCCATGTCACCAGAAACACAATGGTCATCCCTCGTACTAGACGAGCTCGCCCTGACCGCAACACTAGCAGCCGCTCAAACTGCGCTCAAACCTTGGCGATAAGAACCTCAATTGAGTATCGAAGAGAGCAGATCAACGGCAAGAAAGGAAACGACAGATCTAGAATGGATATATGGTCATAAGAAGAAACAACATCAATGAGAGTATGATCATGGAAACGAATAGAATCAAGGATCTCAAATGGATGTATAATCATGGGTATGAAGAGAATCATAAGTCTCAAAAATATGTACACCCTAAGGTTTCTTAAGTGGAGTATCGTATCGTAAATATGTCGCGGAACATACGTACGGTACGTCACTCTACTCAAGCTACCTACTCCATCAATCAGGGTCAACCTATGAAACGAAAGTTCGGGTCTAATACCCTCCTGTTCAAGTCTAAGTTCCGTAAGGTCAAGCCTAGGTTCCGAAATACATAACCGCCCTAGACTCCGCATAGTCAAACATAGACTCGAACCAAGGTTAAACCTAGCACTCTGATACCAACTTTGTCATGGCCCAAAAAATTAGCTTATGACCAGCACTCAAATCACGCAACATCTAAAGGCGTAACGTAATTCAAGTAAGCTGACACCCAGAAATCTAAACCTTTTTAAGAAAATAAAGGAGGTGAAGTTTTGAAATAAAGGTATAATGAAATCAAGTTTTCTTAATGCATAGAAAAGGAACATGAAAATGCAAGTGAAATTTTCTAGTTTGAAAACTTGTTTCGTCTTTTAAAAAAAATTGGGCAGCACCTCCTTTGTATATTTTGATCTAAAACCACAAATACATAACAAGAATAATGGCATCCCCAAGCGAGAGCCAGCTCTTCGCCAAACGGCGGATCACAACCACGCAAGACAGTATATGTAAGTATACGACGCCCAACGAAGAAATTCACCACAAAAAGATAAAGAAATAAGCAAGACATCCAAACCACAAGTAGCGGAAAACCCCTCGCTCTAAGTCCCGCAACCATAATCTCACTAAGTCTCATTACTTATACAATTTACTAATTTTGATTGATGGAGTTGACTAGATACAATGTGAAATATAAATACAAGAGTGGGTACGATACAAATGCTCCACCTACCAATGCAAAACACCCAAACGAAGCTATGTGCCAGCGATACCGCTACGGATCCATGCGGTCAACCTGCAAGAACTGTGGCACAACGGGGGTGAGTTGTCAACTCGTGAGTAGAAAAACATCAACAAGTAGAAATCGAATAAACAACGACTCCTAGGTTAACTATATCATGAAGGTAATACTATGATATCTAGGGTGACCGTATCTACATATGTGCCAACAATATACTCAAGGTCTATCTGTATGTGGATATCATCCAACAATATAATCAGTGTATGTATGCATGTGGATCTCGTCCACCCATATAATCAATGTATGTATGCATGTGGATCTCGTCCACGTGTCAACCAATGACACAATATCATGCATGTAAATATCATAAAAGCATATGCATGAAGGTATGGGGATGTAAATTAACGTGTGTCCCTCGAGATACATCAAAATCATAGAACCTGAGTGTCCAACATCGACACTCGAAAACATCATGAAACCCGTGTCCAGCATCGACACGTAAATCTTCATATCTCGGGCTCCGTCAGTCCGGATCGGGCCTTGGGCTCCGTCAGTCCGGATCGGCCCATCTCATCTCTCGACTCCGGTCGGTATCCTCCGGATATCCGTCGAGCCCAAATACTATCACCGGTAGGTATGTAACATTTCAGAAAAATAAAATATTATTTTTGGGAATTTTTATAATTAAATAATTAAATAATGAATATTTTAATATTTCGGTATAATTAAATACCGATAAATTGGGAAAAATTTGGAAAATTACAGAAATTACCGAAATGAGAATGCTTTATTGGATTTAAGCAAATTATGAAATTTTATGATTTATTATACACTATTTTAATGCTAATCGCGATTAAATATGCTAATCTCGCATTAATCCGGTTTTGTGCACATGACATGCACCATATCATTTTCACACTTGTTACATTTTTCCTACATGATTCATGTGTGTATGGGTATTTGTTTTGGGTTTCCTATTGAAAAGATAACAAAAGAAAAGAAAAGGAAAAAGAAAAAGGAAAACAATAAAAAATGGGGTATGGGCAAGAGAGAGAGAAAGAGGGTGAGGGGTCAAAACTTGGGCATGGCTCATCTCTTCTTTCCTTCATTTCTTCATCTTCTTCTCTCCTCTTCATTCCATGGCAGCACTCTCTTCTCCCTCCTCTTCAAACTCACAAAACACCATCAAAACAACCTCAAAACCTCATCGCTACTTCATTAAAATTCTGCACAAGCTCACAAGCTACACTATGGACCAAGAAAGTTTGCATTTTGGTGCTCTGGGGGATTCATGAGTGCCAAATGAGGTAATTTATGCACCATTAGCATTATATTTCCACTACCTTGGCACCCATACAAGATTAGAAGTGTTTTGATGCGGTTTAGTGAACTTTGAAAATTCCTAGTTAGGGTTTTGTGGAATTCTTGAGTTTTGATGTGTATTTGAGCTTAGTAGAGGGCCACAAAAACCCCCTAGTGCTAGAATTCAGACCCAAACCTGAGACTTAACCCCGGAACGCTCACTTTGAATTTCTGCCGATATTGAAATTGTGATAGGAAAACTGAATCTGCTAACACCCGGGGACTTATAGAATTATTTAGCAAACACAGAGGAGTGTGAAGGTACCTAGTAAGTATCACCCAAGACCCCAGCCCCTATACCCTCACCCAAGCCGCAAATAAATCCCCTATGGCCGCAAATTACGGCCAGACCTGGTCCATTTTGCTTCGTGCTTCCCCTATAGCTCCATCTCCAGTAAACTAGACCCTTTATATATGCAAAATTGGCTAATTTCACTTAGGGTAAAATCTGCAGCATGTTTTCCAAGTTGCTGGTTTCGTTTTGCGGGATTTTATGAAATTGGTTTTGGTGTTTGATATTGTGTTTCTGTCGTGTGACGTTTGAACGCCAACGACTAGGGTTATTGGTCGTGTTTTGCATGCGAGGCTATAGGTTTTGACCTATGAGCGAAAAGTGTTCCGTTTTGATTTTCCGACTTGATTTTAATACGCATTTGCGATTGTGTATATATGTAGGTACCCCCACGTGGTTTCGAGACGATAGAGACGATGATGCCGACATCGACATCGGAAAGCAAGAGCAGGTGAGTAGATATATATCTACGGGGGAAGTCGGGTGGATGGCGTATAGCACCCCCGCAGTTTCGTATTAGAACGCGAATGCGTTATATCTATATTATATACATACATATACGGATGTGATATGGAATGACTTTGGATTAGTATAGTGTACTTGTAAGTTAGGGTTTAGTCGCGAACCCTAGGGTACTGATTTGCTTACACGCACACACACACACATGCTTACATCTTATTACTTGTGCGTATATGGGGATACGTTTACACACACACACATAGGTATGGGACTATGTATATATATATATATACGTATACATATACATGGATTATGAGGATAGTACTTGATATTTGGAGATGAGTCGATGAGTTTGGGCTTGAGGCCATGAGATCGGTGATGTGACATGGTTCGTATTTGAGATACGACATGATATTTTTAGCAGGGTCCTTTGGGCGTGGTGTTTTTATACACACGCATGCATATATATAGATGGTATCGGTATTGTACTAGACGTAGATCAGTACTCCAGATCATGATATATGATAAAGAGGATACCAGATGAATAATGTGATAAATGTGATATTTGACCGGTACCCAAATTTGGGATGCTGTACGATGGATTTACCGTACGAGCTATATTGATGATAGATCCACACTCTTGACTCGAGAATGTCATATTATATTTTATTGTATCGTACGTGATATTATTGAGGCGGGATCACCGACTATTATATTTACATGTATCGACTCAGATTTAGGTGGTTTTTCCTTACCCTTTCGGGTAGATTGTTCGTTTAGTCCTGTAGTTTACTTGTAGATGTTAGACTAGAATCGGGTCATACCTATTTCAAAACTAACGAATCATGAGTATTTTAAAGACAGGCCAAGGGATTATAGGGATATTTTCAAAAGACGCATCTTTCGAAAATACCGTAGTCCTTACTTTCTAAACACCACGATTCATGTTCTTTCAAATGGCAAAATTGTATGACACATATAGATATTGATATAGAATCTTCATTGTTGTGTTTATTATTCAGCTCCCGCATATTATTGCTTTTCGCATCGCATTTGCATGCTTATATTGTGTTTTCATATGCCATTATTGAGATCATGCTGTTAGGACACCAGCACCATTACCGATGATGCGTATGCTCCACGTACACTTGCTTGCCGGCTCACACACATCATCATCGGTAATTGCCATGTCACGTACACTTTAGTGAATATTATTTCATTGACATAGCCTGCTAGCTGATAGTTGCAATATGTTATTGCTTTCATATGCTAGTTTAACTATTGCACTCATTGCATGATATCAGATGCATTCATATATTCATTGGTTATGTAGTATTTTGGGGTTTTATGCCGATATTCACTGTTTACTTACTCTTGCTTTTGGATTTCGAATTTTCATGAGATTTCGGGATTTGGGGGAAAACCGCAAGAATATATATAAACTTCTCTCTCTCTCTCTCCCTCTTTTTAAAATGCAAGTTGCGGTTTTCTCGTGATGTATGAGTCGTCCACCATGAGTTTTCATGATAGCTGTTGGATTTCGAGACCCATTTCGAGGAGTAGTATGAATCGTCTCGGGTACATGGTGGACCCGGTATGGTACCCCGGGGCGAGAGTGATTTCATGGAGGATGATGAGCCTGGCAGGGGCAGACTACCTACCGGTGATTGTTTGGCGCGGCGGATATCCGGAGGATACCGTTTGTGGTCGTGTGATTGATGATATGGGTCGATCTGGACTGACGGTGCCCGAGGTATTGAGATATTGAGATATTGAGATTTGAGATATTAAGGTATTGAGATTTGATGATACAGGCCAGTCCGGATAGCCGGAGCCTGAGATATTGAGATATTGGGATTTTATGTTTTGTGTCGATACTAGACACTGATTATGTTGATTTTCATTGATGATACCTCGTGTTATAAAAACAGAAATCTCACTAAAGCAAGAAAACAGTTTCTTCATTTACATGTATACTGTTTTCATTACATTACATTCATACCTCATATATATGATATATTGCTACGTGAGGCACTGACACGAGCACATGGGACTACACTTTGGTATAGATGTTTACCCTTGTCACCTTTCATGCTTCAGACTTATCATTTGAGGTTTATATATATTTGATCGTATTGACCTAGGATTGAGTCATACATACGATTTCTGCTCGGTGATGTTTTCTACTCACGAGTTGGCAACTCACCCCCGTTGTGCCACAGTTTCTTACAGGTTTTGCCGTACAGGTTTCGTTACGGCTTTGCTGGCACACTGCTTCCATTCCGGGTGATTGCTTTGGTAGGTGGGTTCACTTGTATCGTGACCACCATTGTACTTTATTTTATTCATTGTATCTAGTAAACTCCATCAACCAAATATGTATATTTATTTCTGACTAGAGACCAGTGTTGTATATTTTTTCGATCTAGAGTCGCGCGTTGTATTATTATGGGTTTTCATGTTGATTTGAGTTTCCCTTTGAGTTTGATCCTCGCCCTTTGGCGTTGTATATTATATTGCTTTCATGGTTGTGGCCGTCGATTGACGAAGAGCTAGCTCCCGCTTGGGGATGTCTTTTTATATATTATGCATGTTGTACCCCTTTTGGGGCCAGTTTTTACAAAGGAAATTCTGCCGAAATTTTCAGAAAAGACTTGATGTTTTAAAAGCGCATAATTCGGCTTATGCTATTAAAACCAATTACTTTTAAACAAGTATTCCTTCATTTATTATTTAAAATGGTTTAGATTTATGGGTTTTTGGCTTACTTGAATTAGATGGATCCCTATAGACTTCATATGATTCAAGTGCCAGTCACGTGCCATTTTCGGGTCGTGACAAAGTTGGTATCAGAGTGCTAGGTTAACCTTGGTTCGAGTCTATGTTTGACTATGTGGAGCTTAGGGCGTTTAGATATATACGGAATCTAGGCTTGACCTTACGGAACGTAGACTTAGTCTAGGGGGTATTAGACCCAAACTTTCGTCGCGTAGCTTGACCTTGGTTGATGGAGTAGGTGACTTAAGGAGAGTGACGTACCGTGTGTATGTTCCGCGGCATACTTACGATACGCTACTCCGCTTAAGAAGCCTTAGGATGTACATTTTCTTGCACAACATTATATTCATTCATGATCTATCCTCATCGATATTGGTTTATGGTTTTGCTGCCACGATTATATGGGCAGAGAGAGAGCTACGGCTAGAGTCGCGGTCAGTACGAGCTCATCACGAACGAGGACTGACCAGGGTGTGATTCCAGGGACATACGATTTCATATAGAGGCATCGTTTTATTGTGTTTTCACGCCATGAGCGTTTGATGGATCGCTGTTATGAGATTTCTCGGATGTGCAGATTTTCACCAGAGAATTGAGCAACTGATAGAGGCCAGCCAGAATGTGATGACCATTGATGTATCGCTTATTCATGATGATTGAGGCACTGTTCAGCGTGCAGACGAATGAGCCAGTTGTTGCTGCGAACGACAAGATATTGCCTCAGATGTTGGAGCTATTGCAGTACGAGTTGTACATAGAGATATGATAGAAGGTCGCTTGTCACCTGAGGATGAATGACTAGGACATGTGGTTCGTTTGCTTACCCCGATGCGAGGTCATCAGATAGATTGATTCCAGCTAGAGACGACTTCACGCAGGTACGTTGAGAGTCGATAGAGGCGACCGAATCTCAGAAACCCATATTCTAAGTTTAAAGTATTTGGAAAGACATGCAAGTAATTCTATAGACCCTCTAGAAGAATGAAAACCCTAACTCGACCTAATGAACATGTGAAAGCCTTTGAACCTTAGGGTTTGCGGCAATTCCGCGGTGCCATTAGTGAGGCTTGGGTTTGCCCTTCTACGGCTGGTCCACCGGTGCTGTGGTATGTACTCGATACTATTAAACCGTACCCAAGATGTTGAGCTCTTGGGGGATTATGAGGTTTTTACGAATCGATCGAATGGTTCGACTTCATTCGGATGCTTTGCGATGGGGTGCATTTCTTGGGAGACTCCAGATACGAGTATAGCCGTTGGAGCATGGTCCATACAACCACGATGAGACGAGTCCGAAGCAGTCGACATTAGAGAAAAGTGGAGTAAGAGGTTCATACGAGATCTTGAAGAGATGACGTTCCACTCCGCCGACATCAGAGATGTGACAAGCATACAGAGGCGTTGTATATGGATTTATCTTCCAGAAGGAGTCGCGATGAGTATGCAGCCGTTCCGGAACAAGAAAGAGACTTAGTAAAGGATGATGACTTCCGGGCAGTTCGGCAGAAACAAGATTTGGGGGAGACCTCGACAGGGCCTTTCTGGAATAATTTATGAGAAGACTTGGACCCAGGAGTGGTTATTTGGTGCACACCCAGCAGGCCAGAGTTCGACACCGTCGACGAGACATGTTATGAGTGACCACAACAGTCGGCCAGAGATTCTTAGAGGATGTGCTTGAGCGGTACTATTCCGCCATACTTGATTTCGGTATTTTGAGCGATCTATTCGCATGATTGAGTTTTGATGACTGAGTTTCATGATATTTGTTTTCGTGCACCATGGTTGCACCTACTGGGTATTTATATTTTGTGCATAGTTATTACACTTGAGATATGCTTTATACACCTTTGTGTTGATTTATGATTTATGCATAGTATCGCACTTGATATCATTTTGTGCATTGGCTGCCCATGTTTCATGGATTTCATACAGTTGGATTGATTTTGTGCATATGGTACGCACACGATTTGGTTTTGCACTCGGTATAGTTCATATATGCTTGCAGTGCATTGATACGTATTTTGTGCACCACAGTTGCACCTGACTTCGTTTTGATGTCATTTGAGATATTGATTGTGATTTCATACCTAGGGCATGCATATGATTTGACTTATGCTTTCGACATAGTTTTCATGCACTTTTAGTATTTTGATTTGCTTTTGTGCACGCTGATGCACATGGTTGTGAGATTATATACCACGGTATAGCTGATTTGGATTTGGATTGAAATGTGTTGTTTGCCGTCGATTTCGATTGTGATACTCGATGTTTGTTTTGTGTACCTTGTGCACCTGATTGGATTCTTGCGCATATTGGACACGCTTGGATTAGATTTTGCGCATGTTCGGCGCTTAATATTGGATTTTGTGATTTCGTGCATGATGGATGCACCTGATTTGGATTTTCGCGATTGTTGGGCGCATGATATGAGATGCGATTTTGGTGCATGCCAGATGCACTAAATCGAGATTCTTCGTGCATATCAGATGCACCTGATATTGCTGTCAGGCACACCCGTTGCCCTTGACAGATGTTTCGTGCACACCCGATACACTTAGATGCTGTTTCCGTGCACATGTATGGCACATTCATGGGTTTCGATTTCCGTGTGCACCAGACGCACGTAGCATTCATATACACGTTTTGGGATTGATTTCTTATAGAGCAGTGCGTTTTTATGATATTTGCTATTTGTTTTCGTACTGAGCAGGCCTAGTCAGAGGACAGTACCTGGATATATTTTTGCATACATTGATAGTTATCGGAGGGATTTCCAAAAAGGGAGCTATAGTCTCAGTATTTACCTACGTGTCTGATGTGACACGAAACGTTTAAAACAAGGAAACCCTTCTAAATTGTTTTCAAAAACGGCTGGACGTGTATGTTAAACAAAGGGTATATATATATAGTTATTTTTCTGCAATAGACGTCCGCCACTGTGCAGTGATACGCGCGTCTCACATCGACTTGGAAGGATTTGACATGTATTTCATTCAGATGTTTACATGTATAGATTTGATGTTTACATGTATAGTTTTGATGTATATCATATTGGTTTTGTTTTGGATTTGAAATTTGTGTCTTCACCATGACTCCGATAATTGCGGGATGCTTGACGGAGTTCTGTTTTTGAGTTATCTGCTCATTGTTCTTGCGCATGCATTGCGCTACGATGCGTTTTATGTATTGATGATTTCGGAGCTCCGACGATTTGATCATTTTACTGAAATGTTTTAGAAATTGGGGGAGTTTAAATTTAAATTCGGGGACCGAATTTCTTTAAGGGGGGAAGACTGTAACATTTTAGAAAAATAAAATATTATTTTTGGGAATTTTTATAATTAAATAATTAAATAATGAATATTTTAATATTTCGGTATAATTAAATACCAATAAATTGGGAAAAATTTGGAAAATTACAGAAATTACTGAAATGAGGATGCTTTATTGGATTTAAGCAAATTATGAAATTTTATGATTTATTATACACTATTTTAATGCTAATCGCGATTAAATATCGCTAATCTCGCATTAATCCGGTTTTGTGCATATGACATGCACCATATCATTTTCACACTTGTTACATTTTTCCTACATGATTCTTGTGTGTATGGGTATTTGTTTTGGGTTTCCTATTGCAAAGATAACAAAAGAAAAGAAAAGAAAAAAGAAAAAGGAAAAAGGAAAACAATAAAAAATGGGGTATGGACAAGAGAGAGAGAGGGTGAGGGGTCAAACCTTGGGCATGGATCATCTCTTTTTTCCTTCATTTCTTCATCTTCTTCTCTCCTCTTCATTCCATAGCAGCACTCTCTCCTCCTCATTCCATAGCAGCACTCTCTCCTCCCTCCTCTTCAAACTCACAAAACACCATCAAAACAACCTCAAAACGTCATCCCCACTTCATTAAAATTGTGCACAAGCTCACAAGCTACACTATGGACCAAGAAAGTTTTCATTTTGGTGCTATAGGGGATTCATGAGTGCCAAATAAGGTAATTTCTGCACCATTAGCATTATATTTCCACTACTTTAGCACCCATACAAGATTAGAAGTGTTTTGATGCGGTTTAGTGAACTTTGAAAATTCCTAGTTAGGGTTTTGTGGAATTCTTGAGTTGTGATGTGTATTTGAGCTTAGTAGAGGCCACACAAACCCCCTAGTGCTAGAATTCAGACCCAAACCTGAGACTTAACCCCGGAACGCGAACTTTGAATTTCTGCCGACATTGAAATTGTGAGAATTGTGATAGGAAAACTGAATCTGCTAACACCTGGGGACTTATAAAATTATTTAGCAAACACAGAGGAGTGTGCAGGCACCTAGTAAGTATCACCCAAGACCCCAGCCCCTATACCCTCACCTAGGCCGCAAATAAATCCTTTCTGGCCGCAAATTGCGGCCAGACCTGGTCCATTTTGCTTCGTGCTTCCCCTATAGCTCCATCTGCAGTAAACTAGACCATTTACATATGCAAAATTGGCTAATTTCACTTAGGGTAAAATCTGGAGCACATTTTCCAAGTTGCTGGTTTCGTTTTGCGGGTTTTTATGAATTGGTTTTGGTATTTGATATTGTGTTTCTGTCGTGTGGCGTTTGAACGCCAATGACTAGGGTTATTGGTCGTGTTTTGCATGCGAGGCTATAGGTTTTGACCTATGAGCGAAACGTGTGCCGTTTTGGTTTTCCAACTTGATTTTAATACGCATTTGCGATTGTGTATATATGTAGGTACCCCCACGTGGTTTCGAGACGATAAAGAAGATGATGGTGACATCGACATCGGCAAGCAAGACCAGGTGAGTAGATATATATCTACGGGGGAAGTCGGGTGGATGGCGTATAACACCCCCACAGTTTCGTATTAGAACGCGAATGCGTTATATCTATATTATATACATACACATACGGATGTGATATGGAATGACTTTGGATTAGTATAGTGTACTTGTAAGTTAGGGTTTAGTCGCGAACCCTAGGGTAGTGATTTGCATACACGCACACACACATGCTTACATCTTATTACTTGTGCGTATATGGGGATACTTATATATACGTATACATATACATGGATTATGAAGATAGTACTTGATATTTGGAGATGCGTCGATGAGTTTGGGCTTGAGTCCATACGACCGGTGATGTGACATGGTTCGTTTTTGAGATACGACATGATATTTTTTAGCAGGGTGCTTTGGGCGTGGTGTTTTTATACACACGCATGCATATATATAGATGGTATCAGTATTGTACTAGACGTAGATCAGTACCCCAGGTCATGATATATGATAAAGAGGATACCAGATGAATAATGAGATAAATGTGATATTTGACCCGTACCCAGATTTGGGATGCCGTACGATGGATTTACCGTACGAGCTATATTGATGATAGATCCACACTCTTGACTCGAGAATGTCATATTATATTTTATTGTATCGTACGCGATATTATTGAGACGGGATCACCGACTATTATATTTATATGTATCGACTCATATTTAGGTGGTTTTCCCTTACCCTTTCGGTTAGATTGTTCGTTTAGTCCTGTAGTTTACTTGTAAATGTTAGACTAGACTCAGGTCATACCTATTTCAAAACTAACGAATCGTGAGTATTTTAAAGACAGGCCAAGGGATTATAGGGATATTTTCAAAAGACGCATTTTTTCTAAAACACCGTAGCCCTTATTTTCTAAATACCACGATTCGTGTTATTTCAAATGGCAAAACTGTATGACACATATAGATATTGATATAGACTCTTCATTGTTGTGTTTATTATTCAGCTCCCGCATATTATTGCTGTTCGCATCGCATTTGCATGCTTATATTGTGTTTTCATATGCCATTATTGAGATCATGCTGTCAGGACACCAGCACCATTACCGATGATGCGTATGCTCCACGTACACTTGCTTGCCGGTTCATACATATCATCATCGGTAATTGCCATATCATGTACACTTTAGTGAATATTATTTCATTGACATAGCCTGCTAGCTGATAGTTGCAATATGTTATTGCTTTCATATGCTAGCTTAACTATTGCACTCATTGCATGATATCAGATGCATTCATATATTCATTGGTTATGTAGTATTTTGGGGTTTTATGCCGATATTCACTGTTTACTTACTCTTGCTTTTGGATTTCGGATTTTCATGAGATTTCGGGATTTGGGGGAAGACCGCAAGAATATATATAAACTTCTCTCTCTCCCTCCCTCTTTTTAAAATGCAAGTTGCGGTTTTCTCGTGATGTATGAGTCGTCCACCATGAGTTTTCATGATAGCTGTTGGATATCGAGACCCGTTTCGAGGAATGGTATGATCCGTCTCGGGTACATGGTGGACCCGGTATGGTACCCCGGGGCGAGAGTGATTTCATGGAGGATGATGAGCCCGGCAAGGACAGACTGCCTACCGGTGATTGTTTGGTGCGACGGATATCCGGAGGATATCGTTCATGGTTATATGATTGATGATATGGGCCGATCCGTACTGACGGAGCCCGAGGTATTGAGATATTAAGATATTGAGGTATTGAGATTTGATGATACAGGCCAGTCCGGATAGCCGGAGCCTGAGATATTGAAATATTAGGATTTTATGTTTTGTGTCGATGCGAGACACTGATTATGTTGATTTTCATTGATGATACCTCGTGTTATAAAAACAGAAATCTCACTAAAGGAAGAAAACAGTTTCTTCATTTACATGTATACTGTTTTCATTACATTACATTCATACCACATACATATGATATATTGCTACCTGAGGCACTGACACGAGCACATGTGATTACACTTTGGTATAGATGTTTACCCTTGCCACCTTTCATGCTTTAGACTTATCATTTGAGGTTTATATATTTGATCGTATTGACCTAGGATTGAGTCATACATACGATTTCTACTCGGTGATGTTTTCTACTCACGTGTTGGCAACTCACCCATGTTGTGCCACAGTTTCTTGCAGGTTTTGCCGTACAAGTTTCGTTACGACTTTGCTGGCACACTGCTTCCATTTCGGGTGATTGCTTTGGTAGGTGGGTTCACTTGTATCTGTAAGTCCATGCTACCGCTCCCGGTACTTACGGGCTTGCGGAAATGATGAAAAACAATTTTTCTAGAGATGGTAACATGGACTCAAACCGGATCTTTGTTAAACTATCTATCCAACCTAACTAGGAGTTGTTAACTACTCGGTTAGGGGGTTATACCTTTCTTTCTTGAACTCATTCGTCTTCAACCCTTGATGGTGTACGGATCGGCTTCACCCCGTCGTCTCCTTGCGCCGAAGATCGATCCACCCGAAAGCTTCTACCTTTGGCTTCTTCTTCGAACTTTGAAGAAACTAGTTCACTTGGTTTGCTAAATGTGAACTAGAGTGAGTAGAGGAGAGTGTGTTGGGATTTTTCTCTATGGTTCTTGCTTCTCAACACATGAGACAAGTGAACCATAGACAAGAGAGAGCAAGAGGAAGTGGGAGAGCTCAAGAGAATGAGAGAGCTCAAGAGAGAGAAAGCAAATCAAAGAATGAGACTCTCCTTTCTCATTCACCCTCTCATAATCCAAAAGCATCATGAGCCATAATGATAATCAAGTATTATGTGATGGTTCATATCATATCAAAGGCAATATCATTTTTATGCACTCATTTTGCAAACCACAACAAGCAAGCAAAAGTCTTTGCATGAAAATGACAACCATTGTAATGATGATGGTCAACTAGTCTAACCTAGTCAACCGGTCAACAAAGTCAACAAGTCAACAAAGTCAACCCCTTTACAACCATGTCACTATAATACTTAATTAATATTATTGCTAATCATATTTCTTATTCTCATTAGGGTTAAGCAAAAGTCAACGGTCAACAGTCAACTGTCAACAGTCAACAGTCAACAACCCCAATGAGAATGCTCTGCCTCTGTCTCTCTGTCAACTGTGCATACACACCCGCATCCGCGTTCCGAGGAACACGAATACAAACGAGATAAAACCAATCCCAAAACGTACACTAGGATCTGGCTTAAACCAAAGCCCGCTAGTGTTAACTGTTCGGACACTGTACGTGCACAAGTGCACGGATGTGACCGAACCCTGTCGCAAAACCATGCGACCTGTCGCAAAACCATGCGACCTATACTCATTTGCCTAAAGGCGAATAGCGTTCTGTGTGGGACTCTAAAGACTCGACACTACGCTGGCAGTGGGTTTAACCACATACCGCAAGCGGCACTAGCTGTGCGTAACGGTCCCCAGGTAGATGCCGACAAGAAGACTGACGAGGTGAAACCCATCTGAACTCCTACTGAGCCTGAATGTGACAATCTTCGTACAGTCCGGTCTGTTCGTCTGATACATCGCATGGCGGGCCTAGGGGGCGGTAAACGTCAGTCCCCTAATAGCGGTACAAGTCGTGTCGGAGTGAAGCCCAGAACACCCTGAGATAACATTGGAAACCTACCAGTATATCTCGCTTTCCCTGGCCAGGGACTACTCGTGTAATGGCTCTCCTAGATACAGCGCGATGTCAACCCCTAATACCGGGAGAGACGAATCCTGTCTAACCGTCAACGCCTCCAAGTGCTTCGGGACTGCACCCAACTACTACCTGTTTGCACGACTCCTTTGAGCCGTGGTAGGGTAGTAATCAAAGTACAGTGGGAACACACTCGAGGCGAAGTGACAGTGTCAAGTCAGCGGACTAAGCTGTACTCATGTCACCTGGGAACTGATAACTGACGATAGGTATAGTACCAACCAACAGTTTTCGACGAGTCCTGTCCAGTGTACTCGTAACCCAACGAGCACCCGCATACTATCTCCAGTATGACGTACTGATGGCTGTGGGACAGACCATCTCCCCTGCTGGGATGAGAAGCGCATACGCTAGTCTACTCCGGAGTATCGATGCCCTGTCTCGATAGTCCTACGACTAGGGACCTGTATAAGGATGTGCTTGTGGATTACCCAGCCCCCACGAGTGTGACTGCCATCACAATGCTGGTAATCAAGTAAAGATCCTAAGGGCTCTACTAATATATATAAGCGATATGCTAAAAGAAACACATGCACATATTGAAGTAGAAACAAACCAAGTAGCATACTACCATTTTGAGCAAGATTGTCTATACAACTGTGAATATTCCAAGCTTCCATTAAGTAATATACAAGCTAGTATGATACAGTAATGGCCTCTAGGGCATATACACTAACAATCTCCCACTTGCACTAAGGCCATGTACTGGCGTATCGTAGACCTATCATCTCGATCAGCTGCTCGAACTGAGTCTGGGGTAAGGCCTTCGTGAGTGGATCAGAAGTGTTATCTTCTGTATTTACTCTCTTCACCTCGATCTCCCGGCGATCTACGATCTCCCTGATCAGGTGGTACCGCCTCAAAATGTTCCTGGACTTTTTATGGGACCTGGGTTCCTTCGCTAAAGCTATAGCGCCGTTGTTGTCACAATACAGCGGTATTGGATCAACACTGGTAGGAACCACCTGAAGCTCCATGAGGAACTTCTTCATCCAGACTGCTTCCTTTGCGGCATCGCAAGCAGCTATGTACTCCGCTTCCATAGTTGAGTCAGCAACGGTTTCCTGCTTGGAACTCTTCCAGCAAACCGCCCCTCCATTGAGGGTAAAGACATAACCCGACATGGACTTGGAGTCATCCCTGTCACTCTGGAAGCTGGAGTCAGCAAAGGCCTCGATTTGGAGGTCTTTTCCGCCATACACCAAGAACATCTCCTTAGTCCTTCTCATGTACTTGAGAATGTTCTTTACTGCTATCCAGTGTTTCTCCCCTGGGTTCGACTGATACCGGCTTACAACGCTCAATGCGTATGCTACATCTGGTCTGGTACACAACATCGCATACATAATAGATCCTACCGCAGATGCGTAGGGTATTGATGACATGCGAGCCCTTTCCAAATCAGTCTTGGGAGACATCTCTTTGGAGAGGGTGATTCCGTGACAAGCCGGCAGATTACCGCGCTTGGAATCTTCCATACTGAATCGTTTCAGTATGGTGTCGATGTACCTTGACTGTGAAAGTCCCAACATCCTTTTGGATCTATCACGATAGATCTGGATCCCCAGAATGTAGTTGGCATCGCCCAGGTCCTTCATGGAGAACCTCTGTGACAAGAATCCTTTGACTGACTGTAACATAGGAATATCATTTCCTATTAGGAGAATGTCATCGACGTACAAGACGAGGAATACCACACTTCTCCCTACAATCTTACTGTAAATGCATGGTTCATCTGGGTTTTTGACAAAGTCGAATTCTTTGACAGTATCATCAAAGCAGATGTTCCAACTCCGTGATGCCTGCTTGAGTCCATAGATGGACTTGAGCAACTTGCACACTTTACCGCTGCTCCCACTCTGAATGAATCCCTCTGGCTGATCCATATAGACGCACTCTTCCAAATATCCATTTAGGAAAGCCGTCTTTACGTCCATCTGCCAGATTTCATAATCGTGGAAGGCAGCAATGGCAAGAAGGACCCGAATTGATTTCAGTATAGCCACTGGAGAAAAGGTTTCGTCATAGTCCAAACCAGGTCTTTGACGAAAACCCTTTGCAATAAGTCTAGCCTTATAGGTCTCAACCTGTCCATCTACACCAATCTTCCTATTGAAGATCCACTTGCATCCTACGGGTTTTACCCCGTCTGGAGCAACGTCCAACGTCCATACTTTGTTGGTGTACATGGACTCCATTTCGGTCCGCATTGCATCTAGCCATTTTACCGAGTCACCGCTCTGAGTGGCTTGCTGGAAGCTATTAGGCTCATCATAATCAATAGTGCAATCCTCTCTATCCCCGTCTACGAGAAAACCGTAGTATCTCTCGGGCGGATGAGTCTGCCTACTACTCCTACGGAGCGGCGTAGGAATGTCCGGTTCTCCTGAAACGTCTGGTTCATCCAAGCTTTCAGTAACAGCTTGTGGTTCTGGAATTTCTTCCAGTTCTATTGCGCCCCTACTTATCTGATTTTCCAAAAATTCAGTTTCCAAGAAGTGGGCATGCGGAGAAACAAAAACTTTTTGTTCTTCTGCGGAATAGAAAAGATACCCCCTGGAGTTCTTTGGGTATCCCACAAACTTACACAGTACTGAGCGTGCCTCGAGCTTGTCCGCATGCTGCTTTTTTACAAAAGATGGACATCCCCATACCTTAAGATACTTAAGACAGGGTTTCTTCCCACTCCACATCTGATATGGGGTGGTAGGCACAGTCTTGGTTGGAGCCTTGTTCAAGAGATATGCAGCTGCTTCTAGTGCATAACCCCAGAAAGATTGCGGCAACTCAGCCTTACTCATCATGGAATGAGCCATATCCAATAGGGTTCGGTTCCGCCTTTTAGATACACCGTTGTGTTGTGGTGTGTATGGAGGAGTACGCTGAGAGAGAATTCCATTCTATTTTAAGTAGTCCAGAAACTCGGCACTTAAGTATTCACCACCTCGATCAGATCTCAGTGTCTTTATACTTTTGCCTGTTTGTTTTTCAACTTCATTCTTGTATTCCCGAAATTTTCCAAAGGCCTCGGATTTGTGCTTCATTAAGAAGACATGTCCATACCTAGAGAAATCATCTGTGAAAGTAATGAAGTATGAATAACCACTTCGCGCATGTTTAGACATTGGACCACACACATCACTGTGTATGAGTCCCAAGAGCTCGCTCGCTCTTACTCCGTGTCCAGTGAACGGAGTCTTTGTCATCTTTCCCATGAGACAAGATTCACAAGTGGCATAAGACTGATACTCGAACGGATTCAAGTACCCCTCTTTATGTAACTTAGTTAATCGTGTCTCATTAATGTGACCCAGTCTACAATGCCATAAGAAAGCCTGATTTGTATCCGGAGACTTTCTCTTAAGTGTGTTCTGGACACTGAATATCTGAGCTTGATTTAATACGTATATCCCGTTATTTAATGTACCTGACCCAATCAGAACTTGATTTGGGTGGATGTGTACTACATCGCTTACAAAAGTAAATTCATATCCTTCCTTAGAAAGTAAGGATACAGATATGATATTACAAGTCGCACCTGGTATATAAAAACAGTTACGCAAAATCAATATCTGCCCAGTTGTCAGTCTAAGATGATATTCCCCTACGGATTCAGCATCCATGCTCATTCCG
Source organism: Agapanthus africanus (assembly GCA_030015575.1). Taxonomy (NCBI): domain Eukaryota; kingdom Viridiplantae; phylum Streptophyta; class Magnoliopsida; order Asparagales; family Amaryllidaceae; genus Agapanthus; species Agapanthus africanus. The sequence goes on from JASDDO010000031.1 coordinate 106,248,844, forward strand.
TTAGCAACCCTTAGAGTCATATCACCTTTCCTGATAACCCTACGGTTTCTCAGAGCCTGTAATGAATTACAGATGTGAGATCCTGATCCGGTATCCAATACCCAGGAAGTAGGGTTAACTGACATACAGTTCTCTATCATAAACACACCCGAAGCCGAAGCCACAACATGCTTCGAATTCTGGCTACTGGCTTTGCTAGCCCTGCAATCTTTCTGCTAATGTTCATTCCCGTTACAATAGGATCGTCCCTCTTTTACTACATCCAGTCCTGAAACTTTTGCCCTTGCTTTTCCTTCTTCTTCCCTGGTTTCCTTCAGGGTATAAGCAGAGGGCAGGGACTGTAGAATTAAGTCAGTACTTGACCCATTCTCCAACGTGGTCTCCAGGTTCGTGAGCTCAAAATAGCTGGTCTCTGTAAGGACGTTGCCCCCTACAGATGACCCGACAGCCAACCTCGCTTGAAGCAATTCGTTCGAGGTCTCATATCTTGCGATACGAGATTGCTCTCCATATAAAACTTTGATATGGAGGAAGATAGAAACTGAGTCCATCTTCTCGTGCTGCCTCTGGTTTGCACCATCAACTGTGGCTAACACGAGGCACTTGGCTTTCGCACAGTCTTTTTTCGATGTCATACGGATGTCAATGTCCGTGACAGGGGAAACTGGTCCTGAGACGGCAGGGGTTTGATTAGTTAAGAGGTGTCCCAGCTTGTCATGGGCAATGGACATCTGGACAGACCTTTGCCAGTCATAACAGTCAGGTTCAGTCATTTTATTATCTAGATGTAACCTAGGTGTGGTCACTGGGTGGCTGCAATTAAGAGAGAGAGAAGAAGACACTCAGCATGATGCTCTTGCAAGTTTAGATTGGTTTTTTAATTTGTCTAAACAGGATGGCTCCTACTGTCTCTCGAATCCCTCCTCAAACCAAAAAGGAAGAATTAGTCAGGATCAACCTCACCGTACAATTCTTGCTTAACCGTTCAGCCAGGCTAGTGTCGGTACTTCGAGGGAGGTTTTCCAACGCTTTCGCGAAGTTCCTTAATTAAATAACCTCTTTTCCCTATGGGCGTAGCCCCGCTAACACCTTTCTAGACACCTACTTGGTTTATAGCATTGATCGTTAAGTGAGAAATTTCCCGAGGAGTAGCATATACTCACAGTAGGATCGGGATCCAAATATCATTGCGTGACAAAACTGAAGGAATCCTACCAGAATCATCACACTCCAAATGGTATGCAGCGCTAGCAAGTTTCAGTTCTTTTGAAACTCCCGATGTGGATTTTTTGCCCCATGCTCTTATGACCTTGACGAAGGTCAACAAATCATAAGTCACATGTCAAGTTCTACCCGTCATTGTCCAGGTTAATTTGAACCCACCCGTATATACCCTTGACGAAGGTCAACAAGGTAATACGACTGTCCCAAACCAACGCATCTATCTATGCTACATATGAACACCCAACAACTACCAATCACTATACCTTGACGAAGGTCAACAAACATAGCTTGAATACTATTGAATATTCATACGAAACGACGGAGGGCTACAAATGGTTTTGGCGAAACCTTGAACGTAGTGAACTTGATATAATCGAAGGAACCTTGATAGCTTTTAAAAGGAGTGGCTCAAGCTCCGCATTTAAAAGTTTGGTTTTGAAAAGAACCGAGTGGTTTTCAAAGTGTTCCAACGACTTTTACTTGGTTTATTTTCCTTTGCATTAGTTCTTTTAATGCGTATTTTTCTTGCATTAGTTCTTTTAATGCGTCCCATTATTTAATCCTACCATTGCAGAAAACAACCAAAATATGACGTACGCTTATGCCATTCGCATTCGCCACGGGGCCCTGTCATTACCCGTTAGGTTACTTAACTAACGACAGAGCGGGGGCTGGGCTAGCGCGGCTGCAAAATATAAGCAACGCCTAAATAATATCATATATAGATATATTGCAATGATAGCCATTTCAGATCACAGATGAACACATTGGATATACTAGGAATCCGCAATTCGTACGAGCCTGTAACGAAAAGCAGATTACACGGTCGCGGTGAATAGCCAAACCCCACCCTAGACCCCTACGGGTGCGGCAAACTACCCGCCAAGTACCCGAAGCGAAGCAACCTCCCTCAACTCGTGAGTAGGCCACTCGGCACTTCGAGATACCCGGTAGTTTGTACACCCCACCTTGGGTCTATCCTAGGAGCAAAAACAGTAAAAAGAAATTATACAATGACGGCTACAATCCCGACCCGGTTGCGCGGCTATATAAATAATATTACATCAATTTACAAAATTACATGAATTGAAAGAAAAGAAAACTCTCATCTCACGACCCCCGGCTATTCACCCGCGACAATCCAATGAATTTATATACAAATACCAACATCATCACAGATCACAGATTTGTATAACCCCCACTAATCGACATATAGCGATTAGCAGACGTTCAATACAAATATCACATCACAGATATAAAACCCGTCAGCTTAAGTCTTTTAGAAGTTTGATCAAAATACGGATTTTTAGGCCCCAAACACAAATTTTTCTTTCTGGAAAATCTGGGCAGAAAAAATATATTTTAAAAATCCCAAAACAAACCCAGAAAAACACTGCATGAAACCGTTTTCAAGACCGAGTCAACTTGGCCACGGAACCGCGGCGGGAGCATGCTCCCGCCGCGTTTCCGCGGCGCTTTGACCGATTCAATTGAAGAAATTTCTTGTGTGTTTTAACAAAAGCCTGAGCCGAATTTTCATGTATGATTTATTATTTTTTGAACAGAAAACAAATTCGGCAGCAACTTGATATTTCGGGTTCGTTTCGCGACTTTTCCTTTGATCGATCTTCTACTAACTTTGCTAACATGTTAGATAGTGTTTAACTAGGCTCTGATACCACTGTAAGTCCATGCTACCGCTCCCGGTACTTACGGGCTTGCGGAAATGGTGAAAAACAATTTTTCTAGAGATGGTAACATGGACTTAAACCGGATCTTTGTTAAACTATCTATCTAACAACCTAACTAGGAGTTGTTAACTACTCGGTTAGGGGGTTATACCTTTCTTTCTTGAACTCCTTTGTCTTCAACCCTTGATGGTGTACGGATCGGCTTCACCCCGTCGTCTCCTTGCGCCGAAGATCGATCCACCCGAAAGCTTCTACCTTTGGCTTCTTCTTCGAACTTTGAAGAAACTAGTTCACTTGGTTTGCTAAACCTTGTGAACTAGAGTGAGTAGAGGAGAGTGTGTTGGGATTTTTCTCTATGGTTCTTGCTTCTCAACACATGAGACAAGTGAACTATAGACAAGAGAGAGCAAGAGGAAGAGGGAGATCTCAAGAGAATGAGAGAGCTCAAGAGAGAGAAAGCAAATCAAAGAATGAGACTCTCTTTTCTCATTCACCCTCTCATAATCCAAAAGCATCATGAGCCATAATGATAATCAAGTATTATGTGATGGTTCATATCATATCAAAGGCAATATCATTTTCATGCACTCATTTTGCAAACCACAACAAGCAAGCAAAAGTCTTTGCATGAAAATGACAACCATTGTAATGATGATGGTCAACTAGTCCAACCTAGTCAACCGGTCAATAAAGTCAACAAGTCAACAAAGTCAACCCCTTTACAACCATGTCACTATAATACTTAATTAATATTATTGCTAATCATATTTCTTATTCTCATTAGGGTTAAGCAAAAGTCAACGGTCAACAGTCAACTGTCAACAGTCAACAGTCAACAACCCCAATGAGAATGCTCTGCCTCTGTCTCTCTGTCAACTGTGCATACACACCCGCATCCACGTTCCGAGGAACACGAATACAAACGAGATAAAACCAATCCCAAAACGTACACTAGGATCTGGCTTAAACCAAAGCCCGCTAGTGTTAACTGTCCGGACACTGTACGTGCACAAGTGCACGGATGTGACCGAACCCTGTCGCAAAACCATGCGACCTGTCGCAAAACCATGCGACCTCTACTCTTTTGCCTAAAGGAGAATAGCTTTCTGTGTGGGACTCTAAAGACTCGACACTACGCTGGCAGTGGGTTTAACCACAGACCGCAAGCGGCACTAGCTGTGCGTAACGGTCCCCAGGTAGATGCCGACAAGAAGACTGACGAGGTGAAACCCATCTGAACTCCTACTGAGCCTGAACGTGACAATCTCCGTACAGTCCGGTCTGTTCGTCTGATACATCGCATGGCAGGCCTAGGGGGCGGTAAACGTCAGTTCCCTAATAGCGATACAAGTCGTGTCGGAGTGAAGCCTAGAACACCCTGAGATAACACTGGAAACCTACCAGTATATCTCGCTTGCCCTGGCCAGGGACTACTCGTGTAATGGCTCTCCTAGACACAGCGCGATGTCAACCCCCAATACCGGGAGAGACGAATCCTGTCTAACCGTCACTGCCTCCAAGTGCTTCGGGACTGCACCCAACTACTACCTGTTTGCACGACTCCTTTGAGCCGTGGTAGGGTAGTAATCAAAGTACAGTGGGAACACACTCGAGGCGAAGTGACAGTGTCAAGTCAGCGGACTAAGCTGTACTCATGTCACCTGGGAACTGATAACTGACTATAGGTATAGTACCAACCAACAGTTCACGACGAGTCCTGTCCAGTGTACTCGTAACCCAACGATCACCCGCATACTATCTCCAGTACGACGTACTGATGGCTGTGGGACAGACCATCTCCCCTGCTGGGATGAGAAGCGCATACGCTAGTCTACTCTGGAGTATCGATGCCCTGTCTCGATAGTCCTACGACTAGGGACCTGTATAAGGATATGCTTGTGGATTACCCAGCCCCCACGAGTGTGACTGCCATCACAACGCTGGTAATCAAGCAAAGATCTTAAGGGCTCTACTAATATGTATAAGCGATATGCTAAAAGAAACACATGCACATATTGAAGTCGAAACAAACCAAGTAGCATACTACCATTTTGAGCAAGATTGTCTATACAACTGTGAATATTCCAAGCTTCCATTAAGTAATATACAAGCTAGTATGATACAGTAATGGCCTCTAGGGCATATACACTAACAGTATCGTGACCACCATTGTACTTTATTTTATTCATTGTATCTAGTAAACTCTATCAACCAGATATGTATATTTATTTCCGACTAGAGACCAGTGTTGTATATTCTTTCGACCTAGAGTCTCGCGTTGTATTATTATGGGTTTTCATGTTGATTTGAGTTTCCTTTTTATTTTGATCCGCGCCCTTCGGCGTCGTATATTATATTGCTTGGGTGGTTGTGGCCGTCGATTGACGAAGAGCTAGCTCCCGCTTGGGGATGCCTTTTTATATATTATGCATGTTGTACCCCTTTTGGGGCCAGTTTTTACAAAGAAAACTTTGCCGAAATTTTCAGAAAATACTTGATGTTTTAAAAGCGTATAATTCGGCTTATGCTATTAAAACCACTTGCTTTTAAACATGTATTCCTTCATTTATTATTTAAAATGGTTTAGATTTCTGGTTTTTTGGCTTACTTGAATTAGATGGAGCCCTATAGACTTCATATGATTCAAGTGCCAGTCACGTGCCATTTCCGGGTCGTGACAAGGTAGTGCTCCCCTGCCAGGCTCACCGTCTAACAATACAAGTCTTTTCTCCCAGGGGTACCTCACCGGGTCCACCATGTATCCACAGACGGTGCCTACCGCTCCTCGAATTGGGTTTCACATGCTACTCTCAGAACCGAGAAAACATATGGTGGACGCACTGAAATATCATATCGAGAGAAACCGGGGTTTTAAAATAATACATACTTTCTTTTGAAATCACCACGGTTCTCAAATCCAGAAATCTCATGAAAGCAGCATATCTCAATGCGTATAATCATAAATCATGATGTACGCGACATATAATAGAAATGTAAGCATATCCGTATGTCATGCACATAGAACAGTAATATGCACATATCGAGGGAAAACCACTCTTTTAAATGAATCCAGTTTTAAAATATATCATGCGGTTCCCAAATCTCCAAAATCGAATGCAATATCGTATAAAGGTGCATATGTGTATATACGCAAGTATGGACGTACAAATGTGTATGTCCGCAAGTATGGTGTACAATATGTATGTACACAAGTATGGTGTACAATATGTATGCGTGCCAATATGGATGTACAAGTGGTATATACGCAAGCATGAGTGTACAATATGTATGTGTACCAATATGGATGTACAAGTGATATATACGCAAGTATGAGTGTACAATATGTACATCATGATGCAGCAACCTGTCACGACCCGAAAGTACGGAACATGACCGGCACTTAAACTACGAACGTCTCGAGGCGTAAGTAATCTAAGTAAACCGAAAACCCAGAAATCCAAACCAAGAAAAGAAGTAGAGTGAAGGAAAACCAATTTAAAACAAGTAGTTTTAATAGCATAAGCCGAATTATGCGGTTTTTAAGAACATCAAAATTTACTGAAAATTTCGGCAGAGTCTCCTTTGTAAAAACTGGCTCCCAAACGGGATACAACATGAATAGTATACGAAATCAATAAAAGGGCATCCCCAAGCGGGAGCTAGCTCTTCGTCAATCGACGGTCACAACCACACAAGCAATATAAAATACAACGCCAACGGCGAGGATCAAAACTCAAAAGGAACTCAAAACCACCAGAAATATAACGAGCGACTCTAAGGTCGAAAGAATAAACAGCACTGGTCTCTATCTCAAAAAAATACATGTTTGGTTGATGGAATTTACTAGATACAACTGAATAATATCATACAAGGTAAATAATGGGGGTATGATACAAGTAAACCCACCTACTAGCAAATCACCCGAATGAAACTATGCCCGCAAAGCCGTAAGGAAACCTGTACGGCAAATCTGCAAGAAACTGGGGCACAACGGGGGTGAGTTGCCAACTCGTGAATAGAAAAACATCTACGCACAGAAATCGCATAAATAACGCAACCTAGGTCAATGATCATAATATATCCTCAAATATAAGTATAACAGGCAGCCTATAACAATGACTAGGGTAATATCTAACCCGAGTATAATTTCATGTGCCCGTGTCAGTGCCTCAGGTAGCAATATATCATATGAATGAGGTATGAATGCATGAAACAGAATACATGTAAATGAAGAAACTGTTTTCATAAGTTAGTGAGATTTTCTTCGTATTTTTAAACTGAGGTATCATAATGAAATCAGTATCAACAGTGTCTACCATCGACACAAAACATAAATCTCACTGTCTCGAAATATCAATGTCTCAAGCTCAATATCTAGGGCGCCGTCAGTCCGGACCGGCCCCTACCATCCATCTCAAGACCACGACGGTATCCTCCGGATATCCGACGCGTCGGGTAATATCACCGGTAGGTAGTGCTCCCCAGCCAGGCTCAACGTCAACACCACATTCCTCTTGCCCCGGGGTACCATACCGGGCCCACCATGTACCCGTGACGGTTCCTCCACTCCTCGACACGGATCTCCAAAACCACAGCAAACTCATGGTGGACGACACTTTACATCACTAGAAAACCGCAACATTTTATATTTTAAAAGATCATAAGTTGTAAATTTTGCGGCTTTCCCCGAAATCCAGAAATATCATAAATCTCAAGAAATCATCACAAGTGCATATGTCAATGATAATGAACTAGGCATGAACAACTGAATAACAGTATGCATGAAGTGGTAGGTAATAACTACAATGTCTAAAATGGCATTTAAGGGAAGTACACTAATATCATGTCAAAACTACCAGCTAACAATCTAAGTCAAGCAATTATATTCTCTAAAGTGTACGTGACATGGCAATTACCGATGAAGATGTGTGTGAGCCGGCAAGTAGGTGTACGTGGTACATACGCATCATCGGTAATGGTGCTGGTGTCCTAACAGCATGATATCAATAATGGAATATGCAGCAAAATAAATATGCGAGGCAGAGCGAATAGAAATAATGTGCGGGAGCTGAATACTAGACACAACGATAACTAATCTGCAATACTCTAATATAAGTCCTACGAATGGTGCCTTTTGAAATAACACGAATCATGGGGTTTTGAAAATAGGGGCTACGGTGTTTTTATGAAAAGATACGTCGTTTTTGAAATATCCGTAGATTCCCTTGAGCTGTCTTTAAAAATGCCCACGATTCGTTAGTTTTTGAAATAGGTAAGAAGTCTAATCTAATCTAACAACTACACTAAACTATACGGCTGAACTAACAAGCTGAACTACAGGTAAGGAAACCGCCTATCATCTGAGTCGATACATATACATACCTGTATATGTATAGTCGGTGATCCCGCCTCGATAATATCATATCCGATACCATATCTATAATCAGGCATCCCAAGTCAAGAGTGCGGATCAATCATCAATATAGCTCGTACGTAAATCCGTCGTACGGCATCCCAATCTGGGTACGGGTCAATATCACATTCATCATACTATTCACCTGGTATCCTCTTTATCAAATATCATGGTCGGGGTACTGATCTACGTCTAGTACCATACTGATACCGCCTACGTATGCATGGACGTGTGTGAAATACTACGTCAAGGACCCGCTACAACGTCATGTCGTATCTAAGATACGAACCCTGCTATATCACCGATCTCACGGCCTCAAATCAAATCTCATCGACTCAGCTCAATCCCAAGTATCATCCTCAATCCGTATGTGAACACATAGTCCCATACCCATGTGAACACATAACTATAAAGAATCCCATGAGCACATATCAATAGGAATGTATGCAAGTATGTATGTGTGTATGTGTGTGTAACACTACCCTAGGGTTCGCAACACTAAAGTAATCCAACACACCAATATCCATCCTAAGCATCGTTATTAATCCCAAATAACATATAATAAATGTCGGTGTGTATACGCATCCGTATACACCACCACGGACTGCGGGGGTGCTATACGCCATCCACCCGACTTCTCCCCGTAGATATAAATCTACTCACCTGGTCCTCGCTAGCCGGTGCCGACGTCGCCACGCTCTTGCTTGTCGTCTCGAAGTCCACATGGGGGTACCTACATATCATAACGCACCATATCTCATTAAAATCCGACTCATGATCAAAACGACGCACGAATCCCACATAGGTCAAAACCTATGGTTGCTTTCACAAATCAACCCAAAAACCCTCGACGTCGGCGTACAAACGCCAAACCATCGAGAAAAACCCAAATACACTCATTTGCACATTCACGAACACTAATTTTAATATAAACTAGGTTGAAACTCACAAAAACGCCAATTTCACTTAAAAAGTCATTTTTCCGAAAATCTAGCAAGCACAATTCGCCGTTTTTGTACAAAACACGATATTTAAATGAATGTAGCGGCCAATATATTTATTAAATATCTTAAATAAGTCGTATAAATAATTTCCGGAATTTAATCTCATTAATTTCCAAAAATCCTAATATTCTAGTTTACCAAAAATACCCTTTTTAAAAATTTCAAAGCAAAATACACAAACTACAATCTAGCTTAGAATTGCATGATCCAAAGCATTAAACCACACTTAATAAAGTTAATGAAGCCAAGAAAAACCTAATCACACTTTTAATCCCAATTATATAACCAATTTCAAAAGCCTAGTTAGCAAATTAGCATAATTAACACAATTTCCTTAAACTAACCATTAACAACTAACTACTAATCTTGTTCTACAATTTTAGTGGCCACAATATTCACCAAATAACTTAATTAGGTCACAAAAATATTAAGTAGATTTTTATTTCATCTAATTACATCTATCCTAAAACCTAGTTTCCAAAATATTTTCATTTGGACAATTACATGTTACAATTGGCAATAAGTAACAAATTTAAGTTGCATAACTTAAGATGCTAAAAAAAACAACCATCACACAACCATGAACACATGATCACAACTTAACTTTATCTCAAACTCTTTCCATTACAAACTAAATCCCAATTAGAGTTGCATTCAAACTTAATTGACTTTAATCAAAGAAACTATACAATAATTAGATTTGGCTTGGGATTTATACCTCACCAAAAACAAGAGACCAAGCTTGAAATCTAGCCTCCCAAAATGGCCTCCAAGCTCCTAGATCCATGCAAGAATAGCTATTGAAAAATGGGTAGGAGTTAGATTTGAGTTTTGGTTTAATTTTGATGGAAATTTGATGGATTTTGAAGACTTTTTTGATGAGGAAAAGAGAGGGGAAGAAGGAGGAGGGGCTGCAGTTTGAGGGAGGATAGGGCTCGGCCAGCAGGTGGGGGAGGGGTGTGGAGGGTGTGGGTGTGGAAAAGAAAGTCCAAGTCAAGGTAAAATACCCCCCCAAGTCAACACCAACTTCTTCTCTCACTAATCTTTTCTTTTCCTTTCATTTCTATGAAATTCAAGTGGGGATCAAGGAGGGGCTGCTGAAATCAGCCATAGGGATAAGTGAATGGGGGTGTGTGGGTGTGGGTACGGGTGTGGGGTGATGAAAAATGATAAATACAATACCCCAAACATCCATTTACGCTAAAAAAAGCCTTTTTTTTCTTCAATAATTTCTAAACCGTTTTGGCAAATAATTTCGTTCCAAAAACCACATGACAAATTTTTATTTAATGTTTTATGATGCACAAAATTTGTTTCAACTCATTCCAATTTGTAATTTTCCCTAATTAAATGTATTAGTGACGGCTTAAAATAATAATAAAATAATATTTTTTTCAGAAAATTTGAAATTTCACCAGCGGCTCAATAAACACCAAATAATAGCAATTACATAGCTAGAATATGTATATTTAATTTTTATAATAAGATATTTGTATTTTGACTTTTTACAGAAAACCCCCTTATTTTACCGATTTTTTTCGAAATTTCACCGAAACGATTTTCAAAACGTTACAATCTTCCCCCCTTAAACAAATTCGGTCCCCGAATTTAAATTCAAACCTCCCCAAATACTAAAACATCTAAGAAAAACCATCAAGTCGTCGGGGCTCCGAAATTGTAAATACATAAAACAAATCGTAGCGCAGTGCATGCGCTTGAAAGAAAAAAAAATGAGTATATAACTCAAATCAAAACTCCGTCAAGCATCCCACAATCATCGGAGTCATGGAGAAGACATCAATGCCAAATCCAAATCAAACCAATATGATATAACTCGAAACTATACATGTAAACATCGAATCTATATCTGTAAGTATCTGAAGGAAATGCATGCCAAATCTCTTAAGTCGCTGTGCAACGCGTATAACACTGCACAGTGGCGGACATCTATCATAAGAAAATAGCTATATACATATATACCTTTGTTTGAAATGTACGTTCCGCCGTTTTGGAAACAATTTAGAAGGGTCTCTTTGTTTTAAACATTTCGTGTCATATCAGACACGTAGGTAAATACTGAGGCTATAGCTCGCTTTTTGGAAATCCTTTCAATAACTATCAATGCATGCAAAATATATTCAGGTACTGTCCTCTGACTAGTCCTGCTCAGTACGAAAACATATAGCAATATCATAAAAACGTACTACTCTATAAGAAATCAATCCTAAAATATGCACATGAATAGTACGTGCGTCTGGTGCGCACGGAAATCAAAATCCATGAATGTGCCATACATGCGCACAGAAACAACATCTAAGTGCATCGGGTGTGCACGAAACATCTGTCGTAGGCAACATGTGTGCCTGACAGCAAAATCAGGTGCATCTGACATGCACGAAAAATCTCGATTTAGTGCATCTGGTGTGCACCAAAATCGCATCTCAAGACATGCGCTCAACATGCGCGAAAATCTAAATCAGGTGCATCCATCGTGCACGAAATCATGAAATCCAATATCAAGCGCCGAACGTGCGCAAAATAAATCAGGTGCACAAGGTGCACAAAACAAATATCGAGTATCACAATCGAAATCGAAGTCCAGTGCATCTAAGTGCACAAAAGGCGTATCACTGCACTGCAAGCATATATAAACTATACAGAGTGCAGGAACGAAATCGTGTGCGTGCATACGCACAAAATCAACTCAAATGTCTGAAACCGTAAAATCACAAACATGTGAAACCCAAGCACGAAAACGATATCAAGTGCAACACTGTGCAAAGATCGTAAATCCTCAATCATCAACATCAAATCATACGAATAAATCACCCAAAACATTGGAATCAATAATGGCGGAATAGTACTGCTCCAGCGCATCCTCTAAGAATCTCGGCCAACTGTCGCGGTCACTAGTGGGACGTCTCGTCGATGATCATGAACTCTGTCCTGCTGGTGTGCGTAACCATGACCACTCCTGGGTCAAGGTCTTCACTGTGAATTACCAATCTTTCGGTCCATCGGCTCATCGGCCCTGTCGGGTGTGCTAACGGGGATGATCCAGTTCTGGCACGTCTCCTGTCATCTCCCGGTCAATCATCACGACCACTCGTAAGACAGCATATCACTGGCGTCTGCCTCTGGCTCTTTGAATGTACATGACACCTCTGATCCTGGGTGCAAGTATCATTGCAGCAGTGTCCTGGAAGGAATCCTGCTCACGGTCTCTTCCATGTCTCGTCTCTGCCAACTGTCCGGAAGTCGTTGTCCTTTCCTATATCTGCATCTTGCTCTGGAACGACTGCATACTCATCGCGACTCCTTCTGGAAGGTAAGTCCAAGTACCATGCCTCGGCATGCGCATAACATCTCTAATGTCGGCGGAGTGGAATGTCATCTCATCTAGATCTGGTGCGAACCTCTTACTCCACTTTTCTCTAATGTCGTCTGCTTTGGACTCGTCTTGTCGCGGCTGCATGGACTGAGCTCCAACGGCTATCCTCGTATCGGGAGTCTTCCAAGAACTGCATCTCATCACCTAGCATCCGAATTAAGTCGAGTTAGGGTTTCATTCTTTTAGAGGGACCATAGAATTGCCTGCATGTCTTTCTGACTACTTTAAACTTGGAATAATAGGTTTCCGACATTCGATCGTCTCTGTCGACTCCCAACGTCTCCGCGTGAAGTCGTCTCTAGCTGGAATCCATCTATTTGATGACCTCGCATCGGGTTAGGCGAACGATCCACATTTCCTAGTCATTCATCCACGATGACTAGCGACCTTCTATCATCTCTTAGTACAACTCGTTCTGCACTAACTCCAGCATCTGGGGCAATACCTCGTCGTTCGCAGCAATAACTGGCTCGCTCGTCTGCACGCCGAACAGTGCCTCGATCATCATGAATAAGCAACACACCAACTGTCATCAAGATCTGGCTGGCCTCTATCATTAGCTCAATCCTCTAATGTCGATCAGCACATCCGAGTAACCTCATAAAGGCGATCCGCCAAACGCTCGTGGCGCGGAAACACAGTCAAAAGACACCTTTCTATAATCGGGTGTCGCCGGAATCATGCCCTGGTCAGTCCTCGTTCGTGCCGAGCTCGTGCTGGCCGCAACTCTAGCCGTAGCTCTCCCTGCCCGTAATCGTGGCAGCAAAACCAAACTGGTACCGATGAGGCTAGATCAGGAAGGAATATAATACTGAACAAGGAAATGTACATCCTAAAGCTTCTTAAGTGGAGTGGCGTGTCGTAAATATGCCGCGGAACATACCAACGGTACGTCACTCTACTTTAGTCACCTATTCCATCAACCAAGGGTCATCCTACGCTCCGAAGGTAAAACCTAACGCTCTGATACCAACTTTGTCACGACCCGAAAGTACGGAACATGACCGGCACTTAAACTACGAACGTCTCGAGGCGTAAGTAATCTAAGTAAACCGAAAACCCAGAAATCCAAACCAAGAAAAGAAGTAGAGTGAAGGAAAACCAATTTAAAACAAGTAGTTTTAATAGCATAAGCCGAATTATGCGGTTTTTAAGAACATCAAAATTTACTGAAAATTTCGGCAGAGTCTCCTTTGTAAAAACTGGCTCCCAAACGGGATACAACATGAATAGTATACGAAATCAATAAAAGGGCATCCCCAAGCGGGAGCTAGCTCTTCGTCATTCGACGGTCACAACCACACAAGCAATATAAAATACAACGCCAACGGCGAGGATCAAAACTCAAAAGGAACTCAAAACCACCAGAAATATAACGAGCGACTCTAAGGTCGAAAGAATAAACAGCACTGGTCTCTATCTCAAAAAAATACATGTTTGGTTGATGGAATTTACTAGATACAACTGAATAATATCATACAAGGTAAATAATGGGGGTATGATACAAGTAAACCCACCTACTAGCAAATCACCCGAATGAAACTATGCCCGCAAAGCCGTAAGGAAACCTGTACGGCAAATCTGCAAGAAACTGGGGCACAACGGGGGTGAGTTGCCAACTCGTGAATAGAAAAACATCTACGCACAAAAATCGCATGAATAACGCAACCTAGGTCAATGATCATAATATATCCTCAAATATAAGTATAACAGGCAGCCTATAACAATGACTAGGGTAATATCTAACCCGAGTATAATTTCATGTGCCCGTGTCAGTGCCTCAGGTAGCAATATATCATATGAATGAGGTATGAATGCATGAAACAGAATACATGTAAATGAAGAAACTGTTTTCATAAGTTAGTGAGATTTTCTTCGTATTTTGAAACTGAGGTATCATAATGAAATCAGTATCAACAGTGTCTAGCATCGACACAAAACATAAATCTCACTGTCTCGAAATATCAATGTCTCAAGCTCAATATCTAGGGCGCCGTCAGTCCGGACTGGCCCCTACCATCCATCTCAAGACCACGACGGTATCCTCCGGATATCCGACGCGTCGGGTAATATCACCGGTAGGTAGTGCTCCCCAGCCAGGCTCGACGTCAACACCACATTCCTCTTGCCCCGGGGTACCATACCGGGCCCACCATGTACCCGTGACGGTTCCTCCACTCCTCGACACGGATCTCCAAAACCACAGAAAACTCATGGTGGACGACACTTTACATCACTAGAAAACCGCAACATTTTATATTTTAAAAGATCATAAGTTGTAAATTTTGCGGCTTTCCCCGAAATCCAGAAATATCATAAATCTCAAGAAATCATCACAAGTGCATATGTCAATGATAATGAACTAGGCATGAACAACTGAATAACAGTATGCATGAAGTGGTAGGTAATAACTACAATGTCTAAAATGGCATATAAGGGAAGTACACTAATATCATGTCAAAACTACCAGCTAACAATCTAAGTCAAGCAATTATATTCTCTAAAGTGTACGTGACATGGCAATTACCGATGAAGATGTGTGTGAGCCGGCAAGTAGGTGTACGTGGTACATACGCATCATCGGTAATGGTGCTGGTGTCCTAACAGCATGATATCAATAATGGAATATGCAGCAAAATAAATATGCGAGGCAGAGCGAATAGCAATAATGTGCGGGAGCTGAATACTAGAAACAACGATAACTAATCTGCAATACTCTAATATAAGTCCTACGAATGGTGCCTTTTGAAATAACACGAATCATGGGGTTTTGAAAATAGGGGCTACGGTGTTTTTATGAAAAGATACGTCGTTTTTGAAATATCCGTAAATTCCCTTGAGCTGTCTTTAAAAATGCCCACGATTCGTTAGTTTTTGAAATAGGTAAGAAGTCTAATCTAATCTAACAACTACACTAAACTATACGGCTGAACTAACAAGCTGAACTACAGGTAAGGTAACCGCCAATCATCTGAGTCGATACATATACATACCTGTATATGTATAGTCGGTGATCCCGCCTCGATAATATCATATCCGATACCATATCTATAATCAGGCATCCCAAGTCAAGAGTGCGGATCAATCATCAATATAGCTCGTACGTAAATCCGTCGTACGGCATCCCAATCTGGGTACGGGTCAATATCACATTCATCATACTATTCACCTGGTATCCTCTTTATCAAATATCATGGTCGGGGTACTGATCTACGTCTAGTACCATACTGATACCGCCTACGTATGCATGGACGTGTGTGAAACACTACGTCAAGGACCCGCTACAACGTCATGTCGTATCTAAGATACGAACCCTGCTATATCACCGATCTCACGGCCTCAAATCAAATCTCATCGACTCAGCTCAATCCCAAGTATCATCCTCAATCCGTATGTGAACACATAGTCCCATACCCATGTGAACACATAACTATAAAGAATCCCATGAGCACATATCAATATGAATGTATGCAAGTATGTATGTGTGTATGTGTGTGTAACACTACCCTAGGGTTCGCAACACTAAAGTAATCCAACACACCAATATCCATCCTAAGCATCGTTATTAATCCCAAATAACATATAATAAATGTTGGTGTGTATACGCATCCGTATACACCACCACGGACTGCGGGGGTGCTATACGCCATCCACCCGACTTCTCCCCGTAGATATAAATCTACTCACCTGGTCCTCGCTAGCCGGTGCCGACGTCGCCACGCGCTTGCTTGTCGTCTCGAAGTCCATATGGGGGTACCTACATATCATAACGCACCATATCTCATTAAAATCCGACTCATGATCAAAACGACGCACGAATCCCACATAGGTCAAAACCTATGGTTGCTTTCACAAATCAACCCAAAAACCCTCGACGTCGGCGTACAAACGCCAAACCATCGAGAAAAACCCAAATACACTCATTTGCACATTCACGAACACTAATTTTAATATAAACTAGGTTGAAACTCACAAAAACGCCAATTTCACTTAAAAAGTCATTTTTCCGAAAATCTAGCAAGCACAATTCGCCGTTTTTGTACAAAACACGATATTTAAATGAATGTAGCGGCCAATATATTTATTAAATATCTTAAATAAGTCGTATAAACAATTTCCGGAATTTAATCTCATTAATTTCCAAAAATCCTAATATTCTAGTTTACCAAAAATACCCTTTTTAACAATTTCAAAGCAAAATACACAAACTATAATCTAGCTTAGAATTGCATGATCCAAAGCATTAAACCACACTTAATAAAGTTAATGAAGCCAAGAAAAACCTAATCACACTTTTAATCCCAATTATATAACCAATTTCAAAAGCCTAGTTAGCAAATTAGCATAATTAACACAATTTCCTTAAACTAACCATTAACAACTAACTACTAATCTTGTTCTACAATTTTAGTGGCCACAATATTCACCAAATAACTTAATTAGGTCACAAAAATATTAAGTAGATTTTTATTTCATCTAATTACATCTATCCTAAAACCTAGTTTCCAAAATATTTTCATTTGGACAATTACATGTTACAATTGGCAATAAGTAACAGATTTAAGTTGCATAACTTAAGATGCTAAAAAAAACAACCATCACACAACCATGAACACATGATCACAACTTAACTTGATCTCAAACTCTTTCCATTACAAACTAAATCCCAATTAGAGTTGCATTCAAACTTAATTGACTTTAATCAAAGAAACTATACAATAATTAGATTTGGCTTGGGATTTATACCTCACCAAAAACAAGAGACCAAGCTTGAAATCTAGCCTCCCAAAATGGCCTCCAAGCTCCTAGATCCATGCAAGAATAGCTATTGAAAAATGGGTAGGAGTTAGATTTGAGTTTTGGTTTAATTTTGATGGAAATTTGATGGATTTTGAAGACTTTTTTGATGAGGAAAAGAGAGGGGAAGAAGGAGGAGGGGCTGCAGTTTGAGGGAGGATGGGGCTCGGCCAGTAGGTGGGGGAGGGGTGTGGAGGGTGTGGGTGTGGAAAAGAAAGTCCAAGTCAAGGTAAAATACCCCCCAAGTCAACACCAACTTCTTCTCTCACTAATCATTTCTTTTCCTTTCATTTCTATGAAATTTAAGTGGGGACCAAGGAGGGGCTGCTGAAATCAGCCATGGGGATAAGTGAATGGAGGTGTGGGTACGGGTGTGGGGTGATGAAAAATGAAAAATACAATACCCCAAACATCCATTTACGCTAAAAAAAAGCCTTTTTTTTCTTCAATAATTTCTAAACCGTTTTGGCAAATAATTTCGTTCCAAAAACCACATGACAAATTTTTATTTAATGTTTTATGATGCACAAAATTTGTTTCAACTCATTCCAATTTGTAATTTTCCCTAATTAAATGTATTAGTGACGGCTTAAAATAATAATAAAATAATATTTTTTTCAGAAAATTTGAAATTTCACCAGCGGCTCAATAAACACCAAATAATAGCAATTACATAGCTAGAATATGTATATTTAATTTTTATAATAAGATATTTGTATTTTGACTTTTTACAGAAAACCCCCTTATTTTACCGATTTTTTCGAAATTTCACCGAAACGATTTTCAAAACGTTACACAACCCTACTGTGTAGTGACATAGCAATTATCGATGATGAAGTGTGTGAGCTGGCAAATATGTGTACGTGTAACATACGCATCATCGATAATGGTGTAAGTGTACTAGCACATGTATAAGTAATGCAATGCGAATAACATGAATGCATCAAAAGGTAAATCGTCAGCTAAAAGCTATAAGGTAGACATATCTAACATGATCAAGTCGGTGAATCTATCAATCAGCATCCGGCCTCACCACATCACGTACGGTATAATCCGTCATACGACATCCTCTAGTCAAGGCTATGGATCAAACATCAAGTCAAACTTATCAGGTACGGAAAATCACCATACGACGGCATTAAATTATCAGGGATCCTATCAACCTATAAGACGAGGAGGGTACGGACCTAACGTCTCGTACGACTATCACTCATGATTCACAACATATATAATATATCTATATACCTAGGTCCTAGGTCACATCCGCAACAATCTCATATCAGGAGACCGGCAGGGTATAAATCATCTCAATCGACTCGCATCCGTATACCAACATATCATCAAATCATCATGCCACGTCATATATTCTTTTCATCGCATTTATGTCCCATATCAAGTCAATTTACAAATACATTCTACCTTTACTATAAGCATACGCATCTAATCTAACATACACACTCGAACCATACAAACAGTTTTTGAAAGATGCGAATCGTAGTTTTGAAAGGAGGGGCCACGGTGTTTTTAAAGAAAAGATATCATTTGAAAATCCGTAACGTCCCTCAAGGTATCTGTTTAAAAGATGCATACGATTCCTCAGTTTGGAAATATGTATGGTTCGGATGACACATCTACGTCGACTATCTAGTCCTATAGTACCCTTAACGGCAATATCGTCAAACGGCATCCTCAAATTCCGTCACCACATACTAGTCGTATCAAAACACTTCTAACTATCCTTTAGTTTATAATATGGTTTCACTAACAATATTTTAATTCTAACCCTAGTTTCCTAATCTAGGTTTTCTTAACCATATGCTACAAATCGGTTTCCACCAAAACTTTGCGGGAGTGCTATATGCCATCCACCCGACTTCCTCCGTAGATATAGATCTACTAACCTTGATTCTTGCTTGTCGAATTCGATGACGCCATGCTCCGTCTCCTCGGAATCCACGCGAGGGTACCTACAATAATAAACAATCGCAATCGGTATTAACATCAAGTCCGGAAACCAAAACGGCACACAGATCGCCTATAGGTTAGAACCAATAGCCCACGTGTGAAAAACCAACAAATTACCCCTAGTCGTTGATGTACAAACATTCAACAACCAAATACAAATCCAAATATCAAAACTCATCATTCAAAATACGGAAAACATATCCAAAAATCACACTAATGTGCTCCCAGATTTTGACTCAGGCCAAAAGGAGTTACACAAACAAGTCTAGGGTGCTGTACATGGTGTATATGAGCTACTGGACCAAGCTAGACCCAAAATACCCACATGGGGCCGGCCACAACCCCACAAAATCCGGCCTCCTCGGCCAACAGGTTTCATTTTGGGTTCGTATGGTCAGGGTGGCTTCCTATGGTCCCAATTAGATCTCTAAGGTTATTCGCTTGTCTCAGAAATTCCTCGAGTTGCTCCAGATTTCCCTGCACATCCTATATACTCACAAAATCGACATGGATCAATTCTAAGTTTGTATTCTCTATTCTAAACTCGGTTCCACGTCTAGAATCCCTAGGGTCTTGTACAACCACCATACATCACTAATTCCTCCAAAATCTTCAAACCCTTCTCTTGAATTTTCTAAACACCACATACCCTAACCAAACACCTTCTAAACAAATCTAGAATACAATAAATCTCAAACTAAGATAAATGGAAGAATTTATACCTCATGGGTGTAGCCAAGCGAAACCCTAGCTTTTCAATGTTGTCAAAATCCCACTTTTCTTGGTCCAATGTGTAGAGGAAGAGATGAGGATTAATTTTTGTGAAGGGAGTATAAGGTTTTGGGGATTATTTGGAGATGGATCTGTAAGTCAACGTTAGACACCCCACAAGATGCGGGGAGGCGGAATAGGTAAAACAATCATTTTGTTTAAGGTAATATCGACTAACTTTACGGATCTTTGCTAAACCCTACCTAGCAACTATCTAGAAGTGCTAAACTACTATGATAGATGATTATACCTCAAGATACTAGTCATTCTTGTTCTTGTTGTTCACCTCCTCGTCGACCTCCTCGATGTGATAGATGATCCACCCGAGAGTTCCTTCTCCAAGCTTTAACCTCTCACTTGAGGAAACTAAGTGGCTAGGATTGCTAATCCAAGTGACCTAGAAGATATAGAAGTGGATTAAGGATCTATTAGTCTTTCTAACCCTTGGGATCTCAACACATGAGAGGATTAGGGTTAGAGTGAAGAAGAGAGAGAGCTTGAGGAGAGAGAATGTGTTTGTTATTATGAAATGAAAAATAACTCATTTTTGTATATATTATGAAGCATAAAATATCTTGCACAAATATCTTTATGCTTCATTTAATACAAATGAATGAATCATCTAATGAGTCATGGTTTCATTTAATGCAAATTACACATCATCTCCTCCACCTCATTAAGATTAATCCATAAATGAATTAAAACATAATGAGTCACCTTTCTTCTAGAAGCTTCTCGATTAATTACGAGAATGCCCCTCCTATCCGAAAAACACGGATATACTGAGACGGCATAAATCTAATAATCCAATACTAGAATCTGGCTTAAACCAAAGCCCGCTAGTATAAACTGTCCGAACATCATACGTGCACAAGTACACGTATATGTCCGAACCCTGTCGTAAAACCATACGACCTCTATATCGTTTCGCCTGAAGCAGGGATACTCTCTGTGTGGGACTCTAAAGACTTGATACTACGCTGGCAGTGGGTTTAACCATAGGCCGCAAGCGGTACTAGCTGTACGTAACGGTCCCCAGGTAGATGTCGATAAGAAGGCCGATGAGGAAACCCATCCGAACTCCTACTGAGCCTGATGTGACAATCTCCGTACAGTCTAGTCTGTTCTTCTAAGACTATTGCATATCGGGCCTAGGGGGTGGCAAGCGGCAGTCCCCTAAAAGGCGGAATAAGTCGTGTTGGAGTGAAGCCCATTACACCTTGAGAAGCTACTGGAAATCCTACCAGTAAATCTCGTTTGCACTGGCCAGGGACTTTGCGTAATGGCTTTCCAAACACAGTGCGATATCAACTCCCAATACCGGGAGAGACGAATCCTTTCTAACTGCCACTGCCTCTAAGTGCTTTGGGACTGCACCCAACTGCTACCTGTTTGCACGACTCCTTTGAGCCGTGGTAGTGTAGCAATCTAAGAACAGTGGGAACACACTCGAGACGAAGTAGCAATGTCAATTTAACGGACTATGTTGTACTCATGTCACCTGGGAACTGTTAACCGACGACGGGTATAATACCAACCAACAGTTCCCTGCGAGTCCTGTCCGGTGTACCCGTAACCCAACGAGCACCTGCATACTATCTCCAGTACAACATACTAATGGCTGTGGGACATACCATTTCCCCAACTGGGATGAGAAGTGTACACACTAGTCTACTCCGGAGTATCGATGCCCTGTCTCAATAATCCTACGACTAGGGACCTGAAAAAGGATGTGCTTGTAGACTGCCCAGCTCCCACTAGTGTGACTGCCATCACAACGCTGGTAGTCAAGCAAGATCCTATGGGCTCTATCAATATGTATTCGCGATATGCTAAAAGAAACATATACACATATTAAGATAGATATAAACCAAGTAGCATACTACTATGTTGAGCAAGACTGTTAATATAACTGTGAATATCCCAAGCTTCCATTAAGTAATATACAAGCTAGTATGATACAATAATGGCTCCTAGGGCATATACAAAAACAAGATCTAGGGTTAGAAGTGGAGGGAGATGAGGGTGAGGAAGATTAAGAAGGAGAAGAAAATGATGGAGTAAAACAATATGGCAGTATCCCCCCCTCTCTCTCACTTATTCTCACACACTCTCTCTCTCCAATCATTCACCTTTTTAACCCTTTTTCATTCCTTTATCTTTTCTCTTTTAAATTTCAAAACCAAATCACATAATACCCATAAAACAACACAAATGCAACGACATGTAACCAAATGTAACATGACATGGCGCACTAGCCATGGAAAACTGTAGAAACACGGATTTGGCTTAATTGCGATTAGCAGTGCACTAATCGGGTTTTTATCCAAACTGCATATAATAAATTTTGAAAATTCCAAATCCTTTAAATATATTATTAAATGAATAAATCATTTTAATTTTCATTTATTTCATAATTATTGTTATATATTTATACCCTTTTTTGAAAACCCCAATTTCGCAAATCGGGCAGTTTTTGGGAAAAATATTATTTTAATATTAAATTCCAAAATTAATATTTTATATTTTCAGAAATGTTACAACGGTAGAGCCCTGGCCGTCAATCCGAGGCCAAATGCGGAACAAAAACTTTTATAAACCGGCGCTAACACAGACTTTTATTCGGATCGTTCCATTAACCCTATACTAGCAACTACAAAGAAGTTAGAATGGCTATACCGATCGATCCGTGTCCTTCGGTCTTTTGCCACCATCCTTAGCTCCTCGCGGCATCTCCGATCTCGCTCGATCTCCAGTCTCCTCGTCAAAGTGGCACCACGTCAAGGAATCTTTTTACGGGCTCCCGCTTCAAAACCGAAGCAACTTGGACATGAAGTTTTCTAGCCGACATGTCCAAGGTGAAGTAGAGAATGTGTGTGATTACTTTGTCTCATAATATCGATGGATTCTCAACACAAGAGATGGTATGGATGGAGGTTGAAGAAGAATCCATTAATGGAAGTTGTGAGCACAAGAAGAAGAGCTTGCTTATTGTGTGGGATAAATTGTGAGAGCTCACTATCTTAATCTCAAGACCAAGCCCTACTATTAGTGGCTGCTCTCTCTCTTTCCACACATCAATTCCACACAATAATCAATCATGAAAATGGACATGGCACAAAAAATAACACTATGAGTCACCAAACATGCACATGCCATATTTAATGCTCTTGATTAAGACTTGCACTCACAATTTCCACTTAATAAACTTTAATCCAGATGTTTAACATAATAAATAGAATGACATCTTCTAAAGTAAACTCGTGACGGATCACAAGAATACCCCTCACCTGTATATACATACCTGCATCCGCATTCCGACTGAATACGAATACAATGAGACTAAAGTAATCCAACAAATCTAATACTAGGATCCAGTTTAAACCAAATCCTACTAGTATGAACCGTCCGATCATGATCCGTGCACGAGTGCACGTATATGATCGAACCCTGCCATAAAACCATACGGCCTCTACAACGTTTCGCCTGAACTTGGGAAACTTTCTGTGGGGGACTCTAAAGAGTCATCAATACGCTGGCAGTGGGTTTAACCACAAGCACGTCAGTGGCACTAGCTGTGCGTAACAGTTGCTCATGTATTGAGCGAAAGGGAAGCTGACGAGCGAACTCATCCTGAAACCCTACCGAGCCTGCCAGTGACAATATCCGTACAGTCCGGTCCGTTTGTCTATGAGTATCGCATATCGGGCCTAGGGGTGGTAAACGTCAGACCCCCAAAAGCGGTATAAGTCGTATTGGAATGTAGCCCAGAACACCCTGAGAAACTACTGGAATACCTACCAGTAAATCTCAATTACCCTGGCCAGGGATTTCGTGTAATGGCTCTGTTGTATATAGTGCCGTCAAAGTCAATTATTGGATCGCAGGCACGTGATTGCAATGATTGAGGGAGGACCTATGCCGGAAGGACAGTCTTACTCAGGATGATAGTATGCTATCTGGTTTATTTTTATCATCGTGTACATGCTTTAGGTGATATTACAGATTACTATTACACGTTGATAGAGCCCTTAGGATTCTTGCTTGACGGCCAACAGTATGATGGCGATCATATACGTGGGAGTTGGGGTCTATAAGCACATCCTTAAAAGGTCCCTAGTCGAGAGAGTTTCGAGACATGGCATCGATACTCCAGAGTAGACTAGTGTATATGGATCGAGACCCCGACGAGGGGCGGGGGCTGGTCTCACAAGCCATTGGTGTCAGTTGGTTCACCTAAGACCTATACAGGTGCTCATTGGGTTATGAGTACACCGGACATGACTCACCGGGAACATGCTAGTTGGTTTTATACCTAGCGTCAGATAGCAGTTCCCTGGTGACATGTGTACAGGTTAGTTCATCGACCTGAGATCGTTATTTGTCTCGTGTGAGCTCCCACTGTGCTTTGATTACTACCCTACCACGACTCAAAGGAGTCGTGCAAACAGGTTTTAGTTGGGTACAGTCCCGAACCACATGAAGGCAGTGAGCGGATCGGCAGGGGTTTCGTCTCTCCCGGTATTGGAGTGTGAGATCGCGCTGTGTCTAGGAGAGCCATTACACGAAGTTCTTGGCCAAGGCACGAGATTTACTAGTAGGTATTCCAGTAGTATCTCAGGGTGTTCTGGGCTATATTCCGACACGACTTGTACCGCTTTTGGGGGTCTGACTTTTACCAACCCCCTAGGCCCGACATGCGTTACTCATAGACGAACGGACCGGACTGTACGGATATTGTCACCGACAGGCTCAGTTGGGTGTCAGGATGAGTTCGCTCATCGATCTCCCTTTTGGTCAATACCTGGTAGCCCGTTACGTACAACTAGTACCACTGACGTGCTAGTGGTTAAATCCACAGCCAAAGTATTGACGAGTCCTTAGAGTCTCCCACAGACAGTTTCTCAAGTTTCGGGCGAAACGTTGTAGAGGCCGTATGACATTATGGAAGGGTTCGATCATATACTTGCACTTGTGCACGGATCATGATCGGACGGATCATACTAGTGGGCTTTGGTTTAAGCCGGATCCTCGTATTAGATTGGTTGGATTGCTTTCGTCTCATCGCATTCGCATTCAGTCGGAATGCGGATGCAGGTATGTATTTACAGGTGAGGGGTATTTTTGTGATCCGTCATGAGTTTACTTTAGATGATGCCGTTCTTTTTATTGTCATAAACATTTGGGTTAATGTTTTGGTGGAAATTGTGAGTGGATTTCATCATGAGGAGCATTTATTGTGACATGTACATAAGTGGTGACTCATGGTCTCTTTATTTGTGCATATGTCACATTTTCTTTTGATTATTGTGTTGAAATGAGAGGTGGAGAGAGAATGGACAGCCATAGGCTTGGGGTTTGCTCTTGGATTATCATTCTAGTGCTCTCACTTTTATCTCAACACAATAAGAAAAGAAAAGCCTCTTCTTCTTCTTCTTCGTCCTCTAGCTCACAAATTACACCATGGCTTCATCTTCAACCTCCATCCATACACTCTCATGTGTTGAGAATCAATGGATGCTTGAGACAAAGTTATCACACACATTCTCTACTTCACCTTGGACATGTCGGCTAGCAAACTTGATGTTCGAGTTGCTTCGGATGAAGCGGGAGCCCGTAAAAAGACTCATTGATGTGGTGCCCTTCCGATGAGGAGACCGGAGATCGGAGATGCCGCGAGGAGCTTGGGATGGTGGCCAAAGACTGAAGGACACGGATCGATCGGTATATCCACTCTCACTTCTTAGTAGTTAACTAGTTTAGTGTTAATGGTTCGATCCGGGTCAAAGACTACGATAGCGCCGGTTCCCTAAAAAGTTTTTGTTTCCGCATTTGGCCTCGGATTGACGGCCGGGGCGCTATCGTAGACTTACATGGTATCAGAGCCACGCCATTAAGCTTTACTAGCTTGTTCTAACTTGTCTAAAATATCGATCGAACAAAATTTCCGAAACCGCATTTCCATTTTTTGAGTTTCTGTCGAAATTTTTTTGTGGTCGAAAAATTCTTTTGGGTATGTCAAAAAATCATGCAGGCTTTTCTAAGACCACCGTAAAAATTTTGTAGCATGATCCCTCTGTAGCGCCGCGGAAACGCGGCCGTACCCACGGTTTGGCCGCGCTTCCGCTGCAGTGTTGGTGTTTCAGTGCACTAAATTTTTTCTTTGGGTCTTTAACATGGAATTGGGGTTTCTGGAATTTTTAGTTTTGGCCCAGATTATTTCTAGTACCGGGATTTGTACTTGGGGCCCACTTCGGGAAATTTTGTCGATCGAAAATTTTAAATAAGTTAGTTCATAGTGCTTATTTTATATCTGCAACCGTGAATGTCACTCGAGCGGTAAATCTTGTCTAATTGCTATAGCTCTTTTAGACGGGTTTGCGAACGTGACATTCACGTTGATGTTCTGTGTTGTGCTGTGATGTTGCGGATTTGTCGTGGTGGATAGCTTGGTGCAATGTTAGTACAGTTTAGTTTTATTTGTACATTTGATATTGTGGGACGAGCGTCTGACATGTAGACCGCCGTCACTGCCTGTTTGTATATTATTCTTTTGGGGCACGACCGGGTTGAGGTCGATGTCACCGTTGTACATATTTTCTTTTCTGTACTAGGATTACCCCGCGGTGGAGTGCATGGATAGCCGAGTTCTAGAGGGCAACGAACCCGCATCTCATGGCTTTGAGACGGAGGGGGCTTCACTCTAGAATTGGCGGGCTATTTGCCGCACTCGTAGGGGGTATAGGTTGACCAAAGGAGGTGTGCTCAAGTTACCGGATTCCGTGAAGTGCTGGGTGGCCCATTCACTTTGTTGAAGCGGGCTGCCTCTCTTCTGGTTTTGGCGGGTAACTTGCCGCGCCCGTAGGGGTCTAGGATTTTATTGCACAGGCTATCCACACGACCAGGGGAACGTCGGGTTTCAGTTGTGGCTCAATGAAACCCGGGGATCCCAGATTATCTATATTGTTCTGTGATGCTTATTACTTTTCTGTGATGTTGCATTTATCACGCCTGGAGCGATTATTATATATTGTTATATATATACTAGTAGATGTTGTATATGTTTTACACCCGCGCTAGTCCAGTCCCCGCTCTGTCGTTAGTTAAGTAACCTAACGGGTGATGACGGGACCCAGTGGCGAATGCGGATGGCATATACGTACATCATATTTTCATTCTTTTTGGTGTGATTAATTGATGAGACTGCATTGATTTGGATCAATGCCAGAAAAATAAACCTATTCGATGTTGTTGGAACAATTTTCAAAAAAAGCTGTTATTGCAAGGACGTTCTCTTTTGTTTTGCACAGTGGTATTCGGTTATGAATATCTAGTACATCATTCTACGATGCAAGGGCCGAGATCCCTTCATCGGGAATGACCCCTTGGACATAAGTTTGCGTCAGGGTAATAACTTCACTATAGTCGATTACTTTTTGCTTTGCATCGCGGTATTCAGTTGGAATATCCTGCACCTCATTCTACGGGGAAAGAGCCTAGATCCCTTCACCGGGAGTGACCTCTTTAGCAAAAGTTTTCGCCACTATATATTTTTAAAACCACTTGGATTCCTTCAACGATATCAAGTTCATTACGTTAAAGGTTTTTCGCCAAAAACCAGCCGTAGCCCTCCGTTATTTCGGATAAGTAGCGCATAGTATTCGTGCGGTGTTTGTTGGCCAAAGTCAAGGCATCGTGTGCGGTAGCTGTGTGTTTCTTGTTCGTTGCATGGATATGCATTGGTTTAGGACAGTCGTACCACTTTGTTGGCCAAAGTCAAGGGTGTGTGCGGGTGGGTCTAAATCAATCAGGACAATGACGGGTAGAACTTGACTTGCGGGTTATGATTTGTTGGCTAAAGTCAAGGTCATAAACCGCTTGGGTTAAAAATCACATCGAGAGTTTCTAAAGAAACTGAAACTTGCCAGGCATGCGCATACCTTCTGGAGTGTGATAACGCGAGTGGATTCCATCACGTTATCATGCGATGATAGTTGGATCCCGATTCCCACTGATGAGTTGGTTTACTCCTCGGGTGATCCTGACTAATTCTTCTTTCAGGTTTGGAGGAGAATTTGAGGTTACAGTGGGAGGTTTCCTGATTAGATAAATTGATAACCATTCTGATCTAGTTTAGAGTGCACGAAGAGTGTTTCTTTTCTCTCTCTTTGACAGCGACCATGGCCCGACCCTAGACTATGACTCAGTGACCAAGTTGACCGAACCTTCTTAAAAACTGGCTTTTGGATTGTCTGAGTTGCACACCTCATTGCCACTCCTACTTTTACCCTTTTTTCCAGAACACCTCGTATCACTACGAACATCCACTTCCATTGGATAAAACTATCGTATGGTTATATACGAACTCGAAGGAACTTGTTCCAGATTCGTGGATGGTTTCCGGTTCTGGAGAAAATGAATAGGACTATTCAGTTGTCTTTTCCTTTTACCTTCTCTCAGGTTGTGAGTGCTCCTTGGATTAGGACGGTACACCTATTACGCTAATTGGATAGTCTTCATCCAAACCATAGGCAGGTGCCGAAAGGTAGGGCATGAAGAAAACCGATTAGCCTAAGTGAGGTGCACAGAAGGTAATAAGTAAAGACAAATAAATGGATTAGAAAGAGGGCAAAGTAAATTGCGATTGCTATTCACGACCAAACCAAGTATTTCATCGCCACTCCTACTTCACCTTTGTATTTCTCCAGAACACCCCGTATCACTACGAAGATCCACAGTTATTTGGATAATCCATTGTATGGCTATATACGAACTCGAAGGAACTTATTCTAGTTCGGGGATGGATTCTGGTTCAAGAGAAATAGAATAAGGTTTATTCAGTTGTCTTTTATCTTTACCTTATCTCGCGTTGCGAGTGCTCCTAGGATTAGGACAGTACACCTAGTACGCTTATTGGATAGTCTTCTTCCAAACCATAGGCTTGTGCCGAACGGTAGGGAAGGAAGAAAACCATTTAGCCTAAAGGTGGTGTACAGAAGGTAACGACTAAACACAAATAAAGGGATTTGGAGAGATGGCAAAGAAATATACGGCTATAGTCATGAATCTGATAATGGAAGAGGTATTACTAGGAATACTCGGATACCCCTTCGAAACATTTTCATGTTTCAAGTTCACTGCGCGTTGTTAACAGAAAACTGATTTCCCAATTAGGTACTTGCTCCAGGGTATGTATTTACCAGGTATGATTCTCACATCTGTATGGTTTTACAGATGAAGAGTGGGAGTAAATTATTAGGAATTAGGTGATCATCTTCATTATATCGGAATTCGTTGTAATTTGTGATATTTGAGGAAATCACCTAGGATTTTACCGGATGGCACATATTAGGTTTTGAATATCCGTTGTTATGCACCAATTTCAAACTAGTACATTTCGAAATGTCCGCTTCAACCGCTGTTTCACCTCAAAAAAAGCGTCGTTGGTCTGTACCTTTATTTTATAAAGTGAGATAACTTTTTGAAATTATGTCTATGGCATTTACCTATATCAGTTGATGGTTAGGTAAGGAGCATTCGACAGCGGTGTAATTCTTCATAACCATAGTACAGTTTTCAACCTACGACACACAGGGTTTGAGTTATTCAACTCAGGGGACTCATACAAAGTATTGTATGTTGTCCAGTGTCCATTAGGATAAAGGGGTTGGTCCTCGTACTATATTCTGTTTACTTATGACTTCTCTAGTTTTAAGACAATGTCTAAGTTTTGAGAAGTTATAGGTATAAGAGTAAGTAGAGAACCACGTGTTGTAAGTATCCGGATTCTTCAAGGTAATCACAGATGTAGATACTTGTGTATGGTACTCAATTGATAGTAATGGTTTTGAGAACTTGCTTCTCTTTCAGGTTACTCATATCTAGATGTATCCCAAAGTTGAGTAATACTGATTGGCCTCTCTCCATTTAGTTGACATGCACTGGAGACAGCTGCATGATTTGAATCTGGTTCCAATTAAATCAGTGCCTCTGTTTCTATATTGGATATAGAATGGATCATATCTTAACGATGTTAAGGTATATGGAGTTGTCCGGCTTATGCTTAAAACCAGACTCTGGATAACTCAAGGCACGTTTCTGTAATGGCTGTTTGTGGGTTGACCCGGGCTATGACGAGGGTTGATTTTCTACCATCTGGAAGATCAATAGTGATATTGTTCTTGACTCGCCACAGTTTTGATAAAAAAAATGGATTTTTTCAGAAAACAGTAGTGGGAGTATGGTAAAACTGGAAGTGATTCCAGAACCACAAACGATTACTGAAAATTTAATAGGACCTAAAGATTCAATCTGGATTGTCATTCCATTAGCCACTCCACAGATATGGTGGGTAATCTCAGGCACTCGAGAGGTACTTCGGTATGCTCAAAGACGGTGACAAGGAGGTTCTTGTTTACCCAGACTTGACACTACTGTTGCTCCAGGCTATGAGACCCGGCAGGAGGATGAGTATAGAGTCGTTCTAAACTAGCTTTAGAAGTGCACGTGTATATGACTCTGCCAGAGGGTTGTCGTAGTCAGTGGGAGCAGCGGAAGCATAGTGGAAAAGTAGCTTATGTCTATTTATAGACTAAAGCAGATAAAGCGGAGATAGATCATCTATTTCTGATGTTACAATCATAGGTTTGACTTCATCAGAATAGGGGATGGATCTGTTAAGAAGGTAGTAGGGTGTGATGTCCTGGCATTTGGATGACATACACAGAGTAGGAAGTGAAATTCCTATACTACGATCGGTTATACTTTGGTTGTCACACAGTGGTTTCTCCACATAGGATATAGATATAATATCAGACATTCTGGTTACTAGATCTATGGTTTTAGATCTAGATTTGGGTAGTTTCCCAATCTGGGTACTTAGATAACATTCTACAGGTGTTTTAGAATGGACGACTCTTGGCACGGTAGTATACCTGCAGGTGATAGAGTCGCTCTCTCTAAAGGTGTCTTATAGACTAAAGTGGAGAGGGATGTGCATGATTGACATATCACTTGCTTAGGCAATTGAGTCAATCATGAGATGTCATGTACCACACCAGATGTTGTTTTTGCACTAGATGCAATAAGTTGATATTAATCCAATCCTGGAGAAGCGTTCGGAAGCAGTTTATGAACATAAGCGGATGTTCTAGGGATATGATAACAACAGCCTCTTTTGGGAGACAGTTACCATTCCAGGCTTCCAAGGTGACCTGGATGACAGAGTGACTGTCAGAGTTATAGTTTTCCCTCTGACGAGGGGCAGTAGTTTGGACAGGTGATCCATGCGGACACTGAAGGAGGCATGACGCAGGATACTGATTAAATTCAGGTGACAATACAGTCTAAGAAGTTTGGATTTGGAGTTCATTTGTGAACTAGGCCCCATCAGATATCCAGACATATTCTAAGACAGGTATTTCTCATTTCGGAAGATGGCTTTCTCCGCGAACTTGAGATTAAGAGAGACATAGAAAGAAACATCAGAGCGGATCCACTCACTGAGGCTATTCCTCGAACGCAATAGTTTCACAAACGGGCTTTGTGAGACTGATCAGTAGAGGAGTTGGGTGTTCGGTATCACACGGGCTGTGAGTATGCGACATCGCAATAATTAGCTTTTTGTGCAAGTGGGAGATTGTTGGATATAGTGCCCTCAAAGTCAATTATTGGATCGCAGGCACGTGATTGCAATGATTGAGGGAGGACCTATGCCGGAAGGGCAGTCTTACTCAGGATGATAGTATGCTATCTGGTTTATCTTTATCATCGTGTACATGCTTTAGGTGATATTACAGATTACTATTACACGTTGATAGAGCCCTTAGGATTCTTGCTTGACGGCCAGCAGTATGATGGCGATCATATACGTGGGAGCTGGGGTCTATAAGCACATCCTTAAAAGGTCCCTAGTCGAGGGAGTTTCGAGATAGGGCATCGATACTCCAGAGTAGACTAGTGTATACGGATCGAGACCCCGATGAGGGGCGGTGTCTGGTCTCACAAGCCATTGGTGTCAGTTGGTTCACCTAAGACCTATACAAGTGCTCATTGGGTTATGAGTACACCGGACATGACTCGCCGAGAACATGCTAGTTGGTTTTATACCTAGCGTCAGATAGCAGTTCCCTGGTGACATGTGTACAGGTTAGTTCATCGACCTGAGATCGTCATTTGTCTCGTGTGAGCTCCCACTGTGCTTTGATTACTACCCTACCACGGCTCAAAGGAGTCATGCAAACAGGTTTTAGTTGGGTACAGTCCCGAGCCACATGGAGGCAGTGAGCGGATCGGCAGGGGTTTCGTCTCTCCCGGTATTGGGGGTGAGATCGTGCTGTGTCTAGAAGAGACATTACACGAAGTCCTTGGCCAAGGCACAAGATTTACTGGTAGGTATTCCAGTAGTATGTCAGGGTGTTCTGGGCTATACTCCGACACGACTTGTACTGCTTTTGGGGGTCTGACTTTTACCAACCCCCTAGGCCCGACATGCGATACTCATAGACGAACGGACCGGACTGTATGGATATTATCACCGACATGCTCAGTAGGGTGTCAGGATGAGTTCGCTCATCGATCTCCCTTTTGGTCAATACCTGGTAGCCCGTTATGTACAGCTAGTACCACTGACGTGCTAGTGGTTAAATCCACAGCCAAAGTATTGACGAGTCCTTAGAGTCCCCCACAGACAGTTTCTCAAGTTTCGGGCGAAACGTTGTAGAGGCCGTATGACATTATGGCAGGGTTCGATCATATACATGCACTTGTGCACGGATCATGATCGGACGGATCATACTAGTGGGCTTTGGTTTAAGTCGGATCCTAGTATTAGATTGGTTGGATTGCTTTCGTCTCATCGCATTCACATTCAGTCGGAATGCGGATGCAGGTATGTATTTACAGGTGAGGGGTATTCTTGTGATCCGTCACGAGTTTACTTTAGATGATGCCATTCTTTTTATTGTCATAAACATTTGGGTTAATGTTTTGGTGGAAATTGTGAGTGGATTTCATCATGAGTAGCATTTATTATGACATGTACATAAGTGGTGACTCATGGTCTCTTTATTTGTGCATATGTCACATTTTCTTTTGATTATTGTGTTGAAATGAGAGGTGGAGAGAGAATGGACAGCCATAGGCTTGGGGTTTGCTCTTGGATTATCATTCTAGTGCTCTCACTTTTATCTCAACACAATAAGAAAAGAAAAGCCTCTTCTTCTTCTTCTTCTCCGTCCTCTAGCTCACAAATTACACCATGGCTTCATCTTCAACCTCCATCCATACACTCTCATGTGTTGAGAATCAATGGATGCTTGAGACAAAGTTATCATACACATTCTCTACTTCACCTTGGACATGTCGTCTAGCAAACTTCATGTTCGAGTTGCTTCGGATGAAGCGGGAGCCCGTAAAAAGACTCATTGTTGTGGTGCCCTTCCGACGAGGAGACCGGAGATCGGAGATGCCGCGAGGAGCTTGGGATGGTGGCCAAAGACCGAAGGACACAGATCGATCGGTATAGCCCCTCTCACTTCTTAGTAGTTAGCTTGTTTGGCGTTAATGGTTCGATCCGGGTCAGACTATTATAGCGCCGGTTCCCTAAAAAGTTTTTGTTTCCTCATTTGGCCTTGGATTGACGGTCGAGGCGCTACCATAGACTTACAAGCTCTCCAGACACAACGCGATATCACCCCCAATACCGGGAGAGACGAATCCCCTGCCGATCCGCTCACTGCCTCCATGTGGCTCGGGACTGTACCCAACTAAAACCTGTTTGCACGATTCCTTTGAGCCGTGGTAAGGTAGTAATCAAAACACATTGGGAACTCACACGAGACAAATGACGATCTCAGATCGATAGACTAACCTGTCCACATGTCACCAGGGAACTGCTATCTGACGCTAGGTATAAAACCAACTAGCATGTTCCCGGTGAGTCATGTCCGGTGTACTCATAACCCAATGAGCACTTGTATAGGTCTTAGGTGAACCAACTGACACCAATGGCTTGTGAGACCAGCCACCGCCCCTCGTCGGGGTCTCGATCCGTATACACTAGTCTACTCTCGGAGTATCGATGCCCAGTCTCGAAACTCCCACGACTAGGGACACTTTATAAGGATGTGCTTATAGACCCCAGCTCCCACGTATATGATCGCCATCATACTGCTGGCAGTCAAGCAAGAATCTTATGGGCACTGTCAACGTGTAATAGTGATCTGTAATGTCACCTGAAGCATTTACATGATGATGAAGACAAACCAGATAGCATACTATCATCTCAATTAAGACTGTTCTACCGGTATAGATCCTCTCTCAATCATTGCAATCACGTGCCCGCGATCCAATAATTGACTTTGAGGACACTATATCCAACAATCTCCTACTTGCACTTAAGGCTAATTATTGTGGTGTCGCATACTCACACCCCGTGTGATACCGAACACCCAACTCCTCTACTAATCAGTTTCATAAAGCTCGTTTGTAAAACTATTATGTTCGAGAAATAGTCTCAGTGAGTGGATCCGCCCAGATATTTCTTTCTATGTCTCTCTTTTTCTCAAATTCATGGAGAAAGCCATCTCCCGAATTGAGTAATACTTGTCTTAGAATATGTCTAGATATTTGATGGGACCTAGTTCACAAATGAACTACAAATCCAGCAAACTTCTTAGACTGTATCGTTAACTGAATTTAATCAGTATCTTGCACCATGCCTCCCTCAGTATCCGCTTGGACCATCTGTCCAAACTACTGCCCCTCGTCAAAGGGGAAAACTATAGCTCTGACAGTCACTCTGTCATCCAGGTCACCTTGGAAGCCTGGAATGATAACTGTCTCCTGAAGAAGGCTACCGTTATCATATCCCTAGAACATCCATCTTATGTTCTAAAACTGCTTCCGAACGTTTCTCTAGGATTGGATTAATATCTGAACTTATTGCATCTAGTGCAAAAAACAACATCTGGTGTGGTACTTGACATCTCATGATTGACTCAATTGCCTAAGCAAGTGATTTGCCAATCATGCACATCCCTCTCCCCTTTAGTCTGTAAGACACCTTTAGAGAGGGTGACTCCATCACCTGCAGGTACACCACCGTGCCAGGAGTCGTCCATTCTAAATATCTTTAGAATACTGTCTAAGTACCCAGATTGGGACACCACCCAAATCTAGATCTAAAACCATAAATCTAGTAACCAGAATGCCTGATATAATATCCATATCATATGTGGAGAAACCACTGTGTGACAACCACAGTATAACCGATCGTAGTATAGGAATTTCACTTCCTACTATGTGTATGTCATCTAAATACCAGGACATCACACCCTACTACCTTCTTAACAGATCCATCCCCTATTCTGATGAAGTCAAAACCTATGACTGTCACATCAAAATTAGATGATCTATCTCCGCTATATCTGCTTTAGTCTATAAATAGACACAAGCCAATTGTTCACTATGCTTATGCTGCTCCTACTGACCACAACAACCCTCTGGCAGAGTCATATACACTTACACTTCTAAAGCTAGTTTAGAACGACGCTATACTCATCCTCCTGCCGAGTCTCATAGTTTGGAACAGCAGCAATGGCAAGTCTAGGTAAATAAGAACCTCCTTGTCACCGTCCTTGAGGATACCGGAGTACCTCTTGGGCGCCTGAGGTTACCCACCATATCTGCGGAGTGGCTAAATGGAATGTCAAACCTGATTGAATCTTTAGGTCCTATTAAATTTTCAGTAATCGTTTGCGGTTCTAGAATCACTTCCAGTTCTACCATATTCCTACTACTGTTTTCTGAAAAAGTCCATTTTACTAAAACTGTAGCGAGTCAAGAACAATATCACTATTGATCTTCTAGATGGTAGAAAGTCAACCCTCGTCATAGCCCGGGTTAACCCACAAACTGCCATTACAGAAATGTGCCTTGAGTTATCCAGTGTTTGGTTTCAAGCATAAGCCGGACAACCCCATATACCTTAACACCGTTAAGATATGATCCATTCTATATACAATATAGAAATAAAGGCACTAATTTAATTGGAACCAGATTCAAATCGTGCAGCTGTCTCCAGTGCATGTCAACTAAATGGAGAGAGGCCGATCAGCATTACTCAACTTAGAAGTTCATCCAATTATGAGTAACCTGAAAGAGAAGCTAGTTCTCAAAACCATTACTATCAACTGAATACCAAATACAAGTATCTACATCTTCGATTACCTTCAAGAATCTTGATACTTGCAACACATGGTCTTCTACTTTATTCTTTTACCTATAACTTCTCAAAACTTGGACATTGTATTTCTACGAAACACGTGTCTAAAAACTAGAGAAGTCATAAGTAAACAGAATATAGTACGAGCACCAACTCCTTTGTCCTAATGGACACTGTACAATATACAATACTTTGTATAAGTCCCCTAAGTTGAATAACTCAAACCCTGTGCGTCGTAGGTTGAAAACTGTACTTATGGTTAAGAAGAATTACACCGCTGTTTAATACTCCTTACCTAACCATCAACTGATATAGGTAAATGTCATAGACATAATTTCAAAAAGTTATATCTCACTTTATAAAATAAACATACAGATATATTGGTTTGAAATTGGTGCATGACAACGGATATTCAAAACCAAATATTTGCCGTCCGGCAAAAACCCAGGCAATTTCCTCAAATATCACCAATTACAACGAATTCCGATATAATGTGGATGATCACCTAATTCCTAATAACTTACTCCCATTCATCATCTGTAAAACCATACAGATGTGAGAATCATATCTGGTAAATACATACCCTGGAGCAAGGATCTAATTGGGAAATCAGTTTTCTATTAACAATGCATAGTGAAACCGAAACATGAATATGTTTCGTAGGGGTATCCGGGTATTCCTAGTAATGCCTATTCCATTATCAGATTCATGACTGTAACCTTATATTTTCTTTGCCATCTCCTCAAATCCCTTTATTTGTCTTTACTCATTACCTTTTATACACCATCGTTTAGCTAAATGGTTTTCTTCCTTCCATACCGTTCGGCACCATCCTATGGTTTGGAAGAAGAACCAGCCTATGGTTTGGAAGAAGAGTATCTAATAAGCATAATAGGTGTACTGTCCTAATCCTAGGAGCACTCGTAACCTGAGAGAAGGTAAAGATAAAAGACAACTGAATAAACCATATTCTATCTCTCCTAACCCAGAATCCATCCCCGAATTGGAACAAGTTCCTTCGGGTTCGTATATAACCATACGATGGATTTATCCAAAGGAAGTGGATGTTCGTAGTGATACGGGGTGTTCTGGAGAAATACAAAGGTGAAGTAGGAGTGGCGATGAAATACGTGGTTTGGTCGTGAATGATAGCAGTTGCAATTTACTTTGCCCTCTTTCTAATCCCTTTATTTGTCTTTACTTATACCTTCTGTACACCACACTTAGGCTAATTGGTTTTCTTTATTCCATACCTTTCGGCACCTGCCTATGATTTGGAAGAAGATTATCCAATAAGCGTAATAGGTGTACCCTCTCCTAATCCTAGGAGCACTCATAACTTGAGAGAAGGTAAAAGGAAAAGACAACTAAATAGTCCTATTCAATCTCTCCAGAACCAGAATCCATCCTCGAATATGGAACAAGTTCCTTCGAGTTCGTATGTAACTATACGATGGATTTATCCAATGGAAGTGGATGTTCATAGTGATACGGGGTGTTCTGGAGAAATGCAAAGGGTAAATGAAGGAGTGGCAATGATGTATGCAACTGAGACAATCCAAAAGCCAGTGTTTTAAGAAAGTTCGGTTAACTTAGTCATTGAGTTAAATTCTAGGGTCGGGCCATGGTCGTTGCCAAAGAGAGAGAGAAAAGAAACACTATGTGTGCACTCTAACCTAGATCAGAATGGTTAATCACTTTATCTAATCAGGATATCTCTCACTGTAACCTCAAATTCTTGTCCAAACCTGAAAGAAGAATTAGTCGGGATCACCCGAGAAGTAAACCAACTCATCAGTGGGTATCGGGATCCAACTATCATTGCATGATAACGTGATGGAATCCACTCACGTTATCACACTCCAAAAGGTATGCTCATGTCTGGCAAGTTTCAGTTTCTTTAGAAACCCCCGATGTGATTTTTACCCCATGCTCTTATGACCTTGACTAAGGCCAACAAATCATAAGTCACATGTCAAGTTCTACCCGTCATTGTCCAGGTTAATTTGAACCCACCCATACAAGCCCTTGACTAGGGCCAACAAGGCTATACGACTGTCCCAAACCAACGCATCTATCTATGCAACAGAAAAGTAACAAATAGCTACCATACACTATGCCTTGACTAAGGCCAACAAACATAACATGAATACTAAGTGCTACCCGTCTGAAATGATGGAGTGTTACGAATGGTTTTTGGCGAAAAACCTTTAACGTAATGAACTTGATATCATTGAAGGAACCGGATAGCTTTTTAAAAAAATATAGTGGCGAAAACCTTTGCTAAAGAGGTCACTCCCTGTGAAGGGATCTCGGCTCTTTCCCCATAGAATGAGGTGCAGGATATTCCAATTGAATACCGCGATGCAAAGCAAAAAGCAATCGACTATAGTGAATTTATTACCCAGACGCAAACTTCTGCCCAAGGGGTCACTCCCGATGAAGGGATCTCGGCCCTTGCCTCGTCGAATGAGGTGCTGGATATTCATAACCGAATACCGCTGTGCAAAACAAAAGAAAACGTCCTTGTAATGACAACTTTTTTTGAAAATTGTTCCAACAACATCATTTAGGTCTGTTTTACTTGCATTGATCAGAATCAATGCAGTCCCATCAATTAATCACACCAGAAAAGAACGAAAATAAAATGTACGTATATGCCATCCACTGTCACGTCCCGAAATTTCGAAACATGACCGGCACTTAGGCTACGAACGTCCCAAGGCGTACGTGCTCTAAGTAAGCCGAGCCCAGAAATCCAAACCAAGAAAAATAGTAGAGAGTAGGAAGAACCATAACAAAACAACCAGCTAGCAACATAATATACAACGCCTAAAGGCGAGGATCACAACAGAAAAGGAAACTCAACCAGCAAGAAACCCAGAGAAATATAACGTGCGGCTCTAAGGTCGAAAGAATAAACATCACCGGTCTCTATCTCAAATAAATACATGTTTGGTTGATGGAACTTCTAGATACAACTGAAATATAATATACAATGTATAATGATGGGTACGATACAATAACCCACCTACTAGCAAGTCACCTGAAAGAAGTTGTGCCCGCAAAGCCGTAATGAAATCCGTACGGCAACACCTGCAAGAAACTGGGGCACAACGGAGGTGAGTTGCCAACTCGTGAGTAGAAAAAGATCTACGAACAGAAATCACATGTATGGCGCAATCCTAGGTCATACGATCGATTAATATAATCCTCAAATATAAATAACCAGCATTCTATAACAACGACTAGGGTAAATATCTAACCCAGGTGTAATCCCAAGTGCCCGTGTCAGTGCATCAGGTAGCAATGTATCAAATGAATGATGTATGAATGCATGAAAAGTATGATAAATGAAATCAAGTCTCTATGTGATCCATGTCAGTAAATAGGTAGATCCCGTCAACGTGTCACCCAATGACAATAAGCATCATGCATGTAAATATGAGGATAGAGTTAAAATCATGGAAAAACATCATGAAATCTGTGCCCAGCATCGGCAAAAAACATAAATCCCAATATCTCGATATCCCTGTAACACAATCTCTGTACCTCAATATCTCAAATCTCAAGTCTCAATCATAATATCCAGGGCGCCGTCAGTCCAGATCGGCCCCTACCATCCATCTCATGACTACGACGGTATCCTCCGGATATCCGACGCGTCGGGTAATATCACCGGTCGGTAGTGCTCCCCTGCCAGGCTCAACGCCATCTCCTGCGATCTTCTTGCCCCGGAGTACCGCACCGGGTCCACCATGTACCCGCAATCGTTCTCATCCGCCTCCTCGATTCGGGTTTCACATGTCGCTCTCAGCACCGAGAAAACACATGGTGGACGCACTGAAATATCATATCAAGGGTAACCGGGTTTTTTTAAAACATTTACATAATCTCTTTGAAATATCCACGGTTCCCAAATCCAGAAATATCATAGAAATAACATATCTCAATGCGTATAATCAGGAAGCATGATGTATGTGACATAAAAATGAAATACAAGTATAACAGTATATCATGCAACATGGAATAATAGTATGCACATACAAGGGTCATATCCTGATCCAATAATACTACTGTGTAGTGACATGGCAATTGCCGATGAAGATGTGTGTGAGCTGGCAAGTAAGTGTATGTGGAACATACGCATCATCGGTAATGGTGCTGGTGTCCTAACAGCATGATATCAATAATGGAATATGAATCACAATAAGTATGCGATGCAGAGTAACAACAATAATATGCGGGAGCTGAATGCTAAACACCAAGATAGCTAAACTGCATCTAATGTCATAAGAGTCATATAGCTACACCACTATAAGGCTGAGCTAAAGCTAACAGTAGGTAAGGGAAACCGCCTAACCTCTGAGTCAATACACATACACACACACACACACACACACACACACATACATATATAGTCGGTGATCCCGCCTCGATCATATCACATCCGATACCATATCTCTATAATCGGTTATTCCCAAGTCAAGTAGGCGGATCAAACACCAAAATATAGCTCGTACGTGAATCCGTCGTACGGCATCCCCAAATCTGGGTACGGGTCAATATCACATTCGTCATATCATTCATCGAGTATTCTCTGTATCAACAATTAATAATCTAGGTACTGACCTACGTCTAGTACAATGCTGACATCATCAATATAGTTATGATTTGACTACTGATCGACAGTCTCGTATAAATCGATATCATCATCACATATCATCACAAGGAGTATATATCGCCTAAGGCGGCCTATCACAAATATCCCGTCATATCATATCATATCATATCACATCCTATCTCATATCATAATCACATGTCGATCATCTAAAATATATGTATCACTATGCACATGGCCTCGTCATCCAAGACCCGCTATCATATCAGGACGTATATCAAGTACGAATCCTGCCAATCACCGACATTATAATCTCAGATCAACTCTCATCGACTCATCTCAATCCCAAGTATCATCCTCAAATCCGTATGTGAACACGTGGTCCCATACCCACATGAACACATATCTATGTAGAATCCCATAACCACATATGAAGTAAAGATGTATGCAAGTATGTATGTGTGTGTAGGTGTAGTGCACCCACTACCCTAGGGTTTCGCGATACTAAATCATCCAACACACTAATATCCATCCTAAATATCACCATTTATCCCAAATAACATATAATAATTTGTTGGTGT
Organism: Agapanthus africanus; assembly: GCA_030015575.1. Taxonomy (NCBI): domain Eukaryota; kingdom Viridiplantae; phylum Streptophyta; class Magnoliopsida; order Asparagales; family Amaryllidaceae; genus Agapanthus; species Agapanthus africanus. Next base: position 106,290,527 of record JASDDO010000031.1, read on the forward strand.
GTATACGCATCCTTATACATCACCACGAACTGCGGGGGTGCTATACGCCATCCACCCGACTTCTCCCCGTAGATATAAATGTAAGTCCACGTTGCCACCCCCGGTTCTTGCGGGGAGGCGGAAACGATATAAAAAACAAATTTTTAGCGCATGAGGCAACATGGACTAACAAAGTCGGGATCTTTTCTAAACTAGACTAGCAAGAAAGCTAAAGAGAGTTAGCTACTCGGATAAAAGGTTATACCAAACTTGAACTCCTTCTTTTTGAAACCTTTGTAGGGTTTGATGGTGCTTTCCTCGTCGCCTTCTTCCGTCAAAGATGGATCCACCTGAGGGTTCAACCTTCGGGCTCTTTCTTGGACTTTGAGTGAACTAGGATCTTTGGCTTGCTAAACCTCTAACCCTAGAGTGAGTAGAGAGTGGCTTTGGGGTGTTTTTATCTCAAGGAGATGGATTCTCAACACATGAGAAGGGAGCTCCTTGAACTGGATGAGGAGGAAGAAGAAGAGAGGAGAGAGAAGTGTTATGATAGAATGAGCTATTCTTTTCATTTTACAACCATAACTCAAATGAAAAGAATTATCAAATTAACAATAATAATAGAAATGAAATAGTTGATGGATGGTTTGGAATGACCACTATCATCACATTCATTAAATGAATTTTGCGAGAATCAAAGAGCATCTTTGATATGTAATGATAATGGTCAAACTTTCAACCATGGTCAACAAGTCAACCATGGTCAACAAGTCAACAAATCAAACCATAACACAATTTCATTTAATTAATATTGTTAATTGATATATCACTAATTCATTAGGGTTTGGAAAAAGACGACTGTCAACAGTGCATGCGCACCCGTTCCGAAACCCTAATGAAAAAACCTCTTCCTCCGCCTCAATCAACTGTGCATACACACCCGCATTCTTGTTCCGAGGAACATGAATACTATGAGATAAAATCAACCCCGAAACATATACTAGTATCTGACTCAAACCAGAGCCAGCCAGTAATATCCGTCCGGACTCCAAACGTGCAGAAGTGCGCGGATGAGAACGAACCCTGTCACAAAACCATGCGACCTCTACTCTGTTTTGCCCAATGGCGAATAACCCTCTGTGTGGGACTCTAAAGACTCGACACTACGCTGGCAGTGGGTTTAACCACAGACCGCAAGCGGCACTAGCTGTGCGTAACGGTCCCCAGGTAGATGCCGATAAGAAGACTGACGAGGTGAACCCCATCTGAACTCCTACTGAGTCTGAGTGTGACAGTCTCCGTACAGTCCGGTCTGTTCGTCTGATACATCGCATGGCGGGCCTAGGGGGCGGTAAACGTCAGTCCCCTAATAGCGGTACAAGTCGTGTCGGAGTGAAGCCCAAAACACCCTGAGATAACACTGGAAGCCTACCAGTATATCTCGCTTGCCCTGGCCAGGGACTACTCATGTAATGGCTCTCCTAGACACAGCGCGATGTCAACCCCCAATACCGGGAGAGAAGAATCCTGTCTAACCGTCACTGCATCCAAGTGCTTCGGGACTGCACCCAACTACTACCTGTTTGCACGTCTCCTTTGAGCCGTGGTAGGGTAGTAATCAAAGTACAGTGGGAACACACTTGAGGCGAAGTGACAGTGTCAAGTCAGCGGACTAAGCTGTACTCATGTCACCTGGGAACTGATAACTGACGATAGGTATAATACCAACCTGTCAGTTCCCGACGAGTCCTGTCCAGTGTACTCGTAACCTAATGAGCACCCGTGTACTATCTCCAGTACGACGTACTGATAGCTGTGGGACAGACCATCTCCCACACTGGGATGAGAAGCGCATACGCTAGTCTACTCCGGAGTATCGATGCCCTGTCTCGATAGTCCTGCGACTCGGGACCTGTATAAGGATGTGCTTATAGATTATCCAGCTCCCACTAGTGTGACTGCCATCACAACGCTGGCAATCAAGCAAAGATCCTAAGGGCTCCACTAATGTGTATAGATGATATACTAAAATAAACACATGTACACATTGAAGTAGAAATAAACCAAGTAGCATACTACTATATTGAGCAAGATTGTTTATACAAGGTGAATATCCCAAGCTTCCATTAAGTAATATACAAACTAGTATGATACAGTAATGGCCTCTAGGGCATATACACTAACAATCTCCCACTTGCACTAAGGCCATGTACTGGCGTATCGAAGACCTATCATCTCGATCAGCCGCTCGAACTGAGTCTGGGGTAAGGCCTTGGTGAATGGATCTGCAGTGTTTTCTTCTGAAGCAACCCTCCGAACCTCGATCTCCTTGCGATCCACGATCTCCCTGATCAGGTGATACCGCCTCAAGATGTGTCTGGATCTTTGATGGGACTTGGGTTCCTTCGCTAAAGCTATAGCCCCGTTGTTTTCGCAATACAGAGGTATTGGATCAACAATGGACGGAACCACCTGAAGTTCTTTCAAGAACTTCCTCATCCAGACGGCTTCTTTTGCGGCATCAGATGCAGCGATGTATTCCGCTTCCATCGTCGAGTCTGCAACAGTTTCCTGTTTGGAACTCTTCCAACACACCGCCCCTCCATAGAGGGTAAAGACAAAACCCGACATGGACTTAGAATCATCCTTGTCACTCTAGAAGCTGGAGTCAGCAAAAGGCCTCGATCTGGAGGTCTTTTCCGCCATACACCAAGAACATCTCCTTAGTCCTTCTCAGGTACTTGAGAATGTTCTTTACCGCTATCCAGTGTTTCTCCCCAGGGTTTGACTGATACCGGCTTACCACACTCAGTGCATAAGCTACATCCGGTCTGGTACACAACATTGCATACATTATAGAGCCTACCGCAGAAGCGTAGGGTATAATAGACATGCGATCCCTCTCCAAATCAGTCTTGGGAGACATCTCTTTAGAGAGGGTGATCCCATGACAAGCCGGTAGGTTACCGCGCTTGGAATCTTCCATACTGAATCTCTTCAGTATGGTGTCGATGTACCTGGACTGTGAAAGTCCTAATATCCTCTTGGATCTGTCACGGTAGATCTGGATACCCAGAATGTATGAGGCATCACCCAGGTCTTTCATGGAGAACCTGTGTGATAAGAACCCCTTGACAGATTGTAGCATAGGAATGTCATTTCCTATTAAGAGAATGTCATCCACGTATAAAATGAGGAATACTACAGTTCTCGCTACAAATCTACTATAGATGCATGGTTCATCTGGATTTTTGATAAAGCCAAATTCCTTGACCGTCTCTTCAAAACAGATGTTCCAACTCCGCGATGCCTGCTTTAGTCCATAGATGGACTTAAGCAACTTGCACACCTTTCCGCTGCTCCCACTTTGAATGAAACCCTCTGGCCGATCCATATAGACACACTCCTCTAAATTTCCATTTAGAAAAGCGGTCTTTACGTCCATCTGCCAAATCTCATAATCGTGGAAGGCAGCAATGGCAAGAAGGATCCGAATGGATTTCAGCATAGCCACTGGAGAAAAGGTTTCGTCATAGTCCAAACCAGGTCTTTGACGAAAACCCTTTGCAACAAGTCTAGATTTATAGGTCTCAACCTGTCCATCTACACCAATCTTCCTTTTGAAGATCCACTTGCATCCTACGGGTTTTACCCCGTCTGGAGCAATGTCCAACGTCCATACTTTGTTGGTGTACATGGACTCCATTTCGGTCCGCATTGCATCCAGCCATTTTACCGAGTCAACGCTCTGAACGGCCTGCTGGAAGCTAGTAGGCTCATCATAATCTATGATGCAATCCTCTCTATCCCCGTCTATGAGAAAACCGTAGTATCTCTCGGGCGGATGAGACTGCCTACTACTCCCGCGGAGCGGCGTAGGAATGTCCTGTTCTTTTGAACCCTCTGGTTCACTAAGCTTTCAGTAATAGCTCGTGGTTCTGGAATTTCTTCCAGTTCTACTGCGCTCCCATCTATTTCCTTTTCTAAGAACTGGTGTTCTAGAAAATGGGCATGACGAGAAACAAGAACTTTTTGTTCCTCTTCGTAGTAGAAGAAATATCCCTTGGAATTCTTTGGATATCCCACAAACTTACACTGTACTGAGCGTGCCTCGAGCTTGTCCGCATGCTGCTTTTTAACAAAAGCTGGACTTCCTCAAGTCTTAATGTGACTGAGATGGGGCCTCTTCCCACACCACATTTCATATGGTGTGGTAGGCACAGTCTTAGTAGGAACTCGGTTCAAAAGGTATGCAGCTGATTCTAGTGCATACCCCCAGAATGATCGCGGTAACTAAGCGTTACTCATCATGGACCGTACCATATCCAATAGGGTCCGGTTCCGTCTCTCCGATACACCGTTATGTTGCGGAGTGTATGGAGGAGTAAGCTGAGAGAGAATTCCATTCTCTTTTAAGTAATTCAGGAACTCGGCACTTAAGTATTCTCCACCTCGATCCGATCTTAGAATCTTGATACTTTTGCCGGTTTGTTTTTCTACTTCATTCTTATATTCCTGGAACTTTTCAAAGGCTTCGGACTTATGTTTCATTAAGAAGACATAACCGTACCTTGAAAAATCATCCGTAAAAGTAATGAAGTAAGAATAACCGCTTCGCGCATGTGTAGACATTGGACCGCACACGTCGCTGTGTACGAGTCCCAAGAGCTCGCTCGCTCTTACTCCGTGTCCAGTGAACGGAGTCTTTGTCATCTTTCCTTTGAGACATGATTGACAAGTGGCATACGATTGATATTCGAACGGATCCAAATATCCTTCTGTATGTAACTTAGTCAATCTTCTCTCATTGATGTGACCCAGTCTACAATGCCATAAGAAAGTCTGATTGATTTCCGGAGACTTTCTTTTGTGTGTATTCTGGACATTGAAAATCTGTGGTTGGTTTAATACGTATATACCATTGCTCAATGTACATGACCCAATCAGAACTTGATTAAGGTGAATGTTTACAACATTACTTACAAACGCAAATTCATAACCTTCTTTAGAAACCAAAGATACAGAAATGATATTACAAGTTGCGTTGGGTACAAAAAAGCAATTACGCAAAACCAAAACATGCCCATCTGACATTCCCAGGTGATAGTCCCCCACGGCTTTAGCATCCATGCTAGCTCCGTTTGCAACTCTGAGGGTCATGTCACCTGCCTTCAAAACCCTACGGTTTCTCAACGCCTGCAAAGAATTACAGATATGAGATCCTGATCCGGTATCCAATACCCAGGAAGTAGAGTTTATTGAAAGACAGTTTTCAATAACATACACACCTGAAGCTGAAGCTGCAACCTGCTTCAGTTCCTGTGTCCTGGCCTTCCAAGCCCTGCAATCTTTCTTCCAGTGTCCACTCTTATGACAATAGAAGCATTCTTCTTTATCCACAATTTTCCCCGCTATCTTTGTTGCTTTCGCCTTTCCCTTCGTATCCACTTTACTAACACCGCCCCTTGGTTTGGCGGGGGCTTTCCTCTTCTTTCCCTTGGCTTTCGCCTTGGACCTAGAAGAAGAAGATCCTCCTACAAACAAAGTGGATGTTTCCCTACTTTTCTGTAGGGTGCCCTCTGCGCTCCTCAGCATGTTGAGGAGTTCTGAAAGTTCAACCTCTTTTTCTTGTAAGTTGAAGTTCAGTATAAACTGGGCGTAAGTGGAAGGAAGGGACTGAAGAATCAAGTCCGTATAGAGCTCATTCTCCAACGTGGTCCCAAGTTCAGCGAGCTCCTCAATGTAGCCAATCATCTTAAGCACGTGTTCCGCTATCGATGATCCGACGGCCAATCTTGCCGAAAACAACTTCTTCGACACTTCGTATCTTGCGATACGAGATTGCTCTCCATACAGTTCTTTTGTATGGAGAAATATGGATTCAAGGTCCATATTCTCGTGCCTCCTCTGATGTTCGTTGTCCATCGAGGCAAGTACGAGGCACTTGGCCTTCACGCTATCAATCTCCCAGGTCTTACGGATTTCCTTATCCGCGACGCTGGAGGTGGGACTTGGGACGGGGGGAGCTTTGGTGGTAAGAAGATACCCCAGCTTGTCGTAAGTGATTGCCATTTTGACATTCCTGAGCCAATCTTTGTAGTTTGGCCCTGTCAGTATATTTTTATATAGAAGTAACTTAAGTCCAGTCATGTCGATTGGTCGCTGCAATTAGGAGAGAGAAGAAGAAACACTCAGCATGATGCTCTTGCAAGTTTATAATGGTTTTTAATTTGTCTAAACAGGATGGCTCCCACAGTCTCTCGAATCCCTCCTCAAAACCATAAAGGAAGAATTAGTCGGGATCAATTCCACCGCACAATACTTGCTTAACCGTTCAGCCAGGCCAGTGTCGGTACTTCGAGGGAGGTTTTCCAACGCTTTCGTGAAGTTCCTTAATTAAATAACCTCTTTTCCCTGGGGGCGTAGCCCCGCTAACACCTTTCTAGGCACCTACTAGGTTTATAGCATTGATCGTTTAGTGAGAAATTTCCTGAGGAGTAGCATATACTCACAGTAGGATCGGGATCCAAATATCATTGCGTGAAGAAACTGAAGGAATCCTACCAGAATCACCACACTCCAAATGGTATGCAAATCTAGCAAGTTTCAGTACTTATGAAACTCCCGATGTGGATTTTTGCCCCATGCTCTTATGACCTTGACTTTGGCCAAAATATCATAAGTCACATGTCAAGTTCTACCCGTCACTATCCAGGTTAATTTGGATCCATCCGTACCTACCCTTGACTTTGGCCAAAATGGCAGTACGACTGTCCCAAACCAACGCATCTATCTATGCTACACATGAACACCTAATAGCTACCAATCACTATGCCTTGACTTTGGCCAACATACATAGCTTGAATACTATTGCCTATTCATGCGAAACGACGGAGGGCTACGAATGGTTTTGGTAAAACCGTGAACGTAGTGAACTTGATATTGTTAGGTCCACGTTACCTCTCCCGGTACTTTCGGGGTTGCGGAAACGGTAAATCAAAATTTTTCTAAACTTTGTAACATGGACCATAAAAGCCGGATCTTTGCTAAACAATATACTAGCATCCTAACATGAGATGTATCTACTCGGTTAGGGGTTATACCTCAACTTGAACTCCTTCTCTTCTTGTTGTTGTTCTTCTTTGATGTTCTTCTCTTCTTGTTGTTCTTCTCATTGCTTGATTAATGGTTGATCCGGACTTCGGTCACCTCCGCGGCCTCCTTGAGTCGAAGACGATCCACCCGAGAGATGTACACCGAGCTCCACCTCAAGCCGAGGTAACTAGGGCAAGGAGATTGCTAATCTAGAAGCCCTAGGTTGTGTAGAGAACATGTATGGATGTGTTTGTCAAGTAGAATCCTTTCTCTCTCAACACATGAGATCAAAGGAGAAATCAAGAGGAGGAAGAAGAAGGAGATTTTCTAGCAACCATGGAGCTTCTCATTTCAAGAGAGAGAATGAGAATATCCAAATGAAAAGCTTAACCAAGAGAAAAGCTAACCATGGTTGCAATAATGCAAAAACATCATGATTACTAATCACATCAAGATAAAGGTGATGGCTACAAATGACATGACCATTATCATAACAAAAGAAAAAGAAAACCAAAGAATACTTTAGATCTTCTAAGAAGATCCAAGTCAACTTTGGTCAATTGGTCAACAAAGTCAAGATGGTCAAATGGTCAATGTAATTAGCCATAACAAAATTATCAATGAAAGGATTAGTAAATAATGTCCCCGGCTCATAATGGTTTTGACCAAACGAACTGTCGAAACCCTAATGAGTCGGCCTCAAAATGGTTTTGACCGAATCAACTGTCAAAACCCTAATGAGCCTGCCACATAGCGGTTTTGGCCGAACCAACTGCCAAAACCCTAATGAGGCATCTCATCCTTCATCGCTCCAGAAAACTGTGCATACACACCTGCATCCGTATTCCGTAGAATGCGGATGCACAGAAGACAAAACAAATCCATCCATGCAATACTAGGATCCGGCTTAAACCAAAGCCCACTAGTATTGCCTGCCCGAACACCACACGCACACAAGTGTACGTAAGTGATCGCAGCCCTACCGCAAAACCATACGGCCTCTACACGTTTCGCTCAGTGCAGGGAAACTCTCTGTGTGGGACTCTAAAGACTCGACACTACGCTGGCAGTGGGTTTAACCACAGACCGCAAGCGGCACTAGCTTTACGTAACGGTCCCTAGGTAGATGTCGATAAGAAGGCCGATGAGGTAAACCCATCCGAACTCCTACTGAGTCTGTATGTGACAATCTCCGTACAGTCCGGTCTGTTCGTCTGATACATCGCATGTCGGGCCTAGGGGGCGGCAAGCGTCAGACCCCTAATAGCGGTACAAGTCGTGTCGGAGTGAAGCCCAGAACACCCTGAGATAACACTGGAACCTACCAGTATATCTCGCTTGCCCTGGCCAGGGACTACTCGTGTAATGGCTCTCCTAGACACAGCGCGATGTCAACCCCCAATACCGGGAGAGACGAATCCTGTCTAACCGTCACTGCCTCCAAGTGCTTCGGGACTGCTCCCAACTACTACCTGTTTGCACGACTCAGTAGAGCCGTGGTAGGGTAGTAATCAAAGAACAGTGGGAACACACTCGAGGCGAAGTGACAGTGTAAAGTCAGCGGACTAAGCTGTACTCATGTCACCTGGGAACTGATAACTGACGATAGGTATAATACCAACCATCAGTTCCCGACGAGTCCTATCCAGTGTACTCGTAACCCAACGAGCACCCGCATACTATCTCAAGTACGACGTACCGACGGCTGTGGGACAGACCGTCTCCCGTGCTGGGATGAGAAGCGCATACGCTAGTCTACTCCGGAGTATCGATGCCCTATCTCGATACTCCCACGACTATGGACGTGTATAAGGATGTGCTTGTAGATTACCCAGCCCCCACGAGTGTGATCGCCATCACAACGCCGGTAATCAAGCAAAGATCCTAAGGGCTCTACTAATGCGTATAGGTGATATAATAAATAAACACACATGTACACATTAAAGCAGAGACAAACCAAGTAGCATACTACTATATTGAGCAAGATTGTCTGTACAACTGTGAATATCCCAAGCTTCCATCAAGTAATATACATACTAGTATGATACAGTAATGGCCTCTAGGGCATATACACTAACAATCTCCCACTTGCACTAAGGCCATGTACTGGCGTATCGAAGACCTATCATCTCGATCAGCCGCTCGAACTGAGTCTGGGGTAAAGCCTTCGTGAATGGGTCCGCAGTGTTGTCTTTTGTGTCCACTCTCCGCACCTCGATCTCCTGTCGATCAATGATCTCCCTGATCAGGTGATACCGCCTTAAGATGTGCCTGGATTTCTGATGGGACCTTGGTTCCTTCGCTAAAGCTATAGCCCCATTGTTATCGCAATACAGAGGTATTGGGTCAACAATGGACGGAACCACTTGAAGTTCACTAATGAACTTCTTTATCCAGACCGCCTCTTTTGCGGCATCGCTTGCAGCAATGTATTCAGCCTCCATCGTCGAGTCTGCGACGGTATCCTGCTTGGAACTCCTCCAACATACCGCCCCTCCGTTGAGGGTAAACACAAAACCCGTGACAGACTTGCTGTCATCTTTGTCATTCTGGAAGCTTGAATCGGTAAAGGACTCGACCCGGAGGTCTCCATTACCGTAAACCAGGAACATCTCCTTAGTCCTTCTCAGGTATTTGAGAATGTTCTTCACTACTGTCCAGTGGTCCTCCCCTGGGTCTGACTGATACCGGCTTACCGCGTTCAGCGCGTAAGCTACATCTGGTCTTGTACATAGCATCGCATACATTATAGATCCTACCGCCGAAGCGTAGGGTATAGTGCTCATGCGAACCCTCTCCTCGTCAGTCTTAGGAGACATCTTCTTGGAGAGGGTAATTCCGTGCAATGCGGGTATGTTACCGCGCTTGGAACCCTCCATACTAAATCTCTTTAGTACGGTCTCTATGTACCTGGACTGCGAAAGTCCCAATAGTCTCTTGGATCTATCTCTATAGATCTTGATCCCCAGAATGTACGAGGCATCACCCAGGTCCTTCATGGAGAACCTTTGTGACAAAAATAGCTTGACCGATTGTAGCATAGGAATATCATTTCCTATCAAAAGAATGTCGTCCACGTACAAGATTAGGAATACGATAGTTCGTCCTACAATCTTCTTATAGACACAGGGTTCATCTTCGTTCTTGATGAAATCAAATTCCTTGATTGCCTCATCAAAACAGATGTTCCAGCTCCGCGATGCCTGCTTTAATCCATAAATGGATTTAAGCAACTTGCACACCCTTCCGCTGCTCCCACTGTCTACGAAACCTTCTGGTTGATCCATGTAAACGCACTCTTCCAAACAACCGTTTAGGAAAGCCGTCTTAACATCCATCTGCCAGATTTCATAGTCATGGAAGGCAGCAATGGCAAGTAGGATCCGAATGGATTTGAGCATAGCCACCGGAGAAAAAGTTTCATCATAGTCCAAACCAGGTGTTTGACGAAAACCTTTTGCAACGAGTCTAGCTTTATAGGTTTCCACCTGCCCATCTACACCAAGTTTCCTTTTGTAGATCCATTTGCATCCAACGGGTTTTACCCCAGGTGGAGCAATATCCAAGGTCCACACTTTATTGGCGTACATGGACTCCATTTCGGATTGCATTTCTTCCTGCCACTTATCAGAGTCCCTACTGATAATGGCCTGCCTGAAACTGGTATGGTCATCTTCTTCTAAGATGCAATCCTCTCGATCCCCGTCTATGAGAAAACCGTAGTATCTCTCGGGCGAATGAGAAATCCTACCAGATCTACGGAGTGGCTGAGGTTCGTCTGGGGTTATTGAATCTTGAGGTTCTGTCAAATTTTCAGTTTCAGTTTGTGGTCGCTGAATTTCTTCCAATTCTACCGTGCTCCCACTAATTTCTTTTGCAAGAAACTCCGTTTCTAAGAAAACGGCATGCTGAGCAACAAACACCTTCTGTTCCTCGGTGTGGTAGAATAGATATCCATAACCATTCTTTGGATATCCCACAAACTTACATAAAACTGATCGTGCCTCTAGTTTATCCGGTTTATGCGATTTAACATAAGCCGGACAACCCCATATCTTAGATCTTTTAAGATATGGCCTCTTTCCATTCCATATCTCGAACGGAGTCTTAGGCACTGACTTAGACGGAACATCATTCAATAGGTATGCTGCTGTCAATAGCGCATGTCCCCAAAATGAAAGAGGTAACTCGGCATTACTCATCATGGAGCGAACCATATCCGGTAGGGTGCGATTCCTCCGCTCCGAAACACCGTTGTGCTGTGGTGTATAAGGAGGAGTAAGCTGAGAGAGAATACCATTCTCTTTTAAGTAATCTAGGAATTCCGTGCTTAAGTACTCCCCTCCCCTGTCAGACCGGAGGATCTTGATACTTTTGCCTGTCTGGTTCTCTACTTCGTTTCTGAATTCCTTGAATTTCTCAAAAGCTTCAGATTTGTGTTTCATCAGATACACATATCTGAACCTAGAGAGATCGTCAGTGAATGTGATGAAGTATGAGAACCCACCCCTTGCATGTATAGACATCGGACCGCATACATCACTATGTACGAGTCCCAAGAGCTCGGTTGCTCTTTCTCCATGTCCGGTGAACGGAGATTTGGTCATCTTCCCTTTGAGACAAGACTGACAAGTTCCATAAGATGAAAACTCGAACGCATTCAAGAGTCCATCTTTATGCAACTTACTCAGTCTTTTCTCTCCGATATGACCAAGTCTACAATGCCACAAGTAGGATTCATTCGGATCTGAATTCTTCCTCTTGCGTGTGTTTTGTATATTGAGAACTGTATTCTGATTTAGAACGTAGATACCATTACACAGTATACCCTCTGCAACCAGTACTTTATCAAGGTAAATGTTCATGATATTCTTTTCAAGAACAAAGTTATATCCATCTTTATCGAGTAAAGAAACTGATATGATGTTGCAAACCATGGAGGGTACATAGTAGCAATCGTTCAAAATCATAGTCTTGCCATTTGGCAATACTAGGTGATATTCACCGACGGCTGCCGCATTAACTTGTGCTCCGTTCGCTACTCTGAGCGACATATCACCCGGTGCAACTTTCCTACTTTTTCTCAGTCCTTGCAATAAATTACAGATATGAGATCCTGATCCGGTATCAAGTACCCAGGAGGTAGGGCTGACCGTAAAACAGTTCTCAATCACAAGAACACCTGAAGTAGATGCAAAACCATGCTTCTTCTTCAACTGGGTATCCTGGAAATCCATACTTTCCTCTTTCCCATTCTCATACTCATGACTGTTGTCACAAGTTAGAGCTGAACCAACTTTCCCCAGTCCCGAATAAGAATTCGGATCGGTCAAGCGATACATTTTATTATCTTGATTAGGGCGTGAAAAGGTTGCTGCCTGGAGAGAGAAAAAAGAAACACTCAGCGTATGCTCTTGCAAGATTAGATTGGTTTATTAATTTATCTAACCAGGATGTCTCCCACTGTTTCCTCAAATTCTTCTTAAAACCTTTTTAAAAAGAAGAACTAGCCGGGTTTTAATTCACGTCACAATACTTGCTTAACCTTTCAGCCAGGCTAGTGTCGGTACTTCGAGGGAGGTTTTCCAACGCTTTCGCGAAGTTCCTTAATTAAAGAACCTCTTTTCCCTGGGGGCGTAACCCCGCTAACACCTTTCTAGACACCTACTAGGTTTATAGCATTGATCGTTAAGTGAAATAATCTCCCGAGAGTAAACCAACTCATCAGTGGGATCGAGATCCAACTGTCATTGTGTGATAACCTAGATGGAATCCACTCTAGTCACCACACTCCAGAAGGTATGCTAAATCTGCAAGTTTCAGTTCTTTTGAAACTCCCGATGTGGTTTTTGCCCCTAACTGTTCATGACCTTGACTAAGTCAACAAGCCACAAACTGTTAGACAAGTTCTACCCGTCATAATCCTGATTGCATTAGACCCATCCGTACGTGCCCTTGACTAGGTCAACAAGGCCGCACGACTGTCCTAACCAATCACATTTGCAATCCACAGAAAAATATTATTTAGCTACCGTTCACTACGCCTTGACTAGGTCAACAAACGCAGCACGAATACTAACTAATATTAATCCGAAATGACGGAGGGCTACGGCTGGGTTTTTGGCGAAAAACCCGTTAGCGTAATGAACTTGATATCGTTGATGGAACATGATTGCACCCTTTTTGAAAATATAGTGGCGAAAACTTTTGCTAAAGAGGTCACTCCTTGTGAAGGGATCTCGGCTCTTTCCTCGTCGAATGAGGTGCAGGATATTCCAAATTGAATACCTCGATGCAAAGCAAGAATAATCGACTATAGTGAAGTTATTACCCTGACGCAAACTTTTGTCCAAGGGGTCACTCCCGGTGAAGGGATCTCGGCCCTTGCCTCGTCGACTGAGGTGTTGGGCATTCTTAACCGAATACCGCGATGCAAAACAAAAATAAACGTCCTTGCAATAACAGCTTTTTGAAAAATTGTTCCAACAACGTCTTTTAGGTTTATTTTCTTGCATTAGTTCTTTTAATGCGTCCCATCATTTAAATCCTACCATTGCAGAAAACAACCAAAATATGACGTACGCTTATGCCATTCGCATTCGCCACGGGGCCCCGTCATCACCCGTTAGGTTACTTAACTAACGACAGAGCGGGGGCTGGGCTAGCGCGGCTGTAAAACATAAGCAACGCCTAAATAGTTATTATATATAACAGCAATGATAGCCAATCCAGATCACAGATAGCACTTTGGATATACTAGGAACCCGTGATTCGTTCGAGCCTGCAACGAAAAACGGATTACACGGTCGCGATGAATAGCCAAAACCCCACCCAAGACCCCTACGGTTGCGGCAAACTACCCGCCAAGTATCCGAAGCGAAGCAACCTCCCTCAATGCCATGAGTAGGCCACTCGGCACTTCGAGATACCCGGTAGTTTGTGCACCCCCTCTATGGGTCTATCCTAGGAGCAAAAACAGTAAAAAGAATTATACAATGACGGCTACAACCCCGACCCGGTTGTGCGGCCAAACAAATAATATTACATCAATTTACAAATTTATTACATGAATGAAAGAAACTCTCATCTCACATCCACCCCGGCTATTCATCCGCGACAATCCAACGAGTTCATATACACAAACCATCAGCAACAATCACAGATCACAGATATGTATAACCCCGACTAATCGTCATATAGCGATTAGCCGACGTTCAATACATAAGAACATCACAGATATAACCTTTATAGTCAAAGTATATTGAAGTTCGGAAAAAATAAGGAATTATAGGCCCCCAAAAACAAATTTCTATTCTGGAAAATCTGGGCACATATAATATATCTGAAAAATCCTAAAACCATGTCAGAAACAAACTGCACCAAAAACGATGCAGTGACTCACCAAGTTGGCCGCGGTTCCGCGGCAATAGCTTGCTATTGCCGCGGAAACGCGGCGCATTGGTGGAGTCACTGTCTCGTTTTTGGTCGGTTTCTTATAAAAACCCTGAGATGATTTTTGGAGTATAACAAATTTTGTTTTGACCAGAAAATATTTTAACAGAAACTCAGGTTTTTGTAACTTGGTTTTTTCGATTTTTCCGTTTCGAACTTCGATACACTTTACTACCAAGCTAGTTTATGTTTAGTTTGGCTCTGATACCACTGTTAGGTCCACGTTACCTCTCCCGGTACTTTCGGGGTTGCGGAAACGGTAAATCAAAATTTTTCTAAACTTTGTAACATGGACCATAAAAGCCGGATCTTTGCTAAACAATATACTAGCATCCTAACATGAGATGTATCTACTCGGTTAGGGGTTATACCTCAACTTGAACTCCTTCTCTTCTTGTTGTTGTTCTTCTTTGATGTTCTTCTCTTCTTGTTGTTCTTCTCATTGCTTGCTCAATGGTTGATCCGGACTTCGGTCACCTCGGCGGCCTCCTTGAGTCGAAGACGATCCACCCGAGAGATGTACACCGAGCTCCACCTCAAGCCGAGGTAACTAGGGCAAGGAGATTGCTAATCTAGAAGCCCTAGGTTGTGTAGAGAACATGTATGGATGTGTTTGTCAAGTAGAATCCTTTTTCTCTCAACACATGAGATCAAAGGAGAAATCAAGATGAGGAAGAAGAAGGAGATTTTCTAGCAACCATGGAGCTTCTCATTTCAAGAGAGAGAATGAGAATATCCAAATGAAAAGCTTAACCAAGAGAAAAGCTAACCATGGTTGCAATAATGCAAAAACATCATGATTACTAATCACATCAAGATAAAGGTGATGGCTACAAATGACATGACCATTATCATAACAAAAGAAAAAGAAAACCAAAGAATACTTTAGATCTTCTAAGAAGATCCAAGTCAACTTTTGTCAAATGGTCAACAAAGTCAAGATGGTCAAATGGTCAATGTAATTAGCCATAACAAAATTATCAATGAAAGGATTAGTAAATAATGTCCCCGGCTCATAATGGTTTTGACCAAACGAACTGTCGAAACCCTAATGGGTCGGCCTCAAAATGGTTTTGACCGAATCAACTGTCAAAACCCTAATGAGCCTGCCACATAGCGGTTTTGGCCGAACCAACTGCCAAAACCCTAATGAGGCATCTCCTCCTTCATCGCTCCAGAAAACTGTGCATACACACCTGCATCCGTATTCCGTAGAATGCGGATGCACAGAAGACAAAACAAATCCATCCATGCAATACTAGGATCCGGCTTAAACCAAAGCCCACTAGTATTGCCTGCCCGAACACCACACGCACACAAGTGTACGTAAGTGATCGCAGCCCTGCCGCAAAACCATACGGCCTCTACACGTTTCGCTCAGTGCAGGGAAACTCTCTGTGTGGGACTCTAAAGACTCGACACTACGCTGGCAGTGGGTTTAACCACAGACCGCAAGCGGCACTAGCTGTACGTAATGGTCCCTAGGTAGATGTCGATAAGAAGGCCGATGAGGTAAACCCATCCGAACTCCTACTGAGTCTGTATGTGACAATCTCCGTACAGTCCGGTCTGTTCGTCTGATACATTGCATGTCGGGCCTAGGGGCCGGCAAGCGTCAGACCCCTAATAGCGGTACAAGTCGTGTCGGAGTGAAGCCCAGAACACCCTGAGATAACACAGGAACCTACCAGTATATCTCGCTTGCCCTGGCCAGGGACTACTCGTGTAATGGCTCTCCTAGACACAGCGCGATGTCAACCCCCAATACCGGGAGAGACGAATCCTGTCTAACCGTCACTGCCTCCAAGTGCTTCGGGACTGCTCCCAACTACTACCTGTTTGCACGACTCAGTAGAGCCGTGGTAGGGTAGTAATCAAAGAACAGTGGGAACACACTCGAGGCGAAGTGACAGTGTAAAGTCAGCGGACTAAGCTGTACTCATGTCACCTGGGAACTGATAACTGACGATAGGTATAATACCAACCATCAGTTCCCGACGAGTCCTATCCAGTGTACTCGTAACCCAACGAGCACCCGCATACTATCTCAAGTACGACGTACCGACGGCTGTGGGACAGACCGTCTCCCGTGCTGGGATGAGAAGCGCATACGCTAGTCTACTCCGGAGTATCGATGCCCTATCTCGATACTCCCATGACTAGGGACGTGTATAAGGATGTGCTTGTAGATTACCCAGCCCCCACGAGTGTGATCACCATCACAACGCCGGTAATCAAGCAAAGATCCTAAGGGCTCTACTAATGCGTATAGGTGATATAATAAATAAACACACATGTACACATTAAAGCAGAGACAAACCAAGTAGCATACTACTATATTGAGCAAGATTGTCTGTACAACTGTGAATATCCCAAGCTTCCATCAAGAAATATACATACTAGTATGATACAGTAATGGCCTCTAGGGCATATACACTAACAGATATAATCGATGGAACGAGATAGCTTTTAGAAGGAGTGGCTCAAGCTCCGCATTTAAAAGTTATTTTTTTGAAAAGAACCGAGTGGTTTTTCGAAAGTGTTCCAACGACTTTAGCTTGGTTTATTATCTTGCATTAGTTCTTTTAATGCGTGATATTCTTGCATTAGTTCTTTTAATGCGTCCCATCATTTAATCCTACCATTGCAGAAAACAACCAAAATATGACGTACGCTTATGCCATTCGCATTCGCCACGGGGCCCCGTCATCACCCGTTAGGTTACTTAACTAACGACAGAGCGGGGGCTGGGCTAGCGCGGCTGTAAAACATAAGCAACGCCTAAATAGTTATAAATGTAAAGCAATGATAGACATTACAGATCACAGATGAATACATTGGATATACTAGGAATCCGCAATCCGTTCGAGCCTGCAACGAAAAGCGGATTACATGGTCGCGGTGAATAGCCAAAACCCTACCCAAGACTCCTACGGGTGCGGCAAACTACCCGCCAAGTATCCGAAGCGAAGCAACCTCCCTCACCACCGTGAGTAGGCCACTCGGCACTTCGAGATACCCGGTAGTTTGTGCACCCCCTCCATGGGTCTATCCTAAGAGCAAAAACAGTAAAAAGAATTATACAATGACGGCTACAACCCCGACCCGGTTGTGCGGCCATACAAATAATAATATTACATCAATTTACATATTACAAATGAATGAAAGAAAAACAACACTCATCTCACATCTATCCCGGCTATTCACCCGCGACAATCCAATCCATTCATATACACATACCATCAACAAACACAGATCACAGATATGTATAACCCCGACTAATCGACATATAGCGATTAGCCGACGTTCAATACATATAAACATCACAGATATAACCAATATAGTCAAAGTGTAGTGAAGTTCGATAAAAATACGGATTTATAGGCCCCTAAAAACAAATTTCTTTTCTGGAAAACCTGGGCACAAATAAACCATCTGAAAAATCCCAAAACCCTACCAGAAAAACACTGCACAAAACCCGATCATGAGAGGAGCCTAAACGGCGGCGATTCCGTGGAAAATGCATACCTACTGCCGCGGAACTGCGGCGGTTTGAGGGAATCAGGGGATCGTTTTTGGTGGGTGTTCTCACAAAACCCTGAGCCGATTTTAGGAGTAAAACTTTTTCACTTTAGAGCACAAAAAATTTCAACAGAAAGTTAGGGTTTTGTTTCTCCGGGTTTTTTGCGATTTTTCCGTTCGAACTTCCATACACTTTACTACAAAGGTAGTTTAAGTTTAGTTAGGCTCTGATACCACTGTAAGTCCACGTTGCCACCCCCGGTTCTTGCGGGGAGGCGGAAACGATATAAAAAATAAATTTTTAGCGCATGAGGCAACATGGACTAACAAAGTCGGGATCTTTTCTAAACTAGACTAGCAAGAAAGCTAAAGAGAGTTAGCTACTCGGATAAAAGGTTATACCTAACTTGAACTCCTTCTTCTTGAAACCTTTGTAGGGTTTGATGGTGGTTTCCTCGTCGCCTTCTTCCGTCAAAGATGGATCCATCTGAGGGTTCAACCTTCAGGCTCTTTCTCGGACTTTGAGTGAACTAGGATCTTTGGCTTGCTAAACCTCTAACCTTAGAGTGAGTAGAGAGTGGCTTTGGGGTGTTTTTATCTCAAGGATATGGATTCTCAACACATGAGAAGGGAGCTCTTTGAACTAGAGGAGGAGGAAGAAGAAGAGAGGAGAGAGAAGTGTTATGATAGAATGAGCTATTCTTTTCATTTTACAACCATAACTCAAATGAAAAGAATTATCAAATTAACAATAATAATAGAAATGAAATAGTTGATGGATGGTTTGGAATGACCACTATCATCACATTCATTAAATGAATTTTGCTAGAATCAAAGAGTATCTTTGATATGTAATGATAATGGTCAAACTTTCAACCATGGTCAACAGGTCAACCATGGTCAACAAGTCAACAAATCCAACCATAACACAATTTCATTTAATTAATATTGTTAATTGATATATCACTAATTTATTAGGGTTTGGAAAAAGACGACTGTCAACAGTGCAAGCGCACCCGTTCCGAAACCCTAATGAAAAAACCTCTTCCTCCGTCTCAATCAACTGTGCATACACACCCGCATTCTTGTTCCGAGGAACATGAATACTATGAGATAAAATCAACCCCGAAACATATACTAGTATCTGACTCAAACCAGAGCCAGCCAGTAATATCCGTCCGGACTCCAAACGTGCAGAAGTGCGCGGATGAGAACGAACCCTGTCGCAAAACCATGCGACCTCTACTCTATTTTGCCCAATGGAGAATAGCCCTCTGTGTGGGACTCTAAAGACTCGACACTACGCTGGCAGTGGGTTTAACCACAGACCGCAAGCGGCACTAGCTGTGCGTAACGGTCCCCAGGTAGGTGCCGATAAGAAGACTGACGAGGTGAACCCCATCTGAACTCCTACTGAGTCTGAGTGTGACAGTCTCCGTACAGTCCGGTCTGTTCATCTGATACATCGCATAGCGGGCCTAGGGGGCGATAAACGTCAGTCCCCTAATAGCGGTACAAGTCGTGTCGGAGTGAAGCCCAAAACACCCTGAGATAACACTGGAAGCCTACCAGTATATCTCGCTTGCCCTGGCCAGGGACTACTCGTGTAATGGCTCTCCTAGACATAGCGCGATGTCAACCCCCAATACCAGGAGAGACGAATCCTGTCTAACCGTCACTGCCTCCAAGTGCTTCGGGACTGCACCCAACTACTACCTGTTTGTACGACTCCTTTGAGCCGTGGTAGGGTAGTAATCAAAGTACAGTGGGAACACACTTGAGGCGAAGTGACAGTGTCAAGTCAGCGGACTAAGCTGTACTCATGTCACCTGGGAACTGATAACTGACGATAGGTATAATACCAACCTGTCAGTTCCCGACGAGTCCTGTCCAGTGTACTCGTAACCTAACGAGCACCCGTATACTATCTCCAGTACGACGTACTGATGGCTGTGGGACAGACCATCTCCCACACTGGGATGAGAAGCGCATATGCTAGTCTACTCCGGAGTATCGATGCCCTGTCTCGATAGTCCTGCGACTAGGGACCTGTATAAGGATGTGCTTATAGATTACCCAGCTCCCACTAGTGTGACTGCCATCACAACGCTGGTAATCAAGCAAAGATCCTAAGGGCTCCACTAATGTGTTTAGGTGATATACTAAAATAAACACATGTACACATTGAAGTAGAAACAAACCAAGCAGCATACTACTATATTGAGCAAGATTGTTTATACAAGGTGAATATCCCAAGCTTCCATTAAGTAATATACAAAGTAGTATGATACAGTAATGGCCTCTAGGGCATATACACTAACAATAAATCTACTCACCTTGTTATATGCGTGCCGGTGCCGATGTCGCCATTCGCATCTCCAACGGTTCGACGCCACGTGGGGTACCTACAAGGATATCACACGCTAAAACACATAAAAACCATGTCGGAAACCAAAATAGTGCACGCTACGCCCATAGGTAAAAACCTGTAGCCGTGCGTGCAAACACAGCCGATGCTCACTGGTCGTTGGCGTTCAAACGCCATCCGACGGAAACGAATCATCGAATATCAAAATCCATACGAAAACAAGTCATAAATCATGCGCCAACATAGGAAAATCATCCCAGATTCTACCCTAACTGGAATCAGACAAAACTAGACACACCTAGGGCCAAGTTTATATGAAATAGGGCTGTGCACGCAAAACGAGGGGGTTCCACCCTGGTCTGGCCGCAAATTGCGGCCAGAGGGATTAAATCTGCGGCCGGGGTAAGGTGGTTGGGGCTAGGGTTTTGGGTACTGGTTTCTATCTACCTGCATATCTCACTGCCAAGTCAAAATTGTTTTGGAGGTCCGGGTTGATAGCAGTTTCCAGAAAGGCCACAAAGTCGGCAAAAATGCTGAATTACGCCAAGTATAACAAATCTGGTATTTTGGTGAAATCTGGAACAAACCTTGGTTAAACTGGTCTTAACAACACCTAGTAAGGCTATACTAACAATCAAAACCAACACTTGGTCAAGTCTCACTCAAATTTTCCTAAACTAGCACTAATCTCACTATAAACACTAAATTTCAGCTAGAAACCATGATAAAGGAGTCGGGTTGCAAGATTATACCTCAAGGGTCTTAGAATGAAAGGGAAAGGAAGGAAGAGGAGGTAGGAAGTGGGTTGCTGCTGCTGGGTTACTTCTGTTGCTGAAGTTGTTTTCCTTTGTTCCTGGAGCTGATGTTGTTTCCTGCTGCTGCTGCTTGTTACTCTCTCTTTTTCTTAGTTGCTATTTGCAGCAGCTACTGCAGGGGCTGGGGTTGTTTTTGGTGGTGAGATGAAGTGTTGTAGTTGTGGTTTGATGGTGGTGTTGTGGGGTGTTGGTTGGAATAAAGTTGTTGCTGCTGTGGCTGATAAAAATATGGCTGAAAATGTGCTGATATTGTTTTATTGGTGTGGTGTTGGTGTGTTTATGATGGTGTGGTGTGAGTTGTGAGGGATGTAGCTGCTGATGTGCTGATATGGGCTGATGGTGTTGCAGCTGATGTGATGAAAATTGGGCTGATGTTTGTGCATCAGCTGATGTTACTGCTGCTAAATTGCTGATGTTTCTGATGGGTTGCTTTGGGGGGCTGAAGTGTGCTGATGTGAGTGTGTAGGTATTAGGCCATAGTGTTAGGGGCTGGGGTGGTTGCTGATGCAGCTGATGTGCTGATATGGTGTCATGTAGCTGGGTAGGGTTGGCTGATGAAATGATTCAGCAGCTGCTGCTGCTGGAGTTCTTTAAGGGTGTGATGTGTGAGAGTGAGAGGTAGTATGAAAGAGCATAAAGGATAATGAAGATTGAGAGGGATCATGGCACACCTTAGCCACCTCTCTCTCTCTCTCTACACAAGGTCAACCCCAACTCTAATCCAATTTAAAAACTAGAACCCTTAATTAAACCCAATTAACTTAACCAAAAGGTTCAACCCATCATGGTTGCCTAAACTTGGCTAACCTACCTTGGACATCTAAACATGGTCCAGCCCTAGGCTAGCATGACCAACATATGAGACAAGTGTGGAAAATATTATGTGCACATTTTTGCACAAAAAACCAAAAATCCAATTAGCGATTTTTAATCGCGATTAACACCAACATAGCATATAATTTATCATCAAAACGGTAAAATGGCATATTTCCACAAAATAACCTATCTTAGAATTTCCAAAATTTTCTCCAGAATTTTCCCCATTTATTGGTATTTAATTATACCGACTATTAAAATATTTATTAAAAATTAATATTAAATTATGAAAATTCCCAAAAATAATATTTTATTATATATATTTTTTGAAATGTTACAGTCTTCCCCCCCTTAAAGAAATTCGGTCCCCGAATTTAAATTTAAACCCCCAAATTTTAAAACATTTCAATAAAATGTCCAAACCAACGGGGCTCCGGAATCATCAATACATAAAAGGCATCATAGTGCAATACATGCGCATGAGTAACGAGCAGATAACTCGAAATCACAACTCCGTCAAGTATTCCGCAATCATCGGAGTCAAGGTGAAAACACGAATGCCAAATCCAAGGCAAAAACCGATATGCTAGAAATCGGAACTATGCATGTAAATACCAAATCCGTACATGTAAATATCTGAAGGGAATGCATGCCAAATTTCTTTAAAGTCGATGTACAATGTGCATAGCACTGCATAGTGGCGGACGTCTCTATAAGAAAATAATCATATATGTATATATCTTTTGTTTAATATGCACGTCCCGCTGTTTTGAAAATAATTTAGAAGGGTTCCCTCGTTTTAAACGTTTTATGTCGTATCAGACACGTATGTAAATAATGAGACTATAGCTCGCTATCGGAAATCCCTTTGAAATCTATCAGTGCATGCAAAATATATCCAGGCACTGTCATCTGAGCAGTCCTGGTCAGTACGAAAACAAATCACATCAACGCAAAAAAAATGTACTGTTCCATAAGAAATCAGTCCCAAAAGTGCATAGGAAAGCCCTGTGCGTCCGGTGCGTACGAAAATCAAAATCCATACATGTGCCAAGCAGGTGCACAAAAACGACATCAAGGTGCAACGGGTGTGCACGAAGCATCTGTCATAGACAACGTGTGTGCCTGACAGCAAAATCAGGTGCATCTGACATGCACGAAAAATCTCGATTTAGTGCATCTGGTGTGCACCAAATCGCATCTCATAACATGTGCCCAACATGCGCAAAAATCCAAATCCGGTGCATCCATCATGCACGAAATCATGAAATCCAATATCAAGCATCGAACACGCGCAAAATCCAATCAGGTGCATAAATTACACAAACAAATATCGAACATCACCATCGAAATCGAAATCCAGTGCAACTAAGTGCACAAAATGCTAATCTCTGCACTGCAAGCATATGTGAACTATACCGAGTGCAAAAACTAAATCGTGTGCGTGCATACGCACAAAATCATCTCAAATGTCTAAACCCCATAAAATCACAAACATGTGAAACCAAGGCACGAAAACGAAATCAAGTGCAACAACTGTGCAAAAATTGTAAATACTCAGTAAGTACAACCATGGTGCATGAAAACACATATCGTGAAACCCAATCATCAAAACCAAATCATGCGAATAACTGCTCAAAATACCAAAACAAGTATGGCGGAATAGTCCCGCTCAAGCGCATCCTCCAAGAATCTCTGGCCAACTGTCGTAGTCACTCATAGCATATCTCGTCGACGATCCTGAACTCTGGCCTGCTGGTGTGTGTAACATGACAACTCCTGGGTCCAAGTCTTCTCTGTGGATTACTAATCTCTCGATCCATCGGCTCATCGGCCCTGTCAGATGTGCTAACGGGGACGATTCCGTTCTGGCACTTCTCTGGTCATCTCTCGGTCAATCATCGCGACCACTCGTAAAGCAGGATGTCACTGGCATCGGCTTCTGGCTCTCAGAATGCACGTGACCCATCTGATCCTTGGTGCAAATATCATTGCAGCAGTGTCCTGGAAGGAATCCTGCTTAAGGTCTCTTCCAAGTCTCATCTCTGCCAATTGTCCGGAAATCATCATCCTTTACTATATCTGTTGCTTGCTCCGGAACGGCTGCATACTCATCGTGAATCCTCCTGGAAGGTATATCCAGTATTCTGCCTAGGCAGGCGCATCGCATCTCTGATGTCGGCGGAGTGGAATGTCATCTCGTACAGATCTGGTACGGACCTCTTACTCCACTTTCTCTAATGTCGACTGCTTCGGACTCGTCTCGTCGTGGCTGCTTGGACTGAGCTCCAACGGCTATCCTCGTATCTGGAGTCTCCCAAGAAATGCATCTTACCACCTAGCATCCGAATTAAGTCGAGCCATCCGATCGATTCGTCAAAACCTCATAATCCCCCAAGAGCTCAACATCTCGGGTACAGTATAATAGTATCGAGTACATACCACAGCATCGGTGGTCCAGCCGTAGGAGGGCAAACCCAAGCCTCACTAATGGCGCTGCAGAACTGCCGCAAACCCTAAGGTTCAAAGGCTTTCACACGGTCATTAAGTCGAGTTAGGGTTTCATTCTTCTAGAGGGACCATAGAATTGCCTGCATGTCTTTCCGAGTACTTTAAACTTGGAATAATAGGTTTCTGACATTCGATCGTCTCTGTCGACTCTCAACGTCTCCACGTGAAGTCGTCTCAGCTGGAATCAATCTATCTGATGACCTCGCATCGGGGTAGCGAACGATCCACATGTCCTAGTCATTCATCATCGGGGACTAGCGACCTTCTATCATCTCTTAGTACACTCGTACCGCAATAGCTCTAGCATCTGGGGCGATATCTCGTCGTTCGCCGCAATAACTGGCTCACTCGCCTGCACGCTGAACGTGTTGGAGATAGTGCCCTTAGAGTCGATTATTGGATCACAGGCACGTGATTGCAATGATTGAGGGAGGACCTATCCCGGTAGGACAGTCTTACTCGAGATGATAGTTTGCTATCTGGTTTACCTTTATCATCGTGTACTGCTTTAGGCGACCTGACATGTCGCTATTGCACGTTGATAGAGCCCCTAGGATTCTTGCTTGACTGCCAGCAGTATGAGGGCGATCATATAAGTGAGAGCTGGAGTCTATAAGCACATCCTTAAAAGGTCCCTAGTCGTGGGAGTTTCGAGACAGGGCATCGATTCTCCAGAGTAGACTAGTGTATACAGTCGAGACCCCGACGAGGGGCGGTGGCCGGTCTCACAAGCCACTGGTGTCAGTTGGTTCACCTAAGATGTATACAGGTGCTCATTGGGTTATGAGTACACCGGACAGGACTCGCCGGGAACATGCTAGTTGGTCTTATACCTGACGTCAGATAGCAGTTCCCAGGTGACATGTGTACAGGTTAGTTCATCGACCTGGGGATCGTCATTTGTCTCGTGTGAGTTCCCACTGTGCTTTGATTACTACCCTACCACGGCTCAAAGGAGTCGTGCAAACAGGTTTTAGTTGGGTACAGTCCCGAGCCACATGGAGGCAGTGAGCGGATCTTCGGGGGTTTCGTCTCTCCCGGTATTGGGGGTGAGGTCGCGCTGTGTCTAGGAGAGCCATTACACAAAGACCTTGGCCAAGGCAGGAGATTTACTGGTAGGTATTCCAGTAGTATCTCAGGGTGTTCTGGGCTACACTCCGACACGACTTGTACCGCTTTTGGGGGTCTGACTTTTACCAACCCCCTAGGCCCGACATGCGATGCTCATAGACGAACGGACCGGACTGTACGGATTTTGTCACTGACAGGCTCAGTAGGGCGTCAGGATGAGTTCGCTCATCGACGTCCCTTTTAGTCAATAGCTGGTGGTCCGTTACGTATTGGCTTATACCTCTGGCGTGCTGGTGGTTAAATCCACAGCCATAGTATTGACGAGTCTTTAGAGTCCACCACACTTTCAGTTACTCAAGCTTTCGGGCGAAACGCTGTAGAGGCCGTATGGAGATATGGCAGGGTCCGATCAGATACGTGCGGTATTGCACGGATCAGGATCGGACGGTTAGTACTAGAGGCCGTATAGATATATGGCACGGTTCGATCAGATACGTGCGGTATTGCACGGATCAGGATCGGACGGATATTACTAGCCGGCTTTGGCTTAAGCCGGATCCTAGTATAATACAGTGTAGATTCTGTCTCATTGCATTTGTATCCGAACGGAATACAGATGCAGGTGTGTATGCACAGTATGGGGGTTTTCCTGTAATTTATTACGGGACCAGTTTTCTGGAGTTGCCAGTTTGCTTTCCGTTCCGGCCGGTTTTCCTTTGTTCTTTCCCGGGCGGACTTTTCCGATGGAGGGGGTTATTTGCAATTGTGCAAATAACTTTAGTGGAGGGGTTTTATTGCATAAGTTTTGATATGATAGCATCTTTTCTTTTGTTGCACCATTCTTGCATTAATGAGATTGGAAAGGTTTGATGTGAATGAAGTATGGTTCATGTTTGTTTGTGGTCACCTCTTGATTCTTCCTACACTCACCTCCCTTCATGCTTCATATACATTCTTTCCTCCACCATTTTATTTGATGAGGAATGATAAGTTTTTCATGAGAGAAAAAAGAAAGAGAGAAGAAGAAGAAGAGAGCTTCATCTTGAGAGTTTCATTCATGATCTCATTTTCTTGCTAGAAAAATGCAAGCACCATTTTTCTATTCTTCATTCCTCCATCCAAAGGCAACAAACCCCAAAGAGACAAAGCACTACACTTCCTACAGCACATCTTGAGCATGTCGAGTTGCCGGCTTCATGCCCAAGTTGCCTCGGTATAGAGGCGGGAGCCCGTAAAAGATGCAGGCGACGTGGTGCCCTTCCGGCGAGGAGGTGACGACCGGAGATCCCGCGAGGAGATCGGAGTGGAGATGAAGACCGGAGGACTCGGATCAGTCGGTATATCTCTAACCCATCTTCTAGTTAGTTTAGACTTGTTAATGGTTACGATCCGGGTGTTTAGTGCGCGGTGGTGCCGGTTTGCTAAGTCCGCAAAAATTAAAGTTTATCACCGTTTCCGCATTTGGCCGTCGGATTGACGGCCGGGGCGCCGCCGTGCACTCACAGTGGTATCAGAGCCTCGCCATTAATTTCGTCTAGCTTCGTTTGATGTGTTTTTCAGTTCCGATCGACCAAAATTCCAAAACCGTATTTTTTCCTTCACATCAGTTTCTGTTGAAATTTTTTGAAGTCTAAAAATTTTTCAGGTTGTAAAATATTGATGTACTGGAAAATCTAAGAACTCTGTAAAAATTCGACGAAGTAACTCCACAGTGGGAGCGCGGAAGCGCCGCGAAAACCCCCTTCCCGCCACCCTTCCGCCGCACACTGTGGAGATCACTTCACCATTTTTTTTCAGAGGCCTTCTGTGCTTAAAATATGGGTTTTGGAATATTAAAATTGGGCCCAGGTTTTCTGTGAGTGCTACAGTTTTGATTGGGGGCCCACTTGTTAATTTTTGGTCAATCGGAAAATTTTAAACACATATTTCACAGTATTTACATTATATCTGCGACCGTGAATGTCACTTGATCGGTAAATCCGGTCTAACTGCGATAGCCCGGTTAGACGAATTTGCGAACGTGACTTTCACGTTGATGTTCTATGTTTATGATGTGATGTTGCGGATCGGTCGTGGGGGATAGCCTGGATGCAATGCTAGTACTGTGCTGTTGTATTATGTATATTTGATATTGCGGGACGAGCGTCCGACATGTGGACTGCCGTCACTGTCTGATTGTATTATTCTTTTAGGGCACGACCTGGTTGCGGTCGATGTACCCGGTGTATGTATATTTTACTTTCTGTACTAGGATTACCCCGCGGAGGGGTGCACGGGTAGCCGGGTTCTAGAGGGCAACAAGCCCGCATCTCATGGCATTGAGACGGAGGGGGCTTCACTCTAGGATTGGCGGGCTATTCGCCGCACTCGTAGGGGGTACAGGTTGACCCAGGAGGGGTGCCCAAGTTACCGGATTCCGTGAAGTGCTGGGTGGTCCATTCACGGTGCTGAAGGGGGCTGCCTCGCTTCAGGTTTTGGCGGGTGACTTGCCGCGCCCGTAGGGGTCTAGGTTTTCATTGCACAGGCTATCCACACGACCAGGGGAACGTCGGGTTTCAGTAGTGGCTCTGTGAAACCCGGGGATCCCAGATATCTGTTTTGTTCTGTGATGCTGTACATTTCTGTGATGTTGCATTTCTTTTAACGCCTTGAGCGAAATATAATATATTGGTATATATATTAGTAGATGTTGTATATGTTTTTCACCCGCGCTAGTCCAGTCCCCGCTCTGCCGTTAGTAAGCAAACCTAACGGGTGATGACGGGACCCAGTGGCGAATGCGGATGGCATATACGTACGTCAGTATATTTTCGTTCTTTGTGGTGTGATCAATTGATGGGACTGCATTGATTCGGATCAATGCAAGTTAAACAAACCTATTCTGATGTTGTTGGAACACTTTTCAAAAAGCTTTTATTGCAAGGACGTTCACTTTTGTTTTGCATCGTGGTATTCATTTGGAATATCCTGCTCCTCAGTCGACGAGGCAAGGGCCGAGATCCCTTCACCGGGAGTGACCCCTTGGACAGAAGTTTGCGTCAGGGCATTAACTTCACTATAGCCGATTGCTTTTGCTTTGCACCGTGGTATTCAGTTGGAATATCCTGCACTCCATTCTACGGGGAAAGAGCCGAGATCCCTTCACCGGGAGTGACCTCTTTAGTAAAGGTTTTCGTCACTATATTTTCTAAAAAGCTATCAGTTCCTTCAACGATATCAAGTTCATTACGTTAAAGGTTTTCGCCAAAAACCATTCGTAGCCCTCCGTCGTTTCATATAGGTAGTCAATAGTATTCAAGCTGTGTTTGTTGGCCAAAGTCAAGGCACAGTGTTTGGTAGCTGTTGGTTATTCATATGCAGCATAGATAGATGCGTTGGTTTGGGGCAGTCGTATAGCCTTGTTGGCCAAAGTCAAGGACTTGTACGGGTGGGCTCAAATTAACCTGGAGAATGACGGGCAGAACTTGACATGTGACTTATGATTTGTTGGCCAAAGTCAAGGTCATAAGAGCATGGGGCAGAAATCACATCGGGAGTTTCAAAAGAACTGAAACTTGCCAGATATGCGCATACCTTCTGGAGTGTGATACCGTGAGCGGATTCCGTCACGTTATCATGCGATGAGAGTTGGATCCCGATTCCCACTGATGAGTTGGTTTACTCCTCGGGTGACCCCGACTAATTCTTCTTTCAGGTTTGGAGGAGAATTTGAGGTACAGTGGGAGGTTTCCTGATTAGATAAATTGGTAACCATTCTGATCTAGGTTAGAGTGCACGCTGAGTGTTTCTTTTCTCTCTCTCTCTGGCAGCGACCATTGACCCGACCCTAGACTATGACTCAGAGACCAAGTTAACCGAACCTTCTTAACACTGGCTTTTGGATTATCAGAGTTGCAGACCTCATTGCCACTCCTACTTTTACCCTTTTCTCCAGGACACCCCGTATTACTGCGAACGTCCACTTCCATTGGACAAAACCATCGTATGGTTAGATACGAACTCGAAGGACTTCGAGGATGGTTTATGGTTCTGGAGAAAACGAATAGGACTATTCAGTTGTCTTTTCTTTTCACCCTCTCTCAGGTTGCGAGTAGTCCTTAGTTTACGAGTAGTACACCTATTATGCAAATTGGATAGTCTTCTTCCAAACCATAGGCTGGTGCCGATCGGTAGGGAATGAAGAAAACCAGTTAGCCTAAACGGTGTACAGAAGGTATTAAGTTCAGACAAAGCAAGGGATTAGTAAGAGGGCAAAGTAAATTGCGACTGCTATTCACGACCAAACCAAGTATTTCTTCGCCAATCTTAAATCACCTTTGTATTTCTCCAGGACACTCCGTATTACTACGAAGATCCCATTTTATTGGATAATCCATCGTATGGTTATATACGAACTCGAAAGGAACTTGTTCCAGTTCGGGGATGGATCCTGGTTCAGGAGAAATAGGAATAAAGTACATTCAGGTGTCTTTTATCTTCACCTTCTCTCGCGTTGCGAGTGCTCCTAGGATTAGGACAGTACACCCTTTATGCTTATTGGTTATTCTTCTTCCAAACCATAGGCTGGTGCCGAACGGTAGGGAAGGAAGAAAACCATTTGACCTAAGGGGTGTGCAGAAGGTAATGACTAAAGACATATAAAGGGATTTGGAGAGGTGGCAAAGAATTATACGGTTATAGTTGTGAATCTGGATAATGGTAGAGGCATTACTAGGAATACCAGGATACCCCATCGAAACATTTCAATGTTTCAGTTCAGCTGTGTACTGTTAAAAGAAAACTGATTTCCCGATTGGACACTTGCTCCAGGGTATGTATTTACCAGGTTTGATTTTCACATCTGTATGGTTTTACAGATGATGAGTGGGAGTAAGTTATTGGGAATTGGGTGATCATCCTCATTATATCGGGATTCGTTGTAATCGGTGATATTTGAGGAGATCACCTGGGCTGTTTGCCAGTCGGCAAATATTTGGTTTTGAATATCCGCTGTTGTGCACCAATTTCAAATTGATATATCTGTACGTCTATTTTCATAGAGTGAGATATACCTTTTGATATTATGTCGATGACATTTACCTATATCAGTGGATGGTTAGGTAAGGAGCATTAAACAGCGGTGTAATTCTTCTTAACCATAAGTACAGTTTTCAACCTACGACACACAGTGAAAGAGTTGTTAGACTCAGCGGACTTATACAGAGTATTGTATGTTGTCCAGAGTCCATTAGGACAGAGGGGTTTTGGTCCTCGTACTATATTCTGTTTACTTTTAACTTCTCTGGTTCTTAGACATGTGTTTCGTAGAAACACAGGGTCTAAGTTTTGAGGAGTTATAGGTATTTGAATAGAGTAGAGAACCAGGTGTAGCAAGTATCGGGATTCTTCAAAGTGATCGAAGATGTAGATACTTGTGTATGGTATTCAGTTGATAGTAATGATAAAGAGAAATTGCTTCTTTTCAGGTTACTCATAATTGGAAGCATTCCTAAGTTGAGTAACGCTGATCGGCCTCCTTCCATTTAGTTGAC
This sequence comes from Agapanthus africanus, assembly GCA_030015575.1. NCBI lineage: Eukaryota > Viridiplantae > Streptophyta > Magnoliopsida > Asparagales > Amaryllidaceae > Agapanthus > Agapanthus africanus. Next base: position 106,321,687 of record JASDDO010000031.1, read on the forward strand.
ATGCACTGGAGATAGCTGCATGATTTGAATCTGGTTCAATTAAATCAGTGCCTCTGGTTCTATATTGGATATAGAACAGTTCATATCTTAACGATGTTAAGGTACGGGGAGTTGTCCGGCTTATGCTTAAAACCAGACTCTGGATAACTCATAGGCACGTTTCTGTAATGGCTGTTTGTGGGTTGACCCAGGCTATGATGAGGGTTGATTTTCTACCATCTGGAAGATCAATAGTGATATTGTTCTTCACTCGCCACAATTTTAAAAGAAATGGATTTTTTCAGAAAACAGTAGTGGGAGTATGGTAGAACTGGAAGTGATTCCAGAACCGCAAACGATTACTGAAGATTTGATAAGGAACCTAAAGATTCAATCTGGTTTGACATTCCATTGGCCACTCCGCAGATAAGGTGGGTAACTTCAGGCACCCGAGAGGTACTTCGGTTGCCTCAAGGACGGTGACAGGGAAGTTCTTGTTTACCCACACTTGCCATTGTTGTTGTTCCAGGCTGCGAGACCCGGCAGGAGGATGAGTATAGCGTCGTTCTAAACTTGCTTTAGAAGTGCACGTCTATATGACTCTGCCAGAGGGTTGTCGTAGTCAGTGGGAGCAGCGGAAGCATTGGTGGATATCAGGCTTATGTCTATTTATAGACTAAAGCAGATATAGCGGAGATAGATCATCTATTTCTGATGTGACAGTCATAGGTTTGACGTCATCAGAATAGGGGATGTATCTGTTGAGAAGGTAGTAGGAAGTGATATTCCTATACTACGATCGGTTATACTTTGGTCGTCACACAGTGGTTTCTCCACATAAGATTTGGACATTATATCAGACATACTGGTTACTAGATCTATGTTTTTAGATCTAGATTTGGGTGGTTTCCCAATCAGGGTACCTTGACAGCATTCTAAGAGTATTTAGAATGGACGACTCCTGGCACGGTAGTGTACCTGCAGGTGATGGAGTCACCCTCTCTAAAGGTGTCTTACAGACTAAAGGGGAGAGGGATGTGCATGATTGGCAGATCATTTGCTTAGGCAATTGAGTCAATCATGAGATGTCAAGTACCACACCAGATGTTGTTCTTGCACTAGATGCAATAAGTTGATATTGATCCAATCCTGGAGGAACAGTCGGAAGCAGTTTTAGAACATAAGTGGATGTTCTAGGGATATGATAACGACAGCCTCATTTGGGAGACAGTTATCATTCCAGGCTTCCAAGGTGACATGGACGACAGGGAGGTTGTCAGAGTTATAGTTTTCCTTCTAACGAGGGGCAGTATTTTGGACAGGTGGTCCAAGGCAATACTGAGGGTGGCATGGCGCAGGATACTGATTAAGTTCAGTTGACGATACAGTCTAAGAAGTTTGGATTTGGAGTTCATTTATGAGCTAGGTCCCATCAGACATCCAGACATTCTAAGACAGGTATTGCTCATTTCGGGAGATGGTTTTCTCCGCGAACTTGAGATATAGAGAGACATAGAAAGAAACATCTAGGCAGATCCACTCACTAAGGCTATTCCTCGAACGCAATAGTTTCACAAAAGGGATTTGTGAGACTGACTAGTAGAGGAGTTGGGTGTTCGGTATCACACGGGCTATGAGTATGCGACATCGCAATAATTAGCCTTGAGTGCAAGTGGGAGATTGTTGGAGATAGTGCCCTCAGAGTCGATTATTGGATCACAGGCACGTGATTGCAATGATTGAGGGAGGACCTATCCCGGTAGGACAGTCTTACTCGAGATGATAGTTTGCTATCTGGTTTACCTTTATCATCGTGGACTGCTTTAGGCGACCTGACATGTCGCTATTGCACGTTGATAGAGCCCCTAGGATTCTTGCTTGACTGCCAGCAGTATGAGGGCGATCATATAAGTGAGAGCTGGAGTCTATAAGCACATCCTTAAAAGGTCCCTAGTCGTGGGAGTTTCGAGACAGGGCATCGATTCTCCAGAGTAGACTAGTGTATACAGTCGAGACCCCGACGAGGGGCGGTGGCCGGTCTCACAAGCCACTGGTGTCAGTTGGTTCACCTAAGATGTATACAGGTGCTCATTGGGTTATGAGTACACCGGACAGGACTCGCCGGGAACATGCTAGTTGGTCTTATACCTGACGTCAGATAGCAGTTCCCAGGTGACATGTGTACAGGTTAGTTCATCGACCTGGAGATCGTCATTTGTCTCGTGTGAGTTCCCACTGTGCTTTGATTACTACCCTACCACGGCTCAAAGGAGTCGTGCAAACAGGTTTTAGTTGGGTACAGTCCCGAGCCACATAGAGGCAGTGAGCGGATCTTCGGGGGTTTCGTCTCTCCCGGTATTGGGGGTGAGGTCGCGCTGTGTCTAGGAGAGCCATTACACAAAGACCTTGGCCAAGGCAGGAGATTTACTGGTAGGTATTCCAGTAGTATCTCAGGGTGTTCTGGGCTACACTCCGACACGACTTGTACCGCTTTTGGGGGTCTGACTTTTACCAACCCCCTAGGCCCGACATGCGATGCTCATAGACGAACGGACCGGACTGTACGGATATTGTCACTGACAGGCTCAGTAGGGCGTCAGGATGAGTTCGCTCATCGACGTCCCTTTTAGTCAATAGCTGGTGGCCCGTTACGTATTGGCTTATACCTCTGGCGTGCTGGTGGTTAAATCCACAGCCATAGTATTGACGATTCTTTAGAGTCCACCACACTTTCAGTTACTCAAGCTTTCGGGCGAAACGCTGTAGAGGCCGTATGGAGATATGGCAGGGTCCGATCAGATACGTGCGGTATTGCACGGATCAGGATCGGACGGTTAGTACTAGAGGCCGTATAGATATATGGCACGGTTCGATCAGATACGTGCGGTATTGCACGGATCAGGATCGGACGGATATTACTAGCCGGCTTTGGCTTAAGCCGGATCCTAGTATAATACAGTGTAGATTCTGTCTCATTGCATTTGTATCCGGACGGAATACAGATGCGGGTGTGTATGCACAGTATGGGGGTTTTCCTGTAATTTATTACGGGACCAGTTTTCTGGAGTTGCCAGTTTGCTTTCCGTTCCGGCCGGTTTTCCTTTGTTCTTTCCCGGGCGGACTTTTCCGATGGAGGGGGTTATTTGCAATTGTGCAAATAACTTTAGTGGAAGGGTTTTATTGCATAAGTTTTGATATGATAGCATCTTTTCTTTTGTTGCACCATTCTTGCATTAATGAGATTGGAAAGGTTTGATGTGAATGAAGTATGGTTCATGTTTGTTTGTGGTCACCTCTTGATTCTTCCTACACTCACCTCCCTTCATGCTTCATATACATTCTTTCCTCCACCATTTTATTTGATGAGGAATGATAAGTTTTTCATGAGAGAAAAAAGAAAGAGAGAAGAAGAAGAAGAGAGCTTCATCTTGAGAGTTTCATTCATGATCTCATTTTCTTGCTAGAAAAATGCAAGCACCATTTTTCTATTCTTCATTCCTCCATCCAAAGGCAACAAACCCCAAAGAGACAAAGCACTACACTTCCTACAGCACATCTTGAGCATGTCGAGTTGCCGGCTTCATGCCCGAGTTGCCTCGGTATAGAGGCGGGAGCCCGTAAAAGATGCAGTCGACGTGGTGCCCTTCCGGCGAGGAGGCGACGACCGGAGATCCCGCGAGGAGATCGGAGTGGAGATGAAGACCGGAGGACTCGGATCAGTCGGTATATCTCTAACCCATCTTCTAGTTAGCTTAGACTTGTTAATGGTTACGATCCGGGTGTTTAGTGCGCGGTGGTGCCGGTTTGCTAAGTCCGCAAAAATTAAAGTTTATCACCGTTTCCGCATTTGGCCGTCGGATTGACGGCCGGGGCACCGCCGTGCACTCACAGAACGGTGCTTCAATCATCATGTATAAGCAATACACCAACGGTCATCAAAATCTGGCTGGCCTCTGTCAGTGGCTCAATCCTCTGGTGCCAATCCGCACGTCTGAGTATTCTCATACAGCGATCCATCAGCGCTCATGGCGCGAAAACACAATTAAAGGACACATCTCTACAATCGTGTGTCGCCAGAATCATGCCCTGGTCAGTCCTCGTTCATGACGAGCTCGCTCTGACCACAACTCTTAGCCGTAGCTCTCCCTGCCCGTAATCGTGGCAGCAAAACCATGACTGGTACCGATGAGGCTAGATCAGGAATGAATATGATACTGAGCAAAGAAATGTACATCCTAAGGTTTCTTAAGTGGAGTGGCGTGTCGTAAGTATACCGCGGAACATACCAACGGTACGTCACTCTACTTTAGTCACCTATTCCATCAACCAAGGGTCATCCTACACTCCGAAGGTAAAACCTAACGCTCTGATACCAACTTTGTCACGTCCCGAAATTTCGGAACATGACCGACACTTAGGCTACGAACGTCCCAAGGCGTACGTGCTCTAAGTAAGCCGAGCCCAGAAATCCAAACCAAGAAAAATAGTAGAGAGTAGGAAGAACCATAACAAAACAACCAGCTAGCAACATAATATACAACGCCTAAAGGCGAGGATCACAACAGAAAAGGAAACTCAACCAGCAAGAAACCCAGAGAAATATAACGTGCGGCTCTAAGGTCGAAAGAATAAACATCACTGGTCTCTATCTCAAATAAATACATGTTTGGTTGATGGAACTTCTAGATACAACTGAAATATAATATACAATGTATAATGATGGGTATGATACAATAACCTACCTACTAGCAAGTCACCTGAAAGAAGTTGTGCCCGCAAAGCCGTAATGAAATCCGTACGGCAACACCTGCAAGAAACTGGGGCACAACGGAGGTGAGTTGCCAACTCGTGAGTAGAAAAAGATCTACGAACAGAAATCGCATGTATGGCGCAATCCTAGGTCATACGATCGATTAATATAATCCTCAAATATAAATAACCAGCATTCTATAACAACGACTAGGGTAAATATCTAACCCAGGTGTAATCCCATGTGCCCGTGTCAGTGCATCAGGTAGCAATGTATCAAATGAATGATGTATGAATGCATGAAAAGTATGATCAATGAAATCAAGTCTCTATGTGATCCATGTCAGTAAATAGGTAGATCCCGTCCACGTGTCACCACAATAAGCATCATGCATGTAAATATGAGGATAGAGTCAAAATCATGGAAAAACATCATGAAATCTGTGCCCAGCATCGGCACAAAACATAAATCCCAATATCTCGATATCCCTGTATCACAATCTCTGTACCTCAATATCTCAAATCTCAAGTCTCAATCATAATATCCAGGGCGCTGTCAGTCCAGATCGGCCCCTACCATCCATCTCATGACTACGACGGTATCCTCCGGATATCCGACGCGTCGGGTAATATCACCGGTCGGTAGTGCGCCCCTGCCAGGCTCAACGCCATCTCCTGCGATCTTCTTGCCCCGGAGTACCGCACCGGGTCCACCATGTACCCGCAATCGGTCTCATCCGCCTCCTCGATTCGGGTTTCACATGTCGCTCTCAGCACCGAGAAAACACATGGTGGACGCACTGAAATATCATATCAAGGGTAACCGGGTTTTTTTTAAAACATTTACATAATCTCTTTGAAATATCCACGGTTCCCAAATCCAGAAATATCATAGAAACAACATATCTCAATGCGTATAATCAGGAAGCATGATGTATGTGACATATAAATGAAATGCAAGTATAACAGTATATCATGCAACATGGAATAATAGTATGCACATACAAGGGTCATATCCTGATGCAATAATACTACTGTGTAGTGACATGGCAATTACCGATGAAGATGTGTGTGAGCTGGCAAGTAAGTGTATGTGGAACATACGCATCATCGGTAATGGTGCTGGTGTCCTAACAACATGATATCAATAATGGAATAAGAATCACAAAAAGTATGCGATGCAGAGTAACAACAATAATATGCGGGAGCTGAATGCTAAACACCAAGATAGCTAAACTGCATCTAATGTCATAAGAGTCATATAGCTACACCACTATAAGGCTGAGCTAAAGCTAACAGTAGGTAAGGGAAACCGCCTAACCTCTGAGTCGATACATATATATATATATACATATATAGTCGGTGATCCCGCCTCGATCATATCACATCCGATACCATATCTCTATTATCGGTTATTCCCAAGTCAAGTAGGCGGATCATACACCAAAATATAGCTCGTACGTGAATCCGTCGTACGGCATCCCAAATCTGGGTACGGGTCAATATCACATTCGTCATATCATCCATCGAGTATTCTCTGTATCAACTATTAATAATCTAGGTACTGACTTACGTCTAGTACAATGCTGACATCATCAATATAGTTATGATTTGACTACTGATCGACAGTCTCGTATAAATCGATATCATCATCACATATCATCACAAGGAGTATACATCGCCCAAGGCGGCCTATCACAAATATCCCGTCCTATCATATCATGTCACATCCTATCTCGTATCATAATCACATGTCGATCATCTAAAATATATGTATCACTATGCACATGGCCTCGTCATCCAAGACCCGCTATCATATCAGGACGTATATCAAGTACGAATCCTGCCAATCACCGACATCATAATCTCAGATCAACTCTCATCGACTCATCTCAATCCCAAGTATCATCCTCAAATCCGTATGTGAACACGTGGTCCCATACCCACATGAACACATATCTATGTAGAATCCCATAACCACATATGAAGTACAGATGTATGCAAGTATGTATGTGTGTGTAGGTGTAGTGCACCCATTACCCTAGGGTTTCGCGATACTAAATCATCCAACACACTAATGTCCATCCTAAATATCACCATTTATCCCAAATAACATATAATAATTTGTTGGTGTGTATACACATCCGTATACATCACCACGAACTGCGGGGGTGCTATACGCCATCCACCCGACTTCTCCCCGTAGATATAAATCTACTCACCTTGTTATATGTGTGCCGGTGCCGATGTCGCTATTTGCATCTCCAACGTTTCGACGCCACGTAGGGTACCTACAAGGATATCACACGCTAAAACACATAAAAACCATGTCGGAAACCAAAATAGTGCACGCTACGCCCATAGGTAAAAACCTGTAGCCGTGCGTGCAAACACAGCCGATGCTCACTGGTCGTTGGCGTTCAAACGCCACCTGACGGAAACGAATCATCGAATATCAAAATCCATACGAAAACAAGTCGTAAATCATGCCGAATTACGCCGAGTATAACAAATCTGGTATTTTGGTGAAATCTGGAACAAACCTTGGTTAAACTGGTCTTAACAACACCTAGTAAGACTATACTAACAATCAAAACCAACACTTGGTCAAGTCTCACTCAAATTTTCCTAAACTAGCACTAATCTCACTATAAACACTAAATTTCAGCTAGAAACCATGATAAAGGAGTCGGGTTGCAAGATTATACCTCAAGGGTCCTAGAATGAAAGAGAAAGGAAGGAAGAGGAGGTGGGAAGTGGGTTGCTGCTGCTGGGTTACTCCTTTTGCTGAAGCTGTTTTCCTTTGTTTCTGGAGCTGATGTTGTTTCCTGCTGCTGCTGCTTGTTACTCTCTCTTTTTCTTAGTTGCTATTTGCAGCAGCTACTGCAGGGGCTGGGGTTGTTTTTGGTGGTGAGATGAAGTGTTGTAGTTGTGGTTTGATGGTGGTGTTGTGGGGTGTTGGTTGGAATAAAGTTGTTGCTGCTGTGGCTGATAAAAATATGGCTGAAAATGTGCTGATACTATTTTATTGGTGTGGTGTTGGTGTGTTTATGATGGTGTGGTGTGAGTTGTGAGGGATGTAGCTGCTGATGTGCTGATATGGGCTGATGGTGTTGCGGCTGATGTGATGAAAGTTGGGCCGATGTTTGTGCAGCAGCTGATGTTACTGATGTTACTGCTGCTAAATTGCTGATGTTTCTGATGGGTTGCTTTGGGGGGCTGAAGTGTGCTGATGTGAGTGTGTAGGTATTGGGCCATAGTGTTAGGGGCTGGGGTGGTTGCTGATGCAGCTGATGTGCTGATATGGTGTCATGTAGCTGGGTAGGGTTGGCTGATGAAATGATTCAGCAGCTGCTGCTGCTGGAGTTCTTTAAGGGTGTGATGTGTGAGAGTGAGAGGTAGTATGAAAGAGCACAAAGGATAATGAAGATTGAGAGGGATCATGGCACACCCTAGCCACCTCTCTCTCTCTCTCTCTACACAAGGTCAACCCCAACTCTAATCCAATTTAAAAACTAGAACCCTTAATTAAACCCAATTAACTTAACCAAAAGGTTCAACCCATCATGGTTTCCTAAACTTGGCTAACCCACCATGGTCATCTAAAAATGGTCCAACCCTAGGCTACCATGACCAACACATGAGACAAGTGTGGAAAATGTTATGTGCACATTTTTGCACAAAAAGCCAAAAATCCAATTAGCGATTTTTAATCGCGATTAACACCAACATAGCATATAATTTATCATCAAAACGGTAAAATGGCATATTTCCACAAAATAACCTATTTTAGAATTTCCAAAATTTTCCCCAGAATTTTCCCCATTTATTGGTATTTAATTATACCGACTATTAAAATATTCATTAAAAATTAATATTAAATTATGAAAATTCCCAAAAATAATATTTTATTATATATATTTTTTGAAATGTTACATCCACATTCGCCACTAGGTCCCGTCATCACCCGTTAGGTTACTTAACTAATGACAGAGCGGGGACTAGACTAGCGCGGATGAAAAACATATACAACATATACTAGTATATATATCAATATATAATAATCGCTTCAGGTGTGATAAATGCAACATCACAGAAAAGTAATAAGTATCACAGAACAATACAGATAATCTGGGAGCCCCGGGTTTCCTTTGAGCCGCAACTGAAACCCGACGTTGCCCTGGTCGTGTGGATAGCCTGTGCAATGAAAACCTAGACCCCTACGGGCGCGGCAAGTTACCCGCCAAAACCAGAAGCGAGGCAGCCCCCTTGAGCAAAGTGAATGGGCCACCCAGCACATCACGGAATCCGGTAACTTGAGCACCCCTCCTTGGGTCAACCTGTACCCCCTACGAGTGCGGTGAATAGCCCGCCAATTCTAGAGTGAATCCCCCTCCGTCTCAAAGCCATGAGACGCGGGCCCGTTGCCTTCTAGAACCCGGCTATCCCTGCACTCCACCGTAGGGTAATCCTAGTACAGAAAAGAAAATATGTACAACGGTGACATCGACCTCAACCCGGTCGTGCCCCAAAAGAATAATATACAAATATGCAGTGACGCAGTCCACACGTCGGACGCTCGCCCTGCGATATCAAATGTACAAATAAAACTAAACTGTACTGACATTACAGCCAAGCAATCCACCATGACAATCCGCAACATCACAGCACAACACAGAACATCAACGCGAACGTCACGTTTGCAAACCCGTCTAAAAGGACTATAGCGATTAGACAAGTTGTACCGATCAAATGACATTCACGGTCGCAGATAGAAATGTATGTACTGTAAACTAACGTATTTAAAATTTTGATCGACAAAACTTCCTGAAGTGGGTCCCAAGTGAAAATCCAGCACTCAAAATAATCTGGGCCAAAACAAAATATTCCAGAAACCATAATTCCATAATAAAGAGCCCCATAAGAAAGATTGCGCACTGTAGCCCCAAAACGGCGGCGGAACCGCGACTAACAAGCAGGTTATGCGGCGGTTCCACGGCGGTTTAGTGGTTCAGTTGCTCAAATTTCTTCTGTAGTCTTAAAAAAACCTGCACGATTTTCTGATACACTGAAAATGATTTTGCGACCACTTTAAAAATTCGGCAGAAACTTGAAAAATGGAATTGCGGTTTTGAAAATTTCGTTCGATCGATATTCTAAAATCGTTAGAACAAGCTAATATGGGGTTAATGGCGTGGCTCTGATACCATGTTAGTCTACGGTAGTGCCCTGGCCGTCAATCCGAGGACAAACGCGGAACAAAATCTTTTATAAATTGGCGCTAACGCAGACTTTTATCCGGATCGTTCCATTAACCCTATACTAGCAACTACAAAGAAGTTAGAATGGCTATACCGATCGATCCGTGTCCTTCGGTCTTTAGCCACCATCCTTAGCTCCTCGTGGCATCTCCTATCTCGCTCGATTTCCGGTCTCCTCGTCGAAGTGGCACCACGTCAAGGAATCTTTTTACGGGCTCCCTCTTCAAAACCGAAGCCACTCGGACATGAAGTTTGCTAGCCGACATGACCAAGGTGAAGTAGAGAATGTGTGCGATTACTTTGTCTCATAACATCCATGGATTCTCAACACATGAGATGGTATGGATGGAGGTTAAAGAAAAAGCCATTAATGGAAGTTGTGAGCACAAGAAGAAAACTAGTGAAGAAGAAGAAGAAGAGCTTGCTTATTGTGTGGGATAAATTCACTATCTTAATCTCAAGACCAAGCCCCACTATTAGTGGCTGTCCTCTCTCTCTCCACACATCAATTCTACACAATAATCAATCATGAAAATGGACATGGCAAAAAAATAACACCATGCGTCACCAAACATGCACATGCCATATTTAATGCTCTTGATTAAGACTTGCACTCACAATTTCTACTTAATAAACATTAATCCAAATGTTTAACACAATAAATAGAATGGCATCTTCTAAAGTAAACTCGTGACGGATCACAAGAATACCCCTCACCTGTATATACATACCTACATCTACATTCCGACTGAATACGAATACAATGAGACTAAAGTAATCCAACAAATCTAATACTAGGATCCGGCTTAAACCAAAGCCCACCAGTATGATCCGTCCGATCATGATCCGTGCACGAGTGAATGTATATGATCGAACCCTGCCATAAAACCATACGACATCTACAACGTTTCGCCCGAACTTGGGAAACTTTCTGTGGCGGATTCTAAAGACTCATCAATACGTTGGCAGTGGGTTTAACCACAAGCACGTCAGTAGCACTAGCTGTGCGTAACGGCTGCCCATGTATTGAGCAAAAGGGAAGCAGACGAGCGAACTCATCCTGAAACCCTACCGAGCCTGTCAGTGACAATATCCGTACAGTCTGGTCCATTCGTCTATGAGTATCACATATCGGGCCTAGCGGGCGGTAAACGTCAGACCCCCAAAAGCGGTATAAGTCGTGTCGGAGTGTAGCCCAGAACACCCTGAGAAACTACTGGAATATCTACCAGTAAATCTCACTTACCCTGGCCAGGGATTTCGTTTAATGGCTCTCCAGACACAGCGCGATATCACCCCCAATACCGGGAGAGACGAATCCCCTGCCGATCCGCTCACTGCCTCCATGTGGCTCGGGACTGTACCCAACTAAAACCTGTTTGTACGACTCGTTTGAGTCGTGGTAGGGTAGTAATCAAAGCACAGTGGGAACTCACACGAGACAAATGACGATCTCAGGTCGATAGACTAACCTGTACACATGTCATCAGGGAACTGCTATCTGACGACAGGTATAATACCAACTAGCATGTTCCCGGCGAGTCCGTCCGGTGTACTCATAACCCAATGAGCACCTGTATAAGTCTTAGGTGAACCAACTGACACTAATGGCTTGTGAGACCAGCCACCGCCCCTCGTCGGGGTCTCGATCCGTATACACTAGTCTACTCTTGGAGTATCGATGCCCAGTCTCGAAACTCCCACGACTAGGGACACTTTAAGGATGTGCTTATAGACCCCAGATCCAACGTATATGATCGCCATCATACTACTGGCAATCAAGCATGAATCCTATGGGCTCTATCAACATGTAATAGTGATCTGTAATGTCACATGAACATGTACATGATGATAAAGACAAACCAGATAGCATACTATCATCTCGAGTAAGACTGTTCTACCGGTATAGATCCTCCCTCAATCATTGCAATCACGTGCCTGCGATCCAATAATTGACTTTGAGGACACTATATCCAACAGGATGATCCTACATCCATTGGTGTTTGACATCAGAGAAGGTATACGGGTGCTCAGTGGAGACTGGGTACACTGGACGGACTCGCCGAGAACTCCTAGATGGTATTATACCTATCGTTAGATAGCAGTTCTCTGGTGACACTGGTACATGTTAGTCTGTAGACCTGAGATCGTCATAGAGTATTGTGTGATTCCTACCGTGCTTTGATTTCCACCATACCACGGTCAAGAGATCGTGCAAAAGGTGGTTTTTGGGTACAGTCCCGAGTCACATGGAGGCAATGAGCGATAGGAGGTGTTTCGTCTCTCCCGGTATTGGGAGTTGATGTTGCGCTATGCTCGATTGGCCATAACAGGAAATCCCTTACCAGGGTTGCTGAGATTTACTGGTAAGTGTTATCAGCAGTTTCTCGAACCATTATGGACCTTGCATCGTCATGACTTATCAGGCTATTGGGTTCTGACATTATACCACCCCCACGCTGTGATATGCGAAATATCTGACGAAGAGACTGGACTGCACGGTAGTGTTACTGATTGGATTCACAGGAGTATGAGCAGGCTTGCTTGTTGATCTTCTGATCGCTCAATACCCGGGTGGCCGTTACATTTAGCAGACCGCTTGCGGCTTGTGGGCCGTTACATTCAGAGCCCTACACAGAGGTTTCCTGGTTCATGCGAAACGGAGTAGGAGCACATATGTGATATGTGCGGGACCGAGATTAATGTGCGTACGTGATACCACATTCTATTCTCGTGACTTGTGACATTGGTCAGTTATATGTGATATAGCCGGATTATCGGATCAAGTGTTGATTCGTTAAGTTGTTGCATTTGATATTAGCCGGTTATACAGAATATAGCCTGATTATTAAATCAAGTGTTGATTTAATAATTTAATGTATAACTATATATTTGATATATTACATTACATTAACTAATATTAGCTCACTTAAGTATTCATTTTTCTCACTTATGATACATTGATATATATGTGATATATATTAAATGTATTGTTTTCCTTTTGCACAAAATATATATGTGATATACATTTTTGTGTCATGCAAGGTTACACATGCAACATGTTTGTATGAGACTCACACCATGCTAGGTTAATGCTAGGGTTTTATTAGTTTTAAGTAATTCAAACATTTGGAATTAGTCATGGATGAGCTTGGAGAAGCTAGTAGAACATCGACTTAGTCCACTTGTTTGTCTAGCTTAAGATATTTGTTAATCCAACCCTTAACCTTTAGCCTTGGTTTATTCTCTACAAGGGTTTGGTATGACATATACCAACCATGGTTGCATTTCTAACCTCATGAGATTTTTTCTCTTCATCACTTTCATTTTCATCTTCTTCTTGCTCTTTGAAGCTCTCTTGATTTTCATGAAGTGATGAAATTGAGTGAGAAAATAAAAACTAAAGTGAGCCCACTTCCTACTTCATCATCCTCTACTATTAGCTATTTAGTTTCGGGTGTTTGCTTCACTATTCTCACCATTAGTGAAGAGGTAGCATGAGCTTGAGTCTCCTCGACGTAGATATTCTTCGGCATCGAAGACATTGAGCATAGTTGTTCTTTTCTTCAAGTGAACCCTCTCTAGAGTCCGGGAGTTCACCATTCACAGCGAAGGGACTAAGACATAGAGCTTTAGAAGTGAAGGACCGGTCTACAAAGGTTGTATTCCCTCATTCACTTAGATGTAAAGTAGTTTACATGTTTATTCGTCGGATTTTCTAGTAACGATTCTAGGGTTAGGGTTTACTAGAACAGAAAAAAATTTAATTGGTATGGTCGATGCCACCCGAAACCTTGCTGCCATGCTAGATAACCCAACACAAACAATACCTAGAATTAGGGCCACCTAAGTCAAATCACTAGACCGTTCCTAGACTTCCAAAGGACAAGACATAGGAAAAATTCTCTATCACCTCCTAATTAATCATCCAGCCAGGTAAGTGCCAGGTAAGTTGGAAGTATCCGCTATACGAATCACCGAAATAGCGGGCCTAATTAAGTAATCCACTTTCCTTAGTCATACTTGCTTTAGACACCACAAGAAAAATGTGGATAAGCAATAAATTACCCACGACCCTCCTTTATCCTAATTGAGCGCGATTGTCCTTAGAGACTTGATCTAGATATATTTTATTAATGTAGGGCGATGCGTATACTTGTTTGTGATTTATGAGGCCTAGGAAGGGTGATGAAATCATCACCTATTCTGAATTTTGGGTTTCGTATCCCTTAATGTTTGTTTTAAATATGTAAAACAATCTAAAATCCAAAACACGAAAAATATTTTTTAGCGGCGTTGTTCGCAAAGATTCCTGCAGGTAAAAACAGTTTATTGGAGTTTTAGAGGAGAGAGGAAGATGATAAAATAATACCGGAAAGATTTAGGGGCTTAACTCCTCAAGATAGCCGCGATTTAGCCGCCAAATGCTCTATTGGGCCGCGGTTCCGCCGCCGTTTGGTGCAATCTCCACTCCAAATTTTGGCACTGCACTCCAATACTTCAAATTTTTACAGTGTCTGAATTTTTGTTGGTTCACTCCAATTGCTCCAGATTTCTTGGAAAACTCGCACAAGAATCGTTAAAAACCCAAAATGCGGTTTTTTGGTTCTCTTTTTATTTTTTCGGTTTTTATTAGAAATCAACCCGAATAACAAGAAAAATATTACGACCGTTTCCTCGGCAATGGAGCCATTTGATTGGTTCGAAAAAGTGAGTTTTTATGTGTTCTAAATTACTGCAATCAATAACGGTGTCACAATAGCTAGCTGATAGTGAGTATAGGTCGTCTACAGGGAAATGGTGAATTATTTTTCTTGTTTTAGACGAGTTAATAGAAGAAAAGTGAGATTTTTATCGTTTTCTACTAAAAAGATTTGAAAAGTTTATAAGAGAGGGGTTTTTAGGGTTTATAGGATTTAGTAGTTAATGGATGGAGTTTTAAAAATAATTCTTTCTATCTTTTAATTATTTAATAATAGAGAAATAGCGATGAATATGGATTAGGCTTCTTGGAGGGATTAAGGTTCCCTCTACTGACCCTTGTCCTTCCATTGCACAAGTCAAATCACATAAATACCGTAGGCATGAAATCAAAATCAAACATCTCGAACGACATCAAATCGAAATCGAGTGCAACTGTGGTGCACGAAAACTCAATCATGTAAATAAACCGCCCAAAATACCAAAATCCAAAATGAAGGATACGTGATATTCGAATTACCAAATCGCAGATTGTAAACACTGTCGTCGATATGTCCTTCCTTCAAAGTCGAGAAGGTGTCGGTGCATCCAAAACTAGCAGAGCAAGATATCTACTTGCCTCCTGTTCATGGTCTGAAACCTTGTGCCCTTAGGCTCTCGTCTCTCACTGCGAATTATCAGTTACATAGCTCCTCGGCTCAACGGCCTAATATGGAAAAGATGACGGAAACAGTTCCGTTCTGGCACATCCTCTAAAGATCTCTGGCCAACTATCATGGCCACTCATAACATGTGGCCTACTGGGTGTGCGTGATACGACCGATCCTGGGTCCATGTCTTCTCGTGCAGTATCCTAGAAAGATTCTGTCGGGGTCTCTCCCAAATCTCATTTCTGCCGAACTGCCCGGAAGTTATCACCCTTTACTAAATCCATTTCTTGTTCTGGAACAGCTGCATACTCATCACGACTTCTTCTGAAAGATATATCCATATTCAACGCCTCTGCATGCGTATCGCATCTCTTATGTCAACAGAGTGGAACGTCATCTCGTCAAAATCTCATACAAATCTCTTACTCCACTTTTCTCTAATGTGGACAGATTCAGACTCATCTCTTCGTAACTGTATGGACTGTGCTAAAAACAGCTATACTCATATCTAGAGTCTCCCTTCCGAAACTACGAACTCGACAGCTCAATATCTTGTGGTAGGTATCTGGCCAACTACGCCCTCAGAAACTCTTCCAAATTATCGGAGGAATACTCTTCATTCGTCCGTTTTCTATCGACTCTCAATGTGGCTGTGTGAAGCCCTCTCTAGCTAAAATTAATCAATCTGATGACCTCACATCGGGGTGTGCAAACAAACCACATGTTCTAGTCACTCATCTAAGGATGACTAGCGATCTTCTATCATATCCCTAAGTACAAATTCATGCTGTAATAGTTTCAAGCATCTGGGGTGAAATCTTGTCAGTCGCAGCAATAGCTGGCTCATTCGTCCGCACGCTAAACAATGCTTCAATCCTCAAGAATAGATGATACATTAACGGTCATCACATTCTCGCTAGCCTCTAGCAGTGGCCCGATCCTCTGGTGTAGATCTGAACGTTCGAGATATCTTAGTAAAAACAATCCATCAAAACGCTAATGTCACGAAAAACATAATAAATGACATATCTATGCAATCGCGTGTCACCGGAATTACGCCCTGGTCAGTCCTCGTTTAAGATGAGCTCATGCTGACCGCAACTCTAGCCATAGCTCTCCATCATTAATGAAAAGAAGTAATATTAGCTATTAGGGCAAGAGTATTATAGCTTGAATTGAATTCTTGAGTGTAGGGGTGAAATTCACACACACGTAGGGGTATACGATCGATATGTGGAGGAAAGATAGAAATAAAGAATAAGTCTTATATGTTCCATAAATATGATAAAAATTCCGGATTGGAGACTGCGCTTTAGAAGGAAAACTCAAGAGAAACTGAGATCTTTCTAAATTGTCAAAACATATAGGATCTTAGGTTAAATGAATAGGAGGCATGAAAAATAAGGGATGGATATTTCTAATTTAGCATGATAGAGTTTCTAACTTAGATACTAAATCGTAGGATTCGTATCATGGTTAACTTATGAAACTAGCTTGACGGGATTTTGTGGGTAGTATCCGCTGAAAACCCTCAGGAGACAACACTTCTCTTACTAGGGACACCTAGAGGTTCAACGGCTTGTTGCACTTGCTAAATGCAACCGTGATGCTTACAAAAGTGAGCTTAGAACTTATTGAAAATAAATAGTTTTACTTAGGACGAGCAAAACATAAGTTTGAGGGTATTTGTTCACACCAGAATTTTGCATCTAATACCGCCCATTCTTCTGCTTGTTTATATATAGGTAGGTGCTTTTGATCCGTATTTGCTACATGATTAAAGGTTATAGGTTCCCGGTCCAAAATAACACAAATCACCCAAAATCTCTACAGTTATGACAAAATCCAGAATATCTGCCAAAAACAAATAAAATCCGGGTTCCGGCCATTCACACCTGTCAAGTGCCGCTTACCAGTATAAGGGACAATATCCAGCAATGGTCATTCATGTTTGAGACAAGCACAGAGCACAAGAGAGGCAGCATAAAGATCAAGAGCTGCGCAGAGCTCGAGAGAGATCAAGGCCAAAAAAATTAAAAGAATAGCTATTTTGGACTGTTGAAAATCTGAAGATATTTTGGAACCATTTTACAATTTTGAACCTGTCAAACAGAAGAACAAAGCAACACTAGGAGGCAAAAGAAAAAATACACACTAATTCCCAAAAGTGACTGCGGAACCGCGGCTAAAAGTAGGTTTGGATGGCGGATCCGCGGCCGCCACGTTTTTTCAGGGGTAGTTTTGTACTTCTATATGATCTCAGAATATGGCCCTAGGGTTTCACTCCTCTTCTTATAAATACTCCAGTTTTGAGCCAAACCTTGGATGCTTTTCTTTACTTAGATTTAGTGTAGTTTAGTGTATAGTTTCTTCTTTTTCTTCATCTATTCTCCATGAAAATTGTAGTGAAAACCTTTTGAGTGGAAGATTATTGAAGATGAGGGTTTTTTATAACTTGTATTTTTAAATTCTTGCATTGTAATTTTAATTCCTAGTATAACTTTTATTATTTGTTGTTAAAGTAGTTATTGGTTTTTGTTTTATTGTTTCTCTTTTCTTCTCTTCTAATCCGTATTTTCAAGCTATGATACTCAATGGAGTCCCTTACTTAGGTGTGGGCCCAACTAGTTAGCTTGTTATCTTTGTAAAATCGTATTTTCCATTCTTTTTTCTCTTCTTTCTTGTTTTATTTTTCTTTTAATGTGTGAATAATTTACACACTTGTTAGGGCTATGGAATGTGGTATGAGGGATGGCAAAATCTCTTGTATTTCTCTTCGCCAAATAACTTAAAGTGAACCCAGACAAAACAAACACAACCCCCTCCTTTGAGCGTGCTATAAGTGACATATAGCCGCGACCTAAGTCGAGAATTCTTTTAGGCACATTACAACATGACATGTAGTTGTGACCTAATTGGAGACTTGGTTGTGTATGTTTAGCCTAGGGTTGGAAATAAGAGCATGTACCGGACGGACAAAGGGCACTATGAATGGATTTAGCGTTGGAAAACTTGCTTAAACTCGCAAATCCCATTCCTATGTCTTCCTAATCCCCGCTACTTCCGATTATTCCAACATCATTTCAAGAATGGCAAAAGATAAGTACAAGACTAATCCTAACTCTACTAACCAATTCTAACCTTAACAAGTTTACTTAAACATAAAATACAAACACTTAGAGTAGACTTGAACAAACATATACATTCTTTAATTGACTCGTCTAAAACAAGAACGAAAACATACAATCTCCCAGTGGACGACCCGTACTCAACCGACTAGCTACAAAGTGAAACCGTCCTGATTGCGGTAAGTAGAACATATAGAATGCATAGCACAAAAACCCTCAACAATCAAAATACAAGGTCCAAATTTTGAGAAGTTATAAGTATAAGAATAAAGTAGAGAGCCATGCGTTAGAAGTATCAGGATTCTTCGAGATAATCGAATATGTAGATACTTGTGCTAGGTATTCCATCGTAAATAATATATTTGAGAACTTGTTTTTCTCTCGGGTTACTCATCCGTGGGTGTGCTCCTTGATGAGTAATATTGCACGGCCTTTTTTCCATTTAGTTGATATGCATAGGAAACAGTTGCATGATTTTTGAATTTGGTTCCAATTAAATTAGTGCCTTTGTTTTTTCTATATTGGATATAGAATGGATTCATATCTTAACGATGTTAAGGTATAAGGAGTTGTCCGGCTTATACTTAAAACCAGAGTCCGGATAAACTCAAGGCACGTTTCAATAATGGTAGTTTGTGGGTTATCCCGGGCTTTAACGAGGGTTAACATTTTACCATTTGCAGGATCAATACTTATATTGTTCTTGACTCGCCACCTTTTTAGTAAAATGAATTCTTTTCAGAAAAAATTAGTGAGAGTATGGTAGAACTGAAAGTGATTTCAGAACCACAAACGGTTACTGAATTTTTAGTATAACCTAAGGATTCAATTGGATTCGACAACCATTAGCCACTCTTCAGTTCTGCTGGGTAATCTCAGTCAACCGAGAGGTACTTCGGTCTTCTCAAAGAAAGTGACAGGAAGGTTTTGATGACCCTGTTCACTGCCGAAAATGGGGACGGACCGCTTAGGCCGTCATGCCTGAATTTGGGGGCAGATGCTATTTGTATTTATCCGTCCACCTCTCCGAAGATGCCAAGTTGATTTATGGCACCGTATATCGGAGGTTTGGATAGATGCAGCCGTTGTAGCAGACTTCGTCAGATTCCTCCTCGTTTACGAGGGGTTTTTGATTGTGGGGATGCTTTTCCCTGCAGGCGCAAGCCCCTGCAGTTAATTACGTTATCGCATTGCGATAATCACTTTCTCCTGCTCCAGAAGTTCACTTCGTGTCGTGTGTGTTTGTTTTATTTTTTGGTTGCCCATGGATTGTATACGGAGACTAATTTGTGTTGTCGCCCATAGGGCGTGGATTAGTCCAAATCCGTATATCTTAGATTTGGGTTTGGTTTGATTTAAGAATCATTAATCACGTTAGAGATTAAGATCAACTTAAATTTTTGTTAAGGATGCGTTAGTCCAATTTGTGACTAAGATCTACTTAACAGGGTTTTAGGATCATTCAGATCCAACAAAAGAGCATTTGAGCTCTATTGTTTTAGTTTAAGGACGTTACGGTCCATTGTTAGTTTAAGAACGTTTCGGTCCGTAGATCACCATTCTTGAGGTGAGGGTTTAGTTTAAGGACGTTTCGGTCCGTAGTAGTTTGTGGACGTTACGGTCCGTAGATCACCAATTTTGAGGTGAGGGTTTTAGTTTAAGGACGTTACGGTCCGTAGTAGTTTGAGGAAGTTACGGTCCGTAGATCACCATTTTTGAGGTGAGGGTTTTAGTTTAAGGACGTTACGGTCCGTAGTTGGTTTTAGGACGTTTTGGTCTGTAGATCACCATTTTTGAGGTGAGGGTTTTAGTTTAAGGACGTTACGGTCCGTAGTAGTTTGAAGACGTTATGGTCCGTAGATCATCATTTTTGAGGTGAGGGTTACGGTCCTTAGTAGTTTGAGGACGTTACGGTCTGTAGATCACCATTTTTGAGGTGGGGGTTTTAGTTTAAGGACGTTTCGGTCCGTAGATCACCATTTTTGAGGTGAGGGATTTAGTTTAAGGACGTTACGGTCCGTAGTTAGTTTTAGGACGTTTCGGTCCGTAGATCACCCTTTTATGCCCGTGTATTTTTTACGTGACGGGATGTACGGCAATGATGTGGGATACACCTATTTGGGGCGTGTTTTGGTTTAAGGTGTGCATGTCAGCTTGGGAAGTGCACCCAAAAGCAGTTGGTTGTTGGGACCCGCCAGTTCTCTGAAGACGTTGAGGAATTACAACGACATGCATCAGAGATATGGAGAGATGTACCCTTCAACCAATTCCCGTGTCTGAGAGAAGAGATCATGGTGGACCATCTAAGAATCATTAGCCATTTTTGGGGGACTACGATTAACTTAGGAAATGTGGGATGAACATTATCTTGGATATCATGAGTCATGTCTGGGAAGCAATGAACCCATGGGCTCAATTGATCTGAATTAGGGACCTAGCCAACTTAGGCCTGACGCACTCAGTTTTCTTTTATTTGAAAGAAGTGCTAAGCATTGGTTTGGGCTCAGTCCCTTTTTCTTGCACAAAGCGCTGAGCACTTATGTGAGTTCTGACGCTCACACTTTAATCTCTCTTTTCTTTAGTCTCTATATGGTGTGCTGAGCACTCTTTATGGCGCCCGCGTGCGAAGCACGTGAGGCGATAGGCGCTGAATGATGAGTGTCAAGCACTTTTATGTTCTGTGGTGCTCACGTGAGACGCTGGGCGCCAGCCACTGAGTGCTAAGCACTCCTTATTTTGTAGCGCCCACGTGAGGGACACGTGAGGCGCTGGGTGCTGAACGCCAGTCACTAAGTGCTGAGCACTCCTTATTTTGTAGCGCCCATGTGAGGGGCACATGAGGCGCTGGGCGCTAATTCTTCCTTGTATATTTTGTTCTGATGAGTTCAATTTCCTTGTTCTTTTCTGAATTTTTGATTTCCAAGAACAAGTTCGTCCCGATGAGAATTAAATTCTCAACTTGTGGGAGACTTGTCTTGTGGATCTTAGATCCAGAGAAAGAACTAAGTTCTTCTTTTTTAAAAGGTTAAACCCTTCAATAGATAAACGAGATGCTTTGATCTCTTTTTTTTTTATTTACCTAGAGTTTTTTTCTCTTAGAAGGGATATCTTTTTCTTTCTTCCTTTTTGAAGCTTTCTGCTTTGTTTTTTTCAAAGCTTATGGGGGGTTTCCTCTTTGTTAGACTTGAAGTCTTGGGTCCGTTATATAGTAGAGGCAAGTTTGTTGATTAGTTGAAGAAATCACTCATTTAGAGATCCTAATTGAATTGTGGATTTTACCCACCGTTGGATCTTTGATCCAAAGACTTCTGTGTTACAGAAGGTATTTTTCTTGTTTTTAACAAGATTAGGAAAATATTTTCCCACACAGGATTTATTTTGTAGATCGGTGATTCTTTAATCACCATTGAATTTTTAATCTAACGGTACTCTGTTTTATAGAGAGTGATCTTTCTTGTTTAGAAAGATTTGAGGAATATTTTCTCAACAAAATTTAATTCTGCATTCTGATGATTTATCATCTCCATTGGATCTTTGATCCAACGGATCTGTTTAATAGAGAGTAGAATTTAATTCTATTAGGGGTCGGCGCTCACGTGATGTGCACGTGCGGCGCAAATAAGAGTTTTTAGCTCTGGTGTTGGCGCCCTCGTGACAGGCACGCAAGGCGCTGCCTCTTTAGTTTTGAACAGAGCTTTGCTCTTTTAAGAGTTTTTAACTCTGGCGCGGGCGCCCTCGTGGCAGACACGTAAGGCGCTGTCTTTTGAGTTTTGAATAGAGCTTTGCACTTTTATTGGGGAAACAAATGCCCCTCCACTGCTGCGCTCACGTGGCTCACACGTGAGTGTAGCGGTGGCATCTTTTCCACTGTTGGATTTTCTCGGAAGTGGAACCGTCTCCCTGTGCCTATAAGTAGGGTCTTTGGCACTTGAGATGACTGTTGTTCATCTTCTCTAAACTTCTTCATTCTGAGAATATAATTCTCTTTTCAGAGCTTAGATCTCTGCCCAAGGAAACTCTTTTAGAGTTAGAACTTTTCCAAAAACTTGGTAAGGATTATGATCAAACCCATTAACAGAGCTTTGCTCTTCTTAGATCGTAGATCTTAAAAACATGTTTTAGGATTTCTTAACCCATTATTCAGAGGTTTGCTCATTTTTCATAAAGAACTCTTAGTGTTTTTAGGATTCTTTTTGCAGATCTTAAAGATCTTAGGGTTTTACCTTGTCAAAAAGCTTTGCTTTTGAGGGTTCTGGTATATTACCCTATTGTTTTACAGAGCATGGCTCTATGAAATTTTGGGGAATTTTATTCCCCTCTTAATTTTCCCGACAGATGTGAAATCTGTTTGCAGAGCACAGCTCTCGAGGGTGTTTAACTCCTTAGTCCAATGATATTTCTCGTTAAATGAGAATCCTTTTAGGATTCTATTCTTAATGAGTGACGGCCCCATCAATGATGGGGCGTTACCTTAACTTTTTGGGCCCCTTTTGTCCTTTTCTTTTGCACTGCAATGCAGTACAAATTTTTTAAGTATCAAAGAGCATTAAATTTCTGAACATAACATCAATAGTTGAACCTTTTCCTTTTGTGCAGGTGCTATGGATTTCAACTCTTCCTTCCCTTTCATACGTTCAGAGAGCGCCTTTGCTGACGCACCCGTGGATTGAGAAGTCTTTGCTCTTATTAAAGATCATTACCCGGAGCAGAAATCTCTTCACCTGTGGGGGTCATGGTATAATCAGATTATCCAGGGTCGGCGCAGTTTTTCTTATGTAGCGCCCTTAGAGCCAATTTCAACGATTCATAACGCTGATTCGCCTCAAGTGACTTATGCCGTAAAAGAGGTCAGCCGGACCTCGGAGGGTCGCCTTCAGCCCTCCATGGCATCAATACCCGTACAGCCACCGATGGATTTGGACATTTTAGGGGGCGCATATGCCAAGGCAAGTCGCACCCTTGGGGGAAAGTTTATATGATAGGATTGACTCCTCTCCATTCAGCCGGCTACCTGCAGTGGGCTCGGTATATTCTGTCGGCCAAGAAGTCGCTGCTGCTAAAGTTTGGGCTATATCCTGCAATCTATGCGTCCCTTTTTCAATATCCCACGCCTCATGTGTGGTGGGTCAAGGCTTTTCTGGAACAGTGGAACATCCCAACCCACACATTTCTTATATCGGACCGGGAGGTCTCAGTTTCCTTGAAGGAGTTTGCGAAAATTTCCGGTTTACCGATCAGAGGGGAACATTACGATGAGATACTTCCCCTGATGAGTATATCTTTGCCACCAAATCAGTGGTGATGGTCCTTACTCCAGATAATGCCGTTCAACACCGGTTCCCGAGCCTAATCAAGGTGTTGAACATTTATGAGAGTTTGTTCTTAGAGTCTGGAGAGCACGGAGTCGGCTTTGCAGATTTCATCGCCCGCTTTCTTCGCCCAGAAGTCTTGTCAAAACAAGCTGTGAAATTCGCCAAGCTTGACAACCCGTTCGGTTTTGGTTTATATAACTTGCCGACGGCAGAGGCGGATTTAAAGAATTTCTTCATTCCAGACGTTCCGGTCATCCCTTTTGCAAAGCTCGCTGCTCCAGACGTCGATGAAGAGACGTTCTTTCTGGGGTTCATCGGCCTGTGGTTGAATTAGTTTGTGCTTCCGACGCATCCTCGCTATATAAGGTCGTCTGTCTTTTATCCGGCCTATCACATGATCGTAGGGACGCGTATGGCCGTTGGGATCGCAGGGCTGGCTCGTCTATATTATGGCCTGAGCTTAGCGGCAGACACTATTTAGCCGGGGGTAAAGCCCGTACATCTTTCGTTGCACTACTTCACGTCGTGGATCGAGATGCACGTGCTCGGTGCTTTCGGTGTTCACAAACGACCCCGCTTCTACGACAGCTACAACTTTTCTCGGGTCATGTATCTGGTTGGCGCTTCTGGGTCAAACCCGTCGCAGCGAGAGGCTCGGCGACTAGTCCTCCACCCGCGCATGGTTAGGGATAGCATGACCTTTGTCAATAGAGTCTTGAATATCAGCAAGGAATCTACTAAAGTGGTGCAACCGTTGCGTGACACTTTCAAAGACGGGGCTTCCACGTTAAGGGCTCGGGAAATCTTGCACCTGTATTCCATCAGGCCGGGCTTTTTAGTATTTAGACAGAGCGCTTTGGTATTGTTTATAAGGTACAACCCACACCGCTTCGCTCAATAGTCAGGTTATAATCAGGGTGTTCCTCTCGAGGCATTCCTAGCCGAGTCGGCTGCTTCAGAGGAGGGTATTCGCAGCGCGCTCCACCACTTTATGCGATTAAATACGGGGTCCCAATTTCTCATTAGAGAGCTGAGCTATGTGCCGAAAGCTTCGAACGCTTATGTGGCGTGGTACTAGCATGTGACGGGTGCTATTATAAGGGAAGAAAGGCGGCTATTTCTCGATCACAAGGATGCAGTCCCAGCTGGTAATCCATCGGTCCCTTTAAAGCGACGGACCACCGTTCGTCCCTCCTTAAGAGGAGCTACTGCGGCTGTGGTCTCATGAGCTTTCCCCGAGAAGCTTCAATAAGATTTTCCCACAACTGCGGTAGCCATGGCGTCCCCAGAATCTAGCATTGGTTCGGAAATCGGGATCCGCTGCCCGAAGATGCCTATCAAGCAAAAGCTCTTATCATCGGCCGCTGGTGTCCATTAGCAGAAAAAGAAGAAGTCTTTATTCCCTGCCGACGTCATATTCGGCCAAGAGCCCCATGCTCCCTACAGTGAAGGCTTGTGCGAATACGACGCCAATGAAGGTTTGTTCGACACGCCTGCGATCGATACTGATTTACAGGCTGCCCTCGCAGCTTCTGAGCAACTGGCTCGCGAGGAAGCGGCGTTGATCTCCATTGCGGAGTCAGGTATACTTCAGTTATATTCTTTTGCGCCTATCCCTTCTCTCTTTATTATGCTTCTATTAATGCTTTCTTCTTCAACAGGTATTTCTGTCGAAGAGGCTCTCACGGATTCCCTCAGGACGTTTAAGGAGGAAGAGAGGCTCCGCGCTTCTTTGGGCCTTGGTATAATTCGTTTCATTACGCCTTTACTCTTTTTTATTCATGATCTGACCCTTCTCTTCGCCCTAATGCAAGAACTACTGCAACTCAGGTCGTTCCAAGTGTAGTTCCAATCCCAAGTGGCGATGTAGCAAAGCTTCTAGAGCCAGTGATTATGGCCACGGACATCCTAAAGTCACCACAGGAAGCGTTGCTGAAGCAGCCGATGATGGATGCCGTAGCGGCGCCGGAGGCAGAGCTCGGTTTGGACGACGACGTCCCCTTGTCGGAAGTCTTAAGGAGGTCAGTTCTTACTGCTCAGACTGAGAGAAAGCGCAAGAAGCACACAGCGAGGGAACGTGATGCTGTTTTGGCCGCAGGTGCAGGCTCAAGCAGTATTCCGCCTGCTGACATTCCTTCGACGGATGTTCCTTCTGCCCTGTCTATTGCCCATAGACAGGTTGTACGTGCAGCTCGGGAAGAAACTGTCAAGCTACTTCAAGGTAACGTAACGCCCAGTCCTTTATTAGTACTTGGTTTTCAAATTCTGACATACGTATTTATTTTAAGTAGGTTCGAGTCCCGATGATGGTATGGCAGGTGAAACGTCGATGATTACAGAGCCCGAAGTAGCCACTCTTTCTCGGGAATCTGGGACTGTCCAGACCGCTGCTCTTTCTCCTTGTGGCTCCTTGGTATCGGCAGGTGTCACAAGCATTATGACGGCCCTCGTCGAGTCAGGGGATGAAGCTATGGGTACATAATCTATTCCCCCGAGAGAGTGAGGAAGCCGTTACACTTGGTGACGCTTCCGGCGCGGTTTCGGTACCTGATCTATCAGGTAGTCCTTGGGTTGTTGTTTTTGAGTTTTTCAATCATGTTAAGCCCTTCTAATGATATTTCGTTTGTCTTGAGCATAGGCGCGGTAAACCCTGAAGCTGTGCCGACTGAAGAAGTGCCGCCGACCGCCACTTTGACGGTCGTTGTCCCTTTGCTTTCTTCTGCGCCTCCTCAAATCTTGAAAGGTATGGGTTTCTCATTTATTTGCTTCACTGTGGATACAATCCTACTTGTATTGACTGTATATTGGTGCGACTCTGTAGGAGTACTTTTCGACCATTTGTACCAGGTGTTAAACCCATATTTTCCCTTTTAGTCGAAAATCGTTCCACCTTCTGGTATTGGTCAGTATATTCTTCACCTAATATTTCTCCCCATTTTCTATGAGTAGAATTATTATTGCTAATCCTCCTTTATATTGACCACAGTATCACGGGTCGGGGGAGGAAGCGAAAGAATAGCCACGCCTTCGGTACTCCCTATTCTGTCGCCTGCAACAGCCGGTACGATAGATTCCATCCCTCAGGTGTTTTCTTTGTCTTTCGAGTCGAAATTTGACCGTAATTCATTTTGCAGCGACCTTTTGGGTCTCGCATTCCTATGCCTGTAGGTCCCTTCGCTAAACGTACATTCTCCAGGGGCGCAGCGAATAGCCGGCGAACGTTAAGCGAGTTTATCGAAGATCTCAATACCGAGGCCCTCATTTCTGCTACAGTTTTTGCTGACGAAGTCAATCCAATGCTAGAGACGCTCATGAACTTCCATAATGAAGATCTTGTCAGTTCTTGGGTTGATTATTGTAGGAAGATCGAGGCCTGCCTTCACGAGATTGAGCTTAAGCGTCTCGCTCCTGAGGTGTTGGCCTCGAACTCTCAGCGGGCTGCGTGGGTCAAGCAAAGTGTCCCTTTCATTCGCTATTTTGAACAAGAGGCTGCCCTGAGGCGAAAGGAACATGAGACGGCTTCCGGCGAATCCGTCCAATTGTGTGGTCGGGTTGAAGCAAATGCTGTGCAGCTAAAAGCTATCTTCGACAACCTCCAACGATGTATTTCGGATGGATTAACGCTAAGGCAGAAGCTTGACTTCACCGAGCGAGTCACGCAGGACTGTGAAGCTGCCAAGCAATGAAAAGATTTTATCCCGTTTGTAGCAACGGACTCAAATCGAAGCGGAGTCGGCTGCTGTAGCTGAACACGAGAAGGAATTGAGGGGAGCGCGCGAGCGGCTTGTCAGTTTATTGAAGACGCCTCCTCCTTAATAACTGTCATTGTACCCCCTTTCTTGTACTGGTTATAAACTTCTGATTCATGAATAACATGTATTCATTTTGATTCCTTTATGAAATGTATCTTGTATTCACTTGAATTCATGAAAAAAGACATATTTTATTTCATACTGGCATTTCACTTTTCTTCGATGTCTTGATCTGGTGTGAAGTAGTTTATATACTCATTTCAGAGTTTGTAGTTTATTCACTCATCCCGGAGTCTCTAGTTTATGGACTCATTTCGGAGTTTGTAGTTTACCTTCCTTGGGCTTGTAGGCAAACCTGTCCTAACGTCACAGTTAACCCCTGCTCTTTACGACAGACGTCCGTTAGGGTCTATGGTACTAGGATTTTTGTCCGTCGTACCGTCGTGTTGGCTGATGCATTCCCCGATATGTAGACTTTACACTGCTGTTCGAGTAGTCCCGCGACTGTCTGTCTCTGATCCCTTCGGGGGATGGACAAGATGTCTTCAAGTAATCTCCTTAGGTCATATTACCGTCGGAAGAGCAAACGTTATGAATTTTCCATAACGCTTTTTACTTGAAGTTAGGCTCAGTTTGGGAGCCCCGATGAGTCATAACCACTCCGCGCTGGTGTGGGATGATCTCCGATAGTCTTTCTGCTTTTATTTGAGTTGCCGTCAAGACCCTGAAGCTAGGAATTTGGCCTTCGCTTCCTTTGTTGACACCGCGTCTTCTACAATGAGACGAATGTCGAGGTGATCTCTAGGTTGTTTGTGAACCGTCGAGGCTTAGAACAAAAGACTTTGCCGTGGCTCCGCTTTGTTGACGTTGCATCTGCTGTAACGAGACGAATGTCGAGGTGGTCTCTAGGTTGTTTGGGAACCGTCGAGATTTGGAACTAGGGACTTTGCCATGGCTCCGTTTTGATGACGTTGCGTCTGTTGTAACGAGACGAATGTCAAGATGGTCTCTAGGTTGTCTGTGAACCGTCGAGATTTGGAACTAGGGACTTTGCCATGGCTCCGTTTTGTTGACTTCGCGTCTGCATCCCTGTTGAAGTGAGAAGAAACGCCGTAGTTGATCTCTAGGCCGTAGATGTTGCCGTCGAGATCTGGCTCTCCTTTTGATGGAGCCTAGTGGGAAAATGTGGTTCTCTTTTCGTTTGTGCCTATGGATTGTATACAGGGGTCGATGTGGACCCACCTACAGGGCAAACGTTTCATATTCATTCATTTTTTTTCTTTCTGTGATGCTCTATCATTTCAGTTTTATATCGCAAAAGTCATGATTGCCCAATCATTTCGGCTTTTTATCGCGGTGCCTAATCATTTCGGCTATTTTTTTACTCGCTGCTTTTTATTGCGAGTTGCCCAAACATTTCGGCTGTTTTTATATGCATATTTTTTGCTCGCTGATTTTTATTGCAAGATGCCCCATCATTTCGGCTATTTTTATATGCATATTTTTTGCTCGCTGATTTTTATTGCGTGTTGCCCAAACATTTCGGCTGTTTTTATATGCATATTTTTTGCTCGCTGATTTTTATTGCGAGTTGCCCTATCATTTCGGCTATTTTTATATACATATTTTTTGCTCGCTAATTTTTATTGCGAGTATGGAACTTACGATTTGATACCAATTTCGGCATCTGCATCGCTGCGACTGGAATATTGTCAGGAGCGAATCATCATTTGCTGTGAAATTCCTTGGAATTTGATACTGATTTAAGCATCAGCATCGCTACAACTGGGATGTTTCTATGAGCGAATCATCATTTGCTTTTGTCGATTTGAACAAAGGTGGCTTAGCAAACAGGGTTAGGATCCTGTCGACTAAGGCTTTTTGGCTTCACGAGCCGTAGGGGTCTCATAAAGGTATTTCTCCCTACAAGTCGTGAGGATCTCGTAGGTGTATGTTCTCCTTAGAAGTCGTGAGGACTTCTAAGTGGTGTTTTCTCTTATAAGTCGTAAGGATCTCATAAGCGTAATTTTTCCTCGTAAGTCGAGAGGACTTAAGTGTCGCTCACTATATGAGGACATTCCTCATGATTGGTGGAACTTGAGGGGAAACGTTTATTTTTTCCCGTGGATTATATACAAGGGCCAATATCGAACCGCCTGTAGGGCAACTTGGGATGTATGACGGCTTAAGGACAGGTTTGGATCCCTGTAACTTAAGACTTTGAATCCTATGAGCCGTAAGGGTCTCACAGGGGGAGTTCTCCTTACGGGTCGAGAGGATCTCGTAAGTGAAAATTTTACGAGAATGCACCCTTTCGGATTTTCACAAGCTTGCCGGTTTCCCTGCTGTTTTTACTCACTGCGCCCTTTCGAGTTTTCATCCGTGCCCATTTCACTTGTGGACGTACCGTTTTTTTTACCCCTCCGTTTGCCAATGGAACTTAGGGGGGACTTAGCCACCGGGGCAACTGTGTAGCCAACGGGACTTGAGTTGCAGTTCTCGCCGTTAGGACTTGTGGACTTGAATTCTATTATCGCCGTGTTTGAGGCGACGTATTAGTTTAAGAACATTACGGTCCATTGTTAGTTTAGGGACATCTCGGTCTAGGGCCAGCTTCGAGGAGAAGTTTTGCCGGATACTACTTATAGAGTCTTGACCCAGAAAGACAGCGAGCGGACACGAGTGTCGTCATCTATCATTAACCTGAGTCGTGACTTGTCAAGCGTAGTATTTCTTAAGGAACCGGTCGTTTATTGGCCGGAAGGGTCTTTCGCCATGCATATCCATAAGCAAGTAGGCCCCACCTTGGTAGACCTTTTCTATGATGTACGGACCCTCATAGTTTGGCTCGAATTTCCTCCGCTTTGCACGATTGGGGATCATAGGTCTTTTTACGACTAGCACGAGTTCTCCTTGGCGGAATATTCTCGGTCTGGTTAGTCTTTCGTATAAGCGCGTCATCCTTACTTTGTAAGCTTCCAGGTTTTGCTGCGCTATAAGACAAGTTTCATCGAGGGCATGGAGCTCCTTAAGCCGAAGATGGACGTTTTCTTCATCCGTCAGCACATATCGAACTGCCACTCGTAGAGAGAGTAGCTCTATCTCCAAGGGAAGTACCGCTTCCGTGCCGAATACCAACGCGAATGGCATTGTATTCATGGACGTTTTGAACGTGGTTTGATACGCCCAGAGAGCTTCATGCGGTCTCTCATGCCAGTCCTTTTTGTTTCTGGATATCGTTTTCTTTATGATCTTCGTCAATGTCTTGTTGAAAGCATCAGCTAGACGTTTAGCTCGGGGATTTTAGACTGAAGAGTAACTCCAGTCTATATTTTGCTGCTGCGCGAAACGGTTGATCTTATGGCTCCAGTAGGCCGGCCCATTATCCGAGATGATCCGTCGCGGAGTGCCGAATTGGTAGATGACATGTGTCCTGAAGAAATGGAGGATGCTTTCCGTCTTCACTTCCCTTAGCGGTACTGCCTCTTTCCACTTAGAGAAGTAATCGGTCGTTGCCAGTATGAACCGATGTCCTTTGGATGATGCTGGTTCGATGGGTCCGATTATATCGGTTCCCCATATTTTGAATGGCCAGCTGGCTACCGTTGGGTGTAGCAGATTTGGATGTTGGTGGATGAAGTCCCCATGAATTTGGCACGAGTGATACTGCTTCGCATATTCTAGGCAGTCCTGAATCATCGTGGGCCAGTTGTAACCCATTCTCTTGATCTTCAGCTTCATCTTTGGCCCGGCTTGATGAGAACCGCAGAGTCTGTCACGGGTTTCTTGGACTACTCTCCTTGCCTCTTCTGGTCCCAGGCACATTAGCCACAAACTGTTGAACGATCTCTTATATAGAGTATCATTGACTAAGGCAAAAGACAGAGCTCGTTTCATGAGCTGATGTCTTGAAGATGCGTTTTCGAGCATTCGATGGGATTTGAAGTAGTCTATAAATACTTCTCTCCAATCCTTAGCCTTTTCTTCCTCCTCTAATTAGAAGGCCGCTTGTTCGGTCGCTTCCTTTCTTTCAGACAACTTCAGAGGTATTTCCGCTGGTGCGAGAATCCGGCGGCTTTGCATAATGATCCTTACGTCATCGAGGTTTTCGTCGGCCAGTTCTTTAGCGAGCTTGGCTAACGCGTCCGCCTTGCTATTTTCCGTACGCGGTATTCTTTCCAGGATGTAGGAGAGAATTTGAGTCAGCAGTTGCTGTACTCTTTCGCCATATTTTACCAACTCCGGTTTACACATCTGATAGTCTCCATTTACTTGGCTAACGACTAGCTGGGAGTCTCCATATATGAGGAGGTTTTCGATTCCCATGTCGACAACAATCTCAAGCCCCGCTATCAAAGCTTCGTACTCAGCCTCATTGTTTATCCTCGGCTCTGTCAAGGATAGGGAGAAACGCATTATCCCTCCTTGCAGAGTCATGAAGATAAGGACCATCCCAGCTTTGATTATGGGCGTGCTTTGCTTTTGCTTCTTCAAGGAAGATGCTCCGTCGAAGTATAGTTCCCATTGGACATTATTTCCTTCCTTCCCTCCTTCGATTGTATCGAACGCATGTTCATCTAACAATTCACAATTTAAGGGAGAATCGACTGGTATTGGATGCTCAGCGAGAAAGTCGGCGATGGCCTGGCCTTTCACAGCCTTGAGGGGTCAATACGTTATCGAGAACTCCATCAGGAGGAGGGCCTATTTGGCAAGACTTCCTGTTAATATGTCCCTTGACATCAGATATTTGAGAAGTTCCACCTTTGATATGAGATGGACCTCATGTGCTAAGGCGTAGTGCCTGAGCTTCGTTATCGCGAAGATCAGCGCCAGACAATACTTTTCGATGGGGGACTAGTTGTTTTCTGCCCTGTTTCCCCCAATTAGAGCAAAGCTCTATTCAAATTTTAAATTTTGAAATGAATTAACTCTTCATAGCAGCGTCAATTGCGCTGCGCCCTAAGTAGCGCACCAAGTGCAAAAGCACATGTGCGCTAGCGCTGAGAGTGCTGTGCTATAAGCAGCGTACCATGTGCAAAGCATGTGTGCGCTAGCACTAAGTGCGCTGCAAAGCAGCGCACGGGTGCGCTAGCGCTAAGTGCGCTGCACTCTAAGCAGCGCACAACGTGCAAAGCACGGGTGCGCTAGCGCTGGAACTAAAAGCTCCCCACCGTCAGATCAAAGATCCAATAATAATGATAAATCATTAATTGACTAGAATAAAATTCTGTTAAGGAGAGATTCTTCAAAATCTTTCCAAACAAAAAGACCGTGCTCTGTAAATCAGAGCACCGTTGGATCAATGATCTAAAGGTGATTAAAAATCACCAAAATTACAGAATAAATTCTGTATGGAAAGATTTCCCAATCTTGTTAAAAACAAGAAAATTGCCTTCTGTAAATCAGAAGCGCTTGGATCAAAGATCCAACGATGGGGAAATCTCCAAATCAATTGGAGAAAAGATCTCCTTAACTGATTGAACAAATCAGCTCACCCTATATAAAGGCCTCAAGACTTCAAGTCTCAGATATACAGAAGCAAATAGAGGAACCCCCCATAAGCTTTGAGAAAATTGAGAGAGAAGAGCCAATCTCTCGATAGAAGAATAACTTTTCTCAAAGGTAAAAAAGATAATAGAGATAAAATCATCTCATATTAAAAAGCAGAATCCCCTTCTTTAAGATCATAGATCTACAAGACCAAGGTATTTTACAAAGAGATCAAAAGATCTCATCATAAAATAAAAAGAAGAACATAATTCTTCTCACATATCATAGATCTATAAGACTAAGGTCTTTTATACAAAGAGATCATGAATATCTCATTATAAAGAAAGGGGGGAGAATAATTCAATTCTCTTAAGGATCACAGATCCATAAAGGCAAAGCCTTTCATCAATATAAGAGATTGAAGCATCTCGTATAAAGTAAGAAATTTTTATTCTTAGAATCTTGAGACAAAGTCTCTTATAAACGAGAATTTATTTCTCGGATCATAAAGTTGATCAGTTAGCGCTTGCGCTCATAAAATAGCGCTCCTGGACAGGCGCACAGCGCCAAGCGCACCGCGTGCTCCTCACGTGTGCGCTACTTAGCAGAAGAGCTTCAGCGCTCCACATCTAGCGCAAAGCGCTGCTGAGCCTCAGCGCTCCTAATCAAAAAGAGCCTTAGCGCTCCACATCTAGCGCAAAGCGCTGCAGAGCCTTGGCGCTCTTAATTTTGAAGAGCCTTAGCGCTCCAATTATAGCGCACTGCGCTCATTATCCGGCGCTCGGCGCCAAGCGTACCACGTGCTCCTCACGTGTGCGCTACTTAGCAGAAGCGCCTTAATGCTCCACATCTAGCGCAAAGTGCTCCAGCGCCTCAGCGCTCCAAAGATAGCGCACTGCGCTCTTCGACTGGTGCAAAGCGCCAAGCGCACCACATGCCCCTCACGTGTGCGCTGATAGAACATAAATTGCTTTTCAATAAGCCACAGAGCTATGATGAATGCTCAGCATTCAACAAAAAACAAAAATACTGTCAGAATCCAAATCAATGCTCAGCATTGTCAAAAAGGCCAAGCCCAAATAAAGGCTCAGCAGCCCAAAATGAATGTTAAACATTTTAACTTGATTGGACTTAGCCCAAGATTGGCCATAAGTCCTTAATTCTGATTAACTGAGCCCATATGCTCGCAAATCTTTTGATCTTAGTCTCAAATTGGACTACAGATCCCAACCAAAATTGGTTCAAGGGTACATTTCTTTACTCCTCTGATATTTGTCGTTGTAATCCTTCAACGTCTTCAGAGAGGTGACGGGTCCCGACAACCATACATTTCATAGACTATGACGTCTTTAAACTGGACTGTGGGGTCCTTAAACCCATTGACTATGATGTCCTTAACCTTGGACTGTGGGGTCCTTAAACCCATGGACTATGATGTCCT
Organism: Agapanthus africanus; assembly: GCA_030015575.1. NCBI lineage: Eukaryota > Viridiplantae > Streptophyta > Magnoliopsida > Asparagales > Amaryllidaceae > Agapanthus > Agapanthus africanus. The sequence goes on from JASDDO010000031.1 coordinate 106,356,153, forward strand.
TAACCTCGGACTGTGGGGTCTTTAAACCCATGGACTATGATGTCCTTAACCTTGGACCGTAATGTACTTAAACAAATTATGGACCGCAATGTCCCTAAACTAAACAATAGAGCCCAAATGCTCTTTTGTCGGATCTAAACGATCCCGTTATGTTGATCTTAGTCTGAAATTAGACTAACGTATCCTTAACAAACGTTTAAGTTGATTTTAGTTTCAAATGAGACTAATGTATCCTTAAACCCAACCCCAAACCCAAATCTAAGAAAATACGGATTTGGACTAATCCACGCCCTACGGGCGACAACATAAATTAGTCTCCATATACAATCCACGGGCAACCAAAAACAAAACCAACACACACGACGCGAAGTGACTATCTGGAGAAGGAGAAAGTGGTTACCGCGATGCGGTAGCGTAATTAATTGCAGGGGCTTGCGCATGCAGGGAAGAGCATCCCCACAATCAAAAACCCCTCAAATGAGGGGGAATCTGACGAAATCTGCTACATCGGCCGCATCTGTCTAAACCTTCGATGCACGGTGCCATAAATCAACTTGGCATCTTCGGAGAGGTGGACGGATAGCACCAATTAGCATCTGCCCTCGAAATTCAGGCAAGACGGACCTGCGCGGCCGCGTCCCCATTTTCGGCGGAGAACAGATTCTGGCATGCCCGGTGGGACCTTTTCCTCTTTCCACTCCACACTTCGTGTGTCGTGTTTCGCAAACGAATCGCGGTCTGACATGGTTGCCCTTGGATTCGAGGTACTAAGATTTGGTGTCTTGCTCCGTGCAGAAAACAGAAGATCAATAGGTTCAAACTGCACTAACTGCAACTGCAACTCCCGTTCCACCTCATCTGGAGGTGTAACCGACGGGCCCCAAGCAGTCTCCCTTTTCACAATGCCAGTGGAGTAGGTAACTCAAGCCACCACTGGGCTATTCTTCGGGACCATGCTCCCACCGATGAGCTTCAACACCCCTGTACCATTACAAGAAGCTGCGAAGAGCTTGGTCTTTAATCGGCTCACAACTACTGCGGCCCCTCTCAACGGGTCGTCTAGCTCCAACGCCTCAGTCATTGACAGACTGGGCCAAAGATCATTTGGGCCCATGAAGAAGCCCGCGATACCAGAAAGGGTTATCCCTAAGCGAATAGCCATTCCTGCTCATGAAGTCGTCAAGGCGGCTTCTCCTGCCAAAGGGTCGGTCTTCACATGACTGACTGTTTCAGCTCCTGTTCCAGGCGAAATCGTCAAGGCTGCTTCCCTGCTTGGAAGTCTGCCTTCGATAGGCTGGTTATCTCCACTCAGCGGACGTCAGTCTTTAATAGGCTGACAACGACAACTTCTGACCAACACAGGGGGCATGAGGAAGTCATCCCTACAGCTGATACAATCCCAACGGCTCGACACGCTCGACGTCGCCACTGGCGCCGAGTAAGGAAGGCTGGGGGTAACTCTCCTTCTGGACTGACTCCGCCGGCTCCAACAGTGGAAATCGATGCTGCTGTTCTATCTGGAAACAGCTTTGAACCGCTAAAGAAGGTGCGCAAAAACTCTCCAACTGCCGTGCTGAAGAGATCTCCTCCACCTGTGGAGAATGCCCTAAAGCCGAAGCTAGAGCAGCCCCCTTAGCGGTTGTCCTCTAAAATTTACAAAGTTTGGCGACAGGTTCAGGAATTGGTGATTGACCAAGATTACCCTCGCCGACAGAAAAAGGTGAAAGTTCAGCGAGAAGAGCACCATCCTGTTAACCCACAAAAGGTGACAGCTTTTTCGGTGCCCACTGCAACGGCCCCCTCAACTTCGACCGCTCATAAGAGAAGAAAGCTGGAGAAAATTCCGGTGTTTGCGGTGAATCGCAAGAACATTGAATCCAAATGCCCCAAGGCTGGGGGCATGGTGGTGCACACCATCTATATGGCATCCAGAAAAGAGGATAGCGTATCTCCACAGGTCATCGACCGCTTACGCGATCAGTGACTAGGTCTCAGGAGCAACAACAACAAAAGCTCCAGGAAATGCTAACAGCTATGGCCGCACTTACGGGACTGAAAGCAAGCCTGGAGACATCCTCGGAGCAGCACTGTGAGCAGGAGACTGATGCTGAATTCATTCGGAGAATGCTTGAGAAGAAGGACAAAGAGGCCGCGGAACAAGCGGCCAATATAAAACAGATGGCCCTTCTATTCCAAGATATGGTGGGCATGATGATCCAGCTGGACCCTCCAGCTGAAGATCCTCTAATAATAATTGAAGATGATAGAGGAGAGACATCAAATCCTCTGTCGGCTCTGTCAACAGCCAAGGAGGAGACGATCTCCAAAGCTACCCTGGATGATTACATCGCTCAGCAGATACGAGTTCACCAGGCGAATGAAGCGGCTGGGCAAATTGTTAAAACTGGACGACCCTATCCAGGTTGGTACGACCAAATAAAGTACCCGCCAGGATACACGATCCAGAGGGGACGGGAAATCTGCATCAACACGTCGCTCAATTCAGAGCCTTATGCGGCAACACTAGAGGTGACGATAAGCTACTTCTTCGCCAATTCGTTGGCAGCTTGTCGGAGACAGCATTCGAGTGGTATTCCGAACTCCCAAATGACTCTGTAAAGACATTTGCGGAGATAGAGTTGCTATTCACCCAGCGTTTCGCGAGTGCTAGTGAACGCACCCCAATCACGGCATTGATCAATGCCAAGGTGAAGCCTGGAGAAACATGGGTTCAGTATGCAATACGGTGGTGGAATCTATGGTCTAAGTGCGAGCAGGGCATCGAAGAAGCGCCTGCGGTAGGCATGTTTGTGGGTACTCTCGACCCTCAGGAGACCATTTCCCAATTCATGATGTTTTTCAAGCCGACCACTTTCCAGGCCTTAATTGACAATCTAGCCCAAATGGACCAGATGGGCCACAGGCCTTCTTCTTCGAAGTCGGAGCCTCGATGCGAAAAAGGGAAGGGTAAAGCAACCTTCATCGCCAATACTCAACAACAGCCGAGCAACTTAAAGTCGGTTGTTCGCCAAAACAACTTGCGTCCATGCCCATCCCTCGAGGAGAGACTGGGATGTCCTTACTCGTTTCTCCGGGATAAAACGAGGAGACTGTTCGAGCTAGCAGTGCGCAACAGACTCATCAATCTGCCGGATCCAAAACATCCGTTGCATCCAGGCGATGTCAACAATCCTAATTACTGCCCTTACCACCAAGCAGTAAGCCATCCAATCGAAAATTGCTTCGTCTTCAAAGGCTGGGTTGAGGACCAATACCAACTGGGCAAATTCGCGTTGTCTGAAAACTGGAAGATGAACCCGCCACAACCACATGATCCGAAAAAGATAGACATGCCGAGGGCATCGTGCTCATTCATAGAGAAAACCCTATGGACCGAAAAGTCCATAAACTAGAAATTTGCCTCAAATACGACAACGATTGACCGAAACATCTGTAAACTAACCATGGACCACTATGTCCTAAAACTGGCTGCGGACCGAAACGTCTTTAAACTAACGATGGACCACTATGTCCTAAAATTGGCTATTGACCGAGACGTCGATAAACTACTACTGATCACAGCATCCTAAGGCTGACACAAAAAAAATATAAAAATAAAAAAGAAGAAGAAAACGGTATGCCCGTAAGCAAAATGGGTACGGATGAAAACCTGAAAGGGCTCCGTGAGTAAAAACAGCAGGGCTACCAGCGAGTTTTGTAAAAAACCCAAAAGGGCGGAATCTCGTTAGAAGACACTTGTAAGGTCCTCTCGATCTTGTGAGGAGAAAATACCTGCATGAGATCCTTACGACTCACAAGGGAGCAAAACACTTAGAGATCCCCACGATTCCTAAGGAGAAATTACACTTACGAGATCCTCACGACTCGTAAGGAGAATTCCCCTTTGAGACCCTCACGGCTTACAGGGTTCAAAAGCCTTAAGCTACAGGGATCTGAACCTGTTCTTAAGCCATCACAATCTCCAATTTTGCCCTACAAGTGGTTCACTATTGACCCTTGTATACAATCCACGGGCGCGAATAAACGTTTCCCTAACAAATTCCCACCCGCGACTGGGGATATGTTTACACAGTGGACAGCCTTTGTAAGTCCTTTCGACTTATAAAGAGAAAATACTCTTGTAAGATCTTTACGACTTATAAGAGAACACACACTTAGGAATCCTTACAATTCCTAAGGAGAAAACGCACCTACGAGATCCTCACGACTCGTAGGGAGAAATACCTTTATGAGACCCTTACGGTTCATGAAGTTAAAAGCCTTAGTCGACAGGATCCTAACCCTGTTCGCTAAGCCACCTTTGTTCGACGTCGACATAGGCAAATGATGATTCGCTCCTGGCAATATCCCAGTTGTAGCAATGCTGAAGCCTAAATCGGTATCAGATCCCAAATCCCAAATTCGTAGTGAAAATTCAGCGAGCCACAATTGCATATGAAATAACCGAAATGATGGGGCAACTTGCATCAAAATCAGCAAGTAAAAATGTATGCATACAAAATAGCTGGAATGGTTAGGCAACTCGTAAATAAAAGCAGCGAGTAAATAAAACAAATAGCCGAAATGATTGGGCACCGCGAAAAATAGCCGAAATGATTGGGCAATCACGACTTTCGCGATATAAAAACTGAAATGATAGAGCATCGCGGAAAGAAAAAATATAAAATGAAACTTTTTTCCCTACAGGTAAGATCGCATCGATCCTTGTATACAATCCAGGGGAACAATAAAAAAGGGAACCATACCTTCCCACCAAGCTCCATCAGAAAAAGAAGCCAAATCTCGACGGTTCACAGACAACCAAGATACCACCTCAACATTCGTCTCTTTACAGCAGACGCAACGTCAGCAAAGCGGAGTGATGGCAAAATCCCAGCTCCACCTCAGCATTCGTCTCGTTACACCAAACGCAATGTCAACAATGGCGTTTCTTCGCAGTCCAGCAGGATGCAGATGCAACGTCAACAAAAGACCTCATGGTCGAAACAAAGCGGAGTAATAGCAAAATCCCAGCTCCACCTCAGCATTCGTCTCATTACAGCAGACGCAATGTCACCCCAGGGTTAAAACAACGGAGCCATGGCAAAGTCCCTAGTTCCAAATCTCGACGGTTCACCAACAACCTAGAGAAAATCACGACAATCGTCTCGATACAGCAGACGCAATGCCAGCAAACGAAGCAAAATCAATATTCCTAGCTTCAGGGTCTTGACGGCAACTCATATAAAACCTGAAAGACTGTCGGGGATCATCCCAGACTAGCGCGTAGTGGTCAACACCTCGACGTTCGTCTCGATATAGCAGACGAAATGTCACCCCAGCGTTCTTCCTCTGACAGGATTCAGACGCGACAATCAAACAACGGAGCCACGGCAAAATCCCTAGTTCCAAACCTCGACGGTTCACCCACAACCTAGAGGCAACCGCGACATTCGTCTCGATACAGCAGACGCAATGCCAGCAAATGAAGCGAATGCCAAATTCATAGCTTCAGTGTCTTGACGGCAACTCATATAAGACCTGAAAGACTATCGAAGATCATCCCACACCAACACAGAGTGGTTATGACTCATCGGGTTCCCCAAACAGAGCCTAACCTCAAGTAAAAAGCGGCATGGCAAAGTTCCTAACGCTTGCTCTTCCGACGGTCAAACTGCCTAGGAAGATTGCTTGAAGACGTCTTGTCCGGCGCCCCGAAGGGATCAGAGACACGACAGTCGCAAGGCTACTCGAACAGCAAGATTGCCTATCGAGGGATACATTAGTCAACGTGATGGTACGACAGGCAAAACCCTAGTACTACAGATCCTAACGGACCTCTGTCGTAAAGAGAAGAGGTTAACTGTGACGTTAGGACATCCTTGCGAGAACTTCTCGATTCGTCTTGACTCGTAAGGCAAAGCCTTAGGCAATGGGGATTAAAAAACCTGTTTCCTAAGCACTGGGGCCCTGCAAGTCGGTCTAAGATGGACTCTTGCATACTATTCACGGGTCACACTCTCCGAAATCAAACATCGACAAAGAGGGAAACAACCACTTACGAGTCCTCTCGACTTGTAGGTAGGAAAATTCTCTTGTGAGATCCTTACAACTCTCAGGAGAAAACACACTTAGGAATCCTCACGATTCCTAAGGAGAAAATACACCTATGGGATCCTCTCGACCTGCAGGGGGAAAATTCTTTATGAGACCCTCACAGCTCATAAAGTTGAAAAGCCTTAGGCAGCAGATCTGAACTTGCTTCCTAAGCAATCGTTACCTTGCAAAGAGTCTAAGATAGACCATCACTTACTATCTATAAGCCACATGTTTCCCCCAATTAGAGAAAACCTCTGTTTCAAAATTCAAAATTTAAATTGAAGCAACGCTTCAGATTCTGTGCGCTGCGCGCCACGTGTCAAACGCAGACGCGCTAGCGCCAGGTGCGCTGTGCCCTGGGCAGCACACCCATAATCAGAGCAAAGCTCTGTTTTAAAATTCAAAATTTAAAATTTGAAGCAACGCTTCAGATCCAGCGCTCTGCGCTGCGCGCCACGTGTCAAACACGGGTGCACTAGCGCAGTTGCGCTGCGCTCTGCGATGCGTGCCACGTGTCAAACACGGGCGCGCTCGCGCAAAGTGCGCCAGCGCTGGAATTAAAAATCCCCCACCGTTAGATCAAAAGATCTACTAATAATAAATTATTAATTAATCAGAACTAAAATTCTGTTATGGAAAGATCTTTCCAATCTTATTAAAACAAGAAGATTATCTTCTGTAAAACAGAAGCCTTAGGATCAAAGATCCAACGGTGGGAAAGATTCCCAAATTAATCAGAGAAAGATCTCTTAAAACTGATTCAATAAATCAATTGGACCTATATAAAGACCCCCTAGACATCAAGTCTAAAAAGGGACAGAAAAAAGAGAGAAAACCCTCTGCAAATTTTGAGAAAACTCAAAGAGAAAGAAAGGCAAGCCTTTATGGAAAGAAGATCATTTCTTCATCTTCAAGGTAAAGAACTAGTTCTTGAACCACAGAGATGAAATCATCTCGTAAAAAGAAGAACCATCTTCTAAAAATATCATAGATCTACAAAAGACCAAGGTCTTTGATAAGAAAAACAAAGGATCAAAAGATCTAATTATAAAAAACTAAAAGAAGTATTTTACTTCATTCACAGATCTTTGATCTATAAAGGCAGAGCCCTTTTATAAAACAAGAAATTTTGTTCTTGAATCTTGAGGCAAAGCTGTTGCGCCGCGGCAGCGCCCCGGCCGTCTTACCGAGGCCAAAAAGCGGAATCAAAAATTTTCCTTACTTGGAAACTGGCGCTACCACGGACAATATAACCCGGATCGTTAACCATTAACCTATACTAGCAAACAAGAGATGGGAAGAGAAGTATACCAAGTGATCCGAGTCCTCCGGTCTTCTCGTCATCGTCCCGATCTCCCGCGGAAAGTCCTGTCTCCATGTCGTCGCCTCCTTGCCGGAAGGGCACCACGTCGCCTGCATCTTTTACGGGCTCCCACCTCAATACCGAGGCAACTCGGGCACGAAGCTGGCAAGTCGACGTGCCCAAGATTTGCTGTAGAATGTAGTGTAGATGCTATATCTCATTTGGGGTTTTAGTTGCCATGGAGGATGGAGGAGGAGGTTAGGAAAATTGGTGCTTTCAATTTTCTAGCAAGAAGGATAGAGATGGAGAATTCCTCACATAACCAAAAATGAACTCTCTCATACTTTTCTCTCAAGTGTGGCCAACCTCTGCTTGTAAGAATGGTGAAGGAATGAATATCAATGAATAATAAGAAGGGAGGTGAGTGTAGGAGATGAGAAAGGGTGACCATATCCAAAAACATCATCACAATATCAAATCACGTCCTAATCCATTCTAATCACCATAAAGAAAAAGAAAAGACTAAGAAAGCATCTCATGATTATGAACCATCATGAAGCCCCACATATGCAAGATACCCCCTCCACAAATGTTATTTGCAAACTTGCAAATAACCCCCTCCATCGGAAAAGTCCGGCCGGGAAAGAACAAAGGAAAACCGGCCGGAACGGAATGCAAACTGGCAACTCCAGAAAACTGGTCTCGTAATAAATTACAGGAAAAACCCCTATACTGTGCATACATACCCGCATCTGTATTCCTACCGGATACAAATGCAATGAGACAAAATCTACACTGTACTAAACTAGGATCCGGCTTAAACCAAAACCGGCTAGTAATATCCGTCCGATCCTGATCCGTGCAATACCGCACGTATCTGATCGAACCCTGCCATATAACCATACAGTCACTAGTACAAACTGTCCGATCCTGATCCGTGCAATACCGCACGTATCTGATCGGACCCTGCCATATCTCCATACGGCCTCTACAGCGTTTCGCCCGAAACTTGAGTAACTGTAAGTGTGGTGGACTCTAAAGACTCGTCAATACTATGGCTGTGGATTTAACCACTAGCATGTCAGAGGTATAAGCCAATATGTGACGGGCCACCAGCTATTGACCAAAAGGGACGTCGATGAGCGAACTCATCCTGACACCCTACTGAGCCTGTCAGTGACAATATCCGTACAGTCCGGTCCGTTCGTCTATGAGCATCGCATGGCGGGCCTAGGGGGTTGGTAAAAGTCAGACCCCCAAAAGCGGTACAAGTCGTGTCGGAGCATAGTCCAGAACACCCTGAGATACTACTGGAATACCTACCAGTAAATCTCCTGCCTCGGCCGAGGGATTTGTGTAATGGCTCTCCTAGACACAGCGCGACCTCACCCCCAATACCGGGAGAGACGAACCCCTGCAGATCCGCTCACTGCCTCCATGTGGCTCGGGACTGTACCCAACTAAAACCTGTTTGCACGACTCCTTTGAGCCGTGGTAGGGTAGTAATCAAAGCACAGTGGGAACTCACACGAGACAAATGACGATCTCAGGTCGATGAACTAACCTGTACACATGTCACCAGAGAACTGCTATCTGACATCTGGTATAAGACCAACTAGCAGGTTCCCGGCGAGTCCTGTCCGGTGTACTCATAACCCAATGAGCACATGTATACATCTTAGGTGAACCAACTGACACCAGTGGCTTGTGAGACCGGCCACCGCCCCTCGTCGGGGTCTCGACTGTATACACTAGTCTACTAATGGAGTATCGATGCCCTGTCTCGAAACTCCTACGACTAGGGACCTTTTAAGGATGTGCTTATAGACTACCAGCTCCCACGTATATGATCGCCCTCATACTGCTGGCAGTCAAGCAAGAATCCTAGGGGCTCTATCAACGTGTAATAGCGACCTGTCAGGTCACCTAAAGCAGTACACGATGATAAAGATAAACCAGATAGCATACTATCATCTCGAGTAAGACTGTCCTACCGGGATAGGTCCTCCCTCAATCATTGCAATCACGTGCCTGTGATCCAATAATTGACTCTGAGGGCACTATCTCCAACAATCTCCCACTTGCACTCAAGGCTAATTATTGCGATGTCGCATACTCACAGCCCGTGTGATACCGAACACCCAACTCCTCTACTAGTCAGTCTCACAAAGCTCGTTTATGAAACTATGGCATTCGAGGAATAGCCTCAGTGAGTGGATCCGCTGTGATGTTTCTTTCTATGTCTCTCTATATCTCAAGTTCGCGGAGAAAACCATCTCCCGAAATGAGCAATACCTGTCTTAGAAATGTCTGGATGTCTGATGGGACCTAGCTCATAAATGAACTCCAAATCCAAACTTCTTAGACTGTATCGTCAACTGAACTTAATCAGTATCCTGCGCCATGCCTTTTCCTCAGTATCCACCTGGACCACCTGTCCAAAATACTGCCCCTCGTCTGAGGGAAAACTATAACTCTGACAACCTCCTTGTCGTCCAGGTCACCTTGGAAGCCTGGAATGATAACTGTCTCTCGAAAGAGGCTGTCGTTATCATATCCCTAGAACATCAACTTATGTTCTAAAACTGCTTCCGACTGTTTCTCCAGGATTGGATCAATGTCAACTTATTGCATCTACTGCAAGAACAACATCTGGTGTGGTACTTGACATCTCATGATTGACTCAATTGCCTAAGCAAGTGATCTGCCAATCATGCACATCCCTATCTATTTTAGTCTGTAAGACACCTTTAGAGAGGGTGACTCCATCACCTGCAGGTACACTACCGTGCCAGGAGTCGTCCATTCTAAATACTCTTAGAATGTTGTCAAAGTACCCAGATTAGGAAACCACCCAAATCTAGATCTAAAACCATAGATCCAGTAACCAGAATGTCTGATATAATATCCAAGTCCTGTGTGGAGAAACCACTGTGTGACAACCAAAGTATAACCGATCGTAGTATAGGAATATCACTTCCTACTCTGTGTATGTCATCCAAATACCAGGACATCACACCCTACTACCTTCTCAACAGATCCATCCCCTATTCTGATGAAGTCAAACCTATGACTGTCAGGTCAGAAATAGATGATCTATCTCCGCTGTAACTGCTTTAGTCTATAAATAGACATAAGCCTAATGACCACCAATGCTTCCGCTGCTCCCACTGACTACGACAACCCTCTGCCAGAGTCATATAGACGTGCACTTCTAAAGCTAGTTTAGAACGACGCTATACTCATCCTCATGCCGGGTCTCACAGTCTGGAACAACAGCAATGGTAAGTCTGGGTAAACAAGAACCTCCCTGCCACCGTCCTTGAGCATACCGAAGTACCTCTCGAGTGCCTGAGGTTACCCATCATATCTGCGGAGTGGCCAATGGAATGTCAAATCAGATTGAATCTTTAGGTTCCTATCAAAACTTCAGTAATCGTTTGCGGTTCTGGAATCACTTCCAGTTCTACCATACTCCCACTACTGTTTTTCAGAAAAAATCCATTTTTAATAAAACTGTGGCGAGTCAAGAACAATATCACTATTGATCTTCCAGATGGTAGAAAATCAACCCTCGTCATAGCCTGGGTCAACCCACAAACAACCATTACAGAAACGTGCCTTGAGTTGTCCAGTGTCTGGTTTTAAGCATAAGCCGGACAACTCCCCGTACCTTAACAATGTCAAGATATGAACTGTTCTATATCCAATATAGAAACAGAGACACTGATTTAATTGAACCAGATTCAAATCATGCAGCTGTCACCAGTGCATGTCAACTAAATGGAAAAAGGCCGATCAGCGTCACTCAACTTAGGAATGCTTCCAATTATGAGTAACCCGAAAGAGAAGCAAGTTCTCTTAATTATTACTATCAACTGAATACCATACACAAGTATCTACATCTTCGATCACCTTGAAGAATCCCTGATACTTGCAATACTTGGTTCTCTACTTTATTCATATACCTATAACTTCTCAAAATTCAGACCTGTGTTTCCACGAAACACCTGTCTAAAAACTAGAGAAGTCATAAGTAAACTGAATATAGTACGAGGACCAACCCCTCTGTCCTGATGGACACTGGACAACATACAATACTCTGTATAAGTCCCTTGAGTCTGATGACTCATTCACTGTGTGTCGTAGGCTGAAAACTGTACTTATGGTTAAGAAGAATTACACCGCTGTTTAATGCTCCTTACCTAACCATCCACTGATATAGGTAAATGTCATCGACATAACTTCAAAAAGGTATATCTCACTCTATAAAAATAGACGTACAGATATATCAATTTGAAATTGGTGCATAACCGCGGATATTCAAAACCAAATATTTGTCGTCCGGCAAACAACCCAGGTGACTTCCTCAAATATCACCGATTACAACGAATCCCGATATAATGAGGATGATCGCCCAATTCCCAATAACTTACTCCCACTCATCATCTTGTAAAACCATACAGATGTGAGAATCATACCTGGTAAATACATACCCTGGAGTAAGTGTCTAATCGGGAAATCAGTTTTCCTTTAACAGTACACAGTGAAACTGAAACATTGAAATGTTTCGTTGGGGTATCCTGGTATTCCTAGTAATGCCTCTTCCATTATCCAGATTCACAACTATAACCTTATAATTCTTTGCCACCTCTCCAAATCCCTTTATATGTCTTTAGTCATTACCTTCTGCACACCTCTTTAGGCCAAATGGTTTTCTTCCTTCCCTACCGTTCGGCACCAGCCTATGGTTTGGAGGAAGACTATCCAAAAAACATAAAGGGTGTACTGTCCTAATCCTAGGAGAACTCGCAACGCGAGAGAAGGTGAAGATAAAAGACACCTGAATGTACTTTATTCCTATTTCTCCTGAACCAGGATCCATCCCCGAACTGGAACAAGTTCCTTTCGAGTTCGTATATAACCATACGATGGATTATCCAATAAACTGGAATCTTCGTAGTAATACGGAGTGTCCTGGAGAAATACAAAGGTGATTTAGGAATGGCGAAGAAATACTTGGTTTGTTCGTGAATAGTAGTCGCACTTTACTTTGCCCTCTTACTAATCCCTTGCTTTGTCTTAACTTAATACCTTCTGTACACCATTTAGGCTAACTGGTTTTCTTCATTCCCTACCGGTCGGCACCAGCCTAAGGTTTGGAAGAAGACTATCCAATTTGCGTAATAGGTGTACTACTCCTAAACCAAGGAATACTCGCAACCTGAGAGAAGGTGAAAAGAAAAGACAACTGAATAGTCCTATCCGTTTTCTCCAGAACCAGAAACCATCCTCGAAGTCCTTCGAGTTCGTATATAACCATACGATGGTTTTGTCCAATGGAAGTGGACGTTCGTAGTAGTACGGGGTGTCCTGGAGAAAAGGGTAAAAGTAGGAGTGGCAAAGAGGTTTGCAACTCTGACAATCCGAAAACCAGTGTTAAGAAGGTTTGGTCAACTTGGTCACTGAGTCATAGTCTGGGGTCGGGTCAATGGTCGCAGCCATAGAGAGAGAGAAAAGAAACACTCAGCGTGCACTCTAACCTAGATCAGAATGGTTATCACTTTATCTAATCAGGAAACCTCCCACTGTAACGTCAAATTCTTCCCCAAACCTGAAAGAAGAATTAGTCGGGATCGCCCGAGGAGTAAACCAACACATCAGTGGGAATCGGGATCCAACTATCATCGCATGATAACGTGACGGAATCCACTCACGTCACCACACTCCAGAAGGTATGCGCATGCCTGGCAAGTTTCAGTTTCTTTAGAAACTCCCGATGTGATTTTTACCCCTAGGACCCAAGTGACCTTGACGAATAATCAACAAATCAAAAGGTCCTAGTCAAGTTCAACCCGTCATTATCTTGATTGCGTTAAACCCACCCGCACGACCCTTGACGAATAATCAACAAAGTCGTACGACTGTCCTAACCAATCCACATATCCATGCGACAGAAAGCATTACAGAGCTACCGCACACTACGCCTCGGCGAATAGCAACGACAAACGTAGCGCGAATACTATGCAATACTAATCCGAAATGACGGAGGGCTACGAATGGTTTTTGGCGAAAAACCTTTTACCGTAATGAACTTGATATCGTTGAAGGAACTGGATAACTTTTTATAAAAATATAGTAACGAAAACCATTGCTAAAGAGGTCACTCCCGGTGAAGGGATCTCGGCTCTTTCCCCATGGAATGAGGTGCAGGATATTCCAACTGAATACCACGATGCAAAGCAAAAGTAATCGGCTATAGTGAAGTTATTGCCCTGACGCAAACTTCTGTCCAAGGGGTCACTCCCGGTGAAGGGATCTCGGCCCTTGCCTCGTCGACTGAGGAGCAGGATATTCCAACTGAATACCACTGTGCAAAACAAAAGTGAACGTCCTTGCAATAACAGCTTTTTTGAAAAATTGTTCCAACAACATCAGAATAGGTTTGTTTATCTTGCATTGATCCGAATCAACGCAGTCCCATCAATTAATCACACCACAAAGAACGAAAATAATATGACGTACGTATATGCCATCCGCATTCGCCACTGGATCCCGTCATCACTCGTTAGGTTAGCTAACTAACGACAGAGCGGGGACTGGACTAGAGCGGATGCAAAACATATACAACATCTACTAATATATATACCAATATATTATATTCGCTCAAGGCGTGATAAAATGCAACATCACAGAAATGTACAGCATCACAGAACAATACAGATATCTGGGATCCCCGGGTTTCACAGAGCCGCTGCTGAAACCCGACGTTCCCCTGGTCGTGTGGATAGCCTGTGCAATGAAATCCTAGACCCCTACGGGCGCGGCAAGTCACCCGCCAAGACCTGAAGCGAGGCAGTCCCCTCCAGCACCGTGAATGGACCACCCAGCACTTCACGGAATCTGGTAACTTGGGCACCCCTCCTGGGTCAACCTGTACCCCCTACGAGTGCGGCGAATAGCCCGCCAATCCTAGAGTGAAGCCCCCTCCGTCTCAATGCCATGAGATGCGGGCCCGTTGCCCTCTAGAACCCGGCTATCTGTGCACCCCTCCGCGGGGTAATCCTAGTACAGAAAGTAAAATATACATACAACGGGTACATCGACCGCAACCAGGTCGTGCCCCAAAAGAATAATACAAACAGGCAGTGACGGCAGTCCACATGTCGGACGCTCGCCCCGCAATATCAAATGTACATATATAAACAAAACTGTACTACCACTGCAACCAGGCTATCCCCACGACCGATCCGCAACATCACAGCAATACATAGAACATCAACGTGAAAATCACGTTCGCAAATCCTTCTAACCGGGCTATAGCAGTTAGACAGGATTTACCGATCAAGTGACATTCACGGTCACAGATATAATGTAAATACTGTGAAATAATGTGTTTAAAATATCCGATCGATCAAAAATTAACAAGTGGGCCCCAAAGTACTACTGTAGCACATCAAGAAATTCTGGGCCCAAAATTAATATTCCAAAACCCCTATTTTTAGCCCAGAAGCCCACTAGAAAATTTTGACACATTGATCCCACTAATCTGCGGCGGAACCGCGGCAACAAGGGGGGTTTTGCCGCGGTTCCGCGCTCTACCTGAGAGATCAATGTCTCGAATTTTCCCAGATCATTTAGAACTTCTAGTACATCAGTTTTCTACAACCTGAAAAATTTTTAGAGCCCGGAAAAAAATCGACAGAAAACTGATGTGAAGAAAACGCGGTTTTAGAATTTTTGTTCGATCGGAAAAGTAAAACACACTAGAACAAGCTAGGCAAGTTTAATGGCGTGGCTCTGATACCATGTTGCGCCGCGGCAGCGCCCCGGCCGTCTTACCGAGGCCAAAAAGCGGAAGCAAAAGTTTTCCTTACTTGGAAACGGGCGCTACCGCGTACAATATAACCCGGATCGTTAACCATTAACCTATACTAGCAAACAAGAGATGGGAAGAGAAGTATACCAAGTGATCCGAGTCCTCCGGTCTTCTCGTCATCGTCCCGATCTCCCGCGGAAAGTCCTGTCTCCATGTCGTCGCCTCCTTGCCGGAAGGGCACCACGTCGCCTGCATCTTTTACGGGCTCCCACCTCAATACCGAGGCAACTCGGGCACGAAGCTGGCAAGTCGATGTGCCCAAGATTTGCTGTAGAATGTAGTGTAGATGCTATATCTCATTTGGAGTTTTAGTTGCCATGGAGGATGGAGGAGGAGGTTAGGAAAATTGGTGCTTTCAATTTTCTAGCAAGAAGGATAGAGATGGAGAATTCCTCACATAACCAAAAATGAACTCTCTCATACTTTTCTCTCAAGTGTGGCCAACCTCTTCTTGTGAGAATGGTGGAGGAATGAATATCAATGAATAATAAGAAGGGAGGTGAGTGTAGGAGATGAGAAAGGGTGACCATATCCAAAAACATCATCACAATATCAAATCAAGTCCTAATCCATTCTAATCACCATAAAGCAAAAGAAAAGACTAAGAAAGCATCTCATGATTATGAACCATCATGAAGCCCCACATATGCAAGATACCCCCTCCACAAATGTTATTTGCAAACTTGCAAATAACCCCCTCCATTGGAAAAGTCCGGCCGGGAAAGAACAAAGGAAAACCGGCCGGAACGGAATGCAAACTGGCAACTCCAGAAAACTGGTCCCGTAATAAATTACAGGAAAAACCCCTATACTGTGCATACACACCCGCATCTGTATTCCTACCGGATACAAATGCAATGAGACAAAATCTACACTGTACTAAACTAGGATCCGGCTTAAACCAAAACCGGCTAGTAATATCCGTCCGATCCTGATCCGTGCAATACCGCACGTATCTGATCGAACCCTGCCATATAACCATACGGCCACTAGTACAAACTGTCTCATCCTGATCCGTGCAATACCGCACGTATCTGATCGGACCCTGACATATCTCCATACGGCCTCTACAGCGTTTCGCCCGAAACTTGAGTAACTGTAAGTGTGGTGGACTCTAAAGACTCGTCAATACTATGGCTGTGGATTTAACCACTAGCACGTCAGAGGTATAAGCCAATACGTGACGGGCCACAAGCTATTGACCAAAAGGGACGTCGATGAGCGAACTCATCCTGACACCCTACTGAGCCTGTCAGTGACAATATCCGTACAGTCCGGTCCGTTCGTCTATGAGCATCGCATGGCGGGCTTAGGGGGTTGGTAAAAGTCAGACCCCCAAAAGCGGTACAAGTCGTGTCGGAGCGTAGCCCAGAACATCCTGAGATACTACTGGAATACCTACCAGTAAATCTCCTGCCTCGGCCGAGGGCTTTGTGTAATGGCTCTCCTAGACACAGCGCGACCTCACCCCCAATACCGGGAGAGACGAACCCCTGCAGATCCGTTCACTGCCTCCATGTGGCTCGGGACTGTACCCAACTAAAACCTGTTTGCACGACTCCTTTGAGCCGTGGTAGGGTAGTAATCAAAGCACAGTGCGAACTCACACGAGACAAATGACGATCTCAGGTCGATGAACTAACATGTACACATGTCACCAGGGAACTGCTATCTGACATCTGGTATAAGACCAACTAGCAGGTTCCCGGCGAGTCATGTCCGGTGTACTCATAACCCAATGAGCACCTGTATACATCTTAGGTGAACCAACTGACACCAGTGGCTTGTGAAACCGGCCACCGCCCCTCGTCGGGGTCTCGACTGTATACACTAGTCTACTAATGGAGTATCGATGCCCTGTCTCGAAACTCCTATGACTAGGGACCTTTTAAGGATGTGCTTATAGACTACCAGCTCCCACGTATATGATCGCCCTCATACTGCTGGCAGTTAAGCAAGAATCCTATGGGCTCTATCAACGTGTAATAGCGACCTGTCAGGTCACCTAAAGCAGTACACGATGATAAAGATAAACCAGATAGCATACTATCATCTCGAGTAAGACTGTCCTACCGGGATAGGTCCTCCCTTAATCATTGCAATCATGTGCCTGTGATCCAATAATTGACTCTGAGGGCACTATCTCCAACAAAAGCCTCCTTTAAGAAGAATATAAATTTATTCTTTAACCTTGAAAGTGCCTTGCACTCACGAATTGCGCTCTTGCGCTCATTGGACCGGTGCTCAGCGCCAAAACCTGCCACGTGTCAACCAAAGACACAATCTGCGCTTTGCTCTTCTGAAACAGCGCACTGCGCTCATGGGCTGGCGCTCAGCGCCAAGCGCGCCACGTGTCACTCACTGGCACGCCAACAGATAGCGCAAAGCGCTCATAAATTAAAAGCACGATGCGCTAATAAACTAGCGCTAAGTGCGACACGTGTCCTCTGCGTGTGCGCTACCTGACAGAAGCGCAATGCGCTCTTTAACTGGCGCAAAGCGCCTGGCGCGCCACGTGGCGCATTGTCAGAACACAATTTATTCTGATGAAGACAAAAGATGTCAGAACCCAATGCTTAGCATTATTAAAAGGGCCGAGCCCAAATAAAGGCTTAATAGCCAGAACAAAAAAAAATGTTAAACATTTTAATTGGACTTAGCCCAATTCTGGCCATAAGTCCTCAACTTATCTTGAACTGAGCACACCTGCTCACAAAATATTCAACCGGTCTCAGTCCCAAACTGGGCTACAGACCTTTCAACCAATTCACATCGGTTCGAGAGTACATCTCATTATTCCTCTGATATTTGTCGTTGTAATCCTTCAACGTCTTCAGAGAGGTGACTGGTCCCGATGACCATACATTTCTATGGACTGTGGGGTCCTTAAACCCATGGACTATGATGTCCTTAACCTCGACCGTGATGTCTTTAAACTAACAATGGACTGTGGGGTCCATAAACTCACGGACTATGATGTCCTTAACCTCGACCGTGATGTCTTTAAACTAACATTGAATTGTGGGGTCCTTAAACCCATGGACTATGATGTCCTTAACCTCGACCGTGATGTCTTTAAACTAACATCGGACTGTGGGGTCCTTAAACCCATGGACTATGATGTCCTTAACCTTGACCGTGATGTCTTTAAACTAACATCGGACTGTGGGGTCCCTAAGCCCATGGACTATGATGTCCTTAACCTCGACCGCGGTGTCTTTAAACTAACAATGGACCGAAATTTCCTTAAACTAAAAACGGACCGTAATGTTCTTAAACTAATTATCGACCGTAATGTCACTAAACAAAACAATAGAGCCCAATTGCTATCTTGTCGGATCTAAACGATCCCGTTAAGTTGATCTTAGTCTAAAATTAGACTAACATATCCTTAACAGACGTTTAAATTGATCTTAGTCTCAAATGAGGCTAACGTATCCTTAAACCCAACCCCCCAAACCCAAATCTAAAAAAGATACGGATTTGGACTAGTCCACGCCCTACGGGCGACAACATAAATTAGTCTCCGTATTCAATCCACGGGAAACCAAACACAAAACAAACACCCACAACACGAAGTGACCATATGCAGAAAAAGAAAGTTGTTACCGCGATGCGGTAGCGTAATTAACTGCAGGGGCTTGCGCCTGCAGGGAAGAGCGTCCCCACAATCAAAAATCCCTCAGACGAGGGGGAATCTGACGAAGTCTGCTACATCGTCCGCATCCATTGAAACCTTCGATACATGGTTCCATAAATCAACTTGGCATCTTTGAAGAGGTGGATGGATGGCACCAATTAGCATCTGCCCCGAAATTCAGGAAAGATGTTCGCCGCGTCTTCGTCGCGTCTTTCGGAGGGGAACAGATTCTGGCACACCCAGTGGGACCTTTTCCTCTTTCCACTCCACACTTCGTGTGTCGTGTTCGCGAACGAATCGCGGTTTGCTAATGGTTGCGCTTGGGTTTCAAGGTACTAAGATTTGGCGTTTTGCTTGGTGCAGAAAGCGAAGGATCAATGGCGTCCACTTGTGCAAAGTGTTCTAACTACAATTGCAACCCACGCTCCGCCTCATCTGGAGGCATAGCTTACGGGCCCCAAGCGGCTTCCCTGTTCACGATGCCAGTGGAACAGGTCACTCAGGCCACTACTGGATTGTTTTTCGGGACCATGCTCCCGCCAACGAGCTTCAGCGCTCCTATACCAACACCGGAAGCTCCCAAGAAGTCGGTCTTTGACCGGCTTACAACTACTGCGGCCCCTCTCAGCGGGTCGTCCAGCTCCAGCGCCTCGGTCTACTCCAGATTGGGCCAAAGTTCCTGTGGGCCCAAGATGAAGCCCACAACTCAAGAGAAAGTTATTCCGGAAAGAGTAATCAACCCTGCTCCCGAATTCGTCAAGGCGGCTTCTCCTACCAAAGGGTCGGTCTTTACAAGACTGACTGTTCCGGCTCCCACTTCAGCTCCCATTCCTGCTCAAAAGTTTGTCTTCGACAGATTGGCTACTGCTGCTCAACGGACGCCAATCTTCAAGAGGCTGGCACCGGCGACGCCCCACTAGAACAGGGGGCATAACGAAGCCTTCCCCATCACTGAACCAACACCATCAGCTCGACACGCTCGACGTCGTCACTGGCGCCGAGTAAGGAAGTCTGGGGGAAACTCCCCCTCTGGGCTAACTCCACCAGCCCCAACGGTGGAAATCAATGCTACTGTTCCAACTGGAAACAGCTTTGAGCTGCTAAAAAAGGTGCGTAGGAATTCTCCTACCGCCATATTGAAAAGATCTCCTCCACCCGCGTAGAATGTCACAGAAGCGAAGCTGGAACAGCCCCCTCAGCGGCTGTCCTCCAAAGTTTACAAAGTCTGGCGACGTGTCCAAGAGTTAGTGACTGATCAAGACTATCTCCACCGATAGAAGAAGCTGAAGGTTCAGCGGGAAGAAAACCGTCTTAGCAAGCCACAAAGGACGACAGCCATCTGGATGCACGCTGCAATGGTCCCCTCAACATCAACTACTCAAAAGAAAAGGAGGCCAGAGAAAGCCCCTGTAAACGTGGAGGACCACAAAAACGCTGAGCCCAAACGCCCTAAGTCTGGGGGCATGGTGGTTCATACCGTCTATATGGCATCCGGAAATGAGGATAGCCGTATCTCCACAGGTCATCGACCGCTTACGCGATCAGTGACTAAGGCTCAGGAGCAACAACAACAAAAGCTCCAAGAGATGTTAACAGCAATGGCCATACTCACAGGACCGAAAGCAAGTCCAGAGGCATCCTCAGAGCAATGCCGTAAGTAAGAAACTGATGCCGAATTCCTTCGGAGAATGATTGAGAAGAAGGAAAAAGAGGCCGCGGAACAAGCGGCCAATATAAAACAAATGGCCCTTCTATTCCAAGATATGGTGGGCATGATGATCCAGCCGGACCCTCCAGCCGAAAATCCTCCAGTAATAATTGAAGATGACAGAGGAGAGACATCGAAAACATCTCCAGCTCTTTCAGCAGCCAAGGAGGAAACTATTTCCAAGGCCACCTTGGATGACTATATTGCTCAGCAAATACGAGTTCACCAGGCAAATGAAGCAGCCAGCCAAGTCGTCAAAACTGGGCGACCGTACCCGGGCTGGTATGATCAGATAAAATACCCGCCGGGCTACACGATCCCCAAATTCCACGTATACAAGGGGACATGCAATCCCCATCAACATGGCGCTCAGTTCAGGGCCTTGTGCGGTAACACTGGAGGCGACGATAAACAGCTACTTCACCAGTTCGTCGGCAGCTTGTCGGAGACAGCGTTCGAATGGTATTCCGAACTCCAAAATGACTCTGTCAAGACATTCGCACAGATGGAGTTGCTATTCACCCAGCGATTCGCAAGTGCTAGTGAACGCACCCCAATAACGGAATTGATCAATGCCAGGGTAAAGCCGGGCGAGACGTGGGTTCAGTACGCAATCCGATGGCGGAATCTGTGGTCGAAGTGTGAACATCGCATCGAAGAAGCACCAGCGGTAGGCATGTTCGTGGGCACTCTAGACCCTCATGCAACTATTTCACAGTTCATGATGTTCTTCAAACCGACCACATTCCAGGCTTTAATCGACAAGCTGGCCCAGATGGACCAGATGGGTCATAGACCGTCTCCTCCGAAGCCGGAGCCGCGGAACGAAAAGGGTAAAGGGAAGGCGACCTTCGTTGCAATACCCAACAGCAGCCCAGTGCCCCAAAGCTAGCGGATCAACTGGAAGAGAGACGGCGCTATTATAATGAGAAAATGAAGCGTCCTTACTCGTTCCCACGGGACAAAACGAAGAGACTATTCGAGCCGGCGATGCGCAATAAGCTTATCAATCTGCCAAATCCAAAACGACCATTGCAAGCCAGCGAAGCGAATAATCCCAATTATTGCCCTTACCACCAGTAAGCCATCCAATCGAAGATTGCTTCGTCTTTAAGGTATGGATCGAGAATCAGTACCAACAAGGCAAGTTTGGCTGTCTGAGAAGTGGAAAGTAAGCCCACCGCAACCGCACACTCTTAAGAAGACGGACACACCGGGGGCAACGTGCTCTTTTGTTGAAGAAGCTCCGTGGGAGGTGGCTTTTTCGGCCAAAACAAAAAGGATGCCGAATGATCTCCATACATGCCCGGCGATCAGATGGAAGAATCCGCTGGAACCCCAGATCATCGAAGGAATGCTAAAACCGCGCCTGACTCCAAGAATCGGTGATGATAGCCAAAGTGTTCACACCCGGCCTTTGAAATCTTCGAAAAGGAAGAAGAAATCCAAGAAGCCCGTGAAGCCTGACGACAAGTGCATGGACCTGCAAAAGCGGATTGACGCGCTGGAAGAATATAACCAGAAGGCGCGCGGACTCCAATCATGCTCCAAGAGTTTCTCAGCCACGTCCTTGAGGATGGAAATGATGGAGAAGACTCATCGGATGAATCGGAAGATTACGTGGCAAGTTGCCATGTGGTCTCTCATTCATCGCTAAACAACAAAGAGGCTCCTTGCACAAAGGAACTGGGGGCAGGTTCTGTTCCAGAACTCCTGTGGCCATCAGATGAAATAATTGATGCATTCCTAAACACAACTCTTCTTAAAAGCAGAGCTGATCGGGAGCGTGAGATGGCCATATTTGAAAAGGCCAAACGTCAGCGACTGGACGAAAAGGCTGAAATATCCCCGCCAGATCGAAATACATCCGCCACGAATAAAAGCAGGTTCAAGACGAGGAAAAGATTTGCCAAAGCCATATCAATGGAAATGAAACTGCCATCCTCCGAAGGAAACATTCTTGGTAAAGCGCAAGTGCATCCTAGCTACTGCTTATATCATCGAAAGATTGCACACCCTACCGGAGGAGTGCAACGCTTTTAAAAGATGGTGGCAGGATTATGTTACTCACCGAAAAAATTTCAAGCGGATGAAACGCAAAATTCGTCGGGAGCAGAGAAGTACGACTGAGGAGCATAAAAGAATTACCTGCAACTGTCGCACGGTCAACGCCGGGGGATCGCAGGTTCTCACCTTCGGGAGAGACTCTGATGAAGAAATGGCTCTTGGCCCTCTCTTCAAAGAATACACCTCGAGAAAAGAGGAAGAACCGAAGACCTGTGAAAATATTCAGCTGCGCAATCGTACACTTACAGAAAAGAATCTCGGACCCACAAATAGAAAAGATAAGGGAAAAAAGAAAGTCTCTGAGGATATCACCCTAGATGACCAAGTCATGAAAGAGCTGACCGCCAAGGACCCGCCAAAGAAGAACAAGGTGGACTACAACGTTCTAACACACTTGAGGAAGCTACCCTCACAGCTCACCATTTTCGACGCCCTTTTACTATCAAAAGAGGTGAGAGATTCATTGATCAAGGCGCTACAAGAGCCAGAGCAATTCCAAGCTTTCCTCGCCGAAGAAGGGATGAAAGACGAGCTGGAAGAAGTACACACAGCCGATATCACCTTCGGCGATGAAGATCTCCTCCTTGGGACATGCGAACACAACCGTACCCTATATGTCTCCGGATACTGTCATGATGTCAAGATAGGCAAAATCCTGGTCGACAATGGGTCCTCCGTCAATCTCCTCAACGTGCGGGTGTTGAAGGAAATCTGCATGAGCGTTCAGCACCTCGCTCGTGATAAAATTACCATCTCCGGTTTTGACTCCCAGTCATCACGGACTCTCGGGTCCGTGATACTAACGTTGCGCTTTGGGCTACTTGTCAAGGATATTAAATTCCACGTCATTGAAGCCAAGACATGTTACAATGCTTTGCTCGGCCGGCCTTGGTTACACGAGTACAACATCATCCCTTCTACACAACATCAGTGTATGAAATACTTCAAGGATGGTCTCGAGTATACCGTAACAGGAGAGCTTAACCCATTCTCCGTAAATGAGGTCCGAAAGTACGAAGATGAAAAATACTTCTTACCAGATTTCGAGGACACGGAGAGATGTCACAAACCGAAGGACAAAGCTATCACCACTATTCCAGTCTTCGGGAGTGATACCGAGGAGGAAGAAGAGATAGTTTATTCAGGGCCGCCACAACGCAACAACCCGGGACCGTCCGCCCTTATGTGGATTTTCGGCAGCGACTCGGAAGACGGGGTTAACGTTATATTTTCCGCTCGGCCATCAATACAAGCCTTCGCTGGCAATAATCAGAGTTTGCAAATCACCACGGTTCCATAAGAGCATTACAAAGAGTTCGATGCACTTGAAACTTGTAGTGTGCAAGAACTGCAGACATTCTACGTCCCTCCCAGGCGAAGAGATGAAAAGGCGTCCTATTCTACCAATTCGAGGAGACCAAAGTGGAGAAGGAAATCTGGCACGGCGCGAATTCTACACTCGACAGGCTCCAGCCCATCCGTTTGCCCAGCTATTATACGAACAGACTAAAAAGGCTGTTAAAGCGCCAAGGCGTACCTCTCAAACAGACTGCTCGACAAGCATGATTCTCCGAAGGAACGAACCACTGATGAAGTTGTGCAACTGGCCGATCCTAAACGAAGTGTCCACTCGATCTTAATCTTTTGAAAGTAGCTATTAGCAGGCAAAAACCCCAACGTCCGAATCCAACCTTTATAACAGGATCTAGAACGTCCCAGGAACTCAGCGAAAATTGCCCAACGGGAGAATGGAAACAACCGGACTTGGATATGTTCAATCAAGAAATGGGAGCTACTCCACGATTGTTACGTTATACATGACTTTGATGAAGAAGGAGATGCTCTGTGGGAAGATGCTAACCCTGAACCAGAAAGAGCTCCCGACGTGAAAATGCCCAGTCCGTCGTTCGAAGAACAAATGGACAAGCTTATAAGGGAAGTGGGTCAAAAGGTTCGAGACGACCATAATCGCGAAATGGCCATCTACGAGAAAGCCAGGACGCGACGCCTTCTTCAACAGGCAGTGAAAAATGAAAATGCTCCTCCTTGTCAACCCGTTATACAAAAGGCACGACACAGAAGCAGAAACAAACCAAAGAACGGGAAAGGCGTTCGACAGCGACAAAGCGGGTCCAAGAAGCCACGCGATCAGGAGCCAAGTAATCCAGATTCATCTCTTATAAAGAATATGGGTCGAGTGTACTCTTTTGCCCAAGACAAGACAAAGAAGATACTTGATCTTGCCATAAAACATCAAATGATTACCCTCCCGGAGTCCAAGCATCCCGAGCAAGCAGGCGAAGTCTTTCACCCAAACTATTGCTCTTATCACCGAGCAATAGGACATCCTCTCGAAGACTGCTTCACCTTCAAGAACTGGGTCGAAGACCAATATCAGCTTGGTAGGTTCGCTCTATCCAGCAGCTGGAGGGTAACCCCGCCGCAGAAGCATGAACCCAAATCCACAAGAGTAGAGCCGAATCAACATCGGTCTTGGAAGCGAGCTCGTACCTGTCACATGATAACGCTATCAGAAGAAGAGCCCGAGAATATGGATGACCTCCCCCTGTGCTGCGAAAACAATGATGACGAGGTAATCTCAGAATTTCCACCAGCACCAAAAAAGCTGGAGGATGGGATACATACTACCGCAGATAACCTCAAGAAAATTGATTTGGGGACGGCAAGTGACCCGCGGCCAACGTTCGTCAGTGAGCTGTTGTCCGAAGAAAAGGTGGCTACGCTAAAGGACGTGCTCATGCAGCATAAAAATTGCTTCGCGTGGAACTATTCCGAGATGCCAGGATTAGATCCAGAGATTGTTGTGCATAAATTGGCGATATCGCTGGACGTCAAGCCGATCAAACAAGCGCCAAGAAGGATGCGGCTCGAGCTCGAGATGAGCATCAACGTCGAGGTCAAGAAGATAATTGACTCCAGCTTCATCCAAGAGGTTCAATATCCAGATTGGATTGCCAACATCGTACCAGTGATGAAGAAAAATGGAACGGTGTGCATATGTGTGGACTTTCGGGATTTCAACAAAGCTTGCCCGAAGGACGATTTCCCAGTACCGGTCACCGAGCTGATGATAGATAATACGTCCACTCATGAGGTTTTCTCTTTCATGGACGACTCATCAGGATACAATCAGATAAAGATGCACCCTGAGGACCAGAAGCACACCGCTTTCCGGACCCCCTTGGGCATATTCTGCTACAAGGTGATGCCTTTCGGTCTAAAGAACGCCGGTGCCACCTATCAGAGGGCCATGACGAAGATCTTCGATGACCTCATACATGAAATCGTCGAATGCTATATCGACGACCTCGTGGTTAAGAGCAAATCATACGAAGAGCATTTAGAGCATCTGAAGATCGTGTTTCAATGCCTCTGGACATACAACTTGAAGATGAACCCTCTCAAATGCGCATTCGGAGTTTCCTCGGGAAAATTCCTAGGATTCATTGTCCGACACCGAGGCATCGAGATAGATCCGTCAAAGATCAAGGCGATTATGGAAATGCCTCCGCCAAGGACTCTCAAGCAATTGCGGTCTCTCCAAGGGAAGCACGCGTATATTCGGCAGTTTATAGCCAATCTCTTCGGTAAGTGTCATCCGTACAGTCACCTAATGAAGAAAGGGACCCCTTTCGTTTGGGACCGTAAATGCCAAGGCGCACTGGACGAAATCAAGCAGTATCTGCAGAATCCGTCGGTGCTGACCGCTCCTGTCAAAGGAAAACCTCTCATTCTGTATACAACCGCTCTCGAAGGTTCTTTAGGCGCGCTGTGGCATAAGAGAATGACCAAGGGAAGGAGAGAGCCCTCTACTATTTGAGTCAAGTTCTACTGGGGGCAGAAAGTAATTATTCTCCCATCGAAAAACACTACCTGGCATTGATCTTCGCGATAACGAAGCTCAGGCACTATGCGTTGGCGCATGAAGTCCGTCTCATATCGAAGGTGGATCCCCTCAAGTATTTGATGTCAAAGGCCATATTAATGGGGCGACTCGCTAAATGGGCCCTGCTCTTGATGGAGTTCTCAATAACCTATCAGCTTCTTAAGGCAGTGAAAGGCCAGGCCATCGCCGACTTCCTCGCCGAGCATCCGATACATGCCGATTCTGCCTTGAACTGCGAATTGCCAGACGAACATGTGTTTGACACGATCGACGGGTATGATACCCGGTGGGAAATTTACTTCGATGGAGCATCCTCCATGAAGAAGCGCAAACAAAGCACCCCTATAATCAAATCGGGGGTAGGCCTCATCTTCATAACTCCACAAGGAGGGATAATGCATTTTTCCTTCTCCTTAACAGAGCCGAGAACGAAAAATGAAGCCGAGTATGAAGCTTTGATAGCAGGTCTTGAGATTGCTATCGACATAGGGATTGAAAACCTCCTCATATACGGAGACTGCCAACTGGTTGTTAGTCAAGTAAACGGCGACTATCAAACGTGCAAACCAGAACTGGTGAAATACGGCGAGAGAGTATAGCAACTGCTGACCCAAATACCTTCCTACACCTTGGAAAGCATACCGCGTGCGGAAAATAGCAAAGCGGATGCATTAGCCAAGCTCGCTAAAGAACTAGCTGATGAAAACCTCGATGACGTCAAGATCGTTGTACAAAGCCGTCGGGTTCTTGCACCGGCAGAAATATCTCCGGAGTCGTCCAAGGAAAAGGGAGCGGCCGAACAAATGGCTCTACATGTAAAAGACCAAGAAAAGGTTGAGGATTGGAGAGAAGTCTTTATAGACTACTTCAAATCCCGTCAAACGCCCGAAGATGCATCCTCAAGGCATCAGCTTATGAAACGAGCTCTGTCTTTTGCTTTCGTCAATGATACTCTGTACAAGAGGTCATTTGATTCTCTGTGATTAAGATTCCTGGGACCTGAAGAGGCGAAGAGAGTCGTCCAAGAAACTTGTTCCCCTCTAAATGGCGGCGACGACGTGAGGACGTCTTGCCTGAGATTCGGGGCAGATGCTATTTGGTTTTATCCGTCTACCTCTCCGAAGATGCCAAGTTGATTTATGGCACCATGTATCGGAGGTTTAGACGGATGCGGCCGATGTAGCAGACTTCGCCAGGCTTCACGGGCTTCTTAGATTTCTTCTTCTTCTTCTTCGAAGATTTTGACGGCTGGTTGTGAGTGCTTGGGCCACCACCATCGGTCTTTAGAGTTGGACG
The DNA here is from genome assembly GCA_030015575.1 of Agapanthus africanus. Taxonomy (NCBI): domain Eukaryota; kingdom Viridiplantae; phylum Streptophyta; class Magnoliopsida; order Asparagales; family Amaryllidaceae; genus Agapanthus; species Agapanthus africanus. Next base: position 106,384,052 of record JASDDO010000031.1, read on the forward strand.
CGGCTTCAACATCCCTTCAATGACCTGAGGTTCCAACGGGTTCTTCCACTTGATCGCTGGGCATGTTTGAAGATCGTTCAGCATCCTCTTTGTCTTGGCTGACAGCACAACCTCCCATAGGGCTTCTTCGACGAGAGAGCACGTTGCCCCCGGCATATTCATCCTCTTAGAGGCGTAAGGTTGCGGCGGATTCACCTTCCATCTGTCGGATAGCGCGAACTTGCCCTGTTAGTACTGGTCTTCAAGCCAATTTTTGAAGACGTAGCAATTTTCGATCGGATGACCCAGCACTCGGTGATAGGGACAGTAGTTTGGCTCATTAACATCATTTGGTTGCGACGGACGTTTTGGATCCGTCAGGTTTATGAGTCGGTTGCGCAACGCTAGCTCGAATAATCTTCTCGTTTTATCTCGGGGAAACGAGTAAGGACGTCCTAGCCTCTCCTCAAGGGGTACGTGCGGACGCATATTATTTTGACGAACGACCGGCTTCGAGTTGCTCGGCTGTTGTTGAGCATTAGCGACAACGATCGCTTTCCCCTTCCCCTTTTCATTTCGGGAGTCCGGCTTTGGAAGAGGGGGTCTATGGCCCATCTGATCCATTTGCGCTAGCTTGTCAATCAAGGCCTGGAAGGTAGTCGGCTTGAAGAATATCATAAATTGCGAGATGGTTGTTTGCGGATCAAGGGTTCCCACAAACATACCCACTGCAGGAGCTTCTTCAATGCGTTGCTCACATTTCGACCATAAATTCCGCCACCGTATAGCATATTGGACCCATGTCTCGCCTGGCTTCACCTTGGCGTTAATCAGTGCCGTCATCAGGGTGCGTTCGCTAGCGCTTGCAAAACGCTGGGTAAACAGTAGCTCCATCTCCGCGAAGGTCTTGATAGAGTCATTTGGGAGCTCAGAATACCACTCGAACGCTGTATCTGACAAGCTGCCGACGAACTGGCGAAGCAATAATTTGTCATCACCGCCGGTGTTGCCGCAGAGTGCCCTGAACTGGGCAACATGCAGGTGGGGATTCCCTGTCCCCTTATAGACATGGAACTTAGGAATTGTGTAGCCCGGCGGGTACTTGATCTGGTCATACCAGCTCGGATATGGTCGTCTTGTTTTTACGACCTGGCTGGCTGCTTCAGTCGCATGATGAACCCGTATTTGTTGGGCTATGTACTCGTCCAAGTCAGCTTTGGAGATTGTCTCATCCTTAGCTGTTGACAGAGCTGGCAGAGGATTCGACGTTTCTCCCCTATCGTCTTCAAGGACGATCGGGGGATCTTCGGCCGGAGGATCTTGTTGGATCATCATCCCCACCATGTCTTGGAACAGGAGGCCCATACGCTTTATGTTGGTTGCTTATTCAGCAGCCTCTTTATCCTTCTTCTCCAATATCCGACGAAGGAATTCGGCGTTAGTTTCTTGCTCCTGGCGTTCATCCGAGGACGTTTCATGGTTTTCTTTTGGCCCAGTATGTGCGGCCATCGCGTTCATCATCTCTTGGAGCTTCTGTTGCTGCTTCTACGCTTTGGTCACCGATCGCGCAAGCGGTCTATGACCTGTGGATATGTGGCTGTCCTCTTTACCGGACGCCATATAGACGGTATGAATTACGATGCCCCCGGACTTAGGGCGTTTGGGTTCACCACCTTTGATATTCGCCGTCGGCGTGAGGACTTTCTCCGGCCTTCTTCTCTTATGGGCCGTTGAAGTTGAGGGGGCCGTTGCTTTGGGCACCCAAGTGGTCGTCGCCTTTCGTTGCTTGACCGAGGGATTTTCTTCTTGCCGACCTTTCGAATTCTTGTGTTGGCGAGAGAAATTAGGATCAATCACAGATTCTCAGACTCGTCGCCATGTCTTGTAGATCATGGAGGACAGCGATTGAGGAGACTGCTCTGGCTTTTCTGCTTCCACGGCGATCTCTACCGGTAGAGGAGATCTTTTGAGCACCACAGTTGGCGAGTTTCTGCATACCCTGTTCAGCAGCTCAAAGCTGTTCCCAGTTGGAACAGCAGCATTAACTTCCATCGTTGGAGCTGGTGGAGTTATCCCAGAGGGGGAGTTGCCCCCAGTCTTCCTTATCCGGCGCCAGTAGCATCGTCGGGCGCGACGAGTTGTCGGTATTGGTTCAGAGACTGCTTCTTCCTGCCCCCTGTTCAGGCGAGGGACTGTTGTCGGTGTCAGCCTCTTGAAGACTGACGTCCGTTGAGGAGTTGTGTCCAAGCGGTCAAAAGCAGATTTCTGAGCGGGAGTGGAAATAGTCAGCCTTGCAAAGACTGACTCTTTGACAGGAGAAGCCGCCTTGGCGACTTCGGGAGCAGTCGTATTCTTTGGGATGACCGCCTCAGGTGTTATGGGCTTCTTGATAGGCCCTTTGGTGCTCGAGCTCAGCCTGGTGAAGACTGAAGAATTGGACAACCCGTTGAGAGGGGCCATGGGAGTAGCAAGTCGATCGAAGACCGACTTTCTTGAAGCTTCCGGTGCGGGCACAGGGATGGTGAAGCTTGCTGGAGGGATCATGGTTCCGAAGAACAGGCCAGTGGTAGCCTGAGTCACTTGCTCCACGGGCATAGTGAGGAAGGAGGCCGCTTGAGGCCTATATGCTACACCTCCAGGTGAGGTGGAGCGTCGGTTGCATTGGCACTTTGAGTAGTTCGAGCAATTTGAGGCCATTGATGCTTGATTTCTGTGCCAGGCAAATGACCAAATCTTAGTAACTTGAAATCCAAAGGCAACCATTAACAAACCGCGATTCGTTCGCGAAGACGACACACGAAGTGTGGAGTGGAAAGAAGAAAAGGTCCCACCGGGCGTGCCAGAATCTGTTCCCCTCCGAATGGCGGCGACGACGTGAGGACGTCTTGCCTGAAATTCGGGGCAGATGCTATTTGGTTTTATCCGTCTACCTCTCCGAAGATGCCAAGTTGATTTATGGCACCATGTATCGGAAGTTTAGACGGATGCGGCCGATGTAGCAGGCTTCGTCAGATTCCCCCTCGTTTGAGGAGTTTTTGATTGTGGGGACGCTCTTCCCTGCAGGCGCAAGCCCCTGCAGTTAATTACGCTACCGCATCGCGGTAGCCACTTTCTCCTTCTCCAGAATTTCACTTCGTATCGTGTGTGTGTTTTGTTTGTGGATGCCCGTGGATTGTATACGGGGACTAAGTTATGCCGTCACCCGTAGGACGTGGATTAGTCCAAATCCGTATTTACTTAGATTTGAGTTTGGTGTTTTAGTTTAAGGATACGTTAGCCATATTGAGGCTAAGATCAACTTAAACGTTCGTTAAATATACGTTAGTCTGATTTGAGACTAAGATCAACTTAACGGGATCGTTTGGATCCGACAAAAGAGCATTTAGGGGCTCTATTGTTCCAATTTAGGGACGTAGTGGTCCACAGGTAGTTTAAGGACATTGCGGTCCATTGGTAGTTTAAGGACATTGCGGTCCATCTCCAGTTTAGGGACATGGTGGTCCATTGGTAGTTTAAGGACGCATAAGTCCATGGGTTTAAGGACCCCACAGCCCATATCTTGGTTTAAGGATGCATAAGTCCGTGGGTTTAAGGACCCCACAGTCTGTATCTTGGTTTAAGGACGCATAAGTCCATGAGTTTAAGGACCCCCTAGTCCATGTTGATATGTGGTTGTCAGGACCCATCACCTCTCTGACGTCGTTGAAGGATTACAACGATAGGAGTCAGAGGAGTTCGGAGATTTACCCTCGAACCGGATGTAAATTGATTTAGGAGAGCAGTCTTGCTCAGTCAATTTAGTTTGAGGACTTACGGCCATGATTGGGCTAAGTCCAGTTGAGAATATTCAACGTTATTTCTTATTTTTGGCCTATTAGACCTGTGCTAGGGCTTTGCCCATGTTTAATAATGCATAGCATTAATCTTGGTCTCTGTTGGACCTTTATTTGGGCTCTGTCCCTTTTAAATGATGCACAGCATCTGTTCTGGTCTGACAGACCCTTGTTTGGGCTCTGCTCCTTTAAAAAGAATGATGCATTGCATCTGTTTTTATTTGGGCTCTGCCCTTTTTGAAAATAATGCATAGCATTTACTAGGCCTGTTAGGCCTTTTTAATTGAGCTCAGCCCTTCTTTTTAATGATGCAGTGCATCAATTATCTGACAGTGGTCATATGGCCTGTCAGGCGCTTTGCGCCAATAAGTGAGAGCAAGCGCTTGTGGAGGTGACACGTGTCACGCAAGCGCAGTGCGCTACGCCAGTGCGCTGCGCTTGCGCTGCTGACACGTGGCGCGCTCTAGCGAATTGCGCCAACCTCAGAGAGCAAGGCTATATCTTAAAAGCGCATAGCGCAAGTTGTTCTGGAGCTGACATGTGGCGCTCTCTGGTGACTTGCGCTAACCTAAGAGCGCAACAGTGCCAATTTTGCAAGTGCAGGGCACTGTTTTATATTTTGATCAATTTTAGATCAGAGAAAACAAGTTTTTCTTGTTTTCAAAGAACCAGTGGTTCATAAAAAAAAGTGCAAGGCACTGTTATTTATATTTTATTGAATATCATTGATCTTGTTCTTAGATCAATGATCTATTAGAAGAAATTCTTCTATTTTAAAGGTTTTTTTTACCTTTTTCTTGAATTTCTCTTCAAGTTTCTTCAGAGTTGAAGTTCTTGATGTTTCTTGATGTTGATCATCTTTTGAATTGGGGTCTAGGGGTCTTTATATAGTGCCCATAGGTTTGTTAAGTTTGTTAAAGAGATCATTCTCTGAGTGATTTGGGGAATTTTCCCCACCGTTGGATCTTTGATCCAAGGGCTTCTGTTTTACAGAAGACAATCTTCTTGTTTTAACAAGAACAGAAGGATCTTTCTAGAATTTAATTCTGTTTGGCGCAAACGCCCCAGCGCGTGACACGTGTCACGCAGCGCAGAGCGCAGCGCAACTGCGCTGACACGTGTCGCACAGCGCAGCGCAACTGCGATTGCGCAACTGTGCTGACACGTGTCGCGCAGCGCAGCGCTTGCGCGACTGAAGCGTTGCTTCCTTTAATTTTTGTTTTAAATAGAGCCTTGCTCTGATTGGGCGCGCTGCCTTGGGCGCTGCGCTGACGTATCAGCTTTTGACACGTGGCGCGTTGCGCGCAATGCAAGGAATTTGAAGCGTTGCTTCGAATTTTGAATTTTTGAAATTCAAACAGAGCTTTGCTCTGATTGGGGGAAACAAATGCCCCCCACCGTTGCGCTCACGTGGCGCACATATGAGTGCAGCGGTGGCAAGATCCCAACGGTCAGATCAACTCAGGAGTTGAAGGGGCGCATGCGCCTATATATAGGACCCCTGGCCCTTAGAAAATCTTTTCCATTTTCCAAGATTTTGATTTTCAGTACTTTGCTCTTTTCAAGAACTTCACAGCTTTGCTCTTGTTTCCAGAACTCTAGAGCTTTGCTCTCATTTCCAAAGTTAGAAAAACTTTAGGTAAAATTAATTTAAATTAATTTAAACCAACCTTAACCAACAGAGCCTTGCTCTCATAGATCTTTTGATCTAAAGAAATCCCCTTTGGGGTTTCATAAACAAAGCTTTGCTCTCAAGAATTTGTTTCAGGGTTTCTTAACCCATGAACAGAGCTTTGCTCATTGAAAGAATATAGATCTTTCGATCTTCTGATGATGAACTCTTAAGAGTTTTTTTTATATGGATCTTTAAGATCCTAGAACTTTAATTTTTTAGGAATTAATTAATTTTTTCTTTGATGGATTTTTTATCATTATTACAGAGCTAGGCTCTTTTAAGGAATTTTATTTTCCTGAGACCAGAGTTTGACAAGTGTAACTCTGTGACAGAGCTTTGCTCTGAAAGAGGAGATTTTCTCCTTGTCTCTAGGGATTTTTTATTATTAATGAGAATGTTCTCTTGGGTTTTAACTGACAATCTCATCCAATGATGGGGTTGTCTTATTAACTGATGCATTGTCATCCAGATTTTGTGGGTCCCCCTTTGGTCTCCTACCCACTGCACTGCTGATTGTTTCGGAAGATTGTGTTTTTGTAGTGTAACCGCAATCAGAACGCTGTCGCGCGTAGCTAGACCGAGGTGAGTACGGGTCGTCCTCAGGGAAACGTTGAATCTTTTACTCTTACTTTAGATGTGTTGAAAAAGAGAGGGGGAATAAAGAATATTGTAGAATGATTTCTAGATCTACTTTAAAATATATAGATAAAGATTATTTTAGGGATGTAGTTAATATAATAAGGGGGCTTGTAGGGTTCGTTAGGATTTAGTAGTCATGGACGATTAATTAAAATTTACCCTTTTTATCCTTTAATAGATTTAAAACTAGAACGACGGTGATGCGTGTAGATTAGGGTTTGTGGAGGGAAAAGGAATCCCACTCTTAACCCTTATCTCGACACGGAACTCCGTTCATATCTAGCCTTTACCAAAACAATCATTAATCTAATCACTAATCGCGGTCGGAACTAACAAAGAATTGTTAGCGCGCCCGATTAGGATGTTAATGATTCTTTTGATAAAGTTCATAAACTTTATAGGACTTAAAAAGGGTTCAGGGATGTTCATCATCCATTAGCTTACCCTAATCCTACGAACCCTAACAAACGGAGAATTACTCGCGCATGTTGGGAGAAAAAGAGATTGAGAGAAAATGCATAATTAAACTACGAAGAAATAGAATAAGAAAAAGAACTACCTTTATTAATCAACAATATTCATTACACTTTGATCCTTAGAAAATGATTACAAAGACTAGCTTGCTTCTCGATCTCTTCCAAGGAGGTAGACGAACAGTTGATGATCAGCCTGGATGCGTGAGCCGTCTTGGACTTCGTGATCGCGTCGACTTGATGAATTTTTCCAAGGGGCTCTCGGTATTTATTTATAGTCCCAAAGCCAGAAAGTTAGATGCCTAAATTGGGGAAAAGCAGTTAAGATCCAACTACAAAAATTCCAGCTTCTATCTCTTCTACACTGTGGCGGATTCGCGGCATAAAGGGGCTTAGACCGCGGATCCGTGCCCTGATGATCTCCTCCGTTGATCAAGTTTTAGGGGATGGCTCGTAGTGACATTTGGCGATCCTTGGAACCTTCAGAATTTAGAAATTTTTTCTTTTCTTCTGCCAGAATTGATTTCTTAATTTTGATTTCTTAATTAGGCAGGTTAGCTTTTAACAACTTGATTTCCTTGATTTAAGACCTGAAAATTCTGCACAACAATAATATTTAGTAGACTAAGTCTACTAGGATTAGGTAAATAATATTATATACATTTTCCTACCAAATGCTAATTATAATATATCAACACATGGAAAATTGTATTTTAACAAATAAACCAATATATGTATGATATATTATAATAAAGACCTTTTTAAATATGGAAATTGTAGGAAAAATGTAATAATAAATGTGCAGTTTAATCAACTGAACAAATACCCCCAAACTTATCTTTGATCGTCCCGAGCAAACTAGTTTATTCAAGAGAGGGAGAAAAAGAAGAAAACTAAGCACACTTTCGTAAGCAAACACGATTGCACTGAGCACATGCAACAAGCCGTTAAACCTCTAGGTGTCCCTAGTAGGAGGAGTGTTGTCTCCTGAGGGTTTTCAGCGGATTACACCTACAAAATCCTATAACAAAAGAGAGATGGTGAAATTTACATATAAAGATAAGAACCATAAAAGAAAGACTTTGAAAATAAGAGTTTCCAACTATACTAGCTTTTCGGTTGACATGAGCCCTATCTTAATAGTCATGAAAAGATGTTAGAAATCACATTATCCTTCAATAAAACATCGCCTTTATTCTTCATTCCTACCTTTCGTCCAAATATTGATCATATACCCCTACGTGTGTGAAATGGACATCCCTACACTCGGAGAATTCAATTCAAGCTATCATGCTCTTGTCCATCTACCTCGGTACTTTTTTAACTTGATGAATATTTAGATTTGCTCACACATTTTCATGCGACCGTTAATACTTCTTGAGGTACTAACCGACCGATTACTCATGAGCTTGCTGATTCGGTGATAATATTTTCCTCGTCTTGCACCACCTAAGGCTTAGCAGTGATTCCCAGACCAGTTGGCCTTAGGGCACTAGGTGAAGAGGCACCCTCGTTATATTTTTTTATTGCTGCCTTGGCGATAGCAAAACTAGTGTTCATTTTTTCTTTTCACATTTTTATATTTTCTTCATCATTTTTTTTATTTCCTTCATACTTTGGCTTTTAGACAAGAACATTTCAAGGTATCCTCTACTATCCCGAGTTTCAAGACGTGTGTAAGTGCATATAGTAGGGTATCAACATTCAAATGTTTGGCTTCCAGAATAGAAACTATTTTTCAGACTTATTTTTATCCTCAGATTAGTGACTTCTTTCATCTTACTAACCCTTGGGACAACAGCTCATAACTGCTTATTACTAGTTCGTTTAAGAAAACTTCTAATTTTCTTGGTTTTCTTAAACTATTCTTATCTTTTGGATGTAATTTTTCACACTCTACTCTTTTGTTATAAAAAATTTTTAATGCCCAGTGTCAAAGATAATTCAGTGAATATAAACCTCCCCCCCAAACCTGTTTTCAGCAGTGTCCTCACTGATGTAGCCTTTTGAGAACAAGGACCTGTATACTAGGAGAGAGATACAAGGGGTAAAATAATAGTTAAATGAAAACTACCCCCAAACTTGATCTTTGACACGCACAGATATTCAATCAAATCCATTTTTACTCACCTCCATTCTTAAAATGAGAAAATGTTACAAAAACATGGAGGTGAGGCGGAGGAATTTTAGTTTTGATAAAGCGGCTCCTGTAAAAACATGAGCTCCTCCGCGGGGTCAGCAGAAAAATACAGTTTTAATCTATGCCCATTTATTTTAAAAATCGAACCGTTTTTCAAATTTTTGACTTCAACTGCCCCGTGCGGGTGTACATACCGCACTACAAAAGGTCCTTTCCAACGAGATTTAAGCTTACCCGGATGAAGATGGAAACGGGAGTCGTAAAGAAGGACTTGTTGCCCCGATGTGAAGGTTTTTCTAAAAATATTTTTATCGTGGAACACTTTAGTCCTGTTCTTTCCTATCACCGCATTATCGTAAGCCTCATCGCGGAGTTCGCTTAGCTCATTCAACTGCAGCTTCCGATAGCTGCTTGCATGATCAAGATCAAAATTAAGCTCTTTAATAGCCCACATTGCTTTATGTTCGATCTCGACAGGAAGGTGGCATGCCTTCCCAAACACAAAGCGGTATGGAGACATACCAAGATCGGTCTTATAAGCGGTACGGAATGCCCAAAGAGCATCCGTCAATTTGGTTTACCAATCTTTACGGTTTTTCGAAACCGTCTTCTCCAATATCTGTTTGATCTGCCTATTTGAGATCCCAGCCTGCCCGCTTGTTTGAGGATGATAGGGCGTAGAAAGTTTGTGAGTGATTGAATATTTCCGCATCAAGGCCTCGAAAGACCTATTGCAGAAATGTGTCCCGTTGTCGCTAATTATAGCGCGAGGGTGTCCGAATCGCGAAAAGATATTTTCTTTAAGGAACTTAATGACAACTTTGTTGTCATTAGTGCGACACGGTATAGCTTCCACCCATTTCGAGACATAATCAACCACTAACAAGATATATAGATTCCCAAAGGAGTTGGGAAAAGGGCCCATAAAATCAATACCCCACACATCGAATATTTCCACAACCAATATAGGTTGGAGCGGCATCTCGTTCCTTCTTGAAATCCGACCCAAATGCTGACATCGCGGACAAGTTTTGCAATGTTCAAATGCATCTTTAAATAATGTTGGCCAATAAAAGCCACATTGCAAAACTTTCTCCGCCATTTTGCGAGGACCAAAATGACCGCCGCATGCCTGATCATGACAAAATGATAACACGCTCTTGAATTCATCGTTAGGGACACACCTGCGAATGATTTGATCGGAACAATACTTGAATAGATAAGGTTCATCCCAGTAAAAATATTTTACTTGGGATAGAAATCGAAGTTTGTCTTGTTTCGACCAATTGCTAGGAATAAGTCCCGTTGCAAGATAGTTCACGATATCCATGAACCAAGGTTCGTAGGATACAGTCAAGAGCTGTTCGTCAGGAAATGAGTCATTTATCGGCACGATCAAAGTTGGTGAAGAAGTGATGCGTGAAAGATGGTCGGCTACAACGTTTTCACATCCACTCTTGTCTCGGATGACAAGATCAAATTCTTGTAACAATAGGATCCAACATATTAGCCTGGCCTTCGCATCCTTCTTCGATAAAAGATGTCGTAGGGCGGAGTGATCTGTGTAAACCACAATAGGCGAGCCAATCAAGTAGGGCCTGAATTTCTCTAATGCAAATACAACTGCCAAGAGTTCTTTCTCGGTAGTTGTGTAATTTATTTGTGCATCATTCAAGGTCCTACTTGCATAGTAAATTACATGTGGCATCTTATCAATATGCTGTCCTAAGACAACACCAATAGCAAAATCCGATGCGTCACACATAAGCTCGAACGGGTGGTTCCAATCCGGAGATGATAGAACGGGGGCTGTAGTGAGTGATTCTTTAAGCGATTCAAAAGCAGCCTCACAATCTGAATCGAAGTGAAAAGTAGTGTCCTTGGCCAATAGAAGGGTTAAGGGTCTAGCAATTTTGCTAAAGTCCTTAATAAATCTTCTATAAAATCCTGCATGGCCAAGGAAGGATCGTATATCTTTGACACAGTTGGGACGAGTGAGGTTATGAATGACATCTATTTTAGCTCTGTCAACCCCAATGCCTTTTCGTGAAATTATATGTCCAAGTACAATACCTTCTTGGACCATAAAATAGCATTTTTCCCAATTCAAAGACAAGTTCTTATCCTTACAGCGGGTAAGAACCGCGTCAAGATTACGAAGGCAGTCCTTCAAGGAGTCCCCAAAAATGGAGAAATCGTCCATAAAAATTTCTAGAAAATTTTCCACCATATCTGAAAATATCACCATCATGCACCGCTGAAATGTAGCGGGAGCGTTGCATAACCCAAAGGGCATGCTTCTATAAGCAAAAGTTCCGAAAGGACAAGTAAAAGTGGTTTTATCTTGATCCTTTTCGGCGATGGGGACCTGGTTATAGCCAGAGTATCCGTCCAAGAAACAGTAGTATTCGTGTCCTGCTAATCATTCCAACATTTGGTCAATGAAAGGTAGAGGGAAGTGATCTTTCCTCGTCGCGGCATTGAGTTTCCTATAATCAATACATACGCGCCACCCAGTTTGGGTGCGTGTTTGGATTAACTCATTAGCCTCATTAGTGATGACCGTGATGCCAGACCTTTTAGGGACCACATGAATTGGACTTACCCATTGGCTATCAGATATGGGGTAAATTATTCCACTATCAAGGCACTTGACGATTTCTTTCTTTACCGCCTCCTTCATAACGGGATTTAACCGTCTTTGTGGGTCTCGTGTTGGTTTGGCTTCATCCATCAGATGTATGTTATGTTCAACAATTAAGGGACTAATCCCTTTGATGTCGGCCATTGTCCAACCAAATGCTTGCTGATTCGATCTCAACACTGCCAAAAGTGCGTTCTCTTGCTCTAAGGCTAGAGAAGCGAATATAATCACTGGCAAAGTCTCATTCTCTCCTAAATATGCATATTTAAGATGAGAAGGTAGCGGTTTGAGATCAAGAATTGGCGGAGAGACAATAGAAGGAGGGGTAACGGAATGATATTCGGACTCCTTAAGAGGTTCAAAACTTGCATAAGATATTGACTCGGAAAGTGCTGCTGACTTTTGCAACGAGTCAACGGGTTCAATCTCAAGGTCGGACTCATTGAACATATCCTCACTGTGAAGTTGTGCAAGATCAAACGATGTCTCATTAGTGTTGTCGAGAACATCAAAGCAAAGTTCCTCATCCATGCAGCTTTCGGAAGCTATCTCGTGGATGGAACAAACATCCAGCAAATGAGAAGAAGGTTCTGATGGCTGACTTCCTAGCTTGTAAATATTAAGCTCAATTTTCATTTTCCCGAAGGATAAGTTCATAGAACCGTTACGACAATTAATTACAGCGTTAGAAGTTGCTAGGAAGGGTCGACCAAGTATCACCGGGATTTGATTGCGTGGGTTTTCCACAGGTTGTGTATCTAAAACAATAAAGTCCACGGGAAATATGAATTCCCCGACTTTAATTAACACATCCTCTAGTTCGCCCCGAGGTTTGGTGATAGATCGGTCTGCCATCTGGAGAGTACAATGGGAGGGTTTTAACTCTCCAATTCCTAACTGCTCGTATACTGAATAAGGAAGCAAGTTAACGCTAGCGCCTAAATCGAGTAAAGCACGATTAATATTTTTACCCCCAATAGAAATAGAGATTGTAGGACAGCCGGGGTCCTTACGTTTCTTTGGTATTTGTTGGGTAAAAGCGGTGCTAACATTACTCGTCATGAAAACCTTCTTAGGCACTTGAGTTTTTCTCTTCCTAGTGCACAAGTCTTTAAGGATTCTTGCATAAGATGGGACTTGTTGAATAGCATCTATGAGAGGAATATTCACGCTAACTTGCTTAAACATTTCCACAATCTTCTCCATTTGCGGGTTAGGTCTGTTGGCCCTTAATCTGTTTGGAAATGGAGCTCGATCAATAAGTTTTGGGTCCAACGTTTGTGGAGAAGACTGTGGCGACGGATTCGATCCCAAAATTGGAGTAGGAATCGACTTAGATAGATTTGGCAAAATGTTCGAGCCTTGGGGAAAACGGAGAATAGGCTCGGATGAAGGTGGAAGACTAGACGAATTAGGGGAAGAAGAAGAAGAAGCTGGGGTATCAATGGTGTCACTAACATCAAATTGCTCACCCACTCGGTTATTCAGCACACTCCCCGATCTCAACGTAGTAATGGCATTCACATTATAATTTTGTGAATGGCCAGGATTAGGTATGGGTTGAGATGGGAGTTTCCCTTTCTCTCTCGCACTCATTGCGGCGTTTAACTGAGCGATTTGGTTTTCTATTGATTTAATACTCTCACCATGGGAGACGGAGTTTTTCGTTATGGTATCAATAGAAGACTTCATCTCAGCCGACAATTGCATGAATTGTTTCATGAACATATCCAAAATTTGTGCAAGTGAGTTGTCAGTACCGGCCACTTGTGGTGTAGAAATGTTGGCCGGATTTTGGAAATTCTGTGACTGAAAGGGGGGCTGATTCTGTGGTTGTGGTTGCTGTGGAGGAGGTCTTTGATAATTGCTTTGTTGATTTTGATTCCAAGCAAAGTTAGGATGATTCCTCCATCCTTGATTGTACATGAAAGAATAAGGGTCGTTTCTAGGTCGCTGCTGAAAAGCAGCATTAGTTTGCTCGTGACCTTGAAACGGTGCATTCATAGGGCATTCTTCCGTTAAGTGCGAAGGATCCGAACAGCAACCACAGACGGTCTTAGGAAGCGTGACCTGATTTAGGGAGAATGATGAGAATTTGTTCTCAATAGCGTCGAGTTTCTTCTGTATCGCTGCCATTTTGGCTTTTACTGCGATAGAAATATCGAGCTGGTGAACACCTCCCCTAGATGAAGGCGGTCTTACGCTTTCCCACTGCAAAGTGTGTTCAGCGAGGCCTTCCAGATACTTCCAAGCTTCACCGTCATCTTTAGACATGAAATTGCATTGACACATTGTTTTAAGCATCTGCTTTGTCGCTGGATTAATGCCCTCATATATAATCAGACATAAATCCCATCTATTGATTCCATGATGAGGACATTGGACAAGCAGATCCTTGAAACGTTCAAAGCACTTCTAAAATGGTTCATTGGGAAGCTGGGTGAACTGGTTGATCTTGCTTCTAACACGGGCAATCTTATGGTTTTGGTAAAACTTCTTAAAAAATGCTATGACGAATTCATCCCAATTAGTGATATAGTGTGCGGCAGTATTGTAAAGCCATTTTTCTGCCAAGTCGCACAGTGTGAATGGGAGAAGACGTAAGCGCATAGCATCTAAAGTCAATTGTGAAGTACCCATCATTGCGCATACGTTTTCGAATTTGGTGATGAAAACGTATGCGTCTTCCGATTCAAGCCCGTGAAATTTGGGCAGCAGATTGATGTAGTGGGGTTTAATTTCGAAATTATCCCCGTTAGGTGGTGGAAGAGATAGACAAGTAGGAAGGGGACCACGGATAGGATAGCATCTCTCTAGGAGAGAGATGCGCTGTGGATTCTGCGCACCTACGGGCGGTGGCAGCGTGGTGTTATAATCTGATGGAGTGCCGTCCATCTCGGTTGATGTGGTGTGTGGTGGGAGAAAAGAAGATGAAGAAGTACCGACTTCGGTGTCGATAGCAGGAACACGGACAAGACGGGCACTAGGATCCCGTGTCCAGCCGAGCATGCACTAAGCGGGTTTAGTGCAAGTGGCAGCGTGTGTGTGATTTAAAATTGGCTTGTTTTGAAAAAAGTGGGACTCACGACAAATCACTCTAAAATGCACAAGCAACCCTAGAACTAAGGTCACCTAGGTCCAGTCTCTAGACCGCTCCTAGACTTCCAAAGGACAAGCCGCAGGATCAATCCTCTACTGCCTCGTTACTACCCTTGTAGCCAGGTAAGTGCCAGATGAGTGGGAGGCTCCCCACTACGAAAGTAGTAGTCCTAATTAAGTAACCACTCGCCTTAGTCACACTTGCCTAGGCACCACAAAAGTAATGCGGATAAGCGATAGATTACCCACGACCTTCCTCTGTCCTTAATGAGCGCGACAGTTCTTAGAGTCTGGTCTAGATATTTTTTAAATTATTGTAGGGTTGATGCAGATGCTCGGTTTGTGATTTGTGGGGCTTAGGAAGGGTGATGAAATCCCCACCTAATCTTGATTTGGTCTTTTCCCCTTAAAGTCCATATTAAAATATGCAAAACAAATCCAATCACAAAACTTTTGCAAAAAGATTTTTGAGCGGCGCTATTTTGCAAAGAATCCTGCAGAAAATAGATTTTATTGGACTTGAGAGAAGAGAGAAGGAGTTGAGAAAGATACCAGAAAAGACTGAAACCCTAACTCCTCTGTTATGCCGCGTTTCCGCAGCCACAAGGGTGTTTTTGCCGGGAATCCGCCGCGTGGCAGAAGGATCACTTGATGAAATTTTTTTGTATAGCCTTCTGTGCTCCTCTGGATCTCTAAAAATATCTCTGTTTCCTATTTTCCTTGATTCTGTGACTCCAGATCTCCTTTCAAAAATTCACGCACAAATCGTTAAATATGCAATTTGCGGTTTTGTTTTAATAATGATATGAATCGTCTAAGAATTCAACACAAATAATAAGAATAAAAAATTACGCACGTATCCCCGGCAACGGCGCCATTTGATTGTTTCGGAAGATTGTGTTTTTGTAGTGTAACCGCAATCAGAACGGTGTCGCCTGTAGCTAGACCGAGGTGAGTACGGGTCGTCCTCAGGTAAACGTTGAATCTTTTACTCTTACTTTAGATGTGTTGAAAAAGAGAGGGGGAATAAAGAATATTGTAGAATGATTTCTAGATCTACTTTAAAATATATAGATCTAGATTATTTTAGGGATGTAGTTAATATAATAAGGGGGCTTGTAGGGTTCGTTAGGATTTAGTAGTCATGGACGATTAATTAAAAGTTACCCTTTTTTATTCTTTAATAGATTTAAAACTAGAACGACGGTGATGCGTGTAGATTAGGGTTTCTGGAGGAAAAAGGAATCCCACTCTTAACCCTTATCTCGACACGGAACTCCGTTCATATCTAGCCTTTACCAAAACAATCATTAATCTAATCTCTAATCGCGGTCGGAACTAACAAAGAATTGTTAGCGCGCCCGATTAGGATGTTAATGATTCTTTTGATAAAGTTCATAAACTTTATAGGACTTAAAAAGGGTTCAGGGATGTTCATCATCCATTAGCCTACCCTAATCCTACGAACCCTAACAAGCGGAGAATTACTCGTGCATGTTGGGAGAAAAAGAGATTGAGAGAAAATGCATAATTAAACTACGAAGAAATAGAATAAGAAAAAGAACTACCTTTATTAATCAACAATATTCATTACACTTTGATCCTTAGAAAATGATTACAAAGACTAGCTTGCTTCTCGATCTCTTCCAAGGAGGTAGACGAACAGTTGATGATCATCCTGGATGCGTGAGCCGTCTTGGACTTCATGATCGCGTCGACTTAATGAATTTTTCCAAGGGACTCTCGGTATTTATTTATAGTCCCAAAGCCAGAAAGTTAGATGCCTAAATTGGGGAAAAGCAGTTAAGATCCAATTACAAAAATTCCAGCTTCTATCTCTTCTACACTGCAGCGGATCCGCGGCATAAAGGGGCTTAGGCCGCGGATCCGCGCCCTGATGATCTCCTCCGTTGATGAAGTTTTAGGGGATGGCTCGTAGTGACATTTGGCGATCCTTGGAACCTTCAGAATTTGGAAATCTTTTCTTTTCTTCTGCCAGAATTGATTTCTTAATTTTGATTTCTTAATTAGGCAGGTTAGCTTTAACAACTTGATTTCCTTGATTTAAGACCTGAAAATTCTGCACAACAATAATATTTAGTAGACTAAGTCTACTAGGATTAGGTAAATAATATTATATACATTTTCCTACCAAATGCTAATTATAATATATCAACACATGGAAAATTGTATTTTTACAAATAAACCCTTATATGTATGATATATTATAATAAAGACATTTTTAAATATGGAAATTGTAGGAAAAATGTAATAATAAATGTGCAGTTTAATCAACTGAACAACTGTAGTGTGGTGTAATTAATTTTCATTTAATTTTAATTAATTTTTTATTTAATTAGTTAATTAAAAAATTTAAACGCCAAGCGTTGGAATTGCAACACTAACGGCTAATTTTGTTCCCTTGCAGTGACCATGTCTTTCGATACCTCATTCCCATTTGCTCGTTCGGAGGAAGGGTTTCCTGAAGCGCCCGTGGATCGCGAAGTCCTAGCTATGATCAGGGACCATGACCCGGAATATAAGAGTCTTCACCTTTGGGGGTCGTGGTACAACCAAATCATCATGGGTCGACGGAGCTTTACGTGTGCAGTACCGTCAGAGCCTATTACGGCGATCCATTATGCCAGCCCACCCCCGGTGCAGTATGCCGTGGAGATGGTTGATTGGACTTCGAAGGGGTTTCTTCATCCCGCTATAGATGCAATTCCGGTTCAGCGTCCTATGGTTTTGGATATCCTGGGACGCCGTATCTGTCAAGGCGAGGCGTGACCTTGGGGGCAATCATATAACATAGGTCTGATCATCCGCCACCCGATCGGCTATCTGCCATGGGCTCGCTATATTTTGTCGGCGAAGAAGTCGCAGTTGATAAGGTTAGGGTTGTACACTGCGGTTTACATCTCCCTCTTTCAATATCCCACGCTTCCCACCTGGTGGTTCAAGGCCTTTTTGGAGCAGTGGAACATTCCTACTCATACTTTCCTCGCAATGGACCGGGAAGTGTCGATTTCTTTGGAGGAATTCACAGAGGTCTCCGGCTTACCGGTTATAGAGGAGCACTATGAGGAGTTGCTTCCTGCAGATGAGTATGTCTTCGGTGCTAAGCCGGCAGTAAGGGGCCTCACTCCGGAGAATGCTGTTCAACACCAATTCCCAAGTTTGATCAAAGTGTTGAACATCTATGAGGCCCTTTTCATCGAATGTGGGAGTCGCGGAGTTAGCTTCGAGGATTTCATCGCTCGGTTCCTTCACCCAAACGTCCTCTCGGCAGAAGCTGCCAAGTTTTCCATCCTTGATGACCCTTTCGGTCTAGGTTTGGATAACCTGCCGGCGAAGGAAATAGACCAAAATGGTTTTTTCTTTCCTAACTCCCCGACTGTGTCTTTTGCGGAAGTTGCAGCCCCCGGGATGGACGAGGAGGCCTTCTTCTTAGGATTTCTTGGGCTATGGCTGAGTTGGTTTGCGCTCCCGATGCATTCTCGCCATATGTGGCCCTCTGTCTTTTACCCAGCTCACCGGATGACCGTCGGGGTAAAAGTGGCCGTTGGGATCGCCGGCTTGGCACACTTGTATCACGGCCTCAGTCAAGCGGCGGATGCTAATGAGCCTGGGGTGCTGCACGTGATCTTCCCGATGCACTACTTCGTATCATGGCTCGAGCTACACACATCACGTGTCTTCGGCATGCACAAAAGGCCCTCGTTCTATGACAAGTGCAGCTTCCCTCGCATCATACAGTTGATTGGTGCATCAATTGTGACTCCATCGCCAAGGAATGCCAGGGGTTTACTCCTTCGCCCCCACACCGTTGGAGACGGGGTGTCTTTCATCGACAAGGTGTTGACTATTGGAAATGCATCTACTACTGCAGTGCGGCCATTGCAAGACACTTTCAAAGATGGAGCCTCAGTTTTGATGGCCCGGGAGACCCTCCATTTATATTCTATCAGACCGGGCTTCCTGGTGTTCAGGCAGAACGGTGCGGCGATTTTCATGAGATAGAACCCGCATCGTTTCGCCCAACAACTAAGCTACAATCAAGGGGTACCACTGGAGGCTTTCCTATCGGAACCTGCTGCTACCGAAGAAGGGATGGAGAGAGCACTGCATCACTTCATGCGTCTGAATACGGGTTCCCACTTTTTTATCAGTGAGCCGGCTTGCGCCCCACGACTCCTCAAGGTATATATAGAATGGTACAGTCATTCGACGGGAGCCGTCATAAAGGAAGAAAAGCGATTGATGGTCGACCGTAAGGGTGTGCCTCCAGGTAGAGATCGCAAAGCTCCTCTAGTGCCAAGGACCTCGGTAGTTCCCCCTCTAAAAGATGCTAGAGCCGGACCACCGCGTGCGCAGAGTCCTCCACGCGGATTGCCGCTTCCCGATATTGCGGATGCACCACCAACGCCCTGTGCTCCAGTGGAGACAGTGGTTGTAGCCTCGCCGGAGTCTGGTGTGGGTGCGGACATCAGGACCCGCTGCCCCAAAGTGCCTGCAAAGCGCAAGTCGATCCCGGGTGCACCTAGGGCTGGGGGGCAGAAGAAGAAAAAGAAGTCGCTCTTCGTGGCTGACGTTGTGTTCGGTCAGGAACCCCACGCTCCCTATGGTGAGGGCCTGAGTGAGTACGGGACCAACAAGGGCTTAGTCATGCCGCCGGATGACACGGACTTGGCGGCCGCCATCGTAGCTTCAGAGCGATTGGCGAGGCGCGACGCGTGGCTAGCTAAGCTTGCGCAATCAGGTAATCACTAGTCGCATTTTTTATTGTATCATATCTTTATTATTTTCCTTGACTAACGTTTTCCCCTCATTTCTTCAAACAGGCATCACCACTGAAGAAGCCATTGCTGATTCCCTCAAGACTTTCCAAGAGGAGGAACGCCTTAGAGCGTCCTTAGGCCTTGGTAAATTTCGATTCATCAAGTCTTCATTTTCCTTATGTTATGGTCGATCTAATCTCCCCTTTTTTTATCGCAGGAACCACAATGCTGATCCCGCCAGGTGACGCGGAGACTCTTCCCGGGCCAGCCGCCGATGTTTTTGCCTCCTCGGGGCTACCACGAGAGGCTCGTCTTGAAGAGCCGATGAGAGATGCCTTAAAGGCTCTGTAGGCAACTCTGAACGAGGACGACGACACCTTGATGAAGGAAGCGTCGAAGAGGTCCATCGCGACAGTCCGAGAGGAGAGGAAGCGGTTGAGGCGTGAAGCAAAGGCACGCAGGGCTGCTTTGGCCATTGGAGCGGGCCCAAGCACCGTCCCTAGTGCTGATACTCTCTCAGAAGAGCTCCCGGTCGCATTGTCTACTGCTCACAGACAAGCGGTGCGCGCCAATAGGGAGGCTACCGATAAGTCCACCTCAGGTAATATTTCTTTCAGAATTTTGTTATAAGAACTATAAAGCTGTCGGTTCTTATATATTCTATCCTGCAGGGCCAAGTCCAACCGAGGAGGAGGCGGAGACTGTCGAACCTGAGGGGCCAAAGGAAGAGGCATTGGTCGAGCCCGAGCCGATGGCGGACGACCCAACCGGGATTGCCGGGCCCGAGCTAGTGGCTGACGAAATGGTCACGTCCACTATGCCTGAGCAGGTGGCCGATGCCGAGCCCGAGCTAGCAGCGGACGGAGTGCCTGAGACCGATGACCCCACGGCGACGGCGAACGAGACAGCCGTGACTGCTGAGCCCAAGGGAGTAGCGGGTGAGGCGGACATGATTCCTGAGGACAAGCCGACCGCTCCCTCTCAAGAGTCTGGCAATGCTCCGATCATTGCTCTCCCCGCCTACGACCCTTCGCCGTCTCCTGGCCTCGCGAGCACGACGACGGCCCCCGTGGAGTCTGGGGATGAGGCCACGGGTGGTGGACTTATGTCGCTGGAGGAGGGAGATGCCTCCATCTCGGCTGGAGGCTCATCAGGTAAATTTCGGATTACCGTCCCCTTTTTTATCCTGCAATCTTTCCTGACAGGTTTACCCTTGTTTTTTAACGCAGGTGCGGGCAGTGCCGATGCTCCATTGCTCGAGGGAGCGCCGTCAACTACTGCCTTGGCGGTGGTCACCTCTCAGCCCTCTCTCGTACCATCGAAGATGTTTCAAGGTATGGGTTTGCAACTTATTAGTCTTATTTTTCAGACGCATAATTTATGTACTAAAGTCGTACTGTTGTGTCTTTTCAGGAGTGCTTTTTAACCATCTTTATCAGGTGTTGCTCCCACACTTCTCCTTCCCATCTGAATTCGCTTCTCCCTCTGGTGGCGCTGGTGAGTATAGTTTCCAACTGATATCTTTCTTTTTTAGTGATGGAATTATTTCTAACTTCTTTTCGTCCTGACTGCAGTGCTACAAATCGAAGGAAGGGATGAACGATCGGCCGCGCCGCCGGCCCTTCCGGCCTTGCCACCTGCCGCAGCTGGTACAGCAAACTATCGCATTGATAACCCCCCTTTTTTTGTATTTCTTGAACGGTTATCTGATCGTATCTTGTTTCTTCAGCTGTCGTTCCGGTCTCGGCGCCCTTCGAGCCTCGTGTTACAATGTCGGCGGGCCCTTTCCTGAGACGTCCGTCCTCGAAAGGCGCCGCGAATAGTCTGCGCATGTTGAGTGACTACATCGAGGAACTCGACGTCGAGACTCCTACGTCTGCTGCAGATTTCGCTACGGCCGTTAACCCGATGCTGGTGATACTCGTAAATTTCCATGACGAGGGCATCGTTGCGTCTTGGGTTAACTACTGCAGAGAGATCGAGGCTCGCCTGCATCAGCTGGAGTCGATGCGTCCTGCCCCTAAGGTTTTGGCCGTGAACACTCAATGGGCAGCGTGGCTCGAGCAAAGCACTTCTTATTTCTGCCATTTGGAACAAGAAGCAGCTTTAAGGCTGAAGGAGTGTCAGGAGTCTTCAAGCAAAACTGCTCGCCTACGTGCCGAAGTTGAGGCGAATGCTGCTGAGGTGAAGGCTGTCTTCGAGGGTCTTTTGGAGCGTATCTCAAATGGGCTGAACTTGAAGCAGAAGCTTGACGTTGCCGAGCGTAATGCCCAAGGCCGCGAAGCAACCCAGCAGGCTATCGGGGAGCAGCTTGCATCTCTCTTGCAGCAAAGGGCTCAGGTGGAGGCAGAACTGGCGGTGGTGGCCGTTCAGGAAAAGGCATGGAAGGAAGTGTGCGAACAACTGATAGAGCTATTTAAGACGCTTCCTTCCCAGTAGTTGCCTTTGTATCAATACAATTGTAAAAAAAATTTCTTTTTCAAATAATATGTATCCATTCTTTATTCTTTTGTACGATCCACCTTGTATTTGATTGAAGTTAATAAATAATGATACACATTTTTTCTTTGCAATGTCTTATGTGCTCTTTTACTTTCTCCCTTCTCTTATTATCAGCATGCTGTCTTGATAAACATAATTGGCAAATAATAGAGTAAGCGTCTTAGTTTTTTCCTAGAGATAGTGATGGCTCAGGCCGCAGGTTCAGATCTGCTGCCTAAGACTTTTCAACTCTATGAGCCGTGAGGGTCTCATAGAGACTTTTCTCCCTACGGATCGAGAGGATCTCGTAGGTGTATTTTCTCCTTAGGAATCGTGAGGATTCCTAAGTGCGTTTTCTCTTATAAGTCGTAAGGATCTTATAAGAGAATTTTCTCCCTTACAAGTCGAGAGGACTCGTAAGTGGTTGGTGAGTTGACTTGTTTCCGAGTCGAAGTATTGCTCCGACGGGGAGGTCGTTAGCTGACTTGTTTCCGGGTCGGAGCGTTGTTCTTCCGACGAGGAGGTCATTGGCTGACTTGTTTCCGAGACGGAGGTCGTTGGCTGACTTGTTTCCGCGACGGAGGTCATTTGCTGACTTGTTTCCGCGACGGAGGTCATTGGCTGACTTGTTTCCGCGACGGAGGTCATTTGCTGACTTGTTTCCGAGATGGAGGTCGTTGGCTGACTTGTTTCCGCGACGGAGGTCATTTGCTGACTTGTTTCCGCGACGGAGGTCATTGGCTGACTTGTTTCCGAGACGGAGGTCGTTGGCTGACTTGTTTCCACGACGGAGGTCATTTGCTGACTTGTTTCCGAGACGGAGGACATTGGCTGACTTGTTTCCACGACGGAGGTCATTGGTTGACTTCTTTCCGCGACGGAGGTCATTGGCTGACTTGTTTCCGAGACGGAGGTCGTTGGCTGACTTGTTTCCGCGACGGAGGTCATTCGCTGACTTGTTTCCGAGACGGAGGTCATTGGCTGACTTGTTTCCATGACGGAGGTCATTGGTTGACTTATTTCCGTGACGGAGGTCATTGGCTGACTTGTTTCCGCGACGGAGGTCATTGGCTGACTTGTTTCCGAGACGGAGGTCGTTGGCTTACTTGTTTCCGAGACGGAGGTCATTGGCTGACTTGTTTCCACGACGGGGGTCATTGGCTGACTTGTTTCCGAGACGGAGGTAATTGGATGACTCTAGGTTGTCTGTGAACCGTAGAGTCTTGGAACTGGGGACTTTGCCGTGGCTCTAATTGGTGATATCATGTCCATATCCTGCTGGAATGAGGAGGAACGCCGCTGTTGGTCTCCAGGCTGTAGATGTGGTCGTCGAGATCTGACTTCCTTTTGACGCGGCCTGGTGGGGAAATGTAGTCCCCTTTCCCTTTTTTTTGTTTATGCCCATGGATTGTATACAGGGGTCACTATGGACTTACCTGCAGGGCAAAAGTTTCATTCTTTCATTTTTTTAATTTCTTTCTGCGATGCTCTATCATTTTAGCTTTTTACATCGCGAAAGTCGCGATTGCCCAATCATTTCGGCTATTTCTCGCGGTGCCCAATCATTTCGGCTATTTATTTTATTTTTTCTCGCTGCTTTTTATTGCGAGTTGCCCAATCATTTCGGCTATTTTGTATGCATACGTTTTCTTTACTTGCTGCTTTTTATTGCAAGCTGCCCCATCATTTCGGCTATTTCGTATGCACGTGCGGCCTACCGGCCTTTCATCGTAAACTTGAAATTAGACACCGATTTCGGCATCAGCACCGCTACAACTGGGATTTTGCCAGGAGTGAATCATCATTTGCCTCCGTCGATGTCGAACAAAGGTGGCTTAGCGAACAGGGTTAAGGTCCTGTCGACTAAGGCTTTTAACTTCATGAGCCGTAAGGGTCTCACAAAGGTATTTCTTCCTACAAGTCGTGAGGATCTTGTAGGTGTATTTTCTCCTTAGGAATCGTGAGGATTCCTAAGTGTATGTTCTTCTGTAAGTCGTAAGGATCCTACAAGAGGGTTTTCTCCTTGTAAGTCGAGAGGACTTATAAGGGTTGTTCATCATGCGCACATATCCCAAGTCACGGATGGGACTTGGTCAGAGAAATGTTTATTCGTGCCCGTGGATTGTATACAAGGGTCAGTATTGAGCTACTTGTAGGGCAATATCGAAGGTTGTGGGGGCTGCTTAAGCCCAGGTTTAGGTCTCTGTAACTTAAGACTTTCAAATCTTATGAGCCGTGAGGGTCTCATAAGAGAGTTCTCCTTACGAGTCGTGAGGATCTCGCAAGTGTATTTTCTCCTTAAGAATCATGGGGATCCCTAAGTGTGTTGCTCCCTTGTGAGTCGTAAGGATCTCACGCGGGTGGTTTCTCCTTACGAGGTCGAGAGGACCCTGTAAGTGTCCTTTAACGAGGTTGCGCCCTTTCGGGTTTTCACAAACACTCGCCGGTAGTCCTGCTGTTTCTACTCACGGAGCCCTTTCGGGTTTTCATCCGTGCCCTTTTTGCTTATGGACATACCTTTTTTTTATTCTTTTTATTTTTATATATTTTTTTTACGAGGTCGCGCCCTTTTGGGTTTTCACGAACACTCGCCGGTAGCCCTGCTGTTTTTACTCACGGAGCCCTTTTGGGTTTTCATCCGTTCCCTTTTTGCTTATGGACATACCGTTTCTATATTTTTTTATATATTTTTTTATCTCGTCAGCCTAAGGATGCTGCGGTATTAGTTTAAGGACGTTTCGGTCCGTCGTTAGTTTAAGGACGTTTCGGTCCGTCGTTAGTTTAAGAACGTTTCGGTCCGTCGTTAGTTTAAGGACATTTCGGTCCGCCATTAGTTTAAGGACGTTTCGGTCCGCTATTAGTTTAAGGACGTTTCGGTCCGTCCAGGAGAAGGCTGGCTACTGCTTATAAAGTTTGAGCTTAGGAAGATAGCGAGCGGACATAGTCGTCGTCATTTACCATTGACCTAGGCGGTAACTCCCTAAGCTTAGTATTTCTTTAGGAATCGACCATTTATTGGCCTGTGAGGCCTTTCACCGTGCATATCCATGAGTAGATAGGCTCCACCCTGGTAGACCTTGTCTATGATGTACGGGCATTCATAGTTTGGCTCGAATTTTCCCCGTTTGGCGCGATTGGGGATCAGAGGCCTTTTGACCACTAGCACGAGTTCTTCTTGGCGGAATGTCCTCGGCCGGGTCAATCTTTCATATGAGCGCGTCATCTTTGCTTTATAAGCCTCCAGATTTTATTGCGCTATGAGCCGGGTCTCATCAAGGGCATCAAGCTCCTCAAGCCGAAGGTGAGCATTTTCTTCATCCGTCAACTCGTAGTGGACTGCCACTCGTAGAGAGGGTAATTCTATCTCAAGGGGGAGTACTGCTTCTGTACCGAATACCAACGCATATGGCGTTGTGTTCGTGGCTGTCTTGAACGTTGTTCGATACGCCCAAAGAGCTTCTTGCAGCCTCTCATGCCAGTCCTTCTTATTTCGGGACACCGTTTTCTTCATGATCTTCGTCAAGGTCTTGTTGAAGGCCTCAGCTAGACCGTTAGCTCACGGATTATAAACCGAGGAATATCTACAGTCTATATTGTGTTGTTGCGCGAAGCGACTGATCTTGTGGCTTCTATAAGCTGGCCCGTTATCGGAGATGATCCGTCGCGGAGTTCCAAACCGATATATGACGTGCGTCTTGAAGAAATGGAGGATATTCTCCGTCCTCACTTCTCTCAACGGTACTGCTTCCGCCCATTTGGAGAAGTAGTCAGTCGTCGCCAGGATGAAACGATGTCCTCTGGACGATGTTGGTTCGATGGGGCCGACTATGTCAGTCCCCCACATTTCGAATGGCCAGCTAGCCACCGTTGGATGGAGTGGATTTGGATGCTGGTGGATGAAATCCCCATGAATTTGACATGAGTGGCACTGCTTCGCATATTCAAGGCAGTCTTGAATCATCGTGGGCCAGTAGTAGCCCATCTGTTTGATCTTCAACTTCATCTTCGGGCCTGCTTGGTAAGAACCGCAGAGTCCGTCGTGAACTTCCTAAACGACTCTTTTTGCCTCTTCAGGTCCCAGACATCTCAACCACAGAGAATCAAACGACCTCTTGTACAGAGTATCATTGACGAAGGCGAAAGACAAATCTCGTTTCATAAGCTGATGTCTTGAGGACGCATCTTCGGGCGTTCGACGTTATTTGAAGTAGTCTATAAAGACTTATCTCCAATCCTCGGTATTTTCCCGATCTTTTATTTGCAGGGTCGTCTGCTCAGTCGCTCCCTTTTCTTCGGATGATTCTGGAGATATTTCCGCTGGGGCAAGTACCCGACGGCTTTGTACCATGATTCTTACGTCATCGAGGTTCTCATCTGCCATTTCTTTAACGAGTTTGGCCAACGCGTCCGCTTTGCTGTTTTCCGCGCGCGGTATGTTTTCCAAAGTATAGGAAGGGATTTAGGTTAACAGTTGCTGCACCTTTTCGCCGTACTTCACTAACTCTGGTTTGCATGTTTGGTAGTCGCCGTTTACTTGACTAACGACCAGTTGGAAATCTCCGTATATGAGGAGGTTTTCAATTCCCATGTCGATGACGATCTCGAGGCCTGCTATCAAAGCTTTGTTTTCGGCTTCATTGTTTGTCCTTGGCTCTGTTAGGGAGAAAGCAAAGCGCATTATCCCTCCTTATGGAGTTACAAAGATGAGTCCCACCCCCGATTTGATTATAGGGGTACTTTGTTTGCGCTTCTTCATGGAAGATGCTCCATCGAAATAAAGCTCCCAACGGGTACCACTACCGTCGATCACATCAAACGCATGTTCGTCTGGCAGTTCGCAATTCAGAGGAGAACCGCCAGGTATCGGATGCTCAGCGAGGAAGTCGGCGATGGCCTGGCCTTTCACTGCTTTAAGAGGCTGATAAGTTATCGAGAACTCCATCAAGAGCAGGGCCCATTTAGCGAGTCACCCCGTCAATATGGACTTTGACATTAAATATTTAAGAGGGTCTACCTTCGAAATGAGACGGACCTCATGCGCCAACGCATAGTGCCTGAGCTTTGTTATCGCGAAGATCAACGCCAGGCAGTGTTTTTCAATGGGGGAGTAGTTTCTTTCTGCCCCCAGTAGGACTCGACTTAAGTAGTAGAGTGCTCTTTTTTCCCCTGGTCGTTCTCTTGCGCCCATAATGCGCCTAAGGAACCTTTGAGGGCGGTTGTATAAATAACGAGGGGATTTCCCTTGACCGGAGAAGCCAATACTGGCTGGTTCTGCAGGCATTGCTTGATCTCGTCTAGCGCACTTCGGCATTTTTGGTCCCAGACGAACGGGGTTCCCTTCTTCATCAGGTGACTGTAAGGACGGCATTTTCCTGAAAGGTTGGCTATAAATCGCCGTATATATGCGAGCTTCCCTTGGAGAGACCGCCGCTGTTTGAGTGTCCTTGGTGGAGGCATTTCCATGATCACCTTGATCTTTGACGGATCTATCTCAATACCTCGGTGTCGGACGATGAATCCCAGGAATTTGCCCGAGGAAACTCCGAATGCACACTTGAGAGGGTTCATCTTCAAGTTGTATTGTCGAAGGCGTTGAAATACGGTCTTAAGATGATCGAGATGTTCCTCGTATGATTTGTTTTTAACCACGAGATCGTCGATATAGCATTCGACGATTTCGTGTATAAGGTCATCAAAGATTTTCGTCATGGCCCTCTGATAGGTGGCACCGGCGTTCTTTAGACCGAAGGGCATCACCTTGTAGCAGAATATACCCAAAGAGGTCCTGAAGGCGGTGTGCTTCTGGTCTTCGGGATGCATCTTGATCTGATTATATCCTGATGAGCCATCCATGAAGGAGAAAACCTCATGAGTGGACGTATTATCTATCACCAGCTCGGTGACTGGCACTGGGAAGTCGTCTTTCGGGCAGGCTTTATTGAGATCCCGAAAGTCTACGCATATGCGCATCGTCCCATTTTTCATCATCAGCGAGACGATGTTGGCGATCCACACGGGATACTGGACCTCCTGGATGAAGCCAGAGTCGATCAGCTTCTTGACCTCGACGTTGATACTCATCTCAAGCTCGAGCCGCATTCTCCTCGGTGCCTGTTTGACTGGCTTGACGTCCGGGGAAATTGCCAATTTGTGCACAGCAATTTCTGGATCTAGTCCCGGCATTTCGGAATAGTTCCATGTGAAGCAATCTCTATGCTGCATAAGCAGGTCCTTTAATGAAGCCACCCTCTCTTCAGACAGCAGCTCACTAATGAATGTCGTTCGCGGGTCATTTGCCATCCCCAACTCAATTTTCTTGAGGTTATCCGCAGTGGTATATATTCTATCCTCCAGCTCTTTCGGTGCTGGCGGAAATTCTGAGATCACCTCATCGTTGTTGTTTTCGAAGCACCAGGGAAGGTCATCCATGTTCTCGGGCTCTTCTTTTGATATCGTTATCACGTGACAAGTACGAATTCGTTTCCAATCCCAATGTGGAACTGGTTCTTCTTTCGTGTCCTTGGGTTCGTGCTTCTGTGGCGGCGCTACCCTCCAGTTGTCAGACAGAGCGAACTTGCCAAGCTGATACTGATCTTCGACCCAATTCTTGAAGGTGAAGCAGTTTTCGAGAGGGTGCCCTATCACTCGGTGATAAGGGCAATAGTCCGGATGAAAGACTTCGCCTGCTTGTTCGGGGTGTTTAGACTCCGGCAGCATAAGCATTTGATATTTTAGAGCGAGATCAAGTATTTTCTTCGTCTTGTCTCGAGGAAAAGAGTACGCTCGACCCATTTTCCTCATGAGGGATAGATCGGAACCCCTCGATTCCCGCTTGCGTGGCCTCTTAGCCCCGCTTTGTTGCTTTTGAGCGCCTTTTTCACCTCTCGGCTTGTTTCTGCCTCTGCGTCGTGCCTTTTTTATAACAGGTTGACAGGGGGCGGCATCTTCATCTTCCATGGCCTGTTGGAGGAGGCGTTGCGTTTTGGCTTTCTCGTAGATGGCCATTTTGCGGTTATGGTCGTCTCGGACTTTTTGACCAGCTTCCCTTATAAGCTTGTCCATTTGTTCTTCGAACGACGGACTGGGCACTTTTGTATCTGGAACTTTTACTGGTTCAGGATTAGCGTCTTTCCATTGAGCATCTGCTTCTTCATCGAAGTCATGCACCATGTAGCAACCGTGGAGTAACTCTCATTTTTGGACTGAATGTATCCAAGCTCGATTGTTTCCATTCTCCTGTTAGGCAACTTGTACTGAGTCCCGGGAACGTTCCAGACCCTGTCGTGGAATTTGGCTTTCCGAGTGGTCTGTTTGAAGGATATCCCCTAGCTCTTCAACAACCTCTTCAAGCCTTCTGTATAATATCTGGACAGACGGATGGGCTGAAGCCTTTCAAGCGTAGGATCCATACCGTACCAGATTTCTTTCTCCACTTTGGTTTCCTCAGAGCTGTAAAATAGAATTGCTTTTTCACCTTCTCTCCTGGGAGGGATATAGAACGTCCGCAGCTCTTCTACACTGTAGATATCAAGTGCATCCAGTTCTTTACGGTGTTTAGGTGGAACCATGGCGACTTGTAGACTCCGCTCTTCATCAGCGGATGTCTGTATTGAAGGTCGAGCAGAGAATATAGCGTGGACTTCATCTTCTGAATCGCTGCCAAAGATCAGCGTGGGAGCGGACGGTCCTGGCTTGTTGTGTTGGGGTGGACCCGAATAAATCATCTCCCCTTCCTCCTCGGTATCACTGCCGAAGATAGGGATAGTAGCATTAGCTTTGTTCTCCGGCTTGTGACACCTCTCTGTGTCTTCGAAATCCGGTAAAAATTATTTGGCATCTTCATATTTGCGGATCTCGTTCACCGAGAACGGGTTCAGTTATCCCGTCACGGTATACTCGAAACCATCCTTAAAATACTTCATACACTGGTGTTGTGTAGAAGGGATGATGTTGTACTCGTGTAACCATGGTCGGCCGAGCAGAGCATTGTAGCATGTCTTGGCGTCTATGACGTGGAACTTAATGTCTGTGATGAGTAGCCCGAAGCGTAGCGTCAGTATCACAGACCCAAGAGTTCTTTACGACTGGGAGTCGAACCCGGAGATGGTGATATTGTCCCGAGCAAGGTGCTGGACGGTCATGCAGATTTCTTTTAACACCCGCACATTGAGGAGATTAACGGAGGATCCATTGTCGATCAGGATTTTGCCTATCTTTATATCATGGCAGTATCCTGAGACATAGAGGGGGCGATTGTGTTCGCACGTCCCAAGGAGAAGGTCCTCGTCGCCAAAAGTGACATCGGCCATGTGCACTTCCTCCAATTTATCCTTCATCTTTTCTTCGGCCAGGAAAGCTTGGAATTGTTCCGGCTCCTGTAGTGCCTTGATTAACGAATCTCTCGCCTCTTTTGATAGTAAAAGGGCGTCAAGAATGCTGAGCTATGAGGGTAGCTTCCTCGGATGTGCTAAGACGTTGTAATCCACCTTATTTCTCTTCGGCGGGTCCTTGGCAGTTAGCTCCTCCACAATGGTCATCTAGGGCGATATCCTCAGCGATTTTTTCCTTCCCTTTATCTTTTTTATTTGAGGGTCCAAGATTCTTTTCGGGTAGCGTCCGATTACGCAGCCGGATATTTTTCGCAGACCTTCGGGTCTTCCTCTTTTCCCGAGGTGGACTCTTTAAAGAAGGGGCTGAGAACCAGCTCCTCGTCAGAATCGCTCCCGAATGTGAGAACTTGCGATCCCCCGGCGTTAACCATGCGACAATTGTCGGTAGTTCTGTTAAGCTCTTCGGTTGTATTTTTCCGCTCCCGACGAGTTTTGCGCTTCTCCCGTTTAAAATGCTGCCGATGAGCAACATATCCTTGCCACCATCTATCGAAAGCTTTGCACTCTTCGGTGGGGTGCGAAATCTTCCGATGATATAAGCAATAGGAGGGGTGCATTTCCACTTCACCAGTAATGTTTCCTTCGGAGGATGGTAGCTTCATGCCCATTGATATGGCCTTAGCAAACCTTTTCCTCGTCTTGAATTTGCTTTTGTCCGTAGTGGATGTATTTTGCTCCAGCGGAAGTGTCTCAGCTCTTTCGTCAAGTCGCTGGCGTTTGGCCCTTTCAAATATAGCCATCTCGCGTTCCCGATCAGCTTTACTTTTCAACAAGTCTTCGTTGAGGAATGCTTCAATTACTTCATCTGATGGCCCTAGAATTTTTAGTTCAGGATCTGCCCCCAGCTTTTCAGTGCAAGGAGTCTCCTCATCGTTCGTGAACGAATGGGAAATCACATGACAGCTCGCTACGCATTCTTCAGCTTCATCCGACGAACTTTCTCCCTCATCTTCCTTTTGAACGACGTGGTTGAGAAACTCTTGGAGTGTAATGGGAGTCCGTGCTTTCTGGTTGTATTCCTCCAGCGCGTCAATTTGTTTTTGTAAGTCCGTACGCTTGTCGCCAGGCTTCACGGGCTTCTTGGATTTCTTCTTCTTCTTCTTCGAAGATTTTGACGGCTGGTTGTGAGTGCTTGGGCCACCACCATCGGTCTTTAGAGTTGGACGGGCTTCAACATCCCCTCAATGACCTGAGGTTCCAACGGGTTCTTCCACTTGATCGCTGGGCATGTTTGAAGATCGTTCAGCATCCTCTTTGTCTTGGCTGACAGCACAACCTCCCATGGGGCTTCTTCGACGAAAGAGCACGTTGCCTCCGACATATTCATCCTCTTAGAGGCGTGAGGTTGCGGCGGATTCACATTCCATCTGTCGGATAGCACGAACATTCCCTGTTGGTACTGGTCTTCAAGCCAATTTTTGAAGACGTAGCAATTTTCGATCGGATGACCCAGCACTCGGTGATAGGGACAGTAGTTGGGCTCATTAACATCATTTGGTTGCGACGGACATTTTGGATCCGGCAGGTTTATGAGTCGGTTGCGCAACGCCAGCTCGAATAATCTTCTCGTTTTATTTTGGGAAAACGAGTAAGGACGTCCTAGCCTCTCCTCAAAGGGTACGTGCGGACGCATATTATTTTGACGAACGACCGGCTTCGAGTTGCTCGGCTGTTGTTGAGCATTAGCGACAACGATCGCTTTCCCCTTCCCCTTTTCATTTCGGGAGTCCGGCTTTGGAAGAGGGGGTCTATGGCCCATCTGATCCATTTGCGCTAGCTTGTCAATCAAAGCCTGGAAGGTAGTCGGCTTGATGAATATCATAAATTGCGAGATGGTTGCTTGCGGATCAAGGGTTCCCACAAACATACCCACTGCAGGAGCTTCTTCAATGCGTTGCTCGCATTTCGACCATAAATTCCGCCACCGTATAGCATATTGGACCCATGTCTCGCCTGGCTTCACCCTGGCGTTAATCAGTGCCGTCATCGGGGTGCGTTCGCTAGCGCTTGCAAAACGCTGGGTAAACAGTAGCTCCATCTCCGCGAATGTCTTGATAGAGTCGTTTAGGAGCTCAGAATACCACTCGAACGCTGTTTCTGAAAAGCTGTCGACGAACTGGCGAAGCAATAGTTTGTCATCACCGCCGGTGTTGCCGCAGAGTGCCCTGAACTGGGCAACATGCTGGTGGGGATTGCCTGTCCCCTTATAGACATGGAACTTGGGAATTGTGTAGCCCGGCGGGTACTTGATCTGGTCGTACCAGCTCGGATATGGTCGTCCTGTGTTTACGACCTGGCTGGCTGCTTCAGTCGCATGATGAACCCGTATTTGTTGGGCTATGTACTCGTCCAAGTCAGCTTTGGAGATTGTCTCCTCCTTAGCTGTTGACAGAGCTGGCAGAGGATTCGACGTTTCCCCTATCGTCTTCAAGGACGATCGGGGGATCTTCGGCCGGAGGATCTTGTTGGATCATCATCCCCACCATGTCTTGGAACAGGAGGCCCATACGCTTTATGTTGGTTGCTTGTTCAGCAGCCTCTTTATCCTTCTTCTCCAATATCCGACGAAGGAATTCGGCGTCAGTTTCTTGCTCCTGGCATTCATCCGAGGACGTTTCAGGGTTTTCTTTTGGCCCAGTAAGTGCGGCCATCGCGTTCATCATCTCTTGGAGCTTCTGCTGCTGCTCCTGCGCTTTGGTCACCGATCGCGCAAGCGGTCTATGACCTGTGGATATGTGGCTGTCCTCTTTACCGGACGCCATGTAGACGGTATGAACTACGATGCCCCCGGACTTAGGGCGTTTGGGTTCACCACCTTTGATATTCGCCGTCGGCGTGAGGACTTTCTCCGGCCTTCTTCTCTTATGGGCCGTTGAAGTTGAGGGGGCCGTTGCTTTGGGCACCCAAGTGGTCGTCGCCTTTCGTTGCTTGACCGAGGGATTTTCTTCTTACCGACCTTTTGAATTCTTGTGTTGGCGAGAGAAATTAGGATCAATCAAAGATTCTCAGACTCGTCGCCATGTCTTGTAGATCCTGGAGAACAGCGATTGAGAAGACTGCTCCGTCTTTTCTGCTTCCACGGCAATCTCTACCGGTTGAGGAGATCTTTTGAGCACCACAGTTGGCGAGTTTCTGCGTAGCCTGTTCAGCAGCTCAAAGTTGTTCCCATTTGGAACAGCAGCATTAACTTCCACCGTTGGAGCTGGTGGAGTTATCCCGGAAGGGGAGTTGCCCCCAGTCTTCCTTATCCGGCGCCAGTGGCATCGTCGGGCACGACGAGTTGTCGGTATTGGTTCAGAGACAGCTTCTTCCTGCCCTCTGTTCAGGCGAGGGACTGTTGCCGGTGTCAGCCTCTTGAAGACTGACGTCCGTTGAGGAGTTGTGTCGAAGCGGTCAAAAGCAGATTTCTGAGCGGGAGTAGGAATAGTCAGCCTTGCAAAGACTGACTCTTTGACAGGAGAAGCCGTCTTGGCGACTTCGGGAGCAGTCGTATTCTTTGGGATGACCGCCTCAGGTGTTATAGGCTTCTTGATAGGCCCTTTGGTGCTCGAGCTCAGCCTGGTGAAGACTGAAGAATTGGACGACCCGTTGAGAGGGGCCGTGGGAGTAGCAAGTCGATCGAAGACCGACTTTCTTGAAGCTTCCGGTGCTGGCACAAGGATGGTGAAGCTTGCTGGTGGGATCATGGTTCCGAAGAACAGGCCAGTGGTAGCCTGAGTCACTTGCTCCACGGGCATAGTGAGGAAGGAGGCCGCTTGAGGCCCATATGCTACACCTCCAGGTGAGGTGGAGCGTCGGTTGCATTGGCACTTTGAGCAGTTCGAGCAATTTGAGGCCATTGATGCTTGATTTCTACGCCAGGCAAATGACCAAATCTTAGTAACTTGAAATCCAAAGGCAACCTTTAACAAACCGCGATTCGTTCGCGAAGACGACACACGAAGTGTGGAGTGGAAAGAGGAAAAGGTCCCATCGGGCGTGCCAGAATCTGTTCCCCTCCGAATGGCGGCGACGACGTGAGGACGTCTTGCCTGAAATTCGGGGCAGATGCTATTTGGTTTTATCCGTTTACCTCTCCGAAGATGCCAAGTTGATTTATGGCACCATGTATCGGAGGTTTAGACGGATGCGGCCGATGTAGCAGACTTCGTCAGATTCCCCCTCGTTTGAGGTGTTTTTGATTGTGGGGACGCTCTTCCCTGCAGGCGCAAGCCCCTGCAGTTAATTACGCTACCGCATCGCGGTAGCCACTTTCTCCTTCTCCAGAATTTCACTTCATGTCGTGTGTGTGTGTTTTGTTTGTGGATGCCCGTGGATTGTATACGGAGACTAAGTTATGCCGTCGCCCGTAGGACGTGGATTAGTCCAAATCCGTATTTACTTAGATTTGGGTTTGGTGTTTTAGTTTAAGGATACGTTAGCCATATTGAGGCTAAGATCAACTTAAACGTTCGTTAAGGATACGTTAGTCTGATTTGAGACTAAGATCAACTTAACGGGATGTTTGGATCCGACAAAAGATCATTTGGGGGCTCTATTGTTCCAGTTTAGGGACGTAGTGGTCCACAGGTAGTTTAAGGACATTGCGGTCCATCTCCAGTTTAGGGACATGGTGGTCCATTGGTAGTTTAAGGACGCATATGTCCATGGGTTTAAGGACCCCACAGCCCATATCTTGGTTTAAGGACGCATAAGTCCGTGGGTTTAAAGACTCCACAGTCTGTATCTTGGTTTAAGGACGCATAAGTCCATGAGTTTAAGGACCCCATAGTCCGTGTTGATATGTGGTTGTCAGGACCCGTCACCTCTCTGACGTCGTTGAAGGATTACAACGATAGGAGTCAGAGGAGTTCGGAGATGTACCCTCGAACGGGATGTAAATTGATTTAGGAAAGCAGTCTTGCTCAGTCAATTTAGTTTGAGGACTTACGACCATGATTGGGCTAAGTCCAGTTGAGAATATTCAACGTTATTTCTTATTTTTGGCCTATTATACCTGTGCTAGGGCTTTGCCCATGTTTAATAATGCATAGCATTAATCTTGGTCTCTGTTGGACCTTTATTTGGGCTCTGTCCCTTTTAAATGATGCACAGCATCTGTTCTGGTCTGACAGACCCTTGTTTGGGCTCTGCTCCTTTAAAAAGAATGATGCATTGCATCTGTTTAAATTTGGGCTCTGCCCTTTTTGAAAATAATGCATAGCATTTACTAGGCCTGTTAGGCCTTTTTAATTGGACCCAGCCCTTCTTTTTAATGATGCAGTGCATCAATTATTTGACAGTGGCCATGTGGCCTGTCAGGCGCTTTGCGCCAATAAATGAGCGCAAGCGCTTGTAGAGGTGACACGTGTCACGCAAGCGCAGTGCGCTGCGCCAGTGCGCTGCGCTTGCACTGCTGACACGTGGCGCGCTCTAGCAAGTTGCGCCAACCTCAGAGAGCAAGGCTCTATCTTAAAAGCGCATAGCGCAAGTTGTTCTGGAGCTGACACGTGGTGCTCTCTGGTGGCTTGCGCCAACCTAAGAGCGCAACAGTACCAATTTTGCAAGTGTAGGGCACTGTTTTATATTTTGATCAATTTTAGATTAGAGAAAACAAGTTTTTCTTGTTTTCAAAGAACCAGTGGTTCAAAAAAAAGTGAAAGGCACTGTTATTTATATTTTATTGAAGATCATTGATCTTGTTCTTAGATCAATGATCTATTAGAAGAAATTCT
Organism: Agapanthus africanus; assembly: GCA_030015575.1. Lineage (NCBI taxonomy): Eukaryota > Viridiplantae > Streptophyta > Magnoliopsida > Asparagales > Amaryllidaceae > Agapanthus > Agapanthus africanus. The sequence continues at coordinate 106,419,900 of JASDDO010000031.1, forward strand.
TCTATTTTAAAGGTTTTTTACCTTTTTCTTGAATTTCTCTTCAAGTTTCTTTAGAGTTGAAGTTCTTGATTTTTCTTGATGTTGATCATCTTTTGAATTGGGGTCTAGGGGTCTTTATATAGTGCCCATAGGTTTGTTAAGTTTGTTAAAGAGATCATTCTCTTAGTGATTTGGGGAATTTTCCCCACCGTTGGATCTTTGATCCAAGGGCTTCTGTTTTACAGAAGAGAATCTTCTTGTTTTAACAAGAACAAAAGGATCTTTCTAGAATTTAATTCTGTTTGGCGCAAATGCCCCAGCGCGTGACACGTGTCACGCAGCGCAGAGCGCAGCGCAACTGCGCTGACACGTGTCGCGCAGCGCACAGCGCAGCGCAACTGCGCTTGCGCAACTGCGCTGACACGTGTCGCGCAGCGCACAGAGCAGCGCAACTGCGCTTGCGCTGACACGTGTCGCGCAGCGCTTGCGCCACTGCGCTCGCGCAACTGTGCTGACACGTGTCGCGCAGCGCAGCGCTTGCACAACTGAAGCGTTGCTTCCTTTAATTTTGTTTTAAATAGAGCTTTGCTCTGATTGGGCGCGCTGCCTTGGGCGTTGCGCTGACGTATCAGATTTTGACACGTGGCGCGTTGCGCGCAGCGCAAGGAATTTGAAGCGTTGCTTCGAATTTTAATTTTTGAAATTCAAACAGAGCTTTGCTCTGATTGGGGGAAACAAAACTCATGACGGACTTTGCAGTTCTCACCAAGCCGGGCCAAAGTTGAAACTGAAGATTAAAAGGATGGGCTACTATTGGCCCACGATGATCCAAGACTGCCTCGAGTACGCGAAGCGATGCTACTCATGCCAGATTCACGGCGACTTTATCCATCAGCATCCAAATCCACTACATCCAATGGTGGCTAGATGGCCGTTCGAAATGTGGGGAACTGACATAATCGGCCTCATCGAACCAACATCGGCCAGAGGACATCGATTCATTTTGGCGACAACTGATTACTTCTCCAAATGGGCAGAAGCAGTACCGCTGAGGGAAGTAAAGACGGAGAATATCCTCCACTTCTTCAAGACGCACGTCATTTATCGGTTTGAGACTCCGAGACGGATCATCTCCGATAATGGGCCAGCCTACAGAAGCCACAAAATCAGTCGCTTCGCACAACAACACAACATAGACTGGAGATACTCGTCGGTCTATAATCCTCGAGCTAATGGTCTGGCTGAGGCTTTTAACAAGACATTGATGAAGATTGTAAAGAAGACGGTGTCTCGAAATAAAAAGGTCTGGCACGAGAAACCGCATGAAGCTCTCTGGGCGTATCGAACGACGTTCAAAACAGCCACGAATACAACGCTGTACGCATTGGTATTCGGTACAGAGGCGGTACTCCCCCTCGAGATAGAGCTACCCTCTCTACAAGTAGCAGTTCATTACGAGCTAACAGATGAAGAGAACGCTCACCTTCGGCTTGAGGAGCTCGATGCTCTTGATGAAACCCGGCTCATAGCGCAACAAAATCTGGAGGCTTATAAAGCAAAGATGACGCGCTCATATGAAAGATTGACTAGGACGAGGACATTCCGCCAAGGTGAACTCATGCTAGTTGTCAAAAGACCTATGATCCCTAATCGCGCCAAACAAGGGAAATTCGAGCGGAACTATGAAGGCCCGTATATCATAGACAAGGTCTACCAGGGTGAGGCCTATCTACTCATGGACATGCATGGCGAAAGGCCCTTCAGACCAATAAACGGTCGCTTCTTAAAAAAGTACTACGCCTGACGAGTCACGGCCTAAGTCAATAATAAATGATGATGACTATGTCCGCTCGCTATCTTCCTAAGCCCAAACTCTATAAGTAGTAGCCGGCACAACGGACCGAAACGTCCTTAAACTAACAACGGACCGAAACGTCTTTAAACTAACGATGGACTTCTATGTCCTAAAACTAGCTGTTGACCGAGATGTCGATAAACTATGGTGGATTGCAGCATCCTAAAGCTGATACAAAAAAAAATAATAAAAAGAGAAAAAAATAATATAAAAAAAGAGAGAAAAAAGAAAACGGTATGTCCATAAGCAAAATGGGCATGGATGAAAACCCGAAAGGGCTCCGTGAGTAAAAACAGCAGGGCTACCAGCGAGTTTTGTGAAAACCCAAAAGGGCGCAACCTCGTTAGAATAAAAAAAAGAAAAAGAAAAAAAGAAAATGGTATGTCCATAAGAAAAAAGGGCACGGATAAAAACCCGAAAGGGCTCCGTGAGTAAAAACAGCAGGGCTACCGGCGAGTTTTGTGAAAACCCGAAAGGGCGCAATCTCGTTAAAAAGACACTTGGAAGGTCCTCTCGACTTTGTAAGGAGAAACCACCTGCGTGAGATCCTTACGACTCACAAGGGAGCAACACACTTAGAGATCCCCACGATCCCTAAGGAGAAATTACACTTGCGAGATCCTCACGACTCGTAAGGAGAACCCTCTTATAAGACCCTCACGGCTCATAAGATTTGAAAGTCTTAAGCTACAGGGATCTAAACCTGTTCTTAAGCAGCCCTCAGAACCTCTTATACCGCCCTACAAGCGGCTCAATGCTGACCCTTGTATACAATCCACGGATGCGAATAAACATTTCCCTAACGAAGTCCTGTCCGTGACTAGGGATTATAGTGAACAACCCTTGTAAGTCCTCTCGACTTATAAGGAGAAAACACTCTTGTAAGATCTTTACGACTTACAAGAGAACATGCACTTAGGAACCCTCACGACTCCTAAGGAGAAAACGCACCTACGAGATCCTCACGACTCGCGGGAAGAAATACCTTTATGAGACCCTTACGGCTCATAGAGTCAAAAGCCTTAGTTGACAGGATCTTAACCCTGATCGCTAAGCCACCTTTGTTCGTCATCGACAGAGGTAAATGATGATTCGCTCCTAGCAATATCACAATTGTAGCGATACTGATGCCGAAATCGATGTCTAAATCCGAGCTTGCGGCAAAAAGCCAGCAAGTCACACATGCATACGAAATGGCCGAAATGATGGGGCAACTTGCAAACAAAATCAGCAAGTAAAAATGTATGCATGCAAAATAGCCGAAATGATTGGACAACTCGCAATAAAAAGCAGCGAGTAAAAATAAAACAAATTGCCGAAATGATTGGGTACCGAGAAAAATAGCCGAAATGATTGGGCAATCGCGACCTTCGCGATATAAAAGCTGAAATGATAGAGCATCGCGGAATAAAATTAAAAAAAAATAATAATATGGATGAAATTTATGCCCTACAGGTGATATCACAGCAATCCCTGTATACAATCTAGGGGTGCAAACAAAGAGGGAATTACCCCTTTTCTCTCCAGGCTTCATTAGAAGAAGAAGCCAAATCTCAACGGTTCGCAGATAGCCTGGAGATCATCTTAATATTCGTCTCATTACAACAGACACAACATCAAACAAAGCGGAACAGCGGCAACTCCCAGTTCCATGACTCGGCGGTGCACAGATGACCGAGAGTCAAACCCCGACCCCGTGAAATGCGGATAAAGTCAACCCTTCCTGATTACGTGGAACGCGGCTTATATCAACCCTGACCCCGTGGGAAACGTCCAGACCGGATCCTGATCCTCGCAGAGTACGGCAATGACCCCGTTTGAAGCATCCAGAGCGGAGCCTAGTCCTCGCCGTGTAAGTCCACGGTAGCGCCCCGGCCGTCTAACAGACGCCAAATGCGGAACAAAAACTTTTTACAACCGGCGCTATCGCGTACTATAACCCGGATCTTCCATTAAAGCTAAACTAACAAACTACAAAGTGGGTAGAAGAGTTATACCGAATGATCCGAGTCCTTCGGTCTTCAACCATCATCCCACGCTTTGTTGCGGCTGCTCCGATCTCCTCGATCTTCGGTCTTCTTGTCCAGGTGGCACCACGTCGACGGATCTTTAAACGGGCTCCCGCCACTGAACCGAGGCAACTCGATCGTCAAGTTTGCTAGAAGAGACGACCAAGATGATGTAAAGAAAGAGTAGAATACTTTGTCTCGATTCGTCCAAAGTCACAGACGAACGGTTAATGAAGTTGCCATTTGAATCAGGTAAATGAGAAGTTGGTATATGAAACTATCATGAACCACAACTAAAATCTTTTTCCAAATCAACAACCTTATTCTTCCATCAAGGGGTGGTCGGCCACATATATGGAGGGGAGAGGTGAGTGTAGGAGGGGGGGAGAGTGACCATAACATTAATGAAGAAATGAGTCATCTAAACACCTAGTATGAACACAATTAATGAAACAATGATTCATAACACATAAATGCTCCATTAATGCACTAAGCCACCTCACCATCCTAGTCACCTACAAGAAGCATCCACACACATGACTCACCCTATGACTCACCCTCAAGAAGAAAAGATAAATCCGTATTTAACCGAATGTTAAATACGGCTGAAAGAAAACTGGAAACTGGCAACTTCCAAAGTGATCCTGAAACGAATTTCAGGATAACCCCGTAACAGTATAAACACACCCGCATTTGTATTACGACCGAATACAAATACAACTGAGACAAAGAAATTATATCTACACAATATAATACTCGGATCCGGCTTAAACCAAAACTAACCAGTATTATCCGCCCAAAATATGACACGTGCGTAAACGCACGTGCATTTTCCGAACCCTGCCATAAAACCATACGGCCTCTACAACGTTTCGCCCGAACTTGGGAAAGTGTCTGTGGGGGGACTCTAATGACTCATCAACACACTGCTACTGGGTATAACCACTAGCACGTCAGAGGTACTGGCTGTACGTAACGATTTGCCTATGTATTGATTGGAAGGGAAGCTGACGAGCGAACTCATCCATAAACCCTACTGAGCCTAACAGTGACAATATACATACAGTCTGGTCCGTTTGTCTATGAGTATCGCATATCGGCCTAGGGGCTGGTAACGTCAGACCCCCAATAGCAGTATAAGTCGTGTCAGAGAGTGGCACAAAACACCCTGAGATACTACTGGAGTACCTACCAGTAAATATCCTGTCTCGGCCGAGGGCTTTGTGTAATGGCTCTCCTACACACAACACGATCTCACCCCAAACACCGGGAGAGATGAATCCCCTGCCGATCCGCTCACTTGCCTCCATGTGGCTCGGGACTGTACCCAAAAAAGACCTGTTTGCACGACTCCTTTGAGCCGTGGTAGGGTAGAAATCAAAGCACAGTGGGAACTCACATGAGACAAATGACGACCTCAAGTCGATGAACTAACCTGTACACATGTCACCAGGGAACTGCTATCTAACGATATGTATAATACCAACTAGCATGTTCCCGGCGAGTCATGTCCGGTGTACTCATAACCTAATGAGCACCTGTATACATCTTAGGTGATCCTACTGACACCAGTGGCTTGTGAGACTGGCCACCGCCCCTCGTCAGGGTCTCGACTGTATACACTAGTCTACTCTGGAGTATCGATGCCCTGTCTCGAAACTCCCATGACTAGGGACACTTTAAGGATGTGCTTACAGACCCCAGCTCCTACGTATATGATCGACATCATACTGCTGGTAGTCAAGAAAGAATCCTATGGGCTCTATCAATATGCAATAGCGAACTAAAGCATATATATGATGATAAAGACAAACCAGATAGCATACTATCATCTTGAGCAAGACTGTCATATCGGTATAGGTCCTGCCTCAATCATTGCAATCACATACCTGCGATCCAATAATTGACTTTGAGGGCACTATCTCCAACAATCTCCCACTTGCACTTAAGGCTAATTATTGCGATGTCGCATACTCACAGCCCGTGTGATACCGAACATCCAACTCCTCTACTAATCAGTTTCATAAAGCTAGTTTGTAAAACTCTTGTGTTCGAGAAATAGCCTCAGTGAGTGGATCCGCCCTGATGTTTCTTTCTATGTCTCTCTTAATCTCAAGTTCGTGGAGAAAGCCATCTACCGAATCGAGTAATACCTGTCTTAGAATATGTCTGAATATCTGATGAGACCTAGTTCATAAATGAACTCCAAATCCAAACTTCTTAGACTGTATCGACAACTGAACCTAATCAGTATCCAGCACCATGCCTCCCACAGTATCTTCTTGGACCAACTGTCCATAATAATGTCCCTCGTCAGAAGGAAAACTATAATTCTGACAATCACTCTGTCATCCATGTCACCTTTGAAGCCTGGAATGATAACCGTCTCCCGAAGGAGGCTGCCGTCATCAAATCCGTAGATCATACACTCGTGTTCTAAAACTTCTTCCTTATGTTTCTTCAGGATTGGATTAATACAAACTTATCGCAACTAGTGCAAATACAACATCTGGTGTGGTACTTGACATCTCACGATTGACTCAATTGCCTAAGCAAGTGATCTGCCAATCATGCACATCCCTCTCTCATTTAGTCTGTAAGACACCTTTAGAGAGGGTGACTCCATCATTTGTAGGTACACCACCATGCCAGGAGTCATCTATTCTAAAATACTATTAGAATATTGTCAAAGTACCCATATTGGGAAACTACCCAAATCTAGATCTAAAACCATAGATCTAGTAACCAGAATGTCTGATATTATATCCATATCCTTTGTGGAGAAACAACTGTGTGACGACCAAAGTACAACCGATCGTAGTATAGGAATTTTACTTCCTACTCTGTGTATGTCATCCAAATACCAGGACATCACACCCTACTACCTTCTTAATAGATCCATCCTCTATTCTGATGAAGTCAAAGCCATGACTGTCATATCAAAATTAGATGATCTATCTCCGCTATAACTGCTCAAGTCTATAAATAGACATAAGCTACTTGCCCACTATTCTTCCGCTGCTCCCACTGACTACGATAACCCTCTGGCAGAATAATGTCTATGTACACTTCTAAAGCTAGTTTAGAACGACGTTATACCTATCCTCTTGCCGGGTCTCATAGTCTGGAACAACAGTAGTGTCAAGTCTGGGTAAACAAGAACCTCCCTGTCACCATCCTTGAGGCTACCGGAGTAGCTCTCGGGTGTCTGAGGTTACCCACCATATCTGCGGAGTGGCTATTGGAATGTCAAACCTGATTGAATATATAGGTCCTATTAAATTTTCCGTAATCGTTTGCGGTTCTGGAATCACTTCCAGTTCTACCATACTCCCACTACTGTTTTCTGAAAAAATCCGTTTTACTAAAACTGTGGCGAGTCAAGAACAATATCACTATTGATCTTCCAGATGGTAGAAAAGTCAACCCTCGTCAAAGCCAGGGTCAACCCACAAACTGCCATTACAGAAACGTGCCTTGAGTTATCCAGTGTCTGGTTTTAAGCATAAGCTGGACAACTCCCCGTATCTTAACATCGTTAAGATATGAACCATTCTATATAATATAGAAATAGAGGCACTAATTTAATTGGAAACATATTCAAATCATGCAGCTGTCTCCAGTGCATATCAACTTAATGGAGAGAGGCTAATCAGCATTACTCAACTTAGGAATCCATCCAATTATGAGTAACCTGAAAGAGAAACAAGTTTCTCAAAACCATTACTACCATCTGAATACCAATCACAAGAATCTACATCTTCAATCTCTTTGAAGAATCCCGATACTTGTGACATTTGGTTCTCTACTTTATTCTTATACCCACAACTTCTCAAAACTTAGACATTGTATTTCAACGAAACACTTGTCTAAAAACTAGAGAAATTATAAGTAGACAGAACAGAGTACGAGGACCAACCCCTTTGTCCTGATGGACACTGGACAACATACAACACTCTGTATAAGTCCGCTGAGTTGAATAACTCAAAAACTGTGTGTCGTAGGTTGAAAACTGTACTTATGGTTTAAGAACTACTCCGTTGGTCAATGCTCCTTACCCAATCATCAACTGATATAGGTAAATGTCACCGACATAATATCAAAAAGTTACATCTCACTTTATAAAGATAAACGTACAGATATATCATTTTGAAATTGGTGCACAACAATGGATACTCAAAACCAAATACATGCCATCCGGCAAAAACCCAGGCGACTTCCTCAAATATCACCAATTACAACGAATTCCGATATAATGAAGATGATCACCTTATTCCCAATAACTTCCTCCCACTCATCATCTGTAAAACCATACAGATATGAGAATAAAACCTGGTAAATACATACCCTGGAGTAAGTATCTAATCGGAAAATCAGTTTTTCTTTAACAATGCACTGAAACATAAAAATGTTTCATAGGGGTATCCTGGTATTCCTAGTAATGCCTCTTCCATAATCCAATTCATGACTTTAACCGTATATTTTATTGCCATCTATCTAAATCCCTTTATTTGTCTTTATTCATTACCTTCTGTACACCATCGTTAGGCTAAATGGTTTTCTTCCTTGCCTACCGTTCGACACCAGCCTATGGTTTGGAAGAAGACTATCCAGTAAGCATAATAGGTGTACCCTCCTAAACCTAGGAGTACTCGCAACTTGAGAGAAGGTAATGATAAAAGACAACTGAATAATACCTTATTCTATTTCTCCCGAACTGGGGAAAAAAGCAAAGGTCAAATAGGAGTGGCGATGAAGTACGTGGTTTAGGTCGTGAATGATAACAGTCGCAATTTACTTTGCCCTCTTTCTAATCCCTTTATTTTTTTCTTTATCTATTACCTTCTGTACACCCTACTTAGGCTAATTGGTTTTCTTCATTTCCTACCTTTTGGCACCAGCCTATGGTTTGGAAGAAGACTATCCAATAAGCGTAATAGGTGTACTCTCCTAAACCAAGGAGCCCTCGCAACCTGAGAGAAGGTGATAATAAAAGACAACTGAATAAACCAATTCTATTTCTCCTGAACCTGGATCCATCCTCGAAGAAGTCCCTTCGAGTTCGTATATAACCATACAATGGATCTATCCAATGGAAGTGGATATCCGTAGTAATACGGGGTGTTCTGAGAAATGCAAAGGGTAAAAGAAGGAGCGGCAATGACTTAAGCAACTCAGACAATCCAAAAGCAAGTATTTTAAGAAGGTTCGGTCAACTTGGTCACTGAGTCATAGTCTAGGGTCGGTCAAAGGTTGCTGCCAAAGAGAGAGAGAAAAGAAACACTCTGCGTGCACTCTAACCTAGATCAGAATGGTTATCATTTTATCTAATCAGGAAACCTCCCACTGTAATTTCAAATTCTCCTCCAAACCTGAAAGAAGAATTAGTCGGGATCACCCGAAGAGTAAACCAACTCATCAGTGAGAATCGGGATCCAACTATCATCGCATGATAACTTGATGGAAGCCACTCAAGTTATCACACTCCAGAAGGTATGCGCATGTCTAGAAAGTTTTCTGTTTGTTTGAAACTCCCGATATGATTTTTTCCCCATGCTATTATGACCTTAGCGTTGGTCAAAATATCATAAGTCACATGCCAAGTTCTACCCGTCACTATCCAGGTCAATTTGAACCCACCCGCACATGCCCCTGACGTTGGCCAAATGGCAGAACGACTGTCCCAAACCAACTCATATATCTATGCAACAGATGAATACCCAGCAGCTACCAAACACTATGCCTTGGCGTTGGTCAAAATACATAGCTTGAATACTACTGAATACCCAAAAGAAATGACGGAGGGCTATGGCTGGTTTTTTGGCGAAAAACTTTTAACGTAATGAACTTGATCTCGTTGAAGGAACCTGATAGCTTTTTATAAAAAAAATAGTGGTGAAAAACCTTTTGCTAAAGAGGTCACTCCCGGTGAAGGGATCTCGACTCTTTCCTCGTGGAATGAGGTGCAGGATATTCCAACTGAATACCGCGATGCAAAGCAACTTGTAATCGACTATAGTAAAGTTACTACCCTGACGTAAACTTCTGCCCAAGGGGTCACTCCCGGTGAAGGGATCTCGGCCCTTGCCTCGTGAAATGAGGTGCAGGATATTCTGACTGAATACCGCTATGCAAAACAAAAGAAAACATCTTTGTAATAACACCTTTTAAAATTTGTTCCAACAACATCAAATAAAGGTTTGTTTTATCCTTGCATTGATAAGAATCAATGCAGTCCCATCAACTAATCACACCAGAAAAGAACGAAAATAAAATGTACGTATATGCCATCTGCATTCGTCACTGGGTCCCGTCATCACCCGTTAGGTTACTTAACTAACGACAGAGCGGGGGCTGGACCAGCGCGGGTGTAAAACATATACAACATCTAATAGTATATATACCAATATACAATAATCGCTCCAGGCGTGATAATATGCAACATTACAGAAAAGTAATAAGCATCACAGAACAATACAGATAATCTGGGATCCCCGGGTTTCACAGAGCCGCGGCTGAAACCCGACGTTCCCCTGGTCGTGTGGGTAGCCTGTGTAATGAAACCTAGACCCCTACGGGTGCGGCAAGTTACCCGCCAAAACCTGAAGCGAGGTAGTCCCCACAGCATAGTGAATGGAACACCCAGCACTTCACGGAATCCGGTAGATTGAGCACCCCTCCTTGGGTCAACCTGTACCCCCTACGAGTGCGGCAAATAGTCTGCCAATTCTAGAGTGAGGCCCCTTTGCCTCTTAAAGCCATGAGATACGGACCCGTTGCCTTCCAGAACCCGGCTATCCGTGCACCCCGTCGCGGGGTAAACCTAGTACAGAAATAAAAATATGTAAAACGGGTACATCGACCTCAACCCGGTCGTGCCCCAAAAGAATATTATACAACAGGCAGTGACGGCAGTCCACATGTTGGACGCTCGTCCCGCAATATCAAATGTACAAATAAATCCAAACTGCACTATCATTGCACCCTACTATCCACCACGACAAATCCGCAACATCACAGCACAACACAGAACATCAACGCGAATGTCACGTTCGCAAACCCGTCTAAAAGAACTATAGAAATTAGACGCGGTTTCCCGCTCAAATGACATTCCCGGTCGGAGATATAAAGTAAGTACTGCAAACTAACATGTTTAAAATTTCGATCGACAAAATTTCCCGAAGTGGGCCCCACGTACATCTGCAATACAATAACAAAATCTGGGCCCAAAAGAACAGTACCAGAAACCACAATTTCCAACAAAGAAAAGCAGAAGAAAAATGGCCAAGTGAGTCACCAAGACTGTCGCGTTTCCGCGGCGGTACAGTCGAATCACTTGATCGTTTTTCTTCTGTAATCTTATAAAAGCCTGCTTGATTTTCTGGTATGGTCAAAAATATTTTTATACTCAGTTTAAAATCGACAGAAACTTTAACCCTGGAATTTGCGGTTTTCGAAAATCCGTTCGATCGATATTTTAAACACGTTAGCGCAAGTTAGTAAAGCTTAATGGTGAGGCTCTGATACCACTGTAATTCCACGGTAGCGCCCCGGCCGTCTAACAGACGTCAAATGCGGAACAAAAACTTTTTACAACTGGCACTATCGCGTACTATAACCCGGATCTGCCATTAAAGCTAAACTAACAAACTACAAAGTGGGTAGAAGAGTTATATCGAATGATCCGAGTCCTTCGGTCTTCAACCATCATCCTACACTTTGTTGCGGCTGCTCCGATCTCCTCGATCTCCGGTCTTCTCGTCCAGGTGGCACCACGTCGACGGATCTTTAAACGGGCTCCCGCCTCTGAACCGAGGAAACTCGATCGTCAAGTTTGCTAGAAGAGACGACCAAGATGATGTAGAGAAAGAGTAGAATACTTTGTCTCGATTCATCCAAAGTCACGGACGAACGATTAATGAAGTTGCTATTTGAATCGGGTAAAGGAGAAGTTGGTATATGAAACTATCATGAACCACAACTAAAATCTTTTTCCAAATCAAAAACCTTATTCATCTACCAAGGGGTGGTCGGCCACATATATGGAGGGGAGAGGTGAGTGTAGGAGGGGGGAGAGTGACCATAACATTAATAAAGAAATGAGTCATCTAAACACCTAGTACGAACACAATTAATGAAACAATGATTCATAACACATAGTCATCAACACATAAATGCGCCATTAATGCACTAAGACACCTCACCATCCTAGTCACCTACAAGAAGCATCCACACACATAACTCACCCTATGACTCACCCTCAAGAAGAAAAGATAAATCCATATTTAACCGAATGTTAAATACGACTGATAGAAAACTTGAAACTGACAACTTCCAAAAGTGATCCTGAAATGAATTTCAGGATAATCCCGTAACAGTATAAACATACCCACATTTTTATTACGACCGAATACAAATGCAACTGAGACAAAGATATTATATCTACACAATATAATACTCGGATCCGGCTTAAACCAAAACCGACCAGTATTATCCGCCCGAAATATGACACGTGCGTAAACGCACGTGCATTTTCCGAACCCTGCCATAAAACCATACGGCCTCTACAACGTTTCGCCCGAACTTGGGAAAGTGTCTGTGGGGGACTCTAATGACTCATCAACACACTGGCACTGGGTATAACCACTAGCACGTTAGAGGTACTGGCTGTACGTAACGGTTTGCCTATGTATTGATTGGAAGGGAAGCTGACGAGCGAACTCATCCATAAACCCTACTGAGCCTAACAGTGACAATATACATACAGTCCAGTACGTTCGTCTATAATTATCGCATATCGGCCAAGGGGCTGGTAACGTCAGACCCCCAATAGCAGTATAAGTCGTGTCAGAGAGTGGCCCAGAACACCCTGAGATACTACTGGAGTACCTACCAGTAAATCTCCTACCTCGGCCGAGGGCTTTGTGTAATGGCTCTCCTAGACACAGCACGATCTCACCCCCAATACCGGGAGAGACGAATCCCCTGCCGATCCGCTCACTTGCCTCCATGTGGCTCAGGACTGTACCCAAAAAAGACCTGTTTGCACGACTCCATTGAGCCTTGGTAGGGTAGAAATCAAAGCACAGTGGGAACTCACACGAGACAAATGACGACCTCAGGTCGATGAACTAACCTGTACACATGTCACCAGGGAACTGCTATCTAACGATATGTATAATACCAACTAGCATGTTCCCGGCGAGTCCTGTCCGGTGTACTCATAACCTAATAAGCACCTGTATACATCTTAGGTGATCCTACTGACACCAGTGGCTTGTGAGACCGGCCACCGCCCCTCGTCGGGGTCTCGACTGTATACACTAGTCTACTCTGGAGTATCGATGCCCTGTCTCGAAACTCCCACGACTAGGGACACTTTAAGGATGTGCTTACAGACCCCAGCTCCCACGTATATGATCGCCATCATACTGCTGGTAGTCAAGAAAGAATCCTATGGGCTCTATCAATATGCAATAGCGAACTAAAGTATGTATACGATGATAAAGACAAACCGGATAGCATACTATCATCTCGAGCAAGACTGTCATATCGGTATAGGTCATGCCTCAATCATTGCAATCACGTACCTGCGATCCAATAATTGACTTTGAGGGCACTATCTCCTGAAAGGTTCCTAGGCACTCTAGTAAGGACTCACAAGGCATCGAACATGCCAATTTAAAAATTTTGGTGCCGAGAAACCCTAGACTACAGATCTTAGACTAGAAGTTTAGGCGAAATGATAAAGCTAGTTAACAAATTAACTAAAGGTCGGAAGCTACAACCTTTGTAGATCCGGATTTCCACCTCCTTAGCTCCACGTGGTCATGCCCTCGCTGTCCATCATGAATCCTCGACTCATTCGTCGGCTTCATCGGAATAATGTGCGGAATAGGTCGTCGGCTTTGTGTCAAAGACGATCTACGTCGAGGTTGCACTAGTTCAAGCTCCGACTTCACAAAGTTGTGAAACTTGTGAAGAGAACACCCAAAACAACTTGGCAAGAGGTAGAGGGTGAAGAAATAGGAGATGGGTTCACTTTAGATTTGGAATTCTCTCACTAGAACTCAAGTTGCCATTGGAGTAGCAAGCTTGAAGAAGAAGAAGAAGAAGATGAAGAAGATCATGATAATGTTATGATAAGTAATTGAAATAAAAAGGAAAATCAATACTTATCATAATGTAAACCATGGTTATGTGTAGAGAATTGACCAAGGTTAGATTAGTGGTTAGGGTTAAGGATGAAGACAAAAGGGATGACTTTGGTCAAAGTTTCATGAAGCTTCAATAAGCTTCATGAAGAAAAGAAACCCTTTTTGTTTTCTTTCACCTAATTAAATGAATAAATAATGGATAAATAATTAAGTGAATAATCAAAAACCCTAACCCTTATCATAACCATGGTCCAATTCTTCACACAAAGCCAAGTTATTATGCATCATCAATCATGATACAAACAAGTGTACACAAAACATATCACATATACAATGTGCACACCAAGTGAGAAAAATCCGTTTAAAGTGAACCAATACTAGTTAATGCAAAGTAATATATCAAATATATAATTTTACATTAAATCATTAAATCAACATTTGATTCAATGATCCGGTCATGTCGCACATAACCGACTAGTATTCTATGTATCGATTTATCGAATCAATGATTCGATAACTAGGTCATATCGAATATAACTAATCGAAAACATATATCGCGAGAATGAAATGCGGTATCACATACACGCATTATTCTCGGTCCTGCACACATCTCATATGCTCTCCTATTTCGTTTCGCTTGAACCAGGAAACCTCTGTGTAGGACTCTAAAGACTCGTCAATACGCCGGTAGCAGATGATGATCATATCAAGCACCCACAAGCCGCAAGCGGTCTGCTAAACGTAACGGCCACCCGGGTATTGAGCGATCAGAAGATCGACGAGCTAGCCCGCTCACACTCCTGCGAATCCGACCAGTAACACTTACCGTACAGTCCGGTCTCTTCGTCTGATATGTCGCATATCAAGCCTAGGGGTGGTATACGTCAGACCCCAATAACCGATAAGTCGTGCCGATGTGAGGCTCATAACGGGTCGAGAAACTACTGGTAACACTTACCAGCAAATCTCTGATCAGCCCTGGCCAGGGACTTCCCTGTTACGGCCAATCGAGCACAGCGCAACATCAACCCCCAATACCGGGAGAGACGAAACCCCTCCTATCGCTCATTGCCTCCATGTGACTCGGGACTGTACCCAAAGACCACCGTTTTGCACGCCCTCATGGACGTGGTAAGGTGGAGATCAAAGCACAGTGGGAATCATATAAGACTCTATGACGATCTCAGGTCTACAGACTAACCTGTACAAGTGTCACCTGAGAACTGCCATCTGACGTGAGGTATAATACCATCTGGGAGTTCTCGGCGAGTCCGTCCAGTGTACCCAGTCTTCACTGAGCACACGTACACCATCTCTGATGTCAAACACCAATGGATATAGGATCATCCATCGCCCATCTCATGGGTCGAGAAGCGTATACGCTAGTCTACTCTGGTATATCGATGCCCCGTCTCGATACACCCACGACTAGGGACCTTGAAGGATGTACTTATGGACTACCATGTCCCCACTAGTATGATCTGCATCATAGTTCAGGTAGTCAAGTACACATCCTAAGGGCTATAAGACAGTATAAAGAGACTAGTGTACATGTTAAGATAAAGAGTAACCAGATAGCATACTATCATATCGAGCAAGAAAGTCATCTCTATATATGTCCAAGCATCCAATATAATATACAACATCTGTACAATACTGGCCTCTAGGGCATACATACAACTAACATCTCCAACATGCCGAACACGGCAGTGAACCCGTGGGAAGCATCCAGAGCAAAACTCCTGGCTACGTGGAACGCGGATAATGTTAATCCTAACCCCATGGGAAACGTCCAGAGCGAACCCGGTCCTCACCGAACACGGCAGTGAACCCGTGGGAAGCATCCAGAGCAAAATTCCTGGCTACGTAGAACGCGGCTTATGTCAATCCTGACCCCGTAGGAAACGTCCAGAGCGGATCCTGGTCCTCGCAGAGCACAGCAATGACCCTGTGCGAAGCATCCAGAGCGGATCCTGGTCCTCGCCGAATACGGTAGTGAACCCGTGGGAAGCATCCAAAGCAAAATTCCTGGCTACGTGGAACGCGAATAATGTCAATCCTGACCCCATGGGAAACGTCCAGAGCGGATTCTGGTCCTCGCAGAGCACAACAATGACCCCATGCGAAGCATCCAGAGCGAAGCCTGGTCCTCGCCGAACACGGCAGTGAACCCGTGGGAAGCATCCAGAGCAAAATTCCTGGCTACGTGGAACGCGGCTTATGTCAATCCTGACCCCATGGGAAACATCCAGAGCGGATCCTGGTCCTCGCAGAACACGGTAATGACCCCGTGTGAAGCATCCAGAGCAGAGCCTGGTCCTCTCCGAACACGACAGTGAACCCGTAGGAAGCATCCAGAGAAAAATTCCTGGCTACGTGGAACGCGGCTTATGTCAATCCTGACCCCGTGGGAAAAGTCCAGAGCGGATCCTGGTCCTCGCAGAGCACGGCAATGACCCCGTCCGAAGAATCCAGAGCAGAGCCTGGTCCTCGTCGAACACGGCAGTGAACCCGTGGGAAGCATCCAGAGCAAAATTCCTGGCTACGTGGAACGCGGCTTACGTCAATCCTGACCCCGTGGGAAACGTCTAGAGCGGATCTTAGTCCTCGCAGAGCACGGCAATAACCCCGTGTGAAGCATCCAGAGCGGAGCCTGGTCCTCGCCGAACACGGCAGTGAACCCGTGGGAAGCATCCAGAGCAAAATTCCTGGTTACGTGGAACGCGGATAATGTCAACCCTGACCCCGTGGGAAACGTCCAGAGCGGAGCCTGGTCCTCGCAGAACACGGCAGTGAACCTGTGGGAAGCATCCAGAGCAACTCCTGACTCCGTGAAATGTGGATAAGGACAACTTCACCCATCACTTGCGGGTCCTCATGACTCGCAAGGGAGTAAATTCTCTTGTGAGATCCTTACGACTTTCAAGAGAAAACACACTTAGGAATCCTCACGATTTTTAAGGAGAAATTACACCTACGAGATCCTCTCGACCGGTAGGGAGAAAATTCATTATGAGACCCTCACGGCTCATAAAGTTGAAAAGTCTTAGGTGACAGATCCTAACCCTGTTTTCTAAGCCATCACTACCCCTCGAAGAAGCCGAGACAAGATGCTCACTCTATCATCTGCCGACTATGTTTGCTAAGGTGGCATGCTGATAACAAAAGAAAGAAGAAAGCGATAGAAAGAACATCTGATTTACATTTAATTAAGTGTTCGAGGCATACCCATTCATGCATGTGCAAAAGATTTAGTACATGAAATAAAACACGCTAAAATGAGAAAGTTTCCATTCATACTGCAAAAAAAAGTTCTTAAAATTATGAAAGCAGTAAACAAAAACATTATCAAGATGGTTACAACGGCAAAACCTCAGACCCAGGGCATGGATTGAGGAATTCAAAAGTGACCTTGTTCAGAATCTTCCAGGCCTCTCGAACCATCCTAGTATGCTTTCTTTCGCGATCACTAGCGTCGGGATCCTCGCGGATGTCCTCCTACCTCCGATAGGCAGCAAGTATTGCTGACTGTTGAAAAGATTGATGCAGAAGATCGATAAGGCTGTCTCGCCGTTTCTTTGAAATTAGGCCCATCAGATACACCGAGTGCACCTTATCCTCGGCAGCATCCAATGCCTTAAGTGGCACGCCGGTAAAGAATAAAGGAAGCGCTTTCCAGATCGCTCCCACGATAAGCTTCAGGAGAGAAGAACGTCGAGGAAGCAGTCGACCGTCGTATGCGTCAAAGCGACTCATGATTTCAGCACACTCGGCGTTTGTGAATTCTCGATTTTGTTAACGGCCGAGTGAGCGAATGTCTCCATAAGAGATGATCTCATCAAGGTCATACATGTGAGCGTCCATAACTCCTGGAAAAGAAAATTAACAAGACTTAGCAGACAGACTGATTAAGCAAAACAGGCACAGGGATTTAAACGGCTCATGATATCCCTATGGAGAAAACGAATTCTAATTATAACACCTAATAAATTCGAATCACTGAGAAATCCTAAAAAGGGAATCTCATTTAAAAAGCAACCCTTCGGGTCAAGGAGTTAAAACTCCTCGAGAGCAAGGCTCTACACACAAGAATGACACCTGTCAAAACCAATTATGAAAGGAATTTAAAAAGATTCCCCGAGAAGGTCGAGATGCCTGGCTCTATAATGATGATGGAAAAACCCATCAGAAAAGAAAATTAAAATCAATTAATTTTTAAGACTAAAAAATTCTGGGATCTTCAAGATCCATAAAAAAAATTAAAAAAAACTCTTAAGAGTTCTTCATCAAAGAATTAAGAAATCTACACATGATTCTGAAGAGCAAGGCTCTGTTCATAGGCTGAAAAACCCCAAAAGATCTCTTTAGATCTATGGATTCATAATAGCAAGGCTCTATTAATGAAACCCTAAAAGGGTTTTCTTTACATAAAAGATCTATGGAGAGCAAGGCTCTGTTAATGGGTAAAAACCCTAATTTATTATAAAAAAAAATTACCTAAGTTTGGAAAAAGTTCTGACTCTTGAAAGTTCTTAACTGAAGAGCAAGGCTCTGAATAAAATTCTCAAGAAGAAGATGGAAATCATCTAAGGGACCAAAGGTCCTATTTATAGACGTTGAACCGCCTCTTCAACTTCTGAGTTGATCCAAGGGCTCAGATGCTGCCACCGCTGCATTCACGTGTGCGCCATGTGAGCGCAACGATGGGGGGGCATTTGTTTCCCCCAATCAGAGCAAAGCTCTGTTTCAAAATTCAAAATTTAAATTGAAGCAACGCTTCAGATTCTGCGCGCTGCGCGCCACGTGACAAACGCAGACGCGCTAGCGCCAGGTGCGCTGCGCCCTAGGCAGCGCACCCCCAATTAGAGCAAAGCTCTGTTTTAAAATTCAAAATTTAAAAGTTGAAGCAACGCTTCAGATCCAGCGCTCTGCGCTGCGCGCCATGTGTCAAACACGGGTGCGCTAGCGCAGTTGTGCTGTGCTCTGCGCTGCGCGCCACGTGTCAAATACGGGTGCGCTAGCGCAAGGTGCGCCAGCGCAAGAATTAAAAATCCCCCACCGTTAGATCAAAAGATCTACTAATAATAAATTATTAATTAATCAGAACTAAAATTCTGTTATGGAAAGATCTTTCCAATCTTATTAAAACAAGAAAATTATCTTCTGTAAAACAGAAGCCTTAGGATCAAAGATCCAACGGTGGGAAAGATTCCTAAATTAATCAGAGAAAGATCTCTTAAAACTGATTCAACAAATCAATTGGCCCTATATAAAGACCCTCTAGACTTCAAGTCTAAAAAGGGACAGAAAAAAGAGAGAAACCCCTCTGCAAACTTTGAGAAAACTCAAAGAGAAAGAAAGGCAAGCCTTTATGAAAAGAATATCATTTCTTCATCTTCAAGGTAAAGAACTAGTTCTTGAACCACAGAGATGAAACCATCTCGTAAAAAGAAGAACCATCTTCTAAAAAGATCATAGATCTACAAAAGACCAAGGTCTTTGATAAGAAAAACAAAGGATCAAAAGATCTAATTATAAAAAACTAAAAGAAGTATTTTACTTCATTCACAGATCTTTGATCTATAAAGGCAGAGCCCTTTTATAAAACAAGAACTTTTGTTCTTGAATCTTGAGGCAAAGCCTCCTTTAAGAAGAATATAAATTTATTCTTTAATCTTGAAAGTGCCTTGCACTCACGAATTGCGCTCTTGCGCTCATTGGACTGGCGCTCAGCGCTAAAACCTGCCACGTGTCAACCAAAGACACAATCCGCGCTTTGCGCTTCTGAAACAGCGCACTGCGCTTATGGGCTGGCGCTCAGCGCCAAGCGCACCACGTGTCACTCACTGGCGCGCCAACAGACTAGCGCAAAGCGCTCATAAATTAAAAGCGCAATGCGCTAATAAACTAGTGCTTAGCGCTTAGCGCTAAGCGCGACACGTGTCCTCTGCGTTGTTAAGTCCACGTTACCTCTCCCGGTACTTTCGGGGTTGCGGAAACGGTAAAACAAAAAATTTTCTAGACTTGGTAACATGGACCGTAAAAGCCGGATCTTTGCTAATCTACGCACTAGCATCCTAACTAGAGATCTATCTACTCGGTTAAGGGTTATACCTCAACTTGAAATCATTCTCTTCTTGTTGTTCTTCTCCTTGCTTGCTCCGAGGGTTGATCTGGACTTTGGTCACCTCCGCGGCCTCCTTGAGTCGAAGACGATCCACCCGAGAGATGTACACCGAGCTCCACCTCGAGCCGAGGTAACTAGGGCAAAGAGATTGCTAGTCTAGAAGCCCTAGGTTGTGTAGAAGTGGTAGAGAGATGGTTTTGTCTTTGTGGGATCTTTATCTCTCAACACATGAGGTCAAAAGATGAATCAAGAGGAGGAAGAAGGAGGAGCTAGCAACCATGGTGCATTTCTTTTCTTCTCATTAGAAAAGGCAAGAGAGAGTGTGAGAAAAGAATTGTGAGCATAAGAAAATGAACCATGGTTCAATAATGCAAAAACAACATCATTACTAATCCAATCAAGATAAAGTTGATGGCTACATTGAAATGACCATTATCATAATCAAAAAGAAAATGAAAATGAAAAGAAGAGTGTAGACCTCTCATGAAGGTCAATGGTCAACACCGGTCAACCGGTCAACAAAGTCAAGAGAGGTCATGGTGGTCAAATGGTCAACACTGGTCAACCGGTCAACAAAGTAAAGAAAGGTCAAATGGTCAATGCAATTAGCCATCATAAAATTATCACTAAAAGGATTAGTAAATGATGTCCGCGGCTCATAATGGTTTTGACCAAACGAATTGCCAAAACCCTAATGAGTCCGCCTCAAAATGGTTTTGACCGAATCAACTGTCAAAACCCTAATGAGCCTGTCACATAACGGTTTTGGCCGAACCAACTGCCAAAACCCTAATGAGGCACCTCCTCCTTCATTGCTCCGGAAAACTTTGCATACACACCTGCATCCGCATTCCGTAGAATGCGGATGCACAGAAGACAAAACAAATCCATCCGTGCAATACTAGGATCCGGCTTAAACCAAAGCCCACTAGTATTGCCTGCCCGAACACCACACGCACACAAGTGTATGTAAGTGATCGCAGCCCTGCCGTAAAACCATAGGGCCTCTACACGTTTCGCTCAGTGTAAGGAAACTCTCTGTGTGAGACTCTAAAGACTCGACACTACGCTGGCAGTGGGTTTAACCACAGACCGCAAGCGGCACTAGCTGTACGTAACGGTCCCCAGGTAGATGTCGATAAGAAGGCCGATGAGGTAAACCCATCCGAACTCCTACTGAGTCTGTATGTGACAATCTCCGTACAGTCCGGTCTGTTCGTCCGATACATCGCATGGCGGGCCTAGGGGGCGATAAACGTCAGTCCCCTAATAGTGGTACAAGTCGTGTCGGAGTGAAGCCCAGAACACCCTGAGATAACACTGGAAACCTACCAGTATATCTCGCTTGCCCTGGCCAGGGACTACTCGTGTAATGGCTCTCCTAGACACAGCGCGATGTCAACCCCCAATACCGGGAGAGACGAATCATGTCTAACCGTCACTGCCTCCAAGTGCTTCGGGACTGCACCCAACTACTACCTGTTTGCACGCTCAGTAGAGCCGTGGTAGGGTAGTAATCAAAGAACAGTGGGAACACACTCGAGGCGAAGTGACAGTGTCAAGTCAGCGGACTAAGCTGTACTCATGTCACCTGGGAACTGATAACTGACGATAGGTATAATACCAACCATCAGTTCCCGACGAGTCCTGTCCAGTGTACTCGTAACCTAACGAGCACCCGCATACTATCTCAAGTACGACGTACTGACGGCTGTGGGACAGACCGTCTCCCGTGCCGGGATGAGAAGCGCATACGCTAGTCTACTCCAGAGTATCGATGCCCTATCTTGATAATCCCACGACTAGGGGCGTGTATAAGGATGTGCTTGTGGATTACCCAGCCCCCACGAGTGTGATCGCCATCACAACGCCGGTAATCAAGCAAAGATCCTAAGGGCTCTACTAATGCGTATAGGTGATATAATAAATAAACACACATGTACACATTAAAGCAGAGACAAACCAAGTAGCATACTACTATATTGAGCAAGATTGTCTGTACAACTGTGAATATCCCAAGCACCCATCAAGTAATATACATACTAGTATGATACAGTAATGGCCTCTAGGACATATACACTAACATGTGTGTGCGCTACTTGACAGAAGCGCAATGCGCTCTTTAACTGGCGCAAAGCGCCTGGCGCGCTACGTGGCGCATTGTCAGAACACAATTTGTTCTGATGAAGACAAAAGATGTCAGAACCCAATGCTTAGCATTATTAAAAGGGCCGAGCCCAAATAAAGGCTTAATAGCCAGAACAAAAAAAATGTTAAACATTTTAATTGGACTTAGCCCAATTCTGTCCATAAGTCCTCAACTTATCTTGAACTGAGCACACCTGCTCACAAAATATACAACTAGTCTCAGTCCCAAACTGGGCTACAGATCTTTCGACCAATTCACATCGGTTCGAGGGTACATCTCGTTATTCCTATGATATTTGTCGTTGTAATCCTTCAACGTCTTCAGAGAGGTGACGGGCCCCGATGACCATACATTTCTATGGACTGTGGGGTCCTTAAACCCATGAACTATGATGTCCTTAACCTCGACCGTGATGTCTTTAAACTAACAATGGATTGCGGGGTCCTTAAACTCACGGACTATGATGTCCTTAACCTCGACCGTGATGTCTTTAAACTAACATCGGACTGTGGGGACCTTAAACCCATGGACTATGATGTCCTTAACCTCGACCGTGATGTCTTTAAACTAACATCGGACTGTGGGGTCCTTAAACCCATGGACTATGATGTCCTTAACCTCGACCGTGATGTCTTTAAACTAACATCGGACTGTGGGGTCCCTAAGCCCATGGACTATGATGTCCTTAACCTCGACCGCGATGTCTTTAAACTAACAATGGACTGAGATGTCCTTAAACTAACAACGGACCGTAATGTCCTTAAACTAATTATCAACCGCAATGTCACTAAACTAAACAATAGAGCCCAACTGCTCTCTTGTCAGATCTAAACGATCCCGTTAAGTTGATCTTAGTCTAAAATTAGACTAACGTATCCTTAACAGACGTTTAAGCTGATCTTAGTCTCAAATGAGGCTAACGTATCCTTAAACCCAACCCTCCAAACCCAAATTTAAGAAAGATACGGATTTGGACTAGTCTACGCCCTACGGGCGACAACATAAATTAGTCTCCGTATTCAATCCACGGGCAACCAAACACAAAACAAACACCCACGACATGAAGTGACCATATGGAGAAGGAGAAAGTTGTTACCGCGATGCGGTAGCGTAATTAACTGCAGGGGCTTGCGCCTGTAGAGAAGAGCGTCCCCACAATCAAAAAACCCTCAGACGAGGGGGAATCTGACGAAGTCTGCTACATCGGCCGCATCCGTTTAAACCTTCGATACATGGTGCCATAAATCAACTTGGCATCTTCGGAGAGGTGGACGGATGGAACCAATTAGCATCTGCCCCGAAATTCAGGCAAGACGTTCGCCACGTCTTCGTCGCGTCTTTCGGAGGGGAACACCACATTTGCTGAAATTACATGGCAATGACACAGCGAAGAGAAGAAAGCAGTAATAGAACAAAAAATATATGTATCTTTTATTCATGAATTCAATGGAGTACAAGTTAAATCATATGAAAGAATAAAAAATGGATACATGTTATTCAAAGATTACAAGCAAAACAGCTACTGAGAAGCAAGCGTTTTCAATAAGTCCGCAAGCTGCTCTCGCACTCCTTTCTGTGCCTTCTCGTGATCGGCCGCTGATTAATCCAAAAATACTTGTTAACCGTAATCAGAAACGGCGCCGCTTTGCAGCTAGCCGGTGAGTACGGGTCGATCCACAGAGATGGATAATTTTCTTAATGTGCCTTTTACGAGTTGATTCCAAATGTTGTTTGGATTGATTTTATTAAATCTAAAAAGACTAGATCTGAAAATAAACTAATTTAATCTAAATTAAAGTCTTGCTAGGGTTAGGATTAGGGGAAGTTTGGAGATTAAAGGTTTCCTCACAGCTTTCAATGCCTTATTTTTGTTCAATTAGATGTTACGGTAATTATCAATGAAGTGGATTAGAATCTTTCGGGAAGATGTTTCTTCCTCTAAATTCTTATCCTTCCTTTATCGATAATTACCCTAACCTCCATGGAAAACACGCGCAACCGGGCCTTTATACTACGGTGTCACCGTTACCTCGAGGGGTAGGGTGCCGTAGGGAGCGGTTGTGCGTGTATGCATGGAGTTCTAATTCTTAGTTATGAAATGGCATGAAAGGGGTGAGAGATCTCATCTCTCAAACCTTTCCCTAAGGCTAACCCTAACAAGCGAGGAGATTACTCGCTCATTAGGGGATGAAAAAACATTTTTAATTAAAGAGAATTAAAAGCACAGAAATAAAATTACTTACTAATTTGATGGCTCCCTCCAAGCAAGAATACAGAACAGATCTGAATTTTATTTATTGAAAAGAGGCATGATTTTTACAGATCTGTGATTACAATTTATAGGAAAACAGGAAAACTAGGGTTACAGACTCTCGCACATGTGCAATTATAGATTTACCCACGGAAAATCCCAACACCAGCACCGACGCACCGACACAGAAAATTTCCACCGACGTGCGCACTTAATGGCCGCGAAACCGCGGCAATGATGGGCCTTGGGCCGCGGTTCCGCGGCCCTTTGGTGAGCTCAGCTCACCAAACTTTCTAGTCTTCATTCTGGGTATTTGGGCTTGTTTATTCTTCACTATTTTTCTCTGTTTGGCTTCTTGGTCTTTTCCAGATCTTCAGTGAAAACTTGTGAGGATCTTTTGACCGTTCACTTTGACATTTCGAACTGCATTGCCTTATACAATTGTAAATTGTTCTTCGTGACTAGGATCCGTCTACTTGTTGGTCAAAAGTCCCTTTTCTGTATCGACTTTCGTCTTTTTCACTGTATTTGCTCCAAGAACCTGTATCCTGTAATATGCAACAAACGTGCGTCAAGAGTACCTGTTTATCTATAAAACGGATAAAAATAGGGGAATGAAAAATGCATTATTATGGTCTGAACAAATACCCCCAAACTTATCTTTTGCTCGTACTCGAGCAAACTTATTATTTTATTCACTAAAATCCTAACCACACTTTCGCAGGGAAACGCGATTGCACTGAGCACGTGCAACAAGCCGTTAAACCTCTAGGTGTCCCTAGTAGGAGGAGTGTTGTCTCCTGAGGGTTTTCAGCGGATACTACCCACAAAATCTTATCAATTTGGCCCATTGACTTTTGTTTTCCAATTAGGTCTTCTAACAAGGAATTCTATTATCTTCTCCTTGTAAATTATCCACCCATATTCTTCACACTTCCTCATTATTTAACTTAAGATTATATATGTTTTATAGACTCACTTAGCTTTCGGCATTTCCTAAGTTTTCCTTCTCGGGTTCCATTTCCACTTAGGAATTTCTATCAACTCTATTAAAGATATAAGTTCTATCCTTCATTCCTTTCTCTTATCTAAACTCTAATCACATACCCCTACGTGTGTGTATAGATCACCCCTACATTTGGAAATTCAAATCAAGCAATCGTACTCTCATCCATTTTCCAAAGTACTTATTAGTAGGTGAATTTTTAATTGAATTTTGCTTACACATCCTTCATGCGACCATTAATACTTCTTGAGGTACCAACAACCGATTACAAGATGTGTTAGCACTTTAAAGCGTACTTCCTAGTTTTGCAACACCCAAGGCTTTAGCAGTGACTCCCAAACCAGTTGGTCTAAGGCACTAGGTGATGAAGCACCCTCGCTAAATATTTTTCTATTTCTGCAGCCTTAAGTAATCACAAAAACTAGTGTCCATTTTTTTTATTCTTCATTCACATTTTTTTTCTTTTATCGTACTAAGGACTTTAGACAAGAGCATTTCAAGGTCTCTTCTACTATTCCAAGTCTCAAGGTGCGTGAATGTGCAAATTGTAGGGTATACATTTTCAGAATCTAGACTTAAGCTAGGAACTATTTTTCAAACTTATGCTCTAATAAGAACATCAAAACTCTTCCCACATTTTGACTTAACCCAAGAATTGAACCAAAAATTTGCCTATTTCTAAATAAACTACAAGGCATATACTTTCTACCATTAAACTTTAAGGAATGTTATTTTTAGGGTTTTTAATTCACTAAGTTTAAGATCTAGTTGCTCCTAGCTAGTTAACCTATATGTCAAACTCTAGTCAAATAAGGCCAAAATTGAATACAATTATTTTTATAATTTTTCAAAAAATTTCAATTTTTATGGATTTTCAAATAAGTATGCAAATGCAAAAATATGTACAAATGAATGCGAAGGAAGAAGATGTACCGAGCGTACCCCCAAACTTGAACTTGACAGTGTCCTCACTGTCATGCTAAACCAAGAGGGTCAAAATACTGGCACTTCCCTGTTTATTTATAATTTTTTTATTGTTAAGAAAAACAAAAATATATACAGAAAACCCTCCCCCAAACTTCATTTAAACTAAGTCAGACATTACTGCCAAACCTTGCATAGATCAAATGTTAACACCAACCAGTTGAAAAATTTATCAGTAAAGAGTATCAGTTGGTGGAAGTATAAGTCGTAGCGATCCATAAAGAATTGGGGAAGATAGAAGTGGTGGTATGGAAGGTATGGAGGTGAATAGACAGGAGGGGGTGATGAATCAAAACGAGAATGCGAATGATCAGCAATCAGTGGAATATTGGCATTCTCATAGCTTCTCAAAAGAAATGGGGGTGGTTCAAATTCTAAAGGAGGAGGTTGACTAACCACAATATCCCCAAGATGTTTCTGTGGGTCCTCTATTGGCTTGGTATCATCCATCAATTGCATATGATATTCAATTATAAGGGAACTGATCTCCTCGATGTCCGCCATAGTCCAACCGAAAACTTGCCGCCTATCTTGTAAGACTTTTAAAATAGCGTTCTCTTGCTCGAAGGCTAGAGAGACTGATATTATAATGGGAAAAGTATCATTCTCACCTATGTAAGCATATTTAAGGTGAGGCGATAAGGACATGAGTTCGAGTTTCGGAGGCGAAAGAATCATTGCGGAATCTACCTCGAACTTAAAGGACTCCAACACAGGTTCGAAATCACTGCAAACAACCGATTCGGATGGTTCAACTAACTCATCCACAAATTCAAAAAACTCATATTCGGGCTGTGAGTCGTCATCATCCGAAAAAGTGAAACATTCATAATCCATATCGGTTGTGTCAACGGTGGTAGGCTCAAGGAGGGACGCACTAGTGGCGTCAAAACTGTTTTCATCAAACAAGAATCTTTCAAGCTCGCGGTCCTCCTGCGTGATTTCGTGAATAGAGCAAACTTCTCGTGTACTAGTTTTAGGCACGGGGGGCAGACTTCCCATCTTATAAATATTGAACTCACTAGACATCTTCCCAAAGGATAGAGTCATGGAGCCATTGCGATAGTTTATTACAGCATTGGAAGTGGCCAAAAATGGTCGACCGAGAATCACCGGGATTTGGTTTCTTGGGTTAGCAACAGGTTGTGTATCCATAACAATAAAATCAACGGGGAATATGAACTCCCCAACTTTGATCAACACATCCTCTAGCTGACCCCTTGGATGGGTGATTGATCGATCAGCCATTTGGAGAGTACAACGAGTGGGTTTCAACTCTCCAACCCCTAATTGTTCGTACACGGAGTAGGGAATCAGGTTAACACTAGACCCAAGATCTAAAAGTGCTCGATTAATTTTCTTATCCCCAATTGTGATTGAAATCGTAGGACAGCCGGGGTCCTTTCGTTTTTGGGGTAAGGTTTGATGGTGGTTAATAGCATTGCTCACTGCACTAGCCACTAGCACTTTCTTGGGTACTTGAGATGCCTTTCTCTTCGAGGTGCATAAGCCTTTAAGATTTTCGCGTATGAAGGGACTTGTTGGATTGCATCCAAGAGAGGTATATTTATGCTAACCTGCTTAAATATCTCCACAATCTTCTCCACTTGTGCATTTGGTTTATTAGGACTCAACCTGTTTGGGAATGGAACATTTTGAAAATTCGTTGAGTCAAATATCTGTGGAGTAGAATGTGGAGTAAGAACGGATCCCGGTGTAGATGTGTTCATGTTGTGAGAAATGGGTCTGTTCGAGCTAGAAGAAGTAGAGCCATGTGAAGGGTGGAGAATAGGCTCTAAAGAAAAAGGTGAAGAAGAAAGTGAAGAAGGGGAAGATGACGATGGAGAAAAAGAAGAAGAAGAAGAACCACCGGCGGGGATGTCATCACTAGTTCCCGCATTATTTTGCAACACTCTTCCTGATCTCAACATGGTCACCGCATTTACATTGTGATTGGGATATGAGTTTTGTGTGTGACCGGGATTTGGCAATGGTTGAGATGGAAGCTTTCCCTTTTCTCTCTCGCTCAACGCAGCAGTTAATTGTGCAATTTGTGCATCAATAGATTTGATACTTTGATCGTGTGAAGCATTGTTAGTTATCAAAGATTGAACATAAATTTCAAATCTTGCTGCGGATTCTGTAGATTGCTTGAGAAATGCATCTAGACTTTTTTCGAGCGAGATAACCTTATCATCATTTGGTTGAGCCAAATTGTTCGTTTGATTTGTATAAGGTTGTTGTTGGAAAGGTTGCTGGTTTTGAGTTTGTGAAGGTGTTTGTTGTTGTTGTGGAGGAGGAGGTCTTTGAAAATTGTTATTTCCTTGGACTTGTTGATTTTGGTTCCAAGCGAAATTTGGGTGACTCCTCCACCCCGAATTGTATGTCGAAGAGTACGGATCGTTCTTTGTCGTTGCTGAAATGCAGCATTGACTTGATCTTGTCCTTGAATAGGTGCATTATAAGGACACTCTTCGGTTAGATGTGATGGATTCGAACAACAAGCAAAAACAGTTCGTGTGGGTAAAGCAGGGGCAGGAGAAGACGATGAGATTTTGGTCTCAAAGGCTTCTAGCTTTTTCATAAGTGCGGCCATCTCGACCTTCATAGCAATCGACATATCTACTTGATGTATGCCTGCCCTAGATTGACCAACAGAAGAAGATGATGTGGTCTTGGTACTCTCCCACTGAATTGTTTGCTCACTAAGATCCTCAAGAAACTGCTACGCTTCATCGCTAGACTTGGAAAGAAAATGACCTTGACATATAGTTTCTAGCAACTGCTTCGTTGCCGAGTTCAATCCCTCGTATAATGTTTGGCAAAGTTGCTAACTTTCGATCCCATGATGAGGGCATTGAACAAGTAGGTCTTTAAATCTCTCGAAGCACTTCCAAAATGGTTCGGAAGGAAGCTATGAAAATTGTATAATCTCGTTACGGATTCTAGCAGTTTTGTGATGAGGATAGAACTTTTTCAGAAAAGCTCTCACAAACTCGTCTCAATTTCTAATGGAATGTGATGCGGTGCTATATAGCCACTTCTCGGCTAGGTCACATAAGGTGAAAGGAATGACCCTTAGCCTTATAGCGTCATCACTTAATTGGGTCGTTTTCATCATAGCGCAAACGTTTTGGAATTTATTGATAAAGATATATGCATCTTCGGATTCCAAACCATGAAATTTTGGCAGCATATTGATGAAATGTGGTTTTATTTCAAAGTTGTCCCCATTTGCCGGTGGGGGTGAAAGACATGTAGGTAAAGAAGTGCGGACGGGATAGAAGAGATCCTGGAGTGTGACTCGTGCGGGCGCTACAACAGGCGGAAGATTTGGGTTATTCGCACCTAACGGAGGTGGAATCATTCCCGTCGGTAAGGTATCGTTGAGGTCGTTTCCCGACATACCTTCGAAAGAAGAATTTGAAGGTGGAGGTAAGGAAATGGAGGGAATTTCGACTTCGGTGTCGAAAGGTTCGTCGGTCGGTTCCAACGAAACACGGACTAATCGGGCGTTAGTATCCCTAGTCCAAAGTGGCATACACTAAAGGGGTAGTGTAGTCAGAAAAAAGAAAAACAGAATGTGGGGGTAAGATAACGTCAATGGAGGGAAGTGGTGGAAGTGAGTTGCAAGTTTTCTTAGCGACAAGTTGCAAGTTTTGAAAAGAATTTTTTTTATGTGAGAGTTTTTCAAAGAAGTTTTGAAAAGAGACTCGTGACACAAATGTATCAACCACACATGCACAATCAGGCCTAGATCTAGGGTCGCCTAGGTCTGCTAGACAGCTCCTAACTAGGGCTAGAAATAGAACCTCAAACCGCCTCTTCACCGACACTTGCGGTCAGGTAAGTGCCAGGTAAGTGGAAAGGAACCACAACAGTGGGCCTAATTAATAACCACTAGCCTAGACACCGCAAGGTCTGGTTAGGATAAACGGTCGATGCCTATACTAGTCCTTTCCTATTGAGCTCGATGTCCTTAGGCTGAGTCTAGTATTTTTTAATTAATTGTGGTCAATGCAAATGATTTAAAGTATACAAAGATTACAAGCAAAACAGCTACTGAGAAGCAAGCGTTTTCAATAAGTCCGCAAGCTGCTCTCGCACTCCTTTCTGTGCCTTCTCGTGATCGGCCGCTGATTAATCCAAAAATACTTGTTAACCGTAATCAGAAACGGCGTCGCTTTGCAGCTAGCCGGTGAGTACGGGTCGATCCACAGAGATGGATAATTTTCTTAATGTGCCTTTTACGAGTTGATTCCAAATGTTGTTTGGATTGATTTTATTAAATCTAAAAAGACTAGATCTGAAAATAAACTAATTTAATCTAAATTAAAGTCTTGCTAGGGTTAGGATTAGGGGAAGTTTGGAGATTAAAGGTTTCCTCACAGCTTTCAATGCCTTATTTTTGTTCAATTAGATGTTACGGTAATTATCAATGAAGTGGATTAGAATCTTTCGGGAAGATGTTTCTTCCTCTAGATTCTTATCCTTCCTTTATCGATAATTATCCTAACCTCTATGGAAAACACGCGCAACCGGGCCTTTATACTACGGTGTCACCGTTACCTCGAGGGGTAGGGTGCCGTAGGGAGCGGTTGTGCATGTATGCATGGAGTTCTAATTCTTAGTTATGAAATGGCATGAAAGGGATGAGAGATCTCATCTCTCAAACCTTTCCCTAAGGCTAACCCTAATAAGCGAAGAGATTACTCGCTCATTAGGGGATGAAAAAACATTTTTAATTAAAGAGAATTAAAAGCACAGAAATAAAATTACTTACTAATTTGATGGCTCCCTCCAAGCAAGAATACAGAACAGATCTGAATTTTATTTATTGAAAAGAGGCATGATTTTTACAGATCTGTGATTACAATTTATAGGAACATAGGAAAACTAGGGTTACAGACTCTCGCACATGTGCAATTACAGATTTGCCAAGGAAAACCCCAACACCAGCACCGACACAGAAAATTTCCACCGACGTGCGCACTTAATGGCCGCGGAACCGCGGCAATGATGGGCCTTGGGCCGCGGTTCCGCGGCCCTTTGGTGAGCTCAGCTCACCAAACTTTCTGGTCTTCATTCTGGGTATTTGGGCTTGTTTATTCTTCACAATTTTTCTCTGTTTGGCTTCTTGGTCTTTTCCAGATCTTCAGTGAAAACTTGTGAGGATCTTTTGACCGTTCACTTTGACATTTCGAACTGCATTGCCTTATACAATTGTAAATTGTTCTTCGTGACTAGGATCCGTCTACTTGTTGGTCAAAAGTCCCTTTTCTGTATCGACTTTCGTCTTTTTCACTGTATTTGCCCCCAAGAACCTGTATCCTGTAATATGCAACAAACGTGCGTCAAGAGTACCTGTTTATCTATAAAACGGATAAGAATAGGGGAATGAAAAATGCATTATTATGGTCTGAACAGCTGTCGCGGCCAGCTCCACTTTAATTCGAGCCCTTTGCTGCAAGCAGGATGAAATCTTTTCATCGATTTCCCGTTGGGCAGCTTCGCGACTCTGCGTAACCCACTCAATAGAGTCAAGCTTACGCCTCAATACAAGCCCGTCCGAGATACATTGCTACAAGGTGTCAAAAGCAGCTCTCAGTAGCGCGGCATTTGTTTGAACTTGGGCGCGCAGCCGGGAAGATTCATCTGAAGCCTCCTCGCGCTCCTTCCACCTCAAGGTCGTTTCTTGTTCAAAATGGCGGAGGAAGGACACACTCTGCTCGACCCATGCATCTCGTTGGGAGTTCACAGCCAGAATCTCAGGAGCTGGATGCCTAAGCTCAAGCTCGTGCAGGCAAGCCTCAATCTTTCTGCAGTGGTTAACCCAAGACTCAACGACGCCTTCGTTATGGAAGTTCACAAGTGTCGACAACATTGGATTAACCTCGGCAGCAAAATCTGCAGCGAATGTAGAGGCCTCTGTGTTAAGCTCCTCGATGTAATCGCCCAACATACGGAGACTGGTCAAAGCGCCTTTTGAAGATGGACGTCTGGAAAAGGGCCCTGCTAGCATTATGATTTGAGACTCGAACGGAGCTGGAGTCGGTGTCACCGCTGCAAAACAAATCATAATCAGATGACGGCTCAAGAAATAAAAAAATGCACGAACAATAGAGTCTACTATACCGGCAGCAACAGGTGGCAAAGCTGGAAGTACTGGTGGCACGGCAATACCCTCATCCCCTCCTTCAATTTGTAAGGCTACAAGTGATGCAAAGAGGAATTAGCAATGACATGGCTGCCCGTCAAAGAAAAGAAAGGGCGTCAGTTAGAAAAGATACTCACCGACACCAGCGGGCGGACTAATCTCCGACTGGAAGGAGAAGTGCGGGTTCAGCACCTGATACAAGTGATCAAAAAGAACTCCTGCGAGATCACGATGATACATGGTCAGTACACGAAAGATGTTGTCCCCGATTTAAATTTATCACAAACCCATACCTTCCAGCATTTAAGAAGATATAAGAGAGGACGGAGGGGCAACGACCGTCAAAGAGGCAATTGGTGGTGCTTCTTCAGGTATCGCAACCTCAGCTCTTGCCACACCTACATTTGAAAGGAAAAGAATGTCATCAGAAAGGATTGCGAAACGAAAAGAATGCAGCGACCCGAGACCTACCAGATAGGTCATTAACCAGAACCGCGACGGGAGCATCGCCAAGCATCACGACTTCTTCAATCTCATTTGCGGGGATGGTTTCACCGCCCGTAGATTCGTCCCTCGATTCCATGAGAACTGTCATGACACTCGTGACGCCAGGAGATGGCAGGGAACTACAGGCGGAAAGAGGGGCAATTGGAGCAGTCCCGGACTCCTAGGAAAGAGTAGCCGCTTTGGGCTCAGTAGTTGCAGTCATCTCACCCGCCACCTCCTCACCAGGACATGGCACTGCAGGATAAGCTATATGAGAATCTAAAGATTAAAACTTTGACAAAAGGACTTAGTGTTACGTTACCTTGGGTCGGTCTTTCAATTGCTTCCCGAGCCGCACGTGCCGCCTGTCTGTGAGCGGTAGACAGGGTGCCCGGAGCACCCTCCGAAGAAGCAGGGACAGGGGAAGCAGCGCTTGAGCCTGCACCCACGGCCAAGGTGGCGTTGCGTTCTTTTGCTGCACGCCTCCTGCGCTTCCTTTCCGCCTGGGCCGTCAGAGCCGATCTTCTCAAGGCCTCCATCAAGGGGACATCATCGTCCACGGCAGGAGTTACCTCTGGAGCCGTTATGACGTATATCATCGGTTGCTTAAGTGAAGCTTCTTTCGGCAATACTGACAGAACTGGGACTTCGATAGCTGGCCCAGGAAGCATCTCCGCATCACCCTGCGGGATTGGCACTGTACTGGGCATGACCTGAGTCAAGGTAGTCCCTACGATAAGATGAAAAAGGGGTCAGATTATCCATAAGAAAGGTGAATGAAGGCACAATGAGCCGAAATATACCAACGCCTAACGAAGCGCGAAGCCTCTCCTCCTCCTCAAAAGTCTTGAGGGAAGCCGCGAGAGCCTCTTCAGTGGAAATGCCTGTTAAAGAAGGAGTGTCAGTCAAAACAGAATAACAAAAACATAACAACAAAAAATGTGACTGAAGATTACCTGACTCAGCAAGGATTATCAGTCCTGCTTTGTGGCTAGCTAATCACTCAGAAGCTGCAATAGCAGCCTCGAGGTCAGTATCATCCGGCGCCATGAATAGGCCTTCGTTAGTCCCATATTCGCTCAGGCCCTCGCTGTAAGGAGCATGAGGCTCCTGGCCAAGTACAACATCGGCAGAAAGAATCAACTTCTTCTTCTTCTGCGAGCAAGTACCGGTCGCCGCTACCAAGCTTACTCTTGGTGGGCACCTTGGAACGATGAGTCCCGATATCTGAACCCACGCCAGACTCGGAAGACGCTACAGTCACCACTTCAACGGGAGCATGGGGTAGTGGTAACTCAGGTGTATCACGCGGTACCACAGCCGCAGCAGCTTCCCTCAAGGAAGGATGGACGATGGTCCATTGCTTCAGAGGAACTTCTGGATTACCCGCCGGGGCGGTGCCTTTACGATCGAGCAATAATCGCTTCTCTTCTCTGATAACGGCGACCATCGAATGCTGATACCACGCCACATATACATTCAGGGCTTTCGGAACGCAACTCGGCTCACTAATAAATAAATTGGAGCCGGTGTTCAATCGCATAAAATGGTGCATTGCGTTCCGATTACCCTCTTTAGTTGCAGGTGGTTCTGACAGGAAAGCCTCGAGCGGGACGCCTTGATTGTAGCTTAACTGCTGGGCAAAACGATTAGGTTGTACCTCATGAACAACGTCGCATCATTTTGCCTAAACACGAGAAAGCCCGGCCTGATGGAGTATAAGTGAAGAATTTCCCGAGCTTTCAAAAAAGAGGCTCCGTCTTTAAAAATGTCCCGCAATGGCTGCACCGTTGTTGCGGACTCTTTGCCGATAGTTAGAATCTTGTCGGTAAAGGTCATGCCATCTCCAACCGTGCGAGGACAAAGGAGCAAACCCCTAGCTTCTGTAGGGTTACTATGCACTATCACAAGGGTCTATAAGACATCAACCATGCCCGATTTAAAATTTATAAGTGCCGAACAACCTAACCAAGATC
This sequence comes from Agapanthus africanus, assembly GCA_030015575.1. Taxonomy (NCBI): domain Eukaryota; kingdom Viridiplantae; phylum Streptophyta; class Magnoliopsida; order Asparagales; family Amaryllidaceae; genus Agapanthus; species Agapanthus africanus. Next base: position 106,455,036 of record JASDDO010000031.1, read on the forward strand.
TTAGACTAGAGATTAGGCGAAACAATAAGCAAGTAAACAACTTTACTTCTAAGAGTTTGGGATTACCACCTTTGTAGTCCGTTCCTTCACTTCATAAGCTCCGTGTTGAGGTCCCTTCGCCGCGATCATCATGTACCCGGACTCTAGAGAGGCTCCATGAAGAGAAAGATATAAGCTTGCTTCCGATCTTCGATAACTAAGATGATCTACCTTGAAGAAACTCAAACCCAAGCTCTTGCTTTGCTAATCAAGTATTAGAAAAGCAAACATCCTAATCTAAGCGGCTAGAATAGATGAGGATGATGAAGTAGGAATTTAGCACTCATTTGTTTTTGATTTCTCACTCATTTTCATCACTTCATAAAAAGCTAGAAAGTTTTTTCAAGAGAGAAGAAGGAAGAAGAAGAACAAAACCATTTGTGATGAATAATGAAATCAAGTGTGAGGTTAGAAATGCAACCATGGGTTAAGAAAGAAAACTTAACCCTTGTAGAGATTTAACTAGGGTAAAGGGTTGGGTTGGGTTAAGGAAATATCTATGCAAAATATCCAAGTCAAAGTCAAAGCTTCAAGAAGCTTCTGGAAAGCTTCATGAAAGCTTAACCCTAATCCAAACCCTAACCATATTTAAACTCCACAAATCATGTTGCATTTATAACTATAACATGTTACAATATTATATATCACATATACAATATTTATTATAACAAAATAAAATAATACAATTAACATATATCACATATATATCAATGTATTATCCGAATGAGAAAAATAATCTTTAAGTGAGCTAATATTAGTTAATGTAATATAATATATCAAATATATAATTATACATTAAATTATCGAATCAACACTTGATCCGATAATCCGGCTATTTCACAAATAACCGACTAATATAATCTGTATCAGTTCATCGAATCAACACTTGATCCGATGACCCGGCTATATCACATATACCCGGCCGATATCACATATCGCGAGAATCTAATACGGTATCACATACACGTATTGTTCTCGGTCCCGCACATATCACATATGTGCTCCTACTCCATTTTGCCTGAGCCAGGAAACCTCTGTGTAGGACTCTAAAGAATCGTCAATACGCCGGCAGTAGGTGATGATCATATCAAACACAAGCTGCAAGCGGTCAGCTAAACATAATAGCCACCCAGGTATTGAGCGATCAGAAGATCAACAAGCAAGCCTGTACATTCTCCTACGAATCCAATCAGTAACACTCCCGTACAGTCCGGTCTCTTCGTCTGATATGTCGCATATCTCGCCTAGGGGTGGTAAACGTCAAACCCCAGTAGCTTGATAAGTCGTGTCGATATGAGGTCCATAACAGTTCGAGAAACTACTGATAACACTTACCAGTAAATCTCAGCAACCCTGGCCAGGGATTTCCAGTTATAGCCAATCGAACACAGCGCAACATCAACTCCCTATAACGGGAGAGACGAAACCCCTCCTATCGCTCATTGCCTCCATGTGATTCGGGACTGTACCCAAAAGCCACCGTTTTGCATGCCCTCTCGGACGTGGTATGATGGAAATCAGAGCATGGTGGGAATCACACAAGACTCTATGACGATCTCGGGTCTACAGACTAACCTGTACCAGTGTCACCAGAGAACTGCCATCTGACGTGAGGTATAATACCATCTGGGAGTTCTCAGCAAGTCCGTCCAGTGTACCCAGTCTCCACTGAGCACCCGTATACCTTCTCTGATGTCAAACACCAATGGATATGGGATCATCCATCGCCCATCATATGGGTCAAGAAGCGCATACGCTAGTTTACTCTAGAGTATCGATGCCCTGTCTCGGTACTCCTACGACTAGGAACATTTGAAGGATGTACTTAATGACTACACTGTCCCCACTAGTATGATCTGCATCATAGTCCTGGTTGTCAAGTACTCATCATAAGGGCTTTATCAACATGTAATATAGAGACAATCAGAGTACATGTTAAGATAAAGTGCAACCAGATAGCATACTATCATGTCGAGCAGAAAGTCCTACCTATATATGTCCAAGCATCCACTACAATATACATCGTATATATAGTAATGGTCTCTAGGGCATACATATAACTAACAATCTCCCACTTGCACTAGGGCCATCTGTTGTGGTATCGCATACCCAACAATCAGCTGTGGTTGAAATATCTCATACTCAACCATCCCATAAAAGTCTCTACTGGGAAATAGGCCTTTGTGAGTGGATCCACGCTGTTGTCCTCTGTGTCTACTCTCCTAACCTCGATCTTACTGGAGATCAACCATCTCTATGATCAGGTGATACTGCCTAAGAATATGTCTGGATATCTGTTGGGACGGGGGTTCCCAGGCATAAGCCACAACTCTATTATCACACAATGGTAGGAACGAAGTTCATCTCATGAACTAGTATATATCCAGACTGCCTCTTTGATAGCATCCTTGGTAGTGATTTATCCTGCCTTTATCGTCTAGTATGTCACGGTATCTAGCTTGGAACTCTTCCAACATACCGTCCCTCCACTGAGGGTAAAGACAATGCCTGTGACTGATATTCAGTCGACCTTACCACCCTGGACCCATTCCAGTGATTCTTCCCAGGATCGATTGATACCATCTCACTACAACTAGTGAGAATCCTAACATCCAATTACATCTATCTCATAGATCCAAAACCCAGGACTTAGGAGGTATCACTTTGATTCTTATGGAGAATCCTTGTGATAAGAGGAGATTGACCGGGCGTAGCATAGGAAACTCCTTCCCTATCAAGAGTATGTCATCCACTTACTATACGAGGATCACCACCATACTCCCTACTCCCTTTTTGTATATACTAGGTTCATCTACCATTTTGATGAAGTCAAACTCTTTGACTACCACATCAAAACAGACGTTCCAACTCCGCGATGCCTATTTTATCCCATAAAGCACCTTGCACACGTTTCCGCTACTCCCACTGTCTACGAAGCCCTCTGGCTGTGTACTTATAGACGCTCTCTTCGAAATCATCATTCAGAAAAGCAGTCATGACACCCAACCGCCAGATATCGTAGTTATGGTATGTAGCAATGGCAAGTAAGATCTGGATGGACTTAAGCATAGCTTTGAAAGTCTCAACTTTTCTATGTACACCAAGTAATCTTCTCAAGATATACTTGCTCCTGATGGGGATTTAACCCTTCAGATAAAGCAACCAAAGTCCATACATTGTTGGTGTATAAGGATTCCATGTCAGATCTGTAAGTCGATGTGCAACACCCCACGACTTGTGGGGAGGCGGAATAATGAAAAACGATCTTGTTTAAAGTGTAAACATCGACTAACCGAGAATCTTTGCATAAACAATAACTAACAACAAACATAGGAGTAAACAACTACTATGAAAAGTGATTATACCTGTAGAACCGAGTCCTTCGTTTGGTCGTTCTCCACGTCCTCTCCGGCCTTCTCTAAGTAGTAAAAGATCCACCCGAGAGCTTTACTACAAGCTTCACCTCAAACTAGAGGTAACTAGGTTTCTTAAATCGCCAATCTAAGCAACCTAGGTGATATAGAGAATGGTTAAGGATTAAATAGTCTAATCTAATCCTTGTACTCAACACATGACAGGGGAGGATTAGGGTTTGAAGAGGGAGAGCGTGAGGAGAGAGAAAGTGAGCAAGAGCATGGAATGAGATAATAATCTCTCATTATATATATGAAGCATCAATAATAACAAGATAAATCAAATAAATGATTTAACAACCATGCTCCATAAATATCTAATGGGTGATTCATCTCTATGAGTCATTAAGCATTTATGATGCATTAATGACATGGATGAATCACTCAAATGAGTCACTAATCTCATTTAATGCATATGCCACCTTAACCCCCAAGTCACCATCTTCTAGTAGCTTCTCACGCAATTACGAGAACGCCCCTCCTATCCGTGAAAACACGGAAAAACTTTAGACTGTATAAATCCAATAACCGGATACTAGAAACTGGCTTAAACCAAAGCCGACTAGTAAAAACTGTCCGGATGTCGTACGTGCGTAAACACACGTATGCGTCCGAACCCTTGTCATAAAACCATACGACATCTATATCGTTTCGCCTGGAGTAGGGAAACTCTATGTGTGGGACTCTAGAGACTCGACTACTATGTTGGCAGTGGGTTTAACCACAGACTGCAAGCGGCACTAGCTGTACGTAACGGTCCCCAGGTAGATGTCGATAAGAAGGCCGATGAGGAAACCCATCCGAACTCCTACTGAGTCTGATGTGACGATCTCCGTACAGTCCGGTCTGTTCGTCTAAGACTATCGCATATCGGGCCTAGGGGCGGCAAGTGTCAGTCCCCTAATAGCGGTATAAGTCGTGTCGGAGTGAAGCCCATTACACCCTGAGAAACTACTGGAACCTACCAGCAAATCTCGCTTGCCCTGGCCAGGGACTTTACGTAATGGCTCTCTGACACAGCGCGATATCAACCCCCAATACCGAGAGAGACGAATCCTGTCTAACCACCACTGCCTCCAAGTGCTCGGGACTGCACCCAACTGCTACCTGTTTGCAAGACTCCTTTGAGCCGTGGTAGGGTAGCAATCTAAGAACAGTGGGACACACTCGAGGCGAAGTACCAGTGTCAAGTCTGCGGACTATGCTGTACTCATATCACCTGGGAACTGTTCACTGACGACTGATATAAAACCAACCAACAGTTCCCTGTGAGTCCTTTCCGGTGTACCCATAACCTAACGAGCACCTGCATACTATCTCCAGTACGACGTACTGACGGCTGTGGGACAGACCATCTCCCCAATCTGGGATGAGAAGCGTACACACTATCTACTCCGGAGTATCGATGCCCTGTCTCGATAATTCTACGACTAGGGACCTGAATAAGGATGTGCTTGTAGACTACCCAACCCCCACTAGTGTGACTGCCATCACAACGCTGGTAGTCAAGCAAGATCCTAAGAGCTCTATCAATACGTATACTCACATATTAAGATAGAAAAAACCAAGTAGCATACTACCATATTTAGCAAGACTGTTATATACATGTGAATATCCCAAGCTTCCATTAAGTAATATACAAACTAGTATGATACAATAATGGCCCCTAGGACATATACACTAACAATCTCCCACTTACACTAGGGCCATGTACTGGCATATCGAAGACCGATGATCTCGAGTAGCCTCTCGAACTGAATCTGAGGTAGGGCCTTAGTGAATGGATCAGCAATGTTGTCCTCTGTATTTACTCTCTTTACCTCGATCTCCCGGCGATCTACGATCTCCCTGATCAGGTGATACCGCCTTAAGATGTGTCTGGACTTCTGATGGGACCTGGGTTCCTTCGCTAAAGCTATAGCGCCGTTGTTGTCGCAATACAGAGGTATTGGACCAACACTGGTAGGAACCACCTGAAGTTCTGTGAGGAACTTCTTCATCCAGACAGCTTCTTTTGCGGCATCGCAAGCAACTATGTACTCCGCTTCCATCGTCGAGCCAGCAACGGTGTCCTTCTTGGAACTCTTCCAACAGACCGCCCCTCCATTGAGGGTAAAGACATAACCCGACATGGACTTGGAGTCATCCTTGTCACTCTGAAAGCCGGAATCAGCATAGGCCTCCATCCTGAGGTCTTTACCGCCGTAAACCAAGAACATCTCCTTAGTCCTCCTCAGGTACTTGAGAATGTTCTTTACTGCTATCCAGTGATTCTCCCCTGGCTTTGCCTGATACCAGCTTACAACGCTCAATGCGTATGCTACATCTGGTCTGGTACATAACATCGCATACATTATAGAGCCTACTGCAGAAGCGTAGGGTATAATCGACATGCGTTCCCTTTTCAAATCAGTCTTGGGAGACATCTCTTTGGAGAGGGTGATTCCGTGACAAGCCGGTAGGTTTCCGCGCTTAGAATCTTCCATACTGAATCTTTTCAATATGGTGTCAATGTACCTGGACTGTGAAAGTCCCAACATCCTCTTTGATCTATCACGATAGATCTGGATCCCCAGAATGTAGGTGGCATCACCCAGGTCCTTCATGGAGAATTTCTGTGACAAGAATCTTTTGACTGACTGTAGTATAGGAATATCATTTCCTATTAGGAGAATGTCATCCACGTACAAGACGAGGAATACAACAACTCTCCCTACAATCTTACTGTATATGCATGGTTCATCTGGATTTTTGATAAAGTCGAATTCTTTGACAGTATCATCAAAACAGATGTTCCAACTCCGCGATGCCTGCTTTAGTCCATAAATGGATTTAAGCAGCTTGCATACTTTACCGCTGCTCCCACTCTGAATGAATCCCTCTGGCTGATCCATATAGACGCTTTCTTCCAAATGACCATTTAGAAAGGTCGTCTTTACGTCCATCTGCCAGATCTCATAATCGTGGAAGGCAGCAATAGCAAGAAGGACCCGAATGGATTTGAGCATAGCCACTGGAGAAAAGGTTTCGTCATAGTCCAAACCAGGTCTTTGACGGAAACCCTTTGCAACAAGTCTAGCCTTATAGGTTTCAACCTGTCCATCTACACCAATCTTCTTTCTGAAGATCCACTTGCATCCTACAGGTTTTACCCCATCTGGAGCAGTGTCCAAATTCCATACTTTGTTAGTGTACATGGACTCCATTTCGGTCCGCATTGCATCCAGCCATTTTACCGAGTCGCCGCTCTGAATGGCTTGCTGGAAGCTAGTAGGGTCGTCATTATCAATGAAACAATCTTCTCGATCCCCGTCTATGAGAAAACCGTAGTATCTCTCGGGCGGATGAGACTGCCTACTACTTCTGCGGATAGGCGCCGGTATGTCCCTTTCTTCTGAAACTTCTTGTTCTACCAAACTTTCAGTAACAGCTTATGGTTCTGGAATTTCTTCCAGTTCTACTGCGCTCCTACTCTTCTGATTTTCTAAAAATTCAGTTTCTAAGAAGCGGGCATGACGAGAAACAAAAACCTTTTGTTCCTCTGCGTAGTAGAAGCAATATCCCATGGAGTTCTTTGGATATCCCACAAACTTACACTCTACTGAGCGTGCCTCGAGCTTGTTCGGATGCTGCTTTTTTACAAAAGCTGGACACCCCCATGTCTTCAGGTACTGAAGATAGGGTTTCTTCCCACTCCACATCTGATATGGTGTGGTAGGCACTGTTTTGGTTGGAACCTTGTTCAAAAGATATGCCGCTGATTCTAGTGCATAACCCTAGAATGATCGCGGGAACTCAGCTTTACTCATCATGGAACGAACCATATCCAATAGGGTTCGATTCCTCCTCTCCGATACATCGTTTTGTTGTGGTGTGTATGGAGGAGTAAGCTGAAAGAGAATTCCATTCTCTTTTAAGTAACCCAGGAACTCGGCACTTAAGTATTCACCACCTCGATCAGATCTCAGTGTCTTAATACTTTTGCCTGTTTGGTTTTCCACTTCATTCTTGTATTCCTGGAATTTCTCAAAGGCCTCGGATTTATGCTTCATCAAGAAGATATGTCCATACCTAGAGAAATCATCCGTAAAAGTAATGAAGTAGGAATAACCACCTCATGCATGTGTAGACATTGGACCGCACACGTCACTGTGTACGAGTCCTAAGAGCTCGCTCGCTCTTACTCCGTGTCCAGTAAACGGAGTCTTTGTCATCTTTCCCATGAGACAAGATTCACAAGTGGCATAAGATTGATATTCGAACGGATTCAAATATCCTTCTCTATGTAACTTCGTTAATCGTGTTTCATTGATGTGACCTAGTCTACAATGCCATAAGAAAGCCTGATTCAATTCTGGAGACTTTCTTTTAAGTGTGTTCTGGACATTGAAAACCTGAGCTTGACTCAATACGTATATACCGTCATCTAATGTACCGGACCCAATCAGAACTTGATTTAGGTGGATGTGAACTACATCGCTTACGAATGTAAAGTCATATCCCTCTGTCGAAAGTGAGGACACTGATATAATATTACAAGTCAAACTAGGTACATACAGACAGTTACGTAGAATCAATATCTGCCCACTTGTCAAACCTAGGCGATATTCTCCGACGGATTCAGCGTCCACGCTCATTCCGTTTGCAACTCTGAGAGACACATCACCTACCCTTATAACTCTACGGTTTCTCAAAGTATGTAATGAATTACAGATATGAGATCCTGCTCCGGTATCTAGTACCCAGGAAGTAGAGTTAATTGAAAAACAGTTCTCAATTACAAACACACTAGAGGCTGAAGCCACAACATGCTTCGTATCCTGGCTACTGGCTTCCAAAGCCCTGCAATCCTTCTGCCAATGTCCGTTCCCATAACAATAAGAACATCCCTCCTTGCCTACACCAAGTCCCGAAACTTTTACTCTTCCCTTTCCTCCTACTTTACTGACACTGTATATCGGCTTTGTAGAGATCTTCTTCTTTTCATCCTTTGCTTTCGCCCTGGATGTAGAAGAAGTAGGCCCCCCATTAAGCAGAGCTTGTGTCTCCCTGGTTTCTTTCAGGGTGTAGGTAAAGGGTAGGGACTGTGGAAATAAGTCAGTATATGACCTGTTTCCCAACGTGGTCTCCAGGTCCTTGAGCTCATCAATATAGCTAGTCATCGTAAGGACGTCGTCCCTTATAGATGACCCGCCAGCCGACCTCGCTTGAATTAATTCGTTCGAGGCCTCATATCTTGCGATATGAGATTGCTCTCCATATAAATCTTTTTTATGGAGAAAGATGGAAACAGAGTCCATCTTCTCGTGCTGCTTCTGGTATACACCATCAACTGAAGCCAACACGAGGCACTTGGCTTTCGCTTTATCCTTTTCCTTTGTCTGACGGATATCCATATCTGCGACGGTGGAAACTGGACCCGGGATGGCGGGATCTTGAGTAGTAATAGGGTGGTCCAGCTTGTCATAGGAAATGGTCATCTGGACAGACCTTTGTCAGTCAAATAAGTTAGATTCAGTCAACTTGTTATCTAGATGTAACCTAGTCATGGTCACAAGGTCGCTGCAATGAGAGAGAGAGAGAAGAAAACACTTTAGCATGATGCTGTTGCAAGTTTAGATTGGTTTTTAATTTATCTAAACTGGATGGCTCCCACTGTTTCTCGAATCCTTCCTCAAACCATAAAAGAAGAATTAGCCAGGACTATTCTCACTGTACAATACTTGCTTAACCGTTCAGCCAGGCTAGTGTCGGTACTTCGAGGGAGGTTTTCCAACGCTTTCGCGAAGTTTCTTAATTAAATAACCTCTTTTCTCTGGGGGCGTAGCCCCTCTAACACCTTTCTCGACACCTACTTGGTTTATAGCATTGATCGTTAAGTGACGAATCTCCTGATAAGTAGCATATACTCACAGTAGGATCGGGATCCAAATATCATCGTATGATAATGTTGAAGGAATCCTACCAACATTCATCAAACTCCAAATGGCATGCAACACTAGCAAGTTTCAGTTTCTTTAGAAACTCTCGATGTGGATTTTTGCCCCATGTTCTTATGATCTTGACGAAAGCCAACAAATCATAAAACACATGTCAAGTTCTGCCCATCATTATCTTGTTAATTTGAACCCATCCATATATACCCTTGACGAAAGCCAACAAGGTTATACGACTGTCCCAAACCAACTCATCTATCTATGCAACAAATGAATACCCCAGCAGCTACCAAACATTATGTCTTGACGAAAGCCAACAAACATAGCTTGAATACTACTGACCATCCATAAGAAATGACGGAGGGCTACGACTGGTTTTGGCGAAACCGTGAACGGAGTGAACTTGATATAACCGAAGGAACCTGATAGCTTTTTAAAAGGAGTGGTTAAAGCTCCGCAATTAAAAAATCTGCTCTTTTAAAATAACCGAGTGGTTTCTTTTAAATCTGTTCCAACGATTCAACTTTGGTTTATTTTCTTTGCATTAAAATAATGCGTCACATCATTTAACCTATCATTGCAGAGAACAACGAAAATACAACGTCCTTTTATGTCATCCGCATTCGCCACTGGGTCCCGTCATCACCCGTTAGGTTACTTAACTAACGACATAGCGGGGGCTGGGCTAGCGCGGGTGTAAAACATAAGTGACGTCTAAATAGCTATCATATATAGATATTATACATTCGTCAGACGCAATAATAGGCATTCCAGATCTCAGATGAACATTATTGGATATACAAACAATCCGCGTTTGCTTTGAGCCTGCAACAAAATACGGATTACACAGTTGTGATGAATAGCCTTTACCCCACCCTAGACCCCTACGGGTACGGCAAACTACCCGCCAAGTACCCAAAGCGAAGCAATCTCCCTCAACAACGTGAGTAGGCCACTAAACACTTCGACGTACCCGGTAGTTTGTGTACCCCACCTTGGGTCTATCCTAGGAGCAAAAAACAGTAAATAAAATAATACAACGGTGGCTACAACCGCAACCTGGATGTACCCCGCAAAAGAATATTACATCATATTACAATTTATATCGAATGAATGAATATAAAACCTATATCAAACCCCGGCTAATCATCACAACGATCCAATCAAGTTCATATACACAAACAGTAAATATTACAGAAATGTGCAACCCCCTGCCAACCGACATACTAGCAGTTAGGGGAGGTTTACGAACACATTATACAAACACAGATATAATCAAATTAGCAAACATCATAAAATTTCGATCGAGCAAACACTTTTAGATTCTACTCCAATACTTCTCTGTGCACCTGAGATCTTAGAAGAAAATAAAACATCCCAGAAACATCACTGTTAACACCTAGGAGTTACTGAGAAATTTGGGCTGACTCGGGCCTAACTCGGCCGCAGATCCGCGGCGGATCGCAAGGATACGCCGCGGTTCCGCGGTGAGTTAGCCGAGTTACAAGTCCAAATTTCTTCCGTAGCCCTATAATTTCCTGCTTGTAATTCTGCAGGTCCCTAAAAAAATTTTAGGGCCTGTTTTAAATTCGACAGAAACTGTGATAAAACGACGATGTATCCGGTTCTTTTTGCGTTCGAAATTCTTACGACTTTTCTAATGAGTTAATTATTGTTTAGCGAGTCTCTGATACCACTGTAAGTCGATGTACAACACCCCACGACTTGCGGGGAGGCGGAATAATGAAAAACGATCCTGTGACCTGTGTAAACATCGACTAACCGAGAATCTTTGCATAAACAATAACTAAAAACAAACATAGGAGTTAACAACTACTATGAAAAGTGATTATACATGTAGAACCGAGTCCTTCGTCTGGTCGTTCTCCACGTCCTCTCCGGCCTTCTCTAAGTAGTAGAAGATCCACCCGAGAGCTTTACTACAAGCTTCACCTCAAACTAGAGGTAACTAGGTTTCTTAAATCGCCAATCTAAGCAACCTAAGTGATATAGAGAATGGTTAAGGATTAAATAGTCTAATCTAATCCTTGTACTCAACACATGAGAGGGGAGGATTAGGGTTTGAAGAGGGAGAGCTTGAGGAGAGAGAAAGTGAGCAAGAGCATGGAATGAGATAATGATCTCTCATTATATATATGAAGCATCAATAATAACAAGATAAATCAAATAAATGATTTAACAACCATGCTCCATAAATATCTAATGGGTGATTCATCTCCATGAGTCATTAAGCATTTATGATGCATTAATGACATGGATGAATCACTCAAATGGGTCACTAATCTCATTTAATGCATATGCCACCTTAACCCCCAAGTCACCGTCTTCTAGAAGCTTCTCGCGCAATTACGAGAACGCCCCTCCTATCCGTGAAAACACGGAAAAAATTTAGACTGTATAAATCCAATAACCGGATACTAGAAACTGGCTTAAACCAAAGCTGACTAGTAAAAAGTGTCCGGATGTCGTACGTGCGTAAACACACGTATGCGTCCGAACCCTTGTCGTAAAACCATACGACCTCTATATCGTTTCGCCTGGAGTAGGGAAACTCTCTGTATGGGACTCTAGAGACTCGACTACTACGCTGGAAGTGGGTTTAACCACAGATCGCAAGCGGCACTAGCTGTACGTAACGGTCCCCAGGTAGATGTCGATAAGAAGGCCGATGAGGAAACCCATCTAAACTCCTACTGAGTCTGATATGACAATCTCCGTACAGTCCAGTCTGTTCGTCTAAGACTATAGCATATCGGGCCTAGGGGGCGGCAAGCGTCAGTCCCCTAATAGCGGTATAAGTCATGTCGGAGTGAAGCCCATTACACCCTGAGAAACTACTGGAACCTACCAGCAAATCTCGCTTGCCCTGGCCAGGGACTTTGCGTAATGGCTCTCTGACACAGCGCGATATCAACCCCCAATACCGGGAGAGACGAATCCTGTCTAACCGCCACTGCCTCCAAGTACTCGGGACTGCACCCAACTGCTACCTGTTTGAACGACTCTTTTGAGCCGTGGTAGGGTAGCAATCTAAGAACAGTGGGACACACTCGAGGCGAAGTAGCAGTGTCAAGTCTGCGGACTATGCTGTACTCATGTCATCTGGGAACTGTTCACTAACGACTGGTATAAAACCAACCAACAGTTCCCTGTGAGTCCTGTCCGGTGTACCCGTGTAACGAGCACCTGCATACTATCTCCAGTACGACGTACTGACGGCTGTGGGACAGACCATCTCCCTAATCTGGGATGAGAAGCATACACACTAGTCTACTCCGGAGTATCGATGCCCTGTCTCGATAATCCTACGACTAGGGATCTGAATAAGGATGTGCGTGTAGACTACCCAGCCCCCACTAGTGTGACTGCCATCACAACGCTGGTAGTCAAGCAAGATCCTAAGAGCTCTATCAATACTGTTAGTGTATATGCCCTAGAGGCCATTACTGTATCATACTAGTTTGTATATTACTTAATGGAAGCTTGGGATATTCACAGTTGTATATACAATCTTGCTCGAAATGGTAGTATGCTACTTGGTTTGTCTCTGCTTTAATATGTGCATGTGTTTCTTTTAGCATATTGCAGGTATACATATTAGTAGAGCCCTTAGGATCTTTGCTTGATTACCAGCGTTGTGATGGCGCTCGCACTCGTGGGAGCTGGGTAATCTATAAGCACATCCTTATACTGGTCCCTGGTCGTTGGACTATCGAGACAGGGCATCGATACTCCGGAGTAGACTAGCGTATGCGCTTCTCATCCCAGTGTGGGAGACGGTCTGTCCCACAGCCGTTAGTACGTCGTACTTGGGATAGTATGCGGGTGCTCGTTAGGTTACGAGTACACTGGACAGGACTCGTCGGGAACTGTTGGTTGGTAATATACCTATCGTCAGTTATCAGTTCCCAGGTGACATGAGTACAGCTTAGTCCGCTGACTTGACACTGTCACTTCGCCTCGAGTGTGTTCCCACTGCACTTTGATTACTACCCTACCACGGCTCAGAGGAGTCGTGCAAACAGGTAGTTTTTGGGTGCAGTCCCGAAGCACTTGGAGGCAGTGACGGTTAGACAGGATTCGTCTCTCCCGGTATTGGGGGTTGACATCGCGCTGTGTCTAGGAGAGCCATTACACGAGTAGTCCCTGGCCAGGGCAAGCGAGATATACTGGTAGGTTTCCAGTGTTATCTCAGGGTGTTCTGGGCTACACTCCGACACGACTTGTACCGCTATTAGGGGACTGACGTTCACCGCCCCCCTAGGCCCGCCATGCGATGTATCAGACGAACAGACCGGACTGTACGGAGAGTGTCACATACAGGCTCAGTAGGAGTGCAGATGGGGTTCACCTCGTCAGTCTTCTTATCGACATCTACCTGGGGACCGTTACGTACAGCTAGTGCCGCTTGCGGTCTGTGGTTAAACCCACTGCCAGCGTAGTATCGAGTCTTTAGAGTCCCACACAGAGAGCTATTCGCCTTTAGGCAAAACGAGTAGAGGTCGCATGGTTTTGCGACAGGGTTCGTTCGCATCCGCGCACTTGTGCACGGTTGCTGTCCGGACAGTTTATACTAGCGGGCTTTGGTTTAAGCCGGATCCTAGTATATGATTTGAGATTGGTTTTTCTCATTGTGTTCGTGTTCCTCGGATCACGAATGCGGGTGCGTATGCACGGTTGCTTGAGATTGAGGGAGAGGACCTTGTTTAGGGTTAATGACTATTGTCATTTTATTAACCCTATTGATTTTGTGTGGATTATTGTTAATTGATAATTAGCTTGATAAATTGTGCATGGTTGTTGTTGACATTTTGACTTCGTTGACTTGTTGACCTTGTTGACCACTTGACCATCATCATTTGTTTTGGAAGATGCTCTTTGATCTTTGCAAAATTGAAATGATAATGGTCATGTCAAGATTTATCATGACAATTTTCAAGCTAATTATCTAATTAAAATAACTCACACATATTAGTGAGAATGGCTCACTAATTTATTCATTCTATCATATCTTTTCTCTCTCTTGCTCATCCTCTCCCTCAAGCTCTCTCCCTCTCATGTGTTGAGAAACAAATAGCTTGAGAAAAACCCTCACTTGATCTTCTCTACTCACTTCTAGGGTTCAAGTCTTAGCATTTCTTGCACTCTAGTTACTCCTAGCTTGGAGTTGAAGCAAAAGGTGGTGGCTTTCAAGTGGATCTTTCTTTGACGGAAGAAGACTAGCAAGGTGAGGCCTTTCTACCGTTCCGACGAGCAAGGAGAGAAGGACTAAAGACCAAAGGTATAACCTTTCCATCACTTAGCTACTTTGTAGTTAGGGTTAGCAAGTTTTAGTTTAGCAAAGATCCTCACAAGCTTGGTCCATGTTGCCTAAGTCATAAAAATTCGTTTTTTATTATGTTTTCCGCCTCCCCGTAAGTACCGGGGTGGGCAACGTGGACTTACAGTGGTATCAGAGCCTAACTAAACTCAAACTAGCTAGGTAGTGAAGTGTAACGAAGTTTCGAAACCGAAAAATCCAAAAACCGAACTTTGAAAAACCCTAGTTTCTGTTGAAATTTTTTCTGCTCAAAATAGAAAACTTTATATTTGTAAATTCATCTCAGGGTTTTTTAAAAACACACAAGAAAAACGAGACAGAGAATCATCCAAACCGCCGCGCTTCCGCCGCACGAGGTAGGCTCGTGCCGCGGAAGCGCCGCGGTTTGATGACGTCACTGCATCGTTTTTCGTGCAGTGTCTTTCTGTATTGTTTTTGGGATTTTTAAGATATATATTATATGCCCAGATTTTCCAGAACTAAAATTTGCTTTTGTGGGCCTATAAATCCGTATTTTTTCGGAACTTCACTACGCTTTAACTACATCGGTTATATCTGTAATGCTTGCATGTATTGAACGTCGGCTAATCGCTATAAGACGATTAGTCGGGGTTATACATGATCTGTGATTGTTGTTGGTTTGTGGATATGAATGGATTGGATTGTCGCGGGTGAATGGCCAGGTTGGATGTGAGATGAGCGTTGTTTTTCTTTCATTCATTTGTAACATGTAAATTGATGTAATAATATTCTTTGTATGGCCGCACAACCGGGTCGGGGTTGTAGCCGTCATTGTATTATTCTTTTTACTGTTTTTGCTCCTAGGATAGACCCATGGAGGGGGTGCACAAACTACCGGGTACTCGAAGTGCCGAGTGGCCTACTCACGGTGGTGAGGGAGGTTGCTTCGCTTCGGGTGCTTGGCGGGTAGTTTGCCGCACCCGTAGGGGTCTTGGGTGGGGTATTGGCTATTCACCGCGACCGTGTAATCCGCTTTGCGTTGCAGGCTCGAACGCATTGCGGATTCCTAGTATATCCAATGTATTCATCTGTGATCTGTAATGTCTATCATTGCTGTATATATATATATAAATAACTATTTAGGCGTTGCTTATGTTTTACAGCCGCGCTAGCCCAGCCCCCGCTCTGTCGTTAGTTAAGTAACCTAACGGGTGATGACGGGGCCCCGTGGCGAATGCGAATGGCATAAGCGTACGTCATATTTTGGTTGTTTTCTGCAATGGTAGGATTAAATGATGGGACGCATTAAAAGAACTAATGCAAGAAATAAACCAAGTAAAAGTCGATTGGAACACTTTGAAAACCACTCGGTTCTTTTCAAAACTAAACTTTTAAACGCGGAGCTTGAACCACTCCTTTTAAAAGCTATCTCGTTCCATCGACCATATCAAGTTCACTACGTTCACGGTTTCGCCAAAACCATTCGTAGCCCTCCGTCATTCCACATGAATGGTCAAAAGTATTCAAGCTGTGTATTTTGGCCAAAGTCAAGGCATAGTGATTGGTAGCGTTTGGGCATTCATGTGCAGCATAAATAGATGCGTTGATTTGGGACAGTCGTGCTGCCATTTTGGCCAAAGTCAAGGGTAGGTACGGGTGGGTCCAAATTAACCAGGAGAATGACGGGTAGAACTTGACATGTGACTTATGATATTTTGGCCAAAGTCAAGGTCATAAGAGCATGGGGCAAAAATCCACATCGGGAGTTTCATAAGTACTGAAACTTGCTAGATTTGCATACCATTTGGAGTGTGATGATTCTGGTAGGATTCCTTCGGTTTTATCACGCGATGATATTTGGATCCCGATCCTACTGTGAGTATATGCTACTCCTCGGGAAAACTCTCACTTAACGATCAATGCTATAAACCTAGTAGGTGCCTAGAAAGGTGTTAGCGGGGCTACGCCCACAGGGAAAAGAGGTTACTTAATTAAGGAACTTCGCGAAAGCGTTGGAAAACCTCCCTCGAAGTACCGACACTGGCCTGGCTGAACGGTTAAGCAAGTATTGTACGGTGAGAATGATCCCGGCTAATCCTTTTCTTTACGGTTTGAGAAGGGATTCGAGAAACAGTGGGAGCCATCCAGTTTAGACAAACTAAAAACCACTCTAAACTTGCAAGAGCATCATGCTAAAGTGTTTCTTTTCTCTCTCCTAATTGCAGCGATCATTCAACATGACCGGACTTAAGTTACTGTTAGATAAAAATAAATTGACAGGGCCAAACTACAAAGATTGGCTCAGGAATGTCAAGATTGCAATCACCTATGACAAGCTGGGGTATCTTCTTACCACCAAAGCTCCCCCTGTCCCTGGTCCAACTTCCAGTATCGCGGATAAGGAAATCCGCAAGACTTGGGAGATTGATAGCGCGAAGGCCAAGTGCCTCCTGCTTGCCTCGATGGACAACGAACATCAGAGGAGGCATGAGAATATGGACATGGAATCCATATTGCTCCATACAAAAGAACTGTATGGAGAGCAATCACGTATCGCGAGATACGAAGCTTCGAAAAAGTTATTTTCGACAAGAATGGCCGTCGGATCATCAGTAGCCGAGCATGTGCTAAAGATGATCGGCTACATTGAGGAGCTCGCTGACCTAGGGATCACATTGGAGAGTGAGCTATATACGGATATAGTTCTCCAGTCCCTTCCTTCCACTTACGCCCAGTTCATACTGAACTTCAACCTACAAGAAAAAGAGGTTGAACTTTCAGAGCTCCTCAACATGCTGAGGAGCGCAGAGGGCACCCTACAGAAAGGTAGGGAGACATCCACTTTGTTTGTAGGAGGATCTTCCTCTTCTAGGTCCAGGGCGAAAGCCAAGGGCAAGAAGAAGAAAGCCCCCGCCAAACCAAGAGGCGGTATCGGTAAAGTGGATACGAAGGGAAAGGGTAAAGCAACAAAGGTAGCGGGGAAGCTTGTGGATAAGGAGGAATGCTTCTTTTGTCATAAGAAAGGACACTGGAAGAGTGATTGCAGGGCCTGGAAGGCCAGAACACAGGAATTGAAGCAGGTTGCAGCTTCAGCTTCAGGTGTGTATGTTATTGAAAACTGTCTATCAATAAACTCTGCATCCTGGGTATTGGATACCGGATCAGGATCTCATATCTGTAATTCTTTGCAGGCGTTGAGAAAGCGTAGAGTTTTGAAGGCAGGTGACATGACCCTCAGAGTTGCGAACGGTGCTAGCATGGATGCAGAGGCCGTGGGGGACTATCACCTGGGATTATCTGATGGACACTTTTTGGTTTTGCGTAGTTGTTATTATGTACCAAATGCAACCTGTAATATCATATCTGTATCTTTATTATCTAAAGAAGGTTATGAATTTGCATTTGTAAGTAATGTAGTGAACATTCACCTTAATCAAGTTTTGATTGGGTCAGGTACATTGAACAACGGAATTTACGTTTTAAACCAGCCGCAGGTTTTCAATATCCAGAATACACACAAGAGAAAGTCTCCAGAAATTAATAAAACTTTCTTATGGCATTGTAGACTGGGTCACATCAATGAGAGAAGATTGACTAAGTTACATACTGAAGGATATTTGGATCCGTTCGAATATCAATCGTATGCAACTTGTCAATCCTGTCTCAAAGGAAAGATGACAAAGGCTCCGTTTTCTGGACACGGAGAAAGAGCGAGCGAGCTCTTGGGACTCGTACACAGCGACGTGTGCGGTCCAATGTCTACACATGCGCGAAGCGGTTTTTCTTACTTCATTACCTTTACGGATGATTTTTCAAGGTACGGTTATGTTTTCTTAATGAAACATAAATCCGAGGCTTTTGAGAAATTCCAGGAATATAAGAATGAAGTAGAAAAGCAAACCGGCAAAAGTATCAAGATCCTAAGATCGGATCGAGGAGGAGAATACTTAAGTGCCGAATTCCTGAACTACTTAAAAGAGAATGGAATTCTCTCTCAGCTTACTCCTCCATACACTCCGCAACATAATGGTGTATCGGAGAGACGGAACCGGACCCTATTGGATATGGTACGGTCCATGATGAGTAACGCTGAGTTACCGCGATCGTTCTGGGGATATGCGCTAGAATCAGCAGCATACCTTTTGAACCGAGTTCCAACTAAGACTGTGCCTACTACACCATATGAAATGTGGTGTGGGAAGAGACCCCATCTTAATCACATTAAGACATGGGGATGTCCAGCTTTTGTAAAAAAGCAGCATGCGGACAAGCTCGAGGCACGCTCAGTACAGTGCAAGTTTGTGGGATATCCGAAGAACTCCATAGGATATTACTTCTATTGCGAAGAGGAACAAAAAGTCCTTGTTTCTCGCCATGCCCACTTTCTAGAACATCAGTTCATAGAAAAAGAATTAAGTGGGAGCGCGATAGAACTGGAAGAAATTCCAGAACCACAAACTATTATTGAAAGCTTAGAGGAACCAGAGGGTTCAAAAGAACAGGACATTCCTATGCCACTCCGCAGAAGTAGTAGGCAGTCTCATCCGCCCGAGAGGTACTACGGTTTTCTCATTGACGGGGATAGAGAGGACTGCATCCTAGATTGTGATGAGCCTACTAGCTTCCAGCAAGCCATTCAGAGCGCCGACTCGGTAAAATGGCTGGATGCAATGCGGACCGAGATGGAGTCCATGTACACCAACAAAGTATGGACGTTGGACATTGCTCCAGACGGGGTGAAACCCGTAGGATGCAAGTGGATCTTCAAAAGGAAGATTGGTGTAGATGGACAGGTTGAGACCTATAAAGCTAAACTGGTAGCAAAGGGCTTTCGTCAGCGACCTGGTTTGGACTATGACGAAACCTTTTCTCCAGTAGCTATGCTGAAATCCATTCGGATCCTTCTTGCCATCGCTGCTTTCCACGATTATGAGATTTGGCAGATGGACGTAAAGACAGCTTTTCTAAATGGTCATTTAGAGGAGTGTGTCTATATGGACCAGCCAGAGGGTTTCATTCAGGGTGGGAGCAGCGGAAAGGTGTGCAAGTTGCTCAAGTCCATTTATGGACTCAAGCAGGCATCGCGGAGTTGGAACATCTGTTTTGATGAGACGGTCAAAGAATTTGGCTTTATCAAAAATCCAGATGAACCATGCATCTATTGTAGATTTGTAGCGAGAACTGTAGTATTCCTCGTTTTATACGTGGATGACATTCTCTTAATAGGAAATGACATTCCTATGCTACAATCTGTCAAGGGGTTCTTGTCACACAGGTTCTCCATGAAAGACCTGGGTGATGCCTCTTACATTCTGGGTATCCGGATCTACCGTGACAGATCCAAGAGGATATTAGGACTCTCGCAGTCCAGGTACATCGACACCATACTGAAGAGATTCAGTATGGAAGATTCCAATCACGGTAATCTACCGGCTTGTCACGGGATCACTCTCTCCAAAGAGATGTCTCCCAAGACTGATTTGGAGAGGGATCGCATGTCTATTATACCCTACGCTTCTGCGGTAGGCTCTATAATGTATGCGATGTTGTGTACCAGACCGGATGTGGCTTATGCACTGAGTGTGGTAAGCAGGTATCAGTCAAACCCAGGGGAGAAACATTGGATAGCAGTAAAGAACATTCTCAAGTACCTGAGAAGGACTAAGGAGATGTTCTTGGTGTATGGCGGAAAAGACCTGCAGATTGAGGCCTTTGCTGACTCCAGCTTCCAGAGTGACAAGGATGATTCCAAGTCCATGTCGGGTTTTGTCTTTACCCTCAATGGAGGGGCGGTGTGTTGGAAGAGCTCCAAACAGGAAACCGTTGCTGACTCGACTATGGAAGCGGAATACATCGCTGCATCTGATGCCGCAAAAGAAGCTGTCTGGATGAGGAAGTTCTTGAAAGAACTTCAGGTGGTTCCGTCCATTGTTGACCCAATACCTCTGTATTGCGACAACAACGGGGCTATAGCTTTAGCGAAGGAACCCAGGTCCCATCAGAAATCCAGACACATCTTAAGGCGGTATCACCTGATCAGGGAGATCGTAGATCGCCAGGAGATCGAGGTCCGGAGAGTTGCATCAGAGGATAACACAGCAGATCCATTCACCAAGGCCTTGCCCCAGACTCAGTTCGAGCGGCTGATCGAGATGATAGGTCTTCGATACGCCAGTACATGGCCTTAGTGCAAGTGGGAGATTGTTAGTGTATATGCCCTAGAGGCCATTACTGTATCATACTAGTTTGTATATTACTTAATGGAAGCTTGGGATATTCACAGTTGTATATACAATCTTGCTCGAAATAGTAGTATGCTACTTGGTTTGTCTCTGCTTTAATATGTGCATGTGTTTCTTTTAGCATATTGCAGGTATACATATTAGTAGAGCCCTTAGGATCTTTGCTTGATTACCAGCGTTGTGATGGCGCTCGCACTCGTGGGAGCTGGGTAATCTATAAGCACATCCTTATACTGGTCCCTGGTCGTTGGACTATCGAGACAGGGCATCGATACTCCGGAGTAGACTAGCGTATGCGCTTCTCATCCCAGTGTGGGAGACGGTCTGTCCCACAGCCGTTAGTACGTCGTACTTGGGATAGTATGCGGGTGCTCGTTAGGTTACGAGTACACTGGACAGGACTCGTCGGGAACTGTTGGTTGGTAATATACCTATCGTCAGTTATCAGTTCCCAGGTGACATGAGTACAGCTTAGTCCGCTGACTTGACACTGTCACTTCGCCTCGAGTGTGTTCCCACTGCACTTTGATTACTACCCTACCACGGCTCAGAGGAGTCGTGCAAACAGGTAGTTTTTGGGTGCAGTCCCGAAGCACTTGGAGGCAGTGACGGTTAGACAGGATTCGTCTCTCCCGGTATTGGGGGTTGACATCGCGCTGTGTCTAGGAGAGCCATTACACGAGTAGTCCCTGGCCAGGGCAAGCGAGATATACTGGTAGGTTTCCAGTGTTATCTCAGGGTGTTCTGGGCTACACTCCGACACGACTTGTACCGCTATTAGGGGACTGACGTTCACCGCCCCCCTAGGCCCGCCATGCGATGTATCAGACGAACAGACCGGACTGTACGGAGAGTGTCACATACAGGCTCAGTAGGAGTGCAGATGGGGTTCACCTCGTCAGTCTTCTTATCGACATCTACCTGGGGACCGTTACGTACAGCTAGTGCCGCTTGCGGTCTGTGGTTAAACCCACTGCCAGCGTAGTATCGAGTCTTTAGAGTCCCACACAGAGAGCTATTCGCCTTTAGGCAAAACGAGTAGAGGTCGCATGGTTTTGCGACAGGGTTCGTTCGCATCCGCGCACTTGTGCACGGTTGCTGTCCGGACAGTTTATACTAGCGGGCTTTGGTTTAAGCCGGATCCTAGTATATGATTTGAGATTGGTTTTTCTCATTGTGTTCGTGTTCCTCGGATCATGAATGCGGGTGCGTATGCACGGTTGCTTGAGATTGAGGGAGAGGACCTTGTTTAGGGTTAATGACTATTGTCATTTTATTAACCCTATTGATTTTGTGTGGATTATTGTTAATTGATAATTAGCTTGATAAATTGTGCATGGTTGTTGTTGACATTTTGACTTCGTTGACTTGTTGACCTTGTTGACCACTTGACCATCATCATTTGTTTTGGAAGATGCTCTTTGATCTTTGCAAAATTGAAATGATAATGGTCATGTCAAGATTTATCATGACAATTTTCAAGCTAATTATCTAATTAAAATAACTCACACATATTAGTGAGAATGGCTCACTAATTTATTCATTCTATCATATCTTTTCTCTCTCTTGCTCATCCTCTCCCTCAAGCTCTCTCCCTCTCATGTGTTGAGAAACAAATAGCTTGAGAAAAACCCTCACTTGATCTTCTCTACTCACTTCTAGGGTTCAAGTCTTAGCATTTCTTGCACTCTAGTTACTCCTAGCTTGGAGTTGAAGCTAAAGGTGGTGGCTTTCAAGTGGATCTTTCTTTGACGGAAGAAGACTAGCAAGGTGAGGCCTTTCTACCGTTCCGACGAGCAAGGAGAGAAGGACTAAAGACCAAAGGTATAACCTTTCCATCACTTAGCTACTTTGTAGTTAGGGTTAGCAAGTTTTAGTTTAGCAAAGATCCTCACAAGCTTGGTCCATGTTGCCTAAGTCATAAAAATTCGTTTTTTATTATGTTTTCCGCCTCCCCGTAAGTACCGGGGTGGGCAACGTGGACTTACAAATACGTATACTCACATATTAAGATAGAAAAAACCAAGTAGCATACTACCATGTTTAGCAAGACTGTTATATACATGTGAATATCCCAAGCTTCCATTAAGTAATATACAAACTAGTATGATACAATAATGGCCCCTAGGGCATATACACTAACAAGATCGCTGAGCATCCAGCCATTCTTACAGAGTCCCACTCCTGATGGCCTGCTCGAAAACTAGTTGGGTCATCATCTCATGATGCAATCCTCGCTCACACTGTCATAGAGAAACCGAAGTATCTCTCAGGTGGGTGAGGAAACCTACTAGATCGGCGGAGAGGCTGAGGTTCGTTGGAAACTATTGAATCCTTTGGTTCTACCAAATCATCAGCTGCAGTTTGTATAGCTGGAACTCTTTCCAGTTCTACCTCATGACCACTAACTTCTTCATAAGAAATTCCCTTTCACAAAAGTGACATGCTGAGAAACAAAACATCTTTTGTTCCTCGATGTGGTAGAAGATATTCCCATTCCA
The DNA here is from genome assembly GCA_030015575.1 of Agapanthus africanus. Taxonomy (NCBI): domain Eukaryota; kingdom Viridiplantae; phylum Streptophyta; class Magnoliopsida; order Asparagales; family Amaryllidaceae; genus Agapanthus; species Agapanthus africanus. Next base: position 106,478,469 of record JASDDO010000031.1, read on the forward strand.
TATCACATATGAAAAGGTAGGCATCTGATTTGATTGGAACCCTATTCAATAAGTATGCAGCTTCTCAAGTGCATAACTCCCAAAAGGAAATATGAAACTCAGTAGTACTCATCATAGAGCGCACCATATCAAATAGGGTGTGATTGCTCCGCCCCGATACACCGACGTGCTGTGGTGTATACAGAGGAGTAATGCTGAGAGAGAATCTCATTCTCCTTTAGAATAGTCCAGGAATCCCGTGCCCAAGTATTCTCCTCCCTGATCACATCAAAGGACATAATACTTATACATGTTTTTGGTTCTCTACTTCTAACTCATATTCATTGAATTTCTCAAAAGGTTCAGACTTGTGTTTCATCATGACCATATGTCTGAACCTTGAGAGATAATCAGTGAATGTAATGAAGTATAAAGAACTGGTCCTGGCATGTGTAGACAGGGGACCATACATACATCATCATGTATCAATCCCAAGAGTTCACTAACTCTTTCTCTGTTTCTAATAAACAGAGCTGTGGTCATCTTATCTTTGTGACATGACCGGCAAGTTTCACAAGATGTAAATTCAAACTAATTTAAATATGCATCTATATGTAACTTCAGCTAATCGGGTCACATTGATATGACCTAGTCTACAATACCTCAAGAAGGATTCGTTCATTTCTGAACTCTTCCTCTTGTGTGTGTTATGTACACTAAGAACTGTGGTTTGATTTAGAACGTCTATGCTTTTAGATAACGTGCCTGAACCGATCAACTCTTAATATAGGAAATGTTCAAAACATTATCCAATAATACAAAATTATATCCTTCTTTACTAATAAAGATAATGATATGATATTTTATATCAGGTTCGGTATCTAATAACATTCATTCAGAATCAATGTATTCTGGTAATATAGGATGATAACTGCTAATAGACTTGGCTGCAACACTTGCATCATTTCCAACTCTTGAAACTTATCACCCGTTCTCAGTTCTTTACCTTTCTGTAGCCCATGTAACAGATTACATATCTGAGATCCTGATCCGGTATCAAATACCCAGGACGTAGAGGATACCGAGAAACGGTTCTTTATAATGAAACACACCCGAAGAAGATGCATCAGCATGCATTTTCTTCGTTTGGACGGCACGGGAATTCTGGTAATCCCCAATTTCCTACTCGGTCTTATAACATTTATAAGTTGGAGCGGGACCAATGTTCCCTAGCGCAGTATAACAAGCGGGTTTGGTCAATACATCTGTATTATTATCTTGATTAAGGCGTGACATAGTCGCAACCAGGAGAGAGAGAGAGAAGAAAACACTCTGCGTGCTCTTTTTGCAAAATTAGATTGGTTATCAATTTATCTAATCAGGATGGCTCTCACTGTTTTAGTCAAATCTTCCTTCAAACCCTAAAAGGAAAGACTAGCCGGGATTAATTATACGCTACAAGTTCACCAATCTTTCAGCCAGGCTAGTGCCGGTACTTTGAGGGAGGTTCCCCGTGCTTTCGCACGGACCTAATTGAAATAAACCTCGTTTTCCCAGGGGCGTAACCCTGTTGACACCTTTCTAGACACCTACTTGATCGGCTAATTGTAATGTGTAAAACTCTCCCAGGAGTAACTCTTACTCTCAGTGGGTATCAGGATCCAACTATCTCATAGAAGGTATTCAATCTCATTGCAAATTTCAACACTTAAATTTCACCAATCTTTTGCCCCTAGTACTTATGACCTTAACTATGGTCAACATATCATAAGCACTAGTCAAGTTCTTCCCGTCATTTCATGATTAATTAGACCCACCCATATGACCCTCAACTATGGTCGACATAATCACACGACTGTCCTAATTAATCGCATTATATGCAGTGTAGGAAGACATCACTTAGCTACCGTACACTACGCCTCAACTATAGTCGACATACGTAGCACGAATACTAAGTACTCTACTTCCTAAAATAACGGAGGGCTACGACAGGTTTTTAAGAAAACCTTTTGCGTAATGAACTTGATATCGTTGTAGAATCGAGTGATTTTGAAAAAGGAATTTTTTTGAGGCTTTTCTAGTTTCACTAAAGAGGTCACTTCTGGTGAAGGGGTCTCTGCTCTTTCCTCATCGAATAAGGTGCAGGATATTTTATAAATACCGCTGTGCAAAGCAAGAACTATAGAAGCAATCAAAAGACAAACCAAGTGTGTAGCATATGCTAGTTTCGCTAAAGAGGTCACTCCCGGTGAAGGGATCTCGGCTCTTTCCTTATCGAATAAGGTGCTGGATATTCTACAAGGAATACCGCTATGCAAAGCAAGAACTAGAGCTACCAGTTTATAAACAAGTTTCTACAACATCTTTAGGTTTCTTTTAGTTTCATTAATCTCATTAATGAAGTCCCATTTTATTATGCTTCACAAGCATCACATTTGAAATGAAATCAGCAATATAACATATATCTCATATATATAATATAAACATTCGTCTCAGGCAGTAATATGATCTCATCACAGAACATTGCAGTAGAAGAACATATATGAAATATTGGATATACTAGGAGGTCCGTGTTTTAATACGAGCCTGTATAAAGCACGGATTCCACGGTGGAGATGAATAGCCAAACCCACATCCCTAGACCCCTACGAGAGCGGCAAGCAACTCTGCCAATTCTAGGGTTAGGAGACCCGGTCTCGACTCCTCGAGATGGTCTCCCACTGGACCCTAGAACCCGGTTACTTGTGCTCCCCGCCTTGGGTCTACCTAATGCGGAAAAGTAAATAATATACAATGGTGACATCATCCTCAGCCCGGAAGTGCCCCAATAATAGAATATTACATACAATGAATTTTACATGAATGAAAAAGAAAAACTCTCATCTCACATAAAACCCCCGGCTATTCAAAACACGACGATCCAATATAACATATCACAGCAACACATAACATCACATGTCATCAACGTAAGTAAATATGCGTATCCCAATTGTAGTTGATGTATAGCAACGAAACCGGCGATACACCATATATTACACTTACGGTCGCAGAAAAGAAAGTGTAAAACTACAACAGTTGGAATCCGCAACCTCCTTAGACATTGCATGCCTAACCAAATGAATTCCTTAGACATCGCATGCCTAACAATTATAAACCCTGCATTTTAGTCTCAATATCGAAAACACTTTTCAATATCTAGTCGGGCAATTCAACAAGATTCCCGACATCCTGATCGAATGCTCGTCGAAAACTTTAGTAGACGGCCGCACCCCCGATGCCGTCGACGAAGTGCACTAAGGCGGAACACCGCTGCCGCGAGCACCCTAACGGATGCTTTTAGCGACGGGGTTCTCCTACAGTCACTTGGTCGGGGCTATGAGGCGTGGCAGTCTATTAAGTTTACCCAGCGAGTATCCGCGTACGCTACGTGATTGCGATGGACTTTTGATCGCATCAAAATCCCGTGGCAACCGATCATCTGAGACTAAACTGCTAGATTTATAACATTCAAATTAGTTATCTCATAACTGCTTGTGGATTCCAAATATTGTATCACAATCCAGATAAATAGACAATGTTAAACTTTCCGATCGAATGATCAAACACCCAAGATTTCCCAAATAGCTCAACACTTGAGCGGAGTTCAAAAAGTATCCATCACATGCCACAGTACCAATGGTCCAGCCGTAGAAGGGTCAAACCAACGCCTCACATGTGGCAACGCCATGCTGCCCCAAACCCTAAGCTTTAGAAGCGGTTCAGACGGTCACATAATCGAGTTAAGATTTGTGTTCTTCTAGAGGGTCCACCGCGTTACTTGCACGACTGTGAATGTTCTTTAACTAAGGAAAAAATCCAACACTTGGAAATTTTCCGGCAGGGGAAAAAGTGAGTTATTGATATCCGTTCGAACTTTTTAACACGTTCTAAATTACCCGGAAAAAACTAAATGAAGTTAAACTTTCCGATCGAATCAACGGATTCTAAAAGATCTCAAGAACACTCAACACTTGAGTAGAATTAAAAATTCCCAGAAGCATGCAAAAGTACCTACGGATGTTACTGTAGAAAAAACTAACCCTAATTCCCTTGTACGGCCGCGGAACCGCCGCGCAAGGCAGGGTATTGCCGCGATTCCGCGGCGCTTTAAAGGGATTATTGGCTCGTTTTTCACAGTAATCCTTAGAATTCCCTGTTTAATTTTTTGAGTATTTTTAATATGAAAAAATTTCAACTTTTTGAAAAATTTCCAGAGAAGGGGTTAAAATGACGTTTCGGGGTTTGATCGGACTTTAAACTTCGTCTAGACTTCTCCTAAAGCTCTAGCTTGGCTCCGATACCACTGTAGGGATACTAGGCACTGTCACAAGGGTCTATAAGGCATCAACCATGCCCGATTTAAAATTTAGAAGTGCCGAACAACCTAACCAAAATCTTAGACTGGAGATTAGGCGAAACAATAAGCAAGTAAACAACTTTACTTCTAAGAGTTTGGGATTACAACCTTTATAGTCCGTTCCTTCACTTCATAAGCTCTGTGTTGAGGTCCCTTCGACGCGATCATCATGTACCCAGACTCTAGAGAGGCTCCATGAAGAGAAAGATGCAAGCTTGCTTCCGATCTTCGATAACTAAGATGATCTACCTTGAAGAAACTCAAACCCAAGCTCTTGCTTTGCTAATCAAGTATCAGCAAAGCAAACACCCTAATCTAAGCGGCTAGAATAGATGAGGATGATGAAGTAGGAATTTATCTCTCATTTGTTTTCGATTTCTCACTCATTTTCATCACTTCATAAAAAGTTAGAAAGCTTTTTCAAGAGAGAAGAAGGAAGAAGAAGAACAAAACCATTTGTGATGAATAATGAAATCAAGTGTGAGGTTAGAAATACAACTATGGGTTAAGAAAGAAAACTTAACCCTTGTAGAGATTTAACTAGGGTAAAGGGTTGGGTTGGGTTAAGGAAATATCTATGCAAAATATCCAAGTCAAAGTCAAAGCTTCAAGAAGCTTCTTGAAAGCTTCAAGAAGCTTCTTGAAAGCTTCATGAAAGCTTAACCCTAATCCAAACCCTAACCATATTTAAACTCCACAAATCATGTTGCATTTATAACCATAACATGTTACAATATTATATATCACATATACAATATTTATTGTAACAAAATAAAATAATACAATTAACATATATCAGTGAGAAAAAGAATCTTTAAGTGAGCTAATATTAGTTAATGTCAAATATATAATTATACATTAAATTATCGAATCAACACTTGATCCGATAATCCGGCTATTTCACAAATAACCGACTAATATAATCTGTATCAGTTCATCGAATCAACACTTGATCCGATGACCCGGCTATATCACATATACCCGGCCGATATCACATATCGCGAGAATCTAATACGGTATCACATACACGTATTGTTCTCGGTCCCGCACATATCACATATGTGCTCCTACTTCGTTTTGCCTGAGCCAGGAAACCTCTGTGTAGGACTCTAAAGAATCGTCAATACGCCGGCAGTAGGTGATGATCATATCAAACACCCACAAGCTGCAAGCGGTCAGCTAAACGTAACAACCACCCAGGTATTGAGCGATCAGAAGATCAACAAGCAAGCCTGTACATTCTCCTGCGAATCCAATCAGTAACACTCCCGTACAGTCCGGACTCTTCGTCTGATATGTCGCATATCTCGCCTAGGGGTGGTAAACGTCAGACCCCGGTAGCTTGATAAGTCGTGTCGATATGAGGTCCATAACAGTTCGAGAAACTACTGATAACACTTACCAGTAAATCTCAGCAACCCTGGCCAGGGATTTCCAGTTATAGCCAATCGAACACAGCGCAACATCAACTCTCTATACCGGGAGAGACGAAACCCCTCCTATCGCTCATTGCCTCCATGTGATTCGGGACTGTACCCAAAAGCCACCGTTTTGCACGCCCTCTCGGACGTGGTATGATGGAAATCAAAGCACAGTGGGAATCACACAAGACTCTATGACGATCTCGGGTCTACAGACTAACTTGTACCAGTGTCACCAGAGAACTTCCATCTGACGTGAGGTATAATACCATCTGGGAGTTCTCGGCGAGTCCGTCTAGTGTACCCAGTCTCCACTGAGCACCCGTATACCTTCTCTGATGTCAAACACCAATGGATATGGGATCATCCATCGCCCATCATATAGGTCAAGAAGCGCATACGCTAGTCTACTCTGGAGTACCGATGCCCTGTCTTGGTACTCCTACGACTAGGAACATTTGAAGGATGTACTTAACGACTACACTGTCCCCACTAGTATGATCTGCATCATAGTCCTAGTACTCAAGTACTCATCCTAAGGGCTTTATCAACATATAACATAGAGACATTCAGAGTACATGTTAAGATAAAGTGCAACCAGATAGCATACTATCATGTCGAGCAAGATAGTACTACCTATATATGTTCAAGCATCCACTACAATATACATCGTATGTATAGTAATGGCCTCTAAGGCATACATATAACTAACATCTTCCCGCGGTGTCGGATTTACAATAGATGCGTCAACTAGCCGCATAATCCGGGGGAAGCCACACTTGTCATAGAAGGAAGGCCTTTTATGGATACCGAAAACACCAAGTACATGTAGCTCAAGCCATGACATAAAGTAATGCATCGAGAAGTTCACAAGCTGCACTCCTGGTTCAGTAGTATCCACCGCTTGGCTGAGGCCGTAATACAAATGAGCTAAACCAACGACCCCGACAGCCACTTTCACCCCAATAACAATTCGGTGAGCTGGGTAGAAGACATACGGCCTCATACGGCGAGGGTGCATCGGAAGCGCAAACCAGCTCAGCCATAACCCGAGAAACCCCAAAAAGAATGTTTCCTCGTCGATCCCAGGGACTGCAAGCTCTGCAAAAAAGACGACCGGGGTGTTGGGGAGGAAGAAACTCTTCTGATCTGCCTCCGCCGTTGGCAGGTTGCCCAAATCTAAACCGATAGGATCGTCAAGTTTGGCGAATTTAGCGGCCTCCTTCGAAAGGACTTCCAGGTGGAGAAAACGAGCGATGAAATCCGTGAAATTAACCCCACGGCTCCCAGATTCGAGGAAAATGCCTCATAAATATTCAGCACTTTAATCAAACTAGGAAATTGGTGTTGAATGGCGTTCTTTGGGGTAAGGCCTGCCATCACTGACTTGGCACTAAAAACGTATTCATCCGTAGGAAGCAGTTCCTCATAATGCTTCCCTATAACCGGTAAGCCAGAAACTTCTGCAAACTCCTCTAAAGAGATTGATACTTCTCGATCCAGCAGAAGGAAGGTGTGAGTCGGAATATTCCACTGCTCCAGAAAGGCCTTAACCCACAAGGCAAAAGGAGTAGAATACTGAAAAAGAGAAGCATAAATTGCGGGATACAATCCAAGCCTCAGCAGCTGCGACTTCTTCGATGACAAAATATAGCGGGCCTATTACAGATACCCAGCTGGATGACGAGGAGTTAGGACAATCATGTATGGTTGTCCCCATGGGCGCGACTCGCCTTGACAGATACGTCGCCCCAGGGTATCCAAAGCTATTGGAGGTTGAATGGGTATCGAAGCCATAGCAGGCTGAAGAAGACCTCCCGAAGTCCAGTTGACTTCTTCCACGGTATAGTTCACCGGGGGTGGGTCGGCGTAGTAGATCGTCATGATGGGCTCTGAGGGTACCGTGCACGAAAAGCTTTGCCGACCCTTAATGATTTGATTGTACCATGTTCCCCATAGATGAAGATTCTTGTGCTCCGGGTCATGGTCTTTGATCAGCGCAAGAACCTCTCGGTCTACGGACGCTTCGAGGAATCCGCCTTCTGAGCAGATGAACGGGAAGGAAGTGTCGAAAGACATAGTACCTGTGTGGAAAAGAACAAATTTTCAGCCGCCAATGCTACAATTTAAGTTCTGTCACTAGATAATTTAAATCGGTACCACACTGCAATGCAGTGAAAAGGGACCAAAGGGGACCCACATAATCCAGATGACATTGCATCATTAATAAAGCAGCCTCATCATTTGATGAGACTGTCAATTAAATGAGAAAATCCTCAATTGATTCTCATTTAATGAGAATTCCTCGGGCCAGGGAGTAAATCTCCCCTTGAGAGCAGTGCTCTATGGCAGAATGACACCTGTCAGATTCTAATGATGAAGGAATAAAATTCCTCAAAGGAAATTCTGAAGAGCCTTGCTCTGTAAAAATGATGGAATAACCATAAGAAAACTTAAAATAAAATTTTTAATGAATTAAAAATTCTGAGATCTTCAAGATCCATGAACAAACTCTGAGAGTTCTTCATAAGAGATTAACAAATCTCCATTATTCAAGAGAGCAAAGCTCTGTTAATGGGTTAAGAAACCCTCAAAAGGTTTTCTTTAGATCTAAGATCTATGAAGAGCAAAGCACTGTTAATGGGTAAAACCCTAATGACATTTTTTAGATCTAAGATCTATGAAGTGCAAAGCTCTGTTAATGGGTGAAACCCTAGATTATTAAATGATCTACTCAAAGATTTAATCTTTACCTGAGATTTTGACAGAGTTCTGTCCTTAAGAAATTTCTTAAGCCAAAGAGCTATTCTCTGCAAGAGAATAAAAATTCTCAGAGGGAAGAAGATGAACAGAAATTATCTCAAGGGCCAAGGGTCCTATTTATAGGCATTGAGATGTCGTTTCAACTTCTGAGTTGATCCAAGGGCACAGATGTTGCCACCGCTGCACTCACATGTGGGCCACGTGAGCGCAACGGTGGGGGGCATTTGTTTCCCCCAATCAGAGCAAAGCTCTGTTCAAATTTCAAATTTTGAAATGAAGCAACGCTTCATAGCAGCGTCAATTGCGCTGCGCCCTAAGTAGCGCACCAAGTGCAAAAGCACATTTGTGCTAGCGCTGAGAGCGCTGCGCTATAAGCAACGCACCATGTGCAAAGCACGTGTGCGCTAGCTCCAAGTGCGCTGCAAAGCAGCACACGGGTGCGCTAGCGCTAAGTGCGCTGCACTCTAAGTAGAGCACCACGTGCAAAGCACAGGTGCGCTAGCGCTGGAACTAAAAGCTCCCCACCGTCAGATCAAAGATCCAATAATAATGATAAATCATTAATTGACCAGAATAAAATTCTGTTAAAGAGAGATTCCTCAAAATCTTTCCAAACAAAAAGACTGTGCTCTGTAAATCAGAGCACCGTTGGATCAATGATCCAAAGGTGATTAAAAATCACCAAAATTACAGAATAAATTCTGTATAGAAAGATTTCCCGATCTTGTTAAAAACAAGAAAATTGCCTTCTGTAAATCAGAAGCCCTTGAATTAAAGATCCAACGATGGGGAAATCCCCAAATCAATTGGAGAAAATATATGCTTAACTGATTGATCAAATCAGCTCACCCTATGTAAAGGCCTCAAGACTTCAAGTCTCAGATATACAGAAGCAAATAGAGGAACCCCCCCATAAGCTTTGAGAAAATTGAGAGAGAAGAGCCAAGCTCTCGATAGAAGAACAACTTTTCTTCAAGGTAAAAAAGAACATAGAGATGAAATCATCTCATATTAAAAAGAAGAATTCACTTCTTTAAGATCATAGATCTACAAGACCAAGGTCTTTTACAAAGAGATCAAAAGATCTCATCATAAAATAAAAAGAAGAACATAATTCTTCTCACAGATCATAGATCTATAAGACTAAGGTCTTTTATACAAATAGATGATCATCTCATTATAAAGAAAGGGGGGAGAATAATTCAATTCTCTTAAGGATCACAGATCCATAAAGTCAAAGCCTTTCATCAATATAAGAGATTGAAGCATCTCCTATAAAGTAAGAACTTTTTACTCTTAGAATCTTGAGACAAAGTCTCTTATAAACGAGAATTTTTTCTCGGATCATAAAGTTGATCAGTTAGCGCTTGCGCTCATAAAATAGCGCTTTGCGCTCTTAGACTGGCGCACAGCGCCAAGCGCACCACGTGATCCTCACGTATGCGCTACTTAGCAGAAGAGCTTCAGCACTCCACATCTAGCGCAAAGCGCTGTTAAGCCTTGTTCAGTTGAAAATATTGCATTTTGGTACAAGTATTTTCCTTACATTTCTTAAATAATAAAAGGTGTTTATTATAAATATTAAACATATTTGGATTTATCTGCAAAATACTATTTGCCATATGTTTATATATTATAATTAATATTATGAAGGAAAATATAGGCATTTTATATTTATATAATATTTTGGTACTTGAAAATATGCATATCATATCAAATATTTTAATCACAATTCTTAAAAGATATAATATCATACAAATGGTTAGAATAATATTTCAAAATATATGCATAATATTTTGGTAATTAAAAGATGTATAGCATATCAAATATTCTTAATCATGTTTCTTAAAGATTTATTACCATATAAAGTGCATAGCATATTAAATATTCTTAATCAAGTTTCTTAAAGATTTATTACCATATATAGTGATTAAGACACTCTCTCTAATTTAATAAATAAACTAACATTATTCATAGAGATATTGTGAAAGATTTAGCTCAGGTCAAGAGATGAAGATGTCCAAGATGTCAGGATCAAAAATCTGCCAAAATCATAAAATCAATACTGACAGGGACTCAGAATCCAGGCATGGAAAGTTACCATATTAGGAAGTCACTATATATGGTAACTAGTTTTTCTTCTTTGAGGGCTATATAAATGACCAAGGGCTAAAGTTAGAAGACATCAAGCCGACGCGATCACGAAGCCCCAGACGCTCACGCATCCAGGCTGATCATCAACTGTTCGTCTACCTTCTTAGGAAAGATCGAGAAGCAACTAATTTGTAATCATTTTCTACGGAATAAAGTGTAGATTGTTCAAGTTGATTAATAAAGGTAGTTATTTTATTTAATTCTTTTGCATTTTACATTATGTTTTCCCTCTCTGTCTTTTCATCTTCTTTTCCCAACATGCGCGAGTAATTCTCCACTTGTTAGGGTTCGTAGGATTAGGGTAGGCTAATGGATGATGAAAATAACTAAACCCTTTTTAAGTCCTATAAAGTTTATGAACTTTATCAAAAGAATCATTAACATCCTAATCGGGCACGCTAGCAATTCTTTGCTAGTTCCGACCGCGATTAGAGATTAGATTAATGATTGTTTTGGTAAAGGCTAGATATGAACGGAGTTCCGTGTCGAGATAAGGGTTAAGAGTGGGATTCCTTTTCCCTCCAGAAACCCTAATCTACACGCATCACCGTCGTTCTAGTTTTAAATCTATTAAAGGATAAAAATGGTAACTTTTAATTAATCGTCCATGACTACTAAATCCTAACGAACCCTACAAGCCCCCTATTATATTAACTACATCCCTAAAATAATCTAGATCTATATTTTTGCATTAGTGCTTAACGTAGATCTAGAAACCTTTCTACAATATTCTTTATCCCTCCTCTCTTTTTCAACACATCTAAAGTAAGAGTAAAAGATTCAACGTTTCCCTGAGGACGACCCGTACTCATCTCGGTCTAGCTACACGCGACACCGTTATTGATTGCGGTTATTCTACAAACACTTTTTTCACATAAATCAAATGGCGCCGTTGCCGTGGAAACGTGCGTAATTTTTTTATTCTTGCTATTTGTGGTTAATTCTTAGACGATTCATATCATTATTAAAACAGAATTGCAAATTGCATATTTAACGATTTGTGTGTGAATTTTGCGAGGGGATCTGGAGTCACGGACTTGAGGAAACAGGAGATCGAGGGTTTCACACTTCTCTGGTATCTTTCTTAACTCCTTCTCTCTCCTCTCAAATCCAATAAAATCTATTTTCTGCAGGATTCTTTGCAAAATATCGCCGCTCAAAAATCTTTTTGCAAAGTTTTGTTTTACGGTTTGTTTTTGCATATTTTAATACGGATTTTTAAGGGACAAGACCAAATCCAGATTAGGTGGGGATTTCATCACCCTTCCTAAGCCCCACAAATCACAAACCGAGCATCTGCATCAACCCTACAGTAATTTAAAAAATATCTAGACCAGACTCTAAGGACTGTCGCGCTCAATAAGGACAGAGGAAGGTCGTGGGTAATCTATCGCTTATCCGCATTACTTTTGTAGTGTCTAGGCAAGTGTGTCAAAGGCTAGTGGTTTTTAATTAGGCCCACTACTGTAGTTCCTTCCCACTTACCTGGCACTTACCTGGCTACAAGGGTAGTACAGAGGCGGTAGAGGATTGATCCTGCGGCTTGTCCTTTGGAAGTCTAGGAGCGGTCTAGAGACTGGACCTAGGTAACCATAGTTCTAGGGTTGTGCATTTTTGTATGATTTGTCTAAATCCGTCATTTTTCAAAACAAACCAATTACTTTCTCTCCTTTTTACCCCTTCCCCTTTCTTCTCTTCTTATAATGGGTGACCTAAACAGAAGAACACTTGCCGAGCTTTACTGTCCACAACCAGATATCTCTTATTTTCGTAATCCCTTCGGTATACCGTCCGGCTCTTCCATGTCCTTAAGAGATCATATAGAACAAACAGGAAGAAACAGTTGGCCACCTCAGTCTAGGTCTTATCAACCGTATCCTAATCCTACACCTGTTTCAGTTGATACCCAGAGTGAGGAAGCTCCTAGACGAATGTCCATTGCTGAGCACATAGCTAGGTCTAGAGGCCAAAGTTTCAACCCGGACCAATATCAACCATCACCACCACTGTCCAGAGAAGAGTTTGATATGCGGTTTGTGCCATATAAGATGTCTGTTGAAAATAGCCAACCAACCAACCCATATCAATATTCTTCTTATCATAATATTGGTCCTACTCCTACCCAAGTTCCGCAACCATTCTATTCTTATCAATCCAATCCGACTTTTCCACCTTCTCCAGACAGTTCTTCTAATCAGTCATTTGGGAGTTTTAATTATCCACAGGAATTTCAATCTTATACTGAAACCCCTTATCATCCCAAGACTAGTCTGGAGAGGACATTAGAAAAATTTCTGGAACTGTCGAACCAAATTATGAAGGATTTGGGTAGTAAGACAGAACTGTACACCCTTCCTCATCAAACCTCCCCATTTCAAACTGCAATCCACAACTCCAGTTTCATAGATTCATCAAGTACACAAAATAGAATGACTGATAAGTTGTGTGACTTTGTAGTGTTTGATTTACCTGACTGTGAAGGGTCCATTTCAAGTGAAACCATACTCAACCCTTGTGATCTCTACACCTCCACTCTTGAACCAAAACTGATTGAAAACCATACTTTTGATGAGGTGTTTGAGAATTTTAACCTTCACTTGAATGAGGTGATTGACGTTGGGGATATATTAATTGATGAACCCAAAATTTTGGATGATTTTGTCCCACCAATTCATCAAATCCTTTCACTTCCGTGTGGTCATCATCTTGAGCCTTTAATTCTTCTTGAATCCCAAATATATCTTGAAGTTGATGATAATGGTATACCCGAAGATCACACCGAAATACAGCCTCCATCTTCCACATCTGGTTCAGCAACACTCGACACACCAATTTGTTTACCCATTTCACCTTCTACTTTCTCCGGTTCTTCTTCTGTTCCTATAGTTTCAGTGAGTTTTGATGAATCTGTCACGCCCCGCTTCCCAGAGTACGCAAGATTGGGCACGTGACATAGCCAACCATGCTACCTGTGGGTAGGAAATATCCATCCACAGTCACATTACGGTTGTAGAGATATCAAGAACAAAGTAATAAACTAATCTAACACATGTCCAAATCCATAATAACAAGAATCAATAAACAATGAGTGCGGAAGCAAATGATCCAATATAATAAATAAACAGTACGTCCCATAATGCGGGCTCACATCTGGAAATGCAATGAAAATAAATAAACTAAACCCTAAGGAACTCACAGTTCAGCCTGCTCGCTGAAGTACTCCTGCTCGGTCGTCGATAGCGGTAAGGAATCTGGGCCATGCAAAACCCAGACGTCAGCGCGTCATGTCAACCAAATAATATAATATAAACATGGTAATAAGCAATGCAGGTATGAACATGAATAAAGCAGTACTAAGGAATAACAGAGCAGGGTAATGTGCAGTGGTGACTAAACTGTCCTATCAGGTTTCTACTCTATAGTCTTTGAAATCAATTGATGAATCGTCGATGTAACTCAATAGTATCTCGTGCGTGCCCGGGACCACGGTCAAGGTTCTCGAGGCTGAATCCGAGACGTGCCGCTAGGCAGTAAAGATAGGTAGTAGGATGGACGAGTGATGTCAGCATCATCACTCCCGGACTGGCCAAGCCCGTAAGACTGATCAGAACAAGTATCGAACTGTTGAGTTACAAGTCGGTTTCACCTTTGATTTCCCTATACCCCCAAGTTATGTATGTCAGGTCAGGTATTCAATAATCAAGGATTAATGTCAACACAGAATCAGGTAAAAGCAGGTATGTCTGGATAGACAACAGGAATGGTCCATGAGGACCCCAAGTCAGGTTGTAGTCCAATAGGTTGAGTCAGTATGTATAGGGTGTCATGTCCGATGTATCAGTACATGTGTCAGGTGTATCAAGATCGGTCAATATGTAATGCAATCAAATGTATGCTGATAACAGGTATAGTAACGAATAAGGAACAACAGCAGGAACGGCAAATAACAATATTATTCCATGTAAACACAGTGATGCTTTGTATTCTCTTATTAACAGGTTCAAGCACCCTTGGGGTGCAATAATCACAGTGTAGCGCAATATTAACAACAGCAGGCAATAAAGATATAAGTGTGCGACTATTATCCTCTAAATAGTAAAATGATTAGCAGGTAGTTGTTATTAAGGTTACGGTGGCAAAATACGATTTAGGTGGCAGTATTATAATGTACCTCATATTTCGTCCAATGAGACAAGTAGCAATACTTAGTTAATATAGCAAGTTTGTGAGTCAAACATTTAATTAGTTTAACGTAGCATGTAGCAAGAAATCTTGCCTCGGAACAAGGGTCGAGATGCAGGCGGCCTGATGCACATGTCACGATACGGCGTGTGAAACGGCACGACACGGTATTGGGTCTAGTCGCGATCTGCTGCGCGGTCTGGTGCGCGATACGGATGCGACCTGCAGCGCGATCTGGTGCACGGTACGGACGCGATACGGTCACGATCTGCTGCGCGGTCTGGTGCACGGTACGGACGCGATCTGCAGCGCGATCTGGTGCACGGTACGGACGCGATACGGTCACGATCTGCAGCGCGATCTGGTGCACGGTACGGACGCGATACGGTGTACACCCAAACAGAGAACAGCGGGACCACACGGACTGAAGTACTTCGCTGGGGAGTCGGGTCTAGACGACGGCGCGGCCGGAATCCGGCAAAAGTCACACGGGCGACGGAGTTAGCAAACACGATATATGAAAATTAAAGATCAGCGGGGGGATTTCGCACAAAAGGAAAGATAAAGGATGCTTACAGGGAGACACCAGGGGGCAACCACGCGGGCTCGACGGCGCTGGAACGCCGGCGAGGCAGCGACGGCGGCTGCGAAGGCTGGACAGCCTCAGGGTTCGCTGGAGATGGTGGTGCGACGAATAGAGGAGGGTGGTGGTCTGTCCTGGTGACCAAGGGGGAAAGGAGGTGGTCGGAGGCAATGACGGCGATGATGGACGGCGAGTTTTCCCGGCGACCTGGGGTTAAGCGATGGGGTTGGGTTCGGGTTCTGATGTAGCGCCGGCGAGGGAAGGAGGAAGGAGGTCGGGCTGAGGCGCAGGTGATGAGGAGGACAAGCGGGGCCGACGAGGAAGTGGGGTCGCCGGCGGTGGCGGTGCAGGTGACGGTGGCGTTGGCTGCAGCGCTGGAAGGAGAACGGAGGAAGGAGGGGTGCGCGGTCGAGGTTGCGGAGGCAGGGTGATGGCGGTGGTGGTCTCGTCGGCGCGGTGACTGCGGCGGCGACGGCGACGGGATGGCTAGGGTTAGGGTTTCACGTGGGGTTCGTCAGGGGTTTTCTCGAGTTGAGGACGTGAGGAAAAATAATTATAGAGGGAGAGAGATTTGATGAAGAGGGAGAAGATTTAAAAAGGAAGAGAGAGAGAGACAGAGAAGAGAGAGAGGGTGAGGCAGTTAGAGATTAGAGAGAGATAGAGAGAATAAGAGAGAGACGGAGAGAGAGATTGGGGCCCACGAGGGTGAAACCCCCCCTCGTGATTGGCTGCCAACAAAAGAATTTTAAAAAAAGATTTTTAAGAAATATTTGAACGTTAAATATAAGGTAAAGAATATATTATGTTTTAAATAATATTAAATCAAACGGGCATCTTTGGCGCTAAATGAAACATTTCCAAATCGCGCCCGGGTTGCGCCCAAATGTTTCAAATTCAAATTATAGGATTTTAAGCGAGTTCCAAATTTTGAAAAGAGGTGTTTAATGATTAAAATGCATGTCCCCAAGTCGGACACTTGCACGCGCGCGTAGACGTCCAAACTTGCCCGTTTCGCCGAACGGGACGGAATCTCGACACGCGGACGCTACCACGCGACTAGTGGCGACGAGTAGGCCAACATGGACATTTTTAATTTCATTTTCGGTGTTAAAATTTGTTAGGTGCCAAAATGATTTAACCGGTTAGAATTTAGCAATAAACACCAAACGATCAGGATAATTGGAAAGAGCAATATATAACACTCAACTAGCAATAGAAACAGTACTATTGGGCTCGGGTGTTACATCATACCCAACTACAAAAAAGAATTTCGTCCTCGAAATTCCAAGAATACAAGATAGCTAACTATAGGAAAAGGTGAGGAAAATTCTGCCGGATCTCGTCTTCTCGCTCCCAAGTGGATTTTCCATGCGATCGATTACTCCAAGAAACTAGCACAAGAGGGATAACCTTGTTCTTAAGAACCTTTTCTCTTCGATCCTTGATTTCAACTGGTCGCTCATCAAAAGTTAGGTCCTCCCGTACGGTCAACTCTGAATGATCCAAGACGTGAGTTCCATCGTGAACATACCTCCGTAGTTGAGACACACGAAACACATCGTGCACTCCTGCCAATGACTGTGGTAACGCCAAACGGTACGCTAGCTCTCCAACACGCTCCAATATCTCGAAGGGTCCAACAAATCGAGGACTAAGCTTTCCCCGACTCCAAAAGCGAATCACTCCTCTAGTCGGTGATATCTTCAGGAATACCCAATCACCCACGGCGAACTCTAGAGGTCTTCTTGAAGTGTCGGCCCCACTTTTCTGTCTGTCTTGAGCTGCCTTCATATGCTTTCTGATTGTATTCACCTTCTCGACTGTCTGTACCACCAAATCTGGTCCTAGTAACCTTCGTTCACCAACATCATCCCAACAAACCGGCGAACGGCACTTACGACCATACAACGCTTCAAACGGAGCCATCTGAATAGTCGCTTGGAAGCTATTGTTGTACGAAAACTCTACCAGGTGTAGATGATCCTCCCAAGAACCTTTGAAGTCCAACAAGCACGCCCTTAACATATCTTCAAGGATCTGGATCGTTCTTTCTGATTGTCCATCAGTCTGAGGATGATAAGCTGTGCTAAACTTCACTCGAGTCCCCAAACTTTCTTGTAAACTTCTCCAAAAGTGCGACAAGAACCGAGTGTCCCGATCGGACACGATGCTCACCGGTACTCCATGCAATCTCACAATCTCCTGCATGTACCGCTCTGCCAAAGTCTCTGTCGATTGACCAACCCGAAAAGGAATAAAGTGAGCTGCCTTGGTCAACCGATCGACAATCACCCATACTGCATTGTTGCCCTTTGGACTCCGCGGTAAAGCCGTCACGAAATCCATGGTTATATGTTCCCACTTCCACTGAGGAATTGGAAGTGGTTGCAACAAACCAGCAACCCTTTGGTGTTCAGCCTTGACTTGCTGACACACCAAGCACTTAGCCACGAAGCGAGCAATTTCCCGTTTCATACCTTCCCACCAGAAGTGCTGTCGAATATCTCGGTACATCTTTGTCCCTCCTGGATGTACAGAGTAAGCTGAACTATGTGCCTCCTTCATAAGCTCTTCCCGCACATCTCCTTTTGGCACACACACACGGCTACCATATCTCAACGAACCGTCTTCGTGGATCAGTAAATTGGTTCGTAATCCGGCCTCAACCTGCTCTCAAAACTTTTGCAGCCTAGGATCCTGCGATTGCGCCACTTTAATCTTCTCAACTAAGGACGACTGTACTTGCAACTGCATCAACTGTCCCGTAGCGTGTGGTAGCACAACCTCCAAGTCAAATCTCCGAAAATCCGCAATGATCTCCCTCTGTGCAGTCAATATCTGAATTGCTGGTAACCGACTTAGCGCATCTGGCACGACGTTGTAACATTTCGAAATAATAAAATATTAATTTTGGGGAATTTTTATAATTTAATATTATTTTATTGAATATTTTAATATTTAGGTATTTTTAAATACAAATAAATAGGAAAAATATGAGAAAAATTGTGGAAAATTAAGAAAAATTCTAAAATAGGGTAAATTAGTGAATTATGACATTTTTAAGTTGTTGTGATCATTTTGACACTAATTTAGTGCTAATCGCGATTAAAAATCGCTAATCGGGTTTTTAGCAAATTTTGAGCAAAACATGCACACACTACTTTTTCCACACTTGTGCACTTTTCTTGCCATGATTTATCATTTGGGATTACTATTGAGGTGAGAAGGTTTGAATTAGGGATTAAAAGAAAAGAAATAGAAAAGAAAAGGATTAAAGAATGGGGTTTGGTGAGAAGAGGGTATGGGCTTCTTTGACCTCCACACTTAGCCATTTCTCTCTTCATTTTTCCCTCCCTCTCTTCCTCCTACTGCTGCTGCTGCTTCCTTTCCCCTTTCCTCCCCTCTTCAATCCCTCAAATCATCTCAAAAACTATCCCAAAACCCTATATCGGTTTCACAAAAAGTGTGCACAAGCTTGAGATCTACAAGATGGACTAAGAAAGCATGGATTTTGGTCACTAGGGGCAACTCAAGAAAATTCTTGAGTTGCCAAATGAGGTAATTTCTGAACCATTGTCTTAGTTTTAGCATTTCCTATACCCCTATGCAAGTTGTTAATCGATATTATGTGATATTATGGACTTGGTGAAAACCTAGTTAGGGTTTGAGGGAAACTTGAGTTGTAATGTGAAATTGAGTTCAATTGAGGTTATATAAACACCCTAGTGCATGAATTGGAACCCAAAACCTGAAGCTAGAACTAGAAATACGGATTTTAGAAACCGATGTCGGGGAAAATGTGAAATCTGTGCATGTTAACTTGAATCTGCTATTACCCCGAGAACCCTAAAATGATATTGAGTGGGAATTGAGATGTGCAGGCACAATAGAGGCAACACCCCAGACCCTAGCCCCCAACTCCCATTTCCGGCCGCCAAATTCCCTCTTTTGGCCGCCAATTGCGGCCTGGGTCCCACCTCCTTGGCTCGTATTGGTTCTGTAGCTTCTACATTGTTAGTTTAGGCCCCTAGTATATATAGTTTTGTATAAAGTGACCTAGGGTGAAATCTGGGACATATTTCAAGAGTTGCTGTTTTGGATTTTTGTTTCCGTATTCCGTATTTTCATTTCTGCATTGGTTTGTTTCGTTTTACCTCGACTATTTGGCGTTTATACGACGATATAGAGGATTTATTGATGGTTTTGAAGGCGTGCCATAGGTTTTCACCTATAGGCCCCTTATCGTGTCGTTTTGGACTTCGTATGCCGTTTTAGCTTTGATTTGGTTTTGATGCGATGCGATACGTGTGTTATGTGTAGGTACACCGCGACGATCCGAGACGATGCGGAGGATGACAGTGACGTCGACACCGACACGCAGGACACAGGTGAGTAGATTATATCTACAGGGGGAAGTCGGGTGGATGGCGTATAGCACCCCCGCAGTCCGTGGTGTGGTATACGAATACGTATACCCACGTATATTTATTATGTGTTGTTAGGATCATTGATATGAATAATGGTTTTATTGATGATGAGATATATGGTTTGGGTATAGTACGAACCCTAGGTAGCGATTGCACATACTTACACACATACTTACATACCTACATTCACACCCTTGCATACTACTCATACTTGCAGTGTTTGATGATTTGGGATGACTTTGGAGATGAGTCGATGATGTGGACTTTGCGCCGCGAGATCGGCGAGTTGATATTGATTCATATATGGGATATGATTTGTGTTTCTTGCGGGCTTGGGATATGTGTTACCCCGCATGCTTACTTCATTGATGGTATCGATTGTACTAGGCATAGAGTAGTACCCCAGACTGTTTGATCTGATGATAGTGATACCTATTATGTGACGAGATAGTGAGATGTTGACCCTACCCAGCTATTGGGGATGCCGTACGATGATTTACCGTACGAGCCGATATTGATGATAGATCCGCACTCATAACTCGAGGATACCTTACGATATGACATTGAGGCGGGATCACCGACTATATATATATATATATATATCGACTCAGAGGTTAGGCGGTTCCCTTACCTGTAGTTCAGCCGTATAGTTAGTATAGTTGTTAGAGTAGATGAGACTTCTTACCTATTTCAAAAACTAACGAATCGTGGGTATTTTTAAAGACAGCTCAAGGGAATCTACGGATATTTCAAAAACGACGTATCTTTTCATAAAAACACCGTAGCCCCTATCTTCAAAACCCCATGATTCGAGTTATTTCAAAAGGCACCAATTGTAGGACTTATGTTAGATCAATGCAGATTAGTGTTGGTTACGTCTAGTTTGAGCTCCCACTCCCTTTCTGTGGTTCGCTTTGCATCGCATTTTCATACTATGTTGCATGCTCCAGTATTAATATCCTGCTGCTAGGACACCAGCACCATTATCGATGATGCATCTGTTCCACGTACACTTGTTGCCGGCTCACACACTCATCATCGATAATTGCCATGTCACTACACTGTAGTACCATTACATTCATTATATGATTCTTACATGACATGATGATGTACATACCTTCTTTACATGTAGCATACATCATGGATTGATTGCATAACACATCGCATTGGATTTATTTCTTGATGTTGGATGTTCATGTGATTTCTGGATTTGGGAACCGAGGATGTCTTTAAAAGAGAATACATTATTGCTTTAAAAACCCGGTTACCCTTGATATGATATTTGGTGCGTCCACCATGTGTTTTCTCGGTGCTGAGAGCGACATGTGAAACCCGAATCGAGGAGGCGGATGAGGCCGATTGCGGGTACATGGTGGACCCGGTAAGGTACCCCGGGGCAAGAAGACGTGGTGATGACGATGAGCCTGGCAGGGGGAGATTGCCTACCGGTGACTTTACCCGACGCGTCGGATATCCGGAGGATACCGTCGTGGTCTGAGATTTATGGTAGGGGCCGGTCTGGACAGACGGCACCCTAGATATGATGGTTGAGACTTTGAGATATCAGGATATTGGGATTTCGTTTGTGCCGATGCTAGGCACAGTTTTATGCTGATTTCATTATGGTACCTCATCTTTTAAAATACAGGGAAATCTCACTAAAGTATGAAAACTGTTGCTTCATGTAGATGTATTCTGTTTTCTCGCATTCATATCTCATTCATTTGCTATATTGCATCTGAGGCACTGACACAGACACATTGAGATTGCACTCGGGTTAGATATTTACCCTAGCCTTGCTATAGGCTGCATGCTTTATACTGAGGATTTTTATACCGATCGTTGACTTAGGATTATGTCTTGCATTCGGTTTCTGCTTGTAGATGTTTCTATTCACGAGTTGGCAACTCACCCCCGTTGTGCCACAGTTCTTGCAGGTTCTGCCGTACAGGTTCCTTTGCGGTATTTCTGGCACACTACTTCTTGCGGGTGACTTGCTTTTGGTAGGTGGGTTCTTTCGCATCAGGAGCCACCATTGTATTTATTTTACTTCATTGTATCTAGAAATTGTCCATCAACCAAAACTGTTTATTCTTTCAGACTCAGAGACAGTGTTGTATTATTCGACCTTAGAGTCGCGCTTAGTAGTATTGCGGTTTTCTGTTGCTTTTGAGCTTTCTTTGATTTTGATCCTCGCCACTTGGCGTTGTATATTATTATATCATTGCGTGGTTGTGACCGTCGATTGACGAAGAGCTAGCTCCCGCTTGGGGATGCCTTTATCATGTTATATCTTGTTATTATCGTTTTACCCCATTCGGGGCCAGTTTTACAAAAGAAACTCTGCCGAAATTTCTAGAAAAGACTGTACCGTTTTTAAAATGCACATTCGGCTTAGTTATTTTGAAACCTTGATTTCAACTTGTTTTCTTCACTTCTTTAAACCAGTTTTCCCTACCTTTTTATTTAAAATGGTTTTAGATTTCTGGGCTTTTGGCTTACTTGGATCAGATGGAGTCCTATAGGCTTCATATGGTTCAAGGGCCAGTCACGTGCTCTTTCGGGTCGTGACAAAGTTGGTATCAGAGCGCTAGGTTGACCTTGGTTCGAGTCTAAGTTTGACTATGTGGAGCCTAGGGCGTTGTTTATATACGGAACTTAGGCTTGACCTTACGGAACTTAGACTTGGTCGAGGGGGTACTAAACCCGAACTTTCGTCGTTTTAGGATGACCCTTGGTTGATGGATTAGGTGACTAAAGTAGAGTGACGTACCGTTGGTATGTTCCGCGGCATACTTACGACACGCCACTCCGCTTAAGGAACCTTAGGATGTGCATATTTCTTGAGATCAGTGATTCTTTTCATATCCAGGACTATTCATCCATTTGAGATCCCCGATTCTATTAGTTTCATGATCATACCTTCATTGATGCTGTTCCTCCCTATGATCATGTATCCACTCTGGATCTGTTGTTTCCTTTCTTGCCACTGATGTGCTCTCTTTGATACTCGATTGAGATTCCTGTCACCATGGTTGAGCGCAGTTGGGCTGCTGCTAGGGTTACGGCCGGTGTGAGCTCGTTTGGTACGGGGGCCGACCGTTGTGTTTTCTGGTGACATGGGAATGTCTCGAGTTAGTGTTGGTGATTGTGACCTCTAGTGGAGGCGAGTGCTTGGTTTTGCACCGGATGATCGGGCCATTGTTAGAGCTGCCAGTTGAGAGAGGACTGTTGATGTACAGCGTACCTCAGAGGTTGTGATGTCGCCTACCGTGCAGACAGATGGACCAGCTGTTGCTGAGATTGACAGGATGTTGCTTTCGGAGCTTACGAGCTGAGATTGCCGGAGCTGTTAGGCAGATGAGACAGATGATAGCTAGTCTACCGGTTTGAGAGACGAAGGTGATCCGTCCGATTTTGCGCCAGAGCGGGCCCCGTTGAGTTGAAGATTTCCAGTATGGAGAATCTTACTCAGATCGAGAGCAGACCGACGCAGAGATGACCGCTTATGTGTTGCCTTTCATGGAGGTTTAAGACGCTGTTCGGCGTACAGGCGTATGAGCCAGTTGTTGCTGCGAATGATGAGATATCGCCCAGGTGATTGGAGCTACTGCAGCATGAGCATGTTCTTAGAGAGATGGTAGCGAGTCGCTAGTCACCGAGGATGAATGACTAGGACGTGTGGTGAGTTTACGTACCCCGATGCGAGAGCACTAGATAGATTGTTTCCAGCTAGAGACGACTTCACGCAGGTTCGTTGAGAGTCGATAGCGACGATCGAATGTCAGGAACCCATTTTCCAAGTTTAAAGTATACGGAAAGACATGCAGGTGATTCTATGGACCCTCTAGAAGAATGAAACCCTAACTCGACTTAATGACCGTGTGACAGCCTTTGAACCTTAGGGTTTACGGCGGTTCCGCGGCGCCATTAGTGAGGCTTGGGTTTGCCCTTCTACGGCTGGACCACCGACGCTGTGGCATGTACTCGATACTATTAAACTGTACCCGAGATGTGAGCTCTTGGGGGATTATGAGGTTCTGACGAGTCGATCGGATGATTCGACATCTTTCGGATATCGTGATGGGATACTGCTTGGGAGACTCCAGAGACGAGGATAGCCGTCGGAGCGCAGTTCGTGTAGCCACGATGAGACGAGTCCGGATCAGTCGACATTTTTAGCAGAGTGAAGAAAAGAGTTCGCACGAGATTTCGATGGGATGACATTCCACTCCGCTGACATCAGAAATGTGATATGCACCCCGAGGCGTGGTATATGGATATATCTTTCGGAAAGAAGCGCGACAAGTATGCAGCCGTTCCGGAATAAGCTTTAGCTTCAGTAATGGATGACGACTTCCCGGCAATTCGGCAGGATTGAGATTTAAGAAAGGAACCTCGACAGGACTTTTCCGGAATACGACACGAGAAGACCTAGACCCAGGAGTGGTCATGATTGCGCACACCTAGCAGGCCAGAGTTCGGCATTGGCGACAAGGTAGTTGACCAGGATCGGATAAAGGAACTTACCCAGATGCGTTGCGAATTGAGCAAGAACAGTCGAGAGATGAGTATTCCTCCGATGGTTGAGACGTGTTCCCGAGGATCTGTTCGACCAGACAGCTTCTACAGGATGATGAAGCTACAGAGTACGCGATTTCGAGTCCGTGCGAGAGACTTCGGATTGACCGGTTTCCGAGAAATGTTGTGCTGAGGACACAGATGCCCTTTGAGCGAGAAGAGGTAGTACAAGAGAGCCAGCATCTGTACAGATCGGCATAGGCATGATTGGAAGAGACCTTGAGCTGGATTCCTTCCAGGACATTGCTGCAATGATGTTTACACCCAGGATCAGATGTGTGACGTGCATTCAGAGAGTCAGAGGCCGACGCCAGTGATATGCTGCCTTACGAGTGGTCGTGAGGTTTGACCGAGAGGTGACCAGAGAAGTACCAGAACGGAATCGTCCCCGTTAGCACACCTGACAGGGCCGATGAGCCGATTGACCGCGAGATAGGAAATCCGCAAAGAAGATAAGGACCCAGAGTCAGAGGACGCCAGACCGTGAGCAAGAGGCAAGTAGACATCCTGCGCTGCTAGCAGTGGATGCACCGACTCCTTCTCGACCTTGAAGGATGAATTTACCGATGACGGTACTTATGATTTGTGATTTTGTGATTCGATTATCACGTATCCGTCATTATTGGATTTCGGTATTTTGGGACGTTCTGTTTGCATGATTTAGTTTTGATGATTGAGTTTCCTGATATTTGTTTCATGCACCCACTGGATATTTATATATTTCACGCATAGTTATTACATTGAGATATTGATTGAGATTTCATGCCTATCGTATTCAGTGATTTGATTTGCACTTCCAGCGTAGCTTTCATGCACCTTTAGTGTTTTGACATACGATTCTAGTGCACACCAGATGCACTGAATCGGGATTCTTCGTGCATGTTATATGCACCTGATTTGGTTGCTGTCAGGCATGTACGTTGCCTACGGCAGATGTTTCGTGCACACCCGTTGCACATAGTTGTTATTCTATACACCTGTTTGACACATATTTGGATTTTGATTCCTTGCGCACCAGACGCATAGGATATTCCTATATATGCATTTTGAGGATGGATTTCTAGTATGGCAGTACATTTTATGATATTCTCTCTGTATTGATATTTTCGGAGCCCCGACAAAATTGGAGTTTTCTGAAATGTTTTGGAAATTGGGGGGGATTTAATTTAAATTCGGGGACCGAATTTCTTTAAGGGGGGTAGATTGTAACATTTCGAAATAATAAAATATTAATTTTGGGGAATTTTTATAATTTAATATTATTTTATTGAATATTTTAATATTTAGGTATTTTTAAATACAAATAAATAGGAAAAATATGAGAAAAATTGTGGAAAATTAAGAAAAATTCTAAAATAGGGTAAATTAGTGAATTATGACATTTTTAAGTTGTTGTGATCATTTTGACACTAATTTAGTGCTAATCGCGATTAAAAATCGCTAATCGGGTTTTTAGCAAATTTTGAGCAAAACATGCACACACTACTTTTTCCACACTTGTGCACTTTTCTTGCCATGATTTATCATTTGGGATTACTATTGAGGTGAGAAGGTTTGAATTAGGGATTAAAAGAAAAGAAATAGAAAAGAAAAGGATTAAAGAATGGGGTTTGGTGAGAAGAGGGTATGGGCTTCTTTGACCTCCACACTTAGCCATTTCTCTCTTCATTTTTCCCTCCCTCTCTTCCTCCTACTGCTGCTGCTGCTTCCTTTCCCCTTTCCTCCCCTCTTCAATCCCTCAAATCATCTCAAAAACTATCCCAAAACCCTATATCGGTTTCACAAAAAGTGTGCACAAGCTTGAGATCTACAAGATGGACTAAGAAAGCATGGATTTTGGTCACTAGGGGCAACTCAAGAAAATTCTTGAGTTGCCAAATGAGGTAATTTCTGAACCATTGTCTTAGTTTTAGCATTTCCTATACCCCTATGCAAGTTGTTAATCGATATTATGTGATATTATGGACTTGGTGAAAACCTAGTTAGGGTTTGAGGGAAACTTGAGTTGTAATGTGAAATTGAGTTCAATTGAGGTTATATAAACACCCTAGTGCATGAATTGGAACCCAAAACCTGAAGCTAGAACTAGAAATACGGATTTTAGAAACCGATGTCGGGGAAAATGTGAAATCTGTGCATGTTAACTTGAATCTGCTATTACCCCGAGAACCCTAAAATGATATTGAGTGGGAATTGAGATGTGCAGGCACAATAGAGGCAACACCCCAGACCCTAGCCCCCAACTCCCATTTCCGGCCGCCAAATTCCCTCTTTTGGCCGCCAATTGCGGCCTGGGTCCCACCTCCTTGGCTCGTATTGGTTCTGTAGCTTCTACATTGTTAGTTTAGGCCCCTAGTATATATAGTTTTGTATAAAGTGACCTAGGGTGAAATCTGGGACATATTTCAAGAGTTGCTGTTTTGGATTTTTGTTTCCGTATTCCGTATTTTCATTTCTGCATTGGTTTGTTTCGTTTTACCTCGACTATTTGGCGTTTATACGACGATATAGAGGATTTATTGATGGTTTTGAAGGCGTGCCATAGGTTTTCACCTATAGGCCCCTTATCGTGTCGTTTTGGACTTCGTATGCCGTTTTAGCTTTGATTTGGTTTTGATGCGATGCGATACGTGTGTTATGTGTAGGTACACCGCGACGATCCGAGACGATGCGGAGGATGACAGTGACGTCGACACCGACACGCAGGACACAGGTGAGTAGATTATATCTACAGGGGGAAGTCGGGTGGATGGCGTATAGCACCCCCGCAGTCCGTGGTGTGGTATACGAATACGTATACCCACGTATATTTATTATGTGTTGTTAGGATCATTGATATGAATAATGGTTTTATTGATGATGAGATATATGGTTTGGGTATAGTACGAACCCTAGGTAGCGATTGCACATACTTACACACATACTTACATACCTACATTCACACCCTTGCATACTACTCATACTTGCAGTGTTTGATGATTTGGGATGACTTTGGAGATGAGTCGATGATGTGGACTTTGCGCCGCGAGATCGGCGAGTTGATATTGATTCATATATGGGATATGATTTGTGTTTCTTGCGGGCTTGGGATATGTGTTACCCCGCATGCTTACTTCATTGATGGTATCGATTGTACTAGGCATAGAGTAGTACCCCAGACTGTTTGATCTGATGATAGTGATACCTATTATGTGACGAGATAGTGAGATGTTGACCCTACCCAGCTATTGGGGATGCCGTACGATGATTTACCGTACGAGCCGATATTGATGATAGATCCGCACTCATAACTCGAGGATACCTTACGATATGACATTGAGGCGGGATCACCGACTATATATATATATATATATATCGACTCAGAGGTTAGGCGGTTCCCTTACCTGTAGTTCAGCCGTATAGTTAGTATAGTTGTTAGAGTAGATGAGACTTCTTACCTATTTCAAAAACTAACGAATCGTGGGTATTTTTAAAGACAGCTCAAGGGAATCTACGGATATTTCAAAAACGACGTATCTTTTCATAAAAACACCGTAGCCCCTATCTTCAAAACCCCATGATTCGAGTTATTTCAAAAGGCACCAATTGTAGGACTTATGTTAGATCAATGCAGATTAGTGTTGGTTACGTCTAGTTTGAGCTCCCACTCCCTTTCTGTGGTTCGCTTTGCATCGCATTTTCATACTATGTTGCATGCTCCAGTATTAATATCCTGCTGCTAGGACACCAGCACCATTATCGATGATGCATCTGTTCCACGTACACTTGTTGCCGGCTCACACACTCATCATCGATAATTGCCATGTCACTACACTGTAGTACCATTACATTCATTATATGATTCTTACATGACATGATGATGTACATACCTTCTTTACATGTAGCATACATCATGGATTGATTGCATAACACATCGCATTGGATTTATTTCTTGATGTTGGATGTTCATGTGATTTCTGGATTTGGGAACCGAGGATGTCTTTAAAAGAGAATACATTATTGCTTTAAAAACCCGGTTACCCTTGATATGATATTTGGTGCGTCCACCATGTGTTTTCTCGGTGCTGAGAGCGACATGTGAAACCCGAATCGAGGAGGCGGATGAGGCCGATTGCGGGTACATGGTGGACCCGGTAAGGTACCCCGGGGCAAGAAGACGTGGTGATGACGATGAGCCTGGCAGGGGGAGATTGCCTACCGGTGACTTTACCCGACGCGTCGGATATCCGGAGGATACCGTCGTGGTCTGAGATTTATGGTAGGGGCCGGTCTGGACAGACGGCACCCTAGATATGATGGTTGAGACTTTGAGATATCAGGATATTGGGATTTCGTTTGTGCCGATGCTAGGCACAGTTTTATGCTGATTTCATTATGGTACCTCATCTTTTAAAATACAGGGAAATCTCACTAAAGTATGAAAACTGTTGCTTCATGTAGATGTATTCTGTTTTCTCGCATTCATATCTCATTCATTTGCTATATTGCATCTGAGGCACTGACACAGACACATTGAGATTGCACTCGGGTTAGATATTTACCCTAGCCTTGCTATAGGCTGCATGCTTTATACTGAGGATTTTTATACCGATCGTTGACTTAGGATTATGTCTTGCATTCGGTTTCTGCTTGTAGATGTTTCTATTCACGAGTTGGCAACTCACCCCCGTTGTGCCACAGTTCTTGCAGGTTCTGCCGTACAGGTTCCTTTGCGGTATTTCTGGCACACTACTTCTTGCGGGTGACTTGCTTTTGGTAGGTGGGTTCTTTCGCATCAGGAGCCACCATTGTATTTATTTTACTTCATTGTATCTAGAAATTGTCCATCAACCAAAACTGTTTATTCTTTCAGACTCAGAGACAGTGTTGTATTATTCGACCTTAGAGTCGCGCTTAGTAGTATTGCGGTTTTCTGTTGCTTTTGAGCTTTCTTTGATTTTGATCCTCGCCACTTGGCGTTGTATATTATTATATCATTGCGTGGTTGTGACCGTCGATTGACGAAGAGCTAGCTCCCGCTTGGGGATGCCTTTATCATGTTATATCTTGTTATTATCGTTTTACCCCATTCGGGGCCAGTTTTACAAAAGAAACTCTGCCGAAATTTCTAGAAAAGACTGTACCGTTTTTAAAATGCACATTCGGCTTAGTTATTTTGAAACCTTGATTTCAACTTGTTTTCTTCACTTCTTTAAACCAGTTTTCCCTACCTTTTTATTTAAAATGGTTTTAGATTTCTGGGCTTTTGGCTTACTTGGATCAGATGGAGTCCTATAGGCTTCATATGGTTCAAGGGCCAGTCACGTGCTCTTTCGGGTCGTGACAGACGTTAACTTTTCCCGGATGGTACTTAAGGTCAAGGTCGTAGTCGACCATCAGTTCCAACCATCTGCGTTGCCTCATGTTCAACTCCTTCTGAGTGAATACATACTTCAAACTCTTGTGATCTGTAAAGACTTCGACTTTCTCGCCCAAAAGGTAGTGTCTCCAAATTTTCAGGGCGAAGATCACGGCTGCAAGCTCCAAGTCATGAGTCGGATAATTCTTCTCATGAGTCTTCAGTTGTCTCGATGCGTAAGCGACGACTTTCCCATTCTGCATCAGAACACATCCCCATCCTTTTCCGGATGCGTCGCTGTGTATCACTAGTCCTCCTGAATTATCTGGTACGGTCAGGATCGGGGCGGTTATCAACTTTTGCTTCAACGTCTCGAAGGCCAATGCACATCCATCTGTCCAAACAAACGGTACCTCCTTGCGCGTGAGCTTGGTTAACGGCTCAGCTACACGAGCGAAGTTCTCCACAAATCTTCTGTAGTATCCGGCGAGTCCAAGAAAACTTCTTATCTCCGCAACATTCTTTGGAATAGGCCAATCTCGAACTGCTGCAATCTTTTCGGGATCGACGGCGATTCCACTGCCCGACACGACATGCCCCAGAAATTTCACTTCTTCCAGCCAGAATTCGCACTTACTCATCTTCGCAAACAATTTCTCTTGTCTCAGCGTCTGCAGTGCGATCTTTAAATGCTCAGCGTGCTCCTCCAGACTCTTCGAGTACACCAGGATATCGTCAAATACATCCATAAAGTCGCGAACAACTGCCGGCTCTTCATTACTATCCACTACCATAGCCGCACGAACATTGTTCGTCGGCCTAGCCCTAGACTCGACTGGCCCGACAGAACTGCTTCCTCCAGTGAAAATAAACTCAGGGTGTCCGGGAATCTGGAAAATTTCCTTCCTTGCCCTACAGTCAAATGTGTGTGTGGAAAGTGCCTAGAAAATCCATTCCCAAGACTACTTCATAACTGCCCGTATCTATCACCAAGAAATCTGCAAAAAGCTCCCGTCCGCACACAACAACTGTACAATCTCTACACTCTTTACTAGCTATGATTTTCCCATTCCCAGTGTGTATGTCCCAAAAACTAGACAGGGTCGTGCAGGTAATCGAGTGTGTAGTTATAAATTTGGATGACATAAAACAGTAGGATGCTCCGAAATTAAATAATGCCAATGCGGGAAAACCATGAACGAGCAAAGTACCTGAAACCACTTCTCCTGATGCCTTAGCTCCTTCAACTGTCAACGTGAAAGCTCGAGCCTGCTCTGGTCCTTGAGTCAGCTGTTTCTGCCCTTGGAACGGTCTCTGCGGAGGCTTCTGTAAATCATCTCTTGTACGAAGCTTCGACGGACAAACACTAACGGCGTGATCTGCCGCTCCACATCTAAAACAGAGTCCCAGCCTCTTACGACACTCCTTTCGCACATGTCCGGGTACATGGCAGTAGTTACAAATCACGCTCCCTTTCCGATCACCCACAATTGTTTTCTTCATTGGTGCTACGCTGCGCCTGTTCACCGGAATACTTCTACGTACAGACGTTTGGTTCAGTGCAAATGCCGGTTCCAGCTCGGTCTGTTCCTTTAGATTCTCCAGCAATCCCCTTATCACTCTACGCCTGGCGGCTAAGACCGCACGTCTTTGGTCCATCTTCAAATTCTTACCGGCCATATTCCTGGAAATCAAGGTACCCAACATTAGCATGATGATAGATTCTGAGTATAGATCAAGGCTAGAACTCCAAGATACTTAAATAGAGTACTGCATTGTAGCTATGCCGCGGTATCATAGCCCCAATTATTTAACTCCACCCAAGTCGCCTAAGTCCTAGAGATAACAAGAAATTAGGTTTTCGAGTTGACAATGCAAAGTAAGTTTGCATGTCGACATGATCCGAAAGGATGATTCAAGGATGGTAAAACGGTCAAGGTGGCAGGACATGTTTCCTAAAGACGGGTATTCTGATTCGTGTATTGGGTACAATACCCAACTACAAAAGAATCAACCCGACTATCCTATGGCTCTGATACCAAAAAACCGTGTCACGCCCTGCTTCCCAGAGTACGCAAGATTGGGCACGTGACATAGCCAACCATGCTACCTGTGGGTAGGAAATATCCATCCACAGTCACATTACGGTTGTAGAGATATCAAGAACAAAGTAATAAACTAATCTAACACATGTCCAAATCCATAATAACAAGAATCAATAAACAATGAGTGTGGAAGCAAATGATCCAATATAATAAATAAACAGTACGTCCCATAATGCGGGCTCACATCTGGAAATGGAATGAAAATAAATAAACTAAACCCTAAGGAACTCACAGTTCAGCCTGCTGGCTGAAGTACTCCTGCTCGGTCGTCGATAGCGGTAAGGAATCTGGGCCATGCAAAACCCAGACGTCAGCGCGTCATGTCAACCAAATAATATAATATAAACATGGTAATAAGCAATGCAGGTATGAACATGAATAAAGCAGTACTAAGGAATAACAGAGCAGGGTAATGTGCAGTGGTGACTAAACTGTCCTATCAGGTTTCTACTCTATAGTCTTTGAAATCAATTGATGAATCTTCGATGTAACTCAATAGTATCCCGTGCGTGCCCGGGACCACGGTCAAGGTTCTCGAGGCTGAATCCGAGACGTGCCGCTAGGCAGTAAAGATAGGTAGTAGGATGGACGAGTGATGTCAGCATCATCACTCCCGGACTGGCCAAGCCCGTAAGACTGATCAGAACAAGTATCGAACTGTTGAGTTACAAGTCGGTTTCACCTTTGATTTCCCCATACCCCCAAGTTATGTATGTCAGGTCAGGTATTCAATAATCAAGGATTAATGTCAACACAGAATCAGGTAAAAGCAGGTATGTCTGGATAGACAACAGGAATGGTCCATGAGGACCCCAAGTCAGGTTGTAGTCCAATAGGTTGAGTCAGTATGTATAGGGTGTCATGTCCGATGTATCAGTACATGTGTCAGGTGTATCAAGATCGGTCAATATGTAATGCAATCAAATGTATGCTGATAACAGGTATAGTAACGAATAAGGAACAACAGCAGGAACGGCAAATAACAATATTATTCCATGTAAATACAGTGATGCTTTGTATTCTCTTATTAACAGGTTCAAGCACCCTTGGGGTGCAATAATCACAGTGTAGCGCAATATTAACAACAGCAGGCAATAAAGATATAAGTGTGCGACTATTATCCTCTAAATAGTAAAATGATTAACAAGTAGTTGTTATTAAGGTTACGGTGGCAAAATACGATTTAGGTGGCAGTATTATAATGTACCTCATATTTCGTCCAATGAGACAAGTAGCAATACTTAGTTAATATAGCAAGTTTGTGAGTCAAACATTTAATTAGTTTAACGTAGCATGTAGCAAGAAATCTTGCCTCAGAACAAGGATCGAGATGCAGGCGGCCTGATGCACATTTCACGATACGGCGTGTGAAACGGCACGACACGGTACTGGGTCTAGTCGCGATCTGCTGCGCGGTCTGGTGCGCGATACGGACGCGATCTGCAGCGCGATCTGGTGCACGGTACGGACGCGATACGGTCACGATCTGCAGCGCGATCTGGTGCACGGTACGGACGCGATACGGTCACGATCTGCTGCGCGGTCTGGTGCACGGTACGGACGCGATCTGCAGCGCGATCTGGTGCACGGTACGGACGCGATACGGTCACGATCTGCAGCGCGATCTGGTGCACGGTACGGACGCGATACGGTGTACACCCAAACGGCGAACAGCGGGACCACACGGACTGGAGTACTTCGCTGGGGAGTCGGGTCTAGACGACGGCGCGGCCGGAATCCGGCAAAAGTCACACGGGCGACGGAGTTAGCAAACACGATATATGAAAATTAAAGATCAGCGGGGGGATTTCGCACAAAAAGAAAGATAAGGGATGCTTATAGGGAGACACCAGGGGGCAACCACGCGGGCTCGACGGCGCTGGAACGCCGGCGAGGCAGCGAAGGCGGCTGTGAAGGCTGGACAGCCTCTGGGTTCGCTGGAGATGGTGGTGCGACGAATAGAGGAAGGTGGTGGTCTGTCCTGGTGACCAAGGGGGAAAGGAGGTGGTCGGAGGCAATGACGGCGATGATGGACGGCGAGTTTTCCCGGCGACCTGGGGTTAAGCGATGGGGTTGGGCTCGGGTTCTAATGTAGCGCCGGCGAGGGAAGGAGGAGGGAGGTCGGGCTGAGGCGCAGGTGATGAGGAGGACAAGCGGGGCCGATGAGGAAGTGGGGTCGCCGGCGGTGGCGGTGCAGGTGACGGTGGCGTTGGCTGCAGCGCTGGAAGGAGAACGGAGGAAGGAGGGGTGCGCGGTCGAGGTTGCGGAGGCAGGGTGATGGCGGTGGTGGTATCGTCGGCGCGGTGACTGCGGCGGCGACGGCGACGGGATGGCTAGGGTTATGGTTTCACGTGGGGTTCGTCGGGGGTTTTCTCGAGTTGAGGACGTGAGGAAAAATAATTATAGAGGGAGAGAGATTTGATGAAGAGGGAGAAGATTTAAAAAGGAAGAGAGAGAGAGAGACAGAGAAGAGAGAGAGGGTGAGGCAGTTAGAGATTAGAGAGAGATAGAGAGAATAAGAGAGAGACGGAGAGAGAGATTGGGGCCCACGAGGGTGAAACCCCCCCTCGTGATTGGCTGCCAACAAAAGAATTTTAAAAAAAGATTTTTAAGAAAGATTTGAACGTTAAATATAAGGTAAAGAATATATTATGTTTTAAATAATATTAAATCAAACGGGCATCTTTGGCGCTAAATGAAATATTTCCAAATCGCGCCCGGATTGCGCCCAAATGTTTCAAATTCAAATTATAAGATTTTAAGCGAGTTCCAAATTTTGAAAAGAGGTGTTTAATGATTAAAATGCATGTACCCAAGTCGGACACTTGCACGCGCGCGTAGACGTCCAAACTTGCCCGTTTCGCCGAACGGGACGGAATCTCGACACGCGGACGCTACCACGCGACTAGTGGCGACGAGTAGGCCAACATGGACATTTTTAATTTCATTTTCGGTGTTAAAATTTGTTAGGTGCCAAAATGATTTAACCGGTTAGAATTTAGCAATAAACACCAAACGATCAGGATAATTGGAAAGAGCAATATATAACACTCAACTAGCAATAGAAACAGTACTATTGGGCTCGGGTGTTACAGAATCACAATCCGTTAATTCAAGTTCAATAATACCAGAAATTCAACTTGATTAGGATATTTTTAAAAATGAGGTAGATGAGTTTTTCGAATCCTCTACCTCGATAATTTTTGAATCAAGTAGGATAAATTCTGGCACAAAACTCTTTGACAGCAAAATGTTCAATCACACCATTGACAAAAGTTTTGAAGAACTTTTTGCTGACGAACTTGAATTTTTAAACAATACGGATTTTGTGATTGATCAATCTCCACTTATAGAGGTTGAACCGTCACCATTCCTTCTTTCTAATCATTCACATTCATCCTCATTCTTTCTTTTCTCTAATTTCAAACCCTTTCCAGACCACCTCTTATCCTTTTCCCATTTTTTCTTGACTCGATACAACGCATTCTTCCACCAACCTATACGCTATACTGATAAAAATTTTGAATGGTTGGTGTTAACTTTTGGTCTTTGTAAAGTCTTATTTTGACCAAATGACTCACCCCCTCTTAAAATGCTTCATATTGTCTAACTCATATTTGAGGGGGGTATATTTTTGGCTCTTGAACATAACTTTTGTCCTCAAATTTGTGAGCCAAAAATAAGTTTGGGGGAAGATTTTCACTTTCATATATTCTTGCCCCCATTAATAATTTCCTCCCAAGTTTACAGGTTTTTATGATCCAGCAGATAGCAACAGTGAGGACACTGTTGAAAACAAGTTTGGGGGAGGTTTGTGCTTATTTACATATCAATTTGCATCATACTTTGCATAAGCACAACATTTTTAAAAAAAATTTAAAAAAAATTCTTTTATAATAAAAGAATAGAAAGTGAAAAATTATATATGAAAGATAGGAATAATTTAAGAAAACCAAGAAAATTAGAAGTTTTCTTAAACGAACTAGTAATAAGTAGTTATAAGCTGTTGTCCCAAGGGTTAGTAAGATGGAGGAAGTCACTAATCTGAGGATAAAAATAAGTCTGAAAAATAGTTTCTATTCTGGAAGCCAAACATTTGAATGTTGATACCCTACTATATGCACTTACACACGTCTTGAAACTCGGGATAGTAGAGGATACCTTGAAATGCTCTTGTCTAAAAGCCAAAGTATGAAGGAAATGAAAAAAAAATGAAGAAAATATAAAAAAGGTGAAAAGAAAAATGAACACTGGTTTTGTTATCGCCAAGGCAGCAATAAAAAAATATAGCAAGGGTGCCTCTTCACCTAGTGCCCTAAGGCCAACTGGTCTGGGAGTCACTGCTAAGCCTTAGGTGGTGCAAGACGAGGAAAATACTATCACCTAATCAGCAAGCACATAAGTAATCGGTCGGTAAGTACCTCAAGAAGTATTAACGGTCGCATGAAAATATGTGAGCAAATCTAAATATTCATCAAGTTAAAAAGTACTGAGGTAGATGGACAAGAGTATGATAGCTTGAATTGAATTCTCCGAGTGTAGGGATGTCCATTACACACACGTAGGGGTGTATGATCGATGTTTGGACGAAAGGTAGGAATGAAGAATAAAGATGATGTTTTATTGAGGGATAATGTGATTTCTAACATCTTTTCATGAGTATTAAGATAGGGCTCATAACAACTGAAAAGCTAGTGTAGTTGGAAACTCTTCTTTTCAAAGTCTTTCTTTTATGGTTCTTATCTTTATATGTAAATTTCACCATCTCTCTTTTATTATAGGATTTTGTGAGTGTAATCCGCTGAAAACCCTCATGAGACAACACTCCTCCTACTAGGGACACCTAGAGGTTTAACGGCTTGTTGCACGTGCTCAGTGCAATCGTATTTGCCTATAAAAGTGTGCTTAGTTTTCTTCTTTCTTTTTCTCTTTCTCTTGAATAACTAGTTTGCTCGGGACGATCAAAGTTAACTTTAGGGGTATTTGTTCAGTTGAAAATATTGCATTTTGGTATAAGTATTTTCCTTACATTTCTTAAATAATAAAAGGTGTTTATTATAAATATTAAACATATTTGGATTTATCTGCAAAATACTATTTGCCATATGTTTATATATTATAATTAATATTATGAAGGAAAATATAGGCATTTTATATTTATATAATATTTTGGTAATTGAAAATATGCATATCATATCAAATATTTTAATCACAATTCTTAAAAGATATAATATCATATAAATGGTTAGAATAATATTTCAAAATATATGCATAATATTTTAGTAATTAAAAGATGTATAGCATATCAAATATTCTTAATCATGTTTCTTAAAGATTTATTATCATATAAAGTGCATAGCATATTAAATATTCTTAATCAAGTTTCTTAAAAATTTATTACCATATATAGTGATTAAGACACTCTCTCTAATTTAATAAATAAACTAACATTATTCATAGAGATATTGTGAAAGATTTAGCTCAGGTCAAGAGATGAAGATGTTCAAGATGTCAGGATCAAAAATCTGCCAAAATCATAAAATCAATACTGACAGGGACTCAGAATCCAGGCATGGAAAGTTACCATATTAGGAAGTCACCATATATGGTAACTAGTTTTTCTTCTTTGAGGGCTATATAAAGGACCAAGGGCTAAAGTTAGAAGACATCAAGCCGACGCGATCACGAAGCCCCAGACGCTCATGCATCCGGCTGATCATCAACTGTTCGTCTACCTCCTTAGGAAAGATCGAGAAGCAACTAGTTTGTAATCATTTTCTACGGAATAAAGTGTAGATTGTTCAAGTTGATTAATAAAGGTAGTTATTTTATTTAATTCTTTTGCATTTTACATTATGTTTTCCCTCTCTGTCTTTTCATCTTCTTTTCCCAACATGCGCGAGTAATTCTCCGCTTGTTAGGGTTCGTAGGATTAGGGTAGGCTAATGGATGATGAAAATAACTAAACCCTTTTTAAGTCCTATAAAGTTTATGAACTTTATCAAAAGAATCATTAACATCCTAATCGGGCGCGCTAGCAATTCTTTGCTAGTTCCGACCGCGATTAGAGATTAGATTAATGATTGTTTTGGTAAAGGCTAGATATGAACGGAGTTCCGTGTCGAGATAAGGGTTAAGAGTGGGATTCCTTTTCCCTCCAGAAACCCTAATCTGCACGCATCACCGTCGTTCTAGTTTTAAATCTATTAAAGGATAAAAATGGTAACTTTTAATTAATCGTCCATGACTACTAAATCCTAACGAACCCTACAAGCCCCCTATTATATTAACTACATCCCTAAAATAATCTAGATCTATATTTTTGCATTAGTGCTTAACGTAGATCTAGAAACCTTTCTACGATATTCTTTATCCCTCCTATCTTTTTCAACACATCTAAACTAAGAGTAAAAGATTCAACGTTTCCCTGAGGACGACCCGTACTCATCTCGGTCTAGCTACACGCGACACCGTTATTGATTGCGGTTATTCTACAAACACTTTTTTCACATCAATCAAGCCTCAGCGCTCCTAATCAAAAAGAGCATCAGCGCTCCACATCTAGCGCAAAGCGCTGCAGAGCCTTGGCGCTCTTAATTTTGAAGAGCCTTAGCGCTCCAGATATAGCGCACTGCGCTCATTATTTGGCGCTCAGCGCCAAGCGTACCACGTGCTCCTTACGTGTGCGCTACTTAGCAGAAGCGCCTTAATACTCCACATCTAGCGCAAAGTGCTGCAGCGCCTCAGCGCTCCAAAGATAGCGCACTGCGCTCTTCGACTGGTGCAAAGCGCCAAGCGCACCACGTGCCCCTCACGTGTGCGCTGATAAAACATAAATTGTTTTTCAATAAGCCACAGAGCTATGATGAATGCTCAGCATTCAACAAAAAACAAAAATACTGTCAGAATCCAAATCAATGCTCAGCATTGTTAAAAGGGCCAAGCCCAAATAAAGGCTCAGCAGCCCAAAATGAATGTTAAACATTTTAACTTGATTGGACTTAGCCCAAGATTGGCCATAAGTCCTTAATTCTGATTAACTGAGCCCATATGCTCGCAAATCTTTTGATCTTAGTCTCAAATTGGACTACAGATCCCAACCAAAATTGGTTCAAGGGTACATCTCTTTACTCCTCTGATATTTGTCGTTGTAATCCTTCAACGTCTTCAGAGAGGTGACGGGTCCCGACAACCATACATTTCATAGACTATGACGTCTTTAAACTGGACTGTGGGGTCCTTAAACCCATGGACTATGATGTCCTTAACCTTGGACTGTGGGGTCCTTAAACCCATAGACTATGATGTCCTTAACCACGGACTGTGGGGTCCTTAAACCCATAGACTATGATGTCCTTAACCTTGGACCGTAATTTCCTTAAACTAATTATGGACCGCAATGTCCCTAAACTAAACAATAGAGCCCAAATGCTCTTTTGTCGGATCAAAACGACCCCGTTAAGTTGATCTTAGTCTGAAATTAGACTAACGTATCCTTAACAAACGTTTAAGTTGATCTTAGTTTCAAATGAGACTAACGTATCCTTAAACCCA
This sequence comes from Agapanthus africanus, assembly GCA_030015575.1. NCBI lineage: Eukaryota > Viridiplantae > Streptophyta > Magnoliopsida > Asparagales > Amaryllidaceae > Agapanthus > Agapanthus africanus. The sequence continues at coordinate 106,517,952 of JASDDO010000031.1, forward strand.
ACCCCAAACCCAAATCTAAGAAAATACAGATTTGGACTAATCCACGCCCTATGGGCGACAACATAAATTAGTCTCCATATACAATCCACGGGAAACCATAAACAAAACCAAAACACACGACACGAAGTGACCATCTGGAGAAGGAGAAAGTGGTTACCGCGATGTGGTAGCGTAATTAACTGCAGGTCTTACACCTGCAGGGAAGAGCGTCCTGTAAGTCCACGTTGCCACCCCCGGTTCTTGCGGGGAGGCGGAAACGGTATAAAAAACAAATTTTTAGCGCATGAGGTAACATGGACTAACAAAGTCGGGATCTTTTCTAAACTAAACTAGCAAGAAAGCTAAAGAGAGTTAGCTACTCGGATAAAAGGTTATACCTAACTTGAACTCCTTCTTCTTGAAACCTTTGTAGGGTTTGATGGTGCTTTCCTCGTCGCCTTCTTCCGTCAAAGATGGATCCATCTGAGGGTTCAACCTTCGGGCTCTTTCTCGGACTTTGAGTGAACTAGGATCTTTGGCTTGCTAAACCTCTAACCCTAGAGTGAGTAGAGAGTGGCTTTGGGGTGTTTTTATCTCAAGGAGATGGATTCTCAACACATGAGAAGGGAGCTCCTTGAACTAGAGGAGGAGGAAGAAGAAGAGAGGAGAGAGAAGTGTTATGATAGAATGAGCTATTCTTTTCATTTTACAACCATAACTCAAATGAAAAGAATTATCAAATTAACAATAATAATAAAAATGAAAATAGTTGATGGATGGTTTGGAATGACCACTATCATCACATTCATTAAATGAATTTGTTAGAATCAAAGAGCATCTTTGATATGTAATGATAATGGTCAAACTTTCAACCATGGTCAACAAGTCAACCTTGGTCAACAAGTCAACAAAACCCAACCATAACACAATTTCATTTAATTAATATTACTAATTGATATATCACAAATTCATTAGGGTTTGGAAAAAGACGACTGTCAACTGTGCATACACACCCGTTCCGAAACCCTAATGAAAATCCTCTTCCTCCGCCTCAAACAACTGTGCATACACACCCGCGTTCTTGTTCCGAGGAACATGAACGCAATGAGATAAAATCAACCCCAAAACATATACCAGTATCTGACTCAAACCAGATCCAGCCAGTAATATCCGTCCGGACTCCAAACGTGCACAAGTGCGCGGATGAGAACGAACCCTGTCGCAAAACCATGCGACCTCTACTCTGTTTTGCCCAATGGCGAATAGCCCTCTGTGTGGGACTCTAAAGACTCGACACTACGCTGGCAGTGGGTTTAACCACAGACCGCAAGCGGCACTAGCTGTGCGTAATGGTCCCCAGGTAGATGCCGATAAGAAGACTGACGAGGTGAACCCCATCTGAACTCCTACTGAGTCTGAGTGTGACAGTCTCCGTACAGTCCGGTCTGTTCGTCTGATACATCGCATGGCGGGCCTAGGGGGCGGTAAACGTCAGTCCCCTAATAGCGGTACAAGTCGTGTCGGAGTGAGGCCCAAAACACCCTGAGATAACACTGGAAGCCTACCAGTATATCTCGCTTGCCCTGGCCAGGGACTACTCGTGTAATGGCTCTCCTAGACACAGCGCGATGTCAACCCCCAATACCGGGAGAGACGAATCCTGTCTAACCGTCACTGCCTCCAAGTTCTTCGGGACTGCACCCAACTACTATCTGTTTGCACGACTCCTTTGAGCCGTGGTAGGGTAGTGATCAAAATGCAGTGGGAACACACTCGAGGCGAAGTGCCAGTGTCAAGTCAGCGGACTAAGCTGTACTCATGTCACCTGGGAACTGATAACTGACGATAGGTATAATACCAACCTGTCAGTTCCCGACGAGTCCTGTCCAGTATACTCGTAACCTAACGAGCACCCGTATACTATCTCCAGTACGACGTACTGATGGCTGTGGGACAGACCATCTCCGACACCGGGATGAGAAGCGCATACGCTAGTCTACTACGGAGTATCGATGCCCTGTCTCGATAGTCCTGCGACTAGGGACCTGTATAAGGATGTGCTTATGGATTACCCAGCCCCCACTAGTGTGACTGCCATCACAACGCTGGTAATCAAGCAAAGATCCTAAGGGCTCCACTAATGTGTATAGGTGATATACTAAAATAAACACATGTACACATTGAAGTAGAAACAAACCAAGTAGCATACTACTATATTGAGCAAGATTGTTTATACAAGATGAATATCCCAAGCTTCCATTAAGTAATATACAAACTAGTATGATACAGTAATGGCCTCTAGGGCATATACACTAACAATCTCCCACTTGCACTAAGGCCATGTACTGGCGTATCGAAGACCTATCATCTCGATCAGCCGCTCGAACTGAGTCTGGGGTAAAGCCTTGGTGAATGGATCTGCAGTGTTTTCTTCTGAAACAACCCTCCGAACCTCGATCTCCTTGCGATCCACGATCTCCCTGATCAGGTGATACCGCCTCAAGATGTGTCTGGATCTCTGATGGGACCTGGGTTCCTTCGCTAAAGCTATAGCCCCGTTGTTGTCGCAATACAGAGGTATTGGATCAAAAATGGACTGAACCACCTGAAGTTCTTTCAAGAACTTCCTCATCCAGACGGCTTCTTTTGCGGCATCAGATGCAGCGATATATTCCGCTTCCATCGTCGAGTCTGCAACGGTTTCCTGTTTGGAACTCTTCCAACACACCGCCCCTCCATAGAGGGTAAAGACAAAACCCGACATGGACTTGGAATCATCCTTGTCACTCTGGAAGCTGGAGTCAGCAAAGGCCTCGATCTGGAGATCTTTTCCGCCATACACCAAGAACATCTCCTTAGTCCTTCTCAGGTACTTGAGAATGTTCTTTACCGCTATCCAGTGTTTCTCCCTAGGGTTTGACTGATACCGTCTTACCACACTCAGTGCATAAGCTACATCCGGTCTGGTACACAACATCGCATACATTATAGAGCCTACCACAGAAGCGTAGGGTATAATAGACATGCGATCCCTCTCCAAATCAGTCTTGGGAGACATCTCTTTAGAGAGGGTGATCCCGTGACAAGCCGGTAGGTTACCGCGCTTGGAATCTTCCATACTGAATCTTTTCAGTATGGTGTCGATGTACCTGGACTGAGAAAGTCCTAATATCCTCTTGGATCTATCACGATGGATCCGGATCCCCAGGATGTATGAGGCATCACCCAGGTCTTTCATGGAGAACCTGTGTGATAAGAACCCCTTGACAGATTGTAGCATAGGAATGTCATTTCCTATTAAGAGAATGTCATCCACGTATAAAACGAGGAATACTACAGTTCTCGCTACAAATCTACTATAGATGCATGGTTCATCTGGATTTTTGATAAAGCCAAATTCCTTGACCGTCTCATCAAAACAGATGTTCCAACTCCGCGATGCCTGCTTTAGTCCATAGATGGACTTAAGCAACTTGCACACCTTTCCGTTGCTCCCACTCTGAATGAAACCCTCTGGCTGATCCATATAGACACACTCCTCTAAATTTCCATTTAGAAAAGCGGTCTTTACGTCCATCTGCCAAATCTCATAATCGTGGAAGGCAGCAATGGCAAGAAGGATCCGAATGGATTTCAGCATAGCCACTGGAGAAAAGGTTTCGTCATAGTCCAAACCAGGTCTTTGACGAAAACCCTTTGCAACAAGTCTAGCTTTATAGGTCTCAACCTGTCCATCTACACCAATCTTCCTTTTGAAGATCCACTTGCATCCTACGGGTTTTACCCCGTCTGGAGCAATGTCCAACGTCCATACTTTGTTGGTGTACATGGACTCCATTTCGGTCCGCATTGCATCCAGCCATTTTACCGAGTCAACGCTCTGAACGGCCTGCTGGAAGCTAGTAGGCTCATCATAATCTATGATGCAATCCTCTTTATCCCCGTCTATGAGAAAACCGTAGTATCTCTCGGGCGGATGAGACTGCCTACTACTCCTGCGGAGCGGCGTAGGAATGTCCTGTTCTTTTGAACCCTCTGGTTCCACTAAGCTTTCAGTAATAGTCTGTGGTTCTGGAATTTCTTCCAGTTCTATTGCACTCCCACTTATTTCTTTTTCTAAGAACTGATGTTCCAGAAAATGGGCATTACGAGAAACAAGGACTTTTTGTTCCTCTGCGTAATAGAAAAGATACCCCCTGGAGTTCTTTGGGTATCCCACAAACTTGCACAGTACTGAGCGTGCCTCGAGCTTGTCCGTATGCTGCTTTTTGACATAAGCTGGACATCCCCAAATCTTCAGGTACTGAAGATAGGGTTTCTTCCCACTCCATAACTCATATGGTGTGGTAGGCACAGTCTTAGTAGGAACTCGGTTCAAAAGGTATGCAGCTGATTCTAGCGCATACCCCAGAATGATCACGGTAACTCAGCGTTACTCATCATGGACCGTACCATATCCAATAGGGTCCGGTTCCGTCTCTTCGATACACCGTTATGTTGCGGAGTGTATGGAGGAGTAAGCTGAGAGAGAATTCCATTCTCTTTTAAGTAATTCAGGAACTCGGCACTTAAGTATTCTCCACCTCGATCCGATCTTAGAATCTTGATACTTTTGCCGGTTTGTTTTTCTACTTCATTCTTATATTCCTGGAACTTTTCAAAGGCTTCGGACTTATGTTTCATTAAGAAGACATAACCGTACCTTGAAAAATCATCCGTGAAGGTAATGAAGTAAGAATAACCGCTTCGCGCATGTATAGACATTGGACCGCACACGTCGCTGTGTGCGAGTCCCAAGAGCTCGCTCGCTCTTACTCCGTGTCCAGTGAACGGAGTCTTTGTCATCTTTCCTTTGAGACAGGATTGACAAGTGGCATACGATTGATATTCGAACGGATCCAAATATCCTTCTGTATGTAACTTAGTCAATCTTCTCTCATTGATGTGACCCAGTCTACAATGCCATAAGAAAGTCTGATTGATTTCCGGAGACTTTCTTTTGTGTGTATTCAGGACATTGAAAATCTGTGGTTGGTTTAATACGTATATACCATTGCTCAATGTACCTGACCCAATCAGAACTTGATTAAGGTGAATGTTTACAACATTACTTACAAACGCAAATTCATAACCTTCTTTAGAAACCAAAGATACAGAAATGATATTACAAGTTGCGTTGGGTACAAAAAAGCAATTACGCAAAACCAAAACATGCCCATCTGACATTCCCAGGTGATAGTCCCCCACGGCTTTAGCATCCATGCTAGCTCCGTTTGCAACTCTGAGGGTCATGTCACCTGCCTTCAAAACCCTACGGTTTCTCAATGCCTGCAAAGAATTACAGATATGAGATCCTGATCCGGTATCCAATACCCAGGAAGTAGAGTTTATCGAAAGACAGTTTTCAATAACCTACACACCTGAAGCTGAAACTGCAACCTGCTTCAGTTCCTGTGTCCTGGCCTTCCAAGCCCTGCAATCTTTCTTCCAGTGTCCACTCTTATGACAATAGAAGCATTCTTCTTTATCCACAAGTTTCCCCGCTATCTTTGTTGCTTTCGCCTTTCCCTTCATATCCACTTTACTAACACCGCTCCGTTTACATAAATTGTTTTTCAATAAGCCACAGAGCTATGATGAATGCTCAGCATTCAACAAAAAACAAAAATACTGTCAGAATCCAAATCAATGCTCAGCATTGTTAAAAGGGCCAAGCCCAAATAAAGGCTCAGCAGCCCAAAATGAATGTTAAACATTTTAACTTGATTGGACTTAGCCCAAGATTGGCCATAAGTCCTTAATTCTGATTAACTGAGCCCATATGCTCGCAAATCTTTTGATCTTAGTCTCAAATTGGACTACAGATCCCAACCAAAATTGGTTCAAGGGTACATCTCTTTACTCCTCTGATATTTGTCGTTGTAATCCTTCAACGTCTTCAGAGAGGTGACGGGTCCCGACAACCATACATTTCATAGACTATGACGTCTTTAAACTGGACTGTGGGGTCCTTAAACCCATGGACTATGATGTCCTTAACCTTGGACTGTGGGGTCCTTAAACCCATAGACTATGATGTCCTTAACCACGGACTGTGGGGTCCTTAAACCCATAGACTATGATGTCCTTAACCTTGGACCGTAATGTCCTTAAACTAATTATGGACCGCAATGTCCCTAAACTAAACAATAGAGCCCAAATGCTCTTTTGTCGGATCAAAACGACCCCGTTAAGTTGATCTTAGTCTGAAATTAGACTAACGTATCCTTAACAAACGTTTAAGTTGATCTTAGTTTCAAATGAGACTAACGTATCCTTAAACCCAACCCCAAACCCAAATCTAAGAAAATACAGATTTGGACTAATCCACGCCCTATGGGCGACAACATAAATTAGTCTCCATATACAATCCACGGGAAACCAAAAACAAAACCAAAACACTCGACACGAAGTGACCATCTGGAGAAGGAGAAAGTGGTTACCGCGATGTGGTAGCGTAATTAACTGCAGGGCTTACACCTGCAGGGAAGAGCGTCCTGTAAGTCCACGTTGCCACCCCCGGTTCTTGCGGGGAGGCGGAAACGGTATAAAAAACAAATTTTTAGCGCATGAGGCAACATGGACTAACAAAGTCGGGATCTTTTCTAAACTAAACTAGCAAGAAAGCTAAAGAGAGTTAGCTACTCGGATAAAAGGTTATACCTAACTTGAACTCCTTCTTCTTGAAACCTTTGTAGGGTTTGATGGTGCTTTCCTCGTCGCCTTCTTCCGTCAAAGATGGATCCACCTGAGGGTTCAACCTTCGGGCTCTTTCTCGGACTTTGAGTGAACTAGGATCTTTGGCTTGCTAAACCTCTAACCCTAGAGTGAGTAGAGAGTGGCTTTGGGGTGTTTTTATCTCAAGGAGATGGATTCTCAACACATGAGAAGGGAGCTCCTTGAACTAGAGGAGGAGGAAGAAGAAGAGAGGAGAGAGAAGTGTTATGATAGAATGAGCTATTCTTTTCATTTTACAACCATAACTCAAATGAAAAGAATTATCGAATTAACAATAATAATAAAAACGAAAATAGTTGATGGATGGTTTGGAATGACCACTATCATCACATTCATTAAATGAATTTTGCTAGAATCAAAGAGCATCTTTGATATGTAATGATAATGGTCAAACTTTCAACCATGGTAAACAAGTCAACCTTGGTCAACAAGTCAACAAAACCCAACCATAACACAATTTCATTTAATTAATATTATTAATTGATATATCACAAATTCATTAGGGTTTGGAAAAAGATGACTGTCAACTGTGCATACACACCCGTTCCGAAACCCTAATGAAAATTCTCTTCCTCCGCCTCAAACAACTGTGCATACACACCCGCGTTCTTGTTCCGAGGAACATGAACGCAATGAGATAAAATCAACCCCAAAACATATACCAGTATCTGACTCAAACCAGAGCCAGCCAGTAATATCCGTCCGGACTCCAAACGTGCACAAGTGCGCGGATGAGAACGAACCCTGTCGCAAAACCATGCGACCTCTACTCTGTTTTGCCCAATGGCGAATAGCCCTCTGTGTGGGACTCTAAAGACTCGACACTACGCTGGCAGTGGGTTTAACCACAGACCGCAAGCGGCACTAGCTGTGCGTAACGGTCCCCAGGTAGATGACGATAAGAAGATTGACGAGGTGAACCCCATCTGAACTCCTACTGAGTCTGAGTGTGACAGTCTCCGTACAGTCCGGTCTGTTCGTCTGATACATCGCATGGCGGGCCTAGGGGGTGGTAAACGTCAGTCCCCTAATAGCGGTACAAGTCGTGTCGGAGTGAAGCCCAAAACACCCTGAGATAACACTGGAAGCCTACCAGTATATCTCGCTTGCCCTGGCCAGGGACTACTCGTGTAATGGCTCTCCTAGACACAGCGCGATGTCAACCCCCAATACCGGGATAGACGAATCCTGTCTAACCGTCACTGCCTCCAAGTGCTTCGGGACTGCACCCAACTACTACCTGTTTGCACGACTCCTTTGAGCCGTGGTAGGGTAGTGATCAAAATGCAGTGGGAACACACTCGAGGAGAAGTGCCAGTGTCAAGTCAGCGGTCTAAGCTGTACTCATGTCACCTGGGAACTGATAACTGACGATAGGTATAATACCAACCTGTCAGTTCCCGACGAGTCCTGTCCAGTGTACTCGTAACCTAACGAGCACCCGTATACTATCTCCAGTACGACGTACTGATGGCTGTGGGACAGACCATCTCCCACACTGGGATGAGAAGCGCATACGCTAGTCTACTCCGGAGTATCGATGCCCTGTCTCGATAGTCCTGCGACTAGGGACCTGTATAAGGATGTGCTTATGGATTACCCAGCCCCCACTAGTGTGACTGCCATCACAACGCTGGTAATCAAGCAAAGATCATAAGGGCTCCACTAATGTGTATAGGTGATATACTAAAATAAACACATGTACACATTGAAGTAGAAACAAACCAAGTAGTATACTACTATATTGAGCAAGATTGTTTATACAAGGTGAATATCCCAAGCTTCCATTAAGTAATATAAAAACTAGTATGATACAGTAATGGCCTCTAGGGCATATACACTAACACGTCCCCACAATCAAAAAACCCTCAAATGAGTGGGAATCTGACGAAGTCTGCTACATCGGTCGCATCCGTCTAAACCTTCGATGCACGGTGCCATAAATCAACTTGGAATCTTCGGAGAGGTGGACGGATAGCACCAATTAGCATCTGCCCTCGAAATTCAGGCAAGACGGACCTGCGCGGTCGCGTCCCCATTTTCAGCGGAGAACATGCCCCTAGGAGAACTCGACTCAAATCGTACAGAGCTCTCTCCTTTCCCTGATTGCTCTCTTATGCCCATAGCGCGCCTAAAGAACCTTCAAGGGCTGTTGTATACAGGATGCGAGGCTTTCCTTTAACCGGAGCGGTCAGTTCCGGCGGGTTCTGCGGATATTGCTTGATTTCGTCCAGTGCACTTTGGCATTTATGATCCCAAACGAACGGGGTCCCCTTCTTCGTCAGGTGACTGTAGGGACGGCATTTTCCAGAGAGGTTGGCTATGAACCGCCGGATATACACGAGCTTTCCTTGGAGAGACCACAATTGTTTAAGAGTTCTTGGCATGGGCATTTCCATAATCGCCTTGATCTTTGATGGGTCTATTTCGATACCTCTGTGTCGTATGATGAATCCTTGGAATTTGCCGGAGGAGACTCCAAATGCGCATTTCAGAGGATTCATCTTTAGATTGTATTTCCGAAGACACTAAAATACTATTTTTAGATGCTCCCAATGCTCCTCGTACGATTTGCTTTTCACCACAAGGTCGTCGATATAACATTCGACAATCTCGTGTATGAGGTCGTCGAAGATCTTCGTCATGGACCTCTGGTAGGTAGTTCCATCGTTCTTCAGACCGAAGGGCATATAGCAGAATATGCCCAGCGGAGTCCGAAAGGCGGTGTGCTTTTGGTCTTCAGGATGCGTTTTTATTTGATTGTAGCCTGAAGATCCATGTTCCCCCAATCAGAGCAAGGCTCTGTTTGAATTTTGAAAATTCAAATTTTGAAGCAACGCTTCGGTTCCCGTGCGCTGCGCGCAACGCGCCACGTGTCAGAAGTTGACACGGCAGCACAACGCCCAAGGCAGTACGTCCAATCAGAGCAAGGCTCTTTAAAAAACATAAGCAACACTCAACTGCGCAAGCGCGCCGCAGCGCGACACGTGTCTGCGCAGTTGCGCAAGCACGACTGCGCAAGCGCACGGCTGCGCGACACGTGTCTGCGCAGTTGCGCAACCACAACTGCGCAAGCGCACGGCAGCGCGACACGTGTCTGCGCAGTTGCGCAAGAACAACTGCGCAAGCGCACGGCTGCGCGACACGTGTCTGCGCAGTTGTGCAAGCGCAACTGCGCAAGGGCACCGCTGCGCGACACGTGTCTGTGCAGTTGCTCAAGCGCTGCTGCGCAAGCGCACCGCTGCGCGACACGTGTCACTCACTGGGAGAGTTGTGCAAAACAGAATAAATCTTGTTAAAACAAGAAGATTTTCTTGTATAAGGCAGGAGCCTTTGGATCAAAGATCCAACGGTGGGGAAAATTCCCCAAATCACTCAGGAAAAGATTTATTGAACAAATTTAACTAATTTTTGAGCACTATAAAAAGGACCCCAGACCTCATTTCAATAAGGACATCTGGTTTTAAAAAAAAAGAAGAAAGAAGAGAACTCTTGAGAACTTCTTGAGAACACAAAAAAGAAGGTAAAAACCTTTAAAACAAGAGAGAATTCTCTTAGGAATAGATCATTGATCTAAGAAAAAGATCAGTGATCTTCAACAAATAAATAAAAATAATAAAAATAGTGCCTTGCACTTGCTATGAACCTTTGGTTCTCTGAAACAAGGAGAAACAAGGAAAAACTTGTTTTTCTTTGATCCAAATCAGGGGATAAAAAGTGCCTTGCACTTCTGTTCTTGAATCTAAAAGATTCTTGGTGCTTTGCATAAATGCAATGCATTACTTGAAGGGCCAGGCCCAAATCAAAAAGACCTAGCAGGCAAAAATAAATTGCAAAGCAATAAAAAGGGCAGAGCCCAAATGAAATTGATGTTTTGCATCATTTATAAAGGGCAGAGCCCAAATGAAATTGATGCTTTACATCATTTATAAAGGGCAGAGCCCAAAGCAAATTGATGCTCTGCATCTTTTTGGGCAAAGCCCAAATAAAAATAAAAAAAGATGCAATGCAAAAGCGAATAAATGTTGGACATTTTCAACTGGACTTGCCCAATCATAGCCATAAGTCCTTAAATTAAATTGACTGAGCAAAATGGCTCTCCTAAATCAATGTACATCCGGTACGAGGGTACATCTCCGAACTCCTTTGACATCCATCGTTGTAATTTCTCAACGACGTCAAAGAGGTGACGAGTCCCAACGACCAGATACCCATATTGGACCGAAACGTCCTTAAACTAATATTGGACCGAAACGTCCCTAAACTAATGTCGGACCGAAACGTCCTTAAACTAATATCGGACCACCACGTCCCTAAACTGGCGATGGACCACCACGTCCCTAAACTGGAATACGGACCACCACGTCCCCAAAACTGGAATGCGGACCACCACGTCCCTAAACTGGCGATGGACCACCACGTCCCTAAACTAGAAAAAGGACCACTACGTCCCTAAACTGAAACAATAGAGCCTCCAAAAGCTCTTTTGCCGGATCTAAACGGTCCCATTTAAGTTGATCTTAGCCCCAAACACGGCTAACGTATCCTTAAACATTCAAATGGATTATAAAACTCCCAATCAACTCTGGTACGAGGGTACATCTCCGAGCTCCTCTGATACATGTCGTTGTAATCCTTCAACGACGTCGGAGAGGTGACGAGTCCCGATGGCCATACATTAAATTAATCACTATGTTAAGTTGATCTTAGTCTAAAACAGGACTAACCTATCCTTAACGAACGTTTAAGTTGATCTTAGCCGCAACGCAACTAATGCATCCTTAAACTAAAAACACCAAACCCAAATCTAAGTAAATACGGATTTGGACTAATCCACGTCCTACGGGCGACGGCATTACTCAGTCTCCATATACAATCCACGGGCAACCACAAAAAAAACAAACACACACAACACAAAGTGAAATTCTGGAGAAGGAGAAAGTTGTTGCCGCGATGCGGTAGCGTAATTAACTGCAGGGGCTTGTGCCTACAGGGAAGAGCGTCCTCACAATCAAAAACCCCTCACCCTGAGGGGGAATCTGACGAAATCTGCTACATCGGCCGCATCCGTCTAAACCTCCGATACACGGTGCCATAAATCAACTTGGCATCTTCGGAGAGGTAGACGGATAAAACCACATAGCATCTGCCCCGAATCTCAGGCGAGACGCTAAGTCTGCGCCGCCATTCGGAGGGGAACAGATTCTGGCACGCCCGGTGGGACCTCTTCCTCTTTCCACTCCACACTTCGTGTGTCGTCTTCGCGAACCAATCGCGGTTTGTTAAATGGTTGCCTTCGGATTTCAAGTTGCTAAGATTTGGTCTTTTGTCTGGCGCAGAACTCAAGCATCCATGGATTCTAACTGCACCAAATGCGCGAAGTACCACTGCAACGGACGCTCCACCTCACCGAGAGGTGTAACATATGGGCCCCAAGCGGCCTCTTTCCTCGCTCTGCCGGTAGAACAGGTGACCCAGGCCACCACCGGCCTGTTTTTCGGGACCATGGTCCTACCTACAAGCTTCTCTATTCCGATACCTGCGCCGGAAGTGAACAAGAGGTCGGTGTTCGACCGGCTCACTGCTACCACGACCCCTGTCAACGGGTCATCCGTTACCAAACCGACAGCCTCTGTTTTCACCAGACTGAATCAGAACTCTAAATTGGCTGTCCCAAAGAGGGCAACGGCCGCTGTTTCGGAAGTCGTTAAGGCGGCTTCTCCCGCCAAAGAGTCAGTCTTTTCAAGATTGACGATTCCTGCTCCTACCCCTGCTCGAGGATCCGTCCTCGACAGGTTGAATATCATCCCTCAAAGGACAACCTCAGTCTTTGAGAGGTTAACACCAGCGGCACCCTATTCAGATAGGGGGCAAAAAGAAGCCATCTCTATCTCTGAGTCAGTCCCAACGGCTCGTCGTGCTCGACGTCACCATTAGCAACGAGTGAGGAAGGCAGGGGGCAACTCCCCCTCAGGGATAACTCCACCTGCTCCTGTGGTGGAGGTCAATGCTGCTGTTCCAACTGGGAACAGCTTTGAATTACTGAGGAAGGTGAGAAAGAACTCTCCAATTGCTACATTGAAAAGATCTCCTCCGCCTATGGAGAAAGCTCTGGAGACAAAGCAGGAACAGCCCCCTCAACGGCTGTCGTCGAGAATTTATAAAGTTTGGCGGAGGGTTCAAGACTCCGTGAATGACCCAGACCACTTTCATCGCCAGAAAAAGGCAAAGGTGGAAAAGGACATAACCCGCCCCATTAAACAGCGAGGGGCAACAATTGCTAGGATGCCCACTTCAACGGCTCCTTCAACCTCAATGGTCCACAAAAGAAGAAGGCCAGAGAAAGCTCCCGTGACACTGGCAAAGTTTAAAAGCGGTGAACCTAAACGCCCCAAGTCAGGGGGCATAACAGTTCATACGGTTTATATGGCTTCTGGAAAGGAGGAAAGCCGCACTTCTACGGGTCACCGACCGCTCACCCGATCAGTGACCAAGGCTCAGGAGCAGCAACAAAAGCTCCAGGAGATGATGAATGCCATGGCCGCACTTACAGAGCCGAAAGAAAACCCTGAAGCGTCCTTAGATGAGCGCCAAGAGGAAGAGACTGACGCCGAGTTCCTTCGCCGAATATTGGAAAAGAAGGACAAAGAGGCTGCTGAACAAGCGGCCAACATACAGCGTATGGGCCTCCTCTTCCAGGACATGATAGGGATGATGATACAACAAGATTCCCCGACTGAAGAACCCCCGATCGTCCTTGGAGATGATAGGGGAGAGACATCAAATCCTCAGCCCGTTCTGTCAACAGCTAAAGAGGATACAATCTCTAAAACTGATCTGGACGAATACATAGCCCAGCAAATAAGGGTTCATCATGCGGCCGAGGCAGCCGGCCATGTCGTAAAAACGGGGCGGCCATATCCGGACTGGTATGACCAAATCAAGTACCCGCCGGGTTACACAATTCCCAAGTTCCATGTCTACAAGGGGACCGGCAATCCCCATCAGCATGTTGCCCAGTTCAGGGCGCTTTGCGGTAACACCGGCGGTGATGACAAGCTTTTGCTCCGCAAGTTCGTTGGAAGTCTATCAGATACGGCGTTCGAGTGGTAATCTGAACTTCCTAATGATTCTATTAAAACCTTCGCGGAAATGGAGCTGCTGTTTACCCAACTTTTTGCAAGTGCCAGTGAACGTACCCCGATGACGGCACTGATTAACGCTATGGTAAAACCCGGCGAGACATGGGTTCAGTACGCTATACGGTGGCGTAATCTATGGTCGAAGTGTGAACAGCGCATAGAAGAAGCCCCTACGGTGGGAATGTTTGTTGGAACCCTTGATCCACAAGCAACCATCTCACAATTTATGATGTTCTTCAAGCCGACTTCCTTCCAGGCTTTGATTGACAAACTAGCGCAGATGGACCAGATGGGCCATAAACCCCCTCTCCCAAAGCCAGACTCCCGAAATGACAAAGGAAAGGGAAAAACGATCGTTGTCGCTAATGCTCAACAACAACCGAGCAACTCGAAGCCGGTTGCTCGTCCAAACAATACGCGCCTGTACGTACCCCTTGAGGATAGGATGGGACGTTCTTATTCCTTCCCCCGCGATAAAACGAGGAGGCTATTCGAGCTGGCATTGCGCAACAGACTCATAAATCTGCCAGATCCAAAACGCCCGTTGCAACCAAGTGACGTCAACGAGCCTAATTACTGCCCTTATCATCGAGTGCTAGGACATCCGATCGAAGACTGTTACGTTTTCAAAAATTGGCTTGAAAACCAGTACCGACAGGGCAAATTTGCGTTATCTGACAAATGGAAGGTGAATCCTCCGCAGCCCCACACTGCTAAGGGGACAAATACACCGGGGGCAACGTGCTCCGTCATTGAAGAAGCTCCTTGGGAGGTTATATTATCAGCCAAAACGAGGAGAATGATAAATGATCTTCGGACGTGTCCAGCGATCAAGTGGAAGAACCCATTAGAACCACAGGTCGTTGAGGGGATGTTGAAGCCACGTCCAACTTCAAAGGCCAATGATGGGGGTTCAAGGGGTTCAAGCACTAGCGGCCAGTCGTCAAAGTCTTCGAAAAAGAAGAAGAAGTCCAAGAAGCCCGTAAAGCCTAGCGACAAGCGCACGGACTTGCAAAAGCAAATTGACGCGCTGGAAGAATATAACCAAAAGGCGCGGACTCCCATCACGCTCCAAGAGTTCCTCAATCACGTCTTTCAAGAGGAAGATGAGGGAGAAAGTTCATCAGATGAATCCGAGGAAAATGTGGCGAGCTGTCATATGATCTCCCATTCGATCACGAACGATGAAGAGACTTCGGGCACTAAAACGCTGGGGGCAGATACCGAATCAAGAATTCTGAAGCTATCAGTCGAAATGATTGACGCGTTTCTTGACGAAGCTCGACTAAAAAGTAAAGCTGATCGAGAACGCGAAATGGCTATATTTGAAAGGGCCAAACGCCGGCGACTTAATGAAAGAGCTGAGATAATCCCGCTGGAGCGAAATGCCTCCGCCGTTGACAAAAGCCAATTCAATATGAGGAAAAAGTTTGTTAAGGCCATATCAATGGGCATGAAGCTACCAACCTCTGAAGGAAACATCACCGGTGAATCGGAAATGCACCCCTCCTATTGCTTGTACCATCAGAAGGTGTCGCATCCCACTAAAGATTGTAAAGCTTTCGATAAGTGGTGGCAAGGATATGTTACTCACCGGCAACAATTTAAGCGGGAAAAACGCAAAGCTCGCCGAGAGCAGGGCAGAACGATCAAAGTGCTTGATAAAACTACCGGTGGCTGTTGCATGATTGACGCCGGAGGATCACAAGTGCCTATATTTGGGAGCGATTCTGATGAGGAGTTGAGCTTGGCCCCCTCTTCAAAGAATCCACCTCGGGAAAAGAAGAAGGACCGAAGGTTTGCGAGAATATACAGCTACGCAATCGGACGCTACCTGAAAAGAATCTCGGACCCTTAAACAAGAAAGACAAAGGGAAAGAGAAGGTCTCTGAAGACATCGCCTTGGATGACCGAGTTGCGGAAGAGTTAACCGCCAAGAACCCGCCAAAGAGGAATAAAGTGGATTACAATGTCTTGGCGCATCTGAGAAAGCTACCCTCACAACTCAGCATTCTCGATGCCCTATTGCTATCAAAAGAGGCGAGGGATTCTTTGATTAAAGCGCTACAAGATCCGGACCAGTTCCAAGCCTTCTTGGCCGAAGAAAAGATGAAGGATGAGTTGGAAGAGGTGCACACGGCCGACGTTGCTTTCGGCGATGAAGACCTTCTCCTCGGGACGTGCGAACACAATCGTCCCCTTTATGTCTCAGGATACTGCCATGACATAAAGATAGGTAAAATCTTGGTCGATAACGGATCATCTGTTAATCTACTCAATATGCGGGTGTTAAAGGAAATTTGCATGAGCGTCCAACACCTCGCCCGGGACAAGATCACCATCTCCGGTTTTGACTCCCAATCCTCAAAGACTCTTGGATCTGTGATATTGACGTTACGCTTCGGGCTACTCGTCACAGATATTAAATTCCATGTCATAGATGCCAAGACGTGCTACAATGCTCTGCTCGGTCGACCATGGTTGCAAGAATACAATATCATCCCTTCTACACAACATCAGTGTATGAAATATTGTAAGGATGGTCTCGAGTACACTGTGGCAGGAGAATTGAATCCGTTTTCCGTGAATGAAGTTCGCAAGTATGAAGATGCCAAATACTTTTTGCCGAGTTTTGAGGACACGGAAATGTGTCACAAGCCGGAGAACAAGACTAACGCCACCATCCCTATCTTCGGCAGTGACACCGAGGACGAAGAGGATATAATTTATGCGGGTCCATCCCAATCCGCCAAGCCGGGACCATCCGTTCCTTCATTGATCTTTGGTAGTGATTCAGAGGATGAAGTTCACGCTGTATTCCCTGCTCGGCTTTCAATACGGGCTTCTGCCGATGAAGAGCGAAGTCTGTAGATAACCATGGTGCCGCTTGAACATTACAAAGAACTGGATGCACTCGACACCAACAGTGTGGAAGAATTGCAGACATTTTATGTCCCTCCTGGACGAAAAGGCGAGAAGGCAATCCTATTCTACCATTCTGAAGAAAACAAGGTCGAAAAAGAAGTTTGGCATGGCGCGGATCCCACGCTCGACAGACTTCAGCCTATCCGTCTTCCCAGATATTATACCGAAGGTTTGAAGAAACTGCTGAAACGCCAGGGGATATCCTTCACACAGACCGTTAGAAAGGCCAAATTCTATGACAAGGTTTGGAATGTCCCCGGGACTCAACGCAAACTGCCTAACGGGAGAATGGAAACAAAAGGGCTTGGGTACATCCGGTCAAAGAAACGAGAGCTAGTAAACAGCTGTTACGTCATGTATGACTTCGATGAAGAAGCGGACGCTCAATGGGAGGACGCTAATCCTAAGCCAATAAAAGTCCCCGATGAAAAATTGCCCGGTCCATCATTTGAAGAACAAATGGACAGGCTTATAAGAGAAGCTGGTCAAAAAGTCCAAGATGATCACAACCGCGAGACGGCCATCTATGAGAAAGCCAAGACGCAACGCCTTCTCCAACAAGCCGGGAAGGATGAAAATGCCGCTCCTTGTCAACCTGCTACAAAAAAGGTTCGACGCGAAAGCAAAGACAAGTCGAAAGGCAAAAAAGGCGCTCAACAACCACAAAGCAGAGCTAAGAAACCACGCATCCGAGAGTCGAGCGTTATTGACCTAGCCCTCATGAAGAAAATGGGTCGAGCATACTCATTTCCTCAGAACAAAACAAGGAAGATACTTGATCTTGCTCTAAAACATCAAATGCTTACATTGCCAGAGTCTAAACACCCTGAGCAAGCAGGCGAAGTCTCCAACCCAAATTATTGCTCTTACCATCGAGTAGTAGGGCATCCGCTTGAAGATTGCTTCACCTTTAAGAATTGGGTTGAGGACCAATATCAGCTTGGCAAATTCGCGTTGTCTGACAACTGGAGGGTAGCGCCGCCACAAAAGCACGAACCCGAAAACACAAGAACAGAACCAACTCCGCATTGGGATTGGCAGAAAATTCGCACTTGTCACGTGATAACGATATTAAAAGAAGAGTCCGAGGACATGAACAGCCTTCCCTGGTGCTTCGAAAACAGTAATGATGGGGTGATCTCAGAATTTCCCCCAGCTCCGAAAGAACTGGAGGATGGAATACATACAACTGCAGATAACCTCAAGAAAATTGAGTTGGGGACGGTAAACGATCCGCGACCGACATTTGTCAGCGAGCTGCTGTCTGAAGAGAGAGTGGCGGCGTTAAAGGACGTCCTCATACAGCATAAAGATTGCTTCGCATGGAACTATTCCGAGATGCCAGGACTAGATCCAGAAGTTGCTGTACATAGACTGGCGATATCCCCGGGTGTCAAGCCAGTTAAACAAGCGCCTCGAGCTCGAAATGAGCATCAACGCCGAAGTCAAAAAGCTGATAGACTCCGGCTTTATCCATGAAGTTCAATACCCTGAATGGATCGCTAACATCATCCCGGTGATGAAGAAAAATGGGACAGTGCGCATATGCGTGGACTTTCGGGATCTCAATAAAGCTTGCCCGAAGGATGATTTCCCAGTGCCAGTCACCGAACTGATGATAGACAACACATCCACTCATGAGGTTTTCTCCTTCATGGATGGCTCATCAGGGTATAATCAGATAAAGATGCATCCCGAAGACCAGAAGCACACCACCTTCAGGACCCCTCTGGGTATATTCTGTTATAAAGTGATGCCCTTCGGATTAAAGAACGCCGGTGCCACTTACCAAAGGGCCATGACGAAGATCTTTGATGACCTTATACATGAAATCGTCGAGTGCTATATCGATGACCTTGTGGTTAAGAGCAAATCATACGAGGAACATCTCGAGCATCTAAAGACTGTATTTCAACGCCTTCGGCAATACAGCTTGAAAATGAATCCGCTTAAGTGTGCGTTCGGAGTTTCCTCAGGCAAATTCCTGAGATTCATTGTTCGACATCGAGGTATTGAAATAGATCCGTCAAAGATCAAAGCGATCATGGAAATGCCTCCGCCGAGAACTCTCAAACAGCTACGGTCTCTCCAAGGGAAGCTCGCATACATACGGCGATTTATAGCCAACCTTTCAAGCAAGTGTCGTCCCTATAGCCACCTGATGAAGAAGGGAACCCCGTTTGTCTGGGATCAAAAGTGCAAAAGTGCACTACACGAGATCAAGCAATACTTGCAGAACCCACCGGTATTGGCTGCTCCGGTTAAAGGAAAACCCCTCATTCTTTATACGACCGCCCTCGAAGGTTCTTTAGGCGCATTATGGGCGCAAGAGAACGACCAAGGAAAGGAGAGAGCACTCTATTACCTAAGTCGAGTTCTACTGGGGGCAGAAAGCAACTACTCCCCCATTGAAAAACACTGTCTGGCGTTGATCTTCGCAATAACAAAGCTTAAACACTACGCATTAGCACATGAAGTCCGTCTTATTTCGAAAGTGGACCTTCTCAAATATCTAATGTCAAAAGCCATATTGACAGGGCGACTCGCTAAATGGGCCCTGCTGTTGATGGAATTTTCGATAACATATCAACCTCTCAGGGCAGTAAAAGGCCAGGCCATCGCCGACTTCCTTGCTGAGCATCCCATACCTGTCGATTCTCCTCTAAATTGCGATTTGCCAGACAGACATGCATTTGACGCGATCGACAGTGGTGATACCCGTTGGGAGCTTTATTTCGATGGAGCATCTTCCATGAAAAAACACAAACAAAGTACGCCAATGATCAAATCGGGGGTAGGACTCATCTTTGTGACCCCGCAAGGAGGAATAATGCGCTACGCGTTCTCCCTAACAGAGCCAAGGACAAACAATGAAGCCGAATACGAAGCTCTGATAGCAGGCCTCGAGATCGCCATCGACATGGGAATTGATAATCTCCTCATATACGGGGATTCTCAACTGGTCGTTAGTCAAGTAAACGGCGACTACCAAACGTGCAAGCCGGAGTTGGTGAAGTATGGCGAAAAGCTGCAACAACTGTTGACCCAAATTCCTTCCTACACTTTGGAAAACATACCGCGCGCGGAAAACAGCAAAGCAGACGCATTGGCCAAACTTGCTAAAGAACTGGCTGACGAGAACCTCGATGACGTAAGAATCGTGGTACAAAGCCGTCGGGTGCTTGCCCCAACAGAAATATCTCCGGAATCATCCGAAGAAAAGGGAGCGAGCGAACAGATGACCTTACAAGTAAAAGAACGAGAAAAGTTTGAGGATTGGAGGGAAGTCTTTATAGACTACTTCAAGTCCCACCAAATGCCTGAAGAAGCATCCACAAGACACCAGCTCATGAAATGAGCTCTGTCGTTCGCCTTCGTCAACGATACTCTGTACAAGAGGTCATTTGATTCTCTGTGGCTGAGATGCTTAGGACCGGACGAAGCGAGAAGGGTCGTCCAGGAGGTTCATGACGGACTCTGCGGTTCTCACCAAGCGGGCCCAAAGATGAAGTCGTAGATAAAACGGATGGGCTACTACTGGCCCATGATGATTCAAGACTGCCTCGAATATGCGAAGCAGTGTCACTCGTGTCAAATTCATGGGGACTTCATCCATCAGCATCCCAATCCACTGCATCCAACAGTGGCTAGATGGCCATTCGAAATGTAGGGAACTGACATAGTCGGGCCCATTGAACCAGCATCGTCCAAGGGACATCGTTTCATCTTGGCGACGACTGATTACTTCTCCAAATGGGCAGAGACGGTACCGTTGAGGGAAGTGAAGACGGAGAACATCCTCCATTTCTTCAAAACGCATGTCATATACCGGTTTGAACCCCGAGAAGGATCATCTCTGATAATGGGCCAGCCTACCGAAGTCATAAAATTAGCCGCTTCGCACAGCAGCACAATATAGACTGGAGATATTCCTCAGTCTATAATCCGCGAGCTAACGGTCTCACCGAGGCCTTCAACAAGACCTTGACGAAAATCATAAAGAAAACGGTGTCCCGAAACAAGAGGGACTGGCATGAGAGGTTGCAAGAGGCTCTTTGGGCGTATCGAACCACGTTCAAGACGGCCACGAACACAACGCCCTACGCGTTAGTATTCGGCACGGAAGCGGTACTACCCCTTGAAATAGAATTACCCTCTTTGCGAGTAGCAATTTACTACGAGCTGACGGATGAAGAAAATGCTCACCTCCGGTTTGAAGAGCTTGACGCTCTTGATGAAACCCGGCTCGTAGCGCAACAAAATCTGGAAGCATACAAGGCGAAAATGACGCGCTCATATGAAAGATTGACTCGACCGAGGACATTCCGCCAAGGCGAACTCGTGCTAGTAGTCAAAAGGCCTATGATCTCCAATCGCGCCAAGCGGGGAAAATTCGAGCCGCTTGCAGTAAAAACAGCAGGACTACCGGCGAGTGTTTGTGAAAACCCGAAAGGGCGCAACCTCGTTAAAAAGACACTTATAGGGCCCTCTCGACCTTGTAAGGAGAAACCACCTGCGTGAGATCCTTACGACTCACAAGGGAACAACACACTTAGGCATCCCTACGATTCCTAAGGAGAAAATACACTTGCGAGATCCTCACGACTCGTAAGGAGAACTCTCTTATGGGACCCTCACGGCTCATAAGAGTTGAAAGTCTTAAGTTACAGAGACCTAAACCTGTGCTTAAGCAACCCCCACAACTTCCAATTTTGCCCTACAAGTGGCTTAATACTGGCCCTTGTATACAATCCACGGGCGCGAATAAGCATTTCCCTAACCAAGGTCCATCCGTGACTGGGGATATGTTCGCATAACCCATGCAAATCCTCTCGATTTACAAAGAGAAAACCCTCCTGTAGGATCCTTACGACTTACAGAGGAACAAAACACTTAGGAACCCTCACGATTCCTAAGGGGAAAATACACCTATAAGATCCTCACGACTTGTAGGGAGAAATAGCTTTGTGAGACCCTTACGGCTCATAAAGTCAAAAGCCTTAGTCGACAGGACCCTAACCCTGGTCGCTAAGCCTCCTTTGTTCGACAATGACAGAGGCAAATGATGATTTGCTCCTGGCAACATCCCAGTTGTAGCGGTGCTGATGCCAAAATCAGTGTCCAAGTTCAGGTTTACAGCGAAAAGCCAGTAGGCCGCACATGCATACGAAATAGCCGAAATGATGGGGCGACTTGCAGTAAAAAGCAGCAAGTAAAAATATATGCATGAAGAAATAGCCGAAATGATTGGGCAACTCGCAATAAAAAGCAGCGAGTGGAAATAAAATAAACAGCCGAAATGATTGGGCACCGCGAAAAATAGCCGAAATGATTGGGCAATCGCGATTTTCGCGATATAAAAAGCTGAAATGATAGAGTATCGCGGAAAGAATAAAAAAATGAAAGAATGAAACTTTTTGCCCTACAGTTAAGATCACATTGATCCCTGTATACAATCCAAGGGCGTAAACAAAGAGGGAACCATACTCTTCCAACAAACTCCTCGACTCACGGATACAAACACTCCTTGACGAGAGCTTCCTGATCCGCGTCGACCCGCAGAGCCACCAGAGCCCCCGTGGGAACCCTCGACTCGTTTCAAACCCCAAGGAAACAAATAATCCTTGGCACTTGGGAAACAAATAATCCCTAGCAAACTCCTCGACTCACGGATACAAACACTCCTTGACGAGAGCTTCCTGATCCGCGTCGACCCGCAGAGCCACCAGAGCCCCCGTGGGAACCCTCGACTCGTTTCAAAACCCAAGGAAACAAATAATCCTTGGCGCTTGGGAAACAAATAATCCCAGCAAATTCCTCGACTCACGGATACAAACACTCCTTGACGAGAGCTTCCTGATCCGCGTCGACCCGCAGAGCCACCAGAGCCTCTATGGGAACCCTCGACTCGTTTCAAACCCCAAGGAGACAAATAATCCTTGGCGCTTGGGAAACAAATAATCCCTGGCAAACTCCTCGACTCACGGATACAAACACTCCTTGACGAGAGCCTCCTGATCCGCGTCGACCCGCAGAGCCGCCAGTGCCCCGGTGGGAATCCTCGACTCGTTTCAAACCCCAAGGAAACAAATGATCCTTGGCGCTTGGGAAACAAATAATCCCTAGCAAACTCCTCGACTCACGGATAAAAACACTCCGTGATGAGAGCTGCTTAACTCATGTCAACTGTTCCGCTACAACTGCAAAACAGATCCCCGATTCGTCTCAATTTGTAAGAAGAAGTCTCAGACAGCAAGGATTGAAAAGCTTACTTTTTGAGCAATGGGGCCCTGCAAGTCAATCCAAACTGGTCTCTTGCATACTATTCACGGGTCTCACTCTCCGAAGTCGAATTTCGACGAGGAGGGAAATAACCACTTACGAATCCTCTCGACTCGTAAGAGGGAAAATTCTCTTATAAGATCTTTACGACTTATAAGAGAAAACCACACTTAGGAATCCTCACGATTCCTAAGGAGAAAATCCACCTATGAGATTCTCTCGATCCGTAGGGAGAAAAGCCTCTATGAGACCCTCACGGCTCATAGAATTGAAAAGTCTTAGGCAGCAGATCTGAACCTGCGGCCTAAGCCATCGCTATTTCCTAAGAAAGTCGAAATACTCATTTTAGACATCCATCAACCATGGTTATTAAGACAGCCTGCTGACATTAAAAGAAAGAAGATGACAGAAATAATATCCGGTTTACATTTGATCTGGCATGCGTGACGCGTTAATTTATGCATGGACAGAAGACTCAGGACGAGAAATAAGACAAGCTGAAATAGAAAGGGGGAGGGTTTCTATTCATACCGCTAAAAATTTTTACAAGCATAAGAATAATGAATAAGAAACATTATTCAAATTATTACAACGGTATAACCTCAGATCCGGGGCACGGATTGAGGAAATCAAAAGTAAGGCAATCCAGAGTTCTTCTGGCCTTTCTAATTATTCTTATGCGCAGTCTTTCGCGCTCCTCTGTATCGAGATCATCGGCGAGCCCTCCTGGCCTTTGATAAGCGGCAACTATCGTCGTCTGCTGGAAGACTTGGTGTAGGATGTCAATAAGGCTGTTCCGCCGTTTCTTTGAGATCAGCCCTGTCAGGTGCACTGAATGCACCTTGTCTTCGGGGTCATCCAGCGCGTTGAGCGGTAAGGCCTCATGAAGACCCGGAAGTGCTCTCCATATGGCTCCCAACACGACTTTCAAAAGGGTTGAACGACGAGACAACAGCCAACCACCGCTTGCGTTCAGACGACCCATAACTTCTGCACATTCAGCGTCTGTAAACTCCTGGTTTTGTTGACGACCCTGAGCGCGGATATCGTCGTAGGTAATGAACTCGTGCAAACTGTATAGATGCACTGCCGCCATTATGCCTGGAGGAAATATTACAGGAAGATCAGCAATAGAAAAGCAATAATATACATAGAGGACTAAATTCCTAGAGAGCGAAACTATGTTCAAGGATAAAGTCCCCTGGATGAAAGCTCTGCTGGTTAAGATTAATCTAAGAATCGATTTTACCTAAAGTTTTCCTAAAAACTTTGAAAAAAAAAAAAGGAGGAGCAAGGCACCAGAATTCTTGAAGGCAAGAACAAAGCTCTGAAGTCTTCGAAAATAGAAGTCTGAAAGATGATAAGTATCTGGGGGGACCAAAGGTCCTATTTATAGGCATCAAGTGCCTCTTCGACTTCCAAGAGTTGTCACGGCAGTTTACCCTAATCGGAGCGAACTTCTGTTCAAATTCCGAGGCGGGAGATGAAGCAACGCTTCGTCTTCCCCAAATCAGAGCAAAGCTCTGTCTTGAAAATAAATTTAATGAAGCGACGCTTCAGATTATTTGCGCTGCGCAATACGCCACGTGTCTGACGCAGACGCATCAGCGCAACGCCCAAAACAGCACAACGCTTCAGCGGCGTATGCGCCGTGCGCTGCGTGACACGTGTCGGTGCAGTTGCGCTGCACTGTGCGACACGCGTCATACCCTGGAGCATTTGCGCCAAACAAAAATTAAGGTTCTGAAGAAATCTTTTCTGTTATTGTTAAAACAAGAAGATTATCTTCTGTAAAATAGAAGCCCTTGGATCAAAGATCCGACAGTGGGGGAAATCCCGCCAAATCTTTCAGAAAAGGGATTCCTTCAACAAATTGAACTTACTTCTTAATTTGCAAGATGAGGTCTCAGGCAGTAAGGATTGAAAAGCTTTCTTCTTGAGCAATGGGGCCCTGCAAGTCAATCCAAAATGGTCTCTTGATACTATTCACGGGTCCCACTCTCCAAAGTCGAATTTCGACAAAGAGGGAAACAACCGCTTACGGGTCCTCTCGACTCGTAAAAGGGAAAAATTCTCTTATAGGATCCTTACGACTTGTAAGAGAAAACACACTTAGGAATCCTCACGATTCCTAAGGAGAAAAACCCACCTACGAGATCCTCTCGATCCGTAGGGAGAAAGTCTCTCTGAGACCCTCACGGCTCATGGAGTTGAAAAGTCTTAGGCAGCAGATCTGAACCTGCGGCCTAAGCCATCGCTATTTCTTAAGAAAGTCAAGATGCATGCCCTATTATCCGTCAACCATGGTTACTAAGGTGGCACACCGACAACAAAAGAAAGAAAAGGGCGGAGAAATGACACAGGACATTGCAAAAATGTGTATCTTTTATTCATAAATATTGATCGAGTACAGGATACATTGTACTAAAGAACAAAAAATATGCATATATTCTACAAGTACAAATGATACAAGGAGAACTACAGAGAAGGAAGCGTCTTGCATAGATTGAGCAATTGCTCGCATACTTCCTTCCACGCCTTCTCTTGATCGGCTACCACCGCCAGCTCCGCCTCCACTTGGGCTCGTTGCTGCAAGACAGACGCAAGCTGCTCCCTGACGACTTGATAAGCAGCTTCCCGACCTGGGGTATTGCGCTCCGCTACGTCAAGCTTCCGCTTCAAGTTTAGCCCATGGGAGATGCGCTCCAAGAGACCCTCAAAGATAGTCTTCACTTGGGCAGCGTTTGCTTCAACCTCAGCACGCAGATAGGTCGTTTCGTTCGAGGTCTTTTGGCATTCCCTTAGCTTTAAGGCTGCTTCTTGCTCCAAATGGCGGAAGTGAGAAGTGCTTTGCTCCAGCCAAGTTGTCCGTTGGGTGCTCAGGGCTAAAACTTCGGGAGAAGGGCGCGTCGACTCCAGCCGGTATAGACATGCCTCGATCCCCCTGCAGTGACTAACCCAAGATTCGACGACGCCTTCGTTATGAAAATTTACGAGCGCCGCCAACATCGGGTTAACCTCCACAGCGAAATCTGCGGCAGAAGGGAGAGCGTCCATGTTGAGCTCTTCGATGTACCTGCTCAGCATGCCCAAACTCATCACAGCACCCTTTGAAGATGGACGTTTCAAGAAAGGGCCTGCCGGTGAAAGGACGCGAGACTCAAAAGGGACCGGAGCCGGAACAATAGCTGCAAAACAAAACATGGTCAAACGATGGTTCAAGAGATGTTGAAGGGATACCAAAAAAGGAAATTTACTATACCAGCTGCAACGGACGGCAAAGCCGGAAGGGCCGGTAGCGCGGCAGGTCTTGCATCCCCTCCTTCGATTTGTGGCACTGCAATAAGGAAAAGGAAAAGTCAGAAATCACCCCATTGCTAAAAAAGGGGGTAAATAAAGACATTGTAGTGAACGTATACTCACCGGCACCACTAGAGGGAGAAGCGAGTTCGGATGGGAAGGAGAAGTGTGGGAGCAACACTTGATATAAATGATCAAAGATCACTCCTGAAAAGGCACAATGGTATAACGTTAGTTATAAAAGCTACATGTTTAAAAGATTAACGCATGAGTCGTAAATCCATACCTTCCAACATCCGCGATGGTACAAGGGAAGGCGGGGAGGTGACCACCGCCAAAGCAGTAGTTGACGGTACTCCTTCGAGCAATGGAGCGTCAGCACTGGCCGCACCTGCAAAGACAAACTTGTTAGAAGAGATTGCGAGATATATAAAAAGAAGAACGCTGGTAACTCAAAGTTTACCCGACGAGCTGCCGGCCGAAACTGAAGCAATCCCCTCTTCTGTTGACACGAGACCACCGCCCGTAGCCTCGTCACCCGACTCGATGGGAACCGTTGTTGTGCTCGCAAGCCCTGGAGACGGCAAGGAACCATACGCGGGGAGGGCTATGATTGGAGTATTGCCAGATTCCAGAGCAGGAGCGGCTGGCTCGTCCTCAGGAATCGTGGCCACCTCACCCGCTACTCCTTCAGGTCTTGCGGTCACGGTTGTCTCGTCCACCGTCGCCGCGAGGTCTCCAACCTCAAGCGCCTGGCCCTCTACCGCCTTCGGCTCGGTTAAGACAATCATCTCATCTGCTGCCACTTCAGGTGCGGCATCAATGACCCTCTCGGCGGCGGATCCCTCAACCTCTGTTTCAGGCCCCGTGGCCCCAACGACGCGCCCCACCGTCGGCTCGGGCTCGGCAGGCGCCGCTTCCGCCGTTTCCTTGGGACCAACGGTCTCCGCCTCCCCCTCAGTCGGACTAGGCCCTGCAAGATGGAATGCATATGAGCCAATGGCTTTATAATGCTTACAACAAAGCTCTGAAAGAAAGGTTACCTGAAGAGGATTTATCATTTGCACTTCGGGCCGCGCGCACCGCTTGCCTATAAGCAGTAGATAGGGCGACAGGGGCCTCTTCAGAAGGAGTGTCAACGCGAGGAATAGTGCTAGGGCCCGCTCCCATGGCCAAAGCAGCTCTGCGCGCCTTTGCTTCGCGTCTCAAACGCTTCCGCTCCTCCCGAGCCGTTGAGACGGATGCCACTAGGGCTTCTCTAATTGAGGTGTCCTCGTCCGTGAATAAGGATGCCTCTAAATCTTTCAAGGCATCCCTCGTCGTCTTGTCAAGTCGAGGCTCCTCCAGTAGCCTCGACGAGACCGGGATTTCAGTGACAGGCTCAGGAAGGATCCCCGCATCAACTGATACAACCTCTGCAAAGAAACAAAGAAAGTTAGGTTGACCGTCAGAAAAGATGACGAACTTTCCCTATAAAAGAGAAAGGGTGGGACATACCAACGCCTGCTAGGGCACGCTTCTTCTCCTCCTCCTGAAAGGTCTTCAAAGAGGCAGCAATGGCCTCTTCAGTAGAAACACCTGTTGAGAATGAGGCAAATATTAGCTAAAGTTAATAATAAAAGGTGCAATAAAATGACGAAGAAAGTGGCTGATGAGTACCTGACTCAGCGAGTTTACTTAACATCGCTTCGAGCCTCGCCGATCGCTCCGAAGCTGCAATGGCGGCAGCCAAATTGGTGTCCGCAGGATCTACCAAGAAGCCCTCGTTGCTCCCGTATTCACATATGCCTTCGGTGGGAGGAGCCGCAGGCTTTAAGCTGAGGATCGCATCGAGGGAAAGGGCGGACTTCTTCTTCTTCTGCTGTCCACCAGCTTTAGATCCACCCGGAGCAGATTTGCGCTTGGCAGTCACTTTAGGGTGGCGGGTCCCGATATCTGCTCCTGCGCCGGACCCTGGCGATACCACATTAACCGTCTTCGTGGGAGCACGGGGCGCCGGTGGTGCATCCACCGTAGTAGGCAGCGGCAATCCCCGCGGACGACTCAACACGCGTGGTCGATCTACTCCAGCATCTTTTAGCGGAGGGACGACCGGGAGCCTTGGCTGCAAAGGGGCCTTGCGATCGCCGCCGGGAGGCGCACCCCTACGGTCAACCAGCATACGCTTCTCCGTTAAGATAATTGGGCCCATCGCGTGCGCATACCAGGCTACATATGAATTAAGCATCTTAGGGGCACAGCTGGGTTCACTAATGAAGAAATAGGAACCTGTGTTAAGCCGTGTAAAATGATGCATCGCATTCTTTATCCCCTCTGGGCCGACCACGGGCGTTTCCAAGAAAGCTTCCAGCGGGATCCCTTGGTTGTAGCTTGACTGCCGGGCAAATCGATGTGGGTTATACCTCATAAACAAGGCTGTCTTATTCTGCCTAAACACTAGATAGCCCGGCCGGATGGAGTAGAGATGGAGGATTTCCCGAGCTTTCAGTACAGAAGCCCCATCTTTGAAGTCATCACACAGGGGCACCACTGATTTGGTGGTCTCTGAGCCTATGGTGATGACCTTATCCACAAAGGAAACCTTCGCCCCAACCAGATGTGGACGAAGGAGCAACCCTCTAGACTCCCGCGGGGCTGGAACCACAATTGAAGCCCCGACCAACCGCATGACTCTCGGGAGTCTGTATTTCTCGAAGAGCGGAGGAGTCTTGTGGGCACCAAACACTCCTCGCACGTGCATCTCCATCCAAGAAATAAAATAGTGCATCGGGAAGTTGGCAGGCTGTACCCCAGGCTCACTAGCGTCCGCCGCTACGCTAAGTCCATTGTAAAGGTAAGCCAATCCGGCGATCCCTACCGATAACTGCAAACCGGCCACCATTCGATGCGCCGGGTAAAAGACGGAGGGCCGCATGAGGCGCGGGTGCATGGGGAGCGCGAAGCTGCATAACCATAAACCCAAGAACCCTATGAAAAAGGTCTCCTCGTCCATGCCAGGAACGGCGATCTCTGAGAAAGGGACGCTGGCAGTGCTGGGGAGATAAAAATTCCGCTGGTCACTTTCCGATGTAGGTCGGCGGTCCAAGCCGAAACTAAAAGGGTCAACAAGCTGAGCGAACTTCTCGCTCTGCTCTGATAGGAACTCCGGGCGAATAAAACGAGCAATGAAATCCGCGAAACTGACGCCCCGGTCACCCGATTCCAAATGGAGTTCCTCATAGATCTCCAACACCTTCACCAAGCCCGGATGCTGATGTTGAATGGCGTTCTCCGGAGTTAAGTCAAACACCAGCTGCTTAGTGGCAAAGACGTACTCGTCAGGAGGAAGCAGCTCCTCATAGTGCTCCCCCCTCATTGGTAGACCTGAAATCTCAGCAAATTCCTCCAAAGAGATGGAGACTTCTCTATCCGCCATCAGGAAGGTGTGGGTGGGGATGTTCCATTGTTCAATAAAAGCCTTCATCCACCATGTTGGAGGAGAAGGATACTCGAAAAGCGAAACGTAGACGGCCGAGTATAAACCAATCGTCGTCAGGTGAGCCCTTTTCGCCGCTAAGATGTAGCGGGCCCATTGCAAATAGCCGGCAAGCGGTCGCGGGATCAGTCCAATATTATAAGCCTGTCCCCAAGGGCATGCTTCGCCCTGACAGATTCGCCTCCCCAAGATGTCTATCGCCGGCGGCGGCTGCACTGGGATGGCACCAATGGCAGGCTGGAGGAGATCGTCAGAATTCCAATTTTTAACCTCCACGGCATACTTCACCGGGGGCTCGTCCGCATAAGGGATCGTAACTATGGGCTCAGAGGGCGAGGCGGAGCTGAAGCTGCGACGGCCTTGGATGATTTAGCTGTACCACCTTCCCCACAGGTGGAGTTTCTTGCACTCGGGGTCATGATCTTTAATCAAGGCAAACGCCACCCGGTCTACTGGCGAATGGGGGAACCCTCCTTCCGAGCGAACGAAAGGGAAAGACAAATCTTCAGACATGTTTCCTGTAGAAAAAGCAAGAAAATAATAACCGTTAGTGTTCCAATACTTCACATTTTTAAGTCCTACATCACACTGCAATGCAGTGGGTAAGGGACCAAAGGGGGACCCACAAAATCTAGATGACGGCGCATCATTAGATAAGACAGTCCCATCATTTGATGAGACTGTCAGTTAATGAAAAAGACCCCCAAGAGAATATCCTCATTGGGGGGGAAATCCCTAGAGACAAGGAGAAAATCTCCTCTTTTAGAGCAAAGCTCTGTCACAGAGTGACATTTGTCAAACTCTGGTCTCAAGGGAATAAAACTTCCTAAAAAAAAGAGCCTAGCTCTGTAATAGTAATGAAAACTATAACTCCTAAGGATTAAAAAATTTTGGGATCTTAAAGATCCATGAAAACTTTTAGGAGTTCTCTATTTGATCTATGAGCAGGGCTCTGTTCATGGGTTAAAACCCAGGAACAAGATCTCTATAAATTTTTGAGAGCAAGGCTCTGTGGATGAAATCCCAAAGGGGTCTTCTTTAGATCAAAGATCTATAAGAGCAAGGCTCTGTTGAAGAAACCCCAAAGGGGTTTTCTTTAGATCAAAGATCTATAAGAGCAAGGCTCTGTTAATTAAATTTAATTTAAATTAATTTAAATTTTTTACCTAGAATGATTCTAAGTTCTGAACTTTAAAAGTTCTTGGGAAGAAGCAAGAGCAAGGCTCTGTGAGTTTTTAAACAAGAGCAAGGCTCTGAATCAAAGTTCTTGAAACGGTAAAAAAAATTTTAAGGACCAAGGGTCCCATTTATAGACGCCTGCGTCTCTTCACCTGACCTCCATGATCCAACGGTCGGGATCTTGCCACCGCTGCACTCACGTGCACGCCACGTGAGCGCAACGGTGGGGGGGCATTTGTTCCCCCAATCAGAGCAAGGCTCTGTTTGAATTTTGAAAATTCAAATTTTGAAGCAACGCTTCGGTTCCCGTGCGCTGCGCGCAACGCGCCACGTGTTAGAAGTTGACACGGCAGCACAACGCCCAAGGCAGTACGTCCAATCAGAGCAAGGCTCTTTAAAAAACATAAGCAACACTCAACTGCGCAAGCGCGCCGCAGCGCGACACGTGTCTGCGCAGTTGCGCAAGCACAACTGCGCAAGCGCACGGCTGCGCGACACGTGTCTGCGCAGTTGCGCAACCACAACTGCGCAAGCGCACCGCTGCGCGACACGTGTCTGCGCAGTTGCACAGGCGCTGCTGCGCAAGCGTACCGCTACGCGACACGTGTCTGCGCAGTTGCGCAAGCGCTGCTGCGCAAGCGCTTCACTGCGCGACACGTGTCACTCACTGGGAGAGTTGCGCAAAACAGAATAAATCTTGTTAAAACAAGAAGATTTTCTTGTATAAGGCAGGAGCCTTTGGATCAAAGATCCAACGGTGGGGAAAATTCCCCAAATCACTCAGGAAAAGATTTATTGAACAAATTTAACTAATTTTTGAGCACTATAAAAAGGACCCCAGACCTCATTTCAATAAGGACATCTGGTTTTAAAAAAAAAAGAAGAAAGAAGAGAACTCTTGAGAACTCCTTGAGAACACAAAAAAGAAGGTAAAAACCTTTAAAACAAGAGAGAATTCTCTTAGGAATAGATCATTGATCTAAGAAAAAGATCAGTGATCTTCAACAAATAAATAAAAATAATAAAAATAGTGCCTTGCACTTGCTATGAACCTTTGGTTCTCTGAAACAAGGAAAAACTTGTTTTTCTTTGATCCAAATCAGGGGATAAAAAGTGCCTTGCACTTCTGTTCTTAAATCTAAAAGATTCTTGGTGCTTTGCATAAATGCAATGCATTACTTGAAGGGCCAGGCCCAAATCAAAAAGACCTAGCAGGCAAAAATAAATTGCAAAGCAATAAAAAGGGCAGAGCCCAAATGAAATTGATGTTTTGCATCATTTATAAAGGGCAGAGCCCAAAACAAATTGATGCTCTGCATCTTTTTGGGCAAAGCCCAAATAAAAATAAAAAAAGATGCAATGCAAAAGCGAATAAATGTTGGACATTTTCAACTGGACTTAGCCCAATCATGGCCATAAGTCCTTAAATTAAATTGACTGAGCAAAATGGCTCTCCTAAATCAATGTACATCCGGTACGAGGGTACATCTCCGAACTCCTTTGACATCCATCGTTGTAATTTCTCAACGACGTCAAAGAGGTGACGAGTCCCAACGACCAGATACCCATATTGGACCGAAACGTCCTTAAACTAATATTGGACCGAAACGTCCCTAAACTAATGTCGGACCGAAACGTCCCTAAACTAATATCGGACCACCACGTCCCTAAACTGGCGATGGACCACCACGTCCCTAAACTGGAATACGGACCACCACGTCCCCAAAACTGGAATGCGGACCACCACGTCCCTAAACTGGCGATGGACCACCACGTCCCTAAACTGGAAAACGGACCACTACGTCCCTAAACTGAAACAATAGAACCTCCAAACGCTCTTTTGCCGGATCTAAACGGTCCCGTTTAAGTTGATCTTAGCCCCAAACACGGCTAACGTATCCTTAAACATTCAAATGGATTATAAAACTCCCAATCAACTCTGGTACGAGGGTACATCTCCGAGCTCCTCTGATACATGTCGTTGTAATCCTTCAACGACGTCGGAGAGGTGACGAGTCCCTATGGCCATACATTAAATTAATCGCTACGTTAAGTTGATCTTAGTCTAAAACAGGACTAACGTATCCTTAACGAACGTTTAAGTTGATCTTAGCCGCAACGCGACTAATGCATCCTTAAACTAAAAACACCAAACCCAAATCTAAGTAAATACGGATTTGGACTAATCCACGTCCTACGGGCGACGGCATTACTCAGTCTCCGTATACAATCCACGGGCAACCACAAACAAAACAAACACACACAACACGAAGTGAAATTTTGGAGAAGGAGAAAGTTGTTGCCGCGATGCGGTAGCGTAATTAACTGCAGGGGCTTGCGCCTGCAGGGAAGAGCGTCCCCACAATCAAAAACCCCTCACCCTGAGGGGGAATCTGACGAAATCTGCTACATCGGCCGCATCCGTCTAAACCTCCGATACACGGTACCATAAATCAACTTGGCATTTTCGGAGAGGTAGACGGATAAAACCACATAGTATCTGCCCCAAATCTCAGGCGAGACGCTAAGTCTGCGCCGCCATTCGGAGGGGAACTATCCATCCATGAAGGAGAAGACCTCATGAGTGGACGTGTTATCGATCATCAGCTCGGTAACAGGTAATGGGAAGTCATCATTCGGACAAACCTTGTTAAGGTCCCGAAAGTCTACGCATATGTGTACTGTTCCATTCTTCTTCATCACTGGAACGATATTGGCGATCCAGTCGGGATACTGAACTTCTTGGATGAAGCCGGAGTCAATAAGTTTCTTGACTTCGGCATTGATACTCATCTCGAGTTCGAGCTTCATTCTTCTTAGCGCTTGCTTGACTGGATTTACGTCCGGCGATATAGCCAGTTTATGTACCGCGATTTCTGGATCTAGTCCCGGCATCTCGGAATAGTTCCATGCGAAGCAATCTTTATATTGCATAAGCACGTCCTTTAGTGTGACCACCTGTTTTTTAGACAACAGCTCACTGACGAACGTTGGCCTTGGATCGTTTTCCGTTCCTAAGTCAATTTTTCTAAAGTTATCCGCAGTGGTGTGTATCCCATCTTCCAGTTCTTTTGGCACCGGTGGAAATTCTGAGATCATCTCGTCCTCATTCTCATTTGCGAAGCACTGGGAGAGGTCGTCCATATTCTCGTGCTCCCCCCTCCTTTGAGAATGTTATCACGTGGCAGTTACGAATTCGTTTCCAAGCTCGATGTAGATCTGGACTTACCCTCGCAATATAGGTTGCTTTTGGCTCATGCTTTCGTGGTAGGGTTACCTTCCAACTGTCGGATAGAGCAAACCTGCCTTGCTGATACTGGTCTTCGACCCAGTCTTTGAAGGTGAAACAGTCTTCAAGAGGATGTCCTATTGCTCGGTGGTAGGAGCAATAAGCCGGGTGATGGACCTCGTTTATTTGTTCGGGGTGCCGAGGCTCCGGGAGAGTCATCATTTGATGCTTGATGACAAGGTTAAATATTTTCCTTGTCTTGTCTTGGGGTAAAGAATATTCCCGACCCATCTTCTTCATCAGCGATGGATTCCAGCTTACTTTTCCTCGGTCGCGTGGCTTCTTGGACCCCCTTCATTGTTTTAGAACGTCGTTCTCGTTCTTCACCTTGTTGTTGCCTCTGCATCAGGCTTTTTCCTTGCCACGAGAGCGCACAGCGGGCTGAGGGTGAAGGGCATTGTAGTCTTTTCTTCCCTCAGACTGCTAAGTGAGACGCTGTGTCACGACCCAAGTTTGGATGTGACCGGCACTTAGATTGTATCATATCTAAAGATATGCACAAGTCCAAGTAAGCCGAAAACCAAGATCAAAATACCTTATTGCGGAATTATTTATGAAAATTTAGTTTTTAAGTAAAAATCTCAATTTATGAAGTTAATCCATTATACAAATAATAAAGATTAAGTTTAGTTGTATTCCTAGTTGGAATCAACAATATCAACAATGAACATGAATATAAGCATATGTAACATCACTATGAATCTCACAAAGAAAGAAATAATGAAACTAACCAACAGATCTCAACTGTACATATATATACCATCTCTCATTTCTAAGTCAAAATACAGGTTTGATGGAGACTTTCTAGATACAAAATACAAAATCAAAAAGGAAGGTTACTACACATGTAACCTACCGATCAAAAGATGGAATACAACTGCAAAATGTATCTCTGCCTCGCAGCTACCCGTCCACTCTATCCCTGCAAGGAACTGTGGCACAACGGGGATGAGTTGCCAACTCAGTGAATACGATTAACATATAACGGCGAATAAAGTAAATATGACAATCATGCTACTGAATATGAATCAATATGAGATATGAGTATATGTGAAGTTCAACAATAAATCTCATGATACTTCGGAAATCACAACTCAATAAAATCATTTCTCAGTGTCCATCAACGACACAAAACTTCCCTTTCAAATAGGCATCATTCCCCGAATGATCCTAATCATAAAATCGGTCGTTATCATCTAGATACACGCCGTATATTTATTACTAACTCCGGTATCGAGTAACCTCGCTAGGCTCCCCCGTCTCAATACGGCTATCCTGCCCCTCGGTCTCGACCGGGTCCACCATGTATCCAACTGTATATCTCCCCCACTCAGTATGGATAACGTAAGATCCGCGACCGTATATCTCCCCCCACTCGGTCCGGAATAAAACCAAAACAGAAATCATCTCATGGTGGACATGACACATCAATCATGAAATTACTGGATTTATGTAATAGTATTCAAAACTCAAAACCATAAATCCTCAATTCTGTATCTACCTCATATACAACATAGAAATACGCATAAAGCAACAGGAAATCAATGATGCAATCTACCACTATATTTGATATGTGAAATACGATATAAATCCATGTTAACAAGTATGATATTTAAGTGTAAGTGACATGGCAATATCGACGAGGTGTGTGTAGCATATAATATGTGCACGTGGCATGACTCGTCGATAATTGTGAAGTGTTCTAATCATCTACTCAATTTATGTGTATGTATAATGAATGCACATGATCAATTTGGTATAACAATATAAGTATCGAGTTAAGTAAAACTACGGGCGAAACACGCCATCTTTACAAAATTCCCCGGTAGATGTTTAGTCTACTCACCGGAAAAGTCGAATCTACTCCGGAATCGCTAATCCTTTCCCTTTCCTCGCGGCTTCCGTACTTCTCGTATTCGAGTCTAAATATGCAAATTAACTTATATAAGCAAAACGGCTATTCCGATATAACGGAAATGGAAACACGCTATCCCACTTACAAGTTATATATTATCTGATTATATCAAGTTATAAAACACTTAATCTTGCTGGATTTTAACCTTAATCTGCACTGTTTCAGAAATTAAAACGCGACGTGATTTAGTCGTGTCGTATTTAGCGTTTTACGATGCCCTTTCCGATATATCTTCCCAGATTTTAACCACTGTGAAACTAATTTAAATAAACAGTACCAAAATAACCAAGATAACACACTGGAACCTACCCAACAGAGCAAACCCACAAAGCTTCCCCCATGGCCGGCGACGCCGGATTTTTCCCTATGGCCGCCGGCCAAAAACCGGCCCCCTGGTGTCGTGGTCTTGTGGTTTACTCTAGTTGTTACCTACATCATTTTAACTCTGTTTAATTTATTTAATTATCTTCCAGATCACAGCAGATTTTAACAGACACTAAATTTAGCTAGAATACGATATTATGTGACTTGATTAACTCTAAACTAATTAAGCTACAGAATCTAATCCCTACTGTGTTTAAGAATTTTACCCTCCTATGTTGCTGTAGGAATAACCCTCCAAAGATTGATAAGCTCCTCCTAGCTTGATGATGAACAAAACTCAAGAACAAGCTCCTCTTTCATCTCCTTCCTCTTGTTCTATCTTTTTCTCTCTAAATTTTCCTTTTCTTTCAATTCATTTGAATTTTAATCTGATGTTTAAACTGAAAATGAGCTATATAAGTGAATGGGGAAAGGATAAGGGAAGGTGGAGGTGTCATGAGCTAAGGTGTGCATGTTTCATGCAAGGAGGAGGTGGAGGTTGAAGGTGCTCATGCAAGCATGAGGTGTTCTAGCAATTATCTTTAATTTTTGTTTTAATTTGAATTAGATTTCAGAACTGAAATGATATCATTTGTTTCACTTATACCCTCAACAATCTTGTATTTGCATAAAACCTAAACTTTACAATTTAACCCCTCACAACTTAACTTATTATAAAACACACATTTTATTAAAATGAAGCTAAATTTATCATTAAAACCCTTATAACTTATTTAAATTACATTCAAAAATTCTAATTTAATTTGTATTACATATAACTTATGAAGATTGACATATTTGATTTTAACCATTTTGTGATTTATTACTTTATTTTTAATTTAATTAATTTTATTTATTTCTAATTTTTCCTAAATGTTACAATATTCCCCCCCTTAAGAAAATTCGGTCCCCGAATTTAAAATAATTACTAGACATACCTATGAAAAGATGTGGAAATTTCTTTCGCATTGCGTCCTCCGTCTCCCAAGTAATCTCCTCGCGATCCTTTCCTTGCCAGAGAACCTTTACAGATGGCAGTATCCTCGATCGTAGTTGCCTTGCCTGCCTGTCCAGAATAGCGACTGGCTGCACTGTGTAGGATAGATCTGGCTCAAGCTGTAGAGTCTGATGTTGGATCGCATGAGATGGATCGTGAAGATATCTGCGAAGCATCGAAACGTGGAACACCGGATGTACGTCGGGAAAATTTGGTGGAAGTTCTAACCGATAAGCTACAGCGCCCACTCTCTCTAAAATCTCGTAAGGTCCAACATATCTGGGGCTGAGCTTCCCTTTCTTCCCGAAGCGCATCACACCTTTCATTGGAGATACTCGAAGGAACTCATGATCTCCCACATCAAACTCGAGTTTACGTCGTCGTCGATCTGCGTATGACTTCTGTCTGCATTGGGCCGCTTTCATTCTATCTCGTATCAATTGAATCTTCTCTGTAGTTTCTTGTACTATCTGCGGTCCCAATATACCACTCTCACTAAGTTCCGTCCAGCAAACGGGTGATCGACATTTCCTTCCATACAAAGCTTCAAAGGGTGCCATCTGGATCGTCTCTTGAAAACTGTTGTTATACGAGAATTCTACCAAAGGTAGGTGACGATCCCAACTACCACCGAAATCTAGGCTACAAGCCCGTAGCATATCCTCTAGTATCTGAATGGTCCGCTCCGACTGACCGTCAGTCTGTGGGTGGAAAGCTGTACTAAAACTCAGTCGTGTAGCAAGAGCGTCCTGAAGTTTCTGCCATAGCCTGCTCGTGAACTGGGTACCTCGATCTGATACTATGCATGTCGGCACTCCATGTAGACGTACAATCTCATCGATATAAACCTGTGCATACTGAGCAAATCCATACGTCGTCTTTACTGGAAGAAAATGAGCGGCTTTTGTCAATCTATCTACAATCACCCAAATGGAATCATACCCTCTGCTAGTCCTGGGTAGACCCACCACGAAATCCATGGAAATCTGTTTCGATTTCCACTCTGGAATGGGTAAGGGTTGCAGCTCCCCGGCTGGCCTCTGGTGTTCTGCTTTGACTTGCTGACAAGTCAAGCATCGTGAAACATATTCTGTAACATCCTTCTTCATTCCTTCCCACCAATAATTATCTTTCAAATCACGATACATTTTAGTGGCACCAGGATGAATACTGTATACTGATCTGTGGGCATCTTCCAAAATCTCCCGCCTCAATCCGTCAGAATCTGGCACACAAAGACGAGTCCTAAAACGTAATACTCCATGATCATCAATCACGAACTCCGTCTCCTTGCCCTGCCTAACTTGATCCATAATCTCCATCATGCGAGTATGTGTATGCTGCGCATCTCGAATACGATCCAATAACTGAGGTCTGGTGCGAACATGTGCTAACTGACCTCCTGCCGATGTGAACTCAAACTGTATACGACTATCACATAAGATCTGCCAGTCTGTAGAAGACTGTCTCTGCGAAATGCTCAAATGAGATAAATTACCTCCAGGCCTCCGACTCAAGGCATCTGCTACCACATTTGCCTTGCCTGGGTGGTACAAGATCTCACAGTCGTAATCTTTCACCAGTTCCATCCATCTACGCTGCCTGAGGTTCAGATCCTTCTGCTGAAAGATATACTTTAAGCTTTTATGATCTGTGAAGATTTGACATAATTCTCCATACAAGTAATGTCTCTAAATCTTCAATGCGAATACTACAGCAGCCATCTCTAGATCATGAGTGGGGTAGTTTTGTTCATGCCTCTTCAACTGTCGAGAAGCATATGCTATAACTTTGTCGTGTTGCATCAACACACAGCCTAAGCCCACTCTAGAAGCATCGCAATATACGACGAAACCCCCTGACCCGGAAGGTAAAGATAATACAGGTGCAGTCGTCAAACGCGTTTTTAACTGTTGGAAACTCTGCTCACACGCATCTGTCCACTGAAATGGAACTTCCT
This sequence comes from Agapanthus africanus, assembly GCA_030015575.1. Lineage (NCBI taxonomy): Eukaryota > Viridiplantae > Streptophyta > Magnoliopsida > Asparagales > Amaryllidaceae > Agapanthus > Agapanthus africanus. The sequence continues at coordinate 106,557,535 of JASDDO010000031.1, forward strand.
TCCTAGTCAATCCTGTCAAAGGTGCCGCTATCCGTGAGAAATCCTGTACGAAGCGTCTGTAATAACCTGCCAGACCTAAGAAACTCCGAACCTCCGTAACTGACATAGGCCTGGGCCAGTGTTGTACCGCTTCAATCTTCGTTGGGTTTACACATATACCTTCTCTCGTAACTATGTGACCCAAGAACTCCACACTATCGAGCCAAAAAGCACACTTAGAAAATTTTGCATACAGCTGATGCTCCTTCAAGGTCTGCAATGTGATACGTAAATGATGCTCGTGCTCCGTCTGACTCCGAGAATATACAAGAATATCATCTATGAATACTATAATAAACCAATCGATAAATGGTCTAAAGATACGGTTCATCATATCCATAAAAGCTGCTGGAGCATTGGTGAGTCCGAACGACATCACCAGAAATTCATAATGCCCATATCTCGTACGAAACGCCGTCTTTGGAATATCGTCCTTCCGAACCCTCAACTGATGATACCCTGACCTCAAGTCAATCTTTGAGAAGAACCCAGCTCTTTGTAACTGATAGAACAAGTCATCTATACGTGGTAATGGATACCTGTTTCGCACAGTGACGCGATTCAGCTGTCGGTAGTCGATGCACATTCTCATACTACCGTCCTTCTTCTTTACAAATAAGACAGGAGCTCCCCACGGTGAAACACTGGGACGAACAAGTCCTCTATCTAACAACTCTTGCAACTGGCTCTTGAGTTCTTTCAATTCCGTCAGTGCCATTCGATAAGGTGGTATAGAAATAGGCCCTGCACCCGGAATCAAGTCGATGCAAAATTCGATATCTCGATCAGGTGGCAATCCTGGTAACTCAGCTGGAAATACCTCAGGAAATTCTCGTATGATCGGAATTTGGTCCAATGGAACTTCAGCGACCCCTATGTCCTGAATAAAGGCCAAGAACCCATGACAACCCTTCTTCAAGAGCTGCTTCGCACAAAAAGCAGAAATTATGTTGACAGGGGTTAACTTGCAATCCCCCTGCATAACAAACACCGGTTCACCAGGAAAACAAAATCTAACCGCTTTTCCTCTACAATCTACATAGGCATGACAAGCGGCTAACCAATCCATCCCGAGAAGTATGTTAAAATCCAACATGTCCAGGAGAATCAGATCAACTAGCGAATCTCTACCACCAATACGCACCGAACACGATCTAAATACGTGCCGAGCTATAAAGGAATCTCCAACTGGAGTAATCACTACCAAAGGTAACTCTAATAATGACGACTCCTTCCCCAACAAAAGTGCGAATCGTGAAGATACATAAGAATGTGTAGAACCGGGATCAAATAAAACATGTGCCTCTAATGAGCATACTGTAAGAGTACCTGTCATGACTGCATTTGATGCCTGGGCATCCTGTGGAGTCAGCGCAAAAACACGTGCCTGGCCCCTGCCCGCATCCTGTCGTCCTCTACCTCGATCTCCTCGACCTCTCTGAGCACGTCCTGCAAGGCCTCGACCTCGTGGTGCAACTGCCTGGCGTGTAGCGCCAACTGGGGGAGGAAGTAAAGCCATCGGTGTAGGAGGTGGAAGGGGTAAAGCAGCCTGTGGAGCAACGGTCCCTCCCTGAGATCTACAATCCCGCGCAAAATGTCCGGGAAGTCCACAACTATAACAGGTAGATGGTGGTCTCTGATTATCAGGATAAGAACTGAACATCTGGCCCTGTGTCCAACCTCGTCCGACACTGCGGCCTGGAGTATATCTGCCTGGATAGGACCCTCTACCTCGGCCAAACTGTCTATTTGTCGGCACGACTGGTCTACTCCTCTTTGGCTCCGGAACGACCCCTGACTCGCTCAAACGCTCCTCTACTCGTATCGCCGCATCCATGGCCTGTGCATATTTATCAAAATGCTGGGAGCCTATCGCCAGATACAACTGTGTGTCCAAACTCCTTAGGAACCTCTTCACCCGAAGCTCATCTGTAGGTACTAAGTATGGGGCATATCGCGACAGCTGGGTGAATCGTAAGTCATAATCTGCTACTGACATACTTGCTGATTTCCTCAACGCTTCAAAACTGCTAGCTCTAGCATCCCTCACACTCTGGGGAAGAAATCTGGCAAGAAAGACTGTAGAAAACTCGGTCCACGTCATCGGAGGAAGATTCGTAGCTCGCCCTCTTTCCATCGACTCACACCACTCCTGTGCAAGTCCCTCCAAACGAAAGCTAGTCAGCTCAACTGACCTCGCATCAGAACCTCGCAATGATCTGCCAATCCTCGCCATTCTATCAAGAAAAGACTGAGGATCTTCCGCCACATCGGTCCCTGTAAATACCGGGGGTCTCAATCTCATAAACTCTGCAAGTGATACCTCCATCACTCTCGTATCTACTGGTGCTACCGTCTGCGTAGGCTGTACCTCGGACTCTGCTACGGTCGGTGCTGGATCTGATCTCAATACTCGAGTGGTCTCAGCTAACTGTCCTACCACTCGCTGTAATCCCAACATACCCTCCTCAATCCTAGTCATGCGATCTGGAGGAGGAGGATCAACATGCTCATGCACCGCCGGAACGTCCGGTGTACCAGTCATCGTAACAGGCGGACTCGCCCTAGCTGCATTTCTGGCTGCGGCTCGCCTAGCCCGTGTAGCCATAGCAACTGGAACAAGAAACGAGAGTTGATAAGGTGTGGGAACAGAAGCAATCAATAACGGAGAATCAACGGAAAAATAGATCAAGATAAACATCCTAAGGTTAGTTAGGCTGAATACGATAACGTAAATATGCCGCGGAACATACGTACGGTACTGCATTCGTCCTAATTCACCTACTCCATCAAACCAAAGGTCATCCTAACTCTTGGACTTACATCAACCTATTGAAATCCCTTACTGAATTCCGTAAGGTTGCTCCTAAGCTTTGATACCAACATTGTCACGACCCAAGTTTGGATGTGACCGGCACTTAGATTGTATCATATCTAAAGATATGCACAAGTCCAAGTAAGCCGAAAACCAAGATCAAAATACCTTATTGCGGAATTATTTATGAAAATTTAGTTTTTAAGTAAAAATCTCAATTTATGAAGTTAATCGATTATACAAATAATAAAGATTAAGTTTAGTTGTATTCCTAGTTGGAATCAACAATATCAACAATGAACATGAATATAAGCATATGTAACATCACTATGAATCTCACAAAGAAAGAAATAATGAAACTAACCAACAGATCTCAACTGTACATATATATACCATCTCTCATTTCTAAGTCAAAATACAGGTTTGATGGAGACTTTCTAGATACAAAATACAAAATCAAAAAGGAAGGTTACTACACATGTAACCTACCGATCAAAAGATGGAATACAACTGCAAAATGTATCTCTGCCTCGCAGCTACCCGTTCACTCTATCCCTGCAAGGAACTGTGGCACAACGGGGATGAGTTGCCAACTCAGTGAATACGACTAACATATAACGACGAATAAAGTAAATATGACAATCATGCTACTGAATATGAATCAATATTAGATATGAGTATATGTGAAGTTCAACAATAAATCTCATGATACTTCGGAAATCACAACTCAATAAAATCATTTCTCAGTGTCCATCAACGACACAAAACTTCCCTTTCAAATAGGCATCATTCCCCGAATGATCCTAATCATAAAATCGGTCGTTATCATCTAGATACACGCCGTATATTTATTACTAACTCCGGTATCGAGTAACCTCGCTAGGCTCCCCCGTCTCAATACGGCTATCCTGCCCCTCGGTCTCGACCGGGTCCACCATGTATCCAACTGTATATCTCCCCCACTCAGTATGGATAACGTAAGATCTGCGACCGTATATCTCCCCCACTCGGTCCGGAATAAAACCAAAACAGAAATCATCTCATGGTGGACATGACACATCAATCATGAAAATACTGGATTTATGTAATAGTATTCAAAACTCAAAACCATAAATCCTCAATTCTGTATCTACCTCATATACAACATAGAAATACGCATAAAGCAACAGGATGTCAATGATGCAATCTACCACTATATTTGATATGTGAAATACGATATAAATCCATGTTAACAAGTATGATATTTAAGTGTAAGTGACATGGCAATATCGACGAGGTGTGTGTAGCATATAATATATGCACGTGGCATGACTCGTCGATAATTGTGAAGTGTTCTAATCATCTAATCAATTTATGTGTATGTATAATGAATGCACATGATCAATTTGGTATAACAATATAAGTATCAAGTTAAGTAAAACTACGGGCGAAACACGCCATCTTTACAAAATTCCCCGGTAGATGTTTAGTCTACTCACCGGAAAAGTCGAATCTACTCCGGAATCGCTAATCCTTTCCCTTTCCTCGCGGCTTCCGTACTTCTCGTATTCGAGTCTAAATATGCAAATTAACTTATATAAGCAAAACGGCTATTTCGATATAACGGAAATGGAAACACGCTATCCCACTTACAAGTTATATATTATCTGATTATATCAAGTTATAAAACACTTAATCTTGCTGGATTTTAACCTTAATCTGCACTGTTTCAGAAATTAAAACGCGACGTGATTTAGTCGTGTCGTATTTAGCGTTTTACGATGCCCTTTCCGATATATCTTCCCAGATTTTAACCACTGTGAAACTAATTTAAATAAACAGTACCAAAATAACCAAGATAACACACTGGAACCTACCCAACAGAGCAAACCCACAAAGCTTCCCCCATAGCCGGCGACGCCGGATTTTTCCCTATGGCCGCCGGCCAAAAACCGGCCCCCTGGTGTCGTGGTCTTGTGGTTTACTCTAGTTGTTACCTACATCATTTTAACTCTGTTTAATTTATTTAATTATCTTCCAGATCACAGCAGATTTTAACAGACACTAAATTTAGCTAGAATACGATATTATGTGACTTGATTAACTCTAAACTAATTAAGCTACAGAATCTAATCCCTACTGTGTTTAAGAATTTTACCCTCCTATGTTGCTGTAGGAATAACCCTCCAAAGATTGATAAGCTCCTCCTAGCTTGATGATGAACAAAACTCAAGAACAAGCTCCTCGTTCATCTCCTTCCTCTTGTTCTATCTTTTTCTCTCTAAATTTTCCTTTTCTTTCAATTCATTTGAATTTTAATCTGATGTTTAAACTGAAAATAAGCTATATAAGTGAATGGGGAAAGGATAAGGGAAGGTGGAGGTGTCATGAGCTAAGGTGTGCATGTTTCATGCAAGGAGAAGGTGGAGGTTGAAGGTGCTCATGCAAGCATGAGGTGTTCTAGCCATTATCTTCAATTTTTGTTTTAATTTGAATTAGATTTCAGAACTGAAATGATATCATTTGTTTCACTTATACCCTCAACAATCTTGTATTTGCATAAAACCTAAACTTTACAATTTAACCCCTCACAACTTAACTTATTATAAAACACGCATTTTATTAAAATGAAGCTAAATTTATCATTAAAACCCTTATAACTTATTTAAATTACATTCAAAAATTCTAATTTAATTTGTATTACATATAACTTATGAAGATTGACATATTTGATTTTAACCATTTTGTGATTTATTACTTTATTTTTAATTTAATTAATTTTATTTATTTCTAACTTTTCCTAAATGTTACACGCTGCGTACTGGCTTTCTCGTAAATGGCCATTTCGCGGCTGTGGTCATCCCGAGCCTTTTGACCGGCTTCTCTTATTAGCTTGTCAATTTGTTCTTCAAATGACGGACATGGCATTCTTACTGTGGGATCTCGCTCTGGTTCAATATCAGCGTTATCTGGAAAAACATTCCTTTCTCCACCGGAGTTTTTTATGACACGGCAGCTATAGAGTCGCTCCTATTTCTTGGACCGAACGTATCCAAGTCCAATCGTTTCCATCTTCACATTGGGTATCTTTCGCAGAGTCCCGGGAATTTCCCAAATCTTGTTATAGAACTGGGCTTATTGAGCGGTTTGTTTGAAGGGTACGCCTTGGCATTTTAATAGCCTTTTCAATCCTTCTGCGTAATATCTGGGCAGACGGATTAGTTGAAGCCTGTCAAGCGCAAGTTCGGCACCATGCCAGACTTCTTTTTCCACTTTAATCTCCGTAGATTGGTAGAAGAGGATCGCCTTTTCACCTTTTCTCCTAGGAGGGACGTAGAAAGTCTGCATCTCTTGCACGCCGTACGTATCGAGTGCATCAAGTTCCCTGTAATGCCACTGCGGAACCATGGCAATTTGTAAACTCTGATCAGCTCCCGTGAAGTTATGCATTGACGGGCAGACAGATAATACTACGTTGGCTTCGTCCTCAGAGTCACTGCCGAGGACCAAAATAGCGGTAGATGGTCCGGGCCTATTGCCTTGGGATTGCCCCGAGTAGATTATCTCTTCATCTTTCTTGGTATCGCTCCTAAAGACCGGGATAGCGGCGACGGCTTTTTGTTGGTTCTCCGGTTTACAACATCTTTCCGTGTCTTCGAAGTCTGGTAGGAAGTACTTGGTGTCTTCATATTTGTAGACTTCATTTACGGAGAATGGGTTTAGCTCCCCTGTAACTGTATACTCGAGGCCGTCTTTGAAGTACTTCATACACTGATGTTGTGTAGAAGGGATGATGTTGTACTCATGTAACCAAGGCCGGCCGAGCAGGGCGTTGTAGCGGGTCTTGGCATCAATGACGTGGAATTTGATGTCGGTGATGAGCATCCCAAAGCGTAATGTCAATATCACGGACCCAAGAGTCCATGATGACTGCGTGTCGAACCCGGAGATGGTAATTTTGTCCCGAGCCAGGTGTTGAACGTTCATGCAAATCTCCTTCAACACCTTCACGTTGAGAAGGTTGACGGAAGACCCGTTGTCGACCAGGATCTTCCCTATCTTAATGTCGTGGCAGTACCCGGTGACATATAAATGACGGTTGTGCTCGTACGTTCCAAGGAGGAGATCTTCATTGCCGAATGTGATGTCGGCTATATGAACCTCTGCCAGCTCGTCTTTCATCTTTTCTTCTGCAAGGAAAGTTTGGAACTGATCAGGCTCTTGTAATGCCTTGATTAGATAATCTCGTGTCTCTTTGGACAAGAGGAGAGCATCCAGTATGCTCAGTTGTGAGGGTATGTTCCTCAAATGTGCCAGGACATTGTAATCCACCTTGTTTTTCTTAGGAGGATCCTTGGCTGCAAGCTCTTTGGTGACTCTATCATCGAGGGTAATTTCTTCAGGGACTTTTTCCTTCCACTTGTCTTTTTTGCTCGAACCCTTGTTTGTCGGTCCGAGGTTCTTTTCAGACAACGTACGGTTACGCAGCCGAATGTTCTCGCAGTTTTTCTCCTCTTCTTCTTTTCCAGAGGTGGATTTTTTGAAGAGAAGGCCGAGGGTTATTTCTTCCTCAGAATCGCTCCCGAACGTAAGAACTTGAGATTTTCCTTTTGTCGAACTGGTATCAACCATATGACAGTTGCCAGCCGTTCCTTCATGCTTGTCTGTCACGCTTCTTTGTTGTCGAAGGGTTTTGCGCTTCAGCCGCTTGAAGTGTTCCCGGTGAGCAACGTATCGTTTCCACCACTTCTTGAAGGCATTGCACTCTTCGGTGGGGTGTGTGACCCTCCGATAGTATAAGCAGTAGTTCGGATGTGCATTCGCTTCATCGAGACACGTACTCCTGGGAGTGTTTTCCACGAGAGGAGGCAGCTTCATTCCCATTGACAGGGCTTTGGCAAACTACTTCTCTGCTTTGATCCTGCCCTTGTTTGTAGCAGGTGTGCTTTAGCTTGGGTGGAGTATTTTACGACTCATCCTTACCGCAGCTTCTTCATCCTGACGCCGATGCTTGGCCTTTTCGTATATGACCGTTTCACGTTCTCGGTCAGCTTTGCTCTTTTGAAGGGCTTCATTCAGCAGCCTATCAATTGGGTCTTCTGATAGTTCTAGAGATTTTGGCGCCAGTCCTGCCCCCAGTTCCTTTGCATTGCTTTCCAATGCCGAGGGAGTTTCTTCGTCTTTTAACGACAAGTGAGAGACCATGTGGCAACTCGCTACATAATCCTCGGGTTCTTCTGACGAGTCGTTTCCCTCATCATCGTCACTATCTCCGTTCTCAAGGATATGGTTGAGAAACACTTCGAGTGTAACCGGGGTCCGTTCTTTCTGGTTGTATTCCTCCAGCGTGTCGATGTATTTTTGCAGGTCAGTGCGCTTATCGTCGGGCTGTACGGGCTTCTTGGTCTTCTTCTTTCCCTTCGATGACTTTGAAGGTTTGACCTGGGTGTTTTGCCCATCGTTACCAGATTTCGGTGTTGGGCGCAGTTTAAGCATCCCCTCAATGATCTCGGGCTCCAGCAGGCTTTTCCACCTGATCGCAGGACATGCTTGAAGATTCTTCAGCATTATTTTAGTTTTAGCTGAAAGGACAACTTCCCATGGAGCTTCTTCTACAAACGAGCATGATTCCCCCAGAGTGTCCACCTTTTTAGGAGCGTGCTTCTGTGGTGGGTTCACCCTCTAGTTTTCGGACAGCGCAAACTTCCCTTGTTGGTATTGGTCCTTGACTCAATTTTTTAAGACATAGTAATCCTCAATTGGGTGGCCCACTACTCTATGGTAGGAGCAGTAGTTGGGACTGTTGACGTCACCGGGATGGAGTGGGCATTTTGGATCCGGCAGTGTGATGACTTTGTTGTGCATTTCCAGTTCGAACAGTCTCCTCGTTTTATCACGGGGAAACAAGTAAGGACGTCATAGTTTCTCCTCGAGGGATTGGCGCGGGCGCGTGTTATTTTAGCGAGAAACCGGTTTTGGGTCACTCGGTTGCTGTTGGGTGTTGGCGACGAAGGCCGCTTTCCCTTTACTCTTTGTATTCCGAGGATCCGTTTTTGAAGAGGACGGCCCATGGTCCATCTGGGCCAGCTTGTCGATCAAGGCCTGAAAGGTGGTCGGCTTGAAGAACATCATAAACTGGGATACAGTCGCTTGAGGATCGAAGGTCCCTATGAACATGCCTACGGCAGGAGCTTCTTCTATGCGTTGTTCGCATTTTGACCATAGGTTCCACCACCGGATTGCGTATTGAACCCAGGTCTCTCCTAACTTCACCCTGGCATTGATTAATGCCGTGATCGAGATGCGCTCACTTGCGCTGGCAAAGCTCTGTGTGAATAGCATCTCCATTTCTGTAAATGTTTTGATGGAGTCATTTGGGAGCTCCGAGTACCATTCAAACGCCGTCTCTGACAAGCTGCCAACGAACTGGCGAAGCAGCAATTTGTCGTCGCCTCCAGTATTGCCACATAATGCTCTGAACTGGGCAACGTGCTGATGCGGGTTGCATGTCCCCTTGTATACGTGGAACTTGGGGATCATATATCCCAGCGGGTACTTGATTTGATCATACCAGTCTAGGTACGGTCACCCGGTCTTGACGACTTGTCCAGCCGCTTCGTTGGCTTGATGAGCTCGTATTTGATGAGCTATGTAATCATCAAGGGTAGCTTTGGAGATTGTTTCCTCCCTGGCCACTGATAGAGACGGGAGAGGATTTGATGTTTCCCCCCTGTCGTCCTCGATGATTATCGGTGGATCTTCGGCTGGAGGTTCTGGTTGGATCATCATTCCAACCATGTCTTGGAACAGGAGCGCCATCTGTTTCATATTAGCCGCTTATTCTGCTGCCTCCTTATCCTTTCTCTCCAGCACCCTTCGCAAGAACTCCGTATCTGTCTCCTACTCTTGGCGCTGTTCAGACACTGCTTCCGGACTTTCTTTTTGCCCGTTGAGTGCTGCCATTTTTGTAAGCATCTCCTGGAGCTTTTGCTGTTGCTCCTGAGCTTTCGTCAACGACCGAGTTTGCGGCCGATGAGCCATGGAAGCACGGCTCTCCTCTTTTCTGGAAGCCATGTACACCGTGTGCATGATCATGGTCCCAGACTTGGGGCGTTTGGATCCATCACCCTTGGGATTTGCCGCCGGCGGTGGGATATTCTCCGTCCTTCTCTGTTTGTGGGAAGTCGAAGTTGAAGGAGCCATTGTAATAGGCGCCTTCGTGAAAGAAGTCCTTCGTTGCATGGTGGAGGGATGGTCCTCCTCTTGCCGAGCCTTTTTTTCCTTCAGTCGGCGAGAGTTGTCTTTACTGATCACGGAATCTTGGACCTTCCGCCAGACCCTGTGGACTTGGGAGGACAGCCGCTGAGGGGGTTATTCTAGCTTCGCCTGTATCATGTTTGCAACAGGTGGTGGAGATTTATTCAACACTGCGGTTGTGGAGTTCTTCCGCACCCTCCTAAGCGGTTCAAAGATGTTCCCAGTTGGAACAGCAGCGTCAATTTCCACCATTGGAGCTGGTAGAGTAAGTCCAGAGGTGGAGTTGCCCCCAGCTTTCCTCACTCAACACCAGTGGTGACGTCGAGCATGTCTTGCGGACGGGATTGCCTCAGGTGTGGTAGTGGCTTCTTCACGCCCCCTACTTTGGTTAGGGGCTACTACAGGTGTCAGCCTGTCGAGGACTAACGTCCGTTGAGAGGGGACGACCAATCTTTTGAAAGCCAACTTTCTGGTAGGGGGAGCCCTTTTGACGACTTCACCCGTAGCAGGAGTTGGAACGGCCAATCTTGCGAAGATCGATCCTTTAGTAGGAGAAGCCCCTTTGACGACTTCACCTGCCGGAGCTGGAATGGCTATCAATTTCGGGATAACCCCTTCAGGTTTTGCGAGCCTTTTTGCGGGCCCACTTGAGCTATGGTTCAGCCTGTTTAAGACTAAGATGGCATACTTGGACGACTCGTTGAGAGAGGCCGTGGTGGTTGCAAGTCGATCGAAGACCGACTTCTTGGGAGCTTCCTGTGGTGGCGCTGGGGCTCTGAAACTCGCTGGCGGGAGCATGGTCCCGAAGAACAATCCAGTGATGGCCTGAATCACTTGTTCCACTGGAACTGAAAAGATGCAGGCCGTATTTGGCCCGTAAGTCACTCCTCCAGTTAGGGCGGAGCGGGAATTGCTATTGCAGGTACACTTAGAAGCCATTGATCTTCTTTTCTCTGCACAAGAGCAAGACACCAAATCATAGTACCTCGAATCTAGGGGCAACCATAGTAAACTGCGATTTGTTCGCGAACACGACACACGAAGTGTGGAGTGAAAAGAGGAAAAGGTATCACCGGACGTGCCAGAATCTGTTCACCGCCGAAAACAGGGACGGACCGCGTAGGTCGCCTTGCCTGAATTTGGGGGAAGATGCTATTTGGATTTATCCGTCCACCTCTCCGAAAATGCCAAGTTGATTTATAGCACCATATATCGGAGGTTTGGACGGATGCGGCCGTTGGAGCAGACTTCGTCAGATTCCCCCTCGTTTACGAGGGGGTTTTGATTGTGGGGACGCTCTTCTCTGCAGGCGCAAGCCCCTGCAGTTAATTACGTTACCGCATCATGATAACCACTTTCTCCTGCTCCAGAAGTTCACTTCGTGTCGTGTATGTTTTTTTTTGGTTGCCTGTGGATTGTATATGGAGACTAATTTATGTTGTCGCCCGTAGGGCGTGAATTAGTCTAAATCCGTATATCTTATATTTAAGTTTGGGTTGATTTAAGAATCATTAATCACGTTAGAGATTAAGATCAACTTAAATTTTTGTTAAGGATACGTTAGTCCAATTTGAGACTAAGATCTACTTAACAGGGTTTTAGGATCATTCAGATCCAACAAAAGAGCATTTGGGCTCTATTGTTTTAGTTTAAGGACGTTACGGTCCGTTTTTAGTTTAAGAACGTTTCAGCCCGTAGATCACCGTTCTTGAGGTGGGGGTTTAGTTTAAGGACGTTTCGGTCCGTAGTAGTTTGAGGACGTTACTGTCCGTAGATCACCATTTTGAGGTGCGTGTTTTAGTTTAAGGACGTTACCGTCCGTAATAGTTTGAGGACGTTACGGTTCGTAGATCACCATTTTTGAGGTGGGGATTTTAGTTTAAGGACGTTACGGTCCGTAATTAGTTTTAGGACGTTTCGGTCCGTAAATCACCATTTTTGAGATTAGGGTTTTAGTTTAAGGACGTTACGGTCCGTAGTTAGTTTTAGGATGTTTCAGTCCGTAGATCACCATTTTTAAGGTGAGGGTTTTAGTTTAAGGACGTTACGGTCCGTAATTAGTTTTAGGACATTTCGGTCCGTAGATCACCACTTTTGAGGTGAGGGTTTTAGTTTAAGGACGTTACGGTCCATAGTAGTTTGAGGACGTTACGGTCCGTAGATCACCATTTTTGAGATGAGGGTTTTAGTTTAAGAACGTTACGATCCGTAGTAGTTTGAGGACGTTACGGTCCGTAGATCACCATTTTTAATGTGAGGGTTTTAGTTTAAGGACGTTACGGTCCGTAGTTAGTTTTAGGACGTTTCGGTCCGTAGATCACCATTTTTGAGGTGAGGGTTTTAGTTTAAGGACGTTACGGTCCGTAGTTAGTTTTAGGATGTTTCGGTCCGTAGATCACCCTTTTATGCCCGTGTATTTGTTACATGACGGGATGTACGGCGATGATGTGGGATACACCTATTTGGGGCATGGTTTGGTTTAAGGTGTGCATGTCAGCTTGGGAAATGCACCCAAAAGCAGTTGGTTGTTGGGACCCGCCACCTCTCTGAAGACGTTGAGGAATTACAACGACATACATCAGAGGTATGAAGAGATGTACCCTTGAACCAATTTACATGTCTAATAGAAGAGATCATGGTGGACCATCTAAGAATCATCAGCTATTTTTGGGGGACTAAGATTAACTTAGGAAATGTGGGATGAACATCATCTTGGATATCATGAGTCATGTTTGGGAAGCAATGAATCTATGGGCTCAATTGATCTGAATTAGGGACTTAACTAACTTGGGCCTGACCCACTCAGTTTTCTTTTATTTGAAAGAAGTGCTAAGCACTGGTTTGGGCTCAGTCCCCTTTTCTTGCAAAAAGTGCTGAGCACTTATGTGAGTTCTGACGCTCACACTTTACTCCCTTTTTTCTTTTATCTCTATATGGAGTGTTAAGCACTCTTTATAGTGTCCACGTGCGAAGCACGTAAGACGGTAGGCGCTGAATGATGAGTGTCAAGCACTTTTATGTTCTGTGGCGCCCACGTGAGACGCTGGGCGCTGGGCGCCAGCCACTGAGTGCTAAGCACTCCTTATTTGTAGCGCCCACATGAGGGGTCTTGGTTATATGTATGCCCTAGAGGCCATTACTGTACACATGATGTATATTGTAGTGGATGCTTGGACATATATATGGAGGACTTTCTTGCTCGACATGATAGTATGCTATCTGGTTGCTCTTTATCTTAACGTGTACATTGATTGTCTCTATGTTACATGTTGATAAAGCCCTTAGGATGAGTACTTGACTACCAGGATTATGATGCAGATCATACTAGTGGGGACAGTGTAGTCGCTAAGTACATCCTTCAAATGTTCCTAGTCTTGGGTGTATCGAGACAGGGCATCGATATACCAGAGTGGACTAGCATATAGCTTCTCGACCAATGTAGATGGGCGATGGATGATCCCATATCCATTGGTGTTTGACATCAGAGACAGTATGCAGGTGCTCAGTGGAGACTGGGTACACTGGAAAGACTCGCCGAGAACTCCCAGATGGTATTATACCTCACGTCAGATGACAGTTCTCTGGTAACACTGGTACAGGTTAGTCTATAGACCCAAGATCATCATAGAGTCTTGTGTGATTCCCACTGTGCTTTGATTTCCACCTTACCACGTTCAAGAGAAGGTGCAAAACGGTGGCTTTTGGGTACAGTCCCGAATCACATGGAGGCAATGAGCGATAGGAGGGGTTTCGTCTCTCCCGGTATTGTGGGTTGATATTGCGCTGTGCTCGATTGGCTATAACATGAAGTCTTTGGCCAAGGCTGCTTCAGAGATATACTGGTAAGTGTTATCAGTAGTTTCTCGACCCGTTATGAGCCTCATATCGACACGACTTATCGAGTTATTAGGGTTTGACGTTTACCACCCCTAGACGAGATATGCGACATATCTGTAACGTTTAGGTGAAATTTCGGATAATCGGTAAAATAACGGGTGTTTTCCGTAAAAAAAAACCAAGATATGATTATCTTTCAACAAAAATTAAATATACATATTCTAACTATGTAATTGCTAGTATTTGGTATTTATTGGGTCACTTGTAAAATTTCTGGTTTACTAAAATATTTTCCGAAATTAATTATTTTAAATATTATTTTAAACCGTCACTAATATATTTAATTAGTGATAATTTCAAATTTGAATGGGTTAATTACATACTTGTAAACCATGACAACTTAACCTAGTTTTTAACATGAATTTTTTTCATTCGCCTCCAAGTTCTAGTTAGTTATAAGGTCAAAGAGATAATAAAATAAAATAATATAAGAATAGAAATTGATGTGAGGTGCTTTATTGGGACTTGAGGGGTTTTTCTTGTCATGGAAAATTCTACAATCACCAACACATCCCCATTTCCCTTGCTGGTCGAGCAAGGACAGCCCCCTCTCCATTCAACTCATCTTACCTCATCAAATGAGAAAAGAAAAGAAAATTAAGAAGGAAAGTAATAAGCAAGTAGTGGGCTTTGTTGACATGAGTTGGAAAGATATTTCTACACTCACCCACACACATTACACACTCTCTCTCCTCTCATTTGTTGCTGCCGAAACCTGCAGCCCCATTTCCTCCCATTTTCCCACTTCATCTCATCTCCAAATTCATCAAAAAATGCAATAAAACCCATACAAACTCACACCAACTCCAAATCAAAGCTTTACCCATTACTCTTTAACTAATCTAGCATGGATCTTGGGGGATGGAAGCAAGTTTGGGAGGCTAAGATTCATGTTTGATCTTCAATCTATAAGGTATAAATCCTAAACCTATAGTTAATTTATTGTTTAAGCACTTAAATCAAACTCAATTAGTAAGTAATATGGTTCCAATTTCAAGTTTAGAAAATTCAAGAAAGAGTTTGAGATCAAGTTAGGGTTTATGTCATTTAATCATGGTTTAATTGTGTAATTTAACACTTTAAGACTTGTAAAATCTAACCTAGTGTCTAGTTTGCTAATTGTTAGTTTAAAATTGTTAAAAGTGGTAAATATTGCAAACTAGGTTTTGGGATTAAGGGAAAAATGTGAGATTAAAATCTAGTTAGGGTTTTCTTCATATCATTAACATTATAATATGTAGTTTAACACCTTAGGTCATGTAAAACCTAGTCTAGTTGTTGATTTGTGTATTGTTGCTTTAAAATTGTCAAAATTGGATAATTTTGCAAACTAGAATTTTGGGTTAATGAAAATTAGTGAGATTAAAATATAGTTATGGTTTGTATGACTTGGTTAAGATATTTAGTGAATATTGTGGCCACTAGTTTTGTTTAAACATCAAGTTTTGTACTAAAACGGTTATTTGAGGCTTTCTAGGTTTTCGGAAATAAATCGATTTGATTTATTTTGAGATTCTGATGAGTTACAACTTATTTCATATTATAATTAGTGAGTTGTGAAACCACGATTGGTACGTTTGGGTTTTTTCTCGATCAATTGGCATTTGTACGCCGATGTCGAGGGTTATTTGGTTCTTTTGCATGAGCGGGTCATAAGTTTTAACCTATGCGTGTTTCGTGTGCCGCTTTGGTTTTGTCCATGATTTCGGTTTACGATATTATATATGTTTGCATATAGGTACCTCTCACGTGGACTTCGGACGATGAAGAAGAGGATGGCGGCATCGACTTCAGCAGACAAGGACCAGGTGAGTAGATATATATCTACGGGGGAAGTCGGATGGATGGCGTATAGCATCCCCGTAGTTTCGTAGTATAGAACGCGAATGCGTTATTATATATATATATATATATATATATATATATATATATATATATATATATATATATATATATACTTATGTATTTTATGAGATGTGTACTTAGCAAGAGATGATTACGTGACTTTGGGTTAGTTTAGTGTAGTTGTAGGAAAACACTTACAGTGTAGTTTCTTAGTCGCGAGACCCTAGAGTTAAGATTTGCATACACGCACATACACACACTTGCATATATTTTATTACTTATGCGTATATGGGGATATGTATACACACACACACATAGGTATGGGACTGTGTGTGTGTGTGTGTGTATACATGGATGATGAGGATAGTATACGATATTTGGAGATGAGTCGATGAGATTGGGCATGATGCCACGAGATCGGTGATATGATATGGTTCGTATTATGAGATACGACATGATTATTTTAGCGGGTCCTTAGGCGATGTGTTTTCATACACACGCATATATATATATATGGTATCGGTATGTACTAGACTTTAGATCAGTACCAAGTTCATGATATGATGATAAGGATACCAGATAAATGATGAGATAAATGTGATATTCTATCCGAACCCAGATTGGGATGCCGTACGATGGATTTACCGTACGAGCTATATATTGATGATAGATCCGCACTCTTGACTCGAGGATGTCATATTATATATTGTATCATATGTGATACTATTGAGGCGGGATCACCGACTATTATATTTATATATATATCGACTCAGATTTAGGTGGTTTGCTTACCCTTTCGACTAGTATGTTAGTTTAGTCATGTAATTTACTTGTAGATGTTAGACTAGACTCGAGTCATACCTATTTCAAAAACTAACGAATCGTGAGTATTTTAAAGACAGGCCAAGTGATGCTACGGATATTTCAAAGGACGTTGTAACACCCGAGACCAATGCTACTAATTTTAGTTACCGTTTGAACGTAGTGTGGCACTTATTTCATTTATCTTGCTTGATTGTTACTTACTGTAAAATTTTACCTGGCAAATTCATTTCTGCATATAACAATTTTTGGCATCTAAAGTAAAATTAAAAATATTCATCTTGGCCTACTTGACACCCCTAACCCTGTTGTAGCGTCCGTGCATCGTGTTCTCGTCCCGTTCAGTGAAACGGGCGAGTTTGGACGGCTGCGCGCACGTACGTGTGTCCGTTTTGGGGGTATGCTTTTTGATCATAAAACACTTCATTTTAAATTTTGGATCCCGCTTAAAATCCTATTATTTCAATTTCAAAATTTTGGACCCGACCCGGGCGCGATTTGGAAATGTTTTACTTTGCGTCAAAATCCCAAATTTTTTAATATATTTAACCATCATATATTTCGTAACTATATATATATATTTTACTGTTCCCTCAAAATCATTTAAATCTTTTTATATTTTTCCCCTTACAACTCTCAACCAATCAGCTCCCTCTCCTTCACTCCCGTGGGCCCCCTTCTCTCTCCTCTCTCTCCAGTCTCTCTCTACCTCTCTCCTCTCTCTCTCACCGTCTCTCTCCTCTCTCTTCCCTCTCTCTCGCGTTCTCTCTCCTCCATATACCTCTCTCTCTCTCTCTCCCTCATATTTTTTAAATCTCATTCCCTCCTCCATCCTTTACTCACGTAACCCAAACCCCACGAACCCTAGTCATCGTGCTCCTCGCCACCGCAGCCCCAACGCCGACGACGCTGTCACCAACACCCTCGCCTCCTCATCCTCACCTCACCAAGCCCCCTCTTCCTCCATTCCCCACGTTCTCGAGCGCCTGCACACCCCGACGAGGCCACCCGTGCATTCCCCAGCGAGCCCAACCTCGCCGGTGACTCGCCGTCGTCGCCCTCGTCTCCTCCTCGCATCCCTCTCCACGTCCCGGCCTTCCAAACCGCTTCCACCTCCCTCTACAGACCCCACGGCCACGACTGCACACCATAACCCACTGCCTTTGCCGGAGTATCACCACGCCGGCAACCTTCATCGCCGTCGCCCCGTGCCGACTCCCCTGAAATCTCAGAACACCCTACCAGTAAGACCTTCTTCTCCCTTTCTTCTTTGTTTCTTTCTTTTCTTGATTGAAATTCTTGATCGTCGTTGTTTTGCATCTCGCCGGAAAACGGCAGTGCCGACGACGCGTCCCGACGTTCCAGCGTGGTACCCCGACCCGTGTGGCTTCACTGTTCGTCGTTTGGGTTCATTCCGTGAACCGTGCGACCGTCGCGAGTTTCCCCGCCGACATTTTACGTTCTGTTTTTCCTGGTTCGCGACCCGTCGAGGCAAGTACCCCTTGCTACATGCTATACAATATTTACATATATATTATGACACCCTAAACCTGTAAATTTAACTTGGTACGATCATTTCTCATTTTCATGTACATTATTGTTGTATATCATTTTATCTTTAAACTTGGAACTTACAGTTTGCAATTGAACCTAATAACCATATTTACCTGTTTAAACACATTTTTAATATTGACATGGCTTATGGCATTTATCTCTACAGTTTTGTTCCTTTCGGACACTCGTATGCATTTTAACCTGTAATAGCTGTATCAAACTTTTATATAAATCATTGCATCTCTAAAGTGTTTAAACTTGTTAACATGATTAAAAGGCCATAATTGTCATACTGCATTCGCATAACACTGAAATCATCTCTGTGACACAACTGACAACTGTACTGCTAATTCAGTGAATCTGCCTATTGCTTACTTCATTGCTTATCTCATGTTGTTGATACCCATGCTTGATTATATAGCCGATTGTGAGTACACCTATGATATCGCATGCTTCTTGAACTGTCTTGCTACCTATACATTGATTGACCCGACATGGTACCGTATACTGCCTGACTTGACATGATGTACCATGACCTGACCCGTTACCTGATCTTGTGTCTAATGCCAACAAACCTGACATGTAGTCCTCATGGACTGTTCCTGTTGTCTATCCAGACAAACCTGTTTACCTGATCCTGTGTTGGCATTGGTTTCTTGATTTCGGGATACCTGACTTGACTTGCACATATAACTTGGGGGTATGGGGAAATCAAAGGTGAAACCTGACTTGTAACTCGACAGTTCACTACCTGTACTGAGTGTACACATTCTTGTTTTGTGCCTAGCGGCATGTCTCGGTTTCGGCCGAGAATATTGTGGCCGTGGTCCCGGGTATGTACGGGATACTATCGAGTGTACACATTCCTGTTTTGTGCCTAGCGGCATGTCTCGGCTGCAGCCGAGAATATTATGGCCGTGGTCCCGGGTATGTACGGGATACTATTGAGTTACATCGATGATTCATCAATTTGATTTCAAAGACTTTAGAAAAGAAAACCTGATAGAACAGTTTAGTTTACCCACTACACATTACCCTGCACTGGTCTGATTCATATTATTGTTACCCTTGCTTTATTCATGTTTTTACTCGCATTGCCTGTATATTATGTTATTATTTGATGACTTGACGCGCTGACGTCTAGGTTTTGCATGGCCCAGATTCTGTACCGCTGTCGCAGTCCGAGCAGAAGTACTTCAGCCGACAGGCTGAGCTGTGGGTGTCAGCAGTAGTTAGTTTTATTTCCTGCATTTATTTCCCGATGTGAGCCCGCATTATGGGACATACATTCCAGTTATTTTGTATTGGATCTTTCGCTTCCGCATTTTATTATTCTTGACTCATAATTTATCTTGGTTTATGGACATGTTTAGATAGTTTTATTTTGTTCCTGATATCTCTACAGCCGTAATGTGACTGTGGGTGGATACTTCCTACCCACAGGTAGCATGGTTAGCTATGTCACGTGCCCATTTTAGCGTACTCTGGGAAGCGGGGCGTGACATGGTTCTTTTGGTATTAGAGACATAGGATAGTCGGGTTGATTCTTTTGTAGTTGGGTATTGTACCCAATACACAAATCAGAATACCCGCATTTAGGAAGCATGTCCTGCCACCTTGCCGTTTACCATTCTTGAATCACATTCTTCCTGATTATATCCTTTACGATGTGCAAACTTCCTTTGCATATCAACTCGAAAACCTGATTCCTTGTTATCTCTAGGACTTAGGCGACTTAGGTGGAGTTATGTAATTGTGACTATGATACCGCGGCATAGTTACAATGCGGAACTCTATTTAAGTATCTTGGAGTTCTAGCCTTGATCTATATTTTGAATCTATCATCATGCTAATGTTGGGTGTTTTGATTTCAAGAATATGGCCGGTAAGAATTTGAAGATGTACCAGAGGCGTGTGGACGAAGCTGCCATGCTTGGAGTGATAAGGGGAATGCTGGAGAATCAAAAGAAACAGACCGAGCTGATCCAGCAGCAAGCGGACTCGTTTTAGGAAGGTTTGCAGATCGTTCAGCAGTCTGTGAATAATGCTGGAGCTAAACCAGTCGACCGAGCAGGGACCGTAGCAGATTTCAGACGTTTGGGTCCGTCTACATTTACTGGTTTGGAGGAGCCGTTGCCAGCGGAGCAGTGGCTAGTTGACACAGAGAATTTGCTTGTTGCGGCACAGATTCCAGATGATAAAAGAGTTGATTTGGTACACATTCAGTTAGTGGACTACGCCCGAGAATGGTGGCTTGTGGAGGAGAACCGTTTGCCCAAGCCGATCAAGTGGGCGGATTTTTCAAAGAGTTTCCTGGAGAAGTTCTTCCCGCAGACTGCACGGGGGAAATGGAAGAGAAATTTATCGGGCTAAAGCAGAAGGGAGCACCCGTAGATGTGCATGCAGCAGAATGGACAAGACTCAGTAGATTCGCTGGACCTTTAGTTGCCAACGATGCAGACAGGGCACGAAGGTTCATGCGCAGCTTGGACGTGGACATCCAGCGGCAGATTGTCTCCCTGGGTTTGACCACTTTCTCACAAGTACTTGCGGCAGCCCGAGAGCAGCAAAGTTTATCTGGGATGAATGGGAGTTTGCAGCAGACAGTAGTTACGGTAAGGAAGCCAGCATTTGTACCTAACCGAGCTCATGGCCGCAGAGGTATTCCAGTGGACCGTACCCATGAAGAAGCCAGTGATCGTTGATCGAAGAAAGAGCATGACCTGTAACTATTGCAATTTACCTGGCCACATGCAAAAGGATTGTTGAAGGAGGCTGGGACTTTGTTTGGTTTGTGGAGCGGCTGATCACGCCATTGGTGCTTGTCCGTCAAAGCTTCGTACGAGAGATGATTTTCAGAAGCCTCCGCAGAGGCCGTTCCAGGGACAGAAACAGCTGACTCAAGGACCTAATCAGGCTCGATCTTTTACCTTGATAGCTGAAGAAGCTAAGGCGTCAGGAGAAGTTGTTTCAGGTAATCTACTCATTCGTGGTTTTCCCGCATTAGAGTTATTTGATTCTGGTGCATCCCATTGCTTTATGTCATCCAAGTTTTTAACTACACACTCGATTGACTGCACGACCCTGTCTAGTTTCTGGGACATACACACTGGGAATGGGAAAATCATAGCTAGGAGGGAATGTAAAGATTGTACAGTTGTTGTGTGCGGACGGGAGTTTTTTTGCAGATTTCTTGGTGATTGATACGGGCAGCTACGAAGTCGTCTTGGGAATGGATTTTCTTGGCACTTTCCACGCTCACATTGATTGTAGGGCAAAGAAAGTAATTTTCTAGATTCACGGACATCCCGAGTTTACCTTCACTGGAGGAAGCAGTTCTATCGGGCCAGTCGAGTTTAGGGCTAGGCCGACAAATGATATTCTTGCAGCAATGGAAGTTGATTTAAGTGAAGAGCCGGCTGTTGTTCATGATTTTATAGACGTGTTTGAAGATATATCGGGTTTACCACCGAAGCGAGACGTGGAGTTCGCAATTGATCTTATTCCTGGTGCAACGCCAGTATCCAAAGCGTATTATCCAATGGCACCAGTAGAGTTGGAAGAAGTCAAGAAACAGGTTGCTGAATTGCTTGAAAAAGGTTGGATTCGAAGCAGTAACTCGCCTTGGGGAGCTCCAGTTCTTCTAGTAAAGAAGAAGGATGGCACAAGAAGGATGTGCATCGACTATCGAGAATTAAACCGGGTGACTATTAAGAACAAGTACCCGATCCCTCGCATTGGCGAACTTTTCGAGCAGCTTAGTGGCGCGAGGGTATTCTCGAAGCTGGATTTGCGATCCGGATATCATCAGGTCCGAGTGAAAACCAAAGATATTTGCAAGACGGCGTTCCGAACTCGGTATGGACATTACGAGTACTTAGTGATGCCCTTCGGAGTGATGAATGCGCCGGCAGTATTCATGGACTTGATAAACCGAATCTTTTCACCGTTCTTGGACCAGTTCATCGTGGTTTTCATTAACGACATTCTGGTTTACTCGAAGAGTTTTGAAGAACATGCTGAGCATTTGAAGATCGCACTGCAGACGTTGAGACAAGAGAAGTTATACGCGAAGATGAGTAAGTGCGAGTTTTGGCTGGAAGAAGTAAAGTTTTTGGGGCATGTTGTGTCTGGCGATGGAATTTCCGTCGATCCAGAAAAGATTGCAGCAGTTCGAGATTGGCCGATTCCAAAGAATGTTGCGGACATAAGAAGTTTTCTTGGACTAGCCGGATATTACAGGAGGTTTGTGGAGAACTTTGCTCGTTTGGCGGAGCCATTGACCAAGCTTACGCGCAAGGAGGTACCGTTTGTGTGGACGGACAATTGTGCGTTAGCCTTTGAGACGTTGAAGCAGAAGTTGATAACCGCCCATATTCTGACCGTGCCGGACAATTCCGGAGGATTGGTGATTCACAGCGACGCATCTGGGAAAGGATTGGGATGTGTTTTGATGCAGCATGGGAAGGTTGTAGCGTACGCATCGAGACAGTTGAAGACCCATGAGAAGAATTACCCAACTCATGACTTGGAACTTGCGGCTGTGATTTTCGCATTGAAGGTTTGGAGACACTACCTTTTGGGCGAAAGGGTCGAAGTTTTTACTGATCATAAGAGCTTTAAGTATGTGTTCACACGGAAGGAACTTAATATGAGGCAGCGTAGATGGTTGGAGCTGATGGCTGATTACGATCTTGATCTTAAGTACCATCCGGGGAAGGTTAACGTCGTGCCGGATGCGCTTAGTCGGTTACCAGCAATTCATGTGTTAACTACGCAGAAGGAGCTCGTTGAAGATTTTCGAAGATTTGACTTGGAGGTTGTGCTACCGCGTTCTACGGGACAGTTGATGCAACTGCAAGTACAGTCATCATTGATCGAGAACATTAAAGCAGCACAATCGCAGGACCCTAGACTGCAAAAGTTTCGAGGGCAGGTTGAAGCCGGACTACGAACAGATTTATTGATCCACGAAGATGGTTCGTTGAGGTATGGTAGCCGTTTATGTGTGCCAAAGGGAGACATTCGCGAAGAGCTTATGAAGGAGGCACACGGTTCAGCTTATTCTGTACATCCAGGAGGCACGAAGATGTACCGAGATATTCGACAGCATTTCTGGTGGGAAGGCATGAAACGGGAGATTGCTCGCTTTGTGGCGAAGTGCTTGGTGTGTCAGCAAGTTAAGGCTGAACATCAAAGGGTTGCCGGTTTATTGCAACCACTCCCGGTTCCTCAGTGGAAGTGGGAACATATAACCATGGATTTCGTGACGGCTTTACCGCGGAGTCCAAAGGGCAATAATGTTGTATGGGTGATTGTTGATCGGTTGACCAAGGCAGCTCACTTCATTCCTTTCCGGGTTGGTCAATCAACAGAGACTTTGGCAGAGCGGTACATGCAAGAGATTGTAAGATTGCATGGAGTACCGGTGAGCATTGTGTCCGATCGGGACACTCGGTTCTTATCACACTTCTGGAAGAGTTTACAGGAAAGTTTGGGAACTCGATTGAAGTTTAGCACAGCTTATCATCCTCAAACTGATGGTCAGTCGGAGAGAACGATCCAAACTCTCGAGGATATGTTGAGAGCATGCATGTTGGACTTCAAGGGTTCTTAGGAGGATCATCTACATTTGGTAGAGTTTTCTTACAACAACAGTTTTCAGGCAACTATCCAGATGGCTCCATTTGAAGCTTTGTATGGTCGTAAATGCCGTTCACCTGTCTGTTGGGACGATATCGGTGAACGAAGATTGTTGGGACCAGATTTGGTTGTGCAGACAGTTGAGAAGGTTAACACTATCAGAAATCATATGAAGGCAGCACAAGACCGACAGAAGAGTTGGGCAGACACGTCAAGGAGACCCCTAGAGTTCGCCATGGGTGATTTGGTATTCTTGAAGATATCACTGACTAGAGGGGTGATTCGTTTTGGAAGTCGAGAAAAGCTTAGTCCTCGATTCGTTGGACCCTTTGAGATCTTGGAGCGTGTTGGTGAGGTAGCGTATCGTTTGGCGTTACCGCAGCCCTTGGCGAATGTGCACGATGCGTTTCACGTATCTCAACTCCGTAAGTATGTTCGTGATGAAACGCACGTATTGGATCATTCGGAGTTGACAGTACGAGAAGACTTGACTTTTGAGGAATGACCGATTGAAATTGTGGATCGAAGGGAAAAGGTCCTTAAGAACAAGGTTATCCCCCTTGTACTTGTTTCTTGGGGTAATCGCTCGCATGGAGAGTCCACTTGGGAACGAGAAGATGAAATCCGGCAGAAGTTTCCTCACCTTTTCTTGTAGTTTTCTACCTTTGTGTTCTTGGAATTTTGAGGACGAAATTCTTTTTGTAGTTGGGTATAATGTAACACCCGAGCCCAATGCTACTAATTTTAGTTACCGTTTGAACGTAGTGTGGCACTTATTTCATTTATCTTGCTTGATTGTTACTTACTGTAAAATTTTACCCGGCAAATTCATTTCTGCATATAACAATTTTTGGCATCTAAAGTAAAATTAAAAATATTCATCTTGGCCTACTTGACACCCCTAACCCTGTTGTAGCGTCCGTGCATCGTGTTCTCGTCCCGTTCAGTGAAACGGGCGAGTTTGGACGGCTGCGTGCACGTACGTGTGTCCGTTTTGGGGGTATGCTTTTTGATCATAAAACACTTCATTTTAAATTTTGGATCCCGCTTAAAATCCTATTATTTCAATTTCAAATTTTTGGACCCTACCCGGGCGCGATTTGGAAATGTTTTACTTTGCGCCAAAATCCCAAATTTTTTAATATATTTAACCATCATATATTTCGTAACTATATATATATATTTTACTGTTCCCTCAAAATCATTTAAATCTTTTTATATTTTTCCCCTTACAACTCTCAACCAATCAGCTCCCTCTCCTTCACTCCTGTGGGCCCCCCTTCTCTCTCCTCTCTCTCCAGTCTCTCTCTCCTCTCTCCTCTCTCTCCTCTCTCTTCCCTTTCTCTCGCGTTCTCTCTCCTCCATATACCTCTCTCTCTCTCCCCCTCATATTTTTTAAATCTCCTTCCCTCATCTATCCTTTACTCACGTAACCCAAACCCCACGAACCCTGGTCACCGTGCTCCTCGCCGCCGCAGCCCCAACGCCGACGACGTCGTCACCAACACCCTCGCCTCCTCATCCTCACCTCACCAAGCCCCCTCTTCCTCCATTCCCCACGTTCTCGAGCGCCTGCACACCCCGACGAGGCCACCCGTGCATTCCCCAGCGAGCCCAACCTCGCCGGTGACTCGCCGTCGTCACCCTCGTCTCCTCCTCGCATCCCTCTCCACGTCCCGGCCTTCCAAACCGCTTCCACCACCCTCTACAGACCCCACGGCCACGACTGCACACCATAACCCACTGCCTTCGCCGGAGTATCACCACGCCGGCAACCTTCATCGTCGTCGCCCCGTGCCGACTCCCCTGAAATATGAGAACACCCTACCAGTAAGACCTTCTTCTCCCTTTCTTCTTTGTTTCTTTCTTTTCTTGATTGCAATTCTTGATCGTCGCTGTTTTGCATCTCGCCGGAAACCGGCCGTGCCGACGACGCGTCCCGACGTTCCAGCGTGGTACCCCGACCCGTGTGGCTTCACCGTTCGTCGTTTGGGTTCATTCCGTGAACCGTGCGACCGTCGCGAGTTTCCCCGCCGACATTTTACATTCCGTTTTTCCCGGTTCGCGACCCGTCGAGGCAAGTACCCCTTGCTACATGCTATACAATATTTACATATATATTATGACACCCTAAACCTGTAAATTTAACTTGGTACGATCATTTCTCATTTTCATGTACATTATTGTTGTATATCATTTTATCTTTAAACATGGAACTTACAGTTTGCAATTGAACCTAATAACCACATTTACCTGTTTAAACACATTTTTAATATTGACATGGCTTATGGCATTTATCTCTACAGTTTTGTTCCTTTCGGACACTCGTATGCATTTTAACCTGTAATAGCTGTATCAAACTTTTATATAAATCATTGCATCTCTAAAGTGTTTAAACTTGTTAACATGATTAAAAGGCCATAACTGTCATACTGCATTCGCATAACACTGAAATCATCTCTGTGACACAACTGAAAACTGTACTGCTAATTCAGTGAATCTGCCTATTGCTTACTTCATTGCTTATCTCATGTTGTTGATACCCATGCTTGATTATGTAGCCGATTATGAGTACACCTATGATATCGCATGCTTCTTGAACTGTCTTGCTACCTATACATTGATTGACCCGACATGGTACCGTATACTGCCTGACTTGACATGATGTACCATGACCTGACCCGTTACCTGATCTTGTGTCTAATGCCAACAAACCTGACATATAGTCCTCATGGACCATTCCTGTTGTCTATCCAGACAAACCCGTTTACCTGATCCTGTGTTGGCATTGGTTTCTTGATTTCGGGATACCTGACTTGACTTGCACATATAACTTGGGGGTATGGGGAAATCAAAGGTGAAACCTGACTTGTAATTCGACAGTTCACTACCTGTCCTGAGTGTACACATTCTTGTTTTGTGCCTAGCGGCATGTCTCGGTTTTGGCCGAGAATATTGTGGCCGTGGTCCCGGGTATGTACGGGATACTATCGAGTGTACACATTCCTGTTTTGTGCCTAGCGGCATATCTCGGCTGCAGCCGAGAATATTATGGCCGTGGTCCCGGGTATGTACGGGATACTATTGAGTTACATCGATGATTCATCAATTTGATTTCAAAGACTTTAGAACAGAAAACCTGATAGAACAGTTTAGTTTACCCATTGCACATTACCCTGCACTGCTCTGTTTCATATTATTGTTACCCTTGCTTTATTCATGTTTATACTCGCATTGCCTGTTTATTATGTTATTATTTGATGACTTGACGTGCTGACGTCTTGGTTTTGCATGGCCCAGATTCTGTACCGCTGTCGCAGTCCGAGCAGGAGTACTGTTGGAGATAGTGCCCTCAGAGTCAATTATTGGTTCACAGGCACGCGATTGCAATGATTGAAGGAGGACCTATACCGGTAGGACAGTCTTACTCAAGATGATAATATGCTATCTGGTTTATCTTTATCATCGTGTACTGCTTTAGGTGACCTTACAGGTCACTATTGCAACTTGATAAAGCCCATAGGATTCTTGTTTGACTGCCAGCAGTATGAGGGCGATCATATACGTGGGAGCTGGGGTCTATAAGCACGTCCTTAAAAGGTCTCTGGTCGTGGGAGTTTCGAGACTGGGCATCGATACTCCATTAGTAGACTAGTGTATACAGTCGAGACCCCGACGAGGGGCGGTGGCCGGTCTTACAAGCCACTGGTGTCAGTTGGTTCACCTAAGATGTATACAGGTGCTCATTGGGTTATGAGTACACCGGACAGGACTCGCCGGGAACCTGCTAGTTGGTATTATACCAGATGTCAGATAGCAGTTCCCTGGTGACATGTGTACAGGTTAGTTCATCGACCTGAGATCGTCATTTGTCTCGTGTGAGTTCCCACTGTGCTTTGATTACTACCCTACCACGGCTCAAAGGAGTCGTGCAAACAGGTTTTAGTTGGGTACAGTCCCGAGCCACATGGAGGCAGTGAGCGGATCTGCATGGGTTCGTCTCTCCCGGTATTGGGGGTGAGGTCGCGCTGTGTCTAGGAGAGCCAATACACAAAGCCCTCGGCCGAGGCAGGAGATTTACTGGTAGGTATTCCAGTAGTATCTCAGGGTGTTCTGGGCTTCACTCCGACACGACTTGTACCACTTTTGAGGGTCTGACTTTTACCAACTCCCTAGGCCCGCCATGTGATACTCATAGACGAACGGACCGGACTGTACGGATATTGTCACTGACAGGCTCAGTAGGGTGTCAGGATGAGTTCG
Organism: Agapanthus africanus; assembly: GCA_030015575.1. Lineage (NCBI taxonomy): Eukaryota > Viridiplantae > Streptophyta > Magnoliopsida > Asparagales > Amaryllidaceae > Agapanthus > Agapanthus africanus. Next base: position 106,585,649 of record JASDDO010000031.1, read on the forward strand.
CTCATCGACGTCCCTTTTGGTCAATAGCTGGTAGCCCATCACGTATGGCTAATACCTCTGACGTGCTAGTGGTCAAATCCACAGACATAGTATTGACGAGTCTTTAGAGTCCACCACACACAGTTACTCAATTTTCGGGCGAAACGCTGTAGAGGCCGAATGGAGATATGGCAGGGTTCGATCAGATACGTGCGGTATTGCACGAATCGTGATCGGACGGTTTTTACTAGCCGGCTTTGGTTTAAGCCGGATCCTAGTATTTGACAGTGTAGATTTTGTCTCTTTGCATTTGTGTTCGGTGGGAATCTGTCTCCAGTGCATATCAACTTAATGGAAAGAGGCTAATCAGCATTACTCAACTTAGGAATCCATCCAATTATGAGTAACCTGAAAAAGAAACACGTTTCTCAAAACCATCACTATCATCTGAATACCAATCACAAGAATCTACATCTTCGATCTCTTTGAAGAATCCCGATACTTGTGATACATGGTTCTCTACTTTATTCTTATACCCATAACTTCTCAAAACTTAGACCTTGTATTTCTACGAAACACTTGTCTAAATACTAGAGAAGTTATAAGTAAATAGAACATAGTACGAGGACCTACCCCTTTGTCCTGATGGACACTTGGACAACATACAATACTCTGTATAAGTCCGCTGAGTTAAACAACTCAAAACCTGTGCGTTGTAGGTGGAAAACTGTACCCTGGCGATTTCCTCAAATATCACCAATTACAACGAATTCCGATATAATGAGGATGATCACCTAATTCCCAATATCTTACTCCCACTCATCATCTGTAAAACCATACAGATATGAGAATGAAACCTGGTAAATACATACCCTTGGAGTAAGTGTCTAATCGGGAAAACAGTTTTTCTTTAACAATGCACTGAAACATGAAAATGTTTCGTAGGGGTATCCTGGTATTCATAGCAATGCCTCTTCCATAATCCAATTCATGACTTCAACCGTATATTTTATTGCCATCTCTCCAAATCCCTTAATTTGTCTTTAGTCGTTACCTTCTGTACACCATCGTTAGGCTAAATGGTTTTCTTCCTTCCCTACCGTTCGGCACCAGCCTATGGTTTGGAAGAAGACTATCCAGTAAGCATAATAGGTGTACCCTCCTAAACCAAGGAGTACTCGCATCTCGAGAGAAGGTGACGATAAAAGACAACTGAATAATACCTTATTCTTTTAAAGGTGAAATAGGAGTGGCGATGAAGTACGCGGTTTTGGTCGTGAATGATATCAGTCGCAATTTACTTTGCCCTCTTTCTAATCCCTTTATTTTGTTTTTACATATTACCTTCTGCACACCCTACTTAGGCTAATTGGTTTTCTTCATTCCCTACCTTTCGGCACCAGCCTATGGTTTGGAATAAGACTATCCAATAGGCGTAATAGGTGTACTCTCCTAAACCAAGGAGCTCTCGCAACCTGAGAGAAGGTGATAATAAAAGACAACTAAATAAACCAATTCTATTTCTCCTGAACCTGGATCCATCCCCGAAGAAGTCCCTTCGAGTTCGTATATAACCATACGATGGATCTATCCTAATGGAAGTGGATATCCGTAGTAATACGGGTGTTCTGAGAAATTCAAAGGGTAAAAGAAGGAGTGGCAATGACTTATGCAACTCAGACAATCCAAAAGCCAGTATTTTAAGAAGGTTCGGTCAACCTGGTCACTGAGTCATAGTCTAAGGTCGGTCAAAGGTCGCTGCCAAAGAGAGAGAGAGAAAAGAAACACTCTGCGTGCACTCTAACCTAGATCAGAATGGTCATCACTTTATCTAATCCGGAAACCTCCCACTGTCCTGTCAAATTCTCCCCCAAACCTAAAGAAGAATCAATCGGGATCACCCGAAGAGTAAACCAACTCATCAGTGGGAATCAGGATCCAACTCTCATCGCATGATAACGTGATGGAATGCATCCACGTTACTCATACTCCAGAAGGTATGCGCATACTCGGCAAGTTTCAGTTTCTTTAGAAACTCCTGATATTAATTTTGCCCCATGCTCTTATAACCTTGGCGTTGGTCAAAATGTCATAAGTCACATGCCAAGTTCTACCCGTCACTATCTTGCCAATTTGAACCCACCCGCACATGCCCTTGACGTTGGCCAAAATGGCAGAACGACTGTCCCAAACTAACTCATCTATCTATGCAACAATTGAATACCCAGCAGCTACCAAACACTATGCCTTGGCGTTGGTCAAAATACGTAGCTTGAATACTACTGAATACCCAAAAGAAGTGACGGAGGGCTACGGCTGGTTTTTGGCGAAAAACCTTTAGCGTAGTGAACTTGATATCGCTGAAGGAACCTGATAGCTTTTTAAAATATAGTGGCGAAAACCTTTTGCTAAAGAGGTCACTCCCGGTAAAGGGATCTCGGCTCTTTCCTCGTGGAATGAGGTGCAGGATATTCCACTGAATACCGCTATGCAAAGCAACTTGTAATCGACTATAGTGAAGTTATTACTCTGACGCAAACTTCTGTCCAAGGGGTCAGTCCCGGTGAAGGGATATCAGCCCTTGCCCCGTCGAATGAGGTGCAGGATATTCCACTGAATACCGCTATGCATAACAAAAGGAAACGTCTTTGTAACAACACTTTTTAAATTGTTCCAACAACTGAAAACAGGTTTGTTTTACTTTGCATTGATCAGAATCAACGCAGTCCCATCAATTATCACACCAGAAAAGAACGAAAATAAAATGTACGTATATGCCATCCGCATTCGTCACGGGGTCCCGTCATAACCCGTTAGGTTACTTAACTAACGACAGAGCGGGGACTGGACTAGCGCGGGTGTAAAACATATACAACATCTAATAGTATATAAACCAATATACAATAATCGCTCCAGGCGTGATAGTATGCAACATTACAGAAAAGTAATAAGCATCACAGAACAATACAGATAATCTGGGATCCCCGAGTTTCACAGAGCCGCTGCTGAAACTCGACGTTCCCCTGTCGTGTGGATAGCCTGTGCAATGAAACCTAGACCCCTACGGGTGCGGCAAGTTACCCGCCAAAACCTGAAGCGAGGTAGTCCCCACAGCATAGTGAATGGAACACCCGGCACTTCACGGAATCCGGTAAATTGAGCACCCCTCCTTGGGTCAACCTGTACCCCCTACGAGTGCGGCGAATAGTCTGCCAATTCTGAAGTGGGGCCCCTCTGCCTCTCAAAGCCATGAGATGCGGACCCGTTGCTTTCCCGAACCCGGCTATCCGTGCACTCCGTCGCGGGGCAAAACCTAGTACAGTAATGAAAAATAGTACAATAGGTACATCGACCGCAACCTGGTCGTGCCCCAAAAAGAATATTATACAACAGGCAGTGACGGCTGTCCACAAGTTGGACGCTCGCCCCGCAATATCAAATGTACAAATAAACACAAACTGTACTACCATTGCACACTGCTATCCACCACGACAAATCCGCAACATTACAGCACAACACAGAACATCAACGCGAATGTCACGTTCGCAAACCCGTCTAAAAGAACTATAGCAATCAGACGCGGTTTACCAATCAAATGACATTCCCGGTCGGAGATATAATGTAAGCACTGTAACCTAACGTGTTTAAATTTCGATCGACCAAAGACCAAATATCAAAAAGTGGGCCCCACAGCTTACTGGTGAACAGTAACAAAATCTGGGCCAAAATGATATATACCAAAAACCCCAAAATCCAACAGAGAACCAACGGACAAAATTTGGGAGCACGTGCTCCCCACGTGGCCGCGGTTGCGCGGCCAAACCATGGGTTTGGCCGCTCTTCCGCGGCAACTTGGAGGGATCACGACCCCAAATTTCGTCGTAGTTCTTAGAAAACCCTGCTCTGATTTTTAAGACATCCAGAAATAATTTTTGAGACCGTTTAAAAACAACAGAAACTGTCGGCTTGGATTTTTGCAGTTTTCGATTTCCGGTCGGATCGAAGTTTTAAACGCGTTAGCATAGCAAAATGGTGAGGCTTTGATACCACTGTAAGTCTACGCTAGCGCCCCGGCAGTCTACAGACGCCAAATGCGGAACAAAAACTTTTAAACTTGGCGCTATCGTATACTTTAACCCGGATCTGCCATTATTGCTAAACTAACAAACTGTAAAGAGTGTAGAATGGTTATACCGAACGATCCGAGTCCTTCGTTCTTCAACCATCATCCCACGCTCCGTTGCGGCTGCTCCGATCTCGTCGATCTCCGATCTCCTCGTCGAGGTGGCACCACATGATCGGTTCTTTAAACGGGCTCCCGCCTCTGACTCGAGGCAACTCGATCGTCAAGTTTGCCAAAAGAGACGACCAAGAATGATGTAGAGAATGAGTAGATGACTTTGTCTCACTTCGTCCAAGTCCGTGGACGATCGGTAAATGAAGTTGCCGATGGAAATGAAATGGAACAAGAAATGAACTAGGAAATTTCCATGCTTCCAAAACTATACTCTTTTCTTTTAGCAACCATAATTTATCAAGTGAATCAAGTGAGGGAGGAGAGAGAGGGCCGGCCATATTTATCAAAGGAGGGAGGTGAGTGTAGGAGGGTTCAAGTGGTGACCATAGGAAATGATAGTTATCATAACCATTATGAAAGAGTGAATCATCTACCTAGTCATCAAGTCTTTTAATGCATCCAATTAAAACCCTACACCAATTAGCCTAGTCACCTTATCAAGAATGACTCATCAAGCCTCATCATCACTTCTAGAAGCTTCTAGAATGATGACTCACCTTATCTGAAGAAAAGATAAATCCGCCTTTAACCAAATGTTAAAAGACGGCTGATAGAAAACTGGAAACTGGCAACTTCCAAAAGTGATCCCGAAACAACTTTCAGGATAACCCCGAAATTGTATAAATATACCCGCATTTGTATTACGACCGAATACAAATGCAACTGAGACAAAGATATTATACCTACTCAATATAATACTCGGATCCGGCTTAAACCAAAGCCGACCAGTATTATCTGCCCGAAAACTGACACGTGCGTAAACGCACGTGCATTTTCCGAACCCTGCCATAAAACCATACGGCCTCTACAACGTTTCGCCCGAACTTGGGAAACTGTCTGTGGGGGACTCTAATGACTCGTCAGTACCCTGGCAGTGGGTTTAACCACAAACCGTCAGCGGCACTAGCTATGCGTAACGGCTGCCCATGGACTGACCTCAAGGGAGGCCGATGAGCGCACTCATCCGGAAAAACCCTACTGAGCCTAACAGTGACAATGTATATACAGTCCGGTCCGTTCGTCAATGAGTATCGCATATCTGTCTAGGGGGCTAGCAACGTCAGACCCCCAATAGCAGTATAAGTCGTGTCGGAGTGAAGCCCAATAACACCCTGAGATACTACTGGAGTACCTACCAGTAAATCTCCTGCCACGGCCGTGGGCTTTGTGTAATGGCTCTCCTAGACACAGCACGATCTCGCCCCCAATACCGGGAGAGACGAATCCCCTGCCGATCCGCTCACGTGCCTCCATATGGCTCGGGACTGTACCCAAAAGCTACCTGTTTGCACGACTCCTTTGAGCCGTGGTAGGGTAGAAATCAAAGCACAGTGGGAACTCACACGAGACAAATGACGACCTCAGGTCGATGAACTAACCTGTACACATGTCACCAGGGAACTGCTATCTGACGATAGATATAATACTAACTAGCAGATTCCCGGCGAGTCCTGTCCGGTGTACTCATAACCCAATGAGCACCTGTATACATCTTAGGTGATCCAACTGACACCAGTGGCTTGTGAGACCGGCCACTGCCCCTCGTCGGGGTCTCGACTGTACACACTAGTCTACTCCGGAGTATCGATGCCCTGTCTCGAAACTCCCACGACTAGGGACCACAATTAAGGATATGCATATAAACTACCCAACTCTCACGTATATGATCGCCATCATACTGTTGGTAGTAAAGCAAGATCCTAAGGGCTCTATCAAAGTGTAACATGCAATCAGTCACCTGAACATGTACACGACTGATAAAGGCAAACCAGATAGCATACTATCATCTCGAGTAAGACTGTGCTACCGGGATAGGTCCTCCGCAATCATTGCAATCACGTACCTGCGATCCAATAATTGACTATGAGGGCACTATCACCAACAATATGTCCACCATGATTTTTCTCGACTCTTGAGCGATATCATACACCCGATTCGAGGAGGATGAGGATCCGTCTGTGGGTGCATGGTGGACCCGGTGCGGTACCCCGGGACGAGAAGATCGCAGATAATGGCGTTGAACCTGAGACAGGGGAGCACTACTGACCGGTGATTTTATTGTGACGAGCCGGATATCGGGAGGATACCGACGTGGTCTTTTGTTTGAGGATTTAGGCCAGTCCGGATAGCCGGAGCCCTAGATATTGAGATTCGAGGATACAGGCCAGTCCGGATTGTCGGAGCCTGAGATATTGAGATATTGGGATTTATGTTTTGTGTCGATACTTGACACTGATTCTATATTGATTTCATTGATGATACTTCGATTTATATATACAGAAATCTCACTAAGTTAAGAAAATAGTTTTCACATGCATGATATATTCTGTTTTCATTATATCGCATTCATACCTCATATTTATGTTATGTTGCTATCTGAGGCACTGACACGGGCACTTGGTATTACACTTATGTATAGATGTTTACCCATGCCATTATTGCATGCCTCAGGCTTTATCATTTTGAGAATATATTATGATCGTATTGACCTAGGATTGAGTCATACATACGATTTCTGCTCTGTGATGTTTTCTACCTACGAGTTGGCAACTCACCCCCGTTGTGCCACAGTTCTTGCAGGTTTTGCCGTACATGTTTTATTGCGGTTTTGCTGGCACATTGCTTTCAATCCGGGTGATTGCTTTGGTAGGTGGGTTCACTTGCATCGTGACCATCATTGTACTTTATTTATATTCAGTTGTATATAGTAAACTCCATCAACCAGACTTGTATATTATTTCAGACTTAGAACACCAGTTGTTATTCTTTCGACCTTAGAGTCGCGCGTTGTATTATTATCGGTTTTCTTGATGATATTGAGTTTCCTTTTGGGCTTTGATCCTCGCCCTTCGGCGTTGTATATTATTGCTTGCGTGGTTGTGACCGTCAATTGACGAAGAGCTAGCTCCCGCTTGGGGGTCCCTTTATATATATTATGCATGTTGTACCCTTTTGGGGCCAGTATTTATAAAGGAAACTCTGCCAAAATTTTCAGAAAAGACTTGAGATTTTAAAAATGCATACTTCGGCTGATGTTATTAAAACCACTTGTTTTAAAACATGTTTCTTCACTTCTTCTTTAAAATGGTTTAGATTTCTGGGATTTCTTGGCTTACTTAAATTAGATGGGGTCCTATAGACTTCATATGATTCAAGTGCCAATCACGTGCCATTTCGGGTCGTGACAATATCAGATAAAGAGACCGGACTGTACGGTGGTGTTACTGATTGGATTCGCAGGAGTATGGACAGGCTTGCTTGTTGATCTTCTGATCGCTCAATACCCGGGTGGCCGTTACGTTTAGCAGACCGCTTGCGGCTTGTGGGTATTTGATATGATCATCATCTACTGCCGGCGTATTGACGAGTCTTTAGAGTCCTACACAGGGGTTTTCTGGCTCAAGCGAGATGAAGTATGAGCACATATGTGATATGTGCGGGACCGAAATTGATACGATATGAGATACTGTATTCTATTCTCGCGATTTGTGGCATTGGTCGGTTATATGCGATATAGCCGGGTTATCGGATCAAGTGTTGATTCGATAAGTTGTTACTTTTGATATTAGTCGGTTATATATGATATAACCGGATTATTAAATCAAGTGTTGATTTAATAATTTAATGTATAATTATATATTTGATATATTACATTACATTAACTAATATTAAGCTCACTTATGATTTCTTTTTCTCACTTTGTGCATAAGTATATATGTGATATATATAAGTGTACATTATTTTGTGCCATGCTTGATGATACATGCAACAAAGGTGTGTGTATGACTTACACCATGCTTGGTTTAATTGCTAGGGTTTTATTTTTTTTGTTAATTACAAAAGGTGACATTTTGTCATGGATGAAAGCTTGTAGAAGCTTGTAGTGATCTTTGACCAAGTCCACTCTTTTGTTTTGGCTAAGATATTTGTTAACCCAACCAATTAAACCTAGCCATGGTTAACTCTCTACAAAGGTTAACATATGATGTTAACTCACCTAGGATTGCCATAATCTCATGGATAATTATCAAGAGATCTTTCTTCTTCTTCCTCACAAAGCTTTCCAGCTTCAATGGAGTTGATGAAAAAAGTGTGAGAAAATCAATTCTAAAGTGAGCCCACTTCCTACTTCATCATCCTCTACTACTTGCTATTTAGTATATGGTGTTTGCTTCACTAATTCCGTAATTAGTGAAGAGATAGCTTGGGTTAGTGTCTGCTCGACGTAGATCATCTTCGGCCTCGAAGACCTCGAAGCAAGCATGTTCATTTCTTCAAGGGAGCCTCTCTAGAGTCTGGAATTCACGATCGCAGCGAAGGGACTACTGCACGGAGCTATTGAAGTGAAGGACCGGTCTACAAAGGTTGTATTCCTTGCTCACTTAGGATGTAAAGTGTTTCCATATGTTATTCCGTCGATTTCAAGTTAACGATTCTTGGTTAGGGTTAGCTAGAACGGAAAATTTTTGAATTTGGCATGAAAGATGCCCCTCGAAACCTTGCTGCCGTCCTAGGGAACCCTGCAAGGGGCACGTGAGGTGTTGAGCGCCTGAGGGGTACGTGAGCCGCTGGGCGCTAATTCTTCCTTGTATATTTTGTTCTGATGAGTTCAATTTCCTTGTTCTTTTCTGAATTTTTGATTTCCAAGAACAAGTTCGTCCCGATGAGAATTAAATTCTCAACTTATGGGAGACTTGTCTTGTGGATTTTAGATCTAGAGAAAGAACTAAGTTCTTCTTTTTAAAAGGGTTAAACCCTTCAATAGGTAAACGAGATGCTTTGATCTCTTTTTTTTATTGACCTAGAGTTTTTTTCTTTGATAAGGGAGATCTTATTCTTTCTTCCTTTTTGAAGCTTTCTGCTTTGTTTTTTTCAAAGCTTATGGTGGGGTTCCTCTCTGTTAGACTTGAAGTCTTGGGTCCTTTATATAGTAGAGGCAAGTCTGTTGATTAGTTGAAGAAATCTCTCAATCCTAATTGATTTGGGGATTTTACCTACCGTTGGATCTTTGATCCAAGTACTTCTGTTTTACAGAAAGTATTTTTCTTATTTTTAACAAGATTAGGGAAATATTTTCCCACACAGGATTTATTTTGTAGATCGGTAATTCTTTAATCACCATTGGATTTTTAATCCAACGGTGCTCTGTTTTACAGAGAGTAATCTTTCTTGTTTAAAAAGATTTGAGCAATATTTCCTCAACAGAATTTAATTCTGCATTCTGATAATTTATCATCTCCATTGGATTTTGATCCAACGGCTCTGTTTAACAGAGAGTAGAATTTAATTCTATTAGGTGCCGACGCTCACGTGTTGTGCACGTGCGGCGCTAATAAGAGTTTTTAATTCTGGTGCTTGCGCCCTCGTGGCAGGCACGTGAGGCGCTGCCTCTTGAGTTTTGAACAGAGGTTTGCTCTTTTAAGAGTTTTTAACTCTAGCGCTGGCACCCTCGTGGAAAACACGTAAGGCGCTGCCTTTTGAGTTTTGAGCAGAGCTTTGCTCTTTTATCAGGGAAACAGACCCAAACATGCCACTACCGCTGTCCTAGACTATGAGATATGGTAGGTGGATGACTATAACGTCATTTTAAATTAGCTTTAGAAGTGCACATGTATATGTCTCTGCCAGAGGGTTATTGTAGTCAGTAGGAGCAGCGGAAGCGTGGTGAGCCTGTAGTTTATATCTATTTATAGACTAAATCAAGTATAGCAGAGATAGATCATCTGTTCTTGATGTGACAGTCATAGAGTTTGACATCGTCAGAATAACAGATGGACCTGGTAAGAAAGTAGTGGGGAGTGATGTCCTGATATTTGGATGACGTACTCCACTAGTAAAAAATGTAAGTATTAGAGACCATGTATTAGAGACCATTAATTTTTGAACGGTCCCTAATATGCTATTAGAGACCGTCTAGGTATTAGCGACCGTATAAACAGTTGCTAATACGTCACGCATTTTAGACACCAAGTATTAGAGACCGTTCAGGTATTAGAGACCATTTATACGGTCGCTAATACCTATAAAAATAAACCCGCGGCGAAGCGGGAATCCCCAAAATGTTCATCAATTTAAACCCATAAAAACTCTTATTCTCCTTCAAATAGTTCCCAACTCCCTTTCTTTCTCATTTTTTTCTTCCTAATCTTTTTTATCTCCTTCAGCTAAAGTCTTGTTGATTTTACAGAATTTGTTGATTTCTTGAATGCATTGCTGCTCAAACATCAAACCAACAGGTTCTTCTTCTTCTCTCTCTCTAAAATAAATTTTGTTGTATTATTAAGTGTTTTTTCCTTCCTAATTATGGGATTTGATTTCTATGTCTTTGTCAAAATCAGAGCCTTTATTTAGTTTTAGTGTCTCTTTTGTTGTGATTTAGGGGAAAAAGCAAAAAAAAAAAATATCTTGGAGCAAATAAACATGGGTTCACCGATCAAGTGAAAGATTGAGAAATAGTTGGGGAAAAGAAAAAAGAAAGAAGAGATTTTTAAGATGAATTTCAAAAATATGGGTTCACTGATACACGACGATGAGAATCGAGGAGGCGACGACGACGAGATGAGATAAGGGGAAGAGTCCGACCTCCACCACGACCTCTTCGATCGTCTACCGATCCACGACCAGCGCCGCCACAACCTCGCTCCTCCTCCCCCGCCACAACCGCCGCCACAAATGGTGGCCAGACCATTGCTTGTTTTTTTTAAAAAATATAACGAAAGTATTAGCGACCGTTTGGACGGTCGCCAATACTATTAATTTTACTTTTTTTTTACTTTATGCTGCACATATTAGCGACCGTATAAACGGTCGCTAATAGGTTTATTAGCGATAACTTTTTCTGCAATCGGGTATTAGCGACCGTATAAAATTTGGACGGTCGCTAATAATTATTAGCGACCGTATGTTAAGTATTATAGACCGTTCAATACAGTCTCTAATAAGCACAATATCGAGTAATGCTCCTTATAGGAAGTGATGTTCCTATACTACGATCGGTTATACTATGGTTGCCACAATGTGTTTCTTCACTTAGGATCTGGACAAAATATCAGGGATTCTGGTGACCATATCCATTGTTTTAGATCTAGATTTGGGAAGTGTCCCAATTCGGATACTTTGACACTATTCTAAAGTGTTTTAGAATGGACGACTCCTAGCGTGGTGGTGTACCCGCAGGTGATGGAGTCACCCTCTCTGAAAAGATTTCTTCTAGACCGACGAGAAGAGAGATTTGCATGAATGACATATCACTTACTTAGGCAATTGAATCAATCATGCTTTGTCAAGTACCACACCGGATATTACTTTTGCATTAGTTGCAATAAGTATATATTAATCCAGTTCTGAAGAAATATTGGGAAGCAGTTATGAACATAAGAAAATGTTGTTAGAATATGATAACGGCAACCTCCTTCATGGAGGCGGTTATTATTTCAGGCTTCCAAGGTGATCTGGATATCAGAGTGACTATCAGAGTTAAAGTTTACCATCTTCTGAGGGGCAGTATGTTAGACAGGGGGTCCAAGCGGATACTGAGAAAGGCATGGCACATGATACCGATTAAATTCAGTAGAAGATACAGTCTAAAAAGTTTATTGTATCTGGAGTTCATTTATGAACTTAGATCTATCAGATATCCAGACAAATTCTAAGACATATATCGCTCATTTCTGGATATAGTCATTCTCCGCGAAGTTGAGATATAAAGAGATAAAGATAGAAACATTGGAGCGGATCCACTCACCGAGGCTATTTCTCGAACACAAATGTCTCGCAAACATGATTTGTGAAACTGATTAGTAGAGAAGTTGAGTGTTCGGTGGTACATGGGCTGTGAGTATGCGACACCGCAATAATTATCCTTAAGTGCAAATAGGAGATTGTTAGATATAGTGTCCTCAAGGCAATTATTGTAATCGTAAGTATGTGATTATGATGATTGAGGGAGGACCTATACGGGTAGAAAAGTCTTACTCGAGATGATAGTATGATATCTGGTTCATCTCTATCATCATGTATATGTATTATGTGGTATTACTTATCACTATTACATGTTGATAGAACCCATATATTTTTACTTGACTACCAGGGTTATTATGGCGATCATACATGTGAGAACTGGGTAGTCTATAAGCAAATCCTTAAATGTCCCTAGTCGTGAGAATATCGAGACTGAGCATCGATATTCCAGAGTAGACTGGTGTATACGTTTCTTGACACCGATGAAGAGCGATGGCTGGTCTCACAACCATTGGTGTCAGTTAGTCACCAAAAATAGTATACAGGTGGTCATTGGGTAATGAGTTACACTGGACGGATTTGCCGGGAATATGCTAGATGGTATTATATCTATTGTCAGATAGCAGTTCTCAGGTGACATGAGTACATGTTAGTCTGTCAACCTGAGATCGTCATTTGTCTCATGTGAGTTCCCACTGTGCTTTAATTACTGCCCTACCACGGCTCAAAAGAGTCGTGCAAAAAGGTTCCCACTGTGCAGTTCTCAGGTGACATGAGTACATGTTAGTCTGTCGACCTGAGATCGTCATTTGTCTCGTGTGAGTTCCTACTGTGCTTTAATTACTACCCTACCACGGCTCAAAAGAGTCGTGCAAAAAGGTTTTAGTTGGGTACCATCCCGAGCCATATGGAGGCAGTGAGTGGATCATTGAGGATCCGTCTCTCCCGGTATTAGGGGTAAATGTCGCACTGTGCACGGGTGGCCATCACCAGAAATGCTTGGCCAAGATGGACGGGATTTACTGATTTGGATCAGTAGTTTCTCAGTGGGTGATGGGCTTCACACCGACACGAAATATCGCGTTATTAGGGGTTTGACTTTATCCACCCCCTAGACCCGGTATGCGATACTCTTAGACGAACAGACCAGACTGTATGTAGAGTGTCACAGACAGGCTCAGTAGGGGTGCAGATGAATTTGCTCGTCGGCCTTCCTTTCGCTCAATACCTGAGTAGACGTTATGTACAGCTAGTGTCGCTGACGTGCTTGTGGTTAAATCCACTGTCAGCGTATTGACGAGTCTTTAAAGTCCCACACTGAGGGTTTTCCAGGTTCGGACGATTTGATGCAGATGACGTATGTTGGTACATACAGGTATCCGATTAAATATGTGTACAGTCGATACAGATTTTAATCGGACGGTTGATGATACTAGCGGCTTAGGATTAAACCGGATTATTAAATCAAGTTTTGATTTAATAATATATATATATTTTAATATATGTATTCTAGTATTATTGTTCACTATTCATTTTCTCTTGGCTATTTGTATTTTTATACGGATATGCTTATATGTATTTCGATACGTATACCGGGTTGTATTCCGTATTTATACAAAATTTGTTCTAGAAGACGGACACCTCATTTGTGAATATTTATTTATGAATATTCATAAAATGAGGTGGAGGATGAGGTGGCATTGAGCATGGTTGAAGACATGTAGAGAGGAATGAACTTCATTATTTTATTAACAAATGAGTTGTGATATTTTTGTATGGTTCAAAAATTATGAAGCCATTCTATTCTATGATTCATTTTATTCATTCACTCATATTCCTTCAACACTTACTCATGGCTATTTTTCCTCATCTCTTCCTCCTTCTTCTACACTTGCTCTCTTGAGCTTAGATTTGAAAGGTAAAAATAGTGGAAAATTCTTACATCCCCACTCTCTATTCCTAACGAGCTTGGAACGTCGGTTGCTTCACTAGGTGAAGCCGGAGCTTGGATCGGTTCCCTCAGATGGATTATCTTTGGTAAAAGAGGACTGGCTTGCAAACACGACCCGGAGCTCTTGAGAGCATGCTAGAGTCCAACCCAATTGAAGCAAATGAAGACGCTACAAAGGTTGTGATTTCCATCTAGTTTTTGTTAGCAAGTTCTAGCTCTTTAGTTCGATTCATGGTTCTGGAATTTTAGTAAACTAGAAAATTTTGAAATCCATGTTGCTATCTTCTAATATTAGCTTGCCAGTGTGCTTAATTTCCCAATAACATGTAACTAATTAGAAATTACAGATAAGTGGTTAGAAATTAAAGGCAAGTGCATAGAACTCACATGTAACTAATTAGAATTTATAGGTAACTATTTACAAGTTACAGGCAACTTATCAAAACTTACAGGTAAGTGCTTACAAATTAAAGGCAACTTATCAGAAGTTACAGTCAAGTGGTTAGAAGTTAAAGACAAGTGCATAGAAATCACATACAACTAATTAGAAGTTACAGGCAACTGTACATGTTTGTATTTTGTGTATGCCTGTAACTTCTGATAAGTTGTCTGTAACTTGTAAATTGTTGCCTGTAATTTCTAATCAGTTGCATGTGACTTCTATGCACTTATTTTTAACTTCTAACCACTTGTCTGTAACTTCTAATTTGTTACCTGTAACTTCTGATAAGTTGCCTGTAATTTGTAAGCAGTTGCCTGTAACTTCTAATTAGTTGCATGTGACTTCTATGCACTTGCCTGTAACTTTTAATTAGTTGCCTGTAACTTGTAAGCACTTTCCTGTAACTTCTAACAATTTACCTGTAACTTCTAATTAGTTGCATGTAATTTCTAAACACTTGCATGTAATTTATATTTATTTACATATGACTTCTAAGAAAAAAATTGAAGCTTAGCTCCTTGGGATACCCAGGCCTCCCATACCTCCAATATCAGCTATATAAAACTGATAAATCAACAAAAATATCATTCATAACACAGTATTGGCCAATATCGGCTAGATAAAACAGATAACGGCAATAAAAATATCATTTGTATTACAGCATCGGCCAATATCGGCGATATTAAAATAAATACGTCAACATTTTTTTTATATTTATTAGACAAACCAGCAACATATACGCAATTTGTCATTCTCACTCAAAATAAGTAATAATATCGGTGAATATCGACCAAATACAAATAGATGAATACATGTACAAATAATAAAGAGATCAAATTTCGGCTAAACAAAAACTAAAACAATATCAAGCCATTTCTTCGTCATGCGCCAATAGAATTTATGCATCTCCTTTTTAGCACAAATATTCTTCCAATGCGTCGCTTATACATCAAAAGACACGTCCTTCACATTGTCCTTCTCATCCGGCTTCTCAACAAATCGTTTTTCCAAAATCTGCACCAACGAAGACCACAATATGTTATAATCAAGTTATTAGAGCTTACATGCAACTTATTAGAAATTACAGGCAACTGCTTAAAAGTTACTGGTAACTTATTAGAGATTACAGGCAACTGCTTACAGGCAAATTCTTACAAGTTGTAGGCATACACAAAATACATACATACACATTTAAGCTTATTACTTAATCTAATTTTAATGCCCATAACCTTCTAGCCTTCTGCAATTTACTAGGAGTTGGCCTTCAAAGTATCCCTTTTCAGTCTCTGACAACACTTTGTCTATTATAAAATCAACTTAATAAAACTCATAACAATACAAAAAAATAATGTAACAGCAAAAACGTCACTGAAATTGCATCTTCATTCAAAAATTCCACAAAACTTGCATTTTTCTTGGCCGTTTCAATCAACATGCTCAATAGGGCAATTCATCAAACAATTACCGTGCAACAATAAAAATAATACTGTAACTGAAAATTAAGAAAATCCATAACATAAAATTAGGTTTAGATCGAAGTTATTTACCCAAAAATTGAGAGAAAATACAAAAATTACCTTTGCAAGGTAGAAAACACTCGATCGTCAAAATACACTCAAGCAATTGGACTTAGAATATAGAGAGTAACCGACGAGGATGACAGGCGGAGGAATTGAAAGGGGGAGAGAAAAAGATAACGATGGATTGAGACCGCAGACGGCAATCGAGACGAGAAAGGAGAAGGCGGCGATGAGGAGACAGCGAGAGCTGTCCTTAGCGATGGCGGTGACGGGAGAGGAAACGGAGAAGGTGGAGAGAGAGAAAGAGAGAGGGGAGTTTTTTTTGATAGAGTGGTCTGTGAGAAGAAGGAGAAGGGCATTTTTGGAATTCTCTCTAAATTATAATAGAGGCCTGACTTAAATAAAGCCTAGAGGTTTCTCATAATGATTTTGAACAATAGCTTCTTCCCATCAATTTTGTAAATACCAGGGGATTTTTAACAGGCTTTACTTGGACCTGGCGCTTTTCAACTATTTACCCAATATAAAATTATAAGTGATGTGGATTTTACTAGCCGGCACCAAAAGCACAAACACCAAACTCTTGTGCACAAACTTTGGTCAATCCGTAGACCCCTTTCTCTGATGGTTGAGATCCAGCTACCCCTAAAGATGAAACCAACGAAAGTTGACTAAGAAATAATTAATCCCAAATAAATAAAAAAGAAACTAAAAATAAGGCCCATAAAAATAAAAGCCAGGTACACATAAAACCCAATTAGTGGCGGAGAAACACACCCCAACCCCTTCAGAAACTTCCTGTGGGGCCCACATGTTAGTGTGGGCCCCGGTCCCCTTCGAACACATAACAAATATTTAAAGCCGTCTCAAGAGAGCGAGTGGAGCGGGTGAATCTGAGAAATTCTTGTTGGTGTTGCTGAAGGAGAGAGAGCTTGAGAATACCTAAAAATCAAAATTTTAATTTTTTGAGCCACGATGGCAATGGCGGCGGCTGCCAATGCTGCCATAGCCTCTTCACAAGAACAGCATCGTCGCCAGCATCTCCAGCGGTTCTGTCTCCCATCCATCCCCAGCCGCTGCCTATCCCTCTCTCTCCGGCGGCAGTCCCGAACCTCGAGTCTCTCGATCCGCCACGTAAACCCTAGGCGAATCCAGTGCACTATCAAATCTGTCAGCGATGGCGGCATCGGCATCGGCATCGGCGTCGGAGGCGGTGATGGTAATGGAAGCAGAGGTGGTGGTGGTGGAGGTGGAGGTGGTGGTGGTGGTGGTGGTGAGGGGGATGCGGAGATGAATCGGAGAGAGGCGATTCTGGCGCTGGCGGAGATGGGGAGGGCGCTGGAGAGCTTGCCGGCGGATCTGGCGGCGGCGGTGGAGGCGGGGAGGATCCCCGGAGCGATCGTGAAGAGGTTTGCCGAGCTGGAGAATTCGTCGGTGTTCCGGTGGCTGCTGCAGTTTGGGGGGTTCAAGGAGAGGCTGTTGGCTGATGATCTCTTCTTGGCTAAGGTTGGCATGGAGTGTGGTGTCGGGATCTTCACCAAGGTGAGAACTTTTTCTTGTTTTGATAATCAAATTCTTTGCTTTCATGGTCTTGTTCCTATAATTCTATCATTTCTGTTTCACTATTTGATATTTTAGTGTTGGTAACTTTAGTTTCTATCTGTCAACCAAGGAGTATAATTTAATCTTATAAATTTACATTTTTTTAAATAATAAAATGAAATTCTTGAAACTTATGCTTCTAGCATTATGGCTGTAACTTGCAATGGAGAGAATAGAGGAGATCTACTGGTGCTGTAACTTGCAAGTTGCAAGAGATTTCCATCTGTTTACGTATGCTTAACTGCTGTGGCTCTTGATGAGTTTCCTTGAGAGTCTTGTATAGGGTATTAAGTTGCTTTATAGATTTTTAGTCGAGTTATATTCTTGTGGAGCTATAGGGCTTTAACTTTTCTGTTCTTTGAACCCTTACAAATGTTTTAATGCTCAAGGTTTTGAAGCGTCCCACTCAACTAAATTATCATTCTGGTTAATTTATATTTTATATTCCAGGTATGATAAAGCAAAAATGCAAACCAGCGTTAAAATTACAGCGCGGTCGGAAAAATAAATTAAACAAGGGGTTTCATATGCTTTGGACAACTATCCATTCTGCTGCATTTATATTCTAGAGTCTTGTCCTCTTCTTCCTCTTGCCACTTTTTTATAAAAGAAATTTGGGATGTTTATTTTGTAAACATTTAAATACTGACTTTCGACACTCTGAATCTGAGTTCTTGAGCTTTGATTGCTCACTAAATGAACTCTATACATGAATACAGAATTCCTTCCTGGAAATATACATGGTGTTGCGTCTTTCTGAACCTATTAAGACATCACATTTTCAATTTGACCGTAAGAAAGGATCTTTCAACAAATTGGTTTTTTTGTTAGTATTAATTAGGAATTATGCGCATGTTATTGCTTGATTTTTCTGTTCTTAAGGATGCTAACCACACTCATTTACCAAGGGATATAGATCTCTTTTCCTCAGCTGTCATTAATATATATTTTTACCTTAGTTATTTTTCCTGCATTGTTAAGTTAAATGTGATAATAACATTTTCTTGTACGTAATTGATTGAATTTACCATTTAATTTCTTGTAAGCATCAGGACTTATATCTTACAGGACATGTTCATTTGTATTTCCTTCTTTTTGCTGTCTAATAGAGGAATAACTGATACCTTGTCTTGGGATCCTGCTTAGTATGAACATGTATGCACAAATACACATATATTTCTTAAAGATGCTAACTACAATCATTTACCAAGCAATATAGTTCTCTTTTCCTCTGATGCCTTTAATATATTTTTACCTAAATTGTTTTCCTGCCTTGTTAGCTTAAATGTGAGAATAACAATTTCTTATATGTAATTGGTTGAATTCACTATTTAATCTTCTTGTAACCATCAGGACTTATTTCTTACAGCACATATTCATTTGTATTCCCCTCTTTTTACTGTCTAATAGAGGAATAACTGATACCTTGTCTTGGGATTCTGCTCAGTATGAACATGTATGTTCAAATTCACATATATTTCTATGTACTATTTGCTAGACAAACACAAGTTATGCTTTGAAGATTTATGACTTTAAAGAGTCTTTTATCAAGGAACCTTTTGTCCTCTTATATCATTACTTTTCTCATTGGAAATTCCTGTCATGCTATACATGATCATGTCATGTTAAGGTTTAAAATTTACACAAAGTTTTGTTGACTCGGTAATATGTTAGTAGTGCTTTGTTTCACTTTATCAGCATTTCCCATGCCATAACTATGTGCTGAGCATTTTTTGGCAAGAAGTTATCTGTAAGTATCTACTATCTTCTTACTGTAGCACTAATCTATTGTAATTTCATTTTTCTCAGACTGCTGCGGAGTGGGAACGGCGCAGAGAGAATTTCGTTAAAGAATTAGATTTTGTTATCGCTGATGTGGTATGGCTTTTGCATTCTTTGCCCTGCAAATCTGTATTCTTACTAAGGAAATGTTATATTGGTTTTCTAATTTTGTACTTTAGGATAAGGTCATGATGTTCAGCATTTCAATTTAGTGCACCAACTAAGATGATCTGGTTACTTGCGTTAACTATTATGGGAGAGGTCACAGATTCAAGACATTAGGGGTGAAAAAAATAGGAAAGTTTCCTGTTAAGAGTGGGGCGAAGGGCTTTCCAACTTTTACCCTAACAAAAAAGGAAAATTCAAGGAAGTGCTAAGAGTCTTACTACTGTGTAGTTTGACTGAAACGAAGCTGTAAAATATCTGAGCTTCTCTAGTTAGTGGTTTTATTCATGAACACTTTTATAACAATGTAGTGAACAGGAACACTGAAACTGTAACTTGGTTGTCATGTTGTCATGTACCCTATATCTCTTAAGTGCCGGGTAGCACAAATTATTGGACCATAATGCCTTTGCTCATGTCAGACACATCCAACACCGACAACTTCTTGGAATTTAATGGAGATAAATGGAAGACTTTTCAATCTTGACCTCAATTTTAAACCGTTATATTAAATTTGAACACTTCTTTGACACATCTCGGGGACATTCTTTCCACTTCCCAAACAATTTATTGGTATTCCATTATACCGACCATATTATTGTTTTCCTTTTATCTTAGTGTTTATGAAACCAGTTCAATAGTTCATAATCAAAGTTATGAACTTAACATATGCTTTAAGAGGAAGTGAGATATACTAAGCTTCTTTATGTGCAGTTGAAGATGAGATACGAAGACCTTTGCTTACATAAAATTATTTCAAATTTAGGAGACATTATTGTTTCATTATTTGCAGATATATTCTAATCAGAATTTCAAGAAGTTGAGATTCATGTTAAATTTTCTAAAAGTAAATGTTATGAATCTTATGTTGTGGTGTGTCATTTTCCTACAGATCTAGATTCTAAGTTTTTCCATTTTGGCATTTTCGTGCCTGCCGTTTCTTGCCCTCAATTGATTTTTTTATGTTGTGTCTGTATGTCAATATCCTAAGGTTATCTAGGATTTGTTGTATATGCATTAAATGTACAGCTGATGTATAGCTTAAATTATATCTTAAATGCAAGGCTGCATACTTTGCTTAGGTTGCACATGAAAGCATGTAAACCCATAGATGGTTGGTCGTTGAAGCCCTTGTATAAGCTTCTGGCAGCTTCCCTAGCAAAGAAAATCTCCAGGTGGTTAACCGGGTGATCCAAGTCAGTATTTTTCGAATGGTAATGGTAATTTATGTCTCATGAATTCCTCATGCTAATGATAATTATCTTCCAAAAATAGTATAATGAGGCATATAAACTAAAAGGCTTAGTTGGTGTATACTGAGCTTTTTTTGGAATCATATTTGTAAAAACAAGTTATTTAGACTCTGGCATCATGGAATTGCATATATGTGTCAAGTTTCTAGACCGGCATCTAATTCTTGCTATCTTGTAGCGTTGTAATATGTAAATGATAAAATGTATCTGCAGCAGCAGCAACAAAAGTTGTTGTTCAGAAACTTTTCAGATCGCTTACATGAATCCATTTAGCTTTGATCACCTTTTGTTAAGATTAGCATCCCCCCTCCTTTTTGGTTTACAACCCAGATCCAAGTTCGGTCTAGTCTACTCCAAGAACTATTGATCTATTATAACTTCCAACTGGCCAACCAATAATTTTCATTACCCATGTCCAAATTCTCTCAAATGACTTTCCCTCGCCATCTTCAATTAAGGTCACCTCCACTCTGACTTCTTATTGGCACAAACTCTTACTCTTCCATTTATCGATGCCAACATTCTTATTTAATCTATGTAGCCCGTGTTTTGAAAACTGAAAGTGTTTGTACCTATTCCAGAGAACTGTGACTCATTCAGGCTATACTCTGTAGTCATTGTGTCCCCTCCGCTTTAAACACAGGCTGATCAATTCTTTTGTGAAGCTTTCTCATTTGAGCCTACTTCATTACCCTCCTCATTTTTGAGTTATTATGTTGGACCCATGTGGGACCCCCCACGGCGCGACCTTCCCTAATAAGAATGGATTGGCCTCCTTTCCCCATGTTACTTTTTTGCCTTATTCTTGTGATCTCTTTGTCACAATTATCATCCCCTAACAACCCTCTTACACCTTACCAAGTTCATTTGAAGAGCTGAGGCTTAGATTTTTTTTCAGGGTGTCTGTTCATGTTTATGTCTGTGTGTGCATGCCATGTGCATGCATGCTTTTCCATGTGTATGTTTTGTGGTGTTCACTTACACATGATAAATTGTTCGCTTTTCATTCTGCAAAATAATATTAGATGGTGCTCGCGCTTGTTTCTGTGTCCTTTTTGTTCTCTGAAAATATTCAGTTTAACTTCTCATTTGCAGTTTTCCCCCCTTCACAACTGGAATATAGCGTAGCGGTCACTGCATCACCCACAATGTTCTCAAGTAGCTTTGTTGACATGAAGTCATCATTAATTATATTGCTTGATAAAATCTGATCAAAATTTAAACGGGTTGACCAGTATTAAGTTGTATACAGGCTGCATATTATACTTAACCCTTGAACATATAAGAACCATGATTATGTATTATTTCTGCATCTTTTACTCTATAAAATCAGCCTTGCATCTACACTCTGCACATTATCTTTTATTAGTTTCTTGAAAGAGCCACATCACTGTATAGTTGGTGCTTATATGGTCATAATGAGTAGAAACTAGCTTTCTTTTAGATACGACACATAAGAGCCAGGTGAGTTAAGTGGAACAAGCAGAGTAGCAGCAGGCGTGGCACAAGTTGGATCTATCCATAGCTTCTATTTTATCATGGTGCGGCATGGGCTCACACGGTAGTTCTTCATTTAGCCATATCCTGTCAACAAGGTGGAGACAGGCCCACAAAGTGCTTTCTGTTTCATTGAGATATCAGTTAAGAATCATGCACTTGATCCAAACTAGGAATAAAATATTATGTTACAGTATTTTTTAGCTGGGGAAGGTGATATGATGAAGAACAAATGAAAGAAACTCAAATGGGGTTAAACAATGTCTTTTGTCCAGAAAGGACTTAATGATGTGGAAGTTCTATGCCTCACATTAATGGTTTGTCTGTTGGTTGAATACGATTAGTTCCATCATTTTGAGGTCATTTATATGCAGACTTTATGTCTAAGGTAGTCCACTTAAGAAGGATAAAAACCAATCAACATTCAAAGGACAACAAGCATATATAAATGACCATATATTACAGGTTCTCTATAATTGTTTCACACTCAGATTAATTTACACCATTATTCATAAAAAATTACCATTAGCGTAAACTTGCGATTTCCTTTACCTGTTATTATCATTATTTGTAATTGCATCTGTTTTCTAGAATATTTGTCATTATCTGTAACTGTGTCAGTTTTTAGTATATTTCTTTACATTCTAATTTAAGTACTCTTTAGGTCATGGCAATAGTTGCAGATTTCATGCTTGTTTGGCTTCCTGCTCCGACCGTTTCTCTAAAACCACCTCTTGCGATCAGTGCTGGGGCTATTTCAAAATTCTTCTATAGCTGCCCTGAGAATGCTTTCCAGGTAATGATGTTTGGATATAGGTCATAAAGTATTGTATTTCAGTTTTTATGTGGAACGTAATTGCATATTGGTTAACATTTGTAACCTATGTATCTATTTGTATAGGTTGCTTTGGCAGGGACATCCTACTCCTTTTTGCAGAGAATAGGTGCAATTGTGGTGCGTAACAAATTTTATTCACTAACCCATTGAGATTCTTTTAAAACAATTATTCTCTAGTTCATTACAACATGCAAGTAACAAGAAGTTCTTTCCTGTAGCGAAATGGAGCGAAACTATTTTTAGTTGGAACCACTGCATCGCTGGTAAGCTCAAACTCTTGCACATTTTGTATTTCATCGGTTCATTCTTTGAAAGGATTGTCATTATCTTGTTGGCACTTGCCAAGTCATAATACATAAACCTGTTGACCTGTTTTATGTATCGTCACTGCATAGATAGATGTAAAAGGGCATCGATCTTACGTTGACTGTTGAGCCAAACCCTGCTCTCAAAGGCTCCAAGTTGGCCTTAAATAACTGTCCTTGTTGGGTTTTGTTGTCGTGCAAACAGTGTAGGGGCACACCTTATGTTGTTGACATTAGATTAAAGTTGTTACAATTGCAGTGACAAGTCAGGGATTTGTGGTGATGAAAACCTTTATCCAAAAGTTTAAGAAGAATTATATCCAGGCTACTTATGACATAGGAACCATAGCAATAAACACACTAATGTTTACATGTAGGCCCTTAGTTCCATATGAAAGTATTCCTACAGGGGGATGGATAGGAATATACTATCAATGTGTTCAAATTAAAAATTCTACACTTGCAAATAGAAATCATAATTGCACACTTAGATAAAAGATGAGCCAATTAAAGAATAAGTTAAGCACACATACAATTATGAAACTAAAATATCGAGCAAGCACAATATTAAGCATGATCAATATAGATTAATAGAGATATCATGTAATTTCTAAGCTAATGAGCAAAGAAGAGGTAAAAAATTGCAAACTCAAACACGGGAGATTTATAGTGGTTCGGGAGATCCCCTAGTCCACTTTCTTTAGGCGCACGAGCCCGTTCCACTAAACGTCTTTTTCGGAGAGACACGTTGCGCACCCGCAACCTATTAGCTCGTTTCCGGTAGAGGCTAAACCAAACACGTCTCCTTAAAAGACCACATGTTCGCCACTACGAACAACACTCCTATCTACAAGGCTCTTCACGTTCTTCTCTTAATACAATACTCTCTCTTACAATGACACTCTTGCACTCAAGAGCCCAAACACAAAAAAGAGAAGGATACAATGAAGCACAAATACTCTTGATAGAATTTCTCTCAAGCTCACTTCTAATACTCTACAAAGTATGGATATACAAATTGAGCTCTTGAATCTGTGTAAGAATCATTTGGATAATCAAATGAAAATCTCTTTCAATTCTCACATGAGATGAGATTTTTATTTTCAATATCACTTAAGAAGATGGCAATATAAAATCAGTAAATGATTGAGGCTGAAAAAACAAAGGCAAACTCTATTTATAGCCCCAAACAAAAACTAGCCGTTGTGGGTCAAAACAATCAGAAAACACTTGCGACAGACGTCTGAAGAACATCGGGGCAGGCGTCTGCCCCTTTGGAGAAAAGATCCCAACGGCTATATAACGGCTATATTTTGGAAAAATATTAAACGCAGACGACTGAAGTTCAATAGGGGAAGATGTCTGATGAAGAAATATATTAGCTAAAATTTAGCATCAGACCTCAAAGCCTTCAGACGTTTGGTTTTCCAAATTAAAATCCAGAGCGCATGCAGACATCTGAAGATCATAGTGGAAGACGTCTGAACTTTAAAAATGCCATTTTGAAATCCTTCATCTTGACGTCTGTCTCATCTCAGAAACTTCTGATATTTTCAAATGCCAGAAAATGAATAGTGCACAAATGTCTTAATTTCAACGAGACAGACGTCTGGCTAAGCACAAAAAGAAAATGTTTGGGTTTTTATAAAAGCGAAAACTTTAAATTCGAAAACCCGAAGATTGTATAACTTTTGTGCTATCGTGTGTGAGTGTTCAAGAGCTCTAATTAATATAGCGATAATCCATAGAGTACTTACAAGGATTCTTATGTCGGTTGTCGCAAATTTTCGATTCTTGAATTCTCGAACTCTCGAAACTCTGGCGAAGATTGAACTTGTTGGTCGATTAATCTTCAATTGATTACAACAATTCAAATCTTCCTTGATCTTCGCCACTCCACTCACTATCGTCTCGAAGTCAAAATTTGATCTTCAAATCTTGGATTATCTTGGACTATCTTGGACTTCGACTTCGACGCTTCAAATTTTGACTCGACTTCTAGCTTCTTCACTATTCGTAGCTTTAACACGTCTTGTACCTTTGCTACTTAGCTTCACGAAACTTGATATGGCAATTTGGGTAGCTCTCGTCCGTATCCTCCAACCTCCATTAGATATTCCATTTAAGCTCAATTTTCCGCCATCCTCCGTTACGCTTGTGTCGTGAGATATCCAATTTCCAGAAAAATCAATCTCAACACGACCAAGCATATCATATACAGTGTTATGAAATATAAGCAGATTAATAACCACAAGTATATGAACATTTATTGTTTTGATATCACAATCATGAATAGTATATCAATATCAAAATATAACTCAAACTCAAAGTAATATATATATATATATATATATATATATATATGAGAATAATGGAGGAAAGATGCCATAGGAGGGAATTTCCTCCTATGGCGTCGAAAAAATACAATCTCCATTTTGTTTTCTGACGATCGGCATCCATAATCTTCATCGTTATCATCTAAGATATGGGTACGCCAAATTTCATTTGATTCTACAACCTTTTCACGGTTGAATTAGTGGGTTCAAAATTAACGGTTTACCGACAATAGAACTTTTTACATTGCTAAATCAACGGTGAAAAAGTTATAGAATCACATGAAATTTGGCGTACCCACATCTTAGATGATAACGATGAAGATGATGGATTCCGATCGTCGGAAAACACGATGGATGGCGTATTTTTTCGAAGCCATAGGAGAAAATTCTCTTCTATGGCCTCTTTCCTCCATTATTCTATATATATATATATATATATATATATATATATATATATGAGAAGTAAGATATAAATCACATGTATATACATATTCATATTGTGAATTACCAAAACAATAAATGGGAATAATATTTCAATATCAAGATCTATAGCACAAGTAAAGTATGAGATATTGAAATATCACTCGATGTATACAAGATATAGCATATGCGAGCTAAACAACAAGTGTATACAAGTTTGGTGTCGATAAGATATAGCATGAGACACCAAACAAACTATTCATGTTTAAGCTATTATTAAAACCAAATAATAGGATCATCAAAATCTATAAGCTATTAATCTTTCCCTTTTTGATGATGGCAAAACATGAATAGGAAATAGTATATCTATATCAAAGAAAACCATATTCCAGGATATCGATATACTAATATTCCTATTATTCTCCTTCTTTTTGATATAATCAAAAATTGTGTTTAAAGAGTTTAGAATGTTTGAACTACTCTTCCTAAATATATGCGTACACAGAGTGAATCAAACATTTGAATCACTCTCTCTAAATGTATGCATACGAAACTAATAGGAAACAGATATCAGCTCAAGTAAAAATGCAAAATTTTGAAAATGAATCTCATATCCAAAAGCATGCATAAAAGATATGCAAAATAAGCAAGTATACATCCATAAAAACCACTTGAAAGATATATGCAAGTTCTAATGCATGTGGAGGCAAGCATGAGCAATCAATGATATGCAAAGATGAGTGTAAACTCATGCAAGCAAGTGTGTGCAACAAGGATGTACAATACTAAACAAGCACACAACATATAGGGTAGTAATAAAATTTTTACCTCAATATCGTACGATATACTTACCCTACCGCTTGAATCTCACAAGATTGAAAAGCAAGCATCATCGATCCATTCACGAGTCCTATCTTACAACCACTTGTAAACCAAACCATTAGAGCTTAAAAGATAATATATAATGGAACATAAGTGATGGAATTTAAATTATACTAAACTCATGAATAAATCAAACTATGCACAATAAAACAAAGATGATATCATTGAAATGCTCAAATGTGCAAGCTACTCATAAAAACAATAATCAAACTTATAAAGATATGTGAGTGCAAGCAGGAGTAGTCCTAAGTCATGTAGGTACAAACTTGGTTTTCTCATCATAAGAACCGACTATCCGGTGAAGGATCTCTAGTTCTCTCCGTTAGACCCGTGAATATGATTCGTTGTAATTAACGAAATCCACAACTGGGTTCCCTAAAAAGGTTGCAGAAACCGTTTGAGTAAATGAAAAAGAAGTCGATACCTAATGAAATTAGTCGACTCATGCAAGAGGATGTGTGCAAAGAATATAAAGAAAGTTCAAGCAAAACCGCATCCAAAACAAGGCACAATAATGAAAAAGAGTCGAAGTTTGAAACCATGTGCCAAAAGTATCCATTTTGAAAAGATTTAAGCGATTTAAGCAATTTAAAGCTATATGTATACAAATTCTCACCTATAAATTTAAAACACAATAAAAACAAGTGAGAGGAGTCATGACATGAAAAACACGTAAATATAAGTTTGAAACAAGTTTTCATACCATGTTGTGCTCAAGGTTTAAGAAGTTCAGCAATTAAGCACAAGAATTCACATATGAGCAAAAGAATAACACCATAGATATCATCTCATATATGAAACAAGCATAAAAGAATATAAGCAATTGTTAGATCATTGTGTAAGCTACCCAAATGATGATAGCAAGTGTAAAACATGGGTATAAAAGAAATCTCATCAAACCAAGGTTCATAACGGGCATATAAGGATTATCCTTTTCTAAACTATAAAAAATAAGCACAAGTTAGTAACCGATATCTTAAAAGAGAATACCAATAAAATTTTTACCCCATAATGTGATCAACGAAGCAAATAATCCGTTGAAGCGCTCTTTGCTCATCATGATCCCAAATTCCTCATCTCATCAAATTGTCCATACCTACAAAACAAGGTATGATGGGGGATTTTGGTATCTAAGCTTTCTTGGATTCAATAGGGTTAGCCTTAGGAACCCAAATCAATTTGGCATTCATAGAAATATTTCTCTTTAAACTACATGAATATGCCAAGTGTGTATGTACACCATAAAAATTACAAGTGTGCATGCAAAGAAGTCCTAGATGTGTCGATAGTATGAGATAAAGCAAGTGAATAATATGCATATTTCTTGAAAGATTGTCTTGTACTAAATCTATATATATATATTCATGAGTGAGTATGAGATTTAGCATGATGTAAAGCATGTTTGACATGTTTAGAAGAAGAAGGTTTTTGAAGTTTTGAATTTTTAGAAACATCACCTTTTCGATTTAAAACTTTGTTTTGTTTGCTAATAGGGGAAACGAGATTTTCTTTTGATTTTGAAATCTTAGCAAGGGAAGAGCTCAAATAAACATTTTGCTTTTTGAGAGGAGTTTTCAAGAACCAGAGATTCTTGAGACAGAGATGATTTCAAAACTCTTAAAACTTGAAAATCCTCATTTTCCTTTTTTTTTTTTTGAGAAAAACCAAATCTCAAGTCAATGCTTTTTGAGAAACAAAAGAAGATTTCTACAAATCAATTTTGCTTTTAAAACTTCAAATCACATTATCAGGTACTTTTCTTAAGAAAGTGGAAACCAAATTCTCATTTTCTACTTTCAAAGCATCAATAGAAACACATCGTACATCCAACTTTGAATGCAACCCATTCTTCTCACATTCTAATCCATCAATCAAAACAATTTGAGAATCATAAGAACAAGTTAAAGCATTAAATTTGGCAATCATCGCCTTATTCAAAATCTCAAAAGAATCACAACAAGTTATCAATTCCTCTATTTCAATATCAAAATCATTAGAGTATTTTTCGAGGAATTCATTTCTAGATGGAACTACATTAAAATTTTCATGAAGATCATGATAAGCGATAAGTAGTTGATCATGCGTAAGTTTATGATAATCAAGAGAAGAAATACTCACAACGCTATGCTCCAAAGATGGTTTGATTGACTCCTTAGTTGGATGTACCCTCTTGATTCGCATTTTTTCGAGAACCATCCAAAGTCGCTAAGCAAGTCATTTCCTACATTTCCTTGCAAGCTACGTTCTCTTCATATGTTTGCTCCAATAAGCACCATATACCATGAGCCATCTTGCAAAAAGAAAATTTGTTAAAAATATTAACATCCAAAGAAAATTGAAAATATTGTATAGCTTTGATGTTAAAGAGAAAACAAATTTTTATCACGACTACTCTATTTAGATTTAGCAATGGTAGAAATATAATAGTCGTTCATAACAATTTTCCAAAATTCCTTACTCCGACATTCAAGAAAACACTCCATCTTTATTTTCCGAAAATCAAATTTATTTCCATCGAAATGTGGAGGATCAAGGATATAAAAACTTTCGATGAGAGCAATATTGTGAAGATGAAGCCATGGATCACTCTAGGATGTTAAGCCTACGAAAATATGGGTACCAAATTCTGATACCAATTGAAAATATTCCTAGAGGGGGTGAATAGGAATATACTATCAATATGCTCAAATTAAAAATTCTACACCTGCAAATATAAATCACAATTGCACACTTGGATAAAAGATGAGCCAATTAAAGAATAAGCTAAGCACACATACAATTATGAAACTAATATATCGAGCAAGCATAATATTAAGCATGAGCAATATAGAGCAATAGAGATAGCATGCAATTTCTAAGCTAATGAGCAAATAAGAGATAAGAAATTGCAAACTCAAACATGGGAGATTTATAGTGATTCAGGAGATCTTTTAGTTCACTTTCTTTAGGCACACGAGCCCGTTCCGCCAAACACTTCTTTTTAGGATATATGTTGCACACCCACAACCCACATCCCCGCTTCCGGTGGAGGCTAAATCAAACACGTCTTCTCAAAAGACCACACGTTCACCATTACGTACAACACTCCTCGCTACAAGGCTCTTCACGCTCTTCTCTCAATACAAGCTTCTCTCTTACAATGACACTCTTGCACTCAAGAGCCCAAATACAAAGAAAAGAATACAATGAAGCACAAATACTCTTGATAGAGTTTCTCTCGAGCTCACTTCTAACACTCTACAAAATATGGATATACAAATTGAACTCTTGAATGTGAATGATTTGGATAATCAAATGAAAAACTCTTTCAATTCTTACAAAAGAGGATATTTTTCTTTTCAATATCACTTAAGAAGATGGCAATATAAAATCAGTAAGTGATTGGGGCTGAAAAAACAAAGGCGAACTCTATTTATAGCCCTAAACAAAAACTAGTTGTTATGGGTCTAAACAATCAGAAAACATTTGCGGCAGACGTATGAAGAATATCGGGGAAGACATCTGTCCCTTCGGAGAAAAGATCCCAACGGCTATATAACGGTTATATTTTTGAAAAAATATTAAACGCAGACGTATGAAGTTCAATAGAGGAAGACGTCTGATGAAGAAATATAGCAACTAAAATTTAGCATCAGACGTATGTCCTCAAAGCCTTCAGACGCATGGTTTTCTAAATTAAAATCCAGAGCGCATGCAGACTTCTGAAGATCATAGTAGAAGACGTTTGAAGTTTAACAATGCCATTTTGAAACCCTTCATTAGACGTCTGGTCCATTAACCTTCAGACGTCTGTCTCATCTTAAAAACTTATATTTTCAAATGTCAGAAAATGAACAGTGCACAGACGTTTGAACTTCAACGAAGCTGACGTCTGGCTAAGCACAAAAAGAAAAAGTTTGGGTTTTTATAAAAGCAAAACTTTAAACTCGAAAACCCGAAAATTGTAAAACTTTTGTGCTATCGTGTGTGAGTATTCAAGAGCTCTAATTGATATATCCACAATCCATAGAGTACTTATAAGGATTCCTATGTCGGTTGTCGCAAATCTTCGATTCTTGAATCCTTCAACTCTTGAGCTCTCGAAACTTTGGAGAAGCTTGAATTTGTTGGTCAATTGATTTTCAATTGGTTTAGACACTTCAAATCTTCCTTAATTTTCGCTACTCCACTCACTATCGTCTCGAAGTCAACATTTGATCTTCAAATCTTAGATTATCTCGGACTTCGACTTCGACGCTTCAAATTCGGACTTGGATTCTAGCTTCTTCGCTATTCGTAACTTTAACTCTTCAGTCTTGTACCTTTGCTATTTAGCTTCACGAAGCTTGATATGGCAATTTGGGAAGCTCTCGTTCGTATCCTTCAATCTCCATTAGATATTCCATTTAAGCTCAATTTTCCTCCATCCTTCGTTAAACGCTTGTACCGTAAGATATCCGATATCCTGAAAAATTAATCTCAACCCGACCAAGCATATCATATACAGCGTTATGAAATATAAGTAAGTTAATAAACAAAAGTATATGAACATTCATTGTTTTGATATCACAATCATGAATAATATATCAATATCAATATATAACTCAAACCCAAACCATGAGATATTGATATACTAAATATATATACATGGTATATGAGAAGTAAGATATAGATCACATGTGTATACATATTCATATTGTGAATTACCAAAATAATGAATGAGAATAATATTTCAATATCAAGATCTATAACACAAGTAAAGTATGAGATATTGAAATATTACTCGATATATACAAAATATCGAGTATATACAAGCTAAACAACAAGTGTATACAAATTTGGTGTTGATAAGATAAACAAGATATAGCATGAGACACCTAACAAACTATTCATGTTTAAGCTATCATCAAAACCAAATAATAGGATCATCAAAATCCATAAGCTATCACCATAGGGAACAATATAAACTACAATGGCCGTGGCAGCTGCAAAAAAAAAAAGAAAAAAAGGGGGCAAAAAAAGCATTACAGTTATTTCTAATTCTCCTTTGTTCCTATATTTTAGTTCATATATGCCTTTTAGAGCCGGGAATCCTATATAATGTAATAATTTCTTTCACTAATGTGTGTAACTATAAAAGTTTATCCTGACTCAAGTGTTGGTTTTCTCTACTATTTATATAGAATACTTCGCGAATACTCATGTTTTTCTCACTTCCGTCATTACTACAAAGTAATTACTCTGTCCTTAAGTTCTTGTTTGATTTCTCCAATAATGGAGTTCTTCGATTGTGTAGGAAAAGTTCAGAATATCTCAGCTATTTATTTTATCTTCCGCCCAACTAATTTTGTAAAATTCAATTTTTTTTGTTTTATTTTAGAAATTTTGGTTTTTTAACGTTTTTTCTTTCTTGTTAGTACATATTTTTTATAAATTGGGATACTAAGATATGTTTATTCATTGATAGATCTCCTACGTGTTTTATGGTATACTTTTATTGTTATATGGCTTATTTCAGTTGGGTAAAATGAGTTTTGGAATTGGCACATGAAATTTGGTAATGTCATATTGTTGTTTCCATTATGTGCATTGTAGTTAGTGTATCCACAGCGTGAACAAATAAATCTACAATAGCTTCTCATCTGTGGTTTCCATGGGTTGTATTTAAAGGTGCCTGGATTCAGGTACATCAATATTTTGTTGGCTAACCAACATAAGCTGCTCAAGTGTTTCTAATTTTGGCATGACTCATGATTTTCGGAACTAATAACAGCCTGAGAATGTATTTTCTGAATCATGGGTAGACTATGCAACTCCAGCTAACAGATCAGGATGAACAAGTTATCGCTGTAGATGTTGTCTGCTGGTTTGAGCCAGCCATGGGAATTAAGGGATTTTTTTGGGGTGGGGTGGGGGGTGGGGGTAATGCCATGGAACACTAGTAATT
The DNA here is from genome assembly GCA_030015575.1 of Agapanthus africanus. Taxonomy (NCBI): domain Eukaryota; kingdom Viridiplantae; phylum Streptophyta; class Magnoliopsida; order Asparagales; family Amaryllidaceae; genus Agapanthus; species Agapanthus africanus. The sequence continues at coordinate 106,618,584 of JASDDO010000031.1, forward strand.
AGAATTTTCAGGCATGCGACCAACACAAAGTGAGAAGAGACCGACATTATTTATTTATTGCAGAGCGAAGGTTTCCTCATGGGTCCAATCATATAACAGAATGAAAATGGTTTAGGGACGCACACGCTCATGGACACACATGCTTGTCACATATGTTGTGCGTGCCTGATATGATTAGTATGAAATTTCCTGATTTTTCTTCAGACCAGATTCTAAGTTATAAAAGGTGAATTTGGTGAGAGAAGAAGGATGATGAAGGAAATAAAAGGAGCCGCTCGGCAAGGTTAACCATAAAAATTTGGTGATGATCTAATAGTGATGGACAACGTGTGGTGTTGTGAAAATCAAAGTGATGATCAAGGTTTTCAGTCAAGTAGAACAAGGTGATGATCTAGGTTTGAGTCTCAGAGGTAAAAGCTGTATAAGGTATGGGTGAGTCAGAATGCTTTTAGACGTATGGTATGGTGGAAGCAATTTTAGGAACCGAACACATGTTTGTTAACAGAGCTTTATGCTAGTTCATTTTTCTTGGGTGGATTTTTAGGAGAGCATCAGCACAGCTCTTTTGCAAAGCCCTGCACCTCTACATTACAGTTTTTTTTAAATCATTTTTCAAGCCTAATGGAATTTATTGCTTAGCTTTCTCAGTAGTTCATTTAGAACTCCTTGACTAATGCTTGACTGTGGCATCAAACTTCATTAGAGTCTCATTTCTCTTTCGCATTGACCTTTTCCCCTAACTTCCTGTCATAAATTCAGTGAAATAAGGGGTTAACATTGCCTGGGGTGATTGTCAGCATTCTTCTTCATACACGATTTATTATTGCTATTTGTCTTTTGGAGTATTTTCTGTTTACTAGTGTCATTTTCATGGTATTTGTTTTCTGTCTTTATCTGTCATTTTTTCGTAAGCATAAAGAAACTGAATTATCGAATCTTCCCAAAAGTGTATGGTTGATATGATATGTACATGGTCATTGATGAACTGAGTTATACATCTTATTTCATTACATCGATATATTGACATGATGATATCACCTATATTAATAAACTATTGGAACGCAGACACTTTTTTTCCCCTGTTAATTAAGGAATGGGTTGTTTATTGGATTTCTTCTCATGCCAGATAGGAACTGGTGCAACAAATGCGCTGATTAATGCAAGAAAGGCAGTAGACAAGGATTCTGCTGCTGAAGCAGAGGATGTCCCTATACTCTCAACTAGCGTTGCCTATGGCGTGTACATGGCAGTTTCAAGTAACCTTAGGTACATATACCTATTTAGTGATTTTATAGTTTGTCTTCTTTAAAATTTTTAGCTTGTCTTCTCTGGTTTACTTATTTACAAAGAGTAGCACTTTTATTCTGTTAGCATTCACAATTCTTCTCTTTAATTTAACTTGGTAGTTGAGCTGAAACTTAGAAAGTTATCCATTCTTGGTCTGGTGCAGAAAGTTAGTTTCTTCTAGTAATTTGTATTTAAGGCCATCTATAGTTTATTATTCATGTAGTAGATAGTTTCAAAAACATTTTTCAGTCATTGCCTTGACTACTAATTGGCATGCCAATTTGATGGCCTTTCCGTTGGTGAAAACCATAGCCACAACCATATCCACTACCAATTAACTTGTAATGATTAATTGATTCATGATTGAATTTTTTTTTATATCTAGTGAATGATCCTATATGTCATCTTTTGGATATCATCTCTAGTTTTCTTTAAATTTTTATGACCGTATGTTTTTAGAAGCACTTAAAACACTTAGATAGATGCCTATATAGCATGAAAAAGTAGCTTATAAGTTGGGGATACTGACATGATTTTATAGTAAAAACAACTAGATGGATTATGCAGTCGTGAACCAGCACATCTGACAGAATTCAAACCAGGTTGCTGATAATTTTGGTTTATTATTTTGAGCCACACCCTAGTTAGAGATCGAAATGGGTAAAATGCTCAGGTAAAAGGAATTTATAACAAAATATTCCTGGAGGAGAAGGATTATGAATTACTGACCCAAAAATTTGAGATAGGGTGTTGTCATCGTCGTCGTATCCGGCCCATAATTCCACCAGTTCATAGGATTTGGAGTCTAATATTGTTCAGTTACATTATCATTAACTTCCTTTTGCACACGGGCGCATGCACGCACATGTGTGCGCTATGTACTTGTTTATCTTTTAGGCTCTCGGTGCCACATTCCATCTCCTATGGTTCAAATTTTTGTCTAGTTACCATATAATTTCTTTGTTTTTTCTTTTTATTTATCTTCCTACCGACGTTTTCTCTCTTTGGCACTTAGTGCAGCATTTTGTCTCCTATGGGCCATGCGTAATCAATGTATATAATTGTTGCGAAGTCTCTTTCTTGCAATCTATTCCTAATCACATAGAGGTAAATTTCTTTATAATGCCTCAATGTTTAACCACTTGTTTTCCCCAGCACTTTAGCACCCTATAGTTGTTCGACGTTAGCACTTTGCTACTGTCCGCTAAGTTGCTGTAAGAATATTCCGAAAAATCCACATGAGTTGGATGTCTTTTTCTGGACATTACCCCTGTTTGTTGCTTCTTCTTCAACCTCTCATTGATCCCTAATTTTTCTCTTTCCCTCTTTTCATCTCACATGGAAAATAGGAAAACCCAAAATAAGAGCACCCAAAATAGGAAAACCCAAAATTCCGAAAAATCTCACATGGTTGATGAATTATAAACTCTAATTTAATCGCACCCTTGACTCTAAGATATACTTTGTTAATAGGAAAACCCAAAAAATACACAAAAGAACACAAATTCCCCAAATCAAAAAGAGAAACACAAAAAAGCCCAAATAAAAAAAGATGAATAAAATTAAAATTTAGAGGTTAAGCCTTTTCTATTCTCTACGGACAATAACCCCACATAAAAAAGTGAAGAAATTTTAAAATTGAAGATTTAGGTTTTTTTTTATTCTCCACAAAAAATCGGTACATCTCAATCAACTGTTAAATGTGCAAATAAAATAATTGATAATTTTCAAGCCCATAGTATCATCTCCAATTCGTTTTTAATTGCTCATTCAATGTGGGGCCTGAGGGGAGAAGGGGACAATTACACACTACTTCAAATTTCAAGACAGGCTGCACTTCTGTTTCCTGAAAGGATGGGGTATTAGGGGTCCTTGGGTTACTTTGCAGCACTTGGTATGTCCGGGCTTTGAAATTCAGGAGAACATCAGCACGGAAAAAAAAGATTACGGGCCTGAAATCAAAGATATATGTAAGATTGATTCCTAGAAGTACTTGAATACATGAAAACTCTAGTTTTAATACTCAACGAAGTTGACAAGTGGTTGGCTAGTGGTTTTGAGAATGAATATCATGAGTTTGACTATTGACGTGTTATTTGAAGCTATCTTTTTAAATAGTTTTAGTTCAGATTGATATGGATCAGTTTGGTCAACATGCTTGACACCCTGACTTATCCCGTTCATTGATCAGGTTAAGTTGATTCACCCAGATCAGATCCATTGTCACCCCTCTATGAAACTATTGTGAGGGGTATTTTTTTCCCATTCCATAGTTTTACAAATAAATACCATAAAACTCTGGGCTTTAATATGTAGCATAGGAGTCTCTCATTAGTCTACACCAAAATTCAGCGTACCCAGTTACATAAATGTCATCATAAACTACTGATAATATTTTGACGATATACACCGCGCACATGAAGTTAAATGAAATCCATACATCTTCTATTTGATGATAACAGGTATCAGATTCTGGCTGGTGTGATCGAACAACGGATTCTTGAGCCAATGCTTCACAATCAAAAGCTCCTGCTCAGCGCATTATGCTTTGCCGTTCGTACAGGAAACACATTCCTCGGATCCTTGTTGTGAGTCTCTCTCCTCACCCTCATTCAAAGAACTAGAATTATCGTTTCCTATATGCTAAAAAAATTGAATTTTTTTCTGTATAAACTTTGACAGGTGGGTTGATTATGCTCGATTAGTAGGCATTCAAAAGGCTCGTGAATAAAACTCACGCTTCAAGCCGGAAAAGGCATTCATTCTCAAATTAAATTCACATTACTGCTTTCAATCATAGTGTAGGCAAAGAAATACTTCATTTTTCTGCCCCAATGGCCGAATTTTCTATTGCTGTTTAAATTTGCTGCATCCGGACTTTCGCATATTTGTATTTGATATGGCAAAGGTATAAGTTTGATAGCGTGTTTAATATTTTATTACGATAAGCTGTGATTCGAAGTGTTATTGTTTTGAATAAAACATCATGGTTGCAACTTGGTAGGCGTTTCTTTTGCTCTTGATGCTCAACTTATCTTATTTGTCAATGCATACAAACATTATTAACTTGTGGAAATATCGGTTCAAAATTTCCCACTATGATATTAATGTGCTATACCATATGTGCATCTGCGTGGACACTCACCGCCATAGTTAGAAACACAAGCATTCTGCATGTGAGAAATTCTAAGGCTGGCCATGTTTCTTACACCTTTTTTCAATGCCAAACTAATCTTAATTTTTTATGGATGGGACCCTCATGAAATTAAACTAGGGATCTCTTACATTGGAGAGGGAAGTTTTACCGCACAATCTAATGAAGTAGTTGTTTGTTTTCAAAGCTTAACTGGAAAAAGCCTCAATTTCTCATATTGGAGAAAACCCATCAGAAATTCATTTGGGTATTTTGATCACGATCCACTCTATGAGAACGATTACCTAGATCAACCCTATTGTCATGAGGATGGAAATAGTTGCTGAAGCTGGCCTTGTAAAGTTGTGAATTTTCCCAGTATTAGGGATCTCTTGTTGGGTGTGTAGATGAGCAAGGCCCCCTTATTTGTAAAGGAATAAGGGTTGTTTTTGACATTTTCAAAGTTCATTGGTGCTATATCCGTGGTGTTTCATGGAATTTACCCATTTTTGTGGCAATTCCTAATTATCATGTGTCTTGGCCTCTTTCCAACATCAATATGTACAGAGCTTGATAAAACTGCATGTGATTTTTGGTAGGGCTATGGACCTATGGTCGTGGAGGTCGCCACTTATACTTATGAGCTGCTTGGCTAGATATGAGCAAGCCTAAAGAATTTGGAGGCCTTGGCTTCCGTGATCCATCTCTTATGAACCTATCCTTGCTATGGAAGATGGTGTGGCGAGGCCATCTCTTTCCTGATCATAAATGGACTCAACTCCTAACGTCGATATATTTTAGACACTGCTCAGTTCGGAATGCGAGCCTTCATAGTAACTCTTCTGCACTATGGCACGGTATGATTAATTGTCCGGATTTTCTGAAAAGCAACTGTATATGGATCATTACTGATGATCAAAATATCAATATATGGAATGCCAACTGGGTTTCACGGAGGAAGTTCAATGTTGAACCAAGAGAGGGTTGCATCATTGATGGTTATATTCAAACTGTGTCACAAATTATATCTTCTACAACCGGCGATTGGGATGGGGATTATATTCAGTATGTCTTTGATCAACCTCTTGCAAGTCAGATCTTGAAGACCCATGCTATAACCCCATACACAAATTTTCTTCATTGGATACTGACCAACTTATTTCGTGACTTCTCGAGCAAATCAGCATATAGGCAACTAATAGATGACATAGTTAATCTAAATTCCTCATCAGATATGTTGGTTTGTATGGTATTGGAGAAAGTATGGAAGAACAAATTTATTAGTCCGCGAATACAATGTTTCATATGGAAATGTCTAAATGGAGTCATTTTCGCAAATGAGGATATTTCATACTTTGGATGCTTCATGCCCGCTAAGCTATTCGTCACTGGGAACGGTGTATCACTTGCTACTGGAATGTACTTTTGCGAGGGGTTGTTGGTTTGGATCTCATATTGGTTTTAAACTGGAAATCTATGATGGAAATCTGCTTGATGCGATACAATCTTGGCTCGAAACTAAGGATTGCAATGGGGATCCAATATTCAATTTCTGTGCTGCTATATGTTGGTCAATATGGAAAGCTCGATGCTCGTTTCTTTTTAACGGTTTTAAATCGAACCCAGATTCAATGGTTAATAGGGCCTTTGCTCTTTACTCCGCATACAAGCTCTGCATACAAGCTTTCGAATGCAACTATCTAGCCCTCCTTATCTCCTTCACCTACAATCAGATTAGAACGGATCCTGCATGAATTTCCTCATATGAAGTTCAACATCGATGCTGCAACATTTCATGACTCGTCTTGTTCTTGCTCTTCTTCCACTATGGCCCATGAGGATCATTTGAAGAACTTTGTCACAAACATATCCCCTGTGGCCCTCTCTCTGTTCTTCTTGGACAAAGAACTCTCCATGTTCTAAAAAGACAGGAGATGCTTTGAACATAAGAGGCCGTTTGGTTGCAAGATTATGAAATTTTGATTTAAAAATAGTACGGTTGAAAATTTCTGGATTTGGTAATTTGTTGTTTGGTTGGTATTGGATTCCTGGTATTGGATTCGTAGATCTTTATAATCTTTGTTTGGTTGTTGAAAAGAAAGTGGGATTTGAATTTGATGATTTTAGAGAGACATAGATAGAGAGAGGATTATTAAATAAATAAAGTACACGGGTTCATCTAAAAGTACAATGAATAGTGTCAAATCCTTGCAAATTCTTTAAAATTTGTAGGATTCAAGGATCCTTGTTTTGTGGCGGACCCTCCATAAAAAAACAAAGGAATCCTACAAATCCATATCCCACAACCAAACACAAAATTATGGAATTCTCTCAAATTTTTGGATTCCACAATCCAATTCTTCATAATCCTACAACCAAACAGGCCCTAAGGATGACACTATGTTCTTGCACAAGAATTGTGTCATATGAAATTCTATGTCATTTTGAATTATAGATACAGAGGGTTCTGTGTCATAAACTTGAAAACGAGGGAAACACCATTTTCTCCATATAAACTGAAAAAAGGGAAAAACCCAGTTTTCCATGGACAAAAATTTGAAAATAGAGGAAACTCTATTTTCTACATATAAGACTTGAAAACAGGAAGGAACCCTATTTTCTTGCAAATGAAAAACGGAACTTAAAAGAAATTTAATGTTTGTAACAAAGTCTTAAATATAACACATATACTTATGTTCATGATAAAGCTACAGAGATAACACAAAAAGTTATACCAACTCAAGATTGAAGGTCACAAGCGGGCCATTGACTCATTTTTAGCCAAGAATTGGCCAAAATACCCAATTGTTATACCAAAAAGCACTTGTGGATATCCTAAGTGAAGTAGCCACCCCCATTGTATCCATGCGGATACCCCAAAATAGGGTATCCGCTTGGCAGACAGTGGGTGAAAACCCTAACTAGGGTTGGTCTGTAAAGGGTTCAGGTCGGGTCGGGTCTAGCATGTCCCAGACCCGTACCCATTTATTTTTTATGGGTTTAGACCCACTCATTTACCCTAAGGATCTGTATAGAATAGTTCCAGACCCGGACCCGTTAATAATTGGATCAAACCCCTCGTATACCCAGACCCGTTTATTTTTCTTTTGATTTACAAAAAACAAATCAATTGTTTTTTCCATCAATTTCTATATTGTAATATATATGCATCACCATAACTCAAAATCTCACAATTTACAGCTAAATTGCATGATATAAATCAACTGGAACTATAGATGGTTTATTTCTCAAATTTGCAATTTTGTAACTTGAAACCTATAATTCATAATATCTAAAATAATGTAAATATAAAGTTACTATTAAGATAAATTTAGAAATAGAAAATATATAGCACTAAAATCTACAACTACTAAGATATTTCTCAATTTTCTTTAAAATAGTATAAAAGGGATTACAAATTCATTACCGTTTACCGTCGAATACTGGACTAAGGCGCGGAGGCGTCTAGCCTGAATTTGGGGGCAGATGCTATATGAACATATCCATCCACCTCTTCGAAGATACCAAGTTGATTTATGGCACCGTATAATGGAGGTTTGGATAGATGCGACCGTTGTAGCACGACTTATCAGATTCGCTCTCGTATGTGAGGGGTTTTTGATTGTGGGGATGCTTTTTCTTGCAGGCGCAAGGCTCTGCAGTTAATTACGTTATCGCAACACAATAACAACTTTCACCTGCTTCAGTAGGTCATTTCATGTCGTGTTATATATTGTTTATTATGGGGTTATCCTTGGATTGTGTACATAGACTAATTATATGTCACCGCTCGTAAAGTGTGGATTAGTCCAAATCCGTATATTAGATTTGGGGGTTTGAACTTAGGACGCAGATCTCATATAACCGAGGTCCATCAGTTCATGGGATATATTGGGGTTGATCTAAGAATTGTTAGTCATATATGAGACTTAGATCGACTTAGGAACAGTGAGCGTATGGGTTCGACTGATCATTAGATCATTTATGAATAGTCCATGGATAGTTGTCATGCCCCGCTTCCTAAAATACGAAAATTTCGGGACGTGATAAAGGCAACCGTGTTACCTACGCAAGGAAATATCCTCTCATAGTCATATTAAGGCTGTCAATCAGTAATCAAGAACAATAATCTATTAAATCTATCTATCACATGTCTAATATCCATAAGAAACGACAAGATAGCGGAAACAATAAAGATCCAAGGAATAACTAACTATCAATAAGAGCTATATCAGTGAGATGGTCCTCACTGATCGGTAGTCCTGTCGAAGTACTCACGTGCTAAGTCAAGTATCCGGGTCATGCAAAATCCAGACGACAGTGCGTCATAAATACCATAATAATAAACCGAGCAATGTACCATACATGGTGTTATGTGCAAAATAATGTATAATTATAAATAGAACAATCACATGTGATATATCAGCAGGCTATAGGTATGTCACATATATCCTAAAATCTGTGTTTCTAAATTATCTATCCTAACTGTATTTGAAACCAATTAATGTAATCCTCATCGTAACTCAATAGTATCCCGTGCGTGCCCGGGACCACGGTCATGATTCTCGGGGCTGAATCCGAGACGTGCAGTTAGGCAGTAAAACAATGTCATGTACAGATGAATGATGTCAGCATCATCATTCCGGGGCCCGAAGCCCATATTGAATGATCAGTCTCTGAAAAGTAGTGAACTGTTGAGTTACAAGTCAGGTTTCATTCTTGATTTCCCCCTTTCTCCAGGTTTCATGTTCTAGTTAGGTATCAATAGAATGTCTACCTAATCCCAACATAGGAATAATCATGAGTAGGTCTTGTCTAGCAAGACAAAAAGTCAGGTCAATCAGGATAACAAGTCAATATTGTTGGTATCGGTAACCAATACAGGTAACAGGTATAAGCAATATAGCAATAGCAGTAGGTCACAGGCATGTCAGGTACTGCATACTAACAGGTGATGTATTTACTTGCGCGACTGATTGTAGATATTTTTCGATCAAAAATATTTTACCGCAATCAAGAACGGCGTCGCTTGGTAGCTAGCCGGTGAATACGGGTTGGTCCACAGGGATGTTGCGTATTTCCTAATTGTTCTAACGAGTTAATTCCAAATGGTGTTTGGATCTTTATCACTAAAAACTAATTTGATTTAGACTAGGATTAGAAATCTTGCTAGGGTTAGGTTTAGGTAAAGTTTGGAAAGTAAAGATTTCTCACCGCTTTCAATGCCCTAAATTAGATCTTCTTTAGGTGTTATGGTAATTATTAACAAAGGGGATTAGGACGATCGGGAAGAAACGATATTCTTCCTCTAGGTCCTTGTCCTTCCTTTCTTAATCCTTACCCTAACCTTCATGGAAAACATGCACATCTGGTCTTTTATACTACGGTATCACCGTTACCTCATGGGTAGGGTGCCGTAGAGAGCGGTATGTGTATGTATGCATGGAGTCCTAATAATTAACATATGATGGGCAAGAAAGGGGTGAGAGATTTGCATCTCTCAAACCTTCCCTATTCCAAACCCTAACAAGCGAGGAACTACTCACTCATTAGGGGGTCTATGAAAAACATGATTTTTATAAGTTTTTGATTTAAGAGATTAATTATCTAACTACTGCAGATTAATAAGAAATTCTAATCTAAATTAAACTAGGGCAGAGAATAAATTTAACTAGGGCAGAAATAAAAGACTAAGAACTAGGGAAAAAATAAAAGACTACTTACAAAATTGATGCTCTCAAAAGAAAGGAATTCTGAATTTTATTAATGAAAAGAGGCATAACCTAAAACAAGTTTTTGGGTCTCTATTTATAGGACATAGAAAACCCTAGGGTTACAATCGACGTACATCTGCTTTTACAAAAATACCCCTAGGAAGATTGGTTAACGGGCCGCCAGCCGCTTCCAGAATTTTCCACCGATACGGGCAATACACGGCCGCGGTTCAGCGGCCAAAAGCAAGGTTTGGCCGCGGTTCCGTGGCCGTACAGTGAGCTTGTTGGTTGATTTTTGCTGTGCTGGTTCTGGTTGTGTTTTTCTTCCTATTTTTTTGGTTGGTTCTTCAGAATGTCTTCTAGTTCTCTTCCAGAACTCCACAGTGAGTAATGTAGTGGACTTTTACCATTTGCTTCGTGTCGAAGTCTTGAACCTTGCGCTGCCTTGTTCTTTGTGAACTGATCTTCGTTTATTCTCCAACTGTAGGCTTGATCAAGATTCTTCTATTTGTTGGTCGTAGTCTCACTTTTGTATCGTCTTTTGTCTTTTTCACTGTTTTTGTTCCGACAGTCTGTAACCTGCAACTATGTAGCAGACATGGGTCAAAAGCACCTGTTTATTTGTAAAATGAATAAGAATGGGGAATATAATAATGCAAAATTATGATATGAACAGCGACCAATCGTAATAAAAGCGGTAATATAATTGTCATGGTTATCTAGCTATAATGCGTTACTTGTTAAATATATATCTAACTGTATCGACAATAGCGTTTTATGATTATTGTAAATTAAACTGTACTAATTACTACCCTTCGATTAAACTATTGAGCTAACTAAACTAGTTTACTATAATTTTAGATTACCTAATATAATTTAAATAATGTTATATACTGCAAATTATAAACTTGTTATATGTAACGATATATGGATTCTATAACATATGATAATAATAACTAATATTACGATATCTAGATAAATAAAACATAGCATGTAGCAAGTCGTAAACTTGCCTTGATCTGTACAAAATACGACGATGGATACCCGAAGACGAATGCGAACATGAAAACACAAACAGAGCAAGGCTAAGACTTGATCTCGTCTAAAAATCATGGCTTGGCTTGAACTTGACATGCGTAGCAATGGTCTTGGCTAGATGCTTGCTCGAGATGGAGACGATGATCCTAACGATGATGAATGCAGAATCTTGATTCTTTGCAGCGACGTCGATGATTGGTTCTTGTCGAGGTCTCGATTAAAGTCAAGAAGATAGGCGTGCGATGATTAGGAAGCGTCGGCGATCGAAGGATAATGATGGATGAAGTTGAGACTCGGTTGAGGGAGGTAGAAGATCGCAACGACGGCAATGAGGCGATGACGACGATGAAACGTTGCTTGGTGGTTGGGTCGGAGTTTAAGGAGATGATGGTTTTGGGTTCTCGGCAAGGGTGGCTCAGTTGCAGGTTAAAAAAAGGGAATCTCGACAAGGGTGTGGCCGAGGTTGAGTCCTGGGTCGTAGGTTTGAGTTCAAAGCACCGGCGAGGGGAGGTGAAGATGAAAATGAGGACGATGAAGGTGCGGCTAATGAGGTGAGGAAGGCTCGGTGAAGATGAAGGGAGACGGTGGCAAAGGTGAGGAAGAAGTCTACGCGGCAGTGGGTCTCGGTGGTGATATGACTGCTCAGTTTTATAGGTGCGAGTTAGAGGAAGGAGATGAAGGGAGACAGTGATGAGGGCGATGGCGATGCAAGGGTGCTGATGGGTTCTCGGGTTATGAAGATGGTGATGGTGATGATGACGATGAGGGAGGAAGGAGGTGAGCGAGAGCGAAAGGGAGAGGGAGCTGATGATGAAGGCGAGATCGGAGGTGAGGATCGAGATGTGTGCGAGGGGCTTTAGGCTCGGGGAAAAGAAAATGAGAGAGATCATGGGGGAGGAGATAGAGACAGAGACAGAGACAGAGAAAGAGTGGTTTTGTGTTTAATATAAAAATATATAACATATTTGTCACGCCCTGCTTCCCAGTGTATGGCGAAGGGGACGCGACGAGGTCCGCTACGTATATACTCAGAAGTACATACGCTAAGCCTATCTAAGCAATATAAAATAAATACACAAAAAATAAGAATAAAAAGAACAACAACTTTTATTTATTAACATTCTTTGTACAATACATGAAAGGAAATACAGCTGAAATAAAAAGCTGCCTAAACAGTGGCATAACAGGAAATGAAAAGTACAGAAGGGAAAAGTGTACAATGAAACTAAAGTGCAAGGTCTTCGGTAAACTACTCCAAGTCTTCTTGAGATGGCTCGATTTCCGTCGGGTCCAAACCACCTGACGACATTCAAAGAAGAAAGAAATAGAATGTCGTCAGCGAACAGGTCGCTCGGTAAGTCCCAAAGGTAAGAAGAGAATAGATAGAGAGTAAGATAGAGAGAGAGTATATTATTATCGTTGTATTATATTGTTATATTGTTGTAGTATTATGTTAACGCTGCTGTTTGTAGCTTGGTACAGAAGAATGCCAGTGTATACGAGAGGAGTCTCTATATGCCAGAGACTAGAGGCACGTTTAGTACAAGGCTCCGTTATACAACCCGGAACAACGGCAATTGGATTCATGTTAGGTGTCTTAATCTTACCGTCTTGTGCCACCTTTAACACCTTCCGTACCAATCTACCCCTTAAACCCCGCGATATCTTGTTTGTATTGTTATCTTGTAAATTGTGTTGGTTGTATGATTGATTGACTGACTGACCGAAACCATGATATCAGGAAACGGTTATAACTGTAGAGTCATGTAAATGGAATACTGAGAATCATGTAAACGGAATATATATCCATGGTTCGGTTCAGTCAAATTGTATAAATTGATAATTGTATTCATGGATTCATGTGTTCATATTGAATTGGAATCTTGTAGTTTATAGATTGACTTGAATCATATTCAAGTCAGATTAATCAGACTCAAACCCGAGTCAAACAATCAAAAATGTGAATCGAAGTTTTATAATTGCTAGGGTCCTTAGGGTAATTTATAAACTTGAGGGGTTTTATGTAAAAATACTTTTATATACTTTTCAAAATACGCCTCAAGTATTTATTATTCGTCTTTAGAGTTGTAATGAGGGTGGATTTTATGTTTTGACATTTCTAGTGAAAATATCCTAGTTTTATAAATAAGGGTATTTATCTGTAATATTGATTTATTTGAAGTTCATGGTATTTTAGTGTAAAATTTATTCTTGTGATTTTTAGAAAAAGGTGGAATATTTATATTATAATAAAATAGATATTTAAATGATAAATATACATATATTTATACAAAAATAGTTTTAATAAATAATTTAAATTCCAAAAATCTCATTTTCTTAATATGTCGTATTTTAAACCTTTCGAGACCGAATGCTCCTTGCGGAGGTCTGAATCTCGCACTACTAGCCCGAGGGTGCGCGATAAACCGCACGATCCCGAACGGGTTCTCCAAAGATGGGTTGTAGCGGCGCTTTGCAAAGATTGTAAAATACTAATCCTTTAGAAAATGGTTTTATAAAGTAAAATGTATTTATTTGCAAAGTGTAATTTTTCCGTATTTTAGATTCTAGGGTTTCCTAAGCCAACTAGCCTATTCTAAAAGGTCTAAACGATAAGTCGTTAGAAGCCTCAAATCGCCTCTTCACCGCCAATTGCGGCTAGGTAAGTGCCAGGTAAGTGGGAGGCTCTCCACTACAAGTAGTGGCCCTAATTAAGTAACCACTTGCCTTAGACACACTTGCCTAGACACCACAAAGTCAGGTTTAGATAAACGATCGATGTCCACAACTTATCGTATTTTTCCTATTGAAGATATTGTTTAAACAAATGTATCAAACCTAAACTTTTATAAAAGGTTTTATTAAGGAAATAGTATTTTAATGTAAAATCTTCTTTTATCGTATTAGTAGTTTTCAAGATAGCGTATTATGGTTTCATATGTGTGTGTGAGGAGGTAGGTCATTACCTCGTGATCTATTTTAAGGTATAACAATGTTAAAGGGTTAAATGTGAAATTGAAACATGAGGGTATTAAGGTGAAAAAATACGGTAAGTTGAAAAGGTTATCATTTCATGTGTGAAAACTTATTCAAATTAATTTTTAAGTGATTAGTAGTCAACATGAATATGTTTAAGCATTATGGAATTAGTGATAAGTGAGATTTGATAGAAAACCGAATCGGAAATCGGTTTTTTCCGATTTCCGTCGGGTTTCGTAATTTCGTATTTTTGAGAAGTAGAAAGAAGGAAAGAATGGGACTTACGGGTTTCGATCTATACTAAGGAGTGAGGGGGACTAAAGGGGTTGCCGATGCGTTGCGTCGTTGCCGGTAGTTCCTAAAAACGTCGCCGGAATTTCGTCGGAGCTTCGCCGCGAACTTGTTTTCAAAGTACACAACTCTTGGAAAATTTTGAGAGAGTGAGCTTAGGATTTTTGGGATGAGAGGGTAGAGGGGAGGGGGTGTATTTATAGGGTAGGCTAGGGGTAAGGTAGGTGAAGGGTTTTTAAATGAAAAATGTAAAAATATATAAAATCATTAAAAGTTGGAGTAAATAGGGTATATGAAAGGTTTTAATGTAAAAATGTATTAAAAATCATTAAAATGGAGTAAATAGGGTATATGAAAGGTTTTAATGTAAAAATGTATTAAAAAATCATTAAAATGGAGTAAATAGGGATTTCAAAGGTCTCTGAAACCGATCTAGGAATTTGAAGTGTACATGGGAGTTTAGAAGATGAAGAGACACAATATTGAAGAAAAATTTAAAACAAAATAAATATTAAAAATAATGTGGGGCATGTGATTTGAACTTTGGTGGCTTGGTTCAGCAATGCAAGGTATTGCCAATGAGCTACAAGCTCTTTCTTGTAATTAAATTGCTAATCAATTACTTAAGTCTTGTGCTCAGGCAATAAATACCCCTTTATAGATTTTAAAAAAATATTTGAAAAAAAATTTGTATAGGAAAAGTGTATAAGAAAATTAGGGTTGTTACAATATTATATATATATATATATATATATACAGTATAGTTTAAATTAGGTTATAAATATATATATTAGTTTTAATATATATAGATAATATCAAATTACAACCAATCTCCACCAAAATTTTATCAAAAATATATTTTGGAAAACAATAAATATACGTAGACTTTTAAACTATAAAGCAAGAATATAATTTAAATAAGTTATACCCCCTAATATAAGATTTAAAAGAACTCTAAATATATATCTAAATCTATTAAATATTTGATATCTCGATTCAACCAGATTTAAACGCAATATATAAGAGTCAAAAATAGATGTGGGATGCTTAACCATCAGACGACAGTTAACCAAAATAGATTATCCTTAACTTGTGGCTACAAAAAATATGTGCATACAATTTGGATATTAAAAATATCAGTTATACTAAATTCTCATAGATTCAGTTTACTGATAAATATCAGATATAACCTAGCACCATACTAGGTTTCACACATGCGGGTCGGGTCGGATAACTATCTCTACTGTTCGAATCGATCGCAACCCAAAAGAATAAAATAAAGCAAGTTTTAAAAATACTAATTAATATTGTAAGAACGTGCGAGGGTGTTACAATAGTATACGGCAGTCAATATGGAGACAGTCTGCAGGGCAAAACATATTAGTTTATGGATATCGCGGTCCATGGGAGACATGGATGGAATACGGCTTGTTTGTGCCCGTGGATTGTATACGTGGGTCGATATGGAAACTAGCCGTAGGGCCAAACATATATTAGTTTAAGAATATCGCGGTCCAATATTAGTTTATAGACATTTCAGTTCAACATTCCCGTATTCAGGACGAAATATTAGTTCAAGGACGTTTCGGTCTATCTTTCATCTTGTGCGCACGTCTATATGTTACATGGCGAAGTGAGCAATGGTGATATGGGATGCACCCAATATTGGAGCACGATCTAATTTGAAGGCATTATATTTCCTTCAAAGATATACATATACATATATGTATAAAACCAGAGTTCAATATGAGATTCGCATCTATATGGGATGCGTGTAAATATGAGGTGTGCACATCAATATGGAAGTGCATAAATATGTGGTGTATCAATATAAGTGTCACGCCCCGCTTCCCAGAGTACGCAAGATTGGGTACGTGACATAACCAACCATGCTACCTGTGGGTAGGAAGTATCCATCCACAGTCACATTACGGCTGTAGAGATATCAAGAACAAAATAAATAAACCATCTAACACATGTCAAAATCCATAATATCAAGAGTCAATGAACAATAATAAGTGCGGAAGCAAATGATCCAATATAATAATAGAAAGGTACGTCCCATAATGCGGGTTCACACCTGGAAATAAAATGCAATAAATGAACTAACCACTACAGAACTCACAAATCAGCCTGCTGGCTGAAGTACTCCTGCTCGGTCGGCGACAGTGGTAAAGAATCTGGGCCATGCAAAACCCAGACGTCAGCGCGTCATGTCAACCAATAATATAATATGAACATGGTAATAAGCAATGCAGAAAGTAAACATGAATAAGCAGTAATATGGAACAACAGTACAGGGTAGTGTGTAGTGGGTAACTAAACTGTTCTATCAGGTTTGCTATTCTAAAGTCTTTGAAATCAATTGATGGCTCGTCGATGTAACTCAATAGTATCCCGTGCATGCCCGGGACCACGGTCAAGACCCTCGGGGCTGAATCCGAGACGTGCCGCTAGGCAGTAATAGGTAGCAGGATGGACGAGTGATGTCAGCATCAACACTCCCGGACTGGCCAAGCCTGTAAGACTGATCAGAACAGGTATCGAACTGTTGAGTTACAAGTCGGTTTCACCTTTGATTTCCCCATACCCCCAAGTTATGTATGTCGGGTCAGGTATTCAGTAATCAAGAACTAATACCAACACAGGATCAGGTATAAGCAGGTTTGTCTGGGTAGACAACAGGAATGGTCCATGAGGACCCCAAGTCAGGTTTGTTGGCATTAGGCATGAGATCAGGTAACAAGTCAGGTCATGGTATAACAGGTTGAGTTGGTAGTAAAGGGTACCATGTCCGGTGCAGCGGTATGTATGTATATATCATGTGTATCAAGGTCGGGTCCATATGAGATGCAATCGAGGGTGTGCTCACAACAGGTATATAGTCGAATAAGGAACAACAGCAGGAAATAAAGTAAATAACAATAACAGTTCATTTAATCACAATGGTGCATGAATATGGTGCAGTTGTATTATATTAACAGGTTCGAGCACCCTTGGGTGCAATAATCACAAGGTAGTGCAATATTAATAACAGAAAGTAATGAAGCTATATGTGTACGATTATCGTCCTTTAAATAGCAAAATGATTACTGGTAGTTTCGTTATTAGGGTTACAGTGGCAAAATACGGTTTAGGTTGCAGTATCATGATATATATCCTATTTCGTCCAATTGAGAAAAGTAACTATATTTAGTTAATATTGCAAGTTTTATGAGTCAAGCACACTTAATTAGTATAACATAGCATGTAACAAGTAATACTTGCCTCGACGGTTTCGCAAACCGGAAAACACGAACGTAGTGTCGGTGGGAAACACGCGACGGATGCACGGGTCACGGATCGAGTCCAAACGACGAACAGCGGGGCCACACGGACTGGAGTACTTCGCTGGAGAGTCGGGTCAAGTCGCCGGCACGGCCGGAATCCGGCGAAATGTCAAAACAGCGACGGAGGTTAGCCAAATACAAAGCATGGACACGACGTGCCCAGCGAAGGAAAAAGGGAAGGGAAGAGGTTAAGAGAACTTACTGTTGTGGTGTTCTGTGGCAGAGACGAGGCGAGGGATGACGACAGGGTCGACGGAACTCCGGCAAGAAAGGTTGGATGCTAGGGTTTCGGTTAGGGTTAGGCTTGGGTGCAAATGGGGTGCAGGGATTGGTTGAGTCGGAAAGGAGAGAGGTGATGGAGGTGGAGGTGATGAAAATGAGGACATGGAGACGAGGGGATCGGCGGTGGCGGCGAGTGGCGACGACGAGGTGCTGCCGGTGACTGTTGCGAGGGCGGAGGCTCGGGTAACCAAGGAAAAGAGAGGAGATGGCGAGGAGAGGGAGACTCAGGTGAGGGGAGCACGGCACGGTGTTGGTCGGCGGCGTAGGTGATCGCCGGCGGCGACTCACGCGACTGCAGCGAAGGTCGCAAGTGGCTGCAGTGCGCGGGGAGAAAACAGTGCTGAGATGAGGAGGAGGAGGAGGAGGCGAGGGTGACGGTGGTGGCGTCGTCGGCGCGGGGCTGCGGCGGCGATGGGCACGGTGAGGTTAGGGTTCGGTGGGGTTAGGGTTCTCGCGAGGTTCTCTCGTAGGAAGATGAAGGAACAGTGAAAGAAAGAATATATATATGAGAGAGAGAGAGAGAGAGAGAGAGAGAGTTGGTGGGGCCCACGAGAGGTTAACTCTCTCGTGATTGGCCAGAAGCGAAAGATTTACCCAGTTAACAGTATTTAATAAAATATTTAGAGATTTAAAGAATCAAAATAAACTAACAGTGAAATATTATAAGGTTTCGAATATTATATTAAATTGGGATTTTGGCGCTAAATGAAACATTTCCAAATCGCGCCCGGGTTGCGCCCAAAAATTGAAATTCAAATAATAGGATTTTAAGCGGGTTCCAAATTTTAAAATGAGGCGTTTTATGATTAAAATGCATGCCCCCAAGTCGGACACTTGCACGCGCGCGTAGCCGTCCAAACTCGC
Organism: Agapanthus africanus; assembly: GCA_030015575.1. NCBI lineage: Eukaryota > Viridiplantae > Streptophyta > Magnoliopsida > Asparagales > Amaryllidaceae > Agapanthus > Agapanthus africanus. Next base: position 106,637,501 of record JASDDO010000031.1, read on the forward strand.
CCGTTTCACCGAACGGGATGAAATCTCGACGCGCGGACGCTACTACGCGACTAGTGGTGACGAGTAGGCCAATATGGATATTTTTAATTTCATTTTAGGTGTTAAAATTTGTTATAGACAAAAATGACTTAGCTGGTTAAAATTTAGCAACAAGCACCAAACAAACAAGATAATTGAAAAGAGCAATGTCTAACACTCAACCAGTAACAGAAATAATATTATTGGGCTCGGGTGTTACAATAAGGATTAGGACATTCCCTGTCTTGATGAAATTTCATATATTTCATCAAGTTAGGATGAGAAGTTGTTGGTTGTTGGGACCTGCCATCTCTCTGAAGACGTTGATGAATTACGACGTATATCAAACATGTGGAAAGATATACCCTTGAACCAAATCCCATATATAAGGGAAAAAATCATGTCAGAACTGAGGATCGTTAGTCTTATACGAGACTAAGATAAAAATTATTAGTCGTATATTGGACTAAGATCAATTTAGGTGGCCGATCATTAGTTATATATGAGACTAAGATCAAATGGATGAAAGATCATTAGTCGTATATGGGACTAAGATCATCATGGACGAAAGATCTTTAGTCATATATCCGACTAAGATCAGCTTAGATAAACGATCATTAGTCATATATCCGACTAAGATTAGCTTGGAAATATGATTGATGATCATTAATCTTGTTTTAGATTAAGATCAATTTAAACATGTGAGCATATGGGCTCAAAAAAGTTCACTTCATAGACTTAACCAATTTGGGGCTAAAAGTTGGGCTTCTGTAGTGCTAAGCACTCAAACGTGCAGCGCTCACGTGGACATCACGTGAGATGCTGAGCGTCTCAAGTGTTCACGTTGACATCACGTGAAGCATTGCCTTCATGTGCGCTCACGTGATCTTCACATGAGGCATGGTTTTCAAATGCGTTCACGTGATCTTTACGTGAGTAGTGCTAAGCACTCATTCATCTAGCATTCACGTGCGTTTCACTTGAGATGCGCGTTTGCATGGCCATCTTACCATCTGTGCTTACGTGGATATCACGTGACATGCATCTTCCTTAGAGATTTAACCTCTGTTCATCTTTTTTACAGAAGTAAACTTCTGTTAATGGTATTTTGACCGTTAATAATCACCAAGATCAATATTTTGAGGATATGGGATCAGATTCAATAAGAACTAAGTTCTTGTCATGTTTGGGAACTAAGTTCCTGGAGTATAAGTTCCATCTTCTTCGTGTACTTTCATCATTGTTCTTTTCAATCTTGTTCTTCCCTGAATCCTTGATTCTCAAGAACAAGATCTTCCCGATGAGAATTAAATTCTCATCTTGTGGGAGACTTGTCTTGTGGATCTCAGATATAAAGAAAGAACTAAGTTTTTTGAAGGGTTAAACCCTATTTTTATATACTTGATAGGTAAAAAGGAGATATATTTCTCACTTATTTTTACCTAGGGTTTTTTGGGAGGAGGAAGATGATATTTTTTCGAAGAGAATTCAATTCTCTGTTTTTTGTGGAAGCTTATGGAGAGCCTTCTGTATTTTTACAGAAGCTTATGAGGGAGTCTCCTTCTTTTGAGATTTAATCTCTTTGCTCCTATTTATAGGAAAGGAGAAAATCAATCTGTTTTGAGAAAATCTCTTATTGAGAGATCACGATTGATTTCATAATCAATTAAATTGATCTTAAAGATCAACCGGTAAATTTTATTTACCGTTGGATTTTTAATCCAAAGGCTCCCTGTTTAACAGAGAAGATTTTTTATTTGTTTTAACAAAATTAGGAAATTATTTTCTTAACATAGAATTTAATTCTATCATATGAATATTTTGTTTGTTTAACAAGATTAGGAAAATATTTTCGTAACATAGAATTTAATTCTATCATATGAATATCATTTTAAGAAGATATTTTCCTAACTATAGAATTTAATTCTGTTTAACAGAAAAAATCTTTCTTATTTTAGAAAGATCAGGGAAATATTTCCCACATAGAATTTAATTCTATCATATGAATATCTTGTTAGGAAGATATTTTCTTAACCATAGAATTTAATTCTGTTTAACAGAGAAGATATTTCTTATTTTAGAAAGATCAGGGAAATATTTCCCACATAGAATTTAATTCTATCATATGAATAACTTGTTTGTTTTACAAGATTAGGAAAATATTTTCCTAACATAGAATTTAATTCTATCATATGAATTTCTTGTTTGTTTAACAAGATTAGGAAAATATTTTCTTAATATAGAATTTAATTCTATCATATGAATATCTTATTAGGAAGATATTTTCGTAACCATCGAATTTAATTCTTTCAGATGGTTTAATTGGTGATATTTTATCACCATTGGATTTTAAATCCAAAGATTATCTTTTAGAGAAGATCTTTCCATATTAGAAAGATCTGGGAAAATATTTCTTAAATAGATTTAATTCTATCACATAGAATTTAGTTTTATCAGATGAGAGCGTTTCAAATTGGGGCGTTCACATGCTATCACGTGAGCGCTGCCATATACATATATGGAAACAGCGCTCACGTGCTTTGCATGTGAGCGCTGCCACAAGAATTTGGTGAGGGAACTCACGTGTTTAGAATGTGGGTGCTCACGTATTTAACATGTGGGGGCTATCATAGGATTTAATCCTATCTGAAGCCGATACTCACATGCTTTCCACATGAGTGCTCACGTGTTTAACACATGGGCACTTCTATAGGATTTAATCCTAACTGCAACAGGTACTCGCGTGCTTTGCACGTGGGTGCTGACGTGCTTTGCACGGGGGAGGGGGGAGGGGGCTGTCATAGGATTTAAATCTATCTGAAGCTTCTATACACATGCTTTGTATATGAATGATCACGTGTTTAACATGTAGGGTTGCCCTATATTTTTATAAAGGGAACATCAAGTTTTGGGCCAAAATTATTGGCGGGAAAAAGTATCCCCTGCTATTTTGCTCACGTAGGTATATACATGGGTTATGTAGTGCAAAGTTATGCATTGCTATAGAATTTATGGTTCAGGAGACAGGTTTAGGTCTTTGTCGCCTAAAGCTCTGTCCATCTTCATAAGCCGTAAGGGTCTCAAGAAGGTTTTTCTCCCTATGAGTCGTGAGGGTCTCATAGGTGCTTATTCTCTTTAGAAAACATAAGGATTCCTAAGTGTCCATCGCCTCCATGAGTCGTAAGGATCTCACTCGGGTATATTTTTTTTACGAGTCTTGAGGACCCGTAAGTGGATTTTTCACTTCATTGGCATGCAACTTTGACGAATGCGACTCTTGGATAGTATACAAGAGCCAGTCTTGACTTCCTTGTAGGGCAACATTGGCTTTAGAAACAGGTTGATATCCCCGTCGCCTAGGGCTTTTCAACTTTATGAGCTGTGAGGGTTTCATAAATGTAGGGTTCCTAGGCACTCTCAAGGGGTCTCACAAGGCATCAACCATGCCCGTTTCAAAAATTACGGTGCCGAGAAACCCTAGACTACGGATCGTTGGCTAGATTTCTAGGCGAAAATAAAACTAGTTAATAACTTAACTAAAGTTTAAACGGAAATACAACCTTTGTAGATCCGGTGCTCCACCTCCATAGCTCCGCAACGAAGTCCCCTCGCTGTCCAAATGAATTCCCGGGCTCTAGCGTCGGCTTCGTCGGAGAAATGGCGAGCTAGGTCGTCGATGTCCATGCCGAAGATGATCTACGTCGAGGCATCGCTAGATCAAGCTCCACCTTCACCAAGCCATGAAAACTTGTGAAGGAAACACACTCTACTACTTGGCAAGAGGTAGAGGATGAAGAAATAGGAAGTGGGTAGACTTTAGATTTGGATTTCTCACTCTTCTTCATCAATCACCATTGATGAAGTAAGCTTTCTTCAAGTGGTCAAGAAGAAGAAGAAGATGAATATTGTTATGATAAGTTATTAAAAATGAAAAGAAAAAGAAAACTTATCATCATGTAAACCATGGTCAAGTGTAGAGATTAAACCAAGGTTAGTTGGAATGGTTAGGGTTAAGGATGAGATAAGAATGGTTGACTTGATCAAAGCTTCAAGAAGCTTCAACATAAAACAAAATAAGCCACCATCCTTAAATAATTTCCAAAATGAATATATAAATAAATAACTAAGTAAATAATCAAAACCCTAACCATTCATATAACCATGGATTAATCTTTACACAAACCCAAGTGAGCAAGTATCATCAAACATGATACAAACTAGTGTACAAAAGTATATCACATATACAATGTGTACATCCGAGTGAGAAAATCCATCTTAAGTAAACCGATACTAGTTAATGCAAAGTAATATATCAAATATATAATTATGCATTAAATCATTAAATCAACACTTGATTTAATGATCCGGTCATATCGCATATAACCGACTAATATCAACAGTAACAACTTATCGAATCAACACTTGATCCGATATGCCGGCTATATCGCATATAACCGATCAATGTCACATATCGCGAGAATCGAATACAGTATCACACACTGGTATCATTCTCGGTCCCGCACATATCTCATATGCACTCCTATTTCGTTTCGCTTGAGCCAGGAAACCTCTGTGTAGGACTCTAAAGACTCGTCAATACGCCGGCAGCAGATGATGATCATATCAAACACCCACAAGCCGCAAGCGGTCTGCTAAACATAACGGCCACCCGGGTATTGAGCGATCAGAAGATCGACGAGCAAGCCCGCTCACACTCCAGTGAATCCAACCAGTAACACTACCGTACAGTCCGGTCTGATCGTCTGATATGTCGCATATCTCGCCTAGGGGTGGTAAACGTCAGACCCCAATAGCTCGATAAGTCGTGTCGATATGAGGTCTATAACAATTCGAGAAACTACTGGTAACGCTTACCAGTAAATCTCAGCAACCCTGGCCAGGGATTTCCTGTTATAGCCAATCGAACACAGCGCAATATCAACTCCCTATACCGGGAGAGACGAATCCCCTCCTATCGCTCATTGCCTCCATGTGACTTGGGACTGTACCCAAAAACCACCATTTTGCACGCCCTCTTGGACGTGGTAAGATGGAAATCAAAGCACAGTAGGAACCACACAAGACTCTATGACGATCTCGGGTCAACAGACTACTCTGTACCAGTGTCAGGTATATTGCCATCTGACGTGAGGTATATTACCATCTGGGAGTTCTCGGCGAGTCCGTCCAGTGTACCCAGTCTCTACTGAGCACCCGTATATCATCTCTGATGTCAAACACCGATGGATATGGGATCATCCATCGCCCATCTGTATGGGTCGAGAAGGTACACGCTAGTCTACTCTGGTATATCGATGCCCCATCTCGATACACCCACGACTAGGGACTTTGAAGGATGTACTTATGGACTACCATGTCCCCACTAGTATGATCCACATCATAGTCCAGGTAGTTAAGTACACATCCTAAGGGCTTTACCAACATGTAATAGAGAGACAGCCTGTGTATACGTTAAGGTAAAGATCAACCAGATAGCATACTATCATGTCGAGCAAGAAAGTCCTCCTTATATATGTCCCAGCATCCACTACAATATACATCCTATGTACAGTAATGGCCTCTAGGGCATACATATAACTAACAATCCCCCACTTGCACTAGGGCCATCTGTAGCAGTGGTCGAAGCATCTCATACTCAACCATCCCATAAAAGTCTCTCTCTGGGAATAGGCCTTCGTGAGTGGATCCTCCGTGTTGTCCTCTGAGTCTACTCTCCTAACCTCGATCTCTTAGAGATCAACCATCTCCATGATCAAGTGATACTGCCTTAGAATATGTCTGGATCACTGATGCGACCAGCGTTCCTTGGCATAAGCCATAACTCCATTGTCACACAATGGGAGGAACATAGTTCATCTCATGAACCAATATACACCCAAACAGCCTCTTTGGTAGCATCTTAAGTAGCGATGCATCCAGCCTTTATCGTCTAGTATGTCACGGTATCTAGCTTGGAACTCCTCCAACATACCGTCCCTTTACCGAGGGTAAAGACAATGCCTGTGACTGACATTCAGTCGTCTTTATCACCCTGGAACACTTCCAGTAATTCTCCCCAGGATCGATTGATACCATCTCACTACAACTAGTGAGAATCCTATCATCCAATTAAATCTATCTCATAGATCCAAAACTCAGGATTTAGGAAGTATCATTTTGATCCTACACGGAGAATCTTTGTGATAATCGGAGATTGATCGAGCGTAGCATAGGAAACTCCTTCCCTATCAAGAGTATGTCATCCACGTACTCTACGAGGATCGTCACCATACTCCCTACTACCTTTTTGTTTATACAAGGTTCATCTACCACTTTGATGATGTCAACTTCTTTGACTAATCCATCAAAACAGATGTTCCAACTCCGCGATACCTGCTTTATCCTATAAAGCATCTTGCACACGTTTCCGCTGCTCCCACTGTCTACGAAGCCCTCTGGCTGTGTACTTACAGACGCACTCTTCTAAAACAACATCTAGAAAAGCAGTCATGGCACCCAACCACCAGATATCGTAGTCATGGTATGTAGCCGTGGCAAGTAGGATCTGGATGGACTTAAGCATAGGTACTGGAAAAGGTTTCATCATTATTCACGCCTGGTCAATGACGAAAACCTTTAACAAGTCTAGCTTTGAAAGTCTCAACTTTTCCATTTACACCAAGTAATCTTCTCAAGATATACTTGCTCCTGATGGTGATTTAACCCTTCAGATATAGCAACCAAAATCCATACTTTGTTGGTGTATAAGGATTCCATCTCAGATCGCTAAGCATCCAGCCATTCTTACAGAGTCCTACCCCCGATGGCCAGCTCGAAACTAGTTGGGTCATCATCTCATGATGCAATCCTCGCTCCCATTGTCATAGAGAAACCGAAGTATCTCTCAGGTGGGTGAGGAACCCTACTAGGTCGGCGGAGAGGCTGAGGTTCGTTGGTATCTACTGAATCCTTTGGTTCTACCAAATCATTAGCTGCAGTTTGTATAGCTGGAACATTTCCAGTTGTACATAACAGACCTTGCCTCGAGCTTGTCTGGATTTTGCTTTTTAGACATAGGCCGGACAACCCCAAATCTTAACTAACTTAAGATATGGGCTCTTCCCATACTATATCAAATATGAAGTGGTAGACAACAGGTTTGATTTAAACCTTATTCAATAGGTATGCAGTTTCTCGAGTGCATATCTCCCTAAAGGAAATAGGTAACTCAGTAATACTCATCATAGAGCACACCATATCATATAGGGTGTGATTGCTCCGCCCCGTTATACCATCGTTCTATGGTGTATACGGAGGAGTAATTCTGAGAGAGAATCTCATTCTCCTTTAGAATAGTCCAGGATTTCCGTGCTCAAGTATTCTCCTTCTCGATCACATCAAAGGACATAATACTTATACCCGTATTGGTTCTCTACTTCTAACTTATATTCTATGAATATCTCAAAAGGTTCGGACGCATGTTTCAACAGGAACATATGACTGAATCTTGAGAGATCATCAGAGAATGTAATGAAGTATAAAGAACCGGTCTTGGCATGTGTAGACAAGGGACCTTACATACATCAACATGTATCAATCCCAAGAGTTCATTAACTCTTTCTCTGTTTCCAATAAACAGAGCTGGTGTCATTATATCTTTGTGACATGACTGGCAAGTTTCACAAGATGTAAATTCAAACTGATTTAAATATGCATCTTTATGTAACTTCAGCTAGTCGGGTCACATTGATATGACCTAGTCTACAATACCTCAAGAAGGATTCGTTCATTTCTGAACTCTTCCTCTTGTGTGTGTTCTGTATACGAAGAACTGTAGTTTGATTTAGAACATTAATGCTTGTAGATAACGTGCCTGAACTGATCAACTTTTGATATAGGAAATGTTCAAAACATTATCCAACAATACAAAATTTTATCGTTTCTTTACTAATAAAGAGACAGATATGATTTTGTATATCAGGTTCGGTATCTAATAACATTCGTTCAGAATCAATATATTACAATACAAGGTGACAGTGACCAACAGACTTGGCTGCAACTCTTGCCCCGTTTTCTGCCTCATGAAACTTATCACCCGTTCTCAGTTTTTCTACCCTTTTGTAGCCCTATGTAACAGATTACATATCTGGGATCCTGATCCGGTATCATATACCCAGGATGCGGAGGATACTGAGAAACAGTTCTTTGTAATGAACACACCCGAAGATGATGCATCATATGCACTTTCTTCGTTTGGGCGGCACGGGAAATCTGGTATTCCCCAATTACCTGCTCTGTCTTATAACAATTATAAGTTGGAGCGGGACCAACGTTCCCCAGCTCAGTATAACAAGCGGGTTCGGTCAATAATCCGTATTATTATCTTGATTAAGGCGTGATATGGTCGCTACCTGGAGAGAGAGAGAGAAGAAAACACTCAGCGGCGCTCTTGCAAGAATAGATTGGTTATTATTTTATCTAATCAGGATGGCTCCCACTGCTTTTTATCAAATCTTCCTTCAAACCCTAAAAGGAAAGACTAGCCGGGATTAATTACACACTACAAGTTCGCCAATCTTTCAGCCAGGCCAGTGTCGGTACTTTGAGGGAGGTCCCCCGTGCTTTCGCACGAACCTAATTAATGTAAACCTCGTTTTCCCAGAGGCGTAACCTCGTTAACACCTTTCTAGACACCTACTTGATCGGCTAATTGTAATGTGTAAAACTCTCCCAGGAGTAACAATTACTCGCAGCGAGTATCGGGATCCAACTATCTCATAGAAGGTATGCAATCTCATTGCAAATTTCAACACTTGAAATTCCCGATAATATTTTGCCCCTAGCGTGCTATGACCTTGACGAAAGCCAACAAACCATAGCCCGCTAGTCAAGTTCAACCCGTACATTTCTTGATTGAATTAAACCCACCCGCACGACCCTTGACGAAAGCCAACAAAGCCGCACGACTACCCTAATCCAATCGCATCGTATACTAGCAGATAAGCAGCATATAGCTACCGCACACTGCACCTTGACGAAAGCCAAAAAATGCAGCACGAATACTATATACAACTTATCTGAAATGACGGAGGGCTACGACAGGTTTTTCTGAAAACCTATTGCGTAATGAACTTGATATCGTTGTAGAATCAAATGATTTTGAAATGGAGTGTTTTTGAGGCTTTTCTAGTTTTGCTAAAGGAGTCACTCCCGGTGAAGGGATCGTCGGTCCTTTCCTCGTCGAATGAGGTGCGGGATATATCATATATATCACTGTGCAAAGCAAAAACACTTAAAAGCAATCAAAATACAAACCGAGTGTGTAGCATCTGCCAGTTATTGCTAAAGGAGTCACTCCCGGTGAAGGGATCTCGGTCCTTTCCTTATCGAATAAGGTGCAGGATATATCATATATACCGCTGTGCAAAACAGAAACTGTAGCTACCTGTTTTATTTTGAAATTCGATTCTACAACATCTTTAGGTTTCTTTTCTTTCATTAATCATATTAATGAAGTCCCATCATTTAAGTACCTAAACATCACAGATAAATACGACGTACACTTATGCCATCCGCATTCGCCTCGATGTCCCCTCGTGCACCGTTAGGTTAGGTAACTAACGGCAGAGCGGGGCAGGGCTAGCGCGGGTATAAAACATAAGTAACGCCTATATAATATATCGTATATACTATATACTGTATCTATCACAGAACATCACATGATCACATCACAGATATCGCAGCAGAAGAAACATATGAAATATTGGATATACTAGGAAGTCCGTGTTTTCAATACGAGCCAGTATAAAACACGGATTCCACGGTCGTGACGAATAGCCAAACCCACACCCCTAGACCCCTACGAGAGCGGCAAGCAACCCTACCAATTCTAGAGTTAGGAGATCCGGACTCGACTCCTCGAGTTGGTCTCCCACTAGACTCTAGAACCCGGTTACTTGTGCCCTCCTCCTTGGGTCTATCCTAGTGCGGAAAAGTAAATAATATACAACGGTTGACAACTTCCGCAACCTGCAAGTGCCCCAATAAAAGAATATTACATACAAGTTTTTACATGAATGAAAATGAAAAAACACTCATCTCACATAAAAACCCCCGGCTATTCGAACACGACGATCCAATATAACATATCCAGCAACACATAACATCACATGTCATCAACGTAAGTAAATATGTCCATCCCAATTGTCGTTGACATATAGCAACGAAACCGGCGATATCACATATTACACTTACGGTCACAGAAAAGAAAGTGTAAAACTACAACAGTTGGAATCCGCAACCACCTCAGACATCGCATGCCTAACAATTATAAACCCCGCATTTTAGTCTCATTATCGAAAACTCTTTTCAATACCAAGTCGGGCAATTCAACAAGATTTCCGACATGCTGATCGAATGCTCGTCGCAAACTTTAGTAGGCGGCCGCACCCCCGACGCCGTCGACGAAGTGCACCAAGGCAGAACACCGCTGCCGCGAGCACCCGAACGGATGCTTTCGGCGACGGGGTTCTCCTACAGTCACTTGGTCGGGGCTATGGAATGAGGCTGTCTATTAAGTTTATCGGCGAGTATCCGCGTATGCTACGTGATTGCGACGTACTTTTGATCACATCAAAATTCCGTGGCAACCGATCAAGTGAGACTAAACTGCTATGTTTATAACATTCATTCAGTTATCACATAACTTTTGTGAATTCCAATTGTTGTATCACATTCCGGATAAACAGAAAATGTTAAACTTTCCGATCGAACAATCGAACATCCAAGTTTTCCCGATACAGATCAACACATGAAACAAGTCTAAAAACATTCAGTTCGTGCCTCAGTACCAACGGTCCAGCCGTAGAAGGGTCAAGCCAACGCCTCACATGTGGCACGCCGTACTGCCCCAAACCCGAAGGTTCAAAGGGCAGTTCAAGACGGTCACATAATCGAGTTAAGGTTTGTTGTCTTCTAGAGGGTCCATCGAGTTACTTGCACTACTTAGAACGTCTTTAAACTACGGAAAAATCCAACACTTGGAAATTTCCCGGCAGGGGAAAAATTCGGTATTTATATCCGGTCGAACTTTTTAACATATTCTAAAAATTTATCCGGAAAGCCACACAGAAAAAATTTGATAATCCGGTCGAACATTCGAATCCCCAATACAACCCCAAAACACTTATCTCTATAACAAATATTAAAATATCCCAGAAAATACATAACAACTTAGGAGGAATTACTGTGAAACGTTTACTGTGGGAATCGACCGTACGGCCGCGGATCCGCCGCATGAGCCAAGCTCATGCCGCGGAACCGCGGCGGTTTAGATGAATTAGGTCCACGAAATTTACAGTAATTCCTAATAAACCCTGCTTGTTTTTCTGCATATTTTTAATTTCGAAAAATCCCAGAATTTGGAAAAAGTCCAGAGAGCTATTTTGGGTTGGGGTTTCGGGTCGATCGGACTTCAAAATCCGTCTAGACTTCGTCTAAGGCTCTAGCTAGGCTCTGATACCACTGTAGGGTTCCTAGGCACTCTCAAGGGGTCTCACAAGGCATCAACCATGCCCGTTTCAAAAATTATGGTGCCGAGAAACCCTAGACTACGGATCGTTGGCTAGATTTCTAGGCGAAAATAAAACTAGTTAACAACTTAACTAAAGTTTAAACGGAAATACAACCTTTGTAGATCCGGTTCTGCACCTCCATAGCTCCGCAACGAAGTCCCCTCGCTGTCCAAATGAATTCCCGGGCTCTAGCGTCGGCTTCGTCGGAGAAATGGCGAGCTAGGTCGTCGATGTCCATGCCGAAGATGATCTACGTCGAGGCATCGCTAGATCAAGCTCCACCTTCACCAAGCCATGAAAACTTGTGAAGGAAACACACTCTACTACTTGGCAATAGGTAGAGGATGAAGAAATAGGAAGTGGGTAGACTTTAGATTTGGATTTCTCACTCTTCTTCATCAATCACCATTGATGAAGTAAGCTTTCTTCAAGTGGTCAAGAAGAAGAAGAAGATGAATATTGTTATGATAAGTTATTAAAAATGAAAAGAAAAAGAAAACTTATCATCATGTAAACCATGGTCAAGTGTAGAGATTAAACCAAGGTTAGTTGGAATGGTTAGGGTTAAGGATGAGATAAGAATGGTTGACTTGATCAAAGCTTCAAGAAGCTTCAACATAAAACAAAATAAGCCACCATCCTTAAATAATTTCCAAAATGAATATATAAATAAATAACTAAGTAAATAATCAAAACCCTAACCATTCATATAACCATGGATTAATCTTTACACAAACCCAAGTGAGCAAGTATCATCAAACATAATACAAACTAGTGTACAAAAGTATATCACATATACAATGTGTACATCCGAGTGAGAAAATCCATCTTAAGTAAACCGATACTAGTTAATGCAAAGTAATATATCAAATATATAATTATGCATTAAATCATTAAATCAACACTTGATTTAATGATCCGGTCATATCGCATATAACCGACTAATATCAACAGTAACAACTTATCGAATCAACACTTGATCCGATATGCCGGCTATATCGCATATAACCGATCAATGTCACATATCGCGAGAATCGAATACAGTATCACATACTGGTATCATTCTCGGTCCCGAACATATCTCATATGCACTCCTATTTCGTTTCGCTTGAGCCAGGAAACCTCTGTGTAGGACTCTAAAGACTCGTCAATACGCCGGCAGCAGATGATGATCATATCAAACACCCACAAGCCGCAAGCGGTCTGCTAAACGTAACGGCCACCCGGGTATTGAGCGATCATAAGATCGACGAGCAAGCCCGCTCACACTCCAGTGAATCCAACCAGTAACACTACCGTACAGTCCGGTCTGATCGTCTGATATGTCGCATATCTCGCCTAGGGGTGGTAAACGTCAGACCCCAATAGCTCGATAAGTTGTGTCGATATGAGGTCTATAACAATTCGAGAAACTACTGGTAACACTTACCAGTAAATCTCAGCAACCCTGGCCAGGGATTTCCTGTTATAGCCAATCGAACACAGCGCAACATCAACTCCCTATACCGGGAGAGACGAATCCCCTCCTATCGCTCATTGCCTCCATGTGACTCGGGACTGTACCCAAAAACCACCGTTTTGCACGCCCTCTTGGACGTGGTAAGATGGAAATCAAAGCACAGTGGGAACCACACAAGACTCTATGACGATCTCAGGTCAACAGACTACTCTGTACCAGTGTCACCAGAGAACTGCCATTTGACGTGAGGTATATTACCATCTGGGAGTTCTCGGCGAGTCCGTCCAGTGTACCCAGTCTCTACTGAGCACCCGTATATCATCTCTGATGTCAAACACCGATGGATATGGGATCATCCATCGCCCATCTGTATGGGTCGAGAAGGTACACGCTAGTCTACTCTGGTATATCGATGCCCCATCTCGATACACCCACGACTAGGGACTTTGAAGGATGTACTTATGGACTACCATGTCCCCACTAGTATGATCCGCATCATAGTCCAGGTAGTCAAGTACACATCCTAAGGGCTTTACCAACATATAATAGAGAGACAGCCTGTGTACACGTTAAGGTAAAGATCAACCAGATAGCATACTATCATGTCGAGCAAGAAAGTCCTCCCTATATATGTCCCAGCATCCACTACAATATACATCCTATGTACAGTAATGGCCTCTAGGGCATACATATAACTAACAATAAAGATGTTTCTCCCTATGAGTCGACAGGAACTCGCAGGTGTATCCTAATGTGAAATATAGATAATCCCTTTCAATACAGGAGTCCATTAGGTTTGTGGTACTGGGTTAAGTCCATCGTACTGTTGCGTTGGATGATATGTTCTCGACATGCAGTCTCTTAGATTGCTGCTCTAGTAGCCCCGCATATGTCGTGTCTCTAATCCTTTCTGAGGCTGGACAAGACGTCTTCAAGTAGTCTTCTCAAGTTGGAATATTCATATCTGTTCCCCTCCGAATGGCGGCCAAGACATGGGCTGTCTTGCCTGAAATTCGGGGCAGATGCTAATTGGTGCTATTCGTCCACCTCTCTGAAGATGCCAAGTTGATTTATGGCACCGTGTATCGAAGGTTTAAACGGATGCGACCGATGTAGCAGACTTCGTCAGATTCCCCCTCGTTGAGGGGTTTTTGATTGTGGGGACGCTCTTCCCTGCAGGCGCAAGCCCCTGCAGTTAATTACGCTACCGCATCGCGGTAACAACTTTCTCCTTCTCCAGCTGGTCACTTCGTGTCGGGGGTGTTTGTTTTGTTTGTGGTTGCCCGTGGATTGTATACGGAGACTAATTTATGTAGTCGCCCGTAGGGCGTGGATTAATCCAAATCCGTGTTTACTTAGATTTGGGTTTGTGCTTTTGGTTTGAGGATACATTAGCCATATTTGAGACTAAGATCGACTCAAATGTTTGTTAAGGATACGTTAGTCCGATTTGAGACTAAGATCAACTTAACAGGATCGTTTAGATCCGACAAAAGAGCGTTTGGGCTCTATTGTTCCAGTTTAGGGACATGGTGGTCCATTGCATGTATGGTCGTCGGGACCCGTCACCTCTCTGACGACGTTGAAGGATTACAACGACAGGTGTCAGGGGAGTTCAGAGATGTACCCTTGAACCAAAGCTGATTGGGGGGGATTCATAGTCCAATTTGGGACTAAAGTCTGTTTGAAGGTTTAAGGATACGTTAGCCATATTTGAGGCTAAGATCAACTTAAACGGTTGTTAAGGATACGTTAGTCCAGTTTGGGACTAAGATCAACTTAACGGGATCGTTTAGATCCGACAAAAGAGCATTTGGGGGCTCTATTGTTCCAGTTTAGGGACATAGTGGTCCATTGCCAGTTTAGGGACATGGTGGTCCATCTCCAGTTTAGGGACATAGTGGTCCATTGGTAGTTTAAGGACGCATAAGTCCATGGGTTTAAGGACCCCACAGTCCATATGGGTGTGTTTAAGGACGCATAAGTCCGTTAGTTTAAGAACGCATAAGTCCGCGGGTTTAAGGACCCCACAGTCCGTATCTTGGTTTAAGGACGCATGAGTCCATGAGTTTAAGGACCCCACAGTCTGTGTTGATGTGTGGTTGTCGGGACCCGTCACCTCTCTGAAGACGTTGAAGGATTACAACGACAAATATCATAGGAGTTCCGAGATGTACCCTTGAACCAACGAGTTGGTTGAAAGAGCAGATGTGCTCAGTTCAAGATGAGTTGAGGCTTATCCCCTCCGAATGGCGGCGCGACGCGGGCGTCCGTGCCTGAGGTTCGGGGCAGATGCTAATTGGTGCTATCCGTCCACCTCTCCGAAGATGCCAAGTTGTTTAAGGCACCGTGCGTCGGAGGTTTAGACGGATGCGGCCGATGTAGCAGACTTCGTCAGATTCCCCCTAGATATGTAAAAGAATTAAATTCTTGATTAGGGTTAAACCCAGGTTTTGTTTTAGGAGAATTAAATTCTCAAAACTTAATTTCCCTTCTATGTTTAGGATTTTCATGGCAGGATCTCGACCCGATGAGAATTAAATTCTCCACTTATGGGGAGATGTGCTCTGTGCAGATCTTCAACCAGAAGAAGAACTAAGTTCTTTTTTATATAAGAGTTAAACTCTTGGATTTTGAGAATTAAATTCTCTGTTTGAAATTTTGATTCCCTTTCTTTTCTCACCTAGGGTTTTCTTTGTTGAGAATTAAATTCTCCTTTCTTTTCTTCCCTCTTGAGAATTAAATTCTCCTCTCTCTGTTTTTCTCTCAAAAAAGTAGATCCCTTCTCTTCTCTTCTTGGCTCCTATTTATAGGAGAAGGAAGAGAATCAATTTGTTTAGCAAATCTCTCATTGAGAGATTTGATTTGTATGTTGAGAGATTTGATTTATATTTATCATTAATCTGGGCCTTTAGATTGTTAAGTGAATTTTATTCACCATTGGATTTTAAATCCAAAGATATCCCTTGTTATCTCGGTTAGATTTAGGGGGGAAATCTTTCCAAGTCCAAGATTTTTCCATAAATTCTTGATATTTAATCACCCTTGGATCTTTAATCCAACGGTCCCCATAATCCTTTTCCATTTGGAAAGATTTGGAAGCTTTTAGAATTTAATTCTATTAACTGTAAGGCTTTCGAAGCCAGTCACGTGCTGATACGTGACCCTTGGTCACGTGTGAGCACGTGACCCCCAAATTGGTTCCTTTAACAGCCGCTTGTTTATGTTGTTGTTTTAACCACCACGTGTCAACACGTGACCATTGGTCACGTGTAAGCACGTGATACCTCGTTGAGGTATTTTCTGACATTTAGAATTAAATTCTATTCATTATTTTAGAGGCTTTAAAAGCCCATCACGTGTCTGCACGTGACCCATGGTCACGTGTGAGCACGTGATGCCCCATTGGGATCTTTTCTGAGTTTTTATTATATCTTTTAACTCCTCCAGCGGGTTCTTAAAGGTCAATCACGTGTGGACACGTGATGCCTCATAACTTTTGATCCCGGATGAATTATGAGGCCCATAATATATCAAATCGAAGGGTTTTTCGAGATGCTTCCAATACCATCAGAATTTAATAGTTCCTCCTTTGGGAACTTATCAAAATACAGGCCAGAAGATATTGGTTCGCATTTTCTTAAGCGTATCGCTTCCATTTGATACCTTGGACTCTTCTGCGCAAAAATTTTCAGCAGGAACAAATGCCCCCCACTACTTTGCCTACGTAAGTATATACGTGGGTGAAGTAGTGCAAAGTAATGCATAGCGTATGACCAATTTTGGGTTGGTATATTACTTTCAGAATCTTGATCTGAGAAGGTAACGAGCGGATACAAGCGTCGTCATTTATCATTGACTCAAATCTCGACTCTTAAGAGATTTAGTTCCAAACCCTCATCCCCATGAGCCGCACCCTTCCATTTTTTATGTCTTACTCTGGCATGAAGCAGTTTATATGCTCATGAGTAGCTTCTCCATTTCAGTGGCATGTATCTTTGGCAAGTGTGGCTCATAAATGGTCCATCTTGACCTCTTTGCAGGGCGGTGATGGCTTAGGAGACAGGATTAGGATCTGCCACCTAAGACTTTTCAACTTTACGAGCCGTGAGGGTCTCATAAAGACTTTTCTCCCTACGAGTCGAGAGGATCCCGCAGGTGTATTTTCTCCTTAGGGGTCGTGAGGACTCCTAAGTGTGTTTTCTCTTGAAAGTCGTAAGGATCTCACAAGAGAATTTTCCCGCTTATAAGTCGAGAGGACTCGTAAGTGGTTGTTTCCCTCCTTGTCGAGATTCGAATTTGGAGAGTGTGACCCGTGGATAGTATGCAAGAGACCGTTTTGGGCCGACTTGCAGGGTCCCAGTGCTTAGGAAACAGGTTTTTTAATCCCTACTGCCTAAGGCTTTATCTCACGAGTCGAGACGAATCGAGAAGTTCTCGCAAAGACAACATTTTTCGTATGATCGCAAGTTTCATATGATTGCGAACACATGCTTGATAGGATAATCATCGGAAAGTTTTTCGTTGCTTTTCATACCGGGTTGTGTGAGCGCGTTCTGGATCGATTGTTGCTGTCGATCGGAAGCCCATTTATATGGTCTCGAGCGTGTATGTCCTATTTCTAAGGTTGCGGTCGCAAAGTGAGCTTACATGGCCTGATAGGGCAACGCGTGGCGAACATATTATCGTGCGAAAAAAAGGGTTCGGCCGTAAATTCTCGGAGAGGGAGTTGGCCTCTAAGGCGTTGAGCGATCTTCATGCGAGTCTTAGGCCAACAAAGCGTATGAACTCTGGCGAGTGCTCCAGGAGTCCATAAAAGAGGTGGTGGCTCCCGATAAAGCTGCCACGTTCACTCGTGAGAAGGTCGGGGCTTATAAAGCCACCGAGAAAGTGTTCGAAGCTCGGCTTGCTTCGTATCAGGCTCAGCAAGCTCAGGCGGAGGCTCGCCTTCTGGAGATCTTGCATCATGAAGCCGTGGCTCAGCAATAGAACGATGAGCTGGTGAAATTATTGCACCGCCCGCCGGCTTGAGGACTTGTATCTTTTCTCCTTTTTTTTTTGTACATACTTATGGATGAGAGTATCTCTTTTTTTTGTTTCTTTCATAAATTGTACTTTGTATCCATTTTGGTTTATGAATAAAAGATACAATTTTCCTCCCAATGGTGTGTCCCCTTTTTTATTGAATGTATTCTGCGGATATTCTACCTTGATCTCCTCGCAGGACAGCGATGTTTCAGGATTCAGGGTTAAGATCTGCTTCCTAAGACTTTTACATTTTATGAGCCATGAGGGTCTCATAAAGAGTTTTTCTCCCTATAGGTCGAGAGGATCCCATAGGCGTAAGTTCTTCTTAAGAATCGTGAGGACTTGAAGCGGGTTTTCCCTTGAGAGTCGTAAGGATATCACAAGGGAGTTTTTTCTTCCTTACAGGTCGTGAGGACCTGCAAGTGCTGGATGTGGTCACCCTTATCCGTGTTTCACGGGGTCAGAGGCTGCTCCGGGTATCGTAGTTTAAAGACATCGCGGTCAAGGTTAAGGACTTCATAGTCCGTGGATTTAGGGACTCCACCGTCCGCTGTTAGTTTTAAGACATCACGGTCAAGGTTAAGGACCTCATAGTCCGTGGATTTAGGGACTCCACCGTCCGCTGTTAGTTTTAAGACATCACGGTCAAGGTTAAGGACCTCATAGTCCGTGGATTTAGGGACTCCACCGTCCGCTGTTAGTTTTAAGACATCACGGTCAAGGTTAAGGACCTCATAGTCCGTGGATTTAGGGACTCCACAGTCCGATGTTAGTTTTAAGACATCGTGGTCAAGGTTAAGGACCTCATAGTCCGTGGATTTAGGGACTCCACAGTCCGATGTTAGTTTTAAGACATCGCGGTCAAGGTTAAGGACCTCATAGTCCATGGATTTAGGGACTCCACAGTCCGATGTTAGTTTGCAGGGACCCGTCACCTCTTTGAAGACATTGAGGGATTACAATGCCAGGTATCAAAGGAGTGATAAGATGTACCCTTAAACCAAGGCAGAATCCGTAGGGAATCGGGGTGGTTGATCGTTAGTTTTAAGACATCACGGTCGAGGTTAAAGACGTCATAGTCCGTGGATTTTAAGGACTCCACAGTCCGGTATTTGCTCTGGATGCTTCACACGGGTTCACTGCCGTGCTTGGCGAGGACCAGGCTCCGCTCTGGACATTTCACACGGGTTCACTGCCGTGCTCTGCGAGGACCAGGATCCGCTGTGGACGTTTTCCACGGGGTCAAAGAGTGACATTATCCGCGTTCCACGTAACCAGGAATTTTGCACTAGATGTTTCACACGGGTTCACTGCCGTGCTCGGCGAGGACTAGGCTCCGCTCTGGATGCTTCATACGGGTTCACTGCCGTGCTCTGCGAGGACCAGGATCCGCTCTGGACGTTTTCCACGGGGTCAAAGAGTGACATTATCCGCGTTCCACGTAACCAGGAATTTTGCACTAGATGCTTCACACGGGTTCACTGCCGTGCTCGGCGAGGACTAGGCTCCGCTCTGGATGCTTCACACGGGTTCACTGCCGTGCTCTGCGAGGACCAGGATCCGCTCTGAACGTTTTCCATGGGGTCAAAGAGTGACATTATCCGCGTTCCACGTAACCAGGAATTTTGCACCAGATGCTTCACACGGGTTCACTGCCGTGCTCGGCGAGGACTAGGCTCCACTCTGGATGCTTCACACGGGTTCACTGCCGTGCTCTGCGAGGACCAGGATCCGCTCTGGACGTTTTCCACGGGGTCAAAGAGTGACATTATCCGCGTTTCACGTAACCAGGAATTTTGCACTAGATGCTTCACACGGGTTCACTGCCGTGCTCGGCGAGGACTAGGCTCCGCTCTGGATGCTTCACACGGGTTCACTGCCGTGCTCTGCGAGGACCAGGATCCGCTCTGGATATTTTCCACGGGGTCAAAGAGTGACATTATCCGCGTTCCACGTAACCAGGAATTTTGCACTAGATGCTCCACACGGGTTCACTGCCGTGCTCGGCGAGGACTAGGCTCCGCTATGGATGCTTCACACGGGTTCACTGCCGTGCTCTGCGAGGACCAGGATCCGCTCTGGATGTTTTCCACGGGGTCAAAGAGTGACATTATCCGCGTTCCACGTAACCAGGAATTTTGCACTAGATGCTCCACACGGGTTCACTGCCGTGCTCGGCGAGGACTAGGCTCCGCTCTGGATGCTTCACACGGGTTCACTGCCGTGCTCTGCGAGGACCAGGATCCGCTCTGGACGTTTTCCACGGGGTCAAAGAGTGACATTATCCGCGTTCCACGTAACCAGGAATTTTGCTGATTGTATCCGCATTTCACGGGATGGAGGTTTTACTCTCGGTGATATGTATATCGCCGAGCCATGGAACTGGGGGGTCGCCGCTGTTCCGTTTCGCTTGATGTTGTGTCTGCCGTCATGAGACGAACAACGAGATGACCTCTAGGCTATCTGTGAACCGTCGAGATTTGGCTTCTCCTTATGATGAAACCTGGGGAAGGAGTATGATCCCTTCTTTGTTTGCGCCCCTGGATTGTATACAGGGGTAGATGTAACATCACCTGTAGGACGAGGATTTCACTTTTATTTTATTTCTTTTTCCGCGATGCTCTATCATTTCAGTTTTTATATCGCGAAGGTCGCGATTGCCCCATCATTTCGGCTATTTTTCGCGGTGCCCAATCATTTCGGCTATTTATTTATTTTCTGCTCGCTGCTTTTTATTGCGAGTTGCCCCATCATTTCGGCTATTTTTCATGCCTTCATTTTTACTTGCTGCTTTTTATTGCAAGTTGCCCCATCATTTCGGCTATTTTGTAGGCATGTGTGGCTTGCTAGCTTTTTCGCTGCAAGCCAGGATTTTAGGCACCGATTTCGGCATCAGCACCGCTACAACTGGAATGTTGCCAGGAGCGAATCATCATTTGCCTTTGTCGATGACGAACAAAGGTGGCTCAGCAAACAGGGTTAAGGGTCCTGTCGACCAAGGCTTTTGACTTCATGAGCCGTAAGGGTCTCACAAAGGTATTTCTTCCTACAAGTCGTGAGGATCTTGCAGGTGTATTTTCTCCTTAGGGATCATGAGGATTCCTAAGTGTGTGCTCCTCTGTAAGTCGTAAGGATCCTACAAGAAGGCTTTCTCCTTATGGATCGAGAGGACCTACAGGGGTTGGACTTTGCTGGAGAAATGTTTATTCGCGCCCGTGGATTGTATACAAGGGTCAGTATTAAGCCCCTTGTAGGGCAATATCGAAGGTTGTGGAGGATTTGCTTAAGAACAGGTTTAGGTTTCTGTAACTTAAGACTTTCAAATCTTATGAGCCGTGAGGGTCCCACAAGAGAATTCTCCTTACGAGTCGTAAGGATCTCGCAAGTGCATTTTCTCCTTAGGAATCGTGAGGACCCCTAAGTGTGTTGCTCCTTTGTGAGTCGTAAGGATCTCACGCAGGTGGTTTCTCCTTACAAGGTCGAGAGGACCCTATAAGTGTCTTTTAACGAGGTTGCGCCCTTTCGGGTTTTCACAAATACTCGCCGGTAGTCCTGCTGTTTTTACTCACGGAGCCCTTTCGGGTTTTCATCCGTGCCCGTTTTGCTTGTGGACGCACCGTTTTTTTTTATCTCATCAGCCTAAGGATGCTGCGGTAGTAGTTTAGGGACTTTTCGGTCTGTCGTTAGTTTAAAGACATTTCGGTCCATCGATAGTTTAAGGACGTTTCGGTCCGTCGTTAGTTTAAGGACATTTCGGTCCGTCGATAGTTTAAGGACGTTCCGGTCCGTTGTTAGTTTAAGGACGTTTCGGTCCATCGTTAGTTTAAGGACGTTTCGGTCCATCGTTAGTTTAAGGACGTTTCGGTCCGTCGATATGGGAGGGCCAGCCGCTGCTTGCAAAGTCTGAGCCTAGGAAGATAGCGAGCGGACATAGTCGTCGTCATCTATCATTGACCCAGGCTATGGCTCATCAAGCATAGTATTTCTTTAAGAAGCGGCCGTTTATTGGCCTGAAAGGCTTTTCACCGTGCATGTCCATGAGTAGATAGGCTCCACCCTGGTAGACCTTGTCTATGATGTAGGGGCCTTCGTAGTTTGGCTCAAATTTCCCCCGTTTGGCACGATTGGGGATCATAGGTCTCTTGACCACTAGCACGAGTTCGCCTTGGCGGAATGTCCTCGGCCTGGTCAATCTCTCGTACGAGCGCGTCATCTTTGCTTTGTAGGCTTCTAGATGTTGTTGCGCTATGAGCCGAGTTTCGTCGAGGGCATCAAGCTCCTCAAGCCGAAGGTGAGCATTTTCTTCGTCCGTCAGCTCGTGGTGGATTGCCACTCGTAGAGAGGGTAACTCTATCTCGAGGGGGAGTACTGTTTCCGTCCCAAATACCAACGCGTACGGCGTTGTGTTCATGGCCGTCTTGAATGTAGTTCGATAAGCCCAAAGGGCTTCTTGCAGCCTCTCGTGCCAGTCTCTCTTATTCCGGGAAACGGTCTTTTTTATGATCTTCGTCAAGGTCTTATTGAAAGCCTCGGCTAGACCGTTAGCTCGTGGGTTGTAAACTGAAGAATATCTCCAGTCTATATTGTGCTGCTGCGCGAAGCGGCTAATCTTATGGCTTTTGTAGGCTGGCCCATTATCGGAGATAATCCGCCGTGGGGTTCCGAACCGATAGATGACGTGCGTCTTGAAGAAATGGAGGATATTCTCCGTCTTCACTTCCCTCAATGGTATTGCTTCTGCCCATTTGGAGAAGTAATCAGTTGTCGCTAGGATAAAACGATGTCCCCGGGATGATGCTGGCTCGATGGGGCCGACTATGTCAGTCCCCCACATTTCGAATGGCCAACTAGCCACCGTTGGATGTAGTGGATTCGGATGTTGGTGGATAAAGTCTCCATGAATCTGGCACGAGTGGCATTGCTTCGCATACTCGAGGCAGTCCTGGGTCATCGTGGGCCAGTAGTAACCCATCCGTTTAATTTTTAACTTCATCTTTGGGCCTGCTTGGTGAGAACCGCAAAGTCCGTCGTGAACTTCCTGAACGACTCTTTCTGCTTCGTCAGGTCCTAAGCATCTCAGCCATAGAGAATCAAACGATCTCTTGTATAGAGTATCGTTAACGAAAGCGAAAGATAGAGCTCGTTTCATGAGCTGATGTCTTGAGGACGCTTCTTCGGGCATTCGGTGGGACTTAAAGTAGTCTATGAAGACTTCCCTCCAGTCCTCAGCCTTCTCACGGTCTTTTATTTGTAGGGTCGTCTGCTCAGTCGCTCCCTTTTCTTTGTATAATTCCGGAGATATTTCTGCCGGGGCGAGCACTCGACGGCTTTGTACCACGATTCTGACGTCATCGAGGTTCTCGTCAGCCAGTTCTTTAGCAAGTTTGGCCAACGCGTCTGCTTTGCTGTTTTCCGCGCGCGGTATGTTCTCCAAAGTATAGGAGGGAATTTGGGTCAATAGTTGTTGCACCTTTTCTCCGTATTTCACCAACTCTGGTTTGCACGTTTGGTAGTCACCATTTACTTGACTAACGACCAATTGAGAATCCCCGTATATAAGGAGATTTTCGATTCCCATGTCGATGGCGATCTCGAGGCCTGCTATCAGAGCTTCGTATTCAGCTTCATTGTTTGTCCTCGGCTCTGTTAAGGAGAAGGCGAAGCGCATTATCCCTCCTTGTGGAGTTGCGAAGATGAGGCCTATCCCCGATTTGATCATTGGGATACCTTGTTTCTGTTTCTTTACGGAGGACGCTCCATCGAAATAGAGTTCCCATCGGGTACTACCGCCGCCAATCGCATCAAATGCATGCTCGTCCGGCAACTCGCAGTTCAGAGGAGAACCGGCAGGTACTGGATGCTCAGCGAGGAAGTCGGGAATGGCCTGGCCTTTCACTGCCTTAAGAGGTCGATACGTTATTGAGAACTCCATCAGGAGTAGAGCCCATTTAGCGAGTCGACCCGTCAATATAGCCTTTGACATCAGATATTTAAGAGGGTCCACCTTCGAGATGAGACGGACTTCATGTGCCAACGCATAGTGCCTGAGCTTTGTTATCGCGAAGATTAATGCCAAGCAATGTTTTTCAATGGGAGAGTAGTTGCTTTCTGCCCCCAGTAGAACTCGACTTAAGTAGTAGAGTGCTCTTTCTTTCCCTTGATCGTCCTCTTGTGCCCACAACACGCCTAAAGAACCTTCGAGGGCGGTTGTATAAAGAATGAGAGGTTTTCCCTTAACCGGAGCAGCCAACACCGGCGGGTTCTGCAGGTATTGCTTGATCTCGTCTAGTGCGCTTTGGCATTTTTTATCCCAGACGAATGGGGTTCCCTTCTTCATCAGGTGACTGTAAGGACGGCATTTGCCTGAAAGATTAGCGATAAACCGCCGGATGTATGCGAGCTTCCCTTGGAGAGACCGCAACTGTTTGAGGGTTCTTGGCGGAGGCATTTCCATGATCGCCTTGATCTTAGATGGATCTATTTCGATACCTCGATGTCGGATGATGAATCCCAGGAATTTACCCGAGGAGACTCCAAACGCGCATTTGAGGGGATTCATCTTCAAATTATATTGCCGAAGGCGTTGAAAGACAGTCTCCAGATGCTTTAAATGCTCTTCGTATGACATGCTCTTCACTACAAGGTCATCGATATAGCACTCGACGATGTCATGTATGAGATCGTCGAAGATCTTTGTCATGGCCCTTTGATAGGTAGCACGGGCGTTCTTTAGACCAAAGGGCATAACCCTGTAGCAGAATATGCCTAAAGGGGTCCGGAAAGCGGTGTGCTTCTGGTCTTCGGGATGCATCTTTATCTGATTGTATCCTGACGAACCGTCCATAAAGGAGAAAACCTCATGAGTGGACGTGTTATCTATCATTAGCTCGGTTACTGGTACTGGGAAATCGTCCTTTGGACAGGCTTTATTGAGATCCCTGAAATCCACGCATATGCGTACCGTCCCATTCTTCTTCATTACCGGGACGATATTGGCGATCCAGTCGGGATATTGGACTTCTTGGATAAATCCAGAATCGATCAGCTTCTTGACTTCGGCGTTGATGCTCATTTCAAGCTCGAGTCGCATCCTTCTTGGCGCCTGCTTGACTGGCTTGATATCCGGGGATATTGCTAATTTATGCACAGCAATCTCCGGATCTAATCCTGGCATCTCGGAGTAGTTCCACGCGAAGCAGTCTTTATGCCGTAGAAGCACGTTCTTTAACGCAGCCACCCTTTCTTCAGATAGCAGCTCGCTGACAAATGTCAGTCGCGGGTCATCTGCCGATCCCAACTCAATCTTCTTGAGGTTATCTGCAGTAGTATGTATACCATCTTCCAGTTCTTTCAGAGCTGGCGGAAATTCTGAGATCACCTCATCATCGCTGTTCTCAAAGCACCGGGGAAGGTCATCTATGTTCTCGGGCTCTTCTTTTAATATCGTAATCGTATAACAGGTGCGAATCCGCTCCCAGGACTGAGGTGGATCCGGTTCTGCTCTTGCGGCCTTGGGTTCGTGTTTTTGTGGCGGCATTACCCTCCAGCCGTTGGATAAAGCAAATCTGCCCTGTTGGTACTGGTCCTCAACCCAGTTCTTGAAGGTGAAGCAGTCTTCGATAGGGTGTCCTATGGCTCGGTGATAAGAGCAATAACTCGGATGAGAAGCCTTGTTAGCTTGCTCAGGGTGCTTAGGCTCTGGAAGCGCGATCATTTGATGTTTTAAAGCGAGCTTGAGTAACCTCTTCGTCTTGTCTCGGGGGAAGGAGTACGCTCGACTCATCTTCTTCATGAGGGACAAATCCGAGCCTTGCAATACCCGATCACGTAACCCCCTAATCCTGCGTCGTTGTTGTCGGCTCCTCTTTCCGCTTCTTGATTTATTTCCGTCTCTGTGTCGGGCCTTTCGTACAACGGGTTGACGAGGATGAGCATCTTTGTCTTTTGCAGCCTGTTGAAATAGACGTTGCGTCTTGGCCTTCTCGTAGATGGCCATCTCGCGGTTGTGGTCTTCCCGAGCTTTCTGACCCACTTTCCTGATAGGCTTGTCCATTCGTTCTTCAAACGACGGACTCGGCACTTCAATCGCGGGGTCTAGTTTTGATGAGGGGTTGGCGTCTCCTGACAGGGCGTCCTCTTCTTCATTAAAGGTATATATAGCGTAGCTGCTGTGGGCCCGTTCCCGTTTTCCGGCTCTCGCGTATCCAAGTCTAAGTGTTTCCATTTTCCCGTTGGGCAATTTGCGTTGAGTCCCAGGGACATCCCAAATCTTGTTGTAGAACCGAGCCTGCCGAACAGTCTGTTTTAAGGGTACTCCTTGGCGCTTCAATAGCTTCTTTAATCCATTTGTATAATATCTGGGCAGACGGATGGGTTGGAGCCTGTCGAATGTAGCATCCGCGCCATGCCAGATCTCTCTCTCTATTTTCGACTCTGAGGATCGGTAGAATAAGATCACCTTCTCACCCCTTTTCCTGGGAGGGATGTAAAATGTTTGCAGGTCCTGCACATTGTGAGCTTGAAGCGTGTCGAGATCCTTGTAGTGTTCTCGCGGTACCATGGTGATTTGCAAACTATGGTCATCGCCAAGGGGTGCTTGTATTGACAGCCGATTGGAGAATACGGCATTAACTTCATCTTCTGAATCACTTCCGAAGACCAACATGGGGGCAGGCGTCCCCAGGTTGTTGCGTTGAGATGGCCCTGCATAAACTATCTCTTCCTCTTCTTCAGTATCGCTCCCAAAAACAGGGATGGTGGCGGCGGCTTTGTTCTCCGGGTTGCGACACCTTTCTGTATCCTCGAAATCTGGCAAAAAGTATTTCGCATCCTCGTATTTGCGGACTTCGTTCACGGAAAATGGGTTCAACTCGCCTGTTACAGTATACTCGAAACCATCTTTAAAGTACTTCATACACTGATGTTGTGTAGAAGGGATGATGTTGTACTCGTGTAGCCAAGGACGGCCGAGCAAGGCGTTGTAGCAGGTCTTGGCGTCAATGACATGGAATTTGATGTCTGTGACGAGAAGTCCAAAGCGTAATGTTAGTATCACAGATCCGAGAGTCCGTGACGATTGTGAATCGAAACCGGAGATAGTAATTTTGTCACGAGCGAGATGTTGCACACTCATGCAGATTTCCTTCAACACCCGAACATTAAGGAGATTGACGGAGGATCCATTATCCACCAGGATCTTGCCTATCTTGATATCATGGCAGTATCCGGAGACATATAGGGGACGGTTATGGTCGGACGTCCCGAGAAGGAGGTCTTCATCACCGAAAGTGATATCGGCTGTATGCACTTCCTCCAGTTCATCCTTCATCTTTTCAGTGGCGAGGAAGGCTTGGAATTGCTCAGGTTCTTGTAACGCCTTAATTAGTGAGTCTCGCGCTTCTTTTGATAATAGGAGGGCGTCGAGAATGCTAAGCTGAGAAGGTAGCTTCCTTAGGTGTGCGAGGATGTTATAGTCCACTTTACTCCTCCTAGGAGGGTCTTTGGCAGCCAGTTCTTTCATGACTTGGTCATCTAAAGTGATATCTTCAGTGACCTTTTCCTTTCCCTTATCTTTTCTACTCACGGACCCGAGATTCTTTTCTGGGAGTGTGCGATTGCGCAGCTGAATGTTTTCGCAGGCTTCTAGTTCTTCCTCTTTCTCCAAAACGGATTCTTTAAAGAGAGGGCCCAGAGCCATTTCTTCATCGGAGTCACTCCCAAAGGTGAGAACTTGTGATCCCCCGGCGTTAACCATGTAACAGTTGCCAGTAGTCCTGTTGTGCCCTTCGACAGTACTTCTTCGCTCCCGACGGCTCTTGCGTTTCATGCGCTTAAAATATTGCCGACGAGTAACATATCCTTGCCACCATATTTTAAAGGCGTCGCAC
The DNA here is from genome assembly GCA_030015575.1 of Agapanthus africanus. Classification (NCBI taxonomy): domain Eukaryota; kingdom Viridiplantae; phylum Streptophyta; class Magnoliopsida; order Asparagales; family Amaryllidaceae; genus Agapanthus; species Agapanthus africanus. The sequence goes on from JASDDO010000031.1 coordinate 106,665,466, forward strand.
TTCTCTGTGGGGTGTGAGATTCTCCGATGATATGCGCAATAATTAGGGTGCCTCTCCGCCCCATCGTGTGTATTTCCTTCCGAGGGTGGTAGCTTCATTCCCATTGACATGGCTTTGGCGAACCTTTTCCTCGTCTTGAATATCTTCTTGTCTACTTCGGATGCCTCTTGATCTGGCAGGGGTAGTTCGGCTCTTTCGTTCAGTCGCCTGCATTTGGCTCCTTCTGACGCGGCCATCTCACGCTCCTGATCCGCTTTACTTTTTAGACGAATTTCGTCTAGAAAAGCATTGATCACTTCATTTGTCAGCCACGCACATTCTGGTTCAGGCTCTGCCTCTAGCTTCTTAGTGCCAGGAGTTTTCCCATCATCGGTAAACGAGTGGGAGATTACGTTACAACTCGCCACGTACTCTTCGGATTCGTCCGACGAGCTCTCTTCATCATCCCCCTCTTGAAAGATGTGGTTGAGGAACTCTTGCAGTGTGACAGGAGTTCGCGCCTTTTGATTGTACTCTTCCAGCGCGTCGATTTGCTTCTGCAAGTTCGTGTGCTCGTCTCCAAGCTTCGCGGGCTTCTTGGATTTCTTCTTCTTTTTCTTCGAAGATTTTGACGGTTGGGCGTGAGTATTTGGGCCCTTATCACGAGCCTTCGTAGTTGTGCGGGGCTTCAACATCCCCTCGATAATTTGAGGTTCAAGAGGGTATTTCCATTCGATCGCAGGGCACGCGTGAAGGTCTCTCAGCATTCTTTTGGTTTTCGTTGATAGCACGACCTCCCATAGAGCTTTTTCAATAAAGGAACAGGTTGCCCCCGGTGTATCTGCTTTCTTAGGAGTATGCGGCTGTGGTGGGTTCACCTTCCACTTTTCGGACAGTACAAACTTCCCCTGGAGGTATTGATCTTCAATCCATCCTTTGAAGACGAAGCAATCTTCAATCGGATGACTTACCGTTTGATGGTAAGGGCAATAGTTAGGGTTATTCACCTCGGTGGGTTGCGGCGGTCGCCTTGGATTTGGTAGGTTTATAAGTCTGTTGCGTATTGCCAGCTCGAATAACCGTTTCGTCTTGTCTCGTGGGAACGAGTAGGGACGTTTCATCTTCTCATTATAATACCGGCGTCTTTCTTCCAGTTGATCTGCCGGTTTCGGGGCGTTAGGTTGCTGTTGAGCATTCGCGACGAAGGTTGCCCTTCCTTTACCCTTGTCATTCCGCGGTTCCGACTTCGGGGGAGGTGGTCTATGACCCATCTGGTCCATCTGAGCCAACTTGTCGATTAAAGCCTGGAATGTGGTTGGCTTAAAGAACATCATAAACTGGGAGATAGTTGCGTGGGGATCTAGGGTTCCCACGAACATGCCCACTGCGGGTGCCTCCTCAATGCGTTGCTCGCATCTCGACCACAAGTTCCGCCGGCGTATAGCATACTGGACCCAGGTTTCGCCTGGTTTTACCCTGGCGTTAATCAAAGCAATTATTGGAGTGCGTTCGCTGGCGCTCGCGAATCGCTGAGTGAATAGCAGCTCCATTTCAGCGAACGTTTTGATAGAATCGTTCGGGAGTTCCGAATACCATTCGAACGCTGTTTCTGATAAGCTGCCTACGAACTGGCGGAGCAACAGTTTATCATCACCGCCGGTGTTACCGCAGAGGGCCCGGAACTGGGCGACATGTTGATGGGGATTGCCGGTCCCCTTGTACACGTGGAATTTTGGTATCGTATAGCCTTGCGGGTATTTGATTTGGTCGTACCAGCTTGGATACGGCCGCCCCGTTTTCACGACATGACCAGCTGCCTCAGTCGCATGATGGACCCGGATTTGCTGGGCTATGTAGTCAGCCAAGTCCGCCTTAGAGATTGCCTCCTCCTTGGCCGTTGAGAGGGCCGGCAGTGGATTTGACGTTTCTCCTCGGTCGTCTTCAAGAACGATTGGGGGATCTTCGGCGGGCAAGTCCTGTTGGATCATCATTCCTATCATATCTTGGAAGAGAAGGCCCATACGTTGTATGTTGGCCGCTTGTTCAGCAGCCTCTTTGTCCTTTTTCTCTAGTATCCGGCGAAGGAATTCAGCGTCGGTTTCTTCTTCTTGGCGCGCGTCTGAGGATGTTTCTGTGCTTTCTTTTGGCCCGGTAAGTGCGGCCATAGCATTCATCATTTCTTGGAGCTTTTGTTGTTGCTCCTGGGCTTTCGTCACGGATCGGGTAAGTGGTCGATGGCCTGTAGAAGTGCGGCTTTCCTCTTTTCCAGAGGCCATGTATACGGTGTGGACCATCATGCCCCCAGACTTAGGGCGTCTGGGCTCAGTGCTTTTAGCTGTCGTTGCACGTTGGGGGGTCTTCTCTGGCCTCCTCCTTTTATGAGCCATGGAGGTTGAGGGGGCCGTTGAGGTGGGCGTCCAGACAGCCTTTTGGGGTTTAGCCTGGTGACCAGCTTCCGGTTGGATTTTCAGCTTCTTGTGCTGGCGGGAGGAGTTTGGATCGATGATCGAGTCTCGGGCCTGCCGCCAAACCTTATAGATTTTGGAAGACAGCCGTTGAGGAGATTGGGGCTGTTCTGATTCCATTTCCACAACCTTTTTTAACGGGGGAGGAGACCTCTTCAGCACTGCAGTAGGAGAATTTCTTCGCACCTTATTTAGCATTTCGAAGCTGTTCCCAGTTGGAACAGCAGCATTAACTTCTGCCACCGGGGCTGATGGAGTCAACCCAGAGGGGGAGTTGCCCCCAGCCTCCCTTACTCGGCGCCAATGGCGACGTCGAGCGTGTCGAGTGGACGGCGTTGGGTCAGCGGTAAGAATGGTTTTGTCTTGCCCCCTGTGTGGGTGGGGGGTTGTTGTTGGTGTTATCCTGTCAAAGACCGACGTCCTTTGGATAGCAGGAGCGGGAGCTGGAGCCGTCAATCTTGAAAAGACCGACTTTGTGGCAGGGGAAGTCGCTTTGATGTCTTCGGGGGCAGGAACGGCCACTTTCTTAGAAGTAGCCTCCTCTGAGATTGTAGGCCCTATGATGAGTTCGCAGGATTTCCGGCCCAATCTAGAGAAGACCGAGGCGTTGACGTTGGGCGACTCGTTGAGAGGAGCCGCGGCAGGGGTAAGACGATCAAAGACTGAATTCTTGTGAGCTTCCTTTGTCAGTACCGGTGCCGCGAATCTTAATGATGGGAGTATAGTCCCGAAGAACAATCCGGTAGTGGCTTGAGTCACTTGGTCCACCGGCATTGTGAACAACGAAGCAGCTTGGGGTTCATAGGCTATACCTCCTGGCGAGGTAGAGCGTTGGTCGCAATTGCAGTCTGAGCAGTTGGAGGATTTCGCAGAAGTAGAAGCCATCGATCCTTTGCTTTCTGCAATAAGCAAGACGCCAATTCTTAGTATCTTGAAACCCAAGGGCAACCATTAGCGAACCGCGATCGGTTCGCGAATCACGACACACGAAGTGTGGAGTGGAAAGAGGAAAAGGTCCCACCGGGCGTGCCAGAATCTGTTCCCCTCCGAACGGCGGCGCGACGTGGGCGTCCGTGCCTGAGGTTCGGGGCAGATGCTAATTGGTGCTATCCGTCCACCTCTCCGAAGATGCCAAGTTGTTTAAGGCACCGTGCGTCGGAGGTTTAGACGGATGCGGCCGATGTAGCAGACTTCGTCAGATTCCCCCTCGTTTGAGGGGTTTTTGATTGTGGGGACGCTCTTCCCTGCAGGCGTAAGCCCCTGCAGTTAATTACGCTACCGCATCGCGGTAACAACTTTCTCCTTCTCCAGATGGTCGCTTCGTGTCGTGTGTGTTTGTTTCGTGTTTTGTTGCCCGTGGATTGTTTACGGAGACTGAGTTATGTTGTCGCCCGTAGGGCGTGGACTAGTCCAAATCCGTGTTTATCTTAGATTTGGGTTTGGGGGTTTGGTTCGAGGATACGTCAGCCATACTTGAGGCTAAGATCAACTCAAACGTTTGTTAAGGATGCGTTAGTCTAATGTTGAGACTAAGATCAACTTAACGGGATCATTTAGATCCGACAAAGGAGTGTTTTAGGCTCTATTGTTCCAGTTTAGGGACATAGTGGTCCATCGTATATGTGTGGCCGTCGGGACCCGTCACCTCTCTGACGACATTGAAGGATTACAACGACGGATGTCAGAGGAGTTCAGAGATGTACCCTCGAGCCAGAGTTAATTTGGGGGATTCATAGTCCAGTCTGTTTGAAGGTTTAAGGATACGTTAGCCCTCTTTGAGGCTAAGATCAACTTAAACGGGACCGTTTAGATCCGGCAAAGGAGCATGCTGGGCTCTATTGTTCTAGTTTAAGGACATTGCGGTCCATGGGTAGTTTAAGGGACATTGCGGTCCATGGGTAGTTTAAGGACATTGCGGTCCGTGGGTAGTTTAAGGACATTGCGGTCCATGGGTAGTTTTAAGACATCTCGGTCGAGGTTAAGGACGTCGTAGTCCATGGGTTTAAGGACTCCACAGTCCGGTATGTGCTCTAGATGCTTCACACGGGTTCACTGCCGTGCTTGGCGAGGACCAGGCTCCGCTCTGGGCGTTTTCCGCGGGGTCAAAGAGTGACGTTATCCACGTTCCACGTAACCAGGAATTTTGCACTAGATGCTTCACACGGGTTCGCTGCCGTGCTCGGCGAGGACTAGGCTCCGCTCTGGGCATTTTCCGCGGGGTCAAAGAGTGACGTTATCCGCGTTCCACGTGACCAGGAATTTTGCATTAGACATGGGTTTAAGGACCCCACAGTCCATATCATGGGTGGTCATCGGGACCCGTCACCTCTTTGAAGACATTGAGGGATTACAATGCCAAGTATCAAAGGAGTGAAGAGATGTACCCTAAAATCGGGATGGATTAAATAGTCCTTGGCCCAATTTGGGATCAAGACCCATTAATTATATTATGAGCCCATCGGCCCAGTTAATCACGAATTGAGGACTTATGGCCGGCTTGGGCTAAGTCCTATCATGTCTGGAATATTGACTTCTTGTTGGTCCATTGAGGGAGAGGCTTTGCCTCTATCCCTTTAGCCAATTGGGCCAAAGCCTAGTGTTAAATATTACAGAGCAATCAGTGTTGAACACTGGGAATGAGGTTGACAAGTTAGTGTTTAACACTAAAAGATAATTGGTGTTAAACACCAGCAACAAGGCTTTCAAATTAGTGTTAAACACTAAAACAGATCAGTATCAAGCATAGGCAACAGAGCTCTCAAATTAGTGTTAAACACTAAGGTAGTCAGTGTTGAACACTGCAAATAAAGTTCTTTGATTAGTGTTGAACACTACGGCCCAATAGTGTTTTAACACTGGATTCAGAAATTCCAACTTAGTGTTAAACACTAAGGCAAAAGGGGTCACGTGGCAACACGTGAGAGTGCCCTCTCTCCATTCATTCTGCTGAGATTATCGCATCTTTCAGAGCATCACGTGCCATCACGTGACGGGCGTTCATATGCTTATGTGTTAGAGCTTCTGCCGGGGATCACGTGGGTCACGTGGGGTACTGCCTCAAAGGGGCTTTCTGTAGATCTCTTGGGGGGTCACGTAGTGACACGTGACCCTGCCTCTATGTTGTTTTAGAGAATCTGTTAATCTTTTTTCAGGAATTAAATTCCTCGAGCTTTGAATTTCAGAGGAATTAAATTCCTATTTCCCTTTGAAGACTTATCTGAATAGAGTTGAATTCTGAATTTTCTGTAGGAATTAAATTCCTCATATATGTGAAAACCCTAATAAAAACTTATCAAGGAATTAAACTTCCATTTCTTGTTAAATTATGATTAAGGGAATTAAATTCCCGTTGTTTCAACAGAACTAAGTTCTTAATTAGGGTTAAACCCTGTTTCTCTCTGTTCTGAAGGAATTAAATTCCCATAACACAGGGTCAAGCCCTACTTTTATCTTAGAGGAATTAAATTCCTATAGTTCTGTGAGAATTGAATTCTCATTTTTCCATTCCCTCTCCATGTTTTGGATCTGCATGGCAGGATCTCAACCCATTGAGAATTAAATTCTCAACCTAAAGGGGAGATGTGCACTTTGCAGATCCTCTATCAAAGAGAGAAGAAATATGTTCTTCTGTTTTTATTTTGTCAGAGTTAAACTCTGTTGAGAATTAAATTCTCCTTCTTTCAGGAAGCCTTTCCTTTCTTACCTAGGGTTTTCTTTTTGCAGAAGCACCAAATTCCTCAAAGTATCAAGGCTCTCTCCTTTTTTCTCCCTCTGCGTGTATCTATATCTCCCTTCTTTTGTGTCTCTAGGCTCCTATTTATAGGAGAAGCAGCCGAATCAATTAGTTTTTGATGAATCTTTATTAAGAGATTTGATTTGTATCCATCATTTGTTTTTGACCTTTGGATTATTAGGTGAATTTTATTCACCATTGGATTTCAAATCCAGGGATTCTCCTTTGTTATTGCTGTTAGATTTAAAGGGGAAATCTTTCCAAACTCGAGATTTTCCATAGATAGATGATATTTAATCATCTCTGAATCTTTAATTTGATCGGTTCAAGATAATTGCTTTCCTTTGGAAAGATTTGAATCTCTTTCAGAATTTAATTCTGTTAGCAAAATGGGCTTTGAAAGCCGGTCATGTGTGACCACGTGACCCATGGTCACGTGTGGGCACGTGACCCCCTTGGAACGAGCCTTTTTCTTCTTTTGCACTCTGCCTTCTTCTGCTGCTTTAGTCATCACGTGCTACCACGTGACCCCGGTCACGTGTGAGCACGTGACCCTTGTCTGGCACCTCTTTCCTTGGTTCAACTGGAGAGCGAGTCTGCTGCTTTGAACGTCACGTGCCAACACGTGACCCTGGTCACGTGGGAGCACGTGACCTCTTCTGAAGCCTTTTCCTTGACTTGATCAGGGAACCAATGTGCCTTTTCCGCTGCTTTTATATGTCACGTGTCAACACGTGACTGCTGGTCACGTGTAAGCACGTGGCCCCTTTTTGAAGCTTTTCCCAGAAGCTTTCCTGATTTTAAATCAGGAAACAAGGACTTATGGCCAGTTTGGGCTAAGTCCAATTATGTTTGAAATATTGGCCCTCTGTTGGTCCATTGAAGGAGAGGCTTTGCCTCTAGAAACTTAGCCAATTGGGCTAAAGCTAGTGTTAAACACTAAAGACCAACAGTGCTGAACACTGGGAATAAGATTAGCAAGTTAGTGTTAAACACTAAAAGATAACCAGTGTTAGCAACAGGGCTTTCAAATTAGTGTTAACACAAAAGCAAATCAGGGTTAAACACTGGTAGCAGAGATTTCAAACTAGTGTTAAACACTAAAGCAAATCAGTGTTAAACACCGGGAACAGAGTTTTCCAATTAGTGTTAATCACTAAGAAAATCAGTGTTAAACACTGCAAATAGAGTTTTCCAAATTAGTGTTAAACACTAAGAAAATCAGTGTTAAACACTGCAAATAGAGTTTTCCAAATTAGTGTTAAACACTAAGAAAATCAGTGTTAAACACTGCAAATAGAGTTTTCCAATTAGTGTTAAACACTAAGGAGGGAGGGGTCACGTGCGGACACGTGAGAGCGCCCTGATTTCCCTTATTTTATTCTGCAGATCAGTGTTTAACACTTTTAATTTCCTGGCCATCACGTATGGGCACGTGATGGAGGCCCCCGCTCTGGTCTGTTAGAATGCTCATTAGGGGTCACGTGGTGACACGTGAGGGCGCCCTAAATGTGGAGCCAGATCTCCTTTTGGTTTATCCTCAAATCTGCGAATAAGTGTTAAACACTTTTGTTTTTATTTTAGAGCATCACGTGTTGGCACGTGATGGGCATCTGTCCGCCAATTGTTAAAGCATTTGCTAAGGGGTCACGTGATAACACGTGAGAGCGCCCAAAGCTTTCATTTCCTTTGCTTTTTCTTTCTGCTTTTCGGGAGTCACATGGGAGCACGTGAGGCATTGCCTCAAAGTTAATTCCTTCTTATTTCCAGGGATCTCTTCAGGGGTCACGTGGGGATACATGACCTTGGTCTTTTGCATGCATGGAGATCTTTTAAGTCACTTCAATTTATTTTGAGAATTTAATTCTCTGTAAGATTAAGAACTAAATTCTTATTTAGGGTAAAATCCTAATTTCTTTTTAAAGGAATTAAATTCCCAGATATGTAAAAGAATTAAATTCTTGATTAGGGTTAAACCCTAGTTTTGTTTTAGGAGAATTAAATTCTCAAAACTCAATTCCCCTTCTAAGTTTAGGATTTGCATGGCAGGATCTCGACCCGATGAGAATTAAATTCTCCACTTATGGGGAGATGTGCTCTGTGCAGATCTTCAATCAGAAGAAGAACTAAGTTCTTTTTTATATAAGAGTTAAACTCTTGGATTTTGAGAATTAAATTCTCTGTTTGAAGTTTTGATTCCCTTTCTTTTCTCACCTAGGATTTTTTTTGTTGAGAATTAAATTCTCCTTTCTTTTCTTCCCTCTTGAGAATTAAATTCTCCTCTCTTTGTTTTTCTCTCAAAAAAGTAGATCCCTTCTCTTCTCTTCTTGGCTCCTATTTATAGGAGAAGGAAGAGAATCAATTTGTTTAGCAAATCTCTCATTGAGAGATTTGATTTGTATGTTGAGAGATTTGATTTATATTTATCATTAATCTGGGCCTTTAGATTGTTAAGTGAATTTTATTCACCATTGGATTTTCAATCCAAAGATATCCCTTTGTTATCTAGGTTAGTTTAGGGGGGAAATCTTTCCAAGTCCAAGATTTTTCCATAAATTGGTTATATTTAATCACCCTTGGATCTTTAATCCAACGGTCCCCATAATTCTTTTCCATTTGGAAAGATTTGGAAGCTTTTAGAATTTAATTCTATTAACTGTAAGGCTTTCGAAGCCAGTCACGTGACCCTTGGTCACGTGTGAGCACGTGACCCCCAAATTGGTTCCTTTAACAGCCGCTTGTCTATGTTGTTGTTTTAACCACCACGTGTCAACACGTGATACCTCGTTGAGGTATTTTCTGACTTTTAGAATTAAATTCTATTCATTATTTTAGAGGCTTTAAAAGCCCATCACGTGTCTGCACGTGACCCATGGTCACGTGTGAGCACGTGATGCCCCATTGGGGTCTTTTCTGAGTTTTTATTATATCTTTTAACTCCTCCAACGGGTTCTTAAAGGTCAATCACGTGTGGACACGTGATGCCTCATAACTTTTGATCCCGGATGAATTATGAGGCCCATAATATATCAAATCGAAGGGTTTTTCGAGATGCTTCCAATACCATCAGAATTTAATAGTTCCTCCTTTGGGAACTTATCAAAATACAGTTCAGAAGATATTGGTTCGCATTTCCTTAAGCGTATCGCTTCCATTTGATACCTTGGACTCTTCTGCGCAAAAATTTTCAGCAGGAACAGTGGTACTGGGTTAAGTCCATCGTACTGTTGCGTTGGATGATATGTTCTCGACATGCAGTCTCTTAGATTGCTGCTCTAGTAGCCCCGCATATGTCATGTCTCTAATCCCTTCTGAGGCTGGACAAGACGTCTTCAAGTAGTCTTCTCAAGTTGGAATATTCATATTACCATTAGAAGATCCAACGTTAGGTCTTGCTGTGGCGCTTTACTTGAGGTTAAGCTCAATTTGGAGCCCCGATGAGTCATAACCGCACCCTTCTGGAGTGGGATGACATCCAATGGTTTTTAGGCTTGCCATAAAGACCCAAAGCTAAGAATATGCTATCACTTCACTTTTGCTATAATGATGTCGGGCCGCTCCCTCACTGGAGAGGGGTAGCATCCATATGACCTTTATGTTGTACATATCGCCATCGAGATCCAGAGCTAGGATTTTTCCATCACTCCTCTTTTTCTTTGGCTCCATAGAGCTTTGATGACACCACGTCTGTACTCTGCTGGAGTAAGAAAGATTTCGAATTGGTCTTTAGGCCGCATACATTGCCATCGAGACCTGAAGGTAGGATTTTTCCATTACTCTGTCTTTGATTTGACCTTTTGGTCCTTGTTGACGTTGCGTTTGCACTCTGCTGGAATGAGAAGAACGTCGAGATGAGCTAGGATTTTTCCATTACTCTGCTTTTGCTTTGGCTCCTTAGAGCTTTGCTGACACCACGTTTGTACTCTGCTGGAGTAAGAGAGACGTCGAATTGGTCTTTAGGCCGTATACATTGCCATCGAGACCTGGAGCAAGGATTTCGCCATTACTCCGTCTTTGATTTGACCCTTTGGTTCATGTTGACGTTGCGTCTGCACCCTGTTGGAATGAGAAGAACGTCGAGTTGAGCTAGGATTTTGCCATTAATCTGTTTTAATTTGGCCCTTTGGTCTTTGATGACGTTGCATTTTCACCGAGAAGGAACGTCGAGATGATCTCTAAGTCATAGATGTTGTTATCGAGATCAGGAGCTAGGATTTTGCCATTGCTCCACTTTTATAAATTACGTCTGCACCCTGCAGCATGAGAAGAACGTTGGGATGATCTCCAGATTGTAAATGTTGCCATTGAGATCTAGAGCCAGGATTTTACCATCACTCCACTTTTAATTGACCCCTGGGTCCTTGTTGATGTCGTGTCTGCACCGAGAAGGAATGTTGAGCTGGAGTTAGGATTTTGCCATTACTCCGTTTTGATTTGGTTCCCTGGAGATTTGTCGACTCCACGTTTGTACTTTGCTGGAGTAAAAGGGACGTCCAAATAGTCTCTAAGCTGTAGATGTACCATCAATACTCGGTTCTTCTTTTGACGAAGCATAGTGGGAAAATATGGTTTCATTTCTTTCATTTGTGCCCATGGATTGTATACAAGAGTCAGTATGGACCTACTTGCAGGGCATAAATTTTTTATTTTATTATGTTTTTATATTTCCGCGATGCTCTATTTTTTCATCTTTTCATATCGCGAAAGTCGCGATTGCCCAATCATTTCGGCTATTTTTTCATAGCGTCCAATCATTTCCGCTATGTCATTTTTTATTTTTACTCGCTATTTTTTATTACGAGTTGCCCAAACGTTTCGACTGTTTCATATGCATATATATTTTTGCCCACTGATTTTTATTGCGAGTTGCCCCATTATTTCGCCTATTTCATATGCATATTTTTGCTTGCTCGCTGATATTATTGTGAGTTAGGGATTTAGGATCTGATACCAATCTTGGTATCAGCATCGCTACAACTGGAATATTGCCAGGAGCGAATCATCATATGCTGTGAGAGGATTTAGAGTTTGACACTTATTTAGGCATCAGCATCGTTACAATTAGGATATTTCCAGGAGCGAATTATCATTTTCCTTTGTTGATTTGAACAAAAGTGGCTTAGCAAACAGGGTTAGGATCCCGTCGACTAAGACTTTTGAGTTTATGAGCAGTAAGGGTCTTATAAAAGGTATTTCTCCCTACGAGTCGAGAGGATCTCATAGGTGTATTTTCTCCTCAAGAATCGTGAGGATTCCTAAGTGGTATTTGTAAGTCCACGTTGCCCCCCCGGTGCTTGCGGGGAGGCGGAAACGTTATGAAAAATCGGATTTTTACAACACTAGGCAACATGGACTATGTAAAGGAGGGATCTTTGCTAAACAAAACTAACTACAAAGCTAAAGAGAGTTAGCTACTCGGAAAGGGGGTTATACCTAGGTCTTCAAGTCCTTCTCTTCTTGCTCCTTGGAGTGAAAGAACGGATCGTCTCGTCGCCTTCTCTTGCCGAAGAAAGATCCACCCGAGGGCCTCTGCCTTTGGCTCCAACCTCAAACTAGAAGTAACTGTAAGTCTACGGTAGCGCCCCGGCAGTCTTTCAGACGCCAAAATGTGGAACAAAAACTTTTATAACTGGCGCTATCACATACTATAACCCGGATTTGCCATTAACGCTAAACTAACAATCTACAAAGAGGGAAGAAAGGTTATACCGAACGATCCGAGTCCTTCGTTCTTTAACCATCATCCCACGCTCCGTTGCGGCTGCTCCGATCTCATCGATCTCCGATCTCCTCATCCAGGTGGCACCATGTCATCGGATCTTTAAACGGGCTCCCGCTTCTGACTCGAGGCAACTCGGTCATCAAGTTTGCTCGAAGAGATGACCAAGATTGATGTAGAGAATGAGTAGAAGACTTTGTCTCGCTTCGTCCAAAGCCATGGACAAACGGTTAATGAAGTTTCCATTTGAGTCGGGTGATGGAATGAAATGAGCTATGAAATTTCCATACACCGAAAACTATCATCTTTTTCAAACAACAACCATTTCTTTTTTCTACCAAGCGAGTGAGAGGAGGAGTGAGGGGCCGGCCACAATATATAGAGGGGGGGTGAGTGTAGGAGAGGGGGAGGTGGCAATAAGAGAAATATCTAGTGTGAACACAAAGTATGAACACAATAAATGCACCTAGTATGAACACATTAAAGAAACAATGAGTCACCTTAACAAGTCACCTTCCAAGAAGCTTCCTCTCATGACTCACCTAATGACTCACCCAAAAGAAGAAAAGATAAATCCGCATTTAACCGAATGTTAAATACGGTTGATAGAAAACTGGAAACTGGCAACTTCCAAAAGTGATCCCGAAACGAATTTCAGGATAACCCCGTAACTGTATAAATATACCCGCATTTGTATTACGACCGAATACAAATGCAACTGAGACAAAGATATTATATCTACTCTGTATAATACATGGATCCGGCTTAAACCAAAGCCCACCAATATTATCTTCCCTAAATATGACACGTGTTTAAACGCACGTGCATTTTCCAAACCCTGCCATAAAACCATACGGCCTCTACAACATTTCGCCCGAACTTGGGAAACTGTCTGTGGGGGACTCTAATGACTCGTCAGTACCCTGGCAGTGGGTTTAACCACAAGCCGTCAGCGGCACTAGCTATGCGTAACGGCTGTCCATGGACTGACCTCAAGGGAGGCCGATGAGCGAACTCATCCGGAAACCCTACTGAGCCTAACAGTGACAATGTATATACAGTCCGGTCCGTTCGTCTATGAGTATCACATATCCGGCATAGGGGGCTAGTAACGTCAGACCCCCAATAGCTGTATAAGTCGTGTCGGAGACAAGCCCTGAACACCCTGAGGTACTATTGGAGTACCTACCAGTAAATCTCACCTGCCTTGGCCAAGGACTTGGTGTAATGGCTTTCCTAGACACAGCGCGACCTCCACCGCCAATACCGGGAGAGACGAATCCCCTGCCGATCCGCTCACGTGCCTCCATTTGGCTCGGGACTGTACCCAAAAACTACCTGTTTGCACAACTCCTTTGAGCCGTGGTAGGGTAGAAATCAAAGCACAGTGGGAACTCACATGAGACAAATGACGACCTCAGGTCGATGAACTAACCTGTACACATGTCACCAGGGAACTACTATCTGACGATATGTATAATACCAATTAGCAGGTTCCCGGCGAGTCCTGTCCGGTGTACTCATAACCCAATGAGCACCTGTATACATCTTAGGTGATCCAACTGACACCAGTGGCTTGTGAGACCGGCCACCGCCCCTCGTCGGGGTTTCGACTGTATACACTAGTCTACTCCGGAGTATCGATGCCCTGTCTCGAAACTCCCACTACTAGGGACCACTATTAAGGATATGCTTATAGACTACCCAACTCTCACTTATATGATCGCCCTCATACTGTTGGTAGTCAAGCAAGATCCTAAAGGCTCTATCAACGTGTAACATGTAATCAGTCACCTGAACATGTACCCGACTGATAAAGGCAAATCAGAGAGCATACTATCATCTCGAGTAAGACTGTCCTACCGGTATAGGTCTTCCGTAATCATTGCAATCACGTGCCTGCGATCCAATAATTGACTTTGAGGGCACTATATCCAACAATCTCCCACTTGCACTTAAGGCTAATTATTGCGATGTCGCGTACTCACAGCCCGTGTGAAACCAACACTCAACTCCTCTACTAATCAGTTTCACAAAGCCCGTTTGTAAAATTATTGTGTTCGAGAAATAGCCTCAGTGAGTGGATCCGCCCTGATGTTTCTTTCTATGTCTCTCTTAATCTCAAGTTTGCGGAGAAAGCCATCTCCCGAATTGAGTAATACCTGTCTTAGAATATGTCTGGATATCTGATGGGACCTAGTTCATAAATGAACTCCAAATCCAAACTTCTTAGACTGTATCGATAACTGAACCTAATCAGTATCCTGCACCATGCCTCCCACAGTATCCTCTTGGACCACCTGTCCATAATACTGTCCCTCTTCGTCAGAGGGAAAACTATAACTCTGACAATCACTCTGTCATCAATGTCACCTTTGAAGCCTGGAATGATGACCGTCTCCCGAAGGAGGCTGCCGTCATCAAATCCGTAGAACATGCACTTATGTTCTAAAACTGCTTCCTTATGTTTCTCCAGGATTGGATTAATACAAACTTATCGCATCTAGTGCAAAAACAACATCTGGTGTGGTACTTGACATCTCATGATTGACTCAATTGCCAAAGCAAGTGATCTGCCAATCATGCACATCCCTCTCCCCTTTAGTCTGTAAGACACCTTTAGAGAGGGTGACTCCATCACCTGCAGGTACACCACCATGCCAGGAGTCATCTATTCTAAAAACTATTAGAATACTGTCAAAGTACCCACATTGGGAAACTACCCAAATCCAGATCTAAAACCATAGATCTAGAAACCAGAATGTCAGATATTATATCCATATCCTGTCTGGAGAAACAACTATGTGACGACCAAAGTACAACCGATCGTAGTATAGGAATTTTACTTCCTACTCTGTGTATGACATCCAAATACCAGGACATCACACCCTACTACCTTCTTAACTGATCCATCCCCTATTCTAATGAAGTCAAACCTATGACTTTCACATCAAAATTAGATGATCAATCTCCGCTATAACTGCTCTAGTCTATAAATATACATAAGCTACTTGCCCACTATGCTTCCGCTGCTCCCACTGACCACAACAACCCTCCTACCGGGTCTCATAGCCTGGAACAACAGTAATGTCAAGTCTGGGTAGATAAGAACCTCCCTATCACCGTCCTTGAGGCTACCGAAGTACCTCTCGGGTGTCTGAGGTTACCCACCAAATCTGCGGAGTGGCTAATGGAATGTCAAACCTGATTGAATCTGTAGGTCCTATTAAATTTTCCGTAATCGTTTGCGGTTCTGGAATCACTTCCAGTTCTACCATACTCCCACTACTGTTTTCTGAAAAAATCCATTTTACTAAAATTGTGGCGAGTCAAGAACAATATCACTATTGATCTTCCAGATGGTAGAAAGTCAACCCTCGTCATAGCCTGGGACAATCCACAAACTGCCATTACAGAAACGTGCCCTGAGTTATCCTGAGTCTGGTTTTAAGCATAAGCCGGACAACTCCCCGTACCTTAACATCGTTAAGATATGAACCATTCTATATCCAATATAGAAACTTTGACACTTATTTAATTGGAACCAGATTCTAATCATGCAGCTGTCTTCAGTGCATATCAACTTTAATGGAGAGAGGCTAATCAGCATTACTCAACTTAGGAATACATCCAATTATGAGTAACCCGAAAGAGAAACAAGTTTCTCAAAACTTTTACTATCATCTGAATACCAATCACAAGTATCTACATCTTCGATCTCTTTGAAGAATCTCGATACTTGCGACATCTGGTTCTCTACTTTATTCTTATACCCACAACTTCTCAAAACTTAGACCTTGTATTTCTATGAAACACTTGTCTAAAAACTAGAGAAGTCATAAGTAAACAGAACATAGTACGAGGACCTACCCTTTTGTCCTGATGGACACTGGACAATATACAATACTTTGTATAAGTCCGCTGAGTTGAATAACTCAAAATCTGTGCGTCGTAGGTTGAAAACTATACCCAGGCGATTTCCTCAAATATCACCAATTACAACGAATTCCGATATATAATGAGGATGATCACCTAATTCCCAATAACTTCCTCCCACTCATCATCTGTAAAACCATACAGATATGAGAATGAAACCTTGTAAATACATACCCTGGAGTAAGTATCTAATCGGGAAAACAGTTTTCCATTAACAATGCACTGAAACATGAAAATGTTTCGTAGGGGTATCCTGGTATACATAGTAATGCCTCTTCCATAATCCAATTCATGACTCTAACCGTATATTTTTTTGCCCTCTCTCCAAATCCCTTTATTTGTCTTTAGTCGTTACCTTCTTTATACCATCGTTAGGCTAAATGGTTTTCTTCCTTCCCTACCATTCGGCACCAGCCTATGGTTTGGAAGAAGACTATCCAGTAAGCATAATAGGTGTACCCTCTTAAACCAAGAAGTACTTGCAACTGAGAGAAGGTGATGATAAAAGACAACTGAATAATACCTTATTCTTTTAAAGGTGAAATAGGAGTGGCGATGAAGTACGCGGTTTGGTCGTGAATGATAACAGTCGCAACTTACTTTGCCCTTTTTCTAATCCCTTTATTTTGTCTTTACATATTACCTTCTGTACACCCTACTTAGGCTAATTGGTTTTCTTCATTCCCTACCTTTCAGCACCTGCCTATGGTTTGGAAGAAGACTATCCAATAAGCGTAATAGGTGTACTCTCTTAAACCAAGGAGCCCTCGCAACCTGAGAGAAGGTGATAATAAAAGACAACTGAATAAACCAATTCTATTTCTCCTGAACCTGGATCCATCCTCGAAGAAGTCCCTTCGAGTTCGTATATAACCATACGATGGATCTTTCCAATGGAAGTAGATGTCCGTAGTAATACGGGGTGTCACGCCCCGCTTCCCAGAGTACGCAAGATTGGGCACGTGACATAGCCAACCATGCTACCTGTGGGTAGGAAGTATCCATCCACAGTCACATTACGGCTGTAGAGATATCAAGAACAAGATAAAACTATCTAAAACATGTCCACAATCCAGAATAACAAGAGTCAATGATAAATAAATGTGGAAGCAAATGATCCAATACAATAATAGAAAAGTATGTCCCATAATGCGGGCTCACATCTGGAAATAAGAATGCAGGAAATAAAACTAACTAATACTAACACCTCACAGCTCAGCCTGCTGGCTGAAGTAATCCTGCTCGGACTGTGACAGCGGTACGGAATCTGGGCCATGCAAAACCCAGACGTCAGCGCGTCATGTCAACCGATAATATAATATAAACAGTGTAACAGGCAATACAAAATAAACATGAATAAAGCAATAGTATGAAACAAGCAGTGCAGGGTAGTGTGCAGTGGGTAACTAAACTGTTCTATCGGGTTTTCTGTTCTAAAGTCTTTGAAATCAATTCGAGTAATCCTCCATGTAACTCAAAGGATATGTCCCGTTACCCCCCGGGACCACGGATCAGGAATAAGGGAACCAATAGTGGTTCTATCCCGTTGCCCCCCGGGACCACGGATCAGGAAGATGTAAGAGTCACGAATGGCTCTGTCCCGTTACCCCCCGGGACCACGGATCAAGTAATACCCTTTTAAGTTACACTTTAGTTTACACTTTTGATTTCCCAATACCCCCAAGTTATATGTGTCAGGTCAGGTATTCAGTAATCAAGAACTAATGCCAACACAGGATCAGGTAACAGCAGGTTTCGTCTGGATAGACAACAGGAATGGTCCATGAGGACTACATGTCGGGTTTGTTGGCATTAGGCACGAGATCAGGTAACGGTCAGGTCATGGTACATTAGGTCGAGTCAACAGTAAACGGTACCATGTCAGGTGTATCAATATATATCATGTGTAACAAAGTCAAGTCAAGATGTATCAATATCGTGGGTGTGCTCACAACAGATATATAATCGAACAGGGGATTAACAGCAGGTTATAAGCAATAAATTAAACATCAATAAGCAGTTCATTTAATCACAATAGTGCATTAATATAATGCAGCCGTTTTATTATATTAACAGGTTTTGAGCACCCTTAGCGGTGCAACAGTTTAAAGGATGATGCAATACCGTTAAATCAAGTCTTTGAATACGAATATCCGAATGTAATAGAACTACAAAGGAAAGTGCTATAATCTATTAAGCGGTAAAAATGTGATTAACAGGTAAACTTGGTTCATAGGTTAATAGTAGCAAATTGTAATTTCATGTTAACTGTAAAAATGATATATGTCATATTGCAACCAAATGAGGAAATAACCATACCGAGTTAAGTTTTGCAGGTTTAATGAGTCAAAACATATATAATTGTATAGTATAGCATGTAGCAAGTGATACTTGCCTCGACGGGTCATGAACTGGGAAAAACGGAACGTAACGTCGGCGGGGAAACTCGTGACGGACGCACGGTTCACGGATTGAACCCAAACAACGAACAATGGGTCCACGCGGACCGGGGTACCCCGCTGGAACGTCGGATCACGTCGTCGGCATCGTCGGATTCCGGCGAGAAAGAGAACCGTGAAACATCAAGTTATGCAAACAAGAATGCAAAGGGACCAGAGAAAAAGGAAGGAGGAAAGAGTAGAAGGCTTACAGGGGTTGCAGAGGTCGCGACAGCGATGGGGTCGACGGCGGTGGGGCGCCGGCGAGGATGTGGCAGGCGATGGGTTAGGGCTGCGGGTATGGAGAGGAGAGAAAGTGGAGAGGGTGAGGAAGTGGTCGGGTCTGGTGCGCGCAGGAGAAGAGGAGGTGCCGACGGTGGTGCGGGTGACGACGACGAGAGCCGCCGACGATGTTTCCAGCCAAACAGAGAAGGCACCGGGGGTTGCTGCGGGGTCCTTGTTGAGGCGCCGAGTACACGGGGAGAAGGAGGGATGTCGAGGTTGGCACGAGGAGGCGGAGGCGAGGGCAACGATGGCGTCGGCGCCGGCGACGGTGGAGACGGCTAGGGCTAGGTCGGGTTGGGTTTCTCACGATGGGTTCTGGAAATTATGAGGGAGAGGAGGAATATATATATATATATATATATATATATATATATATATATATATATATAGGGGAGAGAGAGAGGGTTAGAGAGAGAGAGAGCTAGGGAAATTAGAGAGAGAGAGACGTTAGAGGGAGAGAGAGAAAGAGAGGGGAATAGTGGAGGGGCCCACGGAGAAGGAAAGCCTGATTGGCTGAGGAGGATTCAGGGGTTAACAAAAATATTTAAAAGATTTTTAATTATTTAAGTTAACAGTAAGATTTATGATTATATTATAGTTTCGATTATTTTAATAATTTGGAATTTTGGCGCTAAATGAAACATTTCCAAATCACGCCCGGGTTGGGTCTAAAAATTCAAAATTCAAATAATAGGATTTTAAGCGGGTTCCAAATTTTAAAATGAAATGTTTTATTATTAAAAAGCATACCCCCAAGTCGGACACCTGCACGCGCGCGTAGCCGTCCAAACTCGCCCGTTTCACCGAACGGGATGAGAACTCGATGCACGGACGCTACCA
Organism: Agapanthus africanus; assembly: GCA_030015575.1. NCBI lineage: Eukaryota > Viridiplantae > Streptophyta > Magnoliopsida > Asparagales > Amaryllidaceae > Agapanthus > Agapanthus africanus. The sequence goes on from JASDDO010000031.1 coordinate 106,684,861, forward strand.
CGCGGTTAGGGGTGACGAGTAGGCCAAGATAGATATTTTTAATTTTATTTTAGGTGCTAAAATTTGTTATATGCAGAAATGACTTAGCCAGATAAAATTTTACAGTAAGACCCAAACAAGCAAGATAAATAAAATGAGTAATATCTAACACTCAACCAATAACAGAAATACTAGTATTGGGCTCGGGTGTTACACGGGGTGTTCTGAGAAATGCAAACGGTAAAAGAAGGAGTGGCAATGACTTATGCAACTCAGACAATCCAAAAGCCAGTATTTTAAGAAGGTTCGGTCAACTTGGTCCCTGAGTCATAGTCTAGGGTCGGTCAAAGGTCGTTGCCAAAGAGAGAGAGAAAAGAAACACTCTGCGTGCATTCTAATCTAGATCAGAATGGTTATCACTTTATCTAATCCGGAAACCTCCCACTGTACTATCAAATTCTCCTCCAAACCTGAAAGAAGAATCAATCGGGATCACCCGAAGAGTAAACCAACTCATCAGTGGGAATCGGGATCCAACTCTCATCGCATGATAACGTGATGGAATCCACTCACGTTATCATACTCCAGAAGGTATGCGCATGCCTGGCAAGTTTCAGTTTCTTTAGAAACTCCCGATATGATTTTTACCCCATGTTCTTATGACCTTGACGAAGGCCAACAAATCATAAGTCACATGTCAAGTTCTGCCCGTTATTATTTTGTTAATTTGAATCCACCCGTACATACCCTTGACGAAGGCCAACAAGGTAATACGACTGTCCCAAATCAACTCATCTATCTATGCAACAAATGAATACCCCAGCAGCTACCAAACACTATGCCTTGACGAAGGCCAACAAACATAGCTTGAATACTACTGACCATCCATAAGAAATGACGGAGGGCTACGGCTGGTTTTTGGCGAAAACCTTTAACGTAATGAACTTGATCTCGTTGAAGGAACCTGATAGCTTTTTATAAAAATATAGTGGCGAAAATCTTTGCTAAAGAGGTCACTCCCGGTGAAGGGATCTCGGCTCTTTCCTCGTGGAATGAGGTGCAGGATATTCCACTGAATACCGCGATGCAAAGAAACATGTAATCGACTATAGTGAAGTTATTACCCTGACGCAAACTTCTGCCCAAGGGGTCAGTCCCGGTGAAGGGATATCGGCCCTTGCCCCGTCGAATGAGGTGCAGGATATTCCAACCGAATACCACTGTGCAAAACAAAAGGAAACGACTTTGTAATAACACTTTTTAAAATTGTTCCAACAACATCCAAACAGGTTTGTTTTACTTTGCATTGATCAAAATCAATGCAGTCCCATCAATTAATCACACCAGAAAAGAACGAAAATAAAATGTACGTATATGCCATCCGCATTCGTCACTGGGTCCCGTCATCACTCGTTAGGTTACTTAACTAACGACAGAGCGGGGACTGAACTAGCGCGGGTGTAAAACATATACAACATCTAATAATATATATACTAATATACAATAATCGCTCCAGGCATGATAATATGCAACATTACAGAAAAGTAATAAGCATCACAGAACAATACAGATAATCGGGGATCCCCGGGTTTCACAGAGCCGCTGCTGAAACCCAACGTTCCCTTGGTCGTGTGGATAGCCTGTGCAATGAAACCTAGACCCCTACGGGTGCGACAAGTTACCCGCCAAAACATGAAGCGAGGCAGCCCCCTACAGCATAATGAATGGACCACCCAGCACTTCACGGAATCCGGTAATCTTGGGCACCCCTCCTTGGGTCAACCTGTACCCCCTAAGAGTGCGGCGAATAGTCTGCCAATTCTAGAGTGAGGCCCCTCTGCCTCTCAAAGCCATGAGATGCGGACCCGTTGCCCTCCAGAACCCGGCTATCCGTGCACTCCGTCGCGGGGCAAAACCTAGTACAGAAATGAAAAACAATGGGTACATCGACCTCGACCCGGTCGTGCCCCAAAAGAATATTATACAACAGGCAGTGGCGGCAGTCCACATGTTGGACGCTCGCCCCGCAATATCAAATGTACAAATAAATCCAAACTGCACTACCATTACACACTGCTATCCACCACGACAAATCCGCAACATCACAGCACAACACAGAACATCAACGCGAATGTCACGTTCGCAAACCCGTCTAAAAGAACTATAGCAATCAAATGCGGTTTACCGATCAAATGACATTCACGGTCGGAGATATAATGTAAGTACTGCAAACTGACACGTTTAAATTTCGATCGACTAAATATCACGAAGTGGGCCCCATGAACATCTGCTGCATAGTAACAAAATATGGGCCCAAAAGGTATATACCAAAAACCCCAATTTCCAGAGAATAAGTCACTGTACAAATTTGGAGCAACGACCTTACAGAATGGCCGCGGATGCACGGTCAAACCCTAGGTTTGACCGCGATTCCGCGGCTGTCTTGTTGAGTCACGTGCCCAAATTTATACGATATGCTTAGAAAACCCTGCACAACTTTCTGTGATATGCAAAATAATTTTAGGACTTGATTTAAAATCAACAGAAACTGTGAATGGAAATATAGCAGTTTTTGATATTCGGTCCGATCGATGTTTTAAACGCGTTAGCACAAGTTAGTAAAGCTTAATGGCGTGGCTCTGATACCTTGTAAGTCAACGGTAGCGCCTCGGCAGTCTTTCAGACGCCAAAATGCGGAACAAAAACTTTTATAACTGGCGCTATCGCATACTATAACCTGGATCTGCCATTAACGCTAAACTAACAATCTACAAAGAAGGAAGAAAGGTTATACCCAACGATCCGAGTCCTTCATTCTTTAACCATCATCCCACGCTCCGTTGCGGCTGCTCTGATCTCGTCGATCTCCGATCTCCTCGTCTAGGTGGCACCACGTCATCGGATCTTTAAACGGGCTCCCGCCTCTGACTCGAGGCAACTCGGTCATCAAGTTTGCTGGAAGAGATGACCAAGATTGATGTAGAGAATAAGTAGAAGACTTTGTCTCGCTTCGTCCAAAGCCATGGACGAACGGTTAATGAAGTTGCCATTTGAGTCGGGTGATGAAATGAAATGAGCTATGAAATTTCCATACACCGAAAACTATCATCTTTTTCAAACAACAACCATTTCTTTTTTCTACCAAGTGAGTGAGAGGAGGAGTGAGGGGCCGGCCACAATATATGGAGGGGGGGTGAGTGTAGGAGAGGGGGAGGTGACAATAAGAGAAATATCTAGTGTGAACACAAAGTATGAACACAATAAATGTACCTAGTATGAACACATTAAAGAAACAATGAGTCACCTTAACAAGTCACCTTCCAAGAAGCTTCCTCTCATGAATCACCTCATGACTCACCCAAAAGAAGAAAAGATAAATCCGCATTTAACCGAATGTTAAATACGGCTGATAGAAAACTGGAAACTGGCAACTTCCAAAAGTGATCCCGAAACGAATTTCAGGATAACCCCGTAACTGTATAAATATACCCGCATTTGTATTACGGCCGAATACAAATGCAACTGAGACAAAGATATTATATCTACTCTGTATAATACATGGATCCGGCTTAAACCAAAGCCCACCGGTATTATCTGCCCGAAATATGACACGTGCGTAAACGCACGTGCATTTTCCGAACCCTGCCATAAAACTATACGGCCTCTACAACGTTTCGCCCGAACTTGGGAAACTGTCTGTGGGGGACTCTAATGACTCATCAGTATCCTGGCAGTGGGTTTAACCATAAGCCGTCAGCGGCACTAGCTATGCGTAACGGCTGCCCATGCACTGACCTCAAGGGAGGCCGATGAGCGAACTCATCCGGAAACCCTACTGAGCCTAACAGTGACAATGTATATACAGTCCGGTCCTTTCGTCTATGAGTATCGCATATCCGGCCTAGGGGGCTAGTAACGTCAGACCCCCAACAGCTGTATAAGTCGTGTCGGAGACAAGCCCTGAACACCCTGAGATACTATTGAAGTACCTACCAGTAAATCTCACCTGCCTTGGCCAAGGACTTGGTGTAATGGCTTTTCTAGACACAGCGCGACCTCCATCCCCAATACCGGGAGAGACGAATCCCCTGTCGATTCGCTCACGTGCCTCCATGTGGCTCGGGACTGTACCCAAAAACTACCTATTTGCACGACTCCTTTGAGCCGTGGTAGGGTAGAAATCAAAGCACAGTGGGAACTTACACGAGACAAATGACGATCTCAGGTCGATGAACTAACCTGTACACATGTCACTAGGGAACTGCTATCTGAAGATATGTATAATACCAACTAGCAGGTTCCCGGCGAGTCCTGTCCGGTGTACTCATAACCCAATGAGCACCTGTATACATCTTAGGTGATCCAACTGACACCAGTGGCTTGTGAGACCGGCCACCGCCCCTCGTCGGGGTCTCGACTGTATACACTAGTCTACTCCGGAGTATCGATGCCCTGTCTCGAAACTCCCACGACTAGGGACCACTATTAAGGATATGCTTATAGACTACCCAACTCTCACTTATATGATCGCCCTCATACTGTTGGTAGTCAAGCAAGATCCTAAGGGCTCTATCAACGTGTAACATGTAATCAGTCACCTGAACATGTACACGACTGATAAAGGCAAACCAGATAGCATACTATCATCTCGAGTAAGACTGTCCTACCGGTATAGGTCCTCCGCAATCATTGCAATCACGTACCTGCGATCCAATAATTGACTTTGAGGGCACTATATCCTGTAAGTCCATGCTACCCTTCCCCGGTACTTACGGGGTTGCGGAATTGGTGAAAAACGATTTTCAAGAGGGTGGTAACATGGACTACCAATACGGATCTTTGTTAAACTACTAACTAACAACCTAACAAGAGTTTACCTACTCGGTTAAGGGGCTATACCTTTCTTGAACTCCTTCGTCTTCGACTCCTCCTGGTGTACGGATCGGCCTCACCTCGTCGTCTCCTTGCGCCGAAGATGGATCCACCCGAAAGCTTCTACCTTTGGCTTCTTTTTCGAACTTTGAAGAAACTAGATCATTTAGCTTGCTAGGTCTTATGAACTAGAATGAGTAGAGGAATGTTTTGGTGTCTTTTTATCTCTAAGGCAATGAGTCTCAACACATGAGAATGGTTTGCCTTGAGGTAGAGAGAGCAAGAGGAAGAGGGAGAGCTTGAGAATGAGAGAGCTCAAGAGAGAGAAAGCAAATGATAGAATGAACCATACTCTTCTCATTCTCACCTCTCATAATCCAAAAGCCATCATAACAAAAATAGTAATCAAGTATTGTGTAATGGTTTAAGTCAAAATGGCTATATCATTTCATGCACTCATTTTGCATAAATAAACAAGCAAGCAAAAGTCTTTGCCATGGAATGATAGCCATTGTCATGATGATGGTCAACTAGTCCAACTTAGTCAACCGGTCAACAAAGTCAACAAGTCAACAATGTCAACCCCTCAACAACCATGTCACTATAATACTTAATTAATATTAATGTTAATCATATATCTTATTCTCATTAGGGTTAAGCAAAAGTCAACAGTCAACAGTCAACTGTCAACAGTCAACAGTCAACAACCCCAATGAGAATACTCTGCCTCTGTCTCTCTGTCAACTGTGCATACACACCCGCATCCGCGTTCTGAGGAACACGAATACAAACGAGATAAAACCAACCCCAAAACGTACATTAGGATCTGGCTTAAACCAAAGTCCACTAGTGTTAACTGTCCGGACACTGTACTTGCACAAGTGCACGGATGTGACCGAACCCTGTCGCAAAACCATGCGACCTGTCGCAAAACCATGCGACCTCTACTCTTTTGCCTAAAGGCGAATAGCTTTCTGTGTGGGACTCTAAAGACTCGACACTACGCTGGCAGTGGGTTTAACCACAGACCGCAAGCGGCACTTGCTGTGCGTAATGGTCCCCAGGTAGATGCCGACAAGAAGACTGACGAGGTGAAACCCATCTGAACTCCTATTGAGTCTGACTGTGACAATTTCCATACAGTCCGGTCTGTTCGTCTGATACATCGCATGGAGGGCCTAGGGGGCGGTAAACGCCAGTCTCCTAATAGCGGTACAAGTCGTGTCGGAGTGAAGCCCAGAACACCCTGAGATAACACTGGAAACCTACCAGTATATCTCGCTTGCCCTGGCTAGGGACTACTCGTGTAATGGCTCTCCTAGACACAGCGCGATGTCAACCCCCAATACCGGGAGAGACGAATCCTGTCTAACCGTCACTGCCTCCAAGTGCTTCGGGACTGCACCCAACTACTACCTGTTTGCATGACTCCTTTGAGCCGTGGTAGGGTCGTAATCTAAGTACAGTGGGAACACACTCGAGGCGAAGTGACAGTGTCAAGTCAGCGGACTAAGCTGTACTCATGTCACCTGGGAACTGATAACTGACGATAGGTATAGTACCAACCAACAGTTCCCGACGAGTCCTGTCCAGTGTACTCGTAACCCAACGAACACCCGCATACTATCTCCAGTACGACGTACTGATGGCTGTGGGACAGACCATCTCCCACACTGGGATGAGAAGCGCATACGCTAGTCTACTCCGGAGTATCGATGCCCTGTCTCGATAGTCCTGCGACTAGGGACCTGCATAAGGATGTGCTTATAGATTACCCAGCCCCCACTAGTGTGACTGCCATCACAACGCTGGTAATCAATCAAAGATCCTAAGGGCTCCACTAATGTGTATAAGTGATATACTAAAATAAACACATGTACACATTGAAGTAGAAACAAACCAAGTAGCATACAACTATATTGAGCAAGATTGTTTATACAAGGTGAATATCCCAAGCTTCCATTAAGTAATATACAAACTAGTATGATACAGTAATGGCCTCTAGGGCATATACACTAACATATCCAACAGTAATTAAGGTGCTTGGTGTGCTAAACCTAGGACCTTAGAAAGAGTAGGGAGTATTTTTTGAAGGGATTATCTCAAGCTCAAATGGTTCTCAACTCATGAGAGGGGAGAGCTAGATAGAGAGGAAGAGGAGGAGAGAGAATGAAAATGATCAAGTGAGAAGAATAATGCAACCTTCTCACATATATGTGATTTATGAAAAATATATAATTAGCTAAAGATAATTGTCATGGTTAATCAAGAAATGACCATTATCATTTCACATTAAATGCTTTTGCAAGGATCATAGAGCATCTTTCATATGGAATGATGATGGTAACTTGTCAACCTAGGTCAACAAGTCAAGTATAGTCAAATGGTCAACAACCCTAACCATGCACAATTATAATTAACTAATATTAATAAATCATAATTCACACATAAACATTAGGGTTAAGAAAATGACAATGGTCATCAACCCTAATGAAAGTCCTCTGCCTCTGTTTCAGTCAACTGTGCATACACACCGGTATCCGTGTTCCGAGGAACACGAATACAATGAGATAAAACCAATCCCAAATCATATACTAGGATCCGGCTTAAACCAAAGCCCACTAGTATAAGCTGTCCGGACACCAAACGTGCACAAGTGCGCGGATGTGAACGAACCCCGTCGCAAAACCATGCGACCTCTACTCATTTTGCCTAAAGGCGAATAACCCTCTGTGTGGGACTCTAAAGACTCGACACTACGCAGGCAGTGGGTTTAACCACAGACCGCAAGTGGCACTAGCTGTACGTAACGGTCCTCAGGTAGATGCCGATAAGAAGACTGACGAGGTAAACCCATCTGAACTACTACTGAGCCTGTATGTGACAGTCTCCGTACAGTCCGGTCTGTTCGTCTAAGAACATCGCATGGCGGGCCTAGGGGGCGGTAAACGTCAGTCCCCTACTAGCGGTACAAGTCGTGTCGGAGTGTAGCCCAGAACACCTGAGATAACACTGGAAACCTACCAGTCTATCTCGCTTGCCCTAGCCAGGGACTTTGTGTAATGGCTCTCCTAGACAGCGCGATATCAACCCCCAATACCGGGAGAGACGAATCCTGTCTAACCGTCACTGCCTCCAAGTGCTTCGGGACCGCACCCAAAAACTACCTGTTTGCACGACTCCTTTGAGCCGTGGTAGGATAGTAATCAAAGTCCAGTGGGAACATACTCGAGGCGAAGTGACAGTGTCAAGTAAACGGACTAAGCTGTACTCATGTTACCTGGGAACTGATAACTGACGATAGGTATAATACCAACCAACAGTTCCCGACGAGTCCTGTCCAGTGTACTCGTAACCTAACGAGCACCCGCATACTATCCCAAGTACGACGTACTGACGACTGTGGGACAGACCATCTCCCAAGCTGGGATGAGAAGCGCATACGCTAGTCTACTCCGGAGTATCGATGCCCTGTCTCGATAGTCCTACGACTAGGGACCTGCATAAGGATGTGCTTATAGATTACCCAGCCCCCACGAGTGTGACTGCCATCACAACGCTGGTAATCAAGCAAATATCCTAAGGGCTCCACTAATGTGTAAAGGCGATATGCTAAAAGAAACACATGCACACATTAAAGCAGAAACAAACCAAGTAGCATACTACTATTTTGAGCAAGATTGTCAATACAAGGTGAATATCCAAAGCTTCCATCAAGTAATATACATACTAGTATGATACAGTAATGGCCTCTAGGGCATATACACTAACAATCTTCCATTTGCACTTAGGCCATGTACTGGCGTATCGAAGATCTATCATCTCAATCAGCCGCTCGAACTGAGTCTGGGGTAAGGCCTTCATGAATGGATCAGCAGTGTTATCTTCCGTAGCAACTCTCCGAACCTCGATCTCCTGGCGACCCACGATCTCCCTGATCGGGTGATACCGCCTCAAGATGTGCCTGGACTTCTGATGGGACCTGGGTTCCTTCGCTAAGGCTATAACCCCGTTGTTGTCGCAATACAGAGTTACTGGATCAATAATGGACGGAACCACCTGAAGTTCTGTTAGGAACTTCCTTATCCAGACGGCTTCTTTTGCGGCATCTGCAGCAGCGATATATTCCGCTTCCATCGTCGAGTCAGCAACGGTTTCCTGTTTGGAACTCTTCTAACACACCGCCCCTCCATAGAGGGTAAAGACATAACCCGACATGGACTTGGAATCATCCTTGTCACTCTGGAAGCTGGAGTCAGCAAAGGCCTCGATCTGGAGGTCTTTTCCGCCATACACCAAGAACATCTCCTTAGTCCTTCTCAGGTACTTGAGAATGTTCTTTACCGCTATCCAGTGTTTCTCCCCAGGGTTTGACTGATACCGGCTTACCACACTCAGTGCATAAGCTACATCTGGTCTGGTACACAACATCGCATACATTATAGAGCCTACCACAGAAGCGTAGGGTATAATAGACATGTGATTGAAAAGAATTCTTGATGTGTAGTATGAAATTGTAAGGAAATCACAACCAAAAATTATTTGACCGCAATCAACTACGGTGTCGGATGTAGATTGTAAGTGAGTGCGTATCGTCCACAGGGAAAGTGTAATCGTTCGTCTTTTGAATTAGATGAGTCGAAACTTTAAAGAAAACAAAAAAAAACAATTCATGATTTGAAATTGAAGTTCAAGAATTAGAAAAACATAGATCTAATAACAAGAAAAAGATAGAATCAAGAATTGATAGTTTGATGATTTTTCTAAACCAAATATCAAGAATCGAAATGAGGCTCGTAGGAATCGATCGGATCTATAGATGTGATGTAATCTCACGATGTCGTATTCTTATCCTTCGATGACTTGATACTAGATCGATGATGATCGACGAGAATTAGGGATTTCTTGTGAAACTAGGGTTTCATCTTATCCATTGTTCCTTCATCGATATCATTCACATTCTAGCCTCTAGTAAATTCAAGAAACGATCGTAGATCCCTAATTTCGAGCGATAACAATCAAGAAAGTATCCCAACGAAACTAGGTTGTCGATTCTTGAACTTGCTAGGGTTTACAAAACTCGTAGGACTTAAAAATCGTATTAAGATTTGTTACATGATCTTTCTATTGATCGTCTCGACTCCTTAATGAGCGGAGTTTTACTCAAACATCACAACAAGAACTACAATTACAAATTGAGATCTATTCATGATGCAAGAATTAAAAGAAAGCAAGATTAAAGAATTTCACCTTTTATTTATATCAACAATTTCATTACATTCACTCAAGAACTACAAGAGGAAGAATTCGATCGTCGATTTGGCTTCGCTCGGCTCCGTGAGTCGCGGATCGGCTTGGATCACTTGCTCGATTGGAGATCGGCTCGGCTCCTAAAAGGTTGAAGGCTTCTCACTTGATTTGGTACTCGGGATCTTGAATTTGATTGGAATTAGTGTTAGGGTTTCGCACAAGTCTTGTCACTAGACTTGTGGAAGAAGATGAAGAGAGTAGAGGTAAAGAAACTAAAGATTAGCTAAAATTGATTACCTAAAAATTGATTACTCTTTTAACCCTAGGTCTAGGTTCCTATTTATAGACATCTAAACCCTAGATCTAGGATTTCAAATTCTAAGTTTCCCTCCAAAAGTTTGTTGAGGAAATTTGAATTTCCCTCCAAAAGTTAGTTAGAGGAGAAGCTTCTAGATGTGATTAGTTAGGAGGGAGCTTCTAGAAGAGGTTAGTTAGGAGCTTAATTAGGATTAGCTTTGCTTAATGATCTTTGCTGATCTAGCAGAAGACTCTGGAGAATTCTGGAATTTGACATATCAGAAATGAATGTGGTCCCTGAAATAGGAATAGTGCAGCAACATTTGAGAGCTGACGTGGCAATACCGCCGCGGAACCGCGGTGCAAGATGGCTCCCGCCGCGGAACCGCGGCGCTTTGTTGGATTCATGGCTTGGGCTCTTTTCTGTTGCTTTGGGCTGATGTATGGAGCTTTTTAGGATATCTTGAATATTGTAATTCCTTCTGTATTGCTACCAGATCTGCATCTTTTGAGTTGGCATAATTTTTATCAGCTCTTTGGTTTTTCTTCCGTATTTTCCTGCACAGACTCAAGACAAGTGTTGCGCAAATACAGAAATGATGCGATGCCATGATAAACACATAATTTCCTCAGAAATGTCGGTTTTAGAGTCTAACACATGCAATCTGATATTTCAGGACTGTTTTGCTAATATGTGAAATATGAATACCGAACACTTCTAAATGAGTGCAAATGATAGGGAAATTGCCGTGTTAAAAATACATTATTTTCGACTAATCAAATTCCCCCAAACTTAATTTCGATTGTCTCGAGCGAACTGTTTTATTAAAAAGAGAAAGAGAAAATAAAGAAAGAGAAAAAACTAACTAGCACACTTTCGTAGGCAACACGATTGCACTGAGCACGTGCAACAAGCCTTTAAACCTCTAGGTGTCCCTAGTAGGAGGAGTGTTGTCTCCTGAGGGTTTTCAGCGGATTGCACCCACAAAATCCAATAATAAAAGAAAGATCATGAATATTACATTTAAAGAAAAGAATTATAAAAGAAAGACTTTGAAAATTAGGGTTTCCAACTAGGCTTGCTTTTCGGTTGTCATGAGCCCTATCTTAATGGTCATGAAAAGATGTCAGAAATCACGTCCTCCCTCAATAAAACATCGTCTTATTCTTCATTACTATCTTTCATCCAAACATCGATCATATAACCCCGCGTGTGTGTAAAGACATCCCTACACCCAGAGAATTCAATTCAAGCTATCATACTCTTGCCCATCAGCCTCAGTACTTTTTAATTAATGAATATTTAGATGAGATTGCTCACACACTTTCATGCGACCGTTAATACTTCTTGAGGTACTAACCGACCGATTACTCCTGTGCTTGCTTACTTGGTGTATTTTCCTCGTCTTGCACCACCTCAGGCATAGCAGTGACTCCCAGACCAGTTGGCCTTAGGGCACTAGGTGAAGAAGCACCCTCGCTATATATATATTTTTTTTGCCCTCGGTGATAACAAAACCAGTGTCCATTTTTCTCACCACTTTATATTTTCTTTATTCATTTTTTTCTTTTTATTTCCTTCATACTTTTGGCTTTAAGACAAGAGCATTTCAAGGTATCTTCTACCATCCCAGGCTTTAAGACGTGTGTAAGTGCGAATAGCAGGGTATCAACGTTCAAAATGTTTGGCTTCCATAATAGAAACTATTTTTCAGACTTATTTTTATCCTCAGATTAGTGACGTCTTTCATCTTACTAACCCTTGGGACAACGGCTCATAACTACTTATTACTAGTTCGTATAAGAAAACTTCTAATTTTCTTAGTTTTCTTAAATTTTTCTAATCTCATGGATGTAATTTTTCACTATCTAATCTTTTATTATCTTATTTATGTACAAAAATATTTTTATATTTTGAAAATTTTAAATTTTTATGGATTTTGAAAATTTGTTTTGTGCTTATGCTAATGATATGCAAATGATGCAAAAATAAGCACAAACCTCCCCCAAACTTGTTTTCAACAGTGTCCTCACTGTTGCCATCTGCTAAATCTCGAAAAACCTGTAAGCTTGGGAGGAATTTATTAGTGGGGGGAAAATATTTAAGTGAAGAACCTCCCCCAAACTTATTTTTGGCTCATCATTATGTAAAAAAAATTTCTTTTTAGGAGCCAGAAAAATATACCCCCCCAAACTTGAGTTATGCAATGTTAAGCTTTGAAAATCACAAGTGGGGGTCAAAAATCATTGGTCAATGCCAAGCTTTGCAAAGACCGAAGGTTAACACCAACCATTCAAAAATTTTATCAATGCAGTGCTCTGGTTGGTGGAAGAAGAAGTGGGGAAAGATTAAGTGGTGGAATAGAATGTGTGTGTGTCTCGTATTGGAGAGACGATGTAGTGAATGTGATGGATTACTCGCATTCTTTTTACAGTTCAGAAGAAGGGGTGGAGGTTCAATTTCATTGATTGGGAGATGATTCATCTCAACACCCGTGTCATTCAAAAATGCGAGTTCATCAGCGAAGATCTCCTCAAAAGTTCCATTTATACCCCGATATATAATGTCATCACAAAGTGCGGGGTGATCTTCAGACTCTAAAAGCAGTTCATAATCAGTGTTAGTTGTTGACTCGGACAACTCGGTGGAAGAGTCCGTATGTGTATGATACATAGTTGGGTCAAACAATAATATATGAAAAGAGTCATGGTCGGTATCAGGAGGATCATTGAATTCGCTGTTGTCGACATCCATTAAGTCGACAGAACAGACCTGAGCAGTAGGTTCGGAGGGTACACTTCCCAACTTGTAAATGTTCAGCTCAATTGACCTATTCCCGAAAGATAGGGTCATAGAACCATTACGACAGTTGATTATTGCGTTGGAAGTGGCCAAAAAGGGACGACCTAAAATCACCGGAATTTGATTCCGTGGGTTCGCTACAGGCTGTGTATCAATTACAATAAAGTCCACATGGAAGATAAATTCCTCGATTTTTATTAACACATCCTTCAGTTCACCCCTAGGTTTGGTGATAGATCGGTCAGCCATCTGGAGAGTGCAATGGGTTGGCTTCAACTCTCCGATACCTAGTTGCTCATAAACCGAGTATGGAAGCAAGTTAACACTAGCGCCAAGATCTAGTAGAGCACGGTTGATGTGTTTCTCCCCAATAGAAATGGCAATAGTAGGATATCCAGGATCCTTACGTTTCCTCGGTAATTGTTGGGGGAAAGCCGTGTCTATTGTTTTTTCCATGAAAATCTTCTTGGGCACTTGAGTCTTCCTCTTTCTAGTGCACAAGTTCTTAAGAGTTTTCGCATAGGACGGAACTTGTTGGATGGCATCTAGGAGAGGGATGTTGGTGTTAACTTGCTTAAAAATGTTCATAATCTTCTCCATATGTGGACTCGGCGTGTTAGCCCTTAACCGATTAGGATAAGCTGCTTTAGCAATAAGCGCTGGGTCCATCATAGGAGAAGGAAGTGTGTGTGGACCCGATCCCAAAATAGAAGTGGGGATCGTCCGTGGAGGAGTAGAAGAGGTGGGCTGAAGTGGCGAGCCTTTTGGGAAACGAAGAATAGGCTCGGAAGAAGGTGGTGGGGTAGAAGAACTGGGGTCAGAATTAGAAGTAGAAGTGTGTGTGTAAGGAAAGGTCTCAGCCGGGGTGTTATTGATTGATTTATCAGTATCATCAAACTCTTCCCCAACGTGAGTGTCAAGCTCTCTTCCAGATCTCAATGTGATCTCATCCACATGATGTGAATAACCAGGATTGGGTAAAGGTTGAGCTGGAAGTTTCCCTTTCTCTCTTGCACGCATTTCGGCTTTTAGTCGTGCAATTTGTTCTTCCATCGATTTGATGTTCTCATTTTGAGAGATAATGATCTTCATTACATTCTCGACGGAAGATTGCAAACTTGCCGTCCCTTGGATGGATTGTTTCATGAAAGTATCCAAGGTTTGTGTTAGTGCAGAGGTATTATCTGTACCGGTCAATTGCAAAAGACTAGATGGTGCAAAAGTGTTGGCCGGATTTTGAAAGTTTTGTGCTTGGAAGGGGTGCTGACTCAATTGAAGTTGTGGGTGCTGTTGTGGTGGAGGGACCCTTTGGAAATGATTCGTGTTTGGAACCATGTTTTGAGATTGTGATTGGTTCCAAGCAAAGTTAGGGTGATTTCTCCAACTCTGATCATATGTGGAGGAATAAGGATCGTTTCTTGGTCTTTGAAATGCGGCATTGGTATGCTCATGACCTTGAAATGGAGAATTTAGTGGACACTCTTCCGTCAAGTGAGACGGATCAGAACAACAGCCACATACAGTTTTGGAGAGTGATATTTGACTTAGGGCGGCTAAGAATTTGTTTTCCATAGTCTCAAGTTTCTTTTGAATAGCTGAAATGTCAGCTCTAACTCCTATGGAAATATCATTGCCATTCCTAGACGATTGACTCACACCCTCCCACTGTAAAGATTTTTCAGCGAAATCTTCTAGAAAATTCCAGGCTTCCCCATCATCTTTAGTCATGAAGTTGCCTTGACACATGGATTCAAGGGTCTGTCTTGTGTTAGGATTAATGCCCTCATAAATGATTCGGCACAATTCCCATCTCGGGATGCCGTGATGTGGACATTGGACTAACAGATCCTTGAAACGTTCAAGACATTTTGAAAATGTTTCATTTGGAAGCTAGGTGAATTGATAGATTTCGCTACGGACTCGAGCTGTCTTTTGGTGTGGGTAGAATTTCTTAAGGAATGCTTTGACGAATTCGTCCCAATTTGAAATGAAATGTGCGGTAGTGTTATATAGCCACTTCTCGGCTAAATCGCACAAGGTGAATGGGAGAAGACGAAGACGCAAAGCATCCACAGACAACTGTGAGGTACCCATCATTGCGCATACATTTTCAAATTTCGTGATAAACACGTATGCGTCCTCAGACTCGAGATCGTGAAATTTTGGTAGAAGGTTGATGTATTGGGGTTTTATTTGAAAATTTTCCCCGTTGGCTGGTGGAATGGAAAGACAGGTGGAAAGTGGACCTCGTGTAGGATAGCACCTCTCTTGGAGAGAGATGCGAGGTGGATTCTGTGCACCAACGGACGGCGGCAGGGTAGTGGTAAAGAAGTTCGATGGAGACGGATCCATCGATGTGGGTGTGGGGGGTAAAAGAAAGGGTAAATGTAGAAATACCGACTTTAGGGTCGATGAGGGAAACGCGGACTAACGGGCACTAGAATCCCGTGTCCAGCCTATCCTGCACTAAAAAGGGTTAGTACAAGTGGCAGCGTGAATTTATAATTAGGGGAATGATAAAAGAATGCGGTGTTTGTTTTGAAAATTGGACGGATTTTTGAAAAAATGATGCAAGCACAAAATAAATGCAACACACACAACCCTAATATCTAGTGGTCACCTAGGTTAAACTTTAGACCGCTTCTAACTGCCAAAAGACAAGTCGCAGGATAGAATCCTCCACTGCCTCTTTGTCCTCCTGTGGCCAGGTAAGTGCCAGGTAAGTGGGAAGGTACTCCACTACGTAAGTAGTGGGCCTAATTAATAACCACTAGCCTTTGACACACTTGCCTTAGACACCACAAGAAAACGCGGATAAGCAATGAATTACCCACGGCCTTCTTCTGTCCTAAGTGAGCGCGACGGTCCTTAGAGTCATCTCTAGATATTTTTTAATTAATGAGGGTAATGCGGATGCAAGTTTATGATTTTTGGGGCTTAGGAAGGGTAATGAACTCCCCACCTAATCTGGATTTGGTCGTGCCCCTTAATTTCCGTATTAATATGCAAACAACCAAGAATCAAAACACGCACAAATTTTATTTTGCTTTTTCGGCGCAGCGATTATTTGCAAAGAAACCTGCACAAAATGTTAATTGGAGCAGATTTTGGAGAAGATAAGAAAGTTAGAAAGTTACAGAAGAATTTTGGTGCAGTGAAGAGCTAGGGAAGCCGCGGACCGCCGCAGAAAGGGGGTCTTTACAGCGGAATCGCGGTGGAGTGAGGAGATCTCTGCACAAAATTTTAGGTAAATGCTTCTGGTGCTCCCCTTAGCTCTCTGGAATATTCAGAAAATTTTATCCACAGCTCCAATGATTCCAGATTTCCTCGCAATCAAATCACAACACACGTATTAGGGTTTGCACGAATTTTGATCACAAAATTTAGATGGAATAAAATTTTCAACTCAAATTTCAAAATACGAACAATTAGCGCACTATCCCCGGCAACGGCGCCATTTGATTGAAAAGAATTCTTGATGTGTAGTATGAAATTGTAAAGAAATCACAACCAAAAATTATTTGACCGCAATCAACTACGGTGTCGGATGTAGATTGTAAGTGAGTGTGGATCGTCCACAGGGAAAGTGTAATCGTTCGTCTTTTGAATTAGATGAGTCGAAACTTTAAAGAAAACAAAACAAAACAATTCATGATTTGAAATTGAAGTTCAAGAATTAGAAAAACATAGATCTAATAACAAGAAAAAGATAGAATCAAGAATTGATAGTTTGATGATTTTTCCAAACCAAATATCAAGAATCGAAATGAGGCTCGTAGGAATCGATCGGATCTATAGATGTGATGTAATCTCACGATGTCGTATTCTTATCCTTCGATGACTTGATACTAGATCGATGATGATCGACGAGAATTAGGGATTTCTTGTGAAACTAGGGTTTCATCTTATCCCTTGTTCCTTCATCGATATCATTCACATTCTAGCCTCTAGTAAATTCAAGAAACGATCGTAGATCCCTAATTTCGAGCGATAACAATCAAGAAAGTATCGCAACGAAACTAGGTTGTCGATTCTTGAACTTGCTAGGGTTTACAAAACTCGTAAGACTTAAAAATCATATTAAGATTTGTTACATCATCTTTCTATTGATCGTCTCGACTCCTTAACGAGCGGAGTTTTACTCAAACATCACAACAAGAACTACAATTACAAATTGAGATCTATTCATGATGCAAGAATTAAAAGAAAGCAAGATTAAAGAATTTCACCTTTTATTTATATCAACAATTTCATTACATTCGCTCAAGAACTACAAGAGGAAGAATTCGATCGTCGATTTGGCTTCGCTCGGCTCCGTGAGTCGCGGATCGGCTTGGATCACTTGCTCGATTGGAGATCGGCTCAGCTCCTAAAAGGTTGAAGGCTTCTCACTTGATTTGGTACTCGGGATCTTGAATTTGATTGGAATTAGGGTTAGGGTTTCGCACAAGTCTTGTCACTAGACTTGTGGAAGAAGATGAAGAGAGTAGAGGTAAAGAAACTAAAGATTAGCTAAAATTGATTACCTAAAAATTGATTACTCTTTTAACCCTAGGTCTAGGTTCCTATTTATAGACATCTAAACCCTAGATCTAGGATTTCAAATTCTAAGTTTCCCTCCAAAAGTTTGTTGAGGAAATTTGAATTTCCCTCCAAAAGTTAGTTAGAGGAGAAGTTTCTAGATGTGATTAGTTAGGAGGGAGCTTCTAGAAGAGCTTAGTTAAGAGCTTAATTAGGATTAGTTTTGCTTAATGATCTTTGCTGATCTGGCAGAAGACTCTGGAGAATTCTGGAATTTGACATATCAGAAATGAATGTGGTCCCTGAAATAGGAATAGTGCAGCAACATTTGAGAGCTGACGTGGCAATACCGTCGCGGAACCGCGGCGCAAGCTGGCTCCCGCCGTGAAACCGCGGCGCTTTGGTGGCTTCATGGCTTGGGCTCTTTTCTGTTGCTTTGGGCTGATGTATGGAGCTTTTTAGGATATCTTGAATATTGTAATTCCTTCTGTATTGCTACCAGATCTGCATCTTTTGAGTTGGCGTAATTTTTATCAACTCTTTGGTTTTTCTTCCGTATTTTCCTGCACAGACTCAAGACAAGTGTTGCGCAAATACAGAAATAATGCGATGCCATGATAAACACATAATTTCCCCAGAAATGTTGGTTTTAGAGTCTAACACATGCAATCTGATATTTCAGGACTGTTTTGCTAATATGTGAAATATGAATACCGAACACTTCTAAATGAGTGCAAATGATAGGGAAATTTCCGTGTTAAAAATACATTATTTTCGACTAATCAACATGCGATCCCTTTCCAAATCAGTCTTGGAAGACATCTCTTTGGAGAGGGTGATCCCGTGACAAGCCGGTAGATTACCGCGCTTGGAATCTTCCATACTGAATCTTTTCATTATGGTGTCGATGTACGTGGACTGTGAAAATCCTAATATCCTCTTGGATCTGTCACGATAGATTCGGATCCCCAGAATGTAAGAGGCATCACCCAGGTCTTTCATGGAGAACCTGTGTGACAAGAACCCTTTGACAGATTGTAGCATAGGAATGTCATTTCCTATCAAGAGAATGTCATCCACGTATAAAACGAGGAATACTACAGTTCTTGCTACAAATCTACTATAGATGCATGGTTCATCTGGATTTTTGATAAAGCCAAATTCTTTGACCGTCTCATCAAAACATATGTTTCAACTCCGCGATGCCTGCTTTAGTCCATAGATGGATTTAAGCAACTTGCACACCTTTCCGCTGCTCCCACTCTAAATGAAACCCTCTGGCTGGTCCATATAGACACACTCCTCTAAATTTCCATTTAGAAAAGCGGTCTTTACGTCCATCTGCCAGATCTCATAATCGTGGAAGGCAGCAATGGAAAGAAGGATCCGAATGGATTTCAGCATAGCCACTGGAGAAAAGGTTTCGTCATAGTCCAAGCCAGGTCTTTGACGGAAACCCTTTGCAACAAGTCTAGCTTTATAGGTCTCAACCGGTCCATCTACACCAATCTTCCTTTTGAAGATCCACTTGCATCCTACGGGTTTTACCCCATCTGGAGAAATTTCCAACGTCCATACTTTGTTGGTGTACATGGACTCCATTTCGGTCCGCATTGCATCCAGCCATTTTACCGAGTCAACGCTCTGAATGGCCTGCTGGAAGCTAGTCGGCTCATCACTATCAATGATGCAATCCTCTCTATCCCCGTCTATGAGAAAACCGTAGTATCTCTCGGGCGGATGAAACTGCCTACTACTTCTGCGGAGCGGCGTAGGAATGTCCTGATCTTTCGAACCCTCTGGTTCTACTAAGCTTTCAGTAATAGCTCGTGGTTCTGGAATTTCTTCCAGTTCTATTGCGCTCCCACTTATCTGATTTTCCAAAAACCCAGTTTCCAAGAAGTGGGCATGACGAGAAACAAAAACCTTTTTTTCCTCTTCGCAATAGAAGAAATATCCGTTGGAGTTCTTTGGATATCCCACAAACTTGCACTGTACTGAGCGTGCCTCGAGCTTGTCCGCATGCTGCTTTTTGACAAAAGCTGGACATCCCCATGTCTTAATGTGATTAAGATATGGTCTCTTCCCACACCACATCTGATATGGTGTAGTAGGCACAGTCTTAGTTGGAACTCGGTTCAAAAGGTATGCAGCTGATTCTAGTGCATATCCCCAGAATGATCGCGGTAACTCAGCGTTACTCATCATGGACCGTACCATATCCAATAGGGTTCGGTTCCGTCTCTCCGATACACCGTTATGTTGCGGAGTGTATGGAGGAGTAAGCTGAGAGAGAATTCCATTCTCTTTTAAGTAATCCAGGAACTCGGCACTCAAGTATTCACCACCTCGATCAGATCTCAGTGTCTTGATACTTTTGCCTGTTTGTTTTTCTACTTCATTCTTGTATTCCTGGAATTTTCCAAAGGCTTCGGATTTATGTTTCATTAAGAAGACATATCCGTACCTTGAAAAGTCATCCGTAAAAGTAATGAAGTAAGAATAACCGCTTCGCGCATGCGTAAACAATGGACCGCAC
Organism: Agapanthus africanus; assembly: GCA_030015575.1. Taxonomy (NCBI): domain Eukaryota; kingdom Viridiplantae; phylum Streptophyta; class Magnoliopsida; order Asparagales; family Amaryllidaceae; genus Agapanthus; species Agapanthus africanus. Next base: position 106,705,122 of record JASDDO010000031.1, read on the forward strand.
ACGTCGCTGTGTACGAGTCCCAAGAGCTCGCTCGCTCTTACTCCGTGTCCAGTGAACGGAGTCTTTGTCATCTTTCCTTTGAGACAGGATTGACAAGTTGCATATGATTGATATTCGAACGGATCCAAATATCCTTCTGTATGTAACTTCGTCAACCTTCTCTCATTGATGTGACCCAGTCTACAATGCCATAAGAAGGTCTAATTTGTTTCTGGAGACTTTCTTTTGTGTCTATTCTGGACATTGAAAATCTGTGGTTGGTTTAATACGTATATACCATTGCTTAATGTACCTGACCCAATCAGAACTTGATTAAGGTGAATGTTTACAACATTACTTACAAACGCAAATTCATAACCTTTTTTAGAAATCAAAGATACAGAAATGATATTACAAGTTGCGTTGGGTACAAAAAAGCAATTACGTAAAACCAAAACATGTCCATCTGACATTCCCAGGTGATAGTCCCCCACGGCCTCAGCATCCATGCTAGCTCCGTTTGCAACTTTGAGGGTCATGTCACCTGCCTTCAAAAACCTATGCTTTCTCAACGCCTGCAAAGAATTACAGATATGAGATCCTGATCCGGTATCCAATACCCAGGACGTAGAGTTTATTGATAGACAGTTTTCAATAACATACACACCTGAAACTGAAGCCGCAACTTGCTTCAGATCCTGTGTTCTGGCCTTCCAAGCCCTGCAATCTTTCTTCCAGTGTCCACTCTTATGACAGTAAAAGCATTCTTACTTATCCACAAGCTTCCCCGCTACCTTTTTTGCTTTTGTCTTTCCCTTCATATCCACCTTACTAACACCGCCCCTTGGTTTGGCGGGGGTTTTCTTCTTCTTTCCCTTGTCTTTTGCCTTGGACCTAGAAGAGGAAGATCCTCCTACAAACAAAGTGGATGTTTCCCTACCTTTCTGTAGGGTGCCCTCTGCACTCCTCAGCATGTTGAGGAGTTCTGAAAGTTCAACTTCCTTTTCCTGCAAGTTGAAGTTCAGGATGAACTGGGCGTAAGTGGAAGGAAGGGACTGAAGAATCACGTCCGTATAGAGCTCATTCTCCAACGTGGTCCCAAGGTCCGCGAGCTCCTCTATGTAGCCAATCATCTTAAACACGTGTTCTGCTTCCGATGATCCGACGACCAATCTTGCCGAAAACAACTTCTTCGACACTTCGTATTTAGCGATACGAGATTGCTCTCCATACAGTTCTTATGTATGGAGAAATATGGATTCGAGGTCCATATTCTCGTGCCTCCTCTGATGTTCGTTGTCCATAGAGGCAAGCACGAGACACTTGGCCTTCGTGCAGTCGATTTCCCAGGTCTTGCGGATTTCCCTATCCACGACGCTGGTTTTGGGACCTGGGACAGGGGGAGCTTTGGTGGTAAGAAGATACCCCAACTTGTCATAAGTGATTGCCATTTTGACATTCCTGAGCCAATCTTTATAGTTTGGCCCTGCCGGTATATTTTTATCTAGAAGTAACTTAAGTCCAGTCATGATAAATGGTCGCTGCAATTAGGAGAGAGAGAAGAAACACTTTAGCATGATGCTCTTGCAAGTTTAGAGTGGTTTTTAATTTGTCTAAACAGGATGGCTCCCACTGTCTCTCGAATCCCTCCTCAAACCATAAAGGAAGAATTAGTCGGGATCAATCTCACCGTACAATACTTGCTTAACCGTTCAGCCAGGCCAGTGTCGGTACTTCGAGGGAGGTTTTCCAACGCTTTCGTGAAGTTCCTTAATTAAATAACCTCTTTTCCCTGTGGGCGTAGCCCCGCTAACACCTTTCTAGACACCTACTTGGTTTATAGCATTGATCGTTAAGTGAGAAAGTTCCGGAGGAGTAGCATATACTCACAGTAGGATCGGGATGAAAATATCATTGCGTGACAAAACTGAAGGAATCCTACCAGAATCATCACACTCCAAATGGTATGCAGCGCTAGCAAGTTTCAGTTCTTTTGAAACTCCCGATGTGGATTTTTTCCCCATGCTCTTATGACCTTGACTTTGGCCAATAAATCATAAGTCACATGTCAAGTTCTACCCGTCATTCTCCAGGTTAATTTGAGCCCACCCGCACATACCCTTGACTTTGGCCAACAAGGTAGAACGACTGCCCCAAACCAACACATCTATCTATGCTGCACATGAATACCCAATAGCTATCAATCACTATGCCTTGACTTTGGCCAACAAACTTAGCTTGAATACTTATTAACCATTCATGTGAAACGACGGAAGGCTACGAATGGTTTTGGCGAAACCGTGAACGTAGTGAACTTGATATAATCGATGGAACGAGATAGCTTTCAAAAGGAGTGGTTCAAGCTCCGCATTTAAAAGTTTGGTTTTGAAAAGAACCGAGTGGTTTTGAAAGTGTTCCAACGACTGTTACTAGGTTTATTTTTTTTCTTGCATTAATTCCAATGCGTCCCATCATTTAATCCTACCATTGCAGAAAACAACGAAAATATGACGTACGCTTATGCCATCCGCATTCGCCACGGGGTCCCGTCATCACCCGTTAGGTTACTTAACTAACGACAGAGCGGGGGCTAGACTAGCGCGGATGCAAAACATAAGCAACGCCTAAATAGATATCATATAGATATATATAAACATTCGTCACATGCAATGACAGCCATTCCAGATCCCAGATGAATACATTGGATATACTAGGAATCCGCATTTTGTACGAGCCTGTAACGAAGAACGGATTACACGGTCGCGATGAATAGCCAAACCTTACCCTAGACCCCTATGGATGCGGCAAACTACCCGCCAAGTATCCGAAGTGAAGCAACCTCCCTCAACAACGTGATTAGGCCACTCGGCACTTCGAGGTACCCGGTAGTTTGTGCACCCCACCTTGGGTCTATCCTAGGAGAAAAAACAGTAAAAAGAAATTATACAATGACGGCTACAACTCCGACCCGGTTGTGCGGCCATACAAATAATATTACATCAATTTACATATTACAAGAATTGAAAGAATAAGAAAACTCTCATCTCACAACCCCCCAGCTATTCATCCGCCACAATCCAACGAATTCATATACACAAACCATCAACATTACAGATCACAGATATGTATAACCCCCACTAATCGATGTATAGCGACTAGCGGACGTTCAATACATATATCACATCACAGATATAACCCATTAGCCAAAGTGTAAAGAAGTTCGATCAAAAATACGGATTTGTGACCACCCCAAAAACCAACTTGTTCTCTGGAAAATCTGGGTGGAAACAAACTATATCAAAAATCACAAAACAGTAGCAGAAGAACATTGCAGGAAAAACGACCCACGACCGAGTCAACTTGGCCGTGGATCCGCGGTGAGTTGGTCGACTCGCTAGCTCATTTTTCTTCTGTGTTCTGTAAAAACCCTGAACCAATTTTTGAAGTATGATTTATTATTTTTAGAGCAGAAATAAAAATCGGCAGAAACTAGGGTTTTAGAAAATGTGTTTTGCGATTTTTTCCGATCGAAGTTCTAAATACTTTGCTAACTAGTTAGTTTGTGTTTAACTAGGCTCTGATACCACTGTAAGTCCACGTTGCCTACCCCGGTGCTTGCGGGGAGGCGGAAACGTTATGAAAAATCGGATTTTTACAACACTAGGCAACATGGACTATGTAAAGGAGGGATCTTTGCTAAACAAAACTAACTACAAAGCTAAAGAGAGTTAGCTACTCGGAAAGGGGGTTATACCTAGGTCTTCAAGTCCTTCTCTTCTTGCTCCTTGGAGTGAAAGAACGGATCGTCTCGTCGCCTTCTCTTGCCGAAGAAAGATCCACCCAAGGGCCTCTACCTTTGGCTCCAACCTCAAACTAGAAGTAACTAAGGTGCTTGGTGTGCTAAACCTAGGACCTTAGAAAGAGTAGAGAGTATTTTTTGAAGGGATTATCTCAAGCTCAAATGGTTCTCACCTCATGAGAGGGGAGAGCTAGAGAGAGAGGAAGAGGAGGAGAGAGAATGAAAATGATCAAGTGAGAAGAATAATGCAACCTTCTCACATATATGTGATTTATGAAAAATTGATAATTAGCTAAAGATAATTGTCATGGTTAATCAAGAAATGACCATTATCATTTCATATTAAATGCTTTTGCAAGGATCAAAGAGCATCTTTCATATGGAATGATGATGGTCAACTTGTCAACCTAGGTCAACAAGTCAAGAATAGTCAAATGGTCAACAACCCTAACCATGCACAATTATAATTAACTAATATTAATAAATCATAATTCACACATAAACATTAGGGTTAAGAAAATGACAATGGTCATCAACCCTAATGAAAGTCCTCTGCCTCTGTCTCAGTCAACTGTGCATACACACCCGTATCCGTGTTTCGAGGAACACGAATACAATGAGATAAAACCAATCCCAAATCATATACTAGGATCCGGATTAAACCAAGGCCCACTAGTATAAGCTGTCCGGACACCAAACGTGCACAAGTGCGCGGATGTGAACGAACCCCGTCGCAAAACCTTGCGACCTCTACTCATTTTGCCTAAAGGCAAATAACCCTCTGTGTGGGACTCTAAAGACTCGACACTACGCTGGCAGTGGGTTTAACCACAGACCGCAAGCGACACTAGCTGTACGTAACGGTCCCCAAGTAGATGCCGATAAGAAGACTGACGAGGTAAACCCATCTGAACTCCTACTGAGCCTGTATGTGACAGTCTCCGTACAGTCCGGTCTGTTCGTCTAAGAACATCGCATGGCGGGCCTAGGGGGCGGTAAACATCAGTCCCCTACTAGCGGTACAAGTCGTGTCGGAGTGTAGCCCAGAACACCTGAGATAACACTGGAAACCTACCAGTCTATCTCGCTTGCCCTGGCCAGGGACTTTGTGTAATGGCTCTCCTAGACACAGCGCGATATCAACCCCCAATACCGGGAGAGACGAATCCTGTCTAACCGTCACTGCCTCCAAGTGCTTCGGGACTGCACCCAAAAACTACCTGTTTCCACGACTCCTTTGAGCCGTGGTAGGGTAGTAATCAAAGTCCAGTGGGAACACACTCGAGGCGAAGTGACAGTGTCAAGTCAACGGACTAAGCTGTACTCATGTCACCTGGGAACTGATAACTGACGATAGGTATAATACCAACCAACAGTTCCCGACGAGTCCTGTCCAGTGAACTCGTAACCTAACGAGCACCCGCATACTATCCCAAGTACGACGTACTGACGGCTGTGGGACAGACCGTCTCCCAAGCTGGGATGAGAAGCGCATACGCTAGTCTACTCCGGAGTATCGATGCCAGTCTCGATAGTCCTACGACTAGGGACCTGCATAAGGATGTGCTTGTAGATTACCCAGCCCCCACGAGTGTGACTGCCATCACAACGCTGGTAATCAAGCAAAGATCCTAAGGGCTCCACTAATGTGTAAAGGCGATATGCTAAAAGAAACACATGCACACATTAAAGAAGAAATAAACCAAGTAGCATACTACTATTTTGAGCAAGATTGTCAATACAAGGTGAATATCCCAAGCTTTCATCAAGTAATATATATACTAGTATGATACGGTAATGGCCTCTAGGGCATATACACTAACAGTTTTTTCCTCCTGCAAGTTGTAAGGATCTTACCAGAGAGTTTTGAAAGGACTTACAAGTGTCGTTCACCATATGGAGATATTGTGGAATTTTATGGGAACATATTGTTAGTTATATGTATGCCCTAGAGGCCATTACTGTACATTGGATGTATATTGTAGTGGATGCTGGGACATATATAGGTAGGACTTTCTTGCTCGACATGATAGTACGCTATCTGGTTGCTCTTTATCTTAACATGTATACTTTCTGTCTCTCTGATTACATGTTGATAAAGCCCTTAGGATGTGTACTCGACTTCCAGGACTATGATGAAGATCATACTAGTGGGGCCTGGGTAGTCAATGAGTACATCCTTCATTGTTCCTAGTCGTGGGAATATCGAGACGGGGCATCGATATTCCAGAGTAGACTAGCGTATATCTTCTCGACCCATGTGATGGGCGATGGATGATCCCATATCCATTGGTGTTTGACATCAAAGATGGTATGCGGGTGCTCAGTGGAGACTGGGTACACTGAACGGACTCGCCGAGAACTCCCAGATGGTATTATACCTCACGTCAGATGGCAGTTCTCTGGTGACACTGGTACAGCTTAGTCTGTTGACCCGAGATCGTCATAGAGTCTTGTGTGTCTCCCACTGTGCTTTGATTTCCACCCTACCACGGCTCTACTGAGTTGTGCAAACAGGTGGTTATTGGGTACAGTCCCGATTCACATGGAGGCAATGAGCGATAGGAGGGGATTCGTCTCTCCCGGTATTGGGGGTTGATGTTGTGCTATGCTCGACTGGCCATAACAGGAAATCCCTGGCCAGGGTTGCAGTGATATACTGGTAAGAGTTATCAGTAGTTTCACGAATGTTATGGACCTCACGTCGGCATGACTTATCAAGCTACTTGGGTCTGACGTTTACCACCCCTAGGCGAGATATGCGACATATCAGACGAACAGACTGGACTGTACGGTAAGTGTTACTGGTTGGATTCACAGGAGTGTGAGCGGGCTTGCTCGTCGATCTTCTGATCGCTCAATACCCGGGTGGCCGTTACATTTAGCAGACCGCTTGCGGCTTGTGGGTGTTTGATATGATCATCATCTGCTGCCGGCGTATTGACGAGTCTTTAGAGTCCTACACAGAGGTTTCCTGGCTCAAGCGAAACGAAATAGGAGCGCATATGAGATATGTGCGGGACCGAGAATAATGCGTGTATGTGATACCGTATTCTATTCTCGCGATGAATGTATCGAATGGTTGTATGTGATATAACCTAGTTATCGAATCAAGGATTGATTCGATAAGCCGATACATTGGATACTAGTCGGTTATATGCGACATGACCGGATCATTGAATCAAGTGTTGATTTAATGATTTAATGTATAATTATATATTTGATATATTACTTTGCATTAACTAGTATTGGTTCACTTTAAATGGATTTACTCACTTGAAATGCACATTGTATATGTGATATATTTTTTTGTGCACTTGTTTGTATCATGTTTGATGATACATGCAAGCTTGGGTTTGTGTAAAGAATTGACCATGATTATATGAATGGTTAGGGTTTCTTTTTATTTACTTATTCATTTATCTATTTATTTATTTTATTTTTTTCATTTAGAAAAGATAAAGAGAAAAGAATGGTTGCTAGTTTTGTTTTTCTTTGAAGCTTCTTGAAGCTTTGAACAAGTCCACCATTCTTGTCTCTTCCTTAACCCTAACCATTCAAGTTAACCATAGTCTATTCTCTACACCTAACTAAGGTTGCCAAATGATAAGTATTCATTTGTTTTTCTTTTTAAAAATACTTATCATAATATTATCTCTTCTTCTTCTTCTTCTTCTTCAAGAAGAGAAAGCTTGATAGCTTCAATGGCAACTTGAGCTAATGAGTGAGAAATCCAATTCTAAAGTGAACCCACTTCCTATTTCTTCATCCTCTACCTCTTGCCAAGTTGTATATGGTGTTTCCTTCATAAGTTTTCAAGACTTGGTGAAGTCGGAGTTTGATCTTGTGATGCCTCGACGTAGATCATCTTCGGCATCGAAGCCGACGATCAAGCCCGCCCATTTCTTCGATGAAGCCGATGCTAGAGTTCGGGATCCGACTTGGACAGCGGAGGGACATCGTCGCGGAGCTTAGTCAGTGGTGGACCGGATCTACAAAGGTTGTAGTCACTTTCCTTTAGCATTTAATTCATTTACATGCTTGCATCGCCTATATATCTAGTTAACGATCCGTATTAGGGTTTGTAGGAACTTGTAAAATTTGAAATTGACATGGTTGATACCTTGTGAGACCTCTTGAGAGTGCCTAGGAACCCTACAGTGGTATCAAAGCCTAGCTAGAGCCTTAGGCGGTGCGTAGACGAAGTTTGAAACCCGAACGATCCCGAAACCCTAATCCGAGACCACTCTCTGACCAATTTTTGAAAATGTGGATTTTTCAATATTAAAAATATGCAGAAAATTCAGCAGGGTTTTCTAAGAAAAACTGTGAAAAACGAGATCATGATTCCACTACAGTGCGGCGGAACCGCGGCATTAGCATGGCTAATGCGGCGGTTCCGCGGCACGTTTGTCCCTTTTCCCAGTACTTTTTACACAGTAACTCTTACATTTTAATGCTGTATTTTCTGGGAATTTTTAATTTGACTCAAGAGTTGAGTGTTCTGGGGTTGTATTGGGAGTTCGTAGATTCGATCGGATTGTCAAATTTTGTCTATGTGTTTTTCCGGATAATTTTTTGAATATGTTAAAAAAGTTCGACCGGATATAAATACCCAATTTTTCCCCTGCCGGGAAATTTCCAATTGTTGGATTTTTCCGTAGTTTAATCACGTTCTAAGTAGTGCAAGTGACGCGATGGTCCCTCTAGAAGACAACAAACCTTAACTCGATTATGTGACCGTCTTGAACTGCCCTTTGAACCTTCGGGTTTGGGGCAGTACGGCGTGCCACATGTGAGACGTTGGCTTGACCCTTCTACGGCTGGACCGTTGGTACTGAGGTACAAACTGAATGTTTTTAGACTTATTTCATGTGTTGAGTTGTATCGGGAAAACTTGGGTGTTCGAATGTTCGATCGGAAAGTTTAACATTTTCTGTTTATCCGGAATGTGATACAATACTTGGAATTCGCAAATAGTTATGAGATGACTGGATGAATGTTATAAACATGGCAGTTTAGTCTCACTTGATCGGTTGCCACGAAATTTTGATGCGATCAAAAGTCCGTTGCAATCACGTAGCGTACGCGGATACTCGCCGGGTAAATTTAATAGACAGCCTCACTCCATAGCCCCGACCAAGTGACTGTAGGAGAACCCCGTCGCCGAAAGCATCCGTTCGGGTGCTCGAGGCAGCGGTGTTCCGCCTTGGTGCACTTTGTCGACGGCGTCGGGGGTGCGGCCGCCTACTGAAGTTTGCGACGAGCATTCGATCAAAATGTCTGGAATCTTGTTGAATTGCCCGACTTTATATTGAAAAGCGTTTTCGATAATGAGACTAAAATGCGGGGTTTATAATTGTTAGGCATGCGATGTCTAAGGAATTCATTTGATTAGGCATGCGATGTCTAAAGAGGTTGCGGATTCCAACTGTTGTAGTTTTACACTTTCTTTTCTGAGACCGTAAGTGTAATATGTGATATCGCCGGTTTCGTTGCTATATGTCAACGACAATTGGGATGCGCATATTTACTTACGTTGATGACATGTGATGTTATGTGTTGCTGGATATGTTATATTGGATCATCGTGTTCGAATAGCCGGTTTTTTTTTATGTGAGATGAGTGTTTTTTCATTTTCATTCATGTAAAAACTTGTATGTAATATTCTTTTATTGGGACACTTCCAGGTTGCGGATGATGTCACCATTTGTATATTTTTTACATTTCCGCATTAGGATAGACCCAAGGAGGGGAGCACAAGTAACCGGGTTCTGGGGTCCAGTGGGAGACCAACTCGAGGAGTCGAGTCCGGGTCTCCTAACCCTAGAATTGGTAGGGTTGCTTGCCGCTCTCGTAGGGGTCTAGGGGTGTGGGATTGGCTATTCATCACGACCGTGGAATCCGTGTTTTATACTGGCTCGTATTAAAAACACGGACGTCCTAGTATATCCAATATTTCATATGATATTTTCTGCTGCGTTATCTGTGATGTGATCATGTGATGTTCTGTGATAGATATAATATATAGTATATATGATATATTATATAGACGTTGCTTATGTTTTACACCCGCACTAGCCCTGCCCCGCTCTGCCGTTAGTTACCTAACCTGACGGTGCAGACGGGACATCGAGGCGAATGCGGATGGCATAAGCGTACGTTATATTTATCTGTGATGATTAGGTAATTTAAATGATGGGATATTCATTAATGAGATTAATGAAAGAAAATAAACCTAATTGATGTTGTGGAATCGAATTTCAAATAAAAACAGGTAGCTATAGTTCTTGCTTTGCATCGCGGTGTTCCTTGTAGAACATCCTGCACCTTATTCGATAAGGAAAGGACCGAGATCCCTTCACCGGGAGTGACTCCTTTAGCAATAACTGGCAGATGCTATATCACTCGGTTTGTCTTTTGATTGCTTCTATAGTTTCTGCTTTGCACAGTGATATATATGATATATCCCGCACCTCATTCGACGTGGAAAGGGCCGACAATCCCTTCACCGGGAGTGACCCCTTTAGCAAAACTAGAAAAAAGCCTCAAAAACATTCCATTTAAAAACCATTTGATTCCGCAACGAGATCAAGTTTAAAGCGTTAATGGTTTTCATAAAAACCATTCGCAACCCTCCGTCATTTTAGGAAGTAGAGTACTTAGTATTCGTGCTGTGTTTGTTGACCATAGTCAAGGCACAGTGTACGGTAGCTAAGTGATGTCTTCCTACACCGCATATGATGCGATTAGTTAGGACAGTCGCGTGACTTTGTTGACCTTAGTTAAGGGTCATGTGGGTGGGTTTAATTAATCACGAAATGACGGGTAGAACTTGACTAGTACTTTTGATTTGTTGACCATAGTTAAGGTCATAGGTGCTAGGGGTAAAAACCATTATCGGGAGTTTCAAGTGTTGAAACTTGCAATGAGATTGCATACCTTCTATGTGATAGTTGGATCCCGATACCCACTGCGAGTAATTGTTACTCCTGAGAGAGTTTTGCACTTTGCAATTAGCCGATCAAGTAGGTGTCTAGAAAGGTGTCAACGGGGTTACGCCTCTGGGAAAACGAGGTTTACTGTAATTAGGTCCGTGCGAAAGCACGGGGAACCTCCCTCAAAGTACCGACACTGGCCTGGCTGAAAGATTGGCGAACTTGTAGAGTGTAATTAATCCCGGCTAGTCTTTCCTTTTAGGGTTTGAAAGAAGATTTGATAAAAACAGTGGGAGCCATCCTGATTAGATAAAATATATAACCAATCTGATCTTGAAAGAGCGCACGCTGAGTGTTTTCTTCTCTCTCTCTCTCCAGGTAGCGACCATATCACGCCTTAATCAAGATAATAATATGGATGTATTTACCGAACCTGCTTGTTATACTGAGCTGGGGAACGTTGGTCCCGCTCCAACTTATAATTGTTATAAGACAGAGCAGGAAATAGGGGAATACCAGAATTCCTATGCCGCCCAAACGAAGAAAGTGCATATGATGCATCTCCTTCGGGTGTGTTCATTACAAAGAACTGTTTCTCAGTATTCTCTGCATCCTGAGTATTTGATACCGGATCAGGATCCCAGATATGTAATCTATTACATAGGGCTACCGAAAGGTAGAAAGACTGAGAACGGGTGATAAGTTTCATGAGACAGAAAACGGGGCAAGTGTTGCAGCCAAGTCTGTTGGTCACTGTCACCCTGTATTACTAATACATTGATTCTGAACAAATGCTATTAGATACCGAACCTGATATACAAAATCATATTTATCTCTTTATTTGTTAAAGAAATGATAGAATTTTGTATTGATGGATAATGTTTTGAACATTTCCTATATCAAAAGTTGATCGGTTCAGGCACGTTATCTAAAAGCATTGACGTTCTAAATCAAACTACAGTTCCTAGTATACAGAACACAAACAAGAGGAAGAGTTCAGAAATAAACGAATCCTTCTTGAGGTATTGTAGACTAGGTCATATCAATGCGACCCGACTAGCTAAAGTTACATTAAAGATGCATGTTTACATCTGTTTGAATTTACATCTTGTGAAACTTGCCAGTCATGTCACAGAGATAAGATGACCACAGCTCTGTTTATTGGAAATAGAGAAAGAGTTAGTGAACTCTTGGGATGATACATGTTGATGTATGTAAGGTCCCTTGTCTACACATGCCAAGTACGGTTCTTTGTACTTCATTACATTCTCTGATAATCTCTCAAGATTCAGACATATGTTCCTGTTGAAACACAAGTCCGAGCCTTTTGAGATATTCACAGAATATAAGTTAGAAGTAGAGAACCAATACGGGTATAAGTATTATGTCCTTTGATGAGATCAAGGAGGAGAATACTTGAGCACGGAAATCCTGGACTATTCTAAAGGAGAATGAGATTCTCTCTCAGCATTACTCCTCCGTATACACCATAGCACGATGGTATATCGGGGCGGAGCAATTGCACCCTATTCGATATGGTGCGCTCTATGATGAGTACTACTGAGTTACCTGTTTCCTTTTGGGAGTTATACGCTTGAGAAGCTGCATACCTATTGAATAGGGTTCGAATCAGATCACAGCCTACCACTCCATATGAGATATGGTATGGGAAGAGCCCATGTCTTAAGCTAGTTAAGATTTGGGGTTGACCAGCCTATGTCTAAAAGCAAAATCCGAACAAGCTCGAGGCAAGGTCTGTAATGTAGAACTGGAAAGGTTCCAGCTATACAAACTACAGCAGATGATTTGATAAAACCAAATGATTCAATAGTTACCAACGAACCTCAGCCTCTCCGCCGAACTAGTAGGGTTCCTCACCCACCTGAGAGATACTTCGGTTCTCTATGACAGTGGGAGTGAGGATTGCATCATGAGATGATGACCCAACTAGTTTCGGGCTGGCCATCAGGAGTAAGACTCTGTAAGAATGGCTGGATGCTTAGCGATCTGAGATGGAATCCTTATACACCAACAAAGTATGGACTTTGGTTGCTATATCTGAAGGGTTAAATCCCCATCAGGAGAAAGTATATCTTGAGAAGATTACTTGGTGTAGATGGAAAAGTTGAGACTTTCAAAGCTAGACTTGTTAAAGGTTTTCGTCATCGACCAGGCGTGGATAATGATGAAACCTTTTTCCAGAAGCTATGCTTAAGTCTATCCAGATCCTACTTACCACGGCTACATACCATGAATACGATATCTGGCGGTTGGGTGCCATGACTGATTTTCTAAATACTGATTTAGAAGAGAACGTCTATAAGTACACAGCCAGAGGGCCTCGTAGACAGTGGGAGCAGCGGAAACGTGTGCAAGTTGCTTTACAGGATAAAGCAGGCATCGCGGAGTTGGAACATCTGTTTTGATGCGGTAGTCAAAGAGTTTGACTTCATCAAAATGGTAGATGAACCTTGTATGTACAAAATGGTAGTATGGAGTATGGTAATGATCCTCGTAGAGTACGTGGATGACATACTCTTGATAGGAAAGGAGTTTCCTACGCTACGATCGGTCGATCTCCTCTTATCACATTGATTCTCCATATAGGATCAAAGTGATACCTCCTAAATCCCAAGATTTGGATCTATGAGATAGATTTAAAGGGATGTTAGGGTTCTCACTAGGTATAGTGAGATTGTATCAATCGATCCTAGGGAGAATCACTGGAAAAGTTCCAGACTGATAAGCACGACTGAATGTCAGTCACAGGCATTGTCTTTACCCTCAGTAGAGGGACGGTATGTTGGAAGAGTTCCAAGCTTGATACCGTGGCAAACTAGACGATAAAGGCTGGTAACATCGCTATTAAAGATACTACCAAAGAGGCAGTTTGGGTGTATATTGGTTCATAAGATGAACTAGGTTCCTGCCATTGTATGACAATGGAAGTGTGGCTTTGGCCCTGGAACCCTGGTCCCATCAGTGACCCAGACATATTCTGAGGAAGCATCACCTGATCATGGAGATAATTGATCTCCGGGGTGATCGAGGTTAGGAGAGTAGACTCAGAGGACAACACGGCGGATCCACTCACGAAGGCCTTTTCCCAGAGAGAGACTCATAAGGGATGGTTGAGTATTAGATACTGCAACCACTGCTACAGATAGCCCTAGTGCAAGTGGGAGATTGTTAGTTATATGTATGCCCTAGAGGCCATTACTGTACATTAGATGTATATTGTGGTGGATGCTGGGACATATATATGTAAGTCTACGTTAGCGCCCCGGCAGTCTACAGACGCCAAATGCGGAACAAAAACTTTTAAACTTGGCGCTATCGTATACTTTAACCCGGATCTGCCATTATTGCTAAACTAACAAACTGTAAAGAGTGTAGAATGGTTATACCGAACGATCCGAGTCCTTCGTTCTTCAACCATCATCCCACGCTCCGTTGCGGCTGCTCCGATCTCGTCGATCTCCGATCTCCTCGTCGAGGTGGCACCACATGATCGGTTCTTTAAACGGGCTCCCGCCTCTGACTCGAGGCAACTCGATCGTCAAGTTTGCTAAAAGAGACGACCAAGATTGATGTAGAGAATGAGTAGATGACTTTGTCTCACTTCGTCCAAATCCGTGGACGATCGGTTAATGAAGTTGCCGAGGGAATCGGGTGATGGAATGAAATGGACTGTGAAATTCCATACACCGATAAAACCTATCATAATCTTTTCTCTCTAAAATGAAATCAACAAGTGAGAGTGAGAACAATGAGAGAGAGAGGGCAAGCCATATATATGAAGGAGGGAGGTGACCGTAGGAGCAAGTGGTGACAATAAGAGAAAGCTTCTCACTCTAAAAATATCTTAAGCAATCCAAGAAGCTTTAATAACAAAGCAAGAATCACTAAACCTAGTCACCCTTTAATAAATGCAACCAATGAAAACCCTACACCAATAAGCCTAGTCACCTCATCTAGAATATTCTAGAACACAGACTCACCTCATCTGTAGAAAAGATAAATCCGTCTTTAACCAAATGTTAAAAGACGGCTGATAGAAAACTGGAAACTGGCAACTTCCAAAAGTGATCCTGAAACGAATTTCAGGACAACCCCGAAACTGTATAAATATACCCGCATTTGTATTACGACCGAATACAAATGCAACTGAGACAAAGATATTATACCTACTCAATATAATACTCGGATCCGGCTTAAACCAAAGCCGACCAGTATCATCTGCCCGAAAACTGACACGTGCGTAACCGCATGTGCATTTTCCGAACCCTGCCATAAAACCATACGGCCTCTACAACGTTTCGCCCGAACTTGGGAAACTGTCTGTGGGGGACTCTAATGACTCGTCAGCACCCTGGCAGTGGGTTTAACCACAAACCGTCAGCGGCACTAGCTATGCGTAACGACTGCCCACGGACTGACCTCAAGGGTGGCCGAGGAGCGAACTCAAGGGAGACCGATGAGCGAACTCCTCCGAAAACCCTACTGAGCCTAACAGTGATAATGTATATACAGTCCGGTCCGTTCGTCTATGAGTATCGCATATCCGCCTAGGAGGCTAGTAACGTCAGACCCCCAATAGCAGTATAAGTCATGCGGAGTGAAGCCCAATAACACCCTGAGATACTACTGGAGTACCTACCAGTAAATCTCCTGCCACGGCCGTGGGCTTTGTGTAATGGCTCTCCTAGACACAGCACGATCTCGCCCCCAATACCGGGAGAGACGAATCCCCTGCCGATCCGCTCACGTGCCTCCATATGGCTCGGGACTGTACCCAAAAGCTACCTGTTTGCACGACTCCTTTGAGCCGTGGTAGGGTAGAAATCAAAGCACAGTGGGAACTCACACGAGACAAATGACGACCTTAGGTCGATGAACTAACCTGTACACATGTCACCAGGGAACTGCTATCTGACGGTAGATATAATACTAACTAGCAGATTCCCGGCGAGTCCTGTCCGGTGTACTCATAACCCAATGAGCACCTGTATACATCTTAGGTGATCCAACTGACACCAGTGGCTTGTGAGACCGGCCACCGCCCCTCGTCGGGGTCTCGACTGTACACACTAGTCTACTCCGGAGTATCGATGCCCTGTCTCGAAACTCCCACGACTAGGGACCACAATTAAGGATATGCATATAAACTACCCAACTCTCACGTATATGATCGCCATCATACTGTTGGTAGTAAAGCAAGATCCTAAGGGCTCTATCAAAGTGTAACATGCAATCAGTCACCTGAACATGTACACGACTGATAAAGGCAAACCAGATAGCATACTATCATTTCGAGTAAGACTGTCCTACCGGGATAGGTCCTCCGCAATCATTGCAATCACGTACCTGCGATCCAATAATTGACTATGAGGGCACTATCTCCAACAATCTCCCACTTGCACTCAAGGCTAATATTGCGATGTCGACTACTCACAGCCCGTGTGAAACCGAACATCCAACTCCTCTACTAATCAGTTTCACAAAGCCCGTTTGTAAAACTATTGTGTTCGAGAAATAGCCTCGGTGAGTGGATCCGCCTAGAAGTTTCTTTCTGTATCTCTCTTAATCTCAAGTTCGCGGAGAAAACCATCTCCCGAATTGAGTAATACCTGTCTTAGAATATGTCTGGATATCTGATGGGACCTTAGTTAATAAATGAACTCCATATCCAAAACTTCTTAGACTGTACGGATCACTGAACCTAATCAGTATCCGGCACCATGCCACCCACAGTATCCTCTTGGACCACCTGTCCATAATACTGTCCCTCGTCAGAGGGAAAACTATAACTCTGACAATCACTCTGTCAACCATGTCACCTTTGAAGCCTGGAATGATAACCGTCTCCCGAAAGAGGCTGCCGTTATCAAATCCATAGAACATGTACTAATGTTCTAAAACTGCTTCCTTATGTTTCTCCAGGATTGGATTAATACAATCTTATTGCATCTAGTGCAAAAACAACATTTGGTGTGGTACTTGACATCTCATGATTGACTCAATTGCCTAAGCAAGTGATCTGCCAATCATGCTCATCCCTCTCCCCTTTAGTCTGTAAGACACCTTTAGAGAGGGTGACTCCATCACCTGCAGGTACACCACCATGCTAGGAGTCAACTATTCCAAAAACCATTAGAATATCTGTCAAAGTACCCACATTGGAAAACCACCCAAATCTAGATCTAAAACCATAGATCCAGAAATCAGAATGTCAATATTATATCCATGTCCTGTCTGGAGAAACAACTGTGTGACGACCATAGTACAACCGATCGTAGTATAGGAATTTTACTTCCTACTCTGTGTATGTCATCCAGATACCATGACATCACACCCTACTACCTTCTTAACTGATCCATCCCCTATTCTGATTGAAGTCAAACCCATGACTGTCATATCAAAATTAGATGATCTATCTCCGCTATAACTGCTCAAGTCTATAAATAGACATAAGCTACTTGCCCACCATGCTTCCGTTGCTCCCACTGACTACGACAACCCTCCTACCGGGTCTCATATCCTGGAACAACAGTAGTGTCAAGTCTGGGTAGATAAGAACCTCCCTGTCACCGTCCTTGAGGCTACCGAAGTACCTCTCGGGTGTCTGAGGTTACCTACCATACCTGCGGAGTGGCTATTGGAATGTCAAACCTGATTGAATGTATAGGTCCTATTAAATTTTTCCGTAATCGTTCGCGGTTCTGGAATCACTTCCAGTTCTACCATACTCCCACTACTGTTTTCTGAAAAAGATCCATTTTACTAAAACTGTGGCGAGTCAAGAACAATATCACTATTGATCTTCCAAATGGTAGAATATCAACCCTCGTCATAGCCAGGGTCAACCCACAAACAGCCATTACAGAAACGTGCCCTGAGTTATCCAGTGTCTGGTTTTAATCATAAGCTGGACAACTCCCCGTACCTTAATATCTTTTAAGGTACGAACTATTCTATATCCAATATAGAAACTTTGGCACTTATTTAATTGGAACCATATTCAATCCATGCATCTGTCTCCAGTGCATATCAATTTAATGGAAAGAGGCTAATCAGCATTACTCTACTTAGGAATCCATCCAATTATGAGTAACCTGAAAGAGAAACACGTTTCTCAAAACCATCACTATCATCTGAATACCAATCAAAAGAATCTACATCTTCGATCTCTTTGAAGAATCCCGATACTTGTGATACCTGGTTCTCTACTTTATTCTTATACCCACAACTTCTCAAAACTTAGACCTTGTATTTCTACGAAACACTCGTCTAAATACTAGAGAAGTTATAAGTAAACAGAACATAGTACGAGGACCTACCCCTTTGTCCTGATGGACACTGGACAACATACAATACTCTGTATAAGTCCGCTGAGTTTAAACAACTCATAACCTGTGCGTTGTAGGTGGAAAACTGTACCCTGGCGATTTCCTCAAATATCATCAATTACAACGAATTCCGATATAATGAGGATGATCACCTAATTCCCAATATCTTACTCCCACTCATCATCTGTAAAACCACACAGATATGATAATGAAACCTGGTAAATACATACCCTTGGAGTAAGTGTCTAATCGGGAAAACAGTTTTTCCTTAACAATGCACTGAAACATGAAAATGTTTCGTAGGGGTATCCTGGTATTCATAGCAATGCCTCTTCCATAATCCAATTCATGACTTTAACCGTATATTTTATTGCCATCTCTCCAAATCCCTTTATTTGTCTTTAGTCGTTACCTTCTGTGCACCATCGTTAGGCTAAATGGTTTTCTTCCTTCCCTACCGTTCGGCACCAGCCTATGGTTTGGAAGAAGACTATCCAGTAAGCATAATAGGTGTACCCTCCTAAACCAAGGAGTACTCGCAACTGAGAGAAGGTGATGATAAAAGACAACTGAATAATACCTTATTCTTTCAAAGGTGAAATAGGAGTGGCGATGAAGTACGCGGTTTTGGTCGTGAATGATATCAGTCACAATTTACTTTGCCCTCTTTCTAATCCCTTTATTTTGTCTTTACACATTGCCTTCTGCACACCCTACTTAGGCTAATTGGTTTTCTTCATTCCCTACCTTTCGGCACCAGCCTATGGTTTGGAATAAGACTATCCAATAAGCGTAATAGGTGTACTCTCCTAAACCAAGGAGCTCTCGCAACCTGAGAGAAGGTGATAATAAAAGACAACTGAATAAACCAATTCTATTTATCCTGAACCTGGATCCATCCCCGAAGAAGTCCCTTCGAGTTCGTATATAACCATACGATGGATCTATCCAATGGAAGTGGATATCCGTAGTAATACGGGTGTTCTGAGAAATGCAAAGGGTAAAAGAAGGAGTGGCAATGACTTATGCAACTCAGACAATCCAAAAGCCAGTATTTTAAGAAGGTTCGGTCAACCTGGTCACTGAGTCATAGTCTAGGGTCGGTCAAAGGTCGCTGCCAAAGAGAGAGGGAGAAAAGAAACACTCTGCGTGCACTCTAACCTAGATCAGAATGGTCATCATTTTATCTAATCCGGAAACCTCCCACTGTCCTGTCAAATTCTCCTCCAAACCTAAAGAAGAATCAATCGGGATCACCCGAAGAGTAAACCAACTCATCAGTGGGAATCAGGATCCAACTCTCATCGCATGATAACGTGATGGAATGCATCCACGTTACTCATACTCCAGAAGGTATGCGCATACTCGGCAAGTTTCAGTTTCTTTAGAAACTCCTGATATGATTTTTGCCCCATGCTCTTATAACCTTGGCTTTGGTCAAAGTGTCATAAGTCACATGCCAAGTTCTACCCATCACTATCTTGTCAATTTGAACCCACCCGCACATGCCCCTAACTTTGGCCAATCGGAAGAACGACTGTCCCAAACTAACTCATCTATCTATGCAACAATTGAATACCCAGCAGCTACCAAACACTATGCCTTAACTTTGGCTAAAATGCATAGCTTGAATACTACTAAATACCCAAAAGAAGTGACGGAGGGCTACGGCTGGTTTTTGGCGAAAAACCTTTAGCGTAGTGAATTTGATATCGCTGAAGGAACCTGATAGCTTTTTAAAATATAGTGGCGAAAACCTTTTGCTAAAGAGGTCACTCCCGGTAAAGGGATCTCGGCTCTTTCCTCGTGGAATGAGGTGCAGGATATTCCACTGAATACCGCTATGCAAAGCAACTTGTAATCGACTATAGTGAAGTTATTACTCTGACGCAAATTTCTGTCCAAGGGGTCAGTCCCGGTGAAGGGATATCGGCCCTTGCCCCGTCGAATGAGGTGCAGGATATTCCACTGAATACCGCTATGCATAACAAAAGGAAACGTCTTTGTAACAATACTTTTTAAATTGTTCCAACAACTGTATACAGGTTTGTTTTACTTTGCATTGATCAGAATCAACGCAGTCCCATCAATCAATCACACCAGAAAAGAACGAAAATAAAATGTACGTATATGCCATCCACATTCGTCACTGGGTCCCGTCATCACCCGTTAGGTTACTTAACTAACGACAGAGCGGGGACTGGACTAGCGCGGGTGTAAAACATATACAACATCTAATAGTATATAAACCAATATACATAATCGCTCCAGGCGTGATAATATGCAACATTACAGAAAAGTAATAAGCATCACAGAATAATACAGATAATCTGGGATCCCCGAGTTTCACAGAGCCGCTGCTGAAACTCGACGTTCCCCTGTCGTGTGGATAGCCTGTGCAATGAAACCTAGACCCCTACGGGTGCAGCAAGTTACCCGCCAAAACCTGAAGCGAGGTAGTCCCCACAGCATAGTGAATGGAACACCCGGCACTTCACGGAATCCGGTAAATTGAGCACCCCTCCTTGGGTCAACCTGTACCCCCTGCGAGTGCGGCGAATAGTCTGCCAATTCTGAAGTGGGACCCCTCTGCCTCTCAAAGCCATGAGATGCGGACCCGTTGCCCTCCCGAACCCGGCTATCCGTGCACTCCGTCTCGGGGTAAAACCTAGTACAGTAATGAAAAATAGTACAATAGGTACATCGACCGCAACCTGGTCGTGCCCCAAAAGAATATTATACAACAGGCAGTGACGGCAGTCCACAAGTTGGACGCTCGCCCCGCAATATCAAATGTACAAATGAATACAAACTGTACAACCATTGCACACTGATATCCACCACGACAAATCCGCAACAACACAGCACAACACAGAACATCAACGCGAATGTCACGTTCGCAAACCCGTCTAAAAGAACTATAGCAATCAAACGCGGTTTACCGATCAAATTACATTCCCGGTCGGAGATATAATGTAAGCACTGTAAACTAACGTGTTTAAATTACGATCGACCAAAGACCAATTATCAAAAAGTGGGCCCCACTGCTTACTGGTGAACAGTAACAAAACCTGGGCCAAAACTTTATATACCAAAAATCCCAAAATCCAACACAGAACATACTGGAAAAATTTGGGAGCACGTGCTCCTCACATGGCCGCGGAAGCGCGGCCAAACCATGGGTTTGGCCGCCCTTCCGCGGCGACTTGGAGGAGTCACGACCCCAAATTTCTTCGTGGTTCTTAGAATTCCCTGCACAGATTTTTAAGACATCCAGAAATAAATTTTGAGACCCTTTAAAATTAACAGAAACTGTCAGGTAGGATTTTTGCAATTTTTGTTTTTCGGTCGGATCGATGTTTTAAACGCGTTAGCACAAGTTAGAATAGCAAAATGGTGAGGCTCTGATACCACTGTAAGTCTACGTTAGCGCCCCGGCAGTCTACAGACGCCAAATGCGGAACAAAAACTTTTAAACTTGGCGCTATCGTATACTTTAACCCGGATCTGCCATTATTGCTAAACTAACAAACTGTAAAGAGTGTAGAATGGTTATACCGAACGATCCGAGTCCTTCGTTCTTCAACCATCATCCCACGCTCCGTTGCGGCTGCTCCGATCTCGTCGATCTCCGATCTCCTCGTCGAGGTGGCACCACATGATCGGTTCTTTAAACGGGCTCCCGCCTCTGACTCGAGGCAACTCGATCGTCAAGTTTGCTAAAAGAGACGACCAAGATTGATGTAGAGAATGAGTAGATGACTTTGTCTCACTTCGTCCAAATCCGTGGACGATCGGTTAATGAAGTTGCCGAAGGAATCGGGTGATGGAATGAAATGGACTGTGAAATTCCATACACCGATAAAACCTATCATAATCTTTTCTCTCTAAAATGAAATCAACAAGTGAGAGTGAGAACAATGAGAGAGAGAGGGCAAGCCATATATATGAAGGAGGGGGGTGACCGTAGGAGCAAGTGGTGACAATAAGAGAAAGCTTCTCACTCTAAAAATATCTTAAGCAATCCAAGAAGCTTTAATAACAAAGCATGAATCACTAAACCTAGTCACCCTTTAATAAATGCAACCAATGAAAACCCTACACCAATAAGCCTAGTCACCTCATCTAGAATATTCTAGAACACAGACTCACCTCATCTGTAGAAAAGATAAATCCGTCTTTAACCAAATGTTAAAAGACGGCTGATAGAAAACTGGAAACCGGCAACTTCCAAAAGTGATCCTGAAACGAATTTCAGGACAACCCCGAAACTGTATAAATATACCCGCATTTGTATTACGACCGAATACAAATGCAACTGAGACAAAGATATTATACCTACTCAATATAATACTCGGATCCGGCTTAAACCAAAGCCGACCAGTATCATCTGCCCGAAAACTGACACGTGCGTAAACGCACGTGCATTTTCCGAACCCTGCCATAAAACCATACGGCCTCTACAACGTTTCGCCCGAACTTGGGAAACTGTCTGTGGGGGACTCTAATGACTCGTCAGCACCCTGGCAGTGGGTTTAACCACAAACCGTCAGCGGCACTAGCTATGCGTAACGACTGCCCACGGACTGACCTCAAGGGTGGACGAGGAGCGAACTCAAGGGAGACCGATGAGCGAACTCCTCAGAAAACCCTACTGAGCCTAACAGTGACAATGTATATACAGTCCGGTCCGTTCGTCTATGAGTATCGCATATCCGCCTAGGGGGCTAGTAACGTCAGACCCCCAATAGCAGTATAAGTCATGTCGGAGTGAAGCCCAATAACACCCTGAGATACTACTGGAGTACCTACCAGTAAATCTCCTGCCACGGCCGTGGGCTTTGTGTAATGGCTCTCCTAGACACAGCACGATCTCGCCCCCAATACCGGGAGAGACGAATCCCCTGCCGATCCGCTCACGTGCCTCCATATGGCTCGGGACTGTACCCAAAAGCTACCTGTTTGCACGACTCCTTTGAGCCGTGGTAGGGTAGAAATCAAAGCACAGTGGGAACTCACACGAGACAAATGACGACCTCAGGTCGATGAACTAACCTGTACACATGTCACCAGGGAACTGCTATCTGACGGTAGATATAATACTAACTAGCAGATTCCCGGCGAGTCCTGTCCGGTGTACTCATAACCCAATGAGCACCTGTATACATCTTAGGTGATCCAACTGACACCAGTGGCTTGTGAGACCGGCCACCGCCCCTCGTCGGGGTCTCGACTGTACACACTAGTCTACTCCGGAGTATCGATGCCCTGTCTCGAAACTCCCACGACTAGGGACCACAATTAAGGATATGCATATAAACTACCCAACTCTCACGTATATGATCGCCATCATACTGTTGGTAGTAAAGCAAGATCCTAAGGGCTCTATCAAAGTGTAACATGCAATCAGTCACCTGAACATGTACACGACTGATAAAGGCAAACCAGATAGCATACTATCATTTCGAGTAAGACTGTCCTACCGGGATAGGTCCTCCGCAATCATTGCAATCACGTACCTGCGATCCAATAATTGACTATGAGGGCACTATCTCCAACAATATAGGTAGGACTTTCTTGCTCGACATGATAGTACGCTATCTGGTTGGTCTTTATCTTAACATGTATACTTTCCGTCTCTTTGATTACATGTTGATAAAGCCCTTAGGATGTGTACTCGACTTCCAAGACCATGATGAAGATCATACTAGTGGGGCCTGGGTAGTCAATGAGTACATCCTTCATTGTTCCTAGTCGTGGGAATATCGAGACGGGGCATCGATATTCCAGAGTAGACTAGCGTATATCTTCTCGACCCATGTGATGGGCGATGGATGATCCCATATCCATTGGTGTTTGACATCGAAGATGGTATGCGGGTGCTCAGTGGAGACTGGGTACACTGAACGGACTCGCCGAGAACTCCCAGATGGTATTATACCTCACGTCAGATGGCAGTTCTCTGGTGACACTGGTACATCTTAGTCTGTTGACCCGAGATCGTCATAGAGTCTTGTGTGTCTCCCACTGTGCTTTGATTTCCACCCTACCACGGTTCTACTGAGTTGTGCAAACAGGTGGTTATTGGGTACAGTCCCGATTCACATGGAGGCAATGAACGATAGGAGGGGATTCGTCTCTCCCGGTATTGGGGGTTGATGTTGTGCTATGCTCGACTGGCCATAACAGGAAATCCCTGGCCAGGGTTGCAGTGATATACTGGTAAGAGTTATCAGTAGTTTCACGAATGTTATGGACCTCAAGTCGGCATGACTTATCAAGCTACTGGGGTCTGACGTTTACCACTCCTAGGCGAGATATGCGATATATCAGACGAACAGACCGGACTGTACGGTAAGTGTTACTGGTTGGATTCACAGGAGTGTGAGCGGGCTTGCTCGTTGATCTTCTAATCGCTCAATACCCGGGTGGCCGTTACGTTTAGCAGACCGCTTGCGGCTTGTGGGTGTTTGATATGATCATCATCTGCTGCCGGCGTATTGACGAGTCTTTAGAGTCCTACACAGAGGTTTCCTGGCTCAAGCGAAACAAAATAGGAGCGCATATGAGATATGTGCGGGACCGAGAATAATGCGTGTATGTGATACCGTATTCTATTCTCGCGATGAATGTATCGAATGGTTGTATGTGATATAACCTAGTTATCGAATCAAGTATTGATTCGATAAGCCGATACATTGGATACTAGTCGGTTATATGCGACATGACCGGATCATTGAATCAAGTGTTGATTTAATGATTTAATGTATAATTATATATTTGATATATTACTTTGCATTAACTAGTATTGGTTCACTTTAAATGGATTTACTCACTTGAAATGCACATTGTATATATGATATATTTTTTTGTACTTGTTTGTATCATGTTTGATGATACATGCAAGCTTGGGTTTGTGTAAAGAATTGACCATGATTATATGAATGGTTAGGGTTTCTTTTTATATACTTATTCATTTATCTATTTATTTATTTTATTTTTTTCATTTAGAAAAGGTAAAGAGAAAAGAATGGTTGCTAGTTTTGTTTTTCTTTGAAGCTTCTTGAAGCTTTGAACAAGTCCACCATTCTTGTCTCTTCCTTAACCCTAACCATTCAAGTTAACCATAGTCTATTCTCTACACCTAACTAAGGTTGCCAAATGATAAGTATTCATTTGTTTTTCTTTTTAAAAATACTTATCATAATATTATCTCTTCTTCTTCTTCTTCTTCAAGAAGAGAAAGCTTGATAGCTTCAACGACAACTTGAGCTAATGAGTGAGAAATCCAATTCTAAAGTGAACCCACTTCCTATTTCTTCATCCTCTACCCCTTGCCAAGTTGTATAGGGTGTTTCCTTCACAAGTTTTCAAGACTTGGTGAAGTCGGAGTTTGATCTTGTGATGCCTCGACGTAGATCATCTTCCGCATCGAAGCCGACGATCAAGCCCGCCCATTTCTTCGATGAAGCCGATGCTAGAGTTCGTGATCCGACTTGGACAGCGGAGGGACATCGTCGCGGAGCTTTGTCAGTGGTGGACCGGATCTACAAAGGTTGTAGTCACTTTCCTTTAGCATTTAATTCGTTTACATGCTTGCATCGCCTATATATCTAGTTAACGATCCGTATTAGGGTTTGTAGGCACTTGTAAAATTTGAAATTGGCATGGTTGATGCCTTGTGAGACCTCTTGAGAGTGCCTAGGAACCCAACACATATTTTGTTCGTGCCAATGGATTGTATACAAGCATTAGTATTGAACTACTTGTAGGGCAACTCGGGGGATACGACGGCTTAAGAACAGGTTTAGATCCCTGTAACCTAAGACTTTTGAATTCTATGAGCCGTGAGGGTCTCATATGGGGTATATTCTCCTTACGAGTCATGAGGATCTCATAAGTGCGTTTTCTCCTTAGGAATCATATGGATTCCTAAGTGTGTTGCTCCTTTGTGATTCGTAAGGATCTCACGCAGGTGCTTTCTCCTTAATAAGGTCGAGGGGACCCTGCAAGTGTACACAATTTTTTTTTTGAGATTGCGCCTTTTCGGGTTTTCAAAGACTCGTCGGCAGTCTTGTTGTTTTTAATCATGGCGTCCTTTCGGGTTTTCATTCGTGCCTATTTTGCTTGTGAACGTACCTTTTTTTCCCGGTGAAACTCTCGAAAGTAGCTTCACCGTAGGTGACCCATCTATTTATCGGTGGGACTTGGGAATGGCTTCATCGCTGGAGTAGCGGTGTAGCCGGTGGAACTTGAGTTGCAATCTTCGCCGGTGGGACTTCAATTGCAATGTCGATCTCAAGAAGTCTATTAGTTTAGGGACATTGCGGTCCATTATTGTCGTGTTTGGGGCGACGCGCTAGTTTAGGGACATTTCGGTCCATTATTAGTTTAGGGACATTTCGATCCAACATCCTTATGTTCAAGACAACGTGCTAGTTTAGGGACGTTTCGGTCCGACATCTCCGTGTTCAGACTGAATTCTAGTTTAGGGACGTTTCAGTCCAACATCTCCGTGCTCGGTGTAGAATGCTAGTTTAGGGACGTTTCGGTCCATCATCCCCGTGCTTGGAGCGAAATGCTAGTTTAAGGATGTTTCGGTCCAACATCTCCGTGTTCGGAGCGGAATGCTAGTTTAGCGACGTTTCGGTCCATCATTTATCATTCGGTCAGGGAGTTACATAACTTTCCCTTCCAATGCTTTCTTACTTAGATGCTGCTGCCTGGCCATTGAATGAGTGGCCACTTCACGTCTTAGGCTATCTTCACTCTCTTGGACTGCTTCATTTATCATCGTACCAATCTGGTTGTTTTGCGGGAAATACCGGGCATTTTACATGACACCTGCTCCCTGCTCATCAATGTCGCTTTCAGACGCCGACGAAGCTTCTTCTTCATATATAAAGGAACGAAATATCACGTCACTCCTTCTGCTGAGTTTTCTTCTTCCTTGGAAGAATGAACTTGACTTTGGGGCTTTTCCCCTCATCATCCATTTTAGGAGTGAGACATGGCTTCTACGTCCCTTCTATAATTTTTGGTTCAAACAGGCTATTCCACTTGATTGTAGGACCCACTTATAGGTCCCTTAATATCCTTTCTGTTATTTGAAAAAAGGACCATATCATGTAGAGATTCCTTCGCCAGTGAGCAAGATGCTCTCTGCGTATATCTCGGGGGAGTGAATATTCGCGTCCTAATCTTCCGAAGGGTAGAACCCGCGATGTCGCTATTTTGGCGACAGGTTGCTTCGGATCCGCTCATTTTGTTGAGCATTGGTGACAAACACCATTTTGCCTCCGCTTTTCATATATCTTCATCGGAAGAGGAAGGGTCTTGACCCATCCGATCCAATCGAGCCAGTTTGTCTATGAGCTCTTGGAAGGTCGTCGGCTTGAAGAAGTCCATATATGGGAACACCTTTGAACTTGGGTCAAGAGTAGCTATGAACATTCCCACGGCTGCAGCTTCGTCGATGCGCTGCTCACATTTAGACTAGTGGTTTCGCCATCGGGTAACATATTGAACTCAAGTCTCGTTCGGTCTAACCTTTTCATTGACTAATGTCGTCACAGTAGTGCGTTTATTCACACTGGAGAATCTATGACAGAAGAGCATCTCCATCTCGTCGAAGGTCTTCACGGAGTCATTTGGGAGTTTCGCATACCATTCGAACACAGTGCTTGCCAAACTTCTGACAAACTGTTGGAGGAGCAGTATATCATTTCCTCCAGTGTTGCCGCACATGGATTTAAAACGCGCGATGTGCTGGCGAGGATTCCCGGTTCCTTTGTATATATGGAACGTCGGAAGTATGTATTCTGGCGGGTACTGTACTTGATCGTAGGACGCCTGATATGGTTGACCAGTCTTGATCGACCTATTTGTAACTTCACTGGCATAGTGAGATTTGATTTGCTGAACGATATATGCGTCTAGTTTTGCTTTTGGGATCATTTTCTTCTTAGCCGTTGATGATGCTTGCAGAGGATTTGAAATATCACCCTTGTCTTTAAAAGCGACTACCGGTAGTTCATCTGCCAGTGGTTTTGAATGGACCATCATTCCAGTAATATTCTGGATCAAGAGGGCCGTCTGGTTCATTTTAGCGGACATCTCTGCCGCTTCTTCATCCCCTTTCTTAAGAGCGCGCTTCAAGCAATCAATGTTTGACTCCTGCCTTACTCTTTCTTCGGGTGCGTCCTTGGGATTTTCTTTAGGTAGTGGACTAGCAAGTGCTGCTGCCTGAGCAATTATCTTCTGCAACTTTTCACGTTGCAGTTGAGTTTTTTTCGTAGACCGAGTATACAGTCCGTGAATAGTAGAGGCTCGACCTTCATCTTTGGAGCTCATCATATGGACTGTGTGAACTACCATGCTCCCAGGCTTGGGGCATTTGGAACTTTGGCCTCTGGATTTTTCTTCGGGTGCATGAACTATGTCCGGCCTCTCTCTTTTATGAAAATCCTCTTTAGGAGGAACTATTGTAACAAGAACCGCCTTGGGATGAGTCCCCTTATATTTGGAAAGGGAGTTGTCAGAGTTTGGCTGACGCTTTGGAAAAGAGCAGTGGACGACGACCGAGTTATTCACTTCCTTCCACACATTATGTATAGACGAAGAAAGTTTTTTGGTGAGCGAACCGTTTTATGCTCTCGTTGGATCTTCATGGGCTGCGGAGACTTCTTGTAACAACCCTAAACTTTCTGTACAATTTTTCAAAAAAAAAAAATACAGAAAGGGGTATTTTTTCCCGAGCACAAGATATAAGTTTGATTTTCTTTTTAATAGCAAGAAGGAGCTTGTAGCTCATTGGTAATACCTTGCACTGCTGAACCAAGCCACCAGAGTTCAAATCCCATATCCCACATTATTTTTAATATTGTTTTATTTTGAACTTTTAGAATACCAAGGGTTTGCACGTGCATAACTCATAAAAACCCCACTACACATGTTAAACAAACTGACCTAGGGGATACACCAACTAACGACAGACCCAGGGGACCCCCGAATCGGCCTGACTCGGCCGACTCGGGCCGGTGGCGACGGTGACTCGGCATGCGGCGCCAGCCGAGTTGGCTCCAATGTTGAATCGGTCAACATGAAAAGTCTGCCTCTTCACTCCCCCATCACTTCTGCACATTTTATTTCTTTGGATCGGTTCCAGAGCCTCTTTAAAATCCTATTTACTCTATTTTAATACATTTTAATACAATTTAACATATTTTTTTCAATCCAACCTTTCACCTACCCCAAACCCTAGCCTTACCCTATAAATACAACCCCTAAACACACCCCTCACTCCAAAATTCTGATCAAAACTCTCAAGAAATTCCTAGAAGCTTAGTGTACTTTTGAAGTAGCGAAGGGCGAAGCTCCGGCGATTTTTCCGACGACAACCCTAGGAGTTTCCGGCGACGAAACGACGCACCGGCGCCTCCTCCCGTTTCCTCTTCCTCATCCCTAACTTCTAAACCCATAAGTCCCTTCTCCCTCTTCACTTTGCTATTCTAAAAAAATACGTATTTCCAAAACCCGACGGAATCGGAGTAAATCCAATTTCCGATTCGGTTCTTCCTAAAACCTCACTTTTTCTTAAATACAATCATGCTAAACCATTACATGTTGACTATTAAATATTAACAAACATGTTGAACAAGTTTCATGATAATATATTTCATTTTGTAACTTTTACCGCTCTTTTTCAGTAAAATACCATGTAGTTTAAATTCGACATTTAAACCATCACAATCTTGCTATACCTTTAATTAGATCATGAGGTAATGACCTACCTCCTCACACACTCATATGCAACATAGCACAATACCTTCGGGAACATAGAATACGGGAAAACAAAACCTTTCAAATAAATACCATTTACTATTAAAACCGTTTTCTACAAAATTATGTATTTTTTACAATCTTTGCAAAGCACCGCTACAACCCATTTTGGGGAACCCGACTGGGATGGTGCGGATTATCGCACATCCCTGGGCTTAGTAGTGCGAGATGCAGACCTCCGCAAGGAGCATTCGGTCTCGAAAGATTTAAAATACAAATATCTTAAGAAAATGAGATTTTTAGAAATATAATATATATTAAAATTATCTTTATATAAATATGTATATATGTATCATTAAAATATCTATTTTGTGATAATATGAATATTCCAACTTTTTCCTAAAAACACAAGAATCTCTTTACATTAAAATACCATGAATTCCATACAAGTTCAATGTTACAATTAAATACCATGTATTATGAAAAATATGTTATTTTCACTAGAAATATCATAAATATAAAATCTACATCTATGACAACTCTAAAGACGATAATTAAATACTTGGGGTGTATCTTGAAAACTATACAAAGTATTTTGACATAAAACCCTCTCAAGTTTTATAAATTACCCTAAGAACCCTAGTAAACATAGGTTTAAGTGGGACCAATCTCTTGAGCCTCAGGGAGCCGGAGAAGTGGGTGCTTGCCTATTTAAGGTAGACAACTTAACAACGGTGTTATCAACACGGTAATCGTCTTTGAAAAAGACACAAATCCTGCCGCCCATGTGCAGCGGTTACCGATAACATCAAAACCTAATTTAGAACTTCAATTTCTTTTCTAATTGTTCTGACCCAGACTGAGTCTCATTAAATAATCTGACTTGAATATGATTCAAGTACAATCTATAAACTACAATTCAATATGATTCCATGAATCCATATATTCAATCTATTCAATCTGTATTGACTGAACCGAACCATGAATATACTTCCATTTACATGATTCTCCAGTTACATCCATGATTCCCCAGTACATCCATTTTAATGATATCATGGTTTCGGCAAGTCATCCAAATATACAATTTATATTACAATTCAATTACAATTTGAAATACAATACAAACAATACAATCAAGACATCGTGGGGTGTAAGGGGTAGATTGGTACGGAAGGTGTTAAAAGTGGCACGAGACTGCAAGATTAAGACACCTAATCTGAATCCAATTGCCGTTGTTCCGGGTTGTATAACGGAGCCTTGTACCTTCCGTTTGCCCTAGTCTCTACCATATAGAGACTCCTCTCGTATACACTGACATCCTTCTGTACCAAGCTACAAACAACATCGTTAACCATATATTATAACTTTAAAAGCTACCTTCTCTTTCTGTCTATTCTATTTCTCCCTTATCTTTGGGACATACCGAGTGATTGTTCGCTGACGACATTCCTTCTCTTTCTTCTTTGGAATGTTGTCAGGTTATCTGGACACTCAGGAGATCGAGCCTACTAGTGAGGACTTGGACCAGCTTTCCTACGACCCAGAGCTCTAGCTTCATTGTACACATTTTTATTCAGTAATTTTCATTTCTGTTATGCCACTGTTTAGGCATTGGTTTCATCAGATGTATTTACTTTTCCATGCATTGTACAAAAAGAATGTTAATAAATAAAGTTGCTGTTCAATTACATTTGTCTCTCTTGTGCATTTACATTTATATTACTTAGATACGCCTAGCGTATTTACTTCAGAGTAAATACGTATCGGCCTCGTCACGTCCTCTGCTCGTATACCGGGAAGCGGGGTGTGACACTTCTTCAGTGCCGCGGTGGGCGAATTTTTCCTGACCCTTCGTAGCCGCTTGATGTTGTTCCTGGTTGTAACAACGACATTTGCCATTGGAGTTGAAGTAGGACCAGACAGAGAACTACCCCCAGCTTGTCTTATTTGATGCTGATATCAATGTCGGTGATGTCTTGCTGTTAGTTATATGTATGCCCTAGAGGCCATTACTGTACATATGATGTATATTGTATGGATGCTTGGACATATATATGGAGGACTTTCTTACTCGACATGATAGTATGCTATCTGGTTGCTCTTTATTTTAACATGTACACTTATTGTCTCTTTATTACATGTTGGTAAAGCCCTTAGGATGAGTACTTGACTACCAGGATTATGATGCAGATCATACTAGTGGGGATAGAGTAGTCGTTAAGTACATCCTTCAAATGTTCCTAGTCGTGGGTGTATCGAGATAGGGCATCGATATACCAGAGTAGACCAGCGTATAGCTTCCCGACCCATGTAGATGGGCGATGGATGATCCTATATCCATTGGTGTTTGACATCAGAGACAGTATACGGTTGTTCAGTGGAGATTGGGTACACCGAACGGACTCGTCGAGAACTCCCAAATGGTATTATACCTTACGTCAGATGGCAGTTCTCTGGTGACACTGGTACAGGTTAGTCTGTAGTTCCGAGATCGTCATAGAGTCTTGTGTGATTCCCACCGTGTTTCGATTTCCACCTTACCACATTCAAGAGAACGTGCAAAACGGTGGCTTTTGGGTACATTCCCGAATCACATGGAGGAAATGAGCGATAGGAGGGGTTTCGTCTCTCCCGGTATTGGGGGTTGATGTTGCGCTGTGCTCGATTGGCTATAACAGGAAGTCCCTGGCCAGGGCTGCTTCAGAGATACACCGGTAAGTTTTATCAGTAGTTTCTCGACCCATTATGAGCCTCATATCGACACGACTTATCGAGTTACTGGGGTCTGACGTTTACCACCCCTAGACGAGATATGCGACATATCAGACGAAGAGCCCGGACTGTATGGTAATGTTACTGATTGGATTCGCAGGAGTATGAGCAGGCTTGCTTGTTGATCTTCTGATCGCTCAATACCCGGGTGGCCGTTACGTTTAGCAGACCGCTTGCGGCCTGTGGGTGTTTGATATGATCATCACCTACTGCCGGCGTATTCACGAGTCTTTAGAGTCCTACACAGAGGTTTCCTGGCTCAAGCGAAATGGAGTAGGAGCACATATGTGATATGTAAGGGACCGAGATTAATGCGATATGTGATACCGCATTCTATTCTCGCGATGTGTGACATGATTGGTTATATGTGATATAGCCGGGTTACCAGATCAAGTGTTGATTCGATAAGATGTTACATTTGATATTAGTCGGTTATATGTGATATAGCCGGATTATTAAATCAAGTGTTGATTTAATAATTTAATGTATAATTATATATTTGATATATTACATTACATTAACTAATATTAGCTAACTTAAGATTTCTTTTCTCACTTTGGATACATTGATATATATGTGATATATGTTAAATGTATCATGCTAGGTTACAAATGCAACTAGGGTTTATGAGGATTAAACCAGGCTAGGGTTAAGATTAGGGTTTATATTTTATCATTAAGTAATTCAAATATTGTGGATTTTGTCATGGTTGATATTTGTTGAAAGTTTGTAGAAGCTTGTAAGCATCTTTGACTTTGTCCACTCTTTTTGTTTAGCTTAAGATATTTTTTGACCTAACCTTTAACCCTAGCTCATGGTTAACTCTCTATAAGGATTAAGCATGACATGCTTAACTCTTGGTTGCATTTCTAACCTTTACAATAATTCATCATAACTTCACTTGATCTTCTTCTTCCTCTCACTTGAAGCTTTCTAGCTTTTGTGTTTGTGATGAAAACGTATGAGAATATGAAATCTAAAGTGAACAAAATTCCTACTTCATCATCCTCTACCACTTGCCATTTAATATAGGGTGTTTGCTTCACTAATTCCAGAATTAGTCAAGAGATAGATTGGGTTAGTGTCTCCTCGACGTAGATCATCTTCGGCCTCGAAGACATCGAAGCAAGCTTGTTCTATTCTTTTTGTCGAGCCTCTCTAGAGCCTGGAGTTCATGATCGCAGCGAAGGGACAACTACACAGAGCTAATGAAGTGAAGAACTGGTCTACAAAGGTTTAATTTCTTGTTCTCTTTTAATTTCAAAGTATTTGCATTTACATTCCGTTGGATATCTAGTATACGATTCTATGTTAGAGTTAGCTATAATGGCAATTTTTGAAATTGGCATGGACGATACCTCCCGAAACTTTGCTGCCGTGCTAAGCAACCCTACAGTGGTATCAGAGCCATGCTAGAAAATTAGACAGATTTTGTTAAAATTACGAAACCGAAATACTCCGAAACTTAAAACGCGAAAATGTAGTTTCTGTCGAATTTAAAATGTTGTCAAATTTTTTTTTAAACAAGTGCAGAATGATGTATGAGATATATCAAGAACACCATGAAAATTTCAGTGGGCATGCTTAGATTTTGGCCGAGATCATGCATGTTGGGGCCGACCACTTTGGTCCAGAATTGCCTGAAATTTTTTTGTATTCCAGTGACTTGGTTTTGGTGTTTCTGGTGTTATTTGTTTTTGCTAATTTTGCATGTGATGTAATCTTACACTATAAGCAATTCGGAGTGTTTTGTATTAGTAGTTTTAACAATGTTTCGGGTTATTCACATATTGTCTAGGCGAAGTTTAAAAGTTCGATCGAATGTCAAAAACCCATTTTTCCAAGTTTAACGTATTCGGAAAAACATACAAGTAATTCTATGAACCCTCTAGAAGAATGAAACCCTAACTCGACTTTTCGGATCGTAGAACCACGATCATACCCTAGGGTTTACCGCAGTTCCGTGGCGACATGAGTGAGGCTTGGGTTTTCCCTTCTACGGCTGGTGCATAGGTACTGTAGCATATTCTAGGTATTATTGAACCGTGCTCAAGTGTTGAGCTGTCGGGAAATTGTGGGACTTTGATGAATCGATCGAAAAGTTTAACGTCGTCCGGGTATCATGTGATGGGATACAATATTTGGAATTCACAAAAGTAGTTATGAGATAACTAATTTGAATGTTATAAATCTAGCAATTTAGTCTCATTTGATCGGTTGCCAGGGATTTTGGTGTGATCAAATGTTCATCGCAATCACGTAGTGTACGCGGATACTCCCTGGGTAACCTTATTAGATAGCCACGCCCCATAGCCCCGACCAAGTTCCTGTAGGTGAACCCCGTCGCCAAAACCATCCGTTCGGATGCTCATGGCAGCGGTGTTCCGCTTTAGTGCACTTCGTCGACGGTATTGGGGGGTGCGTCCGTCTACTAAAGTTTCCGACGAGCATTCGATCAGGATGTCGGGAATCTTATTTGTAGGGTTCCTAGGCACTCTAGTGAGGTCTCTCAAGGCATCGAACATGCCAAATTAAAAAATTCTAGTGCCGAGAAACTCTAATGTACGGATCGTTTGCTAGATTTCTAGGCGAAACAAAAACAAGCTAACAACTTAGCTAATGAGAATACGGAAATACAACCTTTGTAGATCCGTTTGCTCCACCTCCATAGCTCCTCAACGAGGTCCTCTCCGCTGTCCAAATCAAATCCGGGCTCAAGCGTCGGCTTCGTCGGAGAATGGGCAAGCTAGGTCGTCGATGTCCATGCCGAAGATGATCTACGTCGAGGCATCGAAAGATCAAGCTCCACCTTCACCAAGTCATGAAAACTTGTGAAGGAAACACACTCTACTACTTGGCAAGAGGTAGAGGATGAAGAAATAGGAAGTGGGTAGACTTTAGATTTGGATTTCTCACTCTAATTCTCACTTTGCCATTAAAGCTTGTGAAGCTTTTTCTTGAAGTGAAGAAGAAGAAGATGAAGAATATGATAAGTTCCATTTGATAAATAGAAAATAATACAATACTTATCATAATCTTTACCTTAGTTAAGTGTAGAGAATTGACTAAGGTTGGGTTGATGGTTAGGGTTAAGGATGAGAACAAAAAAGTCATCAAGTCAAAGCTTCATGAAGCTTTAACATAAAACAAAAGAAGCCACCATTCATTTATCTTCCAATTTATTCAAAATGAATAAATAAATAAGATGAATGAATAAGTAAAACCCTAATCAACAATTTAACCTTGGTTTAATTCTTTACACTTAACCATAAAGTATGCATCATCAAACATGATACAATCAAGTGCACAAAATCATATCGCATATGCAATGCGCACATCCGAGCGAGAAAATCCATTTAAAGTGAACCGATACTAGTTAATGCAAGGTAATATATCAAATATATAATTATGCATTAAATCATTAAATCAACACTTGATTTAACGATCCGGTCATGACGCACATAACCGACTGGTATCATTAGTAACAACTTATCGAATCAACACTTGATCCGATAACTCGGCTATATCGCATATAACCGATCAATGTCACATCGCGAGAATCGAATACAGTATCACATACCGTATTATTATCGGTCCCGCACATATCTCATATGCACTCCTATTTCGTTTCGCTTGAGCCAGGAAACCTCTGTGTAGGACTCTAAAGACTCGTCAATACGCCGGCAGCAGGCGATGATCATATCAAACACCCACAAGCCGCAAGCGGTCTGCTAAACGTAACGGCCACCCGGGTATTGAGCGATCTGAAGATCGACGAGCAAGCCCGCTCACACTCCAGTGAATCCGACCAGTAACACTACCGTACAGTCCGGTCTGATCGTCTGATATGTCGCATATCTCGCCTAGGGGTGGTAAACGTCAGACCCCAATAGCTCGATAAGTCGTGTCGATATGAGGTCTATAACACTTCGAGAAACTACTGGTAACACTTACCAGTAAATCTCAGCAACCCTGGCCAGGGATTTCCTGTTATAGCCAATCGAACACAGCGCAACATCAACTCCCTATACCGGGAGAGACGAATCCCCTCCTATCGCTCATTGCCTCCATGTGACTCGGGACTGTACCCAAAAACCACCGTTTTGCACGCCCTCTTGGATGTGGTAAGATGGAAATCAAAGCACAGTGGGAACCACACAAGACTTTATGACGATCTCGGGTCAACAGACTACTCTGTACCAGTGTCACCAGAGAACTGCCATCTGACGTGAGGTATAATACCATCTGGGAGTTCTCGGCGAGTCCGTCCAGTGTACCCAGTCTCTACTGAGCACCCGTATATCATCTCCGATGTCAAACACCAATGGATATGGGATCATCCATCGCCCATCTGTATGGGTCGAGAAGCAACACGCTAGTCTACTCTGGTATATCGATGCCCCGTCTCGATACACCCACGACTAGGGACTTTGAAGGATGTACTTATGGACTACCATATCCCCACTAGTATGATCTGCATCATAGTCTAGGTAGTCAAGTACACATCCTAAGGGCTTTACCAACATGTAATAGAGAGACAATCAGTGTACATGTTAAGGCAAAGAGTAACCAGATAGCATACTATCATGTCGAGCAAGAAAGTCCTCCCTATATATGTCCCAGCATCCACTACAATATACATCCAATGTACAGTAATGGCCTCTAGGGCATACATATAACTAATAATCTCCCACTTGCACTAGGGCCATCTGTAGCAGTGGTTGTAGTATCTCATACTCAACCATCCCATAAAAGTCTCTCTCTGGGAATAGGCCTTCGTGAGTG
Organism: Agapanthus africanus; assembly: GCA_030015575.1. Classification (NCBI taxonomy): domain Eukaryota; kingdom Viridiplantae; phylum Streptophyta; class Magnoliopsida; order Asparagales; family Amaryllidaceae; genus Agapanthus; species Agapanthus africanus. The sequence goes on from JASDDO010000031.1 coordinate 106,742,525, forward strand.
GATCCGCTGCGTTATCCTCTAAGTCTGCTCTCCTTGCCTCGATCACCCTGGAGAACAACCATCTCCATGATCAGGTGATACTGCCTTAGAATAAGTCTGGATCACTGATGGGACTGGCGTTCCTTGGCATAAGCCACAGCTCCATTGTCTCACAATGGTAGGAACATAGTTCATCTCATGAACCATTATACATCCAAACAGCCTCTTTGGTAGCATCTTAAGTAGCGATGTATCCTGCCTTTATCGTCTAGTTTGCCACGGTATCTAGCTTGGAACTCTTCCAACATACCGTCCCTTTACAGAGGGTAAAGACAATGCCTGCGACTGACATTCAGTCGTCTTTATCACCCTGGAACACTTCCAGTGATTCTCCCCAGGATCGCTTGATACCATCTCACTACAACTAGTGAGAATCCTAACATCCATTTAAATCTATCTCATAGATCCAAAACCCAGGATTAAGGAGGTATCACTTTGATCCTATATGGAGAATCTTTGTGATAAACGGAGATTGATCGAGCGTAGCATAAGAAACTCCTTTCTTATCAAGAGTATGTCATCCACGTACTCTACGAGGATCACCACCATACTCCCTACTACCTTTTTGTTTATACAAGGTTCATCTACCATTTTGATGATGTCAAACTCTTTGACTAACTCATCAAAACAGATGTTCCAACTCCGCGATGCCTGCTTTATCCTATAAAGCATCTTGCACACGTTTCCGCTGCTCCCACTGTCTACGAGGCCCTCTGGCTGTGTACTTATAGACGCACTCTTCTAAATCATCATTTAGAAAAGCAGTCATGACACCCAACCACCAGATATCGTAGTCATGGTATGTAGCCGTGGCAAGTAGGATCTGGATGGACTTAAGCATAGGTACTGGAAAAGGTTTCATCATTATCCACGCCTGGTCAATGATGCAAACCTTTAACAAGTCTAGCTTTGAAAGTCTCAACTTTTCCATGTACACCAAGTAATCTTCTCAAGATATACTTGCTCCTGATGGGGATTTAACCCTTCAGATATAGCAACTAAAGTCCATACTTTGTTAGTGTATAAGGATTCCATCTCAGATCGCTAAACATCCAGCCATTCTTACAGAGTCTTACTCCCGATGGCCAGCTCGAAACTAGTTGGGTCATTATCTCATGATGCAATCCTCGCTCCCACTGTCTTAGAGAAACCGAAGTATCTCTCAGGTGGGTGAGGAACCCTACTAGATCGGCGGAGAGGCCGAGGTTCGTTGGAATCTACTGAATCCTTTGGTTCTATCAAATCATCTGCAGTAGTTTGTATAGCTGGAACCTTTCCAGTTCTACATAACAGTCCTTGCCTCGAGCTTGTCCGGATTTTGCTTTTAGACATAGGCCGGACAACCCCAAAACTTAACTAACTTAAGATATGGGCTCTGCCCTTTCCATATCTTATATGAAGTGGTAGGCAACGATTTGATTCAAACCCTATTCAATAGGTATGCAACTTCACAAGTGCATAACACCCAATAGGAAAAAGGTAACTCAGTAGTACTCATCATAGAGCACACCATATCAAATAGGGTGTATCTGCTCCGCCCCGATATACCATCGTGCTATGGTGTATATGGAGGAGTAATGCTGAGAGAGAATCTCATTCTCTTTTAGAATAGTCCAGGAATTCCATGCACAAGTATTCTCCTCCTTGATCACATCAAAGGACATAATACTTATACCCGTATTTTGGTTCTCTACTTCTAACTTATATTCTGTGAATATCTCAAAAGGTTCGGACTTGTGTTTCAACAGGAACATATGTCTGAATCTAAAGAGATCATCAGAGAACGTAATGAAGTATAAAGAACCAGTCTTGGCATGTGTAGACAGGGGACCTACATACATCAACATGTATCATCCCAAGAGTTCACTAACTCTTTCTATGTTTCCAATAAACATAGCTATGGTCATCTTATCTTTGTGACATGACTGGCGAGTTTCACAAGATGTAAATCCAAACTAATTTAAATATGCATCTTTATGTAACTCTAGCTAGTCGGGTCACATTGATCTGACCTAGTCTACAATACCTCAAGAAGGAATGGTTCAATTTTGAACTCTTCCTCTTGTGTGTGTTCCGTATACTAAGAACTGTAGTTTGATTTAGAACATCAATGCTTTTAGATAACGTGCCTGAACCGATCAACTTTTGAGATAGGAAATGTTCAAAACATTATCCATCAATACAAAATTTTATCATTTCTTTACTAATAAAGAGACTGATATGATTTTGTATATCAGGTTCGGTATCTAATAACATTCGTTCAGAATCAATGTATCACAATACAGGGTGACAGTGACCAACAGACTTGGCTGCAACACTTGCCCCGTTTTCTGCCTCATGAAACTTATCACCCGTTCTCCGTTTTTCTACCCTTTTGTAGCCCTATGTAACATATTACATATCTGGGATCCTGATCCGGTATCATATACCAGGATGCGGAGGATACTGAGAAACAGTTCTATATAATGAACACACCCGAAGATGATGCATCAGCATGCACTCTCCTCGTTTGGGCGGCACGGGAAATCTGGTATTCCCCAATTTCCTGCTCTGTCTTATAACAATTATAAGTTGGAGCGGGACCAACGTTCCCCAGCTCTATATAACAAGCGGGTTCGGTCAATAATCCGTATTATTATCTTGATTAAGGCGTGATATGGTCGCTACCTGGAGAGAGAGAGAAGAAAACACTCAGCGTGCGCTCTGTCAAGAATAGATTGGTTTTATTTTATCTAATCAGGATGGCTCCCACTGCTTTTTATCAAATCTTCCTTCAAACCCTAAAAGGAAAGACTAGCCGGGATTAATTACACACTACAAGTTCGCCAATCTTTCAGCCAGGCCAGTGTCGGTACTTTGAGGGAGGTCCCCCGTGCTTTCGCACGAACCTAATTAATGTAAACCTCGTTTTCCCAGAGGCGTAACCCCGTTGACACCTTTCTAGACACCTATTTGATCGGCTAATTGTAATGTATAAAACTCTCCCAGGAGTAACTCTTACTCGCAGCGGGTATCGGGATCCAACTATCTCATAGAAGGTATGCAATCTCATTGCAAATTTCAACACTTGAAATTCCCGATAATATTTTGCCCCTAGCTCGCTATGACCTTGACGCATGCCAAACAACCCATAGTCTGCTAGTCAAGTTCAACCCGTCATTTCCTGATTGAATTAAACCCACCCGCACGACCCTTGACGCATGCCAAACAACGCCGTACGAATACCCTAATCCAATCGCATCGTATGCTAGCAGATAAGCACTAGTTAGCTACCGTACACTACGCCTTGACGCATGCCAAACAACCGCAGCACGAATACTAACTAGTACGTATCTGAAATGACGGAGGGCTACGCTAGGTTTTTCTGAAAACCTATTGCGTAATGAACTTGATATCGTTGTAGAATCAAATGAATTTTAAAATGGAGTGTTTTTGAGGCTTTTCTAGTTTTGCTAAAGGAGTCACTCCCGGTGAAGGGATCGTCGGTCCTTTCCTCGTCGAATGAGGTGCGGGATATATCATATATATCACTGTGCAAAGCAAAAACACTTAAAAGCTATCAAAAGACAAACCGAATGTGTAGCATCGGCCAGTTATTGCTAAAGGAGTCACTCCCGGTGAAGGGATCTCGGTCCTTTCCTTATCGAATAAGGTGCAGGATATATCACATATACCGCTGTGCAAAGCAAGAACTGTAGCTACCTGTTTTATTTTGAAATCCGATTCTACAACATCTTAGGTTTCTTTTATTTCATTAATCACATTAATGAATTCCCATCATTTAAGTACCTAAACATCACAGATAGATATGACGTACACTTATGCCATCCGCATTCGCCTCGATGTCCCCTCGTGCACCGTTAGGTTAGGTAACTAACGACAGAGCAGGGCAGGGCTAGCACGGGTGTAAAACATAAGTAACGTCTATAAAATATATCATATATACTATATACTGTATCTATCACAGAACATCACATGATCACATCACAGATATCGCAGCAGAAGAATCATATGAAATATTGGATATACTAGGACGTCCGTGTTTTTAATACGAGCCAGTATAAAACACGGATTCCACGGTCGTGATGAATATACAAACCCACACCCCTAGACCCCTACGAGAGCGGCAATCAACCCTGCCAATTCTAGGGTTAGGAGACCCGGACTCGACTCCTCGAGTTGGTCTCCCACTGGACCCCAGAACCCGGTTACTTATGCTCCCCTCCTTGGGTCTATCCTAGTGCAGAAAAGTAAATAATATACAAACGGTGACTGCTTCCGCAACCTGGAAGTGCCCCAATAAAAGAATATTACATACAAGTTTTTACATGAATGAAAATGAAAAACACTCATCTCACATAAAAACCCCCGGCTATTCAAACACGACGATCCAATATAACATATCCAGCAACACATAACATCACATGTCATCAACGTAAGTAAATATGCGCATCCCAATTGTCGTTGACATATAGCAACGAAACCGGCGATATCACATATTACACTTACGGTCACAGAAAAGAAAGTGTAAAACTACAACAGTTGGAATCCGCAATCTCCTCAGACATCGCATGCCTGATCAAATGAATACCTTAGACATCACATGCCTAACAATTATAAACCCCGCATTTTAGTCTCATTATCGAAAACTCTTTTCAATATCAAGTCAGGAAATTCAACAAGATTCCCGACATCCTGATCGAATGCTCGTCGCAAACTTTAGTAGGCGGCCGCACCCCCGATGCCGTCGACGAAGTGCACCAAGGCGGAACACCGCCACCGCGAGCACCCGAACGGATGCTTTCGGCGACGGGGTTCTCCTACAGTCACTTGGTCGGGGCTATGGAGTGAGGCTGTCTATTAAGTTTTACCCGGCGAGTATCCGCGTACGCTACGTGATTGCGACGGACTTTTGATCACATCAAAATTCCGTGGCAACCGATCAAGTGAGACTAAACTGCTACGTTTACAATATTCATTCCGTTATCTCATAACAATTTGTGAATTCCAATTATTGTATCACATTCCGGATAAATAGAAAATGCTAAACTTTTCGATCGAACAATCGAACACCCAAGTTTTCCCGATACAGATCAACACATGAAACAAGTCTAAAAACATTCAGTTCGTGCCTCAGTACCAACGGTCCAGCCGTAGAAGGGTCAAGCCAACGCCTCACATGTGGCACGCCGTACTGCCCCAAACCCGAAGGTTCAAAGGGTAGTTCAAGACGGTCACATAATCGAGTTAAGGTTTGTTGTCTTCTAGAGGGTCCATCGCGTTACTTGCACTACTTAGAACGTCGTTAAACTTCGGAAATATCCAACACTTGGAAATTTCCCGACAGGGGAAAAATTGGGTATTTATATCCGGTCGAACTTTTTAACATATTCAAAAAATTATCCGGAACGACACATAGACAAAGTTTGACAATCCGATCGAATATATGAACTCCCAATACAACCCAAAATACTCAACTCTTGATTCCAGATTAAAAGTTCCCAGGAAAACCAGCACTAAAAAGTAGGAGTTACTGTGCAAAATTGAGTGCCTAATAAGACAAAACGGCGGCGGAAGGGCCGCATTAGCACGCTAATGCCGCGGTTCCGCCGCACTTTTGAGGGATCATTAGGTAATTTTTGCACCGTAATTCTTAGATTTACCTGCTTATTTTTCTACATATTTTTAATTTGCAAAAATCCACATTTTACAAAAAAGTACAGAGAGCAATTTGGAGATCGGATTTCGGTTCGATCGGACTTCAAACTCCGTCTACGCTTCGCCTAAGGCTCTAGCTAGGCTCTGATACCACTGTATGGTTCCTAGGCACTCTAGTGAGGTCTCTCAAGGCATCGAACATGCCAAATTAAAAAATTCTAGTGCCGAGAAACTCTAATGTACGGATCGTTTGCTAGATTTCTAGGCGAAACAAAAACAAGCTAACAACTTAGCTAATGAGAATACGGAAATACAACCTTTGTAGATCCGTTTGCTCCACCTCCATAGCTCCGCAACGAGGTCCTCTCCGCTGTCCAAATCAAATCCGGGCTCAAGCGTCGGCTTCGTCGGAGAATGGGCAAGCTAGGTCGTCGATGTCCATGCCGAAGATGATCTACGTCGAGGCATCGAAAGATCAAGCTCCACCTTCACCAAGTCATGAAAACTTGTGAAGGAAACACACTCTACTACTTGGCAAGAGGTAGAGGATGAAGAAATAGGAAGTGGGTAGACTTTAGATTTGGATTTCTCACTCTAATTCTCACTTTGCCATTAAAGCTTGTGAAGCTTTTTCTTGAAGTGAAGAAGAAGAAGATGAAGAATATGATAAGTTCCATTTGATAAATAGAAAATAATACAATACTTATCATAATCTTTACCTTAGTTAAGTGTAGAGAATTGACTAAGGTTGGGTTGATGGTTAGGGTTAAGGATGAGAACAAAAAAGTCATCAAGTCAAAGCTTCATGAAGCTTTAACATAAAACAAAAGAAGCCACCATTCATTTATCTTCCAATTTATTCAAAATGAATAAATAAATAAGATGAATGAATAAGTAAAACCCTAATCAACAATTTAACCTTGGTTTAATTCTTTACACTTAACCATAAAGTATGCATCATCAAACATGATACAATCAAGTGCACAAAATCATATCGCATATGCAATGCGCACATCCGAGCGAGAAAATCCATTTAAAGTGAACCAATACTAGTTAATGCAAGGTAATATATCAAATATATAATTATGCATTAAATCATTAAATCAACACTTGATTTAACGATCCGGTCATGACGCACATAACCGACTGGTATCATTAGTAACAACTTATCGAATCAACACTTGATCCGATAACTCGGCTATATCGCATATAACCGATCAATGTCACATCGCGAGAATCGAATACAGTATCACATACCGTATTATTATCGGTCCCGCACATATCTCATATGCACTCCTATTTCGTTTCGCTTGAGCCAGGAAACCTCTGTGTAGGACTCTAAAGACTCGTCAATACGCCGGCAGCAGGCGATGATCATATCAAACACCCACAAGCCGCAAGCGGTCTGCTAAACGTAACGGCCACCCGGGTATTGAGCGATCTGAAGATCGACGAGCAAGCCCGCTCACACTCCAGTGAATCCGACCAGTAACACTACCGTACAGTCCGGTCTGATCGTCTGATATGTCGCATATCTCGCCTAGGGGTGGTAAACGTCAGACCCCAATAGCTCGATAAGTCATGTCGATATGAGGTCTATAACACTTCGAGAAACTACTGGTAACACTTACCAGTAAATCTCAGCAACCCTGGCCAGGGATTTCCTGTTATAGCCAATCGAACACAGCGCAACATCAACTCCCTATACCGGGAGAGACGAATCCCCTCCTATCGCTCATTGCCTCCATGTGACTCGGGACTGTACCCAAAAACCACCATTTTGCACGCCCTCTTGGATGTGGTAAGATGGAAATCAAAGCACAGTGGGAACCACACAAGACTCTATGACGATCTCGGGTCAACAGACTACTCTGTACCAGTGTCACCAGAGAACTGCCATCTGACGTGAGGTATAATACCATCTGGGAGTTCTCGGCGAGTCCGTCCAGTGTATCCAGTCTCTACTGAGCACCCGTATATCATCTCCGATGTCAAACACCAATGGATATGGGATCATCCATCGCCCATCTGTATGGGTCGAGAAGCAACACGCTAGTCTACTCTGGTATATCGATGCCCCGTCTCGATACACCCACGACTAGGGACTTTGAAGGATGTACTTATGGACTACCATATCCCCACTAGTATGATCTGCATCATAGTCTAGGTAGTCAAGTACACATCCTAAGGGCTTTACCAACATGTAATAGAGAGACAATCAGTGTACATGTTAAGGCAAAGAGTAACCAGATAGCATACTATCATGTCGAGCAAGAAAGTCCTCCCTATATATGTCCCAGCATCCACTACAATATACATCCAATGTACAGTAATGGCCTCTAGGGCATACATATAACTAATATTATTGAATTGCCCGACACGATATTAAAAGGTGTTTTGAATATCGAGACTAAAATGCGTGGTTTATAATTGTTAGACATGCAATTTCTAAGGAATTCATTTGGTTAGGCATGAAATCCAAAGTATGTGATACGTTGGGTTTATGATGTCTAAGGCGGTTGCGGATTCCAACTGTTGTAGTTTTTCACTTTTTTTTTCTGCGACCGTAAGTGTAATATGTGGTGTATCGCCGGTTTTGTTTCTATATGTCAACGACAATTGGGATATGCATATTTACTTACGTTGATGACATGTGATGTTATGTGTTGTTGTGATATGTTATATTGGATCGTCGTGTTTGAATAGCCCGGAGTTTTATGTGAGATGAGAGTTTTTCATTTTCATTCATGTAAAATTCATTGTATGTAATATTCTTTTATTGGGGCACTTCCGGGTTGAGGATGATGTCACCATTGTATATTATTTACTTTTCCGCATTAGGATAGACCCAAGACGGGGAGCACAAGTAACCGGGTTCTAGGGTCCAGTGGGAGTCCATCTCGTGGCATCGAGACCGGGTCTCCTAACTCTAGAATTGGTAGGGTTGCTTGCCGCTCTCATATGGGTCTAGAGATGTGGGTTTAGCTATTCATCACGACCGTGGAATCCGTGTTTTATACAGGCTTAAAATAAAACCCGGAAATCCTAGTATATCCAATATTTCATATGTTGTGTTCTGCTGCGATTTATCTGTGATGTGATCACTGTATATATTGAGATAGATACTGGATATAGTATATATAATATATTATATAGACGCTGCTTATGTTTTACACCCGTGCTAGCCCTGCCCCGCTCTGCCATTAGTTACCTAACCTAACGGTGTACGAGGGAACATCGAGACGAATAAGGATGGCATAAGCGTACGTTGTATTTATCTGTGATGTTTAGGTAACCTAAAATGATGGGACTTCATTAATGAGATTAATGAAAGAAAAAGAAACCTAAAGATGTTGCAAAAACTTGTTTAAAAACCGGTAGCTCTAGTTCTTGCTTTGCATAGCGGTATTCCTTGTAGAATATCCTGCACCTTATTCGATAAGGAAAGAGCCGAGATCTCTTCACCGGGAGTGATCTCTTTAGCAATAACTGGCAGATGCTACAACCCTCGGTTTGTCTTTTGATTGCTTTAATAGTTTTTGCTTTGCATAGTGGTATTTGTGAAATATCCTGCACCTTATTCGATAAGGAAAGAGCAGAGATCTCTTCACCGGGAGTGACCTCTTTAGCAAAACTAGTAAAAACCTAAAAACACTCATTTTCAAAATCACTCGATTCTACGACGATATCAAGTTCATTACGAAAAAGGTTTTCTTAAAAACCTGTCGTAGCCCTCCGTCATTTCAGATAAGTACTACTTAGTATTCGTGCTACGTTTCATGACCTTAGCCAAGGCGTAGTGTGCGGTAGCTAAAAAGTGCTTATCTTCTAAGCATATGATGCGATTGAGTTAGGGTAGTCGTGTGACTTTGTTGACCTTAGCCAAGAGTCGTGCGGGTGGGTTTAATTCAATCGGGAAATGACGGGTTGAACTTGGCTAGCGCTTATGATTTGTTGACCTTATCCGAGGTCATAAGTTGCTAGGGGCAAAATATTATCGGGAATTTCAAGTGTTGAAATTTGCAATGAGATTGCATACCTTTTATGAGATAGTTGGATCCCGATACCCACTGCGAGTAAGAGTTACTCGGGGAGAGTTTTACACATTATGATTAGCCGATCAAGTAAGTGTCTAGAAAGGTGTTAACGGGGTTATGCTTCTGGAAAAATGAGGTTTATTTTAATTAGGTCCGTGCGAAAGCACGGGGAACCTCCCTCAAAGTACCGACACTGGCCTGGCTGAAAGATTGGCAAATTTATAGGGTGTAATTAATCCCAGCTAGTCTTTCCTTTTAGGGTTTGAAGGAAGATTTGACTAAAACAGCGGGAGTCATCCTGATTAGATAAAATAATAACCCATCTAATCTTGCAAGAGCATACGTTGAGTGTTTTCTTCTCTCACTCTCCAGGTAGCGACCATGTCACGCCTTAATCAAGATAATAATATGGATGTATTGACCGAACCCGCTTGTTATACCTAGCTGGGTAACGTTGGTCCCGCTCCAACTTATAATTGTTATAAGACCGAGCAGGAAATAGGGGATTACCAGAATTTCCGTACAGCCCAAACGAAGATAGTGTATGATGATGCATCTTCTTCGGGTGTGTTCATTATAGAGAACTGTTTCTCAGTATCCTTTACGTCCTGGGTATGGTGATACCGGATCAGGATCCCACATATGTAATCTGTTACATGGGCTACAGATATGTAGAGAACTGAGAATGGGTGATAAGTTTCAAGAGTTAGAAACGGTGCAAGTGTTGTAGCCAAGTTGTTGGCAGTTATCACCCTGTATTACCAAATACATTGATTTTGAATGAATGTTATTAGATACCGAACCTGATATACAATATCATATCAGTCTCTTTATTTATTAAAGAAAGATATAATTTTGTATTGTTGGATAATGTTTTGAACATTTCCTATATCAAGAGTTGATCGGTTCAGGCACGTTATCTAAAAGCATATACGTTCTAAATCAAACTACAGTTCTTAACGTACAAAACACACACAAGAGGAAGTGTTCAGAAATGAACGAATCCTTCTTGAGGCATTGTAGACTAGGTCATATCAATGCTATCTGACTAGCTAAGTTACATTAAGATGCATATTTAAATTAGTTTGAATATACATCTTGTGAAACTTGCCAGTTATGTCACAAAGATAAACATGACCATAGCTCCGTTTATTGGATACAGAGAAAGAGTTAGATGAACTCTTGGGATTGTTACATGATGATGTATGAAGGTCCCCTGTCTGCACATGTCAAGACTGGTTCTTTGTACTTCATTATATTCACTGATGATCTCTCAAGATTCGGACATATGTTCCTGTTGAAACATAAGTCTGAACTCTTTGAGAAATTCAAAGAATATAAGTCAGAAGTAGAGAACCACAATGGGTATAAGTATTATGTCCTTTAATGTGATCAGGGAGGAAAATACTTGAGCACGGAATTCCTGGACTATTCTAAAGGAGAATGAGATTCTCTCTCAGCATTACTCCTCTGTATACACCACAGCACGTTGGTGTATCGGGGCGGAGCAATCGCACCCAATGTGATATGGTGTGCTCTATGATGAGCACTACTAAGTTACCTATTTCCTTTTGGTGGTTATGCACTTGAGAAGCTACATACCTATTGAATTGGGTTAGAACCAAATCAGGTGCCTACCACTCCATATGTGATATAGTATGGGAAGAGAACATCTCTTAAAGATGTTAAGATATGGGGTTGTCCGGCCTATGTCTAAAGAAAAATCCGGACAAGCTCGAGGCAAGGTCAGTTCTGTGGAAGTTTGTTGGATATCCTAAGCATTCGCAAGGGAATATCTTCTACCACACCGAGGAACAAAAAGTGTTTTGTTTCTCAGCATGCCACCTTTGGGAAAGGAAATTTCTTGTGAAGAAATTAGTGGTCATGACGTAGAACTAGAAGGAGTTCCAGCTATACAAACTGCAGCTGATGATTTGGTAGAACCGGAGGATTCAATAGTTCCCGACGAACCTCAGCCTCTCCGCCGATCTGGTAGGGTTCCTCACCCACCTGAGAGATACTTCGGTTTTCTCTATGACAGTGGGAGCGAGGATCGCATCATGAGATGATGACCTAACTAGTTTCGAGCAGCCATCAGGAGTGGGGACTCTATGAGGATGGCTGGATGCTAAGCGATCTGAGATGGAATCCATATACACCAACAAAATATGGACTTTAGTTGCTATATCTGAAGGGTTAAATCCCCATCAGGAGTAAGTATATCTTGAGAAGATTACTTGGTGTACATGGAAAAGTTGAGACTTTCAAAACTAAGGCTTGTTGCAAAAGGTTCTCGTCATCGACCATGTGTGGATAATGATGAAACCTTTTCTAGTGCCTATGCTTAAGTCCATCCGGATCCTACTTGCCATTGCTACATACCATGACTATGATATCTGGCGGTTGGGTGTCATGACTGCTTTTATAAATAGTGATTTAGAAGGGAACATCTATAAGTACACAGCCAGAGGGCTTCGTAAATAGTGGGAGCAGCGGAAACGTGTGCAAGTTGCTTTATGAGTTAAAGCAGGCATCGAGCAGTTGGAACGTTTGTTTTGATATGGTAGTCAAAGAGTTTGAATTCATCAAAATGGTAGATGAACCTTGTATATACAAAAGATAGTAGGGAATATGGTAGTCATCCTCGTATTGTACGTGGATGACATACTTTTGATAGGAAAGGAGTTTCCTATGCTATACTCGGTCAATCTCTTCTTATCACATTGATTCTTCATATAGGATCAAGGTGACACCTCCTAAATCCTGAGTTTTGGATCTATGAGATAGATCTAAGTGGATGTCAGGATTCTCACTAGGTATAGTGAGATGGTATCAATAGATCCTGGGGAGAATCACTGGTTAGCTTCCAAGGTGATAAGGAGGACTGAATGTCAGTCACAGGCATTGTCTTTACCCTCAATAGAGGGACGGTATGTTGGAAGAGTTCCAAGCTAGATACCGTGGCATACTAGACGATAAAGGCTGGATACATCGCTACCAAGTATGCTACCAAAGAGGCAGTCGGATATATATAAGTTCATGAGATGAACTTCGTTCCTACCATTGTGTGACAATGGAGTTGTGGCTTAGGCCTAGGAACCCCAGTCCCATCAGTGATCCAGACACATTCTTAGGCAGTATCACCTGATCATGGTGATGGATGATCTCCAGGGAGATCGAGGTTAGGAGAGTAGACACAGAGGACAACAGCGCGGATCCACTCACAAAGACCTTTTCCTAGGAGAGACTTTTATGGGATGGTTGTGTATGAGATACTAAAACCACTGCTGATTGTTGGGTATGGGATACTACAACAGTTGGCCCTAGTGCAAGTGGGAGATTGTTAGTTATAAGTATGCCCTAGAGTCCATTACTGTACATACGATGTATATTGTAGTGGATGCTTGGACATATATATGGAGGACTTTTTTGCTCGACATGATAGTATGCTATCTGGTTGCTCTTTATCTTAACATGTACACTTATTGTCTCTTTATTACATGTTGGTAAAGCCTTTAGGATGAGTACTTGACTGCCAGGATTATGATGCAGATCATACTAGTGGGGACAGAGTAGTCGTTAAGTACATCCTTCAAATGTTCCTAGTCGTGGGTGTATCGAGACAGGGCATCGATATACCAGAGTAGAATAGCATATAACTTCTCAACCCATGTAGATGGGCGATGGATGATCCCATATCCATTGGTGTTTGACATCAGAGATAGTATACGGTTGCTCAGTGGAGACTGGGTACACCGAACGGACACTCCGAGAACTCCCAGATGGTATTATATCCCACGTCAGATGGCAGTTCTCTGGTGACACTGGTACAAGTTAGTCTGTAGACCCGAGATCGTCATAGAGTCTTGTGTGATTCCCACTGTGCTTTGATTTCCACCTTACTACGTTCAAGGGAACGTGCAAAATGGTGGCTTTTGGGTACAGTCCCGAATCACATGGAGGCAATGAGTGATAGGAGGGGTTTCGTCTCTCCCGGTATTGGGGGTTGATGTTGTGCTATGCTCGATTAGATATAACAGGAAGTCCCTGGCCAGGGCTGCTTCAAAGATATACTGGTAAGTGTTATCAGTAGTTTCTCGACCCGTTATGAGCCTCATATCGACACGACTTATCGAGTTACTGGGGTCTGACATTTTCCACCCCTAGACGAGATATGCGACATATCGGATGAAGAGACCGGACTGTACGGTAGTGTTAATGATTGGATTCGCAGGAGTATAAGCAGGCTTGCTTGTTGATCTTCTGATCACTCAATACCCGGGTGGCCGTTACGTTTACCAGACCACTTGCGGCCTGTGGGTGTTTAATATGATCATCACATTCTGCCGGCGTATTGACGAGTCTTTAGAGCCCTACACAGAGGTTTCCTGGCTCAAGCGAAATGGGGTAGGAGCACATATGTGATATGTAAGGGACCGAGATTAATGTGATACCGCATTCTATTCTCGCGATGTGTGACATGATTGGTTATATGTGATATAGCCGGGTTATCGGATCAAGTATTGATTCGATAAGATGTTACATTTGATATTAGTTGGATATATGTGATATAGCCGGATTATTAAATCAAGTGTTGATTTAATAATTTAATGTATAATTATATATTTGATATATTACATTACATTAACCAATATTAGCTAACTTAAGATTTCGTTTTCACTTTGGATATATTGATATATATGTGATATATGTTAAATGTATCATGCTTGGTTACAAATGCAACTAGGGTTTATGAGGATTAAACAAGGCTAGGGTTAAGATTAGGGTTTATATTTTATCATTAAGTAATTCAAATATTGTGGATTTTGTCATGGTTGATATTTGTTGAAAGCTTGTAGAAGCTTGTAAGCATCTTTGACTTTGTCCACTCTTTTTGTTTAGCTTAAGATATTTTTTGACCTAACCTTTAACCCTAGCTCATGGTTAACTCTCTAGAAGAGTTAAGCATGACATGCTTAACCCTTGGTTGCATTTCTAGCGTCAATAATAATTCATCACAACTTCACTTGATCTTCTTCTTCCTCTCACTTGAAGCTTTCTAGCTTTTGTGTTTGTGATGAAAACTTGTGAGAATATGAAATCTAAAGTGAACAAAATTCCTATTTCATCATCCTCTACCACTTTCCATTTAGTATAGGGTGTTTGCTTCACTAATTCTACAATTAGTGAAGAGATAGCTTGGGTTAGTTTCTCCTCGACGTAGATCATCTTCGGCTTCGAAGACATCGAAGCAAGCTTGTTCTATTCTTCTTGTCGAGCCTCCCTAGAGCCCGAAGTTCATGATCGCAGCGAAGGGACAACTACACGGAGCTAATGAAGTGAAGGACCGGTCTACAAAGGTTGTATTCCTTGTTCTCTTTTAATTGCAAAGCGTTTGCATTTACATTCCGTCGGATATCTAGTATATGATTTTATGTTAGGGTTAGCTAGAACGGCAATTTTTGAAATTGGCATGGACGATGCCTCCCGAAACTTTGCTGCCGTGTTAGGCAACCCTGCACTTGCGAAAGGAACTTCATCAGTCTTAGGAGTTTGCTGAGCTTGCCCCCTATTTTCTTTGAGAGCATGACTATTTTGCTCCCTGTGTCGACCTTGGTCCTCGGCAGGAGCCAGTCGAATGAAGACTGATGCCGTCGGCAGAGCTAAAGCTTGGGGAGCCAGGCTGTTAGTGTATATGCCCTAGGGGCCATTATTGTATCATACTAGCTAATATATTACTTAATGGAAGCTTGGGATATTCACAGTTATATTAACAGTCTTTCTAAATATGGTAGCATGCTACTTGGTTTATTTCTATCTTAATATATGTATATGTTAGCATATCAAGAATACATATTGATAGAGACCTTAGGATCTTGCTTGACTACCAGCGTTGTGATGGCAGTCACACTAGTGGGGGTTGGGTAGTCTACAAGCACATCCTTTTTCAGGTCCCTAGTCATAGGATTATCGAGACAGGGCATCGATACTCTGGAGTAGACTAGTGTGTACGCTTCTCATCCCAGTTGGGGAAATGGTCTGTCCCACAGCCATTAGTACGTTGTACTGGAGATAGTATACAGGTGCTCGTTGGGTTATGGGTACACCGGACAGGACTCGCAGGGAACTGTTGATTGGTATTATACCCGTCGTCAGTTAACAGTTTCCAGGTGACATGAGTACAGCATAGTCCGCAGACTTGACACTGTTGCTTCGCCTCGAGTGTGTTCCCACTGTTCTTAGATTGCTACCCTACCACGGCTCAAATGAGTCGTGCAAACAGGTAGCAGTTGGGTGCAGTCCTGAAGCACTTGGAGGCAGTGTCGGTTAGATAGGATTCGTCTCTCTCGGTATTGGGAGTTGATATCGCGCTGTGTTTGGAGAGCCATTACGCAAAGTCCCTGGCCAGGGCGGATGAGATTTACTGGTAGGTTTTTCAGTAGCTTCTCAAGGTGTAATGGGCTTCACTCCGACACGACTTATACCGCTTATAGGGGACTGACGCTTGCCGCCCCCTAGGCCCGATATGCGATAGTCATTGACAAACAGACCGGACTGTACGGAGATTGTCACATCAGGCTCAGTAGGAGTTCGGATGGATTTCCTCATCGGCCTTCTTATCGACATCTACCTGGGGACCGTTACGTACAGCTAGTGTCGCTTGCGGTTTGTGGTTAAACCCGCTGCCAGCGTAGTAGTCGAGTCTTTAGAGTTCCACATAGAGAGTTTCCCTGCTTCAGGCGAAACGATATAGAGGTCGTATTGTTTTACGACAGGGTTCAGACACATACGTGTTTTTAAGCACGTACGATGTTCGAACAGTTTTTACTAGCAGGCTTTGGTTTAAACCAGATTCTAGTATTGTATTATTGGATTTATACAGTCTCAGTATTTCCGTGTTTTCACAGATGGGAGGGGAATTCTCGTAATTTGTCGAGAAGCTTCTAGAAGATTGATGAGTTGGAGGCTTAGGTGGAATTTGCAATAATTGGATTAATGACTCATGGTGTGATTCATCCAAAGGAGTTAATGATGCATTTATTGATTAATGACTCATGGGATGAATCACACAAGGTGAGTTAATGAAGCATGATGATATTTATATTTGTTATTCATTTAATAATATCTTATGCTTCATATATATTCACAAATGAGATATTTTTCCAAAAGGATTCTCACTCTCACCTTCTCTCTCCTCAAGCTCTCTTTCTTCAAGAACTAACCCTAACCTCTCATGTGTTGAGATCCAAGGGTTAGCAAGACTAATAGATCCCTAATCCTCTTCTATATCCTCTAGGTTGCTTTGATTAGCACTCATAGTTACCTAGTTACCTCAAGTGTGAGGTTAAAGCTTGGAGAAGTAGCTCTCGGGTGGATCTTCTATCACAATGAGGAGGCCGACGAGGAGGTGGTCTACGAGAACAAGAAGGACTCGATTCATTAGGTATAATCATCTTTCATAGTAGCTAATCACTTCTATGTTGTTGTTAGTTAGGGTTTGGCAAAGATCCGTAAAGTTAGTCGATGTTAGTTTAAACAAAACGATTGTTTTATCAATTCCGCCTCCCCGCATCATATGGGGTGTCTAACGTCGACTTACACAGCCCGTGGAAGACCGACTTCTTCTGGGCTTTCTCCTTCGGCGTTGAGACATCGTGGGTAGAAGGTAGGAGTATCGACCCATAGAAAAGCCTACTGATTTCTTGAAGAGCTGGATTGCAGAGATTTGAGACTGCAAGTAGCCCATACTTGACTCCACCAGATGCGACAGAGCTTGAGTTGCGGTGAGTGGAAGCAAACATCATTCTACATAGAGACAAAACTCAAGCTTCAGTATCCAATCACCCAAGGGCAACTACAAACATATATATACCGCTATTTTTGTTGGCGAAAAACATGACACACAAAGTGTGGAGTGGAAAGAGGAAAAGGTCCCACAGGGCATGCTAGAATTTGTTTACCGCCGAAGACTGGAATGCTACGCGGAGACGTCTAGCCTGAATTTGGGGACAGAACATATCCATCCACCTCTCCGAAGATACCAAGTTGATTTATGGTACCGTATATCGAAAGTTTGGATAGATGCGACCGTTGTAATGTGACTTATTAGATTCCTCTTCGTATGTGAGGGTTTTTTGATTGTAGGGACACTTTTCCCTACAGCCGTAAGCCCCTACAGATAATTACATTGTTGCAACGCGATACCAACTTTCACCTGCTTCGGTAGGTCACTTCGTGTCGTGTTATATATTGTTTATTATGGGGTTGCCCTTGGATTGTGTATGGAGACTAATTATATGTCATTGCCCGTAGGGCGCGGATTAGTACAAATCCGTATATTAGATTTAGGGTTTTGAACTTAGGACGTAGATCTCATATAAATTAGGTCCATCAGTTCATAGGATATATTGGGTTTGATCTAAGGATCGTTAGTCATATATGAATTAAGATCGACTTAGGGACAGTGAGCATATGGGCTTGACTGATCATTAGATCGTATATGAATAGCCTATGGATACTATAAGGTAGTCAATATGGAGACAATCCGCAGGGCAAAGTATATTAGTTTAAGGACATCACGGTCCATGGGAGACATGGATGGAATATGGCTTGTTTGTGCCTATGGATTGTATACATGGGTCAATATGAAAACCAACCGTAGGGCCAAACATATATTAGTTTAAGAACATCGCGGTCCAATATTAGTTTATGGATATTTAGGTCCAACATTCCCGTGTTCGGGACGAAGTATTAGTTTAAGGATGTTTCGGTCCATCTTTCGTCTTGCGCGCACGTGTATATGTTACATGGTGAAGTGAACAATGGTGATATGGGATGCGGAAAATATTAGAGTGTGATCCAATTTGAAGGCATTTATATTTCCTTCAAAGATATACATATACATATATGTATAAAGCCGGAGCTCAATATGAGATTCGCATCTATATGGGATGCATGTAAATATGAGGTGTGCACATCAATATGGAAGTGCATAAATATGGGGTGTATCAATATAAGAATTAGGACATTCTCTGTTTTGATGAAATTTATATCTTTCATCAAGTTGGGACGAGAAGTTGTTAGTTGTTGGACCTACCACCTCTCTAAAGACTTTGAGGAATTACTACGTATATTAAAGGTGTGGAAAGATATACCCTTGAACCAAATCCCATATATGAGGGAAAAGATCATGTCAAAACTGAGAATCATTAGTCTTATATGAGACTTAGATAAAAATCATTAGTCTTATATTGGACTAAGATCAACTTGGGTGGTTGATCATTAGTCATATATAAGACTAAGATCAAATGGATGAAAGAGCATTAGTCGTATATGGGACTAAGATCAGCATGGACGAAAGATTTTTAGTCATATATCCAACTAAGATCAGCTTGGATGAACGATCATTAGTCATATATCCGACTAAGATCAGTTTTGAAACATGATTGATGATCATTAATCTTATTTTAGATTAAGATCAACTTAAACATGTGAGCATAAGGGCTCAAACAAGTTTTCACTTCACAGACTTAACTAATTTGGGGCTAAAGGTTGGGCTTCTATAGTGCTAAGTGTTAGTTATATGTGTGCCCTAGAGGCCATTACTGTACATGCGATGTATATTGTAGTGGATGCTTGGACATATATAGGGAGGACTTTCTTGCTCGACATGATAGTACGCTATCTGGTTGTACTTTATCTTAACATGTACTCTGATTGTCTTTTTTGTTACATGTTGATAAAGCCCTTAGGATTTGTACTCGACTACTGGGACTATGATGAGATCATACTAGTGGGGCCACGGTAGTCTATGAGTACATCCTATAATTGTTCCTAGTCGAGGGTGTGTCGAGACAGGGCATCGATACACCAGAGTAGACTAGCGTATACGCATCTTGACCCATATGATGGGCGATGGATGATCCTATATCCATCGATGTTTGACATCAAGGATGGTGTACGGGTGCTCAGTGGAGACTGGGTACACTGAATGGACTCGCCGAGAACTCCTAGATGGTATATATACCTATTGTCAGATAGCAGTTCTCTGGTGACACTTGTACAGGTTAGTCTGTAGACCCGAGATCGTCATAGAGTCTTGTGTGATTCCCACTGTACTTTGATTTCCTCCCTACCACGGCTCTACTGAGTTGTGCAAACAGGTGGATTTTGGGTACAGTCCCGAATCATATGGAGACAGTGAGCGATAGGAGGGGTTTCGTCTCTCCCGGTATAGGGAGTTGATGTCGCGCTATGTTTGATCGGCTATAACACCTAAATCCCTGGCCAGGGTTCTCGAGGTTTACTGATAAGTGTTATCAGTAGTTCCTCGACCTGTTATGAGCCATAAATCAACATGACTTATAAAGTTACTGGGGTCTGACATTTACCACCCCTAGACTTCATATGCGACGTATCAGACGAAGAGACCGGACTGTACGGTAAGTGTTGCTTACAGGCTCGTAAGGGTTGTGATGAGTTCGCTCGTCGGCCACCTTTTCGTCATGTACCTGGGTAGCCGTTACGCACAGCTAGTGCCGCTGACGTGCTTGTGGTTAAACCCATTGCCAGCGTACTGACGAGTCTTTAGAGTCCCACACAGAGGGTTCTCTCGTTCAGGCGAAAGATGTAGAGACCGTAAGTTGTTACGGCAGCCGTAAGGTGTTGCGGCAGGTTTTCAATTATGTTCGTGTAATTGTTACAGGAATAATAATCGGAAGAATAATACTGGCCGGATACCGGTATTATATTATTGGATTAATTGTATTCGTATTTTTCGGAATTCGGATGCGGGTATACAGTATACGGTATACGGTATACGGAGGAGGGGTTTTTTTGTAATTGTTACAAAAATACCTTCTAGAAGGTGCCACCTCATAATGACATAATTATGACATCATTTATTTTGTGAAAATAAATTAGTGAGGTGTAAATTAAAAGGTATAAGCATGATAATGTGGTTGTTGAAGTGGATGTACTATTAAAAGCATAATACTTCTTTCATAATACATGCTTTAGTTAGTGCTATTTTTCTTTTTATCATGCTTAAACTTTTTAATCATGAAATGCACTTATTCTTCTTCTTATAAATACCTTCACATAAGATGTGAAATGAAGGCATTCAATTCCTACACAAAATTATGATAAGTGTATCATAACAAGTGTATAAGAAGAGAGAAAGAAAAATGATGGTGATCATTCTTCCTAGCTTTAACCCTCACATGAGTTGTGAATCCAAAGCTTAGGATTTCAAGTTAATCCAATACAATTATCTCTACATCATCCTAGTGACCTCTTCTAGCAAATTTGGTCTCTCGGTTAAACTCTTGAGAAGAGTTTCTAGCTTGCACGAAAATTCTCGGGTGGATCACCTAGGTTTTCGGTGGCCGGAGATCGAAAACATCGGCAACATCTTAATGAGCCAAGGAGTCCACAAAAGAGGAGAAAGGAGCAAAGGAGATGCATCCAAGAGAAGACCCGAAGGACCGTATCATCAAGGTATAATCCCTAACATAGTAGATAAAATCTCTAGTTAGGGTATACTAGTTGCGGTTTAGACAAGATCTTCGGTTAAGTGCGTGTTGTATGCAAAGAAATTTTTTGTTCATCGCTTCCGCCGCGCCACAAGAGTTGTGGGAGCATGCAGCACTCACTTACACTAAGCACTCAAACGTGCAGCGCTCATGTAGACATCACGTGAGATGCTGAGCGGCTCAAGTGTTCATGTTGATATCACGTGAAGCACTGCCTTCATGTGCACTCACATGATCTTCACATGAGGAATGGTCTTCATGTGCGCTCATGTGATCTTCACATGAGTAGTGCTAAGCATAGTCACAAATTTGTGATTCGGGTATAATTCGGCGAGGTCGAAAATTCGGATTCGGAGAATTATTCGGAAAAAATCGGTAGGTATTCGGGAAAAATTCGGCAAGTGTTCAGGAAATGTTCGGGAAGGATTTCGAGCAAGAAATTAATATATGAGACGCTAGGTTTTGATTTTGTGAATTATTCGCTGTTTTTTGAATTATTCACTGTTTTTTCGAATAATTCGGGAATAATTCGCGAATTATTCGCGAATAATTCATGAATTATTCGGTCTGTTCGGCAACGGCGATTAAATCGGATGATCAAAAATTCACGAATTATTCACGAATTCACCGAATAATTCGCGAATTATATGACTATGGTGTAAGCACTCATTCATTTATCACCCACGCGTGTTTCATGTGAGACGCGTACTTTCATGGTCATCTTACCATCTGTGCTCACATGGATATCACGTGACGTGCATCTTCCTTAGAGATTTAATCTCTGTTCATGTTTTTTAAGGAAGTTAAACTTCTGTTAATGGTATTTTGACCGTTAACAATCACTAAGATCAATATTTTGAGGATCTGGAATCAGGTTCTTTAAGAACTAAGTTGTTGTCATATTTGAGAACTAAGTTCTTGCAGTATAAATTCCATCTTTTTCATGCTCTTCTTTCATCATTATTCTCTTTAACCTTGTTTCCCCCGAATCCTTGATTATTAAGAACAAGATCTTCTCGATGAGATTTAAATTCTCATCTTGCGGTAGACTTATCTTGTGGATCTCAGATCCAGAGAAAGAACTAAATTATTTGAAGGGTTAAACCCTATTTTATATGCATGATAGGTAAAAATGAGACATATTTCTCCCTTATTTTTACCTAGGGTTTTTGGGAGAAGGAAGATGATCTTTCTTTGAAGAGAATTAAATTCTCTGTTTTTTGTGGAAGCTTATAGAGAGACTTCTGTATTTTTACAGAAGCTTATGGGGGGTCTCTTTCCTTTGAGATTTAATCTTTTTGCGCTTATTTATAGGAGAAGAGAAAAATCAATCTATTTTGAGAAAATCTCTCATTGAGAGATCATGATTGATTTCATAATTAATCAAATTGATCTTAAAGATCAACCGGTAAATTTTATTCACCGTTGGATTTTTAATCCAAAAGCTCTCTGTTTAACAGAGAATATTTCTTATTTGTTTTAATAAGATTAGGAAAATATTTTCCTAACATAGAATTTAATTCTATCATATGAATATCTTGTTAGTTTAACAAGATTAGGAAAATATTTTTCTAATATAGAATTTAATTCTATTATATAAATATCTTTTTAGGAAGATATTTTTTTAACCATAGAATTTAATTCTGTTTAACCGAGAAGATCTTTCTTATTTTAGAAAGATCAGGAAAATATTTCCCACATAGAATTTAATTCTATCATATGAATATTTTGTTAGGAAGATATTTTCCTAACCATAAAATTTAATTCTGTTTAACAGAGAAGTTAGAAAGATCAGGAAAATATTTTCCACATAGAATTTAATTCTATCATATGAATATTTTGTTAGGAAGATATTTTTCTAACCATAAAATTTAAACGAGAAGATCTTTCTTATTTTAGAAAGATCAGGAAAATATTTTCCACATAGAATTTAATTCTATCATATGAATATCTTATTTGTTTGACAAGATTAGGAAAATATTTTCCTAACATAGAATTTAATTTATCATATGAACATCTTGTTTGTTTAACAAGATTAGGAAAATATTTTCCTAACATAGAATTTAATTCTATCATATGAATATTTTGTCAGGAAGATATTTTTCTAACCATAGAATTTAATTATGTCAGATGGTTTAATTGGTGATATTTTATCACCATTGGATTTTAAATCTAAAGATTCTCTCTGTTAGAGAAAGATCTTTCCATATTAGAAAGATCAGGAAAAATATTTTCCAAATAGAATTTAATTTTATCAAATAGAATTTAATTCTATCAGATGAGAGTGTTTCAAATTGGGGTGCTCCCGTGTTATCACGCGAACGCTGCCATATACATATATGGCAGCGGCGCTCATGTGCTTTGCATGTGAGCACTGCCACAAAAATGTGGTAAGGGAACTGACGTGTTTAACACGTGGGTGTGCACATATTTAACACATGGGGCCTATCATAGGATTTAATCCTATCTGAAGCCGGTACTCACATGCTTTGCATGTGAGTACATGAGTACTCACGTGTTTAACACGTGGGCGCTGTTATAGGATTTAATCCTAATTGTAGCAGGTACTTGCGTGCTTTGCATGTGGGGGGAGGGTTGTCATAAGATTTAAATCTATCTAAAGCCGCTACACACATGCTTTGCATTTGAGTGATTACATGTTTAACACGTAGGGGCTTCCTTATTTTTTTATAAAGGGAAAAACAAGTTTTGAGCCAAAAATTTTGGCGGGAATAATTACTTATATCAAGCACTTAAACGAGTTTGGGTCTAATGGGTCTGAACAAACGAGATCCAAACCTGACCCATTATTAAACCAGTAAATAGGTCTAGATCTCGATAAACCTATACCCGACCCAGATTTTAACAACGGGTCTGGGTCTGGTCTAGACCCGACCCATCAATAGCCCTAAATTAGGGTTCTCACTTCACTTTGCATGTGGATGAGTCCCACTTGGTGTAGCTGCCCATGTTTGGCCAGGGCTGGACCCACTCAGGGTATCCGCCTATGCTCTTTTAATGTCAAATTTGGTATTAAAACCCCTTATACATTGATTATTTACTCAAATAATCTGAATTCTTGACTATTTAATCTCTTTGTCCTGAGCAATTTAGGATTTGCGGTGTTGCGGATCATCCCCTCCACACCAATCACGAGTTCATTATGGGTGCGACGCACAAAGCCTAGTCATTGGCATTCCACACCACCATGAACAACCCCCTTTGACATTGTGGTTTATTTTATTTGCCCTCTGTTCGCCAGAGATCGAGATCGAGGAACTGCTTCAATCTCTGATCGCAACACCACTGATCTACCTTCTCAAAGGAATTGTACGACTCTCGTGTATCGCCTGTCCAGGGTTGAGTCCTGGGATTTGATCAGATTGGCTCGTAATCTAAAATTATACTCTAAACCAATGTCACATGATGATTTTTAATAAACATGAATTTTTATGTTATATTTCCTCACAAATACATTTTTTTATCTTCTCTCTCCCTCCTTCCCTTAGTGATATGATTTAGACCAACCTAGCAAGGTATCCCGTCTTGACATAGTGTAAGACAATATGGTGTAATTAACAATAAGCGTTGTTGAATTAAACTTGATTTAATTGGTGTTATTTGAAGTAATTGATATCATTTAGTAGCAGTAATTAGAATTTTATGTTATGAGAATAAATGGTGTAAGTTATGGATATAGAGAGTCATGACCTTTAACATGATCAATATTTGTTCATGCACTTAATGGATTTATTTACGTTAAGTGCATGTCATGTCAAGAGTCATGTGTTAAAATTGTTAGGGATTGAACCTAGGGTTGCGACATTCATGGACCGCGGCAGAAGTTGAAAACATAAAATTTTGAAATCAAGGAACCAATCCTGTTGGGTTACACTAACGCCGTGGCCATCATCCATGGCCGTTTGCGGAACAAAATTTTTTATACGAGTTTAAACTTGTGCTAGAATAACCCATAAACCAGATATACCATAAACCTAATTAGCAAGCTAAAGGGTTCTATCTACTATGATAGAAATTTATACCTAAAGGCTCAAGTCCTTCGGGTCTTCAATCCTCTCCATTAGCTCCTTGAAGAGTGTACGGATCGCGCTTGATCGTCGGCCTCCTCGCGTCCAAGATGATCTACCCGAGAGTGTCTACTTTGAGCTCCTACCTCTAAACCGAGGTAACCAGGTTACTTAGTATGCTAATCTAAGCAGCCTAGAGGATGTAGAGAGTGATGATGGATTGCTTTGTCTCAAGAACCCTAGGTTTCTCAACATATAAGACTATTAGGGTTTGAGGTAGAAGAAGAGAAGCTTGGAGGAGAGAGAGTGTTGAAGTTGGAATGAATGAAGAATGGCTAAGTGTTGAGAACTAATAATGAAAATCAATAATGCCACAAAATATCTTGAAGCCACCTTGCATCAAAATGTTCACAACACAAAATATCTAGCATACCCAAATAGTAAACCACGAGTCACCCCATGAGTCACCAAGTAGCCATGCTTCATTTAATGATAAATAACACCTCATACCTCCACCCCATTAATCATTTAATTGATAAAACCTAAAATGAGGTGTCTTCTTCTAGAAGTATCTTGCACAATTACAAGAATACCCTTCACCGTATATACATACCCGTATCCGTATTCCGAAAAATACGAATACAAAGAGACGAAAATAATTCAAGAATATAATACTAAGATCCGGCTTAAACCAAAGCCCACTAGTATTATCCGTCCGAATCATGATCCGTGTGTCTAGTACACGTATATGATTGAATCTTGCCGTAAAACCATACGACCTCTACATCGTTTCGCCCGAAGCAGGGAAACCCTCTGTGTGGGACTCTAAAGACTCAACAGTACACTGACAGTGGGGTTAACCACAAGCACGTCAGCGGTACTAGCTGCACGTAACGGCTACCCAAGTGTTAAAAATATGTATGCCCTAGAGGCCATTATTGTACATGTGATGTATATTATAGTGGATGCTTGGACATATTGTTCATATCATAATTTTGCATTATTATATTTCCCATTCTTATTCATTTTACAAATAAACAGGTGCTTTTGATCCATGTCAGCTACATAGTTGCAGGTTACAGATTCTCGGAACAAAACAGTGAAAATGATTAAAAGACGATACAAAAGTGAGACTACGACCAATAAATAGAAGAATCTTGATCATGCCTACAGTTTGAGGGAAAAATGAAGATCAAATGAACAAATTCACAAAGTACAAAGGCGGCGCAAGGTTCAAGACTTCGACACGAAGCAAACGGTAAAAGTCCACGACATTATGCACTGTGGAAATCTGGAAGAAACTAGAAGACATTCTGAAGAACCAAGTGAAGAAAAATCAAGTAAAAAGCAACATGCAAATTACCAGAGAAACAGAGCCAACAACCCCATCATATAGCCGCGGATCCGCGGCCAAACATGGCTTTTGGCCGCGGTTCCGCGGCCATGGTGGTCCCGTGTCGGTGCAGAATTCAACAGTTGTGGCGGTGCGTTGACCGGGTCTTCTTAGGATAATTTTGTAAATGCAGATAGGGATCAGATGTAACCCTAGAGTTTCTATAATCTATAAATAGAAACTCTAATGCTCTTTTTGGAGCATGCCTCTTCTTGTGCCTCAATGTATCTATCAAAATTCAGAATTCAATTCCTGTAAATGTTGGAAGAGAGCATCAAACAAAAATTAGAGCAAGTTTCTTTTTATTGCCCTAGTTAAATTTTCTTTCCTGCCATAGTATAGATTTTCTTTATCTGCCCTAGTTAATTTTTATTATCTGCCATAGTTAATTAGTTTAGAACATGTTTTTCAATTCTCTAATGAGTGAGTAGTTCCTCACTTGTTAGGGTTAGGAATAGGGAAGGATTGAGAGATGAAGATCTCTCACCCCTTTTTTTTGCCCATCACATATTTTTATAGGACTCCATGCATACATACACACACCGCTCCCTACGGCACCCTATCCCACGAGGTAGCGGTAATACCGTAGTATAAAAGACCGGTTGCGCATGTTTTCCATTGAGGTTAGGGTAAGAATTAAGAAAGGAAGGACAAGAACCTAGAGGAAGAAACATCGTTTCTTCCCGATGGTACTAATCCACTTTATTAATTATTACCATAACACCTCATGGATCTTAATTAGGGCTTAGAAAGCGGTGAGGAATATTGACTTTCCAAATTTAACCTAAACCTAACCCTAGCATGATTTTAATCCTAATAAACTCATTTCAGTTTTTAGATTTAATCAATCCGACAACAATCGGAATTAACTCGTTAGAACAAATTGAGAATACACAAAATCCCTGTGGACCGACCCGTACTCACTGGCTAGCTACCAAGCGACGCCGTTCTTGATTGCGGTAAACAATATTTTGATCGTAAAAACCTAAACATTCAATCAAATGGAGCCGTTGCCGGGGAGTGCCTGCATTTTCGACCCTCTTGGTGTAGCCTGACAGTGAGGACACTGTCAAGTTTAAGTTTGGGGGTATGCTCGGTCAGCCTTCTTCCTTCGCATTCATGTGTATATTTTTGCATTTGCATACTTATTTTAAATTCCATAAAAAATTGAAAAATTTCAAAAATTTAAAAAAAAATTAAAACATTCAATTTTGGCCTTAATTGACTTGAGTTTGACAAATAGGTTAACTAGCTAGGAACAACTAGAGCTTATACTTAGTAAATTAAAAACCCTAAAAATAACCTTTCTTAAAAACTTAACGGTAGAAAGTATATGTCTTTGTAGTTATTTAGAAATAGGCAAATTTCGAGTTGACTTCTTGGGCTAAGTTAAAACAAGAGAAAAGTATTTATATTTTTATTAAAGTATAAGTTTGAAAAATAATTCTTAAGCTTAAGTCTAAATTCTGAAAATATATACCCTACAAATTGCACAAACACGAACCTTGAAACTTGGAATAGTAGAAGACACCTTGAAATGCTCTTGTCTAAAATCCTTAGTATGAAGGAAAATAAAATAAAAATACAAGTGTGAATAAAGAGATAAAAAAATGAACACTTGTTTTGTAATTATTTAAGGCTGCAAAAATAGAAAAAATATATAGAGAGGGTGCCTTATCACCTAGTGCCTTAGACCAACTGGTTTGGAAGTCACTGCTAAAGTCTTAGGTATTGCAAGACGAGGAATTACGCCTTAATGCGCGAACACATTTTATAATCGGTCGTTAGTTCCTCAAGAAGTATTAATGGTCGCATGAAGGATGTGTGAGCAATTTCATCTAAAAATTCACCAACTAAAAGTACATTGGACGATGGAAAAGAGTATAAGAGCTTGAATTGAATTTCCAAGTATAGGGGTGATACATACACACATGTAGGGGTATATGATTGAGATTTGGATGAGAGATAGGAATGAAAAATAGGATTTATATCTTTAGTAGAGATGATAAAAATTCCAAAGTTGAGATGGAACCCTAGAAGGAAAACAAAAAAGATGCTAAAAGCTAAGTAAATTTACAAGAACATATATAATATTAAGTTAAATAATAAGGAAGCGTGAAAAATACGGATGGATAATTTCTGAGTCAAAGATAATAGATTTTCTTGTTAGAAAACCTAATTGGAGAATAAAAGTCGATAAGCCGAATTGATAGGATTTTGTGGGTAGTATCCGCTGAAAACCCTCAGGAGACAACACTCCTCCTACTAGGGACACCTATAGGTTTAACGGCTTGTTGCACGAGCTCAGTGCAATCGCATTTCCCTGCGAAAGTGAGGCTAGGTCTTTTTCAAGAATAAAAGCTAGTTTTGCTCGAGGACGAGCAAAAGATAAGTTTGGGGGTATTTGTTCATATCATAATTTTGCATAATTATATTCCCCATTCTTATTCATTTTACAAATAAATAGGTGCTTTTGATCCATGTCTGCTACATAGTTGCAGGTTACAGGTTCTCGGAACAAAACAGTGAAAATGATGAAAAGACGATACAAAAGTGAGACTACGACCAACAAATAGAAGAATCTTGATCATGCTTACAGTTTGAGGGACAAATGAAGATCAAATGAACAAATTCACAAAGTACAAAGGCGGCGCAAGGTTCAAGACTTCGACACGAAGCAAACGGTAAAAGTCCACGACATTATGCACTGTGAAAATCTGGAAGAAACTAGAAGACATTCTGAAGAAAAATCAATTAAAAAGCAACATGAAAATTACCAGAGAAACAGAGCCAACAACCCCATCATATGGTCACGGATCCACGTCCAAACATGGCTTTTGGCCACGGTTCCGCGTCCATGGTGAGCCCGTGTCGGTGCAGAATTCAACAGTTGTGGCGGTGCGTTGACCGGGTCTTCTTAGGGTAATTTTGTAAATGCAGATAGGGATCAGATGTAACCCTAGAGTTTCTATAATCTATAAATAGAAACCCTAATGCTCTTTTTGGAGCATGCATCTTCTTGTGCCTCAATGTATCTATCAAAATTCAGAATTCAATTCCTGTAAATGTTGGAAGAGAGCATCAAATAAAAATTAGAGTAAGTTTCTTTTTATTGCCCTAGTTAAATTTTCTTTCCTGCCCTAGTATAGATTTTCTTTATCTGCCCTAGTTAATTTTTATTATCTGCCCTAGTTAATTAGTTTAGAATATGTTTTTCAATTCCCTAATGAGTGAGTAGTTCCTCACTTGTTAGGGTTAGGAATAGGGAAGGATTGAGAGATGAAGATCTCTCACCCCTTTTTTTTGCCCATCACATATTTTTATAGGACTCCATGCATACATACACACACCGCTTCTACGGCACCCTATCCCATGAGGTAGCGGTGATACCGTAGTATAAAAGACCGATTGCACATGTTTTCCATGGAGGTTAGGGTAAGAATTAAGAAAGGAAGGACAAGAACCTAGAGGAAGAAACATCGTTTCTTCCCGATGGTACTAATCCACTTTATTAATTATTACCATAACACCTCATGGATCTTAATTAGGGCATAGAAAGCGGTGAGGAATATTGACTTTCCAAATCTAACCTAAACCTAACCCTAGGAAGATTTTAATCCTAGTCTAGATCAACCTTAATTTTTAGATTTAATCAATTCGACAACAATCGGAATTAACTCGTTAGAACAAATTGAGAATACACAAAATCCCTGTGGACCGACCCGTACTCACTGGCTAGCTACCAAGCGACGCTATTCTTGATTGCGGTAAACAATATTTTGATCGTAAAAACCTAAACATTCAATCACACATATATAGAGGACTTTCTTGCTCGACATGATAGTATGCTATCTGGTTACTATTTATCTTAACATGTTGACTGGTATTCTTTACTGTCTTGCCCTCACATGTTGATAAAGCCCTTAGGATTTGTACTTGACTACCAGGACTATGATGAGATCATACTAGTGGGGCCAGGGTGGTCCAAAGCATCAAGACCATCGACGCCTAAATTGCACAGCTGAACGTGGCCTTGAGCGAAAGAGAGAAAGGAAACTCGTCCGAACTCCTACTGGGCCCATCTGTGACGATTTCCGTACAGTCCGGTCCCTTCGTCTAAGTGTATCGCTTACCGGGTCTAGGGGTGGTAAACGTCAGACCTCAATAACCCGATAATTCGTGCTGATGCGGCTTAGGACCAATCCGGGAAACTACTGATCAACCTATCAGTAAATCCTAACTGCCTTGGCCAAGGTCTTATGGTCCTGACTAATCGAACACAGTGCGATATCGACTCTCTATACCGGGAGAGACGAATCCCCAACAATCACTCACTGCCTCCAAGTGGCTCGGGACTGTACCCAACCAAAATCTGTTTGCATGACTCAGTAGAGCCGTGGTAGGGTAGTGATCAAAGCATAGTGGGAACTCACACGTAACAAATGATGATCTCAAGTCTGAAGACTAACCTATACACATGTCACCTAAGAACTTCCATCTGCCGATAGGTATAGTACCATTTAGAATTTCTTGGCGAGTCCATCCAGTGTACTCACACCCAGTAAGCACATATATACGATCTTAGGTGCATCAGATCAATGGCTGCGGGACCAACCATCGCCCCTCTTCGGTGTCTAGAAACATATACACTAGTCTACTCTGGAGTATCAATGCCCAGTCTCGATACTCACACGACTAGGGACTATTTAAGGATGCGCTTATGGACTACCCAGCTCTCACAAGTTTGATCGCCATCACAACGCAGGTAGTCAAGCAAGATCCTACGGGCTTTATCAACATGTAACTGCCATATGTAATAACGAGTATGACATATTCACATATTAAGATAAAGTCAAACCATAATAGTATACTACTGTATCAAGTCTTTATCAATATGTGCAAGCTGGATAAAGCATCAATAGAAACAAATACACATATCTGTTAGTTATATGTGTGCCCTAGAGGCCATTACTGTACATACAATGT
Source organism: Agapanthus africanus (assembly GCA_030015575.1). Lineage (NCBI taxonomy): Eukaryota > Viridiplantae > Streptophyta > Magnoliopsida > Asparagales > Amaryllidaceae > Agapanthus > Agapanthus africanus. Next base: position 106,774,200 of record JASDDO010000031.1, read on the forward strand.
ATATTGTAGTGGATGCTTGGACATATATAGGGAGGACTTTCTTGCTCGACATGATAGTATGCTATCTGGTTGTACTTTATCTTAACATGTACTCTGATTGTCTCTTTTGTTACATGTTGATAAAGCCCTTAGGATTTGTACTCGACTACTGGGACTATGATGAGATCATACTAGTGGGGCCACGGTAGTCTATGAGTACATCCTATAACTGTTCCTAGTCGAGGGTGTGTCGAGACAGGGCATCGATACACCAGAGTAGACTAGCGTATACGCATCTTGACCCATATGATGGGCGATGGATGATCCCATATCCATCGGTGTTTGACATCAAGGATAGTGTGCGGGTGCTCAGTGGAGACTGGGTACACTGAACGGATTCGCTGAGAACTCCTAGATGGTATATATACCTATTGTCAGATAGCAGTTCTCTGGTGACACATGTACAGGTTAGTCTGTAGACCCGAGATCATCATAGAGTCTTATGTGATTCCCACTGTACTTTGATTTCCTCTCTACCTCGGCTCTACTGAGTTGTGCAAACAGGTGGATTTTGGGTACAGTCCCGAATCATATGGAGACAGTGAGCGATAGGAGGGGTTTCGTCTCTCCCGGTATAGGGAGTTGATGTCGCGCTATGTTTGATCGGCTATAACACCTAAATCCCTGGCCAGGGTTTTCGAGGTTTACTGATAAGTGTTATCAGTAGTTCCTCGACCTGTTATGAGCCGTAAATCAACATGACTTATAAAGTTACTGGGGTCTGACATTTACCACCCCTAGAATTCATATGCGACGTATCAGAAGAAGAGACCAGACTGTACGGTAAGTGTTGCTTACAGGCTCGTAAGGGTTGTGATGAGTTCGCTCGCCGGCCACCTTTTCGTCATGTACCTGGGTAGCCGTTACGCACAGCTAGTGCCGCTGACGTGCTTGTGGTTAAACCCATTGCCAGCGTACTGACGAGCCTTTAGAGTCCCACACAGAGGGTTCCCTCGTTCAGGCGAAAGATGTAGAGACCGTAAGTTGTTACAGCAGCCGTAAAGGTGTTGCGGCAGGTTTCGATTATGATCGTGTAATTGTTACAGGAATAATAATCGGAAGAATAATACTGGCCGGATACCGGTATTATATTATTGGATTAATGGTATTCGCATTTTTCGGAATTCGGATGCGTGTATACAGTATACGGTATACGGTATACGGAGGAGGGGTATTTTTGTAATTGTTACAAGAATACCTTCTAGAAGGTGCCACCTCATAATGACATAATTATGACATCATTTATTTTGTGAAAATAAATTAGTGAGGTGTAAATTAAAAGGTATAAGCATGATAATGTGGTTGTTGAAGTGGATGTACTATTAAAGCATGATACTTCTTTCATAATACATGCTTTAGTTAGTGCTATTTTCTTTTTATCATGCTTAAACTTTTTAATCATGAAATGCACTTATTCTTTCCTCCTCCTTCTTCTTATAAATACCTTCATATGAGATGTGAAATCAAGGCATTCAAATCCTACACAAAATTATGATAAGTGTATCATAACAAGTGTATAAGAAGAGAGAAAGAAAATGATGGTGATCATTCTTCCTAGTTTTAACCCTCACATGAGATGTGAATCCAAAGCTTAGGATTTCAAGTTAATCCAATACAATTATCTCTACATCATCCTAGTGACCTCTTCTAGCAAATTTGGTCTCTCGGTTAAACTCTTGAGAAGAGTTTCTAGCTTGCACGAAAACTCTCGGGTGGATCATCTAGGTCTTCGATGGCCGGAAATCGAAAACGTCGGCAACATCTTAACGAGCCAAGGAGTTCACCAAAAGAGGAGAAAGGAGAAAAGGAGTTGCATCCAAGAGAAGACCCGAAGGACCGTATCATCAAGGTAAAATCCCTAACATAGTAGATAAGATCTCTAGTTGGGGTTTACTAGTTGTGGTTTAGACAAGATCTTCGGTTAAGTGCGTGTTGTATGCAAAGAAAATTTTCGTTCATCGCTTCCGCCGCGCCACAAGAGTTGTGGGAGCATGCAGCACATACCAACATGTTATCAGAGCCTAACTAAAACACAATTAGATGTTATCCAAAAGTTAGAAGCTCGATCGACTGTTTTTTCTCCCGAAAACTCGTATTCTGCCCTTGCTGTTGTCGGTTTTTGAAAGTGTTCCAAAATTAATTTGACATGTCTTAAAAATACAAGCAAGGTTTTCTAAGAACACTGTAGAAATCCGAAGTTCTAAATCGCCTAAAGCGCCGCGGATCCGCGGCCAAACCCATGCTTTTGCCGCGGATCCGCCGCCGAGTTGAAGCCACGTCAACTCAGTTTTCTACAGTGATCTTAGACTGAAGAATTAGGGTTTCTGGGATGTGTAGATATTTACAAAGGTATTTATACAGGGACATGTCAAGTGTTGGCATGGTTTTAAAAATTATCGATCGAAATTCTAAAGTGCTTGGCTAATCGGGTTTTCTTTTTGTTATATGTGTTTGAAACGTCCGCTAATTGCTATATGACGATTAGTGGGGTTGCACATATGGATATCATAGGATGGTATGTGTATATGAATGTGTTGGATCGTTGTGATGAATGGCCGGGGGGTGTGAGAAGAGTGTTTTTCCTTTTCTATCATTCCATGTAATTTGTAAAAAAGCAATGTTATATTGTATAATTTCTTTTTACTGTTTTTGCTCCTAGGATAGACCCAAGGTGGGGTGCACAAACTACCGGGTTCTCTAAGTGCCAAGTGGCCTACTCAATTGTTGAGGGAGGTTGCTACACTTCGGGAATTTGGCGGGTAGTTTGCCGCACCCGTAGGGGTCTAGGGGGGTTTTGGCTATTCATCACGACCGTGGAACCCGTTTTTCATTAAGGGCTTAAATGAAATACGAAATTCCTAGTATATCCAATGCATTCATCTGTGATCTGAAATGGTTATATTTATATATGATATATATATAATAAACGTTGCTTATGTTTTGCACCCGCGCTAGTCCAGCCCCCACTCTGCCGTTAGTTAAGTAACCTAACGGTGCATGACGGGGCCCAGTGGCAAATGCGGATGGCATAAGCGTACGTTCTATTTGCGTTTCTTTTCTGTGATGTTTAGGAAACGTAAATGATGCGACCACATTAATGTAATTAATGTTAAGAGAAAGAAACCTAAAGATGTTGTAGAATCAAACTTTTTGAATAAGGGTAACTCTAGCTTTTATTTTGCATAGTGGTATTCTTGAATATCCTGCACCTCATTCGATGAGAAAAGGGCCGAGATCCCTTCACCGGGAGTGACCCCTTTAGCGAAACTGGAAAATGTTACAAAGAACTCGATTTGATTTTATAGTTGATCTAACTTTGCTTTGCATCGTGGTATTTATATATCCAGCACCTTATTCGATAAGGAAAGAGCCGAGATCCCTTCACCGGGAGTGACCTCTTTAGCAAAATTAGAAAGATACTACAAAACCTTTCGATTTTTAAAACTGGAGCTTAAACCACTCCTTCCCACTTGATCCTACAACGATATCAAGTTCAAAACGTTAAAGGTTTTCATAAAAAGCATCCGTTGCCCTCCGCCATTTTAGGAAGCAGAGTACTTAGTATTCGTACCACGTTTGTTGACCATAGTTAAGGCGTGGTGTACGGTAGCTGAGTGGTGAATTCCTACAAAGCATTTGATGCGATTGATTAGGGCATTTTCATGACTTTGTTGACCATAGTTAAGGGTCATGTGGGTGGGCCTAAATCAATCACGAAATGGCGGGTTGAACTTGACTAGTGCTTATGATTTGTTGACCATAGTTAAGGTCATAAGTCACTAGGGGTAAAAATCATATCGGGAATTTCAAGAATTGAAATTTGCAATGAGATTGCATACCTTCTATATGATAGTTGGATCCCGATCTCGCTGCGAGTAAGAGTTACTCCTGGGAAAGTTTTACACAAGACAATTTGACGAAATTATAGGGTGTAATGATTCTCGGCTAATCTTACCTTTTATGGTTTGAAGGAAGATTTGATAAAAACAGTGGGAGACATCCGGATTAGATAATAACCAATCTAATCTTGCAAGAGCATACGCTAAAGTGTTTTCTTCTCTCTCTCTCTCCAGATAGCGACCATATCATGCCTTAATTAAGATAATAAATACGGATATATTGACTGAACCCGCTTGTTATATTGAGCTGGGGAACGTTGGTTCCGCTCCAACATATAATTGTCATAAGACAGAGCAGGAAATAGGGAAATACCAGAATTCCTATGCCGCCCAAACGAAGAAAGTGCATATGATGCATCTCCTTCGGGTGTGTTCATTACAAAGAACTGTTTCTCAGTATCCTCTGCATCCTGGGTATTTGATACTGGATCAGGATCCCAGATATGTAATCTGTTACATAGGGCTACAAAAAGGGTAGAAAAACTGAGAACGGGTGATAAGTTTCATGAGACAGAAAACGGGGCAAGTGTTGCAGCCAAGTCTGTTGGTCACTGTCACCCTGTATTACCAATACATTGATTCTGAACAAATGCTATTAGATACCGAACCTAATATACAAAATCATATCAATCTCTTTATTAGTAAAGAAATGATAAAATTTGTATTGATGGATAATGTTTTGAACATTTCCTATATCAAAAGTTGATCGGTTCAGGCGCGTTATCTAAAAGCATTGACGTTCTAAATCAAACTACAGTTCTTAGTATACAGAACACACACAAGAGGAAGAGTTCAGAAATGAACGGATCTTTCTTGAGGCATTGTAGACTAGGTCACATCACTGCGACCCGGCTGGCTGAAGTTACATTTTAGATGCATATTTAAACCGGTTTGAATTTACATCTTGTGAAACTTGCCAGTCATGTCACAAAGATTGAATGACCATAGCTCTGTTTATTGGAAACAGAGAAAGAGTTAGTAAACTCTTGGGACTGATATATGATGATGTATGTAAACTCCCCTGTCTACACATGCCAGGACCGGTTCCTTGTACTTCGTTACATTCTCTGATAATCTCTTAAGATTCAGACATATGTTCCTGTTGAAACATAGGTCCAAAGCTTTTGAGATATTCACAGAATATAAATTAGAAGTAGAGAACCAAAAACGGGTATAAGTATTATGTCCTTTGATGAGATCAAGGAGGAGAATACTTGTGCATGGAAATCCTGGACTATTCTAAAGGAGAATGAGATTCTCTCTCAGCATTACTCCTCCGTATACACCATAGCACGATGGTATATCGGGGTGGAGCAATTGCACCCTATGTGATATGGTGTGCTCCATGATGAGTACTATTGAGTTTCCTATTTTCCTTTTGGGAGTTATGCACTTGCGAAGCTGCATACCTATTGAATAGGGTTCCAATCAAATCAGGTGCCTGCTGCTCCATATGTGATATGGTATGGGAAGAGCCCATATCTTAAAGATGTTAAGATTTGGGGTTGTCAGGCCTATGTCTAAAAACCAAAATCCTGACAAGCTCGAGGCAAAGTCAAAACTGTGGAAGTTTGTTGGATATCCCAAGCATTAGCAAGGGAATATCTTCTACCTAACCGAGGAACAAAAGTTGTTTCTCAGCATGCCACCTTTGTGAAAGGGAATTTCTTGTGAAGAAATTAGTGGTCATAAGGTAGAACTGAAAAGGCGTTCCAGCTATACAAACTACAACAGATGACCTAACCGAGGAACAAAAGTTGTTTTGTTTCTCAGCATGCCACCTTTGTGAAAGAATTTCTTGTGAAGAAATTAGTGGTCATGAGGTAGAACTGGAAGAAGTTCCAGCTACAGCAGATGATTTGGTAGAACCAAAGGATTCAATAGACTCTAACGAACTTCAGCCTCTCCGTCGATCTAGTAAGTTTCCTCACCCACCTAAGAGATACTTAGGTTTCTCTATGACAGTGGGAGCGAGGATTTCATATTACCCCAGCGTGTCCCGAGACCGGAAGGTGTTCCGACGGGTTGTAGTCCTCGCCAGGGGGCATGAGTAGAAAGTAGCTGCTGAGGGACCTTTTGGTGCCACGGCGACCCTATGGGATAGGGTTGTTGCCTGACCAAAGTGGTATGACCTAACTAGTTTCGAGAAGGCCATCAGGAGTGGGACTCTGTGAGAATGGCTGGATGCTTAGCGATCTGAGATGGAATCCTTATACACTAACAAAGTATGGACTTTGGTTGCTTTGTCTGAAGGGTTAAATCCCCATCAGGAGCAAGAGTATCTTGAGAAGATTACTTGGTGTACATGGAAAAGATTGAGACTTTCAAAGCTATGCTTAAGTCCATCCAGATCCTACTTGCCACTGCTACATACCTTGACTACGATATCTGGTGGTTGGGTGTCATGACAGCTTTTCTAAATGAAGTTTTAGAAGAGAGCGTCTATAAGTACATAGCCAGAGTGCTTCGTAGACAGTGGGAGCAGCGGAAAAGTGTGCAAGATATTTTATGCGATAAAACAGGCATCGCGGAGTTGGAACATCTGTTTTGATGTGGTAGTCAAAGAGTTTGACTTCATCAAAATAATAGATGAACCTTGTATATACATAAAAGGTAGTAGGGAGTATGGTGTTAATCCTCGTAGAGTACGTGGATGACATACTCTTGATAGGAAAGAGTTTCCTATACTACGCTCAGTCAATCTCCTCTTATTAAAAAGATTCTCCATATAGGATCAAAGTTGATACCTCCTAAATCCTGGGTTTTGGATCAATGAGATAGATCTAAATGGATATTAGAATACTCACTAGTTGTAGTGAGATAGTATCAATCAATCCTGGGGAAAATCACAGCGGAGTTGGAACATTTGTTTTGATGTGGTAGTCAAAGAGTTTGACTTCATCAAAATGGTTGAACCTCGTGGTATGGAGTATGGTGGTAATCCTCATAGAGTACGTGGATGACATACTCTTGATAGGAAAGAGTTTCCTATAATACACTCGGTCAATCTCCGCTTATCACAACGATTCTCCATATAAGATCAATGTGATACCTCCTAAATCCTGGGTTTTGGATCTATGAGATAAAGCTAAATGGATGTTAGGATACTCACTAGTTGTAGTGAGATAGTATCAATCGATCCTAGGGAGAATCACTGGAAAGGTTCCAAGGTGATTAAAGACGACTGAATGTCAGTCGCAGGCATTGTCTTTACCCTTATTAGAGGGACGGTATGTTGAAGGAGTTCCAAGATAGATACCGTGACATACTAGAAAGGCAAGATACGTCATTACTAAGGATGCTACCAAAGATAAAGTCTGGATATATATAAAAGTTCATAAGATGAACTTCGTTCCTACCATTGTGTGACAATAAGGTTGTGGCTTTAGCCAAGGAACTACCGTCCCATCAGAAATCCAGATATAATTCTTAGGCAGCATCACCTGTTCATAGAGATGGTTGATCTCCAGGGAGATCGAGGTTAGGAGAGTAGATACAGAGGACAACAGAGCGGATCAACTCACTAAGGTTTTTTCCCAGTAGAGACTTTTTTGGGATGGTTGAGTATGAGATATTTCAACCACAACTGATTGTTTGGTATGTGATACCACAACAGATGGCCCTAGTGCAAGTGGGAGATTGTTAGTTATATGTGTGCCCTAGAGGCCATTACTGTACATACGATGTATATTGTAGTGGATGCTTGGACATATATAGGGAGGACTTTCTTGCTCGACATGATAGTACGCTATCTGGTTGTACTTTATCTTAATATGTACTCTGATTGTCTCTTTTGTTACATGTTGATAAAGCCCTTAGGATTTGTACTCGACTACTGGGACTATGATGAGATCATACTAGTGGGGCCACGGTAGTCTATGAGTACATCCTATAATTGTTCCTAGTCGAGGGTGTGTCGAGACAGGGCATCGATACACCAGAGTAGACTAGCGTATACGCATCTTGACCCATATGATGGGCGATGGATGATCCTATATCCATCGGTGTTTGACATCAAGGATGGTGTACGGGTGCTCAGTGGAGACTGGGTACACTGAACGGACTCGCCGAGAACTCTTAGATGGTATATATACCTATTGTCAGATAGCAGTTCTCTGGTGACACTTGTGCAGGTTAGTCTGTAGACCCGAGATCGTCATAGAGTCTTATGTGATTCCTACTGTACTTTGATTTCCTCCCTACCTCGGCTCTACTGAGTTGTGCAAACAGGTGGATTTTGGGTACAGTCCCGAATCATATGGAGACAGTGAGCGATAGGAGGGGTTTCGTCTCTCCCGGTATAGGGAGTTGATGTCGCGCTATGTTTGATCGGCTATAACACCTAAATCCCTGGCAAGGGTTCTCGAGGTTTACTGATAAGTGTTATCAGTAGTTCCTCGACCTGTTATGAGCCGTAAATCAACATGACTTATAAAGTTACTGGGGTCTGACATTTACCACCCCTAGACTTCATATGCGACGTATCAGACGAAGAGACCGGACTGTACGGTAAGTGTTGCTTACAGGCTCGTAAGGGTTATGATGAGTTCGTTCGTCGGCCACCTTTTCGTCATGTACCTGGGTAGCCGTTACGCACAGCTAGTGCCGCTAACGTGCTTGTGGTTAAACCCATTGCCGGCGTATTGACGAGTCTTTAGAGTCCCACACAGAGGGTTCCCTCGTTCAGGCGAAAGATGTAGAGACCGTAAGTTGTTACGGCAGCTGTAAAGGTGTTGCGGCAGGTTTCGATTATGATCGTGTAATTGTTACAGGAATAATAATCGGAAGAATAATACTGGCCGGATACCGGTATTATATTATTGGATTAATGATATTCGCATTTTTCGGAATTCGGATGCGTGTATACAGTATACGGTATACGGTATACGGAGGAGGGGTATTTTTGTAATTGTTACAAGAATACCTTCTAGAAGGTGCCACCTCATAATGACATAATTATGACATCATTTATTTTGTGAAAATAAATTAGTGAGGTGTAAATTAAAAGGTATAAGCATGATAATGTGGTTGTTGAAGTGGATGTACTATTAAAGCATGATACTTCTTTCATAATACATACTTTAGTTAATGCTATTTTCTTTTTATCATGCTTAAACTTTTTAATCATGAAATGCACTTATTCTTTCCTCCTCCTTCTTCTTATAAATACCTTCATATGAGATGTGAAATCAAGGAATTCAAATCCTACAAAAAATTATGATAAGTGTATTATAACAAGTGTATAAGAAGAGAGAAAGAAAATGATGGTGATCATTCTTCCTAGCTTTAACCCTCACATGAGATGTGAATCCAAAGCTTAGGATTTCAAGTTAATCTAATACAATTATCTCTACATCATCCTAGTGACCTCTTCTAGCAAATTTGGTCTCTCGGTTAAACTCTTGAGAAGAGTTTCTAGCTTGCACGAAAACTCTCGGGTGGATCATCTAGGTCTTCGGTGGCCGGAAATCGAAAACGTTGGCAACATCTTAACGAGCCAAGGAGTTCACCAAAAGAGGAGAAAGGAGAAAAGGAGTTGCATCCAAGAGAAGACCCGAAGGACCGTATCATCAAGGTAAAATCCCTAACATAGTAGATAAGATCTCTAGTTGGGGTTTACTAGTTGTGGTTTAGACAAGATCTTCGGTTAAGTGCGTGTTGTATGCAAAGAAAATTTTCGTTCATCGCTTCCGCCGCGCCACAAGAGTTGTGGGAGCATGCATCACACACCAACAATATCAAGATAAAGACAACTCAAATAATATACTATATAACTGAGCAAGCTTGTCCTGTATATACATATCCCCCGTATCTACATGTATACATATACAATAATGGCCTCTAGGGCATACATATCCAACAATCTCCCACTAGCACTAAGGCCATATATTGGCGTATCGAAAACCCAACGTCTACTCTAAGGCCAGCTGTTGGCATACCGTATACCCAACATCTCAAAAAGTCGCTCGAACTGCGCTTGAGAGAGGGCCTTCGTAAATGGATCCGCTGTGTTGTCTTTTGTATCCACTCTTTGGACTTCGATCTCCTGGCGATCTATGATCTTCCTGATCAGGTGATATCGTCTTAAGATGTGTCTGGATTTCTGATGGGACCGTGGTTCCTTCGCTAAACCTATAACCCTATTGTTATCACAATATAGAGGTATTGGATCAACAATGGATGGAACTACCTGAAGTTCAGTAATGAATTTCTTCATCCACACTTCTTCTTTTGCGGCATCGTTCGCAGCAATATATTCAGCCTCCATCGTCGAGTCTGCGACGGTGTCCTGTTTGGAGCTCCTCCAACACACCGCCCCTCCGTTGAGGGTAAACACAAAACCCGAGACATACTTGCTGTCATCCTTGTTACTCTGAAAGCTTGAATCGGTAAATGACTCGACCTTGAGGTCTCCATTTCCGTATACTAAGACACTAGTAAAATAGGGGGTTGCCCCTACGGATGAAAATATCCGTTGGGACAGATTTTACTTGGCCCTACGGATTAATCCGTAGGGCTAAAAGGTTGCCCCTACGGGCACAGACGTCCAAGAATAAAAATATTAATTCTTAATTTGGTGTCAGCCCCTACAGAGCCGCAAACAAAGGACCTACGGGTATATCCGTAGGGGAAAGTAAATATCTATTTGACAAAACCCCAGATCGATCGCCTACGCTCACTTTCTCTCTCTCTCTCAATCGCGCGCGAGAAAAAACCCCAAATCGCCTCCGTCGTCGCCACCGTCGCCTCCGTCGTCGCCACCGCCGGTTTCGTCGCCACCGTCGTTGCCAGCGCCTGTTTCGTCGCCACCGTCGTCGCTCCAGCCCACCAGCAGCCGTTCAGGTATAAATCTCGAGGTAAATTAAAGCATTTTTGGATTATTTTGGGCTTAGGGTTCATGGCTGGGTCTGGGTTACGCGCGCGAGAGTTGGGGTTGGGCAAGGGTCGCGGTGGCGGTCGGGGTCGGGGTCGGGGTAGGGTTAGGGTTGGGGTTCGGCTGCTGCTGGGGTGGGGCTGGGGTTAGGTTTACGGTGGGGCTGGGGTTAGGGTTACGGTAGGGCTGGGGTTAGGGTTACGGTAGTGGGGCTGGGGTTAGGGTTACGGTGGGGCTGGTTGAATGGCTATTCTGATTAGTTGACAAATACAATGTTAATCATAATTTACTCAACACAGATGGTAGAAAATCAGAAAAAGATCAAGAAAAAAATAATCGATTTTGATTTTAACATGCAGGGTGTTGATGCAAGATGTAATATCTAGTAGCAGATGCTAGGTATATAGACTAAAGAATAGTTGTAAATGAACTGCTAGCAAGAAAATCCTATAATTATACGTACACATCGCTTGACTCATGAAGCCTGAAGCTCTTTCTTTTGGGGGATAAAACTAGTTATATTCCTGCATTGCCTAGAAATAGCAGTGAGTTGGTTAAAACTTTTCAAACACAACCCCCCACCCCCCAAAAAAAAGAAAGAAAGAAAGGACAAGGAAAAAAAAAAAGAATAGCAACAAGCAATACAAGCTAGCAACCATAAATAACTGCTGAGATTATGTCTACCTTGGCAATTTGAACAATGATGGTCTTGTCTGGATTGTTAAGATCCACTTTATGGGGGTGAGGAACACATTTTGCAACTGTATTTATGATTTTCATTCTGTCAAGTGTTGAAATAAAAATCAACACTTGACAATCAATCCAAGATGCTCAATAACTTGCTTCAAAACCATAATCTAATCTTGATGATGCTCAATATTAGCGATTTCCATGATCACGACACGTGGCAGATGACGTGTCTCATAACGCTTTATGATATCAGTATCCTATATTTGTAGTTTTAATTGTTGATTGTTATAGATGTATACCATTGCAATAATAGTTTTTGGTTGATGAATGCTATTGCAATGTAGGATGATCAGTTCTATCAATCTTGATCTCAATGGTTTAAAATCATGTTACACATACAACACGAATGCACAACAAACGCATAATTAGAGAGCGACTCGAGATATTCAGGTTAAAACCAATATATGATACTCGATGATAATATGAAACCTTCATATTCCCATCGATACCCATATATGAAACTAAAAGCGCCACTTAGTCCCCGTCTATCGGTTATCATACGTGCGATGCTCGTCGTGACCTGGAACTATACGAAGGTTGTTAAATATCGGACAGTATAGCTCGATACTAACAACCGTCGTATAGTCTACGCGACGAGAAAATTCAATCGTATGGTAACCCATAGATTTGTCCCGTGTGGACAAGTTAAGAATGTATAAAGCAAACGCCTTCATTCACTTGTGTTTTCATCCGTTTCGAGATATTTTGTCGGTATCTTTCCGCTGGTTCTCCGTGTACAAAGATAGATTAGATGTTCATTTCAACGTTGTTTCACAGCTTTGAAATGATTATCTATTCTATTACAGTGTACTCGGAGAACATCGGGGAGGTGCTGCCGAAATTTACTCGAAACGGTTGAAAGCACAAGTGATGGGCGTTCGCTCTATACATTCTTAATGGGATAGAAGCCTACCCCCGACAGCCGGAACACATACATACAAACGCATAATCAGAGAGCGATTCGAGATGTTCGGGTTAAAACCAATATATGATAATATGAAACCTTCATATTCCCATCGATACCCATATATGAAACTAAAAGCGCCACTTAGTCCCCGTCTATCGGTCAACATAACGTGCGATAATTTATTCTTTTCAATGACAAACGCACACACAAAGCATATACACGGATTTTCTCCTTTGTCAGTAACTATCCCGTTCTTATATTTCTCAATATAGTCAGCATAACCTACAATTTATATGTTATTCAGTCTAACATGGCCCATGAGTACGTCAGAGTTAAGGACTGGATGTATGTGGATTGGAAACAACGTATGCAACCTAAGTTTGTCGCAGGAGTTGCTGCTTTCCTTGAATTTGCACGAGCACATAATAAGATCATAATAGAGAAGATTCTCTGTCCGTGCGATAGATGTGGCAATAAGTACTGGCAGAAGGTAGAATTGGCAGAGCTTCATATTGTAAAACATGGGTTTACTAGACTTTATTCAACCTGGAAATATCACGGGGAAGGAGAAGAATGCAGTACTGCGGTAGAAGAAGAAGGAGAACACGATAATGCGGCAGGAGAAGAAGAAGAATTCGGTAATACGGCAGGATACGAAAATTTATTTCCATCAGAAGAAATGGAGGATATGGTAGAGGCTGCCCTAGTTGAATCTATTCGTACCGAAGATGACATTCCTTCCGGTCAAGGACTGCGTGCGGATAAATATGAAAATTTCATGAATGATGCTAGGAAACCAATTTATGAGAATGCGAAGTATTCCACCCTCTCATGGTTCGTCCAACTTTTCCAAATTAAGTGCCTAAATGGATGGAGCAACAAGTCATTCACAATGCTTCTTTCGTTCTTGAAAGATTCTATGCCTCCGGGAAATAATGTGCCCGAAAGCTGGTACGAAGCCCAGAAAATGATGTCTGATTTGGGTCTAAAGTGCGAGAAGATTCAAGCATGTCCTAAAAATTGCGTGTTGTACCGGAAAGAGAATTCAGATTTGAAAGAGTGTCCAACATGCGGAGAGGCCAGGTATAAGCCGAAAGATTCTGATAAGAAGCCTGATATACCTGTGAAGATAGCACGATATTTTCCCATAACACAGAGGCTACAGAGGCTATTTAGGTGCAAGAAAACAGCCGAGGCAATGATTTGGCATCACCGTGCTCCTCCAAGCGAAAATGGAAAAATGAGCCATCCAAGAGATTCACCGGCATGGAAGGATTTCGATAGGAGGCACGCAATATTCAGTAGCGATCCTCGCAATGTCCGGCTCGGACTGGCTGCCGATGGCTTCTGCCCATTCAACTATATGGCTGGAAGTCACAGTACATGGCCCGTTGTAATGATAATTTATAATCTGTCGCCTTGGTTGGCTATGGACCAATCATACTTTATGATGCCTCTTCTTATCGACGGACCAAACTCACCGGGGAACAATATCGACGTCTATCTCCGACCTCTGATCGAGGAGCTGAAAACTTTGTTCATTGATGGTGTAGAGACATATGATTCAAACACAAATACAACCTTCATACTGCGTGCGGCTTTAATGTGGACAATTAATGACTTTCCTGCATATGGAATGCTATCAGGTTGGTCCGTACATGGTCACAAAGCATGTCCTCATTGCCATGAACACACAACATCAAAATTTTTGAATTTTAGCAGGAAGGTTTGTTATTGCGGCCATCGACGTTTTCTGCCTCCAGACCACCCCTATAGGTTAGACACGGTTCACTTTGATGGTCATCAGGAGCTTCTTGGGCCTCCATCCCCATTATCCGGAGAGGACGTGACTGCTAAATGGGATGGTTACAATAACGTGACCTTCGGGATGGATCCGACGAGACAGGTCAAACCACAATATTGGAACAAGTTAAGCATTTTCTTCGAGCTTCCGTACTGGTCTACAAATTCAGTGCGTCATTGTCTGGACGTCATGCATATAGAGAAGGGAGTATCAGAGCACATACTTAACTTGCTTCTGTGTAAAGACGGGAAATCGAAAGACAACATGAATGCCCGGATGGATCTACAAGAGTGGGGAATAAGAAGTGAACTGCACCCTAAACCGGTAGCGGGTAAACCGGGCAAGTTTGTACTTCCCAATGCCGCTTATCATATGTCACAACCGGAGAAGAAAAGATTCCTGCAGGTGTTGCATGATTTGAAAGTCCCCACAGGTTTCTCAGGATCATTCAGCAAGAAAATAAAAATTGTGAAGGGCAAGATCGATGGGCTGAAAAGTCATGATCACCATGTTATCGTGGAGCACCTTCTTCCATTAGCCCTCAGGACTTCTCTCCCCGACTCGGTTGGTCTAGTAATCAACGACCTATGTTGTTTTTCAGGGAGTTGTGTGCTAAAATACTGGAGGTTGCGACGCTGGATAAACTAGAAAATTCTATTGCGTTGATACTTTGCAAGTTTGAGCGTATTTTCCCACCGTCATTCTTCGATATCATAATACACTTGACGGTTCATTTTGCAACTGAGGCGAAGTTAGCCGGACCGGTACAATATCGATGGATGTATCCCGTCGAGAGGTACGTGTAATTTTTCGTTTCGCGCAATTTATAAATTTATTTTTGTCCTGTATGCCCGTGTTTATTTATTCAACATATTCTCATACCTTTACACTCTTAAGAAGTATATACACAATAAAAATCGACCAGAGGGTTCTATCATGCAAGGTTATCTTCTTGATGAAGCAACCACATTTTGTTTCCGCTATCTGGACGAGAACATTGAGACAAGGCTTAACCGACCACGAAGAATTCAAGACGGGCCATATGGTAAAGCCGAGTATAAGAGGGTAGACACTATGTTTATCAACAAGATATACCGGTTTATCTTGCTTAATTGCGCATGTCTTGAACAAATTAGAGAGTAAGTTCTTTTGGATTAATTGTTATATCTGTGTTTGTGTGTGTATGAAATGACATAATATTAATGCCACAATTATTTGTCGAAAACAGAACTCATTTTAACGAGGTACGTGAGGGGCATCCTGATTGGAATGAAGAGCGTTTGGAAAAATACCATCAGGATAATTTTTGTGATTGGGTCACAGAGCATGTAAGTTATTCGAATTACATTTTATTGCTATCAGTTTTAATCTAAACTTGTATCGTTATGTATTTATTGTAAAATTTGTTTTGTTAGATCCACGATCCGAACTTGTCTGCATCATTTGAGAGTGATTCAAGATGTTTAGCTCAATTTCCTAGTATGGAGGTTGCATATTACAAAGGATTTGGTGTCCTTGGATACAAATTCGAAGTTAAGGATATAGAAACATCTAGAATCACTCAGAATAGTGGGATTGCGATGGTAGGATCGGACGGTGTGATTTACTATGGGTACTTAAATTGTATACTCGGCATCCACTATCCCGGACGATCAGAACCCTTTTATATATTCCACTGTACTTGGTACGATCCGCGAACCGATACAGACAGGTGGAGAAGCAGTCTTGGGACTTGGAAAGATGAATATGGATTGACCAGTGTGAACATACTTCGATTTTACGGTCAGGAAGATCCGTTTATCTTTCCGAACCAAGCGTTCCAAGTATACTACTCACAGTGTTTGAAGCATCCGGGGTGGAGTGTTGTATGCCGATGGAAACATAGAGATGTCTACGATGTCCCAGAATACGAGGACAGCGATGAGGACGAAGAAGAGAGAAGGCTTAAAATGCTCCGACCGTCTGTTTCGAAGTACGGGTTGTTTTCGACCGATCATGAAGTTATGTGGGTTAGAAATGACATCGACGATGAAATCCAAGTAGATATGTATGATGCGCCCACGAAACGAAAAAGGTTATCAGTAATGTTATATTATTACTTCACATTTTACGCTCTAGATCATATATAGTCAATACTTTTAATGATTGTCTAATGCGTCCACGAACCGTTTATCTAGATTTGATGACGATGTCGGGAGCAGCGAGGGGCGGCAGGAGCTCCAGCCGCGGCAGAGGCAGAGGCAGAGGCAGAGCGGTTCTGCCGCCCGGAGAGCTCCGTAGGGAGCTTCAGAGGGCCGGTCTTGCACCCAGATCGGAGACCCCTTCGGATGGCTCCTTCCGTGTGGATTTTGCCACACCTCCAGGTATACTGCACGCATATCCATTTTCAATGTAATATTACAGATATTCATGCATGTTTATGTCAAAATTACTTATATTGTCAATGTTTGATTGTCTAGTTGTTGGTCCTGCGTCCACATCTGGGACAGAGGCCACCCCCGCTCTTCCAGGTATGTTTATATATCATATAGTGTATGTATATTGATTTAGAATGCTATATCATAAATATACACATTCCTTTTGCTCTTACTTAGCAATTTTTATTATTCTCTAGCTGTAGGTGGTGACACCACCGCACCTGCGGGTATGTTTATATGTCCTATAGTGCATGCATATTGATTTAGAACGTTATATTATTGATCTACACATTCTTTTTGGAATTACTTATAAAATCTATTTTTAATTGTCTAGTTGTTGGTCCTGCGTCCATATCTGGGACAGAGGCCACCCCCGCTCCTCCAGGTATGTTTATATATCATATAGTGTATGTATATTGATTTAGAATGCTATATCATAAATATACACATTCCTTTTGCTCTTACTTAGCAATTTTTATTATTGTCTAGCTGTAGGTGGTGACACCACCGCACCTGCGGGTATGTTTATATGTCCTATAGTGCATGCATATTGATTTAGAACGTTATATTATTGATCTACACATTCTTTTTGCAATTACTTATAAAATCTATTTTTAATTGTCTAATTATAGGTGGTGCGTCCACACCTTCCACAGGGGCCACTCCTGCCGCTTCCATACCCTCCGCATCGTCTGCAAGTTAGTATGAATAAATTTAAAATATTTATTTATTTTACATATGCTCTATAGAATAAATATGAACTTCATGGAGATTTAGCGTCGATGTTTATTTTATAGTTGGAGGGGATGCGTCCGGGTCCGGGACCCCGGTTGTTCCTCACCGGAGGAACTATCGTCCCGCTCGTGCTGCTGCTCGGGCCCAGGCTCGTACGCTATTCACCGGAGGTATATATCACACTTGAATTTTTGTTTAACCTTGATTTCTTAATACAACTTTGTCTTATTATTGATTGTCTTGATATTTCGTGCAGACGCAGGGCCTCTCCATCCCCAGAGGGGGACTCGAGGCTCGAATCGGTCCCATAGGCTGAGGCCTGATAGAGCTAGGGGGAGGCATCATTCCCCCTATTTTTTACCCTTGACTATCGCTATACCGGTCCTCATGCCGAGAGGTTCGGCCGGTATTTGGGGGACGAGAGCCGGATCGTGAAGAACTATGCACTTCACGTTGAGTGGGGCGAGCAGCATCAACGCTCATTCGTCCTCTTCTTTGATCAGGCTCGGGTATGTATTAATATATATTTTCATTTGATCTATCCAATATATTTATTATTAACACTTGCAATCTAATAACAATGTTTTTTTTTGTATTTTCAGTTGGATTATGATTTTCAGCCTGTAGCCGACCCTGATCACCCGGGGAGGGTACTCGACCTTCATGCTCTGTACAATGGCCTGATGAAGAACATGCAGGCCAAGGTCCGATACAACAGGAATGAGCTGAAGGCCGACTGCTACTCCCTGTGGATAGCAACCCCCGAGGCAGAGAGAGCGGCCCTCCTATCTACTCCGGCGTTTGCGAGAGTCGACGTAGAGACATGGCCTCTATTGTGCGCTTATTTCGACTCCGAACGCAAACAAGTATGTATTTTAAATTTAATTCATTATTTATGATATAATTTATTTCTTTGTGTTTCTTAATTAGAAAACTAAATGTTAATGCGTTGTGCAGAAACAGGCCGCTCAGAATACGGAGAACAGGAAGTCGGCGAAGAGGGGTCGCCCCACTTACACAGGTGGCTCGAGGAACATTACTCGAGCCATGGAGTTATCGGTAAATTAAGAGTTATTCTCTAATATTCTGCAATATTAAGAGTTATTCTCTAATATTTCTAATATTAAGAGTTACTTTCTAATATTGCAGACATCTCGGACCGTGGCGTCAGGTGGTACACCGAGCGTGCTGTCCGCATATCTTGTCGTCCACGGCACCTCGACAGATCCCGCCACGGGCGAGCTTCGATGTCCCGACGTCGCTACCCAGGAGTACTGCGTAAGTGTTAATATTTTTTCTACCCAAATTTGAAATTTTAGTTTTGGAAGGTTCAAGTTTAAATTTTATACTTATACTTTACTGCTTAATGTGGGTGTAGGAGCGGGTGGTTGAGCAGGCCCTGGCCTCGGGGATCGATTTTACCGGACAGAACGATCCGAGGCTGCTGACCCCAGTTCTGGACGCCGCACACGGAGGGCACCACGGAGGTTGGGAGAGAGGCCGGGGATTAGGCCCTAGCAGGGCCCATATGAGGTTTGACTCCACCCCGGCGGTTACTTCCTCCGTCTCTAGTGACCGGCATGTCCATCAGGAACTGGATAGCTTGAGGGCCACCTTCAGGAGTTGAAGGAGATGCTGGTATGTATACTACTTTATAGTAAAATATCATTTCATATTATATACATATCAACATATCCATAATTAGTACGTAGCTTGAGCTTATTTGGTTTTAGACTTAAGTTTGATTAATCATACATACATATGTAATTAAAATAAACAACGCTTTTCCAAACTAGATATCCAAACAGGGTTTCGAAATAACTTAATAATGAAACGAATTTGAATAATACACAGTTCTTACACGCTTCTTACACACGTTATGTCCAGACGCGACAGGGTAGATCGGCCGAGCCTCCACATGCATCTCCTTCGGCTGCGGCTCCGCAAGCCACTACATCGGCTGCGGTTCCGCAGACAGCTCCTGTAGCTCCACCGCCCACTCAGACTCCCACAGCCACGGCTCCGCAAGCGACTACCTCGACGGCGGCTGCGCAGACCACATCGCCAGCTCCACATGCCGCTCAGACTCCCTTATATATAGCATTGCAGAGTGTATTGACCGAGGAGCAGGCGCGCGTTATTCTAACGTTATTCGGAGGTGGAGCTGGACCGAACCAGGGTAGCTTTTTGGTTCTTATTTTTTGAAACATGTATTTATATCACATTGTACTACATTTTGAAACGATATTGATATTGGTTTGTATTTATGTCATATTCAGTTTTTGGGTTTCTTTTGTATATTATATATATGCGTGAGATGTGATTATGAATACTGCAATATATGATTTGATTGATGTATATAGTATTGTGCACAGGGCGGGAAAAAATCTAGCAGCCCATTTTTAAAAAAAAAATACAGACAATATGTACCTACGGATTAAGCCGTAGGTATATATGTTGCCCCTACGGACATATCCGTAGGGGTAAACTATTAGGAAACCTGATATTTTCCCACCTGATATCAGTGCAGGGTGTTGGGAGTGCCCCTACGGATATGTCCGTAGGGGCCACTTTTTATCCCCTACGAATTTATCCGTAGGGGCAAAATATCAGGTTTCCTGATATTTTCCCCCCTGATCTCAGTGCAGGGTGTTGGGAGTGCCTCTACGGACTTATCCGTAGGGGCCACTTTCTATCCCCTACGGAGGTATCCGTAGGGGTAGAATAAGGACTTACGGATTTATCCGTAGGTATATACAATATATTCAAAAAAAAAACATATATGATTTGATTACCCCTACGGAGTACTCCGTAGGGGCTATAACACTTACAGAGATATCCGTAGGGGCTCGAATTTGCCCGTAGGGGCAAGTTCAGGGCCTCAACTTGCACCTGCGGCCTTTGCACCTACGGGGTCTTTTTTCGCCCCTACGTACATATCCGTAGGGGCAGTGGGTTGCCCCTACCGATAAATCCGTAGGGGCAACCCTTATTTGTAGTAGTGAGAACATCTCCTTAGTCCTTCTCAGGTACTTGAGAATGTTCTTCACATCCGTCCAATGATTCTCACCCGGGTTTGACTGATACCAGCTCACCACGCCAAGCGCGTATGCTATATCTGGTCTGGTACATAGCATCATATACATTATAGCTCCTACCACCGAAGCGTAGGGTATAATGCTCATGCGAACCCTCTCCTCATCAGTCTCGGGAGATATCTCTTTGGAGAGGATGATTCCGTGCAAAGTGGGTATGTTACCGCGCTTGGAATCTTCCATACTAAATCTCTTTAGTACGGTCTTTATGTACCTGGACTGCGAAAGTCCCAATAATCTTTTAGATCTATCTCTGTCGATCTTAATCCCCAGAATGTACGAGGCATCACCCAGCTCTTTCATGTGAGTCTTTTTCTTTATGTTTTAACGAGTCAAATAAAAATTTCAAGTGTGTTTGAGCTATCCTAAGTGATGTGTATTTTTATGTTCAAGAGAACTTGTCAGGGTCAGGGTTGGTTAGTAGAGTTAGGAATGATTCTTGTGCTTTACATTATGCCATCATTGAAATGATGGAATAATCGGAAGTAACGGGGATTAAGAGGACATAGAAATGGTATTTGCGAGTTTTAGCAAGTTTTTCAACGCTAAATCCATTCTCAGTGCCCCTTATCTGTCCATTTTATACTCTTATTTCCAACCTTATGCCAAACATAACACAAGAAATATCTAATAAGGTCGCAACTACATGTCACGTTGTAGTGTGCCTAAATGAATTCTCAACTTTGGTCGCGACTATATATCATGATAGTGCACCTAAGGGAGTGAGTTATGTTTATTTAGTCTATGTTCAATTAATGTTTTTTGGCAAAGAGAAGCATACGGAATTTTTCCATCCCTCATACCACTCTTCCTTAACCCTAACAAGAGAGTAAACTACTCACTCATTATTAACGATAAAAGGAAAACAAGAATTACAAGAAAAGAAATAGAAAAGAGTTTAGGAGATGGGCAGAACTAGCTACTTGGGTTCTCACTTATGCAAGGATCTCTCTTGAGTATCATAGTTTGTAAAGGATAAAAGAAAATAGAAGAGAAGAAAAAGAACAAATTAAACCAATAACTATTTAACAAACAAGTATAAGAATTAAAAGCAAGACATGAAAGTAAAAAGCAAGATAAATAGAACTCCATCTTCTTCATTCACAATCCAAAAAGCTTGTCATATAACTTTAATGGTTACAATGGTGGAAGAGGAGGCTAAAGTACTCCTACCTACTCCTACCTAATCTCTATTCTAAGAAAAAATAACACATAGTTCTTTGCTTCAGATCTGGAGTATTTATAGGCACTGGACTGAAGAACCCAAGCATGGAACATGCCCCTCTTGAAATGACCAAGCGGCTCCAAAAAATCCGCCACGTGCGGCGCAAGTACGGCCGCAGATCAGCGGCAGAACAAGCCATTTGGTCGCTGTTCAGCAATAGAATTATGGATTTGGGCTCCCATTTTTCTTCAGTGATCTTCTGGAAATTTTTCTGGGTGTTTGGGTTATTGATACTTTGATTTGGGCTTCATTGAAATCTCTAGGATTTGCCCATTGACTTGTTGACTTTGACTAGTCCAAATTGCTCCATTTTAAGCTTTAAGTTCGTCAATTGCTCTAGTACCTGCTTCTTTACATTTTATTGAGCAAACACAGATCAAAAGCACCTATCTATATAAAATGCGATCAAGAATGAGTGGTATAAAGATGCAATATTTTGATATGAATAAATACCCCAAACTTGTCTTTTGCACGTCCTTAGCAAACCGTTTTATTTTAAAACAAAAGTCCTAAACTCATTTTCGTAGGCATCACGGTTGTACTTAGCATGTGTAACAAATCATTCAACCTCTAAGTGTCCATAGCAGGAGGAGTTGTGTCTCCTGAGGGTTTTCAGCGGTTGCTACCCACAAAATCTCGTCAAGCCAGTTTCATAAGTTAATCTCGATTCTAATCCTATGGTTTAGCATCTAAGTTAGAAACTCTATCATCCTAACTTAGAAATATCCACCCCTTATTCTTCACACCTCACTATACAATTAACTTAAGGTCCTATACGTCTTTATGTGCTCGTGCAAAAATATTTCAAAACAGAAAAAGAAGTGAGTTTCAAAGCTTTCTCGAGTTTTCATGCTAAAGTTTCAGCCTCAAATCTAGAATCTTTATCACCTTTAATAGAATACTAAGTCTTATTTTTCACTCCACCTTTCACTGACCATTGTTCCTACATACCTTTGTGATCGTGCAATATATGTATATATAGAATGGTGTCTTGCTCAAACTAGTCCTTAACCAAGATTATTCTCTACGGATTTTTGACTTGGAGAGAACACTTGCTTGGTAGGTACTATTCAAGAATATTTTTTGCTCGATATGTAGCCTCGAATCTAGTTTGTGTTAAAGGCGTATTATAACAGATATATATCAGGTTTAGCTCATCCAACATGTAGAAAAGGTGTGTGATCATTCCAATCAGCTCAAGATGGGCTATTTTTCAGACTTAGTCTCCATTAAAAATGATAAAGAAAAACATACTTGAGACTTAACCTCAAAATTAGACTCAATATTGCTTCTTTCATTTTTTATCATCATTTTTTAATATATTTTAATAGGACACGTGTAGTGTGGTGGAAAGATGTATACTTGCTACAGTTAAACTTAAGGAGGGTTATATTTCGGGTTTTCACTTTCTAGCTTAAAATATAGTTGTTTCTAACTCATTAGGCTAAATTTTCGGAATAAAATCTAAGTTACCCTACTAACTAACTTGACGACAAAGTTTTTATATTTTGGAAAATTTTCGATTTTTATGGGTTTTAAATATATATGCAATGCAAAATGAATACAAGGATGGAGAACTCACCGAGCATACCCCCAAACTGAAACTGGACAGTGTCCTCACTGTCATGTCACACAAAACTGTTGAGGTTACAAAATTTTCGGTGATTTTTTTGGAAGGAAATTTCATCAGACAAGAAATTCCTAAAAATATATACACAAAAATGCCCCCCAAATTTAATTAAAACAATGTTTCTACTATTTAAGGATTGAAGCTCAAGGTAAGAGGGGGGGAGGATATCATCAATCTATACAAGGCTTTACACAAACCAGATGTTAATACCAACCATTCAAAAATTTTATCATGATAAGACTATGGTTTGTGAAAGAACGCGTAGAGGAAAAAAGTGAAGAATACGCGAGACTGTGTATGTACGGAAGTGGTATAAGGTCTCGGTAGACGGAAATGGGAGGGGGAACGAAGGAGAGAAAGAAATGAAGCGGATGAACGAATGAAGTACGAACTTGCGGTTTTAAAATGATTGAATAAATTAGTTCAGTTATTAATGATTGATGTGTAAATCTGGAATTTTCCAACCGTATTAATTTATCAAAATTTTTCGAGATGAGATCAAATTTCTCAAGATTCGTAAGAAAGCATGGGGCGGCCGAAATTGGTGAACCAGATGTGCGAGATGAAGGTGAAAAGCCGTCTTGCAATTTGGATAGGTCGATGGAAAAGATGGAGGGAAGTAACAGAGGAATGGTATCGGTTAAATATGCAGGAGGATGTTCACAATCAATGGAAGGGACATGATGAACCAGAGAATCTACAAAATATCCTCAAAATTACCCTCATGATTGAGCATATCCACACATTCATTATCAACAATATTAAGATTTGTTGGATATAGTCCCCTCAAGGCAATTATTGTAATTGCAGGTACGCGATTATGATAATTGAGGGAGGACCTATACTGGTAGAACAATATTACTCGAGATGATAATATGCTATTTGGTTTGTCTTTATCATTGATGTGTACAAGTTTTACTTGTTATTACGTATCGCTATTACATAATGATGAAGCCCGTAGGATTCTTGCTTGACCACCAGTATTATGATGACGATCATGTACATGAGAGCTGGTAGTCCATAAGCACATCCTTAAATGTTTCTAGTCGTGCGAGTATTGATATTGGGCATCGATATTTTGGAGTAGACTAGTGTATACGTTTCGAGACTCCAACAAGGGGCGGCGGCCGGTCTCACAATCCATTGGTGTTGTGTCACCTAAGATAGTATACAGGTGCTCATTGGAGGTGAGTACACTGGATGGACTCGCCGAGAACTTTTGGATGGTATTATATCTATCGTCAAATGAAAGTTCTCTAGTGGCATGAGAACATGTTAGTATTTTGACCTGAGAACATCATTTGTCTCGTGTGAGTTCCCACTGTACTTTGATTACTACCCTACCATAGATCAAATGAGTCATGCAGACAGGTTTTAGTTGGGTACATTCCCGAGCCACATGGAAGCAGTGAGCGATTTTCGGGGATTCGTCTCTCCTGGTATTAGGAGTCGATGTCGCACTGTGTTCGGTTCGCTATCACCCTAAATCTGTGGCCACGGTAGATGAGATTTACTGATATGAGTTCAGTAGTTTCTCGGTTGGTGATGAGATTGACTCCGACACGACTTATCGGGTTATTAGAGATCTGACGTTATCCATCCCTAGACCCGGTATGCGATACTCTTAGACAAAGAGACCAGATTGTATGGAGATTGTCACATTCAGGCTCAGTAGGGTATGGACGGACTTGATTGTTGACCTCCCTTTCGGCAGATACCTGGGTAGCCGTTACATACATCCGGTGTCGCTGACGTTCCTATGGTTTTTGGATTTATCCAGTAAATCACTGCCAGTGTATTGTTGAGTCTTTAGAGTCCCACACAGAGGGTTTTTCCGGTTCAGGTGATATGATGTAGATGGCGTATGTTGGTACATACAGGGGTCCGATTAAATACGTGTATAGGCTATACAAACTTTAATCGGACGGTTGATAATACTAGCGGCTCAGGATTAAGCCGGATTATTAAATCTGGTTTTGATTTAATAATTTATATATATTTTTAATATGTATATTATAGTATTATTGTTTAGTATTCATTTTCTCTCTCTTGGCTATTCGTATTTTTATATGGATACGCGTATATGTATTTCGATACGTATACTGAGTTGTATTCCGTATTTATATGGAATTTGTTCTAGAAGATGGACATCTCATTTCTTTATTTTTCCTTTAAAAGAAAATCAAAAATGAGGTGGAGGATGAGGTGTTAAGAAGTATGGTAGAGAGGTATGGCCTTGGTTTTTTTATATTGTAAAAATCATTTGTGTATACTATTCTTTCATGGTTAGAAAAATGAGTGGCCATTCTTTTCTACTTTGAATTTTTTCTTTTGCACAACACTTAGTCATTTTCATGTCATGGCTACTACTTCTTCACCCCCTCCTCCTTCTTGCTAGCTCTCTAGAGCTTAGAAAATAGAGAGAAAAAGATAGTGGAAAATTCCTACATCCCCACTCTCCATTCGTAGCGAGCTTGGAGCGTCGATTGCTTCACTTAGTGAAGTCGAATCTTGGATCGGTCCCCTCAGGTGGATCATCTTCGGGAAGGGCGACCGCCATTCGAGCTCGATCCGGACGGCATACAAGGTTCTTGGAGGGATCTTCCACGATTGGGTGGACACGCGTCGAAGATAGTATTCTCTAACCATTTCTTGTTAGTTTGCTAGTTATTGTGTTTGGATCGATCACTAGATTTTAATCTCTACTTGCCTTCTCGATAATTTTTTTTTCCGCTTCCGCATCGGCCGTGGCCTCTGCGACGAGAGCATTAGTGACTAACATTGGTATCGGAACCTCCCAAACACCTTAAACTAGCTCGTTACGATATTAGAATTCTCGCTTTTTCCGGCATCGAAAACTGTACAAAAAATTGTCCAAAAAATTCGAGTTTTGAGATATTTGCGCACCCCATGGGCTCATAGTTTGGATCGAGAAGCCGCAAGGTGATGCATGCGTGTCCCAGGGAGTACCCTAGCGGGACTGAAGGGCTGGGCCCACTCCCTAAGACCACCACAAGATGGTCTTGGGGGGTGGGGACCCGAAACTACCCTCATAGGTAGTCTTGGACGTTAATTTTGTGTGTGAACTTTCTGCGAAGGTTTGGCCGCGTTTCGTTTTGATTCAGACTTCCGAATTGGTTTAGAACTTGGTTTTTTGGAAGTTTAGTGCACTTGGTTTTCTATCCTTTGGTATATTGGGGATGTGCTCTATTTGTGTGCGGAATTCAAATGTCATGACTTCATTTATGTGTGTGGATGTGTTGTTGCATGTCGTCTAATTTCTATACGCTCAATTAGACGGGATTGCACACTTGCTTCGATTACTTGTTTCTGTGGCTATATATATCTTGATTATGATTTAGTCGGATTGTCGTGTCGGATGGTACTTCGTGCGATTTGGTTGTACAGTTTTGTTTTATATTGTTGTATTCATTTGTTCGGGACAAGCTCCAACATGTGGCCGCCGTTTCCATATTATGAATATTCTTTTATTAGGGCTTGTTCATATTAGAATTTTTCACTTTTATACCACCCATTCTTGATCGCATTGCATATAGGTAGGTGTTTTTGATCCGTATTTTCTACATAATTGCAGGTTACAGGTTCTCAGTCTAAAACAATACAAATCACAAACAGTCACGACAAATTCAGGACAACTGTCAACAACGGATAAAAATACGTGTTCCGCTCACCATCCGTCATGTGCCACTTACAAGTCTGGAGACAAGATCAAGCGAGGGTCATTCGTGTCTCAGACAAGCACAGAGCATGAGAGAGGCATCACAAGAATCAAGAAGGCAACGCGGAGCTCGAGAAAAATCAAGGCGAAAATTCCACTCATTTTCATCTTTGGGACTGTTGTAAGTCTGGGAGTAATTTGGAATGATTCTGCAAATAAAAGTGTACCAAGAAGAAGAATAAAGCAATACAAGAAAGCATAAGAAAATTGAAGACCCAAGTCCCCAAAACGACTGCAGAAGCAGGGTAATTAGCACCCAACGGCGGCAGAACTGCAGCCATGATGTGGCCTCTCGCGTCGAATTTTCAGGGGTGTTTTTTTCATTTTATAAGGGCTCAAAAAAAGACCCTCGGGCTTCACCACTGCCTATAAATACTCCAGATTAAAGCCAAGAAAATGATGTATATTTTCACTAGTTATTAGTTAGAATTTAGTGTAAACTTCTTCTTCTTCTTCTTCATCTTTCCTCCATTAAAATTGTAGTGAGAGCTTTTGAGTGGATGATAAATGAAGTGGAGAGTTTTTATATGCATGTCTAACTAGTTTTTATAAATTGCTTGTTCTTTTCTTTGTTAAGTAGTTATTGATTTTATTTGTTCTTTTTCTTCTTCTTTTTTCTTTTATCCTTGCAACCATGATGCTCAAGTGTAATCCTTACCTAGGTGAGGTCCCAAGTAGCTAGTTATCACCTTCTACCTCATTTCTTTCTATCTTCTCTACTTATTTTTATTTTCCTTTTTTTTTATATAATGAGTGAGTAGTTTTCT
This sequence comes from Agapanthus africanus, assembly GCA_030015575.1. Lineage (NCBI taxonomy): Eukaryota > Viridiplantae > Streptophyta > Magnoliopsida > Asparagales > Amaryllidaceae > Agapanthus > Agapanthus africanus. Next base: position 106,802,081 of record JASDDO010000031.1, read on the forward strand.
CACTTGTTAGGGTAGGATAAGGAAAGTCTGAAAGAAGAAAATCTCCCTCACTCTTTCGTTTGCCCAACAACTTGAGTGGAATTCCTGTCAAGGCAAACACAATCCGCTCCCTACAACACCCTATCCTCTATGATAGTGGTGACACCCTAGCGAGATCGGTTGTGATTGAATTGACCTGAAGTTATGGATAAGAGCCAAGAACGGACGGATAAGGACCAAAAGGATGGAACTAAGCGTTGGAAAACCTAGCTTATATTTGCAAGTTTCCTTCTTAGTCGTGCTAATCTCCGTTGTTGCCGATTACCGTAACATCGATATCAAGAGTGGCAAACAAAAGAAGTGAGCGAACTCCTAACTCAAGCTAACCTAATCCTAACCCTAACATGCTTCCATTAACATACATATCTAAATACATAGTTAGCTTGGAACAAACTTGGACAATTTAGACTTAACTCGTTAAAACACTAAGAAAAGACTCCCATCTCTCCGTGGATCGACCCGTACTCAACCAGCTAGCTACCAAGCGAATCGACTTGATTGCGGTAAATAGAACTTAAAGAACACATAGCAAAAAATTAATAATCAAATGGAGCAGTTGCCGAGGAGATGGTAGTTTATTTTTTTGTGTAATTTCGGGTTAATTTGTGAATATATATATAAAAAAACTAAACAAACTATAAAAATCATCTTGTTATCTTTTGATTCTTTTTGTGCCAGTGTGCATGATAGGGTGAGTAGCAAGTTCGGTGCCAAAGTCGTGGCGAGTTAGACCCACATCTCGTAGCTACACCACGGCGGATTAAGATGAAACTACGGCTAACCGTATAAATTCTGGAGAAAATTCAGTGACTAAATCAATTACCAGAGACTAAAACCCAGAAGAGGAGATCAACTGTTGTTCACTGAAAAAATTAGAGCTCCACTTCACCAATTTTACCGCGCTTACGCGGCTAAAGAATAGGTTTGACTGTGGTTCCGCGGTCAAAGTGTGGACTCAGAGCCCAAAAATTTTGGTGAGTATTTCCTTCTTCTGAAAACCCCCTCTGAACTTCGCTGAACTGTTTTTCCTGCAGTATTCTTTGCGCAAACTCTCTCCCTCTCTCCAATAAACTATTTTTGTAGATGATTTTTTTGCGCTGCCACCAAATAAAAGTTTTTTGCAAGTATTTCAGATTTTGTTTGTTATTGTTTTGCATAAATAATACGGAATTTAAGCGGCTATAACACCAATTCAGATTGGGTGGGGATTTCATTACCCTTCCTAAGACCCCACAAAAAAGCATATGTGTTACCCTTGAGCTTAATTAAAAAATATCTAGACTCAGCCAATTAAGGACTTATCGTGCTCTATAGGACAGAGGAAGGTTTTGGGTATTCGGTCGTTTATCTAAACTTGACTTTGTGGTGCTTAGGCTAGATAAGTGAGGAGGTAATTTTAAAAGGCCCGTTTCATGGTGATTCGTGAGCGGAACCCTTCTTACCTCACTTGTGCTTACCTGGCCACAATTAGCAATGAAGAGGCGATTCAAGGGTTATCTCACAGCTTGTCGCTTTAGAATAGTTAGGAGCAGTCTAGTTGGACTTTGAAGACCATAGCTCTAGGTGTGATTGTGCATATTGTGACTGTAATTGTTTGAAGTTGTGTCCTTAATTCTGTATATATTTTTCAAAACCTTGTAAAAAAATCCTAAAAACTTTCGTAAAAACTTGCCATTTGTCGCCAAATTTTCATTCCACCAACATTTCACACATTTCTCATAATCGTTTTCTTACCCTCACATTCTACGCTATGACTACACTAAACTCGTTTAGTGTATGTCCGTTTGGAATCGGGACATTAGTGCCCGTCTATTCCACGTTACGTTAGCTACTACCGACTATGCGATCGACTCCGAAGTCGAAACTCCTTCCACGTCTCTTTCACCCTTACCTTTGCCGGCCAACTCCGATGTTGACCGTGATTCTGTTCATACATCTCCACCTTCACCCAATTCTTCTTCCGAGATATCGGGATTTCCTCCTAACATCACTTTACCTCCTACGGGAATCATTCCACCGCCACTTGGTACGAATAACCCACCACCATAAACAACAGCGCCACAACGAATCGTGCTTCAAGATCGTTTCTATCCCATCCACGCTGTACTCCCTACTTGTCTTTCTCTTCCACCGACCAATGGGGACAATTTCGAAATTAAACCCCACTTCATCAACATGCTGCTCAAATTTCACGGGCTTGAATCCGAAGATGCCTACATCTTCATCAATAAATTCCAAAACCTTAGATGATGCTATACGACTATGAGTTATACCTTTCACTCTTTGTGACCTTCCTGAAAAGTGGCTGTATAGCACCGCATCTCAGTCAATAACCAGTTGGGACGAGTTTGTGAAAGCATTTCTAAAGAAATTCTACTCGAATCACAAGACCGCATAGATCCGAAACGAGATAAACCAATTCATCCAGCTTTCAACTGAACCTTTTTGGAAGTGCTTTGACTGATACAAAGACCTTCTTGTTCAGTGTCCTCATCACGGTATTGAGAAATGGCAACTTTGCCAAACTTTATACGAGAACCTGAATCTAGGAACTAGACAGTTGATGGAGACCATCTGTCAAAGCCACTTCCTGTCCAAATCTGACGAGGAGGCTTGGCAATTGTTTGATAAATCTTGCGGAACAAACACTGCAATGGGAGAGTGCCCGGCCGAATACTTCAACTTCTTCTTCTTCCGGTCAATCTAGGATAGGAGTTCACCAGCTTGATATCTCAATTGTGATGAAGGCCAAGATGGCTGCAATAACACGAAAACTTGAGGCAATCAATAGCAAATTCTAATCTCCTTCTCCTAACCATATTGCTCCCCTTCGCACCATTTATGCTTGTTGTTTGGATCCATATCATTTGACTGAAGAGTGTCCATACAATCCACCATCTCAAGGACAGGATCATGTTAATGCTGTGATCAATCATATTTATTGCACATTTTTACGGTCATTTTTCCTATTTTTATTAATTATTAAAAGGTGTTATTTATAATTTAAGAACATATATGGGTTTATGTGTAAAAAGATTTTGTCATATGTTTCTTAGCATGTAATTAATATAATTGGGGGAATATATGCATATCATATTTAAATAAAATATCCATGTGATTCTTAACCATTATTATTAAGATGTGCATATCATATCATATTATATCCATTACGTAATTTAATTAAATTGGTTGGAATATTATCTCAAATAAATAAATGCTACTCATGATTTTATTTGAGATATTATGCAGGTATTAAAATAACAAATCAGTTCAGAGCTATAACCATGAGTAAGCGATCAAATCAAATGAAGTTAGCAAATCAAATCTGCCAAATTTTAGGAGCAAATTGAAGATTCTCGCAACTGCAGAGTGAAAGAAATATTTTCAAAATATATTCATCAGAAAAATCTCCTAAGATCACGAGAAGAAAGTATAAAAATCTGGAGACGCAAATCCAACAAACGACAGTGGAACCGCGGCGAAATAGTGCATATGGCGGCGGAACCGCGGTCAATTAGTGGCCGTTCGATGTGCAATTTCAGGGATATGATCGTCTTTTCACATACTTCAAGGCCACATCTAGGGTTTTAAGTTCTAGAGCCTATATAAAGGACTGAGCATCAATCTATCTATCAGATCAATCTAGGGTTTTTAGGTCTTTTAGTTTTTTAGCCAATCAAATTCTGTAATACAAAATTTTCAATAAAAGATAGTTTCTCTTTTAATTTTGTCTCATTACTTTCCGCATTACTTTCTACATTTATTTTCCACACTTTTCTTTTTTGTTTTTCATATGGTTTCCTTATTCTTCCACCTTTCTTCTTTTACTTCGTTTTTTCTAATTAGTGAGTAAATTCTCGCTTGTTAGGGTTTGTAGGAAATGGTAGTATAATGAATGAAAAAAATCCCTTATCATCTTCTTATGTTTTAATTTTTATAAATTTTAACAAAGGGAGTTTTAACCCTCTTATTTGGCCGTGCTACCAATTCATGATAGCTGCGACATCGTTTTGAGATTCGTTAATACTTGCTTTTTTGAGGGCTTGAGATCAATAGGGATCAATGGAAGGACAAGGGTCAGTAGAAAAAATCCCTAATCCCTCCAAGTACCCTAATTCACATTCATCGCTATTTCTTTAGTATTAAATAATTAAAAGATAAAAAATTATTTTTAAAACTCCATTATTTAACTACTCAATCCGAAAAACCCTACAAGCCCTTCTCTTATAAAGTTTCAAATCTCTTTAGTATAAAACGATAAAAATCCAACCTTTCTTCTATCAACTCGTCTAAAATAAGAAAAATAGTTTACCATTTCTCTGTGGATGACCCGTACTCAGTATCGGCTAGCTATTTGCATCACCGTTATTGATTGCGGTAACTAGGAAACACAAAGATCAAGTTTTTCACACAGATCATGCTGCATTTCAGCAAAGACCAAGAAACGATCCGTACTCTTCCACATATAATCCCGGTAAGAGGAACCACCCTAATTTCGCCTGTGCACCAATTCAAGGGCCAAAACAACTTTCAAAGTCATCCTTCTCAACAACAAGCTCAGTAACAATTTCAGCAACCTTTCTGTTGGATATAGTGCCCTCAAAGTCAATTATTGGATCGTAGGTATGTGATTACAATGATTGAGGGAGGACCTATACCGGTAGTACAGTCTTGCTCGAGATGATAGTATGCTATCTGATTTGTCTTTATTATCGTGTACATGCTTTAGTTCACTATTGCATGTTGATAAAGCCCATAGAATTCTTGCTTGACTGCCAGCAGTATGATGGCGATCATATATGTGGGAGCTGGGGTCTATAAGCACATCCTTAAAGTGTCCCTAGTCGTTGGAGTTTCGAGACAGGGCATCGATACTCCAGAGTAGACTAGTGTATATAGTAGAGACCCAGACGAGGGGCGGTAGCCGGTCTCACAAGCCATTGGTGTCAGTTGGTTTACCTAAGATGTATACAGGTGCTCATTGGGTTACGAGTACACCGGACAGAACTCGCTGGGAAAATGCTAGTTGGTATTATACATATCGTCAGATAGCAGTTCCCTGGTGACATGTGTACAGGTTAGTCTGTCGACCTGAGATCGTCATTTTTCTCGTGTGAGTTCCCACTGTGCTTTGATTACTACCCTACCACGGATCAAAGGAGTCGTGCAAACAGGTTTTAGTTGGGTACAGTCCCGAGCCACATGGAGGCAGTGAGCGGATCGTCGAGGATTCATCTCTCCCGGTATTGGGGGTGAGATCGCGCTGTGTTTAGGAGAGCCATTACACGAAATCCCTGGCCAGGGTAAACGAGATTTACTGGTAGGTATTCCAGTAGTATCTCAGTGTGTTCTGGGCTACTCTCCGACACGACTTATACAGCTATTGGGCGTCTGATGTTTACCAGCCCCCTAGGCCCTATATGCGATACTCATAGACGAACAGACCGGATTGTACGGATATTGTCACTGTTAGGCTCAGTAGTGTTTCTGGATGAGATCACTCGTCAGCTTCTTTTCCGATCAATACATGGGCAACCGTTACGTACAGCTAGTACCTCTGACGTGCTAGTGGTTATACCTAGTGCCAATGTATTGATGAGTCATTAGAGTCCCCCACAGACAGTTTCCCAAGTTCGGGCGAAACGTTGTAGAGGCCGTATGGTTATATGGCAGGGTTCGAACATACACGTGCACTTGTGCACGTGTCATGGTTCGGACGGATAATACTAGTGGGCTTTGGTTTAAGCCGGATCCCAGTATTATATTGTAGGAATATTTTTGTCTCATTGCATTCGTATTCGGTCGGAATACAAATGCGGGTATGTATTTACAGTTAAGATGTAATCTCGTAATTCATTACGGGATTATTTTGGGAGTTGCCAGTTTTCTTTTTCCTTCCAAAACATCACCATCCATGTTTAATTATTGTGAACCATTTTCCCTTGCTTTGTTTTTCCCTTGCACTGAAATTCTTGCTGATAGGGGGTCTGCCCATTTCGAGTGCTGTAGGCAGCATGGGCTACCATCAGTGAGGTGGGGGCAGCATGGGCTTCAATCTGTGAGGTGGCCTTTTTTTTGTTGCCGGGGGGTTTCCTGCAATTCTGCCTGCATTCCTTTTTTGAGGGGGTTATTTGTGGTGATAGAAAACCCCATAATCTCACTTGATATCAAGAAATCCCTAGAGGCCATTTCATTTTCCTTTTCTGGCCGAACCCCAGGTTTAGATTCATTGGCTTCACAAGCAAAATTCTATGGCTCACAAGTTCATCTCCTTGGCAACTCCAATTCACCTCCACCCAATCACTTGGGTGCCTTGAGACAAAGTATTCTACACTCTCTCTACTACAATCTTGGACATGTCGGCTGCAAACTTCATGTCCGAGTTGCTTCGGATTGAAGCGGGAGCCCGTATAAAGATTCGATGACGTGGTGCCACTTCGACGGACCTGATCGGAGAGCGGATTTTGTCGACGCAGCAGCGGGGAGCTTGGTGCGGAGATTAAAGACCGAAGGACACTGATTTATCGGTATAATCTCTTTAAACCCTTTTACAGATTGCTAGAATACGGTTAATGGAACGATCCGGGTTTTTGGGTTTCGGTAGCACCAGTTTCGTAAAACGTTTTTGTTCCGCATTTGGCGTCGGTTTGACACCCGGGGCGCTGCCGTGGCCCAACATGGTATCAGATCCTAACTATTAACCGTTAACTAGTTGGCTTAGACAGTGTTAAAGTAACAAAACCGGAACAAACCCAAACGACGTCACGAAATCATGGGTTTCTGCTTTTTTTAAAATGATCCAGAAAAATTATTTAAACAAGTGCAGCACACTATTCTAGATGACATAAGAACTCACACCAAAAACGGACCTACCTCGCCGGATTTCAGCCGGCCACCATTCCACCTTTTCCGGCGTCGCCGGCCCCTTAATGGACTTTAGTGTTGGTTTTTTGGGTGTTGCTCTAGTCTCTGGGAAATTAGTTCTGTGGTGTTGTTTATTTGGCTCAGTTTGGATATAGTTTTATCAGTTTGTCTGTGGCTATTCGGGGGTTATTTCGGATTCGATATTTTATAATATTGTTTAAAGTTTACAGTGCATTATATTTCTATCTGTGACCATGAATGTCATTCGAACGGTAAATCTTGTCTAATTGCTATAGCTCTTTTAGACGAGATTTGCGAACGTGACATTCACGTTGATGTTCTGTGTTGTGCTGTGATGTTGCGAATTTGTCGTGGTGGATAGCTTGTGTGCAATGGTAGTGCAGCTTGGATTTATTTATACATTTGATATTGCGGGGCGAGCGTCCGACATGTGGACCGCCGTCACTTCCTGTTTGTATATTATTCTTTTGGGGTACGACCGGGTTGAGGTCGATGTACTCGTTGTATATATTTTATTTTCTGTACTAGGATTACCCCACGGTGGGGTGCACAAATAGCCGGGTTCTAGAGGGCAACGGGCCCGCATCTCATGGCGTTGAGACGGAGGGGGCTTCACTTTAGAATTGGCGGGCTATTCGCCGCACTCGTAGGGGGTATAGGTTGACCCAAGGAGGGGTGCTCAAGTTAACGGATTCCGTGAAGTGCTGGGTGGTCCATTCACTTTGCTGAAGGGGGATGCCTCGCTTCAGGTCTTGGCGGGTAACTTGCCGCATTCGTAGGGGTATATGTTTTCATTGCACAGGCAATCCACACGACCAGGGGAACGTCGGGTTTCACTTGCGGCTCAAAGGAAACCCGGGGATCCCAGATTATCTGTATTGTTCTGTGATGCTTATTACTTTTCTGTGATGTTGCATTTATCATACCTGGAGCGATTATTATATATTGATATATATACTAGTAGATGTTGTATATGTTTTGCACCCGCGCTAGTCCAGTCCCCGCTCTGTCGTTAGTTAAGTAACCTAACGGGTGATGACGGGACCCAGTGGCGAATGCGGATGGCATATACGTACATCATATTTTCGTTCTTTTCTGGCGTGATCATTTGATGGGATTGCGTTGATCCTTATCAATGCAAGGAAAACAAACCTATATTTGATGTTGTTGGAACCAATTTTTCAAAAGATGTTATTACAAGGGCGTTCTCTTTTGTTTTGCACAGTGGTATTCGGTTATGAATATCCAGCACCTCATTCGACGAGGCAAGGGCCGAGATCCCTTCATAGGGAGTGACCCCTTGGACAGAGGTTTGCGTCAGGGTAATAACTTCACTATAGTCGATTACTTTTTTCTTTGCATCGTGATATTCAGTTTGGAATATCCTGCACCTCATTCGACGGGGAAAGAGCCGAGATCCCTTCCCCGGGAGTGACCTCTTTAGCAAAGGTTTTCGAAACTATATATTTATAAAAAACTAACCGGTTCTTTCAATGATATCAAGTTTATTACGCTAAAGGTTTTTCTCCAAAAACCAGTTGTAGCCCTCCGTCATTTCTTACAAGTATTATTTAGTATTCGTGCTGCGTTTGTTGATAGTCAAGGCGTAGTGTTCGGTAGCTAAGTGGTGCTTGTTTGTTGCATTTTAAATGCGATTGGTTAGGACAGTCGTGCGTCCTTGTTGATCTAGTCAAGGGCACGCGCGGGTGGGTTTAATGCAATTCAGGATAATGACGGGTTGAACTTGACTAGCGGTTTATGGTTTTTTGACCTAGTCAAGGTCATAAACCGCTTGGGGGTAAAAACACACATCGGGAGTTTCAAACATACAGGAAACTTGCCAGGCATACGCATACCTTATGGAGTGTGGTAACTTGAGTGGCTTCCATCAAGTTATCTTGCGATGATAGTTGGATCCAGATTCCCACTGATGAGTTGGTTTACTCCTCGGGTGATTCCGACTAATTCTTCTTTCAGGTTTGGAGGAGAATTTGAGAAAACAGTGGGAGGTTTCCTGATTAGATAAAATGATTAACCATTCTGATCTAGGTTAGAGTGCACGCAGAGTGTTTCTTTTCTCTCTCTCTTTGACTGCGACCATGGCCCGACCCTATACTATAACTCAGTTACCAAGTTAACCGAACTTTCTTATAACACTGGCTTTTGGATTGTCTGAGTTGCATACATCATTGCCACTCCTTCTTTTACCCTTTGAGTTTCTCCAGAACACCCCGTATTATTATGAACATCCACTTCCATTGGATAAATCCATCGTATGGTTATATACAAACTCGGAGGAACTTCTTCGAGGATGGATTCTGGTTATGGAGAGATTGAATAGGACTATTCAGTTGTCTTTTCCTTTTACCTTCTCTCAGGTTGTGAGGGCTCCTAGGATTAGGAGAGGGTACACCTATTATGCTTATTGGATAGTCTTCTTCTAAACCATAGGCAGATGCCGAAAGGTAGGTAATGAAGAAAACCAATTAGCCTAAGTTGGGTGTACAGAAGGTAATAAGTAAAGACAAATAAAAAGATCAGAAAGAGGGCAAAGTAAATTGGGACTGTTAACATTCAGGACCAAACCAAACCATGTATCTCATCGCCACTCCTAATTCACCTTTGTATTTCTCCAGAACACCGTGTATCACTACGAACATCCAATTCCATTGGATAAATCCATCGTATGGTTAACTCGAAGGAACTTTTTCGAGGATGGATTCTGGTTCAGGAAAAATAGGAATAAGGTTTATTCAGTTGTCTTTTATCCTTACCTTCTCTCAGGCTGCGAGTGCTCCTAGGATTAGGAGAGTACACCTATTATGCTTATTGGATAGTCTTCTTCCAAACCATAGGCTAGTGCCGAACGGTAGGGAAGGAAGAAAACCACTTAGCCTAACGATGGTGTACAGAAGGTAATGAGTAAAGACAGATAAAGGGAATTGGAGAAATGGCAGGAAAATATACGGTTGCAGTCATGAATCAGATAATGGAAGAGGCATTACTAGGAATACCCGGATACCCCTTCAAAACATATTCATGTTTCAGTTTCACTGTGCATTATTAATTGAAAACTGATTTCCCAATTAGACTCTTGCTCCAGGGTATGTATTTACCTGGTATGATTCTCACATCTGTATGGTTTTACAGATGATGAGTGGGAGTAAGTTATTGGGAATTAGGTGATCATCCTCATTATATCGGAATTCGTTATAATTGGTGATATATGAGAAAATCACCTGGGTACAGTTTTCAACCTAAGACCCACAGGGTTTGAGTTATTCAACTCAGGGGACTTATACAAAGTATTGTATGTTGTCCAGTGTCCATTAGGACAAAGGGGTTGTTCCTCGTACTATATTCTATTTACTTGTGACTTCTCAAGTTTTAGATAAGTGTTTCGTAGAAATACAAGGTCCAAGTTTGAGAAGTTATAGGTAAAAGAATAAAGTAGAGAACCAGGTGTCGCAAGTATCGGGATTCTTCAAGGTGATCGAAGATGTAGATACTTGTGTTTGGTATTCAGTTGATAGTAATGGTTTTTGAGGAACTTGTTTCTCTTTCAGGTTACTCATAATTGGATGCACTCCTAAATTGAGTAATACTGATCGTCCTCTCTCCATTTAGTTGACATGCACTGGAGACAGATGCATGATTTGAATCTGGTTCCAATTAAATCTGTGCCTCTATTTCTATATTATATATAGAATGGTTCATATCTTAACGTTATTAAGGTACGGGGAGTTGTCCGGCTTATGCTTAAAACCAGACTCTGGATAACTCAAGGCACGTTTATGTAATGGCTGTTTATGGGTTAACCCGGGCTATGACGAGGGTTAATTTTCTACCATCTGGAAGATCAATAGTGATATGTTCTTGACTCGCCACAATTTTAGTAAAATGGATTTTTTCAGAAAACAGTAGTGGGAGTATGGTAGAACTGAAAGTGATTCCAGAACCGCAAACGATTACGGAAAATTTAATAGAACCTAAAGATTCAATTAGGTTTGACATTCCATTAGCCACTCCGTAGATATGGTGGGTAACCTCAGGCGCCCGAGAGGTACTCCGGTATCCTCAAGGACGGTGACAGGGAGGTTCTTGTTTACCTAGACTTGCCATTACTGCTGTTCCAGACTATGAGACCCGGCAGGAGGATGAGTATAGCGTTATTCTAAACAAGCTTTAGAAGTGCACGTGTATATGATTCTGCCAGAGGATTGTTGTAGTCAGTGGGAGCAGCGGAAGCATAGTGGTTAAGTAGCTTATGTCTATTTATAGACTGAAGTAGATATAGCGGAGATAGATCATCTATTTTTGATGTGACAGTCATGGGCTTTGACTTCATCAGAATAGGAGATGGATCTGTTAAGAAGGTAGTAGGGTGTGATGTCCTGGTACTTGGATAACATACACATTGTAGGAAGTGAAATTCCTATACTACGATCGGTCATACTGTGGTTGTCACACAGTAGTTTCTCCACATAGGATATGGATATAATATAAGGCATTCTGGTTACTGGATCTATGGTTTTAGAACTAGATTTGGGTAGTTTCCCAATCTGGGTACTTTGACAGCATTCTAAAAGTATTTTAGAATGAACGACTCCTGGCATGGTGGTGTACTTGCAGGTGATGGAGTCACCCTCTCTAAAAGTGTCTTACAGACTAAAGGGGAGAGGGATGTGCATGATTGGCAGATCACTTGCTTAAGCAATTGAGTTGATCATGAGATGTCAAGTACTACACCAGATTTTGTTTTTGCACTAGATGCAATAAGTTGATATTAATCCAATCTTGGAGAAACGTTTGAAAGCAGTTTTAGAACATAAGTGGTTGTTCTAGAGATTTGATAACGACAGCCTCCTTCGGGAAACGGTTATCATTCCAGGCTTCCAAGGTGACCCGGATGACAAAGTGACTGTCAGAGTTATAGTTTTCCCTCTGATGAGGGGCAGTAGTTTGGAAAGGTAGTCCAGGCGGATACTGAGGAAGGCATGGCGCAGGATACTGATTAATTTCAGTTGACGAAACAGTCTAAGAAGTTTGATGGATTTGGAGTTCACTTGTGAGCTAGGTCCCATTAGATATCTAGACATATTCTAAGACAGGTATTACTCAATTCGGGAGATAGCTTTCTCCACGAACTTGAGAAAAAGAGAGACATGGAAAGAAACATCAGGGCGGATCCACTCACTGAGGCTATTTCTCGAACACAATAGTTTTACAAACGAGCTTTGTGAAACTGATTAGTAGAGGATTTAGATGTTCGGTATCACACAAGCTGTGAGTATGCGACATCGCAATAATTAGCCTTAAGTGCAAGTGGGAGATTGTTGGATATAGTTCCCTCAAAGTCAATTATTGGATCGCAGGTAAGTGATTACAATGATTGAGGGAGGACCTATACCGGTAGTACAATCTTGCTCGAGATGATAGTATGCTATCTGGTTTGTCTTTATCATCGTGTACATGCTTTAGTTCACTATTGCATGTTGATAGAGCCCATAGGATTCTTGCTTGACTGCCAGCAGTATGATGTCGATCATATACGTTGGAGCTAGGGTCTAAAAGCACATCCTTAAAGTGTCCCTAGTCGTTGGAGTTTCGAGACAGGGCATCGATACTCCAGAGTAGACTAGTGTATACAGTCGAGACCCCGACGAGGGGCGGTGGCCGGTCTCACAAGCCATTGGTGTCAGTTGGTTCACCTAAGATGTATACAGGTGCTCATTGGGTTATGAGTACACCGGACAGGACTCGCCGGGAACATACTAGTTGGTATTATACATATCGTCAGATAGCAGTTCCCTGGTGACATGTGTACAGGTTAGTCTGTTGACCTGAGATCGTCATTTGTCTCGTGTGAGTTCCTACTGTGCTTTGATTACTACCCTACCACGGCTCAAAGGAGTCGTGCAAACAGGATTTAGTTGGGTACAGTCCCGAGCCACATGGAGGCAGTGAGCGAATCGTCGGGGATTCGTCTCTCCCGGTATTAGGGGTGAGATCGCGCTATGTTTAGGAGAGCAATTACACGAAATCCATAGCCAGGGTAAATGAGATTTACTGGTAGGTATTCCAGTAGTATCTTAGGGTGTTCTGGGCTACTCTCCGACACGACTTATACAGCTATTGGGGGTCTGACGTTTACCAGCCCCCTAGGCCCTATATGCGATACTCATAGACGAACGGACCGGACTGTATGGATAGTGTCACTGTTAGGCTCAGTAGGGTTTCTGGATGAGTTCACTCGTCAGCTTCCCTTCCGATCAATACATGGGCAACCGTTACGTACATCTAGTACCTCTGACGTGCTAGTAGTTATACCCAGTGCCAGTGTATTGATGAGTCATTTGAGTCCCCTACAGACAGTTTTCCAAGTTTGGGCGAAACGTTGTAGAGGCCGTATGGTTATATGGCAGGGTTCGAACATACACGTGCACTTGTGCACGTGTCATGGTTCGGACGGATAATACTAGTGGGTTTTGGTTTAAGCCGGATCCTAGTATTATATTGTTGGAATATTTTTGTCTCATTGCATTCGTATTCGGTCGGAATACAAATGCGGGTATGTATTTACAGTTAAGGTGTAATCTCGTAATTCGTTATGGGATTATTTTGGGAGTTGCCAGTTTTCTTTTTCCGTCCAAAACATCACCATCCATGTTTAATTATTGTGAGCCATTTTCCCTTGCTTTGTTTTTCCCTTGCACTGAAATTCTTGCTAATGGAGGGGGGGTCTGCCCATTTCGAGTGCTGTAGGCAGCATGGGCTTCCATCAGTGAGGTGAGGGCAGCATGGGCTTCCATCTGTGAGGTGGCCGTTTTTTTGTTGCTGGGGGGTTTCCTGCAATTCTGCCTGCATTCCTTTTTTGAGGGGGTTATTTGTGGTGATAGAAAACCCCACAATCTCACTTGATATCAAGAAATCCCCAGAGGCCATTTCATTTTCCTTTTCTGGCTGAACCCCAGGTTTTGATTCATTGGCTTCACAAGCAAAATTCTATGGCTCACAAGTTCATCTCCTTGGCAACTCCAATTCACCTCCACCCAATCACTTGGGTGCCTTGAGACAAAGTATTCTACACTCTCTCTACTACAATCTTGGACATGTCGGCTAGCAAACTTCATATCCGAGTTGCTTCGGATTGAAGCGGGAGCCGTATAAATATTCGATGACGTGGTGCCACTTCGACGGACCTGATCGGAGAGCGGATTTTGTCGGCGCAGCAGCGGGGAGCTTGGTGTGGAGATTAAAGACCGAAGGACACAAATCGATCGGTATAATCTCTTTAACCCTATTTACAGATTGCTAGAATACAGTTAATGGAACGATCCGGGTTTTTGGGTTGCGGTAGCGCCGGTTTCGTAAAATATTTTTGTTCCGCATTTGGCGTCGGTTTGACGCCTGAGGCACTGCCTTGGCCCAACACTTTCCAATCCCAATCTTTTCAGAATCCGACGAACAACTTTGCACCTTACAACAATTCTTTTCCTCAAAAAACCTTTGTTCTGTCAAATAACGATAAGGTTTTCTCTCTAGAACGGAGTCTTGATGCTTTTGTAATGCAATCGAATCAATCCACCGCCAACATTCAGTCTTCTATTCAGTCTCTGGTGCAATACACTGCTTCACACGGGCAAAGCATCAAGACCATCGACGCCTAAATTGCACAGCTGAACGCGGCCTTGAGCGAGAGAGAGAAAGGAAACTTCCGTCTCAACCACTCCCAAATCCTGGTCTCCCACATAATGTACATGTTGCTCTTGAACAACAGAACCATAAAGTGAGTGCCGTGACTACGTTAAGATCAGGATGAATGCTGAACAACAACATTGGCGCACAAATTCTTCACGAGGCTTTTCTTCGACTGCTACTAAGAACGGACCCATCTCTCACTCCACTCAAACTCCAGTTTTGGGTTCCGTTCCATCTCCACAATCTCCTCCACAAGTATTGGACTTAACCAATTTCAAAGCCTCATTTCCAAACCGGTTGAGATCCAATAAACAAAATCTATAAATGGAAAAGATTGTAGAGTTGTTCAAACATGCTAATATCAACATTCCCCTCTTAGATGCAATCTAGCAAGTCCCCTCTTATGCGAAAATCTTAAAAGACTTGTGCACCGAGAAGAGAAAATCTCAGGCACCAAAGAAAGTTTTCTTGGCTAGTAACGTGAGTGATGTTCTTACCCAATATTTACCACAAAAATGAAAGGACCCTGATTGTCCTACGATTTCAATTACCATTGGGGATAAGAAAATCAATCGCGCTCTTTTGGATCTCGGTGCTAGTGTTAACCTTCTTCCTTATTCAGTTTATGAGCAACTTGGTGTAGGAGAACTGAAACCTACATATTGTACTCTTCAAATGGCTGACCGATCTATCACTCATCCTAGGGGTGAGCTAGAGGATGTGTTGATCAAGGTTGGGGACTTCATATTCCCCATGGATTTCATTGTTTTAGATACACAACCTGCAGCCAACCCCTGAAATCAAATTCCGGTGATTCTCGGTTGCCCATTCCTTGCAACCTCAAATGCAGTGATCAATTGTTGAAATGGTTCCATGAACCTATCTTTTGGTAACATGAAAATTGAACTCAACACTTTTAGGTTAGGGAATCGACCATTCGAACCGAACGCTCATATACTGGATATCTATTCCATTCAGGAGATCGCCCCCGAGGATTATGAATTTGAAGAATTTCTGTTTGATCACGGTGATCTTGACGCCACTAGTACGTTCCTTTTTAACTTGCTGCTTCCGATTCTGATAAAGAATACGAGTGTTTCACATTTCTGAACTATCTTGACATGTCATCACTCGAGTTGGAATCTTTTGAATTTTTGGATGCGTTAGTTGAACCATCTGACTCTGTTGCATACACTCGCTTTGAGCCCCTCTTGGAATCCTTTGAGTTCAAGACACGTTCTCCGATTTTGCCTTCAGTTGTTTCTTTTTCGACACTTGAACTCAAGCCTCTGCCGTCTCACCTCAAGTATGCTTACTTAGGTGAAAAAGAGACTCTCCCCTTAATCATTTCGGCTTCTTTAGTTTTAGAGCAAGAGAAAGCCCTTCTCGCGGTCTTGCAATCAAATCAGCAAGCATTCGGCTGGGCGATGGCAGACATCAACGGGATTAGTCTCCTGATCGTTGAACATCACATTCACATGATGAATGATACAAAACCAGTAAGGGATCCACAAAGATGATTGAAACCAGTCATGAAGGAGGATGTGAAGAAGGAGATTGTCAAATGTCATGATAGTGGTATCATTTAACCTATTTCCAACAGCCAAATGGGTCAGTCCGATACATGTTGTCCCTAAAAAGTCGGGCATTATGGTCGTCACAAATGAGGCAAACGAGTTAATCCACACTGGCACCCAAACCGGGTGGCGAGTATGCATTGAATATCGAAAACTCAACGCCGCAACATGGAAGGATCACTTTCCGCTACCATTCATTGACCAAATGCTCGAAAGATTAGCTGGACATGATTTCTACTATTTTCTGGATAGTTACTCAGGTTACAATCAGATTCCCATCGCCGAAAAAGATCAGGACAAAATCACTTTCATTTCTTCTTTTGGCGCATTCGCATATCGTCGCATGCCCTTTGGGATATGTAATACTCCCGCTACATTTCAGCGGTGTATGATAGGAATATTCTATGATATGGTCGAGCAATTTCTGAAGATATTCATGGACGATTTCTCCATCTTTGGAGACTCTTTTGACGAATGTTTACAACACCTGGATGCTTTCTTTACCAGATGTAAGGATAAAAATCTCACTTTAAACTTGAAGAAATTCCATTTCATGGTGCGCGAAGGTATTGTTTTAGGACATATCATTTTGCGAAACGGTATCGAGGTTGAAAAAGCAATGATTGATATAATTTCCAACCTCCCACCTCCCAAATGCATCAGTGATATCAGATCTTTTCTTGGCCATGCCAGTTTATATAGACGGTTCATCAAGGACTTTAGCAAGATTGCTAGACTCTTGACTTTTCTTCTGTCCAAGGATACCATGTTCAACTTTGGCTTGAACTGTTTGACTGCTTTCGAATCATTACGAAGCTCACTCACTACTGCTCCCGTTCTTTCTTCTCCCGACTGGACGCATCCCTTCGAGATTATGTGCGATGCATTCGACTTTACTATCGGTGTGGTCTTAGGACAACACATCGATAAGATGCCGCACGTGATCTACTATTCAAACCGGACCTTGAATGACGCACAAATGAACTATACAACAACCGAGAAAGAGTTCTTGGCAGTTGTATTCGCTTTGGAGAAATTCAATCCATACCCCATTGGCTCCCCAGTCGTTGTCTACACCGATCATTCCGCTCTGAGACATCTTTTTACGAAAAAGGATGCCAAATCTCGGCTGTTCACACCAGAATATTGCATTTAATACCGTCCGTTCTTCTGCTCATTTGTTTATAGGAAGGTGCTTTTAATCCATGTTTGCTACATATTTACAGGTTACAGGTTTCTAGTCCAAAATAACGCAAATCATACAAAATCTCCACAGTTATGCCAAAATCCAGAACATCTGTCACAGACAGATAAAATCCGGGTTCCGGTCATCTACATCCGTCCAGTGCCGCTTACCAGTTCAAGAGACAAGATGAAAAATAGTGGTCATTCGTGTCTCGGACAAGCACATAGCACGAGAGGGGCAGCATAAGATTCAATGGGTGCGTAGAGCTCGAGGGAGATAAAGGTCAGATGAATTAAAAGGCACAGGGGAGAGACAAATCCAAGGCTGAGAAGTCAGGAAAAGGAGAATGTTTCTACTGCAAGAAGACGGGACATTGGAAGCAAAATTGTATTGAGTACATTGCTGATCTCAAGAAAAAGAAGCATGGTGATACTTCCGCTTCAGGTGTGTTTGTGACTGAAAACTGTTTTTCTATAAACTCTGCTTCTTGGGTATTGGATACCGGTTCGGGTTCTCACATCTGCAATGTGTACAGGAACTAAGAAATAGCAAAGTTTTGAAGAACGGTGATCACACTCTCCGAGTTAGAAATGGTTCCAATGTACATGCATTATCTGTAGGAGAGTATCACTTGGGGTTGCCATCGGGTTGTATATTGGTTTTGAACCCATGTTATTATGTACCTAGTATGCTTTGTAATATAATATCCGTTTTTTTGTTAGACAATGAAGGATATCATTTTGTATTGCAGAATAATGTTATGAACATTAATCTGAATCAAGAGTTGATTGGGTATGGTACACTTAATAACGGGATATACGTCCTAAATCAACACACATTTTTCAACATACAACACACAAATAAAAGAAAATTTTCAGATATAAATGAAGCTTTTGGCATTGTAGACTTGGTCATATTAACGAAACAAGACTAAATAAGCTTCATAAAGATGGATATTTAAATCCTTTTGAATATAAATCTTATGTGACTTGTCGGTCTTGTATCAAAGGTAAAATGACTAAAACTCCATTTACTGGACATGGAGAAAGTGCTACAGAACTCTTAGGCCTCATACATAGTGATGTATGCGGACCAATGTCTACACATACGAGAGACGGTTTTTCTTACTTCATAACTTGTACTGATGATTTCTCAAGATTCGGACATGTGTTTTTATTAAAGCATAAGTATGAAGCTTTCGAGAAATTTAAAGAGTATAAACTTGAAGTAGGAAAACAAACAGGTTTGAGCATCAAGAAACTTCGATCAGATCGAGTTGGAGAGTATCTGAGTACAGAGTTTTCGGACTTCCTAAAAGAGAATGGGATTCTCTCTCAGCTCACTCCCCCTTACACACCACAGCATAATGGTGTGTCAGAGCGGAGGAATCGTACCCTATTAGATATGGTGCGATCCATGATGAGTGATGCTGAGTTACCTCTCTCCTTTTGGGGGCATGCATTGGAGACTGTAACATATCTGTTGAACAGGGTTCCAACCAAGACCGTGTCTACCACTCCATATGAGATATGGTATGGGAAGAGACCATCTCTTAAACGAGTTAGGATTTGAGGTTGTCCGGCTTTTGTCAAAAAGCAGGATCCAGACAAACTCGAGACACGATCGGTTTTGTGTATATTTGTGGGATATCCAAAACATTCGTTTGGATATCTATTCTAACATAAGGAGGAACAAAGAGTGTTTGTTTCTCAGTATGCCACGTTTTTAGAAAATGATTTTTTTTCAAATAACACTGATGGCAATGCGGTAGAAATAGAAGAAGTTCTAAAAACACAAGTTACAAATGATGATTTGGTTGAACCCGATGTTGTAACAGAATCTTATGAACCTCGGCCACTCCGTAGATCTAGTAGGACTTCTTGCCCATCGGAGAGATACTACGGTTTCCTCATTGATGGTGATAGAGAAGATTGCATTATGGATGATGATGACTCTACTAGTTTCAGCAAGCTATCATGAGTGGCGACTCTGTGAAGTGGCTGGATGCCATGAGATTCGAAATGGAGTCTATGTACACCAACAAAGTATGGACTTTGGAAGATGTATCCTCTGGGGTAAAACCCGTAGGGTGCAAATGGATCTTTAAGAGAAAGATCGGTGTAGATGGGCAGGTAGAGACCTATAAGGCAAGGCTTGTAGCGAAAGGATTTCGTCAAAGACTAGAATTGGACTATGACGAAACTTTCTCTCCTGTAGCCATGCTTAAATCCATTCGGATCCTACTTGCTATTGCTGCTCACTACGACTATGAAATCTAGCAGATGGACGTTAAAACTGTATTTCTAAATGGTGATTTATAAGAGTGCGTTTATATGGATCAGCCAGAGGGCTTTGTTGATGGTGGGAGCAGCGGGAAAGCATGTAGGTTGCTTAAATCCATTTATGGATTAAAGCAGGCATCAGGGAGTTGGAACATCTGTTTTGATGATGCGATCAAAGAGTTTGATTTCGTCAAAAATCCAGATGAACCTTGTATTTATAAGAAGATTGTAGGGGGTACTGTCATATTCTTCGTATTGTACGTGGATGATATCCTCCTGATAGGAAACGATGTTTGATTGTTTCGAAAGAGTGTGTTTGTAGTTAACCGCAATCAATAACGGTGTCGCGTGTAGCTAGACCGAGATGAGTACGGGTCGTCCTCAGGGAAACGTTGAATCTTTTATTCTTACTTTAGACGTGTTGAAAAAGAGAGGAGGAATAAAGAATTTTGTGAATGGTTTCTAGATCTACGTTAAGCAAGAATGCAAAATATATAGATCTAGACTATTTTAGGGATGTAGTTAATATAATAAGGGGGCTTGTAGGGTTCGTTAGGATTTAGTAGTCATGGACGATTAATTAAAAGTTACCCTTTTTATCCATTAATAGATTTAAAACTAGAACGACGGTGATGCGTGTAGATTAGGGTTTCTGGAGGGAAAAGAAATCCCACTCTTAACCCTTATCTCGACACGGAACTCCGTTCAAATCTAGCCTTTACCAAAACAATCATTAATCTAATCTCTAATCGCGGTCGGAACTAGCAAAGAATTGCTAGCGCTCCCGATTAGGATGTTAATGATTCTTTTGATAAAGTTCATAAACTTTATAGGACTTAAAAAGGGTTTAGGGATGTTCATCATCCATTTGCCTACCCTAATCCTACGAACCCTAACAAGCGGAGAATTACTCGCGCATGTTGGGAGAAAAAGAGATGGAAAGAAATTGCATAATTAAACTACGAAGAAATAGAATAAGAAAAAGAAAGCTACCTTTATTAATCAACAATATTCATTACACTTGAATCCTTAGAAAATGATTACAATTTCTAGTTGCTTCTCGATCTCTTCTAAGGAGGTAGACGAACAGTTGATGATCAGCCTGGATGCGTGAGCCGTCTTGGACTTCGTGATCTCTTCGGCTTGATAACTTTTCCAAGAGGCTCTCGGGGCCCTTTTATAGTCCAAAGCCACAATCTTTTGCTTCAAAAGTTGGTAAAATATAGCAGAGATTTAAGCCACAAAATCTTAGCAAATGATCCCTCTATATTGCCGCGGATCAGCGGCCAACATGGGGGTTTGGCCGCGGTTCCGCGGCCAAAGGTGGAGATCTCTTGATGATTTTTCTTGGGCTTTGTGATTGTGACATGTGGCAATCCTAGGCACCTTCAGAATTCAGAAATCTTTTATCGGTTGCTTCCAGACTTGGTTACCAAGTTTTGCTTCTTAATTTGGCAAGTTTTCTTCAACAACTTGATTTGCTCGATAAATTCTGCATAACAACTTGAAAAATTCTGCACAATAATCTCAAATAATATTTAGTAGACTTAGTTCTACTCGGATTTGGTTAATGAATTTATTTGTATACATTTTTCTACCAAATACTAATTAAAATATATTAACACATGGAAAATGGTGTCTTTACACATAAACCCTCATATGTATAATATATCATAATAAAGTCCTTTTTTAATATGAAAATGGCAGGAAAAATGTAATACAAATGTGCAGTTTTATCAACTGAACAAATACCCCAAACTTATCTTTGATCGTCCCGAGCAAACTAGTTTATTTAAGAGGAGAAAAAGAAAGGAGAAAACTAAGCACACTTTCGTAGGCAACACGATTGCACTGAGCACGTGCAACAAGCCGTTAAACCTCTAGGTGTCCCTAGTAGGAGGAGTGTTGTCTCCTGAGGGTTTTCAGCGGATTACACCCAGAAAATCCAATAACAAAAGAGAGATGGTGAAATTTACATATAAAGATAAGAACCATAAAAGAAAGACTTTGAAAATAAGAGTTTCCAACTACACTAGCTTTTCACTTGTCATGAGCCCTATCTTAATAGTCATGAAAAAATGTTAGAAATCACATCATCCCTCAATAAAACATTGTCTTTATTCTTCATTCCTACCTTTCATCCAAACATTGATCATATACCCCTACGTGTGTGTAAAGAACATCCCTACACTCGGAGAATTCAATTCAAGCTATCATACTCTTGTCTATCTACCTTAGTACTTTTTAATTTGATGAAAATTTAGGGTTGCTCACACACTTTTCATGCGACCGTTAATACTTCTTGAGGTACTAACCGACCGATTACTCATGTGCTTGCTGATTAGGTGATAATATTTTCCTCGTCTTGCACCACCTAAGGCTTAGCAGTGACTCCCAGACCAGTTGGCCTTAGGGCACTAGGTGAAGAGGCACCCTCGCTATATTTTTTCATTGCTGCCTTGGCGATAACAAAACCAGTGTTCATTTTTTTCTTTTCACCATTTTTATATTTTCTACATTTTTTCACTTCCTTCATACTTTGGCTTTTAGACAAGAGCATTTCAAGGTATCCTCTACTATCCTGAGTTTCAAGACGTGTGTAAGTGCATATAGTAGGGTATCAACATTCAAATGTTTGGCTTCCAGAATAGAAACTATTTTTCAGACTTATTTTTATCCTCAGATTAGTGACTTCCTTTATCTTACTAAGCCTTGGGACAACAGCTCATAACTACTTATTACTAGTTCGTTTAAGAAAACTTCTAATTTTCTTGGTTTTCTTAAACTATTCCTATCTTTTGGATGTAATTTTTCACTTTCTACTCTTTTGTTATAAAAGAAAATTTTTGAATTTTT
The DNA here is from genome assembly GCA_030015575.1 of Agapanthus africanus. NCBI lineage: Eukaryota > Viridiplantae > Streptophyta > Magnoliopsida > Asparagales > Amaryllidaceae > Agapanthus > Agapanthus africanus. The sequence goes on from JASDDO010000031.1 coordinate 106,824,607, forward strand.
TTTTGAAAATGTTGTGCTTATGCAAAATATGATGCAAATTGATGTGTAAATAAGCACAAACCTCCCCCAAACTTGTTTTCAACAGTGTCCTCACTGATGCTATCCGCTGGATCACAAAAACCTGTAAGCTTGGGGGGAAATTATTAATGGGGGCAAAAATATATGAAAGTGAAAATCCTCCCCCAAACTTATTTTTGGCTCACAAATTTGAGGACAAAAGTTATGTTCAAGAGCCAAAAATATACCCCCTTCAAACATGAGTTAGACAATGCGAAGCATTTTAAGAGGGGGTGAGTCATTTGGTCGAAGTAAGACTTTACAAAGACCAAAAGTTAATACCAACCATTCAAAGATTTTATCAGTATAGCGTATAGGTTGGTGGAAGAATGTGTTGTATCGAGTCATGAAAAAGTGGGGAAGGGATAAGAGGTGGTCTGGAAAGGGTTTGAATTTAGAAAAAAGAAAGAATGAGGAATGTGAATGATTAGGAAGAAGGAATGGTGATGGTTCAACCTCTATTGGTGGAGATTGATTAATCACAAAATCCGTATTGTTTAAAAATTCAAGTTCGTCAGCAAAAAGTTCTTCAAAACTTTTATCAATGTTGTGATTGAACATTTTGCTGTCAAAGAGTTTTGTGCCAGAATTTATCCTACTTGATTCAAAAATTATTGAGGCAGAGGACTCGAAAAACTCATCTACCTTATTTTCAAAAATAACCAAATCAAGTTGAATTTCTGGTATTATTGAACTTGAATTAACAGATTGTGATTCATCAAAACTCACTGAAACTATAGGAACAGAAGAAGAACTGGAGACAGTAGAAGGTGAAATGGGTAAACAAATTGGTATGTCGAGTGTTGCTGAATCAGATATGGAAGATGGAGGCTGTATTTCGGTCTGATCTTCGGGTATACCATTATCATCAACTTCAAGACATATTTGGGATTCAGGAAGAATTAAAGGCTCAAGATGATGACCACAAGGAAGTGAAAGGATTTGATGAATTGGTGGGCCAAAATCATCCAAAATTTCGGGTTCATCAATCAAAATATCCCCAACGTCAATCACCTTATTCAAGTGAAGGTTAAAATTCTCAAACACCTCATCAAAAGTATTGTTTTCAATCAGTTTTGGTTCAAGAGTGGAGGTGTAGAGATCACAAGGGTTGGGTATGGTTTCACTTGAAATGGACCCTTCATAGTCGGGTAAATCAAACACTACAAAGTCACACAACTTATCAGACATTGTACTTGATGAATCTATGAAACTGGAGTTGTGGATTTCAGTTTGGAAATGGAAGGTTTGATTAGGAAGGGTGTATAATTCTGTCTCTCTACCCAAATTCTCATTTTGTCCGATGCCCGTATTATATACTGAAAAATTTTGAGCTGGTTCGGAACTCGTTGCCCTTTCATATTTAGCCATGCTTTCCTTCCATTCCTCTCTAATGCGGTTCATCATCACTATACCTTCTTCTAATTTCCGCTCAAGACTAGACTTTGGTTGATAAGGGGTTTCGGTATAAGATTGAAATTCCTGTGGATAATTAAAACTCCCAAATGACTGATTAGAAGAACTGTCTAGAGAAGGTGGAAAAGTCGGATTGGATTAATAGGAATAGAATGGTTGCGAAAATTGGGTAGGAGTAGGATTAAATTATGATAAGAAGAATATTGATATGGGTTGGTCGGTTGGCTATCAAACTCTTCTTTGGAAAGTGGAGGTGATGGTTGATATTGGTCCGGGTTGAAACTTTGGCCTCTAGCCCTAGCTATGTGCTCAGCAATGGACATTCGTCTAGTGGCTTCCTTACTCTGGGTATCAACTGAAACATGTGTAGGATTAGGATACGGTTGATAAGACCTAGACTGAGGTGGCCAATGATCTCTTAAGGACATGGAAGAGCCGGACGGTATACCGAAGGGATTACGAAAACAAGAGATATCTGGTTGTGGACAGCAAAGCTCGGCAAGTGTTCTTCTGTTTAGGTCACCCATTATAAGAAGAGAAGAAGGGGGAAGGGGAGAAAATAATTGGTTTGTTTTAAAAAATGACGGATTTAGACAAATCACAAAAAAATGCACAAACAACCCTAGAACTATGGTTACCTAGGTCCAGTCTCTAGACCGCTCCTAGACTTCCAAAGGACAAGCCGCAGGATCAATCCTCTACCGCCTCCGTACTACCCTTGTAGCCAGGTAAGTGCCAGGTAAGTGGGAAGGAACCACAGTAGTGGGCCTAATTAAAAACCACTAGCCTTTGACACACTTGCCTAGGCACTACAAAAGTAATGCGGATAAGCGATAGATTACCCACGACCTTCCTCTGTCCTTATTGAGCGCGACAGTCCTTAGAGTCTGGTCTAGATATTTTTTTAAATTAATGTAGGGTTGATGCTGATGCTCGGTTTGTGATTTGTGGGGCTTAGGAAGGGTGATGAAATCCCCACCTAATCTTGATTTGGTCTTTGCCCCTTAGAGTCCGTATTAAAATATGCAAAACAAAACCAATCACAAAACTTTTGCAAAAAGATCTTTTTAGCGGCGCGATTTTGCAAAGAATCCTGCAGAAGATAGATTTTATTGGATTTGAGAGGAGAGAGAAGGAGTTGAGAATCTTACCAGAGAATTCCGTAGCCCTAGATCTCCTGTTTCCTCAAGTCTGTGATTCCAGATTTCCTCGCAAAATTCACACAATAATCGTTAAATATACAATTTGCAGTTTTGTTTTATTTATGATATAGATCGTATAAGAATTCAACACAAATAGTAAGAATAAAAAATTACGCACGTTTCCCCAGCAACGGCGCCATTTGATTGTTTCGAAAGAGTGTGTTTGTAGTTAACCACAATCAATAACGGTGTCGCGTGTAGCTAGACCGAGATGAGTACGGGTCGTCCTCAGGAAAACGTTGAATCTTTTATTCTTACTTTAGATGTGTTGAAAAAGAGAGGAGGAATAAAGAATTTTGTGAATGGTTTCTTGATCTACGTTAAGCAAGAATGTAAAATATATAGATCTAGATTATTTTAGGGAAGTAGTTAATATAATAAGGGGGCTTGTAGGGTTCGTTAGATTAATTAAAAGTTACCATTTTTATCCATTAATAGATTTAAAACTAGAACGACGGTGATGCGTGTAGATTAGGGTTTCTGGAGGGAAAAGGAATCCCACTCTTAACCCTTATCTCGACACGGAATTCCGTTCAAATCTAGCCTTTACCAAAACAATCATTCATCTAATCTCTAATCGCGGTCGGAACTAGCAAAGAATTGCTAGCGCTCCCGATTAGGATGTTAATGATTCTTTTGATAAAGTTCATAAACTTTATAGGACTTAAAAAGGGTTTAGGGATGTTCATCATCCATTAGCCTACCCTAATCCTACGAACCCTAACAAGCGGAGAATTACTCGCGCATGTTGGGAGAAAAAGAGATGGAAAGAAATTGCATAATTAAACTACGAAGAAATAGAATAAGAAAAAGAAAGCTACCATTATTAATCAACAATATTCATTACACTTGAATCCTTAGAAAATGATTACAATTTCTTGTTGCTTCTCGATCTCTTCTAAGGAGGTAGACGAACAGTTGATGATCAGCCTGGATGTGTGAGTCGTCTTGGACTTCGTGATCTCTTCGGCTTGATAACTTTTCCAAGAGGCTCTCAGTGCCCTTTTATAGTCCAAAGCCACAATCTTTTGCTTCAAAAGTTGGTAAAATATAGCATAGATTTAAGCCACAAAATCTTAGCAAATGATCCCTCTATATTGCCGCGGATCCGCGGCCAACAGGGGGGTTTGGCCGCGGTTCCGCGGCCAAAGGTGGAGATCTCTTGATGATTTTTCTTGGGCTTTGTGATTGTGACATGTGGCAATCCAAGGCACCTTTAGAATTCAGAAATCTTCTCTCGGTTGCTTCCAGACTTGGTTTCCAAGTTTTGCTTCTTAATTTGGCAAGTTTTCTTCAACAACTTGATTTGCTTGATAAATTCTGCATAACAACTTGGAAAATTCTGCACAATAATCTCAAATAATATTTAGTAGACTTAGTTCTACTCGGATTTGGTCAATGAATTTATTTGCATACATTTTTCTACCAAATACTAATTAAAATATATTAACACATGGAAAATGGTGTCTTTACACATAAACCCTCATATGTATAATATATCATAATAAAGTCCTTTTTTAATATGAAAATGGTAGGAAAAATGTAAAATAAATGTGCAGTTTTATCAACTGAACAATGTTCCTATGCTACAATCGGTCAAAATGTTCTTATCATAAAAGTTCTCTATGAAGGACCTGGGTGATGCCTCGTACATATTGGGCATTTAGATCTATAGAGATAGATCTAAAAGGTTGTTGAGATTGTCCCAATCCAGGTACATTAACACCATCCTAAAGTGGTTTAGTATGGAAGATTCTAAGCGGGGTGCCTTACTCGCTGTAAGTCATTGTCGCGCACCCCACGTGTTTACGGAGAGGCGGAAATAGCAAAATATAATTTTTACGGGCTTCGCAACACTGACTTGAACCAAGGATCGATCATAAACCCTAGCTAGCATACTGCTTGAGGTTTAACTACTCGGATGAATGTTAAACCTCATAGTATTGTGTCCTTCACTTCTCTAGCTCCGGGTTATGGTCCACGCGACTCCACTAGGCTTCTCTTCAAGATGAAAGAATCTCCTTCTTGATTTTCGCGCCAAAGACGATCCACCCGAAGTCCACTAGCTCAAGCTAACCCTTCACTAATCTCATTAGTGAAGGCAACACTCCACATCAAATTGCTAATCTAATGTGAGATGGTGAAGTAGGGGTTTATTTTGCTCACTAGGGTTTTCACAAGTTCAATGATTCACATCATATGTGAGGGTTTGAACATGGAGGTGAGGTGAAGAAAATTGTAGAGAGCAAGAGCTCATGAAAAATGGCTAAGGCATCAAGAATGAAAAAAATGATGAGAGTAAACTCAAATGGCTTTCTCTTTCCTCACTTATTCAAGTATGGAATAAAAATGAAATAAGAAATTGCAACCATGCTTGAATAGTGAGTCAAGAGTAATATACAAATAAAAAAACCCATGCTTTGCCCATTCCACAAATATCTCCACAATTTACACCTCATTTTGTATTTTCTAAAAATAGAAAATAGATGCCATGCTTCATATAATATATATATATATACATATATCAAATATATATATATATATATATATATATATATCAAATATATATATATATATATATATATATATTAAGAAACATAATTAGTGAGCTAATAACATTAGTGAAGATATAATTATATCACATATAATATATATCACATTATTAAATCAACACATCAGATAACTGCCAGATTATAATACGGTATCACATAATCATATTTAATCAGGCCCACGCACATATCAACATATGTGCCCTACTTTGTTTTGCTCAAACAGGAAACTTCTGTGTGGGACTCTAAAGACTCGTCAATACGCCAGTAGTAGGTGATGATCACATCAATCACCTAAAAGCCGTCAGCGGTACTAGCCGGACGTAACGGCTACCCGGGTATTGAGCGATATGAAGATCGAAAAGTAAGCTCGTCCATACTCTCCATGAAGCCTATCGGTAACACTATCATACAGTCCGGTCTCTTCGTCTGATATGTCGCATATCATATTTAGGGGTGGTAAAACAATAGATGAACCTAGTAAGAAGGGTGTATGGAGTACTGTCTTGGGATTTGCATGACATACTCCTAATAGGAAGTGATGTTCCTATACTACATTTAGTCAAACTTTGGTTGTCATAAGGTGTTTTCTCCACATTGGATATGGATAATTTATCAGGTATTCTGGTTACTAGATTTATGGTTTTAGATCTAGATTTGGGAAGTGTCTCAATCAGTATACTTAGACAGCATTCTAAATGTATTTTAGAATGGACGACTCCTGGCGTGGTTGTTAGGGATATGTATGCCCTAGAGGCCATTATTTTGCATTGATGTATATTATAATGGATGCTTGGACATATATATAGAGGACTTTCTTGCTCGACATGATAGTATTCTATCTGGTTGCTCTTTATCTTAACATGTACACTTGTATTATTTACTGACTCTCTGATACATGTTGATAAAGCCCTTAGGATGTTGGCTTGACTACCAGGACTATGATGCGGATCATACTACTGGGACCTGGGTAGTCCAGTAGAACATCCTTCAATTGTTCCTAGTCGAGAGAATATCGAGACATGGCATCGATATTCCAGAGTTGACTAGTGTGTACGTTTCTTGACCCTGTAGGGGGCGATGGTTGATCTCATATCCATTGGTGTTTGACATCAAAGATTGTACACAGGTGCTCATTAGAGAATGGGTACACTGAACAGGACTCGCCGAGAACTCCTAGATGGTACTATACCTATCGCCGATAGCAGTTCTCTGGGGATACTGGTACAGGTTAGTCTGTAGACCCAAAATCGTCATAGAGTCTTGTGTGGTTCCCACTATGCTTTGATTTCTTCCCTACCACGGCTCAAAGGAGTCGTGAAAACAGGTGGATTTTGGGTACAATCCCGAGTCACATGGAGGCAATGAGCGATAGGAGGGGTTTCGTCTATCCTGGTATATGGAGTTGATGTTGCGCTATGCTCGATTGGCTATAACAGAAAGTCCCTAGCTAGGGCTGTTGATGAGATTTACTGGTAAGTGTTATCGGTAGTTTCTTGTACCGTTATAGGCCACATATCGGCATGACTTATCAAGTTATTGCGGTCTGACGATTCTACCCCCAGATTCGATATGCGACATATCAGACGAAGAGACCGGACTGTATGGTATGTGTTACCTATAGGCTTCATGGGAGTTTGGACAAGCTTGCTTCCTATTCACTCAATACCTGGTTGGCTGTTACGTCCAGCTAGTACCGCTGACGGTTTATGGGTAACCGATATGATCATCACCTACTGCTGGCGTATTGACGAGTCTTTAGAGTCCCACACAGTGGTTTCCTAGTTCAAGCGAAATGAAGTAGGGCACATATGTTGTTATGTGCAGGGGCCTCATTAGATACGTGTATGTGATACCGTATTCTAATTTGGTGTTATTTGTTATCGGTTAGGTTATATGTGATAAAATCGAATTATCGAATCAAGCGTTTATTTGATAATGTGATATACAGATAAATGATATTGGTCGGTTATATGTGATATAACCGGATTATTAAATCAAGTGTTGATTTAATAATTTGATATATATTATATTTGATATAATTATATATTAACTAATAATATTAGCTTACTAATTATTCTTCATAATATATATATATATATATATATATATATATATATATATTAAATGAAGCATGGTTGAAATTTCTATTTTTGTGAAAATAGAAATGAGGTGGAAATTTTGGAGGGGTGAAGCATGGTTTGATCATTTGAATATTCATTTATTCTACACTATTGAAGCACGGTTGCTTTTGTTTATTGTTTTAAATTGGATGCTTCAATTATTGTGAGAAATGATAAGCCATTGTTTGGGTCCGGAATTTTTTTAGTGTTCTGTAGGCTTGGTTTTGGGGTTTCAGTTTATGTTTGATTAGCCCAAAATTGCATGTGATGTTAATTTTGTTAAGAGGCTAATACAGAGTGTTTCGTAGTCGTAATTTTTACATCGTTCTGGGTTTAAGTTTGATATGTGATACAATATTTGGAATCCACATTTAATTAGTTTTGTGAAAACTAGTTAGTGTTTGTAAATCTATCATGTTAGTCTCTATTGATCGATGGCCATGAAGTTTCAATTCGGATCGAAACTCCGTCACAATCGCGTATCGTACACGAATACTCGCCAGATAACTTTAATAGGTAGCCACGCCCTATAGCCCCGACTAAGTGACTTTAGGAGAACCCTGTTGCCAAAAGCATCCACTCGGGTTCTCACGGTCACGGTGTTCCACCTAAGTGCACTTGGTCGACGGCATCGCGGGTGTGACCATCTACTAAAGTTCCCGACAAGTATTCGATCGGGTAGTCGGGAATCTTGTTGAATTACCCGACTAAGTTATTGATAGGTGTTTTCGATATGAGACTAAAATGCAAGGTTTATAGGGTTAGGCATGAAATTCGGAATATGAGATATTCCGGGTTTATGATGTCTAAGGAAATACGGATTCTAATTATTGTAGTTTTTCATTTCTTTTCTGCGAACGTAAGTGTAATATGTGGGGTATCCTAAATCTCATTGGTATATGTCAACGGAATTTGGGATACACATATTTACTTACGTTGATGACATGTGATGTTATGTGTTGCTGAGATATGTTATATTGGATCGTCGTGAATGAATAGCCTGGGGTTTTTGCATAAGATGAGAGTTTTTTTTATTTTCATTCATGTAAAAATTGTATGTAATATTCTTTTATTGGGATACTTTCGGGTTGAGGATGATGTCACTATTGATGTATATTATTTACTTTTCCGCATTAGGATAGACCCAAGGCGGGGAACACAAGTAACCGGGTTCGAGAGTCCAGTGGAAGATCATATCGAGGAGTCGAGACCGGGTCTCCTAACTCTCGAATTGGCAGGGTTGCTTGCCGCTCTCGTAGGGGTCTAGGGATGTGGGTTTGGTTATTCATTACGACCGTGGAATCCGTGTTTTTCATTATTGGCTTAATTTAAAACACAGACCTCCTGGTATATCCAATATTTCATGTGTTGACTTCTGCTGCTTGGTTTTGTGATGTGATCATATAACTGCGTGAGACGAATGCTATATATATATGATATATATAATAAACGTTGCTTATGTTTTGCACCCGTGCTTGTCCAGCCCCCACTCTGCCGTTAGTTAAGAAACCTAACGGTGCATGACGGGGCCCCGCGGCGAATGCAGATGGCATACTCGTACGTTCTATTTTCGTTTCATTTTATGTGATGTTTAGGAAACATTAAATGATGAGACTTCATTAATGAGATTAATGAAAAGAAAAGAAACCTAAAGATATTGTAGAATCAAAATTTTCCAAAAGATATCTCTTGTTTTTTCTTTGTATAGTGGTATTCCTTGATGAATATCCAACACCTCATTCGATGAGGAAAGAGCCGAGATCCCTTCACCGGGAGTGACCTTTTGAGCAATACTAGAAAATGCTACAACCCACTCGGTTTGTCATCATAGCTTCTGTAGTTCTTGCTTTGCATAGTGGTATTCCTTGATGGATATCTAGCACCTCATTCGCTGAGGAAAGAGCCGAGATCCCTTTACCGGGAGTGATCTCTTTAGCAAAAACTAGTAAAAGCTATTCGGTTTGTTTTTGAAAACTACTTGATTTTAAAAGCTGATCATAAACCACTCCTTTTCAAAATCACTAGATTCTACAACGATATCAAGTTTATTACGCTAAAGGTTTTCTTAAAAACCAACGTAGCCCTCCGTCATTTCAGATAAGTACTATTTAGTATTCGTGCTGCGTTTGTTGACCTTGTCAAGGAGTAGTGTGCTGTAGCCGATTAATGCTTATCTGCCGCATGTGATGCGATTGGATTAGGGTAGTCGTGCGACCTTGTTGACCTTGTCATGGGTCGTGCGGGTGGGTTTAATTCAATCACGAAATGAACGGGTTGAACTTGACTTGCGGTTTATGGTTTGTTGACCTTGTCAAGGTCATAAATTGCATAGGGTAAAAACAGATATCGGGAATTTCAAGTGTTGAAATTTGCAATGAGATTGTATACCTTCTATATGACAGTTGGATCCCGATACCCACTGCGAGTAAGAGTTACTCCTGAGAGGATTTTGCACTTTACAATTAGCCGATCAAGTAGGTGTCTAAGAAAGGTTTTAACGGGGTTATGCCCCTGCGGAAATAAGGTTATTTAATTAGTTCCATGCGAAAGCATGGCGAGACTCCCTCAGAGTACCAATACCTGCCTAGATGAACGATTGGCGAACTTGTAAGGTTTAATTACTCCCGGCTAATCTTACCTTTTAGGGTTTGAAGGAAGATTTGATAAAAACAATGGGAGCCATCCTGATTAGATAAGATAATAACCAATCTAATTTTGCAAGAGTGCACACTAAAGTGTTTCGTTCTCTCTCTCTACAGGTAGCAACCCATGACACGCCTTAATCAAGATAATAATATGGATGTACTGACCGAACCCGCTTATTATACTGAGCCGGAGAACGTTGGTTCCGCTCTATCTTATGATTGTCATAAGTCCGAGCAAAGAATAGTAGAATATCAGAATTCCCACGCCACTCGAGCGAAGAAAGAGCACGATGATGCATCTTCTTCGGGTGTGTTCGTTACCGAGAACTATTTCTCAGTATGCTCTACGTCCTGGGTATTGGATACCGGATCAGGATCCCACGTATGTAATTTATTACATGGGCTAAAGAGAGGTAGAGAACCGGGAAAGTGTGATAAGTCTCTAACAGTAGGGAATGGAGCAATTGTTGCAGCTAAAACAGTTGGCGAATATCACCTAGTGTTACCAAATGGAAATACATTGATTCTGAACAACTGTTACTACATACCAAAAATGATGTGCAATATTATATCAGTTTCTTACTAACTAAAGAAGAATATAATTTCACGTTACAGGATAATGTTATGAACATTTTTCTAAATCAAGTATTGATTGGGTTTGGTATGTTGTGTAACGGTATATACTTTCTGAATCAAACTACAGTTCTAAATATACAGAACACACAAAAGAGGAGAAGTTCAGAAATGAACGAAGCCTTCTTGTGGCATTGTAGACTAGGTCATATCAATGCGATACGACTAGTTAAGTTGCATAAAGATGGATTTTTGAATCGGTTCGAATTTACATCTTATGAAACTTGCCAGTCATGTCTCAAAGGAAAGATGACCAAGACTCCTTTTACTGGACACGGAGAAAGAGCTACTAAACTCTTGGGACTGATACATAGTGATGTATGCGGTCCTATGTCTAGCATGCCAGAAATGGTTCCTCGTACTTTATTACAATCACCGATGATCTCTCAAGATACGGACATGCGTTCATGATAAAACACAAATCTGAATCTTTTGAGAAATTCAAGGAATATAAGTGCGAAGTGGATAACCAAACGGGTAAAAGTATTAAAATCCTTCGATCTGATTGGGGTGGAGAATGCTTGAGCATGGAATTCCATGACTATTTAAAAGAGAATGAGATTCTCTTTCAGCTTACTCCTCCGTATACACCACCGCACAATGGAGTATCGGAGCGGAGGAATCGCACCCTATTAGATATGGTGCGCTCTATGATGAGTATTGCTGAGTTACCTATTTCTTTTTGGGGTTATGCGCCTGAGACAGCTGCATACCTATTGAATCAAGTTCCATCAAAATCTGTGCATAAAACACCATATGAGATATAGAGTGGAAAGAGACCGTATCTTAAACGGGTTAAGATATGGGGTTTTCCGGCCTATGTCCAAAAGAAAAATCTGGACAAGCTCGAGACATGGTCAGTTCTATGTAAGTTTGTAGGATATCCAAAGAATTCACATGGATATCTCTTCTACCATTGTGAGGAACAAAAGGTGTTTGTTGCTTAACATGCCACCTTTTTAGAAAAGGAATTTCTTGTAAAAGAAATTTATGGTAATGAGGTAGAACTGGAAGAAGTTCCAGCTGCACAAACTAAAACTGATGATTTGGTGGAATCGGAGGATCCAATAGTACCCAACGAACCCCAGCCACTCCGCAGATCTAAAAGGGTTCCTCATCCACCTAAGAGATACTACGATTTTCTCATAGACTGTGGGAGCGAAGATTGCATCATGGAAGATGATGACCCAACTAGTTTCGAGCAGGCCACACAAGTGGAGACTCTGCGAAATGGCTTGATACTATGCGATCTGAGATGGAATCCATGTACACCAACAAAGTATGGACTTTGGAAGTTGCTCCTGAAGGGGTAAAACCCATCAGGAGCAGGTAGATCTTTAAGAAGAAAATTGGTATAGATGGAAAAGTTGAGACTTTCAAAGCTTGACTTTGTCACGACCCGAAAGGTACGGAACGTGACTAGCACTTAAATTTCGAAACGTCTCAAGGCGTACGTAATCCAAGTAAGCCAAAGTCCAGAAATCAAAACCCATTTAAGAAATAGAGTGAAGGAAAACCAATTTATTGAAAGCGAATTTAATCAAATAAGTCATATCAAGCTTTTTAAAAGCAACATCCATTTTTCTGAAAATTTCGGCAAAGTCTCCTTTGTAAATACTGGCCCCCAAACGGGAAAAAACAGGAATATATGAATAACATGAAATAAGGCATCCCCAAGCGGGAGCTAGCTCTTCGCCGAAGCGGACTCATATCCCACGCAATGTAAATCATCAATGTGCAAAATAAGTATAAAAGGCACAAATAATAAGCAACATGTCGGCTCAAGTGAGCTCGACCCAGAGAAACAACATAAATGTCCACAAATCTCACTGTCTCGTCTCTAGGTCAATATACATCAATACAAGTAACGGGTACAGTAGATGGAGTACTCTAGATACAATGAATATATAAGGTGGAAACAAAATAATATCATAACTCACCTACGAGCAAAAGTCTCAAGTCCAGGCAAAAGGAGCAAGTGCGTCCGCCGCTACAGTCTGACGGAACGGACCTGCAAAAAGGCTGTGGCACAACGGGGGTGAGTTGCCAACTCGTGAGTAATAAATAGCATCTATAGAGGCCATCGTAAGCATACACGCAAGTGCCATAACATCAACAATACTGATATGGCATGATATACTAGCAGATATGTATGAAACATGAACCAAGTTTAACTCGTGATCTGAATATGTTGATATGAGAAAATCCTTATTTTCATCTTAGAAAAACTCTTTTGAAATATTAACATAATATCAATAGAATCAACAGAAATCCGTGTCCAGCATCGACACCTCAAACGACTATCTCAAAATCTCAAGTATCGGTATCACAATATCTCACGTCCCAGCCGTCCGGTTGACCCATCTCAAAGTATCAAATCTCACGACCACAGTCGGTATCCTCTGGATATCCGCCGCGCCAACAATTACCGGTAGGTAGTCTGCCACTGCCAGGCTCATCGTCTACAACTCGAACTTCTTACCCCGGGGTACCTTACCGGGCCCACCATGTACCCGAGACGGTTCATCCAACTCCTCAAAATGGGTCTCGAAAACTAACAGAAAACCCATGGTGGACGACACACGTATCATATCACGAGAAAAACCGCAACTCTCAATGTTTAAAATAATTTCAGATTTATTAAATCCTTGCGGCTTTTCCCCAAAATCTCATAAATCTCAAGTGCTGAAATCCTCAAGAAAATCATCATAAGTGCATATGTCAATGATAATGAATGCCTATAGTATCAAAAAGTCGAACTGCAATGTATGACTAATAGGCTAGGTATGAACGAATGATATAATGAGGTACATGCATATGACTAGCAATCCTACATGTTCATCCTGAGGAATTTAAATGCATTAGCACATGTTTAAGCATCATATATGGTGAAATTGTTCTAGATTTCAGGTTATACAAGTTATCTAGTGTTTGTGGCATAGCAATTACCAAGGCGTGCGTGTCCGCTTGAATAGTGCTCGTGCTGCATAAAACTATGGTAATGGTGCAAGTGTCCTATAAGATGAGTTCACACATGTATGTAAATATATAGGATCGTGAATGCAGCAAGATGATTAACTAGGCCCTATACTCATAGATGCTAGTACTACTAGAAGTTTTTAAACTATCTAAACTATCGGGTGTCTTGCGCCATCCAAACGATTTTCCCCCGTAGATGTTACATCTACTCACCCGAGATCTCGTGCTAGCCAGGTCTAACCACCACTTTTCCCTTCCGCGCCGCGTCCGACGATCGATCCTAGAAACACACAAGCAATACACATAAGGCTAAATCCTGCCAAAAATGCGATATCACGATCAAGGGATAAACTCGCGTTAGAAGTTAAACGCGTGTGCACTCGATACGTCAAAATGTGTGTAACCTCGCCAGAAACCACCCCGACTCGCTGTGACCCGCAGTGTACAATGAACCCAACTCATAACGCATGTATCACACAAGTTTAAATGTATCAAAAAAAAGGTTTTAGGTTCCAGATTTTTACTCGAGTGGAAAAAGCAAAAGTTGTATATACCAAAAACCTTAAATATACAGCAGACCCCCACAGCCTAAACCCCAACACCAGACACTCCCATCTGGCCGCAAATTGCGGCCAGAATGAATAAATTTGCGGCCAAAAAGTTGGCTGGGGGTCTCGTGTTCTGTGTGTGTGATCTAGGTCTAGTGAGCATGCTCCAGTAAACTCAAATTTTTCCTGAAGCACTCGGGTCAACAGCAGATCTCAAAATGGCTAACAATTTACATTAAAACGCTGTATAACACTAAAATGAAACAATATGGTATTTTTGTGAAATCTGGTGCAAAACTTGGTTTAGATGGCCTTAAAAACACTTAGTCAAGCTATATTAGCCATAAAAACCCTCACATGGCCTAATCTCCACTCAAATCACCAAAACTAGCACTAAAATCACATTAATTACTAAATTAGCTTAATAATCACATGTTTAGCAAAAGAAAGAAGTTAAGTTTAAAATTTATACCTCAATTGGTCCTAAGGTGCAAGAAGAAGGAGAAGAAGAAGAAGAGAGGGGGGAGGGTTCTGCTGCAGCTGCTGCTACTGATGTTGCTGTTGCTGCTGATTGCTGCTGCTGCTACTTCCTGCTGCATGTTTCTGCTGCTGCTGCTGTTGCTACTGCTGTTGCTTCTGCTGCTGCTGTTGTTGCTATGTGTGTGTCTAAGTGAGAGGGAGAGATATGTGAGAAAGAGTGTAGGAAAAATAGTTGTTTTGAAAAAAGAAAAGAAAAGAAAAGAGAAGAGAAGAGAGGTGAGAGTCAACCCCCCTCACTCTCTCATCATAACCTAGCATGGCTCATGCCATCATTCCCTCTCTCTCTCTCCCCCCCATTCACAAGTCAACCCCTAACACAAATTATATTTAAAAAAACTAATACACTTAATTAATTCATATTAACCTAATTAAATGAGTCAGTCCACCATGGTTATATAAACATGGTTTAACACCATACTTAGCCCTAGTTAACATGCACATGTGTATGCAGTCCAAAATAAATTCTAATAAAATATTCATAAATCCTGATAAAATATTTGAAAACCATTTTGGTAAACTTTTCACTAAAAACCCTACATTAAAGCATAATAACCCCTAATCACATTCTAAGGTGTTACAATCTTCCCCCTTTAGGAAAATTCGTCCCCGAATTTAAAATATAGCTACGCGTACCTTCAAAGAGATGAGGGAATTTCTTCCGCATCTCGCCCTCGGCCTCCTAAGTGATCTCTTCACTATTCGGGCTGCACCAAAGAACCTTCACATATGGCAAGACCTTTGATCGAAGTTTCTTCATCTGCCGATCCAATATCACTACTGGCTGCTCGGTGAACAAAAGATCGTGCTCAAGCTGAACGGTCTGATACTGAATTATGTGAGAAGGGTCATGAAGATATCTACGAAGCATCGACATGTGGAATATGGGGTGAACATCTTGAAAGCTGGGTGGAAGAGACAAACGATATGCAACTGCGCCGACACGCTCGAGGATCTCGAAGGTACCTACAAATCTGGGACCAAGCTTTCCTTTTCGCCAAAATCTCATCATGCCTTTCATCGGAGAGACCCTCAGAAAAAAATGTGATCGCCTACTGCGAACTCTAGTCTACGACGACATCTGTCTGCAAACGATTTCTGCCTGCTCTGAGCTGCTCTCATCCAATCAAAAATCAACTGTACTTTTTCGGTCGTCTCCTACACGATCTGCGGCCCCAAAATACTACTCTCGTTAAGCTCAGTCCAACAGACGGGCGATCTATATCTCCTCCCATACAAGGCCTCGAAAGGTGCCATCTGAATAGTATCCTGGAAGCTATTGTTGTAGGAGAACTCTACTATGGGTAAATGATGATCCAGCTACCACCAAAGTCTAAAACGCACGCTCGGAGCATGTCCTCGAGAGTCTGAATAGTCCGCTCTGACTGGCCGTCGGTCTGCGGATGAAATGCTGTGCCGAAACTCAAACGGGTGCCCAACACCTCCTGAAGTCTCTGCCATAGTCGGCTGGTAAACTGGGTGACTCGGTCTGACATGATACAAGTCGGGACGCCATGCAACCGTACGATCTCGTCGATATAGATCTGGGCATACTGAGTAAAACCGAAAGTGGTCTTCAATGATAGGAAGTGAGCTGCTTTCGTCAATCGATCCACGATCACCCAAATAGAGTTGTACCCTCGAATGGTCCTGGGTAGACCCACAACGAAGTCCATAGAAATCTGCTCCCATTTCCACTCCGGAATGGGCAAAGGCTGCAACTCTCACGCAGGCCTCTGGTGCTCGGCCTTGACTTGCTGACAAGTCAGGCATCTCGACATGAAGTCAGTGACATTCCTCTTCATTCCGTCCCACCAATAAACATCTCTCAGATCATGGTATATCTTGGTGGAACCTGGATGAACGCTATATATCGATCTATACGCCTCCTCAAGAATCTCACGCCACAGTCCCTCAGAATCTGGTACGCACAATCGAGTCCCAAATCGCAGCACCCCCTGATCATCGATCAAGAACTCGGAATCTCTGCCCTGCCTAATCTGCTCCATAATCTCTGAAAGAAGGTCATCACTGGGCTGTGCCTCGCGAATACGGTCAAGCAACTGCGGACGTGCATGAATATGCGCAAGTTGCCCCCTGGTCGGAGTGAACTCGAACTCAACTCGGCTGTCGCATAAAATCTTCCAATCTACTGACGACTGCCTCTGTACGGCGCTCAAACAAGATAAACTACCTCCGGGCCTCCTACTCAAGGCATCTGCCACCACGTTCGCTTTGCCCGGATGGTAAAGGATCTCGCAATCATAGTATTTTACCAGCTCCATCCAACGGCGCTGTCTCAGATTCAAGTCTCGTTGCTGAAATATATACTTCAAGCTCTTGTGGTTCGTGAATATCTGGCACGACTCTCCGTATAGGTAATGTCTCCAGATCTTGAGTGCAAACACCACTGCAGCCATCTCTAAATCATGCGTAGGATAGTTCTGTTCATGCGTCTTCAGCTGCCGAGTAGCATACACGATAACCCTGTCGTGCTGCATCAACACGCAACTTAGTCCCACTCGAGAAGCATCGCAATAAACCACGAATCCGCCCAATCCCGAAGGCAATGAAAACACTGGTGCAGTAGTCAGACGAGTCTTCAACTGCTGGAAACTATGCTCGTACGCCTCGGTCCAATCAAAAGGAACTCCCTTCCGGGTCAACCCGGTCAACGGTGCAGCGATATGGGAGAAGTCCTGAACAAATCGTCGGTGGTAGCCAGCCAGGCCTAGGAAACTGCGGATCTCCGTAACTGATGTCGGTCTGGGCCAATGCTGAACGGCCTCGATCTTCTTCGGGTCCACTTATATGCCATCTCTCGTAATCACGTGACCCAAGAAATCAACGCTGTCAAGCCAAAATGTGCACTTGGAGAAATTCGCGAACAGCTGGTGCTCCCTCAAAGTCTGCAATGTGATCCGCAGGTGCTTCTCGTGCTCCTCTCGGCTCCGGGAATATACCAAAATGTCGTCAATAAACATGATGATGAACAGATCTAGATACGGCTTGAAAATGTGGTTCATCAAATCCAAAAACGCGGCTGGTGCATTGGTGAGTCCGAACGATATCACCAAAAACTCATAGTGCCCGTAACGTGTGCGAAAAGCCGTCCTCGGAATATCCTCCTGCCGCACCCGCAACTGATGGTAACCCAATCGCAAGTCAATCCTCAAAAAGTATCCCACACCCTGAAGCTGGTCGAACAAATCATCGATACGTGGTAAGGGATATCTGTTCCATACGGTAACCCTGTTCAGCTGGCGGTAATCAATGCATAAGCGCAAACTGCCGTCCTTCTTCTTGACGAACAGGACAGGAGCACCCCACGGTGATACACTAGGTCGAATAAGAACTTTATCTAACAAATCCTGCAACTGATCCTTCTTCTCTCTAAGCTCCGCCGGGGCCATCCGATAAGGCGGTATGGAAATAGGCCCCGAGCCGGGAATCAAGTCAATGCAGAACTCAACATCGCGCTCAGGCGGTAACCCAGGCAGCTCGTCAAGGAAAACATCAAGGAACTCACACATAATCCGGACCTGGTCCAACGGAACTTCTGCAGCTCAGAAGCTAAAAATCCCTGACATCCCTTCCGTAAGAGCTGACCGGTGCGAAGAGACGAAATCAAGCTGGGAAGGGTGACGCTGCGGTCTCCCTGAATAACAAGGACTGGCTCTCCCGGAAAATTAAATCTGACAGCCTTCTCACGGCAGTCCACAGATGCATAACAAGTGGCTAGCCAGTCCATGCCTAAAAGCACATCAAAGTCCAACATATCGAGGAGAATCAAATCAACCGATGAATCCTTCTCCCCGATACGAACAGAACACAATCGAAACACAAAACGAGCGACAAACGACTCGCCTACTGGAGTAATAACAACAAGCGACTGATCTAACGACGACGACTCACGGCCCAACATCGGTGCAAAGTGTGTAGATACATACGAACGTGTGGAACCTGGGTCGAATTATACTCGCGCGTCGAAAGAACATATTGGCAAGGTACCTGTCACAACGGCATTGGATGTCTGCGCATCCTACGGGGTCAAAGCGAATACTCGGGCCTGTCCCCCACCAATAGCTGGCTGACCTCTGCCTCGGCCTCTGCCTCTTCGTCCTCTCTGAACAGGACCGCCGCGTCCACGGCCTCTGGGGGCGTCTAACTGACGTGGAGCATCACCGGGGTAGGAAGTAGAGCTCTCTGAGGAGGTGGTGAAGGTGGTAAAGTCACGTATGGAACTGTCGCCGCTCCCTGTCGTCTTGCCACACAGTCTCTGATACGATGGTATGGACTCCTGCACCTAAAACATCCTGGCGACGCCTGCTCGCCCTGTAGATAAGAACCAAATAGCTGACCCTGTCCAACTCCTCTGCCGCCACCATCTCTCGGAAAGAATCTGTCACGATGCTTCTGAGCTGGCATATCGGTACGAATCCTCTTCGGCCCAGAAATGGCCGAAGTCTCTGAAATGCACGCCTCCATCCGTAAGGCCGTGTCCATAACAGCTGCATAAGTGTCAAAGTGCTGGGTGCCAATGGCAAGAAATAACTGGGTGTCAAGTCCCTGCATAAACCTCATTACCCTCTTCTCTTCAGTATCAACCAAGTACGGAGCATATCTGGACAACTGCGTAAACTGGACATCATACTCGGACACTGTAATCCCTGGAGTCTTGCGCAAAGCCTCAAAAATACGAGCTCGAGCCTCACGAACACTCTCTGGAAGGAAACGAGCTAGAAATACTGCTGTGAACTCAGCCCAAGTCATAGGAGGTAGACCTGCAGCTCGACCTCTCTCGACCGACTCACACCACGTCTGCGTAAGGCCCTCCAGGAGGAAACTCGTAAGCTCCACCCATCTATCGTCGGAACATCTGAGCGAATGGCAAATCATAGCTAATTTGTCAAGGAATGTCCGCGGATCCTCTGCTGTATCTGTGCCGGTGAAGACTGGGGGTCTCAACCTCATGAAATCCTGTAGTGATACTGGAATAGCCACGGTAGTAGTAGGAGAAACTGTCTGGGCAACAGGTACTATCGTAGTCTGTGCTGTGGTAAGTACGTCCTCCGATCTCGGTGCACGACTGGCCTCTACTAAGGATCCCCCCATCTGTCGTAACTCCTGCATACCTCCCACCGTAACTCCTCCATACCAGACTCTAGCCTATCCATGCGGCCTGGGAAGGCAGATCAGTCTTTCCTTGAGGGGTAGGTACACCGTCCTTCTCGGTCCTCATATTGGACGAGCCTGCTCGGATCTTATCTCGGGCGGCAGCCTTCTGCACCCTCGTAGCCTTCGGCGGCATAGTGGCGGGTACAGGAAACATGATAATAAGAACAATGCAATAGAATCATAGGATACACGGAATTGAAGAAGGAATTTTCAAGCAAGTATATCCTAAAGTCACCTAGGCAGAGTACCTATCGCAAGCATGCCGCGGACATACACACGCTACGTTACCCTGCTTAAGTCACTTACTCCATCTACCAAGGGTCATCCTGTAAGTCTACGGTAGCGCCCCGACCGTCTGTCCGAGGCCAAAATGTGGAAACGAAAACTTTTTCAAAACTTGAAACCGGCGCTATCGCAGACTTTAATCCCAGATCGAACCATTAACCTATAACTAGCAAACTAGATAAGGGTTAGAAAAGCTATACCGATCGATCCGAGTCCTTCGGTCTTTGGCCACCAACCCAAGCTCCTCGCGGCATCTCTGATCTCCGGTCTCCTCATTGGAAAGGGCACCACATCTTCGAATCCTTTTACGGGCTCCTACTTCGTCCGAAGCAACTCGGACACGAAGTTTTCTAGCCGACGTGTCCAAGGTGATATAGAGAATGTGTGTGATCACTTTGTCTCAAGCATCCATTAATTCTCAACACATGAGAGTGTATGGATGGAGGTTGAAGATGATGCCATTAATGAAAATGGTGAGCTAGAGGAAGAAGAAGAAGAGGAGCCTTTTCTTTCTTATGTTGTATGATAAAATGAGAGAGAGAGAGATTATCAATAATACAAGAGCAAAAAAAACTATGGCTGCCCTTCTCTCTCTTCTTATCATTTCAACCCATAAATCAATCAAATAATGCGACACATGCACAAAGAAAGAGACCATGAGTCATCACTTGTGCATGTGTCACAATTAATGCTCCTAATCATGACTTTTAGCTCATTATTTCTATTTGTAAACATTAACCAAAATGTTTACAACAATAAAAAGATACGGCAACATCTAAAGTAAACTCATGACGGTTCACAAGGATACCCCTCCCTGTATATACATACCTGCATCCGCATTCCGACCGAATGCGAATGCGATGAGACTAAAATAATCCAACAAATCTAATACTAGGATCCAGTTTAAACCAAAACCCACTAATATGATCCGCCCGATCATGATCCGTGCACTACTGCACGTATATGATCGAACCCTGCCATATATCATACGGCCTCTACAACGTTTCGCCCGAAACTTGAGAAACTGTCTGTGAGGGACTCTAAAGACTCATCAATAGTTTAGCTGTGGATTTAACCACTGGCACGTCAGTGGTACTAGCTGTACGTAACGGGCTACCAGGTATTGACCAAAAGGGAGGTCGATGAGCGAACTCACTTGATACCCTACTGAGCCTGTCAGTGACAATATTCGTACAGTCCGGTCCGTTAGTCTATGAGCATCGCATGTCGAGCCTAGGGGGTTGGTAAAAGTCAGACCCCCAAAAGCGGTACAAGTCGTGTCGGAGTGTAGCACAGAACACCCTGAGATACTACTGGAATACCTACTAGTAAATCTCCTGCCTTGGCCAAGGACTTCTTGTAATGGCTCTCCTAGACACAGCGCGATCTCACCCCCAATACCGGGAGAGACGAAACCCCTGCCGATTCGCTCACTGCCTCCATGTGGCTCGGGACTGTACCCAACTAAAACCTATTTACACGACTCCTTTGAGCCATGGTAGGGTAGTAATCAAAGCACAGTGGGAACTCACACGAGATAAATGACGATCTCAGGTCGATGAACTAACCTGTACACATGTCACCAGGGAACTGCTATATGACATCAGGTATAATACTAACTAGCATGTTCCCGGCGAGTCCTGTCCGGTGTACTCATAACCCAATGAGCACCTGTATACATCTTAGGTGAACAAACTGACACCAATGGCTTGTGAGACCGGCCACCACCCCTCGTCGGGGTCTCGACTGTATACACTAGTCTACTAATGGAGTATCGATGCCCAGTCTCGAAACTCCCACGACTAGGGACCACTTAAGGATGTGCTTATAGACCCCAACTCCTCTACTAATCAGTCTCACAAAGCCCATTTGCGAAACTATTACGTTCGAGGAATAGCCTTAGTGAGTGGATCCGCCCTAATGTTTCTTTCTATGTCTCTCTTTATTTCAAGTTCGCGGAGAAAGCCATCTCCCGAAATGAGAAATACCTGTCTTAGAATATGTCTGGATATCTGATGGGGCCTAGTTCATAAATGAACTCCAAATCCAAACTTCTTTGACTGTATCGTCAACTGAACTTAATCAGTATCCTGCGTCATGCCTCCCTCAGTGTACGCTTGGATCACCTGTCCAAAACACTGCCCCTCGTCAGAGGGAAAACTATAACTCTGATAGTTACTATGTCATTCAGGTCACCTTGGAAGCCTGGAATGATAACCGTCTCCTAAAAGAGGCTGTTGTTATCATATCCCTAGAACATCCACTTATGTTCTAAAACTGCTTCCGAACGTTTCTCCAAGATAGGATTGATATCAACTTATTGCATCTAGTGCAAAAACAACATCTAGTGTGGTACTTGACATCTCATGATTGACTCAATTACCTAAGCAAGTGATATGCCAATCATGCACATCCCTCTCCCCTTTAGTCTGTAAGACAGCTTTAGAGAGGGTGACTCCATCATCTGCAGGTACACTACCGTGCCAGGAGCCGTCCATTCTAAAACACCTTTAGAATGCTGTCTAAGTACCCAGATTGGGAAACTACCCAAATCTAGATCTACAACCATAGATCTAGTAACCAAAATATCTGATATAATATCCATATCCTAAGTGGAGAAAACTACTGTGTGACAACCAAAGTATAACCGATCGTAGTATAGGAATATCACTTCCTACTCTGTGTATGTCATCCAAATACCAGGACATCACACCCTACTACTTTCTTAACAGATCCATCCCCTATTCTGATGAAGTCAAACCTATGACTGTCATATCAGAAATAGATGATCTATCTCCGCTATATCTGCTTTAGTCCATAAATAGACACAAGCTACTTGCCCACTATTCTTCCGCTGCTCCCACTGACTACGACAACCCTCTGGCAGAGTCTTATACATGTACACTTCTAAAGCTAGTTTAGAACGACGCTATACTCATCCTTCTACCGGGTCTCACAGTCTGGAACAACAGCAATGGCAAGTTTGGGTAAACAAGAACCTCCCTGTCACCGTCCTTGAGCATACTGAAGTACCTCTCGAGTGTCTGAGGTTACCCACCATATCTACGGAGTGGCTAATGGAATGACAATCCAAATTGAATCTTTAGGTTCTTATCAAATTTCCAGTAATCGTTTGTGGTTCTGGAATCACTTCCAGTTCTACCATACTCCCACTACTGTTTTTTGAAAAAATCCATTTTTATCAAAACTGTGGTGAGTCAAGAACAATATCACTATCGATCTTCCAGATAGTAGAAAGTTAACCCTCGTCATAGCCCGGGTCAACCCGCAAACAGCCATTACAGAAACGTGCCTTGAGTTATCCAGAGTCTGGTTTTAAGCATAAGCCGGACAACTCCACGTACCTTAACATTGTTAAGATATGAACTATTCTATATCCTAATATAGAAACAGAGGCATTGATTTAATTCAAACCAGATTCAAATCATGCAGCTGTCTCCAGTGCATGTCAACTAAATGGAGAGATGCCGATTAGCATTACTCAACTTAGGAATACATCCAGATATGATTAACCTGAAAGAGAAGCAAGTTCTCATAATCATTACTATCAACTGAATACCATACACAAGTATCTACATCTTCGATCACCTTGAAGAATCCTGATACTTGCAATACCTGGTTCTCTACTTTATTCATATACCTATAACTTCTCAAAACTTGGATCTTGTATTTCTATGAAACACATGTCTAAGAACTAAAGAAGTCACAAGTAAACATAATATAGTACGAGTACCAACCCCTCTGTCCTAATGGACACTAGACAACATACAATACTCTGTATAAGTCCCCTGAGTCTAATAACTCATTCCCTGTGTGTCGTTGGTTGAAAACTGTACTTATGGTTAAGAAGAATTACACCGCTGTTTAATGCTCCTTACCTAACCATCCACTGATATAGGTAAATGTCATAGACATAATTTCAAAAAGTTATATCTCACTTTATAAAAATAAACATACAGATATATCAATTTTAAATTGGTACATAACAACGGATATTCAAAACCAAATATTTGCCGTCCGGCAAACAACCCAGGTGATTTCCTCAAATATCACCAATTACAACGAATCCCGATATAATAAGGATGATCACCTAATTCCCAATAACTTACTCCCACTCATCATCTGTAAAACCATACAGATTTAAGAATCAAACCTGGTAAATACATACCCTGGAGCAAGGACTAATTAGGAAATCAGTTTTCTTTTAACAGTACACAGTGAAACTGAAATATGTAAATGTTTCGAAAGGGTATCCAGGTATTCTTAGTAATGCCTCTTCCATTATCAGATTCACAACTGTAACCGTATATTTCTTTGCCATCTCTCCAAATCGCTTTATATGTCTTTAGTCATTACCTTCTGTACACCACCTTTAGGCGAAATGGTTTTCTTCCTTCCCTACCGTTCGACACCAGCCTATGGTTTGGAAGAAGACTATCCAATAAGCATAATGGGTGTACTGTCCTAATCCTAGGAGCACTCGTAACCCGAGAGAAGGTAAAGATAAAAGACAACTGAATAAACCTCATTCCTATTTCTCCTGAACCAGAATCTATCCCCGAACTGGAACAAGTCCCTTCGAGTTCGTATATAACCATACGATGGAGTATCTAATAAACTTTGGATCTTCGTAGTGATACGGAGTGTTCTGGAGAAATACAAAGGTGATGTAGGATTGGCGAAGAAATACTTGGTTTGGTCGTGAATAGCAGTCGCAATTTACTTTGCCTTCTTACTAATCCCTTTATTTTTCTTACTTAATACCTTCTGTACACCTTTTTGGCTGAATGGTTTTCTTCATACCCTACCTTTCGGCACCTGCCTATGGTTTGGATGAAGACTATCCAATTAGCGTAATAGGTGTACTGTCCTAATCCAAGGAGCACTCGCAACCTGAGAGAAGGTAAAAGGAAAAGACAACTGAATAGTCCTATTCATTTTCTCCAGAACCGGAAACCATCCTCGAATCTGGAACAAATTCCTTCGAGTTCGTATATAACCATACGATGGTTTTATCCAATGGAAGTGGATGTTCGCAGTAATACGGGGTGTTCTGGAGAAAAGGGTAAAAGTAGGAGTGACAATGAGGTATGCAACTATGACAATCCAAAAGCCAGTGTTTTAAGAAAGTTCGGTTAACTTGGTCACTGAGTCATAGTCCAGGGTCGGGTCATTGTCACTGCCAAAGAGAGAGAGAAAAGAAACATTCTGCGTGCACTCTAACCTAGATCAGAATGGTTATCAATTTATTTAATCAGGAAACCTCCCACTGTAACCTCAAATTCCCCTCCAAACCTGAAAGAAGAATTAGTCGGAATTACCCGAGGAGTAAACCAACTCATCAGTGGGAATCGGGATCCAACTATCATCGCATGATAATGTGATGGAATCCACTCACGTTATCACACTCCAGAAGGTATGCGCATATCTGGCAAGTTTCAGTTTCTTTAGAAACTCCCGATGTGATTTTTACCCCATGCTCTTATGACCTTGACTTTGGTCAACAAATCATAAGTCACATGTCAAGTTCTACCCGTCATTATCCAGGTTAATTTGAACCCACCCGTACCTACCCTTGACTTTGGACAACAAAGCAGTACGACTGTCCCAAACCAACGCATCTATCTATGTAACAGAAAGGTAACAAATAGCTACCATACACTATGCCTTGACTTTGGCCAACAAACATAACATGAATACTAAGTGCTACCCGTCTGAAATGACGGAGGGCTATGAATGGTTTTTGGCGAAAAACCTTTAACGTAATGAACTTGATATCGTTGAAGGAACCAGATAGCTTTTTATAAATATAGTGGCGAAAACCTTTGCTAAAGAGGTCACTCCCGGTGAAGGGATCTCGGCTCTTTCCCCGTAGAATGAGGTGTAGGATATTCCAACTAAATACCACGATGAAAAGCAAAAAGTAATCGACAATAGTGAAGTTATTACCCTGACACAAACTTCTGTCTAAGGGGCCACTCCCGGTGAAGGGATCTTGGCCCTTGCCTCGTTGACTGAGGTGCTGGTTATTCATAACCGAATACTACTGTGCAAAACAAAAGAGAACGTCCTTGTAATAACGGCTTTTGGAAAAATGTTCCAACAACATCAAACATGTTTGTTTAGGTTGCATTGATCCGAATCAACGCAGTCCCATCAATTAATCACACCACAAAAGAATGAAAATATGATGTACATATATGCCATCCGCATTCGCCACTGGGTCCCATCATCACCCGTTAGTTTACTTAACTAACGACAGAGCGGGGACTGGACTAGCACGGGTGTAAAACATATACAACATCTACTAGTATATATATCAATATATAATAATCGCTCAAGGCGTGATAAAATGCAACATCACAGAAATGTAATAAGCATCACAGAACAATACAGACAATCTAGGATCCCCGGGTTTCCTTTGAGCCGCAAGTGAAACCCGACGTTCCCCTGGTCGTGTGGATAGCCTGTGCAATGAAATCCTAGACCCCTACGGGTGCGGCCAGTTACCCGCCAAAACCTGAAGCGAGGCAGCCCCCTTCAACAAAGTGAATGGACCACCCAGCACTTCACGGAATCCGGTAACTTGAGCACCCCTCCTTGGGTCAACCTATACCCCCTACGAGTGCGGAAAATAGCCCGCCAATTCTAGAGTAAAGCCCCCTCCGTCTCAAAGCCATGAGATGCAGGCTCGTTGCCCTCTAGAACTCGGCTATCCGTGCACCCCACCGCGGGGTAATCCTAGTACAGAAAGTAAAATATATACAATGGGTACATCGACCTCAGCCCGGTCGTGCCCCAAAAGAATAATACACAAACAGGCAGTGACGACAGTCCACATGTCGGACGCTCGCCCTGCAATATCAAATGTACAAATAAAACCAAACTGTACTACCATTGCATCTAGGCTATCCACCACGACAAATTCGCAACATCACAGCACAACACAGAACATCAACGTGAATGTCACGTTCGCAAATCCGTCTCAAAGAACTATAGAAATTAGACAAGATTTACCGTTCGAATGACAGTCACGGTCACAGATATAATGTAAGCACTGTGAACTAACTTATTTAAAATTTTCGATCGACAAAATTTCCCGAAGTGGGCCCCAAGCACAAATCCAGCTCTCAAAATAATCTGGGCCAAAACTAAAAATACCAGAAACCCCAATTCCAAGTCAGAGATCACTGTAGAAAAACTGGTGCACTAAAGCTACTGTTGCGCGGCGGAATCGCGGCCAAAACGTGGGTAATGCCGCGGTTCTGCGGCGCTTTAGTGGAGTTGCACTTCCAAATTTCTACAGTGGTCTTAGAAAAGCCTGCCTGATTTTCTGACGTACCCAAAATAATTTTTAGACCACAAAAAAAATTCGACAGAAACTTCATGAAATGGAATCGCGGTTTCGGAAATTTCGTTCGATCGATATTTTAAACACGTTAGAGCAAGCTAGTAAAGGTTAATGGCGTAGCTCTGATACCATGTAAGTCTACGGTAGCGTCCCGGCCGTCTGTCCGAGGCCAAAATGCGGAAACGAAAACTTTTTCAAAACTTGAAACCGGCGCTATCGCAGACTTTAATCCCGGAACGAACCATTAACCTATAACTAGGAAACTAGAGAAGGGTTAGAAAAGCTATACGTATCGATCCGTGTCCTTCGGTCTTTGGCCACCAACCCAAGCTCCTCGCGGCATCTCCGATCACCGGTCTCCTCATCGGAAAGGGCACCATATCTTCGAATCCTTTTACGGGCTCCCGCTTCGTCCGAAGCAACTCGGACATGAAGTTTGCTAGCCGACGTGTCCAAAGTGATGTAGAGAATGTGTGTGATCACTTTTTCTCAAGCATCCATTGATTCTCAATACATGAGAGTGTATGGATGGAGGTTGAAGATGATGCCATTAATGGAAATGGTGAGCTAGAGGAAGAAGAAGAAGAGGAGCCTTTTCTTTCTTATGTTGTATGATAAAATGAGAGTGAGAGATTATCAATAATACAAGAGCAAAAAAAAAACTATGGCTGCCCTTCTCTCTCTTCTTATCATTTCAACCCACAAATCAATCAAATAATGTGATACATGCACAAAGAAAGAGACCATGAGTCATCACTTGTGCATGTGTCACAATTAATGCTCCTAATCATGACTTTTAGCTCATTATTTCCATTTGTAAACATTAACACAAATGTTTACAACAATAAAAAGATATGGAAACATCTAAAGTAAACTCGTAACGGATCACAAGGATACCCCTCACCTGTATATACATACCTGCATCCGCATTCCGACCGAATGCGAATGCGATGAGACTAAAGTAATCCAACAAATCTAATACTAGGATCCGGCTTAAACCAAAACCCACTAGTATGATCCGCCCGATCATGATCCGTGCACTACTGCATATATATGATCGAACCCTGCCATATATCATACGGCCTCTACAACGTTTCGCCCGAAACTTGAGAAACTGTCTGTGGGGGACTCTAAAGACTCATCAATACTTTGGCTGTGGATTTAACCACTGGCATGTCAGTAGTACTAGCTGTACGTAACGGGCTACCAGGTATTGACCAAAAGGGAGGTCGATGAGCGAACTCTTCCTGACACCCTACTGAGCCTGTCAGTGACAATATCCGTACAGTCTGGTCCGTTCGTCTATGAGCATCGCATGTCGGGCCTAGGGGGTTGGTAAAAGCCAGACCCCCCAAAAGCGGTACAAGTCGTGTCGAAGTGTAGCACAGAACACCGTGAGATACTACTGGAATACCTATCAGTAAATCTCCTGCCTTGGCCAAGGACTTCGTGTAATGGCTCTCCTAGACACAGTGTGATCTCACCCCCAATACCGGGAGAGACGAAACCCCTGCCGATCTGCTCACTGCCTCCATGTGGCTTGGGACTGTACCCAACTAAAACTTGTTTGCACGACTCCTTTGAGCCGTGGTAGGGTAGTAATCAAAGCACAGTGGGAACTCACACAAGACAAATGACGATCTCAGGTCGATGAACTAACCTGTACACATGTTACCAGGGAACTGCTATCTGACATCAGGTATAATACCAACTAGCATGTTCCCGGTGAGTCCTGTCCGGTGTACGCATAACCCAATGAGCACCTGTATACATCTTAGGTGAACTAACTGACAACAATGGCTTGTGAGACCGGCCATCTCCCCTCGTCGGGGTCTCGACTGTATACACTAGTCTACTAATGGAGTATCGATGCCCAGTCTCGAAACTCCCATGACTGGGGACCGCTTAAGGATGTGCTTATAGACCCCAGCTCCCACGTATATGATCGCCATCATACTGTTGGCCGTCAAGCAAGAATCCTATGGGCTCTATCAACGTGCAATAGTGACCTGTAATGTCACCTAAAGCAATACACGATGATAAAGATAAACCAGATAGCATACAATCATCTTGAGTAAGACTGTCCTACCGGTATAGGTCCTCCCTCAATCATTGCAATCATGTGCCTGTGATCCAATAATTGACTCTGAGGGCACTATATCCATCACATCCTACACTCAGAAAGGTAAAACCTATCGCTCTGATACCAACTTTGTCATGACCCGAAAGGTACGGAACGTGACTGACACTTAAATTACGAAACGTCTCAAAGCGTACGTAATCTAAGTAAGCCAAAGCCCAGAAATCAAAACCCATTTAAGCAATAGAGTGAAGGAAAAGCAATTTATTGAAAGCGAATTTAATTAAATAAGTCACATCAAGCTTTTTAAAAGCAACATCCATTTTTCCGAAAATTTCGGCAGAGTCTCCATTGTAAATACTGGCCCCCAAACGGGCACAAAACAGGAATATATGAATAACATGAAATAAGGAATCCCCAAGCAGGAGCTAGCTCTTCGCCGAAGCGGACTCATATCCCACGCAATGTAAATCATCAATGTGCAAAATAAGCGTAAAAGGCACAAGTGATAAGCAACATGTCGGCTCAAGTGAGCTCGACCCAGAGAAACAACATAAATGTCCACAAATCTCACTGTCTCGTCTCTAGGTCAATATACATCAATACAAGTAGCAGGTACAGTAGATGGAGTACTTTAGATACAATGAATATATAAGGTGGAAACAAAATAATATCACAACCCACCTACGAGCAAAAGTCTCAAGTCCAGGCAAAAGGAGCAAAAGGAGCAAGTGCGTCCGCCGCTACAGTGCTGACCGAACGGACCTGCAAAAAGGTTGTGGCACAACGGGGGTGAGTTGCCAACTCGTGATTAATAAATAACATCAACAATACTGATACGGCATGATATACTAGCAGATATGTATGCAACATGAACCAAGTTTAACTCGTGATCTGAATATGTTGATATGAGAAAATCCTTATTTTCATCTTAGAAAAACTTTTTTGAAATATTAATATAATATCAATGGAATCAACAGAAATCTGTGTCCAGCATCGACACCTCAAACGACTATCTCAAAATCTCAAGTATCGGTATCACAATATCTCATGTCCCAGCCGTCCGGCTGACCTATCTCAAAGTATCAATATCTCAATATCTCACGACCACGGTTGGTATCCTCTGGATATCCGCCGCGCCAACAATCACCAGTAGGTAGTCTGCCCCTGCCAGGCTCATCGTCTACAACTCGAACTTCTTGTCCCGGGGTACCTTACCGGGCTCACCATGTACCCGAGACGGTTCATCCAACTCCTTGAGACGGGTCTCGAAAACTAACAGAAAACCAATGGTGGACGACACACGTATCATATCATGAGAAAAAACTCAACTCTCAATGTTTAAAATAATTTCAGGTTTATTAAATCCTTGCGGCTTTTCCCCAAAATGTCATAAATCTCAAGTGCTGAAATCCTCAAGAAAATCATCATAAGTGCACATGTCAATGATAATGAATGCCTATAGTATCAACAAGTCGAACTGCAATGTATGACTAATAGGCTAGGCATGAACGAATGATGTAATGAGGTACATGCACATGACTAGCAATCTTACATGTTCATCCTGAGGAATTTAAATGCATTAGCACAGGTTTAAGCATCATATATGGTGGAATTGTTCTAGATTTCAGGTTATACAAGTTATCTAGTGTTTGAGGCATAGTAATTACCAAGGCGTGTATGTTCGCATGTATAGTGCTCGTGCTCCATAAAACCATGGTAATGGTGCAAGTGTCCTATAAGATGAGTTCACACATGTATGTAAATATATAGGATCGTGAATGCAGCAAGATGATTAACTAGGCACTATACTCATAGATGCCAGTACTACTAGAAGTTTTTAAACTATCTAAACTATCGGGCGTCTTGCGCCATCCAAACGATTTCCCCCCGTAGATGTTAAATCTACTCACCCGTGATCTCGTGCTAGCCAGGTCCAACCACCGCTTTTCCCTTCCGCGCCGTGTCCGACGTCTCTGTGATCGATCCTAGAAACACACAAGCAATACACATATGGCTAAATCCTGCCAAAAATACAATATCACGATCAAGGGAAAAACTCGCGTTAGAAGTTAAACGCGTGTGCACTCGATACGTCAAAACGTGTGTAACCTCGCCAGAAACCACCCCGACTCGCTGTGACGCGTAGTGAACAATGAACCTAACTCATAACGCACGTATCACACAAGTTAAAAAGTATGAAAAAAGGTTTTAGGTTCCAGATTTTGACTCGAGTGGAAAAAGCAAAAGTTGTATATACCAAAAACCTTAAATATACAGCAGACTCCCACAGCCCAAACCCCGACACCAGACACCCCCATCTGGCCGTAAATTGCGACCAGAATGAATAAATTTGCGGCCAAAAAGTAGGCTGGGGGTCTCGTGTATAGTGTGTGTGATCTAGGTCTAGTGAGCATGCTCCAGTAAACTCAAATTTTTCCTGAAGAACTCAGGTCAACAGCAGATCTCAAAATGGCTAACAATTTACATTAAAACGCTATATAACACTAAAATGAAACAATATGTTATTTTTGTGAAATCTGGTGCAAAATTTGGTTTAGATGGCCTTAAAAACACTTAGTCAAGCTATATTAGCCATAAATACCCTCACATGGCCTAATCTCGACTCAAATCATCAAAACTAGCTTAATAATCACATGTTTAACAAAAGAAAGAAGTTAAGTTTAAATTTATACCTCAATTGGTCCTAGGGTGCAAGAAGAAGGAGAAGAAGAAGAAGAGGGGGGGTTCTGCTGCAGCTGCTGCTACTGATGTTGTTGCTGCTGCTGATTGTTGCTGCTGCTGCTTGCTGTTGCTGTTGCTGTTGCTGCTATTGCTACTGCTGTTGCTTCTGCTGCTGTTGCTATGTGTGTGTGTGTGTAAGTGAGAGGAAGAGATATGCGAGGAAGATATATGTGAGAAAGAGTGTAGGAAAAATAGTTGTTTTGAAAAAAGAAAAGAAAAGAGAAGAGAGGTGAGAGTCAACCCCCCTCACTCTCTCATCATAACCTAGCATGGCTCATGCCATCATTCCCCCCCTCTCTCTCCTATTCATAAGTCAACCCCTAACACAAATTATATTTTAAAAAAATTAATACACTTAATTTATTCACATTAACCTAATTAAATGGGTTAGTCCACCATGGTTATATAAACATGGTTTAACCCCAAACATAGCCCTAGTTAACATGCACATGTGTGTGCAGTCCAAAATAAATTCTAATAAAATATTCATAAATCCAGATAAAATATTTGAAAACCATTTTGGTAAACTTTTCACTAAAAACCCACATTAAAGCATAATAACCCCTAATCACATTCTAAGGTGTTACAGACTTGTAGCAAAAGGTTTCTGTCAACGACCTGGGTCGATTATGATGAGACCTTTTCTTCTGTTGCCATGCTTAAGTCCATCAGGATCCTACTAGCCATTGCTGCATACCATGACTACGAAATCTGGTAGATGGACGTCAAGACCGCTTTTCTAAATGGTGATTTAGAAGAGAGCGTGCATATGACACAGCCAGAGGGCTTCATAGACAGTGGGTGCAGCGGAAGTGTGTGCAAGCTGCTCAAATCAATCTACGGATTAAAGCAGGCATCGTGGAGCTGGAACATCTATTTCGATGAAGCTGTCAAAGAGTTTGACTTCATCAAAAACGTAGATGAACCTTGTACATACAAGAAGGTTGTGGAGAGTAAGATTGTCTTCCTCGTATTGTATGTGGATGACATGCTCTTGATAGGAAATGATGTTCCTATGCTACACTCGGTCAAGCTCTTCTTATCATACAAGTTCTCTATGAAAGATCTTGGTGATGCCTCCCACATCCTGGGGATAAAGATCTATAGAGATAGATCTAAACGTATGTTGGGATTGTCCCAATCCAGGTAGATAGACACCATACTAAAGAGGTTTAGTATGTAAGATTCTAAGCGTGGTAATTTACCCGCTTGTTCAGGTCTCACTCTCTCCAAAGAGATGTCTCCCAAGACTGATTTGGAGAGGGATCGCATGCAAGGGATACTCTATGCTTTGGCAGTCGGGTCAATCATGTATGCGATGTTGTGTACCAGACTGGATGTAGCTTACTCGCTAGGTGTGGTGAGTAGGTATCAATCAGATCCAGGGGAGAAACACTGGACAGCTATGAAGAACATTCTTAAGTACTTAAGAAAGACTAAAGAAATGTTCTTGGTGTATGGTAACGGTGAACTCCAGGTGGAGTCCTTTATCAATTTGAGCTTCTAGAGTGATAAGGACGACAGTAAGTCGGCCTCGGGTTTTGTCTTCACCCTCAATGGAGGGGCGGTATGTTGGAAGAGTTCCAAGCAAGATACCATAGCAGACTCGACGATGGAAGCTGAATACACCGCTGCCAATGATGCTACCAAAGAGGATGTCTGGATGAAGAAGTTCATAGCTGAACTTGGTGTGGTTCCATCCATTGAGCATCCAATACTTGTGTATTGTGATAACAATGGAGTTGTGTCTTTGGCCAAGGAACCCC
Organism: Agapanthus africanus; assembly: GCA_030015575.1. Classification (NCBI taxonomy): domain Eukaryota; kingdom Viridiplantae; phylum Streptophyta; class Magnoliopsida; order Asparagales; family Amaryllidaceae; genus Agapanthus; species Agapanthus africanus. Next base: position 106,858,722 of record JASDDO010000031.1, read on the forward strand.
GGTCCCATCAGCGATCCAGACATATTGTTAGGCGGTATCACCTGATCCGGGAGATAGTAGATCAACGGGAGATCGAGGTCAGGAGAGTTGACACGAAGAATAACACTGCGGATTCACTCACGAAGGCCTTCCCCTAGACGCAATTCGAGAGACTATTTGGGATGTTGGGTATGATATACTATAACAACCGGCCTTAGTGCTATTAGGAGATTGTTAGGGATATGTATGCCCTAGAGGCCATTATTGTACATTGATGTATATTATAATGGATGCTTGGACATATATATAGAGGATTTTCTTGCTCGACATGATAGTATGCTATCTGGTTGCTCTTTATCTTAATATGTACACTTGTATTATTTACTGACTCTCTGATACATGTTGATAAAGCCCTTAGGATGTTGGCTTGACTACCAGGACTATGATGCGGATCATACTACTGGGACCTGGGTAGTCCAGTAGAACATCCTTCAATTGTTCCTAGTCGAGAGAATATCGAGACATGGCATCGATATTCCAGAGTTGACTAGTGTATACGTTTCTTGACCCTGTAGGGGGCGATGGTTGATCCCATATCCATTGGTGTTTGACATCAAAGATTGTACACAGGTGCTCATTAGAGAATGGGTACACTGAACATGACTCGCCGAGAACTCTTAGATGGTACTATACCTATCGTCAGATAGCAGTTCTCTGGTGACACTAGTACAAATTAGTCTGTAGACCCGAGATCGTCATAGAGTCTTTTATGGTTCTTACTGTGCTTTGATTTCCTCCATACCACGGCTCAAAGGAGTCGTGCAAACATGTGGATTTTAGGTACAGTCCCGAGTCACATGGAGGCAATGAGCGATAGGAGGGGTTTCGTCTCTCCCGGTATAGGGAGTTGATATTGCGCTATGCTCGATTGTCTATAACAGGAAGTCCCTGGCCAGGGCTGTTGATGAGATTTACTAGTAAGTGTTATTAGTAGTTTCTCGTATCATTATAGGCCACACATCGGCATGCCTTATTAAGTTATTCGGGTCTGACGATTCTACCACCAGACTCGATATGCGACATATCAGACGAAGAGTCCGGACTGTACGGTAAATGTTACCTATAGGCTTCATAAGAGTTTGGACAAGCTTGCTTGTTGATCTTCTATTCACTCAATACCTGGGTGGCCGTTATGTCCAGCTAGTACCGCTGACGGCTTATGGGTGACTGATGTGATCATCTCCTACTGCTGGCATATTGATGAGTCTTTAGAGTCCCATACAGAGGTTTCCTAGTTCAAGCGAAATGAAATAGGGCACATATGTTGATATGTGCGGGGGCCTCATTAGATACGTGTATGTGATACCGTATTCTAATCTGGCAGTTATTTGTTATCGGTTAGGTTATATGTGATATAACCGGATTATTGAATCAAGTGTTGATTTGATAATGTGATTTACAGATAAATGATTTTGGTCGGTTATATATGATATAACCGGATTATTAAATCAAGTGTTGATTTAATAATTTGATATATATTATATTTATATAATTATATATTAACTAATATTATTAGCTTACTAATTATTCTTCATATATATATATATATATATATATATTAAATGAAGCATGGTTGAAATTTCTAATTTTGTGAAAATAGAAATGAGGTAGAAATTGTGTAGGGGTGAAGCATGGCTTGATCATTTGAATATTCATTTATTCCACACTATTGAAGCATGGTTGCTTTTGTTTATTGTTTTAAATTGGATGCTTCAATTATTGTGAGAAATGATAAGCCATTCTTCACTTCATTTTCTAAGGGTGCTTGCTTATTTTTCTTGAGCTCCACTCTCTCTAGCTCTCTCCATCATCATCATCATCTACCTCATACTTCAAGCTCTAAACCCTCACATGTGATGTGAACCATAGAGCTTGAGATCCCTAGTGAGCTAACAAAACCCATACATCACCATCCTACACTTAATTAGCAATAAAGTTTAGGGTGTTCACTTCACTAAAGTGATTTTAGTGAAAAGGTAGCTTGGATTAGCGGAGCTTCTGATGGATCATCTTCGACATGAATATCATGAAGGAGGCTCGTTCAAACTTCAAGTGGAGCTACAAGGAGTCGTAGGGACTACAACCCGGAGCTTTTGAAAAGAAGGATACGGTCTACAAAGGTTGTAGCCTCCTTTCTCTTAGTATAGTTTTCTTTATATCATGTTTAAACCCTAATCATCTAGTTTAAGATCTTGGTTAGTGTTAATTATCACCCCAAAATTTTTAAAAATGACATGCTTGATGCTAGTAAAACCCAGGTGGTTGTAAGAAACACTTTCAGTGGTGGTGTACCCTTAGATGATGGAGTCATCCTGTCTAAATAGATGTCTTCTAGACTGATGAGGAGAGCGACTTGCATGAATTAAAAGGTTACGCTAGTGCCCCGGCCAACTACCGTGGCCAAATGCGGAAATTTTTTTTCTAACGATTAGAACATGGCACTAGACTAACCTTTAACCCGGATCTTTCCATAAACCTATCTAGCAAAACTAAAAGATGAACAACTACTATGAAAGAAGACTCACCAAACGATCCAAGTCTTTCGGTCTTCTTTCCTCTTCGTTAGCTCCAAGTGGCCACCTTGAACATGCTTGATCTTCTTTGTTGGCTCCTTTGGTTCTCCGCGATCGATCTTGCTCTCCGGTCCTCCTTTGTCTTAGATGCTCCACCCGAGGGATATGATCCATGGTTTTAGCTCCACACTATGTGTCAAGTGGAGCAAGTAGAGAACTTAGGTTGCTAAACCAAGTAGTCTAGGATGTAGTGTGATGATCTAAGTGTTTGCTATCTTTTTCTTGCCTCTTCACTTGTTTCTCAACTCATGAGAAGGGTAGTGAAGAGGAAGATGATGAAGGTGGAGGAAACTCAAGAGGAGGAAGGAGATGAAGAAAAATGGAAGCTCAAGAAATTATGAAGCATCCATGAGAGAGAAAATCAATACAAAGGTTTTGGGTATGAATTCTCATGAATAAACAAGTGTAGCCATGCGTCAATAGTAACCATAAATGAATAACCAATTCATTTGTGAACTATTGAAACTATGCCACTCGCCATGTCTCCCTCTCCTTAATTTCCACATCATTTCCATTTATAAATAAATGGAAAAGTCCATGATGAGGTGTCCACCTTCTAGAAGGTAATCTGTAATAAAATACGGAATACTGTTTGCTGTATATACATACCTGCATTCGGATAAAAACATGAATGCCTAATGAGATAGAATAACACGAAGAACATAATAATAGAATATACATATCAAAATACATATATGTAAATAATCAAATCAATACCTGATTTAATTATCCGGCTCAAACCCAAGCCGACCAGTATTACCAACTGTCCGATCGAAAGTCCGGGTACAAAGTACATCAATTGATCGGAACCCTGCACGTATCCTATATGGATACTACATCATTTCGCCTGAACCAGGAAAACCCTCTGTGTGGGACTCTAAAGACTTGACAGTACGCCGACAGTGAGTTACTGGATAAATCCATAACCATAAGCCCATTAGCGGCACTAGCTGTATGTAACGGCTACCCGGGTACCTGTCGAAAAGGAAGGCCGATGAGCAAACTCATTCGGATCCCTACTGAGCCTATCTGTGACAATCTCCGTACAGTCCAGTCTCTTTATCTGAGAGTATCGCATACCGAGTCTAGGGGGTGGTAAACGTCAGACCCTGATAACCTGGTAATTCGTGCTGATGCGGCTCAGGACCAATCCGGAAAACTACTAATCAGCCTATCAGTAATTTCCAACTGCCTTGGCCAAGGTCTTATGGTCCTAACCAATCGAACACAGTGCGATATCGACTCCCAATACCGGGAGAGACGAATCCCCAACAATCGCTCACTGCCTCCATGTGGATCGGGACTATACCCAACTAAAACCTGTTTGCACGACTCAGTAGAGCCGTGGTAGGGTAGTGATCAAAGCACAGTGGGAACTCACACGAGACAAATGACGATCTCAGGTATAAAGACTAACCTGTACTCATGTCACCTGAGAACTTCCATCTGACGATAGGTATAGTATCATCTGGAAGTCCTCAACGAGTCCGTCCGGTGTACTCACCCCCAGTGAGCACCTGTATACGATCTTAGGTATAAAGACCAATGGTTGCGGGACCAAACCATCACCCCTCATCAGGGTCTAGAAACGTATACACTAGTCTACTCCGGAATATCGATGCCCAGTCTCGATACTGTTGGAGATAGTGCCCTCAGAGTCAATTATTGGATCACAGGCACGTGATTGCAATGATTAAGGGAGGACCTATCCCGGTAGGACAGTCTTACTCGAGATGATAGTATGTTATCTGGTTTACCTTTATCATCGTGTACTGCTTCAGGTGACCTTACATGTCACTATTACACGTTGATAGAGCCCCTAGGATTCTTGCTTGACTACCAGCAGTATGATGGCGATTATATACGTGGGAGCTGGTAGTCTATAAGCACATCCTTAAAAGGTCCCTAGTCGTAGGAGTTTCGAGACAGGGCATCGATACTCCATTAGTAGACTAGTGTATACAGTCGAGACCCCGACGAGGGGCGGTGGCCGGTCTCACAAGCCACTGGTGTCAGTTGGTTCACCTAAGATGTATACAGGTGCTCATTGGGTTATGAGTACACCGGACAGGACTCGCCGGGAACCTGCTAGTTGGTCTTATACCAGATGTCAGATAGCAGTTCCCAGGTGACATGTGTACAGGTTAGTTCATCGACCTGAGATCGTCATTTGTCTCGTGTGAGTTCCCACTGTGCTTTGATTACTACCCTACCACGGCTCAAAGGAGTCGTGCAAACAGGTTTTAGTTGGATACAGTCCCGAGCCACATGGAGGCAGTGAGCGGATCTGCAGGGGTTCGTCTCTCCCGGTATTGGGGGTGAGGTCGCGCTGTGTCTAGGAGAGCCATTACGCAAAGCCCTCGGCCGAGGCAGGAGATTTACTGGTAGGTATTCCAGTAGTATCTCAGGGCGTTCTGGGCTACACTCCGACACGACTTGTACCGCTTTTGGGGGTCTGACATTTACCAACCCCCTAGGCCCGCCATGCGATACTCATAGACGAACGGACCGGACTGTACGGATATTGTCACTGACAGGCTCAGTAGGGTGTCAGGATGAGTTCGCTCATCGACGTCCCTTTTGGTCAATAGCTGGTGGCCCGTCATGTATTGGCTAATACCTCTGACGTGCTAGTGGTTAAATCTACAGCCATAGTATTGACGAGTCTTTAGAGTCCACCACACTTTTCAGTTACTCAAGCTTTCGGGCGAAAAGCTGTAGAGGCCGTATGGAGATATGGCAGGGTCCGATCAGATACGTGCGGTATTGCACGGATCAGGATCGGACGGATATTACTAGCCGGCTTTGGTTTAAGCCGGTCCTAGTTTAGTACAGTGTAGATTTTGTCTCATTGCATTTGTATCCGGACGGAATACAGATGCGGGTGTGTATGCACAGTATCGGGGTTTTCCTGTAATTTATTACGGGACCAGTTTTCTGGAGTTGCCAGTTTGCATTCCGTTCCGGCCGGTTTTCCTTTGTTCTTTTCCGGCCGGACTTTTCCGATGGAGGGGGTTATTTGCAAGTTTGCAAATAACATTTGTGGAGGGGTCCTTTGTAATTGTGTGGCATCATGATGAGATTCCTTTTGCATCAACCCTTTTCATTTATGTTGATTAGAGTTGATTAGGAATTGATTTGAGTTTTGTTATCATGATGTTTTGATATGGTCACCACTTGCTTTACACTACACTCACCTCCCTTCATGCTTCATATTCATTCCTCCACCAAATTCTTCTAACTTGATGAAAATGGTTGAGAGAAAGAAAAAGATGGGAGTTTTCATTCTTGAGAGTTTCATTTTCTTGATCTCACTTTCATGCTAGAAAAATGCAAGCACCATTTCTCTAGTCTTGATTCCTCCATCATCTTCAAAGGCAACAAACCCCAAATGAGATATAGCCTCTACACTACACATTCCACAGCATATCTTGAGCATGTCGAGTTGCCGGCTTCATGCCCGAGTTGCCTCGGTATTGAGGCGGGAGCCCGTAAAAGACGCAGGCGATGTGGTGCCCTTTCCGGCGAGGAGGCGACGATATGGAGACAAGACTTTCCGCGGGAGATCGGGACGATGAAGAGAAGACCAGAGGACTCGGATCACTCGGTATACTTCTCTTCCCATCTCTTGTTAGCTAGTATAGGTTAATGGTTAACGATCCGGGTTTTCATTGTCCGCGGTAGCGCCGGTTTCCGAGTAAGGAAAATTTTTGATTTCGCAATTTGGCCTCGGATAGATGGCCGGGGCGCTGCCGTGGCGCAACATGGTATCAGAGCCACGCCATTAACCTTGCCTAGCTTGTTCTAATGCGTTTTACTTATCCGATCGACCAAAATTCCAAAAACCGTGTTTATGCATGCATCAGTTTTCTGTTGAATTTTTCCTTGCTCAAAATTTTTTTCAGGTTGTAGAAAACTGATGTACAAGAAATTCTAAGACTTCTGTAGAATTTCGACGCAGTCAGTCGACACCTCAAGCGCGGAACCGCGGCCAAACCCCCCCTTGGGCCACGGTTCCGCCGCGTATTTGTGTCTTCACTGTGTCAAAATTTTACAGTGGGCTTGTGGGCTAATTTTAGGGGTTTTGGGATATTAAATTTGGGCCCAGATTTTCTGTGACTGCTGCAGTATTGCTTGGGGGCCCACTTGTTAATTGTTTGATCGATCGGATATTTTAAACACATTATTTCACAGTATTTACATTATATCTGCGACCGTGAATGTCACTTGATCGGTAAATCCCGTCTAACTGCTATAGCCCGGTTAGACGGATTTGCGAACGTGACTTTCATGTTGATGTTCTATGTTTATGCTGTGTTGTTGCGGATCGGTCGTGGGGGATAGCCTGGATGCAATGCTAGTACTGTTTTGATGTATTATGTACATTTGATATTGCGGGGCGAGCGTCCGATATGTGGACTGCCGTCACTGCCTGTTTGTATTATTCTTTTGGGGCACGACCTGGTTGCGGTCGATGTACCCGGTGTATTTATATTTTACTTTCTGTACTAGGATTACCCCGCGGAGGGATGCACGGATAGCCGGGTTCTAGAGGGCAACGGGCCCGCATCTCATGGCATTGAGACGGAGGGGGCTTCACTCCAGGATTGGCGGGCTATTCGCCGCACTCGTAGGGGGTACAGGTTGACCCAGGAGGGGTGCCCAAGTTACCGGATTCCGTGAAATGCTGGGTGGTCCATTCACGGTGCTGAAAGGGGCTGCCTCGCTTCAGGTTTTTGCGGGTGACTTGCCGCGCCCGTAGGGGTCTAGGATTTCATTGCACAGGTTATCCACACGACCAGGGGAACGTCGGGTTTCAGCAGCGGCTCTGTGAAACCCGGGGCTTCCAGATATCTGTATTGTTCTGTGATGCTGTATATTTCTGTGATGTTGCATTTTATCACGCCTTGAGCGAAATATAATATATTGGTATATATATTAGTAGATGTTGTATATGTTTTGCATCCGCGCTAGTCCAGTCCCCGCTCTGTCGTTAGTTAAGTAATCTAACGGGTGATGACGGGACCCAGTGGCGAATGCGGATGGCATATACGTATATCAGTATATTTTCGTTCTTTGTGGTGTGATCAATTGATGGGACAGCGTTGATTCGGATCAATGCAAGATAAACAAACCTATTATGATGTTGTTGGAACATTTTTCAAAAAAGCTGTTATTGCAAGGACGTTCACTTTTGTTTTGCATGGTGGTATTCATTTGGAATATCCTGCTCCTCAGTCGACGAGGCAAGGGCCGAGATCCCTTCACCGGGAGTGACCCCTTGGACAAAAGTTTGCGTCAGGGCATTAACTTCACTATAGCCGATTACTTTTGCTTTGCATCGTGGTATTCAGTTGGAATATCCTGCACCTCATTCTACGGGGAAAGAGCCGAGATCCCTTCATCGGGAGTGACCTCTTTAGTAAAGGTTTTCGTCACTATATTTTTATAAAAGGCTATGCAGTTCCTTCAACGATATCAAGTTCATTACGTTAAAAGTTTTTCGCCAAAAACTAGACGTAGCCCTCCGTCATTTCTTACAAGTATTACTTAGTATTCGTGCTGCGTTTGTTGACTGTGTCAAGGCGTAGTGTGCGGTAGCTAAGTAGTGTTTGTTTGCAGCATATTAATGGGATTGGTTAGGACAGTCGTGCGGCCTTGTTGACTGTGTCAAGGGCTCGTACGGGTGGGTTTAATGCAATCCAGGATAATGACGGGTTGAACTTGACTAGGACTCTTTGATTTGTTGACTGTGTCAAGGTCACTTGGGTCCTAGGGGTAAAACTTTCATCGGGAGTTTCAAAAGAACTGAAACTTGCCAGGCATGCGCATACCTTCTGGAGTGTGGTGACTTGAGTGGATTCCGTCAAGTTATCACGCGATGATTGTTGGATCCCGATTCCCACTGATGAGTTAGTTTACTCCTCGGGTGACCCCGACTAATTCTTCTTTCAGGTTTGGAGGAGAATTTGAGGTACAGTGGGAGGTTTCCAGATTAGATAAAGTGATAACCATTCTGATCTTGGTTAGAGTGCACGCTGAGTGTTTCTTTTCTCTCTCTCTTTGGCAGCGACCATTGACCCAACCCTGGACTTTGACTCAGTGACCAAGTTGACCGAACCTTCTTAACACTGGCTTTTGGATTGTCAGAGTTGCAGACCTCATTGCCACTCCTACTTTTACCCTTTTCTCCAGGACACCCCGCATTACTGCGAACGTCCACTTCCATTGGACAAAACCATCGTATGGCTAGATACGAACTCGAAGGAATTCGAGGATGGTTTCCGGTTCTGGAGAAAACGGATAGGATTATTCAGTTGTCTTTTCTTTTCACCTTCTCTCAGGTTGCGAGTACTCCTTGGTTTAGGAGTAGTACACCTATTACGTAAATTGGATAGTCTTCTTCCAAACCATAGGCTGGTGCCGACCGGTAGGGAATGAAGAAAACCAGTTAGCCTAAACGGTGTACAGAAGGTATTAAGTTAAGACAAAGCAAGGGATTAGTAGGAGGGTAAAGTAAATTGCGACTGATATTCACGACCAAACCAAGTATTTCTTCGCCAATCCTAAATCACCTTTGTATTTCTCCAGGACACTCCGTATCACTACGAAGATCCACAGTTTATTGGATACTCCATCGTATGGTTATATACGAACTCGAAAGGAACTTGTTCCAGTTCGGGGATGGATTCTGGTTCAGGAGAAATAGGAATAAAGTACATTCAGGTGTCTTTTATCTTCACCTTCTCTCGCGATGCGAGTACTCCTAGGATTAGGACAGTACACCCTTTATGCTTATTGGATAGTCTTCTTCCAAACCATAGGCTGGTGCCGAACGGTAGGGAAGGAAGAAAACCATTTGGCTTAAAGGGGTGTGCAGAAGGTAATGACTAAAGACATATAAAGGGATTTGGAAAGGTGGCAAAGAATTATACGGTTACAGTTGTGAATCTGGATAATGGAAGAGGCATTACTAGGAATACCAGGATACCCCGACGAAACATTTCAATGTTTCAGTTTCACCGTGTACTGTTAATGGAAAACTGATTTCCCAGTTAGACACTTGCTCCAGGGTATGTATTTACCAGGTTTGATTCTCACATCTGTATGGCTTTACAGATGATGAGTGGGAGTAAGTTATTGGGAATAGGGTAATCATCCTCATTATATCGGGATTCGTTGTAATCGGTGATATTTGAGGAGATCATCTGGGCTGTTTGCCGGTCGGCAAATATTTGGTTTTGAATATCCGCTGTTGTGCACCAATTTCAAATTGATATATCTGTACGTCTATTTTCATAGAGTGAGATATACCTTTTGATATTATGTTGATGACATTTACCTATATCAGTGGATGGTTAGGTAAGGAGCATTAAACAGCGGTGTAATTCTTCATAACCATAGTACAGTTTTCAACCTACGATACACAGTGAATGAGTTATCAAACTCAGCGGACTTATACAGAGTATTGTATGTTGTCCAGTGTCCATTAGGACAGAGGGGTTGGTCCTCATACTATATTCTGTTTACTTTTAACTTCTCTAGTTCTTAGACATGTGTTTCGTAGAAACACAGGGTCTAAGTTTTGAGGAGTTATAGGTATTTGAATAGAGTAGAGAACCAGGTGTAGCAAGTCTCGGGATTCTTCAAAGTGATCGAAGATGTAGATACTTGTGTATGGTATTCAGTTGATAGTAATGATAAAGAGAAATTGCTTCTCTTTCAGGTTACTCATAATTGGAAGCATTCCTAAGTTGAGTGACGCTGATCGGCCTCCTTCCATTTAGTTTACATGCACTGGAGATAGCTGCATGATTTGAATCTGGTTCAATTGAATCAGTGCCTCTGGTTCTATATTGGATATAGAACAGTTCATATCTTAACGATGTTAAGATACGGGGAGTTGTCCGGCTTATGCTTAAAACCAGACACTGGACAACTCAAGGCACGTTTCTGTAATGGCTGTTTGCGGGTTGACCCAGGCTATGACGAGGGTTGACTTTCTACCATTTGGAAGATCAATAGAGATATTGTTCTTGACTCGCCACAGTTTTATTAAAAATGGATTTTTCAAAAACAGCAGTGGGAGTATGGTAGAACTGGAAGTGATTCCAAAACCGCAAACGATTACTGAAGATTTGATAAGGAACCTAAAGATTCAATCTGTTTTAACATTCCATTGGCCACTCTGCAGATAAGGTGGGTAACCTCAGGCACTCGAGAGGTACTTCGGTATGCTCAAGGACGGTGGCAGGGAGGTTCTTGTTTACCCAGACTTACCATTGCTGTTGTTCCAGACTGTGAGACCCGGCAGGAGGATGAGTATAGCGTCGTTCTAAACTAGCTTTAGAAGTGCACGTCTATATGACTCTGGCAGAGGGTTGTCGTAGTCTGTGGGAGCAGCGGAAGCATTGGTGGACATCAGGCTTATGTCTATTTATAGACTAAAGCAGATATAGCGGAGATAGATCATCTATTTCTGATGTGACAGTCATAGGTTTGACGTCATCAGAATAGGGGATGGATCTGTTGAGAAGGTAGTAGGGTGTGATATCCTGGTATTTGGATGACATACATAGAGTAGGAAAAGAAACTCCTATACTATGATCGGTTATACTTTGGTTGTCACACAGTGGTTTCTCCACAACGGACTTGGACATTATATAAGACATACTGGTTACTAGATCTATGTTTTTAGATCTAGATTTGGGTGGTTTCCCAATCAGGGTACCTTGACAGCATTCTAAGAGTATTTAGAATGGACGACTCCTGGCACGGTAGTGTACCTGCAGGTGATGGAGTCACCCTCTCTAAAGGAGTCTTACAGAATAAAGGGGAGAGGGATGTGCATGATTGGCAGATCACTTGCTCAGGCAATTGAGTCAATCATGAGATGTCAAGTACCACACCAGATGTTGTTCTTGCACTAGATGCAATAAGTTGACATTGATCCAATCCTGGAGAAACAGTCGGAAGCGTTTTTAGATCATAAGTGAATGTTCTAGGGATATGATAACGGCTGCCTCCTTTAGGAGACGGTTATCATTCCAGGCTTCCAAGGTGACATGGACGACAAGGAGGTTGTCAGAGTTATAGTTTTTCCCTCTGACGAGGGGCAGTATTTTGGACAGGTGGTCCAAGGCAATACTGAGGGTGGCATGGCGCAGGATACTGAATAAGTTCAGTTGACGATACAGTCTAAGAAGTTTGGATTTGCAGTTCATTAATGAGCTAGGTCCCATCAGACATCCAGACATTCTAAGACAGGTATTGCTCATTTCGGGAGATGGCTTTCTCCGCGAACTTGAGATATAGAGAGACATAGAAAGAAACATCACAGCGGATCCACTCACTGAGGCTATTCCTCGAACGCAATAGTTTCGCAAACGAGCTTTGTGAGACTGACTAGTAGAGGAGTTGGGTGTTCGGTATCACACGGGCTGTGAGTATGCGGCATCGCAATAATTAGCCTTGAGTGCAAGTGGGAGATTGTTGGAGATAGTGCCCTCAGAGTCAATTATTGGATCACAGGCACGTGATTGCAATGATTGAGGGAGGACCTATCCCGGTAGGATAGTCTTACTTGAGATGATAGTATGCTATCTGGTTTACCTTTAATATCGTGTACTGCTTCAGGTGACCTTACATGTCGCTATTACACGTTGATAGAGCCCTTAGGATTCTTGCTTGACTACCAGCAGTATGATGGCGATTATATACGTGGGAGCTGGTAGTCTATAAGCACATCCTTAAAAGGTCCCTAGTCGTAGGAGTTTCGAGACAGGGCATCGATACTCCATTAGTAGACTAGTGTATACAGTCGAGACCCCGACGAGGGGCGGTGGCCGGTCTCACAAGCCACTGGTGTCAGTTGGTTCACCTAAGATGTATACAGGTGCTCATTGGGTTATGAGTACACCGGACAGGACTCGCCGGGAACCTGCTAGTTGGTCTTATACCAGATGTCAGATAGCAGTTCCCAGGTGACATGTGTACAGGTTAGTTCATCGACCTGAGATCGTCATTTGTCTCGTGTGAGTTCCCACTGTGCTTTGATTACTACCCTACCACGGCTCAAAGGAGTCGTGCAAACAGGTTTTAGTTGGGTACAGTCCCGAGCCACATGGAGGCAGTGAGCGGATCTGCAGGGGTTCGTCTCTCCCGGTATTGGGGGTGAGGTCGCGCTGTGTCTAGGAGAGCCATTATGCAAAGCCCTCGGCCGAGGCAGGAGATTTACTGGTAGGTATTCCAGTAGTATCTCAGGGCGTTCTGGGCTACACTCCGACACGACTTGTACCGCTTTTGGGGGTCTGACTTTTACCAACCCCCTAGGCCCGCCATGCGATACTCATAGACGAACGGACCGGACTGTACGGATATTGTCACTGACAGGCTCAGTAGGGTGTCAGGATGAGTTCGCTCATCGACGTCCCTTTTGGTCAATAGCTGGTGGCCCGTCATGTATTGGCTAATACCTCTGACGTGCTAGTGGTTAAATCCACAGCCATAGTATTGACGAGTCTTTAGAGTCCACCACACTTTTCAGTTACTCAAGCTTTCGGGCGAAACGCTGTAGAAGCCGTATGGAGATATGGCAGGGTCCGATCAGATACGTGCGGTATTGCACGGATCAGGATCGGACGGATATTACTAGCCGGTTTTGGTTTAAGCCGGTCCTAGTTTAGTACAGTGTAGATTTTGTCTCATTGCATTTGTATCCGGACGGAATACAGATGCGGGTGTGTATGTACAGTATCGGGGTTTTCCTGTAATTTATTACGGGACCAGTTTTCTGGAGTTGCCAGTTTGCATTCCGTTCCGGCCGGTTTTCCTTTGTTCTTTCCCGGCCGGACTTTTCCGATGGAGGGGGTTATTTGCAAGTTATTTGTGGAGGGGGTCCTTTGTAATTGTGTGGCATCATGATGAGATTCCTTTTGCATCAACCTTTTTCATTTATGTTGATTTGAGTTTTGTTATCATGATGTTTTGATATGGTCACCACTTGCTTTACACTACACTCACCTCCCTTCATGCTTCATATTCATTCCTCCACCAAATTCTTCTAACTTGATGAAAATGGTTGAGAGAAAGAAAAAGATGGGAGTTTTCATTCTTGAGAGTTTCATTTTCTTGATCTCACTTTCATGCTAGAAAAATGCAAGCACCATTTCTCTAGTCTTGATTCCTCCATCATCTTCAAAGGCAACAAACCCCAAATGAGACATAGCCTCTACACTACATATTCCACAGCATATCTTGAGCATGTCGAGTTGCCGGCTTCATGCCCGAGTTGCCTCGGTATTCAGGCGGGAGCCCGTAAAAGACGCAGGCGATGTGGTGCCTTTTCCGGCGAAGAGGCGACGATATGGAGACAAGACTTTCCGCGGGAGATCGGGACGATGAAGAGAAGACCGGAGGACTCGGATCACTCGGTATACTTCTCTTCCCATCTCTTGTTAGCTAGTATAGGTTAATGGTTAACGATCCGGGTTTTCATTGTCCGCGGTAGCGCCGGTTTCCGAGTAAGGAAAATTTTTGATTCCGCAATTTGGCCTCGGATAGACGGCCGGGGCGCTGCCGTGGCGCAACAGATACTCCCACGACTAGGGATCACTTAAGGATGTGCATACCGACTACCCAGCTCCCACAAGTATGATCGCCATCACAATATAGGTAGTCTAGCAATGATCCTACGGGCTTTATCAACATGTATAAAAGATATGTAATAGCAAGTAAAACATGCACATGTTAAGATAAAGACAAACCGGATAGCATACTATCATATCGAGCAAGACTGTCCTGTACATATATATGTCCAAGCATCCATATGTATACATATACAATAATGGCCTCTAGGGCATACATATCCAACATGAATGACATATCATTTTCTTAGACAATTGAGTCAATCATGCAATGTCTTGTACAAAACCAGATGTTGCTTATACACTTGCTGTAGTAAGCAGATATTAATCCAATCCTGGAGAAACAAAAGGAAGAAATTATGAGCATAAGAGGATGTTCTTGGTATTTGATAATGACAGTCTCCTCCGCGAAGCGGTTATCGGTTCAGGCTTCCAAGGTGACCAGGATGACAGAGATGTAAGTCCACGTTGCCAACCCCGGTGCTTACGGGGAGGCGGAAAACGGAATAAAAATCAGATTTTTATCATACTAGGCAACATGGACTAGACAAAGGAGGATCTTTGCTAAACAAAAACTAGCTAAAGCTAACTAGAAACTAGCTAAAGGTTAGAATGGTTATATCTAGGGCTTTATATCCTTCTCTCCTTGGTCCTTGGAGTAGTAGAAAGGGATCACCTTTGTCGTCTTCTCACGTCGAAGAAGGATCCACCCGAAAGCCTCAACCTTTGGCTTCAACTCCAAGCTAGAAGTAACTAGGGTGCTAGAAGTGATAATCCTAGAACCCTAGATGAGAGTAAAGATTAATATGGAATGGTTTTTCTCAAGCTCAAGTGCTTCTCAACACATGAGAGGGGAGAGCTTGAGGAAGAGGAAGAGCAAGAGAGAGAAAGTAAATGATAGAATGAGAGAAAATATGAAGCATTCTCACATATATGTGTGAATTATTATAAATTGATAATTAGTAAGATAATTGTCACGGCTTAATCAAGACATGACCATTATCATTTCATTTTTAATGCAAATTGCAAGGATCAAAGAGCATCTTCCAAATGAAATGATGATGGTCAAAGTGTCAACCTAGGTCAACAAGTCAAGATTGTCAAATGGTCAACAACCATAACCATGCACAATTATATTAAACTAATATCAATTAACCATAATACACACATAAGCATTAGGGTTAATAAAATGACAATGGTCATTAACCCTAATCAAAGTCCTCTCCCTCTGTCTCAAGCAACTGTGCATACGCACCCGTATTCGTGATCCGAGGAACACGAATACAAAGAGATAAAACTAATCCCAAATCATATACTAGGATCTGGCTTAAACCAAAGCCCGCTAGTATAAGCTGTCCGGACAACAAACGTGCACAAGTGCGCGGATGTGAACGAACCCTGTCGCAAAACTATGCGACCTCTACTCATTTTGCCTAAAGGCAAATAGCTCTCTGTATGGGACTCTAAAGACTCTACACTACGCTGGCAGTGGGTTTAACCACAGACCGCAAGCGGTACTAGCTGTACGTAACGGTCCCCAGGTAGATGCCGATAAGAAGACTGACGAGGTGACCCCATCTGAACTCCTACTGAGCCTGTATGTGACAGTCTCCGTACAGTCCGGTCTGTTCGTCTGATACATCGCATAGCGGGCCTAGGGGGCCAGTGAACGTCAGTCCCCTAATAGCGGTACAAGTCGTGTTGGAGTGTAGCCCAGAACACCTTGAGATAACACTGGAAACCTACCAGTATATCTCGCTTGCCCTGGACAGGGACTACTTGTGTAATGGCTCTCCTGGACACAGCGCGATGTCAACCCCCAATACCGGGAGAGACGAATCCTGTCTAACCGTCACTGCTTCCAAATGCTTCGGGATTGCACCCAAAAACTACCTGTTTGCACGACTCCTTTGAGCCGTGGTAGGGTAGTAATCAAAGTGCAGTGGGAACACACTCGAGGCGAAGTGACAGTGTCAAGTCAGCGGACTAAGCTGTACTCATGTCACCTGGGAACTGATAACTGACGATAGGTATAATACCAACCAACAGTTCCCGACGAGTCCTGTCCAGTGTACTCGTAACCTAACGAGCACCCGTATACTATCTCAAGTACGACGTACTGACGGCTGTGGGACAGACCGTCTCCCACACTGGGATGAGAAGCGCATACGCTAGTCTACTGCGGAGTATCGATGCCCTATCTCGATAGTCCAACGACCAGGGACCTGTATAAGGATGTGCTTATGGATTACCCAGCCCCCACGAGTGTGAGCGCCATCACAACGCTGGTAATCAAGCAAAGATCCTAAGGGCTCTACTAATATGTATATCAGCGATATGCTAAAAGAAACACATGCACATATTAAAGTAGAGACAAACCAAGTAGCATACTACCATTTCGAGCAAGATTGTATATACAACTGTGAATATCCCAAGCTTCCATCAAGTAATATACAAACTAGTATGATACAGTAATGGCCTCTAGGGCATATACACTAACAATCTCCCACTTGCACTAAGGCCATGTACTGGCGTATCGAAGACCTATCATCTCGATCAGCCGCTTGAACTGAGTCTGGGGCAAGGCCTTGGTGAATGGATCTGCAGTGTTATCTTCTGAAGCATCCCTCCGAACCTCGATCTCCTGGCGATCCAGGATCTCCCTGATCCGGTGATACCGCCTCAAGATGTGTCTAGATTTCTGATGGGACCTGGGTTCCTTCGCTAAAGCTATAGCCCCGTTGTTGTCGCAATACAGAGGTATTGGGTCAACAATGGACGGAACCACCTGAAGTTCTTTCAAGAACTTCCTCATCCAGACAGCTTCTTTTGCGGCATCAGATGCAGCGATGTATTCCGCTTCCATTGTCGAGTCAGCAACGGTTTCCTGTTTGGAGCTCTTCCAACACACCGCCCCTCCATTGAGGGTGAAGACAAAACCCGACATGGTCTTAGAATCATCCTTGTCACTCTGGAAGCTGGAGTCAGTAAAGGCCTCAATCTGGAGGTCTTTTCCGCCATACACCAAGAACATCTCCTTAGTCCTTCTCAGGTACTTGAGAATGTTCTTTACCGCTATCCAATGTTTCTTCCCAGGGTTTGACTGATACCTGCTTACCACACTCAGTGCATAAGCTACATCCGGTCTGGTACACAACATCACATACATTATAGAGCCTATCGCAGAAGCGTAGGGTATAATAGACATGCGATCCTTCTCCAAATCAGTCTTGGGAGACATCTCTTTGGAGAGGGTGATCCCGTGACAAGCCGGTAGATTACCGCGCTTGGAATCTTCCATACTGAATCTCTTCAGTATGGTGTCGATGTACCTGGACTGTGAAAGTCCTAATATCCTCTTGGATCTGTCACGGTAGATCCGGATACCCAGAATGTATGAGGCATCACCCAGGTCTTTCATAGAGAACCTGTGTGACAAGAACCCCTTGACAGATTGTAGCATAGGAATGTCATTTCCTATTAAGAGAATGTCATCCATGTATAAAACGAGGAATACTACAGTTCTCGCTACAAATCTACAATAGATGCATGGTTCATCTGGATTTTTGATAAAGCCAAATTCCTTGACCGTCTCATCAAAACAGATGTTCCAACTCTGCGATGCCTGTTTTAGTCCATAAATGGACTTAAGCAACTTGCACGCCTTTCCGCTGCTCCCACTCTGAATGAAACCCTCTGGCTGGTCCATATAGACACACTCCTCTAAATGTCCATTTAGAAAAGCTGTCTTTACGTCCATATGCCAAATCTCATAATCGTGGAAGGCAGCAATGGCAAGAAGGATCCGAATGGATTTCAGCATAGCTACTGGAGAAAAGGTTTCGTCATAGTCCAAACCAGGTCTTTGACGAAAACCCTTTGCAACCAGTCTAGCTTTATAGGTCTCAACATGTCCATCTACACCAATCTTCCTTTTGAAGATCCACTTGCATCCTACGGGTTTTACCCCATCTGGAGCAATGTCCAACGTCCATACTTTGTTGGTGTACATGAACTCCATTTCGGCCCGCATTGCATCCAGCCATTTTACCGAGTCGACGCTCTGAATGGCTTGCTGGAAGCTAGTAGGCTCATCACAGTCTATGATGCAATCCTTTCTATCCCCGTCAATGAGAAAACCGTAGTATCTCTCGGGCGGATGAGACTGCCTACTACTCCTGCGGAGTGGCGTGGGAATGTCCTGATCTTTCGAACTCTCTGGTTCTACTAAGCTTTCCGTAATAGCTTGTGGTTCTGGAATTTCTTCCAGTTCTATAGCGCTCCCACTTATTTCTTTTTCTATGAACTGATGTTCTAGAAAGTGGGCATGGCGAGAAACAAAAACCTTTGGTTCCTCTTCGCAATAGAAGAAATATCGCTTGGAGTTCTTTGGATATCCCACAAACTTGCACTGTACTGAGCGTGCCTCGAGCTTGTCCGCATGCTGCTTTTTTACAAAAGATGGACATCCCCATGTCTTAATGTGATTAAGATAGGGTCTCTTCCCACACCACATCTGATATGGTGTAGTAGGCACAGTCTTAGTTGGAACTCGGTTCAAAAGGTATGCAGCTGATTCTAGCGCATATCCCCAGAACGATCGCGGCAACTCAGCGTTACTCATCATGGACCGTACCATATCCAATAGGGTTCGGTTCCGTCTCTCCGATACACCGTTATGTTGCGGAGTGTATGGAGGAGTAAGCTGAGAGAGAATTCCATTCTTTTTTAAGTAACCCAGGAACTCGGCACTCAAGTATTCACCACCTCGATCAGATCTCAGTGCCTTGATACTTTTTCCTGTTTGTTTTTCTACTTCATTCTTATATTCCTGGAATTTTTCAAAAGCCTCGGATTTATGTTTCATTAAGAAGACATAATCTTACCTTGAAAAGTCATCCGTAAAAATAATGAAGTAAGAATAACCGCTTCATGCATGTGTAGACATTGGACCGCACACGTCGCTGTGTACGAGTCCCAAGAGCTCGCTCGCTCTTACTCCGTGTCCAGTGAACGGAGTCTTTGTCATCTTTCCTTTGTGACAGGATTGACAAGTTGCATATGATTGATATTCGAACGGATCCAAATATCCTTCTGCATGTAACTTAGTCAACCTTCTCTCATTGATGTGACCCAGTCTACAATGCTATAAGAAAGTTTTATTTTCTGGAGACTTTCTTTTGTGTGTATTCTGGAAATTGAAAATCTGTGGTTGGTTTAAAACGTATATACTGTTGTTCAATGTACCTGACCCAATCAAAACTTGATTAAGGTGAATGTTCACTACATTACTTACAAATGCAAATTCATAACCTTCTTTAGATAATAAAGATACAGAAATGATATTACAGGTTGCATTTGTTACATAATAACAACTACGCAAAACCAAAAAGTGTACATCCGACAATCCCAGGTGATAGTCCCCCACGGCCTCAGCATCCATGCTAGCACCGTTTGCAACTCTGAGGGTCATGTCACCTGCCTTCAAAACTCTACGCTTTCTCAACGCCTGCAAAGAATTACAGATATGAGATCCTGATCCGGTATCCAATACCGAGGATATAGAGTTTATTGATAGACAGTTTTTAATAACATACACACCTGAAGCTGAAGCCGCAACTCGCTTCAAATCCTGTGTTCTGGCCTTCCAAGCCTTGCAATCCTGTTTCCAGTGACCACTTTTGTGACAGTAAAAGCATTCTTCCTTCCCCAACAGCTTTCTCGCTACCTTTGTTGCCTTTCCCTTTCCCTTCGTATCCACTTTACTGACACCGCCTCTTAGTTTGGCGGGGGCTTTCTTCTTCTTACCTTGGCTTTCGCCCTGGACCAAGAAGAGGAAGATCCTCCTACAAACAAAGTGGATGTCTCCCTACCCTTCTGTAGGGTGCCCTCAGCACTCCTCAACATGTTCAGAAGTTCGGAAAGTTCAACCTCCTTTCCTTGCATGTTGAAGTTAAGGATAAACTGGGGGTAAGTGGAAGGAAGGGACTGGAGAATCAAATCAGTGTAGAGTTCATTCTCCAACGTGGTCCCAAGGTCCGCGAGCTCCTCTATGTAGCCAATCATCTTAAGCACGTGTTCCGCTACCGATGATCCGACGGCCAATCTTGCCGAAAATAGCTTCTTCGACACTTTGTATCTTGCGATACGAGACTGCTCTCCATAAAGTTCTTTTGTATGGAGAAATATGGACTCCAGGTCCATATTCTCATGCCTCCTCTGATGTTCGTTGTCCATCGTGGCAAGCACGAGGCATTTGGCCTTCGCGCAATCGATCTCCCATGTCTTACGGATTTCCTTATCCGCGACGCTGGAGGTGGGACCTGGGACAGGGGGAGCTTTGGTGGTAAGTACATACCCTAACTTGTCGTAAGTGATTGCCATCTTGACATTCCTGAGCCAATCTTTGTAGTTTGGCCCTGTCAGTATGTTTTTATCTAGTAATAACTTAAGTCCGGTCATGTTGAATGGTCGCTGCAATTAGGAGAGAGAAAAGAAACACTTTAGCATGATGCTCTTGCAAGTTTAGAGTGGTTTTTAGTTTGTCTAAACTGGATGGCTCCCACTGTCTCTCGAATCCCTTCTCAAACCGTAAAGAAAGAATTAGTCGGGATCAATCTCACCGTACAATACTTGCTTAACCGTTCAGCCAGGCCAGTGTCGGTACTTCGAGGGAGGTTTTCCAACGCTTTCGCGAAGTTCCTTAATTAAGTAACCTCTTTTCCCTGTGGGCGTAGCCCCGCTAACACCTTTCTAGACACCTACTAGGTTTATAGCATTGATCGTTAAGTGAGAGTTTTCCCGAGGAGTAGCATATACTCACAGTAGGATCGGGATCCAAATATCATCGCGTGATAAAACCGAAGGAATCCTACCAGAATTATCACACTCCAAATGGTATGCAACGCTAGCAAGTTTCAGTGCTTATGAAACTCCCGATGTGGATTTTTGCCCCATGCTCTTATGACCTTGACTTTGGCCAAAATATCATAAGTCACATGTCAAGTTCTACCCGTCATTCTCCTGGTTAATTTGGACCCACCCGTACCTACCCTTAACTTTGGCCAAAATGGCAGCACGACTGTCCCAAACCAACGCATCTATCTATGCTGCATATGAATACCCAATAGCTACCAATCACTGTGCCTTGACTTTGGCCAAAATACATAGCTTGAATACTTTTTGACCATTCATGTGGAATGACGGAGGGCTACGAATGGTTTTGGCGAAACCGTGAACGTAGTGAACTTGATATAATCGATGGAACGAGATAGCTTTTAAAAGTAGTGGTTCAAGCTCCACGTTTAAAAGTTTAGTTTTGAAAAGAACCGAGTGGTTTTCAAAGTGTTCCAATCGACTTTTACTTGGTTTATTTTCTTGCATTAGTTCTTTTAATGCGTCCCATCATTTAATCCTACCATTGCAGAAAACAACCAAAATATGACGTACGCTTATGCCATTCGCATTCGCCACGGGGCCCCGTCATCACCCGTTAGGTTACTTAACTAACGACAGAGCGGGGGCTGGGCTAGCGCGGCTGTAAAACTTAAGCAACGCCTAAATAGTTATCATATATAAATATATAGCAATGATAGACATTACAGATCACAGATGAATACATTAGATATACTAGGAATCCGCAATCCGTTCGAGCCTGCAACGAAAAGCGGATTACACGGTCGCGGTGAATAGCCAATACCCCACCCAAGACCCCTACGGGTGCGGCAAATTACCCGCAAAGTACCCGAAGCGGAGCAACCTCCCTCAACACCGTGAGTAGCCCACTCGGCACTTCGAGATACCCGGTAGTTTGTGCACCCCCTCTATGGGTCTTTCCTAGGAGAAAAAACAATAAAAAGAAATATACAATGACGGCTACAACCCCGACCCGGTTGTGCGACCATACAAATAATATTACATCAATTTACATATTACAATGAATGAAAGAAAAAGAAACACTCATCTCACATCCACCCCGGCTATTCACCCGCGACAATCCAACGCATTCATATACACATACCAGCATCAAACACAGATCACAAATATGTATAACCCCCACTAATCAACATATAGCGATCAGCCGATGTTCAATACATATAAACATCACAGATATAACCCTTTAGTCAAAGTGTAGTGAAGTTCGATCAAAAATTCGGATTTATAGGCCCCCAAAAACAAATTTCTTTTCTGGAAAACCTGGGCATAAATAAACCATCTTAAAAATCCCAAAACCAAGCCAGAAGAACACTGCACAAAACTCGACCCAGAACCGAGTCAAAACGGCCGCGGTTGCGCGGCTCCGCGGAACCGCGGCGCTTTGAACGATTCACTGGACCGTTTTTGGTGGCTTTCTTCACAAAACCCTGAGATGATTTTAGACGTACGATTTATTTTATTTTGAACAGAAAAAAAATAACAGAAAGTTAGGGTTTTTGTAAACTCGGTTTTGCGATTTTTCCTATTGAACTTCCATACACTTTACCACCTAGCTAGTTTATGTTTAGTTAGTCTCTGATACCACTGTAAGTCCACGTTGCCCACCCCGGTGCTTACGGGGAGGCGGAAAACGGAATAAAAATCAGATTTTTATCATACTAGGCAACATGGACTAGACAAAGGAGGATCTTTGCTAAACAAAAACTAGATAAAGCTAACTAGAAACTAGCTAAAGGTTAGAATGGTTATACCTAGGGCTTTATTTCCTTCTCTCCTTGCTCCTTGGAGTAGTAGAAAGGGATCACCTTTGTCGTCTTCTCACGTCGAAGAAGGATCCACCCGAAAGCCTCAACCTTTGGCTTCAACTCCAAGCTAGAAGTAACTAGGGCGCTAGAAGTGCTAATCCTAGAGCCCTAGATGAGAGTAGAGATTACTATGGAATGGTTTTTCTCAAGCTCAAGTGTTTTTCAACACATGAGAGGAGAGAGCTTGAGGAAGAGGAAGATCAAGAGAGAGAAAGTAAATGATAGAATGAGAGAAAATATGAAGCATTCTCACATTTATGTGTGAATTATTATAAATTGATAATTAGTAAGATAATTGTCATGGCTTAATCAAGACATGACCATTATCATTTCATTTTTAATGCAAATTGCAAGGATCAAAGAGCATCTTCCAAATGAAATGATGATGGTCAAAGTGTCAACCTAGGTCAACAAGTCAAGATTGTCAAATGGTCAACAACCATAACCATGCACAATTATATTAAACTAATATCAATTAACCATAATACACACATAAGCATTAGGGTTAATAAAATGACAATGGTCATTAACCCTAATCAAAGTCCTCTCCCTCTGTCTCAAGCAACTGTGCATACGCACCCGTATTCGTGATCCGAGGAACACGAATACAAAGAGATAAAACCAATCCCAAATCATATACTAGGATCTGGCTTAAACCAAAGCCCGCTAGTATAAGCTGTCCGGACAACAAACGTGCACAAGTGCACGGATGTGAACGAACCCTGTCGCAAAACCATGCGACCTCTACTCATTTTGTTTAAAGGCGAATAGCTCTCTGTGTGGGACTCTAAAGACTCGACACTACGCTGGCAGTGGGTTTAACCACAGACCGCAAGCGGCACTAGCTGTACGTAACGGTCCCCAGGTAGATGCTGATAAGAAGACTGACGAGGTGACCCCATCTGAACTCCTACTGAGCCTGTATGTGACAGTCTCCGTACTGTCCGGTCTGTTCGTCTGATACATCGCATGGCGGGCCTAGGGGGCAGTGAACGTGAGCCCCTAATAGCGGTACAAGTCGTGTCGGAGTGTAGCCCAGAACACCCTGAGATAACACTGGAAACCTACTAGTATATCTCGCTTTCCCTGGCCAGGGACTACTTGTGTAATGGCTCTCCTGGACACAGCGCGATGTCAACCCCCAATACCGGGAGAGACGAATCTTGTCTAACCGTCACTGCTTCCAAGTGCTTCGGGACTGCACCCAAAAGCTACCTGTTTGCACGACTCCTTTGAGCCGTGGTAGGGTAGTAATCAAAGTGCAGTGGGAACACACTCGAGGCGAAGTGACAGTGTCAAGTCAGCGGACTAAGCTGTACTCATGTCACCTGGGAACTGATAACTGACGATAGGTATAATACCAACCAACAGTTCCCGACGAGTCATGTCCAGTGTACTCGTAACCTAACGAGCACCCGTATACTATCTCAAGTACGACGTACTGACGGCTGTGGGACAGACCGTCTCCCACACTGGGATGAGAAGCGCATACGCTAGTCTACTCCGGAGTATCGATGCCCTGTCTCGATAGTCCAACGACCAGGGACCTATATAAGGATGTGCTTATGGATTACCCAGCCCCCACGAGTGTGAGCGCCATCACAACACTGGTAATCAAGCAAAGATCCTAAGGGCTCTACTAATATGTATATCAGCGATATGCTAAAAGAAACACATGCACATATTAAAGCAGAGACAAACCAAGTAGCATACTATCATTTCGAGCAAGATTGTATATACAACTGTGAATATCCCAAGCTTCCATCAAGTAATATACAAACTAGTATGATACAGTAATGGCCTCTAGGGCATATACACTAACAAGAGATGCTGCCAAAGTTTTGAGTTTCGCCTCTTCTGAGTATCAGTATATTGGATATGGTTTCAATAGGGATACTGAGGTAAGTATGGTGCAGGATGCTGGTTATGCCTCAACAGAGGATACATCCCAAGCAGTTTGTTGGATAAAATTGTTCATTTATGAACTTGGCCCCATCAAGTATCCAGAAAAATTCTTGTGGCGAGGTATCGCTCAGTTCGGGAGATTTTTCATCTCCACGAAGCTAAGATATAGAGAGAGGAAGTTGTAACTGAAGGGTTCCCTAGGGCGGCCGCTTGGTTTCGGGAGGCATCGACCATACCGTTTTCAAAAAATTGGTGCGCTAAAGAACCATAACGCTAGTATCTAAACTAAATAATTAGATGAACAAGCATGTAAACATCTTTACATCTAAGTGAACAAGGAATACAACCTTTGTAGACCAGGCTTTCACTTTAATAGCTCCGTGTAGTAGTCCCTTCGCTCCAAGTAGTGATCTCCCGGACTCTAGTGAGGCTCCACAAGGTGAAATGAACAAGCTTGCTTGAAATCTTCGAGGTCGAAGATGATCTACGTCGAGAAGACACTAACTCAAACTACCTCTTCACTAAGTGATGAACTAGTGAAGAAACAACCCAATCTAAATGGCCAGTAGAGAAGAGGTTGATGAAGTAGGAATTTTTCTCACTTTAGAAATAATTTTCTCACTAATTTTCTTCACCTTTCATGAAGCTAGAAAGCTTTTGGAGATGAGGAAGAAGATGAAGTGTGAATGGAATAATGAGTAAGAATAGAAACCATGGTTGAGTTAGTGTCATACACTAACTCATGTAGAGAATAAACCATGGCTACCAATAATGGTTAGGTTAATAAATATCTAGAGTGAGACAAAATTAGTGGACTAAGTCAATGGGTTCTACAAGCTTCAACCATGTGACTAATTTCCAACTAATTTGATTTACCTTAAATAAAAAAAACCCATCATTATTATAAGCATGGTGTGAGTCTTATACGTCCATGTAGCATGTGGCATCAAGTATGACACAAAAGATGTACATTAATATATATCACATATATACTAAGTGTACACTAGTGAGAAAAAGAAATCTTAAGTGAGCTATTATTGGTTAATATAAGTTAATATATCAAATATATAATTATACATTAAATTATTAAATCAACTCTTGATTTAATTATCCAGCTATATCACATACAACCGACTAATATCAAATGTATCAACTTATCGAATCAACACTTGATTCGACAGCCCGGCTATAACACATATAACCGACCGATATCATATATCGTAAGAATAGAATACGGCATCACATACACGTATTAATCTTGGTCCCGCACATATCACATATGTGCTCCTACTTCGTTTTGCTTGAGCCAGGAAAGCTCTGTGTAGGACTCTGAAGACTCGTCAATTCGCCGACAGTAAGTGGTGATCATATCAGTCACCCACAAGCCGCAAGCGGTCTGCTAAACGTAACGGCCACTCGGGTATTGAGCGATCAGAAGATCAACAAGCAAGCCTGCTCATACTCCTGCGAATCCAATCAGTAACACTACCGTACAGTCCGGTCTCTTCGTCTAATATGTCACATATCACCTTAGGGGTGGTATAACGTCAGACCCCAATATCCTGATAAGTCATGCCGATGTGAGGCTCATAATGGTTCGAGAAACTACTGATAACACTTACCGGTAAATCTCAGCAACCCTGACCAGGGATTTCCTATTATGTCCAATCGAGCATAGCGCAACATCAAACCCCAATACCGGGAGAGACGAATCCCCTCCTATCGCTCATTATCTCCATGCGACTCGGGACTGAACCCAAAAACTACTGTTTTGCACCATCTCTTGAACGTGGTAAGGTGTAAATAAAAGCACAGTGGGAATCACACAAGAATCTATGACAATCTCGGGTCTACAGACTAACCTGTACCAGTGTCACCAGAGAAATGCTATTTGACGATAGGTATAATACTATCTAGGAGTTCTCGGTGAGTCCGTCCAGTGTACCCAGTCTCCACTGAGCACCCGTATAGCTTCTCTGATGTCAAACACCAATGGATGTGGGATCATCCATCGCCCATCATATGGGTCAAGAAGCGTATACGCTAGTCTACTCTGGAATATCGATGCCCCGTCTCGATACTCCCACGACTAGGAACTATTGAAGGTTGTACTTACCGACTACCTCTGCCCCACTAGTATGATCTGCATCATAATCCTGGTAGTCAAGAACTCATCCTAAGGGCTTTATCAACATGTAATAGAGAGACAATAAGTGTACATGTTAAGATAAAGTGCAACCAGATAGCATACTATCATGTCGAGCAAGAAAGTCCTCCACATATATTTCCAAGCATCCACTACAATATACATCGTATGTACAGTAATGTCCTCCAGGGCATACATATTACTAACAATCTCCCACTTGCACTAAGACCATTTGTTGTAGTATCCCATACTCAACGTCCTATAGAAGTCTCTTTAGGGAAAGGTCTTTGTGAGTGGATCCGCCGTGTTATCCTTCGCGTTAACTCTCTTAACCTCGATCCCTTGGAGATCAACCATCTCCCTGATCAGGTTATACTACCTCAGAATATGTCTGGAACGCTGATGGGACCTGTGTTCCTAGGCCAAAACCACAACTCCATTGTTATCTCAATAATAGTTATTGGACGCTCAATGGTAGGAACCATGTTTATATCATGAACAAGAAATGTCCAGACAGCCACTTTGGCAGCATCGTTGGTAGCGATATATTCAGCCTTTATTGTCTAGTTTGTCACGGTATCTAGCTTGGAACTTTTATAACATACCGTCCCTCCACTGAGGGTAAAGACAAAGCCCGAGACTGATTTTCAGTCGACCTTATCACTCTGGAAGTTCAAATTGGTAAAGGACTCCAACTGGAGTTTACCGTTACCAAACCCCAAGAACATTTCTTTAGTACTTCTCAAGTACTTAAGAATGTCCTACACAGCTAACCAGTGATTTTCACAAGATCCGATTGATTCCTAATCACTACACCTATTGAGTCAACTACATCTGGTCTGGTACATAACATCGTATACATGATAGAGCCTACTGCCGAAGCATAGGGTATCCCTTGCACGCGAGTTCTCTCCAAATCAGTCTTGGAAGAAATATTTTTGGAGAGAGTGATTCCTGAGTAAGTGGGCGAACCACCACTCTTAGAATCTTCCATACTAAACCCCTTTAGTACGGTGTTTGTCACACCACGCTTCCAAGAGTGCGCTAAGATCGGCACGTGACAGAGCCAACCATGCTACCTGTGGCTAGGAAACATCCCTCCACAGTCAAATTACGACTGTCTATAAGATATCAAGAACAGTAGAAATAAAATAAACTATCTAGTACATGTCCATGAGCCAGAATAAACGAGTCAAGAAATAATATGCGGAAGCAATAGATCCAAGTAACAATAACAATCTGGAAAGTACGTCCCAAATACGGGCTCACAACATGGAATAAAAGTGCTGAAAGAAACTAAACTAAAATACTAACAGGTCCTCACTGCTCGGCCTGCTGACTGAAATACTCCCGAACGGCCTGCGACAGGGAGAGAGGATCTGGGCCATGCAAAACCCAGATGTCAGTGCGTCATAATATCAACAATAATACAATCAGGAGGTAACAAGACATGCAGGCGTGAGTATGAACAGTAACAAGAGTATTACAGTATCACGAATAAGGAACAATGAAGGGTATAAGCACATGTGATTTGCAGTGAGTAATCTAAACTGTGCTACTGGGTTATTTATTCTAATGTCTTCGAAATCAATTAATGTAATTCTCATCGTAACCCATCGGTGATTATTCCGTAATGCTCGGAAAAATGACAAACAATATGTATTCCGTAACGCCCGGAAAAACGGCAAACAATAGGTATTCCGTAACGCCCGGAAAAACGACAAACAATATTATAGCCCTTTGAGTTACGTTCGGTTACATTCTTGATTTCCCCATACCCCCAAGTTATGTGTTCAAGTTAGGTATTGATAAATCCGAAGCTAATGCCAATACAGGATCAAGCAGGAACAAGTTTGTCTATACAGACAACAGGATATGTCCATCGGGACAACATGTCAGGATTGTCGGCATTAGAAACAGGATTAGGTAACATGTCAAGTAGTGATACATCGTGTCGTGTCAGGTAATGTAGATGTATCAAGTCAGGTCAAGTAGTGGTGTATCAGGTTATGTCAAATAGTGCACAGGTATCAAGCGGGTGCTCATAATCAAACTGTAACAAGTATTGAATCAGGGTGAAAGTACGGATGTACAATAAAAGTATGGATGCACGATTATCGATCAGGGGTTACATCATGACTAAGTCGGATGCACAATATCAAGCATGGGGTACTAATGTAACAATAATATAAATTAATGTAATATGGCATGCAACTAGGTATGCAGAATTAATGGTATGGATACACAAATAAACATGGATGCATAAATAACTATCAGGGGTTACAACTATAGCTTCATGACTATGTAGGATGCACATTATCTAGCATGGGGTGTTAATGTAGCAGTAATATGAAATAACGTGTCATGGTATTCAACTAGATATGTAATTAAATTGTATGGATGCAAACGGACGTCGTAAAACAGTAAAATGATAACAGGGGATGTACAATACACTAAACATTAAATATTATTATTATTATGGATGTAAAATATATCATAGCATGTAGCAAGATAAACTTTCCTGAACGGATCTCCAGATGGGGTGCGTACGCTGCGTACGATGTCGATAAATGTCGCGACACACACGCGGGCGTACAGAATTGAGCCAAGCAAAGCAAGGATGTGACCACGCAGGCTAGGAATGTCCACTGGGTTGCTCGGATCGTCGGTAGCGGCACGGCTCCGGCGGGTGACCGGAAAGAACAAGAAATCAAGAAAGAGAGAAGGAAGAAGAAGAAGAAGAAAGGGAAAGAAGAAGAGGGCTGTGTGTTAGGTGCCCTGGGTTCAGAGGAGATGGCAATGGGGAGAAGTCGATGATAGGCTGTCGAGGGTTTTCCGGCGGGGTTGCAAGTGAAGGGTGCAGGCGAGGGTTTCTGGGTTCTTGGTTGCAAGGTTTGGGTGCGCAGGGGATAGATATGAAGTGCAGGGAGTAGGAAGGAGGAGGTGATGAAGATGGAGGTGGTGGTAAGGGTGTGAGGAGATGAGGGAGATCGTCGGCGACGAGGGCGAGGAGGTGTGCAGCGAGGATGGGGTGAGGTTGCAGGGTCGGGTCTTCGGGATCTGGGGAAGGAAGAGAGTCGGGAAGAGGTGTAAAGGTGAGAGAAGGGAAGAAGGTATCGACGAGGGTGGTGGAGATGGTGACGACGGGCGTGAGCGGGCTATGGTTTTTCGTGGCGAAGGCAGGAGAAAAATTGAAAAGAAAAGGAAGATGTTGGAGGAGAGAGGGAGAAAGAGGACGTAAGAAAAGGTATAATAAAATAAGGAATCAAATATGTATATAAAGAAAGAGAGAGAGAGAGAGAGAGAGAGAGAGAGGGGGATAGAGAGAGAGAGAGATGCGAGAGGAGAGAGAGAGGGAGAGAGACGAGAGATAAATTTGTTTTTAGTGTTAGGATTTTAATTTTAAAGTATATTTTTTTAGTCCAAAATGCGCCAAGGGCGGGTCTAAAAATCCAGTTTTAAAATATGAAAAATATAAGTGTCGACCAAAACTAAAATTGGATATCCGGGTAACGAAAATGCATACCCCTAAGAACGGATGAACGTACGTGCGCGTAACCATCCAAACAAGTCCGTTTCACTGAACGAGACGAGAATAAGATGCGCGGATGCTACCACAGGGTTAGGAGTATCATGCAGGCCATGCAATGTACTTTTAAAATATTTTATGTGACTTTAAATATTATATAAAATATGCAGATGCTTGATATAATACGAGTATGCAGTGTATAAATTAAAATGAAAGTGCACAGATCAACATAACAAGCCAGGATAAATCATAAACAGGAATCAAGACGGGTTTCCATCAAGCGGGTCGGGTCGGATGCAAATACAGATGTTCAAAACACTATTCGCACCCAAAACACAGTAAATCAGGAAAATACCATAATAAAGAAATACGTGAACTAGAACTGGATAAATGAACAAGGGTGTTACATTATACCCAACTACAAAAAGAATTTCATCCTCCAAATTCCAGGAACAAGAAAGATAAACAAATATGAATCTACAAGAATAGGTCTGGAAACTTCTGTCGAATCTCGTCTTCACGTTCCCAAGTTGAATCTCCGTGCGAGCGATTCCCCCATGAAGCAAGTACGAGAGGGATAATCCTGTTCTTGAGGACCTTTTCTCTTCGATCAACAATCGACATTGGTCGTTCCTCAAAGGTCAAATCCTCCCTTACAGTCAGCTTCGAATGATCCAGCACGTGTGTTTTATCTCGAACATACTTACGGAGTTGAGATACATGAAACACGTTATGAACCTTCGCCAAAGATGGTGGTAAAGCCAACGGATAAGCCACTTCTCTAATATGCTCCATAATCTTGAAAGGCCCTATGAATCGAGGACTATGCTTGCCTCGACTCCCAAAATGAATCACTCCTCTAGTCGGTGATAACTTCAAGAATACTAGATAACCAACAGAGAACTCTAGAGGTCTTCTCGATGTATCGGCCTAACTCTTCTGCCGATCTTGTGCTACCTTCATAAGATTTCAGATAGTATTAACTTTCTCCACCGTTTTCACGATCAACTCCGGTCCCAACAATCTTCGTTCTCCAACATCGTCCCAACAAACAGGTGAACGACACTTGCGACCATACAATGCTTCGAATGGAGCCATCTGAATAGTCGCCTGAAAACTGTTGTTGTACGAAAACTCCACTAAGTGTAGATGATCCTCCTACGAATCCTTGAAGTCTAATATGCAAGCTCTCAGCATGTCTTCAAGAGTTCAGCATGCTCCTCAATGCTCCTTGAGTAGACCAGAATATCATCGATGAACACCACTATAAACTGGTCCAAGAACGGTGAAAAGATTCGGTTCATCAAGTCCATAAATATCGCTAGTGCATTCGTGACTCCGAATAGCATCACTAAATATTCGTAATGTCCATACCGAGTTTGGAACACAGTCTTGCAAATGTCTTCTGATTTAACTCGGACCTGATGATATCCGGATCACAAATCCAGCTTCGAGAATACCCTCGCACCATTAAGTTGCTCGAAAAATTCACCAATGCGAGGGATTAGGTACTTGTTCTTAATAGTCACCCGGTTTAATTCTCGATAATCGATGCACATCCTCCTTGTGCCATCTTTCTTCTTTACTAGAAGAACTGGAGCTCTCCAAGGTGAATTGCTGCTGCGAATCCAACCCTTCTCTATCAATTCGGCAACCTGCTTCTTGACTTCTTCCAACTCTACTGGTGCAATTGGATAGTACGCCTTTGAGATTGGCGCTGCACCAGGAACAAGATCGATCGCGAATTCCACATCTCGTTTTGGTGGTAAACCTGAGATGTCCTCGAACACATCCATGAACTCTTGAACTACAGCTGGCGCTTCCACCTTATCAACTTCCATCAACGAAAGAACACTGTTTGTCGGCCTAGCCCTAAACTCGACTGACCCGACAGAACTGCTACCTCCAGAAAAAACAAACTCCGGATGTCCGGGAATCTGGAAAATCACTTTCTTTTCCCTACAATCAATGTGAGCGTGGAAAGTGCCGAGAAAGTCCATTCCCAAGACAACATCATAGATGAAGGTATCGATCACTAAGAAATCCGTAAACAACTACTGAAAAATCCTTACACTCACTACTAGCTATGATCTTCCCATTCCTACTGTGTATATCCCAAAAACTAGACAGGGTCGTGCAAGAAATCAAATATGCAACAATAAACTTGGACGACATAAAACAATGGGATGCAACAGAATTGACTAATACTAATACGGGAAAATCATGAACAAGTAGGATACCTGAAACAACTTCATCAGAATCCTTGGCCTCTTCAGCCGTCAAGGTAAAGGCTCGAGCTTGATTAGGTCCCTTAGTTATCTGCTTCTGCCCCTGAAACTGCTTCTGCGGTGGCCTCTGAGTGTTTTCCTTCAAACGTAGCTTCGACGGACAAGTATCAATGGTGTGATCAGCTGATCCGCAAATAAGACAAAGTCCAAGCCTCTTACGACAATCTCTTCGATAGTGACCCGGTCGTTGGCAGTAATCGCACAACACCCTTCCTTTATGCTCGAGCAAAACTAGCCTCTTCATTGGTACAACGCCACGCCTGTCCACCGGGACACCTCTGTGTATAGGCGTTCGATTTGGCGTAAACGTCGGCTTCCGTACCATAACTACCCGCTTCTGCGTACCCTCTGTCTTCAATGATAAACTCTGCTGCTCCTTGGCTGCTTTAAGCACTTTCGAGAAAGTGGTCAAACCCAGAGATATAATGTGCCTCTGGATGTCCACGTCCAAACTGCGCATGAACCTCCGTGCCCTATCCGTATCGTTGGCAACCAAAGGTCCAACGAATCTATTGATCCGTGTCCACTCAGCCGCATGCACATCCACAGATCCGCCATTCTGCTCCAAACTGATAAAATTTTCTTCCATTTCCTCCCGTGCAGTCTGCGGAAAGAACTTCTCCAAGAAACTCTGTGAGAAAGTTACCCAACTGATTGGCTTGGGCAAACGGGTCTCTTCCATGAGCCAACACTCATGGGCATAGTCCACCAATTGGATGCGTACTACATCCACTCTCTTACCCTCCGGGATCTGTACTGCAACAAGAAGATTCTCCATATTAACCAGCCACTGCTCTGCTGGCACCAGCTCCTCCAAACCAGTGAAAATGAACGGAACAATTCTCCTAAAATCCTCCACGGTACCCACACGCTCTACCGGTTTGGCCTCAACATTGTTTACGGACTGTTGGACGGTCCGCAAACCTTCCTGAAAAGCTTCGGCTTGACTCTGGTTCAGCTCGGTCTGCCACTTCTGGTTCTCCAGCATCTCTCGAATTACCCCAAGCAAAGCGGCGTCATTGACATGCCTATAGTATAATCGCATGTTTCTGTTTGCCATGATCTTGCAACCAAGACACCGAAGAGGATTAGTATGATAAACAAGATTCAAAACTTACGATGAATGATGACCATAAATCAAGGATATGAATCAAGACTAGAACTCCAAGTTACTTAAATACAGTACCGCATTATAACCATGCCGCGGTACATAGTTACAATCACATAACTCCACTCAAGTCGCCCAAATCCTAGTATCAGAATCAAAGGAACATGGAGAAACAATAAGGAACCAAAAGGTTTCAAGCCGAGATGCAAAGTTGTTTGCATATAGTCAAGACAAGGGTCAAGAGAAAGATATGATTCAAGAATCACGATAACAATGTGGCAGGACATATTCCTAATCATAGATTTTCCAATTCGTGTATTGGGTCTAATACCAAACTACAAAAGAATCAAACCCGATTAACCTAAATCCTATGTCTCTGATACCAAACAAACCCTGTCACTCCCCGTTTCCCAGAGTGCGCTAAGATCGGCATGTGACAGAGCCAACCATGCTACCTGTGGTTAGGAAACATCCCTCCACAGTCATATTACGGCTGTCTATAAGATATCAAGAACAGTAGAAATAAAATAAACTATCTAGTACATGTGCATGAGCCAGAATAAACGAGTCAAGAAATAATATGCGGAAGCAATAGATCCAAGTAACAATAACAATCTTGAAAGTACGTCCCAAATACGGGCTCGCAACAGGAAATAAAGGTGCTAAAAGAAACTAAACTGAAATACTAACAGGTCTTCACTGCTCGTCCTGCTGACTGAAATACTCCCGAACGGCCTGCGACAGGGAGAGAGGATCTGGGCCATGCAAAACCCAGATGTCAGCGCGTCATAATATCAACAATAATACAATCAGGAGGTAACAAGACATGCAGGCATGAGTATGAACAGTAATAAGAGTATAACAGTATCACGAATAAGGAACAGTGAAGGGTATAAGCACATGTGATGTGTAGTGAGTAATCTAAACTGTGCTACTGGGTTATCTATTCTAAAGTCTTCAAAATCAATTAATGTAAACATTTTAGCCTGCTGATTGAGTCGCGTGAGCGAGCCCAAAGGCTCGAAATCTTAACGAGAACTCCTCATCGTAACCCATCGGTGATTATTCCGTAACGCCCGGAAAAACGGCAAACAATATGTCAGTTATATGTATGCCCTAGAGGCCATTACTGTACATACGATGTATATTGTAATGGATGCTTGGACATATATAGGGACGACTTTCTTGCTCAACATGATAGTATGCTATCTGGTTGTACTTTATCTTAACATGTACTCTGATTGCCTCTATATTACATGTTGATAAAGCCCTTAGGATATGTACTCGACTATTGGGACTATGATAAGATCATACTAGTGGGGCCACGGTAGTCGATGAGTACATCCTATGACTGGTCCTAGTCGAGGGTGTATCGAGACAGGGCATCGATACACCAGAGTAGACTAGCGTATACGTATCTTGACCCATATGATGGGCGATGGATGATCCCATATCCATCGGCGTTTGACATCAAGGATGGTGTACGGGTTCTCAGTAGAGACTGGGTACACTGGACGGACTCGCCGAGAACTCCCAGATGGTATTATACCTCACGTCAGATGGCAGTTCTCCGGTGACACTGGTACAGATTAGTCTGTTGACCCGAGATCATCATAGAGTCTTGTGTGATTCCAACTGTGCTTTGATTTCCATCATACCACGTCCAAGAGGGCGTGCAAAAGGTGGCTTTTGGGTACAGTCCCGAATCACATGGATGCAATGAGCGATAGGAGGGGATTCGTCTCTCCCGGTATATGGAGTTGATGTTGTGCTGTGTTCGATTGGCTATAACCGGAAATCCCTGGCCAGGGTTGCTGAGATCTACTGCTAAGTGTTATCAGTAGTTTCTCGAACTGTTATAGACCTCATATCGACACGACTTATCGAGCTATTAGGGTGTGACGTTTACCACCCCTAGGCGAGATATGCAACATATCAGACGACGAGACCGGACTGTACGGGAGTGTTACTGATTGGATTCACAGGAGAAGTTACAGGCTTGCTTGTTGATCTTCTGAGCGCTCAATACCTGGGTGGCTGTTACGTTTAGCTAACTGCTTGCAGCTTGTGGGTGTTTGATATGATCATCACCTACTGCCGGCGTATTGACGATTCTTTAGAGTCCTACAGAGAGGTTTCTTGACTCAGGCAAAACGGAGTAGGGGCATGTATGTGATATGTGCGGGACCGAGGATAATGCGATATGAGATACCGTATTCTATTCTCGCGATATTTGATATCAGCCGGGTTATCGGATCAAGTGTTGATTCGATGAATCGATACGGATAAATATTAGTCGGTTATATGCGATATAGCCGAATTGTCGGATCAAGTGTTGATTAGATATTTTAATGTATAATAATATATATGATATTTTAAATTACACTAACTAATATTAGCTCACTAAAAGATTCTTTTTCTCACTCGGGTAATACATTGATATATATGCGATATATGTTAATTGTATTATTTTATTTTGTTACGATAAATATTATATATGTGATATATAATATTGTAACATGATATGATAACTAATGCAACATGTTTAGTGGAGTTTAAACATGATTAGGGTTTGGATTAGGGTTAAGACTTCTAGTAGATTCTAGAAGGTTTCTTTTTGTCATGATAAAGATATTTGTGTTGATATTTATCTATGACTCATGCTTAACCTAACCCAAACCCTAGCCTTGGTTAATTCTCTACAATGGTTTATTCAACCATGGTTGCATTATTCATCATGATCATCTTTGCATTATTCATCACAAAAGGATAATTCATTATTCATCTTCTTCTTCCTTCTTGTTTTCTTTCATGAAAAAGCTTACTAGCTTTTTCCAAGTGATGAATGAGTGTGAGAAAAAGATAATAAAAGAGAGCAATAATCCTACTTCATCATCCTCATCTATCCTTGCCATTTAGATGAGGGTGTTCACTTCATATTATGAGTGTTAGCGTGTGTTAACGAAACTTCAAGGTAGATCATCATTGTATCGAAGATCGGAAGCATGACTGCATCTTTCTCTTCGTGGAACCTCTCGAGAGTCCGGAACACGATGATCGCAGCGAAGGGACTTAAACACGGAGCTTTAGAAGTGAAGGACCGGATCTACAAAGGTTGTAATCCCTCTCACTTAGTGTTAAAGTGTTTAACATGTTAGTTTTCGCATAAACTCTAGTTTAAAGATCCGGCTTTGGGTTGTTCGGCACGGCTAAAATTTTAATCGGGCATGGTTGATACCTCGTAGACCCATGTATGCGTACCTAGCAACCCTACAGTGGTATCAGAGCCAAGCTAGAGCTTTAGGCAAAGTCTAGACGAAGTTGAAAGTCCGATCGAACTCCGAATACCCGATATTAACCCCTCTCTGTACATTTTCTAAAAATGTGATTTTTTCAAAATTAAAAATGCTCAGAAAAACAAGCAAGAAAAACTAAGAATTACTGTGAAGTACGGTTCACTGAGTCAACTATTTGACCGCGGAACCGCAGCCAAAGCAAGGGTTTGTCGGCGGTTCCGCGGCCAAAATTGTGACTTAGTCCCTGAAATTTCATATAATTATTCTTAGGTCCTTTCTTGTTATTTTTTTCTGGGAATTTTTTTATTCCACTCAAGTGTTGAGTTTTCTAGGTTTGTATTGGGGACTCGTTGATTCGATCGGATAATTTATTTTTGTTTAGTTTGTCCGGGTAATTTTTAGAAACTGTTAAAAAGTTCGAACGGATATCAATAACTCACTTTTTCCCCTGTCGGAAATTTTTTCAAAAGTTGGATTTTTTCTCGAGTTTAAGAACATTCTAAGTCGTGCAAGTAACGCGGTGGACCCTCTAGAAGAAAACAAACCTTAACTCGATTATGTGACCGTCTTGAACTGCCTCTAAAACTTAAGGTTTGTGGCAGTACGGCATGCCACATGTGAGGCGTTGACTTGACCCTTCTACGCTGGACCATTGGTACTGTGGCATGTGATGGATGTTTTTAAACTGATTTCAAGTGTTGAGATATATTGGGGAAATCTTGGGTGTTTGATTATTCGATCGGAATGTTTAACATTGTCTATTTATCTGGAATATGATACAATATTTGGAATCCACAAGTAGTTATGAGATAACTAATTTGAATGTTATAAATCTAGCAGTTCAGTCTCAGATGATCGGTTGCCATGGAATTTTGATGTGATCAAAACTCCGTCGCAATCACGTAGCGTACGCGGATATTCGCCGGGTAAACTTAATAGACAGCCACGCCCCATAGCCCCGACCAAGTGACTGTAGGAGAACCCCGTCGCCAAAAGCATCCGTTCGGGTGCTCGCGGCAACAGTGTTCTGCCTTAGTGCACTTCGTCGACGGCATCCGAGGGTGTGGCCGTCTGCTAAAGTTTGCGACGAGCATTCGATCAGGATGTCGGGAATCTTGTTAAATTTTCCGACTAGATATTGAAAAGTGTTTTCGATAATGAGACTAAAATGCGGGGTTTATAATTGTTAGGCATGCGATGTCTAAGGAATTCATTTGGTTAGGCATGCGATGTCTAAGGAGGATGCGGATTCCAACTGTTGTAGTTTTACACATTCTTTTCTATGACCGTAAGCGTAGTATGTGGTGTATCGCCGGCTTCGTTGCTATACATCAACGACAATCGGGATACGCATACTTTCTTACGTTGATGATATGAGATATTATGTGTTGCTGTGATATGTTGTATTGAATCGTCGCGTTTGAATAGCCGGGGGTTTTATGTGAGATGAGAGTTTTTCTTTTTTCATTCATGTAAAATTCATTTGTATGTAATATTCTTTTTATTGGGGTACTTCCGGGCTGAGGATGATGTCACCATTGTATATTATTTACTTTTCCGTATTAGGTAGACCCAAGGAGGGGAGCATAAGTAACCGGGTTCTAGGGTCCAGCGGGAGACCATCTCGAGGAGTCGAGACCGGGTCTCCTAACCCTAGAATCGGCAGTGTTGCTTGCCGCTCTCGTAGGGGTCTAGGGATGTGGGTTTGGCTATTCATCGCGACCGTGGAATCCGTGTTTTATACAGGCTCGTATTAAAACATGGACGTCCTAGTATATCCAATATTTCATATATGTTCTTCTGCTGCAATGTTCTGTGATAAGATTATATTACTGCCTGAGATGAATGTTTATATTATATATATGAGATATATGTTATATTGCAGATTTCGTTTCAAATGAGATGCTTGTGAAGCATAATAAAATGGGACTTCATTAATAAGATTAATGAACTAAAAGAAACCTAAAGATGTTGTAGAAACTTGTTTAAAAACTGGTAGCTCTAGTTCTTGCTTTGCATAGCGGTGTTCCTTATAGAACATCCAGCACCTTATTCGATAAGGAAAGAGCCGAGATCCCTTCACCAGGAGTGACCTCTTTAGTGAAACTAGCAGATGCTACAAACTCGGTCTGTCTTTTGATTGCTTCTATAGTTCTTGCTTTGCATAGTGATATTTATGAAATATCCTGCACCTTATTCGATGAGGAAAGGGCCGACGATCCCTTCACCGGGAGTGACCCCTTTAGCAAAACTAGAAAAGCCTCAAAAACATTCCATTTAAAATCACTCGATTCTACAACGATATCAAGTTCATTACGCAAAGGGTTTTCTTTAAAACTTGCCGTAGCCCTCCGTCATTTTAGGAAGTAGAGTACTTAGTATTCGTGCTGCGTATGTCGACTTTAGTTGAGGCGTAGTGTACGGTAGCTAAATGATGTCTTCCTATACTGCATATGATGCGATTAGTTAGGACATTCATGTGATTATGTCGACCATAGTTGAGGGTCATGTAGGGTGGGTCTGATTAATCATGAAATGACGGGTAGAACTTGACTAGTGCTTATGATATGTTGACCTTAGTTAAGGTCATAAGTGCTAGGGGTAAAATATTATTGGGAATTTCAAGTGTTGAAATTTGCAATGAGATTGCATACTTTCTATGAGATAGTTGGATCCCAATACCCGCTGCGAGTAAGAGTTACTCCTGGGAAAGTTTTACGCATTACAATTAGCTGATCAAGTAGGTGTCTAGAAAGGTGTTAACGGGGTTACGCCTCTGGGAAAACGAGGTTTATTTTAATTAGGTTCGTGCGAAAGCACGGGGGACCTCCCTCAAAGTACCGACACTGGCCTGGCTGAAAGATTGGCGAACTTGTAGCGTGTAATTAATCCCGGCTAGTCTTTCCTTTTAGGGTTTGAAGGAAGATATGATTAAAACGGTGGGAGATATCCTGATTAGATATATTAGATAACCAATCTAATCTTGCAAGAGCATACGCTGAGTGTTTTCTTTTCTCTCTCTCTAGGTAGCGACCATATCACGCCTTAATCAAGATAATAAAATGGATGGATTAACCGAACCCGCTTGTTATACTGAGCTGGGGAACGTTGGTCCCGCTCCAACTTATAATTGTTATAAGACAGAGCATGAAATTGGGGAATACCAGATTTCCCATGCCGCCCAAACGAAGAAAGTGCATGTTGATGCATCATCTTCGGGTGCGTTCATTACAGAGAACTGTTTCTCAGTATCCTTTACATCCTGGGTATGAGATACCGGATCAGGATCCCGCATATGTAATCTGTTACATGGGCTAAAGATAGGTAGAGAACTGAGAACGGGTGATAAGTTTCATGAGATAGAAACGGTGCAAGTGTTGCAGCCAAGTCTGTTGGTCATTATCACCCTGTATTACCATAATACATTGATTCTGAACGAATGTTATTAGATACCGAACCTGATATACAACATCATATCAGTCTCTTTATTAGTAAAGAAAGGATATAATTTTGTATTGTTGGATAATGTTTTGAACATTTCCTATATCAAGAATTGATCAATTCAGGCACGTTATCTAAAAGCATTGACGTTCTAAATCAAGCTACAGTTCTTAGTATACAGAACACACATAAGAGGAAGAGTTCAGAAATGTATGAATCCTTCTTGAGGCATTGTAGACTAGGTCATATCAATGCGACCCGACTAGCTGAAGTTACATTAAGATGCATATTTAAATTTGTTTGAATTTACATCTTGTGAAACTTGTCGGTCATGTCACAAAGTTAAGATGACCACAGCTCTGTTTATTGGAAACAGAGAAAGAGTTAGTGAACTCTTAGGATTGATACATGCTGATGTATGAAAGTCTCCTGTCTACACATGCCAAGACCGGTTTTTTGTACTTCATTACATTCTCTGATGATCTCTCAAGATTCAGACATGTGTTCTTGTTTAAACACAAGTCCGAACCTTTTGAGATATTCACAGAATGTATGTTAGAAGTAGAGAACCAAAATACGGGTATACGTATTATGTCCTTTGATGAGATCAAGGAGGAGAATACTTGAGCACGGAATTCCTGGACTGTTCTAAAGGAGAATGAGATTCTCTCTCAGCATTACTCCTCCGTATACACCATAGCACGATGGTATATCGGGACGGAGCAATAACACCCTATGTGATATGGTATGCTCTATGATGAGTACTACTGAGTTTCCTATTTCCTTTTGGGAGTTATGCACTTGAGAAGCTGCATACCTATTGAATATGGTTCAAATCAAATCAGTTGCCTACCACTTCATATGTGATATGGAAAGGGCAGAGCCCATATCTTAGGTTTGTTAAGATTTGGGGTTGTACGGCCTATGTCTAAAAAGAAAAATCCGGACAAGCTCGAGGCAAGGTCTGTTATGTAGAACTGGAAAGGTTCCAGCTATACAAACTGCAGCTGATGATTTGGTAGAACCAAAGGATTCAATAGTTTCCAATGAACCTTAGCCTCTCCGCCGATCTAGTAGGGTTCCTCACCTTCCTGAGAGATACTTCAGTTTCTCTATGACAGTGGGAGCGAGGATTGCATCATGAGATGATGACCCAACTAGTTTCGAGCTGGCCATCAGGAGTGAGACTCTGTAAGAATGGCTGGATGCTTATCGATCTGAGATGGAATCCTTATACACCAACAAAGTATGGACTTTGGTTGCTTTATCTGAAGGGTTAAATCCCCATCAGGAGCTAGTATATCTTGAGAAGATTACTTGGTGTACATGGAAAAGTGGAGACTTTCAAAGCTATGCTTAAGTCCATCCAGATCCTACTTGCCACGGCTACATACCATGACTACGATATCTGGCGGTTGGGTGTCATAACTGCTTTTCTAAATGATGTTTTAGAAAAGAGCGTCTATAAGTACACAGTCATAGCGCTTCGTAGACAGTAGGAGCAGCACAAACATGTGCAAGATGTTTTATATGATAAAACAGGCATCGCGGAGTTGGAACATCTGTTTTGATGTGGTAGTCAAAGAGTTTGACTTCATAAAAATGGTAGATGAACCTTGTATATACAAAAAGGTAGTAGGGAGTATGGTGGTAATCCTCGTAGAGTACGTGGATGACATACTCTTGAAAGGGAAGGAGTTTCCTATGCTACGCTCGGTCAATCTCCGCTTATCACAACGATTCTCCATATAGGATCAAAGCGATACCTCCTAAATCCTGTGTTTTGGATCTATGAGATAGATCTAATTGGATGTTAGGATACTCACTAGTTGTAGTGAGATGGTATCAATCGATCCTGGGGAAAATCACTGGAAAGGTTCCAGGGTGATAAGGACGACTGAATGTCAGTCGCAGGCATTGTCTTTACCCTCAGTGGAGGGACGGTATGTTAGAAGAGTTCCAAGCTAGATGCCGTGACATACTAGATGATTAAAGGCAAGATACATCGTTACCAAGGATACTACCAAAGAGGCAGTCTGGATAGATATAAGTTCATGAGATGAACTTCGTTCTTACCATTGTGTAACAATGGAGTTGTGGCTTTAGCCAAGGAACTACCGTCCCATCAGAAATCCAGATATAATTCTTAGGCAGTATCACCTGATCATGGAGATGGTTGATCTCTAGGGAGATCGAGGTTAGGAGAGTAGATACAGAGGACAACAACACGGATCCACTCACAAAGGCCTTTTTCCCAGTAGAGACTTTTATGGGATGGTTGAGTATGAGATACTTCGACCACAGCTAATTGTTGGGTATGTGATACCACAACAGATGGCCCTAGTGCAAGTGGGAGATTGTTAGTTATATGTATGCCCTAGAGGTCATTACTGTACATACGATGTATATTGTAATGGATGCTTGGACATATATAGGGAGGACTTTCTTGCTCGACATGATAGTATGCTA
Source organism: Agapanthus africanus (assembly GCA_030015575.1). Taxonomy (NCBI): domain Eukaryota; kingdom Viridiplantae; phylum Streptophyta; class Magnoliopsida; order Asparagales; family Amaryllidaceae; genus Agapanthus; species Agapanthus africanus. The sequence goes on from JASDDO010000031.1 coordinate 106,901,902, forward strand.
TCTGGTTGTACTTTATCTTAACATGTACTCTGATTGTCTCTATATTACATGTTGATAAAGCCCTTAGGATATGTACTCGACTACTGGGACTATGATGAGATCATACTAGTGGGGCCACGGTAGTCGACGAGTACATCCTATAACTGGTCCTAGTCGAGGGTGTATCGAGACAGGACATCGATACACCAGAGTAGACTAGCGTATACGTATCTTGCCCCATATGATGGGTGATGGATGATCCCATATCCATCGTTGTTTGACATCAAGGATGGTGTACGGGTGCTCAGTAGAGACTGGGTACACTGGACGGACTCGCCGAGAACTCCCAGATGGTATTATACCTCACGTCAGATGGCAGTTCTCCGGTGACACTGGTACAGAGTAGTCTGTTGACCCGAGATCGTCATAGAGACTTGTGTGATTCTAACTGTGGTTTGATTTCCATCATACTACGTCCAAGAGGGCGTGCAAAAGGTGTCTTTTGGGTACAGTCCCGAATCACATGGAGGCAATGAGCGATAGGAGGGGATTCATCTCTCCCGGTATAGGGAGTTGATGTTGTGCTGTGTTCGATTGGCTATAACCGGAAATCCCTGGCCAGGGTTGCTGAGATCTACTGGTAAGTGTTATCAGTAGTTTCTCAAACTGTTATAGACCTCATATCGAGCTACTGGGGTCTGACGTTTACCACCCCTAGGCGAGATATGCAACATATCAGACGACGAGACCGAACTGTACGGGAGTGTTACTGATTGGATTCACAGGAGAAGTTACAGGCTTGCTTGTTGATCTTTTGAGCGCTCAATACCTGGGTGGCTGTTACGTTTAGCTAACTGCTTGCAGCTGGTGGGTGTTTGATATGATCATCACCTACTGCCGGCGTATTGACGATTCTTTAGAGTCCTACACAGAGGTTTCTTGACTCAGGCAAAACGGAGTAGGGGCACGTATGTGATATGTGCGGGACCGAGGATAATGCGATATGAGATACCGTATTCTATTCTCGCGATATTTGATATCAGCCGGGTTATCGGATCAAGTGTTGATTCGTTGAATCGGTACGGATAAATATTAGTCGGTTATATGCGATATAGCCGAATTGTCGGATCAAGTGTTGATTAGATAATTTAATGTATAATAATATATATGATATATTAAATTACACTAACTAATATTAGCTCACTAAAAGATTCTTTTTCTCACTCGGGTAATGCATTGATATATATGCGATATATGTTAATTGTATTATTTTATTTTGTTACGATAAATATTATATATGTGATATATAATATTGTAACATGATATGATAACTAATGCAACATGTTTAGTGGAGTTTAAACATGATTAGGGTTTGGATTAGGGTTAAGACTTCTAATAGATTCTAGAAGGTTTCTTTTTGTCATGATAAAGATATTTGTGTTGATATTTATCTATGACTCATGCTTAACCTAACCCAAACCCTAGCCTTGGTTAGTTCTCTACAATGGTTTACTCAACCATGGTTGCATTATTCATCATGATCATCTTTGCATTATTCAGCACAAAAGGATAATTCATTATTCATCTTCTTCTTCCTTCTTGTTTTCTTTCATGAAAAAGCTTACTAGCTTTTTCCAAGTGATGAATGAATGTGAGAAAAAGATAATAAAAGAGAGCAATAATCCTACTTCATCATCCTCATCTATCCTTGCCATTTAGATGAGGGTGTTCACTTCATTTTATGAGTGTTAGCTTGTGTTAACGAAACTTCAAGGTAGATCATCATTGTATCGAAGATCGTAAGCAAGACTGCATCTTTCTCTTCGTGGAACCTCTCGAGAGTCCGGAACACGATGATCACAGCGAAGGGACTTCAACATGGAGCTTTAGAAGTGAAGGACCGAATCTACAAAGGTTGTAATCCCTCTCACTTAGTGTTAAAGTGTTTAACATGTTAGTTTTCGCATAAACTTTAGTTTAAAGATCCGGCTTTGGGTTGTTCGGCACAGCTAAAATTTTAATCGGGCATGGTTGATGCCTCGTAGAGCCTTGTATGCGTACCTAGCAACCCTACACAATATGTATTCCGTAACGCCCGGAAAAATGGCAAACAATAGGTATTCCGTAACGCCCGGAAAAACGGCAAACAATATGGTAGCCCTTTGAGTTACGTTCGGTTACATTCTTGATTTTCCCATACCCCCAAGTTATGTGTTCAAGTCAGGTGTTGATGAATCTGAAGCTAATGCCAACACAGGATCAAGCAGGAACAGGTTTGTCTATACAGACAATAGGATATGTCCATTGGGACAACATGTCAGGATTGTCGGCATTAGAAACAGGATCAGGTAACATGTTAAGTAATGATACATCAGGTCATGTCAGGTAATGTACATGTATCAAGTCAGGTCAAGTAATGGTGTATTAGGTCATGTCAAGTAGTGCACAGGTATCAAGCGGGTGCTCATAATCAAACTGTAGCAAGTATTGAATCAGGGTGAAAGTACGGATGTACAATAAAAGCATGGATGCATGAATATCGATCAGGGGTTATATCATGACTAAGTAGGATACACAATACAAGCATGGGGTACTAATGTAACAATAATATGAATTAATGTAATATGGCATGCAACTAGGTATGCAGAATTAATGGTATGGATACACAAATAAACATGGATGCATAAATAACTATCAGGGGTTACAACTATAGCTTCATGACTATGTAGGATGCACATTTTCTAGCATGGGGTGTTAATGTAGCAGTAATATGAAATAACATGTTATGGTATTCAACTAGATATGTAATTAAATTGTACGGATGCAAACGGACGTCGTAAAACAGTAAAATGATAACATGGGATGTACAATACACTAAACATTAAATATTATTATTAATGTGGATGTAAAATATATCATAGCATGTAGCAAGATAAACTTGCCTGAATGGATCTCCAGACGGGGTGCGCACGCTGCGTACGATGTCGATAAATGCACATACGTGGGCGTACAGAACTGAGCCAAGCTAAGCATGGATGTGACCACTCAGGCTAGGAACGTCCACTGGGTTGCTCGGATCGTCGGCAGCGACACGGCTCCGGCGGGTGACCGGAAAGAACAAGAAATCAAGAAAGAGAGGAGAAGGAAGAAGAAGAAGAAGAAGAAATGGAAAGAAGAAGAGGGCTGTGTGTTAGGTGCCCTGGGTTCAGAGGAGATGGCATTGAGGTGAAGTCGAAGATAGGCTGTCGAGGGTTTTCCGGTGAGGTTGCAAGTGAAGGGTGCAGGCGAGGGTTTCTGGGTTCTTGGTTGCAAGGTTTGGGTGTGCAGGGGATGGATCTGAAGTGCAGGGAGGAGGAAGGAGGAGGTGATGAAGATGGAAGTGGTGGTAAGGGTGTGAGGAGATGAAGGAGATCTTCGGCGGCGAGGGCGAGTAGGTGTGCAGCGAGGATGGGGTGAGGTTGCATGGTCGGGTCATCGGGATCTGGGGAAGGAAGAGAGTCGGGAAAAGGTGTAAAGGTGAGGGAATGGAAGAAGGTATCGACGAGGGTGGTGAAGATGGTGACGACGGGCGCGAGCGGGCTATGGGTTCTCGTGGTGAAGGAGGGGAGAAAAATTGAAAAGAAAAGGAAGATGATGGAGGAGAGAGGGAGAGAGAGGACGTGGGAAAAGGTATAATAAAATAAGGAATTAAATATATATATAAAGAAAGAGAGAGAGAAAGAGAACTGCGAGAGAGAGAGGGAGAGAGATATGCGAGAGGAGAGAGAGGGAGAGATGCGAGAGGAGAGAGCGAGTGAGAGGAGTGATAAATTTGTTTTTAGTGTTAGGATTTTAATTTTAAAGTACATTTTTTTAGTTATTTAAATTTTAAACAGTTCTATTATTTTAAATATACTATTAATAAAATTAGATATTTGGCAAATACAAACTTACTCTAAAATGCGCCCAGGTCGAGTCTAAAAATCCAGTTTTAAAATATGAAAAATATAAGTGTCGACCAAAACTAAAATTGGATATTCGGATAACGAAAATGCATACCCCCTAGAACGGATGCACGTACGTGCGTATAGCCATCCAAACAAGTCTGTTTCACTGAACGGGACGAGAACAAAATGCGCGGATGCTACCACGGGGTCAGGGATATCATGCAGGCCATGCAATGTATTTTTAAAGTATTTTATGTGAGTTTAAATGTTATATAAAAAAATACAGATGCTTGATATAATGCGAGTATGCATTGTATAAATTAAAATAAAAGTGCACGGATCCACATACCAAGCCAGGATAAATCATAAACAGGAATCAAGATAGGTTTGCAGCAAGAGGGTAGGGTCGGATGCAAATACAGATGTCCAAAACACTATTCTCACCCAAAACACAGTAAATAAGGAAAATACCATAATAAATAAATACGTGAATTAGAACTGGTATAAATGAACTAGGGTGTTACAGTGTTAATGTACCTGGATTTATGACACTCCCAACATTCACTTAGATCTATCACCATAGATCATAATCCATAAGATGTAGTAGGTATCATCCAGATCTTCCTTAGAGAATCCTCATGATAAGAGGAACTTGACCGAGTGTAGCATAGGAAACCATTTCCTATCAAGAGTATGTCATCTACGTACAATACGTGGAATACAACCTTACTCTCTACAACCTTCTAGTATATACAAGGTTCATCTACCTTTTTGATGAAGTCAAACTTTTTGATTGCCATATCAAAACAGATGTTCCAACTCCGCGATGCGTGCTTTAATCCTGATGGACTTAAGCATAGCCACTGGAGAAAAATGTTTCATTATAAACCACACCTAGTTATTGATGAAAACCTTTTACTACAAGTCTAGCTTTGAAAGTCTCAACTTTTCCATTTACACCAAGAATCTTCTCAAGATCCTTTTTCTCCCACTGGGTTTTACCCCTTCAGGTGCAACATTCAAAGTCACACTTTGTTGGTATACATAGATTCCATCTTTGATTGCATAACATCCAGCCATCTCACAGAGTCCCCACTTGTGATGGCCTGTCTGAACCTGGTTGGGTCATCATCTACCATGATGCAATCCTCGCTCCCACCGTCACCGATGAAACCGTAGTATCCTCAGATGGATGAGGAACCCTACCAGATTCGCGGAGAGGCTGAGGTTCGTTGGAGACTATTGAATCCTTTGGTTTCACCAAATCATCAGCTGTTAATTTTTTTAGCTGGAACTCCTTCCAGTTCTACCCCATGTCCACAAATTTCTTCACAAGAAATTCCTTTTCCAAAAAGGTGGCATGCCGAGAAACAAAACACATTTTGATCCTCAGAATGGTAGAAGATATACCCTCGCTATTGTTCGGGATATCCAACAAACTTATACAGAACTGACTTGCCTCGAGCTTGTCCGGATTTTGCCTTTCAATATAGGCCGGACAACCCATATCTTAACTCCTTTAAGAGATGGTCTCTTCCCATTCCATATCTCATATGGAGTGGTAGGCACTGATTTGGATGTAACCCTATTCAATAGGTATGCAGCTTCTCAAGTGCATAACACCAAAAGGAAACAGGAAACTCAGCAGTACTCATCATAGAGCGCGCCATATCTCATAGGGTGAGATACCTCTGCCCCGATACCTCTGCCCCGATACACCGTTATGATGTGGTGTACTCGAAGGAGTAAGTTGAGAGAGAATCACATTCTGTTTTAAATAATCCAGGAACTCCATGCCCAAGTACTCACCTCCCCGATCCCATCAAAGGACTTTAATACTTTTACCCGTCTGGTTTTTCACTTCAAGCTTATATTCCTTGAATTTCTCAAAAGTTTCAGACTCGTGTTTCAACAGGAACACATGTCTGAATCTTGAGAGATCGTCGATGAATGTAATGAAGTATAAAGACACAACCCTGGCATTTGTAGATATAGGACCATATACATCATTATGTATACGTCCCAAGAGTTCAGCAACTCTTTCTCTATTTCCAATAAACGGAGTATTGGCCATTTTACCTTTGAGACAATATTGACAAGTATCATAAGATGAAAATTCGAACAGATTCAAACATTCATCCTTATGTAACTTAGCTAGTCGTGTCTCATTGATGTGACCTAGTCTACTATGCCACAAGAAGGATCCGTTCATTTCTGAACTACTCCTCTTGTGTGTGTTCTATACACTTTGAACTGCGGTTTGATTTAGAACTTTTATGCCATTACATAACGTGCCTGATCCAATCAACTCTTGATTCAGGAAAATGTTCACAACATTATCCTCCAATACAAAATTATATACTTCTTTAACTTAATAAAGAAATCTGATGTAATGTTGTATATCAGGTTTAGCATGTAATAACATTTGTTCAGAATCAATGTATTTACCATTTGATAATACAAGGTGATATTTGCCAACTGATTTAGCTACAACAATTGCACCATTCTCTAACACTTAGAGATATATCACCCTATCCCAGTTCTCCACCTTTCTGTAGCCTATGTAACAGATTACATATGTAGGATCCTAATCCGGTATCTCATACCTAGGACGTAGAGGACATTGAGAAACAGTTCTTGGTAATGAACACACCCGAAGAATATGCATCAACATGCTTATTCCTCAATTGGGTTGCGTGGAAATCTGGATAATCCCCTATTGGGGGTGAGATCGTGCCGTGTCTAGGAGAGCCATTACACCAAGTCCTTGGCTAAGGCAGGTGAGAATTACTGGTAAGTATTCCAGTAGTTTCTCAGGGTGTTTAGGGCTACTCTTCGACACGACTTATACCGCTATTGGGGGTCTGACGTTACCAGCCCCCTAGACCCGATATGCGATGCTCATAGACGAACGGACCGGACTGTACGTATATTGTCACTGATAGGCTCAATAGGGTTCCAGGATGAGTTCGCTCATCAGGCTTCCCTTTCGGTCAATACATGGGCAACCGTTACGCACAGCTAGTGCCGCCGACGTGCTTGTGGTTAAACCCACTGCCAAGGTACTGACGAGTCTTTAGAGTCCCCCATAAATAGTTCCCAAGTTCAGGCGAAACGTTGTAGAGGCCGTATGGTTTTATGGCAGGGTTCGAAAATGCACGTGCACTTGTGCACGTGTCATATTTCGGACAGATAATACTGGTGGGGTTTGGTTTAAGCCAGATCCAAGTATTATATTGAGTCGGAATATTTCAGTCTCTCGTATTCTTATTCGGTCGGAATACAGATACGGGTATGTATATACAGGTGAGGGGTATTTTCGTAATCCGTTACGAGAATACTTTAGAAGATGCATTTATTTTGGTTAATCATTTTGGTTTAAATGATTAAATGGTTTTGGAAAGGGTGACTCATTTTGGTGACTCATTAATTCTAGAATGTTCACTAATGACTCATGTAATGAGTCATCTAGTGAGTCATTAAGTATTAATAAGTTTTGTTTTGGGTTTGGATATTTGAGGAGATATTTTCGTAAGATATTTTTCTTTGGTTTTTAATAAAACAACCTCATATATCTATTCACAAAATAGTGAGAAGAAAAACACAAGTTTATGAGCTTAGTTTTCTTTTGGCTCACTAGTGTTTCTTGAGTTCACAATTTCCAATCCTAAGCATCTTCTTCAACATCCACCCTAACCCTCTCATGTGATGAGAACCCTAGGGTGTTTGAGAAAAAGTATTCTACTCATTCTCTAATTCATCTTGGTCATCTCTTTTAGCAGACTTGATGACCGAGTTTCTTCGGTATAGAGGCGGGAGCCCGTTTAAATATCCGTTGATGTGGTGCCACCTCGATGAGGAGACAGGTGATCGGAGTTGCCGCGAGGAGCGTGGGATGATGGCTAAAGACCGAAGGACTCGGATCGATCGGTATAGCCTTTCTACCTCTTTATAGTTTGTTAGTTTAGCGTTAATGGCAAGATCCGGGTTATAGTATGCGATAGCGCCAGTTATAAAAGTTTTTGTGCCGCGTTTGGCGTCAGAATGACGGCCAGGGCGCTGCCGTAGACTTACATGGTATCACAGCCACGCCTTTAACCTTTACTAACTTGTTCTAACATGTTTAAAACATCGATCGAATGAAATTTCCAAAACCGCGATTTCAATGTTGAAGTTTCTATCGATTTTGTTTTGTCGTCTAAAAATTATTTTGAGCATCTCAGAAAATCGTGCAGGTTTTTTTAAGGATACTGTAGAAATTTGGTTCACTGTCTCCACAGTACTGCCGTGGAACTGCCGCACAAACCATGTTTCGGCCGCGGTTCCACCGCCATTTTGGAGCAACAGAGTACCCTTTTTCTACAGTAGTGTCTTTCATGGGGAATTTTGGTTTCTGGAATATTTTGTTTGGGCCCAGATTTTGTTTGAGTACTGCAGTTGTACTTGGGGCCCACTTCGGGAAGTTTTGTCGATCGGAATTTTAAACATGTTAGTTTACAGTACCTACATTATATCTCCGACTGTGAATGCCATTCGAGCGGTAAATTGCGTCTAATTGCTATAGCTCTTTTAGACGGGTTTGCGAACGTGACATTCGCGTTGATGTTATGTGTTGTGCTGTGATGTTGCGGATTTGTCGTGGTGGATAGCAGTGTGCAATGGTAGTGCAGTTTGGATTTATTTGTACATTTGATATTGCGGGACGAGCGTCCAACATGTGGACCGCCGCCACTGCCTGTTTGTATAATATTCTTTTCGGGCACGACCGGGCTGGGGTCGATGTACCCGTTGTACATATTTTCATTTCTATACTAGGTTTACCCTGAGACGGAGTGCATGGATAGCCGGGTTCTGAAAGGCAACGGGTCATCATCTCATGGCTTTGAGTGGCAGAGGGCCTCACTCTAGAATTGACAGACTATTCGCCGCACTCGTAGGGGGTACAGGTTGACCCAATGAAGGGTGCTTAAGTTACCGGATTCCGTGAAGTGTAGGGTGGTCCATTCACTTTGCTGTAGGGGGATGCCTCGCTTCAGGTTTTAGCGGGTAACTTTCCGCACCCGTAGGGGTCTAGGTTTCATTGCACAGGCTATCCACACGACCAGGGGAACGTCGGGTTTCAGCAGCGGCTCTGTGAAACCCGGGGATCCCAGATTATTTGTATTGTTCTGTGATACTTATTACTTTTCTGTAATGTTGCATATTATCATGCCTGAAGCGATTATTGTATATTGGTATATATACTAGTAGATGTTGTATATGTTTTACACCCGCGCTAGTCCAGTCCCCGCTCTGTCGTTAGTTAAGTAACCTAACGGGTGATGACGGGACCCAGTGGCAAATGCGGATGGCATATACGTACATTTTATTTTCGTTCTTTTCTGGTGTGATTAATTGATGGGACCACGCTGATTTTGATCAATGCGAAGGAAAACAAACCTGTTTGGACGTTGTTGGAACAGTTTTAAAAAGTGTTATTACAAGGACGTTTTCTTTTGTTTTGCATAGTGGTAATCAGTTGGAATATCCTGCACCTCATTCGACGAGGCAAGGGCCGAGATCCATTCACCGGGAGTGACCCCTTGGGCAGAAGTTTGTGTCAGGGTAATAACTTCACTATAGTCGATTACTTGTTGCTTTGCATCGCGGTATTCAATTGGAATATCCCGCACCTCATTCCACGAGGAAAGAGACGAGATCCCTTCACCGGGAGTGACCTCTTTGGCAAAGGTTTTCGCCACTATATTTTTATAAAAAGCTATCAGGTTCCTTCAGCGATATCAAGTTCGTTACGTTAAAGGTTTTTCGCCAAAAACCAGCCGTAGCCCTCCGTCATTTCATATGAATGGTCAGTAGTATTCAAGCTATGTTTGTTTGGCCCTTAGTCAAGACATAGTGATTGGTAGCTGCTGGGGTGTTCACATGTTGCATAGATAGATGCATTGGTTTGGGACAGCCATACAGCCTTGTTGGCCCTTAGTCAAGGGCGAGTACGGGTGGGTTCAAATTAACAAGATAATGACGGGAAGAACTTGACATGTGACTTATGATTTGTTGGCCTTTAGTCAAGGTCATAAGAGCATGGGGCAAAAAAATCTACATCGGAAGTTTATAAAGAAACTGAAACTTGCCAGGCATGCGCATACCTTCTGGAGTATGATAACATGAGTGGATTCCTTCACGTTATCATGCGATGAGAGTTGGATCCCGATTCCCACTGATGAGTTGGTTTACTCTTCGGGTGATCCCGATTGATTCTTCTTTCAGGTTTGGAGGAGAATTTGACAGTACAGTGGGGGGTTTCCTGATTAGATAAAATGATAACCATTCTGATCTAGGTTGGAGTGCACGCAGAGTGTTTCTTTTCTCTCTCTCTTTGGCAGCGACCATTTACCGACCCTAGACTATGACTCAGTGACCAAGTTGACCGAACCTTCTTAAAATATTGGCTTTTGGATTGTCTAAGTTGCATAAGTCATTGCCGCTCCTTCTTTTACCCTTTGCATTTCTCAGAACACCTCGTATCACTACGAACATCCACTTCCATTGGATAGACCCATCGTATGGTTATATACGAATTCGAAAGGACTTCTTCGAGGATGGATCCAGGTTCAGGAGAAATTGAATTAGTTTATTCAGTTGTCTTTTATCATCACCTTCTCTCAGGTTGCGAGGGCTCCGTAGTTCTGGAGAGTACACCTATTACGCTTATTGGATAGTCTTCTTCGAAACCATAGGCAGGTGCCGAAAGGTAGGGAATGAAGAAAATCAATTAGCCTAAGTAGGGTGTACAGAAGGTAATAAGTAAGGATAAAATAAAGGGATTAAAAAGAGGGCAAAGTAAATTGCGACTGCTATCATTCACGACTAAACCGCGTACTTCATCGCCACATCTACTTCACCTTTGCTTTTTTCCCCAGTTCGGGAGAAATAGAATAAGGTATTATTCAGTTGTCTTTTATCATCACCTTCTCTCAGGTTGCGAGTACTCCTAGAATTAGGAGAGTACACCTATTATGCTTACTGGATAGTCTTCTTCCAAACCATAGGCTGGTACCGAACGGTAGGGAAGGAAGAAAACCACTTAGCCTAAAGGGGTGTATAGAAAGCAATGAATAAAGACAAATAAAATGATTTGGAGAGATGGCAAAGAAATATACGGTTACAGTCATGAATAGATTTATGGAAGAGGCATTACTAGGAATAGCAGGATACTCCTACGAAACATTTTCATGTTTCAGTTTCACTGTGCATTGTTAAAGGAAAACTGATTTCCGATTAGATACTTATTCCAGGGTATATATTTACTAGGTATGATTCTAACATCTGTATGGTTTTACAGATGATGAGTGGGAGTAAGTTATTGGGAATAAGGTGATCATCCTCATTATATCGAAATTCGTTATAATTGGTGATATTTGAGGAAGTCGCCTGGGTTTTTGCCGGACGGCAAGTATTTGGTTTTGAGTATCCGTTGTTGTGCACCAATTTCAAACTGATATATCTGTACGTTTATTTTTATAAAGTGAGATATAAATTTTTGAAATTATGCCCGTGACATTTACCTATATCAGTTGACGATTGGGTAAGGAGCATTGAACAGCGGAGTAGTTCTTAACCATAATTACAGTTTTCAACCTACGATGCACATGTTTTGAGTTATTCGACTCAGAGGACTCATACAGAGCATTGTATGCTGTCCAGTGTCCATAAGGACAAAGGGGTTGGTCCTCGTACTATGTTCGGTTTACTTGTGACTTCTCTAGTTTTTAGACAAGTGTTTCATAGAAATACAATGTCTAAGTTTTGAGAAGTTATCGGTATAGGAATAAAGTAGAGAACCAGGTATCGCAAGTATCGGGATTCTTCAAAGAGATCGAAGATGTAGATACTTGTGATTGGTATTCAGTTGATAGTAATGTAGGACTACGGTAGCGCCCCGGCCGTCTATCCAAGGACAAAATGCGGAAACGAAAATTTTTCACAACTAGAAAACCGGCACTACCGCATCCTAAAAACCCGGATCGAACCATTAACATATACCTAGCTAACAAGAGAAAAGGTAGAATGCTATACCGAGCGATCCGTGTCCTTCGGTCTTCGGCCTCCACTCCGATCTCCTCGCGGAATCTCCGGTCTTCATCTCCTCGTCGGAACGGGCACCACATTGCCGGGTTCTTTTACGGGCTCCCACCTCTGGACTGAGGCAACTCGGGCACGAAGTTGGCGAGCCGACGTGCCCAAGGGTGCTGTAGGATAAGCGTACAATGTTTTGTCTCTTGGGGTTTGAAGTTGCCATTTTGATGGAGGAAATGAACAATAGAGATATACTTAGGAATTTTGGTGTAAGCTTAAAAATGAGAACAAGAATTTCTCACTTCACAAAAATGAATTCCACCCACCTTAATAGTGTGGCCGGCCCTTGCTAAATAAGGAGGGGAAAAAAGAATCTAGCATAAAGCAAAGTGTATGATAACAAGAAATATGTGTCACAACAACATCCTTTCAATCCAGTCTCATTAATGCAAAAGAAATGATGAAAAGAAAAAGCAAAGATGCTTAATCTATCATAATCCCTCTAATTGCAAGAAACTCTCTCCACAATGCTAATTTGCAAATATGCAAATTAGCCCCTCCACCACAAAAATTCGGCCGTGAAGGAACAAAGGAAAACTGGTCGGAACGGAATGCAAACTGACAACTTCAGAAAACTGATCCCGTAATAAATTACAGAAAAATCCCACGACTGTATATACATTCCCGTATTTCTATTCCCACTGAATACAAATGCAATGAGACAAAATCTACACTGTACAATACTAGGATCTGGCTTAAACCAAAGCCCGCTAGTATTATTCGTCCAATCACGATCCGTGCAATACCGCACGTATAAGTTCGAACCCTGCCATATCTCCATACGGTCTCTACAGCGTTTCGCCCGAAACTTGAGAAAACGGTCTGTGGGGGACTCTAAAGACTCGTCAATACTTTGGTTATGGATTTAACCACTAGCACGTCAGAGGTATTAGCTATATGTAACGGGCTACCAGGTATTGACCAAAAGGGACGTCGATGAGCGAACTCATCCTGACACCCTACTGAGCCTGTCAGTGACAATATCCGTACAGTCCGGTCCGTTCGTTTATGAGTATCGCATGGCGGGCCTAGGGGGTTGGTAAAAGTCAGACCCCCATAAGTGGTACAAGTAGTGTCGGAGTGTAGCCCAGAACACCCTGAGATACTACTGGAATACCTACCAGTAAATCTCCAGCCTCGACCGAGGGCTTTGTGTAATGGCTTTCCTAGACATAGCACGACCTCACCCCCAATACCGGGAGAGACGAACCCCTGCATATCCGCTCACTGCCTCCATGTGGCTCGGGACTGTACCCAACTAAAACCTGTTTGCACGATTCCTTTGAGCCGTGGTAGGGTAGTAATCAAAGTACAGTGGGAACTCACACGAGACAAATGACGATCTCATGTCGATGAACTAACCTGTACACATGTCACCAGGGAACTGCTATCTTACGTCAGGTATAATACCAACTAGCATGTTTCCGGCGAGTCATGTCCGGTGTACTCATAACCCAATGAGCACCTGTATACATCTTAGGTGAACCAACTGACACCAGTGGCTTGTGAGACCGGCCACCGCCCCTCGTCGGGGTCTCGACTGTATACACTAGTCTACTCTGGAGTATCGATGCCCTGTCTCGAAACTCCCATGACTAGGGACTATTTAAGGATGCGCTTATAGACCCCAGCTCCCACGTATATGATCGCCATCATACTGCTGGCCATCAAGCAAGAATCCTAAGGGCTCTATCAACGTGCAATAGTGACCTGTAAGGTCACCTGAAACAGTACACGATGATAAAGGCAAGCCAGATAGCATACTATCATCTTGAGTAAGACTGTCCTACCGGCATAGGTCCTCCCTCAATCATTGCAATCACGTGCCTGTGATCCAATAATTGACTCTGAGGGCACTATATCCAACAATCTCCCACTTGCACTCAAGGCTATTTATTGCGATGTCGCATACTCACAGCCCGTGTGATACCGAACACCCAACTCCTCTACTAATCAGTCTCACAAAACCCGTTTGCGAAACTATTGCTTTCGAGGAATAGCCTCAGTGAGTGGATCCGCCCTGATGTTTCTTTTTATGTCTCTCTTTATCTCAAGTTCGCGGAGAAAGCCATCTCCCAAAATGAGCAATACCTGTCTTAGAATATGTCTGGATATCTGATGGGACCTAGTTCATAAATGAACTCCAAATCCAAACTTCTTAGACTGTATCATCAACTGAACTTAATCAGTATCCAGCTCCATGCCTCCCTCAGTATCCGCTTGGACCACCTGTCCAAAATACTGCCTCTTGTCATAGGGAAAACTATAACTCTAACAGTCATTCTGTCATCCATGTCACCTTGGAAGCCTGGAATGATAACTGTCTCCCAAATGAGGTTGTCGTTATCATATCCCTAGAACATCCACTTATGTTCTAAAACAGCTTCCGAATGTTTCTCCAGGATTGGATCAATATCAACTTATTGCGTCTAGTGCAAAAAACATCTGGTGTGGTATTTGACATCTCATGATTGATTCAATTGCCTAAGCAAGTGATCTGCCAATCATGCACATCCCTCTCCCCTTTAGTCTGTAAGACACCTTTAGAGAGGGTGACTCCATCACCTGCAGGTATACTACCGTGCCAGGAGTCGTCCATTCTAAAACACCTGTAGAATGCTGTCTAAGTACCCAGATTGGGAAAGTACCCAAATCTAGATCTAAAACCATAGATCAAGTGACCAGAATGTCAGATATAATATCCAAGTCCTATGTGGAGGAACCACTGTGTGACAACTAAAGTATAACCGATCGAAGTATAGGAATTTCACTTCCTACTCTATGTATGTCATCCTAATACCACGACATCACACCCTACTACCTTCTTAACAGATCCATCCCCTATTCTGATGAAGTCAAACCTATGACTGTCACATCAGAAATAGATGATCTATCTCTGCTATATCTGTTTTAGTCTATATATAGACATAAGCTACTTGTCCACCAATGCTTTTGCTGCTCCCACTGACTACGACAACCCTCTGGCAGAGTCATATACACGTGCACTTCCAAAGCCAGTTCAGAGCGACGCTATACTCTTCCTCCTGCCGGGTCTCACAGTCTGGAACAACAACAATGGCAAGTCTGGGTAAACAAGAACCTCCCTGCCACCGTCTTTGAGGCTACTGGAGTACCTCTCGAGTGCCTGAGGTTACCCACCATATCTGCGGAGTGGCCAATGGAATGTCAAGCCAGATTGAATCTTTAGGTTCTTATCAAATTTTCAGTAATCGTTTGCGGTTCTGGAATCACTTCCACTTCTACCATACTCCCACTACTGTTTTCTGAAAAAAATCCATTTTTATTAAAACTGTGGCAAGTCTAGAACAATATCACTATTGATCTTCCAGATGGTAGAAAGTCAACCCTCGTCATAGCCCGGGTCAACCCACAAACAGCCATTACAGAAACGTGCCTTGAGTTATCCGGAGTCTGGTTTTAAGCATAAGCCGGACAGCTCCCCGTATCTTAACATCGTTAAGATATGAATTGTTCTATATCCAATACAGAAACAGAGGCACTTATTTAATTGAACCAGATTCAAATCATGCAACTGTCTCCAGTGCATGTCAACTAAATGGAGAGAGGACGATCAGCGTTACTCAACTTAGGAGTGCTTCCAATTATGAGTGACCTGAAAGAGAAGCAAGTTCTCTTAATCATTACTATCAACTGAATACCATACACAAGTATCTACATCCTCGATCACCTTGAAGAATCCCGATACTTGCAATACCTGGTTCTCTACTTTATTCCTATACTTATAACTTCTCAAAACTTGGACCTTGCATTTCTACGAAACACATGTCTAAGAACTAGAGAAGTCACAAGTAAACAGAATATAGTACGAGTACCAACCCCTCTGTCCTCATGGATACTGGACAACATACAATACTCTGTATAATTCCCCTGAGTCTAATAACTCAATCCCTGTGTGTCGTTGGTTGAAAATTGTACTATGGTTATGAAGAGTTACACCACTGTTTAATGCTCCTTACCTAACCATCAACTGATATAGGTAAATGTCATGGACATAACTTCAAAAAGGTATATCTCACTCTATAAAAATAGACATACAGATATATCAATTTGAAATTGGTGCATAACAGCGGATATTCAAAACCAAATATTTGTCGTCCGGCAAATAACCCAGGTGATTTCCTCAAATATCATCAATTACAACGAATCCCGATATAATGAGGATAATCACCCAATTCCCAATAACTTACTCCCACTCATCATCTGTAAAACCATACAGATGTGAGAATCAAACCTGGTAAATACATACCCTAGAGCAAGGGCTAATTGGGAAATCAGTTTTCTTTTAAGAATACACAGTGAAACTGAAACATGTAAATGTTTCGAAGGGGTATCCTGGTATTCCTAGTAATGCCTCTTCCATTATCCAGACTCACAACTGTAACCGCCTATTTCTATGCCACATCTCCAAATCCCTTTATATGTTTTTAGTCGTTACCTTCTGTACACCCCTTTAAACCCACCGTTGCCGGTCCCAAGTCCGGATGAGAAAGGGTGAGGGTTGTGGTAGGCTTGTGACAGCCAACGTCAAACTTTGTCACATTCTATGACATGAACCATAATAAGAATATCGTTGGGGCGTCCCCTACTCAGCGACGCGCTACATCGGATCCCGGGTGTAGTGTTAAATATGCAAGGGCTTCTAGGTCGTCGTCCAGATGCGGCGCGCTACATTGGACCCCGGGTGTAATGACAAATAAGCAAGGGTCGTCGTCCAGAGACGGCGCGCTACATCGGACCCCGGGTGTAGTGACAAATAAGCAAGGGTTGTCGTCTACAGACGGCGCGCTACATCGGACCCCGGGTGTAGTGACAAATAAGCAAGGGTCGTCGTCCAGAGACGGCGCGCTACATCGAACCCCGGGTGTAGTGACAAATAAGCAAGGGTCTCATAGGATCCGTCTAGCTTCCTGGAACATAGGTTCCCTTACGGGTAGACTAATAGAATTAGTGGAGGTGATGATTAGGAGGAGAGTTGGTATTATGTGTTTGCAAGAAACTAAGTGGGTAGGTGAAAAGAGTAGAGTCATAGAGCCTTGGGGTTATAAGCTTTGGTATACGGGTAGAGATAAAAATCGTAATGGGGTAGGCATAATCATAGATAGACGGTTGCTTGAGGATGTAGTTGAGATTAGGAGAAAAGGTGATAGAATTTTACTGGTTAAGCTTATTCTAGGTGGAGAGATCCTTAATGTTATCAGTGCTT
This sequence comes from Agapanthus africanus, assembly GCA_030015575.1. Classification (NCBI taxonomy): domain Eukaryota; kingdom Viridiplantae; phylum Streptophyta; class Magnoliopsida; order Asparagales; family Amaryllidaceae; genus Agapanthus; species Agapanthus africanus. The sequence goes on from JASDDO010000031.1 coordinate 106,919,188, forward strand.
ATGCACCACAGACAGGTCTTGATGACGCTAGTAAGCGTCTATTCTGGGAGGATTTAGACGAGGTGGTGCAAAGTATACCTAGTGGAGAGAAGTTATTTATTGGTAGTGATCTTAATGGACATGTAGGTACTAGTCGTAGTGGGTTTAATACTATCCATGGAGGTTTTGGTTTCGGACAAAGGAATGAAGTAGGTGACTCGATTCTAGATTTTGCTTTATCTTATGACTTGATCTTAGCAAACACCTGGTTTAGGAAAAGAGAGTCCCACCTTATCACTTTTAGGAGCGGATCAAGTGCTAGTCAAATAGACTTTTTTCTGACGAGAAGAATAGATAGAGGTTGTTGTATCGACTGTAAGGTAGGGCCAGGTGAGAGTGTAACCACTCAACATAGACTTTTAGTTCTAGATTTTCGATTTAGAAGAGAACCTAGGAAGATTAGACGTAAGGTAGAGCCTAAAATTAAATGGTGGCGATTGAAAGAAGGTAACCAAAAGGCTTTTATAGATCGTGTAGTACAAGAAGCGGATTGGCAGTCAGAAGATGATCCAGACAAAACATGGAACAAAATGGCTAGTTGTATCAAGAAAGTAGCTAGAGATCTACTTGGTGAGTCGAGAGGTGGTGCTCCACCATCTAAGGACATATCATAGTGGAATGAAGATGTAAAGGCTGCTATTAAAATTAAAAGGGATTCTTATAAAGATTTGAAGAAAAGTAGAGATGTGGAGAGATTTGAGAAGTACAAAATGGCTAAAAAGGAAGTTAAGAAAGCTGTTCGAGAAGCTAAATCTAAGGTCTACAAGGAGGTGTATGAGAAATTAGACACTAAAGAGGCTGCAAATGATATATACCGGATTGCTCGAATGCGGGAAAGGAAGACTAGAGACTTATGTGCGGTGAAGTGTGTCAAAAATGAAAATCAGAAGGTTTTAGTTCGAGATGAGGATATCAAGGAAAGATGGAGAGATTATTTTGACAAATTGTTCAATGAGACTTTAGTAAGAATTTGGATGGACTTGTCGTTCAATCTCAAGATATAAATCGTGATTTCATGCGTAAAATAAGACTTCCTGAGGTTAAAGAAGCTTTGAACATAATGGGTTTAAGAAAAGCGGTTGGTCCTGACGGGATTCCTATCGAGATTTGGAGATGCTTAGGAGAAATAGGCGTTAAATGGTTGACAGATCTGTTTAATAAGATTTGGCAGACAAAAAAGATGCCAAATGAATGGAGGAAAAGTATCCTTGTGCCTATCTACAAGAATAAGGGTGACATTCAAAGTTGCTCAAACTACCGTGGAATAAAACTGATGTGTCACACCATGAAACTTTGGGAGAGAGTGATTGAACACAGGCTAAGGAAGGATATTAAGATAACAGAGAACCAATTTGGGTTCATGCCTGGACGATCGACGACAGAGGCGATTCATTTGCTTCGTCAACTTGTCGAGCGCTTTCGAGAGAGGAGAAGAGATTTGCATATGATATTTATTGATTTAGAAAAAGCGTACGACAAGGTACCTAGAGAGGTATTATGGGGGACAATGATGAAGAAGGGGGTCCCCGTCAAGTATATTGACATAATCAAGGATATGTACGACGGAGTAGTGGCAAATGTCAGAACTTGCGGCGGCTTAACAAGTGATTTTCCGATTACTATTGGTTTACATCAAGGATCTGCATTAAGTCCATTCCTGTTTACCATCGTGATGGATGAGCTTACTAGAACTATCCAAGATGAGGTCCCTTGGTGTATGGTATTCGCTGATGATATTGTTCTAGTAAATGAGACGAAAGCAGGGGTTAATGCCAAATTGGAATTATGGAGGCAAACATTGGAATCTCGGGGATTCAGATTGAGCAGGTCCAAGACAGCATATATGCACTGCAAATTTAGTAGCCAGAGAAGTCAAAACCATATTGGTATAACATTGGAAGGGCAAGAGATATCACCGAGCGACCAGTTTAGATATCTAGGTTCCATCATCCAAAGGAATGGGGAGATCGATAGTGATGTTAATCAAAGGATCCAAGCTGGTTGGTTGAAATGGAGGAGTGCAACAGGGATTTTGTGTGATCGTAACTTTCCGTTAAAATTGAAAGGGAAGTTTTATCGGAGCGCTATTCGGCCCGCCTTATTATATGGTACAGAATGCTGGGATCCTAAGAAGCATCATACACAGAAGATGCACGTAGCGGAGATGCGCATGCTTCGTTGGATGTGCGGTAACACTAGAAAAGATAAGGTGCGAAATGAGGATATTCGTGCAAAAGTTGGTGTAGCACCCGTGGAGGAGAAGATGCGGGAAAACCGGCTAAGATGGTTTGGTCATGTGTGACGCAGACCTATGGAAGCACCGGTTTGACGAATAGATACTCTCGATATGGGCAATGGCAAAAGGGCAAAAGGGAGACCGAAGAAAACATGGTTGGAGGTGATACGAAACGATATGGTTGCCAAAGGACTCAATGAAAGTATATTCTTCGATAGAAGTGAGTGGAGACAGAGGATTCATGTGCTGGACCCGGCATGATTCTCATGTTGGTTCATGTAGCCTACCCCATATGCTTGGGATAAAAGGCTCAGTTGTTTTTGTACCTTCTGTACACCCCTTTAGGCCAAATGGTTTTCTTCCTTCCCTACCGTTCGGCACCTGCCTATGGTTTGGAAGAAGACTATCCAATAAGCATAATGGGTGTATTGTCATAATCCTAGGAGCACTCGCAATGCGAGAGAAGGTGAATATAAAAGACAACCGAATAAACCTTATTCCTATTTCTCCCGAACCAGAATCCATCCCCGAACTGGAACAAGTTCCTTTCGAGTTCGTATATAACCATACGATGGAGTATCCAAATAACTGTGGATCTTCATAGTGATACGAAGTGTCCTGGAGAAATAAAAAGGTGAAGTGGGAGTGGTAATGAAATACTTGGTTTGGTCATGAATAGAAGTCGCAATTTACTTTGCCCTCTTACTAATCCCTTTATTTGTCTTTACATAATACCTTCTGCACACCATCGTTAGGCTAATTGGTTTTCTTCATTCCCTACCGGTCGGCACCTGCCTATGGTTTGGAAGAAGACTATCCAATTTGCGTAATAGGTGTACTGTCCTAATCCAAGGAGCACTCGCAACCTGAGAGAAGGTAAAAGGAAAAGACAACTGAATAGTCCTATTTGTTTTCGCCAGAACCAGAAAGCATCCTCGAATAAATTCCTTCGAGTTCGTATATAACCATACAATGGTTTTATCCAATGGAAGTGGACGTTCGTAGTAATACGGGGTGTTTTGGAGAAAAGGGTAAAAGTATGAGTGGCAAAAAGGTTTGCAACTCTGACAATCCAAAAGCCAGTGTTTAAGAAGGTTCGGTTAACTTGGTTACTGAGTCATAGTCAAGGGTTGGGTCATGGTCGCTGCCAAAGAGAGAGAGAAAAGAAACACTCAGCGTGCACTCTAACCTAGATCAGAATGGTTACCAATTTATCTAATCAGGAAACCTCCCACTGTAATCTCAAATTCTCCTCCAAACCTGAAAGAAGAATTAGTCGGGATCACCGAGGAGTAAACCAACTCATCAGTGGGAATCGGGATCCAATTATCATCGCATGATAACATGACGGAATCCACTCACATTATCACACTCCAGAAGGTATGCGCATGCCTGGCAAGTTTCAGTTTCTTTAGAAACTCCCGATGTGTGTTTTTACCCTTAGGACCCAAGTGACCTTGACGGAGTCAACAAATCAAAGAGTCCTAGTCAAGTTCAACCCGTCATTATCTGGATTGCATTAAACCCACCCGTACGTGCCCTTGACGGAGTCAACAAGGCCGTACGACTGTCCTAATCAATCCCATTTATACAACAAACAAGCACCACTTAGCTACCGTACAATACGCCTTGACGGAGTCAACAAACGCAGCACGAATACTAAACAATACCCGTAAGAAATGACGGAGGGCTACGGCTGTTTTTTGGCAAAAAACCTTTAACATAACGAACTTGATTTTGTTGAAGGAACTGCATAGCCTTTTTATAAAAAATACAGTGACGAAAACTTTTGCTAAAGAGGTCACTCCCGGTGAAGGGATCTCGGCTCTTTCCCCGTAGACTGAGGTGCAGGATATTCCAACTGAATACCACGATGCAAAGCAAAAAGTAATCGGCTATAGTGAAGTTATTACCCTGACGCAAACTTCTGTCCAAGGGGTCACTCCCAGTGAAGGGATCTCGGCCCTTGCCTCGTCGACTGAGGTGTTGGATATTCATAGAGGAATACCACTGTGCAAAATAAAAGAGAACGTCCTTACAATAACAGCTTTTTTTTGAAAAATTGTTCCAACAACATCAGAATAGGTTTGTTTAGCTTGCATTGATCCGAATCAACGCAGTCCCATCAATTGATCACACCAATAAAGAACGAAAATACGATGTACGTATATGCCACCCGCATTCGCCACTGGGTCCCGTCATCACCCGTTAGGTTACTTAACTAACGACAGAGCGGGGACTGGACTAGCGCGGATGCAAAACATATACAACATCTACTAGTATATATATCAATATATAATATTCTCTCAAGGCGTGATAAAATGCAACATCACAGAAATGTAATAAGCATCACAGAATAATACAGATATCTGGAAGCCCCGGGTATCACAGAGCCGCTGCTGAAACACGACGTTCCCCTGGTCGTGTGGATAGCCTGTGCAATGAAATCCTAGACCCCTACGGGCGAGGAGAGTTACCCGCCAAAACCTGAAGCGAGGAAGCCCCCTTCAACGACGTGAATGGACCACCCAGCACTTCACGGAATCCGGTAACTTGAGCACCCCTCCTTGGGTCAACCTGCCCCCTACGAGTGCGGCGAATAGCCCGCCAATTCTAGAGTGAAGCCCTCTCCGTCTCAAAGCCATGAGATGCGGGCTCGTTGCCCTCTAGAACCCGGCTATCCGTGCACCCCTCCGCGGGGTAATCCTAGTACAGAAAGTAAAATATACAATGGGTACATCGACCTCAGCCCGGTCGTGCCCCAAAAGAATAATATACAAATAGGCAGTAACGGCAGTCCACATGTCGGACGCTCGCCCCGCAATATCAAATGTATATATAAAACAAAACTGTACTACCATTGCATCTAGGCTATCCCCCACGACCAATCCACAACATCACAGCACAATACAGAACATCAACGTAAATGTTACGTTCGCAAATCCGTCTAAAAGGGCTATAGCAGTTAGATAGGATTTACCGATCAAATGATATTCACGGCCCCAGATATAATATAAAAACTGTGAACTAACATGTTTAAAATTTTTCGATCGATCAAATTTACCGAAGTGGGCCCCAAGCACAACTGTAGCACTCAAAGAAAATCTGGGCCCAAACAGTATATACCAAAAACCCTAATTTCATGTCAAAAACCCACTGTACAAATTTGGTGCAGAGAAGCTATATTTCGGCGGCGAAACCGCGGCCAAAATGGGGTTATGGCCGCGGTTCCACGGATCAACTGTAGGATCAGGGTGCCAAATTTTTACAGTGTTCTCAAAAAACCCTGCTCGTATTTTTACAATGTACCAAATAATTTTTTAAGCACTGCAAAAATTCGACAGAAACTGGTAAATGGAAATGCGGTTTTTGGAAAATCCGTTCGATCGAACTTGTAAACACGTTAGAGCAAGCTAGCCTAGGTTAATGGCGTGGCTCTGATACCATGTAGGACTACGGTAGCGCCCCGGCCGTCTTTCCGAGGCTAAAATGCGGAAACGAAAAGTTTTCACAACTAGAAAATCGGCACTACCGCATCCTAAAAACCCGGATCGAACCATTAACCTATACCTAGCTAACAAGAGAAAGGGTAGAATGCTATACCGAGCGATCCGTGTCCTACAGTCTTCGGCCTCCACTCCGATCTCCTCGCGGAATCTCCGGTCTTCATCTCTTCGTCGGAACGGGAACCACATCGCCGGGTTCTTTTACGGGCTCCCACCTCTGGACCGAGGCAACTCGGGCACGAAGTTGGCGAGCCGACGTGCCCAAGGGTGCTGTAGGATAAGCGTACAATGTTTTGTCTCTTGGGGTTTGAAGTTTCCATTTTGATGGAGGAAATGAACAATAGAGATATACTTAGGAATTTTGGTGTAAGCTTGAAAATGAGAACAAGAATTTCTCACTTCACAAAAATGAATTCCACCCACCCTAATAGTGTGGCCGGCCCTCGCTAAATGAGGAAGGAAAAAAAGAATCTAGCATAAAGCAAAGTGTATGATAACAAGAAATATGTGTCACAACAATATCCTTTCAATCCACTCTCATTAATGCAAAAGAAATGATGAAAAGAAAAGGCAAAGATGCTTAATCTTTCATAATCCCTCCAATTGCAAGAAACCCCCTCCACAATGCTAATTTGCAAATATGCAAATTAGCCCCTCCACCACAAAAATCCGGCCGTGAAGGAACAAAGGAAAACTGGCCGGAATGGAATGCAAACTGGCAACTTCAGAAAACTGATCCCGTAATAAATTACAGAAAAACCCAGCGACTGTATATACATACCCGCATTTGTATTCCCACTGAATACAAATGCAATGAGACAAAATCTACACTGTACAATACTAGGATCCGGCTTAAACCAAAGCCCACTAGTATTATCCGTCCGATCACGATCCGTGCAATACCGCACGTATAAGATCGAACCCTGCCATATCTCCATACGGCCTCTACAGCGTTTCACCCGAAACTTGAGAAAACGGTCTGTGGGGGACTCTAAAGACTCGTCAATACTTTGGTTGTGGATTTAACCACTAGCACGTCAGAGGTATTAGCCATACGTAATGGGCTACCAGGTATTGACCAAAAGGGACGTCGATGAGCGAACTCATCCTGACACCCTACTGAGCCTGTCAGTGACAATATCCGTACAGTCCGATCCGTTCGTCTATGTGTATCGCATGGCGGGCCTAGGGGGTTGGTAAAAGTCAGACCCCCATAAGCGGTACAAGTCATGTCGGAGTGTAGCTCAGAACACTTTGAGATACTACTGGAATACCTACCAGTAAATCTCTTGCCTCGGCCGAGGGTTTTGTGTAATGGCTCTCCTAGACACAGCACGACCTCACCCCCAATACCGGGAGAGACGAACCCATGCAGATCCGCTCACTGCCTCCATGTGGCTCGGGACTGTACCCAACTAAAACCTGTTTGCACGACTCCTTTGAGACGTGGTAGGGTAGTAATCAAAGTACAGTGGGAACTCACACGAGACAAATGACGATCTCAGGTCGATGAACTAACCTGTACACATGTCACCAGGGAACTGCTATCTTACGTCAAGTATAATAACAACTAGTATGTTCCCGGCGAGTCCTGTCCGGTGTACTCATAACCCAATGAGCACCTGTATACATCTTAGGTGAACCAACTGACACCAGTGGCTTGTGAGACCGGCCACCGCGCCTCGTCGAGGTCTCGACTATATACACTAGTCTACTCTGGAGTATCGATGCCCTGTCTCGAAACTCCCACGACTAGGGACCATTTAAGGATGCGCTTATAGACCCTAGCTCCCATGTATATGATCGCCATCATACTACTGGCCGTCAAGCAAGAATCCTAAGGGCTCTATCAACGTGCAATAGTGACCTGTAAGGTCACCTGAAACAGTACACGATGATAAAGGCAAGCCAGATAGCATACTATCATCTTGAGTAAGACTGTCCTACCGGGATAGGTCCTCCCTCAATCATTGCAATCACGTGCCTGTGATCCAATAATTGACTCTGAGGGCACTATATCCAATAAGTAATGGTTTTGAGAAACTTGTTTCTCTTTCAGGTTATTCATAATTGGATGCATTCCTAAGTTGAGTAATGCTGATTAGCCTCTTTCCATTAACTTGATATGCAATGGAGACAACTACATGATTTGAATCTGGTTCCAATTAAATAAGTGCCAAAGTTTCTATATTGGATATAGAATGGTTCATATCTTAACGATGTTAAGGTACGGGGAGTTGTCCGGCTTATGATTAAAACCAGACTCTGGATAACTCAAGGCACATTTCTGTAATGGCAGCTTGTGGGTTGGCCCAGGCTATGACGAGGGTTGACTTTCTACCATCTGGAAGATCAATGGTGATATTGTTCTTGACTAGCCATAGTTTTAGTAAAATGGATTTTTTCAGAAAACAGTAGTGGGAGTATGGTAGAACTGGAAGTTATTCCAGAACCGCAAACGATTACGGAAAATTTAATAGGAACTAAAGATTCAATCAGGTTTGACATTCCATTAGCCACTCCGTAGATATGATGGGTAACCTCAGGCACCCAAGAGGTACTTTGGTAGCCTCAAGGATGGTGACAGGGAGGTTCTTGTTTACCCAGACTTGACACTACTGTTGTTCCACGCTATGAGACCTGTAGGAGGTTAAGTATTGCGTCGTTCTAAACTAGCTTTAGAAGTGCACGTATATATTATTCTGCCAGAGGGTTGTTGTGGTCAGTGGGAGCAGATGAAGCATAGTGGGCAAGTAACTTATGTCTATTTATAGACTAGAGCAAATATAGCGGAGATAGATCGTCTAATTTTGATGTGACAGTCATGGCTTTGACTTCATCAGAATAGGGGATGGATTTGTTAAGAAGGTAGTAGGGTGTGATATCCTGGTATTTGGATGACATACATAGAGTAAGAAGTAAAATTCCTATACCGCGATCGGTTATACTGTGGTTGTCACACAGTTGTTTCTCCACAAAGGATATGGATATAATATCTGACATTCTGGTTACTAGATCTATGGTTTTAGATCTAGATTTGGGTAGTTTCCCAATGTGGGTACTTTGACAGTATTCTAATAGTATTTTAGAATGGACGACTCCTAGCATGGTGGTGTACCTGCAGGTGATGGAGTCTCCCTCTCTAAAGGTGTCTTACAGACTAAAGGGGATAAGGATGTGCATGATTGGCATATCACTTGCTTAGGCAATTGAGTCAATCGTGAGATGTCAAGTACCACACCAGATGTTGTTTTTGCACTAGATGTGATAAGTTAATATTAATCCAATCCTGGAGAAACATACGGAAGCAGTTTTAGAACATAAGTGGATGTTCTAGGGATTTCATGACGGCAGCCTCCTTCGGGAGACGGTTATCATTCCAGGCTTCCAAAGGTGACATGGTTGACAGAGTGATTGTCAGAGTTATAGTTTTCCTTCTGACGAGGGGCAGTATTATGGATAGGTGGTCCAAGAGGATACTATGGGAGGCATGGTGCAGGATACTGATTAGGTTCAGTTGTCGATACAGTCTAAGAAGTTTGGATTTGGAGTTCATTTACGAACAAGGTCCCATCAGATATCCAGACATATTCTAAGATAGGTATTACTCAATTCGGGAGATGGGTTTCTCCGCGAACTTGAGATTAAGAGAGACATAGAAAGATACATCAGGGCGGATCCACTCACTGAGGCTATTTCTCGAACACAAGAGTTTTTACAAACGTGCTTTGTGAAACTGATTAGTAGAGGAGTTGGGTGTTCGGTGTTACACGGGCTGTGAGTATGCGATATCGCAATAATTAGCCTTAAGTGCAAGTGGGAGATTGTTGGATGTAGTGCCCTCAAAGTCAATTATTAGATCGCAGGTACGTGATTGCAATGATTGAGGGAGGACCTATACCGGTAGGACAGTCATACTCTTGATGATAGTATGCTATCTGGTTTGCCTTTATCAGTCGTGTACAGTTTTAGGTGACATGATCACTATTACACGTTGATAGAGCACTTAGGATCCTGCTTGACTACCAACAGTATGATGGAGATCATATACGTGAGAGTTGGGTAGTCTATAAGCACATCCTTAAAAGTGGTCCATAGTCGTGGGAGTTTCAAGATAGGGCATCGATACTCCGGAGTAGACTAGTGTATACAGTCGAGACCCTGACGAGGGGCGGTGGACGGTCTCATAAGCCACTGGTGTCAGTTGTATCACCTAAGATGTATATAGGTGCTCATTGGGTTATAAGTACACCGGACAGGACTCGCCGGTAACCTGCTAGTTGGTATTGTACCTAGCGTCAGATAGCAGTTCCCTGGTGACATGTGTACATGTTAGTTCATCGACCTGAGATCATCATTTGTCTCGTGTGAGTTCCCACTGTGCTTAGATTACTACCCTACCACGGTTCAAAGGAGTCGTGCAAACAGGTTTTAGTTGGGTATAGTCCCGAGCCACATGGAGGCAAGTGAGCGGATCGACAGGGGATTCGTCTCTCCCGGTATTGGGGGTGAGATCGTGCTGTGTTTAGGAGAGCCATTACACCAAGTCCTTGGCCAAGGCAGGTGGTAAGTATTCCAGTAGTTTCTCAGGGTGTTCAGGGCTACTCTCCGACACGACTTATACCGCTATTGGGGGTCTGACGTTACCAGCCCCCTAGGCCCGATATACGATGCTCATAGACGAACGGACCGGACTGTACGTATATTGTCACTAATAAGCTTAGTAGGGTTCCAGGATGAGTTCGCTCATCAGGATTCCCTTTCGGTCAATACATGGGCAGCCGTTATGCACAGCTAGTGCCGCTGACGTGCTTGTGGTTAAACCCACTGCCAGGGTACTGACGAGTCTTTAGAGTCCCCCACAAATAGTTTCCCAAGTTCGGGCGAAACGTTGTAGAGGCCGTATGGTTTTATGGCACGGTTCTAAAATGCACGTGCACTTGTGCACGTGTCATATTTCGGACAGATAATACTGGTGGGGTTTGGTTTAATCCGGATATAAGTATTATACTGAGTCGGAATATTTCAGTCTCTCGTATTCGTATTCGGTCGGAATACGGATACATGTATGTATATACAGCTGAGGGGTATTTTCGTAATCCGTTACGAGAATACTTTTGAAGATGCATTTCTTTTGGTTAATCATTTTGGTTTAAATGATTAAATGGTTTTGGAAAGGGTGACTCATTTTGGTGACTCATTAATTCTAGAATGTTCACTAATGACTCATGTAATGAGTCATCTAGTGAGTCATTAAGTATTAATGAGTTTTGTTTTGGGTTTGGATATTTGAGGAGATATTTTCATAAGATATTTTGCTTTGGTTTTTTATAAAACAACCTCATATATCTATTCACAAAAGAGTGAGAAGAAAAACACAAGTTTATGAGCTTAGTTTTCTTTTGGCTCACTAGTGTTTCTTGAGTCAACAAGTTCCAATCCTAAGCATATTCTTCAACCTCCACCCTAATCCTCTAATGTGATGAGAACCCTAGGGTGTTTGAGACAAAGTATTCTACTCATTCTCTACTTCATCTTGGCCATCTCTTTTAGCAGACTTGATGACCGAATTGCCTCGGTATAGAGGCGGGAGCCCGTTTAAAGATCTGTTGACGTGGTGCCACCTCGACGAGGAGACAGGAGATCGGAGTTGCCGCGAAGAGCGTGGGATGATGCCTAAAGACCGAAGGACTCGGATCGATCGGTATAGCCTTTCTACCTCTTTACAGTTTGTTTGTTTAGCGTTAATGGCAAGATCCGGGTTATACTATGCGGTAGCGCCAGTTATAAAAGTTTTTGTTCCGCGTTTGGCGTCAGAATGACGGCCGGGGCGCTACCGTAGACTTACATCTCCCTCGTTCCCAAAATTCCTAAAATTCCTAAAATTCCCTGTGATCTCTTTCCCGCATCTGCATTTTTCTCGTCGTCGCCAGCGCCCTCCGTTCTCGTCGTCGCCACCGCCCTCGTTCTTCCTCGTCGCCGATTGCGCGCGTCGTCGACCGCCGATCGAGCGTCTCCGTCTTCTCCTCCACCGCCTACAGGTTAGTAAATCTCCAATTAAACATAATTTTGATGATTTTAGGGCTAGGGTTCTGGGTTTGGGTATCGATGAGGGTTAGGGTTAGGCATCGGTTGGGGTTAGGGTTAGGGTTAGGGTTCGGTTGGGGTTTGGTGTTGGGGTTGGGGTTCGGCTGGGGTTGGGGTTGGGGTTGGGGTTAGGGTTAGGGTTAGGGTTGGGGTTCGGCTGGGGCTGGGGCTGGGGATAATAAAACCCCACTCCAACCTGTCAAAAGCTTTTTCCATATCCAATTTGAAGAGGATATTATGACCTCTTGTTTTTCTGTTAATATCTTGAGCAAGTTCTTATGCTAAAACTATATTTTCTGCAGTAGTTTTATCTTTTGTGAATGCTCCTTGATTCTGAGAAATGATTTTTAGCAATAGAGTAGCTAGTTTGTCTGATCGAAGCTTGGTGAAAATTTTGTATAGAAAATTACAAAGGTTTATAGGCCTATAATCGATGATGGAGCGACAGTTTTCCATTTTGGGAATAAGACAAACGAGAGTAGAATTAACAGCCTTGGGCACCTCTTTATGTTGGAAAAAATATTTCCCAGCTTCCAAAAGATCTTCACTAATAATCTGCCATGCAGCCAAATAGAACTTGTCAGAGAACCCATCAGGACTTGGAGCACTATTTGGATCCATATTCTTAATACAACTGTGTAGCTCTTCAATAAAAGGAATATCATTAGGTATTTTATTTTCAACATCTGAAATCATATTAGAAATGATATGTCTACAATCAAATTCTGCATTTATATTTTGTGAAATAAAAGCTTTTTCAAAATGAGAACCTGCCATATGAACAATCTGTTTATGCACCTCAAAACAAATGCCTTCTACATTTTGCAACTTTGTAATTCTGTTTCAACATCTTCTGACATTAACCCAACAATGAAAGAATTTGGTATTTTTAGCACCATCTGAAATCTATTTTATCCTTGATTTATGTCTCCAAAAAAATTAAGGAAGGTTGTGTTTGTTATATCAAAAACCTTTTTGTTGAACCCAACAGGTCAAAACTTAGAGTTGTTATAGATAGCTCTTACATGTTTTTGAATACATGTACCATTGTTAAGAGAGTGCAAGGTGGAGAACAATAATTTGTTTCAACGGCACGTTTTTCAAGTTAAAACTAATATATGATATTCGATGATAATATGAAACTTTCATATTCTCATTGATACTCATATATGAAACTCAAAGCGTCGCTTAGTCCCCGTCTATCGGTTAACATACGTTCGATATTCGTCGTGACATAGAACTATACGAAGGTTGTTAAATATCGGATGGTATAGCTCGGTACTAACAACCGTCGTGTAGTCTATGTGACGAGAAGATTCAATCGTATGATAACCGATAGATTTGTCTGGTGTGGACAAGTTAGGAATGTATAAAGCAAACACCTGCATTCACTTGTGTTTTCATCCGTTTCGAGATATTTCATCGGTACTTTTCCGCTGGTTCTCCGTATACAAAGATAGATTAGATGTTCATTTCAACGTTGTTTCACAGCTTTGAAATGATTATCTATTCTATTACAGTGTACTTGGAGAACAGTGGGTAGGTGCTGCCGAAATTTACTCAAAACGGTTGAAAGCACAAGCGAATGGGTGTTCGCTCTATACATTCTTAATGGGATAGAAGCCTTACCCCCGACAGCCGAAATACACACATACAACAAGAATACACAACAAACACATCATTAGAGAGTGATTCAAGATGTTCAAGTTAAAACCAATATATGATACTCGATGATAATATGAAATTTTCATATTCTCATCGATACTCATATATGAAACTCAAAGCGCCACTTAGTCCCCGTCTGTCGGTTAACATACGTTCGATGTTCATCGTGATATAGAACAATACGAAGGTTGTTAAATATCAGACGGTATAGCTCGATACTAACAACCGTCGTTTAGTCTATTTGACGAGAAGATTCAATCGTATGATAACCGATAGATTTGTCCTGTATGGACAAGTTAGGAATATATAAAGCAAACAACTTCATTCACTTGTGTTTTCATCCGTTTCGAGATATTTCGTCGGTACCTTTCCGCTGGTTCTCCGTGTACAAAGATAGATTAGATGTTCATTTCAACGTTGTTTCACAGCTTTGAAATGATTATCTATTCTATTACAGTGTACTCGGAGAACAGCGGGGAGGTGCTGCTGAAATTTACTCGAAACGGTTGAAAGCACAAGCGAATGGGTGTTCGCTCTATACATTCTTAATGGGATAGAAACCTTACCCCCGACAGCCGAAACACACACATACAACAAGAATACACAACAAACGCATTATTAGAGAGTGATTCAAGATGTTCAAGTTAAAACCAATATATGATACTCGATGATAATATGAAACTTTCATATTCTCATACATGAGTATCCTCAAATCTAACTTTCATTATCGATAATTTTTTCTTTTCAACGACAAACGCACACACAAAGCATATACACGGATTTTCTCCTTTGTCAGTAACCATCCTGTTCTTAGATTTCTCAATATAGTCATCATAACCTACAATTTATATATTATAAGTCTAACATGGCCCATGAGTACGTCAGAGTTAAGGACTAGATGTATGTGGATTGGCAATAACGTATGCAACCTAAGTTTGTCGCAGGAGTTGCTGCTTTTATTGAATTTGCACGTGCACATAATAAGATTGTGATAAAGAAGATTCTCTGCCCGTGCGATAGATGTAGGAATAAGTACTGGCAGAAGGTAGAATTGGCAGAGCTTCATATCATAAAATATGGTTTTACTAGACTTTATACAACTTGGCTATATCACGGGGAAGGAGAAGAACGCAGTAATGCGGCAGAAGAAGAAGGAGAAGACGATAATGCGGCAGGAGAAGAAGGAGAAAACAGTAATGCGGCAGAAGAAGAAGACGGTAATTTCTTTCTATCAGAAGAAATGGAGGATACGATAGAGGCTGCCCTAGGTGAATCTATTTGTACCGAAGATGACATTCCTTCCGGTCAAGGACCGCGTGCGGATAAATATGTATTTCATGAATGATGCTAGAAAAAAAATTTATGAGAATGCAAAGTATTCCACCCTCTCATGGTTCGTCCAACTTTTCCAGATTAAATGCCTAAATGGATGGAGCAACAAGTCATTCACAATGCTTCTTTCGTTCTTGAAAGATTTTATGCCCCCGGGAAATAACGTGCCCGACAGCTGGTACGGAGCCCAGAAGATGATGTCTGATTTGGGTCTGAAGTGTGAGAAGATTCAAGCATGTCTTAAAAATTGTGTGTTGTACCGGAAAGAGAATTCAGATTTGAAATAGTGTCTAACATGCGGAGAGGCCAGGTATAAGTCGAAAGATTCTGATAAGAAGCCCGATATACCTATCAAGATAGCACGATACTTTCCCATCACACAGAGACTGCAGAGGCTATTCAGGTACAAGAAAACACCCGAGGCAATGATTTGGCATCACCGTGCTCCTCCAAGTGAAGATGGAAAAATGAGCCATCCAAGAGATTCACCGGCATGGAAGGATTTCAATAGGAGGCATGCAATATTCAGTAGCGATCCTCGCAATGTCAGGCTCGGACTGGCTAGTGATGGTTTCTGCCCATTCAACTATATGGCTGGAAACCACAGCACCTGGTCCGTTGTAATGATAATTTATAATCTGTCTCCTTGGTTGGCTATGGACCAATCATACTTTATGATGCCTCTTCTTATCGACGGAACAAACTCACCGGGAAACAATATCGAAGTCTATCTCCGACCTCTAATCGAGGAGTTAAAATCTTTGTTCATTGATGGTGTAGATACTTAAGATGCAAACACAAATACAACCTTTATACTGCGTGCGGTTTTAATGTGGACAATTAATGACTTTCCTGCGTATGGAATGCTATTAGGTAGGTCCGTACCTGGTCACAAAGCATGTCCTCATTTCCATCAACATACAACATCGAAATTCTTGAATTTTAGCAGGAAGGTTTGTTATTGCGGCCATCGATGTTTCCTGCCTCTAAACCACCCGTACAGGTTAGACGCTGTTCACTTTGATGGTCATCAAGAGCTTCTTGGACCTCCAGCCCTATTGTCCGGAGAGGACGTGACTTCTCAGTGGGATGGTTACAATAATGTAAACTTCGGGATGGATCCGACAAAACAGGTCAAACCACCATTCTGGAACAAGTTAAGCATTTTCTTCGAGTTTCCGTACTGGTCAACAAATTTAGTGCGTCATTGTCTGGACGTCATGCATATAGAGAAGGGAGTATCCGAGCACATACTCAACTTGCTTCTTTGTAAAGACGGGAAATCGAAAGACATCCTCAATGCTCGGATGGATCTATAAGACTGGGAAATAAGAAGTGAATTGCATTCTAAACCGATAGCGGGTAAACTAGGCAAGTTTGTACTTCCCAATGCCGCTTATCATATGTCACAACCGGAGAAGAAAAGATTCCTGCAGGTGTTGTATGATTTGAAAGTTCCTACAGGTTTCTCAGGATCATTCAGCAAGAAGATAAAAATTGTGAAAGGAAAGATCGATGGGCTGAAAAGTCATGATCACCGTGTTATCGTGGAGCACCTTCTCCAATTAGCCATCAGGACTTCTCTCTCCGAATCAGTTGGTCTAATAATCAACGACCTATGTGGTTTTTGCAGAGAGTTATGCGCTAAAACACTGGATGTTGTGACGCTGGATAAACTAGAAAATTCTATTACGTTGATACTTTTCAAGTTTGACCGTATTTTCCCACCGTCATTCTTCGATATCATAATACACCTGACGGTTCATCTTGCAACTGAGGCTAAGTTAGCCGGACCGGTACAATATCGATGGATGTATCACGTCGAGAGGTACGTGGAATTTTTTGTTTCGCGCAATTTTTATAATTATTGTTGTCCTGTATGCCCGTATTTATTTATTCAACATATTTTCTTTAGGTACCTCTACACTCTTAAAAAGTATATACGCAATAGAAATCGACCAGAGGGTTCTATCATGCAAGGTTATCTTCTTGATGAAACAACCACATTTTGTTCCCGCTATCTGGACGAGAACATTGAGACGAGAATTAACCGGCCTCGAAGAATTCAAGACGGGCCATATGGTAAAGCCGATTATAAGAGGGTAGACACTATATTTATCAACAAAATATACCGGTTTATCTTGCTTAATTGCGCATGTCTTGAAAAAATTAGAGAGTAAGTTTTTTTTGGATTAATTGTTATATTTGTGTTTGTGTGTGTAGGAAATAATATAATATTAATGTCATAATTTATTGTCGAAAACAGAATTCACTTTAACGAGGTACGTGAGGGGCATCCTAATTAGAACGATGAACGATTGGAAAAATATCATCAAGATAATTTTTGCGATTCGGTTACAGATCGTGTAAGTTATTCGAATAACATGTTATTGCAATCAGTTTTAATCTAAACTTATATCGTTATGTATTTGTCGTAAAATTTGTTTTGTTAGATTCACGATCCGAACTTGTCTGCATCATTAGAGAGTGATTCAAGATGTTTAGCTCAATTTCCTAGTATGGAGGTTGCATATTATAAAGGATTCGGTGTCCTTGAATACAAATTCGAAGTTAAGGACATAGAAACATCTAGAACCACTCAGAATAGTGGGATTGCGACGGTAAGATCGGACGGTGTGATTTATTATGGATACTTAAATTGTATACTCGGCATCCACTATCCCGGACGATCAGAACCCTTTTATATATTTCAGTGTACTTGGTACGATACGCGAATCGATACGGATAAGTGGAGAAGCAATCTTGGGACTTGGAAAGATGAATATGGATTGACCAGTATGAACACACTTCGATTTTACGGTCAGGAAGATCCGTTTATCTTTCCGAACCAAGCGTTCCAAGTATACTACTCACAGTTTTTGAAGCATCCGGGATGGAGTGTCGTATTCCGTTAGAAACCCAAGGATGTCTATGATGTCCCAGAATTCGAGGACAGCGATGATGATGAAGAAGAGAGAAGGCTTAGAGTGCTCCGACCGTCTGTTTCGAAAGATGAGTTGTCTTCGGCCGATCATGAAGTTATGTGGGTTAGAAATGATATCGATGATGAAATCCAAGTAGATATGTCTAATGCGCCCACGAAATGAAAAGGTTATCAGTAATGTTATATTATTAATTTACATTTTACGATCTATACATATATAGTCAATACTTGTAATGATTGTCTAATGCATCTACGAACCATTTTATCTAGATTTGATGCGATGACGGGAGCAGCGAGGGGCGGCAGGAGCTCCATCCGCGGCACCGGCAGAGGCAGAGGCAGAGCGGTTCTGCCGCCCGGAGAGCTGCGTAGGGAGCTTCAGAGGGCCGGTCTTGCATCCCGATCGGAGACCCCTTCGGATGCCTCCTTCCGTGTGGACTTTGCCACACCTCCAGGTATATTGCACGCATATTCATTTTGAATGTAATATTATAGATATACATGCATGTTCATGTCAAAATTACTTATATTGTCAATGTTTGATTGTCTAGCTGTTGGTGATGCGTCTACATCAGGGACAGAGGCCACTCCCGCACCTCCAGTTATGTTTATATATCATATAGTGCATGTATATTGATTTAGAATGCTATATCATAAAATACATACATTATTTTTGCTCTTACGTACTTACATCAGGGACAGAGGCCACTCCCGCACCTCCAGGTATGTTTATATATCATATACCTGCGGGTATGTTTATATATCCTATAGTGTATACATGTTGATTTAGAATGTTATATTATTGATATACGCATTCTTTTTGCAATTACTTATATACCTGATACTTGATTGTCTAATTATAGGTGGTGCGTTCTCGTCTGGTGTAGGGGACACTCCCGTCACTTCCATACCCTCCGCTCAATATGCAGATTTGTATGAATAAATATAAAATATTTATTCATTTTACATATCCTTTAAGAATAAACATGAACCTCATGTAATTTTATCGATATTTATTTTCTAGTTGGAGATGCGTCCACGTCCGGGTCACTTGCTATTCCTCACCGGAGAAACTATTGTCCCGCTCGTGCTGCTGCCCGGGCCCAGGCTCGTGCTTTAGTCGCTGGAGGTACATATCACACTTCAATTTTCGTTAAACCTTGATTTCTTAATACCACTTTGTCTTAATATTGATTGTCTTGATATTTCTTGTAGACGCAGGGCCTCCCCATCCCGAGAGGGGGACTCGAGGCCCGAATCAGTCCCACAGGCTGAGGCCCGACAGAGTTAGGGGAGAGGCAGCATTCCCCCTCTTTTTTACCCCTGATTATCTCTATACCGGCGATCATGCCGAGATGTTCGGCCGGTATATGGGGGATGAGAGCCGGCTCGTGAAGAACTATCCACTTCATGTTGAGTGGGGCAACCAGCACCGACGCTCATTCGCCCTCTTCTAGGATCAGGCTCGGGTATTAATATATATTTTCGTTTGATTTATCCAATATATTTATTATTAACACTTGCAATCTAATAATTTTTTATTTTCAGTTGGATTAGGATTTTCAGTCTGTACCCGACCCTGATCACCCTGGGAGGGTGCTCGATCTTCACGCTCTGTATAATGGCCTGATGAAGAACATGCAGACGAAGGTCCGATACAACAGGAATGAGCTGAAGATCGACTGCTATTCCCTGTGGATGGCGACGCCCGAAGCAGAGAGAGCGGCCCTCCTATCTACTCTGGTCTTTGCGAGAGTCGACGTAGATACATGGCCTCTATTGTGCCAATATTTCGACTCTCATCGCAAACATGTATGTATTTTAAATGTAATTCAACGTTTAGTATATAATTTATTTTTTTGTGTTGCTTAACTAGAAAACTAAATCTGAATGTGTTGTGCAGAAACAGGCCGATCAAAATAAAGAGAATAGGAAGTCGGCGAAGAGGGGTTGCCCCACTTATACAGGTGGCTCGACGAATATTACTCGTGCCATGGAGTTATCTGTAAATTACAATAGACCGGCCTTTGTGATATAATATAATATTAAGAGTTATTTTCTAATATATATAATATTAAGAGTTATTTTCTAATATTGCAGAGAGCTCAGACCCTGGCGTAGGGTGGTACACCGAGCATGCCGTCCGCGTATCTTGTCGTCCACGGCACCTCGACAGATCCCGCCACGGGCGAGCTTCGATACCCCGACACCGCTACCCAGGAGTATTGCGTAAGTGCTAATATTTATTCAACCTCTATTTGAAATTTTTGTTTTGAAAGGTTCAAATTTAAATGATATATTTAATTTTACTGGTTAATATGGGTGTAGGTGCGGGTGGTTGAGCAGGCGGAGGCATCGGGGATCGATTCTACCGGACAGAACGAACCGATGCTGATGAGCCCAGACCTAGACGCCGCACACGGAGGGCACCATGGAGGTTAGGAGAGAGGCCGGGGACTGGGTCCTAGCAGGGCCCATATGAGGTTAGACTACACTCCGGCGGTTACTTCCTCCGTCTCCAGTGAGCGATGTTTCCAGAAAGAACTGGACACATTGAATGCCACCGTTCAGGAGTTGAAGGAGATGTTGGTATGTATACTACTTAATAGTAAAATATTATGTCATATTATAGATAGCAACATATCCAATATTAGTACGTAGCCTGAGTTTATTTGGTTGTAGACTTAGCTTTGATTAATCATACATACATATCTAATTAAAATAAACTATAGTTTTCCAAACTAGATATCCAAACGTGGCCTAAGTCCCTAAGTATATATATAGATTGGAGTTTCGCAATAACTTGATAATGATACGAATTCGACTAACACACAGTTCTTACTCATTTATTACACACAAAAATGAACAGACGCGACAGTGTACATCAGCCGAGCCTCCACATGCATCTCGTTCGGCTGCGGCTCCGCAAGCCATTACATTGGCTGTGATTCCACAGACATCTTCTATAGCTCCACTGCCCGCTCAGACTCCCACAGCTGCGGCTCCGCAAGCCACTACCTCGGCGGCGGTTGCGCAGACCACTCCTACAGCTCCATAGCCCGCTTAGACTCCCGTACACTCCGCATTGCTCGAAATATTGACTCAGGGTATATCCGAGGAGCAGGCGCACCAGATTACGACGTTTATCAGAGGTGGAGATGGACCGAGCTAGGGTATCTTTTTGATTCTTATATTTTAAACATGTATTTATTTATATGATACATATTGTATATATTTTGGACGATATTGATATTGGTGGTGTTTGCGTGTTTATATTGATATCGTATTATGCTTGTTGATTTCTTTTATATATTATGTGTGAGATGTGATTATGAATACTGCGGTATATATTCTGCATGTTGATTAATTTTATATATGATGTATATATTATTGTGCACAGGGCGAGAAAAAAACAGGCAGCCTTTTTAAAAAAAACCCTGATAATATGTCCCTATGGATTAATCCGTAGGGCCTACCCTTGCCCCTACGGACTAATCCGTAGTGTCCTAATTTGTCCCTACTGATTTATCCGTAGGGGCAAAATATCAGGATACCTGATATTTTGCCCCTATGATCTCAGTAAGAGGGAGTTATTCTTGTCCCTACGGAGTTGTCCGTAGGGGCTTACACATGCCCCTACACAGTTATCCGTAGGGACAAAATATCAGGATACCTTATATTTTTCCCTACACATCGGGACCTACGCATGTATCCGTAGGGGCAGACATTTGGCCCTGCGGAGTTATCCATAGAGACAACTATTTTATTTTATAAACCGATAAATTAACTAACTTTTTTGTCCCTACAGTCTAATCCGTAAGGACATATGGACCTATACATTACGCCGTAGGGGCAAGTTTTTGACCGTAGGGGCTTGTTCAAGGCTAAGACTTGCACCTACGGCGTTTGCACCTACAGGGTAATTTCTTGCCCCTACGGATATATCCGTAGGGGCAGTGGTTTGCTCCTACGGATAAATCCGTAAGGGCAACCCCTATTTGTAGCAGTGTGAGTTGCCCCCAAGTGCTCAAAATCCTTGCTTTCTTAGTCCAAAATGCTTGTAGTGAGCTTGTGCACATTTTTAGTGAAGGGGAGATGATGTTTTGATGTGGGATTGACGGTGTTTGGAGGAGGGAGGGAAAGAGGGCTGCCATGGTGAGAAGAGGACGTGAGAATGAAGAAGAACAAACCAGGTCTTTTTTTGATTTATCTAAATACCACCTATCTGTATTGTCTGCTCGCCCTAAACGATGAACCTTTCCTGTTTTATATTTCTATTCACCTAACGGGTCGAGCGAAGGGAAGGCAATGGGAGCTTTGGTCAAAGACCCCTCACCTCTCTCTCTCTTTTCTCTCTCTTGCCCATACCCATTATTCTAACCTGTTCTCTTTTCTTTTCTTTTCCTATTATTTCCTTTTCCTTTTCATTTAAAAAAAATCATGCATGAAAAATAAGGAAAAGCCATGGTAGAAAAAATGTAACAATGTGTAATATGACATGGTGCATGTCATGGACACAAATCAAGCTTAATACACGATTAGTGATATTTAATCGCTATTAGCATTAAAATGGAATATAATTAATCATTAAGAATTTATAATTTGCTTAAATCATATAAAACACCTTCATTTCAGTAATTCTTATAATTTTCCAAATAATTCCCAATTTATCGGTAATTAATTCTACCGCATTATCAAAATATTCATAATATTTATTATTTAATTATATAAATTCCCAAAAATAATATTTTATTTTTCTGAAATGTTACAACGTCGCTTTATTACGTCGAATCGCGGACCTGTCGTGGATCACTTGTTCATTGACAGTGATTTCCTTCGTGTTAAAGGTGATGATTTCTAATTTTAGTCCCTAGTCCTTTATATAGCCCTCAAATCAGAAACCTTAGATTTCATAGGTTAAGATATGCAATCACGATCACCCACCAAAAATCTCAGATCCAACGGCCACCTATTGGCCGCGGATCCACCGTGCAAATAGGGTTTTAGCCGCAGAAGTGCCTCTCTTTGGAGAGATCATGGATTCAATCTTTTGGGGCTTCTACATGTTGACATGTGGAGATCTTCTAGATATCTGGATTTTTGAAATATTTCCTGAGTCTTTGCCAGTATCGATTCTATAATTTTATTGGCAGATTTTTGATCCCGACGTCTTGAATATCTTGATCTCCTAACCTGGGCTAAATCTTGCACAATATCTCCAAGAATAATATTAGTAATATTTGTTAAATTAGAGATATTATTATAACCATTTGTATGATGTTATATTTTTTAAGAATCTTGATTAGAATATTTTATAGGATACGCATATTTTAATTACCAAAATATTATATAAATATTATATGCATATATTTTCCTTCATAATGTTAATTATAATATATAAATATATGACAATAGATATTTTACAGATAAACTCTCATATGTTTCATATTTATAATAAACACCTTTAAATATTTATCAAAAGTAAGGAAAATGTTATATCAAAAGTGCGATATTTTCGACTGAACAAATACCCCCAAACATAATTTTGAGCGTCCCGAGCAAACTAGTTATTCAAGAGAGGGAGAAAAAAAGAAGAAGAAAAAAAGAAAAACCTAAGTAGCACACTTTCTTAGGTAACACGATTACATTGAGCACGTGCAATAAGCCGTTAAACCTCTAGGTGTCTCTAGTAGGAAGAGTGTTGTCTCCTCAGGGTTTTCAGTGGTTATACTCACAAAATCCCATAATAAAAGAAAGAAAATGAAAGTTACGTGCATAGATAAGAACTATAAAAGAAAGAACTTGAAAATAAGAGTTTCCAACCACACTAGCTTTTTGGTTGCCATGAGCCTTATCTTAATGGTCGTGAAAAGATATTAGAAATCACATCATCTCTCAATTAAACATCGCTTTTAGTCTTCCTCCCTACCTTTCTTTCAAAAATCAATCATATACCCCTACGTTTGTGTAAAAGATATCCCTACACTAAGAGAATTCAATTCAAGCTATTATAATCTTGTTCATCTTCCTTAGTACTTTTTAGTCGGTAAATATTTTAGATGGAATTGCTCACACATTCTTCATACGACCGTTAATACTTCTTGAGGTACTAACCGACCGATTACCAAATGTGCTCGCCTAATTAGACGTAATTCCTCATCTTGCAACAACTAATGCTTAGCAGTGGCTCCCAAACCAGTTGGTCTAAGGCACTAGCACTACTAAAATAGGGGGTTGCCCCTACGGATAATGAAATTTGTAGGGGCAGATTTATTTTGGCCCTACGGATTAATCCGTAGGGCCAGACGGTTGCCCCTACGGTCCCATACGTTTAATTTAAAAATATTGAATCGTAATTTGTTGTTTGCCCTTACGGAGCCGCAAACCAATGACCTACGGACTAATCCATAGGGGCATATAAATGGGGATTTAATAAAAAAAGGCACATAATTTCCCTACGCTGATTATCTCCTCTCGCGCGCGAACCTCCCAAAATCCCCAAATCTCGTCGCCGCGTCGCCGATCTCATCGCCGTTCTCTCTCTTTCGTCGCCGATCTCGTTCCCGATCTCGTCGCCATTCTTCCTCGTCGCCGATCGCATCGATTGTCGACCATCGATCGATCGTCTCCTTCACCGCACAGGTTAGTAATTAAATCTTCAATTAAACAAATTTTTGATTATTTTAGGGCTAGGGTTCAGGGTTACCAAACGCTGTTTCCGACACAGAAGAGGTACCAATGAGGGTTAGGGTTAGGTATCGGTTGGGGTAGCGTTAGGGTTAGGGTTGCGGTTGCAGTTGGGGCTGGGGCTGGGGCTGAGGTTGCGGTTGGGGTTGGGGTTCGGCTGGGGTTGCGGGGGGTTGGGGTTAGGGTTAGGGTAGGGGTTCGGCTGGGGCTGGGGCTGGGATTAGGTTAGGGTTGGGGTTGGGGTTCGGCTGGGGATAAAAATATAAGGATTGTAGTAATTCAAATATAAAAAAACAAATGTAAAGATCAGTTGTTTGATAAAAAGTGCTTTTTGTTCATAATTTTTTTGTTTGACTTTATGATTTTTTAAGTTTACATGTTTAGGAAATTATAGTTCATACCAAAAGTTTTGGCATGACATGATGGATGGGGATAAAAATCATATAAATAATACTTGTTAAGTTAATATACTAAGATATGAAATATAAGAGAATGGAAGAGAGTTGAAATATTACTTGTTAAGTTAATATACTAAATGACCAAATCACACTAATAGCATAAACTTTCTCGAGGGTATAAGAGAGATGCCATTTTTGACTGCGAGAGGATGAGATGGGAGCAAAAAAGAGGGGGTTTTGTTGGTGAAGAGAGAGTGGAGAGGATTGAAGAGATTTATAAACGAGAAATTGGGTGGAAAATTTTTTGTTGTTATGTGTTGGTAGAGAGATTGTGGTCAAGAGAATGAATGGAAGCATTGTGTTCGCTTATGAGTTTAAGCACACAAACAAAGTAATGGTCAAATGGGAATAAGTGTTTAGATTTGGTGATTTGAGTGTGAGGGATTCATGATTCTTTTGTATGAAATTATGTGGAGTTATGTGAGGTACTTAAATGTAATGAAAGTTTTTTTTATATAGTATTGAAGAAAGTTTTTTGTGTTACTAATTCACTTGTTTGGTTGCATATATGGGCATTAAGCTTCTAAACAATAAGATAATTATATGGCCTAGCTAAATTATGAATGATTAAGTGATTCATAGATGTAGTGATGTCTATCAAAAATAAACTTTGATATGAATTGCCTCAAATAAATATGTAGATAAATATAGCTAAACATACTACTTTTCGAATGGTTTTTATCGTTAAGCATAAGAATCAAATTTTTAATCTAAAAATACCCAAGGAAAATCTTTATGAATCATGATATTTAGTTAAATTATTTTCTTTTACCAATGTTTGCTATGACATTATGTTTATATCTTTATATTTTAACTTTGAATGCATCTAGGCGTGTATTATTTAGTTAACTTATTTTCTTTTACCATTGTTTGTTGTGAATCGTGATACTTCATATTTATATTTTTCCAATTCTATTTGATCTTATTAGTTTATTTGATATATATTCTTTCAACTTGAATTTATATTATATTCATCTTGTTTATTGATTTATTTTCTATGTTGAAGGTATGTATCTCAATCTCAAGTCTAATGCATCTTAGTTCTTTAATGCTCAATTCTTCATATATCTTATTCTCAAGTTGCAACTTGCAAGTAACTAAGCAAGTATTATTTCATAAGTTTAAAATCATGTTATATCAGTTACTTTATATTTTATTTAAATACTTCGTATAGTCTATGTGATGAGAAGATTCAATCGTATGATAACCGATATAAGCCATACCCCCGACGGCCGAAACACACACATACAACAAGAATACACAACAAACGCATCATTAGAGAGTGATTCAAGATGTTCATGTTAAAACCAATATATGATGCTCGATGATAATATGAAACTTTCATATTCTCATCGATACTCATATATGAAACTAAAAGTGCCACTTAGTCCCCGTCTATCGGTTAACATGAGTTCGATGTTCGTCGTGACATAGAACTATACGAAGGTTGTTAAATATCGGACGGTATAGCTCGATACTAACAACCGTCGTATAGTCTATGTGACGAGAAGATTCAATCGTATGATAACCGATAGATTTGTCCCGTGTGGACAAGTTAGGAATGTATAAAGAAAACACCTTCATTCAATTGTGTTTTCATCTGTTTCGAGATATTTCGTCGGTACCTTTCCGCTGGTTCTCCGTGTACAAAGATAGATTAGATGTTCATTTCAACGTTGTTTCACAGATTTGAAATGATTATCTATTCTATTACAGTGTACTCGGAGAACAGCGGGGAGGTGCTGCCGAAATTTACTCGAAACGGTTGAAAGCACAAGCGAATGGGTGTTCGCTCTATACATTCTTAATGGGATAGAAGCCTTACCCCCGACAACCGAAACACACACATACAACAAGAATACACAACAAACACATCATTAGAGAGTGATTCAAGGTGTTCAAGTTAAAACTAATATATGATGCTCGATGATAATATGAAACTTTCATAGTCTCATCGATACTAATATATGAAACTAAAAGTGCCATTTAGTCCCCGTCTATCGGTTAACATACGTTCGATGTTCGTCGTGACATAGGACTATACGAAGGTTGTTAAATATCGGATGGTATTGCTCGATACTAACAACCGTCGTATAGTCTATGTGACGAGAAGATTCAATCGTATGATAACCGTTAGATTTGTCCCGTGTGGACAAGTTAGGAATGTATAAAGCAAACACCTTCATTCACTTGTGTTTTCATCCGTTTCGAGATATTTCGTCGGTACCTTTCCGCTGGTTCTCCGTGTACAAAGATAAATTAGATATTCATTTCAATGTTGTTTCACAGCTTTGAAATGATTATCTATTCTATTACAGTATACTCGGAGAACAGCGGGGAGATGCTGCCGAAATTTACTCAAAACGGTTGAAAGCATAAGAGAATGGGTGTTCGCTCTATACATTCTTAATGAGATAGAAGCCTTACCCCCGACAGCCGAAACACACACATACAACAAGAATACACAACAAACGCATCATTAGAGAGTGATTCAAGATGTTCAAGTTAAAACCAATATATGATGCTCGATGATAATATGGAACTTTCATATTCTCATCGATACTCATATATGAAACTAAAAGCGCCACATAGTCCCCATCTATCGCACATACATTCGATATTCGTCGTGACATAGAATTATACGAAGGTTGTTAAATATCGGACGGTATAGCTCGATACTAACAAACATCGTATAGTCTATGTGACGAGAAGATTCAATCGTATGATAACCGATAGATTTTTCCCGTGTGGACAAATTAGGAATGTATAAAGCAGTCACCTTCATTCACTTGTGTTTTCATCAGTTTCGAGATATTTCGTCGGTCCCTTTCCGCTGGTTCTCCATGTACAAAGATAGATTAGATGTTCATTTTAACGTTGTTTCACAACTTTGAAATGATTATCTATTCTATTACAGTATACTCGAAGAACAGCAGGGATGTGCTGCCGAAATTTACTCGAAACTGTTGAAAGCACAAGCGAATGGGTGTTCGTTCTATACATTCTTAATGCGATAGAAGCCTTACACCCGACAGCCGAAACACACACATACAACAAGAATACACAACAAACGCATCATTAGAGAGCGATTCAAGATGTTCAAGTTAAAACCAATATATGATACTCGATGATAATATGAAACTTTCATATTCTCATCGATACTCATATATGAAACTAAAAGCGCCACTTAGTCCCCGTCTATCGGTTAACATACGTTCGATGTTCGTCGTGACATAGAACTATACAAAGGTTGTTAAATATCGGATGGTATAGTTCGATGTTCTTCGATATCATAATACACCTGACGGTTCATCTTGCAACTGAGGCTAAGTTAGCTGGACAGGTACAATATCGATGGATGTATCCCGTCGAGAGGTACGTGGAATTTTTCGTTTCGCGCAATTTTTAAAATTATTATTGTCCTGTATGCCTGTATTTATTTATTCAACATATTTTCTTTAGGTACGTCTACACTCTTAAAAAATATATACGCAATAGAAATCGACCAGAGGGTTCAATCATGCAAGATTATCTTCTTGATGAAGCAACCACATTTTGTTCCCGCTATCTGGACGAGAACATTGAGATGAGACTTAACCGGCCTCGAAGAATTCAAGACGGGCCATATGGTAAAGCCGATTATAAGAGGGTAGACACTATGTTTATCAGCAAGATATACCGGTTTATCTTGCTTAATTGCGCATGTCTTGAACAAATTAGAGAGTAAGTTTTTTTTTGGATAAATTGTTATATTTGTGTTTGTGTGTGTATGAAATGATATAATATTAATGTCATAATTTATTGTCGAAAACAGAATTCATTTTAACGAGGTACGTGAAGGGAATCCCGATTGGAACGATGAACGATTGGAAAAAAATTATCAGGATAATTTTTGCGATTGGGTCACAGATCATGTAAGTTATTCGAATAACATGTTATTGCTATTAGTTTTAATCTAAACTTATATCGTTATGTATTTATCGTAAAATTTGTTTTGTTAGATCCACGATCCAAACTTGTCTGCATCATTTGAGAGTGATTCAAGATGTTTAGCTCGATTTCCTAGTATGGAGGTTGCATATTATAAAGGATTCGGTGTTCTTGGATACAAATTCGAAGTTAAGGACATAGAAACATCTAGAACCACTCAGAATAGTGGGATTGCGACGGTAGGATCAGACGGTGTGATTTATTATGGATACTTGAATTGTATACTCGGCATCCACTATCCCGGACGATCAGAACCCTTTTATATATTCCAGTGTACTTGGTACGATACGTGAACCGATACGGATAAGTGGAGAAGCAATCTTAGGACTTGGAAAGATGAATATGGATTGACCAGTATGAACACACTTCGATTTTACAGTCAGGAAGATCCGTTTATCTTTCTGAACCAAGCGTTCCAAGTATACTACTCACAGTTTTTGAAGTATCTGGGATGGAGTGTCGTATGCCATTGGAAACCCAAGGATGTCTACGATGTCCCAGAATTCGAGGACAGCGATGATGATGAAGAAGAGAGAAGGCTTAGAGTGCTCCGACCGTCTGTTTCGAAAGATGGGTTGTCTTCGGCCGATCATGAAGTTACGTGGGTTAGAAATGATATCGATGATGAAATCCAAGTAGATATGTCTAATGCGCCCATGAAACGAAAAACGTTATCATTAATGTTATATTATTACTTCACATTTTACGATCCATACATATATAGTCAATACTTGTAATGATTGTCTGATGCGTCCATGAACCATTTATCTAGATTTGATGACGATGACGGGAGCAGCGAGGGGCGGCAGGAGCTCCAGCCGCGGCACCGGTAGAGGCAGAGGCAGAGCGGTTCTGCCGCCCGGAGAGCTGCGTAGGGAGCTTCAGAGGGCCGGTCTTGCACCCCGATCGGAGACCCCTTCGGATGCCTCCTTCCGTGTGGACCTTGCCACACCTCCAGGTATATTGCATGCATATCTATTTTAAATGTAATATTATAGATATTCATGCCTGTTCATGACAAAATTACTTATATTGTCAATATTTGATTGTCTAGCTGTTGGTGATGCGTCCACATCAGGGATAGAGGCCACTCCCGCACCTCCAGGTATGTTTATATATCATATAGTGCAGGGGCGGCAGGAGCTCCAGCCGCGGCACCGGTAGAGGCAGAGGCAGAGCGGTTCTGCCGCCCGGAGAGCTGCGTAGGGAGCTTCAGAGGGCCGGTCTTGCACCCCGATCGGAGACCCCTTCGGATGCCTCCTTCCGTGTGGACCTTGCCACACCTCCAGGTATATTGCATGCATATCTATTTTAAATGTAATATTATAGATATTCATGCCTGTTCATGACAAAATTACTTATATTGTCAATATTTGATTGTCTAGCTGTTGGTGATGCGTCCACATCAGGGATAGAGGCCACTCCCGCACCTCCAGGTATGTTTATATATCATATAGTGCATGTATATTGATTTAGAATACTATATCATAAATATACACACATTCCTTTTGCTCTTACTTAGATAATCATTTTTTTTATTGTCTAGCTGTAGATGGTGCCTCTGCATCTCGGGCAGAGGCCACCACCGCACCTGCGGGTATGTTTATATATCCTATAGTGCATGCATATTGATTTAGAATGTTATATTATTGCTCTACACATTCTTTTTGCAATTACTTATATAATCTATTTTTAATTGTCTAATTATAGGTGGTGCGTCCACATCTGACGCAGGGGCCACTCCCGCCACTTCCGTACCCTCCGCTCAGTCTGTAGGTTAGTATGAATAAATATAAAATATTTATTCATTTTACATATTCTCTAAATAATAAATATTAACTTCATGGAAATTTAGCGTCAATGTTTATTTTCTAGTTGGAGGGGATGCGTTCGCATCCGGGTCACCAGCTGTTCCTCACCTGAGGAACTATCGTCCCGCTTGTGCTGTTGCTCGGGCCCAAGCTCGTGCTTTAGTCACCGGAGGTATATATCACACTTCAATTTTCTTTAAACCTTGATTTCTTAATACAACTTTGTCTTAATATTGATTGTCTTGATATTTCTTGCAGACGCAGGGCCTCCCCATCCCCAGAGGGGGACTCGAGGCCCGAATCAGTCCCACAGGATGAGGCCCGACAGAGCTAGGGGGAGGCAGCATTCCCCCTCTTTTTTACCCCTGATTATCGCTATACCGGCGATCATGCTGAGAGGTTCGGCCGGTATATGGGGGATGAGAGCCGGCTCGTAAAGAACTATCCACTTCACGTTGAGTAGGACGACCAGCACCGGCGCTCATTCGCCCTCTTCTGGGATCAGGCTCGGGTATTAATATATATTTTCATTTGATTTATCCAATATATTTATTATTAACACTTGCAATATGATAACAATTTTTTTTTGTATTTTCAGTTGGATTACGATTTTTAGCCTGTACCCAACCCTGATCACCCTTAGAGGGTGCTCGATCTTCACGCTCTGTACAATGGCCTGGTGAAGAACATGCAGACGAAGGTCCGATACAACAGGAATGAGCTGAAGACCGACTGCTACTCCCTGTGGATGGCAACCCCCAAGACAGAGAGAGCGGCCCTCCTATCTACTCCGGCCTTTGCGAGAGTCGACGTAGAGACATGGCCTCTATTGTGCGAATATTTCGACTCTCAACGCAAACATGTATGTATTTTAAATGTAATTCATTGTTTAGTATATAATTTATTTTTTGTGTTGCTTAATTAGAAAACTAAATGTGAATGTACATGTGCAGAAACAGGCCGCTCAAAATATAGAGAATAGGAAGTCGGCGAAAAGGGGTCGCCCCACTTATACAGGTCGCTCGAGGAATATTACTCGTGCCATGGAGTTATCGGTAAATTACAATAGACCGGCCTTTGTGATATAATGAAATATTAAGAGTTATTTACTAATATATCTAATATTAAGAGTTATTTTCTAATATTGCAGAGAGCTCAGACCCTGGCGCAAGGTGGTACACCGAGCGTGCTGTCGGCATATCTTGCCGTCCACGGCACCTCGACAGATCCCGCCACGGGCAAGCTTCGATACCCCGACACCGCTACCCAGGAGTATTGCGTAAGTGTTAATATTTATTCAACCACTATTTGAAATTTTAGTTTTGAAAGGTTCAAATTTAAATGATATACTTATATTTTACTGGTTAAAGGGGGTGTAGGTGCGGGTGGTTGAGCAGGCCGAGGCATCGGGGATCGATTTTACTGGACAGAACGATCCGATGCTGCTGACCCCAGTCCTGGATGCCCCACACGGAGGGCACCATGGAGGTTGGGAGAGAGGCCGGGGATTGGGCCCTAGCAGGGCCCATATGATGTTGGACTCTACCCCGGCGGTTACTTCCCCCGTCTCCAGTGAGCGACGTTTCCAGCAAGAACTGGAGAGCTTGAAGGACACCGTTCAGGAGTTGAAGGAGATGTTGGTATGTATACTACTTAATAGTAAAATATTATGTCATATTATAGATAGCAACATATCCAATATTAGTACGTAGCCTGAGCTTATTTGGTTGTATACTTAGCTTTGATTAATCATACATACATATCTAATTAAAATAAACTACGGTTTTCCAAACTAGATATCCAAACGAGGCCTAAGTCCCTAAGTATACATAGATTGGAGTTTCGAAATAACTTGATAATGATATGAATTCGAATAATACACAGTTCTTACTCGTTTATTACACACATAGGTCCAGACGCGACAAGGTACATCGGTCAAGCCTCCACATGCATCTCCTTCGGCTGCAGCTCCGCAAGCCACTACATCGGCTGCGGTTCCGCAGACATCTCCTATAGTTCCACTGCCCGCTCAGACTCCCGCAGCCGCGGCTCCGCAAGCCACTACCTCGGCGGCGGCTGCGCAGACCACTCCTACAGCTCCACAGCCCGCTCAGACTCCCGTACACTCCACATTACATGATTTATTGACTCAGGGTATATCCGAGGAGCAGGCACGCCAGATATGGCGTTTATCAGAGGTGGAGCTAGACCGAGCTATGGTAGCTTTTTGATTCTTATATTTTAAACATGTATTTATTTATATGATACATATTGTACTATATTTTGGACGATATTGATATTGGTGGTGTTTGCGTGTTTATATTGATATCATATTCTGCTTGCTGATTTCTTTTGTATATTATGCGTGAGATGTGATTATGAATACTGCGATATATGTTCCGTGTGATGATTAATTTTATATATGATGTATATATTATAGTGCACAGGGCAAGAAAAAAATAGGCAGCCCTTTTTTAAAAAAAAACTTGATAATATATACCTACGGATTAATCCATAGGGCCCTGATTGATCTATAAAAGTGTATGTAGTAGTTAACCACAATCAATAACGGTGTCGCGTGTAGCTAGACCGAAATGAGTACGGGTCATCCTCTGGGAAACGTTGAACCTTTTATTCTTACTTTAGATGTGTTGAGAAAGAGAAGAGGAAGAATAAAGAATATTGAAGAATGGTTGTAGGATCTAGATCTACGTTAAACAATGATGCAAAATATAGATCTAGATTAACTACGGAGGTAAGTTTATATGAAAAGGGGGCTTGTAGGGTTCATTAGGATTTAGTAGTTATGTATGATTAATTAAAGATTACCCTTTTTATCCTTTAATAGATTTAAAACTAGAACGACAGTGATGCATGTAGATTAGGGTTTCTGGAGGGAAAAGGGTTCCCACTCTTAACCCCTATCTCGACATGGAACTCCGTTCATATCTAGCCTTTACCAAAACAATCATTAATCTAATCTCTAATTGCGGTCGAGACTAACAATAAATTGGTAGTGCGCCCGATTAGGATGTTAATGATTCTTTTGATAAAATTTATAAACTTTATAGGACGTAAAAAGAGTTTAAAGATCTTCATCATCCATTAACCTACCCTGATCCTACGAACCCTAACAAGCGGAGAATTACTCGTGCATGTTAGGATAAGAAGAGATGGAAAGAGAAATCATATTAAAACTATAAAGAAATAGAAAAAGAAAAATAACTACCTTTATTAATCAACAAAACTCATTTACACTTTGTTCCTTGAGAAAATGATTACAAATACTAGTTTGCTTCTCGATCTCTTCTAAGGAGGTAGATGAACCGTTGATGATCAGCCTGGATGCGTGAGCCATCTTGGACTTCGTGATCTCGTCGACTTGATGATTTTTCCAAGAGGCTCTCGGTCCATATTCATACTCTAAAAGCCAGAGCCCTAGCTTCCAATTTTGGAAGCCAACAGTTAAGATTCTCCCACCCAAATCGCAGATTCTAAATCTTCTACCACGCGGCGGATTCGCGGCCAACATGGGGGTTTGGCCGCGGATCCGCGACCTTATGATGTGGTCCGTTGATTTGGTTTCTGTAGTTTTTCTCTTTATGACACGTGGAGTTCTCTGGAACCTTTGGAAATTGGAAATCTTTTCATTGTTTCTGCCAGAATTGATTTCTTAGTTTGCTTTCTTAATTAGGAAGGTTTGCTCTTAACAACTTTGATTCCCTTGATTTTAGCCCTGAAAATTCTGCACAACAACTCAACAAATAATATTAGTAGAGTTTGTTTTATTGAGATATTAATTTCAACATTAAGATTTGGTCAATGGTATTTTTGCATATATTTTCCTACCAAATGTTAATTATAATATATCAACACATGAAAAATAGTATTTTTACAGATAAACCCTCATATGTATCATATATTATAATATACACCTTTTCTAGTATAGAAATAGTAGGAAAAATGTAATAACAAATGTGCAGTTTTATCAACTGAACCGGCCCAACTTTGCCCCTACGGATTAATCCGTAGGGACCATCTTTGTCACTACTGATTTATCCGTAGGTGAAAAATATCAGGATACCTGATATTTTGCCCTTATGATCTCAGTATTAGGGGTTACGCTTTGCTTTTACGGATATATCCGTAGGCGCAAACAAATGCCCCTACGGATATATCCGTAGGGGCAAACAAATGCCCCTACACAGGTATCCGTAGGGACAAAATATCAGGATACCTGATATTTTGTCCCTACAGATTTATACCTACGCACTTATCCGTAGGGGCAACTGTGTGGCCCTATGGATATGTCCGTAGGTACACCTAATTAATTTTATAAACAGATAAATTAAATAAATTTTTTGTCCCTACAGACTAATCCATAGGGACAACTGGACCTACACATTACTCCGTAGGGGAAAATTTTTGACCGTAGGGGCATGTTCAAGGCTAAGACTTACACCTACGACGTTTGCACCTACAGGGTATTTTCTTGCCCCTACGGTTATATCCGTAGGGGCAGTGGTTTGCTCCTACGGATAAATCCGTAGGGGCAACCCTTATTTGTAGTAGTGAGGTGATAAAGCTCCCTCGCTATATTTTTTATGCTGCCTTAAGCAATTTCAAAACAAATGTTCATTTTTTTTCTTCACCACTTATATATATATATATATATTCATACTAAGGCTTTTAGACAAGAGCATTTCAAGGTATCCTCTACTATCCCAAGTTTCAAGATGTGTGCAAGTGCGTATAGTAGGGTATCAATGTTCAAATGTTTGGACTTAAGAATAGGGACTAATTTTCAGACTTATTTTTATCCTCAGACTAGTAATTTCATTCATCTTGCTAACCCTTGGAACAACAGCTCATAACTACTTATTACTAGTTTCGTTTAAGAAAACAACTAACTTTCTTGCTTTTCTCAAACTATTCTTATCTTTCATATGTAATTTTTTTCACTTTCAAACTTTCATCATCAAAATTTTTTTGTGCTTGTATTTATGATAATACAAAATGATGCGTGAATAAGCACAAACCTCTCCCAAACCTGTTTGCAGCAGTGTCCTTACTGATGTCATCTGTTAAACTTAAAAAAACCTGTAGACTTGGGAGGAAAAGTTAATAACTGGGACATGAATAAATGACAGTGAAATCCTCCCCCAAACTTATTTTTAGCTCACAATTTTGTAAAAAAATATTTTCTTTCAAGAGCCAAAAGATTTTTCTCCCCACTAAACTTGAGTAAAATAGTATTAAACATTTAACATTATGGGGGGGTTAAAGTTATTGGTCTATGCAAAGCTTTACAAAGACCAAAAGTCAACACCACCATTCAAAGATTTTATCAATGTAGCACCGAGGTTGGTAGAAGAACATGTTACTTATAGACGCGAAGAAGTGGGGAGGGGATAAGAGTTGGAATAGAACGGGTTTACGTCTCGGGTTGTAGAGACGAAACAATGATGATGGATTACTCGCATTCTCGTTTCGGATAAGAAGAAGGGGTGGCGGTTCAACTTCTTTGAGTGGGGGTTGATTCATCACAATGCCCATGTCTTCTAAGAATGCGAGTTCTTCAGCGAAGATTTCTTCAAAGCTTTCATCGAAATCCCGAATAATAATCTCATTGGGAGGAACGGGATGATACTCGGTCTTCATAAAAGGTTCATATTTAGCGTTAGATGTTGACCCGGACAGCTCGATAGAAGGGTCCGCATGTATATAATAAATAGCAGGGTCAAACAACAACGTACTAGCAGAGTCAAGATCAATATCATAAAACTGTTCAAATTCGCTACTGTCGGAATCCATCCTATCGACAGAACATACTTGAGCATAGGGTTCGAAGGGTTCACTTCCTAACTTGTAAATGTTAAGCTCAATTGACATCTTCCCGAAGGATGGGTTCATAGAGCCATTACGACAATTGATTATAGCGTTAGAAGTTGCTAGAAAAGGCCGACCTAAAATCATCGGAATTTTGTTTTGTGGGTTCGCCACAGGCTGTGTATCTATAACGATAAAGTCCACAGGGAATATAAATTCCCCGACTTTGATTAACACATCCTCTAGCTCACCCATAGGTTGGGTGATAGATCGATCGACCATCTGAAGAGTGCAGTGCGCTGGTTTTAACTCTCCGATCCCTAATTGATCATAAAAAGAATATGGAAGCAAGTTAATACTAGCACCTAAATCGAGTAGATCACGATCCATATTTCTTACCCCCAATAAAAATATATATGGTAGGACTTCCGGGGTCTTTTCGTTTCGTGGGTATTTGTTGTGTAAAAGCTGTGCTTACATTACTCGCAAGGAAAACTTTTTTAGGCACTTGAATTTTTCTCTTCCTAGTGCACAAGTCCTTTAGGATTTTAGCATAAGACGGAACTTGTTGAATAGCATCTAGGAGAGAAATGTTTATGTTAACTTGCTTAAAAATTTCCACAATCTTCTCCATTTGTGGACTTGGTCTGTTGCTCCTTAACCTGTTTGGATAAGGAGCTTTATCAATAAGGGTTGGGTCCAACATTGGAGAAAATTGTAGCGATAGAAAGGATCCCAGAATTAGAGTTGGGATTGTTTTAGGTTGACTCGAGGAAGTGGGCGGAGGGTTCGAGCCTAGGGGAAAACGGAGAATAGGCTCGAAAGAAGGTGGTGGACTTGACGAAGTAGGAGTAGAAAAAGTAGAAGCTGGGGTTTCAATTGATTCCTCATCATCAACCTGTTCACCCACTTGGATGTTCAGCACTCTTCCCGATCTCAACGTGGTTACGACACACGCATTATGACTTTTCGAGTGGCTAGGATTCGGTAAAGGTTGAGATAGAAGTTTCCCTTTCTCTCTTGCACTCAACGCGACATTTAACTGTGCTAGTTGTGCTTCTATCAATTTTATGCTTTCATCGTGGGAAGCGGTGTTCTGCATTAACGTTTGGGTAGAAGACGTTAAAGTATCCGTCGTTTGCATGAAATGTTTAATAAACGTATCCACGCTTCGTTCGAGTGCGGAGAGTTTTTCGGTACCAGCCGTTTGGAAAGAATCATTAATCAGTGCAGAATTATTGGCTGGATTTTGAAAAGTTTGCAATTGAAAGGGGTGTTGACTCTGTGGCGGCTGCTGCTGTGGAGGAGGTATTTCATAGTCATTTTGGCTTGGAAATGTATTTTGAGTTTGAGTTTGGTTTTGGTTCCAAGCAAAATTAGGATGATTCTCCCATCCCTGATTGTATGTGGAAGATTAAGGATCGTTTCTAGGTCATTGCTGAAAGGCAGCATTAGTGTGTTCTTGACCTTGAAACGGAGGATTCATAGGACATTCTTCCGTCAGATGTGATGGGTCAGAATAGCAACGATACACGGTTTTGGGGAGCGTAACCTGGTTTAAGGAGGTTGAGGAGACTTTGTTTTCTATAGTGTCGAGTTTCCTTTGTATCGCGGCCATTTCGGGTTTCACTGCGATGGAAACATCAAGCTGATGGATACCTCCCCTAGATGATATTGGTCTAACGCTTTCCCACTATAAAGTTTGTTCAGCGAGATCTTTTAGGAATTGCCAAGCTTCCCCTTCATCTTTAGACATGAAATGACATTGACAAATGGTTTCAAGCATCTGTTTTGTCGCTGGGTTAACACCCTCATATATAATGCGACAAAGTTTCCATTTATCGATTCCATGATGGGGGCATTGCAGAAGAAGATCCTTGAACCGTTCAAACCATTTCCAGAATGGTTCGTTGGGAAGTTGGGTAAACTGGTTAATCTCACTTTGAACACGGGCAGTCTTATGATTGGGATAGAATTTCTTAAGGAATGCTGTAACGAATTCATCCCAATTGGCAATAGAGTGTGCGGTAGTGTTATAAAGCCATTTTTTTGCTAGATCGCACAAGGTAAAAGGGATAAGATGTAATCTTAGAGCATCCACAGAAAGTTGTGACGTACCCATCATTACGCATACGTTTTCGAATTTGGTGACAAAAACATATGTGTCTTCAGACTCAAGCCCGTGAAATTTGGACAACAGTTTGATGAAATGGGGTTTAATTTCAAAATTATCCCCATTGGCTGGTAGAATAGATAGACAAGTAGGAAGGGGTCCGTGCACGGGGTAGCATCATTCTTGGAGAGAGATGCGCGGTGGATTCTGCGCACCTACGGGTGGTGGCAGGGGTGTGTTAGTAAAATCTGATGGAGAACAGTCCATCTCGGTCGATGTGGTGGGTGGAAGGGAAAAAGAAGATGAAGAAGTACCGACTTCGAATTCGATAGCAGAAATGCGGACAAGATGAGCACTAGAATCCCGTGTCAAGCCTAGCATGCACTAAGAGGGTTTAGCGCACGTGGAAGCGTGTGTGAGAACTAAAAAGGTTTGTTTTGAAAAGTGTCAGACTTGAGGAAAATCACACAAAAAATACACAAAACCCTAGAACAAAGATCACCTAGGTCAAGTCACTAGACCGCTTCTAGATTTCCAAAGGACAAGTTGCAGGATAAATCCTCTACCACCTCTTTATCACTCTTGTGGACTGGTAAGTGCCAGGTATGTGGGAGGTATCCGCTATACGAATCACTGAAAATAGAGGGCCTAATTAAGTAACCACTTTCCTTAGTCACACTTGCTTAGACATCACAAAAGAAATACGGATAAGCGATAGATTACCCACGACCCTCCTCTGTCCTAATTGAGCGCGACGGTCCTTAAAGTCTTGGTCTAGATATTTTTTAATTAACATAAGGTTATGCAGATGCTCATTTTGTGATTTGTGGGGCCTAGGAAGGGTAATGAAATCCCCACCTAATATGAATTTTGGTCTTGCCCTTAATGTCGTATTGAAATATGCACAAACAAACCACTTTCAAAACACGTAAAAAGATTTTTGAGTGGCGATATTTTGAAAAGAATCCTGCAGAAAATTATATTATTGGATTTCCAGAGGAGAGAGAAAGAGTTGTGGAAGTTACCAGAGGATTTTGGCTAAGCAAGTCCACCAAGTGGCCATGGTTCTGCGGCTAAATGAACAATATTGCGGCGGTTCCGCCGCACTATGGTGATTTGTTTGATGATTTTTCTTCAGTAGCCTTCTAAGTTCCTCTAGTCCTCTCTGAAGGTCTCTGAATCTCAATTTTCTCGTTCCAGTGACTCCAGATTCCCTCGCAAAAATCGCACACTAATAGCTAAATATGCAAGTTGCGGTTTTGTTTTATTTTTATGATATGGATCGAATAAGAATTCAACCCGAATAGAAAGAAAAAAATTACGCATGTATCCCCGGCAACGGCTCCATTTGATTGATCTGTGAAAGAGTGTGTGTTTGTAGTAACCGCAATCAATAACGGTGTCGCTTATAGCTAGCCGAGATGAGTACGGGTCGTCCTCAGGGATGCGTGGAATTTCTAATCTTGCTTTAGACGAGTTGAATAAAATAAAAGTAGAAAGGAGAATAGATTCTAGATCTATGTTGAATATAGAATATATAAGAAGAAGGCTTGTAGGGTTCGTTATGATTTAGTAGTCATGGACGACTAATAAAGATGACTCATTTTTATCTTTTGATAGATTTAAAACTAGATTGATTGTGATGAATGATGATTAAGGTTCTTGGAAGAAACTAGGGTTTCCCCACTATTGACCCTTGTCCTTTCATTGATCTCTATTCATGTCCAGCCCTTAACAAAACAATTGTTAATCTGATCTCAAATCGCAGTCAAGACCATCAATAAATTGATAGCGTGCCCGATTAGGATGTTAACAATTCTTTTGCTAAACTTTATAAACTTCATAATACGTAAAAGAAGTTAAAATATTTTCTCATCCATTGTTTTACCCTAATCCTATGAACCCTATCAAGCGGAGAATTACCTGCGCATGATGGAGATAGAAGAAGAAAGGATAGATAAGGAAATCATAATGCAGAATTTAAATGCGAAATAATTAATCTAATGATCTACCTTTATTAATCAAATTTACAAGTACAATTCCTTCGAGTTTAGATTACAAGAAGAAGAAGTTGCTCTTGATCTCTGCCTCGTAGGAAGTAGATGTTCTGTAGATGTTCACTTCGCTTTATCACGTCGAATCGCGGACCTGTCATGGATCACTTATTCTTTGACAGTGATTTTCATCGTGTTAAAGGTGATGATTTCTAACTTTAGCCCTCGGTCCTTTATATAGCCTTCAAATCAGAAACCTTAGATCTCATAGGTTAAAAAATGTAATCACGATCACCCACCAAAAATCTCAGATCCAACGGCCACCAATTGGCCGCGGATCCGCCGCATAAATAGGGTTTTAGCTGCGGAAGTGCCGCTCTTTGGAGAGATCATGGATTCAATCTTCTGGGGATTCTACATGTTGACACATGGAGATCTTCTAGATATCTTGATTTTGAAAATATTTCCTGAGTCTCTGCCAGTATTGATTCTATGATTTTATTGGAAGATTTTTTATCCTGACGACTTGAATATCTTGATCTCCTGACCCGAGCTAAATCTTGCACAATATCTCCAAGAATAATATTAGTAATATTTGTTAAATTAGAGATATTATTCTAAACATTTGTATGATGTTATATCTTTTAAGAATCTTGATTAGAATATTTGATATGATATGCATATTTTAATTACCAAAATATTATATAAATATTATATGCATATATTTTCCTTCATAATGTTAATTATAAAATATATAAACATATTACAATAGATATTTTACAGATAAACCCTTATATGTTTCATATTTATAATAAACACTTTTAAATATTTATCAAAAGTAAGAAAAATGTTATATGAAAAGTGCGATATTTTCGACTGAACATTACTCCTTGGAGAGTTTTCCACTTTACAATTAGCTAATCCAGTAGGTGTCTAAGAAAGGTGTTAACGGGGTTATGCTCCTGCGGAAACGAGATTATTTAATTAGTTCCATGCAAAAACACGGGGAGATTCCCTCGGAGTACCAACACCTGTCTGGCTGACCGATTAGCGAACTTGTAGGGTGTAATTAATCCCAGCTAATATTAACTTTTAGGGTTTGAAGGAAGATTTAATAAAAATAATGGGAGCCATCCTGATTAGATAAGATAATAACCAGTTTAATCTTGCAAGAGCGCACGCTAAAGTTTTTTCTTCTCTCTCTCTCTTGGTAGAGACCATGTCACTCCTTAATCAAGAAAATAATATGGATGTATTGACCGAACTCGCTTATTATACTGAGCTGAGGAACGTTGGTTCCGCCCTATCTAATGACAATTGTCATAAGTCTAGGCAAGGGATAGGGGAATACAAGGATTTCCACGCAACCCGAATGAAGAAGCATTTTGATACATCTTCTTTGGGTGTGTTAGTTATTGAGAACTTTTTCTCAGTATGCTCTACGTCCTGGATATTAGATATCGGATCAGGATCCCATATTTGTAATCTGTTACAAGGGTTAAAGAGAAGTAGAGAACTGGAAAAGGATGATATGTCTATCAGAGTAGGGAATGGAGCAATTGTTGCCGCCGAAGCTGTCGGCGAATATCATCTAATATTGCCAAATGATAATACATCGATTTTGAACGATTGTAATTTTGTACCGTCGATGATGTGCAATATAATATCTATTTCTTTATTAGATAAAGAGGGATATAACTTTATATTAGAGAAAAATGTTATGAACATTTTCTTAATTCAAGAGTTGATTTGGTTTGGTACATTGTGTAATGGTATATACATTTTAAATCAAAATACAGTTCTGAATATATAGAACACACAAAAGAGGAAAAGTTTAGAAATGAACGAAACCTTCTTGTGGCATTGTAGACTTGGTCATATCAATGTGACCAGATTAGCTAAGTTGCATAAAGATAGATATTTGAATCCGTTCGAATTTACATCTATGAAATTTGTCAGTCATGTCTCAAAGGAAAGATGACCAAAACTCCGTTTACGGGGCACGGAGAAAGAGCTACTGAACTCTTGGGTCTGATATATAGTGATGTATGTGGTCCTATATCTACACAGGCCAGAAATGGTTCCTCGTACTTCATTACATTCACCGATGATCTCTTAAGATTCGGACATGTGTTCCTGTTGAAACACAAATCTGATGTTTTTGAGAAATTCAAGGAATATAAGAGCGAGGTAGAGAACCAAACGGGAAAAAATATTAAAATCCTTCGATCTGATCAAGGAGGTAAATACTTAAGCACGGAATTCCGAGATTATCTAAAAGAGAATAGGATTCTCTCTCAGCTTACTCCTCCGTATACACCACAGCATAATGGCATATCGGAGCGGAGGAATCGCACCCTATTAGATATGGTGCACTCTATGATGAGTGTTGCTGAGTTACCTATTTCTTTTTGGAGTTATGCACATGAGAAAACATATTGAATAGGGTTCCTACCAAATCCGCGCCTACCACTCCATATGAGATATGGGAGGGGAAGATACCATATCTTAATTTCATTACATTACGATATGGGGTTGTCCGTCTTATGTTAAAAAGAAAAATCTGGACAAGCTCGAGGCAAGGTCTGTTCTTTGTTAGTTTGTTGGATATCCCAAACATTCATGAGGGTATATCTTCTACCACACTAAGGAACAAAAGGTGTTTGTTGCTTAACCACCTTTTTAGAAAAGGAATTTCTTGTAAAAGAAATTAGTGGTAATGAGGTAGAGCTGGAAGAAGTTCCAGAAACACAAACTACAATAGAAGATTTGGTAGAACCGGAGGATTCAATAGTCCCCGACGAATCTCAGCCACTCCACAGATCTAGTAGGGTTTCTCACCCACCTGAGAGATACTACGGTTTTCTCATAGACGGTGGGAGCGAGGATTGCATCATGAAAAATGATGACCCAAATAGTTTCGAGCAGG
Source organism: Agapanthus africanus (assembly GCA_030015575.1). Classification (NCBI taxonomy): domain Eukaryota; kingdom Viridiplantae; phylum Streptophyta; class Magnoliopsida; order Asparagales; family Amaryllidaceae; genus Agapanthus; species Agapanthus africanus. The sequence continues at coordinate 106,962,808 of JASDDO010000031.1, forward strand.
CCATCACAAGTTGGGACTCAGTGAAATGGCTGGATGCTATGCGATCTGAGATGGAATCCATATACACCAACAAAGTATGGACTTTGGATGTTGCTCCTAAATGGGTAAAACGCATTAGGAGTAAGTGGATCTTTAAGAAGAAAATTGGTGTAGATGGAAAGATTGAGACCTTCAAAGCTAGACTTGTAGCAAAAGGTTTTCGTCAACGACCAGGTGTCGACTATGACGAGACCTTTTCTCCAGTAGCTATGCTTAAGTCCATCAGGATCCTATTTGCTATTACTGCATACCATGACTATGAAATCTGGTAGATGGACGTCAAGTCCGCTTTTCTAAATGGTTATTTAGAAGAGAGCATGTATATGACACAGCCAGAGGACTTCGTAGACAGTAGGAGCAGCGGAAAGGTGTGCAAGTTGCTTAAATCAATATATGGATTAGAGCAGGTATCGCGGAGCTGAAACATCTTTTTTGATATAGCAGTCAAAGAGTTTGACTTTATCAAAAACGTAGATGAACCGTATATATATAAAATGTTCCTAGAAAGTAAGGTCGTATTCCTCGTATTATACGTCGATGTCATACTCTTGATAGGAAATTATGTTCCTATGCTGCACTCGGTCAAACTCTTCCTATTACAAAAGTTCTTCATAAAAGATCGGGGTGATACCTTCTACATCCTGGGGATAAAGATCTATAGAGATAGATCTGAAAAGATGTTGGGATTGTCCCAATCTAGGTACATGGACATCATACTAAAGTGGTTTAGTATGAAAGATTCTAAGCGTGGTAATTTACCCGCTTGTTCAGGAATCACCCTCTCTAAAGAGATGTCTCCCAAGACTGATTTGGAGAGTGCTCGCATGAACGTGATACCCAATGTTTCTGCAGTTGGGTCTATCATGTACGCGATGTTATGCACCAGACAGGATATAGCTTACGCACTTAGTATGGTATGTAGGTATCAATCAGATCCAGGGAAGAAGCACTGGATAGCTGTGAAGAACATTCTTAAGTACTTAAGAAGGACTAAAGAGATGTTCTTGGTGTTGTTAGATATGTATGCCCTAGAGGCCATTATTGTATATGTATACATGTGGATGCTGGGGGTATGTATGTACAGAACAATCTTGCTTAGTTATATAGTATATTATTTGAGTTGTCTTTATCTTGATATGTGTATTTGTTTCTATTGATGCTTTATCCAGCTTGCACATATTGATAAGGACTTGATACAGTAGTAGACTATTATGGTTTTGTAACATTTCAGAAAAATAAAATATTATTTTTGGTAATTTATATAATGGAATAATAAATATTAGAGATATTTCAAAGTATGGAGACTGGGTTTAAATGATATGGTATAATTAAATACCGATAAATTGGGAAATATTGGAAAATTACATTTGAATGTTGATTTTGAAAGAATATTATATGATTTAGACACTTTATAAATTTTATACAATTGATTATATACAAGTTTATGCCTAAGCTTGATTAATTATCACTAATCGTACATTAAGCTTGATTTTTGCATATGACATGCACCATGTCATGTTTCAAAACACGTTTTTGAATTTCTATGAACCATGACATCTTTGTTTTCTTTCTATATATTTAGGGTTTTGGTTTTTATTTGATAATGAAAAGAAATGAAAAGAAAAGAAAATATTAAAGAAAGAGGTATGGGCAAGAGAGAGAGGGTGAGGGGTCATTGACCTTGGCTCTTTGTCTTCATCATTTTCATCCTATTCATCTTTTCTCCCTCACCATGGCTGCCCTCTCTACTACCTCCTCCACCTCCTCACTACAAACCCAAAATCTACATCAAAACCTTGCATTCACTTCCTAAAAAAATGTGCACAAGCTCACTACAAGCATGGGGAACCAAGAAAGTTGGGATTTTGAACACTTGGGGCAACTCAAGAATTTTCTTGAGTTGCCAAATGAAGTAATTCTTTCACTATTAGTGTAGTATTTGATTTCCTTTGGCATCTATTTTGGTTTAGAAGTGATTTGGTGAGGTTTAGCGAGGTTTGAAAATTCCAAGATGAGGGTTAGGGCTTTCCTTAAGTTGGGATGGTATAAGTGATGTGTAATTGGTGACTAGAACCGCTTAGTGTCAAAAACCAGAGCCTAAGCCATAAAAACTTGGACTTTAGAAACTTCCGTGTCGGTTATGTGTACAAATTGTGCCTACAGAGAATCTGGAGGAATTCGAGACCTTTTCAGGAAAAACTAGCAACCCTATTGACCTAGAATTAACACTAGGAGACCACCCTGAGAATACGAGGCCGTTTCACCATAGGAAAACCGAGCTCACCGGTTTCTGGGGTAATGTGGCCGGCCAAATTGTGGAAATTGGTGTTGAAATTGGTTCTGTAGCTCATATACCCTATATACTAGCCTCTGTAACAGTTTGTTTAGACCTATTTTACCTGACCAAAAATCTGGGACCAGTTTTCTAAGTTGCTGTTTATGTTTTGTGACTTTTACATGACTTGAACTTTGGAGTTTGTGTTTTATCTCGATCGATTGGTGTTTGTATATCGATATCGATGGTTATTTGGTTCTGTTGTATGAGTGGACCATAGGTTTTAACCTATATGCGATTCATGTGCCATTTTGGTTTTTGTACGCGATCCTGTTTACGATATTATGTGTTTATATGTGTAGACACCCTCACATGGACTTCAGATAGCAAGGAGGAGCATGGCGACATCGACTTCGACAAGCAAGGATCAAGGTGAGTAGATGTATATCTACGTGGGAAGTCGGGTGGATGGCGTATAGCACCCCCGCAGTTTCGTAGTGTAATATACGAATACGTTATATTATTTATATAAATATGTGTATTGTGATACGCGGATGATTATCAAGATAGGCTTTAGGTGTTCGCGGGTTAAATTTAGGGTAATAGTAAGAAAGTGCTTAGTGTAATTTCTTAGTCGCGAAACCCTAGGATAAAGGTATACACACACATGCACACACGGGTTATGTTTTGGTGTATATGATATATGTATATATATATATATATATATATGTATGTGGATGTGTTGCTATATATATACATATACGTATACACGTATGATGAGGATAATATATGATACTTGGAGATGAGTCGATGTGATTTGGCATGACGCCGTGAGATCGGTGATGTGACTTGGGTCGTATTATGAGAAACGACATGATATTATAGCGGATCGTTGGGTGATATGTTTTCATACACACGCGAATATATATATATATATATATATATATATATATATATATATATATATATATGTTTGATGGTATCGGAATATACTAGACTTTAGATCAGTACCCCTAATTCAGAATATGATGATAATGATACCAGATAAGTAATGTGGTATATGTGATAATTGACCCGTACCCCGATTTGGGATGCCGTGCGATGAATTTTTCCGTATGATGCATAGATACGATGATTGATCCGCACTCTCGACTCAAAGATGTCGTATTATATATTTTATCGTACGTGACGCTATTGAGGCGGGATCACCGACTACTAGATATATCGACTCGGACTTAGGTGAATTTCCTTACCCTTTTGGTTAGTCTCTTAGCTTATCCTGTAGTTTACTTAGTAGATGTTATATTTGGGACCGAGTCATACTTATTTCCAAAACTAACGAATCGTGAGTATTTAAAAGACAGACCAAGGGATACTACGGATATTTCAAAGGACGTACCTTTTCATAAAAACACCGTAACCCCTATTTTCTAAACACCACGATTCGTGCTATTTCAAATGCCAAAACTGTATGACTCGTATATATAATGTATATTCTTGCTGTTCGCATCGCATCACATGCTTAATTTTGTTTTCATTAATTATCATGAACTCATGCTGTCAGGACACCAGCACCATTACCGATGATGCGTATGTCTACGAACACTTGCTTGCCGGCTCACACGCATCATCATCGGTAATTTCCATGACACATACACTTTAGAAGTATTACTTCATTGACATGACTTGCTAGCTGATAGTTCTAATATGTTATTGCTTTTATATGCTAGTTTAATTATTACATTCCTTGCTTGATATCCGATGGATTCATATATTCATTTGTCATGCAATATTATGGGGTCTTATGCCGATAATTCACTGTTATTTACTCTTGAGATTGGGATTTCGGATTTCCATGAGATTTCTGGATTTGGAGAAACCGCAAAGATTTTATAAACTTATTATCATTTTAAAGGTAGAAAATTGTGGTTTTCTCGTGATATGATTTGAGAGGTGTCCACCATGAGTTTTCTCGGCTCTTGAGAGATATCATACACCCGATTCGAGGAGGAGGAGGAACTGTCTGCGGGTGCATGGTAGACCCGGTGCGGTACCCCAGGGCAAGATGGTCGCAGATGATGGCGTTGAGCCCGGCAGGGGAGCACTATCGACTGCTTATTGGTGACGCGGAGGATATCCGGAGGATACCGACGTAGTCGTGAGATATTTATGATTTAGGCCAGTCCGGATTGCTGGAGCCGGGGGCCAGTCCGGATTACCGGAGCCCGAGATATTGAGACATTGAGATACTGAGATTTTATGATATGGGTCAGTCCGGATTGCCGGACCCGAGATATTGGATATTGGGATATATGTTTTGTGTCGATGCTTGACACGGATTCTATGTTGATTTCATCGATGATACCTTGATTTTTATATACAAAAATCTCACTAAATTACGAAAACAGTTTTCTCATTCATGATGTATTCGGTTTCCATTTGTAATGCATTCGTACATCATAATTGTGATATGTTGCTACCTGAGGCACTGACACGAGCACTTAATATTACACTTATGTGTAGATGTTTTAGGGTTATATTATTATTGAGGATATATTATTGTATGACCTAGGATAGAGTCATACATGCGATTTCTGCTCGGTGATGTTTTCTACTCACGAGTTGGCAACTCACCCCCGTTGTGCCACAGTTTCTTGCAGGTTTGGCCGTACAGGTTTCCTTGGCGGCTTTGCTGGCACACTGCTTCATGATTGCTTTGGTAGGTGGGTTCACTCGTATCATGACCACCATTGTACTTTTTATTATTTCAGTTGTATCTAGTAACTCCATCAACCAGACTTGTATTATTGATAGACTTAGAAGACCAGTGTATATTCTTTCGACCTTAGAGCCGCGCTTGTATTATTATGGTTTTCTGGAGGATATTGGTTTTCTTCTGAATTTTGATTCTCGCCCTTCGGCATTGTATATTATATTGCTTGTGTGGTTGTATTCACCAATTGGCGAAGAGCTGGCTCCCGCTTGGGGATGCCTTTATTCATTATGTATATTATTCATGTTTGTACCTATTTGGGGCCAGTATTTACAAAGGAGACTCTGCCGAAATTTTCGGGAAAATATGATGTTTCTTTTAAATGTTTTATGCCATTTATTTTATTTAAACCACTTGCTTTAAACATGTTTTCCTTCACTTCTTATTTAAAATGGTTTAGATTTCTGGGCTTTTGGCTTACTTGAATTAGGTGGGGTCCTATAGACTTCATATGATTCAAGTGCCAGTCACGTGCCATTTCGGGTCGTAACAAAATTAGTATCAGAGCGCTAGGTTTAACCTTGGTTCGAGTCTATGTTTGACTATTCGGAGTCTAGGGCGTATATTTATATTCGGAACTTAGGCTTGACCTTACGGAAACAAGACTTGGTCGAGGGGGTATTGGACCCGAACTTTCGTCGCATATGTTGACCTTGGTTGACGGAGTAGGTGAGTGACGTACTGTGTGTAAGTTCCGCGGCATACTTACGATACGCTACAACTCTTAAGAAGCCTTAGGATGTACCTTTCTTTGCATCGTATTTTATTCGTTCATATGATCTATCCTCATCGATATCGGTTGGTGGTTTTGTTACCACGATTGCATAGGCAGAGAGAGCTGTGGCTAGAGTTGCGGTCAGCATGAGCTCGTCTTGGATGAGGACTGACCAAGGAGAAATTCCGGTAACACACGATTGCATAAATGTGTCATTTTATTGTGTTTTTCGCGCCATGAGCATTTGATGGATTGCTTTTACTAAAAATTTTTGAACGTGCGGATCAGCACCAGAGGATTGGGCCACTGCTAGAGGCCGGCTAGAATGTGATGACCGTTAATGTATCGTCTATTCTTGAAGATTGAGGCACTATTCAGCGAGCGAACGAATGAGCCGGTTGTTGCTGCGACTGACAAGATATCGCCCCAGATGTTTAAAACTATTGCAGCACGAGTTGTACTTAGAGATGTGATAGAAGATCGCTAGTCACCCATGGATGAATGACTAGGACATGTGGTTCGTTTGTATACCCCCATGCAAGGTCATCAGATTGATTGGTTTTATCTAGAGAAGACTTCACGCTGGTACGATGAGAGTCGATAGAAACGAACGAATATCAGAAACCTATTTTTCCAAGTTTAAGGTTAGAGGAATAATGATCGGATGGATAATGCTGGTTGTCTTTGGTTTAAGCCAGATACTGGTATTATATTATTGGATTATTTGTATTCGTATTTTTTGGAATTCGGATACGGGTATACTTGTACGGTATACGGTGAGGGGTATTCTTGTAATTGTACAAGAATACATTCTAGAAGGAGACACCTTATAAATGGGTTTTTATTTTGTGAAAATAAAACAATGAGGTGGAATTTGGAGAAAGTCTAAGCATGGGTGATGGCATGGCTAAATTCATTTTATATTCATTTGGAGTTACTATTGAAGCACGGTACTTTATTTTTGAGAAAAATAATACATGCTTCAATTATTTTCCTTTAGCCAGATCATTATTTTTCCATGCTTGATTTTTCATTCAACACATTCACCTTCTCTCTCGTCATTATCTCTTCCCTCTACCTCTTGACCTAAATCACTCACATGAGTTATGAATCATAGGTCAAGAGACATAATAATCCAATACTTGATCTCTATATTATCTAAGTGATCACTTCTAGCACTCTTGATCTCTTAGTTAAACTCTTGTGAAGAGTTTGTATCTCGATAGCTCTCGGGTGGATCATCTTGGATCTTGAAGTGGCCGGAGACCGAGTTCTTTGCGACCAAAAGCAGCCTAGGAGTCACATCCAAACAAAGACTCAAAGGACCGGTTCCTTAGGTATAACACTATCATAGTAGATAAGATCTCTAGATAGGTTTGCTAGTTAAGGTTTAAGCACACGATCTAGGGTTATGTGGGTGTTGCATGCAAGATAATCTTTGTTTACCTCTTCCGCCTCCTCACAAGCATTGTGAGAGTGTGCAAAATCCACTAACATGGTATCAGAGCTTCTCTTAAACCTTAAATAGCTTGTATCAACGTTAGAATTCCGCCGTTTTTTGTCGCGCAAAAACTACCGAAAAAACAGTTTTGAAAATCGTAGTTTTGAGTTGTTTCATACCTCGCGGGCTCACGGTTTGAACCGAGAAGCTGCGGAGTGGAGTGCGCGCACCCCGAGGATACCACAGTGGGGACCAGAGGCTGGACCCATACCCCAAGACCACCTCGAGGTGGCCTTGGGGGCGGGTGACTCGAGAGCACCCCAATTGGGTGCTCTCAGGTCTGCCAACCCCTTGAGGCCACCTCGAGGTGGCCCCCGGGGTGGGTACCCCTAAGGCCCCCCATTCAATATTATTTTTTGTGTTCTTCGCCTCCGCGAAGATTCGGGAAGGTTTTGAGTTTGTTTCGACTCCCGGATTGACTCAAAACGATCGGTTTTTGAAAACTAGCTTACTGAATTTTTTCAAGTGTTGGAAATTGATTTAGTTTGCTAATCTCGTGCAGAATTCTAATGTCATGGTTACATTACAAGCTTAGTGATGTGTATGTGTGTTTTGAAATATCAACTAACTGCTATACGACGATTAGTTGGGGTTGCACACATCTGTATTGATATCATGTGATGGTATGTGTATATGAATATGTTGGACCGTCGTGATGAATAGCCAGGGATATGAGAAGAGCATTTTTCTTTCATTCATGTAATTTGTAAAAAGCAATGCAATATTATTTTGCGGGGCACATCCAGGTTGAGGTTGTATCTACCACTGTATATTTTCTTTTTACTGTTTTTGCCCTTAGGATAGACCCAAGGTGGGGTGCACAAACTACCGGGTTCTTGAAGTTCCGAGTGGCCTACTCACTTTATTGAGGGAGGTTGCTTCACTTCGGGAATTTGGCGGGTAGTTTGCCGCACCCGTAGGGGTCTAGGGTGGGGTTTGGCTATTCATCACAACCGTGGAACCCGTCTTTCATTAAGGGCTTAAATGAAGTGCGGAATTCCTAGTATATCCAATGTATTCATTTGTGATCTGGAATGTTTATAAATGCGTGCGAAGAATGGCTATTTATATAAGAGATATATAATAAATATTGCTTATATTTTTCACCCGCGCTACTCTAGCCCCCGCTCTGCCGTTAGTTAAGTAACCTAACGGTACATGACGGGGACCCGTGGCGAATGCGGATGGCATAAGCATACGTTCTATTTTCGTTTCTTTTCTGTGATGTTTAGGAAACGTAAATGATGGGACAACATTAATGTGATTAATGTTAAGAAAAAGAAACCTAACGATGTTGTAGAATCAAACTTTTTAAAATGGATAACTCTAATTTTTTCCTTTGCATAGTGGTATTTCTTGATGAATATCCAGCACCTCATTCGATGAGGAAAGGACCGAGATCCCTTCACCGGGAGTTACCCCTTTAGCGAAACTAGAAAATGTTACAAAGCACTCGATTGTTTTTATCGTTGATCTAACTTTTCTTTGCATTGTGGTATTCATGAATATCCAGCACCTCATTCGATGAGGAAAGAGCCGAGATCCCTTCACCGGGAGTGACCTCTTTAGCAAAATTAGAAAGATACTACAAAACCATTCGACTTTTAAAACTGGAGCTTAAACCACTCTTTTCACTAGATTCTACAACGATATCAAGTTCAAAACGTTGATGGTTTTCATAAAAACCATCCGTTGCCCTCCGCCATTTTAGGAAGTACAGTACTTAGTATTCGTGCCACCTTTGTTGACTATAGTTAAGACGTGGTGTACGGTAGCTAAGTGATGTCTTCCTACAAAGCATTTGATGGGATCGATTAGGACATTCGTATGATTTTGTTGACCACAGTTAAGGGTCATGCGGGTGGGTCTAAATCAATCACGAAATGGCGGGTAGAACTTGACTAATGCTTATGATTGTTGACCATAGTTAAGGTCATAAGACACTAGGGGTAAAAATCATATCGGGAATTTCAAGATTTGAAATTTGCAATGAGATTGCATACCTACTATTTGATAGTTGGATCCCGATCAACTGTGAGTAAAAGTTACTCCCGGGAGAGTTTTTCACTTTACAATTAGCTAATCCAGTAGGTGTCTAGAAATGTGTCAACGGGGTTACGCCTCTACGAAAATGAGGTTTATTTTAATTAGGCCCGTGCGAAAGCACAGGGAACCTCCTTCAGAGTACCGACACAGGCCTGGTCGTGTTAGTGTATATGCCCTAGGAGCAATTATTGTATCATATTAGTTTGTATATTACTTAATGGAAGCTTGAGATATTCATAGTTATATTAACAGTCTCGCTCAACATAGTAGTATTCTACTTGATTTGTATCTATCTTAATATGTGTATATATTAGCATATCACGAATACATATTAATAGAGCCCTTAGGATCTTCCTTGACTACCAGCGTTGTGATGGCAGTCACACTAATGGGGGCTGGGTAGTCTACAAGCACATCCTTTTTCTGGTCCCTAGTCGTAGGATTATCGAGACAGGGCATCGATACTCCAGAGTAGACTAGTGTGTACGTTTCTCATCCCAGCAGGGGAAGTGGTCTGTCCCACAGCCATTAGTACGTTGTACTGGAAATAGTATACAGGTGCTCGTTGGGTTACGGGTACATCGGACAGGACTCGCAGGGAACTGTTGGTTGGTATTATACACGTCGTCAGTTAACAGTTCCTAGGTGACATGAGTACAGCATAGTCCGCAGACTTGACACTGCTGCTTTGTCTCGAGTGTGTTCCCACTGTTCTTAGATTGCCACCCTACCCCGGCTCAAAGGAGTCGTGCAAACAGGTAGCAGTTGGGTGCAGTCCCGAAGCACTTGGAGGCAGTGATGGTTAGATAGGATTCGTCTCTCCCAGTATTGGGAGTTGATATTGCGCTGTGTTTGGAGAGCCATTACGCAAAGTCCCTGGCCAGGGCAAACGAGATTTACTAGAAGAATTTCCAGTAGCTTCTCAAGGTTTAATGGGCTTCACTCCGACACGACTTATACAGCTTTTAGGCGACTGACGCTTGCCACCCCCTTAGGCCCGATATGCGATAGTCTTAGACGAACAGACCGGACTGTACGGAGATTGTCACATCAGGCTCAGTAGGAGTTCGGATGTGTTTCCTCATCGGCCTTCTTATCGACATCTACCTGGGGACCGTTACGTACAGCTAGTGCCGCTTGCGGTCTGTGGTTAAACCTACTGCCAGCGTAGTGTCGAGTCTTTAGAGTCCCACACAGAGAGTTTCCCTGCTTCAGGAAAAACGATATAGAGGTCGTATGGTTTTACGACAGGGTTCGGACACATACGTGTATTTATGCACGTACGATGTTCGGACAGTTTTTACTAGCCGGCTTTAGTTTAAGCCAGATTCTAGTATTGGATTATTGGATTTATACAGTCTCAGTATTTCCGTGTTTTCACGGATGGGAGGGGCATTCTCGTAATTAGTCGAGAAGCTTCTACAAGAAAGATGAGGTGGAGAGCTTAGGTGGAATTTGCATTAATTGAATTTGTGACTCATGGAGTGATTCATCCAAATGAGTTAATGAAGCCTTTATTGCTTATTGACTCATGAGATGATTCATTCATTTGTATTAAATGAAGCATGGTTGTAATTATCTCTTTTAATTATTTGATAATTATTATGCTTCATTATATACATAATTAGATATATTTTCAATTCATTCTCACTTTCACATTCTCACTCCTCAATTTCTCTCTCTTCAAAGACCTAACCCTAATCCTCTCATGTGTTGAGATCCTAGGGTTAGCAAGACTAATAGATCCCTAATCCATATCTATATCCTCTAGGTTACCTTGATTAGCAATCATAGCCACCTAGTTACCTCAAGTGAGAGGTTAAAGCTTGGAGAAGGAGATCTCGGGTGGATCTTCTATCACATCGAGAAGGCCGACGAGGAGGTGAACTACAAGAGCCAGAAGGACTTGAATCTTTAGGTATAATCATCTATCATAGTAGTTAATCACTTCTACATAGTTGTTAGTTAGGGTTTAGCAAAGATCCGTAAAGTTAGTCGATGTTAACTCAAACAAAATGATTGTTTTACCTATTCCGCCTCCCCGCATCATGTGGGGTGTCTAACGTCGACTTACAGTGGTATCAAAGCCTAGCTAAACCATAACTAACATGTTAACAAAGTCGTTAGAAATTCGATCGCAAAACGAACCCGAAAAAACATCATTTTCACCATGTTTCTGCCGATTTTAAAACGGGGTCTAAAAATTTTTCAGGGACCCTTAAAAATACAAGCAGGGAATTTTAAGAATTGTGAAGAAATTTGGGATTGTGACTCGACCATACCACCGCGGAACCGCCTCCGATCCAAGCTATCCGTCGCGGATCCGCGGCCGAGTTGACTCCGAGTCAACCCAAATTTGCTCAGTTATTCTTCTGTGTTGATGTTGTGTTTTCTGGGATGTTTTGTTTCTGCTCAGGTTTTATGTGCACAGAGAATTGTTTGGAGTAGATTCATTTATGTTGCTTGATCAAAATTCTAAGATGTTTGGCTAATTTGATTATATCTGTGTTGTGTTTAATGTGTTCGTAAACCCCCCCTAACTGGTAGTATGTCGGTTAGCAAGGGGTTGCACATTTCTGTAATGGTTTTTACTGGTTTGTGAATATGGACTTGTTGGATTGTCATGAATGGATAGCCGGGGATGTGAGACGAGTGTTTCTTTCGTTAAAATGTAAATTGTAATTTGTTGTAATATTCTTTTGCGGGGCACATCCGGGTTGAGGTTGTAGCTACCGTTGTATTATTTCATTTACTGTTTTCTGCTCCTAGGATAGACCCAAGATGAGGTGCACAAACTACCGGGTACTTTGAAGTGCTTAGTGGCTAACTCACGTCGTTGAGGGAGACCGCTTCACTTCGGGTACTTGGCGGGTAGTTTGCCGTACCCGTATGGGTCTAGGGTGGGGTTTTGGCTATTCATCGCGACTGTGTAATCCGTCTTTCTTTGCAGGCTCAAAAGGAATGCGGATTCGTAGAAAATCCAATATGTTCATCTGTGATCTGGAATGCCTATTATTGCGTCTGAAGAATGTACAATATCTATATATGATATCTAGTAGGCGTCACTTATGTTTTGCACCCGCGCTAGCCCAGTCCACGCTCTGTCGTTAGTTAAGTAACCTAATGGGTGAATGACGGGGCCTAGTGGTGAATGCGGATGGCATAAGAGGACGTTGTATTTTCGTTGTTTCTGCAATGATAGGTTAATTGATGGGACACATTATATTAATGCAAAGAAAATAAACCAAAGTTGAATCGTTGGAACAGTTTAAAAGAAACCACTCGGTTATTTTAAAACAGAAGATATTTTTAAATTGCGGAGCTTAAACCACTCCTTTTAAAAGCTATCAGGTTCCTTTGATCATATCAAGTTCACTAAGTTCACGGTTTCACCACGTTCACGGTTTCACCAAAACCATTCGTAGCCCTCCGTCATTTCATTTGGGTATTCAGTAGTATTCAAGCTATGTATTTTGACCAACGCCAAGGCATAGTGTTTGTTAGCTGCTGGGTATTCATTTGTTGCATAGATAGATGAGTTAGTTTGGGACAGTCGTATTATCATTTGGCCAACGTCAGGGGTATGTACGGATGGGTTCAAATTAACAAGATAATGATGGGTAGAACTTGACATGTGACTTATGACATTTTGACCAACGCCAAGGTCATAAGAGCATGGGGCAGAAATTGATATCGGGAATTTCTAAAGAAACTGAAATTTGCTAAGAGTTGCATACCATTTGGAGTGTGATAATTTTGGTAGGATTCCTTCAGCTTTATCACACGATGATATTTGGATCCCGATCCTACTGTGAGTATCCGCTACTCATCAGGAGATTCGTCACTTAACGATCAATGCTATAAACCAAGTAAGTGTCAAGAAAGGTGTCAGCGGGGCTACGCCCCCAGAGAAAAGAGGTTATTTAATTAAGGAACTTCGCGAAAGCGTCGTAAAACCTCCCTCGAAGTACCGACACCGGCCTGGCTGAACGGTTAAGCAAGTATTGTATGGTGAGAATAGTCCTGACTAGTTCTTCCTTTATGGTTTGAGGAGGGATTCGAGAAACAGTGGGAGCCATCCTGTTTAGATAAACTAAAAACCACTCTAAACTTGCATGAGCATCATGCTAAAGTGTTCCCTCTCTCTCTCATTGCAGCGACCAAGAACATGACAAGCCTTAAGTTACTATTAGATAAAAGTATTTTGGCAGGGCCAAACTATAAAGATTGGTTCCGGAATGTTAAGATGGTTATTACCTATGAAAAATTGGGGTATGTCATTACTACAAAGGCCCCTTCCGTCCCAGGTCCTGAATCGAGTGTTGCGGATAAGGAAATCCACAAGACCTGGGAGTTAGACTGCGCGAAGGCCAAGTGCATCGTGCTTGCCTCTATGAATAATGAACATCAAAGGAGGCACGAGAATATGGATCTAGAATCTATATTTCTCCATATTCAAGACCTCGAAGAACTTGTTTCAGTAGAGGATGGCCGTCAGATCATCTATAGGGGAACATGTCCTTAAGATGATTGGCTATATTGAAGAGCTCGCAAACCTCGGGACAACATTAGAGAACGAGCTGTATACAGACTTGATTCTCCAGTCCATTCCTTCCACCTACGCCCAGTTTATCTTGAATTTCAACATTCAAGGTAAAGAAGTTGAACTTCCAGAACTCCTTAACATGTTGAGGAGTGCAGAGGGCACCTTGCAGAAGGCAAGGGAAACACCCACTATGTTTGTTCGCGGTGCTTCCTCTTCCAGGTCCAAGGCAAGGGCCAAAGGAAGGAAGAAGAAGGCCGCTACCAAACCAAGAGGTGGTGTTGGTAAGGTGGGAGTCAAGGGAAAGGCAAAGGTTGTGGTGCCAGTAGTGGCAAAGGACGAGTGCTTCCACTGTCGTAGGAAAGGCCATTGGAATAAAGATTGCAAAGCTTGGATTGCCAAGAACCAGGACCCGAAGCAAGCTGTGGCTTCGACTTCAGGTGTGTTTGTAATTGAAAATTGTCTGTCAATCAACTCTACTTCCTGGGTATTGGATACCGGATCAGGATCCCATATATGCAATTCATTGCAGGCACTAAGAAACCATAGAGTGCTGAAGGTTGGTGATATGACCCTCCAGGTTGCTAACGGAGCTAGCGTGGGTGCTGTGTCCGTAGGGGATTATCACATAGGATTGACGAGTGGACATATTTTGGTATTGCGTAATTGTTTTTGTGTACCTAGTTTAACGTGTAACATCATATCAGTATCGTTGTTATCAAAAGAAGGTTATGATTTCACGTTTGTAAGCGTTGTTGTTAACATCCACCTTAATCATGGTTTGATTGGGTCCGGTACACTAGATAACGGTATATACGTGTTAAACCAATTACAGATTTTCAATGTCCAGAACACACTAAAAAGAAAGTCTCCATAAATAAATCAGGCTTTCTTATGGCATTGTAGACTGGATCACATCAATGAGACAAGGTTAACTAAGTTACATAAAGAAGGATATTTGGATCCGTTCGAATATCAATCTTATGCAACTTGTCAATCATGTCTCAAAGGAAAGATGATAAAGACTCCATTCACTAGACATGGAGTAAGAGCGAGCGAGCTCTTAGGACTCATACACAGCGATGTATGTGGTCCAATGTCTACAAATGCAAGAGGTGGTTTTTCATATTTCATTACTTTTCCGTATGATTACTCTAGGTACGGATTCATTTTCTTGATGAAACATAAATCCGAGGCCTTTGAGAAATTCCTAGAATATAAGAATGAAGTAGAAAACCAAACCGGCAAAAGTATCAAGACACTGAGATCTGATCGAGGTGGTGAATACTTAAGTGCCGAGTTCCTAGGTTACCTAAAAGAGAAAGGAACTCTCTCTCAGCTTACTCCTCCATACACTCCATAGCACAACGTTGTATCGGAGAGACGGAATCGAACCCTATTGGATATTGTACGTTCCATAATGAGTAATGCTGAGTTACCGCGATCTTTCTAGGGTTATGCGCTAGAATCAGCAGCATATCTTTTGAACAGGGCTCCTACCAAGACTGTGCCTACCACGCCATATCAGATGTGGAGTGGGAAGAAACCCTATCTTCAGTATCTGAAGATATGGGGATGTCCAGCTTTTGTTAAAAAGCAGCATGCGGACAAACTCGAGGCACGATCGGTACAGTGTAAGTTTGTGGGATATCCAAAGAACTCCAAGGGGTATTTCTTCTATTACGCAGAGAAACAAAAGGTTTTTGTTTCTCGTAATGCCCATTTTCTAGAACAGCAGTTTTTAGAAAAGGAAATAAGTGGGAGCGCAATAGAACTGGAAGAAATTCCAGAATCACAAACTACTACTGAAAGTTTGGTAGAACCAGTAGTTCCAGAAGAACAGGACATTCCCGCACCCCTCCGCAGGAGTTGTAGGCTGTCTCATCCGCCTAAGAGATACTACGGTTTTCTCATAGATATGGATAGAGAGGATTGTGTCATTGATAATGATGAACCTACTAGCTTCCAGCAGGCCATCCAGAGCGGCGACTCGGTACGATGGCTGGATGCAATGCGGACCGAGATGGAGTCCATGTACATCAACAAAGTATGGACTTTGGACTTTGCTCTAGATGGGATAAAACCCATAGGATGCAAGTGGATTTTCAAGAAAAATATTGGTGTAGATGGACAGGTGGAAACCTATAAGGCTAAACTTGTTGCAAAGGGTTTTCGTCAAAGACCTGGTTTGGACTATGACGAAACTTTTTCTCCAGTGGCTATGCTCAAATCCATTCGGATCCTTCTTGCCATTACCGCCTTCCATGATTATGAGATCTGGCAGATAGACGTAAAGACGACTTTTCTAAATGGTAATTTAGAAGAGTGCGTCTATATGGATTAGCCAGAAGGTTTCAATCAGAGTGGGAGCAGCGGGAAAGTGTGCAAGTTGCTTAAGTCCATTTATGGACTAAAGCAGGCATCGCGGAGTTGGAACATCTATTTTGATGAAACGGTCAAAGAATATGACTTTATCAAAAATCCAGATGAACCATGTATATATAGTAAAATTGTAGCTCGAACTGTCGTATTCCTCGTGTTGTACGTGGATGGCATTCTATTGATAGGAAATGACATTCCTATGCTACAATTTGTCAAAGGATTCTTGTCACACAGGTTCTCCATGAAAGACCTGGGTGATGCCTCTTACATTATGGGGATCCAGATCTATCGTGATAGATCTAAGAGGATGTTGGGACTTTCGCAGTCCAGGTATATCAACACTATATTGAAAAGATTCAGTATGGAAGATTCTACGAGCGGTAATTTACCGGCTTGTCACGGAATCACCCTATCCAAAGAGATGTCTCCCAAGACTGATTTGGGAAGGGATCGCATGTCAGTTATACCCTACGCTTCTGCGGTAGGCTCTATAATGTATGCGATGTTGTGTACCAGACCAGATGTAGCTTACGCACTGAGCGTGGTAAGCCGGTATCAGTTAGACCCAAGGGAGAAGCACTGGATAGCAGTAAAGAACATTCTCAAGTACCTTAGAAGGACTAAGGATATGTTCTTGGTTTACGGCAGATAAGACCTCCTGATCGAGGCTTTTGCTGACTCCAGCTTCCAGAGTGACAAGGATGACTCCAAGTCCATGTCAGGTTATGTCTTTACCCTCAATAGAGGGGCAGTGTGCTGGAAGAGTTCCAAGCAGGACACCGTTGCTGACTCGACGATGGAAGTCGAGTATATCGCTTCTTGCGATGCCGCAAAAGAAGCAGTTTGGAAGAAGAAGTTCCTAACAGAACTTCAGGTGGTTCCTACCATTGCTGATCCAATACCGCTGTATTGTGACAACAACAACGGCGCTATAGCTTTAGCGAAGGAACCCAGGTCCCATCAGAAGTCCAGACACATCTTGAGGCGGTATCACCTGATCAGGGAGATCATAGATCGCTAGGAGATCGAGGTCCGGAGAGTTGCTACAGAGGAGAAAACTGCAGATCCATTCACAAAGGCCTTACCTCAGATACAGTTTGAGAGGCTACTCGAGATAATAGGTCTTCGATACGCCAGTACATGGCCCTAGTGCAAGTGGGAGATTGTTAGTGTATATGCCCTAGGAGCCATTATTGTATCATACTAGTTTGTATATTACTTAATGGAAGCTTGGGATATTCACAGTTATATTAACAGTCTCGCTCAACATAGTAGTATGCTACTTGGTTTGTATCTATCTTAATATGTTTATATGTTAGCATATCATGAATACATATTGATAGAGCCCTTAGGATCTTGCTTGACTACCAGTGTTGTGATGACAGTCACACTAGTGGGGGCTGGGTAGTCTACAAGCACATCCTTTTTCAGGTCTCTAGTCGTATGATTATCGAGACAGGGCATCGATACACCAGAGTAGAATAGTGTGTACGCTTCTCATCTTAGCAGAAGAAATGGTCTGTCCCACAGCCATTAGTACGTTGTACTGGAGATAGTATACAGGTGCTCGTTGGTTTACGGGTACATCGGACAGGACTCGCAGGGAACTGTTGGTTGGTATTATACCCGTCGTCAGTTAAGGGTTCCCAGGTGACATGAGTACAGCATAGTCCGCAGACTTGACACTGCTGCTTCTTCTCGAGTGTGTTCCCACTGTTCTTAGATTGCTACCCTACCATGGCTCAAAGGAGTCGTGCAAACAGGTAGCAGTTGGGTGCAGTCCCGAAGTACTTGGAGGCAGTGGCGGTTAGATAGGATTCATCTCTCCCGGTATTGGGAGTTGATATCGCGCTGTGTTTGGAGAGCCATTACGCAAAGTCCCTGGCCAGGGCAAACGAGATTTACTGGTAGGATTTCCAGTAGCTTCTCAAGGTGTAATGGGCTTCACTCCGACCCGACTTATACAGCTTTTAGAGGACTGACGCTTGCCGCCACCTTAGGCCCGATATACGATAGTCATAGACGAACAGACCGGACTGTACGGAGATTGTCACATCAGGCTCAGTAGGAGTTCGGATGGGTTTCCTCATCAGCCTTCTTATCGACATCTACCTAGGGACCGTTACGTACAGCTAGTGCCGCTTGCGGTCTGTGGTTAAACCTACTGCCATCGTAGTGTCGAGTCTTTAGAGTCCCATACAGAGAGTTTCCCTCCTTCAGGCTAAACGATATAGAGGTCATATGGTTTTATGACAGGGTTCGGACACATACGTGTATTTATGCGCGTACGATGTTTGGACAGTTTTTACTAGCCGGCTTTAGTTTAAGCCAGATTCTAGTATTGGATTATTGGATTTATACAGTCTTAGTATTTCCGTGTTTTCACGGATGGGAGGGGCATTCTCATAACCAGTCGAGAAGCTTCTAGAAGAAAGATGAGGTGGAGAGCTTAGGTGGAATTTACATTAATTGAATTTGTGACTCATGGAGTGATTCATCCAAATGAGTTAATGAAGTATTTATTGCTTAATGACTCATGAGATGATTCTTTCATTTGTATTAAATGAAGCATGGTTGTAATTATCTCTTTTATTTATTTGATAATTATTATGCTCCATTATATACATAATGAGACATATTTTCAATTCATTCTCACTTTCACATTCTATCTCCTCAAGCTCTCTCTCTTCAAAGACCTAACCCTAATCCTCTCATGTGTTGAGATCTTAGGGTTAGCAAGACTAATACATCCCTAATCCATCTCTATATCCTCTAGGTTACCTTGATTAGAAATCATAGCCACCTAGTTACCTCAAGTGAGAGGTTAAAGCTTGGAGAAGGAGATCTCGGGTGGATCTTCAATCACATCGAGAAGGCCGACGAGGAGGTGAACTACAAGAGCAGGAAGGACTTGAATGTTTAGGTATAATCATCTATCATAGTAGTTAATCACTTCTAGATAGTTGTTAGTTAGGGTTTAGAAAACATCCGTAAAGTTAGTCGATGTTAACTCAAATAAAATGATTGTTTTACCTATTCCGCCTCCCCGCATCATGTGGGGTGTCTAACGTCGACTTACAGGCCGACCGGTTAGCGAACTTGTAGATTGCAATTAATCCCGACTAATTTTCTTTTTAAGGTTTGAAGGAAAATTTAATAAAAAGCAGTGGGAGACATCGATTAGATAAGATTAATAACCAATCTAATTATGCAAGAGCAATCGCTGAGTGTCTTCTTTTCTCTTTCCTAACGGCAGATACCTATTACGGAACTTAAGTTTTTATTATACAAGAATAAACTCACGGGACCGAATTATAAAGATTGGCTAAGGAACGTAAATATAGCCCTTGTAGGGTTACGGCAGCGCCCCGGCCATCAATCCGTGACCAAATGTGGAACAAAAATTTACTAAACTGGCGCTACCACAATCCGATGCTCGGAGCTACCATTAACCTTAAACTAGTAATTTGTAAACTAGGAGTTAGATAGTTATACCGAGTTGATCCGTGTCCTTCGGTCTTCAACCATCATCCCAAACTCTAAGAGGCTCCTTGATCAAGTTTGATCTTCGGTCTCCCCCATCGAAGACGATCCACCTTCAGAGTATGTAATACGGGCTCCCTCCTCAAAACCGAGGCAACTCGAGTATCTAGTTTGCTAGCCTAGATAGCCAAGATGAAGTAGAGAGTGTGTAGGATTACTTTGTCTCAAAACACCCAATGTTTCTCAACACATGAGACTTGATGTGTGGAGGAAGAAGATGAAGTCATTGGAGGATGAGTGGAGCAACTCAAGAATGGAAAATGGCTAAGTGTTGTGAGATATCAAGCATGCTAGCAACTAAAGAAAATCACCAAGTGAAGAAAATATCTTACAACCCTAACTAAATATCAAGCATGCTAGAATAGTGCACCACGACTCACCTCATGAGTCATCACAAAGCATGCCATCAATTTAATGCCAAACATGACTCATCCTCCACCTCATTAACCATTTATCCAAATGGTTAAAACAATAATAAGGTGGCATCTTCTAGAAATATCTTGTAATGAAATTACAAGAATACCCCTCATCCGTATATACATACCCGTATCCGTATTCCGAAAAATACGAATACAATGAGATGAAATTAATCCAACTATATAATACTAGAATCCGGCTTAAACCAAAGCCACTAGTATTAACCATCCGAATCATGACACGTGCACAAGTGCACGTATATGTTTGAACCCTGCCATAAAACCATACGGCCTCTATAATGTTTCGCCCAAACCAGGGAAACCCTCTGTGTGGGACTTTAAAGACTCGTCAATATGCTGGCAGTGGGTTTAACCACAAGTACGTCAGCCGCACTAGCTGTACGTAACGACTACCCAGGTATTGAGCGAAAGGGAGGCCGACGAGCAAACTCATCCTGAAACCCTTCTGAGCCTGACAGTGACAATATCCGTACATATCCGTTCGTCTATGAGTATCGCATATCGAGTCTAGGGGGTGGATAAAGTCAGACCCCTAATAAATTGACATTTAGTGTTGGCATGAAAGCTATCACCAACTGAGAAACTACCGATCCTAGATCGATAATTCTCGTCTACCCCGGCCGAGAATTTCTGGTGATGGCGACCCGTGCACACCATGACATTAACCCCCAATACCGGGAGAGACGAATCCCCGACGATCCGCTCACTACCTCCATATGGCTCGGGACTGTACCCAACTAAAACCTGTTTGCACGACTCCTTTGAGCCGTGGTAGGGTAGTAATCAAAGCATAGTGGGAACTCACAAGAGAAAAATGACGATCTCAGGTCGACAGACTAACCTGTACACATGCCACTAGGGAACTACTATATGATAATAGGTATAATACCAACTAGCATGTTCCCGGTGAGTCCGTCCGGTGTACTCATAACCCAATAAGCACTTGTATACATCTTAGGTGAACAACTAAAACCAATGGCTTGTGAGACCGGCCATCGCCCCTCGTCGGGGTCTCGATCCATATACACTAGTCTACTCTTGGAGTATCGATTCCCAGTTTCGAAACTCCCATGACTAGGGACACTTTAAGGATTTGCGTATAGACCACCTAACTCTCACGTATATGATCGCCATCATACCGCTGGTAGTCAAGCAAGAATCATATGTGCTCTATCAACATGTAATAGTGATCTGTAATGTCACCTGAAGTATGTACACGATGATAAAGAGAAACAAGATAGCATACTATCATCTCGAGTAAGACTGTCCTACCGGTATAGGTCCTCCCTCAATCATTGTAATCATGTGCCTGCTATCCAATAATGGACTTGAGGGCACTATAGCCAACAATCTCCCACTTGCATTTAAGGCTAATTAGTGCTATGTCGCATACATACTCACATCCCGTGTGATACCGAACACCAAACTTCTCTACTAATCAGTTTCACAAAGCTCGGCTGTAAAACTATTGCGTTCGAGAAATAGCCTCAGTGAGTGGATCCGCTCCAATGTTTCTTTCTATGTCTCTCTTTATCTCAAGCTAGCGGAGAAAACCATCTCCCGAATTGAACAATACCTGTCTTAGAATATGCCTGGATATCTGATAGGACCCAATTCACAAATGAACTCCAAATCCAGCAAACTTCTTAGACTGTATCGTCCACTGAACTTAATCAGTATACCGTGCCATGCCTTTCTCAGTATCCTCTTGGACCACCTGTCCAACATACTTTCCCTCAAAAGAGGGAAAAATAAAACTCTGACAGTCACTCTGTCATCCAAGTCACCTTGGATGCCTGAAATGATAACCATTTTCTGAAGGAGGCTGCCATTACCATATCCCAAGAACATCCAACTTATGTTCATAAACTGCTTCCCAATGTTTCTCCAGGATTGGATTAATATATATGCTTATTGCAGCTATTGCAAAAGCAATATCTGGTGTGGTACTTGACATTTCATGATTAACTCAATTGCCTAAGCAAGTAATATGCTAATCATGCAGATCCCTCTCCTCATCAGTCTGAAAGATATCTTTTTTGGAGAGGGTGACTCCATAACCTGCGGGTACACCACCACTCCAAGAGTCGTCCATTCTAAAACACCTTTAGAATAGTGTCAAAGTACCCAAATTGGGATACTTCCAAAATCTATATCTAAAACCATAGATCTAGTAACCAGAATGCCTGATATTGTATCAATATCCTATGTGGAGAAACAACTGTGTGACAACCACAGTATAACCGATCGTAGTATAGGAATTTCTTCCTATAAAGTGCATGTCATCTAAATACCAGGAAGTCACACCTTACTACCTTCTTACCAGATCTATCTGTTGTTCTGATGAAGTCAAACTCTATGACTGTCACATAAAAAATAGATGATTTATTTCCTCTATACCTGTTTTAGTCTACGAATAGACATAAGCTACTTGCCCTCTATGCTTTCGCTGCTCCCACCGACTACAACAACCCTCTGGTAGATTCATATACACGTGCACTCCTAAAGCTAGTTTAGAATGACACTATACTTATCCTCCTGCCGGGTCTTATAGTCTAGAACAACAGCATTGGCAAGTCTGGGTAAACAAGAACCTCCCTGTCACCGTCTCCGAGAAAACCGAAGTACCTCTCGGGTGTCTGAGGTTACCCACCAAATCTGCGGAGTAGCTAATGGAATGTCAAACCCGATTAAATCTTTAGGTTTTATTAAATTTTCAGTAATCGTTTGTGGTTCTGGAATCACTTCCAGTTCTACCATACTCCCACTACTGTTTTATGAAAAGAGCCCATTTTACTAAAACTGTGGCGAGTCAAGAACAATATCACTATTGATCTTCTAGATGGTATAAAGTTAACCCTCGTCATAGCCCGGGATAACCCACAAACCGCCACTACAGAAGCATGCCTTGAGTTATCCAGAGTCCGGTTTTAAACATAAGCCGGACAACTCCATATACCTTAACATCGTTAAGATATGAACCATTCTATATACAATATAGAAACAGAGACACTGATTTAATTGGAACCAGATTCAAATCATGCAGCTGTCTCCAGTGCAAGTCAGCTAAATGGAGAGAGGCCGATCAGCATTACTCAACTTAGGAGTGCATCCAGATATGAGTAACCTGAAAGAGAAGCAAGTTCTCAAAACCATTACTATCAACTGAATACCAAACACAAGTATCTACATATTCAATCATCTTGAAGAATCCTGATACTTGCAACACATAGTTCTCTACTTTATTCTTGTACCTATAACTTCTCAAAACTTGGACCTTGTATTTCTACGAAATACTTGTCTAAAACTGGAGAAGTCATAAGTAAACAGAATATAGTACGAGTACCAACCCCTCTGCCCTAATGGACACTGGAAAACATACAATACTTTGTGTAAGTCCCCTGAGTTGAATAACTCATACCCTGTGCGTCGTAGGTTGAAAACTGTACTATGCTTAAGAAGAATTACACCACTGTTTAATGCTCCTTACCCAATCATCAACTGATATAGGTAAATTTCATGAACATAATTTCAAAAAGTTATGTCTCACTTTATTAAATAAACATATAGACATATCAGTTTGAAATTGGTGCATAACAACGAATATTCAAAACCAAATATTTACCGTCAGGCAAAACCCCAGGTGATTTCCTCAAATATCACCAATTACAACGGATTTCGATATAATGAGGATATAATCACCTAATTCGCAATAACATACTCCCAATCATCATCTGTAAAATCCATACAGATATGAGAATCAAACCTGGTAAATACATACCCTGGAGTAAAGATCTAATTGGGAAATCAGTTTTCAAATAACAACGCATAGTGAAACTAAAATATAAAAATGTTTCGAAGGGGTGGCCGGGTATTCTTAGTAACACCTCTTCCATTATCCAGATTCATGACAGTAACCGTATATTTCTTTGCCATCTCTCCAAATCCCTTTATTTGTTTTTACTCATTACCTTCTGTACACCACCCTTAGGCTGAATGGTTTTCTTCCTTCCCTACCGTTCGGCACCAGCCTATGGTTTGGAAGAAGACTATCCAATAAGCGTAATAGGTTTACTCTCCTAATCCTTGGAGTACTCAAAAACTGAGAGAAGGTAAAGATAAAATACAACCGAATAAACTTTATTCTATTTCTCCTGAACCAGAATCCATCCTCAAACTGGAACAAGTTCCTTCGATTACGTATATAACTGTACGATGGATTATCCAAATTTGGATTTTTGTAGTGATACGGGGTGTTCTGGAGGAATCTATAGGTGAAGTAGGAGTGGCGGGGGTATACACGGTTTTGTCGTGAATGATAGAAGTCACAATTTTCTTTGTCGTTATTCTAATCCCTTTATATGTCTTTACTTATTACCTTGTGTACACCACCTTTAGGATAATTGGTTTTCTTCCTTCCCCACCTTTCAGCATCTTCCTATGGTTTGGAGGAAGACTATCCAATAAACTCAATAGGTGTACCCTCTCCTAATCGTGGGAGCCCTCACAACCAAAGAGAAGGTAAAGGGAAAAGGCAGCCAAATAATCCTATTCAATCTCTTCAGAACCAGAATCCATCCTCGAATCTGGAACAAGTTCCATTGAGTTCGTATGTAACTATACGATAGATTTATCCAATAAGAGTGGATGTTCGTAGTGATATGAGGTGTTCTGGAGAAATGCAAAGGTGATATAGAAGTGGCAATGATATATGCGACATCGTGACATTCCAAAAGCCAAAGTGTTTTAAGAAGGTTCGGTTAACTTGGTTCATGAGTTTTAGTTTTGGGTCGGGCCATGATCGCTGCCAAAGAGAGAGAAAAAAGAAACACTCAGCGTGCACTATAACCTAAATCAGAATGGTTAATCACTTTATTTAATCAGGATGTCTGCCACTGCTTCTTCGAATTCTCCTCCAAACCCAAAAGAAGAATTAGTCGGGATCATCTAAAATCACCCGAGGAGTAAACCAACTCATCAGTGGGAATCGGGATCCAACTATCATTGCATGATAACTTGATGGAATCCACTCAAGTCACCACACTCCAGAAGGTATGCGCATTCCTGGCAAGTTTCCTGTATGTTTGAAACCCCAGATTTGATTTTTTCCCTAAGCGGCTTATGACCTTGACAGAGGTCAACATATCATAAGTCGCAAGTCAAGTTCAACCCGTCATTGTCTTGGATTAACTTAGACCCACTCGCACGAGCTCTAGACAGAGGTCAACATGACCGTGCGACTGTCCTAAATAATCGCATATCTATGCAACAAACAAGCATTACCCAGCTACCAAGCACTGTGCCTTGACAGAGGTCAACATACACAGCATGAATACTAAGTAATACATGTAAGAAATGACGGAGGCTAGGACTGGTTTTTGGCGAAAAACCTTTAACGTAATGAACTTGATATCGTTGAAAGAATCCAAGTGGTTTTACAAATATATAGTGGCGAAAACTTTTGCTAAAGAGGTCACTCCCTGTGAAGGGATCTCGGCTCTTTCCTCATAGAATGAGGTGCTGGATATTCCAAACTGAATACCATGATGCAAAGAAAAAGAATCGACTATAGTATAGTTATTACGTTGATGCAAACTTCTGCCCAAAGGGTCACTCCCGATGAAGAGATCTCGGCTCTTGTCTCGTCGAATGAGGTGCAGGATATTCCCAATCGAATACCACTGTGCAAAGCAAAAGCCAACGTCTGTAATGTCAGTTTTTAAAAAACTTGGTTCCAACAACATCATATATAGGTTTGTTTTCTCTTTGCATTGATAAGAATCAATGCAGTCCCATCAACTAATCACACCAGAAATGAACGAAAATATGATGTACGTATATGCCATCCGTATTCGCCATTGGATCCCGTCATCACTCGTTAGGTTACTTAACTAACGACAGAGCGGGGACTGGATTAGAGTTGGTGCAAAACATATACAACATCTACTAGTATATATATAAATATATATAACAATCGTCCCAGGCATGATATAAAGCAACATCACAGAATCTCAGCCAAGCAACACAGAGTGGTGGATAATTCTGGAGCCTCGGGTTTCACTTGAGCCGCAAATGAGACCCGACGTTCTCTATCGGGTGGATAGCCTGTGCAATGAAAACTTAGACCCCTACGAGTGCGACAAGTTGCTCGCCAATCCCAGAAGTGAGGCAACCCCAATCAACAAAGTGAATGGGCCACCCAGCACTTCACGAAATCCGGTAACTTGAGCACCCTTCCGTGTTTCAACCTATACCCCATACGAGTGAGGTGAATAGCCCGCCAATTCTAGAGTAAATTCCCCTCCGTCTCAAAGCCATAAGATGCGGACCCGTTGCCCTCTAGAACCTGGCTATTCGTGTACTCCACCGCGGGGTAATCCTACTACAGAAAAGAAAATAATATGTACAAGGGTGACATCGACCTCAACCCGGTTGTGCCCCAAATAAATAATATACAAACTGGCAGTGACGGCAGTCCACATGTTGGATGCTCGCCTCGCAATATCAAATGTACAAATGAAACTAAACTGTACTAACATTGTACCCAAGCTATCCACCAGGACGATCCAACCACAATCACAGAACAACACAGAACATCAACGTGAATGTCACGTTCGCAAACCCGTCTAAACGAACATATAGCAATTAGACGAGTTGTACCGCTCTAATGACATTCACGGTCGCAAATAGTAATGTATGTACTCTAAACATTTAAACAGTGCTAAAATATCGACTTCGAAGCACCCCTAATTTCCCCTGCACAATAGATAACAAAATATCCAAACTAGCGAAAACAAACAATACCACAGAACCAATATTCCAGAGACTAGACAACCCTACAAAATTCAAGTCCAAACTCCCCTAAAAAACCGAAGACACCCGTTTTTTAAGCAATCTCTGTAAGTAGACGTTGGACACCCCACGAGTTGCGGGGAGGCGGAATAGGTAAAACAATCATTTTGTTTAAAACAAAAATCGACTGACTTACGGATCTTTGCCAAACCCTAACTAACAACATCATAGGAGGGATTAGCTACTATGAAAGAAGATTATACCTAATGAACCAAGTCCTTCTTGTTCTCGTTGACCACCTCCTCGTCGGCCTCCTCTTTGTGATAGAAGATCCACCCGAGAGCTACTACTCCAAGCTTGACCTCTAACTTGAGGTAACTAGGTAACTAGGAGTGCTAATCAAAGCAACCTAGAGGATATAGAATAGGATTAGGGATCAATTAGTCTTTCTAACCCTTGATCTCAACACATGAGAGGTTAGGGTTAGGGTTTGAAGAGAGAGAGAGAGAGAGCTTGAGGAGAGAGAATGTGAGAGTGAGAATGATCTTGGAATAATGATCCATTGTTAATATATGAAGCATAAGATATTTATTAAATGAAATAACAAATAACAATTATCATCATGCTTCATTAACTCACCTTTTGATTCATCTCATGAGTCATTTAAACAATAAATGCATCATTAACTCCTATGGATGAATCACACCATGAGTCATTAAACCAATTAATGCAAATGCCACCTTAGCCTCCAACTCATCAATCTTCTAGAAGGTTCTCGACAAATTACGAGAACGCCCCTCCTATCCGTGAAAACACGGAAATACTGAGACTGTATAAATCCAATAATCCAATACTAGAATCTGGCTTAAACCAAAGCCTGCTAGTAAAAACTGTCCGAACATCGTACGTGCGTAAAAACACGTATGCGTCCGAACCCTGTCGTAAAACCATATGACCTCTATATCGTTTCGCCCGGAGCAGGGAAACTCTCTGTGTGGGACACTAAAGACTCGACTACTACGCTGGCAGTAGATTTAACCACAGACCACAAGCGGCACTAGCTGTATGTAACGGTCCCCAGGTAGATGTCGATAAGAAGGCCGATAAGGAAACCCATCCGAACTCCTACTGAGACTGATGTGACAATCTCCGTGCAGTCCGGTCTGTTCGTCTAGGACTATCGCATATTGGGCCTAGGTGGCGGCAAGCGTCAGTCTCCTAAAAGTGGTATAAGTCGTATCGGAGTGAAGCCCATTACACCTTGAGAAGATACTGGAAAACCTACCAGTAAATCTCGCCTACCCTTGCCCGGGACTTTGCGTAATGGCTCTCCAGACATAGCGCAATATCAACTCCCAATACCGGGAGAGACGAATCCTATCTAACCGCCACTGTCTCCAATTGCTTCGGGACTGCACCCACCTGCTACCTATTTGCATGACTCCTTTGAGCCGTGGTAGGGTAGCAATCTAAGAACAGTGGGAACACACTCGAGGCGAAGCAGCAGTGTCAAGTCTGCGAACTATGCTGTACTCATGTCACCTGGGAACCGTTAACTGACGACGGGTATAATACCAACAACAGTTCCCTGCGAGTCCTGTCCGGTGTACCCGTAACCCAATGAGCACCTGTATACTATCTCCAGTATGACGTACTGATGGCTGTGGGATAGACCATCTCCCTAACTGGGATGAGAAGCGTACACACTAGTCTACTCCGGAGTATCGATGCCTTGTCTCGATAATCCTAGGACTAGGGACCTAAAAAAGGATGTGCTTGTAGACTACCCAGCCCCCACTAGTGTGACTGCCATCACAACGCTGGTAGTCAAGCAAGATCCTAAGGGCTCTATCAATACGTACACACATATAAAGATAGATATAAATCAAGTAGCATACTACCATGTTTAGCAAGACTGTTAATATAACCATGCTTCCATTAAGTAATATACAAGCTAGTATGATACAATAATGGCCCCTAGGGCATATACACTAACAATTTCCCACTTGCACTAGGGCCATGTGTTGGCGTATCGAAGACCGATCATCTCGAGTAGCCTCTCGAACTGAATCTGAGGTAAGGCCTTTGTGAATGGATCAACAGTGTTCTCCTCTGTAGTAACTCTCCGGACCTCGATCTCCCGGCGATCTATGAACTCCCTGATCAGGTGATACCGTCTTAAGATGTGTCTGGACTTCTGATGGGACATGGGTTCCTTCGCTAAAGCTATAACTCCGTTGTTGTCACAATACAGCGGTATTGGATCAACAATGATAGGAACCACCTGAATTTCTGTGAGGAACTTCTTCATCCAGACCGCTTCTTTTGCAGCATCGCAAGCTGCAATATACTATGCTTCCATCATCGAGTCAGCAACGGTGTCCTGCTTGGAACTCTTCCAGCACACCGCCCCTCCATTGAGGGTAAAAACATAACCTGACTTGGACTTGGAGTCATCTTTGTCACTCTGGAAGCTGGAATCAGCAAAGGCCTCTATCTTGAGGTTTTTTCCGCCGTAAACCAAGAATATCTCCTTAGTCCTTCTCAGGTACTTGAGAATGTTCTTTACTGCTATCCAGTACTTCTCCCCTAAGTCTGACTGATACCTGCTTACCACGCTCAGTGCGTAAGCTATATCTGGTCTGGTGTACAACATCGCATACATTATAGAGCCTACCGCAGAAGCGTAGGGTATAATAGACATGCGATCCCTTTCCAAATCAGTCTTGGGAGACATCTCTTTGGAGAGGGTGATTCCGTAACAAGCCGGTAAACTACCACGCTTAGAATCTTCCATACTGAATCTTTTCCGTATAGTGTTGATATACCTGGACTGAGAAAGTCCCAACATCCTCTTGGATCTATCACGATAGATTCGGATCCCCAGAATGTAAGAGGCATCACCCAGGTCTTTCATGGAGAACCTGTGTGACAAGAATCCTTTGACAGATTGTAGCATAGGAATGTCATTTCCTATCAATAGAATGTCATCCACGTATAAGACGAGGAATACGACAGTTTGTGCTACAATTTTACTATATATATATATATGGTTCATCTGGATTTTTGATAAAGTCATATTCTTTGACCGTTTCATCAAAATAGATGTTCCAACTCCGCGATGCCTGCTTTAGTCCATAAATTGACTTAAGCAACTTGCACACTTTCCCGCTGCTCCCACTCTGATTGAAGCCTTTTGGCTGATCCATATTGATGCACTCTTCTAAACTACCATTTAGAAAAGCTGTCTTTACGTCCATCTGCCAGATCTCATAATCATGGAAGGCGGAAATAGCAAGAAGGATCCGAATGGATTTGAGCATAGCCACTGGAGAAAAAGTTTCGTCATAGTCCAAACCAGGTCTTTGACGAAAACCCTTTGCAACAAGTCTAGCCTTATAGGTTTCCACCTGTCCATCTACACCAATCTTTTTCTTGAAGATCCATTTGCATCCCTTAGGTTTTACCCCATCTGGAGCAAAGTCCAAAGTCCATACTTTGTTGGTGTACATGGACTCCATCTCGGTCCGCATTGCATCCAGCCATCTTACCGAGTCACCGCTCTGGATGGCTTGCTGGAAGCTAGTAGGTTCAACATCATCAATGACACAATCCTCTCTATCCCCATCTATGAGAAAACCGTAGTATCTCTCAGGCGGATGAGACGGCCTACTACTCCTGCGGATGGGTTCGGGAATGTCCTGTTCTTCTTGAACTACTGGTTCTACCAAACTTTCAGTAGTAGTTTGTAGTTCTGTAATTTCTTCCAGTTCTATTTCGCTCCCACTTGTTTCCTTTTCTAAAAACTGATGTTCCAGAAAATGGGCATTACGAGAAACAAAAACCTTTTGTTCCTCTGCGTAATAGAAGAAATACCCCTTGGAGTTCTTTGGATATCCCACAAACTTACACTGTACCGATCGTGCCTCGAGTTTGTCCGCATGCTGCTTTTTAACAAAAGCTGGACATCCCCATATCTTCAGATACTGAAGATAGGGTTTCTTCCCACTCCACATCTGATATGGCGTGGTAGGCACAGTCTTGGTAGGAGCCCTGTTCAAAAGATATGCTGCTGATTCTAGCGCATAACCCTAGAAAGATTGCGGTAACTCAGCATTACTCATCATGGAACGTACAATATCCAATAGGGTTCGATTCCGTCTCTCCGATACAACGTTGTGCTATGGAGTGTATGGAGGAGTAAGCTGAGAGAGAGTTCCTTTCTCTTTTAGGTAACCTAGGAACTCGGCACTTAAGTATTCACCACCTCGATCAGATCTCAGTGTCTTGATACTTTTGCCGGTTTGGTTTTCTACTTCATTCTTATATTCTAGGAATTTCTCAAAGGCCTCGGATTTATGTTTCATCAAGAAAATGAATCCGTACCTAGAGTAATCATACGGAAAAGTAATGAAATATGAAAAACCACCTCTTGCATTTGTAGACATTGGACCACATACATCGCTGTGTATGAGTCCTAAGAGCTCGCTCGCTCTTACTCCATGTCTAGTGAATGGAGTCTTTATCATCTTTCCTTTGAGACATGATTGACAAGTTGCATAAGATTGATATTCGAACGGATCCAAATATCCTTCTCTATGTAACTTAGTTAACCTTGTCTCATTGATGTGACCCAGTCTATAATGCCATAAGAAAGCCTTATTTATATCTGGAGACTTTTTTAGTGTGTTATGGACATTGAAAATCTGTAATTGGTTTAGCACGTATATACCATTATCTAGTGTACTGGACCCAATCAAACTATGATTAAGGTGGATGTTAACAACATCGCTTACAAATGTGAAATCATAATCTTCTTTTGATAACAACGAAACTGATATGATATTACACTTTAAACTAGGTACACAAAACAGTTGCGCAAAACCAAAATATGTCCACTCGTCAATCCTATGTGATAATCCCCTACGGATGCAGCACCCACGCTAGTTCCGTTAGCAACCTGGAGGGTCATATCACAAACCTTCAGCTCTCTACGGTCTCGTAGTGCCTGCAATGAATTGCGTATATGAGATCCTGATCCGGTATCCAATACCCAGGAAGTAGAGTTGATTGACAAACATTTTTCAATTACAAACACACCTGAAGTCGAATCCACAGCTTGCTTCGGTTCCTGGTTCTTGGCATTCCAAGCTTTGCAATCTTTCTTCCAATGGCCTTTCCTACGACAGTGGAAGCATTCGTCCTTTGCCACTACTGGCACCGCAACCCTTGCCTTTCCCTTAACTCCCACCTTACCAACACCTCCTCTAGGTTTGGTAGCGGCCTTCATCTTCCTTCCTTTGGCTCTTGCCTTGGACCCGGAAGAGGAAGCACCGCGAACAAATATAGCGGGTGTTTCCCTTGCTTTCTGCAAGGTGCCCTCTGCACTCCTCAACATGTTAAGGAGTTCTGGAAGTTCAACTTCTTTTCCTTGAATGTTGAAATTCAGAATAAACTGGACGTAGGTGGAAGGAAGGGACTGAAGAACCAAGTCTGTATACAACTCGTTCTCTAAAGTCGTCCCGAGGTCCGCGAGCTCTTCTATATAGCCAATCAACTTTAGGACATGTTCTCCTACATATGATCCGACGGCCAGCCTCGACTGAAACAAGTTCTTCGAGGTCTTGTATCTTGCTATACGAGATTGCTCTCCATACAGATCTTTTGTATGGAGAAATATGGATTCAATATCCATATCCTCGTGCCTCCTCTGATGTTCATTATTCATAGAGGCAAGCATGATACACTTGGCCTTCGCGCAATCTAACTCCCAGGTTTTGTGGATTTCCTTTCCGTAATACCGGAATCTAGACCAGGGACAGCAGGTGCCTTAGCAGTAAGGACATACCCCAATTTGTCATAAGTCAAAGCCATCTTAACATTTCGGAACCAATCTTTATAGTTTGGCCCTGTCAATATATTTTTTTCTAATAGTAACTTAAGGCCTGTTATGTTCGGGGTCGCTGCAATGAGAGAGAGAGGGAACACTTTAGCATAGTGCTCTTGCAAGTTTAGAGTGGTTTTTAGTTTATCTAAACTGGATGGCTCCCACTGTTTCTCGAATCCCACCTCAAACTAAAAAGGAAGAACTAGTCAGGACTATTCTCACTATACAATACTTGCTTAACCGTTCAGCCAGGCTGGTGTCGGTACTTCGAGGGAGGTTTTCCAATGCTTTCGTGAAGTTCCTTAATTAAATAACCTCTTTTCTCTGGGGGTGTAATCCTGCTGACACCTTTCTCGACACCTACTTGGTTTATAGTATTGATCGTTAAGTGACGAATCTCCTGATGAGTAGCGGATACTCACAGTAGGATCGGGATCCAAATATCATCGTGTGATAAAGATGAAGGAATCCTACCAAAATTATCACACTCCAAATGGTATGCAACTCTTCGCAAATTTCAGTTTCTTTAGAAATTCCCGATATCAATTTCTGCCCCATGCTCTTATGACCTTGGCATTGGTCAAAATGTCATAAGTCACATGTCTAGTTCTACCTATCATTATCTTGTTAATTTGAATCCATCCGTACATATCCCTGACGTTGGCCAAATGATAATACGACTGCCCCAAACTAACTCATCTATCTATGCAAAAAATTAATACCCAGCAGCTACCAAACACTATGCCTTGGCGTTGGTCAAAATACATAGCTTGAATACTACTGCATACCCAAATGAAATGACGGAGGGCTATGAATGGTTTTGGCGAAACCGTGAACGTAGTGAACTTGATATGATCGAAGTAACCTGATAGCTTTTTTAAAAGGAGTGGTTAAAGCTCCGCAATTTAAAAAATATCCTCTGTTTTAAAATAACCGAGTGGTTTCTTTTAAACTGTTCCAACGATTCAACTTTGGTTTATTTTCTTTGCATTAATATAATGCGTCCCATCAATTAACCCATCATTGCAGAAAATAACGAAAATACGACGTCCTCTTTTGCCATCCGTATTCGCCACTGGGTCCCGTCATTCACCCTTTAGGTTACTTAACTAACGACAGAGCGGAGGCTGGGCTAGCGCGGGTGTAAAACATAAGTGACGTCTAATAGCTATCATATATAGATATTGTACATTCGTCAGACGCAATAATAGGCATTCCAGATCACAGATGAACATATTGGATTTTCTACGAATCCGCATTCCTTTTGAGCCTGCAAAGAAAGACGGATTACACAGTCGCGATGAATAGCCAAAACCCTACCCTAGACCCCTACGGGTACGGCAAACTACCCGCCAAGTACCCAAAGTGAAGCGGTCTCCCTCAACAACGTGAGTAGGCCACTAAACACTTCAAAGTACCCGGTAGTTTGTGCACCCCACCTTGGGTCTATCCTAGGAGCAAAAATCAGTAAATGAAATAATACAACGGTGGCTACAACCTCAGCCCGGATGTGCCTTGCAAAAGAATATTACAACAATTTACAAATTACATCTGAATGAAAGAAACACTCGTTTCATATCCCCGGCTATCCATTCATGACAATCCAACAAGTCCACAAACATAAACCATTACAGAAATGTGCAACCCCCTACTAACCGACATACTAGCAGTTAGGGGAGGTTTACGAACACATTAAACAAATCACAGATATAATCAAGTTAGCCAAACATCTTAGAATTTCGATCAAGCAAACACAAATGATTCTAGTCCAAATATTTCTCTGTGCACTTGAAACCTGAGCAGAAACAAAACATCCCAGAAAGAACAAAATCAACACAGAAGAGTTACTGGGAATTTTGGGCTGACTCGGCCCCAACTCGGCCGCGGATCCGCGGCGGATCGATTTGGATCGGCCGCGGTTCCGCGGCGGTTTGGACGAGTTAAGACCCCAAATTTCTCCAGTAACCTTATATTTCCCTGCTTGTATTTTTAAGGGTCCCTGAAAAATTTTTAGACCCTGTTTTAAAAACGACAGAAACTATGTGAAAATGATGTTTTTTCCGGTTCGTTTCGCGATCGAATTTCTAACGACTTTGCTAACAAGTTAGTTATGGTTTAGCGAGGCTCTGATACCACTGTAAGTCGACGTTAGACACCCCACGAGTTGCGGGGAGGCGGAATAGGTAAAACAATCATTTTGTTTAAAACAAACATCGACTAACTTACGGATCTTTGCCAAACCCTAACTAACAATATCATAGGAGGGATTAGCTACTATGAAAGAAGATTATACCTAATGAACCAAGTCCTTCTTGTTCTTGTTGACCACCTCCTCGTCGGCCTCCTCTTTGTGATAGAAGATCCACCCGAGAGCTACTACTCCAAGCTTGACCTCTAACTTGAGGTAACTAGGTAACTAAGAGTGCTAATCAAAGCAGCCTAGAGGATATAGAATAGGATTAGGGATCAATTAGTCTTGCTAACCCTTGATCTCAACACATGAGATGTTAGGGTTAGGGTTTGAAGAGAGAGAAAGTGAGAGTGAGAATGATCTTGGAATAATGATCCATTGTGGATATATGAAGCATAAGATATTTATTAAATGAAATAACAAATAACAATTATCATCATGCTTCATTAACTCACCTTGTGATTCATCTCATGAGTCATTTAAACAATAAATGCATCATTAAATCCCATGGATGAATCACACCATGAGTCATTAAACCAATTAATGCAAATGCCACCTTAGCCTCCAACTCATTAATCTTCTAGAAGGTTCTCGACAAATTACGAGAACGCCCCTCCTATCCATGAAATCACGGAAATACTGAGACTGTATAAATCCAATAATCCAATACTAGAATCTGGCTTAAACCAAAGCCTGCTAGTAAAAACTGTCCGAACATAGTACGTGCGTAAAAACACATATGCGTCCGAACCGTGTCGTAAAACCAAACGACCTCTATATCGTTTCGCCCGAAACAGGGAAACTCTCTGTGTGGTACTCTAAAAACTCGACTACTACGCTGGCAGTAGGTTTAACCACAGACCGCAAGCGGCACTAGCTGTACGTAACGGTCCCCAGGTAGATGTCTATAAGAAGGCCGATGTGGAAACCCATCCGAACTCCTACTGAGACTGATGTGACAATCTCCGTACAGTCCGGTCTGTTCGTCTAGGACTATCGCATATCGGGCCTAGGGGGTGGCAAGCGTCAGTCCCCTAAAAGCGGTATAAGTCGTGTCGGAGTGAAGCCCATTACACCTTGAGAAACTACTGGAAAACCTACCAGTAAATCTCGCTTGCCCTGGCCAGGGACTTTGCGTAATGGCTCTCCAGACATAGCGCAATATCAACTCCCAATACCGGGAGAGACGAATCCTGTCTAACCGCCACTGCCTCCAATTGCTTCTGGACTGCACCCAACTGCTACCTGTTTGCATGACTCCTTTGAGCCGTGGTAGGGTAGCAATCTAAGAACAGTGGGAACACACTCGAGGCAAAGCAGCAGTGTCAAGTTTGCGGACTATGCTGTACTCATGTCACCTGACGACGGGTATAATACCAACCAACAGTTCCCTGCGAGTCATGTCCGGTGTACCCGTAACCCAACGAGCACCTGTATACTATCTCCAGTACGACGTACTGATGGCTGTGGGATAGACCATCTCCCTAACTGGGATGAGAAGCGTACACACTAGTCTACTCTGGAGTATCGATGCCCTGTCTCGATAATCCTACGATTAGGGACCTGAAAAAGGATGTGCCTGTAGACTACCCAGCCCCCACTAGTGTGACTGCCATCACAACGCTGGTAGTCAAGCAAGATACTAAGGGCTCTATCAATACGTACACACATATTAAGATAAATATAAACCAAGTAGTATACTACCATGTTTAGCAAGACTGTTAATATAACTGTGAATATCCCAAGCTTCCATTAAGTAATATACAAGCTAGTATGATACAATAATGGCCCCTACGGCATATACACTAACAATCTCACAAGGTCGAAACAGGTGAATGGGGATCGTTTTTGTAGGGTGTTCTAGTTGTCTCAAAAATAGTCATCTGCAATTGCTTAAAATTTTTTTTGAAGACTCTGAAATTTCAACAGAACCTGGAATATGCAGTGTACTGTTTCGGGTTGTTTCGGTTTCGATACTTTAACATCGTTTAAACAAGCTGTAGGATTACTAGGCACTCTCACAAGGGTCTATAAGGCATCAACCATGCCCGATTTAAAATTTAGACGTGCCGAACAACCCTAACCAAGATCTTTAAACTAGAGATTAGGCGAAACAAAGCATGTTAAACACTTTAACACTAAGAGTTTGGGATTACAACCTTTGTAGTCCGGTCCTTCACTTCTAAAGCTCCGTGTTGAGGTCCCTTCGCTGCGATCATCATGTTCCCGGACTCTAGAGAGGCTCCACGAAGAGAAAGATGCAAGCTTGCTTCCGATCTTCGATAACTAAGATGATCTACCTTGAAGTTTCTTTAACACAAGTTCTCACTTACTAAATGAAGTGAACACCCTAATCTAAATGGCTAGGATAGATTAGGATGATGAAGTAGGATTTTAGCTCTCATTTATTATCAAATTCTCACTCTAATTCAACACAAAATGAAAACCTAGAAAGCTTTTCAAAGCTCAAGCAAGAAGAAGAAGAAGAAGAATCCTTTTGTGATGAATAATGAATTGTGTTGATAATTGCTTATGCAACCATGATAAAGTCAAGAAAGACTTAACCATTGTAGAGATCTAACCATAGTAAAGGGTGTGGGTTGGGTTAAGTAAATATCTTGCAAAATATCTTTGGAAGAAACAAAATAAAAGCTTCTAGAAGCTTCTAGGAAAGTTTAATCCAAATCAAACCCTAACCTCGTTTAATCTCCACTAAACATGTTGCATTAGTAATTATAACATGTTACAATATTATATATCACATATATAATATATATTTGTAACAAAAGAAAATAATACAATTAACATATATCGCATATATATCAATGTATTACCAGAGTGAGAAAAAGAATCTTTTAGTGAGCTTATTTCAGTTAATGTAATTTAATATATCATATATATAATTATACATTAAATTATCGAATCAACACTTGATACGATAATCCGGCTATTTCTCAAATAATCGAGTAATATAATCTGTATCAGTTCATCGAATCAACACTTGATCCGATGACCCTGCTATATCACATATACCCGGCAGATATCTCATATCGCGAGAATCTAATACGGTATCACATACACGTATTATTCTCGGTCCCGCACATATCATATATGTGCTCCTACTCTGTTTTGCCTGAGTCAAGAAACCTCTGTGTAGGACTCTAAAGAATCGTCAATACGCCGGCAGTAGGTGATGATCACATCAAACACCCACAAGCTGCAAGCGGTTGATTAGTAGGGATTTTAACGATCAAAAATATTTTTACAGAACGGCGTCGCATGAAACTAGCCGATGAATACGGGTCGGTCCACAGGGATTTTGTAATTTTCCATAAAGTTCTTACGAGCTAATTCCAAATGGTGTTTGGTCTTTTTAATTAAATCTACAACGAAGTTGTGTTATACTAGGATTAGAAACTTGCTAGGATTAGGTCTAGGTAAAGTTTGGTAAACAAAGATCTACATCTCTTTTCAATGCCTTAATTTAGATTTAATTTTAGGGGTTATGGTAAATTTTAATAAAGAGAATTAGGATGATTGGGAAGATGTTCTTCCTCTAGATCCTTGTCCTTCCTTTCTAAACCTTTTACCCTAACCTCCATGGTAAACTCACAACTCCGGTCTTTTATACTACGGATCACCGTTATCTCAAGGGTAGAGTGCCGTAGGGAGCGGAAGATGAGAGTATGCATGGAGTCCTAATGTTCTTAATAGATTGGCAAAGAAAAGAGATGAGAGATCTTCATCTCTCAAACCTTTCCCTATTCCTAACCCCAACAAGCGAGGAAACTACTCACTCATTGAGGGAATTAAAAAAGACATAATTTTTGTTTTGTTTTTATTAAAGAGAAGAAACATCTTTTGCAAGTTAATAAAATTCTAAACTAAATTAAACTAGGGCAAGTAAAGAATTTACCTAGGGCAGATATAAAAAACTAGAACTAGGGCAAGAAAAAATACCTACTTACTATTGATGCACTCCAATCTTCAAAGAAAACAGAATTTTATTGATGAATAGAGGCATGAGAAAATACAAGGGTTTGGGTTCTATTTATAGGACATAGAAACCCTAGGGTTACTGTTGATTCGCATGTCTACAATTACAAATATACCCTCAGGAAATCTTTTCAGAGCCGCCAACGCATTTTGGTAAATTTTTTTCGAAGTACGGGCATAGGACGGCCGCGGAACCGCGGCATGGGTAGGCCTTGGGCCGCGGTTCCGCGGCCCTTTGGTGAGTTCAGCTTATGAACTTTCCTGTGCTGCATCAGGGTTATTTGGGCTTGTTATTTCTTCAGTTCATTTCTCTGTTTGGCTTCTGATTCTTCTCCAGATCTTTCAGTGAAAACTTGTAGCGGTCTTTTAACCGTTTGCCTTGACGTTTTGGAACTTGCGCTGCCTTTGTACTCTGTAAACTGATCTTTATGTAGGCTTGATCAAGATCCTTCTATTTGTTGATTGTAGTTCCACTTTTACATCGTCTTTTACCTTTTTCACTGTTTTAGATCCAAGAACCTGTAACCTGTAACATGTAGCAGACATGCGCCAAAAGAACCTGTTTATTTGTAAAAAGAATAAGAATGGGGAATATAATAATGCAATATTATGGTGTGAACAAATACCCCCAAACTTATCTTTTGCTCGTCCTCGAGCAAACTTATTTTTATTCACTAAAATCCGAACCGCACTTACGCAGGGAAACACGATTGCACTGAGCACGTGCAACAAGCCGTTAAACCTCTAGGTGTCCATAGTAGGAGGAGTGTTGTCTCCTGAGGGTTTTCAGCGGATACTACCCACAAAATCCTATCAATTCGGCCCAGTAACTTTTGTTCTCCAATTAGGTTTTCTAACAAGGAATTCTATTATCTTCGAATTGCAAATTATCCACCCATATTCTTCACACTTCCTCATCATCTAACTTAAGATTATATATGTTCTGCAGACCTACTTAGCTTTCGGCATCTCTTAAGTTTTCCTTCTAGGGTTCCATCTCCACTTAGGAATTTCAATCAACTCTACTAAAGATACAAGTTCTATTCTTTACTCCTTTCTCTCATCTAAACTTTAATCACATATCCCTACGTGTGTGTATAAATCATCCCTACACTTGGAAATTCAAATCAAGCAATCATACCCTAGTCCGTTGTCCAAAGTACTTATTAATTGGTGAATTTTTAATTGAATTTTGCTTACACATCCTTCATGCGACCGTTAATACTTCTTGAGGTACCAACAACCGATTACAAGATGTGTTTGCACATTAAAGCATAATTCCTAGTCTTGCAACACCCAAGGCTTTTAGCAGTGACTCCCAAACCAGTTGTTCTAAGGCACTAGGTGATGAAGCACCCTCGCTGAATATTTTTCTATTTTTGCAGCCTTAAGTAATCACAAAAACCAGTGTTCATTTTTTTTATTCTTTATTCACACTTGTATTTTTTTATTTCATTTTCTTCGTACTAAGGACTTCAGACAAAAGCACCTCAAGGTGTCCTCTACTATTCCAAGTTTCAAGGTGCGTGATTGTGCAAATTGTAGGGTATACATTTTCAGAATCTAAACTTAAGCTAGGAACTATTTTTCAAACTTATACTCTAATAAGAGCATCAATACTTTTCCCTTGTTTCGACTTAGCCCAAGAAGTGAACTCAAAATTTGCCTATTTCTAAATAAACTATAAAAATATATACTTTCTATCGTTAAGCTTTAAAGAAGGTTATTTTTAGGGTTTTTAACGTACTAAGTCTAAGATCTAGTTGTTCGTAGCCAGTTAACCTATTTGTCAAACTCAGTCAATTAGTCCAAATTGAATACAATAATTTTTATAATTTTTCAAATTTTTTCAATTTTTATGGGTTTTCAAATAAGTATGCAAATGCAAAAATATGTACAAATGAATGCGAAGGAAGAAGACGTACCGAGCGTACCCCCAAACTTGAACTTGACAGTGTCCTCACTGTCATGCTACACCAAAAGGGTCAAAAAAAATGCCGGTACTCCCCTGTTTATTTATTTACAATTTTTTTTTGTATATTCTGAATTTTTTTTATTTTTTATAGAAAAATAAAACAAAAATATATATACATATATACAATAATGTTCCCCCCCAAACTTAAGCCTGGCCTTACACAAGCCAAAGGTTAGCACCAACCATTCAAAAATCTTATCGTGGTACTGATCTAGTTAGTGAAAGAATGGAGTAGAAAGAAAAGAGATGAGAAACACACGAAACCGAATGGGAAGAAGAGAATATGGTCTCGGTGGGGGAGAAGAACAGCGGAAAGAAGAAAGAAGTGGAGTACGATCTTGAGGGTGTAAAGCGAGTGAATAAATTAGCGCAATTTGTGATGACCGATGTGTTAAAAGCGATTGCGCTAACCTATCAACCTGTCGAGAAATGGGGTCAAATCCCTCAAGATTCGCAAGAAAACATGGGTACGCTGAACTTGGTATTGGAGATGACAGCGTAACGGTCTCTTGTTCGGTCGGAACGATAGGAAGGACGAAAGGGAGTGAATTAGGGATAGTCTCTTTCTCACCGTAGTAAACTGTTTCGAACTTGAAAGTTTCCATTAATGGTTCAAAACTACTGTAAGCAACCGAGTCTGATAGTTCAACTAACTCATCTGAAAATGTAAAGGACTCAAACTCGGACGGTGAGTCATCAACATCGTCCGAAAAAGTGAAACACTCGTAAGTGTTATCGTCTGTGAGAACTGTGTTAGATTCAAAGGAAAAATTTTCAAGCTCACAGTCTTCAAGCGTGATATTAGGCGTGGTTGGAACGATGGAAAGGAGGGAGGGTGATATAGGTAAAGGTTCAAGAGGATGAATTGGAAAATCGGACATATCAAACAAAAACAGTTCAACCTCAATATGATCCTCAAAACTCTCCTCAATACTATCCTTATAATTCTCCTCAAGATTCAACTCATCCATGCCATTATCATCAAAGTCAAGACGCATATGAGATTCGGGAGAAACATTTAATAACTCCGGATGATGATTTGAACCTAAAATCTCAATTAAATCGACAGGTTCATCATCCGAAATATTCCCGGCGTCTATATCCTCAATCAAGTGAAAGGATCTCCCCCCTAATCTTAGATGGGTCGTCTGAGGGTTAGACACCTCATCAAAAGCATGGATATCTATCGATTTAGGTTCTAGATGGGAGGTGTAAAGATCAAAAGGATTAGGTGTGGTTTCACTCGAAAGGGGTTCTTCACAATTTGGCAAGTCAAACACTACAAAATCACAGAACTCATCATTTTGGACACATGTTTGAAAATTGGAGTTGTTGGATTCAATTGGGAATGGGTAGGTTTGATTTGGAAATCCTCTCTCATTCTCACTCTGTCCAACCGCCACCTTATACATTGAAAAATTTGGAGCTAGCGGAAAACTAGCTACCGGTTCAGCAGGTTGCATAAGGGCGGCCACGGACGCTTCCACATTCCTAATCATTTTGTTTGTTGCTGCGATATACGCCTCCAACGACTCTTCCAAACTAGACTTGGGTGGTAAGGGGGTTTCGGGAAAAGATTCGAAATTGTGTGGATATGCAAAACTCCCAATAGGCTGTGTAGAATCAATATCAAGTGAATGTGGGAAAGTCGGGTAGGACTGGTAGGAAGTGGGTAGTTGGGCAGGGATAGGGTCAACATGTGGATAACAAGGTGAATAATCGTGTGGATCCCTATAACTAGATGAGTGGAGAGGGATGAAAGATCGGCTGCTAGATTGAGCAATATGCCCAGCAATGGACATCGGCTTAGGAATGACAGAAGGACTTGAAAAGGTGGTGTCAACATATGGAGGTGGTAAAAATTGACTTGGTTGACACAAAGTGGGTTGAAAAGTCAAACTGTTTCTCCTAGACGCCTCTATTTGATCTTTCAAAGATATTTTAGGCAAGGAAGGATCGTCTTTAAATTGACCGAACAAATTGACGTACGACGCAAAATTAGGTTCGGGATACCAAAGTTCGGCAAGTGATTTATTATGTGGGATACCCATGTTAGAAGAAAGGGTGAAAAGAAAGAAGGTTTGTGGTGGTTCAAGGATTTAATTGCGGCAAAAATTTGCAAGTTTCTATAAAAATTTTCCTTTTTGTTTTTCTTAGTAGGGATTATAACGGTTACTGATAGTTTTTCCCCGGCAACGGCGCCATTTGATTAGTAGGGATTTTAACGATCAAAAATATTTTTACCGCAATCAAGAACGGCGTCGTATGAAGCTAGCCGGTGAATACGGGTCGGTCCACAGGGATTTTGTAATTTTCCTTAAAGTTCTTACGAGCTAATTCCAAATGGTGTTTGGTCTTTTTAATTAAATCTAAAACGAAGTTGTGTTATACTAGGATTAGAAACTTGCTAGGATTAGGTTTAGGTAAAGTTTGGTAAACAAAGATCTACACCTCTTTTCAATGCCTTAATTTAGATTTGATTTTAGGGGTTATGGTAAATTTTGATAAAGGGGATTAGGATGATTGGGAAGATATTCTTCCTCTAGATCCTTGTCCTTCCTTTCTTAACCTTTACCCAAACCTCCATGGAAAACTCACAACTCCGGTCTTTTATACTATGGATCACCGTTACCTCAAGGGTAGAGTGCCGTTGGGAGTGGAAGATGAGAGTATGCATGGAGTCCTAATTTTCTTAATAGATTGGCAAAGAAAAGAGATGAGAGATCTTCATCTCTCAAACCC
The DNA here is from genome assembly GCA_030015575.1 of Agapanthus africanus. Taxonomy (NCBI): domain Eukaryota; kingdom Viridiplantae; phylum Streptophyta; class Magnoliopsida; order Asparagales; family Amaryllidaceae; genus Agapanthus; species Agapanthus africanus. The sequence goes on from JASDDO010000031.1 coordinate 107,006,645, forward strand.
TTCCCTATTCCTAACCCCAACAAGCGAGGAAACTACTCGCTCATTGAGGGAATTAAAAAAGACATAATTTTTGTTTTGTTTTTATTAAAGAGAAGAAACATCTATTGCAAGTTAATAAAATTCTAAACTAAATTAAACTAGGGCAAGTAAAGAATTTACCTAGGGCAGATATAAAAAACTAGAACTAGGGCAAGAAAAAATACCTACTTACGATTGATGCACTCCAATCTTCAAAGAAAACAGAATTTTATTGATGAATAGAGGCATGAGAAAATACAAGGGTTTGGGTTCAATTTATAGGAAATAGAAACCCTAGGGTTACAGTTGATTCGCATGTCTACAATTACAAATATACCATCAGGAAATCTTTTCAGAGCCGCCAACGCATTTTGGTAAAATTTTCTCGAAGTACGGGCATAGGACGGCCGCGGAACCGCGGCATGGGTACGCCTTGGGCCGCAGTTCCGCGGCCCTTTGGTGAGTTCAGCTTATGAACTTTCCTGTGCTGCATCAGGGTTATTTGGGCTTGCTATTTCTTCAGTTCATTTCTCTGTTTGGCTTCTGATTCTTCTCCAGATCTTTCAGTGAAAACTTGTAGCGGTCTTTTAACCGTTTTCCTTGACGTTTTAGAACTTGCGCTGCCTTTGTACTCTGTAAACTGATCTTTATGTAGACTTGATCAAGATCCTTCTATTTGTTGGTTGTAGTTCCACTTTTACATCGTCTTTTACCTTTTTCACTGTTTTAGATCCAAGAACCTGTAACCTGTAACATGTAGCAGACATGCGTCCAAAGCACCTGTTTATTTGTAAAAAGAATAAGAATGAGGAATATAATAATGCAATATTATGGTGTGAACAGCGGTCAGCTAAACGTAACAGCCACCCCGGTATTGAGTGATCAGAAGATCAACAACTAAGCCTGTACTTTCTCCCGCGATCCTAATCAGTAACACTCCCGTACAGTCCGGTCTCTCCGTCTTATATGTCTCATATCTCGTCTAGGGGTGGTAAATGTCAAACCCCAGTAGCTCGATAAGTCATGTCGATATGAGGTCTATAACAGTTCGAGAAACTACTGATAACACTTACCAGTAAATCTCAGCAAACCTGGCCATGGATTTCCAGTTATAGCTAATCGAACACAGCGCAACATCAACTCCCTATACCGGGAGAGACGAATCCTCTCCTATCGCTCATTGCCTCCATGTGATTCGGGACTGTACCCAAAAGCCACCTTTTTGCACGCCCTCTTGGACGTGGTATGATGGAAATCAAAGCACAGTAGGAATCACAAAAGACTCTATGACGATCTCGGGTCTACAGACAACTCTGTACCAGTGTCACCAGAGAACTGCCATCAGACGTGAGGTATAATACCATCTGGGAGTTCCCGACGAGTCCGTCCAGTGTACCCAGTCTCCACTGAGCACCCGTATACCTTCTATGATGTCAAACACCAATGGATATGAGATCATCCATCGCCCATCATATGGGTCAAGAAGTGCATACGCTAGTCTACTCTGGAGTATCGATGCCCTGTCTCGGTACTCCCACGACTACGAACAATTGAAGGATGTACTTGGCGACTACACTGTCCCCACTAGTATGATCCGCATGATAGTCCTGGTAGTCAAGTACTTATCCTAAGGGCTTTATCAACATGTAACATATAGACAATCAGAGTACATGTTAAGATAAAGAGTAACCAGATAGCGTACTATCATGTCGAGCAAGAAAGTCCTCCCTATATATGTCCAAGCATCCACTACAATATACATCGTATGTACAGTAATGGCCTCTAGGGCATACATATAACTAACAATCTCCCACTTGCACTAGGGCCATCTGTCGTGGTATCGCATACCCAACAATCAGCTGTGGTTGAAGTATCTCATACTCAACTATCCTACAAAAATTCTCTACTGGGAAAAAGGCCTTTGTGAGTGGATCCGCGCTGTTGTCCTCTGTGTCTACTCTCCTAACCTCGATCTCCCTGGAGATCAACCATCTCCATGATCAGGTAATACTGCCTAAGAATTATATCTGGATTTCTGATGGGACGGGGGTTCCTCGGCATAAGCCATAACTCTATTGTCACACAATGGTAGGAACGAAGTTCATCTTATGAACTTATATATATCCAGACTGCCTCTTTGGTAGCATCCTTGGTAACGACGTATCTTGCCTTTAATCGTCTAGTAAGTCACGATATCTAGCTTGGAACTCTTCCAACATACCGTCCCTCCATAGAGGGTAAAGACAATGCCTGCGACTGACATTCAGTCGTCCTTATCACCCTGGAACCTTTCCAGTGATTCTCCCCAGGATCGATTGATACCATCTCACTACAACTAGTGAGAATCCTAACATCCAATTAGATCTATCTCATATATCCATAACTCAGGATTTAGAAGGTATCACCTTGATCCTATATGGAGAATCCTTGTGATAAGCGGAGATTGACCGAGCGTAGCATAGGAAACTCCTTCCCTATCAAGAGTATGTCATCCACGTACTCTACGAGGATCACCACCATACTCCCTACTACCTTTTTGTATATACAAGGTTCATCTACCATTTTGATGAAGTCAAACTCTTTGACTACCACATCAAAACAGATGTTCCAACTCCGCGATGCCTGATTTATCACATAAAACATCTTGCTCACGTTTCCGTTGCTCCCACTGTCTACGAAGCCCTCTGGCTGTGTACTTATAGACGATCTCTTCCAAATCATCATTTAGAAAAGCAGTCATGACACCCAACCACCAGATATCGTAGTCATGGTATGTAGCAGTGGCAAGTAGGATCTGGATGGACTTAAGCATAGCTTTGAAAGTCTCAACTTTTCCATGTACATCAAGTAATCTTCTCAAGATATACTTGCTGCTGATGGGGATTTAACCCTTCAGATAAAGCAACCAAAGTCCATACTTTGTTTGTGTATAAGGATTCCATCTCAGATCGCTAAGCATCCAGCCATTTTTACAGAGTCCCACTCCTGATGGCCAGCTCGAAACTAGTTGGGTAATCATCTCATGATGCAATCCTCGCTCCTACTGTCATAGAGGAAACCGATATATCTCTCAGGTGGGTGAGGAACCCTACTAGATCGGCGGAGAGGCTGAGGTTCGTTGGAAACTATTGAATCCTTTGGTTCTACCAAATCATCAGCTGCAGTTTGTATAGCTGGAACGCTTTCCAGTTCTACCTCATAACCAACAATTTCTTCACAAGAAATTCTCTTTCACAAAGGTGGCATGCTGAGAAACAAAACATCTTTTGTTCCTCGGTTTGGTAGAAGATATTCCCTTGCGAATGCTTGGGATATCCAACAAACTTCCACAGAACTTACTTTGCCTCGAGCTTGTCTGGATTTTGCTTTTAGACATAGGCCGGACAACCCCAAATCTTAACTTACTTAAGATATGGGCTCTTCCCATTCCATATCATATATGAAGTGGTAGGTTCCTGATTTGATTGGAACCCTATTCAATAGGTATGCAGCTTCACAAGTGCATAACTCCCAAAAGGTAATAGGAAACTCAGTAGTACTAATCATAGAGCACACCATATCATATAGGGTGCTATTGCTCCGCCCCGATATACCATCGTGCTATGGTGTATACGGAGGAGTAATGCTGAGAGAGAATCTTATTCTCCTTTAGGATAGTCCAGGAATCCCGCGCTCAACTATTCTCCTCCTTGATCTCATCAAAGGACATAATACTTATACCCATTTTTGGTTCTCTACTTCTAACTTATATTCTGTGATTATCTCAAAAGTTTCAGACTTGTGTTTCAACAGGAACATATGTCTGAATCTTGATAGATCATCAGTGAATGTAATGAAGTACAAAGAACCGGTCATGGCATGTGTAGATAGGGGACTTTCATACATCAGCATGTATCAATCCCAAGAGTTCACTAACTTTTTTTCTGTTTCCAATAAACAGAGTTGTGGTCATCTTATCTTTGTGACATGACCGGCAAGTTTCACAAGATGTAAATTCAAACTAATTTAAATATGTATCTATATATAACTTCAGCTAGCCAGGTCGCATTGATATGACCTAGTCTACAATGCCTCAAGAAGGATTCGTTCATTTCTGAACTCTTCCTCTTGTGTGTGTTCTATACGGTAAGAACTGTGGTTTGATTTAGAACGTCTATGCTTTTAGATAACGTGCCTGAACCGATCAACTCTTGATATAGGAAATGTTCAAAACATTATCCAACAATACAAAATTATATCCTTTCTTTACTTATAAAGAGACTGATATGATGTTGTATATCAGGTTCGGTATCTAATAACATTCGTTCAGAATCAATGTATTCTGGTAATATAGGGTGATAACTGCCAACAGACTTGGCTGCAACTCCTGCATCATTTCTAACTCTTGAAACTTATCACCCGTTCTCAGTTCTTTACCTATCTGTAGCCCATGTAACAAATTGCATTTGCGGGATCCTGATCCGGTATCTCATACCCGGGACGTAAAGGATACTGAGAAACAGTTCTCGGTAATGAACATACCCGAAGAAGGTGCATCGGCATGTACTTTCTTCGTTTGGGTGGCATGTGAATTCTGGTAATCCCCTATTTCCTGCTCTGTCTTATAACAATTATAAGTTGGAGAGGGACCAACGTTCCTTAGCGCAGTATAACAAGTGGGTTCGGTCAATACATCCGTATTATTATCTTGATTAAGGCATGACATAGTCGTAACCAGGAGAGAGAGAGAGAAGAAAACACTCAGCGTGCGCTTTTACAAGATTAGATTGGTTATCAATTTATCTAATCAGGATGTCTCCCACTGTTTTAGTCAAATCTTCCTTCAAACCCTAAAAGGAAAGACTAGCCGGGATTAATTACACTCTACAAGTTTGCCAATCTTTTAGCCAGGCCGGTGCCGGTACTATGAAGGAGGTTCCCAGCGCTTTCGCACGGACCTAATTAAAGTAAACCTCATTTTCCAAGGGGCGTAACCCCGTTAACACCTTTCTAGACACCTACTTGATCGGCTAATTGTAATGTGTAAAACTCCCCCAGGAGTAACTCTTACTCGCAGCGGGTATCGGGATCCAACTATCTCATAGAAGGTATGCAATCTCATTGCAAATTTCAACACTTGAAATTCCCAATAATATTTTACCCCAAGCATCCTATGACCTTGACGAAAGCCAACAAACAATAGGCTACTAGTCAAGTTCAACCCGTCATTTCACGATTGAATTAAACCCACCCGCATGACCCTTGACGAATGCCAACAAAGCCGCACGACTGCCCTAACTCAATCGCATCATATGCTTATACAGATAAGCATAAATAGCTACCGCACACTACGCCTTGACGAAAGCCAACAAACATTGTACGAATACTAAATACTACTTATCTGAAATGACGGAGGGCTACGACAGGTTTTTAAGAAAACCCTTTGCGTAATGAACTTGATATCGTTGTAGAATCGAGTGATTTTAAATGGAGTATTTTTGAGGCTTTTCTAGTTTCGCTAAAGAGGTCACTCCCGGTGAAAGGATCGTCGGCTCTTTCCTTATCGAATAAGGTGCACGATATTTCACAAATACCACTATGCAAAGCAAAAACTATAGAAGCAATCAAAAGACAAACCGTGTTTGTATCATCTGCTAGTTTCACTAAAGAGGTCACTCCCAGTGAAGGGATCTCGGCTCTTTCCTTATCGAATAAGGTGCTGGATGTTCTACAAGGAACACCGCTATGCAAAGCAAGAACTAGAGCTACCAGTTTTTAAACAAGTTTCTACAACATCTTTAGGTTTCTTTAAGTTTCATTAATCTCATTAATGAAGTCCCATTTTATTATGTTTCACAAGCATCACATTTGAAACGAAATCTGCAATATAACATATATCTCATATATATAATATAAACATTCGTCTCAGGAAGTAATATGATCTCATCACAGAACATTGCAGCAGAAGAACATATATGAAATATTGGATATACTAGGAGGTCCGTGTTTTTAATATGAGCCTGTATAAAACACGGATTCCATGGTCGCGATGAATAGCCAAACCCACATCCCTAGATCCCTACGAGAGCGGCAAGAAACACTGCCAATTCTAGGGTTAGGAGACCCGGTCTCGACTCCTCGAGATGGTCTCCCACTAGACCCTAGAACCCGGTTACTTGTACTCCCCGCCTTGGGTCTACCTAATGCAGAAAAGTAAATAATATACAATGGTGACATCATCCTCAGCCCGGAAGTGCCCCAATAAAAGAATATTACACACAAATGAACTTTACACGAATGAAAATAATAACCCTCATCTCACATAAAACCCCCGGCTATTCAAAACGCGACGATCCAATATAACATATCACAGCAACACATAATATCTCATATCATCAACGTAAGCAAGTATGCGTATCCCGATTGTCGTTGATGTATAGCAACGAAGCCGGCGATACACCACATACTACGCTTACGGCCGCAGAAAAGAAAGTGTAAAACTACAACAATTGGAATCCGCAACCTCCTTAGACATCGCATGCCTAACCAAATGAATTCCTTAGACATCGCATGCCTAACAATTATAAACCCCGCATTTTAGTCTCATTATCGAAAACACTTTTCAATATCTAGTCGGGCAATTCAACAAGATTCCTGATATCCTGATCGAATGCTCGTCGCAAAGTTTAGTAGACGGCCGCACCCCCGATACCGTCGACGAAATGGACTAAGGCGGAACACCGCTGCCGCGAGCACCCGAACGGATGCTTTTGGCGACGGGGTTCTCCTACAGTCACTTGGTCGGGGCTTTGGGGCGTGGCTGTCTATTAAGTTTACCCGGCGAGTATCCGCGTACGCTACGTGATTGCGACGGACTTTTGATCACATTAAAATTCCATGGCAACCGATCATTTGAGACTGAACTGCTAGATTTATAACATTCAAATTACTTATCTCATAACTACCTGTGGATTCCAAATATTGTATCACATTCCAAATAAAAATACAGTGTTAAAATTTCCGATCGAATAGCTCAACACTTAAGCGGAGTTCAAAAAATATCCATCACATGCCACAGTACCAATGGTCCAGCCGTAGAAAGGTCAGCCCAACGCCTCACATGTGGCAACGCCGTACTGCCCCAAACCCTAAGGTTCAGAGGCGGTTCAGACGGTCACATAACTGAGTTAAGGTTTGTGTTCTTCTAGAGTGTCCATCGCGTTACTTGCACGATTTTGCGAAAGTTTCAAACTCGAGAAAAAATACAACTTTTGAAAATTTTCCGACAGGGGAAAAAGTGAGTTATTGATATCCGTTCGAACTTTTTAACAGGTTCTAAAATTACCCGGAAAAAACTTAAACGATGTTAAACTTTCCGATCGAATCAACGAGTTTCCAATACAACCCAGAAAACTCAACACTTGAATAAAATTAAAAATTCCCAAAAGCATCAGGAAATACATACGGACATTACTGTAGGAAAAGCTAACAATAATTAGCCTGTACGGCCGCGGAACCGCCGCGCGACCCATGCTCATGCCGCGGTTCCACGGCGCCTTGGGCAAATTACCATGTCGTTTTTCACACAGTTCCATAAAATTACCTGCTGAATTTTCTGAGCATTTCTAATATGAAAAAATCAACTTTTTGAAAAATTTCCAGAAACTAGGGTTTTACGGGTATTCGGAGTTCGATCGGACTTTAAACTTCGCCTAAAGCTCTAGCTTGGCTCTGATACCACTGTAGGATTACTAGGCACACTCACAAGGGTCTATAAGGCATCAACTATACCCGATTTAAAATTTAGACGTGCCGAACAACCCTAACCAAGATCTTTAAACTAGAGATTAGGCGAAACAAAGCATGTGAAACACTTTAACACTAAGAGTTTGGGATTACAACCTTTGTAGTCCGGTCCTTCACTTCTAAAGCTCCGTGTTGAGGTCCCTTCGCTGCGATCATCATATTCCCGGACTCTAGAGAGGCTCCACGAAGAGAAAAATGCAAGCTTGCTTCGGATATTCGATAACTAAGATGATCTACCTTGAAGTTTCTTTAACACAAGCTCTCACTTACTAAATAAAGTGAACACCCTAATCTAAATGGCTAGGATAGATTAGGATGATGTAGTAGGATTTAAGCTCTCATTTATTATCAAATTCTCACTCTAATTCATCACAAAATGAAAACCTAGAAAGCTTTTCAAAGCTCAAGGAAGAAGAAGAAGAATCGTAATCCTTTTGTGATAAATAATGAATTGTGTTGATAATTGCTTATGCAACCATGGTTAAGTCAAGAAAGACTTAACCATCGTAGAGATCTAACCATAGTAAAGGGTGTGGGTTGGGTTAAGTAAATATCTTGCAAAATATCTTTGCAAGAAACAAAATAAAAGCTTCTAGAAGCTTCTAGGAAAGTTTAACCCAAATCAAACCCTAACCTCGTTTAATCTCCACTAAACATGTTGCATTAGTAATTATAACATGTTACAATATTATATATCATATATATAATATATATTTGTAACAAAAGAAAACAATACAATTAACATATATCACATATATATCAATGTATTACCTGAGTGAGAAAAAGAATTTTTTAGTGAGCTTATATCATTTAATGTAATTTAATATATCAAATATATAATTATACATTAAATTATCGAATCAACACTTGATCCGATAATCTGGCTATTTCTCAAATAACTGACTAATATAATCTTATCAGTTCATCGAATCAACACTTGATCCGATGACCCGGCTATATCACATATACCCGGCCGATATCTCATATCACGAGAATCTAATACGGTATCACATACACGTATTATTCTCGGTCCCGCACATATCATATATGTGCTCCTACTCCGTTTTTCCTGAGTCAAGAAACCTCTGTGTAGGACTCTAAAGAATCGTCAATACGCCGGCAGTAGGTGATGATCACATTAAACACCCACAAGCTGCAAGCAGTCAGCTAAACGGAACAGCCACCCAGGTATTGAGCGATCAGAAGATCAATAAGCAAGCCTATACTTTCTCCCACGAATCCAATCAGTAACACTCCCGTACAGTCCGGTCTCTCCGTCTGATATGTCGCATATCTCGCCTAGGGGTGGTAAACGTCAGACCCCAGTAGCTCGATAAGTTGTGTAGATATGAGGTCTATAACAGTTCGAGAAACTACTGATAACACTTACCAGTAAATCTCAGCAACCTTGACCAGGGATTTCCAGTTATAGCCAATCGAACACAGCGCAACATCTACTCCCTATACCGGGAGAGACGAATCCCCTCTTATCGCTCATTGCCTCAATGTGATTCGGGACTGTACCCAAAAGCCACCTTTTTGCACGCCCTCTTGGACGTGGTATGATGGAAATCAAAGCACAGTGGGAATCACACAAGACTCTATGACGATCTCGGGTCTACAGACTACTCTGTACCAGTGTCACCAAAGAACTGCCATCTGACGTGAGGTATAATACCATCTGGGAGTTCTCGGCGAGTCCGACCAGTGTACACAGTCTCCACTGAGCACTCGTATACCTTCTCTGATGTCAAACATCAATGGATATGAGATCATCCGTCACCCATCATATGGGTCAAGAAGTGTATACGCTAGTCTACTCTGGAGTATTGATGCCCTGTTTCGGTACTCCCACGACTAGGAGCAATTGAAGGATGTACTTGGCGACTAGACTGCCCCCACTAGTATGATCCGCGCATCATAGTCATGGTAGTCAAGTACTTATCCCAAGGGCTTTATCAACATGTAACATAGAGACAATTAGAGTACATGTTAAGATAAAGAGTAACCAGATAGCGTACTATCATGTCGAGCAAGAAAGTCCTCCCTATATATGTCCAAGTATCCACTACAATATACATCGTACGTACAGTAATGGCCTCTAGGGCATACATATAACTAACACAAGCTAGCTATGGGTTTAAAGATTAGCTCTGATATCATGTAGGGTTACGGCAACGCCCCGGCCATCAATCCGTGACCAAATGCGGAACAAAAATTTACTAAACTGGCGCTACCACAACTCGATGCCCGGATCTACCATTAACCCTAAACTAGCAATATGTAAACTTGGAGTTAGATGGTTATACCGAGTTGATCCGTGTCCTTCGGTCTTCAACTATCATCCCAAGCTCCAAGAGGCTCCTTGATCAAGTTTGATATCCAGGCTCCCCCATCGAAGATGATCCACCTTGAGAGTATGTAATACGGGATCCCTACTGAAAACCGAGGCAACTCGAGTATCTAATTTGGTAGCCTAGATAGCCAAGATGAAGTAGATAGTGTGTAGGATTACTTTGTCTCAAAACACCCAATGTTTCTCAACACATGAGACTTGATGGGTGGAGGAAGAAGATGAAGCCATTGGAGGATGAGTGGAGCAACTCAAGAAAGGAAAATGGCTAAGTGTTGTGAGATATCAAGCATGCTAGCAACTAAAGAAAATCACCAAGTGAAGAAAATATCTCACAACCCTAACTAAATATCAAGCATGCTAGAATAGTGCACCATGACTCACCTCATGAGTCATCATAAAGCATGCCATCAATTTAATGCCAAACATGACTCATCCTCCATCTCATTAACCATTTATCCAAATGGTTAAAACAATAATGATGTGGCATCTTCTAGAAGTATCTTGTAATGAAATTACAAGAATACCCCTCATCCGTATATACATACCCATATCCGTATTCCAAAAAATACGAATATAATGAGACGAAAATAATCAACTATATAATACTAGAATCCGGCTTAAACCAAAGCCACTTATATTAACTGTCCGAATCATGACATGTGCACAAGTGCACGTATATGTTCAAACCCTGCCATAAAACCATACAGCCTTTACAACGTTTCGCCCGAACCAGGAAACCTTCTGTGTGGGACTCTAAAGACTCGTCAATACGCTGGCAGTACGTTTAACCACAAGCACGTCAGCGGCACTAGCTGTACTTAACGGCTACCCAGGTATTGAGCGAAAGGGAGACCGACAGACAAACTCATCCTGAAACCCCACTGAGCCTGACAGTGACAATATCCTTACAGTCCGGTCTGTTTGTCTATGAGTATCGCATATCGAGTCTAGGGGGTAGATAAAGTCAGACCCCTAATAACTTGACATTTAGTGTCGGCATGAAACCTATCAGCAACTAAAAAACTACCGATCCTAGATCGATAATTCTCGTCTGCCCCGGTCGAGGATTTCTGGTGATGGCCACCCGTGCACACCGTGACATCAACCCTAAATACCGGGAGAGACGAATCCCCGACGATCCGCTCACTACCTCCATGTGGCTTGGGACTGTACCCAACTAAAATCTGTTTGCACGACTCCTTTAAGCCGTGGTAGGGTAGTAATCAAAGCACAGTGGGAACTCACATGAGACAAATGGCGATCTAAGGTCGACAGACTAACCTGTACACATGTCACCAGGGAACTCCTATCTGACAATAGGTATATTACCAACTAGCATGTTCCCGGCGAGTCCGTCCGGTGTACTCATAACCCAATGAGCATCTGTATACATCTTAGGTGAAACAACTAACACCAATAGCTTGTGAGACTGGCCACCGCCCCTCGTCGGGGTCTCAATCCATATACACTAGTCTACTCTTAGAGTATTGATGTTGTCTCGAATCTCCCACGCTAGGGACACTTGAAGGATGTGCTTATAGACCACCCAACTCTCACGTATATGATCGCCATCATACTGCAGGTAGTCAAACAAGAATCCTATGGTCTTTAGCAACATGTAATAGTGATCTGTAATGTCACCTGAAGCATGTACACAATGATAAAGAAAAACCAGATATCATACTATCATCTCGAGTAAGACCATCCTACCGGTATAGGTCATCCTCAATCATTGCAATCACGTGCCTGCGATCCAATAATGGACTTGAGGGCACTATAGCCAACAGCCCTGACATACGATAAGGTCGGATACGTCCTGACTACTCCAGCCCCTCCTAGCCCAGGCCCTGATTCTTCAGTTGCGCATAAAGAAATCCGCAAGACATGGGATATAGACTGTGCAACAGCCAAGTGCCTCACGCTTGCTTGTATGAACAATGAACATCAGAAGCAGCACGAGAATATGGATGTACAATCCATCTCTCTCCATACAAAGGAGTTGTATGGAGAGAAATCTCGTACTCTCCGATACGAGGCATCTCGAAAGTTGTTTTAGATGCGGATGGCTGCTGGCATGTCTATAGGTAACCATGTATTGAAGATGATTGGACTTATCGAAGAACTAGAGGTGCAACATCCACTAACACGCAACGTGTTCGATTGGTCATGAACATAATACCTTGGCTAAGGCAGTTGGGATTTACTGATAAGTTAATCAGTAGTTTCTCGGATTGGCCCTGAGCCGCATCAACACGAATTATTGGGTTATTAGGGTCTGACGTTTACCACCCCCTAGACCTTGTATGCGATACTCTTAGACGAAGAGACCGGACTGTACGAAGATTGTCACGGATAGGCTCAGTAAGAGTTCGGACGAGTTTGCTCGTCGGCCTTCCTTTTTGACAGGTACCTGGGTAGCCGTTATGTGCAGCTAGTACCGCTGACGTGCTTGTGGTTAAACCCACTACCATCGTACTGTTAAGTCTTTAGACTCCCACATAGAGGGTTTTCCTGCTTCGGGCGAAACGATATAGAGGCCGTAGGGTTTTACGGCAGGGTTCGTGTTGGGTTACGCCAGCGCCTCGGCCATCAATCCATGGCCAAATGCGGAACAAAAACTTTTAGAAACCGACACTAACGGAACCCGATTCTACGGATCGACCCATACGCCCTAGATAAACTGTAATATTTCAGAAAAATAAAATATTATTTTTGGGATTTTTTATAATTAAATAATAAAATATTGAATATTTTAATAAGGCGGTATAATTAAATACCGATAAATTGGGAAATTTTTTGAAAATTATGGAAATTACAAAAAGAGGATGCTTTTTGTGATTCATGCAAATTATAAAAGTTTATGATTTATTTGGCACTATTTTAGGGCTAATCGCGATTAAAAATCGCTCATCGGGCTTTAAGCATGTTTTGTGCACATGACATGCACATGTCTTTTTAACACTTGTTTCTTTTTCATTCATAGTTATTTCTCCATTCATGCATGGTTTGAGTTTATTAAAGAGAAGAAAAGAAAGGAAAATGAAAAAGAAAAGAGAAAGGAAAATGAAAAAGAAAAGAAAAAGGAAAATGATTAAACTAATAAGCATGGGGGTAGTTAGGAGGCATGGTGCTTTGACCTTGGACTCTCTCTCTTTCCCTTACTCCCTCCAAGCTCAGCAGCAGTAGCCCCCTAACTTTCCCCTTCTCCTTCTTCTTCTCTTCACTCAAGCTTCAAAACTTCACCCAAAGTTTATCCCCACTCCACAAAAAGGTGCACAAGCTCACAAGCTACACTTTGGACCAAGAAAGTTTCAGTTTTCGCGCTGTAGGGGATTCATGAGTGCCAATGGAGGTAATCCCTTCACATATAATGTAGTATTTCATTTTCTTAAGCCTCTATTTAAGTTTGAAATCAATTTTGTGGTGTTTTGTGAACTTTAGAATCTCAAGTTGAGAATTAGGGTTTGATTTGATTAGAGAAGGTGTATTTGGGCTTTAGAGATGACCTTAAACCCCCATAGATGATAGAAACCCAGACCAAACCCAATTGAAACCCAAAATACAGAATTTCAGAACTTTCATGTCGATTTGTGAGGTTTTGGTGTGTGTAGGGAAATCTGGGATGACCAGGGACAGATACGAGATATGCAAACAACCCCTATAGACTTGAATTGACCCTAGGAACCCCCTGTAGCAAGACGAACCCCAGTGGAGGGCCCAGGTCCGGCGAGATTGGATTCTAGGGGAGGGTGCTCAGCCACTTGGTGAGGGGTTGGGCCCAGGTTTCTTCTGTAGGTCACATACACCATATATATCACCCTAGTGTTGTTTTGGAACATTGTTTACACCTTAATCAAAATCTAGGACTGAATACATGTGTTGCTGTTTTGATTCGAGTTATGGTTTTGCGTATTTTAAATTCTGGATTTTTGTATTTGTTCTTTATCTCGATCACATGACGTTTGTACGTCTATATCGAGTGATATCGGGTTGATTTGCGAGAGCAAACCATAGGTATTGACCTATGTGTGTTTCGTGCATCGTTTTGGTTTTGAATTGGGTTTTAATAGGATACGATGCGTTATGATACGTAGGTACCCTCACGAGGACTTCGAGGCGACAAGAAAGTGCGTGGCGACATCGATTTTGGCAAGCGAGGACCAGGTGAGTAAATTTATATCTACGGGGAGAAGTCGGGTGGATGGCGTATAGCACACCTGCAGTTCGTAGTATATTTATGATATATAATTAGATATATATGTGGTTTATGATCCGTGGATGATTATCAAGTTATGATTATGTGTTTATGGTTAGTTTGATGTTATTAGAAGGGAACTAGCATAGCTTCTTAGTTGCGAAACCTAGAATAGGTTTACACCCACACACGCACACACACTTGCATACATTCATTCTTTTACCTGTGCATATATGGGGATATGTATACACACAGACACACATGGGTATGGGACTATGTATATATATATATATATATATATATATATATATATACGTATACATATACACAGATTATGAGGATAGTACTTAGGATTGGAAATGAGTCAATGAGATTGGGCTTGAGGCCGTGAGATCGGTGATGTGACATGGTTCGTATTTGGGATACGACATGATGTTTTAGCGGGTCCTTTTGACTTGGTGTTTTCATATACACGCATGCATATACATATGTGGTATCAGTGTTGTACTGGACATAGATCAGTATCCCGGATCATGATATTTGATAAAGAGGATACCGGATGAATAATGTGATAGATATGACATTTGACCCGTACCCAGATTTGGGATGCCGTACGACGGATTTACCGTACGAGCTATATTGATAATAGATCCGCACTCTTGACTTGAGGATGTCATGTTATAGATATTATATCGTATGGGATACTACTATAGCGGGATCACCGACTGTTATATATATATATATATATATATATATATATATGTATCGACTCAGATGTTAGGCAGTTTCCTTACCTTTCGATCAGCCTTTTAGTTTAGCCCTGCAGTTTACTTGTAAATGGTAGATTCGACTCGAGTCATACCTATTTCAAAACTAACGAATCGTGAGTATTTTAAAGATAGGCATGTTGGATATAGTGCCCTCAAGGCAATTATCATAGTCGCGGACAGATGATTGTGATGATTGAGGTAGGACCTATACCGATAAAACAGTCTTACTCAAGATGATAGTATGCTATCTGTTACGTCTTTATTATTATGTACCTGTTGATAGAGCCCTTAGGATTCTTGCTTGACTGCTAGCAGTATGATGGCGATCATATTTTTGGGAGCTGGGGTCTATAAGAGCATCCTTAAATGTCCCTAGTCATAGAAGTATCGAGACCGGGCATCGATACTCCAGTGTAGACTAGTGTATACTGATCGAGACCCCGACGAGGGGCGGTAGTCAGGTCTCACAAGCCATTGGTGTTAGTTTGTTCGCTTAAGATAGTATACAGGTGCTCATTAGGTTATGAGTACACTGGACGGACTCGCCGGGAACCTGCTAGTTGGTATTATACCTATTGTCAGATAGCAGTTCCCAGATGACATGTTTACAGGTTAGTCTGTCGACCTGAGATCGTCATTTGTCTCGTGTGAGTTCCCACTGTGCTTTGATTACTACCCTACCACGGCTCAAAGGAGTCGTGCAAACAAGTTTTAGTTGGGTACAGTCCCGAGCCACATAGAGGCAGTGATCGGATTGTCGGGGATTTGTCTCTCCCGGTATTGGGGGTTGACGTCGCATTGTGTATGGATGGCCATCACCACAAATCCATGGCCATGGTAGACGAGGATTGCCGATCCAGGATCGATAGTTTCTCAGGAGGTGATGGGTTACAAGACGACACTAAATATCGCGTTGTTAGGGGTCTGACTTTATCCACCCCCCCTAGACTCGTTATGCGATACTCTTACACGAACAGACCGGACTGTACGGATATTGTCACTGTCAGGCTCAGTAGGGGTTCTGCATGAGTTTGCTCGTCGGCCTCCCTTTCGCTCAATACCTGGGTAGCCGTTACGTACAGCTAGTGCCGCTGACGTGCTTGTGGTTAAACCCACTACCAGCGTATTGACGAGTCTTTAGAGTCCCACACAGAGGGTTTTCACGGTTCAGGCGATATGGTGTACATGACGTATGTTGGTACATACAGGTGTCCGATTAAATATGTGCACTCGCTGCGCAGACTTTAATCGGACGGTTGATAATACTAGCGGCTTAGGATTAAGCCAGATTATTAAATCGGGTTTTTGATTTAATAATTTACATAAGTATTTATATATATGTATTCTATTATTATTGTTCACTATTCGTTTTCTCTCTCGGCTATTCGTATTTTGGTACGAATACGCGTATGTGTATTTCGATACATGTACCGGGAAGTATTCCGTATTTTATACGGAATAGCTTCTAGAAGATGCCACCTCATTTATATGATTTTCCATTTACGGAAATTCATTTTTTTTTATAAATGGGGTGGAAAAGGAGGCATGGTCATGGACATGTTGAATGGCATGGGTCAAAGCATGGTTGCACGTTATTTTATTGCAAAAAAGAAAATGATATTTTTTTGTGGAGGTGAGAGAATGGGGGGCCGGCCACTATTTTTGAGGGAGGGAGATTGATTTATTTTGGATGATGGTTTTATCACATTACTAGCTTCCTCACTCTCTCACTCTCATGCTCCAAAAACACTTAACCATTTTTGCTAATGCCATTGGTTTTGCTCACTCCTTCATCTTTCTTGAGTTTTACATTGAGCTCATATGTTGAGAAAAAATTGTGGTGACACTTTCATACACCCCCACTCTCCATCGCTAGCGACTTTGGAGCGTCGGTTACCTCGTTCGACGAGGTTGGAGCTTGCGCCGTTTCCCTCGGGTGGATCATCGGAGATAGAGGAAGACCGGCAACCAAACATCATCAAAGGATCGCTAGGAGCTTGGAATGAAGACCGAAGGACACGGATCAACTCGGTATAACAATTCTAACCTCTTCTTAGTTTGCTAGTTTAGGGTTTAAGGTCGATCCGAAAATCGGGTAGCGGTAGCGCCAGTTTAGAAAATTTTTGTTCCGAATTTTGGCCGCGTTTTGATGGCCGGGGCGCTGCCGGGACCCTTCATGGTATCAGAGCCACCCTTTAAACCCCTTACTAGCTGTGTTAAATGTGCTTAATAGATCGATCTACGGAAATTTCCGAAATCACGATTCCATTTTTGATGTTTCTGCCGATTTTCAAAAGTGGTCAAAAAATTATTTCCAGAGGCTTAAAAATCGGTGCAGGCAATTGTAAGGGTACACAAAAAATTTGGGCTCCTAATGCCTCCAAAGCGCCGCGGAACCGCCGCACTTACCCCCCATTGGCGGCGGATCCGCGGCCATTTTTTGGCGACTGGCCGTCAAATTTTCACTGTAGCCCTTTGACTTGGAATTGTGATTTTTGACATATTCTGTTTTGTCCCAGGTTTCTGTGCAGTGTTGGTTTTGCTATTAGGGAAAATTTGGAAATTTAGTCGATCGATATTTTAAGTGGGCGTTTAACAGTACAAACATTTATATCTGGGACCGTGAATGTCATTTGATCGGTAAACCCGTCTAACTGCTATATGTTCTTTTAGATGGGTTTGCGAACGTGACATTCACGTTGATGTTCTGTGTTGTACTGTGATGTTAGTTGGATCGTCGTGGTGGATAGCAGTGGTGCAATGTTAGTATAGTTTTGATTCATTTGTACATTTGATATTGCGGGGCGAGCGTCCGACATGTGGATTGCCGTCACTGCTAGTTTGTATATTATTCTTTTGGGGCACGACCGGGCTGAGGTCGATGTCACCCTTGTATATTATTTTATTTTCTGTACTAGGATTACCCCGAGGTGGAGTGCACGAATAGCCGGGTTCTAGAGGGCAACTGGTCCGCATCTCAAGGCATTCAGACGGAGGTGACCTTACTCTAGAATTGGCGGGCTATTCGCCGCACTCGTAGGGGGTATAGGTTGACCCAGGAAGGGTGCTCAAGTTATCGGATTCCGTGAAGTGTTGGGTGGTCCATTCACGTTGCTGAAGGGGGCTGCCTCGCTTCTGGTTTTGCGGGTAACTTGCCGTGCTCGTAGGGCTCTAGGTTTCATTGCACAGGCTATCCACATGACAGGGAACGTCGGGTCTCACTTACGGCTCAAGTGAAACCCGGGGCTCAAGATTATCCACCATTCTGTGTTGCTTCTGTGATGTTTCTGTGATGTTGCTTTATATCATGCCTGGGACGAATGTTATATATATATTTATATATACTAGTAGATATTGTATATGTTTTGCATCCGCGCTAGTCTAGTACCCGCTCTGTCGTTAGTTAAGTAACCTAACGGGTGATGACGGGACCCAGTGGCAAATGCGGGTGGCATATACGTACATTTTATTTTCGTTCTTTTCTGGTGTGATTAATTGATGGGATTGCATAGATTCTTATCAATGCAAGGATAAAACAAATCAATATATGATGTTGTTGGAACCAAGTTTTTAAAAACTGACATTACAGATTCTCTTTTGCTTTGCATCGTGGTATTCGATTGGGAATATCCTGCACCTCATTCGACGAGGCAAGGGCCGAGATCACTTCATCGGGAGTGACCCTTTGGGTAAAAGTTTGCGTCAATGTAATAACTTTACTATAGTCGATTGTTTTTCCTTTGCATCGCGGTATTCAGTTTGGGATATCCTGCACCCCATTCGACGGGGAAAGAACCGAGATCCCTTCACCGGGAGTGACCTCTTTAGCAAAAGTTTTCGCCACTATATATATTTATAAAACCACTTGGATTCCTTCGACGATATCAAGTTCATTACGTTAAAGGTTTTTCGCCAAAACCAACCGTAACCCTCCGTCGTTTCTTACAAGTATTGCTTAGTATTCGTGCTGTGTTTGTTGACTATGTCAAGGCGTAGTGTGCGGTAGCTAAGTAGTGCTTGTTTGTGGCATATTAATGCGATTGGTTAGGACAGTCGTGCGGCCTTGTTGACTGTGTCAAGGGCTCGTACGGGTGGGTTTAATGCAATCCAGGATAATGACGGGTTGAACTTGACTAGGACTCTTTGATTTGTTGACTGTGTCAAGGTCACTTGGGTCCTAGGGGTAAAAATCATATCGGGAGTTTCAAACATACAGGAAACTTGCCAGGCTTGCGCATACCTTCAGGAGTGTGGTGACTTGAGTGGCTCCCATCAAGTTATCATGCGATGATAGTGGATCCCGATTCCCACTGATGAGTAGGATTACTCCTCGGGTGACTCCGACTAATTCTCCTTTTAGGTTTGGAGGAGAATTCGAGGAAACAGTGGGAGCCATCCAGATTAGATAAACTGATTAACCATTCTGATCTAGGCTAGAGTGCACGCTGAGTGTTTCTTCTCTCTCTCTCTCTGGCTGCGACTATGACCCGACCTTGACTAAAACTCATGAACCACGTTAACCGAACCTTCTTAAAATACTTTGGCTGATGGAATGTCACGGTGTCGCATGCATCATTGCCACTTCTATATCACCTTTGCTTTTGTCCAGAACACCTCGTATCACTGCGAGTATCCACTTCCATTGGATAAATCCATCGTATAGTTACATACGAACTCGAAGGAACTTTTTCGGGGATGAATTCTGGTTCTGGAGAGATTGAATAGGATTATTCGGTTGTCTTTTCTCTTTACCTTCTCTCAGGTTGTGAGGGCTCCTAGGATTAGGAGAGTACACCTATTGCGCTTATTAGATAGTCTTCTTCAAAACCTTAGGCTGATGCCGAAGGGTAGGAAATGAAGGAAACCAATTAGCGTAAAGGAGGTGTACAGAAGGTAATATGTAAAGACATATTAAAGGGATTGTAGTGAGGGCAAGTAAGTATATGGTTACTATCATGATTCAGGATAATGGAAGAGGCGTTACTAGGAATACCAGTTAACCCCTTTTGAAACATTTTCATGTTTCAGTTTCACTGTGCAATGTTAATTGAAAACTATTTTCCCAATTAGAATCCAACTCCAGGGTATGCATTTACCAGATCAGTTTCTCACATCTGTATGTTATTACAGATGGTGAGTGGGAGTAAGATATTGGGAATTGGGTTATTAGATCCTCATTATATCGGAATTCGTTGTAATTGGTGATATTTGAGGAAATCATCTGGATTTTGCCGGATGGCAAATATTTGGTTTTGAATATCCGTTATTATGCACCAATTTCAAACTGGTATATCTGTACATTTATTTTATAAAGTGAGATATAACTTTTTGTTATTGTGTCTATGACATTTATCTATATCAGTTGGTGATTAGGTAAGGTGCATTCTATAGCGGTGTAATTCTTCTTAACCATAGTACAGTTTTTTAACCAACAACGCACAGGGTTGGAGTTATTGAACTCAGAGGACTTATACAAACTATTGTATGTTGTCCAGTATCCAGTAGGACAAAGGGGTTGGTACTCGTACTATATTCTGTTTACTTATGACTTCTCCAGTTCTGGACATGTATTTCGTTGAAATGCAAGGTCCAGATATTCAGAAGTTATAGGTATAAGAATAAAGTAGAGATCCATCTGTTGTATGTATCAGGATTCTTCGAGTAAGTCGAAGATGTAGATACTTGTGTTTGGTATTCAGTTAATAGTAATGGTTTTGAGAACTTGCTTCTCTTTCGGGTTACTCATATATGGATGCACTCCTAGATGAGTAATGTTGATTGTCCTCTTTCCATTTGGTTGATATGCACTGGAGACAGATGCATATTTTTGAATCTGGTTCAAATTAGATTAGTGCTTTTGTTTCTATATTAGATTAATATAGAATTAATTTATATCTTAACGATGTTGAGGTATAGGGAGTTGTCCGGCTGATGCTTAAAACCAGAATCTGGATAAACTCAAGGTACGTTTCAGTAATGGCTGTTTGTGGGTTATCCCGGGTGTTGACGAGGGTTAACTTTCTAACATCAGGAAGATCAATACTTATATTATTCTTGACTCGCCACAGTTTTAATAAAATGGATTTTTTCAGAAAACAGAAGTGGGAGTATGGTAGAACTGGAAGTTATTCCAGAACCACAAACGATTACTGGAAATTTAATAGAACCTAAGGATTCAATTGTATTTGATGTTCCATTAGCCACTCCGCAGATTTGGTGGGTAACCTCAGTCACCCGAGAGGTACTTCGGTCTTCTCAGAGACGGTGACAGGGAGGTTCTTGTTTACCCAGACTTGCCATTGCAGTTGTTCTAGACTATAAGACCCGGCAGGAGGATGAGTATAGCGTCGTTCTAAACTAGCTTTAGAAGTGCATGTATATATGACTCTGCCAGAGGGTTGTTGTAGTCAGTGGGAGCAGCGGAAGCATAGTAGGCAAGTAGCTTGTGTCTATTTATAGACTAAAGCAGGTATAGCGGAAATAGATCATCTATTTTTGATGTGACAGTCATAGGTTTTAACTTCATCAGAATAGGAGATGGATCTGGTAAGAAGGCAGTAGGGTGTGATGTCCGAGGATTCGGGATGACATGCACTTGATAGGAAGAGAAATTCCTATACTACGATCGGTTATACTGTGGTTGTCACAAAGTTGTTTTCACCACAAAGGATATGGATATAATATCAGGTTTTCTGGTTACTAGATCTATGGTTTTAGATCTAGATTTGGGAAGTATCCTAATCTGGGTATTTTGACATTAAATGGATGACTCCTGGCATGGTGGTCTACCTGCAGGTGATGGGGTCAACCTCTCTAAAGGTGTCTTACAGACTAAAGGGGAGAGGGATCTACATGATTAACATATCATTTTCTTTAGGCAATTGAGTTAATCATGAAATGTCAAGTACCACACCAGATATTGCTTTTGCACTAGATGCAATAAGCAGATATATTAATCCAATCCTGAAGAAACATTGGGAAGCAGTTTATGAACATGAATGGTTATTCTATGGATATGGTAACGGCAGCCTCCTTCCGGAGACGGTTATCATATCAGGCTTCCAAGGTGACATGAATGACAGAGTAACTGTCAGAGTTACAGTTTTTGCCTCCTTTGAGAAACAGTATGTTGGACAGGTGGTCCAAGCGGATACTGAGGAAAGGCAAGACGCAGGATACTGATTAAATTCAGTGGACGATACAGTCTAAGTAGTTTGCTGGATTTGGAGTTCATTTGTGAACTGGGTCCCATCAAATATCCAGAAAAATTCTAAGACAAGTATTGCTCATTTCGGGAGATAGTTTTCTCCGTGAAGTTGAGATTAAGAGAGATACAAAAAGAAACATTGGAGCGGATCTACTCACTGAGGCTATTTCTCGAACGCAATCATTTTCGTAAACGGGCTTTGCGAAACTGATTAGTAGAGTAGTTGGGTGTTCGGTATCACACGGGCTGTGAGTTTGTGACATCGCAATAATTGGCCTTAAGTGCAAGTGGGAGATTGTTGGATATAGTGCCCTCAAGGCAATTATCATAGTCGCGGACAGATAATTGTGAAGATTGAGGTAGGACATATACCGATAAAACAGTCTTACTCAAGATGATAGTATGCTATCTGGTTCGTCTTTATCATCATGTTCGTGTTGATAGAGCCCTTAGGATTCTTGCTTGACTGCCAGCAGTATGATGGCGATCATATTTGCGGGAGCTGGGGTCTATAAGCGCATCCTTAAATGTCCTTAGTCGTCGGAGCATCGAGACCGGGCATCGATACTCCAGTATAGACTAGTGTATACTGATCGAGACCCCGACGAGGGGCGGTGGCCAGGTCTCACAAGCCATTGGTGTTAGTTTGTTCACCTAAGATAGTATACAGGTGCTCATTGGGTTATGAGTACACTTGACGGACTCGCCGGGAACCTGCTAGTTGGTATTATACCTATTGTCAGATATCAGTTCTCAGGTGACATGTGTACAGGTTAGTCTGTCGACCTGAGATCGTCATTTTTCTCGTGTGAGTTCCCACTGTGCTTTGATTACTACCCTACCACGGCTCAAAGGAGGCGTGCAAATAGGTTTTAGTTGGGTACAGTCCCGAGCCACATGGAGGCAGTGATCGGATCGCCGGGGATTCGTCTCTCCCGGTAATAGGGGTTGACGTTGCATTGTGTACGGATGGCCATCACCACAAATCCATTGCCATGGTAGACGAGGATTACCGATCCAGGATCGATAGTTTCTCAGGAGGTGATGGGTTACATGCCAACACTAAATATCGCGTTGTTAGGGGTCTGACTTTATCCACCCCCTAGACTCGATATGCGATACTCTTAGACGAATAGACCGGACTGTACAGATATTGTCACTGTCAGGCTCAGTAGGGGTTCTGCATGAGTTTGCTCGTCGGCCTCCCTTTCGCTCAATACCTGGGTAGCCGTTACGTACAGCTAGTGCCACTCACGTGCTTGTAGTTAAATCCACTGCCAGCGTATTGACGAGTCTTTAGAGTCCCACACAGAGGGTTTTCACGGTTCAGGCGATATGGTGTACATGACGTATGTTGGTACATACAGGTGTCCGATTAAATATGTACACTCGCTGCGCAGACTTTAATCGGACGGTTGATAATACTAGCGGCTTAGGATTAAGCCAGATTATTAAATCGGGTTTTTAATTTAAACATTTACATATGTATTTATATATATGTATTCTATTATTATTGTTCACTATTCGTTTTCTCTCTCGGCTATTCGTATTATGGTACAAATACGCGTATGTGTATTTCGATACATGTACCGGAAAGTATTCCGTATTTTATACGGAATAGCTTCTAGAAGATGCCACCTCATTTATATGATTTTTCATTTATGGAAATTCATTTGTTTTTTATAAATGAGGTGGAAAAGGAGGCATGGTCATGGACATGTTGAATGGCATGGGTCAAAGCATGGTTGCACATTATTTTATTGCAAAAAAGAAAATGATATTTTTTTGTGGAGGTGAGAGAATGGGGTGGGCCGGCCACTATTTTTGAGGGAGGGAGATTGATTTATTTTGGATGATGATTTTATCACATTACTAGCCTCCTCACTCTCTCACTCTCATGCTCCAAAAACACTTAACCATTTTTGCTCATGCCATTGGTTTTGCTCACTCCTTCTTCATCTTTCTTGAGTTTCACATTGAGCTCATATGTTAAGAGAAAATTGTGGTGACACTTTCATACACCCCCACTCTCCATCGCTAGCGACTTTGGAGCGTCGGTTACCTCGTTCGACGAGGTTGGAGCTTGTGCCGTTTCCCTCGGGTGGATCATCGGAGATGGAGGAAGACCGGCAACCAAACATCATCAAAGGATCGCTAGGAGCTTGGAATGAAGACCGAAGGATACAGATCAACTCGGTATAACAATTCTAACCTCTTCTTAGTTTGCTAGTTTAGGGTTTAAGGTCGATCCGGAAATCGGGTAGCGGTAGCGCCAGTTTAGAAATTTTTTTTTCCGCATTTTGGCCGCGTTTTGATGGACGGGGCGCTGCCGGAAACCTTCAAGGCCAAGTGATTCTACAGATATTTGAAAGGACGTACATTTTCTTAAAAACACCGTAGCCCTTATTTTCAAAACACCACGATTTGTGTTATTTCAAATGGAAAAACTGTACGACTCTTAATTAGACATATGCAGATACGTTATCATTGTATTTGATATTCAGCTCCCACATATTCTTGCTGCTCATATCGCATTGCATGCCTTTATTGTGTTTTCATATGTTAATATTGAAATCATGCTGTTAGGACACCAGCACCATTACCGATGATGCGTATGTTCCACATATACTTACTTGCCGGCTCACACACATCATCATCGGTAATTTCCATGTCACGTACACTTTAGAGAATATTATTTCATTGACATAGCTTGCTAGCTGATAGTTTCGACATGATATTAGTATGCTTGCCTTATATGCCAGTTTAGACATTGCAGTTATTACTTGCTACTGCATGCATATTATTATTCAATGTTATGCAGTATTATGGAGTTTTATGCCGATATTCACTATTTACTTGCTATTGATGATTGGATTTCGGCTTTTCATGAGATTTCCTGGATTTGGGAGAAAACCGCAAGAATATATATAAACTTCTCTCTCTCTCTCTTTTTAAAATGAAAAGTGCGGTTTTCTCGTGATGTATGAGTCGTCCACCATGATGTTTTCTCGGTTATGAGATGGATTTCGAGGCCCGATTCGAGGAGTTGGATGAACCATCTATGGGTACATGGTGGAACCGGTATGGTACCCCGGGGTAAGAAGCTCGAGTTGTAGACGATGAGCCCGGCAGGGGAAGACTGCCTACCGGTGATTTTACCTTGCGCGGCAGATATCCGGAGGATACCGTTCGTGGTCGTGTGATTGATGATATGGGCCGATCCGGATTGACGGAGACCGAGGTATTGAGATATTGAGATTTGAGACACTGAGATATATATAGATTTGATGATACAGGCCAGTCCGGATAGCCGGAGCCTGAGATATTGAGGTTTATGTTTTGTGTCGATGTTTGACACGGATATGATGTTGATTTCATTGATGATATCTCGATTTATATATATACAGAAATCTCATTAAATAAAGAAAAACAGTTCTTGATTCATGATGTACTTTGTTCTCATTATATGTATCTGCACACCATTTTAGTGATATATTGCTACCTGACATTTGTACATCATATTAGTGACATGTTGTTACCGGAGGCACTGACATGAGTTTTTGGTATTACACTATATGGATAGATGTTTACCCTTTACCGTTATTTTATGCTTCAGGCCATGTTATTATTATTTGCGGATATTACCTGATATGACCTAGGATAGCGTTATGCATGCGATTTCTGCTGGTAGATATTTTCTACTCACGAGTTGGCAACTCACCCCCGTTGTGCCACAGTTCCTTGCAGGTTTTGCCATACAAGTTTCGTTGCGGCTTTGCTGGCACACTGTTTCTTCCGGGTGATTGTTTTAGTAGGTGGGTTCTTTGCATCAGGATCACCATTGTTTATTTATTATTTCAGTTGTATCTAGAAACTCCATCAACCAAATTGTATATTTGATAGAGATAGAAGACCGAACTTGTTATTCTTTCGACCTTAAAGTCGCGTGTTGTATTATTATGGTTTTCATGCTGATTTTGGGTTTTCTTTTGAGTTTTTATCCTCGGCCTTCGGCGTTGTATATTATATTGCTTGTATGGTTGTGACCGTCGATTGACGAAGAGCTAGGTCCCGCTTGGGGATGCCTTTTTACTTATTTCGTATACTGTTCATGTTGTATCCCGTTTGGGGCTAGTATTTACAAAGGAGACTCTGACGAAATTTTCAGAAAATACTTGAGATTTTAAAAATACATATTTGGGCCTATGTTGTTAAAATTACTTGCTTTAAATTGGTTTTTCCTTCACTCTACTGCTTCTTTGGTTTTGATTTCTGGGTTTTGGCTTACATAGATTACGTACGCCCCGAAACGTTTCGTAATTTAAGTGCCGGTCATGTTCCATACTTTTCGGGTCGTGAAAATGTTGGTATCAGAGCGTTAGGTTTTATCTTTGGAGTGTAGGATGACCCTTGGTTGATGGAGTAGGTAGCTTGAGTAGAGTGACGTACCGTACGTATGTTTCGCGGCATATTTACGATGCGATACTCCGCTTAAGAAGCCTTAGAATGTACATTTCTTTGCACAGTATTATATTCATTCCTATGATCTATCCTTATCAGTACCAGTTTATGGTTTTGCTGCCACGATTACGGGCAGAGAGAGCTACGACTAGAGTTGCGGTGAGCACGAGCTCGTCACGGACGAGGACTGACCCGGGCATGATTCCAGGGACATACGATTTGCATAGATGCGCCGTGTTATTGTGTTTTCACGCCATGAGCGTTTGATGGATCGCTGTTATGATATTTCTTGGGCGTGCAAATTTGCACCAGAGGATTGAGCCACTTATAGAGGCCAGCTAGAATGTGATGACTATTGATGTATCGCTTATTCATGATGATTGAGGCACTGTTCAGCGTGCAGATGAATGAGCCAGTTGTTGCTGCAAACGACGAGGTATTGCCCCAGATGTTGGAGCTATTGCAGGACGAGTTGTACTAACAGATATGATAGTAGGTCGCTAGTCATCCGAGGATGAATGACTAGGACATGTGGTTCGTTCGCTTATCCCAATGCGAGGTCATCAGATTGATTGATTCCATCTTTATGAGATTTCACATGGATACGTTGGGAGTCGATAGAGACGATCGAATGTCAGAAACCCATTTTTCAAGTTTAAGGTATTTGAAGAAAACATGCAAGTAATTCTACGGATCCTCTAGACGAATGAAACCCTAACTCGACATAATAACCATGTGAAAGCCTTTGACC
Organism: Agapanthus africanus; assembly: GCA_030015575.1. Lineage (NCBI taxonomy): Eukaryota > Viridiplantae > Streptophyta > Magnoliopsida > Asparagales > Amaryllidaceae > Agapanthus > Agapanthus africanus. The sequence continues at coordinate 107,034,188 of JASDDO010000031.1, forward strand.
TTCGGGTTTGCGGCAGTTCCGCGGTGCCATTAATGAGGCTTGGGTTTGCCCTTCTACGGTTGGTCTATAGGTGCTGTGGCATGTACTCGATATTATTAAACTGTACTCAAGATGTTGATCTCTTGGGGGATTATGAGGTTTTGACGAGTCGATCGGATGGTCCGACATCTTTCGGATATCATGTGATTGGATGCATTGCTTGGGAGACTCCAGATACGAGTATAGCCGTTGGAGCACAGTCCATGCAGCCACGATGAGACGAGTCCGAAGCAGTCGACATTAGAGAAAAGAGGAGTAAGAGGTTCGTACGAGATCTTGATAAGATGACGTTCCACTCCGCCGACATCAGAGATGTGATACGCATGCAGAGGATTTGTATATGGATATATCTTCCAGAAGGAGTCGCGATGAGTATGCAGCCGTTCCGGAACAAGAAACAGATTTAGTGAAGGGTGATAACTTCCGGACAGTTCGGCAGAGACGAGATTTGGGAGAGACCTCGACAGGACCTTTCTAGAATAAATTACGAGAATACTTGGACCCAGGAGTGGTCATGTTATGCACACCAGCAGGCCAGAGTTCGGCATCGTCGACGAGACATGTTACGAGTGACCCTGACAGTTGGCCAGAGATTCTTAGAGGATGTGCTTGAGCGGGACTATTCCGCCATACTTGATTTCGGTATTTTGGGCTATTTATTCGTATGATTGAGTTTTGATGATCGAGTTTCATGATATTTGTTTTCGTGCACCATGGTTGCACCTACTGGGTATTTATATTTTGTGCATAGTATTGCACTTAAGATATGCTTTATACGCCGTTGTGTTGATTTATGTTGTGTGCACAGTTATTGCACTTGATGTCGTTTTATGCCTTGGCTGCACATGTTTATGACTTCATGGATTTCATACAGATGCGTTGATTTTGTGCTTATGGTACGCACACGATTTGGTTTTTGCATTCGGTATAGTCCACATATGCTTGCAGTGCATTGATATATATTTTGTGCACTACTGTTGTACAGGACGTCGATTAGATGTTATTTGAGAGATTGATTTTGATTTCATGCCTAGGGCATGCATATGATTTGACTTATGCTTTCGGCATAGATTTCATGCACTTTTAGTATATTGATTTGCTTTCGTGTATGTGGTTGCACATGGTTATGAGATTAGATACCACGGTATACCTGATTTGGATTTGGTTTGAGATATGCCGTATACCGTCGATTTTGATTGTGATATTCGATATTGGTTTTGGTTCACCTTATGCACCTGATTGGACTCTTGTGCATATTTTACGCGCTTGGATTGGATTTTGCGCATGTTCGGCGCTTGATACTGGATTTCGTGATTTCGGGCATGTTGGATGCATATGATTTAGATTTTATTCGTGCATGATGGATTCACCTGATTTGGATTTTCGCTCATGTTGGGCGCATGATATGAGATGCGATTTTGGTGCACACCAGATACACTAAATCGAGATTCTTTGTGCATATCAGATGCACCTTATATTGCTGTCAGGCACACCGCTGCCTCTAACAGGTGTTTTGTGCACACCCGTTGCACTTAGATGTTGTTTTTGTGCACATGTATGGCACATTCATGGATTTTTATTTCCGTGCACACCAGACGCACGTAGCATTCATATACATATTTTGGGATGGATTTCTTAAGGAGCAGTACGTTTTTATGATATTTACTATTTGTTTCGTACAGAGTAGGACTAGTCAGAGGACAGTACCTGGATATATTTTGCATGCTTTGATAGTTATCGAAGGGATTTCCAAAGAAAGAGCTATAGTCTCAGTATTTACATACGTGTCTAAGATGACACGAAACTTTTACGAAAAGGAAACCCTTCTAAATTGTTTCCAAAACGGCGGTACGTGCATGTAAACAAAGGATATATATATATATATATATATATATATATATATATAGAGAGAGAGAGTTATTTTCTTACTAGAGACGTCCGCCACTGTGCAGTGTTATGCGCATCACACAGCGACTTAAAACGGTTTGGCATGCATTTCCTTCAGGTGTTTATATGTATAGTGCTGATGTATATCATATTGGTTTTCGTATTGGATTTAGACATTGATGTCTTCCCTATGAATCTGATGATTGCGGGATGCTTGACGGAGTTTTGATTTTGAGTAATCTGCTCATCTTTCATGCGCACGCATTGCGCTACGATGTGTTTTATGTATTTATGATCTCGGGACCCCAACGGCTTAGGCTTTTACTGAAATGTTTTAGTATTGAGGGGTTTAAATATAAATTCGGGGACCGAATTTCTTTAAGGGGGGGAGACTGTAACATTTCAGAAAAATAAAATATTATTTTTGGGAATTTTTATAATTAAATAATAAAATATTGAATATTTTAATAAGGCGATATAATTAAATACCGATAAATTGGGAAAATTTTTGAAAATTATGGAAATTACTAAAAAGAGGATGCTTTTTGTGATTCATGCAAATTATGAAAGTTTATGATTTATTTGGCACTATTTTAGGGCTAATCGCGATTAAAAATCGCTAATCAGTCTTTAAGCGTGTTTTGTGCACATGACATGCACATGTCATTTTAACACTTGTTGCTTTTTCCTTCATGGTTATTTCTCCATTCATGTATGGTTTGGGTTTATTAAAGAGAAGAAAAGAAAGGAAAATGAAAAAGAAAAGAAAAGGGAAAAGGATTAAACTAATAAGCATGGGGGGTAGTTAGGAGGCATGGTGCTTTGACCTTGGACTCTCTCTCTCTCTCTCTCTCTCTCTCTCTCTCTCTTTCCCTCACTCCCTCTAAGCTCAGCAGCAGTAGCCCCCTCCTTTTCCCCTTCTCCTTCTTCTTCTCTTCTTCTTCTTCTCTTCACTCAAGCTTCAAAATTTCACCCAAAGTTTATACCCACTTCACAAAAAGGTGCACAAGCTCACAAGCTACACTTTGGACCAAGAAAGTTTGAGTTTTGGCGTTGTAGGGGATTCATGAGTGCCAATGGAGGTAATCCCTTCACATATAATATAGTATTATATTTGCTTAAGCCTCTATTTAAGTTTAAAATCGATTTTGTGGTGTTTAGTGAACTTTGGAATCTCAAGTTGAGAATTAGGGTTTGATTTGATTAGAGATGGTGTATTTGGGCTTTAGAAATGACCTTAAACCCCAATAGAAGATAGAAACCCAGACCTTAAACCCCCATAGAACCCAACTGAAACCCAAAATATGGAATTTCAGAACATTCATGTCGGTTTGTGAGGTTTTGGAGTGTGCAGGGAAATCTGGGATGACCCGGGACAGATACGAGATAAGCAAACAACCCTTGTAAACTTGAATTGACCCTAAGAACCCCCTGTAGAAAGACGAACCCCAGTGGAGGACCCAGGGCCAGCGAGCTCGGATTCTAGGGGAGGGTGCTCGGTCACTTGGTGAGGGGGTGGGCCCAGGTTTCTTCTGTAGGTCACATACACCATATATATCACCCTAGTGTTGTTTTGGAACATTGTTTACACCTTAATCAAAATCTGGGAATGAATACATGTGTTGCTGTTTTGATTCGAGTTATGGTTTTGCATATTTTAAATTCTGGATTTTTGTATTTGTTCTTTATCTCGATCACATGACGTTTGTACGTCTATATCGAGTGATATCGGGTTGATTTGCGAGAGCAAACCATAGGTTTTGACCTATGTGAGTTTCATGCGTCGTTTTGGTTTTGAATTGGGTTTTAATATGATACGATACGTTATGATACGTAGGTACCCTCACGAGGACTTCGAGACGACAAGCAAGCGCGTGGCGACATCGATTTCGGCAAGTGAGGACCAGGTGAGTAGATTTATATCTACGGGGAGAAGTCGGGTGGATGGCGTATAGCACCCCCGCAGTTCGTAGTATATTTATAATATATAATTGGATATATATGTGGTTTATGATCCATGGATTATTATCAAGTTATGATTATTTGTTTATGGTTAGTTTGATGTTATTAGAAGGGAACTAGCATAGCTTCTTAGTCGCGAAACCTAGAATAGGTTTACACCCACACACGCACACACACTTGCATACATTCATTCTTTTATATGTGCGTATATGTGGATATGTATGTGTGTGTGTGTATAGACACACACACACACACACATGGGTATGGGACTATGTATATATATACGTTTACATATACACGGATTATGAGGATAGTACTTGGGATTGGAGATGAGTCGATGAGATTGGGCTTGAGGCCGTGAGATCGGTGATGTGACATGGTTCATATTTGGGATACGACATGATGTTTTAGCGGGTCCTTTTGACGTGGTGTTTTCATACACACGCATGCATATACATATATGGTATCAGTGTTGTACTAGATGCAGATCAGTACCCCGGATCATGATATTTGATAAAGAAGATACCAGATGAATAATGTGATAGATGTGACATTTGACCCGTACCCAGATTTGGGTTGCCGTACGACGGATTTACCGTACGAGCTATATTGATGATAGATCTGCACTCTTGACTTGAGGATGTCATATTATAGATATTATATCGTATGGGATACTACGGAGGCGGGATCACCGACTGTTATATATATATATATATATATATATATATAATATATATATATATATATATATATATGTATGTATGTATGTATCGACTCCGATGTTAGGCGGTTTCCATACCTTTCGATCAACCTTTTAGTTTAGCCTTGCAGTTTACATGTAAATGGTAGATTAGACTCGAGTCATACCTAGTTCAAAAGTAACGAATCGTGAGTATTTTAAAGACATGTCAAGTGATTCTACGGATATTTGAAAGGACGTACATTTTCTTAAAAACACCGTAGCCCTTATTTTCAAAACACCACGATTCGTGTTATTTCAAATGGCAAAACTGTACGACTCATAATTAGACATATGCAGATTAGTTATCATCGTATTTGATATTCAGCTCCCACATATTCTTGTTGCTCGCATCGCATTGCATGCCTATATTGTGTTTTCATATGTTAATATTGAAATCATGATGTTAGGACACCAGCACCATTACCGATGATGCGTATGTTCCACATACACTTACTTGCTGGCTCACACACATCATCATCGGTAATTGCCATGTCACGTACACTTTGGAGAATATTATTTCATTGACATAACTTGTTAGCTGATAGTTTCGACATGATATTAGTGTGCTTGTCTTATATGCCAGTTTAGACATTGTAGTTATTACTTGCTATTGCATGCATATTATTATTCACTGTTATGCAGTATTATGGAGTTTTATGCCGATATTCACTGTTTACTTCCTAGTGATGATTGGATTTCGGATTTTCATGAGATTTCCTGGACTTGGGAGAAAACCGCAAGAATATATATAAACTTCTCTCTTTCTCTCTTTTTAAAATGAAAAGTGTGGTTTTCTCATGATGTATGAGTCGTCCACCATGATATTTTCTCGGTTATGAGATGGATTTCGAGACCCGATTCGAGGAGTTGGATGAACCGTCTGCGGGTACATGGTGGACCCGGTATGGTACCCCGTGGCAAGAAGCTCGAGTTGTAGACGATGAGCTCTGTAGGGGCAGACTGCTTACCGGTGATTTTAGCTGGCACGGTGGATATCCGGAGGATACCGTTCGTGGTCGTGTGATTGATGATATGGGCCGATCCGGATTGACGGAGCCCGAGGTATTGAGATATTGAGATTTGAGACACTGAGATATATATAGATATGATGATACAGGCCAGTCCGGATAGTCGGAGCCTGAGATATTAAGATATTGAGGTTTATGTTTTGTGTCGATGTTTGACATGGATTTGATGTTGATTTCATTAATGATATCTCGATTTATATACATACAGAAATCTCATTAAATAAAGAAAAAAAGTTCTTGATTCATGATGTACTTTGTTCTCATTATATGCATCTGCACATCATTTTAGTGATATATTTCTACCTGACATTTGTACATCATATTAGTGACATGTTGTTACCGGAGGCACTGACACGAGTTTTTAGTATTACACTATATGGATAGATGTTTACCCTTTACCGTTATATTATGCTTCACGCCATGTTGTTATTATTTGAGGATATTACTTGATTTGACCTAGGATAGCGTTATGCATGCGATTTCTGCTGGTAGATGTTTTCTACTCACGAGTTAGCAACTCACCCCCGTTTTTCCACAGTTCCTTGCAGGTTTTGCCGTACAGGTTTCGTTGCGGCTTTGCTGGCATACTGTTTCTTCCGGGTGATTGCTTTGGTAGGTGGGTTCTTTGCATCAGGACCACCATTGTTTATTTATTATTTCAGTTGTATATAGAAACTCCATCAACCAGATTGTATATTTGATAGAGATAGAAGACCGGACTTGTTATTCTTTCGACCTTAAAGTCGCGTGTTGTATTATTATTGTTTTTATGCTGATTTTGAATTTTCTTTTGAGTTTTGATCCTCGCCCTTCGGCGTTGTATATTATATTGCTTGTGTGGTTGTGACCGTCGATTGATGAAGAGATAGCTCCTGCTTGGGTATGCCTTTTTACTTATTTCCTATACTATTCATGTTGTATCCCGTTTGGGGCCAGTATTTACAAAAGAGACTCTGCCGAAATTTTCAGAAAATACTTGAGATTTTAAAAATACATAATTCGGCCTATGTTGTTAAAACTACTTGCTTTAAATTGGTTTTTCCTTCACTCTACTGCTTCTTTGGTTTTGATTTCTGGGTTTTGGCTTACTTAGATTATGTATGCCTCGAGACGTTTCGTAATTTAAGTGCCGGTCATGTTCCGTACTTTTCGGGTCGTGACAATAACAAAACATGCAAAGGAGTTAGAGAGGTTATACCAAACGATCCGTGTCCGTCGGTCTTCAACCTCTGTCCCAAGCTCCTCGCGGCTTCCTTGATGATGTTTGATCTCCGGTCTCCCCACATTGAAGAAGATCCACGTCGAGAGTTAGTAATACGGACTCCCGCCTCAAAACCGAGGCAACTCGAGTATCTAGTATGCTACCCTAGATAGCCAAGATGAAGTAGAGAGTGTGTGTGATTACTTTTTCTCAATACACCCTAGGTTTCTCAACACAAGAGACATGTAGGTTGGAGGTTGAAGTGTTGGCTATAGTGCCCTCAAGGCAATTATCGTAATCGCATGCAGGTGATTATGATGATTGAGTGAGGACCTATACTGATAGAACAGTCTTACTTAAGATGATAGTATGCTATCTGGTTTGTCTTTATCATCATGTACATGTTGATAGAGCCCATAGGATTCTTGCTTGACTGCCAGCATTATGATGGCGATCATATATGTGGGAGCTGCGGTCTATAAGCACATCCTTAAATATCCCTAGTCATAGGAGTATAGAGACCGGGCATCGATACTCCAGTGTAGACCAGTGTATACTGATCGAGACCCCGACGAGGGGCGGTGGCCAGGTCTCACAAGCCATTGGTGTTAGTTTGTTCACCTAAGATAGCATACAGGTACTCATTGGGTTATGAGTACACTGGACAGACTCGCTGGGAACCTGCTAGTTGGTATTATACCTATTGTCAGATAGCAGTTCCAAGGTGAGATGTGTACAGGTTAGTCTGTCGACCTGAGATCGTCCTTTGTCTCGTGTGAGTTCCCACTGTACTTTGATTACTACCCTACCACGGCTCAAAGGAGTCGTGCAAACAGGTTTTAGTTAGGTACAGTCCCGAGCTACATGGAGGCAGTGATCGGATCTCAGGGATTCGTCTCTCCCGGTATTGGGGGTTGATGTCTCGTTGTGTACGGATGGCCATCACCAAAAATCCTTGGCCACGGTGGACGAGAATTATCGATCCAGGATCGATAGTTTCTCAGGTGGTGATGGGTTTCATACCGACACTAAATGCCGCGTTGTTAGGGGTCCGACTTTATCCACCCCCTTAGACTCGATATGCGATACTCTTAGACGAACAGACCGGACTGTACGAATATTGTCACTGTCAGGCTCAGTAGGGGTTCAGGATGAGTTTTCTCGCCGGTCTCCCTTTCGCTCAATACCTGGGTAGCCGTTACGTACAGCTAGTGCCGCTGACGTACTTGTGGTTAAACACACTGCCAGCGTATTGACGAGTCTTTAGAGTCCCACACAGAGGGTTTTTCACGGTTCAGGCGATATGGTGTACATGAGGTATGTTGATACATACGAGTGTCCGATTAAATATGTGCACATGTTGTGCAGACTTTGATCGGACGGTTGATAATACAAGCGGCTTAGGATTAAGCCGGATTATTAAATCGGATTTTGATTTAATAATTTATATATGTATTTGTATATACGTATTCTAGTATTATTTTTCACTATTCGTTTTCTCTCTTGGCTATTCATATTTTTGGTACGAATACGCGTATATGTATTTCAATACATGTACCGGGAAGTATTCCGTATTTTCTACGGAATAGCTTCTAGAAGGTGCCACCTCATTTGTATGAATTTCGATTTATGGAAATTCATTTGTTTAACAAATGAGGTGGAGGGTGTGAGGTGGCACAAGCATGGGTTTGTGCATGTTCATGGCATGGAACAAAGTATGGTTGCTATTATTTTATTGTAAAATGAAAATTGAGATTTTATGATGGGCATGAGAGAGGGGGGCCGGCCACTTTAGGAGTGGGGTTCATTTTCATTTGGAAATTGACATGAGACATTACACACTTGCTTCATTTTTGCTCACCGCTCTCTCATGCTCACAAAACACTTAGCCAATTCTTTGCTCATGCCAAAGCTTCATCACCTCTTTCATCTTCTTCTTGAGTTGCTCCATGGAGCACATGGATGAGAGAAAAATTATAGTGACTTTTTCGTACACCCCCACTCTCCATCGCTAGCAACTTTGGAGCATCGGTTGCCTCGTTTGTCGAGGCTGGAGCTTGCGTCGTTTCTCTCAGGTGGATCATCGAAGATGGAGGAAGACCGGCAACCAAACATCATCAAAGAATCACTAGGAGCTTGGAATGAAGACCGAAGGACATGGATCAACTCGGTATAACGATTCTAACCTCTATATTAGTTTGCTAGTTTAGGGTTTAAGGTCGATCCGGGATTCGGGTAACGGTAGCGCCAGTTTAGAAATTTTTGTTCCGTATTTTGGCCTCGTTTTGTTGGCCGGGGCGCTGCCGGAACCCTTCATGGTATCAGAGCCACCCTTTAAACCCTTAGCTAGCTTGTTTAGACAATTTTAATACATCGAAATCGAAACGAACCCGAAACAGTGCACTGCAGATTTGTGTTCTCTATCGATTTTCGAAGTGTTCAAAACTTTTTGCAAACAAGTGCAGAAGACTCCTTGAGTGACCATAAGACCATACCCCAAAATCGAGACCACCTTGCCGGATTTGGGCCGATCACCAGTGAAGAAAATCCGGCGAGGCTGGTTTTGTTGGGGAGTTTGGGGTTCAATTTTTGGGTATGGTTTGGTCTCTGGGAAAATCATGCAGTGGTATTGTTTATTTGGCCCATTTTTGTTGTTAAGTTATCAGTTGTTCGAGGGCTATTCGTGGTGGTTTGGAGTTGCTGTTTTAACACTGTTTAAATGTTTATACTTAGTACTTACATTATTATCTGCGACCGTGAATGTCATTTGATCGGTACAACTCATCTAATTGCTATATGTCTTTTACACGGGTTTTGCGAACGTGACATTCACGTTGATGTTCTGTGATGTGCTGTGATGTCGGTTGGATCGTCGTGGTGGATAGCTATGGTGCAATGTTAGTACAGTTTAATTTCATTTTTACATTTGATATTGCGGGGCGAGCATCCGACATGTGGACTGCCGTCACTGTCAGTTTGTATATTATTCTTTTTGGGGCACGACCGGGTTGAGGTCGATGTTATCCTTATAAATTATTTTCTTTTCTGTACTAGGATTACCCCGAGGTTGAGTGCACGAATAGCAGGGTTCTAGAGGGCAACTGGTCCGCATCACATAGTGTTGAGACGGAGGGGACCTTACTCTAGAATTGGCGGGCTATTCGCCACACTCGTAGGGGGTATAGGTTGACCCAGGAGGGGTGCTCAAGTTACCGGATTCCGTGAAGTGCTGGCTGGCCCATTCATGTTGTTGAAGGGGGCTGCCTCACTTCTGGTTTTGGCGGGTAACTTTCCGCGCTCATAGGGGTCTAGGTTTTCATTGCACAGGCTATCCACACGACAGAGAACGTCGGGTCTCACTTGCGGCTCAAGTGAAACCCAAGGCGCCAGATTATCCACCATTCTGTGATGTTTCTGTGATATTGCTTTATATCATGCCTGGGACGATTGTTATATATTTATATATATACTAGTAGATGTTGTATATGTTTTTCACCCGCGCTAGTCCAGTCCCCGCTCTGTCGTTAGTTAAGTAACCTAACGGGTGATGACGGGACCCAGTGGCGAATGCGGATGGCATATACGTACATTTTATTTTCGTTCTTTTATGGTGTGATTAATTGATGGGGTTGTATTGATTCTTATCAATGCAAGGATAAAACAAACCTATATATGATGTTGTTGGAACCAAATTTTTAAAAACTGACATTACAGACGTTCTCTTTTGCTTTGCACAGTGGTATTCGATTGGGAATATTCTGCACATCATTCGATGTGGCAAGGGCCGAGATCTCTTCATCGGGAGTGACCCCTTGGGTAAAAGTTTGCGTCAACATAATAACTTTACTATAGTCAATTATTTTTGCTTTGCATCGTGGTATTCAGTTTGGGATATCCTGCACCCCGTTCGATGGGGAAAGAGCCGAGATCCCTTCACCGGGAGTGACCTCTTTAGCAAAAGTTTTCGCCGTTATATATATTTGTAAAACCACTTGGATTCCTTCAACGAGATCAAGTTCATTACGTTAAAATTTTTTCGCCAAAAACCAGCCGTAGCCCTTCGTCATTTCTTATAAGTACTATTTGGTATTCGTGCTATGTTTGTTGGCAAGCATCAAGGCATAGTGTACGGTAGCTGAATAATACTTATTTGTAGCATGGATATGCGATTGATCGGGACAGTCGTACAACTTTGTTGGCAAGCGTCAAGGGCTTGTGCGGGTGGGTTCGAGTTAATCCAGGACAATGACGGGTTGAACTTGACTAGTGGCCTATAACTTGTTGGCAAGCGTCAAGGTTATAGGTCGTTAGGGGTAAAAATCATATCGGGAGTTTCAAACATACAAGAAACTTTCCGGGCTTGCGCATACCTTCTGGAGTGTGGTGACTTGAGTGGCTTCCATCAAGTTATCATGCGATGATAGTTGGATCCTGATTCCCACTGATGAGTAGGATACTCCTCGGTTGATTCCGACTAATTCTCCTTTTGGGTTTGGAGGAGAATTCGAGGAAACGGTGGGAGGCATCCTGATTAGATAAAATAATCAACCATTCTAATCTAGGTTAAAGTGCACGCTGAGTGTTTCTTCTCTCTCTCTCTCTCTCTCTCTCTCTCTCTCTCTGGCTGCGACTATGACCTACCCTTGACTAAAACTCATGAACCAAGTTAACCGAACCTTCTTAAAACACTTTGGCTTTTGGAATGTCACGGTATCACATACATAATTGCCACTTGTATATCACCTTTGCATTTCTCCAGAACACCCCGTATCACTACAAACATCCACTTGCATCGGATAAATCCATCGTATAGTTACATACGAACTCGAAGGAACTTTTTCGAGGATGGATTCTGGTTCTGGAGAGATTGAATAGGATTATTCGGTTGTCTTTTCTCTTTACCTTCTCTCAGGTTGTGAGGGCTCCTAGGATTAGGAGAGGGTACACCTATTGAGCTTATTGGATAGTCTTCCTCCAGAACATAGGCAGGTGCCGAACGGTGGGGAAGGAAGAAAACCAACAAGCTTAACTGTGGTGTACAGAAGGTAATAAGTAAAGACATATAAAGGGATTAGAATAATGGCAAAGAAAATTGCGATCACCATCATTCACGAAAAAGACCGTGTATACCCCTGCAACTCCTACATCCACTTTGCTTTTCTCTAGAACACTCCGTATCACTACGGATATCCACTTCCATTGGATATGCCATCGTATAGTTACATAGGAACTTGAAGGAATTCGTTCCAGATTCGAGAATGGTTTCCGGTTCAAGAGAAATTGATAGGATTATTCAGATGTCTTTTCTCTTAACCTTCTCTTAGGTTGCGAGGGCTCCTAGGATTTGGAGAGTACACCTATTGCGCTTATTGGATAGTCTTCTTCAAAACCTTAGGCTGGTGCCGAAGGGTAGGGGATGAAGAAAACCAATAGGCATAAAGGAGGTGTACAGAAGGTAATAAGTAAAGACATAATAAAGGGATTGCAGTGAGGGCATGTAAGTATATGGTTACTGTCATGATTCAGGATAATGGAAGAGGCGTTACTAGGAATACCAGTTAACCCTTTTGAAACATTTTCATGTTTCAATTTTACTGTGCGATGTTAATTGAAAACTGTTTTCTCATTAAGAATCTAACTCCAGATTATGTATTTACCAGATCAGTTTCTCATATCTGTATGTTATTACAGATGGTGAGTGGGAGTAAGATATTGGGAATTGGGTGATTAGATCCTCTTTATATCGGAATTCGTTGTAATTGGTGATATTTGAGGAAATCATCTGGATTTTGACGGATGGAAAATATTTGGTTTTGAATATCCGTTGTTATGCACCAATTTCAAACTGATATATCTGTACATTTATTTTATAAAGTGGGATATAACTTTTTGATATTAAGCCTGTGATATTTACTTATATCAGCTGGTGATTAGGTAAGATGCATTCAACAGCGGTGTAATCTTTCTTAACCATACTACAGTTTTTCAACCTACGACGCAAAGGGTTTGAGTTGTTGAACTCAGAGGACTTATACAAAGTATTGTATGTTGTCCAGTGTCCATTAGGACAATGGGGTTGGTACTCGCACTATTTTATGTTTACTCATAACTTCTCTAATTCTAGACATGTATTTCGTTGAAATGCAAGGTTCAGATTTTGAGAAGTTATAGGTATAAGAATAAAGTAGAGAACCATTTATTGTAAGTATCAGGATTCTTCGAGGAAGTCGAAGATGTAGATACTTATGTTTGGTATTCCGTTGATAGTAATGGTTTTGAGAACTTGCTTTTCTTTCGGGTTACTCATATATGGATGCACTCCTAGATGAGTAATGTTGATTGTCCTCTTTCCATTTGGTTGATATACACTGGAGACAGCTGCATGATTTTGAATCTGGTTCCAAACTAGATTAGTGCTTTTGTTTCTATATTAGATATATATAGAATTAATTTATATCTTAACGATGTTAAGGTATAGCGAGTTGTCCGGCTGATGTTTAAAAACAGAATCCAGATAAACTCAAGGCACGTTTCAGTAATGGCTGTTTATGGGTTATCCCTGGCTTTGACGACGGATAACTTTCTGGCATCTGGAAGATCAATATTTATATTTTTCTTGACTCGCCGCAGTTTTAGTAAAATGGATTTTTTCAGAAATCAAAAGTGGGAGTATGGTAGAACTGGAAGTGATTCCAGAACCACAAACGATCATTGAAGATTTAATAGAACCTAAGGATTCAATTAGTTTCGACATTCCATTAGCCACTCCATAGATTTGGTGGGTAACCTCAGGCACCCGAAAGGTACTTCGGTCTTCTCAGAGACGGTGACAGGGAGGTTCTTGTTTACCCAGACTTTCTATTGCTACTGTTCTAGACTATAAGACCAGGCAGGAGGATGAGTATAGCGTCGTTCTAAACTAGCTTTAGAAGTGTACGTATATATGACTCTGCCAGAGGGTTGTTGTAGTCAGTGGGAGCAGCGGAAGCATAGTAGGCAAGTAGCTTATGTCTATTTATAGAGTAAAGAAGGTATAGCGGAAATAGATCATCTAATTTTGATGTGACAGTCATGGGCTTTGACCTCATCAGAATAGGAGATGGATCTGGTAAGAAGGTAGTCGAGAGTGATGTCAATGTATTTGGATGACATGCATTTGATAGGAAGAGATATTCCTATACTACGATCGGTTATACTGTGGTTGTCACAAAGTTATTTCTCCACATAGGATATGGATATAATATCAGGTTTTCTGGTTACTGGATCTATGGTTTTAGATATAGATTAGGAAAGTATCCTAATCTGGGTACTTTGACATTATTCTAAAGGTATTTTAGATTGGACGACTCCTGGCTTGGTGGTGTACCTGCAAGTGATGGAGTCACCCTCTCTAAAGGTGTCTTACAGACTAAAGGGGAGAGGGATCTGCATGATTAGCATATCGCTTACTTAGGCAATTAAGTTAATCATGAAATGTCAAGTACCACACCAGATGTTGTTTTTGCACTAGCTGCAATAAATATATCCAATCGTGGAGAAACATTGGGAAGCAGTTATTGAACATAAATGGATGTTCTAGGGATATGATAACGGCAGCCTCCTTCAAGAGACGGTTATCATTTCAGGCTTCCAAGGTGACCTGGATGACAAAGTGACTGTCAGAGTTATAGTTTTCCCTCTTTTGAGGGACAGTATGTTGGACAGGTGGTCCAAGCAGATACTGAGGAAAGGCATGGCGCAGAATACAGATTAAATTCAGTGGACGATACAATCTAGGAAGTTTGCTGGAATAGGAGTTCTTTTATGAACTGGGTCCCATTAGATATCCAGACAAATTCTAAGACAGGTATTGCTCATTTCGGGAGATAGCTTTCTCCACGAAGTTGAGATTAAGAGAGATACTGAAAGAAACATTGGAGTGGATCCACTCACTGAGGCTATTTCTCGAACGCAATCATTTTCGCAAATGGGCTTTGAGAAACTGATTGGTAGAGAAGTTGGGTGTTCGGTATCACACGGGCTGTGAGTATGCGACATCGCAATAATTGACCTTAAGTGCAAGTGGGAGATTGTTGGCTATAGTGCCCTCAAGGCAATTATTGTAATTGCATGCAAGTGATTATGATGATTGATTGAGGACCTATACCGATAGAACAGTCTTACTTAAGATGATAGTATGCTATCTGGTTTGTCTTTATCATCATGTACATGTTGATAGAGCCCATAGGATTCTTGCTTGACTGCCAGCATTATGATGGCGATCATATATGTTGGAGCTGGGGTCTATAAGCTCATCCTTAAATGTCCCTAGTCGTATGAGTATCGAGACCGGGCATTGATACTCCGGTGTAGACTAGTGTATACTGATCGAGACCCCGACGAAGGGCGGTGGCCAGGTCTCACAAGCCATTGGTGTTAGTTTGTTCACCTAAGATAGTATACAGGTGCTCATTGGATTATGAGTACACTGGACGGACCCGCAGGGGACCTTCTAGTTGGAATTATACCTATTGTCAGATAGCAGTTCCCAGGTGACATGTGTACAGGTTAGTCTGTCGACCTGAGATCGTCATTCTCATGTGAGTTCCTACTGTGCTTTGATTACTACCATACCACGGCTGAAAGGAGTCGTGCAAACAGGTTTTAGTTGGGTACAGTCCCGAGCTACATGGAGGCGGTGATCTGATCGTTGGGGATTCGTCTCTCCCGGTATTGGGGGTTGATGTTGCGTTGTGTACAGATGGCCATCACCAAAAATCCATGGCCACGGTGGACGAGAATTATCGATCCAGGATCGATAGTTTCTCAGGTGGTGATGGGTTTCATACCGACACTAAATATCGTGTTGTTAGGGGTCCGACTTTATCCACCCCCTTAGACTCGATATGCGATACTCTTAGACGAATAGACCGGACTGTATGAATATTGTCACTGTCAGGCTCAGTAGGGGTTCACGATGAGTTTGCTCGTCGGCCTCCCTTTCGCTCAATACCTGGGTAGTCGTTACGTACAGCTAATGCCGCTGACATGCTTGTGGTTAATACCACTGCCAACGTATTGACGAGTCGTTAGAGTCCCACACAGAGGTTTTTCCACGGTTCAGACGATATGGTGTACATGAGGTATGTTGATACATACGGGTGTCCGATTAAATATGTGCACATGCTGCGCAGACTTTGATCGGACGGTTGATAATACTAGCGGCTTAGGATTAAACCGGATTATTAAATCGGATTTTGATTTAATAATTTATATATGTATTTGTATATACGTATTCTAGTATTATTGGTCACTATTCATTTTCTCTCTTGGTTATTCGTATTTTTGGTACGAATACGCGTATATGTATTTCGATACATGTACCGGGAAGTATTCCGTATTTTCTACGGAATAGCTTCTAGAAGGTGCCACCTCATTTGTATGAATTTCCATTTATGGAAATTCATTTGTTTAACAAATGAGGTGGAGGGTGTGAGGTGGCACAAGCATGGGTTTGTGCATGTTCATGGCATGGAACAAAGTATGGTTGCTATTATTTTATTGTAAAAAGAAAATTGAGATTTTATGATTGGCATGAGAGAGAGGGGGCCGGCCACTTTAGGAGTGGGGTTCATTTTCATTTGGAAATTGACATGAGACATTACACACTTGCTTCATTTTTGCTCTCCACTCTCTCATGCTTACAAAACACTTAGCCAATTCTTTGCTCATGCTAAAGCTTCATCACCTCTTTCATCCTCTTCTTGAGTTGCTCCATGGACCACATGGATGAGAGAAAAATTATAGTGACTTTTTCATACACCCCCACTCTCCATCGCAAGCAACTTTGGAGCGTCGGTTGCCTCGTTTATCAAGGCTGGAGCTTACGCCGTTTCTCTCAGGTGGATCATCGGAGATGGAGGAAGACCGACAACCAAACATCTTCAAGGAATCACTAGGAGCTTGGAATGAAGACCGAAGGACACAGATCAACTCGGTATAACGATTCTAACCTCTATATTAGTTTTCTAGTTTAGGTTTTAAGGTCGATCCGGGATTCGGGTAACGGTAGCGCCTGTTTAGAAATTTTTGTTCCGCATTTTGGCCGCGTTTTGTTGGCCGGGGCACTGCCGGAACCCTTCTTGAAGAAGATGCCATGAAGAGAAAGTATGAGGCTAAGCAAAGAGCAAGTGAAGAAAAGTGGTGGGTGCCGTTTTTCTTTTGTGTTGTGTTTTTGAGTTATTTGTTGTGAGTAATATATATTGTAATATGCTAGCAACTAAAGAAAACAACTCAAGAAAAAATATCTCCTTTTCTCATAAAAAATATCCTACACTACAAACAAAACAACATCATGCCACCATGAGTCACACCCATATGGTCAGGCATGAATCAATCACTCACACTTCCACTCACAAATCATTTAACCTAAAATGATTTAATCCAAAAAGAGATGGCATCTCATAAAGTAAACTTATAACGAATTACAAGAATACCCCGCATCCATATATACATACCCGCATCCGTATTCCGGCTGAATACGAATACTACGAGACGAAAATAATCCATCAATATAATACTAGGATCCGGCTTAAACCTAAGCCCACTAGTATTATCCTTCCGAACATCATCCGTGCACAAGTACACGTATGTGATCGAACCCTGCCGTAAAACCATACGACCTCTACATCGTTTCACCTGAAGCAGGGAAACTCTCTCTATGGGACTCTAAAGACTCGTTAATACGCTGGCAGTGGGTTTAACTATAAGCACGTCAACGGCACTAGCTGTACGTAACGGCTACCCAGGTATTGAGCGAATGGGAGGACAACGAGCAAACTTATCCTGAAACCCTACTGAACCTGACAGTGACAATATCTATACAGTCCGGTCCGTTTGTCTATGAGTATCGCATATCGAGTCTAGGGTGGTGGATAAAGTCAGGCCCCTAATAACGCGACATTTAGTGTCGGAATGAAGCCCATCACCACCTTAGAAACTACTGATCCGAATAAGTAATTCTCGACTACCTTGGCCAAGGATATCTGGTGATGGCCACCCATGCACACCGCGACATCAACCCCCAATACCGGGAGAGACGAATCCCCTGACGATCCGCTTACTGCCTCTATGCGACTCGGGACTGTACCCAATTAAAACCCGTTTGCACGACTCCTTTAAGCCGTGGTAGGGTAGTAATCAAAGCATAATGGGAACTCATATAAGACAAATGACGATCTCAGGTCGATAAACTAATCCGTACACATGTCACCAGGGAACTGCTATCTGACAATAGGTATAATACCAACTAGCATATTCCCGGCGAGTCCGTCCGGTGTACTCATAACCCAATGAGCACCTATATACATCTTAGGTGAACCAACTAACACTAATGGCTTGTGAGACAGGCCACCGCCCTTCGTCGTAGTCTCGATCAGTATACACTAGTCTACTCTAGGAGTATCGATGCCCAGTCTCGAAACTCCTACGACTAAGGACATTTTAAGGATGTGCTTATAGACCACCCAACTCCCACGTATATGATCGCCATCATACTGCTGGTAGTCAAGCAAGAATCTTATGGGCTCTATGAATATGTAATAGTGATCTGTAATGTCACCTAAAGCATGTACACGATGATAAAGACAAACCAGATAGCATACTATCATCTCGAGTAAGACTGTTCTACCGGTATTGGTCCTCCCTCAATCATTACAATCACGTGCCTGTGATCCAATAATTGACTTGAGGGCACTATAGCCAACAGTTTGATCATATACGTGTACTAGATACACGGATCATGATTTGAACGGATAATACTAGTGGCTTTGGTTTAAGCCGGATCTTAGTATTATATTCTTGGATTATTTTTGTCTCTTTTTATTCGTATGTTTCAGAATACAGATACGGGCATGTATATAGGGTGAGGGGTATTCTTGTAATTGTGCAAGATGCTTCTAGAAGACGACACCTCATTTTAGTTTTTATCATTTTGATTAAATGATTAATTAGGTGGAGGTATGAGGTGTTCATTTGTATTAAATGAAGCATGGCCACTTAGTGACTCATGTAGTGACTCAAGGTTTACTATTGAGGCAAGGTGGCTTCAAGATATTTTGGTGAATTATTGGATGCTTGATAATTCATAAGACTTGGCCATTCTTCATTCATTCCAACTTCAACACTCTCTCTTTTCCAAGCTTCTCTTCTTCCACCTCAAACCCTAAAAGTCTCATGTGTTGAGAAATCTAGGGGTTTTCATCATCACCATCTACATCCTCTAGGGTACTTAGATTAGCATACTAAGTAACCTAGTTACCACGGTTTAAAGGTAGGAGCTAAAAGTAGACACTCTCGGGTGGATCATCTTTGACGCGAGGAGGCCGACGATAAAGCGCGATCCGTACACTCTTCAAGGAGCTAAAAGAGACGATCGATGACCTGAAGGACTTGATGTTAGGAATATGTATGTCTTAGAGGCCATTATTATACATTGATGTATATTATAGTGGATGCTTGGATATATATATAGATGACTTTCTTGCTCGACATGATAATATGCTATCTGGTTATCTTTATCTTAACATGATGACTAGTATTCTTATATTATCTTTCTCTTACATGTTGATAAAGCCCTTAGGATATGTGCTAGACTACCAGGACTATGATGCAGATCATACTACTGGGACCAGGGTAGTCCAAAAGCACATCCTTCAAGTGTTCCTAGTCGAGGGGATATCGAGACAGGGCATCGATATTCCACAGTAGACTAGTGTGTACGTTTCTTGACCCTGTATGTGGGCGATGGTTGATCCCATATCCATTGGTGTTTGACATCAAAGATTGTACAAAGGTGCTCATTAGAGAATGGGTACACCGAACATGACTCGCCGAGAACTGCTAGATGGTTATATACCTATAGTCAGATAGCAGTTCTCTGGTGATACTGGTACATGTTAGTTTGTAGACCCAAGATCGTCATAGTGTTTTGTGTGATTCCGACTGTACTTTGATTTCCTCCTTACCACGGCTCAAAAGAGTCGTGCAAACAGGTGGATTTTGAGTACAGTCCCGAATCACATGGAGGCGGTGAGCGATAGGAGGGGTTTCGTCTCTCCCGGTATAGGGAGTTGATGTTGCGCTATGCTTGATTGGCTATAACTGCAAAATCCCTGGTCAGGATGCTGAGATTTACTGATAAGAGTTATCAGTAGTTTCTCGAACTATTATGAGCCACACATCGGCATGACGTATCAATTTACTGGGTTCTTACGTTTACCACCCCTAGACTCGATATGCATCATATCAAACGAAGAGACCGGACTGTACGGTAGTGTTACTGATAGGCTTCATGGAGAGTATGGACAAGCTTGCTTGTTGATCTTCATATCGCTCAATACCCGGATAGCCGTTACGTCCAGCTAGTACTGCTGACGGCTTGTAGGCGACTGATATGATCATCACCTACTGCTGGCGTATTGACGAGTCTTTAGAGTCCCACACAGAAGTTTCCTGGTTCAAGCGGAAAGGAGTAGGGCACATATGTTGATATGTGTAAGGGGCCAGATCAAATACGAGTATATGATACCGTATTTTAATCTTACGGTTATCTGTTATCGGTTAGGTTATATGTGATATAACTGGATTATCGAATCAAGTCTTGATTTGATAACGTGATATACAGATAAATGATATTAGTCGGTCATATGTGATATAACCGGATTATTAAATCAAGTTTTGATTTAATAATTTGATATATTTTTATATTTGATATAATTATATGTTAACTAATATTATTAGCTCACTAGTTGCTTTATTAATATATATATATATATATATATATATATATATATTTGATATATAATTATATACATTATTAAATGAAGCATGGTTGCAATTTTATTATTGCAATTTATTTCCATGCTTGAATAAGTGAGTAGCCATTCTTTCATTCTACACACTTGGTTATTTTTGCCTTAGTCAATTCTTGAGCTCTTGCTCTCTACCTTTTTCCTCACCTCACCTCCAAGTTCAAACTCTCACATGTGATGTGAATCATTGAACTTGTGAGAACCCTAGTGAGCAAACAAAACACCTACTTCACCATCCCATATTAGATTATCACTTTGATGTAGTGTTGCCTTCACTAATGAGATTTTAGTGAAGAGGTAGCTTGATCAAGTGGAGCTTCGGGTGGATCATATTCGGCACGAAGATCACGGAGGAGGCTCGTTCCAACTTCAAGAGGAGACTTGTGGAGTCATAGGGACTACAACCCGGAGCATTTGAAAAGAAGGACTTGGTCTACGAAGGTCGTATACTCCTTCCCTTCTTGTTGTTTATTTTATATCATCATAGAAACCCTAATATTCTAGTTAAGATCTTGGTTAGTGTTCGTTAGCACCCGAAATTTTTAAAATTGCATGTGTGATGCCCATTTAAACCAAGTCGCGGTGCTACCAAACACTTTTATGGTATCAGAGCCAAGCTAGAATATTAGGGTAGGTCTTTATGGTGTTAAAATGTTCGAATGGATTTTCGAAACCCGCAAAAAGTGATGTTTCTGTCGATTTTCAAAAGTTGGAATTTTCGTAATTAAAAATATGCAGAAAAACGTGCAGGGTTTTCTATGGAACCCCAAGAAAATTTAAGGCCTAACTCGCTCAAAAAGCTGCGGAACCTGGCCAAAACCCTAGTTTGGCCACGGTTCCGCCGCAAGTTTGACTTTTTTTGGTCCCTGTTTTCTTGTGCTACTCTATGGTTAAATATAGCACTTTCTGGGTGTTTTTAATGATACTCAAGTTGTTGAAGTCTCTGGAATTCGTGGGTATTCGATAAGTCGATCAAAATGTTTAATGTTGATTAGATCTTGATGATATGTGATACAATTTCTAGAATCCGGACTAATTAGTTTTGTGAAAACTAGTTAGTATATTGTAAATCTAGTTGTTTAGTCTCATTTGATCGATTCCCATGGAGTTTCGATTCGGATGAAAACCCCGTCGCAATTGCGTATAGTACACGATCACTTATTCGGGAATCCTGTTGAATTATCCAACGGCATATTGAAAAGTGTTTTCAATTTGAGACTAAAATGCAAGTTTTATAAGTTAGGCATGAAATTTGGATTATGAGATAATCCGGGTTTATGATGTCTAAGGAAATACAGATTCTAATTATTATAGTTTTCATTTCTTTTCTGCGACTGTAAGTGTAATATGTGGAGTATCCTGATCTCATTGCTATATGTCAACGACATTCGGGATATGCGTATTTACTTACGTTGATAACATGAGATGTTATGTGTTGCTGTGATATGTTTTATTGGATCATCGTGATTGAATAGCCGGGGGTTTTATGTGAGATAAGAGTTTTTCTATTTTCATTCATATAAAATCTATATGTAATATTCTTTTATTGGGGCACTTCTGGGTTGAAGATGATGTCACCACTGATGTATATTATTTACTTTTCCGCATTAGATTAGACCCAAGACGGGGAGCACAAGTAACCAGGTTCTAGAGTCCAGTAGGAGACCATCTCGAGGAGTCGAGACCGGGTCTCCTAACTCTAGAATTGGCAGGGTTACTTGCCGCTCTCGTAGGGGTCTATGGGATGTGGGATTGGCTATTCATCACGACCGTGGAATCCGTGTTTTACATTACTGACTGAATTTAAAACACAGACCTTCTAGTATATCCAATATTTCATATGTTGCTTTTGCTGCTTGGTTCTATGATGTGATCATATAAATGCGTGAGACAAATGATATATTATATATATGATATATAATAAACGTTGCTTATGTTTTGCACCAGCGGTAGTCCAGCCCCCGCTTTTCCGTTAGTTAAGTTACCTAACGGTGAAGACGGGGCCCCATTGTGAATGCGGATGGCATAAGCATACGTTCTATTTTTGTTTCTTTTTCTATGATGTTTAGGAAACATTAAATGATGGGACTTCATTAATAAGATTAATGAAAAAAAAGAAACCTAAAGATGTTGTATAATCAAAATTTTCAAAAAGGAACCTCTAGTTTTTTCTTTACACGGTGGTATTCCTTGTTGGATATCCAGCACCTCATTCGATGAGGAAAAAGCCGAGATCCCTTCATCGGGAGTGACCTCTTTAGCAAAACTAGCAAATGCTACAAGCCACTTGGTTTATCATCATAGCTTCTTTAGTTCTTGCTTTGCATAGTGGTATTCCTTGTTGGATATCTAGCACCTCATTCGATGAGGAAAGAGCCGAGATCCCTTCACCGGGAGTGACCTCTTTAGCAAAAGCTAGAAAAAGCTATTCGGTTTGTTTTTGAAAAATACTCGATTTAAAAGCGGAGCTTAAACCACTCCTTTTCAAAATCACTAGATTCTTTAACGATATCAAGTTCATTACGTTAAAGGTTTTCTTAAAAACCATTCGTAGACCTCCGTCATTTCAGATAAGTGCTATTTGGTATTCGTGCTACGTTTGTTGACTATGTTAAGGCGTAGTGTGCGGTATCTATTTAGTGCTTATCTGCAACCATATGATGCAATTGAATTAGGGTAGTCGTACGGCTTTGTTGAATATGTTAAGGGTCGTACGGGTGGGTTTAATTCAATCAAGAAATGACGGGTTGAACTTGGCTAGTGCTTATGATTTGTTGACTATGTTAAGGTCATAAGTGGCTAGGGGTAAAAATAATTATCAGGAATTTTAAGTGTTGAAATTTGCAATGAGATTGCATACCTTCTATATGATAGTTGGATCCCGATACCCATTGCGAGTAAGAGTTGCTCCTGTGTGAGTTTTGCACGTTACAATTAGCTAATCCAGTAGGTGTCTAGAAAGGTGTCAACGGGGTTATGCCTATAGAGAAAAGAGGTTTATTGTAATTAGGTCCGTGTGAAAGCACGGGGAACCTCCCTCGGTGTATCGACACTGGCCTGGCTGACCGGTTGCCAAACTTGTAGAATGTAATTAATCCCGGCTAATCTTACCTTTTATGGTTTGAAAGAAGATTTGATAAAAACAGTGGGAGCCATCCTAATTAGATAAGATAATAACCAATCTAATCTTGCAAAGAGATCACGCTAATGCGTTTCCTTCTCTCTCTCTAGGTAGAGAACAATGACACGCCTTAATCATGATAATAATATGGATGTATTGACTGAACCTACTTATTATACTGGGCTAGGTTCCGCTCTATCTTATAACTGTCATAAGTCTGAGCAAGGAATAAGGGAATATCAGGATTCCCACGCCACCCGTACGGAGAATAAGCATGTTGATGCATCGTCTTCGGGTGTGTTCGTAACCGAGAACTGGTTCTCAGTTTGTTCTACGTTTTGGGTATTGGATACCAGATCAGGATCCCACGTATGTAATTTGTTACATGGGCTAAAGAAAGGTAGAGAACTAGAAAAAGGTGATAAATCTCTAACAGTAGGGAATGGTGCAATTGTTGCAGCCAAAGCAGTTGGAGAATATCACATAGTGTTACCAACAGGTAATACATTGATTCTGAACGACTGTTACTACGTACCAACGATGATGTGCAATATTATATCAGTTTCTTTTCTAACTAAAGAAGATTATAATTTCACATTAGAGGATGTTATGAACATTTTCCAAAATCAAGTGTTGATTGGGTTTGGTACGTTATATAACGGAATATACGTTCTGAATCAAACTACAGTTCTAAACGTACAGAACACACACAAGAGGAAGATTTCAAAAATGAACGAAGCTTTCTTGTGGCACTGTAGACTAGGTAATATCAATACAACAAGGCTAACTAAGTCGCATAAAGATGGATATTTGAATCCGTTCGAATTTACATCTTATGAAACCTGCGAGTTATGTTTTAAAGGTAAAATGACCAAAACTCCGTTTACTGGACACGGAGAAAAAGCTACCGAACTCTTAGGACTGATACATAGTGATGTATGCGGTCCTATATCTGTACACGCCAGAAATGGTTTCTCGTACTTCATTACATTCAATGATTATCTCTCAAGGTTTAGACATGTGTTCTTGTTGAAACAGAAGTATGAAGCTTTTGAGAATTCAAGGAATATAAGTGCGAGGTAGAAAACCAAACGGGTAGAAGTATTAAAATCCTTCGATCTGATCGGGGAGGAGAATACTTGAGCATGGAATTCCGGGATTATTTAAAAGAGAATGGGATTCTCTCTCAGCTTACTCCTCCGTATACACCACAGCACAACGGTGTATCGGACCGGAGGAATCGCACCTTATTAAATATGGTGCGCTCTATGATGAGTACTGCTGAGTTGCCTATTTCTTTTTGGGGTTATGCACTTGAGACAGCCGCATACCTATTGAATCAAGTTCCATCAAAATCTGTGCCTAAAACACCATATGAGATATGGAGTGGAAAGAGACCATATCTTAAACGTGTTAAGATATGGGATTGTCCGGCCTATGTCAAAAAGAAAAATCCGGAGAAACTCGAGGCAAAGTCAGTTCTATGCAAGTTTATTGGATATCCAAAGAATTCACAAGGATATATCTTCTACCACACTAAGGAACAAAAGGTGTTTGTTTCTCAATATGCCACCTTTTTAGAAAAGGAATTTCTTGTAAAAGAAATTAGTAGTAATGAGGTAGAACTGGAAGAGGTTCCAGCAACACAAACTTGAACTGATGATTTGGTGGAACCGGAGGACCCAATAGTACCCAATGAACCCCAGCCACTCCGCAGATCTAGTAGAGTTCCTCATCCACCTGAGAGATACTACGGTTTTCTCATAGATGGCGGGAGCGAGGATTTCATCATGGAAGATGATGACCCGATTAGTTTCGAGCAGGACATCATAAGTGGAAACTCTATGAAATGGCTGGATGCTATGCGATCCGAGATGGAATCCATGTACACCAACAAAGTATGGATTTTGGAAGTTGCTCCTGAAAGGGTAAAACCCATTGGGAGCAAGTGGATCTTCAGAAAGAAGATTGGTGTTGATGGAAAAGTTGAGACTTTCAAAGCAAGACTTGTAGCAAAAGGTTTTCATCAACGACCTGGTGTCGATTATGATAAAACCTTTTCTCTTGCCGCTATGCTTAAATCAATCAGGATCCTACTTTACATTGCTGCATACCATGACTACGAAATCCGGCAGATGGACGTCAAGACAGCTTTTCTAAATGGTTATTTAGAAGAGAGCGTATACATGACACAGCCAGAGGGCTTCGTAGACTGTGGAAGCAGCGGAAGCGTGTGCAAGCTGTTTAAATCCATCTACGGATTAAAGCAGGAAACGCGGAGCTGGAACATCTATTTTTATGAAGCTATCAAAGAGTTTGACTTCATCAAAAATATAGATGAACCATGTATATACAAAAAGGCTGTAGAGAGTAAGGCTGTCTTCTTCGTATTGTACGTGGATGGCATACTCTTGATAGGAAACGATGTTCCTACGCTATACTCGGTCTAGCTCTTCTTATCACACAAGTTCTCTATGAAGGATCTAGGTGATGCCTCCTATATAATTGGGATTAAGATCTATAGAGTTAGATCTAAATGGATATTGGGATTGTCCCAATTCAAGTACATAGACACCATACTAAAGAGCTTTAGTATGGATGATTCCAAGCGTGGTAATTTACTCGCTTTCTCAGGGATCACTCTCTCCAAAGAGATGTCTCCCAAGACTGATTTGGAGAGGGCCCGCATGCAAGGGATACCCTATGTTTCGGCAGTAGGCTCTTTCATGTATGCGATGTTATGTACCAGACCGGATGTAGCTTACTCACTAGGTGTAGTGAGTAGATATCAATCAGATCCTGGGGAAAACCACTGGACAGCTGTGAAGAACATTCTTAAGTACTTGAGAAGGACTAAAAAAATGTTCTTGGTGTATGGTAACGGATAACTCTATGTGTAGTCCTTTACCGATTCAAATTTCCAGAGTGATAAGGACGACAGTAAGTCGGTCTCGGGTTTTGTCTTTACCCTCAACGGAGGGGCGATATGTTGGAAGAGTTCCAAGTAAGATACCGTAGTAGACTCGACGATGGAGGATGAATACATCCCCGCTAACGATGCTGCCAAAGAGGCTGTCTGGATGAAGAAGTTCACTGCTGAACTTGGTGTGGTTCAATCCATTTAGCATCCAATACCTGTGTATTGTGATAACAATAGAGCTGTGGCTTTAGCCAAGGAACCCCAATCCAATAAGAGATCCATACATATTCTTAGGCGGTATCACCTGATCTGGGAGATAGTAGATCGCCGGGAGATCGAGATTAGGAGAGTTGACACGAAGGATAATGTAGTGGATCCACTCACGAAGGCCCTTCCCCAGACGTAGTTTGAGAGACTTTTTGGGATGTTGGGTTTGAGATACTACAATACATGGCCTTAGTGCAAGTAGGAGATTGTTAGGAATATGTATGCCCTAGAGGCTATTATTGTACATTGATGTACATTATAATGGATGCTTGAACATATATATAGATGACTTTCTTGCTCGATATGATAGTATGCTATCTGGTTACTCTTTATCTTAACATGATGACTGATATTCTTATACATTCTTTCTCTTACATGCTTATAAAGCCCTTAGGATATGTGCTAGACTACCAGGACTATGATGCAAATCATAGTACTGGGACCAGGGTAGTCCAAAAGCACATCCTTCAATTGTTCTTAGATGAGGGGATACCGAGACAGGGCATCGAATTCTAGAGTAGAATAGTGTGTACGTTTCTTGACCCTGTATCGGGGCGATGGTTGATCCCATAGCCATTAGAGTTTGACATCAGAGATTGTACACAGGTGCTCATTAGAGAATAGGTACACCGAACAGGACTCGCCGAGAACTCCTAGATGGTTATATACCTATCATCAGATAGCAATTCTCTGGTGACACTGGTGCAGGTTAGTCTGTAGACCCGAGATCTTCATAGTGTCTTGTGTGATTCCCACTGTACTTTGATTTCCTTCCTACCACGACTCAAAGGAGTCGTGCAAACAGGTGGATTTTGGGTATAGTCCCGAATCACATGGAGGCGGTGAGAGATAGGAGGGGTTTCGTCTCTCCCGGTATAGGGAGTTGATGTTGCTCTATTCTCGATTGGCTATAACTGCAAAATCCCTGACCAGGGTTGCTGAGATTTACTGATAAGAGCTATAAGTAGTTTTTCGAACTGTTATGATCCACATATCGGCATGACTTATCAAGTTACTAGGGTCTGACGTTGACCACCCCTAGACTTGATATGCGACATATCAGACGAAGAGACCGGACTGTACGGTAGTGTTACTGATAGGCTTCATGGAGAGTATGGACAAGCTTTTTTGTTGATCTTCATATCGCTCAATACCCGGGTAGCCATTATGTCCAGCTAGTACCGCTGACGGCTTGTAGGCGACTGATGTGATCATCACCTACTGCTGGCGTATTGACGAGTCTTTAGAGTCCCATACAGAAGTTTCCTGGTTCATGCGAAAAGGAGTAGGGCACATATGCTGATATGAGCAGGGGGCCAGATTAAATACGAGTATGTGATACCGTATTCTAATATGATGGTTATCTGTTATCGGTTAGGTTATATGTGATATAACCGGATTATCGAATCAAGTGTTAATTTGATAATGTGATATACAGATAAATGATATTAGTCGGTCATATGTGATATAACCGGATTATTAAATCAAGTGTTGATTTAATAATTGATATATTTTTATATTTGATATAATTATATGTTAACTAATATTATTAGCTCACTAATTGATTTATTAATATATATATTTATATATTAATATATATTTGATATATAAATATATATATTATTAAATGAAGCATGGTTGAAATTTCTATTTTTGGAAAATAGAAAATGATGTGTAAATTGTGGTATGGTTTAAGGCATGGCTTTTATTATTTTATATTGGTTTTGACTCACTATTCAAGCATGGTTGCAATTTTATTATTCAATTTATTTCCATGCTTGAATAAGAGAGTAGCCATTTATTCATTCTACACACTTGGATATTTTTTCCTTAGTCAATTCTTGTGCTCTTGCTCTCTACCTTTTTTTTCACCTCACTTCCAAGTTCAAACCCTCACATGTGATGTGAATCATTGAGCTTGTGAGAACCCTAGTGAGCAAACAAAACCCCTACTTCACTATCCTACATTAGATTAACACTTTGATGTGGTGTAGTGCCTTCACGAATGAGATTTAAGTGAAGAGGTAGCTTGATCAAGTGGAGCTTCGGGTGGATCGTCTTCGGCCCGATGTTCACGTAGGGGGCTCGTTCTAACTTCAAGAGGAGCCTTCTAGAGTCGTAGGGATTACAACCCGGAGCATTTGAAGAGAAGGACTTGGTGTTCGAAGGTCGTATACTCCTTCCTTTGTTGTTGTTTATTTTATATCATCATAGAAACCATAATATTCTAGTTAATATATTGGTTAGTGTTCGTTAGCACCCGAAATTTTTAAAATTGGATATGTGATGCCCGTTTAAACCAAGTCGTGGTGCTACCAAACACTTTCACTTGAGCCTTTAGGTATCAATTTCTATCATAGTAGATAGAACCCTTTATCTTTCTAGTTAGGTTTATGGTAGATCTGGTGTTAACGGGTTATTCTAGCGCCAGTTTATATCGTTGTAAAAATTTTTTTTCGCAAATGGCGACGGATGATGACCAGGGCATTAGTGTAACCCAACATGGTATCAGAGCCAACCCATAAAACCTTAACTAGATAGTTTTGACATGCTTAAAACATCGATCGACAAATATTACCGAAATCATAGTTTCAATTTTATAGTTTCTCAAAGTTTTCAAAAAATTATTTCCAGAGTCTTAAAAATTAGTGCCGTGTTTTTTAGGAGACCAAAAGAAAATTGGGCACACAAGCCCATAATACGGCCGTGGAACCGCGGCAGAACATGCGTGTTTGCAGCGGTTCCGCGGTCGAAGTGGGGCCTTTGTGCAGAAACTTTCATCTGTAGCTCTACTATTTGGAAATGTGATTTCTGGGATGTTTAGTTTCTGGCCCAAATTTTTTTGAGTACTGGATTGCACTTGGGGCCAATACATAAAGTTTTTTGTCGATCGAAATTTTAAATGCGTGAGTTTCAGTGCATACATTGCTATTTGCGACCATGAATGTCATTAGAGCGGTATAACCCGTCTAACTGCTATATATTCAATTAGACGGGTTTGCGAACATGACATTCACGTTGATATTCTGTGTTTGTGCTAAGGTTGTGGTTGGATTGTCGTGGTGGATAGCTTGCGGTGCAATGGTAGTAGTACAGTAAAGATTCATTTGTATATTTGTTATTGCGGGGCGAGCGTCCGACATGTGGACCGCCGTTTGAAGGGATACCCTAGCACCACTATGAGGTTCTAGTAGCATCAACCATGCCAAAATTAAAATTTTACGGTTGCTAATCTAGACTAACCAAGATCATAACTAGATTATTAGGGTTTCTTATGATGATATGAACTAAACTAAAGAAGTGGAAGAAGGCTACAGCCTTTGATGACCGTGTCCTTCTCTTCTAAAGCTCCAGGATGTAGTCTACGCGACTCCACTAGGCTCCACTTCAAGTTGAACATGCCTCCTTCGTGATCTTCGCGCCGAAGACGATCCACCGGAAGTCCCTCTAGCTCAAGCTACATCTTCACTAAACAATCTTTAGTGAAGGAAACACACTACACTTGATTGATAATCAAGTGTAGGATGGTGAAGTAGGGGTTTTGTTTAGCTCACTAGTTTGTTCAAAGTTCCATGGTTCATATCACATGTGAGGGGTTGGAACTTTGATGCATAAAGAGGAAGAAGAAGAAGAGGTGGAGAGCTCAAGAGGGCAACTCAAGAAAAATGACTCAAGTGATAGAATGAGAGAAGAATGACTCATCATAGACCCTCACTCATTGAAGCATCCAATATCCACAAATAAAAATATGGGGCCATGCTTCAATAGTAAGTCAAGATAAATATAATATTAGATAAAGCCATGCTTCCTATTCCTCTTCATTTTCCACCTCATTTTCTATTTTCTAAAAATAGAAAATTATGCCATGCCTTATATATACATATATATATATATATATAAGAAAATATTAAGTGAGCTAATAATATTAGTTAAGATATAATTATATCAAATATAATATATATCACATTATTAAATCAACACTTGATTTAATAACCCAGTTATATCACATAGAACCTACTAATACCATTTATATGCATATCACATTATCAAATCAACACAAGATTCGATAATCCGGTTATATCATATATAACCTGACCGACATCAGATAACTGCCAGATTACAATACGGTATCATATACTCGTATTTAATCAAGCCCCCGCACATATCATCATATGTGCCCTACTTCGTTTCGCTTGAGCCAGGAAACTTCTGTGTGGGACTCTAAAGACTCGTCAATATGGCAGCCGTAGGTGATGATCACATCAGTCAACCACAAGCCATCAGCGGTACTAGCTGGACGTAACGGCTACCCAGTTATTGAGCGATATGAAGATCAACAAGAAAGCTTGTCCATACTCTCCATGAAGCCTATCAGCAACACTTACCGTACAATCCGGTCTCTTCGTCTGATATGTCGCATATCATGTCTAGGGGTGGAATCGTCAGACCCCAGTAACGTGATAAGTCATGCCGATGTCTGGCCGATAATGGTTCAAGAAACTACTGATAACTCTTATCAGTAAATCTCAGCAGCAGCCCTGGCCAGGGACTTCTAGTTATAGCCAATCGAGCATAGCGCAACATCAACCCCCAATACCGGGAGAGACGAAACCATTCCTATCGCTCATTGCCTCCATGTGACTCGGGACTGTACCCAAAATCCACCTGTTTGCATGACACCTTTGAGCGTGTTAGGGAGGAAATCAAAGCACGGTGGGAGCCGCATAAGACTCTATAACGATCTCGGGTCTACAGACTAACCTGTACCAGTGTCACCAGCGGACTGCTATCTGACGATAGGTATATACCAACTAGGAGTCCTCGGCGAGTCCTGTTCGGTATACCCATTCTCCAATGAGCACCTGTGTACAATCTTTGATGTCACACACCAATGGTTGTGGGATCAACCGTCGCCCTTTAAGGGACAAGAAACGTACACACTAGTCTACTCTGGAATATCGATGCTCTGTCTCGATATCCTCTCGACTAGGAACTGTTAAAGGATATACTTTTGGACCACCCTGCCCCACTAGTATGATCTCATCATAATCCTGGTAGTAAAGTACATATCCTAAGGGCTTTATCAACATGTAAGAGAAAGACAGTATAAGAATACCAGTCCACATGTTAAGATAAAGAGTAACTAGATAGTATACTATCTTGTCAAGTAAGAAAGTCCTCTATATATATGTTCACGCATCCACTATAATATACATCAATGTACAATAATGGCCTCTAGGACATACATATTCCTAACACCGTTACTGCCATGTTGTATATTATTTGATTGGGGCACAACCAGGTTGAGGTCGATGTCACCATTGTATATATTATTTTTCTTTTCTGTACTAGGTTTACCCTACGGAGGAGTGCTCGAATAGCCGGGTTCTAGAGGGAAACAAGCCCGCATCTCATGGTGTTGAGACGGAGGGGGCTTCACTTTAGAATTGGCAGGCTATTCGCCGCACTTGTAGGGGGTATAGTATGACCCATAGAGGGGCGCCCAAGTTACTGGATTCCGTGAAGTGCTGGGTGACCCATTAACTTTATTGATTGGGTTGCCTCACTTCTGGGATTGGCGAGTAACTTGCTGCGCTCGTAGGGATCCAGGTTTTCATTTCACGGGCTATCCACACGACAGGGAACGTCGGGTCTCATTTGCGGCTCAAATGAAACCCGAGGCTCCAAGATAATCCACCATTCTGTGTTGCTTCCTGAGATTCTGTGATGTCGCTTATATCATGCCTGGGATGAATGTTATATATATATATTTATATATATACTAATAGATATTGTATATGTTTTGCACTCGCGCCCCCGCTCTGCCTTTAGTTAAGTAACCTAACGGTGCATGATGGGGCCCCATGGCGAATGCGAATGGCATATACGTACATTGTACTTTCGTTCTTTTATTGTGTGATAGGATTAATTGATAGGACCACATTAATTTTTATTAATGCAAGAATAGAAACCTAAAAAGATGTTGTTGGAACAAATTTTGAAAAACTATAGCTATATTCTTATGCTTTGCATAGTGGTATTCGGTCGTGAATATACAACACATCATTCCAGGAGGCAAGAGCCGAGATCCCTTCACAGGGAGTGACCTCTTAAGAAAAAGTTTATATTGTAGATTACTCGGTTTTCTTCAAAACCAAATGTTTTCAAAAGTGGGGCCTAAACCACTCCTTTTCAAAACTGCTCAGGTTCCTTCAACGATATCAAGTTCATTACGTTAAAGGGTTTTTCGCCAAAAACCCAACCGTAGCCCTCCGTCATTTCAGATGGGTACCACTTAGTATTCGTGCTATGTTTGTTGGCAAGTATCAAGACATAGTGAATGGTAGCTGAGTGATATTTATATATTGCATGGATATGCGATTAATCGAGACAGTCGTATAGCTTTGTTCTCAAGCGTCAAGAGTTTGTACGTATGGGTTTGAGTTAATCCAGGACAATGACGGGTTGAATTTGACTAGTGGCCTATAACTTGTTGGAAAGCGTCAAGGTTATAGGTTGTTAGGGGAAAAAACCACATCAGGAGTTTCAAATATATAGGAAACTTGCTAATGTTGCATACCTTCTGGAGTATGGTGACTAGAGTGGCTTCCATCTAGGTTATCACGTAATGATAGTTAGATCCCGTTCCTATTGATGAGTAGGATTACTCTTGGGAGATTCTTTCACTTAACAATCAATGCAATAAACCAAGTATGTGTCTAGAACGGTGTTAGAGGGGCTACGCCTCCAGGGAAAAGAGGTTATATAATTAAGGAACTTCGCGAAAGCGTTGGATAACCTCCCTCAAAGTACCGACACTAGCCTGGCCGAAAGGTTAAGCAAGTATTGTAACGTACGATTAATCCCGACTAGTTCTCTTTTAAGGTTTGATGGAGAATACGAGGAAATAGTGGGAGCTATCCTGATTAGATAAACTAATAACCAATCTAATCTTGCAAGAGTGCACGCTAAGTGTTTCATTTCTCTCTCTCCAGGTAGCAACCATTTCACACCCTAATCAAGATAATAAAATGTATCGTTTGACTGATCCGAATTCTTATTCGGGGCTGGGGAACGTCGGTTCGGCTCTAAGTTATAACAGTCATAAGTACGAGCAAGGGAAAGAGAATTGCATGAATTCCTTGATGACCCCAACGAAGAAAAAGCACACTATTGCGTCATGTTCAAGTGTTTTTGTTATTAAGAACTGTTTTTCGGTCAGTCCTACCTCCTGGGTACTAGATACCGGGTCAGGATCTCATATCTGCAGTTTATTGCAGAGACTGAGAAAAAGTAGGATGGTTGGACCTGGTGATATGTCTCTCAGAGTAGGAAACGGAGCACAAGTTGATGCTGCTTCCGTCGGTGAATATCACCTAGTGTTTCTAAAAGGAAATACTATGATTTTTAACAATTGCTACTATGTACCTTCCATGGTTTGCAACATCATATCAGTTTCTTTACTTGATAAAGATAGATATAAGTTTGTTCTTGATAGAAATACCATGAACATTTACCTTAATCAGGTATTGGTTGCAGAAGGTACACTGTGTAATGGTATCTATGTTCTAAATCAAAACACAGTTTTCAATGTACAAAAAACACACAAGAGAAAGAGTTCAGAAGAGATCAAATCCTACTTGTGGCATTATAGACTTGGTTATATCGGAGAGAAAAGACTAAGTAAGTTTCATAAAGAAAGATATTTGAATATGTTCGAATTTTCATCTTATGAAACTTGTCGGTCCTGTCTCAAAAGAAAAATGGCAAAATCTCCATTCACTGGACACGGAGAAAGAGCAACAGAGCTCTTAGGACTCATACACAGTGATGTATGTAGTCTGATGTCTATTCATGCAAGGGGTGGGTTCTCGTACTTGATCAAATTCACTGATGATCTCTCTAGGTTCGTATATGTGTATCTCATGAAACACAAATTTGAAGCTTTTGAGAAATTCAAAGAATTCAGAAACGAAGTAGAGAACCGGATTGGCAAAAGTATCAAGATCCTCCGATCTGATAGAAGAGGGGAGTACTTAAGTACGGAGTTTCGGGACTTTCTAAAAGAGAATGGAATTCTCTCTCAGCTTACTCCTCCATATACACCACAGCACAACGGTGTATCGGAGCGGAAGAACCGTACCCTATTGGACATGGTTCGCTCCATGATGAGTAATGCCGAGTTGCCGCTTTCATTATGGGAATATGACCTTGAAACGGCTATATTTGTATTAAATAGGATTCCTACCAAAACTGTGCCTACCACTTCACATGATATATGGGAGCGGAAGAGACCTTACCTTAATTTTGTTAAGATATGGGGTTGCCTGGCTTATGTTAAAAAAAAAATCTGTATAAGCTAGAGGCACGATCAGTTTTTTGTAAGTTTGTAGGATATCCTAAACATTTGCAAGGGTATTTATTCTACTACACTGAAGAACAGAAGGTGTTTGTTGCTCGCCACGCCGTTTCTTTAGAGAAGGAATTTCTTGCAAAAGAAATTGGTGGTAGCGCGGTAGAACTGGAAGAAATTCCAGAGGGACAAACTATAACTGAAGATTTGGTAGAACCAGAGAATTCAATAATCTCGGACGAACCTCAGCCACCCCGCAGATCTAGTAGGATTTCTCATCCGCCCGAGAGATACTACGGTTCTCTCATAGATGGGGATCAAGAGGATTGAATCTTAGAAGAAGATGATCCTACCAGTTTCAGGCAGGCCATTATCAGTAGGGACTCTGATAAATGGTTGGATCCTATGCGATCCGAAATAGAGTCTATGTACACCAATAAAGTGTGGACCTTGGATATTGCTCCATCTGGGGTAAAACCCGTTGGATGCAAATGGATCTACAAAAGGAAATTTGGTGTAGATGGGTAGGTGGAAACCTATAAGGAAAGACTCGTTGCAAAAGGTTTTCGTCAAAGACCAGGAGTGGACTATGACGAAACCTTTTCTCCAGTGGCTATGCTCAAATCCATTCGGATCCTACTTACCATTGCCTCCTTCCATGACTATGAGATCTGGAAGATGGACGTAAAAATGGATTTTCTAAACGGAAGTTTGGAAGAGTGCGTTTATATGGATCAGCCGGAAGGTTTTGTAGACAGTGGGAGCAACGGGAAGGTGTGCCAGTTGGTCAAATCCATTTATGAATTAAAACAGGTATCGCGGAGCTGGAACATCTGTTTTGATGAAACAGTCAAGGAATTTGACTTCATCAAGAACGAGGATGAGACTTGTATATATAAGAGGATTGTAGGACGAACTGTCGTATTCCTAGTCTTATACGTGGACGACATTCTTTTGATAGGAAATGATATTCCTATGCTATAATCAGTCAAGTTGTTCTTGTTACAAAGGTTCTCCATGAAAGACTTGGGTGATGCCTCGTACATTCTGGGGATTAAGATCTACAGAGATAGATCTAAGAGATTATTGGGACTTTTGCAGTCCAGGTCTATAGAGACCGTACTAAATAGATTTAGTATGGAAGATTCCAAGCACGATAACATACCTGCTTTGCACGGAATCACCCTCTCCAAAGAGATGTCTCCCAAGGCTGATGAGGAGATGGTTTGCATGAGCATTATACCCTATGCCTTGGCGGTAGGATCTATAATGTATGTGATGCTAAATGTACCAGACCAGATATAGCATACACGCTTGGCGTGGTGAGCCGGTATTAGTCAAACCCGGGTGAGAATCATTGGACGTCCGTGAAGAACATTCTCAAGTACCTGAGAAGGACTAAGGAGATATTCTTAGTATACGGTAATGGAGACTTCAAGGTCGAGTCTTTTACCGATTCAAGCTTTCAGAGTGACAAGGATGACAGCAAGTCTGACTCGGGTTTTTTGTTTACCCTCAATGGAGGGGCGGTGTGTTGGAGGAGCTCCAAACAGGACATCGTCGCAGACTCGACGATGGAGGTTGAATACATTGCTGCAAACGATGCCGCAAAAGAAGCGGTCTGGATGAAGAAGTTCATTACTGAACTTCAGGTAGTTCCGTCCATTGTTGATCCGATAGCTCTATATTGTGATAACAATGGGGCTATAGTTTTAGCGAAGGAACCATGGTCCCATCAGAAATCCAGACACATCTTAAGGCGGTATCACCTGATCAGGGAGTTCATAGATCGCCGGGAGATCGAGGTCCGAAGAGTGGATACAAATGACAACACGGCGGACCCATTTACGAAGGCCCTCTCTCAAGCGCAGTTCGAGTGAATTTTTGAGATGTTGGGTATGCGGTACGCCTACAGCTGGTTTTAGAGCAGACGTTGGGTATTCGATACGCCAATATATGGCCTTAGTGCTAGTAGGAGATTGTTGGATATGTATGCCCTAAAGGCCATTATTGTATATGTATACATGTGGATGCTGGGGATATGTATGTACAGGACAATCCTGCTCAGTTATATAGTATATTATTTGAGTTGTCTTTATCTTGATATGTGTATTTGTTTCTATTGATGCTTTATCCAGCTTGCACATATTGATAAAGACTTGATACAGTAGTATACTATTATGGTTTGACTTTATCTTAACATGTGCATATGTTATACTCGTTATTACATATTTCGGTTACATGTTGATAAAGCCCATAGGATCTTGCTTGACTACCAGCGTTATGATGGCGATCATACTTATGGGAGCTGGGTAGTCCATAAGCACAACCTTAAATGGTCCCTAATCGCGTGAGTATCGAGACTGGGCATTGATACTCTAGAGTAGACTAGTGTATATGTTTCTAGACCCCGACAAGGGGCGATGGTTGGTCCCGCGGCCATTGGTCTGATGCACCTAAGTTTGTATACAGGTGCTCACTTGGTGTGAGTACACTGGACGGACTCGTCGCGAACTTCTAGATGGTACTATATCTATCGTTAGATGGATGTTCTTAGGTGACATGTTTACATGTTAGTCTTCGGACCTAAGATCGTCATTTGTATCATGTGAGTTCCTACTGTGCTTTGATCACTACCCTACCACAGATCTACAAAGTTATGCAAATAGGTTTTGGTTGGGTACTGTCACGACCCAAAAAAAAGCACGTGGCTGGCACTTGAATCATGTGAAGTCTATAGGACCACACCTAATTCAAGTAAGCCAAAAGCCCAGAAATCTAAACCTTTTAGGAAAAATATTGGAGGTGAAATTTGAAATAAGGTATAATAAAAAAAAGTTCTTTATCTAAAAGATAAGTAATAGTATACGAAAACACAATGTGTTTTAGCTATCTTGAAAATTTGTTTCGTCATTGAAAATTTCGGCAGCACCTCCTTTGTATATTTTAACCCGATAACGGTACAAACAATATAATATACGGCATCCCCAAGCGGGAGCTAGCTCTCCGCCAAATTGGCGGAAACAACCACGCAAGTAATGCAAATATACAACGCCAAAGGCGAGGATCCAACACCAGAAAGAAAACAAGAAAACTAAACATCATTAAATTACCAGAAGAAATAATCCACGAGCGCGACTCTAAGGCCGAAAGAATATACAAACTGTGGTCATCTAAGTCTATAAAATATACAAGTCTGGTTGATGGAGCTTAC
This sequence comes from Agapanthus africanus, assembly GCA_030015575.1. Taxonomy (NCBI): domain Eukaryota; kingdom Viridiplantae; phylum Streptophyta; class Magnoliopsida; order Asparagales; family Amaryllidaceae; genus Agapanthus; species Agapanthus africanus. Next base: position 107,072,772 of record JASDDO010000031.1, read on the forward strand.
TAGATACAACTGAAATAAATAAAAGAACAACGGGGGTCATGATGCAAGTGAACCCACCCACCAAAGCAATCACTCGGAAGGAAGAGGTGTGCCAGCGAAGCCTCCATGGAACCTGTACGGCTAACCTGCAAGAAACTGTGGCAGAAAGGGGGTGAGTTGCCAACTTATGAGTAGAAGACATCACCGAGTAGAAATCGCATGTATGACGATCTCCTGGGTCATACAATAACAGACTAATACTACAACAAGGGTAATAGTATAACATAGGTGTGATCTCAAAGTACTCGTGTTCGTGTCATGAGCAATAATATATTATGTGTAACATGTAAGAATGCATCATCCAACGTGTGTCCAGCAACGACACACAAATCATGATAAAACCCGAGTGTCCAGCACCGACACTCAAAACATCATGAAGTCCATGTCCAATAGCGACACATAAATCCTTAAATCTCAGGCTCCGTCAGTCCGGATCGGCCCATGGGCTCCATCATTCTGGATCGGCTCATAACATCAAATCACACGACTACGTCGGTATCCTCCGGATATCCGCCGTGCTGGACATCACCGGTAGGTAGTCTGCCCCTGCTAGGCTCATCGTTATCCGCACAAAAACACTCTCGCCCTCGGGTACCATACCGGGTCTACCATGTACCCGAGACGGTTCATCCAACTCCTCGAATCGTGTCTCAAAAACCAACAGAAATTAGGAAAACTCATGGTGGACGACACATACATCATATCACGAGAAAACCGCAACTTGCATTTTAAAAAGATAAAGAGTTTATAAAGTCTTGCAGTTTTCCCCCAAATCCAGAAATATAATAGAAAATTTGAAATCCTAAAATCAAGAGTCAATAAGCAGTGAATATCGGCATACAACCCATAATATTGCATAACAGAATGGATATATAAATGCATGGGTTATCTAAGCAAGGAATTCAATATCTAAACTAGCGCATTAGAGCAAGAATAATAATAATATATAGAAACTAACAGCTAGCAGGTTATACCAATGAAGTAATGTTTTCTAAAGTGTACATGACATGGCAATTACCGACGATGATGTGTGTGAGCCGGCAAGCAAGTGTATGTGGAACATACGCATCATCGGTAATGGTGTTGGTGTCCTAACAGGCGAGATCATAATAGTTAAAGAAACACATGTAATGCGATGAGAACAACATGAATATAATGGAGAAACGAGTAGTAAACACAACATTGAGGAATATACTTATCTATATATGAGTCATACAGTTTTGGTGTTTGAAATAGCAAGAATCATGGTTTTTAGAAAAATAGGGGCTACGGTGTTTTTAAGAAAAGATATTTCCATTGAAAATCCGTAGCATCCCTTGGAATGTCTTTTGAAAATACTCACGATTCGTTAGTTTTTGAAAAAAGGTGTGACTCGAACCTAAATTCCGAGTCGATATACCTAGTAGTCGGCGATCCAGCCTCATAGCGTCGCGTACTGTATAATACATAGTACTACATCCTCGAGTTAAGAGTGCGGATCAATCATCATATCTATACCTTGTACGGTAAAATCCATCGTATGACATCCCAAAAATCGAGGGTATGGGTCAACTATCATATATAAATCATCACTCATATGGTATCATCATCAAACAATATCATGATCAGGGGTACTATTCTAAAGTCTCGTACATTCCAATATCATAATACATATCGTCGTATGTATGAATATACATCGCCCAATGATCCACTATAATACCATGTTATATATCATATCATGACTCAAACACATACCCGATCCCATATGCCCGATCATATCGACTCACCTCCAAGTATCATATACTATCCTCATCACCCGTGTATACGTATGTGTGTGTATACACCAACGCATCCACACACACACACATACACACACACATACATATAAACATATACACCCATAATCATCTCACGTGTGTGCATGTGCGTGTGTGTCAACCTTTACTCTAGGGTTTCGCGACTAAGAAACTAAACTAAAAGCACTCTCTTCCAATTATGCTAAATCTAACTTATGGTCTCCTAAAGCCTTTCTTGGTAAGTATTCACGTCTCACACTAACACATATGTATATATATCATTTTTGCATCCTACCCTACGAAAATTGCGGGGGTGCTATATGTCATCCACCCGACTTCCCCCGTAGATATACATCTACTCACCTTGATCCTCGCTTGCCGAAGTCGATGACGCGTGTTTTCCCTTGTCATCCTGAAGTCCATGCGAAGTACCTACATATCAAAAAATATATCGTATCGCATCAAAATCCAATTCAAAAACCGACACGACACGCGAAGTGCTCATAGTTTAGAACCTATAGTCTACGAATGCAAAAACAATCATAAAACCCTCGTCGTTGACGTACAAACGTCCAACGACCAAATCCACAATCAAAAGCCACAATCTATGTTTTCGAAATCGGAAAACCATTTCTAAAATCAACTCAAACGCTCCCAGATTTTGCCTCAGGTAATCTAGAACAAAAAAAACAATACAGTGGCTAAGTTATGAGGATTGTGAGCTACAGGCCAAAACCCAACATCAACAGCTAAAATCTGGCCGACCAATAGTGCTATAGTAACCGTCCCCGCCGGCCCAATTTTTGAATTTTGGTCTCGTTTTCTCGTGGTGGTCTCCTATTGGTCTAACTAGGTTAATGTATATGTTTAATTTTTTTTATAAAGGTCTCGGGTTGCTCTAGATTCCCTGTAGAACTCAAAAAAATCACAAAACCGACACAGAAAGTTTTTAAAGTCCATGTCTTCGGTTTTCTACAATAAGTGTTTGTCCAGAATTTACACAAAAGAGATTGTAGTGATGACTAAACCTTAATTACACCATCACCACTCATAGAATCCCCCAAACCTCATCTTGGAATTTTCAAAGCTCATTAATCCTCACTTAACAAATTCTAAACTAAATTAGAAGCTAAAGAAACTCAATTACTAAACTAATGGTGTAGGAAATACCTTATTTGGCAACTCAAGAATTTTCTTGAGTTGCTCAAAGTCTTCAAAGTCCAAACTTGATGCCTCCATAGGGTTGGTAGTGGTGTTAGGATCATTTTTTATTAAGGAATTATGGTGTTTTAGTGAGGATTTTGTGGTAGCCATGGGGGCTAGTGGAGGTGTTGGAGGTGGAAGGAGGAGAATGAGATGAAGGAGATGATGAAGAACAATGGAAACAAAGGAAGAGTTATGAGAATTTTCTAGAGATTTCTCACTCTCTCTCTCTCACACATCAACAATGATGCATGTCCCATCCCTCTTCTCTCTCTCATCTATTTCTTTTCTTTTCTTTTGTTTTAAACTCAAAACAAATCATAAAAAAATAAAAGAACCATGGTGCATTTAAATAAAAATGTAGCAAGTATTTCTGACATGCTTTGTTGCATGCTATGCACATAAACCGGATAAATGCAGAAATTTAGTGAAATACTAATCGAGTTCAGTGAATAACCCATATACAAATAATTGTATAATAGTTCATAAAATGCCCAAATCACATAAATACCTTCAAAACTAATAATTTATATTAATTTTCCAAACTATCGGTATATAGTTATACACTTTCATTAAAACCAATCTTTGTACTTCATAATATTCCTGAATTTTATTATTTTAATTATTTAAATTCTCAAAAATAATATTTTATTTCCTGAAATGTTACAAGTACAGCCCCGAGCCACATGGAGGCAGTGAGTGATTGTTAGGGATTCGTCTCTCCCGGTATTGGGAGATCAATATCGCATTGTGTTCGATTGGTCAGGACCATAAGACCTTGGCCAAGGCAGTTGGGATTTACCGATAGGTTAATCAGAAGTTTCTCGGATTGGACCTGAGCCACATCAGCACAAATTATCGGGTTATTAGGGTCTGACGTTTACCACCCCCTAGACCCGGTATTCGATTCTCATAGACGAAGAGACCGGACTGTACAGAGATTGTCACGGATAGGCTCAGTTGGAGTTTGGACGAGTTTACTCATCAGCCTTCCTTTTCGACAGGTACCTGGGTAGCCATTACGTGCAGCTAGTACCGCTGACGTGCTTGTGGTTAAACCCACTGCCAGCACATTGTTGAGTTTTTAGAGTCTCACACAGAAGGTTTCTCTGCCTCGGGCGAAACGATATAGAGGCCGTATGGTTTTACGGAAGGGTTCGATCATATACGTGTACTAGATACACGGATCATGATTCGGACGGATAATACTAGTGGGCTTTGGTTTAAGCCGGATCCTAGTATTATATTCTTGGATTATTTTCGTCTCTTTGTATTCGTATTTTTTGGAATACGGATACGGGTATGTATATACGGTGAGGGGTATTCTTGTAATCGTGCAAGATGCTTCTAGAAGAAGACACATCATTTTAGTTTTTATCATTTTGATTAAATGATTAATGAGGTGAAGGTATGGGGTGTTCATTTGTATTAAATGAAGTATGGATACTTGGTGACTCATGTAATGACTCATGATTTACTATTGAGGCAAGGTGACTTCAAGATATTTTGGTGAATTATTGGATACTCGATTATTCATAAGAATTAGCCATTCTTCATTCATTCTAACTTCAACACTCTCTCTCCTCCAAGCTTCTCTTCTTCTACCTCAAACCCTAATAGTCTCATGTGTTGAGAAACCTAGGGTTTTTGAGACAGAACAATCCATCATCACTCTCTACATTCTCTAGGCTACTTAGATTACCATACTAAGTAACCTAGTTACCTCGGTTTAGAGGTTGGAGCTCAAAGTAGACACTCTCGGGTGGATCATCTTTTACGCGAGAAGGCCGACGATCAAGCGCGATCCGTACACTCTTCAAGGAGCTAAAGGAGAGGATTGAAGACCCGAAGGACTTGAGCCTATATGTATAAATTTCTATCATAGTAGATAGAACCCTTTAGCTTGCTAGTTAGGTTTATGGTAGATCTGGTGTTAACGAGTTATTCTAGCGCCAGTTTAAATCGTTGTAAAATTTTTGTTCCACCGCCACGGATGATGGCCAAGGCGTTAGTGTAACCTAACAGGTGTATAGTAACGGAGAACTCTAAGTGGATTCCTTTACCGATTCGACCTTCCAGAGTGATAAGGATGACAGTAAGTCTGTCTCAGGTTTTGTCTTCACCCTCAATGGAGGGGAGGCCTATTGGAAGAGTTGTAAGAAAGATACCGTAGCAGACTCAATGATGGAGGCTGAATACATCGCTGCCAACGATGCTGCCAAAGAGACTGTCTGGATGAAGAAGTTCATTATTAAACTTGGTGTGGCTCCATCCATTGAGGTTCCAATACCTTTATATTTTGATAACAATGGAGCTGTGGCTTTGGCCAAGGAACCTCGGTCCTATCAGTGATCCAGACAAATTCTCAGGCGGTATCACCTGATCCGGGAGATAGTTGATCACCGTGAGATCGAGGTCAGGAGAGTAGATACGAAGGACAACACAGCGGATCCACTCACAAAGGCCCTTCCCCAGACACAGTTTGAGAGGCTTTTTGGGATGTTGGATTCATGATACTACAACAACTGGCCTTAGTGCAACTGGGAGATTATTTGGAATATGTATGCCTTAGAGGACATTATTGTATATTATAGTGGATGCTTGGACATATATATAAGCTATCTGGTTGCTCTTTATCTTAAAATGTACACTTATTTTAGTTTACTTTCTCTTTGATACATATTGATAAAGCCCTTAGGATGATGGCTTGACTACCAGGACTATGATGTAGATCATACTAGTGGGGCTTGTGTAGTCCATAAGCACATTCTTAATAGTTCCTAGTGGAGGGAATATCGAGACAGGGCATCGATATTTTAGAGTAGACTAGTGTGTACGTTTCTTGACCCTGTAAGGGGCGATGGTTGATCCCACAACCATTGGTATTTGATATCAAAGATTGTGCACAGGTGCTCATTGGAGAATGGGTACACCGAACAAGAGTCACCGAGAACTCCTAGATGGTACCATACCTATTGTCAGATAGCAGTTCTCTGGTGACACTTGTACAGATTAGTCTGTAGACCCGAGATCGTCATAGTGTCTTGTGTGGTTCCTATTGTGCTTTGATTTCCTCCCTATCACGGCTCAAAGGAGTCGTGAAAACAGGTGGATTTTGGGTACAGTCCCGAGTCACATGAAGGAAGTGAGCGATATGAGGGGTTTCGTCTCTCCCGGTAATGGGAGTTGATGTTGGGCTATGCTCGATTGGCTATAACAGCAAGTCCCTGGCCAGGGCTTATGAGATTTACTGGTAAGTGTTTGTTAGGAATATGTATGCCCTAGAGGCCATTATTGTATGATATAGTGGATGCTTGGACATATATATTTATAGAGGACTTTCTTTCTCGACATGATAGTATGCTATCTGGTTGCTCTTTATTTTAGAATGTACACTTGTATTTTTATATCGTCTCTCTGATGCATTTTGATAAAGCCCTTAAGATGTAGGCTTGACTACCAGGACTATGATACAGATTGTACTAGTGGGGCTTGTGTAGTTCGCAAGCACATTCTTTAACAGTTCCTAGTCGAGAGAGTATCGAGACAGGGCATCGATTTTCCAGAGTAGACTAGTCTTTACGTTTCTTGACCATGTATGGGGCGATGGTTGATCCCACAACTATTGGTGTTCGAAATCAATGATTGTGCACAGGTGCTCATTAGAGAATAGGAAACATCGAACAGGACTCGCCGAGAACTCCATGATGGTACTATACCTATCGTCAGATAGTAGTTCTCTGGTGACACTTGTACAGGTTAGTCTGTAGACCCGAGATCGTCATAGTGTCTTGTGTGGTTCCCACTATGCTTTGATTTCCTCCCTACCACGACTCAAAAAGGTCTTGCAAACAAGTGGATTTTGGGTACAGTCCCGAGTCACATAGAGGTAATGAGCGATAGGAGGGGTTTTGTCTCTCCCGGTATTGGGAGTTGATGTTGCGCTATGCTCGATTGGATATAACAGCAAGTCCCTGGTCATGGCTGTTGAGATTTACTGGTAAGTGTTATCAGTAGTTTCTCGAACGGTTTTAGGCCACACATCGGCATGACTTATCATGTTACCGGGGTCTGACGATTCCACCCTTACACTCGATATGTGACATATCAGACGAAGAGACTAGACTGTAGGATAAGTGTTGCTTATAGGCTCTACGGGAGTTTGGATAAGCTTGCTTGTTGATCTTCTATTCGTTCAATACCTGGCTAGCCGTTACGTCCAGCTAGTACCGCTGACGGCTTGTGGGTATCTGATGTGATCATTACCTACTGCCGGCGTATTGACGAGTCTTTAGAGTCCCATACAGAGCTTTCCTAGCTCAAGCGAAACGAAGTAGGGCACATATAGAGATATGTGCAGGAGCTTGATTAAATACGAGTATGTGATACCGTATTCTAATCTAGCTATATTTGATATCGGCCAGGTTATAGGTGATCTAACCTGATTATTGAATTAAATGTTGATTCAATGATTTTTGTATATGTTGTTTATTTATATTTGATATTAGCCGGATTATATTTGATAGTGCTGGATTATTGAACCAAGTGTTGTTTTAATAATTATGTGTGTGTGTGTGTGTTGTGTGTGTGTGTGTGTGTTATTAACTAATATTGAATATTTGCCGGTTTTATGTGATATAACCGGATTAATCTATAAAGTGTTGATTTAATAATGTGATATACATACATATACATACATACATATATATATATATATATATATATGATATTAGTCGGTTATATATGATATAATCGGATTATTAAATCAAGTGTTGATTTAATAATTTGGTATATATTTATATATTTGATATATATATATATATATATAAACTAATATTTTGCTCACTAAAGATTTTCTTCTCTTTATATATATAAATATACTTTGTATAATGGTTGATGATACATAGAACTAGAATGTGTGAGAATCACATATGAGGTTGAGATGAGATGATAATGGATTGATTTATGAATTAAAGAAAAAAAGAAACGAGTCATTTTTTCTTAGATGCTTGTGAAAGCCTTTAGAAGCCATGACTCATCACTTGTTCTTTATTTTATTCATAGATATTTTCCATCTCATCTAATCACTCTCCTCATGGTTCACTCTCTCTCATTGCAAGTTCACCCCCCTCATTCTCTCCACTGTAGAATTTTCTTGAGGTGAGAAAAGAAAAGAAAAAGAAGAAAAATAAAGGAGAATAATTCCTACTTCATCAACCTACACCAATCTATCCCATTAGTTTAGGTTGTTTGCTTCACTAATACCTTAATTAGTGAAGAGTGAGCTTGGGTGAGAGAGACTTCAAGGTGGATCATCTTAGGCATCGAAGACAATAAGCAACCTCGATCCTTTCTTCAAGTGGAGTCGAAGAAGAGTTCTAGGGACTACTATTTATTACTTTAGAAGTGAAGGACCGGTCTACAAAGGTTGTAAACCATCTTCATTTAGTTTAGATCTTGTTTGCTTACATTATAACCCTAATTCTCTAGTTCGATTCCAGGTTAGTATACTTAGACCTCTAGTATTTTTAAAATTGCATACTTGATGTTTATTGAAACCTAATAGAGGTACTAAGACATGCTTTCATGATATCAGAGTCAAGATAGTGACTTAGGCGATATCTAGACGACGTTAAAGTGTTCGATCGATATTTTAGAACTCGAAATTTGTAGTTTCTGTCCAAATTTTCAAAAGTTGAATTTTTCACCATTAAAAATGCCCAGAAAATCTTGCAGGCTTTTCTATGGAGGTACCAACAATACAAGCCCCTAACTCCACTAGATGGCCGTGGAACCGCCGCCTTTAGCTTATATTGGCCGCGGTTTCGCGGTTCATTGGTAGAGTTAGGAGTCGTTTTTTCTTGTACTGCTTCATTTTAACATTCTGGGTTTTCTGGAAATTTTTAATGAGGCTCAAGTAGTAGAGGTCTCTGTGAATTGGTGGCGTTTGAAATATCGATCGAAGTGTTTAACATCGTCTAGATTGCTTTGGATATGTGATACAATTTTTGGAATGCAGATTGATTAGTTTTTTGAAAACTAGTTAACGATGTAAATCTCGCGTTTTAGTCTCAAGTGATGGAGTTCCACGGAGTTTCGATTCGGATCAAAACTCCATCGTAATCTCTTATCGTATGTGAATAGTCGCCGGGAGACAATAGTAGACTGCCACGCCCTATAGCCCCGACCAGGTGGCTATAGGAGAACCCCATGGCCAAAAGAATTTGTTCGGGTGATGCGGCCTCAGTGTTCCACCCTAGTGCACTTCATTGACGGCCTGGGGGCGTGGCCATCTACTAATGTTCCCAACTAGCATTCGATCATTAATCGGGAATCTTTTTGAATTGCCTGATTTATTTTTGAAAAGTGTTTTCAATTCGAGACTTAAATGTAAGGTTTATCGGGTTAGGCATGAAATCTGGAATATGAGATAATCCGGGTTTATTGTAAAGTTTTAAAAATCGTTTTGGTGAATTTTCCGATAATCAGTAAAATAACCCGTGTTTCCGTAAAAACCAAGATATAATTATTTTTCCACATGAACTTAAATATACCTATTCTAGCTATGAAATTTGCTAGTATTTGGTATTTATTTAGTCACTTATAAATTTCTAGTTTAATTAAATATTTTTCTTAATTAATTATTTTAAATATTATTTTAAGCTTTCACTTAAATATTTAATTAGTGTAAATTACAAATGAGAATGGGTTAATCATATATCAGTGAACCATGACCACTTAAAACCTAGTTTTTAACATGCTTATTCTTTCTACTTTTGTTTCCATGGTTCTAAAGAACTCTAGGGTTTTATAGAAAAGAAAATTTTAAAAAGAAAATAATAAACAAAGAAGTATGGGCATGTGACTTAAGGCATAGGGATTTTCTTGACTTGACCAAACCACACACCTCACTCTCTCTCCCCTCTTCTCAGATCTGGCCGAGCCTAGTGGCTGCAACTCCACCATTTTTCCCCACTTCAATCCCTCTCAAAAATTCTTCATTTTGCTTCAAAAATCAATACAAACTCTAACAAATTCTTCATTAAACCATTACCCAATATTGCTTGTCCCAAGCTAGCTTGAATCTTGAAGTAAGAGAGCAATTTGGGAGGCTAAGTTTGCATGTTAGATCTCTTTTTTGTTGAGGTATAATCCTAACCTAATGGTTAATTGTTGATTAATTACTTCAATTTAATTTATTTTGGTGTTTAAATATGGTTCTATTTGCAAATTTGAAATTTCAAGAAAGGGGTTTTGAACGAATGTTAGGGTTTTCATCACTTGATCTTGTTGCAATGTGTAGTTTCACATCTTAAGACATGCAAAATCCGAACTAGATGTTAATTTTCTAATTGTTACTTTTAAATTATCTAAATTGAATAATCTAGTAAACTAATTTCATGTTTAATCTAAGTGGGTGAGATTAAAAATCTAGTTAATATTTGTGAAGCCTAAGTAACATTTTAAATGAATATTTGTGGCTACTAGTTTTGCTAAACCATATAGTTTTTCACTAAAATGGTTAAGTGATGCTTACTAGGTTTTTGGATTTAATCGATTTTAAGTATGTTTGAGGTTGGAATGGTCTATAACCTTTTTCCCTAAAATATTAATGTGTTGTGAATGCGCGAATGGGCTTTAGGCTTGGTGGTTTCCATGTATAGCGACCCTAGTTGTGGTTCGTGGCGTTGTTGCGAGCGCATTTTGTGCACCAAGTGCTGTGCGCGTCTAGTTAGTGCGCATGGTTGACTTATATCGTTTATTTCTGTGACTATTCATATATCTATCCTCTAATTTACTTGTGTGCGATTCTAGGATCAGGTGCAGAAGCGTCGGATGTGTCGCGGAAAGGCAAGGCTGAGATCGGATCAGATTAGCCGAAGTGTCCCGGTGAGTAGATGTACACATCTATATGGGAATCGTCTGGATGGCGCAGGACGCCTGATAGTTAGAATTTCTAGTAGTACTTAGATTTATATGCGTAGTTTCCTAGTTATTCATCTCATTGCATCGCATCATCTTACATACATACATATATATACATATATATATATATCATCTCATAGGACGCTTGTACCATTACCATTGGTCCATGCCGCACGTGCACTATTCATGCAAACACACACGCCATTGGTAATTGCTATGTCACGAGCACTGTAGAACTTGTTTAAATCAGTATCTGAACATCTCATTAATTATGATATGTAACTTGTTGTATATTCATTTCATTAGGATGGATACATAAGATTGCTAGTCATATGTATATACCTCATTGCATCATCATCCATGCATCGTTTTCTTGTCACATTGTATATCATATTAGTGATACCATGGACATTCATCTTCACAGACATGTTTACATAATGTGATTCTTCTTAAGGATTTCAGTACTTATAAGATTTCTGGATTTTAGGGGAAAACCGCAAGAATTTTATAAACTTATTATCCTTTTAAAAATGCAAGTTGCGGTTTCCTCATGATATGATGTATATGTCGTCCACCATAAGTTTTCCGGATTTCTGTTGGTTGTCGAGACCCGATTCGAGGAGGATGATGAACCGTCTTGGGTACATGGTGGACCCGATATGGTACCTCGGGACGAGAGTGTTTTTGTTGGTATGACGATGAGACTGGCAGGAGAGAACTACCTACTGGTGATGTCTGACGTGGCGGATATCCGGAAGATACTGACGTGGTCGTGAGATTAGATGTGTCACGTCCCGAAAGTACAGAATATGACCGGCACTTAAACTACGAAACGTCTCAAGGCGTACGTAATCTAAGTAAGCCGAAAACCCAGAAATCCAAACCAAGAAAAGTAGTGGATTGAAGGAAAAACCAACTAGAAGCAAGTAGTTTTAATAGCATAAGCCGAATTATGCGTTTTAAAAAAACATCATGTATTTTCTGAAAATTTCGGCAGAGTCTCCTTTGGAAATACTGGCCCCCAAACGGGATACAACATGAATAATATACGAAATCAATAAAAAGGCATCCCCAAGCGAGAGCTAGCTCTTCGTCAATCGACGGTCACAACCATAAAAGCAATATAATATACAACGCCAAGGGCGAGGATCAAAACTCAAAAGGAAACTCAAAACAGCAAGAAAATCCATAGGAATACAACGCGCGACTCTAAGGTCGAAAGAATAAACATTACTGGTCTCTATCTCTAAAATAAATACATGTTTGGTTGATGGAACTTCTAGATACAACAGAATAATAATATACAAGGTATAATAATGGGTACGATACAAATAAACCCACCTACTAGCAAGTCACCCGAAAAGAAGCAGTGCCAGCAAAACCGTAATGAAACCTGTACGGCAAAACCTGCAAGAACTATGGCACAACGGGGGTGAGTTGCCAACTCATGAATAGAATACATCTACGAACAGGAATCGCATGTACGATGCAATCCTAGGTCATACGATCATAATATATAATCCTCAAATATAAAAGCTGCAGCCTATAACAATGGCTAGGGTAAATATCTAACCCAAGCGTAATCCCATGTACCCGTGTCAGTGTCTCAGGTAGCAATATATCATATGGATGCGTTATGAATGCATGAAAACAGAATACATGAAACTGAAGAAACTGCTTTCATAACTTAGTGAGATTTTTGTATATTTAAAATGAGGTCTCATAATGAAATCAGCATAAACAGTGTCTAGCATCGACACAAAACAAGTATCCAAATATCTCGATATCTCTGTGTCGCAATCTCTGTACCTCAATATCTTAAATATCTCTATATGTCTCAATCTCACTATCTAGGGCGCCGTCAGTCCATACCGGCCCCTAATATCCATCTCAAGACCACGACGGTATCCTCCGGATATCCGACGCGTCGGGTAAAATCATCGGTAGGTAGTGCTCCCCTGCCAGGCTCACATCGTCATCACCACGAACTTCTTGCTCCGGGGTACCTTACCGGGTCCACCATGTACCCGAAACGGTTCATCCGTCTCCTCGAATCGGGTCTCGAAATCCATCAGCAAACTCATGGTGGACGACTCATACATCATGGGAAAACCGCGCTTTTCATTTAAAAAGAGAGAGAAGAAGTTTGTATAAGTTTTGCGGTTTTCCCCCAAATCTAGAAAATCTCCTGGAAATCCGAATCCAAAACCTCAATAGCACGTAAAATAGTGAATATATGCATGAGAATCCATGAATGCGGCATAACAATGAATAACAGTATGCATGAAGTGACAAGTAATAACTACAATGTCCAAACTGGCATATAAGGCAAGTACACTAATATCATGTCAAAACTATTATCTAACAAGCTAAGTCAAGCAATAATATTCTCTAAGTGTACGTGACATGACAATTACCGATGAAGATGTGTGTGAGCCGGCAAGTAAGTGTACGCGGTACATACGTATCATCGGTAATGGTGCTGGTGTCCTAATAGCATGATATCAATAATGGAATATGAATCACAATAAGCATGCGATGCGGAGCAACAGCAATAATGAGCGGGAGCTAAATACTAGACACAACGATAACAAATCTATATTCAATATAAATCTAGTCTAACAACTACACTAAACTAAAGGGCTAAGCTGGAAACCGCCTAACCTCTGAGTCGATACATATACCTACATGTATATGTTAGTCGGTGATCCTGCCTCAATAATATCACATTCGATACCATATCTATAATCAGACATTCCCAAGTCAAGAGTGCGGATCAAACATCAATATATAGCTCGTACGTAAATCCGTCGTATGGCATCCCCAAATCTGGGTACAGGTCAGTATCGCATTCATCAAATTAATCATTTGGTATCCTCTTTATCAAAGATCATAATCCGGGGTACTGATCTACGTCTAGTACAGTACTAATATCATCAATCTAATCATGATCTGATTGCAGATCTACAGCCTCATACAAACCGATATCATCATCATATATCGTCATAAAGAGGTATACATCGCCTAATGCGACCTATTATGAATATCTTAACATATCTTATCTCATATCACGATCACATGTCAACCATTCAATGTATAACACTATTCACATGTATAGTCGTCCCAAGATCCACTATAACATCAGGACGTATCTCAAGTACGAATCCTGCCATATCACCGTTCTCTCGGTCTCAATCAAATCTTATTGACTCACCACGAATCCCAAATACTATCCTCAAATCCAGTATGTGAACACATAGTCCCATACCCATGTGAACACATAACTATATAACCCCGTATAAGCACATATGAAAGAAGAATGTATGCAAGTATGGCTGTGTGTGTAAATGCGGTGCAACCTCTACTGTAGGGTCTCGCAATACTAAACCTATCCAATCACACCTAAAATCTATCTTTATCATCAATAAACTCAATAATATATAATCAATATATATGTGTGTATACGTATTCGTATACATCACCACGAACTGCGGGGGTGCTATACGCCATCCACCCGACTTCTCCCCATAGATATAAATCTACTCAACTGGTCCTTGCTCGCCGATGCCGACGTCGCCACGCGCTTGCTTGTCGTCTCTAAGTCCATACCTACATATCATAACGCACCGTATCGCATTAAAATCCGACTCATGACCAAAACGACACACGAATCCCACATAGGTCAAAACCTATGGTTGCTTTCACAAATCAACTCAAACACCCTCGACATCGGCGTACAAATGCCGATTGATCAAGAAAATATCGAACGTAACAATCATGGTTTCACAAATCACTAATTATATATGAAATAGGATTTAAATCATCAAAACATTAAAATTAATCAATTCATTTTATTTCTCAAAAACCTAGTTAGCAAAAGTTTTCGTTTTAATTCGAAACTTGATGTTTTAACAAAACTAATGCCCAATATATTCACTAAATATCTTAATTAGGTCATATAAACCACTTCTATATTTTTATGACTCTAATTTGTAAAAGTTCAAAAATTCTAGTTTGCAATTATCCAATTTTAACAATTTTATAGCAAAAATGCCCAAACAACAATCTAGCTTGGATTTGAATAAACTAAAATATTAAACCACAATTTATAATGTTAATAATGTGATAAAACCCCTAACCATATTTTTAATCTCACATTCTAATTCAATTTTAAAAAAACTAGTAAGCATGAATACAAGAAAATTGACGCAACCATCGCGGATTTGCGACAAAAAGACTACAATCTAGCATGAACAACCAATCCACACTCCAATAATCCTCATGCAATACTTCAATTCCCATTTCCAAAATCAACCCCTTCTCTTGATTTTTTTATAAACTAGCAGCAACAACAATTTCACACTTTAGATAACTAATTTAGCATATACAAGCTACAATTTAACCATTAGATAGAAATTATACCTCCAAGTTTGAAACCCTAGGTTGCTCTAGCCAGCAAGGACACCTCTTTTCTCCATGCTTTAAACCAATTTGAGTGTGAGGAGGGATAGAATTAGGATTTGCTTTGAATTTCTGAAGAAATTGTGCATTTTTTTATGTGTTTTGAGATGAAATTTGAGGCCAAAAGAGATGGAAACATGGGGAAAAATGGGGCTGTTGCAGCTCAGATTCGGCCAACGGAGGAATGGGGAAAGGGTGAGGGAATTGGTGAAAAATTTCCAAGTCAAAGCCCTCCCAAATTACCATAATACCCCCACCTACTTTACTATATATAAAATCCCTTATTTTAACCCATTTCTTCACATGGATGAAGACAACAAGAGAGGAGGAGAAAGTGGGCTGATGCTATAGATGGTGTGGTCGGCCATGGTTGAGGGGTGAGGAATGTGTGAGGTTGCAAAGAAAATTTCATGCAGAAAGAACCTCTCAAGTTACCAAATTGCAAGTTTTAGTTAAATTATTTAAATTTTAGTTTTCCCTTAATTATAACCAATTAGAACTTGAAATAAATTGCTAAAAATTTATATTACAACTAGATTTTAGTTGTCAAGGTTCTATAGTGTGTAATTAGCATATTCTAATTTGTATTTATCGCTAATTTAATGTATTTTTAACAGAAAAAGGGTAAGCGCTTTCAGTCAGTTATCTTCCAAGCGAGCTAGTAGCAATAATTGCTATCCCAGTGACGGGCGAAGGATCTTTTGAAATCTGATCAGTGACCTGTCGGAAAGGAGGGAGGTCTTGTCGAAAGCAAGAAAAGGAATGTCTTAGCTTACTCTAATTTCAAATAAAGCTTTTTCGCGCTCTTGGTCGGGCCTCTAACAAGTTAAAATAATATTAAAATAATTAAATCCGGAATTTTTTTTCAGAAAATCAGAAATTTTACCAGTGGCTCAATAAACACTAAACACTAGCAATTTCATAGCTAGAATATGTATTTTTAATTTTATAATAAAGATATTTATATTTTGACTTTTTACAGAAAACCCCCTTATTTTATCGATTTTTCGAAATTTCACCGAAACGATTTTCAAAACGTTACAATCTTCCCACCTTAAAGAAAGTCGGTTCCCGAATTTAAATTAAAACTCCCCCCAAATACTAAAACATTTCAGCGAAACCATCAAGCTGTCGGGGCTCCGAAACCATAAGTACATAAAACAAATCGTAGCGCAACGCATGCGCATGAAAAATGAGCCTATAACTCAAAATCAAACTCCATCCAGCATCCTGCAATCATCGGAGTCATGGGGAAGACATCAATGTCAACATCCAATATGAAAACCAACATGATATACATCATTAAAACATCTGGAAGCAATGCATGCCAATCCTTTTTTTTTTCAAATCGCTGTGCGATGTGTGTATCACTGCACAGTGGCGGACGTCCATTATGAGAAAATAACTATATAGATATATATATATCCTTTCTTTAACATACACGTCCCGCCGTTTTGAAAACAATTTAGAAGGGTTTCCTTGTTTTAAAACGTTTCGTGTCATATCAGACACGTAGGAAAATACTGAGACTATAGCTCGTTTTTTGGAAACCCCTTCGATTACTATCAATGCATGCAAAATATATTCAGGTATTGTCCTCTGACTAGTCTTGCTCAGTACGAAAACAATAATAACATCATAAAAACGTACTGCTCCATAAGAAATCAATCCCAAAATATGCACATGAATACTAAGTGCGTCTGGTGCGCACGGAAATCAAAATCCATGAATGTGCCTTACATGCGCACAGAAACAATATCTAAGTGCATCGGGTGTGCACGAAACATCTGTCAAGGGCAACAGGTGTGCCTGACAGCAAAAACAGGTGCATCTGACATGCATGAAGAATCTCGATTTAGTGCATATGGTGTGCACCAAAATCGTATCTCATAACATACGCCCAACATACACGAAAACCCAAATCAGGTGCACAAGGTGCACAAAACAAATATCGAACATCACCATCGAAATCGAAGTCCAGTGCAACTGTAGTGCACAAAATACGTACCACTGCACTACAAGCATATGTGAACTATACCGAGTGCAAAAACCAAATCGTATGCGTATATACGATAAATCAACTCAACTGTATGAAATCCATATAATCACAAACATGAGAAACCAAGGCATGAAAACTATCTCAAGTGCAACAACTGTGCAAAAATCGTAAATACTCAGTAGATGCAACCATGGTGCATGAAAACAATATCATGAAACTCAATCATCAAAACCAAATCATGCGAATAGATCGCTCAAAATACCTAAATCAAGTATGGCGGAATAGTCCCGCTCAAGCACATCCTCCAAGAATCTCTGGCCAACTGTCATGGTCACTCATAGCATGTCTCGTCGATGATCCTGAACCCTGACCTGCCGGTGTGCGTAACATGACCACTCCTGGGTCCAAGTCTTCTCGTAATTCATTCCAGAAAGGTCCTGTCGAGATCTCTCCCAAATCTCGTCTCTGCCGAACTGTCCGGAAGTCATCGTCCCTTACTAGATTTGTTCTCGTTCCGGAACGGCTTCATACTCATCGCGACTCCTTCTGGAAGGTATATCCAAGTACAATGCCTCGGCATACGTATCGCATCTCTGATGTCGGCGGAGTGGAACGTCGCCTCATCAAGATCTCGTACGAACCTCTTACTCCACTTTCTCTAATGTTGACTGCTTCGGACTCATTTCGTCGTGGCTGCATGGACTGAGCTCCAATGGCTATCCTCGTATCTGGAGTCTCCCAAAAAATGCATCTCACCACCTAACATCCGAATGAAGTCGAACCATTCGATCGATTCGTCAAAACCTCATAATCCCCCAAGAGCTCAACATCTTGGGTACAGTTTAACAGTATCGAGTACATACCACAACATCGATGGTCCAGCCGTAGAAGGGCAAACCCAAGCCTCACTAATGGCGCCGCGGAACTGCCGCAAACCCTAAGGTTCAAAGGCTTTAACACGGTCATTAAGTCGAGTTTGGGTTTCATTCTTCTAGAGGGTCCATAGAATTGCCTGCATGTCTTTCCGAATACTTTAAACTTGGAATAATAGGTTTCTGACATTCGATCGTCTCTATCGACTCTCAACGTATCCGCGTGAAGTCGTCTCTAGCTGGAATCAATCTATCTGATGACCTCGCATCCGGGTAGCGAACGAACCACATGTCGTAGTCATTCATCCTCGGTGACTAGCGACCTTCTCTCTTCTCTTAGTACAACTCATACTGCAATAGCTCCAACATCTGGGGCAATATCTCGTCGTTCGCAGCAACAACTGGCTCACTCGTCTGCACGCTGAACCGTGCCTTAATCATCATGAATAAGCAATACATCAACGGTCATCAAAATCTGGTTGTCCTCTATCAGTAGCTCAATCCTCTAGGGCTGATCTGCATGTCTGAGTAATCTCATACAGCGATCCATCCAACGATCGTGGCGCAAACACAATAAAAAGACACATCTCTGCAATCGTGTGTCGCCGGAATTACGCCCTGGTCATTCCTCGTTCGTGATGAGCTCGTGTTGACCGCAACTCTAGTCGTAGCTCTCCCTGCCCGTAATCGTGGCAGCAAAACCATAACTGGTACCGATGAGGCTAAATCAGGAATGAATATAATATTGAACAAAGAAATGTACATCTAAGGCTTCTTAAGTGGAGTAGCGTATCGTAAGTATGCCGCGGAACATACCCACGGTACGTCACTCTACTTTAGTCACCTATTCCATCAACCAAGGGTCATCCTACGCTCTAAAGGTAAAACCTAACGCTCTGATACTAACTTTGTCACATCCCGAAAGTACGGAATATGACCGGCACTAAAACTACGAAACTTCTCGAGGCGTACGTAATCTAAGTAAGCCGAAAACCCAGAAATCCAAACCAAGAAAAGTAGTGGAGTGAAGGAAAACCAACTAAAAGCAAGTAGTTTTAATAGCATAAGACGAATTATGCGTTTTAAAAAAACATCAAGTATTTCTGAAAATTTCGGCAGAGTCTCATTTGTAAATACTGGCCCCCAAACGGGATACAACATGAATAGTATACGAAATCAATAAAAAGGCATCCCCAAGCGGGAGCTAGCTCTTCGTCAATCGACGGTCACAACCACAAAAGCAATATAATATACAACGCCAAGGGCGAGGATCAAAACTCAAAAGGAAACTCAAAACAGCAAGAAAATCCATAGGAATACAACGCACGACTCTAAGGTCGAAAGAATAAACATTACTTGTTTCTATCTCTAAAACAAATACATGTTTGGTTGATGGAACTTCTAGATACAACAGAATAATAATATACAAGGTATAATAATGGGTACGATACAAATAAACCCACCTACTAGCAAGTCACCCGAAAAGAAGCAGTGCCAGCAAAGCCGTAATGAAATCTGTATGGCAAAACCTGCAAGAACTGTAGCACAACAGGGGTGAGTTGCCAACTCGTGAATAGAATACATCTACGAACAGGAATCGCATATATGACGCAATCCTAGGTCATACGATTATAATATATAATCCTCAAATATAAAAGCTGCAGCCTATAACAATGGCTAGGGTAAATATCTAACCCAAGTGTAATCCCATGTGCCCGTGTCAGTGCCTCAGGTAGAAATATATCATATGGATGCGGTATGAATGCATGAAAACAGAATACATGAAACTGAAGAAACTGCTTTCATAACTTAGTGAGATTTTTGTATATTTAAAATGAGGTATCATAATGAAATCAGCATAAACAGTGTCTAGCATCGACACAAAACAAGTATCCAAATATCTCGATATCTCTGTGTCGCAATCTTTATACCTCAATATTTCAAATATCTCTGTATGTCTCAATCTCACTATCTAGGGCGTCGTCAGTCCAGACCGGCCCCTAATATCCATCTCAAGACCATTACGGTATCCTCCAGATATTCTACGCGTCGGGTAAAATCACCGTTAGGTAGTGTTCCCCTGCCAGGCTCACATCGTCCTCACCACGCGCTTCTTGCCCCGGGGTACCTTACCGGGGCCACCACATACCCGAAATGGTTCATCCGTCTCCATGAATCGGGTCTCGAAATCCCTCAGCAAACTCATGGTGGACGGCTCATACATCATGGGAAAACCGCGCTTTTCATTTAAAAAGAGAGAGAAGAAGTTTGTATAAGTTTTGCGGTTTTCCCCCAAATCCAGAAAATCTCTTAGAAATCCGAATCCAAAACCTCAATAGCACGTAAAATAGTGAATATATGCATAACAATGAATAACAGTATGCATGAAGTGACAAGTAATAACTACAATGTCCAAACTGGCATATAAGGCAAGTACACTAATATCATGTCAAAATTATTATCTAACAAGCTAAGTCAAGCAATAATATTCTCTAAGTGTATGTGACATGGCAATTACCGATGAAGATGTGTGTGAGCCGGCAAGTAAGTGTACGTGGTACATACGCATCATCAATAATGGAATATGAATCACAATATGTATGAGATGCGGAGCAACAATAATAATGAGCGGGAGCTAAATACCAGACAGAAAGATAACAAATCTATATTCAATATAAATCTAGTCTAACAACTACACTAAACTAAAGGGCTAAGCTAACTGGCTACTGAAGGTAAGGAAACCGGCTAACCTCTGAGTCGATACATATAACTACATGTATATGTTAGTCGGTGATCCTTCCTCAATAATATCACATCCGATACCATATCTATAATCAGACATTCCCAAGTCAAGAGTGCGGATCAAACATCAATATATAGCTCGTACGTAAATCTATCGTACGGCATCCCCAAATCTGGGTACAGGTCAGTATCACATTCATCAAATTAATCAATTGGTATCCTCTTTACCAAAGATCATAATCCGGGGTACTGATCTACGTTTAGTACAATACTAATATCATCAATATAATCATGATCTGACTGCTGATCTACAGCCTCATACAAACCGATATCATCATCATATACCTTCATAAAGAGGTATACATCTCCTAATGTGACCTATTATGAATATCTTAACATATCTTATCTTATATCACGATCACATGTCAACCATTCAATGTATAACACTATTCATATGTATCGTCGTCCCAAGATCCGCTATAACATCAGGACGTATCTCAAGTACGAATCCTGCCATATCACCGTTCTCGCGGTCTCAATCAAATCTTATCTACTCATAACAAATCCCAAGCACTATCCTCAAATCCAGTATGTGAACACGTAGGCCCATACCCATGTGAACACAAAACTATATAACCCCGTATAAGCACATATGAAAGAAGAATGTATGCAAGTATGGGTGTGTGTGTAAATGCGGTGCAACCTCTACTCTAGGGTCTCGCAATATTAAACCTATCCAATCACACCTAAAATCTATCTTTATCATCAATAAACTCAACAATATATAATCAATATATATGTGTGTATACGTATTCGTATACATCGCCACGAACTGCGGGGGTGCTATACTCCATCCACCCGACTTCTTCCCGTAGATATAAATCTACTCACTTGGTCCTTGCTCGCCGGTGCCGATGTCGCCACGCGCTTGCTTGTCGTCTCGAAGTCCACATGGGGTACCTACATATCATAACGAACCGTATCGCATTAAAATTCGACTCATGACCAAAACGACACACGAATCCCACCTAGGTCAAAACCTATGGTTGCTTTCACAAATCAACTTAAACACCCTCGACATCGGCGTACAAATGCCGATTGATCGAGAAAATATCAAGCGTACTAATCATGGTTTCACAAATCTCTAATTATATATGAAATAGGATTTAAATCATCAAAACTTTAAAATTAATCAATTCGTCTTATTTCTCAAAAACCTAGTTAGAAAAAAAATTCGTTTTAATTCGAAACTTGATGTTTTAACAAAACTAATGCCCAATATATTCACTAAATATCTTAATTAGGTCATATAAACCACTTCTATATTTTTATGAAACTAATTTGTAAAAATTCAAAAATTCTAGTTTGCAATTATCCAATTTTATAGCAAAAATGCCCAAACAACAATCTAGTTTGGATTTGCATAAACTAAAATATTAAACCACAATTTATAATGTTAATAATGTGATAAAAACCCTAACCATATTTTTAATCTCACATTCTAATTCAATTTTAAAAAAACTAGTAAGCATGAATACAAGAAAATTGACGCAACCATCGCGGATTTGCGACAAAAAGACTACAATGTAGGATGAACAACCAATCCACACCACAAGCAATCTACCACACTCAAATAATCCTCATGCAATGCTTCAATTCCCATTTCCAAAATCAACCCCTTCTCTTGATTTTTTATAAACTAGCAACAGCAACAATTTCACACTTTAGATAACTAATTTAGCATATACAAGCTACAATTTAACCATAAGATATAAATTATACCTCCAAGTTTGAAACCCTAGGTTGCTTTAGCCACCAAAGACACCTCCTTTCTCCATGCTTTAAACCAATTTGGGTGTGAGGAAGGATAGAATTAGGATTTTCTTTGAATTTGTGAAGAAATTGTGCATTTTTTTAATGTGTTTTGAGATGAAATTTGAGGCCAAAAGAGATGGGAACATGGGGGGAGGGGGAAATGGGGCTGCTGCAGCTCAGATTCGGCCAAGGGAGTAATGGGGAAAGGGTGAGGGAATTGGTGAAAAATTTCCAAGTCAAAGCCCTCCCAAATTACCATAATACCCCCACCTACTTTACTATATATAAAAACCCTTATTTTAACCCATTTCTTCATATGGATGAAGACAACAAGAGAGGGGGAGAAAGTGGGATGATGTTAGAGATGGTGGGGCCGGCCATTGTTGAGGGGTGAGGAATGTGTGAGGTTGCAAAGAAAATTTCATGCCAAAAGAACCCCTCAAGTTACCAAATTGCAAGTTTTAGTTAAATTATTTAAATTTTAGTTTTCCCTTAATTATAACCAATTAGAACTTGAAATAAATTGCTAAAAATTTATATTACAACTAGATTTTAGTTGTCAAGGTTCTATAGTTTGTAATTAGCCTATTCAAATTTGTATTTATCGCTAATTTAATGTATTTTTAACAGCTTAAAATAATATTAAAATAATTAAATTCGGAAAATTTTTCAGAAAATCAGAAATTTTACCAGTGGCTCAATAAACACTAAACACTAGCAATTTCATAGCTATAATATGTATTTTTAATTTTATAATAAAGATATTTATATTTTGATTTTTTACAGAAAACCCCCCTTATTTTACCGATTTTTCGAAATTTCACCGAAACAATTTTCAAAACGTTACAAGATGATATGGGCCGATCCGGACCGACGGAGCCCGAGATATTACGACATTGAGATATTGAGACATTGAGATGTTGAGATGTTGAGATATTGGGATATGTGTATATTGTGTCGATGATTGACATGGATTTTCTGTTGATTTCATTGATGATACTTCAGTTTATTGCACAGTGGTTTTTCTAAGATAAGAACAAAGATTTTCTCATACCAGACTTGTTCAGGTTTCGTGTTTGATTAAGCATTCATGTAAGTACATCATATCATATTAGTATATATGTAGGCATAGTCACAATTTCGTCGTTCGCGTATAATTCGGCGAGGTAGAAAATTCGGATTCGGAGAACTATTCGGAAAAAATCGGTAGCTATTCGGAAAAGATTCGGTAAGTGTTCGGGAAAGGATCGGGAAGGATTTCGAGCAAGAAATTAATATATGAGACGCTAGGTTTTGATTTTATGAATTATTTGCTGTTTTTTGAATTATTCGCCATTTTTTCACATAATTCGGGAATAATTCGTGAATTATTCACGAATTATTTAGTCCGCCGATTAATTCGGCGATTAAGTCGGCAGATCAAAAATTCATGAATAATTCACGAATTATGTGACTATTGTTGGGTTTTCCTTGCACCTAGTCTATGGTTTGGTAGTATCACTCATGCCACATTAAAAATTAGAGAGGTACAAAGCAAACAAACTAAGAATCTTTACTAGTATATTTAGGGTAACAAGTTTTGTATCACATACAAAGAACAATCTATCACTAAGAGTAGAGATTACAACCTTTGTAGTCTCTCTTTGGTGACTTCTTGAACCATTGAGAGTTTGGAACGGATCGCTACCAACCTTCCATGTCCACGATTATCCATCCGAAGTCCCTTTGCCCAAAGCTCCTTCCTTTACTTGATCCATGGAAGAAGTGTAGCAAACACCCTATACAAATGGGCTAGATGTGTGTAGAATGATGAGGTGGTTTGTATTCTCTAATCAAAACTCTTTCTTTTTAACTAACTCACTCAAATGAAAACTCAAGAGAGGGAGGAAGAAGAAGATGATGGCAAAGCTCAAGCTAGAAAGCTTTTGTGATGAATAATAAAACTAAAATTGAGATGAGAATGAAATAATCATATTAAATCCTTCTCTCCTAAAACCATGGTTAGTTAATATCTAGATATTTTACATTGAGGTAAATAGACAAAAGAGAATTAACTCATGGTTAAATGTTAGGTCAAGAATGGTCAAAAAGTCAAAGCAAGATAAAAATTAACCATGAGTGAATTATCTTTAAATTTAACTCATATATATATATATATATATATATATATATATATATATATATATATATATATATATATATATATATATATATATATATATAAACAACCATGTGAGTCTTGCATTGCCACCATATAGTGCATCATCAACCATGACACTATGCATCTATGTGTCCATGCACATCAACATGTGCATTCATGCATTCATACATCTTCTTCAAAGAAAAGGGTTTAAATAAAGAATTAAACTAAAAGTCAAATGTTAAATCAACATTTGATTTAAAAATCCGGTCATATCACATACGACCCGACCAATAGAAAAATGCCCGATTAACATACGGTATCACATACTCGCATTCAATCGGGTCCCGCGCATATCTCATATGCACACCACATCGTTTTGCCTGAGCTATGAAACTCCTGTGTAGGACTCTAAGACTCGTCAATACTCCGGCTGTAGGTGATGATCATATCAAACACCCACAAGCCACAAGCGGTCAGCTAAACGTAACGGACACCCGGGTATTGAGCGATAAGAAGAAAACCAGCGAAGCTGTCAAAACTCCCGTCGAGCCAATCAGTAACACTACCGTATAGTCCGGTCTCCTCGTCTGATATGTCGCATATCCAGTTTAGGGGTGGTAAACGTCAGACCCCAATAACCGATAAGTCATGCCGATATGAGGCTCATAACGGGTTGAGAAATTACTGATAACACTTACCAGTAAATCTCTAAATCAGCCCTAGCCAGGGACTTTCCTGTTATGGCCAATCGAGCACAGCGCGACATCAACCCCCAATACCGGGAGAGACCAAAACCCTTCCTATCGCACATTGCCTCAATGTGACTCGGGACTGTGCCCAAAAACCACCATTTTGCACATGCTCTTGAACGTAGTAAGGTGGAAATCAAAGCACAGTGGGAATCAAACAAGACTCTATGACGATCTCGGGTATACAGACTAACCTGTACCAGTGTCTCCAGAGAACTGCTATCTGACGTCAGGTATAATACCATCTAGGAGTTTTCGGCGAGTCCGTCCAGTGTACCCAGTCTCCACTGAGCACCCGTATACCATCTCTGATGTTAAACAACAATGGATATGGGATCATCCATCGTCCATCTCATGGGTCGAGAATCGTATACGCTAGTCTACACTGGTATATCGATGCCCTGTCTCGATACACCCACGACTAGGAACATTAAAGAATGAACTTATGGACTACCATGAGCCCACTAGTATGATCTTCATCATAATTCTGGTAGTCAAGTACACATCCTAAGGGCTTTACCAACATGTAACCATATGACAGTATCAAGAGACAAGTATACATGTTAAGATAAAGAGCAGCCAGATAGCATACTATCATGTAGAGTAAAAAAGTCCTCTCTATATATGTCCAAGCATCCACTATAATATACATCATATGTACAATAACGGCCCTTAGGGCATACATAAAACTAACAATCTCCTACTTGCACTAGGGCCAGCTGCTGTAATATCGCATACCAAGCATCCTGAAGAGTCTCTCGAACTGTATATGGGGAATGGCCTTCGTGAGTGGATCCACAGTGTTGTTCTTCGTGTCAACTCTTCTGACCTCGATCTCCCGGTGATCAACTATCTCCCGGATCTGGTGATACCGCCTCAGAATATTCCTGGATCGCTGATAGGACCTGGGTTCCTTGGCCAAATCCACCGCTCCATTGTTATCACAATACAAAGGTATTGGATACTTAATGGAAAGAACCACCCCAAGTTCAGTTATGAACTTCTTTATCCAGACCGCCTCCTTGGCAGTATCGTTGGCAGCGATGTATTCAGCCTCCATCGTCGAGTCTGCCACGGTTTTCTGTTTGGAACACTTCCAACAAACCGCCCCTCCATTGAGGGTAAAGAAAAATCCCGAGTGCGACTTAGAGTCGTCCTTATCACTTTGGAAGCTCGAATCGGTAAAGGACTCCACCTGGAGTTCTCTGTTACCATACACCAAGAACATTTCTTTAGTCCTTCTTTAAGTACTTGAGAATGTTCTTCACAGCTGTCCAGTGACTCTCTCCTGGATCTTCTTGATACCTACTCACTACACTTAGTGAGCATGCTACATCGGGTCTGGTACATAGCATCGCATACATGATAGAGCCTACTGCCGAAGCATAGGGTATCCCTTGCATGCGAGCTCTCTCCAAATCAGTCTTGGGAGACATCTCTTTGGAGAGAGTGAGTCCAGAGATCATGGGTTGGTTCCCACATTTGGATTCTTCCATACTAAACCTTTTTAGTATGGTGTCAATGTACCTGGATTGGAACAATCCCAATATCCTCTTAGATCTATCTATATAGATCCTAATCCCTAAGATGTAAGAGGCATCCCCTAGATCTTCTATTGAGAATCTTTGTGATAAGAAGAGCTTGACCGATTGCAGCATAGAAATGTCATTTCCTATCAAGTGTATGTCATCCACGTACAATACGAGGAAGACAACCTTACTCTCTGCCACCTTCTTGTATATACAAGGTTCATCTACGTTTTTGACGAAATCAAACTCTTTGATAACGACATCAAAAAAGATGTTCCAGCTCCGTGATGCTTGATTTAAACCGTAAATGGATTTAAGCAGCTTGCACACCTTTCCGCTGCTCCCACTGTCTACGAAGCCCTCTGGCTGAGTCATGTACACGCACTCTTCCAAATCACCATTTAGAAAGGCGATCTTAACATCCATTTGCTAGATTTCGTAGTCATGGTATGCAGCGATGACAAGCATGATCCGGATGGACTTAAGCATAGCCACTGGAGAAAAGGTTTCTTCATAATCCACACCTGGTCATTGACAAAAACCCTTTGCAACAAGTTTAGCTTTGAAAGTCTCCACTTTCCCATTTACACCAAGTTTCTTCTTAAAGATCCATTTGCTCCAAATGGGTTTTACCCCTTCAGGAGCAACTTCCAAAGTCTATACTTTGTTTGTGTAAATGGATTCCATCTCGGATCGCATTGCATCCAGCCACTTCACAGAGTCCCCACTTGTGATGGCCTGCTCGAAGCTAGTTGGGTCATCATCCTCTATGATACAATCCTCGCTTCCACCGTCTATAAGAAAACTGTAGTATCTGTCAGGTGGATGAGGAACCCTGCTTGATCGGCGGAGAGGCTGAGGTTCGTTGGCGACTATCAAATCCTCTGGTTCTACTAAATCTTCAGTTGCAGTTTGTGCTGCTGGAACTTCTTCCAGTTCTACCTCTTTGCCACTAATTTCTTTTGCAAGAAATTCCTTTTCTAAAAAGGTGGCATATTGATAAACAAACACTTTTTGTTCCTCAGCGTGGTAGAAAATATATCCTTGGGAATTCCTAGGATATCCTATAAACTTCCAAAGAACTGATCGTGCCTCGAGTTTGTCCGGATTTTGCCTTTTGACATAGGCCGGACAACCCCATATCTTAACTCATTTAAGATATTGTCTCTTTCCACTCCATATCTCATATGGTGTGGTAGGTACAGATTTAGATGGAACTTGATTCAATATGTATGCTGTTGTCTCAAGCACATACCCCCAAAAGGATATAGGCAACTCAGCAGTGCTCATCATAGAGTGCACCATATCTAATAGGGTGCGATTCCTTCGCTCCGATACACCATTGTGCTGTGGTGTATAGGGAGGAGTAAGCTGAGAGAGAATCCCATTCTCTTTTAGATAATCCAGGAACCCATTGCTCAAGTATTATCCTCCTCGATCAGATCGGAGGATCTTAATACTTTTGCTCGTTTGGTTCTTTACTTCTTGCTTATATTCTCTGAATTTCTCAAAAGTTTCAGACTTGTGTTTCAACAGGAACTCCGTATCTTGAGAGATCGTCAGTGAATGCAATAAAGTAGGAAGAACCATTCTTGACATATATAGATATGGGACCACATACATCACCATGTATCAGTCCCAAGAGTTTTTTTTAACTCTTTCTCCGTGTCAACTAAACGGTGTTTTGGTCATTTTTCCTAAGAGACATGACTGGCAAGTGTCATAAGATGAAAATTCGAACGGATTCAAATATCCATCCTTGTGCAACTTAGCTAGCCGTGTCGCATTGATAAGACCTAGTCTACAATGCCACAAGAAGGATTCGTTCATCTCTGAACTCTTCCTCTTATGTGTGTTTGTTATGCTCAGAACTGTTGATTGATTTAGAACATAAATGTCATTGCACAATGTGCCTGATCCAACCAACTTTTGGTAGAGGAAAATGTTCATAACATTATCCTATAATACAAAATTATATTCCTCTTTACTTAATAAAGAAACCGATATAAGATTGCATATCAGGGTCAGAATGTAATAGCATTCGTTTAGAATCAATGTGTTGCCACTTGGTAACACAAGGTGTTATTCGCCAACTGCTTTGGCTGCAACATTTGCCCCATTCCCTACTCTTATGGAATGATCACCCATTCCCAGTTCTCTACCTTTCCTCAGCCCAAGTAACATATTACATATGTGGGATCCTGATCCGGTATCTAATACCCAGGACGTAGAGTGAACCGAGAAACAGTTCTCAATAACTAACACACCCGAAAAAGATGCACCATCATGCTTATTCTTCGTTTGGGTGGCGTGGGAATCCAGATATTTCCCTATTCCCTGTTCAATCTTATAACAATTATAAGAAAGAACGGAACCAACGTTCCCCTGCACAGTATAACATGTGGGTTCGGTCAATACATCTATATTATTATCTTGATTAAGACGTGACATGGTCGCTACCTGGAGAGAGAGAGAAGAAAAAACTTTAGCGTATGCTCTTGCAAGATCAGATTGGTTATTATTTTATCTAATTAGGATGGCTCCCACTGTTTTTTTTAAATCTTCCTTCAGACCCTAAAAGGAAAGACTAGCCGGGATTAATTACACCCTATAATTTCGCCAATCTTTTAGCCAGGCCAGTGCCGGTACTTTGAGGGAGGTTCCTCGTGCTTTCGCACGGACCTAATTAAAATAAACCTCATTTTCCCATGGGCCTAACCTAGTTGACACCTTTCTAGACACCTACTTGATCGGCTAATTGTCCTGTGTAAAACTCTCCCAGGAGTAACTCTTACTCGCAGTGGGTATCGGGATCCAACTATCTAATAGAAGGTATGCAATCTCATTGCAAATTTCAACACTTGAAATTCCCGATAATATTTTTGCCCCTAGCAACTTATGACCTTAACATAGTCAAAAAATCATAATTGCTAGCCAAGTTCAACCCGTCATTTCCCGATTGAATTAAACCCACCTGCACGACCCTTAACATAGTCAACAAAGTCGTACAACTACCCTAATCCAATCACATCTCCTGTTTTAACAGATAAGTACTAATTAGCTACCGCACACTACGCCTTAACATAGTCAACAAACGTAGCATGAATACTAAGTAGTACTTATATGAAATGACTGAGGGCTACACAGGTCTTTAAGAAAACCATGAGCGTAATGAACTTGATATCATTGTAGAATCGAGTGAATTTTGAAAAGGAGTGTTTTTGAGGCTTTCACTAGTTTTGCTAAAGAGGTCACTCCTGGTGAATGGATCTCGGCTCTTTCCTCATCGAATAAGGTGCCAAATATATCACATATATCACTATGCAAAGCAAGAAACTCTAAAAGCAATCAAAAGACAAACCGAGTGTTGTTGCATCTGCCAGTTATTGCTAAAGAGGTCACTCCCGGTGAAGGGATCTCGACTCTTTCCTTATCGAATAAGGTGCGGGATATTCTACAAGGAATACCGCTATGCAAAGCAAAACTAGAGCTACCCTTTTTTTATAGATTTGATTATACAACATCTTTTAGGTTTCTTTTCTTTCATTAATCTCATTAATGAATCCCATCACTTATGTTTTCTAAGCATCACAGAAGAAACGAAAATACAACGTACGCTTATGCCATCCGCATTCGCCACAGTGTCCCGTTATGCAGCGTTAGGTTACTTAACTAACGGCATACGGGGACGGGACTAGCGCGGGTGTAAAACATAAGCAATGTTTATTATATATCATATGTACAATAATAAAGCATTCGTCTCACGCATATAATATGATCACATCACAGTATATCAGCAGCAAAAGAAACATATGAAATATTGGATATACTTGGAGGTCCGTGCTTTATTTTGAGCCTGTATAAAACACGGATTCCACGGTCGCGATGAATAACCAAACCTGCATCTCTAGACCCCTACGAGAGCGGTAAGTAACACTTCCAATTCTAGGGTTAGGAGACCCGGTCTCGACTCCTTGAGATGGCCTCCCACTGGACCCTAGAACCCGGTTACTTGTGCTTCCCTCCTTGGGTCTATCCTAATGCAGAAAAGTAAATAATATACAATGGTGACATCATCCTCAACCCAGAAGTGCCCCATTAAAAGAATATTACATACAATGAATTTTACATGAATGAAAATAAAAATCCTCATCTCACATAAAACCCCGTCTATTCAAAACACGACGATCCAATATAATATATCACAGCAACACATAACATCTCATATCATCAACGTAAGCATGTATGCATATCCCGATTGTCGTTGATGTATAGCAACGAAATCGGCGATACCCCACATACTACACTTACGGTCGCAGAAAAGAAAGCGAAAAACTACAATATTTGGAATCCAAAATCATCTTAGACATCGTAAACCCGAAATATCACATATTGCGAATTTCATGCCTAACTTTATTAATTCCATATATTGTATCACATTACAGATATATCAAGACAATGTTTAACGTTTCGATCGAATCAACATACACTCACAAATTACCCCGTGAGCTCAACACTTGAGCAAAGTAAAAAATACTCAAAAACCGTGCCACAGTGTCTATGGACCAGCCGTAGAAGGAGTTAACCAATGCCTCATCTATGACACCACGGAACTACGGCAAACCCAAGGGTTCGATCGCGGTTTCGTGGGCATAGAATCGAGTAAAGGTTAGTATGTTCTTCTAGAGTGTCCATTTGGGTACTTGCACGATTTTACGAATACAATCAACTAAGGAAAATCACAACACTTGGAAATTTCAGTGGGGTACAAAATGTGGTGTTCGAAGTTCGTTCGAACTACTAAATATTGTCAATGTTACCAATATAGTGTTAAATTATACGACTACGAAACAATACGAGTTAGCCCCATGTCGAAATAATCATCACATGAAAATTGGGCTAAGCAAACAATATTAGAAATCCCAAATACAGAAGAGAAGAGCACAGGAGAAATACAGACTGCAAAGGGGGTAAGGGGGCCGGCCAGGCCGGAATTTCTGGCCTGGTGTTCATATCAGTTTTTTGCATTTTCATACCGCCCAATTTTTATCACATTGCAGATCCGTAGATACTCTTGAGCCGTGTTTGCTAGTCAATTGCAGGATACAGGTTCTCGATTCTAAAACGGTGAAATTCATGGAAAACACGAAAAAAGTCCGGGTTCCTGCCAACCACAGATAAAACACGGTCTCCGCTCTTCATCCGTATGTTGCCAGATACCAGTTTAGGAAGACAAAACGTCAAATCAATGTCACTCTCAAGCACAAGGCTCAATGGTAGCACAAAATCCAAGAGATCTACGAGGAGCTCGAGGCAATCATGACAAAATCTTGACAAAAAGTCCACCTTTCCCTCAACAGAAATTCTGGAAAATTCGTGAAGCAATTATGGGAAAATACATATACCAGAAGAAAGTTCACAACAAAATAGGCCACCAACAAAAAGGCCACAGCCCAATTCCCCTAAAGGGCCGTGGAACCGCGGCCAAAGGGGGGTCTAGGCCGCGGTTCCGCGGCCATTCTGGCGCCGAAGGAAAAACTTTTTCAGGGGTATTTTTGTCTTTGCACGTGGGTTCTGGTGGTTGCCCTAGGGTTTCATTCTCCAGCCTATAAATAGCCCAGAAGTTTGAGAAGGAGGGGGTCCAATTCTTGTATTTCTTTTTGCTAGGTTTTAGTTACATGTTCTTCTTCCACTTCTCACCTCTTCTCCATTAAACTTGTAAGTGAGCTTTTGAGTGAAGAGTGATGAATAAAGAAGACCATTTTTATTATCATGCTTGTCTCTTTCTTTACTTGTTGTAATTGTTGCAATTTTAATTGTTAAGTAGTTGTTGTTATTTGTTTGATTGTTTCTTTCTTCTCTCTTTTCCTTTATCCTTCATATGACAATGATACTTACGCTTGATCCTCGCCAAGGTGAGGTCGCAAATAGTTAGTCGTATTCTTCTAATCTCCTTCTTTCTATCTTCCTCTTTGTTTTGTTTTGTTTTTCCTTATCATGAAGTGTGAGTAGTTTTATACTTGTTAGGGTAGGATAAGGGAAGTTTGAGAGAAGGAAATCTCTCTCACTCTTTCCTTGCCCAACAACTTAAATCAACTCCCGTTAATTGAACCACAATCCGCTCCTTACAGCACCCTATCCTACATGATAGCGGTGATTCCGTAGTGAGACCGGTTGTGATTGAATTAACCGGAGGTTATGGATAAGAGCCAAGAACGGACGGACAAGCACCAAAAGGAAGGACTATGCGTTGGAAAGCCTAGCTTATACTCGCAAGTTCCTTCCTAGTCGTGCTAATCCCCGTTGTTGCCGATTACCGTAACACCGATATTAAGTGGGGCAACGAAAGATGTGGAGACTCCTAACTCAAACTAATCTAATCCTAACCCTAACAAGCTCTCTTTAAATATCAACTTAACACTTAGATAACCACAACAAAATCTGAACAACCGGACTTAACTCGTTAAAACACTTTGAAAAAGACTCCCATCTCCCTGCGGACGACCCGTACTCAACCGGCTAGCTACAAGCGAAACCGTCTTGATTGCGGTATTTAAAACTAAACTTGACACGCACGTATCCTACCAATCAAATGGCGTCGTTGCCGGGGAGACGGTAGTTTATTTCCTTGTGCAATTTCGGGTTAATTTGTAAGTATATAAAAAAAAACGAAAAAAATACATACTTTGTAAAAAATAAACCATCTTGTTATTCTTGATTAGTTTTTGTGCAAGTGCGTAGGAAAGTACGAAGTTCAAGATCGGCGCCAAAGACGTCGGATAATACGGAGTTCAAGTACAGTGCCAAAGACGTAGGAAGATAGACCCACATTTTCGCGGCTACACCGCGACGGACAAAACGAAGTATCCGGTCTACTGTACAAATCTGGAGCAAATACAGTGAGCAAATCAAGATTCTGTACATCCAGACAAGCAGAGGACACCCAACAGAGAACACCCAATTTTTCCAGAAGCCCAACACCACAGTACAGCCGCAGAAACGCGGCATAAGCAAGCTTAGGCCGCGGTTCCGCGGCCACTTGGTGCGTTTGGGCTGCCAATTTTTCTGGGTAACTCTCTCTGCCTCTCTCCACTCCCCTGGACTCCACTGAATTGTGTTTTCTGCAGGCTTCTTTGCGCAAATTCTTCTCCCCCTTCCAATAAACTGTTCTTGTGCAGGATTCTTTGCGCCGCAAATAAAAATTGTTTGCAGTTGATTTGTTACTGTTTTGCATTCTTTAATACGGACTTAAGGGGCTTGAAACCAATCCAGATTGGGTGGGGATTTCATCACCCTTCCCAGGACCCCAAAAATCACTAAAGCATATGCATTGTCGATTGTAAATTAAAAAATACTAGACTTCAGCCCTAAGGACTTCGCGCTCATTAGGAGAAGATAAACCGTGTTTAGAACCTCGCTTAACCGTATATTGATTACGGGGTGTCTAGGAAAGTGTTAAAGGCGCAACCGCCGAAAGAGAAAGGGTTATTTAATTAAGGAACTTCGCGAAAGCGTTGGACAACCTCCCCTTATCTCTTCACTTACCTGGCCCCGTGATCGGTGTATTTTTAAGCCTGTTTCTCGACACTGTTTAACTTCGAAAATCAAGTTCAGGAGCAGGTCTAGTAGACCTAGGCGACCGTAGATCTAGGTGTGATTGTGCATATCTTGTTTGTGATTGCTTAAGCCGTATTTCCGTACATACTTCTGTAAATCTCTTTCTAAAAAAAAAAAAGAAAAAAATTAAAAACTTTCTATAAAAACTTGCCCTTTTGTCGCCAAATCCATTTTCACCCACCACCCATCGCCTTTCTCCATTGACGTTTTCTTACCCTCACCTTCTCCGCTTTGACTATACTAAACTCGTTTAGTGTATGTCCGCTTGGACTCGGGACACTAGCGCCCGTCTAGTCCGCGTTACGTTAGTCGCGACCGACTACGCGATCGACTCCGAAGTCGATACTCCGTCCACTCCTCTTTCACCCCTTCCTTTACCAGCCAACTCCGACGTTGACCGGAATTCTGTTCATACATCTTCACCTTCACCTTCACCTTCACCAACCTCTTCTTCCGCGATGTCGGGATTTAATCCGAACATCTCTTTGACCACCGCTGGATTGGCTCCACCTCCTACGGAGACCAATATCCCACCACCTCCGCCTGTTGTAGTGCCGCAGCGAATCGCGCTCCAGGATCGTTTCTACCCCACCCGTTCTGCACTGCCCACCTGCCTTTCTCTTCCTCCGGCCAATGGGGACAACTTTGAAATTAAGCCCCATTTCATCAACATGCTTCCACATTTTCATGGGCTCGAAACTGAAGATGCCTATATCTTCATCAATAAATTTCAAAATGTCTGTGCCATGATGAAAACCACCCAGCTGTCGGACGATGCTATACGCCTACGGGTCATTCCGTTTACTTTATGCGATCTCGCTGAAAAATGGCTGTATAGCACCGCTTCCCACTCAATCACCAGCTGGGACGAGTTTGTTAAAGCGTTTCTGAAAAAATTCTATCCAAATCATAAGACCGCAAGAATTCGAAATGAAATCAACCAATTCTCCCAGCTTCCTTCTGAACCCTTCTGGAAGTGCTTTGACCGGTACAAAGACCTTCTTGTTCAGTGTCCTCACCACGGTATAGAGAAATGGCAACTCTGCCAAACCTTATACGAGGGACTGAACCAAGCAACGAAGCAGTTGCTGGAAACCATCTGTCAAGGCCACTTCCTATCGAAATCTGACGAGGAAGCGTGGCAGTTCTTTGACGATCTTGCGGAGCAAACGCTACAGTGGGAGAGCACCAGACCGACTTCTTCTTCTTCTTCTACATCCACTTCTACCGGTCAGTCTAGGGTAGGAATCCACCAACTTGACGTCTCTATTGCGATGAAAGCTGAAATGGCTGCGATAACACGAAAGCTTGAAGCGATAGAGAGCAAATTTTCTGCTCCTGCTCCTGCCCCTGTTCTCCCCCTTCGTACCATCTGCGCTTGTTGTTCTGATCCTTCCCACTTGACCGAAGAGTGTCCTTACAATCCACCCTCGCAAGGACAGGATCAGGTTAATGCTGCCTTCCAGCAAAGACCAAGGAATGATCCATACTCTTCCACCTACAATCCCGGTTGGAGGAACCACCCCAATTTCTCCTGGAATCAGAATCAGAATCAATTCCAAGGCAACAATTTCCAAAAGGCCCCTCCACCGCAACAACAAGCGCCACAACAAACTCAGCATCAATATCAGCAGCCCTTCCAACCCCAACCTTTCCAAAACCAGACGAACAATTTTGCATCCAACAACTCTTTTCCACCAAACAACTTTGTTCCGTCAAACACTGATAAGGTTTCCTCGCTCGAGCGAAGTCTGGAGGCGTTTGTTAAACAATCGACTCAATCCACCGCCAACATCCAGTCTTCGATCCAATCTTTAGTGCAACACACCGCCGCACACGGGCAAAGCATCAAGACCATCGAGGCCCAGATTGCACAGCTGAATGCGGCCTTGAGCGAGCGAGAGAAGGGGAAGCTACCATCCCAGCCATTTCCAAACCCCGGTCACCCACATAATGCACATGTTGATCTTGAACAACAAAACCATAATGTGAGTGCCGTGACTATGCTGAGATCAGGAAGGATGCTGCAAAACAACATTGGCAAGCGAATCAACGATGACACCCCGGCCGCCGCTTCTTCTTCTCCTTCTTCTTCTTCGTCTTCCGAGCCTATTTTCCGTTCTTCAACAGGCTCTCCTTCCTCCTCTTCTGCTCTGAACGAACCCACTTCTCACTCCACGAAAACAGCTATTCTGGGATCCGTTCCAACTCCAAAATCTCCTCCTCCAGCATTAGACTCAACCAATTTTCAAAATGTTCCATTTCTAAACCGGTTGAGGTCTAACAAACAAAATCCACAAATGGAGAAGATTTTGGAGTTATTCAAGCAAGTTAACATTAACATTCCTCTTTTAGATGCTGTCCAACAAGTCCCGTCTTACGCGAAAATCTTAAAGGACTTGTGCACGAAAAAGAGGAAGTCTCAGGTACCCAAGAAAGTTTTCTTGGCTAGTGCTGTGAGTGATGCCCTTACCCAATCTTTACCACAAAAACGGAAGGACCCTGGCTGTCCTACGATTTCAATTACCATTGGGGATAAGAACATCAACCGCGCACTATTAGATCTTGGTGCCAGTGTTAACTTGCTTCCGTATTCAGTATACGAGCAATTAGGCGTCGGAGAGTTGAAACCCACACACTGCACTCTCCAAATGGCCGACCGATCGATCACCCACCCTAGGGGTGAGCTAGAGGATGTGTTGATAAGAGTCGGGGATTTCATATTCCCCGTCGACTTCATTGTATTAGATACACAGCCTGTAGCTAACCCCCGGAATCAAATTCCGGTGATACTCGGTCGCCCATTTCTCGCAACCTCAAATGCTGTGATCAATTGTCGCAACGGTTCAATGAACCTCTCTTTTGGAAATATGACGATTGAACTCAACATTTTTAGGTTGGGGAATCAGCCCGCCGAACCTAATGCTCATATACTGGACGTCTGCTCGATCCAGGAGATCACACCAGAAGAGTGTGAATTCGAGGAGTTTTTGTTTGACCACGATAATCTTGACGCCACTAGTGCGTTTCTCTTCGAACCTGCTGCTGTTTCTGCGCCCGATAGCGAATACGAGTGTTTCACATTCTCGAACGATCTTAGCCGCGCACAACCCGAGTTTGAATCTTTCAACTTTCCGGATGAGTTACCTGAACCATCCGACTCGGTTGCCTACACTCATTTTGAACCTTTGCTGGAGTCCTTTGAGTTCGAGACCCTTGCACCAGTCTTGCCTTCCATCATTTCACCTCCAACGCTCGAACTCAAGCCGTTGCCGTCTCACCTTAAGTATGCCTACTTAGGTGAGAACGAGACCCTCCCTGTCATCATTTCGGCTTCTCTAGCTCCCGAGCAAGAGAAAGCCCTTCTCGCGGTCTTGCACAGCAACAGGCAAGCTTTTGGCTGGTCCATGGCGGACATCAAGGGGATTAGTCCCCTAATCGTTGAGCATCACATTCATCTGATGGATGATGCCAAACCAGCCCGTGATCCACAAAGACGTCTTAATCTAGTTATGAAGGAGGCTGTGAAGAAGGAGATCGTCAAATGTCTAGATAGTGGTATCATTTACCCTATCTTTGATAGCCAGTGGGTTAGCCCCATTCACGTTGTCCCCAAGAAGTCGGGCATCACGGTCATCACCAACGAGGCGAATGAGTTAATCCCTACTCGCACCCAAACTGGGTGGCGAGTTTGCATTGATTATAGAAAACTCAACGCCGCAACGCGGAAAGACCACTTTCCGCTACCTTTCATTGACCAGATGCTTGAACGATTGGCCGGACATGAGTACTATTACTTTCTAGATGGCTACTCTGGCTACAATCAAATTCCCATCGCCGAAAAAGACGAGGACAAGACCACTTTCACTTGTCCTTTCGGCACATTTGCATATCGACGCATGCCCTTTGGGTTATGCAATGCGCCCGCTACCTTCCAGCGGTGTATGATGGGAATTTTCTCTGACATGGTGGAAAAATTTTTGGAGATTTTCATGGATGACTTCTCCATCTTCGGCGACTCCTTTGACGAGTGTTTGCTGCATCTTGACGCTGTCCTTACCCGATGTAAGGACAAGAATCTCACTTTGAACTGGGAGAAATGCCACTTCATGGTGCGCGAAGGTATTGTCTTAGGACATATCATCTCGCAAAATGGCATAGAGGTTGACAGAGCAAAGATTGAGGTCATTTCCAATCTGCCTCCTCCCCGATGCGTCAGAGATATCCGAGCCTTCCTTGGCCATGCCGATTTTTATAGATGGTTTATCAAGGACTTTAGCAAGATTGCTAGGCCCTTGACTCTTTTGCTGGCCAAGGATACACCTTTCGACTTCAACTCGAGCTGTGTGACTGCATTCGAGTCACTGAAACGCTCACTCACTTCTGCTTCCGTTCTTTCTTCCCCTGACTGGACGCACCCATTCGAGATTATGTGCGATGCATCCGACTTTGCCATTGGTGCTGTCCTTTGACAGCACATCAACAAGATGCCGCACGTAATCTATTACGCGAGCCGGACCCTGAACGACGCCCAACTTAACTATACAACAACTGGGAAGGAATTCTTAGCTGTTGTATTTGCTTTAGAAAAGTTCAGGCCCTACCTCATCGGCTTTCCAGTCATTGTCTATACGGACCATTCAGCTCTGCGCTATCCTTTTGCGAAGAAAGATGCCAAGTCTCGGTTAATACGTTGGATCCTCTTGCTTCAAGAGTTTGACCTTGTCATTAAGGACAAACGAGGATGTGAAAACGTAGTTGCCGATCATCTCTCCCGACTTCCTTCTTCTCCTTCGCTTCCACTTCCAATTAACGACGTTTTCCCAGATGAACAACTCTTGACAGTATCTTGCGAACCTTGGTTCGCAGATATTGTGAACTATTTGGCCACGGGATTACTACCGACCGAATGGTCTAGTCAGGACAGACTTCGCTTCTTGTCCCAAGTAAAACACTTTTACTGGGATGAACCCTACTTGTTCAAGTACTGTCCCGACCAGATTATTCGTCGGTGTGTCCCCGATGAGGAATTCAAGAGTGTGCTGTCATTTTGCCACGATCAAGCGTGTGGCGGGCATTTTGGGCCCAGAAAGACAGCTGAGAAGATCTTGCAATGTGGTTTCTACTGGCCACAACTTTTCAAAGACGCTCACGAATATTGCAAGACTTGCTCCCGGTGCCAACACATGGGCCAGATATCCCGGAGAAACGAGATGCCGCTCCAACCGATCTTGGTTGTGGAGATTTTCGATGTTTGGGGGATAGACTTCATGGGGCCGTTCCCCAACTCTTTTGGGAACTTGTACATTCTTCTAGCTGTTGATTACGTCTCTAAATGGGTCGAGGCTGTGCCCAGCCGGACTAACGACAACAAGGTTGTCGTTAGGTTCCTTAAAGAAAACATTTTCTCCCGGTTTGGGCACCCCCGAGCGATCATTAGCGACAATGGAAGTCATTTCTGCAATAGGACTTTCGAGGCCTTGATGCGGAAGTATTCCATCAATCATAAGCTTTCTACGCCCTACCACCCCCAAACCTGCGGGCAGGCCGAAGTTTCAAATCGGCAAATCAAGCAGATATTGGAGAAGACGGTTTCCAAGAACCGTAAGGATTGGTCTTTGAAACTCACTGATGCCCTTTGGGCATTTAGAACCACTTATAAGACCGACCTTGGCATGTCTCCCTATCGGCTTGTGTACGGAAAAGCCTGCCACCTTCCTGTCGAAATCGAGCATCGCGCGTTTTGGGCGATAAAGGAGCTGAATCTTTCTCTGGAGGACGCGGGCAGCCATCGGAAGCTGCAGCTGAACGAACTGAGCGAGCTTAGGGATGAGGCTTACGACAACGCGGTTGTCGTTAAGAATCGAACGAAGGTGTTTCATGATAAACACCTTTTGCGCAAAACCTTCGTACCTGGTCAACAGGTACTTCTTTACGACACCCGACTTCATTTCCATCCTGGAAAGCTCCGATCTCGCTGGAAAGGGCCGTATTTTGTGCGGAATGTGTATCCGCAGGGCGCTGTGGATTTGGAAAATCCAAAGGACGGTTCACTTTTCAAGGTAAATGGACACCGATGCAAACCGTACCTTAGCGCCGAACCAACAGAGGAGCTCTTGTTCTTACAGGAGCCGGTTTACCCTGCCTGATCTTCCTCTGCTTACCTCCAAACTTCGGGTATCCAGCCAAGAACAGTGGACACTGTTCCAAATAAGTTTGGGGGATGTACAAACCATTTTGTTTATATTTGTGTATATTCTTTTTCTTTTCTTTAAAAACAAAAAAAAACAAATAAAAATTGTGTATCACTAACCGACAATTTTGAACCTTCCAACTGCTCTCTTCATGCCATGACAGTGAGGACACTGTCCAGTTTAAGTTTGGGGGTACGCTCGGTACGCATTTCTTACCTTCGCATTCATATGTATATTTTGCATCTGCATTAAAATCCATAAAATCCATAAAAATTTGAAAATTTTCTAAAAAAAATGTAAAAACTTTTTTGTCAAGTTAGCTTGTGGAAGAACTTTGATTCAACATTTCGACGGTTTTTGTTTGAAAAAATAGGAATAACTAGATCTTATGTTTGGATTTTGAAAACCTGAAAGATAACTCTCCTTTGAAGTTAACTATAGCTGATATACGTCTTTACATCACACTACACGTGTCGTAAGATTTTGGGAATTAGATGACAAGTCTTTCATGTTTAAACTTTTAAACAGATAAATAATTTTCTGAGGATCAAATAGGTTTGTTCTGAAATAAGTAATGTCAAGAATAGTTTATGAAGTAAAGCGAATATGAAGGAATGTTATTGATGCCGTAATTGGAGCTAAGTCTGAAAAATAACCCATCTAAAACTTGATTGGAATGATTACACACCAAACCCACTAGACACGTCTTTTATCCAAAAAAATATTTGAACTGCCGGTTATATCTCCGTTCGTATTAAATCATCTGATTTTCACGCCAATCTGTCTTTTGTTTTTGGACCTAGGTA
Source organism: Agapanthus africanus (assembly GCA_030015575.1). Taxonomy (NCBI): domain Eukaryota; kingdom Viridiplantae; phylum Streptophyta; class Magnoliopsida; order Asparagales; family Amaryllidaceae; genus Agapanthus; species Agapanthus africanus. Next base: position 107,114,642 of record JASDDO010000031.1, read on the forward strand.
ACTTGAGTAATTAAGTCCGCTGGGGTGTTTTTACACCTAATGCCCTAAAACCAACTGGTTTGGGAGCATTGGCCCAAAGCTCACTAAGAAGCCTAGAAAGTCCAGTTTAAAACAAAGTCAAGCAAGTGTTCTCTCCGAGTTAAAATTCCTAACGGTTCTTTGTGTGAGAATAATCTTGATAAAAGACAGGCTTTTAAAAAAAATTTTAACGGAGATATGAAGGTTTTACTCTTTGATAAAGACTATTGCACGTTCACAGAGGTGTGTATGAAATGAAAACAAGAAAAAGGTGGAGTGAAAAATACGACTTAGTTTCCTGTTATGGAAGATAGAAATTCTGAAGTTGAAACCTTACTGGAAAACGAAACTTGAAAAATGCTTAACTCTTTATAAAACTTACGTGATCCTTTTTAAATTGTTATCTGGGGCGACATGATGACTTTATTCGACCTTTCGGGAACTTAACGACACTATTTGCAATGCACGTAAAGACATGTAAAATCTGTAGTTAAATAAGAAGCGAGGTGTGAAAAATAAAGGTTCGACAGTCTAGACTTAGGATTATAGAATTGTTATTTTTAAAAACAAAAACTTTAGGGTTTGAATCTTAGTTATTTTGCAAAACCAACTTTACCGGATTTTGTGGGTAGTATCCGCTGAAAACCCTCAGGAGACAACACTCCTCCTACTAGGGACACCTAGAGGTTAAACGGCTTGTTGCACATGCTCAGTTCAATCGCGTTCCCTGCGAAAGTGAGGTTAGGAAATTTTTTGTGAATAAATGGACTTTGCTCGGGACGAGCAAATGATAAGTTTGGGGGTATTTGTTCATATCAGTTTTTTGCATTTTCATACCGCCCAATTTTTATCACATTGCATATCCGTATATACTCATGAGCCGTGTTTGCTGGTCAATTGCAGGATACAGGTTATCGGTTCTAAAACGGTGAAATTCATGGAAAACACGAAAAAAGTCCGGGTTCCTGCCAACCACAGATAAAACACGGTCTCCGCTCTTCATCCGTATGTTTCCAGATACCAGTTTAGGAAGACAAAACGTCAAATCAATGTCACTCTCATGCACAAGGCTCAATGGTAGCACAAAATCCAAGAGATCTACGCGGAGCTCGAGGCAATCATGAAAAAATCTTGACAAAAAGTCCACCTTTCCCTCAACAGAAATTCTGGAAAATTCGTGAAGCAATTATGGGAAAATACATATACCAGAAGAAAGTTCACAACAAAACAGGCCACCAACAAAAAGGCCACAGCCCAATTCCCCTAAAGGGCCGCGGAACCGCGGCCAAAGGGGGGTCTAGGCCGCGGTTCTACGGCCATTCTGGCGCCGAAGGAAAAACTTTTTCAGGGGTATTTTTGTCTTTGCACGTGGGTTCTGGTGGTTGCCCTAGGGTTTCATTCTCCAGCCTATAAATAGCCCAGAAGTTTGAAAAGGAGGGGGTCCAATTCTTGTATTTCTTTTTGCTAGGTTTTAGTTACATGTTCTTCTTCCTCTTCTCACCTCTTCTCCATTAAACTTGTAAGTGAGCTTTTGAGTGAAGAGTGATGAATAAAGAAGACCATTTTTATTATCATGCTTGTCTCTTTCTTTACTTGTTGTAATTGTTGCAATTTTAATTGTTAAGTAGTTGTTGTTATTTGTTTGATTGTTTCTTTCTTCTCTCTTTTCCTTTATCCTTCATATGACAATGATACTTACGCTTGATCCTCGCCAAGGTAAGGTCGCAAATAGTTAGTCGTATTCTTCTAATCTCCTTCTTTCTATCTTCCTCTTTGTTTTGTTTTGTTTTTCCTTATCATGAAGTGTGAGTAGTTTTATACTTGTTAGGGTAGGATAAGGGAAGTTTGAGAAAAGGAAATCTCTCTCACTCTTTCCTTGCCCAACAACTTAAATCAACTCCCGTTAATTGAACCACAATCCGCTCCTTACGGCACCCTATCCTACATGATAGCGGTGATTCCGTAGTGAGACCGGTTGTGATTGAATTAACCGGAGGTTATGGATAAGAGCCAAGAACGGACGGACAAGCACCAAAAGGAAGGACTATGCGTTGGAAAGCCTAGCTTATACTCGCAAGTTCCTTCCTAGTCGTGCTAATCCCCGTTGTTTCCGATTTCCGTAACACCGATATTAAGTGGGGCAACGAAAGATGTGGAGACTCCTAACTCAAACTAATCTAATCCTAACCCTAACAAGCTCTCTTTAAATATCAACTTAACACTTAGATAACCACAACAAAATCTGAACAACCGGACTTAAGTCGTTAAAACACTTTGAAAAAGACTCCCATCTTCCTGCGGACGACCCATACTCAACCGGCTAGCTACAAGCGAAACCGTCTTGATTGCGGTATTTAAAACTAAACTTGACACGCACGTATCCTACCAATCACCTGTGCTCGGCTAAAATCCATGCACCACTTCCCGTATTTCACCCATGTTCTTAGGTTCTCCTATACAATGTTCCGCACCTGTTTGAAAAATTTTAAAACTACTTTTTAGAAAATTTCCAGAGAGCAATTTTAGGGTTTCATAATACCATATTTTCGGAGTCGATTTCATTTTCGTATTTGTTTTAACACCGTGTCTAAAATCTAGCTTGGCTCCGATACCACTGTTGGGTTTCCCTTGCACCTAGTCTATGGTTTAGCAGCATCACTCATACTACATTAAAAATTAGAAAGGTGCAAAGCAAACCAACTAAGAATCTTTATTAGAATATTTAGGGTAACAAGTTTTGTATCACATACAAAGAACAATCTATCACTAAGAGTAGAGATTACATCCTTTGTAGTCTCTCTTTGGTGACTCCTTGAACCGTTGAGAGTTTGAAATGGATTGCTAGCAACCTTCCAAGTCCATGATGATCCACCCGAAGTCCCTTTGCCTAAAGCTCCTTGCTTTACTTGATCTATGGAAGAAGTGTAGCAAAAACCTTACACAAATGGGCTAGATGTGTGTATAATGATGAGGTGATTTGTATTCTCTAATCAAAACTCATTCTTTTTAACTAACTCACTCAAATGAAAACTCAAGAGAGGGAGGAAGAAGAAGATGATGGCAAAGCTCAAGCTCAAAAGCTTTTGTGATGAATAATAAAACTAAAATTGAGATGATAATGAAATAATCATATTAAATACTTCTCTCCTCTAATCAAGGTTAGTTAATATCTAGATATTTTACATTGAGTTAAATAGACAAAAGAGAATTAACTCATGGTTAAATGTTAGGTCAAGAATGGTCAAAAAGTTAAAGCAAGATAAAAATTAACCATGAGTGAATTATCTTTAAATTTAACTCATATATATATATATATATATATATATATATATATATATAAACAACCATGTGAGTCTTGCATTGCCACCATATAGTGCATCATCAACCATGACACTATGCATGTATGTGTCCATGCACATCAACATGTGCATACATGTATGCATACATCTTCAACAAAGAAAAGGGTTTAAATAAATAATTAAACTAAAAGTCAAATGTTAAATCAACACTTGATTTAACAAACCAGTCATATCACATACGACCCGACCAATAGAAAAACGCCCGATTAACATACGGTATCACATACTCGCATTCAATCGGGTCCCCGCGCATATCTCATAGCACAACACATCGTTCACCTGAGCTAGGAAACTCCTGTATGGGACTCTAAGACTCGTCAATACGCCGGCAGTGGGTGATGATCATATCAAACACCCACAAGCCGCAAGCGGTCAGCTAAACGTAACGGCCACTTGGGTATTGAGCGATCAGAAGAAAAACCAGCGAAGCTGTCAAAACTCCCGTCGAGCCAATCAGTAACTCTACCGTACAGTCCGGTCTCTTCGTTTCATATGTCGCATATCCAGTCTAGGGGTGGTAAATGTCAGACCCCAGTAACTGATAAGTCGTGTCGATGTGAGGCTCATAACGGGTCGAGAAACTAATGATAACAGTTACCATAAGATCTCCATATCAGCCCTGGCCAGGGACTTCCAGTTATAGCCAATCGAATACAGCGCAACATCAACTCCTAATACCGGGAGAGACGAAACCCCTCCTATCGCTCATTGCTTCCATGTGATTCGGGACTGTCCCCAAAAGCCACCGTTTTGCACGCCCTCTTAAACTTGGTGAAGATGGAAAAGTTGAGACTTTCAAAGCTAGACTTGTTGCAAAAGGTTACAGGTGTGGATTATGAGGAAACTTTTTCTACAGTGGCTATGCTTAAGTACATCCGGATCTTGCTTGCCATTGTTGCATACCATGACTACGAAATCTGGCAGATGGATGTTAAGGCCGCCTTTCTAAATGGTGATTTAAATGAGTGCGTGTACATGACTCAGCTAGAGGACTTCGTAGACTGTGGGAGCAGCGGAAAGGTATGCAAGCTGCTTAAATCCATCTACGGGTTAAAGCAGACATCGCGGAGTTGGAACATCTGTTTTGATGTTGTAGTCAAAGAGTTTGACTTCATCAAAAACGTAGATGAACCTTGTATCTATAAGAAGGTTGCAGAGAGTAAGGTTGTCTTCCTCGTATTGTACATGGATGGCATACTCTTGATAGGAAATGATGTTCCTATGCTGCACTCGGTCAAGCTCTTCTTATCACATAGATTCTCAATGAAAGATCTAGGTGATGCCTCCTACATTTTGGAGATTAGGATCTATAGAGATAGATCTAAAAGGATACTAGATCTCGGCTCTTTCCTTATTGTGTGTAATATTCTTTTAATGGGGCACTTACGGGTGGAGGATGATGTCACTATTGTATATTATTTACTTTTCCGCATTAGGATAGACCAAAGGAGGGGAGCACAAGTAACCGGGTTCTAGGGTCCAGTGGGAGGCTATCTCGAGGAGTCGAGACCGGGTCTCCTAACCCTAGAATTGGCAGCGTTACTTGCCGCTCTTGTAGGGGTCTAGGGATGTAGGTTTGGCTATTCATCGCGACCGTGGAATCCGTGTTTTATATAGGCTCAAAATAAAACACGGACCTCCAAGTATATCCAATATTTCATATGTTTCTTCTGCTGCTGATATACTGTGATGTGATCATATTATATGCATGAGACGAATGCTTTCTTATTATATAAATGAATCTTGTGTTTTACACCCGCGCTAGTCCCGTCCCGGTATGCCGTTAGTTACGTAACCTAACGGTGCATAACGGGACACTGTGGCAAATGCGGATGGTATAAGCATACGTTGTATTTTCATTTCTTCTGTGATGCTTAGGAAGCATAAATGATGGGATTCATTAATGAGATTTATGAAAGAAAAGAAACCTAAAAGATGTTGTAGAATCAAATCTATAAAAAAAGGGTAGATCTAGTTTTGCTTTGCATAGCGGTATTTCTTGTAGAATATCCAGCACCTTATTCGATAAGGAAAGAGCCGAGATCCCTTCACCGGGAGTGACCACTTTAGCAAAACTAGCCGATGCTACAACTCACTCGGTTTTGTTTTTGATTGGTTTTATAGTTCTTGCTTTGCACAGCGGTATTTGTGAAATATCCTGCACCTTATTCGATAAGGAAAGAGCCGAGATCCCTTCACCGGGAATGACCACTTTAGCAAAACTAGTAAAAGCCTAAAAAACACTCCTTTACCAAATCACTTGTTTCTACAACGATATCAAGTTCATTACGCTCATGGTTTTCTTAAAAACCTGCGTAGCCTTCCGTCATTTAAGATAAGTACTACTTAGTATTCGTGCTACGTTTGTTGACTATGTTAAGGCGTAGTGTGCGGTAGCTAACTATATATATATATAGTTATTTTTGAGTTAAATTTAAAGATAATTCACTCATGGTTAATCTTTATCTTTCTTTGACTTTTTGACCATTCTTGACCTAACATTTAACCATGAGTTAATTACTTTTGTCTATTTAACTCAATGTAAAATATCTAGATATTAACTAACCATGGTTTGAGGAGAGAAGGATTTAATATGATTATTTCATTCTCATCTCAATTTTAGTTTTATTATTCATCATAAAAGCTTTTGAGCTTGAGCTTTGCCATCATCTTCTTCTTCCTCCCTATCTTGAGTTTTCATTTGATTGAGTTAGTTAAAAAGAAAGGGTTTTGATTAGAGAATACAAACCACCTCATCATTCTACACACATCTAGCCTATTTTTGTAGGGCGTTTGCTACCCTTCTTCCATGGATCAAGTAAAGCAAGGAGCTTTGGGCAAAGGGACTTCGGGTGGATCATCGTGGACTTAGAAGGTTGCTAGCGATCCATTCCAAACTCTCAACGGTTCAAAGAGTCACCAAAGAGAGACTACAAAGGTTGTAATCTCTACTCTTAGTGATAGATTGTTTTTTGTATGTGATACAAAACTTGTTACCCTAAATATTCTAGTAAAGATTCTTAGTTTGTTTGCTTTGCACCTCTCTAATTTTTAATGTGCCATGAGTGATGCTACCAAACCATAGAATAGGTGCAAGGGAAACCCAACAACTATGTATGTAGGCTGTGACGCATTTGCGTGCATGCTTACGATAGCCTTATGAGATGTTACTTACTATTCACGAGTTGGCAACTCACCCCCGTTGTGCCACAGTATCTTGGAGATCCGACCCATCAGTACAGCAGCGGCGGGCGCACTTTCTCATTTTGTTACTTTTGCTTGGACTTGCGGCATTGCTCGTAGACGCGTTGCGAGGATATTTTATTCCATTATGTATATTATTTTGTATCTACTGAACTCCATCTACCCTTGTATATTAGACTAGACGGTGAGACTCGTGAGACTTGTATTTGTGATAATTTGTTGTCGATGCTCACTTGAGCCGACGTGGTGTTTCTCATTTCTTGCTTTCAGATGCTTTTTCGCACTTTTGATATACGTATTGCATGTGGTTATGATTCCGCCATCGGCGAAGAGGTAGCTCCCATTTGGGGATGCCTTTATTCATTATTTATATTATTTTCATGTGTTGTACCCGTTTGGGGGCCGGTATTTATAAAGGAGACTCTGCCGAAATTTTCGGGAAAATGTGATGTTGCTTTTAAATGTTTAATGCCACTTATTTTGTTAAAACCACCTGCTTTAAAACAAGTTTTCCTTCACTCTAATTGTTAAACGGTTTAGTTTTATTGGCTTTGGCTTACTTAGATTACGTTACGCCTTTAGACGTTTCGTAATTTAAGTGCCAGACACGTTCCGTACCTTCGGGTCATGACAAAGTTGGTATCAAAGCGATATGTTTTACCGTCCTGAGTGTAGGATGACCCTTGGTAGATGGAGTAGGTGACTTAAGAAGAGTGGCATAGCGTGTGTATGTTCCGCAGCATACTTACGATACGATACTCCGTCTATGTGACCTCAGGATATATATATTTGCTTATATTTCCTTCCTTGATTCCATATTTCTCTTGTTTCGATCGCAGTGTTCCTATCAAATATGTTTCTCGTTCCAGCCACTATGCCGCCGGAGACTACGAGGGCCAGAGGGCTGCCGCCAGGGATGAGATTGGAGTAGGCTCGTTTGAGATGAGGACCGATCAGGGCGGTATGCCTACCCCTCAGGGACAGAGTGATCCGCCTTCTCCAGGACGGATAGGTAGGCTGGAGTCGAGTATTCAGGACTTGTGACAGATGGTTGAGTTGTTAGTTGAGGCTAGCTGAGCTCTGAGAGCCGATGATGTCCCTCCTACTTCAGGGACTTTGATTGTACCTGCTGCTTAGTTAGCTGTTTCTGTTGTTACCAAGATTATTTCCGTATCCTTACAGGAGTTTTTGAGGCTGAAGCCTCTAGTTTTTACAGGCACAAATGCAGCGAAGGATCCGTAGACAATCTTTGACAGGATGGCTAGGATTTTTCATTCACATAGATGTTCTGACGAGATATGGATCGAGCTTGCGAGTTTTCGTCTAGAGGGTTTTGCTCAGACGTGGTGCGAGTCAGTTGAGAGAGGCCGAGCTGCAGGTCTACCTCCTATAATTTGGGATGAGTTCACATCCGTATTTCTTGCTCGTTTCCTTCCGGAGAGTGTTCAAGATGCCGATCTTGTAGTTTCGAGCCTTTGCGTAAGACTTCAGGGATGACAGTGTCCGAGTATGACATTCAGTTTACTCAGTGGTCCGATATGCTCCATACCTGGTGGACACTGAAGAGAAACGCATAAGAGGTTTGTGCGGGGACTTGGAGTGCAGTCATTTCTTGCCATCGGCACCCAGCATTTTGACACTTATGCAGCCGCGATGGATACAGCCTTATTGCTAGGGGAGCGCATTTCTGAGACTTCGGTCATTTTTGGACCAAAGCGGATATGTACCGGTATGCGAGCTTTGAGGCGGTTAGATAGACGCCGTTGTGACAAATATTTTTTCGGTGTTTTCGTCCGAAGCATATTTCTTTCGGGTGTTGTTTGAAAGGGTATCCACATATATTGTATCGAGGTCTAGCCGATAATAGTCCATGCTAAATCAGCCGCTTGTTGTGATTTCTTCCGTAGGCTAATCTTTTATAGCTCTATGTGTTTCTCATTCGTTTTTGTTTTGTTCGTATCGGAGATCGGGGATTCTTCTGTCAATTTGATTCTTTTCGATATGTTAGACCTTAACATTCTTCTGAGCATGGATTGATTAGCTACGTGTTATGCATTCGAGGACTACCGTAAGAAGGCAGTCAGATTTAGTTTTCCCGGTGAGCCAGTTCTTGTTTGTTTTCGGGGAGACTGTAGCGTCGCCTTTCCCAGTTTGATTTCTTCTTGTCGCGCTAGTCAGCTTTTGAGAAAAGGATGTCAGGAATTCTTAGCGTATGTTTGTGATGTTAGAGCCGCAGGGGTCCTGTTGGACCAGGTCCGATTAGGAGAGAGTTTCTAGATGTTTTCCTGACGAGTTGCTTGGTTTGTCGCCAGAGCGCGATATTGAGTTCTGCTTTGACTTGATTTCCGGCACAGAGCCTTTTTCTATACCGCCATATCGTATGGACCCGGCAGAGCTTAAAGAACTGAAGGATCAGTTGCAAGATTTGTTGGATAAAGGGCTTGTTCGTCCGAGTGCGTCACTTTAGGGAGCTACTGTCCCGTTCATCAAGAAAAAAGACAGCAGTTTGTGTTGATGCATTGATTATCGTCAGTTGAATCGGGTTACTTTGCGGAATAGATATCCCCTACCTCGCATCGACGATTTATTTGATTAGCTCCAGGGTGCAGGACATTTCTCGGAGATTGACTTGCGATCAGGTGACCATTAGTTGCGGGTTCGAGAGGATGATATTCCGAAGACAGATTTTCGCACACGTTAAGGGCATTATGAGTTCTTGGTGATGTCGTTCGATCTCACGAATGGCTCAGCAGCGTTTATGGACTTGATGAACCACATATTCAGGTCGTCTCTTGATCAGCTATTATCGTTTTCATTGAGGACATCCTAGTATACTTTTGGAGCCGAGTGAGGCCCGGGCAGTAATTGAGGATTTCGTTGCTGACTTTGAGGGAGCACCAGCTATTCGCTAAATTATCTACGTGTGTTTTCTGGTTGGATAGTGTGGACTTCATGGGACATGTAGTTACGAGAGATGGTAAGTTTGGAACCGAAGAAGATCGAGGCCGTTCAGCACTGTCCCAGACCTGTATCAGTGATCGAGGTTCGCAGCTTTTTGGGGTTTGGATGGATACTATCGATGTTTCGTACATGATTTTTCTCATATAGCTGCAACGTTGACCGGGTTGACCCGGAAGGGAGTTTCTTTTTGTTGGATTGAGGTATGCGAGCAGAGCTTTCAGCAGTTGAAGACTCGTTTGATTACGGCGCCGGTATTATCTTTGCCTTCAGGATTAGGCGGTTTTGTTGTTTATTGCGATGCTTCTCGGCAGTTGAAGAAACACGAGCAGAACTATCCCACTCATGATTTATAGATGGCTGCGGTGGTTTTTACACTTAAGATTTGGAGACACTACTAATACGACGAGTCGTGCTAGATATTTATGGACCACAAGAAGCTTAAAGTATATATTTCAGCAGCGAGATCGGAATTTGAGGCAGCATAGATGGATGGAGATAGTGAAAGACTATGACTACGAGATTCTTTATCGTCCGAGAAAGGCGAATGTTGTGGCAGATGCTTTGAGTCGGAGGCCCGGAGGTAGCTTTTCTTGTTGAGTACAGTTCAGAGACAGTCGACGGCAGATTGGCAGATACTATATGAAAGCCGAATATAGTTCGATTTTACGTCGACCGAGGGACAACTTGTCCGTGTCCATGCCCGTGTACATCCACAGTTATTTGATCATATCCGTGAGGCATAGTCCGATGACGTTCGTTTGTCAGAGATCTTGGAGCAGGTTCAACATGGCAGAGATTCAGAGTTCATGATTGATGATCAGGGAGTACTATGATTTAGGACTCGACTATGTTTACCAGATTCCGAGGGACTGAGACGCGAGATCTTAGAGGAGGCGCATCAGTCAGCATATAGTGTTCATCCGATTTCCACCAAGATGTATAATAACTTGAGAGATGTCTACTAGTGTGAAGGGATGAAGAAAGATGTCACAGATATTGTTTCGGGATGCTTGACTGCCAGCAAGCCAAGGCGGAACATCAGAGGCCGGCGCGAGAGTTACAACCTTTGCCCATTCCGGAGTGGAAATAGGAGCAGATCTCTATGGAAATTATTGTGGGTCTACCTAGGACCGGTCGAGAGTATGACTCTATTTGAGTGATCGTAGACCGATTGACGAAAGCAGCTCACTTTCTGCCAGTAAGACCATTTTCAGATTCGTTCAGTATGCTCAGATATATGTTGATGCGATTGTGCGACTACATGGAGTTATGACTTGTATTGTGTCCGACAGAGGCACCCAATTCACCAGCCGACTATTATAGAAACATTAAGAAACCTTAGACACCATATTGAGTTAAGTGCAGTTTTCTATCCGTAGACCGACGGTCAATCAGAGCGTACCATTCAGACTCATCAGGACATGTGCCAAGCTTGCATTCCAAATTTCGTGGCAGTTGGTATCGTCATTTGCCCTTGATATATTTTTCCTACAATAACAGCTTCCAAGAGGAGATTCAGATGGCACCCTTCGAGATAGTATATAGGAGAAAAAGTCGATCACCAGTTTGTTGGACAGAGTTCAGTGAGAGCTGTGTTTTGGGACCACAGCTTGGGCAGGAAATGACCGAGGAGATCCAGTTAATTCGGAATAGGATGAGAGCGGTCCAGAGCAGGAAGATTTCTTACGCAGACTGACGTTGGCGCAGACTTGAATTCGCTAAAGGTGATCATGTTTTCTTGAGGGTTTCTCCGGTGAAGGGCGTGTTGAGATTCAGAAAGAAAAAGAAGCTTAGTACCAGATATGTGGGTTCCTTTTGAGATTCTCGAGCGTGTCGGGGCAGTTGCTTATCGTTAGGCTCTTTCACCCAATTTTCCAGATGTTCACCCCGTGTTCCATGTATCGATACTCCGCTAGTACCTTCATGACCCCTCTCGCGTGATACAACATTAGGCTGGAGCGCGATTTTTCTTTCACCAAGCAGCCGATAGTCATTTTAGATCGGCAGGTGAAGAAACCGAGGTCCGAGGAAATACTGTCCGTAAAGGGCTCTTGGCATGGCCCGAATGGCGAAAAGGTCACGTGGGAAGCCAAAGACGTGATGCGGAAGAAATTTCCCATCTCTTTGAGGGTACGCGTAGTTAGATTTTAAATTTGGGGACCGAATTTCTTTAAGGAGGGAAGATTGTAAGGTTTTAAAAATCGTTTAGGTGAATTTTCCGATAATCGGTAAAATAACTCGTGTTTCCGTAAAAACCAAGATATAATTATTTTTCTACGTAGACTTAAATATACCTATTCTAGCTATGAAATTTGCTAGTATTTGGTATTTATTTAGTCACTTATAAATTGCTAGTTTAATTAAATATTTTTCTTAATTAATTATTTTAAATATTATTTTAAGCTTTCACTTAAACATTTAATTAGTGTAAATTACAAATGAGAATGGGATAATCATACATCAGTGAACCATGACCACTTAAAACCTAGTTTTTAACATGCTTATTCTTTCTACTTTTGTTTCCATGGTTCTAGAGAACTCTAGGGTTTTATAGAAAAGAAAAATTTAAAAAGAAAATAATAAACAAAGAAGTATGGGCATGTGACTTGAGGCATGGGGATTTTCTTGACTTGACCAAAACACACACCTCACTCTCTCTCCCCTCTTCCCAGATCTGGCCGAGCCTAGTGGCTGCAGCTCCACCATTTTCCCCCACTTCAATCCCTCTCAAAAAATCTTCATTTTGCTACAAAAATCAATACAAACTCTCACAAATTCTTCATTAAACCTTTACCCAATATTGCTTTGCCCAAACTAGCTTGAATCTTGAAGCAAGAGAGCAATTTGGGAGGCTAAGTTTGCATGTTAGATCTCTTTTTTGTTGAGGCATAATCCTAACCCAATAGTTAATTGTTGATTAATTACTTCAATTTAATTTATTTTGGTGTTTAAATATGGTTCTATTTGCAAATTTGAAATTTCAAGAAAGGGGTTTTGAACTAAAGTTAGGGTTTTTATCACTTGATCTTGTTGCAATGTGTAGTTTCACATCTTAAGACATGCAAAATCTGTAGGGTTCCTAGGCACACACATGAGGTTCTGCAACTCATCAACCATACCAAAATCAAAAATTTATGTGCCGAGAAACTCTATGCAAGATCGTTAACTAGAGGATAGGCGAAAACACAAGCAAGTTAACAACTTAACTACAAGTGAAAGGGATTACAACCTTTGTAGATCCGGTCCTCCACTTCTTTAGCTCCGTGATGACGTCCCTCCGCTGCGATCATCGGGATCCCGAACTCTAGCGATGGTTTCGTCGGAGAAATAATCGGGCTAGGTCGTTGACTTCGATGCCGAAGATGATCTACGTCGAGGCGACTCAAACTCAAGCTCCATCTTCACTAGGTCATGAAACCTGTGAAGAAAGCACCCTATACAACATGGCAAGTGGTAGAGGATGAAGAAATAAGAAGTGGGTTCACTTTGGATTTGGATTTCTCACTTGATTTCATCACTTGGAATTTTCAAGAAGGGTTTCTTCACTTCATGAAGAAGATGAAGAAGAAAAGAAAAAGAATTATTTCTCGAAGAAAATTCAAGTGAATCTTATCATAATGCAACCATGGGTGAAGTTAACACATGTAGAGAATAAACTAGGGTTTAGGTGTAATGGTTAGGTTAAGGAAAAAACAAAATGGTTAAGACTTTCAAAGCTTCATGAAGCTTCAAGAATAAAACGAAGCAAGCCAACATTTTATTTTTTCCAAAAATAAATAAATGAAATAAATAAATAATTTAAAACCCTAACCATTAACCTAAACATGGTTTAAAGCAAACACACACCCAAGTTTGCATGTATCATCAATCATGATACAAACTAGTGCACAAAAATATATCACATATACAACTTGTGCACATCAAGTGAGAAAATCAATCTTAAGTGAACAAATACTAGTTAATGTAAAATAATATATCAAATATATAATTATACATTAAATCATTAAATCAACACTTGTTTTAATGATCCGGTCATACTGCATATAACCGACTAATATCAAGTGTATCAATGTATCGAATCAACACTTGATTCGGTAACCCGGCTATATCTTATATAACCGTCCGATGATACAAATCGCGAGAATAGAATTCAGTATCACATACTGGTATTATTCTCGGTCCCGCACATATCTCATATGCGCTCCTTTTTCGTTTCGCTTGAGCCAGGAAACCCCTGTGTAGGACTCTAAAGACTCGTCAATACGCCGGCAGTAGGTGGTGATCATATCAATCACCCACAAGCCGCAAGTGGTCTGCTAAACATAACGGCCACCCGGATATTGAGCGATCAGAAGATCAACGAGCAAGCCCGCTCACATTCCTGTGAATCCAACCAGTAACACTTACCGTACAGTCCGGTCTCGTCGTCTAATATGTCGCATATCTCGTCTAGGGGTGGTAAACGTCAGACCCCAATAGCTTGATAAGTCGTGTCAATATGAGGTCTATAACAGTTCGAGAAACTACTGGTAACACTTACCAGTAAATCTCAGCAACCCTGGCCAGGGATTTCCGATTATAGCCAATCGAACACAGCACAACATCAACTCCCTATACCGGGAGAGACGAATCCCCTCCTATCGCTCATTGCCTCCATGTGATTCGGGACTGTACCCAAAAACCACCGTTTTGCACGCCCTCTTGGACGTGGTAAGGTGGAAATCAAAGCACAATGGGAATCACTCAAGACACTATGACGATCTCTGGTCTACAGACTAACCTGTACCAGTGTCACCAGAGAACTGCCATCTGACGTAAGGTATAATACCATCTGGGAGTTCTCGGCGAGTCCGTCCAGTGTACCCAGTATCCACTGAGCACCCGTATATCATCTCTGATGTCAAACACCAATGGATATGGGATCATCCATCGCCCATCTGTATGGGTCGAGAAGGTATACGCTTGTCTACTCTGGTATATCGATGCCCCGTCTCGATAGACCCACGACTAGGGACCTTGAAGGATGTACTTATGGACTACCATGTCCCCACTAGTATGATCCACATCATAGTCCAGGTAGTCAAGTACACATTCTAAGGGCTTTACCAACATGTAACAGAGAGACAATCAGTGTACACGTTAAGGTAAAGAGCAACCAGATAGCATACTATCATGTCGAGCAAGAAAGTCCTCCCTATATATGTCCAAGCATCCACTACAATATACATCCTATATATAGTAATGGCCTCTAGGGCATACATATAACTAAAAATCTCACACTTGCACTAGGGCCATCTGATAACAGTGGTTGTAGTATCTCATACTCAACCATCCCATAAAAGTCTCTTTCTGGGAAAAGGCCTTTGTGAATGGATCCGCCGTGTTGTCCTCTGAGTCTACTCTCCTAACCTCGATCTCCTTGGAGATCAACCATCTCCATGATCAGGTGATACTGCCTTAGAATATGTCTGAATCACTGATGGGACGGGCGTTCCTAGGCATAGGCCACAACTCCATTGTCAAACAATGGTAGGAACGAAGTTCATCTCATGAACTAATATACACCCAGACTTCCTCTTTGGTAGCATCTTTGGTAGCGATGTATCCAGCCTTTATCGTCTAGTATGCCACGGTATCTATCTTGGAACTCTTCCAACATACCGTCCCTTTACTGAGGGTAAAGACAATGCCTGTGACTGACATTCAGTCGTCCTTATCACCCTGGAACCCTTCCAGTGATTCTCCCCAGGATCGATTGATACCATCTCACTACAACTAGTGAGTATCCTAACATCCAATTAGATCTATCTCATAGATCCAAAACCCAGGATTTATTAGGTATCAGTTTGATCCTATACGGAGAATCATTGTGATAAGCGGAGATTGATCGAGCGTAGCATAGGAAACTCCTTCCCTATCAAGAGTATGTCATCCACGTACTCTACGAGGATCACCACCATACTCCCTACTACCTTTTTGTATATACAAGGTTCATCTACCATTTTGATGATGTCAAACTCTTTGACTAACACATCAAAATAGACGTTCCAACTCCGCGATGCCTGCTTTATTCTGTAAACCAACTCGCACACGTTTTCGCTGCTCCCACGGTTTACGAAGCCCTCTGGCTGTGTACTTATAGACGCTCTCTTCTAAAGCAGTCATGACACCCAACCACCAGATATCGTAGTCATGGTATGTAGCCGTGGCAAGTAGGATCCGGATGGTCTTAAGCATAGCCACTGGAAAAGGTTTCATCATTTTCAACGCTTGGTCGATGATGAAAACCTTTAACAAGTCTAGCTTTGAAAGTCTTAACTTTTCCATCTACACCAAGTAATCTTCTCAAGATATACTTGCTTCTGATGGGGATTTAACCATTCAGATTTAGCAACCAAAGTCCATACTTTGTTGGTGTATAAGGATTCCATCTCAGATCGATAAACATCCAATCATTCTTACAGAGTCTCACTCCTGATGGCCAGCTCGAAACTAGTTGGGTCATCATCTCATGATGCAATCCTCGCTCCCACTGTCATAGAGAAACCGAAGTATCTCTCAGGTGGGTGAGGAACCCTACTAGATCGGCGGAGAGGCTGAGGTTCGTTGGAAACTATTGAATCCTTTGGCTCTACCAAATCATCAGCTGCAGTTTGTATAGCAGAAACCTTTCCAGTTCTACATAACAGACCTTGCCTCGAGCTTTTCCGGATTTTGCTTTTAGACATAGGCCGGACAACCCCAAATCTTAACATACTTAAGATATGGGCTCATCCCATTCCATATGACATATGAAGTGGAAGGCAACTGGTTTGATTGGAACGCCATTCAATAGGTATGCAACTTCACAAGTGCACTACTCCCAAAAGGAAATAAGAAACTCAGTAGTACTCATCATAGAGCACACCATATCACATAAGGTGCTATTGCTCCGCCCCGATATACCATTATGCCATGGTGTATATGAAGGAGTAATGCTGAGAGAGAATCTCATTCTCCTTTAGAATAGTCCAGGAATTCCGTGCTCAGGTATTCTCTTCCTTGATCACATCAAAGGACATAATACTTTTACCCGTTTTGGTTCTCTACTTCTAACTTATATTCTGTGAATATCTCAAAAGGTTCGGACTTGTGTTTCAACAGTAACATATGTCTGAATCTTGAAAGATTATCAGAGAATGTAATGAAGTACAAAGGACCGGTCTTGGTATGTATAGACAGGGGACCTTCATACATCAGCATGTATCAATCCCAAGAGTTCACTAACTCTTTCTCTATTTCCAATAAATAGAGCTATGGTCATCTTATTTTTGTGACATGACCGGCAAGTCTCACAAGATGTAAATTCAAACAGATTTAAATATGCATCTAAATGTAACTTCAGCTAGTCGGGTCGCAATGATATGACTTAGTCTATAAAACCTTAAGAAGGATTCGTTCATTTCTGAACTCTTCCGCTTGTGTGTGTTCTGTATACTAAGAACTGTAGTTTGATTTAGAACGTTAATGCTTTTAGATAACGTACCTTAACTGATCAAATCTTGATATAGGAAATGTTCAAAACATTATCCAACAATACAAAATTATATCACTTCTTTACTAATAAAGAGACTGATACGATGTTGTATATCAGGTTCGATATCTAATAACATTTGTTCAGAATCAATGTATTCTGGTAATATAGGGTGATAGTGACCAACAGACTTGGCTGCAACGCCTGCATCATTTTCTGTCTCATGAAACTTATCACCCGTTCTCAGTTCTCTACCTTTCTGTAGCCCATGTAATAGATTACATATGAGGGATCCTGATCCGGTATCTCATACCCAGGACCTAAAGGATAATGAGAAACAGTTCTCTGTAACGAACACACCCGAAGATGATGCATCAGTATGCACTTTCTTCATTTGGGCGGCACGGGAAATCTGGTATTCTCTAATTTCCTACTCTGTCTTATAACAATTATAAGTTGGAGCGGGACCAACGTTCCCCAGCTCAGTATAACAAGCGGGTTCGGTCAATACATCCGTATTATTATCTTGATTAAGGCGTGATATGGTCGCTACCTGGAGAGAGAGAGAGAAGAAAACACTCAGCGTATGCTCTTGCACGATCAGATTGGTTATTATTTTATCTAATCAGGATAGCTCCCACTGTTTTAATCAAATCTTCCTTCAAACCCTAAAAGGAAAGACTAGCCGGGATTAATTACACGCTACAAGTTCGCCAATCTTTCAGCCAGGCCAATGTCGGTACTTTGAGGGAGGTTCCCCGTGCTTTCGCACAGACCTAATTAAAGTAAACCTCATTTTCCCAGAAGCGTAACCCCGTTAACACCTTTTTAGACACCTGCTCGATCGGCTAATTGTAATGTGTAAAACTCTCCCAGGAGTAACTCTTACTCACAGCGGGTATCGGGATCCAACTATCTCATAGAAGGTATGCAATCATATTGCAAATTTCAACACTTGAAATTCCCGATAATATTTTTCCCCAAGCCTCCTATGACCTTGACAAAGGCCAACAAATCATAGGCTGCTAGTCAAGTTCAACCCGTCATTTCTTGATTGAATTAAACCCACCCGCACGGCCCTTGACAAAGGCCAACAAGGTCGCACGACTACCCTAACCCAATCTGCATCACATGCGTAAGCAGATAAGTACTATTCAGCTATCACACACTACGCCTTGACAAAGGCCAACAAACGCAGCACGAGTACTAAACAGTACTTATCTGAAATGACGGAGGGCTACGACAGGTTTTTCTGAAAACCTATTGCGTAATGAACTTGATATCGTTGTAGAATCAAATGATTTTAAAATGGAATGTTTTTGAGGCTTTTCTTGTTTTGCTAAAGGGGTCACTCTCGGTGAAGGGATCGTCGGCCCTTTCCTCATCGAATAAGGTGCAGGATATATCATATATATCACTACGCAAAGCAAAAACTCCAAAAGCAATCAAAAGACAAACCGAAGGGTGTAGCATCTGCCATTCATTGCTAAAGGGGTCACTCCCGGTGAAGGGATCTCGGCCCTTTCCTTATCGAATAAGGTGCAGGATGTTCTACAAGGAACACCGCGATGCAAAGCAAGAACTGTAGCTACCTGTTTTTGAAAATTCGATTCCACAACATCATTAGGTTTCTTTTATTTCATTAATCTCATTAATGAAGTCCCATCATTTATGTCACCTAAACATCACAGATAAATACGACGTACACTTATGCCATCCGCATTCGCCTCGATGTCCCCTCGTGAACCGTTAGGTTAGGTAACTAACGACAGAGCGGGACAGGGCTAGCGTGGGTGTAAAACATAAGTAACGTCTATATAATATATCATATATACTATATGAAGTATCTATCACAACATATCAGATGATCACATCACAGATATCGCAGCAGAAGAAACATATGAAACATTGGATATACTAGGACGTCCGAGTTTTATTTTGAGCCACTATAAAACACGGATTCCACGGTCGCGATGAATAGCCAAACCCACACCCCTAGACCCCTACGAGAGCGGCAAGCAACCCTTCCAATTCTAGAGTTAGGAGACCCGGACTCGACTCCTCGAGTTGGTCTCCCACTGGACTCCAGAACCCGGTTACTTGTGCTCTCCTCCTTAGGTCTATCCTAGTGCGGAAAAGTAAATAATATACAAATGGTGACATCATCCGCAACCTGGAAGTGCCCCAATAAAAGAATATTACATACAATAATTTTTATATGAATGAAAATGAAAAACACCCATCTCACATAAAAACCCCGACTATTCATAACGCGACGATCCAATATAAGATATCCAGCAATACATAACATCACATGTCATCAACGTAAGTAAATATGCCCATCCCAATTGTCGTTGACATATAGCAACGAAACCGGCGATATCATATATTACACTTACGGTCACAGAAAAGAAAGTGTAAAACTACAACAGTTGGAATCCGCAACCTCCTTAGACATCGCATGCCTAATCAAATGAATTTCTTAGACATCGCATGCCTAACAATTATAAACCCCGCATTTTAGTCTCATCATCGAAAACACTTTTCAATATCTAGTCGGGCAATTCAACAAGATTCCCGACATCCTGAACGAATGCTCGTCGCAAACTTTAGTAGACGGCCGCACCCCCGGATGCCGTCGACGAAGTGCACTAAGGCGGAACACCGCTGCCGCGAGCACCCGAACGGATGCTTTCGGTGACGGGGTTCTCCTACAGTCACTTGGTCGGGGCTATAGGGCGTGGCTATCTATTAAGTTTACCGGCGAGTATCCGCGTACTCTACATGATTGCGACGGACTTTTGATCACATCAAAATTCCGTGGCAACCAATCATCTGAGACTAAACTGCTATGTTTATAACATTCAATCAGTTATCTCATAACTACTTGTGAATTCCAAATATTGTATCACATTCCAGATAAATAGAAAATGTTAAACTTTCCGATCGAACAATCAAACACCCAAGTTTTCCCGAAACAGCTCAACACATGAAATAAGTTTAAAAACATCCACTTCATGCCATAGTACCAACGGTCCAGCCGTGGAAGGGTCAAGCCAACGCCTCACATGTGGCACGCCGTACTGCCCCAAACCCAAAGGTTCAAAGGACAGTTCAAGACGGTCACATAATCGAGTTAAGGTTTGTTGTCTTCTAGAGGGTCCATCGTGTTACTTGCACTACTTGGACGTTCTTAAACTACGGAAAAGTCCAACATTTAGAAATTTCTCTGCAGGGTAAAAAGTGGGTATTTATATCCAGTCGAACTTTTTAACATGTTATAAAATTACCCGGAAAAACACATAGACAAAATTAAACAATCCGATCAAATCATCGAGTCCCTAAAACAACCCAGAAAACTCAACTCTTGAGTGCAAATTAAAATTTCCCAAAAAACACAGGAATAACAGAAGGACATTACTGTGCAAACCACGTGCATTGATTGACCATTATGGCCGCGGAACCGCCGCCCAAGCCAAGGTGGGGCCGCGGTTTCGCGGCGCGTTGAACGATTTGGGTGCACGTGCTGCACAGTATTTCCTCAAAAACCCTGCGGATTTTTTTTGAGAATTTTTAATCTGGAAAAATCCACAATTACAGAAAATGTACAGAGAGGGGTTGCGATTAGGGTTTCGGGGTTCGATCGGGTTTCTAACATCGTCTATATATCGCATAAGGCTCTAGCTAGGCTCTGATACCACTGTAGGGTTCCTAGGCACACACATGAGGTTCTACAACTCATCAACCATGCCAAAATCAAAAATTTATGTACCGAGAAACCCTATGTAAGATCGTTAACTAGAGGATAGGCGAAAACACAAGCAAGTTAACAACTTAACTATAACTGAAAGGGATTACAACCTTTGTCGATCCGGTCCTCCACTTCTTTAGCTCCGTGATGACGTCCCACCGCTGCGATCATCGGGATCCCGGACTCTGCCGATGGTTTCGTCGGAGAAATGATCGGGCTAGGTCGTTGACTTCGATGCCGAAGATGATCTACGTCGAGGCGACTCAAACTCAAGCTCCATCTTCACTAGGTCATGAAACTTGTGAAGAAAACACCCTACACAACATGGCAAGTGATAGAGGATGAAGAAATAGGAAGTGGGTTCACTTTGGATTTGGATTTCTCACTTGATTTCATCACTTGGAATTTTCAAGAAGGGTTTCTTCACTTCATGAAGAAGATGAAGAAGAAGAAAAGAAAAAGAATTATTTCTCGAAGAAAATTCAAGTGAATCTTATCATAATGCAACCATGGGTGAAGTTAACACATGTAGAGAATAAACTAGGGTTTAGGTGTAATGGTTAGGTTAAGGAAAAAACAAAATGGTTAAGACTTTCAAACCTTCATGAAGCTTCAAGAATAAAACAAAGCAAGCCACCATTTTATTTTTGCCAAAAATAAATAAATGAAATAAATAAATAAGTTAAAACCCTAACCATTAACCTAAACATAGTTTAAAGCAAACACACACCCAAGTTTGCATGTATCATCAATCATGATACAAACTAGTGCACAAAAATATATCACATATACAGCTTGTGCACATCAAGTGAGAAAATCAATCTTAAGTGAACAAATACTATTTAATGTAAAATAATATATCAAATATATAATTATACATTAAATCATTAAATCAACACTTGATTTAATGATCCGGTCATACTGCATATAACCGACTAATATCAAGTGTATCAATGTATCGAATCAACACTTGATTCGGTAACCCGGCTATATCTTATATAACCGTCCGATGATACAAATCACGAGAATAGATTTCAGTATCACATACTGGTATTATTCTCGGTCCCGCAAATATTTCATATGCGCTCCTATTTCGTTTCGCTTGAGCCAGGAAACCCCTATGTAGGACTCTAAAGACTCGTCAATACGCCGGCAGTAGGTGGTGATCATATCAATCACCCACAAGCCGCAAGCGGTCTGCTAAACGTAACGGCCACCCAGGTATTGAGCGATCAGAAGATCAACGAGCAAGCCCGCTCACACTCCTGTGAATCCAACCAGTAACACTTACCGTACAGTCCGGTCTCGTCGTCTGATATGTCGCATATCTCGCTTAGGGGTGGTAAACGTCAGACCCCAATAGCTCGATAAGTCGTGTCGATATGAGGTCTATAACAGTTCGAGAAACTACTGGTAACACTTACCAGTAAATCTCAGCAACCCTGGCCAGGGATTTCCGGTTATAGCCAATCGAACACAGCACAACATCAACTCCCTATACCGGGAGAGACGAATCCCCTCCTATCGCTCATTGCCTCCATGCGATTCGGGACTGTACCCAAAAACCACCGTTTTGCACGCCCTCATGGACGTGGTAAGGTGTAATTCAAAGCACAGTGGGAATCACACAAGACTCTATGACGATCACGGGTCTACAGACTAACCTGTACCAGTGTCACCAGAGAATGGCCATCTGACGTAAGGTATAATACCATCTGGGAGTTCTCGGCGAGTCCGTCCAGTGTACCCAGTATCCACTGAGCACCCATATATCATCTCTGATGTCAAACACCAATGGATATGGGATCATCCATCGCCCATCTGTAAGGGTCGAGAAGGTATACGCTAGTCTACTCTGGTATATCGATGCCCCGTCTCGATACACCCACGACTAGGGACCTTGAAGGATGTACTTATGGACTACCATGTCCCCACTAGTATGATCCACATCATAGTCCAGATAGTCAAGTACACATCCTAAGGGCTTTACCAACATGTAACAGAGAGACAATCAGTGTACACGTTAAAGTAAAGAGCAACCAGATAGCATACTATCATGTCGAGCAAGAAAGTCATCCCTATATAGGTCCAAGCATCCACTACAATATACATCCTATGTATAGTAATGGCCTCTAGGGCATACATATAACTAACAAAATCCAAACTAGATGTTAATTTGCTAATTGTTACTTTTAAATTATCTAAATTGAATAATCAAGTAAACTAATTTCATGTTTAATCTAAGTGGGTGAGATTAAAAATCTAGTTAATATTTGTGATGCCTAAGTAAGATTTTAAATGAATATTTGTGGCTACTAGTTTTGCTAAACCATATAGTTTTGCACTAAAATAGTTAAGTGATGCTTACTAGGTTTTTGGATTTAATCGATTTTAAGTATGTTTGAGGTTGGAATGATCTATAACCTTTTTCCCTAAAATATCAATGTGTTATGAATGCGCGAATGGGCTTTAGGCTTGGTGGTTTCCACGTATAGCGACCCTAGTTGTGGTTCGTGGCGTTGTCGCGAGCGCGTTTTGTGCACCAAGTGCGTGCACGTCTAGTTAGTGCGTGTGGTTGACTTGTATCGTTTATGTCCGCGACTATTCATATATCTATCCTCTGATTTACTTGTGTGCGATTCTAGGATCAGGTGCAGAGGCGTGGGATGTGTCGCGGAAAGTCAAGGCTGAGATCGGATCAGATTAGCCGAAGCGTCCCGGTGAGTAGATGTACACATCTATGGGGGAATCGTCTGGATGGCGCAGGACGCCCGATAGTCAATATTTCTAGTAGTACTTGCATTTATATGCGTAGTTTCCTAGTTATTCATCTAATTGCATCGCATCATCTTATATATATATATATATATATATCATCTCATAGGACGCTTGTACCATTACTATTGGTCCATGCCGCACGTGCACTATTCATGCGAACACACACGCCATTAGTAATTGCTATGTCACGAGCACTCTAGAATTTGTTTAAATCAGTATCTGAACATCTCATTAATTATGATATATAACTTGTTGTGTATTCATTTCATTAGGATGGATACATAAGATTTCTAGTCATATGTATATACATCATTTCATCATCATCCATGCGTCGTTTTCTAGGCATATTGTATATCATATTAGTGATACCATGGACATTCATCTTCACCGACATGTTTACATAATGTGATTCTTCTTGAGGATTTCAGTACTTATAAGATTTCTGGATTTTGGGGGAAACCCGCAAGAATTTTATAAACTTATTATACTTTTAAAAATGCAAGTTGCGGTTTCCTCGTGATATGAAGTATATGTCATCCACCATGAGTTTTCCTAATTTCTGTTGGTTGTCGAGACTCGATTGTTAGTTATGTATATGCCCTAGAGGCCATTGTTGTACATGTGATGTATATTATAGTGGATGCTTGGATATATATAGAGAGGATTTTCTTACTCGATATGATAGTATGCTATCTGGTTTTACTTTGTCTTAACATGTTGACTTGTATTGGTTTGCTGTCTTGCTTTCACATGTTGATAAAGCCTTTAGGATATGTACTTGACTACTAGGACTATCATGTAGATCATACTAGTGGGGCCAGGGTAATCCAAATGTACATCCTATAATTGTTCCTATTCGAGGGTGTATCGAGACAGGGCATCGATACTCCAGAGTAGACTAGCGTATACGCTTTTGGACCCATATGATGGGCGATGGATGATCCCGCATACATTGGTGTTTGACATCAAAGATGGTATATGGGTGCTCAGTGTAGACTGGGTACACTGAACGGACTCGCCGAGAACTCCTAGATGGTATTATACCTATCGTCAGATAGCAGTTCTCTGGTGACACTGGTACATGTTAGTCTGTAGACCCGAGATCGTCATAGAGTCTTGTGTGATTTCCACTGTGCTTTGATTTCTACCTTACCACGTTCATCAGAATGTGCAAAACGGTGGCTTTTGGGTACAGTCCTGAATCACATGGAGGCAATGAGTGATAGGAGGGGTTTCGTCTCTCCCGATATTAGGGGTTGATGTTGTGCTGTGTTCGATTGGCTATGACTGGAAGTCCTTGGCCAGGGATGATATGGAGATCTACTGGTAAGTGTTATCAATAGTTTTTCGACCCGTTATGAGCCTCACATCGACACGACTTATCGGTTACTGGGGTCTGACGTTTACCACTGCTAGACTGGATATGCGTCATATCAGACGAAAAGACCGGACTGTACGGTAGTGTTACTGATTGGATTCAAAGGTGTGTGTGCAGGCTTTCTTGCTGATCTTCTGGTCGCTCAATACCCGGGTGGCTGTTATGTTTAGCTGACCGCTTGCAGCTTGTGGGTGTTTGATATGATCATCACCTACTGCCAGCGTATTGACGAGTCTTTAGAGTCCTACACAGAGCTTTCCTGGCTCAGGCGAAACGGAGTAGGAGCACATATGTGATATGTGTGGGACCGAGATTGATACGTGTATGTGATACCGTATTCTATTCTCACGATATATGATATCAACCGGTTATATGCGATATAGCCGGGTTATCGGATCAAGTGTTGATTCGATATAATGATACATGTTATATTGGTCGGTTGTATGCAATATAGCCGGGTTATTAAATCAAGTGTTGATTTAATAATTTAATGTATAATTATTTGATATATTAAATTACATTAACTAATGTTAGCTCACTTAAGAATTACTTTTTCTCACTTGATGATACACTGATATATATGTGATATATGTTAATTATATTATTTTCTTTTGTTACAAAGTATTATATATGTGATATATGATATTGTAACATACTAGGTTACAAATGCAACTAGGGTTTATGAGACTTAAACCATGCTAGGGTTAGATTAGGGTTTATATTTATTATTAAGGAAATACAAAATTGTGGAATTTTTCATGGTTGATATTTTGGAAGAAGCTTGTAGGTTTCTTTGACTTTGTCCACCTTTTTTGTCTACCTTAAGATATTTGTTAACCTAACTTTAACCCTAGCTCATGGTTA
Source organism: Agapanthus africanus (assembly GCA_030015575.1). Lineage (NCBI taxonomy): Eukaryota > Viridiplantae > Streptophyta > Magnoliopsida > Asparagales > Amaryllidaceae > Agapanthus > Agapanthus africanus. The sequence goes on from JASDDO010000031.1 coordinate 107,140,468, forward strand.
AGTCTCTACAAAGGTTAAGCATGTCATTCTTAACCCATGGTTGCTTTTCTAACCTCATAACAATTATTCAATCATCACACTTCATCTTCTTCTTCCTCCTCACAAAAGCTTTCTAGCCTTTTCATTTGTGATGAATGATTGTGAGAAATAGAAAATAAAAGAGAGCAAAATTCCTACTTCATCATCCTCTTCTATACTAACCATATATATTAGTGTGTTAGCTTCACTAATCTCTAATTAGTGAAATGATAGCTTGGGTTTGTGTTTCCTCAAGGTAGATCGTCTTGGATTTCGAAGACTTCAAGCAAGATGTATCATTCACCTCATGGTGCCTCTCGAGAGTCCGGGAACTTGATGATCGCAGTGAAGGGACCTCAACTCGGAGCTTATGAAGCGAAGAAACGGACTACAAAGGTTGTAATCCCTCTCACTTAGTAGTAAAGATGTTTGCTTTATCGATTCCGTATCATTCTCTAGTATCGATTCTAGGTTAGGGTTATCTTGAACGTCATATTTTTTAATTTGGCATGTATGATGCCACCCGTAACCTTGCTGCCGTGCTAAGTATCCCAACAGTGGTATCAAAGCCTAGCTAGAGAATTAGACGGATAAATATAGGATTACGAAACCAAAACAACTCTGTAACATCCGAATCGAAACCCTAGTTTCTGTCGAAATTTTTCAGGTGTAAATTTTTTTTTAAACAGTTACAGAATGTTGTATGAGATACAATATGAACACAGTACAAATTTGACCCCTACCCTCGGTTTTTGGTCCGCCACATATGGCAAAAAACCTGCCTGCTCGGTTTTCTGGGGGCCTTTTGTGTTGAAATTTGCACTGTGCTCCAGTCTCTGGGGTTTGGTAATTCAGGTGTTGTTTGTTTTTGCTAAATTTGCATGTGATGTTATCTTTTTACAGAAGCAATTCGGAGTATTTCGTATTCGTAATTATAGTTTGTTTTCGGGTTATTTAGACGGTGTTAAAAAGTTCGAACGGATATCGATAACTCACTTTTTCCCTTGCTGGAAATTTTTCCAAGTGTTGGATTTTTCCTTAGTTTAAAACTTTCAGAAAATCATGCAAGCGATTCTGTGAACCCTCTAGAAGAACGAAACCTTAACTCGATTATGTGACCGTCAGAACCGCCACTAAACCCTAGGCTTTGTGGTAGTTCAGCGGTGCCACATGTGAGGCATTGGTTGACCCTTCTAAGGCTGGTTCATAGGAGCTGTGGCATGTTCTGGGATCTTTTGAACTCCGCTCAAGTGTTGAGCTATTTGGGAAATTTTGGGTGTTTGTTTAGTCGATCGGAAAGTTTAACATTGTCTAGTTTTATGAAATGTGATACAATATGTGGAATTCATACAGTTAGGCATGAAATCCGTAATATGTGATATTTCGGGTTTATGATGTCTAAGATGATTGTGGATTCCAAATGTTGTAGTTTTTCACTTTCTTTTCTGCGACCGTAAGTGTAATATGTGGTGTATCGCCAGTTTTGTTGCTATACATCAACGACAATTGGGATACACATATTTACTTACGTTGATGACATGTGATGTTATGTGTTTCTGTGATATGTTATATTGGATCGTCGTGTTTTGAATAGCCGAGGGTTTTATGTGAGATGGGGGTTTTTATTTTCATTCATGTAAAATTCAATGTATGTAATATTCTTTTATTGGGGAACTTCCGGATTGAGGATGATGTCACCATTGTATATTATTTACTTTTCCGCATTAGGATAGACCCAAGGAGGGGAGCACAAGTAACCGGGTTCAAGGATCCAGTGGGAGGCCATCTTGAGGAGTCGAGACCGGGTCTCCTAACCCTAGAATTGGGAAGGCTACTTGCCGCTCTCGTAGGGGTCTAGGGATGTGGGGTTAGCTATTCATCGCGACCGTGGAATCCGTGTTTTATACAGGCTCAAAATAAAACACGGACCTCCTAGTATATCCAATATTTCATATGTTATCTTCTACTACTGATATTCTGTGATGTGATCATTTTATATGCGTGAGACAAATGCTTTATTATTGTATATATGACATATAATAAACTTTGCTTATGTTTTGCACCCGCGCAAGTCCCGTCCTGGTATGCCGTTAGTTAAGTAACCTAACGGTGCATAACGGGACACTGTGGCGAATGCGGATGGCATAAGCGTACATTGTATTTTCGTTTTTTCTGTGATGCTTAGGAAGCATAAATGATGGGACTTCATTAATGAGATTAATGAAAGAAAAAGAAACCTAAAAGATGTTGTAGAATCAAATTTATAAAAAGGGTAGCTCTAGGTTGTGCTTTGCATAGAGGTATTCCTTCTAGAATATCCAGCACCTTATTCGATAAGGAAAGAGCCGAGATACTTCACCGGGAGTGACCTCTTTAGCGAAACTAGAAGATGCTACAACTCACTCAGTTTTTTTGATTGCTTCTATAGTTTTTTCTTTGCATAGCGGTATTTGTGAAATATCCTGCACCTTATTCGATAAGGAAAGAGCCGAGATCACTTCACCGGGAGTGACCTCTTTAGCGAAACTAGTAAAAGCCTCAGAAACACTCCTTATCGAAATCACTTGTTTCTACAACGATATCAAGTTCATTACGCAAAAGGTTTTCTGAAAAACCTGTCATAACCCTCCGTTATTTTAAGAAATTGAGTACTTAGTATTCGTGCTGCGTTTGTTGACCATAGTTAAGGCGCAGTGTACGGTTGCTGAGTGATGTCTTCCTATATAACATATGATGTGATTAATTAGGATAGTCATATGACTTTGTTGACCATAGTTAAGGGTCATATCGGTGGGTCTAATTAATCAAGAAATGATGGGTAGAACTTGACTAGTTCGTATGATTTGTTGACCATAGTTAAGGTCATAAGTCACTAGCGGTAAAAGTATTATCAGGAATTTCAATTGTTGAAATTTGCAATGAGATTGCATACCTTATATGAGATAGTTGGATCCTGATACCCACTACAAGTAAGAGTTACTCCTGGGAGAGTTTTACACACGACAATTAGCCGATCATGTAAGTGACTAGAAATGTGTTAACGGGGTTATGCCTATGAGAAAACGAGGTTTATTTTAATTAGGTCCGTGTGAATGAACGGGGAACCTCCCTTAAAGTACCAACAATGGCCTGACTGAAAGATTGGTTAACTTGTAAAGTGTAATTAATCCCGGCTAGTCTTACTTTTTAGGGTTTGAAGGAAGATTTGATGAAAACAGTGCGAGTCATCCTGATTAGATATGTTAATAACCAATCTAATTTTTCAAGAGCATACGCTAAAGTGTTTTCTTTTCTCTCTCTCTAGGTAGCGACCATGTCAGGCCTTAATCAAGATAATAATAAGGAGGGGAACGTTGGTCCCGTTCTTTCCTGTAAACGTTATAAGACCAAGCAGGGAATAGGGAAATATCCGGATTCTCACGCCGCCCAAATGAAGAATAAGCATATTAATGCATCTTCTTCGGGTGTGTTTGTTATCAAGAACTATTTCTCAGTTCACTCTACGTCTTGGGTATTAGATACCGGATCGGGATCCCACCTATGTAATATGTTACATGGGCTAAGGAAAGGTAAGGAACTGGGAATGGGTGATCATTCCATAAGAGTAGGGAATGGTGGAAATGTTGCAGCCAAAGCAGTTGGCGAATATTACTTTGTATTACCAAATGGTAATACAATGATTCTGAACGAATGCTATTACATTCCGACCCTGATATGCAATCTTATATCAGTTTCTTTATTGAGTAAAGAAGGATATAATTTTGTGGTACAGGATAATGTTATGAACATCTTCCTGAATCAAAAGTTGATTGGATCAGGCTCGTTAAATAATGGCATATATGTTCTGAATCAAACCACAGTTCTTAATGTACAGAACACACACAAGAGGAAGAGTTCAGAAATGAACGAATACTTCTTGTGGCATTGTATACTAAGTCATATCAATGCGACACGACTGTCTAAGTTACATAAGAATGGATATTTGAATCCGTTCGAATTTTCATCGTATGACACTTGCCAGTCATGTCTCAAAGGCAAGATGACTAAAACTCCATTTAGTGGACACGGAGAAAGAGTTACGGGACTTTTGGGGCTGATACATAGTGATGTATATGGTTCTATGTCTACACATGCCAGGAATGGTTCCTCATACTTCATTACATTCATTGACGATCTCTCAAGATACGGACATGTGTTCCTGATGAAACACAAGTCTGAAGCTTTTGTAGAACCAAACGGGTAAAAGTATTAAGATCCTTCGATCTGATCGAGGGAATACTTGAGTAATGAGTTCCGGGACTATCTAAAAGAGAATAGGATTCTCTCTTAGCTTACTCCTCCCTATACCATAGCACAACGGTGTATCGGAGCGGAGGAATCGCACCCTATTAGATATGGTGCGCTCTATGATGAGCACCGCTGAGTTACCTATTTCCTTTTGGGGTTAAGCACTGGAGATAGACGCATACCTATTGAATAGAGTTCCAACCAAATCGGTGCCTACCACTCCATATGAGATATGGAATAGGAAGAGACCATCTCTTAAACGAGTTAAGATATGGGGTTGTCCGGCCTATGTTAAAAAGCAAAATCCGGACAAGCTCGAGGCAAGATCAGGTCTATGTAAGTTTTTGGGATATCCAAAAGATTCCTATGGATATATCTACTACCATGGTGAGGAACAAAAGGTGTTTGTTTCTCAATATGCCACCTTTTTAGAAAATGAATTTCTTGTAAAAGAAATTAGTGGCGAAGAGGTAAAGCTGGAAGAAGTTCCAGCAGCACAAACTACAACTGATGATTTATTGGAACAAGAGGATTCAGTAGTTCCCGACGAACCTCAGCCGCTCCGCCGATCTAGTAGGGTTCGTCATCCACCTGAGAGATACTACGGTTTTCTCATCGATGGTGGGAGCGAGGATTGCATCATGGAAGATAATGACCCAACTAGTTTCGAGCAGGCCATCACGAGTTGGGACTCTGTGAAATGGCTGGATGCAATGCGATCTAAGATGGAATCCATGTACACTAACAAAGTATGGACTTTGGAAGTTGCTCCTGAAAGGGTAAAACCCATTGGGAGCAAATGGATCTTTAAGAAGAAACTTGGTGTAGATGGAAAGGTTGAGACTTTCAAAGCTAGACTTGTTGCAAAGGGTTTTCGTCAACGACCAGGTATGGATTATGACGAAACCTTTTCTCCAGTGGCTATGCTTAAGTCCATCCGAATCCTACTTGCCATTGCTGCATACCATGACTATGAAGTCTGATAAATGGATGTTAAGACCGCCATTTTAAATGGTGATTTAGAGGAGTGTGTGTACATGAATCAGCCAGAGAGCTTCGTAGACAGTCGGACCAGCGGAAAGGTGTGCAAGCTGCTTAAATCCATCTAGGGGTTAAAGCAGGCATCGCGGAGTTGGAACATCTATTTTAATGTTGTAGTCAAAGTGTTTGACTTCTTCAAGAACGTAGATGAACCTTGTATCTACAAGAAGGTGGCAAAGAGTAAGGTTGTCTTCCTCGTATTGTACGTGGATGAGATACTCTTGATAGGAAATGATGTTCGTATGCTGCACTCGGTCAAGCTCTTCTTATCACATAGATTCTAAATGAAAGATCTAGGTGATGCCTCCTGCATTTTGGGAATTAAGATCTATAGAGATAGATCTAAGAGGATACTGGGATTGTCCCAATTCAGGTACATTGACAATATACTAAAGAGGTTTAGTATGGAAGAATCCAAGCATGGGAATTTACTCACGATCTCTGGACTCACTCTCTCCAAAGAGATGTCTCCTAAGAGTGATTTGGAGAGAGCTCGCATGCAAAAGATACCCTATGCTTCGGCAGTAGGCTCTATCATGTACGCGATGCTATTAACCAGACCCGATGTAGCATGCTCAGTAAGTGCAGTGAGTAGATATCAAGCAGATCCAGGAGAGAGTCATTGGATAGCTGTGAAGAACATTCTCAAGTACTTGAGAAGGACTAAAGAGATGTTCTTGGTGTATGGTAACGGAGAACTCCAGGTGGAGTCCTTTACCGATTCAAGCTTCCAAAGTGATAAGGACGACTCTAAGTCGCACTCGGGATTTGTCTTTACGCTCAATGGAGGAGCGGTTTGTTGGAAGAGTTCCAAACAGGAAATCGTGGCAGACTCGACGATGGAGGCTGAATACATCGCTGCCAACGATGCTGCCAAAGAGGCTGTCTGGATAAAGAAGTTCATAACTGAACTTGGTGTGGTTCCGTCCATTGAGCATCCAATACCTTTGTATTGTGATAACAATGGAGCTGTGGCTTTGGCCAAGGAACCCAGGCCCCATCAGAGATCCAGGCATATTCTAAGGCGGTATCACCTGATCCGGGAGATAGTTGATCGCCAAGAGATCAAGGTCAGGAGAGTTGACACGAAGGACAACACTGTGGATCCACTCACGGAGGCCATACCACAGATACAATTTGAGAGACTCTTTAGGATGTTGGATATGAGATACTACAACAGCTGGCCTTAGAACAAGTGGGAGATTGTTAGTTATGTATATGCCCTAGAGGCCATTGTTGTACATATGATGTATATTATACTGGATGCTGGGATATATATAGAGAGGACTTTCTTGTTCGATATGATAGTATGCTATCTGGTTTTACTTTGTCTTAACATGTTGACTTGTATTAGTTTACAGTCTTACACTCACATGTTGATAAAGCCCTTAGGATATGTACTTGACTACTAGGACTATGATACAGATCATACTAGTGGGGCCAGGGTAGTCCAAAAGTACATCCTATAATTGTTCCTAGTTGAGGGTGTATCAAGACAGGGCATCGATATTCCAGAGTAGACTAGCGTATACGCTTCTGGACCCATATGATGGGCGATGGATGATCCCGCATCATTCATCGGTGTTTGACATCAAGATGGTATTCGGGTGCTCAGTGGAGACTGGGTACACTGAACGGACTCGACGAGAACTCCTAGATGGTATTATACCCATCGTCAGATAGCAGTTCTCTGGTGACACTGGTACAGGTTAGTCTGTAGACCCGAGATCCTCATAGAGTCTTGTGTGATTCCCACCATGCTTTGATTTCCACCTTACCACGTTCATGAGAACGTGCAAAACAGTGGCTTTTGGGTACAGTCCCCAATCACATAGAGGCAATAAGCGATAGGAAGGGTTTCGTCTCTCCAGGTATTGGGGGTTGATGTTGCGCTGTGTTCAATTGGCTATAACTGGAAGTTCCTGGCCAGGGATGATATGGAGATCTACTGGTAAGTGTTATCAGTAGTTTCTCGACCCGTTATGAGCCTCACATCGACACGACTTATCGGTTACTAGGGTCTGATGTTTACCACCCTAGACTGGATATGCGATATATCAGACGAAAAGACCGGACTGTATGGTAGTGTTACTGATTGGATTCACAGGTGTGTGTGCAGGCTTGCTTGTTGATCTTCTGATTGCTCAATACTCGGATGGATGTTATTTTTAGCTGACTGCTTGCAGCTTGTGGGTGTTTGATATGATCATCACCTACTGCCGGCGTATTAAGGAGTCTTTAGAGTCCTACACAGAGGTTTCCTGGCTCAGGAGAAACGGAGTAGGAGCACATATATGATATGTGCGGGACCGAGATTGATACATGTATGTGATACCGTATTCTATTCTCGCGATATATGATATCAGCCGGTTATATGCGATATAGCCGGGTTATCGGATCAAGTGTTGATTCGATATAATGATACATGTTATATTGGTCGGTTGTATGCAATATATCCGGGTTATTAAATCAAGTGTTGATTTAATAATTTAATGTATAATTATATATTTGATATATTAAATTACATTAACTAATATTAGCTCACTTAAGAATTACTTTTTCTCACTTGATGATACATTGATATATATGTGATATATGTTAATTGTATTATTTTCTTTTGTTACAAAATATTATATATGTGATATATGATATTGTAACATACTAGGTTACAAATGCAACTAGGGTTTATAAGACTTAAACCTTGCTAGGGTTAGATTAGGGTTTATATTTATTATTAAGGAAATACAAAATTGTGGAATTTGTCATGGTTGATATTTTGGAAGAAGCTTGTAGGCTTCTTTTACTTTGTCCACCCATTTTGTCTACCTTAAGATATTTGTTAACCTAACTTTAACCCTAGCTCATGGTTAAGTTTCTATAAGGATTAAGCATGTCATTCTTAACCCATGGTTTCTTTTCTAACCTCATAACAATTATTCATTCACCACACTTCATCTTCTTCTTCCTCCTCACAAAAGCTTTCTAGCCTTTTCATTTTTGACGAATGATTGTGAAAAATAGAAAATAAAAGAGAGCAAAATCCTACTTCATCATCCTCTTCTATACTAGACATATAGATTAGTGTGTTAGCTTCACTAATCTCTAATTAGTGAAGTGATAGCTTGGGTTTGTTTTTCCTCAAGATAGATCTTCTTGGATTTCGAAGACTTCAAGCAAGATCTATCATTCACCTCATGGAACCTCTCGAGAGTCCGGGAACTTGATGATCGCAGCGAAAGGAACTCAACTCGGAGCTTATGAAGCGAAGGAACGGACTACAAAGGTTATAATCCCTCTCACTTAGTAGTATAGATGTTTGCTTTATCGATTCCGTATCATTCTCTATTATCGATTCTAGGTTAGGGTTATCTAGAACGACATGTTTTTTTAATTTGGCATGGATGATGCCACCCGAAACCTTGCTGCCATGATGGTTATCCCAACACCGATTCGAGAAGGAGGATGAACCGTCTCGGGTTCATGGTGGACCCGGTATGGTACCCCAGGGCAAGAGTGTTTTTGTGGGTATGACGATGAGCCTGGCAGTGGAGGACTACCTATCGGTGATGTCTGTCGCGGCGGATATCCAGAGGATACTGACGTGGTCGTGAGATTTGATGATATGGGCCGATCCGGACCGACGGATCCCGAGATATTAAGATATTGAGACATTGAGATATTGAGATGTTGAGACATTGAGATATTTGGATATGTATATATTGTGTCGATGATTGACTTGGATTTTCTGTTGATTTCATTGATGATACTTCAGTTTATTGCACAGAGGTTTTTCTAAGATAAGAACAAAGATTTTCTCATACCAGACTTGTTCAAGTTTCGTGTTTGATTATGCATTCATGTTAGTACATCGTATCATATTAGTATATGTAGGCTGTGACGTATTTGCGTTCATGCTTACGATAGCCTTATGAGATGTTACTTACTACTCACGAGTTGGTAACTCACCCTCATTATGCTACAGTATCTTCCAGGTCTAACCCATCAGCACAGCAGCGGCGGGCGCACTTCCTCATTTTGTTCCTTTTGCTTAGACTTGCGGCATTGCTCGTAGGTGGGTTGCGAGGATATTTTATTCCATCATGTATATTATTTTGTATCTAGTATACTCCATCTACCCTTGTATTTTGGACTAGATGGTGAGACTCGTGAGACTTATATTTGTGATAATTTGGTGCCGATGCTCACTTGAGCCGACATGGTGTTTCTCATTTCTTGCTTTCAGATGCTTTTTCGCACTTTTGATATACATATTGAATGTGGTTGTGATTCCGCCATTGGCGAAGAGCTAGCTCCCGCTTGAGGATGTCTTTATTCATTATTTATATGTATTTTCATATATTGTACCCGTTTGGGGGCCAGTATTTACAAAGGAGACTCAGCCGAAATTTTTGGGTAAATGTGGTGTTGCTTTTAAATGTTTAATGCCACTTATTTTGTTAAAACCACTTGCTTTAAAATAAGTTTTCCTTCACTCTAATTGTTAAACGGTTTAGTTTTATGGGCTTTGGCTTACTTAGATTACGTTATGCCTTTAGACGTTTCATAATTTAAGTGCTAGTCACGTTCCATACCTTCGGATCGTGAAATTTATGATGTCTAAGGATGATGCGAATTCTACTTATTGCAGTTTTCATTTCTTTTCTGCGACCGTAAGTGTAATATGTAGCAGTATCCCCGATCTCGTTGCTATACGTCAACATTAGGGATACACATATTTACTTATGTTGATGACATGTGATGTTATTGTGTTGCTGGTTGATATGTTATATTGGATCGCCGTGATTGAATAGCCGGGTTTTTTTTACGTGAGATGAGAGTTTTTCAATTTTCATTCACGTAAATATTTGTATGTAATATTCTTTTATTGAGACACTTCCAGGTTGTGGTTGTTGTCTCCATTTGATATATATTATTTACTTTTCGGCATTAGGAAAGACCCAAGGCGGGGAGCACAAGTAACCGAGTTCTAGAGTCCAGTGGGAGGCTATCTCGAGGAGTCGAGACCGGTCGCCTAACTTTAGAATTGGTAGGGTAGCTTTCCGCTCTTGTAAGGATCTAGGCATATGGGCTTGGCTATTCATCACGACGGTGGAATCCGTGTTTTTCATTACTGGCTTAGTCTAAAACACGGACCTCCTAGTATATCCTGTATTTCATATGTTTTCTTTTGTTGTTTCTATGATATGATGTGATCATATAACTGCGTGAGATGAATGCTACTTATATATATGATATAATAGTGGACACTATATATGTTTTGCATCCGCGCTAGTCCTGACCCCACCCCGCCGTAAGTTAAGTAACCTTACGGTGAAAATCCGAGTCCTTGTGGCGAATGCGGATGGTATATATGTTTGTTTTATTTTCGTTTATTCTATGATTTTTAGGAAACATAAATGATGGGGTGTCATTAATAAGATTAATGAAAAGAAAAGAAACCTAAAAGATATTGTAGAATCAAATTTTTCAAAAAGGTAGCTCTAGTTCTTAATTTGCATAGCGGTATTCCATTATGAATATCAAGCACCTCATTCGATGAGAAAGAATCTAGATCCCTTCACCAGGAATGACCTCTTTAGCAAAACTAGCATATGCGAGAACCCACTCAGTTTGTTTTGAAAACTACTCGATTTTAAACCGGAGTTTAAACCACTCCTTTTCAAATCACTAGATTTTATAACGATATCAAGTTCATTACGTTAAACGTTTTCTTCAAAACCAGTCGTAGCCCTCCGTCATTTCAGATAAGTGCTAGTTAGTATTCGTGCTGCGTTTGTTGACCTTGTCAAGGTGTAGTGTTCAGTAGCTGATTAGTGCTTATCTGCCGCATATGATGCAATTGGATTAAGGTAGTCGTATGGTTTGTTGACCTTGTCAAGGGTCGTGCAGGTGAGTTTAATTCAATCACGAAATGTTGGGTTAAACTTGATTTGCAGTTTATTTTTTGTTTACTTTGTCAAGATCATAATCCGCATGGGGTAAAAAAAGATATGGGGAATTTCAAGTGTTGAAATTTGCAATGATATTGCATACCTTCTATATGATGGTTGGATCCCGATACCCGCTGCGAGTAAGTGTTACTCCTGGGAGAGTTTTCCACTTTACAATTAGCTATTCCAGTAGGTGTCTAAGAAAGGTGTTAACAGGGTTATGCCCCTGCGGAAACGAGATTATTTAATTAGTTCCATGCGAAAGCATGGGGAGACTACCTCGGAGTACCAATACCTGCATTGCTGACCGATTGGCGAACTTGTAGGGTGTAATTAATCCCGGCTAATCTTACATTTTAGGGTTTGAAGGAAGATTTGATAAAAAAAAGTGGGAGCCATCATGATTAGATAAGATAATAACTAGTCTAATCTTGCAAGAGCGCAGGCTAAAGTGTTTTCTTCTCTCTCTCTCTAGGTAGCGACCATATCACGCCTTAATCAAGATAATAATATGGATGTACTGACCGAACCCGCTTATTATACTAGGCTGGGGAACATTGGTTCTGCTCTATCTTATGACAACTGTCATAAGTCTGGGCAAGGGATAGGGGAATTCAAGGATTTCCTTGCGACCCGAACGAAGAAAGAGCATTCTGATGCATCTTCTTCGGGTGTGTTAGTTATTAAGAACTTTTTCTCAGTTTTCTTTATATCCTGGGTATTGGATACCAGATCAGGATCTCATATTTGTAATCTGTTATAAGGGTTAAAGAGAAGTAGAGAACTGGGAAAGGGTGATATGTCTTTCACAGTAGGGAATGGAGCAATTGTTGCTGCCAAAGCGGTCGGCGAATATCACCTTGTATTACCAAATGGTAATACATTGATTTTGAACAACTGTTATTATGTACCGTTGATAATGTGCAATATAATATCCGTTTCTTTATTAGATAAAGAAGGATATAACTTTGTATTAGAGAAAAATGTTATGAACATTTTTCTAAATCAAGTGTTGATTGGGTTTGGTACATTGTGTAATGGTATATACGTTCTAAATATACAGAACACACACAAGAGGAAAAGTTCAGAAATGAACGAAGCTTTATTGTGGCACTGTAGACTTGGTCATATCAATGCGACAAGACTAGCTAAGTTACATAAAGATAGATATTTGAATTCGTTCGAATTTATATCTTATGAAACTTGCCAGTCATGTCTCAAAGGAAAGATGACCAAAACTCTGTTTATTGGGCACGGAGAAAGAGCTATTGAACTCTTGGGACAGATACATAGTGATGTATGTGGTCCTATATCTACACATGCCAGGAATGGTTCCTCGTACTTCATTACATTCACCGATGATCTCTCAAGATTTGGATATGTATTTTTATTGAAACACAAATCTGAAGCTTTTGAGAAATTCAACGAATATAAGAGCAAAGTAGAAAACCAGATAGGTAAAAGTATTAAATCCTTCGATCTGATCGAGGAGGAGAATAATTAAGCACGGAATTCCAAGATTACCTAAAAAAGATTAGGATTCTCTCTCAGCTTACTCCTCCGTATACACCATAGCACAATGGAGTATCAGAGCGGAGGAATCACACCCTGTTAGATATGGTGCGCTCTGTGATGAGTATTGCTGAGTTACCTATTTTCTTTTGGAGTTATGCACTTGAGACAGCTGCATACATATTGAATCAAGTTCCATCAAAATCTGTGCCTAAAACATCAAAAGAGATATGGAGTGGAAAGAGATCATATCTTAAACGAGTTAAGTTATGGGGTTGTTCGGCATATGTTAAAAAAACAGAATCCGGACAAACTCGAAGCACGATCAGTTCTTTGCAAGTTTGTGGGATATCTAAACAATTCATATGGATATCTATTCTACTACAATGAGGAACAAAAAGTGTTTATTGCTCAACATGCCATCTTTTTAGAAAATGAATTTCTTGTGAAAGAAATTAATGGTAATGAGATAGAACTGGAAGAAGTTCCTGATACACAAACTGCAACTGATGATTTGGTAGAACAGGAGGATTCAATAGTCCCCGACGAAGCTCAGCCACTCCCCAGATCTAGTAGGGTTCCTCATCCACCTGAGAGATACTACGGTTTTCTCATAGACGGTGGGAGTGAGGATTGCATCATGGAAGATGATGACCCAACTAGTTTCGAGCAGCCAATCACAAGTGGGGACTCTGTGAAATGGCTGGATGCTATGCGATCTGAGATGGAATCAATGTACACCAAGAAAGTATGGAATTTGGAAGTTGCTCCTGAAGGGGTAAAACCCATTGGGAGCAAGTGGATCTTTAAGAAGAATATATGGAAAGGTTGAGACCTTCAAAGCAAGATTTGTAGCAAAAGGTTTTCATCAACAACCAGGTGTCGACTATGATGAGACCTTTTCTCCAGTGGCTATGCTTAAGTCCACCAGGATCCTACTTTCTATTTCTGCATACCATGACTATTAAATCTGGCAGATGGACGTCAAGACCGTTTTTCTAAATGGTGATTTAGAAGAGAGTGTGTATATGACACAACCAGAGGGCTTCATAGACAGTAGGAGCAGTGGAAAGGTGTTCAAGCTACTTAAATCAATTTACAGATTAAAGCAGACATCACGGAGCTGGAACATCTGTTTTGATGCAGCAGTCAAAGAGTTTGACTTCATCAAAAACGTAGATGAACCATGTATATATAAAAAGGTTTTAAAGAGTACGAATGTCTTCCTCATATTGTACATGGATGATATACTCTTGATTGGAAATGATGTTCTTATACTGCACTCGGTCAAACTCTTCCTATCATAAAATTTCTCTATGAAAGATTTGGGTGATGCCTCCTACATCCTGAGGATAAAGATCTATAGGGATAATCTAAAAGGATGTTGGGATTGTCCCAATCTAGTTACACAGACACCATACTAAAGAGGTTTAGTATGGAAGATTCTAAGTGTGGTAATTTACTCGCTTGCTCAGGAATCACTCTCTCCAAAGAGATGTATCCCAAGACTGATTTGGAGAAGACTCGCATGAAAGTGATACCCTATGCTTTTGCAGTTGGGTCTATCATGTATGCGATGTTATGCACCAGACCGGATGTAGCTTACACACTTAGTGTTGTAAGTAGGTATCAATAAGACCTAGGGGAGAAGCACTGGACAGCTGTGATGAACATTCTTAAGTACTTGAGAAGGACTAAAGAAATGTTCTTGGTGTATGATAACGGAGAACTCCAGGTGGAGTCATTTACCAATTTAAGCTTCTACAGTGATAAGGACGACAGCAAGTCTGTCTCGGGTTTTGTCTTCACCCTCAATGGAGGGGCGGTATGTTGGAAGAGTTCCAAGCAAGATATCGTAGCAGACTCGACGATGGAGTCTGAATACATCGCTACTAACGATGCTGCCAAAGAGGCTGTCTGGATGAAGAAGTTCGTTGCTGAACTTGGTGTGGTTCCATCCATTGAGGATCCAATATCTTTGTATTGTTATAATAATGGAGTTTTGGTTTTGGCCAAGGAACCGTAGACCAATCAGAGATCTATACATATTCTGAGGCGATATCATCTGATCCGGGAGATAGTTTATCGCCGGGAGATCGAGGTCAGGAGAGTATATATGGAGGACAACACGGCGGATCCACTCACTAAGGCCCTCCCCTAGATGCAGTTTGAGAGACTTTTTGGGATGTTGGGTATGCGATACTACAGCTACTGGCCTTAGTGCAAGTGGGAGATTGTTAGAAATATGTATGCCCTAAAGGCCATTATTATATGATATAATGGATGCTTGGACATATATATATAGGACTTTCTTTCTCGCCATGATAGTATGCTATCTGGTTGCTCTTTATCTTAACATGTACACTTGTATTTTTTATACCGTTTCTCTGATACATGTTGATAAAGCCCTTAGGATGTAGGCTTGACTACCAGGACTATGATGTAGATCATGCTAGTGGGGCTTGTGTAGTCCGCAGGAACATCCTTTGACAGTTCCTAGTCGAGGGAGTATCGAGACAGGGCATCGATATTCCAGAGTAGACTAGTGTGTACGTTTCTTGACCCTGTATTGGTCGATGGTTGATCCCACAACCATTGGTGTTTGACCCCACAACCATTGGTGTTTGACATCAATGATTGTGCACAGGTGCTCATTGGAGAATGGGTACACCAAACAAGACTCGCCGAGAACTCTAAGATGGTACCATACCTATCATCAGATAGCAGTTCTCTGGTGACACTTGTACATGTTAGTCTGTAGACCCGAGATCGTCATAGAGTCTTGTGTGGTTCCCACTGTGCTTTTATTTCCTCCCTACCACGGCTCAAAGGAGTCATGTAAACAGGTGGATTTTGGGTACAATCCCGATTCACATGGAGGCGACGAGAGATAGGAGGGGTTTCGTCTCTCCCGGTATTGGGAGTTGATGTTGCGCTATGCTCGATTGGCTATAACAGCAAGTCCCTGGCCA
Source organism: Agapanthus africanus (assembly GCA_030015575.1). Lineage (NCBI taxonomy): Eukaryota > Viridiplantae > Streptophyta > Magnoliopsida > Asparagales > Amaryllidaceae > Agapanthus > Agapanthus africanus. The sequence continues at coordinate 107,156,249 of JASDDO010000031.1, forward strand.
GGGCTGATGAGGTTTACTAGTAAGTGTTATCAGTAGTTTCTTGAACGGTTATAGGCCACGCATCGGCATGACTTATCAAGTTACTAGGGTCTGACTATTCTACCCCTACACTCGATATGCGACATATCAGACGAAGAGACCGGACTGTACGGTAAGTGTTGCTTATAGTCTCTACAGGAGTTTGGACAAGCTTGCTTATTGATCTTCTTTTTATTCAATACCTGGGTAGGCGTTACGTCCAGCTATTACCGCTGACGACTTGTAGGTATCTGATGTGATCATTACTTACTGCTGGCGTATTGATGCGTCTTTAGAGTCATACACAGAGGTTTCCTAGCTCAAGCGAAATGAAGTAGGACACATATGGAGATATGTGCGGGAGCTTGATAAAATATGAGTATGTGATACCGTATTCTAATCTAGCGATATTTTATATCGGTCAGGTTATACGTGATATAACCGGATTATTGAATCAAGTGTTGATTCAATGATTTTTGTATATGTTGTTAATTTATATTTGATATTAGCCGGATTATATTTGATATAGCCGGATTATTGAATCAAGTGTTGATTTAATAATTTGATATGTGTGTGTGTGTGTGTTTGTTATATGAACTAATATTGAATATTTGCCGGTTGTATGTGATATAACCGGATATTGAATCAAGTGTTTATTTAATAATATGATATATATATATATATATGATATTACTCGTTTATATATGATATAACTAAATTATTGAATCAAGTGTTGATTTAATAATTTGATATATATTTATATATTTGATACACACACACACACACTTTGTATCATGGTTGATGATACATAGAACTAGGATGTATGAGAATCACATATGAGGTTGAGATGAGATGATAATGGATTGATTTATGGATTAAAGAAAAAAAGAAATGAGTCATTTTTTCTTAGATTCTTTTGGAAGCCTTGAGAAGTCATGACTCATCACTTGTTCTTTTTTTTTATTCATAAATATTTTCCATCTCATCTAATAACTCACCTCATGGTTCACTCTCTCTCATTCCAAGTCCATCCCCCTCATTCTCTCCACTTTAGAATTTTCTTGAGGTAAGAAAATAAAAGAAAACGAAGAAAAATAAGTGAGCAAAATTCCTACTTCATCAACCTACACTAGTCTAGCCCATTAGTTTAGGTTGTTTGCTTCACTAATACCTTGATTAGTGAAGAGTGAGATTGAGTGAGAGATACTTCAAGGTAGATCATCTTAGGTATCGAAGACAACAAACAAGCTCATTCCTTTCTTCAAGTGGAGTCAAGGAAGAGTTCTAAGGACTACTACTTGGAGCTTTAGAAGTGAAGAACTGGTCTACAAAGGTTGTAAACCCTCTTCACTTAGTTTAGATCTTGTTTGCTTAAATTATAACCCTAATTCTCTAGTTCGATTCTAGGTTAGTATACTTAGACCTCTAGTATTTTTAAAATTGCATGCTTGATGCTTTTTGAAACCTAGTAGAGGTGCTAAGACATACTTTCAGTGTTATCAGTAATTTCTCGAAAGGTTATAGGCCACACATCGGCATAACTTATCGAGTTAGTAGGGTTTGACAATTCCACCCCCTAGACTCGATACGCGACATATCAGACGAAAAGACCGGACTGTACGGTAAGTGTTACTTATAGGCTCTATGGGAGTTTGGACAAGTTTTCTTGTTGATCTTCTATTTGTTCAATACCTGAGTAGCTCTTACATCCAGCTAGTACCGCTAACGGCTTGTGGGTATCTGGTGTGATCATTACCTACTGCTGGTGTATTGACGAGTCTTTAGAGTCCGAAATAGAGGTTTCCTAGCTCAAGCGAAATGAAGTAGGGCATGTATGGAGTTATGTGCAGATGATTGATTAAATACGAGTATATGATACCGTATTCTAATCAAGCGATATTTGATACCAGCCAGGTTATATATGATATAAGCGAATTATTGAATCAAGTGTTGATTCAATGATTTATATATATATATATATATATATATATGTTTATATATATTTGATATTAGCCGGATTATATTTGATATTAGCCGGATTATATTTGATATAGCCGGATTATTGAATGAAGTGTTGATTTAATAATTATATATATATATATATTAACTAATATTGAATATTAGCCGGTTGTATGTGATATAACCGGATTATTGAATCACGTGTTGATTTAATAATTTGATATACAGATATATAGTTGATATTAGCGGTTATATATGATATAACCGGATTATTGAATCAAGTGTTTATTTAATAATTTGATATATATATATATATAAACTAATATTAAGCTCACTTAAGATTTACTTCTCTTCATATATATTTGTATATGTGATATATATATATATATATATATATATATATATATATATGTATGTATGTATGTATGTATGTATGTATTTTGTATCATGGTTGATGATACAAAGAATATGGATGTATGAGAATCACAAAAGAGATGAATATGAGAAGATTATTGTATGGATTAATGAATTAAAGAAAAAGAGAATGAGTCATTTTCTTGAGTTGCTTGTTGAACCCTTGAGAAGCCATGAATCGCCTCTTATTCTTTGTTTTATTCATAGATATTTTACAATCTCTATCTCATCCTATCTCTTGAGTTATGGTTCAAACTTATCCAAGTTCATCTTTTTCATTCTCTCCTCACTAATATTCATGAGTTGAGAAAAAGAAAAAGAGAAAAATATTGTTAGTGAGCAAATCTCCTACTTCATCAACCTGCACTAATCTGGCCCATTAGTTTAGGTTGTTAACTTCACTAATACCTTGATTTGTGAAGTGTGAGTTTGAGTGAGAGAGACTTCAAGGTGGATCATCTTCGGCGATTAAGACAACTAGCAAGCTCGATCTTTTCTTCAAGTGGAGCCTTAAGAAGAGTTCTAGGGACTACAACTTGGAGCTTTAGAAGTGAAGGACTAGGCTACAAAGGTTGTAGACTTTTTACACTTAGTTTAGAATATAGTTTACTAATTTTAAAAACCCTAATTCTCTAATTCGATTCTAGTTTAGTATACTTAGCACTCTAAAATTTTAAAATTGCATACTTGATTCTTATATAAACCCAGTAGAGGTGCTAAGACATACTTTCACACGTCAGCGGTACTAGCTGTACGTAACGGCTACCCGGTTACTTATCAAAAGGGGGGTCGGTAATCAAGTATGTCCTTACCCCATTGAGCCTGAATGTGACAATCTCCATACTGTCCGGTCTCTTCGTCAAAGAATATCGCATATCGGGTCTAGGGGGTGGATAACGTCAGACCCCTACTAACCCGATAAGTCGTGTCTGAGTCAAGCTCATCACCAATAGAGATACTAATAATCTTCAATCAGTAGATCTCATCCACCGTGGCCACGGATTTCTAGTGAAAGTCAACTGAACACAGCGCGACATCGACTCCTAATACCAAGAGAGACGAATTCCTGACAATCGACCACAGACTCCATGTGGCTCAGTACTGTACCCAACTAAAACCTGTTTACACGACTGTTTTGAGCCGTGGTAAGGTAGTAATCAAAGTATAATGGGAACTCATATGAGACAAATGACGATTTCAGGTCAAAGGACTAACCTGTACTCATACCACCTGAGATCTTCCATCTGACGATAGATATAATACCATTTAGAAGTTCTTGGCGAGTCCGTCAGGTGTACTCACTTCCAGTGAGCACATGTATACTATCATTGGTGACACAACACCAATATCTTATGAGACCGGCCACGCCCCTCGTCGGGGTCTAGAAACGTATACACTAGTCTACTCCGGAATATCGAGCCCAGTCTCGATACTCCCGCGACTAGGGATATTTAAGAATGTGCTTATGGACAACCTAGCTCCCATATATATGATTGCCATCATAATTCTGTTTGTCAAGAAACAATCCTATGGGCTTCATCAATGATGAAGACAAACCAGATAGCATACTATCATCTCGAGTAAGACTTTTATACCTGTATAGATCCTTCCTCAATTATAATAATTGTCTACTTGCAATAATAATAATTGCCTTGAGGTCACTGATTAGTCTAAAATATTGCACATTTGAATGAATATTTTCCCCATTATTGTTAAGTACTAAAAGGTGTTTATGGTAATTATAAAACATGTGAGGGTTTATGTGTAAAAAGTTTACTATCATATGTTTCTATATTATAATTAACATAATGAGGGAAAATATATGCATATAATATTTATATGAAATCTTAGTAATTAAAATATGCATATCATATCAAATATTTCTAATCAATATTCTTAACACATTATATCATATAAATGGTTAGGATAATATCTCAAAAATATCAAATGCTACTAACACTATGATTTGAGATATTGTGCAGATATTTGCTCAGGTCTAGAATCCAAGCAAGAGATCCGAGTCAAATCGGGATATCGAAACTGAATCTGCCAAAATATAGAAGCAAATCAAGAGATCTAGCAACGGCAGAGACTCAGAGCATTATTCTCAGAATCCAGACATCGATAGGATCTCCAAATATCAATACAAAACACCAGAAAAAATCCCAAATCCTGATCCTACTTGGTTGCGGCGGATCCGCGGCTAAAGTGAGGAATATGCGGCGGAACCGCGACGGTTTGTGGCCGTAAGATGTGATATTTTGTATTATGGATCTTAACAGCATATATTCACATAGGGAATCTAGGGTTTCTTGTTTAGTGACTATAGATAGGACCGAGAGCTTCACATTAAAGATCATCACTGATAAGATCAAGAGATCCACGTATCCGAGTGATCATCATCTATTCATCTACCTCCAACAAGAGAGAGATCTAGAGCAAACTAGGGTACTTGTATTCTACTTTCTAAGAAGAATTGTAAATGCAATAGTTGAATAATAAAGGTAGTGCTTTTATTATTCTTTTTGCAATTAATTTACGCACTTACTTTCTGCACTTACATTTCTGCATCTTCATCATGTTTTCATTCTTCATCCTATCTTCTAACTTAACCATGAGCGAGTAATTCATAGCTTGCTAGGGTTCGTAGGATATGGTAGAACGATGGATGATAAAATCATTTAACTTATTTTATACATTTTAAAGTTTATAAACTTTAGCAAAATAAATGTTAACCTCCTTATCGGGCGTGCTACCAATTTATTGATAGTTACGACCACGATTTGAGATTGGTTTAACACTTGTTTTGTTAAGGGCTAGACATGAATAGAGATCAATGCAAGGACAAGGGTTAGTAGTGGGTAAACCCTAGTTTCTTCCAAGAACCCTAATCTATATTCATCACGATCAATCTAGTTTTAAACTATTAAAAAATAAAGGAGTCATTTTTAATTATCCATCCATTACTACTAAGTCCTATGAACCCTACAAGCCTTTTCTTTATAAATTCTATATCCGTAACGAAAAACAATCACCCTTCTTTAATCAACTCGTCCAAAGCAAGAAAAGAGTTCACTTTTCCCTGCGGACGACCCGTACTCATCGCGGCTAGCTACTAGCGACACCATCTTGATTACGGTTATTTTACAAAACACTTTTTCAGCAGATCTACCAAATGACGCCGTTGCCGGGAAAACGGCCGTAATTTTTTTTCTTGTTATTCGGGTTGATTTCTTATAAAATCCGGCAACCATAAATAAAAAAAATAAAAAACCCGCAACTTACGTATTTAACGATTATCGTGCGAGTTTTGCAAGTGAATCTGGAGTAACTGGAGAACGGAAATAGAGATTCAGAGATTTAAACTTAGACCATAGGAGTATAGGAGGGCACTGAAGAAATTTCAGTAGAAGAACCCACCAACTTACGGCAGAACCGCGACAGAATAGTGGCTTTGGCGGTGGAACCATGGCATTTTGGGTGAGTTGGGCCCCCAAAATTCCATGGTAATTTCCTACTATCTTTATCTCTCCTCTAAAGCTCCAATAAATTGATTCAACCTGCAGGATTCTTTGCAAATATCGCCGCTAAAAATATTTTTGCGTGTTTTAGATTTTGGTTTGTTTGCATATCTATAGTGGACATTAAGGGGCAATAAACCCAAATTCAGATTAGGTGGGGATTTCATCACCCTTCCTAAGCCCCACAAATCACAAACAAGCATACTATCAGCCAACATTAATAAAAATAATATCTAGACCTAACTCCTAAGGACATTCGTGCTCAATAAGGATAGAGGAAGGTCATGGGTAATTTATTGCTTATCCGCATTTTTATTGTAGTGTCTAAGGAAAGTGTGACTAAGCAAAGTGGTTACTTAATTAGGCCCACTATTTCGGTGATTCGTATAGCGGATACCTTCCACTTACCTGGCCACAAGATTGATAAGGAGGTAGTAGAGGATTGATCCTGCGACTTGTCTTTTGGAAGTTTAGGAGCAGTCTAGTGACTTGACATAGGAGACCCTAGTTCCAGGGTTTGATTATGCATTTTGTGATTTGTTGAGTCAAGACTCAAGTCCGACTATTTTTCAAAGCAAAACAATTTCCAAAATCCAAAAAGAGCTTAAATCATTACCATCACCCTCTTTTCTTTTCACTTTCTTATAATGGGTAACCCAAACAGACAAACTCTTGCCGGGTTTTGCTATCCAGAACCAGACATCTCTTGTTTTCGTAATGGCTTCGGTACAAAATCCGACTCTACTATATCTTTACGAGATAGGATAGAGCACGGGAAAAAGAATAGTTAGATATCTCACTTAAGGTCCTATCAACTGCATCAAAATTCCATATCTTCTAATGTTGATAATCCGTTTAAGGTGAGTGAGAGAACTTCGAAACCCATGTTCATCGCTGTAAGTTTCTCGTGAACAGACTGAAGCCCCTCCTTGAGCATATTGCGAAGGTTGAAATCTAAAGTTTCAATCCTTTCATTAATCCAAAACCGTTAGGACAACAAACACCATCATTTCCATATGAAAATATTGAAACTCGTTTTGAGGCGAATATGACATCTTTTACACCCATGACCATTGCTGAACAAATAGCAATTTCCAGTCGCCATCTAACTAACCAATCTCAATATTCTTCATATCACAATGTTGATCCTAATCCTGTTTATGAAACTTGGGTACAACCTTCTAATTCTTATCCATAGTACCAAACTTTCATACGCTCTCATGTTGACACTTATCTTGAGGCTAATAGGACAAATCAGAAATGCATGTCGATTGCGGAACTCATTGAACTTGCTCGTAGCCAACAATTAAAGGCATCTCTTCTTAACATTTCTCTTCAGGCTAATGCGGCAAATCATAAACGCATGTCGATTGCGGAACACATGGAACCTACCCGTAGCCAACAATTAGACACTTCTCGACCATACTCAACTTCCTCACGTTATCTAGATAATGTTTCTGAAAATCAATTACGAAGTTCGACGGTTCAAAGAAAATCCTTCGTTGGAACTTCTTCACAACCCATGTCTAGTCTTGAAGTAGAGTTGGAATTGAGTAGTGAAAAAGAAAAAGAGATCCATCAAAGTCAAACCAAAATCGACTCTCTCGATCTCGACACCTTCCATCCTGCACTCCAACCGAATATATTCGATGTTCAACCGCTTCATAGTGATGAGGTACCCGAGAATAACATGTTTGACTTTTCTAATAGTGAGCATGAAAGAGAGTTTTACACCATTTAAAATCAAACCGATCTTTATTCAACTACACTTGATATTTCAAACCTTCCAACTCTATCAAGCGAACCAAGTGATTTATCGATTGAGGATAGTATAATTGATGAATTTTTAAATACCTATTCGTTTGATTTGACCGAAGGTGTTAGTGAGAGCGGTGTTGAGAATATCGTTGAAGATGAACCTGCTATGTTAGATGAGTTGGATTCTCCTACCCATCATGTCCCTTCTATTGAATACGAACATCTTCCTGTACAATTAACCGATCCTATTCTTACCACCGACCTATCCGAGAAGCAGAATGATATTCAGCCTTCATCTCCCACATCTGGTTCAGCAATGCTCGACACCCAAATTTATTTACCCATTTCATCACCCACTTTCTTTGGTTCTTCTTCTAATTTTCTTTCAATTCTACCGAGTTTTGATGAACCACACTCCGATATTTCGAGTTCTATGATTCTTGAAAGACTACTCGATTTAGACTCTTTTGAGAAGGAGAGAGACGATCATTTCGAATCTCCTACCTCCATAATTTTTTACGAATCAAGTGTGTTTAATTCTAGCGCGAAATAGATTGACATTGAAACGTTCAACCGTCCTAGTGAATCTGTGTATACGGAGGAGTAAGCTGAGAGAGAATACCATTCTCTTTTAGAAAGTCCCAGAATCTCGTACTTAAGTACTCTCCCCCTCTATCAGATCGGAGGATCTTGATAGTTTTGCCAGTCTGGTTCTCTACTTCGTTTCTGAATTCTTTGAATTTCTCAAAAGCTTTAGATTTTTATTTCATCAGATACACATATCCGAACCTAGAGAGATCGTCAGTGAATGTGATGAAGTATGAGTACCCACCCCAAGCGTATAGACATTAGACTACATACATCACTGTGTATGAGTCCCAAGAGCTCTCCTGCTCTTTCTCCGTGTCCGGTGAATAGAGATTTGGTCATCTTTCCTTTGAGACAAGACTGACAGATTTCATAAGATGAAAATTCGAACGTATCCAAAAGTCTATCTTTATGCAACTTACTTAGTCTTTTCTCTCCGATATGACCAAGTCTACAATGCCACAAGTAGGATTCGTTCTGCTATGAACTCTTCCTCTTGCGTGTGCTTTGTATATTGAAAATTGTATTTTGATTTAGAACATAGATACCATTAAATAGTGTACCTTCTGCAACCAATACCTTATCAAGGTAAATGTTCATGATATTTCTATCAAGAACAAAATTATATCCATCATTATTAAGTAAAGATACTGATATGATGTTGCAAACCATGGAAGGCACATAGTAACAATTGTTCAAAATCATAGTATTGCCATTTGGCAATACTATGTGATATTCACCGACGGTAGCAGTATCAACTTGTGCTCCGTTCCCTACTCTGAGGGACATATCACCTGGTCGAACTATCTTACTTTTTCTCAGTCCCTGCAATAAATTACAGATATGAGATCCTGATCCGGTATCTAGTACCCAGAAAGTAGGACTGACCGAAAAACAGTTCTCAATAACAAAAGTACCTGAAGAAGACGCAATAGTGTGCTTCTTCTTCGTTGGGGTCATCAAGGAATTCATGCAATCCTCTTTCCCCCGTTCATACTCATGACCGTCATCATAAGTTAGAGCTAAACCGACGTTCCCTAGCTCCGATACATTTTATTATCTTGATTAGGGCATGAAATGGTTGCTACCTGGAAAGAGAAAAGAAACACTCAGCATGCGCTCTTGCAAGATTAGATTTGTTATTGATTTATCTAACCAGGATGGCTCCCACTGTTTCCTCAAATTCTTCTTCAAACCTTAAAAGAAGAATTAGTTGGGATTAATCGCACGTCACAATACTTGCTTAACCTTTCGGCTGGGATGGTGTCGGTACTTCGAAGGAGGTTTTCCAACGCTTTCACGAAGTTCCTTAATTACATAACCTCTTTTTCCTGGAGGCATAGCCCCGCTAACACCGTTCTTGACACCTACTTAGTTCATAGCATTGATTGGTAAGTAAGAAAATCACCCAAGAGTAATCTTACTCATCAGTGGGACCAGGATCCAACTATCATCGCATGATAACCTAGATGGAATCCACTCTAGTCACCACACTCCAGAAGGTATACAACACTAGCAAGTTTCCTGTATATTTGAAATTCCCTGAAAGTATCAACATTATCAGAGTCCCTACTGATAATGGCCTGCCTGAAACTGGTAGGGTCATCTTCTTCCAAGATGCAATCCTCTCGATCCCCGTCTATAAGAAAGCCGCAGTATCTCTCGGGCGGATGAGAAATCCTACGAGATCTGCGGAGTGGCTGAGTTTCGTCGGGTATTACTGAATCTAAGGGTTCTACCAAATCTTCTGCTTCTGTTTCTGGTTCCTGAATTTCTTCTAGTTCCACCGTACTCCCACTAATTTCTTTTGCAAGAAATTGCCACTCTAAAAAGGAAGGCCGATGAGCAAACTCATTCGGATCTCTACTGAGCCTATCTGTGACAATCTCCATACAGTCCGGTCTCTTCGTCTGAGAGGATCGCATCCCCGTCTATAGATATCGATTCCTTTCTTTCCTATGTGATTATCACTCGGACCATCGATGAAAGTTTCGAAAATATTTTCACCGAAGAACTCGCGTTTCATAAAGACTTGGATGTTGTGATGAATCAACCTCTATTGGAAATTCATGCGCCTCCAATTGAGGCCGGAGAAGTTGAACCACCACCCCTTCTTCTAATCACGTACGAGAATGCAAATATTCCACCTACTCCTTACCTTTCAAATTCTCGTTTTTGTTCACCATCATTGTTTCGTCTCTACAAACCGAGATGTAAACCCGATCGATTACACCTATTATCTCCCCACTTCTTCACAACTATGATCATCCACAAACTATGTTGTTACATCGATAAAATATTCGAATCGTTGGTGTTGACTTTTGGTCTTTGTAATGCTTTGCATAGACCAATAACTTAACCCCCCTCTTATAATTTTGAATGCTTAATACTGTTTCACTCAAGTTTGGGCGGGGGGGGAGGGAGAAAAATATTTTTGCTCTTGAGAGGAAAACAAAATTTTTAAAAAAATGTGAGCCAAAAAAAAGTTTGGGGGTGAATTTCACTGTCATTAATTCTTGTTCCCTTTACTAACTTTTTCTCCCAAGTCTACAGGTTTTAAGCTTAAAAGATGACATCAGTGAGGACACTGCTGCAAATAGGTTTTGAGGAGGTTTATACTTATTCACGCATCTTTTTTTTTTGCGTTATACTAAATTAAAGCACAAATCTTATTTGATAATAAATGTTAGGAAGTGAAAAATACATATGATATATAGGAAGATATTTAAGAAAAGCAAGAAAATTAGATGTTATATAACGAAGCTAGTAATAGTTAGTCATGAGTTGTTGTCCCAAGGGTTAGTAAGATGAAGGAAATCACTAATCTGAGGATAGAAATAAGTCTGAAAAATAGTCCCTATTCTTGAGTCCAAACATTTGAACGTTGATACCCTACTATACGCACTTGCACACATCTTAAAACTTGGGATAGTAGAGGATACCTGATTGTTAGAGTTTTTGCGTGCTTAGTTAATTACCAAAATCAAGACGGTTTCACTTGGTAGCTAGCCGGTTGAGTACGGGTCGTCCGCAGGGAGATGGGAGTCTTTTTCTATGTACTTTAATGAGTTATGTCCAATTTGTCCAGGTTTGTTTAGTTTCACTATGTGCTGAAATAAGTATAAAGAAAGCTTGTTTGGGTTAGGATTAGGTTAGTTTGAGATAGGAATCACTCACTTCTTTCGTTGCCACTCTTAATATCGGTGTTACGGTAATTGGTAACAACGGGGATTAACACGACTAGGACGGAAACTTGCGAGTATATGCTAGGCTTTCCAATGCTTAGTTTCTTCCTTTTGGTCCTTGTCCGTCCATTCTTGGCTCTTAGCCTTAACCTCCGGTTAATTCAACCACAACCGGCCTCACTAAGGAATCACCGCTATCATGTAGGATAAGGTGCCGTAGGGAGCGGATTGTGGTTCAATTAATGGGTGTCCGATTCAATATGTTTGGCAAAGAAAAGAGTGAGAGAGATTTCCTTCTCTCAAACTTTCCTTATCCTAACATAACAAGTGAGAAACTACTCACTCATTACAAAAGAAAAAGAAAATAAAACAAAGGAGGAAGATAGAAAGAAAGGGGTTAGAAAATCACAACTAGATATTTAAGACCTCACTTTGGCAAGGATCACACATAAGCATCATTGTTGTAAGCATAAAGAAAAATAGAAGAAGAAAGAAAGCAAACAACAAATAAAAACAACTAGATTAGCAAATAAAAATTACAAGAAAATATAATTAAACACAATAACAAGACAAGCATGTTAAAGAAAAGAACTCTTCTTTTATTCATCACTCATAAAGCTCACTACAAGTTTTTAATGGAGAAAGATGAAAAGAGGAAGAAGAACTACAAAATCTAATCCTAAAATCTAATATAAAAAAAAAGCACCCTTCACTTGTCTTTGCACTGGGCTATTTATAGGAAGGAAACCAAAACCCTAGAGATACAATCTGATAAAAAATGAAGTTACAAAACTACCCCCAAAACCCGAGTCAACAATGAATTGACTCGGCAGTGGATCCGCAGCAGAAGTGCCATCTTGGCCGCGGTTCCGCGGCCATTTAGTTGAATTAGGGGACCATCTTCTTAGGGCTCCTCCATGTTGCTTTTATCTTCTGTTTGGTACACTTAGTTACTCAAAAGCTCTTCAGTTTTCTTCCAGATTTCCCGCAGTTCAGAAAAGTGAATTGATGTGGAATTTTTGCCTTGATTTTCTTGAGCTCCGCGCTGAAGTCTTGGATCTTGTGGTGCCCTTGTACTTTGTGCATGAAAATGACCAATGATTTGCCATTTTGTCCCTTGAACTGTTAGGCGGAATTATACGGATAGTGCGCAGAGACCCGTATTTATCAGTGGTTTGCGGAAGTCCTGAATTTGTTGCGCTTTTTCATGAATTTCACTGCTTAGAGCTAAGAACCTGTAACCTGCAATTATTTAGCAAACATGGATCAAGAGTACCTACCTATATGCAATGTGATTAAGAATGGTCGGTAAAAAAATGCAAAAATCTGATATGAACAAATACCCCCAACCTTATATCTTGGTCGTCCCGAGCAAAGCCATTTTATTCATAAAAAAGTCCTAACCTCACTTTCGCAGGGAACGCGATTGCACTGAGCTTGTGCAACAAGCCGTTAAACCTCTAGGTGTCCCTAGTAGGAGGAATGTTGTCTCCTGATAGTTTTAGCTGATACTACCCATAAAATCCGATCAAATTGGCCATCGACTCTAATTCTGCAATTCAGCATTCTAGCAAGAAACTCTATTTTCTTTAACTTAGAAATCATCAACCCGTATTTTCATACTTCCTTTTCATTTAACTTAAGATCAAATACGTTTTGCTGGTTTATAAAGCTTTCAGCATTTCTTGAGTTTTCCTTCTAAAACATCATCTCAAATCCGGAATTTTTATCATCTCTACTGAAGATATAAGCCATATTTTTCATTCCTAGCTCTCTTCCAAACTCCGATCATAAATCCCTGCGTGTGTGTATTTATCACCCCTATACTTTGAAATTCAATTCAAGCTATAATACCCTTTCCTTAATACCTAGTACTACTTCTTTTCATTAATGATGGACGGTTTTGCTCATACATCTTTCATGCGACTATTAATGCTTCTTGAGGCACTTACATCCGATTACTAAATGTATGAGCTTAAAGCATAAATAGCAGTTTCCAGGTCTTGTATTTTATTCTTTTTTTTATTTCAAGACCGGATATATTTTTCAGTGATGCTCTTTTGGTGGTTAGCTTTAAATGTCGTTTTTTCTTTTATACTAGACTTTCACGCAAGAGTATTTCTAGGTATTCTCTACTATCCCAAGTTTCAATGTGCGTGTATGTGCGATTTGTAGGGTATCTATTTTTAGAATTTGTACTTAAGGTTTAGAATTATTGTTTAGACTTACACTTCAAATAGAGCATTCAATACTCATCCCTCATTTCGACTCAGCCCAAGAACTAAACTCAAAATTTGCTTTTTTCTAAATAAACTCCAAGGACGTATATTTTCTAACGTTATACTTTAAGAAAGGTTATTTTTAGGGTTTTTTAATTTACTAAGTTTAGGATCTAGTTTTTTTCTAACTAGTCAACCATCATGTTGAACTTGAGTCAAATATGGCCAATATTGAAATTTTCAATTTTTAAAATTTTTTTTATTATATTTTTTTATTTTCTTTTTTATAAAGATGCAATGCCGAAAAATAAGATACGGAATTAAATAAAAACAAATATTTACAAAAATTTAAAAAAATGTGCAGATGCAATGCAAAGATAACTATTTACAATCAACCCTCACCCCCAAACTTATTTACAGCAGTGTCCTCACTGCTCCCTGCGGCGGCATCTAGACGCGGCCTCACTAGTCCCTGCCTTACCCCTATCTGTCCCCGGTCCCCTTGACCTTGATCGTGATCGTTCCTCTCTTGCCAGTAGGGTGGACATTCCCTGTTCCAGACTCGTCAGTCGCTGATCAAAGTTCGTCAGCATCTATCACTCATTCTACCCCCCTATGGGTTTGTCGTATCAAGCACGCTTGCGCAGCGGGGGTTAGCTCTTCATCGCTCGCTGTGGAGCTCGAGCTGGGTGTTTTGTCCATCACATCCTCGGCCGGCTCGGTGCGCGGCCATAATACGTAAAGTCGTGTGTAGGATATGGAAACACCCTCAAGAAGGGGTCGAATGGGGACCCCACCATGCATGTAAAATACAAATTTCTCAATAGGAAGGAAATGGCGATACAATTGTGTCACCAACATCGGGCATGGATACTTGGCAACCCTCTTGCCGGCGCCAATCGAGTGAAGCAACACAGTGCACATGTCGTAGCTAGGGTTTCTCGTCATTAAAGTGTGCACTATGTGTAGGGATGGTGTAAAAAATGTTGTGTTGTACGAACTTCCGAAAATATTGTTTTGTGCCCAACAGCACACAGTTAAAACATTCGCATAAAGCGTGCGAGCCTGAATGCCATTTCTAGGCTCCCTAGAACAGTCGTCTCCCATTAATAGTAGGTAGTCCTCAAATCGGAGAGGTTGGTCGTGAATGGGGATTCGTGGTATTAAGGTGACTTCGTGAATGAAGTCCCAATTGATAATTATTTCCTGATCCCCCACAGTAAGCGTATGAACCTGTGTTGTGCTAATCACCCCTCCTCCATACATTCATAAAAACGTGCAATGAGATCCGGAAGCGCGAATGCGTTTGGATGGTTAAATAACAGAAAATTCCATCCGCTCTTTCGGATCTCGTCGCCGAAATAACTACCGTAAATATCATGCGCAAACAATTGGGAGAAATCCCGTTCAAATTGCAAAGTAGGTGCCATGACAGAGAGAAAATGCAGAATTTTAAAAATTTTACAGAGAGGATAAAAAATTTGAAAACCTCCTCTGAAATTTCCAGAGGGCTAAGAAGCAAGGCGGTGGCAAAAAAGGGCTTCGGCGGAGGTTCCGGGCAGTGAAGGGAGCTCTCTGGTCGATTTTCGCTGCGGCGGCTAGGGTTTTATTTTAGGGTTAGAATGAGGCTCTGTAAATGCAGAGAAGGGGGTCGAGGTGTTTTTATAGGGGTTGTTTGGTTATATGTACAAAAGCCCCCTTAAAAAGAGGAATTTATTTTGTAAAGGAAAAAAGTAATTTTTTTTATTTATTTAATGGAACTGAATATTTACAAAAACACCCCCGAAAATTTGAATTTTTTTTATTCTATAAATAATTACAAGTGGGAAATTCAAAAATTGGTATAAACATACCCCCAAACTTATTTGAAACGGTGTTTCCACTGTTTATGGCTGGATAACCGAAGTTTGGTGGTAAGCGGAGGAAGATCAGTCAATGTAAACAGGCTCCTACAACATCAGGAGCTCCTCCGAAGGGTCAGTGGTGAGGAACGGTTTTAACCTGTTTCCGTTCACTTTGAATAGTGAACCGTCCTCTGGATTTTCCAAATCCACCGCGCCGTGCGGATATACAGTCCGCACAAAGAATGGTCATTTCCAGCGAGATCTGAGCTTACCGGGATAGATATGTAGTCAGGTGTCGTAAAGAAGTACCTGTTGACCAGGTGTGAAAGTTTTGCGCGTAAGGTGTTTATCATGAAACACCTTCGTTCGGTTCTTAATGACAACCGCATTTTCGTAAGCTTCATCCCGAAGCTCGTTCAGTTCGTTGATCTGCAGCTTCCGATGGCTTCCTGCATCTTCAAGAGATAGATTCAACTCCTTGATCGCCCAAAATGCGCGATGCTCGATTTCTACTGAAAGGTGGCAAGCCTTTCCGTAAACAAGCCGATAAGGAGACATTACAAGATCAGTCTTATAAGCAATTCGAAATGCCCAAAGGGCATCAGTGAGTTTCAAAGACCAATCCTTACGGTTCTTAGAAACCGTTTTTTTCCAAAATCTATTTGATTTGCCGATTGGACACTTCGGCTTGCCCACATGTTTATGGGTGGTAGAGCATGGATAGCTTATGATTAATGGAGTATTTCCGCATCAAGGCCTCGAAAGTCCTATTACAGAAATGTGTCCATTGTCACTAATGATCGCGCGGGGGTGTCCAAACCGGGAAAAGATGTTTTCCTTAAGGAATCTAACGACAACCTTGTTGTCGTTAGTCCGGCTTGGCATAGCCTCGATCCATTTAGATACATAATCAACAGCCAGAAGAATATACAGGTTCCCAAAAGAGCTGGGAAACGGCCCCATAAAATCAATTCCCCAAACATCGAAAATCTCAACAACCAAGATTGGTCAGAGTGGCAACTCGTTTCTCCTGGATATCCGGCCCAAGTGTTGGCACCGGGAGCAAGTCTTGCAGTAATCATGAGTGTCTTTGAAGAGTTGTGCCGAGTAGAAGCTACACTGCAAGATCTTCTCGGCTATCTTTCTTAGGCCAAAATGCCCGCCACATGCTTGATCGTGGCAAAACGATAGCATACTCTTGAAATCATTATCATGAACACACCGACGGATAATCTGGTCGTGACAGCACTTGAATAGATAGGGCTCGTCCCAGTAAAAGTGTTTTACTTGGGATAAGAATCGAAGTCTTTCCTGACTTGACCATTCGTTCGGTAGTAATACTGTTGCCAAATAGTTCACAATATCTGCGAACCAGGGTTCGCACGATACTTTCAAGAGCTGTTCATCCGGAAAAACATCATTTATTGGAAGTGGAAGCGTCGACGAAGAAGGAAGTCATGAAAGGTGGTCGGCCACTACGTTTTCACATCCTCTTTTGTCCTTGATGACAAGATCAAACTCTTGATGTAAGAGGATCCAACGTATTGGCCGAGATTTTACGTCCTCTTCGCAAAAAGATGGTGTAGAACCGAATGGTCTGTGTAGACGATGACTGGAGAGCCGATCAAGTAAGGCCTGAATTTTTCTAATGCAAACACAACAGCCAAGAATTCCTTCTCGGTTGTTGTGTAATTCAGTTGGGCATCGTTCAGAGTTCGGCTAGCATAGTAGATTACGTGCGGCATTTTATCAATGTGATGTCCCAGGAACGCACCAATAGCAAAGTCAGATGCATCGCACATAATCTCAAAGGGATACGTCCAGCCAGGAGAAGAAAGAACGGGAGCAGAAGTGAGTGAGCTTTTTAGTGATTCGAACGCAGTCACACAGCTCGAGTTGAAGTCAAATGTGGTGTCCTTAGCCAGCAGAAGTGTCAAGGGTCTATCAATCTTGCTAAAGTCCTTGATAAACTGTTTATAGAAACCGGCATGGCCAAGGAAAGCTCGGATGTCTCTGATGCATCTGGGAGGAGAGAGATTGGAAATGACTTCAATCTTCGCTTTGTCTACCTCAATGCCATTTTGCGAAATGATATGTTATAAGACAATACCTTCGCGTACCATGAAGTGGCACTTCTCCCAGTTCAAAGTGAGGTTTTTATCCTTACACCGGGTAAGGACAGCGTCGAGATGCAGCAAACACTCGTCAAAGGAATCGCCGAAAATGGAGAAATCGTTCATGAATATCTCCAAGAATTTCTCCACCATGTCTGAGAAGATATCCATCATACACCGCTGGAAGGTAGCAGGCGCATTGCATAACCCAAAGGGCATGCGGCGATATGCAAACGTGCCGAAAGGACATGTGAATGTGGTTTTGTCCTTGTCTTTTTCGACAATGGGAATCTGGTTATAGCCGGAGTAGCCATCCAGAAAGCAGTAGTACTCGTGTCCAGCCAATCGTTCTAGCATTTGGTCAACGAATGGTAGCGGAAAGTGGTCCTTCCGCGTTGCGGTGTTGAGGTTTCTATAATCAATGCATACTCGCTACCCAGTCTGGGTGCGAGTAGGGATTAACTCGTTCGCCTCATTGGTGATGACCGTTATGTCCGACTTCTTGGGGACAACGTGAATGGGGCTGACCCACTGGCTATCAAAGATAGGGTAAATGATACCACTATCCAAACACTTGACGGTCTCTTTTTTCACAACCTCCTTCATGAATGGATTGAGTCGCCTTTGTGGATCCCTGCTGGTTTGGCATCATCCATCATATGATTGTGATGTTCAACGATCAGGGGACTAATCTCCTTGATGTCCGCCATTGTCCATCCAAAAGCTTGCCGATTGCTGTACAAGATCGTTAGAAGGGCTTTCTCCTACTCTGGAGTTAGAGAAGCCGAGATGATGATAGGGAGGGTCTCGTTCTCACCTAGGTAAGCATACTGGAGGTGGGACGGCAATGGCTTGAGTTCAAGCATTAGAGGTGAAACGATTGAGGGCAAAATCGGCGAAAATGTCTCGAACTCAAAGGATTCCAGCAGAGGTTCAAAACAAGTGTAAGCGACCGAGTCGATGGTTCAGCTAACGCATCCGGAAATTCAAAGGATTCAAACTCGGGTGGCGACTGGCCAAGATCGTTCGAAAAAGTGAAACACTCGTAATCATTGTCGGGAGCAGAAGCAGCGGCTGGTTCAAAGAGGAACGCATTAGCGGCGTCAAGATTGCTGTGATCGAACAAAAACTCCTCGAATTCACAGTCCTCTGGGGTGATCTCCTGGATCGAAAAAACGTCTAGTATATGAGCATTAGGTTCAGAGGGCTGATTCCCCAACCTAAAAATGTTGAGTTCAACTGTCATGTTTCCAAAAGATAGGTTCATCGAACCATTTCGACAATTGATCACAGCATTCGAGGTTTTAAGGAATGGGCGATCGAGTATCACTGGAATTTGATTCCGGAGAGTAGTTACAAGCTGTGTGTCTAAAACAATGAATTCAACGGGGAATATGAAGTCCCTAACCTTGATTAACACATCCTCTAGCTCACTCCTAGGATGGGTGATAAATCGGTCGGCCATTTGGAGAGTACAGTGTGTGGGTTTCAGCTCTCCTACTCCTAGTTGCTCATATACCGAATACGGAAGCAGGTTAACACTGGCATCAAGATCCAAAAGTGCGCGGTTGATGTTCTTATCCCCAATGGTTATTGAAATTGTAGGACAGCCAGGGTCTTTCCGTTTTTGGGGTAAAACTTGGGTAAGAGCATCACTCACAGCACTAGCTAAGAAAACCTTCTTGGGTACCCGAGATTTCCTCTTTTTAGTGCACAAGTCCTTCAAGATTTTTGCGTAGGAAGGGACTTGTTGGACTGCATCTAAAAGGGGAATGTTGATGTTAACCTGCTTAAACAACTCCAGAATCTTCTCCATTTGTGGATTTTGTTTATTGGACCTCAACCGGTTTGGAAATGGAATGTTTTTGAAATTGGTTGAGTCCAATGCTTGTGGAGGAGATTGTGGATTTAGAACGGATCCCGGAGCCGGAGTTTTCGTGGAGTGAGATGTGGGAACGTTCGGAGCAGTGGAAGAAGAAGAAGAGCCTTTTGAAGAATGGAGAACAGGCTCAGAAGACAAAGAAGAAGAAGAAGAAGAAGAAGAAGCGGCCGGGGTGTCATCATCTGTGCCAACATTGTTGTGTAGCATCCTTCCAGATCTCAACATAGTCATGGCACTCACATTATGGTTCTGTTGTTCAAGAGCAACATGTACATTATGTGGGTGATCAGGATTTGGGAGTGGTTGAGATGGAAGCTTCCCTTTCTCTCGCTCGCTTAAAGCCGCATTCAGTTGTGCAATCTGGGCTTCGATGGTCTTGATGCTTTGCCCGTATGCAGCAGTGTGTTGCACCAAAGACTGAATGGAAGACTGGATGTTGGCGGTTGATTGAGTTGATTTCTTTACGAACGCCTCCAGATTTCGTTCTAGCGAGGAAACCTTATCGTTGTTTGACGGAACAAAGTTGTTTTGAGGAAAAGAATTGTTGGGTGCAAAATTGTTCGTCGGATTTTGAAAAGGTTGGGGTTGGAAGGGCTGCTGATATTGATGTTTTGTTTGCTGCTGGGCTTGTTGTTGAGGAGGAGGAGGCCTCTGTAATTTGTTGTGGCCTTGGAACTGATGTTGTTTCTGATTCCAAGCGAAATTGGGGTGGTTCCTCCAACCAGGATTGTAAGTGGAAGAGTATGGATCATTTCTTAATCTTTGCTGAAAGGCAGCATTGATCTGATCCTGTCCTTGAGAAGGTGGGTTGTAAGGACACTCTTCGGTCAAGTAGGATGGATCAGAACAACAAGCGTAGATGGTACAAGGGGGAAGAGCAGGGGCAGGAGAAGGAGATGAAAACTTGCTCTCAATTGCTTCCAGTTTTCACGTGATTGCTGCCATCTCGGCCTTCATTGCAATTGAGATATCGAGTTGATGAACGCCTGCCCTAGAGAGACCGGAAGAAGTAGTAGAAGAAGAAGCTTTCGTTCGTGTGCTTTCCCACAGAAGCGTCTGTTCCGCAAGATCGTCGAAAAATTGCCAAGCTTCCTCGTCAGATTTGGATAAGAAGTGGCATTGACAAATGGTTTCCAACAACTGCTAAGTTGCCATCTATCAATACCGTGATGAGGGCACTGAACAAGAAGGTCTTTGTATTGGTCAAAGCACTTCCAAAAAGGTTCGGTAAGAAGCTGGGAAAATTGGTTGATCTCGTTTCGGATTCTCGCAGTCTTGTGATTCGGGTAGAACTTTTTAAGAAACGCTTTTACAAACTCATCCCAACTGGTTATGGAATGCGATGCGGTGCTATACAGTCACTTCTTAGCAAGGTCACACAGGGTGAAAGGAATGACTCGTAGTCGTATAGCGTCATCGGACAGTTGGGTTGTTTTCATCATTGCACAGACGTTCTGGAATTTGTTGATGAAGATATAGACATCTTCGGATTCCACCCCGTGAAATTTGGGCAACATGTTGATGAAGTGGGGCTTAATTTCGAAATTATCTCCATTGGCCGGCGGAAGTGAAAGACAGGTAGGGAGTGCAGAGCGGGTACGATAGAAATGATCTGAGAGCACGATTCGCTGTGGCGCTACAACAGGAGGTGGTTGCGGGTTATTCGCACCCAGATGAGATGGAATCAGTCCCGGGGGAGGTAAAGGGATGTTAGGAGGAAATACTGACATCTCATAAGAAGAATTTGGTGATGATAATGCTGAAGGTGAAGGTGAGGATGTATGAACAGAATTCCGGTCAACGTCGGAGTTGGCCGGCAAAGGTAAGGGAGAATGAGGTGTGGAGGGAGTTTCGATGTCGGAGTCGATCGCGTAGTCGGTAGCGACTAACGTAACGTGGACTAGGCGGGCACTAGTGTCCCGAGTCCAACCGGACATACACTAAAAGAGTTTAGTATAGTCAAACCGTAAAATGTGAGGGAAGAAAACGTAAATAGAGAAATGCGGATGAAAGGTGGGTGAAATGGAATTCTGGTATAAATTTTTTGTTTTTCTGTTTTTTTAAATATTTTTTAGAAAGAGTTTTAACAAAAATATGTACGGACTTATGGCACAACTTCAACAGTCAAAACATGCACAATCATATCTAGAGCTATGGTCTTCAAAGTCCACTAGACTGCTCCTAACTGTTCCAAAGTGACAAGTTGTGAGATAACCCTCAAATCGTCTCTTTACTGCCAATTGTGGCCAGGTATGAACAAATGAGGAAAGGAGGGTTCCGCTCACGAATCACCATGAGACGGGCCTTTTAAAATTACCTTTCTCACTTGTCTAGCCTAGGCACCACAAAATCAAGTTTAGATAAACGATCGAATGCCCACAACCTTCCTCTGTCCTATTAAGCATGACAGTCCTTAGTTGGCGGAGTCTAGATATTTTTTATTAAGTTCAAGGGTAATGCGTATGCTTTTAGTGATTTTTGGGGTCTTAGGAAGGGTGATGAAATCCCTACCCAATATGAATTGGAGTTATAGCCCCTTAAAGTCCGTATTATTTATGCAAAACAGTAACAAACAAAAATCTAAAACACTTGCAAAGAATTTATTTGGCGGCGGTGCAAAGAATCCTGCACAAAACAATTTTATTGGTGAGGGGAAGAGAGTTTGTGCAAAGAATGCTGTAGAAAGAATAGTTCAGTGGAGTTCAGAGGAGTGGAGAAGAGAAATGGAATACTCACAGAGTGTTTTGGGTGCCGATGTCACCCTTTGACCGAGGTTCCGCGGTCAAACTTGTGCTTCTGCCGCGGTTCCGCGGCTGTTCAGAGAGTTGAAGGCTTCAAATTTGTTCCCTGTGCTGAGTTGGTTCTCCTCTTCCTGTTTAGAGCTTCCGAATCTTGATTTGCTCACTGAATGTGCTCCAGAATTTTACAGCAAAGTCGTGGTTCCGTCTTGACTCGCCATGGTGTAGCCGCGGGATATGGGTCGAACTCCCCACAACTTTGGCACTGAACTTGATCTTCTTCCTATCCTGCACACTTGCACAAAAAGGAATCAAAAATAACAAGATGAATATTACAGTATATTTTGTTTTTGTTTTTGGTTAAAGATATATTCACTAATTAACCCGAAATTACACAAAAAATTAAACTACCGTCTCCCCGGCAACGGCGGCATTTGATTGTTAGAGTTTTTGCGTGCTTAGTTAATTACCGCAATCAAGACGATTTCGCTTGGTAGCTAGCCGGTTGAGTACGGGTCGTCCGCAGGGAGATGGGAATCTTTTTCTATGTGCTTTAACGAGTTAAGTCCAATTTGTCCAGATTTGTTTAGTTTCACTATGTGCTGAAATATGTATAAAGAGAGCTTGTTAGGGTTAGGATTAGGTTAGTTTGAGATAGGATTCGCTCACTTCTTTCATTGGCACTCTTAATATCGGTGTTACGGTGATCGGCAACAACGGGGATTAGCACGACTAGGACAGAAACTTGCGAGTATAAGCTAGGCTTTCCAACGCTTAGTTTCTTCCTATGGTCCTTGTCCGTCTGTTCTTGGCTCTTAGTCTTAACCACCGGTTAATTCAACCACAACCGGTCTCACTAAAGAATCACCGCTATCATGTAGGATAGGGTGCCGTAGGGAGCGGATCGTGGTTCAATTAACGGGAGTCCGATTCAAGATGTTGGGCAAAGAAAAGAGTGAGAGAGATTTCCTTCTCTCAAAATTTCCTTATCCTACCCTAACAAGTGAGAAACTACCCACCCATTACAAAAGAAAAGGAAAATAAAACAAAGGAGGAAGATAGAAAGAAAGGGGTTAGAAAATTACAACTAGCTATTTGGACCTCACTTTGGTAAGGATCATACTTAAGCATCATTATTGTAAGGATAAAGAAAAATATAAGAAGAAAGAAAGAAAACAACAAATAACAACAACTAGATTAGCAAATGAAAATTACAAGCAAATATAATTAAATACAACAACAAGACAAGCATGTTAAAGAAAAGAACTCTTCTTTTATTCATCACTGATAAAGCTCAATACAAGTTTTTAATTGAGAAAGATGAAAAGAGGAAGAAGAACTACAAAATCTAATACAAAGAAAAGCATCCTTCACTTGGTTTTGCACTGGGCTATTTATAGGCAGGAAACTGAAACCCTAGGGATACAATCTGATACAAAACTGCCCCCAAAACCCGAGTCAACAATGAGTTGACTCGGCCGCAGATCCGCGGCATAAGTGCCATCTTGGCCGCGGTTTCGCGGCCATTTAGTTGAATTAGGGGACCATCTTCTCAAGGCTCCTCCATGTTGCTTTTATCTTCTGTTTGGTACACTTGGTTACTCAAAAGCTCTTCAGTTTTTTTCCAGATTTCCAGCAGTTCAGAAAGGTGAATTGATGTGGACTTTTTGCCTTGATTTTCTTGAGGTCCGTGTAGAAGTCTTGGACCTTGTGCTGCCCTTGTGCTTTGTGCATGAAAATGACCAATGATTTGCTATTTTTTCCCTTGAACTGGTAGGCGGCATTATACGGATAGTACGCGGAGACCCGTATTTTTATGTGCTTGGCGGAGTCCTGAATTTGTTGCTTTTTTTCATGAATTTCACTGCTTGGAGCCGAGAACCTGTAACCTGCAATTATTTAGCAAACACGGATCAAGAGTACCAACCTATATGCAATGTGATTAAGAATGGGCGGTATAAAAATGCAAAAATTTGATATGAACAACACCTTGAAATGTTCTTGTCTAAAAGCCTTAGTAAGAAGAAAATAATAATATATATATAGACAAAAATATAAATGACATAAAAAATGGTGAAGAAAAATGAGAACTGGTTTTGTAATTACTTAAGACAGCATAAAAAAATATAGCGTGGGTGCCTTATCACCTAGTGCCTTAGACCAACAGGTTTGGGAGCCACTGCTAAGCCTTAGGTGTTTTAAGACTAGGATATTGCTAATTACGCCTAAAAGAGTGAGCACATTTGGTAATCGGTTGGTTAGTACCTCAAGAAGTATTAATGGTCGCATGAAGAATGTGTGAGCAATTCCACCTGAAACATTCACCGACTAAAAAGTACTAACGAAGATGGACAAGAGTATGATAGCTTGAATTGAATTCTCTAAGTGTAGGGATGTTTTTTTACACACACGTAGGGGTATATGATCGATGTTTGGAAGAAAAGTAGAGAGGAAGACTAAAGACGATGTTTTATTGAGGGATGATGTGACTTCTGACATCTTTTCATGACCATTAAGATAGGGCTCATGGCTACTAAAAAGCTAATGTAGTTTGAAACTCTTATTTTCAAGTTATTTCTTTTATATGTTCCTTATTTTTGTATGTTATTTTCATCTTCATTCTTTTATTATGCGATTTTGTGGGTGTAATCCGCTGAAAACCCTTAGGAGACAACACTTCTCTTACTAGGGACACCTAGAGGTTTAAAGGCTAGTTGCATGTGATAAGTGCAATCGTGTTGCCTACGAAAGTGTGCTAGGTTTTTCATTTTTCTTTTCTTCTATTTAATAACTAGTTTGCTCGGGACGACCAAAGTTAAGTTTGGGGGTATATGATTTGTCTAAAATATTGCACATTTGAATGAATATTTTGTTGGTTATAGCGCCCTCAAGGTAATTATTGTAATCGCAGTCAGGTGATTATGATGATTGAGGGAGGACCTATATGGATAGAACAGTCTTACTCAAAATGATAATATGCTATCCGGGTTGTCTTTATCATCATGTACATGCATTATGTGGTATTACAGATCACTATTACATGTTGATAGAGCCCATAGGATTCTTTCTTGACGACCAGCATTATGATGGCGATCATATAGGTGGGAGCTGGGTGGTCTATAAGCACATCCTTAAATGTCCCTAGTCGAGAGAGTATCGAGACTGGGCATCAATACTCCAGAGTAGAATAGTGTATACTTATCGAGACCCCGACGAGGGGCGGTGGTCGGTCTCACAAGCCATCAGTATCAGTTAGTCACCTAAGATAGTATACATGTACACATTGGGTTATGAGTACACTGGACGGACTCACTGGGAATATGCTAGATGATATTATACCTATTGTCAGATAGCAGTTCCCAGGTGACATTTGTACAGGTTCGTCCGTCGATCTGAGATTGTCGTTTTCTCGTGTGAGTTCCCACTGTGCTTTGATTACTTCCCTACCACGGCTCAAAGGAGTCGTGCAAACAGATTTTAGTTGGGTACAGTCCCGAGCCACATGGAGGCAGTGAGCGGATAGTCGAGGATTCGTCTTTCCCGGTATTGGGGGTTGATGTCGCGAGGTGCACAGGTGGCCATCACCAGAAACCTTGGCCAAGGTAGTCGAGAATTACTGATTTGGATCAGTAGTTTCTCAGTTGGTGATGGGCTTCATACCGACATGAAATATCGCGGTATTAGGAGTCTGACTTTATCTATCCCTCTAGACTCGATATGCGATGCTTTAAGACGAACAGACTGGACTGTACGAACATTGTCACGGATAGGCTCAGTAGGGGTTCAGATGAGTTGGCCTGTCAACTTTCCTTTCGCTCAATACCTAGGTAGCCAGTACGTACAGCTAGTGCCGCTGACGTGCTTGTGGTTAAACCCACTGCCAGCGTATTAACGAGTCTTTAGAGTCCCATACAGAGGGTTTACCTACTTCGGGTGAAACGATGTAGAGGCCGTAAGGTTTTACGGCAGGATTCGATCATATACGTGCACTTGTGCACGTATCATGATTTGGATGGATAATACTAGTGGGATTTGGTTTAAGCCGGATTCTAGTATTATATTATTGGATTATTTTTGTCTCTTTGTATTTGTATTTTTCGGAATACGGATACGGGTATGTATATACGGATGAGGGGCATTCTTGTAATTTATTTCAAGGTACTTCTAGAATATGACGCCTCATTTAGTTTTTAACTATTTAGGATAAATGGTTAATGAGGTGGAGGATGAGAGTTTGATTAGCTTTAAATGAAGCATGGCTCACTTGGTAACCCATGAGTTACTATTGTGGCATGCTTGATATTTATTTGGTGTTGTGAGATTTTTTGTTATGCTTGAGTTTTCTTGAGTTCAAAAGACTTAGCCATTTTTCCATGGTTGCTTCATGCTCACTACACTCTTATCTCCTCAAGCTTCTTCTTCTATCTCCACCCTAAAAGTCTCATGCGTTGAGAAACCTAGGGTGTTTGGAGACAAATTAATCCATTATTAGACTCTACATCCTCTAGGATATTGATTGATTTGAAAAAGTGTTTTCGTAAAGTAGTAACCGCAATCAATAATGGTTTCGCGTATAGCTAGCCAAGATGAGTACGGGTCGTCCTCAGAAAAACGTCGAACATTTATCTTGCTTTAGAAGAGTTGATTGAAAGAAGGATGATTGTTTGTTGTTACGAATATAGAATTGATAAGGAAAATACTCGTAGGGTTTATAGGATTTAGTAGTTGATGGATAACTAATAAAGATGACTCCTTTTATCTTTTGATAGATTTAAAACTAGATTGATAGTGGTGAATGAGAATTGGGGTTCTTGGAAGAAAGTAGGGTTTCCCCACTATTGACCCTTGTCCCTTCATTGATCTCTATTCATGTCTAGCCCTTAACAAAACAATTGTTAATCTAATATCAAATCAAGGTCACGACTATCAATAAATTGATAGCGCGCCCGATAAGGATTTTAACATTTGTTTTGCTAAAGTTTATAAACTTCATAAGATGTAAATGAAGTTAAAATATTCTCTCATCCATTATTCTACCCTAATCCTACGAACCCTAGCAAGCTAAAAATTACTCACGCATGTATTGAGAAGAAGAAGAAAGGATAGATAAAGAAGTCATAATGCAGAAAGTAAAAATATAGAATTTTAAATGCAGAAAGTAAATGCGAAGTAATTAAAATTATCTACCTTTATTAATCAACGTTACAAGTACAAATCCTACGAATTTAGATTACAAGAGGAAGAAGTTGCTCACGATCTTTGCCTCGTAGGAAGTATTTGCTCCGTCGATATTCACGTCACTCTATCACGTCGAATCGCGGACCTGTCATGGATCTCTTGTTCTTTGACGGTGATTTGCTTCATGTTAAAGGTGATAGTTCTCTAAGTTTAGTCTTCGGTCCTTTATATAGCAATAGAAGCAGAAACCCTAGATCTCATAGATTAAGATATGCCATCAAGATCCAATTTCTAAATTTTCAGATCCTACGGCCACGATGAAGCCGCGGATACGCCGCATATATGGGCAATTGGCCGTGGTTGAGCGACGGTTTGGGAGAGTTAGGGTTCCAAACTTCTGGGGCCTTCTCATTTTGACACGTAGAGATTTTTTCCATTCCTGAATTCTTCAAATATTTTCTGAGTCTCTGCCAGTATTGATTCTACGATTTTAGCGGATTTTTGATCCTGATATCTTGAATATCTTGATCTCTTGACCTGAGCTAAATCTGCACAATATCTCCATGAATAATGTTAGTAATATTTGTTATATTTAGAGATATAATCTTAATAATTTTATATGGTAATAAATCTTTAAGAAATTTGATTAAGAATATTTGATATGATATGCATATTTAAATTATCAAAATATCATATAAATATTATATGCATATATTTTCCTTCATAATGTTAATTATAATATATAAACATATGGTAAAGAGTAAATTTGCAAATAAACCCACATATGTTCTATATTTATAATAAACACATTTAAATATTTAAGAAAAGTAAGGAAAATGTTATATTAAATATGCAATATTTTCGACTGAAAAGCTGTCTAGTTTAGCGAACTAGGTATCGTAGTTACCTCGGCTATGAGGTTGGAGCTCGAACTACAAATCCTCAGGTGGATCATCTTCGATGGAGGGAGACCGGTGATCAAGATTGATCATGGTGGTCTCTAGGAGCTTAGGAAGATGGTAGAAGACCGAAAGACTCGGATCATTCGGTATAACCATTTTAAACTCCTCTTTAGTTTGCCAGCTTTAGGTTTATGGAAGATCCAGGTTATAGGGTTGTTCTAGCGCCAGTTTTGAAAATTTTTGTTCCGCAAACGGTCACGGTAGATGGCCAGGGCGCTGGCATAACCCAACATGGTATCAGAGCCATCCCATAAACCTATACTAGCTAGTTTGCACAAAGTTAAAATATCGATCGACCAATTTTTCTGAATCACTATTCCATTTTAATGTGTTTACTGCTTATTTTAAAATGTGTTCAAAAAATCTTTCAGATTGTCTTAAAAATACGTGCAGGCAAAATTAGAGCACCTTAAGAAATTTAGGCACGTGACCCCACCAAATGGAGGCGGAACCGCTGCATTATATGCACATTGGCCGCGGTTCCGCAGTGCATTTGTAGCCATAGTGCACCATATTTCTTTTGGCACTCTATATCATGGAATTGTGATTTTTGGGATGTTTTGTTTTGGCCCAGATTTGTTTGAGTGCTGGTTTGCATTTGGGGCCAATTTGGAAAAGTTTAGTCGATTGAAATTTTAAGTGTGTGTTTATCAGTGCATACATTACTATCTACGACCGTGAATGTCATTAGAGCGGTATAACCCGTCTAACTGTTATATGTTCTTTTAGACGAGTTTGCGAACATGACATTGACGTTGATGTTCTGTCTTGTGCTGAGGTTGTGGTTTGATTGTCATGGTGGATAGACAGTGGTGCAATGATAGTTGTACAGTTCAGATTCATTTGTACATTTGATATTATGGGGCGAGCGTCCGACATGTGGACTGCCGTCTCTGCTAGTTTGTATATTATTTGTTTGGGGCACGACCGGGTTGAGGTCGATGTCACCCTTGTACATAATTTTTCTTTGCTATACTAGGATTACCCCGCAGTGGAGTGCTCGAATAGCCGAGTTCTAGAGGGCAACGGGCCCGCATCTCATGGCATTGAGACAGAGAGGTCTTTACTCTAGAATTGGCGGGTTATTCGACGCATTCGTAGGGGTACAGGTTGACCACCGGAGGGGTGCTCAAGTTACCGGATTCTGTGAAGTGCTGGGCGGCCCATTCACTTTGTTGATTGGGGTTACCTCACTTCTGGGATTGGCGAGTAACTTTCCGCACTCGTAGGGGTCCAGGTTTTCATTGCACAGGCTATCCAAACAATTGTTAATCTAATCTCAAATCTCTTAACTTCTTTTACATCTTTTAAAGTTTATAAACTTTAGCAAAATAAATGTTAACATCCTTCTCGGGCGCACTACCAATTTATTGATAGTCTCGACCGCGATTTGAGATTAGATTAACACTTGTTTTGGTAAAGGCTAGGCATGAATAGAGGTCAATGAAAAGATAAGGGTTAAGAGTGGGAACCATATTTCCTTCAAGAACCTTAATCTTCATTCATCACTATTGATCTAGTTTTAAATCTATTAAAAGATAAAAGGAGTCATCTTTAATTGATCATCCATTATTACTAAATTCTATGAACTCTACAAGCCTCTTCTTCATAAATTCCACATCTGTATATCATAAATCTACAACAACTCAACCATACTTCAATTAACTCGTCTAAAACAAGATAAAGGTTCCACGTTTCCCTGAGGACGACCCCTACTCAACTCGGCTAGCTACCTGCGACATCGTTATTAATTGTAGTTACTTTACAAAACACTTCCATTTTGCGTGTTTTGATATTGGTTTGTTTTTTGCATATTTCTAAAATGGACTTTAAGGGGCAAGACCAAAATTCAGATTAGGTGGGGATTTCATGACCCTTCCTAGGCCTCACAAATCACAAAACGAGTATCTGCATAACCCTACATTAATTAAAAAATATATAGACCAAAACTCTAAGGACTGTCGCGCTCAATTAAGACAGAGGAGGGTCGTCGGTAATCTATCGCTTATCTGCATTTCTCTTGTGGTGTCTGGGCAAGTGTGACCAAGGAAAGTGGTTACGTAATTAGGCCCGCTATTTTCGCTAATTCGTATAGCGGATACCTCCCACTTACCTAGCATTTACCTAGCCACAGGAGTGATAAAGAGGTGGTAGAGGATTGATCCTGCGACTTGTCCTTTAGAAGTCTAAGAGCGGTCTAGTGCTTGACCTAGGTGACCTTAGTTCTAGGGTTGATTGTGCATTTTTTGATTTGTCGAGTTAAGCCTCACGTCCGACACTTTTTCAAAACAAACCATTTAAAAATCGTTCTCACACACGCTGCCACGTACGCTAAACCCGCTTAGTGCATGATCGGCTGGACACGGGATTCTTGTACACGTCTTGTCCGCGTTTCTGCTATCAACTCCGAAGTCGGTACTTCTTCATCTTCTTTTTCCCCTCCACCCACCACATCGACCGAGATGGACGGTTCTCCATCAGATTTTACCAACACACCCCTGCCACCACCCGTAGGTGCGTAGAATCCACCACGCATCTCTCTCCAAGAAAGATGCTACCCGATACGCGGTCCCCTTCCTACTTGTCTATTTATTCCACCAGCCAATGGGGATAATTTCGAAATTAAACCCCACTCCATCAACCTGTTGCCCAAATTTCACGGGCTTGAATCCGAAGACGCATACGTTTTTATAACCAAATTCGAAAACATATGCGCAATGATGGGCACTACACAACTTTCTGTGGATGCTATGAGATTACGTCTTCTCCCTTTTAGCTTGTGTGATCTAGCAGAAAAATGGCTTTATAACACTGTCGCACACTCTATTGCCAAATGGGATGAATTCATTATAGCATTCCTTAAGAAATTTTATCCGAATCATAAGATTTCCCGTGTTCGAAACGAGATTAACCAGTTTACCCAACTTCCCAACGAACCATTCTGGAAATGCTTTGAGCGGTTTAAGGATCTTCTTCTACAATGCCCTCATCATGGAATTGATAGATGGGACCTTAGCCGTATTATATATGAGGGCGTTAATCCAGCAACAAAATAGATACTGGAAACCATTTGTCAATACCATTTCATGTCTAAAGACGATAGTGAAGTTTGGCAATTCCTGGAAGATCTCGCCGAACAAACCTTACAGTGGGAAAGCGTTAGACCAACTTCAACTAAGGCAGGTATCCATCAGCTCGATGTTTCCATCGCAGTAAAAGCCGAAATGGCCGCAATGCAAAAGAAACTGGACGCTATCGAAAACAAATTCTCATCAGCCTCCCTAAACCAGGTTACACTCCCCAAAACCTTGTGTGGTTGCTATTCTGACCCATCACATTTGACGGAAGAATGTCCTTTTGAATCCTTTGTTTCAAGGTCAAGAACAAACTATTGCTGCTTTTCAGCAACGACCTAGAAACGATCCTTATTCTTCCACATACAATCAGGGATGGAGGAATCATCCTAATTTTGCTTGGAACCAAAACCAAACTCAAAATCAAAATCCGTTCCTAAGCCAAAATAACTATCAAAGGTCTCCTCCACAACAACAACAACCACCACAACAGAGTTAGCACCCCTTTCAACCTCAAACTTTTCAAAATCAGGCCAACAACTCTACATCTTATAATAATTCTTTCCCAACGACCGGTACCAAAAAATCCTCTGCACTCGAATGAATCTTTAAAATGTATATTAAACATTCCAAGCAAACGACGGCTAATTTAACATCTTCTATCCAAATGTTAGTGCAGCACACCGCTTCCCACAGTGAAAGCATAAAATCGATAGAAGCACAACTTGCACAGTTAAATGCCGCGATGGGCGAGAGAGAGAAAGGGAAGCTTCCATCTCAACCTCTACCGAATCCTGGCCTCTCACAAAGTCATAATGTGAGTGTCGTAACGACATTGAGATCGGGAAGAGTGCTGAACAATTAAGTCGGTGAACAGTTTGATGATGTTGAATCAGATAAAACCCAGGCTTCTTCTTCTAACCCTAATTCGTCTAGCCCACCATCTTCTTCTGAGCTTATTCTCCATTTCCCACTAGGCTCAAACCTTCCGTCCACTCCCTTGAGTCTACCTAAAATGATTCCAACTCCAATACTGGGATCAATTCGATCCCCACAAACTTCTCCTCCATTGTTGGACCTAACCCTTATTGATAAATCTCCTTTTCCCAAGAGGTTGAGGGCCAACAAACCTAATGCATAAATTGAGAACATTGTGGAAATGTTTAAGAAAGTTAATATAAATATTTCTCTCCTATATTCTATTCAACAAGTTCCATCTTATGCAAAATTCCATAAGGACTTGTGCACTAGGAAGAGAAAAACTCAAGTGCCAAAAAAGGTGTTCTTAACTAGCAATGTGAGCCCGGCTTTTACCCAACAATTGCCTATGAATCGTAAGGACCACGGTTGTCCTACAATATCTATAATTATTAGGGGTAAAAGCATCAATCGTTCTCTACTTGACCTAGGCGCTAGTGTTAACTTGCTCCAGTATTCTGTCTATGAGCAGCTAGGCATTGGAGAGTTGAAACCTGCACACTGCACTCTCAAGATGGCTGATCGATTTATCACCCAACCTAAGGGTGAGCTAGAGGAAGTATTAATCAAAGTCGGGTAATTTATATTCCCTATGGATTTTATTGTTTTAGATACACAGCCTGTGGTGAACCCATGAAACCAAATTCCGTTGATTCTCGGTCGGCCTTTTTTAGCAACTTCCAATGCTGTAATAAATTATCGTAACGGTTCTATGAACCTATCCTTTGGGAAGATGAAAATTGAGATTAATATTTACAAGCTAGGAAGTCAACCATCCGAACCTTTTGCTCATCTAATCGATATCCGTTCTGTCAACGAGATAGCTTCCGATAGCTGCAAAGTTGAGGAACTTTGCTATAATGATCTCAACGACACTAATGAGTCATTGTTTGATCTAGAAAATGATTATACTAGTGAGGACACCTTTGACGAGTCCACCCCCTAGTTCAAATCTTTTGACTCGTCGCAAAAGTCAGTTGAGCTTTCCGAGTCAATTTCCTACTATAGCTATGAACCTCTTAAGGAGTTCGAGTATTATTCCCCTACCTTACCATTTATCGTCTCCCCGCCGACACTAGATCTCAAGCCACTTCCTTCTCATCTTAAGTATGCATATTTAGGTGAAAATGAATCTTTACCCGTGATCATATCCGCTTCTCTAGCTTTAGAGCAAGAGAGCGCTCTTTTGTCGGTCTTGAGATCAAATCGGCAAGCTTTTGGTTTGACAATGGCGGACAACAAAGGGATTAATCCCTTGATTGTTGAACATAATATAAATTTGATGGATGAAGCCAAACTAACGTGAGACCCACAAAGACGGTTGAATCCCGCCATGAAGGAGGCGGTAATGAAAGAAATTGTCAAGTACCTAGATAGTGACATAATTTACCCAATATCTGATAGCTAATGGGTAAGTCCTATTCATGTGGTCCCTAAAAATTATGACATCATGGTCATAACTAATGAGGCTAATGAGTTGATCCAAACACGCACCCAAACTGGGTGGCAGGTATGTATTGATTATAGAAAACTCAATACCGCAACGAGGAAAGATCATTTCCCTCTATCTTTCATTGACCAGATGTTAGAACGATTAGCCAGGCATGAATTCTACTGTTTCATGGATGGATAGTCCGGCTATAACCAGGACCCCATCACTGAAAAGGATCAAGATAAAACAATATTTAGTTGTCCTTTCGGTACTTTTGCTTATAGACGCATGCCCTTCGGGTTATGCAATGCTCCCGCTACATTTCAGCGGTGTATGATGGGGATATTCTCGGACTTGGTCGAGAATTTTCTGGAGATATTTATGGACGATTTCTCCATATTTGGGGACTCCTTTGAGGAATGCCTTCATCATCTTGACGCTGTTCTTATCTATTATAAGCATAAGAATTTAACTTTGAATTGGGAAAAATACCATTTTATGGTTCAAGAAGGTATTGTCCTTGGGCATATCATTTCATGAAACGACATGGAGGTAGAAAGAGCTAAAATAGATGTTATACATAACCTTCCACCTCCCAAATGCGTCAAAGATGTACGATCCTTCCTTGGTCATGCATGATTTTATAGGAGATTCATTAAGGACATTAGCAAAATTGCTAGACCCTTAACTCTTCTCTTGGCCAAAGATACACCATTTCACTTCGATTCGGATTATGAGGCTGCTTTTGAATCACTTAAAAGTTCCCTCACTATAGCCCCCGTTCTGTCATCTCCTGATTGGAACCACCCTTTCGAGCTTATGTATGATGCAACAGATTTTGTTATTGGTGCAGTCTTAGGACAATATATTTATAAGATACCACATGTAATTTGCTATGCAAGTAGGACCTTGAATGATACCCAAATTAATTATACAACTACCGAGAAAGAACTCCTGGCAGTTGTATTTGCATTAAAAAAATTCAGGCCCTACTTGATTGGCTCGCCTATAGTGGTTTACACCGATCACTCTACCCTATAATATCATTTATTGAAGAAGGATGCTAAAGCCTGGCTTATACGTTGGATTCTATTGTTACAAGAGTTTGATCTTGACATACGAGACAAGAGTGGATGTGAAAACGTAGTAACCGACCATTTTTCACGCATCTCATCTTCACCAACGTTGACCTTTCCAACAAATGACTCCTTTCCTGACGAACAGCTCTTGACCATATCCTGCGAACCGTGGTTCGTGGATATTGTGAATTATCTAGCTACGGAACTTATACCCAGCGATTGGTCGAAACAAGACAATCATCGATTTCTATCCCAAGTAAAACATTTTTACTGGAATGAACCTTATTTGTTTAAGTATTGTCCCGATCAAATCATTCGCCGATGTGTGATGAATTCAAGAGTGTATTTTCGTTCTTCCATGATCAAGCATGTGGCGGTCACTTTGGTATATGGAAAACAGCCGAGAAAGTTTTGCAATGTAGTTTTTATTGGCCAACATTTTTTAAAGATGCATATGATCATTCCACATGGATCGGATTTCACGGAGAAATGAGATGCCGCTCCAACCTATCTTGGTTGTGGAGATATTTCATGTTTGGGGAATTGGTTTTATGGGTCCTTTTCCCAACTCTTTCGGGAATTTATACATCTTACTTGCGGTTGATTATCTTTCTGAATGGGTGGAAGCAGTATTGTGTCCCACTAATGACAACAAGGATGTTATTAAGTTTCTTAAAGAAAATATCTTTTCACGATTCGGACACTCTCGTGCTATAATTAGCGACAACGGGACGCATTTCTGTAATCGTTCTTTCGAGGCTTTGATGTGGAAATATTCAATCAACCACAAGCTTTCTACGCCCTATCATCCCCAAACAAGCAGACAAGCTGAGATCTCCAATCGACATATCAAATAAATTTTGGAGAAAACGGTTTGTAAGAACTGTAAAGATTGGTCCACCAAATTGACGGATGCTCTTTGGGCATTCCGCACCGCTTATAAGACCGATCTTGGTATGTCTCCATACCGACTTGTGTTTGGGAAGGCTTGCCACCTTCCAGTCGAGATCGAACATAAAGCAATATGGGCTATTAAAGAGCTTAACTTTGATTTTGATCAAGCCAGCCGCTATCAGAAGCCGCAATTAAATGAGCTAATCCAACTCCGCGATGAAGCTTTCGATAATGCGGTTATAGTAAATATCCGGAATAAAGTGTTCCATGACAAAAACCTTTTTAAAAAATCTTTCACACCGGGACAACAAGTCCTTCTTTACGATTTTCGTCTCTACCTTCATTCGGGTAAGTATAAATCTCGTTGGAAAGGACCTTTTTTGGTGCGGTATGTGTACCCGCACGGTGCAGTAGATATTGAAAATGTTAAAAACGGTTCAATTTTTAAAGTAACTGGGCATAAATTAAAACCGTATTTTTCCGCTGAGCCAGTGGAGGAGCTCCTGTTTTTAGTGTAAGTGCATGGCGGCGCCCCGGCCGTCAAAACGAGGCCAAAATGCGGAAACGATAATTTACTTTAACTTTTGAACTGGCACCACCGCGCACAAAAATCCCAGATCGGGCCATTAATCTAATCCTGGCTAACTAGAGAATGGGTAGAGAGATATACCGAGTGATCCGTGTCCTTCGGTCTTCTCGTCGTCGTCCCGATCTCCCCGCAGAATCTTCGGTCTTCGTCTCCTCGTCGGAAGGGCACCACATCGCCGGCTTCTTTTACGGGCTCCCACCTCTGGACCGAGGCAGCTCGGGCACGAAGTTGGCGAGTCGATGTGCCCAAGGATAATGTAGGTTATCTGTAGAATGCTTTGTCTCATTTGGGGTTACTAGAAGTTGCCCACTTAGTGGAGGAAAGGAGATGAGGAATTTTGTGATGAACTAGGGAATTTTTAGCAAGCAAATGAGAGCAAAACTCATGCCCAAAAATTTGGACAGCCCCCTCCCCTTAGCGGCCGGCCCCCTCTCCTTTATGAATTAATGAGAGGACCAAAACTCAAGGGGAGAAAAGAGGCAATCATCCAACAAAGAGAGAGAAAATGTGATGATGATAAACAATGATCACAAACAAGAACCGCACTCCAAAACCTAATCATTTCCAACAAAGGTTAAGCCATCATGAAGTCATAGAGTCAATGAAAGCTACACCCATCATGAAAACTATCATGAAGCAAAAAGTCTTCTCAATTGTTAATTGCACAATTGCAAATAACCCCCCTCCACCAAATTTCAGCCAAAGAAAGGAAACAAAGGAAAATTGCCGAAACGGAATCCAAACTGGCAACTTCAGAAAACTGATCCCGTAATAAATTACAGGAAACCCCGTTACTGTATATACATACCCGCACTTGTATTCCGACCAGAATACAAATGCAATGAGACAAAATCTACACTGTACTATACTAGGATCCGGCTTAAACCAAAGCCCGCTAGTATTAACCGTCTGATCATGATCCGTGCAATACTGCACGTATCTGATCGAACCCTGCCATATCTCCATACGGCCTCTACAGCGTTTCGCCCGAAACTTGAGCAATTGTCTGTGGGGGACTCTAAAGACTCGTCAATACTTTGGCTGTGGATTTAACCACTAGCACGTCAGAGGTATTAGCCATACGTGACGGGCTACCAGCTATTGACCAAAAGGGACGTCTGTGAGCGAACTCATCCTGACACCCTACTGAGGCTGTCAGTGACAATATCCGTACAGTCCGGTCCGTTCGTCTATGAGCATCGCATGGCGGGCCTAGGGGGTTGGTAAAAGTAAGACCCCCAAAAGCAGAACAAGTCATGTCGGAGTGTAGCCCAGAACACCCTGAGATACTACTGGAATACTTACCAGTAAATCTCCTTCCTTGGCCAAGGAATTCGTGTAAGGGCTCTCCTAGACACAGCGCGACCTCACCCCCAATACCGGGAGAGACGAACCCCTGCAGATCCGCTCACTGTCTCAATGTGGCTCGGGACTGTACCCAACTAAAACCTGTTTGCACGTCTCCTTTGAGCGTGGTAGGGTAGTAATCAAAGTACAGTAGGAACTCACATGAGACAAATGACGATCTCAGGTCGATGAACTAACCTGTACACATGTCACTAGGGAACTTCTATCTGACGTCTGGTATAAGACCAACTAGCATGTTCCCGGCGAGTCCTGTCCGGTGTACTCATAACCCAATGAGCACATGTATACATCTTAGGTGAACCAACTGACACCAGAGGCTTGTGAGACCGGCCACCGCCCCTCGTCGGGGTATCGACTGTATACACTAGTCTACTCTGGAGTATCGATGCCCTGTCTCGAAACTCCCACGACTAGGGACCCTTTAAGGATGTGCTTATAGACTACCAGCTCCCATGTATATGATCGCCCTCATACTGCTGGCAGTCAAGCAAGAATCCTAGAGGCTCTATCAACATGCAATAGTGACCTGTAAGGTCACCTAAAGCAGTACATGATGATAAAGATAAACCAGATAGCATACTATCATCTTGAGTAAGACTGTCCTACCAGGACAGGTCCTCCCTCAATCATTGCAATCACGTTCCTGTGATCCAATAATTGACTCTGACGGCACTATCTCCAACAATCTCCCACTTGCACTTAAGGCTAATTATTGCGATGTCGCATACTCACAGCCCGTGTGATACCGAACACCCAACTCCTCTACTAGTCAGTCTCACAAAACCCGTTTGCGAAACTATTGTGTTCGAGGAATAGCCTCAGTGAGTGGATCTGCCTTGATGTTTCTTTCTATGTCTCTCTTTATCTCAAGTTCGTGGAGAAAGCCATCTCCCGAAATGAGCAATACCTGTCTTAGAATATATCTGATGGGACCTAGCTCATAAATGAACTCCAAATCCAAAACTTCTTAGACTGTATCATCAACTGAACTTAATCAGTATCCTGCATCATGCCTCCCTCAGTATCCCCTTGGATCACCTGTCAAAAATACTGCCCCTCATCAGAAGGAAAACTACAACTCTGACAGCCACTCTGCCGTCCAGGTCACCTTGGAAGCCTGGAATGATAACTGTCTCCTAAAAGAGGCTGTTGTTATCATATCCCTAGAACATCCACTTATGTTCTAAAAACTGCTTCCGATCGTTTCTCCAGGATTGGATCAATATCAATTTATTGCATCCACTGCAAAAACAATATCTGGTGTGGTACTTGACATCTCATGATTGACTCAATTGCCTAAGCAAGTGTTATGCCAATCATGCACATCCCTCTCCCCTTTAGTCTGTAAGACACCTTTAGAGAGGGCGACTCCATCACCTGCAGGTATACTACCGTGCCAGGAGTCGTCCATTCTAAAAACTCTTAGAATGTTGTCAAAGTACCCTGATTAGGAAACCACCCAAATCTAGATCTATAGATCTAGTAACCAGAATGTCTTGATATTATATCCAAGTCCCATGTGGAGAAACTACTGTGTGACAACCAAAGTATCACCGATCGTAGTATAGGAATATCACTTCCTACTCTGTGTATGTCATCCAAATACCAGGACATCACACCCTACTACCTTCTTAACAGATCCATCCCCTATTCTGATGAAGTCAAACCTATGACTGTCACATCAGAAATAGATGATCTATCTCCGCTATATCTGCTTTAGTCTATAAATAGACATAAGCCACTTGTCCACCATGCTTCTGCTGCTCCCACTGACTACGACAACCCTCTGGCAGAGTCATATACACGTACACTTCTGAAGCCAGTTCAGAACGACACTATACTCATCCTCCTGCCGGGTCTCACAGTCTGGAAAAACAGCAATGGCAAGTCTGGGTAAACAAGAACATCCCTGTCACCGTCCTTAAGGCTACCGGAGTACCTCTCGGGTGCCTGAGGTTACCCACAGTATCTGTAGAGTGGCCAATAGAATGTCAAGCCAGATTGAATCTTTAGGTTCCTATCAAACTTTCAGTAATCGTTTGCGGTTCTGGAATCACTTCCAGTTCTACCATACTCCCACTACTGTTTTCTGAAAAAATCCATTTTTGTTAAAACTGTGGCGAGTCAAGAACAATATCACTATTGATCTTCCAGATGGTAGAAAGTCAACCCTCATCATAGCCTTGGTTAACCCACAAACAGCCATTACAGAAACGTGCCTTGAGTTATCCAGAGTCTGGTTTTAAGAATAAGCCGGACAACTCCTCGTACCTTAACATCGTTAAGATATGAACTGTTCTATATCCAATATAGAACCAGAGGCACTGATTTAATTGAACCAGATTCAAATCATGCAGATGTCCCTAGTGCATGTCCACTAAATAGAGAGAGGCCGATCAGTATTACTCAACTTAAGAGTGCTTCCAATTATGAGTAATCTGAAAGAGAAACAAGTTCTCTTAATCATTACTATCAACTGAATACCCTACACAAGTATCTACATATTCGATCACCTTGAAGAATCCCGATACTTGCAACACCTAGTTCTCTACTCTATTCTTATACCTATAACTTCTTAAAACTTGGACCTTGTATTTCTACGAAACACTTGTCTAAGAACTAGAGAAGTCATACGTAAACCGAATATAGTACGAGGACCAACCCCTCTGTCCTAATGGACACTGGACAACATACAATACTCTGTATAAGTCCCCTGAGTTGAATAACTCAATCCCTGTGTGTAGTAGGTTGAAAACTGTACTTATGGTTAAGAAGAATTACACCGTTGTTTAATGCTCCTTACCTAACCATCCACTAATATAGGTAAATGTCATCGACATAATTTCAAAAAGGTATATCTCACTCTATAAAAATAGACGTACAGATATATCAATTTAAAATTGGTGCATGACAGCGGATATTCAAAACCAAATATTTGCCGTCCGGCAAACAACCCAGGTGTCTTCCTCAAATATCACCGATTACAACGAATCCCGATATAATGAGGATGATCACCTAATTTCCAATAACTTACTCCCACTCATCATCTGTAAAACCATACAGATGTGAGAATCATACCTGGTAAATACATACCCTGGAGCAAGATCTGATTGGGAAATCAGTTTTCTTTTAACAGTACACAGCGAAACTGAAACATTGAAATGTTTCGATGGGGTATCCCGGTATTCCTAGTAATGCCTCTTCCATTATCCAGATTCACAACTGTAACCGTGTAATTCTTTTCCATCTTTCCAAATCCTTTTATATGTCTTTAGTCATTACCTTCTGCACACCCTCTTAGGTTAAATAGTTTTCTTCCTTCCCTACCGTTCGGCACAGCCTATGGTTTGGAAGAAGACTATCCAATAAGCATAATTGGTGTACTGTCCTAATCCTAGGAGCACTGGCAATGCGAGAGAAGGTGAAGATAAAAGACAATCGAATAAACCTTATTCCTATTTCTCCTGAACCAGAATCCATCCCCGAACTGGAACAAGTTCCTTTCGAGTTCGTATATAACCATATGATGGAGTATCCAATAAACTGTGGATCTTCGTAGTGATACGGAGTGTCCTGGAGAAATACAAAGGTGATTTAGGATTGGCGAAGAAATACTTGGTTTGGTTGTGAATAGCAGTCGCAATTTACTTTGCCCTCTTACTAATCCCTTGATATGTCTTTACTTAATACCTTCTGTACACCATCGTTAGGCTAATTGGTTTTCTTCATTCCCTACTGGTCGGCACCTGCTTATGGTTTGGAAGAAGACTATCCAATTTGCGTAATAGGTGTACTATCTCCTAAACCAAGGAGTACTCGCAACCTGAGAGAAGGTAAAAGGAAAAGACAACCGAATAGTCCTATTCGTTTTCTCCAGAACCGGAAACCATCCTCGAATAAATTCTTTCGAGTTCGTATATAACCATACGATGGTTTTGTTCAATGGAAGTGGATGTTCGTAGTAATGCTGCATGTCCTGGAGAAAAGGGTAAAAGTAGGAGTGGCAATGAGGTTTGCAACTCTGACAATCCGAAAGCCAGTGTTAAGAAGGTTAGGTCAACTTGGTCACTGAGTCACAGTCTAGGGTCGGGTCAATGGTCGCTGCCAAAGAGAGAGAGAAAAGAAACACTCAGCGTGCACTCTAACCTAGATCAGAATGCTTACCAATTTATCTAATCTGGAAACCTCCCACTGTAACCTCAAATTCTCCTCCAAACCTGAAAGAAGAATTAGTCGGGGTCATCCGAGGAGTAAACCAACTCATCAGTGGGAATCGGGATCCAACTATCATCGCATGATAACGTGACGGAATCCGCTCACGTTATCACACTCCAGAAGGTATGCGCATATCTGGCAAGTTTCAGTTTCTTTAGAAACTCCCGATGTGATTTTTACCCCATGCTCTTATGACCTTGACGAAGGTTAACAAATCATAAGTCACATGTCAAGTTCTACCCGTCATTGTCCAGGTTAATTTGAACCCACCCGTACAAGCCCTTGACGAAGGTCAACAAGGCTATACGACTGTCCCAAACCAACGCATCTATCTATGCAACAGAAAAGCAACAAGCAGCTACCATACACTATGCCTTGATGAAGGCCAACAAACATAGAATGAATACTACGTGCTACCCGTCTGAAACGACGGAGGGCTACGAATGGTTTCTGGTGAAAAACCTTTAACGTAATGAACTTGATATCGTTGAAGGAACCGGATAGCTTTATAAAAATATAGTGACGAAAACCTTTGCTAAAGAGGTCACTCCCGGTGAAGGGATCTCGGCTCTTTCCCCGTAGAATGAGGTGCAGGATATTCCAACTGAATACCACGATGCAATGCAAAAGTAAACGACTATAGTGAAGTTATTACCCTGACGCAAACTTCTTTCCAAGGGGTCACTCCCGGTGAAGGGATCTCGGCCCTTGCTTCGTCGACTGAGGAGCAGGATATTCCAACTGAATATCACTGTGCAAAATAAAAGAGAACGCCCTTGCAATAATAGCTTTTTTTGAAAAATGTTCCAACAACATCAGAATAGGTTTGTTTTTAACTTGCATTGATCCGAATCAATGCAGTCCCATCAATTGATCACACCAATAAAGAACGAAAATAATGATGTACGTATATGCCATCCTCATTCGCCACTGGGTCCCGTCATTACCCGTTAGGTTACTTAACTAACGACGGAGCGGGAACTGGACTAGCACGGATGCAAAACATATACAACATCTACTAGTATATATATATCAATATATAATATTCGCTCAAGGCGTGATAAAATACAACATCACAGAAATGTAATAAGCATCACAGAACAATACAGATATCTGGGATCCCCGGGTTTCATAGAGCCGCTACTGAAACCCGACGTTCCCTGGTCGTATGGATAGCATGTGCAATGAAATCCTAGACCCCTACGGGCGCAGCAAGTTACCCACCAAAACTTGAAGCGAGGCAGCCCCCTTCAGCAACGTGAATGGACCACCCAGCACTTCACGGAATCCGGTAACTTGGGCACCCCTCCTTGGGTCAACCTGTACCCCCCACGAGTGCGGCGAATAGCCCGCCAATTCTAGAGTGAAGCCCCCTCCGTCTCAACGCCATGAGATGCGGGCCCGTTGCCCTCTAGAACCCGGCTATCCGTGCACCCCACCTTGGGGTAATCCTAGTATAGAAAGTAAAATATACATACAACGGGTACATCGACCTCACCCCGGTCGTGCCCTAAAAGAATAATATACAATCAGGCAGTGACGGCAGTCCACATGTCGGACGCTCTCCCCGCAATATCAAATGTACATATAAAACGAAACTGTACTAACATTGCATCCAGGCTATCCCCCATGACCAATCCGCAACATCACAGCACAACACAGAACATCAACGTGAATGTCACGTTCGCAAATCCGTCTAACCGGGCTATAGCAGATAGACAGGATTTACCGATCAAGTGACATCCACGGTCGCAGATATAATGTAAATACTGTGAACTAACATATTTAAAATATTCGATCGATCAAATTTACCCAAGTGGGCCCCAAGCACTGCTGTAGCACTCAAAGAAAATCTGGGCCCAAACAGAATATACCAAAACCCATATTTTCAACACAGAGACCCTCTGTAAAAATTTGATTCACTGAACATGAAAAGTGGCGGCGGAACCGCGGCCCAAACATGGGTTTGGGCGCGGTTCCGCGGTGGAAGAGTGCGTTCATGCGACCAAATTTTAACAGAGTGCTTATAATTCCCTGCACGTGTTTCTGTAATGTACTAAAAAATTTTCGAGCCCAAAAAATTTCGACAGAGAACTGATGCATTGAAATCGCGGGTTTTGGAATTTTGTTCGATCGAAGATGTAAACACATTAGACCAAGCTAGACTAGGTTAATGGCCTGGCTCTGATACCAGTGTAAGTGCACGGCGGCGCCCCGGCCGTCAAAACGAGGCCAAAATGCGGAAACGATAATTTATTTTGACTTTTGAACCGGCAGCACCGCGCACAAAAATCCCGGATCGGGCCATTAATCTAATCCTAGCTAACTAGAGAAGGGGTAGAAAGATATACCGAGCGATCCGTGTCCTTCGGTCTTCTCGTCGTAGTCCCGATCTCCCCGCGGAATCTCCGGTTTTTGTCTCCTCGTCGGAAGGGCACCACATCGCCGGCTTCTTTTACGGGCACCCACCTCTGGACCGAGGCAACTCGGGCACGAAGTTGGCGAGTCGACGTACCCAAGGATACTGTAGGTAATCTGTAGAATGCTTTGTCTCATTTGGGGTTAGTAGAAGTTGCCCATTTAGTAGAGGAAAGGAGATGTGGAATTTT
Organism: Agapanthus africanus; assembly: GCA_030015575.1. Taxonomy (NCBI): domain Eukaryota; kingdom Viridiplantae; phylum Streptophyta; class Magnoliopsida; order Asparagales; family Amaryllidaceae; genus Agapanthus; species Agapanthus africanus. Next base: position 107,200,867 of record JASDDO010000031.1, read on the forward strand.
TTGATGAACTAGGGAATTTTTAGCAAGCAAATGAGAGCAAAACTCATGCCCAAAAATTTGGACAGCCCCCTCCCCTTAATGGCCGGCCCCCTCTCCTTTATGAATCAATGAGAGGAACAAAAACTCAAGGGGAGAAAAGCGGCAATCATCCAACAAAGAGAGAGAAAATGTGATGATGATAAATAATGATCACAAACAAGAACCTCACTCCAAAACCCAATCATTTCCAACAAAGGTCAAGCCATCATGAAGTCATGGAGTCAATGAAAGCTACACCCATCATGAAAACTATCATGAAGCAAAAAGTCTTCTCAATTGTTAATTGCACAATTGCAAATAACCCCCCCTCCACCAAATTTCAGCCAAAGAAAGGAAACAAAGGAAAATGGCTGAAACGGAATGCAAACTGGAAACTTCAGAAAACTGATCCCGTAATAAATTACAGGAAACCCCGCTACTGTATTTACATACCCGCATTTGTATTCCTACCGGAATACAAATGCAATGAGACAAAATCTACTCTGTACTATACTAGGATCCGACTTAAACCAAAGCCCGCTAGTATTAACCGTCCGATCATGATCCGTGCAATACCGCACGTATCTGATCAAACCCTGCCATATCTCCATACGGCCTCTACAACGTTTCGCCCGAAACTTGAGCAACTGTCTGTGGGGGACTCTAAAGACTCGTCAATACTTTGGCTGTGGATTTAACCACTAGCACGTCAGAGGTATTAGCCATATGTGACGGGCTACTAGCTATTGACCAAAAGGGACGTCTGTGAGCGAACTCATCCTGACACCCTACTGAGCCTGTCAGTGACAATATCCGTACAGTCCGGTCCGTTCGTCTATGAGCATCGCATGGCGGGCCTAGGGGGTTGGTAAAAGTCAGACCCCCAAAAGCGGTACAAGTCGTGTCGGAGTGTAGCCCAGAACACCCTGAGATACTACTGGAATACCTACCAGTAAATCTCCTGCCTTGGCCAAAGACTTCGTGTAAGGGCTCTCCTAGACACAGTGCGACCTCACCCCCAATACCGGGAGAGACGAACCCCAGCAGATCCGCTCACTGCCTCCATGTGGCTCGGGACTGTACCCATCTAAAACCTGTTTGCACGTCTTCTTTGAGCGTGGTAGGGTAGTAATCAAAGTACAGTGAGAACTCACACGAGACAAATGACGATCTCAGGTCGATGAACTAACCTGTACACATGTCACCAGGGAACTGCTATTTGACGTCTGGTATAAGACCAACTAGCATGTTCCCGGCGAGTCCTGTTCGGTGTACTCATAACCCAATGAGCACCTGTATACATCTTTGGTGAACCAACTGACACCAGTGGATTGTGAGACCGGCCACCGCCCCTCGTCGGGGTCTCGACTGTATACACTAGTCTACTCTCGAGTATCGATGCCCTGTCTCGAAACTCCCACGACTAGGGACCTTTTAAGGATGTGCTTATAGACTACCATCTCACACGTATATGATCGCCCTCATACTGCTGGTAGTCAAGCAAGAATCCTAGGGGCTCTATCAATGCGCAATAGTGACCTGTAAGGTCACCTAAAGCAGTACACGATGATAAAGATAAACCAGATAGCATACTATCATCTTGAGTAAGACTGTCCTACTGGGACAGGTCCTCCCTCAATCATTGCAATCACGTGTCTGTGATCCAATAATTGACTCTGAGGGTACTATCTCCAACATTTACAGGAGCCGCTTTATCATAACTAATTTTCCTCCGCCTCACCTGCATGTTTGGATAACACTGTTTCATCTAAGAATGGAGGTGAGTGAGTTAAGATATAACTGATTATCCGTGCGTGCTAAAGAACAAGTTTGGGGGTAGTTTTCATTTAACTATTATTTCACCCCTATTATTTTCCTCCTAAGTATATAGGTCTATGCGCTCAAAGAACAACATCAGTGAGGACACTACTGAAAACAGGTTTAGGGGGGTGGTTTGTATTTACTAATATGACATTTGGCATGAGGCACTATATATAATTTTTTTTTAAATATGACATTTGGCACTAGGCACTATATATAAAAAAAATTGAGTATATAAAAAAAAGTTTTTGATAATAAAAATTAGAAAGTAAAAATTTATATATGAAAGATATGAATAGTTTGAGGAAAGCAAGAAATTTAGATATTTTCTTAAACGAAGCTAGTAATAAGTAGTCATGAGCCGTTGTCCTAAGGGCTAGTAAGATGAAGGAAATCACTAATCTGAGGATAGAATTAAGTCTGAAAAATAGTCACTATTCTTGAGTCCAAACATTTAAACGTTGATACCCTACTATACGCATTTGCATACATCTTGAAACTTGGGATAGTAGAGGATACCTTGAAATGCTCTTGTCTAAAAGCCTTAGTATGAAGGAAAATAAATATACAAACAAAAATATAAATAAAAAAATGGTGAAGAAAAATGAACACTAGTTTTATAATTGCTTAAGGCAGCATAAAAAAATATAGCGAGTGTGCTTTATCACCTAGTACCTTAGACCAACTGGTTTGGGAGCCACTGCTAAGCCTTAGGTGTTGTAAGATGAGGAAATTGCTAATTAAGCCTAAATCAGTGAGAAAATTTAGTAATCGGTCGGTTAGTATCTCAAGAAGTATTAACGGTCGCATGAAGAATGTGTGACCAATTCCATCTAAAATATTCACCGACTAAAAAGTACTAAGGAAATGCACAAGAGTATGATAACTTCAATTGAGTTCTCTAAGTGTAGCGATGCCTTTTACACATACGTATGGGTATATGATCGATATTTAGAAGAAAGGTATGGAAGAACACTAAAGGCGGTGTTTTATTGAGGGATGATGTGATTTCCGACATCTTTTCATGACTATTAAGATAGGGCTCATGGCAACCGAAAAGCTAGTGTAGTTGGAAACTCCTCTTTTCAAGTCCTTTCTTTTATATGATCCTTATCTTTGCATGTGACTTTCATCTTCTTTCTTTTATTATGGGATTTTTTGGGTGTAATCCACTGAAAACCCTCAGGAGACAACACTCCTCCTATTAGGGACATCTAGATGTTTAAAGGTTTGTTGCACGTGCTCAGTGCAATCATGATTGCTTACGAAAGTGTGCTAGTTTTTTTTTTAAATCTTTTTCTCCCTCTCTTGAATAACTAGTTTTCTCGGGATGATCAAACTTAAGTTTGGAGGTATTTGTTCAGTCGAAAATATTGCACATTTGATAAAACATTTTCCTTACTTTTGTTAAGTACTTAAGGGTGTTTATCGTAATTATGGAACATATGAGGGTTTATCTGCAATATACACTTTATCATATGTTTATACACTATATTTAACATTATGAAGGAAAATATATGCATATAATATTTATATAATATTTTAGTAACTTAAATATGCATATCATATCAAATATCGCTAATCAATATTCTTAAAATATTGTATCATATAAATGATTAGGATAATATCTCAAAATAAGAACAAATATTAATAATACTATGAATTGAGATATTGTGCAGATATGAGCTCAGATGTGGAGATCAGGAGATGTCGGAATAAAATCTGCCAATAAATCAAAGAAAATCATAAATGGCAGAGACTCAGAATGAGATTTTCAAAATCCAGACATCAAAGATATCATATCTACACATGTCAACAGAAGAGCCTACAAGAATTTTCAAGTCACGATCTAACTAAACCGCTGTGGTTTAGCAGCCAAACGCACTATATATCGCGGATCCGCAACAAGATCAAGGCCGTTGGATGAGAAATTTTGGTGATAGGATCGTAACGGCAAATCATCACACATGGAAACTAAGGTTTCTGCTTCTATGACTATTTAAAGGACCGAGAGTTTCATATGAAAGATCATCAATCCGAAGTGATCAAGAGGTCCACAGCGATCCATAAATCCAGGAGATCAATCGACGCATCATCTACTTCCTACGAGACAGAGATCGAGAGCATAAACTAGTGTTCTTGTACTCTAAATTCGACGGATTTGTAAATGATAGTTGATTAATAAAAAGGTATATTTTTAGTTTAATTCTTTGCATTTTACTTTCTGCATTTACAATATGATCTCCTTCTTCATCTTCTCTTCTATCTCAACCATGCGTGAGTAATTCCTAGCTTGCTACTGTTCGTAGGATTATGATAGATCAATGGATGATAAAATCTCTTAACTTCTTTTACATCTTTTAAATTTTATAAACTTTAGCAAAATAAATGTTAACATCCTTATCGGGCGCGCTGCCAATTTATTGATAGTCTCGACCGCGATTGAGATTAGATTAACACTTGTTTTAGTAAAGGCTAGACATGAATAGAGGTCAATGAAAAGATAAGGGTTAAGAGTGGGAACCATATTCCTTCCAAGAACCCTAATCTTCATTCATCACTATCGATCTAGTTTTAAATATATTTAAAGATAAAAGGAGTCATCTTTAATTGATCATCCATTACTACTAAATTCTATGAACTCTACAAGCCTCTTCTTGATAAATTATACATCCGTATATCATAGATCTATAACAACTCAACCATATTTCAATCAACTCGTCTAAAATAAGATAACGGTTCTACTTTTCCCTGAGAACGACCCATATTCATCTCGTCTAGCTACTTTCAACACCGTTATTGATTGCGGTTACTTTACAAAACACTTTTTTCTAAAACACATCAATCAGGTTCCGAAGGGTAGCGAAGGAAGAAAACCAATTAGCCTAAGTGTGGTGTACAGAGGGTAATAAGTAAAGACATTTAATGGGATTGGAGTGAGGGTAAGGAAATATACGGTTACAGTCATGAATTTGGATAGTGGAAGAGGCATTACTAGGAATACCCGTCTACCCCTTCAAATCATTTTCATGTTTCAGTTTTACAGTGCGGTGTTAAGTGAAAACTGTTTTCCCAGTTAAATTCTAACTCCAGGGTATTTATTTACCAAGATTTGATTCTCACATCTGTATGGCGTTACAGATGGTGAGTGGGAGTAAGATATTGGGAATTGGGTGATTAGATCCTCAATATATATCGGAATTCTTTGTAATTGGTGATATTTGATGAAATCGCCTGGGTTTTGCCTGACGACAAATATTTGGTTTTGAATATCCGTTGTTATGCACCAATTTCAAGCTGATATATCTGTACGTTTATTTTATGATGTGAGATATAAATTTTTGAAATTATGTCTATGACATTTACTTATATGAGTTGATGGTTAGGTAAGGTACATTCAACAACGGTGTAATTCTTCTTAACCATAGTACAGTTTTCAACCTACGACGCATAGGGTTTGAGTTATTAAAACTCAGAGGACTTATACAAAGTATTTTATGTTGTCTGATGTCCGTTAGGACAAAGGGGTTGGTACTCGTATGATATTCTGTTTACTCATGACTTCTCTAGTTTTAGACAAGTATTTCGTTGAAATATAAAGTCCAAGTTTTGAGAATAAAGTATCAGTACTCTTCAAAGTGATCGAAGATGTAGATAATGTGTTTGGTATTCCGTTGTAAATAATAGTTTTGAGAACTTGCTTCTCTTTCAGGTTACTCATATGTGGATGTATTCCTAGATGAGTAATGTTGTATGGCCTTCTTCCATTTGGTTGGTATACACTGGAAACAGCTGTGTGATTTTTGAATCTGGTTCCAATTAAATTAGTGCATTTGTTTCTATATTGGATATATAGAATGGATTCATATCTTAACGAAGTTAAGGTATATGGAGTTGTCCGGCTGATGTTTAAAACCAGAATATGGACAAACTCAAAGCACGTTTCAGTAATGGCAGTTTGTGGGTTATCCCGGGCCTTGACGTGGGTTAACATTCTACCATCTGGAAAATCAATAGCTATATTGTTCTTGACTCACCACAGTTTTAGTAAAATGAATTCTTTTTAGAAAACATTAGTGAAAGTATGATAGAACTGGAAGTGATTCCAGAACTACAAACGATTACTGAAAATTTAGAAGAACCTAAAGATTCAATTGGATTCAACAATACATTATCTACTCCGCAGTTTTGGTGGGTAACCTCAGGCACCCGAGAGGTACTTTGGCCTCCTCAGAGACGGTGACATGGAGGTTTTTGATTATCCAAACTTGCCACTACTGCTGTTCTAGACTATGAGATCTGGCAGGAGAATGAGTATAACTTCGTTCTATATTAGCTTTAGAAGTGCACGTGTATATGACTCTGCCAGAGGATTGTTGTAGTCAGTGGGAGCAGCGGAAGCATAGTGGGCAAGTTGCATATGTCGATTTATAGACTAAAGCAGGTATAGCGGAGATAGATCATCTAGTTTTGATGTGACAGTCATAGAATTTGACTTTAAGAACAACAGATGGACCTGGTAAGAAGATAGTAGGGAGTGATGTCCTGGTATTTGGATTGTAGGGTTTCCTAGCACGGCAGCAAGGTTTAAGGAGGTATCGTCCATGCCAATTTCAAAAATTTGCCTTCCTAGCTAACCGTAACCCTAGAATCTTTACTAGAAAATCCGACGAAACGTAATGTAAACAACTTCACATCTAAGTGAATGAGGAATACAACCTTTGTAGACTGGTCCTTCACTTCTAATGCTCCGTGCAGTAGTCCCTTCATTGCGAGCAGTAATCTCCCAAACTCTAGTATAGGTTCCCTTAGAAAAATGAACAAGCTTGCACGAAGACTTCGGGGCCGAAGATGATCTACGTTGAGGAGACACTAACCCAAGCAACCTCTTCACTAATTGTGGAATTAGTGAAGCAAACATCCTATACTAAATGTCTAGTAATAGAGTATGATGAAGTAGGAATTTTGCTCATTTTAGAAATAATTTTCTCACTCATTTTCATCATCTCCCAAAAGCTAGTGAGCTTGAGGAAGGAGATGAAGAAATGGAACTATGGAAAATTGCAAGTAGGGAATGATAACCATGGGTGAGTTATTATCAAATATTAACCCATGTAGAGACTTAACCATAGCATAGAACAATGGTTGGGTTAATAAATATCTTAGACAAAACAAAACTAGTGGACTTGGTCAATGGTTAGCCAAGCTTCTCCAAGCTTCTAGCCATGACTAAATGCTTCCAATTTTGATTTACTAAAATAAATAAAACCCTAAATTATATCAAGCATGGTGTAAGTCACACACACACACCCATGAAGCATGTATCATCAAGCATGACACAACATATACACAAATATATATCACATATATACTATGTATACAACCAAGTGAGAAAAGAAATCTTAATGTGAGCTAATATGAGTTAATGCACATTAATATATCAAATATATAATTATACATTAGATTATTAAATCAACACTTGATTTAATAATCCGGCTATATCACATATAACTGAGTAATATCATATGTTTCAACTTATCGAATCAACACTTGATTCGATAACCCGGCTATATCACATATAACCGACCGATGACACAAATCGCGAGAATAGAATATGGTATCATTTATCGTATTAATCTCGTTCCCGCACATATCACATATGTGCTCCTACTCCATTTTGCTTGAGCTAGGAAACCTCTGTGTAGGACTCTAAAGACTCGTCAATACGCCGGCAGTAGGTGATGATCATATCAAACACCCACAAGCCACAAGTGGTCTGCTAAACGTAACGCCCACCCGGGTATTGAGCGATCAGAAGATCAACAAGCAAGCATGCTCATACTCCTGCGAGTCCAATTAGTAACACTACCGTACAGTCCGGTCTTCGTCTGATATGTCGCATATCTCGTCTAGGGGTGGTAAACGTCAGACCTCAGTAACTCGATAAGTCGTGCCAATATGAGGCTCATAACGAGTCGAGAAACTACTGATAACACTTACCAGTATATCTCTGAAGCAGTCCTTGCCAAGGACTTCCTGTTATAGCTAATCGAGCATAGCGCAACATCAACCCTCAATACCGGGAGAGACGAAACCCCCTCCTATCGCTCATTGCCTCTATATGACTCGGGACTGTACCCAAAAACCACCTTTTTGCACGATCACTTGACCGTGCTATGGTGGAAATCAAAGCACAGTGGGAATCGCACAAGACTCTATGACGATCTCGGGTTGACAGACTAATCTGTACCAGTGTCACCAGAGAACTGCCATCCGACGTTAGGTATAATACCATTTAGGAGTTTTCGGCGAGTCCATCCAGTGTACCCAGTCTCCACCGACCGCCCGTATACTATCTCCAGTCTCCACTGAGCACCCGTATATCATCTCTGGTGTCAAACATCAATGGATATGGGATCATCCATCACCCATCTACATAGGTCAAGAAGCTATACGCTGGTCTACTATGGTATATCGATGCCCTGTCTCGATATACCCATGACTAGGGACATTAAATGATGTACTCATGGACTATCTTTGTCCCACTAGTATGATCCGCATCATAATCCAGGTAGTCAAGTATACCTCCTAAGGGCTTTATCAACATGTAACAGAGAGACAATCAGCGTACATATTAAGATAAAATGTAACCAGATAGCATACTATCATGTCGAGCAAGAAAGTCCTCCGTATGTATGTCCAAGGATCCACTATAATATACATCATATGTACAATAATGGCCTCTAGAGCATACATATATCTAACAATCTCCCACATGCACTAGGGCCATATGTTGTAGTATCCAATACCCAACAATCAGCAGTGGTTGAAGTATCTCATACTCAACCATCCCATAAAAGTCTCTCTTGGGGAAAGGCCTTTGTGAGTGGATCCGCCGTGTTAACCTCAAAGCCTACTCTCCTAACCTCGTTCTCCTTGGAGATCAACCATCTCCATGATTAGGTGATACTGCCATAGAATATGTCTGGGTCTCTGATGGGACGGGGGTTCCTAGGCCAAAGCCACAACTCCATTGTCTCACAATGGTAGGAACGAAGTTCATCTCATGAACAAATATACACCCAGACTGCCTCTTTGGTAGCATCCTTGGTAGTTATGTATCCAGCCTTTATTGTCTAGTTTGCCACAGTATCTAGCTTGGAACTCTTCCAACATACCATCCCTCTACTGAGGGTAAAGACAATGCCTGTGACTGACTTTCAGTCGACCTTACCACCCTGGAAGCTATCTAGTGATTCTTTCCAGGATCGATTGATACCATCTCACTACACCTCGTGAGAATCCTAACATCCACTTAGACCTATCACATAGATCCAAAACACATAGATCCAAAACTCAGGATTTAGGTGGTATCACCTTGAACCTATATGGAAAATCATTGTGATAAGAGGAGATTGACCGAGTGTAGCATAGGAAACTCCTTTCCTATCAAGAGTATGTTATCCACATACAATACGATGAAGACCACCATGCTCTCTAGAACCTTTTTGTATAAACAAGTTTCATCCACCATTTTTATGAAGTCAAACTCTTTGACCACCACATCAAAATAGATGTTCCAACTCCGCGATACCTGCTTTAACCTGTAAAGCAACTTGCATACGTTTCCGCTGCTCCCACTGTCTATGAAGCCTTCTGGCTGTGTACTTATAGATGCTCTCTTCAAATCACTTATTTAGAAAAGCAGTCATGACACCCAACCGCCAGATATCATAGTTATGGTATGTAGCAATGGCAAGTAGGATCCGGATGGACTTAAGCATAGCTACTGGAGAAAAGGTTTCATCATAAACCATACCTGGTCGATGACAAGAACCTTTTACAACATGTCTAGCTTTGAAAGTCTCAACTTTTCTATGTACACCAAGTAATCTTCTCAAGATATATTTGCTCTTGATGGGGGTTTAACCTTCAGATATAGCAACCAAAGTCCATATTTTGTTGGTGTATATGGATTCCATCTCAGATAGCTTAGCATCCAGCCATTCTTACAGAGTCCCCACTCTTGATGGCCTGCTCAAAACTAGTTAGGTCATCATCTCATGATGTAATACTCGCTCCCACTGTCATAGATAAAACCGAAGTGTCTCTCAGGTGGATGAGGAACCCTACCAGATCGGCGGAGAGGCTGAGGTTTGTCAGGAACTATTGAATCCTCCGGTTCTACAAAATCGTCAGCTGTAGTTTGTATTGCTGAAACTCCTTCCAGTTCTACCTCATGACCACAAATTTATTTCCAAAATAAATTCCTTTTCTAAAAAGGTGGTCATGCTGAGAAATAAAACACCTTTTCATTCTTGGTGTGGTAGAATATATTCCCTTGCAAATACTTAGGATATCCAACAAACTTTCATAGAACTGACCTTGCCTCAAGCTTGTCTGGATTTTGCTTTTGGCATAGGCCAGACAACCCTAAATCTTAACTTGCTTAAGACATGGCCTCTTCCCATACCATATCTCATATGGAGTGGTAGGCACTGATTTGGTTGGAATCCAATTCAATAGGTATGCAGCTTCCTTAAGTGCATAACCCCAAAAGGAAATAGGGAACTCAGCTGTACACATCATAGAGCGCACCATATCTAATAGGGTGCGATTGCTCCGCCCCGATACACCGTTGTGCTGTGGTGTATACGGAGGAGTAATGCTGAGAGAGAATCTCATTCTCCTTTTGAATAGTCCAGGAATTCCATGCACAAGTATTCTCCTACACAATCACATCAAAGGACATAATACTTATACCCGTTTTGGTTCTCTACTTCTGACTTATATTCTTTGAATTTCTCAAAAGCATCAGACTTGTGTTTCAACAGGAACATATGTACGAATTTTGAGAGATCATCAGTGAATGTAATGTAGTACAAAGAACCGGTCCTGGCATGTGTAGACAGGGGACCTACATACATCATGTATCAATCTCAAGAGTTCACTAACTCTTTCTCTGTTTCCAGTAAACGGAGCTATGGTCATTTTTATCTTTGTGACATGACTGGCAAGTTTCACTAGATGTAAATTCAAATTGATTTAAATATGCATCTTAATGTAACTTAGCTAGTCGGGTCGCATTTATATGACCTAGTCTACAATGCCTTAAGAAGGATTCGTTCATTTCTGAACTCTTCCTCTTGTGTGTGTTTTGCATGTTAAGAACTGTGGTTTGATTTAAAACGTATATGCTTTTAGATAATGTGCCTGAACCGATCAACTCTTGATATAGGAAATGTTCAAAACATTATCCAACAATACAAAATTATATTCTTCTTTACTTAATAAAGAGACTGATATAATGTTGCATATCAGGTTCGGTATCTAATAACATTCGGTCAGAATCAATGTATTACCGTTTAGTAAGACAAGGTGATAAGTACCAACACCTTGGCTGCAACAATTGCACCGTTTCTAACTCTTAAAACTTTATCACCCATTCTCAATTCTCTACCTATCTGTAGCCCATGTAACAGATTACATTAACGGGATCCTGATCCGGTATCTCATACCCAGGACGTAGAGTACACTGAGAAACAGTTCTCGGTAATGAACACACCCGAAGAAGATGTATCATCATGCACTTTCTTCGTTTGGGGGGCACGGGAATCCTGGTAATCATATATCTCCTGCTCGGTCTTATAACAATTATAAGGTAGAGCGGGACCAACGTTCCCCAGCTCAGTATAATAAGAGGGTTCGGTCAATACATCCATATTATTATCTTGATTAAGGCATGACATGGTCGCTACCTGGAGAGAGAGAGAGAAGAAAACACTCTGCGTGCGCTCTTGCAAGATTAGATTGGTTATTATTTTATCTAATCAGGATGGCTCCCACTGTTTTTGTCAAATCTTCCTTCGAACCCTAACAGAAAAGACTAGCCGGGATTAATTACACCCTACAAGTTCACCAATCTTTCAGCCAGACCAGTGTCGGTACTTTTATGGAGGTTTCCTGTGCTTTCGCATGGACCAAATTAAAAGAAACCATGTTTTCCCAGGGGCGTAACCCCGTTAACACTTTTCTAAACACCTACTTGATCGGCTAATTGTAATGTGCAAAACTCTCCCAGGAGTAACTATTACTCGCAGTGGGTATCGGGATCCAACTATCTCATAGAAGGTATGCAATCTCATTGCAAATTTCAACACTTGAAATTCCAGATAATTTTTCCCCTAGCATCCTATGACCTTGACGAAAGCCAACAAACCATAGGCTGCTAGTCAAGTTCAACCCGTACATTTCATGATTGAATTAAACCCACCCGCATGACCCTTGACAAATGCCAACAAAGTCGCACGACTACCCTAACTCAATTGAATCATATTCTTTTGCAGATAAGCATAAATAGCTACCGCACACTACGTCTTGACGAAAGCCAACAAACGTAGCACGAATACTATGAAGTACTTATCTGAAATGACGGAGGGCTACAACAGGTTTTTAAGAAAACCTTTTGCGTAATGAACTTGATATCGTTGTAGAATCAAATGATTTAAAATGCAGTGTTTTTGAGGCTTTTGCTAGTTTCGCTAAAGAGGTCACTCCCGGTGAAGGGATTCGTCTCTTTTCTCGTCGAATGAGGTGCAGTATATTCACAATACCGCTATGCAAAGCAAGAAATAGAAAAGAAATCAAAAGAAGAAACCAAGGGTTATAGCATCTTCCAGTTATTGCTAAAGATGTCACTCCCGGTGAAGGGATCTCGGCTCTTTCCTTATCGAATAAGGTGCAGGATATTCTACAAGGAACACCGCTATGCAAAGCAAGAACTAGAGCTACCTGGTTTTGAAAATTCAATTCCACAACATTTTTAGGTTCTTTTTCTTTCATTAATCTCATTAATGAAGTCCCATCAAATTATGCTTCCTAAGCATCATCACAGAAGAAACGAAAGCATCAATATTTATTATATATCACATATATAATATATAAGCATTCGTCTCAGAATATATAAAGTGATCACATAACAGAATATCAGCAGCAGAAATCACATATGAAATATTGGATATACTAGGATTTCCGGGTTTTAAATAAAGCCTGTATAAAACACGGATTCAACGGTCGCGATGAGTAGCCAAACCCACATCCCTAGACCCCTACGAGAGCGGCAAGCAACCTTACCAATTCTAGAGTTAGGAGACCCGGACTCGACGCCTCGAGATGGTCTCCCATTGGACTCTAGAACCCGGTTACTTGTGCTCCCCTTCTTGGGTCAATCCTAATGCGGAAAAGTAAATAATATATATCAACGGTGACATCTTCCTCCACCTGGATGTGCCCCAATAAAAGAATATTACATACAAGTTTTTACATGAATGAAAATGAAAAAATCTCATCTCACATAAAAAACCCCGACTATTCGAAAACGACGATCCAATATAACATATTACAGCAACACATAACATTTCATGTCATCAACGTAAGTAAATATGCGTATCCCAATTGTCGTTGACATATAGCAACTAACCGGCGAAACAACAAATATTACACTTACGGTCGCAGAAAAGAAAGTGAAAAACTACAACAATTGGATTCGTCACTTCCCTTAGACATCATAAACCCGGAATATCACATATTCTGGATTTCATGTTTAACAATGCAAATCTTACATTTAGGTCTCAACTATGAAAACACTTTTCAAAAGAAGTTGGGTAATTCAACAAGATTCCCGATTTCACCCGAGACCGAAATGTTAAACTTGCACGCAACTAAATAGATTCCAATATGTATCACAATCACAGATAGCAAGACGAAGTTAAACTTTTCGATCGAATAAGCAAGCACCTAAAATTTCCCAACAAGCTCAACACTTGAGCGGAGTTCAAAAAGTTCCCAGAAACTGCCACAGCTCCTATGAACCATCCGTTGAAGGGCCGACCCTTGCCTAACTCATGTCGCCACGGAACTGCGGCAAACCCTAGGATATGAACGCTGTTCTGCGATCCAAAAAAGTCAAGGTTGGGTATCATTCTTCTAGAGGGTCCACAGAACTTTCATGATTTTCTGAAAATTTTAAACTCGGAAAAATCCAACTCTTGGAAAATGTCAGTGAGGGAAAATATGGGTTATTGATATCCGTTCAAACTTTTTAACATCGTCTAAATAAGCCGAATATATGTTAGAATTATGACTGCGAAACACTCCGAATTGCCTTTGCAGAAAGTTAACATTACATGCAAATTTATCAAAAATAAACAACACCTGAAACACCAAAACCCAGAGACTGGAACACCATGAAAATTTGAAGCCCAAACTCCCAAATTGGGCCGAGCTCGCCGGTTATAAGCTCTATGTGGCCGGCCACTTTTGCTCCAAATTGCTTCAATTTTTCACAGTGTTCATGTTATATCACATACAACATTCTGTACTTGTTTAAAAAAAATTTTGAAGACTTTTTAAATTCGACAGAAACTGGGTTGCAATGTTTAAAGTTTCAGAGTATTTTCAGTTTCGTAATCTAACAAACATCATCTAATTTTCTAGCATGGCTCTGATACCACTGTAGGGTTTTCTAGCATGGCAGCAGGGTTTCGGGAGGCATCGTCCATGCCAATTTCAAAAATTTGTTGTCCTAGCTAACCCTAACCCTAGAATCTTTACTAGAAAATCCGACGAAACGAAATGTAAAGAACTTTACATCTAAGTGAATGAGGAATACAATCTTTGTAAACCGGTCCTTCACTTCTAATGCTCCGTGTAGTAGTCCCTTCGCTGCGAGTAGTAATCTCCCGAACTCTAGTATGGATTCCCTTGGAGAAATGAACAAGCTAGCATGAAGTCTTCGAGGCCGAAAATGATCTATGTCGAGAAGACACTAACCCAAGCTAACTCTTCATTGAATATGGAATTAGTGAAGCAAACACCATATACTAAATGGCTAGTAGTAGAGGATGATGAAGTAGGAATTTTGCTCCTTTTAGAAATAATTTTCTCACTCATTTTCATCATCTCCCAAAATCTAGTGAGCATGAGGAAGGAGATGAAGAAATGCAAGTATAGAAAATTGCAAGTAAAGAATGATAACCATGGGTGAGTTAATATCAAATATTAACCCATGTAGAGACTTAACCATGGCATTGAATAAAGGTTGGGTTAATAAATATCTTAGATAAAACAAAACTAGTGGACTTGGTGATCAGTCGAAAATACTGCATTTTTAACACGGCAATTTCACTATCATTTGCACTCATCTAGAGCTGTTCGGCATTCATATAGCACATATTAGCAAAATAGTCGTAAAATATCAGATTGCATGTGTTAGACTTTAAAACCGGCACTATAAGGGAAATTGACTGTATTTCATGGCATGGCAACATTCTTGCATATCGCAACTTTTGTTTCAAAGTCTGTGCAGGAAATTCCAGAAGACCGGTCAAAATTACAAAACGAAGACTGCTAAAAGATACACCAACTCAAGGATTTGAAATCTGGAAATGATCTAAAAGGCATTCAGAGATTAAACATATCATAAAAATACCAACAAGTTATCAAGATTCCACGGCAGAAGATTGAAGCACCAAGGAAGCCAAGTGGCCGCGGAACCGCGGCCGGAGCCACCTTGAGCAGCGGTTCCGCGGCGGACATGCCACGTCAGCTCCCCATTTTCAGTGCATTACTCTTATCTCAGGGCCCACATTCATTTAATACACGTCAAATTCCAGAGAAGTCTCGAAGCTTCTGCCAGATCAGCAAAGATCATTAAGCAAAGCTAATCTTGATTAAGTTCCTAACTAAACACCCCAAGCTTCCACAACAAGCTTCATCTAAACTCCATTAGGGACCTAGAACCTTCTCCCTAACCTCCTAGCTTAGGGTAGAAGCTAAGCCTCTAACTAACTACTTCTACAAGCCTCTCCCTATAACAAACTTTTGGAGGGAAATTCAAAATTCAAATTCCTTGAGCTAGGGTTTGGGAAACCTATAAAAAGACCCTAAGGCTCACTTGTTCAAGGTTGTCGAACCTAGAACTAATCTTCAATCAATAGTTAGTTCTTCATCCTCCCAGAAGTTTAGTGACACGACTTCGTCCAAACCCTAACCCTAATCCAAAGCCCAAATTCAAGATCCTTTGAGTGCAAGCCAAGCAAGTCTTCATCGATCCTTTAGAAGCAAAGCCGGACTTCAACGGAGCACGAGATCCAAGCCGATCCACGACTCAAGGAGCCGAGCGATGCTAGAATCGACGATCAAAGTTCCTTCCTCTTGTAGTTCTTGAGAGTTGTAAATAATTGTTGATCTAATAAAGGTGAAGATTCTTTAAATTTGCTTATTTTCAATTCGAGCATTATGATTCGTATTCAATTCTTGAATGTATTCTTCGTGATGATGCTTGAATAAAACTCCGCTCGTGGAGGAATCGAAACGATTGTAGAATGATGATGTTGATGAATCTTTAAACGTTTTCTTAAGTCTTATAACAATTGTAAATTCTTGAAAATCGAATGATCGATGATCTTGATCGATGCGAATGCGTTCTTGATTCCTTTCGCAGGATCTAGAGATCAACGATCGATCATTCGGTTTCCTAGAAGCTATATAGTGAATGTGATTCATCGAATGGACAAAGGATAAGATGAGGAACCCTAATTCTTCGCAAGATCCTTGATCCTCGATGAATCTACATCGATTTAGCATCAACTTGTTAATGGATAATAAATCGTATTCTTGAATCCTCTTCACATCTACGATCTAATCGATTCCTACGAGCTTTACTTCAAATGTTGAGACCTAAATCGATTGGAATTCTATCTTTCTTGATTCTTGATGTTTATCGCTTTCTTGATTCTTGATTTGATTTAGTTGATTCTTGAAATTCATTGATATAAATCTTGAATCGTTTTCGCTTTTCTTTTCTATTAAATTTTCGATTCAAACAAAACAAATTACGAACGAATCGCACAATCCCTGTGGACGATCCGTACTTACTAACGCACTACAAACTGACACCGCTATTGATTGCGGTCAAATAATTCTTTGATTGTGATTTCTATTCATTTTCTAAACCGACAAACAAAGAAACGATCAATCAAATGGCGCCGTTGCCGGGAATTGTGCGCTAATGGTTCGTATTTTGAAATTTTAGTTGAAAAGTTTATTCCATCTAAATTTTTAGATCAAAATTCACGCAAACACTAATACGAGTTGTTGTGATTTGTTGCGAGGAAATCTGGAATTATTGGAGCTGTGGAAAAAAATTTCATAGAATTCCAGAGAACTGAGGAATTGAACAGAAGCTCACTGGAAATTTTTGGAGCAGTGATCAAGTCACCCCACCGCGTTTCAGCGGCATAAGGAAGCATCCACCGCGTTTCCGCGGCTCTTCAGGCAGATCTCTATACAATTTTTCTCAGGTAAAATTCTAACTTTCTTATCTCCTCCTAAATCTGCTCCAATTAACAATTTGCTGCAGCATTCTTTGCAAAAATCGCAGCGCCGCAAAAAGCAAAATAAATTGTGCGTGTTTTGATTTTTGGTTATTTGCATAATTAATACGGACATTAAGGGGCAAAGACCAAATCCAGATTAGGTGGGGAGTTCATTATCCTTCCTAAGCCCCAAAAATCGCAAAATTTGCATCCGCATTGACCCTCATTAACTAAAAGAAATCTAGAGATGACTCTAAGGACCGTCGCGCTCACTTAGGATAAGAGAAGGCCGTGGGTAATTCGTTTCTTATCCGCGTTTTTCTTGTGGTGTCTAAGGCAAGTGTGTCGAAGGCTAGTGGTTACTTAATTAGGCCCACTACTTACGTAGTGGAGAACCTCCCACTTACCTGGCACTTACCTGGCCACAGGAGAGACAAAGAGACAGTGGAGGATTTATCCTGTGACTTGTCTTTTGGCAGTTAGGAGCGGTCTAGAGCTTTGACCTAGGTGACCCCTAGAATTAGGGTTTTGTGTGTTGCATTTGTTGTGATTGCATCATATTTTCAAAAATCCGTATCATTTTTCAAAACAAACACCGCATTCATTCTTTCCCCTAATTATAAGTCACGCTGCCACTTGTACTAATCCGTTTTAGTGCAAGATAGGCTGAACACGGGATTCTAATGCCCGTTAAGTCCGCGTTTCTCCTATCGACCCCAAAGTCGGTATTTCTACATTTACCTTTTCTTTACCCACCACCACACCGACATCGATGGATCCTTCTCTATCGAACTTCTTTACCACTACTCTGCCGCCGTCCGTTGGTGCGCAGAATCCACCCCGCATCTCTCTCCAAGAGAGATGCTATCCTACACGAGGTCCCCTTTCCACCTGTCTCTCCATTCCACCAGCCAACGGGGAAAATTTTCAAATAAAACCCCAATACATCAACCTTCTACCAAAATTTCACGGTCTTGAGTTTGAAGACGCATAAGCCTTTATCACCAAATTTGAAAATGTATGCGCAATGATGGGCACCTCACAGCTTTCTATGGATGCTATGCGTCTACGTCTTCTCCCATTTACCTTATGCGATATAGCCGAGAAGTGGCTGTATAACACTACCACACATTCTATTTCAAATTGGGAAGAATTCGTCAAAGCATTCCTTAAGAAATTCTACCCACATCATAAAACAGCTCGAGTCCGTAGCGAAATAAATCAATTCCCCCAGCTTCCAAATGAACCATTTTCAAAATGTCTTGAACGCTTCAAGGATCTGTTAGTCCAATGTCCACATCACAGAATCCCTAGATGGGAACTGTGCAGAATCATTTATGAGGGCATTAATCCTAACACAAGACAGACCCTTGAATCCATGTGTCAAGGAAACTTCATGACTAAAGATGATGGGAAAGCCTGGAAATTCCTAGAAGATTTCGCTGAAAAATCTTTACAGTGGGATGGTGTGAGTCAATCGTCTAGGGATGGCAATGATATTTCCATAGGAGTTAGAGCTGACATTTCAGCTATACATAAGAAACTCGAGACTATGGAAAACAAACTTTTAGCCGCCGCCCTAAGTCAAATGTCACTCTCCAAAACTGTATGTGGATGTTGTTCTGATCCTTCTCACTTAACGGAAGAATGTCCACGAAATTCTCCATTTCAAGGTCACGAGCATACCAATGTCGCATTTCAAAGACCTAGAAACGATCCATTTTCTTCCACATATAATCAGGGTTGGAGGAATCACCCTAACTTTTCTTGGAACCAATCACAATCTCAAAACACGGTTCCAACCCAAAACAATTTCCAAAGGGTCCCTCCACCACAACAGCAACCACTTCAATTGAGTCAGCACCCCTTCCAAGCACAAAACTTTCAAAATCCGGTCAACACACCCGCATTGCCTAGTCCTTTACAGTTGACAGGGACTGATGAATCCTCTTCATTTGCACAATACATGAATTTGGTCTTAACAAATATCATGTAAGTTTCAGCTGAAATGAAGTCTTCTGTCGATAAAATTGAGAAAAACTCTGCGTCACAAAGCGAGAGTATTAAATCGATGGAAGCAGAAATTGCACGATTAAAAGCCGAAATGAGTGCAAAAGAGAAAGGGAAACTTTCAGCTCAACCTTTACCCAATCCTGGCTATTCACATCAAGTGAATGCAATCACGTTGAGATCTGGAAGAGTGCTTGATGATCACGTTGGGGAAGAGATTGATGACACTGAAAAATCTATCGATGATACCCCGGCTGAGACCTTTCCTTCCACTTCTACTTCTAATTCTGACCCTAGTTCTTCTACCCCACCACCTTCTTGCGAGCCTATTCTTCGTTTCCCACAAGGATCGCCACCTCAGTCTACCTCTTCTAGTACACAGAAAACAATCCCCACTCCTATTCTTAGATCGTTTCTACCCACACGATCTTCTCCAATGTTGGACCCTGATCTTATTGCTCAAGCTCCTTACCCAAATCGGTTAAGAGGAAACACACTGAGTCCACAAATGGAGAAGATCACTGAAATGTTTAAACAGGTTAACATCAACATCCATCTTCTAGATGCTATCCAACAAGTCCCCGCATATGCGAAAATTCTTAAAGACTTGTGCACTAGAAAGAGGAAGAAACAAATGCCCAAGAAGATATTCATAGCAAAGTCTGTAGATACGGCTTTCACCCAACAATTACCGAGGAAACGTAAGGATCCTGGATATCCTACGATTTCCATTTCTATCAGGGAAAAACACATTAACCGTGCTCTACTTGACCTTGGCGCAAGTGTTAACCTGCTTCCTTTCTCAGTCTATGAGCAGTTAGGAATCGGAGAGTTGAAACCAGCCCATTGCACTCTCCAGATGGCTGACCGATCAATCACCAAACCTAGGGGTGAACTGGAGGATGTGTTAATAAAATCGGGGAATTTATATTCCCTGTGGACTTTATTGTAATTGATACACAGCCTGTAGCGAACCCACGGAATCAAATTCCGGTGATTTTAGGTCGCCCCTTTTTGGCCACTTCCAATGCTATCATCAACTGTCGTAATGGTTCTATGACCCTATCCTTCGGGAATAGGTCAATTGAGCTGAACATTTACAAGTTGGGATATGTACCCTCCGAAACTACTGCTCAGGTCTGTTCTGTAGACTTAATGGATGTCGACAGCAGCGAATTTGATGATCCTCATGATACCGATCTTGACTCTTTTCAACGTTATTGTTTGACCCAACTATGTATCAAACACATACGGACTCATCCACCGAGATGTCCGGGTCAACAATTAACACTGATTATGAACTGTTTTTAGAGTCTGAAGATCACCCCCGCACTTTGTAATGACATTATTCATCGGGGTATAGATGGAACTTTTGAGGAGATCTTCGATGATGAACTCGCATTTTTGAATGACACGGGTGTTGAGATGAATCATGTCCCAATCAATGAAATTGAACCTCCACCCCTTCTTATGAACTATAAAAAGAATGCGAGTAATCCATCACAATCACTGCATCGTCTCTCCAAAACGATACGCACACACATTCTATTCCACCACTTACCCTTTCCCCACTTCTTCTTCCACCAACCAGAGCACTGCATTGATAAAATTTTTGAATGGTTGGTGTTAATTTTCGGTCTTTGCAAATCTTGGCATCGACCAATGATTTTTGACCCCCTCATATGATTTTCAAAAGATTAACATTGCATAACTCAAGTTTGGGAGGGGCATTTTTTCTGGCTCTTGAAAAGAAAATTTTTGCAAAATGATGGGCAAAAAATAAGTTTGGGGGAGGGTCTTTACTTAAATATTTTGCCCCCAATAATAAATTCCTCCCAAGCTTACAGGTTTTTCAGATTTAGCAGAAGGCAACAGTGAGGACACTGTTGAAAACAAGTTTGGGGGAGGTTTGTGCTTATTTTCGCATCATTTGCATATCACTTTGCATAAGCACAAAACATTTTCAAAACCTATAAAAATTTAAAAAATTTCAAAAGATAAAAATATTTTTTTGTACATAAATAAGATAACAAAAGTGTAGATAGTGAAAAATTACATCCATGAGATTAGAAAAATTTAAGAAAACCCAGAAAATTAGAAGTTTTCTTATACGAACTAGTAATAAGTAGTTATGATCCGTTGTCCCAAGGGTTAGTAAGATGAAGGAAGTCACTGATCTGAGGATAAAAATAAGTCTGAAAAATAGTTTCTATTCTGGAAGCCAAACATTTTGAACGTTGATACCCTGCTATTCGCACTTACACACGTCTTGAAGCCCGGGATAGTGGAGGATACCTTGAAATGCTCTTGTCTTAAAACCGATGTATGAAGGAAATAAAATAAAAAAATGAAGAAAATATAAAATGGTGCAGAAAAATGAGCACTGGTTTTGTTATCGCCAAGACAGCAATAAAAAAATATAGCGAGGGGGCCTTTCACCTAGTGCCCTAAGGCCAACTGGTCTGGGAGTCACTGCTAAGCCTTAGGTGGTGCAAGACGAGGAAAATACACCAAATAAGCAAGCACGTGAGTAATCGGTCGGTTAGTACCTCAAGAAGTATTAACGGTCGCATGAAAGTGTGTGAGCAATCTCATCTAAATATTCATTAATTAAAAAGTACTGAGGCTGATGGGCAAGAGTATGATAGCTTGAATTGAATTCTCCGGGTGTAGGGATGTCTTTACACACACGTAGGGTTATACGATCGATGTTTGGAAGAAAGATAGGAATGAAGAATAAGACGATATTTTATTGAGGGAGGACGTGATTTCTGACATCTTTTCATGACTATTAAGATAGGGCTCATGACAACCGAAAAGCTGGCTTAGTTGGAAACCCTAACTTTCAAGGCTTTTCTTTTACAATTCTTGTCTTTAAATGTAATATTCATGATCTTTCTTTTATTATTGGATTTTGAGGGTGCAATCCGCTGAAAACCCTTAGAAGACAACACTCCTCCTACTAGGGACACCTAGAGGTTTAAAGGCTTGTTGCACGTGCTCAGTGCAATCATGTTGCCTACGAAAGTGTGCTAGTTAGTTTTTCTCTTTCTTTATTTTCTCCTTCTCTTTTTAATAAAACAGTTCTCTCGAGACGATCAAAAATAAGTTTGAGGGAATTTGATCAGTCGAAAATACTGCATTTTTAACACGGCAATTTCCCTATCATTTGCACTCATATAGAGCTGTTCGGCATTCATATAACACATATTAGCAAAACAGTCGTAAAATATCAGATTGCGTGTGTTATACTTTAAAACCGGCACTATAAGAGAAATTGACTGTATTTCATGGCATGGCATCATTCTTGCATATCGCAACTTGTGTTTCAAAGTCTGTGCAGGAAATTCCAGAAGACCAGTCAAAATTACAAAACGAAGACTGCTAAAAGATACACCAACTCAAGGATTTGAAATCTGGAAATGATCTAAAAGGCATTCAGAGATTAAACATATCATGAAAATACCAAAAAGTTATCAAGATTCCACAGCAGAAGATTGAAGCATCAAGGAAGACAAGTGGCCGCGGAACCGCGGCCGGAGCCGCCTAGAGCCGCGGTTCCGCGGCGGCCTTGCCACGTCAGCTCCCCATTTTCAGTGCATTACTCTTATCTCAGGGCCCGCATTCATTTAATACACGTCAAATTCCAGAGAAGTCTCGAAACTTCTGCCAGATCAGCAAAGATCATTAAGCAAAGCTAATCTTGATTAAGTTCCTAACTAAACACCCCAAGCTTCCACAACAACCTTCATCTAAACTCCATTAGGGACCTAGAACCTTCTCCCTAACCTCCTAGCTTAGGGTAGAAGCTAAGCCTCTAACTAACTACTTCTACAAGCCTCTCCCTATAACAAACTTTTGGAGGGAAATTCAAAACTCAAATTCCTAGAGCTAGGGTTTGGGAAACCTATAAAAAGACCCCAAGGCTCACTTGTTCAAGGTTGTTGAACCTAGAACTAATCTTCAATCAATAGTTAGTTCTTCATCCTCCCACAATTTTAGTGACAAGACTTGTGCCAAACCCAAACCCTAATCCAAAGCCCAAATTCAAGATCCTTTGAGTGCAAGCCAAGCAAGTCTTCATCGATCCTTTAGAAGCAAAGCCGGACTTCAACGGAGCACGAGATCCAAGCCGATCCACGACTCAAGGAGCCGAGCGATGCTAGAATCGACGATCAAAGTTCCTTCCGCTTGTAGTTCTTGAGAGTTGTAACTAATTGTTGATATAATAAAGGTGAAGATTCTTTAAACTTGCTTATTTTCAATTCGAGCATTATGATTCGTATTCAATTCTTGAATGTATTCTTCGTGATGATGCTTGAATAAAACTCCGCTCGTGGAGGAATCGAAACGATTCTAGAATGATGATGTTGATGAATCTTTAAACATTTTCTTAAGTCTTATAACAATTGTAAATTCTTGAGAATCGAATGATCGATTATCTAGATCGATGCGAATGCGTTCTTGATTACTTTCGCACGATCTAGAGATCAACGATCGATCATTCGGTTTCCTAGAAGCTATCTAGTGAATGTGATTCATCGAATGGACAAAGGATAGGATTAGGAACCCTAATTCTTCGCAAGATCCTTGATCCTCGATGAATCTACATCGATTTAGCATCAACTTGTTAATGGATAATAAATCGTATTCTTGAATCCTCTTCACATCTACGATCTAATCGATTCCTACGAGCTTTACTTCAAATCTAGAAACCTAAATCGATTGGAATTCTATCTTTCTTGATTCTTGATGTTTATCGCTTTCTTGATTCTTGATTTGATTTAGTTGATTCTTGAAATTCATCAATATAAATCTTGAATCGTCTTCGCTTTTCTTTTCTATTAAATTTTCGATTCAAACAAAACAAAATACGAACGAATCGTACAGTCCCTGTGGATGATCCGCACTTACTAACGCGCTACAAACCGACACCGTTATTGATTGCGGTCAAATAATTCTTTAATTGTGATTTCTATTCATTTTCTAAACCGACACACAAAGAAATGATCAATCAAATGACGCCGTTGCCGGGGACCATTTGATATACACACACAATCGGAAAATATCTTACAATCACTTGTTCAATAGTTAGCCAAGCTTCTCTAAGCTTCTAGCCATAACTAAATGCCACCAATTTTGATTTACTAAAATAAATAAAACCCTAAATTATATCTAGCATGGTGTAAGTCACACACACACACACACCCATGATGCATGTATCATCAAGCATGACACAAAACATGCACACAAATATATATCACATATATACTATGTGCACAATCAAGTGAGAAAAGAAATCTTAATGTGAGCTAATATTAGTTAATGCACATTAATATATCAAATGTATAATTATACATTAGATTATTAAATCAACGCTTGATTTAATAATCCGTCTATATCACATATAACCGACTAATATAGTATGTATCAACTTATCGAATCAATACTTGATTCGATAACCCGGCTATATCACATATAACCGACCGATGACACAAATCGCGAGAATAGAATACGGTATCATTTATCGTATTAATCTCGGTCCCGCACATATCACATATGTGCTCCTACCCTGTTTCACTTGAGCTAGGAAACCTCTGTGTAGGACTCTAAAGACTCGTCAATACGCCGGCAGTAGGTGATGATCATATCAAACACCCACATGCCGCAAGCGGTCTGCTAAATGTAACGGTCACCCGGATATTGAGCGATCAGAAGATCAACAAGTAAGCCTGCTGTTACACCCTAAAATGCGATTAGGGGTTATTATGCTTTAATGTGGGGTTTTAGTAAAAAGTTTACCAAAACGGTTTTCAAATATTTTATCAAAATTAATGAATATTTTATTAGAATTTAATTGGGCTTGTACACACATGTGCATGTAAATTTATGGCTAAGTTTAGTGTTAAGCCATGTTTAGGTAGCCATGGTAAACTAAAACATTTCATTAGGATAATGTGACGTTAATTCAGTGCACTAGTCTTTTTTTTTAATTTTAAATATAATTTGTGTTTTGGGGTTGACTTGTGAATTGGAGAGGAGAGAGAGGGAATGATGGCATGAAGCATGCTTGCTAGGTAATTATGAGAGAGAGAGAAAATGGTTGACCTTCATTTTCTTTTCTAACACTCAATTAGCTAACCCTCATCATATCTCTCTCCCTCTCATTCCCCCCCCCCCACACAAACAGCAGCAGTAGCAAAGCAGCAGCAGCAGCAGCGCACACCCCCCTTCTTCTCTTCTTCTTCTTCTTCTCTTGCATCCTAGGACCAACTTGAGGTATAATGTTAAACTCAATTTCCATTTTTTCTAAACTTGTAGTTTATTTAGCATGATTTAAGGTTTAAGTTGATTTTTGTCCTAGTTTTGTGATTTAAGTGGAGTTTTGGCCAAATTAGAAATTTTATGGCTAAAGTAGCTTAACTAAGTGTTATTAAGGTCATCTAACCCAAGGTTTTGCACCGGATTTCACAAAAATACCATATTGTATCATTTTAGTGATAATTAGTGTTTTAGTTAGGATTTGGGTTCTTTTTGAGATCTGCTTTTGACCCGGGTACTTCAGGAAAAAGTTGCAAATACTGGAGCTTAGTGACTGGGATAGGACCACACACCCGAAACACGAAACTCCCTCTCCCCTTTTATGCCACATTTTTAATGTTTCTGGTCGCAATTTGCGGCCAGAGGGTGGGTGTGGGTGTCGGGTCTTGGTCTGTAGGAGTCTGCTATATATCGAAGGTTTTTGGTATATACAACTTTTTCTTTTTCCACTCGAGTCA
Source organism: Agapanthus africanus (assembly GCA_030015575.1). Lineage (NCBI taxonomy): Eukaryota > Viridiplantae > Streptophyta > Magnoliopsida > Asparagales > Amaryllidaceae > Agapanthus > Agapanthus africanus. The sequence continues at coordinate 107,226,872 of JASDDO010000031.1, forward strand.
AAATCTGGAACCTAAAACCTCGTTTTCAATACTTTTTAACTTGTGTGACACGTGCGTTATGTGAGTTGGGTATGTTGTTCACTACGCGTTACAGCGAGTCGGGGTGGTTTCAGGCGAGGTTACACACGTTTTGGCGTATCGAGTGCTCACGCGTTTAGCTTCCAACGCGAGTTTCTCTTTTGATCTTGATATCGCATTTTGGCAGGATTTTAGCCTTATGTGTGTTGCTTGTGTGTTTCTAGGATCGATCGCGGGGACGTCAGACGCGGCGCAGAAGGGAAAAGCGGTGGTTAGACCTGGCTAGCATGAGATCACGGGTGAGTAGATGTAATATCTACGGGGGAAATCGTTTGGATGGCGCAAGACGCCCCATAGTTTAGATAGTTTAAAAACTTCTAGCAGTACTAGCATTTATGAGTATAGTTCCTAGTTAATCATCATGCTGCATTCACGATCCTATATATTTACATACATATGCGAACTCATCTCATAAGTCACTTGCACCATTACCATAGTTTTATGCAGCACGAGCACTATTCATGCGGACACACACACCTTGGTAATTGCTATGCCACAAACACTAGATAACTTGTATAACCTGAAATCTAGATCAGTTTCACCTTATATGATGTGTAAACCTATGCTAATACATTTAAATTCCTAACGATGAACATGTAGGATTGCTAGTCATATGCATGTAACTCATTGCATCATTCGTTCATGCTTAGTCTATTAGTCATACATTGCAGTTCGCTTTGTTGATACCATAAGCATTCATAATCATTGACATGTGTACTTATGATGATTTTTTTGAGGATTTATGCACTTGAGATTTATGAGATTTTGGGGAAAAGCCGCAAGGATTTAATAAACCTGATATTATTTTTTAAACATTATGAGTTGCGGTTTTTCTCGTGATATGATACATGTGTCGTCCACCATGGGTTTTCTGTTAGTCTTCGAGACCCATTTCGAGGAGTTGGATAAACCCTCTCGGGTACATGGTAGGCCCGGTAAGGTACCCCGGGGCAAGAAGTTCGAGTTGTAGACGATGAGCCTGGCTGGGGCAGACTACCTACCGGTGATTGTTGGTGCGGCGGATATCCAGAGGATACCGACCATGGTCATGAGATATTGAGATATTGATACTTTGAGATGGGCCAGCCGGACGGCTGGGTCCGAGATATTATGATACCGATATTTGAGATTTTGAGATAGTCGTTTGAGGTGTCGATGCTGGTTACGGATTTCTGTTGATTCCATTGATATTACTTCAGATACTTCACAGGAGCTTTTCTAAGATGAAAATGATGTTTTTCTCTTATAAATATATTCAGATCTCGGGTTAAATTGATTCATGTTGCATACCTGCCAGTACATCATGCTAGACTAGTATTGTTAAATTGATTCATGTAGCATACCTGCTAGTACATCATGCTATATCAGTATTGTTGAGTTGTGACACTTTGCGTACATGTTTACGATAGCCTTTATAGATATTACTTAATACTCACGAGTTAGCAACTCACCTCCATTGTGCCACAGCCTTTTTGCAGGTCCGTTCCGTCAGCACTGTAGCGGCGGACGCACTTCCTCCTTTTGCTCCTTTTGCTTGGATTTGAGACTTTTGCTCGTAGGTGGGTTGTGAGATTATTTTGTTTCTACCTTGTATATTTATTGTATCTAGAGTACTCCATCTACTGTACCTGCTACTTATACCGATGTATATTGACCTAGAGACGAGACAATAAGATTTGTGGACTTATATGTTGTTTCTCTGGATCGAGCTCACTTAAGACGACATGATGCTTTTTACTTGTGCCTTTTATGCTTATTTTTGCACATTAATGATTGACATTGCATGGGATTTGAGTCCACTTCGGCGAAGAGCTAGCTCCCGCTAGGGGATGCCTTATTCAGGTTATATGGTTATTCATGATTTGTACCCGTTTTGGGGCCAGTTTTTTCAAAGGAGACTCTGCCGAAATTTTTGGAAATTGTGATGTTGTTTCAAAAGATTTTGATGCGACTTATTTGGTTTTCCTTCACTCGATTGCTTAAATGGGTTTTGATTTCTGGGCTTTGTCTTACTTAGATTACGTACGCCTCGAGACGTTTCGTAATTTAAGTGCCAGTCACGTTCCGTACTTTTCATGTCGTGACAAAGTTGGTATCAGAGCCCGGTTTTACCTTTCTGAGTGTAGGATGACCCTTGGAAGATGGAGTAAGTGACTTAAGCAGGGTAACGTAGCGTGTGTATGTCCATGGCATACTTGCGATACAGTACTCCGCCTAGGTGACTTTAGGATATACTTGCTTGAAATTCCTTCTTCAATTCCGTGTATCCTATGATTCTATTGCATTATTCTTATTATTCTGTTTCCTGTACTAGCCACTATGCCGCCGAAGGCTATGAGAGCGCAGAGGGCTGCCGCCGTAGATGAGATCCGAGCAGGCTCATCCGAGATGAGGACCGATCAGGACGGCGTACCTACCCCTCAGGGACAGACTGATCTGCCTTCCCCAGGCCGCATGGATAGGCTAGAGTCAGGTGTGCAGGAGTTACGACATATGGTTGGAGGTATGAAGGAGTTATGAAAGATGGTGGGATCCTTAGTCGAGGCCAGTCGTGCACGGGGATCTGAGGACGTACCTACCACTGCACAGACTACGATTGTACCTGCTTCCCAGACAGTTGCTCCTACTACTACCGTGGCTATTCCAGTATCACTACAGGATTTCATGAGGCTGAGACCCCCAGTCTTCACTGGCACATATGCAGCGCAGGATCCACAGACATTCCTCAACAGATTAGCTAGGATTTGCCGTTCGCTCAGATGTTCCGACGATAAATGGGTGGAGCTTACGAGTTTCCGTCTAGAGGGCCTTGCGCAGATGTGGTGTGAGTCGGTCGAGAGAGGTTGAGCTGCAGGTCTACCTCCTATGACTTGGGACGAGTTCACAGCAGTATTTCTAGCCCGTTTCCTTCCAGAGAGCGTTCCTGATGCTCGAGCTCGTAGTTTTGAGGTTTTGCGCAAGACACCAGGGATGACAGTGTCCGAGTATGATATCCAGTTTATGCAGTTATCCAGATATTCTCCATACATGGTGGACACTGAAGAGAAGAGGGTAAAGAGGTTTATGCAGGGACTTGACACCCGTTTATTTCTTGCCATCGGCGCCCAGCATTTTGACACTTATGCAGCTGTTATGGACATGGCCTTACGGATGGAGGCGTGCATTTAAGGGACTTTGGTCGTTTCTAGGCCGAAGAAGTTTCGTACCGATATGCCAGCTCAGAGGCATCGTGACAAATTCTTTCCGAAAGATGGTGGCGGCAGAGGAGTCAGACGGGGTCAGCTATTTTGTTCTTATCCATAGGACCAAGAGGCGTCGCCAGGATGTTTTAGGTGCGGGAGTCCGTACCATCGTATCAGAGACCATATGGTGAGATGACATGGAGCGACGACAGTTCCACACGTGACTTTACCACGTTCACCACCTCCTCAGAGAGCTCTACTTCCTACCGCCGGTGATGCTCCATGCCAGTTAGACACCCCCAGAGGCCGTGGACACGGCGGTCCTGTTCAGAGAGGATGAGGAGGCAGAGGCCGAGGTGGAGGACAGCCAGCTATTGGTGGGGGACAGGCTCGATTATTCGCTTTGACTCCGCAGGATGCGCAGGCATCCAATGTCGTTGAGACAGGTACCTTGCCAGTATGTTCTTGCAACGCGCGGGTATTATTCGACCCAGGTTCCACACATTCGTATGTATCTACACACTTTGCACCGATGTTGGGCCGGGAGTCATCGTCGTTAGATCAGCCGCTTGTTGTTATTACTCCGGTAGGAGAGTCGTTTGTCGATCTTTTTATGTTTCGATTATGTTCCGTTCGTATCGGGGAGAGGGATTCATCGGTTGATTTGACTCTCCTCGATATGTTGGACTTTGATGTGTTAGTGTATGTTGCATGCTCCCACAACTCTTGTGGCGCGGCGGAAGCGGTGGACAAAAATTTTCTTGGCATACAACACGCACTTAACCGACGATCTTGTCTAAACCACAACTAGAAAAACCTAAATAGAGATCTTATCTACTATGTTAGGGTTTATACCTCAATGATCCGGTCCTTCGGGTCTTCTCTTTGTTGAAATCCTTAGCTCCTTTTGACGTTGCCGATATCTTCGATCTCCGGCCACCCAAGACCTAGATGATCCACCCGAGAGTTGTCGTGCGAGCTAGAAACTCTTCACAAGAGTTTAACCTAGAGACCAATTTTGCTAGAATAAGTCACTAGGATTATGTAGAGATGAATGTATTGGATTAGCTTGAAATCTATAGCATTTCTTCTTCTTAACCTTCTCTTGATTCACTTAATATTCACATTTCATGTGAAGCTATTTATAAGAAGAATGAGAAGGAGGAGATGAGAAGGAGTGAGTGTTTATCATAATGAAAGTGTTCAAGCATGATGAATAAAAATATAGCACTAAGAGAATTAATTGAAGCATGCATTATATAAATTAGTATCATGCTTCAATAGTAACTCCATAACAACAACCTCATCATGCTTGTACCTTTTATTTTCCACCACATTTTATTTTTCATAAATGATGTCATTATTATGTCATTATGAGGTGGCACCTTCTAGAAGGTATTCTTGTAACAATTACAAAAATACCCCTCCTCCGTATACCGTATACCGTATACTATATACCCGCATCCGAATTCCGAAAAATACGAATACCATTAATCCAATAATATAATACCGGTATCCGGCTTAAACCAAAGCCCACCAGTATTATCCTTCCGATTATTATTCCTGTAACAATTACATGAATAAAATCGAAACCCTGCTGTAACAGCTTACAGCTGCCATAACAACTTACAGCCTCTACATATTTCGCCTGAACGAGGGAACCCTCTGTGTGGGACTCTAAAGACTCGACAGTACGCTGGCAGTGGGTTTAACCACAAGCACATCAGCGGCACTAGCTGTGCGTAACGGCTACCCAGGTACTTGACGAAAAGGTGGCCGACGAGCGAACCCATCACAACCCTTACGAGCCTGCAAGCAACACTTACCGTACAGTCCGGTCTCTTCGTTTGATACGTCGCATATGAAGTCTAGGGGTGGTAAATGTCAGACCCCAGTAACTTTATAAGTCATGCTGATTTATGGCTCATAACAGTTCGAGAAACTACTGATAACACTTATCAGTAATCCTCGAGAACCCTGGCCAGGGATTTAGGTGTTATAGCCGATCAAACATAGCGCGACATCAACTCCCTATACCGGGAGAGACGAAACCCCTCCTATCGCTCACTGTCTCCATATGATTCGGGATTGTACCCAAAATCCACCTGTTTGCACGACTCAGTAGAGCCGTGGTAGGGAGGAAATTAAAGTACAGTGGGAATCACACAAGACACTATGACGATCTCGGGTCTACAGACTAACCTGTACAAGTATCACTAGAGAATTGCTATCTGACAATAGGTATATATACCATCTAGGAGTTCTCAGCGAGTCCTGTTCGGTGTACCCATTCTCCAATGAGCACCTGTGTACAATCTTTGATGTCAAACATCAATGGTTGTGGAATCAATCATTGCCCCCAGGGTCAAGAAACGTACACACTAGTCTAATCTGGTAATACCGATGCCCTGTCTCGATATACCCTCGACTAGGAACTATTGAAGGATATGCTTGTAGACTGCCCAGGTCCCACCAGTATGATCTCATCATAATCCTGGTAGTCAAGCATAGTCCTAAGGGCTTTATCAACACATCACATATTATGATAAAGATAAACCAGATAGCATACTATCATTTCGAGCAAAGATTGTTTCTGTACATATACATGTCTAGTATCCTATACAATACAGGCCTCTAGGGCATACATATCCAACATGATGTGCTTCTGGACATGGACTGGCTAGCCACTTGTTATGCATCTGTGGACTGCCGTGAGAATGCAGTTAGATTTAGCTTTCCGGGAGAGCCAGTCCTTATTATTCAGGGAGACTGCAGCGTCACCCTTCCCAGCTTGATTTCGTCTCTTCGCGCTAGTCAGCTCTTACGGAAGGGATGTCAAGGATTCTTAGCTTCTATTTATGATACTAGAGCTGCAGAGGTCCCGTTGGACCAAGTCCCGATTGTGTGTGAGTTTCCTAATGTCTTTCCTGACGAACTGCCTGGGCTACCGTCCGAGTGCGATGTTGAGTTCTGCATCGATTTGATCCCCGACACGGGACCTATTTCCATACAGCCTTATCGGACGGCCCCGGCGGAGCTTAGAGAGCTGAAGGATCAGTTGCAGGATTTGTCAGATAAGGGGCTTGTTCGACCTAGTGTATCTCCGTAGGGTGCTCATGTCCTGTTCGTCAAGAAGAAGGATGGCAGTTTACGCTTGTGCATTGATTACCGCCAGTTGAACAGGGTTACCGTATGGAACAGATATCCCTTACCACGTATCGATGATTTGTTCGACCAGCTTTAGGGAGCGGGATACTTTTCGAGGATTGACTTGCGATCGGGTTAGCATAAGTTGCGGGTGCGGCAGGAGGATATTCCGAGGACGGCTTTTTGCACACGTTACGGGCACTATGAATTTTTGGTGATGTCGTTCGGACTCAGCAATGCACCAGCCGCGTTTATGGACTTCATGAACCGCATTTTCAGGCCGTATCTTGATCAGTTCAGCATCGTATTTATTGACAACATCTTAGTGTATTCCCGGAGCCGAGAAGAGCACGAACAGCATTTGCGGATCACGTTGCAGACGTTGAGAGAGCACCAGCTGTTCGCGAAGTTCTCCAAGTGCGCATTTTGGCTAGACAGCGTTGATTTCTTGTGTCACGTGGTTACGGGTGCTGGTATACGTGTGGACCCGAAGAAGATCGAGGCCGTTCAGCATTGGCCCAGACCAGCATCAGTTATGGAGATCTGCAGCTTCCTAAGCCTGGCTGGCTACTATCGACGTTTTGTTCATGACTTCTCCCGTATCGCTGCACCGTTGACCGGGTTGACCCGGAAGGGAGTTCCTTTTGATTGGACCGAGGCGTACGAGCATAGCTTCCAGCAGTTGAAGACTCGTCTGACGACTGCACCAGTGTTGTCATTGCCTTCGGGATCGTGCGGATTCGTGGTTTATTGCGACGCTTCTTGAATGGGACTAGGTTGCGTATTGATGCAGCACGAAAGGGTTATCGCGTATACTTCTCGGCATCTGAAGACACATGAACAGAACTATCCTACGCACGATTTAGAGATGGCTGCAGTAGTGTTTGCACTCAAGATCTGGAGACACTACCTATTTTGTGAGTCGTGCTAGATATTCATGGACCATAAGATCTTGAAGTATATATTTCAACAGCGAGACCTGAATCTGAGACAGTGCCATTGGATGGAGCTAGTGAAGGATTACGATTGCGAGATCTTTTATCATCCGGGCAAGGCGAACGTTGTGGCGGATGCTTTGAGTAGGAGGACTGGAGGTAGTCTATTTTATTTGAGTGCAGTGCGGAGGTAGTCATCGGCAGATTGGCATATTTTATGCGACAACCGAGTGCAGTTTGAGTTCACTCCGATCGGGGGACAGCTTGCGCATATTCGTGCATGTCCGAAGTTGCTTGACCGTATTCGAGAGGCGCGGCCCAGTGATGACCTTCTTTCAGAGATCATGGAGCAGAATAGACAGGGCAGAGATTCCTAGTTCGTGATTGATGATCAGGGAGTACTGTGCTTTGGGACTCGATTGTGCATACCAGATTCTGAGGGACTGCGGCATGAGATTCTTGAGGAGGCGCATAGATCGATATATAGCATTCATCCAGGTTCCACCAAGATTTACCATGATCTGAGACATGTTTATTGGTGGGACGGAATGAAGAGGGACGTCACAGACTTCGTGTCGAGGTGCCTGACTTGTCAGCAAGTCAAGGCCAAGCACCAGAGGCCCGCGAGAGAGTTGCAGCCTTTGCCCATTCCGGAGTGGAAATGGGAGCAGATTTCTATGGACTTCATTGTGGGTCTACCCAGAACCAGTCGAGGGTATGACTCCATTTAGGGGATCGTGGATCGATTGAAGAAAGTGGCTCACTTCCTGCCAGTGAAGACCACTTTCGGTTTTGCTCAGTATGCCCAGATTTACATCGACGAGATCGTACGGTTGCATGGCGTCCCGACCTGTATCGTGTCAGAACGAGGCACCCAATTTACCAGCCGACTATGGCAGAGACTTTAGGAGGCGTTGGGCACCCGTTTGAGTTTCAGCACAGCATTTCATCTGCAGACCGACGGCCAGTCAGAGCGGACTATTCAGACTCTCGAGGACATGCTCCGAGCGTGCGTTTTAGACTTCGGTGGTAGCTGGGATCATCATTTACCTTAGTGGAGTTCTCCTACAATAATAGCTTCCAAGATACTATTCAGATGTCACCTTTCGAGGCCTTGTATGGGAGGAGATGTAGATCGCCCGTCTGTTGGACAGAGCTCAGGGAGAGCAGTATTTTAGGGCCGCAGATCGTGCAGGAGACGATCGAGAAAGTACAGTTGATTCGAGATCGGGTGAGAACGGCTCAGAGCAGGCAGAAATCGTATGCGGACAGACGCTGTCGCAGACTAGAGTTCGCAGTTGGCAATCATGTTTTTCCGAGGGTCTCTACGATGAAGGGCGTGATGAGATTTGGGCGAAAAGGAAAGCTTAGTCCTAGATTTGTGGGTCCCTTCGAGATCCTCGAGCATGGAGGCACAGTTGCGTATCGTTTGGCTCTTCCACCTGCTTTCTGGATGTTCACCCAATATTCCACGTGTCGATACTTCGCAGATATCTTCATGACCCTTCTCACATGATTCTGCATCAGACCGTTCAGCTTGAGCGTGATCTTTCGTTCACCGAGTAGCCAGTAGTGATATTGGATCGGCAGGTGAAGAAACTTCGATCAAGTGCCTTGCCATCTGTGAAGGTTCTTTGGCGTAGCCCGAATGGTGAAGAGATCATTTGGGAGGCCGAGGGCGAGATGCGGAAGAATTTCCCTCATCTCTTTGAAGGTACGCGTAGCTATATTTTTAAATTCGGGGACGAATTTCTTTAAGGGGTGAAGATTGTAACAACCTAGAATGCGATTAGGGGTTATTATGTTTTAATGTGGGGTTTTTAGTAAAAAGTTTACCAAAACGGTTTTCAAATATTTTATCAAAATTAATGAATATTTTATTAGAATTTAATTGGGCTTGCACACACATGTGCATGTAAATTTAGGGCTAAGTTTAGGGTTAAGCCATGTTTAGGTAGCCATGGTAAACTAAAACATTTCATTAGGATAAGGTGAAGTTAATTAAGTGCACTAGTCTTTTTTTTTAAATTTTAAATATAATTTGTGTTTTGGGGTTGACTTGTGAATTGGAGAGGAGAGAGTTGGAATGATGGCATAAAGCATGCTTGCTAGGTAATTATTTGTGTGAGAGAGAAAATGGTTGACCTTCATTTTCTTTTCTAACACTCAATTACCTAACCCTCATCACATCTCTCTCCCTCTCATTTCCTCCCCCCCCACAAACAGCAGCAGCAGCACACACACCCCTTTCTTCTCTTCTTCTTCTTCTTCTTCTCTTCTTCTTCTTCTCTTGCATCCTAGGAACAATTTGAGGTATAATGTTAAACTCAATTTCCATTTTTACTAAACTTGTAGCTTATTTAGCATAATTTAGGGTTTAAGTTAATTTTTGTGCTAGTTTTGTGATTTACGTGGAGTTTAGGCCAAGTTAGGATTTTTATGGCTAAAGTAGCTTAACTAAGTGTTATTAAGGTCATCTAATCCAAGTTTTTGCACCAGATTTCACAAAAACACCATATTGTATCATTTTATTGTTAATTTGTGTTATAGTTAGGATTTAGGTTCTTTTTGAGATCTGCTTTTGACCCGGGTACTTCAGGAAAAAGTTGCAAATACTGGAGCTTAGTGACTGGGATAGGACCACACACCCGAAACACGAGATCCCCTCTCCCCTTTTAGGCCGCATTTTTATTGTTTCTGGACGCAAATTGCGGCCAGAGGGCGGGTGTGGGTGTCGGGTCTTGGTCTGTAGGAGTCTGCTATATATCTAAGGTTTTTGGTATATACAACTTTTGCTTTTTCCACTCGAGTCAAAATTTGGAACCTAAAACCTCGTTTTCAATACTTTATAACTTGTGCGACACGTGCGTTATGCGAGTTGGGTTTGTTGTTCACTGCGCTCCACAGCGAGTCGGGGTGGTTTCAGGCGAGGTTACACACGTTTTGGCGTATCGAGTGCTCACGCGTTTAGCTTCAACGCGAGTTTCTCTTTTGATCTTGATATCGCATTTTTGGCAGGAGTTTTGTTAGTTGTATGTATACCCTAGAGGCCAGTATTTTGCAGAAGATGTATATTATATTGGATGCTTGGAAATATATAGAGAGGACTTTCTTGCTCGATATGATAGTATGCTATCTGGTTGCTCTTTATCTTAACATGTATACTTGTCTGTTGATACTGCCTTATAGTTACATGTTGGTAAAGCCCTTAGGATGTGTACTTGACTACCAGGACTATGATGCAAATCATACAAGTGGGGCCATGGTAGTCCATAAGTTCATCCTTTTATGTTCCTAGTCGTGGGTGTATCGAGAAAGGGCATCGATATACCAGAGTAGACTAGCATATACGCTTCTCGACCCATGTGATGGGCGATGGATGATCCCATATCCATTGGTGTTTGACATCAGAGATGGTATACGGGTGCTCAGTGGAGACTGGGTACACTGGACGGACTTGCCGAGAACTCCCAGATGGTATTATACCTCACGTCAGATGTCAGTTCTCTGGTGACACTTGTGCAGGTTAGTCTGTAGACCCGAGATCGTCATAGAGTCTTGTATGATTCCCACTGTGCTTTGATTTCCACCTTACCACGTCCAAGAGGGCGTGCAAAACCGTTGTTTTTGGGTACAGTACCGAGTCACATGGAGGCAATGAGCGATATGAGGGGTTTCGTCTCTCCCGGCATTAGGGGTTTTTGTTGCGCTGTGCTCGATTGGCCATAACAGGGAAGTCCCTGGCCAGGGCTGATTTAGAGATTTACTGGTAAGTGTTACCAGTAGTTTCTCGACCCATTATGAGCCTCACATCGGCACGACTTATCGGTTATTGAGGTCTGACGTTTACCACCCCTAGACTTGATATGCGACATATCAGACGAGGAGACCGGACTGTACGATAAGTGTTACCGTTAGGCTTTTACAGGAGTTGGAGGGAGCTTGCTTGTTGATCTTCTGATCGCTCAATACTCGGGTAGCCGTTACGTCCAGCTAGTACCGCTGACGGCTTATGGGTGCTTGATGTGATCATCACCTACTGCCGGCGTATTGACGAGTCTTTAGAGTCCTACATAGAGGTTTTACTGGCTCAGGCAAAACGATATAGGAGCACGTATGTGATATGGGCGGGACCGAGAATAATGCATGTATGTGATACCGTATTCTATTCTCGCGATTTTTTGTATCGGTCGGTTATATGTGATATAGCCGGGTTATCGAATCAAGTGTTGATTCGATAAGTTGATATATTGGATGTTAGTCGGTTATATGAGATATGACCGGATTATTAAGTCAAGTGTTGATTTAATAATTTAGTGTATAATTGTATATATGATATACTAATTTACATTAACTATCATTTGTTCACTTAAGGATTTTTCTCACATGTGCACAACTTTAATATATATATGATATATATTAAAATGTGTTTTCTTTTTGTATCATGGTTGTTGATACACATAACATGGATGTATAAGACATACACCATTCTAATTTTAGTGGAGGGGTTTTTATATTTAAAGTAAATCTAAATTAGTTGATTTTTGTTAAGTGCATGAAGCTTGTAGAAGCTTTTTAGTGCTTTGACAAATTCAACTCAATTTGTTTTACTTAAGATATTTAGTTAACCCAACTATTAGAATTAGCCATGGTTATGTCTCTACATGAGTTAGTATATGATACTCACTCACCCATGGTTAGCTCACTCACTTGATCATTATCCTCATCTCATTATTTCTTCATCTTCTTTCTTGAGCTCAAAAGCTCTCTAGGTTTTGATTAAGTGAGAAATAAAAATGAGATAAATAATTCTAAGGTATACCCACTTCCTATTTCCTCATCCTCTACTAGACTAGCACTTTAGTTTATGGTGTTTGCTTCACTAATTCTCAAGTTACTGAAGAAGAAGCTTGAGTTCGTATTCTCTCGACATAGATCATCTTTGGCCTCGAAGACTTCAAGCAAGGACGCTCCTTCTGCCTCGTGAAGCCATGCAAGAGTCCGGGAGGACCATGATCGCAGCGAAGGGACTACAACAAGGAATTTTTGAAGTGAAGGACTGATCTACAAAGGTTGTATTTCATATTCACTTAGTCGTAAATGGTATTTACTTGCATGTGCAACCCTAATAATTTAGCAAAGATCTTGCTTAGGGTTGTTCGGCACGGCTAAAATTTTAATCGGGCATTGTTGATGCCTTGTAGAACCTTGTTTGAGTGCCTAGTAACCCAACAATGGTATCAGAGACTAGCTAGAGTATTAGGCGATGTGTTTACGAAGTTAAAACTCCGATCGAACCCTGATACGACCAAATAGACCCTCTCTCTGGAAATTTTTTTAAAATGTGATTTTTCTGTATTAAAAATACTCAAAAAATTCAGCAGGGAATTATAAGTATTACTGTGGAAAACGAGCAAGTAATTCGTACGGACCGCCGCGGAACCGTGGCAATACCTTGCTTGAGCCGCGGATCCGCGGCCGTACAGTCGAATTGTGCTATGGTTTTTGCACAGTAATATCCGTAGCTGTCAGTGCATATTTCTGGGTATTTTTAATCTGACTCAAGTGTTGAGTGTTCTGGGGATTATTTTGAATTCGTTGATTCGATCGGAAAGTTTAATTTCGTTCTTTTTTCCGGATAATTTAGAAACTATTAAAATGTTCGAACGGATATCATTAACTCACTTTTTCCCGACACGAAAAACATTCAAGTGTTGAATTTTTCTTGAGTTTAAATTCTTCGGAAAAATGTGCAAGTAACGCGATGGGCCCTCTAGAAGAACACAAACCTTAACTCGATTATGTGACCGTCTGAACCGTCTCTAAACCTTAGGGTTTGGGGCAGTACGGCGCTGCCACATGTGAGGCGTTGACTTGACCCTTCTACGGCTGGACCATTGGTACTATGATGTATTCTGGGATTTTTTAAACTCCGCTCAAGTGTTGAGCTATTAAGGAAATCTTGGGTATTTGATTATTCGATCGGAAAGTTTAATACTTTCTATTTATCTGGAATGTGATACAATATTTGTAATTCATATAGTTAGGCATGAAATGCGAGGTATGTGATATTTCGGATTTACGATGTCTAAAGAGATTGTGGATTCCAAATGTTGTAGTTTACAGTTTCTTTTCTGCGACCGTAAGTGTAATATGTGATATCGCCGGTTTCGTTGCTATATGTCAACGACAATTGGGATGCGCATATTTACTTACGTTGATGACATGTGATGTTATGTGTTGCTGGATATGTTATATTGGATCGTCGTGTTCTGAATAGCCGGGGGTTTTATGTGAGATGAGGGTTTTTATTTTCATTCATGTAAAATTCATTGTATGTAATATTCTTTTATTGGGGCAATTCCGGGATGAGGTTGATGCCACCATTTGTACATTATTTACTTTTCCGCATTAGGTAGACCCAATGAGGGGAGCACAAGTAATCGGGTTCTAGGGTACAGTGGGAGACCAACTCGAGGAGTCGAGTCCGGGTCTTCTAATTCTAGAATTGGAAGGGTTGCTTACCGCTCTCGTAGGGGTCTAGGGGTATGGGTTTGGATATTCATCGCGACCATGGAATCCGTATTTTATAGAGGCTCAAAATAAAACACGGACCTCCTGGTATATTCATTATTTCATATGTTTCTTCTGCTGCGATATCTATGATGTGATCATTTGATATGTTGTGATAGATACTGTATATAGTATATACGATATATTATATAGACGTTACTTATGTTTTACACCCGCGCTAGCCCTACCCCGCTCTACCGTTAGTTACCTAACCTAACGGTGCACGAGGGGATATCGAGGCGAATGCGGATGGTATAAGTATACGTCGTATTTATCTGTGATGCTTAGGTGACTTAAATGATGGGACTTCATTAATATGATTAATGAAAGAAAAAAAACCTAAAAGATATTATAGAATCAAATTTTTCAAAAAGGGTAGCTACAGTTTTTGCTTTGCATAGCGATATATATGATATATCCTGCACCTTATTTGATGAGGAAAGAGCCGAGATCCCTTCACCGGGAGTGACCTTTTTAGCAAAACTGGTATATGCTACAACACTCGGTTTGTCTTTTGATTGCTTTTGGAGTTTTTTCTTTGCATAGCGATATATATGATATATCCTGCACCTTATTCCATAAGGGAAGAGCCGAGATCCCTTCACCGGGAGTGTCCTCTTTAGGAAAACTAATGAAAGCCTCAAAATCACTCCATTTCAAAATTCGCTCGATTCTACAATGATATCAAGTTCATTACGCAATAGGTTTTCAAAAAAACCTGTCATAGCCCTCCGTCATTTCAGATAAGTTGTATATAGTATTCGTGCTACATTTGTTGGCTTTCGTCAAGGTGTAGTGTGCGGTAGCTATATGCTGCTTATCTGCTGCATATGATGCGATTGGATTAGGGTAGTCGTATGGCTTTGTTGTCTTTCGTCAAGGGTCGTGCGGGTGGATTTAATTCAGTCAAGAAATGCACGGGTTGAACTTGACTAGTGGGCTATAGTTTGTTGGGTTTCGTCAAGGTCATAGCACGTTAGGGGCAAAATATTATCGGGAATTTCAAGCGTTGAAATTTGCAATGAGATTGCATACCTTCTATGAGATAGTTGGATCCCGATACCCACTGCGAGTAATTGTTACTCCTGGGAGAGTTTTACACAAGACAATTAGCCGATCAAGTAGGTGTCTAGAAAGGTGTCAATGGGGTTACGCCTCTGGAAAAATGAAGTTTACTTTAATTAGGTCCGTGCGAAAGCACGGGGAACCTACCTCAAAGTACCGACACTGGTCTGGCTGAAAGATTGGCGAAATTGTAGGGTGTAATTAATCCCGGCTAGTCTTTCCTTTTAGGATTTGAAGGAAGATTTGATAAAAACAATGGGAGCCATCCTGATTAGATAAAATAATAACCAATCCGATCTTTTAAGAGCATACGCTAATGTGTTTTCTTCTCTCTCTCTCCAGATAGCGGCCATATCATACCTTAATCAAGATAATAATATGGATGTATTGACCGAACCCGCATGTTATACAGTGCTGGGGAACGTTGGTTCTGTTCTTTCTTATAAGAGTTATAGGACTGAACAGGATATAGGGGAATACCATGATTCCCATGCCACACGAATGAAGAAAGTACATGTTGATGCATTTTCTTCGGGTGTGTTCGTTACAGAGAACTGTTTCTCCATTTGCTCTACGTCCTGGGTATTAGATACCGGGTCAGGATCCCATATATATAATCAGTTACATGGGCTGAGGAAAGGTAGAGAACTTGGAGAAGGTGATAAAGACATAAGGGTTGGAAATGGTGCAATTGTTGCAGCCAGAACCGTCGGGGAATATCACCTTGTATTACCAACTGGTAATACATTGATTCTGAACGAATGCTATTACATGTCGAACCTGATATGCAACATTATATCGGTTTCTTTATTGAGTAAAGAGGGATATAATTTTGTATTACAGGATAATGTTATGAACATTTTCTTGAACCAAAAATTGGTTGGATCAGGCATGTTGTGCAATGGCATTTATGTTCTAAATCAATCAACAGTTCTGAGCATAACAAACACACAAAAGAGGAAGAGTTCAGAAATGAACGAATCCTTCTTGTGGTATTGTAGACTTGGTCATATAAATGCGACACGGCTAGCTAAGTTGCATAAGGATGGATATTTGAAACCGTTCGAATTTTCATTTTATGACACTTGCTAGTCATGTCTCAAAGACAAGATGACCAAAACTCCATTTACGGGACATGGAGAAAGAGTTACTGAACTCATGGGACAGATACATAGCGATGTATGCGGTCCCATGTCTACACATGCCAGGGATGATTCTTCATACTTCATTACATTCACTGACGATCTCTCAAGATACGGACATGTGTTCTTGATAAAACACAAGTCTGAAGCTTTTGTGAAATTTAAAGAATATAAACAAGAAGTCAAGAACCAAACCGGGAAAAGTATTAAAATCCTTCGATCTGATCGAGGAGGTGAATGTAGGGTTTCTAGGTACGCGCACAAGGGTCTACGAGGCATCAACCATGCCCGATTAAAATTTTAGCCGTGCCGAACAACCCGAAGCCGGATCTTTAAACTAGAGTTTAGGCGAAAACAAGCATGCTAAACATTTTAACACTAAGTGAGAGGGATTACAACCTTTGTAGATCCGGTCCTTCACTTCAATAGCTCCGTGTAGATGTCCCTTCGCTACGATCATCGTGTTCCGGACTCTCGAGAGGGTTCACGAAGAGAATGATGCAACCTTTGCTTCCGATCTTCGATACAAAGATGATCTACCTTGAAGTTTCGTTAACACAAGCTAACACTCATGAAATGATGTGAACACCCTCATCTAAATGACAAGGATAGATGAGGATGATGAAGTAGGATTTTTGCTCTCATTTGTTTTCTATTTCTCACTCATTTTCATCACAAAGATCAAAGCTAGAAAGCTTTGCAAGCAAAGAAGAAGAAGGAAGAAGATGATGAATAAATCAATAATCCTTTTGTGATGAATAATGAAGAGATGATAATGATGAATTATGCAACCATGGTCAAGTAACCTTAGTAGAGATTGAACTAGGGTTAAGGGGTGTGGTTGGGTTAAGAAATATCATGCAAAAATATCTAAACAAATATCTTTGCACAAAACAAAAAGAAATCTTCTAGAAACATCTAGAAAGGTTTTACCCTAATCAAACCCTAACCATGTTTAATCTCTACTAAACATGTTGCATTAGTAATCATATCATGTTACAATATTATATATCACATATATAATATTTATCGTAACAAAATAAAATAATACATTTAACATATATACAATATATATCAATGTATTACCCGAGTGAGAAAAAGAATCTTTTAGTGAGCAAATATTAGTTAATGTAATTTAATATATCACATATATTATTATACATTAAATTATCGAATCAACAATTGATCCGACAATCCGGCTATATCTCATATAACCGACTAATATTTATCCGTACCGATTCATCGAATCAGCACTTGATCCGATGACCCGGCTGATATCTAATATCGCGAGAATAGAATAGGGTATCTCATATCGTATTATCCTCGGTCCCGCACATATCACATATGTGCTCCTACTCCGTTTTGCCTGAGCCAAGAAACCTCTGTGTAGGACTCTAAAGATTCGTCAATACGCCGGCAGTAGGTGATGATCATATCAAACACCCACAAGCTGCAAGCGGTCAGCTAAACGTAACAGCCACCCAGGTATTGAGCGCTCAGAAGATCAACAAGCAAGCCTGTAACTTCTCCTGTGAATCCAAACAGTAACACTCACGTACAGTCCGGTCTCGTCGTCTGATATGTCGCATATCTCTCCTAGGGGTGGTAAACGTCAGACCCCAGTAGCTTGATAAGTCGTGTCGATATGAGGTCTATAACAGTTCGAGAAACTACTGATAACACTTACCAGTAAATCTCAACAACCCTGGCCAGGGATTTCCGGTTATAGCCAATCGAACACAGCACAACATCAACTCCCTATACCGGGAGAGACGAATCCCCTCCTATCGATCATTGCCTCCATGTGATTCAGGACTGTACCCAAAAGCCACCTTTTTGCACGCCCTCTTGGACGTGGTATGATGGAAATCAAAGCACAGTGGGAATCACACAAGACTCTATGACTATCTCGGGTCAACAGACTACTCTGTACCAGTGTCACCGGAGAACTGCCATCTGACGTGAGGTATAATACCATCTGGGAGTTCTCGGCGAGTCCGTCCAGTGTACCCAGTCTCCACTGAGCACCCGTACACCATCCTTGATGTCAAACACCGATAGATATGGGATCATCCATCGCACATCATATGGGTCAAGATGCGTATACGCTAGTCTACTCTGGTGTATCGATGCCCTGTCTCGATACACCCTCGACTGGGAACAGTTATAGGATGTACTCGTCGACTACCGTGGCCCCACTAGTATGATCTCATCATAGTCCCAGTAGTCGAGTACATATCCTAAGGGCTTTATCAACATGTAATATAGAGACAATCAGAGTACATGTTAAGATAAAGAACAACCAGATAGCATACTATCATGTGGAGCAAGAAAGTCCTCCCTATATATGTCCTAGCATCCACTACAATATACTTCGTATGTACAGTAATGGCCTCTAGGGTATACATATAACTAACAATCTCCCACTTGCACTAGGGCCATCTGTTGTGGTATCGCATACCCAACAATTAGCTATGGTTGATGTATCTCAGACTCAACCATCCCATAAAAGTCTCTACTGGGAAAAAGGCCTTCGTGAGTGGATCCGCGCTGTTGTCCTCTGTGTCTACTCTCCTAATCTCGATCTCCCTGGAGATCAACCATCTCCATGATCAGGTGATACTGCCAACGAATTATATCTGGATTTCTGATGGGACGGTAGTTCCTCGACTAAAGCCACAACTCCATTGTCACACAATAGTAGAAACGAAGTTCATCTTACAAACT
The DNA here is from genome assembly GCA_030015575.1 of Agapanthus africanus. Lineage (NCBI taxonomy): Eukaryota > Viridiplantae > Streptophyta > Magnoliopsida > Asparagales > Amaryllidaceae > Agapanthus > Agapanthus africanus. The sequence goes on from JASDDO010000031.1 coordinate 107,245,721, forward strand.
TATATATATCCAGACTTCCTCTTTGGTAGCATCCTTGGTAACGATGTATCTTGCCTTTAATCGTCTAGTAAGTCACGGTATCTATCTTGGAACTCTTCCAACATACCGTTCCTCCACCGAGGGTAAAGACAATGCCTGAGACTGACATTCAGTCGTTCTTATTACCCTGGAACCTTTCCAGTGATTCTCCCCCGGATCGATTGATACCATCTCACTACAACTAGTAAGAATCCTAACATCCAATTAGATCTATCTCATAGATCCAAAAAACCCAGGATTTAGGAGGTATCACTTTGATCCTATATGGAGAATCCTTGTGATAAGCGGAGATTGACCGAGCGTAGTATAGGAAACTCCTTCCCTATCAAGAGTATGTCATCCACGTACTCTACGAGGACCACCACCATACTCCCTACTACCTTTTTGTATATACAAGGTTCATCTACCATTTTGATGAAGTCAAACTCTTTGACTACCACATAAAAATAGATGTTCCAACTCCGCGATGCCTGTTTTATCATATAAAACATCTTGTACACGTTTCCGCTGCTCCCACTGTCTACGAAGCCCTCTGGCTGTGTACTTATAGACGTTCTCTTCTAAAACATCATTTAGAAAAGCAGTCATGACACCGAACCACCAGATATTGTAGTCATGGTATGTAGCCGTGGCAAGTAGGATCTGGATGGACTTAAGCATAGCTTTGAAAGTCTCAACTTTTCCATGTACACCAAGTAATCTTCTCAAGATTTACTCGCTCCTGATGGGGATTTAACCCTTCAGATAAAGCAACCAAAGTCCATACTTTGTTGGTGTATAAGGATTCCATCTCAGATAGCTAAGCATCCAGCCATTCTTACAGAGTCCCACTCCTGATGGCCAGCTCGAAACTAGTTGGATCATCATCTCATGATGCAATCCTCGCTCCCACTATCATAGAGAAACCGAAGTATCTTTCAGGTGGGTGAGGAACCCTGCTAGATCGGCGGAGAGGCTGAGGTTCGTTGGAAACTATTGAATCCTTTGGTTCTACCAAATTATCAGCTGTAGTTTGTATAGCTGGAACATTTCCAGTTCTACATAACAGACCTTGCCTCGAGCTTGTCCGGATTTTGCTTTTAGACATAGGCCGGACAACCCCAAATCTTAACAAACTTAAGATATGGGCTCTTCCCTTTCCATATCACATATGAAGTGGTAGGCAACTGATTTGATTTGAACCCTATTCAATAGGTATGCAACTTCACAAGTGCATAACTCCCTAAAGAAAATAGGAAACTCAGTAGTACTCATCATAGAGCACACTATATCACATAGGGTGCTATTGCTCCGCCCCGATACACCGACGTGCTGTGGTGTATACGGAGGAGTAATGCTGAGAGAGAATCTCATTCTCCTTTAGAATAGTCCAGGAATTCCGTGCTCAAGTATTCTCCTCCTTGATCTTATCAAAGCACATAATACTTATACCCGTTTTTGGTTCTCTACTTCTAACTTATATTCTTTGAATATCTCAAAAGGTTCGGACTTATGTTTCAATAGGAACACATGTCTGAATCTTGAGAGATTATTAGAGAATGTAATGAAGTACAAAAAATCGGTCTTGGCATGTGTAGACAGGGGACCTTCATACATCAGCATGTATCAATCCCAAGAGTTCACTAACTCTTTCTCTGTTTCCAATAAACAAAGCTATGGTCATCATATCTCTGTGACATGACCGGCAAGTTTCACAAGATGTAAATTCAAACTGATTTAAATATGCATCTAAATGTAACTTAGCTAGTCGTATCGCATTGATATGACCTAGTCTACAATGCCTCAAGAAGGATTTGTTCATTTCTGAACTCTTCCTCTCGTGTGTGTTCTGTATACTAAGAACTGTAGTTTGATTTAGAATGTCAATGCTTTTAGATAACGTGCCTGAACCGATCAACTCTTGATATAGGAAATGTTCAAAACATTATCCAACAATACAAAATTATATCCTTTCTTTACTAATAAAGAGACTGATATGATTTTGTATATCAGGTTCGGTATCTAATAACATTTGTTCAGAATCAATGTATTCTGGTAATACAGGGTGACAGTGACCAACAGACTTGGCTGCAACACTTGCACCGTTTTCTGTCTCATGAAACTTATCACCCGTTCTCAGTTCTCTACCTATCTGTAGCCCATGTAACAGATTACATATGTGGGATCCTGATCCGGTATCTCATGCCCAGGACGTAAAGGATACTGAGAAACAGTTCTCTGTAAAATGAACACACCCGAAGATGATGCATCAGCATGCACTTTCTTCGTTTGGGTGGCACGGGAAATCTGGTATTCCCCAATTTCCTGCTCTGTCTTATAACAATTATAAGTTGGAGCGGGACCAACGTTCCCCAGCTCAGTATAACAAGCGGGTTCAGTCAATTCATCCGTTTTATTATCTTGATTAAGGTGTGATATGGTCGCTACCTGGAGAGAGAGAGAAGAAAACACTCAGCGTGAGCTTTTATAAGATTAGATTGGTTATCAATTTATCTAATCAGGATGTCTCTCACTGTTTTAATCAAATCTTCCTTCAAACCCTAAAAGGAAAGACTAGCCGGGATTAATTACACTCTAAAAGTTCTCCAATCTTTCAGCCAGGCCAGTGTCGGTACTTTGAGGGAGGTCCCCCGTGCTTTCGCACGAACCTAATTAAAGTAAACCTCATTTTCCCAGAGGCGTAACCCCGTTAACACTTTTCTAGACACCTACTTGATCGGCTAATTGTAATGTGTAAAACTCTCTCAGGAGTAACTCTTACTCGCAGCGGGTATCGGGATCCAACTATCTCATAGAAGGTATGCAATCTCATTGCAAATTTCAACACTTGAAATTCCCGATAATTTTGCCCCTAACGTGCTATGACCTTGACGAAAGCCAACAAACCATAGCCCGCTAGTCAAGTTCAACCCGTACATTTCTTGATTGAATTAAACCCACCCGCACGACCCTTGACGAAAGCCAACAAAGCCGCACGACTACCCTAATCCAATTGCATCGTATGCAGCAGACAAGCAGCTTATAGCTACCGCACACTACACCTTGACGAAAGCCAATAAATGTAGCACGAATACTATATACAACTTATCTGAAATGACGGAGGGATACGACAGGTTTTTCTGAAAACCAATTGCGTAATTAACTTGATATCATTGTAGAATCAAATGATTTTAAAATGGAGTGTTTTTGAGGCTTTTCTAGTTTTGCTAAAGGGGTCACTCCCGGTGAAGGGATCGTCGGCCCTTTCCTCGTCGAATGAGGTGCGGGATATATCATATATATCACTGTGAAAAGCAGGAACTATAGGAGCAATCAAAAGACAAACCGAGGGTTGTAGCATCTGCCAGTTATCGCTAAAGGAGTCACTCCCGGTGAAGGGATCTCGGTCCTTTCCCTATCGAATAAGGTGCAGGATGTTCTACAAGGAACACCGCGATGCAAAGCAAGAACTGTAGCTACCTGTTTTAATTTTGAAATTCGATTCTACAACATCTTAGGTTTCTTTTATTTCATTAATCTCATTAATGAAGTCCTATTTTATTATGCTTCGCAAGCATCTCTTTTGAAATGAAATCTGCAATATAACATATATCTCATATATATAATATAAACATTCGTCACAGGCAGTAATATGATCTCATCACAGAACATTGCAGCAGAAGGACATATATGAAATATTGGATATACTAGGACGTCCGTGTTTTAGTACGAGCCTGTATAAAACACGGATTCCACGGTCGCGATGAATTGCCAAACCCACATCCTTAGACCCCTACGAGAGCGGCAAGCAACACTGCCAATTCTAGGGTTAGGAAACCCGGTCTCGACTCCTCGAGATGATCTCCCAATGGACCCTAGAACCCGGTTACTTGTGCTCCCCGCCTTGGGTCTACCTAATGCGGAAAAGTAAATAATATACAACGGCGACATCTTTCGCAACCTGGAAGTGCCCCAATAAAAGAATATTACATACAAATCTTTTACATGAAAGAAAAAGAAAAACTCTGATCTCACATAAAACCCCCGGCTATTCAAAACGCGACGTTCCAATAGAACATATCACAGCAACACATAATATCTCATATCATCAACGTAAGCAAGTATGCGTATCCCGATTGTCGTTGATGTATAGCAACGAAGCCGGCAATACACCACATACTACGCTTACGGTCACAGAAAAGAAAGTGTAAAACTACAACAGTTGGAATCTGCAACCTCCTTAGACATCGCATGCCTAACCAAATGAATTTCTTAGACATCGCATGCCTAACAATTATAAACCCCGCATTTTAGTCTCTTTATCGAAAAATCTTTTCATTATCAAGTCGGGCAATTCAACAAGATTCCCGACATCTTGATCGAATGCTCGTCGCAAACTTTAGTAGACGGCCGCACCTCTGGATGCCGTCGACGAAGTGCACTAAGGCGGAACACTGCTGCCGCGAGCTCCCGAACGGATGCTTTCGGCGACGGGGTTCTCCTACAGTCACTTGGTCGGGGCTATGGGGCCTGGCTGTCTATTAAGTTTACCCGGTGAGTATCCGCGTACGCTACGTGATTGCGACGGACTTTTGATCACATCAAAATTCCGTGGCAACCGATCATTTGAGACTAAACTGCTAGATTTATAACATTCAAATTAGTTATCTCATAACTACTTGTGGATTCCAAATATTGTATCACATTCCAGATAAATAGACAATGTTAAACTTTCCGATCGAATAATCAAACACCCAAGATTTCCCCAATATATCTCAACACTTGAAATCAGTTTAAAAACATCCATCACATGCCAAAGTACCAATGGTCCAGCCGTAGAAGGGTCAAGCCAACGCCTCACATGTGGCACGCCGTACTGCCACAAACCCTAAGGTTCAGAGGCAGTTCAAGACGGTCACATAATCGAGTTAAGGTTTGTTGTCTTCTAGAGGGTCCACCGCGTTACTTGCACAACTTAGAACGTTCTTAAACTCGAGAAAAAATCCAACTTTTGAAAAAATTTCCGACTGGGGAAAAAGTGAGTTATTGATATCCGTTCGAACTTTTTAACAGTTTCTAAAAATTATTCGGACAAGCTAAACAAAGTTAAAATATCCGATCGAAACAACGAGTCCCCAATACAACCAAGAGAACTCAACACTTGAGTAAAAATAAAAATTCCCAGAAGAATCAGGAATCACATACGGAGGTTACTGTGCAAATTTGAAAACATGAAGCAACTTTTTGGCCGCGAAACCGCCGCCAATACCATGGTACGGCCGCGGTTCCGCGGCGCATTAGAGGATTTAGAAGCACGTGCTTCATAGTAACTCTTGTATTTCCCTGCTGATATTTTTGAGCATTTTTAATTTGGAAAAAATTACATTTTCAGAAAATGTACAGAGAAGGGTTCGTGTCGGGGTTTTCGGGTTCGATCAGACTTTAAACTTCGTCTAGACTTCGCCTAAAGCTCTAGCTTGGCTCTGATACCACTGTTAGTTAGGCGGCCACCCCATCCAATGGGGTCGCCGTGGCACCAACGGGTCCCTCAGCCGCTACTTTTTATGGATGCCCCCTCGCGAGGACTACAACCCGCCGGAACACCTTCCGGTCTCGGGACACCCGGGGGTAAGAGCCTATGCTTCGCCACACTGTCACACAGTGAGAACCCCCCATAGGTCGACATTCAATACCTAGTAGCTCTGAAACCACTGTAGGGTTGCTAGGCACGCGCACAAGGGTCTACGAGGCATCAACCATGCCCGATTAAAATTTTAGCCGTGCCGAACAACCCGAAGCCGGATCTTTAAACTAGAGTTTAGGCGAAAACAAGCATGCTAAACATTTTAACACTAAGTGAGAAGGATTACAACCTTTGTAGATCCGGTCCTTCACTTCAATAGCTCCGTGTAGATGTTCCTTCGCTGCGATCATCGTGTTCCGGACTCTCGAGAGGGTTCATGAAGAGAATGATGCAACCTTTGCTTCTGATCTTCGATACAAAGATGATCTACTTTGAAGTTTCGTTAACACAAGCTAACACTCATGAAATGATGTGAACACCCTCATCTAAATGGCAAGGATAGATGAGGATGATGAAGTAGGATTTTTGCTCTCATTTGTTTTCTATTTCTCACTCATTTTAAGATCAAAGCTAGAAAGCTTTGCAAGCAAAGAAGAAGAAGGAAGAAGATGATGAATAAATCAATAATCCTTTTGTGATGAATAATGAAAAGATGATAATGATGAATTATGCAACCATGGTCGAGTAACCTTAGTAGAGATTGAACTAGGGTTAAGGGGTGTGGTTAGGTTAAGAAATATCATGCAAAAATATCTAAACAAATATCTTTGCACAAAACAAAAAGAAATCTTCTAGAAACATCTAGAAAGGTTTAACCCTAATCAAACCCTAACCATGTTTAATCTCTGCTAAATATGTTGCATTAGTAATCATATCATGTTACAATATTATATATCACATATATAATATTTATCGTAACAAAATAAAATAATATATTTAACATATATCGCATATATATCAATGTATTACCCGAGTGAGAAAAAGAATCTTTTAGTGAGCAAATATTAGTTAATGTAATTTAATATATCACATATATTATTATACATTAAATTATCGAATCAACACTTGATCCGACAATCCGGCTATATCGCATATAACCGACTAATATTTATCCGTACCGATTCATCGAATCAACACTTGATCCGATGACCCGGCTGATATCTAATATCGTGAGAATAGAATACAGTATCTCATATCGTATTATCCTCGGTCCCGCACATATCACATATGTGCTCCTACTCCGTTTTGCCTGAGCCAAGAAAGCTCTGTGTAGGACTCTAAAGAATCGTCAAAACGCCGGCAGTAGGTGATGATCATATTAAACACCCACAAGCTGCAAGCGGTCAGCTAAACGTAACAGCCACCAAGGTATTGAGCGCTCAGAAGATCAACAAACAAGCCTGTAACTTCTCCTGTGAATCCAAACAGTAACACTCCCGTACAGTCCGGTCTCATCGTCTGATATGTAGCATATCTCGCCTAGGGGTGGTAAACGTCAGACCCCAGTAGCTTGATAAGTAGTGTCGATATGAGGTCTATAACAGTTCGAGAAACTACTGATAACACTTACCAGTAAATCTCAACAACCCTGGCCAGGGATTTTCGGTTATAACCAATCGAACACAGCACAACATCAACTCCTTATACCGGGAGAGACGAATCCCCTCCTATCGATCATTGCCTCCATGTGATTCGGGACTGTACCCAAAAACCACCTTTTTGCACGCCCTCTTGGACGTGGTATGATGGAAATCAAAGCAAAGTGGGAATCACACAAGACTCTATGACGATCTCGGGTCAACAGTCTACTCTGTACCAGTGTCACCGGAGAACTGCCATCTGGCGTGAGGTATAATACCATCTGGGAGTTCTCGGCGAGTCCGTCCAGTGTACCCAGTCTCCACTGAGCACCCGTACACAATCCTTGATGTCAAACACCGATAGATATGGGATCATCCATCGCCCATCATATGGGTCAAGATGCGTATACGCTAGTCTACTCTGGTGTATCGATGCGGTCTCGAAATACCCTCGACTAGGAACAGTTATAGGATGTACTCGTCGACTACCGTGGCCCAACTAGTATGATCTCATCATAGTCCCAGTAGTCGAGTACATATCCTAAGGGCTTTATCAACATGTAATATAGAGACAATCAGAGTACATATTAAGATAAAGAACAACCAGATAGCATACTATCATGTCGAGCAAGAAAGTCATCCCTATATATGTCCTAGCATCCACTACAACATACATCGTATGTACAGTAATGGCCTCTAGGGAATACATATAACTAACAGTGAATACTTGAGCAATGAATTCCTGGACTTCCTAAAAGAGAATGGGATTCTCTCTCAGCTGACTCCTCCATATACACCACAGCACAACGGTGTATCAGAACGGAGGAACCGCACCCTATTAGATATGGTAAGCTCTATGATGAGCACAGCTGAGTTACCTATTTCCTTCTGGTGGTATGCGCTAGAGACAGCCATACATCTATTGAATATGGCCTCCACCAAATCTGTACCTACCACTCCATATGAGATATGGAAAGGGAAGAGACCATGTCTTAATTATGTTAAGATATGTGGTTGTCCAGCCTATGTCAAACGACAAAATCCAAAAAAACTCGAGGCACGGTCTGTTCTATGCAAATTTGTAGGATATCCCAAGAATTCACATGGGTATATCTTCTATCACACTGAGGAACAAAGGGTGTTTGTTTCTCGGCATGCCACCTTTTTAGAAAAGGAATTTCTTGCAAAAGAGATTAGTGGTCATGAGGTAGAACTGGAAGAGGTTCCAGCTAAAAAGCTGCAACAGAAGATCTGGTGGAACCAGAAGATTCGGTAGTTCCCGATGAACCTCAGCCACTCCGTCGATCTAGTAGGGTTCCTCACCCACCTGAGAGATACTACGGTTTTCTCATGGATGGTGGGAGCGAGGATTGCATCATGAAGGATGATGACCCAACTAGCTTCGAGCAGGCCATCATGAGTGGGGACTCAGTGAAATGGCTGGATGCAATGCGGTCCGAGATGGAATCCATGTACACCAACAAAGTATGGACTTTGGAAGATGCTCCTGAAGGGGTAAAACCCATTGGGAGCAAGTGGATCTTCAAGAAAAAACTTAGTGTAGATGGGAAAGTGGAGACTTTCAAAGCTAGACTTGTTGCAAAGGGCTTTCGTCAAAGACCAGGTGTGGACTATGACGAAACCTTTTCTCCAGTGGCTATGCTTAAATCCATCCGGATCATGCTTGCCATCGCTGCATATTATGACTACGAAATCTGGCAAATCCAGATCATGCTTGCTCACAGTGCTTTGATTTCCACCTTACCACGTCAAAGAGGGCATGCAAAATGGTGGTTTTTGGGTACAGTCCCGAGTCACATGGAGGAAATGAGCGATAGGAGGTGTTTCGTCTCTTCCGGTATTGGGGGTTGATGTTGCGCTGTGCTCGATTGGCCATAACAGGGAAGTCCCCGGCCAGGGCTGATTTAGAGATTTACTGGTAAGTTTTACCAGTAGTTTCTCGACCCGTTATCAGCCTCACATCGGCACGACTTATCGGTTATTGGGGTCTGACGTTTACCAGCCCTAGACTTGATATGCGACATATCAGACGAGGAGACCGGACTGTACGGCATGTGTTACCGTCAGGCTTTTACAGGAGTTGGAGTGGGCTTGCTTGCTGATCATCTGATCGCTCGATACTCGGGTAGCCGTTACGTCCAGTTAGTACCGCTGACGGCTTATGGGTGCTTGATGTGATCATCACCTACTGCCGGCGTATTGACAAGTCTTTAGAGTTCTACATAGAGGTTTTACTGGCTCAGGCAAAACGAAATAGGAGCACGTATGTGATATGTGCGGGACCGAGAATAATGCGTGTATGTGATACCGTATTCTATTCTCACGATTTTTTGTATCGGTCAGTTATATGTGATATAGCCGAGTTATCGAATCAAGTGTTGATTCGATAAGTTGATATATTGGATGTTAGTCGGTTATATGAGATATGACCGGATTATTAAGTCAAGTGTTGATTTAATAATTTAGTGTATAATTGTATATATGATATACTAATTTACATTGACTGACATTTGTTCACTTAAGGATTTTTCTCACATGTGCACAACTTTAATATATATGTGATATATATTAAAATGTGTTTTCTTTTTGTATCATGGTTGTTGATACACATACCATGGGTGTATAAGACATACACCATTCTAATTTTAGTGGAGGGTTTTTTATATTTAAATTAAATCTAAATTGGTTGATTTTTGTTAAGTGCATGAAGCTTGTAGAAGCTTTTTAGTGCTTTGACAAATTCAACTCAATTTGTTTTACTTAAGATATTTAGTTAACTCAACCATTAGAATTAGCCATGGTTATGTCTCTACATGAGTTAGTATATGATACTCACTCACCCATGGTTAGCTCACTCACTTGATCATTATCCTCATCTCATTATTTCTTCATCTTCTTCCTTGAGCTCAAAAGCTCTCTAGGTTTTGATTAAGTGAGAAATAAAAGTGAGATAAATAATTCTAAGGTGTACCCACTTCCTATTTCCTCATCCTCTACTAGACTAGCACTATAGTTTAGGGTGTTTGCTTCACTAATTCTCTAGTTACTGAAGAATAAGCTTGAGTTCGTATTCCCTCGACGTAGATCATCTTCGGCCTCGAAGACTTCAAGCAAGGACGCTCCTTCTGCCTCGTGAAGCCATGCAAGAGCCCGGGAGGACCATGATCGCAGAGAAGGGACTGCAACAAGGAGTTTTTGAAGTGAAGGACCGATCTACAAAGGTTGTATTTCGTATTCACTTAGTCGTAAATGGTATTTACTTGCATGTGCAACCCTAATAATCTAGCAAAGATCTTGTTTAGGGTTGTTCGGCACGGCTAAAATTTTAATCGGGTATGGTTGATGTCTTGTAGAACCTTGTTAGAGTGCCTAGTAACCCAACAATTTTAGCCTTATGTGTGTTGCTTGTGTGTTTCTAGGATCGATCGCGGGGCCGTCGGACGCGACGCGGAAGGGAAAAGTGGTGGTTAGACCTGGCTAGCATGAGATCACGGGTGAGTGGATGTAATATCTACGGGGGAAATCATTTTGATGATGCAAGACTCCCCATAGTTTAGATAGTTTAAAAACTTTTAGCAGTACTAGCATTTATGAGTATAGTTCCTATTTAATCATCATGCTGCATTCACGATCCTATATATTTACATACATGTGCGAACTCATCTCATAAGACACTTGCACCATTACCATGATTTTATGCAGCACGAGCACTATTCATGCGGACACACATGCCTTGGTAATTGCTATGCCACAAACACTAGATAATTTGTATAACCTGAAATCTAGAACAGTTTCACCTTATATGATGTGTAAACCTATGCTAATACATTTAAATTCCTCACGATGAACATGTAGGATTGCTAGTCATATGCATGTAGTTCATTGCATCATTCGTTCATGCTTAGTCTATTAGTCGTACATTGATGTTCACCTTGTTGATACCATAAGCATTCATTATCATTAACATGTGTACTTATTATGATTTTCTTATGGATTTCAGCACTTGAGATTTATGAGATTTTGGGGAAAAGCTAGGTTAATGGCGAGGCTCTGATACCATGTTGCGCCACGGCAGCACCCCGACCTTCTACTCGAGGCCAAAAAGCGGAATAAAATTTTTTCTTAACTTTAAACCCGCGCTACCGCGGACAATAAACCCGGATCGTAACCATTAACCTAATGCTAGCTATCAAGAGAAAGGTATAGAGAGCTATACCGAGCGATCTGTGTCCTTCGGTCTTCGTCTCCACTCTAATCTTCTGCGGAGTCTCCGTCCGTCACCTCCTCGTCGGAAAGGGCACCACGTAGCCGGATTCTTTTACGGGCTCCCACCTCTGGACCGAGGCAACTCGGGCGCGAAGTTGGCTAGCCGACGCGTACAAGGAATGCTGTAGGCAAGTGTAGAAACCATGTCTCTTGGGGTTATATGAAGTTGCCTATGGTGATGGAGGAATGAAGAACTTTGGAGAGGGTTTTTCCTTTTGTTGCATGAATGGAATAATGAGATAGCTAAAAAAATGAGAACAACAATAATCTCCCTCTAACTCTCTAGTGGTCGGGCCCCCCTTATGAATGGTGGAGGAGATAAAAGAAAAAAGCACAAGGGAGGTGAGTGTAGGAAACAAGAAGGGGGTGACCACAACCAAAGCAAACCTCACATCATTAAACAAATCAATCTCTTCTCATTAACCATCACAATAAATGCAAGTGATAAGAAGGAAAAAGAATCTCATCATGATGCTACCATTTTACAAAGGACCCCCTCCACAAATGTTATTTGCACACTTGCAAATAACCCCCTCCATCACAAAGTCCGGCCGTGAAGGAACAAAGGAAAACCGGCCGGAACGGAATACAAACTGGCAACTTCAGAAAACTAATCCCGTAATAGAATACAGGAAAACCCCGCGACTGCAAATACATGCCCGCATTTGTATTCCCACTGAACACAAATGCAAAGAGACAAAATCTACACTGTCTAATACTAGGATCTGGCTTAAGCCAAAGCCGGCTAGTAAAAACCGTCCGATCACGATCCGTGCAATACTGCACGTATCTGATCGAACCCTGCCATATCTCCATACGGCCTCTACAACGTTTCGCCCGAAACCTGAGTAACTGTGTGTGGTGGACTCTAAAGACTCGTCAATACTATGGCTGTGGATTTAACCACTAGCACGTTAGAGGTATTAGCCATACGTGACGGGCCACCAGCTATTGACCAAAAGGGACGTCGATGAGCGAACTCATCCTGACACCCTACTGAGCCTGTCAGTGACAATATCCGTACAGTCCGGTCCGTTCGTCTATGAGCATCGCATGGCAGGCCTAGGGGTTAGTAAAAGTCAGACCCTCAAAAGCGGTACAAGTCGTGTCGGAGTGAAGCCCAGAAGACCCTGAGATACTACTGGAATACCTACCAGTAAATTTCCTGCCTCGGCCGAGGGCTTTGTGTAATGGCTCTCCTAAACACAGCGTGACCTCACCCCCAATACCGGGAGAGACGAACCCCTGCAGATCCGCTCACTGCCTCCATGTGACTCGGGACTGTACCCAACTAAAACCTGTTTGCACGACTCCTTTGAGCCGTGGTAGGGTAGTAATCAAAGCACAGTGGGAACTCTTACGAGACAAATGACGTTCTCAGGTCGATGAACTAACCTGTACACATGTCACCAGGGAACTGCTATCTGACGTCTGGTATAATCCCAACTAGCAGGTTCCCGGCGAGTCCTGTCCGGTGTACTCATAACCCAATGAGCACCTGTATACATCTTAGGTGAACCAATTGACACCAGTGGCTTGTGAGACCGGCCACCGCCCCTTGTCGGGGTCTCGACTGTATACACTAGTCTACTAATGGAGTATCGATGCCCAGTCTCGAAACTCTCACGACTAGGGACCTTTTAAGGATGTGCTTATAGACCCCAGCTCCCACGTATATGATCGCCATCATACTGCTGGCCGTCAAGCAAGAATCCTAAGGGCTCTATCAACGTGCAATAGTGATCAGTAATGTCACCTAAAGCAGTACACGATGATAAAGATAAACCAGATAGCATACTATCATCTTGAGTAAGACTGTCCTACCGGAATAGGTCCTCCCTCAATCATTGCAATCACGTGCCTGTGATCCAATAATTGACTCTGAGGGCACTATCTCCAACAATCTCCCACTTGCACTCAAGGCTAATTATTGCGATGTCGCATACTCACAGCCCGTGTGATACCGAACACCCAACTCCTCTACTAGTCAGTCTCACAAAGCTCGTTTGCGAAACTATTGCGTTCGAGGAATAGCCTCAGTGAGTGGATCCGCTGTGATGTTTCTTTCTATGTCTCTCTAAATCTCAAGTTCACGGAGAAAGCCATCTCCCGAAATGAGCAATACCTGTCTTAGAATGTGTCTGGATGTCTGATGGGACCTCGCTCATAAATGAACTCCAAATCCAAACTTCTTAGACTGTATCGTCAACTTAACTTAATCAGTATCCTGCACCATGCCTCCCTCAGTATCCACCTGGACCACCTGTCCAAAATACTGCCCCTCATCAGAGGGAAAACACTAACTCTGACAGCCACTCAGCCATCCAGGTCACCTTGGAAGCCTGGAATGATAACTGTCTCCCGAAGGAGAATGCCGTTATCATATCCCTAGAACATCCACCTATGTTCTAAAACTGCTTTCGACTGTTTCTCCAGGATTGGATCAATATCAACTTATTGTATCTACTGCAAGAGCAACATCTGGTGTGGTACTTGACATCTCATGATTGACTCAATTGCCTAAGCAAGTGATATGCCAATCATGCACATCCCTCTCCCCTTTAGTCTGTAAGACACCTTTAGAGAGGGTGACTCCATCACCTGCAGGTACACTACCGTGCCAGGAGTCGTCCATTCTAAATACTCATAGAATGCTGTCTAAGTACCCAGATTGGGAAACCACCCAAATCTAGATCTAAAACCATAAATCTAGTAACTGGAATGTCAGATATAATATCCAAGTCCTTTGCGGAGAAACCACTGTGTGACAACCAAAGTTTAACCGATCGTAGTATAGGAATATCACTTCCTACTCTGTGTATGTCATCAAATACCAGGACATCACACCCTACTACCTTCTTAACAGATCCACCCCTATTCTGACGAAGTCAAACCTATGACTGTCACATCAGAAATAGATGATCTATCTCCGCTATATCTACTTTAGTCTATAAATAGACACAAGCCACTTGTCCACCAATGCTTCCGCTGCTCCCACTGACTACGACAACCCTCTAGCAGAGTCATATAGACGTACACTTCTAAAGCCAGTTTAGAATGACGCTGTACTCATCCTCCTGCCGGGTCTCACAGTCTGGAGCAACAGCAATAGAAAGTCTGGGTAAACAAGAACCTCCCTGCCACCGTCCTTGAGCATACCGAAGTACCTCTCGGGCGCCTGAGGTTACCCACCATATCTGCGGAGTTGCCAATGGAATGTCAAACTAGATTGAATCTTTAGTAATCGTTTGCGGTTCTGGAATCACTTCCAGTTCTACCATACTCCCTCTACTGTTTTTTGAAAATAATCCATTTCTTTTAAAATTGTGGCGAGTGAAGAACAATATCACTATTGATCTTCCAGATGGTAGAAAGTCAACCCATTTCATAGCCCGGGTCAACCCACAAACAGCCATTACAGAAACGTGCCTTGAGTTGTCCAGTATCTGGTTTTAAGCATAAGCCGGACAACTCCCCGTACCTTAACAATGTCAAGATATGAACTGTTCTATATCCAATATAGAAACAGAGGCACTGATTTAAATGGAACCAGATTCAAATCATGCAGCTGTCTCCAGTGCATGTCACCTAAATGGAAGGAGGCCGATCAGCGTTACTCAACTTAGGAGACCTTCCAATTATGAGTAACCTGAAAGAGAAGCATGCTCTCTTAACCATTACTATCAACTGAATACCATACACAAGTATCTACATCTTCGATCACCTTGAAGAATCCTGATACTTGCAACATCTGGTTCTCTACTTTATTCATACACCTATAACTTCTCAAAACTTAGACCCTGTGTTTCTACGAAACACCTGTCTAAGAACTAGAGAAGTCATAAGTAAACCGAATATAGTACGAGGACCAACCCCTCCATCCTAATGGACGCTGGACAATATACAATACTCTGTATAAGTCCCCTGAGTGTAATAACTCATTTCCTGTGTGTCGTATGTTGAAAACTGTACTTATGATTAAGAAGAATTACACTGCTGTTTAATGCTCCTTACCTAATCATCCACTGATATAGGTAAATGTCACCGACATAATTTCAAAAAGTTATATCTCGCTCTATAAAAATAGACGTACAGATATATCAATTTGAAATTGGTGCATAACAACGGATATTCAAAACCAAATATTTGTCGTCCAGCAAACAACCCAGTTGACTTCCTCAAATATCACCGATTACAACGAATCCCGATATAATGAGGATGATCACCCAATTCCCAATAACTTACTCCCACTCATCATTTGTAAAACCATACAGATGTGAGAATCAAACCTGGTAAATACATACCCTGGAGCAAGTGTATAATTGGGAAATCTGTTTTCTTTTAACAGTACACAGTGAAACTGAAACATTGAAATATTTCGATGGGGTATGCTGGTATTCCTAGTAATGCCTCTTCCATTATCCAGATTCACAACTGTAACCGTAAAATTCTTTGCCATCTCTCCAAATCCCTTTATATGTCTTTAGTCATTACCTTCTGCACACCCCTTTAGGCCAAATGGTTTTCTTCCTTCCCTACCGTTCGGCACCAGCCTATGGTTTGGAAGAAGACTATCCAATAAGCATAATGGGTGTACTGTCCTGATCCTAGGAGCACTCGCAATGCGAGAGAGGGTGAAGATAAAAGACAACCGAATAAACCTTATTCCTATTTCTCCTGAACCAGAATCCATCCCCGAACTGGAACAAGTTCCTTTCGAGTTCGTATATAACCATACGATGGAATATCCAAATAAACTGTGGATCTTCGTAGTGATACGGAGTGTCCTGGAGAGATACAAAGGTGATTTAGGATCGGCGAAGAAATACTTGGTTTGGTCGTGAATAGCAGTCGCAATTTACTTTGCCCTCTTACTAATCCCTTTCTTTGTCTTTACCTAATACCTTCTGTACACCATCGTTGTGCTAATTGGTTTTCATCATTCCCCACCATTTGGCACCTGCCTATGGTTTGGAAGAAGACTGTCCAATTTGCATAATAGGTGTACTATCTCCTAAACCAAGGAGTACTCGCAACTTAAGAGAAGGTAAAAGGAAAAGACAATTGAATAGTCCTATTCGTTTTCTCCAGAACCGGAAACCATCCTCGAATTCCTTCGAGTTCGTATATAACCATACGATGGTTTTGTCCAATGGAAGTGGACGTTCGTAGTAATACGGGGTGTCCTGGAGAAAAGGGTAAAAGTAGGAGTGGCAATGAGGTATGCAACTCTGACAATCCAAAAGCCAGTGTTATAAGAAGGTTCGGTTAACTTAGTCACTGAGTCAAAGTCTAGGGTTGGGTCATGGTTGCTGCTAAAGAGAGAGAGAAAAGAAACACTCAGCGTGCACTCTAACCTAAATCAGAATGGTTGTCACTTTATCTAATCAGGAAACCTCCTACTGTAACCTCAAATTCTTCTCCAAACCTGAAAGAAGAATTAGCCGGGATCACCCGAGGAGTAAACCAACTCATCAGTGGGAATCGGGATCCAACTATCATCGCATGATAACTTGACAGAATCCACTCAAGTCACCACACTCCAGAAGGTATGCGCATGCCTAACAAGTTTCAGTTTCTTTAGAAACTCCTGATGTGATTTTTACCCCTAGGACCCAAGTGACCTTGACGAATAATCAACAAATCAAAAGGTCCTAGTCAAGTTCAACCCGTCATTATCTTGATTGTGTTAAACCCACCCGCACGACCCTTGACGAATAATCAACAAAGTCGTACGACTGTCCTAACCAATCCACATATCCATGCGACAGAAAGCATTACAGAGCTACCGCACACTACGCCTCGGCAAATAGCAACGACAAACGCAGCGCGAATACTAAGCAATACTAATCCGAAATGACGGAGGGCTGCGAATGGTTTTTGGAGAAAAACCTTTAACGTAATGAACTTGATATTGTTGAAGGAACTGCATAACTTTTTATAAAAATATAGTGACGAAAACCTTTGCTAAAGAGGTCGCTCCCGGTGAAGGAATCTCGGCTCTTTCCCCATAGAATGAGGTGCAGGATATTCCAACTGAATACCACGATGCAAAGAAAAAAGTAATCGGCTATAGTGAAGTTATTGCCCTGACGCAAACTTCTGTCCAAAGGGTCACTCCCGGTGAAGGGATCTCGGCCCTTCCCTCGTCGACTGAGGAGCAGGATATTCCAACTGAATACCACTGTGCAAAACAAAAGTGAACGCCGTTGCAATAACAGCTTTTTGAAAAGGTGTTCCAACAACATCAGAATAGGTTTGTTTAGCTTGCATTGATCCAAATCAACGCAGTCCCATCAATTGATCACACCACAAAAGAACGAAAATAATCATGTACGTATATGCTATCCGCATTCGCCACTGGGCCCCGTCATCACCCGTTAGGTTACTTAACTAACGACAGAGCGAGGACTGGACTAGCGCGGATGCAAAACATATACAACATCTACTAGTATATATATCAATATATAATATTTCGCTCAAGGCGTGATAAAATGCAACATCACAGAAATGTACAGCATCACAGAACAATACAGATATCTGGGATCCCCGGGTTTCATAGAGCCGCTACTGAAACCCGACGTTCCCCTGGTCGTGTGGATAGCCTGTGCAATGAAATCCTAGACCCCTACGGGCGCGGCAAGTTACCCGCCAAAACCTGAAGCGAGGCAGCCCCCTTCAGCAACGTAAATGGACCACCCAGCACTTCACGGAATCCGGTAACTTGGGCACCCCTCCTTGGGTCAACCTGTACCCCCTACGAGTGTGGAGAATAGCCCTGCCAATTCAAGAGTAAAGCCCCCTCCGTCTCAATGCCATGAGATGCGGACCCGTTGCCCTCTATAACCCGGCTATCCGTGCACCCCTCCGCGGGGTAATCCTAGTACAGAAAGTAAAATATACATACAACGGGTACATCGACCTCGACCTGGTCGTGCCCCAAAAGAATAATACAAACAGGCAGTGACGGCAGTCCACATGTCGGACGCTCGTCCCGCAATATCAAATGTACATATAAAACAAAACTGTACTAACATTGCATCCAGGCTATCTCCCACGACCAATCCGCAACAACACAGCATAAACACAGAATATCAACGTGAATGTCACGTTCGCAAATCCGTCTAACCGGGCTATAGCAGTTAGACAGGATTTACCGATCAAGTGACATTCACGATCGCAGATATAATGTAAATACTGTGAACTAATATGTTTGAAACATTTGATCGATCAAATATTACCAAGTGGGCCCCAAAGCATTACTGTAGCACATAAAGAAATTCTGGGCCCAAACAAAATATACCAAAACCTCTATTTTCAGCCCAAAAGCCCACTGCAAAAAATTGGTGAAGTGAAGCCAACATCCTGCGGCGGAACCACGGCCAAATAGGGGTTATGGCCACAGTTCCGCGGTCGTATGGAAGGATCAAGTTACCAAAATTTTACATTGTTCTTAGGATTCTATGCACATCATTCTGCAATAATCTGAAAAATTTTTGGAGCCAAAAAATTTTCGACAGAAACTGATATGCATGAAAACACGGTTTTGGAATTTTTGTCCGATCGGAAATGTAAACACATTAGACCAAGCTAGACTAGGTTAATGGCGAGGCTCTGATATCATGTTGCGCCACGGCAGCGCCCCGGCCTTCTACTCGAGGCCAAAAAGCGGAATCAAAAATTTTCTTAACTTTAAACCGGCGCTACCGCGGACAATAAACCTGGATCGTAACCATTAACCTAATGCTAGCTATCAAGAGAAAGGGGTAGAGAGCTATACCGAGCGATCCGTGTCCTTCGGTCTTCGTCTCCACTCCAATCTCCCGCGGAGTCTCCGTCCGTCACCTCCTAGTCGGAAAGGGCACCACGTAGAAGGATTCTTTTACGGGCTCCCACCTCTGGACCGAGGCAACTCGGGCGCGAAGTTGGCTAGCCGACGCGCCCAAGGAATGCTGTAGGCAAGTGTAGAAACCATGTCTCTTGGGGTTATATGAAGTTGCCTTTGGTGATGGAGGAATGAAGAACTTTGGAGAGGGTTTTTCCTTTTGTTGCGTGAATGGAATAATGAGATAGCTAAAAAATGAGAACAAAAATAATCTCCCTCTAACTCTCTAGTGGCCGGCCCCCCCTTATGAATGGTGGAGGAGAGAAAAGAAAAAAGCACAAGGGAGGTGAGTGTAGGAAACAAGAAGGGGGTGACCACAACCAAAGCAAACCTCACATCATTAAACAAATCAATCTCTTCTCATTAACCATCACAATAAATGCAAGTGATAAGAAGGAAAAAGAATCTCATCATGATGCTACCATTTTACAAAGGACTCTCTCCATAAATGTTATTTGCACACTTGCAAATAACCCCCTCCATCACAAAAGTCCGGCCGTGAAGGAACAAAGGAAAACCGGCCGGAACGGAATACAAACTGGCAACTTCAGAAAACTGATCCCGTAATAGAATACAGGAAAACCCCGCGACTGCATATACATGCCCGCATTTGTATTCCCACTGAACACAAATGCAAAGAGACAAAATCTACACTGTCTAATACTAGGATCCGGCTTAAGCCAAAGCCGGCTAGTAAAAACCGTCCTATCACGATCCGTGCAATACCGCACGTATCTGATCGAACCCTGCCATATCTCCATACGGCCTCTACAGCGTTTCGCCCGAAACCTGAGTAACTGTGTGTGGTGGACTCTAAAGACTCGTCAATACTATGGTTGTGGATTTAACCACTAGCTCGTCAGAGGTATTAGCCATACGTGACGGGCCACCAGCTATTGACCAAAAGGACGTCGATGAGCGAACTCATCCAGACACCCTACTGAGCCTGTCAGTGACAATATCCGTACAGTCCGGTCCGTTCGTCTATGAGTATCGCATGGCGGGCCTAGGGGGTTGGTAAAAGTCAGATCCCCAAAAGCGGTACAAGTCATGTCGGAGTGAAGCCCAGAACACCCTGAGATACAACTGGAATACCTACCAGTAAATCTCCTGCCTCGGCCGAGGGCTTTATGTAATGGCTCTCCTAGACACAGGGTGATCCCACTCCCAATACCGGGAGAGACGAACCCCTGCAGATCCGCTCACTGCCTCCATGTGGCTCGGGACTGTACCCAACTAAAACCTGTTTGCACGACTCCTTTGAGCCATGGTAGGGTAGTAATCAAAGCACAGTGGGAACTCATACGAGACAAATGAAGATCTCAGGTCGATAAACTAACCTGTACACATGTCACCAGGGAACTGCTATCTGACATCTGGTATAATCCCAACTAGCAGGTTCCCGGCGAGTCCTGTCCGGTGTACTCATAACCCAATGAGCACCTGTATACATCTTAGGTGAACCAACTGACACCAGTGTCTTGTGAGACCGTCCACCGCCCCTCGTCGGGGTCTCGACTGTATACACTAGTCTACTAATGGAGTATCGATGCCCAGTCTCGAAACTCTCATGACTAGGGACCTTTTAAGGATGTGCTTATAGACCCTAGCTCCCACGTATATGATCGCCATCATACTGCTGGCCGTCAAGCAAGAATCCTAAGGGCTCTATCAACGTGCAATAGTGATCAGTAATGTCACCTAAAGCAGTACACGATGATAAAGATAGACCAGATAGCATACTGTCATCTTGAGTAAGACTGTCCTACCGGAATAGGTCCTCCCTCAATCATTGCAATCAGGTGCCTGTGATCCAATAATTGACTCTGAGGGCACTATCTCCAACAAAAAGCCGCATGGATTTAATAAACCTGATATTATTTTTTAAACATTGGGAGTTGCGATTTTTCTCGTGATATGATACATGTGTCGTCCACCATTGGTTTTCTGTTAGTTTTCGAGACCCGTTTCGAGGAGTTGGATGAACCGTCTTGTGTACATGGTGGGCCCGATAAGGTATCCCGGGGCAAGAAGATTGAGTTGTAGACGATGAGCCTGGCAGGGGCAGACTACCTACCGATGATTATTGGCGCTGCGGATATCCAGAGGAAACCGACCGTGGTCGTAAGATATTGAGATATTGATACTTTGAGATGGGCCAGCCGGACGGCTGGGGCCCGAGATATTGTGATACCGATACTTGAGATTTTGCGATAGTCGTTTGAGGTGTCGATGCTGGACATGGATTTCTGTTGATTCCATTGATATTACTTCAGATACTTCACAGGAGCTTTTCTAAGATGAAAATGATGTTTTTCTCACATAAATATATTTAGATCTCGGGTTAAATTGATTCATGTTGCATACCTGCCAGTACATTATGCTAGACTAGTATTTAAATTGATTCATGTGGCATACCTACTAGTACATCATGCTATATCAGTATTGTTGAGTTGTGACACTTTGCGTACTTGTTTACGATAGCCTTTATAGATTTTACTTATTACTCACGAGTTGGCAACTCACCCCCGTTGTGCCACAGCCTTTTGCAGGTCCGTTCCGTCAGCACTGTAGCGGTGGACGCACTTGCTCCTTTTGCTTGGATTTGAAACTTTTGCTCGTAGGTGGGTTGTGAGATTATTTTGTTTCCACCTTGTATATTTATTGTATCTAGAGTACTCCATCTACAGTACCTGCTACTTATACTGATGTATATTGACCTAAAGACGAGACAATAAGATTTGTGGACTTATATGTTGTTTCTCTGGGTCGAGCTCACTTGAGCCGACATGATGCTTTTTACTTGTGCTTTTTATGCTTATTTTTGCACATTGATGATCTACATTGCGTGAGATTTGAGTCCGCTTCGGCGAAGAGCTAGCTCCCGCTTGGGGATGCCTTATTCAGGTTATATGGTTATTCGTGATTTGTACCCATTTTGGGGCCGGTTTTTTCAAAGGAGACTCTGCCGAAATTTTTGGAAATTGGGATGTTGTTTTAAAAGATTTTGATGTTACTTATTTGGTTTTCCTTCACTCGATTACTTAAATGGGTTTTGATTTCTGGGCTTTGGCTTACTTAGATTACGTACGCCTCGAGACGTTTCGTAATTTAAGTGCCAGTCACGTTCCGTACTTTTCGTGTCGTGACACCTGCTCATACTCCTGCAAATCCAATCAGTAACACTACCGTACTTTCCGGTCTCTTTATCTGATATGTCGCATATCTCATCTTGGGGTGGTAAATGTCAGACCCTAGTAACTCGATAAGTCATGCCGATATGAGGCTCATAACGGGTCGAGAAACTACTGATAACACTTACCCGTATATCTCTGAAGCAGCCCTGACTAGGGACATCCTGTGATAGCCAATCGAGCACAGCGCAACATCAACCCCCAATACCGGGAGAGACGAAACCCCCTCCTATGGCTCATTTCCTCTATGTGACTCGGGACTGTACCCAAAAACCACCTTTTTGCACGCTCTCCTGACTGTGGTATGGTGGAAATAAAAGCACAGTGGGAATCACAAAAGACTCTATGACGATCTCGGGTCGACAGACTAACCTGTACCAGTGTCACCAGAGAACTGTCATCTGACGTTAGGTATAATACCATCTAGGAGTTCTTGGTGAGTCCGTCCAGTGTACCTAGTCTCCACTGAGCACCCGTATACCATCTCTGATGTCAAACATCAATGGATATGGGATCATCCATCGCCCATCTATATGGGTCCAGAAGATATACGCTGGTCTACTCTGGTATATCGATGCTCTGTCTCGATACACCCACGACTAGGCACATTAAAGGATGTACTCATGGACTACCTTTGTCCCGCTAGTATGATCCGCATCATAATCCAGGTAGTCAAGTACACCTCCTAAGGGCTTTATTAACATGTAACAGACAGATAATCGGTGTACATGTTAAGATAAAGTGTAACCAGATAGCATACTATCATGTCGAGCAAGAAAGTCCTCCCTATGTATGTCCAAGCATCCACTATAATATACATCATATGTACAATAATGGCCTCTAGTGCATACGTAGAACTAACATAGATGACATGCACTTAATAGAAAGAGATCTTCCTATACTACGATCGGTCATACTGTGGTTGTCACAAAGATTTTCTCTACATAGGATCTGAATAAAATATCAGAGATTCTATGACTAGATCTATGGTTTTAGATCTAGATTTGGGAAGTGTCCCAACTTGGGTATTTTGACACTATTCTAAATTGTTTTAGAATGGACGAATCCTGACGTGGTGGTGTACTCGTAGGTGATGGAGTCACCCTCTCTAAAGAGATGTCTTCTAGACTGATGAGGAGAGGAATTTGCATGATTGACATATCACTTGCTTAGGCAATTGAGTCAATCATGAGATGTCAAGTACAACACCAGATATTGATTTTGCACAGGCTGTAATAAGTATATATTAATCCAATCCTGTAGAAACATTGGGAACCAGTTATGAACATAAGTGGATGTTCTTGGTATATGGTAACGGCAACCTCCTTCAGGAGGCGGTTATCATTTCAGGCTTCCAAGGTGACCAGGATGATAGAATGACTGTTAGAGTTATAGTTTTCTCTCTATTGAGGGGTAGTATGTTGGACAGGTGGTCCAAGCGGATACTGAGGAAGGCATAGTGCAAGATACTGATTAAATTCAGTGGCTGATAAAGTCTAAGAAGTTTGTTGGATTTGGAGTTCATTTGTGAACAGGGTACCATCAGATATCTAGACAAATTCTAAGACAGGTATTGCTCATTTCGAGAGATAGTCTTTCTCCGCGAAGTTGAGATATAGAGAGATAAAGATAGAAACATTGGAGCGGATCCACTCACTGAGGCTTTTTCTCGAACGCAATTGTTTCACAAACGAGCTTTGCGAGACTGATTAGTAAAGAAGTTGGGTGTTCGGTATCATACAGGCAGTGAGTATGTGACACCGCAATTATTAGCCTTAAGTGCAAGTGGGGAATTGTTGGCTATAGTGCCCTCAAGGCAATTATTATAATCGCAGGCAGGTGATTATGATGATTGAGGGAGGACCTATACAGATAGAACGGTCTTACTCAAAATGATAGTATGCTATCTGGTTTGTCTTTATCATCATGTACATGCATTATGTGATATTACAGATCACTATTACATGTTGATAGAGCCCATAGGATTCTTACTTGACTACCAGCATTATGATGGCGATCATATACGTGGGAGCTGGATGGTCTATAAGCACATCCTTAAATATCCCTAGTCAAGAGAGTATCGAGATTGGGCATCAATACTCTAGAGTAGACTAGTGTATACTTATCGAGACCCTGACGAGAGGCGGTGTTTGGTCTCACAAGCCATCGGTGTCAGTTAGTCATGTAAGATAGTATACAGGTGCTCATTGGGTTATGAGTACACTGGACGGACTTGCCGGGAACATGCTAGATGGTATTATACCTATTGGTAGATAGCAGTTCCTAGGTGACATGTGTACAGGTTAGTCTGTCGACCTGAGATCGTCATTTGTTTCGTGTGAGTTCCCACTGTGCTTTGATTACTACCCTACCACGGCTCAAAGGAGTCATGCAACCGGATTTTAGTTGGGTACAGTCCCGAGCTACATGGAGGCAGTGAGCGGATTGTCGGGGATTCGTCTCTCCCGGTATTAGGGGTTGATGTCGCGAGGTGCACGGGTGGCCATCACCAGAAATCCTTGGTCAAGGTAGTGGAGAATTACTGATTTGGATCAGTAGTTTTTCAGTTGGTGATGGGCTTCATACCAACACGAAATATCGAGTTATTAGGGGTCTGACTTTATCCACCCCCTAGACTCGATATGCGACACTCTTAGACGAACAAACCGAACTGTATGGAGATTGTCACAGATAGGCTTAGTAGGAGTTCGGATGAGTTTGCTCGTCGGCCTTCCTTTCGCTCAATACCTGGGTAGCCGTTACGTATAGCTAGTGCCGCCGATGTGCTTATGGTTAAACCCACTGCCAGCGTATTGACGAGTTTTTAGAGTCCCACACAGAGGGTTTCCCTGCTTCGATCATATACGTTCACTAATGCACGTAACATGATTCGTACGGATAATACTAGTGGGCTTTGGTTTATGCCGGATTCTAGTATTATATTATTGGATTATTTTCGTCTCTTTGTATTCCTATTTTTCGGAATACGGATACGGGTATGTATATACGGATGATGGGTATTCTTGTAATTTATTACAAGGTGCTTCTAGAAGATGACACCTCATTTAGTTTTTAACTATTTAGGATAAATAGTTAATGAGGTGGAGGATGAGAGTTTGATTGGCTTTAAATGAAGCATGGCTCACTTGTTGACTCATAGGGTGACTCATGAGTAGCTATTGTGGCATGCTTGATCTTTATTTGGTGTTGTGAGATTTTTTGTTATGCTTGAGTTTTCTTGAGTTCAAAAGACTTAGCCATTTTTCCATGGTTGCTTCATGCTAACTACACTCTCATCTCCTCAAGCTTCTTCTTCTACCTCCACTCTAAAAGTCTCATGTGTTGAAAAACCTAGGGTGTTTGGAGACAAATTAATCTATCATTAGACTCTACATCCTCTAGGCTATCTAGTTTAGCAAACTAGGTATCCTAGTTACCTCAGCTATGAGGATGGAGCTCGAACTACAAATTCTCAGGTGGATCATCTTTGATGGAGGGAGACCGACGATCAAGCTTGATCATGGTGTCCTCTAGGAGCTTAGGAAGATGGTAGAAGACCGAAAGATTTAGATCATTCGGTATAACCATTCTAAACTCCTCTTTAGTTTGCTAGCTTTAGTTTATGGAAGATCCGGGTTATATGGTTGTTCTAGCGCCAGTTTTGAAAATTTTTGTTCCGCAAATGGTCACGGTAGATGGCCACGGCGCTGGCATAACCCAACATATTTTCCCCACTATTGTTAAGTACTAAAAGGTGTTTATGGTAATTATAGAACATATGAGGGTTTATGTGTAAAATGTTTATTATCATATGTTTCTACATTATAATTAACATAATGACGGAAAATATATGCATATAATATTTATATAAAATCTTAGTAATTAAAATATTCATATCATATCAAATATTTCTAATCAATATTCTTAACATATTAAATCACATAAATGATTAGGATAACATCTCAAAAATACCAAATGCTACTAATGTTAGTGATATATGCCCAAGAGGCCATTATTGTATCATACTGATTTGTATATTACTTAAAGGAAGCATGGGATATTTATAGTTGTATTGACGGTCTTGCTCAAAATGGTAGTATGCTACTTGGTTTGTTTCTACCTCAATATGTACATGTGTTTCTTTTAGCATATCGTTTATACATATTGGTAGAGCCCTTAGGATCATTGCTTGATTACCAGCGTTGTGATGGCAGTCACATAAGTGGGGGTTGGATAGTCTATAAGCACATCCTTATACAGGTCCCTAGTCATAGGATTATCGAGACGGGGCATCAATACTCCAGAGTAGACTAGTGTATACGCTTCTCATCCTACCAGGGGAGATGGTATGTCCCACAGCCATTAGTACATCGTACTAGAGATAGTATGCAGGTGCTCATTAGGTTATGAGTACACTGGATAGGACTCATCGGGAACTGTTGGTGGGTATTATACCTATCGTCGGGTAGCAGTTCCCAGGTGACATGAGTACAGCTTAGTCCGTTGACTTGACACTGCTACTTCGCCTCCAGTGTGTTCCCACTTACTTTGATTAATACCCTACCATGGCTCAAAGGAGTCGAGCAAACAAGTAGTAGTTGGGTGCAGTCCCGAAGCACTTGGAGGCAGTGGCAGTTAAATAGGATTCGTCTCTCCCGGTATTGGGGGTTGATATCACACTGTGTTTGGAGAGCCATTACACAGAGTCCCTGGCCAGGGTAAGCAAGATTTACTGGTAGGTATTCCAGTAGTTTCTCAGGGTATTTTGGTCTATACTCCGACACGACTTATTGCGCTATTAGGGGTTTGACGATTACCGCCCCCTAGGCCCGATATGTGATACTCTTAGACGAACAAACCGGACAGTACGGAGATTGTCACAGACAGGCTCAATAGGAGTTCGGATGAGTTAGCTCATCGGCCTTCTTATTGACAGATACCTGGGTAGCCGTTACGTGCAGATAGTACCGCTTGCGGCTTGTGGTTAAACCCACTGCCAGCGTATTGTCGAGTCTTTATAGTCCCACACAGAGAGTTTCCATACTCGGGCGAAATATGTAGAGGCCGTATGGTTTTACGGCAAGGCTTCTATCATGTACGTGCACTTCTGCGTGTATGATGTTCGGGCGGATAATACAAGTGGGCTTTGGTTTAAGACAAATCCTAGTATTGTATTGATGGATTTATTTCGTCTCTTAGTATTTGTATTCTTCGGAATGCGGATGTGGGTATGTATATACGGATAAGGGGCATTCTCGTAATTTATCGAGAAACCTTCAAGAAGTGGACACCTAATTAGGGTTTGATTTATTTATTGAATTAAACTTAATTGGGTGGAGGAATGAGGTGGAGTTTTACATTGAATCTAGTTTGGCTACGTAGTGACTCATGGCTATGATTCACCATGAGATATTTTGTGAAGCTCATGAGATATTTGTGTGAGATATTATATCTCCTCAATTATCATATATGCTTCATTCTTTATGAAAAGGCAGCCATCTCTTTTCAAAGCATACACACACCACTCTCACTTCCTCAAGTTTTCTTCCACTTCTTCCTCATAACCCTATACCTCTCATGAGTTAAGAAACCTAGGGTTCAAAGAGACAAACTAATCCATCTTCACTCTCTAAATCACCTAGGCCATCTAATTTAGCGAGCTAGTTGCCCTAGTTACCTCGGATTTGAGGTTGGAGCTCGGATTATAGACTCTCGGGTGGATCGTCTTTGACTCGAGGAGGCCGGCGAGGTTGCCCGTTCCAAACGATCCTTGGATCTTGTGATGACGAGGAGGAGGACAACGACTAGAAGACCCGAAAGACTTAGTTTTGTGAGCTATAACTTTCATCCGAGTAGTTAAACCTCACACAGTAATTTGTTAGCTATGGTTTAGCATTGATCCTGGAGTTCAAGTCCGTGTTGCGAGCTTTGAAAAATCGTTTTTTGAAAATTCTGCCTCCCCGCGGATACGCGGGGTGCGCGATATGGACTTACAGTGGTATCAGAGCCTACTAAACCATAACTAACTGTTTAGACGTATTTTAAAACTACGAAATCGAAATAACTCCGAAAAACGAAACCAAAACTCCAAGTTTCTGTCAATTTTTCCCGAGCCTCTAAATTTTTTTAAACAATTGCTGAGTGCTCCTTTGCTCGTGAGATGAACACACAACAAAAAAGAGACCATTTGACTATAGCATGGCCAGCCACATTAGGGAAATTCCCGATGTCACCGGTTTTGTAATGGTGTTATTTCTTGAATTTTGTTCTGTGTTCAAGTTACCTGGATTTAGGGTTTTAAGTGTTGTTTGTTTTTGCCAATTTTAGATATATTGTTATCTTTTTACTGTGGAAATACAGAGTGTTTCGAAGTCACAGTTTTAACGTCGTTTAAAGTTTTAAGTTGTGATATATGTGTTTGGAAACGTCGACTAATTGCTATACGTCGATTAGTCGGGGTTGCACATATCTGTGTTGTTGTTCTTGTGGTTTGTGTATATGAACTTATTGGATCGTCGTGGATGAATAGCCGGGGATGTAAGATGAGAGTTTTCTTTTCTTTAATTCGATGTAAATTTGTAAAATGATGTAATATTATTTTGCGGGGCACATCCGGGTTGAGGTTGTAGCCATCGTTGTATATTATTTCTTTTTACTATTTTCTGCTCCTAGGATAGACCCAAGGTGGGGTACACAAACTACCGCGTACTTTGAAGTGTCGAGTGGCCTACTCACTTTAATGAGGAAGGTTTCTTCACTTCGGGTATTTGACGGGTAGTTTGCCACACCCGTAGGGGTCTGGGGTAGGGTTTGGCTATTCATCACGACCGTGGAATCCGACTTTCGTTACAGGCTTAAACGAAACGCGGAATTCCCAGTATATCCAATATGTTCATCTGTGATCTGGATTGCCTATTATTGCGTGAGAAGAATGTATATATCTATATATCATATCAAGTAGGCGTTGCTTATGTTTTGCATCTGCGTTAGTCCAGCCTCCGCTCTGTCGTTAGTTAATTAACCTAACCGGTGATGACAGGGCCCAGTAGCGAATGCGGATGGCATAAGCAGATGTTATATTTTTGTTTTTCTCTG
The DNA here is from genome assembly GCA_030015575.1 of Agapanthus africanus. NCBI lineage: Eukaryota > Viridiplantae > Streptophyta > Magnoliopsida > Asparagales > Amaryllidaceae > Agapanthus > Agapanthus africanus. The sequence goes on from JASDDO010000031.1 coordinate 107,275,364, forward strand.
TAATGATAGGCGTAAATGATGGGACTACATTACATTAATGCAAAGCAAACAAACTAAAGATGAATCGTTGGAACAAATTTTTAAACCACTCGGATTTTTCAAAACAACAAACTTTTAAACCATTCATTTTAAAAGCTATCAGGTTCCTTCGATTATATCAAGTTCACTATGTTCACGGTTTCGCCAAAACCATTCATAGCCCTCTGTCATTTCATATGAGTATTCAGTAGTATTCAAGCTATGTTTGTTGACCTTCGCCAAGGCATAGTGTTTGGTAGCTGCTGGGTATTCATATGTAGTATAGATAGATGCGTTGGTTTGGGACAGTCTTATTACTTTGTTGGCCTTCATCAAAGGTATATACGGATGGGTTCAAATTAACCTGGACAATGATGGGCAGAACTTGACATGTGACTTATGATTTGTTAGCCTTTGTCAAGGTCATAAAAGCATGGGGCAAAAATCCACATCGGGAGTTTCTAAAGAAACCGAAACTTACTAGTGCTGCATACCATTTGGAGTGTGAAAATATTGGTAGGATTCCTTCATGATTATCACACAATGATATTTAGATCCCGATCCTACTGTGAGTATATACTACTCCTTGGGAGATTTTTCAGTTAACGATCAATGCTATAAACCAAGTAGGTGTCTAGAACGGTGTTAGCGGGGCTACGCCTCTAGGGAAAAGAGGTTATTTAATTAAGAAACTTCGTGAAAGCGTCGTAAAACCTCCCTCGAAGTACCGACACTAGCCTGGCAGAAAGGTTAAGCAAGTATTGTACGGTGAGATTAATCCTAAGTAATTATTCTTTGATGGTTTGAGGAAGTATTCGAGAGACAGTGGGAGCCATCCTGTTTAGATAAATTAAAAACCAATCTAAATTTGCAAGAGCATCATGCTAACGTGTTTCTTTTCTTTCTCCTAATTGTAGCGAACAGTTGACCGCGCCTAGGTTACATTTAGCTAATAAATTGACTGGGCCAGACTATATTGACTGGCAAGGGTTTGTCCAAATGTCCATTGCCTATGACAAGATGGACCACCTCATTACTACTCAATCCCCTGCCATCCTAGGACCAGTTTCCACCGTCACGGATAAAGATATCCATAAAACAAGGGAAAAGGATCGTACGAATGCCAAATGCCTCGTGTTGACCTCAGTAGATGGTGAAAACCATATGCAGCACGAGAAGATGGACTTAGCTTCTATCTTCCTCTATAACAAAGTTTTATATGGAGAGCAATCTTGTATCGCAAGATATGAGACCTCGAAAGAATTGCTTCAAGCGAGGTTGTCTATCGGGTCATCTGTAGGGGACAACATCCTTACAATGACTAGCTATATTGATGAGCTCACAGACCTGGAGACCACGTTGGAGAACCGGTCATATGCTGACTTGATTCTACAGTCCCTACCTTCTACTTACACCCTGAAAGAAACCGACACCCGCTCTGCTTAATGGGGAATCTTCCTCTTCTGCATCCAAGGTGAAAGAAAACGGTAAGAAGAAGAACACCTCCACAAAGCCGATATGCGGTGTCAGTGAAGTAGAGGGACAGGGAAGGGCAAAAGTTTCGGGGCTGACAGTAGGGAAGGAGGGATGTTCCTATTATCACGGGAAAGGGCATTGGCAGAGGGATTGCAGGGCTTTGAAAGCCAGAATCCAGGATCCAAAGCATGTTGTGGCTTTGACTTCTGGTGTGTTTGTAATTGAAAAATGTATGTCAATTAACTCTACTTTTTGGGTACTAAATACCGGATCAGGATCTCATATCTGTAATTCATTACAGATTTTGAGAAACCGTAGAGTTATCATGGTAGGTGATATGACTCTCAAGGTTGCTAACGGAATGAGCGTGGATGCTGAATCCGTAGGGGAATATCACCTAGGATTGACAAGTGGGAAGATATTGATTCTACATAACTGTTTGTATGTACCTAGTCTAGCTTGTAATATCATATTTGTATCCTTACTTTCTAAGGAAAGATATGATTTTACATTTGTAAGCGATGTGGTCCACATCCACCTAAATCAAGTTTTGATTAGATCAGGTACATTAGATAACGGAATATACGTATTAAATCAAGCTCAGGTTTTCAGTGTCCAGAACACACTTTAAAGAAAGTCTCTGGAATTAAATCAGGCTTTCTTATGGCATTGTAGACTGGGTCACATCAATGAAACACGATTGACGAAGTTACATAGAGAGGGATATTTGGATCCGTTCGAATATCAATCTTATGCAACTTATCAATATTGTCTTATGGGAAAGATGACAAAGACTCCGTTCACTGAACACGGAGTAAGAGCATGCGAGCTCTTGGGACTCATACACAGCGTTGTGTGTGGTCCAATGTCTATACATGCGCGAAGTGGTTATTCCTACTTCATTACTTTTACGGATGATTTCTTTAGATATGGACATGTCTTCTTGATGAAGCATAAATCCGAGGCCTTTGAGAAATTCCGGGAATATAAGAATGAAGTGGAAAAACAAACATGCAAAAGTATCAAGACACTGAGATCTGATCGAGGTGGGTGGTGAATACTTGAGTGTCGAGTTCCTGCATTATCTAAAAGAGAACGGTATTCTCTCTCAACTTACTCCTCCATACACATCACAACACAACAGTGTATCGGAAAGGCGGAATCGAACCCTGTTGGATACGGTTCGTTCCACGATGAGTAACGCTGAGTTGCCGCGATCCATCTGGGTTATGCACTAGAATCAGCTGCATATCTTCTGAATAATGTTCCTACCAAGACTGTGCCTACCACACCATATCAGATGTGGAGTGGAAAAAAACCCTATCTTATGTACCTTAAGACATGGGGATGTCTAGCTTTTGTAAAAAAGCAGCATGCGGACAAGCTCGAGGCACGTTCAGTACTGTGTATGTTTGTGGGATACCCAAAGAACTCCAAGGGGTATTATTTCTATTGCGTAGAGGAACAAAAGGTCTTTGTTTCTCGTCATGGCCGCTTCTTGGAAACTAAATTTTTAGAAAATCAGAAAAGTGGGAACACAATAGAACTGGATGAAATTCCAGAACCACAAGCTATTACTGAAAGCTTGGTAGAACCAGAGGTTTCAGAAGAACTGGAAATCCCCGCGCCACTCCGCAGAACTAGTAGGTTTTCTCTTCTACCCGAGAAATATTATGGTTTTCTCATAGACCGGGATCGAGGGGATTGCATCATCGACGATGATGATCCAACTAGCTTCCAGCAAGCCATTCAGAGCAGAGACTCGATAAAATGGCTAGATGCAATGTGGGCCGAAATAGAGTCCATGTACACCAACAAAGTATGGAGTTTGGACATTGCTCCAGAAAGGGTAAAACCCGTAGGCTGCAAATGGATCTTTAGAAAGAAGATTTGTGTAGATGGAAAGGTTGAAACCTATAAGGCTAGACTTGTTGCAAAAGGTTTTCGTCAAAGACCTGGTTTGGACTATGATAAGACCTTTTCTCCAGTGGCTATGCTCAACTCCATTCGAATCTTTCTTTCCATTGCTGCCTTCCACAATTATGAGATCTGGCAGATGGACATAAAGACGGCTTTTCCAAATGGAAATTTAGAAGAGTGCGTCTATATGGATCAACCAGAGGGTTCATTCAGAGTGGGAGCAGCGGGAAAGTGTGCAAGTTGCTTAAGTCCATTTATGGACTAAAGTAGGCATCGCGGAGTTGGAACATCTGTTTGATGATACAGTCAAAGAATTCGATTTTATCAAAAATCCAGATGAACCATGCATATATATTAAGATTGTAGGAAGAACTGTGGTATTCCTCATCTTGTATGTGGACGACATTCTCTTATTAGGAAATGACATTCATATGCTACAATCAGTCAAAGGATTCTTGTCATAGAGGTTCTCTATGAAAGACCTGGGTGATGTCTCCTACATTCTGGGGATCCAGATCTATCAAGATAGATTTAAGAGGATGTTGGGACTATCACAGCCCAGGTACATGACACCATAATGAAAAGATTCAGTATGAAAGATTCCAAGCGCGGTAATCTACCGGCTTATCACGGAATCACCCTCTCCAAAGAGATGTTTCCCAAGACTGATTTGGAAAGGGCTAGCATGACATCTATACCCTATGCATTTGCGGTAGGCTTTATAATGTATGCGATGTTGTGTACCAGACCAGATGTTGCTTACGCACTAAGCGTGGTAAGCCGGTATCATACAAACCCAGGGGAGAAGTACTGGATAGCGGTAAAGAACATTTTTATGTACCTGAGAAGGACTAAGGAGATGTTCTTAGTGTATGGCGGAAAAGACCTCCAGATCAAGACCTTTGCTGACTCCAGCTTCAAGAGTGACAAGGATGACTCTAAGTCCATATCGGGTTATGTCTTTACCCTCAATGGAGGGGCGGTCTATTGGAAGAGCTCCAAACAGGACACCGTTGCTGACTTGACGATGGAAGCGGAGTACATAGCTGCTTGTGACGCCGCGAAGGAATCAGTCTGGATGAGGAAGTTCCTACAAGAACTTCAGGTGGTTCCGTCCATTGTCGATCCAATGCCTCTGTATTGTGACAACAACGGCGCTATAGCCTTAGCGAAGGAACCCAGGTCCCATCAAAATTCCATACACATTTTGAAGCGTTACCACCTGATCAGGGAGATCGTTGATCGCTGGGAGATTGAGGTGAGGAGAGTAGATAAAGAGTATAACACTGCAGATCCACTCACGAAGGCCATCCCTCAGACACAGTTCGAGAGACTAATTGAGATGATAGGTCTGCGATATGCCAATGCATGTCCTTAGTGCAAGTGGGAGATTGTTAGTGATACATGCCCAAGAGGCCATTATTGTATCATACTGGTTTGTCTATTACTTAATGGAAGTTTAGGATATTCACAGTTGTATTGATAGTCTTGCTCAAAATGGTAGTATGCTGCTTGGTTTGTTTCTACCTCAATTTGTGCATGCGTTTCTTTTAGCGTATCGCTTATACATATTGGTAGAGCCCTTAGGATCTTTGCTTGATTACCAGCGTTGTGATAGAAGTCACACTAGTAGGGGCTGGGTAGTATATAAGCACATCCTTATACAGGTCCCTAGTCGTAGGATTATTGAGATGGGGCATCGATACTCCAGAGTAGACTAGTGTATACGCTTCTCATCCCAGCAGGGGAGTGGTCTGTCCCACAGCCATTAGTATGTCGTACTGGAGATAGTATGCAGGTGCTCATTAGGTTATGAGTACACTGGACTGGACTCGTCGAGAACCGTTGGTGGTTATTATACCTATCGTCGGGCAGCAGTTCCTAGGTGACATGAGTATAGCTTAGTCCGTTTACTTGACACTACTACTTCGCCTCGAGTGTGTTCCCACTGTACTTTGATTACTACCCTACCATGGCTCAAAAGAGTCGTGCACATAGGTAGTAGTTGGGTGCAGTCCCGAAGAACTTGGAGGCAGTGGTGGTTAGATAGGATTCGTCTCTCCCGGTATTGGAGGTTGATATCGCACTATCTTTAGAGAGCCATTAGACAAAGTCCCGGGCGAGGGCAAGCAAGATTTACTGGTAGGTATTCCAGTAGTTTCTCGGGGTGTTTTGGGCTACACTCCGACACGACTTATTGAGCTATTAGGCGTTTGACGAATACCGCCCCCCTAGGCCTGATATGCGATACTCTTAGACGAACAGAACGGACTGTACGGAGATTTTCATAGACAGGCTCAGTAGGAGTTAGGAAGAGTTGGCTCATCGGCCTTCTTATCGACAGATACCTGGGTAGCCGTTACGTGCAGCTAGTACCGCTTGAAGCTTGTGGTTAAACCCACTGCCAGCGTACCATCGAGTCTTTAGAGTCCCACACAGAGGGTTTCCCTGCATCGGGCGAAATATGTAGAGGTCGTATGGTTTTACGGCAGGGCTTCGATCATGTACGTGCACTTATGCGCGTATGATGTTCGGGCGGATAATACTAGTTGGCTATGGTTTAAGCTGGATCCTAGTATTGTATTGATGGATTTATTTCGTCTCTTAGTATTCGTATTCTTCGGAATGCGGATGCGGGTATGTATATATAGATAAGGGGCATTTTCGTAATTTATCGGGAAAGCTTCTAGAAGTGGACACCTAATTAGGGTTTGATTTCTTTATTGAATTAAACATAATTGGGTGGAGGAATGAGGTGGAGTTTTACATTGAATCTAGTTTGGTTACTTGGTGACTCATGGCTATGACACGCCATGAGATATTTTGTGAAGCTCATGAGATATTTGTGTGAGATATTATATCTCCTCAATTATCATATATGCTTCATGAAGGGTTTCCTTAGCACCACTACTAGGGTTTGGTAGCATCACACATGCCATATTAAAAATTTAGAGGATGCTAAAGAATCTATCCTAAGGATCAAACTAGAAAAGCTCGGGTAACACTAAAACTAACACAATCCACAAGTAGTAAAGTACTAGGTTTAGAGAATACAACCTTTGTAGGTCCCTTCGGTAGACTCCTTGGCTACTTGAGAGTTGGAAGAAGCTTTCTTGAGATCCTCCAAGTCCATGAAGATCCACCTGGAGTCCTGTTTGTCCATGCTCAAAGCTCCACTTGATCAAAATGATGAAGTTGAAGCTAAAACTTTAAACTAGTGGGCAAGAGTAATATAGAATGATGATGTGGTTTGTTTTCTCACTTCAAAACCCTAACTTGATCACTCTTTCACTCACTATCAAAACCTAGAGAGCAAGAGAGAGAGGAAGAAGAAGATGGCAATATGAGAGCTCAAGATAATGATAAAGCTTAGGATAAAAATGAGAAATGAATATATATATATTTTCCTCTTCTCATTCTTAACCCTAATTAATAAATATCTAGATATTTCTTTTGGAGAAAAAATGGCCATGGAAAAACAACTCATGGTTAACCCAAGGTTTAGTGTAAGAATAAAATAATCAACCATGAGTGATTATCCATTTCCATTAATCCAAAAATAAATATCAACATATTTACTAGTATGTGAGTCTTATATTGCCACCATCAAATGTATCAACAATCATGAAACATAAAGTGTATGCATGTATGTGTGCATGCACATCCGTATGTGCATCAATGTAAACATGTGCATACATGGATGCATACACCAAAAGACAAAAGGGTCTAATGTGAAAAGCTAATGGTCAATGTTAAATCAACACTTGATTTAACAAACTGGTCATATCAGATACGACCCGACCAATAGAAAACCGCCCGATTAATATACGGTATCACATACGCGCATTTAATCGGGTCCCCGCGCATATCTCATATGCACACCACATTGTTTCGCCTGGGCTAGGTAACTCCATTATGGGACTCTAAGATTCGTCAATACGTCGGCAGTGGATGATGATCATATCAAGCACACCCAAGCCGCAAGAGGTCAGCTAAATGTAACGACCACCCGGGTATTGAGCGATCAGAATAAAACAAGAGAACCTGTCACAACTCCCGTCAAGCCAACCGGCAGCATTACCGTACAGTCCGGTCTCTTCGTCAGATATGCTGCATATCAAGTCTAGGGATGGTAACTTAGACCATAATAACTCAATAAGTCGTGCCGACGATTGGTCTATAACAGATCGAGAAACTACTGATAACACTTATCAGTAAATCTCAACATTGACCAGGGACTTACTGATATAGCCAATCGAGCACAGCACAACATCAACTCCCAATACCGGGAGAGATGAAACACCTCCTATTGCTCATCGTCTCCATGTGTCTCAGGACTGTACCCAAAAGTCACATATTTGCATGACTCAGTAGAGCCGTGGTAGGGTGGTAATCAAAGTACAGTGGGAGAACACACAAGACTTTATGACGATCTCGGGTCTACAGACTAACTGTACCAGTGTCACTTGAGAATTGCTATCCGACGATAGATATAATACCATATAATAGTTCTCGGCGAGTCTGTCCATTGTACCCAGTCTCCACTAAGCACCCGTATATGATCTCAATGTCAAACTACAATGGATGTGGGAACATCCATCGCCCATCATATGGGTCTAGTATCATATACGCTAGTCTACTCTGGTATATCGATGCCCCATCTCGATACACTTACGACTAGGGACATTTCAGGATATGCTTATAAACTACAGACGTCCCAGCAGTATGATCTCCATCATAATCACAGTAGTCAAGCAAATATCCTCAGGGCTTTATCAACATGTGTAAATGAATAAAAGCATCATCAAGTCAACATGACAGATAAAGTAGAACCAGATAGCATACTATCATGTCGAGCAAGAATGTACACTGAATATATATACATGTATAAATACATCCACTATCATATAATGGCCTCTAGGGCATATATATATCCAACAATCTCCCACTAGCATTAAGGCCAGTTATTGGCGTATCTCATACCCAACATCTCAAAAAATCGCTCATGCTACGGCTGAGGGAGGGCCTTGATGAGTGGATCCACAGTGTTATTCTTTGTGTCTACTCTCCTAATCTCGATCTCGCGGCGATCTACAATCTCCCGAATCAAATGAAAACGCCTCAGGATGTGTCTGGACCGCTGATGGGACCTGGGCTCCTTGGCTAACGCCATAGCCCCATTATTATCACAATACAATGGTATTGGATCAATAATGGTTGGAACTACTCCTAGCTCCGAGACGAATTCCTCATCCAGGCGGCTTCCTTGGCGGCATCATTCGCAGCAATGTGCTCAGCTTCCATCGTAGAGTCTGCAACGGTATCCTGTTTGGAACTCTTCTAACTTACCGCCCTTCCATTGAGGGTAAATACAAACCCAGAGATAGATTTGCTGTCGTCCTTATCACTCTGGAAGCTCGAATCGGTAAAGGCCTCCATTTGGAGATCTCCATTACCATACACCAAGAACAATTCTTTAGTCCTTCGCAAGTACTTAAGAATATTCTTCACAGCTATCGAGTGATTCTCCCCTGGGTGTGATTGATACCTTCTTACTACACTAAGTGCATAAGCTACATCTGGGCGTGTACATAACATCGCATACATTATAGATCCTACGGCTGAAGCATAGGGTATAATGCTCATGCAAGCTCTCTCTTCATCGGTCTTTGGGAAAAAGTCCTTAGAGATAGTAACCCTATGGCAAGCGGGTAAGGCACCCCACTTGGAGACTTCCATACTAAACCATTTTAGGATGGTGTTAATGTTCCTGGTTTGGGACAATCCCAATAACCTCTTGGACCTATCCCTATAGATCCGAATGCCTAGAATGTATGTGGCATTACCCAGGTCATTCATGGAGAATCTTTGTGATAAGAAAGATTTGACCGACTGTAGCATAGAAATATCATTTCCTATCAAAAGAATGTCATCCACGTACAATACGAGAAATGTGACAGCTCTCCTTACAGCCTTCTTATAAACACAAGGTTCATCTGGATTTTTGATGAAATCAAACTCTTTGATGACATCATCAAAACAGATGTTCCAACTCCGTGATGCCTGCTTTAATCCATAAATAGATTTAAGCAATCTACATGCTTTCCCGCCGCTCCCACTGTCAATGAAGCCCTCTGGCTGATCCATATAAACTCATTCTTCTAAATCACCATTTAGAAATGCAGTTTTAACGTCCATCTGCCAGATTTCATAGTCGTAGTGAGCAGCAATAGCAAGTAGGATCCGAATGGATTTAAGCATGGCTACGGGAGAAAAAGTTTCGTCATAGTCCAGACCTAGTTTTTGATGAAAAACCTTCGCCACAAGTCTTCCCTTATAAGTCTCCACCTGCCCATCTACACCAATCTTTCTTTTAAAGATCCATTTGCACCCCACGGGTTTTACCCCAGGGGGTACAACGTCCAAAGTCCATACTTTGTTGGTGTATATAGACTCCATTTCAGATCTCATGGCATCCAGCCACTTCACAGAGTCTCCACTCATGATAGCTTGCTGAAAGCTGGTAGGATCATCATCCTCCATGATGCAATCTTCTCTATCACCATCAATGAGGAAACCGTAGTACCTCTCCGGTGGGCGAGAAGTCCTACTAGATCTACGGAGTGGCTGAGGTTCATTAGTTTCTACTGCAATAGCCGGTTCAACAAAGTCGTCATTTGTAGTTTGTGTTTCTATATCCTCTTCTAGATTTACCTCACTGCCATCTGTATCATTTGTAAAAAATTCTTTTTCTAAAAATGTGGCATACTGAGAAACAAACACTTTTTATTCCTCCTTGTGGTAGAATAGATATCCATATGAATTCTTCGGATATCCTACAAAATTACACATGACTGACCGTATCTGAAGTTTGTCCGGATTTTGCTTTTTAACATAGGCCGGACAACCCCAAATCTTAATTCGTTTAAGAGATGGTCTCTTCCCATGCCATATCTCATATGGCGTGGTAGACACGGTTTTGGTTGGGACCCTGTTCAGTAGAAACGCTGCAGTCTCCAATGTATGCCCCCAAAATGAAAACGGTAACTCAGCATCACTCATCATGGAACGAACCATATCTAATAGGGTCCGATTCCGTCATTCTGATACACCGTTGTGCTGTGGTGTGTAAGGAGGAGTGAGCTGAGAGAGAATCCCATTCTCTTTTAGAAAGTTTGCAAATTCAGTACTAAGATACTCACCACCTCGATCTGATCGAAGAATTTTGATACTCAATCCGGTCTGTTTTTCTACTTCAAGTTTATATTCAGTGAATTTCTTGAAAGCTTCGGATTTGTGCTTTAATAAAAATACATGACCGAATCTTGAGAAATCATCAGTGAAAGTAATGAAGTATGAAAAACCGCCTCTTGCCTGTGTAGACATTGGCCCACATATATCACTATGTATAAGGCCTGAGAGCTCAGTAGCTCTTTCTCTGTGTCCGGTAAACGGAGTTTTGGTCATTTTACTCTTAATACAAGACTGGCAAGTCGCATAAGATTTATATTCAAAAGGGTTTAAATATCCATCTTTGTGTAACTTGTTTAGTCTTGTTTCGTTAATATGACCAAGTCTACAGTGCCAAAGAAAAGCTTCATTTATTTCTGAAAGTTTTCTTTTATTGGTGTGTTGTATGCTGAAAACTGTGTGTTGATTTAGGACGTATATCCCGTTATTAAGTGTACCATACCCAACCAACATTTGATTCAGGTTAATGTTCATAACATTATTATGCAATACAAAAATATATCCTTCATTGTCTAACAAATAAACGGATATTATATTACAAAGCATACTAGGAACATAATAACATGGGTTCAAAACCAATATACATCCAGACGGAAATCCCAAATGATACTCTCACACTGCAAATGTATGTACATCGGAACCATTCCCAACCCGGAGAGTATGGTCAGCTGTCTTCAAAACTTTGTTATTTCTCAGCCCTTGCATAGAATTGAAAATGTAAGAACCTGAACCGGTATCTAATACCCAGGAAGCAGAGTTTATAGAAAAACAGTTTTCTTTCACAAACACACTTAAAGCAGAAGCATCCCCATGCTTCTTCTTGAGATCCAAGTACTCATTGCAGTTGCGCTTCCAGCGTCCTGTTTTGTGGCAGTGATAACATTCCCCTTTCCCCGATTCCACAGCTTTGGACTTGTCTTTCCCTTTAACCTTTTTAACTCCACCTCTAGGTTTGGTGGTTTTCTTTTTCATCTTTCCCTTGTCCTTAGCCTTTGGGTGAGAGGAGGAAGATGGCCCAACAGTAAAAGTGGGAGTCTTCACTGACTTCAGCGTGCTCTCTGCACTCCTTAACATATTAAGGAGTTCAGGTACTTCTTTCTCCATGTTGTGCATGTTGAAGTTTACTACAAATTGAGCAAAGGTAGAGGGGAGAGACTGCAGAATAATATCAGTATATTGTTCATTGTCCATTGTCCACCCCAGGTCCTCAAGCTCTTCTATAAGAGCTATCATCTTCAAAACATGGTCATCTACTGGTGTACCAGGAGCCATCCGCATCTGAAACAGCTTTCTAGATGCTTCGTATTATAGGACATGTTCACACCATAATATTGCATTATTATATTCCCCATTCTTATTCTTTTTATAAATAAATAGGTACTTTTGACGCATGTCTGCTACATGTTACAGGTTACAGGTTCTTGGACAGGAAACAGTGAAAACGATGTAAAGACGATGAAAATATGGACTTTTGACCAACAAATGGGAGGATCTTAGTCAAGCCTACATCGAAAGACAGTTCACAATTAACAAGGCAACTCAAGGTCCAAAAATACAAAGCGGACGGTTAAAAATCCATTGCAAATGGTTCACTGAAGATCTGGAGCTAATGTAGAAGCCCAATTGACAAAAGAACAAAAGAACCAGAAGCCCAAAAAGATCCAGAACATAACCCAAAAATTTCAGCAGCTAAGCTCATCAAAGGGCCGCGGAACCGCGGCCCAAGTCCACCATTGCCGCGGTTCTGCGGCCAGAAGAAGAGAAAAGAAAAATAATTTTTTACCAAAAGTTTGGTGCGGCGCTGAATAGATTTCCTGAGGGTATATTTGTAATTGTAGACATGCGGATCAAAATGTAACCCTAGGGTTTCATATTCTCTATAAATAGGAACCCAAAACATTGTATTTTCTTATGCCTCCCTAAGCCTCCCTTTAATGAATAAAATTTAGAAATCTTTTGGAGAGCATCGGTGTTTCTTCTCCATTTAGAAATTCAGATCTGACAACCCTGCATGGATGATTGGAGGGATGCATCTGTAAGTAATTTAATTTCTTGCCCTAGTGTAGTTTTCAATTCCTTGCCCTAGGTAGATTTAATTTCATGCCCTAGGAACTTGTTTAGGGTTTAGCTTTGGGAAGGACTTTGAGAGATGAGATCTCTCATCCCTTTCTTACCCACCAAATATTTACAATAGGACTTCATGCATACATGCACATACCGCTCCCTACGGCACTCTATCCCTCGAGGTAGCGGTGATACCGTAGTATAAATGCCCGGGTGTGATGTTTTCCATGGAGGTTAGGTTAAGGATCTCTAAAGGAAGGACAATAACCTAGAGGAAGGAACACCTTCCCGAACGGATCTAATCCACTTTATTGATAATTACCATAACTCCTCACAGATCTTCATTCGGGTATAGAAAGCTTTGAGGTTTACTTGCATTTCCAAACCATTCCTAAACCTAGCCCTAGCAAGAATAGATCTAGATAATTAGTATAGATTAATTAGGTTTTTAGATTTAATAATCAATCCGAACACCCTTCGGAATTAACTCGTAAGAACGAATCGGAAATTCACAAAATCCCTGTGGACCGACCCATACTCACCGGCTAGCTTCATGCGATGCCGTTCTTGATTGCGGTTACAAATATTTTTGATCTATCTTTTAGAAAGCGCAAGCACTCTAAATCATTCAATCAAATGGCGCCGTTGCCGGGGATGGCGTAGAATTTTCTTTTCGCAATTTTGGGTTAATCATAAAATTTAAAAAAATCAAAAAAATCAAAAAAATCTAAAAACATATATATTTTGTTATTTTTGGAAGGGATACTTTGTTGTTTTAATTTTGCAGGATATACAAAGACGATCTGGAAATTTCCAGAAGGCGAAACGAAAATCAGAAGATCTAAACAGCAGGGGATTAATTCAACAGAACACCAGAGAAAATTTGGAGATCTGAATCGTCCAAAATACCGTGGATCCGCCACATTTCTCTGCTCCCACCGCGGAAGCGCCGCCATCTGGTGACGTCAGCAAAATCTGAACACGTGTCTCGCACGTTTAGCCGCGGAATCGCCGCGATAGGCCTCCTTTGACCGCGGAAACACGCTCTTTTGGTGAGATCATCCTCTGCAATTTGCACTGTAAGCTCCTCTGTTATTTCTCCTCTGCAAATTTCAATATATTTTCTGAAAAATGCCTGCAGGATTTTGTGCACTTTAAAAATATATTCCCTTCCATATAACAGTCTTGTGCAGGATTTTTTTGGGCCCCGCTCAAAATTGAAATTGATCGCAAGTAATTTTTTTTGTTGCATATCTTTTCTCGAATATCTTTTTGCAAAATTTTTTTCTAAATAAAGATTCTTGTGATATGCTTAAAATAATAACCAATTGCAAGTAATATTTTGCTGTTGCATATCTTTTCTATAAAATATTTTGCTGTTGCATATCTTTTCTCTAAAATCTTTATGCAAAAAAAATTTTTCCAAATAAAGAGAAAGAAAAAATTAATGAAAAATGAAAATAAAAAGGACAAATATTTTATAGAACTTGCAAAATTTTTTTAGCCCCAAATAAATCCTTGCACCACCCAACCTTCCTTCTTGTCACCTTTCTTCTTCTAACATGGGTACCCCACATAAAAAATCAATAGCCGAACTTTGGTATCCCGAACCTAATTTTGCGTCATATGTCAATGTGTTCGGTCAATTTAAAGACGATCCTTCCATGCCAAAAAAATCTTTGAAAGATCACATAGAGGAGTCTAGGAGAAACAGTTTGACTTTTCAACCCATCTTGTGTCAACCAAGTCAACCTTCACCACTTCCATATGTTGATACCAATTCTTCAAGTCCTTCTGTCACTCCTAGGCCGATGTCCATTGCTGAGCATATTGCTAAATCTCGCAGTCGATCTTTCACCCCTCTCCACTCATCCAGTTCTAGGGATCAACACGACTATTCACCTTTTTATCCATATGTTGACCCTACCCCTGCCCAATCACCCACTTCCTACCAGTCCTATCCGACTTTTCCACCGTCACTAGACAACGTTTCTACACAGCCTATTGGGAGTTTTGCATATCCACACCATTTTGAATCTTTTACCGAAACCCCCTTACCACCAAAGTCTAGTTTGGAAGAGGCGTTGGAGGCGTATATCGCAGCAACAAACAAAATGGTTAGGAATGTGGAAGCGTCCATGGCCGCCCTTATGCAACCTGCTGAACCGGTAGCTAGTTTCCCGCTAGCCCCAAATTTTTCAATGTATGAGGAGGCGGTTGGACAGAATGAGAATGTGAGAGAATTTCCAAATCAAACCTACCATTACCCAATTGAAGCCCACAACTCCAGTTTTCCATCGAATGTACTAAATGATTCACAAGTTCAAAATAAAAACGAGTCGTGCGACTTTGTAGTGTTTGATTTGCCAAATTGTGAGGAACTCCCTTCGAGTGAAACAACACCTAATCCGTTTGACCTTTACACTTCCACTCTAGAACCTACATTGATAAACATCCATGCTTTTGAGGAGGTGTCTAAAGAAATTGACTTTCACTTGATTGAGGATATAGACGCCGGGAATATTTCGGATGATGAACCTGTCGATTTAATTGAAATTTTATGTTCAAATCATCATCCCGAGTTATTAAATGTTTCTCCCGAATCTCATTTACGTCTTGATTTTGATGATAATGGCATGGATGAGTTGAATATTGAGGAGAATTATGAGGATAATATTGAGGAGAGTAGTGAGGATCATATTGAGGTTGAACCATTTTTCTTTGATGTGTCGGATTTTCCAATTCATCATCTTGAACCTTTACCTAAATCACCCTCCCTCTTTTCCATCGTTCCGACCACGCCACATTTCACGCTTGACGACTGTGAGCTTGAAAACTTTTCCTTTGAATCTGATACAATTCTCACAGACGATGACACCTATGAGTGTTTCACTTTTTCGGACGATGTTGATGACCCACCGCCCGAGTTTGAGTCCTTTACATTTTCAGATGAGCCATCAGACTCGGTTGATTATAGTAGTTTCGAACCATTAATGGAATCTTTCAAGTTCGACACAGTTTACAACGGTGAGAATGAGACCATCCCTAATTCACTCCCTTTCGTCTCTCCTATTGTCCCGACCGTACAAATGACCGTTACGCTTTCATCTCCGATACCAAGTTCAGCGT
Source organism: Agapanthus africanus (assembly GCA_030015575.1). Lineage (NCBI taxonomy): Eukaryota > Viridiplantae > Streptophyta > Magnoliopsida > Asparagales > Amaryllidaceae > Agapanthus > Agapanthus africanus. Next base: position 107,291,222 of record JASDDO010000031.1, read on the forward strand.
ACCCATGTTTTCTTGCGAATCTTGAGGGGTTTGACCCCATTTCTCGACGGGTTGATAGGTTAGCACAATCGCTTTTAACATATCGGTCATCACAAATTGTGCTAATTTATTCACTCAATTTTCACCCTCAAGATCGTGCTACCCTTCTTTCTCCTTTCCGCCTTTCTTCTCCCCCACCGAGACCATATTCTCTTCTTTCTATTCGGTCTCGTGTGTTTCTCATTTCTTACCTTTACACCCCATTCTTTCACCAACCCTACTATTACCACGATAAGATCTTTGAATGGTTGGTGCTAACCTTTGGCTTGTGTAAGGCCAAGCTTAAGTTTGGGGGGAAACTTGTTGTTTTCTTTTCTATAAAAAAAATAATAAATAAAAAATTCAAAACATTAAAAATATAAAAATTATAAATAAATAAACAGGGGAGTATCGGTATTTTGACCCTCTTGGTTTAGCATGACAGCGAGGACACTGTCAAGTTCAAGTTTGGGGGTATGCTCGGTACGTCTTCTTCCTTCGCATTCATTTGTACATATTTTTGCATTTGCATACTTATTTGAAAACCCATAAAAATTGAAAAATTTCAAAAATTATAAAAATTATTGTATTCAATTTTGGCTAATTGACTTGAGTATGACAAATAGGTTAACTGGATAGGAACAACTAGATCTTAGACTTAGTGAATTAAAAACCCTAAAAATAATCTTCCTTAAAATTTAACGGTAGAGAGTATATGCCTTGTAGTTTATTTAGAAATAGGCAAATTTTGGGTTCACTTCTTAGGCTAAGTCGAAACAAGGGAATAGTATTGATGTTCTTATTAGAGTATAAGTTTGAAAAATAGTTCTTAGCTTAAGTCTAGATTCTGAAAATGTATACCCTACAATTTGCACAATCAAGCACCTTGAAACTTGGAATAGTAGAGGAGACCTTGAAATGCTCTTGTCTAAAGTCCTTAGTACAATGAAAATGAAAAAAAATATATAAGTGTGAATAAAGAATAAAAAAAATGGACACTGGTTTTTGTGATTACTTAAGGCTCCAAAAATAGAAAAATATTTAGCGAGGGTGCTTCATCACCTAGTGCCTTAGACCAACTGGTTTGGGAGTCACTGCTAAAAGCCTTGGGTGTTGCAAGACTAGGAAGTACGCTTTAATGTGCAAACACATCTTATAATCGGTCATTGGTACCTCAAGAAGTATTAACGGTCGCATGAAGGATGTGTGAGAAAAATTCAATTAAATTCACCAACTAATAAGTACTTTGGACAACGGACAAGAGTATGATTGCTTGATTTGAATTTCCAAGTGTAGGGGTGATATTTACACACACGTGGGGATATGTGATTGGAGTTTAGATGAGAGCAAGGAAAGAAGAATAGAACTTGTATCTTTAGTAGAGTTGATAAAAATTCCTAAGTGGAGATGGAACCCTAGAAGGAAAACTTAAGAGATGCCGAAAGCTAAGTAGGTCTGCAAAACATATATAATCTTAAGTTAGATGATGAGGAAGTGTGAAGAATATGGGTGGATAATTTATGGGTCGACGATAATAGAATTCCTTGTTAGAAAACCTAATTGGAGAACAAAAGTTAATGGGCCGAATTGATAGGATTTTGTGGGTAGTATCCGCTGAAAACCCTCACGAGACAACACTCCTCCTACTAGGGACAACTAGAGGTTTAACGGCTATTGCACGAGCTCAGTGCAATCGCGTTTCCCTGCGAAAGTACGGTTAGGATTTTAGTGAATAAAAATAAGTTTGCTCGAGGACGAGCAAAAGATAAGTTTGGGGGTATTTGTTCACACCATAATATTGCATTATTATATTCCCCATTCTTATTCTTTTTATAAATAAATAGGTACTTTTGACGCATGTCTGCTACATGTTACAGGTTACAGGTTCTTGGACAGGAAACAGTGAAAACGATGTAAAGACGATGAAAATATGGACTTTTGACCAACAAATGGGAGGATCTTAGTCAAGCCTACATCGAAAGACAGTTCACAATTAACAAGGCAACTCAAGGTCCAAAAATACAAAGCGGACGGTTAAAAATCCATTGCAAATGGTTCACTGAAGATCTGGAGCTAATGTAGAAGCCCAATTGACAAAAGAACAAAAGAACCAGAAGCCCAAAAAGATCCAGAACATAACCCAAAAATTTCAGCAGCTAAGCTCATCAAAGGGCCGCGGAACCGCGGCCCAAGCCCACCATTGCCGCGGTTCCGCGGCCAGAAGAAGAGAAAAGAAAAATAATTTTTTACCAAAAGTTTGGTGTGACGCTGAAAAGATTTCCTGAGGGTATATTTGTAATTGTAGACATGCGGATCAAAATGTAACCCTAGGGTTTCATATTCTCTATAAATAGGAACCCAAAACATTGTATTTTCTTATGCCTCCCTATGCCTCCCTTTAATGAATAAAATTTAGAAATCTTTTGGAGAGCATCGGTGTTTCTTCTCCATTCAGAAATTCAGATCTGACAACCCTGCATGGATGATTGGAGGGATGCATCTGTAAGTAATTTAATTTATTGCCCTAGTGTAGTTTTCAATTCTTTGCCCTAGGTAGATTTAATTTCATGCCCTAGAAACTTGTTTAGGGTTTAGCTTTGGGAAGGACTTTGAGAGATGGGATCTCTCATCCCTTTCTTACCCACCAAATATTTACAATAGGACTTCATGCATACATGCACATACCGCTCCCTACGGCACTCTATCCCTCGAGGTAGCGGTGATACCGTAGTATAAAGGCCCGGGTGCGATGTTTTCCATGGAGGTTAGGGTAAGGATCTCTAAAGGAAGGACAAGAACCTAGAGGAAGGAACACCTTCCCGAACGGATCTAATGCACTTTATTGATAATTACCATAACTCCTCACAGATCTTCATTCGGGTATAGAAAGCTTTGAGGTTTACTTGCATTTTCAAACCATTCCTAAACCTAGCCCTAGCAAGAATAGATCTAGATAATTGGTATAGATTAATTAGTTTTTTAGATTTAATAATCAATCCGAACACCCTTCGGAATTAACTCGTAAGAACGAATCGGAAATTCACAAAATCCCTGTGGACCGACCCGTACTCACCGGCTAGCTTCATGCGACGCCGTTCTTGATTGCGGTTACAAATATTTTTGATATATCTTTTAGAAAGCGCAAGCACGCTAAATCATTCAATCAGGACACGAGATTGCTGCCCATACAACTTTTTTGTACGGAGAAAAATGGCTTGGACATCCATCTGCTCGTGCTGCTTTTGATGTGTGTTATCCATCGATGCAAGCGCGAGGCATTTGGCCGTGGCACAGTCAGCGTCCCATGTTGTACGAACTTCCTTATCCACAACCGAAGATTTAGGACCTGGGACGGGAGGGGCTGGAACCGTGAGGACATATGATACCTTATCATAAGTCAAGGCAATGTTAAGGTTTCTCAGCCAGTCTTTATAATTGGTCCCATTCAGTTTATTTTTATCTAGTAGAAGCTTGAGTTCTGTCATTGGTATCTGCCATTAAGAGAGAGAAAAGAATACACTCAGCGAAAGTTCTTGCAAATATCAGATTGGTTATTATCTTATCTAATCGATGTCTCCCACTGCTTTAATCAAGTTTTTCTTTCAAACCATAAAAAGAAAACTAGCCAGGATTAATTACAGTCTACAACTTCGCTAACCGTTCAGCCAGGCCAGTGTCGGTACTTGAGGGAGGTTCCCCGTGCTTTCGCACGGACCTAATTAATATAAACCTCATCTTCCCAGAGGCGTAGCCTCGTTAACACCTTTCTAGATACCTAATGGGTCAGCTAATTGTAAACTGCAAAACTCTCCTGGGAGTAACTATTGCCTACAGTTGGATCGGGATCCAACCATCATATGGAAAGTATGCAATCTCATTGCAAATTTCAACTCTTGAAACTCACGATGTGGTTTTTACCCCTAGTACTCATGACCTTAACTATGATCAACAAATCACAAGCACTAGTCAAGTTCTACCCGTCATTTCTTGATTAATTAGACCCACCCACATGACCCTTAACTATGGTCAACAAAGTCATATGAATGTCCTAATTTATCTGCATCATATGCAGTGTAGAAAGATATCACTTAGCTACCGTACACTACGCCTTAACTATAATCAATAAACGTAGCACGAATACTGAGTACTCTGCTTCCTAAAATGACGGAGGGTTGCAGATGGTTTTTAAGAAAACCTTTAACGCTTTAAACTTGATATCGCCGTAGAATCAAATGGTTTTCAAAAGGAGTAGCTTAAGCTCCGCAGTTTTGAAATGTAGCTTTTTCTTAAAAAGCCGAGTGGTTTTCAAATCTGATTCTACAACATCTTTTTAGGTTTATTTTATTTACATTAATCATATTAATAGTCTTATCATTTAAGTCCTTAAGCCATCACAGAAAAGAAACGAAAATACAACGTACGCTTGTGCCATCCGCATTCGCCACAATGTTCCGTTATGCACCGTTAGGTTACTTAACTAACGGCATACCGGGACGGGACTAGTGCGGGTGCAAAACATAAGCAACGCCTACTATATATCTCTTATATAATATTGCATTCATCTCAGATATATTAAGCCATCACATCACAGAATATAAGCAGCAGAAATACATATATGATCATATAGGATATACTAGGATGTCCGTATTTAGTATTTAGATAACGATAGAAAATACGGATTCCACGGTCGTGATGAATAGCTAATCCCACACCCTAGACCCCTACAAGAGCGGCAAGTGACCCTACCAATTCTGGAGTTAGGAAACCCGGTCTCGACGCCTCGAGATGGTCTCCCACTGGACCCCAGAACCCGGTCACTTGTGCTCTCCACCTTGGGTCTATCCTAATGCGGAAAAGTAAATAATATACATCAATGGTGACTTCACCCTCAACCCGGATGTGCCCCAAATAAAAGAATATTACATTACAAATGAATTTTACATGAATGAAAAGTAAAACTGTCATATCATATAAAAACCCCCGGCTATTCAATCACGACAATCCTATATATCATAGCACAGCAACACATGTCATCACATGTCATCAACGTAAGCAAGTATGCGTACCCCAATTTCCGTTGACATATAGCAACGAAACTGGCGATACGCATACTACGCTTATGGTCGCAGAAATAAGTATCACATACTACTAGGCGATGTTAAACCCTTCGATTGAATTAACAAACACCCATATTTCCCAGCAAGCTCAACACTTGAGCACCGTTAAACAATACCAAAAAAACTATGCCTTAGTACTTTATGGACCAGCCGTAGAAGGGCAAACCCAAGCCTCATTTGTGGTGCCACTAACTACGGTAAACCCTTAGGTTTAGTCACAGTTCTGTGGTCACATCTCGAGTTAGGGTTTCATTCTTCTAGAGGGTCCATAAGAATACATGCATTATATATTGAGTATGTTCAACCTGGAAAATAACAGTGTTTGATAATCGTTCGACCTGTTTAACGTCGTCTAGGTTACCAATACAATACTAAAAAATACGAATATGAAATACTCCGCAAAGAGTCCATTACCAAACTAACATCATATGCAATTTTGGACTACCCAAACAATACCAGACACCCCAGATCTTGTAGTACAGAGCACTGGTGCACTACGAAGTGGAGGGGAGCACAAAATGCCGGAGTCACCGGAAATATTGCCTTGGTCCCTGGTTCGAATCCAAGACCCCCTTCGTATTTCACCTGTGTTCTTAAAATATCCTAAATGCCACCCTGCAGTTGCCAAAATAATTTTTAAACCACTTTTTTAAAAAATTCCAGAAAGCATTTCCAAGGGTTTCTAAAATCGTATTTTTGCGGAGTTTTTCGTTTTCGGATTATCATAACATCGTCTAGGCTTCTAGTTAGGCTCTGATACCATGAAGGGTTTCCTAAGCACCTCTACTAGGGTTTGGTAGCATCACACATGCCATATTAAAAATTTAGAGGGTGCTAAAGAAACTATCCTAAGGATCAAACTAGAAAAGCTGGGGTAACACTAAAACTAACAGAATCCACAAGTAGTAAAGTACTAAGTTTAGAGAATACAACCTTTGTAGCTCCCTTCGCTAGACTCCTTGGCTACTTGAGAGTTGGAAGAAACTTTCTTGAGTTCCTCCAAGTCCACGACGATCCACCCGGAGTCCTCTTTGTCCAAGCTCAAAGCTCTACTTGATCAAGATGATGAAGTTGAAGCTAACACTCTAAACTAGTGGGCAAGAGTAGTATAGAATGATGATGTGGTTTTTTTTTCTCAATTCAAAACCCTAACTTGATCACTCTTTCGCTCACTATCAAAACCTAGAGAGCAAGAGAGAGTGGAAGAAGAAGATGGCAATATGAGAGCTCAAGATAATGATAAAGCTTAGGATAAAAATGAGAAATGAAAATATATATATATATATTCCTCTTCTCATTCTTAACCCTAGTTAATAAATATCTAGATATTTCTTTTGGAGCTAAAATGGCCATGGAAAAACAACTCATGGTTAACCCAAGGTTTAGTGTAAGAATAAAATAATCAACCATGAGTGATTATCCATTTCCATTAATCCAAAAATAAATATCAACATATTTACTAGCATGTGAGTCTTATATTACCACCATCAAATGTATCAACAACCATGACACATAAAGTGTATGCATGTATGTGTGCATGCACATCCATATGTGCATCAATGTAAACATGTGCATACATGCATGCATACACCAAAAGACAAAAGTGTCTAATGTGAAAAGCTAATGGTCAATATTAAATCAACACTTGATTTAACAAACCGGTCATATCACATACGACCCGACCAATAGCAAACCGCCCGTTTAATATACGGTATCACATACGCGCATTTAATAGGGTCCCCACGCATATCTCATATCCACACCACATCGTTTCGCCTGGGCTAGGTAACTCCATTGTGGGACTCTAGGACTCATCAATATGCCGGCAGTGGGTGATGATCATATCAAGCACCCCCAAGCTGCAAGAGGTCAGCTAAACGTAACGGCCACCCGGGTATTGAGAGATCAGAAGAAAAAAGCGAACATGTCACAACTCCCGTCGAGCCAACCGGCAACACTAACGTAAAATCCGGTCTCTTCGTCAGATATGTGCATATCGAGTCTTAGGATGGTAACGACGACCCCAATAACTCAATAAGTCGTGCTGACGAATGGTCTATAACAGATCGAGAAACTACTGATAACACTTATCAGTAAATCTCAGCAGGCCCTGGCCAGGGACTTACTGATATATCCAATCGAGCACATCACAACATCAACTCCCAATACCGGGAGAGACGAAACCCCTCCTATCGCTCATCGTCTCCATGTGTCTCGGGACTGTACCCAAAATCCACCTGTTTGCATGACTCAGTAGATCCGTGGTAGGATGGTAATCAAAGTACAGTGGGAGAACACACAAGACTCTATGACGATCTCGGGTCTACAGACTAACCTGTACGAGTGTCACCTGAGAATTGCTATCCGACGATAGATATAATACCATATAGGAGTTCTCGGCGAGTCCGTCCAGTGTACCCAGTCTCCACTGAGCACCTGTATATGATCTCGATGTCAAACATCAATGGATGTGGGAACATCCATCGCCCATCATATGGGTCTAGTATCATATACGCTAGTCTACTCCAGTATATCGATGCCCCATCTCGATACACCTACGACTAGGGACATTTCAGGATATGCTTATAAACTACAGACGTCCCACTAGTATGATCTCCATCATAATCACAGTAGTTAAGCAAATATCCTTAGGGCTTTATCAACATGTGTAAATGAATAAAAGCATGATCAAGTCAACATGTCAGATAAAGTAGAACCAGATAGCATACTATCTTGTCAAGCAAGAATGTACATTGAATATATATACATGTATAAATACATCCACTATCATATAATGGCCTCTAGGGCGTACATATATCCAACACTTCATTCTTTATGAAAAGGCAGCCATCTCTTTTCAAAGCATACACACACCACTCTCACTTCCTCAAGCTTTCTTCCACGTCTTCCTCATAACCCTATACCTCTCATGAGTTGAGAAACCTAGGGTTCCAAGAGACAAACTAATCCATATTCACTTTCTACATCACCTAAGACATGTAGTTTAGCGAGCTAGTTGCCCTAGTTAACTTGGATTTGAGATTGGAGCTCGGACTATAGACTCTCGGTGGATCGTCTTTGACTCGAGGAGGCCGGTGAGGTTTCCCGGTCCAAACGATTCTTGGAGCTTTTGATGACGAGGAGGAGGACAGCGACTAGAAGACCCGAAGGAATTGGTTTTGTGAGGTATAACTTTCATCCGAGTAGTTAAACCTCACACAGTATTTTGTTAGGTAGGGTTTAGCATCGATCCTGGAGTTCAAGTCCGTGTTGCGAGCTTTGAAAAATCATTTTTTGAAAATTCCGCCTTCCCGCGGACACGCGGGGTGCGCGACATTGAATTATAACTAAGACTATGATTTGAGATATTAGCTCTGGTCTGGACTCTAAGCAAGATATCCAAGTCAAATCGGGATATCGAAACCGAATATGCCAAAATATTGAAGAAAATCAAGAGATCTAGCAACGGCAGAGACTCAGAGCATTATTCTCAGAATCCAGACATTGATAGAATCTCCAAATATCAATACAAAATACAAGAAAAAATCCCAAATCCTGATCCTACTAGGTTGCAGCGGATCCGCGGCTAAAGTGAGGAATATGCGGCGGAACCGCGGCGGTTTTATGGCCGTAGGATGTGATATTTTGTATTATAGATCTTAACAGCATATATTCACATAAGGAAACTAGGGTTTCTGGTTTAGTGACTATATATAGGACCGAGAGCTTCACAATAAAGATCATCACCAATAAGATCAAGAGATCCACGTATCCGAGTTGTAACGTTTTAAAAATCGTTTAGGAGAAATTTCCGATAATCTGTGAAATATAACTTGTGTTTTCCGTAAAACCATGATATAATTATTTTTCAACATAAACTTAAATATACCTATTCTATCTATGTAATTGCTAGTATTTGGTATCTAATTGGTCACTTATAAATTTCTAATTTAATTAAATATTTTTCCAAATTAATTATTTTAAAAATTATTTCAAGCTTTCACCTATACATTTAATTGGTGATAATTATAAATTTGAATGGGTTAATTACACTCTTGTGAACCATGACAACTTAAACCTAGTTTGTAACATGTCTTTTCTTAACTTGTTTCCAAGTTCTAGTTAATTCTAGGATAAAAGGAAAAAATAAAATAAAATGACGAAAAATAGAAACAAAGAGGTATGGGCATATTGACTTGAGGTATGGGATTTTCTTGACTTGGCCACAAACTCAAACCTCACTCTCTCTCTTCCTTCCCAAGCTGGCCGAGCTCCTTACAGCAATTTTCCCCACTTCCCCATCTCTTTTTTTCACATCAAACTCTTCAATTTTTCATCAAAAATCCAAACAAAAACCTCACAAATTCATATCTAATTCTTCACCCAATTTTCCTTGGCCAAATATAGCTTGAATCTTGGAGCAAGAAACCATTTTTGGAGGCTAAGTTACAAATTAGATATACAAATCTTGAGGTATAATTCTTAACCCAATGATTAAATTTTTGGGTAATTTCTTTAAGCTAACTTATTTAGGTATTATTTTGGTTCTAATTGTAAGTTTGAAGTTTTAAAGATAAGGGTTTGAATTAGAGTTAGGATTTTAACCATCATTGCAAGTTTAGTTGAGTGAAGTTTGCTACCTAGTGACCTTGCGAACCTAATCTAAGTGGTTACCTTGCTTAAGTGGTTTCAAATTATTCTAATTGTGATATTAGGCAAGCAAATTGCATGATTATTATGGGTTTCATGGGAGATTATTTTAATTAGTGGAGCATGGCTTAATTTAGATGTTTACTTGTGATTGTGGCCATTTGGTCGTTAATCCACGATGTTTTGCACCGAAATCCTATTTGAAAGCTTACCAGGTTTTTGGTATAAATACATGTTGGTTTAGTTTGACGTGGTGATGATCTATATACTATTTCCTATGATTTTTACAGTGTTGTGAATGCGCGATCGGTACGATCGGCTTCTAGGTTTGGTGGTTTTCATGTTTAGCGACCCCTAGTTGTGGTTGTGGCGATGTCGTGCGCGTTTTGTGCACCAAGTGCACACAAGTCGAGCTTGAGGACGTTTATTCTTTTTTATCATCATCTTCGTGTTGCCTCGGGATATTTAGCCTTACGTGTGCTATTTCTATAATTCTAGGATCGGTTGCGGAGACTCGGACGCGGCGCGGAAAGGTAAGGCTGTGATCGGATCAGATTAGCCGAGACGTCCGGGTGAGTAGATGTACACATCTATGGGGGGATCGCCTGGATGGCACGAGGCTCCCGATAGCTTAGGATTACTTGTAGTACTTGCATTTATATGCGTAGTTCCTTAGTAATTCATCTCATGGCATCGCATCATCTTATATATATATGTATATATATGTGATATCATTTCATAGGACACTTGCACCATTACCACTGGTTCATGCTGCACGTGCACTATTCATGCGAACACACACGCTTTGGTAATTTCTATACATCAACGACAATTGGGATACGCATATTTACTTACGTTGATGACATATGATGTTATGTGTTGCAGTGATATGTTATATTGGATCGTCGCGTTTTGAATAACCGGGGGTTTTATATGAGATGAGAGTTTTTCTTTTTCATTCATGTAAAATTCATTGTCAGTAATATTCTTTTATTGGGGCACTTCCGGGTTGAGGACGATGTCACCATTATATATTATTTACTTTTACGCATTAGGATAGACCCAAGGCGGGGAGCACAAGTATCCGGGTTCTACGGTCCAGTAGGAGACCATCTCGAGGAGTCGAGACCGGGTGTCCTAACTTTAGAATTGGTGGGGTTGCTTGCTGCTCTCGTAGGGGTCTAGGGTTATGGGATTGGGTATTCATCGCGACCGTGGAATCCGTGTTTTATACAGGCTCGAATTAAAATACGGACCTCCTAGTATATTCAATATTTCATATATGTTCTTCTGCTGCAATGCTCTGTGATGAGATCATATTATTGCCTAAGACGAATGTTTATATTATATATATAAGATATATATTATATATTTTTGATTTCGTTTCATATTTGATACTTGGGAAGCATAATAAAATGGAAATTCATTAATGTGATTAATGAAAATAAATGAAAGCTAAAGATGTTGTAGAAACTTGTCTCAAAAACAGGTAGCTCTAGTTCTTGCTTTGCATAGCGGTATTCCTTGTAGAATATCCAGCACCTTATTCGATAAGGACAGAGCCGAGATCCCTTCATCGGGAGTGACCTCTTTAGCGAAACTAGCAGATGCTACAATCTCGGTTTGTCTTTTGATTGTTTTTATAGTTTTTTCTTTGCATAGTGATATTTGTGAAATATCCTGCAACTTATTCGATGAGGAAAGAGCCGAGATCCCTTCACCGAGAGTGACCTCTTTAGCAAAACTAGAAAAGGCATCAAAAACATTCCATTTAAAATCACTCGGTTCTACAACGATATCAAGTTCATTACGCAAAGGGTTTTCTTAAAAACCAGTCGTAGCCCTCCGTCATTTCAGATAAGTAGTATTTAGTATTCGTGCTGCATTTGTTAGCCTTTGTCAAGGCGTAGTGTGCGGTGGCTAATTACTGCTTATCTGTATAAGCATATGATGTGATTGAGTTATAGTAGTCGTGCGACCTTGTTGGCCTTTCTTAAGGGTCGTGCGGGTGGGTTTAATTCAATCAGGAAATGACGGGTTGAACTTGACTAGCATCCTATGGTTTGTTGGCCTTTGTCGAGGTCATAGGAGGTTAGGGGTAAAATATTATCGGGAATTTCAAGTGTTGAAATTTGCAATGAGATTGCATACCTTCTATGAGATAGTTGGATCCCGATACCCACTATGAGTAAGAGTTACTCCAGGGAGAGTTTTACACATTACAATTAGCCGATCAAGTAGGTGTCTAGAAAGGTGTTAATGGGGTTACGCCTCTGTGAAAACGAGGTTTCTTTTAATTAGGTCCGTGCGAAAGCACGGGGAACCTCCCTCAAAGTACCAACACTAGCCTAGCTAAAAAATTAGCGAACTTGTAGCGTGTAATTAATCCCGACTAGTCTTTCCTTTTAGGGTTTGATGGAAGATTTGACTAAAACAGTGAGAGCCATCCTGATTAAATAAATTAATAACCAATCTAATCTTGCAAGAGCATACTCTGAATGTTTTCTTCTCTCTCTCTCTAGATAGCGAGCATATCACGTCTTAATCAAGATAATAATATGGATGTATTGACCGAACCCGCTTGTTATACTGCGCTGGGGAACGTTGGTCCCGCTCCAACTTATAATTGTTATAAGACAGAGCAGGAAATGGGAGATTACCAGAATTCCCGTGCTGCCCAAACGAAGAAAGTACATGTTGATGCATCTTCTTCAGGTGTGTTCATTACCGAGAACTGTTTCTCAGTATCCTTTACGTCCTGGGTATGAGATACCGGAGCAGGATCCCGCAAATGAAATTTGTTACATGGGCTACAGATAGGCAGAGAACTGAGAACGGGTGATAAGTTTCAAGAGTTGGAAATGATGCAAGTGTTGCAGCCAATTCTGTTGGCAGTTATCATCTTGTATTACCAGAATACATTGATTCTGAATGAATGTTATTAGATACCGAACCTGATATACAACATCATATCAGTCTCTTTATTAGTAAAGAAGGATATAATTTTGCATTGATGGATAATGTTTGGAACATTTCCTATATCAAGAGTTGATCGGTTCAGGCACGTTATCTTAAAGCATAGACGTTCTAAATCAAACCACAGTTGTTAACGTACAGAACACACACAAGAGAAAGAGTTCAGAAATGAACGAATCCTTCTTGAGGCATTGTAGACTAGGTCATATTGATGCGACCCGACTAGCTAAACTTACATAAAGATGCATATTTAAATTAGTTTGAATTTACATCTTGTGAAACTTGCCAGTGATATCTCAAAGATAAGATGACCATAACTCCGTTTATTGGAAACAGAGAAAGAGTTACTGAACTCTTGGGATTGATACATGCTGATGTATAAAGGTCCCCTGTCTACACATGCCTAGACCGGTTCTTTATACTTCCTTACATTCACTGATTATCTCTCAAGATCCGGACATATGTTCCTGTTGAAACACAAGTTTGAAGCTTTTGAGAAATTCAATGAATATAAGTTAGACGTAGAGAACCAAAAATGGGTATAAGTATTATGTCCTTTGATGAGATCAAGGAGGAGAATACTTGAGCACGGAATTCCTGGACTATTCTAAAGTAGAATGAGATTCTCTCTCAGCATTACTCCTCCGTATACACCACAGCACGTCGGTGTATCGGGGCAGAGCAATCGCACCCTATGTGATATGGTGTGCTCTATGATGAGTACTACTGAGTTGTCTATTTTCTTTTGGGGTTATGCACTTGAGAAGTTGCATGCCTATTGAATAGGGTTCCAACCAAATCAGATGCCTACCACTCCATATGTGATATGGTATGGGAAGAGCCCATCTCTTAAATATGTTAAGATTTGGGGTTGTCCGGCCTATGTCAAAAGCAAAATCCTAACAAGCTCGAGGCAAGGACAGTTCTGTGGAAGTTTGTTGGATATCCCAAGCATTAGCAAGGGAATATCTTCTACCAAACTGAAGAACAGAAGATGTTTTGTTTTCTCAGCATGCCACCATTTTGGAAAGGGATTTTCTTGTGAAGAAATTAGTGGTCATAAGGTATAACTGGAAGTAATTCCAGCTAAAACAAACTGCAACTGATGATTTGGTAGAACCGGAGGATTCAATAGTTTCCAACGAACCTCAGTCTCTCCGCCGATCTGGTAGGGTTCCTCATCCACCTGAGAGATACTTCGGTTTCTCTATAACAGTGGGAGCAAGGATTGCATCATGAGATAATGACCCAACTAGTTTCAAGCAGGCCATCAGGAGTGGGGACTCTGTGAGAATGGCTGGATGCTTAGCGATCTTAGATGGAATCCTTTGACACCAACAAATTATAGACTTTGGTTGCTTTATCTGAAGGGTTAAATCCCCATCAGCAGCAAGTATATCTTGAGAAGATTACTTGGTGTACATGGAAAAGTTGAGACTTTCAAACCTATGCTTAAGTCCATCTAGCTCCTATTTGCCACTGCTACATACCATGACTACGATATCTGGCGGTTGAGTGTCATGACTGCTTTTCTAAATAGTGATTTGGAAGAGAGCGTCTATAAGTACACAACCAAAGGACTTTGTAGACAGTGGGAGCAGTGGAAACGTGTGCAAGATGTTTTATGTTATAAATCAGGCATCGCAGAGTTGGAATGTCTGTTTTGATGTAGTAGTCAAAGAGTTTGACTTCATCAAAATGGTAGATGAACCAAGTATTTACAAAAAGGTAGTTGGGAGTATGGTGATGATCCTCGTAAAGTACGTGGATGACATACTCTTGATAGGGAAGGAGTTTCCTATACTACGCTCGGTCAATCTCCTCTTAATCACAAAGATTCTCCATATAGGATCAAGGTGATACCTCCTAAATCCTGGGTTATGGATCTATGAGATAGATCTAATTAGATGTTAGGATTCTCACTAGTTGTAGTGAGATGGTATCAATCGATCCTTGGGAGAATCACTGGAAAGGTTCCAGGGTGATAAGGATGACTGAATGTCAGTCACAGGCATTGTCTTTAACCTCAGTGGAGGGACGGTATGTTGGAAGAGTTCCAAGCTAGATACCGTGACATACTAGACGATTAAAGGCAAGATACATCATTACCAACGATGCTACCAAAGAGGCAGTCTGGATATAAATATAAGTTCATGAGATGAACTTCGTTCCTACCATTGTGTGACAATGGAGTTGTGGCTTAGGCCTAGGAACCCCCGTCCCATCTGTGATCCAGACATATTCTTAAGAAGTATCACCTGATCATGGAGATGGTTGATCTCCAGGAAGATCGAGGTTAGGAGAGTAGACACAGAGGACAACGGCACAGATCTACTCACAAAGGCCTATTTCCCAGTAGAGACTTTTATGGGATGGTTGAGTATGAGATACTTCAACCACAGCTGATTGTTGGGTATGCGATAGCACAACAGATAGCCCTAGTGCAAGTGGGAGATTGTTAGTTATATGTATTCCCTAGAGGCC
This sequence comes from Agapanthus africanus, assembly GCA_030015575.1. Taxonomy (NCBI): domain Eukaryota; kingdom Viridiplantae; phylum Streptophyta; class Magnoliopsida; order Asparagales; family Amaryllidaceae; genus Agapanthus; species Agapanthus africanus. Next base: position 107,306,467 of record JASDDO010000031.1, read on the forward strand.
ATTACTGTACATACGATGTATATTGTAGTGGATGGTTGGACATATATAGGGAGGACTTTCTTGCTCGACATGATAGTATGCTATCTGGTTGCACTTTATCTTAACATATACTCTAATTGTCTCTATGTTACATGTTGATAAATCCCATAGGATGAGTACTTGACTACCAGGACTATGATGCAGATCATAATAGTGGGGACAGTTTAGTCACTAAGTACATCCTTCAAATGTTCCTAGTCGTGGGAGTACTGAGACAGGGCATCGATACTCCAGAGTAGACTAGCGTATGCGCTTCTTGACCCATATGATGGGCGATGGATGATCCCATATCCATTGGTGTTTGACATCAGAGAAGGTATACGGGTGCTCAGTGGAGACTGGGTACACTTAACGGACTCACCGAGAACTCCCAGATGGTATTATACCTCACGTCAGATAGCAGTTCTCTGGTGACACTGGTACAGGTTAGTCTGTAGACCTGAGATCGTCATAGAGTCTTGTGTGATTTCCACTGTGCTTTGATTTCCATCATACCACGTCCAAGAGGGCGTGCAAAACGGTGGCTTTTGGGTACAGTCCCGAATCACATGGAGGCAATGAGCGATAGGAGGGGTTTCGTCTCTCCCGGTATAGGGAGTTGATGTTCCGCTGTGTTCGATTGGCTATAACTGGAAATCCCTGGACAGGGTTGCTGAGATTTACTGGTAAGTGTTATCAGTAGTTTCTCGAACTGTTATAAACTTCATATCGACATGACTTATTAAGCAACTAGGGTCTGACGTTTACCACCCCTAGGCGAGATTCGCGACATATCAGACGAAGAGACCAGACTGTACGGGAGTGTTACTGTTTGGATTCACAGGAGAATGTACGGGCTTGCTTGTTGATCTTCTGATCGCTGAATACCTGGGTGGCTGTTACGTTTAGCTGACCGCTTGCAGCTTGTGGGTGTTTGAAATGATCATCACCTACTGCCGGCGTATTGACGATTCTTTAGAGTCCTACACAGAGGTTTCCTGGCTCAGGCAAAACGGAGTAGGAGCACATATGTGATATGTGCGGGACCGAGAATATTACGATATGAGATATCGTATTCCATTCTCGCGATATATGATAACGGCCGGGTATATGTGATATAGCCGGGTCATCGGATCAACTGTTGATTCGATGAATAGATACGTATTATATTAGTCGGTTATATGCGATATAGCCGGGTTATCGGATCAAGTGTTGATTCGATAATTTAATGTATAATTATATATGTGATATATTAAGTTACATTAACTAATATAAGCTCACTTAAAGATTCTTTTTCTCACTTGGATAATACATTGATATATATATGATATATGTTAATTGTATTATTTTATTTTGTTACAAAAATATATTATATATGTGATATATAATATTGTAACAAGTTTGGGTTACAAATGCAACATGATTTGTGGAGTTTAAACAAGTTAGGGTTTGATTTGGGTTAGCTTTTGCATGAAGCTTCTTTTTGCTTAGATATTTTGTGTTGATATTTATTAACCCAACCCAAACCCTTTACCCTAGTTTACTTTCTACAAGGGTTAAGTCTTCATGATTGACCCATGGTTGATTTGTAACAATAACAATAATTCATTATTCATCACAAATGAAATTCTTCTTCTTCTTGCTCTTGAGAAAATTTTTTCTAGCTTTTGGGTTTGTGGTGATTTTGAGTGAGATAAAGAAAACAAATAAGAGCTAAATTCCTACTTCATCATCCTCATCTATTCTAGCCACTTAGATTAGGGTGTTTGCTTTGCTAATACTTGATTAGTGAACCAAGAGCTTGGGTTTGAGATTCTTCAAGGTAGATCATCTTAGTAGTTGAAGATTGGAAGCAAGCTTGCATCTTTCTCTTCTTGGAGCCTCTCTAGAGTATGGGTACTTGATGATCGCAGCGAAGGGACTTCAACACGGAGCTTATGAAGCGAAGGAGCGGACTACAAAGGTTGTAATCTCTCTCTCTTAAATGTAAAGTTGTTTACATGCTGTTTTACCCTATGTCTCTAGTTAAGATCTTGGTTAGGGTTTGTTTAGCACCCCAAAATTTTTAATGTAGCATGATTGATGCTTGCCAAAACTTTCATAAGGTGCTATGCTAACCCTACAATTGTCATGTTTAGCAACCCCTAGTTGTGTTTGTGGCGATGTCGTGTGCGTTTTGTGCACCAAGTGCACACAAGTCGAGCTTTAGGACGTTTATTCTTTTGTATCATCATCTTCGTGTTGCCTCAGGATTTTAGCCTTACGTGTACTATTTCTGTAATTCTAGGATAGGTTACGGAGACTCGGACGCGACGCGAAAAGGTAAGGCTGTGATCGAATCAGATTAGCCGAGGCGTCCGGGTTAGTAGATGTACACATCTATGGGGGGATCGCCTGGATGGCACGAGGCTCCCGATAGTTTAGGATTACTTGTAGTACTTGCATTTATATGCGTAGTTCTATAGTAATTCATCTCATGGCATCACATCATCTTATATATATATATATATATATATATATGTATATATATGTGATATCATTTCATAGGACATTTGCACCATTACCATTGGTTCATGCTGCACGTGCACTATTCATGCGAACACACACGCCTTGGTAATTGCTATGCCACGAACACTATAGAACTTGCTTAAATCAGAATCTAAAGCAATTGCACCATATATGATCTGTAAACCTATACTTGTATATTCGTTTCATCCGGATGGATACGTAGGATTGCTAGTCATATGTATATACCTCATTGCATCATCGTTAATGCATGGTTTTCTAGTCACACATCGTATTTCATATTATTGATACCATAGGCATTCTTCATCATCGACATGTTTACATATTGTGAATCTTATTGAGGTTTTCAGTACTTGTGAGATTTCTGGATTTTGGGGAAAACCGCAAGAATTTTATAACTTATTATCCTATTAAAAACGTAAGTCGCGGTTTCCTCATGATATGATGTATATGTCGTCCACCATTAGTTTTCCGGATTTCTATTGGTTGTCGAGTCCCGATTCGAGGAGGAGGATGAACCGTCTCAGGTACATGGTGGACCCGGTATGGTACCCTGGGATAAGAGTGTTTTCGTGGGTATGACGACGAGCCTGGCAGGGGCGGACTACCTACCGGTGATGTCTGATGCGGTAGATATCCGGAGGATACCGACGTAATCGTGAGATTTGATGATATGGGCCGATCCGGACTGACGGAGCCCGAGATATCGAGATATCGAGATATTGAGATGTTGAGATATTGAGATTTTGGGATATAGATATATTGTGTCGATGCTTGATATGGATTTTTGTTTGATTTCATGAATGATACTTCAGTTCATTGTACAGATGGTTTATCTAAGATAAGAATAAAGATTTTCTCATACCAGACATACTCAGGTTTTGTGTTGATTGTGCATGCATGTTGCATTCATCTTCGTACATCGTATCATATTGATATATGTAGGTTGTGACACATTTGCGTGCATGCTTACGATAGCCTTATTAGATGCTACTTACTACTCACGAGTTGGCAACTCACCCACGTTGTGCCACAGTATTTTGCAGGTCCGACCCGTCAGCACAGTAGCGGCGGGTGCACTTCCTCATTTTGTTCCTTTTGCTTGGACTTGTGGCATTGCTCGTAGGTGGGTTGCGAGGATATTTTGTTTCCACTTTGTATTATTATTGTATCTAGTATACTCCATCTACCGTATCTACCGCTTCTACCATTGTATATGTGACCTAGAGGTGTGACGTGAGATTTGTATATATGGTGTTTCTCTGGTGTCGAGCTCACTTGAGCTGGCGTGATGCTTCCAATTTTCGTGCTTTTATATGCTTATTTTGCACGGTGATGATATTTATATTACGTGTGGTTGTGATTCCGCCATTGGAGAAGAGCTAGCTCCCGCTTGGGATGCCTTCTTTCATTGCGTACATGTATTCTTATTTTGTACCCATTTGGGGGCCAGTAATTACAAAGGAGACTCTGTCGAAATTTTCGGGGAAATCTGATGTTGCTTTTAAATGTCTAATGCCACTTATTTTATTAAAACCACTTGCTTTAAAACAAGTTTTTTTCACTCTAATTGTTAAACGGTTTATATGTCTGGGATTTGGCTTACTTAGATTGCGTTACGCCTTTAGACATTTCGTAATTTAAGTGCCAGTCATGTTCCATAACTTTGGATTTTGACAAAGTTGGTATCAGAGTGATAGGGTTTACCTTTCTGAGTGTAGGATGACCCTGGGAAGATGGAGTAGGTAACTTAAGCAGAGTGACGTAGCGTGTGTATGTTCCGCGGCATACTTACAATACGGTACTCCGCGTGAGTGACCTTAGGATATAATTGCTTGTAATTCCTTCTTCGATTCCTTATATCCCTTGATTCAATTGCACTGTTCTTATTAATCATGTTTCTTGTACCAGCCATAATGCCACCAAAGACTACGAGGGCGCAGAAGGCTGCCGCCAAAGAGGAGATTTGAGCTGGCTCGTCTGAGACGAGGACCGATCAGGGCGGTATGCCCACCCCTCAGGGTCAGATTGATCCGCCTTCTCCAGGCCGTATTGCCAGGCTAGAGGCCGGTATGTAGGAGTTACGTCAGGTGATAGGATCTTTTGTTGAGGCCAGTCGGGCACAGAGATCTGAGGATGTTCCTTCCACTGCACAGACCACGATTGTACCTGCTGCCCAGACAGCTATTCCTACTACTATTACCGAGACTATTCCAGTATCATTACAGGAGTTTATGAGGCTGAGGCCTCCACTCTTTACCGGCACAGATGCAGCAGAGGATCCGCAGACATTCCTCGATAGGATGGCTAGGATTTTCCGTTCGCTAAGTTGTTCTGATGATAGATGGGTGGAGCTTGCGATTTTCATCTGGAGGGTCTTGCTAAGACGTGTTGCGAGTCAGTCGAGAGAGGCCGAGCTACAGGTCTACCTCCTATGACTTAGGATGAGTTCGCAGCCGTATTCCTTGCTCGTTTCCTTCAAGAGAGCGTTCGAGATGCTCGAGCCCGTAGTTTTGAGGTTTTGCGCAAGACTCCTTGGATGACAGTGTCCGAATATGATATCCAGTTTACTCAGTTGTCCCGATATGCTTTATACCTGGTTGACACCGAAGAGAAACGTATAAAGAGGTTCGTGCGGGGAATAGACATGCGATTATTTCTCGCTATTGGCACCCAGCACTTTGACACTTATGCAGGCACGATGGATGCAGCCTTACTGCTGGAAGAGCGTATCTTGGAAACTTCGGTCGTTCAGGGACCGAAACGGATTCGTACCGATGAATTAGCCCTGAGGCAGATGGGTAGATGCCGCGGCAGGCCCCCTCCAGGCCGTGGTGATGGTGGAGGCTCAAGACCAGGACAGTTATATAGTACCTGTCCATAGGGACAGCGGCCGCCATTGGGATGTTTTCGATGTGGGAGCCTTCATCACCGTGTCAAAGACTGTACTGTGAAGCTCCAGGGCGCAGCGACAGTAGCACTTGTGGCCTTCCCACCTTCACCCCCTCCTCCGAGAGCTCTACATCCTACCCCTGGTGATGCTCCACGCCAGGCAGATGCTCCTAGAGGTCGTGGGCATGGCGGTCTTGTTCAGAGAGGACGAGGCGATGGAGGTAGAGGCAGAGGACAGCCAGCTATTAGTAGGGGCAGGCCCGAGTGTTCACTTTGACTCCGCAGGATGCGGGGGCATCCAATGCCGTTGTGACAGGTATGTTGTCAGTATGTTCTTTCAAAACGCGGGTACTATTCAACCCAGGTTCCACACATTCTTATGTATCTACACACTTTACACCGATGTTGGGCCGAGAGTCATCTTTGCTAGATCAGCCACTCGTTGTTATTACTCCGGTAGGAGAGTCGTTTTTCACTCGATTTGTGTTTCTATCGTGTTCTGTCCGTATCGGGGAGAGGGATTCTTCTGTTGATTTGATTCTCCTTGATATGTTAGATGTTGGGAATCCTCCCGCGTGCGCAGACGCGTATTGTTTTGGAAATGGATGCGTTTGGTGGAAAACGGAATGCGCGCACGAGATCGTTCTCGTTTTACTATTTATAACCGGAAGTGTACGGCGCGTTGTAGCGAGCCGGAAAGTACGGGTCGATCCGCAGGGAATTGAGTATTAGGTATCGTTGTTTAAGGTTAACAAATCAAAGAATTAGGGTTTTGGCACAAAAATTATAAAAGAATACGAAAGCAAGAAAAGCAAGAAAACAAGTGTAAGGAAAGAATGGTTGTGGCTTGGTTCGGAACCTTGAATCGCGACGTTTACCTCTACACTCCCTTGGTCATGAGTTGTCCGGCCTTACCTCGATCCCGGCATGGAGCATGACTTGTCAACGTGGTTGCGGAGCACAACCGGCAAAGTCTGATTTTCGCCGCAAAGCACGAAACGTTCAGTTTTGGTCACTTACCGTTTGTATGTCCGCGCTTGGGGTATCAACACTAAACATGAGGTTTTGCAAGCATACCGCAACCACGAAAACACAAAGAGGTTAGTGAGAGCAAATGATATTGGTGTTGAGTTTGCTAAGGGTTTGTTAAGGTATATAGTATATGAAACAAAGAGTTTGTCAAGCTCTTTATCACAACATACCATATCCTAGCTTAGCAACCTTAACACAAAATGGATTTTAAGCACATTAAACATAATCAAGAGGTGGAGAAGGCAAAGCCTTTCATCTCACTTCCTCGCACACACCACAACCAAAATAAAAGATTAGTTAAGCAAGGTAATAAAAAGAAAGAAAGAAAAGAGAGCAAGTAAATAAAAGAAACAGCAATGTATTAATCACTTTCGAACAAGATACAAACTTTGGTGACTTATTCAACCTCCTTAATGAAGCTCTCCAAAGAGAGCTTCAAGAGGGAAGAGGAAGAAGAAACCAAGAAGAAGCACACTCACCCTCAAGCTAAAAAAAAACTAAGCAAAACAAAATTATGAAATGGTATATACATTATAGCCTCTCTCCCTTGCCCACTGATATGTATTTATAGGCTCAAAAGAGAAATAAATAAACAATAAAAATAATCCTACGTGGCAGCAAAGGAGGCACAGAAGAAAGATGGGGCCCACAGGAGGAGGTGGGGCCGGCCTCGTCGGATTTTTAGGGTTAGGCGCCGGGTCAAATCCTAGGAGTGGGGCTCGTATTGGGTGTGTGGGTTTGTGTGCACTCCAATAAACCTCTGATGCTGTTTGCTTAGTCTTATTTCACCTGGTTTGTATGCAGAGAATTGGAGGGAAATGAGATGCATCAAATCACATCATATCTTTATGCATTCAATGCCCATTAATGCACATCACACCAACACATGCCCACTTGCATAACCCATCATGCCATGGCTGCCCCTACATGGTCTTTGCCCAAGAGTTGTGTGCAACATGCATTGTGTTGGACCAAAAAGTGTGTGCACACATTTATTTTACAAAAGCTCTTGGGATATCGGTCGGTTTTCTGGTCTTCTTGCAGTGTCGGCTCAGACGATATATCCGTGATTTTGAATGTGTTTCCGGTGTTTTATCGCGAATACCTGTAAACTGTAATTACAGAGCAGACACTGATTAATAGCACCGATATATAACAAAAGAGATAACGAATGAGCGGTATTAAAATGCAGTTTTCAGTGGTGATCAAATACCCCCAAACTTATCTATTGCTCGTCCCGGGCAATACAAAAAATCCTAGCCTCACTTTCCCAGGGAACGCGATTGCACTGAGCTTGTGCAACAAGCCGTTAAACCTCTAGGGGTCTCTAGTAGGAGTGTTGTCTCCTGAGGGTTTTCAACGGATTATACCCACAAAATCCAGTCAAGTTAGTTCCATAAGTTAACGTCGATTCTACTCCTACAGCTTAGTATCTACGTCAGAAATTCTATCATCCTAAGTAAGAAATATTCAACCTTTATGTTTCACGCCTCCTATCTATTTATCCATAGATCCTATACGTAATTACTGTTTCGAAAGATGTCGGTATCTCCTAAGTTTTCCTTCTAAAAGTGACGTCTCAAGTCAGGAATTTTTATCAACTTTACAGAAACATAAGTCTTATTCTTTATTTCTATCTTTCCTCCAAAAATTGATTGTATATCCCTACATGTGTTTGTAAATTTGCACCCCTACGCTTAAGAATTCAATTCAAGCTATAGTACCCTTGCCTTAATACCTAATACTACTTCTTTTCATTAATGGATGGACAGTGTTGCTCATACATCTTTCATGCGACCATTAATACTTCTTGAGGCACCAACAGCCGATTACTGAATGTATGAGCTTAAAGCGTAAATAGCAGTCTCCAGGTCTTGACTTTATTCATTTTTTTCTTTTCTTTTTCTTTTTCTTTTCAAGACCGGATATATTTTTCAATGATGCTCTTTTTTGGTGTTTAGCTTTAAATACCGATTTTTCTTTTATACTAGGCTTTCAGGGAAGAGTATTTCTAGGTATCCTCTATTATCCCAAGTTTCAAGGTGCGTGTATGTACAATTTGTACGGTATATACTTTCTAAATTTGTCCTCAAGAACAGAAACTATTTTTAAGACTTATCTTTCAGTAAAACTTCAATACTCTCCCTTCATCTTGACTTAACTAAAGAACTGAACTCAAGATTACATATTTCTCAAAAAAAAATTTAAGGACGTATACTTACCAAGTTTAAACAGAATGAGGATTATTTTTAGGGTTTTCAATTTCTAAGCCTAGGATTTAGTTACCTCTAACGTATCAACTAAGCTTTCGGAATAAAATCTAAGTTACCTTATTAGCTAACTTGACGAATTTTTTTTATATTTTTGTAAAAATTTTCAATTTTTATGGGTTTTTTTTAATATAAATATATATGCAATGCAGAATATACACATGATGCAGTGCTCACCCCCAAACCTGAGTTTTACAATGTCCTCATCATTGCCCCGCGTCCAGTAGCTAGACTCAGACACCAGGGTGAGAATTTTATTCAAGAAAAAGGGAAAAAAAACTTAAGATTAATTACAGCATTTACATGTTAAAAGACTGGGTTAGTGCAGAAATTAATACCAGCCACAAAAATATTTTGTATATATAATGTCGGGGCTGGTAAAAGAATGTGTATAAAAAGAAGAAAAAGAAAAAGAATATGTATAAGTTAGTTGTTAGTGAAGGGCATGGGCGTGAAAAAATAGGGGTCAGAAGACGCTGAAGGTGAAGATAAAATTTTGAGGAAGTCAGTGAGTTGTTTTCTGAATGAATTAAATGTTCAATAAGCAAATGTGGAGTTCCGAAGTCAAGTTCGTGTAAAAACTGGAGTTCATCTGCAAAAAGTTCAGAAAAAGAAAGGTTCAAAGGATGATCCCAAAATGTTCCTGACTCCAACTGACCTAAAATATCAAGTTCATCCGCAAAAATTTTCTCAAAACTCGACATGAAAGAATAATTTTCAATGCTGTCTTCCTCCAGATTATTTTTCACTATCTTACACTCATTATTTACACTCACTCCCAAAAATATTTTTTCCTTTTCACATTCATAACTGGGTAGGTTCATATCATCTAAAAAAAGTAGGTTCCCACCCTAATGTTTCTTCCGAAACAATATCAACAGGTGATACAAAAATTGTGGGTTCACGATCATTGATCTCTTATAATCTATCCCAACCATACCCGACAAATTCACAAGGTTCCTCCTCTAAAATTGGAAAGCAGAAATCAGTCGGTTCAAGAATTTCTTCATCAAGTATTTTTTCAGTTAAATCAATCTCTAAAGTTACAAGAGGTTCAGTGGATATATGAAGGCTAGTGGTGGACTGACTTAGAGGGTTTTCTTGTGTGTCCTGGTAGCACTCAGTTAATTCAATCTTATCATCATCTAAGAATACATCAAAGTGTTGGAGATAGTGCCCTCAGAGTCAATTATTGGATCACAAGCACATGATTGCAATGATTGAGGGAGGACCTGTCCCAGTAGGACAGTCTTACTCAGGATGATAGTATGCTATCTGGTTTATCTTTATCATCGTGTACTGCTTTAGGTGACCTTACGAGTCGCTATTACACGTTGATAGAGCCCCTAGGATTGTTGCTTGACTATCAGCAGTATGAGGGCGATCATATACGTGAGATCTGGAGTCTATAAGCACATCCTTAAAAGGTCCCTAGTCGTGGGAGTTTCGAGACAGGGCATCGATACTCCGGAGTAGAATAGTGTATACAGTCGAGACCCCGACGAGGGGCAGTGGCCGATCTTACAAGCCACTGGTGTCAGTTGGTTCACCTAAGATGTATACAGGTGCTCATTGGGTTACGAGTACACCGGACAGGACTCGCCGGGAACCTGCTAGTTGGTATTATACCTGACGTAAGATAGCAGTTCCCTGGTGACATGTGTACAGGTTAGTTCATCGACCTAAGATCGTCATTTGTCTCGTGTGAGTTCCCACTGTGCTTTGATTACTACCCTACCACGCTCAAAGGAGACATGCAAACAGGTTTTAGTTGGGTACAGTCCCGAGCCATATGGAGGCAGTGAGCGGATCTGCAGGGGTTCGCCTCTCCCGGTATTGGGGGTGAGGTCGCGCTGTGTCTAGGAGAGACAGAACATGAAAAGTCCTTGGCCAAGGCAGGAGATTTGCTGGTAGGTATTCCAGTAGTATCTCAGGGTGTTCTGGGCTACACTCCGACATGACTTGTACCGCTTTTGGGGGTCTGACTTTTATCAACCCCCTAGGCCCGCCATGCGATGCTCATAGACGAACGGACCGGACTGTACAGATATTGTCACTGACAGGCTCAGTAGGGTGTTAGGATGAGTTCGCTCATCGACGTCCCTTTTGGTCAATAGCTGGTAGCCCGTCACGTATGGCTAATACCTCTGATGTGCTAGTGGTTAAATCCACAGCCATAGTATTGACGAGTCTTTAGAGTCCACCACACACAGTTACTCAGGTTTCGGGCGAAACGCTGTAGAGGCCGTATGGAGATATGGCAGGGTTCGATCAGATACGTGCGGTATTGCACGGATCGTGATCGGACGGATTTTACTAGCCGACTTTGGCTTAAGCCGGATCCTAGTATTAGATAGTGTAGTTTTGTCTCTTTGCATTTGTGTTCAGTGGGAATACAAATGCGGGTATGTATATGCAGTAGCGGGGTTTGCCTGTAATTTATTACGGGATCAGTGTTCTGAAGTTGCCAGTTTGCATTCCGTTCCGGCCGGTTTTTCTTTGTTCCTTCACGGCCGGACTTTCCGGTGGAGGGTGTTATTTGCAGTTTGCAAATAACATTTTGTGGAGGGTTTTTTTTGTGTTTGTGGCTTCTATCATCATGAGATGCTTTTTGAGTCCTTTCCTTTGCTTTTTTGTGATGGTGCTTTTATTAGATGAGATGAGAGGTTGGTGTGACTTATATTCATCATTATTCAAATTCTTTTCTCCATTTGTTTTATTGCTTGCAATAATTCCACCACCCATTTTATGGTTGAGGAGGGGCCGGCCACTTGAGGGGTGAGGAGAAAAATAGAGAGAGTTCATTTTGAGGAATTTCATTCTTCACATTTCTTATTTTGTATCAAAGTTCACCAAACCTTTCTCCAAAGTTCATTCTTCTCTTCACCTCCACATCAATGGCAACTTTACTACCCCAAAGAGACATAGCCTACTACACTTGTCTACAGCATCTCTTGGACGCGTCGGCTAGCCAACTTCGTGCCCGAGTTGCCTCGGTCCAGAGGTGGGAGCTCGTAAAAGTATCCGGCTACGTGGTGCCTTTTCAGACGAGGAGGCGACGGACGGAGATTCCGCGGGAGATCGGAGTGGAGACGAAGACCGACGGACACGGATCGCTTGGTACAACTCTCTACCCGTATTTTAGTTTGCTAGTAGCTTGGTTAATGGCCCGATCCGGGTTAAAAGTGCGCGGTGGTGCCGGTTTGCTAGTTTGCAAAGTTTTCGTTTCCGCATTTCCGGCGTCGGATCGACGGCCAGGGCGCCGCCGCGGACTTAAATTGGTATCAGAGTCACGCCATTAACCTAGCCTAGCTTGCTCTAGTATGTTTAGAACTCGATCGAACAAAAATCCCCAAAAACCGTATTTTCCAATGCTTCATGTTTCTGTCGAAATTTTTTCAGCTCCAAAATTTTTTCAGGTTATTGCAGAAACACAAGCAGGAAATTCTAAGAATTTTGGTAAAATTCGATGCCGTGATCCTTTAGTACGACCGTGGAAACGCGGCCAAACCCCAGGTTTGGCCGCGGTTCCGCGGTGGGAAAGTGTCCTCATTGGGCAAAATTTTTCCAGTGGGCTTCTGAATAGGAAATAGGGGTTTTGGGATATTCTTTTTGGGCCCAGATTTTCTGTGAGTGCTACAGTACTGCTTGGGGCCCACTTCGATTAATTTGTTCGATCGGATATTTTAAACATGCTAGTTCACAGTATTTACATTATATCTGCGACCGTGAATGTCACTCGATCGGTAAATCCTTTCTAACTGCTATAGCCCGATTAGACGGATTTGCGAACGTGACATTCACGTTGATGTTCTGTGTATTGCTGTAATGTTGCGGACTGGTCGGTGGGGATAGCCTGGATGCAATATTAATATAGTTTTGTTTTATATGTACATTTGATATTGCGGGGCGAGCATCCGACATGTGGACTGCCGTCACTGCCTGTTTGTATTATTCTTTTGGGGCACGACCGGGTCGAGGTCGATGTACCCGTTGTATGTATATTTTACTTTCTGCACTGGGATTACCCCGCGGAGGGGTGAACGGATAGCCGGATTCTATAGGGCAACAAGCCCGCATCTCATGGCGTTGAGATGGAGGGGGCTTTACTCTAGAATTGGCGGGCTATTCGCCGCACTCGTAGGGGGTACAGGTTGACCCAGGAGGGGTGCCCAAGTTACCGGATTCCGTGAAGTGCTGGGTGGTCCATTCACGTTGCTGAAGGGGCTGCCTCGCTTCAGGTTTTGGCGGATAACTTGCCGCGCCCGTAGGGTCTAGGATTTCATTGCATAGGCTATCCACACGACCTGGTGAACGTCGGGTTTCAGTAGTGGCTCTATGAAACCCGGGGATCCCAGATATCTGTATTGTTCTGTGATGCTGTTCATTTCTGCGATGTTACATTTTATCACGCCTTGAGCGAAAATTATATATTATATATATACTAGTAGATGTTGTATATTTTTTGCACCCGCGCTAGTCCAGTCCCCGCTCTGTCGTTAGTTAAGTAACCTAACGGGTGATGACGGGACCCAGTGGCGAATGCGGATGGCATATACGTACATCATTATTTTCATTCTTTTGTGGTGTGATCAATTGATGGGACTGCGTTGATTCGGATCAATGCAAGTTAAACAAAGCTATTCTGATGTTGTTGGAACACTTTTTTAAAAAGCTGTTATTGCAAGGGCGTTCTCTTTTGTTTTGTACAATTGTATTCAGTTGGAATATCATGCTCCTCAGTCGACGAGGCAAGGGCCGAGATCCCTTCACCGGGAGTGACCCCTTGGACAAAAGTTTGCGTCAGGGCAATAACTTCACTATAGCCGATTACTTTTGCTTTGCATCGTCGTATTCAGTTGGAATATCCTGCACCTCATTCTACGGGGAAAGAGCCGAGATCCCTTCACCGGGAGTGACCTCTTTAGCAAAGGTTTTTGTCACTATATTTTTACAAAGCTATCCGGTTCCTTCAACGATATCAAGTTCTTTACGTTAAAGGTTTTTTCCAGAAACCATTCGTAGCCCTCCATCATTTCAGTTAAATATTCGGTAGTATTCAAGCTATGTATTTTGACCTCACGCCAAGGCATAGTGATTGGTAGCTGCCGGATATTTATCTGTTGCATACATAGATGCGTTGGTTTGGGACAGTCATACTACTATTTTGGCCTTCGTCAAGGGTATATACGGGTGGGTTCAAATTAACCTGGATAATGATGGGTAGAACTTGATATGTGACTTATGATATTTTGACCTCACGCCAAGGTCATAAGAGCATGGGGCAAAAATCACATCGGGAGTTTCTAAAGAAACTGAAACTTGCTAGATATGCGCATACCTTCTGGAGTGTGATAACGTGAGCGGATTCCGTCACGTTATCATGCGATGATAGTTGGATCCCGATTCCCACTGATGAGTTGGTTTACTCCTCGGGTGATCCCGGCTAATTCTTCTTTCAGGTTTGGAGAAGAATTTGACGTTACAGTGGGAGGTTTCCAGATTAGATAAAGTGATAACCATTCTGATCTAGGTTAGAGTGCACGCTGAGTGTTTCTTTTCTCTCTCTCTTTGGCAGCGACCATTGACCCGACCCTAGACTATGACTCAGTGACCAAGTTGACCGAACCTTCTTAACACTGGCTTTTGGATTGTCAGAGTTGCAAACTTCATTGCCACTCCTGCTTTTACCCTTTTCTCCAGGACACCCCGTATTACTACGAACGTCCACTTCCATTGGACAAAACCATCATATGGTTAGATACGAACTCGAAGGAATTCGAGGATGGTTTCCGGTTCTGGAGAAAACGGATAGGATTATTCAGTTGTCTTTTCCTTTTACCTTCTCTCTCAGATTGCGAGTACTCCTTGGCTTAGGAGATAGTACACCTATTACGTAAATTTGATAGTCTTCTTCCAAAACTTAGGCTGGTGCCGAACGGTGGGGAATGAAGAAAACCAATTAGCCTAAACGGTGTACAGAAGGTATTAAGTAAAGACAAAGAAAGGGATTAGTAAGAGGGCATAGTAAATTGCGACTTCTATTCACGACCAAACCAAATATTTCTTCGCTAATCCTAAATCACCTTTGTATTTCTCCAGGACACTCCGTATCACTACAGAGATCCCAAGTTTATTGGATACTCCATCGTATGGTTATATACGAACTCGAAAGGAACTTGTTCCAGTTCGGGGATGGATTCTCGTTCAGGAGAAATAGGAATAAGGTTCATTCGGTTTTCTTTTATCTTCACCTTCTCTCGCATTGCGAGTGCTCCTAGGATTAGGACAGTACACCCATTATGCTTATTGGATAGTCTTCTTCCAAACCATAGGCTGGTGCCGAACGGTAGGGAAGGAAGAAAACCGTTTGGCCTAAAGGGGTGTACCGAAGGTAATGACTAAAGACATAGAAAGGGATTTGGAGAGGTGGCAAAGAAAAATACGGTTACAGTTATGAATCTGGATAATGGAAGAGGCATTACTAGGAATACCGGGATCCCCGTCGAAACATTTCAATGTTTCAGTTTCACTGTGTACTGTTAAAAGAAAACTGATTTCCCAATTAGACACTTACTCCAGGGTATGTATTTACCAGGTTTGATTCTCACATCTGTATGGTTTTACAGATGATGAGAGGGAGCAAGTTATTGGGAATTAGGTGATCATCCTCATTATATCGGGATTCGTTGTAATTGGTGATATTTGAGGAAGTCACCTGGGTTGTTTGCCGTTCGGCAAATATATGGTTTTGAATATCCGTTGTTATGCACCAATTCCAAATTGATATATATGTACGTCTATTTTTATAGAGTGAGATATACCTTTTTGAAATTATGTTTATGACATTTACCTATATCAGTGGATGGTTAGGTAAGGAGTATTGAACAGCGGTGTAATTCTTCTTAACCATAAGTACAGTTTTCAACCCACGACACATAGTGAATGAGTTATTAGACTCAGGGGACTTGTACAGAGTATTGTATATTGTCCAGTGTCCATTAGGACAGAGGGGTTGGTCCTCGTACTATATTCTGTTTACTTATGACTTATCTAGTTCTTAGACATGTGTTTCGTAGAAATGCATGGTCTAAGTTTTGAGAAGTTATAGGTATAAGAATAAAGTAGAGAACCAGATGTTGCAAGTATCGGGATTCTTCAAAGTGATCGAACATGTAGATACGTGTATATGGTATTCAGTTGATAGTAATGTTTAAGAGAACTTGCTTCTCTTTCTGGTTACTCATAATTGGAAGTACTCCTAAGTTGAGTAACGCTGATCGGCCTCCTTCCATTTAGTTGACATGCACTGGAGACAGATGCATGATTTGAATCTGGTTCAATTAAATCGGTGCCTCTGTTTCTATATTGGATATAGAACAGTTCATATCTTGACATTGTTAAGATACGGGGAGTTGTCGGCTTATGCTTAAAACCAGACTCCGGATAACTCAAGGCAAGTTTCTGTAATGGCTGTTTGTGGGTTGACCCGGGATATGACGAGGGTTGATATTCTACCATCTGGAAGATCAATAGTGATATTGTTCTTGACTCGCCGCAGTTTTAATTAAAAATGGATTTTTTCAGAAAACAGTAGTGGGAGTATGGTAGAACTGGAAGTGATTCCAGAACCGCAAACGATTACTAAAGATTTGATAAGAACCTAAAGATTCAATCTGGTTTGACATTCCATTGGCCACTCCGCAGATATGGTGGGTAACCTCAGGCACTCGAGAGGTATTTCGGTATGCCCAAGGGCGGTGGCAGGGAGGTTCTTGTTTACCCAGACTTGCCATTGCTGTTGTTCCAGACTATGAGACCCGGCAGGAGGATGAGTATAGCGTCGTTCTAAACTGGCTTTAGAAGTGTACGTCTATATGACTCTGCCAGAGGGTTGTCATGGTCAGTGGGAGCAGCGAAAGCATGGTGGACAAGTGGCTTATGTCTATTTATAGACTAAAGCAGATATAGCGGAGTTAGATCATCTATTTCTGATGTGACAGTCATAGGTTTGACTTCATCAGAATAAGGGATGGATCTGTTAAGAAAGTAGTAGGGTGTGATGTCCTGGTATTTGATGACATACACAGAGTAGGAAGCGATATTTCTATACTACGATCGGTTATACTTTGATCGTCACACAGTAGTTTCTCCACATAGGACTTGGATATTATATAAGACATTTTGGTTACTAGATCTATGGTTTTAGATCTAGATTTGGGTAGTTTCCCAATCTGGGTACTTAGACAGCATTCTAAGAGTATTTAGAATGGACGACTCCAGGCATGGTGGTGTACCTGCAGGTAATGGAGTCACCCTCTCTAAAGGTGTCTTACAGACTAAAGGGGAGAGGGACGCGCATGATTGGCATTCACTTGCTTAGGCAATTGAGTCAATCATGAGATGTCAAGTACCACACCAGATGTTGTTCTTGTAGTAGATGCAATAAGTTGATATTGATCCAATCCTGGGGAAACATTCGGAAGCAGTTTTAGAGCATAAGTCGATGTTCTAGGGATATGATAACGGCATTCTCCTTCGGGAGACAGTTATCATTCCAGGCTTCCAAGGTGACCTGGACGACAAGGAGGTTGTCAGAGTTATAGTTTTCCCTCTGACGAGGGGCAGTATTTTGGACAGGTGGTCCAGGTGGATACTGAGGGAAGGTATGGCGCAGGATACTGATTAAGTTCGGTTGACGATACAGTCTAAGAAGTTTGGATTTGGAGTTCATTTATGAGCTAGGTCCCATCAGACATCCAGACACATTCTAAGACAGGTATTGCTCATTTCGGGAGATGGCTTTCTCCGCGAACTTGAGATAAAGAGAGAAATAAAAAGAAACACCATAGCGGATCCACTCACTAAGGCTATTCCTCGAACGCAATAGTTTCACAAACGAGCTTTGTGAGACTGACTAGTAGAGGAGTTGGGTGTTCGGTATCACACGGGCTGTGAGTATGCGACATCGCAATAATTAGCCTTGAGTGCAAGTGGGAGATTGTTGGAGATAGTGCCCTTAGAGTCAATTATTGGATCGCAGGCACGTGATTGCAATGATTGAGGGAGGACCTGTCCCAGTAGGACAGTCTTACTCAGGATGATAGTATGCTATCTGGTTTATCTTTATCATCGTGTACTGCTTTAGGTGACCTTACGAGTCGCTATTACACGTTGATAGAGCCCCTAGGATTCTTGCTTGACTACCAGCAGTTTGAGGGCGATCATATACGTGAGAGCTGGAGTCTATAAGCACATCCTTAAAAGATCCCTAGTCGTGGAAGTTTCGAGACAGGGCATCGATACTCCGGAGTAGACTAGTGTATACAGTCGAGACCCCGGCAAGGGGCGGTGGCCGGTCTCACAAGCCACTAGTGTCAGTTGGTTCACCTAAGATGTATACAGGTGCTCATTGGGTTATGAGTACACCGGACAGGACTCGCCGGGAACCTGCTAGTTGGTATTATACCTGACGTCAGATAGCAGTTTCCTGGTGACATGTGTACAGGTTAGTTCATCGACCTGAGATCGTCATTTGTCTCGTGTGAGTTCCCACTGTGCTTTGATTACTACCCTAACACGCTCAAAGGAGACGTGCAAACAGGTTTTAGTTGGGTACAGTCCCGAGCCACATAGAGGCAGTGAGCGGATCTGCAGGGGTTCGTCTCTCCCGGTATTGGGGGTGAGGTCGCGCTGTGTCTAGGAGAGCCAGAACATGAAAAGTCCTTGGCCAAGGAAGGAGATTTGCTGGTAGGTATTCCAGTAGTATCTCAGGGTGTTCTGGGCTACACTCCGACACGACTTGTACTGCTTTTGGGGGTCTGACTTTTACCAACCCCCTAGGCCCGCCATGCGATGCTCATTGACGAACGGACCGGACTGTACGGATATTGTCACTGACAGGCTCAGTAGGGTGTCATGATGAGTTCGCTCATCGACGTCCCTTTTGGTCAGTAGCTGGTAGCCCGTAACGTATGGCTCATACCTCTGGCGTGCTAGTGGTTAAATCCACAGCCATAGTATTGACGAGTCTTTAGAGTCCACCACACACAGTTACTCAGGTTTCGGGCGAAACGCTGTAGAGGCCGTATGGAGATATGGCAGGGTTCGATCAGATACGTGCGGTATTGCACGGATCGTGATCGGACGGATTTTACTATCCGGTTTTGGCTTAAGCCGGATCCTAGTATTAGATAGTGTAGTTTTGTCTCTTTCCATTTGTGTTCAGTGGGAATACAAATGCGGGCATGTATATGCAGTAGCGGGGTTTTCCTGTAATTTATTACGTGATCATTTTTCTGAAGTTGCCAATTTGCATTCCGTTTCGGCCGGTTTTTCTTTGTTCCTTCACAGCCGAACTTTCTGGTGGAGGGTGTTATTTGCAGTTTGCAAATAACATTTTGTGGAGTGATTTTTTTGTGTTTGTGGCTTCTATCATCATGAGATGCTTTTTGAGTCCTTTCCTTTGCTTTTTTGTGATGGTGCTTTGATTAGATGAGATGAGAGGTTGGTGTGACTTATATTCATCATTATTCAAATTCTTTTATCCACTTGTTTTTTTGCTAGCAATAATTCCACCACCCATTTTATGGTTGAGGAGGGGCCGTCCACTTGAGGGGTGAGGAGAAAGAGAGAGAGAGTTCATTTTGTGAGGAAATTCATTCTTCACATTTCTCATTTTGTATCAAAGTTCACCAAACCTTTCTCCAAAGTCCATTCTTCTCTTCACCTCCACATCAATGGCAACTTTACTACCCCAAAGAGACATAGCCTATTACACTTGTCTACAGCATCTCTTGGACGCATCGGCTAGCCAACTTCACGCCCGAGTTGCCTCGGTCCAGAGGTGGGAGCCCGTAAAAGTATCCGTCTATGTGGTGCCCTTTCCGATGAGGAGGTGACGGACGAAGATTCCGCGGGAGATCGGAGTGGAGACAAAGACCGAAGGACACGGATCGCTTGGTACAACTCTTTACCCATATTTTAGTTTGCTAGTAGCTAGGTTAATGGCCCGATCCGGGTTAAAAGTGCGCGGTGGTGCCGGTTTGCTAGTTTGCAAAGTTTTCGTTTCTGCATTTCCGGCATCGGATCGACGGCCGGGGCGCCGCCGCGGACTTACACAAAGTTTGATTGATCATTTACCTCACTTGGGTGACTCCCTAGATGACAGACATTAACATTATCGGGTTCTGATTGACTGTGCTCACTCCCTAGAATCTTCTCAGCTAAATGTTTCACTTGTTCCTCTATGTTAGCTAAAGATTGGGCCTGGGCAAGAAATAATTGCTCAGATTGCTGTATGAACAGGGCTAATGTAGAAGCCGTTTGATTCACGACCGCAGTCATCACTTCAATACCCTTTTCTAGAGCGGTCAACCTAGCATCCATCTCATTATCATACCCTACAGATGGTTCAACGTTCCCGGGTTGGAGGGGTTATGATGGTGGTGATGCTAATGCATTCATTCTGTCGACCTCTTTCTCTATATTTTCAATCAGTTGGTCAATGGTTGAAGTGGGACTGGGTTCAGGAGTGCTAGGGGGTGACCGTTAAGAATTTGGAACGGTTGGTCACCCCCTAGGAAAGGACAATCATCATGAATGTGGGAAGAATTTTGGAAATTTGTACAAATCAATTGAGATTGAGTGTAAACAAAAGAATAGGAATCGTGAAATAATGAATTGTATTGTGTATCACCCATATTAACAAGAATGCACAAATATCACAAAAGAATATCACACCCCTAGCAGTCTATGGTTTTCTAAGTCAACTAGACCTGCTCAAGAACCTAATTGACGAAGTAAAACTGTGTCGAGAAATAAGCTCAAGATATACAGCTCACGAAGCCAGGTAAGTGCAAGAGATAAGGGGAGGTTTTCCGACGCTTTTGCGAAGGTTCTTAATTAAATAACCCTTTCTCTTTTGGCGGTTGCGCCGTTAACACTTGCCTAGACACCCCATGAACGATATATCGTTAAGCAAAGTTCTAAGCACAGTTAACCTCTCTTAATGAGCGTGAAGTCCTTAGAGTCGAAGTCTAATTGATTTTAATTACTGAGGGTGTGCAGGAATGCAGTTTTGTGATTTATGGGCTACGGAGAAAAGGTAATGAAATCCTTTACCGTATCTTGTTTGGTCATTTGGCCATTATTATCCGTATTAATATGCAATGCGCAATCAAATCAAAGAATTCAAGAAATCATGAAATTCAAATAATTCTTTTTCGATTAAGTATTATGCGCTGCAACAAATACGATTAGTTCTCTTGTTCTATTCGCGGAAATTTTTTGCAAAGAATCCTGCAAAAGATAGTGAATTGGATTGCGTCAGACTCGAGAGGAGGTGTTAGGAAATACGTACCAAATGGATTTGGTTTAAGAAAACCCTTTGAAAGTGATTCGAGTCGTTGAATGTTCGCATGCGCGGGTCAAACTACCCGGATCTTTGGCACTAATCGTCCCCAACATCTTGAAATTGCAATTGAACCTCGCTCCGTACGATCGCTGGTCGTAATTACGCAAAAAACCTAAAATGTCGAAAAATAAGATATTTAGTGTCAAAAGCGATACGTGTGCCCCAATTCCTGCACACTCAAAATTGGAAAAATCAAACAAGACCAAAAGAGTACAAACACAGAACTAAAGATCACGCAAAAACAAAAAAAAAATCCCGAAACTTAGCCGAGGTCGCCGGAAAAGAAGGGTGCGTCGCCGGCCAAATTCCGAGATGATGGGGTGAATTTTTGTGTGGATTCTTTAGGCTATATTATTGTCCTAATGGTCTTACTAGATTTTTTATATTAGCACAGAGAGATAGCAGGTATAAACAACAGAGAACAAAGGTTAGAAAAATCGTATTTTGTTAGTTTTTAAAAAATTTGTGTTAAAAGTTAGTTTTGTTAGTAAAACCAGAAATAACAATATCTAATAACTACAACTCCCCGGCAACGGCGCCAAAAACTTGTTGGGAATCCTCCCGCGCGCGCAGATGCGTATTATTTTGGAAATGGATGCGTTTTGGTGGAAAACGGAATGCGCGCACGAGATCGTTCTCGTTTTACTATTTATAACCACAAGTGCACGGCGCGTTGTAGCGAGCCGGAAAGTACGGGTCGATCCACAGGGAATTGAGTATTAGGTATCGTTTTTTAAGGTTAACAAATCAAAGAATTGGGGTTTTGGCACAAAAATTATAAAAGAATACGAAAGCAAGAAAAGCAAGAAAACAAGTGTAAGGAAAGAATGGTTGTGGCTTGGTTCGGAAGCTTGAATCGCGACGTTTACCTCTACAGTCCCTTGGTCATGAGTTGTCCGGCCTTACCTCGATCCCGGCATGGAGCATGACTTGTTAATGCGGTTGCGGAGCACAAACCGTCAAAGTCCGATTTTCGCCGCAAAGCACGAAACGTTCTGTTTTGGTCACTTACCATTTGTATGTCCGCGCTTGGGGTATCAAAACTAAACACGAGGTTTTGCAAGCATACCGCAACAATGAAAACACAAAGAGGTTAGTGAGAGCAAATGATATTGGTGTTGAGTTTGCTAAGGATTTGTTAAGGTATATAGTATATGAAACAAAGAGTTTGTCAAGCTCTTTATCAGAACATACCATATCCTAACTTAGCAACCTTAACACAAAATGGATTTTAAGCATATTAAACATAATCAAGAGGTGAAGGAGGCAAAGCCTTTCATCTCACTTCCTAACACACACCACAACCAAAATAAAAGATTAGTTAAGCATGGTAATAAAAAGAAAGCAAGAAAAGAGAGCAAGTAAATAAAAGAAACAACAATGTATTAATCACTTGAGAACAAGATACAAACTTTGGTGACTTGTTCAACCTTCTTAATGAAGCTCTCCAAAGAGAGCTTCAAGAAGGAAGAAGAAGAAGAAACCAAGAAGAAGCACACTCACCCTCAAGCTAAACAAAAACAAAGCATAACAAAATTATGAAATGGTATATACATTGTAGACTCTCTCCCTTTCCCACTGATCTGTATTTATAGGCTCAAAAGAGAAATAAATAAACAATAAAAATAATCCTATGTGGCAGCAAAGGAGGCACAGAAGAAAGATGGGGCCCACAGGAGGAGGTGGGGCCGGCCTCGCTGGATTTTTAGGTTTAGGCGCCGTGTCAAATCCGAGGAGTGGGGCTCATATTGGGTGTGTGGGTTTGTGTGCACTCCAATAATCCCCTGATGCTGTTTGCTTAGTCTTATTTCACCAGGTTTGTATACCGAGAATTAGAGGGAAATGAGATGCATCAAATCACATCATATCTTTATGAATTCAATGCCTATTAATGCACAATCACACCAAAACATGCCCACTTGCATAACCTATCATGCCATGGCTGCCCCCACATGGTCTTTGCCCAAGAGTTGTGTGCAACATGCATTGTGTTGGACCAAAAAGTGTGTGCACACATTTATTTTACAAAAGCTCTTGGGATATCGGTCAGTTTTCTGGTCTGCTTGCAGTGTCGGCTCACAGACGATATATCCGTGATTTTGAATGTGTATCCGGTGTTTTATCACGAATATCTGTAAACTGTAATTACAGAGCATACACTGATTAATAGCACCGATATATAACAAAAGAGATAACGAATGAGCGGTATTCAAATTCAGTTTTCAGTGGTGATCATTCGACTTCGACGTTCTTCTGGGCATGGACTGGCTTTCCACTTGTTATGCATCCGTGGACTGCCGTGAGAAGGCAGTCAGATTTAGTTTTCCGGGTGAGCTAGTTCTTGTTATTCAGGTAGACCGTAGTGTCACCCTTCCTAGCCTGATTTCTTCTCTTCGCGCTGGTCAGCTCTTGAGGAAAGGATGTCAGGGATTCTTAGCATATGTTTGTGATACTAGAGCCGTAGAGGTCCCGTTGGACCAGGTCCCAATTGTGAGGGAGTTTCCTGATGTTTTTCCAGACGAGCTGCCTAGTTTACCGCCCGAGCGTGATATTGAGTTCTGCATTGACTTGATCCCTGGCACAGGGCCTATTTCTATACCGCCTTATCGGATGGCCCCGGCGGAGCTTAGAGAGCTGAAAGATCAGTTGCAGGATTTGTTGGATAAAGGGCTTATTCGACCGAGTTTGTCGTCTAAGGGTGCTCCTGTTTTGTTCGTCAAGAAGAAGGATGGCAGTTTGCGATTATGCATTGATTATCGTCGGTTGAATTGTGTGACTGTGCGGAACAGATATCCCTTACCACGTATTGATGATTTATTCGACCAGCTCCAGGGTGCGGGACACTTCTCGAAGATTGACTTGCGATCAGGCCACCATTAGTTATGAGTTCGGTAGGATGATATTCCGAAGACTGCTTTTCGCACACGTTACGGGCATTACGAGTTCTAAGTGATGTCGTTCGGGCTCACCAATGCCCCAACAGCGTTTATGAACTTGATGAACTGCAACTTCAGGTCGTAGCTTGATCGGTTCATCATCGTATTCATTGATGACATCTTAGTATATTCCAGGAGCCGAGAGGAGCACGAGCAGCACTTGTGGATCACATTGCAGACGTTCAGGGAGCATCGGCTGTTCGCAAAATTTTCCAAGTGCGCATTCTTCCTTGACAGTGTTGATTTCTTGGGTCACGTGGTTACGAGAGATGGTATATGTGTGGACCCGAAGAAGATCGAGGTCGTTCAGCATTGGCCAAGACCGGTATCAGTTAAATAGATCCGCAGAATTATAGGTCTGGCTGGCTACTATCGACATTTTGTTCAGGATTTCACCCGTATCGCTGCATCGTTGACCGGGTTGACCTGGAAGGGAGTTCCTTTTGTTGGACCGAGGCATGCGAGCATAGCTTTCAGTAGTTGAAGACTCGTTTGACTACTGAACCAGTTTTATCTTTGCCTTTGGGATCGGGCGGTTTTGTGGTTTATTGTGATGCTTCTTGAGTGGGGCTAGGTTATATGTTGATGCAGCATGGCAGGGTCGTCGCTTATGCTTCTCGGCAGCTAAAGAAGCACGAGAAGAACTATCCCACTCTTGACTTAGAGATGGTGGTGGTGGTTTTTGCACTCAAGATCTGGAGACATTACCTATACGGCGAGTCGTGCCAGATATTCACAGACCATAAGAGCTTGAAATATATCTTTCAGCAGCGAGATCTAAATCTGAGACAACGCCATTGGATTGAGCTACTGAACTACTATGATTGCGAGATTCTTTATCATCCGGGCAAGGCGAATGTAGTGGTGAATGCTTTGAGTCAGAGGCCCGGAGGTAGCTTATCTTGTTTGAGCGCAGTTCAGAGGCAGTCGGCGGCAAATTGGCAGACTTTATGTGACAGCTGAGTGCAGTTTGAGTTTACTCCGACCGGGGGACAGCTTGCGCATATCCGTGCACGTTCACAGTTACTAGACCGTATCCGCAAGGCACAGTCCGGCGATACTCGTTTTTTTGAGATCATGGAGCAGGTTAGACAGGGCAGAGATTCAGGGTTTATGATCGACGACCAGGGAGTACTACGATTTGGGACTCGACTGTGCATACCAGATTCTGAGGGACTGAGGCACGAGATTCTTGAGGAGGCACATCGATTGATATATAATGTTCATCCAGGTTCCACAAAGATATACCATGATTTGAGAGATGTTTACTGGTGGGAAGGGTTGAAGAGAGATATCACAGACTTTGTTTCGAGATGCCTGACTTGTCAGCAAGTCAAGGCCGAGCACCAGAGGCCAGCTAGAGAGTTGCAGCCTTTGCCCATTCCGGAGTGGAAGTGGGAACAGATTTCTATGGACTTCATTATGGGTCTACCCAGGACCAGTCGAGGGTATGACTCTATTTGGGTGATCATAGATCAATTGACAAAAATGGCTCACTTTCTGCCAGTGAAGACCACTTTTGGATTTTCTCAGTATGCCCAGATACATTGATGAGATTGTATGACTGCATGGCATCCCGACTTGTATTGTGTCCGACCGAGACCCTCAGTTCGCCAGTTGACTATGGCAGAAACTTCAGGAAGCTTTGGGCACCATAATTGAGCTTCAGTACAGTTTTTCATCCGCAGACCGACGATCAGTCAGAGCGGACTATTCTGACTCTTGAGGACATGCTCCGAGCTTGTGTTCTAGATTTTGGTGGTAGCTGGGATCATCATCTGCCCTTGATAGAGTTCTCCTACAATAACAGCTTCTAGGAGATGGTTCAGATGGCACTCTTCGAGGTATTGTATGGGAGGAGATGTCGATCGCCCATATGTTGGACAGAGCTCAGTTAGAGAAGTATTTTGGGGCCGCAGGTTGTGCAGGAGATGACCGAACAAATCCAGTTAATTCAGGATAGGATGAAAGAGGCCCAGAGTAGGCAAAAATCATATGCGGACCGACATCGGCGCAGACTTGAGTTTATAGTAGGCGATCAAGTTTTCTTGAGGGTCTCTCCGATGAAGGGCATGATGAGATTTGGGAGGAAAGGGAAGCTTAGTCCCAGATATGTGGGTCCTTTCGAGATCCTCGAGCGTGTCGGCTCAGTTACTTATCGGTTGGCCCTTCCACCCATCTTCCCAGATGTTCACCCCGTATTCCATGTATCGATGCTCCGCAAGTACCTTCATGAGCCTTCTCATGCGATTCAGCACCCGACGATCCAGCTGGAGCGTGACCTTTCTTTCACCGAGCAGCCGGTGATCATTCTGGATCGGCAGGTGAAGAAATTTAGGTCAAAGGTTATACCGTCCGTAAAGGTTCTTTGGCATGGCCCGAACGGAGAAGAGGTCACCTAGGAAACCGATGATGAGATGAGGAAGAAATTTCCCCGTCTCTTTGAAGGTACGCGAAGTTAAATATTAAATTCGGGGACCGAATTTCTTTAAGGGGGAAAGATTGTAATGTTTTAAAAATTGTTTAGGAGAATTTTCCGATAATCGGTGAAATATAACTTGTGTTTTCTGTAAAACCATGATATAATTATTTTTCAACATAAACTTAAGTATACTTATTGTAACTATGTAATTGCTAGTATTTGGTATCTAATTGGTCACTTATAAATTGCAAGTTTAAATAAATATTTTTCCAAATTAATTATTTTAAAAATTATTTCAAGCTTTCACCTATACATTTAATTGGTGATAATTACAAATTTGAATGTGTTAATTACACTCTTGTGAACCATGACAACTTAAACCTAGTTTGTAACATGCATTTTCTTAACTTGTTTCCAAGTTCTAGTTAATTCTAGGATAAAAGGAGAAAAGAAAATAAAATGAAGAAAAATATAAACAAAGAGGTATGGGCATATTGACTTGAGGTATGGGATTTTCTTGACTTGGCCACAAACTCAAACCTCACTCTCTCTCCTCCTTCCCAAGCTGGCCAAGCTCCCTACAGGAGTTTTCCCCACTTCCTCATCTCTTTTTTTCATATCAAACTCTTCAATTTTTCATCAAAAATACAAATAAAAACCTCACAAATTCATAGCTAATTCTTCACCCAATTTTCCTTGGCCAAATCTAGCTTGAATCTTCGAGCAAGAAACCATTTTTGGAAGCTATGTTACAAGTTAGATCTATAAATCTTGAGGTATAAATCTTAACCCAACAATTAAATTGTTGGTTAATTTCTTTAAGTTAACTTATTTAGGTATTATTTTGAATCTAATTGTAAGTTTGAAGTTTCAAAGATAAGGGTTTGACTTGGAGTTAGGATTTTAACCATCACTGCTAGGATAATTGAGTGAAGTTTGCTACCTAGTGACCTTGCAAATCTAATCTAAGTGGTTACCTTGCTTAAGCGGCTTCAAATTATTCTAATTGTGAGATTATACAAGAAAATTGCATGATTATTGTGGGTTTCATGGGAGATTATTTTAATAAGTGGAGCATGGCTTAATTTAGATGTTTACATGTGATTGTGGCCATTTGGTCGTTAATCCACGAAGTTTTGCACCGAAATCA
Organism: Agapanthus africanus; assembly: GCA_030015575.1. Lineage (NCBI taxonomy): Eukaryota > Viridiplantae > Streptophyta > Magnoliopsida > Asparagales > Amaryllidaceae > Agapanthus > Agapanthus africanus. The sequence continues at coordinate 107,334,128 of JASDDO010000031.1, forward strand.
CATTTAAATGCTTACTAGGTTTTTGGTATAAATAGATGTTGGTTTAGTTTGATGTGGTGATGATCTATATACTATTTCCTATGATTTTTAGAGTGTTGTGAATGCGTGATCAGTACGATCGGGTTCTAGGTTTGGTGGTTGTCATGTTTAGCGATCCCTAGTTGTGGTTGTGGTGATGTCGTGCGCATTTTGTGCACCAAGTGAACACAAGTCGAGCTTGAGGAAGTTTATTCTTTTGTATCATCATCTTCGTTTTGCCTCAGGATATTTTGCCTTACGTGTGCTAGTTGTGTAATTCTAGGATCGGTTGTGGAGACGTCGGATGCGGCGCAGAAAGGCAAGACTGTGATTGGATCAGATTAGCCGAGGCGTCCGGATGAGTAGATGTAAACATCTATGGGGGATCTCCTGGATGGCGCGAGTAGTCCGATAGTTTAGTATTACTTGTAGTACTTGCATTTATATGCGTAGTTCCCTAGTTATTCATCTCATGGCATCGCATCATCTTATATATGTATATATATATGATATCATTTCATAGGACACTTGCACCATTACCATTGCTTCATGCTGCACGTGCACTATTCATGCGAACTCACACACCTTAGTAATTGCTATGCCACGAACACTATAGAACTTTCTTAAATCAGAATCTAGAACAATTGCACCATATATGATCTGTAAACCTGTACTTGTTTATTCGTTTCATCAGGATGGATACGTAGGATTGCTAGTCATATGTATATACCTCATTGCATCATCGTTCATGCATGGTTTCCTAGTCACACATCATATTTCATATTATTGATACCATAGGCATTCTTCATCGCCGACATGTTTACATATTGTAATTCTTCTTGAGGATTTCAGTACTTTTGAGATTTCTGGATTTTGGGGAAAACCACAAGAATTATATAACTTATTATCCTTTTAAAAACGTAAATTGCGGTTTCCTCGTGATATGATGTATATGTCGTCCATCATGAGTTTTCCGGATTTCTATTGGTTGTCGAGACCCGATTCGAGGAGGAGGATGAACTGTCTCGGGTACGTGGTGGACCCGGTACGGTACCCCGAGACGGGAGTGTTTTTGTGGGTATGACGATGAGCCTGGCAGGGGCGAACTACCTATCGGTGATGTCTGACACGGAGGATATCCGGAGGATACCGACGTAGTCGTGAGATTTGATGATATGGGCCGATCCGGACTGACGGGGCCCGAGATATCGAGATATTGTGATATTGAGACATTAAGATATTGAGATGTTGAGACATTGAGATGTTGGGATATAGATATATTGTGTCGATGCTTGACACGGATTTTCTGTTGATTTCATGAATGATACTTCTGTTCATTGTACATATGGTTTTCCTAAGATAAGAATAAAGATTTTCTTATACAAGACATGCTCAGGTTTCGTGTTGATTATGTATGCATGTTGCATTCATCCTGGTACAACATATCATATTGATATATATAGGTTATGACACATTTGCGTGCATACTTACGATAGTCTTATTAAATGTTACTTACTACTCACGAGTTGGCAACTCACCCCCGTTGTGCCACAGTATTTTGCAGGTCCGACCCGTCAGCACAGTAGCAGCGGGCGGACTTCCTCATTTTGTTCCTTTTGCTTGGACTTGCGGCATTGCTCGTAGGTGGGTTGCGAGGATATTTTCTTTCCACTTTGTATTATTATTGTATCTAGCATACTCCATCTACCGTATCTACCGCTTCTACTATTATATATGTGACCTATAGGTGCGACGTGGGATTTGTATATATGTTGTTTCTCTGGTGTCGAGCTCATTTGAGCTGATGTGATGCTTCCTATTTTCGTGCTTTTATATGCATATTTTGCACGATGATGATATTTATATTGCGTGTGGTTGTGATTTCGCCCTTGGCGAAGAGCTAGCTCCCGCTTGGGTATGCCTTATTTCATTATGTACATGTATTCTTGTTTTGTACCCATTTGGGGGCCAGTAATTACAAAAGAGACTCTGCCGAAATTTTCGAAAAAATCTGATGTTGCTTTTAAATGTCTAATGCCGCTTATTTTGTTAAAACCACTTTCTTTAAAACAAGTTTTCCTTCACTCTAATTATTAAACGGTTTAGATTTCTGGGCTTTGGGTTACTTAGATTACGTTACGCATTTAGACGTTTCATAATTTAAGTGCCATTTAGGTTCCGTACCTTTGGGTCGTGACACGAGTGATCATCATCTATTCATATACTTCCAACAAGAGAGAGATCTAGAGCAAACTAGGGTTCTTGTATTCTACTTTCTAAGGAGAATTGTAAATGCAATAGTTGATTAATAAAGGTATTGTTTTTATTATTCTTTTTGCAATTAATTTCCGCACTTACTTTCTGCACTTACATTTCTGCATCTTGATCATGTTTTCATTCTTCATCCTCTCTTCCAACTTAACCATTAGCGAGTAATTCATAGCTTGCTGGGGTTCGTAGGATATGGTAGAACGATGGATGATAAAATCATTTAACTTCTTTTATACATTTTAAAGTTTATAAACTTTAACAAAATAAATGTTAACCTCCTTATCGGGCGTGCTACCAATTTATTGATAGTCACGACCACGATTTGAGATTGGTTTAACACTTGTTTTGTTAAGGGCTAGACATGAATAGAGATCAATGCAAGGACAAGGGTTAGTAGTGGGTAAACCCTAGTTTCTTCCAAGAACCCTAATCTATATTCATCACTATCGATCTAGTTTTAAACTATTAAAAAATAAAGGAGTCATTTTTAATTATCCATCCATTACTATAAGTCCTATGAACCCCACAAGCCTTTTCTTTATAAATTCTATATCCGTAATGAAAAACAATCACCCTTCTTTAATCAACTCGTCCAAAGAAAGAAAAGAGTTCACTTTTCCCTGCGGACGACCCGTACTCATCGCGGCTAGCTACTAGCGACACTATCTTGATTACGATTATTTTACAAAACACTTTTTCAGCAGATCAACCAGGCACTATATCCAACAATCTTGTGCACCCTTTTGGTTGCGCACTTAACTTAAGACAAAGCTTAAAAGTTTCTTTTACTTCAAAGATGTCACTTAAATTTGACCTTAATCAACCTTTAATTTTGAAGTCGGATATTTTTAGTTCAACCTTTTAGTGAACTGACGCCTTTCCAGTCTTTTTCTTGCAGGTGTCATGGCCAGCCATCTTTATACGATTAGGGAGATTTTTTCCTATGCCGACATCCGCTTTTACGAGCCGGCTTTTACTGACGCTCAGTGTGAAGACGTGCTTTGTCGTAATGAGGCTCACAGTGGGCAAAATCATCATTGACGCTCCACCTTGCTCCAGCTGATATTTCAAGCCATTCATAATAACATTCTTGGGGCAATAGATGTAATGCCTCTCTCTGCTCTTGATCAAGTTGCGGATAAGATGCATTCAGTTTTCCAGACGGGGTTTATCTCTAAAGGGTTGAGAGACCGTGCAACCGCTCTTTTGCATGTAATCTTCCAACAGCGGGCGATCTTGTCAGCATATGATAGAGGAGAACAGACGCACACAACGATGGAGGATAAGGCTTTCGAGTATTTTTCGGAGTCTGTTTATGACTTCACTTGTCTTTATAACTCGGTCAATCTATTGCTGCTCTGAACTTTCGGGCGATGTAACAGCTTTTGATTTTATCTGTCTTTTACTTTTCAGTATTATTATATTATCCTCCTTTTTGGCGTATTAATGAAAAGCCTCTCTTCTTTTACACTCGCACTTCTTTTTTATTTTTGTGATGAAGTTTTCTTTTGTTGCAAAAGCCCATCGTTAGCTTATGTGCACGTGTCTTACATTCTCCTTCATGTGGGCATGTGTATATGTGGGCAAATCGATCAAACTAATTTCATCATGTGCGCCTGTATATAGTCGCGCAAGTTGATTGAATCAATTTTATGATGTGCGCTTGTATATAGGTGCGCAAGTCGATTGAATCAATTTCATGATATGCTCTTATATATAGGTGCGCAAGTCAATTGAACCATTTTTTATCAAGCGTGCTCTTAACACCTGGTGCACAATAAAACAGGTGCGAACAAATGCCCCATTGATTGTGCGCACGTGACCCGCATGTGGATGCGATCGATGTGAATCACCAGATTTACCTCAAGATTTGCTGAAGGTGAATCGACTTTTAACCCCTATAAAAAGGTCGCACCCTCTTCTTTGAAGTGCATTAATTTCTTACCCTTGCTTACGCACTTTGAGAACTGTTCCCTTTGCGCACTTACTTCTTCGGTGCTTACACACTTGCTCGAAGCTTTCGCTTCCTTTTTCGAAGCTTTTGCTTCTTTAAACTTCGAGCGGTAAGTGCGTTGCGCACTTCTATTCTTGACCCACTCGCCTAGTGCACACTTATGAAATGCGCACTTGTCTTTAGCCTGCGCACTTTGAATGTGCAATCATGAACAACTTTGGCCTCGGAATTAGTCTAGATACCTTAAAGCAACTCAAACAATTGATTTAAGGACATTGAAGAAACTTAAACACTTTATTCTAAGTTTTTTTAAAGAAACTTTGCCCAAGAATTCCTGTGAAGTTTCTTAACTTTGAAGTTAAGACTCCCACTATTCGGGATGCTTCACGATTTCTATTTTAACGCTACCCTTTTTCTTTTGCCTTTCAGGTAGAATGGCATATTCGTCAGACTTCGGTTATGAGCGTCAGGAAAACTTGCACCCGGATGAGCCGACAAACTCAGAAATCTTTCAAATGATACGGGTTTACGATGCTCCACAATAGGGTCTGCATTTATCAGTTGGATGGTACTACCAAATAATCCTGGGTCGAGTCAGCTTTCAATATGAAGCGCCCTCCGATCCTTTAGGGGCTGTCCAACGCATTGAGTATCGGCCAACTGCTTTCACAGCGGAGGTGGATGACTGGAAAGCTCACAATAGGTTGCAACTATCCGCGAAAGGAGTGATAGAACCGACACCGGTGAATCTTTTGGAATGTCGGATGAGCCAAGATGAGTCTAGTCCATGGGGAATACCTTACAACATGGGTATGATCCCGAGATATTTGGCTGGTTACGTCGGTTGGGCCATGTTTATCCTATCAACGGACAGGACTTTGCTAGAGCGCACCGGGCTATATGGAGCAGTTTATGCTTCACTGATTGAGTACCTTAAGATTGGGCCTTGGTTGGTGAAGTCTTTCTCCGAACAGTAGAATGTACAAATAAGCACTTTCATGATGCTCGACTAGGAGGCATATCTCTCTTTATTGGAATACCAACATATATCCAGGCTGCCAATCACGAGTGAGCATTATGAGGAGGTAGTTCCCCGTGACGAATTTCTCTTTCCCGCGGGCCCGACTGCTAGAGATTTCACGAGTGATAATATGATTGCTTTCCTATGACCAGGCCTTAGCAAAGTGCTAGTCATTTTTGAGAAGATGCACAAGGACTCTAAAGGGGAAGGAGTTACTTTTGAGGCCTTCATTGCAAGGTTTGCGCACCCCGCATGTCCTTAGGGCTGATATTGACAGGCACACTAACATGAGAAATCTTTTCATCCAACGCATGCAGGGAAACGATCCCGCAGCGATGGAGGAATATTTCCATCCAAGCGCATCCCCTTATGGGTTTAAGTAAGTTGCTGCCCCGAGGATCGACCGGAACTCTTTTTTCATTGCTTTCATAGGCTTGTGGCTGAGTTGGTTCGCAATCCATGTTCAACCAAGATTGATGCGGGCCTCCATTTTCTACCCTGCCGATCGCATAGCTTCTAGTGCAAGGCTAGCCATCGGTATTGCTGGGCTATTATTTCTATATCAGGGTCTCTTCAAACTAGCTACCTCGGACGACCCAGGCTAGGAACATGTGTATATGCCACTGCACTATTTCGGCATGTGGATCCATCTGCATGTGAACGGGGGCATATAATGAGCGTGTGCAACCAATGGTTTTTGACACAGGTACATTCCCCATAGTAATGAAACTCATCGAGGCTGCAGGGCTTAAACCGAACAGAGACATACGCTGGCTGTGTCTCAACCACTTCAATCTCCAAGAGCAGAGGCAAATTTATTTCGATGATTGGGCGCTCATAAGGTCCCACTATACCGGTCAAGCTCTACTAGATGTATTAAGAGAGGGTGATTTGAGCTTGCCAAATAGGGACATCGCCTATCTTTACTCGATCCGCCTGGGTTTATTTGTGTACCGGCGGAGTAACGATGTCACCTAAAGGTCATATAGCCCCTACCGCTTTTCCTAACAGTTTGGGTATGACCAAGGTGTTCCGCTCTAAGCTTTTCATTGTGAACATTTTTACGAGGGAGTCGGTGAAAAACATCATTCACCATTTTATGAGGTTGGGCATCGGATCCCACTTCGCGATTCCTGATCCGAATCGCGTACCTCGACTATTGTGAGCCTTTCGATCATGGTATTCGTCATCTATAGCTTGGGTCATCGACCAAGAGAAGCATGTCTTCCTTGGTCGTCGGGGTGCCATGAGGGCGTCGAAACATGGTTTTTCCTTGAGACCGAGGCCGGTCATTCTCCCTTCCCTGCCTCGGGAAGGGACACTGGTAGTTTCTCCCGCTGTTTGGGGACTCAAGACAGCTCATTCTTTCGAGAGTGTCTAGAAAGAACCTGTTCCTGTCACCCAAAGAAGAGCGGCTGCTAGTAAAAAGTGAGCTCCATCGCCGATTGCTTCTGGACCTTCCGGGGGGTCACATCATATCGGCGGTTTTTCTCCTGTTCTTGTAAGTCGACGTTAGACACCCCACAAGTTGCGGGGAGGCGGAATAGGTAAAATAATCATTTCGTTTAAACTAACATCTACTAACTTTACGGATCTTTGCCAAACCCTAACTAACAACCACATAGAAGTGATTAGCTACTATGGAATATGATTATACCTAATGAATCAAGTCCTTCTTGTTCTCGTAGACCACATCCTCGTCGGCCTCCTCGTTGTGATAGAAGATCGACCCGAGAGCTACTTCTCCAAGCTTTAACCTCACACTTGAGGTAACTAAGTGGCTATGAGTGTTAATCAAAGCAACCTAGAGTATATAGAAGAGGATTAGGGATCTATTAGTCTTGCTAACCCTTGGATCTCAACACATGAGAGGTTAGAGTTAGTTCTTGAAGAGAGAGAGCTTGAGGAGAGAGAAGGTGAGAGTGGGAATCATTTTGGAAAAATATCTCATTTGTGAATATATATGAAGCATAAGATATTATTAAATGAATAAAAAATATAAATATCATCATGCTTCATTAACTCACCTTGTGTGATTCATCCCATGAGTCATTAATCAATAAATGCATCATTAACTCCTTTGGATGAATCACACCATGAGTCATTAATCCAATTAATGCAAATTCCACCTAAGCCTCCAACTCATCAATCTTCTAGAAGCTTCTCGACAAATTACGAGAATGCCCCTCCCATCCGTGAAAACACGGAAATACTGAGACTGTATAAATCCAATAATCCATTACTAGAATCTGTCTTAAACCAAAGCCCGCTAGTAAAAACTGTCCGAACATCGTACGTGCTTTAAAACACGTATGTGTACGAACCCTGTCGTAAAACCATACGACCTCTGTATCGTTTCGCCCGAAGCAGGGAAACTCTCTGTGTGGGACTCTAAAGACTCGACTACTAAGCTGGCAGTGGGTTTAACCACAGACCGCAAGTGGCACTAGTTGTACGTAACGGTCCCCAGGTAGATGTCGATAAGAAGGCCGATGAGGAAACCCATTCGAACTCCTACTGAGCCTGATGTGACATCTGTTCGTCTAAGGCTATCACATATTGTGCCTAGGGGGGCGGAAAACATCAGTCCCCTATAAATGGTATAAGTCGTGTCAGAGTAAAGCCCATTACACCTTGAGAAACTACTGGAAATCCTACCAGTAAATCTCGCTTGCCCTGGCCAGGGACTTTGCGTAATGGCTCTCCAAACACAGCGTGATATCAACTCCCAATACCGGGAGAGACGAATCCTATCTAACCGCCACTGCCTCCAAGTGCTTCGGGACTGCACCCAACTGCTACCTGTTTTCATGACTCTTTTGAGCCATGGTAGGGTAGCAATCTAAGAACAGTGGGAACACACTCAAGGCGAAGCAGCAGTGTTAAGTCTGTGGACTATGCTGTACTCATGTCACCTGGGAACTGTTAACTGACGACGGGTATAATACCAACCAACAGTTCCCTGCGAGTCCTGTCTGGTGTACCCGTAACCCAACGAGCACCTGTGTACTATCTCCAGTATGATGTACTGATGGCTGTGGGACAGACCATCTCCCCAACTGGGATGAGAAGCGTACACACTAGTCTACTCCGGAGTATCGATGCCCTGTCTCGATAATCCTATGACTAGGGACCTGAAAAAGGATGTGCTTGTAGACTATCCAGCCCCCACTAGTGTGACTGCCATCACAACGCTGGTAGTCAAGCAAGATCCTAAGGGCTCTATCAATATGTATTCTCGATATGCTAACATATACACATATTAAGATACAAATAAACCAAGTAGCATACTACCATGTTTAGCAAGACTGTTAATATAACTGTGAATATCCCAAGCTTCCATTAAGTAATATACAAGCTAGTATGATACAATAATAGCCCCTAGGGCATATACACTAACAATTTCCCACTTGCACTAGGGCCATGTACTGGAGTATCGAAGACCTATCATCTCGAGTAGCCTCTCGAACTGAATCTGAGGTAAGGCCTTAGTGAATGGATCTGCAGTGTTCTCCTCTGTAGGAACCTTCCGGACCTTGATCTCCTATCGATCTATAATCTCCCTGATCAGGTGATACCGCCTTAAGATGTGTCTGGACTTCTGATGGGACCTGGGTTCCTTCGCTAAAGCTATAGCTCCGTTGTTGTCGTCACAATACAGCGGTATTGGATCAACAATGGTAGGAACCACCTGAAGTTCTGTTAGGAACTTCTTCATCCATACTGCTTCTTTTGCGGCATCGCAACCAGCGATATACTCCGCTTCCATCGTCGAGTCAGCAACGGTGTCCTGCTTGGAACTCTTCCAGCACACCGTCCCTCCATTGAGGGTAAAGACATAACCTGACATGGACTTGGAGTCATCCTTATCACTCTGGAAGCTGGAGTCGGAAAAAGCCTCGATCTGGAGGTCTTTTCCGCCGTAAACCAAGAACATATCCTTAGTCCTTCTCAGGTACTTGAAAATGTTCTTTACTGCTATCCAGTGCTTCTCCCCTGGGTCTGAATGATACCTGCTTACCACGCTCAGTGCGTAAGCTACATCTGGTCTGGTGCACAACATCGCATACATTATAGAGCCTACCGCAGAAGCGTAGGGTATAATATACATGCGATCCCTTTCCAAATCAGTCTTGGGAGACATCTCTTTGGAGAGGGTGATTCCGTGACAAGCCGGTAAACTACCGCGCTTAGAATCTTCCATACTGAATCTTTTCAGTATAGTTTTGATATACCTGGACTGTGAAAGTCCCAACATCCTCTTCGATCTATCACGATAGATCCGGATCCCCAAAATGTAAGAGGCATCACCCAGGTCTTTCATGGAGAACCTGTGTGACAAGAATCCTTTGACAGATTGTAGTGTAGGAATGTCATCTCCTATTAATAGAATGGCATCCACGTACAAGACGAGGAATACGACAGTTCGTGCTACAATTTTACTATATATATATGGTTCATCTGGATTTTTGATAAAGTCATATTCCTTGACCGTTTCATCAAAACAGATGTTCCAACTCCGCGATGCCTGCTTTAGTCCATAAATGGACTTAAGCAACTTGCACACTTTCCCGCTGCTCCCACTCTGATTGAAACCTTCTGGCTGATCCATATAGACGCAACCTTCTAAATTACTATTTAGAAAAGCCGTTTTTACGTCCATCTGCCAGATCTCATAATCATGGAAGGCGGCAATAGCAAGAAGAACCCGAATGGATTTGAGCATAGCCACTGGAGAAAAAGTCTCGTCATAGTCCAAACCAGGTCTTTGACGAAAACCCTTTGCAACAAGTTTAGCCTTATAGGTTTCCACCTGTCCATCTACACCAATCTTTTTCTTGAAGATCCATTTGCATCCTATGGGTTTTACCCCACCTGGAGCAAAGTTCAAAGTCCATACTTTGTTGGTGTACATGGACTCCATCTCGGTCCGTATTGCATCCAGCCATTTTACCGAGTCGCCGCTCTATATATCCTGTTGGAAGCTAGTAGGTTCATCATTATCAATGGCGCAATCCTCTCTATCCCCATCTATGAGAAAACCGCAGTATCTCTCAGGCGGATGAGACGGCCTACTACTCCTGCGGAGGGGTGCGGGAACGTCCTGTTCTTCTTGAACTACTGGTTCTACCAAACTTTCAGCACCAGTTTGTGGTTCTGGAATTTCTTCCAGTTCTATTTCGCTCCCACTTGTTTCCTTTTTCTAAAAACTGATGTTCTAGAAAATAGGCATTACGAGAAACAAAAATCTTTTGTTCCTCTGCGTAATAGAAGAAATACCCCTTAGAGTTCTTTGGATATCCCACAAACTTAAATTGTACTGATTTTGCCTCGAGTTTGTCCGCAAGCTGCTTTTTAACAAAAGCTGGAAATCCCCATATCTTTAGATACTGAAGATAGGGTTTCTTCCCACTCCACATCTGATATGGCGTGGTAGGCACAGTCTTGGTAGGAGCCCTGTTCAAAAGATATGCTGCTGATTCTAGCGCATAACCCAGAAAGATCGCGGTAACTCAGCATTACTCATCATGGAATGTACCATATCCAATAGGGTTCGGTTCCGTCTCTCCGATACACCGTTATGCTGTGGAGTGTATGGAGGAGTAAGCTGAGAGAGAATTCCTTTCTCTTTTAGGTAACCCAGGAACTCGGCACTTAAGTATTCACCACCTCGATCAGATCTCAGTGTCTTGATACTTTTGCCGGTTTGGTTTTCTACTTCATTCTTATATTCTTGGAATTTCTAAAAGGCCTCGGATTTATGTTTCATTAAGAAAATGAATCCATACCTAGAGTAATCGTCCGTAAAAGTAATGAAATATGAAAAACCACCTCTTGCATGTGTAGACATTGGACCACATACATCGCTGTGTATGAGTCCTAAGAGCTCGCTCTCTCTTACTCCATGACCAGTGAATGGAGTCTTTGTCATATTTCCTTTGAGACATGATTGACAAGTTACATAAGATTGATATTCGAATGGATCCAAATATCCTTCTCTATGTAACTTAGTTAACCTTGTCTCATTGATGTGACCCAGCCTACAATGCCATAAGAAAGACCGATTTATATCTGGAGACTTTCTTTTTTGTGTGTTCTGGACATTGAAAATCTGTAATTGGTTTAGCACATATATACCGTTATCTAGTGTACCGTACCCAATCAAACCATGATTAAGGTGGATGTTAACAACATCGCTTACAAACGTGAAATCATAACCTTCTTTTGATAACAACAATACTGATATGATATTACACGTTAAACTAGGTACAAAAAAACAGTTGCGCAAAACCAATATATGTCCACTCGTCAATCCTAGGTGATAATCCCCTACGGACACAGCACCCACGCTAGCTCCGTTAGCAACCTGGAGGGTCATATCATCAACCTTCAGAACTCTACGGTCTCTCAGTGCCTGCAATGAATTGCATATATGGGATCCTGATCCGGTATCCAATACCCAGGAAGTAGAGTTGATTGACAAAAAATTTTCAATTACAAACACACCTGAAGTCGAAGCCACAGCTTGCTTCGGTTCCTGGTTCTTGGCAATCCAAGCTTTGCAATCTTTCTTCCAATGGACTTTTCTACGACAGTGGAAGCACTCGTCCTTTGCCACAACTGACATTGCAACCTTTGTCTTTCCCTTAGTTCCTACCTTCACCTCCTCTAGGTTTGGCAGCGGCCTTATTCTTCTTTCCTTTGGCTATAGCCTTGGACCCGGAAGAGGAAGCACCGCGAACAAACATAGTAGGTGTTTTCCTTGCTTTTTGCAAGGTGCCCTCTGCACTCCTCAACATGTTAAGGAGTTCTGGAAGTTCAACTTCTTTTTCTTGAATGTTGAAATTTAGAATAAACTGGGCGTAGGTGGAAGGAAGGGACTGAAGAACCAAGTCTGTTTAGTGCTCATTCTCCAAAGTCGTCCCGAGGTCCGCGAGCTCTTCTATATAGCCAATCATCTTTAGGACATGTTCTCCTACAGATGATCCGACGGCCAGCCTCGACTGAAACAAGTCCTTCGAGGTCTCGTATCTTGCTATACGAGATTGCTCTCCATACAGATCCTTTGTGTGGAGAAATATGGATTCAAGATCCATATCCTCATGGCTCCTCTGATGTTCATTATTCATAGAGACAAGCACGATGCATTTGGCCTTCGCGCAATCTAACTCCCAGGTCTTGTGGATTTCCTTATCTGCAATACTGGAATCTGGACCAGGGACAGCATGTGCCTTAGCAGTAAGGACATACCCCAATTTGTCATAAGTCAAAGCCATCTTAACATTCCGGAACCAATCTTTATAGTTTGGCCCTGTCAAAATATTTTTCTCTAATAGTAACTTAAGGCCTGGCATGTTTTGGGTCGCTGCAATGAGAGAGAGGGAACACTTTAGCATGATGCTTTTGCAAGTTTAGAGTGGTTTTTAGTTTATCTAAACAGGATGACTCCCACTGTTTCTCGAATCCCTCCTCAAACTAGAATGGAAGAACTAGTCTGGATTATTCTCACCATACAATACTTGTTTAACCGTTCAGCCAGGCCGGTGTCGGTACTTCGAGGAAGGTTTTACGACGCTTTCGCGAAGTTCCTTAATTAAATAACCTCTTTTCTCTGGGGGCGTAACCCCGCTAACACCTTTCTCGACACCTACTTGGTTTATAGCATTGATCGTTAAGTGACGAATCTCCTGATGAGTTGCGGATACTCACAGTAGGATCAGGATCTATATATCATCGTGTGATAAAGATGAAGAAGTCCTACCAAAAATATCACACTCCAAATGGTATGCATCTCTTTGCAAATTTCAATTTCTTTAGAAATTCCCGATATAAATCTCTGCCCCATGCTCTTATGACCTTGGCGTTGGTCAAAATGTCATAAGTCAGATGTCAAGTTATACCAATCATTATCTTGTTAATTTGAACTCATCCGTACATACCCCCTGACGTTGGCCAAATGATAATACGACTGTCCCAAACTAACTCATCTATCTATGCAACAAATGAATACCCAGCAGCTACCAAACACTATGCCTTGGCGTTGGTCAAAATACATAGCTTGAATACTACTGAATACCCAAATGAAATGACGGAGGGCTACGAATGGTTTTGGCGAAACCGTGAACGTAGTGAACTTGATATGATCGAAGGAATCTGATAACTTTTAAAAGGATTGGTTAAAGCTCCGCAATTTAAAAAATATCCTATGTTTTAAAATAACCGAGTGGTTTCTTTTAAATTGTTCCAACAATTCAACTTTGGTTTATTTTCTTTGCATTAATATAATGCGTCCCATCAATTAACCTATCATTGCAAAAAAAAACGAAAATACAACGTCCTCTTATGCCATCCGCATTCGCCACTGGGTCCCATCATTCACCCGTTAGGTTACTTAACTAACGACAGAACGCGGGATGGTCTAGTGCGGGTGCAAAACATAAGCGGCACCTAATAGCTATCATATATAGATATTGTACATTCGTCAGACGCAATAATAGGCATTCCAGATCACAGATGAACATATTGTATTTTCTACGAATCCGCATTCCTTTTGAGCCTGCAAAGAAAGATGGATTACACAGTCGCGATGAATAGCCAAAACCCCACCCTAAACCCCTACGAATACGGCAAACTACCCGCTAAGTACCCGAAGTGAAGCGGTCTCCCTCAACAACGTGAGTAGGCCACTAAACACTTTAAAGTTCCCGGTAGTTTGTGCACCCCATCTTGGGTCTATTCTAGGAGTAGAAAACAGTAAATGAAATAATACAACGGTGGCTACAACCTCAGCCCGGATGTGCCCCGCAAAAGAATATTACATCAATTTACAAATTACATTTGAATGAAAGAAACACTCATCTCACATCCCCGGCTATCCATTCACGACAATCCAACAAGTCCATAAACACAAACCAGTAAAACCCATTACAGAAATATGCAACCCCTGCTAACCGACATACTAGCAGTTAGAGGGGGTTTACGAACACATTAAACACATCACAGATATAACCAAGTTAGCCAAACATCTTAGAATTTCTATCAAGCAAACACAAATGATTCTACTCCAAATAATTCTCTGTGCACCTGAAACCTGAGCAGAAACAGAACATCCCAGAAAATACAAAATTAACACAGAAGAGTTACTGGGAATTTTGGGCTGACTCGGCTCCAACTTGGCCGCAGATCCGCGGTGGATTGCTTTGGATTGGCCGCGGTTCCGCAGCGGTTTGGCCGAGTTAGCATCCCAAATTTCTCCAGTAATCATATAATTCCCTGCTTGTTTTTTTAAGGGTCCCTGAAAAATTTTTAGACCCCGTTTTAAAAACAGCAGAAACATGGTGAAAAAGTCGTATTTTTGGGTTCGTTTTGCGATTGAATTTCTAAAGAGTTTGCTAACAAGTTAGTTATGGTTTAGCGAGGCTCTGATACCACCGTAAGTCGACGTTAGACACCCCACAAGTTGCAGGGGGGCGGAATAGGTAAAACAATCATTTTGTTTAAACTAACATCGACTAACTTTACGGATCTTTGCCAAACCCTAACTAACAACAACATAGAAGTGATTAGCTACTATGGAAGATGATTATACCTAAAGAATCGAGTCCTTCTTGTTCTTGTACACAACCTCCTCGTCGGCCTCCTCATTGTGATAGAAGATCCACCAGAGAGCTACTTCTCCAAGCTTTAACCTCACACTTGAGGTAACTAAGTGGCTATGAGTGCTAATCAAAGCAACCTAGAGTATATAGAAGGAATTAGGGATCTATTAGTCTTGCTAACCCTTGGATCTCAACACATGAGAGATTAGGGTTAGTTCTTGAAGAGAGAGAGCTTGAGGAGAGAGAAGGTGAGAGTGAGAATCATTTTGGAAAAATATCTCATTTGTGAATATATATATGAAGCATAAGATATTATTAAATGAATAACAAATATAAATATCATCATGCTTCATAAACTCACCTTGTGTGATTCATCTCATGAGTCATTAATCAATAAATGCATCATTAACTCCTTTGGATGAATCACACCATGAGTCATTAATCCAATTAATGCAAATTCCACCTAAGCCTCCAACTTATCAATCTTCTAGAAGCTTCTCGACAAATTACGAGAATGCCCCTCCCATCCGTGAAAACACGGAAATACTGAGACTGTATAAATCCAATAATCCATCACTAGAATCTGGCTTAAACCAAAGCCCGCTAGTAAAAACTGTCCGAACATCGTACGTGCTTAAAAACACGTATGTATCCGAACCCTGTCGTAAAACGATACGACCTCTATATCGTTTTGCCCGAAGCAGGGAAACTCTCTGTGTGGGTCTCTAAAGACTCGACTACTACGCTGGCAATGGGTTTAACAACAGACCACAAGCGGCACTATCTGTACGTAACGGTCCCCAGGTAGATGTCGATAAGAAGGCCGATGAGGAAACCCATCCGAACTTCTACTGGGCCTGATGTGACAATCTTGGTACAGTCCGGTTTGTTCATCTAAGACTATCGCATATCGGGCCTAGGGGGCGGCAAGCGTCAGTCCCCTATAAGCGGTATAAGTCATGTCGGAGTGAAGCCCATTACACCTTGAGAAGCTACTGGAAATCCTACCAGTAAATCTCGCTTGCCCTGGCGAGGGACTTTGCGTAATGGCTCTCCAAACACAGCGCGATATCAACTCCCAATACCGGGAGAGAGGAATCCTATCTAACCGCCACTGCCTCTAAGTGCAACGGGACTGCACCAAACTGCTACCTGTTTGCACGACTCCTTTGAGCCATGGTAGGGTAGCAATCTAAGAACAGTGGGAACACACTCGAGGCGAAACAGTAGTGTCAAGTCTGCGGACTATGCTATACTCATGTCACCTGGGAACTGTTAACTAACGACGGGTATAATACCAACCAACAGTTCCCTGCGAGTCCTGTCCGGTGTATCCGTAACCCAACGAACACCTGTGTACTATCTCCAGTACGACGTATTGATGGCTATGGGACAGACCATCTCCCCAACTGGGATAAGAAGCATACACACTAGTCTACTACGGAGTATCGATGCCCTGTCTCGATAATCCTACGACTAGGGACCTGAAAAAGGACGTGCTTGTAGACTACCCAGCCCCCACTAGTGTGACTGCCATCACAACGCTGGTAGTCAAGCAAGATCCTAAGGGCTCTATCAATATGTATTCTCGATATGCTAACATATACACATATTAAGATAGAAATAAACCAAGTAGCATACTGCCATGTTTAGAAAGACTGTTAATATAACTGTGAATATCCCAAGCTTCCATTAAGTAATATACAAGCTAGTATGATACAATAATGGCCCCTAGGGCATATACACTAACAGTTCTTGCACCCGAAGCGAGGTCATCTGGTGGGCCTGACGTTACGGGTGACTCACCGTCCAATTTGGAAATCGGGAATCGTCGGTCGAGGGTACCATTAAGAAAGAAGAGGGTCCTTCCAGTTTCCATTGGCTCCCACAAGAGGCGAAATACTTTTCTCATGGCGGGCCCTATATCTGGTCCGGAGACCTAAGCTTCCCCGACCCAAAGCATTTCTGAATATAGGAAGAATGTTGATGTTATCTTCCCAGAGTCATCCGCTGTGGAGGCTATTGACTTTGCGGCAGTAGTTGTAGAATCATTGGCAGAGGATGATGATGTTGACCTTCAGGTGGCATTATCCGCCTTTGAACAACTTGTTGCGGAAGAAGCGAGGAGGACACGGGAATTTGCGGCAATCGGTATAGTTCTTCTGCTTCTTTTCAAGTATTATTTTTGTAAACGATATTACATATCTAATTGTTTTTCCCTTCTTTCGCAGCGGTGTCCACGGAAGAAGCCATCCAAGTGTCGTTTGATTCATATCAAGAAGAAATGCGCATGAGGCAACAAGCTACCTAGGGTTCCGGTGAGATTTATTTTCCTGATGTTTTATATGTACGATGCACCATATATTTTGTACGCTTGTCGATTTCTCCTTTCTGTGATTTTCTCAGCAGATACTAGTGAACGACCATCTCGTATTCATATTGTTGGTTATAGTGCCCTCAAAGTCAATTATTGGATCACAGGTACGTGAATGCAATGATTGAGGGGGACCTACCGGTAGCACAGTCTTACTCGAGATGATAGTATGCTATCTGGTCTGCCTTTATCAGTCGTGTACAGGTTCAGGCGACTGATCACTGTTACACGTTGATAGAGCCCTTAGTCTTTTGCTTGACTACCAACAGTATGATGGCGATCATATACGTGAGAGTTGGGTAGTCTATAAGCACATCCTTAAAAGTGGTCCCTAGTCGTGGGAGTTTCGAGACAGGGCATCGATACTCCAGAGTAGACTAGTGTGTACAGTCGAGACCCCGACGAGGGGCGGTGGCCGGTCTCACAAGCCACTGGTGTCAGTTGGATCACCTAAGATGTATACAGGTGCTCATTTGGTTATGAGTACACCGGACAGGACTCGCCGGGAACCTGCTAGTTGGTATTATACCTATCGTCAGATAGTAGTTCCCTGGTGACATGTGTATAGGTTAGTTCATCGACCTGAAGTCGTCATTTGTCTCGTGTGAGTTCCCACTGTGCTTTGATTTCTACCCTACCACGGCTCAAAGGAGTCGTGCAAACAGGTCTTTTTTGGGTACAGTCCCGAGCCACATGGAGGCAAGTGAGCGGATCGGCAGGGGATTCGTCTCTCCCGGTATTGGGGGTGAGGTCGCGCTATGTCTAGGAGAACCATTACACAAAACCCTCGGCCGATGTAGGAGATTTACTGGTAGGTACTCCAGTAGTATCTCAGGGTGTTCTGGGCTACACTCTGACACAACTTATACTGCTATTAGGGGTCTGATGTTACCACCCCCTAGGACGATATGCGATACTCATAGACGAACGGACCGGACTGTATGTATATTATCACTGTTAGGCTCAGTAGGGTTCCAGGATGAGTCCGCTCATCGGCTTCCCTTGAGGTCAGTACATAAACAGCCGTTACGCACAGCTAGTTCCGCTGACGGTTCGTGGTTAAACCCACTGCCAGGGTACTGAGGAGTCATTATAGTCCCCCACAGATAGTTTCCCAAGTTCGGGCGAAACATTGTAGAGGCCGTATGGTTTTATGGCAGGGTTCGGAAAATACACGTCCGTTTACGCACGTGTCATATTTCGGGCAGATAATACTGGTGGGCTTTGGTTTAAGCCGGATCCGAGTATTATACTTTGTAGATATAATATCTTTGTCTCAGTTACATTTGTATTCGGTCGTAATACAAATGCGGGTATATTTATATTGTTTCGGGGTTATCCTGAAATTCGTTTCGGGATCGCTTTTAGAAGTTGCCAGTTTTCTATCACCCGTCTTAAACATTCGGTTTAATGCGGATTTATCTATTCTTGTAGGTGAGTCATGAGGGTGAGTCATGTGTGTGGAAGCTTCTAGATGGTGACTAGATTAGTGACTCATTATTGCATTAATGGTTTTTGGTGACTAGGTTAAAATGACTCATTGTTTCATTAATGATTTATGCAAGGTGTATAATGAATCATTCATTTCATTTAATATTAGGTTACCCTCTTCTACTCCTACACTCACCTCCCTCCTCATTTATTTGTGGACGGCCCCTTCTTTGAAATAATGATGGAATCATTTTGATTAAAAAGATTATGGTTTTGGGTTCATGGAAATTTGATAGTTCATTTCTCATTTCATTCAATCCAAAAGGCAACTTCCTTAACCGTTCATCCATGGTTTTGGATGTAACGAGACAAAGTGTTCTACTCATTCTCTACATCAATCTTGGTCATCTCTTTTGGCTGACTTGATGATCGAGTTGCCTCGGTATAGAGGCGGGAGCCCGTTTAAAGATCCGTAGATGTGGTGCCACCTCGACGAGGAGCCAGGAGATCGGAGCAGATGCAACGGAGCGTGGGATGATGGTTAAAGAACGAAGGACTCGGATCGTTCGGTATAACCTTTCTACCTACTTTGTAGTTTGTTAGTTTAGCGTTAATGGCAGATTCGGGTTTTAGTATGCGATAGCGCCAGTATAAAAGTTTTTGTTCCGCATTTGGCGTCTGAAAGACGGCCGGGGCGCTACCGTAGACTAACAGTGGTATCAGAGCCTCGCCATTAAGCTTTACTAATTTGTGCTAACGCGTTTAAAACATCGATCGAACGGAATTTCACGAAACTATAATTTTCTGTTCAAAGTTTCTGTCGATTTTAAATCATGCCTAAAAATTATTTTGAGCATCACAGAAAAACGAGCAGGCTTTTTGAAGAACACGGCAGAAATACGATCCTCTAACTCGACCGTACGGCCGCGGAACCGCCGCCAAAGCCATGATTTGGCCGCGGATCCGCGGCCGTCTTGGAGCTTCAATGGGTCAAATTTCTTCTGGGGATTCTACACAGTGAATTGTGGTTTCTGGAATATTTCTTTTGGGCCCAGATTTTGTTACTGTACAGCAGATGTACGTGGGGCCCACTTCGGGAAATTTTGTTGATCGGAATTTAAACGTGTTAGTTTACAGTACTTACATTATATCTCCGACCGGGAATGTCATTTGAGTGGTAAATTGCATCTAATTGCTATAGTCCTTTTAGACGGATTTGCGAACGTGGCATTCGTGTTGATATTCTTTGTTGTGCTGTGATGTTGCGGATTTGTCGTGGTAGATAGCAGTGTGCAATGGTAGTGCAGTTTGAATTTATTTGTACATTTGATATTGCAGGGCGAGCGTCCAACATATGGACTGCCGTCACTGCCTGTTTGTATAATATTCTTTTGGGGCATGACCGGGCTGAGGTCGATGTACCCGTTGTATATATATTTCATTTCTATACTAGGTTTACCCCGCGACGGTGTGCACGGATAGCCGGGTTCTAGAGGGCAACGGGTCCGCATCTCATGGAATTGATAGGCAGAGGGGCCTCACTCTAGAATTGGCAGACTATTCGCTGCACTCGTAGGGGGTACAGGTTGACCCAAGGAGGGGTGCCAAAGTTACCAGATTCCGTGAAGTGCCGGGTAGTCCATTCACTTTGCTGTAGGGGGCTGCCTCGCTTGAGATTTTGGCGGGTAACTTGCCGCCCCCGTAGGGGTCTAGATTTCATTGCATAGGCTATCCACACGACCAGGGGAACGTCGGGTTTCAGCTGCGGCTCTGTGAAACCCGGGGATCCCAGATTATCTGTATTGTTCTGTGATGCTTATTACTTTTCTGTAATGTTGCATATTATCATGCCTGAAGCGATTATTGTATATAGGTATATATACTAGTAGATGTTGTATATGTTTTACACCTGCGCTAGTCCAGTCCCCGCTCTGTCGTTAGTTAAGTAACCTAACGGGTGATGACGGGACCCAGTGACGAAAGCGGATGGCATATACGTACATTTTATTTTCGTTCTTTTCTGGTGTGGTTAATTGATGGGACTGCGTTGATTCTGATCAATGCAAAGGAAAACAAACCTGTTTGGCAGTTGTTGGAACAGTTTTAAAAAGTGTTATTACAAAGACGTTTCCTTTTTGTTTTGCATAGTGGTATTCGGTTGGAATATCCAGCACCTCATTCGACGAGGCAAGGACCGATATCCCTTCACCGGGAGTGACCCCTTAGGCAAAAGTTTGCGTCAGGGTAATAACTTCGCTATAGTCGATTACAAGTTGCTTTGCATCGCGGTATTCAGTTGGAATATCTTGCACCTCATTCCACGAGGAAAGAGCCGAGATCCCTTCACCGGGAGTGACCTCTTTAGCAAAGGTTTTCGGCACTATATTTTTATAAAAAGCTATCAGGTTCCTTCAGCGATATCAAGTTCATTACGTTAAAGGTTTTTCGCCAAAAACCAGCCATAGCCCTCCGTCATTTCTTTTGGGTATTCAGTAGTATTCAAGCTATGTATTTTGACCAACGCCAAGGCATAGTGTTTGGTAGCTGCTGGGTATTCATTTGTTGCATAGATAGATGAGTTGGTTTGGGACAGTCGTTCTGCCATTTTGGCCAACGTCAAGGGCATGTGCGGGTGGGTTCAAATTGAAAAGATAGTGATGGGTAGAACTTGGCATGTGACTTATGACATTTTGACCAACGCCAAGGTCATAAGAGCATGGGGCAAAAATCATATCGGGAGTTTCTAAAGAATCTGAAACTTGCCAAGTATGCGCATACCTTCTGGAGTGTGATAACATAAGTGGATTCCGTCACGTTATCATGCGATGAGAGTTAGATCCCAATTCCCACTGATGAGTTGGTTTACTCTTCGGGTGATCCCGATTGATTCTTCTTTTAGGTTTGGAGGAGAATTTGACAGTACAGTGGGAGGTTTCCTAATTAGATAAAGTGATAACCATTCTGATTTAGGTTAGAGTGCACGCAGAGTGTTTCTTTTCTCTCTCTCTTTGGCAGCGACCATTGACCGACGCTTGACTATGACTCAGTGACCAAGTTGACCGAACCCTCTTAAAATACTGGCTTTTGGATTGTCTAAGTTGCATAAGTCATTACTAATCCTTCTTCTACCCTTTGAACTTCTCAGAACACCGCGTATTACTACGGACATTCACTTCCATTAGATAGATCCATCATATGGTTATATACGAACTCAAAGAGACTTCTTCGAGGATGGATCTAGGTTCAGGAGAAATAGAATTGGTTTATTCAGTTGCCTTTTATTGTCACCTTCTCTCAGGTTGCGAGGGCTCCTTAGTTCAGGAGAGTACACCTATTACGCTTATTGGATAGTCTTCTTCCAAACCATAGGCAGGTGCTGAAAAGTAGGGAATGAAGAAAACCAATTAGCCTAAGTAGGGTGTACAGAAGGTAATATGTAAAGACAAAATAAAGGGATTAGAAAGAGGGCAAAGTAAATTGCGACTGCTATCATTCACGACCAAACCGTGTACTTCATCGCCACTCCTATTTCACCTTTGCTTTTTTCCCAATTCGGAAGAAATAGAATAAGGTATTATTCAGTTGTCTTTTATCATCACCTTCTCTCAGGATACGAGTACTCCTTGGTTTAGGAGGGTACACCTATTACGCTTATTGGATAGTCTTCTTCCAAACCATAGGCTGGTGCCGAACTGTAGGGAAGGAAGAAAACCATTTAGCCTAACGAGGGTATACAGAAGGTAATGAATAAAGACAAATTAAGGGATTTGGAGAGATGGCAAAGAAATATACGGTTACAGTCATGAATTGGATTAAGGAAGAGGCATTACTAGGAATACCAGAATACCCCTACGAGAAATTTTCATGTTTCAGTTTCACTGTGCATTGTTAAAGGAAAACTGATTTCCCGATTAGATACTTACTCCAGGGTATGTATTTACCAGGTTTCATTCTCATATCGTTATGGTTTTACAGATGATGAGTGGGAGTAAGTTATTGGGAATTAGGTGATCATCCTCATTATATCGGAATTCGTGGTAATTGGTGATATTTTAGGAAATCGCCTGGGTACAGTTTTCAACCTACGATGAACAGGTTTTGAGTTATTCAACTCAGCGGACTTATACAGAGTATTGCATGTTGTCCAGTGTCCATAAGGATAAAGGGGTTGGTCCTCATACTATGTTCTATTTACTTATGACTTCTCTAGTTTTTAGACAAGTGTTTCGTAGAAATACAAGGTTTAAGTTTTGAGAAGTTGTGGGTATAAGAATAAAGTAGAGAACCAGATGTCGCAGGTGTCAGGATTCTTCAAAGAGATCAAAGATGTAGATACTTGTGATTGTTATTCAGTTGATAGTAATGGTTTTGAGAAACTTGTCTCTCTTTCAGGTTACTCATAATTGGATGTATTCCTAAGTTAAGTAATGTTGATCGGCCTTTCTCCATTAAGTTGATATGCACTGGAGACAGCTGCATGATTAGAATCTGGTTCAAATTAAATAAGTGCCAAAGTTTCAATATTGGATATAGAATGGTTCATATCTTAACGATGTTAAGGTACGGGGAGTTGTCCGGCTTATGCTTAAAACCAGACTCTGGATAACTCAGGGCACGTTCCTGTAATGGCAGTTGGTGGGTTGGCCCAGGCTATGACGAGGGTTGACTTTCTACCATCTGGAAGATCAATGGTTATATTGTTCTTGACTCACCACAGTTTTAGTAAAATGGATTTTTTCAGAAAACAGTAGTGGGAGTATGGTAGAACTAGAAGTGATTCCAGAACCGCAAACGATTTCGGAAAATTTAATAGGACCTACAGATTCTATCAGGTTTGACATTCCAATATCCACTCCGCAGATATGGTGGGTAACCTCAGACACCCGAGAGGTACTCCGGTAGCCTCAAGGACGGTGACAGGGAGGTTCTTGTTTACCCAGACTTGACACTACTGTTGTTCCAGACTATGAGACCCGGCAGGAGGTTAAGTATAGCGTCGTTCTAAACTAGTTTTAGAAGTGCACATATATATTATTCTGCCAGAGTGTTGTTGTGGTCAGTGGGAGCAGCGCAAGCATAGTGGGTAAGAAGCTTATGTCTATTTATAGACTTGAGTAGATATAGCGGAGATAGATCATCTAATTTTGATGTGACAGTCATGGGTTTGACTTCATGATAATAGGGGATGGATCTGTTAAGAAGGTAGTAGGGTGTGATGTCCTGGTATATGGATAACATACACAGAGTAGGAAGTAAAATTCCTATACTACAATCGGTTATACTATGGTCGTCACACAGTTGTTTCTTCATACAGGATATGGATATAATATCTGACATTCTGGTTTCTAGATCTATGGTTTTAGATCTAGATTTGGGTAGTTTCCCAATGTGGGTACTTTGACAGTATTCTAAAAGTATATAGAATAGATGACTCCTGGCATGGTGGTGTACCTGCAGGTGATGGAGTCACCCTCTCTAAAGGTGTCTTACAGACTAAAGGGGGGAGGGATGTGCATGATTGACATATCACTTGCTTAGGAAATTGAGTCAATCGTGAGATGTCAAGTACCACACCAGATGTTGTTTTTGCACTAGATGCGATAAGTTTATATTAATCCAATCCTGAAGAAACATAAGGAAGCAGTTTTAGAACATAAGTGCATGTTCTACGGATTTGATGACGGCAACCTCCTTCGGGAGACGGTTATCATTCCAGCCTTCAAAGGTGACATGGATGACAGAGTGATTGTCAGAGTTGTAGTTTTCCCTCTGACGAGGGACAGTATTATGGACAGGTGGTCCAAGAGGATACTGTGGGAGGCATGGTACTGGATACTGATTAGGTTCAGTTGAAGATACAGTCTAAGAAATTTGGATTTGGAGTTCATTTATGAACTAGGTCCCATCAGATATCCAGACATATTCTAAGACAGGTATTACTCAATTCAGGAGATGGCTTTCTCCGCGAACTTGAGATTAAGAGAGACATAGAAAGAAACATCAGGGCGGATTCACTCACTGAGGCTATTTCTCGAACACAATAGTTTTACAAACGGGCTTTGTGAAACTGATTAGTAGAGGAGTTGGGTGCTCGGTATCACACGGGCTGTAAGTATGCGACACCGCAATAAATAGCCTTAAGTGCAAGTGGGAGATTGTTGGTTATAGTGACCTCAAAATCAATTATTGGATCGCAAGTACGTGATTGCAATGATTGAGGAGGACCTATACCGGTAGCACAGTCTTACTCGAGATGATTGTATGCTATCTGGTTTGCCTTTATCAGTCGTGTACAGGTTCAGGTGACTGATCACTGTTACACGTTGATAGAGCCCTTAGGATTTTGCTTGACTACCAAAAGTATGATGGCGATCATATACGTAAGAGTTGGGTAGTCTATAAGCACATCCTTAAAAGTGGTCCCTAGTCGTGGGAGTTTCGAGACAGGGCATCGATACTCCGGAGTAGACTAGTGTATACAGTCGAGACCCCGACGAGGGGCGGTGGCCGGTCTCACAAGCCACTGGTGTCAGTTGGATCACCTAAGATGTATACAGGTGCTCATTGGGTTATGAGTACACCGGACAGGACTCGCCGGGAACCTGCTAGTTGGTATTATACCTATCGTCAGATAGTAGTTCCCTGGTGACATGTGTACAGGTTAGTTCATCGACCTGAGGTCGTCATTTGTCTCGTGTGAGTTTCTACTGTGCTTTGATTTCTACCCTACCATGTCTCAAAGGAGTCGTGCAAACAGGTCTTTTTTGGGTACAGTCCCGAGCCACATGGAGGCAAGTGAGCGGATCGGCAGGGGATTCGTCTCTTCCGGTATTGGGGGTAAGATCACGCTGTGTCTAGGAGAGCCATTACACAAAACCCTCGGCCGAGGTAGGAGATTTGCTGGTAGGTACTCCAGTAGTATCTCAGGGTATTCTGGGCTGCACTCCGACACGACTTATACTGCTATTGGGGGTCTGACGTTACCAGCCCCCTAGGCCGATATACGATACTCTTATACGAACGGACCGGACTGTATGTATATTGTCACTGTTAGGCTCAGTAGGGTTCCTGGATGAGTCCGCTCATCGGCTTCCCTTGAGGTCAGTACATAAACAGCCGTTACACACAGCTAGTGCCACTGACGGTTCGTAGTTAAACCCACTGCCAGGGTACTGAGGAGTCATTAGAGTCCCCCACAGATAGTTTCCCAAGTTCGGGCGAAACGTTGTAGAGGCCGTATGGTTTAATGGCAGGGTACGCAAAATGCACGTGCGTTTAAGCACATGTCATATTTCGGGCAGATAATACTGGTGGGCTTTGGTTTAAGCTGGATCCGAGTATTATACTTTGTAGATATAATATCTTTGTCTCAGTTGCATTTGTATTCGGTCGTAATACAAATGCGGGTTTGTTTATACTGTTTCGGGGTTATCCTGAAATTCGTTTCGAGATCGCTTTTGGAAGTTGCTAGTTTTCTATCACCCGTTTTAAACATTCGGTTTAATACGGATTTATCTTTTCTTGTTGGTGAGTCATGTATGTGGAAGCTTCTAGATGGTGACTAGATTAGTGACTCATTATTGCATTAATGGTTTTTGGTGACTAGGTTAAAATGAATCATTGTTGCATTAATGATTTATGCAAGGTGTATAATGAATCATTCATTTCATTTAATGTTATGGTTACCCTCTTCTACTCCTACACTCACCTCCCTCCTCATATATTTGTGGCCGGCCCTTTCTTTGAAATAATGATGGATTCATTTTGATTAAAAAGATTATGGTTTTGGGTTTATGGAAATTTGATAGTTCATTTCTCATTTCATTCAATCCAAAAGGCAACTTCCTTAACCATTCATCCATGGTTTTGGATGTAACGAGACAAAGTGTTCTACTCATTCTCTACATCAATCTTGGTCATCTCTTTTGGCAAACTTGATGATCAAGTTGCCTCGGTATAGAGGCGGGAGCCCGTTTAAAGATCCGTAGATGTGGTGCCACCTCGACGAGGAGCCAGGAGATCGGAGCAGCCGCAACGGAGCTTGGGATGATGGTTAAAGAACGAAGGACTCGGATCGTTCGGTATAACCTTTCTACAAACTTTGTAGTTTGTTAGTTTAGCGTTAATGGCAGATCCGGGTTTTAGTATGCGATAGCGCCAGTATAAAAGTGTTTGTTCCGCATTTGACGTCTGAAAGACGGCCGGGGCGCTACCGTAGACTAACATATATATCAGACGTCCCTCCTCGAATATCTATCACGCGTTCATTGAGGTTACCGACTCTTGCTTACGGCCTTTCCCGGCTGTCACGGGAAAGAGCACTTAAATAGCCGGTGACCGTTGCTCTCGACGCCGAACCTATCGACGATGAAGAGGTCTAACTGGTACATGCCCAGAGAAGATCTCTTCGAACAGCTCGGGTAGAAGAAACACGCCATCTCCGTGAAGAAGCCGTACTTTGGGCCTCTTCAGTTAAAAGGGTTTTTCTTTCTATTCATCCCAGTCTAAGAGATTATTTTATTAACCCCTTGGTGACTGTATCTACAGCTGGTGCTATTTCCAGTAATCAAGTTGTTGCTGATACTTTTGAAGAGGGTGAGATCCCTTCAGCGGAGGTCCCTGTGCCATCTATGAAGCCGGTGAATGACGAACATGTTAAAGCTTACATGGATGAACTCAATTATTCGTGTTCTGATATGCACAATCCTGTTGCTCCTGAAGTCACGGCCTTTGTTAGTGGCTCGCAGGCATCTGACGGGATCAACAGTGTGGCGACAAAGGCTGTTGACTCAAGAGCATCGGCTCCTTCAGATTCTATGAATCGAAGTGGTTCTATCGAGATAGGGGTTGAGGTTAGCAGCGTTCGGGGAACTTCTGTGGCCCAAGTCCCATCGACTTCCGCAGGGCTTTTTGGTATTTCCTACTGCCTTTACTTTACGCTCATTTTCATCTTCACTATACACATTTGCTGACGCGTTTTCTTTTTTCTTTTAGGTGCAGATGTGCTGGCGACTTCATCATCCTCAATATCGGGAGCTGCCACTTTCGCGACTCCCGATGTTTTACATACTGGGTAGGCTGGCATTATGACCATTTTTTCCCTTTCTACTTCTTCTGCGATGACGATGGAAGGTACCTTTCAATTTTTTTTACCAACTCCATTCTTTTGTCGTCTATCTAATGTTTCAGTGATGGGTAAAATGGTGTCCCAACTTGCTAGTGTTATTTGGTGAAGCTAGGTCACTGCTCATCTTCCCGCCCAGGGCTTGAGTGCAGCGTCAGTAAGCTTCATCTTTAGCCCGTTCTCTCCTGATTTTCTTATAAAGATTATCACTCACACTGACTTATAATGCAGTTCTGCAGCTTATAGACGATGAGAGTGTAGTGTAACCTGCCGCACTTCCTAGTTTGCTAGCTCCGGTCCATTTTGAGTCTCAAGTGACCATGCCCGTGAGGATTTTTGCCCGACGCACGTCTCCGGTACTGGCAGCAAGCAGTTTACAGTCGCTAACGGCTCTCATCGCGGAACTGAATGCCGGTGTTTCATATTCCGTAGGAGAATTTGCTGAGGTAGTCAAGCTCATGTTGGGCACTTTCAGCATCTATCATGAAGAATCCCTGGTTCACGCTTGGGTTGACTATTGTCGGCAAGTAGAAACCTGTCTTCACGAGATCACGTTTAAGTGTCTATCCACCGAAGCACAATTTTCACGGGCTCAGCTTAACTAACGCGTCGAGCGTTGCGTTTCTCTTATCGAGTCCGAGGAGCAGAGGCTAATCCGGAAAAATTCAGAGAGCGAAGCAACTTCCCGAGAACTTGGACGCTTAAGAAGGGAGCAAAAAACCACTGCTAATAAGGTGTACGCACTTTGCAGAGCACTTTCACAAGCTATGGCCAAAGAAATGGCTTAGGATAATGAAATTGCGACCATAGAAGCGGTGGTGCAGAACCGTGTCGCTGGGAAGCGTGCTATTGACAACAAGCTCGCCGAACGTCATCACCAAAAAGAGAATACTAAAGCCCTGCTAGCCACTTTGGAGAAGAGAGAGAAGGAATTTGAAGAGATGAGCGGATATTTTGTAGACTTGCTAGGGACTCCACCTTCATGATATGCATATATACATATTTTTTGTGCTCCTTCCTTCAGATTGTATCTTTTAACCAATTTGATATATGAATAAAATATATTTTTTTATTTGCATCTCAATGTCTCTTAATTGCCTTGATCTGGCGCAGATTAGTTTATTTACTCATTTCGGAGTTTTTAGTTTACCTTTCCTTTAGGTTTATACGCAAACTCGCTCTAATGTTGAATATAGATAACCCCCTTCTTTTATGATAGGGATCCGTTAGGTTTGTGGTACTGGGTTAAGTCCATCATACCGTCGTGTTGGCTGATATATTCTCGATATGCAATCTCTTGGGTTGTGGCTCGAGTAGCCCTATGTTTATCGTGTCTCTGATCCCTTCTGAAGCTGGACAAGAAATCTTCAAGTAATCTTCTTAGGTTGGAATATCCATATTACTATCGGAAGATCAAGCGTTAGGTAGTGTTGTGGTGCTTTACTTGAGGTTAGGCTTGATTTGAATACCTGATAAGTCATAACCGCACCCTTCTGGGATGGGATGACATCCAATGGTCTCTAGGCTTGCCATCAACAGTCGAAGCTAGCCATATGCCGTCACTTCACTTTTGTTTTGGTGTTGTATCGATTTTTTAGTAAAGTAAGGTAGACATCTGTATGACCTCTAGGACGTATATATCTCCATCGAGGTCTGGAACTAGGATTTTGCCATCATTCCACTTTTATTTGATCGTTGCGTCAACATCCTGCTGGAATGAGGAGGATCGTCAAGATGATCACTAGGCTATAGATGTTGCCATCGAGATCTGGAGCTAGGAATATGTCGTCACTCTAGTTTTATTTGACCCTTGGGTCCTTGTTGATGTCGCGTATGTACTTTGCTGGAGTAAGAGGGGTGTCCAAATAGTCTTTAGGCTGTAGATGTGCCATCAAGACTCGGTTCTTCTTTTGATGAAGTATGTTGAGAAATTATGGTTCCCTTTCATTCATTTATGCCTATGGATTGTATACAAGAGTCAGTATGAACTTACTTTCAGGGCAGAATATATATATATATATATATATATATATAATTCCGCGATTCTCTATCATTTCATCTTTTTATATCGCGAATGTTGTGATCGCCCAATCATTTCGGTTATTTTTTGCGGTGCCCAATCATTTGGAATATTTTTTTACTCGCTGCTTTTTATTGCGAGTTGCCCCATCATTTCGGTTATTTCATATGCATATTTTTCCTTTCTCGCTGATTTTTATTACGAGTTGAGGACTCGGAGTCTGATTCCAATCTTGGCATCAGCATCGCTACAACTGGAATATTCCTAGGAGCGAATTATAATTTGCCTTCGTCAATTTGAACAAATGTGGCTTAGAAAACGGGTTAGGATCCTGTTTACTAAGGCTTTTTGACTTTATGAGCCATAATGGTCTTATAAAGGTATTTCTCCCGGTGAGTCGTGAGGATCTCACGGGTGTATTTTCTCCTTAAAAATCGTGGGGATTCCTAAGTATATTTTCTCTTGCAAGTCGTAAGGACTCGCAAGTGTGGTTCATCGTGTTGGATGATATTTCTCGTTCTTGGTGAGACTTGGTTGAGAATATATTCATTTACTCTCATGGATTGTATACAAGGGTCAATATTGGATCGTCTGTAGGGCATAAATTTGTGGGGTTTTAGTGTCTTAAGAACATGTTCGGATCCCTGTAACTGTCATGCCCCGCTTCCTAGTATACGGTGAAGGGGACGCGACGAGGCCGCTACGTATTTACTCAGAAGTAAATACGCTAAGCGTAACTAAGCAATATAAAAGAAATATACACAAGAGACAAATGTAATGAACAGTAACTTTATTTATTAACATTCTTTTACAGTACATAGAAAAGTAAATACATGGAATGAAAGTCAATGCCTAAATAGTGGCATAAAAAAAATAGAAAGTACTGAAATGAAATGTACAAGTATCTAGAGCTCCAGGTCGAAGGCTAGCTGATCTAAGTCCTCGCTGGTGGGCTCGATCTTCTGAAGGTCCGATCCACCTGACAACATTCCAAAGAAGGAAGAGAAGGAATGCCGTCAGCGAACAAATCGCTCGGTAAGTCCCAAAGATAAGGGAGAAGTGGAATAGGCAGAGAGAGAGAGAGAGAGTAGTTTTTAAAGTTGTATTATATTAGTATACTGTTGTATTTAGTGTTAACGTTGTTGTTAACGTAAGTTCAAGGGTGAATGTCAACCAATCTCAAGAGTGTTCTCGAACCTAACAGGCTGTAATTCAGGGGTAGGAACCATGGGCCCGAATCAAATGTTAGTAACGGGACTTCAATATAGTGTTGAATTATTCCAAACTCAACAGGCTGTAATCCAGGAGTAAGAAAACACGGGCCCTCATGATAGCTTGCTTGTGTTAGTAGACATGGATTCATGATCTATGGCGACTCTTGAGATCCTGTTGGATTCACGCATGATCTACCCCAACACCTCATGTATTTATTGTATTGATACTAATAATTGTACTGATGGTATTGTATTGTATTGTATTATGTTATAGATGATATAGATGGATGAATTGCCGAAACCATGATATCGTATAAATGGAAATGGAGGTATAGGATAATCATGTAAATGAAATATATCCATGGTTCGGTTCAGTCAAGTTATATAGATTGTATAGATTGAACAGATTGAATATATGGATTCATGAATTCATGTTGAATTGTTATATATATATATATATATATATATATATATATATATATACTTGAATCTCATTCAAGTCAGATTGATTATAATAAGACCCAGTCTGAGTCAGACAATTAGAAAAGAAATTGAAATTCTGAATTAAGTTTTGATGTTATCGGTAACCGCTGCATATGGACGGCAGGATTTGTTTCTTTTTCAAAGACGATTACCGTGTTGATAACACTGTTTGTTAAGTTGTCTACCTTAAATAGGCAGGCACCCATATCTCCGGCTCCATGAGGCTCAAGAGACTGGTCCCGCTTAAACCTATATTTACTAGGGTCCTTATTGTAATTTAGTATAACTTGAGGGGGTTTTATGTAAAAATAATTTTGTATAATTTTCAAAATACACCTCAAGTATTTTATTATCAGTTTTAGAGTTTTCATTGATGTATATTTTATTACTGTGACATTTCTAGTGAAGAAACCTATTTTCCATAATACATGGTATTTAGTTGTAAAGTATTGAACTTGTATGGAATTGCATGGTATTTCCATTTTAAGTGATTATTTTTTATTTAGAAAATTTGGAATATTTATACTATATATATATATATATATGTTTATAAAATAATTAAATTTATTATTTTTCTTGAAACCTTATTTTCTTAAGATCTTTGTACTTTTAAATCTTTCAAGACCGTATGCTCCTTGCGGAGGTCTGCATCTCACACTACTAAGCCCGAGGATGTGCGATAATCCGTACCATCCCGAACGGGTTCTCCAAATGGGTTGTAGCGGCGTTTTGCAAATGTTTTGTAGTTTATGGTATTTATTTGTAAGAATCGTATTTCCATATTCTAGTTTCCCAAGAGATACGTGTTATGTTACATATGAGTTTTGTGAGGAGGTAGGTCATTACCTCGTGAACTATCTAAAGGTATAGCAAGGAATTATGATATTTAATGTCGAAACTAAACTATATGGTATTTTTCTGAAAAAATACGATAAAAATTACAATATGCATTCTTTTGATATGGAACTTGTTCAATATGTTTTCTTAATGATTAATAGTCATGTTGTGGGATTTTGTATTGTTGTGTCTAAGAAAAAATGGAACTTTTAAAGAAAACCGAATCGGAAGTCCGATTAACTCCTTTTCCGTTTAGTTTTAGAATTACGAGTTTTCAGAATAGAAAAAAGAAGAGGGAGGAGGGACTTACAGGATTTTAGATTAGAGAAGAGGATGAAGGAGTGGTAGGAGGTGCCGGTGCGTCGTTTCGTCGTCGGTGTCTCCTCGGATCACCGCCGGAACTTCGTCGGAGTTTCGCCCTTTGCTAACTCCACTTGCACATAAAGGTCTAGAGATTTTTTTTCTTGAGAGTTTGGACAAAGATTGTGAGTGAGGGGGTGTAGAATGGAGTGGAATTTATAGGAAAAGATTAGGGTTAGGGTGGATGAAAGGATGTATTGAAAATTGTATTAAAAAATAGATTAATGGGATTTAAAAATCTCTGTTACTATGCAGGGAAGTTAAACCATACAATGTTATGGGGTAGACCAAGAGACACGGTTCTCAGAAGAAAAAATGGGATTTGGTGATAACTTGGCCGGCGGCGCCGGCAGATTCGGTCGAGTCAGGCCCCCCCGATGCCACGTGTCCTTCGTCTCTTGGTCTATCAGGTGGAGTCGTTTTTTTTAGTGTGATCTTTGGGTTTACGGGTTATGCATGTGTAAACTCTTGGGCTTCTAAATATTTAAAAGAAAATTAATTAAAAATTAATGTGGCTAATTGGATTTGAACTCTGGTGCTTTGGTTCAGCAGTGCAAGGTCTTACCAATGAGCTACAAGCTCCTTCTTGCTGTTCAAAAGCAAATCAAACATATAACTTATGCTCAGGCAAAAGTACCCCTTGCTGTATTTTTGAAAAAAAAAATTGTACAGAAAGTTTAGGGTTGTTACATTCTACCCTCCATATAAAAATTTCGTTCTCGAAATTTGTAAAAGGAAAGTGTAACGGATTCAAGGAAAGATTTGTGACTAAAATACTGATAGTGTATGAAAAATGATAAAGTGATACAAGGGTTTTTAAAAATGTGAAGGAGGCCTACTAGTGTTACCTTGATCAACTGTCTCGGCTTCTACGGATGCTAAGGTGTAAGCCTGTCGCCGGGGAACGTTTCTCCTAGTTGGGGGCACATTCATCTGTCCTCGAGACATGTTCCTCGGTGCCTGATGGAATTGGCGAATAGGCGGTGCAGGTGGTGGAGCAACAAGTGCAAGACGAGGTGCAGGAGCCTAGATAGTTAGCCGCTGCGGGTAGTTGGTGGGTGTGTGAGCTGAGTTGCGTCTATAGGGACAGGTTCCAATTCTATGATCGGATGCGCCACAAACTAGACAGAAGCCTTTTGCGCACCTACAGTCCTTCCACAAGTGTCCAGTCTTCTTGCAGTAGAAACAAAAACTTTAACTTGATCGGTTAATTGTTTCTTTCTGTCTCTTAGGTTCAGAAGGTTGTATAGGATGGGCTCCTCTTGCCATCTGGGCGGCAGAGCGCTTCATGCCGGTTGCTTCTACTTCTGGACGGTTCAATAGTATAGCAGTCTGCTGCTTTAGTCCTTCTAGGAAGCTGCGGATCGCCTCAAGCAGTACCGTCTGCTCATTGATCGGACCAGGGACGGTAGGTGTGAGTGGTAGTGGTGGAGGTGTGTTGTTGATATTGGTGCTCGTATTGTTCGGGGAATCCATAACCTTGAATAAAAAATTTAGGTTAGGACAGATTCAAAATATATGAAATGATAAGATTCAAAGAATATGTATTGTAAGGAATGTTTTCAGTTGCTGGTTCTTGTGTTATATTACTTAGGTTTTCTACACAGAACAGAACTGCATGATAGTGTTCCATACAGCTCTGACCTGCATGGGCCACCAACAAAACCTGCAACGCCCCGCTTCCCGGTGTATGGCGAAGGGGACGTGACGAGGCCACTACGTATTTACTCAAAAGTAAATACGCTAAGCGTAACTAAGAAATATAAAAGAAATATATACAAGAGACAAATGTAATGAACATCAACTTTATTTATTAACATTCTTTTAGAGTACAAGGAAAAATAAATACATGGAATGGAAGGCAATGCCTAAACAGTAGCATAACAGAAATGGAAAGTACTGAAATGAAATGTACAAGTATCTAGAGCTCCGGGTCGAAGGCTAGTTGATCCAAGTCCTCGCTGGTGGGCTCGGTCTTCTGAAGGTCCGATCCACCTGACAACATTCCAAAGAAAAAGGAGAAGGAATGTCGTCAGCGAACAAATCGCTCGGTAAGTCCTAAAGATAAGGGAGAAGTAGAATAGGCAAAGAGAGAGAGAGTGTAGCTTTTAAAGTTGTATTATATTGTTATACTGTTGTATTTAGTGTTAACGCTGTTGTTAACGTAAGTTCAAGGGTGAGTGTCAACCAATCTCAAGAGTGTTCTCGAACCCAACAGGCTATAATCTAGGGGTAGGAAACCACGGGCGCGAATCAAATGTTAGTAACAGGACTCAACCTAGTGTTGAAGTAACCAAACTCAACAGGCTGTAATCCAGGAGCAAGGAAACATGGGCCCTTATGATAGCTTGCTTGTGTTAGTAAACATGGATTCATGATCCAGGGGGACTCTTGAGATTCTGGTGGATTCACACATGAACTACCCCACCACCGCATGTATTTATTGTATTGATAGTAATGATTGTACTGATGGTATTGTATTGTATTTTCTTGTGTTATAGATGGTATAGATGGATGACTTGCCGAAACCATGATATCGTATAAATGGAAATAGAGGTACTGGATAATCATGTAAATGGAATATATCCATGATTCGGTTAAGTCAAGTTATATAGATTGTATAGATTGAACAGATTGAATATATGGATTCATGTTGAATTGTTATATATATATACTTGAATCTCATTCAAGTCAGATTGATTATTATATGACTCAGTCTGAGTCAGACAATTAGAAAAGAAATTGAAATCCTGAATTAAGTTTTGATATTATCGGTAACCACTGCTCATGGACGGCAGGATTTGTGTCTTTTTCAAAGACGATTACCGTGTTGATAACACCGCTTGTTAAGTTGTCTACCTTAAATAGGAAAGCACCCATATCTCCGGCTCCCTGAGGCTCAAGAGACTGGTCCCGCTCAAACCTATATTTATTACGGTCCTTATTGTAATTTAGTATAACTTGAGGGGATTTTATGTAATAATAATTTTGTATAATTTTCAAAATACACTTCAAGTATTTAATTACCGTTTTTAGAGTTTTCATTGATGTATATTTTATCATTGTGACATTTCTAGTGAATAAACCTATTTTTTATAATACATGGTATTTAATTGCAAAGTATTGAACTTTTGTGGGATTGCATGGTATTTTCATGTGAAGTGATTCTTTTTGATTTAGAAAAGTTGGAATATTTATATTATAAAAAAATAGATATTTTGATGGTACATATATATATATATATATAATAATAATAATAAGTAAATTTATTATTTTTCTAGAAATCTCATTTTCTAAATGTCTTTGTATTTTTAAATCTTTTGAGACCGTATGCTCCTTGTGGAGGTCTGCATATCACACCACTAAGCCCAAGGATGAGCGATAATCCGCACCATCCAGAACGGGTTTCCCAAATGGGTTGTACCAGCGCTTTGAAAAGATTTGTTTAAAATACATATCTTATAGAAAAGGTTTTGTAGTTTATGGTATTTATTTGTAAGAATCGTATTTCCGTATTCTAGTGTCACGACCCAAAGTTCGTCCCGTGACCGGCACTTAACCACGTAACGTCTACAGGCATAATGCGATTAAGTAAGCCGAAACCCAGAAATCAAAACCATTAAAAATAGTGAGTGATGAACACATTAGTTTAAAACATTTAGAAAACCTTGAGTAAAAATCTTTAATGTTTAAGTTATTTTCTTAAAAATTTCGGCAGCACCACCTTTGTAAAAACAAGCCCCGAAATGAGTACAACACATGATATAAATAAAATGACTGATAATAAGAATAAAGCATCGCCAAACGGGAGCAATCACGCCCAACATCGGAAACAACCACCACAAGATTAATATACGACGCCGTAGCGAAGGATGAGCAAAATAAGTGAAGACAGCATAAAAGATAAAAACTGCAGAAATAAAGCTGGCTCACATGAGCTCGACATCCAGAATACAAAATAATATACATCGTCCACACAACTGGTCTCTAATTCAATACATGAACTGGTAGATGGAGAGTACTAGATACAATAGAGTGTACAAATGGAAAATAAATGGATACCGCAAAAGCCCACCTATAAGCAAACGGCTCACACGCCAACTGCAGTGGTATCCGTAGCAAAAAGGTATAAGGAAGTAGCCCTGCCACAACAACTCTGAGGGGCAACCTGCAAACACTATGGCACAACGGGGGTGAGTTGCCAACTCGTGAATAGTAAATAGCATATAAAGGTAATCATAAGTATGCACGTACTGCGATACTCTAACATGTGCAATCTGATAACATCTATATGATGAACTGGGTATGCAATAATCATGCAAGGTACTCTATCAGGTACTACGACTACATGATGCAATGCATAACAATGAATGTTGAGCATGGGATAAAATATCATCTACACGAATCATCATCATGGAAAACCCCGGTGTCCACCAAAAATACCCCAAAATCCCGATAACTCAGGCGCTGTCACGCTATCCAGCCCTCAATCCTGTAAATATTATAGATACGGGGTGCCAAACATTGGCACCCGAAAGCATCATGAAATAATCATGTCCAGCATCGACACGCAAATCCTAGTATATCGGGCTCCGTAAGTCCGGTTCGGCCCACTGGCTCCGTCTGCGGAATCGGCCTTCGGCCCCGGCAGTAAGGGTCGGCCCGTACCCATCTCTCGACTCTAGTCAGTATTCTCCGGATAACCTCCAGGTCTAACAATTCACCAGTAGGTAGTAGTCTCTCTGTCAGGCTCATCATCATCCACACGAAATCTCTTTCTCGCCCCGGGGTACCATACCGGGTCCACCATGAACCCGCAAATGGATCATCCTCCTCCTCGAATCGGGTTTCACATGTCACACTTCTCAGAACCGAGAAAATGCATGGTGGGCGCACTGAAATATCATATCAAGAGAAACCGGGTTTTTCAAAACAGTGCATACTTTCTTAAAATAATACCACGGTTCTCAAATCTAGAAATCACATGAATCCAAAACTCAATGCGTAAATCCATGCAATGTGACGTATGTCGCATAAAATCGTACTATGAGTAAAAGGTGGAAAACCGCTCTTTTAAATGGAACAAGTTGAAAATATTTCATGCAGTCCCCAATTTTCCAAAATCAAAGTCAGCATCATTTATGTACATGCAAGAGTATGTATGTAGGGATGGATGCACAAAGATATATATACTCATGTATGGATGTACAATATGCATGTGTAACAATGTGGATGCACAAGTAGTATATACGCAAGCATGAATGTACACAAAGGGGAAGAATCATGTCTAAATATCAATGATGAGATGATCTAAAAGATGTATGATTCGTAATAATCCTATAGTGAAAGTGTCATGACAATTACTAACGGTGTGTTTGTAACATACAATTAGTGCTTGTGCAGCATGAACTGTTAGTAACAGTACGGTGTCTCATAACTACTATACCCATATGCAACAAGATAGGGGTATGCAACTATGGTACATATGTACAACCTACGAATATATGAATATAACATGTGGCTACAACATCCTATCAAGCCCTGACGCATAACGCCATACGGGCGATTTTCCCGTAGATATTAAATCTACTCACCGTGACATCGATCTACGCATATCCGATCACATACTTCCCCTTCTTCGCGGCGTCCGACGTCCCTGCCTGCGATCCTAGAATTTACACAAAATAACGCACATAAGGCAAAACTCTGTAAAAACGTGATTGTTCAGTTGATAAAACTGCACATTTGTATTACATTTTTCCTACCATTTTCATATTAATAAAAAGGACTTTATTATAATATATCAGACATATGAGGGTTTATGTGTAAAAACACTATTTTCCATGTGTTAATATATTTTAATTAGAATTTGGTAGAAAAATGTATGCAAATAAATTCATTGACCTAATCCTAGTAGAACTAAGTCTACTAAATATTATTTGAGTTGTTGTGCAAAAGATTTCCAGGTGTGCAGAATTTTTCAAAGACTAGAATCAAGCAAATCAAGTTGTTGAAGAAGTCTTGCCTAATTAAGAAGAAAAACTTGGAGACCAAGTCTGGCAGCAACAATGAGAAGATTTCAAAGATCCAAAGGTTCCAGATATCGACACATGTCACAGGGAGCAAGCCCTAAAGTTTTGATCTATTGATCATGACCCTTGGCCGCGGATCCGCGGCCAAACCCCCCTGTTGGCCGCGGATCCGCGGTAGTATAGAGGAGATAGAGTTGGAGATTTTTGGGGATGAATCTCTTCTATATTTTACCAACTTTTGAAGCAAATGATTCTGGCTTTGCACTATAAAAAAGGACCGAGAGCCTCTTGACAAATTCATCAAGCCGACGCGATCACGAAGCCCCAGACGCTCACGCATCCAGGCTGATCATCAACGGTTCATCAACCTCCTTGGAAGAGATCGAGAAGCAAATAGTTTTGTAATCATTTTCTAACGAATAAAGTGTAGATTGTTCAAGCTGATTAATAAAGGTAGTTATTTTATTTAATTCTTTTGCATTTTACATTATGTTTTCCCTCTCTGTCTTTTCATCTTCTTCTCCCAACATGCGCGAGTAATTCTCCGCTTGTTAGGGTTCGTAGGATTAGGGTAGGCTAATGGATGATGAACATCTCTAAACCCTTTTTAAGTCCTATAAAGTTTATGAACTTTATCAAAAGAATCATTAACATCTTAATCGGGTGCGCTAGCAATTCTTTGCTAGTTCAGACCGCGATTAGAAATTAGATTAATGATTGTTTTGGTAAAGGCTAGATAATGAACGGAGTTCCGTGTAGAGATAAGAGTTAAGAGTGGGATTCGTTTTCCCTCCAGAAACCCTAATCTACACGCATCACCGTCGTTCTAGTTTTAAATCTATTAATAGATAAAAAGGATAACTTTTAATTAATCGTCCATGACTACTAAATCCTAACGAAC
Source organism: Agapanthus africanus (assembly GCA_030015575.1). Lineage (NCBI taxonomy): Eukaryota > Viridiplantae > Streptophyta > Magnoliopsida > Asparagales > Amaryllidaceae > Agapanthus > Agapanthus africanus. The sequence goes on from JASDDO010000031.1 coordinate 107,373,767, forward strand.
CCAACAAGCCTTCTTATTATATTATCTAAATCTTTAAAATAATCTAGATCTATATTTTTGCATTCTTGCTTAACGTAGATCAAGAAACTTTTCACAAAATTCTTATTTCCCCCCTCTTTCAACACATCTAAAGTAAGAGTAAAAGGTTCCACATTTCCCTGAGGATGACCCATACTCACTGTTGGAGATAGTGCCCTCAGAGTCAATTATTGGATCACAGGCACGTGATTGCAATGATTGAGGGAGGACCTGTCCCAGTAGGACAGTCTTACTCAAGATGATATTATGCTATCTGGTTTATCTTTATCATCGTGTACTGCTTTAGGTGACCTTACGAGTCGCTATTACACGTTGATAGAGCCCCTAGGATTCTTACTTGACTACCAGCAGTATGAGGGCGATCATATACGTGAGAGCTGGAGTCTATAAGCACATCCTTAAAAGTTCCCTAGTCGTGGAAGTTTCGAGACAGGGCATCGATTCTCCAGAGTAGACTAGTGTATACAGTCGAGACCCCGACGAGGGGTGGTGGCCGGTCTCACAAGCCACTGGTGTCATTTGGTTTACCTAAGATGTATACAGGTGCTCATTGGGTTATGAGTACACCGGACAGGACTCGCCGGGAACCTGCTAGTTGGCATTATACCTGACGTCAGATAGCAGTTCCCTGGTGACATGTGTACAGGTTAGTTCATCGACCTGAGATCGTCATTTGTCTCGTGTGAGTTCCCACTGTGCATTGATTACTACCCTACCACGGCTCAAAGGAGTCGTGCAAACAGGTTTTAGTTGGGTACAGTCCCGAGCCACATGGAGGCAGTGAGCGGATCTGCAGGGGTTCGTCTCTCCCGGTATTGGGGGTGAGGTCGCGCTGTGTCTAGGAGAGCCAGAACATGAAAAGTTCTTGGCCAAGGCAGGAGATTTGCTGGTAGGTATTCCAGTAGTATCTCACGGTGTTCTGGGCTACACTCCGACACGACTTGTACCGCTTTTGGGGGTCTGACTTTTACCAACCCCCTAGGCCCGCCATGCGATGCTCATAGACGAACGGACCGGACTGTACGGATATTGTCACTGACAGGCTCAGTAGGGTGTCAGGATGAGTTCGCTCATCGACGTCCCTTTTGTTCAGTACCTGGTAGCCCGTTACGTATTGGCTGATACCTCTGACGTGCTAGTGGTTAAATCCACAACCATAGTATTGACGAGTCTTTAGAGTCCACCACACACAGTTACTCAAGTTTCGGGCGAAACGCTGTAGAGGCCGTATGGAGATATGGAAGGGTTCGATCAGATGCGTGCGGTATTGCACGGATCGTGATCGGACGGATTTTACTAGCCGTCTTTGGCTTAAGCCGGATCCTAGTATTAGACAGTGTAAATTTTGTCTCTTTCCATTTGTGTTCAGTGGGAATACAAATGTGGGCATGTATATGCTGAAGCGGGGTTTTTCTGTAATTTATTACGGGATCAGTTTTCTGAAGTTGCCAGTTTGCATTCCGTTCCGGCCGGTTTTCCTTTGTTCTTTCGCGGCCGGACTTTCCGTTGGTGGGGGTTATTTGCAGTTTGCAGATAACTTATTTGTGGAGGGCTTTCATGCATGTGTGAGGCATCATGATAGTCTATTCATCATGAGATTCTTTTCTTGTCAATCCTTTGCATTCATTGTGATGGTTTTGTGAAAGGATTGAAATGTGAATTTGGTGTGACCATTTTTCTATTCTATTATTCCTTCTTGCTTTATTGCATTTTTCTCCTCCACCATTCTATCATGGGAGGCCGGCCACTTCATGAGTGAGTTGAGAGAGTGATTCATTTTTTTGGTGACAAAGGGGAAATTATCATCTCATTCTTGATACACCAAAGTTCATCTCTTTTGTTCATCATCTTCCTCCATCCTCCATGGCAACTAAACTCCAAAGAGATATAGACTCTACACTAGCCTACAGCAAATCTTGGACGCGTCGGCTAGCCAACTTCGTGCCCGAGTTGCCTCGGTCCAGAGGTGGGAGCCCGTAAAAGACTTCGGTGATGTTGTGCCCGTTTTCGACGAGGAGGTGACGGACGGAGATTCCGCGGGAGATCGGAGTGGAGACGAAGACCGAAGGACACGGATCGCTTGGTATACTTCTCTACCCATCTTGTTGTTTGCTAGTAGCTAGGTTAATGGCCCGATCCGGGTTAAAAGTGCGCGGTGGTGCCGGTTTGCTAGTTTGCAAAGTTTTCGTTTCCGCATTTCCGGTGTCGGATCGACGGCGGGGGCGCCGCCGTGCACTTACATTGGTATCAGAGCCACGCCATTAACCATGCCTAGCTTGCTCTTGTATGTTTAGAACTCGATCGAACAAAAATCCCGAAAACCCGATTTCAAGTTGCACAGTTTCTGTCGAAATTTTTTGGAGTCCAAAAATTTTTCAGGTTGTTTCAGAGACACGTGCAGGCAATTATAAGCATTCTGAGAAAATTTGGTGGCGTGATGTCACCATTCCACCGCGGAACCGCGGCCAAACCCACGCATTGGCCGCGGTTCCGCCGCCACTTTGACTTGTCAACGCACCAAATTTTTCTAGTGGGCTTTTGGGTTGGAAATAGGGGTTTTGGGATATTCGTTTTGGGCCCAGATTTTCTGTAAGTGCTACAGTATTGCTTGGGGGCCCACTTAGGTAATTTGATCGATCAAAAAGTTTAAACATGCTAGTTCACAGTATTTACATTATATCTGCGACCGTGAATGTCACTCGATCGGTAAATCCTGTCTATCTGCTATAGCCCTTTTAGACGGATTTGCGAACGTGACATTCACGTTGATATTCTGTGTTTTGCAGTGATATTGCGGATTGGTCGTGGGGATAGCCTGGTTACAGTATTAGTACAGTTTTGTATTATGTACATTTGATATTGCGGGGCGAGCGTCCGACATGTGGACTGCCGTCACTGTCTGTTTGTATTATTCTTTTGGGGAACGACCGGGTCGAGGTCGATGTACCCATTGTATGTATATTTTATTTTCTGTACTAGGATTATCCCGCGGAGGGGTGCACGGATAGCCGGGTTCTAGAGGGCAACGAGCCCGCATCTCATGGCATAGAGACGGAGGGGGCTTTACTCTAGAATTGGCGGGCTATTCGCCGCACTCGTAGGGGGTATAGGTTGACCCAGGAGGGGTGCCCAAGTTACCGGATTCCGTGAAGTGCTGGGTGGTCCATTCACGTTGCTGAAGGGGGCTGCCTCGCTTCAGGTTTTGGCGGGTAACTTGCCGCGCCCGTAGGGGTCTAGGATTTCTTTCCACAGGCTATCCACACGACCAGGGGAACGTCGGGTTTCAGTAGCGGCTCTATGAAACTCGGGGATCCCAGATATCTGTATTGTTCTGTGATACTGTACAATTCTGTGATGTTGCATTTTATCACGCCTTGAGCGAAATATTATATATTGATATATATACTAGTAGATGTTGTATATGTTTTGCATCCGCGCTAGTCCAGTCCCCGCTCTGTCGTTAGTTAAGTAACCTAACGGGTGATGACGGGACCCATTGGCGAATGCGGATGGCATATACGTACATCATTATTTTCGTTCTTTTGTGGTGTGATCAATTGATGGGACTGCGTTGATTCGGATCAATGCAAGATAAACAAACCTATTCTGATGTTGTTGGAACACTTTTTCAAAAAGCTGTTATTGCAAGGGAGTTCTCTTTTGTTTTGCATCGTGGTATTCAGTTGGAATATCCTGCTCCTCAGTCGACGAGGCAAGGGCCGAGATCCCTTCACCGGGAGTGACCCCTTGGACAAAAGTTTGCGTCAGGGCAATAACTTCACTATAACCGATTACTTTTGTTTTGCATCGTGGTATTCAGTTGGAATATCCTGCACCTCATTCTATGGGGAAAGAGCCGAGATCCCTACACCGGGAGTGACCTCTTTAGCAAAGGTTTTGACCACTATATTTTTTTTTAAAAAAAATAAAAAAAATCTATCCGGTTCCTTCAACGATATCAAGTTCATTACGTTAAAGGTTTTCGCCAGAAACCATTCCTAGCCCTCCGTCGTTTCAGACGGGTAGCACGTAGTATTCATGCTATGTTTGTTGGCCTTCGTCAAGGCATAGTGTATGGTAGCTGCTTGTTACCTTTCTGCTGCATAGATAGATGCGTTGGTTTGGGACAGTCGTATAGCCTTGTTGGCCTTCGTCAAGGGCTTGTACGGGTGGGTTCAAATTAAACTGGACAATGACGGGTAGAACTTGACATGTGAATTATGATTTGTTGGCCTTCGTCAAGGTCATAAGAGCATGGGGCAAAAATCCACATCGGGAGTTTCTAAAGAAACTGAAACTTGCCAAATATGCGCATACCTTCTGGAGTGTGATAACGTGAGCGGATTCCGTCACGTTATCATGCGATGAGAGTTGGATCCCGATTCCCACTGATGAGTTGGTTTACTCCTCAGGTGATCCCGGCTAATTCTTCTTTCAGGTTTAGGGAAGAATTTGACGTTACAGTGGGAGGTTTCCAGATTAGATAAAGTGATAACCATTCTGATCTAGGTTAGAGTGCACGCTGAGTGTTTCTTTTCTCTCTCTCTTTGGCAGCGACCATTGACCCGACCCTAGACTATGACTCAGTGACCAAGTTGACCGAACCTTCTTAACATTGGCTTTTGGATTGTCTGAGTTGCAGACCTCATTGCCACTCCTACTTTTACCCTTTTTCTCCGGGACACCCTGTATTACTATGAACGTCCACTTCCATTGGACAAAACCATCGTATGGTTATATACGAACTCGAAGGAATTCGAGGATGGTTTCCGGTTCTGGAGAAAACGAATAGGATTATTCAGTTGTCTTTTCCTTTTACTTTCTCTCTCAGATTGCAAGTACTCCTTGGCTTAGGAGATAGTACACCTATTAGGCAAATTGGATAGTCTTCTTCCAAACCTTAGGCTGGTGCCGAACGGTGGGGAATGAAGAAAACCAATTAGCCTAAACGGTGTACAGAAGGTATTAAGTAAAGACAAAGAAAGGGATTGGTAAGAGGGCAAAGTAAATTGCGACTGCTATTCACGACCAAACCAAGTATTTCTTCGCCAATCCTAAACCACCTTTGTATTTCTCCAGGACACTCCGTATCACTACGAAGATCCTAAGTTTATTGGATAATCCATCGTATGGTTATATACGAACTCGAAAGGAACTTGTTCCAGTTCGGGGATGGATCCTGGTTCAGGAGAAATAGGAATAAGGTTCATTCGGTTGTCTTTTATCTTCACTTTCTCTCGCATTGCGAGTGCTCCTTGGATTAAGACAGTACACCCATTATGCTAATTGGATAGTCTTCTTCCAAACCATAGGCTGGTTCCGAACGGTAGGGAAGGAAGAATACCATTTGGCCTAAAGTGGTGTACAGAAGGTAATGACTAAAGACATATAAAGGGATTTGGAGAGGTGGCAAAGAAATATACGGTTACAGTTGTGAATCTGATAATGGAAGAGGCATTACTAGGAATACCGGGATACCCCATCGAAACATTTCAATGTTTCAGTTTCACTGTGTACTGTTAAAAGAAAACTGATTTCCCAATTAGACACTTGCTCCAGGGTATTTATTTACCAGGTATGATTCTCACATCTGTTTGGTTTTACAGATGATGAGTGGGAGTAAGTTATTGGGAATTAGGTGACCATCCTCATTATATCGGGATTCGTTGTAATTGGTGATATTTGAGGAAGTCACCTGGGTTGTTTGCCGGTCGGCAAATATTTGGTTTTGAATATCCGTTGTTATGCACCAATTTCAAATTGATATATCTGTACGTCTATTTTTATACAGTGAGATATACCTTTTTGAGATTATGTCTATGACATTTACCTATACCAGTGGATGGTTAGGTAAGGAGTATTGAACAACGGTGTAATTCTTCTTAACCATAAGTACAGTTTTCAACCTACGACACACAGTGAATGAGCATTTGACTCAAGGGACTTCTACAGAGTATTGTATGTTGTCCAGTGTCCATTAGGACAGAGGGGTTGGTCCTCGTACTATATTCGGTTTACTTATAACTTCTCTAGTTCTAAGACAGGTGTTTCGTAGAAACACAATGTCGAAGTTTTGAGAAGTTATAGGTATAAGAGTAAAGTAGAGAACCAGGTATTGCAAGTATCGGGATTCTTCAAGGTGATCGAAGATGTAGATACTTGTGAATGGTATTCAGTTGATAGTAATGATTAAGAGAACTTGCTTCTCTTTCAGGTTACTCATAATTGGAAGCATTCCTAAGTTGAGTAACGCTGATCGGCCTCCTTCCATTTAGTTGACATGCACTAGAGACAGCTGCATGATTTGAATCTGGTTCAATTAAATCAGTGCCTCTGTTTCTATATTGGATATAGAACAGTTCATATCTTAACGATGTTAAGGTACGGGGAGTTGTCCGGCTTATGCTTAAAACCAGACTCCGGATAACTCAAGGCACGTTTCTGTAATGGCTGTTTGTGGGTTGACCCGGGCTATGACAAGGGTTGACTTTCTACTATCTGGAAGATCAATAGTGATATTGTTCTTAACCCGCCACAGTTTTAACAAAAATGGATTTTTTCAGAAAACAGTAGTGGAAGTATGGTAGAACTGGAAGTGATTCCAGAACCGCAAACGATTACTGAAGATTTGATAAGAACCTAAAGATTCAATCTGGTTTGACATTCCATTGGCCACTCCGTAGATAAAGTGGGTAACCTCAGGCACCCGAGAGGTACTTAGGTATGCTCAAGGACGGTGGCAGGGAGGTTCTTGTTTACCCAGACTTGCCATTGCTGTTGTTCCAGACTGTGAGTTCTGGCAGGAGGATGAGTATAGCGTCGTTCTAAACTAGCTTTAGAAGTGCACGTGTATATGACTCTGCCAGAGGGTTGTCTTGGTCAGTGGGAGCAGAGGAAGTATGGTGGACAAGTGGCTTATGTCTATTTATAGACTAAAGCAGATATAGCGGAGATAGATCATCTATTTCTGATGTGACAGTCATAGGTTTGACTTCATCAGAATAGGGGATGGATCTGTTAAGAAGGTAGTAGGGTGTGATGTCCTGGTATTTGATGACATACACAGAGTAGGAAGAGATATTCCTATACTACGATCGGTTATACTTTGGTCGTCACACAGTGGGTTCTCCACACAGGACTTGGATATTATATCAGACATTCTGGTTACTAGATCAATGGTTTTAGATCTAGATTTGGGTGGTTTTCCAATTAGGGTACTTAGACAGCATTCTAAAAGTATTTAGAATGGACGACTCCTGGCATGGTGGTGTACTTGCAGGTAATGGAGTCACCCTCTCTAACGGTGTCTTACAGACTAAAGGGGAGAGGGATGCCCATGATTGGCAGATCACTTGCTTAGGCAATTGAGTCAATCATGAGATGTCAAGTACCACACCAGATGTTGTTTTTGCACTAGATGCAGTAAGTTGACATTGATCCAATCCTGGAGAAACAGTCGGAAGCTGTTTTAGAACATAAGTTGATGTTCTAGGGATATGATAACAGCATTCTCCTTCGGGAGACAGTTATCATTCCAGGCTTCCAAGATGACCTGGATGGCAGAGTGGCTGTCAGAGTTATAGTTTTCCCTCTGACGAGGGGCAGTATTTTGGACAGGTGGTCCAGGTGGATACTGAGGGAAGGTATGGCGCAGGATACTGATTAAGTTCAGTTGACGATACAGTCTAAGAAGTTTGGATTTGGAGTTCACTTATGAGCTAGGTCCCATAAGATATCCAGACACATTCTAAGACAGGTATTACTCATTTCGGGAGATGGCTTTCTCCGCGAACTTGAGATAAAGAGAGACATAAAAAGAAACATCAGAGCGGATCCACTCACTAAGGCTATTCCTCGAACACAATAGTTTCGCAAATGAGCTTTGTGAGCCTGACTAGTAGAGGAGTTGGGTGTTCGGTATCACACGGGCTGTGAGTATGCGACATCGCAATAATTAGCCTTGAGTGAAAGTGGGAGATTGTTGGAGATAGTGCCCTCAGAGTCAATTATTGGATCACAGGCACGTGATTGCAATGATTTAGGGAGGACCTATCCCAGTAGGACAGTCTTACTCAAGATGATAGTATGCTATCTGGTTTATCTTTATCATCGTGTACCGCTTTAGGTGACCTTACGAGTCGCTATTACACGTTGATAGAGCCCCTAGGATTCTTGCTTGACTACCAGCAGTATGAGGGCGATCATATACGTGAGAGCTGGAGTCTATAAACACATCCTTAAAAGGTCCCTAGTCGTGGGAGTTTCGAGACAGGGCATCGATTCTCCAGAGTAGACTAGTGTATACAGTCGAGACCCCGACGAGGGGCGGTGGCCGGTCTCACAAGCCACTGGTGTCAGTTGGTTCACCTAAGATGTATACAGGTGCTCATTGGGTTATGAGTACACCGGACAGGACTCGCCGGGAACCTGCTAGTTGGTATTATACCTGATGTCAGATAGCAGTTCCTTGGTGACATGTGTACATGTTAGTTCATCGACCTGAGATCGCCATTTATCTCGTGTGAGTTCCCACTGTGCTTTGATTACTACCCTACCACGGCTCAAAGGAGTCGTGCAAACAGGTTTTAGTTGGGTACAGTCCCGAGCCACATGGAGGCAGTGAGCGGATCTGCAGGGGTTCGTCTCTCCCGGTATTGGGGGTGAGGTCGCGCTGTGTCTAGGAGAGCCAGAACATGAAAAGTCCTTGGCCAAGGCAGGAGATTTGCTGGTCGGTATTCCAGTAGTATCTCAGGGTGTTGTGGGCTACACTCCGACACTACTTGTACCGCTTTTGGGGGTCTGACTTTTACCAACCCCCTAGGCCCACCATGCGATGCTCATAGACGAACGGACCGGACTGTACGAATATTGTCACTGACAGGCTCAGTAGGGTGTCAGGATGAGTTCGCTCATCGACGTCCCTTTTGGTCAGTACCTGGTAGCCCGTTACGTATTGGCTGATACCTCTGACGTGCTAGTGGTTAAATCCACAACCATAGTATTGACGAGTGTTTAGAGTCCACCACACACAGTTACTCAAGTTTCGGGCGAAACGCTGTAGAGGCCGTATGGAGATATGGCAGGGTTCGATCAGATGCGTGCGGTATTGCACGGATCGTGATCGGACGGATTTTACTAGCCGGCTTTGGCTTAAGCTGGATCCTAGTATTAGACAGTGTAGATTTTGTCTCTTTGCATTTGTGTTCAGTGGGAATACAAACGCGGGCATGTATATGCAGAAGCGGGGTTTTCCTGTAATTTATTACGGGATCAGTTTTCTGAAGTTGCCAGTTTGCATTCCGTTCCGGCCGGTTTTCCTTTGTTCTTTCGCGGCCGGACTTTCCATTGGAGGGGGTTATTTGCAGTTTGCAGATAACTTATTTGTGGAGGTCTTTCATGCATGTGTGAGGCATCATGATATTTTATTCATCATGAGATTCTTTTCTTGTCAATCCTTCGCATTCATTGTGATGGTTTTGTGAAAGGATTGAAATGTGAATTTGGTGTGACCATTTTTCTATTCTATTATTCCTTCTTGCTTTATTGCATTTTTCTCCTCCACCATTCTATCATGAGAGGCCGGCCACTTCATGAGTGAGTTGAGAGAGTGATTCATTTTTTTGGTGACAAAGGGGAAATTATCATCTCATTCTTGATACACTAAAGATCATCTGTTTTGTTCATCATCTTCCTCCATCCTCCATGGCAACTAAACCCCAAAGAGACATAGACTCTACACTAGCCTACAGCAAATCTTGGACGCGTCGGCTAGCCAACTTCACGCCCGAGTTGCCTCGGTCCAGAGGTGGGAGCTCGTAAAAGACTTCGGCGATGTGGTGCCCGTTTTCGACGAGGAGGTGACGGACGGAGATTCCGCGGGAGATCGGAGTGGAGACGAAGACCGAAGGACACGGATCGCTTGGTATACTTCACTACCCATCTTGTTGTTTGCTAGTAGCTAGGTTAATGGCCCGATCCGGGTTAAAAGTGCGCGGTTGTGCCGGTTTGCTAGTTTGCAAAGTTTTCATTTCCGCATTTCAGGCGTCGGATCGACGGCCGGGGCGCCGCCGTGCACTTACACTCATCTCGGTCTAGCTACGCGTGACACCGTTCTGATTGCGGTTATTCTACAAACACCCTTTTTTTTGTATCAATCAAATGGCGCCGTTGTCGGGGAGACGTGCGTAATTTTTTTATTCTTGCTATTTGTGTTGAATTCTTAGACGATTAATATCATTATTAAAACAAAACTGCAAATTGTATATTTAACGATTTGTGTGTGAATTTTGCGAGGGAATTTGGAGTCACGGACTTGAGGAAACAGGAGATCTAGGGTTTCACACTTCTCTGGTATCTTTCTTAACTCCTTCTCTCTCCTCTCAAATCCAATAAAATCTATTTTCTGCAGGATTCGTTGCAAAATATTCGCCGCTCAAAAATATTTTTGCAAAATTTTGTTTTGTGGTTTGTTTTTGCATATTTTAATACGGATTTTTAAGGGGCAAGACCAAAATCCAGATTAGGTGTGGATTTCATCACCCTTCCTAAGCCCCACAAATCACAAACCGAGCATCTGCATCAACCCTTCATTAATTTAAAAAATATCTAGACCAGACTTTAAGGACTGTCGCGCTCATTAAGAACAGAGGAAGGTCGTGAGTAATCTATCGCTTATCCACATTACTTTTGTAGTGCCTAGGCAAGTGTGTCAAAGGCTAGTGGTTTTTAATTAGGCCCACTACTGTGGTTCCTTCCCACTTACCTGGCTACAAGGGTAGTACGGAGGCGGTAGAGGATTGATCCTGCGGCTTGTCCTTTGGAAGTCTAGGAGCGGTCTAGAGACTGGATCTAGGTAACCATAGTTCTAGGGTTGTTTGTGCATTTTTGTGTGATTTGTCTAAATCCGTCATTTTTCAAAACAAACCAATTATTTTCTCCCCTTTTTACCCCTTCCCCTTCTTCTCTTCTTATAATGGGTGACCTAAATAGAAGAACACTTGCCGGGCTTTGCTGTCCACAACCAGATATCTCTTGTTTTCGTAATCCCTTCGGTATACCGTCCGGCTCTTCCATGTCCTTAAGAGATCATATAGAACAAGTAGGAAGAAACAGTTGGCCACCTCAATCTAGTTCTTATCAACCGTTTCATAATCCTACACCTGTTTCAGTTCATACCCAGAGTGTGGAAGCCCCTAGATGAATGTCCATTGCTGAGCACATAGCTAGGTCTAGAGGCCAAAGTTTCAACCCGGACCAATATCAACCATCACCACCACTGTCCGGAGAAGAGTTTGATATGCGGTTTGTGGCATATAAGATGTCTGTTGAAAATAGCCAACCAACCAACCCATATCAATATTCTTCTTATCATAATACTGATCCTACTCTACCCAAGTTCCACAACCATTCTATTCCTATCAATCGAATCCGACTTTTCCACCTACTCTGGACAGTTCTTCTAATCTGTCATTTGGGAGTTTTAATTATCCACAGGAATTTCAATCTTATACTGAAACCCCTTATCAACCCAAGACTAGTCTGGAGCAGACATTAGAAAAATTTATGGAAATGTTGAACCAAATTATGAAGGATTTGGATAGTAAGACAGAACTGTACACCCTTCCTAATCAAACCTCCCCATTCCAAACTGAAATCCACAACTCGAGTTTCATAGATTCATCAAGTACAATGTCTGATAAGTTGTGTGACTTTGTAGTGTTTGATTTACCCGACTGTGAAGGGTCCAATTCAAGTGAAACCATACCCAACCCTTGTGATCTCTACACCTCCACTCTTGAACCAAAACTGATTGAAAACCATACTTTTGATGAGGTGTTTGAGAATTCTAACCTTCACTTGAATGAGGTGATTGACGTTGGGGATATTTTGATTGATGAACCCAAAATTTTGGATGATTTTAGCCCACCAATTCATCAAATCCTTTCACTTCCTTGTGGTCGTCATCTTGAGCCTTTAATTCTTCCCGAATCACAAATATGTCTTGAAGTTGATGATAATGGTATACCCGAAGATCAGACCGAAATACAGCCTCCATCTTCCACATCTGGTTCGGCAACACTCGACATACCAATTTGTTTACCCATTTCACCTTCTACTTTCTCCGGTTCTTCTTGTGTTTTTATAGTTTCAGTGAGTTTTGATAAATCATAATCCGTTAATTCAAGTTCAATAATACCAGAAATTCAACTTGATTTGGATATTTTTGAAAATGAGGTAGATGAGTTTTTCGAGTCCTCTACTTCAATAATTTTTGAATCAAGTAGGATAAATTCTGGCACAAAACTCATTGACAGCAAAATGTTCAATCACACCATTGATAAAAGTTTTGAAGAACTTTTTGCTGACGAACTTGAATTTTTAAACAATACGGATTTTGTGATTGATCAATCTCCACCAATAGAGATTGAACCATCACCATTCCTTCTTCCTAATCATTCACATTCATCCCCATTCTTTCTTTTCTCTAATTTCAAACCCTTTCCAGACCACCTCTGATCCCTTCCCCATTTTTTCTTGACTCGATACAACACATTCTTCCACCAACCTATACGCTATACTGATAAAATCTTTGAATGGTTGGTATTAACTTTTGGTCTTTGTAAAGTCTTACTTTGACCAAATGACTCACCCCCTCTTAAAATGCTTCGTATTGTCTAACTCATGTTTGAGGGGGGGTATATTTTTGGCTCTTGAACATAACTTTTGTCCTCAAATTTGTGAGCCAAAAATAAGTTTGGAGGAGCATTTTCACTTTCATATATGCTTGCCCCCATTAATAATGTCCTTCCAAGCTTACATGTTTTTGTGATCCAGCAGATAGCAACAGTGAGGACACTGTTGAAAAAAAGTTTGGGGGAGGTTTGTGCTTATTTACACATACTTTGCATTATACTATATATAAGCACAAAATTTTTTTTGATAACAAAAGAATAGAAAGTGAAAAATTACATCAAAAAGATAGGAATAGTTTAAGAAAACCAAGAAAATTAGAAGTTTTCTTAAACGAACTAGTAATAAGTAGTTATGAGCTGTTGTCCCAAGGGTTAGTAAGAAGAAGGAAGTCACTAATCTGAGGATAAAAATAAGTCTGAAAAATAGTTTCTATTCTGGAAGCCAAACATTTGAATGTTGATACCCTACTATATGCACTTACACACGTCATGAAACTCGGGATAGTAGAGAATACCTTGAAATGCTCTTGTCCAAAAGCCAAAGTATGAAGGAAATGAAAAAAAATGAAGAAAATATAAAAATAGTGAAAGCAAAAAATGAACACTGGTTTTGTATCGCCAAGGCAGCAATAAAAAAAGATAGCGAGGGTGCCTCTTCACCTAGTGCCCTAAAGCCAACTGGTCTGGGAGTCATTGCTAAGCCTTAGGTGGTGCAAGACGAGGAAAATATTATCACCTAATCAGCAAGCACATGAGTAATCGGTCGGTTAGTACCTCAAGAAGTATTAACGGTCGTATGAAAAGGTGTGAGCAAACCTAAGTATTCATCAAATTAAAAAATACTAAGGTAGATGGACAAGAGTATGATAGCTTGAATTGAATTCTCCAAATGTAGGGATGTTCTATACACACACGTAGGGGTATATGATCTATGTTTGGATGAAAGTTAGGAATAATGAATAAAGATGATGTTTTATTGAGGGATAATGTGATTTCTAACATCTTTTCATGACTATTAAGATAGGGCTCATAACAACTGAAAAGCTAGTGTAGTTGCAAACTCTTCTTTTCAAAGTCTTTCTTTTATGGTTCTTATCTTTATATGTAAATTTCACCATCTCTCTTTTGTTATTGGATTTTGTGGGTGTAATCCGTTGAAGACCCTCAGGAGACAACACTCCTCCTACTAGGGACACCTAGAGGTTTAACGGCTTGTTGCACGTACTCAGTGCAATCGTGTTTGCCTACGAAAGTGTGCATAGTTTTATCCTTTCTTTTTTCTTCTTCTCTTAAATAAACTAGTTTGCTCGGGACGATCAAAGATAAGTTTGGGGGTATTTGTTCAGTTGATAAAACTGCACATTTGTATTACATTTTTCCTACCATTTTCATATTAAAAAAAGGACTTTATTATAATATATCATACATATGAGGGTTTATGTGTAAAAACACTATTTTCCATGTGTTAATATATTTTAATTAGCATTTGGTAGAAAAATGTATGCAAATAAATTCATTGACCTAATCCTAGTAGAACTAAGTCTACTAAATATTATTTGAGTTGTTGTGCAAAAGATTTCCAAGTGTGCAGAATTTTTCAAAGACTAGAATCAAGCAAATCAAGTTGTTGAAGAAGACTTGCCTAATTAAGAAGCAAAACTTGGAGACCAAGTCTGGCAGCAACTACGAGAAGATTTCAAAGATCCAAAGGTTCCAGATATCGACACATGTCACAGGGAGCAAGCCCTAAAGTTTTGATCAATTGATCATGACCCTTGGTCGCGGATCCGCGGCCAAACCCCCCTGTTGGCCGTGGATCCGCGGCAGTATAGAGGAGATAGAGTTGGAGATTTTTGAGGATGAATCTCTTCTATATTTTACCAACTTTTGAAGCAAATGATTCTGGCTTTGCACTATAAAAAAGGACCGAGAGCCTCTAGGAAAATTAATCAAGCCGACGCGATCATGAAGCCCCAGACGCTCATGCATCCAGGCTGATCATCAACGGTTCATCTACCTCCTTGGAAGAGATCGAGAAGCAACTAGTTTTGTAATCATTTTATAACGAATAAAGTGTAGATTGTTCAAGTTGATTAATAAAGGTAGTTATTTTATTTAATTCTTTTGCATTTTACATTATGTTTTCCCTCTCTGTCTTTTCATCTTCTTCTCCCAACATGCGCGAGTAATTCTCCGCTTGTTAGGGTTCGTAGGATTAGGGTAGGCTAATGGATGATGAACATCTCTAAACCCTTTTTAAGTCCTATAAAGTTTGTGAACTTTATCAAAAGAATCATTAACATCTTAATCGGGCGCGCTAGCAATTCTTTGCTAGTTCCGACCGCGATTAAAGATTAGATTAACGATTGTTTTGGTAAAGGCTAGATAATGAACGGAGTTCCGTGTCGAGATAAGGGTTAAGAGTGGGATTCATTTTCCCTCCAGAAACCCTAATCTACACGCATCACCGTCGTTCTAGTTTTAAATCTATTAATGTATAAAAAGGGTAACTTTTAATTAATCGTCCATGACTACTAAATCCCAACGAACCCTACAAGCCTTCTTATTATATTATCTTAATCTATAAAATAATCTAGATCTATATTTTTGCATTCTTGCTTAACGTAGATCTAGAAACTTTTCACAAAATTCTTATTTCCTCCCCTCTTTCAACACATCTAAAGTAAGAGTAAAAGGTTCCACGTTTCCCTGAGGACGACCCGTACTCACCTCGGTCTAGCTACGCGAGACACCGTTCTGATTGCGGTTATTCTACAAACACACTTTTTCGTATCAATCAGTGATATCAAGACAATACGAAAAAATAGCGTCGCGAGCTAAACACGAGTGCATCCGATACACCAGAACGTGTGCACAAAGGCTGAAACTACCCTGACACGGCAACACACAGCAACCACCAAACCCACTCACATAACGTTCGAGTCGCGTAAGCCACAAAACACTAACTAAGGGTAACTGGTCCCAGGTTCTTACCTGGAACACAACTAAGAAAATAAACAGCACCAAACACAGCCAAACACACACAGACACCACCCTGCACAGCACCAACCTCCAAATCCACTAGGAGGCCGGCGAGCTCGGATGGGGAAGGTATCTCGCCTGACTTTTGGGGGTGATATGATTTGATCAAAGAATATTTATTAACCGCAATCAAGAACGGCGTCGCTTGGTAGCTAGCCGGTGAGTACGGGTCGGTCCACAGGGATTTTGTGTATTCTCTAATTGTTCTAACGAGTTAATTCCAATTGTTGTCGGATTGATTAAATCTAAAAACTAAGTTTATCTAGATTAAAAACTTGCTAGGGTTAGGTTTAGGTTAAGTTTGGAAAGTCAATATTCATCACCGCTTTCTATGCCCTAATTAAGATCTATGAGGTGTTATGGTAATAATTAATAAAGTGGATTAGTACCATCGGGGAGAAACGATGTTTCTTCCTCTAGATTCTTGTCCTTCCTTTCTTAATTCTTACCCTAACCTCCATGGAAAACACACTCAACCGGTCGTTTATACTACGGTATCACCGCTGCCTTGTGGGATAGGGTGCCGTAGGGAGCGGTGTGTGCATGTATGCAAGGAGTCCTATAAAAACGTGTGATGGGCAAGAAAGGGGTGAGAGATCTTCATCTCTCAAGCCTTCCCCAAATCTAACCCTAACAAGTGATGAGACTACTCACTCATTAGGGAATTCAAAAACATTTTCTAAAGTATCTAACTAGGGCAGAGAATAAAATTTAACTAGGGCAGATAATAAAAATCTATACTAAGGCAGAGAATAAAATTTAACTAGGGCAATAAAAAGAAAACTTTCTCCTAATTTTTATTTGATGCTCTCTTCATACATTGCAGAAATTTACAAATCTGAATTTTGATAAAATGAAATGAGGCATAACCTAAAAAAGGTTTTAGGGTTTCTATTTATAGAACATAGAAACCTTAGGGTTACAATCGATTCACGTCTGCAATTACAATTTTACCCTCTAAGAAAAGAACTAGTCAACGCACTGCCAGCGACCATAGA
Source organism: Agapanthus africanus (assembly GCA_030015575.1). Lineage (NCBI taxonomy): Eukaryota > Viridiplantae > Streptophyta > Magnoliopsida > Asparagales > Amaryllidaceae > Agapanthus > Agapanthus africanus. The sequence continues at coordinate 107,390,538 of JASDDO010000031.1, forward strand.
AATTTTCCACCGACACGGGCGACGCACGGCCTTGCTGACAGATTTTCCACCACCACGCGTTTCCAATGGCCGCGGAACCGCGGCCAGAAGGTAGGTTTGGCTGCGGATCCGCGGCCGTATAGGGGCTTGGTTGCTGATTTCTTCTGGGTTTCTTCTGGGTTTCTTTTTGCTCTTTGTTTCTTCACTTGGTTTCTCAGATTGTTTTCTAGTTTTCTTCCAGATTTCCACAGTGAAAGATTTTGTGGATTTTATCGTTTGCTTCGTGTCGAAATCTTGAACCTTGCGCTGCCTTTGTACTTTGTGAACTTATTCATTGATTTTCGTTTATTCTCCAAACTGTAGGCTTGATCAAGATTCTTCCATTTGTCAGTCGTAGTCTCACTTTTATATCGTCTTTTCAACATTTTCACTGTTTCTGTTCCGAGAACCTGTAACCTGCAACTATATAGCAGACATGGATCAAAAACACCTGTTTATTTGTAAAATGAATAAAAATGTGGAATATAATAATGCAAAAATATGGTATGAACAAATACCCCCAAACTTATCTTTTGCTCGTCCTCGAGCAAACCTAGTTTTATTCTCGAAAAAGACCTAGCCTCACTTTCGCAGGGAAACGCGATTGCACTGAGCTCATGCAAAAAGCCGTTAAACCTCTAGGTGTCCCTAGTAGGAGGAGTGTTGTCTCCTGAGGGTTTTCACTGGATACTACCCACAAAATCCTATCAATTCGGCCCATTAACTTTTATTCTCCAATTAGGTTTTCTAACAAGGAATCTATTATCTTCGACTTAGAAATTATCCATCCGTATTTTTCACGCTTCCATATCTTTTAACTTAAGATTATATATGTTCTGTAGATTTACTTAGCTTTTAGCATCTTTTATGTTTTCCTTCTGGGGTTCTATCTCAACTTAGGAATTTTTATCATCTCTATTAAAGATACAAGTCCTATTTTTCATTCCTATCTCTCATCTAAACCCCAATCACATACCTCCTACATGTGTGTATATATCACCCAAACACTTGGAAATTCAAATCAAGCTATTATACTCTTGTCCATCGTCCAAAGTACTTTTCAATTGGTGAATTTTTAGATCAAATTGCTCACACATTCTTCATGCGACCATTAATACTTTTTGAGGTACTAACGACCGATTACAAAATGTGTTTGCACATTAAGGCGCAATTCCTAGTCTTGTAACACCTAAGGCTTTAGCAGTGACTCTCAAACCAGTTGGTCTAAGGCACTAGGTGATAAAGCACCCTCACTAAATATTTTTTCTATTTATGCAGCCTTAAGTAATTACAAAAACCAGTGTTCATTTTTTTATTCACACTTGTATTTTTATTTTATTTCCCTTTATATTAAGGACTTTAGACAAGAGCATTTCAAGGTCTCTTCTACTATTCCAAGTTTCAAGGTTCGTGTTTGTGCAATTTGTAGGATATATATTTTCAGAATTTAGACTTAAGCTTAAGAATTATTTTTCAGACTTATACTTTAATAAAAATATCAATACTCTTCCCTTTGTTTTAACTTAGCCCAAGAAGTCAACTTGAAATTTGCCTATTTCTAAATAAACTACAAAAACATATACTTTCTACCATTAAATTTTAAGAAAGGTTATTTTAATTTTTCTTTAATTTACGAAATCTAAGATCTAGTTGTTCCTAACTAGCTAACCTTTTTGTCAAACTCAAGTCAATTATGTCCAAAATTGCATGTTTCAATTTTTATAATTTTTTTTAATTTTTATGGGTTTTAAAATAAGAATGCAAATGCAAAAATGTACATATGAATGCGAAGGAAGAAGGCTTACCGAGCACACCCCCAAACTTAAACTTGACAGTGTCCCCACTGCCATGCCACAACAAGAGGGTCAAAATTGTCGGCACTCCCCTGTTTATTTATTTATAATTTTTTTTTATTGTTAAAAAAACAAAATATATATATAAAAAGGTCCCCCCCAAACTTAAGTGAGACAGTGTTTCCACTGTTTTAAGCATTAAAGCTCAGAGTTACGGAGGAGAAAAATCAAACTATACAAGGCCTTACACAGGCCAAAGGTTAGCACCAACTATTCAAAAATTCTATCGTGATAATGGAAGGGTTGGTGGAAGAATGGAGTGTAGAGAAAGGAGTTGAGAAACATACGAGACCGTATGGGAAGAAGGGTGGAATATGGTCTCGGTATATTCGGAGAAGAATGGCGGAAGAGAGAAAGAAGTGTAGTACAAACTTGAGGGTGTAAATCGAGTGAATAAATTAGCACAATTTGTGATGACCGATGTGCTAAAAGCGATTGCGCTAATCTATCAACCCGTCGAGAAATGGGGTCAAATCCCTCAAGATTCACGAGAAAACACGGGTACGTTGAACTTGGTAAATCATCCATTGAAAATGGAAGCGTGACGGATTCTTGTGCGGTCGAAACGATGGAAAGGACGAAGGGGAGTGATTTAGGGATAGTCTTATTCTCACCTAAGGAAACTGTCTCGAACTTGAAGGATTCCATCAATGGTTCGAAATGACTGTAAGCAACCGAGTCTGATGGTTCAACTAACTCATCTGAAAATTCAAAGGACTCAAAATCGGACGGTGAGTCTTCAAAATCGTCCGAAAAAGTGAAACACTCATAATCGTTATCAGCTGTGAGAACTGTGTTAGATTCAAAGAGGAATGCACTAGTGGCGTCCAAACTGCTGTGATCGAAGAGAAATCTTTCAAGCTCACAGTCCTCCTACGTGATCTTTTGCGTGGTCGGAACGATGGAAAGGAGGGAGGGTGATTTAGGAAGAATAATAGTTAAAGGTTCAGGAGAATGAACTGGCAAATCCGACTCGTCAAACAAAATTGGTTCATCCTTAATACTATCCTCAATACTCACCTCAATATTATCCTTATAATTCCCCTCAAAAGTTATCTCATCCATGCAATTATCATCAAAATCAAGACGCATATGAAGTTCGGGAGAAACATTTAATGACTCGGGATGATGAATTGGAGAGAAAAATTCAGTCAAATCTGCAGGTTCATCATCCAAAATATTCTCGGCGTCTATATCCTCAATCAAGTGAAAATCAAGGTTTTTAGACACCTTATCAAAGTCATGGATATTTATCAATTCAGGTTCTAGATTGGAGGTGTAGAGATCAAAAGGATTGGTGATGGTTTCACTCAAAAGGGACCCTTCACAATCAGGTAAATTAAACACTACAAAGTCGCACAACTCATTACACGTTTTATCTTCAACTGGTGAATCATTTGGGACACTTGTTTGAAAACCGGAGTTGTGGGATTCAATATGGGTAGGTTTGATTTGGAAATGTGTAGAACTCACTCTCACCACGCAAATTCTCACTCTGTCCAACCGCCTCATCATACATTGAATTTTTAGAGCTAGTTGGAAACTAGCTACCGGTTCACTAGGTTGTCTTGATGAATTAAGGGCGGCAATAGACGCATCCAAATTCCTCATCTGTCAGTTTGTTGCTGCAATGTACACTTCCAACGACTCTTCCAGACTAGACATGGGTTGTGAAGGGGTTTCAGTAAAAGATTCAAAGTTGTTTGGATACGTGAAACTCCCAAATGGCTATGTAGAATCAATGTCTAGGGAAGGTGTGAAAGTCGGGTAGGACTGGTAGAAATTGAATGGTTGGACAGAAGTAGGATCAACATTTAGATAAAAAGGTGAATGGACTTGTTGATCCCAAGAACTGGAAGTGATGAAAGGAGTGAAAGATCGGTTACGAGATTGTTCATTATGTTCAGCAATAGACATGGGTTTCGGAGTTACAACAGGACTCGAAAAAGGAGTATCAACGCAAGAAGGTGGTGAGGGTTGAAATGGTTGATACAAAGTGGATTGTAGAGTCGAACTGTTTCTCTTAGACACTTCTATTCGATCTTTCAAAGAAATTTTAGGCATGGAGGGGTCGTCCGTAATTCGACCAAAACAATTCGCGTATGAAGCAATGTTTGGATGAGGGTACCAAAGTTCGGCAAGAGTTTTGTGAGGTGGGGTACCCATGATTTAGGAAAGGGGAAGAAAAAGAATATGGGGTGCACGGATTTCTTAGCGACAAGTTGCAAGTTTTTGTAAAAAAGAATTTCTTTTTTCTTTTTGTGTTTTTTTTATGTGGAGCTTTTTGCAAAAAAGATTTTCGATAAAAGGCTTAGACACACGTTCAATCAACCACAAATGCACAATCAAGCCTAGATCTATGGTCACCTAGGTCAGCTAGACAGCTCCTAACTGTTCCAAAGGGTAAGAAGTAGGACCTCAAACCGCCTCTTCACCGCCAATTGTGGCCAGGTAAGCACAAGTAGAGAAAGGAGGGATCCGCTCACGAATCACCGTGAGACGGGCCTTTTAAAGTTACATTTCACTACCTGTCTAGCCTAGGCACCACAAAGTCAGGTTAGTATCAACGGTCGATGCCTACAACTATTCCTTTGTCCTATTGAGCACGAAGTCCTTAGGGCTGAGTCTAATCTTTTTTAATTAGCTTGTTGGTCAATGCAATATGCCTTATATGATTTTTAGCGTCCTAGGAAGGGTAATGAAATCCCCACCCAATCTGGATTGGTGTAAAAGCCCCTTTAAAGTCAATTTAAAATATGCAAAGCAATAAACACAATCACTTGCAAACAACAATTTTTTTTATCGCGGCGCAAAGAATCCTGCACAAGATCAAGTTATTGAGAAGGGAGAACTTTTAGCGCAAAGAATCCTGCAGGAAAATTTTACAGAGGAGATATCAGGGGTTGTAGAGAACAGGAAAGGGAGCTCACAGTGATTTTTTTTCACCGACGTCAGCGCCAAGCCGCATTTCCGCGATCAGAAGGGGCTTCGCGCGGCGGTTCCGCGGTCTTCCTGGTTGTTCAGTTCCCGAAAAACTTTCTGCTCCTCTGGTTTGACTTTTCTCTGTTTTTCAGATCTAGGGTTTTCTGTTTTGATCTCTGGATTTTTCCATATCCGAACTCGTTCGTCGTTCTTGGAAAATTCACACAAAAATACCCTTCACAAAACAACAAGATGATAAATTATTAAATATTTTTTTTATTTTTCAGTTTTTATGATTTTTCAATTTTATATTAACCCGAAATTACAAAAAGAAAATACTACGCCATCCCCGGCAACGGCGCCATTTGATTTGATCAAAGAATATTTATTAACCGCAATCAAGAACGGCGTCGCTTTGTAGCTAGCTGGTGAGTACGAGTCGGTCCACAGGGATTTTGTGTATTCTCTAATTGTTCTAACAAGTTAATTCCGATTGTTGTCGGATTGATTAAATCTAAAAAACTAAGTTGATCTAGATTAAAATCTTGCTAGGGTTAGGTTTAGGTTAAGTTTTGAAAGTCAATATTCCTCACCGCTTTCTATGCCCTAATTAAGATCTATGAGGTGTTATGGTAATAACTAATAAAGTGGATTAGTACCATCGGAGAGAAACGATGTTTCATCCTCTAGGTTCTTGTCCTTCCTTTCGTAATTCTTACCCTAAACTCCATGGAAAACACGCTCAACCGGTCGTTTATACTACGGTATCACCGCTACCTCGTGGGATAGGATGCCGTAAGGAGCGGTGTGTGCATGTATTCATGGAGTCCTATAAAAACGTGTGATGGGCAAGAAAGGGGTGAGAGATCTTCATCTTTCAAGCATTCCCCAAATCTAAGCCAAACAAGTGAAGAGACTACTCACTCATTAGGGAATTGAAAAATATTTTCTAAACTATCTAACTAGGGCATAGAATAAAATTTAACTAGGGCAGATAATAAAAATCTATACTAGGGCAGAGAACAAAATTTAACTAGGACAACAAAAAGAAAACTTACTCCTAATTTTTATTTGATGCTCTCTTCATACATTGCAGAAATTTACAGATCTGAATTTGATAAAATGAAATGAGGCACAAGAAGAGGCATCACCTGAAAAAGGTTTTAGGGTTTCTATTTATAGAACAAAGAAACCCTTGGGTTACAATCGACTCACATCTGCAATTACAAGTTTACCCCCTAAGAAAAGAACTAGTCAACGCACCGCCAACGACCATAGAAATTTTCCACCGACATAGGCGACGCACGGCCTAGCTGACAGATTTTCCACCGACACGCGCTTCCAATGGCCGCGGAACCGCAGCCAAAAGGCAGGTTTGGCCGCGGATCTGCGGCCGTATAGGGGGCTTAGTTGCTGATTTCTTCTTGGTTTCTTCTAGCTGCATTTTGCTTCTTGTTTCTTCACTTGGTTTCTCAGATTGTTTTCTAGTTTTCTTCCAGATTTCCACAGTGAATGATTTTGTGGACTTTACCGTTTGCTTCGTGTCATAGTCTTGAACCTTGTGCTGCCTTTGTACTTTGTGAACTTGTTCATTGATCTTCATTGTCCCTCAAAATTGTAGGCTTGATCAAGATTCTTCCATTTGTTGGTCGTAGTCTCACTTTTGTATCGTCTTTTCATCTTTTTCACTGTTTTTGTTCCGAGAACCTGTAACCTGCAACTATGTAGTAGACATGGGTCAAAAGCACCTGTTTATTTGTAAAATGAATAAGAATTGGGAATATAATAATTCAATATTATGAAATGAACAAATACCCCCAAACTTATCTTTTGCTCGTCCTCGAGCAAACCTAGTTTTATTCTCGAAAAAAGACCTAGCCTCACTTTCGCAGGGAAACGCGATTGCACTGAGCTCGTGCAACAAGCCGTTAAACCTCTAGGTGTCCCTAGTAGGAGGAGTGTTGTCTCTTGAGGGTTTTCAACGGATACTACCCATAAAATCCTATCAATTTGGCTTGTCGACTTTTATTCTCCAATTAGGTTTTTCAACAAGGAATTCTATTAACTTCGACTCATAAATTATCCACCCGTATTTTTGACGCTTCCTTATCATTTAAATTTAGATTATATATGTTTTGTAGATTTACTTAGCTTTTAGCATCTTTTGAGTTTTCCTCCTAGGCTTCCATCTCAACTTAGGAATTTTTATCATCTCAATTAAAGATAGAAGTCTTATCTTTCATTCCTATCTCTTATCTAAACCCCAATCACATACCCCTACGTGTGTGTATATATCACCCCTACACTTGGAAATTCAAATCAAGCTATTATACTCTTGTCCATCGTCCAAAGTACTTTTTAATTGGTGAATTTTTAGATGAAATTGCTCACACATTCTTCATGCGACCGTTAATACTTCTTGAGGTACCAACGACCGATTACAAAATGTGTTTCCCTGCAACGGCGCCATTTGATTTTATCAAAGAATATTTATTAACCGCAATCAAGAACGGCGTCGCTTGGTAGCTAGCCGGTGAGTACGGGTCGGTCCACAGGGATTTTGTGCATTCTCTAATTGTTCTAACGAGTTAATTCCGATTGTTGTCGGATTGATTAAATAAAAAAACTAAGTTGATCTAGATTAAAATCTTGCTAGGGTTAGGTTTAGGTTAAGTTTAGAAAGTCAATATTTCTCACCGCTTTTTGTGCCCTAATTAAGATCTATGAGGTGTTGATTTGTGGATTTAATGCGTATGCGTTTTTAAAAGATGAATCAAAAATATTTATAACCGCAATCAAGAACGGCGTCGCTTGGTAGCTAGCCGATGAGTACGGGTCGATCAACAGGGATGTTGTGTCTTTTCTAATTTGCTCTAACGAGTTAATTCCAAACGTTGTGAATGGATTATCTCTAAAACCTAAATTTATATTAAAACTAGAATCTTGCTAGGGTTAGGTTTAGGTTAAGTTGGGAAATTGAAGACTTCCTCACCGCTTTCAATGCCCTATTTTAGATCTATTAGGTGTTATAGTAATAATTAAAAAAGGAGATTAGTACCATCGGGAAGAAACGATGTTTCTTCCTCTAGGTTCTTGTCCTTCCTTTCTCAATTATTACCCTAACCTCCATGGAAAACATACACAACCGGTCCTTTATACTACGGTATCACCGTTACCTCGAGGGGTAAGGTGCCGTAGGGAACGGTATGTGTATGTAGGCATGGAGTCCTAATTATTATGTGTGATGGGGCAAGAAAGGGGTAAGAGATTTCATCTCTCAAGCCTTTCCCTAAAACTAACCCTAACAAGCGAGGAGACTACTCACTCATTAGGGAATTGAATGAAATTCTAACTATCTAACTAGGGCAAATAATTAAAAGTAAACTAAGGCAATGAAATAGAAATCTTACTTTATTGATGGCTCTCTCCAAACATCAACACAGGAATTACAGATCTGAATTTATGAAATGAAAAGAGGCATAACGTAAAACAGGTTTTTTAGGGTTCTATTTATGGATTCATAGAAATCCTAGGTTACAATCGCGTCATATCTGCTTTTACGAAAATACCCCCTAAGAAAAATACCTAGTCAACGCCCGCCAGCGCACCGACACATTTTCCACCGACACGGGCACCACCCGGCCGCGGTTCCGCGGCCAATAGCATGCTTTGGCCGCGGTTCCGCGGCCAAGTTAGGAGCTTGATGCTTCATTTTTTCTGGGGGTTTTTCTGCTGCATTTGGGTACTTGTTTCTTCAGGTTTTTGTTCAGAATATCTTCTAGTTCTTTTCCAGATCTTTCCAGTGAACATTGTAGTGGACTTTTGCCGCTTCTTCGTGTTGCTGCCTTTGTGCTTTGTGAACTTTGTTCATTGATCTTCATTGTTCCTCAAAATGCAGGCACGATTAAGATTTCACCATTTATCATTCGTAGTCTCACTTTGTATCATCTTTTTCATCAATTTCACCGTTTTTATTCCGAGAACCTGTAACCTGCAACTATGTAGCAGACATGGGTCAAAAGCACCTGTTTATTTGTAAAATGCATAAGAATGGGGTTTATAAGAATGCAAATTTATTGTATGAACAGGTTTTATAGTAATAATTAATAAAGTGGATTAGTACGATCGGGGAGAAACGATGTTTCTTCCTCTAGGTTCTTGTCCTTTCTTTCTTAATTCTTGCCCTAACCTCCATGGAAAACACGCTCAACCGGTCATTTATACTACGGTATCACCGCTACCTCGTGGGATAGGGTGCCGTAGGGAGCGGTGTGTGCATGTATGAATGGAGTCCTATAAAAACGTGTGATGGGCAAGAAAAGGGTGAGAGATCTTCATCTCTCAAGCCTTCCCCAAATCTAACCCTAACAAGTGAGGAGACTACTCACTCATTAGGGAATTGAAAAACATTTTCTAAACTATCTAACTAGGGCAGAGAATAAAATTTAACTAGGGCAGATAATAAAAATCTATACCAGGGCAGAGAATAAAATTTAACTAGGGCAATAAAAAGAAAACTTACTCCAAATTTTTATTTGATGCTCTCTTCATACATTGCAGAAATTTACAAATCTGAATTTTGATAAAATGAAATGTGGCACAAGAAGAGGCATAACCTAAAAAATGTTTTAGGGTTTTTATTTATAGAACATAGAAACCCTAGGGTTACAATCGATTCACGTCTGCAATTACAATTTTACCTCCTAAGAAAAGAACTAGTCAACGCACTGCCAGCGACCATAAAAATTTTCCACCGACATGGGCGACGCACGGCCTAGCTGACAGATTTTCCACCGACACGCGCTTCCAATGGCCGCGGAACCGCGGCCAGAAGGCAGGTTTGGCCACGGATCCGCGGCCGTATAGGGGGCTTGGTTGCTGATTTCTTCTGGGTTTCTTCTAGCTGCATATTGCTCTTTGTTTCTTCACTTGGTTTCTCCGATTGTTTTCTAGTTTTCTTCGAGATTTCCACAGTAAATGATTTTGTGGACTTTACCGTTTGCTGCGTGTCGAAGTCTTGAACCTTGCGCAGCCTTTGTACTTTGTGAACTTGTTCATTGATTTTCGTTTATTCTCCAAACTGTAGGCTTGATCAAGATTCTTCCATTTGTCAGTCGTAGTCTCACTTTTATATCGTCCTTTCATCATTTTCACTGTTTTTGTTCCGAGAACCTGTAACCTGCAACTATGTAGCAGACATGGATCAAAAGCACCAGTTTATTTGTAAAATGAATAAGAATGGGGAATATAATAATGCAAAATTATGGTATGAACATGATACGAGTTAAAAAAACCTACACAATACTCTAGAAATCCTGCACAACATTCTGTATATGTTTGCTAAAGAAGAAAATAATCACTGATACAGCAGATACACCGTATCCTACAACTTAGTTTTAAAACGTTTAAAAAAAACACTAAATTGCAACATTAAGGTACTTTTATGAAATCAGGTGAAAATACTTGGATTAAGTGACACCAACAGCACATAATCTAGCTAATCTAACCATAGAAACGCTAACTTAATTTAATCTCCACCTAAACCACCAAATCATCATTAAAATCCACAACACACTAAAACTAGCTATACTATCCTAGATTTTACCCACTGTAAAAAGAAAAAAACCAAACAATACAAAAAGACCCCAAACCACAGCAGACAACTACCCTAAAAGTTTCAACTCCCAACTCACCTTAAAAACCGATCTCGCCGGAATTTCCTCTCTTGCCGCCGGCCAAAACCGCCCAGGTCCCTCTCTAACCTTGGGTGTCTACTCAAGTCATCTAGCACTACACTACTATATTGTTTGGGTTTATCAAAAAGTCTCAGGTTAACAGCAGGTCACAAGTATCAAAACACAACCCTAAAAAACGATAATCGAGCAAAAAATGAAACTTTAAGGTTCAAGAACAGAACTACCAAGTAACACTACACAACAACTAGCTAATTATCAGTTAGGGGTTTATACCTATACCAACTTGCTCCAAAATCCAAGCTTTCCTAGATCCATGGGTTAACTTGGGGTATAGGATCAATTTTTGTGAAAGAAGTGATGAATTTTGATGAGGTGAGGTCGGGATCTTGAAGAAATGGGTGAGGGTTTGGTGAAGGGGCTGAAGTGTTCTATTTTGAGAGAGAGGGAGAGAAAATATGAGAGGAAGAATAATGTAGATTCAAATAATAAAGAGAGAGTGAGAAAGGGGTTAAGGGACAAAGCATGGCACATTCTCTCTCATCATTTAATGCCAAGCATGCTTTGACTCTTCTCTCTCTCTCTCCCTTCATCTCCAAGTCAACCCTAAAAGGAAAAATTCAATTTTTTTGAAACTATAACACTTAATTTAAATACATAATTATCTAATGAAATGGTCAAAGCACTAAGGCAACTAAGCATGGTTTAACCCCAAATTAGCCCTAGGTTAACATGCACATGTGTGTGCAAGCCCAAAATAAATCTTAATAAAATATTCATTAATTTTTATAAAATATTTAATAACCATTTTGGTAAACCTTTTTACTAAAAACCATAATTTCGCTTAATTACCTACTAAATGCATTCTAAGGTGTTACAATCTTCCCCGCTTAAAGAAATTCGTCCCCGAATTTAAAAATTTTACTAGGCGTACCTTCAAAGAGATGAGGGAATTTCTTCCGCATCTCACCCTCGGCCTCCCAAGTGATCTCCTCACCATTCGGGCTGCGTCAGAGAACCATTACAGATGGCAAGATCTTTGATAGAAGTTTCTTCACCTGCCGGTCCAATATCACTACTGGCTGCACGGTGAACAAAAGATCGCGCTCAAGCTGAACGGTCTGGTGCTGAATCATGTGAGAAGGGTCATGAAGGTATTTCCGAAGCATCGACACATGAAATACGGGGTGAACATCTGGAAAGTCGGGTGGAAGAGCCAAACGATAAGCCACTGTGCCCATATGCTCGAGGATCTCGAAGGGACCTATAAATCTGGGGGTAAGCTTCCCTTTCCGCCCAAATCTCATCACGCCCTTCATCGGAGAGACCCTCAGGAAAACATGATCGCCAACGGCGAACTCGAGTCTGCGACGGCGTCTGTCAGCATACGATTTGTGCCTACTCTGAGCTGTCCTCATCCTGTCTCGAATCAACTGTACCTTCTCGGTCGTCTCCTGTACGATCTGCGCCCCAAAATACTGCTCTCGCTGAGCTCTGTCCAATAGACGTGCGATCGACATCTCCTCCCATATAAGGCCTCGAAAGGTGCCATCTGAATCGTATCTTGGAAGCTATTATTGTAGAAGAACTCCACCAAGGGAAAATGACGGTCCCAGCTGCCACCGAAATCTTCAATACAAGCTCGAAGCATGTCCTCAAGAGTCTGAATAGTCCGCTATGACTGGTCGTCGGTCTGCCGATGGAATGCTGTGTTGAAACTCAAGCGGGCGCCCAAAGCCTCCTGAAGTCTCTGCCATAGTCGGCAGGTGAACTGGGTGCCTCGGTCGGACACGATACAAGTCGGGACTCCATGCAATCATACAATCTCGTCGATGTATATATGGACATACTGAGCAAATCCAAAAGTGGTCTTCACTGGAAGGAAGTGGGCCGCTTTCATCAATCGATCCATGATCACCCAAATGGAGTCGTACCCTCGAATGGTCCTGGGTAGACCCACAATGAAGTCTATAGAAATCTGCTCCCATTTCCACTCCGAAATGGGCAACGGCTGTAGCTCTCCCGCGGGCCTCTGGTGCTCGGCCTTGACTTGCTGACAAGTCAGGCATCTCGACACGAAGTATGTGACGTCCCTCTTCTTCTCTTCCCACCAGTAAACATATCTCAGATCATGGTACATCTTGGTGGAACCTGGATGAACGTTGTACACCAATCGATGCGCCTCCTCGAGAATCTCACGCCTCGGTCCCTCAGAATCTGGTACACATAGTCGAGTCCCAAATTGCAGTATCCCCAGATCATCGATCAAGAACTCGGAGTCTCTGCTCTGTCTAATCTTCTCCCTAATCTCTGAAAGACGGTCATCACTGGGCTGCGCCTCGCGGATACGGTCAAGCAACTGTGAACATGCACGGATATGCGCAAGCTGTCCCCCGGTCGGAGTAAACTCGAACTGCACTCGGCTGTCGCATAAAGTCTGCCAATCTGCCGACGAATGCCTCTGCACTGCAATCAAACAAGAAAAACTACCTCCGGGCCTCCGACTCAAAGCATCCGCCACTACATTCGCCTTGCCGGATGATAAAGGATCTCGCAATCGTAGTCCTTCACTAGCTCCATCCAACGGCGCTGTCTCAGATTCAGGTCTCGCTGCTGAAATATATACTTCAAGCTCTTGTGGTCCCTGAATATCTGGCACGCCTCGCCGTATAGGTAATGTCTCCAGATCTTGAGTGCAAAAACTACTGCAGCCATCTCCAAATCGTGAGTGGGGTAGTTTTGTTCGTGTTTCTTCAGCTGTCGAGAAGCATACACGATAACCCTGTCATGCTGCATCAATACGCACCCTAGCCCCATTCGAGAAGCGTCACAATAGACCACAAATCCGCCCGATCCCGAAGGCAAAGATAACACCGGCGCCGTAGTCAAACGAGTCTGCAACTGCTGAAAGCTATGCTCGCACGCCTCCGTCCAATCAAAAGGAACTCCCTTCCGGGTCAACCCGGTCAACGGTGCAGCGATATGGGAGAAGTCCTGAACAAATTGTCTGTAGTAGCTGGCCAGTCCTAGGAAGCTGCGGACCTCCGTAATGGACGCTGGTCTGGGCCAATGCTGAACGGCCTCGATTTTCTTCGGGTCCACACATATGCCATCTCTAGTCACCACGTGACCCAAAATGTCTACACTGTCGAGCCAGAATGTGTACTTGGAGAATTTAGCGAACAGATGATGCTCGCTCAAGGTCAGCAACGTAATACGCAAGTGTTGCTCGTGCTCCTCTCGGCTCCGGGAGTACACTAATATGTCATCGATGAATACGATGATGAACTGATCAAGATACGGCCTGAAAACGCGGTTCATCAAGTCCATAAATGCTGCTGGGGCATTGGTGAGTCCGAACGACATCACCAAAATCTCATGTGACCGTAATGCGTGCGAAAAGCCATCATCGGAATATCCTCCTGCCAGACTCGCAACTGATGGTAGCCTGATCGCAAGTCAATCCTCGAAAAGTATCCCGCACCCTGAAGCTGGTCGAATAAGTCATCGATACGTGGTAAGGGATATCTATTCTGTACGGTAACCCTGTTCAGCTGGCGGTAATCAGTACACATGCGTAAACTGCCGTCCTTCTTCTTGAAAAACAGGAATGGAGCACCCCAAGGAGACACACTAGTTCGAATAAGCCCTTTATCCAGCAAATCTTGCAACTGACCTTTCAACTCTCTAAGCTCCTCCGGGGCCATCCGATAAGGCGGTATGGAAATATACCCCATGCCAGGAATCAAGTCAATGCAGAAAATAATATCGCGCTCAGGCGGTAGCCCAGGCAGCTCGTCAGGGAAAACATCAGGGAACTCACTAACAATCGGGATCTGGTCCAAAGGGATATGGTCCAAAGGAATCTCTTCGGCTCTAGTATCGCAAACATAGGCTAGAAATCCCTGACATCCCTTCCTCAAAAGCTGTCCAGCGCGAAGAGACGAAATCAAACTGTGAGGGGCGGCACCACGGTCCCCCTGCACAACAAAAACTAACTCGACGAGAAAACAAAACCTAACTGTCTTCTCGCGGCAGTCCACAGACGCATAGCACATAGCTAGCCAGTCCATACCCAGGAGAACGTCGAAGTCCAACATCTCAAGAAGGATCAAGTCGACAGGAAACTCTCTCTTGCCAATACGGACAACACACGACCAGAACACGTGTCTAACAATAAACAACTTGCCAATGGGACTGGTCACAACAAGCGGCTGGTCAAGCAAACAAGACTCTCTGCCCAAACTCGGTACGAAGTGTATGGAAACGTACGAGTGTGTAGACCCCGGATCGAACAACACGTGTGCGTCAAAAGAACATATGGAAAGAGTACCTAAGACTACTGCATTGGACACCTGCGCGTCCTGATGTGTCAAGGCGAATACCCGTGCTTGTCCTCTACTTGCGACTGGCAGTCCCCTACCGGCAGCTGGCTGTCCTCTCCCGGCAACTGGTTGCCCTCTGCCTCTGTCACCTCGTCCTCTCTGAACGAACCTTCCGTGACCCCGAACTATCTGTGTGTAAGTCTGATGCGGAGCAATAGCAGGTGCAAGAGGCAACGCTCTCTGCGGTGGTGAAGGTGGTAAAGTGACATGCGGTACTGCTGTCTCGCCCTCATGTGGCTCCAGACAATCTCGAACCTGATGATAAGTACTCCCGCACCGGAAACATCTAGACGGTGACTGCCAGCCCTGTGGACAAATGCTGTATAACCGACCTCGTCTTGAACCTCTGTCATCATCACGGCCTGGAGGGGGTCTGCTGTGGCGCCTACCCATCTTCCTCTGGGAAGACATATCAGTGCGAACTCTCTTCGGTTCCGGAACTACTGAAGTCTCGGCAAGACGCTCCTCAACTAACAGGGCTGCATCCACAGCTGCTGCATAGGTCTCGCAATGTTGTACGCTTATCATAAGAAACAACGGGGTAAGCAGGCCTCGAAGAAACCTCTTGACCCGCATCTTCTCAGTGGCTACCAAATATTAGGCATACGTAGATAGCTCGGTAAACAGTACGTCGTACTCTGCCACTGTCATCTCCGGAGTCTGACGTAAAGACTCGAACCTGCGCGCTCTAGAATCTCTGACATTCTGTAGAACGAAACGGGCAAGAAACACCGTCACGAACTCAGTCCAGGTCATAGGAGGAAGACCTGCTGCTCTGCCCTTTTCTACCAACTCGCACCACTTCTGCGCAAGACCTTCCAGGCGAAAGATCCCGAACTCCACCCATCTTGCATCGGCGCATCTCAGTTAATGGCATATCCTGGCCATCCGATCAATAAAAGACTGCGGATCCTCGGCTGCATCGGAGCCTGTGAAGACCGGAGGCTTCAGCCTCATAAATTCAGATAGCGATACTGTGATAACCTCTGTAGCTGCAGGTGCAACTGCCTGAACTGTAGGTACCATCGCGGTCCCCGTAACGGATGGAACTACCTCCGGTCGCTACACTCGAACTGCCTTAACTAACGACCCTATCATCTGGCGCATCTCCTGCATACCAGCCCCTAGCATAGCGATCTGTTCTGTCGAAGGGAAACAGTCTGCTCCGGTACAACGGGTGCACTGCCCGGGTCAGTCTGCGTCTCAGACGAGTCAACTCAAATCTCGGCTCTCGCGGCCGCTCTATGCGTCCTCGTAGTCTTCGGCGGCATAATGACTGGAAAGCAAAAAAAGATTCGATAAGAACACAGAAACCGAATCACAAGAATATATATAATCATGAAGGAATTTAAACCAATAATTCCTAAGGTCACTAAGGCGAAGTACAGTGTCGTGAGTATGCCGTGGAACATACACACACTACGCCACTCTGCTTCAGCTACCTACTCTATCATACCAAGTTCATCCTACACTCTGAAAGGTAAAACCTACACTCTGATACCAACTTTGTCACGACCCAAAGTTCGGCCCGTGACAGACACTTAACCACGTAACGTCTATAGGAGTAACGTGATTAAGTAAGCCGAAACCCAGAAATCAAAACCATTAAAAATAGTGAGTGATGAAAACATTAGTTTAAAACATTTAGAAAACCTTGAGTAAAAATCTTTAAAGTTTAAGTTATTTTCAAAAAAAATTTGGCAGCACCTCCTTTGTAAAAACTAGCCCCGAAACGGGTACAACATATGATATAAATAAAATGACTGATAATAAGAATAAAGCATCCCTAAATGGGAGCAATCACGCTTAACGGCAGAAACAACCACCACAAGAATATTATACGACGCCATAGTGAAGGATGAGCAAAATAAGTGAAGACAGCATAAAAGATAAAACTGCATAAATAAAGCCGGCTCACACGAGCTCGACATCCAGAGTACAAAATAATATACATCGTCATCACAACTGGTCTCTAAGTCAATACATGAAATGATAGATGTTAGTTATATGTATGCCCTAGAGGCCATTACTGTACATAGGATATATATTGTAGTGGATGCTGGGACATATATAGGTAGGACTTTCTTGCTCGACATGATAGTACACTATCTGGTTTCTCTTTATCTTAACATGTATACTTTCTGTCTCTCTGTTACATGTTGATAAAGCCCTTAGGATGTGTACTCGACTTCCAGGACTATGATGTAGATCATACTAGTGGGGCCTGGGTAGTCCATGAGTATGTCCTTCAATGTTCCTAGTCGTGGGAATATCGAGACGGGGCATCGATATTCCAGAGTAGACTGGCGTATATCTTCTCGACCCATGTGATGGGCGATGGATGATCCCATATCCATTGGTGTTTGACATCAGATATGGTATGCGGGTGCTCAGTGGTTACTGGGTACACTGAACGGACTCACCGAGAACTCCCAGATGGTATTATACCTCACGTCAGATGGCAGTTCTCTGGTGACACTGGTACAGCTTAGTCTGTTGACCCGAGATCGTCATAGAGTCTTGTGTGTCTCCCACTGTGCTTTGATTTCCACCCTACCACGGCTCAACTGAGTCGTGCAAACAGGTGGTTTTTGGGTACAGTCCCGATTCACATGGAGGCAATGAGCGATAGGAGGGGATTCGTCTCTCCCGGTATTAGGGGTTGATGTTGTGCTATGCTCGAATGGCCATAACTGGAAATCCCTGGCCAGGGTTGCAATGATATACTGGTAAGAGTTATCAGTATTTCATGCTTGTTATAGACCTTATATCGGCATGACTTATCGAGCTACTGGGGTCTGACGTTTACCACCCCTAGACGAGATATGCGGCATATCAGACGAACAGACCGGACTGTACGGTAAGTGTTACTGGTTGGATTCACAGGAGTGTGAGAGGGCTTGCTCGTTGATCTTCTGATCGCTCAATACTCGGGTGGCCGTTACGTTTAGCAGACCGCTTGCGGCTTGTGGGAGTTTGATATGATCATCACGTGCCACCGGCGTACTGATGAGTCTTTAGAGTCCTACACAGAGGTTTCCTGGCTCAAGCGAAACAAAATAGGAGCGCATATGAGATATGTGCGGGACCGAGAATAATACCAGTATGTGATACTGCATTCTATTCTCGTGATTCGTATCAATGGACGGTTATATAAGATATAGCCGGGTTACCGAATCAAGTGTTGATTCGATACATTGATACACTTAATATTAGTCGATTATATGCAGTATGACCGGATCTTTAAATCAAGTGTTGATTTAATGATTTAATGTATAATTATATATTTGATATATTACTTTACATTAACTAGTATTTGTTCACTTAAGATGGATTTTCTCACTTGATGTGCACAAGTAGTATATGTGATATATTTTTGTGCACTGGATTGTATCATGTTTGATGATACATGCAAACTTGGGTGAGTGTATGCTATACACCATGTTTAGTTAATGGTCAGGGTTTCCATTACCTTATTTATTTATTCATTCATTTTGGTAAAATAAAATGGTTGCTTTCTTTGTCTTTATGCAAGAAGCTTCTTGATCCTTCATGCATCTTTGACAAAGTAACCATTTTGTTTTATTCCTTAACCCTAACCATTTACCTAAACCCTAGTTTATTCTCTACATGTGTTAGCCTCACCCATGGTTGCATTATGATAAGATCACTTGATTTATTATTATTCATCAATTGATTTTATTATTCTTATCATATTCTTTTTCTTCTTCTTCTTCTTCTTCTTCAAGAAGAAGAAACCTTGCTACCCCCAATGGTGCCATGATCAAAAGAGTGAGAAATCCAAATCCAAAGTGAACCCACTTCCTATTTCTTCATCCTCTACCACTTGCCATGTAGTAGAGTGTGTTATCTTCACAAGTTCTATGACCAAGTGAAGATGGAGCTTGATTTTGAGTTGCCTCGACGTAGATCATCTTCGGCATCGAAGTCGACGACCTAGCCCGATCATTTCTCCGACGAAACCATCGCCAAAGTCCGGGATCCGATGATCGCAGCGGAGGGACGTCATCACGGAGCTAAAGAGGTGGAGGACCGGATCTACAAAGGTTGTAGTCACTTTCACTTTCTAGTTATGTTGTTAACTTGCATGTTTCGCCGTACCTCTAGTTACGATCTTGCTTACTGTTACTTGGCACTTGATAAAAAATTTTGAATTGGACATGTTTGATCAGTTGTAGAACCTCATGGGTTGGCCTAGGAACCCTATAATGGTATCAGAGCCTACCTAGAGCCTTAGGCGATAAGTAGACGAAGTTAGAAACCCGGTCGAACCCGAAACCCTAATCCAAAACCATTCTCTGTACATTTTTTGAAATCGTGGATTTTTGTGAATTAAAAATATGCAGAAAAATCAGCAGGCTTTTCTAAGAATTACTGTGCAGCACGTGCGCCTGAATCCACTAAAGCGCCGCGGAAACACGGCTCGAGCATGGCTCGTGCGGCGGTTCCGCGGCCATACAGTACCATTAGTTTGTGAAAATTGCACAGTAATTCCTATCTGTTAGTGCTGTATTTTCTGGGAATTTTTAAATTCTACTCAAGAGTTGAGTTTTCAGGGTTGTATTGGGAGTTCGTAGATTCGATCGGATTGTCTAATTTTGTCTATGTGTTTTTCCGGATAATTTTAGAATATGTTAAAAAGTTCGACCGGATATAAATACCCACTCTTTCCCCTGTCGGGAAATTTCCAAATGTTGGATTTTTCAGTGGTTTAAAGACGTTCTAAGTAGTGCAAGTAACGCGATGGACCCTCTAGAAGACAACAAACCTTAACTTGATTATGTGACCGTCTTGAACTGCCCTTTGAACCTTAGGGTTTGGGGCAGTACGGCGTGCCACATGTGAGGCGTTGGCTTGACCCTTCTACGGCTGGACCGTTGGTACTGAGGCATGAAGTGAATGTTTTTAAACTTATTTCAAGCATTGAGCTGTTTGGGAAAACTTGGGTGTTTGAATGTTCGATCGGAAAGTTTAACATTTTCTATTTATCCGGAATGTGATACAATATTTGGAATCCACCTGTAGTTATGAGATAACTAATATGAATATTATAAACATAGCACTTTAGTCTCACTTGATTGGTTGCCACGGGATTTTGATTTTATCAAAAGTCCGTCGCAATCACGTTGATTACACGGATACTCACTGGTAAACTTAATAGGCAGCTACACCCCATAGCCCCGACCAAGTGACTGTAGGAGAACCCCGTCGCCAAAAAGCATTCGTTCGGGTGCTCGCGGCAGCGGTGTTCCGCCTTAGTGCACTTCGTCGACGGTATCGGGGGTGCGCCCGTCTACTAAAGTTTGCGACGAACATTCGTTCTGGATGCCGGGAATCTTGTTGAATTGCCCGACTTTATATTGAAAAGTGTTTTCGATATTGAGACTAAAATGTGGGGTTTATAACTGTTTGGCATGCGATGTCTAAGGAATTCATTTGTTTAGGCATGCGATGTCTAAAGCGTTTGCGGATTCCAACTGTTGTAGTTTTACACTTTCTTTTCTGTGACCGTAAGTGTAATATGTGATATCACCGGTTTCGTTGCTATATGTCAACGACAATTGGGTGCACATATTTACTTACGTTGATGACATGTGATGTTATGTGTTGCTGGATATGTTATATTGGATCGTCGTGTTTGAATAGCCGGGGTTTTTTTTTTATGTGAGATGAGTGTTTTTCATTTTCATTCATGTAAAAACTTGTATGTAATATTCTTTTATTGGGGCACTTTCAAGTTGCGGAAGATGTCACCTTTTGTATATTATTTACTTTTCCGCACTAGGATAGACCCAAGGAGGAGGGCACAAGTAACCGGGTTCTGGAGTCCAGTGGGAGACCAACTCGAGGAGTCGAGTCCGGGTCTCCTAACTCTAGAATTGGTAGGGTTGCTTGCCGCTCTCGTAGGGGTCAAGGGGTATGGGTTTGGCTATTCATCGCGACCGTGGAATCCGTGTTTTATACTGGCTCGTATTAAAAACAAGGACGTCCTAGTATATCCAATATTTCATATGATATTTTCTGCTGCGTTATCTGTGATATGATCATGTGATTTGTTCAGATAGATATTATATATAGTATATATGATATATTATATAGATTTTGCTTATGTTTTACACCCGCGCTAGCCCTGCCCCGCTCTGCCGTTAGTTACCTAACCAAACGGTGCAGACGGGACATCGAGGCGAATGCAGATGGAATAAGCGTACGTTATATTTATCTGTGATGTTTAGATGGACTTAAATGTGTAAGTCCACGTTTCCCACCCCGGTGCTTACGGGGAGGCGGAAAACATAATAAAAATCGGATTTTTATCAACTATAGGCAACATGGACTATGCTTTAAGGATCTTTACTAAACAAAAACTTGCTAAAGCTCACTTGAAAGTAGCTAAGTGGTAGAAAGGTTATACCTTTGGTCTTTTGTCCTTCTATCATTGCTCCTAGAAGTAGTGGAAGGAGGTCACCTTGTCGTCTTCTCCCGTCAAAGAAAGATCCACCCGAAAGCCTCAACCTTTGGCTTCAACTCCAAGCTAGAAGTCACTAGGGTTCAAGAAGTGCTAGTCCTTCAACCCTAGATGAGAGTAGAGAAGATTAAGAGAGGGTTTTTCTCAAGCTCAAGTGTTTCTCAACACATGAGAGGGAGAGAGCTTGAGGGAGAGGAAGAACAATAGAGAGAAAGGTTATGATAGAATGAAAATGGTTTTTACAACCATAACAAAATATATGAGATTTTTCAAATAATAATATTAATCAAAAATGAAAAGGTGATGGTTAGTTTGAAGAGACCATTATCATATCACAATAAATAATTTTGCAAAGATCAAAGAGCATCTAAAAAGGAATGATGATGGTCAATGTTTCAAACCTAGTCAACTAGTCAACCTTGGTCAACAAGTCAACAAGCCCAACCATGACACAATTTCACTTAATTGATATTATTAATTGATAAATCACAATATCATTAGGGTTTGGAAAAAGACGACTGTCAACTGTGCATACACACCCGTTCCAAAACCCTAATGAAAAAGCTCTTCCTCTGCTTCAAACAACTGTGCATACGCACCCGCATTCGTGATCCAAGGAATATGAATACAATGAGAAAAACCAATCTCAAATCATATACTAGGATCCGGCTTAAACCAAAGCCCGCTAGTATAAACTGTCCGGACAGCAAACGTGCACAAGTGCGCGAATGTGAACGAACCCTGTCGCAAAACCATGCGACCTCTACTCATTTTGCCTAAAGGAGAATAGCTCTCTGTGTGGGACTCTAAAGACTCGACACTATGCTGGCAGTGGGTTTAACCACAGACAGCAAGCGGCACTAGCTGTACGTAACGGTCCCCAGGTAGATGTCGATAAGAAGACTGACGAGGTGAACCCCATCTGAACTCCTACTGAGCCTGTATGTGACAATCTTCGTACAGTCCGGTCTGTTCGTCTGATACATCGCATGGCGGACCTAGGGGGGCGGTGAACGTCAGTCCCCTAATAGCGGTACAAGTCGTGCCGGAGTGAAGCCCAGAACACCCTGAGATAACACTGGAAACCTACCAGTATATCTCGCTTGCCCTGGCCAGGGACTACTCGTGTAATGGCTCTCCTGGACACAGCGCGATGTCAACCCCCAATACCGGGAGAGACGAATCCTATCTAACCGTCACTGCCTCCGAGTACTTCGGGACTGCACCCAAAAACTACCTGTTTGCACGACTCCTTTGAGCCGTGGTAGGGTAGTAATCAAAGTGCAGTGGGAACACGCTCGAGGCGAAGTGACAGTGTCAAGTCAACGGACTAAGCTGTACTCATGTCACCTGGGAACTGATAACTGATGATAAGTATAATACCAACCAACAGTCCCCGACGAGTCCTGTCCAGTGTACTCGTAACCCAACGAGCACCCGTATACTATCTCAAGGACGACGTACTGACGGCTGTGGGACAGACCGTCTCCCACACTGGGATGAGAAGCGCATACGCTAGTCTACTCTGGAGTATCGATGCCCTGTCTCGATAGTCCAACGACTAGGGACCTGTATAAGGATATGCTTATAGATCACCCAGCTCCCACGAGTGCGAGCGCCATCACAATGCTGGTAATCAAGAAAAGATCCTAAGGGCTCTACTAATATGTATATCAGCAATATGCTAAAAGAAACACATGCACATATTAAAGCAGAGACAAACCAAGTAGCATACTACCATTTCGAGCAAGATTGTATATACAACTGTGAATATCCCAAGCTTCCATCAAGTAATATACAAACTAGTATGATACAGTAATGGCCTCTAGGGCATATACACTAACAATCTCCCACTTGCACTAAGGCCATGTACTGGCGTATCGAAGACCTATCATCTCGATCAGCCGCTCGAACTGAGTCTGGGGCAAGGCCTTGGTGAATGGATCTGCTGTGTTATCCTCTGATGCAACTCTCCGGACCTCGATCTCCTGGCGATCCACGATCTCCCTGATCAGGTGATACCGCCTTAAGATGTGTCTGGATTTCTGATGGGATCTGGGTTCCTTCGCTAAAGCTATAGCCCCATTGTTGTCGCAATACAGAGGTATTGGGTCAACAATGGACGGAACCACCTAAAGTTCTCTCAAGAACTTCCTCATCCAGACAGCTTCTTTTGCGGCATCAGATGCAGCGATGTATTCCGCTTCCATCGTCGAGTCGGCAACGGTTTCCTGTTTGGAGCTCTTCCAACACACCGCCCCTCCATTGAGGGTGAAGACAAAACCCGACATGGACTTGGAATCATCCTTGTCACTCTGGAAGCTGGAATCAGCAAAGGCCTCAATCTGCAGGTCTTTTCCGCCATACACCAAGAACATCTCCTTAGTCCTTCTCAGGTACTTGAGAATATTCTTTACTGCTATCCAATGTTTCTCCCCTGGGTTTGACTGATACCTGCTTACCACACTCAGTGCATAAGCCACATCCGGTCTGGTACACAACATCGCATACATTATAGAGCCTACCGCAGAAGCGTAGGGTATAATAGACATGTGATCCCTCTCCAAATCATTCTTGGGAGACATCTCTTTGGAGAGGGTGATCCCGTGACAAGCCGGTAAATTACCGCGCTTAGAATCTTCCATACTGAATCTCTTCAGTATGGTGTCGATGTACCTGGACTGTGAAAGTCCCAATATCCTCTTGGATCTGTCACGGTAGATCCGGATACCCAGAATGTATGAGGCATCACCCAGGTCTTTCATGGAGAACCTGTGTGACAAGAACCCCTTGACAGATTGTAGCATAGGAATGTCATTTCCTATTAAGAGAATGTCATCCACGTATAAAACGAGGAATACTACAGTTCTCGCTACAAATCTACAATAGATGCATGGTTCATCTGGATTTTTGATAAAGCCAAATTCCTTGACCGTCTCATCAAAACAGATGTTCCAACTCCGCGATGCCTGCTTTAGTCCATAAATGGACTTAAGCAACTTGCACACCTTTCCGCTGCTCCCACTCTGAATGAAACCCTCTGGCTGATCCATATAGACACACTCCTCTAAATGACCATTTAGAAAAGCTGTCTTTACGTCTATCTGCCAAATCTCATAATCGTGGAAGGAAGCAATGGCAAGTAGGATCCGAATGGATTTCAGCATAGCTACTGGAGAAAAGGTTTCGTCATAGTCCAAACCAGGTCGCTGAAGAAAACCCTTTGCTACCAGTCTAGCTTTGTAGGTCTCAACCTGTCCATCTACACCAATCTTCCTTTTGAAGATCCACTTACATCCTACGGGTTTTACCCCGTCTGGAGCAATGTCCAACGTCCATACTTTGTTGGTGTACATGGACTCCATCTCGGTCCGCATTGCATCCTGCCATTTTACCGAGTCGACGCTCTGTATGGCTTGCTGGAAGCTAGTAAGCTAATCACAGTCTATGATGCAATCCTCTCTATCCCCGTCAATGAGAAAACCGTAGTATCTCTCGGGCGGATGAGACTGCCTACTACTCCTGCGGAGTGGCGTGGGAATGTCCTGATCTTTCGAACCCTCTGGATCAACCAAGCTTTCAGTAATAGCTCGTGGTTCTGGAATTTCTTCCAGTTCTATTGCGCTCCCACTTAATTCTTTTTCTATGAACTGGTGTTCTAGAAAGTGGGCATGGCGAGAAACAAGAACTTTTTGTTCCTCTTCGCAATAGAAGTAATATCCCTTGGAGTTCTTTGGATATCCCACAAACTTGCACTGTACTGAGCGTGCCTCGAGCTTGTCCGCATGCTGCTTTTTTACAAAAGCTGGACATCCCCATGTCTTAATATGATTAAGATAGGGTTTCTTCCCACACCACATCTGATATGGTGTAGTAGGCACAGTCTTAGTTGGAACCCGATTCAAAAGGTATGCAGCTGATTCTAGCGCATATCCCCAAAACGATCGCGACAACTCAGCATTACTCATCATGGACCGTACCATATCCAATAGGGTTCGGTTCCGTCTCTCCGATACACCATTATGTTGCGGAGTGTATGGAGGAGTAAGCTGAGAGAGAATTCCATTCTCTTTTAAGTAACCCAGGAACTCGGCACTCAAGTATTCACCACCTCGATCAGATCTCAGTGTCTTTATACTTTTGCCTGTTTGTTTTTCTACTTCATTCTTATATTCCTGGAATTTTTCAAAAGCCTCGGATTTATGTTTCATTAAGAAGACATAACCGTACCTTGAAAAGTCATCCGTAAAAGTAATGAAGTAAGAATAACCGCTTCGCGCATGTGTAGACATTGGACCGCACATGTCGCTGTGTACGAGTCCCAAGAGCTCGCTCGCTCTTTCTCCGTGTCCAGTAAACGAAGTCTTTGTCATCTTTCCCTTGAGACAGGATTGACAAGTTGCATACGATTGATATTCGAACGAATCCAAATATCCTTCTGTGTGTAACTTAGTCAACCTTCTCTCATTGATATGACCCAGTCTACAATGCCATAAGAAAGTTTTATTGATTTCTGGAGACTTTCTTTTGTGTGTATTCTGGACATTGAAAATCTGTGGTTGGTTTAATACGTATATACCGTTGTTCAATGGACCTGACCCAATCAAAGCTTGATTAAGGTGAATGTTCACTACATTACTTACAAATGCAGATTCATAACCTTCTTTAGATAATAAAGATACAGAAATGATATTACAGGTTGCATTTGGTACATAATAACAACTACGCAAAACCAAAAAATGTCCATCTGACATTCCCAGGTGATAGTCCCCCACGGCCTCAGCATCCATGCTAGCACCGTTTGCAACTCTGAGGGTCATGTCACCTGCCTTCAAAACTCTACGCTTTCTCAACGCCTGCAAAGAATTACAGATATGAGATCCTGATCCGGTATCTAATACCCAGGAAGTGGAGTTTATTGATAGACAGTTTTCAATAACATACACACCTGAAGCTGAAGCTGCAACTCGCTTCAAATCCTGTGTTCTGGCTTTCCAAGCCTTGCAATCCTGTTTCCAGTGACCACTTTTGTGACAATAGAAGCATTCTTCCTTCCCCACCAGCTTCCCCGCTATCTTTGTTGCTTTACCTTTTCCCTTCGTATCCACTTTACCGACACCTCCTCTTGGTTTGGCGGGGACTTTCTTCTTCTTACCCTTGGCTTTCGCATTGGATATAGAAGAGGAAGATCCTCCTACAAACAAAGCGGATGTCTCCCTACCTTTCTGTAGGGTGCCCTCAGCACTCCTCAACATGTTCAGAAGTTCGGAAAGTTCTACCTCCTTTCCTTGCATGTTGAAGTTCAGAATAAACTGGGCGTAAGTGGAAGGAAGGGACTGGAGAATCAAATCAGTATAGAGTTTATTCTCCAACGTGGTCCCAAGGTCCGCGAGCTCCTCAATGTAGCCAATCATCTTAAGCACGTGTTCCGCTACCGATGATCCGACGGCCAACCTTGCCGAAAATAGCTTTTTCGACACTTCGTATCTTGCGATACGAGACTGCTCTCCATACAGTTCTTTTGTATGAAGAAATATGGACTCTAGGTCCATATTCTCGTGCCTCCGCTGATGTTCATTGTCCATCGAGGCTAATACGAGGCATTTGGCCTTCGCGCAATCTATCTCCCATGTCTTACGGATTTCCTTATCCGCGATGCTGGAGGTGGGACCTGGGACAGGGGGTCCTTTGGTGGTAAGGACATACCCCAACTTGTCGTAAGTGATTGCCATCTTGACATTCCTGAGCCAATCTTTGTAGTTTGGCCCTGTCAATATGTTTTTATCTAGTAATAACTTAAGTCCGGTCATCTTGAATGGTCGCTGCAATTAGGAGAGAGAAAAGAAACACTTTAGCATGATGCTCTTGCAAGTTTAGAGTGGTTTTTAATTTGTCTAAACAGGATGGCTCCCACTGTCTCTCGAATCCCTTCTCAAACCGTAAAGAAAGGATTGGTCAGGATTACTCTCACCGTACAATACTTGCTTAACCGTTCAGCCAGGCCAGTGTCGGTACTTCGAGGGAGGTTTTCCAACGCTTTCGCGAAGTTCCTTAATTAAGTAACCTCTTTTCCCTGTGGGCGTAGCCCCGCTAACACCTTTCTAGACACCTACTAAGTTTATAGCATTGATCGTTAAGTTAGAGTTTTCCCGAGGAGTAGCATATACTCACAGTAGGATCGGGATCCAAATATCATCGCGTGATAAAACCAAAGGAATCCTACCAGAATCATCACACTCCTAATGGTATGCAAAGATAGCAAGTTTCAGTACTTATGAAACTCCCGATGTGGATTTTTGCCCCATGCTCTTATAACCTTGACTTTGGCCAAAATATCATAAGTCACATGTCAAGTTCTACCCGTCATTCTCCTGGTTAATTTGGACCCACCCGTACCTACCCTTGACTTTGGCCAAAATGGCAGCACGACTGTCCCAAACCAACGCATCTATCTATGCTGCACATGAATACCCAATAGCTACCAATCACTATGCCTTGACTTTGGCCAAAATACATAGCTTGAATACTTTTTGACCATTCATGTGGAATGACGGAGGGCTACGGATGGTTTTGGCGAAACCGTGAATGTAGTGAACTTGATCTAATCGATGGAACGAGATAGCTTTTAAAAGGAGTGGTTCAAGCTCCGCGTTTAAAAGTTTAGTTTTGAAAAGAACCGAGTGGTTTTCAAAGTGTTCCAATCGACTTTTACTTGGTTTATTTTCTTGCATTAGTTCTTTTAATGCATCCCATCATTTAATCCTACCATTGCAGAAAACAACCAAAATATGACGTACGCTTATGCCATTCGCATTCGCCACGGGGCCCCGTCATCACCTGTTAGGTTACTTAACTAACGACAGAGCGGGGGCTGGGCTAGCGCGGCTGTAAAACATAAGCAACGCCTAAATAGTTATCATATATAAATATATAGCAATGATAGACATTACAGATCACAGATGAATACATTGGATATACTAGGAATCCGCAATCCGTTCGAGCCTGCAACGAAAAGCGGATTACACGGTCGCGGTGAATAGCCAAATACCCCACCCAAGACCCCTACGGGTGCGGCAAACTACCCGCCAAGTACCCGAAGCGAAGCAACCTCCCTCACCACCGTGAGTAGGCCACTTGGCACTTCGAGATACCCGGTAGTTTGTGCACCCCCTCCATGGGTCTATCCTAGGAGCAAAAACAGTAAAAAGAATTATACAATGACGGCTACAACCCCGACCCGGTTGTGCGGCTAAACAAATAATAATATTACATCAATTTACATATTACAAATGAATGAAAGAAAAGCAACACTCATCTCACATCCATCCCGGCTATTCACCCGCGACAATCCAACCCATTCATATACACATACCAATATCAATCACAGATCACAGAGATGTATAACCCCGACTAATCGACATATAGCGATTAGCCGACGTTCAATACATGCAAACATCATAGATATAACCTTCATAGTCAAAGTGTATTGAAGTTCGAAAAAAAAATACGGAATTATAGGCCCCCAAAAATAAATTTCTATTCTGGAAAATCTGGGCACATATAATATATCTCAAAAATCCTAAAACCAAGCCAGAGATACACTGCACCAAAATCGAGGCAGAGAGGAGACAAGACGGCCGCGGTTGCGCGGCAATAGCTTGCTATTGCCGCGGAACTGCGGTCCTTTGGTCAGATCTCTGGCTCGTTTTTGGTGGTTATCTTTAAAAAAACCCTGAGACGATTTTAGCAGTATAACAAATTTTGTTTTGACCAGAAAAATTTTTAACAGAAACTAGGGTTTTGAAAAGTTTAGTTTTTCGATTTTTTTTCGTTTCGAACTTCGACACACTTTACTACCTAGCAAGTTTACATTTAGTTAGGCTCTGATACCACTGTAAGTCCACGTTGCCCACCCCGGTGCTTACGGGGAGGCGGAAAACATAATAAAAATCGGATTTTTATCAACTATAGGCAACATGGACTATGCTTTAAGGATCTTTACTAAACAAAAACTTGCTAAAGCTCACTTGAAAGTAGCTAAGTGGTAGAAAGGTTATACCTTTGGTCTTTTGTCCTTCTCTCCTTGCTCCTAGAAGTAGTGGAAGGAGGTCACCTTGTCGTCTTCTCCCGTCAAAGAAAGATCCACCCGAAAGCCTCAACCTTTGGCTTCAACTCCAAGCTAGAAGTCACTAGGGTTCAAGAAGTGCTAGTCCTTCAACCCTAGATGAGAGTAGAGAAGATTAAGAGAGGGTTTTTCTCAAGCTCAAGTGTTTCTCAACACATGAGAAGGAGAGAGCTTGAGGGAGAGGAAGAACAAGAGAGAGAAATGTTTTGATAGAATGAAAATGGTTTTTACAACCATAACAAAATATATGAGATTTTTCAAATAATAATATTAATCAAAAATGAAAAGGTGATGGTTAGTTTGAAGAGACCATTATCATATCACAATAAATAATTTTGCAAAGATCAAAGAGCATCTAAAAAGGAATGATGATGGTCAATGTTTCAAACCTAGTCAACAAGTCAACCTTGGTCAACAAGTCAACAATCCCAACCATGAAAAAATTTCACTTAATTAATATTATTAATTGATAAATCACAATATCATTAGGGTTTGGAAAAAGACGACTGTCAACTGTGCATACACACCCGTTCCAAAACCCTAATGAAAAACCTCTTCCTCTGCCTCAAACAACTGTGCATACGCACCCGCATTCGTGATCCGAGGAACACGAATACAATGAGAAAAACCAATCTCAAATCATATACTAGGATCCGGCTTAAACCAAAGCCCGCTAGTATAAACTGTCCGGACAACAAACGTGCACAAGTGCGCGAATGTGAACGAACCCTGTCGCAAAACCATGCGACCTCTACTCATTTTGCCTAAAGGCGAATAGCTCTCTGTGTGGGACTCTAAAGACTCGACACTACGCTGGCAGTGGGTTTAACCACAGACGGCAAGAAGTACTAGCTGTACGTAACGGTCCCCAGGTAGATGTCGATAAGAAGACTAACGAGGTGAACCCCATCTGAACTCCTACTGAGCCTGTATGTGACAATCTCCGTACAGTCCGGTCTGTTCGTCTGATACATCGCATGGCCGGCCTAGGAGGGCGGTGAACGTCATTCCCCTAATAGCGGTACAAGTCGTGCCGGAGTGAAGCCCAGAACACCCTGAGATAACACTGGAAACCTACCAGTATATCCCGCTTGCCCTGGCCAGGGACTACTCGTGTAATGGCTCTCCTGAACACAGCGCGATGTCAACCCCCAATACCGGGAGAGACGAATCCTGTCTAACCGTCACTGCCTCCAAGTGCTTCGGGACTGCACCCAAAAACTACCTGTTTGCACAACTCCTTTGAGCCGTGGTAGGGTAGTAATCAAAGTGCAGTGGGAACACACTCGAGGCGAAGTGACAGTGTCAAGTCAACGGACTAAGCTGTACTCATGTCACCTGGGAACTGATAACTGACGATAGGTATAATACCAACCAACAGTCCCCTACGAGTCCTGTCCAGTGTACTCGTAACCCAATGAGCACCCGTATACTATCTCAAGTACGACGTACTGACGGCTGTGGGACAGACCGTCTCCCACACTGGGATGAGAAGCGCATACGCTAGTCTACTCCGGAGTATCGATGCCCTGTCTCGATAGTCCAACGACTAGGGACCTGCATAAGGATGTGCTTATAGATCACCCAGCTCCCACGAGTGCGAGCGCCATCACAATGCTGGTAATCAAGCAAAGATCCTAAGGGCTCTACTAATATGTATATCAGCAATATGATAAAAGAAACACATGCACATATTAAAGCAGAGACAAACCAAGTAGCATACTACCATTTCGAGCAAGATTGTATATACAACTGTGAATATCCCAAGCTTCCATCAAGTAATATACAAACTAGTATGATACAGTAATGGCCTCTAGGGCATATACACTAACAAAATAATGGGATATTCATTAATGTTATTAATGAAAGAAAATAAACCTAAAAGATGTTGTGGAATCGAATTTCAAAAATAAAACAGGTAGCTACAGTTCTTGCTTTGCATCGCGGTGTTCCTTGTAGAACATCCTGCACCTTATTCGATAAGGAAAGAACCGAGATCCCTTTACCGGGAGTGACTCCTTTAGCAATAACTGGCAGATGCTACAACCCTCGGTTTGTCTTTTGATTGCTTCTATAGTTTTTTCTTTGCACAGCGGTATATATGATATATCCTGCACCTTATTCGATGAGGAAAGGGCCGACGATCCCTTTACCGGGAGTGACCCCTTTAGCAAAACTAGAAAAGCCTAAAAAACACTCCATTTAAAAACCATTTGATTCTGCAACGAGATCAAGTTCAAAGCGTTAAAGGTTTTCATAAAAACCATTCGCAACCCTCCGTCATTTTAGGAAATAGAGTACTTAGTATTCGTGCTGTGTTTGTTGACCATAGTCAAGGCACAGTGTACGGTAGCTAAG
The DNA here is from genome assembly GCA_030015575.1 of Agapanthus africanus. Classification (NCBI taxonomy): domain Eukaryota; kingdom Viridiplantae; phylum Streptophyta; class Magnoliopsida; order Asparagales; family Amaryllidaceae; genus Agapanthus; species Agapanthus africanus. Next base: position 107,422,379 of record JASDDO010000031.1, read on the forward strand.
TGATGTCTTCCTACACCGCATATGATGCGATTAGTTAGGACAGTCGCGTGACTTTGTTGACCTTAGTTAAGGGTCATGTGGGTGGGTCTAATTAATCACAAAATGACGGGTAGAACTCGACTAGTACTTATGATTTGTTGACCATAGTTAAGGTCATAGGTGCTAGGGGTAAAAACCTTTATCGGGAGTTTCAAGTGTTGAAATTTGCAATGAGTGATTAGTCAAAAATATTGTATATTTTAGCCGGCAATTTCCTCATCATTAGCACTCATTTAGAAGTGTACGGTATTCATATTTAACATATTAGAAAAACAGTCGCAAAATATCAGATTGCATGTATTAGACTCTAAAACCAACACTATAAAGGAAATTGACTACATTTCATGGCATCGCATCATCTCTACATTTGCGCAACACTTGTTTTGAGATCTGTGCAGGAAAATCCAGAAGAAAGGCCAAAAATGTACATGGTACCGATCAAACGTTACGCCAACTCAATGATTTCAGTTCTGGTACCAATACAAAGGGGAAAATACAAATCAACATATCAAAGAAAGTCCAAAATGTTAACCCAAGACTACTGCAAAGAGCCCAAGCCCCAAGGAGACTACTTGACCGCGGAACCGCGGCCTAAGCTGCCTTGTGCCGCGGTTCCGCGGCGCTTCTGCCACGTCAGCACTTCAGTTTTAGTGGAGATTTCTTATCTCTGGGCCCACATTCCTTTCTGATACACCAAGTTCCAGAAGAATCCAAAGGTTTCTGCCAGATCAGCAAACTAGAGTTTTCTAAGCTTAATTAATCCTAGCTTAAATCCTAAGCTAGCTCCTAACAAACTCTTTCTAGAAACTCCTCAACCAACTTTTGGAGGGAATTGAAATTTCAAACCTAGACCTAAGGTTTGGGAAGTCTATAAATAGAAGCCTAAACCTAGGGTTGAAAAAGATATACTTGATACTTGGATCCATTATCCAAGACTTAGATACTTCTTACCCCCTTCATCTTCTTCTTCCACAAGTCTAGTGACAGGGCTTGTGTGAAACCCTAACCCTAATTCCATTCAAAAGCCAAGATCCCGAGTACCCATCAAGCAAGAAGCCTTGCAACTTTTTATGAGCCGAGCCGATCTTCAACAGAGCAAGTGGTCCAAATGATCCGCGACTCACGGAGCCGAGCGACGCCAAATCGACAATTTAGTTCTTCCTCTTGTAGTTCTTGAGCGACTGTAATCAAATTGTTGATATAAATAAAAGGTGAAATTCGTTTATCTTGTTTTCTTTTAATTCTTGCATCATGATTAGATCTCAATTTGTAATTGTTGTTCTTGTTGTGATGTTTGAGTAATACTCCGCTCGTAAAGGAGTCGAGACGATCAATAGAATGATGATGTAATATATCTGAAAACGATTCTTGATTCCTACAAGTTTTGTAAACCCTAACAAGTTCAAGAACCGACAACCCATTTCGTTACGATGCTTTCTTGAATGATATCACTCGAAATTGGGGAGTTACGATCTTTTCTTGAAATTGTTAGAGGCTAGAATGTGAATGATATCGACGAAAGAACAAGGGTAAAATGATGAAACCCTAGTTTCACGAGAAAGCCCTAACTCTCGTCGATCATCATCGATCTAGTATCAATCCTTCGAAGGACAAGAACACGATATCTTGAGATTACATCACGTCTATAGATCCGATCGATTTCTACGAGCCTTATTTAGATTCTTGACATTTTGGTTGGAAATATTATCGAAACCCAATTCTTGATTGTTTATCAGTTTCTTGATTCTTGATTAAACTCGTGACACCTGAATCAATTGATAAATTCTTGAATCATGTTTTGTTTTCTTTTCGATTAACTTTTCAATTCAAGCAAATCAAATATAAAAACGAATCGCACAATCCCTGTGGACGATCCGCACTCGCTTATGATCTACAATCGACACCGTAATTGATTGCGGTCAAATATAATTCTTTGATTGTGATTCTATATATTTTCTTAAACCGACACACAAAGAAACGATCAATCAAATGGTGCCGTTGCCGGGGACTATTTGAATCGATACATTTTACTTCTACACAATCGGAAATCGGATCAATCAAATGGCGCCGTTGCCGGGGATCGCGCGCTAATTCGTTTTCATTTTATAGTTTGAATTGAAAGATTTATTTCATTGTGATTTTTGAGATCAAAATTCGTGCAAACCCTAAACAATTTTTGGTGTTTCATTGCAAGGAGATCTGGAGCTTGCTGGAAATTTAGAAAATATTTTGGAAAATACCAGAGAGCTGAGGGAGTCTACAGAAGATCCCTGGTGAAATTTAGGGCAGTGTTCCTACACTTCGACCGCGGAAGCGCGGCATATAGGAGGATTCGCGGCGGAACCGCGGCCCCTTGGAGGGTTCTCTGTACAATTTTGCTTCAGGTACTTTCTTGACTTCTCCTCTCTCCTCTTTTTAGCTCCAACTGATAATTTTATGCAGGATTCTTTGCAAATAATCGAAGCTCACAAATTGCAAAAGTAAATTTGTGCGTATTTTGTTTCTTGGTTGTTTGCATTCTAAATACGGATATTAAGTGGCACGGCCAAATCCAAATTAGGTGGGGATTTCATTACCCTTCCTAGGCCCCGTAAACCACAAAAATTGCATCCGCATTGACCTACATTAACTAAAAGAAATCTAGAGATGACTCTAAGGACTGTCGCGCTCAATTAGGACAGAAGAAGGCCGTGGGTAATTCATTGCTTATCTGCGTTTTCTTATGGTGCCTAGGAAAGTGTGTCGAAGGCTAGTGGTTATTAATTAGGCCTACTACTTACGTAGTGGAGTACCTTCCCACTTACCTGGCACTTACCTGGCCACAGGGGAATAAAGAGGCAGTGGAGGATTCTATCCTGCGACTTGTCTTTTGGCAGTTAGGAGCGGTCTAGAGCCGGACCTAGGTGACCCCTAGATTTTAGGGGTTGTGTGCTGCATTTGTTGTGTCGCATCTTTTTTTTTCAAAAATCCGTCCCTTTTTCAAAAGCAAACACCGCATTCATTTACCCCTGATTATAAGCCAACGCTGCCACTTGTACTAACCTTTTTCAGTACAAGATAGGCTGGACACGGGATTCTAGTGCCCGTTTAGTCCGCGTACCTTTTATCGACTCCGAAGTCGATATTTCTCCATTTACCTTTTCTTTACCCACTACCACACCCACACCGATGGATCCGAATCCATCAAACTTCTTTAACCCTAATCTGCCGCCGTCCGTTGGTGCGCAGAATCCACCCCGCATCTCTCTCCAGGAGAGATGCTACCCTATTCGAGGTCCTCTTTCGACCTGCTTATCCACACCACCAGCCAATGGGGATAACTTTGAGATTAAGCCACAGTATATCAATCTTTTACCCAAATTCCACGGACTCGAGACTGAGGACGCTTACGTTTTCATTACCAAATTTGAAAACGTATGCGCAATGATGGGTACGTCACAACTTTCAGTGGATGCTATGCGTCTACGACTTCTTCCATTTACATTGTGCGATATAGCCGAGAAGTGGCTATATAACACTACCGCACACTCTATTACAAATTGGGAAGAGTTCGTCGCTGCATTCCTTAAGAAATTTTACCCAATACAAAAGACAGCTCGAATCCGTAGCGAACTGAATCAATTTGCCCAGCTCCCTACTGAACCATTTTCAAAATGCTTTGAACGTTTCAAGGATCTTTTGGTTCAATGTCCTCATCACGGCATCCCGAGATGGGAGCTTTGCCGAATCATATATGAGGGCAGTAACCCTAACACTAAACAGAGTCTTGAAAACATGTGTCAAGGTACCTTCATGACTAAGGATGATGGGGAAGCTTGGCGATATTTAGAAGAGTTCGCTGAAAAGTCTTACAGTGGGAAAGTCCATCATTTAGGAGTGGCAATAACCAATCGGATGTTTCCATAGGAGTTAGAGCTGACATTTCAGCTATACACAAGAAACTCGAGACTATGGAAAACAAATTTTTAGCCGCCTCCCTTAATCAAATGTCGCTTTCCAAAACTGTATGTGGCTGCTGTTCTGATCCGTCTCACTTGACGGAAGAACGTCCGTTTCAAGGTCGTGAGCATACCAATGCCGCATTTCAAAGACCTAGAAACGATCCTTTTTCTTCCACATATAATCAGGGTTGGAGGAATCACCCTAATTTTGCTTGGAACCAATCACACTCTCAAAACACGGTTCCAAACCAAAACAATTTCCAAAGGGTCCATCCACCACAACAGCAACCACAACTTCAATTGAGTCAGCACCCCTTTCAAGCACATAATTTTCAAAATCAGGTCAACACACCTGCACTGTCTAGTCCTTTACAGTTGACCGGAACTGATGAGTCCTCTTCTTTTACACAATACATGAATTTGGTTTTATCAAATATCATGCAAGTTTCGGCTGAAATGAAGTCTTCTGTCGATAAAATTGAGAAAAACTCTGCGTCCCAAAACGAGAGTATTAAATTGATGGAAGAAGAAATTGCACGATTAAAAGCCGAAATGAGTGCAAGAGAGAAAGGGAAACTTCCAGCTCAACCCTTACCCAATCCTGGTTATTCACATCATGTGAATGCAATCACCACGTTGAGATCTGGAAGAGTGCTTGACAATCATATTGGGGAAGAAGTTGATGATATTGACAATCCTATCAACACCCCGGCTGAGACCTTTCCACACACACACACTTCTAGTTCTGATCCCAGTTCTTCTACCATACCACCTTCTTCCGATCCTATTCTTCGTTTCTCAAAAGGCTCGCCACTTCAGCCCACCTCTTTTACTCCTCCACGGACAATCCCCACTTCTATTCTGGGATCGGTTCCACACATACTTCCTTCTCCTATGATGGACCCAGCGCTTATTGCTAAAGCACCTTATCCTAATCGGTTAAGGGCTAACACACCAAGTCCACATATGGAGAAGATCACTGAGATGTTTAAACAGGTTAACATCAATATCCCTCTTCTAGATGCTATCCAACAAGTCCCTGCATATGCGAAAGTTCTTAAAGACTTGTGCACTAGAAAGAGGAAGAAGCAAATGCCCAAAAAGATATTCATGGTAAAAACAGTAGACACTGCTTTCCCCCAGCAATTACCAAGGAAACGAAAGGATCCTGATTATCCTACGATTTCCATTTCTATTGGGGAGAAACACATTAACCGTGCTCTACTAGATCTTGAGGCAAGTGTTAACCTGCTTCCTTTCTCAGTTAGGGATCGGAGAGTTGAAACCATCTCCCTGCACTCTCCAGATGGCTGACCGATTAATCACCAGACCTAGGGGTGAACTAGAGGATGTGTTAATAAAAATCGGGGAATTTATATTCCCTGTGGACTTTATTGTAATTGATACACAGCCTGTAGCAAACTCACGGAATCAAATTCTGGTGATTTTAGGTCGCCCTTTTTTGGCCACTTCCAACGCTATCATCAATTGTCGTAACGGTTCTATGACCCTATCCTTCGGGAAGAAGACAATTAAGATGAACATTTACAAGTTAGGAAGTGTACCCTCCGAACCTACTGCTCAGGTCTGTTCTATCGACTTAATGGATGTCGACAGCAGCGAATTTAATGACCCTCATAATACTGATCTTAACTCTTTTCATACATTATTGTTTGACCCAACTATGTATCATACACATACGGACTCTTCCACCGAGATGTCCGGGTCAACAATTAACACTGATTATGAACTGCTTTTAGAGTCTGAAGATCACCCCGCACCTTGTGATGACATTATTCTTCGGGGTATAGATGAAACTTTTGAGGAGATCTTCGCTGATGAACTCGCATTTTTGAACAACACGGGTGTTGAGATGAATCATGTCCCAATCAATGAAATTGAACCTCCACCCCTTCTTCTGACTTGTAAGAAGAATGCGAGTAATCCATCACATACACTGCATCGTCTCTCCAAAATGAGACGCACACACATTCTATTCCACCACTTACCCTTTCCCCACTTCTTCTTCCACCAACCAGAGCACTGCATTGATAAAAATTTTGAATGGTTGGTGTTGACATTCGGTCTTTGCAAAGCTTGGCATCGACCACTGATTTTTTACCCCCCTCATGTGATTTTCAAATATTAACATTGCATAAGTTTGGGGGGGCATCTTTTTTCTGGCTCCTGAAAAGAAAATTTTTACAAAATGATGAGCCAAGAATAAGTTTGGGGGAGGTTCTTCACTTAAATATTTTGCCCCCACTAATAAATTCCTCCTAAGCTAACATGTTTTTCGAAATTTAGCAGATGGCAACAGTGAGGACACTGTTGAAAACAAGTTTGGGGGAGGTTTGTGCTTATTTTCGTATCATTTGCATCATACTTTGCATAAGCACAAAACAAATTTTCAAAATCCATAAAAATTTAAAAATTTTCAAAACTATAAAAATATTTTTGTATATAAATAAGATAATGAAAGTTTAGATAGTGAACAATTACATCCATGAGAATGGAAAAATTTAAGAAAACTAAGAAAATTAGAAGTTTTCTTATACGAACTAGTAATAAATAGTTATGAGCCGTTGTCCCAAGGGTTAGTAAGATAAAAGTCGTCACTAATCTGAGGATAAAAATAAGTCTGAAAAATAGTTTCTATTCTGGAAGCCAAACATTTTGAACGTTGCTACCCTGCTATTCGCACTTACACACGTCTTGATGTAAGTCGATGTAGTACACCCCAGTACTTGTGGGGAGGCGGAATTTTCAAAAACGAACTTGTTTAGTGAACGAACATCGACTAACCGCTTGAATCGAAGCTAAACGATAACTAACCAAACATATAGTTGTTCTAAACTACTATGCTTAGGGATTATACCTATCGAAACTTGTCCTTCGTCTTTACGATCTCCTTGTTCTCCTCGGCCTTCTCTAGGTAGTAGACGATCCACCGAGAACAAAACTCCAAGCTTGTAAGTGCACGGCGGCGCCCCGGCCGTCGATCCGACGGCCAAACGCGGAAACGGTGGTAAACTCAAAATTTTTGCGGACTTGGCAAAACGGCACCACCGCGCACTAAACTCCGGATCGTGCCATTAAACTAGTCTAAGCAATCTAGAGAGGGGGTAGAGAAGTATACCATACGATCCAAGTCCTCCGGTCTTCATCTCCACTCCGATCTCCTCGCGGGATCTCCGTCCGTCTCCTCCTTGTCGGAAAGGGCACCACGAAGCCGGGTACTTTTACGGGCTCCCACCTCGATACTGAGGCAACTCGAGCATGAAGCCGGCAACTCGACATGCTCAAGATTTGCTGTAGGAATATAGTGTAGAATCATAGTCTCTCTTTTGGGGTTTGGTTGCCATTTGAGGATGATGGAGGAATCAAAGAATAGAAAAATGGTGCTTGCATTTTTCTTGCAAGAAAATGAGATCAAGAATGAACTCTCAAGATGAACCTCTCATTTTCTTTCTCTCTTTTCTTTTTCTTCTTCTCTCTTTCTTTTTTCAACCATGATAAATGATCTATCTCTCTTTGAAAATGGTGGAGGAAAAACTAATATGAAGCAAGAAGGGAGGTGAGTGTAGTAAAAGGAGGAGGGTGACCACATCCAAGAACATAATCATCACTAAATCTCAAATCAACCTCAAATCCATTTCAAATCTCATAAAGCAAAGATGCTAACCATTATGAAGGAAAAAGAAAAGATGCTATCATAATGCATGAAACCCCTCCACAAAAGTAATTTGCAAAACTGCAAATTACCCCCTCCATCAGAAAAGTCCGGCCGGGAAAGAACAAAGAAAAACCGGCTGGAACGGAATGCAAAATGGCAACTCTAGAAAACTGGTCCCGTAATAAATTACAGGAAAACCCCACACTGTGCATACACACCCGCATTTGTATTCCGTCCAGATACAAATGCAATGAGACAAAATCTACACTGTACTATACTAGGACCGGCTTAAACCAAAGCCGGCTAGTAATATCCGTCCGATCCTGATGCGTGCAATACCGCACGTATCTGATCGAACGCTGCCATATAACTATACGGCCACTAGTACAAAACCGTCCGATCCTGATCCGTGCAATACCGCACGTATCTGATCGGACCCTGCCATATCTCCATACGGCCTCTACAGCGTTTCGCCCGAAAGCTTGAGTAGCTGAAAGTGTGGTGGACTCTAAAGACTCGTCAATACTATGGCTGTGGATTTAACCACTAGCACGTCAGAGGTATAAGCCAATACGTGACGGGCCACCAGCTATTGACCAAAAGGGACGTCGATGAGGAAGCTCACCCCGACACCCAACTGAGCCTGTCAGTGACAATATCCGTACAGTCCGGTCCGTTCGTCTATGAGCATCGCATGGCGGGCCTAGGGGGTTGGTAAAAGTCAGACCCCCAAAAGCGGTACAAGTCGTGTCGGAGTGTAGCCCAGAACACCCTGAGATACTACTGGAATACCTACCAGTAAATCTCCTGCCTTGGCCAAGGTCTTTGTGTAATGGCTCTCCTAGACACAGCGCGACCTCACCCCCAATACCGGGAGAGACGAACCCCTGAAGATCCGCTCACTGCCTCCATGTGGCTCGGGACTGTACCCAACTAAAACCTGTTTGCACGACTCCTTTGAGCCGTGGTAGGGTAGTAATCAAAGTACAGTGGGAACTCACACGAGACAAATGACGATCCCCAGGTCGATGAACTAACCTGTACACATGTCACCAGGGAACTGCTATCTGACGTCAGGTATAAGACCAACTAGCATGTTCCCGGCGAGTCCTGTCCGGTGTACTCATAACCCAATGAGCACCTGTATACATCTTAGGTGAACCAACTGACACCAGTGGCTTGTGAGACCGGCCACCGCCCCTCGTCGGGGTCTCGACTGTATACACTAGTCTACTCTGGAGAATCGATGCCCTGTCTCGAAACTCCCACGACTAGGGACCTTTTAAGGATATGCTTGTAGACCCCCAGCTCCCACTTATATGATCGCCCTCATACTGCTGGTGGTCAAGCAAGAATCCTAGGGGCTCTATCAACGTGTAATAGCGACGTGTCAGGTCACCTAAAACAGTACACGATGATAAAGGTAAACCAGATAGCTTACTATCATCTCGAGTAAGACTGTCCTACCGGGATAGGTCCTCCCTCAATCATTGCAATCACGTGCCTGTGATCCAATAATTGACTCTGAGGGCACTATCTCCAACAATCTCCCACTTGCACTCAAGGCTAATTATTGCGATGTCGCATACTCACAGCCCGTGTGATACCGAACACCCAACTCCTCTACTAGTCAGTCTCACAAATCCCGTTTGTGAAACTATTGCGGTCGAGGAATAGCCTCAGTGAGTGGATCCGCCTAGAAGTATCTTTCTATGTCTCTCTATATCTCAAGTTCGCGGAGAAACCCATCTCCCGAAATGAGCAATACCTGTCTTAGAATGTGTCTGGATGTCTGATGGGACATAGCTCATAAATGAACTCCAAATCCAAACTTCTTAGACTGTATCGTCTACTGAACTTAATCAGTATCCTGCGCGATGCCACCCTCAGTATTGCCTTGGACCACCCGTCCAAAATACTGCCCCTCGTAAGAGGGAAAAACTATAACTCTGACAACCTCCTTGTCGTCCAGGTCACCTTGGAAGCCTGGAATGATAACTGTTTCCCGAATGGGGCTTTCGTTATCATATCCCTAGAACAGCCACTTATGTTCTAAAACTGCCTCCGACTGTTTCTCCAGGATTGGATGAATATCAACTTATTGCATCTACTGCAAGAACAACATCTGGTGTGGTACTTGACATTTCATGATTGACTCAATTGCCTAAGCAAGTGATCTGCCAATCATGCACATCCCTCTCCCCTTTAGTCTGTAAGACACCTTTAGAGAGGGTGACTCCATTACCTGCAGGTGTACTACCGTGCCAGGAGTCGTCCATTCTAAATACTCATAGAATGCTGTCAAGGTACCCAGATTAGGAAACCACCCAAATCTAGATCTAAAACCATAGATCTAGTAACCAGTATGTCTGATATAATGTCCAAGTCCTTTGTGGAGAAATCACTGTGTGACGACCAAAGTCTAACCGATCGTAGTATAGGAGTTTCCTTTCCTACTACCTTCTCAACAGATCCATCCCCTATTCTGATGACGTCAAACCTATGACTGTTACATCAGAAATGGATGATCTATCTCCGCTACATCTGCTTTAGTCTATGAATAGACATAAGCTACCTGTCCACCAATGCTTCCGCTGCTCCCACTGACTACAACAACCCTCTGGCAGAGTCATATAGACGTACACTTCTAAAACTAGTTTAGAACGACGCTATATTCATCCTCCTGCCGGGTCTCGCAGCCTGGAACAACAACAATGGCAAGTGTGGGTAAACAAGAACTTCCCTGTCACCGTCCTTGAGGCTACCGGAGTACCTCTCGGGTGCCTGAAGTTACCCACCATCCCTGCGGAGTGGCCAATGGAATGTCAAATCAGATTGAATCTTTAGGTTCCTTATCAAATCTTCAGTAATCGTTTGCGGTTCTGGAATCACTTCCAGTTCTACCATACTCCCACTTCTGTTTTTGAAAAAATCCATTTTTAATAAAATTGTGGCGAGTCTTGAACAATACTGCTATTGTTCATCCAGATGGTAGAAAGTTAACCCTCGTCATAGCCTGGGTCAACCCACAAACAGCCATCACAGAAACGTGCCTTGAGTTGTCCAATGTCTGGTTTTAAGCATAAACCGGACAACTCCCCGTACCTTAACATCGTTAAGATACGAACTGTTCTATATATCCCATATAGGAACAGAGGCACTGATTTAATTGAACCAGATTCAAATCATGCAGCTGTCTCCAGTGCATGTCAACTAAATGGAAGGAGGCCGATCAGCGTTACTCAACTTAGGAATGCTTCCAATTATGAGTAACCTGAAAGAGAAGCAATTTCTCTTTATCATTACCATCAACTGAATACCATACACAAGTATCTACATCTTCGATCACTTTGAAGAATCCCGATACTTGCTACACCTGGTTCTCTACTCTATTCAAATACCTTTAACTCCTCAAAACTTAGACCCTGTGTTTCTACGAAACACATGTCTAAGAACTAGAGAAGTTAAAAGTAAACAGAATATAGTATGAGGACCAACCCCTCTGTCCTAATGGACACTGGACAACATACAATACTCTGTATAAGTCCGCTGAGTCTAACAACTCTTTCACTGTGTGTCGTAGGTTGAAAACTGTACTTATGGTTAAGAAGAATTACACCGCTGTTCAATGCTCCTTACCTAACCATCCACTGATATAGGTAAATGTCATCGACATAATATCAACAGGTATATCTCACTCTATGAAAATAGACGTACAGATATATCAATTTGAAATTGGTGCATAACAGCGGATATTCAAAACCAAATATTTGCCGACTGGCAAACAGGCCAGATGATCCCCTCAAATATCACCGATTACAACGAATCCCGATATAATGAGGATGATCACCCAATTCCCAATAACTTACTCCCACTCACCATCTGTAAAACCATACAGATGTGAGAATCAAACCTGGTAAATACATACCCTGGAGCAAGTGTCTAATCAGGAAATCAGTTTTCCTTTAGCAGTACACAGTGAAACTGAAACATTAAAATGTTTCGATGGGGTATCCCGGTATTCTTAGTAATGCCTCTTCCATTATCCAGATTCACAATTGTAACCGTATAATTCTTTGCCACTTCTCCAAATCCCTTTATATGTCTTTAGTCATTACCTTCTGCACACCCCTTTAGGCCAAATGGTTTTCTTCCTTCCCTACCGTTCGGCACCAGCCTATGGTTTGGAAGAAGACTATCCAAAAAGCATAAAGGGTGTACTGTCCTAATCCTAGGAGCACTCGCATCGCGAGAGAAGGTGAAGATAAAAGACACCTGAATGTACTTTATTCCTATTTCTCCTGAACCAGGATCCATCCCCGAACTGGAACGAGTTCCTTTCGAGTTCGTATATAACCATACGATGGATTATCCAATAAAATGGGATCTTCGTAATGATACGGAGTGTCCCGGAGAAATACAAAGGTGATTTAGGATTGGCGAAGGAATACATGGTTTGGTCGTGAATATCTGTTGCAATTTACTTTGCCCTCTTACTAATCCCTTACTTTGTCTTAACTTAATACCTTCTGTACACCGTTTAGGCTAATTGGCTTTCTTCCTTCCCTACCGGTCGGCACCAGCCTATGGTTTGGAAGAAGACTATCCAATTTGCGTAATAGGTGTACTACTCCTAAGCCAAGGAGTACTCGCAACCTGAGAGAAGGTGAAAAGAAAAGGCAACTGAATAATCCTATCCGTTTTCTCCAGAACCGGAAACCATCCTCGAATAAATTCCTTCGAGTTCGTATATAACCATACGATGGTTTTGTCCAATGGAAGTGGACGTTCGTAGCAATACGGGGTGTCCTGGAGAAAAGGGTAAAAGTAGGAGTGGCAATGAGGTCTGCAACTCTGACAATCCAAAAGCCAGCGTTAAGAAGGTTCGGTCAACTTGGTCACTGAGTCATAATCTTAGGGTCGGGTCAATGGTCGCTGCCAAAGAGAGAGAGAAAAGAAACACTCAGCGTGCACTCTAACCTAGATCAGAATGGTTACCAATTTATCTAATCTGGAATCCTCCCACTGTACCTCAAATTCTCCTCCAAACCTGAAAGAAGAATTAGTCGGGGTCACCCGAGGAGTATACTAACTCATCAGTGGGAATCGGGATCCAACTCTCATCGCATGACAACGTGACGGAATCCGCTCACGGTATCACACTCCAGAAGGTATGCGCATATCTGGCAAGTTTCAGTTCTTTTGAAACTCCTGATGTGATTTCTGCCCCATGCTCTTATGACCTTGACGAAGGTCAACAAATCATAAGTCACATGTCAAGTTCTACCCGTCATTATCCAGGTTAATTTGAATCCACCCGTACAAGCCCTTGACGAAGGTCAACAAGGCTATACGACTGTCCCAAACCAACGCATCTATCTATGCAGCAGAAAAGTAACAAGCAGCTACCATACACTATGCCTTGACGAAGGTCAACAAACATAGCATGAATACTACGTGCTACCTGTCTGAAACGACGGAGGGCTACGAATGGTTTCTGGCGAAAACCTTTAACGTAATGAACTTGATATCATTGAAGGAACGGATAGCTTTTTAGAAAATATAGTGACGAAAACCTTTACTAAAGAGGTCACTCCCGGTGAAGGGATCTCGGCTCTTTCCCCGTAGAATGGGGTGCAGGATATTCCAAATGAATACCACGATGCAAAGCAAAAGTAATTGGCTATAGTGAAGTTAATGCCCTGACGCAAACTTCTGTCCAAGGGGTCACTCCCGGTAAAGGGATCTCGGCCCTTGCCTCGTCGACTGAGGAGCAGGATATTCCAATGAATACCACGATGCAAAACAAAAGTGAACGTCCTTGCAATAACAGCCTTTTGAAAAGTGTTCCAACAACATCAGATTAGGTTTGTTTTTAACATGCATTGATCCGAATCAATGCAGTCCCATCAATTGATCACACCACAAAGAACGAAAATATACTGACGTACGTATATGCCATCCGCATTCGCCACTGGGTCCCGTCATTACCCGTTAGGTTAGCTAACTAACGACAGAGCGGGGACTGGACTAGCGCGGATGTAAAACATATACAACATCTACTAATATATATACCAATATATTATATTTCGCTCAAGGCGTGAAAAGAAATGCAACATCACAGAAATGTACAGCATCACAGAACAATACAGATATCTGGGATCCCCGGGTTTCACAGAGCCACTACTGAAACCCGACGTTCCCCTGGTCGTGTGGATAGCCTGTGCAATGAAATCCTAGACCCCTACGGGTGCGGCAAGTCACCCGCCAAAACCTGAAGCGAGGCAGCCCCCTTCAGCGCCGTGAATGGACCACCCAGCACTCCACGGAATCCGGCAACTTGGGCACCCCTCCTGGGTCAACCTGTACCCCCTACGAGTGCGGCGAATAGCCCGCCAATCCTAGAGTGAAGCCCCCTCCGTCTCAATGCCATGAGATGCGGTCTTGTTGCCCTCTAGAACCCGGCTATCCGTGCACCCCACCGCGGGGTAATCCTAGTACAGAAAGTAAAATATACATACACCGGGTACATCGACCGCAACCAGGTCGTGCCCCAAAAGAATAATATAAACAGGCAGTGACGGCAGTCCACATGTCGGACGCTCGCCCCGCAATATCAAATGTACATAATACCACCACAACTGTACTAGCATTGCAACCAGGCTATCCCACGACCGATCCGCAATATCACAGCATAAACATAAAACATCAACGTGAAAGTCACGTTCGCAAATCCGTCTAACCGGGCTATAGCAGTTAGACAGGATTTACCGATCGAGTGACATTCACGGTCGCAGATATAATGTAAATACTGTGAAAAATGTGTTTTAAAATATTCCGATCGATCAAAAATTAACAAGTGGGCCCTCAAACAAAACTGTAGCACTCACAGAAACCTTGGGCCCAATTTTAATATTCCAAAACCCATATTTTAAGCCCAGAAGGCCTCTGGAAAAATTTGGTGATGTGACATGAATAGTGCGCGGCGGAAGGGCCGCACGAGGTGGGGTTTCGCGGCGCTTGCGCGGCGGAATAGTGAGATCATGGTACCAATTTTTTTCAGCATGGTTAAAATTCCCTGCACATCACTCTGAGACAACCAGAAAAATTTTTGGACTCCAAAAAAATTTCGACAGAAACTGATGTGCTAGAAAAATACGGTTTTTGGAAATTTGTTCGATCGGAAACGTAAAACACATTACACCAAGCTAGACTATGTTAATGGCGAGGCTCTGATACCACTGTAAGTGCACGGCGGCGCCCCGGCCGTCGATCCGACGGCCAAACGCGGAAACGGTGGTAAACTCAAAATTTTTGCGGACTTGGCAAAACGGCACCACCGCGCACTAAACTCCGGATCGTGCCATTAAACTAGTCTAAGCAATCTAGAGAGGGGGTAGAGAAGTATACCATACGATCCAAGTCCTCTGGTCTTCATCTCCACTCCGATCTCCTCGCGGGATCTCCGTCCGTCTCCTCCTTGTCGGAAAGGGCACCACGAAGCCGGGTACTTTTACGGGCTCCCACCTCGATACTGAGGCAACTCGAGCATGAAGCCGGCAACTCGACATGCTCAAGATTTGCTGTAGGAATATAGTGTAGAATCATAGTCTCTCTTTTGGGGTTTGGTTGCCATTTGAGGATGATGGAGGAATCAAAGAATAGAAAAATGGTGCTTGCATTTTTCTTGCAAGAAAATGAGATCAAGAATGAACTCTCAAGATGAACCTCTCATTTTCTTTCTCTCTTTTCTTTTTCTTCTTCTCTCTTTCTTTTTTCAACCATGATAAATGATCTATCTCTCTTTGAAAATGGTGGAGGAAAAACTAATATGAAGCAAGAAGGGAGGTGAGTGTAGTAAAAGGAGGAGGGTGACCACATCCAAGAACATAATCATCACTAAATCTCAAATCAACCTCAAATCCATTTCAAATCTCATAAAGCAAAGATGCTAACCATTATGAAGGAAAAAGAAAAGATGCTATCATAATGCATGAAACCCCTCCACAAAAGTAATTTGCAAAACTGCAAATTACCCCCTCCATCAGAAAAGTCCGGCCGGGAAAGAACAAAGAAAAACCGGCTGGAACGGAATGCAAAATGGCAACTCTAGAAAACTGGTCCCGTAATAAATTACAGGAAAACCCCACACTGTGCATACACACCCGCATTTGTATTCCGTCCAGATACAAATGCAATGAGACAAAATCTACACTGTACTATACTAGGACCGGCTTAAACCAAAGCCGGCTAGTAATATCCGTCCGATCCTGATGCGTGCAATACCGCACGTATCTGATCGAACGCTGCCATATAACTATACGGCCACTAGTACAAAACCGTCCGATCCTGATCCGTGCAATACCGCACGTATCTGATCGGACCCTGCCATATCTCCATACGGCCTCTACAGCGTTTCGCCCGAAAGCTTGAGTAGCTGAAAGTGTGGTGGACTCTAAAGACTCGTCAATACTATGGCTGTGGATTTAACCACTAGCACGTCAGAGGTATAAGCCAATACGTGACGGGCCACCAGCTATTGACCAAAAGGGACGTCGATGAGGAAGCTCACCCCGACACCCAACTGAGCCTGTCAGTGACAATATCCGTACAGTCCGGTCCGTTCGTCTATGAGCATCGCATGGCGGGCCTAGGGGGTTGGTAAAAGTCAGACCCCCAAAAGCGGTACAAGTCGTGTCGGAGTGTAGCCCAGAACACCCTGAGATACTACTGGAATACCTACCAGTAAATCTCCTGCCTTGGCCAAGGTCTTTGTGTAATGGCTCTCCTAGACACAGCGCGACCTCACCCCCAATACCGGGAGAGACGAACCCCTGAAGATCCGCTCACTGCCTCCATGTGGCTCGGGACTGTACCCAACTAAAACCTGTTTGCACGACTCCTTTGAGCCGTGGTAGGGTAGTAATCAAAGTACAGTGGGAACTCACACGAGACAAATGACGATCCCCAGGTCGATGAACTAACCTGTACACATGTCACCAGGGAACTGCTATCTGACGTCAGGTATAAGACCAACTAGCATGTTCCCGGCGAGTCCTGTCCGGTGTACTCATAACCCAATGAGCACCTGTATACATCTTAGGTGAACCAACTGACACCAGTGGCTTGTGAGACCGGCCACCGCCCCTCGTCGGGGTCTCGACTGTATACACTAGTCTACTCTGGAGAATCGATGCCCTGTCTCGAAACTCCCACGACTAGGGACCTTTTAAGGATATGCTTGTAGACCCCCAGCTCCCACTTATATGATCGCCCTCATACTGCTGGTGGTCAAGCAAGAATCCTAGGGGCTCTATCAACGTGTAATAGCGACGTGTCAGGTCACCTAAAACAGTACACGATGATAAAGGTAAACCAGATAGCTTACTATCATCTCGAGTAAGACTGTCCTACCGGGATAGGTCCTCCCTCAATCATTGCAATCACGTGCCTGTGATCCAATAATTGACTCTGAGGGCACTATCTCCAACAATCTCCCACTTGCACTCAAGGCTAATTATTGCGATGTCGCATACTCACAGCCCGTGTGATACCGAACACCCAACTCCTCTACTAGTCAGTCTCACAAATCCCGTTTGTGAAACTATTGCGGTCGAGGAATAGCCTCAGTGAGTGGATCCGCCTAGAAGTATCTTTCTATGTCTCTCTATATCTCAAGTTCGCGGAGAAACCCATCTCCCGAAATGAGCAATACCTGTCTTAGAATGTGTCTGGATGTCTGATGGGACATAGCTCATAAATGAACTCCAAACTAAACCTCTAAACTTGAGGCAACTAACCTAAACCTCTAAACTCCAAGCTAAACCTCTAAACTTGAGGC
Organism: Agapanthus africanus; assembly: GCA_030015575.1. NCBI lineage: Eukaryota > Viridiplantae > Streptophyta > Magnoliopsida > Asparagales > Amaryllidaceae > Agapanthus > Agapanthus africanus. Next base: position 107,439,876 of record JASDDO010000031.1, read on the forward strand.
AACTAACCTTCTTAGATTGCTAATCAAAGAAGATAGATGAAATAGAGTGATGGTTATGGATTGATTAGTCTAACTAATCCTAGATCTCAACACATGAGGGTGAGGATTAGTCTTTTGAAGAGAGAGAGCTTGAGGAGAGAGAATGTGAATAATATTATGATATAAGTTTATGAGTATCATATCATATATGAAGCATTTTCTAATAATAAGAAAAGAATAAAGAGTGATGATTAATCATGCTTCATAAAATATCTAGTGGTGATTCATTAGCATGAGTCATTAAGCAATAAATGTGCATTAATGAAATGAATGAATCACCACCATGACTCATAAACTCTTTCAAAGAATATGACACATAACCCTCCTTAGTCACCATCTTCTAGAAGCTTCTCGAGTAATTACGAGAACGCCCCTCCGATCCGTAAAAATACGGAAAAACTTTAGACTGTAAAAATCCAATAACCGGATACCAGTAACTGGCTTAAACCAAAGCCGACTGGTAAAAACTGTCCGAAAGTCGTACGCGCGTAAACGCACGTATGAGTCCGAACCCTTTGTCGCAAAACCATGCAACCTCTATATCGTTTCGCCTGGAGTAGGAAACTCTCTGTGTGGGACTCTAGAGACTCGACTACTACGCTGGCAGTGGGTTTAACCACAGACCGCAAGCGGCACTAGCTGTATGTAACGGTCCCCAGGTAGTTGTCGATAAGAAGGCCGATGAGAAAACCCATCCGAACTCCTACTGAGTCTGATGTGACAATCTCCATACAGTCCGGTCCGTTCGTCCAAGACTATCGCATATCGGGCCTAGGGGGGCGGCAAGCGTCAGTCCCCTAAAAGCGGTATAAGTCGTGTCGGAGGGAAGCCCATTACACCCTGAGAAACTACTGGAACCTACCAGCAAATCTCGCTTGCCCTGGCCAGGGACTTTGCGTAATGGCTCTCTGACACAGCACGATATCTACTCCCAATACCGGGAGGGACGAATCCTGTCTAACCGCCACTGCCTCCAAGTGCTCGGGACTGCACCCAACTGCTACCTGTTTGCACGACTCCTTTGAGCCGTGGTAGGGTAGCAATCTAAGAACAGTGGGACACACTCGAGGCGAAGTAGCAGTGTCAAGTCTGCGGACTACGCTGTACTCATGTCACCTGGGAACTGTTCACTAACGACTGGTATCAAACCAACCAACAGTTCCCTGTGAGTCCTGTCCGGTGTACCCGTAACCTAACGAGCACCTGCATACTATCTTCAGTACGACGTACTGACGGCTGTGGGACAGACCATCTCCCCAACTGGGATGAGAAGCGTACACACTAGTCTACTCCGGAGTATCGATGCTCTGTCTCGATAATCCTACGACCAGGGACCTGAATAAGGATGTGCTTGTAGACTACCCAGCCCCCACTAGTGTGACTGCCATCACAACGCTGGTAGACAAGCAAGATCCTAAGAGCTCTATCAATACGTACACTCACATATTAAGATAGAAAAACCAAGTAGCATACTACCATGTTTAGCAAGACTGTTATATACATGTGAATATCCCAAGCTTCCATTAAGTAATATACAAACTAGTATGATACAGTAATGGCCTTCTAGGGCATAAACACTAACAATCTCCCACTTGCACTAGGGCCATGTACTGGCATATCGTAGACCAATGATCTCGAGCAGCCTCTCGAACTGAATCTGAGGAAGGGCCTTCGTGAATGGATCAGCAATGTTCTTTTCTGAAGCAACTCTCCGAACCTCGATCTCCTGACGATCAATGATCTCCCTGATCAGGTGATACCGTCTCAAGATGTGTCTGGACTTCTGATGGGACCTTGGTTCCTTCGCTAAAGCTATAGCTCCGTTGTTGTCGCAATACAGAGGTATTGGATCAACTATGGTAGGAACAACCTGAAGTTCTGTTAGGAACTTCTTCATCCAGACTGCTTCTTTTGCGGCATCGCAAGCAGCTATATACTCCGCTTCCATCGTCGAGTCAGCAACAGTGTCCTGCTTGGAGCTCTTCCAGCACACCGCCCCTCCATTGAGGGTAAAGACATAACCCGACATGGAATTGGAATCGTCCTTATCACTCTGGAAGCCGGAATCAGCAAAGGCCTCCAACCTGAGGTCTTTTCCGCCGTAAACCAAGAACATCTCCTTAGTCCTCCTCAGGTACTTGAGAATGTTCTTAATTGCTATCCAGTATTTCTCCCCTGGGTCTGACTGATACCGGCTTACCACGCTTAGTGCGTAAGCTACATCTGGTCTGGTACACAACATCGCATACATTATAGAGCCTACCACAGAAGCGTAGGGTATAATAGACATGCGTTCCTTTTCCAAATCAGTCTTGGGAGACATCTCTTTGGAGAGGGTGATTCCATGACAAGCCGGTAGATTACCGCGCTTAGAATCTTCCATACTGAATCTTTTCAGTACAGTGTCGATATACCTGGACTGCGAAAGTCCCAACATCCTCTTGGATCTATCACGATAGATCCGGATCCCCAGAATGTAAGAGGCATCACCCAGGTCTTTCATGGAGAACCTGTGTGACAAGAATCCTTTGACAGATTGTAGCATAGGAATGTCATTTCCTATCAATAGAATGTCATCCACGTACAAGACGAGGAATACGACACTTCTGGCTACAACTTTACTATATATGCACGGCTCATCTGGATTTTTGATAAAGTCATATTCTTTGACTTCCTCATCAAAACAGATATTCCAACTCCGCGATGCCTGCTTTAGTCCATAAATAGACTTAAGCAGCTTGCATACTTTCCCGCTGCTCCCACTCTGATTGAAACCCTCTGGCTGATCCATATAGACGCTCTCTTCTAAATTTCCATTTAGAAAAGCTGTCTTTACGTCCATCTGCTAGATTTCATAATCATGGAAGGCAGCAATAGCAAGAAGGACCCGAATGGATTTGAGCATAGCCACTGGAGAAAAAGTTTCGTCATAGTCCAAACCAGGTCTTTGACGAAAACCCTTTGCAACAAGTCTAGCCTTATAGGTTTCCACCTGTCCATCTACACCAATCTTTTTTTTGAAGATCCATTTGCATCCTATGGGTTTTACCCCATCTGGAGCAAAGTCCAAAGTCCATACTTTATTGGTGTACATGGACTCCATCTCGGTCCGCATTGCATCTAGCCATCGTACCGAGTCGCCGCTCTGGATGGCCTGCTGGAAGTCAGTAGGTTCATCATCATCTATGATGCAATCCTCTCTATCCCCATCTATGAGAAAACCATAGTATCTCTCAGGCGGATGAGACGGCCTACTACTTTGGCGGAGGGGTGCGGGAATGTTCTGTTCTTCTTGAACCTCTGGTTCTACCATACTTTCAGTAGCAGTTTGTGGTTCTGGAATTTCTTCCAGTTCTATTTCGCTCCCACTTATTTCCTTTTCTAAAAACTGATTTTCCAGAAAATGGGCATTACGAGAAACAAAAACCTTTTGTTCCTCTGCGTAATAGAAATAATATCCTTTGGAGTTCTTTGGATATCCCACAAACATACATTTTAGTGATCGTGCCTCGAGCTTGTCCACATGCTGCTTCTTAACAAAAGCTGGACATCCCCAAATCTTCATATGCTGAAGATGGGGTTTCTTCCCAGTCCACATCTGATATGGAGTGGTAGGCACAGTCTTGGTAGGAGCCCTGTTCATAAGATATGCCGCTGATTCTAGTGCATAACCCCAGAAAGATCGCGGTAACACAGTATTACTCATCATGGATCGTACCATATCCAATAGGGTTCGATTCCGTCTCTCCGATACATCGTTATGCTGTGGAGTGTACGGAGGAGTAAGCTGAGAGAGAATTCCTTTCACTTTTAGGTAACCTAGGAACTCGGCACTCAAGTATTCACCACCTCGATCAGATCTAAGTGTCTTGATACTTTTGCCGGTTTGGTTTTCCACTTCATTCTTATACTCCTGGAATTTCTCAAAAGCCTCGGATTTATGTTTCATCAGATAAATGAATCCGTATCTTGAGTAATCATCCGTGAAAGTAATGAAGTAGGAATAACCACCTCTCGCATGTGTAGACATTGGACCGCATACATCGCTGTGTATGAGTCCTAAGAGCTCGCTCGCTCTTACTCCTTGTCCAATGAATGGAGTCTTTGTCATCTTTCCTTTGAGACAAGATTGACAAGTGTCATAAGATTGATATTCGAACAAGTCCAAAAATCCTTCTCTATGCAACTTAGTCAACCTTCTCTCATTGATGTGACCCAGTCTACAATGCCATTAGAAAGCTTTATTTAAATCTGGAGACTTTCTTTTTAGTGTGTTCTGGACATTGAAAATTTGGAGTTGGTTTAAAACATATATGCCGTTATTTAGAGTACCGGACCCAATGAAACCATGATTAAGGTGGATGTTGACAACATCTCTTACAAACGTGAAATCATAACCTTTATTTGATAACAAGGAAACTGATATGATATTACACGTTAAGCTGGGTACAAAATAACAGTTATGTAAAACCAAAATGTGTCCACTCGTCATAAGAATGCCATAAGAAAGCTTTATTTAAATCTGGAGACTTTCTTTTTAGTGTGTTCTGGACATTGAAAATTTGGAGTTGGTTTAAAACATATATGCCGTTATTTAGAGTACCGGACCCAATGAAACCATGATTAAGGTGGATGTTGACAACATCTCTTACAAACGTGAAATCATAACCTTTATTTGATAACAAGGAAACTGATATGATATTACACGTTAAGCTGGGTACAAAATAACAGTTATGTAAAACCAAAATGTGTCCACTCGTCAATCCTAGGTGATAATCCCCGACGGACGCAGCTCCCACGCTAGCTCCGTTAGCAACCCTGAGGATCATATCACCTTCCTTCAGCACTCTACGGTTTCTCAGTGCCTGCAATGAATTGCAAATATGAGATCCTGATCCGGTATCCAATACCCAGGAAGTAGAGTTGATCGACAGACAATTCTTAATTACAAACACACCTGAAGTCGAAGCCACAGCTTGCTTCGGTTCCTGGTTCTTGGCGTTCCACGCCTTGCAATCCTTCTTCCAGTGCCCTTTCTTGTGACAATGGAAGCACTCATCCTGGCCAACTATCGGTACTGCAGTCTTTTTCTTTCCCTTCCCTCTCACCTTACTAACACCTCCTCTAGGTTTGGGTGCGGCCTTCTTCTTCCTTCCTTTGGCCCTAGCCTTGGACCCGAAAGAAGATGCACCGCCAACAAACATAGCGGGTGTTTCCCTTGCCTTCTGCAAGGTGCCCTCTGCACTCCTTAACATGTTCAGGAGTTCCGCAAGTTCAACTTCTTTTCCTTGAAGATTGAAGTTGAGGATAAACTGGGCGTAGGTGGGAGGAAGGGACTGGAGAATAAGGTCTGTATAGAGCTCATTATCCAAAGTCGTCCCAACGTCTGCGAGCTCTTCTATATAGCCGATCATCTTTAGGACATGTTCACCTACCGATGACCCGACAGCCAACCTCGCTCGAAACAAGTTCTTAGAGGTCTCGTATCTTGCTATACGAGATTGCTCTCCATAAAGTTCCTTTGTATGGAGAAATATGCCATCTAGGGACATATCCTCGTGCCTCCTCTGATGTTCATTGTTCATCGAGGCAAGTACGATGCACTTGGCTCTCGCGCAATCTAAATCCCAGGTTTTGCGGATTTCCTTATCCGCATTGCTGGATTTGGGACCAGAGACAGCAGGTGCCGTAGCGGTGAGGACGTACCCCAGTTTGTCATAGGTCAAAACCATTTTGACATTCCGCAGCCAATCTTTATAGTTTGGCCCCGTCAGTATATTTTTCTCTAAAAGTAACTTAAGTCCAGTCATTTTCAGGGTCGCTGCAATTAGGAGAGAGAGAAGAAAACTCTTTAGCATGATGCTCTTGCAAGTTTAGAGTGGTTTTTAGTTTATCTAAACTGGATGGCTCCCACTGTTTCTCGAATCCTTTCTCAAACCATAAAAGAAGAATTAGCCAAGACTATTCTCACCGTACAATACTTGCTTAACCGTTCAGCCAGGCCGGTGTCGATACTTCGAGGGAGGTTTTCCAACGCTTTCGCGAAGTTCCTTAATTAAATAACATCTTTTCTCTGGGGGCGTAACCCCGCTGACACTTTTCTGGACACCTACTAGGTTTATAGCATTGATCGTTAAGTGACGAATATCCTGATAAGTAGCATATACTCACAGTAGGATCGGGATCCAAATATCATCGTCTGATAATGTTGTAGGAATGCTACCAACATTCATCAAACTCAAAATGGTATGCATCTCTTTGCAAATTTCAGTTTCTTTAGAAATTCCCGATATAAGTTTTTGCCCCATGCTCTTATGACCTTGGCTTTGGTCAAAATGTCATAAGTCACATGTCAAGTTCTACCCGTCATTATCTTGTTAATTTGAACCCATCCGTATATACCCCTGACTTTGGTCAAATGGTAATACGACTGTCCCAAAACAACTCATCTATCTTATGCAACAAATGAAAACCCAGCAGCTACCAAACACTATGCCTTGACTTTGGCCAAAATGCATAGCTTGAATACTACTGAATACCCAAATGAAATGACGGAGGGCTACGACTGGTTTTGGCGAAACCGTGAACGTAGTGAACTTGATATAACCGAAGGAACCTGATAGCTTTTAAAAGGAGTGGTTAAAGCTCCGCGTTTAAAAAATATCTGTTTTAAAATTAACCGAGTGGTTTCTTTTAAATTGTTCCAACGATTAAAACTTTGGTTTATTTTCTTTGCATTATAGATAATGCGTCCCATCATTAACCTATCATTGCAGAAAACAACGAAAATACAACGTCCTCTTATGCCATCCGCATTCGCCACGGGGTCCCGTCATCACCCGTTAGGTTACTTAACTAACGACAGAGCGGGGGCTGGGCTAGCGCGGGTGTAAAAATAAGTGACGTCTAAATAGCTATCATATATATAGATATTTTACATTCGTCTGACGCAATGATATTCATTCCAGAACACAGATAAACAATATTGGATTTGCAAGCAATCTGTATTTCTTTTGAGCCTGCAAGAAAAGACAGATTACACAGTTGTGATGAATAGCCGTTACCCCACCCTTGACCCCTACGGGTACGGCAAACTACCCGCCCGGCAGTTTGTGTACCCCACCTTGGGTCAGTCCTAGGAGCAAAAACAGTAAAATGAAATAATATAACGGTGGCTACAACCGCAACCTGGATGTGCCCTGCAAAATAATATTACAACAAATTACATTTTACAACAAATGAATTAAACAATAACCCATTGCTAAACCCCGGCTAAACACCACAACAGTCCAATACAGTTTATATGCATAAACAGATATAACCATTTCAGAAATGTGCAACCCCCTGCCAACCGACATACTAGCAGTTAGGGGAGGTTTACGAACACATTAAACAATCACAGATATAATCCAATATGCAAATACTGTACAATTTCGATCGATTAAACATCTTTAATATTGCTCCAAAATCTGCTTTGTTAACTGGAAACCTGAGCAAAATTAAAATATTCCAGAAAACCCCAAATACCAGAGAGGACCCACACATGAAAGATGAGTCCATGACTCGGCAACTCGGCCGCGGAACCGCGGCGGATCGGTGGGATCCGCCGCCCTTCCGCGGCGCTTTAGCCGAGTCATGGGCTCGAATTTCATGGGTGTTCTCCTGGACTCTTTTCTAGCTTTCTGAGGAACCCTGAACAATTTTAGGACATCATTTTAAACTCGACAGAAACTGAAATATTTTAGGGTTTTCCGGCTTCGTTTTTTCGTTCGAAATTCGTACAAATTTGCAATCAAGTTATTTATTGTTTAGCGAGGCTCTGATACCACAGTAAGTCGATGTAGTACACCCCAGTACTTGTGGGGAGGCGGAATTTTCAAAAACGAACTTGTTTAGTGAACGAACATCGACTAACCGCTTGAATCGAAGCTAAACGATAACTAACCAAACATATAGTTGTTCTAAACTACTATGCTTAGGGATTATACCTATCGAAACTTGTCCTTCGTCTTTACGATCTCCTTGTTCTCCTCGGCCTTCTCTAGATAGTAGACGATCCACCCGAGAGCAAAACTCCAAGCTAAACCTCTAAACTTGAGGCAACTAACCTTCTTAGATTGCTAATCAAAGAAGATAGATGAAATAGAGTGATGGTTATGGATTGATTAGTCTAACTAATCCTAGATCTCAACACATGAGGGTGAGGATTAGTCTTTTGAAGAGAGAGAGCTTGAGGAGAGAGAATGTGAATAATATTATGATATAAGTTTATGAGTATCATATCATATATGAAGCATTTTCTAATAATAAGAAAAGAATAAAGTGTGATGATTAATCATGCTTCATAAAATATCTAGTGGTGATTCATTAGCATGAGCCATTAAGCAATAAATGTGCATTAATGAAATGAATGAATCACCACCATGACTCATAAACTCATTCAAAGAATATGACACATAACCCTCCTTAGTCACCATCTTCTAGAAGCTTCTCGGGTAATTACGAGAACGCCTCTCCGATCCGTAAAAATACGGAAAAACTTTAGACTGTAAAAATCCAATAACCGGATACCAGTAACTGGCTTAAACCAAAGCCGACTGGTAAAAACTGTCCGAAAGTCGTACGCGCGTAAACGCACGTATGCGTCCGAACCCTTTGTCGCAAAACCATGCAACCTCTATATCGTTTCGCCTGGAGTAGGAAACTCTCTGTATGGGACTCTAGAGACTCGACTACTACGCTGGTAGTGGGTTTAACCACAGACCGTAAGCGGCACTAGCTGTACGTAACGGTCCCCAGGTAGTTGTCGATAAGAAGGCCGATGAGAAAACCCATCCGAACTCCTACTGAGTCTGATGTGACAATCTCCATACAGTCTGGTCCGTTCATCCAAGACTATCGCATATCGGGCCTAGGGGGCGGCAAGCGTCAGTCCCCTAAAAGCGGTATAAGTCGTGTCGGAGGGAAGCCCATTACACCCTGAGAAACTACTGGAACCTACCAGCAAATCTCGCTTGCCCTGGCCAGGGACTTTGCGTAATGGCTCTCTGACACAGCACGATATCTACTCCCAATACCGGGAGGGACGAATCCTGTCTAACCGCCACTGCCTCCAAGTGCTCGGGACTGCACCCAACTGCTACCTGTTTGCACGACTCCTTTGAGCCGTGGTAGGGTAGCAATCTAAGAACAGTGGGACACACTCGAGGCGAAGTAGCAGTGTCAAGTCTGCGGACTACGCTGTACTCATGTCACCTGGGAACTGTTCACTGACGACTGGTATCAAACCAACCAACAGTTCCCTGTGAGTCCTGTCCGGTGTACCCGTAACCTAACGAGCACCTGCATACTATCTCCAGTACGACGTACTGACGGCTGTGGGACAGACCATCTCCCCAACTGGGATGAGAAGCGTACACACTAGTCTACTCCGGAGTATCGATGCTCTGTCTCGATAATCCTATGACCAGGGACCTGAATAAGGATGTGCTTGTAGACTACCCAGCCCCCACTAGTGTGACTGCCATCACAACGCTGGTAGACAAGCAAGATCCTAAGAGCTCTATCAATACGTACACTCACATATTAAGATAGAAAAATCAAGTAGCATACTACCATGTTTAGCAAGACTGTTATATACATGTGAATATCCCAAGCTTCCATTAAGTAATATACAAACTAGTATGATACAGTAATGGCCTTCTAGGGCATAAACACTAACACTTGAAGCCTGGGATAGTAGAGGATACCTTGAAATGCTCTTGTCTTAAAGCCAAAAGTATGAAGGAAATAAAAAAAAAATGAATAAAAGAAAATATAAAGTGGTGAGAAAAATGAACACTGGTTTTGTTATCACCAAAGGCAATAAAAAAATATATAGCGAGGGTGCTTCTTCACCTAGTGCCCTAAGGCCAACTGGTCTGGGTGTCACTGCTATGCCTGAGGTGGTGCAAAACGAGGAAAATATACCAAGTAAGCAAGCACAGGAGTAATCGGTCGGTTAGTACCTCAAGAAGTATTAACGGTCGCATGAAAGTGTGTGAGCAATCTCATCTAAATATTCATTAATTAAAAAGTACTGAGGCTGATGGGCAAGAGTATGATAGCTTGAATTGAATTCTCCGGGTATAGGGATGTCTTTACACACACGCAGGGTTATATGATCGATGTTTGGAATAAAGATAGGAATGAAGAATAAGATGATGTTTTATTGAGGGAGGACGTGATTTCTAATATCTTTTCATGACCATTAAGATAGGGCTCATGACAACCGAAAAGCTAGCTTAGTTGGAAACCCTAATTTTCAAAGCTTTTCTTTTACAATTCTTGTCTTTAAATGTAATATTCATGATCTTCCTTTTATTATTGGATTTTGTGGGTGCAATCCGCTGAAAACCCTCAGGAGACAACACTCCTCCTACTAGGGACACCTAGAGGTTTAAAGGCTTGTTGCACGTGCTCAGTGCAATCGTGTTGCCTACGAAAGTATGCTAGTTAGTTTTTTTTTCTTTATTTATTTTCTCCTTCTCTTTTTAATAAAACAGTTCGCTCGAGACGATCGAAATTAAGTTTGGTGGAATTTGATTAGTCAAAAATATTGTATATTTTAGCCGGCAATTTCCTCATCATTAGCACTCATTTAGAAGTATACGGTATTCATATTTCACATATTAGCAAAACAGTCGCAAAATATCAGATTGCATGTATTAGAATCTAAAACCAACACTATAAAGGAAATTGACTACATTTCATGGCATCGCATCATCTCTACATTTGCGCAACACTTGTTTTGAGATCTGTGCAGGAAAATCCAGAAGAAAGGCCAAAAATGTACATGGTACCGATCAAACGTTACGCCAACTCAATGATTTCAGTTCTGGTACCAATACAAAGGGGAAATTACAAATCAACATATCAAAGAAAGTCCAAAATGTTAACCCAAGACCACTGCAAATAGCCTAATCCCCAAGGAGACTACTTGGCCGCGGAACCGCGGCCTAAGCCGCCTTGTGTCGCGGTTCCGCGGCGCTTCTGCCACGTCAGCACTTCAGTTTTAGTGGAGATTTCTTATCTCTGGGCCCACATTCCTTTCTGATACACCAAGTTCCAGAAGACTCCAAAGGTTTCTGCCAGATCAGCAAACTAGGGTTTTCTAAGCTTAATTAATCCTAGCTTAAACCCTAAGCTAGCTCCTAACAAACTCTTTCTAGAAACTCCTCAACAAACTTTTGGAGGGAATTGTAATTTCAAACCTAGACCTAGGGTTTGGGAAGTCTATAAATAGAAGCCTAAACCTAGGGTTGGAAAAGATATACTTGATACTTGGATCCATTATCCAAGACTTAGATACTTCTTACCCCCTTCATCTTCTTCTTCCACAAGTCTAGTGACAGGGCTTGTGTGAAACCCTAACCCTAATTCCATTCAAAAGCCAAGATCCCGAGTACCCATCAAGCAAGAAGCCTTGCAACCTTTTATCAGCCGAGCCGATCTTCAACAGAGAAAGTGGTCCAAATGATCCACGACTCACGGAGCCGAGCGACGCCAAATCGACAATTTAGTTCTTCCTCTTGTAGTTCTTGAGCGACTGTAATCAAATTGTTGATATAAATAAAAGGTGAAATTCTTTTATCTTTTTTTCTTTTAATTCTTGCATCATGATTAGATCTCAATTTGTAATTGTTGTTCTTGTTGTGATGTTTGAGTAATACTCCGCTCGTAAAGGAGTCGAGACGATCAATAGAATGATGATGTAATATATCTGAAAACGATTCTTGATTCCTACAAGTTTTGTAAACCCTAGCAAGTTCAAGAACCGACAACCCATTTCGTTACGATGCTTTCTTGAATGATATCGCTCGAAATTGGGGAGTTACGATCGTTTCTTGAAATTGTTAGAGGCTAGAATGTGAATGATATCGACGAAAGAACAAGGGTAAAATGATGAAACCCTAGTTTCACGAGAAATCCCTAACTCTCGTTGATCATCATCGATCTAGTATCAATCCTTCGAAGGACAAGAACACGATATCTTGAGATTACATCACGTCTATAGATCCGATCGATTCCTACGAGCCTCATTTAGATTCTTGACATTTTGGTTGGAAATATTATCGAAACCCAATTCTTGATTGTTTATTAGTTTCTTGATTCTTGATTAAACTCGTGACACCTGAATCAATTGATAAATTCTTGAATCATGTTTTGTTTTCTTTTCGATTAACTTTTCAATTCAAGCAAATCAAATATAAAAACGAATCGCACAATCCCTGTGGACGATCCGCACTCGCTTACGATCTACAATCGACACCGTAATTGATTGTGGTCAAATATAATTCTTTGATTGTGATTCTATACATTTTCTTAAACCGACACACAAAGAAACGATCAATCAAATAGCGCCGTTGCCGGGGACTATTTGAATCGATACTTTTTACTTCTACACAATCGGAAATCGGATCAATCAATGAGATTGCATACCTTCTATATGATAGTTGGATCCCGATACCAACTGCGAGTAATTGTTACTCCTGGAAGAGTTTTGCACTTTTCAATTAGCCGATCAAGTAGGTGTCTAGAAAGGTGTCAATGGGGTTACGCCTCTGGGAAAACGAGGTTTATTATAATTAGGTCCGTGCGAAAGCACGGGGAACCTCCCTCAAAATACCAACACTGGCCTGGCTGAAAGATTGGCAAACTTGTAGAGTGTAATTAATCCCGGCTAGTCTTTCCTTTTAAGGTTTGAAGGAAGATTTGATAAAAACAGTGGGAGCCATCCTGATTAGATAAAATAAATAGCCAATCCAATCTTGCTAGAGCGCACGCAGAGTGTTTTCTTCTCTCTCTCTCCAGGTAGCGACCATATCACGCCTTAATCGAGATAATAATATGGATGTATTGACCGAACCCACTTGTTATACTGAGCTGGGGAACGTTGGTCCCGCTCCAACTTATAATTGTTATAAGACCGAGCAGGAAATAGGGGAATACCAAGATTCCCATGCCGCCCAAACGAAGAAAGTGCATATGATGCATCTTCTTCGGGTGTGTTCGTTACACAGAACTGTTTCTCAGTATCCTCTGCGTCTTGGGTATCTGATACCGGATCAGGATCCCAGATATATAATATGTTATATAGGGCTACAGAAAGGTAGAGAACTGAGTACAGGTGATAAGTTTCATGAGACAGAAAACGGTGCAAGTGTTGCAGCCAAGTCTGTTGGTCACTGTCACCCTGTATTACCAGTACGTTGATTCTGAACGAATGTTATTAGATACCGAACCTGATATACAAAATCATATCAGTCTCTTTATTTATTAAAGAAGGATATAATTTTGTATTTTGTATATTGTTTTGAACATTTCAAAAGTTGATCAGTTCAGGCACGTTATCTAAAAGAATTGACGTTCTAAATCAAACTACAGTTCCTAGTATACAGAACACCCACAAGAGGAAGAGTTCAGATATGAACAATTCCTTCTTAAGGTATTGTAGACTAGGTCATATCAATGCGACCCGACTAGCTTAAGTTACATTCTAGATGCATATTTAAATCAGTTTGAATTTACATCTTGTGAAACTTGCCAGTCATGTCACAAAGATTAGATGACCATAGCTCTGTTTATTGGAAACAGAGAAAGAGTTAGTAAACTCTTGGGACCGATACATTATGATGTATGTAAGGTCCTCTGTCTACACATGCCAGGACCGGTTCTTTGTACTTCATTACATTCTCTGATGATCTCTCAAGGCTCAGTCATATGTTCCTGTTGAAACATAGGTCCGAAACTTTTGAGATATTCACAGAATATAAGTTAGAAGTAGAGAACCAAAAACCGGGTATAAGTATTATGTCCTATGATAAGATCAGGGAGGAGAATACTTCTCAGTGTTATTCCTCTGAATACACCACAGCACAACGGTGTATCGGGGCGGAGCAATAGCACCCTATATGATATGGTGTGCTCTATGATGAGTATTACTGAGTTACCTATTTCCTTTTGAGGTTGTGCACTTGAGAAGTTGCATACCTATTGAATTAGATTCGAATCAAATCAGTGCATACCATTCCATATAAGATATGGTATGGGAAGAGCCCATTTCTTAAGTAAGTTAGGATTTAGAATTGTCCGGCCTATGTCGAAAGCAAAATCCGGACAAGATCGAGGCAAGGTCAGTTCTGTAGAACTGGAAAGGTTCCAGCTATACAAACTACAGCTGATGATTTGACAGAACCAAAGGATTCAATTGTCCCCAACGAACCTCAGCCTCTCCGCCAATCTAGCAGGGTTCCTCACCTGCCTGAGAGATACTTCGGTTTCTCGATGACAGTGGGAGCGAGGATTGCATCATGAGATGATGACCCAACTAGTTTCGAGCAGGCCATCGAGAGTAGGGACTCTGTAAGAATGGCTGGATGCTTAGCGATCTGAGATGGAATCCATGTACACCAACAAAGTATGGACTTTGGTTGCTATATCTGAAGGGTTAAATCCCCATCAGGAGCAAGTATATCTTGAGAAGATTACTTGGTGTAGATGGAAAAGTTGAGACATTCAAAGTTAGACTTGTTAAAGGTTTTCGTCATCAACCAGGCGTGGAAAATGATGAAACCTTTTCCAGTGGCTATGCTTAAGTCTATCCAGATCCTACTTGACGCGGCTACATACCATGACTACGATATCTGGTGGTTGGGTGTCATGACTGCTTTACTAAATACTGATTTAGAAGAGAACGTCTGTAAGTACACAGCCAAAAGGCTTCGTAAACAGTGGGAGCAGCGGAAACGTGTGCAAGTTGCTTTATAGATTAAAGCATGCATCACGGAGTTGGAATATCTGTTTTGATGTGCTAGTCAAAGAGTTTGACTTCATCAAAATAGGTAGATGAACCTTGTATATACAAATGGATAGTGGGGAGTATGGTAGTGATCCTCGTAGAGTACGTGGACAACATACTCTTGATAAGAAAAGAGTTTCCTATGCTACGCACGGTCAATCTCCTCTTATCACAAGGATTGTCCAGATAGGATAAAGTTGATACCTCCTAAATCCTGGGATTTGGGTCTATGAGATAGATCTAAATGGATGTTAGGATTCACACTAGGGTTTAGTGAGATGGTGTCAATCGATCCTGGGGAGAATCACTGGAAAGGTTCCAGGGTGATAAGGACGACTGAATGTCAGTCTCAGGCATTGTCTTTACCCTCAGTGGAGGGACGGTATGTTAGAAGAGTTCCAAGCTATATACCGTGGCAAACTAGACGATAAAGGCTAGTAACATCGCTATTAAAGATACTACCAAAGAGGCAGTTTGGGTGTATATTAGTTCATGAGATGAACTAGGTTCCTACCATTGTGTGACAATGGAAGTGTGGCTTTGGCCCAGGAACCCCGATCCCATCAGTGACCCAGACATATTCTGAGGCAGCATCACCTGATCATGGAGATAGTAGATCTCCAGGATGATCGAGGTTAGGAGAGTAGACTTAGAGGACAACACGGCGGATCCACTCACAAAGGCCTTTTCCCAAAGAGAGACTTTTATTGGATGGTTAGGTATGAGATACTGCAACCACTGCTATAGATGGCCCTAGTGCAAGTAGGAGATTGCTAGTTATATGTATGCCCTAGAGGCCATTACTGTACATAGGATGTATATTGTAGTGGATGCTGGGACATATATAGGTTGGACTTTCTTGCTCGACATGATAGTACGCTATCTGGTTGCTCTTTATCTTAACATGTATACTTTCTGTCTCTCTGTTACATATTGATAAAGCCCTTAGGATGTGTACCCGACTTCCAGGACTATGATGTAGATCATACTAGTGGGGCCTGGGTAGTCCATGAGTACGTCCTTCAATGTTCCTAGTCGTGGGAATATCGAGACGGAGCATCGATATTCGAGAGTAGACTAGCGTATATCTTCTCGACCCATGTGATGGGCGATGGATGATCCCATATCCATTGGTGTTTGACATTAGAAATGGTATCCGGGTGCTCAGTGGTGACTGGGTATACTGAACGGACTCGCCGAGAACTCCCAGATGGTATTATACCTCACGTCAGATGGCAGTTCTCTGGTGACACTGGTACAGCTTAGTCTGTTGACCCGAGATCGTCATAGAGTCTTGTGTGTCTCCTAATGTTCTTTGATTTCCACCCTGCCATGGCTCTACTGAGTCGTGCAAACAGGTGGTTTTTGGGTACAGTCCCTATTCACATGGAGGCAATGAGCGATAGGAGGGGATTCGTCTCTCCCGGTATTGGGGGTTGATGTTGTGCTATGCTCGACTAGCCATAACTGGAAATCCCTGGCCAGGGTTGCAGTGATATACTGGTAAGAGTTATCAGTAGTTTCACGCTTGTTATGGACCTTATATCGGCATGACTTATCGAGCTACTGGGGTTTGACGTTTACCACCCCTAGGCGAGATATGCGACATATCAGACGAATAGACCGGACTGTACGGTAAGTGTTACTGGTTGGATTCACAGGAGTGTGAGCGGGCTTGCTCGTTGATCTTCTGACCACTCAATACTCGGGTGGCCGTTACGTTTATCAGACCGCTTGCGGCTTGTGGGTGTTTGATATGATCATCACCTGCTACCGGCGTATTGACGAGTCTTTAGAGTCCTACACAGAGGTTTCCTGGCTTAAGCGAAACGAAATAGGAGCGCATATGAGTTATGTGCGGGACCGAGAATAATACCAGTATGTGATACTGCATTCTATTCTCGCGATTTGTATCAATGGACGGTTATATAAGATATAGCCGGGTTACCGAATCAAGTGTTGATTCGATACATTGATACACTTAATATTAGTCGGTTATATGCAGTATGACCGGATCATTAAATCAAGTGCTGATTTAATAATTTAATGTATAATTATATATTTGATATATTACTTTACATTAAATAGTATTTGTTCACTTAAGATGGATTTTCTCACTTGATGTGCACAAGTAGTATATGTGATATATTTTTGTGCACTAGATTGTATCATGTTTGATGATACATGCAAACTTGGGTGAGTGTATGCTATACATAATGTTTAGTTAATGGTTAGGGTTTCCATTACCTTATTTATTTATTTATTCATTCATTTTGGTAAAATAGAATGGTTGCTTTCTTTGTCTTTATGCAAGAAGCTTCTTGATGCTTCATGCATCTTTGACAAAGTAACCATTTTGTTTTATTCCTTAACCCTAACCATTTACCTAAACCCCAGTTTATTCTCTACATGTGTTAGCCTCACCCATGGTTGCATTATGATAAGATCACTTGATTTATTATTATTCATCAATTGATTTTATTATTCTTATCATATTCTTTTTCTTCTTCTTCTTCTTCTTCTTCTTCAAGAAGAAGAAACCTTGCTACCCCCAATGGTGCCATGATCAAAAGAGTGAGAAATCCAAATCCAAAGTGAACTCACTTCCTATTTCATCATCCTCTACCACTTTCCATGTACTAGAGTGTGTTATCTTCACAAGTTCTATGACCAAGTGAAGATGGAGCTTGATCTTGAGTTGCCTCGACGTAGATCATCTTCGGCATCGAAGTCGACGACCTAGCCTGATCATTTCTCCGACGAAACCATTGCCAGAGTCCGGGATCCGATGATCGCAGCGGAGGGACCTCATCACGGAGCTAAAGAGGTGGAGGACCGGATCTACAAAGGTTGTAGTCACTTTAACTTTCTAGTTAAGTTGTTAACTTGCATGTTTCGCCTTACCTCTAGTTACGATCTTGCTTAGGGTTACTTGGCACTTGATAAAATTTTTTGAATTGGACATGTTTGATCAGTTGTAGAACCTCATGGGTGTGCCTAGGAACCCTATAGTAGATGGAGGGTAATAGATACAGTAGAGTGTGCAAATGGAAAATAAACGGATACCGCAAAAGCCCGCCTATAAGCAAACGGCTCACACGCAAACTGCAGTGGTATCCAGAGCAAAAAGATACAAGGAAGTAGACCTGCCCCAACTACTCCGAGGGGAAACCAGCAAACACTGTAGCACAACGGGGGTGAGTAGCCAAATCGTGAATAGTAAATAACATATAAAGGTAATCGCAAGCATGCACGTACTGCGATACTCTAACATGTGCAATCTGATAACATCTATATGATGAACTGGGTATGCAATAATCATGCAAGGTACTCTATCAGGTACTACGACTACATGATGCAATGCATAACAATGAATGCTGAGCATGGGATAAAATATCATCTACATGAATTATCATCGTGGAAAACCCCGGTGTCTACCAAAACACCCCAAAATCCCGATAACTCAGGCGCCGTCACGCTATCTGGCCTTCAATCCTGTAAATGTCATAGAAACGGGGTGCCCAACATCGGCACCCAAAAGCATCATGAAATACTCATGTCCAGTATCGACACGCAAATCCTCGTATATTGGGCTCCGTCAGCCCGGATCGGCCCACAGGCTCTATCTGCAGAATCGGCCCTCGGCCCCGGCAGTACGAGTCGGCCCGTACCCATCTCATGACTCTGGTCAGTATCCTCCAGATAACCGCCAGGTCTAACCAATCACCGGTAGGTAGTAGTCCCTCTTCCAGGCTCATCGTTGTTAGTGTATATGCCCTAGAGGACATTACTGTATCATACTAGCTTGTATATTACTTAATGGAAGCTTGGGATATTCACAGTTGTATAGACAATCTTGCTCAAAATGGTAGTATGCTACTTGGTTTGTATATACTTCAATATGTGCATGTGTTTCTTTTAGGATATCGCTTATACATATTAGTAGAGCCCTTAGGATCTTTGCTTGATTACCATCGTTGTGATGGCAGTCATACTTATGGGAGCTGGGTAATCTATAAGCGCATCCTTATACAGGTCCCTAGTCGTAGCACTATCGAGATAGGGCATCGATACTCCGGAGTAGACTAGCATATACGCTTCTCATCCCAGCACGGGAGACGGTCTGTCCCACAGCCATCAGTACGTCGTACTCGAGATAGTATGCGGGTGCTCGTTAGGTTACGAGTACACTGGACAGGACTCATCGGGAACTGATGGATGGTATTATACCTATCGTCAGTTATCTGTTCCCAGGTGACATGAGTACAGCTTAGTCCGCTGACTTGACACTGTCACTTCGCCTCGAGTGTGTTCCCACTGTACTTAGATTACGACCCTACCACGGCTCAAAGGAGTCGTGCAAACAGGTAGTAGTTGGGTGCAGTCCCGAAGCACATGGAGGCAGTGACGGTTAGACATGATTCGTCTCTCCCGGTATTGGGGGTTGACATCGCGCTGTGTCTAGGAGAGCCATTACACGAGTAGTCCCTGGCCAGGGCAAGCGAGATATACTGGTAGGTTTCCAGTGTTATCTCAGGGTGTTCTGGGCTACACTCCGACACGACTTGTACCGCTATTAGGGGACTGACGTTCGCCACCCCCTAGGCCCGCCATGCGATGTATCAGACGAACAGACCGGACTGTACGGAGATTGTCACATACAGGCTCAGTAGGAGTTCGGATGGGTTTACCTCATCGGCCTTCTTATCGACATCTACCTGGGGACCGTTACGTACAACTAGTGCCGCTTGCGGTCTGTGGTTAAACCCACTGCCAGCGCAGTGTCGAGTCTTTAGACTCCCACACAGAGAGTTTCCCTGCACTTAGCGAAACGTGTAGAAGCCGTATGGTTTTACGGCAGGGCTACGATCACTTACGTGCACTTGTGTGCGTATGTTGTTCGGGCAGGCAATACTAGTGGGCTTTGGTTTAAGCCGGATCCTAGTATTGCACGGATGGATTTGTTTTGTCTTCTGTGCATTCGCATTCTACGGAATGCGGATGCGGGTGTGTATGCACAGTTTTGAGGAGCGATAAAGGAGGAGGTGCCCCATTAGGGTTTTGGCAGTTGGTTCGGCCAAAACCGTTATGTGGCAGGCTCATTAGGGTTTTGGAAATTCGTTCGATCAAAACCCTTATGAGCTGGATATATTGTTTACTAATCCTTTTAGTGATAATTTAGCGATGGCTAATTGCATTGACTATTTGACCACCTTGATCTCTCTTGACTTTGTTGACCCGTTGACCGGAGTTGACCATTGACCTTCATGAGAAGTCTACACTCTTCTTTGGATTTTCTTTTTCTTTTTGATTATGAAAATGGTCAATTCAATGTAGCATCAACTTTATCATGATAGGATTTGTAATGATAGCTTTTGTGTATTATTGCAACCATGGTTAGTTTTTTCTTTGGAAAACAATTTCATTTCTCTTTTCTCATTCTCTCCCTTGCTAGTGAGAAGAAAGAAAGAGCTCCATGGTGGCTTCTCCTCCTTCATCTTCCTCCTCTTGAAAAATTCTTTTGATCTCATGTGTTGAGAGAAAAAGAATCCACATAGACAAACACCTCCATCTTTCTCTTCTACACAACCTAGGGCATCTAGACTAGCGATCTCGTTGTCCTAGTTGCCTCGGCTCGAGGTGGAGCTCGGTGTACATCTCTCAGGTGGATTGTCTTCGACTCAAGGAGGCCGCAGAGGTGACCAAGATCCGGATCGACACTCGGATCCTGGATGGACGAGCAGGACAGCGAAATGAAGACCCGAAGGACCGGTTTCGTGAGGTATAATTTCTACGGTATAGTAGTTAAAGCCTCTAGTAGTTTGCTAGTTTCTAGTTTAGCAAAGATCCGGCTTTTAGTCCATGTTGCCTTTGCGCCAAAATTTTGTTTTTCGCCGTTTCCGCCTCCCCGTAAGAACCGGAGTGAGCAACATGGACTTATAGTGGTATCAGAGCCTAGCTAAACATAAACTAGTAAGTTAGCAAAGTGTTTAGAATATCGATCGGAAAAAAGTCGCAAAACACGCCCGGAAAAAAACCAAGTTTCTGTCGATTTTTTATACTGCTCAAAAAGTGATTTGACATGTATGAAAAATCGTCTCAGGATTTTGTAAAAACACTGCAGAAAACCGATCCAGTGACTCGATCAAACCACCGCGGTTCCGCGGCAATAACATGCTTATTGCCTCGGTTCCGCGGCCGATTTGACTCGGCCGTGGACCGGGTTTTGTGCAGTGTTTTAGTTTGGCTGTTTTGGGATTTTTAATACATGTTTTTTCTACCCAGATTTTCCAGAGAGCAAATTGACTTTTGGGGTGGTTAAAAATCCGTATTTTGATCGATATTCCATAGACTTTGGCTAATGGATATTTTCTGTGATGTGATATATGTACTGAACGTCCGCTAATCGCTATACGTCGATTAGTGGGGGTTATACATACTGTGTTCTGTAATGTTGATGGTTTATGTATATGAACTCATTGGATTGTCGCGGATGAATAGCCGGGAATGGATGTGAGATGAGAGTTTCTTTTTCTTTCATTCATTGTAAAATTTGTAAATTGATGTAATATTATTTGTATGGCCGCACAACCGGGTCGGGGTTGTAGCCGTCATTGTATAATTTCTTTTTACTGTTTTTGCTCCTAGGATAGACCTAAGGAGGGGTGCACAAACTACCGGGTATCTCGAAGTGCCGAGTGGCCTACTCACGGGTTGAGGGAGGTTGCTTCGCTTCGGGTACTTGGCGGGTAGTTTGCCGCACCCGTAGGGGTCTTGGGTGGGGTTTGGCAATTCATCGCGATCGTGTAAATCGCTTTTCGTTGCAGGCTCGAACGAATCGCGAATTCCTAGTATATCCAAAATGTTCATCTGTGATCTGGATTGGCTATCATTGCTATATATCTATATATGATATCTATTTAGGTGTTGCTTATGTTTTTGCATCTGCGCTAGTCCAGCCCCCGCTCTGTCGTTAGTTAAGTAACCTAATGGATGATGACGGGGCCCCGTGGCGAATGCGGATGGCATAAGCGTACGCCATATTTTGGGTGTTTTCTGTAATGGTAGGATTAAATGATGGGACGCATTGGAATTAATGCAAGAAAATAAACCAAGTAAAAGTCGTTGGAACACTTTCAAAACTACTCGGTTCTTTTCAAAAACCAGCTTTTTAAACGCGGAGCTTGAACCACTCCTTTTATAAGCTATCGCGTTCCATCGATTATATCAAGTTCACTACGTTCACGGTTTCGCCAAAAACCATCCGTAGCCCTCCGTCGTTTCATATGAATATTCAACAGTATTCAAGCTGTGTTTGTTGGCCTTAGTCAAGGCACAGTGCTTGGTAGCTGGTGGGTATTCATATGTTGTATAGATAGAATGCGTTAGTTTGGGACAGTCGTATTACTTTGTTGGCCATAGTCAAGGGTATATACGGGTGGGTTCAAATCAACCTGGACAACGACGGGTAGAACTTGACATGTGACTTTTGATTTGTTGGCCTTAGTCAAGGTCATAAGAGCATGGGGCAAAAATCCACATCGGGAGTTTCAAAAGTACTGAAACTTGCTAGGGCTGCATACCATTTGGAGTGTGATGATTTTGGTAGGATTCCTTCAGTTTTGTCACGCGATGATATTTGGATCCCGATCCTACTGTGAGTATATGCTACTCCTCGGGAACTTTTTCACTTAACGATCAATGCTATAAACCAAGTAGGTGTCTAGAAAGATGTTAGCGGGGCTACGCCCACAGGGAAAAGAGGTTACTTAATTAAGGAACTTCGCGAAAGCGTTGGAAAACCTCCCTCGAAGTACCAACACTGGCCTGGCTGAACGGTAAAGCAAGTATTGTACGGTGAGATTGATCCTGACTAATTCTTACTTTATGGTTTGAGGAGGGATTCGAGAGACAGTGGGAGCCATCCTGTTTAGATAAATTAAAAACCAATCTAAACTTGCAAGAGCATCATGCTAAGTGTTTTCTTCTCTCTCTCTTAATTGCAGCGACCCAGTGACCGCACCTAGGTTACATCTAGATAATAAAATGACAGAATCTGACTGTTATGACTAGCAAAGGTCTGTCCAGATGTCCATTGCCCATGACAAGCTGGGACACCTCTTGACTGATCCAACCCCTGCCGTCTCAGGTCCAGTTTTCCCTGTCACGGATATTCATATCCATAGGACATCGGAAAAAGACTGTGCGAAAGCCAAGTGCCTCGTATTAGCCTCAGTTGATGGTGCATACCAGAGGCAGCACGAGAAGATGGACTCAGTTTCTATCTTCCTCCATAACAAAGATTTATATGGAGAGCAATCTCGTATCGCAAGATATGAGACCTCGAACGAATTGCTTCCAGCGAGGTTGGCTATCGGGTCATCTGTAGGGGGCAACGTCCTTACAGAGACCAGCTCTTTTGAGCTCACGGACCTGAAGACCACGTTGAAGAACGGGTCAGATGCTGACTTAGTTCAACAGTCTCTTCCTACTACCCTGAAGGAAACCAGGGAAGTAGAAAGAAATGGAAGGGCAGAAGTTTCGGGAATGGATATAGTGAAAGAGGGACGTTCCTATTGTTACAGGAATGAACATTGGCAGAAGGATTGCAGAGCTAGTATAGCCAGTAGCCAGAATTCGAAGCATGTTGTGGCTTCGGCTTCGGGTGTGTTTGTAATTGAGAACTGTATGTCAGTTAACCCTACTTCCTGGGTATTGAATACCGGATCAGGATCATATATCTGTAATTCGTTACAGGCTCTGAGAAACCGTAGGGTTATCAGGAATGGTGATATGACTCTCAGGGTTGCTAACGGAATGAGCATGTATGCTGAATCCATAGGGGAATATCATCTAGGACTGACAACTGGGCAGATATTGATTCTGCGTGACTGTTTTTATGTACCAGGTGCGACTTGTAATATCATATCTGTATCCTTAATTTCTAAGGAAGGATATGATTTTACTTTTGTCAGCGATGTAGTAAATATCCACCTAAATCAAGTTCTGATTGGGTCAGGTACATTGAAAAACGGTATATACGTTTTGAATCAAGCTCAGGTTTTCAGTGTCCAGAACACACTTAAAAGAAAGTCTCCGGAATTAAATCAGGTTTTCTTATGGCATTGTAGACTGGGTCACATCAATGAGACACAGTTGACAAAATTACATAAAGAAGGATACTTGGATCCGTTCGAGTACCAGTCTTATGCCACTTGTGAATCTTGTCTCATGGAAAAGATGACAAAGACTCCGTTCACTGGACACGGAGAAAGAGCGAGCGAGCTCTTGGGACTCATACACAGTGACGTGTGTGGTCCAATGTCTACACATGCGCGAAGTGGTTATTCATACTTCATTACTTTCACAGATGGTTTCTCTAGGTATGGGCATGTCTTCTTGATGAAGCACAAATCTGAGGCCTTTGAGAAATTTCGGGAATACAAGAATGAAGTTGAAAAACAAACAGGCAAAAGTATCAAGACACTAAGATCTAATCGAGGTGGTGAATACTTAAGTGCCGAGTTTCTGGACTTCTTAAAAGAGAATGGAATTCTCTCTCAGCTTACTCCTCCATACACACCACAACACAACGGTGTATCAGAAAGGCGGAATCGAACCCTATTGGATATGGTTCGTTCCATGATGAGTAAGGCTGAGTTGCCGCGATCCTTCTGGAGTTATGCACTAGAAACAGCTGCATATCTTTTGAACCAAGTTCCTACTAAGTCAGTGCCTACCACACCATATCAGATGTGGAGTGGGAAGAAACCCAGTCTTAAACACTTTAAGACATGGGGATGTCCAGCTTTTGTAAAAAAGCAGCATGCGGACAAGCTCGAGGCACGTTCTGTACAGTGTAAGTTTGTGGGATACCCAAAGAACTCCAAGGGGTATCTTTTCTATTACGCAGAGGAACAAAAGGTTTTTGTTTCTTGTCATGCCCGCTTCTTGCAAACTGAGTTTTTGGAAAATCAGATAAGTGGGAGCGCAATATAACTGGAAGAAATTCCATAACCACGAGCTATTACAGAAAGCTTAGTAGAACCAAAGGGTTCGAAAGAACAGGACATTCCTACGCCACTCCGCAGGAATAGTAGGCAGTCTCATCCGCCCGGGAGATACTACGGTTTTCTCATAGACGGGGATAGAGAGGATTGCACTATGGATTATGGTGAGCCTACTAGCTTCCAGCAAGCCATTCAGAGCGGCGACTCGGTAAAATGGCTGGATGCAATGCGGGCCGAGATGGAGTCCATGTACACCAACAAAGTTTGGACTTTGGACTTTGCTCCAGAAGGGGTAAAACCCATAGGCTGCAAATGGATCTTCAGAAAGAAGATTGGTGTAGATGGGCAGGTTGAGACATATAAAGCTAAACTTGTTGCAAAGGGTTTTCGTCAAAGACCTGGTTTGGACTATGACGAGACCTTTTCTCCAGTGGCTATGCTGAAATCCATTTGGATCCTTCTTGCCATTGCTGCCTTCCACGATTATGAAATCTGGCAGATGGACGTAAAGACGGCTTTCCTAAATGGAAATTTGGAAGAGTGCGTCTATATGGATCAGCCAGAAGGATTCATTCAGAGTAGGAGCAGCGGTAAAGTGTGCAAGTTGCTAAAGTCCATCTATGGACTTAAGCAGGCATCGCTGAGTTGGAACATCTGCTTTGATGATACTGTCAAAGAATTCGACTTTATCAAAAACCCATATGAACCATGCATTTACAGTAAGATTGTAGGGAGAACTGTGGTATTCCTCATCTTGTACGTGGATGACATTCTCCTAATAGGAAATGATATTCCTATGCTATAGTCAGTCAAAGGATTCTTGTCGCAGAGGTTCTCCATGAAGGACCTGGGCGATGCCAACTACATTCTGGGGATCCAGATCTATCGTGATAGATCTAAGAGGATGTTGGGACTTTCACAGTCAAGGTACATCGACACCATACTAAAAAGATTCAGTATGGAAGATTCCAAGCGCGGTAATTTACTGGCTTGTCACGGGATCACCCTCTCCAAAGAGATGTCTCCCAAGACTGATTTAGAAAGGGATCTCATGTCTATTATACCCTACGCTTCTGCGGTAGGCTCTATAATGTATGCGATATTATGTACCAGACCAGATGTAGCATACGCTTTGAGCGTTGTAAGCCGGTATCAGTCGAACCCAGGGGAGAAACACTGGATAGCGGTAAAGAACATTCTCAAGTACCTGAGAAGGACTAAGGAGATGTTCTTGGTGTATGGCGGAAAAGATCTCCACCTCGAGGCCTTTGCTGACTCCAGCTTCCAGAGTGACAAGGATGACTCCAAGTCCATGTCGGGTTATGTCTTTACCCTCGATGGAGGGGCGGTTTGCTGGAAGAGTTCCAAACAGGAGACCGTTGCAGACTCAACTATGGAAGCGGAGTACATAGCTGCTTGCGATGCCGCAAAGGAAGCTGTCTGGATGAAGAAGTTCCTCACGGAGCTTCAGGTGGTTCCTACCATTGTTGATCCAATACCGCTGTATTGCGACAACAACGGCGCTATAGCTTAAGCGAAGGAACCCAGGTCCCATCAGAAGTCCAGGCACATTTTGAGGCGGTACCACCTGATAAGGGAGATCGTAGATCGCCGGGAGATCGAGGTGAAGAGAGTAAATACGGAGAATAACACTGCAGATCCACTCACGAAGGCCCTACCCCAGACTCAGTTCGAGCGGCTTATCAAGATGATAGGTCTTCGATACGCCAGTACATGGCCTTAGTGCAAGTGGGAGATTGTTAGTGTATATGCCCTAGAGGCCATTACTATATCATACTAGCTTGTATATTACTTAATGGAAGTTTGGGATATTCACAGTTGTATAGACAATCTTGCTCAAAATAGTAGTATGCTACTTGGTTTGTATCTACTTCAATATGTGCATGTGTTTCTTTTAGCATATCGCTTATACATATTAGTAGAGCCCTTAGGATCTTTGCTTGATTACCAGCGTTGTGATGGCAGTCATACTTGTGGGGGATGGGTAATCTATAAGCACATCCTTATACAGGTCCCTTGTCGTAGGACTATCGAGACAGGGTATCGATACCCCGGAGTAGACTAGCGTATACGCTTCTCATCCCAGCACGGGAGACGGTCTGTCCTACAGCCGTCAGTACGTCGTACTCGAGATAGTATTCGGGTGCTCGTTAGGTTACGAGTACACTGGACAGGACTCGTCGGGAACTGATGGATGGTATTATACCTATCATCAGTTATCTGTTCTTAGGTGACATGAGTACAGCTTAGTCCGCTGACTTGACACTGTCACTTCGCCTCGAGTGTGTTCCCACTGTACTTAGATTACTACCCTACCACGGCTCAAAGGAGTCGTGCAAACAGGTAGTAGTTGGGTGCAGTCCCGAAGCACTTGGAGGCAGTGACGGTTAGACATGATTCGTCTCTCCCGGTATTAGGGGTTGACATCACGCTGTGTCTAGGAGAGCCATTACACGAGTAGTCCCTGGCCAGGGCAAGCGAGATATACTGGTAGGTTTCCAGTGTTATCTCAGGGTGTTCTGGGCTATAATCCGACACGACTTGTACCGCTATTAGCGGACTGACGTTCGCCACCCTCTAGGCCCGCCATGCGATGTATCAGACGAACAGACCGGACTGTACGGAGATTGTCACATACAGGCTCAGTAGGTGTTCGGATGGGTTTACCTCATCGGCCTTCTTATCGACATTTACCTGGGGACCGTTACGTACAGCTAGTGCCGCTTGCGGTCTGTGGCTAAACCCACTGCCAGCGTAGTGTCGAGTCTTTAGAGTCCCACACAGAGAGTTTCCCTGCACTGAGCGAAACGTGTAGAGGCCGTATGGTTTTACGACAGGGCTACGATCACTTACGTGCACTTGTGTGCGTATGCTGTTCGGGCAGGCACTACTAGTGGGCTTTGGTTTAAGCCGGATCCTAGTATTGCACGGATGGATTTGTTTTGTCTTCTGTGCATTCGCATTCTACGGAATGCGGATGCGGGTGTGTATGCACAGTTTTGAGGAGCGATAAAGGAAGAAGTGACCCATTAGGGTTTTGGCAGTTGGTTCGGCCAAAACCGTTATGTGGCAGGCTCATTAGGGTTTTGGCAATTCGTTCGATCAAAACCATTATGAGCCGGATACATTGTTTACTAATCCTTTTAGTGATAATTTCGTGATGGCTAATTGCATTGACCATTTGACCACCTTGACCTCTCTTGACTTTGTTGACCCGTTGACCGGAGTTGACCATTGACCTTCATGAGAAGTCTACACTCTTCTTTGGATTTTCTTTTTCTTTTTGATTATGAAAATGGTCAATTCAATGTAGCATCAACTTTATCATGATAGGATTTGTAATGATAGCTTTTGTGTATTATTGCAACCATGGTTAGTTTTATCTTTGGAAAACAATTTCATTTCTCTTTTCTCATTCTCTCTCTTGCTAGTGAGAAGAAAGAAAGAGCTCCATGGTTGCTTCTCCTCCTTCATCTTCCTCCTCTTGAAAAATTCTTTTGATCTCATGTGTTGAGAGAAAAAGAATCCACATAGACAAACACCTCCATCTTTCTCTTCTACAAAACCTAGGGCATCAAGACTAGCGATCTCGTTGCCCTAGTTGCCTCGGCTCGAGGTGGAGCTCGGTGTAAATCACTCGGGTGGATCGTCTTCGACTCAAGGAGGCCGCGGAGGTGACCAAGATCCGGATCGACACTCGGAGCCTGGATGGACGAGCGGGATAGCGGAATGAAGACCCGAAGGACCGGTTTCGTGAGGTATAATTTCTACGGCATAGTAGTTAAAGCCTCTAGTAGTTTGCTAGTTTCTAGTTTAGTAAAGATCCGGCTTTTAGTCCATGTTGCCTTTGCGCCAAAATTTTGTTTTTCGCCGTTTCCGCCTCCCCGTAAGAACCGGGGTGAGCAACGTGGACTTACAATCGTCATCCACAAGAAATCTCTCTCTCCCCAGGGTACCATATCGGGTCCACCATGAACCCGCAAACGAATCATCCTCCTCCTCGAATCGGGTTTCACATGTCACACGTCTCATAACTGAGAAAACATATGATGGACGCATTGAAATATCATATCAAGAGAAACCGGATTTTTCAAAACTGTGCATACTTTCTTAAAATAATACCACGGTTCTCAAATCTAGAAATCACATGAATCCAAAACTCAATGCGTAAATCCATGCAATGTGCCGTATGTCGCATAAAATCGTACAATGAGTAAAAGGGGGAAAACCGCTCTTTTAAATGGATCCAGTTGAAAATATTTCACGCGGTCCCCAATTTTCCAAAATCAAAGTCAGCATCATTTATGTACGTGCAAGAGTTTGTATGTAGGCATGAATGCACAAAGATATATATATATATATATATATATATATATATATACTCAGGTATGGATGTACAATATGCATGTGCGCCAATAGGGATGTACAAGTGGTATATACGCAAGCATGAATGTACACAAAGAGGCAGAATCATATCTAAACATCAATGATGAGATGATCTAAAAGTTGTATGGTTCGTAACAATCCTATAGTGCGAGTGTCATGGCAATTACTAACAGTGTGTGTGTAACATACAATTAGTGCTTGTGCAGCATGAACCGTTAGTAACAGTACGGTGTCTCATAACTACTATACCCATATGCTATAAGAGTGGGGTATGCAACTATGGTACATATGTACAACCTATGAATATATGAATATAACATGTGGCTACAAAATCCTATCAAGCCCTGACGCATAACGTCATACGGGAAATTTCCCCGTAGATGTTAAATCTACTCACCGTGATCTCGATCTACGCGTATCCGATCACCTACTTCCCCTTCTTCGCTGCATCCGACGTCCCCGCCTGCGATCCTAGAATTTACACAAAATAACGCACATAAGGCAAAACTCTGCAAAAACGCGATATCAAGACAATACGATAAACTAGCGCCGCGAGCTAAACACGAGTGCATCCGATACACCAGAACGTGTGCATAACGGCTGAAACTACCCTGACACGCGGCGACACACAGCAACCACCAAACCCACTCACATAACGTACGAGTCGCGTAATCCACAAAACACTAACTAAGGGTAAATGGTCCCAGGTTCTTACCTGGAACACAACTAAGAAAATAAACAACACCAAACACAGCCAAACACACACAGACACTGCAACGTTTTAAAAATAAATAAATAAATAAAATCCTTCAAGTGAATTTTCTGATAATCGGTAAAATAAATCGTATATTCCGTAAAACTTAAATACAATTATTTTTCATTATAGACTTAAAAACACCTATTTTAACTAGGTAATTGCTAGTATTGGTATTTATTTGGTCATATATAAATTGCTAGTTTAATTAAATATTTTTCCTTAATTAATTATTTTAAATAATATTTTACGCTTTCATTTATACATTAAATTAGTGTAAATTAAAAATTAGAAATGGGTTAATTACAAAATGGTGCACCATGACACACTAAAACAAAATGTAACATGTTACTTTGATATGAATTGGAGTTGTCATGAGGGTTCTAGAAAATTATAGAACGAGTTATTAGAAAAAGTAAAATAAAGAAAGTATTGAAAAGACTTAAAAGATGTGTTTATTATGAAAATTTCTACACACTCATCCACCCATTTCTCTCTCTCCCCACTCCCAAAAATATCTGGCCGAGCTTCCCACCATGCCGCCCCAAAAAAATTCCCCACTTCATTTCAACTCAAAACACTTCCAAAAATTCATCAAAAATCAAAATAAAACATTACAAATTCCTAATTAAATCATTACCCATTATTCTTTGCACATTCTAGCTCGAATCCTTGGAGCAAGAGATCATTTTGGAGGTCAAGTTGAATGTTGATCTCATGAATTGGAAGTATAATCTTAACACAATGGTTACTTGATGTTTAATTATTTCAATGTAGTTAATTTTGATGTTTAATTATGCTTCTAATTGCTAAATTGAAATTTCAAGAAAGGGTTTAAATTAAAGTTAGGATTTTGATCAATAAATCATGTTAACTAACGGTAGGTTATTGTCTTAAGGCATGCTAAATGTAATTAAATTGCTAAATTTGCTAATTTTCACATTTAAATTGTTCTAATTAAGTTATTTGCAAACTAGGATTTTAGATCTATTATAAATTGGAGAGATAAATTTTTCTAATGGGTTTCGTGACTTAATTAAGTTATTTTAGTGAGCATTTTGGCCAATAGAATTGTTAAAACACGTAGATTTGAACAAAAATGGCTAATGGAGGCTTACTAGGTTTTTGGAAATTAACCGATTTGAATTTAATTGAAATTTTAATGACCTACAACCTAATTCCTATAATATTTTATTGAGTTATGAATGTGCAATTGGTACATTTAAGATTTAGACTCAGTAGTTACCACGTTTTGCGACCCTAGTTGTAGGTGCGGCGTTGTCGCGGGGGCGTTCTGTGCACCAAGTGTGTGCGCGTCTATTTGTGCGCGTGAATGCATTGTGTCGTTTGTCCTGTGACAATTCGTATATTTATCCTTTTTATTGCTTGTGTGCGATCCTAGGGCCGGGTGCAGAGACGTCAGACGCGGCGCGGAAAAGACTGGACGGAGATCGGATCAGCTTAGCTAGACGTCCCGGTGAGTAGATGTATACATATATGGGGGGATCTTCTGGATGGCGCGAGGCACCCGACGGTTTAGTATTATTTAAAATATTTACTTTATAAGCGAAGTTTCTAGTCAGCCATATCATTGAATCGCATCGTTATATGTATAATAGATATACATGTGATATCACCTCTTAGGACACTTACACCATTACCATTGGCTCATGTTGTACGCACACTATTCATGTGAACACACACTCCTTTTGTAATTGCCATGCCACGAGCACTGTAGAACCTGCTTAGTTCAGTATCATACATGATACATTGAATTGCATAACATGTATATACTTCACTTCATTATCATGCTTATACGGATTCCTCGTCATAAACTACATTGCATAATATTGCTATCATAAGCATCTATCATTTAAAACATGTCAGATATTATAATTTCTTGAGGATTTCGATTTTGATGAGATTTCTGGATTTTAGGGAAAAGCGCAAGAATTTTCCAAACTCATTATGTTTTAAAAAGGCAAGTTGCGGTTTTCTCGTGATGTATGTGTTGTCCACCATAAGTTTTCATGTTTTATGTTGGATTTCAAGACCCGATTCGAGGAGTGGATGAACCGTCTTGGGTACATGGTGGGCCCGGTATGGTACTCCGGGGCAAGAAGCTCGAGTTGTAGACGATGAGCCTGGCAGGGGAAGACTACCAACCGGTGATGTCTGGCGCGGCGAATATCCGGAGGACACCGACCGTTGTCGTGAGATTTGATGATATGGGCTGATCCGGACTGACGGAGCCCGAGGTATTGAGATATTGATATAGTGAGATATTGAGACAGATAGATTTCCATATTTGGTATCGATGCTTGACACAGTTTTCGGATGATTTCATTGATGGTACCTTAGCTATTGTACAGATATTTTTCTAACTAAAGAATGCAGAGACCATTGTATTTAAACACTTAAAGATTTCGTATTGATTTTGCATTCATGTGCATACATACTAGTGGCATCACATCATATCTAGATATACAAGTTGTGACGTATTTGCGTGCATGCTTAGGATAGCCTTATTAGATGTTACTTGCTACTCACGAGCTGGCAACTCACCCCCGTTGTGCTACAGTATCTTGCAGGTCTGACCCATCAGTGCTGTAGCGGCGGGTGTATCTTCTATTTCGTTCCTTTGCTTCGTCTTGCAGCTTGCTCACAGGTGGGTTTTGGAGCATTTGCTTTTGATCTCACTGTGTATTTTTATTTTGTATATAGTATACTCCATCTACCCTTGTATATTAGACCAGACGATGAGATTTGTGAGACTTGTATTTGTGGTTTGATGTCGATGCTCACTTGAGCCGACGTATGGTTTTCTTATTTTCGTGCTTTTACATACTCATTTTGGTATCGATGATATATATATCGACGTATGGTTTTCTTATTTTCGTGCTTTTACATGCTCATTTTGGTATCGATGATATATATATATATATATATATATATATATATATATGGTTTTCTTATTTTCGTGCTTTTACATGCTCATTTTGGTATCGATGATATATATATATATATATTGTATGAGGTTGTGATCCGCCTTTGGCGAAGAGCTAGCTCCCGCTTGGGATGCCTTATTCATGATATATTTGTATTTCTCTTGTTTGTATCCGTTTCGGGGCCAGTATTTACAAAGGAGACTCTGCCGAAATTTTCGGAAAAATTTGTTGTTTTATTAAAATGTTTAAGGCGACTTGTTTTGGTTAAAAAATCGTTTTCTTTTATCAAGTTTTCCTTCACTCTACTTAAAATTTTGGTTTAGATTTCTGGGTTTGGCTTACTTAGATTACGTTACGCCTTTAGACATTTCGTAATCTAAGTTCCAGTCACGTTCCATACCTTCGGGTCGTGACAGACACCTCCCTACACAACACCAACCTCCAAATCCACTATGAGGAAGGTGAGCTCGGATGGGGAAGGTATCTCGCCGGACTTTTGGGGGTGATACGAGTACAAAAATCTACACAATACTCTAGAAATCCTGCACAGCATTCTGTATATGTTTTCTAAAGAAGAAAATAATCACTGATACA
Source organism: Agapanthus africanus (assembly GCA_030015575.1). Classification (NCBI taxonomy): domain Eukaryota; kingdom Viridiplantae; phylum Streptophyta; class Magnoliopsida; order Asparagales; family Amaryllidaceae; genus Agapanthus; species Agapanthus africanus. The sequence goes on from JASDDO010000031.1 coordinate 107,473,467, forward strand.
GAAGATACACCGTATCCTACAACTTGGTTTAAAAACGTTTAGAAAAAACTAAATTGCAACATTAAGGTACTTTTATGAAATCAGGTGAAAATACTTGGATTAAGTGACACCAACAACACATAATCTTGCTAATCTAACCATAAAAACGCTAACTTAACTTAATCTCCACCTAAACCACCAAATCATCATTAAAATCCACAACACACTAAAACTAGCTATACTATCTCAGATTTTGCCCACTGTAAAAACACAAAAACCAAACAATACCAAAAGACCCCAAACCACAGCAGACAACGACCCTAAAAGTTTCAACTCCCAACTCGCCCTAAAAACCGATCTCGCCGGAATTTCCTCTCTTACCGCCGGCCAAAACCGCCCAGGTCCCTCTCTAACCTTGGGTGTCTACTCAAGTCATCTAGCACTACACTACTACATTGTTTGGTTTTATCAAAAAGTCTCGGTTTAACAGCAGGTCACAAGTATCAAAACACGACACTAAAAAACGATAATCGTGCAAAAACTGAAACTTTAAGGTTCAAGAATAGAACTACCAAGTAAGAATAAACAACAACTAGCTAATTATCAGTTGGGGGTTTATACCTATACCAATTTGCTCCAAAATCCAAGCTTTCCTAGCTCCATGGGTTAACTTGGGGTGTAGGATCAATTTTTGTGAAAGAAGTGATGAATTTTGATGAGGTGAGGTGGGGATCTTGAAGAAATAGGTGAGGGTTTGGTGAAGGGGCTAAAGTGTTCTGTTTTGAGAGAGGGGGGGGAGAGAAAATATGAGAGGAACAATAATGTAGATTCAAATAATAGAGAAAGAGTGAGAGGGGGGTTAGGGGACAAAGCATGTCACATTCCCTCTCTTCATTTAATGCCAAGCATGCTTTGTCTCCTCTTTCTCTCTCTCCCCTTCCATCTCCAAGTCAACCCCAAAAGGAAAAATTCATATTTTTTTGAAACTAAAACACTTAATTTAAATACATAATTATCTAATGAAATGGTCAAAGCACCATGGCTACTAAGCATGGTTTAACCCCAAATTAGCCCTAGGTTAACATGCACATGTATATACAAGCCCAAAATAAATCCTAATAAAATATTCATTAATTTTTATAAAATATTTAATAACCATTTTGGTAAACCTTTTTACTAAAAACCATAATTTCTCTTAAGTAACCACTAAACGCATTCTAAGGTGTTACATCTAGTTTCCCAAAAGATATCGTTCTATATTACATATGAGTGTTGTGAGGAGGTAGGTCATTACCTCGTGAACTATCTAAAGGTATAGCAAGAAATTATGATATTTAATGTCGAAACTAAACTACATGGTATTTTTCTGAAAAAATGCGATAAAAATTACAATATACATTTTTTTGATATGGAACTTGTTCAATATGTTTTGTTAATGATTAATAGTCATGTTGTGGGAGTTTGGTATTATGTGTTTAAGAAAAATAGAACTTTTGAAGAAAACCGAATCGGAAGTCTGATTAACTCTGCTTCCGTCAGGTTTTAGAATTATGAGTTTTCAGAATAGAAAAGAGAAGGGAGAGGAGGGAACTATAGGATTTTAGATTATAGAAGAGGAAGAGGGAGTGGTAGGGGTGCCGGTGCGTTGTTTCGTCGCCGGAATCTCCTTTGATCACCGCCGGAACTTTGTCGGAGCTTCACCCTTTGCTAACTCCACTTGCACACAAAGGTTTAGAGATTTTTTTTCCTGAGAGTTTGGACAGAGATTGTGAGTGAGAGGGGTGTGGAATGGAGTGGTATTTATAGGAAAATATTAGGGTTAGGGTAGATGAAAGGATGTATTGAAAATTGTATTAAAAAAATGGATTAATGGGATTTAAAAATATCTGTTACTGTGCAGGGAAGTTAAACCATACAGGGTTATAGGGTAGACCTAGAGACACAGTTCTTAGAAGAAAAAATAGGATTTGGTGATGACTCGGCCGGCGGCGCCGGCCGAGTTAGGCTGAGTCAGGCCCCTCCTGACGCCACGTGTCCTTCGTCTCTTGGTATATCTCGTGGAGTCGTTTATTTTAGTGTGATCTTTGGGTTTACGGGTTATGCACGTATAGACTCTTGGGCTTCTAAAAATTTAAAAGAAAACTAATTAAAAATTAATATGGCTAATGGGATTTGAACTCTGGTGCTTTGGTTTAGCAGTGCAAGGTCTTACCAATGAGCTACAAGCTCCTTCTTGCTGTTCAAAAGCAAATCAAACATATAACTTGTGCTCAGGAAAAAGTACCCGTTTCTGTATTTTTGAAAAAAAAATTGTACAGAAAGTTTGTGTTTGTTACAATAACTTAAGGCTTTTGAATTCTATAAGCCGTGAGGGTCTTATAGAGAGTATATTCTCCTTATGAGTCATTAGGATCTCGTAAGTGTATTTTCTTCTTAGGGATCGTATGGATTCGCAACTGTTTTTCTCCTTTGTGAGTCGTAAGGATCCTACGTAGGTGTTTTCTCCTTTATTTTAACGAGTTTGTGCCCGATCGGGTTTCTACAAGTTCGCTGGTAGCCCTACAGTTTTTACTCACGACGCCCTTTTGGGTTTTCATCCGTGCCCATTCCGCTTGTGAACATACCTTTTTTTTAGACGGCCCGTAAGGTAACGCACTAACAATTGGAGATCACGACTTTCTTCGAAGGACCACATCATGTGGGGCCTGGGAAGGATGTTAATTGTTTTATGCCCGCGGATTGTATACGGTGCTCGATATGGAGACTCACCATAGGGCAATATATTAGTTTAAGGACATTTCGGTCGACTTTTAGTTTAGGGACGTTTCGGTCCAATATTCCCTTGTTTGGGACGAATATTAGTGCAAGGACATTTCGATCCAACATAGTTTTGGGAAGTTTCGGTCCAGCATTCCCGTGTTTAGGACGAACATTAGTTTAGGGACATCTCAGTACAATATTATTTTAGGGACGTGTTGGTCCAGCATTCTTGTGTTTGGGACGAATATTATTTGTCATCACTTTTAGAGTTTTGACTCAAGAAGATAGCGAGCGGACACAAGCGTCGTCATCTATCATTGACCAAAATCACGAATCTTCAGGTGTAGTATTTTTTGAGAAATCGACCGTTTATCGGCTGGAACGGCCTTTCGCCATGCATATCAGTGAGTAGATAAGCTCCACCTTGGTAGATCTTATCTATGATGTGCGTTCCTTCATAGTTTGTCTCGAACTTCCTTCGTTTTGCAAGATTTGGAATCATTACTCTTTTGACAACAAGCACGAGTTCGCCTTGATGGAATGTTCTCACCCTGGTTATTCTTTCATATGACCGTGTCATCCTTGCCTTATAAGCCTCCACGTTTTGCTATGCTTTAAGGTGGGTTTCGTCGAGAGTATTGAGTTCCTCAAGCCGAAGATGATCATTTTTTTCATCCGTTAGCTCGTATTGAACTGCTACTCGTAGTGAGGGGAGCTCTATCTACAATGGGAGTACTACTTTAGCGCCAAACACCAATGTGTATGGTGTTGTATTTTTAGCCATCTTGAAAGTTGTTCGGTACGCCCAAAAAGTTTCATGTGGCCTCTCGTGCCAGTCCTTTTTGTTTTTAGACACCGTCTTTTTTATAATCTTGGTCAAGGTTTTGTTGAATGCTTTAAGTAGACCGTTGGCCCGAGGATTATAGACTGAGGAGTATCTCCAGTCTATATTGTGCTACTGTACGAAGCGACTTATTTTATGGTTTCTATAGGCAGGTCCATTATCCAGGATGATCCGTCGCAGAGTTCCGAATGTTGGGTTACGGCAGCGCCCTGGCCATCAATTCATGACAAAATGCGGAACAAAAATTTATAAAGCTTGGCGCTACCACAACGAATTACCCGGATCTACCCATAAGCACTAGATAACAAAACATGCAAAGGAGTTAGAATGGTTCTACCGAATATATCTGTGTCCTTCGGTCTTCAACCATCATCCCAAGATCATAGGGGCTTCCTTGATCAAGCTTGATCTCCGGTCTCCCTCCATCGAAGATGATCCACCCGAGTGTCTATGCAACGAGCTCCAACCCCATATCCGAGGCAACTAGGGCATCTAGATCGCTATACTAGATACCGTAGATGAAGTAGAGAGTGATGAAGGATTAATTTGTCTCAAGACACCCAAGGATTCTCAACTCATTAGAGGGTTTGGGTGGAGTTAGAGGAAGAAGAAGATGCCATGAGAATGAGGTGTTGAGAGCAACTCAAGAGAGAGAAAAAGAAATGAATAATGGCTTGTGCTTTTGTTTGTTGTGTGAGTGTGATAAGAAATAATGGAGCCATCACATTAATGTCCATGCTCCAAAATATCTTAGTCAACAAAAAATATCTCAAGTCAACATAATCTCACAACAAACAAAAACCCTAAGCATGCCAGAATAGTAACAATGGGTCACTAATTAGCCATGCCACAAAAATGCAATAAGCACCTCATCCTACACCTCAATAACCTTTTAGTCCAAAAAGGTCTAAACCATGATGAGGTGTAATCTTCTAAAAGTAATCTCGTAATAAATTACAAGAATAACACTCATCCGTATATACATACCCGCATCCGTATTTCGAAGAATACGAATACTGAGAGACGAATATAATCCAACAAATATAATAGTACGATCCGGCTTAAACCAAAGCCCACTAGTATTATCCGTCCGAACATCACGCGTGCACAAGTAAACGTATGGGATCAAACCGTGCCGTAAAACCATACAGCCTCTACATCGTTTCGCTAGAAACAGGGAAACCCACTGTGTGGGACTCTAAAGACCCGTCAATACGTTAGCAGTGGGTTTAACCACAAGCACGTCAGCGGCAATAGCTGTACGTAACGGCTACCCAGGTATTGAGGGAAAGGGTGGCCGACGAGCAAAATCATCCTGAAACCCCACTGAGCCTGACAGTGACAATATCCGTACAGTCCGGTCCGTTCGTCTATAAGTATCGCATATCGAGTCTAGGGGTGGATAAAGTCAGATCCCTAATAACACGACATTTAGTGTCGGTATGAAGCCCATAACCACATGAGAAACTACCGATCCTAGATCAGTAATTCTCGACTACCTTGGCCAAGAATTTCTGGTGATGGCCACCCGTGCACACCGCGACATCAACCCCCAATACCGGAAGAGACGAATCCCCTGACGATCCGCTCACTACCTCCATTTGGCTCGGGACTGTACCCAACTAAAACCTGTTTGCACGACTCCTTTGAACCGTGGTAGGGTAGTAATCAAAGAACAGTGGGAACTCACACGAGACAAATGACGATCTTAGGTCGATAGACTAACCTGTACACATGTCACCAGGGAACTGCTATCTGACAATAGGTATAATACCAACTAGCAATTTCCCGGCGAGTCCGTCCAGTGTACTCATGACCCAATGAGCACCTGTATACATCTTAGGTGAACACTAACACCAATAGCTTGTGAGACCGGCCACCGCCCCTCGTCGGGGTCTCGATCAATATACATTAGTCTACTCTCGGAGTATCGATGCCCAGTCTCGAAACTCCCACGGCTAAGGACATTTTAAGGATGTGCTTATAGACTACCTAGCTCCCACGTATATGATCGCCATCATAATGCTGGTAGTCAAGCAAGAATCATATGGGCTCAATCAATATGTAAAAGTGATCTGTAATGTCACCTGAAGCATGTACACGATGATAAAGGTAAACCAGATAGCATACTATCATCTCGAGTAAGACTGTTCTACCTGTATAGATCCTCCCTCAATCATTGCAATCATGTGCCTGCGATCTAATAATTGACTTGAGGGCACTATAGCCAACAATCTCCCACTTGCACTTAAGGCCAATTGTTGCGGTGTCACATACTCACAGCCCGTGTGATACCGAACACCCAACATCTCTACTAATCAGTTTCACAAAGCTTGTTTGTAAAACTATCGCGTTCGAGAAATAGCCTCAGTGAGTGGATCCGCTCCAATGTTTCTTTCTATGTCTCTTTTTATCTCAAGCTCGCGGAGAAAACCATCTCCCGAAATGAGCAATACCTGTCTTAGAATATGTCTGGATATCTAATGGGACCCAGTTCATAATTGAACTCCAAATCCAGCAAACATCTTGGACGGTATCGACATCTGAATTTAATCAGTATCCTACGCCATGCTTCCCTCAGTATCCGCTTGGACCACCTGTCCAAACTGATGCCCTTTCAGAAGAGGGGAAACTATAACTCTGACAGTCACTCTGTCATCCAGGTAACCTTGGAAGCCTGGAAGGAGGCTATCGTTGCCATATCCCTAGAACATCCACTTATGTTCATAAACAGCTTCCGAACGTTTCTCTAGGCTTGGATTAATATAAACTTATTGCAACTAGTGCAAAAACAATATCTGGTGTGGTACTTGACATCTCATGATTGACTCAATTGCCCAAGCAAGTGATATGCCAATCATGCACATCCTTCTCCCCTTTAGTCTATAAGACATCTTTAGAGAGGGTTACTCCATCACCCGCAGGTACACCACCATACCAGGAGTCGTCCATTCTAAAACACCTTTAGAATAGTGCCAAAGTACCCAGATTAGGAAACTACCCAAATCTAGATCTAAAACCATAAAACTAGTTACTAGAATGCCTGATATATTATCCATATCCAATATGGAGAAACCACTGTGTGAAAACCACAGTATAACTGATTGTAGTATAAGAATTTCACTTCTTATAAAGTGCATGTCATCAAAATACAAGGACATCACACCCTACTACCTTCTTAACAGATCCATCTCCTATTCTGATGAAGTCAAAGCCTATGACTGTCACATCAAAAATAGATGATCTATCTCTGCTATACCTGCTTTAGTCTATAAATAGACACAAGCTACTTGTCTACTATGCTTCCGCTGCAGCACTGACTATAACAACTCTCTGGCAGAGTCATATATACGTGTACTTCTAAAGCTAGTTTATAACGACGCTATACTCATCCTCCTGCCGGGTCATATAGTCTAGAACAGTAGTAATAGCAAGTCAGGATAAACAAAAACCTCTCTGTCACCGTCTTTGAGGATACCGAAGTACCTCTCGGGCGCCTGAGATTACCCACCATATCTGCGGAGTAGCTAATGGAATGTCAAACCCGATTAAATGTTTAGGTTCTATTAAATTTTCAGTAATCGTTTGTGGTTCTAGAATCACTTCCAGTTCTACCATACTCCCACTATTGTTTTCTGAAAAAAGTCCATTTTGCTAAAACTGTGGCGAGCCAAGAATAATATCACTATTGATCTTCCAGATGGTAGAAAGTTACCCCTCGTCATAACCCAGGATAACCCACAAACTGCCATTACTGAAACGTGCCTTGAGTATGTCCACAGTCTGGTTATAAGCATAAGCCGGACAACTGCATATATCTTAACATCGTTAAGATATGAACCATTATATATACAATATAGAAACAGAGGCACTAATTTAATTGGAACCAGATTAAAATCATGCAGCTGTCTACAGTGCATGTCAACTAAATGGAGAGAGAGGCCGATCGGCATTACTCAACTAGGAGTCCATCAAGATATGAGTAACCTGAAAGAGAAGGAAGTTCTCAAAACCGTTACTATCAACTGAATAACAAACACAAGTATCTACATTTTCGATCACCTTGAAGAATCCCGATACTTGCAACACATGGTTCTCTACTTTATTCTTGTACCTATAACATCTCAAAACTTGGACCTTGTATTTCTACGAAATATTTGTCTAAAAACTAAAGAAGTCACAAGTAAACAGAATATAGTACGAGTAGCAACCCTTTTGTCCTAATGGACACTGGACAATATACAATACTTTGTATAAGTCCCCTGAGTTCAATAACTCAAACCATGTACGTCGTAGGTTGAAAACTGTACTATGGTTAAGAAGAATTACACCGTTGTTGAATGCTCCTTACCCAATCACCAACTGATATAAGTAAATGTCATAGACATAATTTCAAAAAGTTATATCTCACTTTATAAAATAAACGTACAGATATATCAGTTTGAAACTGGTGCATAACTACGGATATTCAAAACCAAATATTTGCCATTCGGCAAAAAACCCAGGTGATTTCCTCAAATATCACCAATTACAACGAATTCCGATATAATAAGGATATAATCACTTAATTCCCATTATCTTACTCCCACTCATCATCAGTAATAGCATACAGATGTGAGAATCAAACCTGGTAAATACATACCCTGGAGTAAGAATCTAATTGGGAAATCAGTTTTCAACTAACAACTCACAGTGAAACTGAAACATGAAAATGTTTCCAAGGGGTATCCGGGTATTCCTAGTAATGCCTCTTCCACTATCCAGATTCATGACTGCAACCGTATATTTCCTTGCCATCTCTCCAATCCCTTTATTTGACTTTACTTATTACCTTCTGTACACCGTACTTAGGCTAAATGGTTTTCTTCCTTCCCTACCTTTTGGCACCAGCCTAAAGTTTGGAAGAAGACTATCCAATAAGTGTAATAGGTGTACTCTCCTATACCTAGGAGCCCTCGCAACCCGAGAGAAGGTAAAAGGAAAAAAATAACTGAATAATCCTTATTTATTTTTCCTGAACCAGAAACTATCCTCGAACTGGAACAAGTTCCTTCGAGTTTGTATGTGACTATACGATGGCGTATCCAATAAATGTGGGTCTTCTTAGTGATACGGAATGTTTCGAAGAAATGCAAAGGTGAAGTAAGAGTGGCGATGATATACGCGGTTTCGTTGTGAATGATAGCAGTCGCATTTTACTTTGCCCTCTTTCTAATCTTTTTATTTGTCTTTACTTATTACTTTCTGCACACCACACTTAGGCTAATTGGTTTTCTTCTTTCCCCATCCTTTGGCACCAGCTTAAGGTTTGGAAGGAGACTATCCAATAAGCTCAATAGGTGTACCCTCTCCTAATCCTAGGAGCCCTCACATCTTGGGAGAAGGTAAGATGAAAAGACAACTGAATATTCCTATTCAATTTCTCCAGAACCGAAAACAATTCTGGAATCTGAAACAAGTTTCTTCGAGTTCGTATGTAACTATACGATGGTCATATCCAATAACTGTCGATCCTCGTAGTGATACGGAATATTCCGGAGAAAAGCAAAGGGTAAAAGTAGGAGTGGCAATGAAGTATGCAACTCTGATAATGCAAAAGCCAATGTGTTTTAAGAAGGTTCGGTTAATTTGGTTCATGAGTTCTAGTCTAGGGTCGGTCCGTGGTCGCTGCCAAAGAGAGAGAGAAAAGAAACACTCAGCCTACACTCTAACCTAGATCAGAATGGTTAATCACTTTATCTAATCAGGATGTCTCCCACTGTATCCTCAAATTCTCCTCCAAACCCAAAAAGAAGAATTAGTCAGGATCATCTAAAATCTCCCGAGGAGTAAACCAATTAATCGGTGGGAATCGGGATCCAACTATCATCGTATGATAAGTTGATGGAAGCCACTAAAGTAGTCACACTCCAGAAGGTATGCGCATGCCTGGCAAGTTTCAGTTTCTTTAGAAACTCCCGATGTCATTTCTGCCCCATGCTCTTATGACCTTGACGAAGGCCAACATATCATAAGTCACATGTAAAGTTCTACCCGTCATTGTCCAGGTTAATTTGAACCCACCCGTACATACCCTTGACGAAGGCCAATATAGTTGTACGACTGTCCCTAACCAACGCATCTATCTATGCAACAAAAAAATAACAAATAACTACCATACACTATGCCTTGACGAAGGCCAACATATATAGCGTGAATACTAAGTGCTACCCATCTGAAATGACGGAGGGCTATAAATGGTTTTTGGCGAAAAACCTTTAACGTAATGAACTTGATATCGTTGAAGAAACCTGGTAGCTTTACAAATATATAGCGGCGAAAACCTTTGCTAAAGAGGTCACTCCCGGTGAAGGGATCTCGGCTCTTTCCTTGTCGAATGGGGTGGATGATATTCCCAACTGAATACCTCGATGAAAAGCAAAAAAGTAATCGACTATAGTGAAGTTATTACCCTGATGCAAACTTCTGCCCAAGAGATCACTCCCGGTGAAGGGATCTCGGCTCTTGCCTCGTCCAATGAGGTGCTGGATATTCATAACCTAATACCGCTGTGCAAAACAAAAGAAAACGTCTTTGTAATAACAACTTTTGAAAATTGTTCCAACAACATCATAGGTTTGTTTTCCTTACATTGATCAGAATCAACACGGTCCCATCAATTAATCACACCAGAAAAGAACGAAAATATGATGTACGTATCTGCCATCCGCATTCGCCACCGGGCCCCGTCATCACCCGTTAGGGTACTTAACTAACGACAAAGCGAGGGCTGGACTAGCGTGGGTGCAAAACATATACAACATCTACTAGTATATATATAAATATATATATATATAACAATCGTCTCAGGCATGATATAAAGCAACATCACAGAATCTCAGCCAATAACACAGAGTGGTGGATAATCCTGGAGCCTCGGGTTTCACTTGAGCCACAAATGAGACCCGACGTTCCCTGTCGTGTGGATAGCCTGTGCAATGAAAACCTAGACCCCTACGAGTGCGGCAAGTTACTCGCCAATCCCAGAAGTGAGGCAACCCCAATCAACAACGTGAATGGGCCACCCAGCACTTCACGGAATCTGGTAACTTGGGCACCTCTCCGTGGGTCAACCTATACCCCCTACGAATGCGGTGAATAGCCCGCCAATTCTAAAGTAAGGTCCCCTCCATCTCAACGCCATGAGATTCGGACCCATTGCCCTCCTAACCGTGCTCTCTACCATGGGGTAATCCTAATACAAGAAAGAAAATAATATGTATAAGGGTGACATCGATCTAAACCCGGTCGTGCCCCAAAAAATAATATACAAATTGGCAGTGACGGCAGTCCACATGTCGGACGCTCTCCCCGCAATATCAAATATACAAATGAAACTAAACTGTACTACCATTACACCCAAGCTATCCACCACGGCGATCCAACCACAACCATAGCACAACACAGAACATTAACGTGAATGTCTCGTTCGCAAACCCGTCTAAAAGTCATATAGAAATTAAACGAGTTGTACCACTCTAATGATATTCACGGTCGCAGATAGTAATGTTCGTACTGAAAACCACGACATTAGAATTCCGCACACAATTAGCAAACTAAACCAATTTCAGAAACCATGAAAAAACAGTGAGCTAAAGTTCCAAAAACCCACCGTTTAAAGCCAATTCGGAAGTCCAAATCAAAACGAAACGTGCCCGAACTTTCGCAGGGAGTTAGAGCACGAAATTAACTTTGAGTTGGGGGGCCTAGAGGGGGTACCCCACCCCCGAGGCCACCACGAGGTGGCCAGGGGGTGAGGCAGGGGCAGTTTCATGTCCCCACCACCAAGACCACCTTGTGGTGGTCTTGGGGAGTGGGCCCACCGTTCGGTCTGCCCTGGTGATTCCTCGGGGTGCCCATGAACCACCCTACGGATTCTCAGTTCAAACCGTGAGCCCGCGGGGTGTGCAAATATCTCAAAATTTCTGTTTTTGGAACCGTTTTTGTCGGCGGTTTTTGCACGACAAAAACGGCAGATTTCTAATGTCGCAATGAGTTAACTAAGGCTTATGGAGTGGCTCTGATACCATGTTGGGTTATGGAAGCACCCCGGCCATCAATCCGTGACCAAATGTGGAATAAAAATTTATAAGACATTGCGCTACCACAACCAATTACCCGGATATACCCATATGTAGGGTTCCTAGGCACTCTCAAGAGGTCTCACAAGGCATCAACCATGCCCGTTTCAAATTTTACGGTGCCGAGAAACCCTAGACTAGATCGTTAACTAGATTTTAGGCGAAACAATGAAACTAGTTTACAACTAAACTAAAAGAACGGAAATACAACCTTTGGAGATCCGTTTCTCCACCTCCATAGCTCCGCAATGAAGTCTCCTCGTTGTCCAAATGGAAACCCGGGCTCTAGCGTCGGCTTCATCGGAGAAATGGGCGGGCAAGGTGTTAGTTATATGTGTACCCTAGAGGCCATTACTGTACATGCGATGTATATTGTAGTGGATGCTTGGACATATATAGGGAGGACTTTCTTGCTCGACATGATAGTACGCTATCTGGTTGTACTTTATCTTAACATGTACTCTGATTGTCTCTTTTGTTACATGTTGATAAAGCCCTTAGGATTTGTACTCGACTACTGGGACTATGATGAGATCATACTAGTGGGGCCACGGTAGTCTATGATTACATCCTATAACTGTTCCTAGTCGAGGGTGTGTCGAGACAGGGCATCGATACACCAGAGTAGACTAGCGTATACGCATCTTGACCCATATGATGGGCGATGGATGATCCCATATCCATCGGTGTTTGACATCAAGGATGGTGTACGGGTGCTCAGTGGAGACTGGGTACACTGAACGGACTCGCCGAGAACTCCTAGATGGTATATATACCTATTGTCAGATAGCAGTTCTCTGGTGACACTTGTACAGGTTAGTCTGTAGACCCGAGATCGTCATAGAGTCTTGTGTGATTCCCACTGTACTTTGATTTCCTCCCTACCACGGCTCTACTGAGTTGTGCAAACAGGTGGATTTTGGGTACAGTCCCGAATCATATGGAGACAGTGAGCGATAGGAGGGGTTTCGTCTCTCCCGGTAAAGGGAGTTGATGTCGCGCTATTTTTGATCGGCTATAACACCTAAATCCCTGGCCAGGGTTCTCAAGGTTTACTGATAAGTGTTATCAGTAGTTCCTCGACCTGTTATGAGCCATAAATCAACATGACTTATAAAGTTACTGGGGTCTGACATTTACCACCCCTAGACTTCATATGCGACGTATCAGACGAAGAGACCGGACTGTACGGTAAGTGTTGCTTACAGGCTCGTAAGGGTTGTGATGAGTTCGCTCGTCGGCCACCTTTTCGTCATGTACCTGGGTAGCCGTTACGTACAGCTAGTGACACTGACGTGCTTCTGGTTAAACCCATTGCCAGCGTACTGACGAGTCTTTAGAGTCCCACATAGAGGGTTCCCTCGTTCAGGCAAAAGATGTAGAAACCGTAAGTTGTTACGGCAGCCGTAAAGTGTTGCGGCAGGTTTTCGATTATGTTCGTGTAATTGTTACAGGAATAATAATCGGAAGAATAATACTGGACGGATACCAGTATTATATTATTGGATTAATGGTATTCGTATTTTTCGGAATTCGGATGCGGGTATATAGTATACGGTATACGGTATACGGAGGAGGGGTATTTTTGTAATTGTTACAAAATACCTTCTAGAAGATGCCACCTCATAATGACATAATTATGACATCATTTATTTTGTGAAAATAAATAAATGAGGTGTAAATTAAAAGGTATAAGCATGATAGCATGGTTGTTGAAGTGGATGTACTATTAATGCATGATACTTCTTTCATAATACATGCTTTAGTTAGTGCTAAATTCTTTTTCCATCATGCTTGAACTTTTTAATTATAAATGCAATTATTCTCTCCTCAATTTCTTCTTATAAATACCTTCACATGAGATGTGAAATCAAGGAATTCAAATCCTACACAAAATTATGATAAGTGTATCATAACAAGTATAAGAAGAGAGAAAGAAAAATGATGGTAATCATTCTTCCTAGCTTTAACCCTCACATGAGATGTGAATCCAAAGCTCAGGATTTCAAGTTAATCCAATACAATTATCTCTACATCATCCTAGTGACCTCTTTTAGCAAATTTGGTCTCTCGGTTAAACTCTTGAGAAGAGTTTCAAGCTTGCACGAAAATTCTCAGGTGGATCATCTAGGTCTTCGGTGGCCGGAGATCGAAGACATCGGCAACATCTTAACGAGCCAAGGAGTCCACAAAAGAGGAGAAAGGAGCAAAGGAGTTGCATCAAAGAGAAGACCCGAAGGACCGTATCATCAAGGTATAATCCCTAACATAGTAGATAAGATCTCTAGTTAGGGTATACTAGTTGTGGTTTAGACAAGATCTTCGGTTAAGTGCGTGTTGTATGCAAAGAAATTTTTTGTTCATCGCTTCCGCCGCGCCACAAGAGTTGTGGGAGCATGCAACACTAACCAACAGTGGTATCAGAGCCTAACTAAACCACAACTAGATGTTAGCCAAAAGTTAGAAGCTCGATCGACAGTTTTTTCTCCCGAAAACTCGTATTCTGCCCTTGCTGCTGTCAGTTTTTGAAAGTGTTCCAAAACAAATTTGACATATCTTAAAAATACATGCAGGGATTTATAAGATCACTGTAGAAAACCGGAGTCCCAACTCGCCAAGACTGCCGCGCTTCCGCGGCCGAGTCAAAGCGGAGTTGACTCGGTTTGCTACAGTAATCCTATATTTAGTAAATATGTTTTCTGGGATATGTTGATTTTTACAAAGGTGTTTGTACAGAGACATGTCAAGTGTTGGCATGGTTGTAAAAATTATCGATCGAAATTCTAAAGTGCTTGGCTAATCGAGTTTTCTTTTTTGTTATATGTGTTTGAAACGTCCGCTAATTGCTATATGACGATTCGTGGGGGTTGCACATATGGATATCATGAGATGGTATGTGTATATGAATGTGTTGGATCGTTGTGATGAATGGCCGGGGGGTGTGAGAAGAGTGTTTTTTCCTTTTCTATCATTCCATGTAATTTGTAAAAAGCAATGTTATATTGTATAATTTCTTTTTACTGTTTTTGCTCCTAGGATAGACCCAAGATGGGGTGCACAAACTACCGGGTTCTCCAAGTGCCGAGTAGCCTACTCAATTGTTGAGGAAGGTTGCTACACTTCAGGAATTTGGCGGGTAGTTTGCCGCACCCGTAGGGGTTTAGGGGAGGTTTTGGCTATTCATCACGACCGTGGAACCCGTTTTTTCATTAAGGGCTTGAATGAAATACGGAATTCCTAGTATATCTAATGCATTCATCTGTGATCTGAAATGGTTATATTTATATATATGAGATATATAATAAACGTTGCTTATGTTTTGCACCCGCGCTAGTCCAGCCCCCGCTCTGCCGTTAGTTAAGTAACCTAACGGTGCATGACGGGGCCCAGTGGCAAATGCGGATGTCATAAGCGTACGTTCTATTTGCGTTTCTTTTCTGTGATGTTTGGAAAACGTAAAAGATAGGAAACGTAAATGATGGGACCACATTAATGTGATTAATGTTAAAAGAAAGAAACCTAAAGATGTTGTAGAATCAAACTTTTTGAAAAAGGGTAACTCTAGCTTTTGTTTTGCATAGTGGTATTCTTAAATATCCCGCACCTCATTCGATGAGGAAAGGGCCGAGATCCCTTCACCGGGAGTGACCCCTTTAGCGAAACTGGAAAATGTTACAAAGAACTCGAATTGATTTTATAGTTGATCTAACTTTGCTTTGCATCGTGGTATTTATATATCCAGCACCTTATTCGATAAGGAAAGAGCCGAGATCCCTTCACCGGGAGTGACCTCTTTAGCAAAATTAGAAAGATACTACAAAACCATTCGATTTTTAAAAACTGGAGCTTAAACCACTCCTTCCCACTTGATTCTACAACGATATCAAGTTCAAAACGTTAAAGGTTTTCATAAAAACCATCCGTTGCCCTCCGTCATTTTAGGAAGCAGAGTACTTAGTATTCGTGCTACGTATGTCGACCATAGCCGAGGCGTAGTGTACGGTAGCTAAGTGATGTATTCCTACAAAGCATATGATGCGATTAGTTAGGACATTCATGTGATTATGTTGATCATAGTCAAGGGTCATATGGGTGGGTCTGGCTAATCACGAAATGACGGGTAGAACTTGGCTAGTACTTATGATATGTTGACCATAGCCAAGGTCATAAGTGACTAGGGGTAAAAACCATATCGGGAATTTCACGAGTTGAAATTTGCAATGAGATTGCATACCTTCTATATGATAGTTGGATCCCGATCCCGCTGCGAGTAAGAGTTACTCCTGGGAAAGTTTTACACAAGACAATTTGATGAAATTATAGGGTGTAATTATTCCTGGCTAATCTTACCTTTTAAGGTTTGAAAGAAGATTTGATAAAAACAGTGGGAGACATCTGGATTAGATAATAACCAATCTAATCTTGCAAGAGCATACGCTAAAGTGTTTTCTTCTCTCTCTCTCTCTCTCCAGATAGTGACCATAGCATGCCTTAATCAAGATAATAAATACGGATATATTGACTGAACCCGCTTGTTATATTGAGCTGGGGAACGATGGTCCCGCTCCGACTTATAATTGATATAAGACAGAGTAGGAAATAGGGAAATACCAGAATTCCCATGCCACCCAAACGAAGAAAGTGCATATGATGCATCTCCTTCGGGTGTGTTCATTACAAAGAACTGTTTCTCAGTATCCTCTGCATCCTGGGTATTTGATACTCGATCAGGATCCCAGATATGTAATCTGTTACATAGGGCTACAAATGGGTAGAAAAACTGAGAACGGGTAATAAGTTTCATGAGACAGAAAACGGGGCAAGTGTTGCAGCCAAGTCTGTTGGTCACTGTCACCCTGTATTAAGAATACATTGATTCTGAACAAATGCTATTAGATACCGAACCTGATATACAAAATCATATCAATCTCTTTATTAGTAAAGAAATGATAAAATTTTGTATTGATGGATAATGTTTTGAACATTTCCTATATCAAGTGTTGATCGGTTCAGGCACGTTATCTAAAAGCATAGATGTTCTAAATCAAACTACAGTTCTCAGTATACAGAACATACACAAGAGGAAGAGTTCAGAAATGAACGGATCCTTCTTGAAGCATTATAGACTAGGTCAGATCAATGCGACCCGGCTGGCTGAAGTTACATTTTAGATATATATTTAAACCAGTTTGAATTTACATCTTGTGAAACTTGCCAGTCATGTCACAAAGATTGAATGACCATAGCTCTGTTTATTGGAAACAGAGAGAGTTAGTGAACTCTTGGGATTGATACATGATGATGTATGAAAGGCCCCCTGTCTACATATGCCATGACCGGTTCCTTGTACTTCGTTACATTCTCTGATAATCTCTCAAGATTCAGACATATGTTCCTGTTGAAACATAGGTCCAAAGCTTTTGAGATATTCACAGAATATAAATTAGAAGTAGAGAACCAAAAAGAGGGTATAAGTATTATGTCCTTTGATGAGATCAAGGAGGAGAATACTTGTGCATGGAAATCCTGGACTATTCTAAAAGAGAATGAGATTCTCTCTCAGTATTACTCCTCCGTATACACCATAGCATGATGGTATATCGGGGCGGAGCAATTCCACCCTATGTGATATGGTGTGCTCCATGATGAGCACTACTGAGTTTCCTATTTTCCTTTTGGGAGTTATGCACTTGTGAAGCTGCATACCTATTGAATAGGGTTCTAATCAAATCAGGTGCCTACTACTCCATATGTGATATGGTATGGGAAGAGCCCATCTCTTAAAGATGTTAAGATTTGGGGTTGTCCGGCCTATGACTAAAAACCTAAATCCGGACAAGCTCGAGGCAAAGTCAAAACTGTAGAAGTTTGTTGGATATCCCAAGCATTAGCAAAGGAATATCTTCTACCTAACCGAGGAACAAAAGTTGTTTTGTTTCTCAGCATGCCACCTTTGTGAAAGGGAATTTCTTGTGAAGAAATTAGTGGTCATAAGGTAGAACTGGAAGGCGTTCCAGCTATACAAACTACAAAAGATGACCTAACCGAGGAACAAAAGTTGTTTTGTTTCTCAGCATGCCGTCTTTTGTGAAAAGGGAATTTCTTGTGAAGAAATTAGTGGTCATGAGGTAGAACTGGAAGGAGTTCCAGCTACAGCAAATGATTTGGTAGAACCAAAGGATTCAATAGACTCTAACGAACCTCAGCCTCTCCGCCGATCTAGTAAGGTTTCTCACCTACCTAAGAGATACTTCGGTTTCTTTATGACAGTGGGAGCGAGGATTTCATATTACCCCAGCGTATCCCGAGATCGGAAGGTGTTCCGACGGGTTGTAGTCCTCGCAAGGGGGCATGCATAGAAAATAGCTGCTGAGGGACCTTTTAGTGCCACGGCGACCCTATGGGATGGGGTTGTTGCCTGATCAAAATGGTATGACCTAACTAGTTTCGAGCAGGCCATCAGGAGTAGGACTCTGTAAGAATGGCTGGATGATTAGCGATCTGAGATAGAATCCTTATACACCAACAAAGTATGGACTTTGGTTGCTTTATCTGAAGGGTTAAATCCCCATCAGGAGCTAGTATATCTTGAGAAGATTACTTGGTGTACATGGAAAAGTTGAGACTTTCAAAGCTATGCTTAAGTCCATCCAGATCCTACTTGCCACTGCTACATACCTTGACTACGATATCTGGGGGTTGGGTGCCATGACTGCTTTTCTAAATGAAGTTTTAGAAAAGAGCGTCTATAAGTACACAGCCAGAGGGCTTCGTAGACAGTGGGAGCAGCGGAAAAGTGTGCAAGATGTTTTATGCGATAAAACAGGCATCGCGGAGTTGGAACATCTGTTTTGATGTGGTAGTCAAAGAGTTTGACTTCATCAAAATAATAGATGAACCTTGTATATACATAAAAGGTAGTTGGGAGTATGGTCGTGATCCTCGTAGAGTACATGGATGACATACTCTTGATAGGGAAGCAGTTTCCTATGCTACGCTCAGTGAATCTCCGCTTATTATAAAGATTCTCCATATAGGATCAAAGGTGATACCTCCTAAATCCAGGGTTTTGGATCTATGAGATAGATCTAAATGGATATTAGGATACTCACTAGTTGTAGTGAGATAGTATCAATTGATCCTGGGGAGAATCACAACGGAGTTGGAACATTTGTTTTGATGTGGTAGTCAAAGAGTTTGACTTCATCAAAAATGGTAGAACCTCGTGGTATGGAGTATGGTGGTGATCCTCGTAGAGTACGTGGATGACATACTCTTGATAGGAAAGAGTTTCTTATGATACACTCGGTCAATCTCCGCTTATCACAAGGATTCTCCATATAAGATCAAGGTGATACCTCCTAAATCCTGAGTTTTTGATCTATGAGATAGATCTAAATGGATGATAGGATACTCACTAGTTGTAGTGAGATAGTTTCAATCGATCCTAAGGAGAATCACTGGAAAGGTTCCAGGGTGATAAAGACGACTGAATGTCAGTCGCAGTCATTGTCTTTACCCTTAGTAGAGGGACGGTATGTTGGAAGAGTTCCAAGCTAGATACCGTGACATACTAGAAATGCAAGATACGTCATTATTAAAGATGAACTTCGTTCCTACCATTGTGTGACAATGGAGTTGTGGCTTTAGCCAAGGAACTACCGTCCCATCAGAAATCCAGATATAATTCTAAGGCAGCACCACCTGATCATGGAGATGGTTGATCTCCAGGGAGATCATGGTTAGGAGAGTAGATACAGAGGACAACAGAGCGGATCCACTCACTAAGGCTTTTTCCCAGTAGAGACTTTTATGGGATGGTTGAGTATGAGATACTTAAACCACAACTGATTGTTTGGTATGTGATACCACAACAGATGGCCCTAGTGCAAGTGGGAGATTGTTAGTTATATGTGTGCCCTAGAGGCCATTAATGTACATGCGATGTATATTGTAGTGGATGCTTGGACATATATAGGGAGGACTTTCTTGCTCGACATGATAGTACGCTATCTGGTTGTACTTTATCTTAACATGTACTCTGATTGTCTCTTTTGTTACATGTTGATAAAGCCCTTAGGATTTGTACTCGACTACTGGGACTATGATGAGATCATACTAGTGGGGCCACGGTAGTCTATAAGTACATCCTATATCTGTTCCTAGTCAAGGGTGTGTCGAGACAGGGCATCGATACACCAGAGTAGACTAGCGTATACGCATCTTGACCCATATGATGGGCGATGGATGATCCCATATCCATCGGTGTTTGACATTAAGGATGGTGTACGGGTGCTCAGTGGAGACTGGGTACACTGAACGGACTCACCGAGAACTCCTAGATGGTATATGTACCTATTGTCAGATAGCAGTTCTCTGGTGACACTTGTACAGGTTAGTCTGTAGACCCGAGATCGTCATAGAGTCTTGTGTGATTCCCACTGTACTTTGATTTCCTCCCTACCACGGCTCTACTGAGTTGTGCAAACAGGTGGATTTTGGGTACAGTCCCGAATCATATGGAGACAGTGAGCGATAGGAGGGGTTTCGTCTCTCCCGGTATAGGGAGTTGATGTCGCGCTATGTTTGATCGGCTATAACACCTAAATCCCTGGCCAGGGTTCTCGAGGTTTACTGATAAGTGTTATCAGTAGTTCCTCGACCTGTTATGAGCCATAAATCAACATGACTTATAAAGTTACTGGGGTCTGACATTTACCACCCCTAGACTTCATATGCGACGTATCAGACGAAGAGACCGGACTGTACGGTAAGTGTTGCTTACAGGCTCGTAAGGGTTGTGATGAGTTCGCTCGTCGGCCACCTTTTCGTCATGTACCTGGGTAGCCGTTACGTACAGCTAGTGCCACTGACGTACTTGTGGTTAAACCCATTGCCAGCGTACTGACGAGTCTTTAGAGTCCCACATAGAGGGTTCCCTCGTTCAGGCAAAAGATGTAGAAACCGTATGTTGTTACGGCAGCCGTAAAGTGTTGCGGCAGGTTTTCGATTATGTTCGTGTAATTGTTACAGGAATAATAATCGGAAGAATAATACTGGACGGATACCGGTATTATATTATTGGATTAATGGTATTCGTATTTTTCGGAATTCGGATGCAGGTATACAGTATACGGTATACGGTATACGCAGGAGGGGTATTTTTGTAATTGTTACAAAATACCTTCTAGAAGATGCCACCTCATAATGAAATAATTATGACATCATTTATTTTCTGAAAATAAATAAATGAGGTGTAAATTAAAAGGTATAAGCATGATAGCATGCTTGTTGAAGTGGATGTACTATTAATGCATGATACTTCTTTCATAATACATGCTTTAGTTAGTGCTAAATTCTTTTTCCATCATGCTTGAACTTTTTAATTATAAATGCTTTTATTCACTCCTCCATTTCTTCTTATAAATACCTTCACATGAGATGTGAAATCAAGGAATTCAAATCCTACACAAAATTATGATAAGTGTATCATAACAAGTATAAGAAGAGAGAAAGAAAAATGATGGTGATCATTCTTCCTAACTTTAACCCTCACATGAGATGTGAATCCAAAGCTTAGGATTTCAAGTTAATCCAATACAATTATCTCTACATCATCCTAGTGACCTCTTTTAGCAAATTTGGTCTCTCGGTTAAACTCTTGAGAAGAGTTTCAAGCTTGCACGAAAATTCTCCGGTGGATCATCTAGGTCTTCGGTGGCCGGAGATCGAAGACATCGGCAACATCTTAACGAGCCAAGGAGTCCACAAAAGAGGAGAAAGGAGAAAAGGAGTTGCATCAAAGAGAAGACCCGAAGGACCGTATCATCAAGGTATAATCCCTAACATAGTAGATAAGATCTCTAGTTAGGGTATACTAGTTGTGGTTTAGACAAGATCTTCGGTTAAGTGCGTGTTGTATGCAAAGAAATTTTTTGTTCATCGCTTCCGCCGCGCCACAAGAGTTGTGGGAGCATGCAACACTAACCAACACAAGGTGGTCGGCTTCGTGCCGAAGATGATCTACGTCGAGGCATCACTAGATCAAGCTCCTACTTCACCAAGTCATGAAACTTGTGAAGAGAACACACTCTACTACTTGGCAAGAGGTAGAGGATGAAGAAATAGGAAGTGGGTAGACTTTAAAATTGGATTTCTCACTCATTTCATCAATCCACCATTGATGAAGTCAAGCTTCTTCATGTGTAGAAGAAGAAGAAGAAGAAGAAGATGAAGATGATATGATAAGTATTATGATAAGAATAAGAATAGAAAAGAAAATGAATTCTTATCATAATTGTAACCATGGTAAAGTATAGAGAGCTAACTATAGTTCAATGAATGGTTAGGGTTAATGAGATGAAGACAAAAGGTTTCTTTGGTCAAAGCTTCATGAAGCTTCAACAAGCTTCATGAAGAAAAGCAACCTTTTGTTTTCTTTATCTCTTATCTTTTTAATACAAATTAAAAGATAAAAGAATTAATAAATATATCAAAACCCTAACCATTTACTTAACTAAGGTTTAACTCTTTACACAAACCCTAGCAATCATATATCATCAAACATGATACAATCAAGTGCACAAAATATATCACAAATACAATGTGCACAGGCGAGTGAGAAAATCCATCTTAAGTAAACCGATACTAGTTATTGCAAAGTAATATATCAAATATATAATTATTCATTAAATCATTAAATCAACACTTGATTCAATGATCCGGTCATGTTGAACATAACCGACTAGTATTCAATGTATCGACTTATCGAATCAACGCTTGAATCGATAACTAGGTTATATAGCATACAACCATTCAATACATTCATCGCGAGAATGGAATACGGTATCACATACACGCATTATTCTCGGTCCCGCACATATCTCATATGCACTCCTATTTCGTTTCGCTTGAGCCAGGAAACCTCTGTGTAGGACTCTAAAGACTCGTCAATACGCCGGCGGCAGGTGATGATCATATCAAACACCTACAAGCCGCAAGCGGTCTGCTAAATGTAACGGCCACCCGGGTATTGAGCGATCAGAAGATCGACGAGCAAGCCCGCTCACACTCCAGTGAATCCAACCAGTAACACTACCATACAGTCCGGTCTGATCGTCTGATATGTCGCATATCTCGCCTAGGGGTGGTAAACGTCAGACCCCAATAGCTCGATAAGTCGTGTTGATATGAGGTCTATAACAGTTCGAGAAACTACTGGTAACACTTACCAGTATATCTCAGCAACCCTGGCCAGGGATTCCCGGTTATAGCCAATCGAACACAGCGCAACATCAACTCCCTATACCGGGAGAGACGAATCCCCTCCTATCGCTCATTGCCTCCATGTGATTCGGGGCTGTACCCAAAAACCACCGTTTTGCACGCCCTCTTGGACGTGGTAAGATGGAAATCAAAGCACAGTGGGAACCACACACGACTCTATGACGATCTCGGGTCAACAGACTACTCTGTACCAGTGTCACCAGAGAACTGCCATCTGACGTAAGGTATAATACCATCTGGGAGTTCTCGGCGAGTCCGTCCAGTGTACCCAGTCTCCACTGAGCACCCGTATATCATCTCTGATGTCAAACACCAATGGATATGGGATCATCCATCGCCCATCTGTATAGGTCGAGAAGGCATACGCTAGTCTACTCTGGTATATCGATGCCCCGTCTCGATACACCCACGACTAGGGACCTTGAAGGATGTACTTATGGACTGCCATGTCCCCACTAGTATGATCCGCATCATAGTCCATGTAGTCAAGTACACATCCTAAGGGCTTTACCAACATGTAACAGAGAGACATTCAGTGTACACGTTAAGGTAATGATTAACCAGATAGCATACTATCATGTCGAGCAAGAAAGTCCTCCCTATATATGTCCCAGCATCCACTACAATATACATCCTATGTACAGTAATGGCCTCTAGGGCATACATATAACTAACACCATAAACCCTAGATAACAAAAGATGCAAAGGAGATATAATGGTTATACCGAATAGATCCGTGTCCTTCATTCTTCAACCATCATCACAAGCTCCTAGGGGCTTTCTTGATCAAGCTTGATCTCCGGTCTCCCTCCATCGAAGATGATCCACCCGAGAGTCTATGCAACGAGCTCCAAGCTCATATCCGAGCCAACTAGGGCACCTAGATCGCTACTCTAGATACCGTAGATAAAGTAGAGAGTGATGAAGGATTAATTTGTCTCAAGACACCTAAGGATTCTTAACTCATGAGAGGGTTTGGGTGGAGCTAGAAGAAGAAGAAGATGCCATGAGAATGTGGTGTTGAGAGCAACTCAAGAGAAAGAAAAAGAAATGAATAATGGCTTGTGTTTTTGTTTGTTTTGTGAGTGTGATAAGAAATAATGGAGCCATCATATAAATGTCCATGTCTCTAAAATATCTTAGTCAACAAAAAATATCTCAAGTCAATATAATCTCACAACAAACAAAAACTCTAAGCATGCTAGAATAGTAACCATGGGTCACTAATTAGCCATGCCACAAAAATGCAATAAACACCTTATCCTACACCTCAATAACCTTTTAATTCAGAAAGGTCTAAACCATGATGAGGTGTAATCTTCTTAAAGTAATATTGTAATAAATTACAAGAATACCATTCATCCGTATATACATACCCGCATCCGTATTCCGAAGAATATGAATACTAAGAGACGAAAATAATCCAACAAATATAATACTAGGATCCGGCTTAAACCAAAGCCCACTAATATTATCCGTCCAAACATCATGCGTACACAAGTAAACATATGTGATCGAACCCTGCCATAAAACCATACAACCTCTACATCGTTTCGCTCGAAACAGGGAAACCCTCTGTGTTGGACTCTAAAGACTCGTCAATACGCTGGCAGTGGATTTAACCATAAGCACGTCAGCGACACTAGCTGTACGTAACGGCTACCCAGGTATTGAGCGAAAGGGTGGCCGACGAGCAAACTCATCCTGAAACCCTACTGAGCCTAACAGTGACAATATCCGTACAGTCTGGTCCATTCGTCTATGAGTATCGCATATCGAGTCTAGGGGGTGGATAAAGTCAGAACCCTAATAACACGACATTTAGTGTTAGTATGAAGCCGATCACCTGAGAAACTACAGATCCTAGATCCGTAATTCTCAACTACCTTGGCCATGGATTTCTAGTGATGGCCACCCATGCATACCGCGACATCTACCACAAATACCGAGAGAGACGAATCCCCTGACGATCCGCTCACTGCCTCCATGTGGATCGGGACTGTACCCAACTAAAACCTGTTTGCACGACTCCTTTGAACCGTGGTATGGTAGTAATCTAAGCACAATGGGAACTCACACGAGATAAATGACGATCTCAGGTCGATAGATTAACCTGTACACATGTCACCAGGGAACTGCTATCTGACAATAGGTTAATACGAACTAGAAGGTTCCCGGAGAGTCCGTCCGGTGTACTCAAAACCCAATGAGCACCTTTATACATCTTAGGTGAACAAACTAACACCAATGGCTTATGAGACCGGCCACCACCCCTCGTCGGGGTCTCGATCAGTATACACTAGTCTACTCTCGGAGTATCGATGCACAGTCTCAAAACTCCCACGGCTAGGGACATTTTAAGGATGTGCTTATAGACTACCCAGCTCCCACGTATATGATCACCATCATAATGCTGGTAGTCAAGAAAGAATCATATGGGCTCTATCAACATGTAATAGTGATCTTTAATGTCACCTGAAGTATATACACGATGATAAAGACAAACCGATAGCATACTATCATCTCGAGTAAGACTGTTCTACCGGTATAGGTCCTCCCTCAATCATTGCAATCATGTGCCAGCGATCCAATAATTGATTTGAGGGCACTGTAGCCAACACTGAAACGGTAGATGTCATGGGAAGTGGAGGATATTTTCCGTATTCACTTCTCTTAGCGGCACTGCCTCTGCCCACTTAGAGAAGTAGTCGGTTGTTGCTAGTATATACCGATGTCCCCTCGATGACGGTGGTTCGATAGGTCCGATTATATCGGTTCACCACTTCTCAAAAATCCAGCTGGCCATTGTCGGATGCAACGGGTTTGGTTGCTGATGAATGAAGTCCTCGTGTATTTGGCATGAGTGACGTTGCTTTGCATATTCGAGGCAGTCATAAATCATCGTGGGCCAGTAAGAGCCCATCCTTTATATCTCCGGATTCATTTTTGGTCCTGCTTGATGAGAGTCGCCAAGTCCGTCGTGTACTTCTTGGACGACTTTCTTTGCTTCTTTTTGCTCTGGACATCTTAACCATACGAAGTCAAAGGATATCTTTTATAGAGTATCATTGATGAAGGTGAACGATAAAGCTCGTTTTATGAGCTGATGTCTAGACGACGCATCTTCAGACGTTCGTTGGGACTTAAAGTAGTCTATGAAGACTTCTCTCCAGTCTTCGCCCTTTTCCTCGTTCTCTATTTGGAGAACCTAGTGTTCGATTGTTTCTTTTTCCTCGAATGGTCCTATCAGGACATCCGAAGGTATATTTGCTGGCACTAGGATCCTGGGGTTTTGAACAATAATCTTTACGCCATTGAGGTCTTCGTCGGCCAATTATTTAACCAACTTGGCTAACGCATCTGCCTTGCTATTTTTCACTCGCAGTATGCTTTGTATGGTATAGGAAGAGATTTGGGTCAGCAGCTGCTGCACTCTTTCACCTTAGATTATTAGTTTTGTCTTGCATGTCTTGTAGTCGCCATTTAGTTGACAGACAATCTGCTGAGAATCTCCATATATGAGGAGGTCCTTAATTTCCATGTCGATAGCGATCTCAAGATCGGCTATTAAAGCTTCATATTTCACTTCATTATTGGTCCTGGGTTCCATCAAGGAAAGGGCGTAATGCAATATTCCTTCTTACAAGGTTACGAAGATAAGACCCACCCCGGCATTGATTATGGGAGTGTTCCTCTTTCGCCGATTCATAGAAGATGCTCCATCGAAGTAGAGTTCCCACCGAGGCTCATTTTTTTCTTTCTCCTTCTCGACTGCATCAAACGTATGTTCATCTAGCAACTCACGGTTTAAGGGAGAATCGGCTGGTATCGGGTGTTCCGTAAGGAAGTCGGCGATGGATTGTCCTTTCACTGCTTTGAGAGGTCGATACGTTATCGAGAATTCCATCAGCAGTAGGGCCCATTTGGAAAGCCTCCCCGTCAGAATGGTAACATCAGATATTTAAGAGGATCCACTTTTAATATGACATGGAGCTCATGCGCCAAGGCATAATGCTTGAACTTCATTATTACGAAGATCAGCGCCAAGCGGCACTTTTCGATGGGGGAAGTAGTTGCTTTCTACCCTAAGAGAACTTGACTTAGATAGTAAGGAGCTTTCTCCTTTCCTTGATCGTTATCTTGTGTCTATAGTGCGCATAGAGAACCTTCATGGGTCGTTGTATATAGGATAATAGGTTTTCCCTTAACCGAAGTGGCCAATACCGGCATATTTTGTAGGTATTTTTTGATTTCGTCTAATGCATTTTGGAATTTCTGATCCCAGTTGAACGATGTCCCCTTCTTCATCAGATGGCTATAGGGGCGATATTTTTCAGAGATGTTGGCTATGAACCGCCGGATATACGCAAGCTTTCTTTGGAAAGATCGCAGCTGTTTGAGGGTTCATGGCGATGGCATTTCCATGATCGTCTTGATTTTCGGAGGATCAATTTCGATACCTCAGTGACGGATGATGAAACCTAGGAATTTTCCTGAGGAGACTCCAAACACGCTCTTTAGAGGGTTCATCTTCAGATTAAACTTCCGAAGACGTGCAGACATGATCTTTAGATGTTCCCAATATTCCTCATGAGATTTTCTTTTGACTACGAGGTCATCGATATAACATTCGACGACCTAGTGTATGAGGTCATCGAATATCATTGGCATGGCTGTTTGGTATGTAGCTCCGGCGTTTTTCAAACCGAATGGCATCACCTTGTAGCAAAATACGCCTAACGGTGTCCGAAAGGCATTATGTTTTTGGTCCTCAGGATCCATTTTTATTTGGTTGTATCCTGAAGATCCCTCCATGAAGGAGAAGAGCTCGTGGGTGGATGTTATTAGTGATATATGCCCTAGAGGCCATTATTATATAGTAGGATTGTATATTACATTTTGGAAGCTTGGGATATACACGGATATAATAACAGTCTTTCTCAAAATGATAGTATGCTATCTGGTTTGATTCTATCTTAATATGTGTATATATTTCTTTTAACATATCGCTAATACATATTGATAGAGCCCTTAGGATCTTTACTTAACTACCAGTGTTGTGATGGCAGTCACACTAGTGGGGGATTGGTAGTCTATAAGCACATCTTTACACTGGTCCCTAGTCGTTGGATTATCGAGACAGGGCATTGATACTCCAGAGTAGACTTGTGTATGCGCTTCTCATCCAAGTTCGGGAGATGGCCTGTCCCAAAGCCATTGGTATGTCATACCAGAGATAGTATACAGGTGCTCATTGGGTTATGAGTTACACTGGACGGACTCGCCGGGGAACTGCAGGTTAGTATTATACCTATCGTCAGTTAGCATTTCCCGGGTGGCATGAGTACAGGTTAGTCCGCTGACTTGACATCACTATTCATCTCGAGTGTGTTCCCACTATACTTATATCACTACCCTACCACGGCTCAAATGATTCATGCAAACAGGTAGTGGTTAGGTGCAGTTCCGAAGCACTGGGAGGCAGTAGTAGTTAGATATGATTCGTCGCTCCTGGTATTGGGGGTTGATATCGCGCTGTATTCGGAAAGCCATTATACTAAGTCCCTGGCCAGGGAAAGCAAGATTTAATGGTATATACACCAGTAGTTTCTCAGGGTGTATTGGGCTCTACACCAACACGACTTATTGCACTATTAGGGGTCTGACGGTTACTACCCACTAGGCCCGATATGCGATGCTCTTAGACGAACAGACGTGTACTGGCTACACGGATGTTGTTCGGACGGATAATATTAGTGGGCTTTGGTTTAAGCCAGATTCTAGTATTATATTATTGGATTATTATTATCTCATTTTATTTGTATTTTTCGGAATACGAATACGGGTATGCATATACGGTGAAGGCATTCTTGTAATTTCACAAGAGATGCTTCTAGAAGGGGACACCTCATTATTTGGTTTATCTATTTTTAGAAATAGATTAATGAGGTGGATGTAACACTTCAGAAAATAAAATATTATTTTTGGGAATTTTTATAATTAAATAATATTATATTGAATATTTTAATATTTCGGTATAATTAAATACCGATAAATTGGGAAAAATTTTGGAAAATTATGGAAAATTCTAAAAGAGGGTGTTTTATGGAATTATGCCATTTTTAATGTTTTTAAGATTAATTATATGCTAATTTAGTGCTAATCGCGATTAAAAATCGCTAATCGCGCTTTAAGCGTATTTGGGCAAAACAAGCACCGTATCTTTTTCTACACTTGTTACATATTTTCCCATGGCTTCCTACATGTTTTTATCATGGTTGATGATTTATTTGAGAGGGGAAAAGAAAAGAAAAAGAAAAGAATTTGGATTAGAATAATAGGTATGGGTGAGAGAGAGAAAGGTGAGGTCACCTTTGACTTAGCCATCCATTAAACTCACAACCTTCATCACATTTTCCTCTCCCCTCCTTCTTCTTGCTGCTGCTGCTGCCTCCCCCTCACTCCCTCCCCTCTTCAAAACTCTCAAACTCCATGAAAAACACTTCAAAACTCAAACCCCATTTCACAAAAAAGGTGCACAAGCTCAAGAGAAGCACATTGGACCAAGAATGCAAGGATTTTGGCCACTTGGGGCAACTCAAGAATTTTCTTGAGTTGCCAAATGAGGTATTTTCTGAACCACTAGCTTAGTTTTTCCATTACTTATACCCCCATGTTAGATTTGAATCGATATCGAGTGGTTTTGTGGACTTGGGAAAAACCTAGTTAGGGTTAATGGGATTTGAGAGTGGTGATAGGTAATTAAGCTCAGTAGAGTCCACACAAACCCCCTAGTGTTAGAATTAAGACTCAAACCAGAGACTAGAAACCCCAAAACACGGATTTAGAAACCCCGACATCGGATAAATGTATGATTTGAGAGGGTATTTTGGAATCTGGAGCAACCCGGGGGCACTAGAAATGATTTTGCAATTACTCGGAGTCGTGCAGGCACCTAGGAAGCTACCACAGAGACCAGAGCCCCTAACTCCAACCCCAGGCCACAGATATATTCATTCAGGCCACAATTTGCGACCAGAGCGGGGAAATTGTAAGTCGATGTAGTACACCCCAGTACTTATGGGGAGGCGGAATTTTCAAAAACGATCAAGTTTAAAGAACGAACATCGACTAACCGCTTGAATCGAAGCTAAACAAATAATAACCGAACACATAGCTATACTAAACTATAGTGTTAAGGGATTATACCTAATGAAAACGGTCCTTCGTCTTTGTGTCCTCCTTTGTTCTCCTCGACCTTCTCTAGGTAGTAGACGATCCACCCGAGAGCAAGACACCAAGCTACACCTCTAACTTGAGGTAACTAATCAACTTTGATTGCTAATCAAAGATGAAAGGATGATATAGAGTGAAGGTAATGGATGCTTAAGTCTAACTAAACCTTTGATCTCAACACATGAGGATTAAGGATTAGTATCTTGAAGATGAGAGCTTGAGGAGAGAGAATATGAGATAAGATAATGAGAAGAGAGAGAGTGTATCATAATATATTATGAAGCATTCTTATTTAAGAATAATGAATAAAAGAAATGAATAAGCATGCTTCATAAAATATCTAGTGGTGATTCATTAGCATGAGTCATTAAGCAATAAATGTGCATTAATGAAATGAATGAATCACCACCATGACTCATAACCTCATCCAAAGTAACCTCTTTAGTCACATCTTCTAGAAGCTTCTCGTACAATTACGAGAACGCCCCTCCAATCCGCAAAAATACGAAAAAACTTTAGACTGTAAAAATCCAATAACCGGATACCAGTAACTGGCTTAAACCAAAGCCGACTGGTAAAAACTGTCCGAAAGTCGTACGCGCGTAAAAGCACGTATGCGTCCGAACCCTTTGTCGCAAAACCATGCAACCTCTATATCGTTTCGCCTGGAGTAGGAAACTCTCTGTGTGGGACTCTAGAGACTCGACTACTACGCTGGTAGTGGGTTTAACCACAGACCGCAAGCGGTACTAGCTGTACGTAAAGGTCCCCAGGTAGTTGTCGATAAGAAGGCCGATGAGAAAACCCATCCAAACTCCTACTGAGTCTGATGTGACAATCTCCATACAGTCCGGTCCGTTCGTCCAAGACTATCGCATATCGGGCCTAGGGGGGCGGCAAGCGTCAGTCCCCTAAAAGCGGTATAAGTCATGTCGGAGGGAAGCCCATTACACCCTGAGAAACTACTGGAACCTACCAGTAAATCTCGCTTGCCCTGGCCAGGGACTTTGCGTAATGGCTCTCTGACACAGCACGATATCTACTCCCAATACCGGGAGGGACGAATCCTATCTAACCGCCACTGCCTCCAAGTGCTCGGGACTGCACCCAACTGCTACCTGTTTGCACGACTCCTTTGAGCCGTGGTAGGGTAGCAATCTAAGAACAGTGGGACACACTCGAGGCGAAGTAGCAGTGTCAAGTCTGCGGACTACGCTGTACTCATGTCACCTGGGAACTGTTTACTGACGACTGGTATCAAACCAACCAACAGTTCCCTGTGAGTCCTGTCCGGTGTACCCATAACCTAACGAGCACCTGTATACTATCTCCAGTACGACGTACTGACGGCTGTGGGACAGACCATCTCCCCAACTGGGATGAGAAGCGTACACACCAGTCTACTCCGGAGTATCGATGCTCTGTCTCGATAATCCAACGACCAGGGACCTGAATAAGGATGTGCTAGTAGACTACCCAGCCCCCACTAGTGTGACTGCCATCACAACGCTGGTAGACAAGCAAGATCCTAAGAGCTCTATCAATACGTACACTCACATATTAAGATAGAAAAACCAAGTAGCATACTACCATGTTTAGCAAGACTGTTATATACATGTGAATATCCCAAGCTTCCATTAAGTAATATACAAGCTAGTATGATACATTAATGGCCTTCTAGGGCATAAACACTAACAATCTCCCACTTGCACTAGGGCCATGTACTGGCATATCGTAGACCAATGATCTCGAGTAGCCTCTCGAACTGAATCTGAGGAAGGGCCTTCGTGAATGGATCAGCAATGTTCTCTTCTGAAGCAACTCTCCGAACCTCGATCTCCTGACGATCAATGATCTCCCTGATCAGGTGATACCGCCTCAAGATGTGTCTGGACTTCTGATGGGACCTTAGTTCCTTCGCTAAAGCTATAGCTCCGTTGTTGTCGCAATACAGAGGTATTGGATCAACTATGGTAGGAACCACCTGAAGTTCTGTTAGGAACTTCTTCATCCAGACTGCTTCTTTTGCGGCATCGCAAGCAGCTATATACTCCGCTTCCATCGTCGAGTCAGCAACGGTGTCCTGCTTGGAGCTCTTCCAGCACACCGTCCCTCCATTGAGGGTAAAGACATAACCCGACATGGACTTGGAATCGTCCTTATCACTCTGGAAGCCGGAATCAGCAAAGGCCTCCAACCTGAGGTCTTTTCCGCCGTAAACCAAGAACATCTCCTTAGTCCTCCTCAGGTACTTGAGAATGTTCTTTACTGCTATCCAGTGTTTCTCCCGTGGGTCTGACTGATACCGGCTTACCACGCTCAGTGCGTAAGCTACATCTGGTCTGGTACACAACATCGCATACATTATAGAGCCTACCGCAGAAGCGTAGGGTATAATAGACATGCGTTCCCTTTCCAAATCAGTCTTGGGAGACATCTCTTTGGAGAGGGTGATTCCGTGACAAGCCGGTAGATTACCGCGCTTAGAATCTTCCATACTGAATCTTTTCAGTATAGTGTCGATATACCTGGACTGCGAAAGTCCCAACATCTTCTTGGATCTATCACGATAGATCCGGATCCCCAGAATGTAAGAGGCATCACCCAGGTCTTTCATGGAGAACCTGTGTGACAAGAATCCTTTGACAGATTGTAGCATAGGAATGTCATTTCCTATCAATAGAATGTCATCCACGTACAAGACGAGGAATACGACACTTCTGGCCACAACTTTACTATATATGCACGGTTCATCTGGATTTTTGATAAAGTCATATTCTTTGACTGTCTCATCAAAACAGATGTTCCAACTCCGCGATGCCTGCTTTAGTCCATAAATAGACTTAAGCAGCTTGCATACTTTCCCGCTGCTCCCACTCTGATTGAAACCCTCTGGCTGATCCATATAGACGCTCTCTTCTAAATTTCCATTCAGAAAAGCTGTCTTTACGTCCATCTGCCAGATTTCATAATCATGGAAGGCAGCAATAGCAAGAAGGACCCGAATGGATTTGAGCATAGCCACTGGAGAAAAGGTTTCGTCATAGTCCAAACCAGGTCTTTGACGAAAACCCTTTGCAACAAGTCTAGCCTTATAGGTTTCCACCTGTCCATCTACACCAATCTTTTTCTTGAAGATCCATTTGCATCCTATGGGTTTTACCCCATCTGGAGCAAAGTCCAAAGTCCATACTTTGTTGGTGTACATGGACTCCATTTCGGTCCGCATTGCATCTAGTCATCGTACCGAGTCGCCGCTCTGGATGGCCAGCTGGAAGTCAGTAGGTTCATCATCTTCTATGATGCAATCCTCTCTATCCCCGTCTATGAGAAAACCGTAGTATCTCTCAGGCGGATGAGACGGCCTACTACTCCTGCGGAGGGGTGTGGGAATGTTCTGTTCTTCTTGAACCTCTGGTTCTACCAAACTTTCAGTAGCAGTTTGTGGTTCTGGAATTTCTTCCAGTTCTATTTCGCTCCCACTCTTCTGATTTTCCAAAAATTCAGTTTCTAAGAAGCGGGCATGACGAGAAACAAAAACCTTTTGTTCCTCTGCGTAATAGAAGCAATATCCTGTAGAGTTCTTTGGATATCCCACAAACTTACACTCTACTGAGCGTGCCTCGAGCTTGTCCGGACGCTGCTTTTTTACAAAAGCTGGACATCCCCACGTCTTCAGGTACTGAAGATAGGGTTTCTTCCCACTCCACATCTGATATGGTGTGTTAGGCACAGTTTTGGTTGGAACTCTGTTCAAAAGATGTATCGCTGATTCTAGCGCATACCCCCAGAAAGATCGCGGTAACTCAACATTACTCATCATGGATCGTACCATATCCAATAGGGTTCGATTCCGTCTCTCCGATACACCGTTGTGCTGTGGAGTGTATGGAGGAGTAAGCTGAGAGAGAATTCCTTTCTCTTTTAGGTAACCTAGGAACTCGGCACTTAAGTATTCTCCACCTCGATCAGATCTCAGTGTCTTAATACTTTTGCCTGTTTGGTTTTCCGCTTCACTCTCGTATTCCAGGAATTTCTCAAAGGCTTCGGATTTATGCTTCATCAAGAAGACATGTCCAAACCTAGAGAAATCATCTGTAAAAGTAATGAAGTAGGAATAACCACCTCTCGCATGTGTAGACATTGGACCGCATACATCGCTGTGTATGAGTCTTAAGAGCTCGCTCGCTCTTACTCCTTGTCCAGTAAATGGAGTCTTTGTCATCTTTCCTTTGAGACAGGATTGACAAGTGTCATAAGATTGATATTCGAACGAGTCCAAATATCCTTCTCTATGCAACTTAGTCAACCTTCTCTCATTGATGTGACCCAGTCTACAATGCCATAAGAAAGCTTTATTCAAATCTGGAGACTTTCTTTTTAGTGTGTTCTGGACATTGAAAATTTGGAGTTGGTTTAAAACATATATGCCGTTATTTAGAGTACCGGACCCAATCAAACCATGATTAAGGTGGATGTTGACAACATCTCTTACAAACGTGAAATCATAACCTTTATTTGATAACAAGGAAACTGATATGATATTACACGTTAAGCTGGGTACAAAATAACAGTTATGTAAAACCAAAATGTGTCCACTCGTCAATCCTAGGTGATAATCCCCGACGGACGCAGCTCCCACGCTAGCTCCGTTAGCAACCCTGAGGATCATATCACCTTCCTTCAGCACTCTACGGTTTCTCAGTGCCTGCAATGAATTGCAAATATGAGATCCTGACCCGGTATCCAATACCCAGGAAGTAGAGTTGATCGACAGACAATTCTCAATTACAAACACACCTGAAGTCGAAGCCACAGCTTGCTTCGGTTCCTGGTTCTTGGCGTTCCACGCCTTGCAATCCTTCTTCCAGTGCCCTTTCCTGTGACAATGGAAGCACTCATCCAGGCCAACTACTGGTGCTGCTTTCTTTTTCTTTCCCTTCCCTCCCACCTTATAACACCTCCTCTAGGTCTGGGTGCGGCCTTCTTCTTCCTTCCTTTGGCCCTAGCCTTGGACCCGGAAGAAGATGAACCGCCAACAAACATAGCGGGTGTTTCCCTTGCCTTCTGCAAGGTGCCCTCCGCACTCCTTAACATGTTCAGGAGTTCCGCAAGTTCAACTTCTTTTCCTTGAAGATTGAAGTTGAGGATAAACTGGGCGTAGGTGGGAGGAAGGGACTGGAGAACAAGGTCTGTATAGAGCTCATTATCCAAAGTCGTCCCAAGGTCTGCGAGCTCTTCTATATAGCCAATCATCTGTAGGACATGTTCACCTACAGATGACCCGACAGCCAACCTCGCTCGAAACAATTTCTTAGAGGTCTCGTATCTTGCTATACGAGATTGCTCTCCATAAAGTTCCTTTGTATGGAGAAATATGCCATCAAGGGACATATCCTCGTGCCTCCTCTGATGTTCATTGTTCATCGAGGCAAGCACGATGCACTTGGCTCTCGCGCAATCTAAATCCCAGGTTTTGCGGATTTCCTTATCCGCATTACTGGATTTGGGACCAGGGACAGCAGGTGCCGTAGCGGTG
Organism: Agapanthus africanus; assembly: GCA_030015575.1. Taxonomy (NCBI): domain Eukaryota; kingdom Viridiplantae; phylum Streptophyta; class Magnoliopsida; order Asparagales; family Amaryllidaceae; genus Agapanthus; species Agapanthus africanus. The sequence goes on from JASDDO010000031.1 coordinate 107,509,231, forward strand.
AGGACGTACCCCAGTTTGTCATAGGTCAAAGCCATCTTGACATTCCGCAGCCAATCTTTATAGTTTGGCCCCGTCAGTATATTTTTCTCTAAAAGTAACTTAAGTCCAGTCATTTTCAGGGTCGCTGCAATTAGGAGAGAGAGAAGAAAACTCTTTAGCATGATGCTCTTGCAAGTTTAGAGTGGTTTTTAGTTTATCTAAACTGGATGGCTCCCACTGTTTTTCGAATCCTTCCTCAAACCATAAAAGAAGAATTAGCCAAGACTATTCTCACCGTACAATACTTGCTTAACCGTTCAGCCAGGCCGGTGTCGATACTTCGAGGGAGGTTTTCCAACGCTTTCGCGAAGTTCCTTAATTAAAATACCTCTTTTCTCTGGGGGCGTAACCCCGCTGACACTTTTCTGGACACCTACTAGGTTTATAGCATTGATCGTTAAGTGACGAATATCCTGATAAGTAGCATATACTCACAGTAGGATCGGGATCCAAATATCATCGTATGATAATGTTGAAGGAATCCTACCAACATTCATCAAACTCCAAATGGTATGCATCTCTCTTTGCAAATTTCAGTTTCTTTAGAAATTCCCGATATAAGTTTTTGCCCCATGCTCTTAAGACCTTGACGTATGCCAACAAATCATAAGTCACATGTCAAGTTCTGCCCATCATTATCTTGTTAATTTGAACCCACCCGTATATACCCTTGACGTATGCCAACAAGGTAATGCGACTGTCCCAAACCAACACATCTATCTATGCAACAAATGAATACCTCAGCAGCTACCAAACACTATGCCTTGACGTATGCCAACAAGCATAGCTTGAATACTACTGACCATCCATAAGAAATGACGGAGGGCTACGACTGGTTTTGGCGAAACCGTGAACGTAGTGAACTTGATATAACTGAAGGAACCTGATAGCTTTTAAAAGGAGTGGTTAAATCTCCGCATTTAAAAATATCTGTTTTTTAAAAATAACCGAGTGGTTTCTTTTAAATTGTTCCAACGATTTAAACTTTGGTTTGTTTTACTTTGCATTATAGATAATGCGTCCCATCATTAACCTATCATTGCAGAAAACAACGAAAATACAACGTCCTCTTATGCCATCCGCATTCGCCACGGGGTCCCGTCATCACCCGTTAGGTTACTTAACTAACGACAGAGCGGGGGCTGGGCTAGCGCGGGTGTAAAACATAAGTGGCGTCTAAATAGCTATCATAAATATAGATATTTTACATTCGTCTGACGCAATGATATTCATTCCAGAACACAGATAAACAATATTGGATTTGCAAGCAATCTGTATTTCTTTTGAGCCTGCAAGAAAAGACAGATTACACAGTTGTGATGAATAGCCGTTACCCCACCCTCGACCCCTACGGGTACGGCAAACTACCCACCCGGCAGTCTGTGTACCCCACCTTGGGTCAGTCCTAGGAGCAAAAACAGTAAAATGAAATAATACAACGGTGGCTACGACCGCAACCTGGAAGTGCCCCGCAAAAATAATATTACAACAAATTACATTTACAACAAATGAATTAAACAATAACCCATTGCTAACCCCGGCTATACACCACAACAGTCCAATACAGTTTATATGCACAAACAGATATAACCATTTCAGAAATGTGCAACCCCCTGCCAACCGACATACTTGCAGTTAGGGGAGGTTTACGAACACATTAAACAATCACAGATATAATCCAATATGCAAATACTGTACAATTTCGATCGAATAAACAACATCAATATTGCTCCAAAATCTGCTCTGTTAAACAGTAACCTGAGCAATAATTAAACATTCCAGAAAACCCAAAACACCACAGGGGACCCACCCAAAAAAAACGAGTTCCTGACTCGTCAACTCGGCCGCGGTTGCGCGGCGGATCTGTGGGATCCGCCGCCCTTCCGCGACACTGTAGACGAATCAGAAGCCCAAATTTTTTGGGTGTTCTTCTGTGTTCATTTCATGCTCTCTGAATACTCCTGAACAATTTTAGGACTTCATTTTAAGTTCGACAGAAACATGCAATTCTTAGGGTTTTCCAGCTTCGTTTTTCCGTTCGAAATTCGTACAAATTTGCAATCAAGTTATTTAGTGTTTAGCGAGGCTCTGATACCACTGTAAGTCGATGTAGTACACCCCAGTACTTATGGGGAGGCGGAATTTTCAAAAACGATCAAGTTTAAAGAACGAACATCGACTAACCGCTTGAATCGAAGCTAAACAAATAATAACCGAACACATAGCTATACTAAACTATAGTGTTAAGGGATTATACCTAATGAAAACGGTCCTTCGTCTTTGTGTCCTCCTTTGTTCTCCTCGACCTTCTCTAGGTAGTAGACGATCCACCCGAGAGCAAGACACCAAGCTACACCTCTAACTTGAGGTAACTAATCAACTTTGATTGCTAATCAAAGATGAAAGGATGATATAGAGTGAAGGTAATGGATGATTAAGTCTAACTAAACCTTTGATCTCAACACATGAGGATTATGGATTAGTATCTTGAAGATGAGAGCTTGAGGAGAGAGAATATGAGATAAGATAATGAGAAGAGAGAGAGTGTATCATAATATATTATGAAGCATTCTTATTTAAGAATAATGAATAAAAGAAATGAATAAGCATGCTTCATAAAATATCTAGTGGTGATTCATTAGCATGAGTCATTAAGCAATAAATGTGCATTAATGAAATGAATGAATCACCACCATGACTCACAACCTCATCCAAAGTAACCTCTTTAGTCACATCTTCTAGAAGCTTCTCGTACAATTACGAGAACGCCCCTCCAATCCGCAAAAATACGGAAAAACTTTAGACTGTAAAAATCCAATAACCGGATACCAGTAACTGGCTTAAACCAAAGCCGACTGGTAAAAACTGTCCGAAAGTCGTACGCGCGTAAACGCACGTATGCGTCCGAACCCTTTGTCGCAAAACCATGCAACCTCTATATCGTTTCGCCTGGAGTAGGAAACTCTCTGTGTGGGACTCTAGAGACTCGACTACTACGCTGGTAGTGGGTTTAACCACAGACCGCAAGCGGTACTAGCTGTACGTAACGGTCCCCAGGTAGTTGTCGATAAGAAGGCCGATGAGAAAACCCATCCAAACTCCTACTGAGTCTGATGTGACAATCTCCATACAGTCCGGTCCGTTCGTCCAAGACTATCGCATATCGGGCCTAGGGGGCGGCAAGCGTCAGTCCCCTAAAAGCGGTATAAGTCGTGTCGGAGGGAAGCCCATTACACCCTGAGAAACTACTGGAACTTACCAGTAAATCTCGCTTGCCCTGGCCAGGGACTTTGCGTAATGGCTCTCTGACACAGCACGATATCTACTCCCAATACCGGGAGGGACGAATCCTGTCTAACCGCCACTGCCTCCAAGTGCTCGGGACTGCACCCAACTGCTACCTGTTTGCACGACTCCTTTGAGCCGTGGTTGGGTAGCAATCTAAGAACAGTGGGACACACTCGAGGCGAAGTAGCAGTGTCAAGTCTGCGGACTACGCTGTACTCATGTCACCTGGGAACTGTTTACTGACGACTGGTATCAAACCAACCAACAGTTCCCTGTGAGTCCTGTCCGGTGTACCCGTAACCTAACGAGCACCTGTATACTATCTCCAGTACGACGTACTGACGGCTGTGGGACAGACCATCTCCCCAACTGGGATGAGAAGTGTACACACCAGTCTACTCCGGAGTATCGATGCTCTGTCTCGATAATCCAACGACCAGGGACCTGAATAAGGATGTGCTTGTAGACTACCCAGCCCCCACTAGTGTGACTGCCATCACAACGCTGGTAGACAAGCAAGATCCTAAGAGCTCTATCAATACGTACACTCACATATTAAGATAGAAAAACCAAGTAGCATACTACCATGTTTAGCAAGACTGTTATATACATGTGAATATCCCAAGCTTCCATTAAGTAATATACAAGCTAGTATGATACAGTAATGGCCTTCTAGGGCATAAACACTAACAGAAATAGGGTTCCAGATTTGGTCCATGGCTCCTTTTGCACTAAAATAAACCCCTCCTATATGCAGTTTTGGCTAATTGTCACCTGGGAAAATCTGGGAGCATTTTGGTGTGTTTTAGGCTATGTTTTCAGTATTTTGAAATGCAATTTCTTGACAATTGGATTTGTATTTGGTTGTCGGATGTTTGTACATCGATAACAGGGGTTGTTTGATTGTTTTGCACGTATAGGCCATTGGTTCTAACCTATGAGCATACCGTGCGCCATATCGGTTTTCCGGATTCGATTTTAATACGCATTGCGACTGTTGATTATTGTAGGTACATTCGCATGGATTCCGAGACGACGGAGCATGGCGTCATCGATTTCGGCGAGCAAAGACCAGGTGAGTGGATCTATATCCACGGGGAAGTCGGGTGGAGGGCGTATAGCACCCCCGCAATGTATTGATGGAAAACTGATTATAGAATAAGGTTTAGAAACCTAGATTAGGAAACTAGGGTTACAATGAGGATAGCTACGAAACCATATTAGAAACTAGAGGATAGTTAGAAGTGATGTGTTACGGCTATTATGTGATGACGGAATTCGAGGACGACGTTTGTCGATATTGCCATTTACGGTACTGTAGGACTGGATAGTCAATGTAGAGGCGTCATCCGAACCATACCCTTTTCTAAACCGAAGAATCGTATGTATTTTCAATATATACTTCGAGAAATTTTACGGATTTTCAAATGATATCTTTTCCTTAAAACACCGTAACCCCAAATTTCAAAACTACGATTCGCTTCTTTTAAGTCTAATTGTATGGTTCGGGTGTGTATGTTAGATTAGATACTTATAGTAGAGATAGAATGATTAGGTAAACTGGGCTTGATATGAGTTATAAATGCGATGAAAAGATCATAAGACAGATATGATGACCTGATGATATGTTGGTATACGGATGCGAGTCGATCGAGATGATTATACCATGTCGGTCCCCTGATGTGAGATTATTGCGGATGTGACCTGGGACATAGGTATATATATATATATATATATATATATATATAGAATGTTGTGAATCATGGATGATAGGCCGTACGTGATTTCAGGCCGTACCCTCTTTTGTCGTATAGGATGATAGGATCCCTATTAGCTTAATGCCGCCGTACGATGATTTTCCGTTCGTGATGAGTTTGACTTGATGATTGATCCTTACCCTTGACTAGAGGCTACCGTACGACGGATCATACCGTACGCGATGTTGTGAGGCTGGATACCGATTGATAGATTCCCCGACTCGGTCATATTAGATATGTATACCCGTCAGCATTGCATATGATTTACCTTATGCTGCATTCATATTATTTGCATTGCATTGCTTATACCTGTGCTAGTACACTTGCACCATTATCGATGATGCGTATGTTACACGTACACAGATTTGCCGGCTCACACACTTCATCATCGATAATTGCCATGTCACTAAACAGTAGGATTGCTGCATCATGATATGACTCTATACATCATTTACTTGCTATAGTTACCCGTGCACTTATATACGATGTTGCATTTGACTTTGGAGATATTGGGAACCGCAAGGCATATTTTCAAAACTGGAATTCTTTAAAGGAGCGGTTTTTCCTTAATATGATATATCACTGTTCTTTGTTGCATGATATACGGATATGCTTACATTTCCATCATATGTCGCATACATCATGCTTTATGATTTTACGCATTGAGATATGCTGTTTTTATGAGATTTCTGGATTTGAGAACCGTGGACATTTTAAAAGAGATTATGTGTTGTTTTAAAAACCCGGTTTCTCTTGTTATGATATTTCAGTTCGTCAACCATGTGTTTTCTCGGTTCTGAGAGCGACATGTGAAACCCAATTCGAGGAGGCGGATGAGGCCGATTGCGGGTACATGGTGGACCCGGTATGGTATCCCGGGGCGAGAATGGATCTGCTGTGTAGCTAGACGGTGAGCCTGACAGAGGGACCACTACCTACTGGTGATTGGTTGGACCTGGCAGTTATCCGGATGATACTGACCAGAGTCGATAGATGGATACGGCATGGCTCGTACTGCCGGGGCCGAGGGCCGATTCCGCAAACGGAGCCCATGGGCTGATCTGGACTGACGGAGCCCGATATATGAGGATTTATGTGTCGATGCTAGGCATGGTTTTCATGATGTTTTCGAGTGTCGATGATAGGCACTCAGGTTCCATGATTTTGATGTGTCGGGAGGGACACCGCTGATATATATATCCTCATACTTTCATGCACACCCTTTATGATATTTATGTGCATGCAGACATTGATTTTGGGTGGACGGGATCCACATGCATACATATCTTGATTATGGTTGGACGAGATCCATATTCATGCATTGGTTTTTACGGTTGGATGTTATCCACATGCATATAGGTATTGACTACCTCGTTGGCACATATACAGACCCGGTCACCCTAGATATCATAGTATTACCTTTATGATATAGTTGACATAGGAGTCGTTGTTTATTAGATTTCTATCTATTGATATTTTTCTACTCACGAGTTGGCAACTCACCCCCGTTGTGCCACAGTTCTTGCAGGTTGATCGCTTGGATCAGTAGCGGCTTCGCTGGTACACAGTTGCATTCGGGTGTTTTGCATTGGTAGGTGGGATATTTATATCACTCTCACTCTTGTATCTATATTTCATATTGTATCTAGTTAACTCCATCAATGAAAAGTTGTAAATTGTATAAGTGATGAGACTTAGTGAGACTTGTGATTGCGAGACTTAGAGCGAGGGGTTTTCCTCTACTTGTGATTTATATGTCTTGCTTTTCTTTTATTCTTTTGTGGTGAACTTCGCCGTTGGGCTGTCACGTCCCGAAAGTACGGAACATGACCGGCACTTAAACTACGAAACGTCTCGAGGCGTACGTAATCTAAGTAAACCGAAAACCCAGAAATCCAAACCAAGAAAAGAAGTAGAGTGAAGGAAAACCAATTTAAAACAAGTAGTTTTAATAGCATAAGCCGAATTATGCAGTTTTTAAGAACATCAAAATTTACTGAAAATTTCGGCAGAGTCTCCTTTGTAAAAACTGGCTCCCAAACGGGATACAACATGAATAGTATACGAAATCAATAAAAAGGCATCCCCAAGCGGGAGCTAGCTCTTCGTCAATCGACGGTCACAACCACACAAGCAATATAATATACAACGCCAACGGCGAGGATCAAAACTCAAAAGGAACTCAAAACCACCAGAAATATAACGAGCGACTCTAAGGTCGAAAGAATAAACAACACTGGTCTCTAACTCAATAAATACATGTTTGGTTGATGGAATTTACTAGATACAACTGAATAATATCATACAAGGTAAATAATGGGAGTATGATACAAGTAAACCCACATACTAGCAAATCACCCGAATGAAACTATGCCCGCAAAACCGTAAGGAAACCTGTACGGCAAACCTGCAAGAAACTGGGGCACAACGGGGGTGAGTTGCCAACTCGTGAATAGAAAATATCTACGCACAGAAATCACATAAATAACGCAATCCTAGGTCAATGATCATAATATAGCCTCAAAAATGTATATAACATGTATCCTATAACAAGGCTAGGGTAAATATCTAACCGAGTGAAATCTCATGTGCCCGTGTCGGTGCCTCAGGTAGCAATATATCGTATGAATGAGGTATGAATGCATGAAACCGAATACATGAAATGAAGTTACTGTTTTCATAAATTAGTGAGATTTCCTTCGTATTTTTAAACTGAGGTATCATAATGAAAGCAGTATCAACAGTGTCTAGCATCGACACAAAACATAAATCTCACTGTCTCGAAATATCAATGTCTCAATCTCAATATCTAGGGCGTCGTCAGTCCGGACCGGCCCCTACCATCCATCTCAAGACCACGACGGTATCCTCCGGATATCCGACGCGTCGGATAATATCACCGGTAGGTAGTGCTCCCCAGCCAGGCTCAACGTCAACACTACATTCCTCTTGCCCCGGGGTACCATACCGGGTCCACCATGTACCCGTGACGGTTCCTCCACTCCTCGACACGGATCTCCAAAACCACAGCAAACTCATGGTGGACGACACTTTACATCACTAGAAAACCGCAACATTTTATATTTTAAAAGATCATAAGTTGTAAATTTTGCGGCTTTCCCCGAAATCCAGAAATATCATAAATCTCAAGAAATCATCACAAGTGCATATGTCAATGATAATGAACTAGGCGTGAACAACTGAATAACAGTATGCATGAAGTGGTAGGTAATAACTACAATGTTTAATATGGCATATAAGGGAAGTACACTAATATCATGTCAAAACTACCAGCTAACAATCTAAGTCAAGCAATTATATTCTCTAAAGTGTACGTGACATGGCAATTACCGATGAAGATGTGTGTGAGCAGGCAAGTAGGTGTACGTAGTACATACGCATCATCGGTATTGGTGCTGGTGTCCTAACAGCATGATATCAATAATGGAATATGCAGCAAAATAAATATGCGAGGCAGAGCGAACAGCAATAATGTGCGGGAGCTGAATACTAGACACAACGATAACTAATCTACAATAATCTGATATAAGTCCTACGAATGGTGCCTTTTGAAATAACACGAACCATGGGGTTTTGAAAATAGGGCTACGGTGTTTTTATGAAAGGGTACGTCGTTTTTGAAATATCCGTAGATTCCCTTGAACTGTCTTTAAAAATGCCCACGATTCGTTAGTTTTTGAAATAGGTAAGAAGTCTAATCTAATCTAACAACTACACTAAACTATACGGCTGAACTAACAAGCTGAACTACAGGTAAGGAAACCGCCTATCATCTGAGTCGATACATATACATACCTGTATTTGTATAGTCGGTGATCCCGCCTCAACAATATCATATCCGATACCATATCTATAATCAGGCATCCCAAGTCAAGAGTGCGGATCAATCATCAATATAGCCCGTACGTAAATCTGTCGTACGGCATCCCAAATCTGGGTACGGGTCAATATCACATTCATCATACTATTCACCTGGTATCCTCTTTATCAAATATTATGATCGGGGTACTGATCTACGTATAGTACCATACTGATACCGCCTACGTATGCATGGACGTGTGTGAAACACTACGTCAAGGACCCGCTACAACGTCATGTCGTATCTAAGATACGAACCCTGCTATATCACCGATCTCACGGCCTCAAATCGAATCTCATCGACTCAGCTCAATCCCAAGTATCATCCTCAATCCGTATGTGAACACATAGTCCCATACCCATGTGAACACATAACTATAAAGAATCCCATGAGTACATATCAATAGGAATGTATGCAAGTATGTATGTGTGTATGTGTAGTGCAACACTACCCTAGGGTTCGCAACACTAAAAATAGTCCAACACACCAATATCTATCCTAAGCATCGTTATTAATCCTAAATAACATATAATAATTGTTGGTGTGTATACGCATCTGTATACACCACCACGGACTGCGGGGGTGCTATACGCCATCCACCCGACTTCTCCCCGTAGATTTAAATCTACTCACCTGATCCTCGCTAGCCGGTGCCGACGTTGCCACGCGCTTGCTTGTCGTCTCGAAGTCCACATGGGGGTACCTACATATCATAACGCACCATATCTCATTAAAATCCGACTCATGATCAAAACGACGCACGAATCCCACATAGGTCAAAACCTATGGTTGCTTTCACAAATCAACCCAAAAACCCTCGGCGTCGGCGTACAACCGCCAAACCATCGAGAAAAACCCAAATACACTCATTTGCACATTCACGAACACTAATTTTAATACAAACTAGGTTAAAATTCACAAAAACCTCAATTTTGCTTAAAAAGTCATTTTTCCGAAAATCTAGCAAGCACAATTCACCGTTTTAGTACAAAACTCGATGTATAACCACAATATTCGCTAAATATCTTAAATAAGTCATAAAAACAATTCCCATAATTTAATCTCATTAAATTCCAAAAGCCCTAAAATTCTAGTTTACAAAATACCTAAATTTTAACAATTTTATAGCAAAAATGCACAAACTACAATCTAGCTTGGATTTTCATGAACTAAAAGCATTAAACCACTCAATATAATATTTATAATGACATGAAACCTTAATTTGAATTTTATCTCACAAGAATATATTTATTTTAAAACCCTAGTTTACAATTTAGCATAATTAACAAATTTTTTTTAACTAACCAATAACAACTAGCTACTAATCTTATTTTAACATGTCATAAGAGCCTAAAAACATCACACAACCATACACCAATCTCACAAAACCCTAACTTGATTTTAAAACCTAAATTCTAGAATTTCCAAACCCTAACTTGAAGATTTATAACTAGCAATTCAACCACTTTAACACTTAACTAAGCTAACATAAGTATTAATCAACAATTTAACTACAAGGTTAACATTATACCTCCACAATTTTGTAGATCCCATTTGAAATCTAGCCATCCAAAATGCTCTCTTGTCACCCCAATCCATGCTTGAAATGCTAAGGAATAATGGGTAAGAGTCGGATTTGGATTTAGATTTGAATTTGCATGGATTTTGAAGTGATTTGTGGATTTTTTTTGATGAAGAAAAGAGTGGGATTTGGGGGGGGGGGGGGCTGCTGCTGTTGGGAGGGGGAGAATTTCGGCCAGAAATGGGAGGGAGGTAGAGAAAATACAAGGGAGGAAAGTCCAAGTCAACATAAAGTCGAAAGTCCACCTAATTCATCCATTTTCTTTTCTTTTCTATCATTTCTTTTCCTTTGAAATTCAAGTGGGGAAAAAATTGGGGGCTGCTGAATTTGGCTAAGGGGAGGAGTAAATGGGGGTGTGTGAGTGTGGGTACGGGTGTGGGGTGATGAAAAATGATAAATACAATACCCCAAACATCCATTTACGCTAAAAAAAGCTTTTTTTCTTCAATAATTTCTAAACCGTTTTGGCAAATGATTTCGTTCCAAAAACCATATGAAAAATTTTTATTTAATGTTTTATGATGCACAAAATTTGTATCAACTCATTCCAATTTGTAATTTTCCCTAATTAAATGTATTAGTGACGGCTTAAAATAATAATAAAATAATATTTTTTTCAGAAAATTTGAAATTTCACCAGCGGCTCAATAAACACCAAATAATAGCAATTACATAGCTAGAATATGTATATTTAATTTTTATAATAAGATATTTGTATTTTGACTTTTTACAGAAAACCCCTTTATTTTACCGATTTTTTTGAAATTTCACCGAAACGATTTTCAAAATGCTACAATCTTCCCCCCTTAAAGAAATTCGGTCCCCGAATTTAAATTCAAACCTCCCCAAATACTAAAACATCTAAGAAAAACCATCAAGTCGTCGGGGCTCCGAAACTGTAAATACATAAAACAAATCGTAGCGCAGTGCATGCGCTTGAAAAAAAAAATGAGTATATAACTCAAATCAAAACTCCATCAAGCATCCCACAATTATCGGAGTCATGGAGAATACATCAATGCCAAATCCAAATCAAACCAATATGATATAACTCGAAACTATACATGTAAATATCGAATCTATATCTGTAAGTATCTGAAGGAAATGCATGCCAAATCTCTTTAAGTCGCTGTGCAACGCGTATAACACTGCACAGTGGCGGACGTCTACCATAAGAAAATAACTATATACATATATACCTTTGTTTGAAATATACGTTCCGCCGTTTTGGAAACAATTTAGAAGGGTCTCCTTGTTTTAAACATTTCGTGTCATATCAGACACGTAGGTAAATACTGAGGCTATAGCTCGCTTTTTGGAAATCCCTTCAATAACTATCAATGCATGCAAAATGTATTCAGGTATTGTCCTCTGACTAGTCCTGCTCAGTATGGAAACACATAGCAATATCATAAAAACGTACTGCTCTATAAGAAATCAATCCCAAAATATGCACATGAATACTACATGCGTCTGATGCGCACGGAAATCAAAATCCATGAATGTGCCATACATGCGCACAGAAACAACATCTAAGTGCATCGGGTGTGCACGAAACATCTGTCGTAGGCAACATGTGTGCCTGACAGCAAAATCAGGTGCATCTGACATGCACGAAAAATCTCGATTTAGTGCATCTGGTGTGCACCAAAATCGCATCTCAAGACATGCGCGAAAATTCAAATCAGGTGCATCCATCGTGCACGAAATCATGAAATCCAATATCAAGCGCCGACCGTGCGCAAAATCAATCAGGTGCACAAGGTGCACAAAACAAATATCGAGTATCACAATCGAAATCGAAGTCCAGTGCATCTAACTGCACAAAAGGCGTATCACTGCACTGCAGGCATATATAAACTATACAGAGTGCAGGAACGAAATCGTGTGCGTGCATACGCACAAAATCAACTCAAATGTCTGAAACCGTAAAATCACAAACATGTGAAACCCAAGCACGAAAACGATATCAAGTGCAACACTGTGCAAGAATCTTAAATTCTCAATCATCAAAATCAAATCATGCGAATAAATCACCCAAAACATCGAAATCGATAATGGCGGAATAGTACCGCTCAAGTGCATCCTCTAAGAATCTCGGGCCAACTGTCGCGGTCACTAGTGGGACGTCTCGTCGATGATCATGAACTCTGTCCTGCTGGCGTGCGTAACCATGACCACTCCTGGGTCAAGGTCTTCACTGTGAATTACCAATCTTTCGGTCCATCGGCTCATCGGTCCTGTCAGGTGTGCTAACGGGGACGATTCCGTTCTGGCACTTCTCTGGTCATCTCTTAGTCAATCATCGCGACCACTCGTAAGACAGCATATTACTGGCGTCGGCCTCTGGGTCTCTGAATGTACGTGATACATCTGATCCTGGGTGCAAGTATCATTGCAGCAGTGTCCTGAGAGGAATCCTGCTCACGGTCTCTTCCATGTCTTGTCCCTGCCAACTGTCCGGAAGTCATTGTCCTTTCCTATATCCGCATCTTGTTCTAGAACGACTGCATACTCATCGCGACTCCTTCTGGAAGGTAAGTCCAGGTACCATGCCTCGGCATGCGCAACGCCTCTCTGATGTCGGCGGAGTGGAACGTCATCTCATCTAGATCTGGTGCGAACCTCTTACTCCACTTTTCTCTAATGTCGTCTGCTTTGGAATCGTCTCGTCGCGGCTGCATGGACTGAGCTCCAACGGCTATCCTCGTATCTGGAGTCTCCCAAGAATGCATCTCACCACCTAGCATCCGAATTAAGTTGAGCCATCCGATCGAGTCGTCAAAACCTCATAATCCCCCCCAAGAGCTCAACCTCTTGGGCACAGTTTAATAGTATCGAGTGTAAGTCTACGCTAGCGCCCCGGCAGTCTACAGACGCCAAATGCGGAACAAAAACTTTTTAACTGGCGCTATCGTATGCTTTAACCCGGATCTGCCATTATTGCTAAACTAACAAACTGTAAAGAGTGTAGAAAGGTTATACCGAACGATCCGAGTCCTTCGTTCTTCAACCATCATCCCACGCTCCGTTGCGGCTGCTCCGATCTCGTCGATCTCCGATATCCTCGTCGAGGTGGCACCACATCACCGATTCTTTAAACGGGCTCCCGCCTCTGACTTGAGGCAACTCGATCGTCAAGTTTGCTAAAAGAGACGACCAAGAATGATGTAGAGATTGAGTAGATGACTTTGTCTCACTTCGTCCAAAACCGTGGACGATCGGTTAATGAAGTTGCCGAGGGAATTGGGTGATGGAATGAAATGAGCTGTGGATTCCATACACCCCAAATCTATCATAATCTTTTTTCCAATGAAAAACCATCAAGTGAGAGAGAGAGGAAGGGGGCCGGCCACTTATAGGAGTGGGAGGTGACCGTAGGAGAAAAAGGGGTGACCAGAAGAAAGCTTCTCACTCAAAATATCAAGAAGAAATATCTTTAGCTAAACAAAATGCTTTAATGATAAAGCATGAGTCACTAATACACATCATCAAGCTTTAATGCATCCAATGAAAACTCAACACCAATTAATCCTAGTCACCTCATCTAGATGCTTCTAGAACACTGACTCATCATATCTGAAGAAAAGATAAATCCGTCTTTAACAGAATGTTAAAAGACGGCTGATAGAAAACTGGAAACTGGCAACTTCCAAAAGTGATCCTGAAACAACTTTCTGGATAACCCCGAAACTGTATAAATATACCCGCATTTGTATTACGACCGAATACAAATGCAACTGAGACAAAGATATTATACCTACTCAATATAATACTCGGATCCGGCTTAAACCAAAGCCGACCAGTATTATCTGCCCGAAAAATAACACGTGCGAAAACGCACGTGCATTTTCCGAACCCTGCCATAAAACCATACGGCCTCTACAACGTTTCGCCCGAACTTGGGAAACTGTCTGTGGGGGACTCTAATGACTCGTCAGTACCCTGGCAGTGGGTTTAACCAAAAACCGTCAGCGGCACTAGCAATTTGTAACGGCTGCCCATGGACTGACCTCAAGGGATGCCGATGAGCGCACTCATCCGGAAAACCCTACTGAGCCTAACAGTGACAATGTATATACAGTCCGGTCCGTTCGTCAATGAGTATCGCATATCTGCCTAGGGGGCTAGCAACGTCAGACCCCCAATAGCAGTATAAGTCGTGTCGGAGTGAAGCCCAAATACACCCTGAGATACTACTGGAGTACCTACCAGTAAATCTCCTACCATGGCCATGGATTTGTGTAATGGCTCTCCAAGACACAGCACGATCTCGCCCCCAATACCGGGAGAGACGAATCCCCCGCCGATCCGCTCACGTGCCTCCATATGGCTCGGGACTGTACCCAAAAACTACCTGTTTGCACGACTCCTTTGAGCCGTGGTAGGGTAGAAATCAAAGCACAGTGGGAACTCACACGAGACAAATGACGCCCTCAGGTCGATGAACTAACCTGTACACATGTCACCAGGGAACTGCTATCTGACGGTAGATATAATACTAACTTGCAGATTCCCGGCGAGTCCTGTCCGGTGTACTCATAACCCAATGAGCACCTGTATACATCTTAGGTGATCCAACTGACACCAGTGGCTTGTGAGACTGGCCACCGCCCCTCGTCGGGGTCTCGACTGTACACACTAGTCTACTCCGGAGTATCGATGCCCTGTCTCGAAACTCCCACGACTAGGGACCACAATTAAGGATATGCGTATAAACTACCCAACTCTCACGTATATGATCGCCATCATACTGTTGGTAGTAAAGCAAGATCCTAAGGGCTCTATCAAAGTGTAACATGCAATCAGTCACCTGAACATGTACACGACGGATAAAGGCAAACCAGATAGCATACTATCATTTCGAGTAAGACTGTCTTACCGGGATAGGTCCTCCGCAATCATTGCAATCACGTACCTGCGATCCAATAATTGACTATGAGGGCACTATCTCCAACAATCTCCCACTTGCACTCAAGGCTAATATTGCGATGTCGACTAGCCCGTGTGAAACCGAACATCCAACTCCTCTACTAATCAGTTTCACAAAGCCCGTTTGTAAAACTATTGTGTTCGAGAAATAGCCTCGGTGAGTGGATCCGCCTAGAAGTTTCTTTCTGTATCTCTCTTAATCTCAAGTTGAAAGCCATCTCCCGAATTGAGTAGTAGCTGTCTTAGAATATGTCTGGATATCTGATGGGACCTTAGTTCATAAATGAACTCCATATCCAAACTTCTTAGACTGAATCGATCACTGAACCTAATCAGTATCGGGCACCATGCCACCCACAGTATCCTTTGGAACCACCTGTCCATAATACTGTCCCTCGTCAGAGGGAAAACTAAAACTCTGACAATCACTCTGTCATCCATGTCACCTTTGAAGCCTGGAATGATAACCGTCTCCCGAAAGAGGCTGCCGTTATCAAATCCGTAGAACATGTACTAATGTTCTAAAACCGCTTCCTTATGTTTCTCCAGGATTGGATTAATACAAACTTATTGCATCTAGTGCAAAACCAACATTTGGTGTGGTACTTGACATCTCATGATTGACTCAATTGCCTAAGCAAGTGATCTGCCAATCATGCACTTCCCTCTCCCCTTTAGTCTATACGACACTTTTAGAGAGGGTGACTCCATCACCTGTAGGTACACCACCTCGCTAGGAGTCAACTATTCCAAAAACCATTAGAATATCTGTCAAAGTACCCACATTGGGAAACTACCCAAATCCATATCTAAAACTATAGATCTAGAAACCAGAATGTCAAATATTATATCCATATCCTGTCTAGAGAAACAACTGTGTGACGACCACAGTACAACCGATCGTAGTATAGGAATTTTACTTCCTACTCTGTGTATGTCATCCAAATACCATGACATCACACCCTACTACCTTCTTAACTGATCCATCTCCTATTCTGATTGAAGTCAAACCCATGACTGTCACATCAAAATTAGATGATCTATCTCCGCTATAACTGCTCAAGTCTATAAATAGATATATGCATCTTGCCCACTATGCTTCCGCTGCTCCCACTGACTATGACAACCCTCCTACCGGGTCTCATATCCTGGAACAACAGTAGTGTCAAGTCTTGGTAGATAAGAACCTCCCTGTCACCGTCTCTGAGGCTACCGAAGTACCTCTCGGGCATCCGAGGTTACCTACCATACCTGCGGAGTGGCTATTGGAATGTCAAACCTGATTGAATGTATAGGTCCTATTAAATTTTCCGTAATCGTTCGCGGTTCTGGAATCACTTCCAGTTCTACCATACTCCCACTACTGTTTTCTGAAAAAGATCCATTTTACTAAAACTGTGGCGAGTCAAAAACAATATCACTATTGATCTTCCAAATGGTAGAATATCAACCCTTGTCATAACCAGGGTCAACCCACAAACAGCCATTACAGAAACGTGCCCTGAGTTATCCAGTGTCTGGTTTTAATCATAAGCTGGACAACTCCCCATACCTTAACTTCTTTTAAGGTACGATCCGTTCTATATCCAATATAGAAACTTTGGCACTAATTTAATTGGAACCAAGATTCAAATCATGCAGCTGTCTCCAGTGCATATCTACTTAATGGAAAGAGGCTAATCAGCATTACTCAACTTAGGAATCCATCCAATTATGAGTAACCTGAAAGAGAAACACGTTTCTCAAAACCATCACTATCATCTGAATACCAATCACAAGAATCTACATCTTCGATCTCTTTGAAGAATCCCGATACTTGTGATACCTGGTTCTCTACTTTATTCTTATACCCACAACTTCTCAAAACTTAGACCTTGTATTTCTACGAAACACTCGTCTAAATACTAGAGAAGTTATAAGTAAACAGAACATAGTACGAGGACCTACTCCTTTGTCCTGATGGATACTGGACAACATACAATACTCTGTATAAGTCCGCTGAGTTAAACAACTCATAACTTGTGCGTTGTCGGTGGAAAACTGTACCCTGGCGATTTCCTCAACTATCACCAATTACAACGAATTCCGATATAATGAGGACGATCACCTAATTCCCAATATCTTACTCCCAATCATCATCTGTAAAACCATACAGATATGAGAATGAAACCTGGTAAATACATACCCTTGGAGTAAGTGTCTAATCGGGAAAACTGTTTTTCTTTTAACAATGCACTGAAACATGAAAATGTTTCGTAGGGGTATCCTGGTATTCATAGCAATGCCTCTTCCATAATCTAATCCATGACTTCAACCGTATATTTTATTGCCATCTCTCCAAATCCCTTTATTTGTCTTTAGTCGTTACCTTCTGTACACCATCGTTAGGCTAAATGGTTTTCTTCCATCCCTACCGTTCGGCACCAGCCTATGGTTTGGAAGAAGACTATCCAGTAAGCATAATAGGTGTACCCTCCTAAACCAAGGAGTACTCGCATCTCGAGAGAAGGTGACGATAAAAGACAACTGAATAATACCTTATCCTTTTTAAAGGTGAAATAGGAGCGGCGATGAAGTACGCGGTTTTGGTCGTGAATGATATCAGTCGCAATTTACTTTGCCCTCTTTCTAATCCTTTTATTTTGTCTTTACATATTACCTTCTGCACACCCTACTTAGGCTAATTGGTTTTCTTCATTCCCTACCTTTCGGCACCAGCCTATGGTTTGGAATAAGACTATCCAATAAGCGTAATAGGTGTACTCTCCTAAACCAAGGAGCTCTCGCAACCTGAGAGAAGGTGATAATAAAAGACAACTGAATAAACCAATTCTATTTCTCCTGAACCTGGATCCATCCTCGAAGAAGTCCCTTCGAGTTCGTATATAACCATACGATGGCTCTATCCAATGGAAGTGGATATCCGTAGTAATACGGGTGTTCTGAGAAATGCAAAGGGTAGAAGAAGGAGTGGCAATGACTTATGCAACTTAGACAATCCAAAAGCCAGTATTTTAAGAAGGTTCGGTCAACCTGGTCACTGAGTCATAGTCTAGGGTCGGTCAAAGGTCACTGCCAAAGAGAGAGAGAGAAAAGAAACACTCTGCGTGCACTCTAACCTAGATCAGAATGGTCATCATTTTATCTAATTCGGAAACCTCCCACTGTCCTGTCAAATTCTCCTCCAAACCTAAAGAAGAATCAATCGGGATCACCCGAAGAGTAAACCAACTCATCAGTGGGAATCGGGATCCAACTCTCATCGCATGTTAACGTGATGGAATGCATCCACGTTATTCATACTCCAGAAGGTATGCGCATACTTGGCAAGTTTCAGTTTCTTTAGAAACTCCCGATATCATTTTCTTGCCCCATGCTCTTATGACCTTGGCGTATGTCAACAAATCATAAGTCACATGTCAAGTTCTGCCCGTCATTATCTTGTTAATTTGAACCCACCCGTACATACCCTTGACGTATGCCAATAAGGTAATACGACTGTCCCAAACCAACTCATCTATCTATGCAACAAATGAATACCCAGCAGCTACCAAACACTATGCCTTGACGTATGCCAACAAACATAGCTTGAATACTACTGACCATCCATAAGAAACGACGGAGGGCTACGACTGGTTTTTGGCGAAAAACCTTTAGCGTAGTGAACTTGATATCGCTGAAGGAACCTGATAGCTTTTTATAAAAATATAGTGGCGAAAACCTTTTGCTAAAGAGGTCATTCCCGGTGAAGGGATCTCGGCTCTTTCCTCGTGGAATGAGGTGCAGGATATTCCACTGAATACCGCTATGCAAAGCAATATGTAATCGACTATAGTGAAGTTATTACTCTGACGCAAACTTCTGTCCAAGGGGTCTTTCCCGGTGAAGGGATATCAGCCCTTGCCTCGTCGAATGAGGTGCTGGATATTCACACCGAATACCGCTATGCATAACAAAAAGAAACGTCTTTGTAATAACACCTTTTTTAAAATTGTTCCAACAACTCAAACAGGTTTGTTTTCCTTTGCATTGATCAGAATCAACACAGTCCCATCAAATAATCACACCAGAAAAGAACGAAAATAAAATGTACGTATATGCCATCCGCATTCGTCACTGGGTCCCGTCATCACCCGTTAGGTTACTTAACTAACGACAGAGCGGGGACTGGACTAGCGCGGGTGTAAAACATATACAACATCTAATAGTATATAAACTAATATACAATAATCGTTCCAGGCGTGATAATATGCAACATTACAGAAAAGTAATAAGCATCACAGAACAATACAGATAATCTGGGATCCCCGAGTTTCACAGAGCCGCTGCTGAAACTCGACGTTCCCCTATCGTGCGGATAGCCTGTGCAATGAAACCTAGACCCCTACGGGTGCGGCAAGTTACCCGCCAAAACCTGAAACGAGGCAGTCCCCCACAGCATAGTGAATGGAACACCCGGCACTTCACGGAATCCGGTAAATTGAGCACCCCTCCTTGGGTCAACCTGTACCCCCTACGAGTGCGGCGAATAGTCTGCCAATTCTGAAGTGGGGCCCCTCTGCCTCTCAAAGCCATGAGATGCGGACCCGTTGTTTTCCCGAACCCGGCTATCCGTGCACTCCGTCGCGGGGCAAAACCTAGTACAGTAATGAAAAATAGTACAATAGGTACATCGACCGCAACCTGGTCGTGCCCCAAAAGAATATTATACAACAGGCAGTGACGGCTGTCCACAAGTTGGACGCTCGTCCCGCAATATCAAATGTACAAATAAACACAAACTGTACTACCATTGCACACTGCTATCCACCACGACAAATCCGCAACATCACAGCACAACACAGAACATCAACGCGAATGTCACGTTCGCAAACTCGTCTAAAAGAACTATAGCAATCAGACGCGGTTTACCGATCAAATGACATTCCCGGTCGGAGATATAATGTAAGCACTGTAAATTAACGTGTTTAAATTTCGATCGACCAAAGACCAAATATCAAAAAGTGGGCCCCACTGCTTACTGGTGAACAGTAACAAAACCTGGGCCAAAACGATATTTACCAAAAACCCCAAAATCCAACAGAGAACACACAGAAAAAATTTGGTGCACTGATCCCCTAGAACGGCCACGGATGAGCGGCCAAACCATGGGTTTGGCCGCTAATCCACGGCGCTCTGGTGAGATTGCGTGCCCAAATTTTGTCCGTACGCTTAAAAAACCCTGCACGGATTTTTAAGATATGCAGAATTAATTTCTGAGACCATTTAAAAACAACAGAAACTGTCATGTTAGAAAATGCAGTTTTTAGTTTTCCGGTCGGATCGATGTTTTAAACGCGTTAGCACAAATTAGTATAGCAAAATGGTGAGGCTCTGATACCACTGTAAGTCTACGCTAGCGCCCTGGCAGTCTACAGACGCCAAATGCGGAACAAAAACTTTTTAACTGGCGCTATCGTATGCTTTAACCCGGATCTGCCATTATTGCTAAACTAACAAACTGTAAAGAGTGTAGAAAGGTTATACCGAACGATCCGAGTCCTTCGTTCTTCAACCATCATCCCACGCTCCGTTGCGGCTGCTCCGATCTCGTCGATCTCCGATATCCTCGTCGAGGTGGCACCACATCACCGATTCTTTAAACGGGCTCCCGCCTCTGACTTGAGGCAACTCGATCGTCAAGTTTGCTAAAAGAGATGACCAAGAATGATGTAGAGATTGAGTAGATGACTTTGTCTCACTTCGTCCAAAACCGTGGACGATCGGTTAATGAAGTTGACGAGGGAATTGGGTGATGGAATGAAATGAGCTGTGGATTCCATACACCCCCAAATCTATCATAATCTTTTTTCCAATGAAAAACCATCAAGTGAGAGAGAGAGGAAGGGGGCCAGCCACTTATAGGAGTGGGAGGTGACCGTAGGAGAAAAAGGGGTGACCACAAGAAAGCTTCTCACCCAAAATATCAAGAAGAAATATCCTTAGCTAAACAAAATGCTTTAATGATAAAGCATGAGTCACTAATACACATCATCATGCTTTAATGCATCCAATGAAAACTCAACACCAATTAATCCTAGTCACCTCATCTAGATGCTTCTAGAACACTGACTCATCATATCTGAAGAAAAGATAAATCCGTCTTTAACAGAATGTTAAAAGACGGCTGATAGAAAACTGGAAACTGGCAACTTCCAAAAGTGATCCTGAAACAACTTTCAGGATAACCCCGAAACTGTATAAATATACCCGCATTTGTATTACGACCGAATACAAATGCAACTGAGACAAAGATATTATACCTACTCAATATAATACTCGGATCCGGCTTAAACCAAAGCCGACCAGTATTATCTGCCCAAAAAATAACACGTGCGTAAACGCACGTGCATTTTCCGAACCCTGCCATAAAACCATACGGCCTCTACAACGTTTCGCCCGAACTTGGGAAACTGTCTGTGGGGGACTCTAATGACTCGTCAGTACCCTGGCAGTGGGTTTAACCACAAACCGTCAGCGGCACTAGCAATGCGTAACGGCTGCCCATGGACTGACCTCAAGGGATGCCGATGAGCGCACTCATCCGAAAAACCCTACTGAGCCTAACAGTGACAATGTATATACAGTCCGGTCCGTTCGTCAATGAGTATCGCATATCTGCCTAGGGGGCTAGCAACGTCAGACCCCCAATAGCAGTATAAGTCGTGTCGGAGTGAAGCCCAAATACACCCTGAGATACTACTGGAGTACCTACCAGTAAATCTCCTACCGTGGCCATGGATTTGTGTAATGGCTCTCCTAGACACAGCACGATCTCGCCTCCAATACCGGGAGAGACGAATCCCCTGCCGATCCGCTCACGTGCCTCCATATGGCTCGGGACTGTACCCAAAAACTACCTGTTTGCACGACTCCTTTGAGCCGTGGTAGGGTAGAAATCAAAGCACAGTGGGAACTCACACGAGAAAAATGACGCCCTCAGGTCGATGAACTAACCTGTACACATGTCACCAGGGAACTGCTATCTGACGGTAGATATAATACTAACTAGCAGATTCCCGGCGAGTCCTGTCCGGTGTACTCATAACCCAATGAGCACCTCTATACATCTTAGGTGATCCAACTGACACCAGTGGCTTGTGAGACTGGCCACCGCCCCTCGTCGGGGTCTCGACTGTACACACTAGTCTACTCCGGAGTATCGATGCCCTGTCTCGAAACTCCCACGACTAGGGACCACAATTAAGGATATGCGTATAAACTACCCAACTCTCACGTATATGATCGCCATCATACTGTTGGTAGTAAAGCAAGATCCTAAGGGCTCTATCAAAGTGTAACATGCAATCAGTCACCTGAACATGTACACGACTGATAAAGGCAAACCAGATAGCATACTATCATTTCGAGTAAGACTGTCCTACCGGGATAGGTCCTCCGCAATCATTGCAATCACGTACCTGCGATCCAATAATTGACTATGAGGGCACTATCTCCAACATTGAGTACATACCACAGCATCGGTGGTCCAGCCGTAGAAGGGCAAACCCAAGCCTCACTAATGGCGCCGTAGGACTGCCGCAAACCCGAAGGTTCAAAGGCTTTCACACGGTCATTAAGTCGAGTTAGGGTTTCATTCTTCTAGAGGGACCATAGAATTGCCTGCATGTCTTTCCGACTACTTAAAACTTGGAATAATAGGTTGCTGACATTCGATCGTCTCTGTCGACTCTCAACGTCTCCGCGTGAAATCGTCTCCAGCTGGAATCAATCTATCTGATGACCTCGAATCGGGGTAGGCGAAAGATCCATAAGTCCTAGTCATTCATCCTCGATGACTAGCGACCTTTTATCATCTCTTAGTACAACTCGTTCTGCACTAACGCCAGCATCTGGGGCAATATCTCGTCGTTCGCAGCAATAACTAGCTCGCTCGTCTGCACGCTGAACAGTGCATCGACCATCATGAATAAGCAACACACCAACGGTCATCAAAATCTGGTTGGCCTCTGTCAGTGGCCCAATCCTTTGATACTGATCGGCACGTCCGAGAAATCTCATAAAGGCGATCTGCCAAACGCTCGTGGCGCGGAAACACAGTCAAAAGACACCTCTCCACAATCGGGTGTCGCCGGAATCATGCCCTGGTCAGTCCTCGTTCGTGCCGAGCTCGTGCTGACCGCAACTCTAGCCGTAGCTCTCCCTTCCCGTAATCGTGGCAGCAAAACCAAACTGGTACCGACGAGGCTAGATCAGGAAGGAATATAATACTGAACAAGGAAATGTACATCCTAAGGCTTCATAAGTGGAGTGGCGTGTCGTAAATATGCCGCGGAACATACCAACGATACGTCACTCTACTTTAGTCACCTATTCCATCAACCAAGGGTCATCCTACACTCCGAAGGTAAAACCTAACGCTCTGATACCAACTTTGTCACGTCCCGAAAGTACGGAACATGACCGGCACTTAAACTACGAAACGTCTCGAGGCGTACGTAATCTAAGTAAACCGAAAACCCAGAAATCCAAACCAAGAAAAGAAGTAGAGTGAAGGAAAACCAATTTAAAACAAGTAGTTTTAATAGCATAAGCCGAATTATGCGGTTTTTAAGAACATCAAAATTTACTGAAAATTTCGGCAGAGTCTCCTTTGTAAAAACTGGCTCCCAAACGGGATACAACATGAATAGTCTATGAAATCAATAAAAAGGCATCCCCAAGCGGGAGCTAGCTCTTCGTCAATCGACGGTCACAACCACACAAGCAATATAATATACAACGCCAACGGCGAGGATCAAAACTCAAAAGGAACTCAAAACCACCAGAAATATAACGAGCGACTCTAAGGTCGAAAGAATAAACAACACTGGTCTCTAACTCAATAAATACATGTTTGGTTGATGGAATTTACTAGATACAACTGAATAATATCATACAAGGTAAATAATGGGAGTATGATACAAGTAAACCCACATACTAGCAAATCACCCGAATGAAACTATGCCCGCAAAACCGTAAGGAAACCTGTACGGCAAACCTGCAAGAAACTGGGGCACAACGGGGGTGAGTTGCCAACTCGTGAATAGAAAATATCTACGCACAGAAATCACATAATTAACGCAATCCTAGGTCAATGATCATAATATAGCCTCAAAAATGTATATAACATGTAGCCTATAACAAGACTAGGGTAAATATCTAACCGAGTGAAATCTCATGTGCCCGTGTCGGTGCCTCAGGTAGCAATATATCGTATGAATGAGGTATGAATGCATGAAACCGAATACATGTAATGAAGAAACTGTTTTCATAAATTAGTGAGATTTCCTTCGTATTTTTAAACTGAGTTATCATAATGAAAGCAGTATCAACAGTGTCTAGCATCGACACAAAACATAAATCTCACTGTCTCGAAATATCAATGTCTCAATCTCAATATCTAGGGCGCCGTCAGTTCGGACCGGCCCCTACCATCCATCTCAAGACCACGACGGTATCCTCCGGATATCCGACGCATCGGATAATATCACCGGTAGGTAGTGCTCCCCTGCCAAGCTCAACGTCAACACCACATTCCTCTTGCCCCGGGGTACCATACCGGGTCCACCATGTACCCATGACGGTTCCTCCACTCCTCGACACGGATCTCCAAAACCACAGCAAACTCATGGTGGACGACACTTTACATCACTAGAAAACCGCAACATTTTATATTTTAAAAGATCATAAGTTGTAAATTTTGCGGCTTTCCCCGAAATCCAGAAATATCATAAATCTCAAGAAATCATCACAAGTGCATATGTCAATGATAATGAACTAGGCGTGAACAACTGAATAACAGTATGCATGAAGTGGTAGGTAATAACTACAATGTCTAATATGGCATATAAGGGAAGTACACTAATATCATGTCAAAACTACCAGCTAACAATCTAAGTCAAGCAATTATATTCTCTAAAGTGTACGTGACATGGCAATTACCGATGAAGATGTGTGTGTGCCGGCAAGTAGGTGTACGTGGTACATACGCATCATCGGTATTGGTGCTGGTGTCCTAACAGCATGATATCAATAATGGAATATGCAGCAAAATAAATATGCGAGGCAGAGCGAACAGCAATAATGTGCGGGAGCTGAATACTAGACACAACGATAACTAATCTACAATAATCTGATATAAGTCCTACGAATGGTGCCTTTTGAAATAACACGAATCATGGGGTTTTGAAAATAGGGCTACGGTGTTTTTATGAAAGGATACGTCGTTTTTGAAATATCCGTAGATTCCCTTGAACTGTCTTTAAAAATGCCCACGATTCGTTAGTTTTTGAAATAGGTAAGAAGTCTAATCTAATCTAACAACTACACTAAACTATACGGCTGAACTAACAAGCTGAACTACAGGTAAGGAAACCGCCTATCATATGAGTCGATACATATACATACCTGTATATGTATAGTCGGTGATCCCGCCTCAACAATATCATATCCGATACCATATCTATAATCAGGCATCCCAAGTCAAGAGTGCGGATCAATCATCAATATAGCTCGTACGTAAATCTGTCGTACGGCATCCCAAATCTGGGTACGGGTCAATATCACATTCATCATACTATTCACCTGGTATCCTCTTTATCAAATATTATGATCGGGGTACTGATCTACGTATAGTACCATACTGCTACCGCCTACGTATGCATGGACGTGTGTGAAACACTACGTCAAGGACCCGCTACAACGTCATGTCGTATCTAAGATACGAACCCTGCTATATCACCGATCTCACGGCCTCAAATCGAATCTCATAGACTCAGCTCAATCCCAAGTATCATTCTCAATCCGTATGTGAACACATAGTCCCATACCCATGTGAACACATAACTATAAAGAATCCCATGAGTACATATCAATAGGAATGTATGCAAGTATGTATGTGTGTATGTGTAGTGTAACACTACCCTAGGGTTCGCAACACTAAAAATAGTCCAACACACCAATATCCATCCTAAGCATCGTTATTAATCCTAAATAACATATAATAATTGTTGGTGTGTATACGCATCTGTATACACCACCACGGACTGCGGGGGTGCTATACGCCATCCACCCGACTTCTCCCCGTAGATTTAAATCTACTCACCTGATCCTCGCTAGCCGGTGCCGACGTTGCCACGCGCTTGCTTGTCGTCTCGAAGTCCACATGGGGGTACCTACATATCATAACGCACCATATCTCATTAAAATCCGACTCATGATCAAAACGACGCACGAATCCCACATAGGTCAAAACCTATGGTTGCTTTCACAAATCAACCCAAAAACCCTCGGCGTCGGCGTACAACCGTCAAACCATCGAGAAAAACCCAAATACACTCATTTGCACATTCACGAACACTAATTTTAATACAAACTAGGTTAAAATTCACAAAAACCTCAATTTTGCTTAAAAAGTCATTTTTCCGAAAATCTAGCAAGCACAATTCACCGTTTTAGTACAAAACTCGATGTATAAATGAATCTAGCGGCCACAATATTCGCTAAATATCTTAAATAAGTCATAAAAACAATTCCCATAATTTAATCTCATTAAATTCCAAAAGCCCTAAAATTCTAGTTTACAAAATACCTAAATTTTAACAATTTTATAGCAAAAATGCACAAACTACAATCTAGCTTGGATTTTCATGAATTAAAAGCATTAAACCACTCAATATAATATTTATAATGACATGAAACCTTAATTTGAATTTTATCTCACAAGAATATATTTATTTTAAAACCCTAGTTTACAATTTAGCATAATTAACAAATTTTTTTTAACTAACCAATAACAACTAGCTACTAATCTTGTTTTAACATGTCATAAGAGCCTAAAAACATCACACAACCATACACCAATCTCACAAAACCCTAACTTGATTTTTAAACCTAAATTCTAGAATTTCCAAACCCTAACTTGAAGATTTATAACTAGCAATTCAACCACTTTAACACTTAACTAAGCTAACATAAGTATTAATCAACAATTTAACTACAAGGTTAACATTATACCTCCACAATTTTGTAGATCCCATTTGAAATCTAGCCATCCAAAATGCTCTCTTGTCACCCCAATCCATGCTTGAAATGCTAGGGAATAATGGGTAAGAGTCGGATTTGGATTTAGATTTGAATTTGCATGGATTTTGGAGTGATTTGTGGATTTTTTTTGATGAAGAAAAGAGTGGGATTTGGGGGGGGGGGGGCTGCTGCTGTTGGGAGGGGGAGAATTTCGGCCAGAAATGGGAGGGAGGTAGAGAAAATACAAGGGAGGAAAGTCCAAGTCAACATAAAGTCAAAAGTCCACCTAATTCATCCATTTTCTTTTCTTTTCTATCATTTCTTTTCCTTTGAAATTCAAGTGGGGAAAAAATTGGGGGCTGCTGAATTTGGCTAAGGGGAGGAGTAAATGGGGGTGTGTGGGTGTGGGTACGGGTGTGGGGTGATGAAAAATGATAAATACAATACCCCAAACATCCATTTACGCTAAAAAAAGCTTTTTTTCTTCAATAATTTCTAATCCGTTTTGGCAACTGATTTCGTTACAAAAACCACATGACAAATTTTTATTTAATGTTTTATGATGCACAAAATTTGTTTCAACTCATTCCAATTTGTAATTTTCCCTAATTAAATGTATTAGTGACGGCTTAAAATAATAATAAAATAATATTTTTTTTCAGAAAATTTGAAATTTCACCAGCGGCTCAATAAACACCAAATAATAGCAATTACATAGCTAGAATATGTATATTTAATTTTTATAATAAGATATTTGTATTTTGACTTTTTACAGAAAACCCCTTTATTTTACTGATTTTTTTTGAAATTTCACCGAAA
The DNA here is from genome assembly GCA_030015575.1 of Agapanthus africanus. Classification (NCBI taxonomy): domain Eukaryota; kingdom Viridiplantae; phylum Streptophyta; class Magnoliopsida; order Asparagales; family Amaryllidaceae; genus Agapanthus; species Agapanthus africanus. Next base: position 107,537,594 of record JASDDO010000031.1, read on the forward strand.
CGATTTTCAAAACGCTACATGGGCGTCGTATACTTATTTATATTGCCTTGCGTGGTTGTGATCCGCCGTTTGGCGAAGAGCTAGCTCCCGCTTGGGGATGCCATTATCCTTATTGTGTATTGGTGGTTTTGGATCAAAATTTACGAAGGAGGTGCTGCCGAAATTTTTAAAAGATGAAACATGTTTTCAAACCAGTAAATTTCACTTGCTTTATTCATGTTCCTTTTCTATGCATTAAGAAAACTTGTTTCATTATACCTTTATTTCAAAACCCCACCTCCTTTATTTTTCTAAAAAGGTTTAGATATCTGGGTTTCAGCTTACTTGAATTCCGTTACGCCTTTAGACGTTGCGTGATTCAAGTGCTGGTCACGAGCTAATATTTCGGGTCGTGACAGTGGAAATTGGAGAAATTTGAGGCAAGGAGTGAAGCATGGCTTATGGTTTTGTTTATTGGTTTGGACTCACTATTCAAGCATGGTTGATATTTTCAATTGGAAAATATTGCATGCTTGAGGTGAGAAAGTGAATGAGCCATTGTCCACTTGAGACTTCACTTGTTCATTTGAAAACTCTCTTTCTCTTTCTCTATTTTCTCTCCTTCATCCTCAAGACCTAAAACCTTCACATGTGTTGTGAATCATTAGGTCAATTGAGATTAAATACTCCATTCAACCCTCTACATCTTCTAAGCTACCTAGCTTAGCTAACTAGGTACTTTAGTTACCTCGGTTTAATGGTTGGAGCTTGAGGTATAGACTCTCGAGTGGATCATCTTCGACACGAGGAGGCCGGCGGTCAAGCTCGATCTGGATCGTCGTGGAGCTCAAGGAGAGGAGGAGAAGAAGACCCGAAGGACAAGGATCTAGGAGGTATAAAATTCTTACCAAGTAGTTAAAACTCCAGGTAGTATAGCTAGTTAAGATTTCTGTTAAGATCCTGGAGTTAAAGTCGGTGTTGCAAATTATGAAAAATCGTTTTTTGTAAATTTCGCCCCCCTACAAGTGCATGGGGTGTGCGACATCGAATTACAGTGGTATCAGAGCCTACTAAATCTTAACTAGGTTATTAGCAAGTGATTAGATCTTCATTTGACGAAAAATTGCCCGAAATCAAAATTCTATACTATGCTTGCTGTCGATTTTCAAAACCGCTCAAAAAATCTTTTCAGTGACCTTAAAAATACATGCAGGCATTTGTCTGAACAAGGAAAAATTTTGAGATCATAATCCCTCAACTAGACCTCAGAACCGCGGCCAAACATGCCATTTGGCAGTGGATCCGCCGCCTAGTTGGGGCCGATTCACTCACAATTTTTCCTGGTGTTCAAGTCTTTGGAATTATGATTTTTGGCATATGTGTTTTCTACCCAGATTTGTTTGTGCACTGGTTTGTGCATGGGGTAGACAAGGATATTGATAACCGATCGAAATTCTAAGTTCTTGGCTAATCTGTGATTCTGTGTTTGTATATGTGTTACTAAACATCCGCTAATTTCTATATGCCGATTAGTGGTGGTTCCACATATAAGTATCTTGATGGTTTATGTATATGAAGTATTGGATCGTCGTGAATGAATAGCCGGGGATGTGAGAAGAGTGTTCTTTTCTTTCATTCATGTAAATTTGTAATTAATGTAATATTATTTTTGCGGGGCACATCCGGGTTAAGGTTGTAGCCACCATCGTATTATTTCATTTACTTTTTCTTTAACCTAGGATAGACCCAAGATGGGATGCACAAACTACCGGGTTCTTGAACTGTCGAGTGGCCTACTCATTTTATTGAGGGAGGTTGCTTCACTTCGGGAATTTGGCGGGTAGTTTGTCGCACCCGTAGGGGTCTAGGGTGGGGTTTAGCTATTCATCATGACGGTGGATTTCTTCTTTCATTCTAGGCTAAAACGAAATACGGAAATCCTAGTATATCGAATATATTCATCTATGTTGCTGTGATCTGGAATGACTATATATATATATATATATATATATAGTGTTTATCAGCACCACCACTGGGTTTTACTAGCATCAAGCATGCCATTATAAAAAATTTCGGGGTGCTAATCAACACTAAACAAGAATCTAACTAGATGATTACGGTTTCTATGATGATATCAACTAAACTAGCTAAGAGAAAGGTGGCAAAAACATTTGTAGACCGTGTCCTTCTCTTCGCAAGCTCTATGTAGCAGTCCCTACGACTTCACAAGGCTCCACTTGAAGTTGGACCGAGCTTCCTATGTGACCTTTGTGTCAAAGATGATCCACCCGAAGCTCTGCTAATCGAAGCTAGCTCTTCACTATAGTTACTTTAGTGAAGGAAACACACTTCACCGAAGTTCTAATCAAGTGTAGGATGGTGAAGTAGGGGTTGTAAGCTCACTAGGTTGATGCAAAGCCCTATGATTCACATCACATGTGAGGGTTAGGGCTTTAAGGTAGAGGAAGAAGAAGATGGAGAGAGCTAGAGAGTGAAAATGAGCTCAAGCACAAAAAAGTATGAACAAGTGTAGAATAGCTCTCATCTATTTGCTCACTTAATGAAGCATGAATAAAAATCAATACAACTATTGAACCATGCTTCAATAGTGTATGCAAACAAATAAACAAATGATAAATGTCATGTAGGGTTACTAGGCACTGTCACAAGGTTCTACAAGGCCTCAACCATACCCGATTTAAAATTTAGACGTGCCGAATAACCCTAACCAAGATCTTAGACTAGAGATTAGGCAAAAAAAAGTAAGTAAACAACTTTACTTCTAGGAGTTTGGGATTACAAGCTTTGTAGTCCGTTCCTTCACTTCTAAAGCTCCGTGTTGACGTCCCTTCGCTGCGATCATCGAGTACTCGGACTCTAGAGAGGCTCCATGAAGAGAAAGATGCAACCTTGCTTCCGATCTTCAATAACAAAGATGATCTACCTTGAAGAAACTCAAGCCTAAGATTTTGCTTTGCTAATCAAGTATTAACAAAGCAAACACCCTAATCTAAGCGGCTAGAATAGATGAGAATGATGAAGTAGGAATTTAGCTCTCATTTTTTTTTATCTCAATCATTTTCATCACTTCATAAAAAGCTAGAAAGCTTTTTCAAGAGAGAAGAAGGAAGAAAAAGAACAAAAACCATTTGTGATGAATAACGAATCAAGTGTGACGTTAGAAATACAACCATGGGTTAAGTAAGAAGACTTAACCCATGTAGAGATTTAACTATGGTTAAAGGGTTGGGTTGGTGTTCATACCAGAATATTGCATTTTATACCACCCATTCTTACACTCTTGTGTTTATAGGTATGTGCTTTTGATCAGTGTTTGCTACATAATTGCAGAATACAGGTTCTCGGCTCTGAACAGTGAATATCATGGAAAAACACGACAAAATCCGGATTCCTGCCATTCACAGATAAAATACGGATCTCCGCTCTTTATCCGTCTGTTGCCACACACCAGTTTAGGAGACAAAATGGCAAATCAATGTCATTTTCATGCACAAGGCTCAATGGCAACACAAGATCCAAGAAATCTACGTGGAGCTCGAGACAATCATGGCAAAAGATCCACATCAAATCATCTTTTTGATCAACAGAAATTCTGGAAGAAATGTGGAAAGATTATCAGAAACGACATGTGCTAAACTACAGACAAAAAAGGACCAGGGAAGCACAGAAAAACGGAGGGCCCAAATCCTCTATAGGGCCGCGGATCCGCGGCCAATAGGGGGTCTAGGCCACGGATCCGCGGCCATGTAGGCTCCTTGCTGGGTCAATTTTTGTGGGCAGTTTGGTACTTTCATCTTTTGGCAGATTGTTGCCCTAGGTTTTCAGTTCACCTCCTATAAATACCCCAGAACTTGCCAAGCTTTTGGTGTCCATTCTTTGTTCTTCTTTTTGTTAGGATTTAGTCTTTTTCTTCTTCTTCTTCATCTTTTCTCCATGAAAATTGTAGTGAGAGCTTTTTGAGTGGAAGATCAATAAAGATGAGGGCTTTTGTATCATTCTCTTTTGTTTAACTTCCTCTTGAGATTCTTGCTTTCTCTTGATCTTTGAACCTCTTCATTGAGCTTGAAAGGTTAAGAGTTTGTTATTGATCTCAAGGGTCATATTTTCTTATGGAATTAGTGCTTCATTTCACATGCGTTCTCTACCCTTCTCTTGATCTTGCAACCTCTTGATTGAGCTTGCAAGTTTAAGGGTTGGCTATTGATCCCATGCTTGTCTTGAGTTCTATGTTCTTGTAATTACTTTCTTGTTCTTTTTATTGCTTATTTTTTACTTGCTTTTTATTACCTTGCTTTACTTTCCTGCAATTTATATTCATGCACTTAATTACTTGTAATCTTTTCTTTTCTTTGTTCTTTTCTTTTGCTCTTTGTTGTTCATTTTGTGAATGTTGTAATTATCTTTGTTGTTAAGAATAAATACGGTATTGTAAGTTAATGTTTCTTTGCTCATTTCCTTTTCCCGTTATTTTCCATTGAACTCCGCCCAAACGTTACGCAAGTGCTCCGTTAGGCACCCCACCCTAACAAGGTAACGGTGATTCCTAATAGCGACCGGTTGCGTTCGGTTTGGCCGGAGGCGAAAGCAAGAGACAAGAACGGAAGGACAAGGGTCAATAAGACGGATTCCACGAATACCGCGCTTAAATCCTCTAATCCACATTGTTTCCAATTGCTCTAGCTTCAATTGGTTAAGACTCGGCTCAAAGGTTTTGAGTACGGATTTCTTTAGCTTACAATCTCGTATTTTCTTCTTAACAACTTTACACTTGCAAATAATACACATAGGTTAGATTGAACAAACTCATACAAATTCTTTATTGAGTCGTCTAAGACAAGAAAGGAAATACAACCATCTCCCTGTGGATCGACCAGTGCTCAACCGGCTAGCTGCATAGCGACACCGTCTTGATTGCTGTTAACTTTAATTCTTTCAATCAAATGGCGTCGTTGCCGGGAAGACGGTAGCGTATTTTCTTTCTTATTATTCGGGTTAATATTCGTTTTGTATATATTTATAAAAAAAAAAAATTTGTTATTTTTGATAATTTTTGTGGGCAAGTGTGCAGATTTTTGCGTATTTACAAACCGCGATTGTGGGGAGCAAAGTGTACATTCAAGGCTAAGGTGATTGCAAAGTACAGTGCCTAAGATCCGGGTAGTTTGACCCGCGCAAGCGAACTTTTCAAGCTTACCGGATTTGATTCAATGGGGGTTTCCTAACCCAAAAACTTAACGGTACGTACTTTACTAACACCTTCTTCTCAAATCCAACGCTTCCAATATACTATTCTTTGTAGGATTCTTTGCAAGTTCGCTAGCAAACGCTAAAACTTGACTAACCCGTATTTGTTGCAGTGTTGTGCTAAAAAAAAACAATTTTTTGATTCTTTATAGAATTTTTATTGAATTGTGCATTGCATACATTAATATGGACTTAAGGGCAAGCGAACCCCACAAGATATGGTAAAGGATTTCATCACCTTTTCCGTGGCCCACAAATCACGATCTTGAGCATAACGTCTACCCGCACAAATTTTAAAAGAAATTAGACTTTAAGCCTTAAGGACTTCGCGCTCACTAGGAGAAGTTAACTGTGTTTAGAATCTCGCTTAACGGTATATTGTTTACGGGGTGTCTAGGAAAGTGTTAACGGCGAAACCGCCAAAAGAGAAAGGGTTATTTAATTAAGGAACTTCACGAAAGCGTTGGAAAACCTCCCCTTATCTCTGCACTTACCTGGCCTCGTGATCAGTGTATCTTGAGCCCGTTTCTCGACACAGTTTTACTTCGACAATCAAGTTCTGGAGCAGGTCTACTTGACCTAGGTGAACCCTAGAACGATTAGGTGTGTGGTATTTTTGTGTCGTGATTGTTTTTGTTCATATTCTTTTTGTGTATACTTCATTCTTTTGTAATATATATAATAAAAATTAAAAAAAAATCATTCATTTTTCCCCTCCTTTTCTCTTCCTTTCTTTCCTTCTCTCTTCATATCATGGGTACCCCACCTCGCAAAACTCTTGCCGAACTTTGGTACCCACAACCAGACATTACTTCTTACGGTTCTTGCTTTGGTCGAATATCGAACGACCCCTCCATGCCCAAAGTTTCACTGAAAGACCGCATAGCAGCGTCTAGGACAAACACTTGCACTCCTCATTCCACTTTGTATCAACCTTTTCAACCTCCCTCACCCGCTTATGTTGATACCCCTTCTGCAAGTCGTCCTTTGTCCATCGCTGAACGTATTGAACAATCTCGTAGCCGATCTTTCACTCCTATCACCACTTCAAATTCTTGGGATCAACAATTTCATTCACCTTCTATTCCAAATGTTGATCCTACCCCTGTCCAACCATTCAATTCCTACCAATCCTACCCTACTTTTGCACCTTCCCTAGACATTGCATCAGAACCGCCATTTGGGCGTTTTCAGTATCCAAACAACTTTGAATCTTTTACAGAAACCCCTTCACAACCCATGTCTAGTCTGGAACAGTCGTTGGAAGACTTTAGGGTAGCGTCAAGCCAACAGATGATGGATTTGAATGCGTCGATGGCCGCTCTCGTACAACATACTGACCCGGTAGCTAGTTTTCAACTAGCGCCTAATTTTTCAATGTATGATGAGGCGGCGGGACAGGCTGTGAATTTGAGTGGAGAGAGTGAGATGTACCCCCTTCCAAATCAAACCTACCCGTCCCAAATTGAATCCCACAACTCCAGTTTTGAATATCTATCTAGTGTTCCCAACGATTCACCAGTTGAAGATAGAATGATTAATGAGTTGTGCGACTTTGTGGTGTTTGATTTGCCCGATTGTGAAGGGTCCCTTCCAAGTGAAACCATACCTAATCCTTTTGACCTCTACACCTCCATCTTAGAACCAGAATCGATTAATATCCATGCTTTTGATGAGGTGTCTGAGAATTTTGATTTTCACTTGATTGAGGATATTGACGCTGGGAATATTTTGGATGATGAACCCATAGATTTAGCTGAATTTTTCTCTCCAACTCATCATCCCGAGTCATTAACTGTTTTTCCCAAACCTCATATGCGTCTGGATATTGATGAAATATGCATTTATGTGCTAAATTTTGAGGAGAATATTGAGGATAGTTTTGAGGATGAACCAGTTTTAATTGATGAGTCGGATTTTCCCATTCATCCTGTCCCTGTCATTGACTGTGTACACCCTCCTGAACCTTTAATCGATAACCTTCCTCAACCACTTCCCTCCATCCTTTCCATCGTTCCGACCTGGCAAGAAACCGTATCATTTCCATTTTCATTGTCTGGTTTACCAAGTTCGGCGTACCCATAGTTTCTTACGAATCTTGAGGGATTTGACCCAATCTCTCGACGGGTTAATAGATTAGCACAATCGCTGTTTACACATCACTCATCACAAATTGTGCTAATCTATTCACTCCATTTGCACCCTCAAGTTCGTACTCCACTTCTTTTTCCCTTCCGCCATTCTTCCTCTTATATACCTAGACCGTATACCACTTCTATCTCCATACGGTCTCGCGTATTCTCCCTCTCGTTCCTCTACGCCTTCTTCCACCAACCTGTACATTATAGCGATAAAATCTTTGAATGGTTGGTGCTCACTTTTGGCCTGTGTAAGGCCTTGTATAGCTTGATACTGTTCTTTCCCCCCTAATCCTGAACTTCAACGCTTAACAGTGGAAACACTGTTTCACTTAAGTTTGGGGGGGACTCCTTTTTTGTATATATTTTTTGTTTTCTTTGTTGTATATAATTCATTTTTAGGGAGCGCCGGCAATTTTGACCCTCTTGGTATATCCTGACAGTGAGGGCACTGCCAAGTTTAAGTTTGGGGGTGTGCTCGGTAAGCTTTCTTCCTTCGCATTCATTTGTATATTTTGCATTTACATACCTTATTTAAAAACCCATAAAAATCGAAAATTTTCCAAAAATATAAAAACTTTGTCGTCAAGTTAGCTAATAGGGTAACTTAGATCTTTATTCCGAAAGATTAGTTGATATGATAGAAATAACTGAATTCTAGGCTGAGGAATTGAAAACCCTAAAAATAACCCTCATTCTGTTTAAACTTGGTAAGTATACGTCCTTACAGTTTTTTTGAGAAATAGGTAATCTTGAGTTCAGTTCTTTAGTTAAGTCAAGATGAAGGGAAAGTATTGATGCTTTACTGAAGGATAAGTCTGAAAAATAATTTCTTTTCTTGAGTTCAAATTTAGAAAGTATATACACTTCAAACTGCACTTACACGCACCTTGAAACTTGGGATAGTAGAGGATACCTAGAAATACTCTTGCCTGAAATCCTAGTATGAAAGAAAAAACGGTATTTAAAGCTAAACACCAAAAGAGCATATTGAAAAATATATCCGGTCTTGAAAAAAGAAAAAAAAGAAGAAAAAGAAAAATAGAATAAAATCAAGACCTGGAGACTGCTATTTACGCTTTAAGTTCACATATTCAGTAATCGGCCGTTAGTGCCTCAAGAAGCATTAATAGTCGCATGAAAGGTGTGCGAGCAAATCCGTCCATCCTTAATGAAAAGAAGTAATATTAGGTATTAGGGCAAGGGTATTATAGCTTGCATTGAATTCTTAAGTGTAGGGGTGCAAATTTACACACACGTAGGGGTATACAATCGATGTTTGGACAAAAGATAGAAATGAAGAATAAGACTTGTATTTTCTGTAAAGTTGACAAAAATCCCTGATTTAAGACCACACTTTAGAAGGAAAACTCGGGAGATACCAACATCTTTCTAAACTTTTTTGGAACGTATATGATCTAAAGTTAAATAGATAGGAGGTGTGAAGCATTAGGGTTGGATATTTATAACATAGGATAATAGAGTTTCTAACGTAAATACTAAACTGTAGGAGTAGAATTAATGTTAATTTATGACACTAGCTTGACGGGATTTTGTGGGTAGTATCCGCTGAAAACCCTCAGGAGACTACACTCCTCCTACTAGGGACACCTAGAGGTTTAACGGCTTGTTGCACATGCTCAGTGCAATCGCGTTCCCTGCGAAAGTGCGGTTAGGATTTTATTTTTATGAATAATTGGTTTTGCTCGGGACGAGCAAAAGTTAAGTTTGGGGGTATTTGTTCATACCAGAATATTGCATTTTATACCACCCATTCTTACGCTCTTGTGTTTATAGGTAGGTGCTTTTGATCAGTGTTTGCCACATAATTGCAGAATACAGGTTCTCGGCTCTGAACACTGAATATCATGGAAAAACACGAAAAAATCCGGGTTCCTGCCATTCACAGATAAAACACGGATCTCCGCTCTTTATCCGTCTGTTGCCACACACCAGTTTAGGAGACAAAATGGCAAATCAATGTCATTTTCATGCACAAGGCTCAATGGCAACACAAGATCCAAGAAATCTATGCGGAGCTCGACACAATCATGGCAAAAGATCCACATCAAATCATCATTTTGATCAACAGAAATTCTGGAAGAAATGTGGAAAGATTATCAGAAACGACATGTGCCAAACTACAGACAAAAAAGGACCAGGGAAGCACAGAAAAACGGAGGGCCCAAATCCTCTTTAGGGCAGCGGATCCGCGGCCAATAGGGGGTCTAGGCCGCGGATCCGCGGTCATGTAGGCTCCTTGCTGGGTCAATTTTTGTGGGCAGTTTGGTACTTTCATCTTTTGGCAGATTGTTGCCCTAGGTTTTCAGTTCACCTCCTATAAATACCCCAGAACTTGCCAAGCTTTTGGTGTCCATTCTTTGTTCTTCTTTTTGTTAGGATTTAGTCTTTTTCTTCTCCTTCTTCATCTTTTCTCCATGAAAATTGTAGTGAGAGCTTTTTGAGTGGAAGATCATTGAAGATGAGGGCTTTTGTATCATTCTCTTTTGTTTAACTTCCCCTTGAGATTCTTGCTTTCTCTTGATCTTTCAACCTCTTCATTGAGCTTGAAAGGTTAAGAGTTTGTTATTGATCTCAAGGGTCGTATTTTCTTATGGAATTAGTGCTTCATTTCACATGCGTTCTCTACCCTTCTCTTGATCTTGCAACCTCTTGATTGAGCTTGCAAATTTAAGGGTTGGCTATTGATCCCATGCTTGTCTTGAGTTCTATGTTCTTGTAATTACTTTCTTGTTCTTTTTATTGCTTATTTATTACTTGCTTTTTATTACCTTGCTTTACTTTCCTGCAATTTATATTCATGCACTTAATTACTTGTAATCTTTTCTTTTCTTTGTTCTTTTCTTTTGCTTTTTGTTGTTCATTTTGTGAATGTTGTAATTATCTTTGTTGTTAAGAATAAATACGGTATTGTAAGTTAATGTTTCTTTGCTCATTTCCTTTTCCCGTTATTTTCCATTGAACTCCGCCCAAACGTTACGCAAGCGCTCCGTTAGGTACCCTACCCTAACAAGGTAACGGTGATTCCTAACAGCGACCGGTTGCGTTCGGTTTGGCCGGAGGCGAAAGCAAGAGGCAAGAACGGAAGGACAAGGGTCAATAAGCCGGATTCCACGAATACCGCGCTTAAATCCCCTAATCCACGTTGTTGCCAATTGCTCTAGCTTCAATTGGTTAAGACTCGGCTCAAAGGTTTTGAGTACGGATTTCTTTAGCTTACAATCTCGTATTTTCTTCTTAACAACTTTACACTTGCAAATAATACACATAGGTTAGATTGAACAAACTCATACAAATTCTTTACTGACTCGTCTAAGACAAGAAAGGAAATACAACCATCTCCCTGTGGATCGACCCGTGCTCAACCGGCTAGCTGCATAGCGACACCGTCTTGATTGCGGTTAACTTTAATTCTTTCAATCAGTTGGGTTAAAGAAATATCTTTGCAAAATATCACAAAATATCAAGGTCCAAGTCAAAGCTTCAAGAAGCTTCTTGAAAGCTTAACCCTAATCCAAACCCTAACCATATTTAAACTCCACAAATCATGTTGCATTTATAACCATAACATGTTACAATATTATATATCACATATACAACATTTATTGTAACAAAATAAAATAATACAATTAACATATATCAATGTATTACCCGAGTGAGAAAAAGAATCTTTAAGTGAGCTAATATTAGTTAATGTAACATAATATATCAAATATATAATTATACATTAAATTATCATATCAACACTTGATCCGATAATCCGGCTATTTCACAAATAACCGACTAATATAATCTGTATTAGTTCATCGAATCAACACTTGATCTGATGACCCGGCTGTATCACATATAACCGGCCGATATCACATATCGCGAGAATCTAGTACGGTATTACATACACGTATTGTTCTCGGTCCCGCACATATCACATATGTGCTCCTACTCCGTTTTGCCTGAGCCAGGAAACCTCTGTGTAGGACTCTAAAGAATCGTCAATACGCCGGCAGTAGATGATCATATCAAACACCCACAAGCTGCAAGCGGTCAGCTAAACGTAACAGCCACCCAGGTATTGAGCAATAAGAAGATCAACAAGCAAGCCTGTACATTCTCCCGTTAATCCAACCAGTAACACTCCCGTACAGTCCGGTCTCTTCGTCTGATATGTCGCATATCTCGTCTGGGGTGGTAAACGTCAGACCCCAGTAGCTTGATAAGTCGTGTCGATATGAGGTCCATAACAGTTCGAGAAACCACTGATAACACTTACCAGTAAATCTCAGCAACCTTGGCCAGGGATTTCCAGTTATAGCCAATCGAACACAACACAACATCAACTCCCTATACTGGGAGAGACGAAACCCCTCCTATCGCTCATTGCCTCCATGTGATTCGGGACTGTACCCAAAAGCCACCTTTTTGCACGCCCTCTTGGACGTGGTAAGATGGAAATCAAACCGCAGTAGGAATCACACAAGTCTCTATGACAATCTCGGGTCTACAGACTAACCTGTACCAGTATCACCAGAGAACTTCCATCTGACGTGAGGTATAATACCATCTGGGAGTTCTCGGCGAGTCCGTCTAGTGTACCCAGTCTCCATTGAGCACCCGTATACCTTCTCCCATGTCAAACACCAATGGATATGGGATCATCCATCACCCATCATATGAGTCAAGAAGCGCATACGCTAGTCTACTCTGGAGTATCGATGGCATGTCTCGGTACTCCCACGACTAGGAACATTTGAAGGATGTACTTGGCGACTACTTTGTCCCCACTAGTATGATCTGCATCAAAGTCCTGGTAGTCAAGTACTCATCCTAAGGTCTTTATCAACATGTGACATAGAGACAATCAGAGTACATGTTAAGATAAAGAGTAACCAGATAGCATACTATCATGTCGAGCAAGAAAGTCCTCCCTATATATTGTTGTGCCACGGCAGCGCCCTGGCCGTCTACTCGAGGCCAAAATGCGGAATCAAAAATTTTCTTAACTTTAAACCGGCGCTACAGCGGACAATAAACCCGGATCGTAACCATTAACCTAATCCTAGCTATCAAGAGAATGGGTAGAGAGATATACCGAGTGATCCGTGTCCTTCGGTCTTCTCGTCGCCGTCCCGATGTCCCGCGGAATCACCGTTCGTCACCTCCTCGTCGGAAAGGGCACCACGTAGCCGATTTCTTTTACGGGCTCCCACCTCAGGACCGAGGTAACTCGGACGCGAAGTTGGTAAGTCGACGCGTCCAAGGGTACTGTAGGTGTAGTGTAGAATCTTTGCCTCAATGGGGTTTATGTTGCCATTTGATGGAGAAGAGAATGAACTATGAACTTTGGAGATAATGAGTTTTGTGGCAAGTAGAGAAAATGAGATATGAATCATTCTTCACAAAAAGAATTCTCTCATCCTAGCAATGTGGCCGGCCCCTTAAAAGAATGGGAGAGGGAAAAAATGAAAACAAGAAGGGAGGTGAGTGTATGAAATGAAAAGAGGTGACCACACCCAAAAGGAAGACTCACATCAACTTCTAATCCATTCTAATCTCAATTAATGCATGGTAGTGATGGAAAAAGAATCTCATCATGAAGGAACTATCATGAAGCCACAATCACAAATAACCCCCTCCACAAAATGTAATTTGCACAACTGCAAATAACCCCCTCCATCGGAAAGTCCGGCCGTGAAGGAACAAAGGAAAACCGGCCGGAATGGAATGCAAACTGGAAACTTCAGAAAACTGATCCCATAATAAATTACAGGAAAACCCCGCTACTGCATATACATGCCCGCATTTGTATTCCCACTGAATACAAATGCAAAGAGACAAAATCTACACTGTCTAATACTAGGATCCGGCTTAAACCAAAGCCCGCTAGTAAAATCCGTCCGATCACGATTCGTGCAATACCGCACGTATCTGATCGAACCCTGCCATATCTCCATACGGCCTCTACAGCGTTTCGTCCGAAACTTGAGTAACTGTGTGTGGGGGACTCTAAAGACTCGTCAATACTATGGCTGTGGATTTAACCACTAGCACGTCAGAGGTATTAGCCATACGTGGCGGGCCACCAGCTATTGACCAAAAGGGACGTCGATGAGCGAACTCATCCTGACACCATACTGAGCCTGTCAGTGACAATATCCGTACAGTCCGATCCGTTCGTCTATGAGCATCGCATGTCGGGCAAGGGGGTTGGTAAAAGTCAAACCCCCAAAAGCGGTACAAGTCGTGTCGGAGTGTAGCCCAGAACACCCTGAGATACTACTGGAATACCTACCAGTAAATCTCCTGCCTCGGTCGAGGGCTTCGTGTAATGGCTCTCCTAGACACAGCGCGACTCACCCCCAATACCGGGAGAGACGAACCCCTGCAGATCCGCTCACTGCCTCCATGTGGCTCGGGACTGTACCCAACTAAAACCTGTTTGCACGTCTCCTTTGAGCGTGGTAGGGTAGTAATCTAAGTACAGTGGGAACTCACACGAGACAAATGACGATCTCAGGTCGATGAACTGATCTGTACACATGTCACCTGGGAACTATAATCTGACGTCTGGTATAATCCCAATTAGCAGGTTCCCGGCGAGTCCTGTCCGGTATACTCATAACTCAATGAGCACCTGTATACATCTTAGATGAACCAAGTGACACCAGTGGCTTGTGAGACCGGCCACCGCCCCTCGTCGGGGTCTCGACTGTATACACTAGTCTACTCTGGAGAATCGATGCCCTGTCTCGAAACTCCCACGACTAAGGACCTTTTAAGGATGTGCTTAGAGACTCCAGCTCCCACGTATATAATCGCCCTCATACTGCTGTGTAACGTTTTCAAAATAATAAAATATGATTTTTGGGAAATTTTATAATTTAATATTATTTTAATGAATATTTTAATATTCTGGTATAATTAAATACAAATAAATGGGGAAAAATTATGGAAAATTATAAAATAGGGTATTTTATGGAATTATGCCATTTTAAAGTTTTTAAGATTAGTTATATGCTAATTTAGTGCTAATCGCGATTAAAAATCGCAAATCGGATTTTTAGCTTTTTGTGCAAAAATGTGCACATATCATTTTCTACACTTGTGTTGCTTGTGCATTTCTACCATGGCTTTTCTTTTGGGTCTACTATTCAAGTGAGAAGAGTTTAGTGAAGAAAAGGAAAGAAAAAGTGATGATGATGATGAGAGAGAGAGACTAGGTCAACCCCCACTTTTTGAACCATACTCCCATCATTTTCCCCTTCTCATTCTCTCTCCTCTCCCTCTCTTGAGCTGCTGCCCTCTCTCCCCCTCTCTCACCCTCTTCACTAAAAACCTAGATCCACAATGAAATCCAACCCAAAACCCCATTCCCACTTCACAAAACTTACTCCCAAGCTCACTAGCTTCACATTGAACCTAGCAAGATTGGATTTGGAGGACTTTGAGCAACTCAAGAATTTTCTTGAGTTGCCAAAGGAGGTAATTTCTGCACCTATTAGAGTAGTATTTCAATTCCTTGTGCATCTATTCTAGTTTCATATCGATATTGTGTTGTTTGTGGACTTTAGAGAATTCAAGTTAGGGTTTAGGGTAAAACTGAAATTTAAGTTGGAATTGAGGATTGTGGTGACCTTAGAATCCCTTGTGTGATGCTAATTTGGACCCAAACCTGAACTTGAAACCAGAATATGGAATTACGGAATCGATATCGGGGAAAACTGAAAATCTGGAAGTGTTTTGTGGAATCTGCTATCACCCCGAGACCCCAAAAATAAAACTGAGTTGACAGTGAAATGTGCGCACCAATGAACCACCACACCAAACCCTAGCCCCCAACTCAACTTTGAGGCCGCCAATTTTTCCCTTCTGGCCGCAATTTGCGGCCAGAGCAGGGGGAAATGTCTCGAATTTCGTGCATGGCCCCATTTCCTATAGTCTTGACCCTGGGTATGTCTAGTTTTGACCGATTCCATCTAGGGTAAAATCTGGGTTGATTTTCCTATGTTGGTGCATGGTTTACGACTTGATTTAGCATGGATTTTGGTATTTGGTGATTCATTCCTGTCGGGTGGCGTTTGGACGTCAACGACAAGTGGATATTGATCGTGTTTACATGCGAGTCGATAGGTTTTTACCTATGCGGGTAGCGTGTGCTATTTTGGTTTCCGATGTGATTTTCATGTACTTTAGCGTTGTGATATACTTGTAGGTACCCTACGAGATGTTGAGGCAAAGAAGATGAAGATGGCGACATCGGCACCGTCACATGAGAAGCAAGGTGAGTAGATTTATATCTACGGGGAGAAGTCGGGTGGATGGCGTATAGCACCCTCGCAGTCCGTGGTGATGTATAAGAATACGTATACACACATATATTTATTATGTGGTTATTTAGGATTATTGATGGTAATAATGGATTGTTGGTGATAAGGATGTATTGGTTGAGTATAGTGCGAAACCCTAGAGTAGAGGTTGCACCCACACTCACACATACACACATACTTGCATACATTCTTTCATATATCTGTGCGCAAATGATGGTGTGTATATCTACACATGGGTATGGGACTATGTGTTCATATACGAGATTTGAGGATGACACGTGGGATTGAGATGAGTCGATGAGATTCGATTGAGGCCGTGAGATTTGGCGACATGACAGAGTTCGTATTGGAGTTGTGATATGATGGTAGTGATACCTGTCATGTGATGAGATAGTGTGATATCGACTCAGATTTAGGTGGTTTCCATACCCCTTTCTTTTGACTTGATTGTGGGTTCGTAGTTCGCATAGTAGGCGTTAGACTAGACCCGAGTCATACCTATTTCAAAACTAACGAATCAGGGATATTTTAAAGTTAGGCAAAAGGGTTTATACGGATATTTTCAAAAGGCGCATCTTTTCTTAAAACACCGTAGCCCTTATTTTACCAAAAGCCCTGATTCGTCTTATTTCAAAAGGCAAGGTTGCATGATATATCTATTGAGGCAGGTTCTCTACTGTTGCGTTGATTACTCGATTCCGCACATTCATGCTATTTGCATTGCATCGCTTATATTGTTGATATATTTCAGTCATGCTGCTAGGACACCAGCACAATTATCGATGATGCGTATGTTCCACGTACACTTGTTTGCCGGCTCACACACTTCATCATCGATAATTGACAAGTCACTACACTGTAGTACTGTTGCATTCAGGATATGACCCTTGCATGACATATTGATATGCTTACCTTTCTGCTATATGTCGCAGACATGCTGCTTTCTGATTACACGCATTGAGATATGTTGTTTCCATGATATTTCTGGTTTTGGGAACCGTGGGTGTTTCAAAGAGAATATGTAATTGTTTTAAAAACCCGGTTACCTGTGATATGATATTTCAGTGCGTCCACCATGTGTTTTCTCGGTGCTGAGAGCGACATGTGAAACCTGATTCGAGGAGGCGGATGAGGCCGATTGCGGGTACATGGTGGACCCGGTATGGTACCCCGGGGCGAGAACGGTTTCGCTGTGTAGTAGACGGTGAGCCTGGCAGAGGGACTACTGCCTACCGGTGATTTTGTTGGACCTGGCGGTTATCCGGAGGATACCGACCGGAGTCGATAGATGGATATGGGCGTACTGCCGGGGCCGAGGGCCGATACCGCAGACAGAGCCTGTGGGCCGATCCAGACTGATGGAGCCCGATATATGAGGATTTACGTGCCGATGCTGGGCACAATTTTCATGATGTTTTCGAGTGCCGATGCTGGGCACTCCGGTTCCATGATTTGGACGTGTCGCGAGGGACACAGGTGGTTTATATCCTCATATTTTCCATGCATATGCTGATGATATTTACATGCATGATGGTTTTGTCATTGCGTGACGAGTGGACGGGATCCACGTACATGCAGATTGATTTCATTGATTGTACCTCAAATTTGTGATATGCTATTACCTGAGGCACTGGCACGAGCACTTGGCATTACACTCATGTATAGGGATTACATTGCCAGTTTAGCATGTTTCAGACTTATTCATATTGAGGTTTATATATATATCTGATCGTATTGACCTAGGATGGGTCATGCATTCGATCTCTGCTTGTAGCTATTTTCTATTCACGAGTTGGCAACTCACCCCCGTTGTGCCACAGTCCTTGCAGGTTTTGCCGTGCAGATTCCATAGCGGCATTTCTGGCACACTGCTTCCATATGGGTGACTTGCGTTGGTAGGTGGGTTCTTTTGTATCAGAACCGCCATTGTTCATGTATTATTCATTGTATCTAGTAATTCCATCAACCAAAACTTGTATATTGTTTCAGACTCAGAAAACAGTGTTGTATTATTTCGACCTTAGAATCGCGCCTGTAGTATTACGGTTTTCTGGCTGTTTTGAGTTTCTTTTTGGGTTGATCCTCGCCCTTTGGCGTTGTATATTATTATTGCTTGCGTGGTTGTGACCGTCGATTGACGAAGAGCTAGCTCCCGCTTGGGGATGCTTTTTATCATTCCTTATATATTATTCTTGTTGTACCCCGTTCGGGGCCAGTTTTTACAAAGGAAACTCTGCCGAAATTTTCAGGAAAGGTTACACATTTTAAAAATACACATTCGGCTTAGTTATTTAAAAACTTTGATTTTCGAAACATGATTTCTTTACTTTTCAAAACCAGTTTTCCTTATTTACTCTTTAAATGGTTTTAGATTTCTGGGCTTTTGGCTTACTTGGATCGGATGGGGTCTGATAGACTTCATAGGGTTCAAGGGCCAGTCACGTGCTCTTTCGGGTCGTGACAAAGTTGGTATCAGAGCGCTAGGTTGACCTTGGTTCGAGTCTAAGTTTGACTATGTGGAGCCTAGGGCGTTATTTATATACGGAACTTAGTCTTGACCTTACGGAACTTAGACTTAGTCGAGGGTGTATTATACCCGAACTTTCGTCCTGTAGGATGACCCTTGGTTGATGGAATAGGTGACTAAAATAGAGTGACGTACTGTGGGTATGTTCCGCGGTATATTTACGACACGCCACTCCACTTAAGAAACCTTAGGTTGTACATTTCCTTGCACAGTATTATATTCCTTCCTATGATCTACCTTCATCGATACTGGTTAGGGTTTTGCTGCCGCGATTGCACGGGCAGAGTGAGCTACGGCTCGAGTTGTGTCAGCATGAGCTCGTCGGGGACGAGGGCTGACCGGGGCGTGATTCCAGAGACATACGGATTGCATTGAGGCTTCGTATTTTGTGTTTTCGCGCCATGAGCGTTGGATTGATCGCTTTTACGAGATTTCCCGGTTGTGCTGGTCGGTACCAGAGGATTGAGCCACTGATAGAGGCCAGCCAGGATGTGATGACCGTTGATATATCGCTTATTCATGATGGTTGAGGCGCTGCTTAGCGTACCGACGAATGAGCCAGTTGCTGCTGCGAATGATGAGATATCGCCCAGATGATTGGAGCTACTGCAGCATGAGCATATTCTTAGAGATATGATAGTGAGTCGCTAGTCACCGAGGATTAATGACTAGGACCTGTGGTTCGTTCGCTTACCCCGATGCGAGGTCATCAGGTAGATTGAATCCAGCTAAAGGCGACTTCACGCAGATTCGTTGAGAGTCGATTGAGACGATCGAATGTCAGGAACCCATTTTCCAAGTTTAAAGTATTCGGAAAGACATGCAAGCGATTCTATGGACCCTCTAGAAGAATGAAACCCTAACTCGACTTAATGACCGTGTGAAAGCCTTTGAACCTTAGGGTTTGCAGCAGTTCCTCGGTGCCATTAGTGAGGCTTGGGTTTGCCCTTCTACGGCTGGACCACCGATGCTGTGGTATGTACTCGATACTATTAAACTGTACCCGAGATGTTGAGCTCTTAGGGGATTGTGAGGTTCTGACGAGTCGATCGGACGATTCGACACCATTCGGATATCATGTGATGGGACACTGCTTGGGAGACTCCAGATACGAGCTTAGCCGTTGGAGCGCAGTCTGTGTAGCCACGATGAGATGAGTCCGAATCAGTCGATATTGGAGCAAGGTGGAGTAAAGAGTTCACACGAGATTTCGACGAGATGAAGTTTCACTCCGCTGACATCAGAGATGCGATATGCACGCTGAGGATGTGTTCGGCTAGATATCTTCTACTGAGTGATGAAGATACTGAGTTCGTGATTTCGAATCCGTGTTAGAGACTTCGGATGGACCGTAGCCGAGGACATTGCAGTGCGCAGATAAAGACACGACGTCGAATGGTCGATGATACAGACAAGCGGGACAAGAAGTTCGTGCGAGATGCATATGAGCTGTCACTGCACCCCGTTAAGATTAAAGGCCGGACATGCATACAGAGGCGCAGGGATGCGACCAGCTTCCGAGAAGATGTTGTACTAAGGGTGCAGATGTTCAGAAAGCGAGGAAAGATTACGCCAGAGTACCAGCCTCCTTACAGTTTGGCTTAGGCAAGATCAGAAGAGACCTTGAGTAGGATTCCTTCCAGTACACAGCTGCAAT
Source organism: Agapanthus africanus (assembly GCA_030015575.1). NCBI lineage: Eukaryota > Viridiplantae > Streptophyta > Magnoliopsida > Asparagales > Amaryllidaceae > Agapanthus > Agapanthus africanus. The sequence continues at coordinate 107,557,502 of JASDDO010000031.1, forward strand.
AAGAGTTGCACCCAGGATCGATGTGTGATGGGTATTCAGAGGACCAGAGGTCGACGCCAGAGATGTGCTGCTTTACGAGCGGTCGTGAGGATTGACCGAGAGATGACCAGGAAAGTGCCAGAACGGAATCGTTCCTGTCAGCACACCTGACCGGGCCGATGAGCCGATGGATTGCGAGATTGGTAATCCACAGAGAAGATAAGGAACCAGAGGCAGAGGACGCCAGCCGCGAGCAAGAGGCAAGTAGATATCTTGCGCCGCTGGCACCGGATGTTCCGGTACCTTCTCGACCCTGAAGAAGGATACCGACGACAGTATTTATGATTTGTGATTTTTTGATTTGACTATCACGTATCCGTTGCTTTGGATTTCGGAATTTTGGGCGATCTATTCGCATGATTTAGTCTTGATGACTGAGTTCCATGATATTTGATTTTGTGCACCATGGTTGCACTTACTGGGTATTTAAACCTTGCACATAGTTATTACTCTTGAGGTATTGATTGTGATTTCATGCCTATTTTATGCCGGTGATTTGATTTACACTTCCAGCATAGTTTCATGTACTTTTAGTGTTTTGATTTTTGCACTCGGTATAGCTTATATGTGCTTGTAGTGCATTGATATGTGTTTTGTGCACGCAGTTGCACACGTTCATGATTTTCTTTATATCTGGGTACACTTAGTGTTGTTGTTTACGCATTTGAGTTATTGCTGGTATTTGTACATGGGATGCACTAGTTCTATACTTCGTGCGTTTGTCGCACCAGTTTTATGTTTCTTGCGTTTATCGCATCAGATCTATATTTCGTGCCTTTGTTGCACCGGATTTATATTTTATGCATTACGGTTGCACCTGACTTCGATTTGATGCCTTTCGGTATGTCGATTTTGATTGTGATATTGGTGTGGATTCTTGCACTCCGTGCTTTTGACTGGACTTACGCATTTTCGGCGTTGCTATTGGATTTTGTGATTCCGTGCATGTTGAGTGCGCAGGGTTTAGATTTTCATTCGTGCACGATGGATGCACCGATTTGGATTTTCGCGCATGTTGGGCGCATGTTTTGAGATGCGATTTTGGTGCACACCAGATGCACTAAATCGAGATTCTTCGTGCATGTCAGATGCACATGTTTTGGCTGTCAGGCACACACGTTGCCTGTGACAGATGTTTCGTGCACACCCGTTGCACCTAGATGTTGTTTTGTGTACCTGTATGGCACATATATGGATTTTGATTTCCGTGCGCACCAGACGCACAGGACGATGTTATGTGCATTTTTGGGATTTATTCCTTTTGGAGCAGTACATTTCTATGATATTTGATATTCGTTTTGTACCGAGCAGGACTAGTCAGAGGACAGTACCTGAATATATTTTGCATGCATTGATAGTTCGAAGGGATTTCTAAAGAGCGAGCTATGGTCTCGATATATATATACCTACGTGTCCGATATGACACGAAACGTTTAAAAACAAGGAAACCCTTCTAAATTATTTTCAAAACGGCGGAACATACCTATTAAACAAAGGATATATATATATACATATATAGTTATTTTCTTGTGAAAAACGTCCGCCACTGTGCAGTGTTACGCGCATCGCACAACGACTTAAAAAGATTTGGCATGCATTTACATCAGCTATTTACATGTATAGATTGGATGTCTACATGTATAGTTCTGATCTATATCATATTGGTTTTGTATTGGATTTGACATTTGTGTCCTTACCATGACTCCGATGATTGCGGGATGCTTGATGGAGTGTTGCTTTTGAGTTATCTGATCCGTACTCATGCGCATGCATTGCGCTATGATGTTTTATGTATAGACGATTTCGGAGCCCCGATGACATGGAATTTGTATTGAAATATTTTAGTATTTGGGTGTTTAAATTTAAATTCGGGGACCGAATTTCTTTAAGGGGGGTAGATTGTAACGTTTTCAAAATAATAAAATATGATTTTTGGGAAATTTTATAATTTAATATTATTTTAATGAATATTTTAATATTCTGGTATAATTAAATACAAATAAATGGGGAAAAATTATGGAAAATTCTAAAATAGGGTATTTTATGGAATTATGCCATTTTAAAGTTTTTAAGATTAGTTATATGCTAATTTAGTGCTAATCGCGATTAAAAATCGCTAATCGGATTTTTAGCTTTTTGTGCAAAAATGTGCACATATCATTTTCTACACTTGTGTTGCTTGTGCATTTCTACCATGACTTTTCTTTTGGATCTACTATTCAAGTGAGAAGAGTTTAGTGAAGAAAAGGAAAGAAAAAGTAATGATGATGATGAGAGAGAGAGACTAGGTCAACCCCCACTTTTTGAACCATACTCCCATCATTTTCCCCTTCTCATTCTCTCTCCTCTCCCTCTCTTGAGCTGCTGCCCTCTCTCCCCCTCTCTCACCCTCTTCACTAAAAACCTAGATCCACAATGAAATCCAACCCAAAACCCCATTCCCACTTCACAAAACTTACTCCCAAGCTCACTAGCTTCACATTGAACCTAGCAAGATTGGATTTGGAGGACTTTGAGCAACTCAAGAATTTTCTTGAGTTGCCAAAGGAGGTAATTTCTGCACCTATTAGAGTAATATTTCAATTCCTTGTGCATATATTCTAGTTTCATATCGATATTGTGTTGTTTGTGGACTTTAGAGAATTCAAGTTAGGGTTTAGGGTAAAACTGAAATTTAAGATGGAATTGAGGATTGTGGTGACCTTAGAATCCCTTGTGTGATGCTAATTTGGATCCAAACCTGAACTTGAAACCAGAATACGGAATTACGGAATCGATATCGGGAAAAACTGAAAATCTGGAAGTGTTTTGTGGAATCTGCTATCACCCCGAGACCCTAATAATAAAACTGAGTTGACAGTGAGATGTGCAGGCACCAATGAACAACCACACCAAACCCTAGGCCCCAACTCAACTTTAAGGCCGCCAATTTTTCCCTTCTGGCCGAAATTTACGGCCAGAGCAGGGGGGAAATGTCTCGAATTTCGTGCATGGCCCCATTTCCTCTAGTCTTGACCCTGGGTATGTCTAGTTTTGACCGATTCCATCTAGGGTAAAATCTGGGTTGATTTTCCTATGTTGGTGCATGGTTTACGGCTTGATTTAGCATGGATTTTGGTATTCGGTGATTCATTCCTGTCGGGTGGCGTTTGGACGTCAACGACAAGTGGATATTGATCGTGTTTACATGCGAGTCGATAGGTTTTTACCTATGCGGGTAGCGTGTGCTATTTTGGTTTCCGATGTGATTTTCATGTGCTTTAGCGTTGTGATATACTTGTAGGTACCCTACGAGATGTTGAGGCAAAAAAGATGAAGATGGCGACATCGGCACCGACACATGAGAAGCAAGGTGAGTAGATTTATATCTACGGGGAGAAGTCGGGTGGATGGGGTATAGCACCCCCGCAGTCCGTGGTGATGTATACGAATACGTATACAAACACATATTTATTATGTGGTTGTTTAGGATTATTGATGGTAATAATGGATTATTGGTGATAAGGATGTATTGGTTGAGTATCCTAGAGTAGAGGTTGCACCCACACTCACACATACACACATACTTGCATACATTCTTTCATATATCTGTGCGCATATGATGGTGTGTATATCTACATATGGGTATGTGACTATGTGTTCATATACGAGATTTGAGGATGACACGTGGGATTGAGATGAGTCGATGAGATTCGATTGAGGCCGTGAGATTTGGCGACATGACAGAGTTCGTATTGGAGATGTGATATGATGGTAGTGATACCTGTCATGTGATGAGATAGTATGATATCGACTCAGATTTAGGTGGTTTCCATACCCCTTTCTTTTGACTTGATTGTGGGTTCGTAGTTCGCATAGTAGGCGTTAGACTAGACCCGAGTCATACCTATTTCAAAACTAACGAATCAGGGATATTTTAAAGATAGGCAAAGGGTTTATACGGATATTTTCAAAAGGCGCATCTTTTCTTAAAACACCATAGCCCTTATTTTACCAAAAGCCCTGATTCGTCTTATTTCAAAAGGCAAGGTTGCATGATATATCTATTGAGGCAGGTTCTCTACTGTTGCGTTGATTACTCGATTCCGCACATTCATGTTGTTTGCATTGCATCGCTTATATTGTTGATATATTTCAGTCATGCTGCTAGGACACCAGCACAATTATCGATGATGCGTATGTTCCACGTACACTTGTTTGCCGGCTCACACACTTCATCATCGATAATTGCCATGTCACTACACTGTAGTACTGTTGCATTCAGGATATGACCCTTGCATGACATATTGATATGCTTACATTTCTGCTATATGTCGCATACATGCTGCTTTCTGATTATACGTATTGAGATATGTTGTTTCCATGATATTTCTGGTTTTGGGAACCGTGGTTGTTTCAAATAGAATATGTAATTGTTTTAAAAACCCGGTTACCCGTGATATGATATTTCAGTGCGTCCACCATGTGTTTTCTCGGTGCTGAGAGCGACATGTGAAACCGGATTCGAGGAGGCGGATGAGGCCGATTGCGGGTACATGGTGGACCCGGTATGGTGCCCCGGGGCGAGAACGGTTTTGCTGTGTAGTAGACGGTGAGCCTGGCAGAGGGACTACTGCCTACCGGTGATTTTGTTAGACCTGGCGGTTATCCGGAGGATACCGACCGGAGTCGATAGATGGATATGGGTGTACTGCCAGGGCCAAGGGCCGATACCGCAGACAGAGCCTGTGGGCCGATCCGGACTGACGGAGCCCGATATATGAGGATTTACGTGCCGATGCTGGGCACAGTTTTCATGATGTTTTCGAGTGCCGATGCTGGGCACTCCGGTTCCATGATTTTAACGTGTCGCGAGGGACACAGGTGGTTTATATCCTCATATTTTCATGCATATGCTGATGATATTTACATGCATGATAGTTTTGTCATTGGGTGACGAGTGGACGGGATCCACGTACATGCAGATTGATTTCATTGATTGAACCTCACATTTGTGATATGCTATTACCTGAGGCACTGGCACGAGCACTTGGCATTACACTCATGTGTAGGGATTACATTGCCAGTTTAGCATGTTTCAGACTTATTCATATTGAGGTTTATATATATATCTGATCGTATTGACCTAGGATGGGTCATGCATTCGATCTCTGCTTGTAGCTATTTTCTATTCACGAGTTGGCAACTCACCCCCGTTGTGCCACAGTCCTTGCAGGTTTTGCCGTGCAGATTCCATAGCGGCATTTCTGGCACACTGCTTCCATATGGGTGACTTGCGTTGGTAGGTGGGTTCTTTTGTATCAGAACCGCCATTGTTCATGTATTATTCATTGTATCTAGTAATTCCATCAACAAAAACTTGTATATTGTTTCAGACTCAGAAAACAGTGTTGTATTATTTCGACCTTAGAGTCGCGCCTGTAGTATTACGGTTTTCTGGCTGTTTTAAGTTTCTTTTTGGGTTGATCCTCGCCCTTTGGCGTTGTATATTATTATTGCTTGCGTGGTTGTGACCGTCGATTGACGAAGAGCTAGCTCCCGCTTGGGGATGCTTTTTATCATTCCTTATATATTATTCTTGTTGTACCCCGTTCGGGGCCAGTTTTTACAAAGGAAACTCTGCCGAAATTTTCAGGAAAGGTTACACATTTTAAAAATACACATTCGGCTTAGTTATTTAAAAACTTTGATTTTCGAAACATGATTTCTTTACTTTTCAAAACCAGTTTTCCTTATTTACTCTTTAAATGGTTTTAGATTTCTGGGCTTTTGGCTTACTTGGATCAGATGGGGTCCGATAGACTTCATAGGGTTCAAGGGCCAGTCACGTGCTCTTTCGGGTCGTGACATGCTGGTAGTCAAGCAAGAATCCTAGGGGCTCTATCAATGTGCAATAGTGACATGTATGGTCACCTAAAGCAGTACACGATAATAAAGATAAACCAAATAGCATACTATCATCTTGAGTAAGACTGTCCTACTGGGACAGGTCCTCCCTCAATCATTGCAATCACGTGCCTGTGATCCAATAATTGACTCTGAGAGCACTATCTCCAACATATATGTCCAAGCATCCACTACAATATACAACGTATGTACAGCAATGGCCTCTAGGGCATATATATAACTAACAATCTCCCACTTGCACTAGGATCATCTGTTGTAGTATCTCATACCCAACAATAAGCTGTGGTTGAAGTATTTCATACTGAACCATCCCATAAAAGTCTCTACTGGGAAATAGGCCATTGTGAGTGGATCCGCGCTGTTGTCCTCTGTGTCTACTCTCCTAACCTCGATCTACCTGGAGATCAACCATCTCCATGATCAGGTGATACTGCCTAAGAATATATCTGGATCGCAGATGGGACGGAGGTTCTTTGGCATAAGCCACAACTCCATTGTCACACAATGGCAGGAACGAAGTTCATCTCATGAACTAAAATATATCCAGACTGCCTCTTTGGTAGCATCCTTGGTAACGATGCATCTTGCCTTTAATCGTCTAGTAAGTCACGATATCCATCTTGGAACTCTTCCAGCATACCGTCCCTCCTTTAAGGGTAAAGACAATACCTGCGACTGACATTCAGACGTCCTTATCACCCTGGAACCTTTCCAGTGATTCTTCCCAGGATCGATTGATACCATCTCACTACAACTAGTGAGAGTCCTAACATCCAATTAGATCTATCTCGTAGATCCATAACCCAGGATTTAGGAGGTATCATCTTGATCCTATAGAGAACGTTTGTGACAAGAGGAGATTGACCGAGCGTAGTATAGGAAACTCCTTCCCTATCAAGATTATGTCATCCACGTACTCTACGAGCATCACCACCATACTCTCTACTACCTTTTTGTATATACTAGGTTCATCTACCATTTTGATGAAGTCAAACTCTTTGACTACCACATCAAAACAGACGTTCCAACTCCGTGATGCCTGATTTATCCTATAAAACATCATGCTCACGTTTCCGCTGCCCCCACTGTTTACGAAGCCCTATGGCTGTGTACTTATAGACGCTCTCTTCCAAATCATCATTTAGAAAAGCAGTCATGACACCCAACTGCCAGATATCGTAGTCGTGGTATGTAGGCGTGGCAAGTAGGATCTGGATGGACATAAGCATAGCTTTGAAAGTCTCAACTTTTCTATGTACACTAAGTAATCTTCTCAAGATATACTTGCTCCTGATGGGGATTTAACCCTTCAGATAAAGCAACCAAAGTCCATACTTTGTTGGTGTATAAGGATTCCATCTCAGATCGCTAAGCATCCAGCCATTCTCACAGAGTCACCACTCCTGATGGCCTGCTCGAAACTAGTTAGGTCATCATCTCATGATGCAATTCTCTCTCCCACTGTCATAGAGAAACCGAAGTATCTCTCAGGTAGATGAGGAAACCTACCAGATCGACGGAGAGGCTGAGGTTCGTTCGAAACTATTGAATCCTCCGGGTTAACCAAATCATCAGTTGCAGTTTGTATAGCTGGAACGCCTTCCAGTTTTACCTCATAACTACTAATTTCTTCACAAGAAATTCCCTTTTTCTCAAAAAGTGGTATGCCGAGAAATAAAACATGTTTTGTTCCTCGGTGTGGTAGAAGATATTCCCTTGCGAATGCTTGGGATATCCAACAAACTTCCACAGAACTGACCTTGCCTCGAGCTTGTCCGGATTTTGCTTTTGACATAGGCCGGACAACCCCAAATCTTAACATCTTTAAGAGATGGGCTCTTCCCATACCATATCATATATGGAGTGGTAGGCATCTAATTTGGTTGGAACCCTATTCAATAGGTATGCAACTTCTCAAGTGCATAACCCCAAAAGAAAATAGGCAACTTAGTAGTACTCATCATAGAGCACACCATATCACAAAGGGTGTGATTGCTCCGCCCCGATACACCGGCGTGCTGTGGTGTATTCGGATGAGTAATGCTGAGAGAGAATCTCATTCTCCTTTAGAATAGTCCAGGAATTCCGTGCTTAAGTATTCTCCTCCTTGATCACATCAAAGGACATAATACTTATACCCGTTTTTGGTTCTCTACTTCTAACTTATATTCTGTGATTATCTCAAAAGTTTCGGACTTGTGTTTCAACAGGAACATATGTCCGGATCTTGAGAGATAATCAGTGAATGTAATGAAGTACAAAGAACCGGTCTTGGTATGTGTAGACAGAGGACCTTCATACATCAGCATGTAACAATCCCAAGAGTTTACTAACTCTTTCTCTGTTTCCAATAAACGGAGCTGTGGTCATCTTATCTTTGTGACATGACCGACAAGTTTTACAAGATGTAAATCCAAACTAATTTAAATATGCATCTTTATGTAACTTCAGCTAGTCGGTTCACATTGATATGACCTAGTCTACAATGCCTCAAGAAGGATTCGTTCATTTCTGAACTCTTCCTCTTGTGTGTGTTCTGTATATTAAGAACTGTGGTTTGATTTAGAACGTCTATGATTTTTGATAACGTGCCTAAATCGATCAACTCTTGATATAGGAAATGTTTTAAAATATTATCCAACAATACAAAATTATATCCTTCTTTACTAATAAAGAGACTGATATGATGTTGTATATCAGGTTCGGTATCTAATAACATTCGTTCAGAATCAATGTATTCTGGTAATACAGGGTGATAACTGCCAACAGACTTGGCTGCAACACTTGCATCATTTCCAACTCTTGAAACTTATCACCCGTTCTCAGTTCTCTACCTATCTGTAGCCCATGTAACAAATTACATTTGTGGGATCCTGATCAGGTATCTCATACCCAGGACGTAAAGGATACTGAGAAACAGTTCTCGGTAATGAACACACCCGAAGATGATGCATCACTATGTACTTTCTTCGTTTGGGCGGCACGGGAATTCTGGTAATCCTTTATTTCTTGCTATGTCTTATAACAATTATAAGTTGGAGCGGGACCAACGTTCCTTAGCGCAGTATAACAAGCGGGTTCGGTCAATACATCCGTATAATTATCTTGATTAAGGCGTGACATAGTCGTAACCAGGAGAGTGAGTGAGAAGAAAACACTCAGCGTATGCTCTTGCAAGATTAGATTGGTTATTAATATATCTAATCAGGATGTCTTCCACTGTTTTAGTCAAATCTTCCTTCAAACCCTAAAAGGAAAGACTAGCCGGGATTAATTACACTCTACAAGATCGCCAATCTTTCAGCCAGGCCAGTGCCGGTACTTTGAGAGAGGTTCCCCGTGCTTTTGCACGGACCTAATTAAAATAAACCTTGTTTTCCCAGAGGCATAACCCCGTTGACACCTGTCTAGATACCTACTTGATCGGCTAATTGTAATATGTAAAACTCTCCGAGGAGTAACTCTTACTCGCAGTGGGTATCGGGATCCAACTATCTCATAGAAGGTATGCAATCTCATTGCAAATATCAACACTTGAAATTCCCGATAATATTTTACCCTAACCTCCTTTGACCTTGACAAAGGCCAACAAACCATAGGATGCTAATCAAGTTCAACCCGTCATTTCCTGATTGAATTAAACCCACCCGCACGACCCTTGACAAAGACCAACAAAGTCGCACGACTACCCTAACTCAATCACATCATATGCTTATACAGATAAGCAGTAATCAGCTACCGCACACTACGCCTTGACAAAGGCCAACAAACGCAGCACGAATACTAAATACTACTTATCTGAAATGACGGAGGGCTACGACGGGTTTTTAAGAAAACCCTTTGCGTAATGAACTTGATATCGTTGTAGAATCGAGCGATTTTGAATGGAATGTTTTGAGGCCTTTTCTAGTTTTGCTGAAGAGGTCACTCCCGGTGAAGGGATCTCGGCTCTTTCCTCATCGAATAAGGTGCAGGATATTTCACAAATATCACTATGCAAAGCAAAAACTATAGAAACAAACAAAAGACAAAACGAGTTTGTAGCATCTGCTTGTTTCGCTAAAGAGGTCACTCCCGGTGAAGGGATCTCGGCTCTTTCCTTATCGAATAAGGTGCTGGATGTTCTACAAGGAACGCCGCTATGCAAAGCAAGAACTAGAGCTACCTGTTTTTGAGACAGGTTTCTACAACATCTTTAGGTTTCTTTTAGTTTCATTAATCTCATTAATGAAGTCCCATTTTATTATGCTTCACAAGCATCACATTTGAAAAGAAATCAGCAATATAACATATATCTCATATATATAATATAAACATTCGTCTCAGGCAGTAATATGATCTCATCACAGAACATTGCAGCAGAAGATAACATATGAAATATTGGATATACTAGGAGGTCCGTGTTTTAATATGAGCCTGTATAAAACACGGATTCCACGGTCGCGATGAATAGCCAAACCCACATCCCTAGACCCCTACGAGAGCGTCAAGAAACACTGCCAATTCTAGGGTTAAGAGACCCGGTCTCGACTCCTCGAGGTGGCCTCCCACTCGACCCTAGAACCCGGTTACTGGTGCTCCCCTCCTTGGGTTTACTTAATGCGGAAAAGTAAATAATATACAATGGTGACATCATCCTCATCCCGGAAGTGCCCCAATAAAAGAATATTACATACAATGAATTTTACATGAATGAAAATAAAAACCGTCATCTCACATAAAACCGCCGGCTATTCAAAACACGACGATCCAATATAACATATCACAACAACACATAATATCTCATATCATCAACGTAAGCAAGCATGCGTATCCCGATTGTCGTTGATGTATAGCAACGAAGCCGGCGATACACCACATACTACGCTTACGGTCACAGAAAAGAAAGTGTAAAACTACAACAGTTGGAATCCGCAACCTCTTTAGACATCGCTTGTCTAACCAAATGAATTCCTTATACATCTCATACCTAAAAATTATAAACCCCGCATTTTTGTCTCAATATCGAAAACGCTTTTCAATATCTAGTCGGGCAATTCAACAAGATTCCCGACATCCTGATCAAATGCTCGTCGCAAACTTTAGTAGACGGCCGTAACGCCGGATGCCGTCGACGAAGTGCACTAAGGCGGAACACCGCTGCCGCGAGCACTCGAACTGATGCTTTTAGCAACGGGGTTCTCCTACAGTCACTTGTCGGGGCTCTGGGGCGTGGCTATCTATTAAGTTTACCCGGAGAGTATCGGCGTACACTACGTGATTGCGACGGACTTTTGATCGCATCAAAATCCCGTGGCAACCGATCATCTGAGACTAAACTGCTAGATTTATAATATTCAAATTAGTTATCTCATAACTACTTGTGGATTCCAAATATTGTATCACATTCCAGATAAATAGACAGTGTTAAAGTTTCCGATAGAATAAACAAATACCCAAGATATCCCAAATAGCTCAACACTTGAGCGGAGTTCAAAAAGTATCCATCACATGCCACAGTACCAATGGTCCAGCCGTAGAAGGGTCAAACCAACGCCTCACATGTGGCAACGCCGAACTGCCCCAAACCCTAAGGTTTAGAGGCGGTTCAGACGGTCACATAATCGAGTTAAGGTTTGTGTTCTTCTAGAGGGTCCACCGCGTTACTTGCACGACTATGAATGTTCTTTAATTAAGGAAAAAATCCAACACTTGGAAATTTTCCGTCAGGGGAAAAAGTGAGTTATTGATATCCGTTCGAACTTTTTAACACGTTCTAAATAACCCAGAAAAACTTAAACAAAGTTAAACTTTCCGATCGAATCAACGAATACAAAAGATCTCCAGAAAACTAAACACTTGAGTATAATTAAAAATTCCCAGAAGCATGCAAAATTACCTACGGATCAACTGTAGAAAAAACTAACCCTAATTCCCCTGTACGGCCGCGGAACCGCCGCGCAAGGCAGGGTATTGCTGCGGTTCCGCGGCGCTTTGATAGAATTGGGATGTCGTATTTTACAGTTATCCTTAGAATTCCCTGCTTAATTTTCTGAGTATTTTTAATACAGAAAAAATCAACATTTTAAAAATTTTCCAGAGAGGGGGTATTTTGCGACGTTTCGGGGTTTGATCGGACTTTAAACTTCGTCTAGACTTCGCCTAAAGCTCTAGCTTGGCTCTGATACCATTGTAGGGTTACTAGGCACTGTCACAAGGTTCTATAAGGCAACAACCATGCCCGATTTAAAATTTAGACATGCCGAACAACCCTAACCAAGATCTTAGACTAGAGATTAGGAAAAACAAAGCAAGTAAACAACTTTACTTCTAAGAGTTTGGGATTACAGCCTTTGTAGTCCGTTTCTTCACTTCTAAAGCTCCGTGTTGAGGCCCCTTCGCTGCGATCATCGAGTAACCGGACTCTAGAGAGGCTCCATGAAGAGAAAGATGCAACCTTGCTTCCGATCTTCAATAACAAAGATGATCTACCTTCAAGAAACTCAAGCCCAAGCTTTTGCTTTACTAATCAAGCATTAACAAAGCAAACACCCTAATCTAAGCGGCTAGAAAAGATGAGAATGATGAAGTAGGAATTTAGCTCTTATTTGTTTTTTTTTATCTCAATCATTTTCATCACTTCATAAAAAGTTAGAAGGCTTTTTCAAGAGAGAAGAAGGAAGAAGAAGAACAAAAATCATTTGTGATGAATAATGAATCAAGCGTGAGGTTAGAAATGCAACCATGGGTTAAGTAAGAAGACTTAACCCATGTAGAGATTTAACTATGTTTAAAGGGTTGGGTTCGGTTAAAAAAATATCTTTGCAAAATATCACAAAATATCAAGGTCAAAGTCAAAGCTTCAAGAAGCTTCTTGAAAACTTCATGAAAGCTTAACCCTATTCCAAACCCTAACTATATTTAAACTCCACAAATCATGTTGCATTTATAACCATAACATGTTACAATATTATATATCACATATACAATATTTATTGTAATAAAATAATACAATTAACATATATCACATATATATCAATGTATTACCCGAGTGAGAAAAAGAATCTTTAAGTGAGCAAATATATCAAATATATAATTGTACATTAAATTATCAAATCAACACTTGATCCGATAATCCGTCCATTTCATAAATAACCGACTAATATAATCTGTATCAGTTCATCGAATCAACACTTGATCCGATAACCAGGCTATATCACATATACCCAGCCGATATCACATATCGCGAGAATTTAGTATGGTATCACATACACGTATTGTTCTCGGTCCCGCACATATCACATATGTGCTCCTACTCCGTTTTGCCTGAGCCAGGAAACCTTTGTGAAGGACTCTAAAGAATCGTCAATATGCCGGCAGTAGGTGATGATCATATCAAACACCCACAAGCTGCAAGCGGTTAGCTAAACGTAACAGCCACCCAGGTATTGAGCAATCCGAAGATCAACAAGCAAGCCTGTACATTCTCCCGTGAATCCAACCAGTAACACTCCCGTACAGTCCGTTCTCTTCGTCTGATATGTCGCATATCTCGCCTAGGGGTGGTAAACATCAGACCCCAGTACTTGAAAAGTTATGTCGATATGAGGTCCATAACAGTTCGAGAAACTACTGATAACACTTACCAGTAAATCTCAGCAACCCTGGTCAGGGATTTCCAGTTATAGCCAATCGAACACAGGGCAACATCTACTCCCTATACCGGGAGAGACGAAACCCTCCTATTGCTCCTTGCCTCCATGTGATTCGGGATTTTACCCAAAAGCCACCTTTTTGCACGCCCTCTTGGACTTGGTATGATAGAAATCAAAGCACAGTGGGAATCACACAAGACTCTATGACGATCTCGGGTCTACAGACTAACTTATACCAGTGTCACAAGAGAACTGCCATCTGACGTGAGGTATAATACCAATTGGGAGTTCTCGGTGAGTCCATCCAGTGTACCCAGTCTCCACTGAGCACCCGTATACCTTCTCTGATGTCAACCACCAATGTATATGGGATCATCCATCGCCCATCATATGGGTCAAGAAGCACATACGCTAGTCTACTCTGGAGTATCGATGCCCTGTCTCGGTACTCCCACGACTAGGAATATTTGAAGGATGTACTTGGTGACTACTCTGTCCCTACTAGTATGATCTGCATCATAGTCCTGGTAGTCAAGTACTCATCCTAAGGGCTTTATCAACATGTGACATAGAGACAATCAGAGTACATGTTAAGATAAAGAGAAACCAGATAGCATACTATCATGTCGAGCAAGAAAGTCCTCCCTATATATGTCCAAGAATCCACTACAAATCATGTTGCATTTATAACCATAACATGTTACAATATTATATATCACATATACAATATTTATTGTAATAAAATAATACAATTAACATATATCACATATATATCAATGTATTACCCGAGTGAGAAAAAGAATCTTTAAGTGAGCAAATATATCAAATATATAATTATACATTAAATTATCAAATCAACACTTGATCCGATAATCCGTCCATTTCACAAATAACCGACTAATATAATCTGTATCAGTTCATCGAATCAACACTTGATCCGATAACCAGGCTATATCACATATACCCAGCCGATATCACATATCGCGAGAATTTAGTACGGTATCACATACACGTATTGTTCTCGGTCCCGCACATATCACATATGTGCTCCTACTCCGTTTTGTCTGAGCCAGGAAACCTTTGTGTAGGACTCTAAAGAATCGTCAATATGCCGGCAGTAGGTGATGATCATATCAAACACCCACAAGCTGCAAGCGGTTAGCTAAACGTAACAGCCACCCAGGTATTGAGCAATCCGAAGATCAACAAGCAAGCCTGTACATTCTCCCGTGAATCCAACCAGTAACACTCCCGTACAGTCCGTTCTCTTCGTCTGATATGTCGCATATCTCGCCTAGGGGTGGTAAACGTCAGACCCCAGTACTTGATAAGTTATGTCGATATGAGATCCATAACAGTTCGAGAAACTACTGATAACACTTACCAGTAAATCTCAGCAACCCTGGTCAGGGATTTCCAGTTATAGCCAATCGAACACAGCGCAACATCTACTCCCTATACCGGGAGAGACGAAACCCTCCTATTGCTCCTTGCCTCCATGTGATTCGGGATTTTACCCAAAAGCCACCTTTTTGCACGCCCTCTTGGACGTGGTATGATAGAAATCAAAGCACAGTGGGAATCACACAAGACTCTATGACGATCTCGGGTCTACAGACTAACTTGTACCAGTGTCACAAGAGAACTGCCATCTGACGTGAGGTATAATACCATTTGGGAGTTCTCGGCGAGTCCATCCAGTGTAACCAGTCTCCACTGAGCACCCGTATACCTTCTCTGATTTCAAACACCAATGTATATGGGATCATCCATCGCCCATCATATGGGTCAAGAAGCACATACGCTAGTCTACTCTGGAGTATCGATGCCCTGTCTCGGTACTCCCACGACTAGGAATATTTGAAGGATGTACTTGGCGACTACTCTGTCCCTACTAGTATGATCTGCATCATAGTCCTGGTTGTCAAGTACTCATCCTAAGGGCTTTATCAACATGTGACATAGAGACAATCAGAGTACATGTTAAGATAAAGAGAAACCAGATAGCATACTATCATGTCGAGCAAGAAAGTCCTCCCTATATATGTCCAAGAATCCACTACAATATACAACGTATGTACAGCAATGGCCTCTAGGGTATACATATAACTAACATGTCATGCTTCACCAATTCCTCAAAAGTCTCCCTATTTTCCACCTCTTTTTCTATTTTCCAAAAATAGAAAAATGCATGCCATGCTTCATAAAATATATATATACATATATATATATACATATATATATATATATATACATATATATATATATATATACATATATATACATACATACATATATATATATATATATACACATACATACATATAGTAAGAAAACAAAATAATTAGTGAGTAATAATATTAGTTAACATATAATTATATCAAATATAAATATATATCAAATTACTAAATCAACATTTGATTTAATAATCCAGTTATATCCGTCTCTTTAATTTACTCAGACAACGGGAATGGATATAGTACAAACAAGTAGTCCTGACTTTCTAAGGGGGGTGCTTAATCAATCTCTACTCTAACTTCCCCCTGCTAGGGGGTTGGGGGAGACCCTTTCGTCTACCCCTTTTTGAACTAAAAGCCAGGGCATTAGGGTCTGATGACCATGTCGGTGTCCACCGAAAACCAACCTCAATCGGTATTTCCATGCGGATGTGCTCTAAGAATTCTTTCTCAATTGTTGTCTTCAAGACATACATTGCCTTGCCAGCTTTGATACTCCATCGGCCTAACCCTGCAGCATCATTATCTCCGGGTTTGTTGGTCTCACTCCCACCAACTACATCCCCCAAGAAAATGGATGTGCTACCACACCATGAAAACTAATATCGCGCCCGACTAATATCATTTATCGATATATCACATTATCAAATCAACACTTGATTCAATAATCCGGTTATATCACATATAACCTAACCGATAACAAATTACCGCTAGATTAGAATACGGTATCACATACTAGTATTTAATCAGTGTTGGTTGTAGTGCCCTCAAGTCAATTATTGGATCGCAGGCACGTGATAGCAATGATTAAGGGAGGACCTATACCGGTAGATCAATCTTACTCAAGATAATAGTATGCTATCTGGTTTGTCTTTATCATCGTGTACATGCTTCAGGTGACATTACAGATCACTATTACATGTTGATAGAGTCCATAGGATTCTAGCTTAACTACCAGCGGTATGATGGCGATCATATACGTAGGAGTTAGGTAGTCTATAAGCACATCCTTAAAATGTCCCTAATCGTGGGAGTTTCGAGACTGGGCATCGATACTCCAAAAGTAGACTAGTGTATACTGATCGAGACCCCGACGAGCGGCGGTGGCCGGTCTCACAAGCCATTTGTGTAAGTTGGTTCGCCTAAGATGTATACAGGTGCTCATTAAGTTATGAGTACACCGGACGAACTCGTCGGGAACATGCTAGTTGGTATTATACCTATTGTCAGATAGCAATTCCATGGTGACATGTGTATAGGTTAGTCTATCGACCTGAGATCGTCATTTGTCTCGTGTGAGTTCCCACTGTGCTTTGATTACTACCCTACCACGGCTTAAAGTAGTCATGCAAACAGGTTTTAGTTGGGTACAGTCCCGAGCCACATGGAGGCGTGAGCGGACTGTCAAGGGATTCGTCACTCCCAGTATTGGGGGTTGATGTCGCGGTGTGCACGGATGGCCATCACCAGAAATCCTTGGCCAAGGTAGTCGAAAATTACTGATCTAGGATCGGTAGTTTCTCAGGTGATGATAGGTTTCATGCCGACACTAAATATCGCGTTATTAGGGGTCTGACTTTATCCACCCCCTAGACTCGATATGCGATACTCATAGACGAACGGACCGTACTATACGGATATTGTTATTGTCAGGCTCTGTAGGGTTTCAGGATAAGTTTGCTCGTCGACCTCCCTTTCGCTCAATACCTGGGAAGCCGTTACGTACAGCTAGTGCCACTGACGTGCTTGTGGTTAAATCTACTGCCAGCGTATTGACGAGTCTTTAGAGTCCCACACAAAGGGTTTCACTGCATCGGGCGAAACGTTGTAGAAGCCGTATGGTTTTATGGCAGGGTTCGATCACATACGTGTACTTGTGCACGGATGATGTTCGGACGGATAATACTAGTGGGCTTTGGTTTAACCCGGATACTGGTATTATATTGTTAGATTATTTTCGTCTCGTTGTATCCGTATTCAGACGAAATACAGATGCAGGTATGTATACACGGATGAGGGGTATTCTTGTAATTCGTTACATGTTTACTTTAGATGTTTCCATTTCATTTTGGATTATACATTTTGGTTTAAATGTTTATTTGGTGGAAAGTGTGAGTGTATATTTTGCCATGGGTTCATGCATGTGCACTTGTGAGTCATAAGATGAGTCATGGTGGGATGATGCTGATTTGGTGTATTGTGAGATATTTGTAGAGCAAGTGGAAGATATTTTTTGGTAGGATTTCTTTATTTGCTCACACACAAATAACTCACAATACAACTCAAGAAAATAATGGCAGACACTTTTCTTTCTTCATTTGCCTTTTCTTGAGCTCACACTTTCTCCCATGGCATCTTCTTCAACCTCCACCCAAACGCTCTCATGAGTTGAGAATCATTGAGTGTATTGAGACAAAGTAATCACAAACTCTTTCTACTTCATCTTGGCTATCTAGGTTGGCAAACTAGATACCCGGGTTGCTTTGGTTTTAAGGTCGGAGCCCGTATTACTAACCCTCGACGTGGATCTTCTTCGATGGGGGAGACCGGAGATCAAACATGATCAAGGAAACCACGAGGAGCTTGGGACAGAGGTTGAAGACCAAAGGACTCAGATCGTTTGGTATAACCTCTCTAAACTCCTTTTCATATCGCTAGTGTAGGGTTAATGGTACGATTCGGGAATCGGGTTCCGTTAGCGCCGATTTTTAAAAGCTTTTGTTTCCCATTTGGCCACGAATTGATGGCCGGGGCGCTGGCATAACCCAACATAGTATCAGAGCCAACCCATTAACCACATACTAGTTGATTTAGACGATGTTAAAGTATCAAAACCGAAACAACTCTGAAACAATACCCAATGTATTCTAGTTTCTGTCGAATTTTGTTTGGTCTTCTAAAAATATTTAAGCAACTGCAAAACACTACCTTGATGACAAATAGACTACACCCCAAATACCAGACCCTTCCACATTATTTAACCTGGCCACATCACCAAATATTCTGGCCTGGCCGGTCCTAGTGAGGATTTGGGACTTCGTATTTTGGGTGTGGTCTAGTCTCTGGAATATTGGTTCATTGGTATTGCTTGTTTATCCCAGTTTGGATATGGATTTATCTATTGGTTTGGGGGCTATTTGGGGTGTTTCGAACTCGATATTTCTAACTCTGTTTAAACTTTACAGTACATACATTTCTATCTGTGACCGTGAATGTCATTAGAGCGGTACAACTTGTTTAATTGCTATAGTTCTTTTAAACGAGTTTGCGAACGTGACATTCACGTTTATATTCTGTGTTGTTCTGTGGTTGTTGCGGAATCATCGTGGTGGATAGCTTGGGTGCAATGTTAGTACAGTTTAGTTATATTTGTAGATTTGATATCGCGGGGCGAGCATCCGACATGTGGACTGCCGTTACTGCCTGCTTGTATATTATTTGTTTGGGGCACGACCGGGTTGAGGTCGATATCACCGTTGTACATATTTTCTTTTCTGTACTAGGATTACCCCACGATGGAGTGCACGGATAGCCGAGTTCTGGAGGGAAACGAGTCCGCATCTCATGGCGTTGAGATGGAGGGGGCATCACTCTAGAATTGGCAGGCTATTCGCCGCACTCATAGGGGGTACAGGTTGACCCAAGGAGGGATGCTCAAGTTACCAGATTCCGTGAAGTGTCGGGTGGCCCATTCACTTTGATGAAAGGGGTTGCCTCACTTCTGGTTTTGGCAGGTAACTTGCCGCGCTCGTAGGAGTCTAGGTTTTCATTGCACATGCTATCCACAAGACCAGGGGAACATCAGGTTTCACTTGCGGCTCAAAAGAAACCCGGGGCTCCCAGATTATCTGTATTGTTCTGTGATGCTTATCGCTTATCTGTAATATTGCATTTATCATGCCTGGAGCGATTATTATATATTGTTATATATATACTAGTAGATGTTGTATATGTTTTTCACCCGCGCTAGTCCAGCCCCCACTCTGTCGTTAGTTAAGTAACCTAACGGGTGACGACGGGCCCAGTGGCGAATGCGGATGGCATATACATACATCATATTTTCGTTCTTTTCTGGTGTGATTAATTGATGGGACTGCGTTGATTTTGATCAATGCAAGTTTAACAGATCTATTAGATGTTGTTGAAATATTTTCAAAAGCTGTTATTACAAGAGTGTTCTTTTTTGTTTTGCACAGCGGTATTCAGTTATGAATATCCAGCACCTCATTTGACGAGGCAAGAGCCGAGATCCCTTCACCGGGAATGACCTCTTGGGCAAAAGTTTGCCTCAGGGTAATAACTTCACTATAGTCAATCACTTTTTGCTTTGCATCGTGGTATTCAGTTGGAATATCCTGCACCTCATTCGATGAGGATAGAGCCGAGAACCCTTCACCGGGAGTGACCTCTTTAGCAAAGGTTTTCACCACTATATATTTGTAAAGCTATCCGATTCCTTCAATGATATCAAGTTCATTACGTTAAAGGTTTTTTTGTGAAAAACCATTTGTAGCCCTCCGTCATTTCAGACGGGTAGCACTTAGTATTCATGCTATGTTTGTTGGCCTTCGTCATGGCATATTATATGGTAGCTATTTGTTACTTTTCTATTGCATAGATAGATACGCTGGTTTGGGACAGTCATACTACTATGTTGGCCTTCGTCAAGGGTATATACGGGTGGGTTCAAATTAACTTGGACAATGACGGATATAACTTGACATGTGACTTATGATATGTTGGCCTTCGTCAAGGTCATAAGAGCATGGGGTAAAAATCACATCTGGAGTTTCAAACATACAAGAAACTTGCCAGGCATGCGCATACCTTCTGGAGTGTGATAACTTGAGTGGATTCCATCAAGTTATCATGCGATGATAGTTGGATCCCGATTCCCACTGATGAGTTGGTTTACTTCTCGGGTGATTTTAGATGATCCCGACTAATTCTTCTTTCAGGTTTGGAGGAGAATTTGAGGATACAGTGGGAGACATCCTAATTAGATAAAGTGATTAACCATTCTGATCTAGATTAGAGTGCACGCTGAGTGTTTCATTTCTCTCTCTCTCTTTGGCAACGTCCATGGCCCAACCATAGACTAGAACTCATAAACCAAGTTAACCAAAATATCTTAAAACACACTAACTTTTGGATTTTCAAAGTAGCATACTTCATTGCCGCTCCTATATTACCTTTTTCTTTTCTCCGAAACATTCCGTATCACTACGAAGATCCACATTTATTAGATATGACCATCGTATAGTTACATACAAACTCAAAGAAACTTGTTTCAAATTCGAGAATGCTTTCCGGTTTTGGAGAAATTGAATAAGACAATTCAGTTGTCTTTTCCTTTTACCTTCTCTCAGGTTGTGAGGGCTCCTTAGATTAGGAGAGGGTACACCTATTGCGCTTATTAGATAGTCTTCTTCCAAACCAAAGGCTGGTGCTGAAAGGTAGGGAATGAAGAAAACCAATTAGCCTAAGTGTACTGTACAGAAGGTAATAAATAAAGGAAAATAAAGAGATTAGAAAGAGGGCAAAATAAATTGCGACTGCTATCATTCATGACGAAACCGTGTATATCATCGCCACTCCTACTTCACCTTTGAATTTCTCCAGAACACCTCGTATCACTATGAAGATCCGCATTTAAAGGATAATCCATCGTATAGTTACATACGAACTCGAAGGAACTTGTTCCAGTTCGAGAATGGATTCTGGTTTAGGAGAAATAGAATAAGGATTATTCAGTTGTCTTTTATCTTTACCTTCTCTCAGGTTGTGAGGACTTCTAGGATTAGGAGAGTACGCCTATTACGCTTCTTGAATAGTCTTCTTCCAAACCATAGGCTGGTGCCGAACGGTAGAGAAGGAAGAAAACTATTTAGCCTAAATGTAGTGTACAGAAGGTAATGAGTAAAGACAAATAAAGGGATTTGGAGAGATGGTAATGAAACATACGATTACAGTCATGAATCTGGATAATGGAAGAGGCACTACTAGGAATACCCGGCTACCCCTTTGAAACATTTTCATGTTTCAGTTTCACTGTGTGTTGTTAATTGAAAACTGATTTCCCAATTAGATCCTTACTCCAGGGCATGTATTTTCCAGTTTTGATTCTCACATCTGTATGGTTTTACAAATGATGAGTGGGAGTAAGTTATTGGGAATTAGGTGATTATATCCTCATTATATTAGAATTCTTTGTAATTGGTAATATTTGAGGAAATTGTCTGGGGTTTTTCTTGACGGCAAACATTTGGTTTTGAATATCCGTTGTTATGCACCAATTTCAAACTGATATATCTGAACGTTTATTTTATAAAGTGAGATATAACTTTTTGAAATTATGTCCATGACATTACCTAAATCAGTTGATGATTGGGTAAGGAGCATTAAACAACGGTGTAATTCTTCTTAACCATAGTACAGTTTTCAACCTGGGACGCACAGGGTTTGAGTTATTCAACTCATGAGACTTATACAAAGTATTGTATGTTGTCCAGTGTCCATTAGGACAAAGGGGTTGGTGCTCGTACTATATTCTGTTTACTTGTGACTTCTCCAGTTTTAGACAAGTATTTCGTAGAAATACAAGGTCCAAGTTTTGAGAAGTTATAGGTACAAGAATAAAGTAGAGAACCACGTGTTGCAAGTATCAGGATTCTTCAAGGTGATCAAAGATGTAGATACTTGTGTTTGGTATTCAATTGATAGTAATGGGTCTAATAACTTGCTTCTCTTTCAGGTTACTTATATCTAGATGCACTCCTAGTTGAGTAATGCTGATCGGTCTCCTTCCATTTAGTTGACATGCACTGGAGACAGCTACATGATTTGAATCTGGTTCCAATTAAATCAGTGCCTCTATTTCTATATTGTATATAGAATGGTTCATATCTTAACGATATTAAGGTATATGGAGTTGTCCGGCTTACGCTTAAAACCAGACTCTGGATAACTTGAGGCATGTTTCTGTAATGGCAATTTGTGGGTTATCCCAGGCTATTACGAGGGTTAACTTTCTACCATCTGGAAGATCAATAGTGATATTGTTCTTGACTCGCCACAGTTTTAGTAAAATGGACTTTTTCAGAAAACAGTAGTGGGAGTATAGTAGAACTGGAAGTGATTCCAGAACCACAAACGATTACTGAAAATTTAATAGAACCTAAAGATTCAATCAGGTTTGACATTCCATTAGCCACTCTGCCGATATGGTGGGTAACCTCAGACACCCAAGAGGTACTTCGTTATCCTCAAAGACGGTGATAGGGAGGTTCTTGTTTACCCAGACTTGTCATTACTGCTGTTCTAGACCTTGAGACCAGGCGGGAGGATGAGTATAGCGTCGTTCTAAACTAGCTTTAGAAGTGCACGTGTATATGACTCTGCCAGAGGGTTGTTGTAGTCAGTGGGAGCAGCGGAAGCATAGGGGACAACTAGCTTGTGTCTATTTATATACTAAAGCAAGTATAGCGGAGATAGATCATTTATTTTTGATGTGACAGTCATAGGCTTTGACTTCATCAGAATAGGAGATGAATCTTTTAAGAAGGTAGTATGGTGTGTATCCTGGTATTTGGATGACTTGCACTTTGTAGGAAGTGAAATTCCTATATTACAATCGGTTATACTGTGGTTGTCACACAGTGGTTTCTCCACATAGGATATGGATATTATATCAGGCATTCTGGTTACTAGATCTATGGTTTTAGATCTAGATTTGGGTAGTTTCCCAATCTGGGTACTTTGACACTATTCTAAAGGTGTTTTAGAATGGATGACTCCTGGCGTGGTGGTGTACCTGCAGGTGATGGAGACACCCTCTCTAAAGGTGTCTTACAGACTAAAGGGAAGAGGGATGTGCATGATTGGCATATCATTTGCTTAGGCAATTGAGTCAATCATGAGATGTCAAGTACCACACCAGATATTATTTTTCTACTAGCTGCAATAAGTTTATATATTAATCCAATCCTGGAGAAACGTTCGGAAGCAGTTTATGAACATAAGTGGATATTCTAGGGATTTGATAACGGCCGCCTCCTTCAGGAGACGGTTATCATTCCAGGCATCCAAGTTGACATGGATGACAGAGTTACTGTCAGAGTTATAGTCTTCCCTCTTGACGAGGGAAAGTTGTTTGGACAGGTGGTCCAAATGGATACTGAGGGAGGCATGGCGCAGGATACTGATTAAATTCAGTGGACGATACAGTTGTAAGTCCACGGTAGCGCCCCGGCCGTCTAACAGACGCCAAAATGAGGAACAAAAACTTTTACGACTGGCGCTATCGCGTACTTTAACGCGGATCTGCCATTAAAGCTAAACTAACAAACTACAAAGTGGGTAGAAATGTTATACCGAACTATCCGAGTCCTTCAATCTTCAACCATCATCCCACGCTTTGTTGCGGTGGCTCCGATCTCCTCAATCTCCGGTCTCGTCGTCCAGGTGGCACCACGTCGACGGATCTTTAAATGGGCTTCCGCCTCTGAACCGAGGCAACTCGATCATCAAGTTTGCTAAAAGAGATGACCAAGATTGATGTAAATAATGAGTAGAACACTTTGTCTCGTTACGTCCAAAGCTATGGACGAACGGTTAATGAAGTTGCCATTTGGAATCGGGTAAATGGAAATTGAGCTATCAAATTTCCATACTCTAAACTATCATAATCTTTTCAAAGGAAAAAAATCCCACTTCCCTCAACAGGGGCCGGCCATATAAAGGAGAGGGGGGAGGTGAGTGCATGAGGGAAAAACATGGTGACCATAAGACAAAAGATCAAGGAGAAATATCTTAAGCATTACCAAAAACCATTAATGCAAATGGTGACTCAAATTAAACACCTCACTAAAGTAATTAATGTAAGAATGAGTCATGGACCTAGTCACCTCATCTAGAATCTTCTAGAACCATGACTCACCCAAAGAAGAAAAGATAAATCCGTATTTAACCGAATGTTAAATACGGGTGATAGAAAACTGGAAACTGGCAACTTCCAAAAGTGATCCTGAAACGAATTTCAGGATATCCCCGTAACAGTATAAACATACCCGCATTTGTATTACGACCGAATACAAATGCAACTGAGACAAAGATATTATATCTACACAGTATAATACTCTGATCCGGCTTAAACCAAAGCCTACCAGTATTATCTGCCCGAAAAATGACACGTACGTAAACGCACGTGCATTTTCCGAATCCTTCCATTAAACCATACGGCCTCTACAACGTTTCGCCCGAACTTGGGAAAGTGTCTGTGGGGGACTCTAATAACTCATCAACATACTGGCACTGGGTATAACCACTAGCATGTCAGAGGTACAAGCTGTACGTAACGGTTGCCTATGTATTGATTGGAAGGGAAGCTGACGGGCGAACTCATCCAGAAACGCTACTGAGCCTGACAGTGACAATATCCGTACAGTCCGGTCCATTCGTCTATGAGTATCGCATATTAGGCCTAGGGGGCCGGTAAACGTCAGACCCCTAATAGCTGCATAAGTCGTGTCAGAGAGCAGCCCAGAACACTCTGAGATACTACTGGAATACCTTCCAGTAAATCTCGATTACCCTGGCCAGGGATTTCGTGTAATGGCTCTCCTGAACATAGCGCGATCTCACCCCCAATATCGGGAAAGACGAATCCCCGACGATCTGCTCACTGCCTCCATGTGGCTCGGGACTGTACCCAAAATATACCTGTTTGCACGACTCCTTTGACCCGTGGTAGGATATAAATCAAAGTATAGTGGGAACTCACACGAGACAAATGACGACCTCAGGTCGATGAACTAACCTGTACACATGTCACCAGGGAACTGCTATCTGACGCTAGGTATAATACCAACCAGTAAGTTGCCGGCGAGTCCTGTCCGGTGTACTCATAACCCAATGAGCACCTGTACACATCTTAGGTGAACCAACTAACACCAATGGCTTGTGAGACCGGCCACCGCCCCTCGTCGGGGTCTCGAATGTATACACTAGTCTACTCTGGAGTATCGATGCCCAGTCTCGAAACTCCCACGACTAGGGACACTTTAAGGATGTGCTTATAGACCCCAGCTCCCATATATATGATCGCCATCATACTGCTGGTAGTCAAGAAAGAATCCTATAGGCTCTATCAACATCTACATGATGATAAAGACAAACCAGATAGCACACTATCATCTCGAGTAAGACTGTTCTATCGGTATAGGTCCCCCCTCAAGATCACGTACCTACAATCCAATAATTGACTTAGAGGGCACTATATCCAACAATCTCCCACTTGAACTTAAGGATATTATTGCGATGTCGCGTACTCACAGCTGGTGTGATACCGAACATCCAACTCCTCTACTAATCAGTTTCACAAAGCTCATTTGCAAAATTATTGTGTTCGAGAAATAGCCTCAGTGAGTGGATCCGCCCTGATGTTTCTTTCTATGTCTCTCTTAATCTCAAATTCGCGGAGAAAGCCATCTCCCGAATTGAGCAATACCTGTCTTAGAATATGTCTGGTTATCTGATGGGACCTAGTTCATAAATGAACTCCAAATCCAAAACTTCTTAGACTGTATCGATCACTGAAACTAATCAGTGTCTAGCACTATTCCTCCCACAGTATCCTCTTGGACCACCTGTCCATAATACTGTCCCTCATCGGAGGGAAAACTATAATTCTGACAATCACTCTGTCATCCAGGTCACCTGTGAAGCCTGGAATAATAATAACTGTCTCCTGAAGGAGGCTTCCGTCATCAAATCCGTAGAACATGTACTTATGTTCTATAACTGCTTCCGTATGTTTCTTCAGGATTGGAATAATATAAACTTATCGTATCTAGTGGAAAAACGACATCTGGTGTGGTACTTGATATCTCACGATTGACTCAATTGCCTAAGTAAGTGATCTGCCAATCATGCACGTCTCTCTCCTCTTTAGTCTATAAGACACCTTTAGAGAGGGTGACTCCATCACCTGCAGGTACACCACCATACCAGGAGTCAACTATTCTAAAATACTATTAGAATACTGTCAAAGTACCCACATTAGGAAACTACCCAAATCTAGATCTAAAAATCATAGATCTAGTAACCAGAATGTCAGATATTATATCTATATCCTTTATGGAGAAACAACTGTGTGACGACCAAAGTACAACCGGTCGCAGTATAGGAATTTTACTTCCTACTCTGTGTATGTCATCCAAATACCAAGATATCACACCCTACTACCTTCTTAACAGATCCATCCCCTATTCTGATGAAGTCAAACCCATGACTGTCATATCAAAATTAGATGATCTATCTTTGCTATAATTGCTCAAGTCTATAAATTGACATAAGCTACTTGCCCACTATGCTTCCGCTGCTCCCACTGACTACGACAACCCTCTGGCAGAATAATATATACGTGCACTTCTAAAGCTAGTTTAGAACGACGCTATACTTATGCTCCTGCCGGGTCTCATAGCCTGGAACAACAGTAGTGTCAAGTCTGGGTAAACAAGAACCTCCCTGTCACCGTCCTTAAGGCTACCGGAGTACCTCTCGGGTGTCTGAGGTTACCCACCATATCTGCGGAGTGGCTAATGGAATGTCAAACATGATTGAATATATAGGTTCTATTAAATTTTCCGTAATCGTTTGCGGTTCTGGAATCACTTCCAGTTCTACCATACTCCCACTACTGTTTTCTGAAAAAATCCATTTTAATAAAACTGTGGCGAGTCAAGAACAATATCACTATTGATCTTCCAGATGGTAGAAAATCAACCCTCGTCAAAGCTAGGGTCAACCCACAAACTGCCATTACAGAAACGAGCCTTGAGCCATCCAGTGTCTGGTTTTAAGCATAAGCTGGACAACTCCCCTTACCTTAACATCGTTAAGATATGAAGCATTCTATATCCAATATAGAAACTTTGGCACTTATTTAATTTGAACCAGATTCAAATCATGCAGCTGTCTCCAGTGCATATCAACTTAATGGAGAGAGGCTAATCAGCATTACTCAACTTAGGAATCCATCCAATTATGAGTAACCTGAAAGAGAAACAAGTATCTTAAAACCATTACTATCAACTGAATACCAATCACAAGAATCTACATCTTCGATTTCTTTGAAGAATCCCGTTACTTGCGACACATGGTTCCCTACTTTATTCCTATACCCACAACTTCTTAATACTTATACATTGTATTTCTACGAAACACTTGTCTAAAAACTAGAGAAGTCACAAGTAAATAGAATATAGTACGAGGACTAACCCCTTTGTCCTGATGGACACTGGACAACATACAATACTCTGTATAAGTCCGCTGAGTTGAATAACTCAAAACCTGTGCGTCGTAGATTGAAAAATGTTCCTAGGTGATTTCCTAAAATATCACCAATTACAACGAATTCCGATATAATGAGGATGATCACTTAATTCCCAATAACTTACTTCTACTAATTATCTGTAAACTATACAGATGTGAGAATGAAACCTGGTAAGTATATACCCTGGAGTAAGTATCTAATCGGGAAATCAGTTTTTCCATTAACAATGCACAGTGAATATGAAACATAAATATGTTTCGTAGGGGTATCCCGATATTCCTAGTAATGCCTCTTCCACAATCCAATTCATGACTGTAACCGTATATTTCTTTGACATCTCTCCAAATCCCATTATTTGTCTTTAGTCATTACCTTCTGTACACTATGTTTCCCCCAATCAGAGCCAAGCTCTGTTTGAATTTCAAAAATTCAAAATTCGAAGCAACGCTTCAAATTGCTTGCGCTGCGCGCAATGCACCATGTGTCAAAAGATGATACGTCAGCGCAGCGCCCAAGGCAGTGAGCCCAATCAGAGCAAGGCTCTATTCAAAACAAAAATTAAAAGAAGCAAAGCTTCAGTTGTGCAAGCGCTGCGCTGCGCGACACGTGTCAGCGCAATTGCGCAAGCGCTGCGCGACACGTGTCAGCGCAAACGCAGTTGCGTTGCGCTGTGCGCTGCGCGACACGTGTCAGCGCAGTTGCGCTGTGCTCTGCGCTGCGTGACACGTGTCACGCCCTGGGGCGTTTGCGTCAAACAGAATTAAATTCTAGTAAGATTCTTT
Organism: Agapanthus africanus; assembly: GCA_030015575.1. NCBI lineage: Eukaryota > Viridiplantae > Streptophyta > Magnoliopsida > Asparagales > Amaryllidaceae > Agapanthus > Agapanthus africanus. The sequence continues at coordinate 107,586,435 of JASDDO010000031.1, forward strand.
TGTTCTTGTTAAAACAAGAAGATTGTCTTCTGTAAAACAGAAGCCCTTGGATCAAAGATCCAACGGTGGGGAAAATTCCCCAAATCACTCAGAGAAGGATCTCTTCAACAAATTTAACAAATTTATGGGCACTATATAAAGGCCCCTAGACCCCAATTCAAAAGATCATCAACATCATCAACATTGTGAGAGATTAAGAACCTCAAAACAGAGAGAACTCTGAAGAAAGTTCAAGATAAAGGTAAAAACCTTCACAAAATAGAAGAATTTCTTCTAGTAGATCATTGGTCAAAGAACAAGATCAATGATCTTCAAATAATAATAAGTGCCTTGCACTCTTTATGAACCACTGGTTCTCTGAAAACAAGAAAAACCAGAAAAAACTTGTTTTCTTTGATCTAAATTGGATAAGGAAATCAAACAGTGCCTTGCACTTTTTTATGAACCATTGGTTCTAGAATCTTAAAGATTCTCAAGTTATTGAAATAGTGCCTTGCACTTGCAAAAACTGCACTGTTGCGCTCCTGGGTTGGCGCAAGCCACCAAAGAGCGCCACGTGTCAGCACCTGAACCACTTACGCTATGCGCTTGTGAGATAGAGCCTTGCTCTCTGAAATTGGCGCAACTCACCAGAGCGCGCCACGTGTCAGCAGCGCAAGCGCAGCGCACTGGCGCAGCGCACTGCGCTTGCGTGACACGTGTCATCACCACAAGCGCTTGTGCTCATTGATTGGCACAAAGCGCCTGACAAATGCAATGCATTGTTTACTAAAGGACCAGGCCCAAATCAAAAAGGCCTAGTAGACCAAAATAAATTGCAATGCAATAAAAGGGCAGAGCCCAAACAAAATTGATGCTCTGCATCATTTATAAAAAAGGGCAGAGCCCAAACAAAATTGATGCTCTGCATCATTTATAAAAAGGGCAGAGCCCAAACAAAATAAAATGCAGAGTCTAGACAAAATTGATGCTCTGCATCATTTATAAAAGGGCAGAGCCCAAACAAAATAAGAAATGCAATGCATTGTTTAAAAAGGGGCAAAGCCCTAGCATAGGCCTAATAGGCCAAAAACAAATAAAAGCGTCGAACATTTTTCAACTGGACTTAGCCTAATCATGGCCGTAAGTCCGCAAACTAAATTGTCAGAGCAAGACTGCTCTCCTAAATCAATTTACATCCGGTTCAAACGTACATCTCCGAACTCCTCTGACACCTATCGTTGTAATCCTTCAACGACGTCAGAGAGGTGACGGGTCCCGACAACCACATATCAACACGGACTGTGGGGTCCTCAAACCCGCGGACTTATGCGTCTTAAACCAAAACACGGACTGTGGGGTTCTTAAACCCGCGGACTTATGCGTCCTTATACTAAAACACGGACTGTGGGGTCCTTAAACCCACGGACTTAAGCGTCCTTAAACTACCAATGGACCGCAATGTCCCTAAACTACCTATGGACCACTACGTCCCTAAACTGGAAGAATAGAGCCCCCAAACGCTCTTTTGTTGGATCTAAACGATCCCGTTTAAGTTGATCTTAGCCTCAAATATGGCTAACGTATCCTTAAACATTCAAATAGACTTTAGTCCCAAATTGGACTATAAGACCCCCAATCAACATTGGTTCAAGGGTACATCTCCGAACTCCTCTGACACATGTCGTTGTAATCCTTCAACGTCGTCAGAGAGGTGACGGGTCCCGACGGCCATATATTAAATGGACCACCATGTCCCTAAACTGGAAATGGATCTAGACGATCCCGTTAAGTAGATCTTAGTCTGGAAATTAGACTAACGTATCCTTAACAAACGTTTAAGTTGATTTTAGCCTCAAATATGTCTAACGTATCCTTAAACCAAAACCCAAAACCCAAATCTAAGAAAGTACGGATTTGGACTAATCCACGTCTTACGGGCGACAAAATAAATAGTCTCCGTATACAATCCACGGGCAACCACAAACAAAGCAAACACCCACGACACGAAGTAAAATTCTGGTGAAGGAGAAAGTTGTTACCGCGATGCGGTAGCGTAATTAACTGCAGGGGATTGCGCCTGCAGGGAAGAGCGTCCCCACAATCAAAAACCCCTCAAATGAGGGGGAATCTGACGAAGTCTGCTACATCGGCCGCATCCATCTAAACCTCCGATATACGGTGCCATAAATCAACTTGCCATCTTCAGAGAGGTGGACAGATAAAACCAAATATATCTGCCTCGAATCTCAGGCTAGACGTCCTAATGTCTTGGCCGCCATTCGGAGGGGAATAGATTCTGGCACGCCCGGTGGGACCTTTTCCTCTTTCCACTCCACACTTCGTGTGTCGTCTTCACGAACGAATCGCGGTTTGTTAATGGTTGCCTTAGGTTTCAAGTTACTAAGATTTGGTCTCTTGCTTGGCGCAGAAAGAAAAACAGCAATTGCATTCACCTGTTCGAAGTGCTCCAACTGCAGCTGCAACTCGCGTCCTGCCTCAACTTGGGGCATAACCTACGGCCCCCAAGCAGCCTCTTTGTTCACGATGCGTGGAGCAGATTACTCAAGCCACCACAGGGCTGTTTTTTGGAACCATGCTTCCGCCAACAAGCTTCAGCACCCCCGTGCCCGTACCAGAAGCTCCTAAGAAGTCGGTCTTCGATCGACTTACAGTTGCTGCGGCCCCTCTCAACGGGTCGTCCAACACCAGTGCCTCGGTCTTCTCCAGACTGGGACAAAACTCCTGCGGGCCCACAATGAAGCTTGCAGTCCCAGAAAAGGTTATTCCAAAAAGAGTAGCCAAACCTGCTCCTAAAGTCGTCAAGGCGGCTTCTCCTGCTAAGAGATCGGTCTTTACAGGACTGACCGTCCCAACTCCTGCTCCTGCTGCTCAAAAGACATCAGTCTTCAATAGGCTGACGCCGGCAACAGCCCCACACCTGAACAAGGGGCAAGAGGAAGCTGTTTCTGTCTCTGAACCAATACCGACAACTCGTCGCGCCCAACGACGCCACTGGCGCCGCATAAGGAAGACCAGGGGCAACTCCCCCTCTGGGACAACTCCACCAGCTCCAACGGTGGAAGTTAATGATGCTGTTCCAACTGGAAACAGCTTTGAGCTGCTGAGCAGGGTATGCAGAAATTCGCCAACTGCGGTGCTCAAAAGATCTCCTCCACCGTTAGAGACCGCTGTGGAAGCAGAAAAGCCGGAGCAGCCTCCTCAATTGCTGTCCTCCAGGATTTACAAGACATGGCGACGAGTCCTAGAATCTGTGATCGATCCTAATTTCTCTCGCCAACATAAGAAGTCGAAAGGTCGACAGGAAGAAAATCCCCCTGTCAAGCAACGAAAGGCAACGACCACTTGGGTGCCCAAAGCAACGGCCCCCTCAACTTCAACGGCCCATAAGAGAAGAAGGCCAGAGAAAGTCCTTACGCCGACGGCGAATATCAAAGGTGGTGAACCCAAACGCCCTAAGTCCGGAGGCATCGTAGTTCATACTGTCTACATGGTGTCCGGCAAAGAGGACAGTCGCATATCCACAGGTCATAGGCCGCTTACACGGTCAGTGACCAAAGCTCAGGAGCAACAGCAAAAGCTCCAGGAAATCATGAACGCGATGGCCGCACTTACTGGGCCAAAAGAAAGCCCTGAAACGTCCTCGGATGAACGCCAGGAGCAAGAAACTGACGCCGAATTCCTTCGTCGGATATTGGAGAAGAAGGATAAAGAGGCTGCTGAACAAGCAGCCAACATAAAGCGTATGGGCCTCCTGTTCCAAGACATGGTGGGTTTGATGATCCAACAAGATCCTCCAGCCGAAGATCCCCCGATCGTCCTTGAAGACGATAGGGGAGAAACGTCGAATCCTCCACCAGCTCTGTCAACAGCTAAGGAGGAGATAATCTCCAAAGCTGACTTGGACGAGTACATAGCCCAACAAATACGGGTTCATCATGCGACTGAAGCAGCCGTCCAGGTCGTAAAAACAGGACGACCATATACGAGCTGGTACGACCAGATCAAGTACCCGCCGGGCTACACAATTCCCAAGTTCCATGTCTATAAGGGGACGGGCAATCCCCACCAGCATGTTGCCCAGTTCAGGGCACTCTGCGGCAACACCGGCGATGATGACAAACTGTTGCTTCGCCAGTTCGTTGGAAGCTTATCAGATACAGCGTTCGAGTGGTACTCTAAGCTCCCGAACGACTCTATCAAGACCTTCGCGGAGATGGAGCTGTTTTTTACCCAGCGTTTTGCAAGCGCCAGTGAACGCAGCCCGATGACAACATTGATTAACGCCAGGGTAAAGCCAGGCGAGACATGGGTTCAATATGCTATACGGTGGCGGAATTTATGGTCAAAATGCGAGCAGCGCATTGAAGAAGCTCATGCAGTGGGTATGTTTGTGGGAACCCTTGATCCGCAAGCAACCATCTCGCAATTTATGATCTTCAAGCCGACTACTTTCCAGGCCTTGATTGACAAGTTAGCGCAAATGGTTCAGATGGGCCATAGACTTCCTCTTCCAAAGCCCGACTCCCGAAATGAAAAGTGAAAGGGGAATGCGATCGTTGTCGCTAATGCTCAACAACAGCCAAGCAGCTCAAAGCCAGTTGTTCGTCAAAATAATATGCGTCCACAGGTACCCCTTGAGGAGAGACTAGGACGTCCTTACTCGTTTCCCCGAGATAAAACGAGAAGATTATTCGAGCTGGCGTTGCGCAACCGACACATAAATCTGCAGGAGCCAAAACGTCCGTCGCAACCAAATGATGTCAGTGAGCCCAACTACTGTCCCTATCACCGAGTACTGGGTCATCCGATCGAAGATTGCTATGTCTTCAAAAATTGGCTTGAAGACCAGTACCAACAGGGCAAGTTTGCGTTATCCGACAGATGGAAGGTGAATCCGCCGCAACCTCATGCCTCTAAGAGGATGAATATGCCGGGGGCAACGTGCTCTCTCGTCGAAGAAGCCCCATGGGAGGTTGTGTTGTCAGCTGAGACAAAGAGAATGCTGAACGATCTTCAGGCATGCCCAGCGATCAAGTGGAAGAACCCATTGAAACCGCAGGTCATTGAGGGGATGTTGAAGCTGCGTCCAACTCCAAAGACCGATGGTGGTGGCTCAAGCACTCACAACCAGCCGTCAAAATCTTCGAGGAAGAAAAAGAAGAAATCCAAGAAGCCTGTGAAGTCTGGCGACAAGCGCACAGTATTACAAAAACAAATTGACGCGCTGGAGGAATACAACCAGAAAGCACGGACTCCCATTACACTCCAAGAGTTTCTCAACAACGTCTTTCAAGAGGAAGATGAGTGAGAAAGTTCGTCGGATGAATCTGAGGAATACGTGGCGACCTGTCATATGATTTCCCATTCGTTCACGGACGATGAGCAGACTCCTTGCACTGAAAAGCTGGGAGCAGATCCTGAACCAAAAATTCTGGGGCTATCAGATGAAGTAATTGACGCATTCCTCAACGAAGCTCTGTTGAAAAGTATAGCTGACCGGGAACGCGAGACGGCTATATTTGAAAGGGCCAAGCGCCAGCGACTTGACGAAAGAGCTGAGACACTTCCACTAGAGCAAAATACATCCACTACGGACAAAAGCAAATTCAAGACGAGGAAAAGGTTTGCTAAGGCCATATCGATGGGTATGAAGCTACCATCCTCCGAAGAAAACATTACTGGTGAAGTGGAAGTGCACCCCTCCTTCTGCTTGTATCATCGGAAGATTTCGCACCCCACTGAAGAGTGCAAATCTTTCAATAGATGGTGGCAAGGATATGTTGCTCATCAACAACATTTTAAGCGGGAGAAGCGCAAAACTCGTCGGGAGCGGAAAAATACGACCGAAGAGCTTAACAGAACTACCGGCAATTGTCGCATGGTTAACGCCGGGGGATCGCAAGTGCTCACATTCGGGAGCGATTCTGACGAGGAGCTGGCTCTTAGCCCCCTCTTTAAAGAGTTCACCTCGGGGAAAGAAGAAGAGCAGAAGGTCTGTGAAAATATCCGGCTGCGTAATCACACGCTTCCCGAAAAGAATCTCGGACCCTCAAATAAAAAAGATAAAGGGAAAGAGAAGGTCCCTGAGGAGATCGCCCTGGATGACCAAGTTGTGGAGGAGCTAAGTGCCAAGGACCCGCCGAAGAGAAATAAGGTGGATTACAATGTCTTAGCGCATCTGAGGAAACTACCCTCGCAGCTCAGCATTCTTGATGCCCTTTTGCTATCAAAAGAGGCGAGGGATTCGTTAATCAAAGAACTATAGGAGCCGGAACAATTCCAAGCTTTCCTGGCCGAAGAAAAGATGATGGATGAATTGGAGGAAGTGCACACGGCCGATGTCACTTTTGGCGACGAAGACCTTCTCCTTGGGATGTGCGAACACAATCGCCCCCTCTATGTCTCAGGATACTGCCACGATATAAAGATAGGCAAAATTCTGATCGACAATGGATCCTCCGTTAATCTCCTTAATGTGCGGGTGTTAAAACAAATCTGCATGAGCGTCCAGCACCTTGCTCGGGACAAGATCACCATCTCCGGGTTCGACTCCCAGTCATCAAGAACTCTTGGGTCTGTGATACTGACGCTACGCTTTGGGCTACTCGTCACAGACATTAAGTTCTACGTCATAGACGTCAAGACTTGCTACAATGCTCTGCTCGGCCGACCATGGTTACACGAGTACAACATCATCCCTTCTACACAACATCAGTGTATGAAGTATTTTAAGGATGGTTTCGAGTATACCGTGACGGGAGAACTGAACCCATTCTCTGTGAACGAGGTCCGCAAATATGAAGATGTCAAATACTTCTTACCGGATTTCGAAGACACAGAGAGGTATCACAAGCCGGAGAATAAAGCTAATGCCACCATCCCTGTCTTCGGCAGTGATACCGAGGAGGAGGAGGAGATAGTTTATTCGGGTCCGTCCCAACACAACAGGCCGGGACAGTCCGCTCCCATGTTGATCTTTGGTAGTGACTCAGAAGACGAGGTCCATGCTGTATTCTCTGCTCGACCTTCAATACAAACATCCGCTGACAAAGAGCAAAGTCTGCAAGTCGCCATGGTTCCACTTGGACATCATAAAGAACTGGATGCGCTCGATACCTACAGCGTAGAGGAGTTGCGGACATTCTACGTCCATCCCAGGCGAAGAGGTGAAAAGGCAATTCTATTCTACCGCTCTGGGGAAACCAAAGAGGAGAAAGAAACATGGCACGGCGCGGATCCTACGCTTGACAGGCTTCAGCCCATCTGTCTGCCCAGATATTATACAGAAGGCTTGAAGAAGTTGCTGAAGCGTCAGGGGATATCCTTCAAACAGACCGCTCGGAAAGCCAAATTCTACAACAGGGTCTGGAACGTTCCTGGGACTCAGCATAAGTTACCTAATGGGAGAATGGAAACAATCGGGATTGGATACATTCGGTTCAAGAAACGAGGGCTACTCCATGGTTGCTACGTCGTGCATGACTTCGATGAAGAAGCGGACGCTCAATGGGAGGACGTTAATCCTGAACCAGTAAAAGTTCTAGATGCAAAAGTGCCCAGTCCGTCGTTCGAAGAACAAATGGACAAGCTTATAAGGGAAGCTGGTCAAAAGGTCCGAGATGACCATAACCGCGAGATGGCCATCTACGAGAAAGACAAAACGCAACGCCTCCTCCAACAGGCTGTGCAAGATGAAGATGCCGCTCCTTGTCAACCTGTTATAAAGAAGGCTCGACGCAGAGGCAGAAACAAGTCGAAAGGCGAAAAAGGCACTCGACACCAACAAAGCGGGACTAAGAAGCCACGCAAGCGGAAATCGAGCGGTTCCGATCTATCACTCATAAGAAAAATGGGTCGAGCATACTCTTTTCCTCGTGACAACACGAAGAAAATACTCGACCTCGCTTTAAAACAATATATGCTGACGCTGCCGGAGTCCAAACACCCCGAACAAGCAAGCGAAGTCTCTCATCCGGACTATTGCCCTTATCACCGAGTAATAGGGCACCCTCTCGAAGACTGCTTCACCTTCAAGAATTGGGTCGAAGATCAGTATCAGCTTGGCAAGTTCGCTCTGTCTGACAACTGGAGGGTAACGCCGCCACAGAAGCACGAATCCAAAGCCACGAAAGAAGAACCAGTTCCACATTAGGCTTGGAAACGAATTCATACTTGTCACATGATAACAATATCAAAAGAAGAGCCCGAGAATATGAATGACCTTCCTTGGTGATTTGAAAACAACGACGATGAGGTGATCTCAGAATTTCCACCAGCGCCAAAAGAGCTGGAAGATGGAATCCATACCACCGCAGATAACCTGAAGAAAATTGAGTTGGGGACGTCGAGCGACCCGCGACCGACATTCGTCAGCGAGCTGCAATCTGAAGAAAGGGTGGCTGCGTTAAAAGACTTGCTTGTGCAGCATAAATATTGCTTCGCATGGAACTATTCCGAAATGCCAAGACTAGATCCAGAAATTGCTGTGCATAAATTGGCGATATCCCCGGACGTCAAGCCGGTCAAGAAGGCACCAAGAAGAATGCGGCTCGAGCTTGAGATGAGCATCAACGCCGAGGTCAAGATGCTGATCGACTCCGGCTTTATCCAGGAGGTTCAATATCCTGAATGGATCGCCAACATCGTCCCCGTGATGAAGAAGAATGGAACGGTGCGCATATGCGTGGACTTCCGGGATCTCAATAAAGCTTGCCCGAAGGACGATTTCCAAGTGCCAATCACCGAACTGATGATAGACAATACGTCCACTCATGGGGTTTTCTCCTTCATGGACGGCTCATCAGGGTATAATCACATAAAGATGCATCCCGAAGACCAGAAGCACACCGCCTTCAGGACTCCTTTGGGTATATTCTGCTACAAGGTGATGCCCTTCGGTATAAAGAACGCCGGTGCCACTTATCAGAGAGCCATGACGCAGATCTTTGATGACCTTATACACGAAATCGTCGAATGCTATATCGACGATCTCGTGGTTAAAAGCAAATCATACGAGGAACATCTTGAGCATTTGAAGACCGTACGCCTTCGCAATACAACTTGAAGATGAACCCTCTCAAGTGTGCATTCGGAGTTTCCTCGGGCAAATTCCAGGGATTCATCATCCGACACCGAGGTATTGAGATAGATCCGTCAAAGATCAAGGCGATAATGGAAATGCCTCCACCAAGGACTCTCAAACAGCTGCGGTCTCTCCAAGGGAAGTTCGTGTATATACGGCGATTTATAGCCAACCTTTCAGGCAAGTGCCGCCCTTACAGCCACCTGATGAAGAAGGGAACCCCGTTCTTCTGTGACCAAAAATGCCAAAGTGCGCTAGATGAGATCAAGCAATACCTGCAGAACCCGCCAGTGTTGGCTGCTCCGGTCAAGGGAAAGCCCCTTATTCTTTATACAACCGCCCTCGAAGGTTCCTTAGGCGCATTATGGGCGCAAGAGAACGACCAAGGGAAGGAAAGAGCACTCTACTACTTAAGTCGAGTTCTACGGGGGGCAGAAAGCAACTATTCCCCTATTGAAAAACACTGTCTCGCGTTGATCTTCGCGATAACAAAGCTCAGGCACTATGCGTTGGCGCATGAAGTCCGTCTCATTTCGAAGGTGGACCCCCTTAAATATTTAATGTCGAAGGCCATATTGACGGGGTGACTCGCTAAATGGGCCCTGCTCTTAATGGAGTTCTCGATAACGTATCAACCTCTCAAGGCAGTGAAAGGCCAGGCCATCGCCGACTTCCTCGCTGAGCATCCGATACCCGCCGATTCTCCTCTGAATTACGAGCTGACAGACGAACATGCATTTGATGCGATCGACGGTGGTGATACCCAATGGGAGCTCTATTTTGATGGAGCGTCTTCCATGAAGAAGCGCAAACAAAGTACCCCTATAATCAAATCGGGGGTAAGACTCATCTCCGTAACTCCACAAGGAGGGATAATGAGCTTTGCTTTCTCCCTAACAGAGTTGAGGATAAACAATGAAGACGAATACGAGGCTTTGATAGCCGGCCTCGAGATCGCTATCGACATGGGAATTGAAAACCTCCTCATATACGGAGATTCTCAACTGGTTGTTAGTCAAGTAAATGGCGACTACCAGACATGCAAACCAGAGTTGGTGAAGTACGGCGAAAAGGTGCAACAGCTGTTGACCCAAATTCCTTCCTATACTTTGGAAAGCATACCGCGTGCGGAAAACAGCAAAGCGGATGCATTAGCCAAGCTCGCTAAAGAATTGGCTGACGAGAACCTCGATGACGTCAGAATTACGGTACAAAGCCGTCGGGTGCTTGCCCCAGCAGAAATATGAATCATCTGAAAAAAGGGAGCAGCTGAGCCGACGACCCTGCAAATAAAAGACCGGGAAAAGGCCGAGGATTGGAGGGAAGTCTTTATAGACTACTTCAAATACCGTCGAACGCCCGAAGATGCGTCCTCAAGACATCAGCTTATGAAACGAGCTCTGTCCTTCGCCTTCGTCAATGATACTCTGTACAAGAGGTCATTTGATTCTCTGTGGTTGAGATATCTGGGAACTGACGAAGCGAAAAGTGTCGTTCAGGAAGTTCATGACGGACTCTGCGGTTCTCACTAAGCGGGCCCGAAGATGAAGCTGAAGATCAAATGGATGGGCTACTACTGGTCCACGATGATTCAGGACTGCCTCGAATATGTGAAGAAATGACACTCATGCCAAATCCATCGGGACTTCATCCACCAGCATCCAAATCCGCTACACCCGACGGTGGCTAGCAGGCCATTCGAAATGTGGGGAACCGAAATAGTCGGCCCCATCGAACCAGCATCGTCCAAGGGACATCGTTTCATCCTGGCGACGACTGACTACTTCTCCAAATGGGCAGAGGCAGTACCGCTGAGGGAAGTGAAGACGGAGAATATCCTCCATTTCTTCAAGAAGCACAACATATATCGGTTTGGAACCCCACGACGGATCATCTCCGATAACGGGCCAGCTTATAGAAGCCACAAGATCAGTCGCTTCGCGCAACAACACAATATAGACTGGAGATATTCCTCGGTTTATAATTCGCGAGCTAACGGTCTGGCCGAGGCCTTCAATAAGACCTTGACGAAGATCATGAAGAAAACAGTGTCCTGAAATAAGAAGGACTGGCATGAGAGGCTGCAAGAAGCTCTTTGGGCATATCGAACTACGTTCAAGACAGCCACGAACACAACGCCATATGCGCTGGTATTCGGTACAGAAGCAGTACTCCCCCTCAAGATAGAGTTACCCTCTCTACGAGTGGCAGTCCACTACGAGCTGACGGACGAAGAAAATGCTCACCTTCGGTTTGAGGAGCTTGATGCCTTGATGAAACCCGGCTCATAGCGCAACAAAACCTGGAGGCCTATAAAGCAAAGATGATGCGCTCATATGAAAAATTGATCCGGCCGAGAACATTCCGCCAAGGCGAACTCGTGCTAGTGGTCAAAAAGCCTATGATCCACAATCGCGCCAAGCGGGAAAAGTTCGAGCCAAACTATGAAGGCCCGTACATCATAGACAAGGTCTACCATGGTGGAGCCTATCTACTCATGGACATGCACGGTGAAAGGCCTTTCAGGCCAATAAACGGTCGATTCCTAAAGAAATACTACGCTTAGTGAGTTACTGCCTAGGTCAATGATAAATGACGACGACTATGTCCGCTCGCTATCTTCCTAAGCTCAAACTTTATAAGCAGTAGCCAGCCTTCTCCTAGACGGACCGAAACGTCCTTAAACTAATGGCAGACCGAAACGTCCTTAAACTAATGGCGGATCGAAACGTTCTTAAACTAACGACGGACCGAAACGTCCTTAAACTACTACCGCGGCATCTTTAGGCTGACGAGATGAATAAAAAAAATATATAAGAATAAAAAAAATAAAAAAATAAAAAAAATATAAAAACGGTATGTCCATAAGCAAAAAGGGCACGGATGAAAACCCGAAAGGGCTCCGTGAGTAAAAACAGCAGGGCTACCGGCGAGTGTTCGTGAAAACCCGAAAGGGCGCGACCTCGTAACAAAAAAAGATAGAATAAAAAGAATAAAAAGAAAAACGGTATGTCCATAAGCAAAATTGTCACGGATGAAAACCCAAAAGGGCTCCGTGAGTAAAAACAGCAGGACTACCGGCGAGTGTTTGTGAAAACCCGAAAGAGCGCAACCTCGTTAAATGACACTTACAGGGTCCTATCGACCTTGTAAGGAGAAACCACCCGCGTGAGATCCTTACGACTCACAAGGGAGTAACACACTTAGGGATCCCCACGATTCCTAAGGAGAAAATACACTTGCGAGATCCTCACGACTCGTAAGGAGAACTCTCTTATGGGACCCTCACGGCTCATAAGATTTGAAAGTCTTAAGTTACAGAGACCTAAACCTGTGCTTAAGCAACCCCCACAACCTTCGATATTGCCCTACAAGTGGTTCAATACCGCCCCTTGTATACAATCCACGGGCGCGAATAAACATTTCCCTAACCAAGTCTCATCCGTGACTGGGGATATGTACGCATGATGAACAACCCTTGTAGGTCCTCTCGATTTACAAGGAGAACACCCTCTTGTAGGATCCTTACGACTTATAGAGGAACATACACTTAGGAGTCCTCACGATTCCTAAGGAGAAAATACACCTACGAGATCCTCACGACTTGTAGGGAGAAATACCTTTATGAGACCCTTAAGGCTTATGAAGTCAAAAGCCTTAGCCGATAGGACCTTAGCCCTGATCGCTAAGCCACCTTTGTTCGACATCGATGGAGGTAAATGATGATTCGCTCGTGGCAATATCCCAGTTGTAGAGGTGCTGATGCCGAAATCGGTGTCTAATTCCAGATTTACGGCGAAAAGCCGGTAGACCGCACATGCATACGAAATAGCCGAAATGATGGGGGCAACTTGCAATAAAAAGCAGCAAGTAAAAACGTATGCATACAATACAGCCGAAATGATTGGGCAACCCGCAATAAAAAGCAGCGGGTAAAAATAAAATAAATAGCCGAAATGATTGGGCACCGCGAAAAATAGCTGAAATGATTAGGCAATCGCGACTTTCGCGATGTAAAAAGCTGAAATGATAGAGCATCGCGGAAATAAAACAATAAAAATGAATGAAACTTTTGCCCTACAGTTGAGATCACATCGATCCCTGTATACAATCCAAGGGCACAAACAAAAAGGGGACTACATTTCCCCACCAGGCTGCGTCAAAGGGAAGTTAGAGCTCGACGACCACATATACAGCCTGGAGACCAAAAGCGGCGTTCCTCCTCATTCCAGCAGGACATGGACGTGACATCACCAATCGGGGCAACGGCAAAGTCCCCAGTTCCAAGACTCTACGGTTCACAGACAACCTAGAGTCGGCAAATGACCTCCGTCGCGGAAACAAGTCAGCAAATGACCTCCGTCGCGGAAACAAGTCAGCCAAGGACCTCCATCGCGGAAACAAGTCAACCAACGACCTCCGTCTCGGAAACAAGTCAGCAAATGACCTCCATCTCGGAAACAAGTCAGCAAATGACCTCCGTCGCGGAAATAAGTCAGCCAAGGACGTCCGTCGCGGAAACAAGTCAACCAACGACCTCCGTCTCGGAAACAAGTCAGAAAATGGCCTCCGTCTCGGAAACAAGTCAGCAAATGGCCTCCGTCTCGAAAACAAGTCAGCAGATGACCTCCGTCGCGGAAACAAGTCAGCAGATGACCTCCGTCCCTGGAACAAGTCAACCAATGACCTCCGTCTCGGAAACAAGTCAGCAAATGACCTCCGTCGCGGAAACAAGTCAACCAACGACGTCCGTCTCGGAAACAAGTCAGCAAAGGACCTCCGTCTCGGAAACAAGTCAGCAAATGACCTCCGTCTCGGAAACAAGTCAGCGAATGACCTCCGTCTCGGAAACAAGTCAGCAAACGACCTCCGACCCGGAAACAAGTCAGCCAGCGACCTCCCCATCGGAGAAATACTTCGACTCGGAAACAAGTCAACTCACCAACCACTTACGAGTCATCTCGACTTGTAACGGAGAAAATTCTCTTATAAGATCCTTACGACTTATAAGAGAAAACGCACTTAGGAATCCTCACGATTCCTAAGGAGAAAACACGCCTATGAGATCCTCTCGATCCGTAGGGAGAAAAATCTCTATGAGACCCTCACGGCTCATAGAGTTGAAAAGTCTTAGGCAGCATATCTGAACCTGCGGCCTAAGCCATCGCTATCTCTTGGAGAAATCTAGATGCTTACTCTATTATCTGTCAATTGTGTTTATCAAGACAGCATATTGATAATAAGAGAAGGGAGAGAGCAAAGAAATAGTACAAGACATTGCAAAGAAAAATGTGTATCTTTATTTATTAATTTAATCAAGTACAAGGTGAAGCATACAAAAGAATAAAGAATGGATACATATTATTTGAAAAAAAAATTTATAATTGTATTGATACAAGAGGAACTACCGGGAAGGAAGCGTCTTGCATAGCTCTAGCAATTGTTCGCGCTCCTCCTTCCACGCTTTCTCCTGATCGGCCACCACCGCCAGTTCTGCCTCCATTTGAGCCCGCTGCTGCAAGAAAGATGCAAGCTGCTCCCCAACGGCCTGATGAGCAGCTTCACGGCCTGGGGTGTCACGCTCGGCGACATCAAGCTTTCGCTTCAAGTTTAGCCTATGAGAGATGCGTTCCAGGAGGCCCTCAAAGATAGCCTTCACTTGGGTAGCATTCGCCTCAACCTCAACATATAGACGAGCCGTCTCGCTCGAGGTCTCTCGGTATTCCCTCAGCCTTAAAGCCGCTTCTTGTTCCAAGTGGTGGACGTAAGAAGCGCTTTGCTCAATCCACGCTGCTCTTTTAGTGCTCACGGCCAGAACCTCAGGGGCAGGACGCATCGACTCCAACTAATGCAGGCGAGCGTCGATCTCCCTGCAGTGGTTAACCCAAGACGCAACGATGCCCTCGTCATGGAAATTTATGAGTATCACCAGCATCGGGTTAACCGCCGTAGCGAAATCTGCAGCAGACGTAGGAGTCTCGATGTCGAGTTCCTCGACGTAGTCGCTCAACATACGCAGGCTGTTCGCGGCGCCTTTCGAGGACGGACGTCTCAAGAAAGGGCCTGCTGGCATTGTGATGCGAGGCTCGAAGGGCACCGAGATCGGAACGACAGCTAAAAAAAAGAGATGCGATTAGATGACACTTTAAGAAAGACCAAAAAAAAGAAGGGGTCATCAATGCAATAGTTTGCTATACCAGCTGCAGCAGGTGGCAAGGCCGGAAGGGCCGGTGGCTCGGCCGATCGTTCACCCCTTCCTTCGATCTGTAGCACTGTAACCAGGACGAGAAGAAGTTAGAAATAATTCCATCACTAAAAAAGAAGGATATCAGTCGGAAACTATACTCACCAGTGCCACCAAAAGGAGAAGAGAGTTCAGATGGGAAGGAGAAGTGTGGGAGCAACACCTGATAAAGATGGTCAAAAAGTACTCCTGAAAAGACACAACAGCACGACTTCAGTACATAAACTATACGTCTGAAAGATAAGACTAATAAGTTGCGAACCCATACCTTTCAACATCTTCGATGGTACGAGAGAAGGCTGAGAGGTGACCACCGCCAAGGCAGTAGTTGACGGCGCTCCCTCGAGCAATGGAGCATCGGCACTGCCTGCACCGGCGTTAAAAAACAAAGGTAAACCAGTCAGGAAAGATTGCAAGATAAAAAAAAGCAGACGGTAATCCGAAATTTACCTGCTGAGCCTCCAGCCGAGACAGAGGCGTCTCCCTCCTCCAGCGACATAAGTCCACCACCCGTTGCCTCATCCCCAGACTCCACGGGGGCCGTCGTCGTGCTCGCGAGGCCAGGAGACGGCGGAGGGCCGTAGGCGGGGAGAGCTATGACCGGAGCATTGCCAGACTCCTGAGAAAGAGCGGTCGGCTCGTCCTCACGAATCATGTCCACCTCACCAGTTACTCCCTCAGGCTCAGCAGTCACGACTGTCTCGTCCGCCGTCGCCATGGGGTCATCGGTCTCAGGCACTCCGTCCACTGCTAGCTCGGGCTCGGAATCGGCCGCCTGCTCAGGCATGGTGGACGTGACCATTTCTTCAGCCACTAGCTCAGGCCCGGCCATCCCGGTTGTGTCGTCTGCCATCGGCTCATCTTCGACCAATACCTCTTCCTCTGGCCCCTCAGGTTCGACAGTCTCCGCCTCCCCCTCGGTTGGACTTGGCCCTGCATGACAGAATATATAAGAACCGACAGCTTCATAATTCTTACAACAAAATTCTGAAAGAAATATTACCTGAGGTTGACTTATCGTTAGCCTCCCTATTGGCGCGCACCGCCTGTCTATGAGCTGTAGACAAGGCGACCGGGGGCTCTTCTGACGGAGTATCGGCACGAGGGACGGTGCTTGGGCCCGCTCCAATGGACAAGGCAGCCCTGCGTACCTTCGCTTCGCGCCTCAACCGCTTCCTCTCCTCCCGGGCTGTCGCGATGGACCTCTTCGACGCTTCCTTCATCAAGGTGTCGTCGTCCTCGTTCAGAGATGCCTCCAGAGCCTTTAAGGCATCTCTTATCGGCTCTTCAAGACGGGCCTCTCGTGGTAGCCCCGAGGAGGCAGAAACGTCGACGGCTGGCACGGGGGGAGTCTCCGCGTCACCTGGCGGGATCGACATTGTGGTTCCTGCGATAAAAAAGGGGAGATTAGATCGACCATAACACAAGGAAAATGAAGACTTGATGAATCGAAATTTACCTAAGCCTAAGGACGCTCTAAAGCGTTCCTCCTCTTAGAAAGTCTTGAGGTAAGCAGCAATGGCTTCTTCAGTGGTGATGCCTGTTTAAAGAAAAGAGGGGAAAAACGTTAGTCAAAGGAAATAATAAAGATATGATACAATAAAAAATACGACTAGTGATTACATGATTGCGCAAGCTTAGCTAGCCACGCGTCGCGCCTCGCCAACCGCTCTGAAGCTACGATAGTGGCCTCCAAGTCCGTGTCATCCGGCGGCATGACTAATCCCCTGTTATTCCCATAATCACTCAGGCCCTCACCAAAGGGAGCGTGGGGTTCCTGACCGAACGCGACGTCAGCGGCGAAGAGCGACCTCTTTTTCTTCTTCTGCCCACCAACCCTAGGTGCACCCGGGATCAACTTGCGCTTTGCAGGCACCTTAGGGCGGTGGGTCCCGATGTCCGCACCCACACCAGACTCCGGCGAGGCTACAACCACTGTCTTCACTGGAGCACAGGGCGCTGGGGGTGCATCCGCAATATCGGGAAGCGGAAATCCGCGTGGAGGACTCTGCGCACGCGGTGGTCCGGCTCTAGCATCTTTTAGAGGGGGAACTACCGGGGTCCTTGGCACTAAAGGAGCGTTGCAGTCGCTACCTGGAGGCACACCCTTACGGTCGACCAGCAATCGCTTTTCCTCCTTTATGACGGCTCCCGTCGAATGACTATACCATTCTGTATATACCTTGAAGAGTCGTGGGGCGCAAGCCGGCTCACTGATAAAAAAGTGGGAACCTGTATTCAGACGCATGAAGTGATGCAGCGCGCTCTCCATCGCTTCTTCAGTAGCAGCAGTTTCCGATAAGAAAGCCTCCAATGGTACCCCTTGATTGTAGCTCAGCTGTTGGGCGAAACGATGTGGGTTGTATCTCATGAAAATCGCCGCACCGTTCTGCCTGAACACTAGGAAGTCCGGTCTGATAGAATATAAGTGGAGGGTCTCCCGGGACGTCAAAACTGAGGTTCCATATTTGAAAGTGTCTTGCAATGGCCGCACTGCAGTGGTAGATGCCTTTCCAATAGTCAACACTTTGTCAATGAAAGACACCCCTTCTCCAACGGTGTGGGGGCGAAGGAGAAAACCCCTGGCATTCCGTGGCGATGGAGTCGCAATTGAGGCGCCAATCAGCTGTATGATGCGAGGGAAGCTGCACCTGTCATAGAACGAGGGCCTTTTGTGCAAGCCAAAGACGCCCGATGTGTGCAGCTCAAGCCACGATACGAAGTAGTGCATCAGGAAGATCACGTGCAGTACCCCAGGCTCATTAGCATCCGCCGCTTGACTGAGGCCGTGATACAAGTGTGCCAAGCCAGCGATCCCAACGGCCACTTTTACCCCAATGGTCATCCGGTGAGCTGGGTAAAAGACAGAGGGCCGCATATGGCGAGAATGCATCGGGAGCGCAAACCAACTCAGCCACAGCCCAAGAAATCCTAAGAAGAAGGCCTCCTCGTCCATCCCAGGGGCTGCAACTTCCGCAAAAGACATAGTCGGGGAGTTAGGAAGGAAAAAACCCTTTTGGTTTATTTCCTTCGCCGGCAGGTTATCCAAACCTAGACCAAAAGGGTCATCAAGGGTGGAAAACTTGGCAGCTTCTGCCGAGAGGACGTTTGGGTGAAGGAACCGAGCGATGAAATCCTCGAAACTAACTCCGCGACTCCCACGTTCGATGAAAAGGGCCTCATAGATGTTCAACACTTCGATCAAACTTGGGAATTGGTATTGAACAACATTCTCCGGGGTGAGGCCCCTTACTGCCGGCTTAGCACCGAAGACATACTCGTCTGTAGGAAGCAACTCCTCATAGTGCTCCCTTATAACCGGTAAACCGGAGACCTCTGTGAATTCTTCCAGAGAAATTGACACTTCCCGGTCCATTACGAGGAAAGTGTGAGTAGGAATGTTCCACTGCTCCAAGAAGGCCTTGAACCACCAGGTAGGAAGCGTGGGATACTGGAAAAGGGAGACGTAAACCGCAGTGTACAACCCTAACCTTATCAACTGCGATTTCTTTGCCGACTGGATATAGCGAGCCCACGGCAGATAGCCGATCGGGTGGCGGGGGATCAGACCTATGTTATATGATTGCCCCCAAGGTCGCGCCTCGCCTTGACAGATACGGCGTCCCAGGATATCCAAAACCATAGGACGCTGAACCGGAATTGCATCTATGGCAGGATGAAGAAAGCCCTTCGATGTCCAATCAACCATCTCCACGGCATACTGCACCGGTGGTGGGCTGGCATAAAGAATCGCCGTAATGGGTTCTGACGGTACTGCGCACGTGAAGCTCCGTCGACCCATGATAATCTGGTTGTACCACGACCCCCAAAGGTGGAGACTCTTATATTCCGGGTCGTGGTCCCTGATCATAGCTAGGACTTCGCGGTCCAAGGGCGCTTCAAGAAACCCTTCCTCCGAACGAACAAACGGGAATGAAGTGTCGAAAGACATAGTTACTGCAAGGGAACAAAATTAGCCGTTAGTATTATAATTCCAACGCTTGGCGTTTGAAAAAAATTAATTAATTAATTAATTAAATTAAAGATTAATTAAAATTAAGTTAAAATTAATTACACCACACAGCAGTGCAGTGGGTAGGAGACCAAAGGGGGACCCACAAAATCTGGATGACAATAAGTCTGTTAATAAGACAACTCCATCATCGGATGATATTGTCAGTTAATCCCCAAGAGAATATTCCCATTAATAATAAAAAAATCCCTAGAGACAAGGAGAAAATCTCCACTTTCAGAGCAAAGCTTTGTCACAGAGTGACACTTGTCAAACTCTGGTCTCAGGGGAATAAGATTCTTTAAAAGAGCCTACCTCTGTAATAATGGTGAAAAAATTCATCAAAGAAAGAAAATTAATTAATTCCTAAAAAAAATTGAAGTTCTGGGATCTTAAAGATCCATATAAAAAAAACTCTTAAGAGTTCATCATCAGAAGATCAAAAGATCTATATTCTGTAAATGAGCAAAGCTCTGTTCATGGGTTAAGAAACCCTGAAAAAAATTCTTGAGAGCAAAGCTCTATTTATGAAACCCCAAAGGGGATTTCTTTAGATCAAAAGATCTATGAGAGCAAGGCTCTGTTGGTTAAGATTGATTTAAATTAATTTAAATTAATTTTACCTAAAGTTTTTCTAACTTTGGTAATGAGAGCAAAGCTCTAGAGTCTGGAAACAAGAGCAAAGCTCTGAAGTTCTTAAGCAAGAGCAAAGCTCTGAAAAGAAAAATCTTGGAAATAGTAAAGATTTTCTAAGGGCCAAGGGTCCTATATATAGGTGCTTGCGCCCCTTCAGCTCCTGAGTTGATCCAACGGTCAGGATCTTGCCACCGCTGCACTCATGTGCGTGCCACGTGAGCGCAACGGTGTGGGGGCATTTGTTTCCCCCAATCAGAGCAAAGCTATGTTTGAATTTCAAAAATTCAAAATTCGAAGCAACGCTTCAAATTTCTTGCGCTGCGCACAACGCGCCACGTATCAAAAGCTGATACATCAACGCAGCGCCCAAGACAGCGCGTCCAATCAGAGCAAGGCTCTATTCAAAACAAAAATTAATAGAAGCAACGCTTCAGTTGCGCAAGCGCTGCGCTGCGCGACACGTGTTAGCGCAATTGCGCAAGCACAGTGGCGCAAGCGCAGTGGCGCAAGCACTGCGCTGCGCGACACGTGTCAGCGCGAACGCAGTTGCGCTGCGCTGTGCGCTGCGCGACACGTGTCAGCGCAGTTGCGCTGCGCTGTGCGCTGCGCGACACGTGTCAGCGCAGTTGCGCTGCGCTGTGCGCTGCGCGACACGTGTCAGCGCAGTTGCGCTGCGCTCTGCGCTGCGCGACACGTGTCAGCGCAGTTGCGCTGCGCTCTGCGCTGCGTGCACGTGTCACGCGCTAGGGTGTTTGCGTCAAACAGAATTAAATTCTAGTAAGATTCTTCTGTTCTTGTTAAAACAAGAAGATTGTCTTCTGTAAAATAGAAGCCCTTGGATCAAAGATCCAACGGTGGGGAAAATTCCCCAAATCACTCAGAGAAGGATCTTTTCAACAAATTTAACAAACTTATGGGCACTATATAAAGGCCTCTAGACCCCAATTCAAAAGATCATCAACATCATCAACATTGTGAGAGATTAAGAACTTCAAAACAGAGAGAACTCTGATGAAAGTTCAAGATAAAGGTAAAAACCTTCACAAAATAGAAGAATTTCTTCTAATAGATCAATGATCTAAGAACAAGATCAATGATCTTCAAATAATAATAAGTGCCTTGCACTTTTTTATGAACCACTGGTTCTCTGAAAACAAGAAAAACATGGAAAAAAAGAAAAAACTTGTTTTCTTTGATCTAAATTGGATCAAGAAATCAAACAGTGCCTTGCACTTTTTTATGAACCATTGGTTCTGCAATCTTAAAGATTCTCAAGTTATTGAAATAGTGCCTTGCACTTGCAAAAACTGCACTGTTGCGCTCCTGGGTTGGCGCAAGCCACCAGAAAGCGCCACGTGTCAGCACCTGAACCACTTGCGCTATGCGCTTTTGAGATAGAGCCTTGCTCTCTGAAATTGGCGCAACTTACCAGAGCGCGCCACGTGTCAGCAGCGCAAGCGCAGCGCACTAGCGCAACGCACTGGCACAGCGTACCGCGCTTGCGTGACACGTGTCATCACCACAAGCGCTTGCGCTCATTGATTGGCGCAAAGCGCCTGACAAATGCAATGCATTGTTTACTAAAGGGCCAGGCCCAAATCAAAAAGGCCCAGTCGGCCAAAATAAATTGCAATGCAATAAAAGGCCAGAGCCCAAACAAAATTGATGCTCTGCATCATTTATAAAAAAGGGCAGAGCACAAACAAAGGGCAGAGCCCAAACAAAATTGATGCTCTGCATCATTTATAAAAAGGCCAGAGCCCAAACAAAATAAAATGCAGAGTCCAGACAAAATTGATGCTCTGCATCATTTATAAAAGGGCAGAGCCCAAACAAAATAAGAAATGCAATGCATTGTTTAAAAAGGGGCAAAGCCCTAGCACAGGCCTAATAGGCCAAAAACAAATAAAAGCGTTGAACATTTTTCAACTGGACTTAGCCCAATCATGGCCGTAAGTCCTCAAACTAAATTGACTGAGCAAGACTACTCTCCTAAATCAATTTACATCCGGTTCGAGGGTACATCTCCGAACTCCTCTGACACCTATCGTTGTAATCCTTCAACGACGTCAGAGAGGTGACGGGTCCCGACAACCACATATCAACACAGACTGTGGGGTCCTTAAACCCGCGGACTTATGCGTCCTTAAAACAAAACACGGACTGTGGGGCCTTTAAACCCCCGGACTTATGCGTCCTTAAACTAAAACACGGACTGTGGGGTCCTTAAACCCACGGACTTAAGCGTCCTTAAACTACCAATGGACCGCAATGTCCCTAAACTACCTATGGACCACTACGTCCCTAAACTAGAACAATAGAGCCCCCAAACGCTCTTTTGTTAGATCTAAACGATCCCGTTTAAGTTGATCTTAGCCTCAAATATGGCTAACGTATCCTTAAACATTCAAACAGACTTTAGTCCCAAATTGGACTATAAGACCCCCAATCAACTTTGGTTCAAGGGTACATCTCCGAACTCCTCTGACACATGTCGTTGTAATCTTTCAACGTCGTCAGAGAGGTGACGGGTCCCGACAGCCGTATATTAAATGGACCACCATGTCCCTAAACTGGAAATGGATCTAGACGATCCCGTTAAGTAGATCTTAGTCTGGAAATTAGACTAACGTATCCTTAACAAACGTTTAAGTTGATCTTAGCCTCAAATATGGCTAACGTATCCTTAAACCAAAACCCAAATCTAAGAAAGTACTGATTTGGACTAATCCACATCCTACGGGCGACGAAATAAATAGTCTCCGTATACAATCCACAGGCAACCACAAACAAAGCAAACACCCACGAAACGAAGTGAAATTCTGGAGAAGGAGAAAGTTGTTACCGTGATGCGGTAGCGTAATTAACTGCAGGGGCTTGCGCCTGCAGGGAAGAGCGTCCCCACAATCAAAAACCCCTCAAATGAGGGGGAATCTGACGAAGTCTGCTACATCGGCCGCATCCGTCTAAACCTCCGATATACGGCACCATAAATCAACTTGGCATCTACGGAGAGGTGGACGGATAAAACCAAATAGCATCTGCCCCGAATCTCAGGCTAGACGTCCTAATGTCTTGGTCGCCATTCGGAGGGGAACACACCATTGTTAGGCTTAATGGTTTTCTTCCTTCCCTACCGTTCGGCATCAGCCTATGGTTTGTAAGAAGACTATCCAGTAAGCATAATAGGTGTACCCTCCTAATCCTAGGAGTACTCGCAAATTGAGAGAAGGTGATGATAAAAGACAACTGAATAAACCTTATTCCTATTTCTCCTGAACCAGAATCCATCCTCGAAAAAATATCCTTCGAGTTCGTATATAACCATACGATGGATTTATCCAATGGAATTTGATGTTCGTAGTGATACGGGTTATTCTGGAGAAATTAAAGGTGAACTAGGAGTGGCGATGAAATACGTGGTTTTGTCGTGAATGTTAGTAGTCGCAATTTACTTTGCCCTCTTTCTAATTCCTTTATTTGTCTTTACATATTACCTTCTGCACACCCTACTTAGGCTAATTGGTTTTCTTCATTCCCTACCTTTCGGCACCTGCCTATTGTTTGGAATAAGACTATCCAATAAGCGTAATAGGTATACTCTCCTAAACCAAGGAGCCCTCGCAACCTGAGAGAAGGTGATAATAGAATACAACTGAATAAACCAATTCTATTTCGCCTGAACCTGGATCCATCCTCGAAGAAATCCCTCCGAGTTCGTATATAACCATACGATTGATCTATCCAATGGAAGTGGATGTCCGTAGTGATAAGGGTTGTTCTGAGAAATACAAAGGGTAAAAGAAGGAGTGGCAATGACTTATGCAACTATAGACAATCCAAAAGCCATTATATTAAGAAGGTTCGGTTAACTTGGTCACTGAGTTATAGTCTAGGGTCGGTCAAAGGTCGCTGCCAAAGAGAGAGAGAAAAGAAACACTCTGCGTGCACTCTAACCTAGATCAGAATGGTTATCACTTTATCTAATTAAGAAACCTCCCACTGTAATCTCAAATTCTCCTCCAAACCTGAAAGAAGAATTAGTCGGGATCACCCGAAGAGTAAACCAACTGATCAGTGAGAATCGGGATCCAACTCTCCTCGCATGATAACGTGAAGGAATCCACTCATGTTATCATACTCCAGAAGGTATGCTGAAGTTTTATAAGTTTCCTATATGTTTGAAACTCCCGATATAATTTTTATCCCATGCTCTTATGACCTTGACGTAGGCCAACAAATCATAAGCCACATGTAAAGTTCTACCCATCGTTGTCCTGATTAATTTAGGTCATCGTACATGCACTTGACGTAGGCCAACAAGGCTGTACGTCTTTCCTAAACTAATGCATCTATCTATGCAACAAATGAATACCTCAGCAGCTACCAAACACTATGCCTTGACGTAGGCCAACAAACATAGCTTGAATACTACTGACCATCCATAAGAAATGACGGAGGATTACAGCTGGTTTTTGGCGAAAAACCTTTAACGTAATGAACTTGATCTCGTTGAAGGAACCTGATAGCATTTTATAAAAATATAGTGGCGAAAACCTTTTGCTAAAGAAGTCACTCCCGGTGAAGGGATCTCGACTCTTTCCTCGTGGAATGAGGTGCAGGATATTACAACTGAATACCGCGATGCAAAGCAACTTGTAATCGATTATATTGAAGTTATTACCCTGACGCAAACTTCTGCCCAAGGGGTCATTCCCGGTGAAGGGATCTCGGCCCTTGCCTCGTCGAATGAGGTGCAGGATATTCTAACTGAATACCGCTATGCAGAACAAAAGGAAACGTCTTTGTAATAACTCTTTTTAAAATTTGTTCCAACAACATCAAATATAGGTTTGTTTTATCTTGCATTGATAAGAATCAACGCATTCCCATCAATTAATCACACCAGAAAAGAACGAAAATAAAATGTACGTATATGCCATCCGCATTCGTCACTGGGTCCCGTCATCACCCGTTAGGTTACTTAAGTAACGACAGAGCGGGGGCTGGACTAGAACGGGTGTAAAACATATACAACATCTAATAGTATATATACCAATATACAATAATCGCTCCAGGCGTGATAATATGCAACATTACAGAAAAGTAATAAGCATCACAGAACAATACAGAAAATCTGGGATCCCCGGGTTTCACAGAGCCGCTACTGAAACCCGACTTCTTCTGGTCATGTGGATAGCCTATGCAATGAAACCTAGACCCCTACGGGTGCGTCAAGTTACCCGCCAAAACCTGAAGCGAGGCAGCCCCCTACAGCATAATGAATGGACCACCCGGCACTTCACGGAATCCGGTAACTTGAGCTCCCCTCCTTGGGTCAACCTGTAACCCCTATGAGTGCGGCGAATAGTCTGCCAATTCTAGAGTGAGGCCCCTCTGCCTCTCAAAGCTATGAGATACGGACCCGTTGCCCTCCAAAATTCGGCTATCCGTGCACTCCGTCGCGGGATAAACCTAGTACAGAAATGAAAATATATACAACGGGTACATCGACCTCATCCCGGTCGTGCCCCAAAAGAATATTATACAAACTGGCAGTGACGGCAGTCCACAAGTCGGACGCTCGCCCCGCAATATCAAATGTACAAATAAATCCGAACAACACTACCATTGCACACTGCTATCCACCACGACAAAACTGCAACATCACATCACAACACAGAACATCAACGCGAATGTCACGTTCGCAAACCCGTCTAAAAGAACTATAGCAATCAGACGCGGTTTACCGATCAAATGACATTCCTGGTCGGAGATATAATGTAAATACTGTAAACTAACACGTTTAAATTTCGATCGACAAAATTTCCCGAAGTGGGCCCCACTTACATCTGCTGTACAGTAATAAAAACTGGGCCCAGAAGAAACATTCCAGAAACCACAATTACCCATGTAGAAGCTACTGAAGAAAGATAGCCCAATGATTCAACAATATGACCGCGGTTCCGCGGCCGTACGGTCAGATCATTAGGTCTTTTTTCTTCAGTGTTCTAATAAAAGCCTGCATAATTTTCTGGTATGGTCAAAATGAATTTTAGAACAGATTTAAAATTAACAGAAACTTTAACACATGAAATTGCGATTTTTGAAATTCCGTTCGATCGATTTTTTAAACGTGTTAGCACAAGTTAGTATAGTTTAATGGTGATGCTCTGATACCACTGTAAGTCCACGGTAGCGCCCCGGCCGTCTAACAGACGCCAAAATGCGGAACAAAAACTTTTACGACTGGTGCTATCGCGTACTTTAACCCGGATCTGCCATTAAAGCTAAACTAAAAAACTACAAAGTAGGCAGAAATGTTATACCGAACGATCCGAGTCCTTCGATCTTCAACCATCATCCCACGCTTTGTTGCGGTGGCTCCGATCTCCTCGATCTCCGGTCTCGTCGTCCAGGTGGCACCACGTCGACGGATTTTTAAACGGGCACCCGTCTATGAACCAAGGCAACTGGATCATCAAGTTTGCTAAAAAAGATGACCAAGATTGATGTAGATAATGAGTAGAACACTTTGTCTCGTTACGTCCAAAGCTATGGACGAACGGTTAATGAAGTTGCCATTTGGAATCGGGTAAATAGAAATTGAGCTATCAAATTTTCATACTCTAAACTATCATAATCTTTTCAAAGGAAAAAAAATCCCACTTCCCTCAAGAGGGGCCGGCCATATAAAGGAGAAGGGGGAGGTGAGTGTAGGAGGGAAAAACATGGTGACCATAAGACAAAAGATCAAGGAGAAATATCTTAAGCATTACCAAAAACCATTAATGCAAATGGTGACTCAAATTAAACACCTCACAAAAGTAATTAATGTAAGAATGAGTCATGAACCTAGTCACCTCATCTAGAATCTTCTAGAACCATGACTCACCCAAAGAAGAAAAGATAAATCCGTATTTAACCGAATGTTAAATACGGGTGATAGAAAACTGGAAACTGGCAACTTCCAAAAGTGATCCTGAAATGAATTTCAGGATAACCCCGTAACAGTATAAACATACCCGCATTTGTATTATGACCGAATACAAATGCAACTGAGACAAAGATATTATATCTACACAGTATAATACTCTGATCCGGCTTAAACCAAAGCCTACCAGTATTATCTGCCCGAAAAATGACACGTGCGTAAACGCACGTGCATTTTCAGAATCCTGCCATAAAACCATACGGCCTCTACAACGTTTCGCCCGAACTTGGGAAAGTGTCTGTGGGGGACTAATGACTCATAAACATACTGGCACTGGGTATAACCACTAGCACGTCAGAGGTACAAGCTGTACGTAACGGTTGCCTATGTATTGATTGGAAGGAAAGCTGACGAGCGAACTCATCCAGAAACCCTACTGAGCCTGACAGTGACAATATCCGTACAGTCCGGTCCATTCGTCTATGAGTATCGCATATTAGGCCTAGGGGGCCGGTAAACGTCAGACCCCCAATAGCTGCATAAGTCGTGTCAGAGAGCAGCCCAGAACACTCTGAGATACTACTGAAATACCTTCCAGTAAATCTCGATTACCCTGGCCAGGGATTTCGTGTAATGGCTCTCCTGAACACAGCGCGATCTCCCCCCCAATACCGGGAGATACGAATCCCCGACGATCTGCTCACTGCCTCCATGTGGCTCGGGACTGTACCCAAAATATACATGTTTGCACGACTCCTTTAACCTGTGGTAGGGTATAAATCAAAGTACAGTGGGAACTCACACGAGACAAATGACGACCTCAGGTCGATGAACTAACCTGTACACATGTCACCAGGGAACTGCTATCTGACTCTAGTTATAATACCAACCAGCAAGTTCCCGGCGAGTCCTGTCCGGTGTACTCATAACCAAATGAGCACCTGTACACATCTTAGGTGAACCAACTAACACCAATGGCTTGTGAGACCGGCCACAGCCCCTCGTAGGGGTCTCGAATGTATACACTAGTCTACTCTGGAGTATCGATGCCCAGTCTCGAAACTCCCACGACTAGGGACACTTTAAGGATGTTCTTATAGACCCCAGCTCCCACATATATGATCGCCATCATACTGCTGGTAGTCAAGCAAGAATCTTATGTGCTCTATCAACATCTACATGATGATAAAGACAAACCAGAAAGCACATTATCATCTCGAGTAAGACTGTTCTATCGGTATAGGTCCTCCATTAATCATTGCAATCACGTACCTGCGATCCAATAATTGACTTAGAGGGCACTATATCCAACAACAGTCTAAGATGTTTGCTGGATTTGGAGTTCATCAGTGAACTGGGTCCCATCAGATATCCAGACATATTCTAAGACAGGTATTGCTCATTTCGGGAGATGGCTTTCTCCACGAACTTGAGATAAAGAGGGACATAGAAAGACACATTGCAGCGGATCCACTCACTGAGGCTATTTCTCGAACGCAATAGTTTTACAAACGAGCTTTGTGAAACTGATTAGTAGAGAAATTAGGTGTTTGGTATCACACGGGCTGTCAATATGCGACACCGCAATAACTAGCCTTAAGTGTAAGTGGGAGATTGTTGGCTGTAGTGCCCTCAAGTCAATTATTGGATTGCAGGCACGTGATTTCAATGATTGAGGGATGACCTATACCGGTAGAACAGTCTTACTCAAGGTAATAGTATACTATCTGGTTTGTCTTTATCATCTTGTACATGCTTCAAGTGACATTACAGATCACTATTACATGTTGATAGAGCCCATAGGATTCTTTCTTGACTACCTGCAGTATGATGGCGATCATATACGTGGGAGTTGGGTGGTCTATAAGCACATCCTTAAAATGTCCCTAGTCGTGGGAGTTTCGAGACTGGGCATCGATACTCTAAAAGTAGACTAGTGTATACTGATCGAGTCCCCGACGAGGGGCGGTGGCCAGTTTCACAAGCCATTGGTGTTAGTTGGTTCACCTAAGATGTATACAGGTGCTCATTGGGTTATGAGTACACTGGACGAACTCGCCGGGAAAATGCTAGTTGGTATTATACCTATTGTCAGATAGCAATTCCCTGGTGACATGTGTACAGGTTAGTCCATCGACATGAGATCGTCATTTTTCTCGTGTGAGTTCTCGCTGTGCTTTGATTACTACCCTACCATGGCTCAAAGGAGTTGTGCAAATAGATTTTAGTTGGGTACAGTCCTGAGCCACATCGAGGCTGTGAGCGGATCGTCAAGGGATTCGACTCTCTCGGTATTGGGGGTTGTTGTCGCGGTGTACACGGATGGCTTCACTAGAAATCCT
This sequence comes from Agapanthus africanus, assembly GCA_030015575.1. NCBI lineage: Eukaryota > Viridiplantae > Streptophyta > Magnoliopsida > Asparagales > Amaryllidaceae > Agapanthus > Agapanthus africanus. The sequence continues at coordinate 107,615,688 of JASDDO010000031.1, forward strand.
TGGCCAAGATTGTCGAGAATTACTGATCTAGGATCTGTAGTTTCTCAGGTGATGATAGGTTTCATGTCGACACTAAATGTCGTGTTAATAGGGGTCTGACTTTATCCACCCCCTAGACTCGATATGCGATACTCATAGACGAACGGACTGCGCTGTACAGATATTGTCATTGTCAGGCTCAGTATGGTTTGAGGATGAGTTTGCTCATCGGCTTCCATTTCGCTCAATACCTAGGTAGCCGTTACGTACAGCTAGTGCTTTTGACGTGCTTGTGGTTAAACCCACTGCCAACGTATTGATGAGTCTTTAGAGTCCCACACAGAGGGTTTCACTCCTTTTTGGCGAAACGTTGTAGAAGCCGTATAGTTTTATGGCAGGGTTCGATCATATACGTGTACTTGTGCACGGATGATGTTCGGACGGATAATACTAGCGGGCTTTGGTTAAAGCCGGATCCTAGTATTATATTGTTGGATTATTTTTCTTCTCGTTGTATTCGTATTCAGTCGGAATACGGATGCGGGTATATATATACGGATGATGGGTATTCTTCTAATTCGTTAAAAGTTTACTTTAGATGTTTCCATTTCATTTTGGATTAAACATTTTGGTTTAAATGTTTATTTGGTGGAAAGTGTGAGTGTAAGTTTTGGCATGGGTTCATGCATGTGCACTTGTGAGTCATGAGATGAGTCATGGTGGCATGATGATGTTTTGGTGTATTGTGAGATATTTGTAGAGCAAGCGGCAGATATTTTTTTGGTGGGATTTCTTTAGTTGCTCACACACAAATAACTCACAATACAACTCAAGAAAAAAGGGCAGACACTTTTCTTTCTTCACTTGACTTTTCTTGAGCTCATACATTCTCACATCTTCTTCAACCTCCACCCAAACCCTCTCATGAGTTGAGAATCCTTGGGTGTATTAAGACAAAGTAATCACAAACTCTCTCTACTTCATCTTGGCTATCTAGGTTGGCAAACTAGATACCCGAGTTGCTTCTGTTTTGAGGACGGAGCCCGTATTACTAACCCTCAACTTGGATCTTCTTCGATGGGGGAGACCGGAGATCAAACTTGATCAAAGAAGCCGCGAGGAGCTTGGGATAGAGGTTGAAGACCGAAGGACTCATATCGTTTGGTATAACCTCTCTAAACTCCTTATCATATAGCTAGTGTAGGGTTAATGGTACAATCCGGGAATCGGGTTCCGTTAGCTCCGGTTTTTAAAAGTTTTTGTTCCGCATTTGGCCACTAATTGATGGCCGGGCACTGGCATAACCAAACAATCAGGCCCCCGCACATATCAACAAATATTTCCTACTTAGTTTCGCTTGAACTAGGAAACTTCTGTTTGGGACTCTAAAGACTCGTCGATATGCCAGCAGTAGGTAATGATCATATCAGTTACCCACAAGCTGTCAGCGGTACTAGCTGGTCATAACGGCTACCCAGGTATTGAGCGAATAGAAGATCAACATGAAAGCTTGTCTAAACTCCCATGAAGCCTATAAGTAACACTTACCGTATAGTCCGGTCTCTTCGTCTGATATATCCCATATCGAGTCTAGGGGTGGATTCGTCAGACCCCAGTAACTCGATAAGTCATTCCGATATATGGCTTATAACGGTTTGAGAAACTACTGATAACTCTTACCAGTAAATCTCATCAGCCATGGCCAGGGACTTACTGTTATAGCCAATCGAGCATAGCGCAACATTAACTTCCAATACCGGGAGAGACGAAACCCTTCCTTGTGACTCGGGACTATACCCAAAATCCACCTGTTTGCCCTATTCTATTGAGCCGTGGTAGGGAGTAAATCAAAGTGTAGGAGGAAATCAAAACACAGTGAGAATCACACAAGACTCTATGACGATCACAGGTCTACAGACTAACCTGTACCAGTGTCACCGGATAACTGCTATCTGACGATAGGCATGATACCATCTAGGAGTTCTCAGCGAGTCCTGTTCGGTGTACCCATTCTCTAATGAGCACCTGTGTATAATCATTGATGTCAAACACCAATGTCTATGGGATCAACCATCGCCCCATACAGGGTCAAGAAACGTACACACTAGTCTACTATGGAATATAGATGCCCTGTCACGATACTCCCTCGACTAGGAACATTTAAAGGATATGCTTGTAGACTACACAAGTCCTAGAAGTATGATCCGCATCATAGTCCTGGTAGTCATGCAAACATCCTAACGGATTTAACAACATGTATCATAGAGACATTATAATAATACAAGTGTAAATGTTAAGATAAAGAGCAACCAGATAGCATACTATCATGTCGAGCAAGAAAAACCTTTATATATGTCCAAGCATCCACTATATCATATAATAATGGCCTCTAGGGCATACATATTCCTAACAATCTCCCACTTGCACTAAGGCTATGTGTTTTAGTATCTCATACCCAAAATCCCAAAAAGTCTCTCAAACTACGTCTGGGGGAGGGCCTTCTTGAGTGGATTCCCTACGTTGTCCTTTGTGTCAACTCTCTTGACCTCGATCTCCCGTCGATCTACTATCTCACGGATCAGGTGATACCACTTAAGAATATGTCTGGATCTCTGATGGGACAGGGGTTCCTTGGCTAAAGCCACAGCTCCATTGTTATCACAATACACAGGTATTAGATGCTCAAAGGATGGAACCACACCACGATCAGCTATGAACTTCTTCATCCAGACAGCCTCTTTGGAAGGATCGTTTGCACCGATGTATTCAGCCTCCATCGTCGAGTCTGCTACGGTATCTTTCTTGGAACTCTTCAAACATACCGCCCCTCCATTGAGGGTGAAGAAAAAACCCGAGACCGACTTACTGTCGTCCTTATTGAAAGTGTTAGTCAGCACCACCACTGGGTTTTACTAGCATCAAGAATGCCAATTTTAAAAATTTACGGGTGCTAATCAACACAAACCAGGAAATTAAACTAGATGATTATGGTTTAACATGATATAATAAAACTTTACACTAAGAGAAAGAGGCTACAACCTTTGTAGACCATGTCCTTCTCTTCTAAAGCTCCGGGTTGTAGTCCATGCGACTCCACTAGGCTCCACTTGAAGGTTGAATGAACTTGCTTCAATGACCTTCGTGCCGAAGATTATCCATCTGATGTCCGCTAATCCAAGCTACATCTTCACTAAACTCTTAAGTGAAGTAAACACACTACACCAAAGTGCTAATCTAGTGTTGTATGGTGAAGTAGGGGTTTTATTTTCTCACTAGGGTTCTCATAAGCTCAAGGGTTCACAACTCATGTGAAGGATTGAGCTTGGAGGTGGAGGTGAAGAAGATGGAGAAAGCTAGAGAGCAAGGAGCTCAAGTGAGGAAAATAACACAAGTAAAGAATGAAGTGTAGAATGGCTCTACAAAGCTCACACATTATTGAAGCATAAAATTTTTAACCATTATAAATAGTAACCATGCTTCAATAGTGCAAGCAAATAAATAAAATAAATAATAAAGACATGCTTGCCTATTCCACAAAAAAGTCTCCCCATTATCCACCACATTTTCTATTTTCTAAAAATAGAAAATCCATGTCATGCTTCATATAATATATATATATATATATATATATATATATATATATTATATATTAATATATATATTATGAAGAATAATTAGTGAGCTAATAATATTAGTCAATATAGAATTATATCAAATATAAATATATATCATATTACTAAATCTGTACTTGATTTAATAATCCGGCTATATCGCATATAACCGACTAATATCATTTATCTGTATATCACATTATCAAATCAACACTTGATTCAATAATCCAGTTATACCACATATAACCTAACTGATATCAAATAACTGCCAGATTAGAATACGGTATCACATACTCGTATTTAATCAGGCCCCCGCACATATCAGCATACCCTACTTAATTTTGTTAGTTGGGTATATGCCCTAGAGGCCATTGTTGTACATATGATGTATATTATAGTAGATTCTTAGATATATATAGAGAGGACTTTCTTGCTCGATATTATAGTATGCTATCTGGTTGCTCTTTGTCTTAACATGTTGACTTGTATTGGGTTATTGTCTTGCTCTCGCATGTTGATAAAACCCTTAGGATATGTACTTGACTACTAGGACTATGATGTAGATCATACTAGTGGGGCCAAGGTAGTCCACAAGTACATCCTATAACTGTTCCTAATCGAGGGTGTATCGAGACAGGGCATCGATACTCCAGGGTAGACTAGCGTATACGCATCTTGACCCATATGATGGGCGATGGATGATCCCATATCCATTAGTGTTTGACATCAAAGATGGTGTACAGGTGCTCAGTGGAGACTGGGTACACTGAACGGACACACCGAGAACTCCTTGTTGGTATTATACCTATCGTCAGATAGCAGTTCTCTGGTGATACTGGTACAGTTAGTCTGTAGACCCGAGATTGTCATAGAGTCTTGTGTGATTCCCACTATGCTTTGATTTCCACCTTACCACGTTCATGAGAACGTGCAAAACGGTGGCTTTTGGGTACAGTCCCGAATCACATGGTGGCAATGAACGATAAGAGGGGTTTCGTCTCTCCCGGTATTGGGGGTTGATGTTGCGCTGTGTTTGATTGGCTATAACTGGAAGTCCTTGGCCAGGGATGATATAGAGATATACTGGTAAGTGTTATCAGTAGTTTCTCGACCCGTTATGAGCCTCACATCGACACGATTTATCGGTTACTGGGGTCTGACGTTTACCACCCCTAGATTGGATATGCGACATATCAGACGAAGAGACCGGACTGTACGGTAGTGTTATTGATTGGATTTACAGGAGTTAGAGCAGACTTGCTTGTTGATCTTCTGATCGCTCAATACCCGAGTGGCCGTTACGTTTAGCTGACCGCTTGCGGCTTGTTGGTGTTTGATGTTATCCCCACCTACTGCCGGCGTATTGACGAGTCTTTAGAGTCCTACATAGAGATTTCCAGGTTCAGGCAAAACGGAGTAGGAGCACATATGTGATATGTGCGGGATCGAGATTGATACGCGTATGTGATACCGTATTCTATTCTCGCGATATGTGATATCGGCCGGTTATATGTGATATAGCCAGGTTATCGGATCAAGTGTTGATTCAATGAAATAATATATAATATATATGTATATATATATATATATATATTATTCTCACTTAAATATTTATTATTCTCACTTATGATGCATTTAACATATATGTGATATATGTTTATTGTATTGTTTTCTTTTGTTACATGAATATTATATATGTGATATATAATATTTTGACATGCTATGTTACATATGCAACATGTATGTATGAGAATCATACCAAGCTAGGGTTTATGTTACGGTTTCATTTGTCATTAAGTAATTACAAATTAGTGGATTTAATCAAAGCTAGAAGCTTGTAGATAAGCTTTGACTTAGTCCACTCTTTTGTTTCTACTTAAGATATTTTATGACCTAACCATTAACCCTTACCATGGTTAATTCTCTACATGGGTTAGTGTATAGATGATATACTCATCCAAGGGTTGCATTTGAACCATGATAGATATTTTTCATCACTTGTGATATTTCCTTCTTCATCTTCTTCCTCATCTCATTTTTGCTCTGTAGATTTTGAGATCAAGAAGAAAAATAGTGAGAAATTAAATACTAAAGTGAGCTAAATTCCTACTTCATCATCCTCTTCTATACTAGCCATATAAATTAGTGTGTTAACTTCATTAATTCCGTATTAGTGAAGAGTGAGCTTAAGTCCGTGTTTCCTCGACATAGATCATCACAGACTTTGAAGACTTCAAGCAAGGATGCATCGTATATCTTGTGGAGCCTCTCAAGAGTTTAGGAGCTCATGGATAGCAGCGAAGGGACCACTACTCTGAGCTTTTGAAGCGAAGGAACGGACTACAAAGGTTGTAATCCCTATCACTTAGATGTAAAGTTGTTTACATGCAAAGTTAATCCTAATTCTTTAGTTCGATTACTTGGTTAGTTTGTTTAGCACCCCAAAATTTTAAGATAGCATGTTTGATTCTTGCCAAAACCTTGCTAAGGTGCTAAGCTAACCCTACAAATTTCTCTTGAACCAGGAAACTTCTTTGTGGGACTCTAAAGACTCATCAATACGCTAGCAGTAGGTGATGATTACATCAGTCACCTATAAGCCGTCAGCGGTACTAGCTGGACGTAACGACTACCCAGGTATTGAGCGAATAGAAGAACAACAAGCAAGCTTGTCCAAACTCCTATGAAGCCTATAGGTAACACTTACCGTACAGTCCGGTCTCTTCGTCTGATATGTCTCATATCGAGTCTGGGGGTGGAATCGTCAAACCCCAATAACTTGATAAGTCATGCCAATGTGTGGCCTATAACGGTACGAGAAACAACTGATAACACTTACCAGTAAATCTCATCAACAGCCCTGGCCAGGGACTTCTTGTTATAGCCAATCGAGCATAGCGCAACATCAAATTCCTATACCGGAAGAGACGAAATCCCTACTATTGCTCATTGCCTCCATGTGACTCGGGGCTGTACCCAAAATCCACCTCTTTGCACGACTCCTTTAAGCCGTGGTAGGGAGGAAATCAAAGCACATTGGGAACCACATAAGACTCTATGACGATCTCGGGTCTACAAACTAACCTGTACCAGTGTCACTAGAGAACAGCTATCGGACGATAGCTATAGTACCATCTAGGAGTTCTCGGCGAGTCCTGTTCGGTGTACCAATTCTCTAATGAGCACATGTGTACAATCATTGATGTCAAACACCAATGGATATGGGATCAACCATCGCCCCCATACAGGGTCAAGAAACATACACACTGGTCTACTCTGGAATATCGATGCCCTGTCTCGATATACCCTCGACTAGGAAAAATTAATGGATGTGCTTGTGGACTACCCAGGTCCCAGTAGTATGATCTGCATCATAGTCCTGGTAGTCAAGCCAACACCCTAAGGGCTTTATCAACATGTATCTGAGTGACAGTATAATAATACTAAGTGTACATGTTAAGATAAAGTACAACCAGATAGTATACTATCATGTCGAGCAAGAAAGTCCTATATATATGTGTGTGTGTGTGTGTGTCTAAGAATCCATTATAATATACATCAATGTACAATAATGGCCTCTAGGGCATACATATCCCTAACAATCTCCCACTTGCACTAAAGACAGTTGTTGTAGTATCTCATACCCAACATCCCAAATAGTCTCTCGAATTGCGTCTAGGGAAGGGTCTTCGTGAGTGGATCTGCTGTGTTATCCTCCATGTCAACTCTCCTGACCTCGATCTCCCGGCGATCAACTATCCCCCGGATTAGGTGATACCGCCTAAGAGTATGTCTGGATATCTGCTGGGACCGGGGTTCCTTGGCCAAAGCCACTGCTCCATGTTATCACAATACACATGTATTGTATGCTCAATGGATAGAATCACACCAAGTTCAGCTATGAACTTTTTCATCCAGACAGCCTCTTTGGCAGCATCGTTGGCAGCGATGTATTCAGCCTCCATCGTCGAGTCTGCTACGGTATCTTGCTTGGAACACTTCAAACATACCTCCCCTTCATCGAGGGTGAAGACAAAACACGAGACCGACTTACAGTCATCCTTATCACTCTGGAAGCTCGAATCGGTAAAGGACTCCACCTGGAGTACACCGTTACCATACACCAAGAATATTTCTTTAGTCCTTCTCAAGTACTTAAGAATGTTCTTCACAGCTGTCCAGTGTTTCACCCCAGGATCTGATTGATACCTACTTACTACACTTAGTGAGTAAGCTACATCCGGACTGGTATATAACATCGCATACATGATTGACCCGACAACCGAAGCATAGGGTATCCCTTGCATGCGAGCCCTCTCCAAATCAGTCTTGGAAGATACCTCTTTGGAGAGAGTGATTCCTCAGCAAGTGGGTAAATTACCATGCTTAGAATCTTCCATACTAAACCTCTTTAATATGGTGTCTATGTACCTGGATTGGGACAATCCCAACATCCGTTTAGATCTATCTCTATAGATATTAATCCCCAGGACGTTGGAGGAATCACCAAGATCTTTCATGGAGAACTTGTGTGATAAGAAGAGCTTGACCGATTGTATCATAGGAATATCGTTTCCTATCAAGAGTATGTCATCCATGTACAATACGAGGAAGACATCCTTACTCTCTACATCCTTCTTGTATATACAAAGTTCATCTATGTTTTTGATGAAGTCAAACTCTTAGACAGCTTCATCGATACAGATGTTCTAACTCCGCGAAACCAGCTTTAATCCGTAAATTGATTTAAGCAGCTTGCACACGCTTCTGCTTCTCCCACTATCTACGAAGCCTTCTGGCTGTGTCATGTACACGCTCTCTTCTAAATCACCATTTAGAAAACCGGTCTTGACGTCCATCGGCCAGATTTCGTAGTCATGGTATGCAGCAATGGAAAGTAGGATTTTGATGGACTTAAGCATGGAAACAGGAGAAAAAGTCTCATCATAATCGACACCAGGTCGTTGACGAAAACCATTTGCTATAAGTCTAGCATTGAAGGTCTCAACATTTCTATCTACACCAATTTTCTTCTTAAAGATCCACTTGCTCCTTATGGGTTTTACCCCTTCAGGAGAAACTTCCAAAGTCCATACTTTGTTGGTGTACATGGATTCTATCTCAAATCGCATAGCATCCAGCCATTTCAAAGAGTCCCCACTTGTGATGGCCTGCTTGAAACTAGTTGGGTCATCATCTTCCATGATGCAATCCTCGCTCCCACCATCTATGAAAAAACCGTAGTATCTCTCAGGTGGATGAGGAACCCTACTATATCTGCAGAGTGGCTGAGGTTCGTCGGGGACTATTGAATCCTCCGGTTCTGCCAAATCGTCTGTTATAGTTTGTATTGCTGGAACATCATCAAGTTCTACCTCATTACCAGTAATTTCTTTTAAAAGAAATCCCTTTTCTAAAAATCTGGCATGTCAAGAAACAAACACCATTTGTTCCTCGGTGTGGTAGAAAATATACCCTCGCGAATGTTTAGGATATCCTACAAACTTGCACAGAACTGACCTTGCCTCGAGCTTTTCCGGATTTTGTGTTTTCACATAAGCCGGACAACCCCATATCTTAACATAATTAAGGTATGGTCTCTTTCCTTTCCATAACTCATATGGAGTGGTAGGCACGGATTTAGTGGGAACCATATTCAATAGGTCTGCAGCTGTCTCAAGTTCATGACCCCAAAAGGAAATAGGTAACTCAACAACACTCATCATAGAGAGCACCATATCTAATAGGGTGAGTTCCTCCGCTCCGATACTCCGTTGTGCTGTGGTGTATACGGAGGAGTAAGCTGAGAAAAAATCTCATTCTCTTTTAAATAGTCTCGGAACTCCATGCTCAAGTATTCTCCTCCTCGATCAGATCGAAGGATTTTAATAGTTTTATCCATCTGGTTCTCTACTTCGTTCTTATATTCCTTAAATTTCTCAAAAGCTTCAGACTTGTGTTTCAACAAGAACACATGTCCGAATCTAAAGAGATCATCGGTGAATGTAATAAAGTACAAGGAAACCATTCCTGGCATGAGTAGATATAGGACCGCATACAACACTATGTATCAGTCCCAAGAGTTTTGGTCATCTTGCCTTTGAGACATAACTCGCAAGTTTCATAAAATGTAAATTCGAACGGATTCAAATATCCATCTTTATGAAACTTAGCTAGTCTTGACGCATTGATATGACCTAGTCTACAATGCCACAATTAGGCTTCGTTTATTTCTGAAATTTTCCTCTTATGTGTGTTTTGTATTTTTATAACTGTGGTTTGATTAAGAACGTATATACCGTAATGTACCAAACACAATCAACACTTGATTTTAGAAAATGTTCATAACATTATCCTCTAATGTGAAATTATATCCTTCTTTTTTTAACAAAGAAACTGATATAATATTGCACATCATCTTTGGTATGTAGTAACAGTCGTTCAGAATCAATGTATTACCTGTTGATAACACTAGGTGATATTCTCCAACTGCTTTGGCTGCAACAATTGCACCATTCCCTACTATTAGAGACTTATCACCCTTTCTCAGTTCTCTACCTCTCTTTAGCCCGTGTAACAAATTACATACGTGGGATCCTGATCCGGTATCCAATACCCAGGACGTAGAGCAAACTGAGAAACATTTCTCGGTATCGAACACACCAGAAAAAGATGCATCAGTATGCTCCTTCTTCGTGCAGGTGGAGTGGGAATCCTGGTATTCCCCTATTCTTTGCTCAGACTTATGACAGTCATAAGATAGAGTAGAATCTAGCCCAGTATAATAAGTGGGTTCGGTCAATACATCTATATTATTTTCTTGATTAAGGCGTGTCATTAGTCACTACCTGGAGAGAGAGAGAGAGAGAAGGAAATACTTTAGCGTTCGCTTTTGCAAGATTAGATTGGTTATTATCTTATCTAATCAGGATGGCTCCAACCATTTTTATCAAATCTTCCTTCAAACCATGAAAGGTAAGATTAGCCGGGATTAATTACACCCTACAAGTTCGCCAATCGGTCATCCAGGCAAGTATTAGTACTCCGAGGGAGTCTCCCCATACTTTCGCATAGAACTAATTAAATAACCTCGTTTCTGCAAGGGCATCACCCCGTTAACACCTTTCTTAGACACCTAATGGATCGGCTAATTGAAAAGTGGAAAACTCTCCCAGGAGTAACACTTAGTCGCAGTGGGTATCGGGATCCAACTATCATATAGAAAGAATGCAATCTCATTGCAAATTTCAACACTTGAAATTCCCAATAACTGTTTTTACCCCTAGCATCCTATGACCTTGACGCAGGCCAACAAACCATAGGCCGCTAGTCAAGTTCAACCCATTCATTTCGTGATTGAATTAAACCCACCCGTCGACCCTTGGCACAGGCCAAACAACGTCGTACGAATACCCTAATCCAATCACATCACAAGCTACAGATAAGCGCTAATCAACTACCGCACACTATGCCTTGACACAGGCTAACAAACAAAGCACGAATACTGAAATGACGGAGGGCTACAGCTGGTTTTTAAGAAAACCTTCAGCACGGTATTTCATCCGCAGACCGACGGCCAGTCAGAGCGGACTATTGAGACTCTTGAGGACTTGCTTCTAGCTTGTATTCAAGATTTCGGTGGCAGCTGGGATCGTCATTTTCCCTTGGTAGAGTTCTCCTACAACAATAGCTTCCAGGATACGATTCGGATAGCACCTTTCGATGCTTTATATAGGAGGAGATGTCGATCGCCCGTCTGTTGGATAGAGCTCAGCGAGAGCAGTATTTTGGGGCCGCAGATCGTACAGGAGAAGACCGAGAAGATACAGTTGAACCGAGATAGGATGAGGACAGCTCAGAGCAGGTAGAAATCGTATGCTGACAGACGCCGTCACAGACTCGAGTTCGCCGTTGGCGATCAAGTTTTTCTGAGGGTCTTTCCGATGAAGGGCGTGATGAGATTTAGGCAGAAAGGGAATCTTAGTCCCAGATTTATAGGTCCCTTCGAGATCCTCGAGCATGCCGGCGCAGTTGCATATCGTTTGTCTCTTCCACCCGACTTTCAGGATGTTCACCGCGTATTCCATGTGTCGATGCTTCACAGATATCTTCATGACCCTTCACACATGATTCAGTTGCAGACCGTTCAGCTTGAGTGGGATCTTTCGTTCACCGAGTAGCCAGTAGTGATATTGGACCGGAAGGTGAAGAAACTTCGATCAAAGGTCTTGCCATCTGTGAAGGTTCTTTGGCGCTGCCTTGTAGGGTTCCTAGGCACTCTCAAGAGGTCTCACAAGGCATCAACCATGCCAATTTCAAAAATTACGGTGCCGAGAAACTCTAATACGGATCGTTAACTAGAATTCTAGGCGAAAACAATAAGTAGTTAACAACTTAACTACGAGTAGACGGAAAATACAACCTTTATGGATCCGGTCCTCCACCTCCATAGCTCCGCAATGAAGTCTCCTCGCTGTCCATATCAAATCTCGGGCTCTAGCGTCGGCTTCATCGGAGAAATGGGAGGGCAAGGTCGTCGGCTTCGTGCCGAAGATGATCTACGTCGAGGCATCACAAGATCAAACTCCCACTTCACCAAGTCATGAAACTTGTGAAGAAAACACACTCTACTACTTGGCAAGAGGTAGAGGATGAAGAAATAGAAAGTGGGTTCACTTTAGAATTTGGTTTCTCACTCTTATTCATCAATCACCATTGATGGTCAAGCTTTTTCTTCTTGTGAAGAAGAAGAAGAAGATGAAGAAAGAATTATGATAAGTTATTTAAAATGAAAAGGAAAAAGAATACTTATCATAATACTAACCTTAGTTTAGTGTAGAGAATAGACCATGGTTATATATGATGGTTAGGGTTAAGCAAAAGACAAGAATGGTGGACTAGGTCAAAGTTTCATGAAGTTTCAATTACAAACAAAGAAAGCCACCATTCTTCTCTTTAATCTTTTCCAAAATAAATAACTAAATAAATAAGTATGAAAATCAAAACCCTAACCATTTAAATAACCATGGTTCAATCTTTACACAAACACAAGTAAACATGTATCATCAAACATGATACAAACAAGTGCACAAAACTATATCACATATACAATGTGCACATGAAGTGAGAAAATCCATTTAAAGTGAACCAATACTAGTTAATGCAAAGTAATAATCAAATATATAATTATACATTAAATCATTAAATCAACAATTGATTCAATGATCCGGTCATGTCGCACATAACCGACTAGTATCAATAGTAACAACTTATCGAATCAACACTTGGTCCGATAACCCGGCTATATCGCATATAACCGATCAATGTCACAAATCGCGAGAATCGAATACAATATCACATACTGGTATTATTCTCGGTCCCGCACATATCTCATATGCGCTCCTGTTTCGTTTCTCTTGAGCCAGGAAACCTCTGTGTAGGACTCTAAAGACTCGTCAATACGCCGGCAGCAGGTGATGATCATATCAAACACCCAAAAGCAGCAAGCGGTCTGCTAAACGTAACGGCCACCCGGGTATTGAGCGATGAGAAGATCGACGAGCAAGCCCGCTCACACTCCTGTGAATCCAACCAGTAACACTTACCGTACAGTCCGGTCTGATCGTCTGATATGTCGCATATCTCGCCTAGGGGTGGTTAACGTCAGACCCCAATAGCTCGATAAGTCGTGTCGATATGAGGCCTATAACAGTTCAAGAAACTACTGGTAACACTTACCAGTATATCTCATCAACCCTGGCCAGGGATTTCCGGTTATAGCCAATCGAACACAGCGCAACATCAACTCCCTATACCGGGAGAGACGTATCCCCTCCTATCGCTCATTGCCTCCATGTGATTCGGGACTGTACACAAAAGCCACCGTTTTGCACGCCCTCTTGGACGTGGTAAGGTGGAAATCAAAGCACAGTGGGAACCACACAAGACTCTATGCCGATCTCGGGTCAACAGACTACTATATACCAGTGTCACCAGAGAACTGCCATCTGACGTAAGGTATAATACCATCTGGGAGTTCTCGGCGAGTCCATCCAGTGTACCCATTCTCTACTGAGCACCCGTATATCATCTCCGATGTCAAAAACCAATGGATATGGGATCATCCATCGCCCATCTGTATGGGTCGAGAAGGTATACGCTAGTCTACTCTGGTATATCGATGCCCCGTCTCGATACACCCACGACTAGGGACCTTGAAGGATGTACTTATAGACTACCATGTCCCTACTAGTATGATCCGCATCACAGTCCAGGTAGTCAAGTACACATCCTAAGGGCTTTACCAACATGTAACAGAGAGACAAACAGTATACACGTTAAGGTAAAGTGTAACCAGATAGCATACTATCATGTCGAGCAAGAAAGTCCTCCCTATATATGTCCCAGCATCCACTACAATATACATCATATGTACAGTAATGGCCTCTAGGGCATACATATAACTAACAATCTCCCACTTGCACTAGGGCCATCTGTAGCAGTGGTTGTAGTATCTCATACTCAACCATCCCATAAAAGTCTCTCTCTGGGAATAGGCCTTTGTGAGTGGATCCGCCGTGTTGTCCTTTGAGTCTACTCTCCTAACCTCGATTACCCTGGAGATCAACTATCTCCATGATCAGGTGATACTGCCTTAGAATATGTTTGGATCACCGATGGGACCTGCGTTCCTTGGCATAAGCCACAACTCTATTGTCACATAATGGGAGGAAAATAGTTCATCTCATGAACCAATATACACCCAAACAGCCTCTTTGGTAGCATCTTTAGTAGCGATGTATCGTGCCTTTATCGTCTAGTATGTCACGGTATCTAGCTTGGAACTCTTCCAACATACCGTCCCTTTACTGAGGGTAAAGACAATGCCTGCGACTGACATTCAGTCGTCTTTATCACCCTGGAACACTTCCAGTGATTTTCCCCAGGATCAACTGATACCATCTCACTACAACCAGTGAGTATCTTAATATCCATTTAGATCTATCTCATAGATCCAAAACCCAGGATTTAGTAGGTATCAGTTTGATCCTATGTGGAGAATCATTGTGATAAGCGGAGATTGATCGAGCGTAGCATAAGAAACTCCTTCCCTATCAAGAGTATGGCATCCACGTACTCTACGAGGATCATCACTATACTCCCTACTACCTTTTTGTTTATACAAGGTTCATCTACCATTTTGATGATGTCAACTTCTTTGACTAATCCATCAAAATAGATGTTCCAACTCCGCGATGCCTGCTTTATCCTATAAAGCATCTTGCACACGTTTCCGCTGCTCCCACTGTCTACGAGGCCCTCTGGCTGTGTACTTATAGACGCACTCTTCTAAAACATCATTTAGAAAAGCAGTCATGACACCCAACCGCCAGATATCCTAGTCATGGTATGTAGCCGTGGCAAGTAGCATCTGGATGGACTTAAGCATAGGTACTGGAAAAGGTTTCATCATTATCCACGCCTGGTCGATGACTAAAACCTTTAACAAGTCTAGCTTTGAAAGTCTCAACTTTTCCATCTACACCAAGTAATCTTCTCAGGATATACTTGCTCCTGATGGGGATTTAACCCTTCAGTTATAGCAACTAAAGTCCATACTTTGTTGGTGTACAAGGATTCCATCTCAGATCGCTAAGCATCTAGCCATTCTTACAGAGTCCCACTCTTGATGGCCAGCTCGAAACTAGTTAGGTCATCATCTCATGATGCAATCATCGCTCCCACTGTCATTGAGAAACCGAAGCAACTCTCAGGTGGGTGAGGAACCCTACTAGATCGGCGGAGAGGCTGAGGTTCGTTGGATTCTACTGAATGATTTGGTTCTGTCAAATCATCAGCTGCAGTTTGTATAGCTGGAACCATTCCAGTTCTACATAACAGATCTTGCCTCGAGCTTGTCCGGATTTTGTTTTCAGACATAGGCCGGTCAACCCCAAATCTTAACTAGCTTAAGACATGGGCTCTTCCCTTTCCATATCACATATGAAGTGGTAGGCAACTGATTTGATTTGAACCCTATTCAATAGGTATGCATCTTCTCAAGTGCATAACTCCCATAAGGAAATAGGTAACTCAGTAGTACTTATCTTAGAGCACACCTTATCATATAGGGTGTTTTTGCTCCGCCCCGATATACCATCGTACTATGGTCTATACGGAGGAGTAATTCTGAGAGAGAATCTCATTCTCCTTTAAAATAGTCCAGGATTTCCGTGCTCAAGTATTCTCCTCCTCGATCACATCAAAGGACATAATACTTATACCCGTATTTTGGTTCTCTACTTCTAACTTATATTCTGTGAATATCTCAAAAGGTTCGGACTTATGTTTCAACAGGAACATATGTCTGAATCTAAAGAGATCATCAGAGAATGTAATGAAGTACAAAAAACCAATCTTGGCATGTGTAGACAGGGGACCTACATACATCAACATGTATCATCCCAAGAGTTCACTAACTCTTTCTCTGTTTTCAATAAACAGAGCTGGTGTCATTATATCTTTGTGACATGACTGGCAAGTTTCACAAGATGTAAATTCAAACTCATTTAAATATGCATCTAAATGTAACTTCAGCTAGTCGGGTCGCATTGATATGACCTAGTCTACAATACCTTAAGAAGGATTCGTTCAGTTGTGAACTCTTCCTCTTATGTGTGTTCTGTATACTAAGAACTGTAGTTTGATTTAGAACATCAATGCTTTTAGATAACGTGCCTGAACCGATCAACTTTTGATATAGGAAATGTTCAAAACATTATCCAACAATACAAAATATTATCATTTCTTTACTAAATAAAGAGAGTGATATGATTTTGTATATCAGGTTCGGTATCTAATAGCATTCGTTCAGAATCAATGTATTGGTAATACAGGATGACAGTGACCAACAGACTTGGCTGCAACACTTGCCCCGTTTTCTGTCTCATGAAACTTATCACCCGTTCTCAGTTCTTCTACCCTTTTGTAGCCCTATGTAACAGATTACATATCTGGGATCCTGATCCGGTATCAAATACCCAGGATGCAGAGGATACTGAGAAACAGTTCTGTGTAACGAACACACCCGAAGAAGATGCATCATATGCACTTTCTTCGTTTGGGCGGCACGGGAATTCTGGTATTCCCCTATTTCCTGCTCTGTCTTATAACAATTATAAGTTGGAGCGGGACCAATGTTCCCCAGCTCAGTATAACAAGCGGGTTCGGTCAAATATCCATATTATTATCTTGATTAAGGCGTGGCATGGTCGCTACCAGGAGAGAGAGAAGAAAACACTCAGCGTGTGCTCTTGCAAGAATAGATTGGTTATTATTTTATCTAATCAGGATGGCTCCCACTGCTTTTTATCAAATCTTCCTTCAAACCCTAAAAGGAAAGACTAGCCGGGATTAATTACACATTACAAGTTCGCCAATCTTTCAGCCAGGCCAGTGTCGGTACTTTGAGGGAGGTCCCCCGTGCTTTCGCACGAACCTAATTAATGTAAACCTCGTTTTCCCAGAGGCGTAACCTTGTTAACACCTTTCTAAACACCTACTTGATCGGCTAATTGTAATGTATAAAACTCTCCCAGGAGTAACTCTTACTCGCAGCGGGTATCGGGATCCAACTATCTCATAGAAGGTATGCAATCTCATTGCAAATTTCAACACTTGAAATTCCCGATAATATTTTGCCCCTAGCGTCCTATGACCTTGACAGAGGTCAACAAATCATAGGCTGCTAGTCAAGTTCAACCCGTCATTTCTAGATTGAAGTAAACCCACCCGCACGACCCTTGACAGAGGTCAACAAGGTCGCACGACTACCCTAAATCAATCACATCATATGCTTATGCAGATAAGCGCTAATCAGCTACCGCACACTACGCCTTGACAGAGGTCAACAAACGCGACACGAATACTAACCAGTACATATCTGAAATGACGGAGGGCTACGACAGGTTTTTCTGAAAACCTATTACGTAATGAACTTGATATCGTTGTAGGATCGAATGAATTTTGAAATGGAGTGTTTTTGAGGCTTTTCTAGTTTTGCTAAAGGAGTCACTCCCGGTGAAGGGATCGTCGGTCCTTTCCTCTTCGAATGAGGTGCGGGATATATCATATATATCACTGTGCAAAGCAAAAACTCTTAAAAGCAATCAAAAGACAAACCGAGTGTGTAGCATCTGCCAGTTATTGCTAAAGGAGTCACTCCCGGTGAAGGGTTCTCGGTCCTTTCCCTATCGAATAAGGTGCAGGATATATCAAATATACCGTTGTGCAAAGCAAGAACTGTAGCTACCTGTTTAATTTTGAAATTTGATTCTACAACATCTTAGGTTTCTTTTATTTCATTAATCACATTAATGAAGTCCCATCATTTAAATACCTAAACATCACAGATAAATACGACGTACACGTATGCCATCCGCATTCGCCTCGATGTCCCCTCGTGCACCGTTAGGTTAGGTAACTAACGGCAGAGCGGGGCAGGGCTAGCGCGGATGTAAAACATAAGTAACGTCTATATAATATATCATATATACTATATACTGTATCTATCATAGAACATCACATGATCACATCACAGATATCGCAGCAGAAGAAACATAAGAAATATTGGATATACTAGGACGTCCGTGTTTTCAATACGAGCCAGTATAAAACACGGATTCCACGGTCGCGATGAATAGCCAAACCCACACCCTTAGACCCCTACGAGAGCGGCAAGCAACCCTACCAATTCCAGAGTTAGGAGACCCAGGCTCGACTCCTCGAGTTGGTCTCCCACTGGACTCCAGAACCCGGTTACTTGTGCCCTCCTCCTTGGGTCTATCCTAGTGCGGAAAAGTAAATAATATACATGTAACACCTTGGATTTTCGTTTGATTGTTTGGTGATAATTAGGAGTCATGCATGTTTTTATATTGGTAGTGTTAGCATTTTGGAATTTTTCCTTTGTAGGGTGCACCTTGCATACTTAGGCATTTTGTGACTTGTTAACCATTCTTTGTGCATAGTTGCAAGTTTATTTTTCCCCCATCAATTAATCCTTGCATTAACCATTCTTTTTATAATTTCAGAAGGAAACAACAAAAGAAAAGAAAAATCCAAATACCCTTAAACAAATGAGCATGGTGGGTAGGTAAACCTTGACTTTGGACCCTCTTTCTCTTCTCTCCTCTCTCTTTCCCTCATTCTGAGATCCCACAGAATTTCCAGCAGCAAAAACTTCATTCTTCCTCCATATTCTTTTCTCTTTTCAATCCCCTTTGATCCATACACAAAACTTTATGCATATCAACTCTTTTTCTTCACAAAAGCTTGGAAAAAGTGAGGTTTTTGGGGTGTTCTAAGGCAAGTCTGCACACTTAAGGGAGAAGCTGGAACTTTTAGTCTTTCTAAGGCTCTTAGAAGGTATTAATTCATATTTGCACTACTTTTCCTTAGACTTGTTATATTCTCTAGTAAAAATCTCTTTTTGTGCATTTTTAGTGATATTAAGGGATATTTGTGATTCACATGTTAGATTGGTGTTCTCATAGTTTAGTTAGCTCCTTTAAGTGTCATTAGAGCTATCTTAACTAGGTTATACCTCAGGTTGCACAAAAATACCTTAAAGTTCCATTTTTAGTGCAAGTGTGGATTTTTACTAGAATTTGGGCACTGTAGAAATCTGCTACTACCCGAGACTTTTCAGTAGAAATCTAGATAGTACTGCAGCATGTATGGGAAGAATTGAGTGCACCAACCAAACCTGGGAACCCAATTCCCAAGTCTGGCCGCCAAAATGGGCATTCTGGCCGCAAATTGCGGCCAGATGGGGGAGATTTGGGTTGGGGTTTGGGGTGTAGGTCTCTGCTTGTGTGTGGGTTATTTTGGCATATATAGTTTTGAAATATCTTTCCTGTATCAAAATCTGGGGTAGAATACCTATTTTCCCGTATTTTCAACCTTTCGCGACACGCGTGATACGTGTGTGTGGGTTTTGGGTTTCTGCGTATCGCGACGCGTCAGGGTGCGTTTAGGTTCGTAACCACGCGTTTTAGCGTATCGTGCACACGTGCGCTTGGTTCGCGACACGAGTTACTGGTTCGGCTTAAGTGTCGCATTTTCGTGATTTCAAGCTTACGTGTGATATATTGTGTAATTCCAGGTTCGCAGGCAAGTACAACGGACGCCGCGCAGGAGGGGACACAGGTTGTTGGCTATACCTTGTGGGAGGCTACGGTGAGTAGATTTCACATCTACGGGGATATCGCCCGCATGGCGTTCTACGTCAGGGCTGATAGGACCTTATAGTGTTCCTTATATACATATTGCATATTCATGGATACTAGCTAGTACATTGCATGCCTACTACACATATCACATTGGATCATTGCATTGTAGCTCATTTATATGTGACATGACTTGATACTCATATTTGATACCTATATCACATTGGATCATTGCATTGTAGCTTATCTATATGTGACATGACTTGATACTCATATTTGATACCTATATCACATTGGAACATTGTATTGTAGCTCATTTATATGTGACATGACTTGATACTCATATTTGATACCTATATCATATTGGATCATTGCATTGTAGCTTATCTATATGTGACATGACTTGATATTCATACCTGATACACATATCACATCACAATTACTTGTATTATTGGTTGAGATTCATGTGATTTCTGGATTTGGGAACCGTGGCCTTTTCAAATAAATAATCATTTAAAATCCCGGTTCCCTTGTTATGATATTTGGGGCGCTGCCCCGTGTTTTCTCGGTGCTAGAGACATGTACTGAGAGAGGGATGACCCGGAATGACGGATGCCCGATGTATTGAGAGAGGGCTGACCCGGACTGACGGATGCCCGATGGATTGATATAGGGCTGACCCGGACTGACGGATGCCCGATGGATTGATATAGGGCTGACCCGGAATGACGGATGCCCGATGTATTGAGAGAGGGATGACCCGGACTGACGGATTCCCGATATATATACTTTATGAGAGGGCTGACCCGGAATGACGGATGCCCGATACAGGATGTTTTACGTGTTGATGCTAGACACGAGTATTTATGATATTTGGGTGCCGATGTTGGGCACTCGGGATTCTCAGAGATGTACAGGATTTGAGGGCCGAGGAGAGTGCCGGCGCATGAGCTATCTTGGGGAGATCTGGGTGCACTGAGGAGCCGATTATATATGTTCCACGTTGACATTCCGTGCAGATATTATATTGCCCCTGCTCAGCATTACTTTTGTACCTCATCCCGTAGATGCATTACCTGTTAGAGCATTTGTACCTCATCTGGTAGTACAGTACCCTATAGAGCACTTGCACGATTATTGCACATACTGCTCATCCCATATTGATATCATCTGTTGGCATATGAT
This sequence comes from Agapanthus africanus, assembly GCA_030015575.1. Classification (NCBI taxonomy): domain Eukaryota; kingdom Viridiplantae; phylum Streptophyta; class Magnoliopsida; order Asparagales; family Amaryllidaceae; genus Agapanthus; species Agapanthus africanus. Next base: position 107,636,692 of record JASDDO010000031.1, read on the forward strand.
AGAGTAGTGTAGTACGTACATGCTCGCGATTACCTTTATATGTTATCTCTATTCACGAGTTGGCAACTCACCCCCGCTGTGCCACAGTGTTTGCAGGTTGCCCTTCGGAGTAGTCGCGGCAGGCTGCTTTGCATCTTTTGACATAGATACCCCCACAGTTGGTGTACTAGCTCTTTTGCTGATAGGTGGGTTTTGCGCGGTATCTGTTTATCTTTCAGTATGTACATTGTTGTATCTAGTATTCTCCATCTACCATGTATGTATTGACTTAGAAGCAGTGTGAGGACGATGTTGTATTATTTTGTATTCTGGTGTCGAGCTTGTTGTGAGCCGGCTGTACTTGCACTTCATTCTATCTGTGTTGTTCCCACTTGTGGATCTTGATCTTCGCTACGGCGTCGTATATTGTTTTTCTTAGAGATTGTTACTTAGTTTTCTTATCATATTTTGGTTAGTGCTTCCTTTAAAACTTCTATCACTCTATACTTTCACTGGTTTGATTTCTGGGTTTTCGGTTCACTTCGTCGCGTTACGCTTGTAGACGTTACGTGGATAAGTGCCGGTCACGGGCCAAACTTCGGGTCGTGACAAAGTTGGTATCAGAGCGTAGGTTTTACCTTTCGGAGTGTAGGACGACCCTGGTATGATGGAGTAGGTAGCTGCGGCAGGGTAGCGTAGCGTGTGTATGTTCCGCGGCATACTCACGACACGGTACGTCGCCTACGCGACCTTAGGACTTGTTGATTTTAATTCCTCTTTGGGTATATACATTCTTGCGATTCGATTTCCGTATCCTTATCGAATCCTGTTGTTTTTGATAGCCAATATGCCGCCAAGGACTACGAGGGCACAGAGAGCGGCCGTGAGGGCCGAGGCTCGAGTTGATTCATCTGAGACAAGGACTAATCCGAGTAGTACTCCTGTTGCACCAGGACAGATTGTTTCCCCTACGGCAGCTCAGGTTGCTAGACTAGTGGTAGAGATGCAGGGCCTATGCCTGGCGATGAGCTCATTGATAGAGGTCGTTCGAGCGCAGCGACAGATGATTGCCACCCCTGTTACCCAGTTGTTCCTTGCGATCATCATGCAGTATTCCGTTCCCTACATAGCACCGGTGGAGGCAGCTCCCGTGTACGAGACACGTCTTCCAGAGACCGTGAGAATTCCGGAACGGTTGTGGAATTATACTAGTGTACCAGCCCAGAGCAGAGGCTTAGGACGAGGACAGCCGTTTGGCTTTCATCCCCAGGCAGGACGGCATTCAGTGCGTAGGTGTTTACGATGCGGAAGCCTTCAACACCTCATCAGGCAGTGTTTCTTCACAGCACGTCAGGGTCGTGCTCGGAGACGTCGTGGACGTGGAGGGTTTGCACAGAGGGGTCAGGCTAGAAGAGGAGGAGTTCGGTCAGTCGCAAATGAAGGACAGGCACAAGCTTTTGCTTCGACTCATCGGGACTTGCGGGTATCCGATGCTGTGGTTTCAGGTACTCTTTCAGTTTGTCCTTTGTTGCACCAGTATTGTTAGATCCGGATCGTTGTGCTCATATATTTCCACACACCCTATGCTGAATTTGAGTAGAGAGTCCGGTTTGCTTGGTCAACCGCTAGTTGTGACTACTCCTGCGGGAGAGTCGGTTGTTGTTAGGCACGTGTTCCAATCCTGTACCGTCCGTATCGGCGAGAGAGAGTTGCCGGTCGATTTGATCCTTCATGAGAGGTTGGACTTCGACGTTCTTTTGGGCGTGGATTGGTTAGCCACGTGCTATGCTTCTGTTGACGGCCGCGAGAAGACAGTTCGATTTTGTTTTTCCGACAAGTCGGTTGTTGTTGTTGTGTTGGGGGGACCGTAGTGCCACTCCTCACGGTGTGATTTCTTCTGTTCGCGCTGGACAGCTTTTGCGGAAAGGATGTCAGGGATTTCTCGCATATGTTTGCGATACTAGGGCTATAGAGTTTCTTCGGATCAGGTTCCGGTTGGTAGCGAGTTCCCTGATGTGTTCCCTGACGAGCTTCCTGGACGGCCGCCCGAGCGTGATAATTCTTTCTGCATTGATTTGGTTCCTGGCACAGGACCTATTTCGGTACCGCTTTTTTTGGATGGCCCCGGCGGAACATAGAGAGTTGAAGGGTCAGTTGCAGGATACTTTTCGAGGATCGATTTACGATCGGGCTATCATCAGCTGCGGGTTCGACGGGAGGACATTCCTAGGACGGCCTTCCGCACACGTTACGGCCATTATGAGTTTTTGGTGATGTCGTTCGGACTCACCAACGCGCTAGCAGCGTTTATGGACATGATGAACCGTACTCTTCGGCCGTATCTTGATCTGTTCATTATGGTGTTTATGGACGATATCTTGGTATATTCTCGGAGTAGAGAGGAGCACGAGCAGCACCTGCGGATTCCACTGCAGACCTTGAGGGAGCATCAGCTTTTCGCCAAATTCTCCAAGTATGCCTTAGGGCTAGATAATGTGGACATCTCGGGGCACGTGATTTCACGAGATAGTATATGTGTTGACCCGAGGGAGGTTGAGGCAGTTCGGAGTTGGTCTAGACCCACGTCAGTGACGGAGATTCGCAGCTTTCTAGGGCTGGCAGGCTATTACCGGCAATTTGTGCAAGACTTCTCTCGCTTTGCTACACATTTGACCGGGTTGACCCGGAAGGGAGTTACTTCGATTGGACGGAGGAGTGTGAGCACAGTTTCCAGCAGCTACGGGCTCTACTGGCTACGACACCAGTGTTATCATTCTCTTTGGGATCAAGCGGATTTGTGGTCTACTGCGATGCTTCACGAGTAGGGTTGGGGTGCGTTTTGATGCAGTATGACAGGGGATTGCGTATGCTTCACGGCAAGTAAAGAGACATAAGCAGAATTACCCTACTCATGATCTGGAGATGGCTGCAGTGGTCTTTGCATTCAAGATCTGGCGACATTATCGGTATGGGGAGTCGTGCCAGATATTCACCGACCACAAAAGCTTAAAGTACATATGTCAGCAGCGAGACTCGAACCTTAGACAGCACCGACGGATGTAGTTAGTGAAGGACTACGATGGTGAGATCTTGCATCAACCGGGCAGGGCTAATGTAGTGGCGGATGCTTGAGTAGGAGGCCCGGGGGTAGTCTATCTTGTTTGAGCGCAGTACAGAGGCAGCCGTCGGCAGATTGACAGATCTTATGCGACAGCCGGGTACAGTTCGAGTTTACGCCGATCGGGGGACAGATTGCGCATGTTCGTGCATGCCCACAGTTGCTTGACCGTATATAAGAGGCACAGCACAGTATTGACCGCTGTTCAGAGATCAGAACACAGATGGGACATGGCAGATTTTCCGAGTTCGTGATCGATGATCAGGAAATACTATGATTGGGAGCTAGACCGTGCGTACCAGATGCTAAGGGATTGCGGCGCGAGGTTTTCGAGGAGTCACATCGATCGGTTTATAGTGTTCATCCCGGTGTCACCAGGATGTACCATGACTTGAGAGATATTACTGGTAGGACGGTATGAAGAGGGATATTGCAGATTTTGTATCGAGATGCCTGACTTGTCAACAAGTCAAGGCCGAGCATAAGAGGCCAGCGGGAGAGCTACAGCCGTTACCCATTCCGGAGTGGAAATGAGAACAGATATCTATGGATTTCATTGTGGGTCTATCCAGGACTCGTCGAGGGTATAACTCCATCTGGGTGATCGTGGATCGTTTGACGGAAGCGGCTCACTTCCTACCGGTGAAGACGACTTTCGGATTTACTCAGTATGCCCAGGTCTACATTGATCGGATTGTGCGACTGCACGGAGTTCCGACATGCATCGTGTCCGATAGAGGCACCCAGTTTACCAGCCGGCTATGGCAGAGGCTTCAGGAGGCTTTGGGCACTCGTTTGAGTTTCAGCACAGCGTCCCATCCGCAGACCGACGGACAGTCAGAGCGGACTATTCAGACTCTCGAGGACATGCTCAGAGCATGCGTTGTAGATTTCGGAGGTAGCTGGGATCATCAATTGCCCTTAGTAGAGTTCTCGTACGACAACAGCTACCAGGAGACCTTTCAGGCGGCACCATTTGAGTTACTTTATGGGAGGAGATGCAGATCACCCACCTGTTGGACGGAACTCAGCGAGAGCAGTATCTTGGGGCCACAGATAGTAGAGGAGACGACAGCAAGGATCCAGTTGATTCGCTGTGGGATGAGAGCAGCCCAGAGTAGGCAGAGATCTTATGCGGACCGTCGTCGACGCAGATTTGAGTTTTCTGTTGGTGATCATGTTTTCTTGAGGGTCTCCCAAATGAGGGGCATAATGAGGTTGGAAAGAAGGGAGAAGCTTAGTCCCAGATTTGTGGGCCCCATTGGAGGTCCTTGAGCGAATTGGTGCAGTTGCGTATCGATTAGCCCTTCCGCCCAGTTTTCCAGACGTGCAGCCCGTATTTCATGTTTCGATGCTTCGCAGATATCTTCATGATCCTTCGCTTGCGATCCAGCACCCGACGATCTAGTTTGAGCGCGACCTTTCCTATGCGGAGCAGCCGGTGATGATCTTGGATCGACGAATGAAGAAATTGAGGTCGAAAGAGATACCGTCCGTCAAAGTACTTTGACGTGACCAGGGCGTCGAGGAAATCACTTGGGAGACTGAGAGCGGGATGAGGAAGAGGTATCCCCACCTTTTTGAAGATGCGTATAGTTAGATTTTTTAAATTCGGGGACCGAATTTCTTTAAGGGGGTTAGATTGTAACACCTTGGATTTTCGTTTGATTGTTTGGTGATAATTAGGAGTCATGCATGTTTTTATATTGGTAGTGTTAGCATTTTGGAATTTTTCCTTTGTAGGGTGCACCTTGCATACTTAGGCATTTTGTGACTTGTTAACCATTCTTTGTGCATGGTTGCAAGTTTATTTTTCCCCCATCAATTAATCCTTGCATTAACCATTCTTTTTGTAATTTCAAAAGGAAACAACAAAAGAAAAGAAAATTCCAAATACCCTTAAACAAATGAGCATGGTGGGTAGGTAAACCTTGACTTTTGACCCTCTTTCTCTTCTCTCCTCTCTCTTTCCCTCATTCTGAGATCCCACAGAATTTCCAGCAGCAAAAACTTCATTCTTCCTCCATATTCTCTTCTCTTTTCAATCCCCTTTGATCCATACACAAAACTTTATGCATATCAACTCTTTTTCTTCACAAAAGCTTGGAAAAAGTGAGGTTTTTGGGGTGTTCTAAGGCAAGTCTGCACACTTAAGGGAGAAGCTGGAACTTTTAGTCTTTCTAAGGCTCTTAGAAGGTATTAATTCATATTTGCACTACTTTTCCTTAGACTTGTTATATTCTCTAGTAAAAATCTCTTTTTGTGCATTTTTAGTGATATTAAGGGATATTTGTGATTCACATGTTAGATTGGTGTTCTCATAGTTTAGTTAGCTCCTTTAAGTGTCATTAGAGCTATCTTAACTAGGTTATACCTCAGGTTGCACAAAAATACCCTAAAGTTCCATTTTTAGTGCAAGTGTGGATTTTTACTAGAATTTGGGCACTGTAGGAATCTGCTACTACCCGAGACTTTTCAGTAGAAATCTAGATAGTACTGCAGCATGTATCGGAAGAATTGAGTGCACCAACCAAACCTGGGAAGCCAATTCCAAAGTCTGGCCGCCAAAATGGGCATTCTGGCCGCAAATTGCGGCCAGATGGGGGAGATTTGGGTTGGGGTTTGGGGTGTAGGTCTCTGCTTGTGTGTGGGTTATTTTGGCATATATAGTTTTGAAATATCTTTCCTATAGCAAAATCTGGGGTAGAATACCTATTTTCCCGTATTTTCAACCTTTCGCGACACGCGTGATACGTGTGTGTGGGTTTTGGGTTTCTGCGTATCGCGACGCGTCAGGGTGCGTTTAGGTTCGTAACCACGCATTTTAGCATATCGTGCACACGTGCGCTTGGTTCGCGACACGAGTTACTGGTTCGGCTTAAGTGTCGCATTTTCGTGATTTCAAGCTTACGTGTGATATATTGTGTAATTCCAGGTTCGCAGGCAAGTACAACGGACGCCGCGCAGGAGGGGACACAGGTTGTTGGCTATACCTAGTGGGAGGCTACGGTGAGTAGATTTCACATCTACGGGGATATCGCCCGCATGGCGTTCTACGTCAGGGCTGATAGGACCTTATAGTGTTCCTTATATACATATTGCATATTCATGGATACTACCTAGTACATTGCATGCCTACTACACATATCACATTGGATCATTGCATTGTAGCTCATTTATATGTGACATGACTTGATACTCATATTTGATACCTATATCACATTGGATCATTGCATTGTAGCTTATCTATATGTGACATGACTTGATACTCATATTTGATACCTATATCACATTGGAACATTGTATTGTAGCTCATTTATATGTGACATGACTTGATACTCATATTTGATACCTATATCACATTGGATCATTGCATTGTAGCTTATCTATATGTGACATGACTTGATATTCATACCTGATACACATATCACATCACAATTACTTGTATTATTGGTTGAGATTCATGTGATTTCTGGATTTGGGAACCGTGGTCTTTTCAAATAAATAATCATTTAAAAGCCCGGTTCCCTTTTTATGATATTTGGGGCGCTGCCCCGTGTTTTCTCGGTGCTAGAGACATGTACTGAGAGAGGGATGACCCGGAATGACGGATGCCCGATGTATTGAGAGAGGGCTGACCCGGACTGACGGATGCCCGATGGATTGATATAGGGCTGACCCGGACAGACGGATGCCCGATGGATTGATATAGGGCTGACCCGGAATGACGGATGCCCGATGTATTGAGAGAGGGATGACCCGGACTGACGGATTCCCGATATATATACTTTATGAGAGGGCTGACCCGGAATGACGGATGCCCGATACAGGATGTTTTACGTGTCGATGCTAGACACGAGTATTTATGATATTTGGGTGCCGATGTTGGGCACTCGGGATTCTCAGAGATGTACAGGATTTGAGGGCCGAGGAGAGTGCCGGCGCATGAGCTATCTTGGGGAGATCTGGGTGCACTGAGGAGCCGATTATATATGTTCCACGTTGACATTCCGTGTAGATATTATATTGCCCCTGCTCAGCATTACTTTTGTACCTCATCCCGTAGATGCATTACCTGTTAGAGCATTTGTACCTCATCGGTAGTACAGTACCCTATAGAGCACTTGCACGATTATTGCACATACTGCTCATCCCATATTGATATCATCTGTTGGCATATGATAGAGTAGTGTAGTACGTACATGCTCGCGATTACCTTTATATGTTATCTCTATTCACGAGTTGGCAACTCACCCCGGCTGTGCCACAGTGTTTGCAGGTTGCCCTTCGGAATAGTCGCGGCAGGCTGCTTTGCATATTTTGACACAGATACCCCCACAGTTGGTGTACTAGCTCTTTTGCTGATAGGTGGGTTTTGCGCGGTATCTGTTTATCTTTCAGTATGTATATTGTTGTATCTAGTATTCTCCATCTACCATGTATGTATTGACTTAGAAGCAGTGTGAGGACGATGTTGTATTATTTTGTATTCTGGTGTCGAGCTCGTTGTGAGCCGGCTGTACTTGCACTTCATTCTATCTGTGTTGTTCCCACTTGTGGATCTTGATCTTCGCTACGACGTCGTATATTGTTTTTCTTAGAGATTGTTACTTAGTTTTCTTATCATATTTTGGTTAGTGCTTCCTTTAAAACTTCTATCACTCTATACTTTCACTGGTTTGATTTCTGGGTTTTCGGTTCACTTAGTCGCGTTACGCCTGTAGACGTTACGTGGATAAGTGCCGGTCATGGGCCAAACTTCGGGTCGTGACAATACATCAACCGTGACAAGTTCCGCAACCTGGAAGTGCCCCAATAAAAGAATATTACATACAATTTTTACATGAATGAAAATGAAAAACACCCATCTCACATAAAAACCCCCGGCTATTCAAACACGACGATCCAATATAACATATCCAGCAATACATAACATCACATGTCATCAACGTAAGTAAACATGCGTATCCTAATTGTCGTTGACATATAGCAACGAAACCGGCGATATCACATATTACACTTACGGTCACAGAAAAGAAAGTGTAAAACTACAACAGTTGGAATCCGCAATCTCTTTAGGCATCGCATGCCTAATCAAATGAAATACTTAGACATCGCATGCCTAACAATTATAAACCCCGCATTTTAGTCACATTATCGAAAACTCTTTTCAATATCAAGTCGGGCAATTCAACAGGATTCCCGAAATTTTGATCGAATGCTCGTCGTAAACTTTAGTAGGCGGCCGCACCCTCTATACCGTCGACAAAGTGCACCAAGGCGGAACACCGTTGCCGCGAGCACCCGAACGGATGATTTCGGCGACGGGGTTCTCCTTTAGTCACTTGGTCGGGGCTAAGGAGTGTAGCTGTCTATTAAGTTTACCCGGCGAGTATCCGCGTACGCTACATGATTGCGACGGACTTTTGATCACATCAAAATTCCGTGGCAACCGATCAAGTGAGACTAAACTGTTATGTTTATAACATTCATTCAGTTATCTCATAACTTCTTGTGAATTCCAATTATTGTATCCCATTCCGGATAAATAGAAAATGTCAAACTTTCCGATCGAACAATCGAACACCCAAGTTTTCCCGATACAGATCAACACATGAAACAAGTCTAAAAACATTCAGTTCGTGCCTCAGTACCAACGGTCCAGCCGTAGAAGGGTCAAGCCAACGCCTCACATGTGGCACGCCGTACTACCCCAAACCCGAAGGTTCAAAGGGCAGTTCAAGACGGTCACATAATCGAGTTAAGGTTTGTTGTCTTCTAGAGGGTCCATCGAGTTACTTGCACTACTTAGAACGTCTTTAAACTACGGAAAAATCCAACACTTGGAAATTTCCCGACAGGGGAAAAATTGGGTATTTATATCTGGTCGAACTTTTTAACATATTCTAAAATTTATCCGGAAAGCCACATAGACAAAATCTGATACTCCGATCGAAACACCGAATCCCCAAAACAACCCCAGAAAATCCAACTCTTGAATAAATATTAAAAATTCCCAGAAAACTCAGCATTAAAATAAAGAAGTTACTGTGCCAAAATCGTTGACTGATGAGACTTGTTGACCGCGGAACCGCCGCATAAGCCATGGTTATGCCGCGGTTCCGCCGCGCTTTGGAGGAATCATGAGTCCCGTTTTGTACAGTAATTCTTAGAATCTCCTTCTTAGTTTTCTGCATATTTTTAATACTCAAAAATCCACGAATTCAGAAAAAGTCCAGAGAGCTGTTTTGAGTTGGGGTTTCGGGTCGATCGGACTTCAAACTCCGTCTAGACTTCGCCTAAGGCTCTAGCTAGGCTCTGATACCACTGTAGGGTTCCTAAGCACTCTCAAGAGGTCTCACAAGGCATCAACCATGTCAATTTCAAAAATTACGGTGCCGAGAAACTCTAATACGGATCGTTAACTAGAATTCTAGGCGAAAACAAAAAGTAGTTAACAACTTAACTACGAGTAGACGGAAAATACAACCTTTGTAGATCCGGTCCTCCACCTCCATAGCTCCGCAATGAAGTCTCCTCGCTGTCCATATCAAATCCCGGGCTCTAGCGTCGGCTTCATCGGAGAAATGGGCGGGCAAGGTCGTCGGCTTCGTGCCGAAGATGATCTACATCGAGGCATCACAAGATCAAACTCCCACTTCACCAAGTCATGAAACTTGTGAAGAAAACACACTCTACTACTTGGCAAGGGGTAGAGGATGAAGAAATAGGAAGTGGGTTCACTTTAGAATTTGGTTTCTCACTCTTATTCATCAATCACCATTGATGGTCAAGCTTTTTCTTCTTGTGAAGAAGAAGAAGAAGATGAAGAAAGAATTATGATAAGTTATTTAAAATGAAAATTAAAAAGAATACTTATCATAATACTAACCTTAGTTTAGTGTAGAGAATAGACCATGGTTAGATATGATGGTTAGGGTTAAGCAAGAGACAAGAATGGTGGACTAGGTCAAAATTTCATGAAGTTTCAATTACAAACAAAGAAAGCCACCATTCTTCTCTTTAATCTTTTCCAAAATAAATAACTAAATAAATAAGTATGAAAATCAAAACCCTAACCATTTAAATAACCATGGTTCAATCTTTACACAAACACAAGTAAACATGTATCATCAAACATGATACAAACAAGTGCACAAAACTATATCACATATACAATGTGCACATGAAGTGAGAAAATCCATTTAAAGTGAACCAATACTAGTTAATGAAAAGTAATATATCAAATATATAATTATACATTAAATCATTAAATCAACAATTGATTCAATGATCCGGTCATGTCGCACATAACCGACTAGTATCAATAGTAACAACTTATCGAATCAACACTTGGTCCGATAACCCGGCTATATCGCATATAACCGATCAATGTCACAAATCGCGAGAATCGAATACAGTATCACATACTGGTATTATTCTCGATCCCGCACATATCTCATATGCGCTCCTATTTCGTTTCGCTTGAGCCAGGAAACCTCTGTGTAGGACTCTAAAGACTCGTCAATACGCCGGCAGCAGGTGATGATCATATCAAACACCCACAAGCTGCAAGCGGTCTGCTAAACGTAACGGCCACCCGGGTATTGAGCGATGAGAAGATCGACGAGCAAGCCCGCTCACACTCCTGTGAATCCAACCAGTAACACTTACCGTACAGTCCGGTCTGATCGTCTGATATGTCGCATATCTCGCCTAGGGGTGGTTAACGTCAGACCCCAATAGCTCGATAAGTCGTGTCGATATGAGGCCTATAACAGTTTGAGAAACTACTGGTAACACTTACCAGTATATCTCAGCAACCCTGGCCAGGGATTTCCGGTTATAGCCAATCGAACACAGCGCAACATCAACTCCCTATACCGGGAGAGACGTATCCCCTCCTATCGCTCATTGCCTCCATGTGATTCGGGACTGTACACAAAAGACACCGTTTTGCACGCCCTCTTGGACGTGGTAAGGTGGAAATCAAAGCACAGTGGGAACCACACAAGACTCTATGACGATCTCGGGTCAACAGACTACTCTGTACCAGTGTCACCAGAGAACTGCCATCTGACGTAAGGTATAATACCATCTGGGAGTTCTCGGCGAGTCCGTCCAGTGTACCCAGTCTCTACTGAGCACCCGTATATCATCTCCGATGTCAAACACCAATGGATATGGGATCATCCATCGCCCATCTTTATGGGTCGAGAAGGTATACGCTAGTCTACTCTGGTATATCGATGCCCCGTCTCGATACACCCACGACTAGGGACCTTGAAGGATGTACTTATAGACTACCATGTCCCCACTAGTATGATCCGCATCACAGTCCAGGTAGTCAAGTACACATCCTAAGGGCTTTTCCAACATGTAACAGAGAGACAAACAATATACACGTTAAGGTAAAGTGTAACCAGATAGCATACTATCATGTCGAGCAAGAAAGTCCTCCCTATATATGTCCCAGCATCCACTACAATATACATCATATGTACAGTAATGGCCTCCAGGGCATACATATAACCAACATGCCCGAATGGTGAAGAGATCACTTGGGAGGCCGAGAGCGAGATGCAGAAGAAATTCACTCATCTCTTTGAAGGTACGCCTAGTTAAATTTTTTTTTTAATTCGGGGACGAATTTCTCTAAGGGGGGAAGATTGTAACACCTTAAAATGTGATTAGTGGTTAAATAAGTGATAATGCGGTTTTTGGTAAAAAGTTTACCAAAATGGTTTTTAAATATTTTATAAAAATTAATGAATATTTTATTAGTATTTATTTGGGGCTTGCACACACATATGCATGTTAACCTAGGACTAATTTGGCGTTATACCATGCTTAAGTAGCCATGGTGTATTAACCCATTTCCATTAGGGTAATATGTAATTAATTAAGTCTATAAGTTTTCAAATTCCAAAAAAATATAACAAATGAATTTCTTTTGGGTTGACTTGGGAGAGAGAGGAAGAGAGAGAGGGAATGATGAGGTTTAAGCATGGGAGACAATAATGCTTAGCATTTAATGAGGAGAGAGGAAGTGCCATGCTTGCTCCCATACCCCCCGCCTCTCACTCTCTCTCTATTAATTGATATCTCATTTTGTTTATTTCATATTTTCCTCCTCTCTCTCTCCCAAAGCAGAAGCATTTCTGCCCTTCACCAAACCCTAATCCAAAAATCTTCAAACCCTCACTACCCTCTCCAAAACTCACTACACCCTTCTTTGAACTTGAGCCAAAGACTATGGAGACCACTTGGAGCTTAGAAAGTTAGAGTTTTGAGCACGTTTGGGAAGGCAGTTCTCTTTATACTGTTAATTAGCTAGTTGTTGTGTAGTGTTGCTTTGTAGCTTCTGTTTAGAACCATAAAGTCTTAGTTTTGTGCCGATATCGTATTTTCGTGTCGTTTTTATATTACTGTGGCCTGCTGTGACCCCGAGACCTTTTGGTAAAACCAAACAGTGTAGTGGTGTAGTGTTAGTTATCCTGAGTGTTCACCTGACGTTCGAGACCGATCTGGGCGGTTTTTTGGCCGGCGATGTGGGGGACATTTCCGGCGAGCTCGGCCACGGAGTGAGCTGGGGGCTTGGAACTTTTAGGGTAGCTGTCTACTGTGGTTTGGGGGTTTTTGGTACTGCTAGATTTTTTAGTAATGACTGTGGGTAAAATATGGGATCGTTTAGATAGTTTTTAGTGTTACGTCGACACGCGATAAGGTGTCCGACTCAGCTCTGCGCTTCGCGTGAATTCTGCGCGCAGGGTCTGTTGTTGTTGTGTCACACACACTTTAGCCGTTAAACGAACACTTTAAGTGGTTGTTGGAGTCGGTGTGTCATTTTAAGTTTAATTGTGCGTATTATTGGTCGATTTCTAAGTTTTTCTTCGCTATGTTTTATGTGTTAATAGGGTCGCAGGCGGGGACTTTGGAAACGGCAAAGAAAGGAAAGCAGGTGGTCGGATACACGTAGATCGAGATCACGGTGAGTAGATTTAATATCTACGGGGAAATCGCCCATATGGCGTTATGCGTCAGGGCTTGATAGGATATTGTAGCCGCATTTTCATATTCGTATATGTTGACTTTTGCATAGCATCATTACATGTCACTATATTGTTGTGCTCGATTTAGCATTAAGTGGACACTGCACTATTACTGACGGTTCATGTGCACGAGCACTAATTTGCATGCTACACCGACACCGTCGGTAATTGCCATGACACGCCTATACACAGATACAGTATTTTATCGTTATCGACATTGGGGCATGACTTGACATGCATATTGTACACTCATACTTGCGTATATGCCCACTTGTACATCCATATTGGCGCACATGCATATTGTACACTCATACTTGCGTATATACCCACTTGTACATCCATATTGGCGCATATGCATATTGTACACTCATGCTTGCGTATATAGCCACTTGTACATCCATATTGGCGCATATACATATTATACACTCATACTTGCCTATATACTCACTTGTACTTCCATATTGGCGCATATTCATATTGTACACTCATACTTGCGTATATACCCACTTGTACATCCATATTGGCGCATATACATATTGTACACTCATACTTGCGTATATACCCACTTGTACATCCATATTGGCGCATACTCATATTGTACACTCATACTAGCGTATATACCCACTTGTACATCCATATTGGCACATATACATATTGTACACTCATACATGCGTATATACCCACTTGTACAACCATATTGGCGCATATTCATATTGTACACTCATACTTACGTATATACCCATTTGTACATCCATATTGGCGTATATTCATATTGTACATTCATACTTGCGTATATACCCACTTGTACATCCATATTGGCACATATACATATTGTGAATCCATACCTGTGTACATACACATTTGCACATTCATAGATGATGCAGGCTTGATTTGGAGAATTGGAGACCGCCTGATATATTTTAAAGGCTGGTTTCATTTAAAAGAGCGGTTTTGCCCTTTTTGCGCATGGTGCGATTTTATTGTTTGCTACATACGTCGCATTGCACGGATTTACGCATTGAGTTATGGATTTCGTGGGATTTCTGGATTTGAAAACCATGGTGTTATTTCAAGAAAGTATGCATTGTTTTGAAAACCCGGTTTCTCTTGATATGATATTTCAGTATATCCACCATGTGTTTTCTCGGTTCTGAGACGTGTGATAGAAACCCGATTCGAGGAGGAGGATGATCTGTTTGCGGGTTCATGGTGGACCCGGTTTGGTACCCCGGGGTGAGAGAGAGAGAGAGATTTTGTGGGTATGACGATGATCCCGGCAGAGGGACTATTACCTACCTGTGATTGGTTGGACCTGGCAGTTATCCGGAGTATACCGACCAGAGTCGAGAGATGTTTTGGGCCGACCCGTACTGCCGGAGCCCGAGGGCCGATCCCGCAGACGGAGCCCGTGGGCCGATCCGGACTGACGGAGCTCGATATATATATATATATATATATATATATATATATATATATATGGATTTACGTGTCGATGCTGTACACGAGTATTTCATGATGTTTTCGAGTGCCGATGTTGGGCACTCCGGTACCATGAGATTTACAGGATATGAGGGCCGATTAGAGCGACGGCGCTGGAGTTATTAGGGATTTGGGGTGTATTGATGGACCCCGGTTTTTCCACGATGATGACTCGTGTTGATGATATGTCCTCCCATGCTCAGCACTCATTTATATGGATTGCATCAGGTAGTTGTAGTACCTGATAGCATACCTCGTATGATTATTGCATACCTAGATTATTATATTGATGTTATCAGATTGCACATTTTAGAGTATGGCAGTACGTGCATACCTGCGATTACCTGTATTTGTTATTTACTATTCACGAGTTAGCAACTCGCCCCTGTTGTGCCACAGTATTTGCAGGTTGACCCTCAGAATAGTCGCGGCAAGGCTATATCATTGTATCTTTTTGCTGCGGATCCCGCTACAGCTGGCGAGTGGGCCATTTTGCTTATAGGTGGGTTGCGGGTATCCGTTTATATTTCATTGTACATTCCATTGTATCTACTACTCTCCATCTATCATTCCATGTATTGACTTAGAGACAGTTGTGAGGACGATGTTGTATATTATTTTGTGCTCTAGATGTCGAGCTTGTGTGAGCGAACTTTATTTATGTAGTTTATCTTTTATGTTGTTTTCCGCTTTTATTGTTCATTTCTTCGCTCGGCGTCGTATATTATTCTCATGGTGATTGTTTCCGCCGCTGGGTGTGTTTGCTCCCGTTTGGGGATGCATTAATTATATTATATGTCATTTTACTTATATTAGGTGTTTTACCCGTTTCGGGGCTAGTGTTTACAATAGAGGTGCTGCCGAAATTTTTAAGAAAATAACTTAAACTTTAAATATTTTTTACTCGGGGTTTTCCAAATGTTTTTAACAAATGTTTTCATCATTTACTAATTTCGATGGTTTTGATTTCTGGGTTTTCGGCTTACTTAATTGCGTTACGCCTTTAGACGTTACGATGTTTTCGAGTGCCGATGTTGGGTACTCCGGTTCCATGAGATTTACAGGATATGAGGGCCGATTAGAGCGACGGTGCCGGAGTTATTGGGGATTTGGGGTGTATTGATGGACCCCGGTTTTTCCACGATGATGACTCATGTTGATGATATGTCTTCCCATGCTCAGCACTCATTTATATGGATTTCATCATTTAGTTGTAGTACCTGATAGCGTACCTCGCATGATTATTGCATACCTAGATTATTATATTGATGTTATCAGATTGCACATTTTAGAGTATCGCAGTACGTGCATACCTGGGATTACCTGTATTTGTTATTTACTATTCACGAGTTAGCAACTCACCCCTGTTGTGCCACAGTATTTGCAGGATGACCCTTAGAGTAGTCGCGGCAGGGCTATATCATTGTATCTTTTTGCTGCGGATCCCACTACAGCTGGCGAGTGGGCCATTTTGCTTATAGGTGGGTTGCGGGTATCCGTTTATATTTCATTATACATTCTATTGTATCTAGTACTCTCCATCTATCATTCCATGTATTGACCTAGAGACAGTTGTGAGGACGGTTTTGTATATTATTTTGTGCTCTGGATGTCGAGCTTGTGTGAGCGAACTTTATTTATGTAGTTTATCTTTTATGTTGTTTTCCGCTTTTATTGTTCATTTCTTCGCTACGGCGTCGTATATTATTCTCACGGTGATTATTTCCGCCGCTGGGCGTGTTTGCTCCCGTTTGGGGATGCTTTAATTATATTATATGCCATTTTACTTATATTAGGTGTTGTACCCATTTCGGGGCTAGTGTTTACAATAGAGGTGCTGCCGAAATTTTTAAGAAAATAACTTAAGCTTTAAAGATTTTTTACTCGAGGTTTTCCAAATGTTTTCATCATTTACTACTTTTGATGGTTTTGATTTCTGGGTTTTCGGCTTACTTAATTGCGTTACGCCTTTAGACGTTACGTAGTTAAGTGCTGGTCACGGGCCGAATTTTGGGTCGTGACAAAGTTGGTATCAAAGCGTAGGTTTTACCTTTCGGAGTGTAGGATGACCTTAGTATAATGGAGTTGGTAGCTTAAGCAGAGTGGCGTAGCGTAGGTATGTTCCGCGGCATTCTCACGACACGGTACTCCTCCTAAGTGACCTTAGGACTTATTGGTTGAAATTCCTTCGTAATTATATATATCCTTGTGATTCTATTTTCGTATTCTAATCGAATCTTGTTTCCTTTTCCATCCATTAAGCCGCTGAAGACTACGAGGGCGCAGAGAGCAGCCGCAAGAGCCCGGGGCAGAGTTGGATTGTCTGAGACGAGGACTGACCCGGGCGGTACGCAAGTTGTACCGGAGCAGATTGATCCCTCTTCGACAGACCATATTGCCATGCTAGGGGCCGATATGCAGGATTTGCGCCAGATGATAGGGTCGTTAGTTGAGGCCATTCGAGCGCAGAGACAGGAGGTTGTTCCACCTGTTGCGGGGACCGCGATGGTACCTACAGTTCAGGCAGTTGCACCTGCAGCTACGGAGGTGATCACAGTATCGTTATCCGAGTTCATGAGGCTGAAGCCTCCGGTCTTCACAGGCACCGATGCAGTCGAGGATCCGCAGTCTCTTATCGATCGAATGGCAAGGATATGTCGTTCGCTGAGATGCTCTGACGCGAGATGGGCGGAGTTCGCGAGCTTTCGTCTGGAAGGTCTTGCGCAGAAGTGGTGCGAGTGTGTAAAGAAGGGCAGAACCGCAGGTCTTCCTCCTATGAACTGGACTGAGTTCGTGACGGTGTTTCTTGCTCGTTTCCTCCTATAGAGTGTCAGGGATGCTCGAGCACGCAGGTTCGAGTCATTACGCCAGACTCCGGATATGACGGTGGCGGAGTATGATGTGCAGTTTACCGAGCTATTTGTGTATGCCCCATATTTGGTAGCTACTGAAGAGATGCGAGTCAAGAGGTTTGTTCGAGTCTTGCTTACCCCATTGTTTCTCGCCATCAGCGCACAACATTGTGATACTTATGCAGCAGTAGTGGATGCAGCCTTATTAGTCGAGAAGCATCTTGCTGAGACTTCGGTAGTTCCGGAACCGAAGAGAGTTCGCACTGATATGTCTCCCCAGAGGCAGACGTGTAGGCGCCGCGGCAGACCCCCTCCAGGCCGTGATGATGGCAGAGGTTTGAGACGAGGTCGGTTATACAACACCTACCCACAGGGCCAGCGGCTGACGTCGGGATGTTTCCGGTGCGGGAGTTTCTATCATCGTGTTCGAGATTTTCCTTGGCCGCGTATGGGCAAGACGGTCGTACCATATGTTACCTTACCACCTTCTCCACCCCAGAGGGCGTTGCCACTTGCACCTGTTGTTGCTCCGCGTCAGACTTATGCACAGAGAGGTCGTGGTCAGGGAGGGTTTGTTCAGAGAGGACGAGGTGACCGAGGCAGAGGACAGCCAGTTGCCAGCAGGGGACAGCCAGTTGCCGGTAGAGGACGGCCAGTCGCAGGTAGAGGGCAGGCACGGGTATTCGCTTGGACTCTTCAGGACGCGCAGGTGTCCAATGTAGTGGTTTCAGGTACTCTTTCAGTATGTTCATTTGACGCACACATGTTGTTTGATCCGGGGTCTACGCACTCGTATGTTTCTACATACTTCATGCCGAGATTGGGCAGAGAGTCTTATTTGCTAGATCATCCGCTTGTTGTGACTACTCCTGTTGGTGAGTCGTTTATTACGAGACACGTATTTCGGTCGTGTGTTGTCCGTATTGGTGAGAGAGAGTTATCCGTCGACTTGATCCTTCTTGAGATGTCGGACTTCGACGTTCTCCTGGGCATGGACTGGTTAGCTAAGTGCTATGCGTCTGTGGACTGCCGCGAGAAGACAGTTAAGTTTTGTTTCCCCGGCGAGCCAGTTGTTGTTGTGCGGGGGGACCGTGGTGCCGCCCCACACAGTTTGATTTCGTTTCTTCGCGCTGGACAACCCTTGAGGAAGGGATGTCAGGGATTTCTAGCCTATGTTTGCGATACTAGAGCTGCAGAGGTCCCGATGGACCAAGTCCCGATTGTTAGTGAGTTCCCTGATGTTTTCCCTGACGAGCTGCCTGGGCTACCGCCTGAGCGCGATGTTGTGTTCTGCATTGACTTGATTCCCGGCATAGGGCCTATTTCCATACCGCTTTATCGGATGGCCCGGGCGGAGCTTAGAGAGCTGAAGGGTCAGTTGCAGGATTTGTTAGATAAAGGGCTTATTCGACCTAGTTTGTCTCCTTAGGGTGCTCCTGTCCTGTTCGTCAAGAAGAAGGATGGCAGTTTGCGTTTGTGTTTTGATTACCGTCAGCTGAACCGGGTTACTGTGCGGAACAGATATCCCTTACCTCGTATCGATGATTTATTCGACCAGCTTCAGGGTGCGGGACACTTCTCGAAGATTGACTTGCGATTAGGCTACCATCAGTTGCGGGTTCGGCAGGAGGATATTCCGAGGACGGCTTTTCGCACGCGTTACGGACACTATGAATTTTTGGTGATGTCATTCGGACTCACCAATGCCCCAGCAGCATTTATGGACTTAATGAACCGCGTTTTCAGGTCGTATCTTGATCAGTTTATCA
Organism: Agapanthus africanus; assembly: GCA_030015575.1. Taxonomy (NCBI): domain Eukaryota; kingdom Viridiplantae; phylum Streptophyta; class Magnoliopsida; order Asparagales; family Amaryllidaceae; genus Agapanthus; species Agapanthus africanus. The sequence continues at coordinate 107,655,941 of JASDDO010000031.1, forward strand.
TCGTATTCATTGACGACATCTCAGTGTATTCCCGGAGCCGAAAGGAGCACGATCAGCACTTGTGGATCACATTGCAGACTTTGAGAGAGCACTAGTTGTTCGCGAAATTCTCCAAGTGCGCATTTTGTCTTAATAGCGTTGATTTCTTGGGTCATGTGATTATGAGAGATGGTATATTTTTAGCCCCGAAGAAGATCGAGGTCGTTCAGCGTTGGCCTATACCGGTATCCGTTATAGAGGTTCGCAGTTTTCTAGGACTAGCCGGCTACTTCCGACGATTTGTTCAGGACTTTTCCCATATCGCTACACCGTTGACCGGGTTGACCCGAAAGGGAGTCCCTTTTATTTGGACAGAGGCGTGCGAGCATAGCTTTCAGAAGTTGCAAACTCGTTTGACTGCGGCGCCAGTGTTATCATTGTCTTCGGGATCAGGCGGTTTTGTATTATATTGTGATGCTTCTCGGGTGGGGCTAGGCTGTGTATTGATGCAGCACGGCAGGGTTATCGCGTATGCTTCTCGGCAGCTGAAGAAGCACGAGCAGAACTACCCCACTCATGATTTAGAGATGGCTGCAGTGGTATTTGCACTCAAGATCTGGAGACAATACCTATACGGCGAGTCGTGCTAGATATTCACGGACCACAAGAGCTTGAAGTACATATTTCAGTAGCGAGACCTGAATCTGAGACAGCGCCGTTGGATGGAACTAGTGAAGGACTACGATTGCGAGATTTTGTATCATCTGGGCAAGGTGAACATAGTGGCAGATGCTTTGAGTCGGAGGCCCGGAGATAGTTTATCCTGTTTGAGCACAATTCCAAGGCAGTCATCGGCAGATTGGCAGATTCTATGCGACAGCCGAGCGCAGTTTGAGTTCACTCCGACCGGGGGACAGCTTGCGCATATCCGTGCACGTCCACAATTTCTTGACTGTATCCATGAGGCGCAGCCCAGTGATGACCGTCTTTCAGAGATCAGGGAGCATGTTAGACAGAGCAGAGACTCCGAGTTCGTGATAGATGATCAGGGGATACTGCGATTTGGGAATCGACTGTGCGTACCAGATTCTGAGGGGCTGAGGCGTGAGATTCTCGAGGAGGCGCATCGATCGGTATACAGTGTTCATCCAGGTTCCACCAAGATGTACCATGATCTGAGAGATGTTTACTGGTGGGAAGGGATGAAGAGGTATGTCATAGAGTTCGTTTCGAGATGCCTGACTTGTCAGCAAGTCAAGGTCGAGAACCAGAGGCCCGCGGGAGAGCTACAGCCGTTGCCCATTCCGGAGTGGAAATGGGTATAGATTTCTTTGGACTTCATTGTGGGTCTACCCAGGACCAGTCAAGGAGACGACTCCATTTGGGTGATCGAGGATCTATTCATGAAAGCGGCTCACTTTCTGCAAGTGAAGACCACTTTTGGATTTCTTCAGTATGCCCAGATATACATTGACGAGATTGTACGATTGCATGGTGTCCTGACTTGTATTGTGTCCGACCGAGGCACCCAGTTCACCAGCCAACTATGGCAGAGACTTCAGGAGGCTTTGGGCACCCACTTGTGTTTCAGCACAGCATTTCATCTGTTGACCGACGGCCAGTCAGAGCGGACTATTCAGACTCTTGAGGACATGCTTCGAGCTTGTATTCTAGATTTCGGTGGCAGCTGGGATCGTCATTTGCCCTTGGTAGAGTTCTCCTACAACAATAACTTCCAGGATACGATTCGGATGGCACCTTTCGATACTTTATATGGGAGGAGATGTCAATCGCCCATCTGTTGGACAGAGTTCAGCGAGAGTAGTATTTTGGGGCCGCAGATCGTACAGGAGACGACCAAGAAGATACAGTTGATTCGAGATATGATGAGGACAGCTCAGAGTATGCAGAAACCATATGCTGATAAACGTCGTCGCAGACTCGAGTTCGCCGTTGGCGATCATGTTTTTCTGAGGGTCTCTCCGATGAAGGGCATGATGAGATTTGGGCAGAAAGGGAAGCTTAGTCCCAGATTTATAGGTCCCTTCGAGATCCTCGAACATGTCGGCGCAGTTGCATATCGTTTGGCTCTTCCACCCGACATTCCGGATGTTCACCCTGAATTCCATGTGTCGATGCTTCGCAGAAACCTTCATGACCCTTCCCACATGATTCAGCACCAGACCGTTCAGCTTGAGCACAATCTTTCGTTCACCGAGCAGCTAGTAGTGATATTGGATCGGCAGGTGAAGAAATTTCGATCAAAGGTCTTGCCATCTGTGAAGGTTCTTTGGCGCAGCCCGAATAGTGAAGAGATCACTTGGGAGGCCGAGGGCGAGATGCAGAAGAAATTCCCTCATCTCTTTGAAGGTACGCCTAGTGAATTTTTTTTTAATTCGGGGATGAATTTCTCTAAGGGGGGAAGATTGTAACACCTTAGAATGCAATTAGTGGTTAAATAAATGATAATGCTGTTTTTAGTAAAAATTTTACCAAAATGGTTTTTAAATATTTTATTAGTATTTGTTTGGAGCTTGCACACACATGTGCATGTTAACCTAGGGCTAATTTGGGGTTATACCATGCTTAAGTAGCCATGGTGTATTAACCCATTTCCATTAAGGTAATATGTAATTAATTAAGTATATAATTTTTCAAATTCAAAAAAATATAAAAAAATGAATTTCTTTTGGTTTGACTTGGGAGAGAGAGGGAATGATGAAGTTTAAGCATGGGAGAAAAGCATGAATAGCATTTAATGAGGAGAGAGGAAGTGCCATGCTTGCTCCCATACCCCCGCCTCTCACTCTTTCTCTATTATTTGATATCTCATTTTGTTTATCTCATATTTTCCTCCTCTCTCTCTCCCAAAGCTGAAGCATTTCTGCCCCTTCACCAAACCCTAATACAAAAATCTTCAAACCCTCACTACCCTCACCAAAACTCACTACATCCTTCTTTGAACTTGAGCCAAAGCCTATAGGGACCACTTGGAGCTTGGAAAGTTAGAGTTTTGAGCAAGTTTGGGAAGGTAGTTCTCTTTATACTGTTAATTAGCTAGTTGTTGTGTTGTGTTTCCTTGTAGCTTCTGTTTAGAACCATAAAGTTTTAGTTTTGTGTCGATATCATATTTTAGTGTCGTTTTTGTGTTACTGTGGCCTGGTATGACCCCGAGACCTTTTGGTAAAACCAAACAATGTAGTGGTGTAGTGCTACTTATACTGAGTGTGCACCTGACGTTCGAGACCGATCTGGGCAGTTTTGGCCGGCGGCGTGGGGGAATGTCTGGCCGATGAGCTCGAACAGTGAGGGATTCTCGAGTCAGGGATCACGAACGTCTCCTGGCAAGCTCGGCCTCGGAGAGAGCGGGGAGCTTGGAACTTTTAGGGTAGCTGTCTGCTGTGGTTTGGGAGTTTTTGGTACTGCTAGATTTTTTAGTAATGACTGTGGGTAAAATCTGGGATCGTTTAGATAGTTTTTAGTGTTACGTCGACGCGCGATACGGTGTCCGACTCAGCTCTGCGCTTCGCATGAATTCTGCGCAGGGTCTGTTGTTGTTGTGTCACATACACTTTAGCCGTTAAACGAACACTTTAAGTGGTTGTTGGAGTCGGTGTGTCGTTTTAAGTTTAATTGTGCATATTATTTGTCGATTTCTAGGTTTTTCTTCACTATGTTTTATGTGTTAATAGGGTCGCAGGTGGGGACTTCGGAAGCGGCAAAGAAAGGGAAGCAGGTGGTTGGATACACGAAGATCGAGATTACAGTGAGTAGATTTAACATCTATGAGGAAATCGCCCGTATGGCATTATGCATCAGGGCTTGATAGGATATTGTAGCCGCATTTTCATATTTGTATATGTTGACTTTTGCATAGCATCATTACATTCGACTATATTGTTGTGCTCGATTTAGTATTTAGTGGACACTGCATTATTACTGACGGTTCATGTGCACGAGCACAAATTTGCATGCTACACCCATACCGTTGGTAATTCCCATGACACGCCTATACACATATACAGTACTTTATCGTTATCGACATTGGCGCATGACTTGACATGCATATTGTACACTCATACTTGCGTATATGCCCACTTGTACATCTATATTAGCGCACAGCATATTGTACACTCATACTTGCATATATACCCACTTGTACATCCATATTGGCGCATATTCACATTGTACACTCATGCTTGCGCATATACCCACTTGTACATCCATATTGGAGCATATTCATATTGTACACTCATACTTTCATATATACACACTTGTACATCCATATTGGCGCATATTCATATTGTACACTCATACTTGCGTATATACCCACTTGTACATCCATATTGGCGTATATACGTATTGTACACTCATACTTATGTATATACCCACTTGTACATCCATATTGGCGCATATTCATATTGTACACTCATATTTGCGTATATACCCACTTGTACATCCATATTGGCGCATATTCATATTGTACACTCATACTTGCGTATATACCCACTTGTACGTTCATATTGGCACATATACATATTGTGCATCCATACCTATGTACATACACATTTGCACATTCATAGATGTTGCTGGCTTGATTAGGAGAATTGGGGACCGCCTGATATATTTTAAAGGCTGGTTTAATTTAAAAGAGCGGTTTTCTCCTTTTTGCTCATGGTGCGATTTTATTTTTTGCTGCATACGTCTCATTGCATGGATTTACGCATTGAGTTATGGATTTCTTGTGATTTCTGGATTTGAGAACCGTGGTATTATTTCAAGAAAGTATGCATTGATTTGAAAACCCGGTTTCTCTTGATATGATATTTCAGTATGTCCACCATGCGTTTTCTCGGTACTGAGACATGTGATAGAAACCCGATTCGAGGAGGAGGATGATCCGTTTGCGGGTTCATGGTGGACCCGGTATGGTACCCTAGGGCGAGAGATAGATTTCGTGGGGATGACGATGAGCACGGCAGAAGGACTATTACCTACCGGTGATTGGTTAGACCTGGTGGTTATCCGGAGGATACTGACCAGAGTAGGGAGATGTTTTGGGTTGACACGTACTGCCGGAGCCCGAGGGCCAATCTCGCAGACGGAGCCCGTGGGCCGATCCGGACTGACGAAGCCCGATATATATATATATATATATATATATATATATATATATATATGGATTTACGTATCGATACTGGACATGAGTGTTTCATAATGTTTTCGAGTGCCGATGTTGGGTACTCCGGTTCCATGAGATTTACAGGTTATGAGGGCCGATTAGAGCGACGGCGTCGTAGTTATTGGGGATTTGGGGTGTATTGATGCACACCGGTTTTTCCACGATGATGACTTGTGTTGATGATATGTTTTCCCATGCTCAGCACTCATTTATATGCATTGCATCATGTAGTTGTAGTATCTGATAGCGTACCTCGCATGATTATTGCATACCCAGATTATCATATTGATGTTATCAGATTGTACATTTTAGAGTATCGCAGTACGTGCATACCTGTGATTACCTGTATATGTTATTTATTATTCACGAGTTGGCAACTCACCCCCGTTGTGCAACAGTGTTTGCAGGTTGACCCTCAGAGTAGTCGCGGCAGGGCTACATCATTGTAACTTTCTGCTGTGGATCCTGCTACAGTTGGCGAGTGGGCCATTTTGCTTATAGGTGGGTTGCGGGTATCCATTTTTATTTCATTGTACATTCTAATGTATCTAGTACTCTCCATCTACCATTCCATGTATTAACTTAGAGACCGGTTGTCAGGACGATATTGTATATTATTTTGTGCTCTGGATGTCGAGCTCGTGTGAGCCGACTTTATTTATGCAGTTTATCTTTTATGTTGTTTTCCGCTTTTATTATTCATTTCTTCGCTACGGCGTCGTATATTATTCTCGTGGTGATTGTTTCTGCCGCTGGGCATGTTTGCTCCCGTTTGGGGATGCTTTAATTATATTATATGTCATTTTACTTATATTAGGTGTTGTACCCGTTTCGGGGCTAGTGTTTACAAAGGAGCTGCTGTCGAAATTTTTAAGAAAATAACTTAAACTTTAAAGATCTTTTACTCGAGGTTTTCCAAATGTTTTTAACAAATGTTTTCATCATTTACTACTTTTGATGGTTTTGATTTCTGGGTTTTCGGTTTACTTAATTGCATTATGCCCGTAGACGTTACGTAGTTAAGTGCCGGTCACGGGCCGAATTTTGGGTAGTGACAGCCAAACCCACATCCTTAGACCCCTACGAGAGCGGAAAGCAATCCTGCCAATTCTAGAGTTAGGAGACCCGGTCTCGACTCCTCGAAATGGTCTCCCACTGGACTCCAGATCCCGGTTACTTGTGCTCCCCGCCTTAGGTTTATCCTAATGCGGAAAAGTAAATAATATACATCAATGGTGATATTATCCTCAACCCGGAAGTGTCCCAATAAAAGAATATTACATACAAATTTTACATGAATGAAAAATTGAAAAATTCTCATTTCATATAAAACCCTCCGACTATTGATTCACGATGATCCAATATAACATATCACAACAACACATAACATCATATGTCATCAACGTAAGTAAATACGCGTATCCCAAATTTCGTTGACATACAGTAACGAGATGTGGGATACCCCACATATTACACTTACGGTCGCAGAAAAGAAATGAAAAACTACAATAATTAGAATCCGCATTTCCTTAGACATCATAAACCCGAAATATCTCATATGCCGAATTTCATGCCTAACCTATAAACCTTGCATTTTAGTCTCATATCGAAAAAAAAATTTAATAACTTAGTCGGGTAATTCAACAAGATTCCCGACTATCCGATCGAATACTCGTCGGTAGCTTTAGTAAATGGCCGCACCCCCGATACCATCGACCAAGTGTACTTAGGCGGAACACCATGGCCGCGAGCACCCGAGTGGATGCTTTTGGCAATAAGGTTCTCCTAAAGTCACATGGTCGGGCCAATGGGGGTGTCTACCTAGTAAAGTTTTCTGGCGGTACGCGATTGCGACGGAGTTTCGATCCGAATCGAAACTTCGTGGCAATCGATCAATAGAGACTAAGATGCTAGATTTACAAATAAACTAGTTTTCACAAAACTAATTAACCGCGAATTCCAAGTATTGTATCACATATCAAACTTAAACCTGAAACGATGTAAAAATTACGATTACGAAACACTCTGAATAGCCCCAATATGTAAATTAACATCACATGCAAACTGGGCTAATCAAACTTAACCATCAAACCCTAAACCCAACAACACAGAACACCAAACAAAAACAAACCCATTCTTTCACTAAAGAACCGGCGACGTCGGCCATTTTGTCATTCTCGCCGGCCAAACCACCATTTTATGTGTTCGTTTTTCTCTGGTGTTCTAGTTACATCACATGTAACATTCTGCACATGTTTAAAAAAATTCAGAGTGCTTTTGAAAATCAACAGAAACTAGGTTTCTTGGGTTTCGGTTTCGAAGTTTTTTCGTTTTCGTAATCTTAATAACACCGTATAATCTTCTAGCTTTGGCTCTGATACCATGAAAGTGTTTGTTAGCACCACCACTGGGTTTTACTAGCATCAAGCATGCCAATTTTAAAAATTTATGGGTTCTAATCAACACTAACCAAGATCTTAAACTAGATGATTAGGGCTTAACATGATATAACAAAACTTTACACTAAGAGAAAGAGGCTACAACTTTTGTAGACCGTGTCCTTCTCTACTAAAGCTTCGGGTTGTAGTCCACGCGACTCCACTAGGCTCCACTTGAAGGTTGAATGAACTTGCTTCAATGACTTTTGGGCCAAAGATGATCCACCCGAAGTCTGCTAATCCAAGCTACCTCTTCGTTCAACTCTTTAGTGAAGTAAATACACTACACCAAAGTGCTAATCTAGTGTAGTATGGTGAAGTAAGGGTTTTATTTGCTCACTAGGGTTCTCACAAGCTCAAGGGTTCATAACTCATGTGAGGGATTGAGCTGGGAGATGGAGGTGAAGAAGATGGAGAGAGCTAGAGAGAAAGGAGCTTAAGTGAGGAAAATAACTCAAGTGAAGAATGAAATATAGAATGGCTCTTCAAAGCTTACACATTATTGAAGCATACAATTTTTAACCATTAAAAATTGTAACCATGCTTCAATAGTGCAAGCAAATGAATAAATAAATAACAAAGCCATGCTTACCCATTCCAAAAAAAAGACTCCATATTTTCCACCTCATTTTCTATTTTCTAAAAATAGAAAATCCATGCCATGTGTGTGTGTGTGTGTGTGTGTATGTTATGAAGAATAATTAGTGAGCTAATAATATTAGTTAATATACAATTATATCAAATATAAATATATATCATATTATTAAATCAATACTAGATTTAATAATCCGGTTATATCACATATAACCGACTAATATCATTAATCTGTATATCACATTATCAAATCAACACTTGATTCAATAATCCGGTTATATCACATATAACCTAACTGAAATCAAATAACTGCCAGATTAGAATACGGTATCACATACTCGTATTTAATCAGTCCCCCGCACATATCAGCATATGTGCCCTACTTTGTTTCACTTGAACCAGGAAACTTCTATGTGGAATTCTAAAGACTCATCAATACGCCAGCAGTATGTGATGATCACATCAGTCACCCACAAGCCGTCAGCGGTACTAGCTGGACGTAACGGCTACCCAGGTATTGAGCGAATAGAAGATCAACAAGCAAGATTTTCCAAACTCCCATGAAGCCTATAGGCAACACTTACCGTCCAGGCCGGTCTCTTCGTCTGATATGTCGCATATCAAGTTTGGGGGTGGAATCGTCAGACCCCAATAACTTGATAACTCATGCCAATGTGTGGCCTATAACGGTACGAGAAACTACTGATAAGACATACCCGTAAATCTTATCAACAGCCCTGGCCAAGGACTTCCTGTTATAACCAATCGAGCATAACACAACATCAACTCCCTATACCGGGAGAGACGAAACCGTCCCTATCGCTCATTGCCTCCATGTGACTCAGGATTTTACCCTAAATCCACCTGTTTTCACGACTCCTTTGAGCCGTGGTAGGAAGGAAATCAAAGCACAGTGGGAACCACACAAGACTCTATGAAGATCTCGGGTCTATAGACTAACCTGTACCAGTGACACCAGAGAACTGCTATCTGACGATAGGTATAGTACCATCTAGGAGTTCTCGGCGAGTCCTGTTCGGTGTACCCATTCTCTAATGAGTACCTGTGTACAATCGTTGATGTCAAACAGCAATGGCTTTGGGATCAACCATCGCCCCCATACTTATTAAAGAAACGTACACACTAGTCTACTCTGGAATATCGATGCCCTGTCTCGATATACCCTTTACTAGGAACAGTTAAAGGATGTGCTTGTGGACTATCCAGGTCCCAATAGTATGACCCACATCATAGTCCTGGTAGTCAAACCAACACCCTAAGGTCTTTATCAACATGTATCTGAGAAACGGTATAATAATTCTAAGTGTACATATTAAGATAAAGAGCAACCAAATAGCATACTATCATGTCGACCAAGAAAGTCCAATAAATATATGTCCAAGCATCCACTATAATATACATCATTTTACAATAATGGCCTCTTGGGCATACATATCCCTAACACTTATCACTCTGGAAGCTCGAATCGGTAAAGGACTCCACCTGGATTTCACCGTTACCATACACTATGAACATTTCTTTAGTCCTTCTCAAGTACTTAAGAATGTTCTTCACAGCTGTCCAGTGCTTTTCCCTAGGATCCGATTGATACCTACTCATTACACCTAGTGAGTAAGCTACATCCGGTCTGGTACATAACATCACATACATGATAGACCCGACTGCCGAAGCATAGGGTATCCCATGCATGCAAGCCCACTCCAAATCAGTCTTGGGAGACATCTCTTTTAAGAGAGTGATTACTGAATAAGCGGGTAAATTACCACGCTTAGAATCTTCCATACTAAACCTCTTTAGTATGGTGTCAATGTACCTGGATTGGGACAATCTCAACATCCTTTTAGATCTATCTCTATAGATCTTAATCCCTAGGATATAGGAGGCATCAAGCAGATCTTTCATGGAGAACTTGTGTAATAAGTAGAGCTTTACCAAGTGTAGAATAGAAACATCATTTTCTATCAAGAGTATGTCATCCACGTATAGTACGAGAAAGACAACCTTACTCTCTACAACCTTCTTGTATATATATCGTTCATCTACATTTTTGATAAAGTCATACTCTTTGATAGCTTCATCAAAACAGATGTTCCAGCTCCGTGATGCCTGCTTTAATCCGTAGATGGATTTAAGCATCTTGCACACCTTTCCCCTGCTCCCACTGTCTATGAAGCCCTCTAGCTGAGTCATGTACACGCTCTCTTCTAAATCACCATTTTGAAAAGCGGTCTTGACATCCATCTGCCAGATTTCGTACTCATGGTATATAGCAATGGCAAGTAAGATCCTGATGGACTTAAGCATTGCGACAGGAGAAAAGGTTTCATCATAGTCGACACTTGGTCATTGACGAAAACCTTTTTCTACAAGTCTAGCTTTGAAAGTCTCAACTTTTCCATCTACAGTAATTTTCTTCTTAAAGATCCAATTGCTCCCGATGGGTTTTACCCTTTCAGGAGCAACTTCCAAAGTCCATACTTTGTTGGTGTACATGGATTCCATCTCAGATCGCATAGCATCCAGCCATTTCACAGAGTCTACACTTGTGATGGCCTGCTCGAAACTAGTTGGGTCATCATCTTCCATGATGCAATCCCCGCACCCACCATCTATAAGAAATCCGTAGTATCTCTCACGTGGATGAGGAACCCTACTATATCTACGGAGTGGCTGAGGTTTGTTAGGGACTATCGAATCTTCCGGTTCCACCAAATCATCAGTTGTTGTTTTTGTAGCTGGAACTTCTTCCAGCTCTACCTATTTACCACTAATTTCATTCACAAGAAATTCCTTTCTAAAAAGGTGTCATTGTTGGATATAGTACCCTCAGAGTCAATTATTGGATCACAGACACGTGATTGCAATGATTGAGGGAGGACCTATGCCGGTAGGACAGTCTTACTCGAGATGATAGTATGCTATCTGGTTTATCTTTATCATCGTGTACTGCTTTAGGTGACCTTACGAGTCGCTATTACACGTTGATAGAGCCCCTATGATTCTTGCTTGACTACCAGTAGTATGAGGGCGATCATATACGTGGGAGCTGGGGTCTATAAGCACATCCTTAAAAGGTCCCTAGTCATGGGAGTTTCGAGACAGGGCATCGATTCTCCAGAGTAGACTAGTGTATACAGTCGAGACCCCGACGAGGGGCGGTGGCCGGTCTCATAAGCCACTGGTGTCAGTTGGTTCACCTAAGATGTATACAGGTGCTCATTGGGTTATGAGTACACCGGACAGGACTCGCCGGGAACCTGCTAGTTGGTATTATACCTGACGTCAGATGGCAGTTCCCTGGTGACATGTGTACAGGTTAGTTCATCGTCCTGAGATCGTCATTTGTCTCATGTGAGTTCCCACTGTGTTTTGATTACTACCCTACTACGCTCAATGGAGACGTGCAAACAGGTTTTAGTTGGGTACAGTCCCGAGCCACATGGAGGCAGTGAGCGGATCTGCAGGGGTTCGTCTCTCCCGGTATTGGGGGTGAGGTCGCGCTGTGTCTAGGAGAGCCAGTACATGAAAAGTCCTAGGCCAAGGCAGGAGATTTGCTGGTAGGTATTCTGTTAGTGTATATGCCCTAGAGGCCATTACTGTATCATACTAGTTTGTATATTACTTAATGGATGCTTGGGATATTCACCTTGTATATACAATCTTGCTCAAAATAGTAGTATGCTACTTGGTTTGTCTCTACTTCAATGTGTACTTGTGTTTATTTTACTATATCACTTATACGCATTAGTGGAGCCCTTAGGATCTTTGCTTGATTACCAGCGTTGTGATGGCAGTCACACTAGTGGGGGCTGGGTAATCTATAAGCACATCCTTATACAGGTCCCTAGTCGCAGGACTATCGAGACAGGGCATCGATACTCCGGAGTAGACTAGCGTATGCGCTTCTCATCCCAGTGTGGGAGATGGTCTGTCCCACAGCCATCAGTACGTCGTACTGGAGATAGTATACGGGTGCTCGTTGGGTTACGAGTACACTGGACAGGACTCGTCGGGAACTGACAGGTTGGTATTATACCTATCGTCAGTCATCAGTTCCCAGGTGACATGAGTACAGCTTAGTCCGCTGACTTGACACTGGCACTTCGCCTCGAGTGTGTTCCCACTGCACTTTGATCACTACCCTACCACGGCTCAAAGGAGTCGTGCAAACAGGTGGTGGTTGGGTGCAGTCCCGAAGCACTTGGAGGCAGTGACGGTTAGACAGGATTCGTCTCTCCCGGTATTGGGGGTTGACATCGCGCTGTGTCTAGGAGAGCCATTACACAAGTAGTCCCTGGCCAGGGCAAACGAGATATACTGGTAGGTTTCCAGTGTTGTCTCAGGGTGTTTTGGGCTTCGCTCCGGCACGACTTGTACCGCTATTGGGGGACTGACGTTTACCGCCCCCTAGGCCCGCCATGCGATGTATCAGACGAACAGACCGGACTGTACGGAGACTGTCACATTCAGACTCAGTAGGAGTTCCGATGGGGTTTCACCTCGTCAGCCTTCTTGTCGACATCTACCTGGGGACCGTTACGCACAGCTAGTGCCGCTTGCGGTCTGTGGTTAAACCCACTGCCAGCGTAGTGTCGAGTCTTTAGAGTCCCACACAGAGGGTATTCGCCTATGGGCAAAACAGAGTAGAGGTCGCATGGTTTTGCGACAGGGTTCGTTCTCATCCGCGCACTTGTGCACGTTTGGAGTCCGGACAGATATTACCAGCGGGCTCTGGTTTGAGCCGGATACTGGTATAGTATTTGGGGTTGCTTTTATCTCTCAGTATTCATGTTCCTCGGAACAAGAATGCAGGTGTGTATGCACAGTTATTTGAGGAGGAGGAAGATGATTTCCATTAGGGTTTCGGAACGGGTGCGTATGCACAGTTGACAGTCGTCTTTTTCCAAACCCTAATGGATTTGTATTATATCATTTAATAATATATAATAAAATGAAATTGTGTCATGGTTAGTTTTTGTTGACTTGTTGACCATGGTTGACTTGTTGACCATGGTTGAACATTTGACTACCATCATTACAAATGCAAGATGCTTTTTCATTCTTGCTTTATTCATTTAATGCATGTAATGATATTAGTCATTCTAAACTAACCATCAAACCTTTTTCATTTTGATTATTGTTATTATTTGATTTTTCTTTTTCTTTTGTTATGGTTGCAAAAGGAAAAGAAAGAGCTCATTCTATCATTCTCACTCTCTCTCTTCACTTCATCTTCTTCTTCCTCTAGTCAAGAGAAACCTTCTCATGAGTTGAGAATCCTTCTCTTGAAAAACAAAAGCAAACCCTAAACACTCTCTACTCACTCTAGGATCAAGGGTCTAGCAAGCCGGCGATTCTAGTTCACTCCAAGTACGAGAAAGAGCCCAAAGGTCGAGCCTTCGAGGTGGATCCATCTTCGACGGGAGAAGGCGACAAAGGAGAACCATCAACCTCTACAAAGTTTGAAGACGAAGGAGTTCAAGTCTAGGTATAACCATCTTCATCCGAGTAGCTAAACTTCTTTAGCTAGGTTGCTAGTTTTAGTTTAGGTATCGATCCCGACCTTGCATAGTCCATGTTGCTTCTTGCACTAAAAATTTGATTTTTATACCGTTTCCGCCTCCCCGTAAGAACCGGGGGTGGCAACGTGGACTTACAGTGGTATCAGAGCCTAACTAAACTTAAACTAGCTAGGTAGTGAAGTGTAACGAAGTTCGGAACCGTAAAAAACCCAAAAAAAACCGTATTTTCAAAAACCTGAGTTTCTGTTGAAATTTTTTTGGCTCGAAATGAAAAACTTTATATCTGTAAATTCATCTCAGGGTTTTCTAAAAACACCCATGAAAAACGACACAGAGATTCGTCTAAGCCGCCGCGCTTCCGCCGCGTGAGCCTTCTTGGCCGCCGCGGATCCGCCGCGACTTGATGTCCTCTCTGCATCGATTTTCGTGCAGTGTCTTTATTTGTTGTTTTTGGGATTTTTAGGATATATATTATATGCCCAGATTTTCCAGAACTAAAATTTACTTTTGGGGGCCTATAATTCCGTATTTTTCCGAACTTCACTGCACTTTGACTATGATGGTTATATTTGTGATGTTTGCATGTATTGAACGTCGACTAATCGCTATAAGACGATTAGTCGGGGTTATACATGATCTGTAATGTGCTGGAATGTGTATATAAATATGTTGGATTGTCGCGGGTGAATAGCCGGGGGTTGTGAGACGAGAGTTTTCTTTTCTTGCAATTCATTGTAAATGTAAATTGATGTAATAATTATTATTTGTTTGGCCGCACAACCGGGTCGGGGTTGTAGCCGTCATTGTATAATTCTTTTACTGTTTTTGCTCCTAGGATAGACCCATGGAGGGGTGCACAAACTACCGGGTACACCGAAGTGTCGAGTGGCCTACTCATGGAGATGAGGGAGGTTGCTACGCTTCGGGTACTTGGCGGGTAGTTTGCCGCACCCGTAGGGGTCTTGGGTGGGGTATTGGCTATTCACCGCGACCGTGTTATCTGTTTTTTGTTACAGGCTCGTACAAATTACAGATTACTAGCATATCCAATGTATTTATCTGTGATCTGAAATGTTTATCATTGCTTTCTATTTAGGCGTTGCTTATGTTTTACAGACGCGCTAGCCCAGCCCCCGCTCTGTCGTTAGTTAAGTAACCTAACGGGTAATGACGGGGCCCAGTGGCGAATGCGAATGGCATAAGCGTACGTCATATTTTGGTTGTTTTCTGCAATGGTAGGATTTAAATGATGGGACGCATTAAAAGTACTAATGCAAGAATATCACGCATTAAAAGAACTAATGCAAGATAATAAACCAAGTTAAAGTCGTTGGAACACTTTCGAAAAACCACTCGGTTCTTTTCAAAACTAACTTTTAAAATGCGGAGCTTGAGCCACTCCATTTAAAAGCTATCTCGTTCCATCGACCAAATCAAGTTCACTACGTTCACGGTTTTGCCAAAACCATCCGTAGCCCTCCGTCGTTTCATATGAATAGTCAATAGTATTCAAGCTGTGTTTGTTGGCCAAAGTCAAGGCATAGTGATTGGTAGCTATTGGGTATTCATGTGCAGCATAGATAGATGCGTTGGTTTGGAACAGTCGTACTGCCTTGTTGGCCAAAGTCAAGGGTGGGTACGGGTGGATTCAAATTAACCTGGAGAACGACGGGTAGAACTTGACATGTGACTTATGATTTGTTGGCCAAAGTCAAGGTCATAAGAGCATGGGGCAAAAATCCACATCGGGAGTTTCATAAGTACTGAAACTTGCTAGATTTGCATACCATTTGGAGTGTGGTGATTCTGGTAGGATTCCTTCAGTTTCGTCACGCGATGATATTTGGATCCCGATCCTACTGTGAGTATATGCTACTCCTCGGGAAATTTCTCACTTAACGATCAATGCTATAAATCTAGTAGGTGCCTAGAAAGGTGTTAGCGGGGCTACGCCCCCAGGGAAAAGAGGTTCTTTAATTAAGGAACTTCGCGAAAGCGTTGGAAAACCTCCCTCGAAGTACCGACACCAGCCTGGCCGAACGATTAAGCAAGTATTGTACGGTGGGATTGATCCTGACTAATTCTTCCTTTATGGTTTGAGGAGGGATTCGAGAAACAGTGGGAGCCATCCTGTTTAGACAAATTAAAAACCACTCTAAACTTGCAAGAGCATCATGCTGAGTGTTTCTTCTTCTCTCTCCTAATTGCAGCGACCAATCAACATGACTGGACTTAAGTTACTCCTAGATAAAAACAAGTTGACAGGGCCAAACTACAAAGATTGGCTCAGGAATGTCAAGATAGCAATCACTTATGACAAGCTGGGGTATCTTCTTACCACCAAAGCTCCCCCTGTCCCTGGTCCAACTTCCAGCGTCGCGGATAAGGAAATCCGCAAGACTTGGGAGATTGATAGCGCGAAGGCCAAGTGCCTCCTGCTTGCCTCGATGGACAACGAACATCAGAGGAGGCATGAGAATATGGACATGGAGTCCATATTGCTTCATACAAAAGAACTGTATGGAGAGCAATCACGTATCGCAAGATACGAAGCGTCGAAAAAGTTGTTTTCGACAAGAATGGCCGTCGGATCATCAGTAGCCGAGCACGTGCTAAAGATGATCGGCTACATTGAGGAGCTCGCTGACCTAGGGATCACATTGGAGAGTGAGCTATATACGGATATAGTTCTCCAGTCCCTTCCTTCCACTTACGCCCAGTTTATAATGAACTTCAACCTACAAGAAAAAGAGGTTGAACTTTCAGAGCTCCTCAACCTGCTGAGGAGCGCAGAGGGCACCCTACAGAAAGGTAGGGAAACATCCACTTTGTTTGTAGGAGGATCATCTTCTTCTAGGTCCAAGGCGAAAGCCAAGGGAAAGAAGAAGAAAGCCCCCGCCAAACCAAGGGGCGGTGTTAGTAAAGTGGATACGAAGGGAAAAGGTAAAGCAACAAAGATAGCGGGGAAGCTTGTGGATAAGGAAGAATGCTTCTTTTGTCATAAGAAAGGACACTGGAAGAATGATTGCAGGGCCTGGAAGGCCAGAACACAGGAATTGAAGCAGGTTGCAGCTTCAGCTTCAGGTGTGTATGTTATTGAAAACTGTCTTTCAATAAACTCTACTTCCTGGGTATTGGATACCGGATCAGGATCTCATATCTGTAATTCTTTGCAGGCGTTGAGAAACCGTAGGGTTTTGAAGGCAGGTGACATGACCCTCAGAGTTGCGAACGGAGCTAGCATGGATGCTAAAGCCGTGGGGGACTATCACCTGGGAATGTCAGATGGACATGTTTTGGTTTTGCGTAATTGCTTTTTTGTACCCAACGCAACTTGTAATATCATTTCTGTATCTTTAGTTTCTAAAGAAGGTTATGAATTTGCGTTTGTAAGTAATGTTGTAAACATTCACCTTAATCAAGTTCTGATTGGGTCAGGTACATTGAGTAATGGTATATACGTATTGAACCAACCACAGATTTTCAATGTCCAGAATACACACAAAAGAAAGTCTCCAGAAATAAACCAGACTTTCTTATGGCATTGTAGATTGGGTCACATCAATGAGAGAAGGTTGACGAAGTTACATACAGAAGGGTATTTGAATGCGTTCGAATATCAGTCGTATGCCACTTGTCAATCCTGTCTCAAGGGAAAGATGACAAAGACTCCGTTTACTGGACATGGAGAAAGAGCGAGCGAGCTCTTGGGACTCGTACACAGTGACGTGTGCGGTCCAATGTCTACACATGCCCGAAGCGGACATTCTTACTTCATTACTTTTACGGATGACTTCTCAAGGTACGGTTATGTCTTCTTAATGAAACATAAGTCCGAGGCCTTTGGAAAATTCCAGGAGTATAAGAATGAAGTAGAGAAACAGACCGGCAAAAGTATTAAGATTCTAAGATCGGATCGAGGTGGAGAATACTTAAGTGCCGAGTTCCTGGACTATTTAAAAGAGAACGGAATTCTCTCTCAACTTACTCCTCCATACACCCCGCAACATAACGGTGTATCGGAGAGACGGAACCGCACCCTATTGGATATGGTGCGGTCCATGATGAGTAACGCTGAGTTGCCGCGATCATTCTGGGGATATGCGCTAGAATCAGCCGCATACCTTTTGAACCGAGTTCCGACTAAGACTGTGCCTTCCACACCATATGAAATGTGGTGTGGGAAGAAACCCTATCTTAAGCACATTAAGACATGGGGATGTCCGGCTTTTGTCAAAAAGCAGCATGCGGACAAGCTCGAGGCACGCTCAGTACAGTGCAAGTTTGTGGGGTATCCAAAGAACTCAAAAGGATATTTCTTCTACTGTGAAGAGGAACAAAAAGTCCTTGTTTCTCGTCATGCCTACTTCTTGGAAACTGAGTTTTTGGAAAACCAGATAAGTGGGAGCGCAGTAGAACTGGAAGAAATTCCAGAACCACAAAACATTACTGAAAGCTTAGAGGAACCAGAGGGTTCGAAAGAACAGGACATTCCTACGCCGCTCCGCAGAAGTAGTAGGCAGTCTCATCCGCCCGAGAGATACTACGGTTTTCTCATAGACGGGGATAGAGAGGATTGCATCATAGATTATGATGAGCCTGCTAGCTTCCAGCAGGCCGTTCAGAGTGTTGACTCAGTGAAATGGCTGGATGCAATGCGGACCGAAATGGAGTCCATGTACACCAACAAGGTATGGACGTTGGACATTGCTCCAGACGGGGTAAAACCCGTAGGATGCAAGTGGATCTTCAAAAGGAAGATTGGTGTAGATGGACAGGTTGAGACCTATAAAGCTAGGCTGGTAGCAAAGGGTTTCCGTCAAAGACCTGGCTTGGACTATGACGAAACCTTTTCTCCAGTAGCCATGCTGAAATCCATTCGGATCCTTCTTGCCATCGCTGCCTTCCACGATTATGAGATCTGGCAAATGGACGTAAAGACAGCTTTTCTAAATGGAAATTTAGAGGAGTGTGTCTATATGGACCAGCCAGAGGGCTTCATTCAGAGTGGGAGCAGCGGAAAGGTGTGCAAGTTGCTTAAGTCCATCTATGGACTAAAGCAGGCATCGCGGAGTTGGAACATCTGTTTTGATGAGACGGTCAAAGAATTTGGCTTTATCAAAAATCCAGATGAACCATGCATCTATAGTAGATTTGTAGCAAGAACTGTAGTATTCCTCGTTTTATACGTGGATGACATTCTCTTAGTAGGAAATGACATTCCTATGCTACAATCTGTCAAGGGGTTCTTGTCACACAGGTTCTCCATGAAAGACCTGGGTGATGCCTCATACATCCTGGGGATCCGGATCCATCGTGATAGATCCAAGAGGATATTGGGACTTTCTCAGTCCAGGTACATCGACACCATAGTGAAGAGATTCAGTATGGAAGATTCCAAGCGCGGTAACCTACCGGCTTGTCACGGGATCACCCTCTCTAAAGAGATGTCTCCCAAGACTGATTTGGAGAGGGATCGCATGTCGATTATACCCTACGCTTCTGCGGTAGGCTCTATAATGTATGCGATGTTGTGTACCAGACCGGATGTAGCTTATGCACTGAGTGTGGTAAGCCGGTATCAGTCAAACCCTGGGGAGAAACACTGGATAGCGGTAAAGAACATTCTCAAGTACCTGAGAAGGACTAAGGAGATGTTCTTGGTGTATGGCGGAAAAGACCTCCAGATCGAGGCCTTTGCTGACTCCAGCTTCCAGAGTGACAAGGATGATTCCAAGTCCATGTCGGGCTTTGTCTTTACCCACAATGGAGGGGCGGTGTGTTGGAAGAGTTCCAAACAGGAAACCGTTGCAGACTCGACGATGGAAGCGGAATACATCGCTGCATCTGATGCCGCAAAAGAAGCTGTCTGGATGAGGAAGTTCTTGAAAGAACTTCAGGTGGTTCCGTCCATTGTTGATCCAATACCTCTGTATTGCGACAACAATGGGGCTATAGCTTTAGCGAAGGAACCCAGGTCCCATCAGAGATCCAGGCACATCTTGAGGCGGTATCACCTGATCAGGGAGATCGTGGATCGCAAGGAGATCGAGGTTCGGAGAGTTGCTTCAGAAGACAACACTGCAGATCCATTCACCAAGGCCCTGCCCCAGACTCAGTTCGAGCGGCTGATCGAGATGATAGGTCTTCGATACGCCAGTACATGGCCTTAGTGCAAGTGGGAGATTGTTAGTGTATATGCCCTAGAGGCCATTACTGTATCATACTAGTTTGTATATTACTTAATGGATGCTTGGGATATTCACCTTGTATATACAATCTTGCTCAAAATAGTAGTATGCTACTTGGTTTGTCTCTACTTCAATGTGTACTTGTGTTTATTTTACTATATCACTTATACGCATTAGTGGAGCCCTTAGGATCTTTGCTTGATTACCAGCGTTGTGATGGCAGTCACACTAGTGGGGGCTGGGTAATCTATAAGCACATCCTTATACAGGTCCCTAGTCGCAGGACTATCGAGACAGGGCATCGATACTCCGGAGTAGACTAGCGTATGCGCTTCTCATCCCAGTGTGGGAGATGGTCTGTCCCACAGCCATCAGTACGTCGTACTGGAGATAGTATACGGGTGCTCGTTGGGTTACGAGTACACTGGACAGGACTCGTCGGGAACTGACAGGTTGGTATTATACCTATCGTCAGTCATCAGTTCCCAGGTGACATGAGTACAGCTTAGTCCGCTGACTTGACACTGGCACTTCGCCTCGAGTGTGTTCCCACTGCACTTTGATCACTACCCTACCACGGCTCAAAGGAGTCGTGCAAACAGGTGGTGGTTGGGTGCAGTCCCGAAGCACTTGGAGGCAGTGACGGTTAGAAAGGATTCGTCTCTCCCGGTATTGGGGGTTGACATCGCGCTGTGTCTAGGAGAGCCATTACACAAGTAGTCCCTGGCCAGGGCAAACGAGATATACTGGTAGGTTTCCAGTGTTGTCTCAGGGTGTTTTGGGCTTCGCTCCGGCACGACTTGTACCGCTATTGGGGGACTGACGTTTACCGCCCCCTAGGCCCGCCATGCGATGTATCAGACGAACAGACCGGACTGTACGGAGACTGTCACATTCAGACTCAGTAGGAGTTCCGATGGGGTTTCACCTCGTCAGCCTTCTTGTCGACATCTACCTGGGGACCGTTACGCACAGCTAGTGCCGCTTGCGGTCTGTGGTTAAACCCACTGCCAGCGTAGTGTCGAGTCTTTAGAGTCCCACACAGAGGGTATTCGCCTATGGGCAAAACAGAGTAGAGGTCGCATGGTTTTGCGACAGGGTTCGTTCTCATCCGCGCACTTGTGCACGTTTGGAGTCCGGACAGATATTACCAGCGGGCTCTGGTTTGAGCCGGATACTGGTATAGTATTTGGGGTTGCTTTTATCTCTCAGTATTCATGTTCCTCGGAACAAGAATGCAGGTGTGTATGCACAGTTATTTGAGGAGGAGGAAGATGATTTCCATTAGGGTTTCGGAACGGGTGCGTATGCACAGTTGACAGTCGTCTTTTTCCAAACCCTAATGGATTTGTATTATATCATTTAATAATATATAATAAAATGAAATTGTGTCATGGTTAGTTTTTGTTGACTTGTTGACCATGGTTGACTTGTTGACCATGGTTGAACATTTGACTACCATCATTACAAATGCAAGATGCTTTTTCATTCTTGCTTTATTCATTTAATGCATGTAATGATATTAGTCATTCTAAACTAACCATCAAACCTTTTTCATTTTGATTATTGTTATTATTTGATTTTTCTTTTTCTTTTGTTATGGTTGCAAAAGGAAAAGAAAGAGCTCATTCTATCATTCTCACTCTCTCTCTTCACTTCATCTTCTTCTTCCTCTAGTCAAGAGAAACCTTCTCATGAGTTGAGAATCCTTCTCTTGAAAAACAAAAGCAAACCCTAAACACTCTCTACTCACTCTAGGATCAAGGGTCTAGCAAGCCGGCGATTCTAGTTCACTCCAAGTACGAGAAAGAGCCCAAAGGTCGAGCCTTCGAGGTGGATCCATCTTCGACGGGAGAAGGCGACAAAGGAGAACCATCAACCTCTACAAAGTTTGAAGACGAAGGAGTTCAAGTCTAGGTATAACCATCTTCATCCGAGTAGCTAAACTTCTTTAGCTAGGTTGCTAGTTTTAGTTTAGGTATCGATCCCGACCTTGCATAGTCCATGTTGCTTCTTGCACTAAAAATTTGATTTTTATACCGTTTCCGCCTCCCCGTAAGAACCGGGGGGTGGCAACGTGGACTTACATATTCCAGTAGTATCTCAGGGTGTTCTGGGCTACACTCCGACACGACTTGTATCGCTTTTGGGGGTCTGACTTTTACCAAGGCCCGCCATGCGATGCTCATAGACGAACGGAACGGACTGTACGGATATTGTCACTGACAGGATCAGTAGGGTGTCAGGATGAGTTCGCTCATCGACGTCCCTTTTGGTCAATAGCTGGTAGCCCGTCACGTATGGCTAATACCTCTGACGTGCTAGTGGTTAAATCCACAGCCATAGTATTGACGAGTCTTTAGAGTCCACCACACACAGGTACTCAAGTTTCGGGCGAAACGCTGTAGAGGCCGTATGGAGATATGGCAGGGTTCGATCAGATACGTGCGGTATTGTACGGATTGTGATCGGACGGATTTTAATAGCCGGCTTTGGCTTAAGCCGGATCCTAGTATTAGACAGTGTAGATTTTGTCTCTTTGCATTTGTGTTCAGTGGGAATACAAATGCAGGCATGTATTTGCAGTCGTGGGGTTTTCCTGTAATTTATTACGGGATCAGTTTTCTGAAGTTGCCAGTTTGCATTCCGTTCCGGCCAGTTTTCCTTTGTTCCTTCGCGGCCGGACTTTTCCGATGGAGCGGGTTATTTGAAAGTTTGCAAATAACTTATTTTTGAGGGGGTTTCTTGCATTTGTGGATTCATCATCATGAGATTCCATTTTAATCTCATCCTTTGCATTTATTGTGATGAGAGTTGATTTGAATTTTGATGTGAGGTTTGCTTTGGATATGGTCACCCCTTTGCTTTTACTACTCTCACCTTCCTTCATGAATTCATTCCCTCCACCAATTTCATATGGGGGCCGGCCACTTAAAGAGATAGAGAGGTTTTTCATTTTTTGTAGGAGGGAAATTTGATCATCTCATTTTGCATGCTACACAAATTCATCAACCTCACTCCAAAGTCCATTCTTGAATCCTCCATCATGGCAACTTCTATAACCTCAAGAGACAAAGTTTCTACAATAGTCTACAGCATTCCTTAGACGCGTCGGCTAGCCAACTTCGCGCCCGAGTTGCCTCGGTCTAGAGGTGGGAGCCCATAAAAGAATCCGGCGACGTGGTGCCCTTTTTCGACGAGGAGGCGACGACCGGAGATTCCGCGAGGAGATCGGAGTGGAGACGAAGACCGAAGGGCACGGATCGCTTGGTATAGCTTCTCTACCCAACTTTTATTTTGCTAGTAGCTAGGTTAATGGCCCGATCCGGGTTAAAAGTGCGCGGTGGTGCCGGTTTGCAAGTTTCGCAAAGTTTTTCGTTTCCGCATTTCCGGCGTCGGATCGACGGCCGGGGCACCGCCGTGCACTTACATTGGTATCAGAGACACGCCATTAACCTAGTCTAGCTTGCTCTAATGTGTTTACAAGTTCGATCGAACAAATTTCCGAAAACCCGATTTCCGTTGCACATGTTTCTGTCGAAATTTTTTTGGGCTCGAAAATTTTTTCAGGTTGTTGCAGAATAACATGCAGGGAATTATAAGAATTCTGCAAAAATTTGGTGACATGAATCCACTGTTCCACCACGGAACCGCGGCCAAACCCATGCATTGGCCGCGGTTCCGCGGCCATAATAACTCCTTGCTGCACCAATTTTTTCCAGAGGGTCTTATACTGTGAAATGGGGTTTTTGGAACATTATTTTTGGGCCAAGATTTTCTATGAGTGCTACAGTAGTGCTTGGGGCCCACTTCGGTAAATTTGATCGATCGACTATTTTAAACATGTTATTTCACAGTATTTATATTATATCTGCAACCGTGAATGTCATTCGATCGGTAAATCCTGTCTATCTGCTATAGCCCTTTTAGACGGATTTGCGAACGTGACATTCACGTTATGTTCTGTGTTGTGCTGTGATGTTGCGGATTGGTCGTGGGGGATAGCCTGGATGCGATGTTAGTACAGTTTTATTTTATATGTACATTTGATATTGCGGGGCAAGCGTCCGACATGTGGACTGCCGTCACTTCCTGTTTGTATATTATTCTTTTGGGGCACGACCGGGACGAGGTCGATGTACCCGTTGTATGTATATTTTACTTTCTGTACTAGGTTTACCCCGCGGAGGGGTGCACGGATAGCCGGGTTCTAGAGGGCAACGAGCCCGCATCTCATGGCATTGAGACGGAGGGGGCTTCACTCTAGAATTGGCGAGCTATTCGCCGCACTCGTAGGGGGTATAGGTTGACCCAGGAGGGGTGCCCAAGTTACCGAATTCCGTGAAGTGCTGGGTGGTCCATTCACGTTGCTGAAGGGGGCTGCCTCGCTTCAGGTTTTGGCGGGTAACTTGCCGCGCCCGTAGGGGTCTAGGATTTCATTGCACAGGCTATCCACACGACCAGGGGAACATCGGGTTTCAGTAGCGGCTCTGTGAAACCCGGGGATCCCAGATATCCTTATTATTCTGTGATGCTGTACATTTCTGTGATGCTGCATTTTATCACGCCTTGAGCGAAATATTATATATTGATATATATACTAGTAGATGTTGTATATGTTTTGCATCCGCGCTAGTCCAGTCCCCGCTCTGTCGTTAGTTAAGGAGCAAGTACCGACCGGTAGGGAATAAATAAAACCAATTAGCCTAAACGGTGTATAGAAGGTATTAAGTTAAGACAAAGAAAGGGATTAGAAGGAGGGAAAAGTAAATTGCGACTGATATTCACGACCAAACCAAGTATTTCGTTACCACTCCCACTTCACCTTTGTATTTCTCCAGGACACTCCATATCACTACAAAGATCCACAGTTTATTTGGATAATCCATCGTATGGTTATATACGAACTCAAAAGGAACTTGTTCCAGTTCGGGGATGGATTCTTGTTCAGGAGAAATAGGAATAAAGTTTATTCGGTTTGTCTTTTATCTTCACCTTCTCTCGCATTGCGAGTGTTCCCAGGATTAGGACAGTACACCCATTATGCTTATTGGATAGTCTTCTTCCAAACCATAGGCTGGTGCCGAACGTTAGGGAAGGAAGAAAACCATTTGGCCTAAAGGGGTGTGCAGAAAGTAATGACTAAAGACATCTAAAGGGATTTGGAGAGGTGGCAAAGAATTATACGGTTACAGTTGTGAATCTGGATAATGGAAGAGGCATTACTAGGAATGCCGGGATACCCCATCGAAACATTTCAATGTTTCAGTTTCATTGTGTACTGTTAAAAGAAAACTGATTTCCCAATTAGACACTTACTCCAGGGTATGTATTTACCAGGTTTGATTCTCACATCTGTATGGTTTTACAGATGATGAGTGGGAGTAAGTTATTGGGAATTAGGTGATCATACTCATTATATCGGGATTCGTTGTAATTTGTGATATTTGAGAAAGTCACTTGGGTTGTTTGCCGGACGGCAAATATTTGGTTTTGAATATCCGTTGTTATGCACCAATTTCAAATTGATATATCTGTACGTCTATTTTTATAGAGTGAGATATACTTTTTGAAATTATGTCGATGGCATTTACCTATATCAATGGATGGTTAGGCAAGAAGCATTGAACAGCGGTGTAATTCTTCATAACCATAGTACAGTTTTCAACCTAGAACACACAGTGAATGAGTCACTAGACTCAGGGGACTTATACATAGTATTGTATATTGTCCAGTATCCATTAGGACAGAGGGGTTAGTCCTCGTACTGTATTTGATTTACTTATAACTTCTCTAGTTCTTAGACAGGTGTTTCGTAGAAACACAAGGTCGAAGTTTTGAGAGGTTATTGGTATAAGAGTAAAATAGAGAACCAGATATTGCAAGTATCGGGATTCTTCAAGGTGATCAAAGATGTAGATACTTATGGATGGTATTCAGTTGACAGTAATGATTAAGAGAACTAGCTTCTCTTTCAGGTTACTCATAATTGGAAGTAATCCTAAGTTGAGTAACGTTGATCGGCCTCTCTTCCATTTAGTTGACATGCACTGGAGACAGCTGCATGATTTGAATCTGGTTCAATTAAATCAGTGCCTCTGTTTCTGTATTGGATATAGAACAGTTCATATCTTGACATTGTTAAGGTACGGGGAGTTGTCCGGCTTATGCTTAAAACCAGACTCTGGATAACTCAAGGCACGTTTCTGTAATGGCTGTTTGTGGGTTGACCCGGGCTATGACGAGAGTTGATTTTCTACCATCTGGAAGATCAATAGTGATATTGTTCTTGACTCGCCACAGTTTTAATAAAAATGGATTTTTTCAGAAAACAGTAGTGGGAGTATGGTAGAACTGGAAGTGATTCCAGAACCGCAAACGATTACTGAAGATTTGATAAGAACCTAAAGATTCAATCTGGTTTGACATTCCATTGGCCACTCCGCAGATATGGTGGGTAACCTCAGGCGCTCGAGAGGTACTTCGGTATGCTCAAGGACGGTGGCAAGGAGGTTCTTGTTTACCTAGACTTGCCATTGCTGTTGTTCCAGACTGTGAGACCCGGCAGGAGGATGAGTAGAGCGTCGTTCTAAACTAGCTTTAGAATTGTACGTGTATATGACTCTGCCAGAGGGTTGTCGTAGTCAGTGGGAGCAGCGGAAGCATTGGTGGACATCAGGCTTATGTCTATTTATAGACTAAAGCAGATATAGCGGAGATAGATCATCTATTTCTGATGTGACAGTCATAGGTTTGACTTTATCAGAATAGGGGATGGATCTGTTAAGAAGGTAGTAGGGTGTGATGTCCTGGTATTTGGATGACATACACAAAGTAGGAAGTGATATTCCTATACTACGATCGATTATACTTTGGTCGTCACACAGTGGTTTCTCCACATAGGACTTGGATATTACATCAGACATTCTGGTTACTAGATCTATAGATGTAGATTTGGGTGGTTTCCCAATCTGGGTACTTAGACAGCATTCTATGAGTATTTAGAATGGACGACTCCTGGCATGGTAGTATACCTGCAGGTGATGGAGTCACCCTCTCTAAAGGTGTCTTACAGACTAAAGGGGAGAGGGATGTGCATGATTGACAGATCACTTTCTTAGGCAATTGAGTCAATCATGAGATGTTAAGTACCACACCAGATGTTGTTTTTGCAGTAGGTGCAATAAGTTGATATTAATCCAATTCTGGAGAAACGATCGGAAGCAGTTTTAGAACATAAGTGGATGTTCTAGGGATATGATAGCAGCATTCTCCTTCGGGAGACAGTTATCATTCCAGGCTTCCAAGGTGACCTAGATAACAGAGAGGTTGTCAGAGTTATAGTTTTCCTCTGACGAGGGGCAGTATTTTAGACAGGTGGTCCAGGTAGATATTAAGGGAAGGCATGGCGCAGGATACTGATTAAGTTCAGTTGACGATACAGTCTAAGAAGTTTGGATTTGGAGTTCACTAATGAGCTAGATCCCATCAGATATCCAGACACATTCTAAGACAGGTATTGCTCATTTCAGGAGATGGCTTTCTCCGCGAACTTGAGATAAAGAGAGACATAGAAAGAAACATCAGAGCGGATCAACTCACTGAGGCTATTCCTCGAACGCAATAGTTTCGCAAATGAGCTTTGTGAAACTGACTAGTAGAGGAGTTTGGTGTTCGGTATCACACGGGCTGTGAGTATGCGACATCGCAATAATTAGCCTTGGGTGCAAGTGGGAGATTGTTGGATATAGTGCCCTCAAAGTCAATTATTAGATCACAGGCACGTGATTGCAATGATTGAGGGAGGACCTATGCCGGTAGGATAGTCTTACTCGAGATGATAGTATGCTATCTGGTTTATTTTTATCATCGTGTACTGCTTTAGGTGACCTTACAAGTCGCTATTACACGTTGATAGAGCCCCTAGGATTCTTGCTGACTACCAGAAGTATGAGGGCGATCATATACGTGGGAGCTGGGGTCTATAAGCATATCCTTAAAAGGTCCTTAGTCATGGGAGTTTCGGGACAGGGCATCGATTCTCCAGAGTAGACTAATGTATACAGTCGAGACCCCGACAAGGGGCGGTGGCCGGTCTCATAAGCTACTGGTGTCAGTTGGTTCACCTAAGATGTATACAGGTGCTCATTGGGTTATGAGTACACCGAACAGGACTCGCCGGGAACCTGCTAGTTGGTTTAATACCTGACGTCAGATAGCAGTTCCCTGTGACATGTGTACAGGTTAGTTCATCGACCTAAGATCGTCATTTGTCTCGTGTGAGTTCCCACTGTGCTTTGATTACTACCTTACCACGCTCAAAGGAGACGTGAAAACCGGTTTTAGTTGGGTACAGTCCCGAGCCACATGGAGGCAGTGAGCGGATCTACAGGGGTTCGTCTCTCCCGGTATTGGGGGTGAGGTTGCGCTGTGTCTAGGAGAGCCAGTACATGAAAAGTCCTTGTCCAAGGCAGGAGATTTTCTGGTAGGTTTTCCAGTAGTATATTAGGGTGTTCTGGGCTACACTCCGACACGACTTGTACCGCTTTTGGGGGTCTGACTTTTACCAACCACCTAGGCCCGCCATTCGATGCTCATAGACGAATGGACCGGACTGTACAGATATTGTCGCTGACAGGCTCAGTAGGGTGTCAGGATGAGTTCGCTCATCGATGTCTCTTTTGGTGAATAGCTGGTAGCCCGTCACGTATGGCTAATACCTCTGACGTGCTAGTGGTTAAATCCACAGTCATAGTATTGACGAGTCTTTAGAGTCCACCACACACAATTACTCAAGTTTCGGGCGAAACGATGTAGAGGCCGTATAGAGATATGGCAGGGTTCGATCAGATACGTGCGGTATTGCACGGATTGTGATCGGACGGATTTTACTAGCCGGCTTTAGCTTAAGCCGGATCCTAGTATTAGACAGTGTAGATTTTGTCTCTTTGCATTTGTGTTCAGTGGGAATACAAATGCAGGCATGTATTTGCAGTCGCTGGGTTTTCCTGTAATTTTTTACGGGATCAGTTTTCTGAAGTTGCCAGTTTGCATTCCGTTCCGGCCGGTTTTCCTTTGTTCCTTCGCGGCCGGACTTTTTCGATGGAGGGGGTTATTTGCAAGTTTGCAAATAACTTATTGTGGAGGGGGTTTCTTGCATTTATGGCTTCATCATCATGAGATTCCTTTTTAACCTCATCCTTTGCATTTATTGTGATGAGAGTTGATTTGCATTTTGATGTGAGGTTTGCTTTGGATGTGGTCACCCCTTTGCTTTTACTACTCTCACCTTCCTTCATGAATTCATTCCCTCCACCAATTTCATATGGGGGCCGGCCACTTCAAGAGATAGAGAGGTTTTTCATTTTTTGTATGAGGGAAATTTGATCATCTCATTTTGCATGCTACACAAATTCATCAACCTCACTCCAAAGTCCATTCTTGATTCCTCCATCATGGCAACTTCTATAACCTCAAGAGACAAAGTTTCTACACTAGTCTACAGCATTCCTTGGACGCGTCGGCTAGCCAACTTCGCACACGAGTTGCCTCGGTCCAGAGGTGGGAGCCCGTAAAAGAATTCGGCGACGTGGTGCCCTTTTTCGACGAGGAGGCGACGACCGGATATTCCGCGAGGAGATCAGAGTGGAGACGAAGACCGAAGGACACGGATCGCTTGGTATAGCTTCTCTACCCATCTTTTAGTTTGCTAGTAGCTAGGTTAATGGCCCGATCCGGGTTAAAAGTGCGCGGTGGTGCCGGTTTGCAAGTTTCGCAAAGTTTTTCGTTTCCGCGTTTCCGGCGTCGGATCGACGGCCGGGGCGCCGCCGTGCACTTACAGTCATGTCGAGAAACAAACACCTTTTATTCCTCGGTGTGGTAGAAGATATACCCTCGCAAATTTTTGGGATATCCAACAAACTTGCACATAACTGACCTTGCCTCGAGCTTGTCTGGATTTTGTGTTTTCACATAGGCCGTACAACCGTATATCTTAATAAAATTAAGATATGGTCTCTTCCATTTCCATATCTCATATGGAGTGGTAGGCATAGATTTGGTGGGAACCATATTCAATATGTATGCAGCTGTCTTAACTGCATATCCCTAAAAGGAAATTGGTAACTCAGCAACACTCATCATAGAGCGCACCAAATCTAATAGGGTGCGATTCCTCCGCTCCAAAACCCCATTGTGCTATGGTGTATACGGTGGAGTAACATGAGAGAGAATCCCATTCTCTTTTAAGTAGTCTCTGAATTCCGTACTTAAGTATTCCCCTCCCCGATCAGATCGTAGGACTTTAATAATTTTACCCATCTGGTTCTCAACTTCGTACTTATATTACTTGAATTTCTCAAAAGATTCAGATTTGTGTTTCATCAGCAACACATGTCCATATCTTGAGAGATCATCGGTCAATGTAATGAAGTACGCGGAACCATTCCTGGCATGTGTAGACATACGGCTGCATACATTACTATATATCAGTCCCAAGAGTTTAGTAGCTCTTTCTCTGTCCAGTAAATGGAGTTTTGGTCATTTTACCTTTGAGACATGACTCGCAAGTGTCATAAGATGTAAATTCAAATGTATTCAAATATCCATCTTTATGCAACTTAGCTAGCCTTGTCGCATTGATATAACCTAGTCTACAGTGCCACAAGAAGGCTTCGTTCATTTCTGAACTTTTTCTCTTGTGTGTGTTCTGTATGTTTAGAACTGTAGTTTGATTTAGAACGTATATACCATTAGATAACGTACGAAACCCAATCAACACTTTATTTAGGAAAATGTTCATAACATTATCCTCTAATGCAAAGTTATATCCATCTTTATGCAATAAAGAAACTGATATAATATTGCACATCATGTTTGGTACGTAATAACAGTCATTCAGAATCAATGTATTACCATTTGGTAATACCAGGTGATATTCGCCAACTGCTTTGGCTGCAACAATTACTCCATTCCCTACTTTTAGAGAAATATCACCATTTCCAAGTTCTCTACCTCTCTTTAGCCCATGTAACAAATTACATACGTGTGATCCTGATCCGGTATCCAATACCCAGGACGTAGAGCAAACTGAGAAACAGTTCTCGGTTATGAACACACCTGAAGATGATGCATCAACATGCTTATTCTTCGTTCGGGTTGTGTGGGAATCCTGATAATCCCATATTCCTAGCTCAGACTTATGACAATCATAAGAAAAAGCAGAACCAACGTTCCCCAGCTCAGTATAATAAGCGGGTTCGGTCAATACATCATTATTATCTTGATTAAGGCGTGTCATTAGTCGCTACCTGGAGAGAGAGAGAAGGAAATGCTTTACCGTGCACTCTTTGGAAGATTTGATTGTTTATTATCTTATGTAATCAGGATAGCTCCCACTGTTTTTATCAAATCTTCCTCCAAACCATAAAAGGTAAGATTAGCCGGGATTAATTACACCCTGCAAGTTCACCAATCGGTCAGCCAGGTATTGGTATTCCGAGGGAGTCTACCCATTCTTTCGCATGAAACTAATTAAATAATCTCGTTTCCGCAGGGGCATAACCTCGTTAAAACCATTCTTAGACACCTACTGGATCGGCTAATTGTAAAGTTGAAAACTCTTGCAGGAGCAACTCTTACTCGCAGAGAGTATCGGGATCCAACTATCTCATAGAATGTATGCAATCTCATTGCAAATTTCAACACTTGAAATACCTAATATTTGTTTTTACCCCTATCAACTTATGACTTTAACTATGGTCAACAAATTATAAGCGCTAGCCAAGTTCAACCCGTCATTTCTGTTAGTGATATATGCCTAGAGGCCATTATTGTATCATACTGGTTTGTATATTACTTAATGGAAGCTTGGGATATACACGGATATAGTAACAGTCTTGCTCGAAATTGTAGTATGCTACATGGTTTGTTTGTACCTCAATATGTGCATGTGTTTTTAGCATATCGCTTATACATATTGGTAGAGCCCTTAAGATATTTGCTTGACGACTAGCATTGTGATGGCAGTCACACTGGTGGAGGCTGGGTATCTATAAGCACATCCTTATACAGGTCCCTAGTCGTAGGATTATCGAGACGGGGCATCGATACCTATCGTCGGTTAGTGTATACACTTCTCATCCCAATAGGGGAGACGGTCTGTCCCACAGCCATTAGTATGCCGTACTTGAGATTGTATGCAGGTGGTCATTGGGTTATGAGTTCACTGGACAGGACCCGTAGGGGACTACTGGTGGGTATTATACGTATCGTCGAGTAGCAGTTACCAGGTGACATGAGTACAGCATAGTCTATTGACTTGACACTGCTACTTCGCCTCGAGTGTGTTCCCACCGTTCTTAGATTACTACCCTAACACAGCTCAAAAGATTCGTGCAAACAGGTAGTAATTGGGTACAGTCCTGAAGCACTTAGAGGAAGTGGCAGTTAGATAGGATTCATCTCTCCCGGTATTGGGGGTTGATATCGCGCTGTGTTCGGAAAGCCATTACACAAAGTCCTTGGCCAAGGAAAGGGAGATTTACTGGTAGGTACTCCAGTAGTTTCTCAGGGTGTTTTGGGCTACACTCCGGCATGACTTATTGCGCTGTTAGGGGTCTGATGGCTACCGCCCCTAGGCCCGATATGCAATACTCTTAGACGAACAGACCGGACTATACGGAGATTATCACAGATAGGCTCAGTAGGAATTTGGATGAGTTTTCTTATCGACCTTCTTATCGACAGATACCTGGGTATCCATTATGTGCAGCTAGTACCGCAGACGTGCTTGTGGTTAAACCCACTGCCAGCGTAGTGTCGAGTCTTTAGAGTCCCATATAGAGGGTTTCCCTGCATCGGGCAAAAGATGTAGAGGCCGTATGGTTTTATAGCAGGTCTTCGATCACATACGTGTACTAGTGCACGTATGATGTTCTGGGGAATAATACTACTGGGCTTTGGTTTAAGCTGGATCCTAGTATTATATTGATGGATTATTTTCGTCTCTTTGTATTCTTATTTTTCAGAATACGGATACGGGTATGTATATACGGATGAGAGGCATTCTTGTAATTTACTTAAGATTGTTTCTAGAAGAAGACCCCTCATATTTTTATTAACCATTTAGATTAAATGGTTATGAGGTGGAGTTTTGCATTAAGTGAAGCATGGCTACTTGGTGACTCATGGTGATGACTCACTTAATCACTATTGAAGTATGCTTGATATTTTACAAACATACTAGATATTTTGGTGAGATATTTTTCTTGCTTGAATTATTTGTATGCTTCATATAGTGATAACTCATAGCCATATTCATTAACTTGCTCATTTACAACACTCTCTTTTCTTCAAGCTCCCCTTCCTCTTCCTCTAACTCTAAATCTCTCATGTGTTGAGAATCCTAGGGCTATTAGAGACATACTAATCTATCCACACTCTCTACATCATCTAGGAAATCTCGTTTAGCAAACTAGATGCCGTAGTTACCTCGGATTTGAGTTTGGATCTCGGACTATAGACTCTCGGGTGGATCGTCTTTGAATGGAGGAGTCCGACGAGGAGGCATCGATCCAAACGATCCTTGGAGCTTATGACGAGGAGAAGGACAGCGACAAGAAGACCCGAAGGACATGGTAATGTGAGGTATAACTTCCTATCCGAGTAGTTAACCACATACAGTTTTGTTAGTTAGGGTTTAGCATCTATCTTGGAGTTCAAGTCGGTGTTGCGACACCCGTAAAAATCGTTTTTTACGTATTCCGCTTTCCCGTGAACCCGCGGGGTGCGCGACATCGACTTACAGTAGTATTAGAGCCTACTAAACTTTAGCTAATAGTTTAAACAACGTGTAAAACTACGAAACCGAAATAACTCCGAAACATCAAAACGTAGATCCAAGTTTCTGTCAAATTTTTCGGAGGCTCTAAAATTTTTTGAAACAATTGCAGAGTGCTCCTTTACTTATGAGATGAACACACAACAAAATCGAGGAAATTCCACCAAACTGTAGCTGGGCACAGAGGCATTTTGGTTGGCCCCACCGATTTTGTGGTGTGGGAATGTGTTGAATTTTGTTCTGTGTTCTTGATGCTTGGATTTAGGGTTTCAGGTGGTGTTTGATTTTGCCAATATTGGTTATCCTTTTAATTCTCTGATGTGGCAATACGGAGTATTTCGAAGTCGCGGATTTAACGTCGTTTAACATGTTTCAGCAGTTATATGTGTTTCGAAACGTCCGCTAATCGATATACGTCGATTAGCGGGGGCTGCACATATTTGTGTTGCTGCTATGATGGTTTGTGTATATGAAATATTGGATCGTCGATGATGAATAGCTGGGGGATGTGAGAAGAGAGTTATCTTTCTTTCATTCGATGTAAATTGTATTGTGATGTAATATTATTTTGCGGGGCACATCCGGGTTGAGGTTGTAGCCACCGTTGTATTATTTCTTTTACTATTTATTGCTCCTTAGATAGACCCAAGGTGGGGTGCAAAAGCTACCAGGTTCTTTGAAGTGCCGAGTGGCCTACTCATTTTACTGGGAGGTTGCTTCACTTCGGAAATTTGGCTGGTAGTTTGTCGCACCTGTAGGGGTCTGGGGTGGGGTTTGGCTATTCATCACGACCGTGGAATCCGTCTTTCGTTACAGGCTTAAACGAAACGCGGAATTCCTAATATATCCAATATGTTCATCTGTGATTTGAAATGCCTATTATTGCGTGAGACGAATGATTATTATATATATGCGATATAGTAGACGTTGCTTATGTTTTGCACCCGCGCTAGTCTAGCCCCCACTCTGGCGTTAGTTAAGTAACCTAATGGTGTTAGATATGGCCCAATAGCGAATGCGGATGGCATAAGCGTACGTGGTATTTTCGTTTCTTTCTGCAATGGTAGGTGTAAATGACAGGACTGCATTATAAGATTAATGCAAAGCAAACAAACCAAAGCTACATCGTTGGAACAATTTTGAAACCACTCGGTTTTTTCTAAACAGAAACTTTTAAATGCGGAGCCTAAACCACTCCTTTAAAAGCTATCAGGTTCCTTTGATTATATCAAGTTCATTAAGTTCACGGTTTTGCCAAAACCATTCGTAGCCCTCCGTCATTTCAGTTGGGTATTCAGTAGTATTCAAGCTATGTATTTTGACCTTCGCCAAGATATAGGGATTGGTAGCTGCTGGATATTCATCTATTGCATAGATAGATGCGTTGGTTTGGGGCAGTCGTACTACCATTTTAGCCTTCGTCATGGGTATGTATGGATGGGTTCAAATTAACCTGGACAATGATGGGCAGAACTTTACATGTGACTTATGATATGTTAACCTTCGTCAAGGTCATAAGAGCATGGGGCAAAAATCCACATCGGGAGTTTCTAAAAAAACTAAAACTTGCTAGTGTTTTATACCATTTGGAGTTTGATAATTTTGGTAGGATTCTTTCAAGATTATCACACAATGATATTTGGATCCCGATCCTACTGTGAGTATCCGCTACTCCTCGGAAGATTTTTCACTAACACAATCAATGCTATAAACCAAGTAGGTGTCTAAAACGGTGTTAGCGGGGCTACGCCTCCAGGGAAAAGAGGTTATGTAATTAAGGAACTTCGCGAAAGCGTTGGAAAACTTCCCTCGAAGTACCAACACCAGCCTGGCCGAAATGTTAAGCAAGTATTGTACAGTGAGATTAATCCTGACTAATTCTTCTTTTATGGTTTAAGGAAGGATTCGAGATATATTGGGAGCCATCCTGTTTAGACAAATTAAAAACCAATCTAAACTTGTAAGAGCATCATGCTGAGTGTTTTTTTCTCTCTCTTCTAATTGCAGTGACCAGGTGACTAAGATTAGGTTACAGCTAGATAATAAAATGACTGAGTTATACTATATTGACTGGAAAAGGTTTGTTCAGATGTCCATTACTTATGACAAGCTGGACCACCTCATTACTACTCAAGCCCCCGCCGTCCCAGGTTCAGATTCCACCGTCGCGGATAATGATATCTGTAAGACTTCGGGAAAAGACAGTGCGAATGCCAAGTGCCAAGTTCCTAGGTTTCATTGACCTCTATTCATGTCTAGCCTTTACCAAAACAATTGTTAATCTAATCTCAAATCGCGGTCAAGACTATCAATAAATTGGTAGCGCGCCCGATTAGGATGTTAACATTTATTTTGTTGAAGTTTATTAACTTTAAAAGATGTAAAAGAAGTTAAGAGATTTTATCATCCATTGATCTACCCTAATCCTACGAACCTGTAAAAACCCTAAACTTTCTGTACAATTTTTTTTCAAAAATACGGAAAGAGATATTTTTTCCTGAGCACAAATTATAAATTTGTTTTGCTTTTTAATAGCAAGAAAGAGCTTGCAGCTCATTGGTAAGACCTTACAATACTTAACCAAAGCACTAGAGTTCAAATCCCATTAGCCACGTTATTTTTAAATTGGTTTTCTTTTAACTTTTTAGAAGCCCAAGAGTCCACACGTGCATAACTCGTAAAAATCAAAAGTCACATATAAAAAAAACTGACCCAGGAGAAAGACCAATCGACAGTGGACACGTGGCGACGAGCCACGGGCCGGCGGCTCAGCCGGCGACGCCGGTTCGGGTGAGTCGGATCGCCTATTTTCCTTCTTGACTCCTGTGTCTTTTGGTCTCCCCATAACCCCTGTCATCTTTAATTTCCCTGCATTATTCCAGAGACTTAAAAATCCAATTAAAACTCTTTTTAATACAAAATTAAATACATTTTTTTCACACCCTTTCATTTACCCTAACACTAATCTTTTCCTATAAATACCACTCCATCTCACACCCCCCTCACTCACAAACTCTGCCCAAACTCTCAAGAAAAATCCCTAAAACTTTTGTGTACAGATGGAGTTAGCGAAGGACGAAGCTCCGACGAATTTCCGACGATGACCCTAGGAGCTCCCGGCGAAGAAACGACGCACCGGCACCTCCTACCACTCTCTCTTCCTCTTTTCTAATCTACAATCCAGTAAGTCCCTCCTCCCTCTTCTCTTTTCTATTCCGAAAACTCGTAATTCTAAAACCCGACGGAAGCAGAGTTAATCCGACTTCCGATTCGATTTTCTTTAAAAAGTTCCAATTTTCTTAAATACAACAATACCAAACTTGCACATCATGACCATTAAACATTAAAAAAAGATATTGAACAAGTTTCATAGCAAAAGAATTCATATTGTAATTTTTATCGCACTTTTTCAGAAAAATACCATATAGTTTAGCTTCGACATAAAAATATCATAATTTCTTACTATACCTTTAGATAGTTCATGATATAATGACCTACCTCCTCACAACACTCATATGTAATATAGCACGATATCTCTTGGGAAACTAGAATACGGAAATACGATTTTTACAAATAAATACCATAAACTACTAAACATTTTTCTATAAGATTATGTATTTAAAACAAATCTTTGCAAATCGCCGCTACAACCCATTTGGGGAACCCGTTCGGGATGGTACGGATTATCGCACATCCTCGTGCTTAGTAGTGTGAGATGCAGACCTCCGCAAGGAGCATACGATCTCGAAAGATTTTAAAATACAAAGAACTTAAGAAAATGAGATTTCTAGAAAAATAATAAATTTAATTATTTTATAAATATATATATATATATGTATCATCAAAATATCTATTTTTGATATAGTATAAATATTCCAACTTTTCTAAATAAAAAAGAATCACTTTACATGAAAATACCATGCAATTCCATACAAGTTCAATACTTTACAAATAAATACCATATATAATGAAAATAGGCTTTATTCACTAGAAATGTCACAATGATAAAATATACATCAATAAAAACTTTAAAGACGATAATAACCTACTTGAGGTGTATTTTGAAAATTATACAAAATTATTTTTACATAAAACCCGCTCAAGTTTTATAAATTACAATAAGGACCGTAGTAAATATAGGTTTAAGCGGGACCAGTCTCTTGAGCCTCAGGGAGCCGAAGATATGAGTGCTTGCCAATTTAAGGTGGACAACTTAAAAAACGGTGTTATCAACACGGTAATCGTCTTTGAAAAAGACACAAATCCAGCCGTCCATGTGCAGCGGTTACCGATAACACCAAAACCTAAATCTGAATTCAATTTCTTTTCTAATTGTCTGACTCAGACTGAGTCTCATTATAATCAACCTGACTTGAATATAATTCAAGTATCCAAACTACCATTTAACATGAATCCATGAATCCATATATTCAATCTGTTCAATCTATATAACTTGACTAAACCGAACCATGGATATATTCCATTTACATGATTCTCCAGTACATCCATTTCCATTTATACGATATCATGTTTTCGGCAAGTCCTCCATTTACAATACACATCTTCCATTTACATTTACAAAAAGTACAAACAACACATTTACAATTCAAACAATACAAACAATACAATCAAGACATCGCGGGGTTTATAAGGGGTAGATTGGTACGGAAGCTGTTAGAAGTGGCATGAGACTGCAACCATAAAGTCACCTAACCTGAATTAAATCGCCGTTGTTCCGGGTTTTCTAACGGAGCCTTGTACTCTATATACCATAGTCTCTGCTCTAGTGAGACTCCTCTGGTATACACTGGCCTCTTCTGTACCAAGCTACAAACAACATCGTTAACACTAAATACAACATTATAAAAATATACTCTTTCTGTCCATTCTACTTCTCTCTCATCTTTGGGACTTACCGAGCGATTGTTCGCTGACGACATTCCTTTCCTTTTTTCTTTGGAATGTTGTCAGGTGGATCGGACCTTCAGGAGATCGAGCCCACCAGCGAGGATTTGGACAAGCTAGCCTTCGACACGGAGCTCTAGATACTTGTACATTTCATTTTAGTACTTTCCATTTCTGTTATGACACTGTTTAGGCATTGCTTTTCATTCCATAGATTTACTTTTCCATGTACTCTAAAAGAATGTTAATAAATAAAGTTGTTGTTCATTACATTTGTCTCTTATGTATATTTCTTTTATATTGCTTAGTTACGCTTAGCATATTTACTTCTGAGTAAATACGTAGCGGCCACGCCGCATCCTCTGCCCGTATACTGGGATGCGGGGCGTGACAGCCAGCAAGTTAGGAATTACTCACGCATGGTTAAGATAGAAGAGAAGATGAAGAAGGAGACCATATTGGAAATGCAGAAAGTAATGTAGAAAGTAAAATACAAAGAACTAAACTAAAGATCTACCTTTTTATTAATCAACTATCATTTACAAATCCGTCGAATTTAGAGTACAAGAACCTGTTCATATCAGATTTTTGCATTTTCATACCGCCCAATTTTTATCACATTGCATATCGGTAGATACTCTTGAGCCGTGTTTGCTAGTCAATTGCAGGATACAGGTTCCCGGTTCTCAAAACGGAGAAATTCATGAAAAACACGACAAAATCCGGTTCCTGCCAACCACAGATAAAACACGGTCTCCGCTCTTCATCCGTATGTTGCCAGATACCAGCTTAGGAAGACAAAGTGTCAACTCAATATCATTCTCATGCACAAGGCTCAATAGTTGCACAAAATCCAAGAGATCTACGCGGAGCTCGAGGCAATCATCCACAAAAAAGTCCACCTTTGCTCAATAGAAATTCTGGAAGAAATGGGAGAGATTTTTCAGAAAATATACACAGCAGACAAGAGGGGACAGAAGACCAGGGAGGTACAATGAAGCCCACACCCTAACACCACCATAGGGGCACGGATCCGCGGCCATAGGGGGGTCTAGGCGGCGGATCCGCGGCCGTACAGTCAGGTCAGAGCATGGGCTTTTGGGGGCAGTTTGGTCATTGTATCAGGGTTCTGGTGGTTGCCCTAGGGTTTCATTTCTTGGCCTATAAATAGCCCAGAATTTTGTGAAGAAGGGGTCCAATTTTGTATTCTCATTTTTTGCCTAGTTTTAGTCTTGTTCTTCTTCCTCTTCTCACCTCTTCTCCAATCAAACTTGTAGTGAGCTTTTGAGTGAAGAGTGATGAATAAAGAAGACCAATTTTTTTTTATCATGCTTGTCTCTTTCTTTTACTTGTTGTAATGTATTGTAATTTTAATTGTTATGTAGTTGTTGTTATTTGTTTGATTGTTTCTTTCTTCTCTCTTTTCCTTTATCCTTCATATGACAATGATACTTACGCTCGATCCTCGCCAAGGTGAGGTCGCAAATAGTTAGTCGTATTCTTCTAATCTCCTTCTTTCTATCTTCCTCTTTGTTTTGTTTTGTTTTTCCTTATCATGAAGTGTGAGTAGTTTTATACTTGTTAGGGTAGGATAAGGGAAGTTTGAGAGAAGGAAATCTCTCTCACTCTTTCCTTGCCCAACAACTTAAATCGACTCCCGTTAATTGAACCACAATCCGCTCCTTACGGCACCCTATCCTACATGATAGCGGTGATTCCGTAGTGAGACCGGTTGTGGTTGAATTAACCGGAGGTTATGGATAAGAGCCAAGAACGGACGGACAAGCACCAAAAGGAAGGACTATGCGTTGGAAAGCCTAGCTTATACTCGCAAGTACCTTCCTAGTCGTGCTAATCCCCGTTGTTGCCGATTACCGTAACACCGATATTAAGTGGGGCAACGAAAGATGTGGAGACTCCTAACTCAAACTAACCTAATCCTCACCCTAACAAGCTCTCTTTAAATATCAACTTAACACTTAGATAACCTCAACAAAATCTGAACAACCGGACTTAACTCGTTAAAACACTTTGAAAAAGACTCCCATCTCCCTGCGGACGACCCGTACTCAACCGGCTAGCTACAAGCGAAACCGTCTTGATTGCGGTATTTAAACTAGAACTTGAACACGCACGTATCCTATCAATCAAATGGCGCCGTTGCCGGGGAGACGGTAGTTTATTTCTTTGTGTAATTTCGGGTTAATTTGTAAGTATAAAAAAAAACGAAAAAAAAAATATACTTTGTAAAAGAAACCATCTTGTTATTCTTGATTAGTTTTTGTGCAAGTGTGCAGGAAATACGAAGCTCAAGTTCGACGCCAAAGACGTTGGAAATACGGAGTTCAAGTACAGTGCCAAAGACGTGGGAAGATTGACCCACATTTCGCGGCTACACCGCGACGGACAAAACGAAGCATCCGGTCTACTGTACAAATCTGGAGCATATACAGTGAGCATATCAGAATTCCACAGATACAAACAAGAAGAGGACAGCTACAGAAGATCACCAAAATTTTCCAGAAGCCCAAATCTACAGTACTGCCGCGGAAACGCGGCATAAGCAAGCTTAGGCCGCGGTTCCGCGGCCACTTGGTGCCTTTGGACTGCCAACTTTTTTCTGGTGAGTCTCTCTCTTCTCCCCACTCCTCTGAACTCCACTGAATTGTGTTTTCTGCAGGCTTCTTTGCGCAAACTCTTCTCCCCCTTCCAATAAACTGTTCTT
This sequence comes from Agapanthus africanus, assembly GCA_030015575.1. Lineage (NCBI taxonomy): Eukaryota > Viridiplantae > Streptophyta > Magnoliopsida > Asparagales > Amaryllidaceae > Agapanthus > Agapanthus africanus. The sequence continues at coordinate 107,697,338 of JASDDO010000031.1, forward strand.
GTGCAGGATTCTTTGCGCCGCAAATAAAAATTGTTTGCAGTTGATTTGTTACTGTTTTGCATTCTTTAATACGGACTTAAGGGGCTTGAAACCAATCCAGATTGGGTGGGGATTTCATCACCCATCCCAGGACCCCAAAAATCACTAAAGCATATGCATTGTCCATTGTAAATTAAAAAAATACTAGACTTCAGCCCTAAGGACTTCGCGCTCATTAGGAGAAGATAAACCGTGTTTAGAACCTCGCTTAACCGTATATTGATTACGGGGTGTCTAGGAAAGTGTTAAAGACGCAACCGCCGAAAGAGAAAGGGTTATTTAATTAAGGAACTTCGCGAAAGCGTTGGACAACCTCCCCTTATCTCTGCACTTACCTGGCCCCGTGATCGGTGTATTTTTAAGCCTGTTTCTCGACACTGTTTAACTTCGAAAATCAAGTTCAGGAGCAGGTCTAGTAGACCTAGGCGACCGTAGATCTAGGTGTGATTGTGCATATCTTGTTTGTGATTGCTTAAGCCGTATTTCCGTACATACTTCTGTAAATCTCTTTCTAAAAAAAAAAAATCAAAAACTTTTATAAAAACTTGCCCTTTTGTCGCCAAATCCATTTTCACCCACCACCCATCGCCTTTCTCCATTGACGTTTTCTTACCCTCACCTTCTCCGCTTTGACTATACTAAACTCGTTTAGTGTATGTCCGCTCGGACTCGGGACACTAGCGCCCGTCTAGTCCGCGTTACGTTAGTCGCGGCCGACTACGCGATCGACTCCGAAGTCGATACTTCGTCCACTCCTCTTTCACCCCTTCCTTTGCCGGCCAACTCCGACGTTGACCGGAATTCTGTTCATATATCTTCACCTTCACCTTCACCTTCACCAACCTCTTCTTCCGCGATGTCGGGATTTAATCCGAACATCTCTTTGACCACCACTGGATTGGCTCCACCTCCTATGGAGACCAATCTTCCACCACCTCCGCCTGTTGTAGCGCCGGATCGTTTCTACCCCACCCGTTCTGCACTTCCCACCTGCCTTTCTCTTCCTCCGGCCAATGGGGACAACTTTGAAATTAAGCCCCATTTCATCAACATGCTTCCACGTTTTCATGGGCTTGAAACTGAAGATGCCTATATCTTCATCAATAAATTTCAAAATGTCTGTGCCATGATGAAAACCACCCAGCTGTCGGACGATGCTATACGTCTACGGGTCATTCCGTTCACTTTATGCGATCTTGCTGAAAAATGGCTGTATAGCACCGCTTCCCACTCAATCACCAGCTGGGACGAGTTTGTCAAAGCGTTTCTAAAAAAATTCTATCCAAATCATAAGACCGCAAGAATTCGAAATGAAATCAACCAATTCTCTCAGCTTCCTTCTGAACCCTTCTGGAAGTGCTTTGACCGGTACAAAGACCTTCTTGTTCAGTGTCCTCACCACGGTATAGAGAAATGGCAACTCTGCCAAACCTTGTACGAGGGACTGAACCCAGCAACGAAGCAGTTGCTGGAAACCATCTGTCAGGGCCACATCCTATCAAAATCTGACGAGGAAGCGTGGAAGTTCTTTGACGATCTTGCGGAGCAAACGCTACAGTGGGAGAGCACCAGACCGACTTCTTCTTCTTCTAACTCCACTTCTACCGGTCAGTCTAGGGTAGGAATCCACCTAATTGACGTCTCTATTGCGATGAAAGCTGAAATGGCTGCGATAACACGAAAGCTTGAAGCAATAGAAAGCAAATTTTCTGCTCCTGCTCCTGCCCCTGTTCTCCCCCTTCGTACCATCTGCGCTTGTTGTTCCGATCCTTCCCACTTGACTGAAGAGTGTCCTTACAACCCACCCTCGCAAGGACAGGATCAGGTTAATGCTGCCTTCCAGCAGAGACCGAGGAATGATCCATACTCTTCCACCTACAATCCCGGTTGGAGGAACCACCCCAATTTCTCCTGGAATCAGAATCAGAATCAATTCCAAGGCAACAATTTCCAAAGGGCCCCTCCACCGCAACAACAAGCGCAACAACAAACTCAACACCAATATCAGCAGCCCTTCCAACCCCAACCTTTCCAAAACCAGACGAACAACTTTGCACCAAACAATTCTTTTCCACCAAATAACAACTTTGTTCCGTCAAACACTGATAAGGTTTCCTCGCTCGAGCGAAGTCTGGAGGCGTTTGTTAAACAATCGACTCAATCCACCGCCAACATCCAGTCTTCGATCCAATCTTTAGTGCAACACACCGCCGCACATGGGCAGAGCATCAAGACCATCGAGGCCCAGATTGCACAGCTGAACGCGGCCTTGAGCGAGCGAGAGAAGGGGAAGCTCCCGTCCCAGCCACTTCCAAATCCCGGTCACCCACATAATGCACATGTTGCTCTTGAACAACAAAACCATAATGTGAGTGCCGTGACTACGCTGAGATCGGGAAGGATGCTGCAAAACAACATTGGCAAGCGAATCATCGATGACACCCCGGCCGCCGCTTCTTCTTCTTCTCCTTCGTCTTCCGAGCCTATTCTCCGTTCTTCACAAGGCTCCCCTTCCTCTTCTTCTGCTCTGAACGGACCAACTTCTCACTCCACGAAAACACCTATTCTGGGATCCGTTCCGACTCCAAAATCTCCTCCTCCAGCATTAGACTCAACCAATTTTCAAAATGTTCCATTTCCAAAGCGGTTGAGGTCTAACAAACAAAATCCTCAAATGGAGAAGATTCTGGAGTTATTCAAGCAAGTTAACATTAATATTCCTCTTTTAGATGCTGTCCAACAAGTCCCGTCCTACACGAAAATCTTAAAGGACTTGTGCACGAAAAAGAGGAAGTCTCAGGTACCAAAGAAAGTTTTCTTGGCTAGTGCTGTGAGTGATGCCCTTACCCAATCTTTACCACAAAAACGGAAGGACCCTGGCTGTCCTATGATTTCAATTACCATTGGGGATAAGAACATCAACCGCGCACTATTAGATCTTGGTGCCAGTGTTAACTTGCTTCCATATTCAGTATACGAGCAATTAGGCGTCGGAGAGTTGAAACCCACACACTGCACTCTCCAAATGGCCGACCGATCGATCACCCACCCTAGGGGTGAGCTAGAGGATGTGTTAATAAAAGTCGGGGACTTCATATTCCCCGTTGAATTTATTGTATTAGATACACAGCCTGTAGCTAACCCCCGGAATCAAATTCCGGTGATACTCGGTCGCCCATTTCTTGCAACCTCAAATGCTGTGATCAATTGTCGCAACGGTTCGATGAACCTCTCTTTTGGAAATATGACGATTGAACTCAACATTTTTAGGTTGGGGAATCAGCCCGCCGAACCTAATGCTCATATACTGGACGTTTGCTCAATCCAGGAGATCACACCAGAAGAGTGTGAATTCGAGGAGTTTCTGTTTGACCACGATAATCTTGACGCCACTAGTGCGTTTCTCTTCGAATCTGCTGCTGTTTCTGCGCCCGATAATGAATACGAGTGTTTCACGTTCTCGAACGATCTTAGCCGCGCACAACCCGAGTTCGAATCTTTCGACTTTCCGGATGAGTTACCTAAACCATCCGACTCGGTTGCCTACACTCATTTTGAACCTTTGCTGGAATCCTTTGAGTTCGAGACCTTTGCACCAGTCTTGCCTTCCATCGTTTCACCTCGCTCGAACTCAAGCCGTTGCCGTCTCACCTTAAGTACGCTTACTTAGGTGAGAACGAGACCCTCCCTGTCATCATTTCGGCTTCTCTAGCTCCCAAGCAAGAGAAAGCCCTTCTCGCGGTCTTGCACAGCAACAGGCAAGCCTTTGGCTGGTCCATAGCGGACATCAAGGGGATTAGTCCCCTGATCGTTAAGCATCACATTCATCTGATGGATGATGCCAAACCAGCCCGGGATCCACAAAGACGTCTTAATCCAGTCATGAAGGAGGCTGTGAAGAAGGAGATCGTCAAATGTCTAGATAGTGGTATCATTTACCCTATCTCTGATAGCCAGTGGGTTAGCCCCATTCATGTTGTCCCCAAGAAGTCGGGCATCACGGTCATAACCAACGAGGCGAATGAGTTAATCCCTACTCGCACCCAAACTGGGTGGCGAGTTTGCATTGATTACAGAAAACTCAACGCCGCTACGCGGAAAGACCACTTTCCGCTACCCTTCATTGACCAGATGCTTGAACGATTGGCCGGACATGAGTACTATTGCTTTCTAGATGGCTACTCTGGCTACAATCAAATTCCCATCGCCGAAAAAGACAAGGACAAGACCACTTTCACTTGTCCTTTCGGCACGTTTGCATATCGACGCATGCCCTTTGGGTTATGCAATGCGCCCGCTACCTTCCAGCGGTGTATGATGGGAATTTTCTCTGACATGGTGGAAAAATTTTTGGAGATTTTCTTGGATGACTTCTCCATCTTCGGCGACTCCTTTGACGAGTGTTTGCTGCATCTTGACGCTGTCCTTACCCGATGTAAGGACAAGAATCTCACTTTGAACTGGGAGAAATGCCACTTCATGGTACGCGAAGGTATTGTCTTAGGACATATCATCTCGCAAAATGTCATAGAGGTTGACAGAGCAAAGATTGAGGTCATTTCCAATCTGCCTCCTCCCCGATGCGTCAGAGATATCCATGCCTTCCTTGGCCATGCCGGTTTCTATAGACGGTTTATCAAGGACTTTAGCAAGATTGCTAGGCCCTTGACGCTTTTGCTGGCCAAGGACACGCCTTTCGACTTCGACTCGAGCTGTGTGACTGCATTCGAGTCACTGAAACGCTCACTCACTTCTGCTCCCGTTCTCTCTTCTCCTGACTGGACGCACCCATTCGAGATTATGTGCGATGCATCCGACTTTGCCATCGGTGCTGTCCTTGGACAGCACATCAACAAGATGCCGCACGTAATCTATTACGCGAGCCGGACCCTGAACGACGCCCAACTGAACTATACAACAACTGAGAAGGAATTCTTAGCTGTTGTATTTGCTTTAGAAAAGTTCAGGCCCTACCTCATCGGCTCTCCAGTCATTGTCTACACGGACCATTCAGCTCTGCGCCATCTTTTTGCGAAGAAAGATGCCAAGTCTCGGTTAATACGTTGGATCCTCTTGCTTCAAGAGTTTGACCTTGTCATTAAGGACAAACGAGGATGTAAAAACGTAGTTGCCGACCATCTATCACGACTTCCTTCTTCGCCTTCGCTTCCAATTCCGATTAATGACGTTTTCCCGGATGAACAACTCTTGACAGTATCGTGCGAACCCTGGTTCGCAGATATTGTGAACTATCTGGCCACGGGATTACTACCGACCGAATGGTCGAGTCAGGACAGACTTCGCTTCTTATCCCAAGTAAAACACTTTTACTGGGACGAACCCTACTTGTTCAAGTACTGTCCCGACCAGATTATTCGTCGGTGTGTCCCCGATGAGGAATTCAAGAGTGTGCTGTCATTTTGCCACGATCAAGCGTGTGGCGGGCATTTTGGGCCCAGAAAGACAGCTGAGAAGATCTTGCAATGTGGTTTCTACTGGCCACAACTTTTCAAAGACGCTCACGAATATTGCAAGACTTGCTCCCGGTGCCAACACATGGGCCGGATATCCCGGAGGAACGAGATGCCGCTCCAACCGATCTTGGTTGTGGAGATTTTCGATGTTTGGGGGATAGACTTCATGGGGCCGTTTCCCAGCTCTTTTGGGAACTTGTACATCCTTCTAGCTGTTGATTACGTCTCTAAATGGGTCGAGGCTGTGCCCAGCCGGACTAACGACAACAAGGTTGTCGTTAGGTTCCCTAAAGAAAACATTTTCTCACGGTTTGGGCACCCCCGAGCGATCATTAGTGACAATGGAAGTCATTTCTGCAACAAAACCTTCGAGGCCTTGATGCGGAAATACACCATAAATCATAAGCTTTCTACGCCCTACCACCCCCAAACCTGCGGGCAGGCCGAAGTTTCAAATCGGCAAATCAAGCAGATACTGGAGAAGACGGTTTCCAAGAACCGTAAGGATTGGTCTCTGAAACTCACTGATGCCCTTTGGGCATTTAGAACCGCTTATAAGACCGACCTTGGCATATCTCCCTATCGGCTTGTGTACGGAAAAGCCTGCCACCTTCCTGTCGAAATCGAGCATCGCGCATTTTGGGCGATTAAGGAGCTGAATCTGTCTCTTGAGGACGCGGGCAGCCATCGGTAGCTGCAGCTGAACGAACTATGCGAGCTTAGGGATGAGGCTTACGACAACGCGGTTGTCGTTAAGAATCGAACGAAGGTGTTTCACGATAAACACCTTTTGCGCAAAACCTTCATACCTGGTCAGCAGGTACTGCTTTACGACACCCGACTTCACTTCCATCCTGGAAAGCTCAGATCTCGCTGGAAAGGGCCGTATTTTGTGCGGAATGTGTATCCGCAGGGCGCTGTGGATTTGGAGAATCCAAAGGACGGTTCAATTTTCAAAGTGAACGGACACCGCTGCAAACCGTACCTTAGCGCCGAACCAACAGAGAAGCTCCTGTTCATACAGGAGCCGGTTTACCTTGAATGATCTTCCTCTGCCTACCTCCAAACTTCGGTTATCCAGCCAAGAACAGAGGACACTGTTCCAAATAAGTTTGGGGGTATGTATAAACCATTTTGTTTATATTTGTGTATATTCTTTTCCTTTTCTTTAAAAACAAAAAAAAACAAAAACAAAAACACAAACAAATAAAATTTGTATATTGCTAACCGACAATTTTGAACCTTCCAACTACTCTCTTCATGCAACGACAGTGAGGACACTGTCCAGTTTAAGTTTGGGGGTACGCTCGGTACGCATTTCTTACCTTCGCATTCATATGTATATTTTGCATCTGCATATTAAAATCCATAAAATCCATAAAAATCTGAAAATTTTCTAAAAAATATAAAAACTTTTTTGTCAAGTTAGCTTGTGGAAGAACTCTGATTCAACATTCGACGGTTTTTGTTTGAAAAAATAGGAATGACTAGATCTTATGTTTGGATTTTGAAAACCTGAAAGATAACTCTCCTTTGAAGTCAACTATAGCTGATATACGTCTTTACATCACACTACACGTGTCGTAAGATTTTGGGAATTAGATGACAAGTCTTTCATGTTTAAACTTTTAAAACAGATAAATGATTTTCTGAGGATCAAATAGGTTTGTTCTGAAATAAGTAATGTCGAGAATAGTTTATGAAGTAAAGAGAATATGAAGGAATGTTATTGATGCCGTAATTGGAGCTAAGTCTGAAAAATAACCCATCTAAAACTTGATTGGAATGATTACACACCAAACCCACTAAACACGTCTTTTATCCAAAAAAAAAAATATTTGAACTACCGGTTATATCTCCGTTCGTATTAAATCATCTGATTTTCACGACAAACGGTCTTTTGTTTTTGGACCTAGGTAACTTGAGTAATTAAGTCCGCTGGGGTGTTTTTACACCTAATATCCTAAAATCAACTGGTTTGGGTGCATTGGCCCAAAGCTCGCTAAGAAGCCTAGAAAGTCCAGGTTAAAACAAAGTCAAGCAAGTGTTCTCTCCGAGTTAAAATTCCTAACGGTTCTTTGTGTGAGAATAATCTTGATAAAAGACAGGCTTTTAAAAAAAAAATTTAACGGAGATATGAAGGTTTTACTCTTTGATAAAGACTATTGCACGTTCACAGAGGTGTGTATGAAATGAAAACAAGAAAAAGGTGGAGTGAAAAATACGACTTAGTTTCCTGTTAAGGAAGATAGAAATTCTGAAGTTGAAACCTTACTGGAAAACGAAACTTGAAAAATGCTTAACTCGTTATAAAACTTATGTGATCCTTTTAAAATTGTTATCTGGGCTTTATTGTGCGACATGATGACTTTAATCGATCCTTCTGGAACTTAACGACACTATTTGCACCGCACGTAAAGACATATACAATCTGTAGTTAAATAAGAAGCGAGGTGTGAAAAATAAAGGTTCGATGGTCTAGACTTAGGATTATAGAATTGTTATTTTCTAAAACAAAACTTTAAGGTTTGAAGCTTAGTTATTTTACAAAACCAACTTGACCGGATTTTGTGGGTAGTATCCGCTGAAAACCCTTAGGAGACAACACTCCTCTTACTAGGGACACCTAGAGGTTAAACGGCTTGTTGCACATGCTCAGTGCAATCGCGTTCCCTGCGAAAGTGAGGTTAGGAAATTTTTTGTGAATAAATGGGCTTTGCTCGGGACGAGCAAATGATAAGTTTGGGGGTATTTGTTCATATCAGATTTTTGCATTGTCATACCGCCCAATTTTTATCACATTGCATATCGGTAGATACTCTTGAGCCGTGTTTGCTAGTCAATTGCAGGATACAGGTTCCCGGTTCTCAAAACGGAGAAATTCATGAAAAACACGACAAAATCCGGTTCCTGCCAACCACAGATAAAACACGGTCTCCGCTCTTCATCCGTATGTTGCCAGATACCAGCTTAGGAATACAAAGTGTCAACTCAATGTCATTCTCATGCACAAGGCTCAATGGTAGCACAAAATCCAAGAGATCTACGCGGAGCTCGAGGCTATCATCCACAAAAAATTCCACCTTTGCTCAATAGAAATTCTGGAAGAAATGGGAGAGATTTTTCAGAAAATATACACAGCAGACAAGAGGGGACAGAAGACCAGGGAGGTACAATGAAGCCCACACCCTAACACCACCATAGGGGCACGGATCCGCGGCCATAGGGGGGTCTATGCGGCGGATCCGCGGCCGTACAGTCAGGTCAGAGCATGGGCTTTTGGGGGCAGTTTGGTCATTGCATCAGGGTTCTGGTGGTTGCCCTAGGGTTTCATTTCTTGGCCTATAAATAGCCCAGAATTTTGTGAAGAAGGGGTCCAATTTTGTATTCTCATTTTTTGCCTAGTTTTAGTCTTGTTCTTCTTCCTCTTCTCACCTCTTCTCCAATCAAACTTGTAGTGAGCTTTTGAGTGAAGAGTGATGAATAAAGAAGACCAATTTTTTTTTATCATGCTTGTCTCTTTCTTTTACTTGTTGTAATGTATTGTAATTTTAATTGTTAAGTAGTTGTTGTTATTTGTTTGATTGTTTCTTTCTTCTTTCTTTTCCTTTATCCTTCATATGACAATGATACTTACGCTCGATCCTCGCCAAGGTGAGGTCGCAAATAGTTAGTCGTATTCTTCTAATCTCCTTCTTTCTATCTTCCTCTTTGTTTTGTTTTGTTTTTCCTTATCATGAAGTGTGAGTAGTTTTATACTTGTTAGGGTAGGATAAGGGAAGTTTGAGAGAAGGAAATCTCTCTCACTCTTTCCTTGCCCAACAACTTAAATCGACTCCCGTTAATTGAACCACAATCCGCTCCTTACGGCACCCTATCCTACATGATAGCGGTGATTCCGTAGTGAGACCGGTTGTGGTTGAATTAACCGGAGGTTATGGATAAGAGCCAAGAACGGACGGACAAGCACCAAAAGGAAGGACTATGCGTTGGAAAGCCTAGCTTATACTCGCAAGTACCTTCCTAGTCGTGCTAATCCCCGTTGTTGCCGATTACCGTAACACCGATATTAAGTGGGGCAACGAAAGATGTGGAGACTCCTAACTCAAACTAACCTAATCCTCACCCTAACAAGCTCTCTTTAAATATCAACTTAACACTTAGATAACCTCAACAAAATCTGAACAACCGGACTTAACTCGTTAAAACACTTTGAAAAAGACTCCCATCTCCCTGCGGACGACCCGTACTCAACCGGCTAGCTACAAGCGAAACCGTCTTGATTGCGGTATTTAAACTAGAACTTGAATACGCACGTATCCTATCAATCAGAACCCTAGTTTATGCTCCCAATCTCTGTCTCAAAGGAATTAGATGATGCGTCAATTGATCTCCTAGATTCGTGGATCACTGTGGACCTCTTGATCGCTTCGGATAGATAATTTTTCATGTGAAGCACTCGGTCCTATTTATAGTCATAGAAATAGAAAACCCTCGATCTCATGTGTTAGGATTTGTTAATACGATCATACTAAAAAAATCCACATCCAAAAGCCACAGATGGGTCGCGGATCCGCCGCATAAATGGGGGTTTGTCCGCTAAACCGCGGCGGATTGGGGAGATCAAGTGATGAAATTTCTTCTGCTATGTGGTGTTGACACGTGGAGATCTTTGTGATGTCTGGAATTTTTATATCTTCTCTGAGTCTCTGCCATTCATGATTTTACGATTTGCTTTAGTATTTCGGCAGATTTGATTCCCGTCATCTCGGATCTCTTGATCTCCACATCTGAGCTCATATATGCACAATATCTCAATTCATATTGTTAGTAGTATTTGTTATATTTGAGATATTATCCTAACCATTTTATATGATATGATATTTTAAGAATATTGATTAGGGATATTTGATATGACATGCATATTTAAATTACAAAAATAATATATAAATATTATATGCATATATTTTCCTTCATAATATTAAGTATAGTGCTTAAACATATGATAAAGAGTATTTTGCAGATAAACCCACATATATACCATAATTACCATAAACACCTTTAAGTACTTAACAAAAATAAGGAAAATGCAAATGTGCAATATTTTCGACTGAACATGCCATTCCCCGCTTCCTAGTATACGGGCAGAGGACGCGATGAAGCCTCTATGTATTTACTCAGAAGTAAACACGCTGAGTGTATCTAAGCACTATAAGTAAAATGCACAAGAGACAGTGACAATAGATATAATTGAACAACAGCTTTATTTATTAACATTCTTTTTACAATACATATGAAAAGTAAATACATGGAATTGGAAGAAATGCCTAAATATTGGCATAACTGAAATGAAAAATACAGAATGTAAATGTGTACAAGGAATCTAAAGCTCTGGGCCGAAAGCTAGCTGGTCCAAATCCTCACTGGTGGGCTCGATCTCCAGTGAGTCCGAATCACCTGACGACATTCCAGAGAAGAAGAAAAAAATGTCGTCAGCGAACAAATCGCTCAGTAAGTCCCGTAAATAGACAAGAATGGAATAGACAGAATATAGTATATATTGTTATAATGTTGTATTTAGTGTTAACGTTGTTGTTTGTAGCTTGGTACAGAAGAATACCAGTGTATACGAGAGGAGTCCCACTATTCCGGAAACTAAGGTATACGGAGCACAAGGAACCGTTCAGCCACGGTACAATGACAATTGAATTCAGGCTAGGTGTATTATGGTTACAGTCTTGTACCACTTTTAACACCTTCCGTACCAATCTACCCCTTAAACCCCGCGATGTCTTGATGGTATTATTTGTATTGTATGAATTTTATATTGTATATAGATGGATGACTTGCCGAAACCATGATATCAGTAATAGAACGAATATAATGGATGATCATGTAAATGGAATATATCTATGGTTCGGGTCAGTCAATATAGATTGAACATATTGAATACATAGATTCATGGATTCATGTTAAATTGTAGTTTGATACATGAATCATATTCAAGTCAGATTGATTATATCGAGACTCAGTCTAAGTTAGAAAATTATAAAAGAAATTGAATCCTGAATTATGTTTTGGTGCTATCGGTAACTGCGGCACATGGACGGCAGGATTTGTTTCTTTTTCAAAGATAATTACCGTGTTGATAACACCATTTGTTAAGCTGTCTACCTTAAATAGACAAGAACCTATATCTCCGGCTCCCTAAGACTCAATAGACTGGTCCCACTTAAACCTATGTTTACTAGAGTCCTTATTGTAATTTAGTATAACTTGAGGGGGTTTTATGTAAAAATAATTTTGTATAATTTTCAAAATACACTTCAAGTATTTTATTGTCGTCTTTAGAGTTTTCATGGATGTATATTTTATCAATATGACATTTTCTAGTGAATAAAACCTAATTTAATAATATATGGTATTTATTTGTAATATTGGAATTGTATGGTATTTTCTTGTAAATAAGATATTTTTCTTGAATTTTAGAAATGTGGAATATTATAAATAAAAAAATAAATATTTTGATATTAATTACATATATATTTATTTATTAAAAATATAAGTTTTATTTATAATAGAAATCACATTTTCGGAGGAAACCTGTATTTTAAATCTTTCGAGATCGTATGCTCCTTGCGGAAGTCTGCAACTCACTCTACTAGGCCTGAAGATGTGAGATAATCCGCACCATACCGAACGGGTTCACCAAAATGGGTTGTAGAGGCGCAATTACAAAGATTTGTTAAAATACACGTCTTGTAGAAAAATGTTTTAATAGTTGAAGGGAGTTATGTGTAAAGTCGTATTTTCCGAATCTATGTTCCCAAATTCCATCATGCTATGTTAGATATGTGTGTTGTAAGAAGGTAGTTCATTAACTCGTGAGTTTTCTAAGATATAAAGGTATTATAGAGTTTATGTCGGAAACTAAAGTTTGTGGTATTTTAATGTAAAATTGCGATATAAGATGCATATAACAATTTTTTATGATGAAACTTTTAAAGATGTTTATTAATATTTAATGAACAATATATGATGATATGAAGGTATCTTGATTATGAAAAATTATAGTTTCTAAAGAAAACCGAATCGGAGTTTTAGAATAGAGAAAAGAAGAAGAAGTCGGGACTTACTGGATGATTGGCTAGAGGAGAGAAAGAGGAAGAGGTGGAGTTGCCGCTGCGTCATTTCGTCGTCGGAAACTCCTTGAGTTGTCGCCGGAAGTTCGTCGGAGCTTCGCCCTTTTGCTAAGTCCACTTGCACACAAAAGACTTGGGAATTTTCTTGAGAGTTTGGGCAGGGATTTGGGAGTGAGGATGAGTGATTTGAGGGTGGTATTTATAGGAAAAATTAGGGTTTTAGGGTAGTGAAAGGGTGTATTAAAAAATTGTATTAAAATGGATTAAATGTGTGTTTTAATGTGCTCTGTAAATATGCAGGAAAAACAAATAATACAGGAGTTGTAGGGGGAGTCCAAGAGTCACAAGAGATAAAGAAAATTTGGGTTTTGGCCGAGTCAGACCGGCGGCGCCGGCCGAGTCCGCGAGTTCGCCGGCCCGTGTCGAGCGAGTCGGGGCTCATCTTGGTGCCACGTGTCCCTGATGCTTGGTCTAGCCTCGTGAACACGTTTGTTTAGGCTGTGACTCTTGGTTTTATGGGTTATGCACGTGTAGACCTTTAGGCTTCTAAAAGATTAAAAGAAAAATACAATAAAAAGATTATGTGGCTGATGGGATTTGAACTCTGGTGCTTTGATTCTGCAGTGCAAGGTCTTACAGTGAGCTATAAGCTCTTTCTTGCTGTTCAAAAGCAAATCAAATTTATAACTTGTGCTCAGGCTCAAGTACCGCATTCTGTATTTTTGAAAAAAATGGTACAAAAGTTTAGGGCTGTTACAGAACATATGCCCACTTTTGAAGACACAATTTCTTGAAAAAGAAAAAAGTGGGAGCGCAATAGAACTGGAAGAAATTACAGAACCACAAGCTATTACTGAAAGCATGGTGGAACTGTAGGGATGCTGGGCACACGCACAAGGGTCTAGGAGGCATCAACCATGCCCGATTTAAATTTTAGCCGTGCCGAACAACCCAAAGACGGATCTTTAAATTAGAGTTTATGCGAAAACAAGTATGTTAAACACTTTAACACTAAGTGAGAGGGATTACAACCTTTGTAGATCCGGTCATTCACTTCTTAAGCTCCGTGTTAAGGTCCCTTCGCTGCGATTATCGTGTTCCGGACTCTCGAGAGGTTCCACGAAGAGAAAAATACGAGCTAGCTTCTGATCTTCGATAACATAGATGATCTACCTTGAAGTTTCATTAACACAAACTAACACTCACTAAATGAAGTGAACACTCTCATCTATAGGGCAAGGGTAGATGAGGATGATTTAGTAGGATTTTTTCTCTCATTTATAATCTTATTCTCACTCAATTTCATCACTTGGAAAAAAGCTAGAAAGCTTTTTCCATGAAAGAAAGAAGGAAGAACAAGATGAATGAAATAATAGAATCCTTTTGTGATGAATAATGTAAAGAAGATCATGATGAATAATGCAACCATGGTTGCTAAACCTTTGTAGAGAATTAACCAAGGGCTAGGGTTTGGGTTGGGTTAAAGCATGGGTCATTTGAAAATATCTTGCACAAAACAAAACGAAACCTTCTAGAATCATCAAGAAGGAACTAACCCAAAACAAACCCTAACCTTGTTTAATCTCCACTAAACATGTTGCATTAGTTATCATATCATGTTACAATATTATATATCACATATATAATAATTATCGTAACAATATAAAATAATACAATTAACATATATCGCATATATATCAATGTATTACCCGAGTGAGAAAAAGAATCTTTTAGTGAGCTAATATTAATTAATGTAATTTAATATATCATATATTATTATACATTAAATTATCGAATCAACACTTGATTCGACAATCCGGCTATATCGCATATAACCGACTAATATCTCATTTACCGATTCATCGAATCAACACTTGATCCGATGACCCGGCTGATATCAAATATCGCGAGAATAGAATACGGTATCACATATCGCATTATCCTCGGTCCTGCACATATCACATATGTGCCCCTACTCCGTTTTGCCTGAGCCAAGAAACCTCTGTGTAAGACTCTAAAGAATCGTCAATACGCCGGCAGTAGGTGATGATCATATCAAACACCCACAAGCTGCAAGCGGTGAGCTAAACGTAACAGCTACCCAGGTATTGAGCGCTCAGAAGATCAACAAGCAAGCCTGTACATTCTCCTGTGAATCCAATCAGTAACACTCTCGTACAGTCCGGTCTCGTCGTCTGATATGTCGCATATCTCGCCTAGGGGTGGTAAACGTCAGACCCCAGTAGCTTGATAAGTCGTGTCGATATGAGGTCTATAACAGTTCGAGAAACTACTGATAACACTTACCAGTAAATCTCAGCAACCATAGCCAGGGATTTCCAGTTATAGCCAATCGAACACAGCACAACATCAACTCCCTATACCGGGAGAGACGAATCTCCTCCTATCGTTCATTGGCTCCATGTGATTCGGGACTGTACCCAAAAGCCACCTTTTTGCATGCCATCTTAGACGTGGTATGATGGAAATCAAAGCACAGTGGGAATCACACAAGACTCTATGACGATCTCGGGTCAACAGACCACTCTGTACCAGTCTCACCGGAGAACTGCCATCTGACGTGAGGTATAATACCATCTGGGAGTTCTTGGCGAGTCCGTCCAGTGTACCCTGTCTCTACTGAGCACCCGTACACCATCCTTGATGTCAAACACCAATGGATATGGGATCATTCATCGCCCATCAAATGGGTCAAGATGCGTATACGCTAGTCTACTCTGGTGTATCGATGCCCTGTCTCGATACACCCTCGACTAGGAACAGTTATAGGATGTACTCATCGACTACCGTGGCCCCACTAGTACGATCTCATCATAATCCCAGTAGTCGAGTACACATCTTAAGGGCTTTATCAACATGTAACATAGAAATAATCAGAGTACATGTTAAGATAAGAGTAACCAGATAGCGTACTATCATGTCGAGCAAGAAAGTCCTCCCTATATATGTCCTAGCATCCACTACAATATACATCGTATGTACATTAATGGCCTCTAGGGCATACATATAACTAACAATCTCCCACTTGCACTAGGGCCATCTGTTGTGGTATCACATACCCAACAATTAGCTGTGGTCGAAGTATCTCATATTCAACCATCCCATAAAAGTCTCTACTAGGAAAAAGGCCTTTGTGAGTGGATCCGCACTATTGTCCTCTGTGTCTACACTCCTAATCTCGATCTTCCTGAAGATCAACCATCTCCATGATCAGGTGATACTGCCTAAGAATTATATCTGGATATCTGATGGGAAGGTTGTTCCTTGGCTAAAGCCACAACTCCATTGTCACACAATGGTAGGAACGAAGTTCATCTCATGAACTTATATATATCCAGACTGCCTCTTTGGTAGCATCCTTGGTAACGATGTATCTTGCCTTTAATCTTCTAGTAAGTCACGGTATCTAGCTTGGAACTCTTCCAACATACCGTCCCTCCACTGAGGGTAAAGACAATGCCCGCGACTGACATTCAGTCGTCCTTATTACCCTGGAACCTTTCCAGTGATTCTTCCCAGGATCGTTTGATACCATCTCACTACAACTAGTGAGAATCCTAACATCCATTTAGATCTGTATCATAGATATAAAACCTAGGATTTAGGAGGTATCACTTTGATCCTATATAGAGAATCCTTATGATAAGCGGAGATTGACCGATCGTAGCATAGGAAACTCCTTTCCTATCAAGAGTATGTCATCCACGTACTCTACGAGGATCACCACCATACTCTCTACTACCTTTTTTTATATACATGGTTCATCTACCATTTTGATGAAGTCAAACTCTTTGACTAGCACATCAAAACAGATGTTCCAACTCTGCGATGCCTGTTTTATCACATAAAACATCTTGCTCACGTTTCCGGTGCTCCCACAGTCTACGAAGCCCTCTGGCTGTGTACTTATAGACGCACTCTTCCAAATCATCATTTAGAAAAGCAGTCATGACACCCAACCACCAGATATCGTAGTCATGGTATGTAGCAGTGGCAAGTAGGATCTGGATGGACTGAAACATAGCTTCGAAAGTCTCAACTTTTCCATGTACACCAAGTAATCTTCTCAAGATATACTTGCTCCTGATGGGGATTTAACCCTTCAGATAAAGCAACCAAAGTCCATACTTTGTTGGTGTATAAGGATTCCATCTCAGATCGATAAGAATCCAGCCATTCTTACAGAGTCCCACTTCTGATGGCCATCTCGAAACTAGTTGGGTCATCATCTCATGATGCAATCCTCGCTCCCACTGTCATAGAGAAACCGAAGTATCTCTCAGGTGGGTGAGGAACCCTACTAGATCGGCGGAGAGGCTGAGGTTCGTTGGTTACTATTGAATCCTTTGGTTCTACCAAATCATCAGCTGTAGTTTGTATAGCTGGAAATCTTTCCAGTTCTACCTCATGACCACTAATTTCTTCATTATAAATTCCCTTTCACAAAGGTGTCATGCTCAGAAACAAAACATCTTTTGTTCCTCGGTTAGGTAGAAGATATTCCCTTGCTAATGCTTGGGATATCCAACAAACTTCTACAGATCTGACTTTGCCTCGAGCTTGTCCGGATTTCGCTTTTTAGACATAGACCGGACAACCCCAAATCTTAACAAACTTAAGATATGGGCTCTTCCCATTCCATATCATATATGAAGTGGTAGGCAACTGATTTGAATTGAACCATATTCAATAGGTATGCAGCTTCTCAAGTGCATAACTCCCAAAAGGAAATAGGAAACTCAGTAGTACTCATCATAGAGCACACCATATAACATAGGGTGCTATTGCTCCGCCCCGATATAGCATCGTGCTATGGTGTATACGGAGGAGTAATGCTGAGAGAGAATCTCATTCTCCTTTAGAATAGTCCAGGAATTGCGTGCTCAAGTATTCTCCTCCTTGATCTCATCAAAGGACATAATACTTATACCTGTTTTTGGTTCTCTACTTCTAACTTATATTCTGTGAATATCTTAAAAGCTTCGGACTTGTGTTTCAACAGGAACACATGTCTGAATCTTGAGAGATCATCAGAGAATGTAATGAAGTACAAAGAACCGGTCTTGGCATGTGTAGACAGGGGACCTTCATACATCAGCATGTATCAATCCCAAGAGTTCACTAACACTTTCTCTGTTTCCAATAAACAGAGCTATGGTCATCTAATCTTTGTGACATGACCGGCAAGTTTCACAAGATGTAAATTCAAACAAATTTAAATATGCATCTTTATGTAACTTCAGCTAGTCAGGTCGCATTGATATGACCTAATCTACAATGCCTCAAGAAGGATTCGTTCATTTCTGAACTCTTCCTCTTGTGTGTGTTCTGTACATTAAGAACTGTGGTTTGATTTAGAACTTCTATGCTTTTAGATAACGTGCCTGAACCGATCAACTCTTGATATAGGAAATGTTCAAAACATTATTCAACAATACAAAATTATATCCTTCTTTACTAATAAAGAGACTGATATGATTTTGTATATCAGGTTCGGTATCTAATAACATTCGTTCAGAATCAATGTATTCTGGTAATACAGGGTGATAGTGACCAACAGACTTGACTGCAACACTTGCACCGTTTCTATCTCATGAAACTTATCACCCGTTCTCAGTTCTCTACCTTTCAGTAGCCCATGTAACAAATTACATATGTGGGATCCTGATCCAGTATCAAATACCCAGGATGTAAAGGATACTGAGAAACAGTTCTCGGTAATGAACACACCCGAAGAAGATGCATCAGCATGCACTTTCTTCGTTTGGGCGGCACGGGAATTCTAGTAATCCCCTATTTCCTGCTCTGTCTTATAACAATTATAAGTTGGAGCGGGACCAACGTTCCCTAGCGCAGTATAACAAGCGGGTTCGGTCAATACATCCGTATTATTATCTTGATTAAGGCGTGACATGGTCGCTACCTGGAGAGAGAGAGAGAGAGAAGAAAACACTCAGCGTGCGCTTTTATAAGATTAGATTGGTTATCAATTTATCTAATCAGGATGTCTCCCACTGTTTTAGTCAAATCTTCCTTCAAACCCTAAAAGGTAAAACTAGCCGGGATTAATTACACCCTAAAAATTTGCCAATCTTTCAGCCAGGCCAGTGCCGGTACTTTGAGGGAGGTCCCCGTGCTTTCGCACGGACCTAATTAATGTAAACCTCGTTTTCCCAGGGGCGTAACTGTTGCGCCACGGCAGCGCCCCGGCCGTCTATCCGAGGCCAAAATGCGGAATCAAATTTTTCTTAACTTTTAAACTGGCGCTACCGCGGACAATATACCCGGATCGTAACCATTAACCGATACTAGCTAACAAGAGAAAGGGTGAGAGATATACCGAGTGATCCGAGTCCTCCGGTCTTCTCTTCGTCGTCCCGATCTCCCGCGGAAACTCCGGTCGTCGCATCCTTGCCGGAAGGGCACCACATCGTCTTCATCTTTTACGGGCTCCCACCTCAATACCGAGGCAACTCGGGCGCGAAGTTGGATAGCCGACGCGCCCAAGATTTGCCGTAGAATGTGTAGTGCTTTGTCTCTTTGGGGTTATGTTGCCTTGATGGAGGAATGAGGTTGAGAAATGAACTTGGGGATTTTGGTAGCAATGGAAAAATGAGATGGATGATAAATTTCCCGCACCAAATGAAATGAACCTCTCTCATTTTCTTCTCTCTCTTCAAATGAGTGGCCGGCCCCCTTATGGGAATAGGGAGGGAAAAAGAAACAAGAGGGAGGTGAGTGTAGGAGAGCACAAGGGTGACCACAACATAAAGCAAGTCTCACATCAACTCTCATCTCATTTCTAATCTCATCTAATCACAATAAAGCAAAGGAAAAGACTAAGAAAGCATCTCATGATTATGAACCATCATGAAGCCCCACAATTGCAAGAAAACCCCTCTACAAATACCAATTTGTACAATTGCAAATTAGTCCCTCCATCGGAAAAGTCCGGCCGGGAAAGAACAAAGGAAAACCGGCCGGAACGGAATGCAAAGTGGCAACTCCAGAAAACTGGTCCCGTAATAAATTAAAGGAAAACCCCGATACTGTGCATACACACCCGCATCTGTATTCCGACCGGATACAAAAGCAATGAGACAAAATCTATACTGTACTAAACTAGGATCCGGCTTAAACCAAAGCCGGCTAGTAATATCCGTCCGATCCTGATCCGTGCAATATCGCACGTATCAGATCGAACCCTGCCATATATCCACACGGCCACTAGAACAAACCGTCCGATCCTGATCCGTGCAATACCACACGTATCTGATCGGACCCTGCCATATCTCCATACGGTCTCTACAGCGTTTCGCCCGAAAGCTTGAGTAACTGAAAGTGTGGTGGACTCTAAAGACTCATCAATACTATGGCTGTGGATTTAACCACCAGCACGTCAGAGGTATAAGCCAATACGTGACGGGCCACCAGCTATTGACCAAAAGGGACGTCGATGAGCGAACTCATCCTGACACCCTACTGAGCCTGTCAGTGACAATATCCGTACAGTCCGGTCCGTTCGTCTATAAGCATCGCATGGCGGGCCTAGGGGGTTGGTAAAGGTCAGACCCCCAAAAGCGGTATAAGTCGTGTCGGAGCGTAGCCCAGAACACCCTGAGATACTACTGCAATACCTACCAGTAAATCTCCTACCTCGGCCGAGGGCTTTGTGTAATGGCTTTCCTAGACACAGCATGACCTCACCCCCAATACCAGGAGAGACGAACCCCTGCAGATCCGCTCACTGCCTCCATGTGGCTCGGGACTGTACCCAACTAAAACCTGTTTGCACGACTCCTTTGAGCCGTGGTAGGTTAGTAATCAAAGCACAGTGGGAACTCACACGAGACAAATGACGATCTCAGGTCGATGAACTAACCTGTACACATGTCACCAGGGAACTGCTATCTGACATCTGGTATAAGACCAACTAGCATGTTCCCGGCGAGTCCTGTCCGGTGTACTCATAACCCAATGAGCACCTGTATACATCTTAGGTGAACCAACTGACACCAGTGGCTTGTGAGACCGGCCACCGCCCCTCGTCGGGGTCTCGACTGTATACACTAGTCTACTAATGGAGTATCGATGCCCTGTCTCGAAACTCCTACGACTAGGGTCCTTTTAAGGATGTGCTTATAGACCGCCAACTCTCACGTATATGATCTCCATCATACTGCTGGTAGTCAAGCAAGAATCCTAGGGGCTCTATCAACGTGTAATAGCGACATGTCAGGTCACCTAAAGCAGTACACGATGATAAAGATAAACCAGATAGCATACTATCATCTCGAGTAAGACTGTCCTACTGGGACAGGTCCTCCTTCAATCATTGCAATCACGTGCCTGTGATCCAATAATTGACTCTGAGGGCACTATCTCCAACAATTTCTCACTTTCACTCAAGGCTAATTATTGCGATGTCGCATACTCACAGCCCGTGTGATACCGAACACCCAACTCCTCTACTAGTCAGTCTCACAAATCTCGTTTGCGAAACAGTGGCGTTCGAGGAATAGCCTCAGTGAGTGGATCCGCTGTGATGTTTCTTTCTATGTCTCTCTATATCTCAAGTTCGTGGAGAAAGCCATCTCCCGAAAAGAGCAATACCTGTCTTAGAATGTGTCTGGATGTCTGATGGGACCTAGCTCATAAATGAACTCCAAATCCAAACTTCTTAGACTGTATCTTCAACTGAACTTAATCAGTATCCAGCGCCATGCCTCCCTCAGTATTGCCTTGGACCACCTGTCCAAAATACCGCCCTTCGTCAGAAGGAGAAACTATAACTCTGACAGCCACTCTGCCATCCATGTCACCTTGGAAGCCTGGAATGATAACCGTCTCCTAAAGGAGGCTGCCGTTATCAAATTCCTAGAACATTCACTTATGTTCTAAAACTGCTTCCGATTGTTTCTCCACGATTGGATCAAAATCAACTTATTGCACCTACTGCAAGAACAACATCTGGTGTGGTACTTGACATCTCATGATTGACTCAATTGCCTAAGCAAGTGATCTGCCAATCATGCACATCCCTCTCTATTTTAGTCTGTAAGACACCTTTAGAGAGGGTGACTCCATCACCTGCAGGTACACTACCGTGCCAGGAGTCGTCCGTTCTAAATACTCTTAGAATGCTGTCAAAGTACCCAGATTAGGAAACCACCCAAATCTAGATCTAAAACCATAGATCTAGTAACCAGAATGTCTGATATAATATCCAAGTCCTGTGTGGAGAAACCACTGTGTGACAACCAAAGTATAACCGATCGTAGCATAGGAATATCACTTCCTACTCTGTGTATGTCATCAAATACCAGGACATCACACCCTACTACCTTCTTAACAGATATATCCCCTATTCTGATGAAGTCAAACCCATGACTGTCACATCAGAAATAGATAATCTATCTCCGCTATATCTGCTTAAGTCTATGAATAGACATAAGCCACCTGTCCACCAATGCTTCCGCTGCTCCCACTGACTACGACAACCCTCTGGCAGAGTCATATAAACGTACACTTCTAAAGCTAGTTTAGAATGACGCTATACTCATCCTCCTGCCGGGTCTCATACTCTGGAAGAACAGCAATGGCAAGTCTGGGTAAACAAGAACCTCCCTGCCACCGTCCTTGAGCATACCGAAGTACCTCTCGGGTGCCTGAGGTTACCCACTTTATCTGCGGAGTGGCCAATGGAATGTCAAATCAGATTGAATCTTCAGGTTCTTATCAAATCTTCCGTAATCGTTTGCGGTTCTGGAATCACTTCCAGTTCTACCATACTCCCACTACTGTTTTTCTGAAAAAGGTCCATTTTTGTTAAAACTGTGGCGAGTCAAGAACAGTATCACTATTGATCTTCCAGATGGTAGAAAATCAACCCTCGTCATAGCCTGAGTCAACCCACAAACTGCCATTACAGAAACGTGCCTTGAGTTATCCGGAGTCTGGTTTTAAGCATTGTAGGGTTCCTAGGCACTCTTGTGAAGGTTCAAAAGGCATCAAACATTCCCGGATAAAAATTTAGACGTGCCGAACAACCCAAATCCAGGATCTTTGCTAGATTATTAGGTTTAAACATGCAAGATGATAACTTTTATCTAAGTGTGAGGGATTACAACCTTTGTAGTCTGCTCCTTCACTTCACAAGATCCGAGTAGAAGTCCCTTTGCCGCGATCCACGATCTCCCGGGCTCATGAGAGGCTCCACGACTCGAACGATCCATGCTAGCTTGAAGTATTCCAAATCTCCGATGATCTACCTCGAAGTTGCAAAGACTCAAGCTATCTCACTCAAAAGAGATGAACACACTAATCTCATGGGCTAGATGAGATGAGGATGAGAGAGTAGTATTTTTGCTTTCTTTTTAAATCATTTTCTCATATTATTTCATCACATAAAGAAAATCTAGTAAGCTTTCTTCAAGAGAGAAGAAGATGATAATGAAAAAGATAATGAATTATTTTCTTTTGTGATTAATAGAATAAAAGCTATATGATTGATTTGTAAACCATGGTCAAGGATGAGTGGCTAGGATTTAGTAGAGAAATAACTAGAGTTAGGGTCTGGTTGAGTTAAAGAATGTGTCATCCATAATATCTTAAGAATGACAAAAGAATAAAGCTTCTAGAAGGTGCATGAAGCATCCAACCCAATCAAACCCTAACCTCAATTAATCATCCTTAAACATGTTTAACAATTAATCATATCATTTCACAATAATATATATCACATATATATTATATATTTGCAACAAAGGAAATAATACAATTAACATATATCGCATATATATCAATGTATCATCCACTGAGAAAATGAAATAATAAAGCGAGCCAATATTAGATAATGTAATACAATATATCATATATATTATTATACATTAAATCATCGAATCAACACTTGATCCGACGATCCGGCTATATCGAATATTACCGACTAATATATCATGTACCGATTCATCGAATCAACACTTGATCCGATGACCCGGTTCATAACTTAATATCGCGAGAATATAATACGGTATCCCATATCGCATTATTCTCGGTCCTGCACATATCACATATGTGCCTCTACTCCGTTTCACCTGAGCCAAGAAACCTCTGTGTAGGACTCTAAAGAATCGTCAATACGCCGGTAGCAGGTGATGATCATATCAAACAACCACAAGCTGCAAGCGGTCAGCTAAACGTAACAGCCACCCAGGTATTGAGCGATCAGAAGATCAACAAGCTAGCCTGTGCGTTCTCCTGTGAATCCAACCAGTAACACTCCCGTACAGTCCGGTCTGTTCGTCTGATATGTCGCATATAAAGTCTAGGGGTGGTATACGTCAGACCCCAGTAACCGATAAGTCGTGTCGATGTGTGGCTCATAACGGGTCGAGAAACTACTAGTAACACTTACCAGTAAATCTCCATATCAGCCCTGGCCAGGGACTTCCAGTTATAGCCAATCGAACACAGCACAACAACAACTCCCTATACCGGGAGAAACAATCCCCTCCTATCGCTCATTGCCTCCATGTAATTCAGGACTGTACCCAAAAGCCACCGTTTTGCACGCCCTCTTGGACGTGGTAAGGTGGAAATCAAAGCACAGTGGGAATCACACAAGACTCCATGACGATCTCGGGTCTACAGACTACGCTGTACTTGTGTCACCGGAGAACTGCCATCTGACGTTTGGTATATCACCATCTGGGAGTTCTCGGCGAGTCCGTCCAGTGTACCCAGTCTCCACTGAGCACCCGTACACCATCTCTGATGTCTAACACCGATGGATATAGGATCTGTTAGTGTATATGCCCTAGAGGCCATTACTGTATCATACTAGTTTGTATATTACTTAATAGAAGCTTGGGATATTCACCTTGTATATACAATCTTGCTCAAAATAGTGGTATGCTACTTGGTTTGTTTCTACTTCAATGTGTACATGTGTTTATTTTTGTATATCGCCTATACACATTAGTGGAGCCCTTAGGATCTTTGCTTGATTACCAGCGATGTGATGGCCGTCACACTAGTGGGACTGGGTAATCTATAAGCACATCCTTATGCAGGTCCCTGGTCGCAGGACTATCGAGACAGGGCATCGATACTCCGGAGTAGACCAGCGCATGCGCTTCTCATCCCAGTGTGGGAGACGGTCTGTCCCACAGCCGTCAGTACGTCGTACTTGAGATAGTATGTGGGTGCTCGTTAGGTTACGGGTACACTGGACATGACTCGTTGGGAACTGACTAGTTGGTATTATGCCTATCGTCAGTTATCAGTTCCCAGGTGACATGAGTACAGCTTAGTCCGCTGACTTGACTCTGTCACTTCGCCTCGGGTGTGTTCCCACTGTATTTTGATCACTACCCTACCACGGCTCAAAGGAGTCGTGCAAACAGGTAGTGGTTGGGTGCAGTCCCGAAGCACTTGGAGGCAGTGACGGTTAGACAGGATTCGTCTCTCCCGGTATTGGGGGTTGACATCGCGCTGTGTCTAGGAGAGCCATTACACGAGTAGTCCCTGGCCAGGGCAAACGAGATATACTGGTAGGCTTCCAGTGTTATCTCAGGGTGTTTTGTGCTTCGCTCCGGCACGACTTGTACCGCTATTGGGGGACTGACGTTTACCGCCCCCTAGGCCCGCCATGCGATGTATCAGACGAACAGACCGGACTGTACGGAGAATGTCACACTCAGGCTCAGTAGGAGTTCAGATGGGTTTCGCCTCGTCGGTCTTCTTGTCGGCATTACCTGGGGACCGTTACGCACAGCTAGTGCCGCTTGCGGTCTGTGGTTTAACCCACTGCCAGCGTAGTGTCGAGTCTTTAGAGTCCCACACAGAAAGCTTTTCGCCTTTAGGCAAAAGAGTAGAGGTTGCATGGTATTGCGACAGGTCGCATGGTTTTGCGACAGGGTTCGGTCACATCCGTGCACTTGTGCACGTACAGTGTCCGGACAGTTTACACTAGCGGGCTTTGGATTAAGCCAGATCCTAGTGTACCTTATGGGATTGGATTTATCCAGTTTGCATTCGTGTTCCTCGGAACGCGGATGCGGGTGTGTATGCACATTTGACAGGGAGGCACAGACAGCGGATTCACATTAGGGTTGTTGACAGTTGACCGTTGACTTTTTTGACTTTTTGCTCAACCCTAATGAGAATATGATATGTGATTAACTATTATATTAATTAAGTATTATGGTGACTTGGTTGTTGACTTTTGTTGACTTTGTTGACTTGTTGACTTTTGTTGACTTGTTGATTTTGTTGACCGGTTGACTAGGCTTGACTAGTTGACCATCATGATAACCATAGCCATCATTTCATGGCAAAGACTTTTGCTTGCTTCCTCATTTGTGTAAAATGAGTGCATGACATGATATGGTTATGGTTGCTTCAACCATCACATAAGACTTTTTTGATATGATGAGTTATGATTACTTTGGATTATGAGAGGGTGAGAGACAAAAGAGAGCCTCATTCTTTCTTGCTCATTCTCTCTCTTGTTCTTGAGCTCTCTTGCTTTGCTCTCACTCTCATCCTCTTACTCCCTCTCTTGACTCTATGGTTCATATCTCTCATGTGTTGAGAATCAAGAACCATAGATAAAATCCCATTCTAAATCTTCTCTACTCATTCTAGTTCACTAGGTTTAGCAAACCAAGTGAACTAGTTTCTTCAAAGAACGAAGAAGGAGCTAAAGGTTGGAGCTTTCAAGTGGATCTATCTTCGGCGTACGGAGACGACGAGAAGGAGCCATCGGACCACCACCGGAGCTTGAAGACGAAGGAGTTCAAGACAAGCTAGGTATAACCCCCTAACCGAGTAGCTAGAAACTCTTAGTTAGGATGTTAGATAGAAGTTTAACCAAGATCCGGGTTATAGGTCCATGTTACCACCTCCGTAAAAATTGTTATTTACCAAATTCCGCATTCCCGAAAGTACCGGGAGAGGTAGCATGGACTTACAGTGGTATCAGAGCCTAGTTAAACTCTATCTAGCATGTTAGCAAGTAACTAGAAGATCGATCAACGAAAAAGTCCCGAAATGAACCCCGGAATTTTATGTATGTACACCTTTGTTTCAGGGTGGGGCCGCCCTCCCTCCTTCTAATCCGGCCATTTTCGAACCTTTCTTTCCCACCCTTCCATAAGGTACTTCTAAATTCTTGCGATTCCCGGCCCGGTGCGAAGCGTGGTTATGTACATGTTCCGACTCGCCGGTCATTCTAGTGGCATGGCGAGGCGAAGGGATTGGATTTCACCTATGATCAGATCAGTGGGCAACCAATGTGTACTTTTTCGTGTTGTTGTTGTTGACGTTGACTTTCAAGCTCATTTTTGAGTAGGCCGGGATTTTCGGAGCTGCTCCCAGCTCACACTATGGTGGCGGAGGTGCCGCCGTGAAGATCTAGGAGTGTGAGCAGTACGAGCTGAAAGGCTCTCATACTGTTTGGAGGGCAGGGGCATAGATGCCAAACAAACCTGACCCCTATCTATCGTCGTAGAAGCTGTTCCTTTGAAAGATTATGGTTCTCGGGTATCCAATCAATTAATCCTCCAAACCAACTAAACCAGGGAAGCTGAAGCGGAAATGAAATTGTAGGGTGAGGGAAGCTCAAGGAAGGCTTCGCTCGCTCAATTCGCTCTAACGCTCGTTTAGTAGACAGCGAGTGGAGGGCGTAGCAACAGCGCCTTACTACACGAGCTCGTAAGTCAGGAACGAGCCTTGTTTACGAAGCTTCGCTTCCTCGTCTTGCTTGCTTCTGGCGAGGCTTGACGCGCACTATAACATAGGCATTCTGGTATGGTAGGAAGACTCCTTTTAAGGCCATAGGAGCGATAGCGAAGCCAAGCCGTCAAATCAAAAGGCGAGCAGTCCTTATAGCAGTAGCAAACCAAACGGCCAACTTATAGCCCTCTTTTTTCTTATTCTGTTTAGTCGCTACTGAACTACTGAAGTCCCAAAGTCGACCGTTCCATGAGACGTCCTTCACCCCAACGAAATCCTTCTCTTCTCGTTCTGTCTTTCCGTTTCACTTCTAGGCGCAAGAAGTGCAAATAAGCGTACGGTTCGTAAGTAGGAAGTCAAGTTGGATGATCATCACTACAGTAGGCTTTTTTTTTTCAGCCAGACAACACGGGAGATGGCCTGCAGTGATGCATCCACCCATGTGTGGTGGGACGAGTTCCAACCTGAGTCAAGGGGGAGCCTTACCCGGTTGCTTCGGTTCAGACAGAGTTGACTTGACTGCTTTCCTCGAACAACTTGACAAAGATCTTTCTTCTATTCCTTTTATTTTCGGGTGTGGGCTTACGCCAGCAAGAAAACGGATTATATGCAATTGAAATATAGCACGCGTTATGAAAACCAATATCGCGTGCTATATTCAGTCGCGCTCATCCCTTGCTTGTTGGCTCACACAAGTCAGCAAGTCAACTACCTTTGGGATGACTTATCAGGCTCAAACTTTCAGCTACTGGCCTGCTTTCTTATAGCTATAGCTGAAAACCATATACTTAAAGCAAGCAAATCGACTAGTCCTCATACGGGGACCGGGCTGAGGCCATAATGACTATTCGTTTTTGCTCTGCCTGAATATAACCGTCCTATCCTAGATGCCTTTAGTAAGACTTGATCTGATATACGCTTGTACAGAGCGAATCCCGTATATTCTGATAATTGCATCCCGAGGACTTTCTTGATTGGCTAAGTAGAGTAGCGTGGACAAGTTCTTTGATTGAAACGAGGTGTGCGAAGGTGAAATTCCTGAGCACGGGTCATGCCTCAATTTTGTGGGATCAAGTCCAAGCAAGGCGTGAGCGGAAAGGCAAAGGGAAGTACATGGGAGAAGATGCGATCGTGGAAGCCCAGGAAACGGAACCCGCACCCCCTGTCCAATAGCTATACTCCTTTTTTTAAAGAAAAAAAAAAGGCAAAGCGTGGTTCGTGACCATATATAGTGCTTAAAGGGATAGGGGACATAGTGGTGGTATTGTCGCCCGCCCCCATCGCTGGGGTTGGTGCTGGGCCCTGATTACGAACACGAAGTCTCAATCTGGATGTTAAGCTTGAACCCCGGCACATAGATTTCTCAGTCCAAAATTGATTTCCCCCACCCCCTTGGCTTAATGGATAAGATATTTGTATAACCCAACAGTCGAGTGACTAAAGTCCCAACCAATTTGTTCGAATTTCCGAAATCTATGCATACCCTTTCCCTCCATTTCCCCCGCTAACCGGTAAAAACAGGCTGGGGAACACCTTGCTCTGATCTACCCAGCCGTGAGAATTCATATTTCGCATTGTTCGACTCGCTACGGGATAGCGATATTCTCCATGTGTTGAGGGAAAGGCATCTTCACGAACGGGAGGTTCGGGATGGAGATGTGGATAAAGCCGGCAGAATGAAATTAAGGCCCTTCACTTGCAGCCGGTGGTGGGATGAGAGGTGGAGACTGAAATTCTTTTTTGGGGAAGAAAGTTTATTGTGTTTAAAAACCGAGATAGACGATGAGGTTCCTTCTTCTCCAACTTCTTGTCCACCCCTCCCTCCGGTATCAGCTGCCTGACCTTTATTGTTCGTTCGCTCCTGACCCTCCCGTCGAGTTCACAAATGACCTTGCTTCAGCTTTAAGAGGTAGGGCGGAGCCGGTGAGGGAAATCCCGGCGGTAAATCAAACCTCATGATCGGGCTCAACGGGTTCAAAGGTCTTGTCCTTCCGGCCCGCAACAAACACTCACTCGGAAAAGGGCTGGCTAGTTCTGTCATCCGAGCTCTAAATTGTGTAGATATTTTAAACGTGAGGAAATTCCCTGTCGTGAGGGCTTAAAACATCCACTGGGGGCACCATTTCATAACTCGCCCTGGGGAAAGCATACAGCTATCTATAGTGTGTTCTCGTGTTGCGATGAGCTCTCCCCTCTCCCTTACTAAAGAGCGCGTAAACCCCCTCTCCCGGGAAGGAGCGGGAGAAGAAAAGTCGATCGACCTTTTCCAATAATCATTCGGGAATCAATCCAGACATTCAAAAGACTGCCTTATTGGTTGGCGGAGATTGATTCTTTCATCATTCACCCCATCATATCAAAACTCCTACCGGGAGCCTATATAGTGCTTAAAGGGGGCTTGCTTCCTTGTCCAGCACCATAGGTGGGCACTAGCGCACTAGACCGGTAACAGAACGGAAATGTAGGCATAGGTGTGAAGAGAATGCGTGCTGCCCCAGCTCTTCCTATCGTGATGATTTGATCTGGGACAAAAAAGGGACTGGTTCCATTGCTTAAAATCTTTTCTTTTGAAACGGAAGGTGCTTACTCATCAAGTGGCGAAGGGAAGGCTAATCAATCAAATGTTCCGCTCTGATCCTGAAGCTGTGAAGTTTGCTTTGCTGCTCTTTCCAATTCTAATTGAAATCTTGAAATCGATAGCTCGAATCCTAACGTAAGATGAGCACCGACCGATGAAGGGGAATCCGCCGAGTAAGTCAACTAACCAGACCTTAAGCACTCTTTTCATCGAGCTCCCAAGCCTAGTCAGTATTAGCTTGTTAACAGGCATAAGTAACAAATAGATATGACAGTCCTACGCCTTCACTGATAGGGAAAGGGAACAGGCACAAGTATACAAGTGGTGCAGTGCAATAAAGCGTATAACGGTTGGGATACAGAAAAGGTGATTTATGGCATGTTAACTGAAGCCGGACCCGCAAGCGAGGGACACCCCCTTCTTAGACTAGAAAGACTTATTCTGCCTCAAGCGAGCGACAGCCCTCCCTTTCCTGGCTTCTCAGACATAATGCGAATCCGATCCCAATGGCGAGATAACTTGCCAATGGAGCCTGTCACCCTGTAACCGGCACTACCTAGGCGAGCGAGCATGGAGAATCTTTTGACTCCATACTTCTCTCCAAAGGCAACCAGTCCAAAAGGTGAACGAGTGAGCAGAGCTAGCCTGAGGGGATATAGGAGATAAATCCTTTCTGCCCCCATGGACTCTGAATCTCTTAGCAAACTCTAAGGACCCCGTCTTTGAGATAAGAGATTTCATTGGTGATATACTAACCTCTAGACGTTTTAAGATATCGCAATACTCCGCCGCAACTAAGCCATCTGTAATAACAATATCGTGACCCTCATAGTTACGAAATGGACGATCCGCTTTGGGATACACCAACTTCGCTGCAAGCCACACAGTCATGTGATGGCACAGGGAAAAGAGTGGCCACGATGCCAGGTATCCTAACGGTTGCCCCGCATTGAAACGGCGATGTGGTGCATTTCGTCTTTTTATCAAAGGAGGACCAACGATGAAATCATTGGAACCCAAACACACCTCAACAACAGCGGAGCCCCGTAGTTTCCCAAGCATTAGTTGTGCCATGGTATTTAATAATGGCAAAGGCCACCGATCGGTTAAAGAAGGAAAGAGCCGATTCGGTATCGTATAATAAGAAGAGACTGAGACCGTAACCGTACTACCAGCCGTGCTACCGAACTGCTACCAATGCGTCACTCTGTGCTTCCTTCCTTGACCGGACATTGAGCTAGAAAGCATACCATTTATACTTGAACCTGTCACTATGCTTAACACATGCAAGTCGTATGAAAGACGCCTACCGGACTGCAACGGATCTTTCCTCATAGATGTGGGGCCCACTTTATGTCTTGGCTCGCGTGGAATGTCTATATCGATTTGACGTTCATCATGTTTATCATCAAGTAATTGGGGAATATCTAGACCTTTCTTTCGTGGATCATGGGCAGACTTCAATTTGAAATTCGGGAAGGTGCACGCGAACGCTGTAATGTGGGAGGGCAGCCTATCCGTATCCCTTCGCATGGTCGTTCTATCGCGAAGTTGGCAGCGGGAGTGGGAAAGAGCGAGAGCTCGGCTGCGAGTATCTCCCTTTCAGTGACCTGGGACAGGCGACGATTTTCTGAGTTTGCCTTGTTGGCATGCTCCGTGGTCATAGCGCCTTTGATTGAAATTCAATTTGCACCCGTCTCCCTATCAGCGTAGCTCTTTTTGGAACGGTACGAGCAGACCACTTAAGCAGATACCTAGACTTCCATTTTGAACCACCAAGCAAGGTAGTTGTATAGGCGGAATAGAGTATCCGTCATCGGAATCAGAACAAACTGAAGGAAGGAGACAGCACCAGATCCGCTTTAAAGAGAAAGCAAGAACCACTGAAAGAGGCCGTTTCGTATAAGAATTTGACGCCAGCCAGCAAAGCAACTCATGCACCTGGAGCGAGCCACCTGGTGATTGAGGGGCAGTCATATGCTTCTGTGAAAAAATGCTCCTCTCATCGATGTTCCACCGAACTAAGAAGACTTTCTCATTTAGAAAGAATGGCGAAAGAGGCCTCCTTGCATTGCCCAACTAGAGCGAAAAGCCTTATTGCGTTGCGGCATTAATTGCTTTAGGCAACTATACTAGGGATTCGTGGATCTGGACCCATGAGTCAAAAACCCTAAGTCGCTATGGGGTCTTGATGTACTTGGAACAGAGACCGCTTACCTGAGTATGGCGGTTCGGTAGCCGTTCAATGATAGCATGAGATCCTCGCTTCGGTTCCGGGCTAGATAGGGCCATATCCGTTGACGCCGACAAGGGGTTAGCGGATCTGATCAATCTGCACAAGTACGATAAGGTAGCTCGAGAGCAAAGTGAGTTCTCGACTGCATTACTCTTTTCATACCACACTGATGCTCTATGTCATTGAGGGTGCTGATATTGTGACCATGGACTGGTCTACACCTTTTGAGAGTGTAAATGCCTGGCTTGATTTCAAAACCTATCCGCCCCGGGGCATTGGGTCTGCTTTCTATCGCCCTCCTCCTTCGACCGCTTCGTTGCCCTTCTAGGCTGCGTCGACTCGTTGAATACCCGAGTGGAATTGCCCTGGATCAGTCCTATACTAGGTCACAATCAACCCATAACTTCAAATAAAAGACAAAGATCGAAGTCGAGAAGCTCATCGCTCATGCTTCCAACCCGTGCCCCCGGAAAGACTTCGCTGACACACACAATATCTTCGCCACCCTCCCGACTCGCGATCCCCAATGTGGCTTTCCTCATCCCCTCAATCGCCGGGGAGGGCTCGCACAAGGTTTTGTTTGAAGAGAACGTTCACTACGCTTCACTCGTTACGGTCGGGAAAGAATCCATTCTTCCCTCTCTCTCCACTCGCTTCGCTACGTTCACTCGTTGTGTACCATTCAGTGCTTTTTTCAAGCACCAGATCTAGGGCCTAGCGGTCTCAGGTGCTATCTTGCACTTTCATGTACCAAGCAACAAGGATTGTCTTCTGAGTGATTGAACTGACACAAATTAGGAATGCGATAAGACCATTTGCCGAATCGGAGAATCGTCTGCTCGAATTCTGTATAGAAAAACAGAGAGAGCAAGCAATTCTTAACTACCTTACCCGGCACGACCAAACAACGGAGTGAGCGCTAGCGCGATATTGGTTTTCATGGTGCGGTAGCACATCCGTTTTCTTGCGAAAGTTCAAACTACGACGAATTGGCTGCGATGTACTGCTTGTACAAGTCTGGATCTAGTCGCTGCAGATCAGTCGCTGCGATCCATGTATTCTCGGACAGATCTATACAAACTTACCCTTCCACTTTACCAAGAATTTCTGGAAACCACCGGTGATTATAGACATTAACTCGTCTCGAACAATGGCTTCTATCTCTGGCTTTGTCTTCGTCACTGGTGGAAGGCGTAGTGCAGTTTCTTCTTCCTCATCCTCATGATGACCTAGATATGCTGTCAGGTCTTCCACGTTGAAGATGGGACTTCCAGTCTTCTGGTAACTCCAAGAGATAGGCATTGGTTCCCAATCTCTTCAGAATCGTCGAACGGTCCTGCTTTCTTTGAATGCAGCTTGTGAAACGGCAGGGAATCGTTTAGGACGAATTCTGACAAGGACTTGATCTTCCTCCTTGAATTCTACATGTCGCCTGTGTATGTCCGCTTGCTCCTTGTAGTGTTCATTGCTGGCATGAATGAAATTCTTTTACGGACTTCCTCGTGTATTTCCTGTATATGCTTTGCAAAGTCCTGTCCATTTTGGCTAATTCTCACCTGTGATGGAATTCGTAGAAGATCTATCGGCTGACGCGGACTTAGACCTGTTACAACCTCGAAAGGAGATCTTCCTGTAGTTCTGTTTACTGAACAGTTGTACGCGAACTCTGCTTGTGGTAGAATAGAATCCCTCGTTCCAACAAAGTCACGTACTAGGCACCTTAACAGATTTCCAAGACTCCTGTTGACAACCTCAGCCAGTTATAAGACTAAGGCCATCTGTTTGAGGATGAAAGGCGCTTGAAAAGTTCAGTCGAGTTCCCAACTTTGCCCAAAGTGTCTTCAAGAAAGAACTTACGAATTTGACATCTCTGTCGGACACAATTGTTTTAGGAACTCCATGCAACTTCACCATATGTTTGAAGAAGAGATCAGCAATATGCAAAGCATCAGAGGTTTTCCGACAAGGTAGTTGACTTTCGCAAGAAAACGCTCAAAGAACATGTATTGTGAGCCTTTCAAATCTCATTCCTTAACCTAGGGAAATTGAGAAAATGAGAAATGCCAGCCGATGCCTGCTCCACTGTAAATAGACTATTATCTGGCTACTGAAAGACTCTACTCCCCCTATGCATTTCCAGTCTTTCTCCCTGACCCTGGGGTATAATGCGGGCCTTTCTTTCCATCTTTCATTCCTTGATTGGCTAATGCCATGTTAGGGGAGGGATTGAGAGATTCACGGATAAGCCATCCCATCTCGAATGAGATGTCGGAAGGAGGGGTTGAGGGCCTAATATCTGCCTGCCACCCTTGGGGTTTTAGTTTGAGTTTCAGTTCCTGTGGGAGTTGCTTTGCCCTCTTTTTTGCTAAGCCCTGCAAGTTCTGTTACATCCTGCCCAACTGTGGTTAAGATGTCTAGTGCCAGTGGAAGGCCAGTCTTAATATCTCTTTTTTCCTTCTGGCTGTAAGTGAAAAAGCCAGTTAGAGATTTGAAAGATAGTTAGATCAGTAGAGAGAATGTGAAAGCAGAATAGTCAATAGCCCATCACATCTCCCTAGCGCCAGTTGGAGAAAGCTTAATGGAGTTGGAGTGCCAGATATATAGTTTGAACAGTCCTAATAGTTTCCCTCAACCTTTCGTACGAGTTAGAACATCCCTGAAGTCCTGCCCTTTACTTTTACTCTTTATCTTTATCCTTGCCTGCCTTGAGGTTTGAGTTCTCTCGAGTATCAATGGGAGCAGTTTATGAATTCTCAATATCAATAGTAGCTCTTCTTTCTTTATTCCCAGTGTAAGTGTAAGAGTCTTTACTAGTGGCAGTCCTTCTGTCTTCCCCTTTGTAAGCCAGTCTAAGGTAAGGCCTTTTGTCAGCCCTATTGGTTTCTTTTGATTTTGGGAGTTCCAATCTCTTTTATAAGACAGTCAATTGAGAAAATGAGAAATGCCAGCTATATGAGAATGCACTTTCTTGAAAATCTCATTCCTTAACCTAGGGAAATTGAGAAAATGAGAAATGCCAGCTATATGAGATAGATGGAACCGCAAATCGACATGTAGCGCCAAGGGAAATTGAGAAAATGAGAAATGCCAGCTATATGAGATAAGATGTTTCTCATATAGCTGACGACATTAGCACTTCTAGCCTTGACTTGAGTAAATATGAACTACTCCTCCCTTGAAAGAGTCTGGTAGTCTTGACTTGCTGACTTGAAAGAGTCTGGCGGAATAAATGCTCTAAAAAGTGATCCCTAAAGAAGGGTCCGCGGGACCAGGGACGTCGTTCTACTTACTCAATAAGGGCGACAAAAGCCTATGAGACCGTTTTTCGTTAAGAGATGGGGGCTCCCAATGCAAACTTAGATGTTCTTTCAAAGGGTGGTTTGCTCGGGTGTAGCAAGGGTGTTGTTCCTTGAACCGAGTTTGATGTTTTGTTCCGTGTAACGAAATGAATTTCCCGATTGGCTTTGTGTGAAGCGTGCCTGAACAGACTAGTCTACGTTCAGCCAACATTCCTACCTTGCCTCGAGAGCTGGGGAATGTCTCGCCCTTACTGTGATGGTGTGACACAGGCTATTCAATCCTACCAACCGAATGCAATTGAGCCGGTCAGCTGGGGAAAGGAGTTAGCTTGCAGGCTCATTTGCAGGCCGACGTAGGATCACTTGAGTTTTATGGTTTCGATTCAAAAGTCGAGATTGACTTAGTGTTCCGAAAACGACTGGTTTAGGCAGATTGGGGGACGGTAAGCTCGGTCGAAGGGAGAATATGGGTGCCGGTCGAGTGAAAGTACGTGATCGGAGTTCGTCTGGAACGAACTTGACCGAGTGGCAGGGAAGGTTTAACCTAACCGTACGTGTACTGGATCTAAAGGGTTGGGGGCTTAGACCACTGGAACTCTTCTTTTTTAGCTTAAAGATAGGCCTTCTCGAGCCTTTTTAGACGAGGTGCCGGTTCAATTCCGGCTCGTTACAAGGCGTTGGTAATATAGATTCTCTATATACTCTATTTTTCTATACTGGCTCTTGCCCTTTTCTTCAATAGGCCTATCAAGCAATCTCATTCAATCCATAAACAGGTCCCCCCTAGCGTCGGTATTTGACCACTGACTGACCGAACCGACTGATGACACTAAAGCCGTTCCACTCGTGCTTTTGTTAAGAGAAGCACATCGCTCCACTCCCCTTAAAGCACTTTCAGAATCCAAAACCTCTCTTCTTTCTTCCTTCTTTACTTTGCAAATAATCTTGTCAACTGAAAGATAGCCCTCCCCTACGAACGAGTATACAGCAGGAGTCTTCTCCTAATACACGTCTTAATCACTCTTTTACACTGGGCGAAGCATGAGGGAAGACAAGGAAGGGATTTCATCACGACTTTTAGCTGCTTGCCTCCCTAACCCACCCTATTTGAGTAAGGGGGACCAGGTGTTCTCAAAACAATAACTAGAAAATTATTCATTATTCCGTGTTAGGCGAAGCATTAAGGAAGACAGATGAAGACGTTCCGCTTGGGCCTCACGCCGGAGAGTTCCTTCGCGTCACTCCCTTGATTGGCTTAAGAGCGGTACCAAGGGGCGGAGCCTCAATCTATTTTGTCTTTCTAAAATCCTGTGCTGTGAAAACTTCATGTGTTTTTTTGCAGTTTACTCATTGGGGTATTTTGGGATTTTTGGAATATATATTTTCAACCCAGATTTTCCAGAACGAAAATTTTATTTTGGGGTCCCGAAAATCCGTATTTTTGATCGAACTTCTAAAAGACTTAAGCTAACGGGTTTTTCTGTAATGTGATATTTGTATTGAACGTCTACTAATCTCTATATGTCGATTAGTGGGGGTTATACAAATCTGTGATCTGTAATGTGCTGGAATGTGTATATAAATATGTTGGATTGTCGCGGGTGAATAGCCGGGGGTTGTGAGACAAGAGTTTTCTTTTCTTTCAATTCATGTAAATTTGTAAATTGATGTAATAATTATTTGTATGGCCGCACAACCGGGTCGGGGTTGTAGCCGTCATTGTATAATTTCTTTTTACTGTTTTTGCTCCTAGGATAGACCCATGGAGGGGTGCACAAACTACCGGGTATGCCGAAGTGTCGAGTGGCCTACTCATGGAGTTGAGGGAGGTTACTACGCTTCGGGTACTTGGCGGGTAGTTTGCCGCACCCGTAGGGGTCTTGGGTGGGGTATTGGCTATTCACCGCGACCGTGTAATCTGTCTTTCGTTACAGGCTCGTACGAATTACAGATTCCTAGTATATCCAATGTATTTATCTGTGATCTGAAATGTTTATCATTGCAGTATATCGATATATGATATTATTTAGGCGTTGCTTATGTTTTACAGACGCGCTAGCCCAGCCCCCGCTCTGTCGTTAGTTAAGTAACCTAACGGGTAATGACGGGGCCCAGTGGAGAATGCGAATGGCATAAGCGTACGTCATATTTTGGTTGTTTTCTGCAATGATAGGATTAAATGATGGGACGCATTAAAAGAACTAATGCAAGAATTTCACGCATTAAAAGAACTAATGCAAGATAATAAACCAAGTTAAAGTCGTTGGAACACTTTCGAAAAACCACTCGGTTCTTTTCAAAACAAACTTTTAAAATACGGAGTTTGAGCCACTCCTTTTAAAAGCTATCTCGTTCCATCGACCAAATCAAGTTCACTACGTTTACGGTTTTTCCAAAA
The DNA here is from genome assembly GCA_030015575.1 of Agapanthus africanus. NCBI lineage: Eukaryota > Viridiplantae > Streptophyta > Magnoliopsida > Asparagales > Amaryllidaceae > Agapanthus > Agapanthus africanus. The sequence goes on from JASDDO010000031.1 coordinate 107,735,261, forward strand.
CCATTCGTAGCCCTCCGTCGTTTCGTATAAATATTCAATAGTATTCAAGCTGTGTTTGTTGACCTTCGTCAAGGCATAGTGATTGGTAGCTGTTGGGTATTCATATGTAGCATAGATAGATGCGTTGGTTTGGGACACTCGCATTACCTTGTTGACCTTCATCAAGGGTATATACGGGTGGATTCAAATTAACCTGGATAATGACGGGCAGAACTTGACATGTGACTTATGATTTATTGACCTTCGTCAAGGTCATAAGAGCATGGGGCAAAAATCCACATCGGGAGTTTCATAAGTACTGAAACTTGCTAGATTTGCATACCATTTGGAGTATGATGATTCTGGTAGGATTCCTTCAGTTTCGTCACGCGATGATATTTGGATCCCGATCCTACTGTGAGTATATGCTACTCCTCGGGAAATTTCTCGCTAAACGATCAATGCTATAAACCTAGTAGGTGCCTAGAAAGGTGTTAGCGGGGCTACGCCCCCAGGGAAAAGAGGTTCTTTAATTAAGGAACTTCGCGAAAGCGTTGGAAAACCTCCCTCGAAGTACCGACACCAGCCTTGCCGAACGGTTAAGCAAGTATTGTACGGTGAGATTGATCCTGACTAATTCTTCCTTTTTGGTTTTAAGGAGGGATTCGAGAAACAGTGGGAGCCATCCTGTTTAGACAAACTAAAAACCACTCTAAACTTGCAAGAGCATCATGCTGAGTGTTTTCCTCTTCTCTCCAAATTGCAGCGACCAATCAACATGACTGGACTTAAGTTACTCCTAGATAAAAACAAACTGACAGGGCCAAACTATAAAGATTGGCTCAGGAATGTCAAGATAGCAATCACTTACGACAAGCTGGGGTATCTTCTTACCACCAAAGCTCCCCCTGTCCCTGGTCCAACTTCCAGCGTCGCGGATAAGGAAATCCGCAAGACTTGGGAGATTGATAGCGCGAAGGCCAAGTGCCTCCTGCTTGCCTCGATGGACAACGAACATCAGAGGAGGCATGAGAATATGGACATGGAATCCATATTGCTCCATACAAAAGAACTGTATGGAGAGCAATCTCGTATCGCAAGATACGAAGCGTCGAAAAAGTTATTTTCGACAAGAATGGCCGTCGGATCATCAGTAGCCGAGCACATGCTAAAGATGATCGGCTACATTGAGGAGCTCGCGGACCTAGGGATCACATTGGAGAGTGAGCTATATACGGATATAGTTCTCCAGTCCCTTCCTTCCACTTACGCCCAGTTTATACTGAACTTCAACTTACAAGAAAAAGAGGTTGAACTTTCAGAGCTCCTCAACATGCTGAGGAGCGCAGAGGGCACCCTACAGAAAGGTAGGGAAACATCCACTTTGTTTGTAGGAGGATCATCTTCTTCTAGGTCCAAGGCGAAAGCCAAGGGAAAGAAGAAGAAGGCCCCCGCCAAACCAAGGGGCGGTGTTAGTAAAGTGGATACGAAGGGAAAAACAAAAGCAACAAAGTTGGCGGGAAAGCTTGTGGATAAGGAAGAATGCTTCTATTGTCATAAGAAAGGACACTGGAAGAATGATTGCAGGGCCTGGAAGGCCAGAACACAGGAATTGAAGCAGGTTGCAGCTTCAGCTTCAGGTGTGTATGTTATTGAAAACTGTCTTTCAATAAACTCTACTTCCTGGGTATTGGATACCGGATCAGGATCTCATATCTGTAATTCTTTGCAGGCGTTGAGAAACCGTAGTGTTTTGAAAGCAGGTGACATGACCCTCAGAGTTGCGAACGGAGCTAGCATGGATGCTAAAGCCGTGGGGGACTATCACCTGGGAATGTCAGATGGACATGTTTTGGTTTTGCGTAATTGCTTTTTTGTACCCAACGCAACTTGTAATATCATTTCTGTATCTTTAGTTTCTAAAGAAGGTTATGAATTTGTGTTTGTAAGTAATGTTGTAAACATTCACCTTAATCAAGTTTTGATTGGGTCAGGTACATTGAGTAATGGTATATACGTGTTAAACCAACCACAGATTTTTAATGTCCAGAATACACACAAAAGAAAGTCTCCAGAAATAAATCAGACTTTCTTATGGCATTGTAGATTGGGTCACATCAATGAGAGAAGGTTGACGAAGTTACATACAGAAGGGTATTTGAATGCGTTCGAATATCAGTCGTATGCCACTTGTCAATCCTGTCTCAAAGGAAAGATGACAAAGACTCCGTTTACTGGACATGGAGTAAGAGCGAGCGAGCTCTTGGGACTCGTACACAGTGACGTGTGCGGTCCAATGTCTACACATGCACGAAGCGGACATTCTTACTTCATTACTTTTACGGATGACTTCTCAAGGTACGGTTATGTCTTCTTAATGAAACATAAGTCCGAAGCCTTTGGAAAATTCCAGGAGTATAAGAATGAAGTAGAGAAACAGACCGGCAAAAGTATTAAGATTCTAAGATCGGATCGAGGTGGAGAATACTTAAGTGCCGAATTCCTGAACTACTTAAAAGAGAATTGTATTCTCTCTCAGCTTACTCCTCCATACACTCCGCAACATAACGGTGTATCGGAGAGACGAAACCGAACCCTATTGGATATGGTTCGGTCCATGATGAGTAACGCTGAGTTACCGCGATCATTCTGGGCATATGCGCTAGAAGCAGCTGCTTATCTCTTGAACAAGGCTCCCACCAAGACTGTGCCTACCACCCCATATGAGATGTGGACTTGGAAGAAACCCTGTCTTAAGTATCTTAAGGTATGGGGATGTCCAGCTTTTGTAAAAAGCCAGCATGCGGACAAGCTTGAGGCACGTTCAGTACAGTGTAAGTTTGTGGGATACCCAAGGAACTCCAGGGGGTATTTTTTCTATTCCGCTGAGGAACAAAAGGTTTTTGTTTCTCAGCATGCCCGCTTCTTGGAAACTGAGTTTTTGGAAACCCAGATAAGTGGGAGCACAATAGAACTGGAAGAAGTTCCAGAACCACAGACTGTTACTGAAAGCTTAGTGGAACCAGAGGGTTCAACAGAACAGGACATTCCTACGCCGCTCCGCAGGAGTAGTAGGCAGACTCATCCGCCCGAGAGATACTACGGTTTTCTCATAGACGGGGATAGAGAAGATTGCATCATAGATTATGATGAGCCTACTAGCTTCCAGCAGGCCGTTCAGAGCGTTGACTCAGTGAAATGGCTGGATGCAATGCGGACCAAAATGGAGTCCATGAACACCAACAAGGTATGGACGTTGGACATTGCTCCAGACGGGGTAAAACCCGTAGGATGCAAGTGGATCTTCAAAAGGAAGATTGGTGTAGATGGACAGGTTGAGACCTATAAAGCTAGGCTGGTAGCAAAGGGTTTTCGTCAAAGACCTGGCTTGGACTATGACGAAACCTTTTCTCCAGTAGCCATGCTGAAATCCATTCGGATCCTTCTTGCCATTGCTGCCTTCCACGATTATGAGATTTGGCAAATGGACCTAAAGACAGCTTTTCTAAATGGAAATTTAGAGGAGTGTGTCTATATGGACCAGCCAGAGGGTTTCATTCAGAGTGGGAACAGCGGAAAGGTGTGCAAGTTGCTTAAGTCCATCTATGGACTAAAGCAGGCATCGCGGAGTTGGAACATCTGCTTTGATGAGACGGTCAAAGAATTTGGCTTTATCAAAAATCAAGATGAACCATGCATCTATAGTAGATTTGTAGCGAGAACTGTAGTATTCCTCGTTTTATATGTGGATGACATTCTCTTAATAGGAAATGACATTCCTATGCTACAATCTGTCAAGGGGTTCTTGTCACACAGGTTCTCCATGAAAGACCTGGGTGATGCCTCATACATTCTGGGTATCCGGATCTACCGTGACAGATCCAAGAGGATATTAGGACTTTCACTGTCCAGGTACATCGACACCATACTGAAGAGATTCAGTATAGAAGATTCCAAGCGCGGTAACCTACCGTCTTGTCACGGGATCACCCTCTCTAAAGAGATGTCTCCCAACACTGATTTGGAGAGCGATCGCGTGTCTATTATACCCTACGCTTCTGCGGTAGACTCTATAATGTATGCGATGTTGTGTACCAGACCGGATGTAGCTTATGCACTGAGTGTGGTAAGCCGGTATCAGTCAAACCCTGGGGAGAAACAATGGATAGCGGTAAAGAACATTCTCAAGTACCTGAGAAGGACTAATGAGATGTTCTTGGTGTATGGCGGAAAGGACCTCCAAATCGAGGCATTTACTGACTCCAGCTTCCAGAGTGACAAGGATGATTCCAAGTACATGTCGGGTTTTGTCTTTACCCTCAATGGAGGGGCGGTGTGTTGGAAGAGCTCCAAACAAGAAACCGTTGCAGACTCGACGATGGAAGCGGAATACATCGCTGCATCTGATGCCGCAAAAGAAGCTGTCTGGATAAGAAAGTTCTTGAAAGAACTTCAGGTGGTTCCATCCATTGTTGATCCAATACCTCTGTATTGCGACAACAATGGGGCTATAGCTTTAGCGAAGGAACCCAGGTCCCATCAGAGATCCAGGCACATCTTGAGGCGGTATCACCTGATCAGGGAGATCGTAGATCGCCAGGAGATCGAGGTACGGAGAGTCGCTTCAGAAGATAACACTGCAGATCCATTCACCAAGGCCCTTCCCCAGACTCAGTTCGAGCGGCTGATCGAGATGATAGGTCTTCGATACGCCAGTACATGGCCTTAGTGCAAGTGGGAGATTGTTAGTGTATATGCCCTAGAGGCCATTACTGTATCATACTAGTTTGTATATTACTTAATGGAAGCTTGGGATATTCACCTTGTATATACAATCTTGCTCAAAATAGTGGTATGCTACTTGGTTTGTTTCTACTTCAATGTGTACATGTGTTTATTTTTGTATATCGCCTATACACATTAGTGGAGCCCTTAGGATCTTTGCTTGATTACCAGCGATGTGATGGCCGTCACACTAGTGGGGCTGGGTAATCTATAAGCACATCCTTATGCAGGTCCCTGGTCGCAGGACTATCGAGACAGGGCATCGATACTCCGGAGTAGACCAGCGCATGCGCTTCTCATCCCAGTGTGGGAGACGGTCTGTCCCACAGCCGTCAGTACGTCGTACTTGAGATAGTATGCGGGTGCTCATTAGGTTACGGGTACACTGGACAGGACTCGTTGGGAACTGACTAGTTAGTATTATGCCTATCGTCAGTTATCAGTTCCCAGGTGACATGAGTACAGCTTAGTCCGCTGACTTGACACTGTCACTTCGCCTCGGGTGTGTTCCCACTGTATTTTGATCACTACCCTACCACGGCTCAAAGGAGTCGTGCAAACAGGTAGTGGTTGGGTGCAGTCCCGAAGCACTTGGAGGCAGTGACGGTTAGACAGGATTCGTCTCTCCCGGTATTTGTGGTTGACATCGCGCTGTGTCTAGGAGAGCCATTACACGAGTAGTCCCTGGCCAGGGCAAACGAGATATACTGGTAGGCTTCCAGTGTTATCTCAGGGTGTTTTGGGCTTCGCTCCGGCACGACTTGTACCGCTATTGGGGGACTGATGTTTACCGCCCCCTAGGCCCGCCATGCGATGTATCAGACGAACAGACCGGACTGTACGGAGAATGTCACACTCAGGCTCAGTAGGAGTTCAGATGGGTTTCGCCTCGTCGGTCTTCTTGTCGGCATTACCTGTGGACCGTTACGCACAGCTAGTGCCGCTTGCGGTCTGTGGTTTAACCCACTGCCAGCGTAGTGTCGAGTCTTTAGAGTCCCACAAAGAAAGCTTTTCGCCTTTAGGCAAAAGAGTAGAGGTCGCATGGTATTGCGACAGGTCGCATGGTTTTGCGACAGGGTTCGGTCACATCCATGCACTTGTGCACGTACAGTGTCCGGACAGTTTACACTAGCGGGCTTTGGTTTAAGCCAGATCCTAGTGTACCTTATGGGATTGGATTTATCCAGTTTGCATTCGTGTTCCTCGGAACGCGGATGCGGGTGTGTATGCACATTTGACAGGGAGGCACAGACAGCGGATTCTCATTAGGGTTGTTGACAGTTGACCGTTGACTTTTTTGACTTTTTGCTCAACCCTAATGAGAATATGATATGTGATTAACTATTATATTAATTAAGTATTATGGTGACTTGGTTATTGACTTTTGTTGACTTGTTGACTTTTGTTGACTTGTTGATTTTGTTGACCGGTTGACTAGGCTTGACTAGTTGACCATCATGATAACCATAGCCATCATTTCATGGCAAAGACTTTTGCTTGCTTCCTCATTTGTGTAAAATGAGTGCATGACATGATATGGTTATGGTTGCTTCAACCATCACATAAGACTTTTTTGATATGATGAGTTATGATTACTTTGGATTATGAGAGGGTGAGAGACAAAAGAGAGCCTCATTCTTTCTTGCTCATTCTCTCTCTTGTTCTTGAGCTCTCTTGCTTTGCTCTCACTCTCATCCTCTTGCTCCCTCTCTTGACTCTATGGTTCATATCTCTCATGTGTTGAGAATCAAGAACCATAGATAAAATCCCATTCTAAATCTTCTCTACTCATTCTAGTTCACTACGTTTAGCAAACCAAGTGAACTAGTTTCTTCAAAGAACGAAGAAGGAGCTAAAGGTTGGAGCTTTCAAGTGGATCTATCTTCGGCGTACGGAGACGACGAGAAGGAGCCATCGGACCACCACCGGAGCTTGAAGATGAAGGAGTTCAAGACAAGCTAGGTATAACCCCCTAACCGAGTAGCTAGAAACTCTTAGTTAGGATGTTAGATAGAAGTTTAACCAAGATCCGGGTTATAGGTCCATGTTACCACCTCCGTAAAAATTGTTATTTACCAAATTCCGCATTCCCGAAAGTACCGGGAGAGGTAGCATGGACTTACAGGATCATCCATCGCCCATCATATGGGTCAAGATGCGTATACGCTAGTCTACTCTGGTGTATCGATGCCCTGTCTCGATATACCCTCGACTAGGAACAGTTATAGGATGTACTCATCGACTACCGCGGCCCCACTACACTAGTATGATCTCATCATAGTCCCAGTAGTCGAGTACAAATCCTAAGGGCTTTATCAATATGTGAGAGTAAAACAGTAAACCAATACAAGTCAACATGTTAAGATAAAGTGAAACCAAATAGCATACTATCATGACGAGCAAGAAAGTCTTCTCTATATATAACCAAGCATCCATTATAATATACATCATATGTACAACAATGGCCTCTAGGGCATATACATAACTAACAATCTCCCACTTGCACTAAGGCCAGCTGCTGTAGTATCGCATACCTAGCATCCCGAATAATCTCTCAAACTGTATCTGGGGAATAGCCTTCATGATTGGATCCGCGGTGTTGTCCTTCGTATCTACTCTCCTGACCTCGATCTCTCGGCGATCAACTATCTCCCTGATCAGGTGATACCGCCTCAGAATATGTCTGGACTTTTGATGGGACCTGGGTTCCTTGGCTAACGCCACAGCTCCATTGTTATCGCAATACAGAGGTATTGGATGCTCAATGGATGGAACCACACCAAGTTCACTAATGAACTTCTTGATCCAGACAGCCTCTTTGGCAGCATCGTTGGCAGCGATGTATTTAGCCTCCATCGTCGAGTCTGCAACGGTATCCTGTTTGGAACTCTTCCAACATACCGCCCCTCCATTGAGGGTAAAGACAAAACCCGAATGCGACTTAGAGTCGTCCTTATCACTTTGGAAGCTGGAATCGGTAAAGGACTCCACCTGGAGTTCTCCGTTACCATACACCAAGAACATCTCCTTAGTCCTTCGCAAGTACTTGAGAATGTTCTTCACAGCTGTCCAGTGACTCTCTCCAGGATCTGCTTGATACCGACTCACTACACTTAGTGAGTATGCTACATCGGGTCTGGTACATAGCATCGCATACATGATAGAGCCTACTGCCGAAGCATAGGGTATCCCTTGCATGCGAGCTCTCTCCAAATCAGTCTTGGGAGACATCTCTTTGGAGAGAGTGAGTCCAGAGATCGTGGCATGATTCCCACGTTTGGATTCTTCCATACTAAACCTCTTTAGTATGGTGTCAATGTACCTGGATTGGGACAATCCCAGTATCCGTTTAGATCTATCTCTATAGATCATGATTCCCAATATGCAGGAGGCAACACCTAGATCTTTCATTGAGAATCTCTGTGATAAGAAGAACTTGACTGATTGCAGCATAGGAATATCATTTCCTATCAAGAGTATGTCATCCACGTACAATACGAGGAAGACAACCTTACCCTCTGCTACCTTCTTATAGATACAAGGTTCATCTATATTTTTGATGAAGTCAAACTCTTTGACTACAACATCAAAACAGATGTTCCAACTCCGCGATACTTGCTTTAACCCATAAATGGATTTAAGCAGCTTGCACACCTTTCCGCTGCTCCCACTATCTACGAAGCCCTCTGGCTGAGTCATGTAAACACACTCTTCTAAATCACCGTTTAGAAAGGCGGTCTTAACATCCATTTGCCAGATTTCAAAGTCATGGTATGCAGCAATGGCAAGTAAGATCCGGATGGACTTAAGCATAGCCACTGGAGAAAAGGTTTCGTCATAATCCACACCTGGTCGTTGACGAAAATCCTTTGCTACAAGTCTAGCTTTGAAAGTCTCAACTTTTCCATCTACACCAAATTTCTTTTTAAAGATCCACTTGCTCCCAATGGGTTTTACCCCTTCAGGAGCATTTTCCAAAGTCCATACTTTGTTGGTGTACATGGATTCCATCTCAGATCGCATTGCATCCAGCCATTTCACAGAGTCACCACTCGTGATGGCCTGCTCGAAACTAGTCGGTTCATCATCATCCATGATGCAGTCCTCGCTTCCACCATCAATGAGAAAACCGTAGTATCTCTCAGGTGGACGAGAAACCCTACTAGATCGGCGGAGAGGCTGGGGTTCGTCAGGTACTACTGAATCCTCTGGTTCCACTAAATCTTCAGTTGCAGTTTGTGTTTCTGGAACCTCTTCCAGTTCTACCTCAGAGCCACTAATCTCTTTTGCAAGAAATTCCTTTTCTAAAAAGGTAGCATGTTGAGCAATAAACACCTTTTGTTGTTCACTGTGGTAGAAAAAATATCCATTTGAATGTTTAGGATATCCTACAAACTTATATAGAACTGACCGTGCCTCGAGTTTGTCTGGATTTTGCCTTTTGACATAGGCCAGACAACCCCATATCTTAACTCGTTTAAGACATGGTCTCTTCCCACTCCATATCTCATATGGTGTGGTAGGTACAGATTTAGTTGGAACTTGATTCAATAGGTATGCTGCTGTCTCAAGCGCATACCCCCAGAAGGAAATAGGTAACTCAGCTGTACTCATCATAGAGCGCACCATATCTAATAGGGTGCGATTCCTCCGCTCCGATACACCGTTGTGCTGTGGTGTATAAGGAGGAGTAAGCTGAGAGAGAATCCCATTCTCTTTTAGATAATCCAGAAAATCATTGCTCAAGTATTCTCCTCCTCGATCAGATCGAAGGATCTTAATACTTTTGCCCGTTTTTTTTTCTACTTCGTGTTTATATTCTCTGAATTTCTCAAAAGCTTCAGACTTGTGTTTCATCAGGAATAGATGTCCGAATCTAGAGAGATCGTCAGTGAATGTAATGAAGTAGGAAGAACCGTTCCTGGCATGCGTAGACATGGGACCGCTTCAGTAACTCTTTCTCCGTGTCCACTAAACGGAGCTTTGGTCATTTTTCCTTTGAGACATGAATGGCAAGTATCATAAGATGATAATTCGAACGGATTCAAATAACCATCCTTATGTAACTTAGCCAGTCGTGTCGCATTGATATGACCAAGTCTATAATGCCACAAGTAGGATTCGTTCATATCTGAACTTTTCCTCTTGTGTGTGTTTTGTATATTGAGGACTGTATTCTGATTTAGAATGAATATGCCATTATGTAACGAGCCTGATGCAATCAACTTTTGATCTAGGAATATGTTCATAACATTATCCTTTACTACAAAATTATAGCCTTCTTTACTTAATAAAGAAACTGATATAATGTTGCACATCATGTTCGGTATATAATAGCATTCATTTAGAATCAGTGTATTACGACTTGGTAATACAAGGTGATATTCGCCAACTGCTTTGGCTACAATACTTGCACCGTTCCCTACTTGAACGGAATGATCACCTTTTCCTAGTTCTCTACCTTTTCGCAGCCCATGTACCAATTTACATATGTAGGATCCTGATCCGGTATCTAATACCCAGGACGTAGGGTGAACTGAGAAACAGTTCTCAATAACTAACACACCTGAAGAAGATGCATCAACATGCACGTTCTTTTGGGCGGTGTGAGAATCCAGATATTCTCCTGTTTTCGGTTCAGTCTTATAACTCTTATAAGAAAAAACGGGTCCAACTTTCCCTAGCTCAGTACAATAATTGGGTTCAGTCAATACATCCATATTATTATCTTGATTATGGCATGACATGGTCGCTACCTGGAGAGAGAGAGAAGAAAACACTTTTAGCGTTTGCTCTTGCAAGATTAGATTGGTTATTATCTTATCTAATCAGGATGTCTCCCACTGTTTTTATCAAATCTACCTTAAAACCCTAAAAGGTAAGATTAGCCGGGATTAATTACACCCTACAATTTCGTCAATCTTTCAGCCAGATCAGTGTCGGTACTTTGAGGGAGGTTGCCCGTGCTTTTGCACGGACCTAATTAAAGTAAACCTCGTTTTCCCAGAGGCGTAACCCCGTTAACACTTTTCTAGACACCTACTTGATCGGCTAATTGTCCTGTGTAAAACTCTCCCAGGAGTAACACTTACTCGCAGTGGGTATCGGGATCCAACTATCTCATAGGAGGTATGCAATCTCATTGCAAATTTCAACACTTGAAATTCCCGATAATATTTTTCCCCTAGTGTGCCATGACCTTGACAGAGGTCAACAAACCATAGTGCACTAGTCAAGTTCAACCCGTCATTTCTTGATTGAATCAAACCCACTCGTACGACCCTTGACAGAGGTCAACAAGGTCGTACGACTACCCTAATCCAATCACATCACATGCTTTACAGATAATTACTAGTTAGCTACCGCACACTACGCCTTGACAGAGGTCAACAAACGCAGCACGAATAGTAAATAGTCTTTATCTGAAATGACAGAGGGCTACGACAGGTTTTTCAGAAAACCTATTGCGTAATGAACTTGATATCGTCGTAGAATCGAGTGTTTTTGAGGCTTTTCTTAGTTTCGCTAAAGGGGTCACTCCCGGTGAAGGGATCGTCGGCCCTTTCCTCATCGAATAAGGTGCAGGATATATCATATATACCGCTGTGCAAAGCAAAATACTAAAAGCAATCAAAAGACAATCCGAGTTTTGTAGCATCTGCCAGTTTTGCTAAAGGAGTCACTCCCGGTGAAGGGATCTCGGTCCTTTCCTCATCGAATAAGGTGCAGGATATATCATATATATCACTGTGCAAAGCAAAACTGTAGCTACCCTTTTTATAAAGTTTTGATTCTACAACATCTTTAGGTTTCTTTTCTTTTTATTAATCTCATTAATAAAATCCCATCAGTCTTATGCTTCCTAAGCATCACAGAAGAAACGAAAGCAGTAATATTTATATATCAGCATATATATATAGTATAAGCATTCGTCTCAGGAAGTAATATGATCTCATCACAGAACATTGCAGCAGAAGAACATATATGAAATATTGGATATACTAGGACGTCCGTGTTTTCAATACGAGCCTGTATAAAACACGGATTCCACGGTCGCGACGAATAGCCAAACCCACATCCCAAGACCCCTACGAGAGCGGCAAGTAACACTGCCAATTCTAGGGTTAGGAGACCCGGTCTCGACTCCTCGAGATGGCCTCCCACTGGACCCTAGAACCCGGTTACTTGTGCTCCCCTCCTTGGGTCTACCTAATGCGGAAAAGTAAATAATATACACTGGTGACAGCAACCGCAACCTGGAAGTGCCCCAAATAAAAGAATATTACAATACAAATGAATTTTACATGAATGAAAATAAAAACCCTCATCTCACATAAAACCCCCGGCTATTCAGAACGCGACGATCCAATATAACATATCACAGCAACACATAATATCACATATCATCAACGTAAGTAAATATGCGCATCCCAATTGTCGTTGACATATAGCAACGAAACCGGCGATGTCACATATTACACTTACGGTCACAGAAAAGAAAGTGTAAAACTACAACATTTGGAATCCACAATCACTTTAGACATCGTAAATCCGAAATATCACATACTCCGCATTTCATGCCTACCTCTATGAATTCCACATATTGTATCACATTCCAGATAAATAGACAGTATTAAACTTTTCGAACAGATAATCAAACACCCAAAACTTCCCAAAGTGCTCAACTCTTGAGCGGAGTTCAAATAACCCCAGAATATGTCACAGTACCGGTGATCCAGCCGTAGAAGGGTCAAGCCAACGCCTCACATGTGGCACGCCGTACTGCCCCAAACCCGAAGGTTCAAAAGGCAGTTCAAGACGGTCACATAATCGAGTTAAGGTTTGTTGTCTTCTAGAGGGTCCACCGCTTAACTTGTACAATTTTTCTGAAAGATTTAAAACCGAAAAAGATTTCAACACTTGAAAGTTTGCCGTACCGGGAAACAGCGAGTTAATGATATCCGTTCAAATAGTTTAACAGTTTCTAAATATCCGGAAAGAAATACGAACTTAAATATTCCGATCGAATCTACTATTACAAAATAAACCCCAGATTTAAACAATACTGGAATCACTGTTAAAAATATCCAGAAGCATCAACAAGTACCTACGGATATTACCATAAAATCCACGTGTCACAAATCCACTGTTCCGCCGCGGAACCGCCGCGGAACCGCCGCGCAATGCATGCTTACGCCGCGGTTCCGCCGCCGTTTGGACGAATTGGGGGCTCGGGTTTTATGGTAATTCTTAGAATTCCCTGCTGATTTTTTTACATATTTTTAATTCAGAAAAATCCAGAAATTTAAAAAATTTCCAGAGAGGGGTCTAATTTTGCCGTTTCGGGTTCGATCGGAGTTTTAACTTCGTAAACACATCGCCTAATGCTCTAGCTAGTCTCTGATACCACTGTAGGGTTCCTAGGCACTCTTGTGAATGTTCAAAAGGCATCAAACATGCCCGGATAAAAATTTAGACGTGCCGAACAACCCAAAGCCGGGATTTTTGCTAGATTATTAGGTTTAAACATGAAAGATGATAACTTTTATCTAAGTGTGAGAGATTACAACCTTTGTAGTCCGCTCCTTCACTTCACAAGCTCCGAGTAGAAGTCCCTTTGCCGCGATCCACGATCTCCCGGGCTCATGAGAGGCTCCACGACTCGAACGATCCATGCTAGCCTGAAGTATTCCAAATCTCCGATGATCTACCTCGAAGTTGCAAAGACTCAAGCTATCTCACTTAAAAGAGATGAACACACTAATCTCATGGGCTAGATGAGATGAGGATGAGAGAGTAGTATTTTTCCTTTCTTTTTAAATCATTTTCTCATATTATTTCATCACATAAAGGAAATCTAGTAAGCTTTCTTCAAGAGAGAAGAAGATGATAATGAAAAAGATAATGAATTATTTTCTTTTGTGATGAATAGAATAAAAGCTATATGATTGATTTGTAAACCATGGTCAAGGATGAGTGGCTAGGATTTAGTAGAGAAATAACTAGAGTTAGGGTTTAGTTGAGTTAAAGAATGTGTCATCCATAATATCTTAAGAATGACAAAAGAATAAAGCTTCTAGAAGGTGCATGAAGCATCCAACCCAATCAAACCCTAACCTCAATTAATCATCCTTAAACATGTTTAACAATTAATCATATCATGTCACAATAATATATATCACATATATATTATATATTTGCAACAAAGGAAATAATACAATTAACATATATCGCATATATATCAATGTATCATCCATTGAGAAAATGAATTAATAAAGCGAGCCAATATTAGATAATTTAATACAATATATCATATATATTATTATACATAAAATCATCGAATCAACACTTGATCCGACGATCCGGCTATATCGAATATTACCGACTAATATATCATGTACCGATTCATCGAATCAACACTTGATCCGATGACCCGGTTCATAACTTAATATCGCGAGAATATAATACGGTATCCCATATCGCATTATTCTCGGTCCTGCACATATCATATATGTGCCTCTACTACGTTTCGCCTGAGCCAAGAAACCTCTGTGTAGGACTCTAAAGAATCGTCAATACGCCGGTAGCAGGTGATGATCCTATCAAACACCCACAAGCTGCAAGCGGTCAGCTAAACGTAACAGCCACCCAGGTATTGAGCGATCAGAAGATCAACAATCTAGCCTGTGCGTTCTCCTGTGAATCCAACCAGTAACACTCCCGTACAGTCCGGTCTGTTCGTCTGATATATCGCATATCAAGTCTAGGGGTGGTATACGTCAGACCCCAGTAACCGATAAGTCGTGTCGATGTGTGGCTCATAACGGGTCGAGAAACTACTAGTAACACTTACCAGTAAATCTCCATATCAGCCCTGGCCAGGGACTTCCAGTTATAGCCAATCGAACACAGCACAACATCAACTCCATATACCGGGAGAGACGAATCCCCTCCTATCGCTCATTGCCTCCATGTGATTCGGGACTTTACCCAAAAGCCACCATTTTGCACGCCCTCTTGGACGTGGTAAGGTGGAAATCAAAGCACAGTGGGAATCACACAAGACTCCATGACGATCTCGGGTCTACAGACTACCCTGTACCTGTGTCACCGGAGAACTGCCATCTGACGTGTGGTATATCACCATCTGGGAGTTCTCGGCGAGTCCGTCCAGTGTACCCAGTCTCCACTGAGCACCCGTACACCATCTCTGATGTCTAACACCGATGGATATGGGATCATCCATCGCCCATCATATGGGTCAAGATGCGTATACGCTAGTCTACTCTGCTGTATCGATGCCCTGTCTCGATATACCCTCGACTAGGAACAGTTATAGGATGTACTCATCGACTACCGCGGCCCCACTAGTATGATCTCATCATAGTCCCAGTAGTCGAGTACAAATCCTAAGGGCTTTATCAACATGTGAGAGTAAAACAGTAAACCAATACAAGTCAACATGTTAAGATAAAGTGAAACCAAATAGCATACTATCATGACGAGCAAGAAAGTCTTCTCTATATATAACCAAGCATCCATTATAATATACATCATATGTACAACAATGGCCTCTAGGGCATATACATAACTAACAATCATAAGCCGTACAACTCCCCGTACCTTAACAATGTCAAGATATGAACTGTTCTATATCCAATACAGAAACAGAGGCACTGATTTAATTTAAACAGATTCAAATCATGCAGCTGTCTCCAGTGCATGTCAAGTAAATGGAGAGAGGCCGATCAGCGTTACTCAACTTAGGAATGCTTCCAATTATGAGTAACCTGAAAGAGAAGCAAGTTCTCTTAATTATTACTATCAACTGAATACCACACACAAGTATCTACATCTTCGATCTCCTTGAAGAATCCTGATACTTGCAACACTTGGTTCTCTACTTTATTCATATACCTACAACTTCTCAAAACTTGGACCCTGTGTTTCTACGAAACATTTGTCTAAGAACCAGAGAAGTCATAAGTAAACCGAATATAGTACGAGGACCAACCCCTCTGTCCTGATGGACCCTGGACGACATACAATACTCTGTATAAGTCCCTTGAGTCTGATAACTCATTCGCTGTGTGTCGTAGGTTGAAAACTGTACTTATGGTTAAGAAGAATTACACCGCTGTTTAATGCTCCTTATCTAACCATCCACTGATATAGGTAAATGTCATCGACATAACTTCAAAAGGTATATCTCACTCTATAAAAATAGACGTACAGATATATCAATTTGAAATTGGTGCATAACCGCGGATATTCAAAACCAAATATTTGCTGTCCGACAAACAACCCAGGTGACTTCCTCAAATATCACCAATTACAACGAATCCCGATATAATGAGGATGGTCACCTAATTCCCAATAACTTATTCCCACTCATCATCTGTAAAACCATACAGATGTGAGAATCCAACCTGGTAAATACATACCCTGGAGTAAGTGTCTAATCGGGAAATCAGTTTTCTTTTAACAGTACACAGTGAAACTGAAATGTTTCGATGGGGTATGCTGGTATTCCTAGTAATGCCTCTACCATTATCCAGATTCACAACTGTAACCGTATTCTCTTTGCCATCTGTCCAAATCTCTTTATATGTCTTTAGTCATTACCGTCTGCACACCCCTTTAGGCCAAATGGTTTTCTTCCTTTCCTACCGTTCGGCACCAGCCTATGGTTTGGAAGAAGACTATCCAATAAGCATAATGGGTGTACTGTCCTAATCCTAGGAGCACTCGCAATGCGAGAGAGGGTGAAGATAAAAGACAACCGAATAAACCTTATTCCTATTTCTCCTGAACCAGAATCCATCCCCGAACTGGAACAAGTTCCTTTCGAGTTCGTATATAACCATACGATGGAGTATCCAATAAACTGTGGATCTTCGTAGTGATACGGAGTGTCCTGGAGAAATACAAAGGTGATTTAGGATTGGCGAAGAAGTACTAGTTTTGGTCGTGAATAGTAGTCGCAATTTACTTTGCCCTCTTACTAATCCCTTTCTTTGTCTTAACTTAATACCTTCTGCACACCATCGTTATGCCAATTGGTTTTCTTCGTTCCCCACCATTCGGCACCAGCCTAAGATTTGGAAGAAGACTATCCAATTTGCATAATAGGTGTACTATCTCCTAAACCAAGGAGTACCCACATCTATGGAGAAGGTAAAAGGAAAAGACAACTGAATAGTCCTATTCGTTTTCTCCAGAACCGGAAGCCATCCTCGAATTCCTTCGAGTTCGTATATAACCATACGATGGTTTTGTCCAATGGAAGTGGACGTTCGTAGTAATACGGGGTGTCCTAGAGAAAAGAGTAAAAGTAGGAGTGGCAATGAGGTTTGCAACTCTGACAATCCAAAAGCCAGTGTTAAGAAGGTCCGGTCAACTTGGTCACTGAGTCATAGTCCAGGGTCGGGTCAATGGTCGCTGCCAAAGAGAGAGAGAAAAGAAACACTCAGCGTGCACTCTAACCTAGATCAGAATGGTTACCAATTTATCTAATCAGGAAACCTCCCACTGTACCTCAAATTCACCTCCAAACCTGAAAGAAGAATTAGTCGGGGTCACCCGAGGAGTAAACTAACTCATCAGTGGGAATCGGGATCCAACTATCATCGCATGATAACTTGACGGAATCCACTCAAGTCACCACACTCCAGAAGGTATGCGCACGCCTGGCAAGTTTCAGTTCTTTTGAAACTCCCGATGTGTGTTTTTACCCCTAGGACCCAAGTGACCTTGACAATGCCAACAAATCAAAGAGTCCTAGTCAAGTTCTACCCGTCATTATCTTGATTGCGTTAAACCCACCCGTACGAGTCCTTGACAATGCCAACAAGACCGTACGACTGTCCTAACCAATCCACTTATCCATGTGACAGAAAAGCATTACATGGCTACCGAACACTACGCCACGGCAATGCACGACAAACGCAGCACGAATTCTAAGTAATACTAATCTTAAATGACGGAGGGCTACGACTGGTTTTTGGCGAAAAAACTTTAACGTAATGAACTTGATATCGTTGAAGGAACTGGATAACCTTTTAGAAAATATAGTGACGAAAACCTTTACTAAAGAGGTCACTCCCGGTGAAGGGATCTCGGCTCTTTCCCTGTAGAATGAGGTGCAGGATATTCCAACTGAATACCACGATGCAAAGCAAAAGTAATCGGCTATAGTGAAGTTAATGCCCTGACGCAAACTTCTGTCCAAGGGGTCACTCCCGGTGAAGGGATCTCGGCCCTTACCTCGTCGACTGAAGAGCAGGATATTCCAAATGAATACCACGATGCAAAACAAAAGTGAACGTCCTTGCAATAACAGCTTTTTGAAAAATGTTCCAACAACATCAGAATAGGTTTGTTTAGCTTGCATTGATCTGAATCAACGCAGTCCCATCAATTGATCACACCACAAAGAACGAAAATATACTGATGTACGTATATGCCATCCGCATTCGCCACTGGGTCCCGTCATTACCCGTTAGGTTAGCTAACTAACGACAGAGCGAGGACTGGACTAGCGCGGATGTAAAACATATACAACATCTACTAATATATATACCAATATATAATTTTCGCTCAAGGCGTGATAAAATGCAACATCACAGAAATGTACAGCATCACAGAATAATACAGATATCTGGAAGCCCCGGGTTTCACAGAGCCGCTGCTGAAACCCGACGTTCCCCTGGTCGTGTGGATAGCCTGTGCAATGAAAACCTAGACCCCTACGGGCGCGGCAAGTCACCCGCCAAAACCTGAAGCGAGGCAGCCCCTTTCAGCACCGTGAATGGACCACCCAGCACTTCATGGAATCCGGTAACTTGGGCACCCCTCCTGGGTCAACCTGTACCCCCTACGAGTGCGGCGAATAGCCCGCCAATCCTAGAGTGAAGCCCCCTTCGTCTCAATGCCATGAGATGCGGGCCCGTTGCCCTCTAGAACCCGGCTATCCGTGCACCCCTCCGCGGGGTAATCCTAGTACAGAAAGTAAAACTATACATACAACGGGTACATCGACCGCAACCAGGTCGTGCCCCAAAAGAATAATACAAACAGGCAGAGACGGCAGTCCACATGTCGGACGCTCGCCCCGCAATATCAAATGTACATATAAAGCAAAACTGTACAAGAATTGCATCCAGGCTATCCCCCACGACCGATCCGCAACAACACAACATAAACACAGAACATCAACGTGAATGTCACGTTCGCAAATCCGTCTAACCGGGCTATAGCAGTTAGACAGGATTTACCGATCGAGTGACATTCACGGTCGCAGATATAATGTAAATACTGTGAACTAGCAAGTTTAAAATATCCGATCGAACAAAATATACCAAGTAGGCCCCAAAGCATTACTGTAGCTCTTGCAGAAAATCTGGGCCCAAACAAAATATACCAAAACCCTTATTTTCAGCCCAAAAGCCCACTGTAAAAATATGGCGAAGTGATCCCAACTTCCTGCGGCGGAACCTCGGCCAAAGAGGGGTTAAGGCCGCGGTTCTGCGGTCGTACGGAAGAATTGGGTTACCAAATTTTTCCAGTGTTCTTAGGATTCTCTGTACATCATTCTGCAATAACCTGAAAAATTTTTGGACACCAAAACAATTCGACAGTAACTGATGTGAAGGAAAATACGGTTTTTGGGATTTTGGTTCGATCGGGTCTTTAAATATACTAGAGCAAGCTAGACTAGGTTAATGGCGTGGCTCTGATACCATGTTGCGCCACGACAGCGCCCCGGCCGTCTATCCGATGCCAAAATGCGGAATCAAATTTTTCTTAACTTTTAAACTGGCGCTACCGCGGACAATATACCCGGATCGTAACCATTAACCGATACTAGCTAACAAGAGAAAGGGTGAGAGATATACAGAGTGATCCGAGTCCTCCGGTCTTCTCGTCGTCGTCCCGATCTCCCGTGGAAACTCCGGTCGTCGCATCCTTGCCGGAAGGGCACCACATCATCTGCATCTTTTACGGGCTCACATCTCAATACCGAGGCAAGTCGGGCGCGAAGTTGGCTAGCCGACGCGCCCAAGATTTGCTGTAGAATGTGTAGTGCTTTGTCTCTTTGGCGTTATGTTGCCTTGATGGAGGAATGAGGTTGAGAAATGAAATTGGGGATTTTGGTAGCAATGGAAAAATGAGATGGATGATAAATTTCCCGCACCAAATGAAATGAACCTCTCTCATTTTCTCCTCTCTCTTCAAATGAGTGGCCGGCCCCCTTATGGGAATAGGGAGGGAAAAAGAAACAAGAGGGAGGTGAGTGTAGGAGAGTACAAGGGTGACCACAACATAAAGCAAGTCTCACATCAACTCTCATCTCATTTCTAATCTCATCCAATCACAATAAAGCAAAGGAAAAGACTAAGAAAGCATCTCATGATTATGAACCATCCTGAAGCCCCACAATTGCAAGAAAACCCCTCCACAAATACCAATTTGTACAATTGCAAATTAGTCCCTCCATCGGAAAAGTCCGGCCGGGAAAGAACAAAGGAAAACCGGCCGGAACGGAATGCAAACCGGCAACTCCAGAAAACTGGTCCCGTAATAAATTACAGGAAAACCCCGATACTGTGCATACACACCCGCATCTGTATTCCGACCGGATACAAATGCAATGAGACAAAATCTACACTGTACTAAACTAGGATCCGGCTTAAACCAAAGCCGGCTAGTAATATCCGTCCGATCCTGATCCGTGTAATACCGCATGTATCAGATCGAACCCTGCCATATATCCACACGGCCACTAGTACAAACCGTCTGATCCTGATCCGTGCAATACCGCACGTATCTGATCGGACCCTGCCATATCTCCATACGGCCTCTACAGCGTTTCGCCCGAAAGCTTGAGTAACTGAAAATGTGGTGGACTCTAAAGACTCGTCAATACTATGGCTGTTGATTTAACCACGAGCACGTCAGAGGTATAAGCCAATACGTGACGGGCCACCAGCTATTGACCAAAAGGGACGTCGATGAGCGAACTCATCCTGACACCCTACTGAGCCTGTCAGTGACAATATCCGTACAGTCCGGTCCGTTCGTCTATGAGCATCGCATGGCGGGCCTAGGGGGTTGGTAAAAGTCAGACCCCCAAAAGCGGTACAAGTCGTGTCGGAGCGTAGCCCAGAACACCCTGAGATACTACTGGAATACCTACCAGTAAATCTCCAGCCTCGGCCGAGGGCTTTGTGTAATGGCTCTCCTAGACACAGTGCGACCTCATCCCCAATACCGGGAGAGACGAACCCCTGCAGATCCGCTCACTGCCTCCATGTGGCTTGGGACTGTACCCAATTAAAACCTGTTTGCACGACTCCTTTGAGCCGTGGTAGGGTAGTAATCAAAGCACAGTGGGAACTCACACGAGACAAATGACGATCTCAGGTCGATGAACTAACATGTACACATGTCACCAGGGAACTGCTATCTGACATCTGGTATAAGACCAACTAGCATGTTCCCGGCGAGTCCTGTCCGGTGTACTCATAACCCAATGAGCACCTGTATACATCTTAGGTGAACCAACTGACACCAGTGGCTTGTGAGACCGGCCACCGCCCCTCGTCGGGGTCTCGACTGTATACACTAGTCTACTAATGGAGTATCGATGCCCTGTCTCGAAACTCCTACGACTAGGGACCTTTTAAGGATGTGCTTATAGACCGCCAGCTCTCACGTATATGATCGCCATCATACTGCTGGTAGTCAAGCAAGAATCCTAGGGGCTCTATCAACGTGTAATAGCGACATGTCAGGTCACCTAAAGCAGTACACGATGATAAAGATAAACCAGATAGCATACTATCATCTCGAGTAAGACTGTCCTACTGGGACAGGTCCTCCCTCAATCATTGCAATCACGTGCCTGTGATCCAATAATTGACTCTGAGGGCACTATTTCCAACAGTAACCACGTTAACACCTTTCTAGACACCTACTTGATCGGCTAATTGTAATGTGTAAAACTCTTCCAGGTGTAACTCTTACTCGTAGCGGGTATCGGGACCCAACTATCTAATAGAAGGTATGCAATCTCATTGTAAATTTCAATACTTGAAATTCCCAATAATATTTTACCCCTAGCAGCTATATGACCTTAGCATAGTCAACAAATCATAAGTGCTAGTCAAGTTCAACCCGTCATTTCCCGATTGAATTAAACCCACCCGCACGACTCTTAACATAGTCTACAAAGTCGCACGACTACCCTAATCCAATCGCATCATATGCTTATACAGATAAGCACTAATTAGCTACCGCACACTACGCCTTAACATAGTCAACAAACGTAGCACGAATACTAACTAGTACTTATCTGAAATGACGGAGGGCTAAGACAGGTTTTTAAGAAAACCCTTTGCGTAATGAACTTGATATCGTTGTAGAATCGAGTGATTTATGAATAGAGTGTTTTTGAGGCTTTTCTAGTTTTGCTAAAGAGGTCACTACCGGTGAAGGGATCGTCGGCTCTTTCCTCATCGAATAAGGTACAGGATATTTCACAAATATCACTATGCAAAGCAAGAACTATAGAAGCAATCAAAAGAAAAACCGAGTTTGTAGCATCTGCTAGTTTCACTAAAGAGGTCACTCCCGGTGAAGGGATCTCGGCTCTTTCCTTATCGAATAAGGTGCTGGATGTTCTACAAGGAACACCGCTATGCAAAGCAATAACTAGAGCTACCAGTTTTTAAACAAGTTTCTACAACATCTTTAGGTTTCTTTTAGTTTCATTAATCTCATTAATGAAGTCCCATTTTATTATGCTTCACAAGCATCACTTTTGAAACGAAATCTTCAATAAAACATATATCTCATATATATAATATAAACATTCGTCTCAGGCAGTAATATGATCTCATCACAGAACATTGCAGCAGAAGAACATATATGGAATATTGGATATACTAGGATGTCCATGTTTTCAATACGAGCCTGTATAAAACGCGGATTCCACGGTCGCGATGAATAGACAAACCCACATCCCTATACCCCTACGAGAGCGGCAAGCAACACTGCCAATTCTAGGGTTAGGAGACCCAGTCTCGACTCCTCGAGATGATCTCCCACTAGACCCTAGAACCCGGTTACTTGTGCTCCCCGCCTTGGGTCTACCTAATACGGAAAAGTAAATAATATACAATGGTGACATCATCCTCAGCCCGGAAGTGCCCCAATAAAAGAATATTACATACAAATGAATTTTACATGAATGAAAAAAGAAAAACTCTCATCTCACATAAAATCCCGGCTATTCAAAACACGACGATCCAATATAACATATCACGGCAACACATAATATCTCATATCATCAACGTAAGCAAGTATGCATATCCCGATTGTCGTTGATGTATAGCAACGAAGACGGCGATACACCACATACTACGCTTACGTTCACAGAAAAGAAAGTATAAAACTACAACAGTTGGAATCCGCAGCCTCTTTAGACATCGCATGCCTAACCAAATGAATTCCTTAGATATCGCATGCCTAACAATTATAAACCCCACATTTTATTCTCATTATCGAAAACTCTTTTCAATATCTAGTCGGCCAATTCAACAAGATTCCCGACAACCTGATCGAATGCTCGTCGCAAACTTTAGTAGACGGCCGCACCCCCGGATGCCGTCGACGAAGTGCACTAAGGAAAAACACCGCTGCCGCGAGCACCCGCACGGAAGCTTTTGGTGACGGGGTTCTCCTACAGTCACTTGGTCGGGACTATGGGGCGTGGCTGTCTATTAAGTTTACCCGGCGAGTATCCGCGTACGCTACGTGATTGCGACGAACTTTTGATCACATCAAAATTCCGTGGCAACCGATCATCTGAGACAAAACTGCTATGTTTATAATATTCAAATTAGTTATCTCATAACTACATGTGGATTCCAAATATTGTATCACATCCCAGATAAATAGACAATGTTAAACTTTCCGATCGAATAATCAAACACCCAAGTTTTCCCAAATAGCTCAACACTTGAGCGGAGTTCAAAAAAGTATCCATCACATGCCACAGTACCGATGGTCCATCCGTAGAAGGGTCAAGCCAACGCCTCACATGTGGCACGCCGTACTGCCCCAAACCCTAAGGTTTAGAGGCAGTTCAAGACGATCACATAATCGAGTTAAGGTTTGTTGTCTTCTAGAGGGTCCACCGCGTTACTTGCATGATTTTCCGTAAGTTTCAAACTCGAGGAAAAAAATCCAACTTTTGAAAAAATTTCCGACAGGGGAAAAAGTGAGTTATTGATATCCGTTCGAACTTTTTAACAGTTTCTATAAAATATCCGGAAAAACTTAAGAGAAGGTAAATTAACTGATCGAATCAATGAGTCCCCAATACACCCCAGAAAACTCAACACTTGAGTGGAATTAAAAATTCCCAGAAAAAAATGACAAGAAAGGACCTAAGAATAAATATATGAAGTATGAGGGACTAAGTCATAATTTTGGCCACGGAACCGCCGCCAAACCCTTGGTTTGGCCGCGGTTCCGCGGTCATATAAAAGCATTAGTGGGCCGTACTTCACAGTAATTCTTAGTTTTTCCTGCTTAATTTTCTGAGCATTTTTAATTCATAAAAAATCACATTTTTGAAAATTGTCCAGCGAAGGGTTCGTATCGGGGTATCCGGGTTCGGTCGGACTTTAAACTTTGCTCAGACATCGCCTAAATCTTTAGCTTGGCTCTGATACCACTGTAGGGATGCTGGGCACACGCATAAGGGTCTAGGAGGCATCAACCATGCCCGATTTAAATTTTAGCAGTGCCGAACAACCTAAACCCGGATCTTTAAACTAGAGTTTATGCAAAAACAAGTATGTTAAACACTTTAACACTAAGTGAGAGGGATTACAACCTTTGTAGATCCGGTCCTTCACTTCTTAAGCTCCGTGTTGAGGTCCCTTCGCTGCGATCATCATGTTCCGGACTCTCGAGAGGTTCTACGAAGAAAAAGATACAAGCTGGCTTCCGATCTTCGATAACATAGATGATCTACCTTGAAGTTTCATTAACACAAGCTAACACTCACTAAATGAAGTGAACACTCTCATCTAAAGAGCAAGGGTAGATGAGGATGATGAAGTAGGATTTTTGCTCTCATTTATAATCTTATTCTCACTCAATTTCATTACTTGGAAAAAAGCTAGAAAGCTTTTTCCATGAAAGAAAGAAGGAAGAAGAAGATGAATTCAATAATAGAATCTTTTTGTGATGAATAATGTAAATAAGATCATGATGAATAATGCAACCATGATTGCTAAACCTATATAGAGAATTAACCAAGGGCTAGGGTTTGGGTTGGGTTAAAGCATGAGTCATTTGAAAATATCTTACACAAAACAAAAAGAAACCTTCTAGAATCATCAAGAAGGAACTAACCCAAAACAAACCCTAACCTTGTTTAATCTCCACTAAACATGTTGCATTAGTTATCATATCATGTTACAATATTATATATCACATATATAATATTTATCGTAACAATATAAAATAATACAATTAACATATATCGCATATATATCAATGTATTACCCGAGTGGAAAAAGAATCTTTTAGTGAGCTAATATTAGTTAATGTAATTTAATATATCATATATATTATTATACATTAAATTATCGAATCAACACTTGATCCGACAATTCGGCTATATCGCATATAATCGACTAATATCTCATCACTTGATCCGATGACCCGGCTGATATCAAATATCGCGAGAATAGAATACGGTATCACATATAGCATTATCCTCGGTCCTGCACATATCACATATGTGCCCCTACTCCATTTTTCCTGAGCCAAGAAACCTCTGTGTAGGACTCTAAAGAATCGTCAATACGCCGGCAGTAGGTGATGATCATATCAAACACCCACAAGCTGGAAGCGGCCAGCTAAACGTAACAGCTACCCAGGTATTGAGCGCTCAGAAGATCAACAAGCAAGCCTGTACATTCTCCTGTGAATCCAATCAGTAACACTCCCGTACAGTCCGGTCTCGTCGTCTGATATGTCGCATATCTCGCCTAGGGGTGGTAAACGTCAGACCCCAGTAGCTTGATAAGTCGTGTCGATATGAGCTCTATAACAGTTCGAGAAACTACTGATAACACTTACCAGTAAATCTCAGCAACCCTGGCCAGGGATTTTCAGTTATAGCCAATCGAACACAGCACAACATCAACTCCCTATACCGGGAGAGACGAATCCCCTCCTATCGCTCATTGCCTCCATGTGATTCGGGACTGTACCCAAAAGCCGCCTTTTTGCACGCCCTCTTGGACGTGGTATGATGGAAATCAAAGCACAGTGGGAATCACACAAGACTCTATGACGATCTCGGGTCAACAGACTACTCTGTACCAGTGTCACCGGAGAACTGCTATCTGACGTGAGGTATAATACCATCTGGGAGTTCTCGGCGAGTCCGTCCAGTGTACCTTGTCTCTACTGAGCACCCGTACACCATCCTTGATGTCAAACACCAATGGATATGGGATCATCCATCGCCTATCATATGGGTCAAGATGCGTATACGCTAGTCTACTCTGGTGTATCGATGCCCTGTCTCGATACACCCTCGACTAGGAACAGTTATAGGATGTACTCGTCGACTACCGTGGCCCTACTAGTATGATCTCATCATAGTCCCAGTAGTCGAGTACACATCCTAAGGGCTTTATCAACATGTAACATAGAGACAATCAGAGTACATGTTAAGATAAAGAGTAACCAGATAGCGTACTATCATGTCGAGCAAGAAAGTCCTCCCTATATTTGTCCCAACATCCACTACAATATACATCGTATATACAGAATGGCCTCTACGGCGTACATATAACTAACAGGAACCAGAAGTTTCGAAAGAACCGGACATCCCTGCGCCACTCCGCAGGACTAGTAGGCAGTCTTATCCGTCCGAGAGATACTACGGTTT
This sequence comes from Agapanthus africanus, assembly GCA_030015575.1. NCBI lineage: Eukaryota > Viridiplantae > Streptophyta > Magnoliopsida > Asparagales > Amaryllidaceae > Agapanthus > Agapanthus africanus. The sequence continues at coordinate 107,762,007 of JASDDO010000031.1, forward strand.
TCTCATAGACGGCGATAGAGAGGATTGCATCATTGACGATGATGAGCCAACTAGTTTCCAGCAAGCCATTAGGAGCAGAGACTCGGTAAAATGGCTGGATGCAATAGGGACCGAAATGGAGTCCATGTACACCAACAAAGTATAGACTTTGGACATTGCTCCAGAAGGGGTAAAACCTATAGGCTGCAAATGGATCTTCAGAAAGAAGATTGGTGTAGATGGATAGATTGAAACCTATAAGGCTAAAAAAATTTCAAAAGGTTTTCGTCAGAGACCTAGTTTGGACTATGATGAAACCTTTTCTCCAGTGGTTATGCTCAAATCCATTCGGATCCTACTTGCTATTGCTTCCTTCCATGATTATAAAATTTGGCATATGGACGGAAAGACCTCTTTTCTGAATGGAAATTTGGAAGAGTGTATTTATATGAATCAGCCTGAGGGTTTCATAGACAATAGGAGCAACGGAAGAGTGTGCAAGTTGCTTAAATCCATTTATGGATTAAAGCAGGCATCGCACAGTTGGAACATCTATTTTGATGAGACGATCAAGGAATTCGACTTTATCAAAAATCTAGATGAACCATGTATTTATAGTAAAATTGTAGGGAGAACTGTGGTATTCCTCGTCTTGTATTGGATGACATTCTCATGATAGGAAATGACATTCCTATTCTACAATCAGTCAAAAGATTCTTTTCATAATGGTTCTCCATGAAAGAACTGGGTGATGCCTCCTACATGCTGGGGATCCAGATATATCGTGATAGGTCTAGGAGGATGTTGGGACTTTCACAATCCAGGTACATCAACACCATACTGAAAAGATTTAGTATAGAATATTTAAAGCACGGAATCTACCGGCTTGTTATGGAATCACCCTCTCTAAAGAGATGTCTCCCAAGACTTATTTGGAAAGGGATCGCATAACTATTATACCCTACGCTTCTACGATAGGCTCTATAATGTATGCGATATTGTTTACCAAACCAGATGTAGCTTACGCAGTGAGCGTTGTAAGCATGTATCAGTCAAACCCTTGGGAGAAGCACTGGACAACAGTTAAGAAAATCTCAAGTACTTGAGAGATGGACTAAGGAGATGTTCTTGGTGTACGGCAGTAAAGACCTCTAAATCGAGGCCTTCACTGATGCCAGCTTCCAGAGTGACAAGGATGACTGCAAGTCCATGTCGGGTTTGTTAGTTGTATGTATGCCCTAGAGAACATTATTGTACATGATTGTATATTATAGTGGATGCTTGAACATATATAGGGAGGACTTTCTTGCTCGACATGATAGTATGCTATCTGGTTACTCATTATCTTAACATGGATACTTGTATTGTCTCTCTATTACATGTTGATAAAGCCCTTAGGATGTGTACTTAACTACCAGGACTATGATAGATCATACTGGTAGGGCCAGGGTAGTCCACAAGTTCAACCTTTAATTATTCCTGGTCGTAGGTGTATCGAGACGGGGCATCGATATTCCATAGTAGACTAGCATATATATTTCTTGACCCATTTGATGGGCGATGGATGATCCCATATCCATTGGTGATTGACATCAAAGATTGTATACGGGTGCTCAGTGGAGACTGGGTACACTGAACAGGACTAGTCGAGAACTCCTAGATGGTATTATACCTAACGTCAGATAGCAGTTCTCTGGTGACACTGGTACAGGTTAGTCTGTAGACCCGAGATCGTCATAGAGTCTTGTGTGATTCCCAATGTGCTTTGATATCCACCTTACCACGTTCAAGAGAGCGTGCAAAACGGTGGTTTTTGGGTACAGTCCCGAGTCATATGGAGGCAATGAGAGATAGGAGGGGTTTCTTCTCTCCTGGTATTGGGGGTTGATGTTGCGCTGTGCTCGATTGGCCATAATAGGATGTCCCTGGCCAGGGCTGAAACTGAGATTTACAGGTAAGTGTTATCAGTAGTTTCTCGACCTGTTATAAGCCTCACATTGGCACGACTAATCAAGTTATTGGGGTCTGACGTTTACCATCCCCAGACTCGATATGCGACATATCAGAAGAAGAGACCGGACTTTACGGTAGTGTTACTTATTGGATTCACGGGAGTATGAACAAGCTTGCTTGTTGATCTTCTGATTGCTCAATACCCGGGTAGCCGTTACGTCCAGCTAGTACCGCTGACGGCTTATGGGTGACTGATATGATCATCACCTACTGTTGGCGTATTGACGAGTCTTTAGAGTACTACACAGAGGTTTCCTAGCTCATGCGAAACGAAATAGGGTACATATGTGTTATGTGCGGGACCGAGATTAATACGTGTATGTGATACCGTTTTCTAATCTTGCGATATAGGTTATATGAGATATAACCGGATTATTGAATCAAGTGTTGATTCAATAATTTATTATATGATATTAGTCGGTTGTATGCGATACAGCCGGGTTATTAAATCAAGTGTTGATTTAATAATTTAATGTATAATTATATATTTGATATATTAATATACATTAACTAATATTAGCTCACTTAAGAAAATGTTTTCTCTTAATACATTTAAATATATATGTGATATATATTAATGTATTTAATATGTGTCATGCTAGATGATACATTGGACTTGGGTGTATGAAACTCATACCTAACTTAAGATAATTTGGGTATTTAAATATTAAGGGGAAAATGAAAATTAGGTGGAAATTAGCATGGCTAAGATGCTTGTGGAAGCATGGAGAAGCTTTGACTTTAGTCCACTAATTTTGTTTTACTCTAGATATTTATTAACCTAACCATTATCTTTAGCCATGGTTTAGTCTCAACATGAGTTATATGAGATATTTTCTCACCCATGGTTCACTTGATCACTTGAGATCATTTCTTCATTTTCTTCATTGCTCTCTAGCTTTGAGTGAGAAGAAAAAGAAAAAGAGAAAATTAATTCTAAAGTGAGAAAAAATCCAACCTCACCAATCTATAACAAACTAGCCATTTAGTATAGGTTGTTTCTTCACTAGTTCATCAATTAGTGAAGTGGTAGCTTGAGTTAGCGATTCTTCGACGTAGAACATTTTCGGCCTCGAAGATCCTTGAGCAAGCTCGTTCCATTCGCCTAGTGGAGCCTAACGAGAGTCCGGGAGATCATTACTTGGAGAAAAAGGACTACTACACGGAGCTTTAGAAGTGAAAGACCGGTCCACAAAGGTTGTATTCCTTCTTCACTTAGAGTAAAGTTGTGTACTTGCTTAGTTAAACCCTAATTCTCTAGTTAGATCCTTGGTTCGGGTTCGCTCGGCACCCTAAAATTTTAAAATAGCATACATGATACTTTCCGAAACCATGTCGGGGTGCTAAGCGAACCCAGCAGGGTTATGTCATTACCCTCAATGGAGGACGATCTATTGGAAGAGCTCCAAGAAGGACACCGTTGCTGACTCGACGGTGGAAGCTGAGTATATCGCTGCATGTGGCACCACGAAAGAAGCAGTCTGGATGAGGAAGTTCATTACAGAACTTCAGATGGTTCCGTCCATTGTTGATCCAATACCTTTGTATTGTGACAATAACGGGGCTATAGTTTTAATGAAGGAACCAAGGTCCTATCAGAAGTCCAGACATATCTTGAAGCGGTATCACCTGATCAGGGAGATTGTGGATCGCCGGGAGATCAAGGTGCGGAGAGTGGATACAGAGAACAGCACTGCAGATCCACTCACAAAGGCCATCCCTCAGACGCAGTTCGAGAGGCTATCCTAGATGATAGGTCTGCGATATACCAATACATGGCCTTAGTGCAAGTGGAAGATTGTTAGTGATATATTCCCTAGAGGCCATTATTGTATAGTACTGTATTGTATATTAAATTTTGGAAGCTTGGGATATACATGGATATAATAACAGTATTGCTCAAAATGATAGTATACTATCTGGTTTGATTCTATCTTAATATGTTTATATGTTTCTTTTAACATATCGCTAATACATATTGATAGAGCCTTTAGGATCTTTGCTTGACTACCAGCGTTGTGATGGCAGTCACACTAGTGGGGGTTGGGTGGTTTATAAGCACATCCTTATACTAGTCCCTAGTCGTAGGATTATTGAGACAGCTCATCGATACTCCAGAGTAGACTGGTGTATACGCTTCTCATCCTCGTTCGGAAGATGGCCTGTCCCATAGCCATTGTCATACCGGAGATAGTATACAAGTGCTCATTGGGTTATAAGTTACACTGGACGGACTTGCGGGGAAACTGCAGGTTGGTATTATACCTATAGCAGTTCCCGGGTGGCATGAGTACAGATTAGTTCGCTGACTTGACATCACTATTCGTCTCGAATGTGTTCCTACTGTACTTAGATCACTACCCTACCATGGTTCAAATGAGTCGTGCAAACTGGTAGTGGTTGGGTGCAGTCCCGAAGTACCGGGAGGCAGTAGTGGTTATATAGGATTCGTCTCTCCCGGTATTGGGGGTTGATATCGCGCTGTGTTCGGAAAGCCATTACACAAAGTCCCTGGCCAGGGCAAGAGATATTTACTGGTAGGTACACCAGTAGTTTCTCAGGGTGTATTGGGCTCTACACCGGCACGACTTATTGCGCTATTAGGAGTCTGGTGGTTACCACCCCTAGGCCCGATATGAGTTACTTTTAGACGAACAGACGGGACTGTACGGAGATTTTCACAGATAGGCTCAGTAGGAGTTCGGATGAATTTGCTCATCGGCCTTCTTATCTACAGATACCTGGGTAGCCGTTACGTGCATCTAGTACCGCTGACGGACTTGTGGTTAAACCCGCTACAAGCGTACTGTTGAGTTTTTAGAGTCCTACAAAGAGGGTTTCCCTGCTTCGGGCGAAACGATGTAGAGGCTGTATGGTTTTACGGCAGGGTTCTGATCATATACGTGTAATGGTTACACGGATGTTGTTCGGACGGATAATACTAGTGGGCTTTGGTTTAAGCCGGATTCTAGTATTATATTCTTGGATTATTATTATCTCATTCTATTCATATTTTCTGGAATACGAATACGGGTATGTATATACAGTGAGGGTATTCTTGTAATTTCACAAGAGATGCTTCTAGAAGGGAACACCTCATTATTTGGTTTATTTATTTTTAGAAATAGATTAATGAGGTGGAAATTAGAGATATTTGAGGCATGGAGTGAAGCATGGCTTATGGCTTTTTTTTATTCGTTTGGATTCACTATTCAAGCATGGTTGATATTTTCAATTGGAAAATATTGCATGCTTGAAGTGAGAAAGTGAATGAGCCATTCTTCACTTAAGACTTCTCTTGTTCATTTGAAAACTCTCTTTCTCTTTCCATTTTTTCTCTCCTTCTTCCTCAAGACCTAAAACCTTCACATGTGTTGTGAATCATTAGGTTTATTGAGATTAAATACTCCATTAGACACTCTACATCTTCTCAGCTACCTAGCTTAGCGAACTAGGTACCTTAGTTACTTCGGTTTTGAGGTTGGAGTTTGAGGTATGGACTCTCGGGTGGATCATCTTCGACACGAGGAGGCCGACGGTCAAGCGCGATCCGGATCTTCGAGGAGCTCAAGGAGAAGAAGAGAAGAAGACCCGAAGGACAAGGATCTAGGAGGTATAAAACTCTTACTGAGTAGTTAAACCTCCAAGTAGTATAGCTAGTTAAGCTTTTTGTTAAGATTCTAGAGTTAAAGTCGGTGTTGCAAAGTATGAAAAATCGTTTTTCATAAATTCTACCTCACTACAAGTGCGTGGGGTGTGTGACATCGACTTACAGAAGTCTTATCGATCATCAGTTAAGTAACGGGCACTAGGAAGACATCCTTCGGGAAAGCTTTGTTGAGATCCCGAAAGTCCATGCAAATGCGAACTGTCCTATTTTTCTTCATCATTGGAACGATATTAGAGATCCAATCAGGATATTGAACATCTTGGATGAAACCGGAGTCGATTAATATCTTGACTTCAGCGTTGATATTCATCTCAAGTTCGAGCCGCATCCTTTTGGCGCCTGTTTGACTTGCATAATGTTTGGCGATATGACCCGCTACCTCTAGATCTAAATCCGGCATTTCGAAGTAGTTCTAAGCGAAGCAGTCTTTATACTGCATGAGCACATCTTTTAATGTGGCTACCTTTTTTTCGGACAACAACTCATTGACAAACGTCGGCCTTGGATCATCCTCTATTCCTAAGTCGATTTTCCTTAGGTTGTCCTCCGTGGTATGCATCCCATCCTCCCGCTCTTTTGGCGCTGGTGGAAATTCTGAGATCTCCTCATCATCGTCTTCATTTGCGAAGGATCCGAAGAGGTCAATCACGTTCTCGTCCTCTCCCACTTTTTAGAGAGTTATCATATGACAGGTACGAGTCCGCTTCCATTTTCACGGTCGAGCTGGTCCCATCCTGATGTTATATGTCTTCTTTGGCTTGTGCTTTTGTGGCGGGCTTATCCTCCAGCTGTCGGATAACATAAACCTGCCTTGTTGATATTTTTCCTCGATCCAGTCATTGAATATGAAGCAATCTTCAAGAGGGTGACCTACCGCTCGGTGATAGGCGCAATAATCCGGGTGATGAACTTCATTTATCTACTCAGGATACTGAGACTCCGGAAGCGTCATCATTTGGCGCTTTATGACAAGGCTGAAGATCTTCCCTGTCTTGTCTCAAGGGAACGAATATTCTCGACCCATCTTCTTTATGAAAGACGAGCTCCAACCGAGCATTTCTCTACTAAATGGCGTCTTAGACCTGCTTTGTTGTCCATGAACATTATTTGTGTTCCTCGCCTTATTTTTATCACCTCTTCGGAATTTTCTCTCTTCATGAAAGCAAATAGCGGGTTGTGGATGAAGAGCATTACGGTCTACTTCTTCTACCGATTGCTGACCGAGAGGTTGCGTCTTGGCCTTTTCATATATGGCCATTTTGCAGCTGTGGTTGTCTCGGCTCTCCTGACAAGCTTATTTTATTATCTTGTCAATATGCTCTTCGAGTGACGGACTTAACGTTCTTAAAGTGGGACCCCGCACCAATTTGACGTCATGGCTATTTGGAAGAGCATTTTCTTCTTCACTCGAGCTATTTATAACGTGGCAGTTGTAGATTCACTGCTGTTTTTTGTACTGAACATATCCTAGCCTAGTTGTTTCCATCTTCTCGTTGGACTTCTTTCGTTGAGTCCCGGGAATATCCCAAATCTTTTCGTAGAATTAGGCCTTCCAAACCGTTTGTTCGAGAGATGCGCCTTGGCGCTTTAACAGTTTCTTTAATCCCTCCGCATAATATCTTGGCATACGGATGGGCTGGAACTTATGAAGAGTGGGGTTGGCGCCATGCCAGACTTCTTTTTTCACCTTAGTCTCCATAGATTTGTAGAAAAGAATCGCCTTTTCATCTCTTCGTCATGGAGTCACATAGAAAGTTTCTAGAACCTACACGCTGTATGTATTAAGCTCGTCAAGTTCCCTGTAGTGTCGAGGCAGAGTCATCATAATTTGCAGACTCTGATCCACTTCAGCAAGAGTTTGTGTTGATGGGCAAATGGAGAAGACAACGTTCATCTAACCTTCAGATTCGCTGCCAAAGTCTAGGATAGGGGTCGATGGTCTGGGCTTATTGTTTGCCCTTTGAGGTTGTCCTGAGTAGACTATTTGTTCATCTTCTTCGATACCACTTCCGAAGACCGGGATGGTGGCCATGGATTTTTGCTTATTTTCGGGCCTATGGCACATTTCAGTATCTTCAAAGTCCGGTTGAAATTATTTTGCATCTTCATACTTCCGCACCTCGTTCACTGAGAATGGATTGAGCTCTCCCGTGACGGTGTACTCTGAGCCATCTTTGAAATACTTCATACACTGATGCTGTGTAGAAAGGATGACGTTTTACTCGTGTAGACAAGGCCTGTCGAGCAGAGCGTTATAACAAGTCTTGGCGTCAGTAGCATGGAATTTGATGTCAGTGAAGAGCAGCCCAAAGCGGAGCGTCAATATTATGGACCTAAAGGTCCGTGACGACTGCGAGTCGAACCCCGAGATGATTATTTTATCTCGGGTAAGGTGCCGAACATTCATACATATTTACTTTAACACTTTCACGTTGAGAAGATTGACGGAGGATCCGTTGTCGATAAGGATTTTCCCTATCTTGACGTCAAGGAAGTATCCGGTGACCTATAGTGGCCGATTATGCTTGCATGTACCGAGGAGCATATCTTCATTGCTGAACATGATGTCAGCCGTGTAGACCTCTGCCAGTTCATCTTTCATCTTTTACAGGGCTTTGATCAAGGAGTCTCGTACCTCTTTGGACAGGAGGAGGGCATCCCATATGCTCAGTTCTGATGGTATTTTCCTCAGCTGCGCAAGGACATTATAATCTACTATAATTTTCTTAGGCGAGCCCTTTGCAGGAAGCTCTTTAACCACTTCTTCATCAAGGGCAATCTCGTCGGGCATTTTCCCTTTTCCTTTATCCTTTTTATTTGAACCATTATTTGCGGGTCCAAGGTTCTTTTCAGGCAGATGCGGTTACGCAGATTGATGTTCTCGCAATCCTTCTCCTCCTCTTCTTTATCCAAGGGGGAGTTTTCAAAGAGAGAATCGAGAGGTATTTCATCTTCAGAATTGCTCCCGAACGTAAGAACTCGAGGGTTTTCCCCTTCTGAACTGGTACCAACCATATGACAGCTGTCAATTGCTTCTTTGTATGCTGCCGTTTTTCCATTCTCATTTCGACGAGCACGAGCTTCACGCTTCTCTTTCTTAAAGTGTTTTATGTGGGAAACATATCCTTGCCGCCACTTCTTGAAGGCGTTGCACTCCTCGATGGGATGAGCGATTCTTCGGTGGTACGCGTATTATTTTGGGTGTCCTCCACCATCAAAATATGAGACCCCAGGCATGTACATCATGAGAGGTGGTAGCTTCATCCCTATCGATAAGGCTTTGGAAAACCGTTTTTCAGTTTTAGCCCTGCTCTTATTTGCTGCAGGCATTCCTTGGTTTGGTTGGAGAGCTTTATGACTCGTCTACACCGCAGCTTCTTTATTCAGACGCCGACGCTTAGCCTTTTCATATATGGCCGTCTCGCGTTCTTGGTCATTTTTTCCCTTTAGAAATGCTTCATTCAGTATCCTTTCAATCGGGTCTTCTTCTAGTAGTTTAGGAGAGTTTAGCTTCGATTCTTCTCCCGGTTTGTCCGTGTCGTTGTCCGATGTCGGCGGAGCTTCTTCATCATACATGGACAAATGGGAGATCATGTGGCAGCTTGCTACACGTTCCTCCGCTTCGTCTGATAAGTCATTTTCCTCATCATCATCACTGTCCTTGTTCTCAAGAATATACTTGCGGAATTCTTCAAGTGTGACTGGCATTCATGCCTTCTAATTGTATTCTTTTAGCGTATCTATATATTTATGAAGGTTTGCATGCTTGTTGGTATATTCTGTTGGATATATGTATGCCCTAGAGGCCATTATATGATAGTGTATGTACCGGTATGTATGTGTGTGTGTGTGTGTGTATATAAGGGGACATTCTTGCTCAACATGATAGTATGCTATCTGGTTGCACCTTTTACCTTGACATGTTCATTTGATCATGCTTTCATTCATTTGGTACATGTTGATATAACCCTTAGGATGATGCAGGACTACTGAGATTATGATGTGGATGATACTAGTAGGACATGTGTAGTCTATGAGCATATCCTTGAAATGTTCCTAGTTGTGGGTGTATCGAGACGGGGCATCGATATCACCATAGTAGACTAGCGTATAAGTTACTTTTTCCATATGATAGGCGATGGATGATCCCATCCATTGGTGTGGTGACACCAAAGATCGTATACGGGTGCGCAGTGGAGACTGGGTACACTGAACAGACTTGTCGAGAACTCCTATATGGTATTATATCTATCGTCGGATAGCAGTTCTCAGGTGACACTGATACAGGTTAGTCTGTAGACCCGAGATCCTCATAGAGACTTGTGTGTCTCCCACTGTACTTTGATCTCTACCCTACCACGGCTTACTGAGTCGTGCAAACAGGTGGATTTTGGGTACAGTCCCGAGGCACATGGAGGCAATGAGCGATAGGAGGGGTTTCGTCTCTCCCGGTATTGGGTGTTGATGTTGCACCATGTACGATTGGCTATAACAGGAAGTCCCTGGCCAGGGATGCTGAGATTTACTGATAAGTGTTATCAGTAGTTTCTCGATCTGTTATGAACCATATACCAGCATGACTTATTGGGTTATTGGAGTCGACGATACCATCCCTAGATTCACATATGCAGCATATTTGACGAAGAGACCGGACTGTACGGTAAGTGTTACCATTTGGCTCGACGGGAGTTATAGCAGGTTTGCTTGTATTTCTTCTGATCACTCAATACCTAGGAGCCGTTACATACAGCTTGTGCCACTGACGGTTTGTGGGCATGTGATATGGTCACTGCCTACTGCTAGCGTATTGACGAGTCTTAGAGTCCCACAAAGGAGTCTCCTAGCTCAGGCGAAATGATGTGGGGTGCATATGTGATATGCGCGGGAGCTCGATTAAATGCGTGTATTGGATACCTTATTTTAATCGGGTGTTTTCTATTGGACGGGTCGTATGTGATATGATCGGGATTTTAAATCAAGTGTTGATTTAATATTAGGTCTATTAGCTCATTTATTAAAACCTATTTCTTTATGATGCATGCATGAGTGTATGTATATGATGATATGGATGCACACATGCAAGCATACATGTGTCATGGTTGATGATACATTGGTGGTGGCAATGCAAGACTCACATGGTTAAATATTTAGATATTTTGATTATTTGAGAAAAGCATAATGGGATTAAAATCATGGTTGACTATTCAACTGTCTTGAGTTGACAAAGTCAATGGTTTCTTTTGCCCATGGTTTTGCTTAAACTCAAGTTACAAAATATCTAGATATTTTGTAACCATGATTTAGCATGGATGACTTCTCTTACTCTCTTGAGTTTAGAAAGGGTTATCTCATTATTCTCATATTATTCTCTCTCTTGAGTTTAGCTTGAGCCATCTCCTTCTTCCTCTCTCTCCTCAATGCTCACTAGGGTTTTAAAAGAACGAAAAAGGATTAAAAAAAAGGTTTTTAATTGAGATCCAAAACCAAATCACCATTCTACTTTAGTCTAGCCCACTTGAGTGGAGTGTTTGCTTCTTCTTCATCCTTGATCAAGAGAAGCTTGGAGCTTGGTGCAAAGAGACTTCGTGGTGGATCATCGTGGACGCGGAAGGATACAAACCAACCAACTCAAACCCTACACGATCCAAGGAGTCTAGGAGGTAGTCTACAAAGGTTGTATCTCTCCCCACTTAGTGTTAGGCACTTGTAGCATATGATACTAGCTAGTTGTTACTCCATTTTTCTAGTTCGATTCATGTTTGGAATTGTTTAGCACCCTCTAAATTTTTGTTATAGCATGTGTGATACAACCCTAAACCTAGTGTGGTGCTATAGAATCCCTACAGTGGTATCAGAGAAAAGCTAGAGCATTAGAGTAACCTAGACGACGTTAAAACACTTCGAACGAACATCGATTACCCGAAAAAACCCTTCTCTGGAAATTTTTCAAAATGTTGGAATTTTTCACATTAAACATATTCAGAAAATCATGCAGGTAATTCTATAGACCATCTAGAAGAACGATACCCTAACTCGACTAAACAACCGTGGAACCGCGGCAGAAACCTGGTTTTGGCGCGGTTCCGCGGCACCGTTTGTGAGGCTCGGGTCAGCCCGTCTATGGTTGGTCCATAGGTACTGTGGCATACTTCTGGGTAATTTTAATACTGCTCAGATGTTGAGCATCTCTGTGGTTTTTGGGTCATTGATCGATCGATCGGATGTTTTAATTGCACCTAGTTTATTTATGAATGTGATACAATAATTGGAATCTATACTAATTAGTTTTGTGAAAAGTAATTAGTTGCGTGCATATTTTGGCGTCGGTAGAATCGGGAATCTTGTTGAATTACCCGGCTTCTTTTGAAAAGGTGTTTTCATGGTTGAGACCTAATTAAAAGATTTGCATTGTTAGGCATGAAATCCTGAATATATGATATTCCGGGTTTATGATGTCTAAAGGCAGTGTTGATTCCAAATGTTGTAGTTTTTCACTTTCTTTTCTGCGACCGTAAGTGTAGTATGGAGTGTATCGCCGGTTTCGTTGCTATACATCAACGACAATTGGGGTACACATATTTACTTACGTTGATGATATGTGATATTATGTGTTGCTGAGATATGATGTGCAGAATCATCATGAATGAATAGCCGGGGGTTTTATGTGAGATGAGAGTTTTTCTTTTCATTCATGTAAAATTAATTGTATGTAATATTCCTTTGTTGGGGCACTTCCGCGTTGAGGATGATGTCACCATTGTTGTATATTATTTACTTTTCCGCATTAGGATAGACCTAAGGAGGGGAGCACAAGTGACCGGGTTCTAGGGTTCAGTGGGAGGCCATCTCGAGGAGTCGAGACCGGGTCTCCTAAACTCTAGAATTGGTAGGGTCACTTATCGCTCTCGTAGGGCTCTAGGGGTGTGGGCTTGGCTATTCATCGTGACCGTGGAATCCGTATTTTCTATTGTTGGATAAATACAAAATACGGACCTCCTAATATATCCTGTATTTTCATATATGTGCTTCTGCTGTGGATATTATGTAATGTGATTACTTTATATGTTGAGACGAATGATGTATTATATATATGATATATAATAAACATTGCTTATGTTTTGCATCCGTGCTAGTCCCGCCCCGATATGTCGTTAGTTAAGTAACCTAACGTTTCATAACGGGACATTGTAGCGAATGCGGATGGCATAAGCGTACGTTCTATTTTTGTTTCTTTTCTGTAATGGCTAAAGACTTAAATGATAGGACTACATTAATATGATTAATGTAAACAAAAGAAACCTAAAAAGATGTTGTAGAATCAGATTTGAAACCTACTCGGCTTTTTATAAAAAAGCAAGATTTCAAAAGGCGGAGCTTAAGCCACTCCTTTTAAAACCATTAGATTCTACAACGATATCAAGTTCGAAATGCTAAAGGTTTTCTTAAAAACTATACGCGGCCCTCCGTGATTTTAGGAAGCAGAGTACTTAGTATTCGTGCTACGTATGTTGATAATAGTCAAGGCGTAGTGTACGGTAGCTAAGTGATGTCTTCCTACACAACATATGATGAGATTAATTAGGACATTCATGTGATTATGTTGATTATAGTCAAGGGTCATATGGGTGGGTCTAATTAATATGAAATGACGGGTAGAACTTGACTAGTACTTATGATATGTCGATTATAGTAAAGGTCATAAGTGCTAGGGGTAAAAACCATATCGGGAGTTTCAAGTGTTGAAATTTGCAATGAGATTACATACCTTCTATGTGATAGTAGGATCCCGATCCAACTGTGAGCAATAGTTTCTCCCGGGAGAATTTTGCACGTTACAATTAGCTAACTCATTAGGTGTCTAGAAAGATGTCAACGGGGCTACGCCTCTTGGAAAATGAGGTTTATTTTAATTAAGTCCGTGCGAAAGCACGGGGAACCTCCCTCAGAAGTACCGGCATTGGCTTGGCTGAACGGTTAGCGAAGTTATAGAATGTAATTAATCCTGGCTAAATTTTTCCTTTTAAGGTTTGAAAGAGAATTTGATAAAAGCAGTGGGAGACATCGATTAGGTAAGATAATAAACCAATCTAATCTTTGCAAGAGCTTTTGCTGAGTGTATTCTTTTCTCTCTCTTAATGGAAGATAACCATGACTAGACTTAAGCTACTATTAGAGAAAAATAAGCTTACCGGACCGAACTATAAAGACTGGTTGAGGAACATTAATATTGCTCTCACATATGATAATGTATCATATGTCCTCACTGCCACAGCCCCGCCCAAACCAAGCCCTGAATCTTCTGTTGCGAATACGGAGATCCGCAAAACGTGGGATATTGATTGTGCCACCGCTAAATGCCTCGCGCTTGCATCGATGGATAATACACATCAAAAGCAGCATGAGGAAATGGATGTTCAATCCATTTTTCTCCATACAAAGGAGTTGTATGGAGAGCAATCTTGTACCCTATGATACGAAGCATCTCGAAAGTCGTTTCAGATGCGGATGGCTCCTGGCACTTCAGTAAGCGACCACGTTCTGAAGATGATAGCTCTTATTGAAGAACTTGAGGGCCTCGGATGGACAATGGACAACGAGAAATATATAGATATTGTTCTACAGTCTCTTCCCTCTGCCTTTGCTCTTTTCATAGTGAGCTTCAACATGCACAACATGGAGAAGTCACTACCAGAACTTCTCAATATGTTGAGAAATGCGGAGAGCACGCTTAAGGCGAAGTCTCCCTCCCTGGTTGTTGGACAATCTTCTTCTTCCGTCCCAAAAGCCATGGCCAAAGGAAAGAACAAGAAGAAATCCACCAAGCCGAGAGGTGGAATAAAAAAGGAAAAGAGGAAAGACAAATCCAAAGCTGCAGAGTCGGGAAAAGGAGAATGTTTCTACTGCAAGAAGACGGGACACTGGAAGCGGAATTGTACTGAGTACCTTTGTCTTAAGAAAGGGAAGCATGGTGATGCTTCAGCTTCAGGTGTGTTCGTAACTGAAAACTGTTTTTCTATGAACTCTGCTTCCTGGGTATTGGATACCGGTTCGGGTTCTCAAATCTGCAATTCTGTGCAGGGGCTGAGAAATAGCTGAGTTTTGAAGACAGGTGATCATACTCTCCGAGTTGAAAATGGTTCAAATTTACATGCAGTTTCAGTAGGAGAGTATCATCTAGGGTTGCCATCGGGTTGAATATTGGTTTTGAACCTATGTTATTTTGTACGAAGCATGCTTTGTAATATTATATTCGTTTCTTTGTTGGACAATGAAGGATATTATTTTATATTGCAGCACAATGTTATGAACATTAAACTTAATCAAGAGTTGATTGGTTGTGGTACACTTAATAACGGGATATACGTCCTTAATCAACACACAGTTTTCAACATACAGCACACAAACAAAAGAAATTTTTTTGATATAAATGAAGCTTTTCTTTGGCATTGTAGACTTAGTCATATTAATGAAACAAGACTAAACAAGTTTCATAAAGATGGATATTTAAATTCTTTTGAGTATAAATATTATGCGACTTGCCAGTCTTGTATCAAAGGGAAAATGACCAAAACTCCATTTACTGGACACGGAGAAAGAGCTACTGAGCTCTTGGGCCTCATACATAGTGATGTATGTGGGTCAATGTCTACACATGCGTGAGGCGATTTTTCTTACTACATAACTTTTACTGATGATTTCTCAAGATTCGGTCATGTGTTTTTGATAAAGCTTAAGTCTAAAGCTTTCGAGAAATTCAAGGAGTACAAACATGAAGTAGAAAAACAAACTGGATTGAGCATCAAGATACTTTGATTGGATCGAGATAGAGAGTATCTTAGTACAGAATTTTCGAACTTCCAAAAAGAGAACGGGATTCTCTCTCAGCTCACTCCCCCTTACACACCACAACACAACGGTGTGTCAGAGCGGCGGAATCGAACCCTATTAGATATGGTACTATCCATGATGAGTGATGTTGAGTTGCCCCTCTCCTTTTAGGGGCATGCATTAGAGACTGCAGCTTTTCTGTTTAACAGGGTTCCGACCAAGACCGTGTCTTCCACTCCATATGAGATATGGTATGGGAATAGACCATCTCTTAAGCGTGTTAAGATTTGGGGTTTCCGGCTTTTGTCAAAAGGCAGAATCCGGACAAACTCGAGACAAAATCGTTCAAATGTTTATTTGTGGGATATCCAAAAGATTCATATGGATATCTTTTCTACCACAAAGAGGAACAAAGTGTTTTTGTTTCTCGGAATGCCACATTTTTAGAAAATGAGATTTTTCCAAATGATTCTGAACGCAATGTGGTAGATCTAGAAGAGGTTCTAGAGACACAAGTTACAAATGACGACTTGGTTGAACCTAATGTTGCAATAGAATCAAATGAACCTCGGACGCTCCGTAGATCTGGTAGGACTTCTCGCCCACCGGAGAGATACTACGATTTTCTCATTGATGGTGATGGAGAAGACTGCATCATGGATGATGATGACCCTACCAGTTTTTAGCAAGCTATCACGAGTGTTGACTCTGTGAAGTGGCTAGATACCATGAGATCCGAAATGGAGTCTATGTACACCAACAAAGTGTGGAATTTGGATGTTGTACCCACTGGGGTAAAACCCGTAGGGTGCAAATGGATCTTTAAGAGAAAGATCAGTGTAGATGGGCAGGTAGAGACCTATAAGGCAAGGCTTGTGGCGGAAGGATTTCGACAAAGACCAGAATTGGACTATGACGAAACCTTTTCTCCTGTAACCATACTTAAATCCATTCGAATCCTACTTGCTATTGCTTCTCACTACGACTATGAAATCTGGCAGATGGACGTTAAAACTGCTTTTCTAAATGGTGATTTAGAAGAGTGCGTTTATATGGATCAGCCAGAGGGTTTCATTGATAGTGGAAGCAGCGGGAAAGTATGTAGGTTGCTTAAATCCAATTTTGGATTAAAGCAAGCATCACGGAGTTGGAACATCTGTTTTGATGATGTTATCAAAGAGTTTGATTTCGTCAAAAATCGAGATGAACCTTGTGTTTATAAGAAGATTATGGGAAGTACTGTCACATTCCTCGTATTGTACGTGGATGACATTCTTCTGATAGGAAACGACATTCATATGCTACCATCGGTCAAACTGTTCTTATCACAATGGTTCTCCATGAAGGACTTGGGTGATGCCTCGTACATATTGGGCAAAAAGATCTATAGGGATAGATCTAAATGGTTATTGGGATTGTCCCAAACCAGGTACATTTACACCATCCTAAAGAGTTTTAGTATGGAAGACTCCAAGCGGGGCTCCTTACCCGCTAGTCAAGGATTCACTCTTTCTAAGGACTTTTGCCCAAAGACTGATGAAGAGAGAGCTCGCATGAGTATTATACCCTACACTTCAGCTGTAGGATCTATAATGTATGCGATGCTATGTACATGCCCTGATGTAGCTTATGCACTAGGTATAGTAAGCAGGTGTCAATCCAACCCAGGGGAGAATCACTAGACAGTAGTGAAGAACATTCTTAAGTACTTGCGAAGGATTAAAGAAATGTTCTTGGTGTATGGTAACAGAGATCTCCAAATGGAGGCCTTTACCGATTCGAGCTTTCAGAGTGATAAGGATGACAACAAATCTATCTCTGGATTTGTCTTTACCCTCAATGGAGGGGCGGTGTGTTGGAAGAGTTCCAAACAGGATACCGTTGCAGACTCCACGATGGAAGCTGAGTATATTGCTGCAAATGATGCTGCCAAGGAAGCCGTCTAGATTAGGAAGTTCGTCTCGGAGCTAGGAGTAGTTTCGACCATTTTTGATCCAATACCATTGTATTGTGATAATAATGGGGCTATGGCATTAGCCAAAGGGCCCAGGTCCCATCAACGATCCAGACACATCCTCAGGCGATATCATCTGATCCGGGAGATAGTTGATCGCCGCGAGATCGAGATTCGGAGAGTAGATACAAAAGATAACACCGCGGATCCACTCACCAAGGCCCTCCCTTTGACGCAGCATGAGCGACTTTTTGAGAGGTTGGGTATGAGATAGGCCAATAATTGACCTTAGTGCAAGTGGGAGATTGTTGGATATATGTATGCCCTAGAGGCCATTATATAATAGTGTATGTACTGGTATGTGTGTGTGTGTGTATTGAGGGGGCATTTTTGCTCGACATGATAGTAAGCTATCTGGTTGCACCTTTTATCTTGACATGTTCATTTTATCGTGCTTTCATTCATTTGGTACATGTTGATATAGCCCTTAGGATGATGCAGGACTACAGAGATTATGATGCAGATCATACTAGTGGGACATGTGTAGTCTATGAGCATATCCTCGAAATGTTCCTAGTCGTGGGTGTATCGAGACGGGGCATCAATATCACCAGAGTATACTAGCGTATACGTTACTTGTCCCATATGATGGGCGATGGATGATCCCATATCCATTGGTGTGGTGACACCAAGGATCGTATACGGGTGCTCAATGGAGAATGGGTACACTGAACGGACTCCCCGAGAACTCCTATATGGTATTATATTTATCATCGGATAGCAGTTCTCAGGTGACACTGGTACAGGTTAGTCTGTAGACCTGAGATCGTCATAGAGTCTTGTGTGTCTCCTACTGTACTTTGATCTCCACCCTACCACGGCTCTACTGAGTCGTGCAAATAGGTGGATTTTGGGTACAATCCCGAGGCACATGGAGGCAATGAGCGATAGGAAGGGTTTTGTCTCTCCCGGTATTAGGGGTTGATGTTGCACCATGTACGATTGGATATAACAGGAAGTCCCTGGCCAGGGCTGCTGAGATTTACTGATAAGTGTTATTAGTAGTTTCTCGATCTGTTATGAGCCATATACCGGCATGTCTTATTGGGTTATTGGGGTCGACGATACCATCCCTAGACTCACATATGCAGCATATTTGACGAAGAGACCGGACTGTACGGTAAGTGTTACCATTTGGCTCGACTGGAGTTTTAGCAGGTTTGCTTGTATTTCTTCTGTTTGCTCAATACTTGGAAGTCGTTACTTACAGCTTGTGCCACTTATGGTATATGGGCATATGATATGATCACTGCCTACTGCTAACGTATTGACGAGTCTTAGAGTCCCATAAAGGAGTCTCCTAGCTCAGGCGAAATGATGTGGGGTGCATATGTGATATGCGCGAGAGCTCGATTAAATGCGTGTATTGGATACCGTATTTTAATCGGGTGTTTTCTATTGGATGGGTCGTATGTGATATGACCGGGATTTTAAATCAAGTGTTGATTTAATATTAAGTCCATTAGCTCATTTATTTAAACCTATTTCTTTATGATGCATGCATGAGTGTATGTATATGATGATATGGATGCACACATGCAAGCATACATGTGTCATGGTTGATGATACATTGGTGGCTGCAATGCAAGACTCACATGGTTACATATTTAGATATTTTGATTATTTGAGAACAGCAAAATGGGATTAAAATCATGGTTGATTATTCAACTCTCTTGAGTTGACAAAGTCAATGGTTTCTTTTGCCCATGGTTTTGCTTAAACTCAAGTTACAAAATATCTAGATATTTTGTAACCATGGTTTAGCATGGATGACTTCTCTTACTCTCTTGAATTTAGAAAGGGTTATCTCATTATTCTCATATTATTCTCTCTCTTGAGTTTAGCATGAGCCATCTCTTTCTTCCTTTCTCTCCTCAAAGCTCACTAGGGTTTTAAAAGAAAGAGAAATGATTAAAAAGAAAAGGTTTTTAATTGAGATCCAAACCCAAATCACTATTCTACTTTAGTCTAGCCCACTTAAGTGGAGTGTTTGCTTCTTCTTCATCCTTGATCAAGAGAAGCTTGGAGCTTGGTACAAAGAGACTTCGTGGTGGATCATCGTGGACGCTGAAGGATACAAGCCAACCAACTCAAACCCTACATGATCCAAGGAGTTTAGGAGGAGGTCTATAAAGGTTTTATCTCTCCCTACTTAGTGTTAGACACTTGTAGTATATGATACTAGCTAGTTGTTACTCCATTTTTCTAGTTCGATTCATGTTTGGAATTGTTTAGCACACTCTAAATTTTTGTTATAGCATGTGTGAAGCAACCCTAAACCTAGTGTGGTGCTATAGAATCCCTACATATTCAGCAGGCTGCACATGCTTCTTAGTCTTCTTCTTTTTCTTAGAAGACTTTGAAGGCTTGACTTGGGGGCTTTTCCTTTTGTCAGTGATTTTTGGCGTGGGACACGGTTTCAACATCCCTTCTACGATCTTTCCCTTTTACGATCTTAGGTTCAAGTGGGTTTTTCCACTTGATTGTCTGGCATGCTCGTAAATCCTTTAGCATCTTTTAGTTTTTGCTGAAAGAACTACTTCCCATGGAGCTTCTTCTATGAGAAAGCAGGATGCCCCCTGCGCATCTACTTTTTTAGGTGCGTGTTTTTAGGGAGGATCTACTCTCCAACTATCGAATAGTGCGAGCTTCCCCTGCTAGTGCTGGTCCTCCACCCAGTTTTTTAAGATGTAGTAATCCTCGATTGGATGGCTTACTATCCTGTGGTAGGAGCAATAGTTGGGGTTATTGACGTTGCCGGCTTGTGCGGGCCGCCGCGTGTCTAGTAATGTGATCAGATTATTTTGCATTACCAGCTCAAAAAATCTTCTTGTCTTATCGCGAGGGAATGAATAAGCATGTCCCAACCTTTCTTCCAAGGATGGGCGCGTACGGGGGTTGTTCTGATGGACAGGTGATTTCGGACAACTTAGTTGTTGTTGAGTGTTGGCAACAAAGGCCGCCTTTCCTTTTCTCTTATTATTCTGTGGTTCCTTGCTTAAGGAGGAAGGGCCATGACCTATCTAATCCATCTAGGCCAATTTATCAATCAAAGTCTGGAACATGGTGGGTTTAAAGAAGGTCATGAATTGGGATACAATCGACTGGGGATCAATAGTCCCATTGAACATTCCCACAGCTGGAGACTCTTCAATGCGTTGTTTGCATTTAGACCATAAGTTCTGCCACCAGATCGCGTATTGGACCCATGTTTCCCCTGGCTTGACCCTGGCATTGATCAGCGCCGTGATAGGAGTGCATTCACTTTCACTGGAAAACCTTTGCATTAAGAGCAGCTCCATTTCAGAGAAGGTTTTCACGGTGTCATTTGGGAGCTCCGAGTATCATTCAAAAGCTGTTTCTAATAAGCTTCCGATGAATTGGCGAAGCAAAAAAATTTCGTCGCCTCCAGTATTACTAATAGAGGTTTGAACTATGCGATATGCTGATAGGGATTCCCCGTTCCTTTATAAACGTAGAACTTCCAGATCGTATATCCCGGTGGGTAGTTTATTTGGTTGTACCAGGCCGGATATGGTCGTCCGGTTTTGACAATTTGCTTAGCAGGTTCTGTTAGTTATATGTATGCCCTAGAGGCCATTATTGTACATATGATATATATTATAGTGGTTGCTTGGACATATATAAAGAAAGGAATTTCTTGCTTGACATGATAGCATGCTATATGGTTACCTTTATCTTAACATGTAGACTTATATTGTGATACTGTATTGCTCTCACATGTTGATAAATCCCTTAGGATATGTACTTGACTACCAGGACTATGATGGAGATCATACTAGTGGGGCCAGAGTAGTTCACAAGTACATACTTCAACTGTTCCTAGTCGAGGGAATATTGATACAGGGCATCGATATTCTAGAGTAGACTAGCATATACGCTTCTTGACCCATATGATGGGCGATGGATGATCCCACATCCACTGGTGTTTGACTTCAGAGATGGTATACGGGTGCTCAGTGGAGACTGGGTACACTGAACAAGACTCGCCGAGGACTCATATATGGTAGTATACCGATCGTCAGATAGCAGTCCTCTGGTGACACTGGTACAGGTTAGTCAGTAGACCCGAGATCGTCATACAGTCTTGTGCGGCTCCTACTGTGCTTTGATTTCCTCCCTACCACGCTCAAAGGATACGTGTAAACAGGTGGATTTTGGGTACAGTCCCGAGTCGTATGGAGGCAATGAGCGATAGGAGGGGTTTCGTCTCTCCCTGTATTGGGGGTTAATGTTGCGCTATTCTCGATTGGCTATAACTATAAGTCCCTGACCAGAGCTGCTGCCGAGATTTACTGAGTGTTATCGGTAATTTCTCGAACCATTGTAGGCCAGACATCGGCTTGACTTATCACGTTACTGGGGTCTAACGATTTCCACCCCTAGACATGATATGCGACATATCAGACGAAGAGACCGGACTGTACGGTAGTGTTACTGATAGACTTCATGGAGACTATGGACATGCTTGCTTGTTGATCTTCATATCGCTCAAAACCCGGGTAGCCGTTACGTTCAGCTAGTACCGCTGACGGCTAGTAGGTGATTGATGCGATCATCACCTGCTGCTGGCGTATTGACGAGTCTTTAGAGTCCCACAGAGAAGTTCCTGGTTCAAGCGAAACGAAGTAGGACACATATGTGATATATGTATGGGCCTGATTAAATACGAGTATGTGATACCGTATTGTAATCTGGCAGTCATCTGTTATCGGTTCGGTTATATGTGATATAACCAGTTTGTCGAATCAAGTGTTGATTCGATAATGTGATATACAGATAAATGATATTAGTCGGTCATATATGATATAACCGGATTACTAGATCAAATGTAGATTTAATAATGTGATATAAATTATATGTGATATAATTATATATTAACTAATATCATTAGCTCACTAATTATTCTTCATTAAATATATATTAATATATATGATATATATATATATATATAATAATGAAGCATGGAATTTATATTTATATTTTGTGAAAATAGAAATGAGGTGTAAAATGAAGCATGGTTGCAAGCATGAGATTTTCTTTTGTTTATTCTTCTTGACTCACTATTCAAGCATGGTTGCAATTTTATATTGTATAATTCCTTGCTTGAATGAGCGAGGGGTCAAGGCTTGGCTTTCATTTTATCTCATTCTCAACACTTAGCCAAAATTCTTGAGTTGCTCCCATGGTTGCTCTCTAGCTTCTTCTTCCTCCTCTTGTCATGGCTTAAGCTTCAACCCTCACATGTAATGTGAATCATGAAGCTTGAACACAAACTAGTGAGCTTTGCATATCCCCTACTTCATCATCCCACACCAAACTAGCAATTTAGTGTGGTGTGTTTCATACACTAAAGAAGTTTAGTGTAGAGTTAGCTTGATCTAGAGGAACTTCGGGTGGATCGTCTTTGGCGCGAAGACAACGATGGAGGCTCGTTCGAAGTCTCAAGAGAAGCCTAGTGGAGTCACGGGACTACTACATGGAGCAAGTGAAGAGAAGGACCGTCTACACAGGTTGTATTCTTATTCCCTTAAATGTAAAGTAGTTTACATTTGGTATTGTCTAAATCTCTAGTTAAAGATTATTTGTTTAGGGATCGTTAGAATGGCAATTTTTTTGAAAACGGCATGGACGATACCTCCCGAAACCTTGTTGTCGTGCTAGGGAACCTTACAGTGGCATCAGAGCCAAGCTAAATATTTAGACAAAGTTTGTTAGATTACGAAACTGAAACTGCTCCGAAA
Organism: Agapanthus africanus; assembly: GCA_030015575.1. Taxonomy (NCBI): domain Eukaryota; kingdom Viridiplantae; phylum Streptophyta; class Magnoliopsida; order Asparagales; family Amaryllidaceae; genus Agapanthus; species Agapanthus africanus. Next base: position 107,785,276 of record JASDDO010000031.1, read on the forward strand.
CTTGAAACACGAAAACACAGTTTCTGTCGATATTTAAATGAGCTCTAAAAAATTTTTTTAACAACTGCAGAATGTTGTATGGGACATTAAATGAACACAGAATAAATTTGAACCCTAACGACCTTATTTTGGCCGAGCACATACACTAAAATTCCGAGGTGGCCGGCCCTTTAGAGGAATTCTGGGTTCAAAATTTTTTTGTGTTATGGTCTCTGGGTTTTGGTGTTTCAGATGTTGTTTGTTTTTGCTAAAATTTCATGAGATGCTAATTTTCTATAAAGGCAACTTGGAATGTTTCGTAGTCATAAATCTAACTATATTTCTGGTTATTTAGACGGTATTAAAAAGTTCGAACGGATATCAAATACCCACTTTAACCCTTGCCGGAAAATTTTCCAAGAGTTGGATTTTTTCCGAGTTAAAGAACATTCAAACAACATGCAAGTAATGCGATGGACCCTCTAGAAGAACAAAACCCTAACTCGATTTTGTGACCACATGAACCGCCGCTAAACTCTAGGGTTTGCAGTAGTTCCGCGGTGCTACAGGTGAGGTTTTGGTTGACCCTTCTACGGCTGGTCCATTGGTACTGTGGCATATGCTGAATATTTTTAAACAGCGCTCAAGTATTGAGCTTTTTGGGAAATTTTGGGTGTTTGTTGATTCGATCGGAATGTTTAACATTGTCTAGCTAATTTGATGACATGTGATGTTATGTGTTGCTTGGATATGTTATATTGGATCGTCGAGTTTTGAATAGCCGGGGGGTTTTATGTGAGATGGGAGTTTTTATTTTCATTCATGTAAAATTCATTGTATGTAATATTCTTTTATTGGGGCACTTCCGGGTTGAGGATGATGTCACCATTGTTGTATATTATTTACTTTTCCGCATTATGATAGACCCAAGGAGGGGAGCACAGGTAACAGGATTCTAGATTCCAGTGGTAGACCATCTCGAGGAGTCGAGTCCGGGTCTCCTAACTCTAGAATTGGTAGGGTCGCTTTCCGCTCTCGTAAGGGTCTAGAGATGTGGGTTTGTCTATTCATCACGACCGTGGAATCCGTGTTTTATACTGGTTTAACTTAAAACACGGAATTCCTAGTATATCCAATATTTCATATGTTATCTTCTGCTGCTGATATTCTGTGATGTGATCACTTTATATGCGTGAGACGAATGCTTTATTATTGTATATATGATATATAATAAACGTTGCTTATATTTTGCACCCGCGCTAGTCCCACCCCGCTATGCCGTTAATTAAGTAACCGAACGGTGCATATTGAGACACTGTGGCGAATGCGGATGGCATAAGCGTACGTTGTATTTTCGTTTCTTCTGTGATGCTTAGGAAGCTTAATTGATGGGACTTCATTAATGAGATTAATGAAAGAAAAGAAACCAAAATAATATTGTAGAATCAAATTTTCAAAAAGAGTAGCTCTAGTTTTTTGCTTTGCATAGCGGTATTCCTTGTAGAATATCCAGCACCTTATTTGATAAGGAAAGAGCCGAGATCTCTTCACCGGGAGTGACTTCTTTAGCGAAACTAGCAGATGCTACAACCCACTCGGTTTTGTTTTTGATTGCCTTTTTAGTTCTTGCTTTGCATAGCGGTATTACTTATAGAATATCCAGCACCTCATTCGATGAGGAAAGAGACGAGATCCCTTCACTGGGAATGGCCTCTTTAGCAGAACTAGTAAATGCCTCAAAAACACTCCTTTTCAAAATCACTCGATTCTGCAACGATATCTAGTTTATTACGCAAAAAGTTTTCTTAAAAACTTGTCGTAGCCCTCAGTCATTTCAGATAAGTAATATTTAGTATTCGTGCTACGTTTGTTGGCTTTCGTCAAGACGTAGTGTGCGGTAGTTACTTACTGCTTATCTGCTGCATATGATGTGATTGGATTAGGGTAGTCGTACGACTTTGTTGGCTTTCGTCAAGGGTCGTGCGGGTGGATTTAATTCAATCATGAAATATACAGGTTGAACTTGACTAGCAGACTATTCTTTGTTGGCTTTCGTCAAGGTCATACGACGCTAGGGGAAAAATATTTTCGGGAATTTCAAATGTTGAAATTTGTAATGAGATTGCATACCTTCTATGAGATTGTTGGATCCCGATACCCACTGCGAGTAAGAGTTACTCCTGGAAGAATTTTACACATCACAATTAGCCGATCAAGTAGGTGTCTAGAAAGGTGTTAACGGGGTTATGCGCCTAAAAAAACGAGGTTTATTTTAATTAAGTCTGTGCGAAAGCACGGGAAACCTCCCTCAAAGTACCGGCACTGGCCTGGCTGAAAGATTGGCGAACTTATAAGATGTAATTAATCCTGGCTAGTCTTACCTTTTAGGGTTTGAAGGAAGATTTGATAAAAACAGTAGAAGTCGTCCTGATTAGACAAGATAATAACAATTCTAATCTTGCAAAGAGCGCACGCTAACGCGTTTCCTTCTCTCTCTCTCCAGGCAGCAACCAATGTTACGCCTAAATCAAGATAATAATATGGATGTCTTGACCGAACCCGCTTTTTATACTGAGCAGGGGAAAGTTGGTTCTGCTCCAATTTATAAGTGTTATAAGTTCGAGAAGGAAATAGGGGAATATCCGGATTACCATGCCACCCAGACGAAGAATAAGCATGTTGATGCATCTTCTTCGGGTGTGTTAGTTACAGAGAACTGTTCCTCAGTACATGATCAGTCGAAAATATTGCATTTTTAACACATCAATTTCCCTATTCTTTGCAATCATCTAAAGGTGTTTGGTATAAATATAGCACATATTAGTAATTTGTCTGCAAAATATCAAATTACATGTGTTATACATTATAACCGGCATTTTGAGGGAAATTGTGTGTTTATTATTGCACGCATGATCTTTTGTGAATCAACACTTGTCTCGAGATTGTGTGCCGGAAAATCTCCAGGTAAAAGAGCTGGAACTGCTAAAAGTGCTGATAAAATACGTCAAGTCCAAGACTTGTGATCTGGCAGTAAACAAGAAAGTATAAAAATATTTCCAGATATCAGGAAAGTACCATGAAGCCAACACAAATCAGCACAGAAATTTGCATGCAGTAACTCCATCAATAGGCCGCGGATCCGCGGCCAAGTTGGCCTATCCGCCGTGGATCCGCGACCTGTTAGACACGTCACCAGCTCATATTTCTCCATATGCCTTCTTGTAACAGCCAGGCTTCCAAAAGACTCTCAAAGAGCACGCGGCTTTATCCAGAAGGCTCGTCCTAACAACCTTATCCTAGAATATTCCTTATTCTAGAATATTCCCTCCAACAAACTTCTTTTAGAAGACTCCCTCTAACAACCTAGTTTTGAAGGGAAGATTCAAATGAGTGGTTATAAAAAGGGGAGGTTGTTGAGTTGTTGAATTTGGAGGGAAATCATTTTGAGTGGTAAAAGAAGTATAGTGAGATCTAAATCATTTCTAAATCAAATTGAGTGACACAATTTGATCCAAATCAAGATCCACCGAGTACCGAGCCAAAGCAAGCCTTCAACGAGCCTTTTGAAGCAACGCCGATCTTCCTCCGAGCAAGAGATCCACTACGATCAGCGACTCAAGAAGACGATGCGAAGCTAGTTTCAACGATCGAGTTCTCTCCTCAAAATCTTGTAATCTTTGAGTGAATTGTAACGAAACGTTGATTTATAAAAGGTGAAAATTCTTGATCTTGCTTTTCTTTACATTTGAGCATTATAAAGAGTTATCAGTTCTTGATTGTTTTCTTTTTCATGATGTTTGAGTAAAAACTCCGCTCGTGGAGGAATCGAGAAAATAGATAGATGATGATGATTAAATTCTTGAACGATTCTTAAGTCGTATGAGTTTTGTAAACTTTAGGAAATTGAATCAACGATGTCCTAGTTTTGAGCGAGTTGCTTTCTTGAATATTTTCGCTCCAAATTAGAGATCAACAATCGATGATTGAATTTCCTAAAGGCTAGAATATGAATGATAATCAACGAAAGGACAAGGGATGATGATGGAGAAACCTTAGTTTCTTCAATAGATCTCTAATTCTCGTTGATCGCCATCGATCTAGCAACAAATTTTCAATAGATAAGAATTTGTAATCATCATTCTTCATCATCACTATCGGTTGGATCGATTCTTATAAGCTTCTTTACAAATCTTGATAATTCATTCGATTTGGACAATTCTTGATTCTTGATTTTAGATCTTGTTCTTTATGATTCTTGAAACTAAATTTCACAAATCTTGAATCAATTTTCTTGCAATTTTCTTTTATCTTTTCATTTTGACTCATATAAAACAAAAAATCGATCAAAACAGACATCTCAGTGGACGATCTGTATTCATTAATGCGCTACATCGACACCGTTAATTGATTGCGGTATAAATTTTTTTGGTTGTGAAACATTCTAAACACGACATGAAGATGATTAATCAAATGGCGTCGTTGCCGGGGATGTGTGCTATTTTGTTCGTTTTTGTTATTTGAGTTGAAAAATTATTATTCCATCAGAATTTTTTAGATCAAAATCACATCAAGTGCTTAACGATAGTGTTTAAATTTTTGCGAGGGATTTTGGCATCACTGTAGAAGGGATCTCAAGATTCAAAGAAGTTTTATGAAGTTCAGGGAAGCACAGACAGCCGGGGAAAAATTTTCAAACCCTAATTCCACATCAAGCCACGGAACCGCGGCCAGAGAGGTGTTTTTGCGGTGGAACCGCCGCCGTTTAGGGTTTGCACAGTGTGAAATTTCTCAGGTTTGCTCTCTGTACTCTCCTCTCCTCTCTGATCTTATCCAATAACCATTTTCTCCAGGATTCTTTGCAAAAATTCGCAGCGCCGCTAAAAGAAAAATTTGTTGCTTGTTTGATCTTGGTTGCTTGCATATTTTAATACGGAAATTAAGGGGTAAAGACCAAATTCAGATTAGGTGGGGATTTCATTACCCTTCCTAAGCCCCAAAAATCACAAAACTTGCATCCGCATCACCCTCATTAACTAAAAAAGATCTAGACATGACTCTAAGGACCATCGCGCTCACTTAGGACAGAAGGAGGTCGTGGGTAATCTATTGCTTATCCGTGTTTCTTTTGTGGTGTCTAAGGCAAGTGTGTCTAAGGCAAGTGGTTACTTAATTAGGCCCACTACTTACGTAGTGGAGAACCTCCCACTTACCTGGCACTTACCTGGCCACAGAAGGGGCAAAGAGATAGTAGAGGATTTATCCTGCGATTTGTCTTCAGGAAGTCTAGGAGCGGTCTAGAGATTTGACCTAGGTGACCATTAGATCTAGGGTTGTGTGTGCATTTTTTGTGATTTGATTTTTCGAAAATCCGTCTTTTTCCAAACAAACACCAACCAACTTTTATTCTAATTATCACCAACGCTGTCACTTGTGCTACAACCATTTAGCACATGTTAGGCTGGACACGGGATTCCATTTCCCGTTTTGTCCGCGTTTCTTTTATCGACCACAGAGTCTGTAATTCTTCGTCTTCTTTCCCACCACCCACCACGACCGCGATGGACGGATATCTTTCAAACTTTAACACCACTCTGCCACCGCCCGCAGGTGTGCAGAATCCTCCACGCATTTCTCTCCAAAAGAGATGCTATCCTACACGTGTTCCCCTTCCCACCTGTCTTTTTATACCACCAGCCAATGGGGACAATTTCAAAATTAAACCCTAATTCATTAAACTATTACCCAAATTTCACGGTCTTGTATTGCGACAACAATCGGTGCTATAGCTTTAGGGAAAGAACCCAAGTCCCATCAGTGATCCTGACACATCTTAAGGCGGTAACACCGGATCAGGGAGATAGCTTTTCTCCAGGAGATCGAGGTAAGAAGAGTAAATACGAAGAACAACACTGCAGATCCACTCACCAGGACCATCTCTCATATAGTGTTCGAGAGGCTATTTGAGACCTTCGGTCTGCAATATGCCAGTATATGGCCTTAGTGCAAGTGGGAGATTGTTAGTGTATATGCCCTAGAGTCCATTATTGTATCATACTGGTTTGTATATTACTTAATGGAAGCTTGGGATATTCACATTTGTATTGAAAATCTTACTCAAAATGGTAGTATGCTACCTGGTTTGTTTCTACTTCAATATGTACATGTGTTTCTTTTAACATATCGCTTATACATATTAGTATAGCCCTTAGGATCATTGCTTGATTACCAGCGTTATGATGGAAGTCACACTAGTGGGGGCTGGGTAGTCTACAAGCATATCCTTATACAGGTCCCTAGTCGTAGGATTATTGATACAGGGCATCGATACTCCAGAGTAGACTAGTGTATACGGTTCTCCTCCCAGTAGGGAAATGGTCTGTCCCACAGCCATTAGTACATCGTACTGGAGATAGTATGCAGGTGCTCATTAGGTTATGAGTACACCGGACAGGACTCGTTGGGAACTGCTGGTTGGTAATACACCTATCGTCAGATAGCAGTTCCCAGGTGACATGAGTATAGCTTAGTCCGTTCACTTGACACTGCCACTTCGCCTCGAGTGTGTTCCCACTGTACTTTGATTACTACCCTACCATGGCTCAAAGGAGTCATGCAAACAGGTAGTAGTTGGGTACAGTCCCGAAGCACTTGGAGGCAGTGGCGGTTAGATAGGATTCGTCTCTCCTCGTATTGGGGGTTATATCGCGCTATGTTGGAGAGCCATTACACAAAGTCTCTGGCCAGGGCAAGCGAGATTTACTGGTAGGTACTCCAGTAGTTTCTCAGGATGTAATGGGCTACACTCCGACACGACATATACCGCTATTAGAGGTCTGACGTTTACCGCCCCCTAGGCCCGATATGCGATACTCTTAGACGAACAGACCGGACTGTACGGAGATTGTCACAGATAGGCTCAGTTGGAGTTCGGATGAGTTATTCTCATCAGCCTTCTCATCGACATATACCTGGGGGTCGTTACGTACAGCTAGTGCCGCTTGCGACCTGTGGTTAAACCCACTGCCAGCGTAGTGTCGAGTCTTTAGAGTCCCACACAGAGGGTTTCCCTGCATCAGACAAAAGATGTAGAGGTCGTATGGTTTTACGGCAGGGTTCGGTCACGTGCGTGTACTTGTACGCGCATGATGATTCGGACGGACAATACTAGAGGGCTTTGGTTTAAGCCGGATCCTAGTATTGTACTGATGGATTGTTTTCGTCTTTTTGTATCCGCATTTTTCACAATACGGATACGGGTACGTATGTACGGACGAGGGGCATTTTTGTAAATTGGTCAAAGATGCTTCTAGAAGGTGACATGTCATATTGTTATTATTCATTTTGGTTTAAATGAAAATTCATTATGACATAGGAGAATGAGGTGGAAATTGCATGAAGATGGACATAGCTTCACATGACACATGGTGACTTTTTAGCCCATGACTCATTTTTTGTTACTTGAACCATATGTGTGATAATTGATATTGATTTATCATATGAATGATCAATATGGTTCAATTGAAAGAAAAAGATAGAGAGCTAACTCCATTCTTCATTCTCTTTCCTCACTAGCTTTTTCTCTAAGGTCACCTTCTTCCTCAAAGCTCTAGTGAACTCATGTGTTGAGTAATTGTTCATATCATAATATTGCATTATTATATTCCCCATTCTTATGTATTTTATAAATAAACAGGTGTTTTTGACCCATGTCCGCTACATAGTACAGGTTACAGGTTCTTGGATCTAAAACAGTGAAAAAGATAAAAGACGATGCAAAAGTGGAACTACAACCAACAAATAGAAGGATCTTGATCAAGCCCACAGAAAGATCAGTTCACAAAATACAAGGCATCGCAAGATTCAAGATTTCGTCTTGAAGCAACGGTTAAAGTCAACTACATCATTCACTGGAGATCTTTTGTTTTAGTGATCTAGGGCAAGCATAGATATTACAATCCATCTACACGTCTTTACATCCTCTACGACATCATGGGTAGCGACCTTGATGCCCTAGTTGCCTCCGTTAAGGTAGGAGTTCGATGCACACCTCCTCGGGTGGATCATCATGGATTTGAGGAGTCCGATGAGGGAGCGGCGATCCAAACGATCCACGGAGTCAACAACCAGAAGAAGGACAGCGAGGAATGAAGACCCGAAGGACCGGAATCGTGAGGTATAAACTTCTGTACTTTAAGTTAACCTCATTTTTAGTTTGCTAGTTAGGGTTTAGCACCGATCCTGGAGTCCAAGTCCGGGCCGCGATCTTTTGAAAATTGTTTTTCACCTATTCCGCCTCCCCGCGATCCCGCGGGATGCGCGACATGGACTTACAGTGGTATCAGAGTCTACTAAACCCAAACTAGTTCGTTAGCAAGCTTTAGAACTTCGATCGTCGGAAAAACTGTAAAACAAAACACCAAAAACCCTACATTCTGTCGAATTTTAAAAGTGCTTTAAAAATTATTTCAGGTGTACTAAAAATACGTGCAGGGTTATCTAAGATGGCTGAAGAAAAATGGTCCCCTGAATCGCCAATACGACCGCGAAACCTCGGCGGATCGGGCCGATCCACCACGGAATCGCGGCCTAGTCGAGGCCGATTCAGGCCATTCTTCTTCTGTTATTTCTTTCTTTGGGTGTTTAGTTCTCTGGAATATTTGGTTTCTACCCAGTATGTTTCTGAATGCTGGTTTGCATTTAGGGTGGTTACGGAAAATGTTTTTCGATCGAAATTCTAATTGTACTTTGGCTAACCGGTTCTTCTGTAATGTTTATATGTGTTTTAAACTTCATCTAATTGCTACATGTCTGTTAGTTTGAAGTTGCACATATTTGGTGGTTTGTGTATATGAACTTGTTGGATCGTCAATGATGAATAGCCGAGAATGTGAGATGAGCGTTTTTTATCTTTCATTCATGTAAATTGTAAAATTGATGTAATATTATTTTGCGGGGCACATCCGGGTTGAGGTTGTAGCCACCGTTGTATTTTTTTCTGTTTTCTGCTCCTAGGATAGACCCATGGTGGGGTACACAAACTACCGGGTTCTTTAAAGTGTCGAGTGACCTACTCACTTTGTTGAAGGAGGTTGCTTCACTTCTGGAATTTGGCGGGTAGTTTGCCGTACCCGTAGGGATCTGGGGTGGGGTTTGGCTATTCATCACGACCGTGGAAGCCGTCTTTCGTTACAGGCTTTAACGAAATGCGATATTCCTAGCATATCCAATATGTTCATCTGTGACTGGAATGCCTATTATTGCATCAGACGAATGTTATTATTATATATGATATATAATAGACGATACTTATGTTTTGCATCCGCGCTAGTCCAGCCCCCGCTCTGGCATTAGTTAAGTAACCTAACGGTGTTAGACGGGGCCCAGTGGCGAATGCGGATGGCATAAGTAGACATTGTATTTTCGTTTTTTTCTATGATGATAGGTGTAATTGATGGGACGCATTACATTAAAGCAAAGCAAACAAACCAAAGCTGAATCGTTGGAACAAATTTTAAAAACCACTCGGTTATTTTAAAACAGCAAACATTTAAATGCGGAACTTAAATAACTCCTTTTAAAAGCTATCAGGTTCCTTCGATTATATCAAGTTCACTACGATCACGGTTTCGCCAAAACCATTCGTAGCCCTCCGTCATTTCATTTAAATATTCAGTAGTATTCAAGCTATGTATTTTGACCTTCGTCAAGGCATAGTGATTGGTAGCTACTAAATATTTATCTGTAGCATAGATAGATGCGTTGTTTTGGGACAGTCGCACTGCCATTTTGGCCTTCGTCAAGGGTATGTACGGGTGGATCCAAATTAACCTGGAGAATGACGGGTATAACTTGACATGTGACTTATGATATGTTGGCATTCGTCAAGGTCATAAGAGCATGGGGCAGAAATCCACATCGGGAGTTTCTAAAGAAACCGAAACTTGCTAGTACTGCATACCGTTTGGAGTGTGATAATTTTGGTAGGATTCCTTCAGCTTTATCACACAATGATATATGGATCCCGATCCTACTGTGAGTATATGCTACTCCTCGGGATATCTTTTCGCTATCACAATCAATGCTATAAACCAAGTAGGTGTCTAGAATAGTGTTAGTGGGGCAATGCCTCCAGGGTAAAGAGGTTATTTAATTAAGGAACTTCGCGAAAGCGTCGTAAAACCTCTCTCGAAGTACCAACACTAGCCTGGCTGAACGGTTAAGCAAGTATTGTAGGGTGAGATTAATCCTGACTAATTCCTCTTTTATGGTTTGAGGAGGGATTCGAGAAACAGTGGGAGCCATCCTGTTTAGATAAATTAAAAACCAATCTAAACTTGCAAGAGCATCATGCTGAGTGTATTCTTCTCTCTCTCCTAATTTGCAGCAACCAGGTGACCAGATTAGGTTACAGTTAGATAATAACATGACTGAGTTTTACTATAAAACTGGCAAAGGTTTTTCCAGATGTCCATTACCTATGACAAACTGGACCACCTCATTACTACTCACGCCACTGCCGTCCCAGGTCCAGTTTCCAATATCACGGATGATATCCGTAGGACAAAAGGAAAAGACTATGCGAATGCCAAGTGCCTCGTGTTGCCCTCAATTAATGGTGAATACCAGCATGAACACGAGAAGATATACTTTTCTTCTATCTTCCTCCATAACAAAATTTTATATGGAGAGCAATCTCGTATCGCAAGATATGAGACCTCGAAGGAATTGCTTCAAGCGAGATTGGCTGTCGGATTATCTGTAGGGGACCACGTCCCTATAATGATTAGCTGTATTGAACAGCTCACGGACCTAGAGACCACGTGTAACATTTTCAAAAATATAAAATATTAATTTTGGGAATTTTTATAATTTAATATTATTTTATTGATTATTTTAATATTAAATCTATATTTAAATGCAAATAAATGGAGAAAAATTACGGAAAATTATGGAAAATTCTAAAATAGGATAAATTAGTGAATTATGACATTTTTAAGTTGTTGTGATCATTTTGACACTAATTTAGTGCTAATCGCGATTAAAATCGCTAATCGGGTTTTTTGGCAATTTTGCGCAAAAAACTTGCACATATCACATTTTCTACACTTGTTCATTGTTTCTTGCCATGGATTTCTTTTGGGGTTACTATTCTCATGAGAAGGTTTTGGTTTAATGAAAAAGGGAAAAAGGAAAGAAAAAGAATAGAAAATGGAGGGTTGGTGAGAAGAGGGGTATGGGTCATTGACCATGAGACTTAACCATTTGTTTCCTTTCATTTTCCCCTCCCTCTTCTTCTCTTGCTGCTGCCTCCTCTCCTCCATTCTCCCCCTCTCTTCAAGCCATGAAATCACCTCTAAAACTACCCCAAAATCCTATGTCGGTTTCACAAAAAAGATGCGTGAGCTCGAGATCTACAAGATGGACCTAGAAAGCTTGGATTTGGCCACTAGAGGGCAACTCAAGAAAATTCTTGAGTTGCTAATGAAGGTAATTGCTGAACCATTTGCTCAATCATAGCTTTTCCTATAACCCCATGTTAAGATTTAATCGATATTGTGTGATATTATGGATTTGATGAAAACCTAGTTAGGGTTTGAGAGGAACTTGGGTTGTATTGTGAAATTGAGTTCAATTGAGGATACACCAACACCCTAGTGTTTGAATTGAAACCCAAAACCTGAAGCAAACACCAGAATACGGATTTTAGAAACCAATATCGGGGAAATTGTGTTTTCTGTCACTGTTATTTGGAATCTGCTAACACCCCGAGAACCCTAAAATAATATTGAGTGGGAATTGAGATGTGCAGGCAACATAGAGGCAACACCCCAAACCCTAGCCCCTAACTCCTCCGTACGGCCGCCAATTCTCCCATTCTGGCCGCAATTTGCGGCCAGAGCAGAGGGGATTTTCCTCGTTTTCCGTGCCTGGCCCCATTTCATCAATTCTTGGCCCTGGGTACTTCTAGTTTTGACAGATTCTTTCTAGGGTGAAATCTGGGACATATATCCTAAGTTGCAGCTTTGAATTTGGGTTTGGTTTTGCGTATTTTGAATTCCAGATTTTGGTATTATTGTGTTATCTCGATCGTGTGACGTTTGTACGTCTATATCGAGTGATTTCGAGTTGTTTTACGAAGGCTAACCGTAGGTTCTAACCTATAAGCCTTTTGGCGTGTCGTATCGGTTTTAGCGTATCGTATTGGATTTAGTGTGTCGTTTTAAGTATTGAATTGGTTTTGATGCGATGCGATACGTGTGATTTGTGTAGGTACACCGCGACGATCCGAGACGATGCGGAAGATGACGGAGACATCGACACCGACACCGACACGCAGGATTCAGGTGAGTAGATTATATCTACAGGGGGAAGTCGGGTGGATGGCGTATAGCACCCCCGCAGTCCGTAGATAGATTATTATGTAGTTATTGTGATATAGGTGTATTGTGGATAGTATAGGGTTAGTAGTGACTAGTGTAGTTCATAGTCGCGAACCCTAGGATAGAATTACACCTATACACGCACCTTTGCTTATCACTTGTACTTGCACTGTGATTGACGATATGTGATGACTTTGGAGATGAGTCGATGATGTGGGCTTGGTGCCCTGGGATCGGTGATTTGATACGATTCATATGTGGGTTATGACTTGTGATTCTCGCGGGCTTGGGATATGTGTTTACCCCCGCATGCATACTTACTGATGTTACCGTTTTGTACTAGACATAGAGTAGTACTCCAGACTATACGATCTGATGATGGTGATATCTGTTATGTGATGAGACAGTGAGATGTTGACCCTACCCAGCTATTGGGAATGCCGTACGACGATTTACCGTACGAGCCGATATTGATGATAGATCCGCACTCATAACTCGAGGATATCTTACGATATGACATTGAGGCGGGATCACCGACTATATATCTATATACATTGACTCAGACTTAGGTGGTTTCCACACCTACCTCTCTTGATCGACCTGATACTTAGATGTAGTTGCATAGTAGATACTTCACTGTGGTGTTGACTGCTAGATATCTGCATTTTCCTGCTATTCGCATTGCTGGCATATGTTCATTATTATATTATTATCATGCTGTTAGGACACCAGCACCATTATCGATGATGCGTATGTTTCACGTACACTATTTGCCGGCTCACACACTTCATCATCGATAATTGCCATACCACTACAATGTAGTATTGTTACATTCATGATATTCCATGTTACATGATTTCCGATATGATTACCCTTCCTTTCATGTCGCATACATCATGGATTGATTACATAGCACATTGCATTGGATTTACTTCTTGATATGGATTCTTATGTGATTTCTGATTTTGAGGACCGTGGGATTATTTAAGAAAAGATATTCTTTTATGAAAAACCCGGTACCTCGTGATATGATATTTGGTGCGTCCACCACGCGTTTTCTCGGTGCTGAGACGTGTGCTTGAAACCCGATTCGAGGAGGTGATGTACCGTTTGCGGGTTCGTGGTGGGCCCGGTATGGTTCCCCTCGGCGAGATGATCGATGGGTTATGCCGATTGAGCCTGGAGGCGGGCGAGTACCTACCGGTGATTGTATTTGAGCTCGGCGGATGTCCGGGGGATACCGCCTGGAGCTGAGAGATGGGCGTACTGCCGGGGGCCGACGGGCCGATACCGCAGACAGAGCCCAGAGATGGACATGGGTTGACTCGTACTGCCGGGGGCCGAGGGCCGATACCGCAGACGGAGCCCCATATGGATGAGGATTTACGTGTCGATGCTTGGCACGGGTTTCATGATGAGTTTTCCATGCTTTTGGTTATATCCTCACATTGCATACATGATGCTTGCTGTCAGTGGGTGACAGGTGGACGGGTTCCACAGATATACGGACTGAATTTACACTTATCCTACACCAATATTAGTGGTATGGGACGCTAATATATGTGTATTGATATCCTTGATATTTCACCATATTTACTTCATGCAGACATACCTTATATTGATGACATGTTATTACCTGAGTACCTGGCACTACATACATGATTAGATGTTACCTTGCCACCTTGTTACACTCAGATGTACTCTTGTGGATTATATTACTGATCGTTGACTTAGGTTTATGTCTTGCATTCGGTTTCTGCTTGTAGATGTTTCTATTCACGAGTTGGCAACTCACCCCCGTTGTGCCACAGTTCTTGCAGGTTTTGCCGTACAGGTTCTATTGCGGCATTTCTGGCACACTACCTTCTTGCGGGTGATTTGCTTTGGTAGGTGGATTCTTTCGTATCAAGAATCACCATTGTATTTATTTATTTCATTGTATCTAGAAATTGTCCATCAACCAAAACTTGTATATTCTTTCAGACTTAGAGACAGTATTGTATTATTTCGACCTTAGAGTCGCGCTTAGAAGTATTGCGGTTTTCTTGTTGCTTTTGAGCTTTCTTTTGGATTTGATCCTCGCCACTTGGCTTTGTATATTATCATATCATTGCGTGGTTGTGACCGTCGTTTGACGAAGAGCTAGCTCCCGCTTGGGGATGCCTTTATCTTTTTATATATTGTTATTCATGTTGTACCCCATTCGGGGCCAGTTTTACAAAGGAAACTCTGCCGAAATTTTTAGAAAAGACTTATTGTTTTCAAAACGTACCTTCGGCTTAGTTATTTAAAAACCTTGATTTCAAACCTGTATTTCTTCACTTCTTTAAACCAGTTTTCATTATTTATCCTTCAAAATGGTTTTAGATTTCTGGGCTTTTGGCTTACTTGGATCAGATGGAGTCCTATAGGCTTCATATGGTTCAAGTGCCAGTCACGTGCTCTTTCGGGTCGTGACAAAGTTGGTATCAAAGCGCTAGGTTGACCTTGGTTCGAGTTTAAGTTTGACTATGTGGAGCCTAAGGAGTTGTTTTTACACGGAACTTAGGCTTGACCTTATGGAACTTAGACTTGGTCGAGGGGGTATTCGACCCGAACATTCGTCGTATTAGGATGACCCTTGGTTGATGGATTAGGTGACTAAAGTAGAGTGACATACCGTTGGTATGTTCCGCGGCATACTTACGACACGCCACTCCGCTTAAGGAACCTTAGGATGTACATACTTTCGAGATTAGTGATTCTCTTTATATCTTGGATTATTCGTCCATTTGAGATCCCCGATTCTATTAGTTTCATGATCATACCTTCATTGATGCTGTTCCTTCCTATGATCATATATCCACTTTGGATCTGTTGTTTCCCTTTCTTGCCATTGATGTGCTCTCTTTGATACTCGGTTGAGGTTCCTGTCACCATGTTTGAGCGCAGTTTGGGCTGCTGCTAGGGTTACGGCCGGTTTGAGCTCGTTTGGTACGAGTGCCGACCGTTGTGTTTTCTGGTGACATGGGAACGTCTTGAGTTAGTGTTGGTGATTGTGACCTCTAGTGGAGGCGAGTGCTTGGTCTTGCACCGGATGATCGAGCCACTGTTAGAGCTGCCAGTTGAGAGAGAACTGTTGATGTACAGCATACCTCAGAGGTTGTGATGTCGCCTACCGTGCAGACAGATGGACCAGCTGTTGCTGAGATTGACAGGATGTTGCTTTCGGAGCTTACGAGCTGAGATTGCCAGAGCTTTCAGGCAGATATGCGACAGATGTGAGCTAGTCTACCCGATTTGAGAGACGAGGGTGATTCGTCCGATTTTGCGCCAGAGCGGGCCCAGTTGAGTTGAAGATTTCCAGTGTGGAGAGTCTTACTCAGATCTAGAGCAGATCGACTCAGAGATGACCGCTTATGTGTTGCCTTTCCTGGAGGATTGAGGCGTTGTTCGGCGTACAGGCGTAGGAGCCAGTTGCTGCTGCAAATGACGAGATATCGCTCAGATGGTTTGAGCTACTGCAGCATGAGCATGTACTTAAAGAGATGATAGCGAGTTGCTAGTCACCGAGGATGGACGACTAGGACGTGTGGTGAGTTCGCTTACCCCGATGCGAGATCATCAGGCGGATTGATTCCAGCTAGAGACGACTTCACGCAGGTTCGCGAGAGTCGATAGAGAGGATCGAATGTCAGGAGCCTATTTTCCAAGTTTAAAGTATACGGAAAGACATGCAGGTGATTCTATGGACCCTCTAGAAGAATGAAACCCTAACTCGACTTAATGACCGTGTGACAGCCTTTGAACCTTAGGGTTTACGGCGGTTCCGCGGCGCCATTAGTGAGGCTTGGGTTTGCCCTTCTACGGCTGGACCACCGACGCTGTGGCATGTACTCGATACTATTAAACTGTACCCGAGATGTGAGCTCTTGGGGGATTATGAGGATCTGACGAGTCGATCGGATGGTTCGACATCTTTCGGATATCGTGATGGGACACTGCTTGGGAGACTCCAGATGCGCGTAGCCGTCGGAGCGCAGTCCGTGTAGCCACGATGAGACGAGTCCGAACCAGTCGACATTTGAGCAGAGTGAAGAAAAGAGTTCGTATGAGATTTCGACGAGATGATGTCCCCCTCCGCTGACATTAGAGATGTGATATGCACCCCGAGGCGTGGTATATGGATATATCTTCCAGAAAGAAGTGCGATAAGTATGCAGACGTTCCGGAATAAGCTTTAGCTTCAGCATTGGATGATGACTTCCGGGCATTTCGGCAGGATTGAGATTTGAGAAAGGAACCTCGACAGGACCTTTCTGGAGTACGATACGAGAAGACCTAGACCAGGAGTGGTCATTTTATGCACACCCAGCAGGCCAGAGTTCGGCATTGTCGACAAGGTAGTTGACCAAGTTCGGATAAAGGAACTTAACCAGATGCGTTGCGAATTGATCAAGGACGGACGAGTGATGAGTATTCCTCCGATGGTTGGGACGCGTTCCCGAGGACCAGTTCGGCCTGACATCCTCTACAGAATGATGAAGCTACAGAATACGCGACTTTGAGTCCGTGTGAGAGACCTCAGATTGACCGTGGCCGAGAACAGTGCAGTGCATAGTAGCTTGGCATGACGTCATAGTGGACGATGATAGAGACAGTTGAAACCAGAGGTTCGTGTGAGACACTGATGAGCTGTCATTGCTTCCCGTCGAGACTAGAGACCTGATTTGCTTACAGAGACGTTGGGAGGTGACCAGTTTCTGAGAAATGTTGTTCTGAGGACACAGGTGTCTTTTGAGCGAGAAGAGGTTGTGTAGGAAAGCCAGCCTCTGTACAGATCGGCATAGGCATGATTGGAAGAGACCTTGAGCAGGATTCCTTCCAGGACGTTGCTGCAATGATGTTTGCACCCAGGATCAGATGTGTGACGTACATTCAGAGAGCCAGAGGCCGACGCCAGTGATATGCTGCCTTACGAGTGGTCGTGAAGATTGACCGAGAGGTGACCAGAGAAGTGCCAGAATGGAATCGTCCCCGTTAGCACATCTGACAGGGCCGATGAGCCGATTGACTGCGAGATTGGTAATCCGCAGAGAAGATAAGAACCCAGAGAGTCAGAGGACGCCAGACCATGAGCAAGAGGCAGGTAGATATCCTGCGCTACTAGCAGTGGATTGCACCGACTCCTTCTCGACCTTGAAGGAGGAACTACCGAAGACGGTATTTATGATTTGTGATTTTGTGATTTGATTATCACGTATCCGTCATTTTGGATTTCGGTATTTTGGGCATTCTGTTGCATGATTTAGTTTTGATGACTGAGTTTCATGATATTGGTTTCATGCACCCACTGGATATTTATATATTTTGCGCAGAGTGATTACATTTGAGGTATTGATTGAGGTTTCATGCGTACAGTATTCAGTGATTTGATTTGCACTTCCAGCTTGATTTTCATGTACCTTTAGTGTTTTGATATACGATTTTGGTGCACGCCAGATGCACTAAATCGGGATTCTTCGTGCATGTCACATGCACCTGACTTATCTTTCTGTCAGGCACACACGTTGCCTACGACAGATGTTTTGTGCACACCCGTTGCACCTAGATGTTGTTTTGTACATCTGTTTGACACAGTTATGGATTTTGATTCCGTGCGCACCGGACGCACAGGATGGTGTTATGTATATTTTTGGGATTTATTCCTTTTGGAGCAGTACCTTTTATGATGTGGATTTTTTGCTTTCATGCTGAGCAGGACTAGTCAGTGGACGGTACCTGGATATACTTTTGCATGCTTTTACATCAGTTTCTTTTTTACATGTATGGATTGGATGTCTACATGTGTAGTTTTGATCCATATTATATCGGTTTTGTATTGGATTTGACATTTGTTTTTACATTGACTCCGATGATTGCGGGATGCTTGACGGAGTTTTGTTTTCGAGTTATCTGCTCAGTACCCTTGCGCATGCATTGCGCTGTGACGTTCTATGTGTTGATGATTTCGGAGCCCCGACGACTTTGGTTTATTACTGAGATTGTTTTAGTAGTGGGGTTTTAAATTTAAATTCGGGGACCGAATTTCATTAAGGGGGGTAGATTGTAACATTTTCAAAAATATAAAATATTAATTTTGGGAATTTTTATAATTTAATATTATTTTATTGATTATTTTAATATTAAATCTATATTTAAATGCAAATAAATGGAGAAAAATTACGGAAAATTATGGAAAATTCTAAAATAGGATAAATTAGTGAATTATGACATTTTTAAGTTGTTGTGATCATTTTGACACTAATTTAGTGCTAATCGCGATTAAAATCGCTAATCGGGTTTTTTGGCAATTTTGCGCAAAAAACTTGCACATATCACATTTTCTACACTTGTTCATTGTTTCTTGCCATGGATTTCTTTTGGGGTTACTATTCTCATGAGAAGGTTTTGGTTTAATGAAAAAGGGAAAAAGGAAAGAAAAAGAATAGAAAATGGAGGGTTGGTGAGAAGAGGGGTATGGGTCATTGACCATGAGACTTAACCATTTGTTTCCTTTCATTTTCCCCTCCCTCTTCTTCTCTTGCTGCTGCCTCCTCTCCTCCATTCTCCCCCTCTCTTCAAGCCATGAAATCACCTCTAAAACTACCCCAAAATCCTATGTCGGTTTCACAAAAAAGATGCGTGAGCTCGAGATCTACAAGATGGACCTAGAAAGCTTGGATTTGGCCACTAGAGGGCAACTCAAGAAAATTCTTGAGTTGCTAATGAAGGTAATTGCTGAACCATTTGCTCAATCATAGCTTTTCCTATAACCCCATGTTAAGATTTAATCGATATTGTGTGATATTATGGATTTGATGAAAACCTAGTTAGGGTTTGAGAGGAACTTGGGTTGTATTGTGAAATTGAGTTCAATTGAGGATACACCAACACCCTAGTGTTTGAATTGAAACCCAAAACCTGAAGCAAACACCAGAATACGGATTTTAGAAACCAATATCGAGGAAATTGTGTTTTCTGTCACTGTTATTTGGAATCTGCTAACACCTCGAGAACCCTAAAATAATATTGAGTGGGAATTGAGATGTGCAGGCAACATAGAGGCAACACCCCAAACCCTAGCCCCTAACTCCTCCGTACGGCCGCCAATTCTCCCATTCTGGCCGCAATTTGCGGCCAGAGCAGAGGGGATTTTCCTCGTTTTGCGTGCCTGGCCCCATTTCATCAATTCTTGGCCCTGGGTACTTCTAGTTTTGACAGATTCTTTCTAGGGTGAAATCTGGGACATATATCCTAAGTTGCAGCTTTGAATTTGGGTTTGGTTTTGCGTATTTTGAATTCCAGATTTTGGTATTATTGTGTTATCTCGATCGTGTGACGTTTGTACGTCTATATCGAGTGATTTCGAGTTGTTTTACGAAGGCTAACCGTAGGTTCTAACCTATAAGCCTTTTGGCGTGTCGTATCGGTTTTAGCGTATCGTATTGGATTTAGTGTGTCGTTTTAAGTATTGAATTGGTTTTGATGCGATGCGATACGTGTGATTTGTGTAGGTACACCGCGACGATCCGAGACGATGCGGAAGATGACGGAGACATCGACACCGACACCGACACGCAGGATTCAGGTGAGTAGATTATATCTACAGGGGGAAGTCGGGTGGATGGCGTATAGCACCCCCGCAGTCCGTAGATAGATTATTATGTAGTTATTGTGATATAGGTGTATTGTGGATAGTATAGGGTTAGTAGTGACTAGTGTAGTTCATAGTCGCGAACCCTAGGATAGAATTACACCTATACACGCACCTTTGCTTATCACTTGTACTTGCACTGTGATTGACGATATGTGATGACTTTGGAGATGAGTCGATGATGTGGGCTTGGTGCCCTGGGATCGGTGATTTGATACGATTCATATGTGGGTTATGACTTGTGATTCTCGCGGGCTTGGGATATGTGTTTACCCCCGCATGCATACTTACTGATGTTACCGTTTTGTACTAGACATAGAGTAGTACTCCAGACTATACGATCTGATGATGGTGATATCTGTTATGTGATGAGACAGTGAGATGTTGACCCTACCCAGCTATTGGGAATGCCGTACGACGATTTACCGTACGAGCCGATATTGATGATAGATCCGCACTCATAACTCGAGGATATCTTACGATATGACATTGAGGCGGGATCACCGACTATATATCTATATACATTGACTCAGACTTAGGTGGTTTCCACACCTACCTCTCCTGATCGACCTGATACTTAGATGTAGTTGCATAGTAGATACTTCACTGTGGTGTTGACTGCTAGATATCTGCATTTTCCTGCTATTCGCATTGCTGGCATATGTTCATTATTATATTATTATCATGCTGTTAGGACACCAGCACCATTATCGATGATGCGTATGTTTCACGTACACTATTTGCCGGCTCACACACTTCATCATCGATAATTGCCATGCCACTACACTGTAGTATTGTTACATTCATGATATTCCATGTTACATGATTTCCGATATGATTACCCTTCCTTGCATGTCGCATACATCATGGATTGATTACATAGCACATTGCATTGGATTTACTTCTTGATATGGATTCTTATGTGATTTCTGATTTTGAGGACCGTGGGATTATTTAAGAAAAGATGTTCTTTTATGAAAAACCCGGTACCTCGTGATATGATATTTGGTGCGTCCACCACGCGTTTTCTCGGTACTGAGACGTGTGCTTGAAACCCGATTCGAGGAGGTGATGTACCGTTTGCGGGTTCGTGGTGGGCCCGGTATGGTTCCCCTCGGCGAGATGATCGATGGGTTATGCCGATTGAGCCTGGAGGCGGGCGAGTACCTACCGGTGATTGTATTTGAGCTCGGCGGATGTCCGGGGGATACCGCCTGGAGCTGAGAGATGGGCGTACTGCCGGGGGCCGACGGGCCGATACCGCAGACAGAGCCCAGAGATGGACATGGGTTGACTCGTACTGCCGGGGGCCGAGGGCCGATACCGCAGACGGAGCCCCATTTGGATGAGGATTTACGTGTCGATGCTTGGCACGGGTTTCATGATGAGTTTTCCATGCTTTTGGTTATATCCTCACATTGCATACATGATGCTTGCTGTCAGTGGGTGACAGGTGGACGGGTTCCACAGATATACGGACTGGATTTACACTTATCCTACACCAATATTAGTGGTATGGGACGCTAATATATGTGTATTGATATCCTTGATATTTCACCATATTTACTTCATGCAGACATACCTTATATTGATGACATGTTATTACCTGAGTACCAGGCACTACATACATGATTAGATGTTACCTTGCCACCTTGTTACACTCAGATGTACTCTTGTGGATTATATTACTGATCGTTAACTTAGGTTTATGTCTTGCATTCGGTTTCTGCTTGTAGATGTTTCTATTCACGAGTTGGCAACTCACCCCCGTTGTGCCACAGTTCTTGCAGGTTTTGCCGTACAGGTTCTATTGCGGCATTTCTGGCACACTACCTTCTTGCGGGTGATTTGCTTTGGTAGGTGGATTCTTTCGTATCAGGAATCACCATTGTATTTATTTATTTCAATGTATCTAGAAATTGTCCATCAACCAAAACTTGTATATTCTTTCAGACTTAGAGACAGTGTTGTATTATTTCGACCTTAGAGTCGCGCTTAGAAGTATTGCGGTTTTCTTGTTGCTTTTGAGCTTTCTTTTGGATTTGATCCTCGCCACTTGGCGTTGTATATTATCATATCATTGCGTGGTTGTGACCGTCGTTTGACGAAGAGCTAGCTCCCGCTTGGGGATGCCTTTATCTTTTTATATATTGTTATTCATGTTGTACCCCATTCGGGGCCAGTTTTACAAAGGAAACTCTGCCGAAATTTTTAGAAAAGACTTATTGTTTTCAAAACGTACCTTCGGCTTAGTTATTTAAAAACCTTGATTTCAAACCTGTATTTCTTCACTTCTTTAAACCAGTTTTCTTTATTTATCCTTCAAAATGGTTTTAGATTTCTGGGCTTTTGGCTTACTTGGATCAGATGGAGTCCTATAGGCTTCATATGGTTCAAGTGCCAGTCACGTGCTCTTTCGGGTCGTGACAAAGTTGGTATCAGAGCGCTAGGTTGACCTTGGTTCGAGTTTAAGTTTGACTATGTGGAGCCTAAGGAGTTGTTTTTACACGGAACTTAGGCTTGACCTTACGGAACTTAGACTTGGTCGAGGGGGTATTCGACCCGAACATTCGTCGTATTAGGATGACCCTTGGTTGATGGATTAGGTGACTAAAGTAGAGTGACGTACCGTTGGTATGTTCCGCGGCATACTTACGACACGCCACTCCGCTTAAGGAACCTTAGGATGTACATACTTTCGAGATTAGTGATTCTCTTTATATCTTGGATTATTCGTCCATTTGAGATCCCCGATTCTATTAGTTTCATGATCATACCTTCATTGATGCTGTTCCTTCCTATGATCATATATCCACTTTGGATCTGTTGTTTCCCTTTCTTGCCATTGATGTGCTCTCTTTGATACTCGGTTGAGGTTCCTGTCACCATGTTTGAGCGCAGTTTGGGCTGCTGCTAGGGTTACGGCCGGTTTGAGCTCGTTTGGTACGAGTGCCGACCGTTGTGTTTTCTGGTGACATGGGAACGTCTCGAGTTAGTGTTGGTGATTGTGACCTCTAGTGGAGGCGAGTGCTTGGTCTTGCACCGGATGATCGAGCCACTGTTAGAGCTGCCAGTTGAGAGAGAACTGTTGATGTACAGCATACCTCAGAGGTTGTGATGTCGCCTACCGTGCAGACAGATGGACCAGCTGTTGCTGAGATTGACAGGATGTTGCTTTCGGAGCTTACGAGCTGAGGTTGCCAGAGCTTTCAGGCAGATATGCGACAGATGTGAGCTAGTCTACCCGATTTGTGAGACGAGGGTGATTCGTCCGATTTTGCGCCAGAGCGGGCCCAGTTGAGTTGAAGATTTCCAGTGTGGAGAGTCTTACTCAGATATAGAGCAGATCGACTCAGAGATGACCGCTTATGTGTTGCCTTTCCTGGAGGATTGAGGCGTTGTTCGGCGTACAGGCGTAGGAGCCAGTTGCTGCTGCAAATGACGAGATATCGCTCAGATGGTTGGAGCTACTGCAGCATGAGCATGTACTTAAAGAGATGATAGCGAGTTGCTAGTCACCGAGGATGGACGACTAGGACGTGTGGTGAGTTCGCTTACCCCGATGCGAGGTCATCAGGCGGATTGATTCCAGCTAGAGACGACTTCACGTAGGTTCGCGAGAGTCGATAGAGACGATCGAATGTCAGGAGCCTATTTTCCAAGTTTAAAGTATACGGAAAGACATGCAGGTGATTCTATGGACCCTCTAGAAGAATGAAACCCTAACTCGACTTAATGACCGTGTAACAGCCTTTGAACCTTAGGGTTTACGGCGGTTCCGCGGCGCCATTAGTGAGGCTTGGGTTTGCCCTTCTACGGCTGGACCACCGACGTTGTGGCATGTACTCGATACTATTAAACTGTACCCGAGATGTGAGCTCTTGGGGGATTATGAGGATCTGACGAGTCGATCGGATGGTTCGACATCTTTCGGATATCGTGATGGGACACTGCTTGGGAGACTCCAGATGCGCGTAGCCGTCGGAGCGCAGTCCGTGTAGCCACGATGAGACGAGTCCGAACCAGTCGACATTTGAGCAGAGTGAAGAAAAGAGTTCGTATGAGATTTCGACGAGATGATGTCCCCCTCCGCTGACATTAGAGATGTGATATGCACCCCGAGGCGTGGTATATGGATATATCTTCCAGAAAGAAGTGCGATAAGTATGCAGACGTTCCGGAATAAGCTTTAGCTTCAGCATTGGATGATGACTTCCGGGCATTTCGGCAGGATTGAGATTTGAGAAAGGAACCTCGACAGGACCTTTCTGGAGTACGATACGAGAAGACCTAGACCAGGAGTGGTCATTTTACGCACACCCAGCAGGCCAGAGTTCGGCATTGTCGACAAGGTAGTTGACCAAGTTCGGATAAAGGAACTTAACCAGATGCGTTGCGAATTGATCAAGGACGGACGCGTGATGAGTATTCCTCCGATGGTTGGGACGCGTTCCCGAGGACCAGTTCGGCCTGACATCCTCTACAGAATGATGAAGCTACAGAATACGCGACTTTGAGTCTGTGTGAGAGACTTCAGATTGACCGTGGCCGAGAACAGTGCAGTGCATAGTAGCTTGGCATGACGTCATAGTGGTCACTTTAGTCAAAGCTTCATGAAGCTTCATCAAGCTTCATGAAAGAAACCATTTTGTTATCATTTATTTATTTATCAAAAAAGAATAGATAAATAAATAAGTAAATAAATAAAAACCCTAACTATTATCATAACCATGGTTTAAGTCTTAACACAAAACCAATCTACATGCATCATCAAACATTACACATAGTAGTGCACAAAAGTATATCACATATACAACTTGTGAACTACAAGTGAGAAAATCCTATTAAAGTGAACCAATACCAGTTAATGCAAAGTAATATATCAAATATATAATTATACATTAAATCATTAAATCAACACTTGATTCAATGATCCGGTCATGTCGCACATAACCGACTAGTATCCAATGTATCGACTTATCGAATCAATCTACGATTCGATAACTAGGTTATATCGCATATAACCAATCGAAACATTCATCGCGAGAATGAAATACGATATCACATACACGCATTATTCTCGGTCCCGCACATATCTCATATGCGCTCCTATTTCGTTTCGCTTGGGCCAGGAAACCTCTGTGTAGGACTCTAAAGACTCGTCAATACGCCGGTAGCAGATGATGATCATATCAAGCACCCACAAGCCGCAAGCGGTCTGCTAAACGTAACGGCCATCCGGGTATTGAGCGATCAGAAGATCGACGAGCTAGCCCGCTCATACTCTTGTGAATCCAACCAGTAACACTTACCGTACAGTCCGGTCTGTTCGCCTGATATGTCGCATATCGAGTCTAGGGGTGGTAAATGTCAGACCCCAATAACCGATAAGTCGTGCCGATGTGAGGCTCATAACGGGTCGAGAAACTACTGGTAACACTTACCAGCAAATCTCTGATCAGCCCTGGCCAGGGACTTCCCTGTTACGGCCAATCGAGCACAGCGCAACATCAACCCCCAATACCGGGAGAGACGAAAACCCTCCTATCGCTCATTGCCTCCATGTGACTCGGGACTGTACCCAAAGACCACCATTTTGCACTCCCTCATGGACGTGGTAAGGTGGAGATCAAAGCACAGTGGGAATCACACAAGACTCTATGACGATCTCGGGTCTACAGACTAACCTGTACAAGTGTCACATGAGAACTGCCATCTGACGTGAGGTATATGTTAGTGTATATGCCCTAGAGGCCATTACTGTATCATACTAGTATGTATATTACTTGATGGAAGCTTGGGATATTCACAGTTGTACAGACAATCTTGCTCAATATAGTAGTATGCTACTTGGTTTGTCTCTGCTTTAATGTGTACATGTGTGTTTATTTATTATATCACATATACGCATTAGTAGAGCCCTTTGGATCTTTGCTTGATTACCGGCGTTGTGATGGCGATCACACTCGTGGGGGCTGGGTAATCTACAAGCACATCCTTATACACGTCCCTAGTCGTGGGAGTACCAAGATAGGGCATCGATACTCCGGAGTAGACTAGCGTATGCGCTTCTCATCCCAGCACGGGAGACGGTCTGTCCCACAGCCGTCGGTACGTCGTACTTGAGATAGTATGCGGGTGCTCGTTGGGTTACGAGTACACTGGACAGGACTCGTCGGGAACTGATGGTTGGTATTATACCTATCGTCAGTTATCAGTTCCCAGGTGACATGAGTACAGCTTAGTCCGCTGACTTGACACTGTCACTTCGCCTCGAGTGTGTTCCCACTGTTCTTTGATTTCTACCCTACCACGGCTCTACTGAGTCGTGCAAACAGGTAGTAGTTGGGAGCAGTCCCGAAGCACTTGGAGGCAGTGACGGTTAGACAGGATTCGTCTCTTCCGGTATTGGGGGTTGACATCGCGCTGTGTCTAGGAGATCCATTACACAAGTAGTCCCTGGCCAGGGCAAGCGAGATGTACTGGTAGGTTCCAGTGTTATCTCAGGGTGTTCTGGGCTTCACTCCGACACGACTTGTACCGCTATTAGGGGTCTGACGCTTGCTGCCCCCCTAGGCCCGACATGCGATGTATCAGACGAACAGACCGGACTGTATGGAGATTGTCACATACAGACTCAGTAGGAGTTCGGATGGGTTTACCTCATCGGCCTTCTTATCGACATCTACCTGGGGACCGTTACGTACAGCTAGTACCGCTTGCGGTCTGTGGTTAAACCCACTGCCAGAGTAGTGTCGAGTCTTTAGAGTCCCACACAGAGAGTTTCCCTGCACTGAGCGAAACGTGTAGAGGCCGTATGGTTTTACGGCAGGGCTGCGATCACTTACGTACACTCGTGTGCGTGTAGTGTTCGGGCAGGCAATACTAGGGGGCTTTGGTTTAAGCCAGATCCTAGTGTTGCACGGATGGATTTTTTTTGTCTTCTGTGCATCCGCATTCTACGGAATACGGATGCAGGTGTGTATGCAAAGTTTTCCGGAGCGATGAAGGAGGAGGTGCCTCATTAGGGTTTTGGCAGTTGGTTCGGCCAAAACCGTTATGTGGCAAGCTCATTAGGGTTTTGACAGTTGATTCGGTCAAAACCATTTTGAGGCGGACTCATTAGGGTTTTGACATTTCGTTTGGTCAAAGCCATTATGAGCCGGGGACATTATTTACTAATCCTTTCATTGATAATTATGTTATGGCTAATTACATTGACCATTTGACCATCTTGACTTTGTTGACTACTTGACCAAAGTTGACTTGGATCTTCTTGAAAGATCTAAAGTATTCTTTGGTTTTCTTTTTCTTTTGTTATGATAATGGTCATGTCATTTGTAGCCATCACCTTTATCTTGATGGGATTAGTAATGATAATGTTTTTGCATTATTGCAACCATGGTTAGGTTTTCTCTTGGTTAACCTTTTCATTTGCTCATTCTCATTCTCTCTCATAGAAAAGAAATGAGAAACATTTCCATGGTTGCTTCTCCTTCTTCCTCCTCTTGATTTTTCCTTTGATCTCATGTGTTGAGAGAAAAAGGATTCCACTTGACAAACACATCCATACATCTTCTCTACACATCCTAGGGCTTCTAGATTAGCAATCTCCTTGCCCTAGTTACCTCGGCTTGAGGTGGAGCTCGGTGTACATCTCTCGGATGGATCGTCTTCGACTTAAGGAGGCCGCGGAGGTGGCCAAAGTCCGGATCAACCATCGAGCATGCAAAGAGAAGAACAACAAGAAGAGAAGAACAACAAGAAGAGAAGAGCAACAAGAAGAGAAGGAGTTCAAGTTGAGGTATAACCCCTAACCGAGTAGATACATCTCATGTTAGGATGCTAGTGTATTGTTTAGAAAAGATCCGGCTTTTACGGTCCATGTTACAAAGTTTAGAAAAATTTTGATTTACCGTTTCCGCAACCCCGAAAGTACCGGGAGAGGTAACGTGGACCTAACAGTGGTATCAGAGCCTAACTAAACATAAACTAGCTTGGTAGTGAAGTGTATCGAAGTTCGAAACGGAAAAATCGAAAAAACCGAGTTATAAAAAC
This sequence comes from Agapanthus africanus, assembly GCA_030015575.1. Classification (NCBI taxonomy): domain Eukaryota; kingdom Viridiplantae; phylum Streptophyta; class Magnoliopsida; order Asparagales; family Amaryllidaceae; genus Agapanthus; species Agapanthus africanus. The sequence continues at coordinate 107,813,368 of JASDDO010000031.1, forward strand.
CTGAGTTTCTGTTAAAAAATTTTCTGGTCAAAACAAAATTTGTTATACTCCAAAAATCATCTCAGGGTTTTTAGAAGAAAGCCACCAAAAACGAGCCAGCAACTCGACCAAAGCGCCGCGTTTCAGCGGCAATAGCAAGCTATTGCCGCGGAACCGCGGCCATCTTGGTGAGTCACTGGGTCGTTTTTTGTGCAGAGTGTTTCTGACTTGGTTTTAGGATTTTTAAGATGGTTTTAATATGCCCAGATTTGCCAGAATAGAAATTTGTTTTTGGGGGCCTATAAATCCGTATTTTTCCGAACTTCAATATACTTTGACTATAAAGGTTATATCTGTGATGTTCATATGTATTGAACGTCGGCTAATCGCTATATGTCGATTAGTCGGGGTTATACATATCTGTGATCTGTGATTGTTGTTGATGGTTTGTGTATATGAACTCGTTGGATTGTCGCGGATGAATAGCCGGGGTGGATGTGAGATGAGAGTTTCTTTTTCTTTCATTCATGTAATAAATTTGTAAATTGATATAATATTATTTGTATGGCCGCGCAACTGGGTCGGGGTTGTAGCCGTCATTGTATAATTCTTTTTACTGTTTTTGCTCCTAGGATAGACCCATGGAGGGGGTGCACAAACTACCGGGTATCTCGAAGTGCCGAGTGGCCTACTCACGGCGTTGAGGGAGGTTGCTTCGCTTCGGGTACTTGGCGGGTAGTTTGCCGCACCCGTAGGGGTCTTGGGTGGGGTTTTTGGCTATTCATCGCGACCGTGTAATCCGCTCTTCGTTGCAGGCTTGAACGAATCGCGGGTTCCTAGTATATCCAAAGTGTTCATCTGTGATCTGGATTGGCTATCGTTGCAGTATATCTAAATATAATAACTATTTAGGCATTGCTTATGTTTTACAGCCGCGCTAGCCAAGCCCCCGCTCTGTCGTTAGTTAAGTAACCTAATGGGTGATGACGGGGCCCCGTGGCGAATGCGAATGGCATAAGCGTACGTCATATTTTTGTTGTTTTCTGCAATGGTAGGATTTAAATGATGGGACGCATTAAAAGAACTAATGCAAGAAAATAAACCTAAAAGACGTTGTTGGAACAATTTTTCAAAAGTTGTTATTGCAAGGACGTTCAATTTTTGTTTTGCATCGAGGTATTCGGTTATGAATGCCCAGCACCTCAGTCGACGAGGCAAGGGCCGAGATCCCTTCATCGGGAGTGACCCCTTGGACAAAAGTTTTCGTCAGGGTAATAACTTCACTATAGTCGATTATTCTTGCTTTGCATCGAGGTATTCAGTTTGGAATATCCTGCACCTCATTCGACGAGGAAAGAGCTGAGATCCCTTCACAGGGAGTGACCTCTTTAGCAAAAGTTTTCGCCACTATATTTTCAAAAGGTTACCAGGTTCCTTCAACGATATCAAGTTCATTATGTTAACGGGTTTTTCGCCAAAAACCCAGCCGTAGCCCTCCGTCATTTCTTACAAGTAACACTTAGTATTCGTGCTGCGTTTGTTGACTCCGTCAAGGCGTAGTGTACGGTAGCTAAGTGCTGCTTGTTTGTATTGGTATATGGGATTGATTAGGACAGTCGTATAACCTTGTTGACTCCGTCAAGGGTTATGCTGGTGGGTTTAATGCAATCCAGATAATGACAGGTTGAACTTGACTAGGACTCTTTGATTTGTTGACTCCGTCAAGATCACTTGGGTCCTAGGGGCAAAAACCACATCGGGAGTTTTAAAAGAACTGAAACTTAAAGATTTAGCATACCTTCTGGAGTGTGGTGACTAGAGTGGATTCCATCTAGGTTATCACACAATGACAGTTGGATCCCGGTCCCACTGATGAGTTGGTTTACTCTCGGGAGATTATTTCACTTAACGATCAATGCTATAAACCTAGTAGGTGTCTAGAAAGGTGTTAGCGGGGCTACTCCCCCAGGGAAAAGAGGTTCTTTAATTAAGGAACTTCGCGAAAGCGTTGGAAAACCTCCCTCGAAATACTGACACTAGCCTGGCTGAAAGGTTAAGCAAGTATTGTGACGTGAATTAAAACCCGGTTAGTTCTTCTTTTAAAAAGGTTTTAAGAAGAATTTGAGGAAACAGTGGGAGACATCCTGGTTAGATAAATTAATAAACCAATCTAATCTTGCAAGAGCATACGCTGAGTGTTTCTTTTCTCTCTCTCCAGGCCGCAACCTTTTCACGCCCTAATCAAGATAATAAAATGTATCGCTTGACCGATCCGAATTCTTATTCGGGACTGGGGAAAGTTGGTTCAGCTCTAACTTGTGACAACAGTCATGAGTGTGAGAATGGGAAAGGAGATTGTATGGATTTCCAGGATACCCAGTTGAAGGAGAAGCATGGTTTTGCATCTACTTCAGGTGTTCTTGTAATTGAGAACTGTTTTACGGTCAGCCCTACCTCCTGGGTACTTGATACCGGATCAGGATCTCATATCTGTAATTTATTACAGGGACTGAGAAAAAGTAGGAAAGTTGCACCGGGTGATATGTCGCTCAGAGTAGCGAACGGAGCACAAGTTAATGCGGCAGCCGTCGGTGAATATCACCTAGTATTGCCAAATGGCAAGACTATGATTTTGAACGATTGCTACTATGTACCCTCCATGGTTTACAACATCATATCAGTTTCTTTACTTGATAAAGATGGATATAACTTTGTTCTTGAAAAGAATATCATGAACATTTACCTTCATAAGGTACAGGTTGCAGAGGGTACACTGTGTAATGGTATCTACGTTCTAAATCAGAATACAGTTCTCAATATACAAAACACACGCAAGAGGAAGAATTCAGATACGAATGAATCCTACTTGTGGCATTGTAGGCTTGGTCATATCGGAGAGAAAAGACTGAGTAAGTTGCATAAAGATGGACTCTTGAATACGTTCGAGTTTTCATCTTATGAAACTTGTCAGTCTTGTCTCAAAGGAAAGATGACCAAATCTCCGTTCACCGGACATGGAGAAAGAGCAAGAGTGCTCTTGGGACTCATACACAGTGATGTGTGTGGTCCGATGTCTATATATGCAAGGGGTGGGTTCTCGTACTTCATCACATTCACTGACGATCTCTCTAGGTTCGGATATGTGTATCTGATGAAACACAAATCTGAAGCTTTTGAGAAATTCAAGGAATTTAGAAACGAAGTAGAGAACCAGACAGGCAAAAGTATCAAGATCCTCCGGTCTGACAGGGGAGGGGAGTACTTAAGCACGGAATTCCTAGATTACTTAAAAGAGAATGGTATTCTCTCTCAGCTTACTCCTCCTTATACACCACAGCACAACGGTGTATCGGAGCGGAGGAATCGTACCCTATTGGATATGGTTCGCACCATGATGAGTAGTGCTGAGTTGCCTCTTTCATTTTGGGGACATGCGCTTCAGACAGCGGCGTACCTATTGAACTATGTTCCATCCAAATCAGTGCCTAAGACTCCATATGAAATATGGAATGGAAGAAATCCGTATCTTAAGCGATTTAAGATATGGGGTTGTCCGGCCTATGTGAAAACACAGAAACCGGAAAAGTTAGAGGCACGGTCAGTTCTCTGTAAATTTATGGGATATCCTAAAGACTCACTAGGATATCTGTTCTACCACACTGAGGAACAGAAGGTGTTTGTATCTCGCCACGCTACCTTCTTAGAAAGGGAGTTTCTTGCAAAAGAAGCTAGTGGGAGTTCGGTAGAACTGGAAGAAATTCAGCGACCACAAAATGTAACTGAAAATTTGGAGGAACCGCTAGATTCAATAACCCCAAACGAACCTCAGCCACTCCGCAGATCTGGTAGGATTTCTCATCCGCCCGAGAGATACTATGGTTTTCTCATAGACGGGGATCGAGAGGATTGCATCTTGGAAGAAGATGACCCTACCAGTTTCAGGCAGACCATTATCAGTAGGGACTCTGATAAGTGGCAGGAAGCAATGCAATCCGAAATGGAGTCCATGTACGCCAATAAAGTGTGGACCTTGGATATTGCTCCACCTGGGGTAAAACCCGTTGGATGCAAATGGATCTACAAAAGGAAACTTGGTGTAGATGGGCAGGTGGAAACCTATAAAGCTAGACTCGTTGCAAAAGGTTTTCGTCAAAGACCTGGTTTGGACTATGACGAGACTTTTTCTCCGGTGGCTATGCTCAAATCCATTCGGATCCTACTTGCCATTGCTGCCTTCCATGACTTTGAAATCTGGCAGATGGATGTTAAGACAGCTTTCCTAAACGGTTGTTTGGAAGAGTGCATTTACATGGATCAACCAGAAGGTTTCGTAGACAGTGGGAGCAGCGGAAAGGTGTGCAAGTTGCTTAAATCCATTTATGGATTAAAGCAGGCATCGCGGAGCTGGAACATCTGTTTTGATGAGGCAATCAAGGAATTTGATTTCATCAAGAATGAAGATGAACCCTGTGTTTATAAGAAGATTGTAGGACGAACTGTCGTATTCCTAGTCTTGTACGTGGACGACATTCTTTTGATAGGAAATGATGTTCCTATGCTACAATCGGTCAAGCTATTTTTGTCACAAAGGTGTTGCGCCACGGCCGCGCCCCGGTCTCGTACTCGAGGCCAAAATGCGGAATCAAAAATTTTTCTTACTCGGAAACCGGCGCTACCGCGGACAAAGAAAACCCGGATCGTTTACCATTAACCTAATGCTAGCAATCAAGAGATAGGGTGAGAAGTATACCGAGTGATCCGAGTCCTCCGGTCTTCTCGTCATCGTCCCGATCTCCCGCGGAAAGTGTAGTCTCCATATCGTCGCCTCCTCGCCAAAGGGGGCACCACATCGCCTGCGTCTTTTACGGGCTCCCGCCTCAATACCGAGGCAACTCGGGCATGAAGCTGGCAAGTCGACATGCCCAAGGAATGCTGTAGAATGTAGTGTAGGATACGCTTTGTCTCAGTGGGGTTAAGTTGCCTTGATGGAGGAATCAACAAGATATGAACTTGGGGATTTATGGTAGCTATGGAAAAAAGAGATGGATGATTAATTTCCCACACTACCAAAAATGAAATTCCCTCTTCTCATCACTCAAGTGGCCGGCCAAGTTCTTGTAGGAAAAGGTGGGGGCAAACCACTAAGGGAGGTGAGTGTAGGATAAAGGTGGAGGGTGACCACAACATAAAGACATCAACCATGCTTAATAATCCTATTCACATCAAATCCCATTAATGCAAAATCATGGATGAAAAAGCAAAAGAGGCATATCCTATCATAATGAATAAGTGCAAGAAACCCTCTCCACAAAAGTTATTTGCACAATTGCAAATAACCCCCTCCATCGGAAAAGTCCGGCCGGGAAAGAACAAAGGAAAACCGGCCGGAACGGAATGCAAACTGGCAACTCCAGAAAACTGGTCCCGTAATAAATTACAGGAAAACCCCGATACTGTGCATACACACCCGCATCTGTATTCCGTCCGGATACAAATGCAATGAGACAAAATCTACACTGTACTATACTAGGATCCGGCTTAAACCAAAGCCGGCTAGTAACATTCGTCCGATCCTGATCCGTGCAATACCGCACGTATCTGATCGAACGCTGCCATATAACTATACGGCCACTAGTACAAAACTGTCCGATCCTGATCCGTGCAATACCGCACGTATCTGATCGGACCCTGCCATATCTCCATACGGCCTCTACAGCGTTTCGCCCGAAAGCTTGAGTAACTGTAAGTGTGGTGGACTCTAAAGACTCGTCAATACTATGGCTGTGGATTTAACCACTAGCACGTCAGAGGTATAAGCCAATACGTGACGGGCCACCAGCTATTGACCAAAAGGGACGTCGATGAGCGAACTCATCCTGACACCCTACTGAGCCTGTCAGTGACAATATCCGTACAGTCCGGTTCGTTCGTCTATGAGCATCGCATGTCGGGCCTAGGGGGTTGGTAAAAGTCAGACCCCCAAAAGCGGTACAAGTCGTGTCGGAGTGTAGCCAAGAACGCCCTGAGATACTACTGGAATACCTACCAGTAAATCTCCTGCCTCGGCCGAGGGCTTTGCGTAATGGCTCTCCTTGACACAGCGCGACCTCACCCCCAATACCGGGAGAGACGAACCCCTGAAGATCCGCTCACTGCCTCCATGTGGCTCGGGACTGTACCCAACTAAAACCTGTTTGCACGACTCCTTTGAGCCGTGGTAGGGTAGTAATCAAAGCACAGTGGGAACTCACACGAGACAAATGACGATCCTCAGGTCGATGAACTAACATGTACACATGTCACCAGGGAACTGCTATCTGACGTCTGGTATAAGACCAACTAGCAGGTTCCCGGCGAGTCCTGTCCGGTGTACTCATAACCCAATGAGCACCTGTATATATCTTAGGTGAACCAACTGACACCAGTGGCTTGTGAGACCGGCCACCGCCCCTCGTCGGGGTCTCGACTGTATACACTAGTCTACTAATGGAGCATCGATGCCCTAACTCGAAACTCCTACGACTAGGGACCTTTTAAGGACGTGCTTATAGACTACCAGCTCCCACGTATATGATCGCCATCATACTGCTGGTAGTCAAGCAAGAATCCTAGGGGCTCTATCAACGTGTAATAGCGACATGTCAGGTCACCTAAAGCAGTACACGATGATAAAGATAAACCAGATAGCATACTATCATCTCGAGTAAGACTGTCCTACTGGGATAGGTCATCCCTCAATCATTGCAATCACGTGCCTGTGATCCAATAATTGACTCTGAGGGCACTATCTCCAACAAAAGGTTCTCCTTGAAGGACCTGGGTGATGCCTCGTACATTCTGGGGATCAAGATCCATAGAGATAGATCCAAGAGACTATTGGTACTTTCGCAGTCCAGGTACATAGAGACCGTACTAAAGAGATTTAGTATGGAGGGTTCCTAGCGCGGTAACATACTCGCATTGCACGGAATTACCCTCTCCAAGAAGATTTCTCCTAAAACTGACGAGGAGAGGGTTCGCATGAGCACTATACCCTACTCTTCGGTGGTAGGATCTATAATGTATGCGATGCTATGTACAAGACCAGATGTAGCTTACGCGTTGAGCGCGGTAAGCCGGTATCAGTCAGACCCAGGGGAGGACCACTGGACAGCAGTGAAGAACATTCTCAAGTACCTGAGAAGGACTAAGGAGATGTTCCTGGTTTACGGTAATGGAGACCTCAGGGTCGAGTCCTTTGCCGATTCAAGCTTCCAGAGTGACAAAGATGACAGCAAGTTCGTCTCGGGTTTTGTGTTTACCCTCAACGGAGGGGCGGTATGTTGGAGGAGTTCCAAGCAGGATACCGTCGCAGACTCGACGATGGAGGCTGAATACATTGCTGCAAGCGATGCCGCAAAAGAGGCAGTCTGGATAAAGAAGTTCATTAGTGAACTTCAGGTGGTTCCGTCCATTGTTGACCCAATACCTTTGTATTGCGATAACAATGGGGCTATAGCTTTAGCAAAGGAACCAAGGTCCCATCAGAAATCCAGGCACATCTTAAGGCGGTATCACCTGATCAGGGAGATCATTGATCGCCAGGAGATCGAGGTGCGGAGAGTGGACACAAAGGACAACACTGCGGACCCATTCACGAAGGCTTTACCCCAGACTCAGTTCGAGCGGCTGATCGAGATGATAGGTCTTCGATACGCCAGTACATGGCCTTAGTGCAAAAGGGAGATTGTTAGTGTATATGCCCTAGAGGCCATTACTGTATCATACTAGTATGTATATTACTTGATGGAAGCTTGGGATATTCACAGTTGTACAGACAATCTTGCTCAATATAGTAGTATGCTACTTGGTTTGTCTCTGCTTTAATGTGTACATGTGTGTTTATTTATTATATCACATATACGCATTAGTAGAGCCCTTTGGATCTTTGCTTGATTACCGGCGTTGTGATGGCGATCACACTCGTGGGGGCTGGGTAATCTACAAGCACATCCTTATACACGTCCCTAGTCGTGGGAGTACCGAGATAGGGCATCGATACTCCGGAGTAGACTAGCGTATGCGCTTCTCATCCCAGCACGGGAGACGGTCTGTCCCACAGCCGTCGGTACGTCGTACTTGAGATAGTATGCGGGTGCTCGATGGGTTACGAGTACACTGGACAGGACTCGTCGGGAACTGATGGTTGGTATTATACCTATCGTCAGTTATCAGTTCCCAGGTGACATGAGTACAGCTTAGTCCGCTGACTTGACACTGTTACTTCGCCTCGAGTGTGTTCCCACTTTTCTTTGATTGCTACCCTACCACGGCTCTACTGAGTCGTGCAAACAGGTAGTAGTTGGGAGCAGTACCGAAGCACTTGGAGGCAGTGACGGTTAGACAAGATTCGTCTCTCCCGGTATTGGAGGTTGACATCGCGCTGTGTCTAGGAGAGCCATTACACAAGTAGTCCCTGGCCAGGGCAAGCAAGATGTACTGGTAGGTTCCAGTGTTATCTCAGGGTGTTCTGGGCTTCACTCCAACACGACTTGTACCGCTATTAGGGGTCTGACGCTTGCCGCCCCCCTAGGCCCGACATGCGATGTATCAGACGAACAGACCGGACTGTACGGAGATTGTCACATACAGACTCAGTAGGAGTTCGGATGGGTTTACCTCATCGGCCTTTTTATCGACATCTACCTGGGGACCGTTACGTACAGCTAGTGCCGCTTGCGGTCTGTGGTTAAACCCACTGCCAGAGTAGTGTCGAGTATTTAGAGTCCCACACAGAGAGTTTCCCTGCACTGAGCGAAACGTGTAGAGGCCGTATGGTTTTACGGCAGGGCTGCGATCACTTACGTACACTCGTGTGCGTGTGGTGTTCGGGCAGGCAATACTAGGGGGCTTTGGTTTAAGCCAGATCCTAGTGTTGCACGGATGGATTTGTTTTGTCTTCTGTGCATCCGCATTCTACGGAATACGGATGCAGGTGTGTATGCACAGTTTTCCGGAGAGATGAAGGAGGAGGTGCCTCATTAGGGTTTTGGCAGTTTGTTCGGCCAAAACCGTTATGTGGCAAGCTCATTAGGGTTTTGACAGTTGATTCGGTCAAAACCATTTTGAGGCGGACTCATTAGGGTTTTGACATTTCGTTTGGTCAAAGCCATTATGAGCCGGGGACATTATTTACTAATCCTTTCATTGATAATTATGTTATGGCTAATTACATTGACCATTTGACCATCTTGACTTTGTTGACTACTTGACCAAAGTTGACTTGGATCGTCTTGAAAGATCTAAAGTATTCTTTGGTTTTCTTTTTCTTTTGTTATGATAATGGTCATGTCATTTGTAGCCATCACCTTTATCTTGATGGGATTAGTAATGATAATGTTTTTGCATTATTGCAACCATGGTTAGGTTTTCTTTTGGTTAACCTTTTCATTTGCTCATTCTCATTCTCTCTCATAGAAAAGAAATGAGAAAAATTTCCATGGTTGCTTCTCCTTCTTCCTCCTCTTGATTTTTCCTTTGATTTCATGTGTTGAGAGAAAAAGGATTCCACTTGACAAACACATCCATATATCTTCTCTACACATCCTAGGGCTTCGAGATTAGCAATCTCCTTGCCCTAGTTACCTCGGCTTGAGGTGGAGCTCGGTGTACATCTCTCGGGTGGATCTTCTTCGACTCAAGGAGGCCGCGGAGGTGGCCAAAGTCCGGATCAACCATCGAGCATGCAAAGAGAAGAACAATAAGAAGAGAAGAACAACAAGAAGAGAAGAGCAACAAGAAGAGAAGGAGTTCAAGTTGAGGTATAACCCCTAACCGAGTAGATACATCTCATGTTAGGATGCTAGTGTATTGTTTAGCAAAGATCCGGCTTTTACGGTCCATGTTACAAAGTTTAGAAAAATTTTGATTTACCGTTTCCGCAACCCCGAAAGTACCGGGAGAGGTAACGTGGACCTAACAGTATAATACCATCTGGGAGTTCTCGGCGAGTCCGTCCAGTGTACCCAGTCTCCACTGAGCACCCGTATACCATCTCTGATGTCAAACACCAATGGATATGGGATCATCCATCGCCCATCTCATGGGTCGAGAAGCGTATACGCTAGTCTACTCTGGTATATCGATGCCCCGTCTCGATACACCCATGACTAGGGACCTTGAAGGATGTACTTATGGACTACCATGTCCCCACTAGTATGATCTGCATCATAGTCCAGGTAGTCAAGTACACATCCTAAGGGCTTTACCAACATGTAACTATAAGACAGTTTAAAGAGACTAGTGTACATGTTAAGATAAAGAGTAACCAGATAGCATACTATCATATCGAGCAAGAAAGTCATCTCTATATATGTCCAAGCATCCAATATAATATACATCATCTGTACAATACTGGCCTCTAGGGCATACATACAACTAACAATCTCCAACTTGCACTAAGGCCTGCTGCTGTAGTATCGCATACCGAGCATCCCGAAGAGTCTCTCAAACTGTATCTGGGGAATGGCCTTCGTGAGTGGATCCGCCGTGTTGTTCTTCGTGTCAACTCTCCTGACCTCGATCTCCCGGCGATCAACTATCTTCCGGATCAGGTGATACCGCCTCAGAATATGCCTGGATCGCTGATAGGACCTGGGTTCCTTGGCCAAAGCCACCGCTCCATTGTTATCGCAATACAAAGGTATTGGATGCTCAATGGATGGAACCACTCCAAGTTCAGTAATGAACTTCGTGATCCAGACAGCCTCTTTGGCAGCATCGTTGGCAGCGATGTATTCAGCCTCCATCGTCGAGTCTGCCATGGTTTCCTGCTTGGAACTCTTCCAGCTAACCGCCCCTCCGTAAAGGGTAAAGACAAATCCCGACAGCGACTTAGAGTCGTCCTTATCACTCTGGAAGCTCGAATCGGTAAAGGACTCCACTTGGAGTTCTCCGTTACCATACACCAAGAGCATCTCTTTAGTCCATCGTAAGTACTTGAGAATGCTCTTCACAGCTGTCCAGTGACTCTCTCCAGGATCAGCTTGATACCTACTCACTACACTTAGTGAGTATGCTACATCGGGTCTGGTACATAGCATCGCATACATGATAGAGCCTACAGCCGAAGCATAGGGTATCCCTTGCATGCGAGCTCTCTCCAAATCAGTCTTGGGAGACATCTGTTTGGAGAGAGTGACTCCAGAGATCGGGGGCAAGTTCCCACGCTTGGATTCTTCCATACTAAACCTCTTTAGTATGGTGTCAATGTACCTGGATTGGGACAATCCCAATATCCTTTTGGATATATCTCTATAGATCCTGATTCCCAATATGCAGGAGGCATCACCAAGATCTTTCATTGAGAATCTTTGTGATAAGAAGAGCTTGACCGATTGCAGCATAGGAATATCATTTCCTATCAAGAGTACGTGGTCCACGTACAATACGAGGAATACAACCTTACTCTCTGCCACCTTCTTGTATATACAAGGTTCATCTGGATTTTTGACGAAATCAAACTCTTTGATAACGACGTCAAAGCAGATGTTCCAACTCCGTGATGCTTGCTTTAATCCATAAATGGATTTAAGCAGCTTGCACACCTTCCCGCTGCTCCCACTATCTACGAAGCCCTCTGGCTGAGTCATGTACACGCATTCTTCTAAATCACCATTTAGAAAGACGGTCTTAACATCCATTTGCCAGATTTCGTAATCATGATATGCAGCGATGGCAAGCATGATCCGGATAGATTTAAGCATGTAGGGTTCCTAGGCACACTCAAGAGGTCTCACAAGGCATCAACCATGCCAAATTTCAAAATTTACGGTGCCGAGAAACCCTAGACAAGATCGTTAACTAGAATTTTAGGCGACCAAAGCAACTAGTTTACAACTAAACTAAAAGAACGGAAATACAACCTTTGTAGATCTGTTTCTCCACCTCCATAGCTCCATAATGAAGTCCTCTCCGCTGTCCAAATAGAACCATGACTCTAGCATCGGCTTCATCGGAGAAAAAGCGGGCTAGGTCATCGACGACGATACCGAAGATGATCTACGTCGAGGCATCACTAGATCAAGCTCCACCTTCACCAAGCCATGAAACTTGTGAAGAAAACACACTATACTACTTGGCAAGAGGTGGAGGATGAAGAAATAGGAAGTGGGAAGACTTTAGAAATGGATTTCTCACTCTTTTTCATCAATCACCATTGATGTAGCAAGCTTCTTTTCATGGAAGAAGAAGATGAAGAAGAAGAAGATAATATGATAAGTTATTTTGAAAATAGAAAATAAATCATACTTATCATAATGTCAACTATGGTTAGATGTAGAGAATGAACTAGGGTTAAAGTGAATGGTTAGGGTTAAGGAAAGAAACAAAATAGTCAACCATTCAAAGCTTCAAAGATAAACCAAACTTAGCTACCATTTTATTTCTTTCAATAAAGAATAAATGAGTAAATAAATAAGCAAAAAAGAAACCCTAACCATTCATATAACCATGGTCAATTCTTTACACAAACCCAAGCTTGCACGTATCATCAAACATGATACAATCTTGTGCACAAAAGTATATCACATATACAACTTGTACAATCCAAGTGAGAAAATCCATTTAAAGTGAACCAATACTAGTTAATGCAAAGTAATATATCAAATATATAATTATACATTAAATCATTAAATCAACACTTGATTCAATGATCCGGTCATGTCGCACATAACCGACTAGTATCATTAGTAACATCTTATCGAATCAACACTTGATTCGATAACCCGGCTATATCGCATATAACCGATCAATGTCACAAATCGCGAGAATCGAATACAGTATCACATACTGGTATTATTCTCGGTCCCGCACATATCTCATATGCACTCCTATTTCGTTTCGCTTGAGCCAGGAAACCTCTGTGTAGGACTCTAAAGACTCGTCAATACGCCGGCAGCGGATGATGATCATATCAAACATCCACAAGCCGCAAGCGGTCTGCTAAACGTAACGGCCACCCGGGTATTGAGCGATCAGAAGATCGACGAGCAAGCCCGCTCACACTCCTGTGAATGCAACCAGTAACACTTACCGTACAGTCCGGTCTGTTCGTCTAATATGTCGCATATCTCGCCTAGGGATGGTAAACGTCAGACCCTAATAGCTTGATAAGTCATGCCGACGTGAAGTCCATGACACGTGTGAAACTACTGATAACACTTACCAGTAGGTCACTGCAACCCTGGCCAGGGATTTCCTGTTATGGCCAGTCGAGCATAGCGCAACATCAACCCCCAATACCGGGAGAGACGCATCCCCTACTATCGCTCATTGCCTCCATGTGAATCGGGACTGTACCCAAAAACCACCTGTTTGCACGACTCAGTAGAGCCGTGGTAGGGTGAAAATCAAAGCATGGTGGGAGACACACAAGACTCTATGACGATCTCGGGTCAACAGACTAAGCTGTACCAGTGTCACCTGAGAACTGCCATCTGACGTGAGGTATAATACAATCTGGGAGTTCTCGGCGAGTCCGTTCAGTGTACCCAGTCTCCACTGAGCACCCGTATACTATCTCTGATGTCAAACACCAATGGATATGGGATCATCCATCGCCCATCACATGGGTCGAGAAGATATACGCTAGTCTACTCTGGAATATCGATGCCCCGTCTCGATATTCCCTCGACTAGGAACATTGAAGGATGTACTCATGGACTATCCAGGCCCCACTAGTATGATCTGCATCATAGTCCTGGAAGTCGAGTAAACATCCTAAGGGCTTTATCAACATGTAACAGAGAGACAGAAAGTATACACGTTAAGATAAAGAGCAACCAGATAGCGTACTATCATATCGAGCAAGAAAGTCCTACCTATATATGTCCCAGCATCCACTACAATATACATCCAATGTACAGTAATGGCCTCTAGGGCATACATATAACCAACAATCTCCCACTTGCACTAGGGCCATCTGTAGCAGTGGTTGCAGTATCACATACTCAACCATCCCCTAAAAGTCTCTCTTTGGAAAAAGGCCTTCGTGAGTGGATCCGCCGTGTTGTCCTCTGAGTCTACTCTCCTAACCTCGATCATCCTGGAGATCAACTATCTCCATGATCAGGTGATACTGCCTTAGAATATGTCTGGATCACTGATGGGACGGACGTTCCTTGGCATAAGCCACAACTCCATTGTCACACAATGGAAGGAACAAAGTTCATCTCATGAACTAATATACACCCAGACAGCCTCTTTGGTAGCATCTTAAGTAGCGATGTATCCTGCCTTTATCGTCTAGTTTGCCACAGTATCTAGCTTGGAACTCTTCCAACATACCATCCCTTTACTGAGGGTAAAGACAATGCCTGCGACTGACATTCAGTCGCGTTTATCACTCTGGAACCCTTCCAGTGATTCTCCCCAGGATCGATTGATACTATCTTACTACAGCTAGTGAGAATCCTAACATCCATTTAGATCTATCTCATAGACCCGAATTCCAGGATTTAGGAGGTATCATCTTTATCCTATTGGAGAATCCTTATGATAAGAGGAGATCGACCGATCGTAGTATAGGAAACTCTTTTCCTATCAAGAGTATGTTGTCCACGTACAATACGAGGATGACCACCTTACTCTCTACTACCGTTTTGTATATACAAGGTTCATCTACTATTTTGATGAAGTCAAATACTTTGACTACCACATCAAAACAGATGTTCCAACTCCGCGATGTCTGCTTTATCCTGTAAAGCAACTTGCACATGTTTCCGCTGCTCCCAGTGTTTACGAAGCCCTCTGGCTGTGTACTTATAGACTTTCTATTCTAAATCAGTATTTAGAAAAGCAGTCATGATACCCAACCACCAGATATCGCAGTCATGGTATGTAGCAATGGTAAGTAGGATCTGGATGGACTTAAGCATAGTTCCTGGAAAAGATTTCATCATTATCCACACCTGGTCGATGACGAAAACCCTTAACAAGTCTAGCTTTGAAAATCTCAACTTTTCCATCTACGCCAAGTAATCTTCTCAAGATATACTTGCTCCTGATAGGGATTTAACCCTTCAGATATAGCAGCTAAAGTCCATACTTTGCTGGTGTATATGGATTCCATCTCAGATCTCTAAGCATCCAGCCATTCTTACAGAGTCCCTACTCTCGATGGCCAGCTCGAACTGGTTGGGTCATCATCTCATGATGCAATCCTCGCTCCCACTGTCATCGAGAAACCGAGGTATCTCTCAGGCGGATGAGGAACCCTACTAGATCGGAGGAGAGGCTGAGGTTCGTCGGGGACTATAGAATCCTTTGGTTCTGTCAAATCTTCAGCTGTAGTTTCGAATAGCTGGAACCTTTCCAGTTCTACAGAACTGACCTTTGCCTCGATCTTGTCCGGATTTTTCTTTTGACATAGGCCGGACAATCCCAAATCTTAACTTACTTAAGAGATAGGATCTTCCCACACCATAT
Organism: Agapanthus africanus; assembly: GCA_030015575.1. Classification (NCBI taxonomy): domain Eukaryota; kingdom Viridiplantae; phylum Streptophyta; class Magnoliopsida; order Asparagales; family Amaryllidaceae; genus Agapanthus; species Agapanthus africanus. The sequence continues at coordinate 107,828,812 of JASDDO010000031.1, forward strand.
CTTATATGGAGTGGTAGGCACTGATTTGATTCGAACCTAATTCAATAGGTATGCAGCTTCTCAAGCGCATAACTCCCAAAAAGAAATTAGGTAACTCAGTAGTACTCATCATAGAGCACACCTTATCATATAGGGTGTGATTGCTCCGCCCCGATATACCATCGTGCTATGGTTTATATGGAGGAGTAATGCTGAGAGAGAATCTCATTTTCTTTTAGAATAGTCCAGGAATGCCATGCACAAGTATTCTCCTCCCTGATCTTATCATAGGACATAATACTTATACCCGTATTTTGGTTCTCTACTTCTAACTTATATTCTGTGAATACCTCAAAAGCTTCAGACTTATGTTTCAACAGGAACATATGACTGAATCTTGAGAGATTATCAGAGAATATAATGAAGTATAAAGAACCAGTCCTGGCATGTGTAGACAGGAGAATTTACATACATCATCATGTATCAGTCCCAAGAGTTCATTAACTCTTTCTCTGCTTCCAGTAAACAGAGCTGGTGCCATTATATCTTTGTGACATGACTGGCAAGTTTCACAAGATGTAAATTTAAACTAATTTAAATATGCATCTAAAATGTAACTTCAGCCAGTCGGGTCGCATTGATGTGACCTAGTCTACAATACCTCAAGAAGAATTTGTCCATTTCTGAACTCTTCCTCTTGTGTGTGTTCAGTATGCAAGGAACTGTAGTTTGATTTAGAACGTCAATGCTTTTAGATAACGTGCCTGAACCGATCAACTTTTGATATAGGAAATGTTCAAAACATTATCCAACAATACAAAATTATATCATTTCTTTACTAATAAAGAGACTGATATGATTTTGTATATCAGGTTCGGTATCTAATAGTATTTCTTCAGAATCAATGTATTGGTAATTCAGGGTGACAGTGACCAACAGACTTGGCTGCAACACTTGCCCCATTTTCTGCCTCATGAAACTTATCACCCGTTCTCAGTTTTTCTACCTTTTTGTAGCCCTATGTAACATATTACATATCTGGGATCCTGATCCGGTATCAAATACCCAGGATTCAGAGGATACTGATAAACAGTTCTTTGTAATGAACACACCCGAAGATGATGCATCAGCATGCACTCTCTTCGTTTGGGCGGCATAGGAATCTTGGTATTCCCCTATCTCCTGCTCTGTCTTATAACAATTATAAGTTGGAGCGGCACCAACGTTCCCTAGCTCAGTACAACAAGCGGGTTCGGTCAATACATCCATATTATTATCTTGATTAAGGCGTGATATGGTCGCTACCTGGAGAGAGAGAGAAGAAAACACTCAGCGTGCGCTCTTGCAAGATCAGATTGGTTATATATTTTATCTAATCAGGATGGCTCCCACTGTTTTTATCAAATCTTCCTTCAAACCTTAAAAGGAAAGATTAGCCGGGATTAATTACACTCTACAAGTTCGCCAATCTTTCAGCCAGGCCAGTGTCGGTACTTTGAGGGAGGTTCCCCGTGCTTTCGCACGGACCTAATTACAGTAAACCTCGTTTTCCCAGAGGCGTAACCCCGTTGACACCTTTCTAGACACCTACTTGATCGGCTAATTGTAAAGTGCAAAACTCTCCCAGGAGTAACAATTACTCGCAGTGGGTATCGGGATCCAACTATCATATAGAAGGTATGCAATCTCATTGCAAGTTTCAACACTTGAAACTCCCGATAATGGTTTTTACCCCTAGCACTTATGACCTTAACTAAGGTCAACAAATCATAAGTACTAGTCAAGTTCTACCCGTCATTTCGTGATTAATTAGACCCACCCACATGACCCTTAACTAAGGTCAACAAAGTCACGCGACTGTCCTAACTAATCGCATTATATGCGGTGTAGGAAGACATCACTTAGCTACCATACACTGTGCCTTGACTATGGTCAACAAACACAGCACGAATACTAAGTACTCTACTTCCTAAAATGACGGAGGGTTGCGAATGGTTTTTGTGAAAACCGTTAACGCTTTGAACTTGATCTCGTTGCAGAATCAAATGGTTTTTAAATGGAATGTTTTTGAGGCTTTTCTAGTTTTGCTAAAGGGGTCACTCCTGGTGAAGGGATCGTCGGCCCTTTCCTCGTCGAATGAGGTGCGGGATATATCATATATATCACTGTGCAAAGCGAAAACTATAGAAGCGATCAAAAGACAAACCGAGTGTGTAGCATCTGCCAGTTATTTCTAAAGGAGTCACTCCCGGTGAAGGGATCTCGGTCCTTTCCTTATCGAATAAGGTGCAGGATGTTCTACAATGAACACCGCGACGCAAAGCAAGAACTGTAGCTACCTGTTTTTATTTTGAAATTCGATTCCACGACATCAATTAGGTTTATTTTCTTTCATTAATCTCATTAATGAATATCCCATTATTTAAATCCACCTAACCATCACAGATAAATATAACGTACGCTTATGCCATCCGCATTCGCCTCGATATCCCGTCTGCACCGTTAGGTTAGGTAACTAATGCCAGAGCGAGGCAGGGCTAGCACGGGTGTAAAACATAAGCAACGTCTACATAATATATCATATATACTATATACTATATCTATCACAGAACAAATCACATAATCACATCACAGATAACGCAACAGAAAAATATCATATAAAATATTGGATATACTAGGACGTCCGTGTTTTCAATACGAGCCAGTATAAAACACGGATTCCACGGTCGTGATGAATAGCCAAACCCACACCCCTAGACCCCTACTAGAGTGGCAAGCAACCCTACCAATTCTAGAGTTAGGAGACCCGGACTCGACTCCTCGAGTTGGTCTCCCACTGGACTCCAGAACCCGGTTACTTGTGCCCTCCTCCTTGGGTCTATCCTAGTGCGGAAAAGTAAATAATATACAACAACGGTGACAACTTCTGCAACCTGGAAGTGCCCCAATAAAAGAATATTACATACAAGTTTTTACATGAATGAAAATGTAAAACACTCATCTCACATAAAAACCCTCCGGCTATTCACACACGACGATCCAATATAACATATCCAGCAACACATAATATCACATGTCATCAACGTAAGTAAATATGCGCATCCCAATTGTCGTTGACATATAGCAACGAAACCGGCGATATCACATATTACACTTACGGTCACAGAAAAGAAAGTGTAAAACTACAACAGTTGGAATCCGTAACCACCTCAGACATCGCATGCCTGACCAAATGAAATACTTAGACATCGCATGCCTAACAATTATAAACCCCGCATTTTAGTCTCATTATCGAAAACTCTTTTCAATATCAAGTCGGGCAATTCAACAAGATTCCCGACATCCTGATCGAATGCTCGTCGCAAACTTTAGTAGGCGGCCGCACCCCCGACGCCGTCGACGAAGTGCACCAAGGCGGAACACCGCTACCGCGAGCACCCAAACGGATGCTTTCGGCGACGGGGTTCTCCTATAGTCACTTGGTCGGGGCTATGGGGTGAGGCTGTCTATTAAGTCTACCCGGCGAGTATCCGCGTACGCTACGTGATTGCGACGGACTTTTGATCACATCAAAACTCCGTGGCAACCGATCAAGTGAGACTAAACTGCTATGTTTATAATATTCATTCCGTTATCTCATAACTACTTGTGAATTCCAATTATTGTATCACATTCCGGATAAATAGAAAATGCTAAACTTTTCGATCGAACAATCGAACACCCAAGTTTTCCCGATACAGCTCAACACATGAAATACGTCTAACAGCATTCAGTTCGTGCCTCAGTACCAACGGTCCAGCCGTAGAAGGGTCAAGCCAACGCCTCACATGTGGCACGCCGTACTGCCCCAAACCCGAAGGTTCAAATGGTAGTTCAAGACGGTCACATAATCGAGTTAAGGTTTGTTGTCTTCTAGAGGGACCATCGTGTTACTTGCACTAATTAGAACGTGATTAAACTACAGAAATATCCAACACTTGGAAATTTCCAGACAGGGGAAAAATTGGGTATTTATATCCGGTCAAACTTTTTAACATATTCAAAAAATTATCCGGAAAGAAACATAGACAAAGTTTGACAATCCGATCGAATGTACGAACTCCCAATACAACCCAAAATTCTCAACTCTTGAGTTCAGAAAAAAAAATATCCCAAGAAAACCAGCACTGCAAAATAGGAATTACTGTGCAAAATTCAATGGGAGATAAGACAAAAGGACCGCGGAACAGCCGCATTAGCACGCTAATGCCGCGGTTCCGCCGCACTTTAGAAAGATCATTAGGTAATTTTTGCATCGTAATTCTTAGAATTTCCTGCTGAATTTTCTGCATATTTTTAATTCTGAAAAAACCCCGAATTTCAAAAATGTCCAGAGAGCAAATTCCAATTAGGGTTTCGGGTCGATCGGGTTTCAAACTTCGTCTACGCATCGCCTAAGGCTCTAGCTAGGCTCTGATACCACTGTAGGGTTCCTAGGCACACTCAAGAGGTCTCACAAGGCATCAACCATGCCAAATTTCAAAATTTACGGTGCCGAGAAACCCTAGACAAGATCGTTAACTAGAATTTTAGGCGACCAAAGCAACTAGTTTACAACTAAACTAAAAGAACGGAAATACAACCTTTGTAGATCCGTTTCTCCACCTCCATAGCTCCATGATGAAGTCCTCTCCGCTGTCCAAATCGAACCATGACTCTAACATCGGCTTCATCGGAGAAAAAGCGGGCTAGGTCATCGACGACGATGCCGAAGATGATCTACATCGAGGCATCACTAGATCAAGCTCCACCTTCACCAAGCCTTGAAACTTGTGAAGAAAACACACTCTACTACTTGGAAAGAGGTAGAGTATGAAGAAATAGGAAGTGGGTAGACTTTAGAATTGGATTTCTCACTCTTTTTCATCAATCACCATTGATGTAGCAAGCTTCTTTTCATGGAAGAAGAAGATGAAGAAGAAGAAGATAATATGATAAGTTATTTTGAAAATAGAAAATAAATCATACTTACCATAATGTCAACTATGGTTAGATGTAGAGAATGAACTAGGGTTAAAGTGAATGGTTAGGGTTAAGGAAAGAAACAAAATAGTCAACCATTCAAAGCTTCATGAAGCTTCAAAGATAAACCAAACTTAGCCACCATTTTATTTCTTTCAATAAAGAATAAATGAATAAATAAATAAGCAAAAAAGAAACCCTAACCATTCATATAACCATGGTCAATTCTTTACACAAACCCAAGCTTGCACGTATCATCAAACATGATACAATCTTGTGCACAAAAGTATATCACATATACAACTTGTACAATCCAAGTGAGAAAATCCATTTAAAGTGAACCAATACTAGTTAATGCAAAATAATATATCAAATATATAATTATACATTAAATCATTAAATCAACACTTGATTCAATGATCCGGTCATGTCGCACATAACCGACTAGTATCATTAGTAACATCTTATCGAATCAACACTTGATTCGATAACCCGGCTATATCGCATATAACCGATCAATGTCACAAATCGCGAGAATCGAATACAGTATCACATACTGGTATTATTCTCGGTCCCGCACATATCTCATATGCGCTCCTATTTCGTTTCGCTTGAGCCAGGAAACCTCTGTGTAGGACTCTAAAGACTCGTCAATACGCCGGCAGCGGATGATGATCATATCAAACATCCACAAGCCGCAAGCGGTCTGGTAAACGTAACGGCCATCCGGGTATTGAGCGATCAGAAGATCGACGAGCAAGCCCGCTCACACTCCTGTGAATCCAACCAGTAACACTTACCGTACAGTCCGGTCTGTTCGTCTGATATGTCGCATATCTCGCCTAGGGGTGGTAAACGTCAGACCCCAATAGCTTGATAAGTCATGCCGACGTAAAGTCCATGACACGTGTGAAACTACTGATAACACTTTCCAGTAGGTCATTGCAACCCTGGCCAGGGATTTCCTGTTATGGCCAATAGAGCATAGCACAACATCAACCCCCAATACCGGGAGAGACGCATCCCTTCCTATCGCTCATTGCCTCCATGTGAATCGGGACTGTACCCAAAAACCACCTATTTGCACGACTCAGTAGAGCCGTGGTAGGGTGGAAATCAAAGCACAGTGGGAGACACACAAGACTCTATGACGATCTCGGGTCAACAGACTAAGCTGTACCAGTGTCACCAGAGAACTGCCATCTGACGTGAGGTATAATACCATCTGGGAGTTCTCGGCGAGTCCGTTCAGTGTACCCAGTCTCCACTGAGCACCCGTATACTATCTCTGATGTCAAACACCAATAGATATGGGATCATCCATCGCCCATCACATGGGTCGAGAAGATATACGCTAGTCTACTCTGGAATATCGATGCCCCGTCTCGATATTCACTCGACTAGGAACATTGAAGGATGTACTCATGGACTATCCAGGCCCCACTAGTATGATCTGCATCATAGTCCTGGAAGTCGAGTACACATCCTAAGGGCTTTATCAACATGTAACAGAAAGACAGAAAGTATACACGTTAAGATAAAGAGCAACCAGATAGCGTACTATCATGTCGAGCAAGAAAGTCCTACCTATATATGTCCCAGCATCCACTACAATATACATCCAATGTACAGTAATGGCCTCTAGGGCATACATATAACTAACAAAGCATAGCCACTGGAGAAAAGGTTTCGTCATAGTCCACACCTGGTCTTTGACGAAAACCCTTTGCAACAAGTCTAGCTTTGAAAGTCTCCACTTTCCCATCTACACCAAGTTTCTTCTTGAAGATCCACTTGCTCCCAATGGGTTTTACCCCTTCAGGAGCAACTTCCAAAGTCCATACTTTGTTGGTGTACATGGATTCCATCTCGGACCGCATAGCATCCAGCCATTTCACTGAGTCCCCACTCGTGATGGCCTGCTCGAAGCTAGTTGGGTCATCATCCTCCATGATGCAATCCTCGCTCCCACCGTCCATGAGAAAACCGTAGTATCTCTCAGGTTGGCGAGGAACCCTACTAGATCGGCGGAGAGGCTGGGGTTCGTCGGGTACTACTGAATCCTCTGGTTCTACTAGATCTTCTGTTGTGTTTTGTTCAGCTGGAACCTCTTCCAGTTCTACCTCAGAGCCACTAATCTCTTTTGCAAGAAATTCCTTTTCCATAAAGGTGGCATGTTGAGCAACAAATACTCTTTGTTCCTCACTGTGGTAGAAGATATACCCTCGCGAATGTTTGGGATATCCAACAAATTTACACAAAACAGACCTTGCCTCGAGTTTGTCCGGTTTTTGTCTTTTGACATATGCCGGGCAACCCCATATCTTTATAAAATTAAGATATGGTCTCTTCCCTTCCCATATCTCATATGGTGTGGTTGGCACAGATTTGGTGGGAACCCTATTCAATATGTATGCAGCTGTTTCCAGTGCATATCCCCAGAAGGAAACAGGTAATTCAGCTACACTCATCATAGAGCGCACCATATCCAATAGGGTGTGGTTCCTCCGTTCTGATACACCGTTGTGCTGTGGTGTATATGGAGGAGTCAGCTGAGAGAGAATCCCATTCTCTTTTAGGAAATCCAGGAATTCATTGCTTAAGTATTCACCTCCTCGATCAGATCGCAGGATTTTAATACTTTTTCCGGTTTGGTTCACAACTTCTTGTTTATATTCTCTAAATTTCTCAAAAGCTTCTGATTTGTGTTTCATCAGGAACACATACCCGAACCTAGAGAGATCGTCAGTGAATGTAATGAAGTACGAAGAACCATCCCTGGCATGTGTAGACATAGGACCGCATACATCACTATGTATAAGTCCTAAGAGTTCAGTAACTCTTTCTCCGTGTCCCGTAAACGGAGTCTTGGTCATCTTGCCTTTGAGACATGACTGGCAAGTGTCATAAGATGAAAATTCAAACGGATTTAAATATCCATCTTTATGCAACTTAGCTAGTCGTGTCGCATTGATGTGACCCAGTCTACAATGCCACAAGAAGGATTCGTTCAGTTCAGAACTCTTCCTCTTGTGTGTGTTTGTTATGCTCAGAACTGTTGATTGATTTAGAACATAAATGCCATTGCACAACGTGCCTGATCCAACCAACTTTTGGTTACGGAAAATGTTCATAACATTATCCTGTAATACAAAATTATATCCCTCTTTAATTAATTAAGAAACTGATATAATGTTGCATATCAGGTTCTGCATGTAATAGCATTCGTTCAGAACCAATGTATTACCAGTTGGTAATGTAAGGTGATATTCCCCGACAGTCTTAGCTGCAACAATTGCACCATTTCCAACTCTAATGTCTTTATCACCTTCTCCAAGTTCTCTACCTTTCCTTAGCCCATGTAACTGATTACATATATGGGATCCTGACCCGGTATCTAATACCCAGGACGTAGGGCAAATGGAGAAACAGTTCTCTGTAACGAACACACCCGAAGAAAATGCAACAACATGTAATTTCTTCAATCGGGTGGCATGGGAATCCTGGTATTCCCCTATATCCTGTTCATTTCTATAACTCTTATAAGAAAGAACGGAACCAACGTTCCCCAACACAGTATAACATGCAGGTTCGGTCAATACATCCATATTATTATCTTGATTAAGGCATGAAATGGTCGCTACCTGGAGAGAGAGAGAAGAAAACACTTTAGCGTATACTCGTGCAAGATCAGATTGGTTATTATCTTATCTAATCAGGATGGCTCCCACTGCTTTTTATCAAATCTTCCTTCAAACCCTAAAAGGAAAGACTAGCCGGGATTAATTACACACTACAAGTTCGCCAATCTTTCAGCCAGGCCAGTGTCGGTACTTTAAGGGAGGTCCCCCGTGCTTTCGCATGAACCTAATTAATGTAAACCTCGTTTTCCCAGAGGCGTAACCTCGTTAACACCTTTTTAGACACCTACTTGATCGGCTAATTGTAATGTGTAAAACTCTCCCAGGAGTAACTCTTACTCGCAGCGGGTATCGGGATCCAACTATCTCATAGAAGGTATGCAATATCATTGCAAATTTCAACACTTGAAATTCCCGATAATATTTTGCCCCAAGCATCCTATGACCTTGACGGAGGTCAACAAACCACAGGGTGCAAGTCAAGTTCAACCCGTCATTTCTTGATTGAATCAAACCCACCCGCACGACCCTTGACGGAGGTCAACAAGGTCGTACGACTACCCTAATCCAATCTGCATCATATGCATAAGCAGATAAATACTAGTTAGCTACCGTACACTACGCCTTGACGGAGGTCAACAAACGTAGCACGAATACTAAGTAGGATTTATCTGAAATGACGGAGGGCTACGACAGGTTTTTATGAAAACCTATTGCGTAATGAACTTGATATCGTTGTAGAATCAAATGAAGTTTTGAAATGGAGTGATTTTGAGGCTTTTTCTAGTTTTGCTAAAGGGGTCACTCCCGGTGAAGGAATCGTCGGCCCTTTCCTCGTCGAATGAGGTGCGGGATATATCATATATATCACTGTGCAAAGCAAAAACTATAGAAGAAATCAAAAGTCAAACCGAGTGTGTAGCATCTGCCAGTTATTGCTAAAGGAGTCACTCCCGGTGAAGGGATCTCGGTCCTTTCCTCATCGAATAAGGTGCAGGGTATATCATAAATACCGCTATGCAAAGCAAGAACTGTAGCTACCTGTTTTGTTTAAAATTTGATTCTACAACATCTTAGGTTTCTTTTCTTTCATTAATCACATTAATGAAGTCCCATCATTTAAATACCTAAACATCACAGATAGATATGACGTACACTTATGCCATCCGCATTCGCCTCGATGTCCCCTCGTGCACCGTTAGGTTAGGTAACTAACGACAGAGCAGGGCAGGGCTAGTACGGGTGCAAAACATAAGTAACGTCTATATAATATATCATATATACTATATAAAGTTTCTATCAAAGAACATCACATGATCGCATCACAGATATCGCAGCAGAAGAAACATATGAAACATTGGATATACTAGGACATCCGTGTTTTCAATACGAGCCAGTTTAAAACACGGATTCCACGGTCATGATGAATAGCCAATCCCACACCCCTAGACCCCTACGAGAGCGGCAAGCAACCCTGCCAATTCTAGGGTTAGGAGACCCGGACTCGACTCCTCGAGTTGGTCTCCCACTGGACCCCAGAACCCGGTTACTTGTGCTCCCCTTCTTGGGTCTATCCTAATGCGGAAAAGTAAATAATATACAAAGGGTGACAACTTCCGCTACCTGGAAGTGCCCCAAATAAAAGAATATTACATACAAGTTTTTACATGAATGAAAATGAAAAACACTCATCTCACATAAAAACCCCCGGCTATTCAAACACGACGATCCAATATAACATATCCAGCAACATATAACATCACATGTCATCAACGTAAGTAAACATGCGTATCCCAATTGTCGTTGACATATAGCAACGAAACCGGTGATATCACATAATACACTTACGGTGACAGAAAAGAAAGTGTAAAACTACAACAATTGGAATCCGCAACTTCTTTAGACATCGCATGCCTAATCAAATGAAATATTTAGACATCACATGCCTAACAGTTATAAACCCCGCAGTTTAGTCTCATTATCGAAAACTCTTTTCAATATCAAGTGAAACTAAACTGCTAGATTTATAACATTCATTCAGTTATCACATAACTGTTTGTGAATTCCAATTATTGTATCCCATTCCGGATAAATAGAAAATATTAAACTTTCCGATCGAACATTCGAAGACCCAAGTTTTCCCGAAACCGTTCAACACATGAAATAAGTTCAAAGACGTTCACTTCATGCCTCAGTACCAACGGTCCAGCCGTAGAAGGGTTAAGCCAACGCCTCACATGTGGCACGCCGTACTGCCCCAAACCCGAAGGTTCAAAGGGCAGTTCAAGACGGTCACATAATCGAGTTAAGGTTTGTTGTCTTCTAGAGGGACCATCGCGTTACTTGCACTACTCAGAACGTCTTTAAACCACACAAAAATCCAACACTTGGATATTTTCCGGCAGGGGAAAAGTTGGGTATTTATATCCGGTCGAACTTTTTAATATATTCTAAAGTTATCCGGAAATACACAAAGACGAAATTTGATAATCCGATCAAAACATCGAAGCTCTAAAACACCCCAGAAAATTCAACTCTTGAAAAAATATTAAAAATACCCATAAAACTCAGCTGCTGAAATGATGAATTACTGTGCAAAGAATGAGGGATGACGTCATCATACGGCCGCGGAACCGCCGCAGAAGCCAGGCTTCTGCCGCGGTTCCGCCGCACTCTTTACTGTTCATGGAATAATTTTTGCATCGTAATTCTTATATTTCCCTGCTGAATTTTTTAAGCATTTTTAATCTGGAAAAATCCTAGTTTTTAGAAAAAGTCCAGAGAGCATGATGTGTTAGGGTTTCGATGCGTATTCGGGTTTCAAACGTCGTCTAGACTTCGCCTAAGGCTCTAGCTAGGCTCTGATACCACTGTAGGGTTCCTAGGCACTCTCAAGAGGTCTCACAAGGCATCAACCATGCCAATTTCAAATTTTTAGGGTGCCGAGAAAACCTAACACGGATCGTTGACTAGAAGTTTAGGTGAAAAGCTAATCTAGTTAACAACTTAACTAAAGATAAGAAGCTACAACCTTTGTAGATCCGGATATCCACTTCCTTGACTCCACGTAGGCGTCCTCTCGCTGTCCATCTCGAATCCCGAACTCAAACGTCGGCTTCATCGGAGAATTGGGCGGACTAGGTCGTCGGCTTCGTGCCGAAGATGATCTACGTCGAGGCATCACAAGTTTAAGCTCCGACTTCACAAATTTGTGAAACTTATGAAGAAAACACCCAAAACAACTTGGCAAGAGGTAGAGGGTGAAGAAATAGGAGGTGGGTTCACTTTAGAATTGGATTTCTCACTTTGGAACTCAAGATGCCATTGATGGCATCAAGCTTTTTTTCTTGAAGATGAAGAAGAAGAAGTAAATAGAATATGATAAGTATTGTGTAAAAAGAATAATAAAATCAATACTTATCATCTTGTAACCTTGGTTAAGTGTAGAGAATAAACCATGGTTAAATGAGAATGGTTAGGGTTAAGGATGATGACAAAATGGTCACTTTAGTCAAAGCTTCATGAAGCTTCATCAAGCTTCATGAAAGAAACCATTTTGTTATCATTTATTTATTTATCAAAAAAGAATAGATAAATAAATAAGTAAATAAATAATAAGCCTAACTATTATCATAACCATGGTTTAAGTCTTAACACAAAACCAATCTACATGCATCATCAAACATGACACGGGACTGTACCCAAAGACCACCGTTTTGCACGCCCTCATGGACGTGGTAAGGTGGAGATCAAAGCACAGTGGGAATCACACAAGACTCTATGATGATCTCGGGTCTACAGACTAACCTGTACAAGTGTCACCTGAGAACTGCCATCTGACGTGAGGTATAATACCATCTGGGAGTTCTCGGCGAGTCCGTCCAGTGTACCCAGTCTCTACTGAGCACCCGTATACCATCTCTGATGTCAAACACCAATGGATATGGGATCATCCATCGCCCATCTCATGGGTCGAGAAGCGTATACGCTAGTCTACTCTGTCATATCGATGCCCCGTCTCGATACACCCACGACTAGGGACCTTGAAGGATGTACTTATGGACTACCATGTCCCCACTAGTATGATCTGCATCATAGTCCAGGTAGTCAAGTACACATCCTAAGGGCTTTACCAACATGTAACTATAAGACAGTTTAAAGAGACTAGTGTACATGTTAAGATAAAGAGTAACCAGATAGCATACTATCATATCGAGCAAGAAAGTCATCTCTATATATGTCCAAGAATCCAATATAATATACATCATCTGTACAATACTGGCCTCTAGGGCATACATACAACTAACATTTATATCCACCTAGTCAACATTGTAAATTTCATATCAGTATCTTTACATTATAAAGAAGGATATGATTTACATATGTAAGCGATGTAATCCACATCCACCAAAATCAAAGTATTGATTGGGTCAGGTACATTAGATAATAGTATATACGTATTAGATCAAGCTCATGTTTTCAAACGTCCAAAACACACTTATAAGAAAGTCTCCAGAATCAAATAGGACTTTCTTATGGCATTATAGACAGGGACACATCATTGAAACAAAGTTGACGTAGTTACATATAGAGGGATATTTGAATCCGTTCAAATATCAGTCTTATGTAACTAGTCAATCATGTCTTATAGGAAAGATGACAAAGACTCTGTTCACTGGACACAGAGTAAGGGCGAGCGAGCTTTTAGGACTCATACATAGCATTGTGTAGGTCCAATGTCTATATATGCACGAAGTGGTTATTCCTATTTTCATTACTTTTTTGGGTCATTTCTCTGGGTTAGGACATGTCTTCGTATTGAAGCATAAATCCGAGACTTTTGAGAAATTTCAGGAATACAAGAATGAAGAGGAAAAACAAACAGGCACAAGTATCAACTCACTGAGATCTGATCAAGGTAGTGATACTTAATTACCAAGTTCCTGGATTACCTAAAAGGAGAAAAGAAATCTCTTTCAGCTTACTCCTCCATACACATCACAACTTTATGGTATATCGGAGAGACGGAACACAACCCTATTGGATATGGTTCGTTCCATAATGAGTAACACTGAGTTACAGTTATCCTTCTGAAGTTATGCACTAGGATTAGCTACATATCTTTTTGAAAAAGGTTCATACTAAGACTGTGCCTACCACACCATATCAGATATGGATTGGGAAGAAACCCTATCTTCGGTACCTGAAAATTTAGGGATGTTCAGTGTTTGTAAAAAGCAGTATATGGACAAGTTCGAGGCACACTCAGTACTGTTTAAGTTTGTGGGATACCCAAAGGACTCCAGGGGTATTTTTTTCTATTTGCACGGAGGAACAAAAGATTGTTGTTTCTCAGAATGCCCACTTTTTGGAAAATTAATCTTTTTTTAAAAGGAAATAGTGGGAGCACAATAGAACTGGAAGAAATTCTAGAACCACAAACTATTACTGAAAGTAAGGTAGAACCAGAAGTTTCAAAAGAACCGGACATACTTACGCCACTCTGAGGAAGTAGTAGGCAGTCTCATCCGCCCGAGAGAAACTGAGGTTTTCTCATAGACGGGGATAGAGAGGATTGCATCATTGACAATGATGTGCTAACTAGCTTCCAGTATGCCATTTAGAGCAGAGACTCGGTAAAATGGCTAGATGCAAAATGGAGTCCATATACACCAACAAAGTATAGACTTTGAACTTTGTTCCAGAAGGGGTAAGACCCATAGGCTGCAAATGGATCTTCAGAAAGAAGATTGGTGTAAATGGACAGGTTAAAACCTATAAGGCTAGGCTTGTTGTAAATGGTTCTTTCCATCAAAGACCTGGTTTGGACTATGATGAAACCTTTTTCTTCAGTAGCCATGCTCAAAACCATTCGGATCCTTCTTGACATTGTTGTCATCCATGATTGTAAGTTCTGGCAGATGAACGTATAGATGGCTTTTTCAGTATTTGGAAGAATGCATCTATAGGGTTCAGCCAGAGGGTTTTCAATCAGAGTGGGAGCAGCAGGTATGTGTGCAAGATGCTTAAGTCCATGGACTAAAACAGGCATCACGGAGTTGGAACATTTGTTTTTAATGAGAAAGTCAAAGAATTCAACTTTATCAATAATCCAGATGAACCAGGTGTGTGTGTGTGTGTGTGTGTGTGTGTATATATATATATTACTATCAGTCAAAAGATTATTGTCACAGAGGTTCATCATGAGAAACCTGGGTGATACCAACTACATTCTGGGGATCCAGATCAATCGTAATAGATCAGAGTGGATAGTGGGATTTTTTCAAAGTCAAGGTACACCAACACCATACTGAAAATATTTTAGTATGTAAGATTCTAAAGCACGGTAGTCTACCGACTTGTCACGGAATCACCTTTTCCAAAGAGATGTCTACCAAGACTGATTTGGAAAAGGCTCGCATATCGATTATACCCTACGCTAATGCGGCAGGCTCTATAGTATACGCGATGTTGTATACCAGACCAGATGTTGCTTACGCAGCGAAAGCGTGATAAGGCGGTATCAGTCAAACCCAGGGGAGAAGTAATAGGAAGCAGTATTGAACATTCTCAAGTGCCTGAAAAGAACTAAGGAGATGTTCATGGTGTACGGCAGTTTGGACCTCCAGATCGAGGCCTTTCCTGACTCCCGCTTCCAGAGTGATAAGAATGACTCTAAATCCATATCGAGTTATAGCCTTATCCTCAGTAGAGGGACGGTCTGTTGGAAGAGCTCCAAGCAGAACATCGTTACTGACTTAACAATGGAAACGGAGTAGAATCGCTGCTTGTGACACCGTAAAAGAGACATTCTGGATAAGGAAGTTCTTAATTGAACTTAAGGTGGTTCTTTCCATTGTGCTTCCTATACTTTTGTATTGCGACAACAATCGGCGCTATAGCTTCAGGGAAAGAACCCAAGTCCCATCAGTGATCCTGACACATCTTAAGGCGGTAACACCGGATCAGGGAGATAGCTTTTCTCCAGGAGATCGAGGTAAGAAGAGTAAATACGAAAAACAACACTGCATATCAACTCACCAGGACCATCTCTCAGATAGTGTTTGAGAGGCTATTCGAGACCTACGGTCTGCAATATGCCAGTATATGGCCTTAGTGCAAGTGGGAGATTGTTAGTGTACATGCCCTAGAGGCCATTATTGTATCATACTGGTTTGTATATTACTTAATGGAAGCTTGGGATATTCACAGTTGTATTGAAAATCTTGCTCAAAATGGTAGTATGCTACCTGGTTTGTTTCTACTTCAATATGTACATGTGTTTCTTTTAACATATCGCTTATACATATTAGTAGAACCCTTAGGATCATTGTTTGATTACCAGCGTTGTGATGGAAGTAACACTAGTGGGGGCTAGGTAGTCTACAAGCACATCCTTATACGGGTCCCTAGTCGTAGGATTATCGATACAGGGTATCGATACTCCAGAGTAGACTAGTGTATACGCTTCTCATCCCAGTAGGGAAATGGTCTGTCCCATAACCATTAGTACGTCGTACTGGAGATAGTATGCAGGTGCTCATTAGGTTATGAGTACACCGGACAGGACTCGTTGGGAACTGCTGGTTGGTAATATACCTATCGTCAGATAGTAGTTCCCAGGTGACATGAATACAGCTTAGTCTATCGACTTAACACTGCCACTTCGCCTCGAATGTGTTCCCACTGTACTTTGATTACTACCCTACCACGGCTCAAAAGAGTCATGCAAACAGGTAGTAGTTGGGTACAGTCCCGAAGCACTTAGAGGCAGTGGCGGTTAGATAGGATTCGTCTCTCCCGGTATTGGGGGTTGATATCGCGCTGTGTTGGAGAGCCATTACACAAAGTCCCTGGTCAGGGCAAGCATGATTTACTGGTAGGTACTCCAGTAGTTTCTCAGGCAAGGGTGTAATGGGATAAACTCTGACATGACTTATACCGCTATTAGGGGTCTGACGTTTACCGCCCCCTAGGCCCAATATATGATACACTTAGACGAACAGACCGGACTATACGGAGATTGTCACAGATAGGCTCAGTTGGAGTTCGGATGAGTTATTCTCATCAGCCTTCTCATCGACATATACCTGGGGGTCATTACGTATAGCTAGTGCCGCTTGCGACCTGTGGTTAAACCCACTGCCAGCGTAGTGTCGAGTCTATAGAGTCCCACACAGAGAGTTTCCCTGCATCAGATAAAAGATGTAGAGGTCGTATGGTTTTACGGCAGGGTTCGGTCACGTGCGTGTACTTGTGCGCGCATGATGATTCGGATACTAGCGGGCTTTGGTTTAAGCCGGATCCTAGTATTGTAATGATGGATTGTTTTCGTCTTTTTGTATCCGCATTTTTCGGAATACGGATACGGGTACGTATGTACGGACGAGGGGCATTTTTGTAAATTGGTCAAAGATGCTTCTAGAAGGTGACATGCCATATTGTTATTATTCATTTTGGTTTAAATGAAAATGCATTATGGCATAGGAGAATGAGGTGGAAATTGCATGAAGATGGACATAGCTTCACATGACACATGGTGACTTTTTAGCCCATGACTCATTTTTTGTTACTTGAACCATACATGTGATAAATGATATTGATTTATCATACGAATGATCAATATGGTTCAGTTGAATGAAAAAAATAGAGAGCTAACTCCATTCTTCATTCTCTTTCCTCACTAGCTTTTTCTCCAAGGTCACCTTCTTCCTCAAAGCTTTAGTGAACTCATGTGTTGAGTGATTTAGGGCAAGCATAGATATTACAATCCATCTACACATCTTTACATCCTCTACGACATCATGGGTAGCGACCTTGATGCCCTATTTGTAAGTCGATGTAGTACACCCCAGTACTTATGGGGAGGCGGAATTTACAAAAACTTATCAAGTTTAAACAACGAACATCGACTAACCGCTTGAATCGAAGCTAAACTCTAAATAACCGTATTCTATGAGTTTCATTACACAAAAGATTAGGGATTATACCTAATGAAACCGGTCCTTCTTCTTTACGTCCTCCTTTGCTCTCCTCGGCCTTCTCTAGGTAGTAGACGATCCACCCGAGAGCGAAACTCCAAGCTAAACCTCTAACTTGAGGTAACTAATCAACTTTGATTGCTAATCAAAGATGAGAGGATGATATAGAGTGAGGGTTATGGATTGTTTAGTCTAACTAAACCTTTGATCTCAACACATGAGGATTAAGGTTAGTATCTTGAAGATGAGAGCTTGAGGAGAGAGAATGTGTGATATGATAATGAGAGAAGAGAGAGAGTGTATCATAATATTATGAAGCATTCTTTTTATCAAATAATCAATAAAGGAAATGAATAAGCATGCTTCACAAAATATCTTGTGATGATTCATTAACATGAGTCATTAAGCAATAAATGTGCATTAATGAAGTGAATGAATCACCACTATGACTCACTCTCTTTCCAAAACAAACCTCCTTAGTCACATCTTCTAGAAGCTTCTCGAGTAATTACGAGAACGCCCCTCCGATCCGTAAAAATACGGAAAAACTTTAGACTGTATAAATCCAATAACCGGATACCAGTAACTGGCTTAAACCAAAGCCGACTGGTAAAATCTGTCCGAAAGTCGTACGCGCGTAAACGCACGTATGCGTCCGAACCCTTTGTCGCAAAACCATGCAAACTCTATATCGTTTCGCCTGGAGTAGGAAACTCTCTGTGTGGGACTCTAGAGACTCGACTACTACGCTGGCAGTGGGTTTAACCACAGACCGCAAGCGGCACTAGCTGTACATAACGGTCCCCAGGTAGTTGTCGATAAGAAGGCCGATGAGTAAACCCATCCGAACTCCTACTGAGTCTGATGTGACAATCTCCATACAGTCCGGTCCGTTCGTCCAAGACTATCGCATATCGGGCCTAGGGGGGCGGCAAGCGTCAGTCCCCTAATAGCGGTATAAGTCGTGTCGGAGTGAAGCCCATTACACCCTGAGAAACTGCTGGAACCTACCAGCAAATCTCGCTTGCCCTGGCCAGGGACTTTGCGTAATGGCTCTCTGACACAGCACGATATCTACTCCCAATACCGGGAGGGACGAATCCTGTCTAACCGCCACTGCCTCCAAGTGCTCGGGACTGCACCCAACTGCTACCTGTTTGCACGACTCCTTTGAGCCGTGGTAGGGTAGCAATCTAAGAACAGTGGGACACACTCGAGGCGAAGTAGCAGTGTCAAGTCTGTGGACTACGCTGTACTCATGTCACCTGGGAACTGTTCACTGACGACTGGTATCAAACCAACCAACAGTTCCCTGTGAGTCCTGTCCGGTGTACCCGTAACCTAACGAGCACCTGTATACTATCTCCAGTACGACGTACTGACGGCTGTGGGACAGACCATCTCCCCAACTGGGATGAGAAGCGTACACACTAGTCTACTCCGGAGTATCGATGCTCTGTCTCGATAATCCAACGACCAGGGACCTGAATAAGGATGTGCTTGTAGACTACCCAGCCCCCACTAGTGTGACTGCCATCACAACGCTGGTAGACAAGCAAGATCCTAAGAGCTCTATCAATACGTATACTCACATATTAAGATAGAAAAACCAAGTAGCATACTACCATGTTTAGCAAGACTGTTATATACATGTGAATATCCCAAGCTTCCATTAAGTAATATACAAGCTAGTATGATACAGTAATGGCCTTCTAGGGCATAAACACTAACAATCTCCCACTTGCACTAGGGCCATGTACTGGCATATCGCAGACCAATGATCTCGAGCAGCCTCTCGAACTGAATCTGAGGAAGGGCCTTCGTGAATGGATCAGCAATGTTCTCTTCTGAAGCAACTCTCCGAACCTCGATCTCCTGACGATCAATGATCTCCCTGATCAGGTGATACCGCCTCAAGATGTGTCTGGACTTCTGATGGGACCTTGGTTCCTTCGCTAAAGCTATAGCTCCGTTGTTGTCGCAATACAGAGGTATTGGATCAACTATGGTAGGAACCACCTGAAGTTCTGTTAGGAACTTCTTCATCCAGACTGCTTCTTTTGCGGCATCGCAAGCAGCTATATACTCCGCTTCCATCGTCGAGTCAGCAACGGTGTCCTGCTTGGAGCTCTTCCAGCACACCGCCCCTCCATTGAGGGTAAAGACATAACCCGACATGGACTTGGAATCGTCCTTATCACTCTGGAAGCCGGAATCAGCAAAGGCCTCTAACCTGAGGTCTTTTCCGCCGTAAACCAAGAACATCTCCTTAGTCCTCCTCAGGTACTTGAGAATGTTCTTTACTGCTATCCAGTGTTTCTCCCCTGGGTCTGACTGATACCGGCTTACCACGCTTAGTGCGTAAGCTACATCTGGTCTGGTACACAACATCGCATACATTATAGAGCCTACCGCAGAAGCGTAGGGTATAATAGACATGCGTTCCCTTTCCAAATCAGTCTTGGGAGACATCTCTTTGGAGAGGGTGATTCCGTGACAAGCCGGTAGATTACCGCGCTTAGAATCTTCCATACTGAATCTTTTCAGTACAGTGTCGATATACCTGGACTGCGAAAGTCCCAACATCCTCTTGGATCTATCACGATAGATCCGGATCCCCAGAATGTAAGAGGCATCACCCAGGTCTTTCATGGAGAACCTGTGTGACAAGAATCCTTTGACAGATTGTAGCATAGGAACGTCATTTCCTATCAATAGAATGTCATCCACGTACAAGACGAGGAATACGACACTTCTGGCCACAACTTTACTATATATGCACGGTTCATCTGGATTTTTGATAAAGTCATATTCTTTGACTGTCTCATCAAAACAGATGTTCCAACTCCGCGATGCCTGCTTTAGTCCATAAATAGACTTAAGCAGCTTGCATACTTTCCCGCTGCTCCCACTCTGATTAAAACCCTCTGGCTGATCCATATAGACGCTCTCTTCTAAATTTCCATTCAGAAAAGCCGTCTTTACGTCCATCTGCCAGATTTCATAATCATGGAAGGCAGCAATAGCAAGAAGGACCCGAATGGATTTGAGCATAGCCACTGGAGAAAAGGTTTCGTCATAGTCCAAACCAGGTCTTTGACGAAAACCCTTTGCAACAAGTCTAGCCTTATAGGTTTCCACCTGTCCATCTACACCAATCTTTTTCTTGAAGATCCATTTGCATCCTATGGGTTTTACCCCATCTGGAGCAAAGTCCAAAGTCCATACTTTGTTGGTGTACATGGACTCCATCTCGGTCCGCATTGCATCTAGCCATCGTACCGAGTCGCCGCTCTGGATGGCCTGCCTGAAGTCAGTAGGTTCATCATCATCTATGATGCAATCCTCTCTATCCCCGTCTATGAGAAAACCGTAGTATCTCTCAGGCGGATGAGACGGCCTACTACTCCTGCGGAGGGGTGCGGGAATGTTCTGTTCTTCTTGAACCTCTGGTTCTACCAAACTTTCAGCAGTAGTTTGTGGTTCTGGAATTTCTTCCAGTTCTATTTCGCTCCCACTTATTTCCTTTTCTAAAAACTGATTTTCCAGAAAATGGGCATTACGAGAAACAAAAACCTTTTGTTCCTCTGCGTAATAGAAATAATATCCCTTGGAGTTCTTTGGATATCCCACAAACATACATTTTACTGATCGTGCCTCGAGCTTGTCCACATGCTGCTTTTTAACAAAAGCTGGACATCCCCAAATCTTCATATGCTGAAGATGGGGTTTCTTCCCAGTCCACATCTGATATGGAGTGGTAGGCACAGTCTTGGTAGGAGCTCTGTTCAGAAGATATGCCGCTGATTCAAGCGCATAACCCCAGAAAGATCGCGGTAACTCAGCATTACTCATCATGGATCGTACCATATCCAATAGGGTTCGATTCCGTCTCTCCGATACACCGTTATGCTGTGGAGTGTATGGAGGAGTAAGCTGAGAGAGAATTCCTTTCTCTTTTAGGTAACCTAGGAACTCGGCACTCAAGTATTCTCCACCTCGATCAGATCTAAGTGTCTTTATACTTTTGCCGGTTTGGTTTTCTACTTCATTCTTATACTCTTGGAATTTCTCAAAAGCCTCGGATTTATGTTTCATCAGATAAATGAATCCGTATCTTGAGTAATCATCCGTTAAAGTAATGAAATAGGAAAAACCACCTCTCGCATGTGTAGACATTGGACCGCATACATCACTGTGTATGAGTCCTAAGAGCTCGCTCGCTCTTACTCCTTGTCCAGTGAATGGAGTCTTTGTCATCTTTCCTTTGAGACAAGATTGACAAGTGTCATAAGTTTGATATTCGAACGTGTCCAAATATCCTTCTCTATGCAACTTCGTCAACCTTCTCTCATTGATTGTGACCCAGTCTACAATGCCATAAGAAAGCTTTATTTAAATCTGGAGACTTTCTTTTTAGTGTGTTCTGGACATTGAAAATTTGGAGTTGGTTTAACACATATATGCCGTTATTTAGAGTACCAGACCCAATCAAACCATGATTAAGGTGGATGTTGACAACATCTCTTACAAACGTGAAATCATAACCTTTATTTGATAACAAGGAAACTGATATGATATTACACGTTAAGCTGGGTATAAAATAACAGTTATGTAAAACCAAAATGTGTCCACTCGTCAATCCTAGGTGATAATCCCCGACGGACGCAGCTCCCACGCTAGCTCCGTTAGAAACCCTGAGGATCATATCACCTTCCTTCAGCACTCTACGGTTTCTCAGTGCCTGCAATGAATTGCAAATATGAGATCCTGACCCGGTATCCAATACCCAGGAAGTAGAGTTGATCGACAGACAATTCTCAATTACAAACACACCTGAAGTCGAAGCCACAGCTTGCTTCGGTTCCTGGTTCTTGGCGTTCCACGCCTTGCAATCCTTCTTCCAGTGCCCTTTCCTGTGACAATGGAAGCACTCATCCAGGCCAACTACCGGTGCTGTAAACTTTTTCTTTCCCTTCTTTCCCACCTTACTAACACCTCCTCTAGGTCTGGGTGCGGCCTTCTTCTTCCTTCCTTTGGCCCTAGCCTTGGACCCGGAAGAAGATGCTCCGCCAACAAACATAGCGGGTGTTTCCCTTGCTTTCTGCAAGGTGCCCTCCGCACTCCTTAACATGTTCAGGAGTTCCGCAAGTTCAACTTCTTTTCCTTGAAGATTGAAGTTGAGGATAAACTGGGCGTAGGTGGGAGGAAGGGACTGGAGAACAAGGTCTGTATAGAGCTCATTATCCAAAGTCGTCCCAAGGTCTGCGAGCTCTTCTATATAGCCAATCATCTGTAGGACATGTTCACCTACCGATGACCCGACAGCCAACCTCGCTCGAAACAATTTCTTTGAGGTCTCGTATCTTGCTATACGAGATTGCTCTCCATAAAGTTCCTTTGTATGGAGAAATATGCCATCTAGAGACATATCCTCGTGCCTCCTCTGATGTTCATTATTCATCGAGGCAAGCACGATGCACTTGGCTCTCGCGCAATCTAAATCCCAGGTTTTACGGATTTCCTTATCCGCATTGCTGGATTTGGGACCAAGGACAGCAGGTGCTGTAGCGGTGAGGACGTACCCCAGTTTGTCATAGGTCAAAGCCATCTTGACATTCCGCAGCCAATCTTTATAGTTTGGCCCCGTCAGTATATTTTTCTCTAAAAGTAACTTAAGTCCAGTCATTTTCAGGGTCGCTGCAATTAGGAGAGAGAGAAGAAAACTCTTTAGCATGATGCTCTTGCAAGTTTAGAGTGGTTTTTAGTTTATCTAAACTGGATGGCTCCCACTGTTTCTCGAATCCTTCCTCAAACCATAAAAGAAGAATTAGCCAAGACTATTCTCACCGTACAATACTTGCTTAACCGTTCAGCCAGGCCGGTGTCGATACTTCGAGGGAGGTTTTCCAACGCTTTCGCGAAGTTCCTTAATTAAATAACCTCTTTTCTCTGGGGGCGTAACCCCGCTGACACTTTTCTGGACACCTACTAGGTTTATAGCATTGATCGTTAAGCGACGAATATCCTGATAAGTAGCATATACTCACAGTAGGATCGGGATCCAAATATCATCGTATGATAATGTTGAAGGAATCCTACCAACATTCATCAAACTCCAAATGGTATGCATCTCTTTGCAAATTTCAGTTTCTTTAGAAATTCCCGATATAAGTTTTTGCCCCATGCTCTTATGACCTTGGCTTTGGTCAAAATGTCATAAGTCACATGTCAAGTTCTACCCGTCATTATCTTGTCAATTTGAACCCATCCGTATATACCCCTGACTTTGGTCAAATGATAATACGACTGTCCCAAACTAACCCATCTATCTTATGCAACAAATGAAAACCCAGTAGCTACCAAACACTATGCCTTGACTTTGGCCAAAATGCATAGCTTGAATACTACTGAATACCCAAATGAAACGACGGAGGGCTACGACTGGTTTTGGCGAAACCATAAACGTAGTGAACTTGATATAACCGAAGGAACCTGATAGCTTTTAAAAGGAGTGGTTAAATCTCCGCATTTAAAAATATCTGTTTTAAAAATAACCGAGTGGTTTCTTTTAAATTGTTCCAGCGATTTAAACTTTGGTTTGTTTTACTTTGCATTATAGATAATGCGTCCCATCATTAACCTATCATTGCAGAAAACAACGAAAATATAACGTCCTCTTATGCCATCCGCATTCGCCACGGGGTCCCGTCATCACCCGTTAGGTTACTTAACTAACGACAGAGCGGGGGCTGGGCTAGCGCGGGTGTAAAACATAAGTGACGTCTAAATAGCTATAATAAATATAGATATTTTACATTCGTCTGACGCAATGATATTCATTCCAGAACACAGATAAACAATATTGGATTTGCAAGCAATCTGTATTTCTTTTGAGCCTGCAAGAAAAGACAGATTACACAGTTGTGATGAATAGCCGTTTACCCCACCCTCGACCCCTACGGGTACGGCAAACTACCCACCCGGCAGTCTGTGTACCCCACCTTGGGTCAGTCCTAGGAGCAAAAACAGTAAAATGAAATAATACAACGGTGGCTACAACCGCAACCTGGAAGTGCCCCGCGAAAATAATATTACAACAATTACATTTACAACAAATGAATAAATCAATAAACCATTGCTAACCCCGGCTATACACCACAACAGTCCAATACAGTTTATATGCACAAACAGATATAACCATTTCAGAAATGTGCAACCCCCTGCCAACCGACATACTAGCAGTTGGGGGAGGTTTACGAGCACATTAAACAATCACAGATATAATCCAATACGCAAATACCGTATTTTTCGATCGAATAAACAACATCAATATTGCTCCAAAATCTGCTCTGTTAAACAGTAACCTGAGCAATAATTAAATATTCCAGAAAACCCCAAATGTCACAGGGGACCCACACAAGAAAGACGAGTCCATGACTCGGCCAAAGCGCCGCGGAAGGGCGGCGGATCCCACCGATCCGCCGCGCTTGCGCGGCCGAGTTGCCGATTCATGGGCTCGAATTTCTTGGGTGTTCTCCTGGACTTCTTTCTAGCTCTCTGAACACATTAAAAAAATTTTAGGACTTGATTTTAAGTTCGACAGAAACTAAACAGAATTAGGGTTTTCCGGGTTCGTTTTTTCGTTCGAAATTCGTACAAATTTGCGATTAAGTTATTTAGTGTTTAGCGAGGCTCTGATACCACTGTAAGTCGATGTAGTACACCCCAGTACTTATGGGGAGGCGGAATTTACAAAAACTTATCAAGTTTAAACAACGAACATCGACTAACCGCTTGAATCGAAGCTAAACTCTAAATAACCGTATTCTATGAGTTTCATTACACAAAAGATTAGGGATTATACCTAATGAAACCGGTCCTTCTTCTTTACGTCCTCCTTTGCTCTCCTCGGCCTTCTCTAGGTAGTAGACGATCCACCCGAGAGCGAAACTCCAAGCTAAACCTCTAACTTGAGGTAACTAATCAACTTTGATTGCTAATCAAAGATGAGAGGATGATATAGAGTGAGGGTTATGGATTGTTTAGTCTAACTAAACCTTTGATCTCAACACATGAGGATTAAGGTTAGTATCTTGAAGATGAGAGCTTGAGGAGAGAGAATGTGTGATATGATAATGAGAGAAGAGAGAGAGTGTATCATAATATTATGAAGCATTCTTTTTATCAAATAATCAATAAAGGAAATGAATAAGCATGCTTCACAAAATATCTTGTGATGATTCATTAACATGAGTCATTAAGCAATAAATGTGCATTAATGAAGTGAATGAATCACCACTATGACTCACTCTCTTTCTAAAACAAACCTCCTTAGTCACATCTTCTAGAAGCTTCTCGAGTAATTACGAGAACGCCCCTCCGATCCGTAAAAATACGGAAAAACTTTAGACTGTATAAATCCAATAACCGGATACCAGTAACTGGCTTAAACCAAAGCCGACTGGTAAAATCTGTCCGAAAGTCGTACGCGCGTAAACGCACGTATGCGTCCGAACCCTTTGTCGCAAAACCATGCAAACTCTATATCGTTTCGCCTGGAGTAGGAAACTCTCTGTGTGGGACTCTAGAGACTCGACTACTACGCTGGCAGTGGGTTTAACCACAGACCGCAAGCGGCACTAGCTGTACATAACGGTCCCCAGGTAGTTGTCGATAAGAAGGCCGATGAGTAAACCCATCCGAACTCCTACTGAGTCTGATGTGACAATCTCCATACAGTCCGGTCCGTTCGTCCAAGACTATCGCATATCGGGCCTAGGGGGGCGGCAAGCGTCAGTCCCCTAATAGCGGTATAAGTCGTGTCGGAGTGAAGCCCATTACACCCTGAGAAACTGCTGGAACCTACCAGCAAATCTCGCTTGCCCTGGCCAGGGACTTTGCGTAATGGCTCTCTGACACAGCACGATATCTACTCCCAATACCGGGAGGGACGAATCCTGTCTAACCGCCACTGCCTCCAAGTGCTCGGGACTGCACCCAACTGCTACCTGTTTGCACGACTCCTTTGAGCCGTGGTAGGGTAGCAATCTAAGAACAGTGGGACACACTCGAGGCGAAGTAGCAGTGTCAAGTCTGCGGACTACGCTGTACTCATGTCACCTGGGAACTGTTCACTGACGACTGGTATCAAACCAACCAACAGTTCCCTGTGAGTCCTGTCCGGTGTACCCGTAACCTAACGAGCACCTGTATACTATCTCCAGTACGACGTACTGACGGCTGTGGGACAGACCATCTCCCCAACTGGGATGAGAAGCGTACACACTAGTCTACTCCGGAGTATCGATGCTCTGTCTCGATAATCCAACGACCAGGGACCTGAATAAGGATGTGCTTGTAGACTACCCAGCCCCCACTAGTGTGACTGCCATCACAACGCTGGTAGACAAGCAAGATCCTAAGAGCTCTATCAATACGTATACTCACATATTAAGATAGAAAAACCAAGTAGCATACTACCATGTTTAGCAAGACTGTTATATACATGTGAATATCCCAAGCTTCCATTAAGTAATATACAAGCTAGTATGATACAGTAATGGCCTTCTAGGGCATAAACACTAACAATATTTTCCTCCGTTAAGGTAGGAGTTCGATGCACATCTCCTCGGGTGGATCATCATAGATTTGAGGAGTCCGATGAGGGAGCGGCGATCCAAACGATCCACGGAGTCAATAACCAGAAGAAGGACAGCGAGGAATGAAGACCCGAAGGACCGGAATCGTGAGGCATAAAATTCTGTACTTTAAGTTAACCTCACTTTTAGTTTGCTAGTTAGGGTTTAGCACCGATCCTGGAGTCTAAGTCCATGCCGCGATCTTTTGAAAATTTTTTTTCACCTATTCCGCCTCCCCGCGATCCCGCGGGGTGCACGACATGGACTTACAATTTGATCCAAATCAAGATCCACCAAGTACCGAGCCAAAGCAAGCCTTCAACGAGCCTTTTGAAGCAACGCCGATCTTCATCTGAGCAAGAGATCCACGACGATCCGCGACTCAAGAAGACGATGCGAAGCTAGTTTCGACGATCGAGTTCTCTCCTCAAAATCTTGTAATCTTTGAGTGAATTGTAATGAAACGTTGATTTATAAAAGGTGAAAATTCTTGATCTTGCTTTTCTTTACGTTTGAGCATTATGAATAGTTATCAGTTCTTGATTGTTTTCTTTTTCATGATGTTTGAGTAAAAACTCCGCTTGTGGAGGAATCGAGAAAATAGATAGATGATGATGATTAAATTCTTGAACGATTCTTAAGTCTTATGAGTTTTGTAAACTTTAGGAAATTGAATCAACGATGACCTAGTTTTGAGCGAGATGCTTTCTTGAATGTTTTTGCTCCAAATTAGATATCAACGATCGATGATTGAATTTCCTAAAAGCTAGAATGTGAATGATAATCAACGAAAGGACAAGGGATGATGATGGAGAAATCTTAGTTTCTTCAATAGATCCGTAATTCTCGTTGATCGTCATCGATCTAGCAACAAATCTTCAATAGATAAGAATTTGTAATCATAATTCTTCATCATCACTATCGGTTGGATCGATTCCTCCAAGCTTCTTTACAAATCTTGATAATTCATTCGATTTGGACAATTCTTGATTCTTGATTTTAGATCTAGTTCTTTATGATTCTTGAAACTAAATTTCACAAATCTTGAATCAATTTTCGTGCAATTTTCTTTTATCTTTTCATTTTGACTCATCTAAAACAAAAAAAAATCGATCAAAACACACATCTCTGTGGATGATCCGTATTCATTAACGCGCTACATCGACAACGTTAATTGATTGTGGAATAAATTTCTTTGATTGTGAAACATTCTAAACACGACACGGAAACGATCAATCAGTACACTCTATGTCCTGGGTATTAAATACCGGATCGGGATCCCACATATGCAATTTGTTGCATGGGCTAAGGAAAGGTAGAGAACTGGGAAAATGTGATCATTCTCTAAAAGTAGGGAATGGTGCAAGTGTTGCAGCCAAACTAGTTGGTGAATTTCATTTTGTATTGCCAACTGGAAATACATTGATCCTGAATGACTGTTATTACGTACCCTTTATTATATGCAATTTAATATCAATTTCTTTATTAGATAAAGAAGGATATAACTTTGTAGTAGAGAATAATGTTATGAACATTTAGCTAAATCAAATGTTGATTGGGTTTGGTGCATTATGTAACGGATTATACGTTCTGAATCAAAATACAGTTTTTAACGTACAGAACACATACAAGAGGAAAAGTTCATAAATGAGCGAATCTTTCTTATGGCATTGTATACTAGGTCATATCAATGCGACCCGACTAGCTAAATTACATAAAGATGGATATTTGAATTCGTTCGAACTTTCATCTTATGAAACTTGCCAGTCATATCTCAAAGGAAAGATGACCAAAACTCCGTTTACAGGACACGGAGAAAGAGTTATGGAACTCTTGGGAATGATACATAGTGATGTATGCGGTCCCATGTCTGCGCAAGCCAGGAATGGTTCCTCGTACTTCATTACATTCACTGACGATCTCTCAAGATACGGACATGTGTTCCTGTTGAAACACAAGTCTGAAGCTTTTGAGAAATTCAAAGAATATAAGCATGAAGTTGAGAACCAGACGGGTAAAAGTATTAAAATCCTTCGATCTGATCGAGGAGGAGAATACTTGAGCACAGAGTTCCGGGATTATCTAAAAGAGAATGGGATTCTCTCTCAGCTTACTCCTCCGTATACACCACAGCACAACGGTGTATCGGAGCGGAGGAATCACACCCTATTGGATATGGTGCGCTCTACGATGAGCACCGCTGAGTTACTTATTTCCTTTCAGGGGTATGTGCTTGAAACAGCCATGCACCTATTGAATATGGTCCCAACCAAATCAGTGCCTACCACTCCATATGAGATATAGAAAGGGAAGAGACCATATCTTAATTATGTTAAGATATGGGGTTGTCCGGCCTATGTCAAAAAGCACAATCCGGACAAGCTCGAGGCAAGGTCTGTTTTGTGCAAGTTTGTAGGATATCCCAAAAACTCACAAGGGTATATCTTCTACCACACCAAGGAACAAAAGGTGTTTGTTTCTCGGCATGCCGCCTTTTTAGAAAAGGAATTTCTTGCGAAAGAAATTAGTGGCCATGAGTTAGAACCAGAAGTGGTTCCAGCAGCACAAACTACAACAGAAGATTTGGTAGAACCAGATGTTTCGATAGTTCCTAACAAACCTCAACCTCTCCGCCGATCTATTAGGGTTCCACATCCACCTGAGAGATACTACGGTTTTCTTATTGATGGTGGGAGCGAGGATTGCATCATGGAAGATGATGACCCAACTAACTTCGAGCAGGCCATCACGAGTGGGGACTCTATGAAATGGCTGGATGCAATACGATCTGGGATAGAATCCATGTACACCAACAAAGTATGGACTTTGAAAGTTGCTCCCGAAGGGGTAAAACCCATTGGAAGCAAATGGATCTTTAAGAAGAAACTTGGTGTATATGGAAAAGTTGAGACTTTCAAAGCTAAACTTGTTGCAAAAGGTTTTCGTCAACGACCAGGTATGGATTATGATGAAACATTTTCTCCAGTGGCTATGCTTAAGTCCATCCGGATCCTACTTGCCATCGCTGCATACCATGACTACGAAATCTGGCAAATGGATGTTAAACCGCCTTTCTAAATGGTGATTTAGAAGAGAGCGTGTACATGACTCAGCCGGAGGGCTTCGTAGACAGTGGGAGTAGCGGAAAGGTATGCAAGCTGCTTAAATCAATCTACGGGTTAAAGAAGGCATCGCGGAGTTGGAACATATGTTTTGATAAGTTAGTCAAAGAGTTTGACTTCATCAAAAACATAGATGAACCTTTTATATACAAGAAGGTCGCAGAGAGTAAGGTCGTCTTCCTCGTATTGTACGTGGATGATATACTCTTGATAGGAAATGATGTTCCTATGCTGCACTCGGTCAAGCTCTTCTTATCAAAAAGATTCTCAATGAAAGATCTAGGTGATGCCTCCTACATCTTGGGAATTAAGATCTATTGAGATAGATCTAAAAGGATACTGGGTTTGTCCCAATCTAGGTATATTGACACTGTACTAAAGAGGTTTAGTATAGAAGATTCCAAGCGTGGGAATATACCCACGATCTCAGGACTCACTCTCTCCAAAGAGATGTCTCCGAAGACTGATTTGGAGAGAGCACGCATGCAGGGGATACCCTATGATTCGGCAGTAGGCTCTATCATGTACGCGATATTATGTACCAGACCCGATGTAGCGTACTCACTAAGTGTAGTGAGTAGGTATCAAGTAGATCCAGAGAGAATCACTGGACAGCTGTGAAGAACATTCTCAAGTACTTGAGAAGGACTAAAAAGATGTTCTTGGTGTACGGTAACGGTGAACTCCAAGTGGAGTCCTTTACCGACTCGAGCTTCCAAAGTTATGAGGACGACAATAAGTCGGTCTCGGGTTTTGTCTTTACCCTCAACGGAGGGGCGGTGTGTTGGAAGAGTTCCAAGAAAGACACCGTTGTAGACTCGACGATGGAGGCTGAATACATCACTGCCAACGATGCTGCCAAAGAAGCTGTCTGGATGAAGAAGTTCATTGCTGAGCTTGGTGTGGTTCCATCCATTGAGCATCATATACCTGTGTATTGTGATAGCAATGGAGCGGTGGCTTTGGCCAAGGAACCCAGATCCCATCAGAGATCCAGACATATTCTGAGACGGTATCACCTGATCCGGGAGATAATTGATTGCCGGGAGATCGAGGTCAGGAGAATTGACATGAAGGACAACGTAGCGGATCCACTCACGGAGACCCTCCCCCAGACATAATTTGGGAGACTTTTTGGGATGTTGGGTATGAGATACTACAACACATGGCCTTAGTGCAAGTGGGAGATTGTTAGTTATATGTATACCCTAGAAGCCATTATTGTACATATGATGTATATTATAGTGGATGCTTGGACATATATAGAGAGGGCTCTACATGATAATATGCTATCTGGTTACCTTTATCCTAACATGTAGACTTATATTGTGATACTGTCTTGCTCTCACGTGTTGATAAAGCCCTTAGAATATTTACTTGACTACCAGGACTATGATGGAGATCATACTAGTGGGGCCAGGGTAGTTCACAAGCACATCCTTCAATTGTTCCTAGTCGAGGGAATATCGAGATAGGGCATCGATATTCCAGAGTAGACTAGCGTCTACGCTTCTTGACCCATATGATGGGCGATGGATGATCCCACATCCATTGGTGTTTGACATCAGAGATGGTATACGGGTGCTCAGTGGAGACTGGGTACACTAAACATGACACGCCGAGGACTCCTATATAGTAGTATACCAATCGTCAGATAGCAGTCCTCTTGTGACACTGGTACAGGTTAGTCTGTAGACCCAAGATCGTCATAGTGTCTTGTGTGGCTTCCACTATCCTTTGATTTCCTCCCTACCACGCTTAAAGGAGACGTGCAAACAGGTGGATTTTGGGTACAGTCTCGAGTCGTATGGAGGCAATGAACGATATGAGGGGTTTCGTCTCTCCCGGTATTTGGGGTTGATGTTGCGCTATACTCGATTGGCTATAACTGGAAGTCCCTGGCCAGGGCTGCTGCCGAGATTTACTGATAAGTGTTATCAGTAATTTCTCGAACCGTTATAGGCCAAACATCGGCATGACTTATCACGTTACTGGGGTCTGACGATTTTTACCCCTAGACATGATATGCGACATATCAGAGGAAGAGATCGGACTGTACGGTAGTGTTACTGATAGGCTTCATGGAGACTATGGACAGGCTTGCTTGTTGATCTTAATATCGCTCAATACCCGGGTAGTTGTTACGTCCAGCTAATACCGCTAACGGCTTGTAGGTAATTGATGTGATCATCACCTGCTGCTGGTGTATTGACGAGTCTTTAGAGTCCCACACAAAAGTTCCCTGGTTCAGCGAAACGGAGTAGGGCATATATGTTATATGTGTGTGGGCCAGATTAAATATGAGTATGTGATACCGTATTGTAATGTGGCAGTCATCTGTTATCGGTTCGGTTATATGTGATATAACCAGTTTGTCGAATCAAGTGTTGATTCGATAATGTGATATACAGATAAATGATATTAGTCGGTCATATATGATATAACTGGATTATTGGATCAAATGTTGATTTAATAATGTGATATAAATTATATGTGATATAATTATATATTAACTAATATCATTAGCTCACTAATTATTCTTCATTAAATATATATTAGTATATATGATATATATATATATATATAATAATGAAGCATGGCATTTGTATTTCTATTTTATGAAAATAGAAATGAGGTGCAAAATGAAGCATGGTTGCAAGCATGGGATTTTCTTTTGTTTATTCTTCTTGACTCACTATTCAAGCATGGTTGCAATTTTATATTGTATAATTCCATGCTTGAATGAGTGAAGGGTCAAGGCTTGGCTTTCATTCTATCTCATTCTCAACACTTAGCCAAAATTCTTGAGTTGCTCCCATGGTTACTCTCTAGCTTCTTCTTCCTCCTCTTGTCATGGCTCAAGGTTCAACCCTCACATATGATGTGAATCATGAAGCTTGAACACAAACTAGTGAGCTTAGCATATCCTCTACTTCATCATCCCACACCAAACTAGCAATTTAGTGTGGTGTGTTTCATACACTAAAGAAGTTTAGTGTAGAGTTAGCTTGATCTAGAGGAACTTCGGGTGGATCGTCTTTGGCGCGAAGATATCGAAGGAGGCTCGTTCAAAGTTTCAAGAGAAGCCTAGTGGAGTCGCGGGACTACTATACGGAGCAAGTGAAGAGAAGGACCGTCTACAAAAGTTTTATTCTTATTCTCTTAGATGTAAAGTAGTTTACATTTGGTATTGTCTAAATCTCTAGTTAAAGATTCTTTGTTTAGGGATCGTTAGCATGAAAATTTTTTTGAAAACGGCATGGACGATGCCTCCCGAAACTTTACTGTCGTGCTAGGGAACCTTACAGCTTCATTGGCCTGTTGAGCTCTAATTTGATGAGCGATAGATAATCTAAGTCCGCCATGGAGATCATCTCTTCCTTGGCCATTGATAGGGCCTGGGGAGGATTCAATGTTCCCCTCTATCAAATTTGATAATCACCGGAGGATCTTCACCCGGTGATTCTTATTGGATCATCATCCCAAACATATCTTGGAATAGAAGAGCCATCTACTTTTTGTTAGCAGCCTGCTTCGCAGTTTCCTTATCTTTCTTCTCCAGAACCCATCGCAAGAACTCTGTATCGGTTTCTTGCATCTGACGTTGTTATGTTTCTTTGTCCGGACTTTCTTTACATCCGGTGAGTGCTGCCATTTTGGCCAGCAACTCTTTGTGTTTCTGTTGTTTCTTCTGAGCCTTTGTCAGCAACCGAGTAAGCAGTCTGTGACTTACAGAAGCACGGCTCTCTTCTTTACCGTTGGCCATTTAGACTGTTTGGTTACACTAGCGCCCCGGCCATCTACCATGGCCATTTGCGGAACAAAATTTTTATTACGATTAAAAACTGGTGCTAAAAGAAACCCGTCTAGAATCTACCATAAACCCTAAACTAGCTAACTAGGAGGAGCTATCTACTATGATGAAAGAGTCTCACCAAAATATCCATGTCCTTTGGTCTTCTCTTCTCTTCTTTAGCACCTAGTGGCCTCCATGATCGAGCTTGATCGTCCGTCTCCCTCCGTCGAAGATGATCCACCTGAGAGATGTAGTCCATGGCTCTAGCTCTAAAATAAATATCAAATGGAGAAACTAGAGAACTTGGATTGCTAGTCTAAGAACTCTAGGATGTAGTCTATTATTCTAAGTGTGTTTCTATCTCACCTCCTTTCTTGATTCTCAACTCATGAGAAAGTAGAGAGGAGGTTGAACTTGAAGGTGGAGGAGCTCAAGAGAGGAAGAGGAGAGTGAAGCAAATGGTGAGCTCAAAATAATGAAGCATACAAGTGAGAGAAAATCCTCACAATGGTTTTGTAAAATGATTTTTACAATATAATAAAGCAACCATACTTCAGCAGTGAGCACAAATAAATTGAAAATTCATTTGTCAACACTATTTAGGCATGGCTCTCACCATACTCTCCTCACCTCACTTTATACCTCATTTTCCATTTATGAATAAATGGAAAAATCAAGAATGAGGTGTCCACCTTCTAGAATGTTTTCCGTATAAAATACGGATTACAGTCTACTGTATATACATACCTGCATTCTCATAAAACCACGAATACCCAAAGAGATAGAATAACACAAAGAACATAATACTAGAATATACATATCGAAATATATATATGTAAATTATTAAATCAATACCTGATTTAATAATCCGGCTCAAAACCCTAACCGATTAGTATTATCAAATGTCCGATCGAAAGTCCGGGTACATGGTACCATCAATCAATCGGAACCCTGCACGTATCAAATACGGCTACTACATCATTTCTCCTGAACCAGGGAAACCTTCTGTGTGGGACTCTAAAGACTCGACAGTACGCCGGCAGTGAGTTACTGGATAAATCCATAACCACAAGCACGTCAGCGGCACTAGCTGTACGTAACGGCTACCCGGGTACCTGTCGAAAAGGAAGGCTGACGAGCAAACTCATGCAGATCCCTATTGAGCATATCCATGACAATCTCCGTACAGTCCGGCCTCTTCGTCTGAGAATATCGCATACCGGGTCTAGGCGGTGGTAAACGTCAGACCCTAATAACCCAATAATTCATGCTGATGCGGCTTAGGACCAATCCGTGAAACTACCGATCAACCTATCAGTAAATCCCAACTGCCTTGGCCAAGGTCTTATGTTCCTGACCAATCGAACACAGTTCGATATCGACTCCCTATACGTAGAGAAACGAATCCCCAACAATCACTCACTGCCTCCATGTGGCTCGGGACTGTACCCAACCAAAACCTATTTGCATGACTCAGTAAAGCCGTGGTAGGGTAGTGATCAAAGCATAGTAGGAACTCACACGAGACAAATGATGATCTCAGGTCTAAAGACTACCCTGTACTCATGTCACCTGAGAACTGCTATCTGACGATAGGTATAGTACCATCTAGAAGTTCTCGGCGAGTCCGTCTAGTATACTCACCCCCAGTGGGCACCATATACGATCTTACGTGCAAAAGACCAATGGTGTCATGACCCGAAATGGCACGTGACTGGCACTTGAATCATATGAAGTCTATAGGACCCATCTAATTCAAGTAAGCCAAAAGCCCAGAAATCTAAACCATTTGAAAAGAGAGTGAAGGAAAAACTTAGTTTAAAAACAAGTGGTTTAACAAAACAAGCCGTAGTAAGTATTTTTAAAACACCAAGTCCTTTCCGAAAATTTCGGCAGAGTTTTCTTTGTAAATACTGGCCCCAAACGGGTACAACACATGAAATACATATAATGATGAATAAGGGCATCCCCAAGCGGAAGCTGGCTCTTTGCCAATTGGCGGAAACAACCACGCAAACAATATAATATACAACGCCGAAGGACGAGGATCAAAACTCTGAAAGGAAACCAACATTCTCAAGAAAACCAGAGAAGAACTATAATAATACATGCACGCAACTCTAAGGTTGAAAGAATATACATACTGGTTTTCTAAGTCTACTAAATATACAAGTCCGGTTGATGAAGTTACTAGATACAACTGAAATAAATACAAATACTACGGTGGTCACGATACAAGTGAACCCACCTACCAAAGAAATCACCCGGAAGGAAGTAGTGTGCCAGCGAGCCGCAACGAAACCTGTACGGCAAAACCTGCAAGAAACTGTGGCACAATGGGGGTGAGTTGCCAACTCATAAGTAGAAAACATCAACGAGAAGAAATCGCAAGTATGACTCTATCCTAGGTCATACAATAATAATATACTCAATATATAACCTGAAGCATCTAATAAATATAAGGATAATCATCTAAACATAAGTGCAATACCACGTGCTTATGTCAGTGCCTCATGTAGCTGCATGTCACATATATGATGTATGAATGAAAGTAAAATGCGTCTTGTATGAGAAAACTGTCTTCTTATCTCAGTGAGATTTCTGTATAAAAAACCGAAGTATCATCAATGAAATCAACAGAGAATCCGTGTCAAGAATCGATACAAAACATGTATCCCAATATCTTAATATCTTAGGCTCCAGCAATCCGGACTGGCCCATGTCATAAAATCTCAATGTCTCAGTGTCTCAATATCTCGGGCTCCGGCAATCCGGACTGGGCCCGGGCTCCGGCAATCCGGACTGGCCAAAATCATCAAATCTCACGACTACGTCGGTATTCTCTAGATATCTACCGCGTCATAAATAACCGGTCGGTAGTGCTCCCCCGTCGGGCTCAATGCTATCATCTGCGACCATCTTTCCCCGGGGTACCGCACCGGGTCCACCATGCACCCGCAGACGGATCCTCCTCCTCCTCGAATCGGGTGTATGATACTGCTCAAGGGCCGAGAAAACTCATGATGGACATATCTCACATAATATCAAGAGAAAACCGCAATTTCTATTTTTAGAAATGATAATGAGTTTATAAAATCCTTGCGGTTTCTCCAAATCCAGAAATCTCATGGAAAATCCGAATCCTATAATCAAAAGTCAATAAACAGTGAATACCGGCATAAAGCCCCATAATATTGCATGACAAATGAATATACGCTTGCATGAAATATCACAGTAATAAATGCAATGTCTAAACTAGCATATGAAAGCAAGCGCACTAGTACTATGTCGAAACTATCAGCTAGAAATTTATACCAATGAAGTAGTGTTTTCTAATGTGTACGTGACTTGAAAATTACCGATGATGATGTGTATGAGCAGGCAAGCAGGTGTACGTGGAGCATACGCATTATCGGTAATGGTGCTGGTGTCCTGACAGCATGGGTTTCATAATAACTAACGAAAACACATTTAAGCATGGAATGCGATGCGAACAGCAGGAATATAAGGAAAATGAAGTAGTAACCGCAACATATAAGATATACATTATATATACGAGTCATACAGTTTTGGCATTTGAAATAGCACGAATCGTGGTGTTTAGAAAATAGGGGCTACGGTGTTTTTAAGAAAAGGTATGTCTTTTGAAATATCCGTAGTATCCCTTGGCATGTCCTTTAAAATACTCATGATTCGTTAGTTTAAAAATAAGTATGACTCGAGCCCAGTCTAACATCTACCAAGTAAACTACAGGACGAAGCTAAGAGACTAAACGAAAGGGGTAAAGAAATCCACCTAAGTCCGAGTCGATATATCTAGTAGTCGGTGATCCCGCCTCAATAGCGTCACGTACAGTAAAATATATAAAACGACATCCTCGAATCAAGAGTGCGGATCAATCATCATATTTATACCTCGTACGGAAAGATCCATCGTACCGCATCCCAAATCGGGATACGAGTCAAATATCATATGTATATCATATTTCATATGGTATCCTTATCATAATATCATGAACTATGGGTACTGATATAAAGTCTAGTACATTCTGATACCATCAACATATATCCGCGTGTGTATGAAAATGCATCGCCCATCAGTCCGCTATAATATCATGCCGTATCTCATAACACGACCCACATCACATAACCGATCTCACGGCATCATGCCCGATCATATCGACTCTCCTCCGAGTATCATATACTATCCTCATCACCGGTGTATATGTATGTGTGTGTGTGTATTAACACATCCACACACACACACACAAACACATACATACATACATATGTATATATATATATAGACACACATATAACCATAAACACCAAAAACATATCACGTGTGTGCATGTGTGTGTGTATCAACCTATACTCTAGGGCTCGCGACTAAAAGGTTAACTAAAAGCACTTTCCATGATCTCCAAAAGCCTTCCTTACTAATTATTTACGTCTCACAATACATATATTTATATAAATATAACATATTTGCATGCTACACTACGAAACTGCGGGGGTGCTATACGCCATCCACCCGACTTTTCCCGTAGATATATATCTACTCACCTTGATCCTTGCTTGCCGAAGTCGATGTCGCCATGCTCGTCTTTATCGTCCGAAGTCCACGTGAGGGTGCCTACACATATAAACACAAAGTATCGTAAACTGAAATCGCGCACGAAAACCAAAACGGCACACGTATCACACATAGGTTAAAACCTATGGTCTACTCATGCAAATTAACCAAACGACTCCCGATATCGACGTACAAATGTCAAGTGAACGATACAAAACACAATTACCAAAACTTCAAGTTGTGGAAAGTTATAAAACAATACAGCAACTCAAGAAAACTTGCTCCATATTTTGGTTCAGGTAAATTGGGGATAAACAAGCAGTACAAGGGGGTACCATATGGAGTATGTGAGCTACTGAACCAACCTAGACACCAGATACCATATTTTGGCCGGCACATTACCCTTAAAACCGGCCAGCTCGGTTTGGGATGCTTGGAATGGGTTCGTCTTTGCAGGGTGGTCTCCTAGTGCTTAATCTAAGTTAATGGTGTTGCTAGTTTTTCTAGTAAAGTCTCCGATCACACCAGATTCCTTGTAGGCCTCAATTTCTCACAAAACCGAAATTTCGATATCTAAACTCAAGTTTAAGTCTAAGCTCTGGTTTAATCTAGATTTTAACATTATGGGGGGGGGTTGTAGTCACCAATTACACCTCAATTGCATCTTCACTACTCAAGAATCCCTAAACTTGATCTTGAAATTTTCATACATCACTTAACCTCACAAAATCGATTATAAACTAAAATGGAAGCTAAGGGAAATCAAATACTACACTTAATGTGAAAGAATTACCTGATTTGGCAACTCAAGAATTTTCTTGAGTTGCCCCAAGTGCTCAACATCCCAACTTTCTTGATCTCCCATGCTTGTAGTGAGCTTGTGCATGATTTTTGTGAAGGGGGTGTATGGTTTTGATGTAGAAATGGGGTGTTTTTGAGGAGGTAGAGGTGGTGGAGGGAGAGGGCAGCCAAGGAGGAAGAGGAAGATGAATGAAGAAAATAAAATGAACAAATGAGGCCATGGTCAATGAACTCATCACCTCTCTCTCTCTTCTCTCTCTTGCCCATACCCATTTCTTTATTCTTTTTCTTTTCTTTTCTTTTATTTCCTTTTTCTTTTCCTTTTCATCTCATTTTAAAAACAAAGGAATGCTTGGAAAAAGAAAGAAGTCATGGTAGAAAAATGTAACAAGTGTGTAACATGACATGGTGTATGTCACAAGCACAAAACAAATCAATGCACAATTAAATACTAATCGAGTTTAGTAATACTAACTTATATACAAATCATTGTATACTAAATTATAAAATTCCCAGTTTTCATAAATTCTTTTAAAATCAGTAATTGATATAAATTTCTAAATATTTCCCAATTTATCGGTATATAATTATACCATATCATAAAAACTAATTTCCACACATTAAAATATTCATAATATTTATTATTTGAATTATTTAACTTCTCAAAAATAATATCTTATTTTTCTGAAATGTTACAGTCTTTCCCCCTCAAATAAATTCGATCCTCGAATTTAAATTTAAACCCCTTAAATACTAAAACATTTCAGTAGAATGATCAAGTCGTCATACATAAAACATATCGTAGCATAATGCATACGCATGAAACATGAGTATACAACTCAAGATCAAACTCCGTCAAGCATCACGCAATCATCGGAGTCATAGTGAAGATACCAAATGTCAAAGTCCAATACGAAAACCAATATGATGTACTCAAAACTATAATATGTACATAGTACGCATCGTTGTAAATTCGTCAAAACATCTGAAAAGAAATACATGCCAAATCTTTTTCAAGTCGCTGTGCGATGTGCGTATCATGGCACAAGTAGCGGATGTTTATTGTAAGAAAAATAACTATGTATATATTCTTTGTTTAACATACACGTCCCGCCGTTTTGAAGATAATTTAGAAAGGTTTCCCTTATAAAATGTTTCGTGTCATCTCGGACACGTAGGTAAATACAGAGACTATAGCTCCTTTTTGGAAATCCCTTCGGTAACTATCGATGCATGCAAAAACATATTCAGGTACTGTCCTCTGACTAGTCCTGCTCAGTTATTATACCAAATAGTAAATATCATAAAAACGTATTGCTCAAAAGAAATCGTACTCAATAGTACATGTAATAATGCCACGTGCATCTGGTGCGCACAGAAATCGAAATTAATGAATGTGCCATACATGTGCACAGAAACAAAATCTAAGTGCAACGGGTGTGCACGAAAGCACCTGTCAAGGGCAACGAGTGTGCCTGACAACAATATCAGGTGCATCTGATATGCAAGAAGAATCCCAATTTAGTGCATCTGGTGTACACCATAATCGCATCAAGCGCGCCACGTATGCGCAAGAATCCAAATCAAGTGCACAAGGTGCACGAAATCAAATATCGAATATCGCAATCGAAATCGACGGTATATAACATACCTCAATCAAAATTAGGTATACCATGGTATATAATCTCACAACCACGTGCACCAGTATGCACAAAATCGAATCAAAGTACTAAAATGCATGAAAACTACACCGAAGGCATAAGTCAAATCGCATACATACCATAGGCATGAAATCAAAATCAAACATCTCAAACGATATCAAATCGAAATCGAGTGCAACTATGGTGCACGAAAACTCAATCATGCAAATAAATCGCCCAAAACACCGAAATCCAAAATGACGGACACGTGATATTCGAATCACCAAATCGCAAATCGTAAACACTGTCGTCGATGTGTGCTTCTTTCAAAGTCGAGAAGGTGTCGGTGCATCCAAAACTAGCAGAGCAAGATATCTACTTTCCCCATTTTCATGGTCTGGCGCCTTGTGCCCTTTAGCTCTCGTCTCTTACTGCGGGTTGCCAGTTACATAACTCCTCGGCTCAACGGCCCAATATGGAAATGATGACGGAAACAGTTCCGCTCTGGCACATCCTCTAAAAGATCTCTGGCCAACTATCATGGTCACTCATAATATGTCTCGTCGACGATGCCGAACTCTGGCCTACTGGGTGTGCGTAATACGACTGATCCTGGGTCCAAGTCTTCTCGTGTAGTATTCCAGAAAGATTTTGTCATGGTCTCTCCCAATTCTCGTTTCGTCCAAACTGTCCGGAAGTTATCACCCTTTACTAAATCCATTTCTTGTTCCGGAACAGCTGTATACTCATCACGACTCCTTCTGAAAGATATATCTATATTCAATGCTTATGCATGCGTATCACATCTCTGATGTCAACGGAGTGGAATGTCATCTCATCAAAATCCTATGGCAACCGATCAACTGAGACTAAATTGCTAGATTCATAAAGTTCAAATTAGTTTTCTGTAGATTCCAAGTATTGTATCCCATCACATGATATCCGGATGGTGTCGAACCTTTCGATCGATTCATCAAAGTCTCATAATTCCCCGAGAGCTCGACACTTGAGCACAGTTTAATAATATCCAGTACATGCCACAGTACCTATGGACCAGCCGTAGAAGGGCAGAACCAAGCCACATTAATGGCACCGCAGAACTACCGCAAACCCTAAGGTTCAAAAGCGGTTCCATGGTCATTATGTCGAGTTAGGGTTTCATTCTTTTAGAGGGTTCACAGAATTACTTGCATGTTTTTCCGAATACCTTAAACTTGGAAAAAATAGGTTTTTGACATTCGTTCGTTTTCTATCGACTCTCAACGTACCTGCGTGAAGTCTCTTCTAGCTAAAATCAATCAATCTGATGACCTCGCATCGGGGTATGCAAACGAACCACGTGTCCTAGTCATTCATCCATGGGTGACTAGCGATCTTCTATCACATCTCTAAGTAAAACTCGTGCTACAATAGCTTCAAATATCTGGGGCGATATCTTGTCAGTTGCAGCAACAACTGGCTCATCCGTCCGCACGATGAACAATGCCTCAATCCTTAAGAATAGACTATACATCAACGGTCATCACATTCTAGACGGCCTTTAATAGTGGCCCAATCCTCTGGTGCTGATCTGCACGTTCGAGAAATTTTAGTAAGAGCAATCCATCAAACGCTCATGTCGCAAAAAAACACAATAAAACGACACATCTATGCAATCATATGTCACCAGAATTTCACCCTGGTCAGTCCTCATCCATGACGAGCTCATACTGACCGCAACTCTAGCTACAGCTCTCTCTGGCCGTGCAACCGTGGTAACAGAAACCACAAACCGATATCGATGAGGATAGATCATATGAACGAATAGAATACGGTGCAAAAAAATGTACATCCTAAGGCTTCTTAAGTGGAGTAGCATATCGTAAGTATGCCGCGGAACATACATACGGTACGTCACTCTACCTAAGTCACCTACTCCATCAACCAAGGTCAACCTATGCGACGAAAGTTCGGGTCTAATACCCCCTCGACCAAGTCTAAGTTCCGTAAGGTCAAGCCTAGGTTCCGAATATAAATATACTCCCTAGACTCTGCAAAGTCAAACCCAGATTCGAACCAAGGTTAAACCTAGCACTCTGATACCAACTTTGTCACGACCTGAAATGGCACGTGACTGGCACTTGAACCATTTGAAGTTTATAGGACCCATCTAATTCAAGTAAGCCAAAAGCCCAGAAATCTAAACCATTTGAAAAAAGAGTGAAGGAAAAACTCAGTTTAAAAAGAAGTGGTTTAACAAAACAAGCCGTGGTAAGTATTTTTAAAACATCAATTCCTTTCCGAAAATTTCGGCAGAGTTTCCTTTGTAAATACTGGCCGCAAACGGGTACAACACATGAAATACATATAATGATGAATAAGGGCATCCCCAAGCGGGAGCTGGCTCTTCGCCAATTGGCGGAAACAACCACGCAAGCAATATAATATACAATGCCGAAGGGCGAGGATCAAAACTCTGAAAGGAAACCAACATCCTCAAGAAAACTAGAGAAAAACCATAATAATACAAGCGTGCGACTCTAGGGTCGAAAGAATATACATACTGGTTTTTTAATTCTACTAAATATACAAGTCTGGTTGATGGAGTTATTAGATACAACTGAATTAAATACAAATACTACGGTGGTCACGATATAAGTGAACCCACCTACCAAAACAATAACCCGGAAGGAAGTAGTGTGCCAGCAAGCCGCAACGAAACCTGTACGGCAAAACCTGAAAAAACTATGGCACAACGGAGGTGAGTTGCCAACTCGTGAGTAGAAAATATCACCGAGAAGAAATCGCATGTATGACTCTATCCTAGGTCATACAATAATAATATCCTCAATTTATAACCTGAAGTATCTAATAAAGGCAAGGGTAATCATCTAAACATAAGTGTAAAACAGCGTGCTCGTGTCAGTGCATCACGTAGCAGCATATTACATATATGATGTACGAATGCATTATGAATGAAAGTAAAATGCGACTTGTATGAGAAAACTGTCTTCTTATCTCAGTGAGATTTCTGTATAAAAAAACAAAGTATCATCAATGAAATCAACAGAGAATCCGTGTCAAGCATCGACACAAAACATGTATCCCAATATCTCAATATCTTGGGCTCCGGCAATCCGGACGGGCCCATATCATAAAATCTCAATGTCTCAGTGTCTCAATATCTCGGGCTCCGGCAATCCGGACTGACCCCGGGCTCCGGCAATTCGGACTGACCTAAATCATCAAATCTCACGACTACGTCGGTATCCTCCGGATATCCACTGCGTCACAAATAACCAGTTGGAAGTGCTCCCCGGGCTCAACGCCATCATCTGCGACCATCTTGCCCCGGGGTACCGCACCGGGTCCACCATGCACCCGCAGACGGTTCCTCCTCCTCCTCGAATCGGGTGTATGATACTTCTCAAGGGCCGAGAAAACTCATGGTGGACATATCTCACATTATATCATGAGAAAACCGCAATTTCTATTTTTAGAAATGATAATGAGTTTATAAAATCATTGCGGTTTCTCCAAATCCAGAAATCTTATGGAAAATCCGAATCCCATAATCGAAAGTCAATAAACAGTGAATACCGGCATAAAACCCCATAATATTGCATGACAAATGATTATACACATGCATGAAATATCACAG
Organism: Agapanthus africanus; assembly: GCA_030015575.1. NCBI lineage: Eukaryota > Viridiplantae > Streptophyta > Magnoliopsida > Asparagales > Amaryllidaceae > Agapanthus > Agapanthus africanus. The sequence continues at coordinate 107,873,630 of JASDDO010000031.1, forward strand.
TAATAAATGCAATGTCTAAACTAGCATATGAACGCAAGCGCACTAGTACTATGTCGAAACTATCAGCTAGCAATTTATACCAATGAAGTAGTGTTTTCTAATGTGTACGTGACATGAAAATTACCGATGATAATGTGTGTGAGCCAGAAAGAAGGTGTACGTGGAGCATACAAATCATCGGTAATGGTGCTGGTGTCCTGACAGCATGGGTTTCATAATAACAAACGAAAACACATTTAAGCTTGCAATGCGATGCGAACAGCAGGAATATATGGAAAATGAAGTAGTAACCGCAACATATAAGGATATACATTGTAACACCCTAATTCATTTATACAAATTCCAGTTCACTTATTTCTTTATTTATGGTATTTTCCTGATTTATTGTGTTTTGGGTGCAATAATATATCTGACATCTGTTTAGCATCCGACCCGACCCGCTTGCTTGAAACCTGTTTGATTCATGTTTATGAATTATCCTGACTTGTTCCGTAGACTGGTGTACTTTCATGTATGTTGCATACTCGCATTTTAATATAACATTTTAAGTCACATAAAATATTTTAAAAATATATTGCATGGCATGCATGACACCCCTAACCCCGTGGTAGCATCCGCGCATCTTGTTCCTGTCCCGTTCAGTGAAACGGACTTGTTTGGATGGCTACGCGCACGTACGTGCATCCGTTCTTGGGGGTATGCATTTTCCTTACCCGGACATTCGATTTTAATTTTGGTCGACACATATATTTTTCGTATTTTGAAACTGAATTTTTAGACCCAACCCGGGTGTGTTTTGGACTAAATTTGCATTTACTTGAAAATCCAATTTTATTAAATATGATATCTTTATTAAAATCGACAGTTTAAAATTTAAATTAACTAACAAAAAGTTTAAATAAAATCCTAATCTATTTTTTTAACAACCCAGCTCTCTCTATCTCTCGTCGACCCCACCTTTCACTCTCCTCTTTCTATTCTCTTTCTCTCTCTCCCCACCGCAGTCTCTCTCTCTTCTTTCTCTCTCCGCTCGCACCCTCTCTCTCTCCTCTCGGATTTACTGTTTCTTTCTCGATTGTGGTCACCCCGATGGATGTGGTCACCTCCCTTAACAACCCCTTGATTTCCTCCTTCCTCTTCTTATAAAACCCCAAGCTCCTCTTCCTCGTAACCCATCACCAAAACTCTCTTCCTCCTAAACCCTAACCCTACACTCCATTGCCTCATCACTCCATCCCCCTCACAGAGCATCTTCTTCCTCCTCGCCATCTCATTCTTCTTCTTTCTAACCCCTAGCACCCTGCACACCCACTGAACCCCGAGAACCCATCACCACCTCACCTCACCGCCGACGACTCTTCGCCGTCGCCATTCTCATCTTCTGCTCTCCTCCTTCTATGCACCTCTCCCTCAACACCAACCCAGAAACTCCACTTCCTCTCTTTCCCGAGCCTAGACACCCCAAACCCTAATCTAACCCTAACTTCTCTAAACCAAATCCTAGATCGCCGGAGCTCCGTTCATCACCTTGACACCATCACCTCTCCTGACTCCTGCACACCACAACCACAGTAAGCTTCATCCCTCTCTCATTTCTTCTTCCTCTTCTTCTTTTTCTTTTTTTCTTTTTCCTTACTTTCTGGAATCTTGTTTAGCGTCGCCGGTGTAAGTCGACGTTAGACACCCCACATAATACGGGGAGGCGGAATAGGTAAAACAATCATTTTGTTTAAACTAATATCGACTAACTTTACGGATCTTTGCAAAACCCTAGGTAACAACAGCATAGAAGTGATTAGCTACTATGAAAGATGATTATACCTAATGAATCAAGTCCTTCTTGTTCTCGTGGACCACCTCCTCGTCGGCCTCCTCGTTGTGATAGATGATCCACCCGAGAGCTACTTCTCCAAGCTTTAACCTCACACTTGAGGTAACTAAGTAGCTATGAGTGCTAATCAAAGCTACCTAGAGGATTAGGGATCTATTAGTCTTGCTAACCCTTGGATCTCAACACATGAGAGGTTAGGGTTAGTTCTTGAAGAGAGAGAGCTTGAGGAGAGAGAAGGTGAGAGTGAGAATGATCATGAATTATAACTCATTTTAGAATATATATGAAGCATGATAATTATTAAAATGAATAACATAATAATAATATCAACCATGCTTCATTAACTCTCTTTGGGTGAATCATTTCATGAGTCATTAAGTAATAAATGCTTCATTAACTCATTTGATGAATCACACCATGAGTCACTAATCCATTTAATGCAAAATCCACCTAAGCCTCCAACTCATCAATCTTCTAGAAGCTTCTCGACTAATTACGAGAATGACCCTCCCATCCGTGAAAACACGGAAATACTGAGACTGTATAAATCCAATAATCCAATACTAGAATCTGGCTTAAACCAAAGCCTGCTAGTAAAAACTGTTCGAACATTGTACGTGCATAAAAACATGTATGTGTCCGAACCCTGTCGTAAAACCTTACGACCTCTATATCGTTTCGCCCGAAGCAGGGAAACTCTCTGTGTGGGACTCTAAAGACTCGACTACTACGCTGGCAGTGGGTTTAACCACAGACCGCAAGCGGCACTAGCTGTACGTAACGGTCCCAAGGTAGATGTCGATTAAGAAGGCCGATGAGGAAACCCATCCGAACTCTTACTGAGCCTGATGTGACAATCTCCGTACAGTCAGGTCTGTTCGTCAAGGACTATCGCATATCGGGCCTAGGGGCGGCAAGCGTCAGTCCCCTATAAGCGGTATAAGTCGTGTCGGAGTGAAGCCCATTACACCTTGAGAAGCTACTGGAAATCCTACCATTAAATCTCGCTTCCCCTGGCCAGGGACTTTGCGTAATGGCTCTCCAGACACAGCGCGATATCAACTCCCTATACCGGGAGAGACGAGTCCTATCTAACCGCCACTGCCTCCAAGTGCTTCGGGACTGCACCCAACTGTTACCTGTTTGCACGAATCCTTTGAGCCGTGGTAGGGTAGCAATCTAAGAACAGTGGGAACACGCTTGAGGTAAGCAGCAGTGTCAAGTCTACGGACTATGCTGTACTCATGTCACCTGAGAACTGTTAACTGACGACGGATATAATACCAACCAACAGTTCCCTGCGAGTCTTGTCCGGTGTACCCGTAACCCAACGAGCACCTGTATACTATCTCCAGTACGACGTACTGATGGCTGTGGGACAGACCATCTCCCCAACTGGGATGAGAAGCGTACACACTAGTCTACTCCGGAGTATCGATGCCCGGTCTCGATAATCCTACGACTAGGGACCTGAAAAATGATGTGCTTGTAGACTACCCAGCCCCCACTAGTATGACTGCCATCACAACGCTGGTAGTCAAGCAAGATCCTAAGGGCTCTATCAATATGTATTCTTGATATGCTAACATATACACATATTAAGATAGAAATAAAACAAGTAGCATACTACCATGTTTAGCAAGACTGTTAATATAACTGTGAATATCCCAAGGTTTCATTAAGTAATATACAAGCTAGTATGATACAATAATGGTCCCTAGGGCATATACACTAACAATCTCCCACTTGCACTAGGGCCATGTACTGGCGTATCGAAGACCTATCATCTCGAGTAGCCTCTCGAACTGAATCTGAGGTAAGGCCTTAGTGAATGGATCTGCAGTGTTCTCCTCTGTAGGAACTCTCCGGACCTCGATCCTCTGTCGATCTATGATCTCCCTGATCAGGTGATCCCGCCTTAAGATGTGTCTGGACTTCTGATGGGACTTGGGTTCCTTCGCTAAAGCTATAGCTCCGTTGTTGTCGCAATACAGTGGTATTGGATCAACAATGGTAGGAACCACCTGAAGTTCTGTTAGGAACTTCTTCATCCAGACTGCTTCTTTTGCGGCATCGCAAGCAGCGATATACTCTGCTTCCATCGTCGAGTCAGCAATGGTATCCTGCTTGGAACTCTTACAGCATACCGCCCCTCCATTGAGGGTAAAGACATAACCTGACATGGACTTGGAGTCATCCTTGTCACTCTAGAAGCTGGAATCAGCAAAGGCCTCGATCTTGAGGTCTTTTCCGCCGTAAACCAAGAACATCTCCTTAGACCTTCTCAGATACTTGAGAATGTTCTTTACTGCTATCCAGTGCTTCTCCCCTGGGTCTGACTGATACCTGCTTTCCATGCTCAGTGCATAAGCTATATCTGGTCTGGTGCACAACATCGCATACATTATAGAGCCTACCGCAGAAGCGTAGAGTATAATAGACATGCGATCCCTTTCCAAATCAACCTTGGGAGACATCTCTTTGGAGAGGGTGATTTCGTGACAAGCCGGTAAACTATCGCGCTTAGAATCTTCCATACTGAATCTTTTCAGTATAGTGTTGATATACCTGGACTGTGAAAGTCCCAACATCCTCTTGGATCTATCACGATAGATCCGGATCCCCAGAATGTAAGTGGCATCACCTAGATCTTTCATGGAAAACCTGTGTGACAAGAATACTTTGACAGATTGTAGCATAAGAATGTCATTTCCTATCAATAGAATGTCATCCACGTACAAGACGAGGAATACGACAGTTCGTGCTACAATTTTACTATATATACATGGTTCATCTGGATTTTTCATAAAGTCATATTCTTTGACCGTTTCATCAAAACAGATGTTCCAACTCTGTGATACCTGCTTTAGTCCATAAATGGACTTAAGCAACTTGCACACTTTCCCGCTGCTCCCACTCTGATTGAAACCTTCTGGCTGATCCATATAGACGCACTCTTCTAAACTACCATTTAGAAAAGCCGTCTTTACGTCCATCTGCCAGATCTCATAATCATAGAAGGCGGCAATAGCAAGAAGGACCCAAATGGATTTGAGCATAGCCACTGGAGAAAAAGTTTCGTCATAGTCCAAACCAGGTCTTTGATGAAAACCCTTTGCAACAAGTCTAGCCTTATAGGTTTCCACCTGTCCATCTACACCAATCTTTTTCTTGAAGATCCATTTGCATCCTATGGGTTTTACCCCATCTGGAGCAAAGTCCAAAGTCCATACTTTGTAGGTGTACATGGACTCCATCCCGGTCCGCAGTGCATCCAGCCATCTTACCGAGTCACCGCTCTGGATGGCCTGCTGGAAGCTAGTAGGTCCATCATTATCAATGACGCAATCCCCTCTATCCACATCTATGAGAAAACCGTAGTATCTCTCAGGCGGATGAGACAGCCTACTACTCTTGCGGAGGGGTGTAGGAATGTCCTGTTCTTCTTGAACTACTGGTTCTACCAAACTTTCAGTAGTAGTTTGTGGTTCTGGAATTTCTTCCAGTTCTATTGCGCTCCCACTTGTTTCCTTTTCTAAAAACTGATGTTCTAGAAAATAGGCATTACGAGAAACAAAAACCTTTTGTTCCTCTGCGTAATAGAAGAAATACCCCTAGGAGTTCTTTGGATATCCCACAAACTTACACTATACTGATCGTGACTCGAGTTTGTCTGTATGCTACTTTTTAACAAAAGATGGACATCCCCATATCTTCAGATACTAAAGATAGGGTTTCTTCCCATTCCACATCTGATATGGCGTGGTAGGCACAGTCTTGGTAGGAGCCCTGTTCAAAAGATATGTTGTTGATTCTAGCGCATAACCCCAGAAAGATCGCGGTAACTCAGCATTACTCATCATGGAACGTACCATATCCAATAGGGTTCGGTTCCGTCTCTCCGATACACCGTTATGCTGTGGAGTGTATGGAGGAGTAAGCTGAGAGAGAATTCCTTTCTCTTTTAGGTAACCCAGGAACTCGGCACTTAAGTATTCACCACCTCGATCAGATCTCAGTGTCTTAATACTTTTGCCGGTTTGGTTTTCTACTTCATTCTTATATTCTTAGAATTTCTCAAAGGCCTCGGATTTATGTTTCATTAAGAAAATGAATCCATACCTAGAGTAATCGTCCGTAAAAGTAATGAAATATGAAAAACCACCTCTTGCATGTGCAGACATTGGACCACATACATCGCTGTGTATGAGTCCTAAGAGCTCGCTCGCTCTTACCCCATGTCCAGTGAATGGAGTCTTTGTCATCTTTCCTTTGAGACATGATTGACAAGTTGCATAAGATTGATATTCGAACGGATCCAAATATCCTTCTCTATGTAACTTAGTTAACCTTGTCTCATTGATGTGACTCAGTCTACAATGTCATAAGAAAGCCTGATTTATATCTAGAGACTTTCTTTTTAGTGTATTCTGGAAATTGAAAATATGTAATTGGTTTAGCACGTATATATTGTTATCTAGTGTACCGGGCCCAATCAAACCATGATTAAGGTGGATGTTAACAACATCGCTTACAAACGTGAAATCATAAACTTCTTTTGATAATAACGATACTGATATGATATTACACGTTAAACTAGGTACACAAAAACAGTTGCGCAAAACCAAAATATGTCCACTCGTCAATCCTAGATGATAATCCCCTACGGACACAGCACCCATGCTAGCTCCGTTAGCAACCTGGAGGGTCATATCACCAACCTTCATCACTCTACGGTCTCTCAGTGCCTGCAATGAATTGCATATATGAGATCCTGATCCGGTATCCAATACCCAGGAAGTAGAGTTGATTGACAGACAATTTTCAATTACTAACACACCTGAAGTCGAAGCCACAGCTTGCTTCGGTTCCTGGTTCTTGGCAATCCAAGCTTTGCAATCTTTCTTCTAATGGCCTTTCCTACGACAGTGGAAGCACACATCCTTTGCCACTACTGGCACCGCAACCTTTACCTATCCCTTAACTCCTACCTTACCAACACCACCTCTAGGTTTGGTAGCGACCTTCATCTTCCCTCCTTTGTTCCTTGCCTTGGGCCTAGAAGAGAAAGCACCGCGAACAAACATAGTGGGTGTTTCCCTTGCTTTCTACAAGGTGCCCTCTGCACTCCTCAACATGTTAAAGAGTTCTGGAAGTTCAACTTCTTTTCCTTGGATGTTGAAATTCATAATAAACTGGGCGTAGGTGGAAGGAAAGGACTGAAGAGCTCGTTCTCCAAAGTCTGTATAGAGCTCGTTCTCCAAAGTCGTCCCGAGGTCCGCGAGCTCTTTTATATAGCCAATCATCTTTAGGACATGTTCTCCTAAAGATGATCCGACGGCCAGCCTCGACTGAAACAAGTTCTTCGAGGTCTCGTATCTTGCTATACGAGATTGCTCTCCATACAGATCCTTTGTGTGGAGAAATATGGATTCAAGATCCATATCCTCGTGCCTCCTTTGATGTTCATTATTCATAGAGGCAAGCATGATGCATTTGGCCTTCGCGCAATCTAACTCCCAGGTCTTGTGGATTTCCTTATCCACAATACTAGAATCTGGACCAGGGACAGCAGGTGCCTTAGCAGTAAGGACATACCCCAATTTTTCATAAGTCAAAGCCATCTTAACATTCCGGAACCAATCTTTATAGTTTGGCCCTGTTAAAATATTTTTCTCTAATAGTAACTTAAGGCCTGTCATGTTTTGGGTCGCTGCAATAAGAGAGAGAGAGGGAACACTTTAGCATGATGCTCTTGCAAGTTTAGAGTGGTTTTTAGTTTATCTAAACAGGATGGCTCCCACTGTTTCTCGAATCCCTCCTCAAACCAAAAAGGAAGAACTAGTCAGGACTATTCTCACCGTACAATACTTTCTTAACCGTTCAGCCAGGCCGGTGTCGGTACTTCGAGGGAGGTTTTACGACGCTTTCGCGAAGTTCCTTAATTAAATAACCTCTTTTCTCTGGGGACGTAACCCCGCTGACACCTTTCTCGACACTTACTTGGTTTATAGCATTGATCGTAAAGTGACGAATCTCCTGATGAGTAGCGGATACTCACAGTAGGATCGGGATCCAAATATCATAGTGTGATAAAGCTGAAGGAATCCTACCAAAATTATCACACTCCAAATGGTATGCATCTCTTTGCAAATTTCAGTTTCTTTAGAAATTCCAGATATAAATTTCTGCACCATGCTCTCATGACCTTAGCGTTGGTCAAAATGTCATAAGTCACATGTCAAGTTCTACCCATCATTATCTTATTAATTTGAACCCATCCGTACATACCCCTGACGTTGGCCAAATGATAATACGACTGTCCCAAACTAACTCATCTATCTATGCAACAAATGAATACCCAGCAGCTACCAAACACTATGCCTTGACGTTGGTCAAAATACATAGCTTGAATACTACAGAATACCCAAATGAAATGACGGAGGGCTACGAATGGTTTTGGCGAAACCGTGAACGTAGTGAACTTGATATAATCGAAGGAACCTGATAGCTTTTAAAAAGGAGTCGTTAAAGCTCCGCAATTTAAAAAATATCCTCTGTTTTAAAATAACCGAGTGGTTTCTTTTAAACTGTTCCATCGATTCAACTTTGGTTTATTTTCTTTGCATTAATATAATGCGTCCCATCAATTAACCTATCATTGCAGAAAACAACGAAAATACAACGTCCTCTTATGCCATCCTCATTCGCCACTGGGACCCGTCATTCACCCGTTAGGTTACTTAACTAACGACATAACGGGGGCTGGGCTAGCACGGGTGCAAAACATAAGCGACGTCTAATAGCTATCATATATAGATGTTGTACATTCATCAGACGCAATAATAGGCATTCCAGATCACGGATGAACATATTGGATTTTCTACGACTCCGCATTCCTTTTGAGCCTGCAAAGAAAGACGGATTACACAGTCGCGATGAATAGCCAAAACCCCACCCTAGACCCCTACGGGTACGGCAAACTACCCGCCAAGTACCCGAAGTGAAGCGGTCTCCCTCAACAACGTGAGTAGGCCACTAAACACTTCAAAGTACCAGGTAGTTTGTGCACCCCATTTTGGGTCTATCCTAGGAGCAGAAAACAGTAAATGAAATAATACAATGGTGGCTACAACCTCAGCCCGGATGTGCCCCGGAAAAGTATATTACAACAATTTACAAATTACATTTGAATGAAAAGAACACTCGTCTCACATCCCCGGCTATCCATTCACGACAATCCAACAAGTCCACAAAAACAAACCAGTAAAAACCATTACAGAAATGTGCAACCCCCTGCTAACCGACATACTAGCAGTTAGGGGAGGTTTACAAACACATTATACAAATCACAGATATAATCAAGTTAGCCAAACATCTTAGAATTCCGATCAAGCAAACACAAATGATACTACTCCAAATAATTCTCTGTGCACCTGAAACCTGAGCAGAAACAGAACATCCCAGAAAATAAAAAATTAACACAGAAGTGTTAGTTGTATGTATGCCCTAGAGGCCAGTATTGTACAGATGATGTATATTATATTGGATGCTTGGACATATATAGAGATGACTTTCTTGCTCGACATGATAGTATGCTATCTGGTTGCACTTTATCTTAACATGTATACTTGTCTCTTTATACTGTCTTATAGTTACATGTTGGTAAAGCCCTTAAGATGTGTACTTGACTACCTGGACTATGATACGGATCATACTAGTGGGGACATGGTAGTCCATAAGTACATCCTTCAAGGTCCCTAGTCGTAGGTGTATCGAGACGGGGCATCGATATACCAGTGTAGACTAGCGTATACGCTTCTCGACCCATGAGATGGGCGATGGATGATCCCATATCCATTGGTGTTAGACATCAGAGATGGTATACGGGTACTCAGTGGAGACTGGGTACACTGGACGGACTCGCCGAGAACTCCCAGATGGTATTATACCTCACGTCAGATGGCAGTTCTCTGGTGACACTTGTGCAGGTTAGTCTGTAGACCCGAGATCGTCATAGAGTCTTGTGTGATTCCCACTGTGCTTTGATTTCCACCTTACCACGTCCATGAGGGCGTGCAAAACGGTGGTTTTTGGGTACAGTCCCGAGTCACATGGAGGCAATGAGCGATAGGAGGGCTTTCGTCTCTCCCGGTATTGGGGGTTGATGTTGCGCAGTGCTCGATTGGCCGTAACAGTGAAGTCCCTGGCCAGGGATGATATAGAGATTTACTGGTAAGTGTTACCAGTACTTTCTCGACCCGTTATGAGCCTCACATCGGCACGACTTATCGGTTATTGGGGTCTGACGTTTACCACCCCTAGACTTGATATGCGACATATCAGACGAGAAGACCAGATTGTACGAGAAGTGTTACCGGCAGGCTTTTACAGGAGTTGGAGCGGGCTTGCTTGCTGATCTTCTGATCGCTCAGTACCCGGGTAGCCGTTACGTCCAGCTAGTACCGCTGACGGCTTGTGAGTGCTTGATGTGATCATCACCTACTGCCGGCGTATTGACGAGTCTTTAGAGTCCTACATAGAGGTTTTACTGGCTCAGGCAAAACGAAATAGGAGCGCATATGTGATATGTGCGTGACCGAGAATAATGCGTGTATGTGATACCGTATTCTATTCTCGCGACTTTTTGTATCGGTCGGTTATATATGATATAGCCGGGTTATCGAATCAAGTGTTGATTCGATAAGTCGATACAATGGATGTTAGCCGGTTATATGAGATATGACCGGATTATTATGTCAAGTGTTGATTTAATAATTAAGTGTATAATTGTTTATTAGATATACTAATTTACATTTACTAACACTTGTTCACTTTAGGGTTTTTCTCACATGTACACTACTTTAACATATATATGATATATGTTAAAATGTGTTATATTATTGTATCATGGTTGATGATACACTTGACTTGTGTGTATGAGACATACACCATTCTATGTATTATGGTGGGTTATGATTATTTAAGATAATTACAAAATTAGTGGAGTTTTGGAATGAGCATGAAGCTTGAAGAAGCTTACTTTGCTTTGACAAAGTCTACTAGCTTTGTCTTTAGCTTAGATTCCTTTTAACCCAACCATAATCAATTAGCTATGGTTATGGCTCTACAAGAGTTAGTATATGATACTCACTCACCATGGTTAGCACTCTCACTTGATCATTATCCTCTCCTCTTTCTTTTGTTCATCTTCTTCATTGAACAAGAGAAAAAGAAAACTAGGGTTTTGAAAAAGATAGCAAAAGATTGTGAGAAATAAAAATCCAAAGAGAACCCACTTCCTATTTCTCCATCCTCTACTAGACTAGCACTTTACTATAGGGTGTTTGCTTCACTAATTCTCAAATTAGTGAAGTAGTAGCTTGAGTCGGAATTCCCTCGACGTAGATCATCTTCGGCCTCGGAGACTTCAAGCAAGGTCGCATCCTTCGCGTAGTGAAGCCATGCAAGAGTCCGGGAGAACCTTGATCGCAGCGAAGGGACTTCATCAAGGAGCTTTAGAAGTGAAGGACTGATCTACAAAGGTTGTATTTCGTATTCCCTTTAGAGTAAAGTTGTTTACTTGCTAATTGTTTCGCCTAAACTCTAGTATACGATCTTGCTTAGTGTTATTCGGCACAAAAAAATTTAATTTTGGCATGGTCGATGCCTAGTAGAGCCTTGTTAGTGTGCCTAGTAACCCTACAGTGGTATCAGAGCATAGCTAGAGCATTAGGCGATGTGTTAACGAAGTTAAAACTCCGAACGAACTCGAACACGTCAAAATCAACCCCTCTCTGGACAATTTTTAAAATCTGGAATTTTTCCGAATTAAAAATATCTAAAAAATTCAGCAGGGTTTTATTAGAATTGTGGTGAAAAACAACATCATGCGCCGTACAATCCACCGCGGAACCGCGGCCGTACCCTGCTTGGGCCGCGATTCCGCGGCCGTACAGAGGGGACATGCTATCATTTTTCCACTGTAATTCATATTGCTGTTATTTCTATTTTCTGGGTATTTTTAAATTAACTCAAGTGTTGAGTATTTTGGGGTTTATTTTGAAATCGATGATTCGATCGGAGAATTTAATTTTGTTATGTTATTCCGGATAATTTAGAAAGTACTAAAATGTTCGAACGGATATCATTAACTCAATTTTTCCCTGGCACGAAAAACATTCAAGTGTTGAATTTTTCTCGGGTTTAAATCTTTTGGAAATGCGTGCATGTGATGCGATGGACCCTCTAGAAGACAACAAAGCTTAACTCGATTATGCGACCGTCTTGAACTGCTCTTTGAACCTTAGGGTTTGGGGCAGTATGGCGTGCCACATGTGAGGCGTTGGCTTGACCCTTCTATGCCTGGACCGTTGCTACTGTTACGTATTATGGAATTTTTGAACTCCGCTCAAGTGTTGAGCCATTTGGGAAATTATGGGTATTTGATTATTCGATCGGAAAGTTTAATACTGTCTATTTATCTGGAATGTGATACAATATGTGGAATTCATACAGTTAGGCATGGAATGCGAAATATGTGATATTTCGGATTTACGATGTCTAAAGAGATTGTGGATTCCAAATGTTGTAGTTTTACACTTTCTCTTAAGTGACCGTAAGTGTAATATGTGATATCGCCGGTTTCGTTGCTATATGTCAACGAAAATTGGGATGCGCGTATTTACTTACGTTGATGACATGTGATGTTATGTGTTGCTGGATATGTTATATTGGATCGTCGCGTTCTGAATAGCCGGGGGGTTTTTATGCGAGATGAGAGTTTTTCATTTTCATTCATGTAAAATTAAAATGTATGTAATATTCTTTTATTGGGGCACTTCCGGGATGAGGTTGATGTCGCCTTTTTTATATTATTTACTTTTCCGCACTAGGATAGACCCAAGGAGGAGAGCACAAGTAACCGGGTTCTGGAGTCCAGTGGGAGACCAACTCGAGGAGTCGAGTCCGGGTCTCCTAACTCTAGAATTGGTAGGGTTGCTTGCCACTCTCGTAGAGGTCTAGGGGTGTGGGTTTGGCTATTCGTCGCGACCGTGTAATCCGTGTTTTATAGAGGCTCAAAATAAAACACGGACATCCTAGTATATCCAATGTTTCATATGTTTCTCCTGCTGCGATATCTGTGATGTGATCATTTGATATTCTATGATAAATACTGTATATAGTATATATGATATATTATATAGGCATTACTTATGTTTTACACCCGCGCTAGCCCTGCCCTCCTCTGCCGTTAGTTACCTAACCTAACGGTGCACGAGGGGACATCGAGGCGAATGCGGATGGCATAAGTGTACGTCGTATTTATCTGTGATGTTTAGGTGACTTAAATGATGGGACTTCATTAATGTGATTAATGAAAGAAAAGAAACCTAAAAGATGTTGTAAAATCAAATTTTAATAAAAAGGGTAGTTACAGTTTTGCTTTGCACAGCGATATATATGATATATCCCGCACCTTAATCGATGAGGAAAGAGCCGAGATCCCTTCACCGGGAGTGACCTCTTTAGCAAAACTGGTAGATGCTACAACACTCGGTTTGCTTTTGATTGCTTTTGGAGTTTTGCTTTGCATAGTGATGTATATGATATATCCTGCATCTTATTCCATAAGGAAAGAGCCGAGATCCCTTCACCGGGAGTGACCTCTTTAGCAAAACTAATGAAAGCCTCAAAATCACTCCATTTCAAAATTCACGCGATTCTACGACGATATCAAGTTCATTACGCAATAGGTTTTCAGAAAAAACCTGTCGTAGCCCTCCGTCATTTCAGATAAGTCATGCTTAATATTCGTGCTGCGTTTGTTGACCTTGTCAAGGCGTAGTGTGCGGTAGCTGACCAGTATTTATCTGTTTATGCATATGATGCAGATTGTTTTAGGGTATTCGTACGGCCTTGTTGACCTTGTCAAGGGTCGTGCGGGTGGGTTTAATTCAATCAAGAAATGACGGGTTGAACTTGACTTACGGTCTATGATTTGTTGACCTTGTCAAGGTCATAGATCGTTTGGGGCAAAATATTATCGGGAATTTCAAGTGTTGAAATTTGCAATGAGATTGCATACCTTCTATGAGATAGTTGGATCCCGATACCCACTCCGAGTAATTGTTACTCCCGGGAGAGTTTTACACAGGATAATTAGCCGATCAAGTAGGTGTCTAGAAAGGTGTCAACGGGGTTACGCCTCTGGGAAAACGAGGTTTACTTTAATTAGGTCCGTGCGAAAGCACGGGGAACCTCCCTAAAAGTACCGACACTGGCCTAGCTGAAAGATTGGCGAAGTTGTAGGGTGTAATTAATCCCGGCTAGTCTTTCCTTTTAGGATTTGAAGGAAAATTTGATAAAAACAGTGGGAGCCATCCTGATTAGATAAAATAAAAACCAATCTGATCTTGCAAAAGCATACGCTAAAGTGTTTTCTTCTCTCTCTCTCCAGGTAGCGACCATATCATGCCTTAATAAAGATAATATGGATGTATTGACCAAACCCGCATGTTATACTGTGCTGGGAAACGTTGGTTCTGTTCTTTCTTATAAGAGTTATAAGACTGAACAGGATATAGGGGAATACCAGGATTCTCATGCCACCCGAATGAAGAAAGTACATGTTGATGCATTTTCTTCGGGTGTGTTCGTTACAGAGAACTGTTTCTCCATTTGCACTACGTCCTGGGTATTAGATACCGGGTCAGGATCCCATATATGTAATCAGTTGCATGGGCTTAGGAAAGGTAGAGAACTTGGAGAAGGTGATAAAGACATAAGGGTTGAAAATGGTGAAATTGTTGCAGCTAAAACCGTCGGGGAATATCACCTTGTATTGCCAACTGGTAATACATTGATTCTGAACAAATGTTATTTCATGCCGAACCTGATATGCAACATTATATCGGTTTCTTTGTTGAGTAAAGAGGGATATAATTTTGTATTACAGGATAATGTTATGAACATTTTCCTAAACCAAAAGTTGGTTGGATCAGGCACGTTGTACAATGGCATTTATGTTCTAAATCAATCAACAGTTCTGAGCATAACAAACACACACAAGAGGAAGAGTTCAGAACTGAACGAATCCTTCTTGTGGCATTGTAGACTGGGTCACATCAATGCGACATGACTAGCTAAGTTGCATAAAGATGGATATTTGAATCCGTTTGAATTTTCATCTTATGACACTTGCCAGTCATGTCTCAAAGGCAAGATGACCAAAACTCCGTTTACGGGACACGGAGAGAGAGTTACGGAACTCTTGGGACTGGCACATAGTGATGTATGCGGCCCCATATCTACACATGCCAGGAATGGTTCAGCGTACTTCATTACATTCACTGACGATCTCTCTAGATTCGGATATGTGTTCCTGATGAAACACAAATCAGAAGCTTTTGAGAAATTTAGAGAATATAAACAAGAAGTCGAGAACCAAACCGGGAAAAGTATTAAAATCCTTCGATCTGATCGAGGAGGTGAATACTTGAGCAATGAAATCCTGGACTTCCTAAAAGAGAATGGGATTCTCTCTCAACTGACTCCTCCATATACACCACAGCACAACGGTGTATCTGAACGGAGGAACCGCACCCTATTAGATATGGTGCGCTCTATGATGAGCACAGCTGAGTTACCTATTTCCTTCTGGGGGTATGCGCTGGAGACAGCGGTGTTGGAGATAGTGCCCTCATAGTCAATTATTGGATCGCAGGTACGTGATTGCAATGATTGCGGAGGACCTATACCGGTATGACAGTCTTACTCGAGATGATAGTATGCTATCTGGTTTGCCTTTATCAGTCGTGTACATGTTCAGGTGACTGATTGCATGTTACACTTTGATAGAGCCCTTAGGATCTTGCTTTACCACCAACAGTATGATGGCGATCATATAAGTGAGAGTTGGGTGGTTTATACGCATATCCTTAATTGTGGTCCCTAGTCGTGGGAGTTTCGAGACAGGGCATCGATACTCCGGAGTAGACTAGTGTGTACAGTCGAGACCCCGACGAGGGGCGGTGGCCGGTCTCACAAGCCACTGGTGTCAGTTGGATCACCTAAGATGTATACAGGTGCTCATTGGGTTATGAGTACACCGGACAGGACTCGCCGGGAATCTGCTAGTTAGTATTATATCTACCGTCAGATAGCAGTTCCCAGGTGACATGTGTACAGGTTAGTTCATCGACCTGAGGTCGTCATTTGTCTCGTGTGAGTTCCCACTGTGCTTTGATTTCTACCCTACCACGGCTCAAAGGAGTCGTGCAAACAGGTAGCTTTTGGGTACAGTCCCGAGCCATATGGAGGCACGTGAGCGGATCGGCAAGGGATTCATCTCTCCCGGTATTGGGGGCGAGGTCGTGCTGTGTCTAGGAGAGCCATTACACAAATCCATGGCCATGGTAGGAGATTTACTGGTAGGTACTCCAGTAGTATCTCAGGGTGTATTGAGGCTTCACTCCGACACGACTTATACTGCTATTGGGGGTCTGACGTTACTAGCCCCCTAGGCAGATATGCGATACTCATTGACGAACGGACCGGACTGTATATACATTGTCACTGTTAGGCTCAGTAGGGTTTCTGGATGAGTTCGCTCATCGGCCTTCCTTGAGTGTGCTCATCGGCCTCCCTTGAGGTCAGTCCGTGGGCAGCCGTTACGCATTGCTAGTGCCGCTGACGGTTTGTGGTTAAACCCACTGCCAGGGTACTGACGAGTCATTAGAGTCCCCCACAGACAGTTTCCCAAGTTCGGGCGAAACGTTGTAGAGGCCGTATGGTTTTATGGCAGGGTTCGGAAAATGCACGTGCGTTTACGCACGTGTTATTTTTCGGGCAGATAATACTGGTCGGCTTTGGTTTAAGCCGGATCCGAGTATTATATTGAGTAGGTATAATATCTTTGTCTCAGTTGCATTTGTATTCGGTCGTAATACAAATGCGGGTATATTTATACAGTTTCGGGGTTGTCCTGAAATTCGTTTCAGGATCACTTTTGGAAGTTGCCAGTTTCCAGTTTTCTATCAGCCGTCTTTTAACATTTGGTTAAAGACGGATTTATCTTTTCTTGAATGAGAGTGAGTCGTGCTTCTAGAAGGTTCTAGAAGGTTCTAGAATTTGTGACAAGGCTTAGTGACTCATGCTTTGATTTCATTGCATTCTTGTTTTGCTTAAGATCTTTATGCAAGATATTTAGTTTGTGTTCACATATGATATTTTCTTAAGGTCACCCTCTTTGCTCCTACGGTCACCTCCCCCTCTTCTATAAGAATGGCCGACCCTCTCTCTCCTCCACTCTCACTCACTTGATAGTTTTCATTTTGGTTAGAAAAGATTATGATAGTATTCAGGGTGTATGGAATTTTACAGTTCATTTCATTCCATCACCCGATTTCCACGACAACTTCATTAACCGATCGTCCACGGATTTGGATGAAGTGAGACAAAGTCATCTACTCATTCTCTACATCATTCTTGGTCGTCTCTTTTAGCAAACTTGACGATCGAGTTGCCTCAAGTCAGAGGCGGGAGCCCGTTTAAAGAATCGGTGATGTGGTGCCACCTCGACGAGGATAACGGAGATCGACGAGATCGGAGCAGCCGCAACGGAGCGTGGGATGATGGTTGAAGAACGAAGGACTCGGATCGTTCGGTACAATCTTTCTACACTCTTTACAGTTTGTTAGTTTAGCAATAATGGCAGATCCGGGTTAAAGTATACGATAGCGCCAGTTAAAAGTTTTTTGTTCCGCATTTGGCGTCTGTAGACTGCCGGGGCGCTAACGTAGACTTACAGTGGTATCAGAGCCTCACCATTTTGCTATACTAACTTGTGCTAAGGCGTTTAAAACATCGATCCGACCGAAAATCAAAAATCACAATTTTTAAGCCCGACAGTTTCTGTTGATTTTAAATGGTCTCAATAATTAATTATGTATATCTTAAAAATCTGTGCAGGGTTTTCTAAGGTACACGACAAAATTTGAGCAAGTGATTCCCCTGTATAGCCGCGGAAACGCGGCCAAACCCATGGTTTGGCCGCGGATCCGCGGCCATCCTAATGAATCACTGCATCATATTTTCTCAGTGGGTTCTCTGTTGGATTTTGTGATTTTTGGTAAATATCGTTTTGGCCCAGGTTTTGTTACTGTACACTAGTAAGTCGTGGGGCCCACTTTTTGATATTTGGTCGATCGAAATTTAAACATGTTAGTTTACAGTGCTTACATTATATCTCCGACCGGGAATGTCATTTGATCGGTAAACCGCGTCTGATTGCTATAGTTCTTTTAGACGGGTTTGCGAACGTGACATTCGCGTTGATGTTCTGTGTTGTGCTGTGATGTTGCGGATTTGTCGTGGTGGATAGCAGTGTGCAATGGTAGTACAGTTTGTGTTTATTTGTACATTTGATATTGCGGGGCGAGCGTCCAACTTGTGGACAGCCGTCACTGCCTGTTGTATAATATTCTTTTGGGGCACGACCAGGTTGCGGTCGATGTACCTATTGTACTATTTTTCATTACTGTACTAGGTTTTGCCCCGAGACGGAGTGCACGGATAGCCGGGTTCTGGGGGGCAACGGGTCCGCATCTCATGGCTTTGAGAGGCAGAGGGGTCCCACTCTAGAATTGGCAGACTATTCGCCGCACTCGTAGGGGGTACAGGTTGACCCAAGGAGGGGTTCCCAAGATTACCGGATTCCATGGAGTGCTGGGTGGCCCATTCACTATGCTGTAGGGGGCTGCCTCGCTTCAGGTTTTGGCGGGTAACTTGCCGCACCCGTAGGGGTCTAGGTTTCATTGCACAGGCTGTCCACACGACAGGAGAACGTCGGGTTTCAGCAGCGGCTCTGTGAAACCCGGTCCCAGATTATCTGTATTGTTCTGTGATGCTTATTACTTTTATGTAATGTTGCATACTATCACGCCTTGAGCGATTATGTATATTGGTTTATATACTATTAGATGTTGTATATGTTTTACACCCGCGCTAGTCCAGTCCCCGCTCTGTCGTTAGTTAAGTAACCTAACTGGTGATGACGGGACCTAGTGACGAATGCGGATGGCATATACGTACATTTTATTTTCGTTCTTTTCTGGTGTGACTAATGATGGGACTGCGTTGATTCTGATCAACGCAAAGTTAAAACAAACCTGTTTGCAGTTGTTGGAACAAATTTAAAAAGTGTTATTGCAAAGACGTTTTCTTTTGTTATGCATAGCGGTATTCAGTGGAATATCCTGCACCTCATTCGACGGGGCAAGGGCCGATATCCCTTCACGGGGACTGACCCCTTGGGCAGAAGTTTGCGTCAGGGTAATAACTTCACTATAGTCGATTACATGTTGCTTTGCATAGCGGTATTCAGTGGAATATCCTGCACCTCATTCCACGAGGAAAGAGCCGAGATCCCTTTACCGGGAGTGACCTCTTTAGCAAAAGGTTTTCGCCACTATATTTTAAAAAGCTATCAGGTTCCTTCAGCGATATCAAGTTCACTACATTAAAGGTTTTTCGCCAAAAACCAACCGTAGCCCTCCGTCATTTCATATGAATGGTCAGTAGTATTCAAGCTATGTTGGTCTAGCCCTTAGCTAGGACATAGTGATTGGTAGCTGCTGGGGTGTTCACATGTTGCATAGATAGATGAGTTAGTTTGGGACAGTCGTACAGCCTTGTTGGCCCTTAGTCAAGGGCGAGTACGGGTGGGTTCAAATTAACAAGATAATGATGGGAAGAACTTGACATGTGACTTATGGTGGGCTGGCCCTTAGTCACGATCATAAGATCATGGGGCAAAAACTATATCGGGAGTTTCCAAAGAAACTGAAACTTGCCAAGTATGCGCATACCATCTGGAGTATGAGTAACGTGGATGCATTCCATCACGTTATCATGCGATGAGTGTTGGATCCCGATTCCCACTGATGAGTTGGTTTACTCTTCGGGTGATCCCGATTGATTCTTCTTTAGGTTTGGAGGAGAATTTGACAGGACAGTGGGAGGTCTCCGGATTAGATAAAGTGATGACCATTCTGATCTAGGTTAGAGTGCACGCAGAGTGTTTCTTTTCTCTCTCTCTCTTTGGCAGCGACCTTTGACCGACCCTAGACTATGACTCAGTGACCAGGTTGACCGAACCTTCTTAAAATACTGGCTTTTGGATTGTCTGAGTTGCATAAGTCATTGGCACTCCTTCTTTTACCCTTTGAATTTCTCAGAACACCCGTATTACTACGGATATCCACTTCCATTGGATAGAGCCATCGTATGGTTATATACGAACTCGAAGGGACTTCTTCGAGGATGGATCAAGGTTCAAGAGAAATAGAATTGGTTTATTCAGTTGTCTTTTATTATCACCTTCTCTCAGGTTGCGAGAGCTCCTTGGTTTAGGAGAGTACACCTATTACGCTTATTGGATAGTCTTATTCCAAACCATAGGCTGGTGCCGAAAGGTAGGGAATGAAGAAAACCAATTAGCCTAAGTAGGGTGTGCAGAAGGTAATATGTAAAGACAAAATAAAGGGATTAGAAAGAGGGCAAAGTAAATTGCGACTGATATCATTTACGACCAAAACCGCGTACTTCATCGCCACTCCTATTTCACCTTTAAAAGAATAAGGTATTATTCAGTTGTCTTTTATCGTCACCTTCTCTCGAGATGCGAGTACCCCTTAGTTTAGGAGGGTACACCTATTATGCTTACTGGATAGTCTTCTTCCAATCCATAGGCTGGTGCCGAACGGTAGGGAAGGAAGAAAACCATTTAGCCTAACGATGGTGTACAGAAGGTAATGACTAAAGACAAATAAAGGGATTTGGAGAGATGGCAATAAAATATACGGTTGAAGTCATGAATTGGATTATGGAAGAGGCATTGCTATGAATACCAGGATACCCCTATGAAACATTTTCGTGTTTCAGTGCATTGTTAAAGAAAAACTGTTTTTCCCGATTAGACACTTACTCCAAGGGTATGTATTTACCAGGTTTCATTCTCATATCTGTATGGTTTTACAGATAATGAGTGGGAGTAAGATATTGGGAATTAGGTGATTATCCTCATTATATCGGAATTCGTTGTAATTGGTGATATTTGAGGAAATCGCCAGGGTACAGTTTTCCACCTACAACGCACAGGTTTTGAGTTGTTTAAACTCAGCGGACTTATACAGAGTATTGTATGTTGTCCAGTGTCCATCAGGACAAAGGGGTAGGTCCTCGTACTATGTTCTGTTTACTTATAACTTCTCTAGTATTTAGACGAGTGTTTCGTAGAAATACAAGGTCTAAGTTTTGAGAAGTTGTGGGTATAAGAATAAAGTAGAGAACCAGGTACCACAAGTATCGGGATTCTTCAAAGAGATCGAAGATGTAGATTCTTGTGATTGGTATTCAGATGATAGTAATGGTTTTGAGAAACGTGTTTCTTTTTCAGGTTACTCATAATTGGATGGATTCCTAAGTTGAGTAATGCTGATTAGCCTCTTTCCATTAAGTTGATATGCACTGGAGACAGCTGCATGGTTTGAATATGGTTCCAATTAAATTAGTGCCAAAGTTTCTAAATTGGATATAGAATGGATCGTACCTTAAAAGAAGTTAAGGTACGGGGAGTTGTCCAGCTTATGATTAAAACCAGACACTGGATAACTCAGGGCACGTTTCTGTAATGGCTGTTTGTGGGTTGACCCTGGTTATGACGAGGGTTGATATTCTACCATTTGGAAGATCAATAGTGATATTGTTCTTGACTCGCCACAGTTTTAGTAAAAATGGATCTTTTTCAGAAAACAGTAGTGGGAGTATGGTAGAACTGGAAGTGATTCCAGAACCGCGAACGATTACGGAAAATTTAATAGGACCTATACATTCAATCAGGTTTGACATTCCAATAGCCACTCCGCAGATATGGTAGGTAACCTCAGACACCCGAGAGGTACTTCGGTAGGCTCAAGGACGGTGACAGGGAGGTTCTTATCTACCAAGACTTGACACTACTATTGTTCCAGGCTATGAGACCCGGTAGGAGGGTAGTCGTAGTCAGTGGGAGCAGCGGAAGCATAGTGGGCAAGATGCTTATATCTATTTATAGACTTGAGCAGTTATAGCGGAGATAGATCATCTAATTTTGATGTGACAGTCATAGGTTTGACTTCAGTCAGAATAGGGGATGGATCAGTTAAGAAGGTAGTAGGGTGTGATGTCATGGTATCAGGATGACATACACAGAGTAGGAAGTAAAATTCCTATACTACGATCGGTTGTACTGTGGTCGTCACACAGTTGTTTCTCCAGATAGGATATGGATATAATATTTGACATTCTGGTTTCTAGATCTATGGTTTTAGATCTGGATTTGGGTAGTTTCCCAATATGGGTACTTTGACAGATATTCTAATGGTTTTTGGAATAGTTGACTCCTAGCATGGTGGTGTACCTGCAGGTGATGGAGTCACCCTCTCTAATGGTGTCTTACAGGCTAAAGAGGAGAGGGATGTGCATGATTGGCATATCACTTGCTTAGGCAATTGAGTCAATCATGAGATGTCAAGTACCACACCAAATGTTGGTTTTGCACTAAATGCAATAAGTTTGTATTAATCCAATCCTGGAGAAATATAAGGAAGCAGTTTTAGAACATAAGTACATGTTCTACGGATTTGATGACGGCAGCCTCCTTCGGGAGACGATTATCATTCCAGGCTTCAAAGGTGACGTGGATGACAGAGTGACTGTCAGAGTTTTAGTTTTTCCCTCTGACGAAGAGGGACAGTATTATGGACAGGTGGTCCAAGAGGATACTGTGGGAAGCAAGGTGCCCGATACTGATTAGGTTCATTGATCGATTCAGTCTAAGAAGTTTGGATATGGAGTTCATTAATGAACTAAGGTCCCATCAGATATCTAGACATGTTCTAAGACAGGTGTTACTCAATTCGGGAGATGGTTTTCTCCGCGAACTTGAGATTAAGAGAGATATAGAAAGATACTTCTAGGCGGATCCACTCACTGAGGCTATTTCTCAAACACAATAGTTTTACAAACGGGCTTTGTGAAACTGATTAGTAGAGGAGTTGGATGTTCGGTTTCACACGGGCTGTGAGTAGTCGACATCGCAATATTAGCCTTGAGTGCAAGTGGGAGATTGTTGGAGATAGTGCCCTCATAGTCAATTATTGGATCGCAGGTACGTGATTGCAATGATTGCGGAGGACCTATACCGGTATGACAGTCTTACTCGAGATGATAGTATGCTATCTAGTTTGCCTTTATCAGTCGTGTACATGTTCAGGTGACTGATTGCATGTTACACTTTGATAGAGCCCTTAGGATCTTGCTTTACCACCAACAGTATGATGGCGATCATATAAGTGGGAGTTGGGTGGTTTATACGCATATCCTTAATTGTGGTCCCTAGTCGTGGGAGTTTCGAGACAGGGCATCGATACTCCGGAGTAGACTAGTGTGTACAGTCGAGACCCCGACGAGGGGCGGTGGCCGGTCTCACAAGCCACTGGTGTCAGTTGGATCACCTAAGATGTATATAGGTGCTCATTGGGTTATGAGTACACCGGACAGGACTCGCCGGGAATCTGCTAGTTAGTATTATATCTACCGTCAGATAGCAGTTCCCTGGTGACATGTGTACAGGTTAGTTCATCGACCTGAGGTCGTCATTTATCTCGTGTGAGTTCCCACTGTGCTTTTATTTCTACCCTACCACGGCTCAAAGGAGTCGTGCAAACAGGTAGCTTTTGGGTACAGTCCCGAGCCATATGGAGGCACGTGAGCGGATCGGCAGGGGATTCGTCTCTCCCGGTATTGGGGGCGAGGTCGTGCTGTGTCTAGGAGAGCCATTACACAAATCCATGGCCATGGTAGGAGATTTACTGGTAGGTACTCCAGTAGTATCTCAGGGTGTATTGAGGCTTCACTCCGACACGACTTATACTGCTATTGGGGGTCTGACGTTACTAGCCCCCTAGGCAGATATGCGATACTCATTGACGAACGGACCGGACTGTATATACATTGTCACTGTTAGGCTCAGTAGGGTTTCTGGATGAGTTCGCTCATCGGCCTCCCTTGAGTGTGCTCATCGGCCTCCCTTGAGGTCAGTCTGTGGGCAGCCGTTACGCATTGCTAGTGCCGCTGACGGTTTGTGGTTAAACTCACTGCCAGGGTACTGACGAGTCATTAGAGTCCCCCACAGACAGTTTCCCAAGTTCGGGCGAAACGTTGTAGAGGCCGTATGGTTTTATGGCAGGGTTCGGAAAATGCACGTGCGTTTACGCACGTGTTATTTTTCGGGCAGATAATACTGGTCGGCTTTGGTTTAAGCCGGATCTGAGTATTATATTGAGTATGTATAATATCTTTGTCTCGGTTGCATTTGTATTCGGTCGTAATACAAATGCGGGTATATTTATACAGTTTCGGGGTTGTCCTGAAATTCGTTTCAGGATCACTTTTGGAAGTTGCCAGTTTCCAGTTTTCTATCAGCCGTCTTTTAACATTTGGTTAAAGACGGATTTATCTTTTCTTGGATGAGAGTGAGTCGTGCTTCTAGAAGGTTCTAGAAGGTTCTAGAATTTGTGACAAGGCTTAGTGACTCATGCTTTGATTTCATTGCATTCTTGTTTTGCTTAAGATCTTTATGCAAGATATTTAGTTTGTGTTCACATATGATATTTTCTTAAGGTCACCCTCTTTGCTCCTACGGTCACCTCCCCCTCTTCTATAAGAATGGCCGACCCTCTCTCTCCTCCACTCTCACTCACTTGATAGTTTTCATTTTGGTTAGAAAAGATTATGATAGTATTCGGGGTGTATGGAATTTTACAGTTCATTTCATTCCATCACCCGATTTCCACGGCAACTTCATTAACCAATCGTCCACGGATTTGGACGAAGTGAGACAAAGTCATCTACTCATTCTCTACATTATTCTTAGTCGTCTATTTTAGCAAACTTGACGATCGAGTTGCCTCAAGTCAGAGGCGGGAGCCCGTTTAAAGAATCGGTGATGTGGTGCCACCTCGACGAGGATAACGGAGATCGACGAGATCGGAGCAGCCGCAACGGAGCGTGGGATGATGGTTGAAGAACGAAGGACTCGGATCGTTCGGTACAATCTTTCTACACTCTTTACAGTTTGTTAGTTTAGCAATAATGGCAGATCCGGGTTAAAGTATATGATAGCGCCAGTTAAAAGTTTTTTGTTCCGCATTTGGCATCTGTAGACTGCCGGGGCGCTAACGTAGACTTACAAGCGGCATACCTATTGAATCAAGTTCCATCTAAATCTGTACCTACCACACCATATGAGATATGGAGTGGGAAGACACCATATCTTAAACGAGTTATGATATGGGGTTGTCCGGCCTATGTCAAAAAACAAAATCCGGACAAACTCGAAGCACGGTCAGTTCTTTGCAAGTTTGTTGGATATCCAAAGAATTCATATGGATATTTTTTCTACCACAGTGAGGAACAAAAGGTGTTTGTTTCTCAACATGCCACCTTTTTAGAAAAGTAATTTCTTGTAAAAGAAAATAGTGGCAAAGTAGTAGAGCTGGAAGAGGTTCCAGAAACACAAACTCAAACTGAAGATTTAGTGGAACCGGAGGATTCGGTAGTTCCCAATGAACCTCAGCCTCTCCGCCGATCTAGTAGGGTTCCTCACCCACCTGAGAGATACTACAGTTTTCTCATAGATGGTGGGAGCGAAGATTGCATCATGGTTGATGATGACCCAACTAGCTTCGAGCAGGCCATCACGAGTGGGGACTCAGTGAAATGGCCGGATGCAATGCGGTCCGAGATGGAATCCATGTACACCAACAAAGTATGGACTTTGGAAGATGCTCCTGAAGGGGTAAAACCCATTAGGAGCAAGTGGATCTTCAAGAAAAAAATTGGTGTAGATGGGAAAGTGGAGACTTTCAAAGCTAGACTTATTGCAAAAGGTTTTCGTCAAAGACCAGGTGTGGACTATGACGAAACCTTTTCTCCAGTGGCTATGCTTAAATCCGTCCGGATCATGCTTACCATCGCTGCATATCATGATTACGAAATCTGACAAATGGATGTTAAGACCGCCTTTCTAAACGGTGATTTAGAAGAGTGCGTGTACATGACTCAGCCAGAGGGCTTCATAGATAATGGGAGCAGCGGGAAGGTGTGCAAGCTGCTTAAATCCATTTATGGATTAAAGCAAGTATCGCGGAGTTGGAACATCTGCTTTTACATCATTATCAAAGAGTTTGATTTCGTCAAAAATGTAGATGAACCTTGTATTTACAAGAAGGTGGCAGAGAGTAAGGTTGTCTTCCTCGTATTGTACGTGGACGACATACTCTTGATAGGAAATGACATTCCTATGCTGCAATCGGTCAAGCTCTTCTTATCACAAAGATTCTCAATGAAAGATCTTGGTGATGCCTCCTGCATATTGGGAATTAGGATTTATAGAGATAGATCTAAATGGATATTGGGATTGTCCCAATCCAGGTACATTGACACCATACTAAAGAGGTTTAGTATGGAAGAGTCCAAACGTAGGTTTTTACCCACGATCTCAGGGCTCACTCTCTCCAAAGAGATGTCTCCCAAGACTGATTTGGAGAGAGCTCGCATGCAAGGGATACCCTATGCTTCGGCAGTAGGCTCTATCATGTACGCGATGCTATGTACCAGACCCGATGTAGCATACTCACTAAGTGTAGTGAGAAGGTATCAAGCTGATCCGGGAGAGAGTCACTGGACAGCTGTGAAGAGCATTCTCAAGTACTTGCGAAGAACTGAAGAGATGCTCTTGGTGTATAGTAACGGAGAACTCTAAGTGGAGTCCTTTACCGATTCAAGCTTCCAGAGTGATAAGGACGACTCTAAGTCGCAGTCGGGATTTGTCTTTACCCTTTACAGAGGGGCGGTTAGCTGGAAGAGTTCCAAGCAGGAAACCGTGGCAGACTCGACGATGGAGGCTGAATACATCGCTGCCAACGATGCTGCCAAAGAGGCTGTCTGGATGAAGAAGTTCATTACTGAACTTGGTGTGGTTCCATCCTTTGAGCATCCGATACCTTTGTATTGCGATAACAATGGAGCGGTGGCTTTGGCCAAGGAACCCAGGTCCCATCAGCGATCCAGGCATATTCTGAGGCGGTATCACCGGATCCGGGAGATAGTTGATCGCCGGGAGATCGAGGTCAGGAGAGTTGACACGAAGAACAACACTGCGGATCCACTCACGAAGGCCATTCCCCAGATACAGTTTGAGAGACTCTTCGGGATGCTTGGTATGCGATACTACAGCAGCTGGCCCTAGAACAAGTGGGAGATTGTTAGATGTATGTATGCCCTAGAGGCCAGTATTGTACAGATGATGTATATTATATTGGATGCTTTGACATATATAGAGAGGACTTTCTTGCTCGACATGATAGTATGCTATCTGGTTGCACTTTATCTTAACATGTTTGCTTGTCTCTTTATACTATCTTATAGTTACATGTTGGTAAAGCCCTTAGGATGTGTACTTGACTACCTGGACTTTGATGCGGATCATACTAGTGGGGACATGGTAGTCCATAAGTACATCCTTCAAGGTCCCTAGTCGTAGGTGTATCGAGACGGGGCATCGATATACCAGTGTATACTAGCGTATACGCTTCTCGACCCATGAGATGGGCGATGGATGATCCCATATCTATTGATGTTTGACATCAGAGATGGTATACGGGTACTCAGTGGAGACTGGGTACACTGGACGGACTCGCCGAGAACTCCCAGATGGTATTATACCTCACGTCAAATGGCAGTTCTCTGGTGACACTTGTGCAGGTTAGTCTGTAGACCCGAGATCGTCATAGAGTCTTGTGTGATTCCCACTGTGCTTTGATTTCCACCTTACCATGTCCATAAGGGCATGCAAAACGGTGGTTTTTGGGTACAGTCCCGAGTCACATGGAGGCAATGAGCGATAGGAGGGGTTTCGTCTCTCCCGGTATTGGGGGTTAATGTTGCACAGTGCTCGATTGGCCGTAACAGGGAAGTCCCTGGCCAGGGCTGATATAGAGATTTACTGGTAAGTGTTACCAGTAGTTTCTCGACCCGTTATGAGCCTCACATCGGCACGACTTATCGGTTATTGGGATCTGACGTTTACCACCCCTAGACTTGATATGCGACATATCAGACGAGGAGACCGGACTGTACGGGAAGTGTTACCGGCAGGCTTTTACAGGAGTTGGAGCGGGCTTGCTTGCTGATCTTCTGATCGCTCAATACCCGGATAGTCGTTATGTCCAGCTAGTACCGCTGACGGCTTGTGATTGTTTGAGGTGATCATCACCTACTTCCGGCGAATT
This sequence comes from Agapanthus africanus, assembly GCA_030015575.1. Classification (NCBI taxonomy): domain Eukaryota; kingdom Viridiplantae; phylum Streptophyta; class Magnoliopsida; order Asparagales; family Amaryllidaceae; genus Agapanthus; species Agapanthus africanus. The sequence continues at coordinate 107,901,857 of JASDDO010000031.1, forward strand.
GACGAGTCTTTAGAGTCCTACATAGATGTTTTACTGGCTCAGGCAAAACGAAATAGGAGCGCATATGTGATATGTGCGAGACCGAGAATAATGCGTGTATGTGATACCGTATTCTATTCTCGCGACTTTTTGTATCAGTCGGTTATATATGATATAGCTGGGTTATCGAATCAAGTGTTGATTCGATAAGTCGATGCAATGGATGTTAGCCGGTTATATGAGATATGACCTGATTATTAAGTCAAGTGTTGATTTAATAATTAAGTGTATAATCGTATATTAGATATACTAATTTACATTTACTAACACTTGTTCACTTTAGGGTTTTTCTCACATGTACACTACTTTAACATATATATGATATATGTTAAAATGTGTTATATTATTGTATCATGGTTGATGATACACTTGACTTGTGTGTATGAGACATACACCATTCTATTTATTATGGTGGGTTATGATTATTTAAGATAATTACAAAATTAGTGGAGTTTTGGAATGAGCATGAAGCTTGAAGAAGCTTACTTTGCTTTGACAAAGTCTACTAGCTTTGTCTTTACCTTAGATTCCTTTTTACCCAACCATAATCAATTAGCTATGGTTATGGCTCTACAAGAGTTAGTATATGATACTCACTCACCATGGTTAGCACTCTCACTTGATCATTATCCTCTCCTCTTTCTTTTGTTCATCTTCTTCATTGAACAAGAGAAAAAGAAAACTAGGGTTTTGAAAAAGAGAGCAAAAGATTGTGAGAAATAAAAATCCAAAGAGAACCCACTTCCTATTTCTCCATCCTCTACTACACTAGCACTTTAGTATAGGGTGTTTGCTTCACTAATTCTCAAATTAGTGAAGTAGTAGCTTGAGTCGGAATTCCCTCGACGTAGATCATCTTCGGCCTCGGAGACTTCAAGCAAGGTCGCATCCTTCGCGTCGTGAAGCCATGCAAGAGTCCGGGAGAACCTTGATCGCAGCGAAGGGACTTCATCAAGGAGCTTTAGAAGTGAAGGACAGATTTACAAAGGTTGTATTTCGTATTCCCTTTAGAGTAAAGTTATTTACTTGCTAATTGTTTCACCTAAACTCTAGTATACGATCTTGCTTAGTGTTGTTCAGCACATAAAAATTTAATTTTGGCATGGTCGATGCCTAGTAGAGCCTTGTTAGTGCCTAGTAAGCCTACAAGAAGAGTTACTGGGGAATTTTGGGCTGACTCGGCTCCAACTCGGCCGCGGATCCATGGTGGATCGCTTTGGATCGGCCGCGGTTCCGCGACGGTTTGGCCGAGTTAGGATCCCAAATTTCTCTAGTAATCTTATAATTCCCGGCTTGTAATTTAAAGGGTCCCTGAAAAATTTTTAGACCCCCTTTTTAAAAACAGCAGAAACATGGTGAAAGGTCGTATTTTTGGGTTCGTTTTGCGATCGAATTTCTAACGACTTTGGTAACAAGTTTGTTATGGTTTAGCAAGGCTCTGATTCCACTGTAAGTCGACGTTAGACACCCCACATGATGCGGGGAGGCGGAATAGGTAAAACAATCATTTTGTTTAAACTAACATCGACTAACTTTACGGATCTTTGCCAAACCCTAACTAACAACAACATAGAAGTGATTAACTACTATGAAAGATGATTATACCTAATGAATCAAGTCCTTCTTGTTCTCGTAGACCATCTTCTCGTCGGCCTCCTCGTTGTGATAGAAGATCCACCCGAGAGCTACTTCTCCATGCATTAACCTCACACTTGAGGTAACTAAGTGTCTATGAGTGTTAATCAAAGCAACCTCGAGGATATAGAAGAGGATTAGGGATCTATTAATCTTGCTAACCCTTAGATCTCAACACATGAGAGGTTAGGGTTTGTTCTTGGAGAGAGAGAGCTTGAGGAGAGAGAAGGTGAGAGTGAGAATGATCATGAATTATAACTCATTTTAGAATATATATGAAGCATGATAATTATTAAAATGAATAACATAATAATAATATCAACCATGCTTCATTAACTCTCTTTGGGTGAATCATCTCATGAGTCATTAAGCAATAAATGCTTCATTAACTCATTTGATGAATCACACCATGAGTCACTAATCCATTTAATGCAAAATCCACCTAAGCCTCTAACTCATCAATCTTCTAGAAGCTTCTCGACTAATTACGAGAATGCCCTTCCCATCCGTGAAAACACGGAAATACTGAGACTGTATAAATCCAAAAATCCAATAGTAGAATCTGGCTTAAACCAAAGCCTGCTAGTAAAAACTGTCCGAACATCGTACGTGCGTAAAAACACGTATGCGTCCGAACCCTGTCGTAAAACCATACGACCTCTATATCGTTTCGCCCGAAGCAGGGAAACTCTCTGTGTGGGATTCTAAAGACTCGACTACTACGCTGGCAGTGGGTTTAACCACAGACCGCAAGCGGCACTAGCTGTACGTAACGGTCCCCAGGTAGATGTCGATTAAGAAGGCCGATGAGGAAACACATCCGAACTGTTAGTTGTATGTATGCCCTAGAGGCCAGTATTGTACAGATAATGTATATTATATTGGATGCTTGGACATATATAGAGATGACTTCCTTGCTCGATATGATAGTATGCTATCTGGTTGCTCTTTATCTTAACATGTATACTAGTCTCTTTTAACTGTCTTTTAGTTACATGTTGGAAAAGCCCTTAGGATGTGTACTTGACTGCCTGGACTATGATGCATATCATACTAGTGGGGACATGGTAGTCCATAAGTACATCCTTCAAGGTCCCTAGTCGTGGGTGTATCGAGACGGGGCATCGATATACCAGAGTAGACTAGCGTATCTACTTCTCGACCCATGAGATGGGCGATGGATGATCCCATATCCATTGGTGTTTGACATCAGAGATGATATACGGGTGCTCAGTGGAGACTGGGTACACTGGACGGACTCGCCGAGAACTCCCAGATGGTATTATACCTCACGTCAGATGGCAGTTCTCAGGTGACACTTGTGCAGGTTAGTCTGTAGACCCGATATCGTCATAGAGACTTGTGTGATTCCCACTGTGCTTTGATCTCCACCTTACCACGTCCATGAGGGCGTGCAAAACGGTGGTCTTTGGGTACAGTCCCGAGTCACATGGAGGCAATGAGCTATAGGAGGGGTTCCGTCTCTCCCGGTATTGGGGGTTGATGTTGCGCAGTGCTCGATTGGCCGTAACAGGGAAGTCCCTGGCCAGGGTTGATCAGAGATTTGCTGGTAAGTGTTACCAGTAGTTTCTCGACCCGTTATGAGCCTCACATCGGCATGACTTATCGGTTATTGGGGTCTGACGTTTACCACCCCTAGACTTGATATGCGACATATCAGACGAACAGACCGGACTATATGATAAGTGTTACTGGTTGGATTCACAGGAGTGTGAGCGGGCTAGCTCGTCGATCTTCTGATCGCTTAATACCCGGGTGGCCGTTACGTTTAGCAGACCGCTTGCGGCTTGTGGGTGCTTGATATGATCATCATCTGCTACCGGCGTATTGACGAGTCTTTAGAGTCCTACACCGAGGTTTCCTGGCTCAAGCGAAACGAAATAGGAGCGCATATGAGATATGTGCGGGACCGAGAATAATGCGTGTATGTGATACCGCATTTCATTCTCGCGATGAATGTTTCGATTGGTTGTATGCGATATGACCTAGTTATCGAATCATTGATTCGATAAATCGATACATTGGATACTAGTCGGTTATGTCGACATGACCGGATCATTGAATCAAATGTTGATTTAATGATTTAATGTATAATTATATATTTGATATATTACTTTGCATTAACTAGTATTGGTTCATTTTAAATGGATTTTCTCATTTGATGTGCAAGTTGTATATGTGATATACTTTTATGCACATGTTTGTATCATGTTTGATGATACTTGCTCATTTGGTTAAGTGTAAAGAATTATACCATGGTTAAAAGATGATTAGGGTTTTGCTTATTCATTTATTTATTTATTTGTTCATTTATTTATTTGGAAATGGTTTAGATAAGAATGGTGGCTTTATTTGTTTCTAGTTGAAGCTTCATGAAGCTTTGACTTCTGAATCATTCTTGTCTTCATGCTTAACCCTAACTCATCCAAGTAACCATGGTCTATTCTCTACACTCTACCCTAGTTAGTATATGATAAGTATTCATTTACTTTTCAATTTTATTAATACTTATCATATTCTATCTACTTCTTCTTCTTCATCTTCAAGAAAGAAAACTAGCCACCATCAATGGCATCTTGAGTTCTAAAGTGAGAAATCCATTTCTAAAGTGAACCCACCTCCTATTTCTTCATCCTCTACCTCTTGACAAGTGGTTTTGGGTGTTTTCTTCACAAGTTTCATAACTTGGTGAAGTCGGAGCTTGATCCAGTGTAGCCTCGACGTAGATCATCTTCGGCACGAAGCCGACGACCTATTCCGCTCATTTCTCCGATGAAGCCGATGCGAGAGTCCGAGATTCGAGATGGACAGCGAGGGGACGACTACATGGAGCTAAGGAAGTGGATAACCGTATCTATAAAGGTTGTAGGTTCTAATCTTTAGTTAAGTTGTTAACTAGATTTGTATTTCGCCTAAACTTCTAGTCAACGATCCTTACTAGGGTTTCTCGGCACCCATAAAATGTGAAATTGGCATGGTTGATGCCTTGTGAGACCTCTATAGTGTGCCTAGGAACCCTACAGTGGTATCAGAGCCTAGCTAGAGCCTTAGGCGAAGTCTTGACGACGTTTGGAACCCGATCGAACCGAAACCCTAAAATCCATGATGCTCTCTGGAAATTTTCTGAAAACTGGGCTTTTTCCGAATTAAAAATATGCAGAAAATTCAGCAGGTCTTTCTAAGAATTACTGTGAAATACGATCACCCAATTCCTCCAATGTGCGGCGGAACCGCGGCAGAAGCCTTGCTTCTGCGGCGGTTCCGCAGCCGTATGATGATGTCACCCACCCAATTTTGCACAGTAATTTCTTTTATTCAGTGCTGAGTTCTCTGGGAATTTTTAATATTTATTCAAGAGTTGAGTATTCTGGGTTGTATTGGGGACTCGGTATTTCGATCGGATTATCAAACTTTGTCTAAGTGTTTTCCGGATAATTTTTAAATATGTTAAAAAGTTTCGACCGGATATAAATACCCAACTTTTCCCCTGCCGGAAAATATCCAAGTGTTGGATTTTTGTGTGGTTTAAGGACGTTCTGAGTAGTGCAAGTAACGTGATGGTCCCTCTAGAAGACAACAAACCTTAACTCGATTATGTGACCGTCTTGAACTGCCCTTTGAACCTTCGGGTTTGGGGCAGTACGGCGTGCCACATGTGAGGCGTTGGCTTGACCCTTCTACGGCTGGACCGTTGGTACTGAGGCATGAAGTGAATGTCTTTGAACTTATTTCATGTGTTGATCGGTTTCGGGAAAACTTGGGTGTTTGAATGTTCGATCGGAAATTTTAATATTTTCTATTTATCCGGAATGGGATACAATAATTGGAATTCACAAACAATTATGAGATAACTGAATGAATATTATAAATCTAGCCGTTTAGTCTCACTTGATATTGAAAAGTGTTTTCGATAATGAGACTAAAATGCGGGGTTTATAATTGTTAGGCATGTGATGTCTAAGTATTTTATTTGATTAGGCATGCGATGTCTAAAAAGGTTGCGAATTCCAACTGTTGTAGTTTTACACTTTCTTTTCTGTGACCGTAAGTGTAATATGTGATATCGCCGGTTTCGTTGCTATATGTCAACGACAATTGGGATGCGCATATTTACTTACGTTGATGACATGTGATGTTATGTGTTGCTGGATATGTTATATTGGATCGTCGTGTTTGAATAGCCGGGGGTTTTTATGTGAGATGAGTGTTTTTCATTTTCATTCATGTAAAAACTTGTATGTAATATTCTTTTATTGGGGCACTTCCAGGTAGCGGAAGTTGTCACCCTTTGTATATTATTTACTTTTCCGCATTAGGATAGACCCAAGGAGGGGAGCACAAGTAACCGGGTTCTGGGGTCCAGTGGGAGACCAACTCGAGGAGTCGAGTCCGGGTCTCCTAACCCTAGAATTGGCAGGGTTGCTTGCCGCTCTCGTAGGGGTCTAGGGGTGTGGGATTGGCTATTCATCACGACCGTGGAATCCGTGTTTTATACTGGCTCGTATTGAAAACACGGACGTCCTAGTATATCCAATGTTTCATATGTTTCTTCTGCTGCGATATCTGTGATGTGATCATGTGATGTTCTGTGATAGATACAATATATAGTATATATGATATATTATAGAGACGTTACTTATGTTTTGCACCCGCACTAGCCCTACCCTGCTCTGTCGTTAGTTACCTAACCTAACGGTGCACGAGGGGACATCCAGGCGAATGCGGATGGCATAAGTGTACGTCGTATTTATCTGTGATGTTTAGGTGACTTAAATGATGGGACTTCATTAATGTGATTAATGAAAGAAAAGAAACCTAAGATGTTGTGGAATCAAATTTTAGACAAAACAGGTAGCTACAGTTCTTGCTTTGCATAGCGGTATATATCATATGCCCTGCACCTTATTCGATGAGGAAAAGACCGAGATCCCTTCACCGGGAGTGACTCCTTTAGCAATAACTGGCAGATGCTACACACTCGGTTTATTTTTGATTGCTTCTATAGTTTCTGCTTTGCATAGTGATATATATGATATATCCCGCACCTCATTCGACGAGGAAAGGGCCGACGATCCCTTCACCGGGAGTGACCCCTTTAGCAAAACTAGAAAAAGCCTCAAAATCACTCCATTTTAAAACTTCATTTGATTCTACAACGATATCAAGTTCATTACGCTTATGGTTTTCAGAAAAACCTGCGTAGCCCTCCGTCAATTCAGATATGTAATATTCAGTATTCGTGCTACGGTTGTTTGGCATGCGTCAAGGTGTAGTGTACGGTAGCTGATTATTACTTATCTGTAGCATGAGATGCGATTGGATTAAGGTATTCGTACGGCGTTGTTTGGCATGCTTCAAGGGTCGTACGGGTGGGTTTAATTCGATCACGAATTGTACGGGTTGAACTTGACTAGCGGACTATGGGTTGTTTGGCATGCGTCAAGGTCATAGCATGCTAGGGGCAAAAGCATTATCGGGAATTTCAAGTGTTGAAATTTGCAATGAGATTGCATACCTTCTATGAGATAGTTGGATCCCGATACCCATTGCGAGTAAGAGTTACTCCTGGGAGAGTTTTGCACACTACAATTAGCCGATCAAGTAGGTGTCTAGAAAAGTGTTAACGAGGTTACGCCTCTGGAAAAACGAGGTTTACATTAATTAGGTTCGTGCGAAAGCACGGGGGACCTCCCTCAAAGTACCGACACTGGCCTGGCTAAAAGATTGGCGAACTTGTAGTGTGTAATTAATCCCGGCTAATCTTTCCTTTTAGGGTTTGAACGAAGATTTGATAAAAACCAGTGGGAGCCATCCTGATTAGATAAGATAATAACCAATCTGATCTTGCACGAGCAAACGCTAAAGTGTTTTCTTCTCTCTCTCTCCAGGTAGCGACCATTTCATGCCTTAATCAAGATAATAATATGGATGTATTGACCGAACCCGCATGTTATACTGTGCTGGGGAACGTTGGTTCCGTTCTTTCCTATAAGGGTTATAGGACTGAACAGGATATAGGGGAATACAAGGATTCCCATGCCACCCGATTGAAGAAAGTACATGTTGATGCATTTTCTTCGGGTGTGTTCGTTACAGAGAACTGTTTCTCCATTTGCCCTACGTCCTGGGTATTAGATACCGGGTCAGGATCCCATATATGTAATCAGTTACATGGGCTTAGAAAAGGTAGAGAACTTGGAGAAGGTGATAAAGACATTAGAGTTGGAAATGGTGCAATTGTTGCAGCTAAGACTGTCGGGGAATATCACCTTGTGTTACCAACTGGTAATACATTGGTTCTGAACGAATGCTATAACATGCCGAACCTGATATGCAACATTATATCGGTTTCTTTATTGAGTAAAGAGGGATATAATTTTGTATTACAGGACAATGTTATGAACATTTTCCGTAACCAAAAGTTGGTTGGATCAGGCACGTTGTGCAATGGCATTTAGGTTCTAAATCAATCAATAGTTCTGAGCATAACTAACACACACAAGAGGAAGAGTTCAGAACTGAACGAATCCTTCTTGTGGCATTGTAGACTGGGTCACATCAATGCGACACGACTGGCTAAGTTGCATAAAGATGGATATTTAAATCCGTTTGAATTTTCATCTTATGACACTTGCCAGTCATGTCTCAAAGGCAAGATGACCAAAACTCTGTTTACGGGACACGGAGAAAGAGTTACCGAACTCTTGGGACTGATACATAGTGATGTATGCGGTCCTATGTCTACACATGCCAGGGATGGTTCTTCGTACTTCATTACATTCACTGACGATCTCTCTAGATTCGGATATGTGTTCCTGATAAAACACAAATCAGAAGCTTTTAAGAAATTTAGAGAATATAAACAAGAAGTCGAAAACCAAACCAGAAAAAGTATTAAAATCCTTCGATCTGATCGAGGAGGTGAATACTTGAGCAATGAATTCCTGGACTTCCTAAAAGAGAATGGGATTCTCTCTCAGTTGACTCCTCCATATACACCACAGCACAACGGTGTATCAGAACGGAGGAACCTCACCCTATTAGATATGGTGCGCTCTATGATGAGCACAGCTGAGTTACCTATTTCCTTCTGGGGATATGCGCTTGAGACAGCCATGGACCTATTGAATAGAGTTCCTACCAAATCAGTGCCTACCACTCCATATGAGATATGGAAAGAGAAGAGACCACATCTTAATTACATTAAGATATGGGGTGTCCAGCCTATGTCAAAAGACAAAATCCGGACAAACTCGAGGCAAGATCAGTATTATGTAAGTTTGTAGGATATCCCAAAAATTCACAAGGGTATATCTTCTACCATCCCGAGGAACAAAAGGTGATTGTTTCTCGACATGCCACTTTCTTAGAAAAGAGTTTTCTTATGAAACAGACAAGTGGCATTGAGGTAGAACTGGAAGAGGTTCCAGCGGCACAAACTATAACAGAAGACTTGGTAGAACCAGAGGATTCAGTAGTACCCGACGAACCCCAGCCTCTCCGCCGATCTAGTAGGGTTCCTCGCCAACCTGAGAGATACTACGGTTTTCTCATGGATGGAGGGTGCGAGGATTGCATCATGGATGATGATGACCCACCTAGCTTCGAGCAGGCCATCACGAGTAGGGACTCAGTGAAATGGCTGGATGCTATGCGGTCCAAGATGGAATCCATGTACACCAACAAAGTATGGACTTTGGAAGTTGCTCCTGAAGGGGTAAAACCCATTGGGAGCAAGTGGATCTTCAAGAAGAAACTTGGTGTAGAAGGGAAAGTGGAGACTTTCAAAGCTAGACTTGTTGCAAAGGGTTTTCATCAAAGACCAGGTGTGGACTATGACGAGAACTTTTCTCCAGTGGCTATGCTTAAATCCATCCGGATCATGCTTGCCATCGCTGCATATCATGATTACGAAATCTGGCAAATGGATGTTAAGACCGCCTTTCTAAATGGTGATTTAGAAGAGTGCGTGTACATGACTCAGCCAGAGGGCTTCGTAGAAAGTGGGAGCAGCGGGAAGGTATGCAAGCTGCTTAAATCCATTTATGGATTAAAGCAAGCATCGCGGAGTTGGAACATCTGCTTTGACGTCGTTATCAAAGAGTTTGATTTCGTCAAAAACCCAGATGAACCTTGTATTTACAAGAAGGTGGCAGAGAGTAAGGTTGTCTTCCTCGTATTGTACGTGGACGACATACTCTTGATAGGAAATGATATTCCTATGCTGCAATCGGTCAAGCTCTTCTTATCACAAAGATTCTCAATGAAAGATCTTAGTGATGCATCCTGCATATTGGGGATAAGGATCTATAGAGATAGATCCAAACGGATATTGGGATTGTCCCAATCCAGGTACATTGACACCATACTAAAGAGATTTAGTATGGAAGAATCCAAGCGTGGGAATTTGCCCACGATCTCTGGAGTCACTCTCTCCAAAGAGATGTCTCCCAAGACTGATTTGGAGAGAGCTCGCATGTAAGGGATACCCTATGCTTCGGCTGTAGGCTCTATCATGTATGCGATGCTATGTACCAGACCCGATGTAGCATACTCACTAAGTGTAGTGAGCAGGTATCAAGCTGATCCTGGAGAGAATCACTGGACAGCTGTGAAGAGCATTCTCAAGTACTTGCGAAGGACTAAAGAGATGCTTTTGGTGTATGGTAACGGAGAACTCCAAGTAGAGTCCTTTACCGATTCGAGCTTCCAGAGCGATAAGGACGACTCTAAGTCGCAGTCGGGCTTTGTCTTTACCCTTTACGGAGGGGCGGTTAGCTGGAAGAGTTCCAAGCAGGAAACCGTGGCAGACTCGACGATGGAGGCAGAATACATCGCTGCCAACGATGCTGCTAAAGAGGCTGTCTGGATCAAGAAGTTCATTACTGAACTTGGAGTGGTTCCATCCATTGAACATCTAATACCTTTGTATTGCGATAACAATGGAGCGGTGGCTTTGGCCAAGGAACCTAGGTCCCATCAGCGATCCAGGCATATTCTGAGGCGGTATCACCTGATCCGGGAGATAGTTGATCACCGGGAGATCGAGGTCAGGAGGGTTGACACGAAGAACAACACGGCGGATCCACTCACGAAGGCCATTCCCCAGATACAGTTTGAGAGACTCTTCGGGATGCTCGGTATGCGATACTACAGCAGCTGGCCCTCGTGCAAGTGGGAGATTGTTAGTTGTATGTATGCCCTAGAGGCCAGTATTGTACAGATGATGTATATTATATTAGATGCTTGGACATATATAGAGATGACTTTCTTGCTCGATATGATAGTATGCTATCTGGTTGCTCTTTATCTTAACATGTATACTAGTCTCTTTTAACTGTCTTTTAGTTACATATTGGTAAAGCCCTTAGGATGTGTACTTGACTGCCTGGACTATGATGCATATCATACTAGTGGGGACATGGTAGTCCATAAGTACATCCTTCAAGGTCCCTAGTCGTGGGTGTATCGAGACGGGGCATCGATATACCAGAGTAGACTAGCGTATATACTTCTCGACCCATGAGATGGGCGATGGATGATCCCATATCCATTGGTGTTTGACATCAGAGATGATATACGGGTGCTCAGTGGAGACTTGGTACACTGGACGGACTCGCCGAGAACTCCCAGATGGTATTATACCTCACGTCAGATGGCAGTTCTCAGGTGACACTTGTGCAGGTTAGTCTGTAGACCCGAGATCGTCATAGAGTCTTGTGTGATTCCCACTGTGCTTTGATCTCCACCTTACCACGTCCATGAGGGCGTGCAAAACGGTGGTCTTTGGGTACAGTCCCGAGTCACATGGAGGCAATGAGCTATAGGAGGTGTTCCGTCTCTCCCTGTATTGGGGGTTGATGTTGCGCAGTGCTCGATTGGCCGTAACAGGGAAGTCCCTGGCCAGGGCTGATCAGAGATTTGCTGGTAAGTGTTACCAGTAGTTTCTCCACCCGTTATGAGCCTCACATCGGCACAACTTATCGGTTATTGGGGTCTGACGTTTACCACCCCTAGACTTGATATGCGACATATCAGACGAACAGACCGGACTGTATGGTAAGTGTTACTGGTTGGATTCACAGGAGTGTGAGCGGGCTAGCTCGTCGATCTTCTGATCGCTTAATACCCGGGTGGCCGTTACGTTTAGCAGACCGCTTGCGGCTTGTGGGTGCTTGATATGATCATCATCTGCTACCGGCGTATTGACGAGTCTTTAGAGTCCTACACAGAGGTTTCCTGGCTCAAGCGAAACGAAATAGGAGCGCATATGAGATATGTGCGGGACCGAGAATAATGCGTGTATGTGATACCGCATTTCATTCTCGCGATGAATGTTTCGATTGGTTGTATGCGATATGACCTAGTTATCGAATCATTGATTCGATAAATCGATACATTGGATACTAGTCGGTTATGTGCGACATGACCGGATCATTGAATCAAATGTTGATTTAATGATTTAATGTATAATTATATATTTGATATATTACTTTGCATTAACTAGTATTGGTTCATTTTAAATGGATTTTCTCACTTGATGTGCAAGTTGTATATGTGATATACTTTTATGCACATGTTTGTATCATGTTTGATGATACTTGCTCATTTGGTTAAGTGTAAAGAATTAAACCATGGTTAAAAGATGATTAGGGTTTTTCTTATTCATTTATTTATTTATTTGTTCATTTATTTATTTGGAAATGGTTTAGATAAGAATGGTGGCTTTATTTGTTTCTAGTTGAACCTTCATGAAGCTTTGACTTCTTAACCATTCTTGTCTTCATGCTTAACCCTAACTCATCCAAGTAACCATGGTCTATTCTCTACACTCTACCCTAGTTAGTATATGATAATTATTCATTTACTTTTCAATTTTATTAATACTTATCATATTCTATCTACTTCTTCTTCTTCATCTTCAAGAAAGAAAACTAGCCACCATCAATGGCATCTTGAGTTCTAAAGTGAGAAATCCAATTCTAAAGTGAACCCACCACCTATTTCTTCATCCTCTACCTCTTGCCAAGTGGTTTTGGGTGTTTTCTTCACAAGTTTCACAACTTGGTGAAGTCGGAGCTTGATCCAGTGTAGCCTCGACGTAGATCATCTTCGGCACGAAGCCGACGACCTATTCCGCTCATTTCTCCGATGAAGCCGATGCGAGAGTCCGAGATTAGAGATGGACAGCGAGGGGACGACTACGTGGAGCTAAGGAAGTGGATAACCGGATCTACAAAGGTTGTAGCTTCTAATCTTTAGTTAAGTTGTTAACTAGATTTGTATTTCGCCTAAACTTCTAGTCAACGATCCTTACTAGGGTTTCTCGGCACCCATAAAATGTGAAATTGGCATGGTTGATACCTTATGAGACCTCTATAGTGTGCCTAGGAACCCTACACGAACTCCTACTGGGCCTGATGTGACAATCTCCGTACAGTCAGGTCTGTTCATCAAGGACTATCGCATATCGGGCCTAGGGGACGGCAAGCGTTAGTCCCTTATAAGCGGTATAAGTCATGTCGGAGTGAAGCCCATTACACCTTGAGAAGCTACTAGAAATCCTACCAGTAAATCTCGCTTGCCCTGGCCAATGACTTTGCGTAATGGCTCTCCAGACACAACGCGATATCAACTCCCTATACTGGGAGAGACGAATCTTATCTAACCGCCACTGCCTCCAAGTGCTTCGGGACTGCACCCAACTGCTACATGTTTGCACGACTCCTTTGAGCCGTGGTAGGGTAGCAATCTAATAACAGTGGGAATACACTCGAGGCGAAGCAGCAATTTCAAGTGTGCGGACTATGCTGTACTTATGTCACCTGGGAACTGTTAACTGACGACGGGTATAATACCAACCAACAGTTCCCTGCGAGTCCTGTCCGGTGTACCCGTAACCCAACGAGCACCTGTATACTATCTCCAGTACGACGTACTGATGGCTGTGGGATAGACCATCTCCCCAACTGGGATAAGAAGCATACACACTAGTCCACTCCGGAGTATCGATGCCCGGTCTTGATAATCCTATGACTAGGGACCTGAAAAAGGATGTGCTTGTAGAATACCTAGCCCCCACTAGTATGACTGCCCTCACAACGCTGGTAGTCAAGCAAGATCCTAAGGGCTCTATCATTATGTATTCTTGATATGCTAACATATACACATATTAAGATAGAAATAAACCAAGTAGCATAATACCATGTTTAGCAAGACTGTTAATATAACTTTGAATATCCCAAGCTTCCATTAAGTAATATTCAAGCTAGTATGATACAATAATGGCCCCTACGGCATATACACTAACAGCCAGAGTCGCGTCGCTGCCGTTCCGGACAACCCAGAGGACGTACCTTCCCTACGTGATCACCCACTTGCGTTGCATGGACCCGTCCCGTGTGTCGTGCGTGTATTGCGACGTTTTACCGACGTCGAACGTGCCGTACATATCCGTTTCATGATCCGTTGAGGCAAGTTAATCTTGCTACAGGTTATATTACTGTATTCTATATCCTTTTTGAATAATAACACTCCACAATGATTAGTTCGCATCCACATTATCATTTCGGCATGTTTTACTGTTTTCGGACATCCGTATGCGTCCGTACAATCTATTTCCTATTTAGTGCATACAAAATCATCTTGTTACATACTATACTACAGTATACTGCATTCAATTGAATATTTCCATTTCACATTATTTAGTTGTGCATCCATCATTTACCAGTTTATCATTTTACTGTTATATGACGTCTGTGTGCAGCTGTATCATTATTTACATGTCTAGTCGCATGCTAAATCATCTTACTACATGTTAGGTTTAGTATTATGCATCCATATGAGTAAAATGTTACCCGTTTATCACATTGTGCATCCATACTGAAGTTTTACTGTGTTCGGATACCCGTTTGCATCCATATCATTTAAAATATATATAACTGCATCTATAGATCACATCAATTCATATTATTATTGTAGTAACACACCATGCTTAATAAAGTGCATCCTAATTAGTATTGGAACTGTAAAAGTAACCCATAATCGATATTTGTGCCTCCATACCATTAATTTTATATTTTTTCGCACACCGTGTCACATTATTACATATTGTTATTATATCGACACCCCATGCTTGATATTGTACATCCTACATAGTCATGATGTAACCCCTGATCGATATTTGTGCATCCATACTTTTATTGTACATCAGTACTTCCACCCTGATTCAATACTTGCTACAGTTTGATGATGAGCATCTGTTTGATACCTGTGCACTACTTGACATGACTTGATACATGTACACTACCTGACTTGACCTGATATATCACTACTTGATATGTTACCTGATTCTGTTTCTAATGCCGACAATCCTGACATGTTGTCCTGATGGACATATCCTGTTCTCTGTATAGACAAACCTGTTCCTGCTTGATCCTGTGTTAGCATTAGCCTCAGATTTATCAATACCTGACTTGAAACACATAACTTGGGGGTATGGGGAAATCAGTGATGAAACCTGACTTGTAACTCAACAGTTCGACACTTATACTGATCAGTTTTGGGGGCTAGGCCAGTCCCGGAATGATGTTGCTGACATCATTCGTCTGTTTTCTTGTTTGTGCTTAGTGGCACGTCTCGGATTCAGCCCGAGAGTCTGGACCGTGGTCCCGGGTACGCATGGGATACTATTGAGTTATATCGACGATTCATTAAACTGATATCACAGAATTGAGAGTAGTTAACCCAGTATTTAGTTCATATTACTCACTGCACGTCACATGTGCTTTTAACCTTCACTGTTCCATATTTATGTTACTGTTATACCTTTATTAATGTTCAAACTCGTGTCTGCAAGTCTTGTTACCCCCTGATTATATTATTGTTGATATTATGACATACTAACGTCTGGTTTTTGCATGGCCCAGATCATCTACCTTTGACGCAGGCCGAGCAGGAGTATTTTAGTCAGCAGGCCGAGCAGTGAGAACCTGTAAGTCCATGCTACCTCTCCCGGTACTTTCGGGCATGCGGAATTTGGTGAAAAACAATTTTCTAGAGGTGGTAACATGGACTCAAAACCGGATCTTTGTTAAACATCTAACTAACAACCTAACTAGGAGTTGTTAACTACTCGGTTAGGGGGTTATACCTTTCTTTCTTGATCTCCTTCGTCTTCAAGCCTCGATGGTTGTCCGGATCGGCTTCACTCCGTCGTCTCCTTCCGCCGAAGATAGATCCACCTCGAAAGCTTCTACCTTTGGCTTCTTCTTCGATCTTTGAAGAAACTAGTTCACTTGGTTTGCTAAACCTTGTGAACTAGAGTGAGTAGAGAAGAGTGTGTTGGGATTTTCTCTATGGTCCTTGGTTCTCAACACATGAGACAAGTGAACCATAGACCAAGAGAGGGAGAGCAAGAGGAAGTAGATGAGAGCTCAAGAACTCAAGAGAGAGAATGAAAATGATAGAATGAGAAAAACTTTTCTCTCTTGGCTCTCATAATCTAAAGCCATCATCACAAAAATAGTAATCAAGTATTGTGTAAATGGTTTAAGCTACAATAGCCATATCATTTCATGCACTCATTTCTCACAAGAGAAACAAGCAAGTAAAAAGTCTTTGCCATGAAATGATAGCCATTGTCATCATGATGGTCAACTAGTCAGTATATCTCGATTGCCCTGGCCAGGGACTACTCGTGTAATGGCTCTCCTATACACAGCGCGATGTCAACCCCCAATACCGGGAGAGACGAATCCTATCTAACCGTCACTGCCTCCAAGTGCTTCGGGACTGCACCCAACTACCACCTGTTTGCACGACTCCTTTGAGCCGTGGTAGGGTAGTAATCAAAGTACAGTGGGAACACACTCGAGGCGAAGTTACTGTCAAGTCAGCGGACTAAGCTGTACTCATGTCACCTGGGAACTGATAACTGACGATAGGTATAATACCAACCGGTCAGTTCTCGACGAGTCATGTCCAGTGTACTCGTAACCTAACGAGCACCCGTATACTATCTCCAGTACGACGTACTGATAGCTGTGGGACAAACCATCTCCCACACTGGGATGAGAAGTGCATACGCTAGTCTACTCCGGAGTATCGATGCCCTGTCTCGATAGTCCTGCGACTAGGGACCTGTATAAGGATGTGCTTATAGATTACCCAGACCCCACTAATGTGACTGCCATCACAACGCTGGTAATCAAGCAAAGATCCTAAGGGCTCCACTAATGTGTATAGGTGATATACTAAAATAAACACATGTACACATTGAAGTAGAAACAAACCAAGTAGCATACTACTATATCGAGCAAGATTGTTTATACAAGGTGAATATCCCAAGCTTTCATTAAGTAATATACAAACTAGTATGATACAGTAATGGCCTCTAGGGCATATACACTAACAATCTCCCACTTGCACTAAGGCCATGTACTGGCGTATCGAAGACCAATCATCTCGATCAGCCGCTAGGACTGAGTCTGGGGCAAGGCCTTGGTGAATGGATCTGCAGTGTTATCTTCTGAAGCGACCCTCCGAATCTCGATCTCCTGGCGATCCACGATCTCCCTGATCAGGTGATACCGCCTCAAGATGTGTCTGGATCTCTGATGGGACCTGGGTTCCTTCGCTAAAGCTATAGCCCCGTTGTTGTCGCAATACAGAGGTATTGGATCAACAATGGACGGAACCACCTGAAGTTCTTTCAAGAACTTCCTCATCCAGACAGCTTCTTTTGCGGCATCAGATGCAGCGATGTATTCCGCTTCCATCGTCGAGTCTGCAACGGTTTCCTGATTGGAACTCTTCCAACACACCGCCCCTCCATTGAGGGTAAAGACAACCCGACATGGACTTAGAATCATCCTTGTCACTCTGAAAGCTGGAGTCAGCAAAGGCCTCGATCTGGAGGTCTTTTCCGCCATACACCAAGAACATCTCCTTAGTCCTTCTCAGGTACTTGAGAATGTTCTTTACCGCTATCCAGTGTTTCTCCCCAGGGTTTGACTGATACCGGCTTACCACACTCAGTGCATAAGCTACATTCGGTCTGGTACACAACATCGCATACATTATAGAGCCTACCGCAGAAGCGTAGGGTATAATAGACATGCGATCCCTCTCCAAATCAGTCATGGGAGACATCTCTTTAGAGAGGGTGATCCCGTGACAAGCCGGTAGGTTACCGCACTTGGAATCTTCCATACTGAATCTTTTCAGTATGGTGTCGATGTACCTGGACTGTGAAATTCCTAATATCCTCTTGGATCTATCACGATGGATCCGGATCCCCAGGATGTATGAGGCATCACCCAGGTCTTTCATGGAGAACCTGTGTGACAAGAACCCCTTGACAGATTGTAGCATAGGAATGTCATTTCCTATCAAGAGAATGTCATCCACGTATAAAACGAGGAATACTACAGTTCTTGCTACAAATCTACTATAGATGCATGGTTCATTTGGATTTTTGATAAAGCCAAATTCCTTGACCGTCTCATCAAAACAGATGTTCCAACTCCGCGATGCCTGCTTTAGTCCGTAAATGGACTTGAGCAACTTGCACACTTTACCGCTGCTCCCACTCTGAATGAATCCCTCTGGTTGATCCATATAGACGCACTCTTCCAAATTTCCATTTAGGAAAGTCGTCTTTACGTCCATCTGCCAGATCTCATAATCGTGGAAGGCAGCAATGGCAAGAAGGATCCGAATGGATTTCAGCATAGCTACTGGAGAAAAAGTCTCGTCATAGTCCAAACCAGGTCTTTGACGAAAACCCTTTGCAACCAGTCTAGCTTTATAGGTCTCAACCTGTCCATCTACACCAATCTTCCTTTTGAAGATCCACTTGCATCCTACGGGTTTTACCCCGTCTGGAGCAATGTCCAAAGTCCATACTTTGTTGGTGTACATGGACTCCATTTCGGTCCGCATTGCATCCAGCCATTTTACCGAGTCGACACTCTGAATGGCCTGCTGGAAGCTAGTAGGCTCATCATAATCTATGATGCAATCCTCTCTATCCCCGTCTATGAAAAAACCGTAGTATCTCTCGGGCGGATGAGACTGCCTACTACTTCTGCGGAGCGGCGTAGGAATGTCCTGTTCCTTTGAACCCTCTGGTTCCACTAAGCTTTCAGTAATAGTCTGTGGTTCTGGAATTTCTTCCAGTTCTACTGCGCTCCCACTAATTCCTTTTTCTAAGAACTGGTGTTCTAGAAAGTGGGCATGACGAGAAACAAAAAACCTTTTGTTCCTCTTCGCAGTAGAAAAAATATCCCTTGGAATTCTTTGGATATTCCACAAACTTGCACTGTACTGAGCGTTCCTCGAGCTTGTCCGCATGCTGCTTTTTGACAAAAGCTGGACTTCCCCATGTCTTAATGTGATTAAGATAGGGTCTCTTCCCACACCACATCTCATATGGTGTAGTAGGCACAGTCTTAGTAGGAACTCGGTTCAAAAGGTATGCAGCTGATTCTAGCGCATACCCCCAGAATGATCGCAGTAACTCAGCATTACTCATCATGGACCTTACCATATCCAATAAAATTCGGTTCTGTCTCTCCGATACACCGTTATGTTGCGGAGTGTATGGAGGAGTAAGCTGAGAGAGAATTCCGTTCTCTTTTAAATAGTCCAGGAACTCGTCACTCAAGTATTCTCCACCTCGATCCGATCTTAGAATCTTAATACTTTTGCCGGTTTGTTTTTCTACTTCATTCTTATATTCCTGAAATTTTCCAAAGGCTTCGGACTTATGTTTCATTAAGAAGACATAACCGTACCTTGAAAAGTCATCAGTAAAAGTAATGAAGTAAGAATAACCGCTTCGCGCATGTGTAGACATTGGACCGCACACGTCGCTGTGTACGAGTCCCAAGAGCGAGCTCGCTCTTACTCCGTGTCCAGTGAACGGAGGCTTTTTCATCTTTCCTTTGAGACAGGATTGACAAGTGGCATACGATTGATATTCGAACGGATTCAAATATCCTTCTGTATGTAACTTCGTCAACCTTCTCTCATTGATGTGACCCAGTCTACAATGCCATAAGAAAGTCTGATTTATTTCCGGAGACTTTCTTTTGTGTGTATTCTGGACATTGAAAATCTGTGGTTGGTTTAATACGTATATACCATTGCTCAATGTACCTGACCCAATCAGAACTTGATTAAGGTGAATGTTTACAACATTGCTTACAAACGCAAATTCATAACCTTCTTTAGAAACCAAAGATACAGAAATGATATTACAAGTTGCGTTGGGTACAAAAAAGCAATTACGCAAAACCAAAACATGCCCATCTGACATTCCCAGGTGATAGTCCCCCACGGACTTAGCATCCATGCTAGCTCCGTTTGTAACTTTGAGGGTCATGTCACCTGCCTTCAAAACCCTACGGTTTCTCAACGCCTGCAAAGAATTACAGATATGAGATCCGGATCCGGTATCCAATACCCAGGAAGTAGAGTTTATTAAAAGACAGTTTTCAATAACATACACACCTGAAGCTGAAGCCGCAACCTGCTTCAATTCCTGTGTCCTGGATTTCCAAGCCCTGCAATCATTCTTCCAGTGTCCTTTCTTATGACAATAGAAGCATTCTTCCTTATCCACAAGCTGCCCCGCTTTCTTTGTTGCTTTTGCTTTTCCCTTCGTATCCACTTTACTAACACCGCCCCTTGGTTTGGCGGAGGCTTTCTTCTTCTTTCCCTTGGCTTTCGCCTTGGACCTAGAAGAGGAAGATCCTCCTACAAACAAAGTGGATGTTTCCCTACCTTTCTGTAGGGTGCCCTCTGCACTCCTCAGCATGTTGAGGAGTTCTGAAAGTTCAACTTCTTTTTCTTGTAAGTTGAAGTTTAGTATAAACTGGGCGTAAGTGGAAGGAAGGGACTGGAGAATCAAGTCCGTATAGAGCTCGTTCTCTAACGTGGTCCCAAGTTCCGCGAGCTCCTCAATGAAGCCAATCATCTTAAGCACGTGTTCCGCTACCGATGATCCGATGGCCAACCTTGCCGAAAATAACTTCTTCGACACTTCGTATCTTGCGATACGAGACTGCTCTCCATACAGTTCTTTTGTATGGAGAAATATGGATTCAAGGTCCATATTCTCGTGCCTCCTCTAATGTTCATTGTCCATAGAGGCAAGTACAAGGCACTTGGCCTTCGCGCTATCAATCTCCCAAGTCTTACGGATTTCCTTATCCGCGACGCTGGAGGTGGGACTTGGGACAGGGGGAGCTTTGGTGGTAAGAAGATACCCCAGCTTGTCGTAAGTGATTGCCATTTTGACATTCCTGAGCTAATCTTTGTAGTTTGGCCCTGTCAGTATGTTTTTATATAGAAGTAACTTAAGTCCAGTCATGTCGATTGGTCGCTGCAATTAGGAGAGAGAAGAAGAAACACTCAGCATGATGCTCTTGCAAGTTTAGAGTGGTTTTTAGTTTGTCTAAACAGGATGGCTCCCACTGTTTCTCGAATCCCTCCTCAAACCAAAAAGGAAGAATTAGTCAGGATTAATCTCACCGTACAATACTTGCTTAACCGCTCGGCCAGGCTGGTGTCGGTACTTCGAGGGAGATTTTCCAACGCTTTCGCGAAGTTCCTTAATTTAAGAACCTCTTTTCCCTGGGGGCGTAGCCCCGCTACCACCTTTCTAGACACCTACTAGGTTTATAGCATTGATCGTTAAGTGAGAAATTTCCCGAGGAGTAGCATATACTCACAGTAGGATCGGGATACAAATATCATAGCGTGACGAAACTGAAGGAATCCTACCAGAATCATCACACTCCAAATGGTATGCAACACTAGCAAGTTTCAGTTCTTTTGAAACTCCCGATGTGGATTTTTGCCCCATGCTCTTATGACCTTGACTTTGGCCAAAATATCATAAGTCACATGTCAAGTTCTACCCGTCATTCTCCAGGTTAATTTGGATCCACCCGTACGTACCCTTGACTTTGGCCAAAATGGCAGTACGACTGTCCCAAACCAACGCATCTATCTATGCTACACATGAATACCCAATAGCTACCAATCACTATGCCTTGACTTTGGCCAACATACATAGCTTGAATACTGTTGACTATCCATGTGAAACGATGGAGGGCTACGAATGGTTTTTGGCGAAACCGTGAACGTAGTGAACTTGATATAATCGATGAAACGAGATAGCTTTTAAAAGGAGTGGCTCAAACTCCGCATTTTAAAAGTTGGTTTTGAAAAGAACCGAGTGGTTTTTCGAAAGTGTTCCAACGACTTTTACTTGGTTTATTTTCTTGCATTAGTTCTTTTAATGCGTGATATTCTTGCATTAGTTCTTTTAATGCGTCCCATCATTTAATCCTACCATTGCAGAAAACAACCAAAATATGACGTACGCTTATGCCATTCGCATTCGCCACGGGGCCCCGTCATTCCCCGTTAAGTTACTTAACTAACGACAGAGCGGGGGCTGGGCTAGCGCGGCTGTAAAACATAAGCAACGCCTAAATAATATCATATATAGATATATTGCAATGATAGACATTTCAGATCACAGATGAACACATTGGATATACTAGGAATCCGCAATTCGTACGAGCCTGTAACGAAAAGCAGATTACACGGTCGCGGTGAATAGCCAATACCCCACCCAAGACCCCTACGGGTGCGGCAAACTACCCGCCAAGTACCCGAAGCGAATCAACCTCCCTCAACCCCGTGAGTAGGCCACTCGGCACTTCGGCATACCCGGTAGTTTGTGCACCCCCTCCATGGGTCTATCCTAGGAGCAAAAACAGTAAAAAGAAATTATACAATGACGGCTACAACCCCGACCCGGTTGTGCGGCCATACAAATAATTATTACATCAATTTACAAATTTACATGAATTGAAAGAAAAGAAAACTCTCGTCTCACAACCCCCCGGCTATTCATCCGCGACAATCCAATGAATTCATATACACATTCCAATGACATTACAGATCACAGATTTGTATAATCCCCACTAATCGACATATAGCGATTAGCAGACGTTCAATACAAATATCACATCACAGAAAAACCAGTCAGCTTAAGTCTTTTAGAAGTTCGATCAAAAATACGGATTTATAGGCCCCAAACACAAAATTTTCGTTCTGGAAAATCTGGGCAGAAAATACATATTCGAAAAATCCCAAAACAACCCCAGAAATACACTACACCAAATTTGGACCTCGGCCGAATCAACTCGGCCGCGGAACCGCGGCGGGAGCGTGCACCCGCCGCGTTTCCGCGGCGCTTTGAACGGTTCGTGGGACCAAATTTGGTGGTTATTCAAACAAAAGCCTGAGCCGATTTTTAAGATGAAAATTATCAACTTTTGAACAGAATAAAAATCGACAGAAACTTGACAACTCGGGTTCGTTTTGTGACTTTTTCTTTGATCGATCTTCTAGTTACTTTGCTAACGTGTTAGATAGAGTTTAACTAGGCTCTGATACCACTGTAAGTCCATGCTACCTCTCCCGGTACTTTCGGGCATGCGAAATTTGGTGAAAAACAATTTTCTAGAGGTGGTAACATGGACTCAAAACCGGATCTTTGTTAAACATCTAACTAACAACCTAACTAGGAGTTGTTAACTACTCGGTTAGGGGGTATACCTTTCTTTCTTGATCTCCTTCGTCTTCAAGCCTCGATGGTTGTCCGGATCGGCTTCACTCCGTCGTCTCCTTGCGCCGAAGATAGATCCACCTCGAAAGCTTCTACCTTTGGCTTCTTCTTCGATCTTTGAAGAAACTAGTTCACTTGGTTTGCTAAACCTTGTGAACTAGAGTGAGTAGAGAAGAGTGTGTTGGGATTTTCTCTATGGTCCTTAGTTCTCAACACATGAGACAAGTGAACCATAGACCAAGAGAGGGGGAGAAAGAGGAAGAAGATGAGAGCTCAAGAACTCAAGAGAGAGAATGAAAATGATAGAATGAGAAAGACTTTTCTCTCTTGGCTCTCATAATCCAAAGCCATCATCACAAAAATAGTAATCAAGTATTGTGTAAATGGTTTAAGCTACAATAGCCATATCATTTCATGCACTCATTTCTCACAAGAGAAACAAGCAAGTAAAAAGTCTTTTCCATGAAATGATAGCCATTGTCATCATGATGGTCAACTAGTCAAACCTAGTCAACCGGTCAACAAAGTCAACAAGTCAACAAAGTCAACCCATCAACAACCATGTCACCATAATACTTAATTAATATTATTGTTAATCATATATTATATTCTCATTAGGGTTGAGAAAAAAGTCAATAGTCAACAGTCAACGGTCAACAACCCTAATGAGAATCCTCTGCCTCTGTCTCTCCGTCAACTGTGCATACACACCCGCATCCGCGTTCCGAGGAACACGAATACATACTGGATAAATCCAATCCCAATACGTACACTAGTATCTGGCTTAAACCAAAGCCCGCTAGTGTAAACTGTCCGGACACTGTACGTGCATAAGTGCACGGATGTGACCGAACCCTGTCGCAAAACCATGCGACCTCTACACTTTTTCCTTAAGGAGAATAGCTTTCTGTGTGGGACTCTAAAGACTCGACACTATGCTGGCAGTGGGTTTAACCACAGACCGCAAGCGGCACTAGCTGTGCGTAACGGTCCCCAGGTAGAAGCCGACAAGAAGACTGACGAGGTGAAACCCATCCGAACTCCTACTTAGCCTGAATATGAAATTCTCCGTACAGTCCGGTCTGTTCGTCTGATACATCGCATGGCGGGCCTAGAGGGCGGTAAACGTCAGTCCCCTAATAGCGGTACAAGTCGTGTCGGAGTGAAGCCCAAAACACCCTGAGATAACACTGGAAGCCTACCAGTATATCTCGATTGCCCTGGCCAGGGACTACTCGTGTAATGGCTCTCCTAGACACAGCGCGATGTCAACCCCCAATACCGGGAGAGAAGAATCCTGTCTAACCGTCACTGCCTCCAAGTGCTTCGGGACTGCACCCAACTACCACCTGTTTGCACGACTCCTTTGAGCCGTGGTAAGGTAGTAATCAAAGTACAGTGGGAACACACTCGAGGCGAAGTGACTGTTAAGTCAGCGGACTAAGCTGTACTCATGTCACCTGGGAACTGATAACTGACGATAGGTATAATACCAACCGGTCAGTTCCCGACGAGTCATGTCCAGTGTACTCGTAACCTAACGAGCACCTGTATACTATCTCCAGTACGACGTACTGATGGCTGTGGGACAGACCATCTTCCACACTGGGATGAGAAGCGCATACGCTAGTCTACTCCGGAGTATCGATGCCCTGTCTCGATAGTCCTGCGACTAGGGACCTGTATAAGGATGTGCTTATAGATTACCCAGCCCCCACTAGTGTGACTGCCATCACAACGCTGGTAATCAAGCAAAGATCCTAAGGGCTCCACTAATGTGTATAGGTGATATACTAAAATAAACACATGAACACATTGAAGTAGAAACAAACCAAGTAGCATACTACTATATTGAGCAAGATTGTTTATACAAGGTGAATATCCCAAGCTTCCATTAAGTAATATACAAACTAGTATGATACAGTAATGGCCTCTAGGGCATATACACTAACAGAACCTGTTAGTATTTTAATTTTATTTCGGCATTTTCATTCCTGATGTGAGCCCGTATTTGGGACGTACATTACATATTATTATTTTTTATTGGATCTATTGCTTCCGCATATTATTTCTTGACTCGTTTATTCTGGGTTATGGACATGTACCAGATAGTTTACTTTATTTTTACTGTTCCTGATATCTCTAGACAGCCGTAATGTGACAATGGAGGGATGTTTCCTATCCACAGGTAGCATGGTTGGATCTGTCATGTTCCTATCTTAGCGCACTCTGGGAAGCGGGGCGTGATAGGGTTTGTTTGGTATCAGAGCGATAGGATTTAGGTTAATCGGGTTTGATTCTTTTGTAGTTGGGTATTGGACCCAATACAAGAATCAGAATACTCGTGATTAGGAACATGTCCTGCCACTTTACCATCTTGCCATTCTTGAATCTTAACTTTCTCTTGATCCTTTTCCTTGACGATATGCAAACCACTTTGCATCTCGACTTGAAACTTTTGGTTCCCTATTGTTTATCTCTAGGATTTGAGCGACTTGAGTAGAGTTATGTGATTGTAACTATGTACTGCGGCATGCTTACAATACAGTACTCTATTTAAGTAACTTGGAGTTCTAGTCTTGATTCCTATCCTTGATTCATGGTCATCATTCATCGCAAGTTTTGAATCTTATCTATCATACTAATCCTCTTTGGTGTATTGGCTGCAGGATCATGGCAGACAGAAATCTGAAAACGTACCAGAGGCCTGTGGATGACGCCGCCTTACTTGGAGTAATTCGTGGCTTGCTGGAGAACCAGAAATGGCAGACCGAGCTGAACCAGCGGCAAGCCGAAGCTTTTTAGGAAGGTTTGCGTACCATCCAGCAGTCCGTAAACAATGTTGCGGCCAAACCGATAGAGCGTGTGGGTACTGTGGCGGATTTCAGGAGACTTGGTCCATTCACTTTCACTGGTTTGGAGGAGTCGTTGCCAGCAGAGCAGTGGCTAGTCGATACGAAGAATTTGCTCATTGCAGCACAGATTCCAGAGGACAAGAGAGTGGATGTAGTACGCATCCAATTAGTGGACTATGCCCGTGAATAGTGGCTTGTGGAAGAGACCCGCTTGCCCAAGCCGATCAGTTGGGCAGATTTTTCGAAGATTTTCTTGGAGAAGTTCTTCCCACAGACTGCACGGGAGGAAATGGTAGAAAGGTTTATCAGCTTGAAGCAGAACGGCGCACCCTTGGATGTGCATGCAGCTGAGTGGACACAGCTCAGTAGATTCGCTGGACCTTTGGTTGCCAACGATGCTGATAGGACACGGAGGTTCATGCGTAGTTTGGATGTGGACATCCAGAGGCACATTGTATCTCTGGGTTTGACCACTTTCTCTCAAGTACTTAAAGCAGCCAGGGAGCAGCAGAGTTTATCATTGAAGACGGAAGGTACGCTGCAGCAACCAGTCATGGTACGGAAGACGGCGTTTACGCCGAATCAAGCCCCTATACGCAGAGGTATTCCGGTGAACCGGCGTGGCATTAAACCGATGAAGAATCCAGTCGTGCCCAAGAAAAAGGGAAGGACGATTTGTGGGTACTGCTGTCTACCCGGAAACGTGCAGAGGGAGTGTCGAAGGATGCTTGGACTTTGTTTGGTTTGCGGATCAGCTGATCATACTGTCAGTGTTTGCCCGTCGAAGCTGCGTTTGAAGGATGATGTTCAGAAGCCATCGCAGAGGCAGTTTCAGGAGTGGAAGCAGTTAACTCAGGGACCCAATCAAGCTCGAGCCTTTACCCTGACGGCTGAAATGGCCAAGGATTCAGATGAAGTTGTTTCAGGTACCCTACTTGTTCATGATTTTCCCG
Source organism: Agapanthus africanus (assembly GCA_030015575.1). Lineage (NCBI taxonomy): Eukaryota > Viridiplantae > Streptophyta > Magnoliopsida > Asparagales > Amaryllidaceae > Agapanthus > Agapanthus africanus. The sequence goes on from JASDDO010000031.1 coordinate 107,929,012, forward strand.
CATTAGCATTATTCGATTCTGGTGCATCCCATTGTTTTATGTCGTCCAAGTTTATTGCTGCACATTCAATTTATTGTACGACCCTGTCTAGTTGTTGGGACATACACACTGGGAATGGAAAGATCATAGCTAGTAGTAAGTGTAAGGATTGTTCAGTAGTTGTTTGCAGATTTCTTGGTGATCGATACTGGTAGTTGTGATGTTGTCATGGGAATGGATTTTCTCGGCACTTTCCATGCTCACATGTATTGTAGGGAAAAGAAAGTGATTTTCCAGATTCCCGGACATCTGGAGTTTGTTTTGTTGGGTGTAGCAGTTTTGTCAGGCCAGTCGAGTTTAGGGCTAGGCCGACAAGCAATGTTCTTTCGTCAATGGAAGTTGATAAGGAGGAAGCACCAGTTGTAGTTCGAGAGTTCATGGACGTTTTCGAGGACATCTCGGGTTTACCGCCAAAACGAGATGTAGAGTTCATGATCGATCTTGTTCCTGGTGCAGCGCCAATCACAAAGGCGTATTATCCAATGGCACCAGTGGAGTTGGAGGAAGTAAAGAAGAAGGTTACCGAATTACTTGAGAAGGGTTGGATTCGCAGCAGTAATTCACCTTCTGGAGCTCCAGTTCTTCTAGTCAAGAAGAAAGATGGCACAAGGAGAATGTGCATCGATTATCGAGAATTAAACCGGGTGACTATTAAGAACAAGTACCCAATCTCTCGTATTGGCGAATTGTTCAAGCAGCTTAGTGGCGCGAGGGTATTCTCAAAGATGGATTTGCGATCCGAATATCATCAGGTCCGAGTTAAATCAAAAGATGTTTGCAAGACTGCGTTCCGAACTCGGTATGGACATTATAAGTATTTAGTGATACCATTCGGAGCCACGAATGCACCGGCGATATTTATGGACTTGATGAACCGAATCTTTTCCCCGTTCTTGGATTAGTTTATAATGGTCTTCGTCGATGATATTCTGGTCTATTCGAGGAGCCGAGAAGAGCATGCTGAACTCTTGAACACATATTGAGAGCTTGCATGTTAGACTTCAAGGGTTCATCATCCACACTTGGTGGAGTTTTCTTACAACAACAGTTTTCAGGCGACTATTCAAATGGATCCATTCGAAGCGTTATATGGTCGCAAGTGTCGCTCACCAGTGTGTTAGGACGATGTTGGAGAACAAAGATTGTTGAGACCGGATTCGATCCTGCAATCATTAGAGAAGGTTAATACTATCCGGAATCACATGAAGGCAGCACAAGTTCGGCAGAAGAGTTGGGCCGATATTTCGAGAAAACCTCTAGAGTTCATGATCTGGTGTTATTGAAGATATCACCGACTAGAGGAGTGATTTCGTTTTGGGAGTCGAGGCAAGCTTAGTCCTCGATTCGTAGGGCCTTTCGAGATTATGGAGCGTGTTGGAGAAGTGGCTTATCGATTGGTTTTACCACAATCTTTGGCGAATGTTCATGACGTGTTTCATGTATCTCAACTCCGTGAGTATATTCGAGATGAAACACATGTGCTTAATCATTCGGAGTTAAATGTATGAGAGGATTTGACCTTGTGAGGAACGACCGGTGTCGATTGTTGATCGAAGAGAAAACGTCCTTAAGAACAAGGTTATCCCTCCCGTACTTGTTTCTTGGGGAAATCGCTCGCAGGATGAAGCTTGGGTGAAATTAAGTGGAGGTCCGAACCGACTGATGTTGAAAAATCAGCAGATGAGTTGTGGTTAGAGGTGAAATGAGGAGAATCAACTTGGGAACGAGAAGACGAAATTCGACAGAAGTTTCCACACTTATTCTTGTAGTTTCTTGATTGTTTATCTTTTCTTGTTCTTGGAATTTCGAGGACGAAATTCTTTTTTTTGTTGGGTATAATGTAACACCCTAGTTCATTTATACCAATTCCAGTTCATGTATTTCTTTATTTATGGTATTTTCCTGATTTACTGTGTTTTGGGTGCAATAATATATCTGACATCTGTTTAGCATCCGACCCGACCCGCTTGCTTGAAACCTGTTTGATTCATGTTTATGAATTATCCTGACTTGTTCCGTAGACTGGTGTACTTTCATGTATGTTGCATACTCGCATTTTAATATAACATTTTAAGTCACATAAAATATTTTAAAAATACATTGCATGGCCTGCATGACACCCTTAACCCCGTGGTAGTATCCGCGCATCTTGTTCCTGTCCCGTTCAGTGAAACGGATTTGTTTGGATGGCTACGCGCACGTACGTGCATCCGTTCTTGGGGGTATGCATTTTCCTTACCCGGACATTCGATTTTAATTTTGGTCGACACATATATTTTTCGTATTTTAAAACTGAATTTTTAGACCCAACCCGGGCGTGTTTTGGACTAAATTTGTATTTACCTAAAAATCCAATTTTATTAAATATAATATCTTTATTAAAATCAACAGTTTAAAATTTAAATTAACTAACAAAACTTTTAAATAAAATCCTAACCTATTTTTTTAACAACCCAGCTCTCTCTATCTCTCGTAGACCCCACCTTTCACTCTCCTCTTTCTCTTCTCTCTCTCTCTCTTCTTTCTCTCTCCGCTCGTACCCTCTCTCTCTCTCCTCTCGGATTTACTGTTTCTTTCTCGATTGTGGTCACCCCCGATGGATGTGGTCACCTCCCTTAACAACCCCTTGATTTCCTCCTTCCTCTTCTTATAAAACCCCGAGCTCCTCTTCCTCGTAACCCATCACCAAAACTCTCTTCCTCCTAAACCCTAACCCTACACTCCATTTCCTCATCACTCCATCTCCCTCACAGAGCCTCTTCTTCCTCCTCGCCATCTCATTCTTCTTCTTTCCAACCCCGAGCACTCTGCACACCCACTGAACCCCGAGAACCTATCACCACCTCACCTCACTGCCGACGACTCTTCGCCGTCTCCATTCTCATATTCTCCTCTCCTCCTCCTCTGCACCTCTCCCTCAACCCCAACCCAGAAACTCCACTTCCTCTCTTTCCCGACCTTATACACCCCAAACCCTAATCTAACCCTAACTTCTCTAAACCAAACCCTAGATCGCCGAAGCTCCGCTCATCACCTCGACACCATCACCTCTCCTGACCCCTGCACACCACAACCACACTATGCTTCATCCCTCTCTTATTTCTTCTTCCTCTACTTCTTTTTCTTTTTTCCTTTTGCCTTACTTTCTTGAATCTTGTTTAGCGTCGCCAGAGTCGTGTCGCAGCCATTCCAGACAACCCAGAGGACGTACCATACCTGCGTGATCACCCTCTTGCGTTGCTTGGACCCGTCCCGTGTGTCGTGCATGCGTTGCGACGTTTTGCCGACGTCGAACGTGCCGTACATATCCGTTTTGTGATCCGTCGAGGCAAGTTAATCTTGCTACATTCTATATTACTATATTCTATATCCGTTTTGAATAATAACACTCTACAATGATTAGGTCGCATCCACATTATCATTTCGGCATGTTTTACTGTTTTCGGACATCCGTATGCGTCCGTACAATCTATTTCCTGTTTAGTGCATACAAAATCATCTTGTTACATGCTATACTACAGTATACTGCATTCAATTGAATATATCCATTTCACATTATTTAGTTGTGCATCCTGTATTTACCAGTTTATCATTTTACTGTTATATGACATCCGTATGCATCTGTATCATTATTTACATGTCTAGTCTCATGCTAAATCATCTTGCTACATGTTAGTTATAGTATTATGCATCCATATGAGTAAAAATTTACCCGTTTATCACATTGTACATCCATATTGAAGTTTTACTGTGTTCGGATACCCGTTTGCATCCATATCATTTAAAATATATATAACTGCATCTATAGATCACATTAATTCATATTATTATTGTAGTAACACTCCATGCTTAATAAAGTGCATCCTAATTAGTATTGGAACTGTAAAAGTAACCCCTAATCGACATTTGTGCATCCATACCATTAATTTTATATTTTTTCGCATACCATGTCACATTATTACATATTGTTGTTATATCGACACCCCATGCTTGATATTGTACACCCTACATAGTCATGATGTAACCCCTGATCGATATTTGTGCATCCATGATTTTATTGTACATCCGTACTTCCATCCTGATTCAATACTTGCTACAGTTTGATAATGATCACCCGTTTGATACCTGTACACTAATTGACATGACTTGATACGTGTACACTACCTGACTTGACCTGATATATCACTACTTGACATGTTACATGATTCTGTTGCTAATGCCGACAATCCTGACATGTTGTCCTGATGGACATATCCTGTTGTCTGTATAGACAAACATGTTCCTGCTTGATCCTGTGTTGGCATTAGCCTCAGATTTATCAATACGTGACTTAAAACACATAACTTGGGGGTATGGGGAAATCAATGATGAAACCTGACTTGTAACTCAACAGTTCGACGCTTATACTGATCAGTTTTGGGGGCTAGGCCAGTCCCGGAATGATGTTGCTGACATCATTCGTCTATACATGTTTCCTGTTTGTGCTTAGCGGCACGTCTCGGATTCAGCCCCGAGAGTCTGGACCGTGGTCCCGGGTACGCACGGGATACTATTGAGTTACATCGACGATTCATGAAATTGATTTCATAGAATTGAGAGTAGTTAACCCAGTATTTAGTTCAGATTACTTACTGCACGTCACATGTGCTTTTACCCTTCACCGTTCCATATTTATGTTATTGTTATACCTTTATTACTGTTCATACTCATGCCTGCATGTCTTGCTACCCCCTGATTATATTATTGTTTATATTATGACGCACTGACGTCTGGGTTTTGCATGGCCCAGATCCTCTACCTTTGCCGCAGGCCGAGCAGGAGTATTTCAGTCAGCAAGCCGAGCAGTGAGGACCTGTTAGTATTTTAGTTTTATTTTAGCATTTTCATTCCTGATGTGAGCCCGTATTTGGGACGTACATTCCAGATTATTATTGTTTATTGGATCTATTGCTTCCACATATTATTTCTTGACTCGTTTATTCTGGCTTATGAACATGTACTAGATTGTTTACTTTATTTCGACTGTTCCTGATATCTCTAGACAGCCGTAATATGACTGTGGAGGGATGTTTTCTATCCACAGGTAGCATGGTTGGCTCTGTCACGTGCCTATCTTAGCGCACTCTGTGAAGTGGGGCGTGACATACATTATATATACGAGTCATGCAGTTTTGGCATTTGAAATAGCACGAAACGTGGTGTTTAGAAAATAGAGGCTACGGTGTTTTTAAGCAAAGGTACGTCTTTTGAAATATTCATAGTATCCATTGGCCTGCCTTTAAAATACTCACGATTCGTTAGTTTAAAAATAAGTATGACCCGAGCCCAGTCTAACATCTACCAAGTAAACTACAGGACGAAGCTAAGAGACTAAACGAAAGGGGCAAGGAAATCCACCTCAGTCCGAGTCGATATATCTAGTAGTTGGTGATCCCGCCTCAATAGCGTCACGTATAGTAAGATATATAATACGACATCCTCCAATCAAGAGTACGGATCAATCATCATATTTATACCTCGTACGGTAAGATCCATCGTACGGCATCCCGAATCGAGGTACGGGTCAAATATCATATATATCTCAATTTTCATATGGTATCCTTATCATAATATCATGAACTATGGGTACTTATCTAAAGTCTAGAATGTCCCGATACCATTAACATAGATCCGCGTGTGTATAAAAACACATCGCCCATCAGTCCGCTATAATATCATGTCGTATCTCATAACACGACCCACATCTCATAACCGATCTCACGGCATCATGCCCGATCATATCGACTCTCCTCCGAGTATCATATACTATCCTCATCACCCGTGTATACGTATGTGTGTGTGTATGAACACATCCACACACACACACACACACGCACATATAAATATAACCATATACACCAAAAACATATCACGTGTGTGCATGTGTGTGTGTATCAACCTATACTCTAGGGTTCGCGACTAAGAAGTTAACTAAAAGCACTTTCTTTCAAATACGCTAATACTAACCCATGATCTCCTAAAGCCTTCCTTGCTAATTATTTACGTCTCACAATACATATATTTATATAAATATAAAATATTTGCATGCTACACTATGAAACTGCAGCGGTGCTATACGCCATCCACCTAACTTTCCCCGTAGATATATATCTACTCACCTTGATCCTTGCTTGCCGATGTCGATGTCGCCATGCTCGTTCTTATCGTCCGAAGTCCACATGAGGGTGCCTACATATATAAACACAAAGTATCGTAAACCGAAATCACGCCTGAAAGCCAAAACGGCACACGTATCACACAGAGGTTAAAACCTATGGTCTATTCATGCAAATCAACCAAACGACTCCCGATATCGACGTACAAACGTCAAGTGACCGATACAAAACATAATTACCAAAACTTCTAGTCTTGGAAAGTTATAAAACAATACAGCAACTCAAGAAAACTTGCTCCTGATTTTTGTTCAGGTAAAATGAGGATAAACAAGTAGTACAGGGGTGTATTATATGGATTATGTGAGCTAATGAACCAACCTAAACACCAGATACCACATTTTGGCCAGCCACATTACCCTTAAAACTGGCCAGCTCAGTTTGGGATGCTTGGAATGGGTTCGTCTTTGCAGGGTGGTCTCCTAGTGCTCAATCTATGTTAATGGTGTTGCTAGTTTTTCTAGTAAAAGTCTCAAGTCACACCAGATTCCCTGTAGGCCTCAATTTCTCACAAAACTGATATTTCGATATCTAAACTCAAGTTTAAGTCTAGGCTCTGGTTTAATCTATATTTTAACATTATGGGGGGTTGTAGTCACCAATTACACCTCAATTGCATCTTCACTACTCAAGAATCCCTAAACTTGATCTTGAAATTTTCATACCAAATCGATTCTAAACTAAAATGGAAGCTAAGGGAAATCAAATACTACACTTAAGAATTATCTCATTTGGCAAGTCAAGAATTTTCTTGAGTTTCCTCAAGTGCTCAAAATCCCAACTTTCTTGATCTCCCATGCTTTTAGTGAGCTTGTGCATAATTTTTGTGATGGGCGTGTATGGTTTTGATGTAGAAATGTGGTGTTTTTGAGGAGGTAGAGGTGGTGGAAGGAGAGGGCAGCCAAGGAGTAAGAGGAAGATGAATGAAGGAAATGAAATGAACAAATGAGGCCATGGTCAATGAACCCCTCACCTCTCTCTCTCTCTTCTCTCTCTTGTCCATACCCCTTTTCTTATTCTTTTTCTTTTATTTTATTTTATTTCCTTTTTCTTTTCCGTTTCATCTCATTTTAAAAACAAAGGCATGCTTGGAAAAAGAATAAAGTCATGATAGAAAAATGTAACAAGTGTGTAACATGACATGGTGCATGTCAAAAGCACAAAACAAATCAATGCATGATTAAATACTAATCGAGTTTAGTAATACTAACTTATATACAAATCATTGTATACTAAATTTTAAAATTCCCAATTTTCATAAATTCTTTTAAAATCAATAATTGATATAAATTTCCAAATATTTCCCAATTAATCGGTATATAATTATACCATATCATAAAAACTAATTTCCTCACATTAAAATATTCATAATATTTACTATTTTAATTATTTAACTTCTCAAAAATAATATCTTATTTTTCTGAAATGTTACAAATGGCTGAGGGACCAACCATCGCCCTTCGTCAGGGTCTAGAAACGTATACACCTGTCTACTCCAGAATATCGATGCCCAGTCTCGATACTCCCACGACTGGGGACCTTTTAAGGATGTGGTTATCAACTACCCTACTCCCACAAGTATGATCGTCATCACAACGCAGGTAGTCAAGCAATGATCATACGGGCTTTATCAATATGTATAGATGATACGTAATAACAAGTAGAACATATGCACATGTTAAGATAAAGACAAACCAGATAGTATACTATCATAACAAGCAAGATTGTCCTGTACATATATATGTCCAAGTATCCACATGTATACATATACAATTATAGCCTCTAGGGCATATATATCCAACAATCTCCCACTTGCACTAAGGCCATATATTGGCATACCGAGTAGTCAACGTCTGCTCTAGGGCTAGCTGTTGGTGTATCGCATACCCCAACATCTCAAAAATTCGCTCGAACTGCTCTTGAGGGAGGGCCTTCGTGAATGGATCCGCCGTGTTTTCTTTTGTGTCCACTCTCCGCACCTCGATCTCCCGGCGATCAACGATCTCCCTGATCATGTGATACTGCCTTAAGATATGTCTGGATTTCTGATGGGACCATGGTTCCTTCGCTAAAGCTATAGCCTCATTGTTATCACAATACAGGGGTATCGGATCTACAATGGATGGAACAACCTGAAGTTCAGTAATGAACTTCTTCATCCAGACCGCTTCTTTGGCGGCATCATTCGCAGCAATGTATTCAGCCTCCATCGTCGAGTCTGCGATAGTGTCCTGTTTGGAGCTCATCTAACACACCGCCCCTCCATTGAGGGTAAACACAAAACCCGAGATAGACTTGTTGTCATCCTTTTCACTTTAGAAGCTTGAATCGGTAAAGGACTTGACCTTAAGGTCTCCATTACCATAAACCAAGAACGTCTCCTTAGTCCTTCTCAGGTACTTGAGAATGTTCTACACAACTATCCAATGATTCTCACCCGGATTTGACTGATACCGGCTCACCACGCTAAGCGCGCAAGCTACATCTGGTCATGTATATAGCATCGCATACATTATAGATCTTACCGCTGAAGCGTAGGGTATAGTGCTCATGCGAACCCTCTCCTCTTCAGTCTTGGGAGAGGGAGATTCCGTGCAATGCGAATATGTTACCGTGCTTGGAATCTTCCATACTAAATCATTTTAGTACGGTCTCTATGTACCTGGACTGCAAAAGTCTCAATAATCTCTTGGATCTATCTCTGTAGATCTTAATCCCCAGAATGTACGAGGTATCACCTAGGTCCTTCATGGAGAACCTTTGTGATAAGAACAGCATGACCGATTATAGCATAGGAATATCATTTCCTATCAGAAGAATGTCGTTCACGTACAAGACTAGGAACATGGCAGTTCGTCCTACAATCTTCTTATATATACAAGGCTCATCCTCGTTCTTGATGAAGTCAAATTCCTTGACTGTTTCATCAAAATAGATGTTCCAGCTCCGTGATGCCTGCTTTAATCCATAAATGGATTTAAGCAACTTGCACACCTTCCCGCTGCTCCCACTGTCTACAAAACCCTCCGGCTGATCTATGTAAACGCACTCTTCCAAACTTTCGTTTAGAAAAGCCGTTTTTACGTCCATCTGCCAGATTTCATAGTCATGGAAGGCAGCAATGGTAAGTAGGATCCGAATGGATTTGAGCATAGTCACTGGAGAAAAAGTTTCCTCATAGTCCACTCCTGGTCTTTGACGAAAACCTTTTGCAACAAGTCTAGCCTTATAGGTTTCCACCTGCCCATCTACACCAAACTTCCTTTTGTAGATCCATTTGCATCCAACGGGTTTTACCCCAGGTGGAGCAATGTCCAAGGTCCACACTTTATTGGTGTATATGGACTCCATCTCGAATCGCATAGCATCCAGCCATTTATCAGAGTCCCTACTGATAATGGCCTGCCTGAAACTAGTAGGATCACCTTCTTCCAAGATGCAATCCTCTCGATCCCCGTCTATGAGAAAACCATAGTATCTCTCGGGCGGAAGAGAAATCCTACTAGATCTGCGAAGTGGCTGAGGTTCGTCTGGGACTTCTAAATCTTGAGGTTCTACCAAATCCTCAGTTTGAGTTTGTGGTTCTGACATTTCATCTAGTTCTACCGAGCTCCCACTTATTTCTTTTGCAAGAAATTGCCACTCTAAAAAGGTAGCGCGACGAGCAACGAACACTTTCTGTTCCTCAGTGTGGTAGAACAGATATCATAGAGAATTTTTAGGATATCCCACAAACTTGCATAAAACTGACCGTGCCTGAAGTTTGTCCATATTTTGTACTTTTACATAGGCCGGACAACCTCATATCTTAATATGTTCAAGATACGGTTTTTTACCACTCCATATTTCATATGGAGTCTTAGGCATTGATTTGGATGGAACCTGATTCAATAGATATGCTGCTGTTTGAAGCGCATATCCCCAAAACGAAAGAGGCAACTCGGCGTTACTCATCATGGAGCGAACCATGTCCAATAGGGTACAGTTCCTTCCCTACGATACACCGTTGTGCTATGGCATGTAAGGAGGAGTAAGCTGAGAGAGAATTCCATTCTCTTTTAGTTAATCTAGGAATTCCATGCTTAAGTATTCCCCTCCTCTATCAGATCGGAGGATTTTGATAATTTTTCCAGTCTGGTCCTTTACTTCGTTTTTGTATTCTTTGAATTTATCAAAAGCTTCAGATTTGTGTTTCATAAGATACACGTATCCGAATCTAGAGAAATCGTCAGTGAATGTGATGAAGTATGAGAACCCACCCCTTGCATGTATAGATATCGGACCACATACATCACTGTGTATGAGTCCCAAGAGCTCTGCTGCTCTTTCTCCATGTCCGGTGAACGGAGATTTGGTCATCTTTCTCTTGAGACAAGACTGACAAGTTTCATAAGATGAAAATTCGAACGTATCCAAATATCCATTTTTATGCAACTTACTTAGTCTTTTCTCTCCGATATGACCAGGTCTACAAAGCCACAAGTAGGATTCGTTCACATCTGAACTCTTCCTCTTGCCTGTGTTTTGTATGTTGAAAACTGCGTTTTGATTTAGAACATAGATACTATTACACAGTGTACCTTCTGCAACCAATACCTGATTAAGGTAAATGTTCATGATATTTCTATCAAGAACAAACTTATATCCATCTTTATCAAGTAAAGAAATTGATATGATGTTGCAAACCATGGAAGGTACATAGAAGCAATTGTTCAAAATCATAGTATTGTCGCTTGGCAATGCTAGGTGATATTCACCGACGGCAGCAACATCAACTCGTGCTCCGTTCTCTCCTCTGATGGACATATCACCAGGTCCAACTATCCTACATTTTCTCAGTCCCTGCAATAAATTAAAGATATGAGATCCTGATCCGGTATCTAGTACTCAGGAGGTAGGACTGGCCGAAAAGCAGTTCTCAATAACAAGAACACCTGAAGGAGACGCAATAGTATGCTTCTTCTTCGAAGGGGTCGTCAAGGAATTCATGCAATACTCTTTCCTCTGCTCATACTCATGACTGTTGTCATAAGTTAAAGCCAAACCGACGTTCCCCAGCCCCGAATAAGAATCTGGATCGGTCAAGCGATACATTTTATTATCTTGATTCGAGCGTGAATTGGTTGCTACCTTGAAAGAGAGAAAAGAAACACTCAGCATGCGCACTTTCAAGATTAGATTGGTTATTAGTTTATCTAATCAGGATGGCTCCCACTGTTTCCTCGAATTCTTCTTCAAATCCTAAAAGAAGAACTAGTTAGGATTAATCGCATGTCACGATACTTGCTTAACCTTTCGTCCAGGCTAGTGTCGGTACTTCGAGGGAGGTTTTCCAACACTTTTGCGAAGTTCCTTAATTACATAACCTCTTTTCCCTAGAGGCATAGCCCCGCTAACATCGTTCTAGACACCTACTGGGTTTATAGCATTAATTGTTAAGTGAAAAAATCTCCAAAGAGTAATCCTACTCATCGGTGGGATCGGGATCCAACTATCATTGTGTGATCAACTAGATGGAAGCCACTCTAGTCACCACACTCCAGAAGGTATGCAACACTAGCAAGTTTCCTGTATGTTTGAAACTCCAATGTGGTTTTTGTAAGTCTATGCCAGCGTCGCGGCCGTCAATCCGAGGCCAAACGCGGAACAAAAACTTTTAAAACCCGGCGTTAACGTAACCCTAAATCCCAGATCGAACCATTAACCCTAAACTAGTTAACTGTAAAAGGAGTTTAGAGAGGTTATACCGATCGATCCGTGTCCTTCGGTCTTCAACCTCTGTCCAAGCTCGTCGCGGCTTCCTCGATCAGGTTCGGTCTCCGGCCTCCCTCGTCGAAGATGATCCACGACGAGGATTAGTAATACGGGCTCCCGCTTCAATACCGAAGTAACTCGGTCATCCATTTTGCTAGCCAAGATACCAAGATGAAGTAGAGATAGTGTGTGAATACTTTGTCTCATAGGACCCAAGGATTTGGGTTGAGGTGAATGAAGTTGCCAAGTGGTGAAGAAGTGAGCTAAAAAAATTTCGGCCAAGTCAAGAAAGGAAATTGGGCTCTGTGGATTTTTTGGGGTGTGAGGAATTTTGTTATCTCTTGCAAGCAAAGAAAAAGAACCAGCACTTAAAAAGAAGCAGCCACAATAAATATCCTAACTTTGACAAAACCCATTATATGCACAAAATAATATCTCACCCACTCCAATGCATGCACCAAGAAATCCCCACGAATTTCCCAGTGCCAAAAACAACAGCCTCAATCAAGACCCGCGAAATTGGTTCACTGACCATAAAAATTTTAGCACTAGAAAATAGCCAAAAACATTGACTCACATATCAATAAATTAAACATTAATCCAAATATTTAAGTCGAGAAAAGAAATTGGCAACTTCAAAAGTAATCTTTTAACGGATCAAAAGAAAACCCCTCATCCTTATATACATACCTGCATCCGTATTCCGGCTGAATACGAATACAATGAGACGAAAATATTCCAATAATCTAATACTAGTATCCGACTTAAACCAAAGCCTACTAGTATGATCCGTCCAATCATGATCCGTGCACAAGTGCACATATATAATTGAACCCTGCCATAAAACCATACGGCCTTTACAACGTTTCGCCCGAACTAAGGAAACCCTATATGTGGGACTCTAAAGACTCGTCAATATGCTGGCAGTGGGTTTAACCACAAGCACGGCAGTGGCACTAGCTGTACGTAACGGCTGCCCAGGTATTGAGCGAAAAGGAGGCCGACGAGCGAACTCATCCTGAAACCCTACTGAGCCTGACAGTAACAATATCCGTACAGTCCGGTCCATTCCTCTATGAGTATCGTATATCGGGCCTAGGGGGATGGTAAACATCATACCCCCAAAAGCGGTATAAGTCGTGTCGAAGTGTATCCCAGAACACCCTGAGAAACTACTGGAATACCTAACAGTAAATCTCACTTGTCTTGGCCAAGGACTTTGTGTAATGGCTCTCCAAACACAGCGCGATATCAATCCCCAATACCGGGAGAGAATTTCCCCTGCCGATCCGCTCACTGCCTCCATGTGGCTCGGGACTGTACCCAACTAAAACCTGTTTGCACGACTCCTTTGAGCCGTGGTAGGGTAGTAATTAAAGCACAGTGGGAACTCACACGAGACAAATGACAATCTCTGGTCGATAGACTAACCTGTACACATGTCACCAGGGAACTGCTATCTGACAATAGGTATAATACCAACTAGCATGTTCCCGGCGAGTCCATCCGGTGTACTCATAACCCAATGAGCACATGTATACTATCTTAGGTGAACCAACTGACACTAATGGCTTGTAAGACCGGCCACCGCCCCTCTTCGGGATCTCGATCCGTATACACTAGTCTACTCTCGGAGTATCGATGCCCAGTCTCGAAACTCCCATGACTATGGACACTTTAAGGATGTGCTTATAAACCACCCAACTCTCATGTATATGATCGCCATCATATTGCCGGTAGTCAAGCAAGACTTTTATGGGCTCTATCAACATGTAATAGTGATCTGTAGTGTCACCTGAAGCATGTACATGATGATAAAGACAAACCAGATAGCATACTATCATCTCGAGTAAGACTGTCCTACCGGTATAGGTCCTCCCTCAATCATTCCAATTACGTGCCTACGATCCAATAATTGACTTGAGGTCACTATAGCCAACAATCTCCCACTTGCACTTAAAGCTAATTATTTTGATATCGCATACTCACAGCCCGTGTGATACCGAACACCCAACTCCTCTACTAGTCAGTTTCAAAATGCTCGTTTGTAAAACTATTGCGTTCGAGAAATAGCCTCAGTGAGTGGATCCACTCTGATGTTTCTTTCTAGGTCTCTCTTAATCTCAAATTCGCGGAGAAATCCATCTTCCAAAATGAGCAATACCTATATTAGAATATGTCTGGATATCTGATGGTGTTAGTGTATATGCCCTAGAGGCCATTACTGTATCATACTAGTATGTATATTACTTGATGGAAGCTTGGGATATTCACAGTTGTATAGATAATCTTGCTCGAAATAGTAGTATGCTACATGGTTTGTCTCTGCTTTAATGTGTACATGTGTTTCTTTATTATATCACCTATACGCATTGGTAGAGCCCTTAGGATCTTTGCTTGATTACCGGCGTTGTGATGGCGATCACACTCGTGGGGGCTGGTTAATCCACAAGTACATCCTTATGCATGTCCCTAGTCATGGGATTATCGAGACAGGGCATCGATACTCCGGAGTAGACTAGCGTATGCGCTTCTCATCCCAGTGCGGGAGGCGGTCTGTCCCACATCCGTCAGTACGTCGTACTTGAGATAGTATACGGGTGCTCGTTAAATTACGAGTACACTGGATAGGGCTCGTCGGGGACTGTTGGTTGGTATTATACCTATCGTCAGTTAACAGTTCCCAGGTGACATGAGTACAGCTTAGTCCGCTGACTTGACACTGTCACTTCGCCTCAAGTGTGTTCCCACTGTTCTTTGACTACTACCCTACCACGGCTCTACTAAGTCGTGCAAACAGGTAGTAGTTGGGTGCAGTCCCGAAGCACTTGGAGGCAGTGACGATTAGACAGGATTCGTCTCTCCAGGTATTGGGGGTTGACATCGCGTTGTTTCTAGGAGAGCCATTACACATGTAGTCCCTGGCCAGGGCAAGCGAGATATACTGGTAGGTTTCCAGTGTTATCTCAGGGTGTTCTGGGCTACACTCCGACACGACTTGTACCGCTATTAGGGGACTAACGTTTGCCATCCCCCTAGGCCCGCCATGCGATGTATCAGACGAACGGACCGGACTGTATGGAGATTGTCACATACAGGCTCAGTAGGAGTTCGGATGGGTTTACCTCATCGGCCTTCTTGTCGACATCTACCTGGGGACCGTTACGTACAGCTAGTGCCGCTTGCGGTCTGTAGTTAAACCCACTGCCAGCGTAGTGTCGAGTCTTTAGAGTCCCACACAGAGAGTTTCCCTGCACTGAGCAAAACGTGTAGAGGCCGTATGGTTTTACGGCAGGGCTGCGATCACTTACGTGCACTTGTGTGCGTATGCTGTTCGAGCAGGCAATACTAGTGGGCTTTGGTTTAAGCCGGATCCTAGTATTGCACGGATGGATTTGTTTTGTCTTCTGTGCAATCGCATTCTACGGAATGCGGGTGCGGGTGTGTATGCACAGTTTTGAGGAGCCATGAAGGAGGAGGTGCCTCATTAGGGTTGGCAGTTGGTTCGGCCAAAACCGTTATGTGGAAGGCTCATTAAGGTTTTGACAGTTGATTCGGTCAAAACCATTTTGAGGTGGACTCATTAGGGTTTTGGCAATTCGTTCGGTCAAAACCATTATGAGCCGGAGACATTATTTACTAATACTTTTAGTGATAATTATGTGATGGCTAATTGCTTTAACCATTTGACCACCTTGACCACTCTTGACTTTGTTGACCCGTTGACCAAAGTTGACCATTGACCTTCATGAGAGGTCTACACTCTTCTTTGATTTTCTTTTTCATTTTGGATTATGAAAATGGTCATTGGATTATGAAAATGGTCAAATCAATGTAGCATCAACTTTATCATGATAGGATTTGTAATGATGGTGTTTAGTATTATTGTGCAACCATGGTTCATTTTCTTTGGTTAAGTTTTTCATTTTCTCTTTTCTCATTCTCTCTCTTGAAATGAGAAGAAAAGAAATGCTCCATGGTTGCTTGCTCCTCCTTCTTCCTCCTCTTGATTCATCTTTTGATCTCATGTGTTGAGAGAAAAAGATCCCACAAAGACTAACACTTCCATATATCACCTCTACACATCCTAGGGCTTCTTGACTAGCAATCTCGTTGCCCTAGTAGCCTCGGCTCGAGGTGGAGCTCGGTGTAAAACTCTCGGGTAGATCGTCTTCAACTCAAGAAGGCCGCGGAGGTGACCAAAGTCCGGATCAACCCTCGGAGCATGGATGGACAAACGGCGCGGCGGAGTGAAGACCCGAAGGACCGGTATCGTGAGGTATAACTTCTACGGCATAGTAGTTAACACCTCCTTTTGTTTGCTAGTTTCTTGTATAGCAAAATCCGGCTTTTATGGTCCATGTTACCAAGTCTAGAAAAAAATTTGTTTTACCGTTTCCGCAACCCCGAAAGTACCGGGAGAGGTAACGTAGACCTAACAGTAGTATCAGAGCCTAGCTAAACATAAACTAGCAAGTTAGCAAAGTGTTTAGAATATCGATCGGAAAAAAGTCGCAAAACACATCCGGAAAAACCCAAGTTTCTGTCGATTTTTATACGGTTCAAAAATTAATTTAAAATACATGAAAATTCGACTCAGGGTTTTTAAAACCACTACAGAAAACCGAACCACTGAACCGACCAAACCGCCGCGGTTCCGCGGCAAGAACATGCTTCTTGCCGCGGTTCCGCGGCCGATTTGACTCGGTCGTGGACCCGGTTTTCTGCAGTGTTTTTATTTGGTTGGTTTGGGATTTTTAGTACTTGTTGTTTCTGCCCAGATTTTCCAGAGTGCAAATTGATTTTTCGGGTGGTTACAAATCCGTATTTTTGATCGATATTCCGTAGACTTTAGCTGATGGATATTTTCTGTGATGTGATATATGTATTGAACGTCTACTAATCGCTATACGTCGATTAGTGGGGGTTATACATATCTGTGATCTGTAATGCTGATGGTTTGTGTATATGAACTCGTTAGATTGTCGCGGATGAATAGCCGGGGTGGATGTGAGATGAAAGTTTCTTTTTCTTTCATTCATTGTAAAATTTGTAAATTGATGTGATATTATTTGTATGGCCGCACAATCGGGTCGGGGTTGTAGCCGTCATTGTATAATTTCTTTTTACTGTTTTTGCTCCTAGGATAGACCCAAGGAGGGGTGCACAAACTATCGGGTATCTCGAAGTGCCGAGTGGCCTACTCACGGGTTGAGGGAGGTTGCTTCGCTTCGGGTACTTGGCGGGTAGTTTGCCGCACCCGTAGGGGTCTAGGGTGGGGTATTGGCTATTCATCGCGACCGTGTAATCCGCTTTTCGTTGCAGGCTCGAACGAATCGCGGGTTCCTAGTATATCCAAAGTGTTCATCTGTGATCTGGATTGGCTATCATTGCTATATATCTATATATGATATCTATTTAGGTGTTGCTTATGTTTTGCATCCGCGCTAGTCCAGCCCCCGCTCTGTCGTTAGTTAAGTAACCTAACGGGTGATGACGGGGCCCCGTGGAGAATGCGGATGGCATAAGCGTACGCCATATTTTGGTTGTTTTCTGCAATGGTAGGATTAATTGATGGGACGCATTAAATTAATGCAAGAAAATAAACCTAAAAGATGTTGTTGGAACAATTTTCAAAAAGCTGTTATTGCAAGGACGTTCACTTTTGTTTTGCACAGAGGTATTCGGTTATGAATGCCCAGCACCTCAGTCGACGAGGCAAGGGCCGAGATCCCTTCATCGGGAGTGACCCCTTGGACAAAAGTTTGCGTCAGGGTAATAACTTCACTATAGTCGATTATTCTTGCTTTGCATCGACGTATTCAGTTTGGAATATCCTGCACCTCATTCGACGAGGAAAGAGCCGAGATCCCTTCACAGGGAGTGACCTCTTTAGCAAAAGTTTTCGCCACTATATTTTCAAAAAGTGTATCACGTTCCTTCAACGATATCAAGTTCATTACGTTAACGGGTTTTCGCCAAAACCCAGCCGTAGCCCTCCGTCATTTCTTATAAGTTATACTTAGTATTCGTGCTGCGTTTGTTGACTGTGTCAAGATGCAGTGAACGGTAGCTAAGTATTGCTTATCTGCTGGATACAATGTGATTGGTTAGGACAGTCGTGTAACCTTGTTGACTGTGTCAAGGGTTATGCGGGTGGGTTTAATGCAATCAAGATAATGACGGGTTGAACTTGAGTAGGACCCTTTGATTTGTTGACTGTGTCAAGGTCACTTGGGTCCTAGGGGCAAAAATCCACATCGGGAGTTTCTAAAGAAACTGAAACTTGCAGATTTAGAATACCTTCTGGAGTGTGGTGACTAGAGTGGATTCCATCTAGGTCATCGCACAATGATAGTTGGATCCCGATCCCACTGATGAGTTGGATTACTCTCGGGAGATTATTTCACTTAACGATCAATACTATAAACCAAGTAGGTGTCTAGAACGGTGTTAGCGGGGTTACGCCCCCAGGGAAAAGAGGTTATTTAATTAAGGAACTTCGCGAAAGCGTTGGAAAACCTCCCTCGAAGTACCAACACCAGCCTGGCTGAAAGGTTAAGCAAGTATTGTAACGTGCGATTAATCCTGACTAGTTCTTCTTTTAAGGTTTTAGGAAGAATTTGAGGAAACAGTGGGAGCCATCCTAGTTAGATAAACTAATAAACCAATCTAATCTTGCAAGAGCGCACGCTGAGTGTTTCTTTTCTCTCTCTCCAGGTAGCAACCATTTCACGCCCTAATCAAGATAATAAAATGTATCGCTTGACCGATCCGAATTCTTATTCGGGGCTGGGGAACGTTGGTTCGGCTCTAACTTGTGACAACAGTCATAAGTATGAGCAAGGGAAAGAGGATTGTATGGATTCCAAGGATACCCAGTTGAAGAAGAAGCATGGTTTTGCATCTACTTCAGGTGTTCTTGTAATTGAGAACTGCTTTACGGTCAGCCCTACCTCCTGGGTACTTGATACCGGATCAGGATCTCATATCTGCAATTTATTGCAGGGACTGAGAAAAAGTAGGAACGTTGCACCTGGTGATATGTCGCTCAGAGTAGCGAACGGAGCACAAGTAAATGCTGCAGCCGTCGGTGAATATCACCTAGTATTGCCAAATGGCAAGACTATGATTTTGAACGATTGCTACTATGTACCTTCCATGGTTTGCAACATAATATCAGTTTCTTTACTCGATAAAGATGGATATAACTTTGTTCTTGATAGAAATATCATGAAAATCTACCTTCATAAGGTAATGGTTGCAGAAGGTACACTGTGTAATGGTATCTACGTTCTAAATCAGAATACAGTTCTCAATATACAAAACACACGCAAGAGGAAGAATTCAGATACGAATGAATCCTACTTGTGGCATTGTAGACTTGGTCATATCGGAGAGAAAAGACTGAGTAAGTTGCATAAAGATGGACTCTTGGATACGTTCGAGTTTTCATCTTATGAAACTTGTCAGTCTTGTCTCAAAGGAAAGATGACAAAATCTCCGTTCACCGGACATGGAGAAAGGGCAGCAGAGCTCTTAGGACTCATACACAGTGATGTATGTGGTCCGATGTCTATACATGCAAGGGGTGGGTTCTCGTACTTCATCACATTCACTGACGATCTCTCTAGGTTCGGATATGTGTATCTGATGAAACACAAATCTGAAGCTTTTGAGAAATTCAAGGAATTCAGAAACGAAGTAGAGAACCAGACTGGCAAAAGTATCAAGATCCTCCGGTCTGATAAAGGAGGGGAGTACTTAAGCACGGAATTCCTAGATTACTTAAAATAGAATGGTATTCTCTCTCAGCTTACTCCTCCTTATCCACCACAGCACAACGGTGTATCGGAGCGGAGGAATCGTACCCTATTGGATATGGTTCGCTCTATGATAAGTAGTGCCGAGTTGCCTCTTTCATTCTGGGGATATGCACTTCAAACTGCAGCGCATCTATTGAATCAAGTTCCATCCAAATCTGTGCCTAAGACTCCGTATGAAATATGTAATGGTAAGAGTTTGTATCTTAAACGTATTAATATTTAGGGTTTCCCAGCTTATGTCAAAAAGCAGAACCTAGACAAATTTGAGGCACGGGTAGTTTTATGTAAGTTTGTGGGATACCCAAAAGATTCAAATGGGCATCCATTCTACCATGCAGAGGAACAGAAGATAATTGTTTCCAGGAATGCCACATTTTTGGAAAAAGAATTTCTTGTTAAAAATATAAATGGCAGCACGGTAGAACTGGATGAAATTCCAGAAACACGAACTTTAACTAAAGATTTGGAGGAACTGCTAGATTCAGTTACACCCAACGAACCACAGCCACTCCGCAGATCTGGTAGGATTTCTCATCCGCCCGAGAGATACTACGGTTTTCTCATAGACGGGGATCGAGAGGATTGCATCTTGGAAGAAGATGACCCTACCAGTTTCAGGCAGACCATTATCAGTAGGGACTTTGATAAGTGGCCGGAAGCAATGCAATCCGAAATGGAGTCCATGTACACCAATAAAGTGTGGACCTTGAATATTGCTCCACCTGGGGTAAAACCCGTTGGATGCAAATGGATCTACAAAAGGAAACTTGGTGTGGATGGGCAGGTGGAGACCTATAAGGCTAGACTCGTTGCAAAAGGTTTTCGTCAAAGACCTGGTTTGGACTATGATGAAACCTTTTCTTCAGTGGCTATGCTGAAATCCATTCGGATCCTACTTGCCATTGCTGCCTTCCATGACTATGAAATCTGGCAGATGGACATTAAAACGGCTTTTCTAAATGGCTATTTGGAAGAGTGCGTTTACATGGATCAGCCAGAAGGTTTTGTAGACAGTGGGAGCAGCGGGAAGGTGTGCAAGTTGCTTAAATCCATTTATGGATTAAAGCAGGCATCGCGGAGCTGGAACATCTATTTTGATGAGGCAATCAAGAAATTTGATTTCATCAAGAACGAAGATGAACCTTGTGTCTATAAGAAAATTGTAGGACGAACTGTCGTGTTCCTAGTCATGTACGTGGACGACATTCTTTTGATAGGAAATGACATTCCTATGCTATAATCGGTCAAGCTATTTTTGTCACAACGGTTCTCTATGAAGGACCTGGGTGATGCCTCGTACATTCTGGGGATCAAGATCTATAGAGATAGATCCAAGAGACTATTGGGACTTTCGCAGTCCAGGTACATAGAGACCGTACTAAAGAGATTTAGTATGGAGGATTCCAAGCGCGGTAACATACCCGCATTGCACGGAATTACCCTCTCCAAGAAGATGTCTCCTAAGACTGACGAGGAGAGGGTTCGCATGAGCGCTATACCCTACGCTTCGGCGGTAGGATCTATAATGTATGCGATGCTATGTACAAGACCAGATGTAGCTTACGCGCTGAGCGTGGTGAGCCGGTATCAGTCAGACCCAGGTGAGGACCACTGGACAGCAGTGAAGAACATTGTCAAGTACCTGAGAAGGACTAAGGAGATGTTCCTAGTTTACGGTAATGGAGACCTCAGGGTCGAGTCCTTTACCGATTCAAGCTTCCAGAGTGACAAAGATGACAGCAAGTCTGTCTCGGGTTTTGTGTTTACCCTCAACGGAGGGGCGGTATGTTGGAGGAGTTCCAAACAGGATACCATCGCAGACTCGACGATGGAGGCTGAATTCATTGACGCAAGCGATGCCGCAAAAGAGGCGGTCTGGATGAAGAAGTTAATTAGTGAACTTCAGGTGGTTCCGTCCATTGTTGACCCAATACCTTTGTATTGCGATAACAATGGGGCTATAGCTTTAGCGAAGGAACCAAGGTCCCATCAGAAATCCAGACACATCTTAAAGCGGTATCACCTGATCAGGGAGATCATTGATCGCCAGGAGATCGAGGTACGGAGAGTGGACACAAAAGACAACACGGCGAATCCATTCACGAAGGCCTTACCCCAGACTCAGTTCAAGCGGCTGATCGAGATGATAGGTCTTCGATACGCCAGTACATGGCCTTAGTGCAAGTGGGAGATTGTTAGTGTATATGCCCTTGAGGCCATTACTGTATCATACTAGTATGTATATTACTTGATGGAAGCTTGGGATATTCACAGTTGTATAGACAATCTTGCTCGAAATAGTAGTATGCTACTTGGTTTGTCTCTGCTTTAATGTGTACATGTGTTTCTTTATTATATCACCTATACGCATTAGTAGAGCCCTTAGGATCTTTGCTTGATTACCGGCCTTGTGATGGCGATCACACTCGTGGGGGCTAGGTAATCCACAAGCACATCCTTATGCATGTCCCTAGTCATGGGATTATCGAGACAGGGCATCGATACTCCGGAGTAGACTAGCGTATGCGCTTCTCATCCCAGTGCGGGAGGCGGTCTGTCCCACAACCGTCAGTACGTCGTACTTGAGATAGTATACGGGCGCTCGTTAGGTTACGAGTACACTGGACAGGACTCGTCGGGGACTGTTGGTTGGTATTATACCTATCGTCAGTTAACAGTTCCCAGGTGACATGAGTACAGCTTAGTCCGCTGACTTGACACTGTCACTTCGCCTCAAGTGTGTTCCCACTGTTCTTTGACTACTCCCCTACCATGGCTCTACTGAGTCGTGCAAACAGGTAGTAGTTGGGTGCAGTCCCGAAGCACTTGGAGGAAGTGACGGTTAGACAAGATTCGTCTCTCCCGGTATTGGGGGTTGACATCGTGCTGTGTCTAGAAGAGCCATTACACATGTAGTCCCTGGCCAGGGCAAGCGAGATATACTGGTAGGTTTCCAGTGTTATCTCAGGGTGTTCTGGGCTACACTCCGACATGACTTGTACCGCTATTAGGGGACTGACGTTCGCCACCCCCTAGGCCCGCCATGCGATGTATCAGACGAACAGACCGGACAGTACGGAGATTGTCACATACAGGCTCAGTAGGAGTTCAGATGGATTTACCTCATCGGCCTTCTTGTCGACATCTACCTGGGGACCGTTACGTACAACTAGCGCCGCTTGCGGTCTGTGGTTAAACCCACTGCCAGCGTAGTGTCGAGTCTTTAGAGTCCCACACAGAGAGTTTCCCTGCACTGAGCAAAACGTGTAGAGGCCGTATGGTTTTACGGCAGGGCTGCGATCACTTACGTGCACTTGTGTGCGTATGCTGTTCGGGCAGGCAATACTAGTGGGCTTTGGTTTAAGTCGGATCCTAGTATTGCACAGATGGATTTGTTTTGTCTTCTGTGCATTCGCATTCTACGGAATGCGGGTGCGGGTGTGTATGCACAGTTTTGAGGAGCCATGAAGGAGGAGGTGCCTCATTAGGGTTTTGGCAGTTGGTTCGGCCAAAACCGTTATGTGGCAGGCTCATTAGGATTTTGACAGTTGATTCGTTCAAAACCATTTTGAGGTGGACTCATTAGGGTTTTGGCAATTCGTTCGGTCAAAACCATTATGAGCCGGAGACATTATTTACTAATCCTTTTAGTGATAATTATGTGATGGCTAATTGCTTTGACCATTTGACCACCTTGACCACTCTTGACTTTGTTGACCCATTGACCAAAGTTGACCATTGACCTTCATGAGAGGTCTACACTCTTCTTTGGTTTTCTTTTTCATTTTGGATTATGAAAATGGTCATTGGATTATGAAAATGGTCAAATCAATGTAGCATCAACTTTATCATGATAGGATTTGTAATGATGGTGTTTAGTATTATTGTGCAACCATGGTTCATTTTCTTTGGTTAAGTTTTTCATTTTCTCTTTTCTCATTCTCTCTCTTGAAATGAGAAGAAAAGAAATGCTCCATGATTGCTTGCTCCTCATTCTTCCTCCCCTTGATTCATCTTTTGATCTCATGTGTTGAGAGAAAAAGATCCCACAAAGACTAACACTTCCATATATCTCCTCTACACATCCTAGGGCTTCTTGAATAGCAATCTCGTTGCTCTAGTAGCCTCGGCTCGAGGTGGAGCTCTGTGTACAACTCTCGGGTGGATCGTCTTCGACTCAAGAAGGCCGCGGAGGTGACCAAAGTCCGGATCAACCCTCGGAGCATGGATGGACAAACGGCGCAGCGGAGTGAAGACCCGAAGGACCGGTATCGTGAGGTATAACTTCTACGGCATAGTAGTTAACACCTCCTTTTGTTTGCTAGTTTCTTGTTTAGCAAAGATCCGGCTTTTATGGTCCATGTTACCAAGTCTAGAAAAAATTTTGTTTTACCGTTTCCTCAACCCCGAAAGTACCCGGAGAGGTAACGTGGACCTAACAGATGGGACCCAGTTCACAAATGAACTCCAAATCCAGCAAACTGACTGTATCGTTAACTGAATTTAATCAGTATCCTGTGCCACGCCTCCCTCAGTATCCGCTTGGACCACCTGTCCAAACTACTACCCCTCGTCAGAGGGAAAACTATAACTCTGACAGTCACTCTGTCATCCATGTCACCTAGGAAGCCTGGAATGATAATCGTCTCACGAAGGAGGCTGCCGTTATCAAATCCCTAGAACATCCACCTATGTTCATAAACTGCTTCCGAACGTTTCTCCAGGATTAGATCAATATATAAACTTATTGCATCTTGTGCAAAAACAATATCTGGTGTGGTACTTGACATCTCATGATTGAATCAATTGCCTAAGAAAGTGATATGCCAATCATGCACATCCCTCTCCCCTTTAGTCTGTAAGACACCTTTAGAGAGGGTGACTCCATCACCTTCAGGTACACCACCATGCCAGGAGTCGTCCATTGTAAAACACCTTTAGAATACTGTCTAAGTACCCAGATTGAGAAACTGCCCAAATCTAGATCTAAAACCATGCATCTAGTAACCTGAATGCCTGATATAATATCCAAATCCTATGTGGAGAAATCACTGTATGACAACCATAGTATAACGTATTGTAGTATAGGAATTTCACTTCCTACAACGTGTATGTCATACAAATACCAGGACATACCACCCTACTACCTTCTTAATAGATCCATCTCCTATTCTGATGAAGCCAAGCCTATGACTGTCACATCAAAAACAGATGATCTATCTCCGCTACATCTGCTTTAGTCTATAAATAGACACAAGCAACTTGTCCACTACGCTTCTGCTGCTCCTACTTACCACAACAACCCTCTGGCAGAGTCATATACACGTGCACTTCTAAAGCTAGTTTAGAATGATGTTATACTCATCTTCCTACCGGGTCTCATAGTCTGGAACAAAAATAGTGTCAAGTTTGGGTAAACAAGAACCTCCCTGTCGCCGTCCTTGAGGGTACCGGAGTACCTCTCGGGTGCCTGAGGTTACCCACCATATCTGCGGAGTGGCTAATGGAATGTCAAACCCCATTGAATTTTTAGGTTCTATTAAATTTTCAGTAATCGTTTGTGGTTCTGAAATCTCTTCCAGTTCTACTATACTCCCACTACTGTTTTCAGAAAAAATCTATTTTACTAAAACTGTGGCGAGTCAAGAACAATATCACTATTGATCTTCCAGATGGTAGAAAGTCAACCCTCGTCATAGTCCGGAATAACCCACAAACTGCCATTACAGAAACGTGCCTTGAGTATGTCCAGAGTCCTGGTTTTAAGCATAAGTCGGACAACTCCATATACCTTAACATCATATGAACGATTCTATATACAATATAGAAACAAAGGCACTGATTTAATTGGAACCAGATTCAAATCATATAGCTGTCTCCAGTGCATGTCAACTAAATATAGAGAGGCCGATCAGCATTACACAACTTAGGAGTGCATCCAAATATGAGTAACCTGAAAGAGAAGCAAGTTCTCAAAACCATTACTATCAACTGAAATCCAAACACAAGTATATACATCTTCGATCACCTTGAAGAATCCTGATACTTGCAAGACCTGGTTCTCTGCTTTATTCTTGTACCTATAACTTCTCAAAACTTAGACTTTGTATTTCTACGAAACACTTGTCTAAACCTGGAGAAGTCACAAGTAAACAGAATATAGAACGAGTACCAACCCCTTGGTCCTAATGGACACTGGACAACATACAATACTTTGTATAAGTCCCCTGAGTTGAATAACTCAAACCCTGTGCGTCGCAGGTTGAAAGCTGTACTATGGTTATGAATAATTACACCGATGTTTAATGCTCCTTACCTAACCATCAACTGATATACGTAAATGTCATGGACATAATTTCAAAAGGTTATATCTCACTTTATAAAATAAACGTACAGCTATATCAGTTTGAAATTGGTGCATAACAACGGATATTCAAAACCAAATATTTACCGTCAGGCGAAACCCCAGGTGATTTCCTCAAATATCACCAATTACAACGAATCCCGATATAATGAGGATGATCACCTAATTCCTAATAACTTACTCCCACTCATCATCTGTAAAACCATACAGATGTGAGAATCAAACCTGGTAAATACATACCCTGGAGTAAGGATCTAATTGGGAAATCAGTTTTCAATTAACAATGCATAAAGAAACTGAAACATGAAAATGTTTCGAAAGGGTAACCGGCTATTCCTAGTAATGCCTCTTCCATAATTCGGATTTATAATTGTAACCGTATATACGCGGTTTGTTCGTGAATGATAGCAGTCGCATTTTACTTTGCCCTCTTTCTAATCCCTTTATTTGTCTTTACTTATTATTTTCTATACACCACACTTAGGCTAATTAGTTTTCTTCCTTCCCCACCTTTCGGCACCTGCCTATGGTTTGGAAGAAGACTATCCAATAAGCGTAATAGGTGTACTCTCTCCTAATCCTAGGATCCCTCGCAACCTGAGAGAAGGTAAAAGGAAAAGACAACTGAATAGTCCTATTCATTTTCTCCAGAATCGGAAACCATCCTCGAATCTGAAACAAGTTTCTTCGAGTTTGTATGTAACTATACGAGGGTCATATCCAATAACTGTCGATCTTCGTAGTGATACGGAATGTTCCGGAGAAAAGCAAAGGGGAAAAGTAGGAGTGGCAATGAAGTATGCAACTTTGACAATCCAAAAGCCAGTGTTTCAAGAAAGTTCGGTTAACTTGGTTACTGAGTTATAGTCTAGGGTCGGGACATGGTCGCTGCCAAAGAGAGAGAGAAAAGAAACACTCTGCGTGCACTCTAACATAGATTAGAATGGTTAATCACTTGATCTAATCAGGATGTCTCCCAGTGTATCCTCAAATTCTCCTCCAAACCTCAAAGAAGAATTAGTCGGGATCATCTAAAATCACCCGATGAGTAAACCAACTCATCAGCGGGTATTGGGATCCAACTATCATCGCATGATAACCTGATAGAATCCACTCACGTTATCACACTCCAGAAGATATGCTCATGCCTGGCAAGTTTCCTGTATGTTTGAAACTCCCGATGTGATTTCTACCCCATGTTCTTATGACCTTGACTAAGGCCAACAAATCATAAGTCACATGTCAAGTTCTACCTGTCATTTTCCAGGTTAATTTGAACCCACCCGTACTCGCCCTTGACTAGGGCTAACAAGGTTGTATGAATGTCCTAAACCAACGCATCTATCTATGCAACAGAAAGTAACAAGTAGCTACCATACACTATGCCTTAACTTAGGCCAACAAACATAGCATGAATACTAAATGCAACCCATCTGAAATGACGGAGGGTTACGAATGGTTTTTGGCGAAAAACCCTTAAAGTAATGAACTTGATATCGTTGAAGGAACCGGGTAGCTTTTTATAAATATATAGTGGCGAAAACCTTTGCTAAAGTGGTCACTCCTGGCGAAGGGATATCGGCTCTTTCCCCATAGAATGAGGTGCAGGATATTCCAAACTGAATACCGCGCTGCAAAGCAAAAAGTAATCGACTATAGTGAAGTTATTATCCTGATGCAAACTTCTGCCCAAGGGGTCACTCCCGATGAAGGGATCTCGGCCTTTGCCTCGTCGAATGAGGTGTTGGATATTCATAACCGAATACCACTGTGCAAAACAAAAGGGAACGTCCTTGCAATAACAGCTTTTTGAAAATTGTTCCAACAACATCGAAAAGGTCTGTTTTCCTTGCATTGATCCGAATCAACGCAATCCTATCAATTAATCACACCACAAAAGAACAAAAATATGATGTACGTATATGCCATCATCATTCGCCACTGGGTCCCGTCATCACCCGTTGGGTTACTTAACTAACGACAGGGTGGGGACTGGACTAGTGCGGGTGTAAAACATATACAACATCTACTAGTATATATATAACAATATATAATAATCGCTCCAGGCGTGATAAATGCAACATCACAGAAAAGTAATAAGCATCACAGAACAATACAGATAATCTGGGAGCCCCAGGTTTTCTTTGAGCCGCAAGTGAAACCCGACGTTCCCCTAGTCGTGTGGATAGCCTGTGCAATGAAAACCTAGACCCCTACAAGCGCGGCAAGTTACCCGCCAAAACCAGAAGCGAGGCATCGGCCTTCAGCAAAGTGAATGGGCCACCCAGCACTTTATGGAATCCGGTAACTTGGGCACCCCTTCTTGGGTCAACCTGTACTCCCTACGAGTGCGAGGAATAGCCCGCCAATTCTAGAGTGAGGCCCCCTCCTTCTCAACGCCATGAGATGCGGACTCGTTGCCCTCCAGAACCCGGCTATCCGTGCACTCCATCACGGGGCAATCCTAGTATAGAAAAGAAAAATATGTACAACGGTAACATCGACCTCAACCCGGTCGTGCCCTAAAAGAAATAATATACAAATATGCAGTAACGGCAGTCCACATGTCGGACGCTCACCCCGCGATATCAAATGTACAAATAAAACTAAATTGTACTAACATTGCAGCCAAGATATCCACCACGACAATCCGCAACAAACACAGCACAATACAGAACATCAACGTGAAAGTCATGTTCGCAAACCCGTCTAAAAGAACTATAGCAATTAGACAAGTTGTACCGCTCTAATGACATTCACGGTCGCAGATAGTAATGTAAGTACTGTAAAACTTTAAAAAATGTTATAAATATCGACTTCGAAATAACCCCGAATAGCCCAGATAACTAGATAAAATCATATCCAAACTGGGCTAAACTAACAATACCACTGAACCAATATTCCATAGACTAGACGACACTGCAAATTTCAAACCCAGATCCCTAAAAGCGGTCGGCCAGCTCGGAAAATTGTGCATTGTGCTCGGGTCAATTTTTGTGAAATGGGCTCGTATTTGGGGTGCAGGCTAGTGGTCACCTAAGTAGTCTTCTGCAGTTACTAAAATAATATTTGAAGACTCGGAAAAATTGACAGAGAATGGAATACTAGTTGGTATTGATTTGGAGTTGTTTCGGTTTCGATAGTTTAACATTGTCGAAACAACTATTATGCGGTTAATAGGTTGGCTCTAATACCATGTAAGTCTACGCCAGCGCCGCGGCCTTCAATCCGAGGCCAAACGCGGAAAAAAAACTTTTAAAACCTGGCGCTAACGTAACCCTAAATCCAGGATCGAACCATTAACCCTATAATAGTTACTGTAAAAGGGGTTTAGAGAGGTTATACCGATCAATCCTTGTCTTTCGGTCTTCAACCTCTGTCCAAGCTCGTCGCGGCTTCCTCAATCAGGTTCGGTCTGCGGTCTCCCTCGTCGAAGACAATCCACGTCGAGGATTAGTAATACGGGCTCCCGCTTCAAAACCAAAGCAACTCGAGCATCCATTTTGCTAGCCTAGATACCCAAGATGAAGTAGAGATAGTGTGTGAATACTTTGTCTCATAGCACCCAAGAATTTGGGTGGAGGTGAATGAAGTTGCCAAGTGGTGAAGAAGTGAGCTAAAAAAATTTCAACCAAGTCAAGAAAGGAAATTGGGCTCTATGGATTTTTTTGGGTGTGAGGAATTTTGTGATCTCTTGCAAGCAAAGAAAAGGAACCGGCACTTAAAAAGAAGCAGCCACACTAAATATCCTAACTTTGACAAAACCCATTAAATGCACAAAATAATATCTCACCCACTCCAATGCATGCACCAAGAAATCCCCACGAATTTCCCAGTGCCAAAAACAACAGCCTCAATCAAGACCCACGAAATTGGTTCACTGCCCATGAAAATTTCAGCACTAGAAAATGGCCAAGAAAAATGACTCACATATCAATAAATTAAACATTAATCCAAATGCTTAAGTCGAGAAAAGAAATTGGCATCTTCAAAAGTAATCTTGTAACGGATCACAAGAAAACCCCCCATCCGTATATACAAACATACATCCGTATTCCGACTGAATACGAATACAACGAGAAGAAAATATGCCAACAATCTAATACTAGTATCCGGTTTAAACCAAAGCCCACTAGTATGATCCGTCCAATCATGATCCATGCATAAGTGCACGTATATGATTGAACCCTGCCATAAAACCATATGGCCTCTACAACGTTTCGCCCGAACTAGGGAAACCCTCTATGTGGGACTCTAAAGACTCGTCAATAGGCTGGCAGTGGGTTTAACCACAAGCACGTCTGTAGCACTAGCTGTACGTAACGGCTGCCCAGGTATTGAGCGAATAGGAGGCCGACGAGCAAACTCATTCTGAAACCCTACTGAGACTGATAGTGATAATATCCGTACAGTCCGGTCCATTCGTCTATGAGTATCTCATAACGGGCCTAGGGGAATGGTAAACTTCAGACCCCTAATAGCGGTATAAGTCGTGTCGGAGTGTATCCCAGAACAACCTGAGAAACTACTGGAATACCTACCATTAAATCTCACTTGCCTTGACCAAGGACTTTGTGTAATGGCTCTCCAAACACAACGCGATATCAACCCCCAATACCGGGAGAGATGAATCCCCTGCCGATCCGCTCACTGCCTCCATATGGCTCGGGACTGTACCCAACTAAAATCTTTTTGCACAACTCCTTTGAGCCGTGGTAGGGTAGTAATCAAAGCACAGTAGAAACTCACACGAGACAAATGACGATCTCAAGTCGATAGACTAACCTGTACACATGTCACCATGGAACTGCTATCTAATAATAGGTATAATACCAACTAGCCTGTTCCCGGTGAGTCCGTCCAGTGTACTCATAACCCAATGAGCACCTTCATACTATCTTAGGTGAACCAACTGTGTAACAAACCTAAACTTTTTGTACAACTTTCTGTAAAAAAAATTCAAAAATCCAGAAAGGGGTACTTTTGCCTGAGCACAAGTTATAAGTTTATTTTGCTTTTTAATAGCAAGAAGGAGTTTGTATCTCATTGGTAAGACCTTGCACCGGTGAACCAAGCCACCAGAGTTCAAATCTCATCACCCACATTACTTTTAATATTGTTTTCTTTTAAATTTTTAGAAGTCTAAGGGTTTACACGTGCATAACTCGTAAAAACCCCACTACACATATAAAACAAACTGACTCAGGGACTACACTGTTTCCTGATTTAAAATCAGGAAAGCTTCTCGGAAAAGCTTCAGAAGAGGGTCACGTGCTCCCACGTGACCAGGGTCACGTGTAGACATGTGACATTTAAATGCAAGCGTCAAAGGCACACCGATTCCCTGATTAAACCAAAGAAAAGGCTCCAGATGAGGGTCACGTGCTCACACGTGACCAGGGGTCACGTGGTGGCACGTGACGGCTAAGCAGCAGAAGAAGGCAGAGTGCAAAAGAAGAAAAAGGCTCGTTACAAGGGGGTCACGTGCCCACACGTGACCATGGGTCACGTGGTCACACGTGACCGGCTTTCAAAGCCCATTTTGCTAACAGAATTAAATTCTGAAAGAGATTCAAATCTTTCCAAAGGAAAGCGATTATCTGGAGCAGATCGAATTAAAGATTCAGAGGTGATTAAATATCATCTATCTATGGGAAAATCTCGAGTTTGGAAAGATTTCTCCTTTAAATCTGACCGAAATAACAAAGGAGAATCCCTGGATTTGAAATCCAATGGTGAATAAAATTCACCTAATAATCCGAAGGTCAAAAACGAATGATGGATGCAAATCAAATCTCTTAATGAAGATTCATCAAAAACTAATTGATTCGGCTGCTTCTCCTATAAATAGGAGCCAAGAGACACAAAAAAGGAGACATATACACAGAGGGAGAAAATAAGGAGAGAGCCTTGATAGTTTGAGGAATTTGAAGCTTCTGCAAAAGAAAACCCTAGGTAAGAAAGGGAAGGCTTTTTGAAAGAAGGAGAATTTAATTCTCAACAGAGTTTAACTCTGATAATATAAAACAGAAGAAAACATTTCTTCTCTCTTTGATAGAGGATCTGCAAAGTGCACATCTCCCCTTTAGGTTGAGAATTTAATTCTCAATGGGTTGAGATCCTGCCATGCAGATCCAAAACATAGAGAGGGAATGGAAGCACGGGAATTTAATTCTCACGGAACTATAGGAATTTAATTCCTTTAAAATAAAATTAGGGCTAGACCCTGTGTCATGGGAATTTAATTCCTTCAGAACAAAAAAGAAACCAGGGTTTAACCCTAATTAAGAACCTAGTTCTGTTGGAACAGCGGAGATTTAATTCCCTTGATCATAATTTAACAGAGAATGGGAATTTAATTCCTTAAAAGCTTTTATTAGGGTTTAACCCTATTCAGTTCTTCACATATACGAGGAATTTAATTCCTACAGAAGATTCAGAGTTCAACTCTACTCCAGCATTTAAGTCTTCAAAAGGAAGTAGGAATTCAATTCCTCTGAAATTTAAAGCTCGAGGAATTTAATTCCTGAAAAAAGGATCAACAGATTCTCTAAACAACATACATAGAGGCAGGGTCACGTGTCACCACGTGACCCCCCCAAGAGATCTACAGAAAGCCCCTTTGAGGTAGTGCCCCATGTGACCCACGTGACCCTCGGCAGAAGCTCTAACATATAAGCGTTTGAATGCCCATCACGTGATGGCACGTGATGCTCTGAAAGATACAGTAATCTCAGCAGAATAAATGAAGGGAGGGCGCTCTCACGTGTCGCCACGTGACCCCTCTTGCTTTAGTGTTTAACACTAAGTTGGAACTCCTGAATCCAGTGTTAAAACACTGTTGGGCCGTAGTGTTCAACACTAATCAAAGAACTTTATTTGCAGTGTTCAACACTGACTACCTTAGTGTTTAACATTAATTTGAGAGCTCTGTTGCCGATGTTTGATACTGATCTGTTTTAGTGTTTAACACTAATTTGAAAGCCTTGTTGCTGGTGTTTAACACCAATTATCTTTTAGTGTTAAACACTAACTTGTCAACCTCATTTCCAGTGTTCAACACTGATTGCTCTGTAGTGTTTAACACTAGGCTTTGGCCCAATTGGCTAAAGGGATAGAGGCAAAGCCTCTCCCTCAATGGACCAACAAGAAGTCAAGATTCCAGACATGATAGGACTTAGCCCAAGCTGGCCATAAGTCCTCAATTCGTAATTAACTGGGCCAATGGGCTCATAATATAATTAATGGGTCTTGATCCCAAATTGGGCCAAGGACTATTTAATCCATCCTGGTTCTAGGGTACATCTCTTCACTCCTTTGATACTTGGCATTGAAATCCCTCAATGTCTTCAAAGAGGTGACGGGTCCCGATGACCACCCATGATATGGACTGTGGGGTCCTTAAACCCATGTCTAATGCAAAATTCCTGGTCATGTGGAACGCGGATAACGTCACTCTTTGACCCCGCGGAAAACGCCTAGAGCGGAGCCTGGTCCTCGCCGAGCACGGCAGTGAACCCGTGTGAAGCATCTAGTGCAAAATTCCTGGTCACGTGGAACACGGATAACGTCACTCTTTGACCCCGCGGAAAACGCCCAGAGCGGAGCCTGGTCTTCGCCAAGCATGGCAGTGAACCCGTGTGAAGCATCCAGAGCATATACCGGACTGTGGAGTCCTTAAACCCATGGACTACGACGTCCTTAACCTTGACCGAGATGTCTTAAAACTAACCATGGACCGAAATGTCCTTAAACTACCCATGGACCGCAATGTCCTTAAACTACCCATGGACCGCAATGTCCTTAGACTAGAACAACAGAGCCCCGCATGCTCTTTTGTCGGATCTAAACGGTCCCGTTTAAGTTGATCTTAGCCTCAAAGATGGTTAACGTATCCTTAAAACCTTTAAACAGACTGGACTACCAATCCCCCCAATTAACACTGGCTCGAGGGTACATCTCTGAACTCCTCTGACATCTGTCGTTGTAATCCTTCAACGTCGTCAGAGAGGTGACGGGTCCCGACGACCATACATGCAATTGACCACCATGTCCCTAAACTGGAACAATGGAGCCCAAACGCTCTTTTGTCGGATCTAAACGATCCTGTTAAGTTGATCTTAGTCTCAAATCGGACTAACGTATCCTTAACAAACGTTTAAGTTGATCTTAGCCTCAAGTACGGCTGACGTATCCTCAAACCAAACCCCAAACCCAAATCTAAGATAAACACGGATTTGGACTAGTCCACGCCCTACG
This sequence comes from Agapanthus africanus, assembly GCA_030015575.1. NCBI lineage: Eukaryota > Viridiplantae > Streptophyta > Magnoliopsida > Asparagales > Amaryllidaceae > Agapanthus > Agapanthus africanus. The sequence goes on from JASDDO010000031.1 coordinate 107,963,466, forward strand.
GGCGACGACATAACTCAGTCTCCGTAAACAATCCACGGGCAATAAAACACGAAACAAACACACACGACACGAAGTGACCAGCTGGAGAAGGAGAAAGTTGTTACCGCGATGCGGTAGCGTAATTAACTGCAGGGGCTTGCGCCTGCAGGGAAGAGCGTCCCCACAATCAAAAAAACCCCTCAAACGAGGGGGAATCTGACGAAGTCTGCTACATCGGACGCATCCGTTTAAACCTTCGATACATGGTGCCATAAATCAACTTGGCATCTTCGGAGAGGTGAACGGATAGCACCAATTAGCATCTGCCCCGAATCTCAGTGCCAAGACATCGCAGTCTTGCGCGCCGCCTTTCGGAGGGGAACAGATTCTGGCACGCCCGGTGGGACCTTTTCCTCTTTCCACTCCACACTTCGTGTGTCGTGATTCGCGAACCAATCGCGGTTCGCTAATGGTTGCCCTTGGGTTTCAAGATACTAAGAATTGGCGTCTTGCTTATTGCAGAAAGCAAAGGATCGATGGCTTCTACTTCTGCGAAATCCTCCAACTGCTCAGACTGCAATTGCGGCCAACGCTTTACCTCGCCAGGAGGTATAGCCTATGGACCCCAAGCTGCTTCGTTGTTCACAATGCCGGTGGACCAAGTGACTCAAGCCACTACCGGATTGTTCTTCGGGACTATACTCCCATCATCAAGCTTCGCGGCGCTGGTACTGACAAAGGAAGCTCTCAAGAAGTCGGTCTTTGATCGTCTTACCCCTGCCGCGGCTCCTCTCAACGAGTCGCCCAACGTCAACGCCTCGGTCTTCTCTAGATTGGGCCAGAAATCCTGCGAACTCATCATAGGGCCTACAATCTCAGAGGAGGCTGCTTCTAAGAAAGTGGCCGCTCCTGCCCCCGAAATCGCCAAGGCGGCTTCTCCGGCCAAAAAGTCGGTCTTTACAAGATTGACGGCTTCAGCTCCCGCTCTTGCTACCCAAAGGACATCGGTCTTTGATAGGCTAACACCAACAGCGACCCCCCACCCACACAGGGGGCAAGACGAAGCTATTCTCACCGCTGAGCCAACGCCGTCCGCTCGGCACGCTCGACGCCGCCATTGGCGCCGAGTAAGGAAGGCTGGGGGCAACTCCCCCTCGGGGCTAACTCCACCAACCCCGATGGCAGAAGTTAATGCTTCTGTTCCAACTGGGAACAGCTTCGAGATGCTAAATAAGGTGCGAAGGAATTCTCCTACTGCAGTGCTAAAAAGGTCTCCTCCCCCATTAAAAAAGGTTGTGGAAATAAAATCAAAACAGCCCCGATCCCCTCAACGGCTGTCTTCCAAAATCTATAAGGTTTGGCGGCAAGACCGAGACTCGATCATCGATCCAAACTTCTCCCGCCAGCACAAGAAACTGAAAATCCAACCGGAAGCTGGTCACCAGGCTAAACCCCAAAAGGCTGTCTGGACACCCACCTCAACAGCCCCCTCAACCTCCATTGCTCATAAAAGGAGGAGGCCAGAGAAGATCCCTCAGCATGCAACGACGGCTAAAAGCACTGAGCCCAGACGCCCTGAGTCTAGGGGCATGGTGGTGCACACTGTTTACATGGCCTCTGGAAAGGAGGAAAGCCATGCTTCGACGGATCACCGACCGCTCACCCGATCCGTAACGAAATCCCAGGAGCAGCAACAAAAGCTTCAGGAAATGATGAATGCTATGGCCGCACTTACCGGGCCAAAAGAAAGCCCAGAAACATCCTCAGACGCGCGCCAAGAAGAAGAAACCGACGCTGAATTCCTTCGCCGGATACTGGAGAAAAAGGACAAAGAGGCTGCTGAACAAGCGGAAAACATACAACGTATGGGCCTTCTCTTCCAAGATATGATAGGAATGATGATCCAGCAGGACCCACCCGCCGAGGATCCCCCAATCATTCTCGAGGACGACCGAGGAGAAACGTCAAATCCACCACCAGCCCTCTCAACGGCCAAGGAGGAGGCAATCTCTAAGGCTGACTTGGCTGACTACATAGCCCAGCAAATCCGGGTCCATCATGCGACTGAGGCAGCTGGTCAAGTCGTGAAAACGGGGCGGCCTATTCCAAGCTGGTACGACCAAATCAAATACCCGCAAGGCTATACGATACCAAAATTCCATGTGTACAGAGGGACCGGCAATCCCCATCAACATGTCGCCCAGTTCCGGGCCCTCTGCGGTAACACCGGCGGTGATGATAAACTGTTGCTCCGACAGTTCGTGGGCAGCTTATCAGAAACAGCGTTCGAATGGTATTCGGAACTCCCGAACGATTCTATCAAAACGTTCGCTGAAATGGAGTTGTTATTCACTCAGCGATTCGCAAGTGCCAGCGAACGCACTCCAATAACTGCTTTGATTAACGCCAGGGTAAAACCAGGCGAAACCTGGGTCCAATATGCTATACGCTGGCGGAATTTGTGGTCGAGATGCGAGCAACGCATTGAGGAGGCACCCGCAGTGGGCATGTTCGTGGGAACCCTAGACCCCCACGCAACTATCTCCCAGTTCATGATGTTCTTTAAGCCAACCACATTCCAGGCTTTAATCGACAAGTTGGCTCAGATGGACCAGATGGGTCATAGACCACCTCCCCCGAAGTCGGAGCCGCAGAATGACAAGGGTAAAGGAAGGGCAACCTTCGTCGCGAATGCCCAACAGCAACCTAACGCCCCGAAACCGGCAGATCAACTGGAAGAAAGACGCCGGTATTATAATGAGAAGATGAAACGTCCCTACTCGTTCCCACGAGACAAGACGAAACGGTTATTCGAGCTGGCAATACGCAACAGACTTATAAACCTACCAAATCCAAGGCGACCGCCGCAACCCACCGAGGTGAATAACCCTAGCTATTGCCCTTACCATCAAACGGTAAGTCATCCGATTGAAGATTGCTTCGTCTTCAAAGGATGGATTGAAGATCAATACCACCAGGGGAAGTTTGTACTGTCCGAGAAGTGGAAGGTGAGCCCACCACAACCGCATACTCCCAAGAGAGCAGATACATTGGGGGCAACCTGCTCCTTTATTGAAGAAGCTCCATGGGAGGTCGTGCTATCAAAGAAAACCAAAAGAATGCTGAGAGACCTTCCCCGGTGCTTTGAGAACAGCGATAATGAGGTGATCTCAGAATTTCCGCCAGCTCCGAAAGAACTGGAAGATGGTATACATACTACGGCGGATAACCTCAGGAAGATTGAGTTGGGATCGGCAGATGACCCGCGACCGACAATTGTCAGCGAGCTACCCTCTGAAGAAAGGGTTGCCGCGTTAAAGAACGTGCTTCTACGGCATAAAGACTGCTTCGCGTGGAACTACTCTGAGATGCCAGGATTAGATCCGGAGGTTGCTGTGCATAAATTAGCAATATCCCCAGATATCAAGCCAGTCAAGCAAGCGCCAAGAAGGATGCGACTCGAGCTTGAGATGAGCATCAACGCCGAAGTCAAGAAGCTGATCGATTCTGGATTTATCCAAGAAGTCCAATATCCCGATTGGATCGCCAATATCGTCCCGGTAATGAAAAATAATGGGACGGTACGCATATGCGTGGATTTCAGGGATCTCAATAAAGCCTGTCCAAAGGATGATTTCCCAGTACCGGTAACCGAGCTGATGATAGATAACACGTCCACTCACGAGGTTTTCTCCTTTATGGACGGTTCGTCAGGATACAATCAGATAAAGATGCATCCCGAAGACCAGAAGCACACCGCTTTCCGGACCCCTTTAGGTATATTCTGCTACAGGGTTATGCCCTTTGGTCTAAAGAACGCTGGCGCTACCTATCAAAGGGCCATGACAAAGATCTTCGACGACCTCATACATGACGTCGTCGAGTGCTATATCGATGACCTCGTAGTAAAGAGCATGTCATACGAAGAGCATTTAAATCATCTGGAGACTGTATTTCAACGCCTTCGGCAATATAATTTGAAAATGAATCCCCTCAAATGCGCGTTTGGAGTCTCCTCGGGCAAATTCCTGGGATTCATCGTTCGACACCGAGGTATCGAAATAGATCCGTCAAAGATTAGAGCGATCATGGAAATGCCTCCGCCAAGAACCCTCAAACAGTTGCGGTCTCTCCAAGGGAAGCTCGCATACATCCGGCGATTTATCGCCAATCTTTCTGGCAAATGCCGTCCTTACAGCCACCTGATGAAAAAGGGAACTCCGTTCGTTTGGGATCACAAATGCCAAGGTGCACTAGACGAGATCAAGCAATACCTGCAGAACCCTCCGGTGTTGGCCGCGCCGGTCAAAGGAAAACCCCTCATTCTTTATACAACCGCCCTCGAAGGTTCCTTGGGCGCATTATGGGCGCAAGAGAACGATCAGGGAAAAGAGAGAGCACTCTACTACTTAAGTCGAGTTCTGCTGGGGGCAGAAAGCAACTACTCTCCCATTGAAAAACATTGTTTGGCACTAATCTTCACGATAACAAAGCTCAGACACTATGCGTTGGCGCATGAAGTCCGTCTCATTTCAAAAGTGGACCCCCTTAAATACTTGATGTCAAAAGCCATATTGACGGGACGACTCGCTAAGTGGGCCCTGCTCTTGATGGAGTTCTCGATAACGTATCAGCCTCTCAAGGCAATGAAAGGCCAGGCCATTGCCGATTTCCTCGCTGAGCATCCGATACCGGCCGATTCTCCTCTGAACTGTGATTTGCCGGACGAGCATGCATTTGATGCGATTAGCGGCGGAAGCACCCGATGGGAACTCTATTTCGATGGAGCGTCCTCCGTAAAGAAACAGAAACAAGGTATCCCAATGATCAAATCGGGGGTAGGCCTCATCTTTGCAACTCCACAAGGAGGGATAATGCGCTTCGCCTTCTCTTTAACAGAGCCGAGGACAAACAATGAAGCTGAATACGAAGTTCTGATAGCAGGCCTCGAAATCGCCATTGACCTGGGAATTGAAGACCTCCTTATATACGGGGATTCTCAACTGGTTGTTAGTCAAGTGAATGGTGATTACCAAACGTGCAAACCGGAGTTGGTGAAGTACGGCGAAAAGGTGCAACAACTATTGACCCAAATTCCCTCCTATACTTTGGAGAATATACCGCGCACGGAAAACAGTAAAGCAGACGCGTTAGCCAAACTTGCTAAAGAACTGGCGGATGAAAACCTCGATGATGTAAGAATCGTGGTACAAAGCCGTCGAGTGCTTGCTCCGGCAGAAATACCTCCGGAATTATATAAAAGAAAGGGAGCGACTGAGCAGGCGACCCTACAGATAAGAGACCATGAGAAGGCCGAGGAATGGAGGGAAGTCTTCATGGACTACTTTAAGTCCCACTGAATGCCCAAAGATACATCCTCAAGGCATCAGCTCATGAAACGAGCTCTATCTTTCGCCTTCGTCAACGATACTCTATACAAGAGATCGTTTGATTCTCTATGGCTGAGATGCTTAGGACCTGACGAAGCGGAAAGAGTCATTCAGGAAGTCCACGACGGACTTTGCGGTTCTCACCAAGCAGGCCCAAAGATGAAGTTAAAAATTAAACGGATGGGTTACTACTGGCCCACGATGATCCAGGACTGCCTCGAGTATGCGAAGCGATGCCACTCGTGCCAGATCCACGGAGACTTTATCCACCAACATCCGAATCCACTACATCCAACAGTGGCTAGTTAGCCATTCGAAATGTGGGGGACCGACATAGTCGGCCCCATCGAGCCAGCATCATCCCGGGGACATCGTTTTATCCTGGCGACGACTGATTACTTCTCCAAATGGGCAGAAACAATACCACTGAGGGAAGTGAAGACGGAGAATATCCTCCATTTCTTCAAGACGCACGTCATCTATCGGTTCGGAACCCCGCGGCGGATTATCTCCGATAACGGGCCAGCCTATAGAAGCCATAAGATTAGCCGCTTCGCGCAGCAACACAATATAGACTGGAGATATTCTTCAGTTTACAACCCACGAGCTAACGGTCTGGCCGAGGCCTTCAATAAGACCTTGACGAAGATCATAAAAAAGACCGTTTCCCGGAATAAGAGAGACTGGCACGAGAGGCTGCAAGAGGCCCTTTGGGCTTACCGAACTACATTCAAGACGGCCACGAACACAACGCCGTACGCGTTGGTATTTGGGACAGAAGCAGTACTCCCCCTCGAGATAGAGTTACCCTCTCTGCGAGTGGCAGTCCACCACGAGCTGACGGACGAAGAAAATGCTCACCTTCGTCTTGAGGAGCTTGATGCCCTTGACGAAACCCGGCTCATAGCGCAACAACATCTAGAAGCCTACAAAGCAAAGATGACGCGCTCATACGAAAGATTGACCAGGCCGAGGACATTCCACCAAGGTGAACTCGTACTAGTGGTCAAAAGACCTATGATCCCCAATCGTGCCAAGCGGGGGAAATTTGAGCCAAACTACGAAGGCCCTTACATCATAGACAAGGTCTACCAGGGTGGAGCCTATCTACTCATGGACATGCACGGTGAAAGGCCTTTCAGGCCAATAAACGGCCGCTTCTTAAAGAAATACTACGCTTAATGAGCCATAGCCTGGGTCAATGATAGATGACGACGACTATGCCCGCTCGATATCTTCCTAGGCTCAGACTTTGCAAGCAGCGGCTGGCCCTCCCATATCGACGGACCGAAACGTCCTTAAACTAACAACAGACCGGAACGTCCTTAAACTATCGACGGACCGAAACGTCCTTAAACTAACAACGGACCGAAACGTCCTTAAACTATCGACGGACCGAAACGTCCTTAAACTATCGACGGACCGAAATGTCCTTAAACTAACGACGGACCGAAACGTCCCTAAACTACTACCGCAGCATCCTTAGGCTAACGAGAAAAAAAAAGAATAAAAGAATAAAAAACGGTGCGTCCACAAGCAAAACGGGCACGGATGAAAACCCGAAAGGGCTCCGTGAGTAAAAACAGCAGGACTACCGGCGAGTGTTTGTGAAAACCCGAAAGGGCGCAACCTCGTTAAAAGACACTTATAGGGTCCTCTCGACCTTGTAAGGAGAAACCACCTGCGTGAGATCCTTACGACTGACAAAGGAGCAACACACTTAGGGATCCTCACGATTCCTAAGGAGAAAACACACTTATGAGATCCTCACGACTCGTAGGGAGAACTCTCTTATGGGACCCTTACGGCTCATTAGATTTGAAAGTCTTAAGTTACAGAGACCTAAACCTGTGCTTAAGCAATCCTCCACAACCTTCGATATTGCCCTACAAGGGACTCAATACTGACCCTTGTATACAATCCACGGGCGCGAATAAACATTTCCCCAGCAAAGTCCAACCCTTGTAGGTCCTCTCGATCCATAAGGAGAAAGCCCTCTTGTAGGATCATTACGACTTACAGAGGAGCACACACTTAGGAATCCTTATGATCCCTAAGGAGAAAATACACCTGCAAGATCCTCACGACTCGTAGGGAGAAATACCTTTGTGAGACCCTTACGGCTCATGAAGTCAAAAGCCTTGGTCGACAGGACCCTTAACCCTGTTTGCTGAGCCACCTTTGTTCATCATCAACAAAGGCAAATGATGATTCGCTCCTGGCAACATTCCAGTTGTAGCGGTGCTGATGCCGAAATCGATGCCCGAAATCGATGCTTGTAGCGAAAAAGCTAGCAAGCCACACATGCCTACAAAATAGCCGAAATGATGGGGCAACTTGCAATAAAAAGCAGCAAGTAAAAATGAAGGCATGAAAAATAGCCGAAATGATGGGGCAACTCGCAATAAAAAGCAGCGAGCAGAAAATAAATAAATAGCCGAAATGATTGGGCACCGCGAAAAATAGCCGAAATGATGGGGCAATCGCGACCTTCGCGATATAAAAGCTGAAATGATAGAGCATCGCGGAAAAAGAAATAAAATAAAAGTGAAATCCTTGCCCTACAGGTGATGTTACATCTACCTCTGTATACAATCCAGGGGCGCAAACAAAGAAGGGATCATACTCCTTCCCCAGGTTTCATCATAAGGAGAAGCCAAATCTCGACGGTTCACAGATAGCCTAGAGATCATCTCGACGTCCGTCTCATGGCAGCAGACACAACATCAAGCGAAACGGAACAGCGGCAACCCCCAGTTCCATGGCTCGGCGATACATATCACCAAGAGTCGAACCTCCATCCCGTGAAATGCGGATACAATCAGCAAAATTCCTGGTTACGTGGAACGCGGATAATGTCACTCTTTGACCCCGTGGAAAACGCCCAGAGCGGATCCTGGTCCTCGCGGAGCACGGCAATGAACCCGTGTGAAGCATCCAGAGCGGAGCCTAGTCCTCGCCAAGCACGGCAGTGAACCCGTGTGAAGCATCTAGTGCAAAATTCCTGGTTACGTGGAACGCGGATAATGTCACTCTTTGACCCCGTGGAAAACGTCCAGAGCGGATCCTGGTCCTCGCAGAGCACGGCAGTGAACCCGTGTGAAGCATCCAGAGCGGAGCCTAGTCCTCGCCAAGCACAGCAGTGAACCCGTGTGAAGCATCTAGTGCAAAATTCCTGGTTACGTGGAACGCGGATAATGTCACTCTTTGACCCCGTGGAAAACGTCCAGAGCGGATCCTGGTCCTCGCAGAGCACGGCAGTGAACCTGTGTGAAGCATCCAGAGCGGAGCCTAGTCCTCGCCGAGCACGGCAGTGAACCCGTGTGAAGCATCTAGTGCGAAATTCCTGGTTACGTGGAACGCGGATAATGTCACTCTTTGACCCCGTGGAAAACGTCCAGAGTGGAGCCTAGTCCTCGCCGAGCACGGCAATAAACCCGTGTGAAGCATCTAGTGCAAAATTCCTGGTTACGTGGAACGCGGATAATGTCACTCTTTGACCCCGTGGAAAACGTCCAGAGCGGATCCTGGTCCTCGCCAAGCACGGCAGTGAGCCCATGTGAAGCATCCAGAGCGGAGCCTGGTCCTCGCCAAGCGCGGCACTGAACCCGTGTGAAGCATCCAGAGCAAATACCGGACTGTGGAGTCCTTAAAATCCACGGACTATGACGTCCTTAACCTCGACCGTGATGTCTTAAAACTAACGATCAACCCCCCCCGATTCCCTACGGATTCTGCCTTGGTTTAAGGGTACATCTCTTCACTCCATTGATACCTGGCGTTGTAATTCCTCAACGTCTTCAAAGAGGTGACGGGTCCCTGCAACCAAACACCGGACTGTGGAGTCCCTAAATCCACGGACTATGAGGTCCTTAACCTTGACCGTGATGTCTTAAAACTAACATCGGACTGTGGAGTCCCTAAATCCACGGACTATGAGGTCCTTAACCTTGACCGTGATGTCTTAAAACTAACATCGGACTGTGGAGTCCTTAAATCCACGGACTATGAGGTCCTTAACCTTGACCGCGACGTCTTTAAACTACAATACCCGGAGCAGCCTCTGACCCCGTGAAACACGGATAAGGGCGACCACTTCCAGCACTTGCAGGTCCTCACGACCTGTAAGGAAGAAAAAAACTCTCTTGTGAGATCCTTACGACTCTCAAGGGAAAACCCGCTTAAGAATCCCCACGATTCTTAAGAAGAACTTACACCTATGGGATCCTCTCGACCTGTAGGGAGAAAAACTCTTTATGAGACCCTCGTGGCTCGTAAAATGCAAAAGTCTTAGGAAGCAGATCTTAACCCTGAACCCCGAGCCATCGCTGTCCTGCAAGGAGATCAAGATATAGTATCCGCAGAATGCATTCAATAAAAAGGGGACATATCATTGAGAGGAAAATTGTATCTTTTATTCATAAACCAAAATAGATACAAAGTACAATTTATGAAAGAAACAAAAAGAAAGGATACTCTCATCCATGAGTATGTACAAAAAAGGAAAAAAAGATACAAGTCCTCAAGCCGGCGGGCGGTGCAATAATTTTACCAGCTCATCATTCTGTTGCTGAGCCACGGCTTCATGATGCAAGATCTCCAGAAGACGAGCCTCCGCCTGAGCTTGCTGAGCCCGATACGAAGCGAGCCGAGCTTCGAGCTCTTTCTCGGTGGCCATATGAGCCTCAACCCTCTCGCGAGTAAACGTGGCGGCTTTATCGAGAGCCACCACCTCCTTTATGGACTCCTGGAGCACTCGCCAGAGTTCATACGCTTTGTTGGCCTAAGACTCGCACGAAACTCGCTCAACGCCTTAGAGGCCAACATCCGCTCCGAGAATTTACGGCCGAACTTTTTTTTTCTCGCACGACAATATGTTCGCCACGCGTCGCCCTATCAAGCCATGTAGGCTCACTTTGCAACCGCAACCTTAGAAATAAGACATACATGCTCGAGACCATATAAATGGGCTTCCGATCGACAGCAATAATCGATCCAGGACGCGCTCACATAACCTGGTATGAAAAGCAACGAAAAACTTTCCGATGATTATCCTATCAAGCATGTGTTCGCAATCATATGAACATCTGAAAAAGAAATAAAATTCGAAGCTTTAATGTGCATGCAACATAACAACGGTATTGATAATTGAAGAAAGTTTTCATAAAAGGAACACAAAATTTATTCATGCAAGCGGAAACATACATACGAGTACCGAGCCTACATGGAAGTTCAACATAGAGCATGCAAAAAGGAGGGACTAATTTAAAAATGTTCTGCGCTAACGGAAAAGGTCACCAAACAGAGGATCAACGGCACAGGGGTTAATGAAGCAGGATCAACGGCACAGGGGTTAATGAAGCAAAGGACAAAATTCTCCATCTCTCTCTCTGCTTTGTCCAGCACATCGAAGCGACGATTCTCGCGAGAAGTTGCTCCCCATCGGTTGGTGCCATGTTCGTCCGCGAAAGCAAACATAATAGCTCGCCGGGACTTTATTTCGCTCAGCAGATGAATTGAGCAGTCCTTCAAAGCCTGAGTAATCAGGCACGCTTCATGAAAGCCCTCGAGCTTTTCTTCCGCCACGTCGAGCATCGCCAGGGTCATCTCCGCCGGGTGAGGAGGGATGTCGGCAAGCATGGCCGTGAGAATCAATCCGGAGCCAGAAGGAACCCATCGGGAGGGGAGACCCTCTACGGATCGAAAGCTCATGCATAGCTGAGTCACATTCGTTATCGGAAAGGAGGGGGTCCACCAACCGAGCAGCAAAACGAGGGATCATCTCCTCAAAAGGAACTTCCCATGGCTGTCGACGAGCATGAGGGCGATTGCAGGCCATAGCGCTCGTTTGTTTCTCAAGACAAGTTACTCCAAGATAAAAAAAAAATTGTGAAGGGAAAAGAAAGTTATAGCCTCATATATAAAGAAATGCATTAAGCGCTATGCGCGGAAAATCTTGCATGGTGAAGCTATTGCCAAGGCCCAAAAAAGGAAAGGCATCGAAAATCAAGGAGATGGAACTATTCCCAAGGCCCTTTTTCTGCATCTAATATTGTGCACTGAAAATATGGCATGGGGAAAATTCTGTGAACAGCCCCATCAAGGGACCCCACGTGCAGGACACGTGAGACCTAAACCTGAGGTGCACTTAAAAGGAAATATATGGAGTAGTACCCTGCATATTAAAAGCACAAACAACAATAGTAGCAAAATGACAAAATCCCAGGGAAAAGGCATGCAAACATGGGAAGACATAATGAAACCTGTCACTCATACTTCAAGAGGTTCATACAAAAATATAGAGGACACATTTACAATGGTAAAACTTCAGATGCGGGGCATGGGTTGAGAAACTCAAAATTAACTTTATTCAAGATCTTCCAAGCATTTCGAACCTCCCGAGTATGCTTCTCTCACGGTCATAAGCGTCGGGATCCCCGCGGATGTCCTCTACCCTCCGGTAGGCGGCAAGTATGGCTGATTGCTGAAAAATCTGATGCAGGAGATCAATGAGATTATCCCGCCTTCTCTTTGAAATCAAGTGCATCAGATACACCGAGTGTACTTTATCCTCGGCGGCGTCCAATGACCCAAGCGGCACACCAGCACAAAATAAAGGGAGAGCCTCCCTGATCGCCAGCACGATCAGCCTCAGAAGAGAAGAGCGACGGGGGAGTAGCCGATGGTTGTACTCGTCAAAGCGGCTCATGATCTCGGCACACTGGGCATCGGTGAACTCTTGGTTCTGACTGCGGCCCAGCGCACGAATATTCCCGTAGGAAATGATCTCGTCAAGACTATACAGATGGGCATCCATGATACCTGAAATAAAAGTCACGAGAATCATTAGAAAACCCACATTGCATTAATTGCAGAAGAACAACCTAGGGCCAAGAGACCTCAGGAAGCCTCCGCGTGAAGAAATCAGATCCTTCATTGGAATTAAATTCCTTTCTGAGAAAAGGGAATTAAATTCCTGGAAGCATTCTTGATGGAATTAAATTCCATGGGGTTGAAACGCCATCATCATCTCCCCAAAGATCATCTAAACCCTAAGAGATCTACAGTTTGAAGGTTAAGCGGTTTCATGTTCTTATGGAAAATATGAAGGAAAAAGGGTAAAAACCCTTGTTTTGGATTTAAAATCCAGAGAAATGTGAAGGTCCATCGTTGTCCAAGAACATTACCTGAGAAAAAGGATTCTTTTCGAACAGAGTTAAACTCTGAAGATTGCTTCAAGACAGAGAACTAAGCTCTGAAAGCGAGAATTAAATTCTCAAGGAAGAAATTCTCAGAAGAAGAAGATGAGCAAAGTGAAGGCTCCTATGAAGAGACAGAGATATTTATAGAAGGCAATGGAAACGTTTCATCTCCCCAGATCCCTAGAGGAATCCAACGGTCACAAGAGGTGACAGCGTTGCACTCACGTGCAGACACGTGAGAACAACGCTGTGGGGGCATTTGTTTCCTGATTTAAAATCAGGAAAGCTTCTCGGAAAAGCTTCAGAAGAGGGTCACGTGCTCCCACGTGACCAGGGTCACGTGTAGACATGTGACATTTAAATGCAAGCGTCAAAGGCACACCGATTCCCTGATTAAACCAAAGAAAAGGCTCCAGATGAGGGTCACGTGCTCACACGTAACCAGGGGTCACGTGGTGGCACGTGACGGCTAAGCAACAGAAGAAGGCAGAGTGCAAAAGAAGAAAAAGGCTCGTTACAAGGGGGTCACGTGCCCACACGTGACCATGGGTCACGTGGTCACACGTGACCGGCTTTCAAAGCCCATTTTGCTAACAGAATTAAATCCTGAAAGAGATTCAAATCTTTCCAAAGGAAAGCGATTATCTGGAGCAGATCGAATTAAAGATTCAGAGGTGATTAAATATCATCTATCTATGGGAAAATCTCGAGTTTGGAAAGATTTCTCCTTTAAATCTGACCGAAATAACAAAGGAGAATCCCTGGATTTGAAATCCAATAGTGAATAAAATTCACCTAATAATCCGAAGGTCAAAAACGAATGATGGATGCAAATCAAATCTCTTAATGAAGATTCATCAAAAACTAATTGATTCGGCTGCTTCTCCTATAAATAGGAGCCAAGAGACACAAAAAAGGAGACATATACACAGAGGGAGAAAATAAGGAGAGAGCCTTGATAGTTTGAGGAATTTGAAGCTTCTGCAAAAGAAAACCCTAGGTAAGAAAGGGAAGGCTTTTTGAAAGAAGGAGAATTTAATTCTCAACAGAGTTTAACTCTGATAATATAAAACAGAAGAAAACATTTCTTCTCTCTTTGATAGAGGATCTGCAAAGTGCACATCTCCCCTTTAGGTTGAGAATTTAATTCTCAATGGGTTGAGATCCTGCCATGCAGATCCAAAACATAGAGAGGGAATGGAAGCACGGGAATTTAATTCTCACGGAACTATAGGAATTTAATTCCTTTAAAATAAAATTAGGGCTAGACCCTGTGTCATGGGAATTTAATTCCTTCAGAACAAAAAAGAAACCAGGGTTTAACCCTAATTAAGAACCTAGTTCTGTTGGAACAGCGGAGATTTAATTCCCTTGATCATAATTTAACAGAGAATGGGAATTTAATTCCTTAAAAGCTTTTATTAGGGTTTAACCCTATTCAGTTCTTCACATATACGAGGAATTTAATTCCTACAGAAGATTCAGAGTTCAACTCTACTCCAGCATTTAAGTCTTCAAAAGGAAGTAGGAATTCAATTCCTCTGAAATTTAAAGCTCGAGGAATTTAATTCCTGAAAAAAGGATCAACAGATTCTCTAAACAACATACATAGAGGCAGGGTCACGTGTCACCACGTGACCCCCCAAGAGATCTACAGAAAGCCCCTTTGAGGTAGTGCCCCACGTGACCCACGTGACCCTCGGCAGAAGCTCTAACATATAAGCGTTTGAATGCCCATCACGTGATGGCACGTGATGCTCTGAAAGATGCAGTAATCTCAGCAGAATAAATGAAGGGAGGGCGCTCTCACGTGTCGCCACGTGACCCCTCTTGCTTTAGTGTTTAACACTAAGTTGGAACTCCTGAATCAAGTGTTAAAACACTGTTGGGCCGTAGTGTTCAACACTAATCAAAGAACTTTATTTGCAGTGTTCAACACTGACTACCTTAGTGTTTAACATTAATTTGAGAGCTCTGTTGCCGATGCTTGATACTGATCTGTTTTAGTGTTTAACACTAATTTGAAAGCCTTGTTGCTGGTGTTTAACACCAATTATCTTTTAGTGTTAAACACTAACTTGTCAACCTTATTCCCAGTGTTCAACACTGATTGCTCTGTAGTGTTTAACACTAGGCTTTGGCCCAATTGGCTAAAGGGATAGAGGCAAAGCCTCTCCCTCAATGGACCAACAAGAAGTCAAGATTCCAGACATGATAGGACTTAGCCCAAGCTGGCCATAAGTCCTCAATTCGTAATTAACTGGGCCAATGGGCTCATAATATAATTAATGGGTCTTGATCCCAAATTGGGCCAAGGACTATTTAATCCATCCTGGTTCTAGGGTACATCTCTTCACTCCTTTGATACTTGGCATTGTAATCCCTCAATGTCTTCAAAGAGGTGACGGGTCCCGATGACCACCCATGATATGGACTGTGGGGTCCTTAAACCCATGTCTAATGCAAAATTCCTGGTCACGTGGAACGCGGATAACGTCACTCTTTGACCCCACGGAAAACGCCCAGAGCGGAGCCTAGTCCTCGCCGAGCACGGCAGTGAACCCGTGTGAAGCATCTAGTGCAAAATTCCTGGTCACGTGGAATGCGGATAACGTCACTCTTTGACCCCGCGGAAAACGCCCAGAGCGGAGCCTGGTCCTCGCCAAGCACGGCAGTGAACCCGTGTGAAGCATCCAGAGCATATACCGGACTGTGGAGTCCTTAAACCCATGGACTACGACGTCCTTAACCTTGACCGAGATGTCTTAAAACTAACCATGGACCGAAATGTCCTTAAACTACCCACGGACCGCAATGTCCTTAAACTACCCATGGACCGCAATGTCCTTAGACTAGAACAACAGAGCCCCGCATGCTCTTTTGTCGGATCTAAACGGTCCCGTTTAAGTTGATCTTAGCCTCAAAGATGGCTAACGTATCCTTAAAACCTTTAAACAGACTGGACTACCAATCCCCCCAATTAACACTGGCTCGAGGGTACATCTCTGAACTCCTCTGACATCTGTCGTTGTAATCCTTCAACGTCGTCAGAGAGGTGATGGGTCCCGACGGCCATACATGCAATTGACCACCATGTCCCTAAACTGGAACAATGGAGCCCAAACGCTCTTTTGTCGGATCTAAACGATCCTGTTAAGTTGATCTTAGTCTCAAATCGGACTAACGTATCCTTAACAAACGTTTAAGTTGATCTTAGCCTCAAGTACGGCTGACGTATCCTCAAACCAAACCCCAAACCTAAATCTAAGATAAACACGGATTTGGACTAGTCCACGCCCTACGGGCGATGACATAACTCAGTCTCCGTAAACAATCCACGGGCAATAAAACACGAAACAAACACACACGACACGAAGTGACCAGCTGGAGAAGGAGAAAGTTGTTACCGCGATGCGGTAGCGTAATTAACTGCAGGGGCTTGCGCCTGCAGGGAAGAGCGTCCCCACAATCAATAAAACCCCTCAAACGAGGGGGAATCTGACGAAGTCTGCTACATCGGACGCATCCGTTTAAACCTTCGATACATGGTGCCATAAATCAACTTGGCATCTTCGGAGAGGTGAACGGATAGCACCAATTAGCATCTGCCCCGAATCTCAGTGCCAAGACATCGCAGTCTTGCGCGCCGCCTTTCGGAGGGGAACATACACCATACGACATAGGACACGTAGCAGCGAGCCCTGGCCCGACTCGGGCCAGCGACTCGGTCGACTCGGCCCGCCGCCGCCATTCAAGTTGAGCTAGATCGCCGAGTTGTCAACAAGAAAAGTATGTTTTTTGGCCACCTCATTACGCCTGTACAGTTTAAATTTTCTGCAATTTAACAGAGTTCTTTAAAACCCCATTAAACCATATTTTTAATACAATTTTTAATACATTTTCAATTCAACCTTTCACCTACCCTAAACCTAGTTTTACCCTATAAATAATACTCCTAAACACACTCCACTCACTCACAATTCTGTCCAAACTCTCAAGAAAACTCTATAGAATTTTTGTGTACAAGTGGAGTTAGCGAAGGGCAAAACTCCGGCAATCTTCCGACGACGGCTCTAGGAGCTTCCGGCGACGAAACGATGCACTGGAAAATCCTACGTCTTCCTCTCCTTCTTATCCTAAATCTAAACCTGTAACTCTCACCTCCCTATTCTCTATTCTTTTCTAAAAACTCGTATTACTAAAACTCGACGGAATCGGAGTTAATCCGATTTCCGATTTGGTTCTTCCTAAAAATCAACCTTTTCTCAAATACAATCATATCAAACCCTTACATGTTGACTATTAATCATTAATAAACATGTTGAACAAGTTTCATGACAATATATTTCATTTTGTAACTTTTACCGCTCTTTTTCAATATAATACCATGTAGTTTACTTTCTACCTTAAAACATCCTTAATCTTGCTATACCTTTAATTAGATCACGAGATAATGACCTACCTCTTCACAACACTCATATGCAACATAGCACAATACTTTTTGGGAAATATAGATTCGGGAAATACCGTTTTACACAAAACTACCTTTAACTTATAAAAACCGTTTTCTACAAGATTACGTAATTTTACAAATCTTTGTAAAGCGCCGCTACAACCTATTTGGAGAACCCGTTCGGGATGGTGCGGATTATCGCACATCCTCGGGCTTAGTATTGCAAAATTCAGGCCTCCGCAAGGAGCATTCGGTCTCGAAAGATTTAAAATACAAATATCTTAAGAAAATGAGATTTCTAGAAAATAATAAATAAATAAAAATTATTTTTATAAATATATAAATATGTATTATCAAAATATCTATTTTTGATATAATATAAATATTCCAACTTTTCTAAAGTCGAAAGAATCACTTTACATGAAAATACCATGAAATTTCATACAAGTCCAACACTTTACAATTAAATACCATGTATTATGAAAAATAGGTTTATTCACTAGAAATGTCACAAATATAAAATCTACAGCGATGAAAACTCTAAAGACGATTATTAAATACTTGGGGTATATTTTGTAAATTATACAAAATTATTTTTACATAAAACCACCTCAAGTTCTTTAAATTACTTTAAGAACCCTGGTAAATATAGGTTTAAGCGGGACCAGTCTTTTGAGGCTCAGGGAGCCGGATATATGGGTGCTTGCCTATCTAAGGTAGATAACTTAACAAACGGTGTTATCAACATGATAATCGTCTTTGAAAAAGACACAAATCCTGCCACCCATGTGTAACGGTTACCGATAACACCAAAACCTAATTCAAGATTTCAATTTCTTTTCTAATTGTTCTGACTCAGACTGAGTCTCATTATAAATAATATGAATTGAATATGATTCAAGTACAATCTACAATACTACAATTCAACATGAATCCATGAATCCATATATTCAATATATTCAATCTGCATTGACTGAACCGAACCATGGATATACTTCCATTTATATGATTCTCTAGTTACATCCATGATTATCCAGTTACATCCATTTACTGATATCATGGTTTCGGCAATTCATCCAAATATACAATCTATATTACAAGACAATACAAGTTGCAATACAATACAAACAAAACAAATAATACTTCGCGGGGTTTAAGGGGTAGATTGGTACGGAAGGTATTAGAAGTGGCACGAGACTGCAAGATTTAAGACACCTAACCTGAATACAACGCCGTTGTTTCGGGCTTTCTAACGGAGCCTTGTACTTCCATTTGCTTTTAGTCTCTGGCATATAAAGACTCCTCTCGTATACACTGGCATCCTTCTATACCAAGCTACAAACAACAGCGTTAACACTAAATACAACTTTAAAAGCTACACTCTCTCTCTCTTACTCTCTGTCTATTCTACTTCTCCCTTACCTTCGGGACTTACCGAGCGATTGGTCGCTGACAACATTCCTTCTCTTTCTTCTTCGGAATATTATCAGGTGTTTCGGACGTTCAAGAGATCGAGCCCAGCACTGATGACTTGGACCAGTTTACTGAAGATCCCGAGCTATAGTTTCACTTGTACATTTT
Organism: Agapanthus africanus; assembly: GCA_030015575.1. NCBI lineage: Eukaryota > Viridiplantae > Streptophyta > Magnoliopsida > Asparagales > Amaryllidaceae > Agapanthus > Agapanthus africanus. Next base: position 107,982,071 of record JASDDO010000031.1, read on the forward strand.
CCTTTTCATTCCAATACTTTACATTTCTGTTATGCCACTGTTTAGGCATCGCTTTATCCTATGTATTTACTTTTCCATGTATTGTAAAAAGAATGTTAATACATAAAGTTGTTGTTTCATTACATTTGTCTCTTGTGTACATTTCTTTTATATTTCTTAGTTATGCTTAGTATATTTACTTCAGAGTAAATACGTAGCGGCCGGTCGCGTCCCCTTCGCCATACACCGGGAAGCGGGGTGTGACAAACTGACACCAATGGCTTGTGAGACCGGCCACTGCCCCTCGTTGGAGTCTCGATCCATATACACTAGTCTACTCTCGGAGTATCGATGCCCAGTCTAGAAACTCCTACGACTGGGGACACTTTAAGGATGTGCTTATAGACCACCCAACTCCCACGTATATGATCGCCATCATACTGCTGGTAGTCAAGCAAGAATCCTACGGGCTCTATCAATATGTAATGGTGATCTGTAGTGTCACCTAAAGCATGTACACGATGATAAAGACAAACCAGATAGCATACTATCATCTCGAGTAAGATTGTCCTACCGATATAGGTCCTTCCTCAATCACTGCAATCACGTGCCTGTGATCCAATAATTGACTTGAGGGCACTATAGCCAACAGTTTTTGCCCCTAACGAATTTATGACCTTAACAATGCCAACATATCATAAGCTGCTAGTCAAGTTTGGCCCGTCGTTATCTTAATTAACTTAGACTCGCCCGCATAACCCTTGACAATGCCAACATAGCTATGCGACTGTCCTAAATAATCAGAAACAAAGCTACAAACAAGCAATACTCAGCTACCGATCACTACACCTTGACAATACCAAAATATGTAGTACGAATACTAAGTAGTATTTGTAGGAAATGACGGAGGGCTGCGGCTGGGATTTTGGCGAAAAAACCCTTTAACGTAATGAACTTGATATCGTTGAAGGAACTGGGTAGTTTTGAAAAGGAGTGGTTTAGGCTCCGCTTTTTAAAACTTATGGTTTTGAAGAAAACCAAGTAATCTATAGCATAAACTTTTGCTCAAGAGATCACTCCCTGCAAAGGGATCTAGGCTGAGGTGCTGGATGTTCATGACCGAACACCGCTATGCAAAGCGAAAGAATATTACTACAGTTTTTTGAAATTTATTCCAACAACATCTTTTTAGGTTTCTTTTCTTGCATTAATCAAAATTAATGTTGTCCCATCAATTAATTCCTATCATACCAGAAAAGAACGAAAATACAATGTATGTATATGCCATCTGCATTCGCCACGGGGCCCCGTCATGCACCGTTAGGTTACTTAACTAACGGCAAAGCAGGGGATGGACTAGCGCAAGTGTAAAACATATACAACATCTACTAGTATATATATAAATATATATATATATAACATTCGTCCCAGGCATGATATAAGCAACATCACAGAATCTCGGCAAGTAACATAGAATGGCGGATAATCTTGGAGCCTGAAGTTTCACTTGAGCCGCAAATAAAACCCGACATTCCCGGTCATGTGGATAGCTCGTGCAATGAAAACCTAGACCCCTATGAGCGCGGCAAGTTACCCGCCAATTCCAGAAGTGAGACAACCCCAATCAACAAAGTGAATGGGCCACCCAGCACTTCACGGGATCCGGTAACTTGAGCACCCCTCCGTGGGTCATCCTATACCCCCTACGAGTGCGGCAAATAGCCCGCCAGTTCTAGAGTGAAGTTGTAACGTTTTGAAAATCGTTTCGGTGAAATTTCGAAAAATCGGTAAAATAAGGGGGGGTTTCTGTAAAAAGTCAAAATACAAATATCTTATTATAAAAATTAAATATACATATTCTAGCTATGTAATTGCTATTATTTGGTGTTTATTGAGCCGCTGGTGAAATTTCAAATTTTCTGAAAAAAATATTATTTTATTATTATTTTAAGCCGTCACTAATACATTTAATTAGGGAAAATTACAAATTGGAATGAGTTGAAACAAATTTTGTGCATCATAAAACATTAAATAAAATTTTATCATATGGTTTTTGGAACGAAATCATTTGCCAAAACGGTTTAGAAATTATTGAAGAAAAAATGCCTTTTTTAGCGTAAATGGATGCTTGGGGTATTGTATTTATCATTTTTCATCACCCCACACCCGTACCCACACCCACACACCCCCACTTACTCCTCCCCATGGCTGAATTCAGCATCCACCATATTTTTCCCCACTTGATTTTCAAAGGAAAAGATATGAATGAAAAGAAAAGAAAATGGGTGAATTAGGTGGACTTTTGACCTTACCTTGACTTTGACTTCTTCCCCCACTTTCTCTACCTCCCTCTCTCTCCTCTCCCACTCCCATTCTAGCAGCCCCCCCTCCTACAGCAGCAGCAGCCCCCTCCATTTCCCCTTCTCTTTTCTCTTCAAAATCCATCTAAAATGCCTCCAAATCCACAAAAAAATCAAGCTAAAATCAAAATCTAATCCCTATCCATTTTTACTTGACCATTCTAGTATGGATCTAGGGGACAAGATGGCAAATTGGGGGGCTAGATTTCAAGTTGGATCAATGGGTGGTGAGGTATAAAAATCTTGACCTTTTTGTTAAATTGTTGGTTATTGCTTTAATCTAACTTATTTAGGAAATGAATTATGGTTCTAATTGAAAGATTGGGTTTTTAAGAGAAGGATTAAATTATAGTTAGAGTTTTTGTTGTGTAATTATGGTTGCAAGGTGGAATTCATCATTTTGTGAAATGTGAAACATAACCAAGATTGTTAGTTGCAAATTGTTAAGTTGGAATTGTAATAATTATGCTAATTTGCTAACTAGTTTTTCTAAAATTGGTTTAATAATTGAGATTAAAAAATGTAATTAGGTTTTTATGACTTCATTAGCATTAATAAGTGTAGTTTAATACTTTAGTTCATGAAAATCCAAGCTAGATTGTAGTTTGTGCATTTTTGCTATAAAATTGTTAAAATTGGTTATGTTTGCAAACTAGATTTTTGAGATTGATGTTAAAAGTTAAGTTTAAAATCTAATTGACATTGGTATGACTTAATTAAGATGTTTAATAAGTATTATGGCCGCTAGATTTGTTTAAATGTCGAGTTTTGTACTAAAACGGGTAATTTGTGCTTGCTAGATTCTCGGAAAAATGGCTTTTAAAGTGAATTTGGGGTTTTTGTGAATTTTAATGCTATTTTATATTATAATTAGTGCTTGTGATTGTAAAAGTGAGTATATTTTGGTTTTTCTCGATGGGTTGGCGTTTGTACGCTGACATCGAGGGTTTTTGGGTCGATTTGTGAAAGCAACCATAGGTTTTGACCTATGTGGGATTCGTGCGTCGTTTTGGTCATGAGTCGGATTTTAATGCGATATGGTGCGTTATGATATGTAGGTACCCCATGTGTACTTCGAGACGACAAGCAAGCGCGTGGCGACGTCGGTACCGGCGAGCGAGGACCAGGTGAGTAGATTTATATCTACGGGGAGAAGTCGGGTGGATGGCGTATAGCACCCCCGCAGTTCGTGGTGATGTATACGAATACGTATACACACACACATATATATATATATATATATATATATATATTGATTATATTTTGTTTGAGTATATTGATGATAATATGGATATTTGGTGTTCTTGGATGATTTAGTGTCGCGAAACCCTAGAGTAGTGGTCGCACCACACATGCACACAACCACTCATACTTGCATGCTTTCTTTCATTTGTGCTTATTCGGGAATATATAGTTATGTGTTCACATGGTATGGAACTATGTGTTCACATACGGATTTGAGGAGGATACTTGGGTTTGAGAGGAGTCGATGAGATTTGGGTTGAGGTTGTGATATCGGTGATATGACAGGATTCGTATTTGAGATACGTCCTGATGTTATAGCGGATCTTGGGGCGGCGATACGGGTGAATAGTGTTATAAATAAAATGGTCGTCATGTGATCGTGATATGAGGCATGATATGCTAGGATATTGATACTAGGTCGTATTGGGCGATGTATACCCCTTGATGATGATATGTGCTAACGATATCGGTTGGTACGAGATTGTCGATCAATAGTCAGATCATGAGTATATTGAGGATATTAGTATTGTACTAGACATAGGTCAGTACTCTAAACTATGATCTTGAATAAAGAGGATACCAGAGGAATGGTGTGAGGAATATGATATTGACCCGTACCCAGATTTGGGGATGTCGTACGACGGATTTACGTACGAGCTATATCTTGATGATTGATCCGCACTCTTGACTTGGGATGTCTAATTATAGATATGGTATCGGATATGATATTATTGAGACGGGATCACCGACTAATATATATACAGGTATGTATATGTATCGACTCAGATGTTAGGCGGTTTCCTTACCTGTAGTCTAGCTTGTAGCTTAGCCTTTTAGTTTAGTTAGTTGTTAGATTAGATTCGGTTCCTACCTATTTCAAAGCTTACGAATCGTGCGTATTTTAAAAAGACAGGTCAAGGGATGCTACGGATATTTCAAAAACGTATCTTTTCTTAAAAACACCGTAGCCCCTATTTTCAAAACCCCACGATTCGTGTTATTTCAAAAGGCACCATTATAGGACTTATATTAGGGTAATGCAGATTAGTTATCGTTGTGTCTAGTATTCAGCTCCCGCACATTATTCCTGTTGCTTCGCATCGCATACATATTGTGATTCATATGCCATTATTGATATCATGCTGTTAGGACACCAGCACCATTACCGATGAAGCGTATGTACCACGTACACTTACTTGCCGGCTCACACACATCTTCATCGGTAATTGCCATGTCACGTACACTTTAGAAAGGACTATTTGCATGACTTAGCTTGTTAGCTAGTTGTTTCGACATGATGTTAGTGTACTTGCCTTATATGCTAGTTTAGACATTGTAGTTATTACTTGTCGCTTCATGCATATTGTTATTCATTGTTATGCCGCATTCATGAATTCTCATGCCTATATTCACTAGTTTATGTGCTATTGAGGTTTTGGATTCGGATTTCCATGATATTTCTGGATTTGGGAACCATGGGGATTTCAAAAGAGAGTATGTAATTGTTTTAAAAACCCGATTACCCTTGATATGATATTTCAGTGCGTCCACCATGTGTTTTCTCGGTGCTGAGAGCGACATGTGAGACCCGAGTTCGAGGAGTGGAGGAACCGTTTCGGGTACATGGTGGACCCGGTAAGGTACCCCGGGGCAAGAAGCTCGTGGTGATGACGATGAGCCTGGCAGGGGGAGACTACCTACCGGTGATTTTACCCGACGCGTCGGATATCCGGAGGATACCGTCGTGGTCTTGAGATGGATGGTAGGGGCCGGTCTGGACTGACGGCGCCCTAGATATTGAGATTGAGACATTGAGATTTCGAGATATTGAGGTACTAAGATTTGATGATACAGGCCAGTCCGGATGGCCGGAGCCTGAGGTTTTGAGACATTGAGATTTATGTTTTGTGTCGATGCTAGACACTGTTGATGCTGATTTCATTTATGATACCTCATTTTAAAAATACAAAGGAAATCTCACTAATTTATGAAAACAGTTTCTTCATTTACATGTATTCTGTTTTCATGCATTCATACCTCATTCATATGATATATTGCTACCTGAGGCACTGACACGGGCAAATGAGATCACACTCGGGTTAGATATTACCCTAGCCATTGTTATAGGCTGCATGTTATTCATATATTGAGGATATATTATGATCATTGACCTAGGTTGCATTATTCATGCGATTTTATGTTCGTAGATCTTTTTCTACTCACGAGTTGGCAACTCACCCCCGTTGTGCCCCAGTTTCTTGCAGGTGTTGCCGTACGGATTTCATTACGGTTTTGCGGGCACGGTTTCTTTTCGGGTGACTTGCTAGTAGGTGGGTTTATTGTATCTTACCCATCATTATACCTTGTATATTATATTTCAGTTGTATCTAGAAGTTCCATCAACCAAACTTGTATTTTTTGAGATAGAGACCAGTAATGTTATTCTTTCGACCATAGAGTAGCATGTTATATTTCTTGAGTTTCTTGCTGGTTGAGTTCCATTTCTGTTGTGATCCTCGCCTTTAGGCGTTGTATATTATGTTGCATACAGGTTGATTTGATATGGTTCTTCCTATTCTCTACTACTTCTCTTGGTTTGGATTTCTGGGTTTCGGCTTACTTAGCATACGTACGCCTTGAGACGTTCGTAGTCTAAGTGCCGGTCATGTTCCGTACTTTCGGGTCCTGACAGAAGTCCCCTCCGTCTCAACGCCATGAGATGCGGGCTCGTTGCCCTCTAGAACCCGGCTATTCGAGCACTCCACCGCGAGGTAATCCTAGTACAGAAAAGAAAAATATATATACAATGGTGACATCGACCTCAACCCGGTCATGCCCCAATAAAATAATATACAACACGGCAGAAATGGATGTCCACATGTCGGACGCTCGCCCCGCAATAACGAATATACAAATTATTAGTGTATATGCCCTAGAGGCCATTACTGTATCATACTAGATTGTATATTACTTAATGGAAGCTTGGGATATTCACCATTGTATACACAATCTTGCTCAAAATAGTAGTATGCTACTTGGTTTGTTTCTACTTCAATGTGTGTATACGTGTTTCTTTTTAACATTCGCCTATACACATTAGTAGGGCCCTTAGGATCTTTTCTTGATTATCGGCGTTGTGATGGCGATCACACTCATGGGGGCTGGGTAATCCACAAGCACATCCTTATGCAGGTCCCTAGTCGTAGGACTATCGAGACAGGGCATCGATACTCCGGAGTAGACTAGCGTATGCGATTCTCATCCCAGCAGGGGAGACGGTTTGTCCCACAGCCGTCAGTAGGTCGTACTTGAGATAGTATGCGGGTGCTCATTAGGTTACGAGTACACTGGACAGGACTCGTCGGGAACTGTTGGTTGGTATTATACCTATCGTAAGTTAACAGTTCCCAGGTGACATGAGTACAGCTTAGTCCGCTGACTTGACACTGTCACTTCGCCTCGAGTGTGTTCCCACTGTTCTTTGATTACTACCCTACCACGGTTCTACTGGGTCATGCAAACAGGTAGTAGTTGGGAGCAGTCCCGAAGCACTTGGAGGCAGTGAGAGTTAGACAGGATTCGTCTCTCCCGGTATTGGGGGTTGATATCGCGCTGTGTCTAGGAGAGTCATTACACATAGTCGTCCCTGGCCAGGGCAAGCGAGATTTGCTGGTAGTGTTACCAGTAGTTTCTCAGGGAGTTTTGGGTTATACTCCGACATGACTTGTACCGCTATTCGGGGACTGACGTTTGCCACCCCCCTAGGCCCACCATGCGATACTCTTATACGAACAGACCGGACTGTACGGAGATTGTCACATACAGGCTCAGTAGCAGTTCGGATGGGTTCACCTCGTCAGTCTTCTCATCGGCATCTACCTGGGGACCATTACATACAGCTAGTGCCGCTTGCGGTCTGTGGTTAACCCTACTGCCAGCGTAGTGTCGAGTCTTTAGAGTCCCACACAGAGGGTTGCTCGCCTTTGGGCAAAACTGAGTAGAGGTCGCATGGTTTTGCGACAGGGTTCGTTCACACTCGCGCACTTGTGCACGTTTGGTGACCGGGCAGTTATTACTAGTGGGCTTTGGTTTAAGCCATATACTAGTATTTATTTTGTGATTGGTTTTGTCTCATTGTATTCGTGTTCCTCGGAACGCGGATGCGGGTGTGTATGCACAGTTGATAGAGGCAGAGGCAGAGGATTCTCATTAGGGTTGTTGACCATTTGACTTTGGTTGACTTGTTGACCGTTGACTTTTTCCAAACCCTAATGAGAATGATAAATATGATTAATAATGATAATTAAGGATTGTTGTGTGATGGTTAGGTTGACCATTTGACTATGGTGGACATTTTGACCATTGTTGACATTTTGACCATAATCATTTCATATCAAAGATGCTTCTTGATCTTTGCAAATTGCATTTATTATGAAATGATAATGGTCATTCCATACTCACCATCACATTTTCCTTTTTAATTATTATTATTAATCTATTATTCTCTCATATGAGCATGGTTGCAAAAGGGAGCTCTCATTCTATCATATCTTTTCTCTCTCTTTGCAAAAGCTCTTCTTCTTCCTCTCTCAAAGCTTAAGTGTTCCATGTGTTGGAAATCATAAGTTTTTGAGACAAAGCCACCACAACACATCTCTACTCATTCTAAGGTACTAGGTTTAGCAAACCAAATACCTTAGTTACCTCTAGGTTGAGGTAGAAGCTCAAGTTTGAGGCCCTCGGGTGGATCTATCTTCGGTAAAGAGGAGACGAGAAGGAGGAGCCGTTCAAACTACCACAAGGAGCAAGCAAGGAGGAGAACAACAAGAAGAGAAGGAGTTCAAGACTAGGTATAACCCCCTTAACCGAGTAGGTAAAGCTCGTAGTTTTTGCTAGTGTATTGTTTAGCCAAGATCCATATTGTACAGTCCATGTTATCTAGTCAAGAAAAATTTTCGTTTTACCGTTTCCGCTACCCCGAAAGAACCGGGAGAGGTAACGTGGACCTAACACAAATGAATGTAAACTGTACTACTACCATTGCACCGCCGGCTATCCACCACGATAATCCAACCACAATATCAGCATAATTACAGAACATCAACGTGAATGTCATGTTCGCAAACCCGTCTAAAAGAACATATAGCAGTTACACGGGTTATACCGTTCAAATGACATTCACGGTCGCAGATAGTAATATATGTACTGAAACTTATAAATGGTGTTTAAAATAGCGACTTCGAAACACTCCGTATGGCCTCAAACCAAAGATAACAGAATATGTAATCTGGATAAAAACAAATAATACCTGAAAACCAATATTCAAGAGTCCAGAACACCAAAAAAATTTCAAGACCCAAAACCCTAACTCGGCAGGCCAGGCCAGTTATTTTGTGAATCTCGCCGGCCAATTTTTTGATTTTGGGGATCATTTTAACTGTGTTCTAGTTACAACACGAGTAGTATTCTGCAATTGTTTAAAAAAAATTGAAGACTATTTAAAATCGACAGAAACTTGAATATTGTTTGGTTTGTTTCGGAGTTGTTTCGGTTTCGTTACTTAAACATCCTTTAAAACTGCTAGTTAAGGGTTTATGGGCTGGCTCTGATACCATGTTGGGTTACACTAATGCCCCAGCCATCTACCATGGCCATTTGCGGAACAAAATTTTTTCTACGATTAAAAACTGGCGCTAAATGAAACCCGTCTAGAATCTACCATAAACCCTAAACTAGCTAACTAGGAGGAGCTATCTACTATGATGAAAGAGTCTCAACAAAATATCCATGCCTTTCGGTCTTCTCTTCTCTTCTCTTCTTTAGCTCCTAGTGGCCTCCATGATCGAGTTTAATCGTCCGTCTCCCTCCATCGAAGATAATCCACCCGAGGGATGTAGTCCATGGCTCTATCTCCAAACTAAATATCAAATGGAGCAACTAGAGAATTTGGATTGCTAGTCTAACAACTCTAGGATGTAGTCTAAGGTTCTAAGTGTGTTTCTATCTCACCTCCTCTCTTGATTCTCAACTCATAAGAAGGTAAAGAGGAGGTTGAACTTGAAGGTGGTGGAGCTCAAGAGAGGAAGATGAGAGAGAAGCAAATGGCGAGCTCAAAATAATGAAGCATACAAGTGAGAAAAAATCCTCACAATGGTTTTTTAAAATGATTTTTACAATATAATAAAGCAACCATACTTCAATAGTGAGCACAAATGAATTGAAAATTCATTTGTCAACACTATTTAGGCATGGCTCTCACCATACTCTCCTCATCCCACTTTACACCTTATTTTCCATTTATGAATAAATGGAAAAATCAAGAATGAGGTGTCCACCTTTTAGAATGTTTTCTGTATAAAATACGGATTACAGTCTACTGTATATACATACCTGCATTCGCATAAAACCACGAATATCCAAAGAGATAGAATAACACAAAGAACATAATACTAGAATATACATATCGAAATATATATATATATATATATATATGTAAATTATTAAATAAATACCTGATTTAATAATCCGGCACAAAACCCTAACCGGATAGTATTATCAAATGTCCGATCGAAAGTCCGGGTACATAGTACCATCAATCAATCGGAACCCTGCACGTATCCAATGCGGTTACTACATCATTTCTCCTGAACCAGGGAAACCCTCTGTGTGGGACTCTAAAGACTCGACAGTACACCGGCAGTGAGTTACTGGATAAATCTATAACCACAAGCACGTCAGCGGCACTAGCTGTATGTAACGGCTACCCGGGTTCCTGTCGAAAAGGAAGGACGACGAGCAAACTCATACGGATCCCTACTGAGCCTATCCGTGACAATCTCCGTACAGTCCGGTCTCTTCGTCTGAGAGTATCGCATATCGGGTCTAGCGGGTGGTAAACGTCAGACCATAATAACCCGATAATTCGTGCTGATGCGGATTAGGACCAATCCGGGAAACTACTGATCAACCTATCAGTAAATCCCAACTGCCTTGGCCAAAGTCTTATGGTCCTGACCAATCGAACACAGTGTGATATCGACTCCCTATACCAGGAGAGACGAATCCCCAACAATCACTCGCTGCCTCCATGTGGCTCGGGACTGTACCCAACCAAAACATGTTTGCACAACTCAGTAAAGCCGTGCTAGGGTAGTGATCAAAGCACAGTAGGAACTCACATGAGACAAATGATGATCTCAGATCTAAAGACTACCCTATACTCATGTCACCTGAGAACTGCTATCTAACGATAGGTATGGAACCATCTCGAAGTTCTCGATGAGTCCGTCCAGTATACTCACCCCCAGTGAGCACCTGTATACGATCTTAGGTGCAAAAGATCAATGGTTGCGGGACCAACCATTGCCCCTCGTCGGGGTCTAGAAACGCATACACCAGTCTACGGAATTTCGATGCCCAATCTCGATACTCCCACGAGTAGGGACCTTTTAAGGATATGCTTATCGACTATTATGCACCCACAAGTATGATCGCCATCACAACGCAAGTAGTCAAGCAATGATCCTACGGGCTTTATCAACATGTATAGATGATATGTTATAACAAGTAGAACATATGCACATGTTAAGATAAAGACAAAAAAGATAGCATACTATCATATCAAGCAAGATTGTCCTGTACATATATATGTCCAAGTATCCACATGTATACATATACAATAATGGCCTATAGGACATACATATCCAACATAGACCGTATGTATAATTATGCCCTGAGATTGGGGCGTTTGGAGCCTTCGCCTTTAGATTTTGCCATTGTCGATGGAATTTTCTCCGGCATAATTCTTTCATTAGAGGTTGGAGCATGAAGAGCCGCTATGACAGGCGTCTCAATACAAGAAGTCCCCTGTTATATGGCGCAGGAGCAATCCTTTTCTTGTCGGACCATAGATTTTTTGGGTCGACGAGAGTAGCTTTCATCGAGCACGGAGTCGTGGACCTTCCGCCAGAATCAATGAATTTGCTATGAGAGTCACTGAAAAGGATACTCCGGCTTTGCTTGCATTACAGATTCTGAAGGCGGGGGTGATCTTTTTAGCACTGCCGTCGGAAAGTTTTGTGCATCCTCCTGAGCGGCTCGAAACTATTCCCAATTGGAACAGCAGCGTCAATATCCACCATATGAGCTGGTGGGGTAAGCCCGGAGGGAGAGTTGCCCCAGTCTGTCTCACTCGGCGCCAATAGCGACATCGAACATGTCGTGCAGTAGGACCTGCCTCGGTATTGGAAGCTTCTTCGTCATGCCCCAGGCGTTGCTAGGGAGCTTCACTTGGTGTCAGCCTATTGAAGATGGGCGCTCTTGGTGGGGCTGGAGCAGGGTTGTCCAATCTGTCGAAGACTGACTGTCTTGGAGGTGAAGAACTTTTGCCGTCTTCACGCATAGAAGGAGCGGGGAGGGATAACCGTTTTAAGGCAACCCCTTCTGGAATCATAGGCTTCTTTACGAGCCCGTTTGAGTTCTTTTTCAGCCTATTAGAGACTGAAACTTCAGAGTTTGACGGCTTGCTGATAGGAGCCGCCACAGTAGCCAGTCGATCAAAGACCGACCTTCGGGGAGCTTCTTCTCGGGGCATTATGGCACCAAAGCTAATGGGTAGGAGCATGGTCCCAAAGAATAGCCCGGTAATGGCCTGAGTGACCTGTCCTACCGTCATTGAGAGGATGGAAGCCGCGTTGGGCCCGTACGTCACTCATCTAGTTAGGATGGAGTGAGAGTTGCTTTTGCAGGAAGTGCAGTAAGAGGCCATTGATTCTGCATAAAGGCGAAGCACCAAGTTTTAGTATCTCGCATCTAAACGCAACCATCAATATAGCAAACCAAGATTTTATTCGCAAAACACGACACACAAAGTATGGAGTGGAAATAGGAAAAGGTCACACCGGAAGTGCTAGAATCTATTTATCGCCGAAAACAGAAACAAACTGGTTCTTTCCTGAATTTGAGGGAAAATGCTAATTGAAACATATCCATCCACCTCTCCGAAGATACCAAGTTAATTTATGGCACCGTATATCGGATGTTTGGATAGATGCGACCGATGTAGCAGATTTTATCAGATTCCCCGTCATTTGTGAGGAGTTTTTTATTCCGTACATTTATATTTTTAGGTATGAACTTAGGACGCAGATCTCGTATGAACGAGGTCCATAAGTTCGAGATATGTCATTTAAGGATCGTTAGTCATATTTAAGACTAAGGTCGACTCAGGACTATGTGGTTAATGTTCGTTAATCTGTTTTGAATTAAGATCAACGTAACAGGTGTAGATTAAGGACCTTTAGTCATCTTTGAGACTATGGTCACTTTGGTTTATTGATATTTTGATCAACATAAACTTCATCATTTAATTAAACTTTGTTTAAGTGATTAAATGATGTTTTATGGTATAAGTGCGCATGTATATGTGACACAGATGCCTATTTATTTCATTTGAAAAGGGTGCGTATATGCGTTGCATGTGGTTGCACACTGTTTTGTTTCAAGGATATTGCACATATGTGTACCACATGACGCACATGCCTTCATAAGCGTTTTTTAAAATGCGCACACGTGGATATCACATGATGCGCATGCCTTCATAGGTGGTTTTCATCAAGTGCACACACGTGAGTGTTGAAGGTGTGTCTTAGCACCACCACTAGGTTAATACCAGCATCAAGTATGCAATTTTCAAATTTATGGGGTGCTAAGCTACACTAACCTAGAATCTTAACTAGAGTATTAGGGTTTAAACATGATATAAAAGGTTCTAGGCTAAGTGAAAGAGATTACAACCTTTGTAGACCAATTCCTTCACTTCTATAGCTCCGAGTAGTAGTCCTTACAGCTCCTCTTGGCTCTACTTGAAGAAATGAACGAGCTTGCTTCGCGATCTTCGAGGCCGAAGATGATCCACCTTGAAACTTCTCTAAGTCAAGTTGTATCTTCATTAATCATACATTAGTGAAGGAAACAACCTAATCTTAATGGCTAATCTAGAGTAGGTTGATGAAGTAGGTGTTTTAGCTCACTTAGAGATCTCTAAAGCCCTAGGGTTAACAACTCATGTGAGGGTTAGGGCTTGGAGGAAGAAGGAGAAGATAATGGAGAGTGTAGGAAAAAGCTAGGTTTCAAAAACCAAATGCAAGTGTAGAATGGCTTCTCATTCATTTTCTCACTTATTGAAGCATGAATAAATCCAATAATAAATATACAACCATGCTTCAATAGTGTATCCAAATGAATAAACTAATGTTTAAGCCATGCTTCACCCATTCCATAAATATCTCTCCTTTTCCACCTCATTTATCCATTTCAATAAATAGATAAAACCATATATATATATATATATATATATCACATATATATAAATATATATTAGAAGAAAAACTTAAGTGAGCTTAATATTAGTTAATATATAAATATATCAAATATAAATATATATCAAATTATTAAATCAACACTTGATTTAATAATCCGGTTATATCATATATAACCGACTTATATCATTTATCTATATATCATATTATCAAATCAACACTTGATTCAATAATCCGGTTATATCACATATAACCTAACCGATATCAAATTATCGCCAGATTAGAATACGGTATCACATACTCATATTTAACCAGGCTCCCGCACGTATCAGCATATGTGCCCTATTTCATTTCGCTTGAGCTAGAAAACCTCTGTGCGGGACACTAAAGACTCCTCAATACGCTAGCAGTAGGTAATGATTGTTAGGTTACGGTAGTGCCCCGGCCATCAATCTATGACCAAATGCGGAACAAAAATTTATAAAACTTGGCGCTACCACAACCAATTACCCGTATCTACCCATAAGCCCTAGATAACAAAACATGCAAAGGAGTTAGAATGGTTATACCGAATAGATCCGTGTCCTTCGGTTTTCAACCATCATCCCAAGCTCTTAGGGGCTTCTTTGATCAAGCTTGATCTCCGGTCTCCCTCCATCAAAGATGATCCACCCGAGAGTCTATGCAACGAGCTCCAACCTCATATCCGAGGCAACTAGGGCACCAAGATCACTACTCTAGATACCGTAGATGAATTAGAGAGTGATGAAGGATTAATTTGTCTCAAGACACCTAAGGATTCTCAACTCATGAGAGGGTTTGGGTGGAGCTAGAGGAAGAAGAAGATACCATGAGAATGAGGTGTTGAGAGCAACTCAAGAAAGAGAAAAAGAAATGAATAATGGCTTGTGTTTTTTGTTTGTTGTGTACTGTGATAAGAAATAATGGAGCCATCACATAAATGTCCATGTCTCCAAAATATCTTAGTCAACAAAAAATATCTGAAGTCAACATAACCTCACAACAAACAAAAACCCTAAACATGCTAGAATAGTAACCATGGGTCACTAATTAGCCATGCCACAAAAATGCAAACACCTCATCCTACATCTCAATAACCTTTTAATCCAAAAAGGTCTAAACTATGATGAGGTGTAATCTTCTAAAAGTAATCTTGTAATAAATTACAAGAATACCCCTCAACCGTATATACATACCCTCATCCGTATTCCGAAAAATACGAATACAAAGAGACGAAAATAATCCAACAAATATAATACTAGGATCCGGCTTAAACCAAAGCCCACTAGTATTATCCGTCCGAACATCATGCGTGCACAAGTACACGTATGTGATCGAACCCTGCCGTAAAACCATACGGCCTCTACATCGTTTCGCCCGAAGCAGGAAAACTCTCTGTGTGGGACTCTAAAGACTCGTCAATATGCTGGCAGTGGGTTTAACCACAAGCACGTCAGCGGCACTAGCTGTACGTAACGGCTACCCAGGTATTGAGCGAAAAGGAGGCCGACGAGTAAACTCATCCTGAAACCCTACTGAGCCTGACAGTGACAATATCCATACAGTCTGGTCCGTTCGTCTATGAATATCGCATATCGAGTCTAGGGGGTAGATAAAGTCAGACCCCTAATAACGCGACATTTAGTGTCGGTATGAAGCCTATCACCACATGAGAAACTACTGATCCGAATCAGTAATTCTCTACTACCTTGGCTAAGGATTTCTGGTGATGGCCACCCGTGCTCTCCGCGACATCAACCCCGAATACCGGGAGAGACGAATCTCTTGACGATCCGCTCACTTCCTCCATGTGGTTCGGGACTGTACCCAACTAAAACCTGTTCGCATGACTCTTTTGAGCCGTGGTAGGGTAGTAATCAAAGCACAGTGGGAACTCATACGAGACAAATGACAATCTCAGGTCGATAGACTAACATGTACACATGTCACCTGGGAACTGCTATCTGACAATAGGTATAATACCAACTAGCATGTTCCCGGCGAGTCCGTCTGGTGTACTCATAACCCAATGAGCACCTGTATACTATCTTAGGTGAACCAACTCACACCAATGGCTTGTGAGACCGGCCACCGCCCCTCGTCGGGGTCTCGATCAGTATACACTAGTCTACTCGTGGAGTATCGATTCCCAGTCTCGAAACTCCTATGACTAGGGACATTTTAAGGATGTGCTTATAGACCACCCAACTCTCACGTATATGATCGTCATCATACTGCTGGTAGTCAAGCAAGAATCCTATGGGCTCTATCAACATTTAATAGTGATCTGTAATGTCACCTGAAGCATGTACACGATGATAAAGACAAATGATTGGATGATTTAGCGTGCTTGTGCTTTCTAAAAGATAGATCAAAAATATTTGTAACCGCAATCAAGAACGGCATCGCTTTGCAGCTAGCCGGTGAGTACGGGTCGGTCCACAGGGATGTCGTGAATTTCCGAATTTCCTAATCGCTCTAACGAGTTAATTCCGAAGGGTGTTCGGATTGCTTATTAAATCTAAAAATTGAAGTTGTATGATACTAGGATTAGAAACTTGCTAGGATTAGGTTTAGGGAAAATTTGGTAAACAAAAATCTACATCTCTTTCCATTGTCTTTAATTAAAGATATCATATTAGTGTTATGGTAAATCTTAACAAAGGGGATTAGGATGATTGGGAAGATTGATTCTTCTTCTAGATCCTTGTCCTTCCTTTCTTAATCTTTACCCTAACCTCCATGGAAAACCTTAAAATCCGGGCCTTTAGACTACGGAATCACCGTTACCTCGTGGGTAGAGTGCCGTAGGGAGCGGAATAAGAAGGTATGCATGGAGTTCTAATTTTCATAAAAGATTGGCAAAGAAAAGAGATGAGAGATCTTCGTCTCTTAAATCCTTCCCCATTCCTAACCTTAACAAGCGAGGAAACTACTCACTCATTAGAGAATTGAAGAACATTTATCTAGGGCAGAGAATAAAAATTACCTAGGGCAAGAATTGAAATCTAAACTAGAGCAAGGAATTAAATCTACTTACAGATGCATCTCTCCAATCATCAATGCAGGGTTGTCAGATCTGAATTCATGAATTGAAAAGAAACACCGATGCTCTCCATAAAGAATTCTCGATTTATTATTAAAAAGAGTCATGAAAAGAATACAATGATTTGGGCTTCTATTTATAGGAGATAGAAACCCTAGGTTACAATTGATTTGCATGTCTACATTTACCAAAATATCCTTAGGAAGACCTAGTCAAAGTAGACTTCAAGCTTTGGTAAAATTTTATGTCTCTGTCTTTTATTAAAAGAAAGTATCGGGCCTTGGATCTTTGGGCTTCCTTATTATTTGGTTCTTTATTAAAATAGCTTCTATGTTTCTTCCAGATCTCCAGTGAATAATTGCGGTGGGCTTTTAACCGTTCTCTTTGTAATCTTGGACCTTGCATTGCCTTGTACTTTTTGAATTTTATCTTTGATATAGGCTTGATCAAGAGTCTTCTATTTGTTGGTCAAAGTCCACTTTTTCATCGTCTTTACATCGTTTTCACTGTTTTCTGTCTAAGAACCTGTAACCTGTAACATGTAGCAGACATGCGTCAAAAGCACCTGTTTATTTGTAAAAAGAATAAGAATAGGGAATATAATAATGCAATATTATGATATGAACAAATACCCCCAAACTTATCTTTTGCTCGTCCTCGAGCAAACTTATTTTATTCACTAAAATCCTAACCGCACTTTCGCAGGGAAACGCGATTGCACTGAGCACGTGCAACAAGCCGTTAAACCTCTAGGTGTCCCTAGTAGGAGGAGTGTTGTCTCCTGAGGGTTTTCAGCGGATACTACCCACAAAATCCTATCAACTCGGCCCATTGACTTTTGTTCTCCAATTAAGTTTTCCAACAAGGAATTCTATTATCTTCTACTTGTAAATTATCCACCCACATTCTTCACACTTCCTCATTATTTAACTTAAGATTATATATATCCTGTGAACTTACTTAGCTTTCGGCATCTCTTAAGTTTTCCTTCTAGGGTTCCATCTCCACCTAGGAATTTCTATCAACTCTATTAAAGATACAAGTTCTATTCTTCATTCCTCTCTCTTATCTAAATTCCAATCACATACCCCTACGTGTGTGTATAGATCACCCCTACACTTGGAAATTCAAATCAAGCAATCATGCCCTTGTCCGTTGTCCAAAGTACCTATCAGTAGGTGAATTTTTAATTGAATTTTGCTTACACATCCTTCATGCGACCGTTAATACTTCTTGAGGTACCAACAACCGATTACAAGATGTGTTTGCACATTAAAGCGTAATTCCTAGTCTTGCAACACCCAAGGCTTTTAGCCATGACTCCCAAACCAGTTGGTCTAAGGCACTAGGTGATGAAGCACCCTCGCTAAATATTTTTCTATTTTTACATCCTTAAGTAATCACAAAAACCAGTGTCCATTTTTTATTCTTTATTCACATTTTTTCTTTTATTTTCTTCGTACTAAGGACTTTAGACAAGAGCATTTCAAGGTCTCTTCTACTATTCCAAGTTTCAAGGTGCGTGATTGTGCAAATTGTAGGGTATACGTTTTCAGAATCTAGACTTAATCTAGGAACTATTTTTCAAACTTATACTCTAATAAGAACATCAATACTCTTCCTTTGTTTCGACTTAGCCCAAGAAGTGAACCCAAAATTTGCCTATTTCTAAATAAACTACAAGGCATATACTTTCTACCGTTAAACTTTAAGGAAGGTTATTTTTAGGGTTTTTAATTTACTAAGTCTAAGATCTAGTTGTTCCTAGCCTGTTAACCTATTTGTCAAACTCAAATCAATTAGCCAAAATTGAATACAATTATTTTTATAAATTTTGAAATCTTTCAATTTTTATTGGTTTTCAAATAAGTATGCAAATGCAAAAATATACATATGAATGCTAGGGAAGAAGACGTACCGAGCATACCCCCAAACTTGAACTTGACAGTGTCCTCACTGTCATACTGAACCAAGAGGGTCAAAATGTCGGCACTCCCCTATTTATTTATTTACAATTTTTTTTTATTGTTTTGAAAAATTTTTTATTTTTTATAGGAAAAGAAAACAAAAATATATATACATATATACAAAGATTCCCCCAAACTTAAGCTTGGCCTTGCACAAGCCAAAAGTTAGCACCAACCATTCAAAAATCTTATCGTGGAAATGGTATAGTTGGTGCAAGAAAATGAGAAGCACGGGAGACCGTGTGGAAAGAAGAATGGTAGAATATGGTCTCGGTGGGGGAGAAGAATGGCGAAAAGAAGAAGGAAGTGGAGTACGATCTTGAGGGTGTAAATTGAGTGAATAAATTAGCGCAATATGTGATGACCGATATGTTATACGCGATTGCGCTAACCTATCTACTTGTCGAGAAATGGGGTCAAACCCCTCAAGATTCGCAAGAAAACATGGGTATGCTGAACTTGGTATCGGAGATGAAAGCGTCACGGTCACTTGCACGGTCGGAACAATAGGAAGGACGAAAGGAAGTGAATTAGGGATAGTATCATTCTTACTGTAGTAAACTTTGTCGAACTTGAAAGATTCCATCAATGGTTCAAAACGACTGTAAGCAACCGAGTCTGAAGGATTAACTAACTCATCTGAAAATGCAAAGGACTCAAACTCGGGCGGTGAGACTTCAACATCGTCCGAAAAAGTGAAACACTCATAAGTGTCATCGGCTGTGGGAACCGTGTCAGATTCAAAGGAAAAGTTTTCAAGCTCACAGTCGTCAAGCATGAAATGAAGTGTGGTCGGAACGATGGAAAAGAGGGAGGGTGATTTAGGAAAAGGTTCAAGAGGATGAATTGGAAAATTCGACACATCAAAGAAAAATGGTTCAACCTCAATATGATCCTCACCACTCTCCTCAATATTATCCTCATAATTCTCCTCAATATTCAACTCATCCATGCCATTATCATCAAAATCAAGACGCATATGAGATTCGGGAGAAACATTTAATAACTCGGGATGATGATTTGAACATAAAATTTCAATTAAATCGACAGGTTCATCATCCGAAATATTCCCGGCGTCTATATCCTCAATCAAGTGAAAGTCAATTTCTTTAGACACCTCCTCAAAAGCATGGATGCTTATCAATTTAGGTTCTAGAGTGGAGGTGTAAAGATCGAAAGGATTAGGTGCGGTTTCACTCGAAAGGGGTTCTTCACAATCTGGCAAATCAAGCACTACAAAATCACACAACTCATCATTTTGGACACATGTTTGAAAATTGGAGTTGTTGGATTCAATAGGGTATGGGTAGGTTTGATTTGGAAATCCTCTCACATTCTCTCTCTGTCCAACCGCCTCCTCATACATTGGAAAATTTGGAGCTAGTTGGAAACTGGCTACCGGTTCAGCAGGTTGCATAAGGGTGGCCACGGACGCTTCCACATTCCTAACCATTTTGTTTGTTGCTGCGATATACGCCTCCAACGCCTCTTCCAAACTAGATTTGGGTGGTAAGGGGGTTTCGGTAAAAGATTCGAAATTGTTTGGATATGTGAAACTCCCTAATGGCTGTGTAGAAACATTTTCTAGTGACGGTGGAAAAGTCGGGTAGGACTGGTAGGAAGTGGGTGATTGGACAGGGGTAGGGTCAACATATGGATAAAAAGGTGAATAGTCGTGCGGATCCCTATAATTAGATGTGTGGAGAGGGGTGAAAGATCGGCCGCGAGATTGAGCAATATGCTCAGCAATGGACATCGGCTTAGGAGTGACAGAAGGACTTGAAAAAGTGGTATCAACATATGGAGGTGGTAAAGATTGACTTGGTTGACACAAAGTGGGTTGAAAAGTCGAATTGTTTCTCCTAGACGCCTCTATTTGATCTTTCAAAGATATTTTAGGCATGGAAGGATCGTCTTTAAATTGATCGAACAAATTGCCGAACGACGCAAAATTAGGTTCGGGATACCAAAGTTCGGCAAGTGATTTATTATGTGGGGTACCCATGATAGAAGAAAGAGAAGATGAAGAAGGTAGGTGGTGCAAGGATTTCTCAGCGACAAAAGTTGCAAGTCTTTTTTTTAAAAAAAAAATTCCTCTTATTATTCTTTTTTATTTGTTTTGCAAAAATTTTCAATAAAGGGCTAAGACACAAATGCAAATAACCAGAAATGCACAATCAGTCCGAGATCTAGGGTCACCTAGGTCAGCTAGACAGCTCCTAACTGTTCCAAATGCCTAGAAATAGGACCTCAAACCGCCTCTTCACCGCCAATTGCGGCCAGGTAAGTGGGAAGGAACCACCACGACAGTGGGCCTAATTAAAAACCACTAGCCTAGACACCGCAAAGTCAGTTAGGATAAACGGCCGATGCCTATACTAGTCCTTTTCCTATTGAGCTCGATGTCCTTAGGGCTGAGTCTAGTATTTTTTTTATTAATCGTGGTCGATGCAAATGCTTTAGGTGTTTTCTGGGGTCCTGGGAAGGGTGATGAAATCTCCACCCAATCTGAGTTGGTCAAAAGCCCCTTAAAATCCGATTAAAGATATGCAAAACAGTAAATCACTTGCAATCAAATCTTTTTTGTGAATTTCAAGGTTTGTAAGTTTTCTAATTAAAACTTTCCTTTTTTCTCTTGCTCTTTATTTGGAAAGATATTTTAGCAAAAAGATTAAGGATATGCAAATCAGAAAAGATCACTTGCAATCAATTATTATTTTAAGCATAGCGCAACGAATCCTGCATAAGATTTGTTATTTGGAAAGGAATATTTTTAAAGCGCAAAGAAATCCTGCAGGAAAATTTACAGAAGATATATCAAGATTTGCAGAGGAGGAGAGAGAAAACTCACAGAGAATTACAGTGGCCGAACCCTTTTTTTTTACTGCGCTTCTGCCCCCCACCTTCTTTTTTTTTTTGACCAACACGCGGCGGTTCCGCGGTCGCAGGTAGGATCTGGCGGCGGTTCCGCGGCCGGAATAGGGTCGCGAGTTTGTTTTTTTTGGTGCAGATCACATAGTTGACTTGTTGACTCGGTCCTCCAAATTTCTTCTGTTGCGCCACGGCAGCGCCCCGGCCGTCTATCCGAGGCCAAAATGCGGAATCAAAATTTTTCTTAACTTTAAACTGGCGCTACCGTGGACAATATACCCGGATCGTAACCATTAACCGATACTAGCAAACAAGAGAGGGGTGAGAGATTTACCGAGTGATCCGAGTCCTCCGGTCTTCTCGTCGTCGTCCCGATCTCCCGCGGAAACTCCGGTCGTCGCATCCTTGCCGGAAGGGCACCACATCGTCTGCATCTTTTACGGGCTCCCACCTCAATACCGAGGTAACTCGGGCACGAAGCTGGCTAGTCGACGTGCCCAAGGTTTGCTGTAGAATGTAGTGTAGATGATGCTTGTCTCTTTGGGGTTATGTTGCCTTGATGGAGGAATGGATTGGAACTTTCAAGTGGAACTCTCATTTATCAAACATGGAATGAGATGATGAATTTTCCTCACCAAAAATGAAACCTCTCATTTTCTCTCCTCTCCAAAAATGTGTGGCCGGCCATTGTCTTGTGGAAATGGTGGAGGGAATCACATAACATATGAGGGAGGTGAGTGTAGGAGAACAAGGTGGTGACCACAACATAAAGCAAGTCTCACATCAAACACAAATCAATCCTAATCACCTTTATGCAAGAAATGATGATAGAAAAGAAAGGAATAAAAAGATGCTTTCATAATCAAACCATTTGCATGAAACCCCTCCACAATGTGTTATTTGCAAACTTGCAAATAACACCCTCCATCAAAAGGTCCGGCCGGGGAAGGACAAAAGAAAACCGGCCGGAAAGAAATGCAAACTGGCAACTTCAGAAAACTGGTCCCGTAATAAATTACAGGAAAACCCCGATACTGTGCATACACACCCGCATCTGTATACCGACCGGATACAAATGCAATGAGACAAAATCTACACTGTACTAAACTAGGATCCGGCTTAAACCAAAGCCGGCTAGTAATATCCGTCCGATCCTGATCCGTGCAATACCGCACGTATCAGATCGAACCCTGCCATATATCCATACGGCCACTAGTACAAACCGTCCGATCCTGATCCGTGCAATACCGCACGTATCTGATCGGACCCTGCCATATCTCCATACGGCCTCTACAGCGTTTCGCCCGAAAGCTTGAGTAACTGTAAGTGTGGTGGACTCTAAAGACTCGTCAATACTATGGCTGTGGATTTAACCACTAGCACGTCAGAGGTATTAACCAATACGTGACGAGCCACCAGCTATTGACCAAAAGGGGCGTCGATGAGCGAGCTCACCCTGACACCCTACTGAGCCTGTCAGTGACAATATCCGTACAGTCCGGTCCGTTCGTCTATGAGTATCGCATGTCGGGCCTAGGGGGTTGGTAAAAGTCAGACCCCCAAAAGCGGTACAAGTCGTGTCGGAGTGTAGCCCAGAACGCCCTGAGATACTACTGGAATACCTACCAGTAAATCTCCTGCCTCGGCCGAGGGCTTTGCGTAATGGCTCTCCTAGACACAGCGCGACCTCACCCCCAATACCGGGAGAGACGAACCCTTGAAGATCCGCTCACTGCCTCCATGTGGCTCGGGACTGTACCCAACTAAAACCTGTTTGCACGACTCCTTTGAGCCGTGGTAGGGTAGTAATCAAAGCACAGTGGGAACTCACACGAGACAAATGACTATCTCAGGTCGATGAACTAACCTGTACACATGTCACCAGGGAACTGCTATCTGACATCTGGTATAAGACCAACTAGCAGGTTCCCGGCGAGTCCTGTCCGGTGTACTCATAACCCAATGAGCACCTGTTTACATCTTAGGTGAACCAACTGACACCAGTGGCTTGTGAGACTGGCCACCGCCCCTCGTCGGGGTCTCGACTGTATACACTAGTCTACTAATGGTATAAGTCACATGTCAAGTTCTACCCGTCATTGTCCAGGTTAATTTGAACCCACCCGTACTCGCCCTTGACTAAGTCCAACAAAGTTGTACGACTGTCCCAAACCAACGCTTCTATCTATGCAACAGAAAAGTAACAAATAGCTACCATACACTATGCCTTGAATAAGGCCAACAAACACAGCATGAATACTAAGTGCTACCCGTCTGAAATGATGGAGGGCTACGAATGGTTTTTGGCGAAAAATCTTTAACGTAATGAACTTGATATCGTTGAAGGAACCGGATAGCTTTACAAATATATAGTGGCGAAAACTTTTACTAAAGAGGTCACTCCCGGTGAAGGGATCTCGGCTCTTTTCTCTTCGAATGAGGTGCTGGATATTCATAACCAAATACCTCGATGCAAAGCAAAAAAGTAATCGACTATAGTGAAGTTATTACCCTGACGCAAACTTCTGCCCAAGAGGTTACTCCCGGTGAAGGGATCTCGGCTCTTGCCTCGTCGAATGAGGTGCTGGATATTTATAACCGAATACCGCTGTGCAAAATAAAAGAAAACGTCCTTATAATGACAGCTTTTGAAAATTTGTTCCAACAACATCGAATAGGTCTGTTTTCCTTGCATTGATCAGAATCAACGCAGTCCCATCAATTATGCCTGAAAAGAACAAAAATATGATGTGCGTATATACCATTCGCATTCGCCACTGGGCCCTATCATCACTCGTTAGGTTACTTAACTAACGACAGACCGGGGGCTGGACTAGCGCGGGTGCAAAACATATACAACATCTACTAGTATATATATAACAA
This sequence comes from Agapanthus africanus, assembly GCA_030015575.1. Lineage (NCBI taxonomy): Eukaryota > Viridiplantae > Streptophyta > Magnoliopsida > Asparagales > Amaryllidaceae > Agapanthus > Agapanthus africanus. The sequence continues at coordinate 108,006,762 of JASDDO010000031.1, forward strand.
TATATAATAATCATTTCAGGCATGATAAATGCAACATCACAGATAAGCGATAAGTATCACAGAACAATACAGATAATCTGTGAGCCCCGGGTTTCCTTTGAGCCGCAAGTGAAACCCGATGTGCCCCTGATCGTGTGGATAGCTTGTGCAATGAAAACCTAGACCCAAACGAGTGAGACAAGTTACCCGCCAAAACCAGAAGTGAGGCAACCCCCTTCATCAATATGAATAGGCCACCCGGCACTTCACGGAATCCGGTAACTTGAGCACCCCTCCTTGGGTCAACCTGTACCCTTACGAGTGCGGCAAATAGCCCGCCAATTCTAGAGTGAGGCCCCCTCTGTCTCAAATCCATAAGATGCGGGCCCGTTGCTCTCTAGAACCCGGCTATTCGTGCACTCCACCGCGGGATAATCCTACTACAGAAAAGAAAATAAGTACAAGGGTGATATCGACCTCAACCCGGTCATACCCCAAACAAATAATATACAAACAGACAGTGACAACAGTCCACATGTCGGACGTTCGCCCTGCGATATCAAATGTACAAATAAATCCAAACTGTACTACCATTGGACCCAAGCTATCCACCACGACGATTCCGCCACAACCACAACACAACACAAAACATCAACGTGAATGTCACATTCGCAAACCCGTCTAAAAGACATATAGAAAATAGAAAAGTTGTACCGCTCTATTGCCATTCACAGTCGCAGATAGTAATGTATGTACTGAAAACTACGACATTAGAATTCCTCAAGCAATTAGCGAACTAAACCAATTTCCAAAACCATGGGAAAAAACAGTGAGCTAAAGTTCCAAATACCGACCGTTTAAAGCCAATTCGGAAGTCCGAATCAAAACGAAACTCGCCAGAACCTTCACGGAGAGATAGAGCATAAAATTAACTTCGAGTCGGGGGGCCTAGAGGGGGTACCCCACCCCCGAGGCCACCATAAGGTGGCAAAGGGGTGAGGCAGACCCGAAACTGCCCAAGGTGGGGCAGTTTCAGGTCCCCACTGCCAAGACCACCTTGTGGTGGTCTTGAGGAGTGGGCCCAGCCATTCGGTCCCCCCGGAGGATTCCCCGGATGCACATGCACTACCCCGCTGCTTCTCAGTTCCAACCGTGAGCCCGTGGGGTGTGCAAACATCTCAAATTTTCAGTTTTCGGAACTGTTTTTGTCGGCAGTTTTTGCACCACAAAAACGGTGGATTTCTAATGTCGCAAAGAGTTAACTAAGGCTTATGAAGTGGCTCTGATACTATGTTGGGTTACGGCAGCGACCTGGCCATCAATCCGTAACCAAATGCGGAACAAAAATTTATAAAACTTGGCGCTACCACAACCAATTACCCGGATCTACCCATAAGCCCTAGATAACAAAACATGCAAAGGAGTTAGAATGGTTATACCAAATAGATCCGTGTCCTTCAGCCTTCAACCATCACCCCAAGCTCCTAGGGGCTTCCTTGATCAAGCTTGATCTCCGGTCTCCCTCCATCGAAGATGATCCACCCGAGAGTATATGCAACGAGCTCCAACTTCATATCTGAGGCAATTAGGGCACCAAGATCGCTACTCTAGATACCATAGATGAAGTAGAGAGTGATGAAGGATTAATTTGTCTCAAGACACCCAAGAATTCTCAACTCATGAGAGCCTTTGGGTGGAGCTAGAGGAAGAAGAAGATGCCATGAGAATGAGGTGTTGAGAGCAACTCAAGAAAGAGAAAAAGAAATGAATAATGGCTTGTGTTTTTTGTTTGTTGTGTACTGTGATAAGAAATAATGGAGCCATCACATAAATGTCCATGTCTCCAAAATATCTTAGTCAACAAAAAATATCTCAAGTCAACATAACCTCACAACAAACAAAAACCCTAAACATGCTAGAATAGTAACCATGGGTCACTAATTAGCCATGCCACAAAAATGCAAACACCTCATCCTACATCTCAATAACCTTTTAATCCAAAAAGGTCTAAACCATGATGAGGTGTAATCTTCTAAAAGTAATCTTGTAATAAATTACAAGAATACCCCTCAACCATATATACATACCCGCATCCGTATTACGAAGAATACGAATAAAAAGAGACGAAAATAATCCAACAAATATAATACTAGGATCCGGCTTAAACCAAACTCCCCTAGTATTATCCGTCCGAACATCAGGCGTGCACAAGTACACGTATGTGATCGAACCCTGCCATAAAATCATACGGCCTCTACATCGTTTCGCCCGAAGCAGGAAAACCCTCTGTGTGGGACTCTAAAGACTCGTCAATACGCTGGCAATGGGTTTAACCATAAGCACGTCAGCGGCACTAGCTGTGCGTAACGGCTACCCAGGTATTGAGCGAATGGGAGGCCGACGAGCAAACTCATCCTGAAACCCTACTGAGCCTGGCAGTGACAGTATCCGTACAATCCGGTCTGTTCGTCTATGAATATCTCATATCGAGTCTAGAGGGTGGATAAAGTCAGACCCCAAATAACGCGACATTTAGTGTCGGTATGAAGTCTATCACCACCTGAGAAACTACTGATCCAAATCAGTAATTCTCTACTACATTGACCAAGTATTTCTGGTGATGCCACCCATGCACTCCGCGACATCAACCCCAAATACTGGGAGAGACGAATCCCCTGACTATCCGCTCACTGCATCCATGTGGCTCGGAACTGTACCCAACTAAAACCTGTTTGCACGACTCCTTTGAACCGTGGTAGGGTAGTAATCAAAGCACGATGGGAACTCACACGAGACAAATGACGATTTCAGCTCGATAGACTAATATGTACACATGTCACCTGAGAACTGCTATCTGACAATAAGTATAATACTAACTAGCATGTTCCCGGCGAGTCCGTCCGGTGTACTCATAACCCAATGAGCACCTGTACACATCTTAGGTGAACCAACTAACACCAATAGCTTGTGAGACCGGCCACCGCCCCTCGTCAGGGTCTCGATCAGTATACACTAGTCTACTCTTAGAATATCGATGCCCAGTCTCGAAACTCCCACGACTAGGGACATTTTAAGGATGTGCTTATAGACCACCCAACTCTCACGTATATGATCACCATCATACTGCTGGTAGCCAAGCAAGAATCCTATGGGCTCTATCAATATGTAATAGTGATCTGTAATATCACCTGAAGCATGTACACGCTGATAAAGACAAACCAGACAGCATACTATCATCTCGAGTAAGACTGTTCTACCGGTATAGGTCCTTCCTCAATCATTGCAATCACGTGCTTGAGATCCAATAATTGACTTGAGGCCACTATAGCCAACAATGATCACATCAGTCACCAACAAGCCGTCGGCAGTACTAGCTGGACATAACGGCTACCTAGGTATTGAGCGAATAGAAAATCAAAAAGAATGCTTTTCCAAACTCCCATGAAGCCTATAACCAACATTTACCGTACAGTCCGGTCTCTGATATGTCACATATCGAGTCTAGGGGTGGAATCGTCAGACCCCAGTAACTTGATAAGTCATGCCGATGTATGGCTCATAACGGTTCAAGAAACTACTGATAACACTTACCAGTAAATCTCATCATCCCTAGTCAGGGACTTACTTTTATAGCCTATCGAGCATAGTGCAACATCAACTCTTTATACCGGGAGAGACGAAACCCCTCCTATCGCTCACTGCCTCTATGTGACTCGGGACTGTACCTAAAATCCACATGTTTGCACGAATCCTTTGAGCCGATGTATGGAGGAAATCAAAGCACAGCGGAAACCACACAAGACACTATGATAGCTTCATGGAGAACTTGTGTGATAGGAAGAGCTTGACCGAGTGTAGCATAGGAACATCATTTCCTATCAAGAGTATGCCATCTACGTACAATACGAGGAAGACAAACTTACTCTCTACAACCTTCTTGTATATACACGGTTCATCTATATTTTTGATATAGTCAAACTCTTTGATAGCTTCATCAAAACAGATGTTCCAGCTCCACGATTCCTGCTTTAATCTGTAGATTGATTTAATCGGCTTGCACACCTTTCCGCTGCTCCCACTGTCTATGAAGCCCTCTGGATGAGTCATGTACACGCTCTCTTCTAAATCACCATTTAGAAAAGTGGTCTTGACGTATTTCTGCCAGATTTCGTAGTCATGGTATGCAGCAATGGCAAGTAGGATCCTGATTGACTTAAGCATAGCGACAGGAGAAAAGGTTTCATCATAGTCGACACATGGTCGTTGACGAAAACCTTTTGCTACAAGTCTAGCTTTGAAAGTCTCAACTTTTCCATCTACACCAATTTTCTTATTAAAGATCCACTTGCTCCCGATGTGTTTTACCTCTTCAGGAGCAACTTCCAATGTCCATATTTTGTTGGTGTACATGGATTCCATCTCAGATCGCATAGCATCCAGCCATTTCACAGAGTCCCCACTTGTGATGGCCTGCTCGAAACTAGTTGGGTCATCATCTTCCATGATGCAATCCTCACTCCCACCGTCTATGAGAAAACCGTAGTATCTCTCAGGTGGATGAGGAACCCAACTAGATCTGCGGAGTGGCTGAGCTTCATCGGGGACTATTGATCCTCCGGTTCTACCAAATCGTCAGTTATAGTTTGTATAGCTGGAACTTCTTCCAGTTCTACCTCATTGCCACTAATTTCTTTTACAAGAAATTCCTTTTCTAAAAAGGTGGAATGTTGAGAAACAAACGCTTTTTGTTCCTTAGTATGGTAGAAGATATATCCATTTTGAATCCTTTGGATATCCCACAAACTTGCACAAAACAGACCTTGCCTCGAGCTTGTCCAGATTTTGCTTTTTAACATAGGCCGGACAACCCCATATCTTAACTCGTTTAAGAGATGGTCTCCTCCCATTCCCTATCTTATATAGAGTGGTAGGCACAGATTTGGTCGGACCCTATTCAATAGGTATGCAACTGTCTCAAGTGCATAACCCCAGAAAGAAATAGGTAACTCAACAATACTCATCATAGAGCGCACCATATCTAATAGGGTGCGATTCCTCCGCTCCGATACTCCAATGTGCTGTGGTGTATACGATGGAGTAAGCTGAGAGAGAATCCTATTCTCTATTAAATTGTCTCGGAATTCCGTGCTCAAGTATTCTCCTCCTCGATCAAATTGAAGGATTTTAATACTTTTACCCGTCTGGTTCTCAACTTCATACTTATATTCCTTGAATTTCTCAAAAGCTTCAGATTTGTGTTTCAACAAGAACACGTGTCCGAATCTTGAGAGATCATCGGTGAATATAATAAAGTACGAGGAACTATTCCTAGCATGTGTAAACATAGGACCGCATACATCACTATGTATCAGTCCCAAGAGTTCAGTAGCTCTTTCTCCGTGTCCTATAAACGGAGTTTTGGTCATCTTGCCTTTGAGACATAACTGATAAGTTTCATAAGATGTAAATTCAAACGGATTTAAATATCCATCTTTATGCAATTTGGCTAGTCTTGTCGCATTGATATGACCAAGTCTACAATGCCACAAGAAGGATTCATTCATTTCTGAACTTTTCATCTTGTGTGTGTTCTGTATGTTTAGAACTGTAGTTTGATTTAGAACGTATATACCGTTACATAACGTACCAAACCCAATCAACATTTGATTTAAGAAAATGTTCATAGCATTTTTCTCTAATATAAAGTTATATCCTTCTTTGTCTAATAAAGAAATTGATATAATATTACACATCATTTTTAGTATGTAATAACAGTCATTCAAAATCATTGTATTACCATTTGGTAATACTAGGTGATATTCGCCAACTGCTTTGGCTGCAAAAATTGCACCATTCCCTACTACGACTGACTTATCACCCTTTCCTAGTTCTCTACTTTTTCGTAACCCATATAACAAATTACAAACGTGGAATCCTGATCCGGTATTCAATGCCCAGGACGTAGAGCACACTGAGAAACAGTTCTCGGTAATGAACACACCCGAAGAAGATGCATCATCATGCTCTTTCTTCGTTTGGGTTGCACGGGAATCCTGATATTCCCCTATTCCTTACTCAGACTTATGACAGTCATAAGATAGAGCGGAACCAACGTTCCCCAGCTCAGTATAATAAGCGGGTTCGGTCAATACATCCATATTATTATCTTGATTAAGGCATGTCATGGTCGCTACCTGGAGAGAGAGAGAGAAGGAAACACTTTAGCGTGCACTCTTTGCAAGATTAGATTGGTTATTATCTTATCTAATCAGGATGGATCCCACTGTTTTTATCAAATCTTCTTTCAAATCCTAAAAGGTAAGATTAGCTGGGATTAATTACACCCTACAAGTTCACCAATCGGTAACCAGGCAGGTATTGGTACTCCGAGGGAGTCTCCCCATACTTTCACATGGAACTAATTAAATAACCTTGTTTCCGTAGGGGCATGTAACAATTAGGAAAAAGCTAGAAATAAATAAATTTAATTAAATTAAGAATAAACTGATAAATCACAAAATGATTAAAAACAAATATGTTAATCTTCATAAGATATATGTAATACAATTTAAATTAGAAATTTTGGATGTAAATTAAATAAGTTATAAGGGTTTTAATGATAAATTTAGCCTCTTTTTAACAAAAGATGTGTTTCATAATAAGTAAGTTGTGAGGGGGCAAATTGTAAAGTTTGAGTTGTTATGCAAATACAAGATTGTTAAGGGTTTAAAAGAAATAAATGGTATTAATTCAGTTCTGAAACTAAATTGAAAATAAAATAAAAATTGAGGATAATTCCCACACCACCTCATGCTTGCATGAACACCCTTCAACCTACACCTCCTCCTTGCATGGAACATGCACACTCAAGCTCAAGACACCTCCACCTTCCCTTATCTCTCCTCTCATTCACTTAAATAGCTCATTTCAGTTTAATTTCAGAATCAAAACTGAAGGGAATTTAAAAGAAAAGAAAAATAAAGAAGAGAAAAGAAAAACAAGAAGAAGAAGAAGGAGCTTGTTCTTGAGTTTGGATCATCATCAAGCTAGGAGGAGCTTGTAGATCCTTGGAGGGTTATTCCTACAGCAAATTAGGAGGGTAATTTTCTTAAACCTAGTAGAGATAAGCTCTGTAGTTTAATTAATTAAAGTTTAGATAGGTCACATAATATCGTATTTAGCTAAATTCAGAGTCTGTTAAAATCTGCTTTAATCTGGAACTTAATTAAATAAATTCAACAGAGTAGAAATGATATAGGTAACAACTAGAACACACCACAAGAAGACGGAGGCAGGGGGCCGGTTTTGGGTCGGCGACAGAAGAGGTTTGGCCGGCGTCGCCGGCCATGTGAGGAGTGTTGTGGGTTTGGGTTTTTGGGGTATCTTCAGTGTACAATTTAGGCTATTTTGGCACTGTTGATTTAACTTAGTTTCACTGTAATTAAAATCTGGAATGCTATATCGGAAAAAGAATCGTAAAACGCTAAATACGACACGACGAAACTACGTCGCGTGTTAATTTCTGAAACAGTGCAGTTTTGGGATAAAATCCAGCAAGACTAAGTGTTTAATAGCTTGAAAAGATCAGATAGTATATAAATTGTGGGGGTTAGCGTGTTTTCTATTTCCGCTATATCGGAATAGCTAGTTTGCTTATATACGTTATATTGGTATATTTAGACGCGGATACAAGGAATACGGAAGCCGCGAGGAAAGGGAAAGGATTAGCGATTCCGGAGTAGATTCGACTTTCCGGTGAGTAGACTAAACATCTACCGGGGAATTTAGTAAAGATGGCGTGTTTCGCCCATGGTTTTACTTAATGTGATATTCATATCATCATGTTTAGTTATTAGAATTTCATTCATTAAAATGTTTGTATATTGCTTAGTTGTTAGAACACTTCACAAGTATTGACGAGTCATGCCACGTGCACATCTTATATGCTACACACACCTCGTCGATATTGCCATGTCACATACACTTAAATATCATACTTATTAACATGGATTATATTGTCTTTCATATGTCAAGTATATTGGTAGAATTCCCTATTTACATTCTGTTGCTTTATGCGTACTTCCATGTTGGTTATGAGATAGATGCAGAATTGAGGATTTATGATTTGAGTTTTGAATACTACTACATAAATCCAGTTTTTCATGATTGATGTGACATGTCCACCCTGAGATGATTTCTGTTTTTGGTTTTATTCCGGACCGAGTGGGGTAGATATACGGTCGCGGATTTACGTTATCCATACTGAGTGGGGGAGATATACAGTTGGATACAGGGTGGACCCGGTCGAGACCGAGGGGCAGGATAGCCGTATTGAGACGGGGGAGCCTAGCGAGGTTACTCGATACCGGAGTTGGTTATAGAAATACGGCGTGTATCTAGAGGATAACGACCGATATTATGAGTATAGGATCATTCGGGGAATGATGCCTATGAGAAATGAAAGTTTTTGTGTCATTGATGGACACCGAGAAATGATTTACTTGAGTTGTGATTTCAGAAGTATAATGAGATTTGTTGTTTGATTTCACATATACTCATATATCATATTGATTCATATTCAGTAGCATGATTGTCATATTTACTTTATTCGCCGTTATATGTTAGTCGTATTCACTGAGTTGGCAACTCATCCCCGTTGTGCCACAGTTCCTTGCAGGGATAGAGTGGACGGGTAGCTGCGAGGCAGGATCACTTTTGCTGTTGTTTCCATCTTTTGATAGGTAGGTTACATGTGTAGTAACCTTCCATTTTGTACTTTTGTATCTAGAAAGACTCCATCAGACTTGTATTTTGACTTAAAAAAGAGAGTTGGTAAATATATGTACAGTTGAGATCGGTTGATCAGTTTCATAGCTTCTTTCTTTATGAGATTCAGTGATGTTCTATATTTTATATTCATGTTTATTGTTAGTATTGTTGATTCCAACCCGGAATACAACCAAACTTAACCTTTATTATTTGTTTAATGAATAAACTTCATAACTTGAGATTTTTATTTAAAAAACTAAATTTTCATAAATAATTCCGAAATAAGGTATTTTGATCTTGGTTTTTGGCTTACTTGGATTTGTGCATATCTTTAGATATGATACAATCTGAGTGCCTGTCACATCCAAACTTGGGTCGTGACAAAGTTGGTATCAAAGCTTAGGAGTAACCTTACGGAACTCAGTAAGGGATTTCAATAGGTTGATGTAAGTCTGAGAGTTAGGATGACCTTCGGTTTGATGGAGTAGGTGAATTAGGACGAATGCAGTACCGTACGTATGTTCCGCGGCATATTTACGTTATCGTATTCAGCCTAACTAACCTTAGGATGTGTATCTTGATCTATTCTTCCGTTGATTCTCCGTTATTGATTGCTTCTGTTCCCACACCTTATCATCTCTCGTTTCTTGTTCCAGTTGCTATGGCTACGCGGGCTAGGCGAGCCGCAGCCAGGAATGCAGCTAGGGCGAGTCCGCCTGTGACAAGGACTGGTACACCGGACGTGCAGGAGGTGCATGAGCATGCTGATCCTCCTCCTCCAGATCGCATGACTAGGATCGAGGAGGGTATGTTGGGATTACAGCGAGTGGTAGGACAGTTAGCTGAGACCACTCGAGCTTTGAGATCAGATCCAGCACCGACAGTAGCCGAGTCCGAGGTACAGCCTACACAGACGGTAGCACCAGTAGATACGAGAGTGATGGAGGTATCACTTGCAGAGTTTATGAGATTGAGACCACCGGTATTCACAGGGACCGATGTGGCGGTAGATCCTCAGTCTTTTCTTGATAGAATGGCGAGGATAGGCAGATCATTACGATGTTCTGATGCGAGGTCAGTTGAGCTGACTAGTTTTCGTTTGGAGGGACTTGCACAGGAGTGGTGTGAGTCGATGGAGAGAGGGCGAGCTACGAATCTTCCTCCGATGACGTGGACCGAGTTTTCTACAGTCTTTCTTGCCAGATTTCTCCCCGAGAGTGTGAGGGATGCTAGAGCTAGCAGTTTCGAAGCATTGAAGAAATCAGCAAGTATGTCAGTAGCCGATTATGACTTACGCTTCACCCAGCTTTCACGATATGCCCCATATTTGGTACCTACAGAGGAGCTTCGGGTGAAAAGGTTCCTAAGGAGTTTGGACACACAGTTATATCTGGCGATAGGCTCCCAGCATTTTGATACATATGCGCAGGCCATGGATGCGGCGATTCGAGTAGAGGAGCGTTTGAGCCAGTCAGGAGTCGTTCCGGAGCCAAAGAGGAGTAGACCATTCGTGCCGACAAATAGACAGTTTGGCCGAGGTAGAGGGTCCTATCCAGGCAGATATACTCCAGGCCGCAGTGTGGGACGAGATTGGACACAGGGCCAGATGTTCAGTTCTTATCCTGGTGATCAGAGACCACCATCTACCTGTTATAGTTGTGGACTTCCCGGACACTTTTCGCGAGATTGTAGATCTCAGGGCGGGACCGTTGCTCCACAGGCTGCTTTACCCCTTCCATCTCCTACACCGATGGCTTTACTTCCTCCCCCAGTTGGCGCTACACGCCAGGCAGTTGCACCACGAGGTAGAGGCTATGCGGGGCGTGCTCAGAGAGGTAGAGGAGATAGAGGTAGAGGACGACAGGATGCGGGCAGGGGCCAGGCACGGGTTTTTGCGCTGACTCCACAGGATGCCCAGGCATCAAATGTAGTCGTGACAGGTACTCTTACAGTATGCTCATTAGAGGCACATGTTTTATTTGATCCCGGTTCTACACATTCTTATGTATCTTCACGATTCGCACTTTTGTTGGGGAAGGAGTCGTCATTATTAGAGTTACCATTGGTAGTGATTACCCCAGTTGGAGATTCCTTTATAGCTCGGCACGTATTTAGATCGTGTTCGGTGCGTATTGGTAATAGAGATTCGCTAGTTGATCTGATTCTCCTGGACATGTTGGATTTTGATATACTTCTTGGGATGGATTGGTTAGCCGCTTGTCATGCCTATGTAGATTGTAGAGGAAAAGCGGTTAGATTTTGTTTTCCAGGTGAACCGGTGTTTGTTGTGCAGGGGGATTGCAAGTTAACCCCTGTCAACATGATTTCTGCTTTTTGTGCGGGGCGGCTGTTGAAGAAGGGTTGTCTTGGGTTCTTGGCTTTTATTCAGGACATAGGGGTCGCTGAAGTTCCATTGGACCAAATCCCGATCATACGAGAATTTCCTGAGGTATTTCCTGCAGAGTTACCAGGATTGCCACCTGATCGAGAGATTGAATTTTGTATCGATTTGATTCCGGGTGCAGGGCCTATTTCTATACCACCATATCGAATGGCACCGACGGAATTGAAAGAACTCAAAGGCCAGTTGCAAGAGTTGTTAGATAGAGGACTTGTTCGTCCCAGTGTTTCACCGTGGGGAGCTCCTGTGTTATTTGTAAAGAAGAAGGACGGTAGTATAAGAATGTGCATCGACTACCGACAGCTGAATCGCGTCACGGTGCGAAACAGGTATCCATTACCACGAATAGATGACTTGTTCGATCAGTTACAAGGAGCCGGATTCTTCTCAAAGATTGACTTGAGGTCAGGATATCATCAGTTGAGGGTTCGGAAGGACGATATTCCGAAGACGGCGTTTCGTACGAGATATGGGCATTATGAATTTCTGGTGATGTCGTTCGGACTCACCAATGCTCCAGCAGCTTTTATGGATATGATGAACCGTATCTTTAGACCATTTATCGATCGGTTTATTATAGTATTCATAGATGATATTCTTGTATATTCTCGGAGTCAGACGGAGCACGAGCAGCATTTACGTATCACGTTGCAGACCTTGAAGGAGCATAAATTGTATGCAAAGTTTTCTAAGTGTGCTTTTTGGCTCGATAGTGTGGAGTTCTTGGGCCACATAGTTACAAGACAAGGTATATGCGTTGACCCAAAGAAGATTGAGGCGGTACAACACTGGCCCAGGCCTATGTCGGTTACAGAGGTTCGGAGTTTCTTAGGTCTGGCAGGTTATTACAGACGCTTCGTACAGGATTTCTCAAGGATAGCGGCACCTTTGACAGGATTGACTAGGAAGGAAGTTCCTTTTCAGTGGACTGATGCTTGTGAGCAGAGTTTTCAACAGCTGAAGATGCGTTTGACGACTGCACCTGTATTATCTTTACCTTCCGGGTCAAGGGGTTTCGTAGTGTATTGCGATGCTTCTAGAGTGGGCTTAGGCTGTGTGTTGATGCAACACGGCAAGGTTATAGCATATGCTTCTCGGCAGTTGAAGAAGCATGAACAGAATTACCCTACTCATGATCTAGAGATGGCTGCGGTAGTATTCGCATTGAAGATTTGGAGACATTACTTGTATGGAGAAACGTGTCAAATCTTCATAGATCATAAAAGTTTAAAGTATATCTTCCAACAGAAGGATCTGAACCTCAGGCAGCGTAGATGGATGGAATTGGTAAAAGATTACGACTGTGAGATTTTGTACCATCCAGGCAAAGCAAATGTTGTAGCAGATGCCTTGAGTCGGAGGCCTGGAGGTAAATTATCTCATTTGAGTCTTTTGCAGAGACAGTCTTCTACAGACTGGCAGATCTTATGTGATAGTCGTATACAGTTTGAGTTCACATCGGCAGGAGGTCAGCTAGCACATGTTCGCACCAGACCTCAGCTATTGGATCGTATTCGAGATGCGCAGCCTACAGATGCTCGCTTGATGGAGATTATGGATCATGTTAGGCTGGGCAAGGAGACGGAGTTCGTGATTGATGATCATGGAGTATTACGTTTTAGGACTCGTCTCTGTGTGCCAGATTCTGATGGATTGAGGCGTGAGATTTTGGAGGATGCCCACAGGTTAGTATACAGTATTCATCCTGGTTCCACCAAAATGTATCGTGATTTGAAGGAAAATTTTTGGTGGGAAGGAATGAAGAAGGATGTTACGGATTTTGTTTCTCGATGCTTGACTTGTCAGCAAGTTAAAGCAGAACACCAGAGGCCAGCCGGAGAGCTGCAACCCTTACCCATTCCAGAGTGGAAATGGGAACAGATTTCCATGGATTTTTTGGTGGGTCTACCCAGGACTAGCAGAGGGTATGATTCCATTTGGGTGATTGTAGACAGGCTGACGAAGGCAGCTCATTTTCTTCCAGTGAAGACGACATATGGATTTGCTCAGTATGCACAGGTTTATATCGATGAGATTGTACGTCTACATGGAGTGCCGACATGCATAGTATCAGATCGAGGTACCCAGTTCACGAGCAGGCTATGGCAGAAACTTCAGGACGCTCTTGGTACACGACTGAGTTTTAGTACAGCTTTCCACCCACAGACAGATGGTCAGTCGGAGCGGACAATTCAGATACTAGAGGATATGCTTCGGGCTTGTAGCTTAGATTTCGGTGGTAGTTGGGATCATCACCTACCTTTGGTAGAATTCTCATATAACAACAGTTTTCAAGAGACGATCCAGATGGCACCCTTTGAAGCCTTGTATGGAAGGAAATGTAGATCACCTGTTTGCTGGACAGAACTTAGTGAGAGTTGTATATTGGGACCGCAGATAGTACAGGAAACTACAGAGAAGATTCACTTGATAAGAGATAGAATGAAAGCGGCTCAAAGCAGACAGAAGTCATATACGGATCGAAGACGACGCAAACTCGAGTTTGATGTGGGAGATCATGTGTTCCTTCGAGTATCTCCAATGAAGGGTGTGATGCGCTTCGGGAAGAAAGGGAAGCTCAGCCCCAGATATGTTGGACCTTACGAGATTTTAGAGAGAGTGGGCGCTGTGGCTTATCGGTTAGCACTTCCATCTGGTTTTCCCGACGTACATCCAGTGTTCCATGTTTCGATGCTTCGCAGATATCTTCACGATCCATCTCACGCGATCCAGCATCAGATTCTACAGCTTGAGCCAGATCTATCCTTCACAGTACAGCCAGTAGCTATTCTGGACAGACAAGCAAAGCAACTACGATCGAGGATCCTGCCATCTGTAAAGGTTCTCTGGCAAGGAAAGGATCGCGAGGAGATTACTTGGGAGACGGAGGACGCAATGCAGAAGAAATTTCCACATCTTTTCATAGGTATGTCTAGGAATTATTTTAAATTCGGGGACCGAATTTTCTTAAGGGGGGAATATTGTAACAATTAGGAAAAAGCTAGAAATAAATAAATTTAATTAAATTAAGAATAAACTGATAAATCACAAAATGATTAAAAACAAATATGTTAATCTTCATAAGATATATGTAATACAATTTAAATTAGAAATTTTGAATGTAAATTAAATAAGTTATAAGGGTTTTAATGATAAATTTAGCCTCTTTTTAACAAAAGATGTGTTTCATAATAAGTAAGTTGTGAGGGGGCAAATTGTAAAGTTTGAGTTGTTATGCAAATACAAGATTGTTAATGGTTTAAGAGAAATAAATGGTATTAATTCAGTTCTGAAACTAAATTGAAAATAAAACAAAAATTGAGGATAATTCCCACACCACCTCATGCTTGCATGAACACCCTTCAACCTACACCTCCTCCTTGCATGGAACATGCACACTCAAGCTCAAGACACCTCCACCTTCCCTTATCTCTCCTCTCATTCACTTAAATAGCTCATTTCAATTTAATTTCAGAATCAAAACTGAAGGGAATTTAAAAGAAAAGAAAAATAAAGAAGAGAAAAGAAAAACAAGAAGAAGAAGAAGGAGCTTGTTCTTGAGTTTGGATCATCATCAAGCTAGGAGGAGCTTGTAGATCCTTGAAGGGTTATTCCTACAGTAAATTAGGAGGGTAATTTTCTTAAACCTAGTAGAGATAAGCTCTGTAGTTTAATTAATTAAAGTTTAGATAGGTCACATAATATCGTATTTAGCTAAATTCAGAGTCTGTTAAAATCTGCTTTAATCTGGAACTTAATTAAATAAATTCAACAGAGTAGAAATGATATAGGTAACAACTAGAACACACCACAAGAAGACGGAGGCAGGGGGCCGGTTTTGGGCCGGCGACAGAAGAGGTTTGGCCGGCGTCGCCGGCCATGTGAGGAGTGTTGTGGGTTTGGGTTTTTGGGGTATCTTCAGTGTACAATTTAGGCTATTTTGGCACTGTTGATTTAACTTAGTTTCACTGTAATTAAAATCTGGAATGCTATATCGGAAAAAGAATCGTAAAACGCTAAATACGACACGACGAAACTACGTCGCGTGTTAATTTCTGAAACAGTGCAGTTTTGGGATAAAATCCAGCAAGACTAAGTGTTTAATAGCTTGAAAAGATCAGATAGTATATAAATTGTGGGGGTTAGCGTGTTTTCTATTTCCGCTATATCGGAATAGCTAGTTTGCTTATATACGTTATATTGGTATATTTAGACGCGGATACAAGGAATACGGAAGCCGCGAGGAAAGGGAAAGGATTAGCGATTCCGGAGTAGATTCGACTTTCCGGTGAGTAGACTAAACATCTACCGGGGAATTTAGTAAAGATGGCGTGTTTCGCCCATGGTTTTACTTAATGTGATATTCATATCATCATGTTTAGTTATTAGAATTTCATTCATTAAAATGCTTGTATATTGCTTAGTTGTTAGAACACTTCACAAGTATCGACGAGTCATGCCACGTGCACATCTTATATGCTACACACACCTCGTCGATATTGCCATGTCACATACACTTAAATATCATACTTATTAACATGGATTATATTGTCTTTCATATGTCAAGTATATTGGTAGAATTCCCTATTTACATTCTGTTGCTTTATGCGTACTTCCATGTTGGTTATGAGATAGATGCAGAATTGAGGATTTATGATTTGAGTTTTGAATACTACTACATAAATCCAGTTTTTCATGATTGATGTGACATGTCCACCCTGAGATGATTTCTGTTTTTGGTTTTATTCCGGACCGAGTGGGGTAGATATACGGTCGCGGATTTACGTTATCCATACTGAGTGGGGGAGATATACAGTTGGATACAGGGTGGACCCGGTCGAGACCGAGGGGCAGGATAGCCGTATTGAGACGGGGGAGCCTAGCGAGGTTACTCGATACCGGAGTTGGTTATAGAAATACGGCGTGTATCTAGAGGATAACGACCGATATTATGAGTATAGGATCATTCGGGGAATGATGCCTATGAGAAATGAAAGTTTTTGTGTCATTGATGGACACCGAGAAATGATTTATTTGAGTTGTGATTTCAGAAGTATAATGAGATTTGTTGTTTGATTTCACATATACTCATATATCATATTGATTCATATTCAGTAGCATGATTGTCATATTTACTTTATTCGCCGTTATATGTTAGTCGTATTCACTGAGTTGGCAACTCATCCCCGTTGTGCCACAGTTCCTTGCAGGGATAGAGTGGACGGGTAGCTGCGAGGCAGGATCACTTTTGCTGTTGTTTCCATCTTTTGATAGGTAGGTTACATGTGTAGTAACCTTCCATTTTGTACTTTTGTATCTAGAAAGACTCCATCAGACTTGTATTTTGACTTAGAAAATAGAGTTGGTAAATATATGTACAGTTGAGATCGGTTGATCAGTTTCATAGCTTCTTTCTTTATGAGATTCAGTGATGTTCTATATTTTATATTCATGTTTATTGTTAGTATTGTTGATTCCAACCCGGAATACAACCAAACTTAACCTTTATTATTTGTTTAATGAATAAACTTCATAACTTGAGATTTTTATTTAAAAAACTAAATTTTCATAAATAATTCTGAAATAAGGTATTTTGATCTTGGTTTTTGGCTTACTTGGATTTGTGCATATCTTTAGATATGATACAATCTGAGTGCCTGTCACATCCAAACTTGGGTCGTGACAGGGCATAACCCCGTTAACACCTTTCTTAGACACCTACTGGATCAGCTAATTGTAAAGTGGAAAACTCTCCCAGGAGTAACTCTTACTCGCAGTGGGTATCGGGATCCAACTATCTCATAGAAGGTATACAATCTTATTGCAAATTTCAACACTTGAAATTCCCAATAACTGTTTTTACCCCTAGCGACTTATGACCATAGCTATGGTCAACAAATTATAAGCGCTAGCCAATTTCAACTCGTCATTTCGTGATTGAATTAAAACCACCCGTACGACCCTTGGCTAAGGTCAACAAAGTCGAACGACTACCCTAATCCAATCGCATCAAATGCTGCAGATAAGCACTAATCAGCTACCGTACACTACGCCTTGGATATAGTCAACAAACGCAGCACGAATACTAAATAGCACTTATCTGAAATGACGGAGGGCTACGTCAGGTTTTTAAGAAAACCTTTAACGTAATGAACTTGATATCGTTGTAGAATCCAGAGATTTGAAAAGGAGTGGTTTAAGCTCCGCTTTTAAAATCGAGTAGTTTTCAAAACAAACCGAGTGGTTTGTAGAATTTGCTAGTTTTGCTAAAGAGGTCACTCCCGGTGAAGGGATCTAGGCTCTTTCCTCATCGAATGAGGTGCTGGATATTCATAAAGGAATACCGCTATGCAAAGAAAGAACTACAGCTACCTTTTTGAAAAATTTGATTCTACAACATTTTTAGGTTTCTTATCTTTTCATTAATCTCATTAATGACTTCCCATCATTTATGTTTCCTAAACATCATAGAAGAAACGAAAATAGAACGTACGCTTATACCATCCGCATTCGCCACAGGGCCCGTCATGTACCGTTAGGTTACTTAACTAACGGCAGAGCGGGGGATGGACTAGCGCGGGTGCAAAATATAAGCAACGTTTATTATATATATCATATATATATAGCATTCGTCTCATGCGGTTATATGATCATATCACAGAACTCAAGCAGCAGAAGTCAACATATGAAATATTGGATATTCTAGGAAGTCCGTGTTTTAAATTAAGCCAGTAATGAAAAACACGTATTCCACGGTCGTGATGAATAGCCAAATCAACATCCCTAGACCCCTACGAGAGCGGTAAGCAACCCTGCCAATTCTAGAGTTAGGAGACCCGGTCTCGACTCCTCGAGATGGCCTCTCATTGGACTCTAGAACCCGGTTACTTGTGCTGCCCGTCTTGGGTCTATCCTAAAGTAAATAATATACATCAATGGTAATATCAACCTCAACCCAGAAATGCCCAATAAAAGAATATTACCTGCAACTTTTTACATGAAGGAAAAAAGAAAACACCAATGGTTATAGGATCAACCATCGCCCCATATAGGGTCAAGAAACATACACACTAGTCTACTCTGGAATATTGATGTCCTGTCTCGATATCCCCTAGACTAGGAACTATTAAAGGATGTGCTTATGGACTATCCAGGCCCCACTAGTATGATTCGCATCATAGTCCTGGTAGTCAAGAAAACATCCTAAGGGCTTTATCAACATGTATCAGAGAGACAATATAATAATACAAGTATACATGTTAAGATAAAGAGCAACCAGATAGCATACTATCATGCCGAGCAAGAAAGTCCTCTATATATATGTTCAAGCATCCACTATATCATACAATAATGGCCACTAGGGCATACATATTCCTAACAAGTGTCATGTGATGCGCATGCCTCCATAGGCGGTTTTCATCAATTGCGCACACGTGAGTGTCACGTGATGCGCACATCCCCAGGGCAGTATTTCCCTAAGGACAACAATTTTTATTAGGCACGCACTGATTTGGATGCGCACTTGCTTTTATGAGAAAGCATAAAAAGCCCTGACTTCTGTTTTATCACTTTTTTTTCTTCTATTGTTTGCTGAGAAGTGAAAACCTTGGTTTTCATCTGTTTTTAGTGTGCATCTTTTTTTTTTTGGATTTTAGGATCAATCTCTCGCAAAAGTATAAATTTTATGCACGAGAGACAAACCCTAAAATCATTTGATCTCTTAATGGCGAATCAATAGATTCGTAAAAAAGCAAAGGCTTCTGTATAAAAGCAAAAGCTTTTTAATGGAGAAAAAGAGAAGTTTTCTCTCTTCTTATCTTCTTTTTTCTCTTCTTCTTTTCTCTTTTTTTTACCTTGCGCGGTTTTTGTTGAGAAAGGAAAGGACTTGAAATTTTTTCAAGCTTATGAGGGGTTTCCGATGATCGATTTCTTTAGGCCCCTATTTATAGGAGAGAAGAAATTAGGGTTTGTTTGGTTTTTTTTTTAGTTTATTTTGATCTCAATCTGATTTTAGATTGATTTAAAAGGATTTAATTTATTTATATCAATTAAGAGTGACATGCGCACCGATGGATCTTTGATCCACAGATGTTTTGGTTAAGGTATTTAACCAACAGAATATTTTACTGTTAATTAAAGATTTTATTGCTTATTAATCAAGATTTATTTATTTTTCAATAAGCATCTGTTTGTATGGATTGCATATGTACTTGCACATGTTGTTTATTAAGTGCGCACTGCACCTGTGCGTTGCTCATGCGTATATGCGCGCCTATCATATGTTCACTTGCTGCATGTGTGCTCGTGTCATATGACTTTGTCATCAAACATGTGCGCGCACATATTTCTTCGCATGTTTTCAAAGATACAAACAAGTGATGAGCTATGATTCATTGGTTTTGTCTTGGGACTTGCCAGAATGCGAACCGTCTTTTCAGACCCTATAAATAGGTGTATTTTTCTTCACTCCTTTAAAGTTGTACTTTTCTGAAGCTCTTGTTTTCCACTAGAAGCCTTTACTTTTGAATTAATTTGGTAAGTGTGTTTGCGCACCTCTTCCTTGAGTTGCACATCCCTTTTTGGTTTGCACTTTTGATTTAACTTGCACATCCTTTCGGCTGGGCATTTGACTTATCTTGCGCACTCTTTTGGTTGCGCACTTAACTTAAGATGTCACTTAAGTTTGACCTTAATTAACCTTTAATTTTGAAGTTGGATATTTTTAGTTCACCCTTTTAGTGAACTGACATCTTACCAGCCTTTTTCTTTTAGGTGTCAGGACCAGCCTTCTTTATATGATTAAGGAGATTTTTTCCCATGCCGACGTATGCTTTTACGAGCCGGCTTTTACTGATGCTCAGTGTGAAGACGTGCTTCATCGTTATGAGCCTCACAGTGGGCAAAAGCTTCATCAATCCGCCACTTTACTCCAGCTGATATTTCAGGATATCCATAATACCATTCTTGGGGCTATGGATGTAATACCTCTCCTTGCTCTTGATCAAGCCGCGGATAAGGTGCATTCAGATTTCCTGACGGGGTTTATCTCTAAAGTGTTGAGAGACCGTGCAACCGCCCTTTTGCATATAATCTTCCAATAGTGGGTGATCTTATCAGCATATGATAAAGGCGAATAGATGCGCACAGCGATGGAGGATAAGGCTTTCAAGTCTTTTTCGGAGTCTGTTTATGAGTTTACTCATCCTTATAATTCGGTCAATCTATTGCCGCTCTAAACTTTCGGGCGATATAATAGTCTTTGTTTTTATTTGTCTTTTACTTTTTAGTATTAGTCTGTAATCCTACTTTTTGACGTATTAAAGAAAAGCCTCTCTTCTTTTACACTCACACTTCTGTGTTATTTTTGTGCTGAAGTTTGCTTTTGTTGCAAAAGACCATCGTTAGCATATATGCACGTGTCTTGCATTAGCCTTCATGTGCGCATGTGTATAGGTGTGCAAATCGATCAATCCAATTTCATGATGTGCGCTTGTATATAGGTGCGCAAGTCGATTGAATCTATTTCATGATGTGCGCTTGTATATATGTGTGCAAGTCGATTGAATCAATTTCATGATGTGCGCTTATATATAGGTGCACAAGTCAATCGAACGATTTTATATCAAGCGCGCTCTTGACACCTGGTGCCACTTAAATTGGTGCGAACAATCTTCTAGATATTTTTCTGAGTGTTTGGGCTATTGATACTTTGATTTGGGCTTCATCGAAATCTCCAAGGCTTGATCATTGACTTGCTGACTTTGACTAGTCCAAATTGCTCCATTTTAAGCTCACAAGTCTGTCAATTGCTCCAGTACCCATTTCTCTGCATTTATTAAGCAAATACAGATCAAAAGCACCTATCTATATGCAATGCGATCAAGAATGAGTGGTATGAAGATGCAATATTCTGATATGAACAGGTTAGCCAGGTATGAGCAAGATAAAGGCAGTTCGACGAGCGAACTCATCCGGACCCGAAAAAGTGTATAAGCGACAAGTACCATACAGTCCGGTCTCTTTGTCAAAGAGTATCGCATACCGGGTCTGGGGGTGTAATCTGTCAGACCCCTAATAACCCGATAAGTCATATTGACAGAGGACTCATAACTAAAGAGATACAACTGATAACACTTACCATTTTATCTCTATTACCGTGGACACAAACTTCTGGTTATAGTCATGTCATGCACATCGCGATATCGACTCTCTATACCAGGAGTGACGAATCCTCTCGATCGCTCACTGCCTCCATATGCTTTATAGGACTATACACAACTAAAACCTGTTTGCACGACTTGGTAGAATCGTGGTAGGGTGGTAATCAAAGTATAGTAGGAACACACACAAGACACTATGGAGATCTCAGGTTAAGAGACTACCATGTACTATAGTCACCAGAGAACTGCTATATAATAATAAGTATAATACCATATAGGAGTTCTCGAAAAGTCCGTCCAGTGTAATTCATCCAATGAGCACTTGTATACAATCTTCGGTATCAAACACTAATTTCTATAGGATCAACCATTACCCCGGTCGGGATCAAGAAACATATACACTAGTCTAAACTAGAGTACCGATACCCAGTCCTGATACCCTTATAACTAGGGACATTTAAGAATTTACTTATAGGCTACCCAGGCCCCACTAGTATGATCATTATCATAATTCTGGTGGTCAAGAAAAAATCCTATGTTCTTTATCATCATGTATTGGCGATACGTGATAACAAGTAAAACGTATACACATGAAATATAAAGACAAATCAGATAGTATGCTATCATCTCGAGCAAGGCTGTTTTCCATATAGGCCATTTTCAATTAGTAATTATCTTCTTGCAGTTACGATAATTGCCTTGAGAGCACCAATATCTAACAAAAATAATGTCTAGTATGTATATATATGTATGGGAGTTGTTTGTAATTTCAAGGCAATTGATATAATAAAATATATATGAGTTTTTGCCTCCATATTTAATTCCGAATTTCTGTTTGATAATTTTATCCTTTTCTCCACAAATCAAAGCCACCACCATAAACTAACCATCTTTAACCCGTACAAAGTGGTATTAGAGCACTTTAGGGCATGCTTGGATAGTGTAACAACCGCAAAATCCATGTATTTTCTTTATAATTTTCCTTCTTTAATAAATTTTTTTATTGAATCAATTGTGTATAAATTAATTTTCTTTCTATTTATATGCATGGTATACTCCTATATCTATTGGTTATTACACTGTATTTTTATTTCGTAGGTTACGAGTTCGACCCCCTATATTTTCAATACTTTGTTTTATTTATTTCTTTTTGTTTTTTTATTCATATTTAGCTTCACGTGTGAGCCACACAAATCCCATAGGCTAAATTTAAATTCCATAAATAAGATATATGACATGATATTTTTAAAATATATTTATTTACCTTTATTTTATTTTCTATTAGTAAAATAATTAATTATCTTATAGAATACCATATTTTTTTAACATATTTTTTATTAAGTTATTTTTCTTAAAATAATTAATTATCTCAACTTATTAGGATAAGATTTTTATTCTACTGTTATTATTTTTTGTTAAGATTAAACCGAAAATATTTTTCTACACCTTTAATAAATATTCCTTTCTTTTATTCTGCCCTATATCTAAAACACCGCAACTATGAAAAAAGAAAAAAAAATTCTCTTGCTCCTCCTCCTCATCATCTTCTCATTCCTTACAAAATTGAGGAGATCAACGCATAAGGAGAAGGAAACCCGCCAGTCTCGAAATTCAACTTTAAGACTTCTTTTTCTGCCTTGCGACTTGGTATTTAGAGACCAAGATAACTCATTGTAAGTCTCTCCTCCCTTTCTTCTTTCCCTATCATTTTCTTTTTCTATCATGTTCTCTGCATCGACTAGGATCTCCGTTTGCTTCATTTGTTCACTTTAAAACAATAAATTTTTTAACGGATGTTAGGAATATGTTTACTTTATGAATGATGGTTTATGATTGGATTCATATAACATTTTTAAGTAAAGAGTAGTTTTGATTTTTTCCTCTCCTATTGCATGTTCATATACATCTCATGTTTAAATCAAGTTGCTGTTATTTTTTTATTTTCTAAAATTATTGGTAAATAGGTATTTAAAAAAAGGTATATTTTTCTATACTAAAGTCATCTCTTAATACAAGATTACAAATCTATTAAAAATGAGAATTTTATAACAAAATATAATAAATGATGTAAGGCCAAATTTTTACTCTCTTTTGGAACGATTAACCGTTTACTCGTTTTTTTTCTTTCTCTCTAACCTAGAGTTAAGATTATGAACAATTAGTTATAAAAAAAGAAATATTATGTTCTACCATAAATCCAATAAAAGTTATATATTTGGTTAGATGTCAGAATGTCAACCTTATAATAAAAATATCTTCTTGTTGTATTGGTTATATCGTGTTGGTTACAATTTCCTAACTATTACTATTGAATTTCAATCATTTAAACACTCTATGTCACGAGTGCTAATGGCATTATTCATTCATTTTTGTTTCTTGTATATTCACACCTCATGTCATGGATGTTGATACCATGATCAAATCATTTTTATCATTATTGTATTTTTATACCCTATGTCACTAGTATACCTATATAAATTTTTATATGGGTGATTTAAACATAATCTTGCGAGTCATGCTCAATTCATAGGTCGCTGTGCCGTAATCAACTAACCTACGGTGCATGACATCTTCTCGTGGTTGACATGACATGAATAATTTAGGTTAAATCAAGGTAGATAACTTTATGTTCGCAAATCACTGTTTTTTCTTTATTCATCGAAATCTGTTTTAGACCTGATTTTAAAATAAGTACAACTCCTACCATAGGAAATCAAACGAGGTGAAATTTAGTTTCTGGAATAACTTCAGCGAGATAGCTACCTTTTTATCCTAGGTTAACTTCCTTAAAAATTGACAGAAACATTTTTAAATTGTGTTTTCATAATATGCGACGAATCCGGACAGGCACAGAAATTATCTGCGCAACTATCATAAAACCTGCATATCTCCCTACCTGCTTATCGTACTGCGATAAATCCTTTTGCAAACTGTTCACAATAGATAGATGTTTAATTCTTGTTTTATAACCCAACAAAAATAATAATCAGAACCCTTTCAAAAATGCAATTTACCACCAGTATATGCATTCTGAAATCTGCACTAACCTGCTCTGCGCATCGTTACGAAAACACCCATAAATCTCTCACATGGAACCCGATCGAGGCAAACTCAGTCCCATAATTTACACGACATCCTGAACTAGAATTTACTCCTTGAGAAATAACTTCTAATTCCAAGCCAAAATTGTTCATTTCTGCATGTGATCTTGTGACTAATTTCTGGTCTGAAATTCAATTGTTATGATTGCAACTTCATGTTATGTGTGTATAAAATATTTGGCATTGCATCTTGAACTTGATATGAATCTGTGATACATGACTCCGTGATTACAAGAATCCATGCACTTGTGAATCTGAAATGCATCTACAGTTATTTCAAGCATTCATACATTCATGCTAGCATTTGTATTAACTTCTTAAACATGAATAATTCAAATGGGGATAGGAAATTCGACAAAGGATGGTATTTACGTGTAATGTGGATTATAAATGATCGCCATACTTTCGGGTATTATAGAACAATTGCATTACATGATCATCCTGTTGGATATAGGTGTGCTCAAGGGAATTATCGTAATTACAGGAATGCAATTACTAAATTTAAGGAGGACCTATATGGAGAACAATCTTGCTCGAAATGATAGTATACTATCTGGTTTATCTTTATCTTTCATGTGTATACGTTTTATTCATTATCACGTACTGTTAATACATGAGATAAAGCCCATAGGATCTTTGCTTGACTATCAGGATTAATGATAAGGATCATACTAGTGGGGCCTGGATAGTTCATAAGCACATCCTTAAATGCCGCTAGTCATAGGAGTATCAAGACTGGGAATCGGTACTCTAATTTAGACTAGCGTGTACGTTTTCTGACCCGGTTGAAGGGCGATAGCTAATCCCACATCTATTAGTGTTTGAAACCGAGGATTGTATATAGGTGATTATTAAGTTATGAGTTACACTGGACGGACTAATCGAGAACTCCTAGATGATATTATATCAATGTCAAGTAGCAGTTATCTGGTGACGATAGTACAGGGCAGTCTCTTGATCTAAGATCGTCACAGTGTCTTATGTGTGTTCCCACCATACTTTGATTACTACCCTACCACGACTCAAAGGAGTCATACAAACAGCTTTTAGTTAGGTATAGTCCCGAAGCATATAGAAGCAGTGATCGGTCGAGTGAGTTCGTCACTCTCGGTATAGGGAGTCGATATCGCTCTGTGGAGGACATGACTGTAACCAGAAGTCTCTGGCCAAAGCAATGGAGATATACTGATAAGTTTTATCAGTTATATATCGGAAGGTTATGAGTCCACCGTTACACGACTTATCGGGTTATTGGGGGTCTGACAGTTTCCACCCCCAGACCTGGTATGCGATACTCTATGACAAAGAGACCGAGCTGTATGGTATTCATCACTTATAGAATTTGTCGGGTCCGAATGAGTTCGCTCGTCGACCTGCATTTATCTTTCTCATACCTGAGTAACCGTTACATGCAGCTAGCACCACTGACGGATTGTGGTTTAACACGTGAGGGGATTAAATCTGAAAGTGTTTCGGATTCAACCGGATATGATCTTGTTTAAACTACTGCCAGCGTATTGACAGGTCTTTAGAGTCCCGCAACGAAAGTACTTGTGCGGGCAAAATGTTGATGTGGCATGCATATTAGATGCATATGGGAGTTCGATTAAATACGTGATTTAATCGAATGTCCGAAAATACTAGCCGGTTTAAAAGCCGGAATATTAAGTCAGGTGTTGACTTAATAATCGTGTTTTCATATGGTTTCTAGTATTGTGTATATGATACACACTTTCTCTATGGTATATGATACTGATGGTTTATCGTGTGTATGATACATGATATGTATGTGTATGTGATGCATATACTTCCTCTCAATTAATATGTATATGATACATATTCCCACTCTCTAAATAGTTATTTATATGTGTGTGTAATATATTAATTAACCAAAAGTGGGTGGGTCCCTTCCTCTCTCTCTCTGAGACAACACATAGGAAAGAGAGGGAATGAGAGGGATATCTAAATCTATATTAGAGAAAGAGAAAAGAAAAAGGTTAAGAGTTCTCATTCCTTTAAAAAGCCATCTTCTTCATCTTTATTTTGAGCTTGCTCACTACTCCAATGAAAAATTTTGATTTAACGAAGGGATAACAAAAATATAGAGACTTGATTTAATGAAGGGATAACAAAAATATAGAGACATTCATGACCACCCCGCCTCCCTTAACACCTAGCAAGTCTCTTAAGAGAGTTTCTCCACTTGAACATGGAGATGGAGTTTCGGACGATCTCCTTTCACCATGGATCATTAACGGCGAGGCGGTCGGCTTGTGCACTCACCTAGGAGCTAGAAAGTTTAGCTTGGGTTTTTCGATAGGCGATCAGACACGGTACAAAAATTATAGCACAAAAAATTGCTCTTCAGTTTTTTCTAGTTTGCCTACAACTACTTGTATTTAATAGATTCTTGGATGAGATTTGGGTCTATGTTTGATTATTTTTCTTATTCGTTTCCGCCGCGGTCCGCGAATGTCGCGACCCTACGACCGAATCCCTCACATGGTATCAAAGCCATATCGAATACTAGTAGTTTTGTTTGCGGAAAATTGATTTCAAAACCCATTTTCAAAGTAATTTTTGAGCCAAAAGCTCACTGTTTTTAAAAAACAGCTGCCCAAACTTTGACGTTTTTGCTTGTATTTGATGTCGGGGGTTCTCGTTTTGAAACGAGAACGCTACAGGGCATTGGAAGAGAACCCGGAACTGTCCTGGGGAACTAAGGTGGGCCCCGCCACCCAAGGACACTACTTTGTGCCCTTGGGAGTGGGTGCAAACCCGAAATCACCCTCAAGGGTGCTCTGGCATGCCAAACCGAGGCAACCAAGTGGTGGCCTCGGCATGGGTCCCCACCCTAAGCCCTTAGGGATCCTGTGGGTCATGCTTGAGGTCCTCGTCGGGGTTTTGGGCATTTTTCGGATCTTTCGGGATTCTAAATAGAGCAAAATTGATGGATTTTGGACTGTCGAAGTTTACTTGAAGTTCTGCCTTTGGAATTTCTAGTTTACGACTTCGAGGGTTTTGGAATTGGTTGTCGTGGCTTCAAATTAACTTGATGAAATGTTCGATCAAGTTGGTTTGATAGTTTATATGGATATATGTTGATATATGGATGTATGTTTGGTTTGGTTTGGATTGTCGCAAGGAATAGCCCTGCGTGTGTGAATTATTTGTAATGCTCGATGTTATATTTCAATTTATGTTTTAGCCAAATGTATATTCTATTATTCGAGACGAGCGGCCGACTTGTGGCCGCCGTTGCCATAGTTGTATTATTATTTGTCGGGACACGATCAGGATGCGATCGTAGTTGCCGTTGTATAATACAGGTTATAGAATTACCACACGACGAAATGCTCGGGCGACCAGATTCTAAAACACTGCGGGTAGCCATCTCAAGGCATTGAGACCGGGCTGGCTCGTCCTAGAATTGGCGGACTGCTCGCCACGCTTGTAGGGGGTATATGTTAGACCCGCGGAGGAGTCCTCGAGTTGTTAGATTCTATAAAGCGTTAGGTGGCCCACTCACGGCGTTGAGACGGGTTGCCTCATTTCTCAGATTGGCGGGTGGTTCGCCGCGCTCATACGGATCTATGCTTGGCTTTGTACGGGCTATTCACGCGACTGGGAAACGCCGCGTCTCGTTTGTGGTTCAAACGAAACACGGCATTTCTAGGAAATTCAACCATTCCATTTCTGTGATGTTTATCGCTTGCCTGTAATGTTATATATATATATATATATATATATATATATATATATATATATATATAGGCTTTGTGCGGGCTATTCACGCGACCGAGAAACGTCGCGTCTCGTTTGTGGTTCAAACGAAACGCGGGATTTCTAGGAAATTCAACCATTCCATTTCTGTGATATTTATCGCTTGCCTGTAATGTTGATTATATATATATATATATATATATATATATATATATATATATGTTTTGTATCTGCGCTTGTTTTGCCTTGTCCTACTGGAAGTTAAGTAATCTTACACTGAAGACTGGAGGCCTGATGGCGAATGCGGATGGCATATATAGCATTCTATTTTTCTTTTCAAATCATGCTTTTCCATAATGGTGTGAGAATATACTAGGTAATATGTGATTATCTAAGCAATGAGATTGCGTTAATAGGATTAATACAAAGGAAAACAAACCTATAATACGTTGTTGGAACCAATCTTTTTTATCAAAAGAAATTATAGCCGTATTCTTTTGTTTTGCATTGTAGTATTCGGTTAGAAATATTCTGCACCTTATTCGATGAGATAAGAGGCTTGATCCCTTCACGATGGGATAAAGATGAAGATGATGGATGCCGCTCGTCGAAAAAAATCTTGGAGATGATGTATACCTTTCCTCCATTATTCTCATATACACACAAACAAGTATCCAATAATTGTCACCTAATTCGAACCAGGGTTTGGTGCAACTAATCTCTATCTTAAAAAAACAGAAAGAAAGAAAAGGAAAATCTAAGCCTTTTCATAATTTGTACTATTATTAAACTAAAGCACCCAAAAACGAACCGGGTCCAGCCCATTAAATTACGCCGCCAAACACGCCCAAAGTCCACTTGTGGGCCCTACCACGTCGTTAACCTCAAAGTTTCCCAACTCCTACACGGCTCTCAAATTACCAAACTACCACTGCCATAATACAATGGGCGTCAGCTCACCAACCTGTCTCCTTCATTTATCCAAAGGGCAACAGGGGGACAAAAAAAATCGCGCCACGGATCTTGAAATCGATTGCAGCCGTTGGATCGTCACGTCACGTCTGTCCGCTGAACAAGCGACCGGGAATTTTAATCGTGTTATGCATGGAAAAATCTCAATCATGTCAATGATCGGATAGTTTGTGGAAAAACCTTTTATGTAAGGGTTTGTATGGTGCAAGCCACTTGCAAGCATTTAGATGACTTTCCTTGCACAAAACCCAAAGTCATCCAAGAGTTTGCAAGTGGCTTTCATGATACAAGCCCTTACATACTAGTTTTTTCCATAGTTTGCTGATATTTTTCTCTTCATGCAAGATAAAATGGCAAAATCTCTTGCCTCTGCTTCAAGTCTCGTGCTAATTTTATGAGGGAGAAATTGAAATAACAACGAAAACAAGAGATTGTTAATAAAAAAATTATTGCCAAAAATAAATTATGGCTTATCAAGGAATTTGAGTATCACTGTATCATAAGTTGTTTTTTTTGTACGTGAGATGTACATACCATATCATATTTTCGTAAAAATTGAAATAAAAACGAAAGAGGATATTTTGAAAAACACTCATAATAAATAGAGATCATGATAATATAGATATTTTTAAAAATCAAAATGCTATTATTATTTATTAGTTTATTAAGTTAAGAAATCAAATCAAATCAAATTTTAAAAAAATTGGAATAGGTTAAAGTTAACTTTAATGGCTAGGAATTTTTTTTAGTTTGTGCCCAAGTTTGGTTTTGTTTTTATATAAATTTTAATAACAAAAGCAAGATTTCTTTGTTTTGAAAAGCCTTGTTTTTACTTTTAGCAAAATAGTGCTATGGCTTGTATATTTGTTAAGTTATAGTTAGGGTATTTGACTTTATGCCTTTTTTGGCATAAACGTGGCAGACAAATACAAGAGTACTGGAATTAGTTTTTAGGAGTGCTATAGATAAATATGAGTATAAATATAAATTTAAATAGCTAGATATCATCAAATGATTTTATAGAATTTAAAAAAGATCATAGATATTTTTAAAGATATTATTAAGCTTAAGATTTGAATATTTATGCTTGATATTTTTATATTTACCAAATATTCCCAAATGTTAGGAAAGCCTGAAGAATAAAAAATAAAATATTAAACGTCAATCAATTTGATCCCTCTACCCATTTGAGTTTAGGCATGTATGTCTGGTTTAGGGCTGTTAAAGTAGAGGACTTAGTATTCGTGCTGCGTTTGTTGGCATCTGTTAAGGCGTAGTGTACGGTAGCAAAGTGATATCTTCCTGCTTGCATATGATGTGATTAGTCGGGACAGTCGCACAACTTTGTTTCCATCTGTCAAGGGCTAGTGGGGGTGGATTCGAGTTAATCACGAAATGACGGGTAGAACTTGACTAGAGGCCTATGGTTTATCGGAATCCGTCAAGTTCATAGGTCGTTAGGGGTAAAAACCATATCGGGAGTTTCAATCGTTAAAATTTGCAATGTGATTGCATACCTTCTATAGAGTGGAGTGAGTTACTGGCATCCGTCAAGATTACCACACCATGATATTTTGGGTCCCGATTCTCACTGTAAGTAATAATTACTCTCAGGAGATTTTTTATATATGATCCCGGCTAGTTCCCTTTTTAGGCTTTGAAGGAGGATTCGACGAAACAATGGAAGCCATCCTGTTTAGATAAATTAATAAATCAATTTAATCTTGATAGAGTACAAGATAAGTGTTTCTTTTCTCTCTGACAGCAACCCATGACTGACTTTAAACTAAAACTTGTAAACCAACTTAACCGAACTTTTTTACATCATTGGCATTGGAATGTCATGATTGTCCAAAATCACGACATAGTCGCATATCTCATTGCCCCTCCTACTTCAACTTTGTTTTTCCATAATCCTTTGTATCACATACGCGGATCCATATTGCTTGAAAGGTCATCTTTTATAGTTAGATACGACCTCGAAGAAATTGTTTCAGTCCGATGATGGGTATTGGCTCTGGAGAAAGTAAATTGTTCATTTGTCTCTCCCCTCCACCTTATCTCAAACTCGATGTCTCCTTAAATAAAGAGAATATACCAGTTACGCTCGTTGGATAGTTTTCTTTCAATCTCAAGGCTGGTACTAGAAGAAAAGAAAAGAAGAAAATCAACTAGCCTAAGTTCGGTATACAGAAGGTAAGACAGAAAGATATCTAAAGGGGTTGCAGCAGAAAAGAAAGAAGATTGCAACTACGGTCATGAGCCCGGACAATGGAATAGTCATTACTGGGAATACCTAGCCACCCTCTTGAAGCATATTGATGCTTCATCCTCTGTGATATTTGTAATTGAAATTGTTTCTCAGTTAACCCTGCTTCCTGGGTATGCGATACCGGATCAGAATCCCACATCTGTAAGGACTTACAGATACTGAAAAGGAGCAGAGTATTTGTCACGACCCAAATTAGGAACGTAACCGGCACTTAAATCACGTGATGTCTAAAGGCATAACGTAACTCAAGTAAGCCGAAACCCAGTAATCTAAACCATGAAAAGATTAGAGTGATAAAGCTTTAAAATATTTGTTTAAAAGATTAGTTAAAACATTTAGAATCTTAGTTTAAAAATCGTAGAAAAACTTAAAGTTTCATTTTTTCTTTGTATATTTCGGCAACATCTCCTTTGTAAAAATCAATCGGGAATGATACAAATCATAGAGATGAAACACAACTACAACATGTGTACAAATGTCGCTATAGCGAAGAAATAACATAATATGAATCAAATCCGGCTCATATGAGCACAACAACCAAAGTCACATAAGGTACAAATACCGAACCTCTCAGTCTCTAAGTCAATACAGGTGAATAGTAGATGGAGAGTACTAGATACAATAAGATACATAAATGGATAACCGCACAAATCCACATACCGAAAGAAAGGGTCTCGACCCAACAGTAGCGGTATCCACGGAAAAGATGCAATAAGAAGCCTGACGCTCCCAAACTGCAGATCAAACCTGCACAAATGCTGTGGCACAACGGGGGTGAGTTGCCAACTCGTGAGAAGTAAATAACATCATACAAGTAATCACATGTATGTACGATAAACAACCATTTCTACATATGTGTCATGGTAAGGTATATATGTCAATATGAACTGTAGTAAATCATGATCTGGTAAATGACTATATGTAGAGAATGCATCATAAATACCTGAGTATGGGGTAAACATAATACTCATCCATAATCATTATCAGTAAAATAAATCCAGTGTCCATCAACGACACGTAAATTTCAATATCTCAGGCGCCGTCACTATGACCGGCCCTCTCATCCGTAAATCTCATGGAAAACCTGAGTGTCCAACACCGACACTCGAAATATCATGAAAAACACCGTGTCTAGCATCGACACGTAAATCCATATATCTCTCTCTCTGGACTTCGTCATTCCGAATCGGTCCATATCTCTGGGTTTCGTCATTCCGAATCGACTCATATCTCATGACTCCGGCCGGTATCCTCCGGACAACCGCCGAGTCCAACCAATCACCGGTAGGTAGTATGCCCTCTGCCAGGCTCATCGGCTACACCACGATATCATTCTTGCCCCGGGGTACCATACCGGGTCCACCATGTACCCGCAGACGGTTCCCACATCTCCTCGAATCGGGTCTCGAAAACCAAGCTCATAACCGAGAAAACTCATGGTGGACATCCCTAAATCAAATCAAGAGAAACCGCGTTTAAAACAATTTATAGCTTTCTTTGAAATATACCAGCGGTTCTCAAATCCAGAAATCTCATGAAAACAATATCTCAATGCATATATTCATGAACTACAATGTATGCAATATGGAAGTAATGTGATCATATCAAGGGAAATCCACACTTTTATAAACGAATCCCAGTTTTTAGAAATTATCTTGTGATTTCTCAAATCCATGATATCGAATAAAACATCATATAAAAATATTACTACAGCAATGTAAGTATCATAATGCGAACTAATACAAGAATAACTATCTAACTACAAATCATGAATACGGTTCAATATATTTATCTAAGGCCATTTCTATAGTGTGCGTGACATAGCAATTACCAACGGTGTGTGTGTAACATATAGTGCTCGTGCAACATGAACCGTTTGTAATGGTGCAGTGTCCTATCAATATTATATCAATGGTTAACATGAAATATGATGAAATATGAGGTACTAATTATTACTAGTTCAATATATGTTTTTATCTATGTGTGGTCAATAGGCATATCACTTAAAGTAATTCACTTGAATCCTAGCCTTTGGCGCTTAGCGCCACACAGGCGATTTCCCCGTAGATGTTAAATCTACTCACCAGACAATCCTGAATTAGGTGAATCCAATCACCTCCTTTCCTTTCCTTCTTTCGTCTGAAGTCCCTGCTTGCGATCCTAATATCACACAAATAAAGCCAATACTTACCAATATTAGTAAACTAAGGATAACACATGGAAACGGACATCTAGCTAATGATTTAGTTCACACAAACTATTTTGTGATAGCTCGGTGGCTAAACGTGTGAGGCGACATGACTGAAAAACACGCACGCGCAGAACCGATGCGATGCGCAGAACTGACTCGAACCACAGAACTGAATCATAAGCTCAAAATTTAGTGAAACTATACAAATACGGTAACAAGTAAACTCTATCAGTAGTTCATCAAAATTTGTTTTAGTACAATCGGATTTCGGGTTCGCAAGATACAGTCGTTTCATTTTAAGTGTTCGCTGCTGGAATTTCAGTTTCTGAACTGAATGTCCATTTTGCAACGCAGTTTTCACCCTGTTGTGATCAAAATTAGGCGACGCTATAGTTGAACAAAATTTAGGTTTATAAGTTAGGTTTCCAACGCATTAAACGGATCAATAATATCCATTGTGTACTGGAAGTTATGCACTGAGAAACAAAGGGGTATACGTTCTGTCCCTGTTTGGGACTGCTATACGTTCTGTTGATTTAAAATACAGTTTAAATAGTAAACGACATTAGAAATGAATGAAATCACTTTCATTGGTTAGCTAACAGATTTATATTCACTCTGATATATAGTTCCGCATAATAACATTTTCATACAGAAGGTTGAAAGCATTGTAAAACGAGAATCGACAACCAGAACTGCTCTGGACAGCAGTCCAGAACCGCACTCCGAACCAGTTTCAGTCATCTTTTTAAAACCGAAACAGACTAAAATCATACCTCACCAAAGCTTGACTGAATTCCTATCAATCCATGCTCCAAAACAACATAACCATGATTTTTTTTGAAGGTTTATGAATGAGAGAATGTGGAGGATGAGGGTGGGTATTTATAGCCAAATTCCTTCTCTTTAATGATTATTCATAACACTTATGCATGTTTCCACCATACCTACCATTCCTTTACACTCATGCCACTCATGCCTTGATTCCATGACAACCTTGCATATTCATTATGCCTCCCATGCCACAAATTTTAAAATCCTTCTCTTTAATTAAAATAAAACATTTTTGATTTTTAATGAAAATGTAAATAAAACTTATCTTAAAGGTAAACTTTTTAAGTAAAAGTTAATATGGCATGGTAAAAAGTAAAATGTCATGGTTAACCTAGCATGGTTAACATCTCCAAAACCCTAGATTAACATGCACAAGTGTGTGGATGTCACAAAATAATTTAATAAAATATTAATTAATTCAAATAAAATATATAAAAACAGTTTTGGTTAAATTTTATTAAAAATCCGCATTCATTCGCTTAATTACTCTAAAAGCATTCTAAAGTGTTACAATCTCCCCCCCTTAAAGAAATTCGGTCCCCGAATTTAAAAATCTTAATATGTATACCTTCGAAAAGATGAGGGAATTTCTTCCGCATCTCGCCCTCAGCTTCCCATGTAACCTCTTCGCTACTTGGGCCACGCCAAAGAACTTTCACTGACGTTAAGACTTTTGACCGAAGTTTCTTCACCTGCCGATCCAAAATTACTACCGGCTGCTCGGTGAAAGAAAGATCGTTCTCCAGTTGGACGGTCTGGGGCTGAATCACGTGTGAAGGGTCATGAAGGTACTTGCGAAGCATTGATACATGAAAAACGGGGTGAACAACCGAAAAAAACTGGGTGGAAGTGCCAAACGATAGGCAACGGTACCAACTCGCTCAAGGATCTCAAAAGGACCCACAAATCTGGGACTAAACTTCCCTTTCTTACCAAATCTCATCACGCCTTTCATCGGAGAAATTCGTAGGAATACATGATCACCTACAGCGAACTCAAGTCTGCGACAACGACGGTCGGCATAAGTCTTCTGTCTGCACTGGGCTGCTCTCATCCTATCTTGGATTAACCGAATCTTCTCCGTTGTCTCTTCGAGTAGCTGTGGTCCCAAAATCCTGCTCTCGCTGAGTTCGGTCCAACAGAATGGTGATCGACACTTTCTACCATATAAAGCCTCAAAAGGTGCCATTTGAATCGTCTCCTGAAAACTGTTATTGTAGGAGAATTCAATTAAAGGCAAGTGACGATCCCAACTGTCACCAAAATCAAGCACGCATGCTCGAAGCATATTCTCGAGAGTCTGAATAGTCCGCTCTGACTGACCATCGGTCTGTGGATGGAAAGCGGTGCTAAAACTCAATCGAGTACCCAAGGCTTCCTGAAGTTTCTGCCAAAGACGGCTGGTGAACTGGGTTCCTCTGTCAGATACAATGCATGTAGGAACACCGGGCAAACGCACAAGCTCGTCAATGTACAGTTGAGCATACTGAGAAAATCCGAAAGTGGTCTTCACTGGAAGGAAGTGAGCCGCTTTCGTCAACCGATCAACAATCACCCAAATGGAATCATACCTTCGACTGGTCCTGAGTAGACCCACAACGAAATTCATAGAGATTTGCTCCCATTTCCACTCCGGAATAGGCAAAGGCTGCAATTCTCCTGCCGGTCTTTGATGCTCAGCCTTGACCTACTGACAAGTCAGGCACTTCGAAACAAAGTCCTAAACATCTCTCTTCATCCTTTCCCACCAGTAAACATCTCTCACATCATGATACATCTTGGTGGAACCTGGGTGGACACTGTAAGCTGATTGATGTGCCTGCTCTAAGATATCGCGTCTCAGCTCTTTGGAATTTGGTACACATAAACGAGTCCCAAAACGTAGCACACCCTGGTCATCAATCACAAACTCTGAATCTTTACCTTGCCGAACAAGTTCAAAGATCTCGGACAAACGATCATCGTCGGATTGTGCATCACGGATAAGATCAAGCAGAAGTGGACGAGCACGGACATGAGCAAGCTGTCCACCGGCTGAAGTGAACTCGAATTGAACTCTACTATCACACAAGATCTGCCAATATGTAGAAGATTGTCTCAGAACTACGTTCAAATGGAACAAGCTACCTCCGGGTCTACGACTCAAAACATCAGCTACTACATTCGCCTTGCCCGGGTGATAAAGAATTTCACAATCATAATCCTTTACAAGCTCCATCCAACGATGCTGCCTCAAATTCAGATCCCGCTGCTGGAAGATGTACTTCAAGCTCTTGTGATCCATGAAAATCTGGCACGACTCTCCGTACAAGTAGTGTCTCCAAATCTTAAGAGCAAATACCACCACGGCCATCTCAAGATCATGGGTAGGATAGTTCTGCTCGTGCCTCTTCAACTGACGAGAAGCATAAGCGATAACCTTATCCTGTTGCATTAACACGCAACCAAGTCCCACTCGAGAAGCATCACAATAGACGACATAGCCACCCGGTCCAGAAGGTAAAGATAAAACTGGTGCAGTCGTCAACCGCGTCTTCAACAGCTGGAAACTCTGCTCGCAAGCCTCGGTCCAAAGAAAAGGAATCCCCTTCCGGGTCAGTCCGGTCATCGGTGCAGCGATACTTGAAAAATCCTGCACGAAGCGTCGGTAATAACCGGCTAATCCCAAGAAACTACGGACCTCCGTCACCGATACGGGTCTAGGCCAAAGTAGTACGGCTTCAATCTTCTTCGGATCCACTCGGATACCGTCTCCCGTAACCACATGACCCAAAAAGTCAACACTATCAAGCCAAAATGCACACTTTGAGAACTTAGCAAACAACTGGTGTTCTCTCAATGTCTGCAAAGCAATTCTCAAGTGATGCTCATGCTCCTCATGACTTCTAGAATAAACCAGAATGTCATCAATAAACACAATAATGAACTGGTCGAGGAATGGCTTGAAAATTCGGTTCATCAAGTCCATGAACACTGCTGGGGCATTGGTAAGTCCAAACGACATCACTAAAAACTCATAATGCCCGTAGCGTGTACGAAAAGCAGTCTTCGGAATGTCATCATTCCGCACTCGCAATTGATGATAACCCGACTTCAAATCAATCTTGGAGAAATGTCTTGCACCCTGGAGTTGATCAAATAAATCGTCAATGCGAGGTAAAGGATACCTATTTCGCACTGTGACTCGATTCAATTGACGATAGTCAATGCAAAATCTCATACTTCCGTCTTTCTTTTTGACGAAAAGAACAGGAGCTCCCCAAGGTGAAACACTCGGACGAACAAGTCCCTTGTCCAGCAACTCTTGCAGTTGATCCTTAAGCTCTTTAAGCTCAGCCGGAGCCATCCGATAAGGAGGTATAGAAATAGGCCCCGTGCCGGAAATCAGATCGATGCAAAACTCGATGTCGCGCTCTTGCGGCAATCCAGGTAACTCATCAGGAAAAACGTCGGAAAACTCTCTCACAATAGGAACCTGGTTCAATGGTTCTACTGTGGCTCCCGTATCACGAATAAAAGCTAAAAACCAGTGATATCCTTTCCTCAAAAGCCGATTAGCGCAAAGGGTGGAAATAAAATTATGAGGGGCGGCACTATGGTCCCCCTGCACAACAAGAACCGATTCTCCCGAAAAACAGAACCTGACTGCTTTTTCACGGCAGTCCACAGACGCATAGCATGTAGCTAATCAGTCCATGCCGAGGAGAACGTCAAAGTCCAACATATCAAGAAGGATCAAGTTGACAAACGAAACTCTATCTCTAATATGAACGGTACATGACCGAAACACATGTCGAGCAACAAAAGACTCTCCAACAGGAGTAATCACAACAAGTGGCTCATCTAACAAGGATGAGTCTCGGCCTAACCTCGGTACAAAGTGTGTGGACACATAAGAGTGTGTAGATCCCGGGTCGAATAATACACGCGCATGGAAAGAACATACTAAAAGTGTACCTGACACAACGGCATTCGATGCTCGCGCATCCTACGGAGTCAATGCAAAAACTCAGGCCTGTCCTCTACTAGCATCTGGCTGTCCTCCACCTCTGCCACCTCGTCCTCTCTGAATAGGACCTCCACGACCACGGCCTCTCTGAGCATGGGTCTGGCGTGGAACAACAACGGTCGAAAGGGGAAAAGCTCTCTGAGGTGGTGAAGTAACATGCTGAACTGGTGCATCGCTCTGGTGCCTCGCAGGACAATCCCTGATGTGGTGTTGTAGACTCCCACATCGAAAACATCCAGACGTCGATTGCTAACCCTATGGATAAGAGCCTAAAAACTGACCGTGTCTAAAGCCTCTTCTACCATCATCGCTTGGAAAGAATCTGTCACGGCGTATACCAAGATGCTTCTGAGCTGGCATACCGGTACGAATTCTCTTCGATCCTATAACAATCGAAGTCTCTGAAACACGCTCTTCTACTAGTAGAGCTGCGTCTACTGCGGCTGCATACGTATCGAAGTGTTGAGCTCCAACAGAAAGAAATAACTGAGTGTTAAGGCCTCGACTAGAGATCAAATTATCAGACGTAAGTGTTGAACATTGGCTTCAAGCCTAAAAATACGTCTTGGAGAAGGTGGATCGCTCTTCTCATGAACACTAGGTATATCATCCGGTTCAATCCTCGTCTCAGACGGGCCTGCTCTAACCTCATCTCTAGCAGCAACTCTTTGCGCCCTAGTAGTCTTTGGCGGCATAAAGGCTCAAAAAGGAAACATGGTTCGATAGGTATATAGATTCGAATCATAGGGATATAAGGAATCAAGGAAAGAATTACAAGCAAAAATGTCCTAAGGTCACTTAGGCGGAGTTCGTATTGTAAGTATGCCGCGGAACATACCCTCGCTACGTCACTCTACTCAAGTTACCTACTCCATCATACTAAGGGTCATCCTACACTCTGAAAGGTAAAACCTAACGCTCTGATACCAACTTTGTCACGACCCAAATTAGGAACGTAACCGGCACTTAAATCACGTGATGT
Organism: Agapanthus africanus; assembly: GCA_030015575.1. NCBI lineage: Eukaryota > Viridiplantae > Streptophyta > Magnoliopsida > Asparagales > Amaryllidaceae > Agapanthus > Agapanthus africanus. The sequence goes on from JASDDO010000031.1 coordinate 108,046,155, forward strand.
CTAAAGGCATAACGTAACTCAAGTAAGCCGAAACCCAGTAATCTAAACCATGAAAAGATTAGAGTGATAAAGCTTTAAAACATTTGTTTAAAAGATTAGTTAAAACATTTAGAATCTTAGTTTAAAAATCGTAGAAAAACTTAAAGTTTCATTTTTCCTTTGTATATTTCGGCAACATCTCCTTTGTAAAAATCAATCGGGAATGTTACAAATCATAGAGATGAAACACAACTACAACATGTGTACAAATGTCGCTATAGCGAAGAAATAACATAATATGAATCAAATCCGGCTCATATGAGCACAACAACCAAAGTCACATAAGGTACAAATACCGAACCTCTCAGTCTCTAAGTCAATACAGGTGAATAGTAGATGGAGAGTACTAGATACAATAAGATACATAAATGGATAACCGCACAAATCCACATACCGAAAGAAAGGGTCTCGACCCAACAGTAGCGGTATCCACGGAAAAGATGCAATAAGAAGCCTGACGCTCCCAAACTGCAGATCAAACCTGCACAAATGCTGTGGCACAACGGGGGTGAGTTGCCAACTCGTGAGAAGTAAATAACATCGTACAAGTAATCACATGTATGTACGATAAACAACCATTTCTACATATGTGTCATGGTAAGGTATATATGTCAATATGAACTGTAGTAAATCATGATCTGGTAAATGACTATATGTAGAGAATGCATCATAAATACCTGAGTATGGGGTAAACATAATACTCATCCATAATCACTATCAGTAAAATAAATCCAGTGTCCATCAACGACACGTAAATTTCAATATCTCAGGCGCCGTCACTATGACCGGCCCTCTCATCCGTAAATCTCATGGAAAACCTGAGTGTCCAACACCGACACTCGAAATATCATGAAAAACACCGTGTCTAGCATCGACACGTAAATCCATATATCTCTCTCTCTGGACTTCGTCATTCCGAATCGGTCCATATCTCTGGGTTTCGTCATTCCGAATCGACCCATATCTCATGACTCCGGCCGGTATCCTCCGGACAACCGCCGAGTCCAACCAATCACCGGTAGGTAGTATGCCCTCTGCCAGGCTCATCGGCTACACCACGATATCATTCTTGCCCCGGGGTACCATACCGGGTCCACCATGTACCCGCAGACGGTTCCCACATCTCCTCGAATCGGGTCTCGAAAACCAAGCTCATAACCGAGAAAACTCATGGTGGACATCCCTAAATCAAATCAAGAGAAACCGCGTTTAAAACAATTTATAACTTTCTTTGAAATATACCAGCGGTTCTCAAATCCAGAAATCTCATGAAAACAATATCTCAATGCATATATTCATGAACTACAATGTATGCAATATGGAAGTAATGTGATCATATCAAGGGAAATCCACACTTTTATAAACGAATCCCAGTTTTTAGAAATTATCTTGTGATTTCTCAAATCCATGATATCGAATAAAACATCATATAAAAATATTACTACAGCAATGTAAGTATCATAATGCGAACTAATACAAGAATAACTATCTAACTACAAATCATGAATACGGTTCAATATATTTATCTAAGGCCATTTCTATAGTGTGCGTGACATAGCAATTACCAACGGTGTGTGTGTAACATATAGTGCTCGTGCAACATGAACCGTTTGTAATGGTGCAGTGTCCTATCAATATTATATCAATGGTTAACATGAAATATGATGAAATATGAGGTACTAATTATTACTAGTTCAATATATGTTTTTATCTATGTGTGGTCAATAGGCATATCACTTAAAGTAATTCACTTGAATCCTAGCCTTTGGCGCTTAGCGCCACACAGGCGATTTCCCCGTAGATGTTAAATCTACTCACCAGACAATCCTGAATTAGGTGAATCCAATCATCTCCTTTCCTTTCCTTCTTTCGTCTGAAGTCCCTGCTTGCGATCCTAATATCACACAAATAAAGCCAATACTTACCAATATTAGTAAACTAAGGATAACACATGGAAACGGACACCTAGCTAATGATTTAGTTCACACAAACTATTTTGTGATAGCTCGGTGGCTAAACGTGTGAGGCGACATGACTGAAAAACACGCACGCGCAGAACCGATGCGATGCGCAGAACTGACTCGAACCACAGAACTGAATCATAAGCTCAAAATTTAGTGAAACTATACAAATATGGTAACAAGTAAACTCTATCGGTAGTTCATCAAAATTTGTTTTAGTACAATCGGATTTCGGGTTCGCAAGATACAGTCGTTTCATTTTAAGTGTTCGCTGCTGGAATTTCAGTTTCTGAACTGAATGTCCATTTTGCAACGCAGTTTTCACCCTGTTGTGATCAAAATTAGGCGACGCTATAGTTGAACAAAATTTAGGTTTATAAGTTAGGTTTCCAACGCATTAAACGGATCAATAATATCCATTGTGTACTGGAAGTTATGCACTGAAAAACAAAGGGGTATACGTTCTGTCCCTGTTTGGGACTGCTATACGTTCTGTTGATTTAAAATACAGTTTAAATAGTAAACGACATTAGAAATGAATGAAATCACTTTCATTGGTTAGCTAACAGATTTATATTCACTCTGATATATAGTTCCGCATAATAACATTTTCATACAGAAGGTTGAAAGCATTGTAAAACGAGAATCGACAACCAGAACTGCTCTGGACAGCAGTCCAGAACCGCACTCCGAACCAGTTTCAGTCATCTTTTTAAAACCGAAACAGACTAAAATCATACCTCACCAAAGCTTGACTGAATTCCTATCAATCCATGCTCCAAAACAACATAACCATGATTTTTTTTGAAGGTTTATGAATGAGAGAATGTGGAGGATGAGGGTGGGTATTTATAGCCAAATTCCTTCTCTTTAATGATTCTTCATAACACTTATGCATGTTTCCACCATACCTACCATTCCTTTACACTCATGCCACTCATGCCTTGATTCCATGACAACCTTGCATATTCATTATGCCTCCCATGCCACAAATTTTAAAATCCTTCTCTTTAATTAAAATAAAACATTTTTGATTTTTAATGAAAATGTAAATAAAACTTATCTTAAAGGTAAACTTTTTAAGTAAAAGTTAATATGGCATGGTAAAATGTAAAATGTCATGGTTAACCTAGCATGGTTAACATCTCCAAAATCCTAGATTAACATGCACAAGTGTGTGGATGTCACAAAATAATTTAATAAAATATTAATTAATTCAAATAAAATATATAAAAACAGTTTTGGTTAAATTTTATTAAAAATCCGCATTCATTCGCTTAATTACTCTAAAAGCATTCTAAAGTGTTACAGTATTGGGATAGTGTAACGGCCATGTTTTTACTATAATGTTGTGTGTGTGTGTGTGTGTGTGTGTTTCGGAATGGCATGTTTTATAAAAAGAAAAGGTTTTGAAAGATTTTTAAAAGATTTAATTTGATCTCTTTAATATAAAGAATTTATTCTTTTGTTTTGAAAGGAAAATCTTGGAAAGAAAAAAAAATTGTTTGAAAGGAAAAAAATTAGTTAAGAAAATAGTTTATTTCGTTTAAATTTTAAATTATTCTTTTTTGAAACTCTGCATGTATTTATTTCTAAGCAATAATAGCTTTATAACCCATTGGTTAAGTCATTACATTGTTATTTCATGGGCCACATGTTTGAATCTTGGGTCTTACAATTATTTATATCTATTTTTTAAACTCTTTCATAACCTACAAATGAAACCTTTCATTTTCTTTAATTTCTAAATGAATGGGCACCTTATCAATTTCTTTTTAACTCTCATTATGAATTCATATTAATTTTAATTAATATGACATAATTCTTTTATATACCCATCTTACCTTTTTATTCTTCTTTCTCTTAAAAAAATTAGAAAGAAGAACTACTCTTCTCCTTTCTTTCTTCCTCACAAAATATTACTCAATTTCCTTCACCCTCTTTATCTAGAATTCTCGAATAAAAACACGAAGAAGCTCTCAAAAGACAAAGTTTCTCTTGTAATGTGAGGTTATCGACGGATAGAAAAGCTTGGTGAAAATACTGGCTTGTGTTTGTAAGTCCCCTCCGTTTCCCCCCTCCCCTTATAGAATAATTCTCATCTTGTCATGTCTCCACTAATTTCCATACTGTTAGGGATATGTATGCCCTAGAGGCCATTATTGTACATTGATCTATATTATAATGGATGCTTGGACATATATATAAATGACTTTCTTGCTCGACATGATAGTATGTTATCTGGTTACCTTTATCTTAACATGTTCACTGGTATTATTATATTGTCTCTCATATACATGTTGATAAAGCCCTTAGGATGTAGGCTTGACTACCAGGACTACGATGCGGATCATACTACTGGGACCTGGGTAATCCACAAGCACATCCTTTAATTGTTCCTAGTCAAGGGTATATCGAAATAAGGCATCGATATTCCAGAGTAGACTAGTGTGTACGTTTCTTGACCCTGTATGAGGACGATGGTTGATCCCATAGCCATTGGTGTTTGACATCAAAGATTGTACATAGGTGCTCATTAAAGAATGGGTACACCGAACAGGACTCACCGAGAACTCCTAGTTGGTACTATACCTATCGTCAGATAGCAGTTCTCTGGTGACACTGGTATAGGTTAGTCTGTAGACTCGAGATCGTCATAGAGTCTTGTGTGGCTCCCACTATGCTTTGATTTTCTCCAGTCATGCAAACAGGTGGATTTTGGGTACAGTCCCGAGTCACATGGAGGCAATGAGCGATAGGAGGGGTTTCGTCTCTTCCGGTATTGGGAGTTGATATTACGCCATGCTCGATTGGCTATAACAGGAAGTCCCTGGCAAGAGCTTTTGATGAGATTTATTGGTAAGTGTTATTAGTAGTTTCTCGAACCGTTATGAGCCATACATCGGCATGACTTATCAAGTTACTGGGGTCTGATGATTCCACCCCTAGACACGATATATGACATATCAGACGAAAAGACCGGACTGTATGGTAAGTGTTACCTATAGGCTGCATGGGAGTTTAGACAAGATTGCTTGTTGATCTTCTATTCGCTCAATACCTGGGTAGCCATTACATCCAGCTAGTACCGCTGACGGCTTGTGGGTGACTGATATGATCATCACTTACGGCTAGCGTATTGACGAGTCTTTAGAGTCACACATAGAAGTTTCCTGGTTCAAGTGAAACAAAGTAGGGCACATATGCTGATATGTGCGGGGGCCTTGATTAAATACGAGTATGTGATACCGTATTCTAATCTGGCGGTTATTTGATATCAGTTAGGTTATATGTGATATAACCAGATTATTGAATCAAGTGTTGATTTGATAATGTGATATACAGATAAATGATATTAGTCGGTTATATGTGATATAACCGGATTATTAAATCAAGTGTTGATTTAATAATATGATATATATTTATATTTGATATAATTGTATATTGACTAATATTATTAGCTCACTAATTATACTTCATAATATATATATATATATATATATATATATATATATAAAATATGAAGCATGCCATGGATTTTCTATTTTTAGAAAATAGAAAATGAGATGGAAAATGGGGAGACTTTTTTGTGGCATGGAGCATAGCATGGCTTATTCTTTTTATATTCATTTGATTGCACTATTGAAGCATGGCTACAATTTTTAATGGTTGAAAATTGTATGCTTCAATAATGGGTGAGCTAATGAAGAGCCATTACACACTTCATTCTTCACAAGAGTTATTTTCCTCACTTGAGCTCCTTACTCTCTAGCTCTTTCCGTTTTCCTCACCTCTTCCTCCAAGCTCAATCCTTCACATGAGTTGTGAATCCTTGAGCTTGTAAGAACAATAGTGCGCAAACAAAACCCCTACTTCACCATCCTATACTTAATTAGCACTTGAGTGTAGTATGTTTCCTTCACTAAAGTGTTTAGTGAAGAGGTAGCTTGGATTAACGGACTTCGGGTGGATCATCTTCGGTACGAAGGTCATCGAAGTAAGTTCGTTCAACCTTCAAGTGGAGCCTAGTGGAGTCGTAGGGACTACAACCCGGAGCTTTAGAAGAGAAGGACACGATCTACAAAGGTTGTAGCCAACTTTCTCTTAGCTAGTTTTTATGATATCATTATTAAACCCTAATCATCTAGTTTAAGATCTTGGTTAGTGTAGATTAGCACCCTAAATTTTTAAAAAACGGCATGCTTGATGCAAGTAAAACCCAGTGGTGGTGCTAACATACACTTTCATGGTATCAGAGCCAAGGCTAGAAGATTATACGATGTTAATAGAAACACGAAACCGAAACAACTCCGAAACCGAAACCCTAATTACTAAGTTTCTGTCGATTTCAAAATGGACTTTGAAATTTTTTTAAACAACTGCAGAATGTTATATATGATATAATTAGAACACTGAACAAAAATGAGACCAAAACTTTCACCCGGCGAGATCGGACATATTACCGGCGTCGCCGGCCCCACCTGCTCTATTTGGTCTAGTATTTGTTTGGTGTTTTGTTGGCTTAGTTTTGGGGTTCAGACTATGTTTGATTGGCCCAGTTTGCATGTGATGTTAATAATTCTGTTAGGTCTAATCGGAGTGTTTCCTAGTCGTGTTGTTAACGTCGTTTTGGGTTTAAGTTTGATATGTGATACAATACTTGGAACCCGCGGTTAATTAGTTTTGTGTAAATTAATTTGTTTGTAAATCTAGCATGTTAGTCTCTTTTGATCGATTGTCGTGAAGTTTTGATTCGGATCGAAACTCCGTCGCAATCGCGTATCGTACGCGAATACTCGCTAAATAACTTTACTAGGTAGCTACGCCCCATATCCCCAACCAAGTGACTTTAGGAGAACCCTGTTGCTAAAAGCATCCACTCGGGTGCTCACGGCCACGGTGTTCCACCTAAGTCCACTTGGTCGACATCGGGGGTGTGGCCATCTAATAAAGTTCCCGATGAGCATTCGATCGGGTAGTCGGGAATCTTGTTGAATTACCCGAGTAAATTATTGAAGAGAGATTTCGACATGAGATTAAAATGTAGGGGTTTATAGGGTTAGGCATGAAATTCGGAATATAAGATATTCCGGGTTTATGATGTCTAAGAAAATACGGATTCTAATTATTGTAGTTTTTCATTTCTTTTCTGCGACCGTAAGTGTAATATATGGGGTATCCCAAATCTCGTTGCTATATGTCAACGGAATTTGGGATACGCGTATTTACTTACGTTGATGACATGTGATATTATGTGTTGTTCATATGTTATATTGGATCATCGTGATTGAATAGCCGGGGGTTTTACGTGAGATGGGAGTTTTTGTATTTTCATTCATGTAAAATTTGTATGTAATATTCTTTTATTAGGACACTTTCGGGTTGAGGATGATGTCACCACTGATATATATTATTTACTTTTCCGCATTAGGATAGACCCAACGCGGGGAGCACAAGTAACCGGTTCTGGAATCCATTGGGAGACCATCTCGAGGAGTCGAGACCGGGTCTCCTAACACTAGAATTGACAGGGTTGCTTGCCGCTCTCGTAGGGGTCTAGGGATGTGGGTTTGGCTATTCATCACGACCGTGGAATCCGTGTTTTTCATTACTGGCTGAGTTTAAAACACGGACCTCCTGGTATATCTAATATTTCATATGATGACTTCTGCTGCTTGGTTCTGTGATATGATCATATAACTACGTGAGACGAATGCTATATATATATGATATATATAATAAACGTTGCTTATGTTTTGCACCCGCGCTAGTCCAGCCCCCGCTATGCCGTTAGTTAAGTAACCTAACGGTGCATGACGGGGCCCCGTAGCAAATGCGGATGGCATAAGCGTGCGTTCTATTTTCGTTTCATTTTCTGTGATGTTTAGGAAATATAAAATGATGGGATTTCATTAATGAGATTAATGAAAAGAAAAGAAAGCTAAAGATGTTGTAGAATCAAAATTTTCAAAAAGGTAGCTCTAGTTTTTGCTTTGCATAGTGGTATTCCTTGATGAATATCGAGCAGCTCATTCGATGAGGAAAGAGCCGAGATCCCTTCACCGGGAGTGACCTCTTTAGCAAAACTAGCAAATGCTACAACCTACTCGGTTTGGTTTTTATAGCCTCTCTAGTTCTTTCTTTGTATAGTGGTGTTCTTTGATGAATATCCAGCACCTCATTCGATGAGAAAAGAGTCGAGATCCCTTCACCGGGAGTGACCTCTTTAGCGAAACTAGCAAAAGCTACAAAAACAATCCTTTTTCAAATCACTAGATACTACAACGATATCAAGTTCATTACGTTAAAGGTTTTCTTCAAAATCAGCCGTTGCCCTCCGTCATTTCAGATAAGTACTATTTAGTATTCGTGCTACGTTTGTTGGACTTCGTCAAGGCGTAGTGTGCGGTAGCTGATTAGTGCTTATCTGCCGCATGTGATGCGATTGGATTAGGGTAGTCGTGTGACTTTGTTGGCCTTCGTCAAGGGTCGTTGTTCATACCATAATATTGCATTTTCTATTCCCCATTCTTATGTTTTTTACAATGAAAACATGTGCTTTTGACCCATGTCTGCTACATGTTACAGGTTACAGGTTCTTGGACAGAAAACAGTGAAAATGATGTAAAGACGATGAGAATATGGACTTTGACCAACAAATAGAAGGATCTTGATCAAGCCTACATAAGAAACAGTTCACAAAGCATGGTTCAAGACGTCGACACAAAGCCACGGTTAAAGTCCACAACAATGTTCACTGGAAAATCTGGAAGAGAGTCAGAAGCTAAATTGAGAAAAGAAGTAAAGAAATAAAAAGCCCAAAGAACCAAGAATCAGCCCACAAAAATCCACACAGTGACCTCATCAATAGGCCGCGGAACCGCGGCCCAAAGCCTACCCAGGCCGCGGTTCCGTGGCCATCTGGTGCCCGGGCTTCACGAGTTTTTTACTAAAATCTGTGATGGCTCTAAAAAGATTTCCTAGGGGTATTCTTGTAAATGCAGACATGCGAATCAAATGTAAACCTAGGGTTTCTATCTCCTATAAATAGAACCCAAATCATTGTATTTTTCTTATGCCTCCTTTTAATAATAAATTCAGAATTCTTTATGGAGAGCATCGGTGTTTCTTTTCAATTCATGAATTCAGATCTGACAACCCTGCGTTGATGATTGGAGAGATGCATCTGTAAGTAGATTTAATTCCTTGCTCTAGTTTAGATTTCAATTCTTTGCCCTAGGTAGATTTAATTTCTTGCCGTAGATAAATGTTCTTCAATTCCCTAATGAGTGAGTAGTCTCCTCGCTTGTTAGGGTTAGATCTGGGGAAGGTTTGAGAGACGAAAATCTCTCATCCCCTTTCTTGCCCGTCATATATTTTCATAGAACTCTATGCATACCTTCTTATTCCGCTCCATACGGCACTCTACCCACGAGGTAGCAGTGATACCGTAGTCTAAAGGCCCGGATTCTAAGGTTTTCCATGGAGGTTAGGGTAAAGATTAAGAAAGGAAGGACAAGGATCTAGAGGAAGAACAATCTTCCCAATCATCCTAATCCCTTTTATTAATATTTACCATAACACCTAATTAGATCTTCATATGGGTATAGAAAGCGGTGAGATTTATAGACTTTCCAAACTTAACCTAGACCTAACCCTAGCAAGATTTAGATATAGATTAATTCAGTTTTTAGATTTAATAATCAATCCGAACACCCTTCGGAATTAACTCGTTAAAGCGATTAGGAGATTCACAACATCCCTGTGGACCGACCCGTACTCACCGGCTAGCTGCAAAGCGACGCCGTTCTTGATTGCGGTAAATAGTTTTTGAGATCAATCAAATGGCGCCGTTGCCGGGGATGGCGTGTTAAATTCCTTTTTGCAATTTCGGGTTAGGCGAAACAATCAAATGGCGCCGTTGCCGGGGATGGCGTGTTAAATTCCTTTTTGCAATTTCGGGTTAATCAAAATTCAAAAAATCATAAAAATTCAAAAAATATAAAAAATATTTCATCTGTTATTTTTGGAAGGGATACTTTGTTGTTTGAATTTTGCAGGATATACAAAATCGGATCTGGAAATTTCCAGAAGGCGAAACAGAAATCAAAAGATCGGAACAGAAGAAATTTCAAACAACAGAACAGTGGAATTTTTTCAGAGATCTGTGCCCTCCATAGAACCGCGATTCCGCCGCCTAACCCCAACTTAAACCGCGGAAACGCGGTCCTTTAGCTGAATCTGAACACCAAAATTTTTCTGGGGATCCGAGCCATCAAGAAGACCGCGGAAACGCGGTGGTATCCCACTTTATACCGCGGAAACGCGGCTATCTCACTGCTTCATCTGAGGAAAATTTTTCTGTAAGCCCCACTGTTTCTTCTCTGTACATTTTGAAATATCTTTTCTGAAAATTCCTGCAGGATTCCGTGCGCTATAAAAATATTTCCGCTTCCAAATAACAATTTTGTGCAGGATTTTTGCGCCCCGCTTAAATTAAAAATTGATTGCAAGTAATCTTTTTTGTTGCATATCTTTTATCGAATATCTTTTTGCAAAACTTTTTTTTCCAAATAAAGATTCTTGTGATATGCTTAAAATAATAACTGATTGCAAGTAATATTTTTCTGTTGCATATCTTTTATTAAAAATCTTTTTGCAACAATTTTCAAATAAAGAAAAAGAAAAAGGAAATTTTTTATTAGAGAACTTGCAAACTTTTGCCGCAAATAAATCCTTGCACAAACCAACTTTCTTTCTTTCCCCATTTCCTCTTACAACATGGGTACCCCACATAATAAATCACTTGCCGAACTTTGGTATCCCGAACCTAATTTTGCGTCGTTCGGCAATTTGTTCGATCAATTTAAAGACGATCCTTCCATGCCTAAAATATCTTTGAAAGATCAAATAGAGGCGTCTAGGAGAAACAGTTTGACTTTTCAACCCACTTTGTGTCAACCAAGTCAACCTTTACCACCTCCATATGTTGATACCACTTTTTCAAGTCCTACCGTCTCTCCTAAGCCAATGTCCATTGCTGAGCATATTGCTCAATCTCGCAGCCGATCTTTCACCCCTCTCCACTCATCTAGTTCTAGGGATCCGTACGACTATTCACCTTTTTATCCATATGTTGACCCTACCCCTGTCCAATCACCCACTTCCTACCAGTCCTACTCGACCTTTCCACCGTCACTAGACAATGTTTCTACACAGCCTGTTGGGAGTTTTGTATATCCACACGATTTCGAATCTTTTACCGAAACCCCCTCACCACCCAAGTCTAGTTTGGAAGAGGCGTTGGAGGCGTATATCGCAGCAACAAACAAAATGGTTAGGAATATGGAAGCGTCCGTGGCCGCCCTTATGCAACCTGCTGAACCGGTAGCTAGTTTCCCGCTAGCCCCAAATTTTTCAATGTATGAGGAGGCGGTTGGACAGAATGAGAATGTGAGAGGATTTCCAAATCAAACCTACCCTTACCCAATTGAAGCCCACAACTCCAGTTTTCCATCGAATGTCCTAAATGATTCACAAGTTCAAAATAAAAACGAGTTGTGCGACTTTGTAGTGTTTGATTTGCCAAATTGTGAAGAACCCCTTTCGAGTGAAACCACACTTAATTCTTTCGATCTTTACACCTCCACTCTAGAACCTAAATCGATAAATATCCATGCTTTTGATGAGGTGTCAGAAAAAATTGATTTTCACTTGATTGAGGATATAGACGCCGGGAATATTTCGGATGATGAACCCGTCGATTTAATTGAAATTTTATGTCCAATTCATCATCCCGAGTCATTAAATGTTTCTCCCGAACTTCATATGCGTCTTGATTTTGATGATATTGGCATGGATAAGCAAATTTTTGAGGAATATATTGAGGAGAATTATGAGGATAGTACTGAGGATAATATTGAGGTTGAACCATTTTCGTTTGATGTGTTGAATTTTCCAATACACCCTCCTAAATCCTTAACTGATACCCTTCCTCACTCACTTCCTTCCATCCTTCCTATTGTTCCGACCGTGCAAGTGACCGTTACGCTTTCATCTCCTATACCAAGTTCGGCGTACCCATACTTTCTTGCGAATCTTGAGGGATTTGATCCCATTTCTCGACGGGTTGATAGGTTAGCGCAATCGCTTTTAACACATCGGTCATCACAAATTGCGCTAATTTATTCACTCGATTTACACCCTCAAGATCGTACTCCACTTCTTTCTCCTTTCCGCCATTCTTCTCCTCCACCGAGACCATATTCTACCCTTCTTCCCACACGGTCTCGTGTGTTTCTCATTTCTTTCCTCTACACCCCATTATTTCACCAACTCGGCCATTACCACGATAAAATTTTTGAATGGTTGGTGCTAACCTTTGGCTTGTGTAAGGCCAAGCTTAAGTTTAGGGGGGACCTTCTTGTATATATGTATATATTTTTGTTTTCTTTTTCTATAAAAAAAAATAAATTCAAAACATTAAAAATATAAAAAAAAAATTATAAATAAATAAACAGGGGAGTACCGGCCTTTTTGACCCTCGTGGTTTAGCATGACAGTGAGGACGCTGTCAAGTTCAAGTTTGGGGGTATGCTCGGTACGTCTTCTTCCTTCGCATTCATTTGTACATATTTTTTGCATTTGCATACTTATTTTAAAACCCATAAAAATTGAAAAAATTGAAAAATTATAAAAATTATTGTATTCAATTTTGGCTAATTGACTTGAGTTTGACAAATAGGTCAACTGGCTAGGAACAACTAGATCTTAAACTTAGTAAATTAAAAACCCTAAAGATAACCTTCCTTAAAGTTTAACGGTAGAAAGTATATGTCTCTGTAGTTTATTTAGAAATAGGCAAATTTTGAGTTAACTTTTTGGGCTAAGTTGGAACAAAGAAAAAGTATTGATGTTTTTATTAGAGTATAAGTTTGAAAAATAATTCCTATCTTAAATCTAGATTATGAAAATGTATACCTTACAATCTGCACAATCACGCACCTTGAAACTTGGAATAGTAGAAGAGACCTTGAAATGCTCTTGTCTAAAGTCCTTAGTACGAAGAAAATGAAAAAAAAATATAAAAGGGTGAATAAAGAAAAAAAAATGAACACTGGTTTTTGTGATTACTTAAGGCTGCAAAAATAGAAAAATATTTAGCGAGGGTGCTTCATCACCTAGTGCCTTAGACCAACTGGTTTGGAAGCCACTGCTAAAAGCCTTGGGTGTTGTAAGACTAGGAATTACGCTTTAATGTGCAAACACATCTTGTAATCGGTTGTTGGTATCTCAAGAAGTATTAACGGTCGCATGAAGGATGTGTAAGCAGAATTCAATTAAAAATTCACCAACTAATGAGTACTTTGGACAACGGACAAGGATATGATTGCTTGATTTGAATTTCCAAGTGTAGGGGTGATCTATACACACACGTAGGGGTATGTGATTGGAGTTTAGATGAGAGAAAGGAGTGAAGAATAGAACTTGTATCTTTAGTAGAGTTGATAGAAATTCCTAAGTGGAGATGGAACCCTAGAAGGAAAACTTAAGAAATGCCGAAAGCTAAGTAAGTCTATAGAACATATATAATCTTAAGTTAAATGATGAGGAAGTGTGAAGAATATGGGTGGATAATTTACGGGTTGACGATAATAGATTTCCTTGTTAGAAAACCTAATTGGAAAACAAAAGTCGAAAAGCCGAATTGATAGGATTTTGTGGGTAGTATCCGCTGAAAACCCTCAGGAGACAACACTCCTCCTACTAGGGACACCTAGAGGTTTAACGGCTTGTTGCACGAGCTCAGTGCAATCGCGTCTCCCTACGAAAGTGTGGTTAGGTTAGATTTTTATCGAGAATAAAAAAATAAGTTTGCTCGAGGACGAGCAAAAGATAAGTTTGGGGATATTTGTTCATACCATAATATTGCATTTTCTATTCCCCATTCTTATGTTTTTTACAATGAAAACATGTGCTTTTGACCCATGTCTGCTACATGTTACAGGTTACAGGTTCTTGGACAGAAAACAGTGAAAATGATGTAAAGACGATGAGAATATGGACTTTGACCAACAAATAGAAGGATCTTGATCAAGCCTAAATAAGAAACAGTTCACAAAGCAGGGTTCAAGACGTCGACACAAAGCCACGGTTAAAGTCCACAACAATGTTCACTGGAAAATCTGGAAGAGAGTCAGAAGCTAAATTGAGAAAAGAAGTAAAGAAATAAAAAGCCCAAAGAACCAAGAATCAGCCCACAAAAATCCACACAGTGACCTCATCAATGGGCCGCGGAACCGCGGCCCAAAGCCTACCCAGGCCGCGGTTCCGCGGCCATCTGGTGCCCGGGCTTCGCGAGTTTTTTACTAAAATCTGTGATGGCTCTAAAAAGATTTCCTAGGGGTATTCTTGTAAATGCAGACATGCGAATCAAATGTAAACCTAGGGTTTCTATCTCCTATAAATAGAACCCAAATCATTGTATTTTTCTTATGCCTCCTTTTAATAATAAATTCAGAATTCTTTATGGAGAGCATCGGTGTTTCTTTTCAATTCATGAATTCAGATCTGACAACCCTGCGTTGATGATTGGAGAGATGCATCTGTAAGTAGATTTAATTCCTTGCTCTAGTTTAGATTTCAATTCTTTGCCCTAGGTAGATTTAATTTCTTGCCGTAGATAAATGTTCTTCAATTCCTTAATGAGTGAGTAGTCTCCTCGCTTGTTAGGGTTAGAGCTGGGGAAGGTTTGAGAGACGAAAATCTCTCATCCCCTTTCTTGCCCGTCATATATTTTCATAGAACTCTATGCATACCTTCTTATTCCGCTCCCTACGGCACTCTACCCACGAGGTAGCGGTGATACCGTAGTCTAAAGGCCCGGATTCTAAGGTTTTCCATGGAGGTTAGGGTAAAGATTAAGAAAGGAAGGACAAGGATCTAGAGGAAGAACAATCTTCCCAATCATCCTAATCCCTTTTATTAATATTTACCATAACACCTAATTAGATCTTCATATGGGTATAGAAAGCGGTGAGATTTATAGACTTTCCAAACTTAACCTAGACCTAACCCTAGCAAGATTTAGATATAGATTAATTCAGTTTTTAAATTTAATAATCAATCCGAACACCCTTCGGAATTAACTCGTTAGAGCGATTAGTAGATTCACAACATCCCTGTGGACCGACCCGTACTCACCGGCTAGCTGCAAAGCGACGCCGTTCTTGATTGCGGTAAATAGTTTTTGAGATCAATCAGTAGTGCGGGTGGGTTTAATTCAATCAAGAAATGAACGGGTTAAACTTGACTAGCGGCCTATGGTTTGTTGGCCTTCGTCAAGGTCATAGGACGTTATGTATAAAAACAATTATTCGGAATTTCAAGTGTTGAAATTTGCAATGAGATTGCATACCTTCTATATGATAATTGGATCCCGATACCCACTGCGAGTAAGTCTTACTCCTGGGAGAGTTTTGCATTTTACAATTAGCCGATCAAATAGGTATCTAAGAAAGGTGTTAACGGGGTTATGCCCCTGCGGAAACAAGGTTATTTAATTAGTTCCATGCGAAAGCATGGAGAGACTCCCTCGGAGTACCAATACCTGCCTGGCCGAACGGTTGGCGAACTTATAGGGTGTAATTAATCCCGGCTAATCTTATCTTTTACGGTTTGAAAGAAGATTTGATAAAAACAGTGGGAGCCATCCTGATTAGATAAGATAATAACCAATTTAATCATGCAAAGAGCGCACGCTAATGCGTTTCCTTCTCTCTCTCTCTCTAGGTAGCGACCGATGACACGCCTTAATCAAGATAATAATATGGATGTATTGACCGAACCCGCTTATTATACTGAGCTGGGAAATGTTGGTTCCTCTTTTTCTTATGATTGTCATAAGTCTGAGTAAGGGATACGGGAATATCATGATTTCCATGCCACCCAAACGAAAAATAAGCATATTGATGCATCATCTTCGGGTGTGTTCGTAACCGAGAATTGTTTCTCAGTTTGCTCTACGTCCTGAGTATTGGATATCGGATCAGGATCCCACATATGTAATTTGTTACATGGGCTAAAAAGAGGTAGAGAACTGGAAAATATTGATAAGTCTCTAGTGGTAGGGAATGGTGAAATTGTTGCAGCCAAAGCAGTTGGCGAATATCATCTTGTATTACCAACTGGTAATATATTGAATCTGAATGACTGTTATTACGTACCAAAAATGATGTGTAATATTATATTAGTTTCTTTGCTAACTAAAGAAGGATATAATATCACATTAGAGGATAATGTTATGAAAATTTTTCTCAATCAAGTGTTGATTGGGTTTGGTACATTATGTAATAGTGTATACGTTCTAAATCAAATGATAGTTCTAAACGTACAGAACACACACAAGAGGAAAAGTTTAGAAATGAACGAAGCCTTTTTGTGGCACTGTAGATTAGGTCATATCAATGCGACAAGGCTAGCTAAGTT
The DNA here is from genome assembly GCA_030015575.1 of Agapanthus africanus. Lineage (NCBI taxonomy): Eukaryota > Viridiplantae > Streptophyta > Magnoliopsida > Asparagales > Amaryllidaceae > Agapanthus > Agapanthus africanus. The sequence continues at coordinate 108,062,642 of JASDDO010000031.1, forward strand.
ACATAAATATGGATATTTGAATCAATTCGAATTTACATCTTATGAAACTTGCGAGTCATGTCTCAAAGGTAAGATGACAAAAACTTCTTTTACTGGACACGGAGAAAGAGCTACTGAACTCTTGAGACTGATACATAGTTATGTATGCGGTCCTATGTCTACACATGCCAGGAATGGTTTTTCATACTTTATTACATTCACCGATGATCGCTCAAGATACGGACATGTGTTCCTGTTGAAACATAAGTCTGAACCTTTTGAGAAATTCAAGGAATATAAGTGCGAAGTGGATAACCAAACGGGTAAAAGTATTAAAATCTTTCTATCTGGTCAGGGAGGAGAATACTTAAGCATGGAGTTCCTGAATTATTTAAAAGAGAATGGGATTCTCTCTCAGCTTACTCCTCCATACACACCACAGCACAATGGTGTATCGGAACGCAGGAATCGCACCCTATTAGATATGGTGTGCTCAATGATGAGTACTGCTGAGTTACATATTTCTTTTTGGGGTTATGCGCTTGAGACAGCCGCACACCTATTGAATATGGTTCCCACCAAATTTGTACCTACCACTCCATATGAGATATGGAAAGGGAAGAGACCATGTCTTAATTTTATTAAGATATGGGGTTGTCCGGCTTATGTTCAAACGCAAAATCCGGACAAGCTCGAGGCAAGGTCTGTTCTGTGCAAGTTTGTAGGATATCCCAAAAATTCGTGAGGGTATATCTTTTTCCACACCGAGGGACAAAATGTGTTTGTTTCTCGACATGCCGCCTTTTTAGAAAAGGAATTTTTTGTGAAAGAAATTAGTGGCAATGAGATAAAAATGGAAGAAGTTCCAGCTACACAAACTATAACTGACAATTTGGTAGAACCAGGGGATTCAATAGTCCCCGACGAATCTCAGTCACTCCGCAGATCTAGTAGGGTTCCTCATCCACATGAGAGATACTACGGTTTTCTCATTGACGGTGGGAGCGAGGATTACATCATGGAAGATGATGACCCAACTAGTTTCGAGCAGGCCATCACAAGTGGGGACTCTGTGAAATGGCTGGATGCTATGCGATCCGAGATGAAATCCATGTACACCAACAAAGTATGGACTTTAGAAGTTACTCTTGAAGGGGTAAAACCCATCGGGAGCAAGTGGATATTTAAGAAGAAAATTGGTGTAGATGGAAAAGTTGAAACTTTCAAAGCTAGACTTGTTGCAAAAGGTTTTCGTTAACGACCTGGTGTCGATTATAATGAAAACTTTTCTCTAGTGGTTATGCTTAAGTTCATCAGGCTCTTACTTGCCATTGCTGCTGTAACATTTCAGAAAAATAAAATATTATTTTTAGGGATTTTTATAATTAAATAATATTATATCGAATATTTTAATAAGGTGGTATAATTAAATACCGATAAATTGGGAAAAAATTAGAAAATTATAGAAATTACTAAAAAGAGGGTGTTTTATTGAAATTAAGCAAAATATGAATTTTTATGCTCAATTGTACACTATTTAGTGCTAATCGCGATTAAGTATCACTAATCGCGAATTAATCCGGTTTTGTGCACATGACATGCACCAAGTCATTTTAACACTTGTTACATTTTATCATGGTCTTTTCTTCATTTTATCATGCATGGTTGTTGATTTTAAAAGAGAAAAGAAAAGAAAGAAAAAGAAAAGGAAAATGAATATACAAATGGGTATAGGCGAGAGAGGGGGGGGGGGTGAGGGGTCAAACCTAGGTATTGGCCATTCCTTTCTCTTCTCATTTCCTTCATTATCTTTGCCTCCTCCCCTCTCATGGCAGCACCTCCTTCCTGTTAGGTCCACGTTACCTCTCCCGGTACTTTCGGGGTTGCGGAAACGGTAATTTTTTTTCTAGACTTGGTAACATGGACCGTAAAAGCCGGATCTTTGCTAAACTAGAAACTAGCAAACAAAAGGAGGTGTTAACTACTATGCCGTAGAAGTTATACCTCACGATACTGGTCCTTCGGGTCTTCACTCCGCTGTGCCGTTTGTCCATCCATGCTCCGAGGGTTGATCCGGACTTTGGTCACCTCCGCGGCTTTCTTGAGTCGAAGACGATCCACCCGAGAGTTGTACACCGAGCTCCACCTCGAGCCGAGGCTACTAGGGCAACGAGATTGCTAGTCAAGAAGCCCTAGGATGTGTAGAGGAGATATATGGAAGTGTTAGTCTAAGTGGGATCTTTTTCTCTCAACACATGAGATCAAAAGATGAATCAAGAGGAGGAAGAAGGAGGAGCTAGCAACCATGTAGCATTTCTTTTCTTCTCATTTCAAGAGAGAGAATGAGAAAAGAGAAATGAAAAAACTTAACCAAAGAAAATGAACCATGGTTGCACAATGATACTCAACACCATCATTACAAATCCTATCATGATAAAGTGGATGCTACATTGATTTGACCATTTTCATAATCCAATGACCATTTTCATAATCCAAAATGAAAAAGAAAACCAAAGAAGAGTGTAGACCTCTCATGAAGGTCAATGGTCAACTTTGGTCAACGGGTCAACAAAGTCAAGAGTGGTCAAGGTGGTCAAATGGTCAAAGCAATTAGCCATCACATAATTATCACTGAAAGGATTAGTAAATAATGACTCCGGCTCATAACGGTTTTGACCGAACGAATTGCCAAAACCCTAATGAGCCCACTTCAAAATGGTTTTGACCGAATCAACTGTCAAAACCCTAATGAGACTGCCACATAACGGTTTTGGCCGAACCAACTGCCAAAACCCCAATGAGGCACCTCCTCCATCATCGCTCCTCAAAACTATGCATACACACCCGCACCCGCATTCCGTAGAATGCGAATGCTCAGAAGACAAAACAAATCCATCTGTACAATACTAGGATCCGGCTTAAACCAAAGCCCACTAGTATTGCCTGCCCGAACAGCATACGCACACAAGTGCACGTAAGTAATCGCAGCCCTGCTGTAAAACCATACGGCCTCTACACGTTTTGCTCAGTGCAGGGAAACTCTCTGTGTGGGACTCTAAAGACTCGACACTACGCTGGCAGTCGTTTTAACCACAGACCGCAAGCGGCACTATCTGTACGTAACGGTCCCCAGGTAGATGTCGATAAGAAGGCCGATGAGGTAAACCCATCCGAACTCCTACTGAGCCTGTATGTGACAATCTCCGTACAGTCCGGTATGTTCGTCTGATACATCGCATGGCGGGCCTAGGGGGGTGGCGAACGTCAGTCCCCTAATAGCGGTACAAGTCGTGTCGGAGTGTAGCCCAGAACACCCTGAGATAACACTGGAAACCTACCAGTATATCTCGCTTGCCCTGGCCAGGGACTACATGTGTAATGGCTCTCCTAGACACAGCGCGATGTCAACCCCCAATACCGGGAGAGACGAATCCTGTCTAACCGTCACTGCCTCCAAGTGCTTCAGGACTGCACCCAACTACTACCTGTTTGCACGACTCAGTAGAGCCGTGGTAGGGTAGTAGTCAAAGAACAGTGGGAACACACTTGAGGCGAAGTGACAGTGTCAAGTCAGCGGACTAAGCTGTACTCATGTCACCTGGGAACTGTTAATTGACGATAGGTATAATACCAACCAACAGTCCCCGACGAGTCCTGTCCAGTGTACTCGTAACCTAACGAGCACCCGCATACTATCTCAAGTACGACGTACTGACGGCTGCGGGACAGACCGCCTCCCGCACTGGGATGAGAAGCGCATATGCTAGTCTACTCCGGAGTATCGATGCCCAGTCTCCATAATCCCACGACTAGGGACGTGCATAAGGATGTGCTTGTGGATTACTCAGCCCCCACGAGTGTGATCGCCATCACAACGCCGGTAATCAAGCAAAGATCCTAAGGGCTCTACTAATGCGTATAGGTGATATAATAAAGAAACACATGTACACATTAAAGCAGAGACAAACCAAGTAGTATACTACTATTTCGAGCAAGATTGTCTATATAACTGTGAATATCCCAAGCTTCCATCAAGTAATATACATACTAGTATGATACAGTAATGGCCTCTAAGGCATATACACTAACAATCTCCCACTTGCACTAAGGCCATGTACTGGCGTATCGAAGACCTATCATCTCGATCAGCCACTCGAACTGAGTCTGGGGTAAGGCCTTCGTGAATGGATCCGCCGTGTTGTCTTTTGTGTCCACTCTCCGCACCTCGATCTCCTGGCGATCAATGATCTCCCTGATCATGTGATACCGCCTTAAGATGTGTCTGGATTTCTGATGGGACCTTGGTTCCTTCGCTAAAGCTATAGCCCCATTGTTATCGCAATACAAAAGTATTGGGGCAACAATGGACGGAACCACCTGAAGTTCACTAATGAACTTCTTTATCCAGACCGCCTCTTTTGCGGCATCGCTTGCAGCAATGTATTCAGCCTCCATCGTCGAGTCTGCGACGATATCCTGTTTGGAACTCCTCCAACATACCGCCACTCTGTTGAGGGTAAACACAAAACCTGAGACAGACTTGCTGTCATCTTTGTCACTCTGGAAGCTTGAATCGGTAAAGGACTCGACCGTGAGGTCTCCATTACCGTAAACCAGGAACATCTCCTTAGTCCTTCTCAGGTACTTGAGAATGTTCTTTACTGCCGTCCAGTGGTCCTCACTTGGGTCTGACTGATACCGGCTCACCACGCTCAACGCGTAAGCTACATCTAGTCTTGTACATAGCATCGCATACATTATAGATCCTACCGCCGAAGCGTAGGGTATAGTGCTCATGCGAACCCTCTCCTCATCAGTCTTAGGAGACATCTTCTTAGAGAGGATAATTCCGTGCAATGCGGGTATGTTACCGCGCTTGGAATCCTCCATACTAAATCTCTTTAGTACGGTCTCTATGTACCTGGACTGCGAAAGTCCCAATAGTCTCTTGGATCTATCTCTATAGATCTTGATCCCCAGAATGTACGAGGCATCACCCAGGTCCTTCATGGAGAACCGTTGTGACAAAAATAGATTGACCGATTGTAGCATAGGAATGTCATTTCCTATCAAAAGAATGTCGTCCACGTACAAGACTAGGAACACGACAGTTCGTCCTACAATCTTCTTATAGACACAAGGTTCATCTTCGTTCTTGATGAAATCAAATTCCTTGATTGCCTCATCAAAACAGATGTTCCAGCTCCGCGATGCCTGCTTTAATCCATAAATGGATTTAAGCAACTTGCACACCCTCCCGCTGCTCCCACTGTCTACGAAACCTTCTGGCTGATCCATGTAAACGCACTCTTCCAAACAGCCGTTTAGAAAAGCCGTTTTAACGTCCATCTGCCAGATTTCATAGTCATGGAAGGCAGCAATGGCAAGTAGGATCCGAATGGATTTCAGCATAGCCACTGGAGAAAAGGTTTCGTCTAGTCCAAACCAGGTTTTTGACGAAAACCTTTTGCAACGAGTCTAGCCTTATAGGTCTCCACCTGCCCATCCACACCAAGTTTCCTTTTGTAGATCCATTTGCATCCAACGGGTTTTACCCCAGGTGGAGCAATATCTAAGGTCCACACTTTATTGGTGTACATGGACTCCATTTCGGATTGCATTGCTTCCTGCCACTTATCAGAGTCCCTACTGATAATGGCCTGCCTGAAACTGGTAGGGTCATCTTCTTCCAAGATGCAATCTTCTCGATCCCCGTCTATGAGAAAACCGTAGTATCTCTCGGACGGATGAGAAATCCTACCAGATCTGCGGAGTGGCTGAGGTTCGTTGGGTGTAACTGAATCTAGCGGTTCCTCCAAATCTTTAGTTAAAGTTCGTGTTTCTGGAATTTCATCCAGTTCTACCGTGCTGCCACTTATATTTTTAACACGAAATTCTTTTTCCAAAAATGTGGCATTCCTGGAAACAATTATCTTCTGTTCCTCTGCATGGTAGAATAGATACCCACTTGAATCTTTTGGGTATCCCACAAACTTACATAAAACTGCCCGTGCCTCAAGTTTGTCTGGGTTCTGCTTTTTGACATAAGCTGGGCAACCCCAAATCTTAATACATTTAAGATACAAACTCTTACCACTCCATATTTCATACGGAGTCTTAGGCACGGATTTGGATGGAACTTGATTCAATAGATGCGTTGCAGTTTGAAGTGCATATCCCCAGAATGAAAGAGGCAACTCGGCACTACTCATCATGGAGCGAACCATATCCAATAGGGTACGATTCCTCCGCTCCGATACACCGTTGTGCTGTGGTGTTTAAGGAGGAGTAAGCTGAGAGAGAATACCATTTTCTTTTAAGTAATCTAGGAATTCCATGCTTAAGTACTCCCCTCCTCTATCAGACCAGAGGATCTTGATTCTTTTGCAAGTCTGGTTCTCTACTTCGTTTCTGAATTCCTTGAATTTCTCAAAAGCTTCAGATTTGTGTTTCATCAGATACACATATCCGAACCTAGAGAGATCGTCAGTGAATGTGATGAAGTACGAGAAACCACCCCTTGCATGTATAGACATCGGACCACATACATCACTGTGTATGAGTCCCAAGAGCTCTGCTGCCCTTTCTCCATGTCCGGTGAACGGAGATTTGGTCATCTTTCCTTTGAGACAAGACTGACAAGTTTCATAAGATAAAAACTCGAACGTATCCAAGAGTCCATCTTTATGCAACTTACTCAGTCTTTTCTTTCCGATATGACCAAGTCTACAATGCCACAAGTAGGATTCATTCGTATCTGAATTCTTCCTCTTGCGTGTGTTTTGTATATTGAGAACTGTATTCTGATTTAGAACGTAGATACCATTACACAGTGTACCTTCTGCAACCATTACCTTATGAAGGTAGATTTTCATGATATTTCTATCAAGAACAAAGTTATATCTATCTTTATCGAGTAAAAAAACTGATATTATGTTGCAAACCATGGAAGGTACATAGTAGCAATCGTTCAAAATCATAGTCTTGCCATTTGGCAATACTAGGTGATATTCACCGACGGCTGCAGCATTTACTTATGCTCCGTTCGCTACTCTGAGCGACATATCACCAGGTACAACTTTCCTACATTTTCTCAGTCCCTGCAATAAATTGCAGATATGAGATCCTGATCTGGTATCAAGTACCCAGGAGGTAGGGCTGACCGTAAAGCAGTTCTCAATTACAAGAACACCTGAAGTAGATGCAAAACCATGCTTCTTCTTCAACTGGGTATCCTTGGAATCCATACAATCCTCTTTCCCTTGCTCATACTTATGACTGTTGTCACAAGTTAGAGCCGAACCAACGTTCCCCAGCCCCGAATAAGAATTCGGATCGGTCAAGCGATACATTTTATTATCTTGATTAGGGCGTGAAATGGTTGCTACCTGGAGAGAGAGAAAAGAAACACTCAGCGTGTGCTCTTGCAAGATTAGATTGGTTTATTGATTTATCTAACCAGGATGGCTCCCACTGTTTCCTCAAATTCTTCTTCAAACCCTAAAAGAAGAACTAGTCAGGATTAATCGCACGTCACAATACTTGCTTAACCTTTCAGCCAGGCTGGTGTTGGTACTTCGAGGGAGGTTTTCCAACGCTTTCGCGAAGTTCCTTAATTAAATAACCTCTTTTCCCTGGAGGCGTAGCCCCGCTAACACCGTTCTAGACACCTACTTGGTTTATAGCATTGATTGTTAAGTGAAAAAATCTCCCGAGAGTAATCCAACTCATCAGTGGGATCGGGATCCAACTATCATTGTGCGATGACCTAGATGGAATACACTCTAGTCACCACACTCCAGAAGATATGCTAAATCTGCAAGTTTCAGTTTCTTTAGAAACTCCCGATGTGGATTTTTGCCGCTAGGACCCAAGTGTCCTTGACACAGTCAACAAATCAAAGGGTCCTACTCAAGTTCAACCCGTCATTATCTTGATTGCATTAAACCCACCCGCATAACCCTTGACACAGTCAACAAGGTTACATGACTGTCCTAACCAATCACATTGTATCCAACAGATAAGCAATACTCAGCTACCATCCACTGCTTCTTGACACAGTCAACAAACGCAGCACGAATACTAAGTATAACTTATAAGAAATGACGGAGGGCTACGGCTGGGTTTCGGCGAAAACCCGTTAACGTAATGAACTTGATATCGTTGAAGGAACGTGATACACTTTTTGAAAATATAGTGGCGAAAACTTTTGCTAAAGAGGTCACTCCCTGTGAAGGGATCTCGGCTCTTTCCTTGTCGAATGAGGTGCAGGATATTCCAAACTGAATACCTCGATGCAAAGCAAGAATAATCGACTATAGTGAAGTTATTACCCTGACGCAAACTTTTGTCCAAGGGGTCACTCCCGATGAAGGGATCTCGGCCCTTGCCTCGTCGACTGAGGTGCTGGGCATTCATAACCGAATACCTCTATGCAAAACAAAAGTGAACGTCCTTGCAATAACAGCTTTTTTTTTTTGAAAAATTGTTCCAACAACGTCTTTTAGGTTTATTTTCTTGCATTTGTTCTTTAATGCGTCCCATCATTTAAATCCTACCATTGCAGAAAACAACCAAAATATGACGTACGCTTATGCCATTCGCATTCGCCACGGGGCCCCGTCATCACCCGTTAGGTTACTTAACTAACGACAGAGCGGGGGCTGGGCTAGCGCGGTTGAAAAATATAAGCAACGTCTAAATAGTTATCATATATAGATATACAGCAATGATAGCCAATCCAGATCACAGATGAAAACTTTGGATATACTAGGAACCCGCGATTCGTTCGAGTTTGCAACGAAAAGCGGATTACACGGTCGCGATGAATAGCCAATACCCCACCGTAGACCCCTACGGGTGCGGCAAACTACCCGCCAAGTACCCAAAGCGAAGCAACCTCCCTCAACCCGTGAGTAGGCCACTCGGCACTTCGAGATACCCGGTAGTTTGTGCACCCCACCTTGGGTCTATCCTAGGAGCAAAAACAGTAAAAAGAAATTATACAATGACGGCTACAACCCCGACCCGGTTGTGCGGCCATACAAATAATATTATATCAATTTACAAATTTTACAATGAAGGAAAGAACAAGAAACTCTCATCTCACATCCACCCCGGCTATTCATCCGCGACAATCCAACGAGTTCATATACACAAACCATCAATCATTACAGATCACAGATATGTATAACCCCCACTAATCGACGTATAGCGATTAGCAGACGTTCAATACACATATAACATCACAGATATAACCCATTAGTCAAAGTCTACAGAAAATCGACCAAAAATACGGATTTTTAAGCCCCAAAAACAAATTTTGCTTTCTGGAAAATCTGGGCAGAAAAATCATATTCCAAAAATCCCAAAATACCCATGTAAGAACACTGCAGGAAACCGGATTCACAAAACCGAGTTAACTCGGCCGCGGTTCCGCGGTATAAGCAAGCTTATGCCGCAGTTCCACGGCGCTTTAACCGAGTTAGTGGATCAAATTTTTCCAGTGTTCTATAAAAAGCCTGAGCCGATTTTTAGTGCATGATTTATTAATTTTAGAACAGATCTAAAAATCGGCAGAAACTTGAATTTTCCGGGGTGTTTTGCGGTTTTTCGTCCGGTCAAAATTCTAGATACTTTGCTAACATGCTAGTTTATGTTTAGCCTGGCTCTGATACCACTGTTAGGTCCATGTTACCTCTCCCGGTACTTTCGGGGTTGCGGAAACGGTAATTTTTTTTTCTAGACTTGGTAACATGGACCGTAAAAGCCGGATCTTTGCTAAACTAGAAACTAGCAAACAAAAGGAGGTGTTAACTACTATGCCGTAGAAGTTATACCTCACGATACTGGTCCTTCGGGTCTTCACTCCGCTGTGCCGTTTGTCCATCCATGCTCCGAGGGTTGATCCGGACTTTGGTCACCTCCGCGGCCTTCTTGAGTCGAAGACGATCCACCCGAGAGTTGTACACCGAGCTCCACCTTGAGCCGAGGCTACTAGGGCAACGAGATTGCTAGTTAAGAATCCCTAGGATGTGTAGAGGAGATATATTGAAGTGTTAGTCTAAGTGGGATCTTTTTCTCTCAACACATGAGATCAAAAGATGAATCAAGAGGAGGAAGAAGGAGGAGCTAGCAACCATGGAGCATTTATTTTCTTCTTATTTCAAGAGAGAGAATGAGAAAAGAGAAATGAAAAAACTTAACCAAAGAAAATGAACCATGGTTGCATAATGATACTCAACACCATCATTACAAATCCTATCATGATAAAGTTGATGCTACATTGATTTGACCATTTTCATAATCCAATGACCATTTTCATAATCCAAAATGAAAAAGAAAACCAAAGAAGAGTGTAGACCTCTCATGAAGGTCAATGGTCAACTTTAGTCAACGGGTCAACAAAGTCAAGAGTGGTCAAGGTGGTCAAATGGTCAAAGCAATTAGCCATCACATAATTATCACTAAAAGGATTAGTAAATAATGTCTCTGGCTCATAATGGTTTTGACCGAATGAATTTCCAAAACCCTAATAAGCCCACCTCAAAATGGTTTTGACCGAATCAACTGTCAAAACCCTAATGAGCCTGCCACATAACGGTTTTGGCCGAACCAACTGCCAAAACCCCAATGAGGCACCTCCTCCATCATCGCTCCTCAAAACTGTGCATACACACCCGCATTCCGTAGAATGCGAATGCACAGAAGACAAAACAAATCCATCTGTGCAATACTAGGATCCGGCTTAAATCAAAGCCTACTAGTATTGCCTGCCCGAACAGCATACGCACACAAGTGCATGTAAGTGATCGCAGCCCTGCCGTAAAACCATACGGCCTCTACACGTTTTGCTCAGTGCAGGGAAACTCTCTGTGTGGGACTCTAAAGACTCGACACTACGCTGGCAGTGGGTTTAACCACTGACCGCAAGCGGCACTAGCTGTATGTAACGGTCCCCAGGTAGATGTCGATAAGAAGGCTGATGAGGTAAACCCATCCGAACTCCTACTGAGCCTGTATGTGACAATCTCCGTACAGTCCGGTCTGTTCGTCTGATACATCGCATGGCGGGCCTAGGGCGGTGGCGAACGTCAGTCCCCTAATAGTGGTACAAGTCGTGTCGGAGTGTAGCCCAGAACACCCTGAGATAACACTGGAAACCTACCAGTATATCTCGCTTGCCCTGGCCAGGGACTACATGTGTAATGGCTCTCCTAGACACAGCGCGATGTCAACCCCCAATACCGGGAGAGACGAATCCTGTCTAACCGTCACTGCCTCCAAGTGCTTCAGGACTGCACCCAACTACTACCTGTTTGCACGACTCAGTAGAGCCATGGTAGGGTAGTAGTCAAAGAACAGTGGGAACACACTTGAGGCGAAGTGACAGTGTCAAGTCAGCGGACTAAGCTGTACTCATGTCACCTGGGAACTGTTAACTGACGATAGGTATAATACCAACCAACAGTCCCCGACGAGTCCTGTCCAGTGTACTCGTAACCTAACGAGCACCCGCATACTATCTCAAGTACGACGTACTGACGGCTGCGGGACAGACCGCCTCCCGCACTGGGATGAGAAGCGCATACGCTAGTCTACTCCGGAGTATCGATGCCCAGTCTCGATAATCCCACGACTAGGGACGTGCATAAGGATGTGCTTGTGGATTACCCAGCCCCCATGAGTGTGATCGCCATCACAACGCCGGTAACAAGCAAAGATCGTAAGGGCTCTACTAATGCGTATAGGTGATATAATAAAGAAACACATGTTCACATTAAAGTAGAGACAAACCAAGCATCATACTACTATTTCGAGCAAGATTGTCTATACAACTGTGAATATCCCAAGCTTCCATCAAGTAATATACATACTAGTATGATACAGTAATGGCCTCTAGGGCATATACACTAACACTTCCCTCTCCTCTACAACCACCACAAACACCCTCAAATTTTCATTAAAAGTTCATCCCCACTTCACAAAAAACATGCACAAGCTCACAAGCTACACTTTGGACCAAGAAAGTTTGCATTTTGGGCTCTTGGGAAACTCAAGAAAATTCTTGAGTTCCCAAATGAGGTAATTCTTTCACATTATGTGTAGTATTTTATTTTCTTAGGCCTCTTTTCAAGTTTAAAACCTATTTGGCGAAGTTTAGTGAACTTTGGAAATTCCTAGAAAAGGGTTGTGGAATTTTTGGGTTGTGTTAGTATAATTAAGCCTTAGTGGTGACCTTAAAACCCCCTATGATGTTAGAAACCCAGGCCAACTCGAAACAAACCTAAATACTGAAAACCGAAACTATTCATGTCGGTTTTGTGAGAATTTAGTGAGTGCAGGGAAATCTGGAGTGATCTGGGGCTATTACTAGATGAGCAAACAACTTTAGAGACCTAGTTAAAGCACTACGAGACCACCCAGCCAAATCGAACCAAATCCAACACCCCAAAACCGAGCTCGCCAGAATTTGAGGGCTTGGGGCCGGCCACTTTGGTGAGTTGGGTGCCCAGGTTGCTTCTGTAGGTCATATACCTTATATACTTCACCCCAGTATTGTTTGTGCACCTTGTTTTCACCTTAAAAAAAATCTGGAGCATGTTTTCAATGTTGCTGCCTTATGTTTTGCGATGTTTTCGAATCTAAGTTTTGGTATTTGGTTTTTTATTCGATCACTTGACGTTCGTACGTCGAAATCGCGTGTTATTTGGTCGGTTTGCGAGAGTAAACCATAGGTTTTGACCTATGTGAGTTTTGTGTGTCGTTTCGTTTTCGAATTGGATTTTAATGCGATACGATACGTTGTGATATGTAGGTACCCCCACGAGACTTCGAGACGACAAGCAAGTGCGTGGCGACGTCGGCATCGGCAAGCGAAGGTCAAGGTGAGTAGATACACATCTATGGGGAAAGTCGGGTGGATGGCGTATAGCACCCCCGCAGTTCGTAGTGTAGCTTATGATATGCTATACATTTACATATGTGTTGTGAATTGGGATGATTAACAAGTAGGATCTTAGAAGATCATGGGATAAATGTTGGTGTATTTGGATGATAGTGTCGTGGTTGATTTCTTAGTCGCGAACCATAGAATAGGTTTTCACACACGCACACACACATCCTTGCATGCATTATTATTACTTGTGCGTATATAGGGATACGTATACACACACACACACACATAGGTATGGGACTATATATATATATACGTATACCTACACATGGATGATGAGGATTGTATATGGTATTTGGAGACGAGTCGATGAGATTGGGCATGGTGCCGTGAGATCGGTGATATGATGTGGTTCATATTACGAGATACGACATGAGATTTTAGCGGGCCTTTAGGCGTGTGTTTCACACACGCATATATTTGCAGATGGTATCGGTTTGTACTGACTTAGATCAGTACCCCAAGTTCATGAGATATGATGATAAGGATACCAGATAAATGATGAGATAAATATGATATTCGACCCACCAGATTTGGGATGCCGTATGATGGATTAACGTACGAGCTATATATTAATGATAGATCCGCACTCTTGACTCGTGGATGTCATATTGTATATTGTACCGTATTTGATACTATTGAGGCGGGATCACCGACTATTATATTTATATGTATCGACTCGGATTTAGGTGGTTTCCATACCTTTTTGATTAGCCTGTTAGTTTAGTCCTGTAGTTACTTGTAGATGTTAGAATAGACTCGAGTCATACCTATTTCAAAAAAAACTAACAAATCGTGAGTATTTTAAAGACAAGACAAGGAATTCTACGGATATTTCAAAGGACGTATTTTTTTTCTAAAAAAAAATACCGTGGCCTCTATTTTTCCCAAACACCACGATTCGTGTGATTTCAAATGACAAACTGTATGACTCGTATAACTAATGTAGATTCCTTATTGTTGCATTTACCTTCCTTTTCCATATATTCATGTTGTTATTAGCGCATCGCATGCTTATATACTTGTGATTTATGTTATATTAAACCCATGTTGTCAGAACACCAGCACCATTATCGATGATGCGTATGCTTCACGTACACCTGCTTGCCGGCTCACACACTTCATCATCGATAATTTCCATGTCACTACACAGTAGGATTGTTACATCAGGATATGACTCCTTGCATGACATACTTTCGTATATACCACTTGTACATCCATATTGGCGCACATGCACATTGTACACTCATATTTGCGTATATACCTACTTGTACATCCATATTGGCGCACATGCACATTGTACACTCATACTTGCGTATATACCTACTTGTACATCCATATTGGCGCATAAGCATATTGTACACTCATACTGGCGTATATACCTACTTGGACATCCATATTGGCGCACAGGCATATTGTACACTCATACTTGCGTATATACTTACTTACTTATACATCCATATTGGCGCACATACATATTGTACACTCATACTTGCGTACATACCACTTGTACATACATAGATGATGCTGGCTTGATTTTGGAGAATTAGGGACCGCATGTTATATTTTCAAAACTGGATCCACTTAAAAGAGCGGTTTTCCTTTATTGCTCATAGTACGACTTATGCTGCATACATCACATTACATGGATTTACGCATTGAGTTTTGGATTTTATGTGATTTCTGAATTTGAGAACCGAGGTATTATTTAAAGAAAGTATGGATTGTTTGAAAACCCGGTTTCTCTTGATATGATATTTCAGTACGTCCACCATGCGTTTTCTCGGTTCTGAGATGTATGATAGAAACCCGATTCGAGGAGGAGGATGATCCGTTTGCGGGTTCATGGTGGACCCGGTATGGTACCCCGGGGCGAGAGAGAGATTTCATGGGGATGAAGATGAGCCTGCCATAGGGACCACTACCTACCGGTGATAGTATTGGGCTCGGCGGATATCCGGAAGATACCGACCAGAGTCGAGAGATGATATGGGTCGATCCGGACTGACGGAGCCCGTAGGCCGATCCGGACTGACGGAGCCCGATATATGAGGATTTACGTGCCGATGCTGGGCACGGGTTTCATGATGTTTTCTAGTGTCGATGCTGGACACTCAGGTTCCATGATTTTAATGTGTCCCGAGGGACACACGTTGGTTTATATCCTCATACTTTCATGCATATGCTTTTAAGACTTTTACATGCATGATGTTGTCGTGTCATTGGTTGACCGTGGACGAGTTCCACATGCATACAGGCTTGATTACATGGTTGGATGACATCCACATACTTATAGACTTGAGTATATAGTCGACACTGATTCATGTTGATTACATTGATCATACCTCATATTTATGATATGTTGCTACCTGAGGCACTGACACGAGCACTTGGTATTACACTGATGTATAGATGTTTACCCTTGCCACCTTATCATGCTTCAGACTTTATCATTTTGAGGATATATATATTACTGATCGTATTGACCTAGAATTGAGTCATGCATACGATTTCTGCTCTGTGATGTTTTCTACTCACGAGTTGGCAACTCACCCCCGTTGTACCACGGTTTCTTGCAGGTCTTGCCGTACAGGTTTCATTGCGGCTTTCTAGCACACTGCTTCCATTCCGGGTGATTTCTTTGGTAGGTGGGTTCACTCGCATCGTGACCACCCTTGTATTTTATTTTTATTGTTGTATCTAGAAACTCCATCAACCAGATTGTATTATTTATTCCAAACTTAGAAAACCAGTTGTTATTATTCTTTCGACCTTAGAGTCGCACGTTGTATTATGGTTTTCTTGATGATTTTGAGTTTCCTTTGTGTTTTGATCCTCGCCCTTCGGCGTTGTATATTATATTACTTGCGTGGTTATGACCGTCAATTGACGAAGAGCTAGCTCCCGCTTGGGGATGCCTTTATCTCATATTATGCATGTTGTACCCTTTTGGGGCCAGTATTTACAAAGGAAACTCTTCCGAAATTTTCATAAAAGACTTGAGATTTTAAAAAAAATGTATACTTCGGCTTATGTTATTAAAACCACTTGCTTTAAAACATGTTTTCTTAACTTCTTTCTTAAAATGGTTTAGATTTATGGGATTTTTTGGTTTACTTGAATTAGATGGGGTCCTATAGACTTCATATGATTCAAGTGCCAGTCACGTGCCATTTTCCGGGTCGTGACAGCTGCATACCATGACTACAAAATCTGGCAGATGAACATCAAGGCCGCTTTTCTAAATGGTGATTTAGAAGAGAGCGTGTACATGACTCAGCCAGAGGGCTTCGTAGATAGTGGGAGCAGCGGAAAGGTGTGCAAGCTACTTAAATCCATCTATGGATTAAAGCTGGTATCGCGGAGCTGGAACATCTATTTTGATGAAGCTATCAAAGAGTTTGACTTCATCAAAAATGTAGATGAACTTTGTATCTACAAGAAGGTTGTAGAGAGTAAGGTTGTCTTCCTCGTATTGTACATGGATGGCATACTTTTGATAGGAAACGATATTCCTATGCTACACTTGGTCAAGCTCTTATTATCACACAAGTTCTCCATGAAAGATCTTGGTGATGCATCCTATATCCTGGGGATAAAGATCTATAGAGATAGATCGAAGCGGATGTTGGGATTGTCCCAATCCAGGTACATAGACACCATACTAAAAAGGTTTAGTATGGATGATTCTAAGCGTGGTAATTTACCGGATTGTTCAGGAATCACTTTCTCCAAAGAGATGTCTCCCAAGATTGATTTGGAGAGGGCTCGCATGCAAGGGATACCCTATGCTGTGGCAGTCGGGTCTATCATGTATGCGATGTTATATACCAGACCGGATGTAGCTTACTCACTAGGTGTAGTGAGTAGGTATCAATCAGATCCTGGAAAAAACCACTGGACAGCTGTGAAGAACATTCTTAAGTACTTGAGAAGGACTAAAGAAATATTCTTGGTGTATGGTAACGGTGAACTCCAGGTGGAGTCCTTTACCGATTCGAGCTTTCAGAGTGATAAGGACGACAGTAAGTCGGTCTCGGGTTTTGTCTTTACCCTCAATGGAGGGAAGGTATGTTGGATGAGTTCCAAGCAAGATAGCGTAGCAGACTCGACGGTGGAGGCTAAATACATCACTTCCAACGATACTGCCAAAGAGGCTGTCTGGATGAAGAAGTTCATTTCTGAACTTGGTGTGGTTCCATCATTGAGAATCAAATACCTGTGTATTGTGATCACAATAGAGCTGTAACTTTAGCCAAGGAACCCCGGTCCCATCAGAGATCAAGACATATTCTTAGGCGGTATCACCTGATCCGGGAGATAGTTGATCGCCGGGAGATCAAGATCAGGAGAATTGACATGAAGGACAATGTAGCGGATCCACTCACGAAGGCCCTCCCCTAGATGCAGTTTGAGAGACTATTTGGGATGATGGGTATGGGATACTACAACAACTGGCCTTAGTGCAAGTGGGAGATTGTTAGGGATATGTATGCTCTAGAGGCCATTATTGTACATTGATGTATATTATAATGGATGCTTGGACATATATATAGAGGACTTTCTTGCTCGACATGATAGTATGCTATCTAGTTGCCTTTATCTTAACTTGTTCACTGGTATTATTATACCGTCTCTCATATACATGTTGATAAAGCCTTTAAGATGTAGGCTTGACTACCAGGACTATAATGCGGATCATACTACTGGGACCAGGGTAGTCCATAAGCACATCCTTTAATTGTTCCTAGTCGAGGGTATATCGAGACAGGGCATCGATATTCCAGAGTAGACTAGTGTGTACGTTTCTTGACCCTGTATAGGGGCGATGGTTGATCCCATAGCCATTGGTGTTTGACATCAAAGATTGTACACAGGTGCTCATTAAAGAATGGGCACACCGAACAGGACTCGCTGAGAACTCCTAGTTGGTACTATACCTATCGTCAGATAGCAGTTCTCTGGTGACACTGGTACTGGTTAGTCTGTAGACCCAAGATCGTCATAGAGTCTTGTGTGTCTCCCACCGTGCTTTGATTTCCTCCCTACCATGGCTCAAAGGAGTCGTGCAAACTGGTGGATTTTGGGTACAGTCCCGAGTCATATGGAGAAAATGAGTGATAGGAGGGGTTTCGTCTCTCCCGGTATTAGGAGTTGATGTTGCGCTATGCTCGATTGGCTATAACAGGAAGTCCCTGGCCAGGGCTGCTTATGAGATTTACCGGTAAGTGTTATCAGTAGTTTCTCGAACCGTTATGAGTCATACATCGACATGACTTATCAAGTTACTTGGGTATGAAAATTCCTTTCCTAGACTCGATATGCGACATATCAGACGAAGAGACCGGACTGTACGGTAAGTGTTACCTATAGGCTTCATAGGAGTTTAGACAAGCTTGTTTGTTGATCTTCTATTCGCTCAATACCACGGCAGCCGTTACGTCCAGCTAGTACCGCTGACGGCTTATGGGTGACTGATGTGATCATCACCTACTGCTGGCGTATTGACGAGTCTTTAGAGTCCCACATAGAAGTTTCCTGGTTCAAGCAAAACGAAATAGGGCACATATGCTGATATGTGCGGGGGTGTGTGTGATTAAATACGAGTATGTGATACCGTATTCTAATCTGGCGGTTATTTGATATCAGTTAGGTTATATATGATATAACCAGATTATTGAATCAAGTGTTGATTTGATAATGTGATATACAGATAAATGATATTAGTCGGTTATATGTGATATAACCGGATTATTAAATCAAATGGTTATTTAATAATATGATATATATTTATATTTGAGATAATTGTATATTGACTAATATTATTAGCTCACTAATTATTCTTCATTATATATATATATATATATATATTATATGAAGCATGACATGGATTTTCTATTTTTAGAAAATAGAAAATGAGGTGGAAAATGGGGAGACTTTTTTGTGGCATGGAGCATAGCATGGCTTATTCTTTTTTATATTCATTTGCTTGCACTATTGAAGGATGACTAAAATTTTTAATAGTTGAAAATTGTATGCTTCAATAATGGGTGAGCTAATGAAGAGCCATTACACACTTCATTCTTCACAAGAGTTATTTTCCTCACTTGAGCTAGCTCCTTGCTCTCAAGCTCTTTCCATTTTCCTCACCTCTTCTTCCAAGCTCAATCCTTCACATGAATTGTGAACCCTTGAGCTTGTGAGAACCCTAGTGAGCAAACAAAACCCCTACTTCACCATTCTACACTTAATTAACACTTGAGTGTAGTGTGTTTCCTTCACTAAAGAGTTTAGTGAAGAGGTAGCTTGGATTAACGGACTTCGGGTGGATCATCTTCGGCACGAAGGTCATCGAAGCAAGTTCGTTCAACCTTCAAGTGGAGACTAGTGGAGTCGTAGGGACTACAACCCGGAGTTTTAGAAGAGAAGAACACAGTCTACAAAGGTTGTAGCCACCTTTCTCTTAGCTAGTTTTTATGATATCATTATTAAACCCTAATCATCTAGTTTAAGATCTTGGTTAGTGTAGATTAGCACCTTAAATTTTTAAAAAACGGCATGCTTAATGCTAGTAAAACCCAGTGGTGGTGCTAACATACACTTTCACATACTTGCTCACTTCGTCGGTAAACTCCTTGTATAGAAAACACACATAAAATAAATAGATACCCTAATAGTTAATTGTTTTGTAAACTTATTTACCTTCATGAATGGGATATATTTTTAACTAGTAGTGATCATCTTGTTTCATGTTTTAGTAGTTATGAAAATATGTGAATCGTATCAACCTATATTTCATGCCATTACATGGAACACGATCGTTTATTCAAAACAAAAGAAAAGTGTTTAATAATTTTTATGTAGAATCTCTGTTAATCTTTTATATCGATTTTAGTATATATATCATGACCAATTCATATGCTTGTATGTATGCCTTTCATACTTTATCGCTCGCTATTTTTTATTTTATTTTATTTATATTTAGTTTTAAAAGAAAATGTCATTTCAAATAAATACCATGACCATGTCAACCTCAAATACCACCTTGAAAAAATACCTTTACCTTCAAAATAATTTTTAGAAATTAATTTTCATTTTTGGAAATCGTAGGAAAATTTAGCTAAATACTAGATAGAATTTCAGGTCTACAGTAAAAATTTTATATCGAATCGAACAACGGTTTTGGAGTTATGACACTTTTAATCACTATTTTTCTGAAATCTGAAAACTATTTTTATCGGTCAACTTGTAGAACACATAACATGGTCTACTGATATCCAAATTGAGAAAACTCAGATGTTTTGGATATCTACATCAAAATATATAGATTTTCTTAGTTATACCAATTCCCTAAAAATCGAAGTAAATTATAGAAAACCGTCTTTTGGGAAGCGGGGCATAACAGATAAGGTGATTTGATCCTCAAACTCGGAATTTAGAGCAAAATTTGCTATTGAGGAAAATCACCTGGTTTTGCCAACCAGCAAACTTTTGGTTTCAAATAACTGTTATTGTGCACCAGCTTTGTTTTTAAAATGAACATCCATCTCTTTATTTGATAAAGAAGGATATTCAATTTTTTAAAATCAAGTCATGGACATTAACCTTTATCATTTGATGATTATGTAAGGTGCATTGAATAATGACATAGATATTCTTAACCAAAATACAGTTCTCAACTTACAACACACAGAGTTTGAGTTAGTGAACTCTTAGGATTTATACATAGTGAAGTATGTGGTCCGATATCTTTACGGACAAAGGGGAGTTTCTCGTACTTCATTCCGTTTACATATGAGTACTCTAATTTTGAACACTTGTTCTTCTTGAAACGCAAAGTGTGAAGCTATCGAGAAGTCATAGAGTATAAGAATAAAGTAGAGAACCAGACGTTGCAAGTATCAAAATTCTTCGAAGTGTTCGAAGATGTGCATACTGTTGGGAACTTAGGCACACTAACAAACTAATTTTAGAAGATGACAACATGGATTACAAAAATTTCTATTTTGGTAAAGTTCCCAAACCAAGAATAGAGCTAAAGAGCTAGAACTTGCTAACCAAAATCAGGTGAGCTAAACAAATCTACTATGTGTAGAATATTCACATTCTCAAACTTTCTTCAAGTGCTCCGGATCGCACTTGCAACTCGGTCCTCTTTTACCGAAGATGATCCGCCTGAGGGAAACGATCTAAGCTCCAGCTTTGCCTAGCGAAGCAACCGACGCTCCAAGGTCACTAGGAATGGAGAGTGTGGATGTAAGAATTTTCCACTAACTTTTTCTCTCATTTCTAAAGCTCAAGTGAGCAACTAAAGAAGAAGGAGGAGGTGAAGAAGTAGCCATGATAAAAATGAGCTAGTATAGAAGAACTATCAAGAATGATAGAATGAAGATTAGTATGTAGAATAGAATGGCTTCCAATTTTACAACCATGGAAAAATAAAAAAAAATCAATTAAACAAATAAAGCCCATACCTCTCTACATACCTCCAACCAAGCTCATGCCACCTCACCCTCCACCTTATTTGCAAATGATTTTCTAAAAGGAAAATCATATAATGAGGTGTCCATCTTCTAGATGATATTCCGTAAAAATATGAAATACAATCCGGTATACGTATCAAAATACATATACACGTATTCGTATAAAAATACGAATAGCCAAGAGAGAAAATGAATAGTGAACAATAATACTAGATTACATATATTAAAAAAAATATATATAAATTATTAAATCAAAACTTGATTTAATAATCCGGCTAAATTCTAAACCGCTAGTATTATCAACCGTCCGATTAAAGTCCGTATAGCCTGTACACATATTTAATCGGACACCTGTATGTACCAACATACGTCATTTACATCATATCGCCTAAACCAGAAAAACCCTATGTGTGGGACTCTAAAGACTCGTCAATATGCTGGCAGTGGGTTTAACCACAAGCATGTCAGCGGCACTAGCTGTACGTAACGGCTACCCAGGTATTAAGCGAAAGGAAGGCCGACAAGGAAACTCATCCGTACCCCTACTGAGCCTGTCTGTGACAATCTCCATACAGTCCGGTATGTTCGTCTAAAAGTATCGCATACCGGGTTTAGAGGGTGGAGAAAGTCAGATCCCTAATAACGCGATATTTCATGTCGTTGTAAAGCCCATCACCCACTGAGAAACTACTGATCCAAATCAGTAATTCTCGTCCACCATGGCCAAGGATTTCTGGTGATGGCCACCCGTGCACAACGCTACATCTACCCCCAATACAGAGAGAGACAAATCCCCGACGATCCGCTCACTGTCTCCATATGGCTCGGGACTGTACCCAATAAAACCTGTTTGCACGACTCTTTTGAGCCGTGGTAGGGTAGTAATCAAAACATGGTGGGAACTCACACGAGATAAAAGACGATCTCATGTCATCAGACTAACCTATACTCATGTCATCTGAGAACTGCTATCTGACAATAGGTATAATACTATCTAGCATGTCCCCGGCGAGTCCGTTTGTTGGGTTTCAGTGCCCGCACCGCGAAATCCGCGGCCGAGGCGGAAGCGAAAACAAAAATTTATGCGAGCACCAAACACCCGTAAAACCCAATACACGATCTAAAAACCTAAACTAGCTAACTATAAATACAAAAGTTAAGAAACTACAACCTTTGTCGCGTGTCCACCCAATTGTGGAAGACCCCTCCAAACACGTAGCCGCCGGGATCACGCTTGAAAATCGACCACCCTCACCGAAGACGATCCACCCGAGGGAAACCGGAGAAGGCTCTAACCGATGATCCAAACTTGCTAGGTTTGGATGGTCGGTGATGTAGAAATATTTCACTAAACTTTTCTCTCATATTCTCAAACTCAAGTGAGCAAGAGAAAGAAGAAGGAGAAGAGGTGAGGATGTTGGTTGCTAACACTTGCAACCATGAAGCATGAAGCTCACCAGATGAAGAAAAATCATCAACTCTCAAAAGAAATGAGAATGGCTACATATAAGCCACCATGCATCAATAGTGCACCATAAATGATCAACAATAAATGCAAGAACCATACCTCTCTACATGCCTCATGCCACCATACCTCCACCTCATTTTCCCATTTAATTTTCTAAAAAGAAAATCAAATATGAGGTGCCCTTCTTCTAGAAGCATTCCCGTATAAATACGGAATACTTCACCCGGTATATGTATCGCTACATATACGCCTTTCTGTATAAAAAATACAGATAGTACCAAAGAGAGAAAATGATTAGTGAACAATAATACTAAAATATATGTATCAAAATACATATATAAAATTTTAAATCAAAACCCGATTTAATAATCCGGCATAATCCTAAGTCGGCTAGTATTATCAACCGTCCGATTAATATCCGTGTATCCCATACATATATTTAATTAGACCTCTGCACGTACCAACGTACGACTCCTACATCTATCGTCTGAACCGGGAAAACCCTCTGTGTGGGACTCTAAAGACTCAACGATACGATGGCAATAGGTTTAACCACAAGCACGTCAGCGGCACTAGCTGTACGTAATGGCTACCCAGGTACTTGTCAAAAAGGGGGTCGACAATCAAGCACATCCTTACCCTACCGAGCCTGAACGCGACAATCTCCGTACAGTCGAGTCTTTTCGTCAAAGAGTATCCTATATCGGGTCTAGGGGGTAGATAACGTCAGACCCCTACTAATCCGATAAGTCATATCTGAGTCAAGCTCATCACCAACAGAGATACTAGTGATCAGCTATTAGTAAATCTTATCCACCGTGGCCACGGATTTCTGGTGATAGCCAACTGAACACAGCGAGACATGGACTCCTAATACCAGGAGAGACGAATCCCTGACAATCGACCACTGCCACCATGTTTCTCAGGACTATACCCAACTAAAACCTGTTTGCACGACTCCTTTGAGCTGTGGTAGGGTAGTAATCAAAGTACAGTGGGAACTCACATGAGACAAATGATGATTTTAGGTCAAAAGACAAACATGTACTCATGCTACCTGAGAACTTCCATCTGACGATATATATAATACCATCTAGAAGTTCTCAGCGAATCCTTCCGGTGTACTCACCTCCAGTGAGCACCTATATACTATCTTATGTGACACAACACCAATAGCTTGTGAGACCAGCCACCGCCCTTCGTCGGGATCTAGAAGCATATACACTAGTCTACTCCGGAATATCGATGCCCCGTCTCGATACTCCCACGACTAGGGATATCTAAGGATGTGCTCATGGACAACCCAGCTCCCACATATATGATCGCCATCATAATGCTGGTTGTCAAGCAACAATCCTACGGGCTTCATCAATGATGAAGACAAAGCAGATAGCATACTATCATTTTGAGTAAGACTGTCATACCTGTATAGGTCCTCTCTCAATTATCATAATTGCCTACTCACGATCACAATAATTTCCTTGAGGGCACAATATCCAACAATCTCCTACTTGCACTTAAGACCAATTATTGCGGTATCGCGTACCCATAGCTCGTGTGCTACTAAATACCCAACTTCGCTACTAATCAGTTTCGCAAACTATATTTGTGAAACTTAATGTTTTTGAGAAATAACCTCAGTGAGTGGATCCGCTACAATGTTCCAACTTTATCTCTCTATATCTCAACTTTGCGGAGATCAACAGTCTCCCAAACTGAGCGATACCCCGCCTCAAGAATTTATCTGGATACTTGATAGGACCAAGTTCATAAATGAACAACTCCATCCAACAAACTTCTTAGGTTGTATCCTCTGTTGAGTCATAACCAGCACCCTGCACCATGATTGCCTCAGTATCCCTATTAGAACACTATCTAATATACTGATCCTCAGAAGAGGCTAAACTCAAAACTCTGACAGCATCTCTGTCATCCAGGTCATCTTGGAAGCCTTAATCGATAACCGCTTCCAAGAGGAGGCTGCCGTTATTTTATACCAAGAACATCCTCTTATGTTCATGATAGCTTCCCTTTGTTTCTCGAGGATTAGATTAATATATGCTTATTGTAGCTAGTGCAAAAGTAATATCTTGTACAAGATATTGCATGATTGACTCAACTGCCAAAGCAAATGATATGTCATTCATGCTCGTCCCTCTCCTCATCAGTCTAGAAGGCATCTCGTTAGAGAGGGTGACTCCATCACCTACGGGTACACCACCATGCCAGGAGTCGTCCATTCTAAAATACTTTTAGAATGCTGTCTAGGTACCTAATCAGGGAACTTTCCAAATCTAGATCTAAAACCAGAATCCCTGATATATTATCTATCTGGTTTTGTACAAGAAATTGCACGATTGACTCAATTGCCTAAGAAAATGATATGTCACTCATGCCAGTCCCTCTCTTCATCAGTCTAGAATACATATCTGTAGAGAGGGTGAATCCATCACTGCTGGTACACTACCACACCAGGAGTCGTTCATTCTAAAATACTTTTAGAATGTTGTCTAAGTACCCGATTTGGGAAACATCCCAAATCTAGATCTAGACACCAGAATTCCTGATATACTATCCACATCCACCATGGAGAAAAAACTATGTGACAACCAAAGTTTGACCGATTGTAGTATAGGAACATCACATCCTATCTAGAGTATGTCATCTAAATCTCAGGACAGTACTCCCTATATCTTTCTTACTAGGTTCATCTATTGTTTTGATGAAGTCAATCTCCTTGACTGTCATATCAAAACAGATGATCCGTCTCCGCTATCCATGCTTGAGTCTACGAATAGACATAAGCAACACGCACACCTTTCGCTGCTCCCACTGACTACGATAACCCTCTGGCAGAGTCATATACACGTGCACTTCCAAATTCCCATTTAGAAAGATGTTATAGTCATCCACCTGCCAGAGATCATAGCCATGAACTGCATCAGCGCCAAATCATATCCATATGGACTTCAGCGTAGACACTGAAGTAAAAGTCACATCACAATCCATAACAGGTATTTGATGAAAACTCTTTACAACAAGTTTAGCCTTATTAGGTTAGTATATTTCCACCTGCACAGATCTCGAAAGATCTACTTACTCCTAATGGGCTTCACCCCTTCAGGAGCACCCAGCAAAGTCCAAAATCCATGACTTGTTAAAGTGCATGGAGTCCATCTTGTGTTAGTGTATATGCCCTAGAGGCCATTACTGTATCATACTAGTTTGTATATTACTTAATGGAAGCTTGGGATATTCACCATTGTATAGACAATCTTGCTCAAAATAGTAGTATGCTACTTGGTTTGTTTCTACTTCAATGTGTGTACAGGTGTTTCTTTTAACATATCGCCTATACACATTAGTGGAGCCCTTAGGATCTTTGCTTGATTACCAGCGTTGTTATGGCAGTCACACTCGTGGGGGCTGGGTAATCTACAAGCACATCCTTATGCAGGTCCCTAGTCGTAGGACTATCGAGACAGGGCATCGATACTTCGGAGTAGAGTAGCGTATGCGCTTCTCATCCCAGCAGGGGAGACGGTCTGTCCCACAGCCATCAGTACGTCGTACTTGAGATAGTATGCGGGTGCTCGTTAGGTTACGAGTATACTGGACAAGACTCGTCGGGAACTGTTGGTTGGAACTATACCTATCGTCAGTTATCAGTTCCCAGGTGACATGAGTACAGCTTAGTCCGCTGACTTGACACTGTCACTTCTCCTCGAGTATGTTCCCACTGTACTTTGATTACTACTCTACCACGGCTCAAAGGAGTCGTGCAAACAGGTAGTAGTTGGGTGCAGTCTCGAAGCACTTGGAGGTAGTGACGGTTAGATAGGATTCGTCTCTCCCGGTATTGGGAGTTGATATCGCGCTGTGTCTAGGAGAGCCATTACACATAGTCGTCCCTGGCCAGGGCAAGCGAGATACACTGGTAGGTTTCCAGTGTTGTCTCAGGGTGT
This sequence comes from Agapanthus africanus, assembly GCA_030015575.1. Taxonomy (NCBI): domain Eukaryota; kingdom Viridiplantae; phylum Streptophyta; class Magnoliopsida; order Asparagales; family Amaryllidaceae; genus Agapanthus; species Agapanthus africanus. The sequence goes on from JASDDO010000031.1 coordinate 108,089,492, forward strand.
TCTGGGCTACACTCCGACATAACTTGTACCGCTATTAAGGGACTGACGTTTACCACCCCACTAGGCCCACCATGCGATATTCTCAGACGAACAGACCGGACTGTACGCAGATTGTCACATTCAGGCTCAGTAGGAGTTCGGATGAGTTCACCTCGTCAGTCTTCTTATCGGCATCTACCTGGGGCCGTTACGCACAGCTAGTGCCGCTTGCGGTCTGTGGTTAAACCCACTGCCAGCGTAGTGTCGAGTCTTTAGAGTCCCACACAGAGAGCTATTCGCCTTTAGGCAAAAAGAGTAGAGGTCGCATGGTTTTGCGACAGGGTTCGGTCACATCCGTGCACTTGTGTACGTTTAGTGTCCTGGCAGTTATTACTAGCGGGCTTTGGGTTAAGCCAGATCCTAGTATACGTTTTGGGATTGGTTTTATCTCGTTTGTATTCGTGTTCCCCGGAACGCGGATGCGGGTGTGTATGCACGGTTGACCGAGACAGAGGCAGAGGATTCTTATTAGGGTGTATGCACGGTTGACCGAGACAGAGGCAGAGGATTCTCATTAGGGTTGTTGACTGTTGACTTTTGCTAAACCCTAATGAGAATAAGAAATATGATTAATGATAATCTTAATTAAGTATTATTGTGCCATGGTTGGGTTGAAAGGTTGACTTTGTTGATCGGTTGACTAGGTTGGACTTGTTGACCATCATCATTACAATGGTTATCATTTCATGGCAAAGACTTTTGCTTGCTTGTTTGTTCACACATTGCATTTAATGCGTGAAATGATATTGCCATTTGATATGATAACAACCATCACATAATACTCAATTATTATTATTTGTTATGATTATTTTGGATTATGAAGAGGATGGTTGTAAAAGTCTTTCTCATTCTACCATTTGCATTCTCTCTCATGCAAAAGCTCTCCTCTTCCTCTTGCTCTCCCTCTTTCTCTAGTTCAAGGAAAAAACCACTCATGTGTTGAGAACCATTTTGCCTTGGAGATAAAAACCCAAAACACTTCTCTACTCATCCTAGTATACAAGGTCTAGCATGACAAGTGTTTTAGTTTCCTCTAGATTGAGGTTGGAGCCAAAGGTAGAAGCTTTCGGGTGGATCCATCTTCGGCACAAGGAGACGATGAGGAGAGAACCATCCGACCACCACAAGGAGTCGAAGAGAAGGAGTTCAAGTTAAGGTATAACCCCCTAACCGAATAGGTAAAACTCTTAGTTAGGTTGTTAGATAGTTAGTTTAACAAATATCTGTTTTTGAGTCCATGTTACCCCCACCGTAGAAAATCGTTTTTCACCATTTCCACAACCCCAAAGAACCGGGGACGGGTAACGTGGACTTACAGTGGTATCAGAGCCTAGTTAAACACTATCTAATATGTTAGCGAAGTAATTAGAAGTTCGATCGGAGAAAAAGTCACAAAACATGCCCAAGACACAAACTTTCTGTCGATTGTTTTACTGCTCTAAAAATGATTTAACATATCTGAAAAATCGACTCAGGCTTTTTAGTGTACACTGCAGAAAAACGATCCACAGAGCCGACCAACCCACCGCGGAAACGCGGCAAGAAGAGCTTCTTGCCGCGGATCCGCGGCCGAGTTGACTCGGCCGTGGATTTGTTTTGATCCAGTGTGTGTCTTAGGGTGTTTTGGGATTTTTACAATATGATTTTTCTGCCCAGATTTTCCAGAAAGCAAAATTTGATTTTGGGGTTTAAAAATCCGTAGTTTGATCGAACTTTTAAGAACTTAAGCTAACGGGTCATATATCTGTGATGTGATATATGTATTGAACGTCTGCTAATCGCTATACGTCGATTAGTGGGGGTTATACATATCTGTGATCTATAATGTTGATGGTATGTGTATATGAATTCATTGGATTGCCGCGGATGAATAGCCAGGGGGTTATGAGATGAGAGTTTTTCTTTATCTTTCAATTCATGTAATTTGTAATTGATGTAATATTATTTATATGGCCGCACAACCGGGATGAGGTTGTAGCCGTCATTGTATAATTTCTTTTACTGTTTTTGCTCCTAGGATAGACCCATGGAGGGGGTGCACAAACTACCGGGTACCTCGAAGTGCCGAGTGGCCTACTCACGTTGTTAAGGGAGGTTGCTTCACTTCGGGTATTTGGCGGGTAGTTTGCCGCACCCGTAGGGGTCTAGGGTGGGGTATTGGCTATTCACCGCGACCGTGTAATCCGCTTTTCATTACAGGCTCGTACGGAATGCGGATTCCTAGTATATCCAATGTGTTCATCTGTGATATGGAATGGCTATCATTGCATCTGACGAATGTATATATCTATATATGATATCTATTTAGGCGTTGCTTATGTTTTGCATCCGCGCTAGTCCAACCCCCGCTCTGTCGTTAGTTAAGTAACCTAACGGGTAATGACGGGGCTCCGTGGCGAATGCGGATGGCATAAGCGTACGTCATATTTTCGTTGTTTTCTGCAATGGTAGTATTAAATGATGGGACGCATTAAAATTAATTCAAGAAAATAAACCAAGTAAAAGTCGTTGGAACACTTTCAAAACCACTCGGTTCTTTTCAAAAACCAACTTTTAAATGCGGAGCTTGAACCACTCCTTTTAAAAGCTATCTCGTTCCATCGATTATATCAAGTTCACTACGTTCACGGTTTCGCCAAAACCATTCGTAGCCCTCCATCATTTCAGTTAAATATTTGGTAGTATTCAAGCTATGTATTTTGACATACGCCAAGGCATAGTGATTGGTAGCTGCCGGATATTTATCTGTTGCATAGATAGAATGCGTTGGTTTGGGACAGTCGTACTGCCATTTTGGCCTACGTCAAGGGTAGCTACGGGTGGGTTCAAATTAACCTGGATAATGATGGGTAGAACTTGACATGTGACTTATGACATTTTGACCTACGCCAAGGTCATAAGAGCATGGGGCAAAAATCCACATCGGGAGTTTCAAAAGAAACTGAAACTTGCTAGCGCTGCATACCATTTGGAGTGTGATGATTCTGGTAGGATTCTTTCAGTTTTGTCACGCAATGATATTTGGATCCCGATCCTACTGTGAGTATATGGTACTCCTCGGGAAATTTCTCAGTTAACGATCAATGCTATAAACCTAGTAGGTGTCTAGAAAGGTGTTAGCGGGGCTACGCCCCCAGGAAAAAGAGGTTCTTAAATTAAGGAACTTCGCGAAATCGTTGGAAAATCTCCCTCGAAGTACCGACACTGGCCTGGCTGAACGGTTAAGCAAGTATTGTACGGTGAGATTGATCCCGACTAATTCTTCCTTTATGGTTTGAGGAGGGATTCGAGAAACAGTGGGAGCCATCCTGTTTAGACAAACTAAAAACCACTCTAAACTTGCAAGAGCATCATGCTGAGTGTTTCTTCTCTCTCTCCTAATTGCAGCGACCAATCGTCATGACCGGACTTAAGTTATTACTAGATAAAAACAAACTGACAGGGCCAAACTACAAAGATTGGCTCAGGAATGTCAAAATGGCAATCACTTACGACAAGTTGGGGTATCTCCTTACCACCAAAGCTCCCCCTGTCCCGGGTCCCACCTCCAGCGTCGCGGATATAGAAATCCATAAGACATGGGAGATCGACTGCGCGAAGGCCAAGTGCCTCGTGCTTGCCTCTATGGACAATGAACATCAGAGGAGGCACGAGAATATGGACCTGGAATCCATATTTCTTCATACAAAAGAACTGTATGGAGTGCAATCCCGTATCGCCAGATACGAAGTCTCGAAAAAGTTGTTTTCGATGAGATTGGCCGTCGGATCATCGGTAGCGGAATACGAGCTTAAGATGATTGGCTTCATTGAAGAGATCGCGGACCTTGGGACTGTAAGTCCACGCTAGCGCCCCGGCAGTCTACAGACGCCAAATGCGGAACAAAAACTTTTAAACTGGCGCTATCGTATACTTTAACCCGGATCTGCCATTATTGCTAAACTAACAAACTGTAAAGAGTGTAGAATGGTTATACCGAACGATCCGAGTCCTTCGTTCTTCAACCATCATCCCACGCTCCGTTGCGGCTGCTCTGATCTCGTCGATCTCCGATCTCCTCGTCGAGGTGGCACCACATGATCGGTTCTTTAAACGGGCTCCCGCCTCTGACTCGAGGCAACTCGATCGTCAAGTTTGCTAAAAGAGACGACCAAGAATGATGTAGAGAATGAGTAGATGACTTTGTCTCACTTCGTCCAAATCCGTGGACGATCGGTTAATGAAGTTGCCGTGGAAATCGGGTGATGGAATGAAATGGACTGTGAAATTCCATACACCGATAAAACCTATCATAATCTTTTCTCTCTAAAATGAAACATCAAGTGAGAGAGAGAATGAGGAGAGAGAGAGGGCAAGCCATATATAGCAAGAGGGAGGTGACCGTAGGAGAAGGGGGTGACCTTAAGCAAAAGCTTCTCACTTCAAAATATCTTAACCAAAACAAGAATGCATTAATACAAAGCATGACTCACTAAACCTAGTCACCCTTTAATAAATGCAACCAATGAAAACCCTACACCAATAAGCCTAGTCACCTCATCTAGAATATTCTAGAACACTGACTCATCGCATCTGTAGAAAAGATAAATCCGTCTTTAACCAAATGTTAAAAGACGGCTGATAGAAAACTGGAAACTGGCAACTTCCAAAAGTGATCCTGAAACAACTTTCAGGATAACCCCGAAACTGTATAAATATACCCGCATTTGTATTACGACCGAATACAAATGCAACTGAGACAAAGATATTATACCTACTCAATATAATACTCGGATCCGGCTTAAACCAAAGCCGACCAGTATCATCTGTCCGAAAATCGACACGTGCGTAAACGCACGTGCATTTTCCGAACCCTGCCATAAAACCATACGGCCTCTACAACGTTTCGCCCGAACTTGGGAAACTGTCTGTGGGGGACTCTAATGACTCGTCAGTACCCTGGCAGTGGGTTTAACCACAAACCGTCAGCGGCACTAGCTATGCGTAACGGCTGCCCATGGACTGACCTCAAGGGTGGCCGATGAGCGCACTCATCCGGAAAAACCCTACTGAGCCTAACAGTGACAATGTATATACAGTCCGGTCCGTTCGTCAATGAGTATCGCATATCTGTCTAGGGGGCTAGTAACGTCAGACCCCCAATAGCAGTATAAGTCGTGTCGGAGTGAAGCCCAATACACCCTGAGATACTACTGGAGTACCTACCAGTAAATCTCCTACCATGGCCATGGATTTGTGTAATGGCTCTCCTAGACACAGCACGACCTCGCCCCCAATACCGGGAGAGACGAATCCCCTGCCGATCCACTCACGTGCCTCCATATGGCTCGGGACTGTACCCAAAAACTACCTGTTTGCACGACTCCTTTGAGCCGTGGTAGGGTAGAAATCAAAGCACAGTCTGAAATCACACGAGACAAATGACGACCTCAGGTCGATGAACTAACCTGTACACATGTCACCAGGGAACTGCTATCTGACGGTAGATATAATACTAATTGGCAGATTCCCGGCGAGTCCTGTCCGGTGTACTCATAACCCAATGAGCACCTGTATACATCTTAGGTGATCCAACTGACTCCAGTGGCTTGTGAGACCGGCCACCGCCCCTCGTCGGGGTCTCGACTGTACACACTAGTCTACTCCGGAGTATCGATGCCCTGTCTCGAAACTCCCACGACTAGGGACCACAATTAAGGATATGCATATAAACTACCCAACTCTCACGTATATGATCGCCATCATACTGTTGGTAGTAAAGCAAGATCCTAAGGGCTCTATCAAAGTGTAACATGCAATCAGTCACCTGAACATGTACACGACTGATAAAGGCAAACCAGATAGCATACTATCATCTCGAGTAAGACTGTCCTACCGGGACAGGTCCTCCGCAATCATTGCAATCACGTACCTGCGATCCAATAATTGACTATGAGGGCACTATCTCCAACAATCTCCCACTTGCACTCAAGGCTAATATTGCGATGTCAACTACTCACAGCCCGTGTGAAACCGAACATCCAACTCCTCTACTAATCAGTTTCACAAAGCCCGTTTGTAAAACTATTGTGTTCGAGAAATAGCCTCAGTGAGTGGATCCGCCTAGAAGTATCTTTCTATATCTCTCTTAATCTCAAGTTCGCGGAGAAAACCATCTCCCGAATTGAGTAATACCTGTCTTAGAACATGTTTGGATATCTGATGGGACCTTAGTTCATAAATGAACTCCATATCCAAACTTCTTAGACTGAATCGATCACTGAACCTAATCAGTATCGGGCACCTTGCTTCCCACAGTATCCTCTTGGACCACCTGTCCATAATACTGTCCCTCTTCGTCAGAGGGAAAAACTATAACTCTGACAATCACTCTGTCATCCATGTCACCTTTGAAGCCTGGAATGATAATCGTCTCCCGAAGGAGGCTGCCGTCATCAAATCCGTAGAACATGTACTTATGTTCTAAAACTGCTTCCTTATGTTTCTCCAGGATTGGATTAATACAAACTCATTGCAACTAGTGCAAAAACAACATTTGGTGTGGTACTTGACATCTCATGATTGACTCAATTGCCTAAGCAAGTGATCTGCCAATCATGCACATCCCTCTCCCCTTTAGTCTATACGACACCTTTAGAGAGGGTGACTCCATCACCTGCAGGTACACCACCATGCTTGGAGTCAACTATTCCAAAAACCATTAGAATATCTGTCAAAGTACCCACATTGGGAAACTACCCAAATCCAGATCTAAAACCATAGATCTAGAAACCAGAATGTCAAATATTATATCCATATCCTGTCTGGAGAAACAACTGTGTGACGACCACAGTACAACCGATCGTAGTATAGGAATTTTACTTCCTACTTTGTGTATGTCATCCAGATACCATGACATTACACCCTACTACCTTCTTAACTGATCTATCCCCTATTCTGATTGAAGTCAAACCCATGACTGTCACATCAAAATTAGATGATCTATCTCCGCTATAACTGCTCAAGTCTATAAATAGATATAAGCATCTTGCCCACTATTGCTTCCGCTGCTCCCACTGACTACGACAACCCTCCTACCGGGTCTCATATCCTGGAACAACAGTAGTGTCAAGTCTTGGTAGATAAGAACCTCCCTGTCACCGTCTCTGAGGCTACCGAAGTACCTCTCGGGCGTCTGAGGTTACCTACCATACCTGCGGAGTGGCTATTGGAATGTCAAACTTGATTGAATGTATAGGTCCTATTAAATTTTCCGTAATCGTTCGCGGTTCTGGAATCACTTCCAGTTCTACCATACTCCCACTACTGTTTTCTGAAAAAGATCCATTTTTACTAAAACTGTGGCGAGTCAAGAACAATATCACTATTGATCTTCCAAATGGTAGAATATCAACCCTCGTCATAGCCAGGGTCAACCCACAAACAGCCACTACAGAAACGTGCCCTGAGTTATCCAGTGTCTGGTTTTAATCATAAGCTGGACAACTCCCCGTACCTTAACTTCTTTCAAGGTACGATCCATTCTATATCCAATATAGAAACTTTGGCACTTATTTAATTGGAACCATATTCAATCCATGCATCTGTCTCCAGTGCATATCAACTTAATGGAAAGAGGCTAATCAGCATTACTCAACTTAGGAATCCATCCAATTATGAGTAATCTGAAAGAGAAACACGTTTCTCAAAACCATCACTATCATCTGAATACCAATCACAAGAATCTACATCTTCGATCTCTTTAAAGAATCCCGATACTTGTGACACCTGGTTCTCTACTTTATTCTTATACCCACAACTTCTCAAAACTTAGACCTTGTATTTCTACGAAACACTCGTCTAAATACTAGAGAAGTTATAAGTAAACAGAACATAGTACGAGGACCTACCCCTATGTCCTGATGGACACTGGACAACATACAATACTCTGTATAAGTCCGCTGAGTTAAACAACTCAAAACCTGTGCGTCGTAGGTAGAAAACTGTACCCTGGCGATTTCCTCAAATATCACCAATTACAACGAATTCCGATATAATGAGTATGATCACCTAATTCCCAATATCTTACTCCCACTCATCATCTGTAAAACCATACAGATATGAGAATGAAACCTGGTAAATACATACCCTTGGAGTAAGTGTCTAATCGGGAAAAACAGTTTTTCTTTAACAATGCACTGAAACATGAAAATGTTTCGTAGGGGTATCCTGGTATTCATAGCAATGCCTCTTCCATAATCCAATTCATGACTTCAACCGTATATCTCTTTGCCATCTCTCCAAATCCCCTTTATTTTTCTTTAGTCGTTACCTTCTGTACACCATCGTTAGGCTAAATGGTTTTCTTCCTTCCCTACCGTTCGGCACCAGCCTATGGTTTGGAAGAAGACTATCCAGTAAGCATAATAGGTGTACCCTCCTAAACCAAGGAGTACTCGCAACTGAGAGAAGGTGATGATAAAAGACAACTGAATAATACCTTATTCTTTTAAAGGTGAAATAGGAGCGGCGATGAAGTACGCGGTTTTGGTCGTGAATGATATCAGTCGCAATTTACTTTGCCCTCTTTCTAATCCCTTTATTTTGTCTTTACATATTTCCTTCTGCACACCCTACTTAGGCTAATTGGTTTTCTTCATTCCCTACCTTTCGGCACCAGCCTATGGTTTGGAATAAGACTATCCAATAGGCGTAATAGGTGTACTCTCCTAAACCAAGGAGCTCTCGCAACCTGAGAGAAGGTGATAATAAAAGACAACTGAATAAACCAATTCTATTTCTCCTGAACCTGGATCCATCCCCGAAGAAGTCCCTTCGAGTTCGTATATAACCATACGATGGATCTATCCAATGGAAGTGGATATCCGTAGTAATACGGGTGTTCTGAGAAATTCAAAGGGTAAAAGAAGGAGTGGCAATGACTTATGCAACTTAGACAATCCAAAAGCCAGTATTTTAAGAAGGTTCGTTCAACCTGGTCACTGAGTCATAGTCTAGGGTCGGTCAAAGGTCGCTGCCAAAGAGAGAGAGAGAAAAGAAACACTCAGCGTGCACTCTAACCTAGATCAGAATGGTCATTATTTTATCTAATCCGGAAACCTCCCACTGTACTGTCAAATTCTCCTCCAAACCTAAAGAAGAATCAATCGGGATCGCCCGAAGAGTAAACCAACTCATCAGTGGGAATCAGGATCCAACTCTCATCGCATGATAACGCGATGGAATGCATCCACGTTACTCATACTCCAGAAGGTATGCGCATACTCGGCAAGTTTCAGTTTCTTTAGAAACTCCTGATATTGTTTTTGCCCCATGCTCTTATAACCTTGGCGTTGGTCAAATTGTCATAAGTCACATGCCAAGTTCTACCCGTCACTATCTTGCCAATTTGAACCCACCCGCACATGCCCTTGACGTTGGCCAAAATGGCAGAACGACTGTCCCAAACTAACTCATCTATCTATGCAACAATTGAATACCCAGCAGCTACCAAACACTATGCCTTGGCGTTGGTCAAAATACGTAGCTTGAATACTGCTGAATACCCAAAAGAAGTGACGGAGGGCTACGACTGGTTTTTGGCGAAAAACCTTTAGCGTAGTGAACTTGATATCGCTGAAGGAACCTGATAGCTTTTTAAAATATAGTGGCGAAAACCTTTTGCTAAAGAGGTCACTCCCGGTAAAGGGATCTCGGCTCTTTCCTCGTGGAATGAGGTGCAGGATATTCCACTGAATACCGCTATGCAAAGCAACATGTATTCGACTATAGTGAAGTTATTACTCTGACGCAAACTTCTGTCCAAGGGGTCGGTCCCGGTGAAGGGATATCGGCCCTTGCCTCGTCGAATGAGGTGCTGGATATTCCACTGAATACCGCTATGCATAACAAAAGAAAACGTCTTTGCAATAACACTTTTTAAATTGTTCCAACAATTGAAACAGGTTTGTTTTTACTTTGCGTTGATCAGAATCAACGCAGTCCCATCATTCAATCACACCAGAAAAGAACGAAAATAAAATGTACGTATATGCCATCCGCATTCGTCACTGGGTCCCGTCATCACTCGTTAGGTTACTTAACTAACGACAGAGCGGGGGCTGGACTAGCGCGGGTGTAAAACATATACAACATCTAATAGTATATAAACCAATATACAATAATCGCTCCAGGTGTGATAGTATGCAACATTACAGAAAAGTAATAAGCATCACAGAACAATACAGATATCTGGGATCCCCGAGTTTCACAGAGCCGCTGCTGAAACTCGACGTTCCCCTGTCGTGTGGATAGCCTATGCAATGAAACCTAGACCCCTACGGGTGCGGCAAGTTACCCGCCAAAACCTGAAGCGAGGTAGTCCCCACAGCATAGTGAATGGAACACCCGGCACTTCACGGAATCCGGTAAATTGAGCACCCCTCCTTGGGTCAACCTGTACCCCCTACGAGTGCGGCGAATAGTCTGCTAATTCTGAAGTGGGGTCCCTCTGCCTCTCAAAGCCATGAGATGCGGACCCGTTGCTTTCCCGAACCCGGCTATCCGTGCACTCCGTCGCGGGGTAAAACCTAGTACAGTAATGAAAAATAGTACAATAGGTACATCGACCGCAACCTGGTCGTGCCCTAAAAGAATATTATACAACAGGCAGTGACGGCTGTCCACAAGTTGGACGCTCGCCCCGCAATATCAAATGTACAAATAAACTCAAACTGTACTACCATTGCACACTGCTATCCACCACGACAAATCCGCAACATCACAGCACAACACAGAACATCAACGCGAATGTCACGTTCGCAAACCCGTCTAAAAGAACTATAGCAATCAGACGCAGTTTGCCGATCAAATGACATTCCCGGTCGGAGATATAATGTAAGCACTGTAAACTAACGTGTTTAAATTTCGATCGACCAAAGACCAAATATCAAAAAGTGGGCCCCACTGCTTACTGGTGAACAGTAACAAAATCTGGGCCAAAACTATATATTCCAAAAACCCCAAAATCCATCACAGAATCCACTGACCAAATTTGGGAGCACGTGCTCCCCACGTGGCCGCGGTTGCGCGGCCAAACCATGGGTTTGGCCGCCCTTCCGCGGCAGCCTAGAGGGATCACGATCCCAAATTTGGTCGTGGTTCTTAGAATTCCCTGCACGGATTTTTAAGACATCCAGAAATAAATTTTGAGACCGTTTAAAATTAACAGAAACTTTCGGGATAAGAAATTGCGATTTTTGCGATTTTTGATTTCCGGTCGGATCGATGTTTTAAACGCGTTAGCACAAGTTAGTATAGCAAAATGGTGAGGCTCTAATACCACTGTAAGTCCACGCTAGCGCCCCGGCAGTCTACAGACGCCAAATGCGGAACAAAAACTTTTAAACTGGCGCTATCGTATACTTTAACCCGGATCTGCCATTATTGCTAAACTAACAAACTGTAAAGAGTGTAGAATGGTTATACCGAACGATCCGAGTCCTTCGTTCTTCAACCATCATCCCACGCTCCGTTGCGGCTGCTCTGATCTCGTCGATCTCCGATCTCCTCGTCGAGGTGGCACCACATGATCGATTCTTTAAACGGGCTCCCGCCTCTGACTCGAGGCAACTCGATCGTCAAGTTTGCTAAAAGAGACGACCAAGAATGATGTAGAGAATGAGTAGATGACTTTGTCTCACTTCGTCCAAATCCGTGGACGATCGGTTAATGAAGTTGCCGTGGAAATCGGGTGATGGAATGAAATGGACTGTGAAATTCCATACACCGATAAAACCTATCATAATCTTTTCTCTCTAAAATGAAACATCAAGTGAGAGAGAGAATGAGGAGAGAGAGAGAGGGCAAGCCATATATAGCAAGAGGGAGGTGACCGTAGGAGAAGGGGGTGACCTTAAGCAAAAGCTTCTCATTTCAAAATATCTTAACCAAAACAAGAATGCATTAATACAAAGCATGACTCACTAAACCTAGTCACCCTTTAATAAATGCAACCAATGAAAACCCTACACCAATAAGCCTAGTCACCTCATCTAGAATATTCTAGAACACTGACTCATCGCATCTGTAGAAAAGATAAATCCGTCTTTAACCAAATATTAAAAGACGGCTGATAGAAAACTGGAAACTGGCAACTTCCAAAAGTGATCCTGAAACAACTTTCAGGATAACCCCGAAACTGTACAAATATACCCGCATTTGTATTACGACCGAATACAAATGCAACTGAGACAAAGATATTATACCTACTCAATATAATACTCGGATCTGGCTTAAACCAAAGCCGACCAGTATCATCTGTCCGAAAATCGACACGTGCGTAAACGCACGTGCATTTTCCGAACCCTGCCATAAAACCATACGGCCTCTACAACGTTTCGCCCGAACTTGGGAAACTGTCTGTGGGGGACTCTAATGACTCGTCAGTACCCTGGCAGTGGGTTTAACCACAAACCGTCAGCGGCACTAGCTATGCGTAACGGCTGCCCATGGACTGACCTCAAGGGTGGCCGATGAGCGCACTCATCCGGAAAAACCCTACTGAGCCTAACAGTGACAATGTATATACAGTCCGGTCCGTTCGTCAATGAGTATCGCATATCTGTCTAGGGGGCTAGTAACGTCAGACCCCCAATAGCAGTATAAGTCGTGTCGGAGTGAAGCCCAATACACCCTGAGATACTACTGGAGTACCTACCAGTAAATCTCCTACCATGGCCATGGATTTGTGTAATGGCTCTCCTAGACACAGCACGACCTCGCCCCCAATACCGGGAGAGACGAATCCCCTGCCGATCCGCTCACGTGCCTCCATATGGCTCGGGACTGTACCCAAAAACTACCTGTTTGCACGACTCCTTTGAGCCGTGGTAGGGTAGAAATCAAAGCACAGTGGGAAATCACACGAGACAAATGACGACCTCAGGTCGATGAACTAACCTGTACACATGTCACCAGGGAACTGCTATCTGACGGTAGATATAATACTAACTGGCAGATTCCCGGCGAGTCCTGTCCGGTGTACTCATAACCCAATGAGCACCTGTATACATCTTAGGTGATCCAACTGACACCAGTGGCTTGTGAGACCGGCCACCGCCCCTCGTCGGGGTCTCGACTGTACACACTAGTCTACTCCGGAGTATCGATGCCCTGTCTCGAAACTCCCACGACTAGGGACCACAATTAAGGATATGCATATAAACTACCCAACTCTCACGTATATGATCGCCATCATACTGTTGGTAGTAAAGCAAGATCCTAAGGGCTCTATCAAAGTGTAACATGCAATCAGTCACCTGAACATGTACACGACTGATAAAGGCAAACCAGATAGCATACTATCATCTCGAGTAAGACTGTCCTACCGGGATAGGTCCTCCGCAATCATTGCAATCACGTACCTGCGATCCAATAATTGACTATGAGGGCACTATCTCCAACAGGGACCACGTTAGAGAACGAGCTCTATACGGACTTGATTCTCCAGTCCCTTCCTTCCATTTACGCCCAGTTTATCCTGAACTTCAACTTGCAAGGAAAAGAGGTTGAACTTCTGGAGCTCCTCAGCATGTTGAGGAGTGCAGAGGGCACCCTACAGAAAGGTAGGGAAACATCCACTTTATTTGTAGGAGGATCTTCCTCTTCTATGTCCAAGACGAAAGCCAAGGGAAAGAAGAAGAAAGCCCCCGCCAAACCAAGGGGCGGTGTTAGTAAAGTGGATACGAAGGGAAAGACAAAGGCAACAAAGGTAGTGGGAAAGCTTGTGGGAAAGGAAGAATGCTTTTACTGTCATAAGAGTGGACACTGGAAAAAGGATTGCAGGGCTTGGAAGGCCAGAAACCAGGATCTGAAGCAAGTTGCGGCTTCAGCTTCAGGTGTGTATGTTATTGAAAATTTTCTATCAATAAACTCTACATCCTGGGTATTGGATACCGGATCAGGATCTCATATCTGTAATTCTTTGCAGGCACTGAGAAGGCGTAGGGTTTTTAAGGCAGGTGATATGACCCTGAGAGTTGCAAACGGAGCTGGCATGGATGCTGAGTCTGTGGGGGACTATCACCTGGGATTGTCAGATGGGCATGTTTTGGTTTTGCGTGATTGTTATTTTGTACCCAATGCAACTTGTAATATCATATCTGTATCTTTATTATCTAAAGAAGGTTATGAATTTGCATTTGTAAGTAATGTTGTGAACATTCACCTTAATCAAGTTTTGATTGGGTCGGGTACATTAAACAATGATACATACATATTAAACCAACCACAGATTTTCAATGTCCAGAATACACACAAAAGAAAGTCTCCAGAAATCAATCACGCTTTCTTATGGCATTGTAGACTGGGTCACATCAATGAGAGAAGGTTGACGAAGTTACATACAGAAGGATATTTGGATCCGTTCGAATATCGTTCATATGCAACTTGTCAATCCTGTCTTAAAGGAAAGATGACAAAGACTCCGTTCACTGGACACGGAGTAAGAGCGAGCGAGCTCTTGGGGCTCGTACACAGTGACGTGTGCGGTCCAATATCTACACATGTACGAAGTGGTTATTCTTACTTCATTACTTTTACGGATGATTTTTGAAGGTTCGGACATGTCTTCTTAATGAAGAATAAATCTGAAGCCTTTGAAAAATTCAAGAAATATAAGAATGAAGTAGAAAAAAAAACAGGCAAAAGTATCAAGACACTAAGATCTGATCGAGGTGGTGAATACTTAAGTGCCGAGTTCCTGGATTACTTAAAAGAGAATGGAATTCTCTCTCAGCTTACTCCTCCGTACACTCAGCAACATAACGGTGTATCAGAGAGACGGAACCGAACCCTATTGGATATGGTACGTTCCATGATGAGTAACGCTGAGTTACCGCGATCATTCTGGGGATATGCGCTAGAATCAGCTGCATACCTTTTGAACCGAGTTCCAACTAAGACTGTGCTATAAGTCCACGTTGCCCACCCCGGTGCTTACGGGGAGGCGGAAACGGTATAAAAAAATGTTTTTTACAACTCAAGGCAACATGGACTATATAAAGGAGGATCTTTGCTAAACATAAACTAACAACCATGCTAAAAGATTTAGCTACTCGGTTAAAGGGTTATACCTAAGTCTTGAACTCCTTCTCTTCTTGCTCCTTGGAGTGGGATAAACGGGTCGTCCTCGTCGCCTTCTCTTGCCGAAGAAAGATCCACCCGAGGGCCTCTACCTTTGGCTTCTACCTCAACCTAGAGGTAACTAAAGTGCTTGGTGTGCTAAACCTAGAACCTTAGGATGAGTAGAGAGTAATTTTGGTGTTTTATCTCATAAGCTAAATGTTTCTCAACTCATGAGAGGGAGAGCTTTGAGAGAGAGGAAGAGGATGAGAAAGAATGAGCATGAAAGAATGAGAGGATAATATCAACCTTCGCACATATATGTGAATTATGATAATTAAATAATTAATCAAAGATAATTGTGATGGTTAACTTGAAATGACCATTATCATTTCACATTAATGAATTTTGCAAGAATCAAAGAGCATCTTTCATGTGAAATGATGATGGTCAATATGTCAACATAGGTCAACAAGTCAACCATAGTCAAATGGTCAACAACACTAAACATAACATAATTATAATTAATTAATATTAATAATCATATTTCACGCATATACATTAGGGTTAAGAAAAAGACAACGGTCATCAACCCTAATGAAAGTCCTCTGCCTCAGTCAACTGTGCATACACACCAGTATCCATGTTCCGAGGAACACGAATACAATGAGATAAAACCAATCCCAAAACATATACTAGGATCTGGCTTAAACCAAAACCCGCTAGTATAAGCTGTCCGGACACCAAACGTGCACAAGTGAGCGGATGTGAACGAACCCCGTCGCAAAACCATGCGACCTCTACTCGTTTTGCCAAAAGGCGAATAACCCTCTGTGTGGGACTCTAAAGACTCGACACTATACTGGCAGTGGGTTTAACCACAGACCGCAAGCGGCAATAGCTGTACGTAACGGTCCCGAGGTAGATGCCGATAAGAAGACTGACGAGGTGAACCCATCTGAACTCCTACTGAGCCTGAATGTGACAATCTCCATACAGTCCGGTCTGTTCGTCTAAGAGTATCGCATGGCGGCCTAGGGGGGCGGTAAACGTCAGTCCCCTAATAGCGGTACAAGTCGTGTCGGAGTGTAGCCCAGAACACCCTGAGATAACACTGGAAACCTACCAGTATATCTCGCTTGCCCTGGCCAGGGACTTTGTGTAATGGCCCTCCTAGACACAACGCGATATCAACCCCCAATACCGGGAGAGACGAATCCTGTCTAACTGTCACTGCCTCCAAGTGCTTCGGGACTGCACCCAACTGCTACCTGTTTGCACGACTCCTTTGAGCCGTGGTAGGGTAGCAATCTAAGAACAGTGGGAACACACTCGAGGCGAAGTGACAGTATGAAGTCAACGGACTAAGCTGTACTCTTGTCACATGGGAACTGATAACTGACGATAGGTATAATACTAACCAACAGTTCCCGACGAGTCCTGTCCAGTGTACTCGTAACCTAACGAGAACCCGCATACTATCTCAAGTACGACGTACTGACGACTGTGGGACAGACCGTCTCCCAAGCTGGGATGAGAAGCGCATACGCTAGTCTACTCCGGAGTATCGATGCCCTGTCTCGATAGTCCTACGACTAGGGACCTGCATAAGGATGTGCTTGTGGATTACCCAGCCCCTACGAGTGTGACTGCCATCACAACGCTGGTAATCAAGCAAAGATCCTAAGGGCTCCACTAATGTGTAAAGGCGATATGTTATAAGAAACACATGCACACATTAAATTAGAAACAAACCAAGTAGCATACTACTATTTTGAGCAAGATTGTCTATACAAGGTGAATATCCCAAGCTTCTATTAAGTAATATACAAACTAGTATGATGCAGTAATGGCCTCTAGGGCATATACACTAACAATCTCCCACTTGCACTAAGGCCATGTACTGGCGTATCGAAGACCTATCATCTCGATCAGCCGCTCGAACTGAGTCTCGGGTAAGGCCTTCGTGAGTGGATCAGCAGTGTTATCTTCCGTAGCAACTCTCCGAACCTCGATCTCCTGGCGACCCACGATCTCCCTGATCAGGTGATACTGCCTCAAGATGTGTCTGGACTTCTGATGGGTCCTGGGTTCCTTCGCTTAAGCTATAGCCCCGTTGTTGTCGCAATACAAAGGTACTGGATCAACAATAGACGGAACCACCTAAAGTTCTGTCAGGAACTTCCTTATCCATACGGCTTCTTTTGCGGCATCTGCAGCAGCGATATATTCCGCTTCCATCGTCGAGTCAGCAACGGTTTCCTGTTTGGAACTCTTCCAACACACCGCCCCTCCATTGAGGGTAAAGACATAACCCAATATGGACTTGGAATCATCCTTGTCACTCTGGAAGCTGGAGTCAGCAAAGGCCTCGATCTGGAGGTCTTTTCCGCCATACACCAAGAACATCTCCTTAGTCCTTCTCAGGTACTTAAGAATGTTCTTTACCGCCATCCAGTGTTTTTCTCCTGGGTTTGACTGATACCGGCTTACCACACTCAGTGCATAAGCTACATCCGGTCTGGTACACAACATCGCATACATTATAGAGCCTACCGCAGAAGCGTAGGGTATAATAGACATGCGATCCCTTTCCAAATCAGTCTTGGGAGACATCTCTTTGGAGAGGGTGATCCCGTGACAAGCCGGTAGATTACCGCGCTTGGAATCTTCCATAGTGAATCTTTTCAGTATGGTGTCGATGTACCTGGACTGTGAAAGTCCTAATATCCTCTTGAATCTATCACGATAGATCCGGATCCCCAGAATGTAAGAGGCATCACCCAAGTCTTTGATGGAGAACCTGTGTGACAAGAACCCTTTGACAGATTGTAGCATAGGAATGTCATTTTCTATTAAGAGAATGTCATCCACGTATAAAACGAGGAATACTACAGTTCTTGCTACAAATCTACTATAGATGCATGGTTCATCTGGATTTTTGATAAAGCCAAATTCTTTGACCATCTCACCAAAACAGATGTTCCAACTCCGCGATGCCTGCTTTAGTCCATAAATGGACTTAAGCAACTTGCACACCTTTCCGCTGCTCCCACTCTGAATGAAACCCTCTGGCTAGTCCATATAGACACACTACTCTAAATTTCCATTTAGAAAAGCGGTCTTTACGTCCATTTGCCAAATCTCATAATCGTGGAAGGCAACAATGGAAAGAAGGATCCGAATGGATTTCAGCATAGCCACTGGAGAAAAGGTTTCGTTATAGTCCAAACCAGGTCTTTGACGAAAACCCTTTGCAACAAGTCTAGCCTTATAGGTCTCAACCTGTCCATCTACACCAATCTTCCTTTTGAAGATCCACTTGCATCCTACGGGTTTTACCCCATCCGGAGCAACGTCCAAAGTCCATACTTTGTTGGTGTACATGGACTCCATTTCGGTCCGCATTGCATCCGGCCATTTTACCGAGTCAACGCTCTGAATGGCCTGCTGGAAGCTAGTCGGCTCATCACTATCAATGATGCAATTCTCTCTATCCCCGTCTATGAGAAAACCGTAGTATCTCTCGGACGGATGAGACTGCCTACTACTCCTGCGGAGCGGCGCAGGAATGTCCTGATCTTTCGAACCCTCTGGTTCTACTAAGCTTTCAGTAATAGCTCGTGGTTCTGGAATTTCTTCCAGTTCTATTGCGCTCCCACTTATCTGATTTTCCAAAAACTCAGTTTCCAAGAAGTAGGCATGACGAGAAACAAAATGCTTTTGTTCCTCTTCGCAATAGAAGAAATATCCCTTGGAGTTCTTTGGATATCCCACAAACTTGCACTGTACTGAGCGTGCCTCGAGTTTGTCCGCATGCTGCTTTTTGACAAAAGCTGGACATCCCCATGTCTTAATGTGCTTAAGATAGGGTTTCTTCCCACACCACATCTGATATGGTGTGGTAGGCACAGTCTTAGTTGGAACTCGGTTCAAAAGGTATACAGCTGATTCTAGCGCATATCCCCAGAATGATCGCGGTAACTCAGCGTTACTCATCATGGAACGTACCATATCCAATAGGGTTCGGGTCCGTCTCTCCGATACACCGTTATGTTGCGGAGTGTATGGAGGAGTAAGCTGAGAGAGAATTCCATTCTCTTTTAGGTAATCCAGGAACTCGGCACTTAAGTATTCACCACCTCGATCAGATCTTAGTGTCTTGATACTTTTGCCTGTTTGTTTTTCTACTTCATTCTTATATTCCTGGAATTTTCCAAAGGCTTCGGATTTATGTTTCATTAAGAAGACATTTCCGTACCTTGAAAAGTCATCCGTAAAAGTAATGAAGTAAGAATAACCGCTTAGCGCATGCGTAGACATTGGACCGCACACGTCGCTGTGTACGAGTCCCAAGAGCTCGCTCGCTCTTACTCCGTATCCAGTGAACGGAGTCTTTGTCATCTTTCCTTTGAGACAGGATTGACAAGTTGCATATGAATGATATTCGAACGGATCCAAATATCCTTCTGTTTGTAACTTCGTCAACCTTCTCTCATTGATGTGACCCAGTCTACAATGCCATAAGAAAGCCTGATTTGTTTCCGGAGACTTTCTTTTGTGTGTATTCTGGACATTGAAAATCTGTGGTTGGTTTAATACGTATATACCATTGCTTATTGTACCTGACCCAATCAGAACTTGATTAAGATGAATGTTTACAACATTGCTTACAAATGCAAATTCATAACCTTCTTTAGATATTAAAGATACAGAAATGATATTACAAGTTGCATTGGGTACAAAATAACAATTACGTAAAACCAAAACATGTCCATCTGACATTCCAGGTGATAGTCCCCCACGGCCTCAGTATCCATGCTAGCTCCGTTTGCAACTCTGAGGGTCATATCACCTGCCTTCAAAACCTTACGCTTTCTCAGTGCCTGCAAAGAATTACAGATATGAGATCCTGATCCGGTATCCAATACCCAGGAAGTAGAGTTTATTGATAGACAGTTTTCAATAACATACACACCTGAAGCTGAATCCGCAACTTGCTTCAGATCCTGGTTTCTGGCCTTCCATGCCCTGCAATCTTTCTTCCAGTGTCCACTCTTGTGACAGTAAAAGCATTCTTCCTTCCCCACAAGATTTTCCGCTACCATTGTTGCCTTTGCCTTTCCCTTCGTATCCACTTTACTAACACCGCCCCTTGGTTTGGTGGGGGGTTTTCTTCTTCTTTCTCTTGGCTTTCGCCTTGGACCTAGAAGAGGAAGATCCTCCTACAAACAAAGTGGATGTTTCCCTACCTTTCTGTAGGGTGCCCTCTGCACTCCTCAGCATGTTGAGGAGTTCTGAAAGTTCAACTTCTTTTTCTTGCAAGTTGAAGTTCAGGATAAACTGGGCGTAAGTGGAAGGAAGGGACTGGAGAATCAAGTCCGTATAGAGCTCGTTCTCTAACGTGGTCCCAAGGTCCACGAGCTCTTCTATATAGCCAATCATCTTAAGCACGTGTTCCGCTACCGATGATCCGACGGCCAATCTCGCCGAAAACAACTTTTTCGAGACTTCGTATCTGGCGATACGGGATTGCTCTCCATACAGTTCTTTTGTATGGAGAAATATGGATTCGAGGTCCATATTCTCATGCCTCCTCTGATGTTCATTGTCCATAGAGGCAAGCACGAGGCACTTGGCCTTCGCGCAGTTGATTTCCCAGGTCTTATGGATTTCCTTATCCGCGACGCTGGTTTTGGGACCTGGGACAAGGGGAGCTTTGGTTGTAAGTAGATACCTCAACTTGTCATAAGTGATTGCCATTTTGACATTCCTGAGCCAATCTTTGTAGTTTGGCCCTATCAGTATGTTTTTATCTAGTAGTAACTTAAGTCCAGTCATGATGTTTGGTCGCTGCAATTAGGAGAGAGAGAAGAAACACTTTAGCATGATGCTCTTGTAAGTTTAGAGTGGTTTTTAATTTGTCTAAACAGGATGGCTCCCACTGTCTGTCGAATCCCTCCTCAAACCAAAAAGGAAGAATTAGTCGGGATCAATCTCACCGTACAATACTTGCTTAACCGTTCAGCCAGGCCAGTGTTGGTACTTCGAGGGAGGTTTTCCAACACTTTCGCGAAGTTCCTTAATTAAATAACCTCTTTTCCCTGTGGGCATAGCCCCGCTAACACCTTTCTAGACACCTACTTGGTTTATAGCATTGATCGTTAAGTGAGAAAGTTCCGGAGGAGTAGCATATACTCACAGTAGGATCGGGATCCAAATATCATCGTGTGACAAAACTGAAGGAATCCAACCAGAATCATTACACTCCAAATGGTATGCAGCGCTAGCAAGTTTCAGTTTCTTTAGAAACTCCTGATGTGGATTTTTGCCCCATGCTCTTATGACCTTGACTTTGGCCAACAAATCATAAGTCACATGTCAAGTTCTACCCGTCATTCTCCAGGTTAATTTGAACCCACCCGTACCTACCCTTGACTTTGGCCAACAAAGCAGTATGACTGTCCCAAACCAACACATCTATCTATGCTGCACATGAATACCCAATAGCTACCAATCACTATGCCTTGATTTTGGCCAACAAACATAGCTTGAATACTATTGACCATCCATGTGAAACGACGGAGGGCTAGTGAACTTGATATAATCGATGGAACAAGATAGCTTTTAAAAGGAGTGGTTCAAGCTCCGCATTAAAAATTTGGTTTTTGAAAAGAATCGAGTGGTTTTGAAAGTGTTCCAACGACTTTTACTTGGTTTATTTTCTTGCATTAATTTTAATGCGTCCCATCAATTAATCCTACTATTGCAGAAAACAACGAAAATATGACGTAGGCTTATGCCATCCGCATTCGCCACGGGGTCTCGTCATCACCCGTTAGGTTACTTAACTAACGACAGAGCGGGGGCTGGACTAGCGCGGATGCAAAACATATGCAACGCCTAAATACATATCATATATAGATATATACATTCGTCACATGCAATGATAGCCATTCCAGATCACAGATGAACACATTGGATATACTAGGAATCCGCATTCTGCATGAGCCTGTAACGAAGAGCGGATTACACGGTCGCGATGAATAGCCAAAACCCCACCCTAGACCCCTACGGGTGCGGCAAACTACCCGCCAAGTACCCGAAGCGAAGCAACCTCCCTCAACACCGTGAGTAGGCCACTCGGCACTTCGAGGTACCCGGTAGTTTGTGCACCCCACCTTGGGTCTATCCTAGGAGCAAAAACAGTAAAAGAAATTATACAATGACGGCTACAACCCCATCCCGGTTGTGCGGCCATATAAATAATATTACATCAATTTACATATTACATGAATTGAAAGACAAAGAAAACTCTCATCTCACAATCCCCCGACTATTCATCCGTGACAATCCAACGAATTCATATACACAAACCATCAACATTACAGATCACAGATATGTATAACCCCTACTAATCGACATATAGCAATTAGCAGACGTTCAATACATATATCACATCATAGATATAACCCATTAGCCAAATTCTAGAGAAGTTCGATCAAAATACGGATTTGTAACCACCCCAAAAACAAATTTGTTCTCTGGAAAATCTGGACAGAAACAAACCATCCTAAAAATCCTAAAACATCAATATAAGAACACTGCAGGAGAAACGACCCACGGACGAGTCAACTCGGCCGCGGATCCGCGGCAAGAGCATGCTCTTGCCGCGGTTCCGCGGTGAGTTGGTCGACTCGCTGGATCTTTTTTCTTGGGTGTTCTGTAAAAACCCTGAGCCGATTTTTAGTGTATGATTTATTATTTTTAAAGCAGGTTTAATAATCGGCAGAAAGTTAGGTTTTTGAAAAGTGTTTTGCGATTTTTTTCCGATCGAAATTCTAGATACTTTGCTAACTTGCTAGTTTGTGTTTAGCTAGGCTCTGATACCACTGTAAGTCCACGTTGCACACCCCGGTGCTTACGGGGAGGCGGAAACGGTATAAAAAAACGATTTTTACAACTCAAGGCAACATGGACTATATAAAGGAGGATCTTTGCTAAACATAAACTAACAACCATGCTAAAAGATTTAGCTACTCGGTTAAAGGGTTATACCTAAGTCTTGAACTCCTTCTCTTCTTGCTCCTTGGAGTGGGATGAATGGGTCGTCCTCGTCGCCTTCTCTTGCCGAAGAAAGATCCACCCGAGGGCCTCTACCTTTGGCTTCTACCTCAACCTAGAGGTAACTAAAGTGCTTGGTGTGCTAAACCTAGAACCTTAGGATGAGTAGAGAGTAATTTTGGTGTTTTATCTCAAAAGCTAAATGTTTCCCAACTCATGAGAGGGAGAGCTTTGAGAGAGAGGAAGAGGATGAGAGAGTATGAGCATGAGAGAATGAAAGGATAATATCAACCTTCTCACATATATATGAATTATGATAATTAAATAATTAATCAAAGATAATTGTGATGGTTAACTTGAAATGACCATTATCATTTTACATTAATGAATTTTGCAAGAATCAAAGAGCATCATTCATATGAAATGATGATGGTCAATATGTCAACATAGGTCAACAAGTCAACCATAGTCAAATGGTCAACAACCCTAACCATAACACAATTATAATTAATTAATATTAATAATCATATTTCACACATATACATTAGGGTTAAGAAAAAGACAACGGTCATCAACCCTAATGAAAGTCCTCTGCCTCTGCCTCAGTCAACTGTGCATACAAACCCGTATCCATGTTCCGAGGAACACGAATACAATGAGATAAAACCAATCCCAAAACATATACTAGGATCTGGCTTAAACCAAAGCCCGCTAGTATAAGCTGTCCGGAGAACAAACGTGCACAAGTGCGCGGATGTGAATGAACCCCGTCGCAAAACCATGCGACCTCTACTCGTTTTGCCAAAAGGCGAATAACCCTCTGTGTGGGACTCTAAAGACTCGACACTACGCTGGCAGTGGGTTTAACCACAGACCGCAAGCGGCACTAGCTGTACGTAACGATCCCCAGGTAGATGCCGATAAGAAGACTGACGAGGTGAACCCATCTGAACTCCTACTGAGCCTGAATGTGACAATCTCCATACAGTCCGGTCTGTTCGTCTAAGAGTATCGCATGGCGGGCCTAGGGGGGCGGTAAATGTCAGTCCCCTAATAGCGGTACAAGTCGTGTCAGAGTGTAGCCCAGAACACCCTGAGATAACACTGGAACCTACCAGTATATTTCGCTTGCCCTAGCCAGGGACTTTGTGTAATGGCTCTCCTAGACACAACGCGATATCAACCCCCAATAACCGGAGAGACGAATCCTGTCTAACCGTCACTGCCTCCAAGTGCTTCGGGACCGCACCCAACTGCTACCTGTTTGCACGACTCCTTTGAGCCGTGGTAGGGTAGCAATCTAAGAACAGTGGGAACACACTCGAGGCGAAGTGACAGTGTCAAGTTAACGGACTAAGCTGTACTCATGTCACCTGGGAACTGATAACTGACGATAGGTATAATACCAACCAACAGTTCCCGACGAGTCCTGTCCAGTGTACTCGTAACCTAACGAGCACCCGCATACTATCTCAAGTACGACGTACTGACGGCTGTGTGACAGACCGTCTCCTAAGCTGGGATGAGAAGCGCGAACGCTAGTCTACTCCGGAGTATCGATGCCCTGTCTCGATAATCCTACGACTAGGGACTTGCATAAGGATGTGCTTGTGGATTATCCAGCCCCCACGAGTGTGACTGCCATCACAACGCTGGTAATCAAGCAAAGATCCTAAGGGCTCCACTAATGTGTAATGGCGATATGCTATAAGAAACACATGCACACATTAAAGTAGAAACAAACCAAGTAGCATACTACTATTTTGAGCAAGATTGTCTATACAAGGTGAATATCCCAAGCTTCCATTAAGTAATATACAAACTAGTATGATACAGTAATGGCCTCTAGGGCATATACACTAACATGTGCCTACCACACCATATGAGATATGGAGTAGGAAGAAACCCTATTTTCAATATCTGAAGATCTGGGGATGTCCAGCTTTTGTCAAAAAGAAGCATGCGGAAAAACTCGAGGCACGCTCAGTACTGTGCAAGTTTGTGGGATACCCAAAGAACTCCAGGGGGTATCTTTTCTATTACGCAGAGGAACAAAAGGTCTTTGTTTCTCGTAATGCCCACTTTCTGGAACACCAGTTCTTAGAAAAGGAAATAAGTGGGAGCGCAATAGAACTGGAAGAAATTCCAGAACCACAGACTATTACTGAAAGCTTAGTAGAACCAGAGGGTTCGAAAGAACAGGACATTCTGCGCCGCTCCGCAGGAGTAGTAGGCAGTCTCATCCGCCCGAGAGATACTACGGTTTTCTCATAGACGGGAATATAGAGGATTGCATCATTGATTATGATGAACCGACTAGCTTCCAGCAGGCCATTCAGAGCGTTGACTCGGTAAAATGGCTGGATGCAATGCGGACCGAAATGGAGTCCATGTACACCAACAAAGTATAGACTTTGGACGTTGCTCCAGATGGGGTAAAACCCGTAGGATGCAAATGGATCTTCAAGAGGAAGATTGGTGTAGATGGACAGGTTGAGACCTATAAGGTTAGACTTGTTACAAAGGGTTTTCGTCAAAGACCTGATTTGGACTATGACGAAACCTTTTCTCTAGTGGCTATGCTGAAATCCATTCGGATCCTTCTTTCCATTGCTACCTTCCACGATTATGAGATTTGGCAGATGGACGTAAAGACCGCTTTTCTAAATGGAAATTTAGAGGAGTGTGTCTATATGGACCAGCCAGAGGGTTTCATTCAGAGTGGGAGCAGCAGAAAGGTGTGCAAGTTGCTTAAGTCCATTTATGGACTAAAGCAGGCATCGCGGAGTTGGAATATCTGTTTTGATGAGACGGTCAAAGAATTTGGCTATATCAAAAATCCAGATGAACCATGCATCTATAGTAGATTTGTAGCACGAACTGTCGTATTCCTCGTTTTATATGTGGATGACATTCTCTTGATAGGAAATGACATTCCTATGCTACAATCTGTCAAAGGGTTCTTGTCACACAGGTTCTCCATGAAAGACCTGAGTAATGCCTCCTACATTCTGGGGATCCGGATCCATCGTGATAGATCCAAGAGGATATTAGGACTTTCGCAGTCCAGGTACATCTACACCATACTGAAAAGATTCAGTATGGAAGATTCCAAGCGCGGTAATCTACCGGCTTGTCACGGGATCACCCTCTCCAAAGAGATGTCTCCCAAGACTGATTTGGAAAGGGATCGCATGTCTATTATACCCTACGCTTCTGCGGTAGGCTCTATAATGTATGCGATGTTGTGTACCAGGCCAGATGTTTCTTATGCACTGAGTGTGGTAAGCCGGTATCAGTCAAACCCTGGGGAGAAGCACTGGATAGCGGTAAAGAACATTCTCAAGTACCTGAGAAGGACTAAGGAGGTGTTCTTGGTGTATGGCAGAAAAGACCTCCAGATTGAGGCCTTTGCTGACTCCAGCTTCCAGAGTGATAAGGATGATTCCAAGTCCATGTCGGGTTTTGTCTTTACCCTCAATGGAGGGGCGGTGTGTTGGAAGAGTTCCAAACAGGAAACCGTTGCTGACTCGACAATGGAAGCGGAATATATCGCTGCATCTGATGCCGCAAAAGAAGCTGTCTGGGTGAGGAGGTTCTTGAAAGAACTTCATGTAGTTCCGTCCATTGTTGATCCAATACCTCTGTATTGCGACAACAACGGGGCTATAGCTTTAGCGAAGGAACCCAGGTCCCATCAGAAATCCAGACACATCTTGAGGCGGTATCACCTGATCAGGGAGATCGTGGATCGCCAGGAGATCGAGGTTCGGAGGGTTGCTTCAGAAGATAACACTGCAGATCCATTCACGAAGGCCTTGCCCCAGACTCAGTTCGAGCGGCTGATCGAGATGATAGGTCTTCGATACGCCAGTACATGGCCTTAGTGCAAGTGGGAGATTGTTAGTGTATATGCCCTAGAGGCCATTACTGTATCATACTAGTTTGTATATTACTTAATGGAAGCTTGGGATATTCACCATTGTATAGACAATCTTGCTCAAAATAGTAGTATGCTACTTGGTTTGTTTCTACTTCAATGTGTGTACATGTGTTTCTTTTAACATATCGCCTATACACATTAGTGGAGTCCTTAGGATCTTTGCTTGATTACCAGCGTTGTGATGGCAGTCACACTCGTGGGGGTTGGATAATCCACAAGCACATCCTTATGCAGGTCCCTAGTCGTAGGACTATCGAGACAGGGCATCGATACTCCGGAGTAGACTAGCGTATGCGCTTCTCATCCCAACAGGGGATACGGTCTGTCCCACAGCCGTCAGTACGTCGTACTTGAGATAGTATGCGGGTGCTCGTTAGGTTACGAGTACACTGGACAGGACTCGTCGGGAACTGTTGGTTGGTATTATACCTATCGTCAGTTATCAGTTCCCAGGTGACATGAGTACAGCTTAGTCCGCTGACTTGACACTGTCACTTCGCCTCGAGTGTGTTCCCACTGTACTTTGATTACTACCCTACCACGGCTTAAAGGAGTCGTGCAAACAGGTGGTAGTTAGGTGCAGTCCCGAAACACTTGGAGGTAGTAACGGTTAGATAGGATTTGTCTCTCCCGGTATTGGGAGTTGATATCGCGTTGTGTCTAGGAGAGCCATTACACATAGTCGTCCCTGGCCAGGGCAAGCGTGATACACTGGTAGGTTTCCAGTGTTTTCTCAGGGTGTTCTGGGCTACACTCCGACACGACTTGTACCGCTATTAGGGGACTGACGTTTACCACCCCCCTAGGCCCGCCATGCGATATTCTCAGACGAACAGACCGGACTGTACGCAGATCGTCACATTCGTGCTCAGTAGGAGTTCGGATGAGTTCACCTCGTCAGTCTTCTTATCGGCATCTACCTGAGGGCCGTTACGCACAGCTAGTGCCACTTGCAGTCTGTCGTTACACCCGCTGCCAGCGTAGTGTTGAGTCTTTAGAGTCCCACACAGAGAGCTATTCGCCTTTAGGCAAAAAGAGTAGAGGTCGCATGGTTTTGCGACAGGGTTCGGTCACATCCGTGCACTTATGCACGTTTAGTGTCCGGGCAGTTATTACTAGCGGGCTTTGGGTTAAGCCAGATCCTAGTATACGTTTTGGGATTGGTTTTATCTCGTTTGTATTCGTGTTCCCCGGAACGCGGATACGGGTGTGTATGCACGGTTGACCGAGATAGAGGCAGAGGATTCTCATTAGGGTTGTTGACTGTTGACTTTTGCTAAACCCTAATGAGAATAAGAAATATGATTAATGATAATATTAATTAAGTATTATTGTGCCATGGTTGGGTTGAAAGGTTGACTTTGTTGACTGGTTGACTTTGTGGACCGGTTGACTAGGTTGGACTTGTTGACCATCATCATTACAAAGGCTATCATTTCATGGCAAAGACTTTTGCTTGCTTGTTTGTTCACACATTGCATTTAATGCATGAAATGATATTGCCATTTGATATGATAACAACCATCACATAATACTCAATTATTATTATTTGTTATGATTATTTTGGATTATGAAGAGGATGGTTGTAAAAGTCTTTCTCATTCTACCATTTGCATTCTCTCTCATGCAAAAGCTCTCCTCTTCCTCTTGCTCTCCCTCTTTCTCTAGTTCAAGGCAAAAACCTCTCATGTGTTGAGAACCATTTTGCCTTGGAGATAAAAACCAAAAACACTTCTCTACTCATCCTAGTATACAAGGTCTAGCAAGCCAAGTGTTCTAGTTTCCTCTAGATTGAGGTTGGAGCCAAATGTAGAAGCTTTCGGGTGGATCCATCTTCGACACAAGGAGACGACGAGGAGAGAACCATCCAACCACCACAAGGAGTCGAAGAGAAGGAGTTCAAGTTAAGGTATAACCCCCTAACCGAGTAGGTAAAACTCTTAGTTAGGTTGTTAGATAGTTAGTTTAACAAAGATCCGTTTTTGAGTCCATGTTACCCCCACCGTAGAAAATCGTTTTTCACCATTTCCGCAACCCCAAAGAATCGGGGACGGGTAACGTGGACTTACATCTTGAGTATGAAATATCTGGTCACCTGGAAGTTACCACTTCCTATGACCTACTGATAACAATTAGGGGAAATGGCAGTGTCAAGTTATATCCGTATGGGCTTCAGTATAGACACTGAAGTAAAAGTCTCATCACAATCCTCAACGGGTATTTGATGAAAACCTTTTACAACATGTCTAGCCTTATTAGGTTGGTACCTTTCTACCTGCATAGATCTCGAAAGATCTATTTGCTCCTAATGGGTTTTACCCCTTCAGGAGCATCCAGCAAAGCCTAAAATCCATAATTTGCTGAAATGTGTGTTGTCTATCTTGGATATGAAGTATCTGGTCGCCTGAAAGTTATAACTTCCTATGACCTGCTGACAACTAGTAGGATCATCATCACTATAATGCTGACCTCCCTGTCACCGTCTACGAGAAAACCGAAGTATCTCTCGGGTGTCTGAGGCCACCTACTAAAATCTCCGGAGTGGCTAATGTTTTTTCAAGTCCAATTGAATTCTTAGGTTCTACTAAATTTTCGGTAACCATTTGTGGTTCTAGAATCACTTCCAATTCTACCATACCCCCACTAGTTTCTTTTTCAAAAAGATTCCTTTTATAAAAAAGTGGCAAGTCAAGAACAATGTAACTATTGATCTTGAAAATGGTAGAAACAAAATCCCAGCGAATGCTTGGGATAATCCACAAACCGCTATTATCGAAGCGTGCCTCGAGTTTGTCAGGATTCTGCTTTTAAACAGAAACCGGACAACTCTATATCATAACAGCCTCAAAATATGTAACCATTCTATGTCCATATAGAATCAAGGCACTAATTTAGATGGAACCAGATTCAAAAGTCATGCAGCTATTTCCAGTGCATATTACCTAATGGAAAAAGACCAATACAACATTACTCATCAAGGAGTACACTTACGGATGAATCAAGTTCTCAGTATTAGTACAATGGAACATCTAGAATAAGTATCTACATCTTCGATCACCTCGAAGAATCCTAATACTTCCAACGTATGATTCTCTACTTTATTCTTATGCCTATAAACTTCTCAAAATTTTTTATCTTGCATTACTACGAATGCGTGTCTAAAACTAGAGAACTTATAGGTAAACCTGAATGAAGTAAGAGTACCAACCCCTTGTCCCGAAGAACACTGGACAACATACATTTTCTTGTATAAGTCCCAAGAGTATACTAACTCAAATTCTGTGTTTTGTAAATTGAAAATTGTATCTTGGTTAAGAATGTCTTACACCGTTATTCAATGCACCTTACCTTATTCTCAACTGATAAAGGTAAATATTTATAACACAATTTTCAAAATGTATATCACTTTATAAAATAAAGGTACATATATATCATTTTAAAATTTGGTGCATAACAACGGTTATTCGAGACCAAAATTTTTGTCGTTAAGCAAAACCAGGCGATATAATCCAATATGAACAATTGCAACGATTTCGGATATTGAGGATCAAATCGCCCATTTTCCAATATACTACTCCCACTCATCATCTGTAAAGCTATACAGATGTGAGATCCAAATCTGGTAAATACACCTGGAGTCAGAATTGATTGGGAAAATAATTCTCTTTTACAGGTACACAGAAATACTGAAACATGAAAATACTT
Organism: Agapanthus africanus; assembly: GCA_030015575.1. Classification (NCBI taxonomy): domain Eukaryota; kingdom Viridiplantae; phylum Streptophyta; class Magnoliopsida; order Asparagales; family Amaryllidaceae; genus Agapanthus; species Agapanthus africanus. Next base: position 108,120,345 of record JASDDO010000031.1, read on the forward strand.
CATAGAGATGGCGCGGTATTCCTAGTAATGCCTTTTCTATTGTCCAGATTCATGACAGTAGTCGCAATTTCTTTTGCTCTCACTTCAATCCCTTTATATGTCTTTACATCTTACCTTCTGCACACCGTCCTTAGGCTAGTTGATTTTCTTTCTTCCCTACCTTTCGGCACCAGCCTAAGGTTTGGAAGAAGACTATCTAATAAGCGTAATAGGTGTACACTCCTAGTACAAAGAGCTCTCACAACCTGAGAGAAGGTAAAAGGAAGAGACAACCAAATAATCCTATTCAATTTCTCCAGAACCTGTGGCCATCCTTGAATGAAGTAACTTCTTCGAATTCGTATGTAACTATACGATGGCCGTTCCAAGCAATATGGATTATTGTAGTGTTCTGAAGAAATGCAAAAGGTAAAGTAGGAGTAGCAGGATATATGCGATTTTGTCGCGAATCAAGACAAGCCAAAGCCCAAGTGTGTAAGAAGGTTCGGTTAACTTGGTTCATGGGTTTTTAAGGTAAGTCATGGGTCGCTGTATCAGAGAGAGAGAAAATAAACACTCAGTGTGCACTCTATCAAGATTAGATTGGTTATCACTTTATCTAATCATTATGGCTCCTACTGTATCCTCGAATCCTCTTTCAAACCCTAAAAGGAGAACTAGTCGGGATCATTTACACTTTACAAGTTCGCTAACCGTTCAGCCAGGCCAGTGTTGGTACTCCGAGGGAGGTCCCCCATTCTTTTGTACGGACCCAATTAATAACCTCATTTCCGCAAAGGCGTAACCTCGTTAACACTTTCTAGACACCTAATAGATTAGCTAATTATGAAGTGAAAAATCTCCCAAGGAGTAATACATACTCATCAGTGGGAATCGGGACCCAACTATCATCATGTGATAACCTGACGGAATCCACTCAAGTCACAACACTCTAGAAGGCCTGTGCATGCTTGGCAAGTTTCCCGTATGTTTGAAACTCTCGATATGATTTTTGCCCCTAGCAGTTTATGACCTTGACAAAGGCCAAGAAACCATAAACCACTAGTCAAGTTCAACCCGTCATTATCCTGGATTACTCTAAACCCAACCGTATAAGCCCTTGACAAAGGCCAACAAGGCTACATATCATGACCCGAAATGGCACGCGACTGGCACTTGAATCATATGAAGTCTATAGGACCCCGTCTAATTCAAGTAAGCCAAATTCCAGAAATCTAAACCATTTAAAAGAAGAAGTGAAGGAAAACATAGTTTTTAAGCAAGTGTTTTAACAAAATAAGCCATAGTAAGCATTTTTAAACATCAAGTCCTTTCAAAAAATTTGGGCAGAGTTTCCTTTGTAAATACTGGCCCAAAACGGGTACAAACATGAATGATATACATAAAGAATAAAGGCATCCCCAAACGGGAGCTAGCTCTTCGCCAATCGGCGGAGACAACCACGCAATGCAATATAATATACAACGCCGAAGGGTGATGATCAAAACTCAGAATGAAAACCATCATCATCAAGAAAACCAGAGAAAAACTATGATAATACAGCGCGTGACTCTAAGGCCGAAATAATATACATACTGGTCTTCTAAGTCTATAAATTAATACAAGTCTGGTTGATGGAGTTTACTAGATACAACCGAATGTCAATACAAAAACTACGGTGGTCACGATACAAGTGAACCCACCTACCAAAGCAACCACCCGGAAGGAAGCAGTATGCCAACAAAACTGCCAAAGGAACCTGTACGGCAAACCTGCAAGAAACTGTGGCACAACGGGGATGAGTTGCCAACTCGTGAGTAGAAAACATCACCGAGCAGAAATCGCATGTATGACTCTATCCTAGGTCATACAATAATAATATCCCCAATATAAAATATAACCTGAAACATCTAAACATAAGTGTAATATCAAGTGATCGTATCAGTGCCTCAGATAGCAACTGTTAGTTATATGTATGCCCTAGAGGCCATTACTTTACATGAGATGTATATTGTAGTGGATGCTTGGACATATATAGGGAGGACTTTCTTGCACGTCATGATAGTATGCTATCTGGTTACTCTTTATCTTAACATGTATACTGATTTTCTTTCTGTTACATATTGGTAAAGCCCTTAGGATGTGTACTTGACTACCTAGATTATGATGTAGATCATACTAGTGGGACAAAGGTAGTCGGTAAGTACATCCTTTAATGTCCCTAGTCGTGGGTGTATCGAGACGGGGCATCGATATACTAGAGTAGACTAGCGTGCAACTTCTCGACCCATGTAGATGGGCGATGGATGATCCCATATCGATTGGTGTTTGACATCAGAGATGATATACGGGTGCTCAGTGGAGACTGGGTACACTGGGCGGACTCGCCGAGAACTCCCAGATGGTATTATACCTCACGTCAGATGGCAGTTCTCTGGTGACACTGGTACATGTTAGTCTGTCGATCCGAGATCGTCATAGAGTCTTGTGTGATTCCCACTGTGCTTTGATTTTCACCTTACAACGTTAATGAGAACGTGCAAAACGGTGGTTTTTGGGTACAGTACCGAGTCATATGGAGGCAATGAGCGATAGGAGGGGATTCTTCTCTCTCGGTATTGGGGGTTGATGTTGCGCTGTGCTCGATTGTCCATAACAGGAAAGTCCCTGGCCAGAGCAGTTTCAGAGATTTACTGGTAAGTGTTACCAGTAGTTTCTCGACCCGTTATGAGCTTCACATCGGCACGACTTATCGAGTTACTGGGGTCTGACGTTTACCACCCCTAGACGAAATATGCGACATATTAGACGAGAAGACCAAACTGTACGGTAAGTGTTATTGATTGGATTCGCAGGAGTATGGGTAGGCTTACTTGTTGATCTTCTGATCGCTCAATACCCGGGTGGCCGTTATGTTTAGCACGCTTCTTGCGGCTTGTGGGTGTTTGATATAGTCATCACCTACTGCCGGCGTATTGATGAGTCTTTAGAGTCCTACACAGAGGTTTCCAGGTTCATGCGAAATGGAGTAGGAGCACATATGAGATATATGCGGGACCGAGATTAATGTGCGTATATGATACCGCATTCTATTCTCGCGATTTGTGACATCGGTCGGTTATATGAGATATAGCCGGATTATCGGATCAAGTGTTGATTCGACAGGTTGTTGCATTTGACATTAGTCGGTTATATGTGATATAGCCGGATTATTAAATCAAGTGTTGGTTTAATAATTTAATGTATAATTGTATATTAGATATACTAGATTACATTAACTAATGTTAGCTCACTTATGATTTCTTTTCTCACTTGTGTGCATTAGTGTATATGTGATATATATTAATGTACAACTTTTGTGTCATGCTAGATGCCACATGTGACATGGGTGTATGAGACTTGCACCATGCTTAATAATGTGTTGGGTTTATATTTATCTAAGTTAATCAAAATTAATGGGATTAAGTCATATGGTTGAAGCTTGTAGAAGCTTGTGGAACCATTGACCAAGTCCACTAAGTTTATTTTACTTGTAGATATTTATTAACCTAACCATTATTAACTAGCCATGGTTTATTCTCTACATGAGTTAGTATATGACACTAACTCACCCATGGTTCACATTCTCACCTCATGATTTCATTCTCTCCTCACTTCTTCTTCTTCCTCTTCATGAGAGAAAAAGCTTACTAGCTTTTTCTATGGTGAGAAAATATAGTGAGAAAAATAAATCTAAAGAGAGCCCACTTCCTACTTCATAATCCTACACACTTGCTTGGGTAGTTTAGGGTGTTTGCTTAACTAATTTCACAATTAGTGAAGAGGTAGCATGAGCTTGTGTCTCCTTGACGTAGATCATCTTCGGCTTCGAAGATTTCGAGCAAGCTTGTTCATTTCTCCGGGAGAATCCATACTAGAGTTCGGGAGATCGATACTCACAGCGAAGGGACTACTACACGGAGCTTTAGAAATAAAGGACCGGTCTACAAAGGTTGTATTCCTCATTCACTTAGTGTATGGTAGATTACATGTTCACTTTCATCTATTTACTCTAGCTATATCCTAGGTTAGGGTTTATTAGCACCTTAGAATTTTTAAATGCGGTATGGTTGTTACTGTGAAAACCCAGTAGGGTGATAAGAAATCCCAACAGTGGTATCAGAGCCGGGCTAAGTATTAGACGGTGTTTGTTAGATTACGAAACCGAAACTGCTCCGTAACTTGAAACACCGAATACTAGTTTCTGTCGATTTTTTATTGACCTCAAATTTTTTTCAAACAACTGCAGAATGTTATAGGGTGCTAAGGAATCCCAACAGTGGTATCATAGCTGGGCTAGAGTATTAGGCGGTGCTTGTTAGATTACGAAACCGAAACTGCTCCGAAACTTGAAACATCGAATACTAGTTTCTGTCGATTTTTTATTGACCTCAATTTTTTTTTCAAACAACTGCAGAATGTTGTATGTGTGATAACATGAGCACTGGTGAAATTTGAGGGCATTCTGGTAATTTTTGGCTGGCGAGACCCCCCCATATCGGCCAAATCCGAGCCTCCATCCAAATTTTTCCAGTGTTCCATTGCATGGGTTTTGGTGTTTTAGACGTTGTTTGTTTTTGCTAATTTTGCATGAGATGTAGTCTTACACTATAAACAATTCGGTGTGTTTCGTATTCGTAGTTTAACATTGTATTTGGGTTTTCATAAGTTATCTAGGCGAAGTTAAAAAGTTCGATCGAATGTCAAAAACCCATTTTTCCAAGTTTAACGTATTCGGAAAAACATGCAAGTAATTCTGTGGACCCTCTAGAAGAATGAAACCTTAACTTGACTTTTTTGGATCGCGGAACCGCGGTCATACCTTAGGGTTTGCCACAGTTCCGTGGCGACATGAGCGAGGCTTGGTTTTGCCCTTCTATGGTTGGTCCATTGGTACTGCGGCATGTTCCGGGTATTATTAAAACTGTGCTCAAGTGTTGAGCTGTCGGGAAATTGTGGGACTTTGATGAATCAATCGAAAAGTTTAATATCGTCCGGATATCATGTGATGGGATACAATAATTGGAATCTATCTAGTTGCATGCAAGTTTAACATTTCGGCCTCGGACGGAATCGGGAGTCTTGTTGAATTACCCGACTTCCTTTGAAAAGTGTTTTTATGGTTGAGACCTAAATGTAAAATTTGCATTGTTAGGAATGAAATCCAGAATATGTGATATTCCGAGTTTATGATGTCTAAGGGCAGTGCGGATTCCAATTGTTGTAGTTTTTCACTTTCTTTTCTGCGACCGTAAGTGTAATATGCGGTGTATCGCCGGTTTCGTTGCTATATGTCAATGACAATTGAGATACGCATATTTACTTACGTTGATGACATGTGATGTTATGTGTTGCTGGGATATGTTATATTAGATCGTCGTGTTTGAATAGCCGGTTTTTTTTTTATGTGAGATGAGAGTTTTTCATTTTCATTCATGTAAAATTCAATGTATGTAATATTCTTTTATTGGGGCACTTCCGGGTTGAGGAAGATGTCACCGTTGATGTATATTATTTACTTTTTCCGCATTAGGATAGACCCAAGGAGGGGAGCATAAGTAACCGGGTTCTAGAGTCCAGTGGGAGACCATCTCGAGGCGTCGAGACCGGGTCTCCTAACTCTAGAATTGGTAGGGTTGCTTGCTGCTCTCGTAGGGGTCTAGAGATTTGGGTTTGGCTATTCATCATGAATGTAGAATCCTTGTTTTATACAGGCTTAATATAAAACCCGGAAATCCTAGTATATCCAATATTTCATATGTTGTTTTCTGCTGCGATATCTGTGATGTAATCATTTGATATGTTGAGATAGATACTGTATATAGTATATATGATATATTATATAGACGTTGCTTATGTTTTACACTCGCGGTAGCCCTGCCCCGCTCAGCCGTTAGTTACCTAACCTAACGGTGCATGACGGGACATCGAGGCGAATGCGGATGGCATAAGCGTACGTTGTATTTATCTGTGATGCTTAGGTAATCTAAATGATGTGACTTCATTAATGAGATTAATGAAAGAAAAGAAACCTAAAGATGTTGTAGAAACTTGTTTCAAAAACTGGTAGCTCTAGTTCTGGCTTTGCATAGCGGTATTCCTTGTAGAATATCCAGTACCTTATTCGATAAGGAAAGAGCCGAGATCCTTTCACCGGGAGTGACCTCTTTAGCGAAACTAGCAGATGCTACAACCATCGGTTTGACTTTTGATTGCTTCTATAGTTTTTGCTTTGCATAGTGGTATTGTGAATATCCTGCACCTCATTCGACGAGGAAAGAGCTGAGATCCCTTCACCAGGAGTGACCTCTTTAGCAAAACTTTTAAAAGCCTCAAAAACACTCCTTTTCAAAAATCACTCGATTCTACCACGATATCAAGTTCATTACGCAAAAGGTTTTCTTAAAACCTGTTGTAGCCCTCCTTCATTTCAGATAAGTACTAGTTAGTATTCGTGCTACGTTTGTTGACAATGTTAAGGCGTAGTGTGCGGTAGCTAATTAATGCTTATATGCAAAAGCATATGATATGATTGGATTAGGGTAGTCATGCGACTTTGTTGACTATGTTAAGGGTCGTGCGGGTAGGTTTAATTCAATCAAGAAATGACGGGTTGAACTTGACTAGCACTTATGATTTGTTGACTATGTTAAGGTCATATAGCTGCTAGGGGCAAAATTATCGGGAATTTTAAGTGTTGAAATTTGCAATGAGATTAAATAAGTTTTATGAGATAATTGGATCTCGATACCCACTGCGAGTAAGCGTTACTCCTGAGAGAGTTTTACACATTACAATTAGCCGATCAAGTAGGTGTCTAGAAAGATGTCAACGGGGTTACTCCCTTGGGAAAATGAGCTTTATTTTAATTAGGTCCATGCGAAAGCACGGGGAACCTCCTTCAAAGTACCGGCACTGGCCTGACTGAAAGATTGGCGAACTTGTAGGGTGTAATTAATCCCGGCTAGTCTTTCGTTTTAGGGTTTAAAGGAAGAATTTATAAAAACAGTGGGAGCCATCCTGATTAGATAAAATTAATAACCAATCTGATCTTGCAAGAGCATACGCTGAGTGTTTTCTTCTCTCTCAACAGGTAGCGACCATGTCACGCCTAAATCAAGATAATAATATGGATGTATTGACCGAACCCGCTTGTTATACTGAGCTGGAGAACGTTGGTCCCGCTCTAACTTATAATTGTTATAAGGTCGAGCAGGAAATAGGGGATTACCAGAATTCCTGTGCCTCTCATACGAAGAAAGTGCATGATGATGCATCTTCTTCGGGCGTGTTCATTACCGAGAACTGTTTTTCAGTATCCTCTACGTCCTGAGTATGTGATACCGGATCAGGATCCTACATATGTAATATGTTACATGGGCTACAGATAGGTAGAGAACTAAGAACGGGTGATAAAGTTTTAAGAATTGGAAACATTGCAATTGTTGCAGCCAAGATGTTGGAAGTTATCACCCTGTATTACCAAGTACATTGATTTTGAACGAATGTTATTAGATACCGAACCTGATATACAACATCATATCATCCTCATTATTTAGTAAAGAAGAATATAATTTTGTATTGTTAGATAATGTTTTGAACATTTCCTATATCAAGAGTTGATCGGTTCAGGCACGTTATTTAAAAGCATATACGTTCTAAATCAAACTACGGTTCTTAACGTACAGAACACACACAAGGGGAAGAGTTCAAAAATGAACGAATCCTTCTTAAGGTATTGTAGACTAGGTCATATCAATGCGACCCGACTAGCTAAGTTATATTAAAATGCATATTTAAATCAGTTTGAATTTACATCTTGTCAAACTTGCCAGTCATGCCACAAAGATAAGATGACCATTGCTCCGTTTATTGGAAACAGAGAAAGAGTTAATGAACTCTTGGGATTTATACATGATGATGTATGAAGGTCCCCTGTCTACACATGCCAGAGCTGGTTCTTTGTACTTCATTACATTCAATGATGATCTCTCAAGATTGAGACATATGTTCCTGTTGAAACACAAGTCGAAAACTTTTGAGAAATTCAAAGAATTTATCAGAAGTAGAGAACCAAACGGGTATAAGTATTATGTCCTTTGATGTGATCAGGAAGGAGAATACTTGAGCACGAAATTCCTGAATTATTCTAAAGGAGAATGAGATTTTCTCACAGTATTACTCTTCCGTATACACCACAGCACAACGGTGTATCGGGGCTGTAACATTTCAAAAAAAAGAAAATATTATTTTGGGAATTTTTTGTAATTAAATAATAAAATATTTAATATTTTAATAAGGCTGTATATTTAAATACCGATAAATTGGGAAAAAATTGGAAAATTATGGAAATTACTAAAAAAAGGGTGCTATATGTGCTTTATGCAAATTACGAAATTTTACTATTTATTATACACAAATTTTGTGCTAATCGTGATTAAAAATCTCTAATCGGGCTTTAAGCATATTTTGTGCACATGACATGCACATGCCATTTTAACACTTGTTACATTTTTTTTCCTATATGATTTTTGAGTGTATGGTTATTTGTTATGGGTTTACTATTGCAAAGAGAAGAAAACAAAAGAAAACAAAAGAAAAGAAAAAGGAATGATAGAATAATGAGGAATGGGCAAGTGAGAGAAAGTGAGGAGTCAAGAGAGAGCCATGCCCACTTGTTCCCTTCTTCTTCCTTCATCATTTTCTCCCCCCATTTCCTCATGTGCTGATGCCCTCATCTCCCCCTCCACAAATCACCTCACTTCATCTCCAAAACAAACCCAAAACCCCACTCCCACTTCACAAAAAATGCGCACAAGCTCTCAAGCTACCCTTTGGACTAAGAAAGTTCGAGTTTTGGCGCTGTAGAGGATTCATGAGTGCAAAATGAGGTAATTATTCCATCATTAGTGTAGAATTTCCATTGCTTTACCATCCATGTTAAATTAGAATCGATATTATGTGGTTTTAGGAACTTTGAAAACTTTAAGTAGAGGATTAGGGTTTGAGTTGAACCCAAAGGTGAAATTAAGGTTAGTAGAGGCTATACAACCCCTGTGGTGATTGATTGGACAACTAAACCAGAGACTAGAACCCATTTTAGTGAACTTAGAAACCCAATATTGGAAGAATTGTGGATTTTGTGAGTGTATATTGAAATCTTCTAACACACGGGTGACCTGAAAATTATTTAGCATATACAGAGATACCAGCAGGCACCTAGGAAGCACCACCCAAGACCCCAGACCCTACCCTCTCCCCTGGGCCGCAAATAAATTCTTTCTGGCCGCAATTTATGGCCAGAGCAGTGTGGAATTGATTCGTATTTGTTCTGTGGCTTTATCTCCAGTAAACTAGACCCTTGGCATATGCAAAATTGGCTGATTTCACCTAGGGTAAAATCTGGGATCATTTTCTTGTGTTGGTGCATTGTTTTACGACTTGTTTTAACATGGATTTTAGTATTTGATAATTCGTTTCCGTCGTGTGGCGTTTGAACGTCAACGATTAGGGTTATCGGTTGTGTTTGCATGCGAGGCTATAGGTTTTTACCTATGAGCGTAGCATGTGCCGTTTTGGGTTTTTCCGATTGGATTTTAATACGCATTGCGATTGGATTATATGTGTAGGTACCCATCGTGATGTCGAGATGTTGAAGATGAAGATGGAGACATCGGCACACAAGAAGCAAGGTGAGTAGATATATATCTACGGGGAAATTCGGGTGGATGGCGTATAGCCCCCCACAGTTCGTAGTATAGTTATGATATATATATATTGATATTGATATATATGTGGTGTATGATACGTGGATGATTATCGTGTTCATGGTTAGTTTGGTGTTGTTAGAAGTGAACTAGCATAGCTTCTTAGTTGCGAAACCTAGAATAGGTTTACACCCACACGCACACACCTGCATTCATTTTATTACCTGTGCGTATATGGTGATATGTATACACACACACACACACACACACATGGGTATGGGATTATGTATATATATATATATATACACGTATACATATACATGGATTATGAGGATAGTATTTAGGATTAGAGATGAGTCGATGAGATTGGGCTAGACGCCGTGAGATCGGTGATGTGATATGGTTCGTATTTGAGATACGACGTGATGTTTTAGCGGGTCTTTTCGGCGTGATGTTTTCAGACAAACGCATGCATATACATATATGGTATCAGTATGGTACTAGACGTAGATCAGTACCCCCGATCATGATATTTGATAAAGAGGATACCAGATGAATAATGTGATTGATATGACATTGACCCGTACCCAGATTTGGGATGCTGTATGACGGATTTACCGTACGAGCTATATTGATGATAGATCCACACTCTTGACTCGAGGATGTCATATTGTATTAAGGTATCGTATGGGATACTATTAAGGCGGGATCACCGACTAGTATTTATATATATGTATAGACTCAGATGTTAGGCGGTTTCCTCACCTTTCGATCAGCCTGTTAGTTTAGCCCGGTAGTTTACTTCTAAATGATGGATTAGACCTGAGTCATACCTATTTCAAAACTAATGAATAGTGAGTATTTTAAAGACAGGCCAAGGGATTCTACGGATATTTCAAAGGACATATCTTTTCTTAAAACACCGTAGCCCTTATTTTCAAAGCACCACGATTCATATTATTTCAAATGGTAAAACTGTACGGCTCATACTTATATAAATGCAGATCAGTTATCATTGTGTTTATTGTTCAGCTCCCGCATATCCTTGCTATTCGCATCGCATCGCATGCTTATATTGTGTTTTCATATGCAATTATTGAGATCATGCTGTCAGGACACCAGCACCATTACCGATGATGCGTATGTTCCACATACACTTACTTGCCGGCTCACGCACATCATCATCGGTAATTGCCATGTCACGAACACTTTAGAGAATATTACTCATTGACATATCTTGTTAACTGATAGTTCGACATGGTATTAGCGTACTCGTCTTTATATGCTAGTTTAGGCATTGCTGTTATTACTTGCTACTGCATGCATATTATCATTCACTGTTATGCAGTATTATGGAGTTTTATGCCGATATTCACTGTTTACTTGCTATTGATGATTGGATTTCGGATTTTCATGAGATTTCCTGGATTTGGGAGAAAACCGCAAGAATATATATAAACTTCTCTCTCTCTCCCTCTTTAAAATGAAAAGTGCGGTTTTCTCGTGATGTATGAGTCGTCCACCAAGATGTTTTCTTGGTTATGAGATAGATTTCGAGCCTCGATTCGAGGAGTTGGATGAACCGTCTGCGGGTACGTGGTGGACCCGGTAAGGTATCCCGGGGCAAGAAGCTCGAGGTGTAGACGATGAGCCCGGCAGGGGCAGACTTCCTACCGGTGATTTTACCTGGCGCGGCGGATATCCGGAGGATACCGTTCGTGGTCGTATGATTGATGATATGGGCCGATCCGGACTGACGGAGCCCGAGGTATTGAGATATTGAGATTTGAGACACTGAGATATTGAGATTTGATGATACAGGCCAGTCCGGATAGCCGGAGCCTGAGGTATTGAGATACTGAGATTTATGTTTTGTGTCGATACTGGACACTGTTTTATCTGTCGATTTCATTGATGATACGCGATTTATATACCTACAGAAATCTCATTAAAATAAAGAAAACAATTGACTCATTCATGATGTATTCTGTTTCACTTGTAATGCCTTCATACATCATATATCTGATATGTTGCTATCTGTGGTACTGATACGAGCATGTAGTATTACACTTATACATAGATGCACCAGGATATTTATTTGAGGATATTACTTGATATGACCTAGGATAGCGTCATGCATGTGATTTCTACTCGTAGATGTTTTCTACTCACGAGTTGGCAACTCACCCCCGTTGTGCCACAGTTTCTTGCAGGTTTTGCCGCACAGGTTTCGTTGCGGTTTGCTGGCACACTGTCCCTTCCGGGTGATTGCTTTGGTGGGTAGGTTCACTTGTATCGTGACAGCCATTGTACTTTATTACATTCAGTTGTATCTAGTAAACTCCATCAACCAGACATGTATATTTTATTGACTTAGAGACCAGTGTATATTCTTTCGACCTTAGAGTCGCGCGTTGTATTATTATAGATTTCATGTTGTATAGAGTTTTCCTTTCAGTTTTGATCCTCGCCCTTCGGCGTTGTATATTATATTGCTTGCGTGGTTGTGGCCGTCGATTGACGAAGAGCTAGCTCCCGCTTGGGGATGCCTTTTATCATTTATGTATATATTTATCATGTTGTACCCCGTTTGGGGCCAGTATTTACAAAGGAAACTCTGCCGAAATTTTCAGAACAGACTTGTGATTTTAAAAAAATGCATATTTCGGCTTATGTTGCTAAACTACTTGATTTAAATTGGTTTTTCCTTCACTCTACTTCTTTACTTGGTTTTGATTCCTGGGTTTTGGCTTACTTAGATTACGTATGCCTCGAGACGTTTCGTAATTTATGAGCCGGTCATGTTCCGTACTTTTCGGGTCGTGACAAAGTTGGTATCAGAGTGTTAGGTTTTACCTTCGGAGTGTAGGATGACCCTTGGTTGATGGAGTAGGTAGCTTGAGTAGAGTGACGTACCGTACGTATATTCCGTGGCATACTTATGATACGATACTCCGCTTAAGAAGCCTTAGGATGTACATGTCCTTGCATAGTATTATATTCATTCCTATGATCTAGCTTCATCGGTACCAGTTATGGTTTTGTTACCACGGTTGTATGGACACAGAGAGCTACGGCTAGAGTTGCGGTCAGCATGAGATCGTCACGGACGAGGACTGACCAGGGCGTGATTCTAGGGACATACGATTGCATAGACGTATCTTTTATTTGCGTTTTTGCGCCATTAGCATTGATGGATCACTGTTATGAGATTTCTCGGACGTGCAGATTTGCACCAGAGGATTGAGCCACTGATAGAGGCCAGCCAGAATATGATGACCATTGATGTATCGCTTATTCATGATGATTAAGGCACTGTTTAGCATGCAGATGAATGAGCCAGTTGCTGCTGCGAACGACGAGATATTGCCGCAGATGTTGGAGCTATTGCAGTACGAGTTGTACTTAGAGATATGATAGAAGGTCGCTAGTCACCCGAGGATGAATGACTAGGACATGTGGTTCGTTCGCTTACCCCGATGCGAGGTCATCCGATTGATTGATTCCAGCTTGAGGAGACTTCACACGGATACGTTGGGAGTCGATGGAGAGGATCGAATGTCAGAAACCCATTATTCCAAGTTTAAAGTGTTCGGAAAGACATGCAAGCAATTCTATGGACCCTCTAGAAGAATGAAACCCTAACTCGACATAATGACCGTGTGAAATCCTTTGAACCTTAGTGTTTTGCGGCAGTTCCGCTGTGCCATTAGTGAGGCTTGGGTTTGCCCTTCTATGGCTGGTCCACCGATGCTGTGGTATGTACTCGATACTATTAAACCGTACCCAAGATGTTGAGTTCTTGGGGGATTATGAGGTTTTGACGAATCGATCGAATGGTTCGACTTCATTCAGATGCTATGTGGTGAGATGCATTTCTTGGGAGACTCCAGATACGAGTATAGCCATTGGAGCGCAGTCCATGCAGCCACGATGAGATAAGTCCGAAGCAGTCGACAGTAGAGAAAGGTGGAGTAAGAAGTTCGTACGAGATCTTAATGAGATAACGTTCCACTCTGCCGACATTAGAGATGTGATACGCATGCGGAGGCGTTGTATATGGATATATCTTCCAGAAGGAGTCGCAATGAGTATGCAGCCGTTCCGGAACAAGAAACAGATTTAGTGAAGGGTGATAACTTTCGGGCAGTTCGACAGAAACGAGGTTTGGGAGAGACCTCGACAGGACCTTTCTGGAATAAATTACAAGAAGACTTGGACCCAGGAGTGGTCATGTTACGCACACCAGCAGGCCAAAGTTCGGCATCGTCGACGAGACATGTTACGAGTGACCTTGACAGTTGGCCAGAGATTCCTAGAGGATGTGCTTGAGCGGGACTATTCCGCCATACTTGATTTTGGTATTTTAGGCGATGAGTTTTGATGATTGAGTTTTGATGATTTAGTTTCATGATATTTATTTCGTGCACCATGGTTGCACCTACTGGGTATTTATAGTTGGTGCACAGTTATTGCACTTGATATCGTTTTCGTGCCTTGGTTGCACATGTTTATGATTTCATGGGTTTCATATAGTTGAGTTGATTTTGTGCATATGTACGCACACGATTTGGTTTTTTCACTCGGTATAGTTCATATATGCTTGCAGTGCATTGATAAGTATTTGTGCACCGCAGTTGCACTGGACTACGATTTGATATCATTTGAGATATGGATTTTGATTGTGATGCACGATATTTGTTTTGTGCACTTTGTGCACTTGATTGGATTTTTGCGAATGGTCGGCGCCTGATATAGGATTTCATGATTTCGTGCATGTTGGATGCACATGGTTTAGATTTTTATTCGTTCGTGATGGATGCACCTGATTTGAACTTTCGCGCATGTTATGAGATGCGATTTTGGTGCACACCAGATGCACTAAATCGGGATTCCTTGTGCATATCAGATGCACCTGATTTTGCTGTCAGGCACACCGTTGCCTTTGACAGGTGTTTCGTGCACACCCGTTGCACTTAGATTTTGTTCTCTGCACATGTATGACACATTCATGGATTTTGATTTCCGTGCGCACCAGACGCACGCGGTGTTCTTATGCACCTTTTGGGATTGATTTCTTATGGAGCAATACGTTTTTATGATATTTATTATTGTTTTCGTACTGAGCAGGACTAGTCAGAGGACAGTACCTGGATGTATTTTGCATGCATTGATAGTTATCGAAGGGATTTCCAAAAAGAGAGCTATAGTCTCAGTATTTACCTACGTGTCTGAGATGACACGAAACGTTTAAAACAAGGAAACCCTTCTAAATTGTTTTCAAAACGGCGGTACGTGCATGTAAACAAAGGATATATATATAGAGTTATTTTCTTACTAGAGACGTCCGCCACTGTGCAGTGTTATGCGCATCGCACAGCGACTTAACACGGTTTGGAATGCATTTCCTTCAGGTGTTTATATGTATAGTGTTGATATATATCATATTGGTTTTCGTATTAGATTTAGACATTGATGTCTTCCCCATGACTCCGATGATTGCGGGATGCTTGACGGAGTTTTATTTTTGAGTTATCTGCTCATTGTTCATGCACATGCATTGCACTATGATGCGTTTTATGTATTGATGATTTCGGAGCCCCGACGACTTGGACTTTTTACTGAAATGTTTTAGTATTGAGGGGTTTAAATTTAAATTCGGGGACCGAATTTCTTTAAGGAGGGAAGATTGTAACATTTCAAAAAAAAAAAAAAATTATTTTGGGAATTTTTGTAATTAAATAATAAAATATTGAATATTTTAATGAGGCGGTATAATTAAATACCGATAAATTGGGAAAAATTTGGAAAATTATGGAAATTACTAAAAAGAGGGTGCTTTATGTGATTTATGCAAATTATGAAATTTTACGATTTATTATAAACTAAGTTTGTGCTAATCGCGATTAAAAATCGCTAATCGGGCTTTAAGCGTGTTTTGTGTACATGACACGCACATGTCATTTTAACACTTGTTACATTTTTTTCCTACATGATTTTTGAGTGTATGGTTATTTTTTATGGGTTTACTATTGCAAAGAGAAGAAAAGAAAAGAAAACAAAAGAAAAGAAAAATGAATGATAGAATAATAAGGTATGGGCAAGTGAGAAAAAGTGAGGGGTCAAGAGAGAGCCATGCCCACTTGTTCCCTTCTTCTTCCTTCATCATTTTCTCCCCCCATTTCCTCATGTACTGCTGCCCTCATCTCCCCCTCCACAAATCACCTAACTTCATCTCCAAAACAAACCCAAAACCCCACTCCCACTTCACAAAAAATGTGCACAAGCTCTCAAGCTACCCTTTGGACCAAGAAAGTTCGAGCTTTGGCGCTGTAGAGGATTCATGAGTGCAAAATGAGGTAACCATTCCATCATTAGTGTAGAATTTCCATTTCTTTAGCATCCATGTTAAATTAGAATCGATATTGTGTGGTTTTGGGAACTTTGAAAACTTTAAGTTGAGGATTAGTGTTTGAGTTGAACCCAAAGGTGAAATTAAGGTTAGTAGAGGCTATACAACCCCTGTGGTGATTGATTGGAGACCTAAACCAGAGACTAGAACCCATTTTATCAAACTTAGAAACCCGATATCGGAAGAATTGTAGATTTTGTGAGTGTATATTGAAATCTGCTAACACCCGGGTGACCTAAAAATTATTTAGCATATACAGAGATACCAGCAGGCACCTAGGAAGCACCACCGAAGATCCCAGCCCCTACCCTCTCCCCTCGGCCGCAAATAAATTCTTTCTGGCCGTAATTTGCAGCCAGAGCAGTGTGGAATTGATTCATATTTGTTCTGTGGCTTTATCTCCAGTAAACTAGACCCTTGGCATATGCGAAATTGGCTGATTTGACCTAGGGTAAAATCTGGGATCTTTTTCTTGTGTTGGCGCATTGTTTTACGACTTGTTTTAACATGGATTTTGGTATTTGATAATTCATTTCCGTCGTGTGGCGTTTGAACGTCAACGAATAGGGTTATTGATCGTGTTTGCATGCGAGGCTATAGGTTTTTACCTATGAGCGTAGTGTGTGCCGTTTTGGGTTTATCCGATTGGATTTTAATACGCATTGTGATTGGATTATATGTGTAGGTACCCCACGTGATGTCGAGATGTTGAAGATGAAGATGGCGATATCGGCATCGGCACACAAGAAGCAAGGTGAGTAGATATATATCTACGGGGGAAGTCGGGTGGATGGCGTATAGCACCCCCGCAGTTCGTTGTATAGTTATGATATATATATGTATATATATGTGGTTTATGATACGTGGATGGTTTTCAGGATATGATTATGTGTTCATGGTTAGTTTGGTGTTGTTAGAAGTGAACTAGCATAGCTTCTTAGTCGCGAAACCTAGAATAGGTTTACACCCACACGCACACACCTGCATTCATTTTATTACCTGTGCGTATATGGGGATATGTATATATACACACACACATGGGTATGGGACTATGTATATATATATACATATATATATATATATATATATACGTATACATATACATGGATTATGAGGATAGTATTTAGGATTAGAGATGAGTCGATGAGATTGGGCTAGAGGCCGTGAGATCGGTGATGTGATATGGTTCGTATTTGAGATACGACGTGATGTTTTAGCGGGTCTTTTCGGCGTGATGTTTTCAGACAAACGCATGCATATACATATATGGTATCAGTATGGTACTAGACGTAGATCAGTACCCCCGATCATGATATTTGATAAAGAGGATACCAGATGAATAATGTGATTGATATGACATTGACCCGTACCCAGATTTGGGATGCCGTATGACGGATTTACCGTACGAGCTATATTGATGATAGATCCACACTCTTGACTCGAGGATGTCATATTGTATTAAGGTATCGTATGGGATACTATTAAGGCGGGATCACCGACTAGTATTTATATATATGTATAGACTCAGATGTTAGGCGGTTTCCTCACCTTTCGATCAGCCTGTTAGTTTAGCCCGGTAGTTTACTTCTAAATGATGGATTAGACCTGAGTCATACCTATTTCAAAACTAATGAATAGTGAGTATTTTAAAGACAGGCCAAGGGATTCTACGGATATTTCAAAGGACATATCTTTTCTTAAAACACCGTAGCCCTTATTTTCAAAGCACCACGATTCATATTATTTCAAATGGTAAAACTGTACGGCTCATACTTATATAAATGCAGATCAGTTATCATTGTGTTTATTGTTCAGCTCCCGCATATCCTTGCTATTCGCATCGCATCGCATGCTTATATTGTGTTTTCATATGCAATTATTGAGATCATGCTGTCAGGACACCAGCACCATTACCGATGATGCGTATGTTCCACATACACTTACTTGCCGGCTCACGCACATCATCATCGGTAATTGCCATGTCACGAACACTTTAGAGAATATTACTCATTGACATATCTTGTTAACTGATAGTTCGACATGGTATTAGCGTACTCGTCTTTATATGCTAGTTTAGGCATTGCTGTTATTACTTGCTACTGCATGCATATTATCATTCACTGTTATGCAGTATTATGGAGTTTTATGCCGATATTCACTGTTTACTTGCTATTGATGATTGGATTTCGGATTTTCATGAGATTTCCTGGATTTGGGAGAAAACCGCAAGAATATATATAAACTTTTCTCTATCTCTCTTTCTCTCTCTCTCTCTTTAAAATGAAAAGTGCGGTTTTCTCGTGATGTATGAGTCGTCCACCATGATATTTTCTCGGTTATGAGATGGATTTAGAGACCCGATTCGAGGAGTTGGATGAACCGTCTGCGGGTACATGGTGGACCCGGTAAGGTACCCCGGGGCAAGAAGCTCGAGGTGTAGACGATGAGCCCGGCAGGGGCAGACTTCCTACCGGTGATTTTACCTGGCGTGACGGATATCCGGAGGATACCGTTCGTGGTCGTATGATTGATGATATGGGCCGATCCGGACTGACGGAGCCCGAGGTATTGAGATATTGAGATTTGAGACACTGAGATATTGAGATTTGATGATACAGGCCAGTCCGGATAGCCGGAGCCTGAGGTATTGAGATACTGAGATTTATGTTTTGTGTCGATGCTGGACACTGTTTTATCTATCGATTTCATTGATGCTACGCGATTTATATACCTACAGAAATCTCATTAAAATAAAGAAAACAGTCGTCTCATTCATGATGTATTCCGTTTCACTTGTAATGAATTCATACATCATATATCTGATAGGTTGCTATCTGAGGTACTGATACGAGCATGTAGTATTACACTTATACATAGATGGACCAGGATATTTATTTAAGGATATTACTTGATATGACCTAGGATAGCATCATGCATGCGATTTCTACTCGTAGATGTTTTCTACTCACGAGTTGGCAACTCACCCCCGTTGTGCCATAGTTTCTTGCAGGTCTTGCCGCACAGGTTTCGTTGCGGTTTTTCTAGCACGCTGTCCCTTCCGGGTGATTGCTTTAGTAGGTGGGTTCACTTGTATCGTGACCGCCATTGTCCTTTATTACATTAAGTTGTATCTAGTAAACTCCATCAACCAAACCTGTATATTGTTGGAGATAGTGCCCTCAAAGTCAATTATTGGATCGCAGGTACGTGATTGCAATGTTTGAGGCAGGACCTATACCGATATGACAGTCTTGCTCGAGATGATAGTATGCTATCTGGTTTGTCTTTATCATCGTATACATGCTTTAGTTTGCTATTGCATGTTGATAGAGCCCATAGGATTCTTGCTTGACTGCCAGCAGTATGATGGCGATCATATACTTGGGAGCTGGGGTCTGTAAGCACATCCTTAAAGAGTCCCTAGTCGTGGGAGTTTCGAGACAGTGCATCGATACTCCAGAGTAGACTAGTGTATACAGTCGAGACCCTGACGAGGGGCGGTGGCCGGTCTCACAAGCCACTGGTGTCAGTTGGATCACCTAAGATGTATACAGGTGCTCATTGGGTTATGAGTACACCGGACAGGACTCGCCGGGAACATGCTAGTTGGTATTATACATATCGTCAGATAGCAGTTCCCTGGTGACATGTGTATAGGTTAGTTTGTCGACCTGAGATCGTCATTTGTCTCTTGTGAGTTCCCACTGTGCTTTGATTTCTACCCTACCATGGCTCAAAGAAGTCGTGCAAACAAGTATTTTTTGGGTACAGTCCCGAGCCACATGGAGGCGGTGAGCGGATCGTCGGGGATTCGTCTCTCCCGGTATTGGGGGTTGATGTCGCACAGTGCACGGGTGGCCATCACTAGAAATCCTCGGCCAAGGTAGTGGAGAATTACTGATTCGGATCAGTAGTTTCTCAGATGGTGATGGGCTTCATGCCGACACGATTTATCGTGTTATTAGGGGTCTGACTTTATCCACCCCCTTAGACTCGATATGCGATATTCTTTAGACGAACGGATCGGACTGTACAGATATTGTTACTGTGAGGCTCAGTAGGGTTTATGGATGAGTTCGCTCGTCAGCTTCCCTTCCAATCAATACATAGGCAACCGTTACGTACAGCTTGTACCTCTGACGAGCTAGTGGTTATACCCAGTGCCAGTGTATTGATTAGTCATTAGAGTTCCCCACAGACCATTTCCCAGTTCGGGCGAAACGTTGTAGAGGCCATATGGTTTTATGACAGGGTTCGGAAAATGCACGTGCGTTTTCGCACGTGTCATTTTTCGGGCAGATAATACTGGTAGGTTTTGGTTTAAGCCGGATCCCAGTATTATACTGTGTAGATATAATTTCTTTGTCTCAGTTGCGTTTGTATTCGGTTGTAATACAAATGCGGGTATGTTTATACTGTTACGGGGTTATCCTGAAATTCGTTTCGGGATCGCTTTTGGAAGTTGCCAGTTTCCAGTTTTCTATCGCCCGTCTTTAATGTTCGGTTAAAGACGGATTTATCTTTTCTTGAGATGAGTGTGGAAGCTTCTAAATGATGACTAGGATGATGAAGTGGCTAGTGAGTCATTAGTTCATTAATTGTGCATTTAATGGATGATGACTAGGTTACATGATTCATTTGTGTGCAATTAATGTTTGCGCTAGGTGTTTAAATGACTCATCCTCTTCATTATTGTTATGGTGACCCTCCCCTCTCCTACACTCACCCCCTTGCTCCTTATAGTGGCTGGCCCCCTCTTGGTGATAGATGGTGGTTGTTCATTTGGAAAAAAAATTAGGAATTTGTTTCATGGAAATTTCATATGCCTATTTCTCATTTCCCCGATTCAAAAGGCAACTTCATTAACCGTTCGTCCATAGCCTTGGACGTAACGAGACAAAGTGTTCTACTCATTCTCTACATCAATCTTGGTCATCTCTTTTAGCAAACTTGATGATCGAGTTGCCTCGGTTCAGAGGCGGGAGCCCGTTTAAAGATCCGTCGACGTGGTGCCACCTGGACGAGAAGACTGGAGATTCAGGAGATCGGAGCAGCCGCAACAAAGCGTGGGATGATGGTTGAAGACCGAAGGACTCAGATCGTTCGGTATAACATTTCTACCCACTTTATAGTTTGTTAGTTTAGCTTTAATGGCAGATCCGGGTTATAGTACACGATAGCGCCAGTTGTAAAAAGTTTTTGTTCCGCATTGGCGTCTGTTAGACGGCCGGGGCGCTACCGTGGACTTACATATATTTTATTGACTTAGAGACCAGTGTATATTTTTTCGATCTTAAGTCGCGCGTTGTATTATTATGGATTTCATGTTGTTTAGAGTTTTCTTTTCAGTTTTGATCCTCGCCCTTCGGCGTTGTATATTATATTGCTTGCGTGGTTGTGGCCGTCGATTGACGAAGAGCTAGCTCCCGCTTGGGGATGCCTTTTATCATTCATGTATATATTTATCATGTTGTACCTCGTTCGGGTCCAGTATTTACAGAGGAAACTCTGCCAAAATTTTCAGAAAAAAATTGTGATTTTAAAAAAAATGCATATTTCAGCTTATGTCGCTAAACTACTTGATTTAAATTGGTTTTTCCTTCACTCTATTGCTTTACTTGGTTTTGATTCCTGGGTTTTGGCTTACTTAGATTACGTACGCCTCGAGACATTTCGTAATTTAAGTGCCGGTCATGTTCCGTACTTTTCGGGTCGTGACAGGGGCGAAGCAATTGCACCCTATTAGATATGGTGTGCTCTATGATGGGTATTACTGAGTTGCCTATTTCCTTTTGGGGATATGCACTTGAGAAGCTGCATACCTATTGAATTAGGCTCTAACCAAATCAGGTGCCTACCACTCCATATGAGATATGGTATGGGAAGAGCCCATGTCTTAAGTAAGTTAATATTTGGGTTGTCCGGCCTATGTTTAAAAGCAATATCCGGACAAGCTCGAGGCAAGGTCAGTTCTGTGAAAGTTTATTGGATATTCCAAGCATTCACAAGGGAATATCTTCTACCACACCGAGGAACAAAAGGTGTTTTATTTCTCGGCATGCCACCTTTTTAGAAAAGGAATTTGTTTTGGACATAAATTTGTGGTCATGAGGTAGAACTGGAAGGAGTTCCATCTATACAAACTACAACTGACGATTTGGTAGAATCGGAGGATTCAATAGCTCCCGACGAACCTCAGCCTCTCCGCCGATCTGGTAGGGTTCCTCATCCTCCTGAGAGATACTTCGGTTTTCTCAATGACAGTGGGAGTGAGGATTGCATTATGAGATGATGACCCAACTAGTTTCGCGCAGGCCATCAAGAGTGGAGACTCTGTAAGAATGGCTGGATGCTAAGCGATCTGAGATGGAATCCATATACACCAACAAAGTATGGACTTTGGTTGCTTTATCTGAAGGGTTAAATCCCCATCAGGAGCAAGTATACCTTGAGAAGATTACTTGGTGTACATGGAAAGGTTGAGACTTTCAAAGCTAGACTAGTTGTAAAAGGTTTTCGTTATTGACCAGGTGTGGATTATGATAAAACCTTTTCTCCTGAAGCTATGCTTAAGTCCATCCGGATCCTACTTGCCATTGCTACATACCATGACTACGATATCCGGTGGTTGGGTGTTATGATTGCTTTTCTAAATATTGATTTAGAAGAGAGCGTCTATAAGTACACAGCCAGAGTGCTTCGTAGATAGTGGGAGAACCGGAAACGTGTGCAAGTTTCTTTACGAGTTAAAGCAGGCATCGCGGAGTTGGAACATCTGTTTTGATGTGGTAGTCAAAGAGTTTGACTTCATCAAAATGGTAGATGAAAAGGTAGTTGAGAGTAAGGTGGTCTTCCTCGTATTGTACGTGGATAACATACTCTTGATAGGAAAGGATTTTCCTATGCTACGCTCGGTCAATCTCCTCTTATCACAAGGATTCTCCATATAGGATCAAGGTGATACCTCCTAAATCCTGGGTTTGGGATCTATGAGATAGATCCAAGTGGATGTTAGGATTCTCACTAGGTGTAGTGAGATAGTATCAATCGATCCTGGGGAGAATCACTGGATAACTTCCGCGGTGGTAAGGTCGACTGAATGTCAGTCACAGGCATTGTCTTTACCCTCAGTGGAGGGACGGTATGTTGGAAGAGTTCCAAGCTAGATACCGTGGCAAACTAGACGATAAAGGCCGGACACATCGCTACCTAAGATGCTACCAAAGAGGAAGTCTGGGTGTATATTAGTTCATGAGATGAACTTCGTTCCTACCATTGTGTGACAATGGAGTTGTGGCTTAGACCTAGGAATCCCCGTCCCATCAGTGACCCAGACATATTCTAAGGCAGTATCACCTGATCATGGAGATGGATGATCTCCAAGGGATCGAGATTAGGAGAGTAGACTCAAAGGAAAACACGGCGGATCCACCCACAAAGGCCTTTTCCTAGAGAGAGACTTTTATGGGATGGTTGAGTTTGAGATACTTCAACCACTGCTATATGATGGCCCTAGTGTAAGTGGGAGATTGTTAGTTATATGTATGCCCTAGAGGCCATTACTTTACATGAGATGTATATTGTAGTGGATGCTTGGACATATATAAGGAGGACTTTATTGCTCGTCATGATAATATGCTACCTGGTTACTCTTTATCTTAACATGTACACTGATTGTCTCTCTGTTACATGTTGGTAAAGCCCTTAGGATGTGTACTTGACTACCTAGATTATGATGCAGATCATACTAGTGGGACAAAGGTAGTCAGTAAGTACATCCTTTAATGTCCCTAGTCGTGGGTGTATCGAGACGGGGCATCGATATACCAGAGTAGACTAGCGTATAGCTTCTCGACCCATGTAGATCGGCGATGGATGATCCTATATCCATTGGTGTTTGACATCAGAGATGATATAGGGTGCTCAGTGGAGACTGGGTATACTAGACGGACTCGCCGAGAACTCCCAGATAGTATTATACCTCACGTCAGATGGCAGTTCTCTGGTGACACTGGTACAGGTTAGTCTGTCGACCCGAGATTGTCATAGAGTCTTGTGTGATTCCCAATGTGCTTTGATTTCCACCTTACCACGTTCATGAGAACGTGAAAAACGGTGGTTTTTGGGTACAGTCCCGAGTCACATGGAGGCAATGAGCGATAGGAGGGGATTCGTCTCACCCGGTATTGGGGGTTGATGTTGCGCTATGCTCAATTGGCCATAACAGGAAAGTCCCTGGCCAGGGCTGTTTCAGAGATTTACTGTTAAGTGTTACCAGTAGTTTCTCAACCCGTTATGAGCCTCACATCGGCACGACTTATCGAGTTACTAGGGTCTGACGTTTACCATCCCTAGACGAGATATGCGACATATCAGACGAAGTGACCGGACTGTACGGTAAGTGTTACTAATTGGATTCGCAGGTGTATGAGCAGGCTTTCTTATTGATCTTCTGATCACTCAATACCCGGGTGGCCGTTACGTTTAGCACGCCTCTTGCGGCTTGTGGGTGTTTGATATGATCATCACCTATTGCCGGCGTATTGACGAGTCTTTAGAGTCATACACAGAGGTTTCCTGGTTCATGTGAAACATAGTAGGAGCACATATGTGATATGTGTGGGACCGAGATTAATGCGCGTATGTGATACCGCATTCTATTCTCGCGATTTGTGACATCGGTCGGTTATATGAGATATAGCCGGATTATCGGATCAAGTGTTGATTCGATAAGTTGTTGCATTTGACATTAGTCGATTATATGTGATATAGCCGGATTATTAAATCAAGTGCTGATTTAATAATTTAATGTATAATTGTATATTAGATATACTAGATTACATTAACTAATGTTAGCTAACTTATGATTTCTTTTCTCACTTGTGTGCATTAGTGTATATGTGATATATATTAATGTACAACTTTTGTGTCATGCTAGATGCCACATGTGACATGGGTGTATGAGACTTGAACCATGCTTAATAATGTGTTGGGTTTATATTTATCTAAGTTAATCAAAATTAGTGGGATTAATTCACATGGTTGAAGCTTGTAAAAGCTTGTGGAACCATTGACCAAGTCCACTAAATTTGTTTTACCTGTAGATATTTATTAACCTAAACATTATTAACTAGCCATGGTTTATTCTCTACATGGGTTAGTGTATGACACTAACTCACCCATGGTTCACATTCTCACCTCATGAGTTCATTCTCTCCTCACTTCTTCTTCTTCCGCTTCATGAGAGAAAAGTCTTACTAGCTTTTTCTATGGTGAGAAAAATAAATCTAAAGAGAGCCCACTTCCTACTTCATCATCCTACACATTTACTTGGGTAGTTTAGGGTGTTTGCTTCACTAATTTCATAATTAGTGAAGAGGTAGCATGAGCTTGAGTCTCCTCGACGTAGATTATCTTCGGCCTCGAAGACTTCGAGCAAGCTTGTTCATTTCTCCGGAAGAACCCATACTAGAGTTCGGGAGATCGATACTCGCAGCGAAGGGACTACTACACAGAACTTTAGAAGTGAAGGACCGGTCTACAAAGGTTGTATTCCTCATTCACTTGGTGTAATGGTAGATTACATGTTCACTTTCGTCTATTTACTCTAGCTAGATCCTAGGTTAGGGTTCATTAGCACCTTAGAATTTTTAAATATTGCGTGGTTGTTGCTGTGAAAACCTAGTAGGGTGCTAAGGAATCCTAACAGCAACATGTCACATATATGAAGTACGAATGTATTAAGAATAAAAGTAAAATACATCTCGTACGAGAAAACTGTTTTTTTTTTTATCTCAGTGAGATTTCTGTATAAAACCGAAGTATCATCAATGAAATCAACAGCGAATCCGTGTCAAGTATCGACACAAAACATATATCCTAATATCTCAATATCTCGGGCTCCGGCAATCCGGACTAGGCCGTATCATCAAATCTCAATATCTCGGGCTCCGCATGATCAGGATCGGCCCATAACTCCGAACGGTATTCTCTGGATATCTATCGAGTCCCATACAATCACCGGTCGGCAGTGCTCCTCTGCCGGGCTCAACGCCTTCTCAATACGTCCATCTTGCCCCGGGGTACCGCACTGGGTCCATCATGCACCCGAAGACGGTCCCTCTCCCTACCTCGAATCGGGTGTATGATACCACTCGAGAACCGAGAAAACTCATGGTGGACATCACAACTATCATATCACGAGAAAACCGCAATTTCTATCTTTAGAAATGATAATCAGTTTATAAATCCTTGCGGTTTCTCCAAATCCAGAAATCTCATGGAAAATCCGAATCTCAAACTCCAGAGTAAATAAACAGTGAATTACCGGCATAAATCCCCATAATATTGCATATCAGCATGAACATATAAATGCATGAAGTATCTCAGTAATAAATGCAATGTCTAAACTAGCATACGAAAGCAAGCATACTAGTACTATGTCGAAACTACCAGTTAGCAATTTATACCAATGAAGTAGTGTTTCCTAATGTGTACGTGACATGAAAATTACCGATGATGATGTGTGTGAGCCGGCAAGCAAGTGTACGTGGAGTATACGCATCATCGGTAATGGTGCTGGTGTCCTAACAATAGGGTTCATAATGACTGAAGAAAACGCAGGTATAAACATGCAATGCGATATGAACAACATGAATTAAACGAAGAATGAATAGTAATCGAAACAATGAAGAATATACACTTTTATATATAAGTCATACAGTTTTGGCATTTGAAATAGCACGAATCGTGGTGTTTTGAAAACAGGGGATACGGTGTTTTTAAGAAAAGGTACGTCCTTTGAAATATCCGTAGTATCCCTTGGCCTGTCTTTAAAATACACACGATTCATTAGTTTGAAAATAAGTATGACTCGAGCCCAGTCTAACATCTACCAAATAAACTACAGGACGAAGCTAAGAGACTAAACGAAAGGGGTAAGGAAAACCACCTAAGTCCGAGTCGATATATCTAGTAGTTGGTGATCCAGCCTCAATAGCGTCATGTACGATAAAATATATAGTACGAAATCCTTGAGTCACGAGTGCGGATCAATCATCATATTTATACTTTGTACGGTAAAATCCATCGTACGGCATCCTAAAATCGGGGTACGGGTCAAATATCACATTTACCCTATTATTCATCTGGTATCATTATCATCATATCGTGCATTAGAGTACTGTTCTAAGTCTAGAACATACTAATATCATCAAACATCTATACGCGTGTGAATACAACACATCGCTGTTTCCCCTAATCAGAGAGCAAAGCTCTATTCAAAATTTGAAATTTGAAATGAGGCAGCGCCTCATAAGAGCGTTGGCGCCAAGAGCGCCAGCGCTAAGAGTCAAAAACTCTGAGGCAGCGCTCACGTGCAAGGCACGAGAGCGCCAGCGCTAAAAACTCTGAGGCTTGCACGAGAGCGCCAGCGCTAAAAACTCTGAGGCAGCGCCTCACGTATAAAACACGAGAGCGCTAGCGCCAAGAGTCAAAGACTCTGAGACAGCGCCTCACGTGCAAAGCACGAGAGCGCCAGTGATAGAACTAATTGTTCTCCACCATTGGATCAAAGATCCAACAGAGATTATAAAATCATCAAGTTACAGAATTAAATTAAGTTGAGGAAATACTCCTCAAATCTTTCCAAACAAGAAAGATGGTGCTCTGTAAATCAGAGCACCGTTGGATCAAAGATCCAATGGTGATTAAAAATCACCAAGATACAGAGAAATCTCTGTATGGGAAAATATTTTCACAATCTTGTTAATAACAAGAGGAAAATCTTCTGTAAAACAGAAGATCTAGGATCAAAGATCCAACGGTGGGAAACATCCCCAAATCAATCAAGGATCTCTCAATCAGAGATTTTCTTAACTGATTCAACAAATCAGCCTCCCCTATATAAAGGACCCAAGACTTCAAGTCTTGCAGGGAAGAACCCCCCCCATAAACTTCAAATAAAACAAAAGAGAGAAACCTCCCTATAAGTTTCAAGTTCTCAGAAAATAAAAAGAGAAGAGCTAGCTCTAAGAAGAAGAACCCTCTCCAAGGTAGATAAAAAGAAGAGAGATCATAACATCTCCTCCATATTTGAGAGTTTAACTCTCATATCAGAAGAACTTAGTGTTTTTTTTCTAGATCACAGATTTATAAGAACAAGTCTTTCACAAAAACAGAAGAGATCAAAGCATCTCTTCATAAAAAGAAGAACTTAGTTCTTAGATTCATGAGACAAAGTCTCTCTTCATAAAAAGAAGAACTTAGTTCTTACATCCATGAGACAAAGTTTCCCATAAAGAAAAACAAAAGAGATTATAGTATCTCTTCATAAAGAAGAACTTAGATCCGTGAGACAAAGTCTCTTATAAACGAGAACTTAATTCTCAGAGCACAGAACTGATCAGAGCTGCCAAAGAAGCGCTTTAGAGCTCCAAGTCTGGCGCTCCGCGCCAAGCGCGCCACGTGCTCCTCACGTGGGCACTATTTTATAAGAAGCGCCTGAGCGCTCCAAGTCTGGCGCTCAGCGCCAAGCGTGCCACGTGCTCCTCACGTGGGCGCTATTTTATAAGAAGCGCCTTAGCGCTCCAAGTCTGGCGCTCGGCGCCATGCGTGCGACGTGCTCCTCACGTGGTCGCTGAGAAAATACAAAGCGCTCTGTAAATAGAGCCCCAGCACCATAAAGAGTGTTCAACACTCAACAAAAGACAAAAAGAAAAAGGGGTGTCAGAACCCAAATCAATGCTCAGCATTGTTGAATAAAAAGGGACTGAGCCCAAATAAATGTTCAACATTTTATTCTAAATTGAGTGGGCTGAGCCCAAGTTGGCCACAAGTCCATAATCAGATTAACTGAGCCATGTGCACACAATCTTTTTTAATGAGTCTTAGTCCCAAGCCTGACTAGAGATCTCCAAACCAACATTGGTTCAATGGTACATCTCTTCATACCTCTGATACATGTCGTTGTAATTTTTCAACGTCTTAAGAGAGATGGAGGGTCCTAATAACCAATAACTTTTGGTGCATCCCCAAACGGTTAAACCAAAACCTTACAGAATACAATGTCTTTAAACCGTGCAGACTACGATGTCTTTAAATCTTACAGACTACGATGTCTTTAAACCATACTACGATGTCTTTAAACCTTACAAACTACGATGTATTTAAACCATACAGACTACGATGTCTCTAAACCTTACGGACTATGAGGTCCTTAAACTCACGGACTACGATGTCCTTACACCCAATGGACTGCAATGTCCCTAAACTAAAACGATAGAGTCCAAACACTCTTTCGTTGGATCTAAATGATCCCAAAATCATGTTGAGTAGATCTTAGTCTAAAATTAGACTAACGTATCCTCAACAAACGTTTGAGTTGACCTTTGTCTAAAACAAGACTAACGGTCCTTAAACCAACCCAAACCCAAATCTAAGAAAATATGGATTTGGACAAATTCACGCCCTACGGGCGACAATATAAATTAGTCTCCGTATAGAATCCATGGGTAACCTAAAACAAAACAAACAAACACGAAGTGACCTTCTGGAGCAGGAGAACGTAGTTATCGCTATGCGGTAACGTAATTAACTGCAGGGAAGAGCGTCCCCACAATAAAAAAACCCTTCGCAAATGAGGGGGAATCTCACGAAGTCCGCTACAACGGCCGCATCCGTCTAAACCTCCGATACAGGGTGCCATAAATCAACTTGGTATCATCGGAGAGGTGGACGGATAAAACCAAATAGCATTTGCCCCATAATTCAGGCAAGACGTTTGTCTTCCCGTTTCTCGGCGGTAAACAGATTTTGGCATGCCCGGTGGGACCTTTTCCTTTTTTCACTCCACACTTCGTGTGTCGTGTTCGCGAATGAATCACGGTTTAATATGGTTGCCCCTGGATTCAAGGTACTAAGATTTGGTTTCTTGCTCCCGTGGAGAGAAAAAGCTTTCCAACTGCACCAGCTGCAACAACAACTCCCACTCCGTCCTCGCCGGAAGAGTGACCTATGGGCCCAAGCGGCGTCCATCTTCGCCATGCCAGTAGAACAGGTGACTCAGGCCACCACTGGACTGTTCTTTGGGACCATGATCCCACCGGCAAGCTTCAGCGTCCCAATGCCATCACAGGAAGTTCCGAATAAGTCGGTCTTTGATCGGCTCACCACTACCACGGCCCCTCTCAACGGGTCGTCCAATTCCAAGTCCAACGCCTCGGTCTTTAACAGACTAGGCCAAAGCTCAAGCGGGCCTGTGAAGAAGCCTGCAATACCCGAGAGAGTTATCCCAAAGTGGATAGCCATTCCAACTCCAATAGACGAAGTCGCCAAAGGGGATTCTCCTGCTAAAGGATCGGTCTTCACAAGACTGTCCATTCCAACTCCCACTTCAGGCGAAGTCACCAAACCTTCTTCCCCTGCTTAAGGGTCAGTCTTCGACAGGTTGGATGTTTCTTCTCGGCGGACGTCAGTTTTCAAAAGGCTTGCACCAACGGCAGCCCTTCACTAGAACATGGGGCATGATGAAGCCACCCTCGTAACTGAGCCAATACCATCTGCAAGACACGCTCGACGTCGCCACTGGCGCCGAGTGAGGGAAACTGAGGGCAGCTCGCCCTCTGGACTGACTCCCCCAGCTCCGATGGTGGAAATTGACGCTGCTGTTCCAACTGGGAACAACTTTGAGCCACTCAGGAGGGTGCGCAAGAACTCTCCAACTACTGTGTTGAAAAATTCTCCTCCACCCGCTGAAAATGTTATTAAGGCGAACCCGGAAAAGCTTCCTCAGCAGCTATCTTCCAAAATCCACTGGGTC
The DNA here is from genome assembly GCA_030015575.1 of Agapanthus africanus. NCBI lineage: Eukaryota > Viridiplantae > Streptophyta > Magnoliopsida > Asparagales > Amaryllidaceae > Agapanthus > Agapanthus africanus. The sequence goes on from JASDDO010000031.1 coordinate 108,151,300, forward strand.
TGGCTAAGGGTCCAAGACTCTGTGATTAACCAAGATTACTCCCGCCAACCAAAGAAGATGAAGGTTCAACAAGAGGAGGACCATCTCGTCGCCGTGCCACGGAAAGTATCGTCTGCCCGGGTGCCTATCACAACCACCCCCTCAACGTCGACCGCTCATGAAAGGAGAAGGCCAAGGAAGATCCCTGCATCTGCGATGAATCTCAAGAGCAATAAATCCAAACGCCCTGAGTCCGGAGGCATGGTAGTGCACACCATCTACATGGCTTCCGGGAAGGAGGATGGCCGTATCTCTATGGGTCATTTACCACTCACCCGATTAGTAACTAAGGCTCAGGAGCAACAACAGCAAAAGCTCTAGGAGATGCTGACAAAGATGGCTGCACTCACTGGGCCAAATTAAAGCCCGAAGACATCGTCGGAGCAGCGCCAGGAGCAGGAAACCGATGCCGAATTCCTCCGAAGAATGCTTGAGAAGAAAGACAAAGAGGCCACGGAACAAGCGGCTAATATAAAGCAAATGGCGCTTTTGTTTTAAGATATGGTCGGGATGATGATATAGCCAGATCCCCCAGCTGAAGACCCTCCGATTATCCTTGAAGACGACAGAGGGGAGACATCAAACCCTCTTCCGGCTTTATCAGCAGCCAGACAGGAGCCGATCTCGAAAGCCGTGCTTGATGACTACATAGCTCAATAGATACGAGCTCATCATACGAGCGAAGCGGTTGGCCAAATCTTCAAGACTGGACGACCCTATCCGGGTTGGTATGATCAAATAAAGTACCCGCCGGGATACACGATCCCTAAATTCCACATGTATAAGGGGACAGGTAATCCACACCAGCACGTTGCTCAATTCAGAGCCTTGTGCGGTAATACCGGGGGTGACGATAAATTGCTGCTTCGCCAGTTTGTTGGCAGCTTGTCGGAGACAACATTCGAATGGTACACCGAGCTCCCGAATGACTCTGTCAAGACATTTGCGGAAATGGAGTTACAGTTTACACAAAGATTCACAAGCGCTAGCGAGTGCACCCCGATCACCGCACTAATTAATGCTAGAGTGAAGTCGGGAGAAACCTGGGTTCAATACGCTATTCGGTGGCGGAACCTGTGGTCAAAGTGTGAACAACGCATAGAGGAAGCTCCTGCCGTGGGCATGTTTGTGGGAAGCCTTGATCCCCAGGCGACCATATCTCAATTTATGATGTTCTTCAAGCCAACCACCTTCCAGGCCTTTATTGACAAGCTGGCCGAGATGGATCAGATGGGCCATAGGCCGTCCTCTTCAAAAACGGATTTTTGGAATGAAAAGGGGAAAGGAAAAGCGACCTTCGTCGCCAATGCTCAACAACAGCCGAGCAATCCGAAACCGGCCGCTCGCCAAGGCAACAAATCGCGATCTCTCGATGAGAATTTGTGACGTCCTTATTCATTTCCCCGAGATAAAACAAGGAGAGTATTCGAACTGGCTGTTAGTTATATGTATGCCCTAGAGGCCATTACTATACATAGGATGTATATTGTAGTGGATGCTTGGACATATATAGGGAGGACTTTCTTGCTCGACATGATAGTATGCTATCTGGTTGCTCTTTACCTTAACGTGTACACAGATTGTCTCTCTATTACATGTTGGTAAAGCCCTTAGGATGTGTACTTGACTACCTGGACTATGATGCGGACATACTAGTGGGGACATGGTAGTCCATAAGTACATCCTTCAAAGTCCCTAGTCGTGGGTATATCGAGACGGGGCATCGATATACCAGAGTAGACTAGCGTATACCTTCTCGACCCATACAGATGGGCGATGGATGATCCCAATCCATTGGTGTTTGACATCAGAGATGATATACGGGTGCTCAGTAGAGACTGGGTACACTGGACGGACTCGCCGAGAACTCCCAGATGGTATTATACCTTACGTCAGATGGCAGTTCTCTGGTGACACTAGTACAGAGTAGTCTGTTGACTCGAGATCGTCATAGAGTCTTGTGTGGTTCCCACTGTGCTTTGATTTCCAAATTACCACTTCCAAGAGGGCGTGCAAAACGATGGTTTTTGGGTACAGTCCCGAATCACATGGAGGCAATGAGCGATAGGAGGGGATTCGTCTCTCCCGGTATAGGGAGCTGATGTTGCGTTGTGTTCGATTGGCTATAACCGGAAATCCCTGGCCAGGGTTGCTGAGATTTACTGGTAAGTGTTACCAGTAGTTTCTCGAAATGTTATAGACCTCAGATCGACACGACTTATCGAGCTATTGGGGTCTGACGTTTACCACCCCTAAGCGAGATATGCGACATATCAGACGATCAGACCGGACTGTACGGTAAGTGTTACTGGTTGGATTCACAGGAGTGTGAGCGGGCTTGCTCGTCGATCTTCTGATCGCTCAATACCCGGGTGGCCGTTACGTTTAGCAGACCGCTTGTGGCTTGTGGGTGTTTGATATGATCATCACCTGCTGCCGGCGTATTGACGAGTCTTTAGAGTCCTACACAGAGGTTTCCTGTCTCAAGCGAAACGAAATAGGAGTGCATATGAGATATGTGCGGGACCGAGAATGATACCAGTATGTGATACTGTATTCGATTCTCGCGATTTGTGACACTGATCGGTTATATGCGATATAGCCGGGTTATCGGATTAAGTGTTGATTCGATAAGTTGTTACTGTTGATATTAGTCGGTTATATGCGATATGACCGGATCATTAAATCAAGTGTTGATTTAATGATTTAATGCATAATTATATATTTGATATATTACTTTGCATCAACTAGTATCGGTTCATTTAAGATGGATTTTCTCACTCGTATGTGCACATTGTATATGTGATATATTTTGTGCACTTGATTGTATCATGTTTGATGATACAACATTGCTAGGGTTTGTGTAAAGAATTAAACCTTGGTTAAGTAAATGGTTAGGTTATTTATTTATTTATTTATTTATCCATTTTTTTATCTATTTATTTTGGATTAATAAAGAGAGAAGAAAACAAAATGGTTGCTTTCATACATGAAGTTTCTTGAAGCTTCATGCAACTTTGACCATTTTGTCTTCATCTCCTTAACCTAACCATTCACTAACCCTAGTCTATTCTCTACACCTAACCATGGTTTGCATATGATAAGAATTCATTTTCTTTTCTATTTTTAATATACGTATCATATTCAACCTCTTCTTCTTCTTCATCTTTAACATGAAGAAAACCTAGCTACCTTCAATGGCAACTAGTGAAATTGAGTGAGAAATCCAATTCTAAAGTGAACCCACTTCCTATTTCTTCATCCTCTACCTCTTGCGAAGTAGTAGAGTGTGTTTTCTTCACAAGTTTCATGACTTGGAGAAGTGGGAGCTTGATCTTGTGATGCCTCGACGTAGATCATCTTCGGCACGAAGCCGACGACCTTGCCCGCCCATTTCTCCGATGAAGCCGACGCTATAGCCCGGGATTCCATTTGGACAGCGAGGAGACTTCATTGCGGAGCTATGGGGGTGGAGAACCGGATCTACAAAGGTTGTATTTCCGTTTTCTCTTTAGTTAAGTTGTTAGCTAGTTTCTAGTTTCGCCTAAAATTCTAGTTAACGATCTAGTCTAGGGTTTCTCGGCACCGTAAAATTAGAAATTGGCATGGTTGATGCCTTGTGAGACCTCTTGAGAGTGCCTAGGAACCCTACAGTGGTATCAGAGCCTAGCTAGAGCCTTAGGCGAAGTCTAGACGACGTTTGAAACCCGATCGAACCGAAACCCTAACTCTCAAATTGCTCTCTGGACTTTTTTCAAAAACTGGGTTTTTTCCATATTAAAAATGCTTAAAAAATTCAGCAGGGAATTCTAAGAATTAAGGTGCAAAATTTTTCCCATGATCTGTTAAAAGAGCGACGGAACCGCGGCAGACGCATGGCTTCTGCGGCGGTTCCGCGGCCAAAAGATGACATCATCATCCCCTGTTTGCACAGTAACTCCTATTTTATTATGCTGGATTTTCTGGGAATTTTTAATATTTATTCAAGAGTTGAATTTTGTGAGGTTGTTTTGGGGATTCGATTATTCGATCGGATTGTCAAACTTTGTCTATGTGTTTTTCCGGATAATTTTTTGAATATGTTAAAAAAGTTCGGCCGGATATAAATACCCACCTTTTCCCCTGTCGGAAAATTTCCAAGTGTTGGACTTTTCTGTAGTTTAATGACGTTCTAAGTAGTGCAAGTAATGCGATGGTCCCTCTAGAAGACAACAAACCTTAACTCGATTATGTGGCCGTCTTGAACTGCCCTTTGAACCTTAGGGTTTGGGGCAGTACGGCGTGCCACATGTGAGGCGTTGGCTTGACCCTTCTACGGCTGGACCGTTGGTACTGAGGCACGAAATGAATGTTTTTAGACATATTTCATGTGTTGAGCCGTATCGGGAAAACTTGGGTGTTCGACTGTTCGATCGGAAAGTTTAACATTTTCTGTTTATCTGGAATCTAATAAAACAATTGGAATTCACAAGCAGTTATGAGATAACTGAATGAATGTTATAAACATAGCAGTTTAGCCTCACTTGATCGGTTGCCACGGAATTTTGATGTGATCAAAAGTCCGTCGCAATCACGTAGCGTACGCGGATACTCGCCGGGTAAACTTAATAGACAGCCTCACCCCATAGCCCCGACCAAGTGACTGTAGGAGAACCCCGTCGCCGAAAGCATCCGTTCGGGTGCTCGCGGCAGCGGTGTTCTGCCTTGGTGCACTTCATCGCCGGTATCGGGGGTGCTGCCGTCTACTGAAGTTTGCGACGAGCATTCGATCAAATTTTCGGGAATCTTGTTGAATTGCCTGACTTTATATTGAAAAGAGTTTTCGATAATTGAGACTAAAATACGGGGTTTATAATTGTTAGGCATGTGATGTCTAAGTAATTCATTTGATTAGGCATGCGATGTCTAAAATGGTTGCGGATTCCAACTGTTGTAGTTTTACACTTTCTTTTCTGTGACCGTAAGTGTAATATGTGATATCGCCGGTTTCGTTGCTATATGTCAACGACAATTGGGATGTGCATGTTTACTTAAGTTGATGACATGTGATGTTATGTGTTGCTGGATATGTTATATTGGATCGTCGTGTTTGAATAGCCGGGGGTTTTTATGTGAGATGAGTGTTTTTCATTTTCATTCATGTAAAAACTTGTATGTAATATTCTTTTATTGGGGCACTTCCAGGTTGCGGAAGATGTCACCATTTGTATATTATTTACTTTTCCGCACTAGGATAGACCCAAGGAGGGGAGCACAAGTAACCGGGTTCTGAGGTCCAGTGGGAGACCAACTAGAGGAGTCGAGCCCGGGTCTTCTAACTCCAGAATTGGTAGGGTTGCTTGCCGCTCTCGTAGGGGTCTTGGGGTGTGGGTTTGGCTATTCATCGTGATCGTGGAATCCGTGTTTTATACTGGCTCGTATTGAAAACACGGACGTCCTAGTATATCCAATATTTCATATGATTCTTCTGCTGCGATATCTGTGATGTGATCATGTGATGTTCTGTGATAGATACAGTATATAGTATATATGATATATTATATAGACGTTACTTATGTTTTACACCCACGCTAGCCATGCCCCGCTCTGCCTTAGTTACCTAACCTAACGGTGCACGAGGGGACATCGAGGCGAATGCGGATGGCATAAGTGTACGTCGTATTTATCTGTGATGTTTAGGTACTTAAATGATGGGAATTCATTAATGTGATTAATGAAATAAAAGAAACCTAAAGATGTTGTAGAATCGAATTTCAAAATAAAACAGGTAGCTACAGTTCTTGCTTTGCACAGCGGTATATATGATATATCCTACACCTTATTCGATGAGGAAAGGACCGAGATCCCTTCACCAGGAGTGACTCCTTTAGCAATAACTGGCAGATGCTACACACTCGGTTTGTCTTTTGATTGCTTTTAAGTGTTTTTGCTTTGCACAATGATATATATGATATATCCCGCACCTCATTTGACGAGGAAAGGACCGACGATCCCTTCACCGGGAGTGACTCCTTTAGCAAAACTAGAAAAGCCTAAAAAACACTCCATTTCAAAATTCATTCGATCCTACAACGATATCAAGTTCATTACGCAATAGGTTTTCAGAAAAACCTGTCGTAGCCCTCCGTCATTTCAGATAAGTGGTAGTTAGTATTCGTGCTACGTTTGTTGGCCTGCGTCAAGGCGTAGTGTGCGGTAGCTAATTAGTATTTATCTGCTTATGCATATGATGCAGATTGGATTAGGGTAGTCGTGCGACTTTGTTGGCCTGCGTCAAGGGTCGTGCGGGTGGGTTTAATTCAATCAGGAAATGACGGGTTGAACTTGACTAGCGCACTATGGTTTGTTGGCCTGCGTCAAGGTCATAGGACGCTAGGGGAAAAATATTATCGGGAATTTCAAGTGTTGAAATTTGCAATGAGATTGCATACTTTCTATGAGATAGTTGGATCCCGATACCCGCTGCGAGTAATTGTTACTCCTGGGAGAGTTTTATACATTACAATTAGCCGATCAAGTAGGTGTCTAGAAAGGTGTTAACGAGGTTACGCCTCTGGGAAAACGAGGTTTACATTAATTAGGTTCGTGCGAAAGCACGGGGGACCTCCCTCAAAGTACCGACACTGGCCTGGCTGAAAGATTGGCGAACTTGTAGTGTGTAATTAATCCCGGCTAGTCTTTCCTTTTAGGGTTTGAAGGAAGATTTGATAAAAAGCAGTGGGAGCCATCCTGATTAGATAAAATATATAACCAATCTGATCTTGCAAGAGCGCACAATGAGTGTTTTCTTCTCTCTCTCTCCAGTTAGCGACCATATCACGCTTTAATCAAGATAATAAAATGGATTATTGACCGAACCCGCTTGTTATACTGAGCTGGGGAAAGTTGGTCCCGCTCCAACTTATAATTGTTATAAGACAGAGCAGGAAATTGGGGAATACCAGATTTCCCGTGCCGCCCAAACGAAGAGAGTGCAAGCTGATGCATCATCTTCGGGTGTGTTCATTATACAGAACTGTTTCTCAATGTCCTTTACGTCCTGGGTATATGATACCGGATCAGGATCCCGCATATGTAATATGTTACATGGGCTACAGATAGGTAAAGAACTGAGAACGGGTGATAAGTTTCATGAGGCAGAAAATGGGACAAGAGTTGCAGCCAAGTCTGTCGGTCACTGTCACCCTGTATTACAAATACATTGATTCTGAACGAATGTTATTAGATACCGAACCTGATATACAAAATCATATCAGTCTCTTTATTAGTAAAGAAATGATAAAATTTTGTATTGTTGGATAATGTTTTGAACATTTCCTATATCAAAAGTTGATCGGTTCAGGCACGTTATCTAAAAGCATTGATGTTCTAAATGAAACTACAGTTCTTAGTATACAGAACACACACAAGAGGAAGAGTTCAGAAATGAACGAATCCTTCTTGAGGTATTGTAGACTAGGTCATATCAATGCAACCCGACTAGCTGAGTTACATTTAGATGCATATTTAAATCAGTTTGAATTTACATCTTGTGAAACTCGCCAGTCATGTCACAAAGATAAGATGACCATATCTCTGTTTATTGGAAACAGAGAAAGAGTTAGTGAACTCTTGGGATTGATACATGTTGATGTATGGAAGGTCCCCTGTCTACATATGCCAGGACTAGTTCTTTATACTTCATTGCGTTCTCTGATGATCTCTTTAGATTTAGACATATGTTCATGTTGAAACACAAGTCCGAATCTTTTGACATATTCACAGAATATAAGTTAGAAGTAGAGAACCAAAATACGGGTATAAGTATTATGTCCTTTGATGTGATCGAGGAGGAGAATACTTGAGCACGGAAATCCTGGACTATTCTAAAGGAGAATGAGATTCTCTCTCAGCATTACTCCTCCGTATACACCAAAGCACGTTGGTATATCGGGGCGGAGAAGTCACACCCTATTTGATATGGTGTGCTCTATGATGAGTACTACTGAGTTACCTATTTCCTTTTGGGAGTTATGCACTTGAGAAGCTGCATACCTACTAAATAGGGTTCAAATCAAATCAGTTGCCTACCACTCCATATAAGATATGGAATGGGAAGAGCCCATATCTTAAATTGGTTAAGATTTGGGGTTGTCCGGCCTATGTCTAAAAGCAAAATCTGGACAAGATCGTGGCAAGATCAGTTATGTTGAACTGGAAGTGTTTCAGCTATACAAACTACAGCAGATGATTTGGTAGAACTGAAGGATTCAGTAGATTCCAACGAACCTCAGCCTCTCCGCCGATCTAGTAGGGTTCCTCACCCACCTGAGAGATACTTCGGTTTCTCTATGACAGTGGGAGCGAGGATTGCATCATGAGATGATGACCCAACTAGTTTCGAGCTGGCCATCAGGAGTGAGACTCTGTAAGAATGGCTGGATGTTTATCGATCTGAGATGGAATCCTTATACACTAACAAAGTATGGACTTTAGTTGCTATATCTGAAGGGTTAAATCCCCATCAGGAGCAAGTATATCTTGAGAAGATTACTTGGTGTCGATGGAAAAGTTGAGACTTTCAAAGCTAGACTTGTTAAAAGTTTGCATCATTGACCAGGTGTGGATAATGATGAAACCTTTTCAAGTAGCTATGCTTAAGTCCATCCAGATCCTACTTGCCACGGCTACATACCATGACTACGATATCTGGCGGTTGGGTGTCATGACTGCTTTTCTAAATGATGTTTTAGAAGAGGGCGTCTATAAGTACACAGCCAGAGGGCCTCGTAGACAGTGGGAGCAGCGGAAACGTATGCAAGATGTTTTATAGGATAAAGCAGGCATCGCGGAGTTGGAACATCTGTTTTGATGAGTTAGTCAAACAGTTTGACATCATCAAAATGGTAGATGAACCTTGTATAAACAAAAAGGTAGTAGGGAGTATGGTGGTGATCCTCGTAGAGTACGTGGATGACATACTCTTGATAAGAAAGGAGTTTCTTATGCTACGCTCGATCAATCTCCGTTTATCACAAAGATTCTCCGTGTAGGATCAAAATGATACCTCCTAAATCCTGAGTTTTGGATCTATGAGATAGATTTAATTGGACCTTAGGATTCTCACTAGTTGTAGTGAGATGATATCAAACGATTCTGGGGAGAATCACTGGAAGGGTTCCAGGATGATAAAGACGACTGAATGTCAGTCGCAGGCATTGTCTTTACCCTCAGTAAAGGGACGGTATGTTGGAAGAGTTCCAAGCTACATACCGTGGCATACTAGACGATAAAGGCTAGATACATCGCTACATAAGATGCTACCAAAGAGGCTGTTTGGGTGTATATAGGTTCATGAGATGAACTTGGTTCCTTCCATTGTGTGACAATGGAGTTGTGGCTTATGCCAGGAACCCCGGTCCCATCAGTGACCCAGACTTATTCTAAGGCAGTATCGCCTGATCATGGAGATGGTTGATCTCCAGGATGATCGAGGTTAGGAGAGCAGACTCAGAGGATAACACGGCGGATCCACTCAAGAAGGCCTATTCCCAGAGATGGACTTTTATGGGATGGTTGAGTATGAGATACTGCAACCACTGCTATCAGATGGCCCTAGTGCAAGTGGGAGATTGTTAGTTATATGTATGCCCTAGAGGCCATTACTATACATAGGATGTATATTGTAGTGGATGCTTGGACATATATAGGGAGGACTTTCTTGCTCGACATGATAGTATGCTATCTGGTTGCTCTTTACCTTAACGTGTACACAGATTGTCTCTCTATTACATGTTGGTAAAGCCCTTAGGATGTGTACTTGACTACCTGGACTATGATGCGGATCATACTAGTGGGGACATGGTAGTCCATAAGTACATCCTTCAAAGTCCCTAGTCGTGGGTATATCGAGACGGGGCATCGATATACCAGAGTAGACTAGCGTATACCTTCTCGACCCATACAGATGGGCGATGGATGATCCCATATCCATTGGTGTTTGACATCAGAGATGATATACGGGTGCTCAGTAGAGACTGGGTACACTGGACGGACTCGCCGAGAACTCCCAGATGGTATTATACCTTACGTCAGATGGCAGTTCTCTGGTGACACTGGTACAGAGTAGTCTGTTGACCCGAGATCGTCATAGAGTCTTGTGTGGTTCCCACTGTGCTCTGATTTCCACCTTACCACGTCTAAGAGGGCGTGCAAAACGGTGGTTTTTGGGTACAGTCCCGAATCACATGGAGGCAATGAGCGATAGGAGGGGATTCGTCTCTCCCGGTATAGGGAGCTGATGTTGTGCTGTGTTCGATTGGCTATAACCGGAAATCCCTGGCCAGGGTTGCTGAGATTTACTGGTAAGTGTTACCAGTAGTTTCTCGAAATGTTATAGACCTCAGATCGACACGACTTATCAAGCTATTGGGGTCTGACGTTTACCACCCCTAGGCGAGATATGCGACATATCAGACGATCAGACCGGACTGTACGGTAAGTGTTACTGGTTGGATTCACAGGAGTGTGAGCGGGCTTGCTCGTCGATCTTCTGATCGCTCAATACCCGGGTGGCCGTTACGTTTAGCAGACCGCTTGCGGCTTGTGGGTGTTTGATATGATCATCACCTGCTGCCGGCGTATTGACGAGTCTTTAGAGTCCTACACGGAGGTTTCCTGGCTCAAGCGAAACGAAATAGGAGTGCATATGAGATATGTGCGTGACCGAGAATGATACCAGTATGTGATACTGTATTCGATTCTCGCGATTTGTGACACTGATCGGTTATATGCGATATAGCCGGGTTATCGGATCAAGTGTTGATTCGATAAGTTGTTACTGTTGATATTAGTCGGTTATATGCGATATGACCGGATCATTAAATCAAGTGTTGATTTAATGATTTAATGCATAATTATATATTTGATATATTACTTTGCATCAACTAGTATCGGTTCATTTAAGATGGATTTTCTCACTCGTATGTGCACATTGTATATGTGATATATTTTGTGCACTTGATTGTATCATGTTTGATGATACAACATTGCTAGGGTTTGTGTAAAAAATTAAACCTTGGTTATGTAAATGGTTAGGTTATTTATATATTTATTTATCCATTCTTTTATCTATTTATTTTGGATTAATAAAGAGAGAAGAAAACAAAATGGTTGCTTTCATACATGAAGTTTCTTGAAGCTTCATGCAACTTTGACCATTTTGTCTTCATCTCCTTAACCTAACCATTCACTAACCCTAGTCTATTCTCTACACCTAACCATGGTTTGCATATGATAAGAATTCATTTTCTTTTCTATTTTTAATATACTTATCATATTTAACCTCTTCTTCTTCTTCATCTTTAACATGAAGAAAACCTAGCTACCTTCAATGGCAACTAGTGAAATTGAGTGAGAAATCCAATTCTAAAGTGAACCTACTTCCTATTTCTTCATCCTCCACCTCTTGCCAAGTAGTAGAGTGTGTTTTCTTCACAAGTTTCATGACTTGGAGAAGTGGGAGCTTGATCTTGTGATGCCTCGACGTAGATCATCTTCGGCACGAAGCCGACGACCTTGCCCGCCCATTTCTCCGATGAAGCCGACGCTAGAGCCCGGGATTCCATTTGGACAGCGAGGAGACTTCATTGCGGAGCTATGGGGGTGGAGAACCGGATCTACAAAGCTTGTATTTCCGTTTTCTCTTTAGTTAAGTTGTTAGCTAGTTTCTAGTTTCGCCTAAAATTCTAGTTAACGATCTAGTCTAGGGTTTCTCGGCACCGTAAAATTAGAAATTGGCATGGTTGATGCCTTGTGAGACCTCTTGAGAGTGTCTAGGAACCCTACACTGGCAATGCGCAACAGGCTCATCACTCTGCCGGATCCAAGACATCCATCGCAACCTGGTGACGTCAACCATCCTAACTATTGTCCCTACCATAGAGTAGTGGGTCACCCAATCGAAGATTGCTACGTCTTCAAAAGTTGGGTTGAAGACCAGTACCAGCAAGGCAAATTCGCGTTGTCTGAAAACTGGAGGGTAAACCCGCCACGACAGCACACTCCTAAAAAGATGGACACGCTGGGGGAATCATGCTCATTTGTAGAGGAAGCTCCATAGGAAGTCGTTCTTTCGGCAAAAACTAAAAGAATGCAGAAAGATCTCCAAGCATGCTCGGCAATCAGATTGAAAAGCCCGCTAGAGCCCGAGATCATTGATGGATTGCTGAAACCGCGCCCAACACCGAGAGTCGGTAAAGATGGGCAAATTACTCAGGTCTAGCCATCAAAGTCTTCGAAGAAAAATAAGAAGACCCAGAAGCCCGTGTAGCCTGACAACAAGCCCACGGATCTGCAAAAGCATATTGACGCACTGGAGGAATACAGCCAGAAGGCGCGAACCCCGGTCACACTCAAAGAGTTTCTCAACCATATCTTTGAAAGTGGAGATGACGACATTGATGAGGGAGACGAATCGTCAGAGGAACCCGAAAATTATATGGCAAGTTGCCACATGATCTCTCATTCGTCGCTAAATAACGAAGAAGCTCACTCGCTGTCGGAAGATAACATAGTGGAGCTGGCGCCAGTATCGGTGCCAAAATCCTCGGAACCGTCAAGCGAGATGATTGACATGCTACTGAACGAAGCCCATCAGAAGAGCAGGATTGATCAAGAATGTGAAATAGCCCTATTCGAAGGGGCCAGGCGTCGGCGTCAAGTTGGAGAAGCCGTGATAGGGATGGGTCACAAAACACTCCAACCATATCAAATCACACCCTAAATAGGTGTATTCCACATTAGCGTTATGTATCCCGTCACGTAACAAATACACGTGCATGGAAGATGAACAATGGACCGAAATGTTCTTAAACTAGCTATGGACCGAAAAGTCTCTAAACTAACAATGGACCGAAACGTCCCTAAACTAACAATGGACAGCAATGTCCTGAAACCAGCTACAGACCGTAACGTCCTTAAACTACTACGAACTGCAGCATCCCTAGGCTAACACGGCAAAAAAAATAAAAATAAAAAATAAAAATAAAGGTACGTCCATAAGCAAGATGGGCACGGATGAAAACCCGAAAGGGCTCCGTGAGTAAAAATAGCAGGGCTACCGGTGAGTTTGTGAAAAACCGAAAGGGCGCAATCTCGTTAAAAGACACTTGCAAGGTCCTCTCGACCTTGTAGGGAGAAAATACCTGCGTGAGATCTTTACGACTCACAAGAGAGCAACAAACTTAGGAATCCCCACGATTCCTGAGGAGAAATTACACTTACGAGATCCTCACGACTCGTAAGGAGAACCATCTTATGAGACCCTTGCGGCTCATAAGATTCAAAAGCCTTAAGCTACAGGGATCTGAACCTGTTCTTAAGCCATCACATTCCCCAGACTGCCCTACAAACGGTTCAATATTGACCCTTGTATACAATCCAAGGGCACAAATAAACATCTTCCCCCCACCAAGTTCCCACCAATGGCGCGAAACTTCCCCACTTGGTGAACAACACTTGTAAGTCCTCTCGACTTATAAGGAGATAACTCTCTTGTAAGATCCTTATGACTTATAAGAGAACACATACTTAAGAATCCTCACGATTCCTATGGAAAAAATCGCTCCTATGAGATCCTCACGACTTGTAGGGAGAAACATCTTTATGAGACCCTTACGGCTCATCAAGTCAGAAGCCTTAGTCGACAGGATCCTAACCCTATTTGCTAAGCCACCTTTGTTCGACATTGACAGAGCAAAATGATGATTCGCTCCTGGAAATGTCCCAGTGGTAGTGATGCTGATGCCAAAATCGGTATCAAATTCTAAGTCCTCTCACGGCAAATGATGATTCACTCCTGGAAATATTCTAGTCGCAGCGATGCTGATGCTAAGATTGGCATCATATCCCAAGCTCCATACTCGCAGCAAAAAGTCAGCGAGCTATAAATGCATACAAAAATAGCCGAAATGATAGGGCAACTTGCAACAAAATCAACAAGTAAAAGATAAGAATACAAAAATAGCCGAAATGATTGGGCAACTCGCAATAAAAAGCAGCGAGTAAAAAGAAAAATAGCCGAAATGATTGGGCACCGTGAAAAATAGCCGAAATGATTAGGCAATCGTGACTTTCGCAATATAAAAAGCTGAAATGATAGAGCATTGCGGAAAGAAATAAAAATTGAAAGAATGAAACTTTTGCCCTGCAGGTAAGTCCATATTAACCTCTGTATACAATCCATGGGCATAAACGAAAAGGGAACCACATGTCCCAACAAACTCTGTCAACGGGAAAGTCAGATCTCGACAGCAACCTCTGCATCCCAGAAGATCGACAACGATGTTCCTCCTCATGCCAGCAGGGCACGGACGCGACACCACCAATCAGAACCATGACAAAGTCCCCAGTTCTAAGACTCTACGGTTCACAGACAATCGAGAGTCAGACTCGACACCGCAGAAAGTGGAGCAAGACAGCAAATGACCCCCGTCTCGGAAACACGTCAGCAAATGACCCCGTCTCGGAAATACGTCATCCAATGACCCCGTCTCGGAAATACGTCAGCAAATGACCCCGTCTCGGAAATAAGTCATCGAATGACCCCGCCTCGGGAATACGTCAGCCAATGACCTCCGTCTCGGAAACACGTCAGCAAATGACCCCGTCTCGGAAATACGTCATCCAATGAGTCCGTCTCGGAAACAAGGCAACCAACCTCAATGGAAATCAGTTTCCTTGGAAAGACCTCTCGATTCAGGGAAATCAGCGTCTTTGGCGAGAACCTCGATTCGCGTAGAATCTCTCGATTCTTCTCAATCCCAGGGAAATCAGTGTCCTTGGCAAAATATCTCGATTCAAGGAAATCAGTGTCCTTGACGAGAACCTCTCGATTCGCGTCGACCCGCAAGGAAATCAATGTCTTTGTAGGAATCTCTCGATTTGTCTCAACCCTAGGGAAATCAGTGTCCTTGGCAAAATATCTCGATTCAGGAAAATCAGCGTCCTTGACGAGAACCTCTCGATTCGTGTCGACCCGCACGGAAATCAGTGTCTTCACAGGAATCTCTCGATTCGTCTCAACCCCAAGGAAATCAGTGTCCTTGGCAAAATATCTCGATTAAGGGAAATCAACGTCCTTGATGAGAACCTCTCGATTCGCGTCGACCCGCAAGGAAATCAGTGTCTTTGCAGGAATCTCTCGATTTGTCTCAACCCCAGGGAAATCAGTGTCCTCGGAAAAATATCTCGATTCAGGGAAATCAGCGTCCCTGACGAGAACCTCTCGATTCGTTTCGACCCGCAGGGAAATCAGTGTCTTTGCAGGAATCTCTCGATTCATTTCGACCCCCAGGGAAATCAGTGTCCTCGGCCAAAAACCTCTCAATTCAGGGAAATCAGTGTCCTTGGCGAGAATCTCTCGATCCGTTTTGACCCGCAAGGAAATCAGTGTCTTTGCGAGAATCTCTCGATTCGTCGAGACCGGAAGGGAAATTAGTGTCCCCGCGCATGCAAAGAAAATTCTCTTGTGGAATCCTTACGATTCTCAAAAGAAAACGCAGTTAGGAGTCCTCACGACTCCTAAGGAGAAAAGACACCTACAAGATCCTCTCGACTCGTAGGGAGAAAAACCTTTATGAGACCATCACGGCTTATAAAGTTGAAAAGTCTTAGACGGCAGATCCTAACCCTGTTTCCTAAGCCATTGCTGTCTTAAAAGGAGGTCAATTTGGACTATCGACGGGCCACACTCTCCAAAGTCGAATCTCGACAAGGAAGGAAACAACCACTTACGAGTCTTCTCGACTTATAAGAAAAAAATTCTCTTGTGATATTCTTACGACTTTCAAGAGAAACCGCACTTAGGAATCCTCACGATTCCTAAAGAGAAATTACACCTACGAGATCATCTCAACTCGTAGGGAGAAAAGTATTTATGAGACCCTCACGGCTCATAAAGTTGAAACGCCTTAGGCAGCAGAGCTGAACCTGTTTCCTAAGCCATCGCTACCCTATAAGGAGGTTAAGATAGACTGCTATCTACTATCCTCAGGCCACACTCGCCAAAGTTACACGACACTGAAATGGAGGTGCTACTCAATAGTATGTAACCTACTTTGCGCCATGTCAAAACAAAAAGGCATGACCCATGGACGTCAACCACATACAATGCAAGGCAGTAAAGAGAACATTTGATTCGCATCCAATTAAGCGTTCGGAGCGTACCCACTCATGTATATGCGAAAAGGATTAATGCATAAAATAAATGCATAGAAAGGAAAAATTTTTTATTCATGCCTCAGAAATTTCTTACATTGATGAAAACAGTGAACAAAAACATCATTACAATGTTTACAATGGTAAAACATTAAATCCGGGACACGGATTAAGAAACTCAGAAGTAAGGCCGTCTAAAATGCTTCTGGCCTCTCTGACCATTCTCGTGTGCATCTACTCACGAATGCAAGCGTCAGGATCCTCGCTAATTTCTTCCGTCCTCTGATAGGCAGTGATTATCGTCGTCTGTTGGAAAATTTGATGCAAGATATCAACAAGATTATCTCGCCGTCTCTTTGAGATCAGGTCCATCAGATATATTGAGTGCACCTTGTTTTCAGCATCATCCAGTGCCTTAAGAGGCATTGCTTCGTAAAATCCAGGAAGTGCATTCCAAATCGCTCTCACGATGATCTTCAAAAGAGCGGAGCGACGAGAAAGTCGTCGACCGTTGTGTTCATTGAAGCGGTTCATAATCTCAGGGCATTGAGCATTTGTAAACTCCTGGTTTTGACAACGGCCTTGTGCACGAATGTCTCCATAATAAATAATTTCGTTAAGATCATACAGATGAGCGGCCATAGTGTCTGAAAAGGAAAAATAGTAAGAGTTTAGTGGTATCAAGAAAATACTTATTGAAACAAACATGGGAATTTAAACAACTCTTGATATCCTCACGGAGAAAACATGTTCTGATTAAGACACCCAACAAATGCATGTTTGTGCAAATAAAAAAGGAAATCCTAAAAAGGATTCTCATTTAATGAGAGACATTTCGGGCCAAGGAGTTAAACTCCCTCAGGAGCAGCACTCTGTCATTATGAGGGGAATAAAAATTCCCCAAGAATTCTAAAGAGCCAAGCTCTGCGAAAAGAAATCCTAAAAGGATTCTTATTTAATGAGAGACTCCTCGGGCCAAGGAGTTAAACTCTATTGAGAGCAGCACTCTGCAATAGAAATAACATCTGTCAAAATTAATGACGAAGGGAATAAAAATTCCCCCAAAAATTCTGAAGAGCTATGCTCTGTGAAGAAGATGTAGTCATCCATTAAAACCCTAAAAAAGCAAAGCTTTTGCAGAGTAAAAACTCCGAGATCTTCAAGATCTGTGAACAAACTCTAAGTGTTCTTCAAGGAAGATGAACAGTGTTCCAGTTCATGGGTTAAAATCACCCTAAAAAGATTATAGATCTATGGTCTAAAGCTAAGCATGGCTCTGTTAATGGATAAAACCCTAAAACTTTTTTTAAGATCTATGATCTGAGAAGAGCAAAGCTCTGTTAATAAGTTCAATCCTTACCAAATTTGGGCAGATTCTTGACTCTAGAAAAGTTTCTTAAGGCAGAGAACTTAGCTCTGAAGAGAGAATAAAATTCTGAGAAAACAAGAAAATAAGAAGATGAACAAGCAGTCATCTCGAGGGCCAAAAGCCCTATTTATAGGCACTGTAAGTCGATCCAACTTCCAAGACAATCCAATAGTGGAAAGGCTGCCACCGCTGCACTCACGTGTAAGCCACATGATCGCAACGGTGGGGGAGGCATTTGTTTCCCCCAATCAGAGAGCAAAGCTCTATTCAAAATTTGAAATTTGAAATGAGGCAGCGCCTCATAAGAGCGCTCGCGCCAAGAGCGCCAGCGCTAAAAGTCAAAGACTCTGAGGCAGTGCTCACGTGCAAAGCACAAGAGCGCTCGCGCCAAGAGCGCCAACGCTAAAAACTCTGAGGCAGCGCCTCACGTGCAAAGCACGAGAGCGCTAGCGCCAAGAGTCAAAGACTCTGAGACAGCACCTCACGTGCAAAGTATGAGAGCGCCAGCGCTAGAACTAAATGTTCTCCACCATTGGATCAAAGATCCAACAGAGATGATAAAATCATCAAATTATAGAATTAAATTCTGTTGAAGAAATACTCCTCAAATCTTTCCAAACAAGATAGATGGTGCTCTGTAAATCAGAGCACCGTTGGATAAAAAATCCAATGGTGATTAAAAATCTCCAAGATACGGAGCAATCTCTGTATGGGAAAATATTTTCCCAACCTTGTTAATAACAAGAGGAAAATCTTGTGTAAAACAGAAGGCCTAGGATCAAAGATCCAACGGTGGGAAACATCCCTAAATCAATCATGGATCTCTCAATGAGAGATTTCCTTAACTGATTCAACAAATCAGCCTCCCCTATATAAAGGACCCAAGACTTTATGTCTTCCTGGGAAGAACCGCCCCCCCCCCCCCCCCCCCACATAAACTTCAAACAAAACAAAAGAGAGAAACCTCCCTATAAGTTTCAAGTTCTCATAAAAGAAAAAGAGAAGAGCAAGCTCTAAGAAGATGAATCTTCTCCAAGGTAGATAAAAAGAAGAGAGATCATAACATCTCCTCCATATTTGAGAGTTTAACTCTCATATCAGAAGAACTTAGTTTTTTTTCTAGATCACAGATCTATAAGACCAAGTCTTTCACAAAAACAGAATAGATCAAAGCATCTCTTCATAAAAAAGAACTTAGTTCTTAGATTCATGAGACAAAGTCTCTCTTCATACAAAGAAGAACTTAGTTCTTAGATCCATGAGAAAAAGTCTCCCATAAAGAAAAACAAAAGATATCATAGTATCTCTTCATAAAGAAGAACTTAGATCCGTGAGACAAAGTCTCTTATAAACGAGAACTCAATCCTCAGAGTACAGAACTGATCAGAGCTGCCAAAGAAGCGCTTTAGCACTCCAAGTCTGGTGCTCAGCGCCAAGCGCGCCACGTGCTCCTCATATAGGCGCTATTTTATAAGAAGCGCCTTAGCGCTCCAAGTCTGGCGCTCAGCGCCAAGCGCGCCACGTACTCCTCACGTGTGCGCTATTTTATAAGAAGCGCCTTAGCATTCCAAGTTTGGCGCTCAACGCAAGCGTGCCACATGCTCCTCACGTGTGCGCTATTTTATAAGAAGCGCCTTAGGGCTCCAAGTCTGGCACTCAACGCAAGCGCGCCACATACTCCTCACGTAGGCGCTATTTTACAAGAAGCGTCTTAGCGCTCCAAGTCTGGAGCTCAGCGCCAAGCGCTCCACGTGCTCCTCATGTAGGCGTTGAGGAAATACAAAGCGATCTGTAAATAGAGCCCCAACACCATAAAGAGTGTTCAACACTCAACAAAAGACAAAAAGAAAAAGGGGTGTCAAAACCCAAATCAATGCTCAGCATTGTTGAATAAAAAGGGACTGAGCCCAAATAAATGTTCAACATTTTATTCAAAATTGAATGGGCTGAGCCCAAGTTAGCCACAAGTCCATAATTCAGATTAACTGAGCCTATGTGCTCACAATCGTTTTTAATGGGTCTTAGTCCTAAATCTGACTAGAGATCTCCCAACTAAATTGGTTCAAGGGTACATCTCTTCATACCTCTGATACATGTCGTTGTAATTCTTCAACGTCTTCAGAGAGATGGAGGGTCCTAATAACCAATAACTTTTGGTGCATCCCCAAACGGTTAAACCCAAACCTTACAGACTACGATGTCTTTAAACCATGCAGACTACAATGTCTTTAAACCTTACAGACTACGATATCTTTACACCAGACTATGATGTTTTTAAACCAGACTAAGATGTCTTTAAACCTTACAGACCACGATGTCTTTAAACCATACAGACTACGATGTCTCTAAACCTTACGGACTATGAGGTCCTTAAACTTACGGACTACGATGTCCTTAAACCCAATAGACCGCATTGTCCCTAAACTAAAACGATAGTCTAAACACTCTTTCGTTGGATCTAAATGATCCTAAAATCCTGTTGAGTAGATCTTAGTCTAAAATTAGACTAACATATCCTAAACAAATGTTTGAGTTGACCTTAGTCTAAAACAAGACTAACGGTCCTTAAACCAACCCAAACTCAAATCTAAGAAAATACGGATTTGGACTAATTCACGCCCTAGGGCGACAACATAAATTAGTCTCCGTATACAATCCACGGGCAACCTAAAACAAAACAAATACACATGAAGTGACCTTCTGGAGCAGGAGAAAGTAGTTATCGCTACGCGGTAACGTAATTAACTGCAGGGTCTTGCGCCTGTAGGGAAGAGCGTCCCCACAATCAAAAACCCCTCGCAAGTGGGGGGGAATCTGACGAAGTTCGCTACAACCGCCGCATCCGTCTAAACCTCCGATACAGGGTGCTATAAATCAACTTGGCATCTTCGGAGAGGTGGACGGATAAAACCAAATTGCATCTACCCCCAAATTCAGGCAAGACGTTTGTCTTCACGGTTTTCGGCGGTAAACAATCGCCCATCGATCCGCTAATATCATGTCGTATCTCATAATACAACCCAAATCACATAACCGATCTCACGGCATCATGCCCGATCATATCGACTCTCCTCCGAGTATCATATACTATCCTCATCATACGTGTATACATATATGTATATATATATAGCAACACATCCACACACATATATCATATACACGAAAAACATAACACGTGTGTGCATGTGTGTGTGTGAACCATTACACTAGGGTTTTACAACTAAGGAACTAAACTAAGAACACTAACTTTCAATTATGCTAAACTAACCATGATCTCATAAACCTTTCTTCCAAATTATTCACGTACCACTATACGCATAATTATATATATAAATATCACATACTACACTACGAAACTGCGGGGGGTGCTGTTCGCCGCCGAAAAACGGGGAAGACTGTCGTCTCGCCTGAATTTTGGGGGCATATACTATTTGGTTTTATCCGTCCACCTCTCTGAAGATGCTAAGTTGATTTATGGCACAATGTATTGAAGGTTTAGACGGATGCGGCCGATGTAGCAGACTTCATCAGATTCTCCATCATTATGAGGGGTTTTTGATTGTGGGGACGCTCTTCCCTGCAGGCGCAAGCCCCTGCAGTTAATTACTCTACCGCATCGTGATAACCACTTTTTCCTTCTCCAGATGGTCACTTCATGTCGTGTATGTTTGTTTTTTTTTTTGGTTGCCCGTGGATTGTATATGGAGACTAATTTATTTTTTCGCCCGTTGGGCGAGGATTAGTCCAAATCCGTATTATCTTAGATTTGGGTTTGGGTTGGGTTTAAGGATTGTTAATCTCATTTGATACTAAGTCAACTTAAACGTTTGTTAAGGATACATTAGTCTAATTTTAGACTAAGATCTACTTAATATGATCATTTAGATCCAATAAAAGAGCGTTTGGGCTTGATTGTTTTAGTTTAAGGACATTGCGGTCCATAAGTTTAAGGACGTCATAGTCCGTGGAGTTTAAAGACGTCATAGTCTGTAAATTTTAAAGACATCATAGTCTATGAGTTTAAGGACCCTACAGTCTATAAAGTTTAAGGACATCATAGTCCAGTTTAAAGACATCATAGTCTGTGTGGTTTTGATTCAACCGTTTGGGGATGCACAAAAAATATTGGTTATTGGAACCCTCCGTCTCTTTGAAGACGTTGAAGAATTACAACGACATATATCATAGGTACGAAGATGTACCCTTGAACCAATGTTGGTTGGGAGATCTGTAGTCAAGTTTGGGACTAAGATCAGTTAAAAAGATTTATGAGCATATGGGCTCAATTGATCTAAATGAGGGATCTGTGGCTAACTTGGGCTCGGCACACTCAGTTAAAATATTGAACATTTATTTGGCTTCGACCCTTTTTATTTAACAATGCTGAGCATTGGTTTGGGTTCTGACAACCGTTTTGTCTTTTATTGAGTGCTGAGCACTCATTATAGCTCTGGGGCTTTATTTAAAGAACAATTTATGTTCTCTCAGTGCACACGTGAGGAACAGGTGATGCGCTTGGCGCTGAGCGCTAGTCAATGAGCGCACAGCTCTTCTGTTAAGTAGCGCACACGTGAGGAGCAGGTGGCGCGCTTGGCGCTGAGCGCCAGTCGATGAGCGCAGAGAGCTTCTGTTAAGTAGCGTGCACATGAGGAGCATGTGGCGCGCTTGGCGCTGGTCACTAGATTTGGAGCACTAAGGCGCTTCTTATGAAGTAGCGCACACGTGAGGAGCACGTGGCGCGCTTGGCGCTGAGCGCCAGACAATGAGCGCAGAGCGCTTCTGATCAATTTTGTGATTTAAGAAATGAGTTCTCGCTTACAAGATACTCTGTCTCATGATTCTAAGAACAAAGTTCTTATTTTATAGGAGATGTTACAATCTCTTCTATTTTCTTTTGTGAAAGACTTTGTCTTTGTAGATCTATGATCTGAAGAGAATGAAATTCTTCTCCCCCCTTTTATGATGAGATACTATGATCTCTTTTTATGAAAGACCTCTGTCTTATAGATCTATGATCTGAAAAAAAAGCTATTTTCTTCTTCTTTTATGAGATGTTTTTTAATCTCTCTGTTTTTACCTTGAAGAAAAGTTCTTCTTCTCAGAGCTTGCATTTTTTTTTGAAATTTCTCAAAGCTTATGGGGGGGAGGGGGTTTCTCTCTATAAGACTTGAAGTCTTGAGTCCTTTATATAGGGGAGGCTGATTTGTTGAATCAGTTGAAGAGATCTTTTCTCTAATTGATTTGGGAATGTTTTCCACTGTTGGATCTTTGATCCGAGGGATTCTGTTTTATAGAAAGCAATCTTCTTGTTTTTAAAAAGATTGGGAAAATCTTGTCCCATACAGTGCTTATTCTGTATCTTGGTGATTTTTAATCACCATTGGATCTTTGATCCAACGGTGCTCAAATTTACAGAGCACAATCTTTCCTGTTTAGAAAGATTTGAGGAGTATTTCCTCAACAGAATTTTATTCTGTAATTTGATGATTTATTCATCTTAGTCGGATCTTTGATCCAATGGTGGAGACATTTAGTTCTAACACTTGGCGCCCTCGCGCTTTGCACGTGAGGCGCTGCCTCAGAGTCTTTGACTCATAGCGCTGGCGATCCTGGTGCTAGCTCTCTCGTGCTTTGCACATGAGGCGCTGCCTCAGAGTCTTTGACTCTTCAGCGCTGGCGCTCCTGGTTCCAGTGCTCTCATGCTTTGCACGTGAGGCGCTACCTCAGAGTCTTTGACTCTTCAGCGCTGGCGCTCCTGACGCTAGCGCTCTCATGTTTTGCACGTGAGGCGCTGCCTCAGAGTCTTTGACTCTTCAGCGTTGGCCCTCCTGGTGCTAGCGCTCTCGTGCTTTGCACGTAAGGCACTGCCTCAGTTCAAATTTTGAATTTTGAATAGAGCTTTGCTCTCAATTGGGGAAACAAATTTCCCCTACCTTTGCGCTCACGCGGCTCACACGTGAGTGCAGCGATGGCAGCTTTATCACTGTCGGATCAACTTGGAAGTTGGATCGACTTCCAATGCCTATAAATAAGGCCTTTGGCCCCGGAGATGATTTATGTTCATCTTCTTGCCTTCTTATTTTTCTGAGAATTTAATTCTCCTTCAGAGCACCGCTCTCTGCCCAAAGGAAATTCCTTAAGAGTTAAAACTCTGTCCAAAAATTTGGTAAGACTTGAACCCATTAACAGAGCTTTGCTCTACTTAGATTCACAGATCCTAAAGATTCTTAATGCTTTTTAACCCGTTAATTATAAACCAGAGCTTTGCTCTTCTTTGATCATAGATCAGAAAAATCATTCTTTCTTAGGGTTTCTTAACCCTTTAATGAAGAACTCTTAGAGTTCATTTTATAGATCTTAAAGATCTCGGAATTTTTACTTTGTAAAAAGCTTTGCTTTTTAGGGTTTTGATGGATTACTCTATCTTCTTCACAGAGCATTGCTCTTTAGAAATTTTGGGGGGAATTTTATTCCCTTCATGATTAATCATGACAGATGTCATATCTGTTGCAGAGCACTGCTCTCAAGGGAGATTTACTCCTTGGTCCAAGGGGCGCTCATCAAATGAGAATCCTTTTAGGATTTCCTCGTTTAATGACCGTCTCATCAAATGATGAGACCGTTTTATTAATGATGAGCCATCATCTAGATTGTGTGGGTCCCCATTGGTTCCTTTCCACTGCATTGCAGTGCGGTGCGAATCTAAAGTACCAACTACTAGGCTTTGGGCTGTAGCAATGATGGCTAACCCCTGTTCATCCCATGCAGGTACTATGTCTTACGACACTTCTTTTCCCTTCATTCGTTCGAAGAGCGCTTTCGCCGACGTGCCCATAGACCGAGAAGATTTTGCACTGATCAAGGATCATGACCCGGAGCAGAAGTCGCTTCATTTGTGGGGGTTATGGTACAACTAGATTATCCAGGGTCGATGCAGATTCTCTTGTGCGACGCCTTCAGAACCAATCTCCGCTATTCACTATGCCGACTTACCGCAGGTTAACTATAACGTAGAGGAGATCCACTGGACCTCAGAGGGTCGCCTTCAACCCTCTATGGCCATGATACCTATACAGCTGCCGATGGCTTTAGATTTTCTGGGGCGGCGCATATGTCAGGGCGAGTCACGCCCATGGAGAAAAGTGTATATGATTGGCCTGACTCCTCGTCAATCGGCCGGATACCTGCAGTGGGCCCGGTACATCTTATCGGCAAAAAAGTCGGCGTTATTAATGCTCAGGCTGTACCCTACTATCTATGCGTCGCTTTCCCAATATCCGACGCCCCCTGTATGGTGGGTCAAATCCTTTTTGGAACAATGGAACGTTCCAACTCACACCTTCCTTCTACTGGATCGGGAAGTTTCAATCTCTTTAGAGGAGTTCGCGGAGATCTCCGGCTTGCCTGTCAGAGGGGAACATTATGAGGAGATATTACCCCCTGACGAGTATATTTTTGCCACTCGCTCGGTAGTAATGGGTCTGACCCCAGAGAATGCTATTCAGCACCAATTCCCAAGCTTGATCAAGGTGCTAAATATTTACGAGTGCCTATTTCTCGCATCCGGAAGTCACGGGGTTAGCTTTACGGATTTTATCGCCCATTTTCTTCGCCCAGAATTCTTGTCGAAACAAGATGCAAAGTTTTCCAAGCTTGATGATCCTTTCGGTTTTGGCTTGGATAGCCGGCCGACAGCGGAAGCAGATCAAAAGAATTTCTTCCTTCCAAATGCCGCGGTCGTCCCCTTTTTAGAACTCACTGCTCAAGACATCAACGAAGAGGCATTCTTTTTAGGGTTCCTTGGTTTATGGTTGAGTTGGTTTGCGCTCTCC
The DNA here is from genome assembly GCA_030015575.1 of Agapanthus africanus. NCBI lineage: Eukaryota > Viridiplantae > Streptophyta > Magnoliopsida > Asparagales > Amaryllidaceae > Agapanthus > Agapanthus africanus. The sequence goes on from JASDDO010000031.1 coordinate 108,176,737, forward strand.
ATGCATCCTCGCTACATGAGGCCGTCCGTTTTTTACACGGCTCACCGAATGGTTGAAAGGACGCAGGTTGTTGTTGGGATTGCTGGACTGGCTCATTTGTATCATGGCCTTATCCTGGCGTCAGATACTACTCAACCGGGGGTACAACCCATAAACTTCTTAATGCATTATTTCACTTCATGGCTCAAGATGCACATACTCGGCGCCTTTGGAATCCATAAGAGGCCTCGTTTATTCGAAAGTTATAACTTTCCTCGGGTTATGCGGTTGGTTGATGCTTCCGCTTTGGAGCCGACCTAGCGAGAGGCTCGGGGTCTGATTCTTCGCCCGCGTACGGTCGGGGATGGCATGACCTTCATCGATAAGGTCATGACTATCGGCAAGGAATCTGCTAAGACAGTGCAGCTGCTGCGGGACACTTTCAAAGATGGGGCCTCTACCTTGAAATCTCGGGAGATTCTTCACTTATATTCAATCAGGCCGGGCTTTTTAGTGTTTGGGTAGAATGATGCGGCGTTGTTCATGAGATACAACCCGCACCGCATTGCTCAACAATCAAGCTACAATCAGGGTGTTCCGCTTGAAACCTTTTTAGCTGAGCCTATCTCTACAGAGGAAGGTATCCGTAATGCGCTGCACCATTTCATACGGCTAAATACCGGGTCTAACTTCTTTATCAGCGAGCCATGCTGCGTCCCGAAAGCTTTGAATGTGTATGTGGCGTGGTACCAGCACACGAAGAGCGCTGTTATCAGGAAAGAAAAACGATTATTGCTTGATCGCAAGGGTGTTGTCCCAGCGGGTAACCCAACCGTTCCTTTAAAGCAACGGACCATCGTTCGTCCTCCCCTTAGAGAAGCTGCTGCGGCTATGGTTCCGTGCGCTTTTCCTGATAAGGGTCTACCTCGTGTGCTTGTAGAAGCCGTGGCTGCAGCGTCACCCGATTCTGGCGTGGGTACAGAGATCGGGACTCGTCGCCCAAAGTTGCCTGCCAAGCACAAGCTCGTGTTATCGTCTGCCGGTACTCGCTCAAAGAAAAAGAAGAAGTCGATGTTTTCTGTCAACGTCGTACTCGGCCAGGAGCCCCATGCTCCCTATAGCGAGGGCTTGAGTGAATACGGGACCAATGAGGGTCTATTTATCGAGCCTGCGGATGATACCGATCTTCAAGCTGCCCTCGCGGCTTCAGAGCAACTGGCTCGCGATGAAGCCACACGGATCATGATTGCACAATCATGTAGGCTTCAATCGTATCTTTCCGCGGTTATCTCCTTTTCTTTTTTTTATATTGATGCTTTGACTGACTCTTTCTTCTTCAACAGGTATCTCTGCCGAAGAGGCTCTTGCGGCTTTCCTCAAAACATTTGAAGAGGAAGAGAGGCTCCGTGCTTCTTTGGGCCTTGGTATAATTCGGCTTATCATGCCTTCATTCCCTTTTTTCTTCATTCATGGCCTGGCCATTTCTTTTGTCTTATTGCAGGGAATATTTTGACCCCGGTTATCCCAAGCGCAGTGTCAATCCTGAGCGGTGATACGGCAACGCTTCCAGAGCCGGCTATCGCGGCCTCAGCTCTCCCGTCGGTATTATACGAGGCTTCACTTAAATAGCCAATGACGGAAGCCGTAGTGACTCCAGAGGCAGAACTTGGTTCGGACGATGACGTCCCTTTGACGGAGGTCTTGCGGAAATCGCTTCTCATCGCTCAGACCGAGAGGAAGCATAGGAAGCATGCGGTGAGAGAACGTGATGCCAGCTTGGATGTGGGTGTAGGCTCAAGTACAACCCCATATGTCTCTATTCCTCTAGAAGATGTTCCAGCTGCTCTGTCTACCGCTCATAGACAGGTTGTGCGCGCGGCTCGGGAGGCAACCCAAAATCTTTCGCAAGGTAATGCAAAGCCCGGTCTTTTCATTTTTACTCGATCCGTAAATTCTGATATAGCATGTCTTGTAGGGCCAAGTATTGGCGATGAGGCGGACAGTGACCACAGAGCTCGAAGCGGCTACTCTCTCTCGAGGGTCTGGGATTGCCCTAATCACCTCTCTTTCTCCTTGTGGTTCCTTACCATCGGAGGGTATCGCGAGTGTCACGACGACCCTTGTCGAATCGGGCGATGAAGCCACGGGCGCAGAAACTATTCCAATACCGGAGAGCGAAGGAGCTGCTGTGCCTAGTGATGCTCTCGCCGCGGTTTCGGTTGGCGACTTATCAGGTAGATCCAGGGTCACTATTTTATTTTTATCTTTCGATCCCGTTCATCCCCATCTGATGACATTTTGTTCGTTTTGAGTGTAGGTGCAGTAAATGCGGAGATTACACCATCTGAAGCGCCTCGGATCGCCACCGTGACGGCTGTTGTTCCGTTGCCTTCCCCCATGTCCTCTGGAGTGCTGGAAGGTATATGTTTGTGACTTGCCGGTTTCATTGTAGGTAATATACTCTTTGTACTGACATCGTATGTTACAACTGTGCAGGAGTTCTCTTTGATCATCTGTATCAAGTGCTGAACCCGCATTTCTCCTTCGAGTTGGAAGTCACTTTGCCTGCTGGTGCCGGTGAGTATAGCTTTTAAACGACATCCCTTTCTTCTTTTATGGGCAAACATGTCGTTGCTAATTCTTCTTTGTATTGATTACAGCGTTACAGATTGGAGGAGGGGACGAGAGAATAGTCGCGCCTCCGGCACTCCCAGCTTTACCACCTGACGCAGCCGGTATAGTAGACCCTATTACTCGTGCATTTTCTTTATCTCTTGAGCCGACATCTGATTATGATTCATTTTGCAGCGATCGCACCGACTCCAGCTCCCTTCGAGTCTCGAATCATAATGCCTACAGGGCCCTTTTCCAGACGTCCATCCTCTAGAGGCGTTGCAACTAGCCTGCGCATGTTAAGTGAATTCATTGAGGATCTTGATGCTGAAGCCCTCATATTTGCTGCAGATTTTGCTGCTGAGGTTAATCATATGCTGGCGACGCTCGTGATCTTCCATGACGAAGGCGTCAAGTCTTGGGTTAATTACTACAGAAAGATTAAAACCTTCCTGCATGAGATTGAGCTCAGGCATCCTGCTCCGGAAGTGTTGGCTTTGAACTCCCAGTGGGCTGCGTTGGTTGAGCAGAGCGTTCTCTTTCTTCGCCATTTCGAACAAGAGGCGACCATAAGGCGGAAGGAACGTGTGAAGGCTTCAAGCGAATCCTCCCGGCTGCGCGCCCAGGTTGACGCGAATGCTGCACAGCTGAAAGCTATCTTTGAGGGCCTCCTACGATGTATTTATGACGGGCTAACGCTGAGGCAGAAGCTCGATCTTATTGAGCGGGATGCGCAGAGTCATGAGGCAGCTCAGCGGGAAATCGATGCAAAGGTTTCATCATGTTTGCAGCAACGGGCCCGAGTCGAAGCTGAGCTAGCCGCGGCGGTTGCTCATGAAAAGGAGCTGAGAGGAGTGCGCAAACGGCTTGCTGATTTGCTAAAATCGCATCCTTCTCAATAGTCGTCTTTGTATCGATTGTAATTTATGAATAACATATATTCATTTCATTTTTATTTTAAATGATGTATCTCATATTCAATTGGATTCATGAATAAAGGACACATTTTTTTTATCTCCGACCATCGCTTTCTTTTCTCTGCTGTGTTGTTGGCATGTGATTTCAGCAAATGTAACTTGTGGACGATAGATAACAGTTCATCTTGAACTCTTTGTAGGGCAGCGATGGCTTAGGAGACAGGTTCAGATCTGCCGCCTAAGGCTTTCCAAATTTATGAGCCGTGAGGGTCTCATAAAGACTTTTGTCCCTACGAGTCGAGAAGATCTTGTAGGTGTATTTTCTCCTTAGGAGTCGTGAAGACTCCCAAGTGTGTGTTTTCTCTTAAGAGTCGTAAGGATCTCACAAGAGAATTTTTCCGCTTACAAGTCGAGAGGACTCGTAAGTGGTTGTTTCTCCCCTTGTCGAGATTCGACTTTGGAGAGTGTGGCCCGTGAAAAGTATGCAATAGTCCATCTTGGACCGACTTGCAGGGCCCAAGTTCTTAGGAAACAGGTCCTTATCCCCGTTGCCCATGACTTTGCCCTACGAGTCGAGACGAATCGAGAAGTTCTCGCAAGGACACTAAATTCCTCACGAGTCGAGACGAATCGAGAAGTTCTCGCAAGGGTTTCCTAACGTCATAGTTAACTCCTGCTAATAGAAGTCCATTAGGGTCTGTGGTACTAGGGTTTTTTTACCCGTCGCACCGTCGCATTGTCCGGGTAGCCCCACGACTGCCGTGTCTCCGATCCCTTCGGGGGCTGGACAAGACGTCTTCAAGTAATCTTCCAGGTAATATTACCGTCGAAAGAGCAAGCGTTAGGGTATTCCATATTGCTTTTTACTTGAGGTTAGGCTCAGTTTGGGAGCCCCGATGAGTCATGACCACTCCGCGCTGGTGTGGGATGATCTCTGATAATCTTTTTAGGTCTCATTTGAGTTGCCGTCAAGACCCTGAAGCGGGGGATTTTCCTTAGCTTTGTTGGTTGACATTGTGCCTGCAATATTGCGTCGAATGTCGAGATTGTCTCTGGGTTTTCTGTGAATCGTTGAGATTTGGAACTAGAGGACTTTGCCATGGCTCCGTTGTAGTCTCTAGGCTATCTATGAACCGACGAGATTTGGAACTAGCGGACTTTCCATGGCTCCGTTTGTTGACGTCGTATATTCCTGCAAAGAAACCGATTTCTCTGCGGGTCGACTCGAATCGAGATGCTATCGTCAAGGACGCTGATTTCCCTGAATAGAGGTTTTTGCCAAGGACACTGATTTTCTCGGGGTTGAGACGAATCGAAAGATTCCTGCAAAGACACTGATTTCCTTGCGGCTCGACGCGAATCGAGATGTTCTTGCCAAGGACGATGATTTCCCTGAATCGAGAGGTTTTGCCAAGGACACTGATTTCCCTAGGGTTGGTTGACTTGTTTCCGAGATAGAGTCATTGGATGACGTATTTCCGAGACGGGGTCATTTGATGACGTGTTTCCGTGACGGGGTCATTTGCTGACGTGTATCTGTTCATATCATAATATTGCATTTTATATTCCCCATTCTTATTCTTTTTACAAATAAACAGGTGCTTTTGACGCATGTCTGCTACATATTACAGGTTACAGGTTCTTGGAGCGAAAACAGTGAAAAAGACAAAAGACGACACAAAAAGGGACTTTGTCCAACAAATAGAAGGATCTTAATTAAGCCTACACAAAAGATCAGTACAAGACAATGCAAGGTCCAAGATTACAAAACAAACGGTTAAAAGTCCACTGCAATTGTTCACTGGAGATCTGGAAGAAATAGAGAAGCCAAATTGAATAAAGATCCAAAGAAATAAAAAGCCCAAGAAGCCCAGAATCAGTTCCAAAATTTCCAGACATAAAATTTTACCAAAACTTGAAGTCTACTTTGACTATGTCTTCCTAAGGATATTTTGGTAAATGTAGACATGCGAATCAATTGTAACCTAGGGTTTCTATCTCCTATAAATAGAAGCCCAAATCATTGTATTCTTTTCATGCCTCCCTATGCCTCTTTCTATGAATAAAATTTAGAATTCTTTTGGAGAGCATCGATGCCTCTTTTCATATCATCTATTCAGATCTGACAACCCTGCGTAAATGTTTGGACAGAGTCATCTATAAAGTAAGTAGATTTAATTCCTTGCCCTAGTTTAGATTTCAATTCTTGCCCTAGGTAATTTTTATTCTCTGCCCTGGATAAATGTATTTTAATTCCCTAATGAGTGAGTAGTCTCCTCGCTTGTTAGGGTTAGATCTGGGGAAGGTTTGAGAGACGAAGATCTCTCATCCCCTTTCTTGCCCGTCATATATTTTCATAGGACTCTATGCATACGTGCACATACCGTTCCCTACGGCACCCTATCCCACGAGGTAGCGGTGATACCGTAGTATAAAGGCCCGGTTGTGATTGTTTTCCATGGAGGTTAGGGTAAGGATTGATAAAGGAAGGACAAGAACCTAGAGGAAGAAACATCTTTCCAAATGATTCTAATCCCTTTTATTAATAATTACCATAACACCTAATTAGATCTTCATATGTGTATAGAAAGCGGTGAGATTTATTGACTTTCCAAACTTAACCTAGACCTAACCCTAGCAAGATTTAGATATAAATTAATTTAGTTTTTAGATTTAATAATCAATCCGACCACAATCGGAATTAACTCGTTTGAGTGACTAGGAAATTCACAACATCCCTGTAGACCGACCCGTACTCACCGGCTAGCTACATGCGACGCCGTTCTTGATTGCGGTAATAGATAGTTTTTGAGATAAATCAAATGGCGCCGAGACGGGGTCATTTGATGACGTGTTTCTGCGACGGGGTCATTTGCTGATGTGTATCCGAGACGGGGTCATTTGATGACGTGTTTCCACGACGGGGTCATTGGATGATGCTAGGTTGTCTGTGAACCATAAAGTCTTGGAACTAGGGACTTTGCCGTGGCTCCGATTGGTGATGTCGCATCCGAATCCTGCTGGAATGAGGAGGAATGCCGTTGTTGTTCTCTAGGCTGTAGACGTGACCGTCGAGATTTGGAACTAGGGACTTTGCCGTGGCTCCAATTAGTTACGACCCTGAGGTCGGTTGTTGACGTTACGTTCGCATCATGCTAGAGTTGAGAAGGAATGCCGTTGTTGGTCTTCTAGGATGCAGATGTTGATGTCGAGATCTGACTTTTCCCTTTGACAGAGTTTGTTGGAACACGTGGTTCCCTTTCGTTTATGCCCATGGATTGTATACAGGGGTCAGTATGGACTTACCTGCAGGGCAAAAATTTCATTTCATATATATTTTTGTTTTCTTTCCATGATGCTCTATCGTTTCAGCTTTTTATATCACGAAAGTTGTGATTGCCCAATCATTTCGGCTATTTTTCACGGTGCCCAATCATTTTGGCTATTTTTTTCTTTTTACTCGCTGCTTATTATTGCGAGTTGCCCAATCATTTCGGCTATTTTTGTATGCATATATTTTACTTGCTGATTTTGTTGCAAGTTGCCACATTATTTTGGCTATTTTACATGCATTTTTTTAGTACGGAACTCAAGATCTGATACCAATTTTAGCATCAGCATCACTGCGACTGGAATATTGCCAGGAGCGAATCATCATTTGCCATGAAAGGACTTGGAACTTGATACCGTTGTAGGCATCAACATCGCTACAACTGGGACATTGCCAGGAGCGAATCATCATTTGCCTTTGTCGATTTAAACAAAGATGGCTTAGAAAACAGGGTTAGAATCCCGCCGGTAGACCTGTTGTTTTTACTCACGGAACCCTTTCGGGTTTTCATCCATGCCCATCTTGGATATGGATGTACAATTTTATTATTATTATTATTTTTTTATGAGTCTGCGCCCTTTCGGGTTTTCACAAACATCGCCGGTGGCCTTGCTGTTTTTACTCACGGAGCCCTTTCGGGTTTTCATCCGTGCCCATCTTCCTTATGAACGTACCGTTTTTTACGAGTCTGCTCCCTTTTGGGTTTCCACAAACTCGCCGGTAGCCCTGTTGTTTTTACCCACGGAGCCCTTTCGAGGTTTCATCCGTGCCCATTTTGCTTATGGACATACCCCTTTTTTTTACACGTCAGCCCAAAGCTGCTGCGGATTTGTAGTTGTTTAAGGACGTTTCGGTCCGTGGCTAGTTTTAGGACATTACGGTCCATAGCTAGTTTTTGGACATTACGGTCCATAGTAGCTTTGAGGCGAAGTTTCACCGGATGCTCAATGAACAAGTAGGTTTCCCCTTGATAGACCTTATCACATAATCCAAGGATTTTGGCACTGCTCTTGCCCCCAGCTCCTCTACGTTATCTTCTAACGCCGAGTGAGCTTCTTTGTTACTTAGGAACGAATGAGAGATCATGTGGCAACTTGCCACATAATCTTCGTGTTCCTCTGACGAGTCGTCCCCCTCATCATTGTCGTTATCTTCACTTTCAAGGAAGTGATTGAGAAAATCTTGAAGTGTGACTGGGGTTCGCGCCTTCTAGTTGTATTCCTCCAGTGCGTCAATATGCTTTTGCAGATCCGTGCGCTTGTCGTCAGTTTGCGCGGGCTTTTTGGTCTTCTTCTTTTGAAGACTTTGACGGCTGGGCCTGGGTGTTTTGCCCATCGCTACTAACTCCCGATGTTGGGCGTGGTTTCAGCATCCCATCGATGATCTCCGGCTCTTGCGGGCTTTTCCACCTGATCGCCGGACATGTTTGAAGATCTTTCAGCATTCTTTTAGTTTTTACCGAAAGAACAACTTCCCATGGAGCTTCCTCTATGAATTAGCATGATGCCTGTTCAGTTGATAAAACTGCACTATTGATGTGACATTTTCCACACTATTTCTATATAATAAAAGATATTTATTATAAATATGACACATATAAGGGTTTATCCGTAAAAATACTATTTTCATGTGTTTATATATTATAATTAACATTATGAAGGAAAATGCAAGCATATAATATTCATGTAATATTTGGTTTGTTTAAATATGCTTACCTTATTAAATTTCTTTGACCAATTCTCTTAAAACTAAAATATCATGACAAATGGTTAAGATAATATCTCAGTAAAAAGAAATTCTACTAATATCATTTATTGAGATAATTGTGCAGGAATTATAGCATGACTGATGTTTCAAGGAAATTCAAGTTGGCGAGATCAAATCTGCCGAAGATATTCAAGTAAATTGAAAAAACAAATTCTGGCAGAAACGTAGAGAAGATTTTCAAAGTCTAGATACTAAAAAGATCACCAAGTACTACAGAGATGAAGCAACAGAAAAAATAAGCCCTAAATCCCCTAACCAACCCCAGATCCGCGGCCAAACCTACCTAATGGTCGCGGTTCTGCCGCACTTCTAAGGAGTTTAGATTTTGGATTTTTTGGGTAGGATCTTAACAACTAGTTGCCTTATTAGGAAACTAGAGATTCTTGCTCTATGACTATAAATAAGGACCGAGAGTCTCTTGGAAAAATTCATCAAATCGACACGATCACGAAGTCCAAAACGACTCACGCATTCAGGCTGATCAACAATAGTTCATCTACCTCCTTAGAAGAGATTGAGAAGAAAACTAGGGTTTTGTAATCATTTTCTAAGGAAACAAAGTGTACTTGATCTTGTTAATTAATAAAGGTAGTTGTTTTCTTATATCATTTTATTATTCTGCATTTTACATTATGTTTTCCCTCTCTATCTTTTCTTTTCCCAACATGTGCGAGTAATTCTCCGCTTGTTAGGGTTCGTAGGATTATGGTAGATTAATGGATGATGAAGATCCTTAAACTCTTTTTAAATCCTATAAAGTTTATAAACATTATCAAAAGAATAGTTAATATCTTAATTGGGCGCGCTATGAATTCATTGATAGTGACGACCACGATTAGATGTTAGATTAACAATTGCTTTGGTAAAGGCTAAACATGAACGGAGATCCATGACAAGATAGGGGTTAAGAGTGGGAACCCTATTCCCTCCAGAATCCTTAAGGGGCATGCATCACTGTCGATCTACTTTTAAATCTATTAAAGGATAAAAGAGTAATTTTTATGTAATCATCCATGACTACTAAATCTTAAAGAACTCTACAAGCCCCTTTCTACTATAAAACCTACATCCGTAGTTAATCTAGATCTATATCCTGCATCCGTGTTTGACGTAGATCTAGAACCTACAACCATTCTTCACCATTCTTTATTCTTCCTCTCACTTTTTCAACACGCCTAAAGTAAGATTAAAATATTCAACGTTTCCCTGAGGACGACCCGTACTCATCTCGGTCTAGCTACACGCGACACCGTTATTGATTGCGGTTATTCTACAAACACAACTTCATAAAAAAATCAGATCAATCAAATGGCGCCGTTGCCGGGGATACGTGCGTAATTTTTTATTCATACTATTTGTGTTGAATTCTTATTCGATCTATATCATAAAAATAAACAAAACTGTAAATTGTATATTTAATGATTATTGTGTGAATTTTGTGAGGGGATCTGGAGTCACAGAATTGAGGAAACAGAGATCCAGAGACATTAATCAAGATCCAGAAGAGCAAGGGAGGCCACGTAGCAAAAATCTCCACCTGATCTCCCAAGTCGGCGGCGGAAGCGCGGCAAGAAGGCCTATTCGGCGGCGGAACCGCTGCTAAATTGAGGATCTAGGGTTCCAAACTTCTCTGGTAAATTTCTCAACTCTTTCTCTCTCCTCTGAAATCTAATAAAATATCTTTCCTGCAGGATTCTTTGCAAAATATCGCCGCTCAAAAATCTTTTTGCAAAGTATTGTACTTGGTTTGTTTATTCATATTTTAATACGGATTTTAAGGGGCAAGACCAAAATTCAGATTAGGTGGAGATTTTATCACCCTTCCTAGGCCCCGCAAATCACAAAACGAGCATCCGCATAACCCTATATTAATTAAAAAAATATCTAGATCAAGACCCTAAGGACCGTCATGCTCAAATAGGACAGAGGAAGGTCGTGGGTAATCTATCGCTTATCTGCATTTTCTTTTGTGGTGCCTAGGCAAGTGTGTCTAAGACAAGTGGTTATTTAATTAGGCCCGCTATTTTCGATGATTCGTATAGCGGATACCTCCCACTTACCTGGCACTTACCTGACCACAAGAGTTATAAAGAGGTGGTAGAGGATTGATCCCACGGCTTGTCCTTTGGAAGTCTAGGAGCGGTCTAGAGCTTGTCCTAGGTAACCATAGTTCTAGGGTTGTTTGTGCATTTTTGTGATTTTGTGAGTCAACCCCCAAGTCCACTTTTAAAGAAAAACAATCCAATTTTTTTTTCTCTTCCTTTTTACCCTTCCCCCCTCTTTTCTTCTTATAATGGGTAACCCAAACAGACGAACTCTTGCCGAGCTTTGCTATCCACAACCAGATATTTCTTGTCTTCATAATCGCTTCGGTATACCATCTGACTCTCCCATAACTTTACAAGATCGGATAGAACAAGCGGATAGAAACAGTTGGTTACCTCAGTATAGGTCTTATCAACCGTATCCTAATTCTACATTTATTTCAGTTGATACTCCGAGTGAGGAATCCCCTAGACGCATGTCCATTGCTGAATAAATAGCAAGGGCTAACGGCCAATGTTTCAATCCGGACCAATATCAACCATCACCACCACTTTCTAAAGAAGAATTTCATAATCAATTTGTGGCATATATGATGTCTATTGAGAATAGCCAGCCAACCAACCAATATCAGTATTCTTCTTATCATAATGTTGATCCTACTCCTGCCCAAAGTTCTTAACCACTCTATTCCTATCAATCCTTTCCGACTTTTACACCTTCTCTAGACAGTCCTTCTAATCAGTCATTTGGGAGTTTTAATTATCCACAAGAATTTCAATCTTATACTGAAACCCCTTATCAACCCAAGTCTAGTCTTGAGCAGACGTTAGAAAAAATATGTGGAAATGTCGCACCAAATTAGAAAGGAAACAACAGAGTGGACGCAAGCTAATAATTTCAAATTAGCCCAAAAATTTTCAGTATACAATACGGCCATGGGACAAAGTGAGAATTTGGGTAGTGAGACAGAACTGTACACCCTTCCTAATCAAACCTTCCAATTCCAAACTGAAATCCACAACTCCGGTTTCACAGATTCATCGAGTACACCAAATGATTCACCAATTGAAGATAGAATGTCTGATGAGTTGTGTGACTTTGTAGTGTTTGATTTACCCGATTGTAAAAGTTCCATTTCAAGTGAAGCCACACCCAACCCTTGTAATCTTTACACCTCCACTCTAGAACCAAAATTTATTGAAAACCATACTTTAAATGTGGTGTTTGAGAATTCTAACCTTCACTTGAATGAGGAGATTGACGTGGGGATATATTGAATGATGAACCCAAAATTTTGGATAAGTTTGTTCCACCAATTCATCAGGTCATTTCACTTCCTTGTGGTCAACATCTCGAGCATTTAATTATTCTTCCCGAGCTCCAAATGCGTCTTGAAGTTGATAATAATTGTATAACCGAACAGCAGACCGAAATGCAGCCTTCATCTCCTTCATCTGGTTCAGCAATACTCGACACAACAATTTGTTTACCCATTTTATCTCCCACTTTCTTTAGTTCTTTTTCTAATCTTCCTTTAATGATAGCGAGTGTTGATGAATCACAATCTGATATTTCGGGTTCGATAATTCTATAAAGACAACTTGATTTAGATTCTTTTGAGAATGAGGTCGATGAGCTTTTCGAGTCTCCTACCTCCATAATTTTTGAAAAATCAAGTGTGTTGAATTTTGGCGCAACACTTATTGAAATTGAAACGTTCAATCGGACCATCGATGAAAGTTTCGATGACATTTTCGCCGACGAACTCGCATTCCTAAATGATCCGGATTTTGTGATTAATCAACCTCCACCTGAAGAAGTTGAACCACCACCATTTCTTCTTATCCCATACGAGAATGTGAGCATTCTTTCCATTCCTAATCATCCACATTCTCGTTTCCGTTCCCCATTATTGTTTCGTCTCTATCAACCGAGACGTAAACCATACCGCCTCCTATTTCCCCACTTCTTCAAATCTCTGATTTTCCATCAACCAGTGCGTTTCATCGATAAATTATTCGAATGGTTGGTGTTGACTTTCGGTCTTTGCAAGGCTTTACTCTTGAAAGAAAATGATTTTTACAAAATTGTGAGCCAAAAATAAGTTTGGGGGAAAATTTCACTTTCATTATTTCTTGTCCCCTTTGATAACTTTTCCTCCCAAGTCTACGGATTTTGAGATTTAAAAGATGACAACAGTGAGGACACTGCTGCAAACAGATTTGGGGGAGGTTTGTGCTTATTCACGCGTTACTTTGCATTATACTATATATAAAGCACAAAAAAAATTTGATAATAAAAGTTTGAAAGTGAAAATTTACATATGAAAGATAGGAATAGTTTGAGAAATGCAAGAAAGTTAGATGTTTTCTTAAACAAAACTAGTAAAAAGTAGTTATGAGTCATTGTCCCAATGGTTAGTAAGATGAAGGAAATTACTAATCTGAGGATAAAAATAAGTCTAAAAATAGTCCCTATTCTTGAAGCCAAACATCTTAACGTTGATATCTTACTATACGCACTTACACACATCTTGAAACTTTGGATAGTAGAGCATACCTTGAAATGCACTTGTTTAAAAGCCTTAGGTTGAAAGAAAAAAAAGAAGAGTATAAATGGTGAAAAAAATGAACACTGGTTTTGTAATTACCAAGGCAGCATAAAAAAAATATAGCGAGGGCGCTTTATCACCTAGTGCCTTAGACCAACTGGTTTGGGAGCCACTGCTAAGCCTTGGGTGTTGTGAAACGAGAAATTACGCCTAAATATGCAAGTACATTTTGTAATTGGTTGGTTAGTATCTCAAGAAGTATTGACGGTCGCATGAAGAATGCGTGAGCAATTTTATCAAAAATATTCACCAACTATAAAGTACTTTGGAAGATGGACAAGAGTAAGATAGCATGAATTGAATTCTCTAAGTGTAGGGATGTCTTTTACACATACGTAGGGGTATATGATCAATATTTGGAAGAAAGATAGGGAGGAAGAATAAAGGCGATGTTTTATTGAGGGATGATGTGATTTCTAACATTTTTTCACGACCGTTAAGATAGGGCTCATAGCAACTGAAAAGCTAGTGTAGTTGGAAACTCTTGTTTTCAAGTTCTTTCTTTTATAAGTTCTTATCTTTATATGTAACTTCCACTACCTATCTTTTATTATAGGATTTTGTTGGTGTAATCCGCTGAAAACTCTCAGGAGACAACACTCCTCAAACTAGGGACACCTAGAGGTTTAACGGCTTGTTGCACGTGCTCAGTACAATCGTGTTGCCTACGAAAGTGTGCTGCTTAGTTTTTTCTTTTTCTTTTTCTCCTTCTCTTGAAAAACTAGTTTGCTCGAGACGATCAAAGTTAAGTTTGGGAGTATTTGTTCAGTTGATAAAACTGCACCATTGAAGTGGCATTTTCCTTACTATTTCTATATAATAAAAGATATTTATTATAAATATGACACATATAAGGGTTTATCCGTAAAAATATTATTTTCATGTGTTTATATATTATAATTAACATTATGAGGGAAAATATAAGCATATAATATTCATGTAATATTTGGTCTATTTAAATATACTTACCTTATTAAATATCTTTGACCAATTCTCTTAAAACTAAAATATCATGACAAATGGTTAAGATAATATCTCAATAAAAACAAATTCTACTAATATCATTTATTGAGATAATTGTGCAGGAAATATATCATGACTGAATTTTCAAGGAAATTCAAGTTGGCGAGATCAAATCTGCCGAAAATATTCAAGTAAATTGAAGAAACCAATTCTGGCAGAAAAATAGAGAAGATTTTCAAAGTCTAAATACTCAAAAGATCACCAAGTACTACAGAGATGAAGCCACAGAAAAATGAAGCCCTAAATCCCCTAACCAATCGCAGATCCGCGGCCAAACCTACCTAATGGCCGTGGTTCCGCTGCACTTCTGGGGAGTTAGGATTTTAGATTTTCTGGGTAGGATCTTAACAACTTGTTGCCTTATTAGGAAACTAGAGATTCTGGCTCTGTGACTGTAAATAAGGACCAAGATCCTCTTGGAAAAATCATCAAACCGACGCGATCACGAAGTCCAAGACGGCTCACGCATCCAGGCTGATCATCAACAGTTCATCTAGCTCCTTAGAAGAGATTGAGAAGCAAACGAGGGTTTTGTAATCATTTTCTAAGGAAACAAAGTGTACTTGATCTTGTTGATTAATAAAGGTAGTTGTTTTCTTATATCATTTTATTTTTCTGCATTTTACATTATGTTTTCCCTCTCTATCTTTTCTTTTCCCAACATGCACGAGTAATTCTCCGCTTGTTAGGGTTCGTAGGATTATGGTAGATTAATGGATGATGAAGATCCTTAAACTCTTTTTAAATCCTATAAAGTTTATAAACTTTATCAAAAGAATAGTTAACATCCTAATCGGGTGCGCTATCAATTCATTGATAGTGACGACCATGATTAGATATTAGATTAACAATTGCTTTGGTAAAGGCTAGACATGAACGAAGATCCATGTCAAGATAGGGGTTAAGAGTGGGAACCCTATTCCCTACAGAAACCCTAATCTACATGCATCATTGTCGATCTAGTTTTAAATATATTAAGGGATAAAAAGAGTAATCTTTATGTAATCATCCATGACTACTAAATCTTAAAGAACCCTACAAGCCCCCTTCTACTATATAACCTACATCCGTACTTAATTTAGATCTATATCCTGCATCTTTGTTTGACGTAGATCTAGAACCTACAACCATTCTTCACCGTTCTTTATTCTTCCTCTCTCTTTTTCAACATGCCGAAAGTAAGATTAAAAGATTCAACGTTTCCTTGAGGACGACCCGTACTCATCTCGGTCTAGCTACACGCGACACCGTTATTGATTGCGGTTATACTACGAACATAACTTCATAAAAAATCAGATCAATCAATGCCCCCGGCATGTCCATCTTTTTCGGAGCATCTGGTTGTGGCGGGTTCACCTTCCTGTTTTCAGACAACACGAATTTGCCTTGCTGGTATTGGTCTTCAACCCAATTTTTGAAGATGTAGCAATCTTCGAGTGGGTGACCCATTAGTCTGTGGTAGGGACAATAGTTATGATGGTTAACATCACCAGGTTGCGATGGATGTCTTGGATCTGGCAGAGTGATTTGCCCATTGCGCATTGCCAATTCGAACAGTCACTTTATTTTATACTGGGGAAATGAGTAAGGACGTCTTAACTTCTCATCGAGGGATCGCCGCTTGTTGCCTTGGCGAGAAGCCGGTTTCGGCTCACTCGGTTGTTGTTGAGCGTTGGCGACAAAGGTCGCTTTCCCTTTGCCTTTTTCATTTCGAAAATCCGCTTTTGAAGGGAAAGGCCTATGGCCCATCTGGTCCATTTGGGCTAGCTTTTCAATCAAGGCCTGGAAGGTGGTCGGCTTGAAGAACATCATGAATTGGGAGATAGTCGACTGAGGGTCGAGGGTCCACATGAACATGCCCACGGAAGGAGCTTCTTCTATGCGTTGTTCGCATCTCGAACATAAGTTCCGCCACCGGATTGCATACTGCACCAATGTCTCTCCCGGCTTCACTCTGGTGTTGATCAATGTCGTGATCGGGATGCGTTCGCCGACGCTTGTGAACCGCTGAGTGAATAGCTACTCCATCTCTGTAAACATTTTGACGGAATCATTCGGCAAATCTGAATACCATTCAAAGGCCGTCTCCGCCAAGCTACCAATGAACTGGCAAAGTAGCAATTTGTCGTCACCTCCGGTATTGCCGCAGAGAGCCCTGAACTGAGCGATATGCTGATGTGGATTACCCGTCCCCTTATACACATGGAATTTGGGGATCGGATATCCTGGCAGGTACTTTGATTGTACC
The DNA here is from genome assembly GCA_030015575.1 of Agapanthus africanus. Taxonomy (NCBI): domain Eukaryota; kingdom Viridiplantae; phylum Streptophyta; class Magnoliopsida; order Asparagales; family Amaryllidaceae; genus Agapanthus; species Agapanthus africanus. The sequence continues at coordinate 108,193,272 of JASDDO010000031.1, forward strand.
AACCCGGATAGGGTCGTCTAGTTTTAACGATTTGGCTAGCCGCTTCACTCACCTGATGAGCTCGTATCTGTTGAGCTATATAGTCATCCAGGGCGGCTTTGGAGATCGTCTCCTCTTTGGCCGTTGATAGAGCCGAAAAAGGGTTCGATGTCTCCCCTCTGTCGTCTTCAAGGACAATCAGAGGGTCTTCAGCTGGAGGATCCGGCTGTATCATCATTCCGACCATATCTTGGAATAAATGCGCCATTTGTTTTATGTTGGCCGCTTGTTCCGCGGTCTCTTTGTCTTTCCTCTAGAGCATTCTTCGGAGGAATTCGGCATCCGTTTCCTGTTCTTGACGCTTCTCCGACGATGTCTCTGGGCTTACTTTTGGCCCAGTGAGTGTGGCCATCTTCGTTAGTATCTCTTGGAGCTTTTGCTGTTGTTGCTCCTGAGCCTTTGTCACTGATCGGGTGAGTGGTCGATGACCTGTGGAGATACAACTATCCTCTTTTCCGGAAGTCATATAAACAGTGTGCACCACCATGCCCCCAGACTTGGGGCGTTTAGGCTCAGTGCCCTTGATATTCGTCGCAGACACGGGGATTTTCTCCGGCCTTCTCCTTTTGTGAGTGTTCGAAGTTAAGGGGGCCGTTGCAGCGGGCACCCAAGTAGGTGACACCTTCTGTGGTACGACAGGGTGGTCCTTCTCTTTCTGAACTTTCATCTTCTTCGGTCGGCGGGAGTAGTCTTGGTTGATCACCGAGTCATGGACCTGTCGCCAGACCTTGTAAATTTTGGAGGACAGCTGCTGAAGGGGCTGCTCCAGCTTTTCCATTGTAGCGCTCTCCATGGGTGGAGGAGACTTTTTCAGCACGGCAGTTGGCGAATTCTTGCGCACCCTGTTAAGTGGTTCAAAGCTGTTCCCAGTTGGAACAGCAGTATCAACTTCCACCGTTAGAGCTGGCGGAGTCAGTCCAGAAAGGGAGCTGCCCCCAGCTTTTCTCACTCGGTGCCAGTGGCGGCGTCGAGCGTGCTGAGCGGACGGGACCACCTCTGCTGTTGGATGATCTTCTTCAATCCCCCTGTCCTGGCGAGGAGCTGTTGTCGTCGTTAGCCTGTCGAAGACCGACGTCCGCTGAGAGGGGATGGCCAACCTGTCGAAGGCAGACTTTCGAAAAGGGGTAGCAGTCTTGGTGACTTCGCCTAGAACGGGAGTTGGAGCGGTCAGTCTTGCGAAGACAGATTCTTTAGTAGGAGAAGCCGATTTGACGACTTCATTTACAGGAGCAGGGATGGCTATCCGTTTTGGGATAACCCTTTCAGGTATTGCGGGCTTCTTTATGGGCCCACCTGAGCTTTGGCCCAGTCTCTTGAAAACTGAGGCGTTGGATTTTGGAGACCCGTTAAGAGGGGCCGCGGTAGTTGTAAGCCGATCAAAGACCGACTTCATCGGAGCTTCTTGCGATGGCCCTGAGGCGTTGAATCTCATGGGTAGGAGCATGGTCCTAAAGAACAGCCCAGTGGTGGCTTGCATCACCTGTTCCACTGGAATCATGAAAACGGAGGCCGCTCAAGGCCCATAGGTCACTCCTCCAGCAAGGACAAAGTGGGAGTTGTCGCCGTTGTTGTAGTTGAAAGCCATTGATCTTCTGTTTTCTGCACGGAGCAAGACACTAAATTATAGTATCTCGAATCTAGGGGCAACTATAGCAAACCATAATTCGTTCGCGAAACACGACATACGAAGTATGGACTGAAAAGAGGAAAAGGTCCCACTGGGCGTGCCAGAATCTGTTCGACGCCGAAAAATGGGGAAGACTGACGTCTCGCCTGAATTTTGGGGGGAGATGCTATTTGGTTTTATTCGTCCACCTCTCCGAAGATGCCAAGTTGATTTATGGTACCATGTATCGAAGGTTTAGACGGATGCGGCCGATGTTGCAGACATCGTCAGATTCCCCCTGTCATGCCCCGCTTCCCAGAGTGCGCTAAGATAGGCACGTGACAGAGCCAACCATGCTACCTGTGGTTAGGAAACATCTCTCCACAGTCACATTACGGCTGTCTATAGATATCAAGAATAGGAAAATAAAAGAAACTACCTAGTACATGTCCATGAGCGAGACTAAACGAGTCAAGAAATAATATGCGGAAGCAATAGATCCAGTAAAAAATAACAATCTGGAAGGTACGTCCCAATACGGGCTCACATCAGGAAATGAAAGGTGCTGAAAGTAAACTAAACTAAAATAGTAATAGGTCCTCACTGCTCGGCCTGCTGACTGAAATACTCCTGAATGGTCTGCGACAGGGAGAGATGATCGGGGCCATGCAAAACCCAGATGTCAGTGCGTCATAATATCAACAATAATACAATCAAGAGGTAACAAGACATGCAGGCATGAGTATGAACAGTAATAAGAGTATAACAGTATCACGAATAAGGAATAATGAAGGGTATAAGCACATGTGATATACAGTGAGTAATCTGAACTATGCTACTGGGTTAATCACTCTCAAGTCTTTGAAATCAATTTAATGAATTATTGATGTAACTCAATAGTATCCCGTGCATGCCCGGGACCTCGATCAAGACTCTCGGTCTGAATCTGAGACGTGCCGCTAGGCAGTAAACAGGTAACATGTACAGACGAATGATGTCTGCAGCATGATCCCGGGGCTGGCCTAGCCTGTAAACTGATCAGTATAAGCATCGAACTGTCGAGCTACAAGTCAGGTTCCATCATTGATTTCCCCATACCCCCAAATTATGTGTTCAAGTCAGGTATTGATAAATCTGAAGCTAATACCAACACAGGATCAAGCAGGAACATGTTTGTCTATACAGACAACATGATATGTCCATCGGAACAACAAGTCAGGACTGTCGGCGTTAGGAACAGGATCAAGTATCAAGTCAAGTAATGATATATCAGGTCATGTCAGGTAGTGTACATGTATCAAGTGGATGCCCAACAGTAAAATGTAGGAGTATTGAATCAGGGTAAAAGTACGGATGTACGATAATAGCATGGATAAACAAATATTTATCAGGGGTTACATCATGACTATTTAGGATGCTCATTATCAAGTATGGGGTGCTAATATAACAATAATATTAATTAATACGACATGGCATGTAACTAGATATAAAGAATTAATGGTATGGGTACACAATAAAACATGGATGCATGAATAACTATCAGGGGTTGCAACTATAGCTCCATTACTTTGTAGGATGCATATTATCTAGCATAGGATGTAAATGTAGCAGTAATATGAAATAACGTGACATAACATGCAACTAGATATATAATTAATGGTATGGATGCACAAATATCGATCAGGGGTTACATTTACAGCTCCAAAACTATGTGGGATGCACATTACTAAGCATGGGGAGTTACTACAATAATAACATGAATTAATATGATCTGTAGATGCAGTTATATATATTTTAAATAATATGGATGAAAACGGGTATCCGAAAACAGTAAAACTGTAAAAAAATGGATGCATAACTAAACAATATGTAATACTATTATTCAAATGGGTGCGGTATATTGTAGTATAGCATGTAGCAAGATTAACTTGCCTCGATGGATCACAATACGGATACGCACGGCACGTCCGACGTCGGTAAAACATCGCAACGCACGCACGGCACGCGGGATGGGTCCAAGCAAGGCAAGAGGGTGATCACGTAGGTAAGGTACGTCCACTGGGTCATCTGGAACGGTAGTGACGGTCACGGCTCTGGCGATCGCTAAAAACAAGATTCAAGAAAAATAAAGAAAAAGAAAAGAAGAAGAGGAAGAAGAAGGGAGAACGGATCACTGTGGTTGGTGCTATGTGGTTTCTGGGGACAGAAAGGAGGTGATGGTGTCGAGGAGAGGAGGTCGTCAGCGGTAGAGGGGAGTTGAGGAGCTAGGGTTAGGTTATGAGGAGTTAGGGTTTGGGTGCTAGGGTTAGGCTCGGGTGTGCAGGGATTGTTGGTTGAGGAAGGGAAAGGAGAGAAGAAGTAGATGATGGAGATGAGGAGAAAAGAAGGTGCTGGCGATGATGAGGTGATCGGCAACGAGGTGTGCAGGTGTTGGGTGATGGGTTCTGCGGGGTGCATGCTCGGGGAAAGGAGGAGGAAGAAGAAGATGACAACGATGAGGAGGAGGAGGAGGAGATGATGAGATGGAGGTGGTGACGAGGTCGGGTTTTGAGGTCGAGGGCAGTGAGGAGTTAGGGTTAGGGTTTCGTTGTTTGGGTTTTCTCGTGGAGGCTCGGGGGTTTAAAAAGAAGAGGGAGAAGAGAATAGGATGGAGGTGACCGTAGGATGTGTGAAGGGAGGTGAGTGGAACTGAGGAGCGAACGGTGTTCGCGAGAGGAGAGAGGAGACAGACTGAGTGGGAGAGAGAGAAACAGAAAAAGAAAGAGAAAGAGAGAGGTGGGGTCCAAGAAAGATAAAGACAGAGGGGTTGTAAAAAAACGTTTTGATTTTAATTTTAAAAAAAATCTTTTCAGTTTTCTAAATTTTAACTGTGAATTAAATATTTAAAATATTATATTAATAAAATTTGATTTTCTGGTTAATACAAACTTAGTCCAAAACACGCCCGGGTCGGGTTTAAAAATTCAGTTTCAAAATATGAAAAATATACATGTCGACCAAAATTAAAATTGGATATCCGGGTAACGAAAATGCATACCCCCAAGAACGGATGCACGTGCGTGCGCGTAGCCATCCAAACAAGTCCGTTTCACTGAACGGGACGAGAACAAGATGCGCGGATGCTACCACAGGGTTAGGGGTATCATGCAAGTCATGCAATGTATCTTTCAAACGAAGCTTCGACGGACAAGCATTGATAGTATGATCCGCTGATCCACAAACCAAGCAAAGTCCCCGCATCTGTCGACACTCCCTCTGCAAATGTCTGGGTAAATGGCAGTAGTCACAAATCACTCTTTTTATCTGATTGGCTATGATGGGCTTCTTCATTGGCACCACGCCACGTCGGTTCACCGGAACACCTCTGCGTATAGGCACTTGGTTCGGCGTAAACGCCGGATTCTATACCACAACTGCTTGCTGCTGCATACCCTCTGTCTTCAATGATAAACTCTGTTGCTCCCTGGCTGCTTTAAGCACTTGCGAGAAAGTGGTCAAACCTAGAGATATAATGTGCCTCTGGATGTCCACGTCCAAACTGCGCATGAACCTCCTTGCCCTATCAGCATCATTGGCAACCAAAGGTCCAGCAAAATGACTGAGCCGTGTCCACTCAGCCGCATGCGCATCCACGGATCCGCCATTCTACTTCAAGCTGATAAACCTTTCTTCCATTTCTTCCCGTGCAGTTTGCGGAAAGAATTTCTCTAAGAAACTCTTCGAAAAATCTGCCCAGCTGATCGGCATGAGCAAGCGGGTCTCTTCCATTAGCCACCATTCACGGGCATAGTCTACCAATTGGATGTGTACAATATCCACTCTCTTGTCCTCTGGAATCTGTGCCGCAACGAGCAAATTCTCCGTATCAACCAGCCACTGCTCCGCTGGCAACGGCTCCTCCAGACCAGTGAAGACGGACGGACCAAGTCTCCCGAAATCCGCCACGGTACCCACACGCTCTACTGGTTTGGCCGCAACATTGTTCACGGACTGCTGGACGGTCCGCAAACCTTCCTGAAAAGCTTCGGCCTGCTACTGGTTCATCTCGGTCTGCCGTTTCTGGTTCTCCAGCATCCCACGAATTACATTAAGCAAAGCGGCGTCATCAACACGCCTCTGGTACGATCGTAGATTCCTGTCTGCCATGATCCTGCAACCAAGACACCGAAAAGGATTAGTATGATAACAAGATTCAAAACTTGCGATGAATGATGGCCATAAATCAAGGATATGAATCAAGACTAGAACTCCAAGTTACTTAAATAGAGTACCGCAGTGTAACCATATCGCGGTACATAATTACAATCACATAACTCCACTCAAGTCGCCCAAATCGTAGAGATAAACAACAGGGAACCAAAAGTTTCAAGTCGAGATGCAAAGTGGTTTGCATATCGTCAAGACACAGGGTCAAGAGAAGGATTTGATTCAAGAATCACGATAACAATGTGGCAGGACATGTTCCTAATTACAGATTTTCTGATTCGTGTATTAGGTCCAATACCCAACTACAAAAGAATCAAACCCGATTAACCTAAATCCTATGGCTCTGATACCAAACAAACCCTGTTACGCCCCGCTTCCCAGAGTGCACTAAGATAGGCACGTGGCAGAGCTAACCATGCTACCTATGGCTAGGAAACATCCCTCCACAGTCACATTACGTCTGTCTATAGATATCAAGAACAGGAAAATAAAAGAAACTACCTAGTACATGTCCATGAGCCAGAATAAACGAGTCAAGAAATAATATGCGGAAGCAATAGATCCAGTAAACAATAACAATCTGGAAGGTACGTCCCAATACGGGCTCACATAAGGAAATGAAAGATGCTGAAAGGAAACTAAACTAAAATACTAACAGGTCCTCACTGCTCGGCCTGCTGACTGAAATACTCCTGAACGACCTGCGACAGGGAGAGAGGATCTGGGCCATGCAAAACCCAGACGTCAGTGCGTCATAATATCAACAATAATACAATCAGGAGGTAACAAGACATGCAGGCATGAGTATGAAAAGTAATAAGAGTATAACAATATCACGAATAAGGAACAGTGATGGGTATAAGCACATATGATGTACAACGAGTAATCTGAACTATGCTACTGGGTTAATCACTCTCAAGTCTCTGAAATCAATTTAATGAATCATATATGTAACTCAATAGTATCCTGTGCATGCCCAGGACCATGGTCAAAACTCTCGGGCTGAATCCGAGACGTGCCGCTAGGCAGTAAACAGGTAACATGTACAGACGAATGATGTCAGCAGCAGCATCCCGGGGCTGGCCTAGCCCATAAACTGATCAGTATAAGCATCGAACTGTCGAGTTACAAGTCAAGTTTCATCATTGATTTCCCCATGCCCCCAAGTTATGTGTTCAAGTCAGGTATTGATAAATCTGAAGCTAATGCCAACACAGGATCAAGCAGAAACAGGTTTGTCTATACAGACAACAGGATATGTCCATCGAGAAAACATGTCAGGACTATCGGCATTAGGAACAGGATCAGGTATGAAGTCAAGTAATGATATATCAGGTCATGTCCGGTAGTGTACATGTATCAAGTGGATGCCAAACAGTAAATGTAGCAGTATTGAATCAGGGTAAAAGTACGGATGTACGATAATAGCATAGATGCACAAATATTTATCACGGGTTACATCATGACTATGTAGGATGTACATTATCAAGTATGAGGTGCTAATATAACAATAATATGAATTAATACAAAATGGCATGCAACTAGATATAAAGAATTAATGGTATGGGTACACAATAAAACATGGATGCATGAATAACTATCAGGGGTTGCAACTATAGCTCCATTACTATGTAGGATGCACATTATCTAGCATGGGGTGTTAATGTAGCAGTAATATGAAATAACGTGACATAACATGGAACTAGATATATAATTAATGGTATGGATGCACAAATATCGATCAGGGGTTACATTTACAGCTCCAAGACAAGTGGGATGCACATTACTAAGCATGGGGAGTTACTACAATAATAACATGAATTAATATGATCTGTATATGCAGTTATATATATTTTAAATGATATGGATGCAAACGGGTATCCAAAAACAGTAAAACAGTAAAAAATGGATGCATAACTAAACAATATGTAATACTATTATTCAAATGGGTGCAGTATATTTTAGTATAGCATGTAGCAAGATTAACTTGCCTCGATGGATCACAATACGGATACGCACGGCACGTCCGACGTCGGTAAAATGTTGCAACGCACACACGGCACGCGGGACGGGTCTAAGTAAGGAAAAAGGGTAGTCACGCAGGTAAGATACGCCCACTGGGTCGTCTGGAACAGCAGTGACTGTCACGGCTCCGGCGATCGCTAAAAACAAGATTCAAGAAAAATAAAGAAAAAGAAAAGAAGAAGTGGAAGATGAAGGGAGAAAGGCTCACTGTGGTTGGTGCTCTGTGGTTTCTGGGGACAGAAAGGAGGTGATGGTTTCGAGGAGAGGAGGTCGTCGGCGGTGGAGGGGAGTTGAGGAGCTAGGGTTAGGTTATAAGGAGTTAGGGTTTGGGTGCTAGGGTTAGGCTCGGGTGTGCAGGGATTGTTGGTTGAGGAAGGGAAAGGAGAGAAGAAGGAGATGATGGAAATGAGGAGAGAAGAAGGTGCTGGCGATGATGAGGTGATCGGCGGCGAGGTGTGCAAGTGTTGGTTGATGGGTTCTGCGGGGTGCAGACTCGAGGAAAGGAGGAAGAAGAAGAAGATGACGACGACGAGGAGGAGGAGGAGATGATGAGATGGAGGTGGTGACGAGGTCGGGTTTTAAGGTCGTGGGAAGTGAGGAGTTAGGGTTAGGGTTTCGTTGTTTGTGTTTTCCCGTGGAGGCTCGGGGGTTTAAAAAGAAGAGGGAGACGAGAATAGGAGGGAGGTGACCGAAGGATGTGTGAAGGGAGGTGAGTGGAATCGAGGAGCAAACAGTGTTCTCGAGAGGATAGAGGAAGCGCGGGAGGAGAGAGAAAGAGAGAGGAGAGAGACTGGGTGGGAGAGAGAGAAACATAAAAAGAAAGAGAGAGGTGGGGTCCAAGAAAGATAAAGTGAGAGGGGTTATAAAAAAAACGTTTTGATTTTAATTTAAAAAAAAAATCTTTTTAGTTTTCTAAATTTTAACTGTGAATTAAATATTTAAAATATTATATTAATAAAATTTTATTTTCTGGTTAATACAAACTTAGTCCAAAACACGCCCGGGTCGGGTCTAAAAATTCAGTTTCAAAATATGAAAAATATACATGTCGACCAAAATTAAAATTGGATATCCGGGTAACGAAAATGCGTAACTCCAAGAACGGATGCACGTACGTGCGCGCAGTCATCCAAACAAGTCTGTTTCACTGAATGGGACGAGAACAAGATGCGTGGATGCTACCACAGGGATAGGGGTATGATGCAGGCAATGCAATGTACTTTTAAAATATTTTATGTGACTTATGTTATATTAAAATGCAGATGCTAAAAAAAATGCGAGTATGCAATGTACAAATAAATGAAAGTGCATGAGTCCATGTAACTGGTCAGGATAAATCATAAATATGAATCAAGACGGGTTTCAATCAAGCGGGTCAGATAGAATGCAAATACAGATGTCAAAATACTATTCGCACCCAAAACACGGTAAAACATGAAAATACCATAATTAAAGAAATACGTGAACTAGAATTGGTATAAATGAACTTAGGTGTTAAACCCCTTCATTGTGAGGGGTTTTTGATTGTGGGGACGCTATTCCCTGCAGGCGCAAGCCCCTACAGTTAATTACGCTATCGCATCGCGGTAACCACTTTCTCCTTCTCCAGATGGTCACTTCGTGTCATGTATGTATGTTTTGTTTTTGGTTGCCCGTGGATTGTATATGGAGACTAATTTATGTTGTCTCCCGCAGGGCGTGGATTAGTCCAAATCCGTAATATCTTAGATTTGGGTTTGGGTTGGGTTTAAGAATCGTTAATCTCATTTGAAACTAAGATTAACTTAAACGTTTCTTAAGTATACGTTAGTCTAATTTTAGACTAAGATCTACTTAACAGGATCATTTAGATCCAACAAAAGAGCATTTGAGCTTGATTGTTTTAGTTTAGGGACATTGCGGTCCATAAGTTTAAGGACGTCATAGTCCTTGGAGTTTAAAGACGTCATAGTCTGTAAAGTAAAGACATCATAGTCTATGAGTTTAAGGACCCTGCAGTCCATAAAGTTTAAGGACATCATTGTCCAGTTTAAAGACATCATAGTCTGTGTGGTTTTGATTCAACAGTTTGGAGATGCACAAAAAATTATTGGTTATTGGGACCCTCCGTCTCTCTGAACACGTTGAAGAATTACAACAACTTATATCAGAGGTACGAAGAGATGTACCCTTGAACCAATGTTGGTTGGGAGATCTGTAGTCAAGTTTTGGACTAAGATCAGTTAAAAATATTTATGAGCATATGGGCTCAATTAATCTAAATGAGGGATCTGTGGCCAACTTGGGCTCGTCCCACTCAGTTAAAATGTTGAACATTTATTTGGGCTCGACCCTTTTTATTTAGAAATGCTGAGCATTGGTTTGGATTCTGACAACCGTTTTTGTCTTTTATTGAGTGATGAGCACTCATTATAGCTCTGGGGCTTTATTTAAAGAACAGTTTATATTCGCTCAGCGCACACTTGAGGAACACGTGATGCGCTTGACGCCGAGCACCAGTCAATGAGCGCACAACGCTTCTGTTAAGTAGCGCACACGTGAGGAGCATGTGGCGCGATTGGAGCTGAGTGCCAGTCGATGAGCGCAGAGAGCTTCAGTTAAGTAGCGCGCATGTGAGGAGCACGTGGCGCGCTTGGCGTTGGTCACCAGATTTGGAGCGCTAAGGCGCTTCTTATGAAGTAGCGCACACGTGAGGAGCACGTGGCGTGCTTGGCGCTGAGCGCCAGACAATAAGCACAGAGCGCTTCTGATCAATTTCATGATCTGAGAAATGAGTTCTCGCTTACAAGAGACTTTGTCTAATGGTTCTAAGAACAAAGTTCTTAATTTTATAGGAGATGTTACAATCTCTTCTATTTTCTTTTATGAAAGACTTTGTCTTTGTAGATCTATGATCTGAAGAGAATGAAATTCTTCTCCCCCCTTTTTATGATGAGATGCTATGATCTCTTTTTGTGAAAGACCTCTGTCTTATAGATCTATGATCTGAAAAAAAAATATGTTCTTTTTCCTTGATGAGATGTTTTTTATCTCTCTGTTTTTACCTTAAAGAAAAGTTCTTCTTCTCAGAGCTTGCTCTTTTCTTTGAAATTTCTCAAAGCTTGTGGGGGGTCCCTCTCTATAAGACTTGAAGTCTTGAGACCTTTATATAGGGGAGGCTGATTTGTTGAATCAGTTGAAGATATCTTTTCTCTAATTGATTTGGGAATGTTTCCCACTGTTGGATCTTAAATCCAAGGGTTTCTGTTTTACAGAAAGCAATCTTCTTGTTCTTAAAAAAATTGGGAAAATCTTTTCCCATACAGAACTTATCCTGTATCTTGGTGATTTTTAATCACCATTGGATCTTTGATCCAACGGTGTTCTAATTTACAGAGCACAATCTTTCCCGTTTGGAAATATTTGAGGAGTATTTCCTCAACAGAACTTTATTCTGTAAATTGATGATTTATTCATCCTAGTTGGATCTTTGATCCAAGGGTGGGGAACATTTAGTTCTAACGCTTGGCGCTCTCGTGCTTTGCACGTGAGGCGCTGCCTCAGAGTCTATGGCTGGCGCTCCTGGCGCAAGCGCTCTCGTTCTTTGCACGTGAGGCGCTGCTTCAGAGTCTTTGACTCTTCAGCGCTGGCGCTCCTGGCGCGAGCGCTCTCGTGCTTTGCACGTGAGGCGCTTCCTCAGAGTCTTTGAATCTTCAGCGCTGGCACTCTTGGCGCTGGCACTCCTGGTGCTAGCGCTCTCGTGTTTTTCACGTGAGGCGCTGCTTCAGAGTCTTTGACTCTTCATCGCTGGCGCTCCTGGCGCGAGCGCTCTCGTGCTTTGCAAGTGAGGCGCTGCCTCAGTTCAAATTTTGAATTTTGAACATAGCATTGCTCTCAATTGGGGAAACAGGTGCTATACGCCATCCACCCGACTTCCCCCGTAGATATATATCTACTCACCTTGATCGTTGCTTTCCGAAGTCGATGACGCTCGTTTTACCTTGTCATCCTTAAGTCCACACGAAGTACCTACATATCACAAAATACATCGTATCACATCAAATCCGACTCAAAAACCGACACGACACGCGAGGTGCTCATAGGTTAGAACTTATAGCTTACGCATGCAAAAACAACCAAACAACACTCGTCGTTGACGTGCAAACATCAAAAGACCAAATCTCATAACTAATATCAAAACCAAGAATTCCAAAATACGGAAAAAATAACCCAAAAGCGTTCCAATATGCTCCCAGATTTTTTCTTAGACAATCTGGAACAAAAAGAAAAATATAGTAGCTATGTTATAAGGTATGTGAGCCACAGCCAAAACCCCAACACCAAAACTGCTACAGTAACCGACCAAAGTGGCTACAGTAACAGCCGGGGCTGGCCCCAACTTGGAATTTAGGCCTCGTCTTCTCGTGATGGTCTCCTATTGGTCTAACTAGGTTAATGTATATTTTTAATTATTTTATAAAGTTCCCGGATTGCTCCAGATTCCCTGTAGACCCCCAAAATATCACAAAACCGACAAGGAAAGTTTAAATTTCAAGTTTTAGGGTTAGTCACTGGTTTGATCTGGATTTTTAACATTTAAGGGGGGTTTGTAGTCACCAATTACCCTCAATATACAATCACAATTCATAATACCACCCTAAACCTCAACTTGGAATTTTCCGACATCACTAAACCTCACTTAATCATTTCTAAACTAATATGGATGCTAAAGGAAATGAATAACTATACTAATGGTGAAAAGAATACCTCATTTAGCAACTCAAGAAAATTCTTGAGTTTCCCCAAGTCTTCAAAATCCCAACTTTCTCGGTTCCCCATGCTTCTAGTGAGCTTGTGCACATTTTTAATCAAAGGGAATAGGTGTTTTGATGTGGAAATGTGGGTGTTATGAGGAGGTAGAGGTGGTGGAGGGAGGGGGCAGCCATGAAGGAGAGAAAAGGAAGGAGAATGATGAAGGAGAGAATGAAGGAACAAGAGGCATGGTTCACTTGACCCCTTACCATCTTTCTCTCTTGTCCATACCTCATTCTTTAATCTTTTTCCTTTTTCTTTTAATTTAAAACCAAACACAAAACCATACACATATAAAAGAAAATATAAGATGCCATGGTTCATGCAAATTGAAAAATGTGTTGTGAAACATGTCATGGTTCATGGCATATGCTCATAAACCGGATTAACGCAAGATTGGTGAAAATAAATCGAGTTTAGCACTTAACCCTTTTACAAATGAGTATTTAAAAATCTATAAATGTTCATATCATATAAAACACTCTCAATTCAATAATTCTTATCAATTTCCAAATATTTCTCAATTTTTCGGCATATAATTATACCATATCATTAAAACTAATCTCCACATATTAAAATATTCATAATATTTATTATTCAATTATATAAATTCCCAAATATAATATTTTATTTTTCTGAAATATTACATTACACGACTGTCCTAGATAATCGCATTACCATGCAACAGAAAAACACTATATAGCTACCGAACACTACGCCTTGACAAAGGCCAACAAACGCAACACGAATACTAGGTAATGCCAATCTGAAATGATGGATGGCTACGGCTGGTTTTTGGCGAAAAACCATTAACGTAATGAACTTGATATCGTTGAAGGAACTCGAGTGGATTTGAAATGGAGTGGTTTTGGCTTCGCATTTTAAAACTAGTAACATAAATCTTTCCTTAAGAGAGAACTCCCAATGAAGAGATCAAGGCTCTTCCCTCATAGAATAAGGTGCGGGATATTCCTAACCGAATACCTCTATGCAAAGCAAAAGAATATGACTATAAGCTTTGAAGAAAACCGAGTAGTTTTAAAATTAGTTCAGACAACATCATTTAGGTTTATTTTTCCTTGCATTATTTAGATAATGCGTTCTCATCATTTTAAGTTTCCAAGCCATAAAAGAAACAACCAAAATAACATACTTTTTATATGCCATCCGCATTCGCCACGGGGCCCCGTTATGCACCGTTAGGTTACTTAACTAACAGCAGATCGGGGGAAGGACTAGCGCGGATGCAAAAACATATAGAACCATCTACTAAATATATAATATATATATCAACATCGTAGGCAGATAATAGTCATCCCAGGCAGATAAAAATCATCACAAGTATGCGAACAATAATATGGAATAGCGGATAATCTAGGAGCCTCACGTTTCATTTGAGCCATAAATGAGACGCGACGTTCCCCGGTCATGTGGATAGCCAGTGCAATGAAGAACCTAGACCTCTACGAGTGTGGCAAGTTATCCGCAAATCCCAAAAGTGAGGAAATCCCAATCAATAAAGTGAATCGGCCACCCATCACTTCACGGAATCCGATAACTTGAGCACCCCTCCGTGGATCAACCAAAACCCCCTACGAGTGAGGAGAATAGCTCGTCAATTCTAGAGTTAGGCCCCACGGTCTCAACGCCATGAGATGCAGGTCCGTTGCCCTCTAGAACCCGGCCATTCGAGCACTCCTCCATGGGGTACAGAAAAGAAAATATATATACAACGGACATCGACGTCAACCCGGTCGTGCCCTAATAAAAGAATATACAAACTGGAAGAAACAGTAGTCCACATGTCGGACGCTCGCCTCGCAATAATGAATATACAAATGAATCTGAACTGTACATCTAACATTGCACACAAGGCTATCCATCACAACAATCTATACATAGCATCAGTGCTACACAGAACATCAACGTGAATATCATGTTCGTAAACCCGAATGATTGTACATATAGCAACTAGTCGGATTGTACCGCCCTATGATATTCACGGTCGGAGAAACTAACAAACGCACTGAAAACCAAGAATTCCCTCGGTTCTCCCTCTTTCACCCAGGGATCGATTAAAACTTTCCGCATTGGCCCAAAGCACAAACCAGAACTCAAACAAATCTGGGTCAAAACCAAATATCCCAAAAATCATATTTCCATAATCTAGAGCACCAAAAAATATTTAGGGCACAACGGCCCAAATTAGACCGTGGAACCGCAGCCAAATGGCATGTTAGGCGGCGGTTCCGCGGCCAAAAGTCGGGCTCATGTGCCCAAATTTCTTTCTGGCCTCTAGTATTGCCTGTACATAATTTTAATACAACCTGAACATTTTTTTGAACAACTTTAAAATTCGAACAGCAAGCAACGAAATGGAAATATAAATCACGATATTTCTTCGATCGAAACTCTAAACTAGTGCATGTTGGATATGGATGCCCTAGAGGCCATTATTGTATATGTATACATATGGATGCTTGGACATATGTATGTACAGGACAATTTTTCTCGATATGATAGCATGCTATTTGGTTTATCTTTATCTTAACATGTGCATATGTTTTACTTGTTATTACGTATCATTTATACATGTTGATAAAGCCCGTTTGATCATTGCTTGACTACCAGCGTTATGATGGCGATCATACTTGTGGGAGCTGGGTAGTCGATAAGCACATCCTTAAATGTCCCCAGTCATGGGATTATCGAGACAAGGCATCGATACTCCAGAGTAGACTGGTGTATATGTTTCGAGACCATAACAACAGGCGATGGTTGGTCCTGCAGCCATTGGCCTTTGGCACCTAAGATCGTATACCGGTGCTCACTAGGGGTGAGTAAACTGGACGGACTCACCGAGAACTGGCTAGATGGTATTATACCGATCGTCAGATAGCAGTTCTCTGGTGACTTAAGTGCAGATAGTCTGTCGACCTGATGTCATCATTTGTCTCGTGTGAGTTCCTACTGTGCTTTGATTATTACCCTGCCACGGCTCTACTGAGTCGTGCAAACAGGTTTTAGTTGGGTACAGTCCCGAGCCATATAGAGGCAGTGAGAGATTGTCGGGGATTCATCTCTCCCGGTATAGGGAGTCGATGTCGCGATGTGTTCGATTGGCCAATACCATATGTCCCTGGCCAGGGCGGATTGAGAATTACTGATAGGTAGATCAGTAGATTCTCGGATGATTTTGAGCCGCATCGGCATGACTTGTCAGGTTATTAGGAGTCTGACATTTTCCACCCCCTAGACCCGGCATGCGATTCTTTCAGACGAACAGACTGGATTATACGAAGATTGTCATGGATAGGTTCAGTAGGAGTTCAGATGAGTTTGCTCGTCAGCCTTCTTATCGACAGGTACCTGGATAGCCGTTATGTACAGCTAGTGTCGCTGATGTGCTTGTGGTTAAACCCACTGCCAGCGTACTGTCGAGTCTTTAGAGTCCCACACAGAGGGTTTTCCTGGTTCAGGAAAATCGATGTAGAGGCCGTATGGTTTTACGTGCAGGATTTTGATCACATACGTGTAAGTCGATATCGCGCACTCTACGGGTTCACGGGGAGGCTGAATTTTCAAAAACGATTTATACAAAGCTCGCAACATCGACTAAACTCTAGGATCTATTCGAAAACCTTAACTACTATGATAGTTCGTTATACCTCTTGTAGGGTGTTTTTCGTCACCCCATTGAGATGGGAATATGCGTCGCTTGTCAGGCGTATACAGATTCCCCCTGCCTAAGGTAGATCGGGTTTTATTAATTGTGGGGATCCGAATCTCCGGCAGCCGTGGACTAAGCTGCCGTTAATTACCCCTCGCCTTTGGAGCGAAGGAACCTCCGATTGACGGGTCAACTAGTCATGCGAACTCAGTGTGTAGTGTGCGTATGTGTATCTTGAGGGGTTTTGGATACATCGGGGGCCCCGCAGAGTTTTACGGGGGTCCCGCATGACTCCGCGGACTAAGCTGCCACAATTTTTTTCTAGCAGGGGAGGTATATGTAGTGTGGAGTGCATGGGAAAAAGTAGGGTGAGGAGCGTCTTAAAGACGCTAGGGAACTGGGCGCTGGGCGCTCGCGCCTCATGTGTCCGGCACATGGGCGCTGGGCGCTAGCGCCTCATGTCCCCGACACGTGGGCATTGGGCGCTAGAGCGTCATGCGCCCGGCACGTGGGCGCGGGGCGCTTGGGCGCCGGTGGAAAGAATGGGCCTTTTTGCCCTAGAAACAGGAGTTAAACTCTGAAAGAGGATCTTTTATTTATGGAGTTAAACTCCGACAGATGTTGAACGGAGTTGAAATCCTCCTAAAAAAAGGTTTGATTTATAGAGTTAAACTCCAACAGATCTTGAATGGAGTTAAACACCTAGAAATCTTTAGGGATGATAAAAGGGGACCCTTTTCTTCTCCCCTTTAGCCTAGATCTTCTTCCAAGCCTTGAATCTCCCCAAGGTGGGATTTTTGGAGATGGGTCTCCTTCTTGCTCCTCTTCTGTTGGCCGGATCTTAGAGAAAAAGAGGGGGTGAGTTTTAAAAATCTCTCATTTTTGAGATCTGATGAAAGCTTCAAAGGTTTGATGGTGAAAAACTATTTATTTTTGAGAAAGGAAAAGTGAAACTCTTGATTTAATTCAAAAAAGGGGAAGAAGGTTTAGAACCTTGAGGAAGGAGGAGGCACAAACCCTAGTTTTTTTAGAGAGAGAAAAAGTTCCTGAGATATTTTCATCATCTTTGCGTTTATAGACTACACACTTTACATATAGCCCCTTAGGCTTTACAAAATGACATTTTGCCCATCCCATGCCTCATGTGCTCATTTTTTTTGCACATGAGCCATGGGTTTTACAAAAATTTGGCTTTATGCCCATTTTTCTTACATTTATTCATAAAAAAATACACCAAAATTATTTATTACGAAATTTCTATTTTGGCATAGGGGAGGCCGGCCGCTTCATGTTCGGGCTCGACTCGGGCATGGGCCCACTTGACCTGGGCTTGGGCCCACTTGGCTTGGGGTTGACTTTGATTTTGACTTCGTCAACCGGGGTGTAAATTTTGACCACAACAAATTGCCCCTCATCAATAAATGCAAACTACATATGTAGGTTGTGTGCATCAAATTGATGGATCTTCTTTCGCATAGAGGTTGATTTAATTTGGTTCCCGTTTTGATGATGTGGAGGTCGTTTCTTCCATTTTAACGACGCGGACGGTCGGTTCTACCCTTTTTACGACTTGGACAGACGGTGCTGCAATTTTTGCGACATGGACGGTCGGTGCTGCCCTTTTAGCGACTTGGACGGTCGGTGCTGCCCTTTTAGTGACTTGGACGGTCGGTGCTTCCCTTTTAGCGACTTGGACGGTCGGTTCTACCCTCTATGCGACTTGGACGGCCGGTGCTGCCCTTTTTGCGACTTGGACGGTCGGTTCTTCCCTTTTAGCGACTTGGACTGTCGGTGCTGCCCTTTTTGCGACTCGGACGGTCGATTCTGCCCTTTTTGCGACTTAGACGGTCAGTGATGCCCTTTTTGCGACTTGGAAGGTCGGTGCTGCCCTTTTAGCGACTTGGACGGTCGGTTCTGCCCTTTTTGCGACTTGGACGGTCGGTGCAGCCCTTTTTGCGACTTAGACGGTCGGTGCTGCCCTTTTAGCGACTTGGACGGTCGGTGCTGCCCTTTTAGCAATTTGGACGGTCGGTGACTTGCTCCACTTTCTGCGATGTCGGAGTTGAAGTTGACTTGCTCTACTTTCTACGGTGTCAGAATTGATTTGTTTGATTTGATTTATTTTGGGAGTTCCCTACCCGTCCAGTGGGACTTTTAAGCTTAGAAGCGCTACCGGGGGGGGACGTTAATTGGATCTGTTTGATTTCTACTTTGTTTGGCTGGACTATCGAATTTGAGAGGAGCTTGGAATTTGGATTTTGTTTGGCATCAGTATTGCTGCACTGGAATAATGCCAGGAGCAACTAATCATTTGCCCCGGGAGGACTTAAGATTTGGTTTTTAGTTTGGCATCAGCATTGCTGTACTGAAATAATGTCAGGAGCAACTCATCATTTGCCCCGAGAGGACTTGGGATTTGGTTTTTGGTTCGGCATCAGCATTGATGCACTGGAATAATACTATGAGCAACTCATCATTTGCCCCAGGAGGACTTGGGATTTGGTTTTTGGGTTGGCATCAGCATAGCTGCACTGGAATAATTCTAGGAGCGACTCATCATTTTCCGTTAGAAAAACTTGGGATTTAAGTTTTGGGTCGGCATCAGCACCGCTAACACTGAAGCAATGCCAAGAGCGACTCATCATTTGCCTTTAGGAAAACTTGGGATTTAGGTTTTGGGTCGGCATCAGCACCGCTAACACTGAAGCAATGCCAGGAGAGAATCGTCATTTGCCGTTGCCCGTTGGGGAGCGATGGCTTAGGAGACGGGTTTAGATCTCTATCACCTAAGGCTTTTCAATTTTATGAGCCGTAAGGGTCTCATAAAAGCATTTTCTCCCTACGAGTCGAGAGGATCTCGCAGGTGTATGTTCTTCTTAGGAATCGTGAGTATTCCTAAGTGTGTTGCTCCTTTGTGAGTCGTAAAGATCCCACGAAGCGATTTTCTCCTCACAAGGTCGAGAGGACTTTGCGAGTGTATTTTATCTCTTTTCACGATTTTGCGTCCTTTCGGGTTTTCACAAACTCGCCGGCAGTCCTACTGTTTTTACTCACGAAGCCCTTTCGGGTTTTCATCCGTGCCCATTTTGCTTGTGGACATACCGTTTTTATTGCGCTGATGGGACTTTAAAAGTAATCTCGCCGGCAGGACTTGGGAGAGATAGGGGGTCGTTTACGCCTGTGGATTGTATACGGTTTTATAGGATGTATGATCCAGACCGTAGGGCTGGTGTGCTCAATTCGTCTGCGACTTAGAGCATTCACGCCTAGTATTTCTTGAGATATCGGTCATTGATGGGTGGCATGGGCCTTTCTCCCTCGGCATTTATCAGCTGGTAAGATCCTCCACCAAACACTTTCTTAATGACATATGGTCCTTCCCAGTTTGGCTCGAATTTTCCCTTGGAATGTCGATTGGGGATGATCGGTCTTTTGAGGACCAACACCAATTCTCCTTTCTTGAAAGCCCGGAGACGGGTCATCTTGTCATAGGCTCGTGACATTTGGGCTCGGTACAACTCCAGATTTTTCTGTACTGCGAGCCTCCTTTCTTCAAGGGCGTCGAGCTCTTCGAGCCAAAGGAGCACGTTTTCCTCCTCCATCAACTCATACTGAATGGCCATTCTTAAGCTTGGAACTTTTATTTCGAGGGGGAGGATCGCCTCCACTCTGAAGAGTAATGAGTATGGGGTGGACTGAGTTGGAGTACGATGCGTGGTACGATATGCCCACAACGCCTCGTGAAGTTTGAGATTCCAGTCTCTCTTGTTGGCTAAAGCATTTTTCCTCAAGAACTTGCATAGAGTCTTATTGAATGCTTCAGCTAGCCCATTGGCTCTTGGATTATAGATGGAGGAATATCTCCAGTCTATCATGTGTTGAGTAGCGAACCTTGAGAATTTGAAGCTCTTGAAAGAAGGCCCGTTGTCAGAAATGATTCTTCTTGGTGTACCGAAGAGGTATAGAATATTATGCTGAAAGAACGTCAGAATATTTTCTGTTTTGACTTCTTTTAGCGGGACAGCTTTAGCCCATCTGGAGAAATAGTCAGTTGTGGCCAATATGTACCGGTGGCTTTTAGATGACGGAGGATCAATTGGGCCAACTATGTCGGTGCCCCAAACCTCGAAAGGCCACGACGCCACCGTAGGATGCAACGGATTGGGATGCTTGTGAATGAAATCACCGTGAATTTGGCAGAGATGGAATTTCTTTGCATGCTCTTCGCAATCCTTTATCATGGCGGGCCAATAATATCCAAGCTATTTGATCTGAAGCCGCATTTTGGGGCCGGACTAGTGAGCCCCGTAGATGCCTGAGTGAACTTCTTTCATGAATTTTTGGGCTTCGGCCAATGACAGGCACCTGAGCCAGAGTTGGTCATATGATCTGCGGTATAGCGTATTATTTACAAACACATATCAGAGAGCTCTCTTCTTCAGCTGAACCCTTGCAGACTTTTCTTCTGGCAGCTTGTCGTATCGGAGGAACTCTATGAAGGGCTTTCTCCAATCGAGCTCCTCTTGAATGATCAGAACTTCTTCGGCAGGATTGCTCTTTTGTTCTGCGCTTTCCTCTTCTCGCAAAGAGACTGGGGGAAGAATTTGTTGGCTTCTGAGTGTTATCAGAATTTCATCCATATCCGGATCTGCTAACTCCTTGGCTAAGCGAGCGAGTACGTCAGCTTTTCTGTTCAACGCCCTAAGGACTCTCATTAGTCCAATGCGGGTGAACTGTTTCATGAGCTCCACCACCCGGCTTCTGCACCGAGCCAACTCGGGTTTGTATATCTTATAGTCGCCTCTTACTTGGTTGACGGCAAGCTGGGAATCACCGTAACCCCGTAGCCAAAGGGTTCCTCTTCATATCAGATTTTTGTACTTTTATACTGCCCATTCTTGATCGAATTGCAAATAGGTAGGTACTCTTGATCCGTGTTTGCTAAATAATTGCAGGTTATAGGTTCTCAGCTCTAAACAATAAAATCATGAATAGTCATGACAAATTCAGGACTACTGCCAACAACAGATAAAATTCGGGTGTCCACTCACCATCCGTCAGATGCCGCCTACCAGTTCGAGGGACAAAATGGAAATCAATGGTCATTTCATGCACAAAGCACAAGGAGGCAGCACAAGAACCAAGTTTATAACGCGGAGCTCAAGAAGATCAAGGCAAAAGTCCACATTCTTTCATCTTTTAGGACTGTTGAGAATCTATGAGAAAAATGAAGTGATTATGAGAAACTAAGTGTACTAAACAGAGGAGAACAGCAACATGGAAAACCCCAGAAAAAACGGCACAATAACTCACCCAAAGGGCCGCGGAACCGCGGCCGATGTGGCACTTATGTGGCGGATCCGCGACCGAGTTGACTCGGAGACAGGAGATATCTTCAGGGTAGTTTTCTAATTGTGTAAGGGCTCAGATTTTAGCCCTAGGGTTTCTTGTATCTGCCTTTAAATAGCCCAGTTTCAAGCCAAGTAAAGGATGTTGTTCTTGTATTAGGATTTAGGATAATAATTTGTAACTTCCTCTTCCTCTTGGTCTATTCTCCATTGATATTGTAGTGAGCTTTTTAAGTGAATGATGAATAAAGAAGAGTTCTTTTAACACGCATGTCTTATAATTGAGTTCTTATATTTTTCTTGTAATCTTATTTGTTAAAGTAGTTGTTGTTATTTGTTTTCTTTTTCTCTTTTCCTTTATCCTTACAACAATGATGCTTAAGTGTGATCCTTGCCTGAGTGAGGTCCCAAATAGCTAGTTGTGATTCTCTAACTCATTTCTTTCTATCTTCTTTCTTTGCATTATTTTCTTTTTCTTTATAATGGGTGAGTAGTTTCTCACTTGTTAGGGTAGGATAAGAGAAGTTTGAGAGAAGGAAATCTCTCTCACTCTTTTCTTTGCCAAACATCTTGATTCGGACTACTGTGAATTTAACCATAATCCGCTCCCTATGGCACCTTATCCTACATGATAGCGGTGGCACCCTATCCTACATGATAGCGGTGACACCCTAGTGAGACCGGTTGTGGTTAAATTGACCTGAGGTTACGGCTAAGAGCCAAGAACGGACGGACAAGGACCAAAAGGAAGGAACTAAGCGTTGGAAAGCCTAGCTTATACTCGCAAGTTTCCTTCCTAGTCGTGCTAATCCCCGTTGTTACCGATTACCGTAACATCGATATTAAGAGTGGGAACGAAAGATGTGAGTGATGCCTAACTCAAACTAACCTAATCCTAACCCTAACAAGCTCTTTTTATACATAATTAGCACATAGTTAATCTTAAACAAACCTGGACAATTTGGACTTAACTCGTTTAAACACTAAGAAAAAGATTCTCATCTCTCCGTGGACCGACCCGTACTCATCCGGCTAGCTACCAAGCGAAACCTTCTTGATTGCGGTAATTAAAACAAAACACACCAAATCTCTATCAATCAAATGGCGCCGTTGCCGGGAAGACGGTAGTTTATTTCTTTGTGTCATTTCGGATTAATATTGTGAATATATATATAACCAAAAAAAACTGTAAAAATCATCTTGTTATTTTTGATTCTTTTTTGTGCAAGTGTGCAGAATAGGAAGAAGATCAAGTTCAGTGCCAAAGGCGTAGGGAGTTAGACCCATATCTTACGGCTACACCGCGGCTGATCAAGATGGAACCACCGTTAACTGTACAATTCTGGAGAAAATTCAGTGACTAACTCAAGATTCAGGGGCTCTAACCAAGGAGAGGAGATTACAGTGAGCTCAGTGAAGAATTTTGAAGCTCTAACTCGTCCAAAACAACGCGGAAGCGCGGCGGAAGTATAGGTTTGACCGCGGAACCACGGTCAACCAGTCATATCTGTAAGTCCACGTTACCTCTCCCGGTACTTACGGGCTTGCGGAAATGATAAAAAACGATTTTTCAAGAGGTGGTAACATGGACTCAAAATACGGATCTTTGTTAAACAACTATCTAACAAACCTAACATGAGTTTTACCTACTCGGTTAGGGGGTTATACCTTTCTTGAACTCCTTCATCTTCAACTCTTTGCGGTGTACGGATCGGCCTCACCTCGTCGTCTCCTTGCGCCGAAGATGGATCCACCTGAAAGCTTCTACCTTTGGCTTCTCTTCAAACTAGAAGAAACTAGAACACTTGGTTTGCTAAACATTGTGAACTAGGATGAGTAGAGAAGTGATATGTGTTTTCTTTTATCTCTAAGGCAATGTTTCTCAACTCATGAGAGGGAGTTGCCTTGAACTAGAGAGAGAGCAAGAGCAAGAGGAAGAGCTCAAGCAAGAGAGAGAAAGCAAATGAGAGAATCAGTAAGTCTTTTGCCATCCAAGCTCTCATAATCCAAAAAAATCATAACAAATAATAGTAATCAAGTATTATGTGATGGTTCAAGTCAAAATGGCCATATCATTTCATGCACTCATTTTGCAAAAAGAAACAAGCAAGCAAAAGTCTTTGCCATGAAATGATAACCATTGTAATGATGATGGTCAACTAGTCCAACCTAGTCAACCGGTCAACAAAGTCAACAAGTCAACAAAGTCAACCCCTCAACAGCCATGCCACTATAATACTTAATTAATATTATTGTTAATTATATTTCTTATTCTCATTAGGGTTTAGCAAAAATTCAATAGTCAACAGTCAACAGTCAACAACCCCAATAAGAATCCTCTGCATCTGCCTCTCTGTCAACTGTGCATACACACCCGCATCCGCGTTCCGAGGAACACGAATACAAACGAGATAAAACCAATCCCAAAACGTACACTAGGATCTGGCTTAAACCAAAGCCCGCTAGTGTTGACTGTCCGGACACTAAACGTGCACAAGTGCATGGATGTGACCGAACCCTGTTGCAAAACCATGCGACCTGTCGTAAAACCATGCGACCTGTCGCAAAACCATGCGACCTCTACTCTTTTGCCTAAAGGCGAATAGCTTTCTATGTGGGACTCTAAAGACTCGACACTACGCTGGCAGTGGGTTTAACCACAGACCGCAAGCAGCACTAGCTGTGCATAACGGTCCCCAGGTAGATGCCGACAAGAAGACGGATGAGGTGAAACCCATCTGAACTCTTACTGAGCCTGAATGTGACAATCTCCGTACAGTCCGGTCTGTTCGTCTGATAACATCGCATGGCGGGCCTAGGGGGCGGTAAACGTCAGTCCCCTTATAGCGGTACAAGTCATGTCAGAGTGTAGCCCAGAACACCCTGAGATGACAGTGGAAACCTACCAGTATATCTCGCTTGCCCTGGCCAGGGACGACTTGTGTAATGGCTCTCCTAGACACAGCGCGATGTCAACCCCCAATACCGGGAGAGACGAATCCTGTCTAACCATCACTGCCTCCAAGTGCTTCGGGACTGCACCCAACTACTACCTGTTTGCACGACTCCTTTGAGCCGTGGTAGGGTAGTAATCTAAGCACAGTGGGAACACACTCGAGGAGAAGTGACAGTGTCAAGTCAGCGGACTAAGCTGTACTCATGTCACCTGGGAACTGATAACTGATGATAGGTATAGTACCAACCAACAGTTCCCAACGAGTCCTGTCCAGTGTACTCGTAACCCAACGAGCACCCGCATACTATCTCAAGCATGACGTACTGACGGCTGTGGGACAGACCGTCTCCCACACTGGGATGAGAAGCGCATACGCTAGTCTACTCCAAAGTATCGATACCCTGTCTCGATAGTCCTACGACTAGGGACCTGCATAAAGATGTGCTTGTGGATTACCCAGCCCCCACTAGTGTGACTGCCATCACAACGCTGGTAATCAAGCAAAGATCCTAAGGGCTCCACTAATGTGTATAGGTGATTTACTAAAATAAACACATGTACACATTAAAGCAGAAACAAACCAAGTAGCATACTACTATATTGAGCAAGATTGTCTATACAAAGTGAATATCCCAAGCTTCCATTAAGTAATATACAAACTAGTATGATACAGTAATGGGCTCTAGGGCATATACACTAACAATATCATTACCCAAAATCTTCTGTGAGTATTCCACTCCTCTTTTCACCCCCTTTGAACTCTACTGAACTATTATTTCTGCAGCATTCTTTGCGCAAAATCTCTTCCCCTCTCCAATAAAACCGTTTTTGTGCAGGATTCTTTGCTCCACCGCCAAATAAATTTTTGCAAGTGTTTTAGATTTTTTTTTGTTATTGTTTTGCATAAATAATACGAATTTTAAGGGACTATAACACCAATTCAGATTGGGTAGGGATTTCATCACCCTTCCTAAGACCCCAAAAATCACTTAAAGCATACGCATTACCCTTGAGCTTAATAAAAATATCTAAACTCAGCCAACTAAGGACTTGTCGTGCTTAGTAGGTGTCACGACCCGAAATAGCACGTGACTGGCACTTGAATCATGTGAAGTCTATATGACCCCACCTAATTCAAGTAAGCCAAAAAGCCCAGAAATCTAAACCATTTGGAAAGAGAGTGAAGGAAAAACTTAGTTTTAAAGCACGTGTTTTAACAAAATAAACCGTAGTAAGCATTTTTAAAACATCAAGTCTTTTCCAAAAATTTCGGCAGAGTCTACTTTGTAATTACTGGCCCCAAACGGGTACAAACATGAATAATATAGTTAATGTAAAAGGCATCCTCAAGCGGGAGCTAGCTCTTCGCCAAATGGCGGATACAACCACGCAAGACAATATAATATATAACGCTGAAGGTCGAGGATCAAAACTCAAAATAAAACCAAAATCCGCCAGAAAACCATAACAATATAAGCGCAACTCTAAGGTCGAAAGAATAAACACTGGTCTTCTAAGTCTATAAATTATACATGTCTGGTTGATGGAGTTACTAGATATAACCGAATATAATAAAATACATTAGTGGTCACGATGCAAGTGAACCAACTTACCAAGGCAATCACCCGGAAGGAAGCAGAGTGCCAGCAAAGCCGCCAAGGAAACCAGTACGGCAAAACCTGCAAGAAATTGTGGCACAACGGGGGTGAGTTGCCAACTCGTGAGTAGAAAACTTCACCGAGCAGAAATCACATGTATGAATCTATCCTAGGTCATACCATAATATATCCTCAATATATAATCCTGAAACCATCTACACATTAGTGTAATATCAAGTGCTCGTGTAAGTGCCTCAGGTAGCAACATGTCACATCTATGATGTATGAATGAATGAAAACAGAATGCATTATAAATGAGAAAACTGTTTTCATATCTTAGTGAGATTTCTGTATAAAAATCGAAGTATCGTCAATGAAATCAACAGAGAATCCGTGTCAAGCATCGACACAAAGTATATATCCCAATATCTCAATATCTCGGGCTCCGGCAATCCGGACTAGCCAATAACATAAAATATTAATATCTCTGTGTCTTAATATCTCGGGCTCCGGCAATCCGGACTGGCCCCGGGCTCCGGCAATCCGGACTGGCCTCGGGCTCCAGCAATCCGGACTGGCCCAAATATAAATCTCATGACTACGTCGGTATCCTCCGGATATCCGCCACGTCACAAATAACCGGTCAGTAGTGCTCCCCTGCCGCGCTCAACGCCATCATCTACGACCATCTTGTCCCGGGGTACCGCACCGGGTCCACCATGCACCCACAGACGGTTCCTCCTCCTACTCGAATCGGGTGTATGATATCGCTCAAGAGCCGAGAAAACTCTTGGCGGACATATCTTACATCATATCACGAGAAAACCGCATTTCCTATTTTTAGAAATGATAATCAGTTTATAAAATTCTTGCAGTTTCTCCAAATCCAGAAATCTCATGGAAAATCCAAATCCCAAACTCCAAAGTAAATAGCAGTGAAATACCGGCGTAAATCTCCATAACATTTCATAACAATGAATATACATATGCATGCACGAAGTGTCTAAGTAAGAAATGCGATGTCAAACTAGCATATGAATGCAATGTACTAGTACTATATTACAACTACCAGCTAGCAATTTATACTTACGAAATAATTTTTTCTAAGATGTACGTGACATGAAAATTACCGATGATGATGTGTGTGAGCCGGCAAGCAAGTGTATGTAGAGCATACGCATCATTGGTAATGGTTCTGGTGTCCTGATAGCAGGGTTTCATAATCACTAAAGTACACATTAAATATGCAATGCGATGATAACAACATGAATAAACGGAGTATGAATAGTAAACGCGACAATAAAGAATATACATTTCTATATACGATTCATACAGTTTTTGGGCTATTGAAATAACACGAATCGTGCTTTTTAGAAAATATGGCATGTCTTTAAAATACCCACGATTCTTCAGTTTTGAAAATAAGTATGACTCGAGCCCAGTCTAACATCTACCTGATAAACTACAGGACTAATCGGAAGCGTAAGGAAATCCACCTAAGTCTGAGTCGATATATTTAGTAGTCGGTGATCCCGCCTCAATAGCGTCATGTACGATACAATATATAATAAGACATCCTCAAATTATGAGTGCGGATCCATTATCATAATTATATCTCGTACGGTAAACTCATCGTACGGCATCCCAAAATCGGGGTACGGGTCGCCTATCACATATACCTCAATATCCATATGGTATCATTATCATAATATCATGAATAGGGTACTGATCTAAGTCTAGTATATACCGATACCATCAACATATATCTGCGTGTGTATGAAAACACCTCGCCCATCAATCCGCTAATATAATATGTCGTATCTCATAACACGACCCAATCACATCATCGATCTCACAACATCATGCCCAATCACATCGACTCATCTCCAAGTATCATATACTATCCTCATCATGATGTATACGTATACATATATATATACATATATATATACATATACATATATATATATATATATATATATTTACATACTCACGTACACATATGTGTGTGTGTGTGTATACGCAAAAGAAAATCAAATGTATGCATGTGTGTGTGCGTGTGTGCAAATCATTACTCTAGGGTTTCGCGACTAAAGAAACTCGACCTAAGCATTTACTTCCAATTACGCTAATATTAACCCAAAGTCACCTAAAGCATTTCTTGCTAATTAGTAAGGTCACACAATACATAAATATATATATACACAATACGTAGACTACACTACGAAACTGCGGGGGTGCTATATGCCATCCACCCGACTTCCCCCGTAGATATATATCTACTCACCTACGGAACTCCTTGTTGAGCCGTAGTCGATGTGCTTCGTCGTCTCGGAATCCACGCAGAGGTACCTACAACATGAATACACAATCGCAAATGCTTTTAAAATTGAGTTCGGAAAAACTAATACGGCACACGGTTCGGTCATAAGTTAAAACCTATAGCCTCGCATGCAAAACACGACCAAATAACCCTCGTCATTGACGTTCAAACGCCACACGATGGAATTCAAATCAAATACAAAAACCAAGTTTTCGGAATCGGAAAACATAAATTCATCAACATGAGAAATCTATCCCAGATTTTCCATCAGGTAAAATTAGCCAATTTTGCATATGTGGAGGGGAAATTTACAGATAAGGGAGCCACAAAACAAGAACGAGGTCCAGGGGCCAAGTACTGGCCGCAAATTGCGGCCAGAAAGGAATAATTTGCGGCCAGGGTTAGGGTCTCGGGTGTTCAGGGTAGCTTCTAGGTTGCCTGCATGACTCTCTGTAATTGCTAAATAATTTTTGGGGTTCCCGGGTTATAGCTGATCTCCAAATATCACCATAATTCCACACAAAACCCGACATCGAAGATTCTACGTTCAAGTCCTGGGTTTAAGTCTATGGTTTCATTCCATAAAACTAACACTACAGGGGGTTTAAGGTCACTATTAAATCTCAATAACACTTTCACAACTCAAATAAATCCCTAACCTCATCTTGGAATTTTCCAAGCTCACTAAACTACACTAAATGGATTCTAAACTAGTATGGATGTGTTCATATCAGTTTTTCGCATTCTTATACCACACATTCTTAATCGCATTGCATATAAGTAGGTACTCTTGATCCGTGTTTTCTACATAATTGCAGGTTACAGGTTCTCAGCTCTAAATAGTGAAAATAGTGAAAAGTTGCAAAAATTTCAGGACTACGGCCAACAACAGATAAATACGGGTCTCCGCTCACTATCCGTATGATGCCACCTACCAGTTTAAGGGACAAAATGGCAAATCATTGATCATTTCATGCACAAAGCACAAAGGGCAGCACAAGATCCAAGACTTCAACGCGGAGCTCAAGAAAATCAAGGCAAAAGTCCACATCATTTCATCTTTTGCACTGCTGAAAATCTAGGAGAAAACTGAAGAGATTCTGAGAAACCAAGTATACCAAACAGAAGAGAAAAGCAACATGGAGAACCCCAGAAATGCCGAGCTTCCAATTCAACCAAACGGCTGCGGAACCGCGGCTAATATGGTACTTAGGCAGCGGATCCGCGGCCGAGTTAACTCAGTGTTGACTCGGTGTTTGAGGGTATTTTTGTAACTTCATTTTGGCTCAGATTGTATCCCTAGGGTTTCATTTATCTATCTATAAATAGCCCAGTTCCAAGCCAAGTAAAGGGTGCATTTATTTGTATTAGATTTTAGGATAAGAGTTTGTATTATCTTCTTCCTCTTCATCTTTCTCCATTAATATTGTAGTGAGCTTCATGAGTGATGATGAATAAAATAAGAGTGCTTTTTATTAATTTACATGTCTTGTAATTGTGTTATTCTATTTTTCTTGTAATTTTCATTTGTTAAACTAGTTGTTGTTATTTGTTTGTTTGTTTGCTTTCTTTGTTTTTCTCTTTTCCTTTATCCTTACAACAATGATGCTTAAGGATGATCCTTTCCAAAGTGAGGTCTCAAATAGCTAGTTGTGATTTTCTAAACTCATTTATTTCTACCTTCCTTCTTGTTTTATTTTCTTTTTCTTTTTAATGGGTGAGTAGTTTCTCACTTGTTAGGGTAGGATAAGGAAAGTTTGAGAGAAGGAAATCTCTCTCACTCTTTTCTTTGCCCATCATCTTGATTCGGACTCCCGTTAATTGAACCACAATCCGCTCCCTACGGTACCCTATCCTACATGATAGCGGTGATACCCTAGTGAGACCGGTTGTGGTTGAATTAACCGGAGGTTAAGGCTAAGAGCCAAGAACGGACGGACAAGGACCAAAAGGAAGGAACTAAGCGTTGGAAAGCCTAGCTTATACTCGCACGTTTCCTTCCTAGTCGTGCTAATCCTTGTTGTTGCCCATTACCGTGACACCGATATTAAGAGTGGAAACGAAAGAAGTGAGCGACTCCTAACTCAAACTAGCATAATCCTAACCCTAACCCTAACAAGATCACTTTATACATATTTTAGCACATAGTGAAACTAAACAAACCTGGACAAATTAGACTTAACTCATTAAAACACTAAGAAAAAGATTCCCATCTATACGTGGATCGACCCGTACTCAACCGGCTAGCTACCAAGCGAAACCGTCTTGATTGCGGTAATTAAACTAAGCACTCAAAAACTCTAACAATCAAATGGCGTCGTTGCCGGGGAGACGGTAGTTTATTTCTTTGTGTAATTTCGGGTTAATTTGTGAATATATATAACCAAAACAAAAAATATATATATTGTAAAAATCAACTTGTTATTTTTGATTCCTTTTTGTGCAAGTGTGCAGGATAGGAAGAAGATCAAGTTCAGTGCCAAAGTTATGGAGAGTTAGACCCATATCTCGCGGCTATACCGCGGTGGATCAAGACGGAACCACGGTCTACTGTAAAATTATGGAGCAAATTCAGTGACCAAATCAAGATTCAGGGGCTCTAACCAAGAAGAGGAGTCTGAAGTCAGCACAGGGAAGAAGTTTAAAGCTTCAAATCAACTGAACAGCCGCAGAACCGCGGCACAAGTGCATGTTTGACCGCGGAACCGCGGTCAAACTCTGACGTCTGCAACCGAAAATTCTCTACGAGTATTCCAATCCTCTTCTCACCTCCGCTGAACTCCACTAAACTATTCTTTCTGCAGCATTCTTTGCACAAACTCTCTTCCCCTCTCTGATAAAACTGTTTTTCAGCAGGATTCTTTGCACCACAGCCAAATTTTTTTTTTGCAAGTGTTTTAGATTTTTTTGTTACCGTTTTGCATAAATAATACGGACTTTAAGGTGCTATAACACCAATTCAGATTGGGTAGGGATTTCATCATCCTTCCTAAGACCCCAAAAATCACTAAAAGCATGCGCATTATCCTTGAGCTTAATAAAAAATATCTAGACTCAGCCGACTAAGGACTGTCGTGCTCAATAGGACAGAGGAAGATTGTGGCCAGGTAAGAACAAGTGAGGTAAGGAGGGTTTTAAAATTACCGTGAGACGGGCCTTTTAAAATTACAGAGAAAGACTGTTCCGCTCACGAATCACCATGAGACGGGCCTTTTAAAATTACCTTTCTCACTTGTCTAGCCTAGGCACCACAAAGTGAATTTTAGCTAATATGAGGGTTATCTCACAACTTGTCACTTTGGAACAGTTAGGAGCAGTCTAGTGGACTTTGAAGACCATAGCTCTAGATATGATTGTGCATGTTTTGACTATGATTCTTTGAAGTTGTGTCATAAGTCCTTACATATTTTTGCAAAACTCTTTCTAAAAAAAACAAAAAAACAAAAACTTTTATAAAAACTTGCCCTTTGTCGCCAGAATTCCATTTCACCCACCTTTCATCCGCATTTCTCCATTGACGTTTTCTTACCCTCACTTTCTACGCTTTGACTATACTAAACTCGTTTAGTGTATGTCCGGTTGGACTCGGCAAACTAGTGCCCGCCTAGTCCGCGTTACGTTAGTCACTACCGACTACGCGATCGACTCCGACGTCGAAACTCCCACCACACCTCTTTCATCCTTACCTTTGCCGGCCAACTCTGACGTTGACCGGAATTCTGTTCATACATTCTCACCTTCACCATCACCAAATTCTTCTTCTGAGATGTAAGGATTTCCTCCTAGCATCCCTTTACCTGCCCCCGGACTGATTCCACCTCATTTGGGTGCGAATAACCCACAACCACCTCCTGTTGAAGCGCCACAGCGAATCGCGCTCCAGGATCGTTTCTATCCTACCCGCTCTGCACTTCCTACCTGTCTTTCACTTTCGCCGGCCAATAGGGATAATTTCGAAGTTAAGCCCCACTTCATCAACATGTTGCCCAAATTTCATGGGCTGGAATCCGAAGATACATACATCTTCATCAATAAATTCCAGAACGTCTGTGCAATGACGGAGACAACCCAACTGTCCGACGATGCTATATGTCTACGAGTCATTCCTTTCACTCTGTGTGACCTTGCTGAGAAGTGGCTGTATAGCACCTCATCGCATTCCATAACTAGTTGGGATGAGTTTGTAAAAGCGTTTCTTAAAAAATTCTACCCAAATCACAACACCGCGAGAATCCGAACTGAAATTAACCAATTTTCCCAGCTTCCTACCAAACCTTTTTGGAAGTGCTTTGACCGATACAAAGACCTTCTTGTTCAGTGCCTTCATCACGGTATTGAGAGATGTCAACTTTGCCAAACCTTATATGAGGGACTGAATCCAATAACTAAGCAGTTGTTGGAAACCATTTGTCAAGGCCATTTCCTATCCAAATCTGACGAGGAAGCTTGGCAATTCTTCGACGATCTTGCGAAACAGACGCTTCAGTGGGAAAGCACCAGACCGAACACTTCTTCCACTTCTCCCGGTCTCTCTACGGTAGGCGTTCATCAACTCGATATCTCAATTGCAATGAAGGCTGAGATGGCAGCAATCATGGGAAAACGGGAAGCAATTGAGAGCAAATTCTCATCTACTTCTCCTGCCCCTGCTCTTCCCCCTCGTAACATATGCGCTTGTTGTTCTGCTCCATCCCATTTGACCAAAGAGTGTCCTTACAACCCACCTTCTCAAGGACCGGATCAGGTCAACGCTGCATTTCAGCAAAAACCAAGAAATGATCCATACTCTTCCACTTAAAATCCCGGTTGGAGGAACCACCCCAATTTTGCTTGGAATCAGAACCAACATCAATTCCAAGGTTATAACAACTTCCAAAGGCATCCTCCTCCTTAACAACAAGCTCAGCAATAAACTCAATATCAGTATAAGCAACCCTTACTGTTAGTTATATGTATGCCCTAGAGGCCATTACTGTACATTGGATGTATATTGTAGTGGATGCTGGGACATATATATGGAGGACTTTCTTGCTCGACATGATAGTATGCTATCTGGTTACTCTTTACCTTAACGTGTACATTGATTGTCTCTCTGTTACATGTTGGTAAAGCCCTTAGGATGTGTACTTGACTACCTGGACTATGATGCGGATCATACTAGTGGGGACATGGTAGTCCATAAGTACATCCTTCAAAGTCCCTAGTCGTGGGTGTATCGAGACGGGGCATCGATATACCAGAGTAGACTAGCGTGTACCTTCTCGACCCATACAGATGGGCGATGGATGATCCCATATCCATTGGTGTTTAACATCAGAGATGATATACGGGTGCTCAGTAGAGACTGGGTATACTGGACGGACTCGCCGAGAACTCCCAGATGGTACTATACCTCACGTCAGATGGCAGTTCTCTGGTGACACTGGTACAGAGTAGTCTATTGACCCGAGATCGTCATAGAGTCTTGTGTGGTTCCCACTGTGCTTTGATTTCCATCTTACCACGTCCATGAGGGCGTGCAAAACGGTGGTTTTTGGGTACAGTCCCGAGTCACATGGAGGCAATGAGCGATAGGAGGGGATTCGTCTCTCTCGGTATAGGGAGTTGATGTTGCGCTGTGTTCGATTGGCTATAACAGGAAATCCCTGGCCAGGGTTGCTGAGATTTACTGGTAAGTGTTACCAGTAGTTTCTCGAGTTGTTATGGACCTCATATCGACACGACTTATCAAGCTATTGGGGTCTGACGTTTACCACCCCTAGACGAGATATGCGACATATCAGACGATCAGACCGGACTGTACGGTAGTGTTACTGGTTGGATTCACAGGAGTGTGAGCGGGCTAGCTCGTCGATCTTCTGATCGCTCAATACCCGGATGGCCGTTACGTTTGGCAGACCGCTTGCGGCTTGTGGGTGTTTGATATGATCATCACTTGCTACCGGCGTATTGACGAGTCTTTAGAGTCCTACACAGAGGTTTCCTGGCTCGAGCAAAACGAAAGAGGAGCACATATGAGATATGTGCGGGACCGAGAATAATACGTGTATGTGATGCTGTATTCTATTCTCGCGATATGTAACATTGATCGGTTATATGTGATATAGCCGGGTTATCGGATCAAGTGTTGATTCGATGATTTGTTACTATTCATGTTAGTCGGTTATATGAGATATGACCGGATCGTTAAATCAAGTGTTGATTTAATGATTTAATGTATAATTATATATTTGATATATTATTTTACATTAACTAATATTGATCGGTTATATGTGATATTGTCGGGTTATCGGATCAAGTGTTGATTCGACAATCTGTTACTATTCATATTAGTCGGTTATATGAGATATGACCGGATCGTTAAATCAAGTGTTGATTTAATGATTTAATGTATAATTATATATTTGATATATTATTTTACATTAACTAATATTGGTTCACTTAAGATGGTTTTTCTCACTTGTTGTGCACATTGTATATGTGATATACTTTCATGTGCACTTGATTGTATCATGTTTGTTGATATATGCTAACTTGAGTTTATGTAAGGATCAAACCATGGTTGAATAATGGTTAGGGTTTTCTTTCAAATTATCCATTCATTCATTTGTAACGAATAGTGGGGGGGCAAGAATAAAATGGTGGCTATATTTTATTCTTCATGAAATTGACAAAGCATTGAAGCTTACACCATTTTGTCTCTTGACTTTGACCCAACCATACATCCAACCATGGTTCCATCTCTACCACTAACTATAGTTTGCATTATGATACATATCATATTATTCTTTCCCATTGGAATTGATACACACCATTCTCACATTATTCTTCTTGTCCATTCATGTTCCTTCATGCTTCTTCTTCTTCTTCATCAAGAAGAAGAAAGCTTGGAACCTCCAATGGTGAAATGATCAAATGAGTGAGAAAACAAAATCTAAAGTCAACCCATCTCTTCTTTCTTCATTCTCTACAACATGCCTTGTTGAAGAGTGTGTTGTCTTCATAAGTTCTTGACTTGGTGAAGGCGGAGCTCGAGTTTGAGATGCCTCGACGTAGATCTTCTTCGGCATCGTAGTCTTCGACTTAGCCCGATTGTTTCTCCGACGAAACCATCACCGGAGTCCGGGATCCGACGATCAAAGCGAAGGGACATCGTCATGGAGCAATGGAGGTGGAGCAAAGAAACTACAAAGGTTGTATTTTCTTCACTCATTAGTTATGTTGATAACTAGTTGCTTCTTTTTCGCCTAAACTCTAGCCAACGATCCGTATAAGGGTTCTTCGGCACATGTAAAATTTTCGTTTGGCATGGTTGATGCCTTGTGACAACCCCTTGGTGTGCCTAGGAACCCTACACTGGTATCAGAGCCTAGCTAGAGCCTTAGGCGATCCCCGGACGGAATTAGAAACCCGATCAAACCAAAATCCCATTGCAAAATCGCTCTCTGTACTTTTTTCAAAACTGTTGATTTTTGGGAATTAAAATAAGCAGAAAAAACAAGAAGGCTTTTGTAAGAATAACTGTGAAATTTGGGCTCATGATTCCACTGTTCAAGCGTGGAAGCGCCGCACAAGCATGGCTTGTGCGGCTCTTCCGCGGCCAACTGTTCACTGCACGTGCCCAATTTTGCACAGTAATTCCTGTAATGCAGTGCTGATTTTCCTGGAATATTTTAAACTGAATTCAAGAGTTGAGTTCTTCTGAGTTGTTTTGGGAATCATTGTTTCGATCGCAAAGTCTAATTCTGTCTATGTGTTTTCCGGATAATTAGAATGTATTGAAGTATTTGGACGAGTATCATTTACTCACTCTTCACGGGGTTTACGTCTTTTGGATATATGTGCAAGTTTTGTAGTGGACCCTCTAGAAGACAACAAACCTTAACTCGATTATGTGACCGTCTTGAACTGTCCTTTGAACCTTCGGGTTTGGGGCAGTACGGCGTGCCACATGTGAGGCGTTGGCTTGACCCTTCTACGGCTGGACCGCTACTACTGTGCCACACTCCGGAATTTTTGAACTCCGCTCAAGTGTTGAGCTTTAGTGAATTTTGGGTATTTGACCATTCGCTCAAAAACTTTAATACTGTATATTTATCTTGAATGGGATACAATAATTGGAATTAACAAAAAGTTATGAGATAACTGAATGAATGTTATAAACATAGCACTTTAGTCTCACTTGATCGGTTGCCACGGAATTTTGATGTGATCAAAAGTCCGTCGCAATCACGTAGTGTAAGCGGATACTCGCCAGGTAAACTTAATAGACAGCCTCACCCCATAGCCCCGACCAAGTGACTATAGGAGAACCCCGTCGCCGAAAGCATCCGTTCGGGTGCTCGCGGTAACGGTGTTCCGCCTTGGTGCACTTTGTCGACAGCGTCGGGGGTGCGGCCTCCTACTAAAGTTTGCGACGAGCATTCGATCAGGTTTTCGGGAATCTTGTTGAATTGCCCGACTTGATATTGAAAAGTGTTTTCGATAATGAGACTAAAATGCGGGGTTTATAATTGTTAGGCATGTGATGTCTAAGTAATTCATTTGATTAGGCATGAGATGTCTATGCATGTTGCGGATTCCAACTGTTGTAGTTTTACACTTTCTTTTCTGTGACCGTAAGTGTAGTATGGAGATATCGCCGGTTTCGTTGCTATACGTCAACGACAATTGGGGTATGCATACTTACTTACGTTGATGACATGTGATGTTATGTGTTGCTGGATATGTTATATTGGATCGTCGTGTTTGAATAGCCGGGGGTTTTTATGTGAGATGAGTGTTTTTCATTTTCATTCATGTAAAAACTTGTATGTAATATTCTTTTATTTGGGGCACTTCCATGTTGCGGAAGATGTCACCGGTTGTATATTATTTACTTTTCCGCACTAGGATAGACCCAAGGAGGAGGGCACAAGTAACCGGGTTCTGGAGTCCAGTGGGAGACCAACTCGAGGAGTCGAGTCCGGGTCTCCTAACTCTAGAATTGGTAGGGTTGCTTGCCGCTCTCGTAGGGGTCTAGGGGTGTGGGATTGGCTATTCATCACGACCGTGGAATCCGTGTTTTGTACTGGCTCGTATTGAAAACACGGACGTCCTAGTATATCCAATATTTCATTTGATTCTTCTGCTGCGATATCTGTGATGTGATCATGTGATGTTCTGTGATAGATACAGTATATAGTATATGTGATATATTATATAGACGTTGCTTATGTTTTACACCCGCGCTAGCCCTGCCCCGCTCTGTCGTTAGTTACCTAACCTAACGGTGCACGAGGGGACATCGAGGCGAATGCGGATGGCATAAGTGTACGTCATATCTATCTGTGATGTTTAGGTATTTAAATGATGGGACTTCATTAATGTGATTAAAGAAAGAAAAGAAACCTTAAGATGTTGTGGAATCGAATTTCTAAATTAAAACAGGTAGCTACAGTTCTTGCTTTGCACAGCGGTATATGTGATATATCCTGCACCTTATTCGATAAGGAAAGGACCGAGATCCCTTCGCCGGGAGTGACTCCTTTAGCAACAACTGGAAGATGCTACACACTCGGTTTGTTTTTGATTGCTTTTAAGAGTTTTTGCTTTGCACAGTGATATATGTGATATATCCCGCACCTCATACAACGAGGAAAGGGCCGATGATCACTTCACCGGGAGTGACCCCTTTAGCAAAACTGGAAAAGCCTCAAAATCACTCCATTTCTATACTTCATTTGATTCTACAACGATATCAAGTTCATTACGCAATAGGTTTTCAGAAAAACCTGTCGTAGCCCTCCGTCATTTCAGATAAGTATTAGTTAGTATTCGTGCTGCGGTAGTTTGGCCTCCGTCAAGGCGCAGTGTACGGTAGCTAACTAGTGCTTATCTGCTAGCATATGATGCGATTGGATTAGGGTATTCATACGGCGTTGTTTGGCCTCCGTCAAGGGTCGTGCGGGTGGGTTTAATTCAATCAGGAAATGACGGGTTGAACTTGACTAGCGGACTATGGATTGTTTGGCCTGCGTCAAGGTCATAGCGAGCTAGGGGCAAAAGATTATCGGGAATTTCAAGTGTTGAAATTTGCAATGAGATTGCATACCTTCTATGAGATAGTTGGATCCCGATACCCGCTGCGAGTAAGAGTTACTCCTGGGAGAGTTTTGCACATTGCAATTAGCCGATCAAGTAGGTGTCTAGAAAGGTGTTAACGAGGTTACGCCTCTGGGAAAACGAGGTTTACATTAATTAGGTTCGTGCGAAAGCACGGGGGACCTCCCTCAAAGTACCGACACTGGCCTGGCTGAAAGATTGGCGAACCTGTAGTGTGTAATTAATCCCGGCTAGTCTTTCCTTTTAGGGTTTGAAGGAAGATTTGATAAAAAGCAGTGGGAGCCATCCTGATTAGATAAAACATAACCAATCTGTTCTTGAAAGAGCGCACGCTGAGTGTTTTCTTCTCTCTCTCTCCTAGTAGCGACCATATCACGCCTTAATCAAGATAATAAAACGGATTATTGACCGAACCCGCTTGTTATACTGAGCTGGGGAACGTTGGTCCCGCTCCAACTTATAATTGTTATAAGACAGAGCAGGAAATTGGGGAATACCAGATTTCCCGTGCCGCCCAAACGAAGAGAGTGCATGTTGATGCATCATCTTCGGGTGTGTTCATTACAAAGAACTGTTTCTCAGTATCCTCCCGATCCAGGGTATGTGATACCGGATCAGGATCCCAGATATGTAATCTGTTACATAGGGCTACAAAAGGGTAGAAAAACTGAGAACGGGTGATAAGTTTCATGAGGCAGAAAACGGGGCAAGTGTTGCAGCCAAGTCTGTCGGTCACTGTCATCCTGTATTACCTGAATACATTGATTCTGAACGAATGTTATTAGATACCGAACCTGATATACAAAATCATATCAGTCTCTTTATTAGTAAAGAAATGATAAAATTTTGTATTGTTGGATAATGTTTTGAACATTTCCTATATCAAAAGTTGATCGGTTCAGGCACGCTATCTAAAAGCATTGATGTTCTAAATCAAACTACAGTTCTTAGTATACAGAACACACACACAAGAAGAACAGTTCAGAAATGAACGGATCCTTCTTGAGGTATTGTAGACTAGGTCATATCAATGCGACCCGACTGGCTGGAGTTACATAAAGATGCATATTTAAATTTGTTTGAATTTACATCTTGTGAAACTCGCCAGTCATGTCACAGAGATAAGATGACCACAACTCTGTTTATTGGAAACAGAGAAAGAGTTAGTGAACTCTTGGGATAATACATGTTGATGTATGGAGGTCCCCTGTCTACACATACCAGGAATGGTTCTTTATACTTCATTACGTTCTCTGATAATCTCTTTAGATTCAGACATATGTTCCTGTTGAAACACAAGTCCGAACCTTTTGAGATATTCACGGAATATAAGAAAGAAGTAGAGATCCAAAATATGGGTATAAGTATTATGTCCTTTGATGTGATCAAGGAGGAGAATACTTGAGCATGAAAATCCTGGACTATTCTAAAGGAGAATGAGATTCTCTCTCAGCATTACTCCTCCGAATACACCATAGCATGATGGTAAATCGGGGTGGAGCAGACACACCCTATATGATAAGGTGCGCTCTATGATGAGTACTACTGAGTCACCTATTTCCTTATGGGAGTTATGCACTTGAGAAGCTGCATGCCTATTGAATAAGGGTTCGAATCAAATCAGTTGCCTACCATTTCATATGTGATATGGAAAGGGAAGGGCCCATGTCTTAAGCTAGTTAAGATTTGGGGGTTGTCCGATCTATGTCTAAAAGCAAAATTCGGACAAGCTCGAGGCAAGGTCTGTTATGTACAACTGGAAAGGTTCCAGCTATACAAATGATGGCAGATGATTTGGTACAACCAAAGGATTCAGTAAATACCAACGAACCTCAGCCTCTCCGACGATCTAGTAGGGTTCCTCACCCACCTGAGAGTTACTTCGGTTTCTCTATGACAGTGGGAGTCAGGATTGCATCATGAGATGATGACCCAACTAGTTTCGAGCTGGCCATCAGGAGTGAGACTCTGTAAGAATGGCTGGATGTTCAGCGATCTGAGATGGAATCCTTATACACCGACAAAGTATGGACTTTTGTTGCGATATCTGAAGGGTTAAATCCCCATCAGGAGAAAGTATATCTTGAGAAGATTACTTGGTGTAGATGGAAAAGTTGAGACTTTCAAAGCTAGACTTGTTAAAGGTTTGCATCATTGACCAGGAGTAGATCATGATAAAGCTTTTTCCAAGGAGCTAAGCTTAAGTCCATCCAGATCCTACTTGCCACGGCTACATTCCATGACTACGATATCTGGTGGTTGGGTGTCATGACTGCTTTTCTAAATGATGTTTTGGAAGAGAGCGTCTATAAGTACACAGCTAGAGGGCTTCGTAGACAGTGGGAGCAGCGGAAACGTGTGCAAGATGTTTTATGTGATAAAGCAGGCGTCGCGGAGTTGGAACATCTGTTTTGATTTGGTAGTCAAAGAGTTTGACATCATCAAAATGGTAGATGAACCTTGTATAAACAAAAGGGTAGTAGGGAGTATTGTGACGATCCTCGTAGAGTACGTGGATGACATACTCTTGATGGGGAAGGAGTTTCCTATGCTACGCTCGGTCAATCTCCGTTTATCATAATGATTCTCCATATAGGATCAAAATGATACCTATTAAATCCTGGATTTTGGATCTATGAGATAGATCTAAATGGATATTAGGATACTCACTAGTCGTAGTGAGATAGTATCAATCGATCCTGGGGAGAATCACTGGAAGTGTTCCAGAGTGATAAAGACGACTGAATGTCAGTCGCAGGCATTGTCTTTACCCTTGGTAAAGGGACGGTATGTTGGAAGAGTTCCAAGCTAGATACCGTGACATACTAGACGATAAAGGCAGGATACAGCGCTACTTAAGATGCTACCAAAGAGGATGTTTGGATGTATAATGGTTCATGAGA
This sequence comes from Agapanthus africanus, assembly GCA_030015575.1. NCBI lineage: Eukaryota > Viridiplantae > Streptophyta > Magnoliopsida > Asparagales > Amaryllidaceae > Agapanthus > Agapanthus africanus. Next base: position 108,234,841 of record JASDDO010000031.1, read on the forward strand.
TGAACTATGTTCCTACCATTGTGAGACAATAGAGTTGTGGCTTATGCCAAGGAACGCTGGTCCCATCAGTGATCCAGACTTATTCTAAGGCAGTGTCACCTGATCATGGAGATGGTTGATCTCCAAGATGATCGAGGCAAGGAGAGCAGACTTAGAGGATAACACGGTGGATCCACTCACGAAGGCCTGTTCCCAGAGAGAGACTTTTATGGGATGGTTGAGTATGAGATACTGCAACCACTGCTACAGATGGCCCTAGTGCAAGTGGGAGATTGTTAGTTATATGTATGCCCTAGAGGCCATTACTGTACATTGGATGTATATTGTAGTGGATGCTGGGACATATATATGGAGGACTTTCTTGCTCGACATGATAGTATGCTATCTGGTTACTCTTTACCTTAACGTGTACATTGATTGTCTCTCTGTTACATGTTGGTAAAGCCCTTAGGATGTGTACTTGACTACCTGGACTATGATGCGGATCATACTAGTGGGGACATGGTAGTCCATAAGTACATCCTTCAAAGTCCCTAGTCGTGGGTGTATCGAGACGGGGCATCGATATACCAGAGTAGACTAGCGTGTACCTTCTCGACCCATACAGATGGGCGATGGATGATCCCATATCCATTGGTGTTTGACATCAGAGATGATATACGGGTGCTCAGTAGAGACTGGGTATACTGGACGGACTCGCCGAGAACTCCCAGATGGTACTATACCTCACGTCAGATGGCAGTTCTCTGGTGACACTGGTACAGAGTAGTCTGTTGACCCGAGATCGTCATAGAGTCTTGTGTGGTTCCCACTGTGCTTTGATTTCCATCTTACCACGTCCATGAGGGCGTGCAAAACGGTGGTTTTTGGGTACAGTCCCGAGTCACATGGAGGCAATGAGCGATAGGAGGGGATTCGTCTCTCCCGGTATAGGGAGTTGATGTTGCGCTGTGTTCGATTGGCTATAACAGGAAATCCCTGGCCAGGGTTGCTGAGATTTACTGGTAAGTGTTACCAGTAGTTTCTCGAGTTGTTATGGACCTCATATCGACACGACTTATCAAGCTATTGGGGTCTGACGTTTACCACCCGTAGGCGAGATATGCGACATATCAGACGATCAGACCGGACTGTACGGTAGTGTTACTGGTTGGATTCACAGGAGTGTGAGCGGGCTAGCTCGTCGATCTTCTGATCGCTCAATACCCGGATGGCCGTTACGTTTGGCAGACCGCTTGCGGCTTGTGGGTGTTTGATATGATCATCACTTGCTACCGGCGTATTGACGAGTCTTTAGAGTCCTACACAGAGGTTTCCTGGCTCGAGCAAAACGAAAGAGGAGCACATATGAGATATGTGCGGGACCGAGAATAATACGTGTATGTGATGCTGTATTCTATTCTCGCGATATGTAACATTGATCGGTTATATGTGATATAGCCGGGTTATCGGATCAAGTGTTGATTCGATGATTTGTTACTATTCATGTTAGTCGGTTATATGAGATATGACCGGATCGTTAAATCAAGTGTTGATTTAATGATTTAATGTATAATTATATATTTGATATATTATTTTACATTAACTAATATTGATCGGTTATATGTGATATAGTCGGGTTATCGGATCAAGTGTTGATTCGACAATCTGTTACTATTCATATTAGTCGGTTATATGAGATATGACCGGATCGTTAAATCAAGTGTTGATTTAATGATTTATTGTATAATTATATATTTGATATATTATTTTACATTAACTAATATTGGTTCACTTAAGATGGTTTTTCTCACTTGTGCACATTGTATATGTGATATACTTTCATGTGCACTTGATTGTATCATGTTTGTTGATATATGCTAACTTGAGTTTATGTAAGGATCAAACCATGGTTGAATAATGGTTAGGGTTTTCTTTCAAATTATCCATTCATTCATTTGTAACGAATAGTGGGGGGGCAAGAATAAAATGGTGGCTATATTTTATTCTTCATGAAATTGACAAAGCATTGAAGCTTACACCATTTTGTCTCTTGACTTTGACCCAACCATACATCCAACCATGGTTCCATCTCTACCACTAACTATAATTTGCATTATGATACACATCATATTATTCTTTCCCATTGGAATTGATACACACCATTCTCACATTATTCTTCTTGTCCATTCATGTTCCTTCATGCTTCTTCTTCTTCTTCATCAAGAAGAAGAAAGCTTGGAACCTCCAATGGTGAAATGATCAAATGAGTGAGAAAACAAAATCTAAAGTCAACCCATCTCCTCTTTCTTCATTCTCTACAACATGCCTTGTTGAAGAGTGTGTTGTCTTCATAAGTTCTTGACTTGGTGAAGGCGGAGCTCGAGTTTGAGATGCCTCGACGTAGATCTTCTTCGGCATCGTAGTCTTCGACTTAGCCCGATTGTTTCTCCGACGAAACCATCACCGGAGTCCGGGATCCGACGATCAAAGCGAAGGGACATCGTCATGGAGCAATGGAGGTGGAGCAAAGAAACTACAAAGGTTGTATTTTCTTCACTCATTAGTTATGTTGATAACTAGTTGCTTCTTTTTCGCCTAAACTCTAGCCAACGATCCGTATAAGGGTTCTTCGGCACATGTAAAATTTTCGTTTGGCATGGTTGATGCCTTATGACAACCCCTTGGTGTGCCTAGGAACCCTACACTTACAACCTCAACCTTTTCAAAATCCGACGAACAACTTTGCACCCAACAATTCTTTTCCTCAAAACAACTTTGTTCCGTCAAACAACGATAAGGTTTCCTAGCTAGAACGGAGTCTGGAGGCATTTATGAAACAATCTGTCACGCCCCGCTTCCTAAAAGAAGGAGAAGGATGACGTGGCATGGTCCGCAACCTAACTGTATTGAATGTGGTCTATTCAATACAGTTACGTTAAGCGTATGAATATTTAACATGCATGATGTGTACCAAAACAAAAATAATAAAAGCGAAAGGCAATTATTTCCATTAACCAAACTTTATTACATCTCAAAAGAAAGAGTAAAATAAACTAAGTAGTTTAATTGCATCGAACAGAAACAAAAGCCCTAAACATGTGGGCAACAATAAAAATTAAATCTAGATAATCTTTCATCGTCCAGTCTGCATAATCTTCATAAGCTGGCTTCACACCTTGATCCTCGCCATAATGCTCAATTTTATCGGACATTCCAAGGATAGAGGAAGAAAAGGAAGGTCCGTCAGCGTGTTATACTCGGGTAGTATTGCCTCATAGGAAAGTAAAGGTATAGAAACGAACAGGTGTATATAATGAATATGATGTACATTTGTATAAAGGTATGAGGTTATATACAAATTAGATATGTGAATATGAGTAGGTTGTATGAGGTATATGTTTAGTAAAGGTTCAAGTCAAGTCAAACGAATATTCAGTCTAAGAGTTAGATCAGGTTAAACAAGGTGTGTATAGATGGAATTGACGGGTGAACATACTCGTATCCTTGAGGTATCCCATGACTAGCTGGAAGCAGTATGAGCTGGTGCTCATGCCTGGAATGGCAATCAATATGGTAGCGTGAACATCCCCGAAAGGTGTCCCATGACTACGATGGAGCTTTGTCTAGCGTGAATATCACTCAAGTGCACAGGTATTACCACCCTTCAGTTCCATAATAAACAACAAGTCTAAACTGGTAAAATATCCACATCCAAGATACTGAATAACTCGTGTCTCATGAAGAAAGGTAGATAAGGTAACAGGTAGGTATAGCATATGATGTGAGTTTAGTGTTGAGTATCAATAGGTATTGTAAACGTTTTAGTTTGTTAAACAAGGGTCCGGATACTCGCGATTATTCCGTTGTGGCCACGGAACAACAACAGGGGAAGTGAAATGTACCGTTTCACTTCCCGGGATCATGATCGAGTAGTAGGGGAATCCGAGTTCTGAATCTCCTTGCCTAATCAAACTACCCATCCCCATGGTTCAGTATGAAGGTTTTGACGAATTAGAGTTAGTGCGTATACCTCTAGGCATGGAATTTCCATATTATATAGTCGTCCACATTTTGGACTGTTCACCCAGAATATCGGGATCTTCATATTTGTATAATCGTCCATACTTTGGACTGTTCACCCGGAATATCGGAATCTTCATATTTGTATAGTTGTCCACACTTTGGACTGTTCACCCTGCCTTTAGGGATCTTCATAATAAGTATTCCATAGCTAGGTCCGCACATTCTAACCCTAACCGTACCATGTTTTGTATATGTCATGTTGTCATAAATTGAAAATTTTTAAAAGAGTATTGATCTCGTTTAATATGGCCTTCCACAAGCACTCGTTTTATTTTCTAGAGTTCGTAAAGTACTTCGTTTCATCATACGGAAAGCTTAGTTAAAAAGAATAATAGTGTTTAATTATCTTTTATAACTTCTAAGAAAAACCATGAGATTTGGGATATTTATTGTTTTGGAAAAAAACATAATTTTTTACGGAAAATATCCTTTCGATAAATGGTTGTGGTGTTTAGTTGAAAATCTTTTGTAAAGGATTTTTATAAGGACAAGTTGCAAGAGGTTTTTATTTGAAAATCTAGGCTGCTCCTAACTGTTCCAAACGGACAAGTTGTGAGGTCCTCAAATCGCTTCTTCACCGCCAATTATGGCCAGGTAAGCACAAGTAAGGAAAGGAGGGATCCGCTCACGAATCACCGTGAGACGGGCCTTTTAAAATTACCTTTCCCACTTGTCTAGCCTAGGCACCACAAAGTCTGGTTTAGATAAACGACCGATGCCTACAACCTTTCATTTTTCCTAGATTAGTGTTATTTTAAAATTACCTTTTAATAAGGTACTAAATATTCCTTTTGAAAAGATATCGTTATTTAAATTTAGTATTTTCTTCTTTAAAAATATTGAAAGGGGTTTAACAATATTATAGTAGTTGAAGAAAAACTGTAAGTAAAATATACGTATGTTGTATCTAAAATATTTATTTCACATATCTTATATGGATATTTTAAACAAATATAATATTTTAATTAAACGAGGGTATTTTGTGGAAGTAACCTATTTCGAGATCATTTTTATAGTATGGGTAAGTGTGGGTATGTCAGAGGTGAAATGACAATTCATGGGTTATGAGATTAAGTATATCAGATTCCAGGTATTATAGGTGTGCAATATACTTTTGTGTACAGAGGAAATTTAAACACCATTTTAAAATATGGGTTAACATTATTATTATAGAGGGTACAAGGAATAGGCATGCACGAATATTATAATAACATTTTAAATAGGGGTTGATGATTATAAGTTGGAACTAGGTTATTGAGAAAGAAGAAGGTGACAGGAAAAGGGGAGAGAGGCGAATCCTACCTTGTGTTTGAGTCAGATGCTGAAGGGTTGAAAATGTAGGCGTTTACAAAATCCTTAATAGCACCGCGCCCTAATTTTTCCTCGGCGATTGGGTGGAGCCGTTGCGTGGGCATCGTCGATACGAAGGTACCGGTATTTTTTTCAGAATTTTTGGAGTTCTGATGTGTGAGAAATTTAGGTCTGAAGGTGTCTATTTATAGGGTCTCATTTCCAACCATAAAATCCAAAAACTGTTAAAAAAATCCTCAAAATCTGCGCCGGCCCATGATTGCTGATGATTTCCACGTGATTGCGCCCGTCGCCTCTTATTTCAGCCGCTGGATTGAGATCCAACGGCTGAGATCGCGCCGCCAAGAGTCCCGCCGCCTGCCACGTGTCGCGCGTGTGGAGACCACGCGTTTTCGCGTGGTCCGCACCACCTGGGCGCCGTCGGGGTTTCTGGGCCGTTGGATCTTGTGATCCAACGGTCCAGGTTAAAAGGTTTTAAAAAAAATAAAAATAAAAATCAACAGATTATTTTAAAATATTGATTTGGCTTTGAAAAATTTGGTAAAAATGTTATAAAATATGGAAAAATTATGGGAAAATTTCAGAAATTATATTTTATTGTTATCTTTAGTATAAAAATAATTTTGGGCTAAAACTAAATGATATATTCATTCCTATGGTTTTAGCTAGTTATTAAAATTATATAATATCTAGTTTATCCTTTAAAATATTTTTAATTACGAATTAATTACTTTTATTGATAATAAAAATATGTAGATTATTTTAAGGCGTTATAAAATCTTACTAAAACATTTTAAGCCTATAAAAACAATAAGTAGAATTTAGAAAATTCCTTTAACTATATTTCGATGCTTTGAAAATTATTAACATTACTTTAAAAATTATTCTTCTATTAACGAAACACATAAATAATTATTGGATAGTAGAAATTTAAATAAAATATATTTTATTAGGTATTAGAAAACACGGTCGTTACACAATCGACTTAAACCACCGCCAACATCCAGTCTTCTATTCAGTCATTGGTGCAACACACTGCTGCACATGGGCAAAGCATCAAGACCATCGAAGTCCAGATTGCACGGCTGAATGCCGCGTTAAACGAGCGAGAGAAAGGAAAGCTTCCATCTCAACCACTCCCAAATCCTGGTCACCCACATAATGTACATGTTGCTCTTGAACAACAGAACCATAATATGAGTGTCGTGACTACGTTGAGATCTGGAAGGATGCTGCACAACAACATTGGCACGCGGATAGATGATGACACCCCGGCCGCTTCTTCTTCTTCTTCGTCTTCCGAGCCTATTCTCCATTCTTCGAAAGGCTCTTCTTCTCCCGCTGCTCCGAACGGACCCACATCTCACTCCACTAAAACTCCAGCTCTGGGATTCGTTCCAACTCCACAATCTCCTCCACAAGCATTGGACTCAACCAATTTCAAAAATGTTCCATTTCCAAACCGGTTGAGGTCCAATAAACAAAATCCACAAATGGAGAAGATTCTGGAGTTGTTTAAACAGGTTAACATCAACATTCCCCTCTTGGATGCAGTCCAACAAGTCCCTTCCTACGCAAAAATCTTGAAGGACTTGTGCACTAAGAAGAGAAAATCTCAGGTACCAAATAAGGTTTTCTTAGCTAGTGCCTTGAGTGATGCTCTTTCCCAAGCTTTACCTCAAAAACGGAAGGACCTTTGCTGTCCTACGATTTCAATAACCATTGGGGATAAGAACATGAACCACGCACTTTTGGATCTTGTTGCCAGTATTAACCTGCCTCCGTATTCTGTATATGAGCAACTAGGTGTAGGAGAGCTGAAACCCAGACACTGCACTCTCCAAATGGCCGATCGATCTATCACCCATCCTAGGGGTGAGCTATAGGATGTGTTAATAAAGGTAGGGGACTTCATAATCCCCGTTGACTTCATTTTTTTAGACACACAACCTGTAGCTAACCCCCGGAATCAAATTTCGGTGATACTCGGTTGGCCATTCCTTGCAACTCAAAAGCTGTGATCAATTGTCGAAATGGTTCGATGAACCTATCTTTTGAAAACGTGACAATTGAACTCAACATTTTTAAGTTAGGGAATCGGCCATCTGAACCTAATGCTCATATACTCGATGTTTGTTCCATCCAAGAGATCGCCCCAGAGGACTGTGAATTCGAGGAATTCTTGTTCGATCACAGCAATCTTGAAGCCACTAGTGTGTTCCTCTTTGAACCTGCTGCTGCTTCCGCCCCCGACAATGATTATGAGTGTTTTACTTTTTCGAACAATCTGGGCTTTTCGCCACCTGAGTTTGAATCTTTTGCATTTTCGGATGCGTCAGTTGAACCATCCAACTCGGTTGCATACACTCGTTTTGAGCCTCTGTTGGAATCCATTGAGTTCGAGACATTTTCGCCAATCTTGCCTTTAATCGTATCACCTCCGACGCTCGAAGTCAAGCCGTTGCCATCTCACCTCAAGTATGCTTACTTAGGTGAGAACGAGACCCATTCTTTCATCATCTCGGCTTCTCTAGCTCCAGAACAGGAGAAAGCCTTTCTCATGATCTTGCAAAGCAATCGGCAAGTTTTTGGATGGAAAATGGCGGACATCAAGGGGATTGGTCCCCTATTCGTTGAACATCACATTCATATGATAGATGATGCCAAACCAGCCATGGATCCACAGAGGCGACTAAATCCAGTCATGAAGGAGACTGTGAAAAAAGAGATCGTCAAATGTCTGGATAGTGGTATCATTTACCCTATCTCGGATAGCCAGTGGGTCAGTCCTATACATGTTGTCCCCAAGAAGTCGGGCATAACGGTCATCACAAACGAGGCGAACGAGTTAATCCCTACTCGCATCTAGACTGGGTGGCGAGTATGCATTGATTATAGAAAACTCAACACCGCAACGCGGAAGGACCACTTTCCGCTACCATTCATTGACCAGATGCTCAAAAGATTAGCTGGACATGAGTACTACTGTTTTTTGGACGGCTACTCAGGCTACAACCAGATTCCCATCGCCGAGAAAGACCAGGACAAAACCACGTTCACTTGTCCTTTCGGCACGTTTGCATATCGCCGCATGCCCTTTGGGTTATGCAATGCTCCCGCTACCTTCCAGCGGGGTATGATGGGAACTTTCTCTGATATGGTTGAGAAATTCTTGGAGATATTCATGGATGATTTTTCCATCTTTAGCGATTCCTTTGACGAGTGTCTGCAACATCTCGACGCTGTCCTTACCCGGTGTAAGGATAAAAACCTCACTTTAAACTGGGATAAGTGCCACTTCATGGTACGCGAAGGTATCGTCCTAGGACATATCATTTCGCAAAATGGCATTGAGGTTGACAAAGTGAAGATTGAAGTCATTTCCAATCTCCCTCCTTCTAGATGCGTCAGAGATATTCGAGCTTTCCTTGGCCTCGCCGGTTTTTATAGACGGTTTATCAAGGACTTTAGCAAGATTGCTAGACCCTTGACTCTTCTGCTGGCCAAGGATACCACATTCGACATCAACTCGAGATGTGTGACTGCGTTCGAATCACTAAAAAGCTCACTCACCTCTGCTCCCGTTCTTTCTTCACCTGACTGGACGTATCCCTTTGAGATTATGTGTGATGCATCCGACTTTGCTATCGGTGCGGTCCTAGGACAACACATCGATAAAATGTCGCACGTAATCTACTACACCAGCCGGACCCTGACTAATGCCCAACTGAATTACCCAACAACCGAGAAGGAATTCTTGGCTGTTGTGTTTGCTTTAGAAAAATTCAGGCCTTATTTGATCGGCTCTCCAGTCATTGTCTACACAGACCATTCAGCTCTGCGACATCTTTTTGTGAAAAAGGATGCAAAATCTCGGTTGATACGTTGGATCCTTTACTTAAAGAATTTGACCTTGTCATCAAGGACAAAAGAGAATGTGAAAACGTAGTTGCCGACCATCTTTCACGACTTTCTTCTTCGCCGACGCTTCTACTCCCAATCAACAATGTTTTTCCAGATGAACAACTCTTAGCAGTATCGTGCGAACCATGGTTCACTGATATTATGAACTATTTGGAAACAGGACTACTACCGACCGAATGGTCAAGTCAGGACAGACTGAGATTTTTATCCTAAGTAAAACACTTTTGCTGGGACGAACCCTACCTGTTCAAGTACTGTCCCAACAAGATTATTCATCGTTGTGTTCCGGATAATGAGTTCAAGAGTGTGCTGTCGTTTTGCCACGATCAAGCGTGTAGCGGGCATTTTGGCCCAAGAAAGACAGCCGAGAAAGTCTTGCAGTGTGGCTTCTACTGGCCACAACTCTTCAAAGATGCTCATGCTTACTGCAAGACTTGCTCCCGGTGCCAACACTTGGGCCGGATTTCCAGGAGAGACGAGATCTCGCTCCAACCAATCTTGGTTGTTGAGATTTTCGACGTTTGGGGAATTGATTTCATGGGGCCATTTCCCAGCTCTTTTTGGAATCTGTATATTCTTTTAGCTGTTGATTATGTCTCTAAATAGGTCGAGGTTGTGCCAAGCCGGACGAACGACAACAAGGTTGTCGTTCGATTCCTTAAAGAAAACATCTTTTCCCGGTTCGGGCACCCCCGCGCGATCATTAGTGACAATGGGACGCATTTCTGTAATAAGACTTTCGAGGCCTTGATGCGGAAATACTCCATTAATCATAAGCTATCCACACCCTACCACCCCCAGACATATGGGCAAGCCGAAATTTCTAATCGGCAAATCAAGCAGATTTTGGAGAAAACGGTTTCTAAGAACCGTAAGGATTGGTCTTTGAAACTCACTGATGCCCTTTGGGAATTTCGAACTGTTTATAAGACTGATCTTGGCATGTCTCCTTATCGGTTTGTTTACGGAAAGGCTTTCCACCTTCCTGTGGAAATCGAGCATCGGGCATTTTGGGCGTTCAAAGAGCTGAATCTAACCCTCGAAGATGCGGGCAGCTATTGGAAGCTATAGCTCAACGAACTGAATGAGCTTCGGGATGAAGCTTACGAAAACGCGGTTGTCATTAAGAACCGAACGAAGGTGTTTCATGATAAACACCTTACGCGCAAAACTTTTACACCTGGACAACAGTTACTTCTATAGGACACCCGACTATATTTCCATCCCGGAAAGCTCAGATCTCGCTGGAAAGGACCCTTTTTTGTGCGAACTGTATATCCACAGGGCGCGGTGGATTTGGAGAATCTAGAGGATAGTTTGCTATTCAAATTGAATGGACACAGGGTAAAACCTTTCCTCACCGCAAAACCTTCGGAGGAGCTCCTGATGTCGCAGGAGCCGGTTTATATTAACTAATCTTCCTCCGCTTACCACCAAACTTCTGTTATCCAGCCATAAATAGTGGAAACACTGTTTCAAATAAGTTTAGGGGTATGTATATACCATTTTGTTTTTACCTGGTGAAATTCCCACTTGTAATAATTTGTAAAATAAAAAAAATTCTTTTTTAGGGGGGGTGTTTTTGTAAATGTTCATAAATAAAATAATTTTTTTTAATTATTCTTTTTATGGGGCTTTTGTACAAAAAGCCAACAGCCCCTATAAATACACCCTCAACCCTTTTTCTGCAACTCCCGAGCCCTAATTTTATCCCTCACACAAACCCTAGCCGCCTCTGCAAATTTCCGCCGCCGATCTCCCCTCGCCGCTGCGCTTCCGCCGCCGAAGAGCCCTTCCCACGGCGCAAGCGCCGCCATCTACCCTCATCTCCCTCTGAAATTTTCAGAGGAGATTTGCATCTCTGTTTTTTCTCTCTGTAGATTTAATATTTCATCATTTGCTCTCTGTCATGGCCCTACTTTGCAATTTGAACGGGATTTCTCCCACTTATTCGCACATGATATTTACGGTACTATTTCGGCGACGAGATCCAAAAATGCGGATGGAATTTTCTGTTATTTAACCATCCAAACGCGTCCGCGATTCCGGGTCTCGTTGCATGTTTCTTTGAAAGTGTAGAGGAGGGTTGTTTAGCACAACACGGGTTCATACGATCACTGTGGGGAGATCGGGAAATAATTATCAATAGGGACTTCATTCACGAAGTCACTTTAATACCACGAATCCCCACACACGATCAACCCCTCCGCTTTGAGGACTACCTACCATTCATGGCTGATGACTGTTCTAGAGAGCCTAGGAAGGGCATTCAGGCTCGATCGCTTTATGCGAACGTTTTAACTATGTGCCGTTGGGCACAAAACAACATTTTCGGAAGTTCGCACAACACCGCATTTTTTACCCCATCCCTACACATAGTGCACACATTGATGACCAAAAACCCTAGTTATGACATGTGCACTGTGTTACTTCATTTGATTGGCGCCGACAAGGGGGCTACCAATTACCCTTGCCCGATGTTAGTGACACAACTGTGTCTCTATTTCCTTCCTCTTGAGGAATTTGACGTTTACATGCATCGTGGGGTTTCTATTCGACCCCTTCTTGAGGGTGTCTCCACATCCGACACACGACTTCATGCGTTATGGTCGCGCACCGAGCCGGCCGAAGATGTGATGGCAAAGACACCTAGCTCGAGCTCAACAGCGAGTGATGAAGAGCTAACCCCCACTGCACAAGCACGCTTAATTCGAAGAACCCATAGGTGGGTAGAACGAGTGTTAGGGATGCTAACAAACTTTGATCAGCGGTTAACGAGTCTGGAACAGGGAATGTCCACCCTACTGGAAAGAGAGGAACGAGCACGATCGAGAGGATGAGGGACGGATAGGGGTGAGGTGGAAAAAAGTGATGCCGCGTCTAGTAGACGCCGCAGGCAGCAGTAAGGGCACTGCTGTCGGTAAGTTTGGGGTGAGGTTTGGTTGTAAATAGTTATCCTTGTATTGCATCTGCATGTTTTTTTTATTTATGTAAATATTTGTTTGTTCTTTGCATGTTTAAATTCCCCATCATGTTTTTTTTCTACATTACATTATAAAAAAATGAAAAAAAATTAAATAAAATTTAATTTTTTTTGAAATTTTCAATATTGGCTATTTTTTACTCGAGTTCGACAGTACGGTTGAATGGTTAGAAAACAATAAATCCTTAACTTAGTAAATTAAAAACCCTAAAAATAATCTTCCTTGAAGTATAACTGTAGAAAATATATGTCCTTGCAGTTTATTTTGAAATAAGCAATTTTAAGTTCAGTTCTTGGGCTAAGTTGAAATGAGGGAAAAGTATTGAAAGCTCTATTTGAAGAGTAAGTCTGAAAAATAATTGTCACGACCCGAAATATTAGCTCGTGACCAGCACTTGAATCACACAACGTCTAAAGGCGTAACGGAATTTAAGTAAGCTGAAACCCAGAAATCTAAACCTTTTGAGAAAAATAAAGGAGGTGCGGTTTTGAAATAAAGGTATAATGAAATCAAGTTTTCTTAATGCATAGAAAAGAAACATGAATGATGCAAGTGAAATTTAATAGCTTGAAAACATGTTTCATCTTTTAAAAAATTTGGCAGCACCTCCTTTGTGTATTTTGATCCAAAACCACAAATACATAATAATGATAAAGGCATCCCCAAGCAGGTGCTAGCTCTTCGCCAAACGGCGGATCACAACCATGCAATACAGTATAAATAAGTATACGATGCCCAACGAAGAAGTTCACCACAAAAAGATAAAGAAATGAGCAAGACATAACCCCAAAAGTGAATATAAAACCCATCGCTCAAATCTCGCAACTACAAGTCTCACTAAGTCTCATCACTTATACAATTTACAACTTTTGATTGATGGAGTTAACTAGATACAATAAGAATATAGATACAAGTGTCCCACCTACCAATGCAAAACACCCGAATGCAACTGTGTGCCTATTGAAGCCGCTACTGATCCAAGCGGTCAACCTGCAAGAACTGTGGCACAATGGGGGTGAGTTGCCAACTCGTGAGTAGAAAAATATCAACAGATAGAAATCGAATAAACAACGACTCCTAGGTCAACTATATCATAAAGGTAATACTATGATATCTAGGGTGACCAGGTCTGTATGTGTACCAACAAGTTAGTCAATACCTATATGCATGTGGATAACATCCAACGGTAATAATCAATGTATGTATATGGATCTCGTCCAACCATAATCAAGGTATGTATGCATGTGGATCTCGTCCACCCAAAATCAATTTCTGTATGCACGTAAATATCATAAAAGAGTGTGCATGAAAGTATGTGGATATATGTATCAACGGTGTCCCTCCCGACACATCAAAATCATGGAACCTGAGTGCCTAGCATCGACACTCGAAAACATCATGAAAACCGTGCCCAGCATCGGCACGTAAATCCTCATATATCGGGCTCCGTCAGTCCGGATCGGCCCACGGGCTCCGTCAGTCCGGATCGGCCCATATCATCTCTCGACTCCGGTCGGTATCCTCCGGATATCCGCTGAGCCCAAAAACTATCACCGGTAGGTAGTAGTCCCTCTGCCAGGCTCACCGTCTGTATACACAGCATCCCTTTCTTGCCCCGGGGTACCATACCGGGTCCACCATATACCAGCAATCGGCCTCATCCGCCTCCTCGAATCGGGTTTCACATGTCGCTCTCAGAACCGAGAAAACACATGGTGGACGCACTGAAATATCATATCAATAGAAAACGGGTTTTTTAAACAACACATAATCTCTTTTAAAATGTCCACGGTTCTCAAATCCAGAAATCTCATGAAAACAGCATATCTCAATGCGTAAAATCATAGAGCATGATGCATGCGACATATAATAGAAACGTAAGCATATCCGTGGATCATGCAACATGGAATAGTGATATGACATATTAAGGGAAAACCGCTCTTTCAAATGATTCCAGTTTTTAAAATATAACATGCGGTTCCCAATTTTACAATAAAACCAGTTTTCTATATAGGTACAATATGAATATGCGCAAGTGTAGATGTACCAATGTATGTGTGCACCAATATGGATATACAATGTGTATGTGCGCAAATATAGATATGTCAGTGTATATGTGCACAATCTGAATATACAATGTATATATGCTCAAGTATGGATGTAGCAATGTATACGTAAGCATGTTATGCGAAGAGTCATATTATGATGCAGCAATCCTACTTTGTAGTGACATGGAGATTATCGATGATGAAGTGTTAGCCTACAATCTGTGTACGTATAACATACGCATCATCGATAATGGTGCAGGTTTACTATCACAGGTATAAGAGATGCAATGCGAATAACATGAAGGCAGCATAAGGTAAAACATATGCAAATGCCGACGGGTATACGTATCTAACATGATCGAGTCGGTGAATCTATCAATCGGCATCCAGCCAAGACATCAACGCGTACGGTATAATCCATCGTACGACAACCTCTAGTCAAGGGTAAGGATCAATCATCAAGTCAAACTCATCACGCACGGAAAATCATCGTACGGCGGCATTAAGCTAATAGGGATCCTATCATCCTATAAGACAAATGAGGGTACGGCCTAATATCACATACGGCCTATCATCCATGATTCACAACATTATATATATATATATATATATATATATATGTACCTATGTCCCGGTTCACATCCGCAACAATCTCATATCAGGGGATCGGCAGGGTATAAATCATCTCGATCGACTCGCATCCGTATACCAATATATCATCATATCATCATATCGTCATATCATCATATCATCATATCCATCTTATATTCTTTCATCACATCTATATCTCACATCAAATCGAATTTACATAAACATTCTATCTTTACTAAGTATAAGTATCTAATCTAACATGCACACCCGACCCATACAATCAGAATTTTAAAGAAGCGAATCGTAGTTTTGAAAATAGGGGATACGATGTTTTTAAGAAAAAGATATCATTTGAAAATCCGTAACATTCCTCAAGGTATATATTTAAAAGATACATATGATTCTTTGGTTTAGAAAAAAGTATGGTTCGGATGACGCATCTACATCGACAATCTAGTCCTACAATACCCTAAACGGCAATATTGCTAAACGTCATCCTATGATAGTCGTAATATATCACTTCTAACTATCCTCTAGTTTCTAATATGGTTTCATAGTTATCTTCATTCTAGCCCTAGTTTCCTAATCTAGGTTTCCTAACCATATTCTATAATCAGTTTTCCATCAATACATTGCGGGGGTGCTATACGCCATCCACCCGACTTCCCCCGTGGATATAAATCCACTCACCTTCCTTCTTGCTTGCCGAAGTCGATGACGCCATACTCCGTCGCCTCGGGATCCACACAAAGGTACCTACAATAATAATCCATCGCAATGCGTATTAAAATCAAGGCAGAAAACCAAAACGGTACACGTTTCGCTTATAGGTCAAACCTATAGCTTTGCGTGCAAAACACGACCAAAAACCCTGGTCGTGGACGTCCAAACGCCACACGACGGAAACACAATACCAAATTCCAAAATCAAGTCAAAAAGAAGTCGTAAAACAATGCATCAACTCATGGAAATGGTCCCAGATTTTACCCTAAGCGAAATTAGTCAATTCTGCATATATGGAGGGCCTAATTTACATCTAAACGGACCCCAGAACAAATACGGATCAATTCTAACCTACCCTGGCCGCAAATTGCGGCTAGATTGAATAAATCTACGGCCCAGGTGCAGGGGTTGGGGCTCATGTCTTGGTGGTAGCTTCCCAGGTGCCTGCACGACTCCCAGTAATTACAAAATCATTTCTAGTGTCCCCGGATTGCTCCAGATTCCAAAATACCCTCACAAATCACACATTTATCCGATGTCAGGGTTTCTAAATCCGTGTTTGGGTTTCTAAGATCTGGTCCAGGTCATTAAAACAGCACCCAAGTCTAGTTAACAGCCACTAAGCATCACCCAATTTCAAACAACACTCAAACCCTTTACTAGGGTTTCCCAAGGTTCACTAAACATCACAATTTCACCTCTAAACTTGCATGAAAGTTAAATTGAATGAAATACTATGCTAAGGGTGATGAAATTACCTCACTTGGGCAACCCAAGAAAAACCCTAGTTTGCCAATGTTGTCTAAATCCCACTTTTCTTGGTCCAATGTGAAGAGGGTGTAGAGGGGATCAATTTTTGTGAAAGGGAATTAGGGTTTTGATGGAGTTTTTGAGGTGGATCTTAGGTTTGATGGTGGAGGGAAGAGAGGAAGAAGAAGATGAGAGAAAAAAATGGGGAAGTGATTTGTGGCTGCCCCTCTCTCTCCTCTCTCTTATTCTCACCCACTCTCTCTCTCAATATTACCCTTATACCCCTTTCTCTTCTTACTTTTTTCTTTTTACTAAAATCCCAAGTCACAAAATACCCAAAATAACACAAGAACACAACATGTAATCCCGATATAACATGACATGGTACACTGGTCACGAAAAACTGTAGAAGTGCGGATTTGGCTTAATCGCGATTAGCAGTGCACTAATCGGGTTTTTATCAAAATTGCATATAATAAATTTTAAAAATGCCAAATCTTTTAAATATATTTTTAAATGAATAAATCATTTTAATTTCTATTTATTTCATAATTATTTGTATATATATATATACCCTTTTTCGAAAACCCCAATTTCGCAAATCGGGCAGTTTTCGGGAAATATATTATTTTAATATTAAATTCCGAAAAATAATATTTTATATTTTATGAAATGTTACAATAATTCTGAACCTTAAGTCCAAATTCTGAAAATACATACCCTACAAATCGCACATACACGCACCTTGAAATTTGGGATAGTAGAGCATACCTAGAAATACTCTTGCCTGAAAGCCTAGTATGAAAGAAAAAATGGCATTTAAAGCTAACCACCAAAAGAGCACTATTGAAAAATATATCCGGTCTTGAAATAAAAATAAAAAAGGGAATAAAATACAAGACCTGGAAACTGCTATTTACGCTTTAAGCTAACACATTCAGTAATTGGATGTTAGTGCCTCAAGAGGCATTAATAGTCGCATGAAAGGTGTATGAGCAAAACCGTCCATCATTAATGAAACGATGTAGTACTAGGTATTAAAGCAAGAGTATTATAGCTTGAATTGAATTTCGAAGTGTAGGGATGATAATTACACACACGTAGGGGTATATGATCGGAGTTTGGAGAAAAGATAGGCATGAAAACTATAGCTTAAATCTTCAATAGAGATGATAAAAATTCCGGATTTGCGATTGCGTTTTAGAAGGAAAACTCAAGAGATGCTAAGATCTTGATAAACTAGCAAAACATATAGGATCTTAAGTTAAATGTGAAAAATACGGGTTAATGATTTCTAGGTTGAAGATGATAGAGTTTCTTGCTAGAATGCTGAACTGTAGAATTAGAGTCAACGACCAAATTGATCTGATTTTGTGGGTAGTATCCATTGAAAACCCACAGGAGACAACACTCCTCCTCTAGGGCAATCTAGAGGTTTAACGTCTTGTTGCACGAGCTCAGTGCAATCGCGCTCCCTGCGAAAGTGAGGTTAGGACTTTTTGTGAATAAAATGGGTTTGCTCGGGACGATCAAAAGATAAGTTTGGGGGTATTTGTTCATATCAGTTTTTTGCATTTTTATACTGCCCATTCTTAATCGCATTGCATATAGGTAGGTACTCTTGAACCGTGTTTGCTAAATAATTGTAGGTTATAGGTTCTCAGCTCTAAACAAGGAAAATCGTGAAAAGTCGCAACAAATTCAGGACTACGACCAACAACAGATAAATACGGGTCTCCGCTCACTATCTGTATGATGCCACCTACCAGTTTAAGGGACAAAATGGCGAATCATTGGTCATTAAATGTGAAAAGCACAAGGGGCAGCACAAGATCCAAGACTTCAACGCGGAGCTCAAGAAAATCAAGGAAAAAGTCCATATCATTTCATCTTTTGAACTGCTGAAAATCTGGAAGAAAACTGAAGAGATTCTGAGAAACCAAGTGTACCAAACAGAAAGGAAAAGCAACATGGAGAACCCCAGAGAAGTCGAGCCTCCAATGCAACCAAACGGCCGCGGAACCGCTGCCAATATGGCACTTAGGCCGCGGATCCGCAGCCGAGTCAACTTAGTGTTGACTCGGTATTTAAGGGTATTTTTGTAACTTCATTTTGGCTCAGATTGTATCCTAGGGTTTCATTTATCTGCCTATAAATAGCCTAGTTCCAAGCCAAGTAAAGGGTGCTTTTCTTTGTATTAGATTTTAGGATAAGAGTTTGTATTATCTTCTTCCTCTTCATCTTTCTCCATTAATATTGTAGCGAGCTTCATGAGTGATGATGAATAAAAGAAGAGTTATTTTTATTAACTTACATGTCTTGTAATTATGTTATTCTATTTTGCTTGTAATTTTCATTTGTTAAACTAGCTGTTGTTATTTGTTTGTTTGGTTTCTTTCTTTTTCTTTTTTCCTTTATCCTTACAACAATGATCTTAAGGATGATCCTTGCCAAAGTGATGTCTCAAATAGCTAGTTGTGATTTTCTAAACTCATTTGTTTCTACCTTTCTTCTTGTTTTATTTTCTTTTTCTTTTTAATGGGTGAGTAGTTTCTCACTTGTTAGGGTAGGATAAGGAAAGTTTGAGAGAAGGAAATCTTTATCACTCTTTTCTTTGCCCATCATCTTGATTCGGACTCCCATTAATTGAACCACAATCCGCTCCCTACGGCACCCTATCCTACATGATAGCGGTGATACCTTAGTGAGACCGGTTGTGGTTGAATTAACCGGAGGTTAAGGCTAAGAGCCAAGAACGGAAGAACAAGGACCAAAAGGAAGGAACTAAGCATTGGAAAGCCTAGCTTATACTCGCAAGTTTCCTTCCTAGTCGTGCTAATCCCCGTTGTTGCCGATTACCGTGACACCGATATTAAGAGTGGCAACGAATGAAGTTGGTGACTCCTAACTCAAACTAACCTAATCCTAACCCTAACAAGATCTCTTTATACATATTTTAGCACATAGTGAAACTAAACAAAGCTGGACAAATTGGACTTAAATTGTTAAAATACTAAGAAAAAGATTCATATCTCTCCGTGGACCGACCCGTACTCAACCGGCTAGCTACCAAGCGAAACCGTCTTGATTGCGGTAATTAAACTAAGCACGCAAAAACTCTAACAATCAAGATGCTAAAGTGAATCAAATACTATACTAATGGTGAAAGAATTACCTCATTTGGCAACTCAAGAAAATTCTTGAGTTGCCCTAAGTGCTCAAAGTCCAAACTTTCTTGGTTCTCCATTCTAGTAGTGAGCTTGTGCATATTTTTAGTGAAGGGAAATGAGGTGTTTTGATGTGGAAATAGAGGTTTAGTGAAGAGGTGAAGGAGGTGGAGGAAGAGGGCAGCCTTAGGTGAAGAGGAAGATGAGTGAAGAAGATGAAATGAACAAATGAGGCCATGGTCAATGAACCCCTCACCTCTCTCTCTCTTCTCTCTCTTGCCCGTATTCTTTTGTTTATTCTTTTCTTTTTCCTTTTCTTTTCTATTTTAAAAAAACAAAACACTTAAGAATAAAGATGAAGACATGCTTCATATCATAAAATGTAACAAGTATATGTGACATATTATGGTGCATGTCATGCACCAAAAAACCGGATTAATGCAAGATTAGTGAAAATTAATCGAGTTTAGCATTAATATAGAATATAATTAATTATAAGAAATCTATGAATGTCTCATTCTTATAATATCTTTCAAAAACAATAATTAACATAAATTTCCAATATTTCCAAATTTATCGGTATTTAATTATACCGCATCATTAGAATATTCATAAAATTCATTATTTTAATTATTTAAATTCCCAAAAATAATATTTTATTTTTCTGAAATGTTACAGTAGGACAGAGGAAGGTTGTGGGCATTCGGTCGTTTATCTAAACTTGACTTTGTCGTGCCTAGGATAGACAAGTGAGAAGGTAATTTTAAAAGGCTCGTCTCACGGTGATTCGTGAGCGGAACCCTCCTTACTTAACTTGTGCTTACCTGGACACAATTGGCAGTGAAGAGACGATTTGAGGGTTATCTCACAACTTGTCTCTTTGGAACAGTTAGAAGCAGTCTAGTGGACTTTGAAGACCATAGTTCTAGGTGTGATTGTGCATGTTTTGACTATGATTGTTTGAAGTTGTGTCATAAATCCGTATATATATATTTTGCAAAACTCTTTCTAAAAAAACAACAAAACAAAAACTTTTTATGAAAACTTGTCCTTTGTCACCAGAATTCCATTTCACCCACCTTTCATCCACATTTCTCCATTGACATTTTCTTACCCTCAAATTCTACGATTTGACTATACTAAACTCATTTAGTGTATGTCCGGTTGGACTCGGGACACTAGTTGTAACGCCTTAGATTTAGATTAGTGTTGTTTTAGACGATAATGCGGGTTTTTGGTAAAAATTTTACCAATTTGGGTTCCTCACATTTTATAACATTTAATTAATAATTTATTATTATTTGTTATGGCATGCACACACATGTGCATGTTTATGTGAGGGTGTGTTTGTGTTATCTAGATTAGTGACCATGACAACTTAACCCTAATCCAATCCTTGTTTATCCTTAACCTAAACCTCTTGATATTTGTTTGTGTGAGAGAGATATTTTCATTGGGTTTTTGTTTGTGAGAAGAGGTGGCACATGTGAGTCATGCTTGCATTAATGTGAGAATTAATGCAAGGGTGCACTCACCTTAATCTCACCTCAGTCTCTCTCTTTATCATTTCTTTCACTCTCATTCTCTCTCACTCTATCTCTTTCTAATATTTCTTCATCCCTCTCTCATCTCAACTGAACACTTGAGCTTCCATCACAAAAACCATCACTAATCTTCACAAAATCTCACCAAAATCATTTCTTTTTCCTAGTTTTGCCTCTTGGATGCCTTGGAGCTTGGAAAGCTAGGATCTTTGAGCTTGTGTGAGTAGGTAAGATCTCTTTCTGTTAATTAAATCTTTTTAGTGTTGTGTAGCCTATTAGTTTCAGTTTAGATCGCGTATTGTATCGTTTCGTGCAAATATCGTATTTTAGTGTAGTTTTGGATCTCGGATGATCTGCTATCAAACCAGGTATTTGTTGCAAAAGTTCCCATAACAGTGACCTAGTGTAGTGACCTAGAACCTATCCTCAAAATACGAACCCATTCCCTCATGAACAGGCCGCAAATATATTGCTTCTGGCCGCAAATTACGGCCAGACTGGTGAGTTGTGTGTTGTGTTTTGGTGTAGAGATCTCTGGGATTGTGTGTGGTCTCGTGGTACTTGCAACTTTTACAAATTGTTGGTATAACAAAATCTGGGATCACTTGCTTGTTTTCTTGTATTTCGTTTCACGCGTTACGTTATCCGATACAGTTCTTGTTCTGTGTTGTTGTTGCTCTGAGTTGGTTTCGTTGTGTCGCTATGCACGTTAGCCACAATACGAACACTTGAGAGTATGTTTTGGGTTGTCGCGTCGGTCAAACGTAGTTTGTACGTGTTTTGGGTCGATTGCTAATATATACTTGCTTTGCTGTTTTTTGATTTTAGGATCACAGGCGGGGACTTCGGACGCTGCGAAGTAAGGAAAACAGGTGGTTGGCTTTACTTAGCCAGGAGCATTGGTTAGTAGATTTAAGATCTACAGGGGAATCGCCCTCATGGCGTTATGCGTCTGGGCTAGAGATGTTATGTTATTATTCGCATATTCTATTTCATATATAGAGTTTGCGCATACACCTCATTGCATAATATTTACCTGTTGTGTTTGGACTTGTACCCTTAGGACACTGCACTATTATTGACGGCTCATATTGCACGAACACTGATTATATGCCACACACACCGTCAATAATTTCCATGACACGCACAACACACATAAATATATGATATTGTTTGGTTAGGGACATTGAGACTTTAATCCTTATTTTCCTTCGTGCATATGACATATAGCATACCTGTATACCTACATGCTTACACATATGCCTTGACATCCTTACATGCTAGTTACCCATATACCTATATGGTATTATACCATTAGTGATAGGTATATACACATATGAGACATATACATCCTGCATACATACTTACACTTATACCTGGAGGGTATATTACATCATTACTGATAGGTAGATACATATACCTTGCTATACCTACATGTTTAGACATATATCTGGCTATAGCTACATGTTCACCTTTATTTGATGTTATATTGGACTTGGAGAAATTAGGAACCGCATGATATATATATTAACTTGTTGCAGTTAATTAGCGGCTTTTCCTTTATATGCTCAGATTACAGTTTTATGTTGCATATATTATATTCATGGATTTTCGCATTGAGATATGTATTTTTCATGATATTTTCTGGATTTGAGGACCATGGCAGTTTCATGAAATTATGCATTATTTGAAAAACCCGGTTTCTCTCGATATGATATTTTAGCAGCCATTATGAGTTTTAACGGTTCTGATATATATACCCCATGCGAGGAGGCGTAGTAGGCCGTGTGAGGGTACATGGTGGGGCCCGGAGTTACCCCGGGGCAAGAAAGGGATTTCGATGTACTACACCGATGAGCCTGACAGGGGAACCATACCTACCGGTGACAGTACCTATGACTCGACGGTTATTGTGGGGATACCGACCGTTGTCATGTACGTATGGATACGTCGAAAGATGAGGATCGAAGCTGGGCACTCAGGTTTTCGGGATAGCTTATGATACACACCTATAAGGGGGCCAGTCGTGGTGACAGCACCTGATAGATCAGTATTTATGTATCGATGCTTGACACTTGGTTTCATGATATTTTTACTCCTAAGTATATATAACAGTGGAATGGGACGTTGTTATATATGCATATATATATATATATATATATTAGTGGAATGTGACTCTAATATATATGTATACATATCTAATTTATATACATCATCATAATGTTTCAGGCAAATATACTTATTCAGGATATATGAGATTCAGTTGATATTGGATACAGGATTTATGAGATTCACTTGATATTAGATACATGATATATGAGATTTACTTGATATTGGACACTCAGGTTATATGAGATTTACATGATATTGAACACTCAGAATATATGAGACTTACATGATATTGGACACTCAGGTTATAGATATGAGAGCCAATTTAGTTGCTGATTTGAGGAAATTGGGATTTGGATTGTCTTGATGGACACTGGTCCTGTCATGAGGTCAGGATTCCTTGAAGATGACATATTTTATCCCATACTCCGCATTTATTTTATATGCATTACTTCATGTATTAGTTGTACATGATAGAGTACCTTTCATGATTGTTGCATATACACATTGTCATAGCATTGCTTTATGTATTAGTTGTACCTGATAGAGTACTTTTCATGATTGTTGCATATACACATTGTCATATCATTGCTTCATGTATTAGTTGTACCTGATAGAGTACCTTTCATGACTGTTGCATTTGCATATTGTCATATTACTGCTTCATGTATTAGTTATACCTGATATAGTATCTTTCATGACTGTTGCATTTATATATTGTCATATTATTGCTTCATGTATTAGTTGTACCTGCTAAAGTATCTTTCATGACTGTTGCATGCATATGACCATTTATTGCTATCAGCTTGCATATGTTAGATTCGCGCTGTACGTGCATACTTGCGATTACATGCATATGTTATTTACTATTCACGAGTTGGCAACTCACCCCCGTTATGCCACAGTGTTTTGCAGGTTGTTCCTCAGAGTAGTCAGAGGCAGGGCTACTTTTCATCTATCCTATCATCTTTTGCAGCGGATACCGCTTCGGCTCATAGTGTGCAGTTTTGCTATAGGTACGTTTTGCGGTTATCCGTTTTTGTATATTGTATTCGTTGTATCCTGTACTCTCCATCTACTAATTTCATGTATGACTTAGAGACTTGATGTGAGGACGATATTGTATATTATTTTGTGGCTTGGAGGTCTTTTATGCAATTTCTTTATATCGTCTTTTATTTCTTCGCTACGACGTCGTATATCTGTTGTGGTGGTTGTTTTCCGCCTTTGGGCTTGTATTTGCTCCCATTTGGGGATGCTTTACTTTTTATTTATGTTGTACCCATTTTTGGGGCCGGTTTTTACAAAGGAGATGCTGCCAAAATTTTAAAGGAAATAAAGTTGGATTTTAAAGAATTTGGGTTGAGATTTCAAAAGTTTTAAAAATTTCTATTATCACTTACTACTTTTGTTGGTTTAGATTGCTGGGTTTTCGGCTTACTTAAATTGTGTTACGCCTGTAGACATTGCGTAGTTTAAGGGCCGTCACGAGCCAATTTCGGGTCGTGACACTAGTGCCCGCCTAGTCCACGTTACGTTAGTCGCTACCGACTACGCGATCGACTCCGACGTCGAAACTCCCTACACACCTCTTTCACCCTTACCTTTTCCGGCCAACTCCGACGTTGACCGAGATTCTGTTCATACATCTTCACCTTCACCATCACCATCACTAAATTCTTCTTCCGATATGTCAGGATTTCCTCCTAACATCCCTTTACCTCCTCCGGGACTAATTCCTCCTCCATTGGGTGTGAATAACCCGCAACCAGCTCTTGTTGAAGCGCCACAGCGAATCGCGCTCCAGGATCTTTTCTATCTTACCCGCGTTGCACTTCCGACTTGTCTTTCACTTCCACCGGCTAATGGGGATAATTTTTAAATTAAGCCCCACTTCATCAACTTGTTGCCCAAATTTCATGGGCTTGAATCCGAAGATGCCTACATCTACATCAATAAATTCCAGAACGTTTGTGCGATGATGAAGACAACCCAACTGTCTGATGACGCTATAAGGTTACGAGTTATTCCTTTCACTTTGTGCGACCTTACTGAAAAGTGGAAGTATAGCACCGCATCTCATTCGATAACCAGTTGGGACGAGTTTGTAAAAGCGTTTCTTAAAAAATTCTACCCAAATCATAAGACCGCACGGATCCGAAACGAAATAAATCAATTCACCTAGCTTCCAATCGAACCTTTTTGGAAGTGCTTTGACCGGTACAAGGACCTCTTTGTGTAGTTCCCTCATCACGGTATTGAGATATGGCAACTTTGCCAAACTTTATATGAGGGCCTGAATCCAGCAACTAAGCAGTTGCTGGAGACTATTTGTCAAGGCCACTTCCTATCCAAATCTGACAAGGAAGCTTGGAAATTCTTTGATGATCTTGCGGAACAGACGCTTCAATGGGAGTGCACCAGACCGAACACATCTTCCTCTTCTTTTGCTTCTTCCGGTCTTTTTAGGGAAGGAGTTCATCAACTCAACATCTTAATAGCAATGAAGGCTGAGATGGCTGCAATCACGCGGAAACTGGAAGCAATTGAGAGCAAATTTTCATCTCCTTCTCCTTCCCCTGTTCTTCCCCCTCATACCATTTGCACTTGTTGTTCGGATCCATCTCATTTGACCAAAGAGTGTCCTTATAATCCTCTATCTCAAGGACAGGATCAGGTAAATGCTGCATTTCAACAAAGACCAAGAAACGATCCATACTCTCCCACATACAATCCCGGTTGGAGGAACCACCCTAATTTCGCTTGGAATCAGAACCGGCATCAGTTCCAAGGCCACAACAACTTCCAAAAGCCTCCTCCACCTCAACAACAAGCTCAACAAGAATTTCAGCAGCCTTTCCAACCCCAACCTTTTCAGAATCCGACGAACAACATTGCACCCTGCAACAGTTCTTTTTCTCAAAACAACTTTGTTCCGTCAAATAACGATAAGGTTTCCTCACTAGAACGGAGTCTAGAGGATTTTGTAAAGCAATTGACTCAATCCACCGCAAACATCCAGTCTTCTATTCAGTCTCTGGTGCAACACACCGTTACACACGGGGAAAGCATCAAAACCATCGAAGCCCAGATTGCAAAGCTGAACGTGGCTTTAAGCGAGCGGGAGAAAGGGAAGCTTACATCTCAACCACTCCCAAATCCTGGTCACCCGCATAATGTACATGTTGCTCTTGAACAACAAAACCATAATATGAGTGCCGTGACTACATTGAGATCGGGAAGGATGCTTCACAACAACATTGGCACACGGAAAGATGACGACACCCCGTCCGTTTCTTATACTCTTTCTTCTTCTTCTGAGCATATTCTCCATTCTTCAAATGGCTCTTCTTCTTCAATCGCTGCTCCGAACAGATCCACATCTCACTCCACTCAAACTCCAGTTTTAGGTTCCGTTCCAACTCCACAATCTCCTCCATAAGCATTGAGCTCAACAAATTTAAAAAATGTTCCATTTCCAAACCGGTTGAGGTCCAATAAACAAAATCCACAAATGGAGAAGATTCTGGAGTTGTTCAAACAGGTTAACATCAACATTCCCCTCTTAGATGCAGTCCAACAAGTCCCCTCCTATGCAAAAATCTTGAAGGACTTGTGCACTAAGAAGAGGAAATCTCAGGTACCCAAAAATGTTTTCCTAGCTAGTTACGTGAGTGATGCTCTTACCCAAAATTTACCACAAAAACAGAAGGACCCTGGCCGTCCTACGATTTCAATAACCATTAGGGATAAGAACATCAACCGCGTTCTCTTGAATCTTGGTGCTAGTGTTAACCTGCTTTCTTATTCTGTATATGAGCAACTGGGTGTAGAAGAACTGAAACCTACATATTGTACTCTTCAAATGGCCGACCGATCTATCACCCATCCTAGGGATGAGCTAGAGGGTGTAATAAAGGTTGGGGACTTCATATTCCCCGTTGAATTCATTGTTTTAGACACACAACCTGTAGCTAACCCCCGTAATCAAATTCCGGTGATACTCGGTCGCCCATTCCTTGCAACCTCAAATACTGTGATCAATTGTCGAAATGGTTCGATGAACCTATCTTTTGGCAACATGACAATTGAACTCAACATTTTTAGGTTGGAGAATCAGCCATCCGAACCAAGTGCTCATATATTAGATGTTTATTCCATCCAGGAGATCGCCCTAGAGGACTGTGAATTTAAGGAATTCTTGTTTTATCACAGTAATCTTGACGCCACTAGTGCGTTCCTCTTGTTGGAGATAGTGCCCTCAGAGTCAATTATTGGATCACAGACACGTGATTGCAATGATTGAGGGAGGACCTATTCCGGTAGGACAGTCTTACTCAAGATGATAGTATGCTATCTGGTTTACCTTTATCATCGTGTACTGCTTTAGGTGACCTTACAGGTCACTATTGCACGTTGATAGAGCCCCTAGGATTCATGCTTGACTACCAGCAGTATGAGGGCGATCATATACGTGGGAGCTGGTAGTCTATAAGCATATCCTTAAACGGTCCCTAGTCGTAGGAGTTTCGAGACAGGGCATCGATACTCCAGAGTAGACTAGTGTATACAGTCGAGACCCCGACGAGGGGCGGTGGCCGGTCTCACAAGCCACTGGTGTCAGTTGGTTCACCTAAGATGTATACAGGTGCTCATTGGGTTATGAGTACACCGGACAGGACTCGCCGGGAACATGCTAGTTGGTCTTATACCTGACGTCAGATAATAGTTCCCTGGTGACGTGTGTACATGTTAGTTCATCGACCTGAGGATCGTCATTTGTCTCGTGTGAGTTCCCACTGTACTTTGATTACTACCCTACCACGCTCAAAGGAGACGTGCAAACAGGTTTTAGTTGGGTACAGTCCCGAGCCACATGGTGGCAGTGAGCGGATCTTCAGGGGTTTGTCTCTCCCGGTATTGGGGGTGAGGTCGCGCTGTGTCTAGGAGAGCCCTTACACGAAGTCCTTGGCCAAGGCAGGAGATTTACTGGTAGGTATTCCAGTAGTATCTCAGGGTGTTCTGGGCTACACTCCGACACGACTTGTACCGCTTTTGGGGGTCTGACTTTTACCAACCCCCTAGGCCCGCCATGCGATGCTCATAGACGAACGGACCGGACTGTACGGATATTGTCACTGACAGGCTCAGTAGGATGTCAGGATGAGTTCGCTCATCGACGTCCCTTTTGGTCAATAGCTGGTAGCCCGTCACGTATGGCTAATACCTCTGACATGCTAGTGGTTAAATCCACAGCCATAGTATTGACGAGTCTTTAGAGCCCCCCACATTCAGTTACTCAAGTTTCGGGCGAAACGCTTTAGAGGCCATATGGAGATATGGCAGGGTTCGATCAGATACGTGCGGTATTGCACGGATCAGGATCGGATGGTTAGTACTAGAGGCCGTATGGATATATGGCAGGGTTCGATCAGATACGTGCGGTATTGCACAGATCAGGATCGGACGGATAATACTAGCGGGCTTTGGTTTAAGCCGGATCCTAGTATAGTACAGTGTAGACTTTGTTTCATTGCATTTGTATTTCGGTCGGAATACAAATGCGGGTATGTATATACAGTAGCGGGGTTTTCCTGTAATTTATTACGGGATCAGTTTTTTGGAGTTGCCAGCTTTTTTTCCGTTTCAGCCATATTTCTTTGTATCTTTCATTGGCTGAAGATTGGTGGAGGAGGGCTTATTTGCATTTGTGCAAATATGTATTTTGGAGGGTTGTCTTTGCATATCTTTGTATCATGATAATTCCTCCACCATTTGACTTCTTCTTCTTTTCATCATGGTTGTTGATGATTAGTTGATGGAGTATTGGTTTTGGTTGTTGATCATTGCTTGACTTTAGAGTAATGATGATGGTTGGTTGAGTGTGGGTTTGAGTGTGTGATCATTTCCTTTCATGATAACATTTTTGATCTCTCTCTTTTGCATTATTCTTTTGAGACTCTCCATCATTCTCTCACTCTCTTCTCCTCACCTTGCCATGGCCGGCCACATATAGGGAGGGGGCTGCCCAACTTTTGTGTGGGGGATTTTTGTTCTCTCATGGTTGCAAAAATCCCCAAGTTCATCACAAAATTCCACAAGTTCATTTCTTCCACCAAAGGCAACTTCCAATACCCCAAATGAGACATAGCTTCTACACTATATTCTACAGCAAACCTTGGGCACGTCGGCTCGCCAACTTCATGCCCGAGTTGCCTCGGTCCAGAGGCGGGAGCCCGTAAAAGAAGCCGGCGACATGGTGCCCTTCCGGCGACGAGGTGGAGACCGGAGATTCCGCGGGGAGATCGGGACGACGACGAAAAGACCGAAGGACATGGATCGCTCGGTATATCTCTCTACCCCCTTCTCTAGATAGCTAGGACTAGATTAATGGCACGATCCGGGTTTATAGTGAGCTGTGGTGCCAGTTTTTAAAGTTAAAGAAAATCATCGCTTCCGCACTCCGGCGTCGGATTGACGGCCGGGCCACCGCCGTGCACTTACAGTGGTATCAGAGCCTCGCCATTAACCTAGTCTAGCTTTGTGTAATGTGTTTACATTTCGATCAAACGGATTTTCCAAAAACCCGATATCATGCACATCAGTTTTCTGTCGAATTGTTTTTGGCTCCAAAATTTTTTCAGTTTGTTGAAGAATGATGTGCAGGGAATTTTAAGCATTCTGTGAAATTATGGTTGCATGATCCCATTTTTCTACCGCGGAACCGCGGCCAAACCCATGCTTGGGCCGCGGTTCCGCCGCAATCTTGACTGTTCATGGCCCCAAAATTTTACAGAGAGCTCCTGAGTGTAAAATAGGGTTTTTGGAATGTTATTTTTTTGGGCCCAAATTTCTTTATGTGCCACAGTAGTGCTTGGGGTCCACTTGGATAAATTTGATCGATCGAATATTTTAAACACATTAGTTCACAGTATTTACATTATATCTGCGACCGTGAATGTCACTTGATCGGTAAATCCTATCTAACTGCTATAGCCCGGTTAGACGGATTTGCGAACGTGACATTCACGTTGATGTTCTGTGTTATGCTGTGATGTTGCGGATTGGTCATGGGGGATAGCCTGGATGCAATGCTAGTACAGTTTTTGTTGTATTATGTACATTTGATATTGCGGGGCGAGCGTCCGACATGTAGACTGCCGTCACTGCCTGATTGTATATTATTCTTCTGGGGCACGACCAGGTCGAGGTCGATGTACCCGTTGTATGTATATTTTACTTTCTGTACTAGGATTACCCCAAGGTGGGGTGCACGGATAGCCGGGTTCTAGAGGGCAACGGGCCCGCATCTTATGGCATTGAGACGGAGGGGGCTTCACTCTAGAATTGGCGGGCTATTCGCCGCACTCGTAGGGGGTACAGGTTGATCCAGGAGGGGTGCCCAAGTTACCGGATTCCGTGAAGTGCCGGGTGGTCCATTCACGTTGCTGAAGGGGGCTGCCTCACTTCAGGTTTTGGCGGGTAACTTGCCGCGCCCGTAGGAGTCTAGGATTTCATTGTACAGGCTATCCACACGACCAGGGGAACGTCGGGTTTCAGTAGTGGCTCTGTGAAACCCGGGGATCCCAGATATCTGTATTGTTCTGTGATGCTGTACATTTCTGTGATGTTGCATTTTTATCACGCCTTGAGCGAAATATTATATATTGATATATATACTAGTAGATGTTGTATATGTTTTGCATCCGCGCTAGTCCAGTCCCCGCTCTGTCGTTAGTTAAGTAACCTAACGGGTAATGACGGGACCCAGTGGAGAATGCGGATGGCATATACGTACATCATTATTTTCGTTCTTTATTGGTGTGATCAATTGATGGGACTGCGTTGATTTGGATCAATGCAAGTTAAAAACAAACCTATTCTGATGTTGTTGGAACACTTTTCAAAAAGCTGTTATTGCAAGAACGTTCTCTTTTTTTTTGCATCGTGGTATTCAGTTGGAATATCCTGCTCCTCAGTCGACGAGGCAAGGGCCGAGATCCCTTCACCGGGAGTGACCCCTTGGACAGAAGTTTGCGTCAGGGCAATAACTTCACTATAGCCGATTACTTTTGCTTTGCATCATGGTATTCAGTTGGAATATCCTGCACCTCATTCTACGGGGAAAGAGCCGAGATCCCTCACCGGGAGTGACCTCTTTAGCAATGGTTTTCACCACTATATTTTTAAAAGCTATCCGGTTCCTTCAACGATATCAAGTTCATTACGTTAAAGGTTTTCGCCAGAAACCATTCGTAGCCCTCCGTCATTTCACATGGATAGTCAATCAGTATTCAAGCTATGTTTGTTGGCCAAAGTCAAGGCATAGTGATTGGTAGCTATTGGGCATTCATGTGCAGCATAGATAGATGCGTTGGTTTGGGGCAGTCGTATAGCCTTGTTGGCCAAAGTCAAGGGCTTGTGCTGGTGGGCTCAAATTAACCTGGAGAATGACGGGTAGAACTTGACATGTGACTTATGATTTGTTGGCCAAAGTCAAGGTCATAAGAGCATGGGGTAAAAATCACATCGGGAGTTTCTAAAGAAACTGAAACTTGCCAGATATGCGCATACCTTCTGGAGTGTGATGACGTGAGCGGATTCCGTCACGTTATCATGCGATGATAGTTGGATCCCGATTCCCACTGATGAGTTAGTTTACTCCTCGGGTAACCCCGACTAATTCTTCTTTCAGGTTTGGAAGAGAATTTGAGGTTACAGTGGGAGGTTTCTAGATTAGACAAATTGGTAACCATTCTGATCTAGGTTAGAGTGCACGCTGAGTGTTTCTTTTCTCTCTCTCTCTTTGGCAGCAACCATTGACCCGACCCTAAGACTTGACTCAGTGACCAAGTAGACCGAACCTTCTTAAACACTGGCTTTTGGATTGTCAGAGTTGCAGACCTCATTGCCACTCCTACTTTTACCCTTTTCTCCAGGACACCCCGTATTACTACGAACGTCCACTTCCATTAGACAAAACCATCGTATGGTTAGATACGAACTCGAAGGAATTTATTCGAGGATGGTTTCCGGTTCTGGAGAAAACGAATAGGACTATTCAGTTGTCTTTTCCTTTTACCTTCTCTCAGGTTGCGAGTACTCCTTGGTTTAGGAGATAGTACACCTATTACGCAAATTGGATAGTCTTCTTCCAAACCTTAGGCTGGTACCGAACGGTAGGGAATGAAGAAAACCAATTAGCATAACGATGGTGTACAGAAGGTATTAAGTAAAGACATAACAAGGGATTAGTAAGAGGGAAAAATAAATTGCGACTGCTATTCACGACCAAACCAAGTATTTATTCGCCAATCCTAAATCACCTTTGTATTTCTCCAGGACACTCCATAGCACTACGAAGATCCACAGTTTAATGGATACTCCATCGTATGGTTATATACGAACTCGAAAGGAACTTGTTCCAGTTCGGGGATGGATTCTGGTCCAGGAGAAATAGGAATAAGGTTTATTCGGTTGTCTTTTATCTTCACCTTCTCTCGCATTGCGAGTGCTCCTTGGATTAGGACAGTACACCCATTATGCTTATTGGATAGTCTTCTTCCAAACCATAGGCTAGTGCCGAACGGTAGGGAAGGAAGAAAACCATTTGGCCTAAAGGGGTGTACAGAAGGTAATGACTAAAGATATAGAAAGGGATTTGGAAAGATGGCAAAGAATTATACGGTTACAGTTGTGAATCTGGATAATGGAAGAGGCATTACTAGGAATACCGGGATACCTCATCGAAACATTTCAATGTTTCAGTTTCATTGTGTACTGTTAAAGGAAAACAGATTTCCCAATTAGACACTTGCACCAGGGTATGTATTTACCAGGTGTGATTCTCACATCTGTATGGTTTTTACAGATGATGAGTGGGAGTAAGTTATTGGGAATTAGGTGATCATCCTCATTATATCGGGATTCGTTGTAATCAGTGATATTTGAGGAAGTCACCTGGGCTTTTTGCCGGTCGGCAAATATTTGGTTTTGAATATCCGCTGTTATGCACCAATTTCAAATCGATATATCTGTACGTCTATTTTCATAGAGTGAGATATACCTTTTTGAAATTATGTCTATGACATTTACCTATATCAGTGGATGGTTAGGTAAGGAGCATTAAACAGCGGTGTAATTCTTCATAACCATAGTACAATTTTCAACCTACGACACACAGGGAGTGAGTTATCAGATTCAAGGGACTTATACAGAGTATTGTATGTTGTCCAGTGTCCATTAGGACAGAGGGGTTGGTCCTCGTACTATATTCGGTTTACTTATGACTTCTCTAGTTTTTAGAAAGGTGTTTCGTGTAAACACAGGGTCCGAATTTTGAGAAGTTATAGGTATATGAATAAAGTAGAGAACCAGGTGTTGCAAGTTTCGGGATTCTTCAAGGTAATCGAAGATGTAGATACTTGTGCATGGTATTCAGTTGATAGTAATGATTAAGAGAACTTGCCTCTCTTTCAGGTTACTCATAATTGGAAGCATTCCTAAGTTGAGTAACGCTGATCGGCCTCCTTCCATTTAGTTGACATGCACTGGAGACAGCTGCATGATTTGAATCTGGTTCAATTAAATCAGTGCCTCTGGTTCTATATTAGATATAGAACAGTTCATATCTTAACGATGTTAAGGTACGAGGAGTTGTCCGGCTTATGCTTAAAACCAGACTCTGGATAACTCAAGGCACGTTTCTGTAATGGCTGTTTGTGGGTTGACCCAGGCTATGACGAGGGTTGACTTTCTACCATCTGGAAGATCAATAGTGATATTGTTCTAGACTCGCCACAGTTTTATTAAAAATAGATTTTTTCAGAAAAACAGTAGTGGGAGTATGGTAGAACAGGAAGTGATTCCAGAACTACAAACGATTACTGAAGATTTCATAGGAACCTAATGATTCAATCTGGCTTGACATTCCATTGGCCACTCCGCAGATAAGGTGGGTAACCTCAGGCACCCGAGAGGTACTCCGGTAGCCTCAAGGACGGTGACAGGGAGGTTCTTGTTTACCCACACTTGCCATTGCTGTTGTTCCACGCTGCAAGACCCGGCAGGAGGATGAGTATAGCGTCGTTCTAAACTGGCTTTAGAAGTGTACGTCTATATGACTCTGCCAGAGGGTTGTCGTAGTCAGTGGGAGCAGCGGAAGCATTGGTGGACAAGTGGCTTATGTCTATTTATAGACTAAAGCAGATGTAGCGGAGATAGATCATCTATTTCTGATGTGACAGTCATAGGTTTGACTTCATCAAAATAGGGGATGGATCAGTTAAGAGGGTAGTAGGGTGTGATGTCATGGTATTTGGATGACATACACAGAGTAGGAAGTGATATTCCTATACTACGATCGGTTATACTTTGGTCGTCACACAGTGGTTTCTCCACATGGGACTTGGACATTATATCTGACATACTGGTTACTAGATCTATGTTTTTAGATCTAGATTTGGGTGGTTTCCCAATTAAGGGTACTTAGACAGCATTCTAAGAGTATTTAGAATGGACGACTCCAGGCATGGTGGTGTACCTGCAGATGATGGAGTCACCCTCTCTAAAGGTGTCTTACAGACTAAAGGGGAGAGGGATGTGCATGATTGGCAGATCACTTGCTTAGGCAATTGAGTCAATCATGAGATGTCAAGTACCACACCAGATGTTGTTCTTGCACTAGATACAATAAGTTGACATTGATCCTATCCTAGAGAAACAGTCGGAAGCAGTTTTAGAACATAAGTGGATGTTCTAGGGATATGATAACGACAGCCTCATTCGAGAGACAGTTATCATTCCAGGCTTCTAAGGTGACATGGACGACAAGGAGGTTGTCAGAGTTATAGTTTTCCTTCTGACGAGGGGCAGTATTTTGGACAGTTGGTCCAAGGCAATACTGAGGGAGGCATGGCGAAGAATACTGATTAAGTTCAGTTGACGATACAGTCTAAGAAGTTTGGATTTGAAGTTCACTTATGAGCTAGGTCCCATCAGACATCCAGACACATTCTAAGACAGGTATTGCTCATTTAGGGAGATGGCATTCTCCGCGAACTTGAGATATAAAGAGACATAGAAAGGAACATCGAAGCGGATCCACTCACTGAAGCTATTCCTCGAGCGCAATAGTTTCGCAAACGAGTTTTGTGAGACTGACTAGTAGAGGAGTTGGGTGTTCGGTATCACATGGGCTGTGAGTATGAGACATCGCAATAATTAGCCTTGAGTGCAAGTGGGAGATTGTTGGAGATAGTGCCCATAGAGTTAATTATTGGATCACAGGCACGTGATTGCAATGATTGAGGGAGGACCTATTCCGGTAGGACAGTCTTGCTCAAGAAGATAGTATGCTATCTGGTTTACCTTTATCATCGTGTACTACTTTAGGTGACCTTACAGGTCACTATTGCACGTTGATAGAGCCCCTAGGATTCATGCTTGACTGCCAGCAGTATGAGGGCGATCATATACGTGGGAGCTGGTAGTCTATAAGCATATCCTTAAACGGTCCCTAGTCGTGGGAGTTTCGAGACAGGGCATCGATACTCCAGAGTAGACTAGTGTATACAGTCGAGACCTCGACGAGGGGCGGTGGCCGGTCTCACAAGCCACTGGTGTCAGTTGGTTCACCTAAGATGTATACAGGTGCTCATTGGGTTATGAGTACACCGGACAGGACACGCCGGGAACATGCTAGTTGGTCTTATACCTGACGTCAGATAGCAGTTCCCTGGTGACATGTGTACAGGTTAGTTCATCGACCTGAGGATCGTCATTTGTCTCGTGTGAGTTCCCACTGTACTTTGATTACTACCCTACCACGCTCAAAGGAGACGTGCAAACAGGTTTTAGTTGGGTACAGTCCCGAGCCATATGGAGGCAGTGAGCGGATCTTCAGGGGGTTCGTCCATCCCGGTATTGGGGGTGAGGTCGCGTTGTGTCTAGGAGAGCCCTTACACGAAGTCCTTGGCCAAGGCAGGAGATTTATTGGTAGGTATTCCAGTAGTATCTCAGGGTGTTCTGG
The DNA here is from genome assembly GCA_030015575.1 of Agapanthus africanus. NCBI lineage: Eukaryota > Viridiplantae > Streptophyta > Magnoliopsida > Asparagales > Amaryllidaceae > Agapanthus > Agapanthus africanus. The sequence continues at coordinate 108,271,087 of JASDDO010000031.1, forward strand.
GCTACACTCCGACACGACTTGTACCGCTTTTGGGGGTCTGACTTTTACCAACCCCTAGGCCCGCCATGCGATGCTCGTAGACGAACGGACCGGACTGTACGGATATTGTCACTGACAGGCTCAGTAGGGTGTCAGGATGAGTTCGCTCATCGACGTCTCTTTTGGCCAATAGCTGGTAGCCTGTCACGTATGGCTAATAACTCTGACGTGCTAGTGGTTAAATCCACAGCCATAGTATTGACGAGTCTTTAGAGTCCCCCACATTCAGTTACTCAAGTTTCGGGCGAAACGCTGTAGAGGCCATATGGAGATATGGCAGGGTTCGATCAGATACGTGCGGTATTGCACGGATCAGGATCGGACGGTTAGTACTAGAGGCCGTATGGATATATGGCAGGGTTCGATCAGATACGTGCGGTATTGCACAGATTAGGATCGGACGGATAATACTAGCGGGCTTTGGTTTGTGCCGGATCCTACTATAGTACAGTGTAGACTTTGTCTCATTGCATTTGTATTTCGGTCGGAATACAAATGCGGGTATGTATATACAGTAGCGGGGTTTTCCTGTAATTTATTACGGGATCAGTTTTTTGGAGTTGCCAGTTTGTTTTCCGTTTCAGCCATATTTCTTTGTATCTTTCATTGGCTGAAGATTGGTGGAGGAGGGCTTATTTGCATTTGTGCAAATAAGTATTTTGGAGGGTTGTCTTTGCATATCTTTGTATCATGATAATTCCTGCACCATTTGACTTCTTCTTCTTTTCATCATGGTTGTTGATGATTAGTTGATGGAGTATTGGTTTTGGTTGTTGATCATTGCTTGACTTTGGAGTAATGATGATGGTTGGTTGAGTGTGGGTTTGAGTGTGTGATCATTTCCTTTCATAATAACATTTTTGATCTCTCTCTCTTGCATTAATCTTGTGAGACTCTCCCTCATTCTCTCACTCTCTTCTCCTCACCTTGCCTTGGTTGGCCACATAGAGGGAGGGGGCTGCCCAACTTTTGTGTGGGGGATTTTTTTTCTCTCATGCTTGCAAAAATCCCCAAGTTCATCACAAAATTCCACAAGTTCATTTCCTCCACCAAAGGCAACTTCCAATACCCCAAATGAGACATAACTTCTACACTATATTCTATAGCAAACCATGGGCACGTCGTCTCGCCAACTTCGTGCCCGAGTTGCCTCAGTCCAGAGGCGGGAGCCCGTAAAAGAAGCCGGCGACGTGGTGCCCTTCCGGCGACGAGGTGGAGACCGGAGATTCCGCGGGGAGATCGGGACGACGATGAAAAGACCGAAGGACATGGATCGCTCGGTATATCTCTCTACTCCCTTCTCTAGATAGCTAGGACTAGATTAATGGCATTATCCGGGTTTATAGTGCGCGGTGGTGCCGGTTTTTAAAGTTAAAGAAAATCATCGCTTCCGCACTCCGGCGTCGGATTGACGGCCGGGGCGCCGCCGTGCACTTACACCTCTTTGAACCTGCTGCTTCCTCTTCAAACAACGATTTCGAGTGCTTCACTTTTCCAAATAATCTTAGCTTGTTGCCGCCTGAGTTTGAATCTTTCGAAATTTCGAATGCGTTAGTTGAACCATCCGACTCGGTCGCATACACTCACTTTGAGCCCCTGTTGGAATCTTTCGAGTTCGAGACATTTTCTCCGATCCTTCCTTCAGTCGTTTCACCTCCAACGCTCGAACTCAAGCCTCTGCCGTCTCACCTCAAGTATGCTTACTTAGGTGAGAACGAGACCCTCCCATTCATCATCTCGGCTTCTCTAGCTCCAGAGCAGGAGAAAGCCCTTCTCACGGTCTTGCAATCCAATCGGCAAGCTTTCGGCTGGACGATGGCGGATAATAAGGGGATTAGTCCCCTGATCATTGAACATCACATTCACCTGATGGATGATGCCAAACCAGCTAGGGATCCACAAAGGCGGTTAAATCCATGTCATGAAGGAGGCTGTGAAAAAGAAAATCGTCAAATGTCTGGATTGTGGTATCATTTACCCTATCTCAGACAACTGGTGGGTCAGTCCTATACACTTTGTCCTTAAGAAGTCGGGCATTACGGTCATAACAAACGAGGCGAATGAGTTGATCCCTACTCGCACCCAGACAGGATGGCAAGTATGCATTGATTATCGAAAACTCAACGCCGCAATGCGGAAGGATCACTTTCCGCTACCATTCATTGACCAAATGCTTGAAAGATTAGCTGGACATGAGTACTACTGTTTTCTGGATGGCTACTCAGGCTACAACCATATTCCCATCGCCGAGAAAGACCAGGACAAAACTACATTAACTTGTCCTTTCGGCACGTTCACATATCGCCGCATGCCCTTTAGGCTATGCAATGCTCCCGCTACCTTTCAGCGGTGTATGATGGGAATTTTCTCTGACATGGTTGAGAAATTTTTAGAGATATTCATGGATGATTTCTCCATCTTTGGCGATTCTTTCGAAGAGTGTCTGCAACATCTCAACGCTGTCCTTACCCGATGTAAGGATAAAAATCTCACTTTAAACTGGGAAAAATGCCACTTCATGGTATGTGAAGGTATTGTCGTAGGACATATCATTTCACGAAATGGCATTGAGGTTGACAAAGCAAAGATTGAAGTCATTTCCAATCTCCCTCCTCCTAGATGCGTCAGAGATATCCGAGATTTTCTTGGCCACGCCGGTTTCTACAGACTGTTTATCAAGGACTTTAGCAAGATTGCTAGACCCTTGACTCTTCTTCTGGCCAAGGATACCACGTTCAATTTCGACTCAAGCTGTTTGAGTACTTTTGAATCACTAAAAAGCTCTCCCACCACTGCTCCCGTTCTTTCTTCACCTGATTGGACGTTTCCCTTTGAGATTATGTGCGATGCATCTGACTTTGCTATCGGTGCGGTCCTAGGACAGCACATCGATAAAATGTCGCACGTAATCTACTACGCAAGCTGGACCCTAAATGACGCCCAAACGAATTACACAACAACCAAGAAAGAGTTCTTGGCTGTTGTGTTTGCTTTAGAGAAATTCATGCCTTATTTGATCATCTCTCCAGTCATTGTTTACACTGATCATTCAGCTCTGCGACATCTTTTTGTAAAAAAGGATGCAAAATCTAGGTTAATATGTTAGATCCTCTTACTTCAAGAATTTGACCTTGTCATTAAGGACAAAAGAGGATGTGAAAACGTAGTGGCCGAGCAACTTTCACGACTTCCTTCTTCACCGACGCTTCCTCTCCTAATTAACGATGTTTTTCCCGATGAACAACTCTTGATAGTATCGTGCGAACCCTGGTTCGCAGATATTGTAAACAATTTAGCAACAGGATTAATACCGAACGAATGGTCAAGTTAGGATAGACTTAGATTTTTATCCCAAGTAAAACACTTTTACTGGGACGAACCCTACCTGTTCAAGTATTGTCCAGACCAAATTATTCTTCGGTGTGTTCCTCATAATGAGTTCAAGAGTGTGCTGTCGTTTTGCCATGATCAGGCATGTAGCGGGCATTTTGGCCCAAGAAAGACAGCTAAGAAAGTCCTGCAATGTGGTGTTTACTGGCCACAACTCTTCAAAGATGCCTATGATTACTGCAAGACTTGCTCCTGGTGACAACACTTGGGACGGATTTCGATGAGAAATGAGATGCCGCTCCAACCAATCTTGGTTGTTAAGATTTTCGATGTTTGGGAAACTGATTTCAGGGGGCCGTTTCCCAGCTCTTTTGGGAACCTGTATATTCTCTTAGTTGTTGATTATGTCTCTAAATGGGTCGAGGCAGTGCCAAGCAGGACGAACGACAATAAGGTTGTCGTTAGATTCCTTAAAGAAAACATCTTTTCCCGGTTCGGGCACCCCCGCGCGATCATTAGCGACAATGGGACACATTTCTGTAATAGGTCTTTCGAGGCCTTGATGCGGAAATAGTCAATTAATCATAAGCTATCCATGCCCTACCACCCCCAAACATGTGGGCAAGCTGAAGTTTCAAATCGGCAAATCAAGCAGATTTTGGAGAAAACGGTTTCCAAGAACAGTAAAGATTGGTCTTTGAAACTAACTGATGCCCTTTGGGCATTTCGAACTGCGTACAAGACTGATCTTGGAATGTCTCCCTATCGGCTTGTGTATGGAAAGGCTTGCCATCTTCCTGTGGAAATCGAGCATCACGCATTTTGGGCAATCAAAGAGCAGAATCTAAACCTTGAAGATACGGGCAGCTATCGGAAGCTGCAACTCAACGAACTGAACGAGCTTCGGGATGAAGCTTATGAGAATGCGGTTGTTATAAAGAACTGAATAAAGGTGTTTCATGATAAACACTTTACGTGCAAAACCTTCACTCCTGGAAAACAGGTACTTCTTTACGACACCCGACTCCATTTCCATCCCGGTAAGCTTCGATCTCGCTGGAAAGGACCCTTTTTGTGCGGAGTGTATACCCGCATGGCGCGGTGGATTTGGAGAAGCCAGAGGACTGTTCATTATTCAAAGTGAACGGACACAGAGTAAAATCGTTCCTCACCGCAGAACCATCGGAGGAGCTCCTGATGTTGCAGGAGCCGGTTTACATTGACTAATCTTCCTCCGTTTACAACCAAACTTCGGTTATCCAGCCATAAACAGTGGACTGTTTCAAATAAGTTTGGGGTATGTATATACCATCTTGTATATATATAATGGATATTCTTGTCCGGTGCATATCCATTTTTTTTTGTGTCGGGATATTTCTTGCTTGGTGAAATTCCCATTTGTAATAAAAGAAAAAATATATAAATAAAAAAAATGGGGGTGCTTTTGTAAATATTCAGAACTATTTTTAAAAAAAGATTAAAAAATAATAAAAAATATATATAATTTTTTTTATAAATAAATAATTTCTTCTTTTGGGAGGGCTTTTGTACAAATAGACCCCTTTTTTGTTGACCGCCCCTGTTCGTCGCCGAAAGACACGACCGGGACGTTGAGATGTCTGGCCTGAATTTTGGGGGTAGATGCTATTTGGTTTTATCCGTCCACCTCTCTGAAAATGCCAAGTTGATTTATGGCACCATATATCGAAGGTTTAGATGGATGCGGCCGATGTACCAGACTTCGTCAAATTCCCCCTCATTGTGAGGGGTTTTTTATTGTGGGGACGCTCTTCCCTGCAGGTAAAAGCCTCTGCAGTTAATTACGCTACCGCATCGCGGCAACAACTTTCTCCTTTTCCATATGGTCACTTCGTGTCGTGTATGTTTGTTTTATTTTTGGTTGCCCATAGATTGTATACGGAGACTAATTTATGTTGTCGCCCGTAGTGCGTGGATTAGTCCAAATCCGTATTTTCTTAGATTTGGTTTTGGGTTGGGTTTAAGGATCGTTAATCTCATTTGAGACTAAGATCAACTTAAACATTTGTTGAGGACACGTTAGTCTAATTTTAGACTAAGATCTACTCAACAGGATCATTTAGATCCAACAAAAGAGTATTTGGACACTATTGTTTTAGTTTAGGGACATTGCGGTCCATTGGGTTTAAGGACAACATAGTCCGTGACAGTTTAAAGAAGTCATAGTCTGTAAAGTTTAAAGACATCATAGTCTATGAGTTTAAGGACCTTACAGTCCGTAAAGTTTAAGGACATCATAGTCCATGAGTTTAAGGACCCCACAGTCCGTAAAGTTTAAGGACATCATAGTCCAGTTTAAAAACATCATAGTCTGTGTGGTTTTGATTCAACCGTTTGGGGATGCACAAAAAATTATTGGTTATTGGGACCCTCCGTCTGTCACGACCCGCAGGGTACGGATCATAACCGGCCCTTAAGTTACGAAACGTCTCAAGACATCCGTAAAATAAGTAAGCCAAAGCCCAGAAAACAAAACCAATTAAGTAAAAGAGTGAAGAGAACCCAATCAATTGAAAGCGAGTTTATCAAATAAGTCATGTAAAACCCTTTTTAAAAACAATACCAATTTTTCCGAAAATTTCGGCAGAATCTCCTTTGTAAATACAGGCCCCCAAAATGGGTACAACAAGAATATATATGAATCCAACAAATAAGGCATCCCCAAGCGGGAGCTAGCTCTTCGCCACAAGGCGGTCACAAATCCCACGCAATGTAAAGCAACAACATGCGAAATAATCATAATGAAGCATAAGAAAAACAGCATGTCGACTCAAGTGAGCTCGACCCCAAAATACAGCATAAAAGTCCACAAACCTCACAGTCTCATCTCTAGGTCAATATACAATAATACTGGTAGAAACAGTAGATGGAGTACACTAGATACAAAGAATATACAAGGTGGTACAAAAATAATAACATAACCCACCTATGAGCAAAACCTCGAGTCCAGGCAAAAGAGGCAAAAGAAACAAGCGCACCCGCCGCTACTGTACTGACGGAGCGGACCTGCAAAAGGCTATGGCACAACGGGGGGGAGTTGCCAACTCGTGAGTAATAAATAACATCTACACAGGCTATCGAATGCATGCACACAAGCATCCTAGCATCTAAATACAGGTAAGGCAGGACATAATGGCAAGTATGTATGCAATATGGATATACTAGCAGGTATGAATGCAATGCGAATCAGCTCGTGATCTGAATGTGTAAGTATAAGAAATCATGTTTTTCCCTTTAAGAATGTCTTTTGAAATACCAGCACAATACCAATAGAATCAACAAGAACCTGTGTCCAGCATCGACACCTCAAAACTGTCTCAAATCTCATATCAATGTATCTCTGGCCTCAGCCGTCCGGCTGACCCATCTCAAATATCAATATCTCATCATCTAGAGGCCACGGTTGGTATCCTCTGGATATCCGCCGTCCCAAACAGTCACCGGTAGGTAATCCGTCCCCTGCCAGGCTCAACGTCAACACCACATTCCTCTTGCCCCGGGGTACCTTACCGGGCCCACCATGTACCCATGACGGTTCCTCCACTCCTCGACACGGATTTCCAAAACCACAGCAAACTCATGATGGACGACACTTACATCACTAGAAAACCGCAATTTACATATTTTAAAAATATAATAAGTTTAGAAATTTTGCGGCTTTCCCCCGAAATCCAGAAATATCATAAAATCTCAAGAAATCCTCATAAGTGCATATATCAATGATAATGAATGCATATGGTATCAATAATCAAGTTGCGATGTGTGATTAATAGATTAAGCATGAACAATTAATATGATGAAGTACATGCACATGAATAGCAATCCTACAGTTTCATTTTAAGGAATTAAAGGCAATAGCACAAGTTTAAGTATCAATTAGTAAAAGGTTTAAATTTAAAGGTTATCTAGTGTGGTGGCATGGCAATTTCCAGGGTGTGTATGTAAGCATGAATAGTGCTCGTGCTGCATATAAAACCCTGGCAATGGTGCAGATGTCCTATAAAATGGTTTCGTATAGGTATGTCAATATAATGCATGGATGCAGCAAATAATCAAATAAGTATTTCACCCCTAATTACTAACATCACTAAGAATCTTGTAAGTTACTAAAACTATCGGGCGGCTTGCGCCATCCAACGATAGTCCCCCGTAGATGTTACATCTACTCACCGGAATCCCTGGCTAGCTGTGTCCAATCACCGCTTTCCCCTTTCACGCCGCGTCTGACGTCTCAGCGAACGAACCTGGAATTTACATCAATACCAAACATAAGGTTACGTATCAAGAACGACGCAAAACCCAAACGAAACTACTAATGTTCACTAGCTAGGTACAACGTGCACAGGGTGCGCGGAACACACGCGAAAATCGCAAAAACTGCCAAAAATGCCGATTTGGTCGCCCGGCAAAACTAAAACCCGACTACTCAAAACTCCGCACTCACGCATCCTAAACGTCATAGGGGATGCTAAAAATATCTCCAAGGTATCACAAATAATTCACCATGCAATTTTAATAAAAACCTAGTAAGCACAAAACTAGCAATTTTGGTGCAAATATCGAAAATTAGCGATACGGTTATCACAATCCAACACAATATCCAACCACACAACTAGTTAGCCACAATCACATAAATTCAACTCATTTATCATGCTTCACAACCCATTTTCCATACATAAACCCTTTCTTGAATTTCCTAAAACAACAATTTACAACCAAAATCACACTTTTAAAATTAACTAAATTAGCATAATTTGAAGACCACATAAACAAGGTAACTTCTTCGATTTGGTTGTGTAGGAACTAGCAAGCAAAATAAATTTAATTAACCAAATAATGGTGTGCTAAAAAAACCCTAGTTAAAACAAACTACTCTTTTATAAACTAGATTAGAAATTAGCTAAACTTTTAACACTAAAACAATTTCATTCAAGGAATCAAACCATAAGTATTTAAATGGGTCAAAATTATACCTCAATTAGAGATCTAGCAAGAATAAATTTTCTCCAAATGATGGCCTCAAGCATCAATATCCAAGCTAGGGAGGTGAAGGGAAAAAAAGATGAAGGATGGGTTTAATTTGTAAGCATGAAATTGCAATTTTGTTGAATTAAACATGAAGAATTTTGAAGAAATGAAAAGAGAAGAGATGAAGAGGAGGGGGTGCAGGTTTCGGCCAGAGGGGAGGTAAGGGGAGGGTGTGGGTGTGTAGGAAAAGTCATTGGTCAACTCTCCCAAAAGTCAATGCACCATACTACAACAAACTATATTTAAAATAAATTCATAAACAACCCAATTCAACACAAGAGAGAAAACCAAAATGAGGCCAGAAATTTCTGGACCTGAACAAGGTGGGGCTGTCCTAGGGCTGAGGGAAGAGAGAGAGGGGTTTTACAAAAGAAATTTTATGCAAAAAGACCCCCTACAAGTCAAAAATTGCAAGTTTTAGCTTAAAATTCAATAATTTCGCTTCCTATAATAAAAATTAGTTAAAAATCAAAATAAAATACTAAAAATTTATGTTACAACTAGATTTTAATTATCATAATTTTAAAGATTAAAATTAGCCCGGAAAAATTTGTATTTATCGCTAATTTAATGTATTTTCTTACCGGCTTAAAATAATATTAAAAAATTGAAAAATAGGGAAAATTTTTTAAATGACCAAAATTTCATAAGTAACTCATTAGCTACTAAAAACAAGCAATTACCTATCCATTTTAGGTATAATTAGTCCTAAACTGCAAAATAACGAGAAAGACGGTTTTCGGAAAAATACCGAATTTTCACCGATTTTCAGGAAAACACCAAAACGACTTTTCAAGACGCTACAATCTTCCCCCCTTAAAGAAATTCGGTCCCCGAATTTAAAAATATAGCTACGCGTACCTTCAAAGAGATGGGGATATTTCTTCCTCATCTCGCCCTCGGTCTCCCAGGTAACCTCCTCGCTGCTCGGGCTACGCCAAAGGACCTTGACGGTTGGTATAATCTTCGATCTCAACTTCTTCACCTGCCGATCCAGGATGGCCACCGGCTGCTCTGCAAAAGAAAGGCCGCGCTCTAGCTGGACTGTCGGGTGCTGAATCGCATGCGAAGGGTCGTGAAGGTACTTGCGGAGCATCGAAACATGGAAGACGGGGTGAACATCGGGAAAGCTGGGTGGAAGGGCCAAATATATGCAACTGCGCCGACACGCTCAAGGATCTCGAAGGGACCTACGAATCTAGGGCTAAGCTTCCCCTTTTGCCCAAAACGCATCACGCCCTTCATCGGAGAGACTTTCAGAAAACATGGTCGCCAACTGCGAACTCTAATCTGCGACGGCGCCTGTCTGCATAGGATTTCTGTCTGCTCTGAGCTGCCCTCTTCCGGTCTCGAATCAACTGTATCTTTGCTGTCGTCTCCTCAACAAGCTGCGGCCCCAAAATGCTGCTCTCGCTGAGCTCTGTCCAACAGACGGGCGATCTGCATCTCCTCCCATACAAAGCCTCGAAAAGTGCCATCTGAATAGTATCCTGGAAGCTGTTGTTGTAGGAGAACTCCACTAGAGGTAAATGACGATCCCAGCTACCACCAAAGTCTAAAACGCATGCTCTGAGCATGTCCTCGAGAGTCTGAATGGTCCGCTCTGACTGTCCGTCTGTCTGCGGATGAAACGCTGTGCTGAAGCTCAAACGAGTGCCCAAAGCCTCCTGAAGTCTCTGCCAAAGTCGGCTGGTGAACTGAGTGCCTCGATCTGACACGATACAAGTCGGTACGCCATGTAGTCGCACGATCTCGTCAATGTAGAGCTGAGCATACTGAGCGAAGCTGAAAGTGGTCTTCACTGGTAGGAAGTGAGCCACTTTCGTCAATCTATCCACGATCACCCAGATGAAGTCGTACCCTCGACTGGTCCTGGGTAGACCCACAACGAAATCCATCGAAATCTGTTCCCATTTCCACTCTGGAATAGGTAACGGCTGTAGCTCTCCTGCGGGCCTCTGGTGCTCGGCCTTGACTTGCTGACAAGTCAGGCATCTCGAAACGAACTCCGCAATGTCCCTCTTCATCCCGTCCCACCAGTAGGTCTCTCTCATATCATGGTACATCTTCGTGGAACCGGGGTGGACACTATACACTGATCGGTGTGCCTCCTCAAGAATGTCGCGCCGCAATCCATCAGCATCTGGTACGCACAGTCTAGATCCATATCGTAAAATCCCCTGATCGTCAACAACGAACTCGGAAAATCTGCCCTGTCCCATCTGTGCCATGATCTCTGAGCAATGGTCGTCACTGCGTTGTGCCTCACATATACGGTCAAGCAACTGTGGGCGTGCACGAACATGCGCGAGCTGTCCCCCTGTCTGAGTGAACTCGAACTCAACTCGGCTGTCGCATAACATCTGCCAATCTGCTGACGACTGCCTCTGCACTGCGCGCAAAAAGGATAGACTACCCCCGGGCCTCCTACTCAACGCATCTGCCACCACATTTGCCTTGCCGGGGTGATATAAGATCTCGCAGTCGTAGTCTTTCACCAACTCCATCCAACGAAGCTGTCTGAGGTTCAGATCTCGCTGCTGAAATATGTACTTTAAGCTCTTGTGATCGGTGAATATCTGACACGACTCGCCATACAGGTAATGTCGCCAAATCTTCAGTGCAAAGACCACTGCAGCCATCTCCAAATCATGAATGGGGTAGTTCTGTTCATGATTCTTCAACTGCCGAGAAGCATAAGCGATCACCCGGCCATGCTGCATCAATACGCATCCTAATCCCACTCGCGAAGCATCACAGTAGACAACAAATCCGCCTGATCCCGAAGGCAAAGATAACACCGGCGCCGTAGTCAAACAAGTCCGTAGCTGCTGAAAACTGCGCTCGCACTCCTCTGTCCAGACGAAAGGAACTCCCTTCCGGGTCAAACCGGTCAACGGTGCAGCTATACGGGAGAAGTCCTGAACAAAACGCCTGTAGTAGCCCGCCAGGCCTAGAAAACTACGGATCTCAGTAACCGATGTAGGTCGGGGCCACTGCTGAATAGCCTCAATCTTCTTCGGGTCCACACAAATGCCGTCTCTCGTAACCACGTGACCCAAGAATCCGACGCTGTCCAGCCAGAATGCACACTTGGAGAACTTTGCGAACAGCTGGTGCTCCCTCAGAGTCTGTAACGTAATCCGCAAGTGCTGCTCGTGCTCCTCTCTGCTCCGGGAGTACACCAAGATATCGTCGATAAACACGATGATGAACAAGTCAAGATACGGCCTGAATGTACGGTTCATCAAATCCATAAATGCTGCTGGGGCGTTGGAGAGTCCGAACGACATCACCAAAAACTCGTAGTGGCCGTAGCGCGTGCGGAAAGCTGTCCTCGGTATATCCTCCTGTCGAACTCGCAGCTGATGGTATCCTGATCGCAAGTCGATCCTCGAAAAATACCCCGCACCCTGAAGCTGGTCGAACAAATCATCAATGCGCGGCAACGGATATCTGTTCCGAACGGTAACTTTGTTCAGCTGGCGGTAGTCGATACATAAGCGCAAACTTCCATCCTTCTTCTTGACAAACAGGACCGGAGCACCCCACGGAGAAACACTCGGTCGAATAAGCCCCTTATCTAACAAATCCTGCAACTGATCCTTCAGCTCTCGAAGCTCTGCCGGGGCCATCCGATAAGGCGGTATGGAAATAGGCCCCGAGCCGGGAATCAAATCAATGCAGAACTCAACCTCGCGCTCAGGCGGTAGCCCAGGTAGCTCATCAGGGAAAACATCAGGGAACTCACAAACTACCAGGACCCGGTCCAACGGAACCTCTGCAGCTCGAGTATCACAAATATACGCTAAGAATCCCCGACATCCCTTCCGCAAGAGCTGACCAGCACGAAAAGACGAAATTAAGCTGGGAAGGGTGACACTGCGGTCTCCCTGAATAACAAGGACTGGCTCTCCCGGAAATCTAAATATGACTGCCTTCTCACGGCAGTCCACCGAAGCATAACAAGTGGCCAGCTAGTCCATGCCCAGAAGCACATCAAAGTCCAACATATCGAGGAGTATCAAATCAACTGATGAATCCCTCTCCCCGATACGTACGGAACACAAACGAAATACAAAACGAGCGACAAACGACTCGCCTACCGGAGTACTAACAACAAGCGGATGATCTAACGACGACGACTCACGGCCCAACATCGGTGCAAAGTGTGTAGATACGTACGAATGTGTGGAACCTGGGTCGAATAATACCCGCGCGTCGAAAGAACAAACTGGCAAGGTACCTGTCACAACGGCATTGGATGCCTGCGCATCCTGCGGTGTCAAAGCAAAAACTCCGGCCTGTCCTCCACCGATAGCGGGCTGACCTCGACCTCGGCCTCTGCCTCCTCGTCCTCTCTGAACAGGACCGCCGCGTCCACGGCCTCTGGGTGCACCTAACTGGCGTGGAGCATTGCCGGTGGTAGGAAGTAGGGCTCTCTGAGGAGGGGGTGGTGATGGTGGTAGGGTCACATGCGGAACTGTCGCTGCTCCCTGTCGTCTCGCCGGACAGTCTCTGACAAGATGGTGCAAACTCCCGCACCCAAAACACCCTGGCGACGGCTGCTGCCCCTAGGGATAAGAACCATATAACTGTCCCCGCCCAAATCCTCTGCCAGGCCTATCTCTCAGAAAGAATCTGGCGCGCTGCCTCTGAGACGGTACATCGGTGCGAATCCTCTTCGGCCCAGAAACGGCCGAAGTCCGTGATATGCGTGCCTCCATCCGCAATGCTGTATCCATAGCAGCTGAATAAGTGTCGTAGTGCTGGGCGCCAATGGCAAGATATAGCTGGGCATCAAGTCCCTGTATGAACCTCTTCACCATCTTCCCCTCGGTATCCACCAAATACTGAGCATATCGGGATAACTGTGTAAACTGGATGTCATACTCAGACACCGTCATCCCAGGTGTCTTGACTAAGGCCTCGAAGCTGCGAGCTCTGGCGTCACGAACGCTCTCTGGAAGGAAATGGGCTAGAAAGACCGCTGTAAACTCGACCCAAGTCATAGACGGTAGACCTGCAGCTCGACCTCTCAAGACTGACTCCCACCATGTCTGCGCGAGACCCTCTAGTCAGAAACTCGCAAGCTATACCCATCGATCATCCGAACATCTCAGCGAACGGCAGATCCTGGCTAAACTGTCAAGGAACGTCTGTGGGTCCTCCGCTGCCTTGGTGCCGGTGAATACTGGAGGTCTCAGCCTCATGAAATCCTGTAGTGAAACCGGGATGGTCACGGTGGTAGTAGTAGGAGCAGGTATCATGGTCGTCTGTGATGTAGTAGGTACGTCATCCGGTCTCGGTGTACGACTGGCTGCAACTAGGGATCCTACCATCTGACGTAGCTCCTGTATGCCTCCCATCATCTGTCGCAACTCCTCCATACCAGTCTTGAGCCTATCCATACAGCCTGGGGAAGGTGGATCGGTCTGTCCCTGCGGCGTAGGCATACCACCCTGCTCAGTCCTAGTCTCGGATGAGCCAGCTCGAATCTCGTCTCTGGCGGCAGCCCTCTGTGCCCTCGTAGCCTTCGGCGGCATAGTGACTGGTACAGGAAACAGGACAGTAAGAACAGTGCAATAGGATCATAGGATACACGGAATTGAAGAAGGAATTTTCAAGCAAGTACATCCTAAAGTCACTTAGGCGGAGTACCGTATCGCAAGTATGCCGCGGACATACACACGCTACGTTACCCTACTTAAGTCACTTACTCCATCTACCAAGGGTCATCCTACACTCAAAAAGGTAAAACCTATCGCTCTGATACCAACTTTGTCACGACCCGCAGGGTACGGATCATGACCGGCCCTTAAATTACGAAACGTCTCAAGACATCCGTAAAATAAGTAAGCCAAAGCCCAGAAAACAAAACCAATTAAGTAAAAGAGTGAAGAGAACCCAATCAATTGAAAGCGAGTTTATCAAATAAGTCATGTAAAACCCTTTTTAAAAACAATACCAATTTTTCCGAAAATTTCGGCAGAGTCTCCTTTGTAAATACTGGCCCCCAAAATGGGTACAACAAGAATATATATGAATCCAACAAATAAGGCATCCCCAAGCGGGAGCTAGCTCTTCGCCACAAGGCGGTCACAAATCCCACGCAATGTAAAGCAACAACATGCGAAATAATCATAATGAAGCATAAGAAAAACAGCATGTCGACTCAAGTGAGCTCGACCTCAAAATACAGCATAAAAGTCTACAAACCTCACAGTCTCATCTCTAGGTCAATATACAATAATACTGGTAGAAACAGTAGATGGAGTACACTAGATACAAAGAATATACAAGGTGGTACAAAAATAATAACATAACCCACCTATGAGCAAAACCTCGAGTCCAGGTAAAAGAGGCAAAAGAAACAAGCGCACCCGCCGCTACTGTACTGACGGAGAGGACCTGCAAAAGGCTATGGCACAACGGGGGTGAGTTGCCAACTCGTGAGTAATAAATAACATCTACACAGGCTATCGAATGCATGCACACAAGCATCCTAGCATCTAAATACAGGTAAGGCAGGACATAATGGCAAGTATGTATGCAATATGGATATACTAGCAGGTATGAATGCAATGCGAATCAGCTCGTGATCTGAATGTGTAAGTATAAGAAATCATGTTTTTCCCTTTAAGAATGTCTTTTGAAATACCAGCACAATACCAATAGAATCAACAAGAACCTGTTTCCAGCATCGACACCTCAAAACTGTCTCAAATCTCATATCAATGTATCTCTGGCCTCAGCCGTCCGGCTGACCAATCTCAAATGTCAATATCTCATCATCTAGCGGCCACGGTCGGTATCCTCTGGATATCCGCCGTCCCAAACAGTCACCGGTAGGTAATCCGTCCCCTGCCAGGCTCAACGTCAACACCACATTCCACTTGCCCCGGGGTACCTTACCGGGCCCACCATGTACCCGTGACGGTTCCTCCACTTCTCGACACGGATTTCCAAAACCACAGCAAACTCATGGTGGACGACACTTACATCACTAGAAAACCGCAATTTACATATTTTAAAAATATAATAAGTTTAGAAATTTTGCGGCTTTCCCCCGAAATCCAGAAATATCATAAAATCTCAAGAAATCCTCATAAGTGCATATATCAATGATAATGAATGCATATGGTATCAATAATCAAGTTGCGATGTGTGATTAATAGATTAAGCATGAACAATTAATATGATGAAGTACATGCACATGAATAGCAATCCTACGGTTTCATTTTAAGGAATTAAAGGCAATAGCACAAGTTTAAGTATCAATTAGTAAAAGGTTTAAATTTAAAGGTTATCTAGTGTGGTGGCATGGCAATTTCCAGGGTGTGTGTGTAAGCATGAATAGTGCTCGTGCTGCATATAAAACCCTGGTAATGGTGCAGGTGTCCTATAAAATGGTTTCGTATAGGTATGTCAATATAATGCATGGATGCGGCAAATAATCAAATAAGTATTTCACCCCTAATTACTAACATCACTAAGAATCTTGTAAGTTACTAAAACTATCGGGCGGCTTGCGCCATCCAACGATAGTCCCCCGTAGATGTTACATCTACTCACCGGAATCCCTGGCTAGCTGTGTCCAATCACCGCTTTCCCCTTTCGCGCCGCGTCTGACGTCTCCGCGACCGAACCTGGAATTTACATCAATACCAAACATAAGGTTACGTATCAAGAACGACGCAAAACCCAAACGAAACTACTAATGTTCACTAGCTAGGTACAACGTGCACAGGGTGCGCGGAACACACACGAAAATCGCAAAAACTGCCAAAAATGCCGATTTGGTCGCCCGGCAAAACTAAAACCCGACTACTCAAAACTCCGCACTCACGCATCCTAAACGTCATAGGGGATGCTAAAAATATCTCCAAGGTATCACAAATAATTCACCATGCAATTTTAATAAAAACCTAGTAAGCACAAAACTAGCAATTTTGGTGCAAATATCGAAAATTAGCGATACGGTTATCACAATCCAACACAATATCCAACCACACAACTAGTTAGCCACAATCACATAAATTCAACTCATTTATCATGCTTCACAACCCATTTTCCATACATAAACCCTTTCTTGAATTTCCTAAAACAACAATTTACAACCAAAATCACACTTTTAAAATTAACTAAATTAGCATAATTTGAAGACCACATAAACAAGGTAACTTCTTTGATTTGGTTGTGTAGGAACTAGAAAGCAAAATAAATTTAATTAACCAAATAATGGTGTGCTAAAAAAAACCCTAGTTAAAACAAACTACTCTTTTATAAACTAGATTAGAAATTAGCTAAACTTTTAACACTAAAACAATTTCATTCAAGGAATCAAACCATAAGTATTTAAATGGGTCAAAATTATACCTCAATTAGAGATCTAGCAAGAATAAATTTGCTCTAAATGATGGCCTCAAGCATCAAGATCCAAGCTAGGGAGGTGAAGGAAAAGAAAGATGAAGGATGGGTTTAATTTGTAAGCTTGAAATTGCAATTTTGTTGAATTAAACATGAAGAATTTTGAAGAAATGAAAAGAGAAGAGATGAAGAGGAGGGGGTGTAGGTTTCGGCCAGAGGGGAGGTAAGGGAAGGGTGTGGGTGTGTAGGAAAAGTCATTGGTCAACTCTCCCAAAAGTCAATGCACCATACTACAACAAACTATATTAAAAATAAATTCATAAACAACCCAATTCAACACAAGAGAGAAAACCAAAATGAGGCCAGAAATTTCTGGACCTGAACAAGGTGGGGCTGTCCTTGGGCTGAGGGAAGACAGAGAGGGGTTTTACAAAAGAAATTTTATGCAAAAAGACCCCCTACAAGTCAAAAATTGCAAGTTTTAGCTTAAAATTCAATAATTTCGCTTCCTATAATAAAAATTAGTTAAAAATCAAAATAAAATACTAAAAATTTATGTTACAACTAGATTTTAATTATCATAATTTTAAAGATTAAAATTAGCCCGGAAAAATTTGTATTTATCGCTAATTTAATGTATTTTCTTACCGGCTTAAAATAATATTAAAAAATTGAAAAATAGGGAAAATTTTTTAAATGACCAAAAATTCATAAGTAACTCATTAGCTACTAAAAACAAGCAACTATCTATCCATTTTAGGTATAATTAGTCCTAAACTGCAAAATAACGAGAAAGACGGTTTTCGGAAAAATACCGAATTTTCACCGATTTTCAGGAAAACACCAAAACGACTTTTCAAGACGCTACACCGTCTCTCTGAAGACGTTGAAGAATTACAACGACATATATCAGAGGTACGAAGAGATGTACCCTTGAACCAATGTTGGTTGGGAGATCTGTAGTCAACTTTGGGACTAAGATCAGTTAAAAAGATTTATGAGCATATGGGCTCAATTAATCTAAATGAGGGATCTGTGTCCAACTTGGGCTCGACCCACTCAATTAAAATGTTGGACATTTAATTAAACTCAGTCCTTTTCATTTAAAAATGCTGAGCATTGGTTTTGGGTTTTGACACCCTTTTGTCTTTTATTGAGTGCTGAGCATTCATTATGGCTTTGGGGCTTTATTTAAAGAACAGTTTATGTTCCCTCAGCGCACGCGTAAGGAGCACGTGGTGCGCTTGGCGCTGAGCGCCAGACTTAGAGCGCTAAGGCGCTTCTGTGAGATAGCGCACACGTGAGGAGCACGTGGTGCGCTTGGCGCCAGTTAATGAGTGCTGAGCGCTCCTAGTGAGATGGCGCACACGTGAGGAGCACGTGGTGCGCTTGGCGCTGAGCGCCAGACTTAGAGCGCTAAGGATCTTCCTGTGAGATAGCGCACACGTGAGGAGCACGTGGTGCGCTTGGCGCTGAGCGCCAGCTAATGAGTGCAGAGCGCTTCTTGTGAGATAGCGCACACGTGAGGAGCACGTGGCGCTGAGCGCCAGTTAACGAGTGCTTAGGCGCTTCTTTAAATTGGAGCGCTAGGAGCGCTGCGGTACTGTGCGCCAGTCTTGGAGCGCTGAGGCGCATCTTTAAATTGGAGCGCTAATGCACTTCTTAGGAAACTCTGATTGGTTCTGCGTTCTGAGAATTAAACTCTCATTTATAGGAGACTTTGTCTCGTGGGTCTAAGAACAAAGTTCTTATTTTATAGGAGATGTTACAATCTCTTATTTTTGTGAAAGGCTTTGCCTTTATGGATCTGTGATATGAAGAGAATTGAATTCTTCTTCCCCCTCTTTTTATGATGAGATGCTATGATCTCTTTTATGAAAGACGTCTGTCTTATAGATCTATGATCTAGAAAAAGAAAACTAAGTTCTTCTTTATTTTATGAGATGATTTTATCTCTCTGTTTTATTTACCTTGAAGAAATTCTTCTTCCGAAAGCTTGCTCTTCTCTTTGAAATTTCTTAAAGTTTGTGGGGGGGGGGTTCCTCTCTGCAAGACTTGAAGTCTTGGGTCCTTTATATAGGAGAGGCCGATTTGTTGAATCAGTTGAAGAGATCTTTTCTTTAATTGATTTGGGAATGTTTCCCACCGTTGGATCTTTGATCCTAGGGCTTCTGTTTTACAGAAGGCAATCTTCTGGTTTTTAACAAGATTGGGAAAATCTTTTCCCATACAGAACTAATTCTGTATCTTGGTGATTTTTAATCACCATTGGATTTTTGATCCAACGGTGCTCTAATTTTCATAGGTAATCTGATGATTTTTAATCATCTTTGTTGGATCTTTGGTCCAAGGGTGGGGAACATTTAGTTACAGCGCTAGCGCTCTCGTGCTTTGCACGTGAGCGTTGCATCAGAGTCTTTGACTATTGGTGCTGGCGCACTTGGCGCTAGCGCTCTCGTGCTATGCACGTGAGCGCTGCCTCAGAGTCTTTGACTCTTAGCGCTGGCGCGCTTGGCGCGAGCGCTCTCGTGCTTTGCACGTGAGTTCTGCCTCAGAGTCTTTGACTCTTAGCGCTGGTGCACTTGGCGCTAGCGCTCTCGAGCTTTGCACGTGATCGCCGCAACAGAGTCTTTGACTCTTGATGCTAGCGCACTTAGCGCTCTCGTGTTTTGCACGTGAGCGCTTTATCAGAGCCTTTGACTCTTAGCGCTTGGCGCATCTAGCGCTAGCGCTCTCGTGCTTTGCACGTGAGCGCTGCCTCATTTCAAATTTCAAAATTTGAACGGAGCTTTGCTCTGATTGGGGGAAACAACCCTTTTAAACACACCTTATCTCTTTTTCTGTAACTCCCGAGCCCTCATTCTAACCCTCACACAAAACCCTAGCCGCCGCTAAAATTTCCACTGCCGTTCTCTCCAATCCTCCACGGAAGCTCCGCCGAATGGCCAACCCGCCGCGGAAGCGCCGCCATTCAGCCGCTTCTCCCTCTGCAATTTTCAGAAGAGGTTTGTTTTTCTCATCTCCTCTCTGTAAATTTCATAATTCTGTGTTTTATGTCCATGACTCCTAATTTTCAATTTGAACTGGATTTCTCGCAATTATTCACCCATGACGTTTATGGTAGCTATTTTAGCGATAAGATCCGGAAACGGGGATGTAATTTTCTGTTGTATAACCATCCAAACGCGTTCGCGATTCCGGACCTCGTTGCGCGTTTGTTTGAGAGTATGGAGGAGGGTTGTTTAGCTAAACACGGGTTTATACGCTTGTTGTGGGGGGATTGGGAAATTTTTATAGATAGGAACTTCATTCATGAAGTCACTTTGATACCTCGTATCCCCGTACACGATCAACCCCTCCGCTTTGAGGATTACATGCCGTTGATGGGCGATGATTGTTCTAGGGAACCTAGGAATGGCATTCAAGCATGAACGCTGTATGCGAACATCATAACCATGTGCCGATGGGCACAAAACAATATCTTTGGAAGTTCGCATAACACCACCTTTTTCATCCCATCCCTACACATTGTGCACACATTAATGATGAAGAACCCTAGTTATGACATATGCACTGTGCTTTTACACTCGGTTGGCGCCGGCAAGGGAGCAGCCAATTACCCATGGCCAATGTTAGTGACACAATTATGTTGCTATTTCCTTTCTGTTGAGGAATTCGATGCTTTTATGCATGGTGGGGTTCCCATTCGACCCCTTCTTGAGGGCGTCTCCAAATCATACACGAGACTTCATTGGTTATGGTCGTGCACCGAGCCGGCCGAAGATGTGATGGCAAAAAAGCCCAGCTCGAGCTCCACAGCAAGCGATGAAGAGCTAACCCCCGCCGCGCAAGAACGCTTGCTGAGACGTACCCATAGGGGGGTAGAGAGAGTGTTGGGGATGCTGACAAATTTTGATTAGTGTTTGACGAGTCTTGAGTAGGGGATGTCTACCCTGCTGGAACAAGAAGAAACAGCGAGATCGAGGAGTCGTGGAACGGACAGGAGTGATGCAAGAACGAGTGATGCCGCATCAAGGAGACGACGTAGGCAACAGTGAGGACACTGCTGTGAGTCAGTTTAGGGGTGGGGTTTTGTTGTAAATAGTTATCCTTGCATTCTATATCTGCACATTTTTTTATGTAAATATTTGTTCTTTAACTTTGCATGTTTAAATTCCGCATCGCATTTTTCTGCATTTCATTTTTATCCTTTTAAAAAAAATGAATTTTTTTTTAAAAGGATAAAAATGAAATTTTTTAATGTTGGCCATTTTTGACTCAAGTTCGACATGACGGTTGACTAATTAGAAAAAAAACTAAATCCTAAACTTAATGATTGAAAACCCTAAAAATAACCATCCTTGAAGTATAACTGTAGAAAATATACGTTCTTGCAGTTTATTTAGAAATAAGCAATTTTGAGTTCAGTTCTTGGGGCTAAGTTGAAATGAGGAAAGAGTATTGAAAGCTCTATTTGAAGAGTAAGTCTGAAAAATAATTTTGAATCTTAAATCCGAATTCAGAAAATATATACCCTAAAAATCGCACATACACGCACCTTGAAATTTGGTATAGTAGAGGATACCTAGAAATACTCTTGTCTGAAAGGTATGAAAGAAAAAACGGTATCTAAAGCTAACCACCAAAAGAGCATCATTGAAAAATATATCCGGTCTTGAAATAAAAAGAAAAAAGAAAAAAGTACGAGACCTAGAAACTTCTATTTACGCTTTAAATGCTCACACATTCAGTAATCGGCTGATTAATGCCGCAGGAAGCTGTAATAGTCGCATGAAAGATGTGTGAGCAAATCCATCCACCATTAATAAAGAAGAAGCAGTGTTAGGTATTAAGGCAAGGGTATTATAACTTGAATTGAATTTCCAAGTGCAGGGTGATATTTACACACACGTAGGGGTATATGATCGGAGTTTGGAGAAAAGATAGGAATGAAAAATAGGCTTATATCTTCAATAGAGATGATAAAAATTCCGGATTTGAGACTGCGTTTTAGAAGGAAAACTCAAGAGATGCTGAGAGCTTCATAAACTGGCAAAACGTATATGATCTTAAGTTAAGTGAAAAGGAAGTGTGAAGAATAAGGGATGATGATTTCTAAGTTAAAGATGATAGAGTTTCTTGCTAGAATGCTGAACTGTAGGATTAGAGTCGACGGCCAATTTGATCGGATTTTGTGGGTAGTATCCGCTGAAAACCCTCAGGAGACAAAACTCCTCCTCAAGGGCAACCTAGAGGTTTAATGGCTTGTTGCACGAGCTAAGTGCAATCGCGTTCCCTGCGAAAGTGAGGTTAGTTGAATAAAATGACTTTGCTCGGGACGAGCAAAAAGATAAGTTTGGGGGTATTTGTTCATATCAGATTTTTACACTTTTATACCGCCCATTCTTGATCGCATTGCATATAGGTAGGTACTCTTGATCCGTATTTGCTAAATAATTGAAGTTTACAGGTTCTCAGCTCTAAACAATAAAAATCATGAATAGTCGCGACAAATTCAGGACTACTGCCAACAACAGATAAAATACGGGTCTCTGCTCACCATCCGTCAGATGCCGCCTACCAGTTCGAGGGACAAAATGGAAATCAATGGTCATTTCATGCACAAAGCACAAGGAGGCAGCACAAGAACCTAGTTTATAACGCGAAGCTCAAGAAGATCAAGGCAAAAGTCCACATTCTTTCATCTTTTTGGACTGTTGAGAATCTGGGAGAAAAATGAAGTGATTCTGAGAAATCAAGTGTATTAAACAGAGAAGAACAACAACATGGAAAACCCCAGAAAAATGGCACAATAACTCACCCAAAGGGACGCGGAACCGCGGCCGATGTGGCACTTATGCGGCGAATCCGCGGCCGAATTGACTCGGAGACGGGAGATATTTTCAGGGTAGTTTTGTAATTGTGTAAGGGCTCAGATTTTAGCCCTAGGGTTTCTTGTATTTGCCTTTAAATAGCCCAGATTCAAGCCAAGTAAAGGATTCTGTTCTTATATTAGGATTTAGGATAATAATTTGTAACTTCCTCTTCCTCTTCATCTATTCTCCATTGATATTGTAGTGAGCTTTTTGAGTGAATGATGAATAAAGAAGAGTTCTTTTAACATGCATGTCTTATAATTGAGTTCTTATATTTTGCTTGTAATCTTATTTGTTAAAGTAGTTGTTGTTATTTGTTTGTTTGTTTGTTTTCTTTTTCTCTTTTCATTTATCCTACAATAATGATGCTTAAGTGTGATCTTTTCCTAAGTGAGGTCCCAAATAGCTAGTTGTGATTCTCTAACTCATTTCTTTCTATCTTCTTTCTTTGCTTTATTTTCTTTTTCTTTATAATGGGTGAGTAGTTTCTTACTTGTTAGGGTAGGATAAGGGATGTTTGAGAGAAGGAAATCTTTCTCACTCTTTTCTTTGCCCAACATCTTAATTCGGACTCCCGTGAATTTAACCACCATCCGCTCCCTACGGCACCCTATCCTACATGATAGCGGTGACACCCTAGTGAGACCGGTTGTGGTTAAATTGACCGGAGGTTACAGCTAAGAGACAAGAACGGATGGACAAGGACCAAAAGGAAGGAACTAAGCGTTGGAAAGCCTAGCTTATACTCGCAAGTTTCCTTCCTAGTCGTGCTAATCCCCGTTGTTTCCGATTACCATAATATCGATATTAAGAGTGGCAACGAAAGAAGTGAGCGACTCCTAACTCAAACTAACATATTCCTAACCCTAACAAGCTCTTTTTATACATAATTAGCACATAGTTAATCTTAAACAAACCTGGACAATTTGGACTTAACTCGTTAAAACACTAAGAAAAAGGTACCCATCTCTCCGTGGACCGACCTATACTTATTTGGCTAGCTACCAAGCAAAACCTTCTTGATTGTGGTAATTAAAACTAAACACACCAAATCTCTATCAATCAGTTCCCATTTCTATGGCGAGCTCCAGACCAGCTATCAGAGCTTCGTACTCAGCCTCGTTGTTTGTGCGAGGCCCGGTAAGAGCAAAAGAACGTCGTAGGGTTCCTCCCGATGGAGTGACGAACATCAATCCTATCCCCGCTTTTATCTCCAGGATACTTGATTTACTGGAATACCTTATTGATGAGGCTCTATCAAAGTAGGGCTCCCAACATGGCTCATCATCCTCGAGGTGCAACACTTGTTCGTCGGGTAATTCGCAGTTGAGCGGTTACCCTTCTGGTATGGGATGAGCAGCAAGAAAGTCAGCAAGGGCTTGCCCTTTTACTGCTTTCTGAGGAGTATAAATTATGTAAAATTCAAGCAGCATGACAGCCCATCTCGTCATTCTACCAGCTAGGCTTGCTTTGGTCATTAAGTGTTTGAGCGGGTCGACCTTGGAGATCAGCATAACCCGATGAGAAAGAAGATAATGCCTCAGCTTATTCACATCGAATATCAGAGCCATGCATTGCTTTTCGATCAGGGAACAGTTGTGTTCGACCTCAACTAAACTTCGAATGACGTAGTAGAGGGCATTTTCTTTTCCCTCCTCGTTGTTCTGGGTAAGGAGTGCACTGAGTGATTCATCTAGCTCGTCAGTATAGAGAATAACCGATTTATTTGGAATAGGAGCGTCCAACACTGGAGGGTGCAACAGGTACTATTTGATGCTTTTGAATGCTCCTTGACATTCAGCATCCAAGACAAAAGGAGATCCTTTCTTCATGATGTTAGTTATGTATATGCCCTAGAGGCCATTGTTGTACATATGATGTATATTATGATGGATGCTTGGATATATACAGAGAGGACTTTCATGCTCGTCATGATAGTATGCTATTTGGTTTCACTTTATCTTAACATGTTGACTTGTATTGGTTTACTGTCTTTCTCTCACATGTTGATAAAGCCCTTAGGATCTGTACTCGACTACTGGGATTATGATGAGATCATACTGGTGGGGCTACGGTAGTCGATGAGTACATCCTATAAATGTTCCTAGTCGAGGGTATATCGAGACAGGGCATCGATATACCAGAGTAGACTAGCGTATATGCATCTTGACCCATATGATGGGCGATGGATGATCCCATATCCATCGGTGTTTGACATCAAGGATGGTGTACGGGTGCTCAGTAGAGACTGGGTACACTGGACGGACTCGCCGAGAACTCCCAGATGGTGATATACCACACGTCAGATGGCAGTTCTCTGGTGACACTCGTACAGGGTAGTCTGTAGACCCGAGATCGTCATAGAGTCTTGTGTGATTCCCACTGTGCTTTGATTTCCACCTTACCATGTCCAAGAGGACGTGCAAAACGGTGGCTTTTGGGTACAGTCCCGAATCACATGGAGGCAATGAGCGATAGGAGGGGATCCGTCTCTCCCGGTATATGGAGTTGATGTCGTGCTGTGTTCGATTGGCTATAACTGGAAGTCCCTGGCCAGAGCTGATATAGAGATATACTGGTAAGTGTTACCAGTAGTTTCTCGACCTGTTATGAGCCTCACATCGACATGACTTATCGGTTACTGGGGTCTGACGTATACCACCCCTAGACTTGATATGCGACATATCAAACGAACAGACCGGACTGTACGGGAGTGTTACTGATTGGATTCACAGGAGAACGGACAGGCTAGCTTGTTGATCTTCTGATCGCTCAATACCTGGGCGGCTGTTACGTTTAGCTAACCGCTTGCAGCTTGTGGGTGTTTGATATGATCATCACCTGCTACCGGCGTATTGACGATTCTTTAGAGTCCTACACAGAGGTTTCTTGGCTGAGGCAAAACGGAGTAGAGGCACATATGTGATATGTGCAGGACCGACGATAATGCGATATGAGATACCGTATTATATTCTCACGATATTTAGATATGAACCGGGTCATCGGATCAAGTGTTAATTCGATGAATCGGTACATGATATATTAGTCGGTTATATTCGATATAGTCGGATCGTTGGATCAAGTGTTGATTCGATGATTTAATGTATAATTATATATATGATATATTGTATTACATTATCTAATATTGGCTCGCTTTATTATTTCATTTTCTCACCGGATTAATACATTGATATATATGCGATATATGTTAAATGTATTATTTTCTTTTGTTGCAAATATATAATATATATGTGATATATATTATTATGACATGATATGATTTATTATGAAACATGTTTAAGGATGATAAAAATGGATTAGGGTTTGATTAGGGTTAGCTCTTTCTTGCACTTTCTAGAAAGATTCTCTTTTGTCTTGGTTAAGATATTATGGTTGATCCTTATGCTTAACCTAACCAAACCCTAACTCTAGTTTATTCTCTACAAAGTTTTAGCCTCTCATCCTTGACCATGGTTCAATAATCAATCATATATTCTTTACTACTATTCATCACAAAAGGATTATCATTTTCATTCATCATCTTCTTCTCTCTTAGCTTTGAGAAAGCTTACTAGTTAATTCTTTTTTTATGATTTATTGTGAGAAAATGATATAAAAGGAAAGCATAAATACTACTCCATCATCCTCATCTAATCTAGCCCATTAGATTAGGGTGTTCACCTCATTAGAGTGAGAGAAAGCTTGAGCTATTGCAACTTCGACGTAGA
Source organism: Agapanthus africanus (assembly GCA_030015575.1). Lineage (NCBI taxonomy): Eukaryota > Viridiplantae > Streptophyta > Magnoliopsida > Asparagales > Amaryllidaceae > Agapanthus > Agapanthus africanus. Next base: position 108,297,497 of record JASDDO010000031.1, read on the forward strand.
TCATCGGAGAAAAGGAATACGACAAGCTATCATGGATCGTTCGAGTCGTGGAGCCTCTTTTGAGTCCGGGAGATCATGGATCGCGGCGAAGGGACTTCTACTCGGAGCTTGTGAAGCGAAGGAGCGGACTACAAAGGTTTTAATCCCTCACACTTAGGTTTAAAGATGTTATCTTGCATGTTAAACCCTAATAATCTAGCAAAGATCCCGGCTTTGGGTTGCTCGGCACATCTAAAATTTTATTTGGGCATGTTTGATGCTTTATGAACCTTCACAAGAGTGCCTAGGAACCCTCCAGTGGTATCAGAGCCTAGCTAGAGCATTAGGCGACGTGTTTACGAAGTTAAAACTCCAAACGAACCCCGATATATCAAAGTTAACCCCCTCTCTGGAAATTTTTCCAAAACTGGGATTTTTCTGAATTAAAAATTCCTAAAAAATTCAGCAGGGAAATAGAAGAATTATAGTGAAATATGAGTGCATGATCCGTACAATCCACCGCGGAACCGCGGCCGTACCACGCTTGGACCGCGGTTCCACGGCCGTACAGATGAGACATGCACTGGTATTTGAACTATAATATCTATTTCTGTATGTTATATTTTATGGGTATTTTTAATCTGACTCAAGTGTTGAGTATTCTGGGGTTTATTTTGTAATCGTAGATCCGATCGGAATATTTAAATTCATTATTTTTTCCGGATATTTAGAAACTGTTAAAATGTTCGAACGGATATCGTTAACTCAATTTTTCCCGGCACGAAAATCATTCAAGTGTTGAATTTTTCTCGGGTTTAAATCTTTCGGAAAACCGTGCATGTGACGCGATGGACCCTCTAGAAGACAACAAACCTTAACTCGATTATGTGACCGTCTTGAACTGCCTTTTGAACCTTCGGGTTTGGGGCAGTACGGCGTGCCACATGTGAGGTGTTGGCTTGACCCTTCTACGGCTGGACCATTGCTACTGTGACGTATTCTGGAACTTTTGAACTCCGCTCAAATGTTGAGCTATTTAGGAAATCTTGGGTATTTGATTATCTGTTCGAAAAGTTTAATACTGTCTATTTATCTGGAATGTGATACAATATGTGGAATTCATAGAGTTAGGCATGAAATGCGAAATATGTGATATTTCGGATTTACGATGTCTAAAGTGATTAAGGATTCCAAATATTGTAGTTTTACACTTTCTTTTCTGTGACCGTAAGTGAAGTATGTAGTGGTATTGCTGATTGTCGTTGCTATACATCGACGACGATCGGTGTAGGCATACTTACTTACGTTGATGATATGAGATATTATGTGTTGCTGAGATATGATGTGCAGGATTGTCGCGATTGAATAGCCGGGGGTTTTATGTGAGATGAGAGTTTTATATTTTCATTCATGTAAATTCAAATGTAATGTAATATTCTTTTATTTGGGGCACTTCCGGGTTGAGGTTGATGCCACTAGTGTTGTATATTATTTACTTTTCCGCATTAGGATGGACCCAAGGAGGGGAGCACAGGTGATCGGGTTCTGGGGTTCAGTGGGAGGCCATCTCGAGGAGTCGAGACCGGGTCTCCTAAACTCCAGAATTGGTAGGGTCGCTTGCCGCTCTCGTAGGGGTCCAGGGTGTGGGCTTGGCTATTCATCACGACTGTGGAATCCGTATTTTCTATTGTTGGCTAAATACTAAATACGGACGTCCTAGTATATCCTACATTATATCTATGTTTCTGCTGCGATATCTGTGATGTGATCATTTGATATGTTGTGATGGATACAGTATATAGTATATATGATATATTATATAGACGTTACTTATGTTTTACACCCGCACTAGCCCTGCCCTGCTCTGTCGTTAGTTACCTAACCTAACGGTGCACGAGGGGACATCGAGGCGAATGCGGATGGCATAAGTGTACGTCGTATTTATCTGTGATGCTTAGGAAGCATAAGCTGATGGGATTTTTTATTAATAAGATTAATAAAAAGAAAAGAAACCTAAAAGATGTTGTAGAAACAAAACTTTATAAAAAGGGTAGCTACAGTTTTGCTTTGCATAGCGGTATATATGATATACCCTGCACCTTATTCGATAAGGAAAGAGCCGAGATCCCTTCACCGGGAGTGACCTCTTTAGCGAAACTGGAAGATGCTACAAAACTCGGTTTGCCTTTTGATTGCTTTTAGAGTTTTGCTTTGCACAGCGATATATATGATATGTCCTGCACCTTATTCGATGAGGAAAGAGCCGAGATCCCTTCACCGGGAGTGACCTCTTTAGCAAAACTAATGAAAGCCTAAAAAACACTCCATTTCAAAATTTCACTTGATTCTACGACGATATCAAGTTCATTACGCAATAGGTTTTCAGAAAAACCTGTCGTAGCCCTCCGTCATTTCAGATAAAGACTATTTAGTATTCGTGCTGCGTTTGTTGACCTCTGTCAAGGCGTAGTGTGCGGTAGCTAACTAGTAATTATCTGTAAAGCATGTGATGTGATTGGATTAGGGTAGTCGTACGACCTTGTTGACCTCTGTTAAGGGTCGTGCCAGTGGGTTTGATTCAATCAAGAAATGACGGGTTGAACTTGACTAGTGCACTATGGTTTGTTGACCTCTGTCAAGGTCATAGCACACTAGGGGAAAAATATTATCGGGAATTTCAAGTGTTGAAATTTGCAATGAGATTGCATACCTCCTATGAGATAGTTGGATCCCGATACCCACTGCGAGTAAGTGTTACTCCTTGGAGAGTTTTACACAGGACAATTAGCCGATCAAGTAGGTGTCTAGAAAAGTGTTAACGGGGTTACGCCTCTGGGAAAACGAGATTTACTTTAATTAGGTCCGTGCGAAAACACGGGGAACCTCCCTCAAGTACCGACACTGATCTGGCTGAAAGATTGACGAAATTGTAGGGTGTAATTAATCCCGGCTAATCTTACCTTTTAGGGTTTGAAGGAAGATTTGATAAAAACAGTGGGATACATCCTGATTAGATAAGATAATAACCAATCTAATTTTGCAAGAGCATACGCTAAAGTATTTTCTTCTTTCTCCCTCTCCAGGTAGCGACCATGTCAGGCCATAATCAAGATAATAATATGGATGTATTGACTGAACCCGCTTATTATACTGAGCATGGGAACGTTGGACCCGTTCTTTCTTATAAGAGTTATAAGACTGAACAGGAAATAGGAGAATATCTGGATTCTCACGCCGCCCAAAAGAACATGCATGTTGATGCATCTTCTTTAGGTGTGTTAGTTATTGAGAACTGTTTCTCAGTTCACCCTACGTCCTGGGTATTAGATACCGGATCAGGATCCCACATATGTAAATTGTTACATGGGCTACGTAAAGGTAGAGAACTGGGAAAAGGTGATCATTCCGTTCAAGTAGGGAACGGTGCAAGTATTGCAGCCAAAGCAGTTGGCGAATATCACCTAGTATTGCCAATTCGTAATACACTGATTCTAAATGAGTGCTATTATATACCGAACATGATGTGCAACATTATATCAGTCTCTTTATTAAGTAAAGAAGGATATAATTTTGTAGTAAAGGATAATGTTATGAACATATTCCTAGATCAAAAGTTGATTGCATCAGGCTCGTTACACAATGGCATATTCATTCTATATCAGAATACAGTCCTCAATATACAAAACACACACAAGAGGAAAAGTTCAGAAATGAACGAATCCTACTTGTGGCATTATAGACTTGGTCATATCAATGCGACACGACTGGCTAAGTTACATAAGGATGGTTATTTGAATCCGTTCGAATTATTATCTTATGATACTTGCCATTTATGTCTCAAAGGAAAAATGACCAAAACTCCGTTTAGTGGACACGGAGAAAGAGTTACTGAACTCTTAGGACTGGTACATAGTGATGTATGCGGTCCCATGTCCACGCATGCCAGGAACAGTTCTTCCTACTTCATTACACTCACTGACGATCTCTCTAGATTCGGACATGTGTTCCTGATGAAACACAAGTCTGAAGCTTTTGAGAAATTCAGAGAATATAAGCACGAAGTAGAAAAACAAACGGGCAAAAGTATTAAGATCCTTCGATCTGATCGAGGAGGAGAATACTTAAGCAATAAGTTCCTAGATTATCTAAAAGAGAATGGAATTCTCTCTCAGCTTACTCCTCCTTATACACCACAGCACAACGGTGTATCGGAGCGGAGGAATCGCACCCTATTAGATATGGTGCTCTCTATGATGAGTACAGCGGAGTTACCTATTTCCTTCTGGGGGGTATGCGCTTGAGACAGCAGCATACCTATTGAATCAAGTTCCAACTAAATCTATACCTACCACACCATATGAGATATGGAGTGGGAAGAGACCATGTCTGAAACGAGTTAAGATATGGGGTTGTTTGGCCTATGTCAAAAGGCAAAATCCAGACAAACTCGAGGCACGGTCAGTTCTATGTAAGTTTGTGGGATATCCTAAACATTCAAATGGATATTTTTTCTACCACAGTGAACAACAAAAGGTGTTTATTGCTCAACATGCCACCTTTTTAGAAAAGGAATTTCTTGAAAAAGAGATTAGTGGCTCTGAGGTAGAACTGGAAGAAGTTCCAGCAACACAAACTGTAACTGAAGATTTAGTGGAACCAGAGGATTCGATAGTACCCGACGAACCCCAGCCTCTCCGCCGATCTAGTAGGGTTTCTCGTCCACCTGAGAGATACTACGGTTTTCTCATAGATGGTGGAAGCGAGGATTGCATCATGGAAGATGATGACCCGACTAGTTTCGAGCAGGCCATCACGAGTGGGGACTCTGTGAAATGGCTGGATGCAATGCGATCTGAGATGGAATCCATGTACACCAATAAAGTATGGATTTTGGAAAATGCTCCTGAAGGGGTAAAACCCATTGGGAGCAAGTGGATTTTTAAAAGGAAATTTGGTGTAGATGGAAAAGTTGAGACTTTCAAAGCTAGACTTGTAGCAAAGGGTTTTCGTCAACGACCAGGTGTGGATTATGACGAAACATTTTCTCTAGTGGCTATGCTTAAGTCCATCCGGATCTTACTTGCCATTGCTGCATACCATGACTACGAAATCTAGCAAATGGATGTTAAGACCGCCTTTCTAAATGGTGATTTAGAAGAGTGCGTATACATGACTCAGCCAGAGGGCTTCGTAGATAGTGGGAGCAGCGGAAAGGTGTGCAAGCTGCTTAAATCCATTTATGGGTTAAAGCAAGCATCGCGGAGTTGGAACATCTGTTTTGATGTAGTAGTCAAAGAGTTTGACTTCATCAAAAACATAGATGAACCTTGTATTTATAAGAAGGTAGCAGAGAGTAAGGTTGTCTTCCTCGTATTGTACGTGGATGACATACTCTTGATAGGAAATGATATTCCTATGCTGCAATCAGTCAAGCTCTTCTTATTACAAAGATTCTCAATGAAAGATCTAGGTGATGCCTCCTGCATATTGGGGATTAGGATCTATAGAGATAGATTTAAAAGGATACTGGGATTGTCCCAATCCAGGTACATTGACACCATACTAAAGAGGTTTAGTATGGAAGAATCCAAGCGTGGGAACCAACCCATGATCTCTGGACTCACTCTCTCCAAAGAGATGTCTCTCAAGACTGATTTGGAGAGAGCTCGCATGCAAGGGATACCCTATGCTTCGGCAGTAGGCTCTATAATGTATGTGATGCTATGTACCAGACCTGATGTAGCATACTCACTAAGTGTAGTGAGTCGGTATCAATCAGATCCTGGAGAGAGTCACTGGACGGCTGTGAAGAACATTCTCAAGTACTTGCGAAGGACTAGAGACATGTTCTTGGTGTATGGTAACGGAGAACTCCGGGTGGAGTCCTTTTTCGATTCCAGCTTCCAAAGTGATAAGGACGACTCTAAGTCGCACTCGGGATTTGTCTTTACCCTCAATGGAGGGGCGGTATGTTGGAAGAGTTCCAAACAGGATACCGTTGCAGACTCGACGATGGAGTGCACTGAGTGATTCATCTAGCTCGGCAGTGTAGAGAATCAACGATTTATTTGGAATAGGAGCGTCCAACACTGGAGGGTGCAACAGGTACTATTTGATGCTTTTGAACGCTCCTTGACATTCAGCATCCAAGACAAAAGGAGCTCCTTTCTTCATGATGTTAGTTATGTATATGCCCTAGAGGCCATTGTTGTACATATGATGTATATTATGATGGATGCTTGGATATATACAGAGAGGACTTTCATGCTCGTCATTATAGTATGCTGTTTGGTTTCACTTTATCTTAACATGTTGACTTGTATTGGTTTACTGTCTTTCTCTCACATGTTGATAAAGCCCTTAGGATCTGTACTCGACTACTGGGATTATGATGAGATCATACTGGTGGGGCCACGGTAGTCGATGAATACATCCTATAAATGTTCCTAGTCGAGGGTATATCGAGACAGGGCATCGATACACCAGAGTAGACTAGCGTATACGCATCTTGACCCATATGATGGGCGATGGATGATCCCATATCCATCGGTGTTTAACATTAAGGATGGTGTACGGGTGCTCAGTGGAGACTGGGTACACTGGACGGACTCGCCGAGAACTCCCAGATGGTGATATACCACACGTCAGATGGCAGTTCTCTGGTGACACTGGTACAGGGTAGTCTGTAGACCCGAGATCGTCATAGAGTCTTATGTGATTCCCACTGTGCTTTGATTTCCACCTTACCATGTCCAAGAGGACGTGCAAAACGGTGGCTTTTGGGTACAGTCCCGAATCATATGGAGGCAATGAGCGATAGGAGGGGATTCGTCTCTCCCGGTATAGGGAGTTGATGTCGTGCTGTGTTCGATTGGCTATAACTGGAAGTCCCTGGCCAGGGCTGATATAGAGATATACTGGTAAGTGTTACCAGTAGTTTCTCGACCACTTATGAGCCTCACATCGACATGACTTATCGGTTACTGGGGTCTGACGTATACCACCCCTAGACTTGATATGCGATATATCAGACGAACAGACCGGACTGTACGGGAGTGTTACTGATTGGATTCACAGGAGAACGGACAGGCTAGCTTGTTGATCTTCTGATCGCTCAATACCTGGGTGGCTATTACGTTTAGCTGACCGCTTGCAGCTTGTGGGTGTTTGATATGATCATCACCTGCTACCGGCGTATTGACGATTCTTTAAAGTCCTACACAGAGGTTTCTTGGCTGAGGCAAAACGGAGTAGAAGCACATATGTGATATATACAGGACCGACGATAATGCGATATGAGATACCGTATTATATTCTCGCGATATTTAGATATGAACCGGGTCATCGGATCAAGTGTTGATTCGATGAATCGGTACATGATATATTAGTCGGTTATATTCGATATAGCCGGATCGTTGGATCAAGTGTTGATTCGATGATTTAATGTATAATGATATATATGATATATTGTATTACATTATCTAATATTGACTCGCTTTATTATTTCATTTTCTCACCGGATTAATACATTGATATATATGCGATATATGTTAAATGTATTATTTTCTTTTGTTGCAAATATATAATATATATATGATATATATTATTGTGACATGATATGATTTATTATGAAACATGTTTAAGGATGATAAAAAGGGATTAGGGTTTGATTAGGGTTAGTTCTTTCTTGCACTTTCTAGAAAGATTCTCTTTTGTCTTGGTTAAGATATTATGGTTGATCCTTATCTTTAACCTAACCAAACCCTAACTCTTGTTTATTCTCTACAAAATTTTAGCCTCTCATCCTTGACCATGGTTCAATAATCAATCATATATTCTTTACTACTATTCATCACAAAAGGATTATCATTTTCATTCATCATCTTCTTCTCTCTTAGCTTTGAGAAAGCTTACTAGTTAATTCTTTTGTGATGATTTCTTGTGAGAAAATGATATAAAAGGAAAGCATAAATACTACTCCATCATCCTCATCTAATCTAGCCCATTAGATTAGGGTGTTCACCTCATTAGAGTGAGAGAAAGCTTGAGCTATTGCAACTTCGACGTATATCATCGGAGAAAAGGAATACGACAAGCTATCATGGATCGTTCGAGTCGTGGAGCCTCTCTTGAGTCCGGGAGATCATGGATCGCGGCGAAGGGACTTCTACTCGGAGCTTGTGAAGCGAAGGAGCGGACTACAAAGGTTGTAATCCCTCACACTTAGGTTTAAAGATGTTATCTTGCATGTTAAACCCTAATAATCTAGCAAAGATCCCGGCTTTGGGTTGTTCGGCACATCTAAAATTTTATTTGGGCATGTTTGATGCTTTATGAACCTTCACAAGAGTGCCTAGGAACCCTCCACATGAGCTTTGAGAAGGGCCTACATCTCCCCGATAAATTTGAGATAAACCTTCATATATAAGCAAGCTTGCCTTGAAAAGATCTCTGCTGCGTCAGATTCTTCGGAGGGGGCATCTCCATGATGACCTTTATCTTGGATGGGTCAACTTCGATCCCTCGATGTCGGACTATGAAGCCCAGGAATTTTCCCGATGACACGCCAAAAGCGCACTTTAAACGATTCATCTTCAGGTCGTATTCCCTCAGTCTAGTGAGAACGGTCCTAAAATCTTGGATGTGATCGACTTTGGCTTTAGTCTTGATGACCAGATCATCAACATAACATTCGACAACTTTATGGATTAGGTCATCGAAGATATTGGTCATTGCCCTTTGATATATAGCACCTGCGTTCTTCAGTCCGAACGGTATCACTTTGTAACAGTATATACCGATCGGGGTTCAAAATGTTGTATGCCTCTCATCCTCAGGCGACATTTTTATCTGATTGTACCCAGACGAACCGTCCATGAAGGTGAACAGCTCGGAATTTGAGGTGTCATCGACCATCATTTCCATGACTGGAAGCGAAAAATCATTCTTAGGGCATGCATTGTTAAGGTCTCTGAAATCGACACAAACCCGGATCTACCATTTTTCTTCTTTACTTGGACAATGCATGCGATCCAGTCTATGTATTTCTCTTCCCTGATGAAGCCAGCATCGATAAGTTTCTTAGTTTCCTCGATGACCTTTTCTTCCAGCTCCCTTCTCATTCTTCGAGAAGCTTCTTTGACATCTTGGCATCAGGAGATATAGCCAGCTTATGCACGACCACTTCAGGGGAGGGGCCAGGCATTTCTTTGTACGTCCATGCAAAGCAGTCGGCGAACTCATGCAGCAGGGCAATTATCTTCTCTTTCATTTTCTCTGACAAGAGTGAGCTGATGTATGTCGGTCTTAGATTATCAGGCGTTCCAAAATCGATCTCGGTTAACTCATCGAAGGTTGCTTGTCCGCCATCTTCAAGCTCTTGAGGAGATTCTTCTGGCACGGCTATCTCGTCATCATCATTTGGCCTTTCGCTGGCTTCACCAACATGGATCATGTAGCATGCCTTAGAATCAGGCTGGATGAAATCTATGCCCCGTCTATCTGGAATTCGTCCATCGATGAGTGCTCGAATCTGAGGCGGATGCCATAGCCCTTTATAAAACTTCGCGTCGGACTCCGTTTGATATAATCGGCATCCGCACCTTTTGAAATATTCACGCATCTCGGGCGCATAGTATCTGGGATTGAGGACGGCTCTTATGCCTCTCTCATAGGAAAGGCACGCGATAGACAAATCGTCCGGGTGCACAACAGGATTTGACCCATAAAATAGGATGCCCTTCTGTCCACTTTTCCTTCCGGGAACGTAGAAAGTTTTCAGCTGGTCCACGGTGGAGACTGAAAATGCATCGAGCTCTTTGCACATCTGCTCCGGCACCCTTGTGACGGCTAGGGACCCTTATGAAACTTCGAAGGTCTCTCGTAGCTTTTCTTGTTGCGTGGTGGCCCATTCTGTATAGTGGTTGCAAGGAAGGTTCCCCTCCTTCGACTCTTCAGTGTCGCTTCCTAAACGTGGGCGAATTTTATGTCGGATGGGTCTTCGATATATGACTCGTCCGTATCGCTACCAAAATGAGGGCGGTTTTTATGGACAGATGGACTTCCAATGTTGGACTCTTCTGTGTCACTGCCAAAACTGTCACGACCCAAGTTTGGATGTGACCGGCACCTAGATTGTATCATATCTAAAGATATGCACACAGTCCAAGTAAGCCGAAAACCAAGATCAAAATCCTTTTTGCGGAATTCTTTATATAGAAAATTTAGTTTTTAAGTAAAAATCACATGTTATGAAGTTTAAAGTATTAAACAAGTATAAGATGTTAAGTTTGGTTGTATCCCTGGTTGGGATCAACAATATCAACAGCGGAAAATAAAATCTCAGTATATAGGACATCAACACGAATCTCAGACATAAAGAAAAGAAACCACAATTTATAGAACTAACGATCTCAACTGTCAATAATATACATATCAACTCTCACTCCAAGTCATATACAGGTCTGATGGAGATTTTTCTAGATACAAAATACAATACCAAAAGAGAAGGTTACCACATATGTAACCTACCTATCAAAAGATGTAATAATGCTGCAAAAAGTAGATCTGCGCCGCTGCTAACCGTCCACTCTACCCCTGCAAGGAACTGTGGCACAACGGGGTGAGTTGCCAACTCAGTGAATATAACTAACATATAACGGTTAATTATGTAAATATGACGATCATACTAACTGAAATGTGAACAAGTATAATGTATGATTATATATGAAAATCATGAATCTATAATACGAATCTCATAGTCCAAACTGAAATCTCATCATGTATTCCAAATAAAATTCAATTCCCTGTGTCCATCATCGACACAAAACTTCCATTTCTCACAGGCATCATTCCTCGAATGATCCTGAAATCAACAATACCGGTTGTTATCATCTTGATATACACCGTATTTTACCACTCTATCCGGTATCGAGTAACCTCGCTAGGCTCCCCCGCCTCAATGCGGCTATCCTGCCCCTCGGTCTCGACCGGGTCCACCATGTATCCAACTGTATATCTCTCCCACAGTATGGATAACGTAAAATCAGCGACCGTATATCTTCCCCACTCGGCCCGGAATAAAATCAAATCATAAAACATCTCATGGTGGACATGACACATTAATCATGAAAAATCACTGGATTTATGTAATAGTATTAAAAACTCAAAACCATAAATCCTCAATAATACGTTTACCTCTTCTATCAACATGAAATACTAAAACATGATATAAATGATGTAAGTTACTACTATTTATCGGTGTGTATGATAAGATATGAATCATTTTAATAAGAATTTTACTAAGTGTAAAAGTGACATGGTAATATCGACGAGGTGTGTGTAACATATAAGATATGCACGTGGCATGACTCGTCGATAATTGTGTAGTGTTCTAGCAACTAAGCAAGGTATGTGTGAATTATGAATACATATTGTTAATTTAGCATATAAATTAATTCATTTATTTAAATAAAACTACGGGCGTAAAACACCATCTTTACAAAATTCCCCGGTAGATTTTAATCTACTCACCGGAAAACGTCGAATCTATTCAGGAATTGCCAATCCTTTCCCTTTCCTCGCTGCCTCCGCAAATCCCGTATTCGAATCTAATATCACAATTTAATTTATATAAGTAAACGGCTACTCCGACATGACGGAAATGAAAAACACCCGTTCCCACGTACTAGTTATATTGTATACGACTATATTGAGCTATTAAACACTTAAGCTTACTGGATTTTAACCCTAACCTGCATCGCTACAGAATTTAAATCGCGATGCGTTTTAATCGTGTCGTATTTCGTGTTTTAAGATATCCTTTCCGATATACGCTTCCAGATTCTATCTGCAGTGAAACTAATTTATTTAAACAACACCAAAATAGCCAAAATTATACACTGAAACCTACCCAACAAGACAAACCCACCTAGCTTCCTATATAGCCGGCAGCCGGAATTTCCCTATTGGCCGCCGGCCAAAAACCGACCCCCTGGGTTCGTGGTCCTATGGTTTTCTCGAGGTGTTTCATACACCATTTTAACTTTGTTTTGTTAAGTTAATTATCTTCCAAACAATAGCAGATTTCTACAGAGCTTATAATTAACTAAAATACGATATTATGTAACTTTGTTTAATTTAAATTAACTAAGCTACAGAACTTAAATTTCCTACTTTGCTTAAGAATTTTACCCTCTAAATAGTTGTTGGAATAACCCTCCAAGATGCTAAGCCCCTTGTCCTAGCTTGAGGGTGATGAAAACTAGAACTTAGCTTCTTCCTTCTTCTTCTTCCTCTTGTTCTTTCTTTTTCTCTTTATTTTAGTTTTGTTTTCAGAAAATTTCAGGATTCTTAATTAACTATGATCTGAACAAGGTTTATATATGGTAAAAGGAATGGATAAGGTGAAGGAGGAGGTGTCAAGGGTTGAAGGGTGCTCCTTTCATGCAAAGAGGAGGTGTGAGATGAGTGTGTGCATGCAAGCAAGAGGTGTGCTTGCATTATCCTTAATTTTGTTTTAATTTGAAAATAAATTCTGAACTAAAATGATTTCTATTCCACTTTCATTTATACCCTTAACAATTTCCTATTTGCATAAAATCCTAAACTTTATTTAGAAACCCTTCACAACCTAGCTTATTATAAAACACACATTTTATTAAAATGAAGCTAAATTTGTCATTAAAACCCTTATAACTTATTTATGTTGCATACTAAAATTTTAATTTAAATTATTTTACATACAACTTATGAAAATTGACTTATTGGTTTTTAACAACTTTGTGATTTACCATATTATTCTTAAATTAATTAATTTTTATTTGTTTCTAAATTTTCAAACTGCTATAATATTCTCCCCTTAAGAAAATTCGGTCCCCGAATTTAAAATAATTACTAGACATACTGTCAAAGAGATGTGGAAATTTCTTTCGCATCGCATCCTCGGTCTCCCAAGTAATCTCCTCATGATTATTTCCTTGCCAAAGAACCTTTACAGACGGAAGTACCCTCGATCGTAGTTTCTTTGTCTGCCTGTCAAGAATAGCGACTAGCTGCACTGTGTAGGATAAAGCCGGCTCAAGCTGTAAGGTCTGATGCTGGATCGCGTGAGATGGATCGTGAAGATACCTGCGAAGCATCGAAACGTGGAACACCGGATGCACATCGGGAAAACTCGGTGGAAGTGCTAAGCGATAAGCTACAGCACCCACTCTCTCCAGAATCTCGTAAGGTCCAACATATCTGGGGCTGAGCTTCCGCTTCTTCCCGAAATGCATCACACCTTTCATTGGAGATACACGAAGGAACACATGATCTCCCACTCCAAACTCGAGTCTACGACGTCGTCGATCTGCATACGATTTCTGTCTGCATTGGGCCGCCTTCATTCTATCCCGTATTAACTGAATTTTCTCTGTAGTCTCCTGTACTATCCGCGGTCCCAAAATGCAACTCTCTCTCAGTTTCGTCCAGCAAACTGGCGATCGACATTTCCTCCCATAAAAAATTTCAAAGGGTGCCATCTGGATCGTCTCCTGAAAACTGTTGTTGTACGAGAATTCTATCAAAGGTAGGTGACGATCCCAACTACCACCGAAATCAAGGCTACAAGCCCGAAGCATATCCTCTAGTGTCTGAATGGTCCGCTCTGGCTGACCATCTGTCTGTGGGTGGAAAGCTGTACTAAAACTCAATCATGTACCCAGAGCTTCTTGAAGTTTCTGCCATAGCCTGCTAGTAATCTGGGTACCCCTATCTGAAACTATGCACGTCGGAACTCCATGCAGACGTACAATCTCATCGATATAAATCTGAGCATACTGTGCAAAACCATACGTCGTCTTTACTGGGAGAAAATGAGCTACCTTTGTCAATCTATCAACAATCACCCAAATGGAATCATACCCTCTGCTAGTCCTGGGTAGACCCACCACAAAATCCATGGAAATCTGTTCTCATTTCCACTCTGGAATGGGTAAGGGCTGCAACTCTCCGGCTGGCCTCTGGTATTCTGCATTGACTTGCTGACAAGTCAAGCATCTCGAATGGGTAAGCATATTCTGCAATGGGTAAGCATATTCTGCAACATCCTTCAAATCATGATACATCTTGGTGGAACCAGGATGAATACTGTATGCTGATCTATGGGCCTCCTCTAAAATCTCACACATCCATCCGTCAGAATCTGGCACACAGAGACGAGTCCTAAAACGTAATACTCCATGATCATCAATCGCAAACTCCATCTCCCTGCCCTGCCAAACCTGATCCATAATCTCCATCATACGAGTATCTGCGGGCTGTGCCCCTCGAATGTGATCCAATAACTGAGGTCGGGTGCGAACATATGCTAGCTGGCCTCCTGCCGATGTGAACTCAAACTGTATACGACTATCACATAAAATCTGCCAGTCTGTAGAAGACTGTCTCTGCAAGATGCACAAATGAGATATGTATTAGTATTTATGCCCTAGAAGGCCATTACTGTATCATACTAGTTTGTATATTACTTAATGGAAGCTTGGGATATTCACAGTTATATTGACAGTCTTGCTAAAAATGGTAGTATGCTACTTGGTTTGTGTCTACATTAATATGTGCATACGTTTCTTGTAACGTATTGCTTATACATATTAGTAGAGCCCTTAGGATCTTTGCTTGATTACCAGCGTTGTGATGGCAGTCACACTAGTGGGGGCTGGGTAGTCTATAAGCAACATCCTATACAGCTTCCTAGTCGTAGGATTATCGAGACAGGGCATCGATACTCCGGAGTAGACTAGTATGTACGCTTCTCATCCCAGTTGGGGAGATGGTCTGTCCCACAGCCATCAGTACGTCGTACTGGAGATAGTATACAGGTGCTCGTTAGGTTATGGGTACACCGGACAGGACTCGCGGGGAACTGTTGGTTGGTATTATACCCGTCGTCAGTTAACAGTTCCCAGGTGACATGAGTACAGCATAGTCCGCAGACTTGACACTGCTACTTCGCCTCGAGTGTGTCCTACTGTTCTTAAGTTGCTACCCTACCACGGCTCAAAGGAGTCATGCAAACAGGTAGCAGTTGGGTGCAGTCCCGAGCACTTGGAGGCAGTGGCGGTTAGACAGGATTCGTCTCTCCCGGTATTGGGAGTTGATATCGCGCTGTGTCAGAGAGCCATTACGCAAAGTCCCTGGCCAGGGCAAGCGAGATTTACTGGTAGGTTTTCCAGTAGTTTCTCAAGGTGTAATGGGCTATGCTCCGACACGACTTATACCGCTATTAGGGGACAGACGCTTGCCGCCCTCCTAGGCCCGACATCCGATAGTCCTAGACGAACAGACCGGACTGTACGGAGATTGTCACAGCAGGCTCAGTAGGAGTTCGGATGGGTTTCCTCATCGGCCTTCTTATCGACATCTACCTGGGGACCGTCACGTACAGCTAGTGCCGGTTGCGGTCTGTGGTTAAACCCACTGCCAGCGTAGTGTCGAGTTTTTAGAGTCCCACACAGAGAGTTTCCCTACTACGGGCGAAATGATATAGAGGTCGTATGGTTTTACGACAGGGTTCGGACGCATACGTGTTTTTACGCACGTACGATGTTCAGACAGTTTTTATTAGTCGGCTTTGGTTTAAGCCAGATTCTAGTATCGGATTATTGGATTTATACAGTCTAAAGTTTTTTCGTGTTTTCACGGATAGGAGGGGCGTTCTCGTAATTTGTCGGGAAGCTTCTAGAAAGGATGATGACTTGGAGGGTAAGGTGGCATTTGCATTTATTGGATTAATGAGTCATGAGAGTGAATCATCCATCGAGTTAATGATTCATTTATGATTCATATGACTCATGTGATGAATCACTTAGTGTATTAATGAAACATGATGATATATCATTATTTGTTATTCATTTAATATATATGATATGTTTCATATATACACAAATGATATCATTTATCCAAAAGCATTCTCATTCTCACCTTCTCTCTCTTCAAGCTCTCTCTCTTCAAACCCTAACCCTAACCTCTCATGTATTGAGATCAAGGGTTAGCAAGACTTGTTAATCCATAATCCAACTCTATATCCCCTAGGTTGCTTAGATTAGCACTTTGAGTAACCTAGTTATCTCAAGTTAGAGGTCAAGCTTGGAGTAGGAGCTCTCGGGTGGATCGTCTTTGATTCGAGGAGGCCGTTGAGGTGCCTACGTTCCAAAGAGCCTACGAGGAGTGGAGGACAGCGATGAAGACCCGAAGGACAAGTAACATGAGGTATAACTTCGAATCAGAGTAGTTAAACCTCTCGTAGTTTGCTAGTAACGGTTTAGATACGATTCATGTGCTCAAGTCCGTGTTACGAAGCTTTGATAATCGTTTTTCATATATTCCGCCTCCCCGCAAGCTTGTGGGGTGCATGACATGGACTTACAGTGGTATCAGAGCCAACTAAACCTTTACTAGCTTGTTAGCAACTAATTAGAACTTCGATCATCGGAAAAACGCGAAAACAACACCCCGAAACCCTATCAGTTTCTGTTAATTTTTAAAGTGTCAAAAAAAATATTTGATATGCCTTAAAATTCACAGTAGGGTATTGTAAGAATTCTGGGAAAATACGAGGACACAACTCGGCAAGACGGCCGCGGAACCGCGGCCAAATGGTGCTTTTGGCCGCGGATCCGCCGCCGAGTCAACCCCGAGTTGACTCGGAGTTTCACAGATATTCATATTTTATGGTGTTTTGTTTTCCTGTATATTCTGTTTCTGCCCAGGTTACTTCTGTGCTGGCTCGCATTTGGGGTAGACCCGGAAAAAGGTTGTCGATCGATATTCTAAGTTATTTGCTAATCGGGTTTTTATCTGTAATGTTTAATGTGTTCGTAAACCTCCCCTAATTGCTAGTATGTCGGTTGGCAGGGGGTTGCACATTTCTGTAATGTTTACTGTTTGTGTATATGAACTTGATTGGATCGTTGTGATGATTAGCCGGGGTTTGAGATGGGTTTTATATTCATTCATTCGATGTAAATTGTAATATGATGTAATATTCTTTTGTGGGGCACATCCAGGTTGCGGTTGTAGCCACCGTTGTATTATTTCATTTACTGTTTTTTGCTCCTAGGATAGACCCAAGGTGGGGTACACAAACTACCGGGTACGTTGAAGTGTTTAGTGGCCTACTCACGTTGTTGAGGGAGACCGCTTCACTTCGGGTACTTGGCGGGTATTTTGCCGTACCCGTAGGGGTCTAGGGTAGGGTAATGGCTATTCATCACAACTGTGTAATCCGTCTTTTGTTGTTGGCTCAAAAGAAAAGCGGATTGCTTGTATATCCAATAATGTTCATCTGAGATCTGGAATGCCTATTATTGCGTCTGACGAATGTACAATATCTATATATGATAGCTATTTAGACGTCACTTATGTTTTACACCCGCGCTAGCTCAGCCCCCGCTCTGTCGTTAGTTAAGTAACCTAACGGGTGATGACGGGACCCAGTGGCGAATGCGGATGGCATAAGAGGACGTTGTATTTTCGTTGTTTTCTGCAACGATAGGTTAAATGATGGGACACATTATTTTAATGCAAAGAAAATATACCAAAGTTGAATCGTTGGAACAAATTTAAAAGAAACCACTCGGTTATTTTAAAAGAGCAGAATTTTTAATTGCGGAGCTTTAACCACTCCTTTTCAAAAGCTATCAGGTTCCTTCGATTATATCAAGTTCACTACATTCACGGTTTCGCCAAAACCAGTCGTAGCCCTCCGTCATTTCTTATGGATGGTCAGTAGTATTCAAGCTATGTTTGTTGGCTTTCGTCAAGGCATAGTGTTTGGTAGCTGCTGGTGTATTCATTTGTTGCATAGATAGAGGAGTTGGTTTGGGACAGTCGTATTACCTTGTTGGCTTTTGTCAAGGGTATGTACGGGTGGGTTCAAATTAACAAGATAATGATGGGCAGAACTTGACATGTGACTTATGATTTGTTGGCTTTCGTCAAGGTCATAAGAACATGGGGCAAAAATCCATATCGGGAGTTTCTAAAGAAACTGAAACTTGCTAGTATTGCATACCATTTGGAGTTTGATTAATGTTGGTAGGATTCCTTCAACATTATCACACGATGATATTTGGATCCCGATCTGTAACATCCGAGCCCAATACTACTATTTCTGTTACTGGTTGAGTGTTAGGTATTACTCATTTCATTTATCTTGCCTGTTTGGGTCTTACTGTAAAATTTTATCTGGCTAAGTCATTTCTGCATATAACAAATTTTAGCACCTAAAATAAAATTAAAAATATCTATCTTGGCCTACTCGTCACCCCTAGCCGTGTGGTAGCGTCCGTGCGTCGAGTTCTCATCCCGTTCGGTGAAACGGGCGAGATTGGATGACTACGCGCGCGTACAGGTGTCCGACTTGGGGGTATGCTTTTTAATCATAAAACATGTCATTTTGAAATTTAGAACCCGCTTAAAATCCTATTATTTAAATTTCAAATTTTTGGACCCAACCCGGGCGCGATTTGGAAATGTTTCATTTAGCGCCAAAATCCCAAATTAATATAATATTCTAACCATATAATATTTCATACATATATATATCCTTACTGTAACGTAATATTCTTAAATCTTTTTAAAATAATCTTTTAACCACTTAAAATCCTTGCCCCAGCCAATCACGAGCCCGTGGGCCCCTTCATTATTCCAATCTCTCTCTTTCTCTTTCCTCCTCTCTAACGTATCTCTCTCTCTCTCCAATCTCTCTCTCTCTCTCTATCCCCTATATATATTATCCCTTCCCAGAAATCTCTCCAGAACGAACCGAGAACCCATCAACCCTAGCCCTAGTCACCGTGCCCGTCGCCGCCGCAGCCCCAGCGCCGACGCCACCACCACCATCACCCTAGCCTCTTCGCCCTCGTCGCAGCCACTGCACCTCCTTCTCCCCGTGTGCTCGGCGCCGCAACAGAGACCCCGCAGCAACCACCGTGCATTCTCTGGTTGGCCGGAGACATCGTCGGCGACCCTCGTCGTCGTCACCTGCGCCACCGTCGGCACCTCCTCTTCACCTGCGTGCACCAGACTCGACCACTTCCTCTCCCTCTCCACCTTCTTTCCTTCTCCATTATCCGCAGCCCTAGCCGTCGCCTGAAACCTCCTCGCCGGCGCCCCACCGCCGTCGACCCCATCGCTGTCACGACATCCGCAACCCCTGTAAGCCTTCTACTCCATTCCCTCCTCCCTTTTTGCTCTGGTTCCTTTGCATTATTGTTTGCACAACTTGATGTTTCATTATTCTCTTTCTCACCGGAATCCGGCGATGCCGACGACGTGATCCGATTTTCCAGCGAGGTACCCCGGTCCACGTGGTCCCATTGTTCGTCGTTTGGGTTCAATCCATGAACCGTGCGTCCGTCGCGTGTTTCCCCGCCGACATTACGTTCCGTTTTTCCCGGTTCGCGACCCGTCGAGGTAAGTATCACTTGCTACATGCTATAATATACAGTTATATATGTTTGACTCATTAAACCTGCAAAACTTAACTCGGTACAGTTATTTTCTCATTTGGTTGCAATATGACATATATCATTTTACAATCAACATAAAATTACAATTTGCCACTGTTAACCTAAGAACCAAGTTTACCTGTTAATCACATTTGACCGTTTAATAGATTGTAGCACTTTCCCATGTAGTTCTATTACATTCGGACATTCGTATTTAAAGGCTTAATATAACTGTATTGCATCATCATTTAAACTGTTGCACCGCTAAGGGTGCTCAAAACCTGTTAATATAAAACGGCTGCACTATATAAATGCACTATTGTGATTGAATGAACTGCTTATTGTTGTTTAATTTATTGCTTATTTCCTGCTGTTAATCCCATGTTCGATTATATATCTGTTGTAAGCACACCCACGACATTGTTACATCTTGACTTGACTCTGTTACACATGATATATATTGATGCACCTGACATGGTACCGTTTACTGTTGACTTGACCTGATGTACCATGACCTGACCTGTTACCTGATCTCGGGCCTAATGCCAACAAACCCGACATGTAGTCCTCATGGACCATTCCTGTTGTCTATCCAGACAAACCTGCTCTTACCTGATCCTGTGTTGGCATTAGTTCTTGATTACTGAATACCTGACTTGAACACATAACCTTGGGGGTATGGGGAAATCAAAAGTGTAAACAAAAGTGTAACTCAAAAGGGTATTACTTGATCCGTGGTCCCGGGGGGTAACGGGACAGAGCCATTCGTGACTCTTACATTTTCCTGATCCGTGGTCCCGGGGGGTAACGGGACAGAACCACTATTGGTTCACATATTCCTGATCCGTGGTCCTGGGGGGTAACGGGACATGTCCTTTGAGTTACATAGAGGATTACTCAAATTGATTTCAAAGACTTTAGGATAGAAAACCTGATAGAACAGCTTAGTTAACCACTGCACACTACCCTGCACTGCTTATTTCATACTATTGCTTTATTCATGTTTATTTCTGCATTATTACACTGTTCATATTGTATTACTGGTTGACATGACGCGCTGACGTCTGGGTTTTGCATGGCCCAGATTCCGTACCGCTGTCGCAGTCCGAGTAGGAGTACTTCAGCCAGCAGGCTGAGCTGTGAGGTGTTAGTATTAGTTAGTTTTATCTCCTGCATTTATTTCCTGATGTGAGCCCGTATTATGGGACATACATTTCAGTTTTTTGTATTGGATCATTTGCTTCCGCATTTATTTATCATTGACTCTTGTTATTCTGGTTTATGGACATGTTTTAGAAAATTTTATCTCGTTCTTGATATCTCTACAGCCGTAATGTGACTGTGGATGGATGCTTCCTACCCACAGGTAGCATGGTTGGCTATGTTACGTGCCCAATCTAGCGTACTCTGGGAAGCGGGGCGTGACATGGTTCTTTTGGTATCAGAGCCAGGTTAGTTGGGTTGATTCTTTTGTAGTTGGGTATTGTACCCAATACACGAATCAGAATACCCGTGTTTAGGAAACATGTCCTACCACCTTGACCGTTTTACCATTCTTGAATCACATTCTTCCTGATTATATCGACATGCAAACTTACTTTGCATGTCGACTCGAAACCCTGACCTCTTGTTATCCCTAGGACTTAGGCGACTTGGGTGGAGTTAAGTAATTGTGGCTATGAAACCGTGGCATAGTTACAATGCGGTACTCTATTTAAGTATCTTGGATTTCTAGCCTTGATCTATATATTGAATCTATCATCATGCTAATGTTGGGTGTTTTTGATTTCAGGAATATGGCAGATAAGAATTTCAAGACGTATCAGAGGCGCGTGGACGAAGCCGCCATGTTGAGAGTAATAAGGGGAATGCTAGAGAATCAAAAGAGGCAGAACGAGCTGATCCAGCAGCAAGCAGACTCGTTTCAGGAAGGTTTGCAGATCGTTCAGCAGTCTGTGAACAATGCTGGAGCTAAACCAGTTGACCGAGTAGGGACCGTGGCAGATTTCAGACGTTTGGGTCCGTCTACATTCACTGGTTTGGAGGAGCCGTTGCCAGCCGAGCAGTGACTAGTTGACACGGAGAACTTGCTGATTGCGGCACAGATTCCAGATGACAAAAGAGTTGATGTGGTACGCATTCAGTTAGTGGACTACGCCCGAGAATGGTGGCTTGTGGAGGAGACCCGCTTGCCCAAACCGATCAAATGGGCGGATTTTTCTAAGAGTTTCCTGGAGAAGTTCTTCCCGCGAACTGCACGGGAGGAAATGGAAGAGAAGTTTATTGGGCTGAGGCAAAATGGAGCACCCGTGGATGTGCATGCAGCAGAATGGACGAGACTCAGCAGATTCGCTGGACCTTTAGTTGCCAACGATGCAGACAGGGCACGGAGGTTCATGCGCAGCTTGGATGTGGACATCCAGAGGCAGATTGTCTCCCTGGGTTTGACCACTTTCTCACAGGTTCTTACGGCAGCTCGGGAACATCAAAGTTTATCTGGGATGAAAGGGAGCATGCAGCAGACAGCAGTTGCGGCAAGGAAGCCCGCATTTGTACCTAACAGAGCTCATGGTCGCAGAAGTATTCCATTAGACCGTCGAGGCGTAGCACCCATGAAGAAGCCTGTGATCGTTGATCGAAGAAAGAGCGTGATTTGTGACTACTGCCGTTTACCTGGGCAGGCGCAGAAGGATTGTCGAAGGAAGCTGGGACTTTGTTTGGTTTGTGGAGCGGCTGATCACGCAGTTGGTGCTTGTCCGTCGAAGCTTCGTACGAGGGATGATATTCAGAAGCCTCCGCAGAAACCGTTCCAAGGGCAGAAACAGATGACTCAAGGACCTAATCAGGCTCGAGCTTTCACCTTGACAGCTGAGGAAGCTCAGGCATCAGGAGAAGTGGTTTCAGGTATTCTACTCGTTCATGGTTTTCCCGCAGTGGCATTATTTGATTCTGGTGCATCCCATTGCTTTATGTCATCCAAGTTTATAACTACACACTCGATTGCCTGCACGACCCTGTCTAGTTTCTGGGACATACACACTGGGAATGGGAAAATTGTATCTAGTAGGGAATGTAAAGACTGTACAGTTGTGGTATGCGGACGGGAGCTTTTTGCAGATTTCTTGGTGATTGATACGGGCAGCTATGAAGTTGTCTTGGGAATGGATTTTCTTGGCACTTTCCACGCCCACATTGACTGTAGGGCAAGGAAAGTAATTTTCTAGATTCCCGGACATCCTGAGTTTACCTTCACTGGAGGAAGCAGTTCTGTCGGGCCAGTCGAGTTTAGGGCTAGGCCGACAAACAATGTTCTTGCAGCTATGGAAGTTGATAGTAGTGAAGAGCCGGCGGTTGTTCGCGATTTTATGGACGTATTTGAAGATATATCGGGCTTACCGCCGAAGCGAGACGTGGAGTTCGCGATTGACCTTATCCCTGGTGCAGCGCCAGTATCTAAAGCGTATTATCCAATGGCACCAGTAGAGTTAGAAGAAGTCAAGAAACAAGTTGTTGAATTGCTTGAGAAGGGTTGGATTCGAAGCAGCAACTCGCCTTGGGGAGCTCCAGTTCTTCTAGTAAAGAAGAAGGATGGCACGAGAAGGATGTGCATCGATTATCGAGAATTAAACCGGGTAACTATTAAGAACAAGTACCCGATCCCTCGCATTGGAGAACTTTTTGAGCAGCTTAGTGGCGCGAGGGTATTCTCGAAACTGGATTTGCGATCCGGATATCATCAGGTCCGAGTGAAAACAGAAGATATCTGCAAGACGGCGTTTCGAACTCGGTATGGACATTACGAGTATCTAGTGATGCCCTTCGGAGTAACGAATGCGCCGGCAATATTCATGGATTTGATGAACCGAATCTTTTCACCGTTCTTGGACCAGTTTATTATGGTATTCATTGATGATATTCTGGTTTACTCGAAGAGTTTTGAGGAGCATGCTGAGCATTTGAAGATCACACTGCAGACATTGAGACAGGAGAAATTGTATGCGAAGATGAGTAAGTGCGAATTTTGGCTGGAAGAAGTGAAGTTTCTGGGGCATGTTGTGTCGGGCGATGGAATCGCCATCGATCCCGAAAAGATTGCAGCAGTTCGAGATTGGCCTATTCCAAGGAATGTAGCTGAGATAAGAAGTTTCCTTGGATTAGCCGGGTACTACAGGAGATTTGTGGAGAACTTCGCTCGTCTGGCAGAACCGTTGACCAAGCTTACGCGCAAGGAGGTACCTTTTGTATGGACGGATAAATGTGCGTTGGCTTTCGAGACGTTGAAGCAGAAGTTGATAACCGCCCCTATCCTGACCGTACCAGACAATTCCGGAGGATTGGTGATTCATAGCGACGCATCTGGGAAAGGATTGGGATGTGTTTTGATGCAGCATGGGAAGGTCGTGGCATACGCATCAAGACAACTGAAGACCCATGAGAAGAATTATCCAACTCATGACTTGGAGCTTGCGGCTGTAATCTTTGCTTTGAAGATTTGGAGACACTACCTTTTGGGCGAGAGAGTCGAAGTCTTTACAGATCACAAGAGTTTGAAGTATGTGTTCACTCAGAAGGAGTTGAATATGAGGCAGCGTAGATGCTTGGAGCTGATGGCCGACTACGACCTTGATCTTAAGTACCATCCGGGAAAAGTTAACGTCGTGCCGGATGCGCTTAGTCGGTTACCAGCAATTCAGGTGTTAACTACACAGAGGGAGATCATTGCAGATTTTCGAAGATTTGACTCGGAAGTTGTGCTACCGCGTTCTACGGGATAGTTGATGCAGTTGCAGGTACGGTCGTCCTTGGTTGAGAAGATTAAAGCGGCACAATCGCAGGATCCTAGACTGCAAAAATTTCGAGAGCAGGTTGAAGCCGGACTACGAACAGATTTACTGGTCCACGAAGATGGTTCGTTGAGATATTGTAGCCGTTTGTGTGTGCCAAAGGGAGATGTTCGTGAAGAGCTTATGAAGGAGGCATACAGTTCAGCTTACTCTGTACATCCAGAAGGTACAAAGATGTACCGAGATATTCGACAGCATTTCTGGTGGGAAGGCATGAAATGGGAGATTGCTCGCTTTGTGGCTAAGTGCTTGGTATGTCAGCAAGTCAAGGCTGAACACCAAAGGGTTGCTGGTTTGTTGCAACCACTTCCGATTCCTCAGTGGAAGTGGGAACATATAACCATGGATTTCGTGACGGCTTTACCGCGGAGTCCAAAGGGCAATAATGCGGTATGGGTGATTGTCGATCGGTTGACCAAGGCAGCTCACTTTATACCTTTCCGGGTTGGTCAATCAACGGAGACTTTGGAAGAACGGTACATGCAGGAGATTATAAGATTGCATGGCGTACCGGTGAGCATCGTGTCCGATCGGGACACTCGGTTCTTATCACACTTCTGGAGGAGTTTACAGGAAAGTTTGGGGACTCGATTGAAGTTTAGCACAGCTTATCATCCTCAAACTGATGGTCAGTCGGAGAGAACGATCCAAACTCTTGAAGACATGTTGAGAGCATGCATGTTGGACTTCAAGGGTTCATGGGAGGATCATCTACACTTGGTGGAGTTTTCTTACAACAATAGTTTCCAAGCAACTATCCAGATGGCTCCGTTTGAAGCTTTGTATGGTCGTAAGTGCCGTTCACCTGTTTGTTGGGATGATGTTGGTGAACGAAGATTATTGGGACCAGATTTGGTGGTGTAGACAGTCGAGAAGGTTAACGCCATCAGAAAGCATATGAAGGCAGCTCAAGACAGACAAAAAAGTTGGGCTGACACGTCTAGAAGACCTCTCGAGTTCGCCGTGGGTGATTTGGTATTCTTGAAGATATCACCGACTAGAGGGGTGATTCGTTTTGGGAGTTGAGGGAAGCTTAGTCCTCGATTCGTTGGACCCTTCGAGATATTGGAGCGCGTTGGAGAGGTAGCGTACCGTTTGGCGTTACCGCAGTCCTTGGCAGGTGTGCACGATGTGTTTCATGTATCTCAACTACGAAGGTATGTTCGAGATTAAACACACGTCTTGGATCATTCGGAGTTAACTGTACGGGAAGACCTAACTTTTGAGGAGCGACCGGTTGAAATCATGGATCGAAGGGAAAAGGTTCTTAAGAACAAGATTATCCCCCTTGTGCTAGTTTCTTGGGGTAATCGATCGCATGGAGAGTTCACGTGGGAGCGAAAAGACGAGATCCGACAGAAGTTTCCTCACCTTTTCTTGTAGTTTTCTATCTTGTATTCTTGGAATTTCGAGGACGAAATTCTTTTGTAGTTGGGTATAATGTAACACCCGAGCCCAATACTACTATTTCTGTTACTGGTTGAGTGTTAGGTATTACTCATTTCATTTATCTTGCCTGTTTGGGTCTTACTGTAAAATTTTATCTGGCTAAGTCATTTCTGCATATAACAAATTTTAGCACCTAAAATAAAATTAAAAATATCTATCTTAGCCTACTCGTCACCCCTAGCCGCGTGGTAGCGTCCGTGCGTCGAGTTCTCATCCCGTTCGGTGAAACGGGCGAGTTTGGACGACTACGCGCGCGTACAGGTGTCCGACTTGGGGGTATACTTTTTAATCATAAAACATGTCATTTTAAAATTTGGAACCCGCTTAAAATCCTATTATTAAAATTTCAAATTTTTGGACCCAACCCGGGCGCGATTTGGAAATGTTTCATTTAGCGCCAAAATCCCAAATTAATATAATATTCTAACCATATAATATTTCATACATATATATATCCTTACTGTAACGTAATATTCTTAAATCTTTTTAAAATAATCTTTTAACCACTTAAAATCCTTGCCCCAGCCAATCACGAGCCCGTGGGCCCCTTCATTATTCCAATCTCTCTCTTTCTCTTTCCTCCTCTCTAACGTATATCTCTCTCTCTCTCTCTCCATCCCCTATATATATAATCCCTTCCTAGAAATCTCCCCAGAACGAACCGAGAACCCATCAACCCTAGCCCTAGTCACCGTGCCCGTCGCCGCCGCAGCCCCAGCGCCGACGCCACCACCACCATCACCCTCGCCTCTTCGCCCTCGTCGCAGCCACTGCACCTCCTTCTCCCCGTGTGCTCGGCGCCGCAACAGAGACCCCGCAGCAACCACCGTGCATTCTCTGGTTAGCCGGAGACATCGTCGGCGACCCTCGTCGTCGTCACCCGCGCCACCGTCGGCACCTCCTCTTCACCTGCGTGCACCTGACCCGACCACTTCCTCTCCCTCTCCACCTTCTTTCCTTCTCCATTATCCGCAGCCCTAGCCGTCGCCTGAAACCTCCTCGCAGGCGCCCCACCGCCATCGACCCCATCGCTGTCACGACATCCGCAACCCCTGTAAGCCTTCTACTCCTTTCCCTCCTCCCTTTTTGCTCTGGTTCCTTTGCATTATTGTTTGCACAACTTGATGTTTCATTATTCTCTTTCTCGCCGGAATCCGGCGATGCCGACGACGTGATCCGATTTTCCAGCGAGGTACCCCGGTCCGCGTGGTCCCATTGTTCGTCGTTTGGGTTCAATCCGTGAACCGTGCGTCCGTCGCGTGTTTCCCCGCCGACGTTACGTTCCGTTTTTCCCGGTTCGCGACCCGTCGAGGCAAGTATCACTTGCTACATGCTATCCTATACAGTTATATATGTTTGACTCATTAAACCTGCAAAACTTAACTCGGTACAGTTATTTTCTCATTTGGTTGCAATATGACATATATCATTTTACAATCAACATAAAATTACAATTTGCCACTTTTAACCTAAGAACCAAGTTTACCTGTTAATCACATTTTACCGTTTAATAGATTGTAGCACTTTCCCATGTAGTTCTATTACATTCGGACATTCGTATTTAAAGGCTTAATATAACTGTATTGCATCATCATTTAAACTGTTGCACCGCTAAGGGTGCTCAAAACCTGTTAATATAAAACGGCTGCACTATATAAATGCACTATTATGATTGAATGAACTGCTTATTGTTGTTTAATTTATTGCTTATTTCCTGCTGTTAATCCCCTGTTCGATTATATATCTGTTGTAAGCACAGCCACGACATTGTTACATCTTGACTTGACTCTGTTACACATGATATATATTGATGCACCTGACATGGTACCGTTTACTGTTGACTTGACCTGATGTACCATGACCTGACCTGTTACCTGATCTCGTGCCTAATGCCAACAAACCCGACATGTAGTCCTCATGGACCATTCCTGTTGTCTATCCAGACAAACCTGCTCTTACCTGATCCTGTGTTGGCATTAGTTCTTGATTACTGAATACCTGACTTGAACACATAACCTTGGGGATATGGGGAAATCAAAAGTGTAAACTAAAGTGTAACTCAAAAGGGTATTGCTTGATCCGTGGTCCCGGGGGGTAACGGGACATGTCCTTTGAGTTACATGGAGGATTACTCAAATTGATTTCAAAGACTTTAGGATAGAAAACCTGATAGAACAGTTTAGTTAACCACTGCACACTACCCTGCACTTCTTGTTTCATACTATTGCTTTATTCATGTTTATTTATGCATTATTATACTGTTCATATTATATTACTGGTTGACATGACGCGCTGACGTCTGGGTTTTGCATGGCCCAGATTCCGTACCGCTGTCGCAGTCCGAGTAGGAGTACTTCAGCCAGCAGGCTGACCTGTAAGGTGTTAGTATTAGTTAGTTTTATCTCCTGCATTTATTTCCTGATGTGAGCCCGTATTATGGGACATACATTTCAGTTTTTTGTATTGGATCATTTGCTTCCGCATTTATTTATCATTGACTCTTGTTATTCTGGTTTATGGACATGTTTTAGAAAATTTTATCTCGTCCTTGATATCTCTACAGCCGTAATGTGACTGTGGATGGATGCTTCCTACCCACAGGTAGCATGGTTGGCTATGTCACATGCCCAATCTAGCGTACTCTGGGAAGCGGGGCGTGACACGATCCTACTGTGAGTATATGCTACTTATCAGGAGATTCGTCACATAACGATCAATGCTATAAACCAAGTAGGTGTCGAGAAAGGTGTCAGCGGGGCTACGCCCCCAGAGAAAAGATGTTATTTAATTAAGGAACTTCGCGAAAGCGTTGGAAAACCTCCCTCGAAGTACCGACACTAGCCTGGCTGAACGGTTAAGCAAGTATTGTACAGTGAAGAATAGTTCTGGCTAATTCTTCTTTTATGGTTTGAGGAAGGATTCGAGAAACAGTGGGAGCCATCCTGTTTAGATAAATTAAAAACCAATCTAAACTTGCAAGAGCATCATGCTAAAGTGTTTTCTTCTCTCTCTCTCATTGCAGCGACCTTGTGACCATGACTAGGTTACATCTAGATAACAAGTTGACTGAATCTAACTTATATGACTGGCAAAGGTCTGTCTAGATGTCCATTGCCTATGACAAGCTGGACCACCCTATTACTACTCAAGATCCCGCCGTCCCAAGTCCAGTTTCCACCGTCGCGGATATGGATATCCATCAGACAAGGGAAAAGGATAAAGCGAAAGCCAAGTGCCTCGTGATGGCTTCAGTTGATGGTGTATACCAGAAGCAACACGAGAAGATGGACTCAGTTTCCATCTTTCTCCATAACAAAGATTTATATGGAGAGCAATCTCATATCGCAAGATATGAGACCTCGAACGAATTAATTCAAGCGAGGTTGGCTGTCGGGTCATCTGTAGGGGACGACGTCCTTACAATGACTAGCTATATTGATGAGCTCAAGGACCTGGAGACCACGTTGGGAAACAGGTCATATGCTGACTTATTTCCACAGTCCCTACCCTCTACTTACACCCTGAAAGAATCCAGGGAGACACAAGCTCTGCTTAATGGGGGACCTTCTTCTTCTATATCCAAGGCGAAAGCAAAGGGTGAAAAGAAGAAGACCTCTACAAAGCCGATATACGGTGTCAGTAAAGTAGGAGGAAAGGGAAGAGCAAAAGTTTCGGGACTCGGTGTAGGTAAGGAGGGATATTCCTATTGTTAAGGGAACGGGCATTGGCAGAAGGATTGCAGGGCTTTGGAAGCCAGTAGCCAGGATACGAAGCATGTTGTGGCTTCGGCCTCAAGTGTGTTTGTAATTGAGAACTGTTTGTCAATTAACTCTAATTCCTGGGTACTAGATACCGGAGCAGGATCTCATATCTGTAATTCATTACATGCTTTGAGAAACCGTAGAGTTATAAGGGTAGGTGATTTGTCTCTCATAGTTGCAAACGGAATGAGCGTGGACACTGAATCCGTGGGAGAATATCGCCTAGGTTTGATAAGTGGGCAGATATTGATTCTACGTAACTGTTTGTATGTACCTAGTTTGACTTGTAATATCATATCAGTGTCCTTACTTTTGAGAGAGGGATATGATTTTACATTCGTAAGCGATGTAGTTCACATCCACCTAAATCAAGTTCTGATTGGGTCCGGTACATTAGATGACGGTATATACATATTGAGTCAAGCTCAGGTTTTCAATGTACAGATCACACTTAAAAGAAAGTCTCCAGAAATAAATCAGGCTTTCTTATGGCATTGTAGACTAGGTTACATCAATGAAACACGGTTAACGAACTTACATAGAGAAGGATATTTGAATCCGTTCGAATATCAATCTTATGCTACTTGTGAATCTTGTCTCATGGGAAAGATGACAAAGACTCCGTTTACTAGACACGGAGTAAGAGCGAGCGAGCTCTTAGGACTCGTATACAGTGACATGTGCGGTCCAATGTCTACACATGCGCGAGGTGGTTATTCCTACTTCATTACTTTTACGGATGATTTCTCTAGGTATGGACATATCTTCTTGATGAAGCATAAATCCGAGGCCTTTGAGAAATTCCAGGAATATAAAAATGAAGTGGAAAACCAAAAAGGCAAAAGTATCAAGACACAGAGATCTGATCGAGGTGGTGAATACTTAAGTGCTGAGTTCCTGGGTTACTTAAAAGAGAATGGAATTCTCTCTCAGCTTACTCCTCCATACACACCACAACACAACGGTGTATTGGAAAGGAGGAATCGAACCCTATTGGATATGGTTCGTTCCATGATGAGTAAGGCTGAGTTACCGTGATCTTTCTGGGGTTATGCACTAGAATCAGCTGCATATCTTTTGAACAAGGTTCAACCAAGACTGTGCCTACCACACCATATCAGATGTGGAGTGGAAAGAAACCCTATCTTCGGTACTTGAAGACATGGGGATGTCCAGCTTTTGTAAAAAAGCAACATCCGGACAAGCTTGAGGCACGCTCAGTACAGTATAAGTTTGTGGGATATCCAAAGAACTCCATAGGATATTGTTTCTATTATGCAGAGGAACAAAAGGTTTTTTTTCTCGTCATGCCCACTTCTTAGAAGCTGAATTTTTAGAAAATCAGAAGAGTGGGAGCATAGTAGAACAGGAAGAAATTCCAGAACCACAAGCTGTTATAGAAAGTATGGTAGAACCAGAGGTTTCAGAAGAAAGGGACATACCTGCGCCTATCCGTAGAAGTAGTAGGCAGTCTTATCCGCTCGAGAGATACTACGGTTTTTTCATAGACGGGGATCGAGAAGATTGCATCATTGATAATGATGACCCTACTAGCTTCCAGCAAGCCATTCAGAGCGGCGACTCGGTAAAATGGCTGGATGCAATGCGGACCAAAATGGAGTCCATGTACACTAACAAAGTATGGACTTTGGACATTGCTCCAGATGGGGTAAAACCCGTAGGATGCAAATGGATCTTCAGAAAGAAGATTGGTGTGGATGGACAGGTTGAAACCTATAAGGCTAGACTTGTTGCAAAGGGTTTCCGTCAAAGACACTGGTTTGGACTATGAAGAAACCTTTTCTCCAGTGGCTATGCTCAAATCCATTCGGGTCCTTCTTGCTATTGCTGCCTTCCACGATTATGAGATCTGGCAGATGGACGTAAAGGCGGCCTTTCTAAATGGTAATTTGGAAGAGTGCGTCTATATGGATCAGCCAGAGGGATTCATTCAGAGTGGGAGCAGCGATAAAGCATGCAAGCAGCTTAAGTCCATTTATGGACTAAAGCAGGCATCGTGGAGTTAGAACATCTGTTTTGATGATACTGTCAAAGAATTCGACTTTATCAAAAATCCAGATGAACCATGCATATACAGTAAGATTGTAGGGAGAGTTGTAGTATTCCTCGTCTTGTACGTGGATGACATTCTCCTAATAGGAAATGATATTCCTATGCTACAGTCAGTCAAAAGATTCTTGTCACAGAAGTTTTCCATGAAGGATCTGGGTGATGCCACCTACATTCTAGGGATCCAGATCTATCGTGATAGATCAAAGAGGATGTTGGGACTTTCGCAATCCAGGTACATAGACACCATGTTGAAAAGATTCAGTATGGATGATTCTAAGCGCGGTAACCTACCGACTTGTCACGGAATCACCCTCTCCAAAGAGATGCCTCCCAAGACTGATTTGGAAAGGGATCGCATGTCGATTATACCCTACGCTTCTGTGGTAGGCTCTATAATGTATGCGATGTTATGTACCAGACCAGATGTAGCATACGCATTGAGCGTTGTAAGCCGGTATCAGGCAAACCCAGGGGAGAAGCACTGGATAGCAGTAAAGAACATTCTCAAGTACCTGAGGAGGACTAAGGAGATGTTCTTGGTGTATGGCGCAAAAGACCTCCAGATCGAGGCCTTTGCCGACTCCAGCTTCCAGAGTGACAAGGATGACTCCAAGTCCATGTCGGGTTATGTCTTTACCCTAAATGGAGGGGCGGTCTGTTGGAAGAGTTCCAAGCAGGAAACCGTTGCTGACTCAACGATGGAAGCGGAGTACATAGCTGCTTGCGATGCCGCAAAAGAAGCTGTCTGGATGAAGAATTTCCTCACAGAACTTCAGGTGGTTCCTACCAGTGTTGGTCCAATACCTCTGTATTGCGACAACAATGGCGCTATAGCTTTAGCGAAGGAACCCAGGTCCCATCAGAAGTCCAAACACATCTTAAGGCGGTATCACCTGATCAGGGAGATCGTAGATCGCCGGGAGATCGAGGTAAAGAGAGTAGATACAGAGAATAACACTGCTGATCCATTCACAAAGGCCATTCCTCAAACGCAGTTCGAGAGGCTATTCGAGATGATAGGTCTGCGATATGCCTGTACATGGCCCTAGTGCAAGTGGGAGATTGTTAGTGTTTATGACCTAGAAGGCCATTACTGTATCATACTAGTTTGTATATTACTTAATGGAAGCTTGGGATATTCACAGTTATATTGACAGTCTTGCTAAAAATGGTAGTATGCTACTTGGTTTGTGTCTACTTTAATATGTGCATATGTTTCTTGTAACGTATCGCTTATACATATTAGTAGAGCCCTTAGGATCTTTGCTTGATTACCAGCGTTGCGACGGCAGTCACACTAGTAGGGGTTGGGTAGTCTATAAGCAACATCCTATACAGGTCCCTAGTCATAGGATTATCGAGACAGGGCATCGATACTCCGGAGTAGACTAGTGTGTACGCTTCTCATCCCAGTTAGGGAGATGGACTGTCCCACAGCCATCAGTACGTCGTACTGGAGACAGTATACAGGTGCTCGTTAGGTTACGAGTACACCGGACAGGACTCGCAGGGAACTGTTGGTTGGTATTATACGCGTCGTCAGTTAACAGTTCCCAGGTGACATGAGTACAGCATAGTCCGCTGACTTGACACTGCTACTTCGCCTCGAGTGTGTCACACTGTTCTTAGATTGCTACCCTACCACGGCTCAAAGGAGTGGTGCAAACATGTAGCAGTTGGGTGCAGTCCCGAGCACTTGGAGGCAGTGGCAGTTAGACAGGATTCGTCTCTCCCGGTATTGGGAGTTGATATCGCGCTGTATCAGAGAGCCATTACGCAAAGTCTCTGGCCAGGGCAAGCGAGATTTACTGGTAGGTTTTCCAGTTTTTTCTCAAGGTGTAATGGGCTACGCTCCGACACGACTTATACCGCTATTAAGGGACTGACGCTTGCCGCCCCCTAGGCCCGATATGCGATAGTCCTAGACGAACAGACCGGACTGTACGGAGATTGTCACAGCAGGCTCAATAGGAGTTCGGATGGGTTTCCTCATCGGCCTTCTTATCGACATCTACCTGGGGACCGTTACGTACAGCTAGTGCCGCTTGCGGTCTGTGGTTAAACCCACTGCAAGCGTAGTGTCGAGTCTTTAGAGTTCCACACAGAGAGTTTCCCTGCTTCGGGCGAAATGATATAGAGGTCGTATGGTTTTACGACAGGGTTCGGACGCATACGTGTTTTTACGCACGTACGATGTTCGGACAGTTTTTACTAGTCGGCTTTGGTTTAAGCCAGATTCTAGTATTGGATTATTGGATTTATACAGTCTAAAGTTTTTTCGTGTTTTCACGGATAGGCGGGGCGTTCTCATAATTTGTCGGGAAGCTTCTAGAAAGGATGATGACTTGGAGGGTAAGGTGGCATTTGCATTTATTGGATTAATGAGTCATGAGAGTGAATCATCCATGGAGTTAATGATTCATTTATGATTCATATGGCTCATGTGATGAATCACTTAGTGTAATAATGAAACATGATGATATATCATTATTTGTTATTCATTTAATATATATGATATGTTTCATATATACACAAATGATATCATTTATCCAAAAGGATTCTCATTCTCACCTTCTCTCTCTTCAAGCTCTCTCTCTTCAAACCCTAACCCTAACCTCTCATGTGTTGAGATCAAGGGTTAGCAAGACTTGTTAGTCCATAATCCAACTCTATATCCCCTAGGTTGCTTAGATTAGCACTTTGAGTAACCTAGTTACCTCAAGTTAGAGGTCAAGCTTGGAGTAGGAGCTCTCGGGTGGATCGTCTTTGATTCGGGGAGGCCGTTGAGGTGCCGACATTCCAAAGAGCCTACGAGGAGTGGAGGACAGCGATGAAAACCCGAAGGACAAGTAACGTGAGGTATAACTTTGAATCAGAGTAGTTAAACCTCTCGTAGTTTGCTAGTAACGGTTTAGATACGATTCATGCGCTCAAGTCCGTGTTACGAAGCTTTGATAATCGTTTTTCATATATTGCGCCTCCCCGCAAGCTTGTGGGGTGCGTGACATGGACTCACAATAGGCCACCTCCAGGTCTCCGACTCAAAGCATCTGCTACAACATTCGCCTTGCCTGGATGATACAAGATCTTACAATCGTAATCTTTCACCAGTTCCATCCATCTACGCTGCTTTAGGTTCAGATCTCTTTGCTGAAAAATATACTTTAAGCTCTTATGATCTGTGAAGATTTGACACGACTCTCCATACAAGTAATGTCTCCAAATCTTCAATGCGAATACTACAGCAGCCATCTCTAGATCATGAGTGGGGTAGTTTTGTTCGTGCCTCTTCAACTGTCGAGAAGCATAAGCTACTACTCTGTCCTGCTGCATCAACACACAGCCTAAACCCACACTAGAAGCATCACAATACACAACAAAACCACCTGACCCGGAAGGTAAAGATAAGAAAGATGCAATCTTCAAGCGCGTCTTCAACTGCTGGAAACTCTGCTCACATGCATCTGTCCACTGAAATGGAACCTCCTTCCTAGTCAATCCGGTCAAAGGTGCAGCGATCCGTGAAAAAAACTGCACGAAGCGTCGGTAATACCCTGCCAGACCTAAGAAACTCCGAACCTCTGTAACTGACACAGGTCTGGGCCAGTGCTGTACCGCTTCAATCTTCTTTGGGTACATACATATACCCTCTCTCGTAACTATGTGACCCAAGAACTCCACACTATCGAGCCAAAAAGCACACTTAGAGAATTTTGCAAACAGCTGATGCTCCTTCAAGGTCTGCAACGTAATACGCAAGTGTTGCTCGTGTTCCGTCCGACTCCGAGAATAAACAAGAATGTCATCTATGAACACTGTAATAAATCGATCAATGAAGGGTCTGAAGATACGGTTCATCATATCCATAAAAGCTGCTGGAGCGTTGGTGAGTCCGAACGACATCACCAGAAATTCATAGTGCCCATATCTTGTACGAAACGCCGTCTTCGGAATATCGTTCTTCCGAACCCTCAACTGGTGATACCTCGACCGCAAATCAATCTTCAAGAAGTAACCAGCTCCCGGCAACTGATCGAATAAGTCATATATGCGTGGTAGTGGATGTTAGTTATATGTATGCCCTAGAGGCCATTACTATACATAGGACGTATATTGTAGTGGATGCTTGGACATATATAGGGATGACTTTCTTTCTCGATATGATAGTATGCTATCTTGTTACTCTTTACCTTAACGTGCACACTGATTGTCTCCCTGTTACATGTTGGTAAAGCCCTTAGGATGTGTACTTGACTACCTGGACTATGATGCAGATCATACTGATGGGGACATGGTAGTCCATAAGTACATCCTTCAAGGTCTCTAGTCGTGGGTGTATCGAGACGGGGCATCGATATACCAGAATAGACTAGCGTGTAGATTCTCGACCCATATAGATGGGTGATGGATGATCCCATATCCATTGGTGTTTGACATCAGAGATGATATACGGGTGCTCAGTGGAGACTGGGTACACTGGTCGGACTCGCCGAGAACTCCCAGCTGGTATTATACCTTGCGTCAGATGGCAGTTCTCTGGTGACACTGGTGCAGGTTAGTCTGTAGACCCGAGATCGTCATAGAGTCTTGGGTGATTCCCACTGTGCTTTGATTTCCACCTTACCACGTGTTGGATATAGTGCCCTCTAAGTCAATTATTGGATCGCAGGCACGTGATTGCAATGATTGAGGGAAGACCTATACCGATAAAACAGTCTTACTCATGATGATAGTATGCTATCTGGTTTGTCTTTATCATCATGATAGAGCCCATAGGATTCTTGTTTGACTACCAGCAGTATGATGGCGATCATATATGTGGGAGCTGGGGTCTATAAGCACATCCTTAAAACTGTCCCTAGTCGTGGGAGTTTCGAGATAGGGCATCGATACTCCAGAGTAGACTAGTGTATACAGTCGAGACCCCGACGAGGGGCGGTGGCCGGTCTCACAAGCCACTGGTGTCAGTTGGATCACCTAAGATGTATACAGGTGCTCATTGGGTTATGAGTACACTGGACTGGACTCGCCGGGAACATGCTAGTTGGTATTATACATATCGTCAGATAGCAGTTCCTTGGTGACATGTGTACAGGTTAGTTCATCGACCTGAGGTCGTCATTTGTCTCGTGTGAGTTCCCACTGTGCTTTGATTTATACCCTACCACGCTCAAAGGAGTTGTGCAAACAGGTATATTTTGGGTACAGTCCCGAGCCACATTGGAGGCAAGTGAGCGGTTCTTCGGGGATTCGTCTCTCCCTATATTGGGGGTGAGATCGCGCTGTGTTTAGGAGAGCCATTACACGAAATCCCTGGCCAGGGTAATCGAGATATACCGGTAGGTATACCAGCAGAATCTCAGGGTGTTCTGGGCTGCTCTCTGACACGACTTATACAGCTGTTGGAGGTCTGACGTTTACCGACCCCCTAGGCCTAATATGCGATACTCATAGACGAACGTTCCGGACTGTACAGATATTGTTACTGTCAGGCTCAGTAGGGTTTATAGATGAGTTCGCTCGTCAGTTTCCCTTCCAATCAATACATAGGCAAAACGTTACGTACAGCCAGTACCTCTGACGTGCTAGTGGTTATACCCAGTGCCAGTGTACTGATGAGTCATTAGAGTCCCCCACCGACACTTTCCCAAGTTCGGACGAAACGTTGTAGATGCCGTATGGTATTATGGAAAGGTTCGGAAAAAGCACGTGCGTTTTCGCACGTGTTATTTTTCGGGCAGATAATACTGGTAGGCTTTGGTTTAAGCCGGATCCCAGTATTATACTGTGTAGATATAATATATTTGTCTCAGTTGCATTTGTATTCGGTCGTAATACAAATGCGGGTATGTTTATACCGATACGGGGTTATCCTGAAATTCGTTTCGGGATGATTTTTGAAAGTTGCCAGTTTCCAGTTTTCTATCAGCCGTATTTAACATTCGGTTAAATACGGATTTTTCTTTTCGTCTTCAGAGTGAGTCATGCTTCTAGAAGGTTCTAGAAGTGATGACAAGGCTTGTGACTCGCTTGTGTCATTAATGGTTCATTAATGATGCAAGGTGACTAGGTTTAATGTGATTGGTTTGCATTTATGTTTTGTTAGTGATTCATGCTTTGTTTTTAGGTTGTGATAAGCATGAATGGCTTATTGTCACCACTTTGCTCCTACACTTACCTCCCTCCTTTGATATATATGGCCGGCCACTTCTTTGTGGGTGAGAGAGATTTGATTCATTCATTTTTGGCCAAAGATTTCATATAGTTTAGTGTATGGAAATTTCCTAGTTCAATTTCCATTCACCTGATTCCAAATGGCAACTTCTTTTAACCGTTCGTCCATATTCTTGGACGTAACGAGACAAAGTATTCTACTCATTTTCTACTTCATCTTGGTCGTCTCTTTTAGCAAACTTGACGATCGAGTTGCCTCGGTTCAGAGGCGGGAGCCCGTTTAAAGATCCGTCGACGTGGTGCCACCTGGACGACGAGACCGGAGATCGAGCAAGTTCGGATCAGTTGCAACATAGCGTGGGATGATGGTTGAAGACCGAAGGACTCGGATCATTCGGTATAACAATTCTACCCACTTTACAATTTGCTGGTTTAGCTTTAATGGACGATCCGGGATAAAGTACGAGATAGCGCCAGTCGTAAAAGTTTTGTTCCGCATATTGGCATCTGTTAGACGGCCGGGGCGCTGCCGCGGACTTACAGTGGTATCAGAGCCTCACCATTAAGCTATACTAACTTGTGCTAACACGTTTAAAAGATCGATCGAACGGATTTCGCGAAATCACAATTTTCTGTACATGATGTTTCTGTCGATTTTTAAACTGTTCTAAAATTCATTTTGAGCATTTCAGAAAATCATGCAGGGTTTTTGAAGAATACTGGTGAAATTTGGGAAGTTTTGTTCAAGCTATGTTTGTTGGCCTACGTCAAGATATAGTGTTTGGTAGCTGCTGGGTATTCATTTGTTGCATAGATAGATGCATTAGTTTAAGTCAGACGTACACCTTGTTGGCCTACGTCAAGGGCTTGTACGATGACTTAAGTTGATCAGGACAACGACGGGTAGAACTTGACATGTTGCTTATGATTTGTTGGCCTACGTCAAGGTCATAAGAGCATGGGATAAAAAATTACATCGGGAGTTTCAAACATACAAAAAACTTGCCAGACTTGCGCATACCTTCTGGAGTGTGTTAACTTGAGTGGCTTCCATCAAGTTATCATACGATGATAGTTGGATCCCGATTCTCACTGATGAGTTGGTTTACTCTTCGGGTGACCCCGACTAATTCTTCTTTCAGGTTTGGAGGAGAATTTGAGATTACAGTGGGAGGTTTCCTAATTAGATAAAATGATAACCATTCTGATCTAGGTAAGAGTGCACGCAGAGTGTTTTCTTTTCTCTCTCTCTTTGGCAGCGACCTTTGACCGACCCTAGACTATAACTCAGTGATCAAAGTTGACCGAAACTTCTTAAAATATTGGCTTTTGGATTGTCTATAATTGCATAAGTCATTACAGCTCCTTCTTTTACCCTTTGTATTTCTCAGAACACCCCGTATCTTTACGGACATCCACTTCCGTTGGATAGATCCATCGTATGGTTATATACGAACTCGAAGGAATTTCTTCGAGGATGGATCCAGGTTCAGGAGAAATAGAATTGGTTTATTCAATTGTCTTTTATTATCATCTTCTCTCAGGTTGCGAGGGCTCCTTGGTTTAGGAGAGTACACCTATTACGCTTATTGGATAGTCTTATTCCAAACCATAGGCAGGTGCCGAAAGGTAGGGAATGAAGAAAACCAATTAGCCTAAGTAGGGTGTGTAGAAAGGTAATATGTAAAGACAAATAAAGGAATTAGAAAGAGGGCAAAGTAAATTGCGACTACTAACATTCACGACCAAAACCACGTATTTCATCGCCACTCCTACTTCACCTTTGATTTCTCCAGAACAACCCGTATCACTACGAACATCCAATTCCATTGGATAAATCCATCGTATGGTTATATAAGAACTCGAAGGATATTTTTTCGAGGATGGATTCCGGTTCAGGAGAAATAGGAATAATGTTTATTCAGTTGTCTTTTATCATCACCTTCTCTCAAGTTGCGAGTACTCCTAGGATTAGGAGGGTACACCTATTATGCTTACTGTATATTCTTCTTCCAAACCATAGGCTGGTGCCGAACGGTAGGGAAGGAAGAAAACCATTTAGCCTAATGATGGTGTACAGAAGGT
Source organism: Agapanthus africanus (assembly GCA_030015575.1). Taxonomy (NCBI): domain Eukaryota; kingdom Viridiplantae; phylum Streptophyta; class Magnoliopsida; order Asparagales; family Amaryllidaceae; genus Agapanthus; species Agapanthus africanus. The sequence continues at coordinate 108,337,355 of JASDDO010000031.1, forward strand.
AACGACTAAAGACAAATAAAGCGAATTGGAAAGATGGCAGGGAAATATACGGTTAAAGTCATGAATTGGATAATGGAAGTGGTATTACTAAGAATACGAGAACACCCATTTCGAAACATTTTCATGTTTCAGTTACACTGTGCATTGTTAATTGAAAACTGATTTCCCGATTAGATACTTACTCCAGGGTATGTATTTACCAGGTATGATTCTCACATCTGTATGGTTTTATAGATGTTGAGTGAGAGCAAGTTATTGGGAATTAGGTGATCATCCTCATTATATCAAAATTCGTTGTAATTGGTGATATTTGAGGAAATCGCCTGGGGACAGTTTTTCAACCTACGATGCACATGTTTTGAGTTATTCAAACTCAGTGGACTTATACAGAGTTGTGTATGTTGTCCAGTGCCCGTCAGGACAAAGGGGTTGGTCCTCGTACAATATTCTGTTTACTTGTAACTTCTCTAGTTTTTAGACAAGTGTTTCGTACAAATACAATGTCTAAGTTTTGAGAAGTTGTGGGTATAGGAATAAAGTAGAGAACCAAGTGTCACAAGTATCGGGATTCTTCAAAGAAATCGAAGATGTAGATTCTTGTGATTGGTATTCAATTGATAGTAATGGTTTTTGAGAAACTTGTTTCTTTTTCAGGTTACTCATAATTGGATGGATTCCTAAGTTGAGTAATACTGATCAGCCTCTCTCTATTAAGTTATTATGCACTGGAGACAGCTGCATAATTTGAATCCGGTTCCAATTAAATAAGTGCCAAAGTTTCTATATTGGATATAGAACGATTCATATCTTAACGATGTTAAGGTAAGGGGAGTTGTCCAGCTTATGCTTAAAACCAGACACTGGATAACTCAAAGCACGTTTCTGTAATGGCAGTTTGTGGGTTGACCCTAGCTTCGAAGATGGTTGATTTTCTACCGTCCGGAAGATCAATAGTGATATTATTCTTGACTCGCCACAGTTTTATTAAAATGGATTTTTTCAGAAAAACAGAAGTGGGAGTATGGTAGAACTGGAAGTGATTCCAGAACCGCAAACGATTACGGAAAGTTTAATAGGACCTATATATTCAATCAGGTTTGACATTCCAATAGCCACTCCGCACATATGGTGGATAACCTCAGACACCCAAGAGGTACTCCGGTAGCCTTAAGGACGGTGACAGGGAGGTTCTTGTTTACCCAGACTTGACACTACTGTTGTTCCAGACTGTGAAACCCGGAAGGAGATTATGTATAGCGTCGTTCTAAACTAATTTTAGAAATGTACGTATATATTATTCTGCCAGAGGGTTGTCGTAGTCAGTGGGAGCAGCGGAAGCATAGTGGGAAAGAAGCTTATATCTATTTATAGACTTCAGCAGAAATAGCGGAGAAAGATCATCTATTTTCGATATGACAGTCATGGGTTTGACTTCATCAGAATAGGGGATGGATCTGTTAAGAAGGTAGTAGGGTGTAATGTCATGGTATTTGGATGACATACACAGAGTAGGAAGTAAAATTCCTATACTACGATCGGTTATACTGTGGTCGTCACACAGTTGTTTTTCCACAAAGGATATGGATATAATATCTGACATTCTGGTTACTAGATCTATAGTTTTAGATCTAGATTTGGGTAGTTTTCCTATATGGGTACTTTGACGGTATTCTAATAGTATTTTGGAATAAATGACTCCTGGCATGGTGGTGAACCTGCAGGTGATGGAGTCACCCTCTTTAAAGGTGTCTTACAGACTAAGGGGGAGAGGGATGTGCATGATTGGCAGATCACTTGCTTAGGCAATTGAGTCAATTGGGAGATGTCAAGTACCACACCAGATGTTGTTATTGCACTAGATGCGATAAGTTTATATTAATCCAATCCTGGAGAAACATTAGGAAGCAGTTTTAGAACATAAGTGAATGTTCTTCGGATTTGATGACAGCTGCCTCCTTCGGGAGACAGTTATCATTCCAGGCTTCAAAGGTGACATGGATGACAGAGTGATTGTCAGAGTTATAGTTTTCTCTCTGACGAGAGACAGTATTATGGACAGGTGGTCCAAAAGGATACTGTGGGAGGCATAGTGCACAACACTGATTAGTTTCAGTGATCGATGCAGTCTAAGAAGTTTGGATTTGGAGTTCATTTATGAACTAGGTCCCATAAGATATCCAGACATATTCTAAGACAGGTATTAATCGATTCGGGAGATGGTTTTCTCCGCGAACTTGAGATTAAGAGAGACATAGAAAGAAACTTCAAGGCGGATCTACTCACTGAGGCTATTTCTCAAATACAATAGTTTTGCAAACGAGCTTTGTGAAACTGATTAGTAGAGGAGTTGGATGCTCGGTATCACACGAGCTATGAGTACATGACATCACAATAATTAGCCTTAAGTGCAAGTGGGAGATTGTTGGATATAGTGCCCTCTAAGTCAATTATTGGATCGCAGGCACGTGATTGCAATGATTGAGAGAAGACCTATACCGATAAAACAGTCTTACTCGTGATGATAGTATGCTATCTGGTTTGTCTTTATCATCATGATAGAGCCCATAGGATTCTTGCTTGACTACCAGCAGTATGATGGCGATCATATATGTGGGAGCTGGGGTCTATAAGCACATCCTTAAAACTGTCCCTAGTCATGGGAGTTTCGAGATAGGGTATCGATACTCCAGAGTAGACTAGTGTATACAGTCGAGACCCCGACGAGGGGTGGTGTAGCGTTTTGAAAATCGTTTCGGTGAAATTTCGAAAAAATCGGTAAAATAAAGGGGTTTTCTGTAAAAAGTCAAAATACAAATATCTTATTATAAAAATTAAATATACATATTCTAGCTATGTAATTTCTATTATTTGGTGTTTATTGAGCCGCTGGTGAAATTTCAAATTTTCTGGAAAAAATATTATATTATTATTATTTTAAGCCGTCACTAATACATTTAATTAGGGAAAATTACAAATTGGAATGAGTTGAAACAAATTTTGTGCATCATAAAACATTAAATAAAAATTTATCATGTGGTTTTTGGAACGAAATCATTTGCCAAAACGGTTTAGAAATTATTGAAGAAAAAAGACTTTTTTTTAGCGTAAATGGATGTTTGGGGTATTGTATTTATCATTTTTTCATCACACCACACCCGTGCCCACACCCACACAACCCTACTTACCCCTCCCCTTAGATAAATTCAGCAGCCCCCATTTTTTCCCCACTTGAATTTCAAAGGAAAAGAAATGAAAGAAAAGATTAGAAAATAGATAAAGTAGTTAGACTTTGACCTTACCTTGACCTTGACTTTCCTCCCTTGCATTTTCCTCACCTCCCTCTCTCTCCCCTCATCCATTTCTGGCCGAAATTCTCAGCCCCAAATCAGCAGCCCCTCCCTCCCTCTTCTCCTCTCATTTTCCATCAAAAAATTAACCCATTTCCATCAAAAATCAAAGCTAAAATGCAAATCCAAGCCCTACCCATTTTTCCTTAGCCTATCTAGCATGGATCTTGGTGAAAAGTTTGCATTTTGGAGACAAGTTTCATGTTGATCTCAAGATGGTTATGAGGTATAAATCTTGTTCTTTTTTTTGAGTTGTTTGTTATTACTTCAAATTATGTTAATGAAAGGTTTAGTTTAGATTATAAATTTAGAGTCCAAATTCAAGATTAGGGTTTATGAAATTGAAGTGGGGTTTTGTGTTGGAGTTGAATGGTGATCAATTGTGCATGGTTATGTGATGTATTTTGTATCTTAGGGCATGCAAAATGTAATCTTGTTGCTTAGTGCTAATTGTAACATTAAAATATCCAATTTAGCTTTATTTAAGCAAACTAGTTTTTAGCTTTTGGTTCCAAATGGGTGATTTAAAATCTAATTAAGGTTTTGATGACTTTATTAACATTATAAAATGTAGTTTAATGCTTTAAATCATGCAAATCCAAACTAGTTTGTTGTATGTGCATTTTGCTATAAAATGGTCGAAATTGGTTAAATTTGCAAACTAGTTTTTATAAATATTGTGTTAAATCGAGAATTAAAATATGGTTAGGGTTTTTTTTATCATATTATTAACTTTATTAAGTGTAGTTTAACACTTTAGTTCATGGAAATCCAACCTAAATTGTAGTTTGTGCATTTTTGCTATGAAATTGTAAAAAGGGTATTTTGTAAACTAGAATATTAGGGTTTTTGGAATTTAATGAGATTAAATTCCGGAAATGGTTTTTATGACTTATGTAAGATATTTAATAAATATATTGGCCGCTACATTCATTTAAATATCGTGTTTTGTACAAAAACGGCGAATTGTGCTTGCTAGATTTTCGGAAAAATGACTTTTTGAGTGAAATTGGCGTTTTTGTGAGTTTCAACCTAGTTTATATTAAAATTAGTGTTCGTGGATGTGCAAATGAGTGTGATTGGATTTTCCTCGATGGTTTGACGTTTGTACATCGACATCGAGGGTTGGTTTGACTATTCTTGCATGCGTAGGCGATGGATTTGGACCTATGCGTGATACGCGTGCCGATTTGGTTTTCTTATGCCGTTTCGATTTCGAATTTAGTTTTAATGTGATATGGTGCGTTATGATATGTAGGTACCCCCATGTGGACTTCGAGACGACAAGCAAGCGCGTGGCGACGTCGGCACCGGCGAGCAAGGTTCAGGTGAGTAGATTTATATCTACGGGGAGAAGTCGGGTGGATGGCGTATAGCACCCCCGCAGTCCGTGGTGGTGTATACGGATGCGTATATACACCAACATTTATTGTATGTTATTTAGGATTAATAACGTTGCTTAGGATGGATATTGGCGTGTTGGATTACCTTAGTGTTGTGAACCCTAGGGTAGTGTTGCACACACATACACACATACATACTTGCATACATTCCTATTGATATGTGCTTATGGGATTCTTTATAGTTATGTGTTCACATGGGTATGGGACTATGTGTTCACATACGGATTGAGGTTGATACTTGGGATTGAGCTGAGTCGATGAGATTCGATTTGAGGCCGTGAGATCGGTGATATAGCAGGGTTCGTATCTTAGATACGACATGACGTTGTAGCGGGTCCTTGACGTAGTGTTTCACACACGTCCATGCATACGTAGGCGGTATTAGTATGGTACTAGACGTAGATCAGTACCCCGATCATGATATTTGATAAAGAGGATACCAGGTGAATAGTATGATGAATGTGATATTGACCCGTACCCAGATTGGGATGCCGTACGACGGATTTACGTACGAGCTATATTGATGATTGATCCGCACTCTTGACTTGGGATGCCTGATTATAGATATGGTATCGGATATGATATTATTAAGGCGGGATCACCGACTATACATATACAGGTATGTATATGTATCGACTCAGATGATAGGCGGTTTCCTTACCTGTAGTTCAGCTTGTTAGTTCAGCCGTATAGTTTAGTGTAGTTGTTAGATTAGATTAGACTTCTTACCTATTTATAAAACTAACGAATCGTGGGCATTTTTAAAGACAGCTCAAAGGAATCTACGGATATTTCAAAAACGACGTATCTTTTCATAAAAACACCGTAGCCCCTATTTTCAAAACCCCATGATTCGTGTTATTTCAAAAGGCACCATTCGTAGGACTTATATTAGATTATTGCAGATTAGTTATCGTTGTGTCTAGTTTTCAGCTCCCGCACATTATTGCTGTTCGCTCTGCCTCGCATATTTATTTTGCTGCATATTCCATTATTGATATCATGCTGTTAGGACACCAGCACCATTACCGATGATGCGTATGTACCACGTACACTTACTTGCCGGCTCACACACATTTTCATCGGTAATTGCCCTGTCACGTACACCTTAGAAAATATTATTGCTTGACATAGCCTGTTAGCTAATAGTTTAGACATGACATTAGTGTACTTGCCTTATATGTTAGTTTAGACATTATAGTTATTACCTGCTACCTCATGCATACTGTTATTCATTGTTATGCCGCATTCATGGATTCTCATGCATATATTCACTTTTTACGTGCTATTGAGGTTTTGGATTTGGATTTCCATGAGATTTTCTGGATTTGGGGAAAACCGCAAAACATATACAAACTTCTTCTTTCTCTTTTTAAATAAAAAGCGCGGTTTTTCCCATGATGTATGAGTCGTCCACCATGAGTTTGCTGATAGATTTGGAGACTCGATTCGAGGAGTTGGATGAACCGTTTCGGGTACATGGTGGACCCGGTAAGGTACCCCGGGGCAAGAAGTTCGTGGTGATGACGATGAGCCTGGCAGGGGGAGACTACCTACCGGTGATTTTACCCGACGCGTCGGATATCCGGAGGATACCGTCGTGGTCTTGAGATGGATAGTAGGGGCCGGTCTGGACTGACGGCGCCCTAGATATTGAGATTGAGACATTGAGATTTCGAGATATTGAGGTACTGAGATTTGATGATACAGGCCAGTCCGGATGGCCGGAGCCTGAGGTTTTGAGACATTGAGATTTATGTTTTGTGTCGATGCTAGACACTGTTGATGCTGATTTCATTTATGATACCTCATTTTTAAAATACAAAGGAAATCTCACTAATTTATGAAAACAGTTTCTTCATTTACATGTATTCTGTTTTCATGCATTCATACCTCATTCATATGATATATTGCTACATGAGGCACTGACACGGGCACATGAGATCACACTCGGGTTAGATATTACCCTAGCCATTGTCATAGGCTGCCTGTTATACATATATTTGAGGATATATTATGATCATTGACCTAGGATTGCGTTATTTATGCGATTTCTGTGCGTAGATATTTTCTATTCACGAGTTGGCAACTCACCCCCGTTGTGCCCCAGTTTCTTGCAGGTTTGCCGTACCGGTTTCCTTACGGCTTTGCGGGCATAGTTTCATTCGGGTGATTTGCTTGTAGGTGGGTTTACTTGTATCATACCCTCATTATTTACCTTGTATATTATATTTCAGTTGTATCTAGAAGTTCCATCAACCAAACTTGTATTTTTTTGAGATAGAGACTAGTAATGTTATTCTTTCGACCATAGAGTAGCATGTTATATTTCTTGAGTTTCTTGCTGGTTGAGTTCCATTTCTGTTGTGATCCTCGCCTTTAGGCGTTGTATATTATGTTGCATACAGGTTGATTTGATATGGTTCTTCCTATTCTCTACTACTTCTCTTGGTTTGGATTTCTGGGTTTCGGCTTACTTAGCATACGTACGCCTTGAGACGTTCGTAGTCTAAGTGCCGGTCATGTTCCGTACTTTCGGGTTGTGACAAAGTTGGTATCAGAGCGTTAGGTTTTACCTTCGGAGCGTAGGATGACCCTTGGTTGATGGAATAGGTGACTAAAGTAGAGTGACGTACCGTTGGTATGTTCCGCGGCATATTTACGACACGCCACTCCACTTATGAAGCCTTAGGATGTACATTTCCTTGTTCAGTATTATATTCCTTCCTGATCTAGCCTCGTCGGTACCAGTTTGGTTTTGCTGCTACGGTTACCGGCAGGGAGAGCTACGGCTAGAGTTGCGGTCAGCACAAGCTCGTCACGAACGAGGACTGACCAGGGCATGATTCCGGCGACACCCGATTATAGAGAGGTGTCTTTTGACTGTGTTTCCGCGCCACGAGCGTTTGGCGGACCGCCTTTATGAGATTACTCGGATATGCTGATCGACATTAGAGGATTGAGCTAATGATAGAGGCCAACCAGATTTTGATGACCGTTGACGTATTGCTTATTCATGATGATCGAGGCACTGTTCTGCGTGCAGGTGAGCGAGCTAGTTATTGCTGCGATCGACGAGATATTGCCCCAGATGATGGCGTTAGTGCAGAACGAGTTGTACTAAGAGATGATAGAAGGTCGCTAGTCATCGAGGATGAATGACTAGTTCTTGTGGATCGTTCGCCTACCCCGATGCGAGGTCATCAGATAGATTGATTCCAGCTGGAGACGATTTCACGCGGAGACGTTGAGAGTCGACAGAGGCGATCGAATGTCAGCAACCTATTATTCCAAGTTTTAAGTAGTCGGAAAGACATGCAGGCAATTCTATGGTCCCTCTAGAAGAATGAAACCCTAACTCGACTTAATGACCGTGTGAAAGCCTTTGAACCTTCGGGTTTGCGGCAGTTCTACGGTGCCATTAGTGAGGCTTGGGTTTGCCCTTCTACGGCTGGACCACCGATGCTGTGGTATGTACTCGATACTATTAAACTGTGCCCAAGAGGTTGAGCTCTTGGGGGGATTATAAGGTTTTGACGACTCGATCGGATGACTCGACTTAATTCGGATGCTAGGTGGTGAGATGCATTCTTGGGAGACTCCAGATACGAGGATAGTCGTTGGAGCTCGGTCCATCCAGCCGCGACGAGACGAGTCCAAAGCAGACGACATTAGAGAAAAGTGATGTAAGAGGTTCGTACCAGATCTAGATGAGATGAAGTTCCACTCCGCCGACATCAGAGATGCGATGCGCATGCCGAGGCAGAGTACTGGATATACCTTCCAAAAGAAGTCGCGATGGGTATGCAGCCGTTACAGAGCAAGATGCAGATATAGGAAAGGACAATGACTTCCGGACAGTTGGCAGAGACAAGACATGGAAGAGACCGTGAGCAGGATTCCTTTCAGGACACTGCTGCAATGATACTTGCACCCAGGATCAGATGTATCACATACATTCAGAGACCCAGAGGCTGACGCCAGTAATATGCTGTCTTACGAGTGGTCGCGATGATTGACCAAGAGATGACCAGAGAAGTGCCAGAACGGAATCGTCCCCATTATCACACCTGACAGGACCGATGAGCCGATGGACCAAAAGATTGGTAATTCACAGTGAAGACCTTGACCCAGGAGTGATCATGGTTACGCACGCCAGCAGGACAGAGTTCATGATCATCGACGAGACGTCCCACTAGTGACCGCGACAGTTGGCCGAGATTCTTAGAGAATGCAATTGAGTGGTACTATTCCGCCATTATTGATTCCGATGTTCTGGGTGATTTATTCGTATGATTTGATTTTTGATGATTGAGGATTTACGATCTTTGCACAGTGTTACACTTGATATCGTTTTCGTTCTTTAGTTTCACATGTTTGTGATTTTACGGTTTTAGACATTTGAGTTGATTTTGTGCATATGCACGCACACGATTTGGTTCCTGCACTCTGTATAGTTTATATATGCTTGCAGTGCAGTGATATGCCTTTTGTGCACTTAGATGCACTGGACTTCGATTTCGATTGTGATACTCGATATTTGTTTTGTGCACCTTGTGCACCTGATTGATTTTGCGCACGTTCGGTGCTTGATATTGGATTTCATGATTTCGTGCACGCTGGATGCACCTGATATGGATTTTCGCGCATGTTGGGCGCATGTTTTGAAATGCGATTTTGGTGCACACCCGATGCACTTAGATGTTGTTTCTATGCGCATGTATGGCACATTCAAGGATTTTGATTTCCGTGCACACCAGACGCACGTAGTATCCATGTGCATATTTTGGGATTGATTTCTTATAGAGTAGTACGTTTTTATGATATTGCTATGTGTTTTCGTACTGAGCAGGACTAGTCAGAGGACAGTACCTGAATATATTTGGCATGCATTGATAGTTATTGAAGGGATTTCCAAAAAGCGAGCTATAGCCTCAGTATTTACCTACGTGTCTGATATGACACGACATGTTTAAAACAAGGAGACCCTTCTAAATTGTTTCCAAAACGGCGGAACGTACATTTCAAACAAAGGTATATATGTATATAGTTATTTTCTAATGATAGACGTCCGCCACTGTGCATTGTTATACGCGTTGCACAGCGACTTAAAGAGATTTGGCATGCATTTCCTTCAGATACTTACAGATATAGATTCGATATTTACATTTATAGTTTCGAGTTATATCATATTGGTTTTGATTTGGGTTTGGCATTGATGTCTTCTCCATGACTCCGATGATTGCGGGATGCTTGACGGAGTTTTGATTTGAGTTATATGCTCATTTTTCAAGCGCATACGCTACGCAACGATTTGTTTTATGTATTTACAATTTCGGAGCCCCGACTACTTGATGGTTTTCTTAGATGTTTTAGTATTTGGGGGATTTTTAATTTAAATTCGGGGACCGAATTTCTTTAAGGGGGGAAGACTGTAGCGTTTTGAAAATCGTTTCGGTGAAATTTCGAAAAAATCGGTAAAATAAAGGGGTTTTCTGTAAAAAGTCAAAATACAAATATCTTATTATAAAAATTAAATATACATATTCTAGCTATGTAATTTCTATTATTTGGTATTTGTTGAGCCGCTGGTGAAATTTCAAATTTTCTGGAAAAAAATATTATTTTATTATTATTTTAAGCCGTCACTAATACATTTAATTAGGGAAAATTACAAATTGGAATGAGTTGAAACAAATTTTGTGCATCATAAAACATTAAATAAAAATTTATCATATAGTTTTTGGAACGAAATCATTTGCCAAAACGGTTTAGAAATTATTGAAGAAAAAAGGCTTTTTTTAGCGTAAATGGATGTTTGGGGTATTGTATTTATCATTTTTTCATCACCCCACACCCGTGCCCACACCCACACACCCCCACTTACCCCTCCCCTTAGATAAATTCAGCAGCCCCCATTTTTTTCCCACTTGAATTTCAAAGGAAAAGAAATGAAAGAAAAGATTAGAAAATAGATAAAGTAGTTAGACTTTGACCTTACCTTGACCTTGACTTTCCTCCCTTGCATTTTCCTCACCTCCCTCTCTCTCCCCTCACCCATTTCTGGCCGAAATTCTCAGCCCCAAATCAGCTGCCCCTCCCTCCCTCTTCTCCTCTCATTTTTCATCAAAAAATTAACCTATTTCCATCAAAAATCAAAGCTAAAATGCAAATCCAAGCCCTACCCATTTTTCCTTAGCCTATCTAGCATGGATCTTGGTGAAAAGTTTGCATTTTGGAGACAAGTTTCATGTTGATCTCAAGATGGTTATGAGGTATAAATCTTGTTCTTTTTTTTGAGTTGTTTGTTATTACTTCAAATTATGTTAATGAAAGGTTTAGTTTAGATTATAAATTTAGAGTCCAAATTCAAGATTAGGGTTTATGAAATTGAAGTGGGGTTTTGTGTTGGATTTGAATGGTGATCAATTGTGCATGGTTATGTGATGTATTTTGTATCTTAGGGCATGCAAAATGTAATCTTGTTGCTTAGTGCTAATTGTAACATTAAAATATCCAATTTAGCTTTATTTAAGCAAACTAGTTTTTAGCTTTTGGTTCCAAATGGGTGATTTAAAATCTAATTAAGGTTTTGATGACTTTATTAACATTATAAAATGTAGTTTAATGCTTTAAATCATGCAAATCCAAACTAGTTTGTTGTATGTGCATTTTGCTATAAAATGGTCGAAATTGGTTAAATTTGCAAATTAGTTTTTGTAAATATTGTGTTAAATCGAGAATTAAAATATGGTTAGGGTTTTTTTATCTTATTATTAACTTTATTAAGTGTAGTTTAACACTTTAGTTCATGGAAATCCAACCTAAATTGTAGTTTGTGCATTTTTGCTATGAAATTGTAAAAAGGGTATTTTGTAAACTAGAATATTAGGGTTTTTGGAATTTAATGAGATTAAATTCCGGAAATGGTTTTTATGACTTATGTAAGATATTTAATAAATATATTGGCCGCTACATTCATTTAAATATCGTGTTTTGTACAAAAACGGCGAATTGTGCTTGCTAGATTTTCGGAAAAATGACTTTTTGAGTGAAATTGGCGTTTTTGTGAGTTTCAACCTAGTTTATATTAAAATTAGTGTTCGTGGATGTGCAAATGAGTGTGATTGGATTTTCCTCGATGGTTTGACGTTTGTACATCGACATCGAGGGTTGGTTTGACTATTCTTGCATGCGTAGGCGATGGGTTTGGACCTATGCGTGATACGCGTGCCGATTTGGTTTTCTTATGCCGTTTCGATTTCGAATTTAGTTTTAATGCGATATGGTGCGTTATGATATGTAGGTACCCCCATGTGGACTTCGAGACGACAAGCAAGCGCGTGGCGACGTCGGCACCGGCGAGCGAGGTTCAGGTGAGTAGATTTATATCTACGGGGAGAAGTCGGGTGGATGGCGTATAGCACCTCCGCAGTCCGTGGTGGTGTATACGAATGCGTATACACACCAAAATTTATTGTATGTTATTTGGGATTAATAACGTTGCTTAGGATGGATATTGGCGTGTTGGATTACCTTAGTGTTGTGAACCCTAGGGTAGTGTTGCACACACATACACACATACATACTTGCATACATTCCTATTGATATGTGCTCATGGGATTCTTTATAGTTATGTGTTCACATGGGTATGGGACTATGTGTTCACATACGGATTGAGGTTGATACTTGGGATTGAGCTGAGTCGATGAGATTCGATTTGAGGCCGTGAGATCGGTGATATAGCATGGTTCGTATCTTAGATACGACATGACGTTGTAGCGGGTCCTTGACATAGTGTTTCACACACGTCCATGCATACGTAGGCGGTATTAGTATGGTACTAGACGTAGATCAGTACCCCGATCATGATATTTGATAAAGAGGATACCAGGTGAATAGTATGATGAATGTGATATTGACCCGTACCCAGATTGGGATGCCGTACGACGGATTTACGTACGAGCTATATTGATGATTGATCCGCACTCTTGACTTGGGATGCCTGATTATAGATATGGTATCGGATATGATATTATTGAGGCGGGATCACCGACTATACATATACAGGTATGTATATGTATCGACTCAGATGAGAGGCGGTTTCCTTACCTGTAGTTCAGCTTGTTAGTTCAGCCGTATAGTTTAGTGTAGTTGTTAGATTAGATTAGACTTCTTACCTATTTATAAAACTAACGAATCGTGGGCATTTTTAAAGACAGCTCAAAGGAATCTACGGATATTTCAAAGACGACGTATCTTTTCATAAAAACACCGTAGCCCCTATTTTCAAAACCCCATGATTCGTGTTATTTCAAAAGGCACCATTCGTAGGACTTATATTAGATTATTGCAGATTAGTTATCATTGTGTCTAGTTTTCAGCTCCCGCACATTATTGCTGTTCGCTCTGCCTCGCATATTTATTTTGCTGCATATTCCATTATTGATATCATGCTGTTAGGACACCAGCACCATTACCGATGATGCGTATGTACCACGTACACTTACTTGCCGACTCACACACATCTTCATCGGTAATTTCCCTGTCACGTACACCTTAGAAAATATTATTGCTTGACATAGCCTGTTAGCTAATAGTTTAGACATGACATTAGTGTAATTGCCTTATATGTTAGTTTAGACATTATAGTTATTACCTGCTACCTCATGCATACTGTTATTCATTGTTATGCCGCATTCATGGATTCTCATGCATATATTCACTTTTTACGTGCTATTGAGGTTTTGGATTTGGATTTCCATGAGATTTTCTGGATTTGGGGAAAACCGCAAAACATATACAAACTTCTTCTTTCTCTTTTTAAATAAAAAGCGCGGTTTTTCCCATGATGTATGAGTCGTCCACCATGAGTTTGCTGATAGATTTGGAGACCCGATTCGAGAAGTTGGATGAACCGTTTCGGGTACATGGTGGACCCGGTAAGGTACCCCGGGGCAAGAAGTTCGTGGTGATGACGATGAGCCTGGCAGGGGGAGACTACCTACCGGTGATTTTACCCGACACGTCGGATATCCGGAGGATACCGTCGTGGTCTTGAGATGGATGGTAGGGGCCGGTCTGGACTGACGGCGTCCTAGATATTGAGATTGAGACATTGAGATTTTGAGATATTGAGGTACTGAGATTTGATGATACAGGCCAGTCCGGATGGCCGGAGCCTGAGGTTTTGAGACATTGAGATTTATGTTTTGTGTCGATGCTAGACACTGTTGATGCTGATTTCATTTATGATACCTCATTTTTAAAATACAAAGGAAATCTCACTAATTTATGAAAACAGTTTCTTCATTTACATGTATTCTGTTTTCATGCATTCATACCTCATTCATATGATATATTGCTACCTGAGGCACTGACACGGGCACATGAGATCACACTCGGGTTAGATATTACCCTAACCATTGTCATAGGCTGCCTGTTATACATATATTTGAGGATATATTATGATCATTGACCTAGGATTGCGTTATTTATGCGATTTCTGTGCGTAGATATTTTCTATTCACGAGTTGGCAACTCACCCTCGTTGTGCCCCAGTTTCTTGCAGGTTTGCCGTACCGGTTTCCTTACGGCTTTGCGGGCATAGTTTCATTCGGGTGATTTGCTAGTAGGTGGGTTTACTTGTATCATACCCTCATTATTTACCTTGTATATTATATTTCAGTTGTATCTAGAAGTTCCATCAACCAAACTTGTATTTTTTTGAGATAGAGACCAGTAATGTTATTCTTTCGACCATAGAGTAGCATGTTATATTTCTTGAGTTTCTTGCTGGTTGAGTTCCATTTCTGTTGTGATCCTCGCCTTTAGGCGTTGTATATTTTGTTGCATACAGGTTGATTTGATATGGTTCTTCCTATTCTCTACTACTTCTCTTGGTTTGGATTTCTGGGTTTCGGCTTACTTAGCATACGTACGCCTTGAGACGTTCGTAGTCTAAGTGCCGGTCATGTTCCGTACTTTCGGATTGTGACAGGCGGTGGCCGGTTTCACAAGCCACTGGTGTCAGTTGGATCACCTAAGATGTATACAGGTGCTCATTGGGTTATGAGTACACCGGACTGGACTCGCCGGGAACATGCTAGTTGGTATTATACATATCGTCAGATAGCAGTTCCTTGGTGACATGTGTACAGGTTAGTTTATCGACCTGAGGTCGTCATTTGTCTCGTGTGAGTTCCCACTGTGCTTTGATTTATAACCTACCACGCTCAAAGGAGTTGTGCAAACAGGTATATTTTGGGTACAGTCCCGAGCCACAATGGAGGCAAGTGAGCGGATCTTCGGGGATTCGTCTCTCCCAGTATTGGGGGTAAGATCGCGCTGTGTTTAGGAGAGCCATTACACGAAATCCCTGGCCAGGGTAATCGAGATATACTGGTAGGTATACCAGCAGAATCTCAGGATGTTCTGGGCTGCTCTCTGACACGACTTATACAGCTGTTGGGGGTCTGACGTTTACCGACCCCCTAGGCCTAATATGCGATACTCATAGACGAACGTTCCAGACTGTACAGATATTTTCACTGTCAGGCTCAGTAGGGTTTATAGATGAGTTCGCTCGTCAGTTTCCCTTCCAATCAATACATAGGCAAAACGTTACGTACAGCCAGTACCTCTGACGTGCTAGTGGTTATACCCAGTGCCAGTGTACTGATGAGTCATTAGAGTCCCCCACCGACACTTTCCCAAGTTCGGGCGAAACGTTGTAGATGCCGTATGGTATTATGGCAAGGTTCGAAAAAAGCACGTGCGTTTTCGCACGTGTTATTTTTCGGGCAGATAATACTGGTAGGCTTTGGTTTAAGCCGGATCCCAGTATTATACTGTGTAGATATAATATCTTTGTCTCAGTTGCATTTGTATTCGGTCGTAATACAAATGCGGGTATGTTTATACCGATACGGGGTTATCCTGAAATTCGTTTCGGGATCATTTTTGAAAGTTGCTAGTTTCCAGTTTTCTGTCAGCCGTATTTAACATTCGGTTAAATACGGATTTTTCTTTTCGTCTTCAGAGTGAGTCATGCTTCTAGAAGGTTCTAGAAGTGATGACAAGGCTTGTGACTCGCTTGTGTCATTAATGGTTCATTAATGATGCAAGGTGACTAGGTTTAATGTGATTGGTTTGCATTTATGTTTTGTTAGTGATTCATGCTTTGTTGTTAGGTTGTGATAAGCATGAATGGCTTATTGTCACCACTTTGCTCCTACACTTACCTCCCTCCTTTGATATATATGGCCGGCCACTTCTTTGTGGGTGAGAGAGATTTGATTCATTCATTTTTGGCCAAAGATTTCATATAGTTTAGTGTATGGAAATTTCCTAGTTCAATTTCCATTCACCCGATTCCAAATGGCAACTTCTTTTAACCGTACGTCCATAATCTTGGACGTAACGAGACAAAGTATTCTACTCATTTTCTACTTCATCTTGGTCGTCTCTTTTAGCAAACTTGACGATCGAGTTGCCTCGGTTCAGAGGCGGGAGCCCGTTTAAAGATCCGTCGACGTGGTGCCACCTGGACGACGAGACCGGAGATCGAGCAAGTTCGGATCAGTTGCAACATAGCGTGGGATGATGGTTGAAGACCGAAGGACTCGGATCATTCGGTATAACAATTCTACCCTCTTTACAATTTGTTAGTTTAGCTTTAATGGACGATCTGGGATAAAGTACGCGATAGCGCCAGTCGTAAAAGTTTTGTTCTGCATATTGGCGTCTGTTAAACGGCCGGGGCGCTGCCGGGGACTTACAGTGGTATCAGAGCCTCACCATTAACTTGTGCTAACACGTTTAAAAGATCTATCGAACGGATTTCGCGAAATCATAATTTTCTGTACATGATGTTTCTGTCGATTTTTAAGCTGTTCTAAAATTCATTTTGAGCATTTCAGAAAATCATGCAGGGTTTTTGAAGAATACTGGTGAAATTTGGGAACGTGATCCCACAAAACGACCGCGGCTCCGCGGCCTAAACCATGGTTTAGCCGCTGATCCGCCGCGATTTTGTGGGAACAGTGCGTCAAATTTTTTCAGTGGGTTTCTCATGGGAAATGGTGGTTTTTGGTATATGTCTTTTGGGCCAAGTTTTGTTACTGTACACCAGATGTATGTGGGGCCCACTTCGGAAAATTTAGTCGATCGAAATTTTAAACTTGTTAGTTTTCAGTACTTTCATTATATCTCCGACCGGGAATGTCATTTGATCGGTAAACCGCATCTGATTGCTATAGTTCTTTTAGACGGGTTTGCGAATGTGTTATTCGCGTTGATGTTCTGTGTTGTGCTGTAATGTTGCGGATTTGTCATGGTGGATAGCGGGGTGCAATGATAGTGTTGTTCAAATTTATTTGTACATTTGATATTGCGGGGCGAGCGTCTAACATGTGGACTGCCTTCACTGCCTGTTGTTTAATATTCTTTTGGGACACGACCAGGTTGCGGTCGATGTATCTGTTGTACTATTTTTATTTTCTGTACTAGGTTTACCCCACGGTGGGGTGCGTGAATAGCCGGGTTCTGGAGGGCAACGGGTCCGTATCTCATGGTTTTGAGAGGCAGAGGGACCTTACTCAAAGATTGGCAGACTATTCGCCGCACTCGTAGGGGGTACAGGTTGACCCAAGGAGGGGTGCTCAATTTACCGGATTCCGTGAAGTGCCGGGTATTCCATTCACTATGTTGTGGGGACTACCTCGCTTCAGGTTTTACCGGGTAACTTGCCGCACCCATAGGGGTCTAAGTTTCATTGCACAGGCTATCCACACGACCAGGGGAACGTCGGGTTTCAGTAGCGGCTCTGTGAAACCCGGGGATCCCAGATTATCTGTATTGTTCTGTGATGCTTATTACTTTTCTGTAATGTTGCATTTTATCACGCCTGGAGCGATTTTTGTATATTAGTATATATACTATTAGATGTTGTATATGTTTTACACCCGCGCTAGTCCAGTCCCCGCTCTGTCGTTAGTTAAGTAACCAAACGAGTGATGACGGGACCCAGTGACGAATGCGGATGGCATATACGTACATTTTATTTTCGTTCTTTTTGGTGTGATTGATTGATGGGACTGCGTTGATTCTTATCAATGCGAGATAAAACAAACCTATATTTGATGTTGTTGGAACAAATTTTAAAATTATTACAAAGACGTTTCCTTTTGTTATGCATAGCGGTATTCAGTGGGAATATCCTGCACCTCATTCCACGAGGAAAGAGCCGAGATCCCTTCACCGGGAGTGACTTCTTTAACAAAAGGTTTTCGCTACTATATATTTTTATAAAGCTATCAGGTTCCTTCAACGAGATCAAGTTCGTTACTTTAAAGGTTTTTCGCTAAAAACCAGCCGTAATCCTCCGTCATTTCTTATGGATGGTCAGTAGTATTCAAGCTATGTTTGTTGGCCTACGTCAAGACATAGTGTTTGGTAGCTGCTGGGTATTCATTTGTTGCATAGATAGATGCATTAGTTTAAGTCAGACGTACACCTTGTTGGCCTACGTCAAGGGCTTGTACGATGACTTAAGTTGATCAGGACAACGACGGGTAGAACTTGACATGTTGCTTATGATTTGTTGGCCTACGTCAAGGTCATAAGAGCATGGGATAAAAAATTACATCGGGAGTTTCAAACATACAAGAAACTTGCCAGACTTGCGCATACCTTCTTGAGTGTGTTAACTTGAGAGGCTTCCATCAAGTTATCATATGATGATAGTTGGATCCCGATTCTCACTGATGAGTTGGTTTACTCTTCGGGTGACCCCGACTAATTCTTCTTTCAGGTTTGGAGGAGAATTTGAGATTACAGTGGGAGGTTTCCTAATTAGATAAAATGATAACCATTCTGATCTAGGTAAGAGTGCACGCAGAGTGTTTTCTTTTCTCTCTCTCTTTGGCAGCGACCTTTGACCGACCCTAGACTATAACTCAGTGATCAAAGTTGACCGAAACTTCTTAAAATATTGGCTTTTGGATTGTCTATAATTGCATAAGTCATTGCAGCTCCTTCTTTTACCCTTTGTATTTCTCAGAACACCCCGTATCACTACGGACATCCACTTCCGTTGGATAGATCCATCGTATGGTTATATACGAACTCGAAGGAATTTCTTCGAGGATGGATCCAGGTTCAG
The DNA here is from genome assembly GCA_030015575.1 of Agapanthus africanus. Lineage (NCBI taxonomy): Eukaryota > Viridiplantae > Streptophyta > Magnoliopsida > Asparagales > Amaryllidaceae > Agapanthus > Agapanthus africanus. The sequence continues at coordinate 108,356,269 of JASDDO010000031.1, forward strand.
GAGAAATAGAATTGGTTTATTCAATTGTCTTTTATTATCATCTTCTCTCAGGTTGCGAGGGCTCCTTGGTTTAGGAGAGTACACCTATTACGCTTATTGGATAGTCTTATTCCAAACCATAGGCAGGTGCCGAAAGGTAGGGAATGAAGAAAACCAATTAGCCTAAGTAGGGTGTGTAGAAAGGTAATATGTAAAGACAAATAAAGGAATTAGAAAGAGGGCAAAGTAAATTGCGACTACTAACATTCACGACCAAAACCACGTATTTCATCGCCACTCCTACTTCACCTTTGATTTCTCCAGAACAACCCGTATCACTACGAACATCCAATTCCATTGGATAAATCCATCGTATGGTTATATACGAACTCGAAGGATATTTTTTCGAGGATGGATTCCGGTTCAGGAGAAATAGGAATAAGGTTTATTCAGTTGTCTTTTATCATCACCTTCTCTCAAGTTGCGAGTACTCCTAGGATTAGGAGGGTACACCTATTATGCTTACTGGATATTCTTCTTCCAAACCATAGGCTGGTGCCGAACGGTAGGGAAGGAAGAAAACCATTTAGCCTAATGATGGTGTACAGAAGGTAACGACTAAAGACAAATAAAGCGAATTGGAAAGATGGCAGGGAAATATACGGTTAAAGTCATGAATTGGATAATGGAAGAGGCATTACTAAGAATACGAGAACACCCATTTCGAAACATTTTCATGTTTCAGTTACACTGTGCATTGTTAATTGAAAACTGATTTCCCGATTAGATACTTACTCCAGGGTATGTATTTACCAGGTATGATTCTCACATCTGTATGGTTTTATAGATGTTGAGTGGGAGCAAGTTATTGGGAATTAGGTGATCATCCTCATTATATCAGAATTCGTTGTAATTGGTGATATTTGAGGAAATCGCCTGGGGACAGTTTTTCAACCTACGATGCACATGTTTTGAGTTATTCAAACTCAGTGGACTTATACAGAGTTGTGTATGTTGTCCAGTATCCGTCAGGACAAAGGGGTTGGTCCTCGTACAATATTCTGTTTACTTGTAACTTCTCTAGTTTTTAGACAAGTGTTTCGTACAAATACAATGTCTAAATTTTGAGAAGTTGTGGGTATAGGAATAAAGTAGAGAACAAAGTGTCACAAGTATCGGGATTCTTCAAAGAAATCGAAGATGTAGATTCTTATGATTGGTATTCAATTGATAGTAATGGTTTTTGAGAAACTTGTTTCTTTTTCAGGTTACTCATAATTGGATGGATTCCTAAGTTGAGTAATACTGATCAGCCTCTCTCTATTAAGTTATTATGCACTGGAGACAGCTGCATAATTTGAATCCGGTTCCAATTAAATAAGTGCCAAATTTTCTATATTGGATATAGAACGATTCATATCTTAACGATATTAAGGTAAGGGGAGTTGTCCAGCTTATGCTTAAAACCAGACACTGGATAACTCAAAGCACATTTCTGTAATGGAAGTTTGTGGGTTGACCCTAGCTTCGACGATGGTTGATTTTCTACCGTCCGGAAGATCAATAGTGATATTGTTCTTGACTCGCCACAGTTTTATTAAAATGGATTTTTTCAGAAAAACAGAAGTGGGAGTATGGTAGAACTGGAAGTGATTCCAGAACCGCAAACGATTACGGAAAGTTTAATAGGACCTATATATTCAATCAGGTTTGACATTCCAATAGCCACTCCGCACATATGGTGGGTAACCTCAGACACCCAAGAGGTACTCCGGTAGCCTTAAGGACGGTGACAGCGAGGTTCTTGTTTACCCAGACTTGACACTACTGTTGTTCCAGACTGTGAGACCCGGCAGGAGATTATGTATAGCGTCGTTCTAAACTAGTTTTAGAAATGTACGTATATATTATTCTGCCAGAGGGTTGTCGTAGTCAGTGGGAGGAGCGGAAGTATAGTGGGAAAGAAGCTTATATCTATTTATAGACTTCAGCAGAAATAGCGGAGAAAGATCATCTATTTTCGATATGACAGTCATGGGTTTGACTTCATCAGAATAGGGGATGGATCGGTTAAGAAGGTAGTAGGGTGTAATGTCATGGTATTTGAATGACATACACAGAGTAGGAAGTAAAATTCCTATACTACGATCGGTTGTACTGTGGTCGTCACACAGTTGTTTTTCCACAAAGGATATGGATATAATATCTGACATTCTGGTTACTAGATCTATAGTTTTAGATCTAGATTTGGGTAGTTTCCCTATATGGGTACTTTGACGGTATTCTAATAGTATTTTGGAATAAATGACTCCTGGCATGGTGGTGAACCTGCAGGTGATGGAGTCACCCTCTCTAAAGGTGTCTTACAGACTAAGGGGGAGAGGGATGTGCATGATTGGCAGATCACTTGCTTAGGCAATTGAGTCAATTGGGAGATGTCAAGTACCACACCAGATATTGTTATTGCACTAGATGTGATAAGTTTATATTAATCCAATCCTGGAGAAACATTAGGAAGCAGTTTTAGAACATAAGTGAATGTTCTTCAGATTTGATGACAGCTGCCTCCTTCGGGAGACAGTTATCATTCCAGGCTTCAAAGGTGACATGGATGACAGAGTGATTGTCAGAGTTATAGTTTTCTCTCTGACGAGAGACAGTATTATGGACAGGTGGTCCAAGAGGATACTGTGGGAGGCATAGTGCGCAACACTGATTAGTTTCAGTGATCGATGCAGTCTAAGAAGTTTGGATTTGGAGTTCATTTATGAACTAGGTCCCACAAGATATCCAGACATATTCTAAGACAGGTATTAATCGATTCGGGAGATGGTTTTCTCCGCGAACTTGAGATTAAGAGAGACATAGAAAGAAACTTCAAGGCGGATCCACTCACTGAGGCTATTTCTCAAATACAATAGTTTTGCAAACGAGCTTTGTGAAACTGATTAGTAGAGGAGTTGGATGCTCGGTATCATACGAGCTATGAGTACACGGCATCACAATAATTAGCCTTAAGTGCAAGTGGGAGATTGTTGGATATAGTGCCCTCTAAGTCAATTATTGGATCGCAGGCACGTGATTGCAATGATTGAGGGAAGACCTATACCGATAAAACAGTCTTACTCGTGATGATAGTATGCTATCTGGTTTGTCTTTATCATCATGATAGAGCCCATGGGATTCTTGTTTGACTACCAGCTGTATGATGGCGATCATATATGTGGGAGCTGGGGTCTATAAGCACATCCTTAAAACTGTCCCTAGTTGTGGGTGTTTCGAGATAGGGTATCGATACTCCAGAGTAGACTAGTGTATACAGTCGAGACCCCGACGAGGGGCGGTGGCCGGTCTTACAAGCCACTGGTGTCAGTTGGATCACCTAAGATGTATACAGGTGCTCATTGGGTTATGAGTACACCGGACTAGACTCGCCGGGAACATGCTAGTTGGTATTATACATATCGTCAGATAGCAGTTCCTTGGTGACATGTGTACAGGTTAGTTCATCGACCTGAGGTCTTCATTTGTCTCGTGTGAGTTCCCACTGTGCTTTGATTTATCCCCTACCACGCTCAAAAGAGTTGTGCAAACAGGTATATTTTGGGTATAGTCCCGAGCCACATTGGAGGCAAGTGAGCGGATCTTCGGGGATTCGTCTCTCCCTGTATTGGGGGTGAGATCGCGCTGTGTTTAAGAGAGCCATTACACGAAATCCCTAGCCAGGGTAATCGAGATATACTGGTAGGTATACCGGCAGAATCTCAGGGTGTTCTGGGATGCTCTCTGACACGACTTATACAGCTGTTGGTGGTCTGACGTTTACCGACCCCCTAGGCCTAATATGCGATACTTATAGACGAACGTTCTGGACTGTACGGATATTGTCACTGTCAGGCTCAGTAGGGTTTATAAATGAGTTCGCTCGTCAGTTTTCCTTCCAATCAATACATAGGCAAAACGTTACGTATAGCCAGTACCTCTGACGTGCTAGTGGTTATACCCAGTGCCAGTGTACTGATGAGTCATTAGAGTCCCCTACCGACACTTTTCCAAGTTCGGACGAAACGTTGTAGATGCCCATGGTATTATGGCAAGGTTCGGAAAAAGCACGTGCGTTTTCGCACGTGTTATTTTTCGGGGAGATAATACTGGTAGGCTTTGGTTTAATCCGGATCCCAGTATTATACTGTTTAGATATAATATCTTTGTCTCAGTTGCATTTGTATTCGGTCGTAATACAAATGCGGATATGTTTATACCGATACGGGGTTATCCTGAAATTCGTTTCGGGATGATTCTTGAAAGTTGCCAGTTTCCAGTTTTCTATCAGCCGTATTTAACATTCGGTTAAATACGGATTTTTCTTTTCGTCTTCAGAGTGAGTCATGCTTCTAGAAGGTTCTAGAAGTGATGACAAGGCTTGTGACTCGCTTGTGTCATTAATGGTTCATTAATGATGCAAGGTGACTAGGTTTAATGTGATTGGTTTGCATTTATGTTTTGTTAGTGATTCATGCTTTGTTGTTAGGTTGTGATAAGCATGAATGGCTTATTGTCACCACTTTGCTCCTACACTTACCTCCCTCCTTTGATATATATGGCCGGCCACTTCTTTGTGGGTGAGAGAGATTTGATTCATTCATTTTTGGCCAAAGATTTCATATAGTTTAGTGTATGGAAATTTCCTAGTTCAATTTCCATTCACCCGATTCCAAATGGCAACTTCTTTTAACCGTTCGTCCATAATCTTGGACGTAACGAGACAAAGTATTCTACTCATTTTCTACTTCATCTTGGTCGTCTCTTTTAGCAAACTTGACGATCGAGTTGCCTCGGTTCAGAGGCGGGAGCCCGTTTAAAGATCCGTCGACGTGGTGCCACCTGGACGACGAGACCGGAGATCGAGCAAGTTCGGATCAGTTGCAACATAGCGTGGGATGATGGTTGAAGACCGAAGGACTCGGATCATTCGGTATAATAATTCTACCCTCTTTACAATTTGTTGGTTTAGCTTTAATGGACGATCCGGGATAAAGTACGCGATAGCGCCAGTCGTAAAAGTTATGTTCCGCATATTGGCGTCTGTTAGACGGCCGGGGCGCTGCCGCGGACTTACACCACGTCCAAGAGGGCATGCAAAATGGTGGTTTTTGGGTACAGTCCCGAATCACATGGAGGCAATGAGCGATAGGAGGGGTTCCGTCTCTCCCGGTATAGGGAGTTGATGTTGCGCTGTGCACGATTGGCTATAACAGGAAGTCCTTGGCCAAGGCTGCTTTAGGGATTTACTGGTAAGTGTTACCAGTAGTTTCTCGACCCGTTATGAGCCTCATATCGAAACGACTTATCGAGTTATTGGGGTCTGACGTTTACCATCCCTAGACGAGATATGCGACATATCAGACGAACAGACCGAACTGTATGGTAAGTGTTACTGGTTGGATTCACAGGAGTGTGAGCGGGCTTGCTCGTTGATCTTCTAATCGCTCAATACCCGGGTGGCCGTTACGTTTAGCAGACCGCTTGCGGCTTGTGGTTGTTTGATATGATCATCACCTACTGCCGGCGTATTGACGAGTCTTTAGAGTCCTACACAGAGATTTCCTGGCTCAAGCGAAACGAAATAGGAGCGCATATGATATATGTGCGGGACCGAGAATAATACCAGTATGTGATACTGTATTCTATTCTCGCGATTTGTATCATCAGTCGGTTATATGTGATATAGCCGGGTTACCGAATCAAGTGTTGATTCGATATATTGATACACTTGATATTAGTCGGTTATATGCAGTATGACCGGATCATTAAATCAAGTGTTGATTTAATGATTTAATGTATAATTATATATTTGATATATTACTTTTCATTAACTAGTATTTGTTCACTTAAGATTGATTTTCTCACTTGAAGTGCACAAGTTGTATATGTGATATATTTTTGTGCACTAGTTTGTATCATGTTTGATGATACATGCAAACTTGGGTGTGTGTATGGATTATACCATGTTTAGGTTAAAGGTTTAGTTTTTTATTTAATTTATTTGATTTATGTAAAATAAAATGGTGGCTTACTTTGTCTTTGCTTGAAGCTTCATGAAGCTTTCAAGCATCTTTGACAAAGTCCACCATTTTGTTTTACATAAGATTTTCCTTAACCTAACCTTTAACTTAAACTTGAGTTTAGTCTCTACAAAGGTTAATCTCACCCATGGTTGCAAGATGATAACTTCACTTGATTATTCTTTTCACACAATTTTTTTTCCATTCTTTTCTTCTTCTTCTTCATGAAGAAAAGAAAACCTTGCTAGAAAATTCCAAGTGTTGAAATCAAGTGAGAAATCCAAATCCAAAGTGAACCCACTTACTATTTCTTCATCCTCTACCACTTTCCATGTAGTAGAGTGTGTTATCTTCACAAGTTTCATGACCAAGTGAAGATGGAGCTTGAGTTAGAGTTGCCTCGACGTAGATCATCTTCGGCATCGAAGTCAACGACCTAGCCCGCTCATTTCTCCGACGAAACCAACGCTAGAGTCCGGGATCCGGTTGATCGCAGCGGAGGGACGTCATCACGGAGCTAAAGAAGTGGAGGACCGGATCTACAAAGGTTGTAGTCACTTTCACTTGTAGTTAAGTTGTTAACTTGCATGTTCTTTCGCCTTACCTCTAGTAATCGATCTAGTTTAGGCTTTCTCGGCACCGCAAAATTTGAATTTGGCATGGTTGATGCCTTGTGGAACCTCTTGAGTGTGCCTATGAACCCTACAGTGGTATCAGAGCCTAGCTAGAGCTTTAGGCGAAGTGTAGACGAAGTTAGAGATCCGATCGGACCCCGAAACCCCGATCAAAACACTTCTCTGTAGATTTTTTCAAACTGTGGATTTTTGTGAATTAAAAATGCTCAGAAAATTAAGCAGGAAAACATAAGAATTACTGTGAAGTACGGACCCCTAACTCAAAAATTTGACCGCGGAACCTTGGCCAAACCAAGGGTTTGGCGGCGGTTCCACGGCCCAAATTTTGAATTAGTCCCTCAAACTTCACATATTTATTCTTAGGTCCTTTCTTGTCATTTTTTTCTGGGAAATTTTTAATTCCACTCAAGTGTTGAGTTTTCTAGGGTTTTATTGGGGACTCGTTAATTCGATCGGATAATTTAACTTCGTTTATGTTTTTCCGGATATTTTTGAAACTGTTAAAAAGTTCGACCGGATATAAATACCCATTTTTTCCCCTGCCGGGAAATTTCTAAGTGTTGGATTTTTCCGTAGTTTAAGAACGTTCTAAGTAGTGCAAGTAACGCGATGGACCCTCTAGAAGACAACAAACCTTAACTCGATTATGTGACCGTCTTGAACTGTCATTTGAATCTTAGGGTTTAGGGCAGTACGGCGTGCCACATGTGAGGCGTTGGCTTGACCCTTCTACGGCTTGACCGTTGGTACTGTGGCATGAAGTGGATGTTTTTAAACTTATTTCATGTGTTGAGATTTTCGGGAAAACTTGGGTGTTTGATTATTCGATCGGAAAGTTTAACATTGTCTATTTATCTGGAATGTGATACAATATTTGGAATCCACAAGTAGTTATGAGATAACTGAGTGAATGTTATAAATCTAGCACTTTAGTCTCACTTGATCGGTTGCCACGGAATTTTGATGCGATCAAAAGTCCGTCGCAATCACGTAGCGTACGCGGATACTCGCCGGGTAAACTTAATAGACAGCCATGCCCCATAGCCCCGACCAAGTGACTGTAGGAGAACCCCGTCGCCAAAAGCATCCGTTCGGGTGCTCGCGGCAACGGTGTTCCGCCTTAGTGCACTTCGTCGACGGCATCCCGGGGTGCGGCCGTCTACTAAAGTTTGCGACGAGCATTCGATCAGTTTATCGGGAATCTTATTGAATTGCCCGATTAGATATTGAAAAGTGTTTTCGATATAGAGACTAAAATACGGAGTTTATAATTGTTAGGCATGCGATATCTAAGGAGGTTGCAGATTCCAACTGTTGTAGTTTTATACTTTCTTTTCTGTGACCGTAAGTGTAATATATGATATCGCCGGTTTCGTTGCTATATGTCAACGACAATTGGGATGCGCATATTTACTTGCGTTGATGACATATGATGTTCTGTGTTGCTGGATATGTTATATTGGATCGTCGCGTTATGAATAGCCGGGGGTTTTATGTGAGATGAGAGTTTTTATTTTCATTCATGCAAAATTTATTGTATGTAATATTCTTTTATTGGTGCACTTCCGGGTTGAGGTTGATGTCACCATTTGTATATTATTTACTTTTCCGCACTAGGATAGACCCAAGGAGGAGAGCACAAGTAACCGGGTTCTAGAGTCCAGTGGGAGACCAACTCGAAGAGTCGAGTCCGGGTCTCCTAACTCTAGAATTGGTAGGGTTGCTTGCCGCTCTCGTAGGGGTCTAGGGGTGTGGGTTTGGCTATTCATCGCGACCGTGGAATCCGTGTTTTTTACAGGCTCGTATTGAAAACACGGACGTCCTAGTATATCCAATGTTTCATATGTTTCTTCTGCTGCGGTATCTATGATGTGATCATTTGATATGTGATGATAGATACTGTATATGATATATATTATATATTATATAGACGTTACTTATGTTTTACACCCGCGCTAGCCCTGCCCCGCTCTGCCGTTAGTTACCTAACCTAACGGTGCATGAGGGGACATCGAGGCGAATGCGGATGACATAAGTGTACGTCGTATTTATCTGTGTTGTTTAGGTGATTTGAATGATGGGACTTCATTAATATGATTAATGAAAGAAAAGAAACCTAAAAGATATTGTGGAATCGAATTTTCAAAAATAGGTAGCTACAGTTCTTGCTTTGCATCGCAATGTCCTTGTAGAACATCCTGCACCTTATTCGATAAGGAAAGGGCCGAGATCCCTTCACCGGGAGTGACCCCTTTAGCAATAACTAGCAGATGCTACAACCCTCGGTTTGTCTTTTGATTGCTCCTATAGTTCTAACTTTGCACAGCGGTATATATGATATATCCAGCACCTTATTCGATGAGGAAAGGGCCGACGATCCCTTCACCGGGAGTGACCCTTTAGCAAAACTAGAAAAGCCTCAAAAACACTCCATTTCAAAATCATTTGATTCTACAACGATATCAAGTTCATTACGCAATAGGTTTTCAGAAAAACCTGTCGTAGCCCTCCGTCATTTCAGATAAGTCCGGCTTAGTAGTCGTGCTGCGTTTGTTGACCTTGTCAAGACGCAGTGTGCGGTAGCTGACCAGTATTTATCTGCTTATGCATATGATGCAGATTGTTTTAGGGTAGTCGTACGGCCTTGTTGACCTTGTCAAGGGTCGTGCGGGTGGGTTTGATTCAATCAAGAAATGACGGGTTGAACTTAACTTGCGGTCTATGGTTTGTTGACCTTGTCAAGGTCATAGATCGTTCGGGGCAAAAATTATCGGGAATTTCAAGTGTTGAAATTTGCAATGAGATTGCATACCTTCTATGAGATAGTTGGATCCCGATACCCACTGCGAGTAATTGTTACTCCTGGGAGAGTTTTACACATTACAATTAGACGATCAAGTAGGTGTCTATAAAGGTGTCAACGGGGTTACGCCTCTGGGAAAACGAGGTTTACTTTAATTAGGTCCGTACGAAAGCACGGGGAACCTCCCTCAAAGTACCGACACTGGCCTGGCTGAAAGATTGGCGAACTTGTAGCGTGTAATTAATCCTGGCTAGTCTTTCCTTTTAGGATTTGAAGGAAGATTTGATAAAAACAGTGGGAGCCATCCTGATTAGATAAAATAATAACCAATCTGATCTTGCAAGAGCGCACGCAGAGTGTTTTCTTCTCTCTCTCTCCAGGTAGCGACCATGTCACGCCTTAATCAAGATAATAAAACGGATATATTGACCGAACCCGCTTGTTATACTGAGCTGGGGAACATTGGTCCCGCTCCAACTTATAATTGTTATAAGACAGAGCAGGAAATTGGGGAATACCAGATTTCCCGTGCCGCCCAAACGAAGAAAGTGCATGTTGATGCATCATCTTCGGGTGTGTTCGTTACACAGAACTGTTTCTCAGTATTCTCTGCGTCCTGGGTATCTGATACCGGATCAGGATCCCACATATGTATTATATTACATGGGCTACAGAAAGATAGTGAACTGAGAACGGGTGATAAGTTTCATGAGGCAGAAAACGGTGCAAGTGTTGCAGCCAAGTCTGTTGGTCACTGTCACCCTATATTACCAGAATACATTGATTCTGAACAAATGTTATTAGATACCGAACCTGATATACAAAATCATATCAGTCTCTTTATTTAGATAAAGAAGGATATAATTTTGTATTGTTGGATAATGTTTTGAACATTTCCTAAATCAAGAGTTGATCGGTTCAATCACGTTATCTAAAAGCATTAACGTTCTAAATCAAACTACAGTTCTTAGAATACAGAATACACACAAGAGGAAGAGTTCAGAAATGAACGAATCCTTCTTGAGGCATTATAGACTAGGTCATATCAATGCGACCCGACTAGCTAAGTTACATTAAGATGCATTTTTAAATCAGTTTGAATTTACATCTTATGAAACTTGCCAGTCATGTCACAAAGATAAGATGACCATAGCTCTGTTTAATGGAAACAGAGAAAGAGTTAGTGAACTCTTGGGATGATACATGATGATGTATGAAGGTCCCCTGTCTACAAATGCCAAGACCGGTTCTTTGTACTTCATTAAATTCTCTGATGATCTCTCGAGATTCAGACATATGTTCCTGTTGAAACACAAGTCCGAAACTTTTGAGATATTCACAGAATATAATTAAGAAGTAGAGAACCAACAACGGGTATAAGTATTATGTTCTTTGATAAGATCAAGGAGGAGAATACTTGAGCACGGGATTCCTGGACTATTCTAAGAATGAGATTCTCTCTCAGCATTACTCCTCCGTATACACCACAGCACCTCGGTGTATCGGGGCGGAGCAATCACACCCTATTAGATATGGTGTGCTCTATGATGAGTACTACTGAGTTTCCTATTTCCTTTTAGGAAGTTATGCACTTAAGAAGTTGCATACCTATTGAATAGGGTTCCGATCAAATCAATTGCCTACCACTTCATATATGATATGGAAAGGGAAGAGCCCATATCTTAAGTTTGTTAAGATTTGGGGTTGTCCAGCCTATGTCTAAAAGCATAATCCGGACAAGCTCGAAGCAAAGTCAGTTCTATGGAAATTTGTTGGATATCCCAAGCATTCGCAAGGGAATATCTTCTACCTAACCGAGGAACAAAAATGTTTTGTTTCTCAGCATGCCACCTTTGTGAAAGGGAATTTCTTGTGAAGAAATTATTGGTCATGAGGTGGAACTGGAAACAGTTCCAGCTATACAAACTGCAGCTGATGATTTGGTAGAACCAAAGGATTCAATAGCCACCAACAAACCTCAGCCTCTCCGCCGATCTAGCAAGGTTCCTTACCCACCTAAGAGATACTTTGGTTTCTCTATGATAGTGAGAGCGGGGATTGCATCATGAGATGATTACCCAACTAGTTTCGAGCTGGCCATCAGGAGTGGGACTCTATAAGAATGGCTGGATGCTTAGCGATCTGAGATGGAATCCTTATACACCAACAAAGTATGGACTTTGGTTGCTTTATCTGAAGGGTTAAATCCCCATCAGGAGCAAGTATATCTTGAGAAGATTACTTGGTGTACATGGAAAAGTTAAGACTTTCAAAGCAAGACTTGTTAAAGGTTTGCATCATTGACCAGGTATGGATTATAATGAAACATTTTCTAAGTAACTATGCTTAAGTCCATCCAGATCCTACTTACCACGGCTACATACCATGACTACGATATCTGGCGGTTGGGTGTCATGACTGCTTTTCTAAATAATGATTTAGAAGACAGAGTCTATAAGTACACAGTCAGAGGGCTTCGTAGACAGTGGGAGCAGCGGAAACTTGTGCAAGATGTTTTATGTGATAAAGAAGGCATCGCGGAGTTGGAACATCTATTTTAATGAGTTAGTCAAAGAGTTTGACATCATCAAAATGGTAGATGAACCTTGTATATACAAAAAGGTAGTAGGGAGTATGGTGGTGATCCTCGTATAGTACGTGGATGACATACTCTTGATAGGGAAGTACTTTCCTATGCTACGCTCGGTCAATCTCCGCTTATCACAAGGATTCTCCATATAGGATCATAATGATACCTCCTGAATCCTGGATTTTGGATCTATGAGATAGATCTAATTGGATATTAGGATACTCACTAGTTGTAGTGAGATGGTATCAATTGATCCTGGGGAGAATCACTGGAAAGGTTCCAGGGTGATAAGGATGACTGAATGTCAGTCACAGGCATTGTCTTTACCCTCAGTAAACGGACGGTATGTTGGAAGAGTTCCAAGCTAGATACCGGGGCATACTAGAAGATAAAGGCTGGATACATCGCTACCAAAGATGCTACCAAAGAGGAAGTCTGGGAATATATATTAGTTCATGAAATGAACTTTGTTCCTTCCATTGTGTGACAATGGAGTTGTGGCTTATGCCAAGGAACGCCCGTCCCATCAGTGATCCAGACATATTCTTAGGCAGTATCACCTGATCGTGGAGATGGTTGATCTCCAGGGGATCGAGGTTAGGAGAGTAGACTCAGAGGAAAACACGGCGGATCCACTCACAAAGGCCTTTTACCAGAGAGAGACTTTTATGGGATGGTTGAGTATGAGATACTACAACCACTGCTATCAGATGGCCCTAGAGCAAGTGGGAGATTGTTAGTTATATGTATGCCCTAGAGGCCATTACTATACATAGGATGTATATTGTAGTGGATGCTTGGACATATATAGGGATGACTTTCTTGCTCGATATGATAGTATGCTATCTGGTTACTCTTTACCTTAACATGCACACTGATTGTCTCTCTGTTACATGTTGGTAAAGCCCTTAGGATGTGTACTTGACTACCTGGACTATGATGCGGATCATACTGGTGGAGACATGGTAGTCCATAAGTACATCCTTCAAGGTCCCTAGTCGTGGGTGTATCGAGACGGGGCATCGATATACCAGAGTAGACTAGCGTGTAGCTTCTCGACCCATATAGATGGGCGATGGATGATCCCATATCCATTGGTGTTTGACATCAGATATGATATACGGGTGCTCAGTGGAGACTGGGTACACTGGACGGACTCGCCGAGAACTCCCAGCTGGTATTATACCTTACGTCAGATGGCAGTTCTCTGGTGACACTGGTGCAGGTTAGTCTGTAAACCCGAGATCGTCATAGAGTCTTGTGTGATTCCCACTGTGCTTTGATTTTCACCTTACCACGTCCAAGAGGGCGTGCAAAACGGTGGTATTTGGGTACAGTCCCGAATCACATCGAGGCAATGAGCGATAGGAGGGGTTCTGTCTCTCCCGGTATAGGGAGTTGATGTTGCGCTGTGCTCGATTGGCTATAACAGGAAGTCCTTGGCCAAGGCTGCTTTAGGGATTTACTGGTAAGTGTTACCAGTAGTTTCTCGACCCGTTATGAGCCTCATATCGAAACGACTTATCGAGTTATTGGGGTCTGACGTTTACCACCCCTAGACGAGATATGCGACATATTAGACGAACAGACCGGACTGTACGGTAAGTGTTACTGGTTGGATTCACAGGAGTGTGAGCGGGCTTGCTCGTTGATCTTCTGATCGCTCAAAACCCGGGTGGCCGTTACGTTTAGCAGACCGCTTGCGGCTTATGGGTGTTTGATATGATCATCACCTACTGCCGGCGTATTGACGAGTCTTTAGAGTCCTACACAGAGGTTTCCTGGCTCAAGCGAAACGAAATAGGAGCGTATATGAGATATGTGCGGGACCGAGAATAATACCAGTATGTGATACTGTATTCTATTCTCGCGATTTGTATCATCAGTCGGTTATATGTGATATAGCCGTGTTACCGAATCCAGTGTTGATTCGATATATTGATACACTTGATATTAGTCGGTTATATGCAGAATGACCGGATCATTAAATCAAGTGGTGATTTAATGATTTAATGTATAATTATATATTTGATATATTACTTTACATTAACTAGTATTTGTTCACTTAAGATTGATTTTCTCACTTGAAGTGCACAAGTTGTATTTGTGATATATTTTTGTGCACTAGTTTGTGTCATGTTTGATGATACGTGCAAACTTGGGTGTGTGTATGGATTATACCTTGTTTAGGTTAAAGGTTTAGTTTTTTATTTAATTTATTTGATTTATGTAAAATAAAATGGTAGCTTACTTTGTCTTTGCTTGAAGCTTCATGAAGCTTTCAAGCATCTTTGACAAAGTCCACCATTTTGTTTTACATAAGATTTTCCTTAACCTAACCTTTAACTTAAACTTGAGTTTAGTCTCTACAAAGGTTAATCTCACCCATGATTGCAAGATGATAACTTCACTTGATTATTCTTTTCACACAATTTTTTTTTTCATTCTTTTCTTCTTCTTCTTCATGAAGAAAAGAAAACCTTGCTAGAAAATTCCAAGTGTTGAAATCAAGTGAGAAATCCAAATCCAAAGTGAACCCACTTCCTATTTCTTCATCCTCTACCACTTGCCATGTAGTAGAGTGTGTTATCTTCACAAGTTTCATGACCAAGTGAAGATGGAGCTTGAGTTAGAGTTGCCTCGACGTAGATCATCTTCGGCATCGAAGTCAACGACCTAGCCCGCTCATTTCTCCGACGAAACCAACGCCAGAGTCCGGGATCCGGTTGATCGCAGCGGAGGGACGTCATCACGGAGCTAAAGAAGTGGAGGACCGGATCTACAAAGGTTGTAGTCACTTTCACTTGTAGTTAAGTTGTTAACTTGCATGTTCTTTCGCCTTACCTCTAGTAATCGATCTAGTTTAGGGTTTCTCGGCACCGGAAAATTTGAATTTGGCATGGTTGATGCCTTGTGGAACCTCTTGAGTGTGTCTAGGAACCCTACAGTGGATACCTGTTTCTCACAGTTACGCGATTCAGCCGTCGGTAGTCGATGCACAGTCTCATACTACCGTCCTTCTTCTTTACAAATAAGACAGGAGCTCCCTACAGTGATACACTGGGATGAACAAGCCCTCTATCTAACAACTCTTGCAACTGGCTTTTGAGTTCCTTCAACTCCGTCGGTGCCATTCGATAGGGTGGTATAGAAATAGGCCCCGCACCCGGAATCAAATCGATGCAAAATTCAATATCCCGATCGGGTGGCAATCCTGGTAACTCAGCAGGAAACACCTCAGGAAATTCTCGTGCGATCGGAACCTGGTCCAGTGGAATCTCAGCGACCCCTAAGTCCTGAACAAAAGCCAAGAACCCATGACAACCCTTCTTCAAGAGTCGCCCCGCATAAAGAGCAGAAATCATGTTGGCAGGAGTTAATTTACAATCCCCCTGCACTACAAACACCGGTTCTCCTGGAAAACAAAATCTAACCGCCTTTCCCCGATAATCTACATAAGCATGACAGGCGGCCAACCAATCCATGCCAAGGAGTATATCAAAATCTAACATATCCAGGAGAATTAGATCAACCAGCAAATCTCTATCACCAATACGCACAGAACACGATCTGAATACGTGCCGAGCTATAAAAGAATCTCCCACTAGGGTAATCACTACTAATGGTAACTCTAACAATGACGACTCTTTCCCCAAAGAAAGTGCAAATCGTGAATATACATAAGAATGTGTAGAACCGGGATCAAATAAAATATGTGCCTCTAACGAGCATACTGTAAGAGTACCTGTCACGACTGCATTTGATGCCCGGGCATCCTGTAGAGTCAGTGTAAATACTCGTGCCTGGCCCCTGCCTGCATCCTGTCGTCCTCTACCTCTATCTCCTCGACCTCTCTGCGAACGTCCCGCAAAGCTTCGACCTCGTGTTGCAACTGCCTGGTGTGTAGCGCTAACTGGGGGAGGAAGTAAAGCCATCGGCGTGAAGGTGGAAGGGGTAAAGCAGCATGCGGAACAACGGTCCCTCCCTGAGATCTACAATCCCGCGCAAAGTGTCCGGGAAATCCACAACGAAAACATGTAGATGGAGGTTTCTGATCATCGGGATAAGAACTGAACATCTGGCCCTGGGTCCAACCTCGTCCGACACTGCGACCTGGAGTATATCTGCCTCTACCTCTGCCAAACTGTCTAGTCATCGGCCCGATCGGTCTACTCCTCTTTGGCTCTGGAACAACTACTGACTCGCTCAAATGCTCCTCCACTCGTATCGCTGCATCCATGGCCTGCGCATACGTATCAAAATGCTGGGAGCCTATAGCCAGATACAACTGCGTGTCCAGACTCCTTAGGAACCTCTTCACCCTAAGCTCCTCAGTAGGTACTAAGTATGGGGCATAGCGCGACAGCTGGGTGAATCGTAAGTCATAATCTGCCACCGACATACTTCCCGATTTCCGCAACGCTTCAAAACTGCTAGCTCTAGCGTCCCTCACACTCTGGGGAAGAAATCAGGAAAGAAAGACCGTGGAAAACTCGGTCCACGACATTGGAGGAAGGCTCGTTGCTCGCCCTCTCTCTATCGACTCACACCACTCTTGTGCAAGTCCCTCCAAACGAAAACTAGTCAGCTCAACTGACCTCGCATCAGAACATCGCAATGATCTGCCAATCCTCGCCATCCTATCAAGAAAGGACTGAGGATCTTCCGCCACATCGGTCCATGCAAATACCGGAGGTCTCAATCTCATAAACTCTGCAAGAGATACTTCTATCACCCTCGTATCTACCAGTTCCACCGTCTGTGTAGGTTGTACCTTGGACTCTGCTACTGTCGGTGCCGGATCCTGTCTTAGTACTCGAGTGGCCTCAGCTAACTGTCCTTCCACCCGCTGCAATCCCAGCATGCCCTCCTCAATCCTAGTCATGCGATCTGGAGGAGGATCAACATGCTCATGCACCGCCGGAACGTCCGGTGTACCAGTCGTTGTCACAGGCGGACTCACCCAAGCTGCATCTCTGGCTGCGGCACGCCTAGCCCGAGTAGCCATAGCAACTGGAATAAGAAACGAGAGTTGATAAGGCGTAGGAATAGGAACAATCAATAACGGAGAATCAACGATAGAATAGATCAAGATATACATCCTAAGGTTAGTTAGGCCGAATACGATAACGTAAATATTCCGCGGAACATACGTACGGTACGGCATTCATCCTAATCCACCTACTCCATCAAACCAAAGGTCATCCTAACTCACGGAATCACATCAACCTATTGAAATCCTTTACTCAATTCCGTAAGGTTACTCCTAGGCTCTGATACCAACTTTGTCACGACCCAAGTTTGGATGCGACCGGCACCTAGATTGTATCATATCTAAAGATATGCACACAGTCCAAGTAAGCCGAAAACCAAGATCAAAATCCTTTTTGCGGAATTTTTTATATAGAAAATTTAGTTTTTAAGTAAAAATCACATGTTATGAAGTTTAAAATATTAAACAAGTATGAGATGTTAAGTTTGGTTGTATCCCTAGTTGGGATCAACAATATCAACAGCGGAAAATAAAATCTCAGTATATAGGACATCAACACGAATCTCAGACATAAAGAAAAGAAACCACAATTTATAGAACTAACGATCTCAACTGTCAATAATATACATATCAACTCTCACTCTAAGCCATATACAGGTCTGATGGAGATTTTTCTAGATACAAAATACAATAACAAAAAAGAAGGTTACTACATATGTAACCTACCTATCAAAAGATGTAATAACGCTGCAAAAAGTAGATCTGCGCCGCTGCTAACCGTCCACTCTACCCCTGCAAGGAACTGTGGCACAACGGGGGTGAGTTGCCAACTCAGTGAATATAACTAACATATAACGGTTAATTATGTAAATATGACGATCACACTAACTGAAATGTGAACAAGTATAATGTATGATTATATGTGAAAATCATGAATCTATAATACGAATCTCATAGTCCAAACTGAAATCTCATCATGTATTCCCAATAAAATTCAATTCCCCGTGTCCATCATCGACACAAAACTTCCATTTCTCACAGGCATCATTCCTCGAATGATCCTGAAATCAACAATACCGGTTGTTATCATCTAGATATACGTCGTATTTTACCACTCTATCCGGTATCGAGTAACCTCGCTAGGCTCTCCCGCCTCAATGCGGCTATCCTGCCCCTCGGTCTCGACCGGGTCCACCATGTATCCAATTGTATATCTCCCCCACTCAGTATGGATAACGTAAAATCCGCGACCGTATATCTCCCCCACTCGGCCCGGAATAAAATCAAATCATAAAACATCTCATGGTGGACATGACACATTAATCATGAAAAATCACTGGATTTATGTAATAGTATTCAAAAACTCTAAACCATAAATCTTCAATAATACGTTTATCTCTTATATCAACATGAAATACTAAAACATGATATAAATGATGCAAGTTACTACTATTTATCGGTGTGTATGATAAGATATGAATCATTTTAATAAGAATTTTGCTAATTGTAAAAGTGACACGGTAATATCGACGGGGTGTATGTAACATATAAGATGTGCACGTGGCATGACTCGTCGATAATTGTGTAGTGTTCTAGCAACTAAGCAAGGTATGTCTGAATTATGAATACATATTGTTAATTTATCATATAAATTAATTCATTTATTTAAATAAAACTACGGGCGTAAAATGCCATCTTTACAAAATTCCCCGGTAGATGTTTAATCTACTCACCGGAAAACGTCGAATCTATTCAGGAATTGCCAATCCTTTCCCTTTCCTCGCTGCCTTCGCAAATCCCGTATTCGAATCTAATATCACAATTGAATTTATATAAGTAAACGGCTACTCCGACATGACGGAAATGAAAAACACCCGTTCCCACGTACTAGTTATATTGTATGCGACTATATTGAGCTATTAAACACTTAACCTTATTGGATTTTAACCCTAACCTGCATCGCTACAGATTTTAAATCGCGATGCGTTTTAATCATGTCGTATTTGGTGTTTTAAGATATCCTTTCCGATATACGCTTTTAGATTCTATCTACAGTGAAACTAATTTATTTAAACAACACCAAAATAGCCAAAATTATACACTGAAACCTACCCAACAAGACAAACCCACCTAGCTTCCTATATAGCCGGCGACGCCGGAATTTCCCTATTGGCCGCCAGCCAAAAACCGGCCCCCTAGGTTCGTGGTCCTATGGTTTTCTCTAGGTGTTTCATACACCTTTTTAACACTGTTTTGTTAAGTTAATTATCTTCCAAACAATAGCAGATTTCTACAGAGCTTATAATTAACTAAAATACGATATTATGTAACTTTGTTCAATTTAAATTAACTAAGCTACAGAACTTAAATTTCCTACTTTGCTTAAGAATTTTACCCTCCAAATAGTTGTTGGAATAACCCCTCCAAGATGCTAAGCCCCTTGTCCTAGCTTGAGCGTGATGAAAACTAGAACTTAGCTTCTTCCTTCTTCTTCTTCCTCTTGTTCTTTCTTTTTCTCTTTATTTTAGTTTTGTTTTCAGAAAATTTCAGGATTCTTAATTAACTATGATCTGAACAAGGTTTATATATGGCGAAAGGAATGGATAAGGTGAAGAAGGAGGTGTCAAGGGTTGAAGGGTGCTCCTTTCATGCAAGGAGGAGGTGTGAGATGAGTGTGTGCATGCAAGCAAGAGGTGTGCTTGCATTATCCTTAATTTTGTTTTAATTTGAAAATAAATTCTGAACTAAAATGATTTCTATTCCACTTTCATTATACCCTTAACAATTTCCCATTTGCATAAAATCCTAAACTTTACTTAGAAACCCTTCACAACCTAGCTTATTATAAAACACACATTTTATTAAAATGAAGCTAAATTTGTCATTAAAACCCTTATAACTTATTTATGTTGCATACTAAAATTTTAATTTTAATTATTTTACATACAACTTATGAAAATTGACTTATTGGTTTTTAACAACTTTGTGATTTACCATATTATTCTTAAATTAATTAATTTTTATTTATTTCTAAATTTTCAAAATGCTACAGAAACACGGACGTACTTGGGGGGTTTTGCTTTTGAAAGTGACTGCCGGCTCAGACCTACTTTAGAGTTTCGGGGCCATTCTGTCTTTAGTTAGCTGTGGCTCAACACTTTGGAGGTTCACGAAGTATCGAGAACCTTCATATCAGACTTCATGCACACCGAACGGCTGGTTGTCTCTGTCAATGCGTCTTTCTTCGCCATTTTTAGTATACTCCATGCATTGATGGAGAGTTGACGGGACGATGCCGTAATCGTGTAGCCACGGCCGTCCCAAAAGAATTTTATAAGACGTGTCAGCGTCGATCATGTATATCTTAGCTTCGGTTTGCAGATCCCCAAACTTGATTGACAGAGCTATAGAGCCCAGAACTTGCTGACAGTTTTGATTGAAGCCTTGAACGACAATCCTTTCCCTTGAGAAGTGTCGGATGTCCATTGACAAACTCTTCAGAGTCCGCAAGTTCATAAGGTTCATTGAGGATCCGGATCAATTAATATGCGATTAATCCGATCTCCGTCGTTGTACCCTATTACGTAAAGCGGCCGGTTATGCTCAGCTGTTCCCAGTAGCAGGTATTCGTCCTTAAACATGACCGCGGCGGTATGCAGGGTGTACCGGGCTTCTTTCATATTAATTTCCGCAAAGCGATCCTGGTACCACTCGGGGTTTTGTAGAGCATGAATGAGAATATCTCTGAGATCTTTGGACAGTACCAGAGCATCATAGATGCTTAAGAGAACCGGAAGCTTTCGGAGATGAGCGAAGAAATTATAGTCCACTGGGGAAGGACTCGAATCTTCATGAGCAAGTTCTCTGCCATCTTCTTCATTAGCGACTTGTTTTTCCTTCCCATTTAGGGCGTTGCCCTGATTTGGCGATAGAGCCCAGCCGCTTCTAAGCTGGATTTGGTTAGCCTTTGTAGCGAGCTCATCGTCCTCTTCGGAAAAATAAAGCTCCTCCTCAGAGTCGCTACCCAGATGGATGACATAGCATGTCACTATAGGGATCTCTTCATTGGAGTCTTCTTCTAGCTTCTTCGGAATCTCAGCTGCTTCTATAGGGAATAACTCTTTCAATTGAATTAGAGTTCTTTCTTTTTGTTCATAGTTTTTGAGTGAATCGATATATTTTTGAATGGTAGATCTCTCTGCAGACTCCTTTTCACGTCAAGTTGCACTTTTCTTCTTCTTGAGCTTTTTAGATTTTGAGCCTGATTGAGCCGAATTGGCAGCTGGAATGGTGGGCTTTTTCTGCCCTTCCCATTCTGTTCTGGGATCTTTTCGAAGTAACTTTAGCATCTTCTTCGTCTTATTGGATATGTGTGTACTCCACAGAGGCTGCGGTGAGTCAGTTTCATTTCTCAAGGCAGCGGGTTCAGCTGTCTGCTCCCAGATGGCTTCAGCTTCTGTCTGTATAAAGTTGGTGGTTGCAACTTGATTGTTCACCAACACACTCTTGGACAGCTCGATCTCTCCAATCTTGTACTGCTTCTCGACCCAGTCTTTGAAGATATAGCAATCCTCGATCGCATGGCTCACTACTCTGTGGTACGGACAATACAGGGGATTGTCAGTCATTTTTGTTTTGTGGGATCTTTTCGACTCCGGCAATTGTAGACCGTTGTTCAAGGCATCTTTGAATATCTTGTGGACTTTGTCCCTTCTGAAGGAGTAAACCTTGTTCTTTTTCTCCTCTAGGAAAGACCCTTCTCCTCCCAGCAACGGCTTTCGAGACCGGTTGGTTTTGGAATCGCCTGCCTTTCGCTTGTCTTCATTGTCGGACGCATTGAAGACATTGGTACTGCTGGAATTCCCGCTTCTACGGTTGTCGTCCCTCTTACTTTTCCAAGTCTTTTCTCTCGGAGAGTCTGGGATAGACTCTTGCTTCGAGCGTTCCAGCATTTGGACTTTCTTGGTTAGCTCTTGAAGCGTGTTGAGGCCTGCTGTACACAAGAATGGGACCATCCAATTACTGAGATTCCCAATGAGGAGGCTGACGGAATGGTCCTGCTCTAGCGGTGGTTCGCACTTGATGGTGAGGTTGCGCCATCGGGCGATAAAGTCTGTGTTGCTTTCGTTTTTCCCTGGCTTGGTTCTCATGAGGTCAACAATATAGATTTTGTCACTAACACTCATGAATCTTTGCCGAAACAGAGACTCTATTTGGGCGAAAGTAGTGACGGACCCGTCTTTTATACTTGCGTACCAGTCGAAAGAGACACCAGTTAGGCTATTGACAAACTGAAGAAAAAGGAGTGCATCATTTCCCCCTGTATTTTCGCATGATGCTTTAAAGTGGGCGACATGCTGATTTGCGTTTCCTGTCCCGTCAAATTTTCCGAACTTAGGAATGACGTAGCCACTCGGGAACTCGATCAGATCGTACTATGCGGGATATGGCTTCACACTACTGCCAATTTCTTTCTGAGCTTCGACTTCGGCCACCAATGTTTTAACCTTGCTGGTGACCAAATCCATTATCCGATCTTGTTTTAGCGGGATAGTGCTATCTGGGGCCAAGGCGTCTCCAGAAGCGGAATGTGGCCGGCATTCGTGCGGCTCGACCAATCTTGGACCCAGAGGGACAAGCATCGGCTGCTTTGGGTTGTCATCACCCGGCTCATGAGTAGAGACTTGTGCTTGATTGGGAGGCGCTCGAGCAATTTAAGCCATAGGCTGCATCACAACATTCATTAGGTCGTCAATTTTCGAATAGAGCTTGGCCATCTCTTTATCTAAGCTGTTTTCGAAGCTCTTGAAGCATCTCTTGCTCCGTGGTCCTGGGGCGGAAAGTCGGCTCTTCCTCGCTGTCTGAGCTTGACTCCAAATGGACTGAGGGGTATTTCTGCCTATCGGCCTCATCGAGAATATTTTCATTATCCAGCGGAGGCGGCTGATCTTGTGAAGCGGCAACTACATTCAAGCCAGATTGGGCTTGGGATGTGGTGGCCCCATCCTTGCTTTTGTTGTTGATCTTGTCGCTGGGACGCGTGCCCGCCATATAGACAGTATGGATAACATATCTGGCCGTCCTTTCATTATTGCTAGCTGATTTTGTGGACCACCGTCTTGGCCCTTCTGTTTTGGTAACGGACAAATTATTAAAGATGGTTGACCTGACCGACTTCTTAAGTAGTACTGGCGCTTCTTTTATGTATTTGCCCTGCTGATTTCGCGCAACACAGAGCGCATGATAGACTCTTAAAGTGACAGTGTCATGCTTTCTCCGTTAGTGCTGGCACACGTCTCTTTGTAGCATCGTTCGGACTACTGTCTCCTTGATTCTAGCGGTCATGGCGTTTTTCTGAACCCATTTTAGGGGTTCGAAAGAATTGCTGACTTTTACAGCTGACTCAGCCATCGTTGCGGGGTGACCCTGCTCTTGTAACCTCACAAGATTCCACTTGGCCAAAGTCCTGGACCTTTTGTTGGATCGATACCTGAGCGGCTTCTTTCTCAACCTTTCTATTTTGAGCACTTGGCAGGTTTCGGCCCTTCAGGATGACGTCATAGACCGACTGACAGAGAGTCCAGAGAATATGCCTGCTCGCTCGATCGTCAAGGGCAACGTATGAGATTGCTGGAGCTGCTTTGTGTCCCTATTGGTGTTGACATCCTTGCCCCCAGTTGGAACAGTGGAGAGCCGTTCGAATACAGATTTGCATTTGGGGTGGGATGCATTATCGACCACAACGTTCGGCCTCCTACACCTTGAGGTCGATTTGGCCGCTTGGTTTGCCGTGACCTCCGCCAGATGAGCGCCTCCGACAGGGTAGATGATGACGGAACCAAATTGATGGGGTGGTTCCTCCAATTGCTGGCTGAGACTTGCAAGAAGAACCACGCGGGCATAGATCTTGACCACGTACTGGATCGGTGTTCATTCCAGAATATTGCATTTAATACTTTCCATTCTTCTGCTCGTTAGTTTATAGGCAGGTACTTTTGATCCGTGTTTGCTACATATTTACAGGTTACAGGTTCCTAGTCCAAAATGACGCAAATCATACAAAATCTCCACAGTTATGCCAAAATCCAGAACATCTGCCACAAATAGATAAAAGCCGGGTTCTGGTCATCCGTATCCGTCTAGTGCCGCTTACCAGTTCAAGAGACAGGAAAAATAACTGTAGTCATTCGTGTCTCGGACAAGCACAGAGCACGAGAGGGGAAGCACAAGATTCAATGGGTGCGCGGAGCTCGAGGAAGATAAAGGTCAAATGAATTAAAAGTGTAGTCATTTTTTACTATTGCAAATCTGAAGAAACTTTGGAAGTATTTTGCAATTTAGGACATGTATAACAATAGAAGAAAGCAAAGTCGAGAAGCCCTAGGAAACTCACCTCATGAATCCCTTAAAGCGTCGTGGAACCGCGGGCAATACGGACATTATGCGGCGGTTCCGCGGCCGAGCTGGCTCGGCGTCTGAAGATATTTTGGGGGTAGTTTTGTAACTTCGTATGGGCTCAGAATTTGGCCCTAGGGTTTCAGCTCTCTGCCTATAAATAGCCCAGTTTTGTGCCCAAAGAGGATGCTTATTCTTTGTTAGAATTAGTGTAGTTTAGTTTGTATCTTCTTCTTCTTCTTCATTTATTCTTCATGAAAGTGAAGTGAGAGCTCTTGAGTGGAAAATCAATGAAGATGAGGGTTATTTTTCTTATCTTGTATTGTTATTTCCATGCATTGTATTTTAATTTCTTAGTGTAACTTTATTAATTATTGTTAAGTAGTTGTTGTTTTTCTTTTCTTGTTTTCTTTTTCCTTCTCTTTTTATCCGTATTTTCAAGCCATGATACTCGACGGAGTCCCTTGCTAAGGTGAGGTCCCAAGTAGTTATCTTGCTACTATTTTGTAAAACCGTATTTTTCCTTTCTTTCTTTTCTTGTTTTCTTGTTTTCTTTTCCTTTTAAATGTGTGAATAATTTCCATACTTGTTAGGGGCTAAGGAAGGTTAGTATGAGAGACGGAAAAATCCCTTATGTTTCTCTTCGCCAAACATCATAAAACGAACCTAGACCAAACAAACGTAACCCCCTTACTTAGGCGCGCTATACGTGACATATAGCCACGACCGAAGTCGAGAAGTCCTTTAAGCACACTACAACGCGACATGTAGTTGTGACTTAATTGGATACATGGTTGCGGGTGTTTGGCCTAGGGTTGGAAATAAGCGTATTTAGCGGACGGACAAGGGGCACTAGGAATGGATTTAGCGTTGGAAAGCTTGCTTAAACTCGCAAATCCCATTCCTATGTCCTCCTAATCCCCGCTACTTTCGATTATCCCAACATCGTTTTAAGAATGGCAAAAGACAAGTACAAGACTAATCCTAACTCTACTAACCAACCTTAACCCTAACAAGCTTACTTGAATATGCATACAAACACTTGGGATAAAATTGAACCCATATATACATTCTTTCATTGACTCGTCTAAAACACAAACGGACATACTACCATCTACCTGTGGATCGACCCGTGCTCAACAGGCTAGTTGCAAAGCGACACTGTCTTGATTGCGGTAAGTAGAACAAATAGGACAAGGCGGAACACATCGTTTCTGCAGATCAATCAAATGGCGCCGTTGCCGGGGAGACGGTAACGTATTTCCTTCTTGTTATTCGGGTTAATAATTTTTTTTTTGTATATATAGAAAATAATAAAAACCATTTTTTTTGTTATTTTTGATATTTTTTGTGTGCAAGTGTGCAGGCTATCTGGAGCAAGTACAATAATCGAATTAAGAAAAAGAGGTTTTTATTCTAGTGTACGGAACAAGGGGAGTGCAGGGCCCAAAGTTCAAGCCCAAACTCATCATTTTGACTGCGTAATCGCGGTCAACGGTAGGGTTCCGCGGCGGTTCCGCGGTCCTATTGTGGCTTCAGAGCCCAATTTTTTTTACACCCCTTCTCTTTACTCTAAGCCCTTTTGTGAACTCCACTGAACTGTATTTTCTACAGGTTTCTTTGCACAGATTGCGCCGCCGCCAAATAATTTTCGTTGTTTTAGATTTTGTTTGTTTATACGCATTGCATATAATAATATGGACATTAAGGGGCTTGAACACCAATTAAGATTGGGTGGAGATTTCATCACCCTTCCTAAGACCCCACAAATCACAAAAAGCATACGCATCACCTTGAGTTAATAAAAAATATGTAGACCAAACCTATAAGGACTTGTCGCGCTCATTTAGGACAGGTGAAGGTTGCGGGGAATCGGTCGTTTATCTAAACTTGACTTTGTGGTGCCTAGGATAGACAAGTGAGGAGGTAATTTTAAAAGGCCCGTCTTACGGTGATTCGTGAGCGGAACCCTCCTTACCTCATTTATGCTTACCTGGCCACAATTGGCAGTGAAGAGGCAATTCGAGGGTTATCCTGCAACTTGTCGCTTGGAAGTCTAGGAGCGGTCTAGTTGGAATTTGAAGTCCCTAGCTCTAGGTGATTGTTTGTGCATGTTGAGATTGTACTTGTGCTTATGTATAGTTTAGTCCCATAATTCCATATTCTTTCTAAAACCTGAACAAACAATTTCGAAAAATACAAAAACAAAAAAATATATATAAAAATTCAAATATATATATATATATATAAATTCAATCACTTCCCACCGTCCCAACCTTTTCACAACATGGGTACCCCAAAACGACCAACTCTTGCTGAACTTTGGTACCAACAACCAGACATTTCTTCCTACGGTTCTTGCTTTGGCCGAACTTCGAACGATCCATCCATGCCCAAAATTTCTTTGAAAGATCGGATAGACGCGTCTAGGACAAACAATTAGACTCCGCAATCCACTTCGTATCAACCGTTTCACCTTCCCCCACCTTCTTACGTTGATACCCCTTTTGAGAGTCATGTTCCGATTCCAAGACCCATGTCCATTGTCGACAGAATCGAACAATCTCGTAGCCGATCTTTCACTCCTTTCACCACTTCCAATTCTTTTGATCAACAATTCCAATTACCTTCATATCAGAATGTTGATCCTAATCTTGTCCAACCATTTGATTCCTATCAGTCCTACCCGATTTTTACACCTTCCCTAGACATTGCTTCTGAACAGCCATTTGGGAGTTTCACGTATCCAAACAACTTTGAATCTTTTACTGAAACCCTCTCACAACCCATGTCTAGTCTTGAATAGTCGTTGGAAGAATTTCGGGTAGCGTCGTGCAAACAGATGATGGATTTGAATGCGTTCATAGCCGCCTTCATACAACCTAACGAACCGGAAGCTAGTTTCCAACTAACTCCGAATTTTCCAATGTATGATGAAGTGATTGGACAGTTTGAGAATTTGTGTAGTGAGAGTGAGCAGTACACCCTTCCAGATCAAACCTACCGATGAAAATTGAATTTCACAACTCCAGTTTCGAAAGTCTATCGAGTGTCCCACAGGAATCACCAATTGAAGATAGAATGTTTGATGAGTTGTGCTACATTGTAGTGTTTGTTTTACCGGATTGTGAAAGGACTATCACAACCCGAAATGGCAAGTGACTGGCACTTGAATCATATGAAGTCTATAGGACCCCATCTAATTCAAGTAAGCCAAAAATTCCAGAAATAAAAACCATATTAAAGAAAAAGTGAAGAAAACTTATCTTGAAAGCAAGTGGTTTAATAAAATAAGCCGAAGTATTGCGTTTTAAAATCTTAAGTCTTTTCTGAAAATTTCAGCAGAGTTTCCTTTGTAAATACTGGCCCAAAAAGGGGTACAACATGAGTAATATGAATAAAGGCATCCCCAAGCAGGAGCTAGCTCTTCGTCAATTGACGGTCACAACCACGCAAGCAAAATAATATAAAACGCCAAGGGCGAGGATCAAAACTCAAAAGGAAATTCAAAACATCAAGAAAACCCATAATAGTACAACGCGCGACTCTAAGGTCGAAAGAATAAACAACTGGTTTTCTTAGTGTCACGTCCCGCTACCCAGAATGCGCTAAGATCGGCACGTGACAGAGCCAACCATGCTACCTGTGGCTAGGAAACATCCCTCCACAGTCACATTACGGCTGTCTAGAGATATCAAGAACAGGAAAATAAAATAAACTATCTAGTACATGTCCATGAGCCAGAATAAACGAGTCAAGAAATAATATGCGGAAGCAATAAATCCAATAAACAAAAAAATCTGGAAGGTACATCCCAAATACGGGCTCACATCAGGAAATAAAAAAAAATGCTGAGATGAAACTAAACTAAACTGAAATACTAACAGGTCCTCACTGCTCGGCCTGTCGACTGAAGTACTCCTGCTCGGCCGGTGACAAGGCTAGCGGATCTGGGCCATGCAAAACCCAGACGTCAGCGCGACACAATATCAACAATAATATAATCAGTGGGTAACAGGATATGCAGGCATGAATTATAAATGGTAACATGAATGTAATAAGTAAGCAGGGATATCGAACAGTATAGGTAAAGTGCAGCGATAAAACTAAACTGTGCTACTGGGTTAACTACTCTCAAGTCTGTGAAATCAATTTAATGAATCATCGATGTAACTCAATAGTATCCCGTGAATACCCGGGATCACGGTCCAGATTCTCGGGCTTAAATCCGAGACATGCCGCTAGGCACTAAACAGGAAACATGTACAGATGAATGATGTCAGCATCATCATTCTAGGGCTGGCCTAGCCCATAAAACTTATCAGTATAAGCATCGAACTGTCGAGTTACAAGTCAGGTTTCATCATTGATTCCCCCATACCCCCAAGTTATGTGTTCAAGTCAGGTATTGATAAATCTGAAGCTAATGCCAACACAGGATCAAGCAGGAACAGGTTTGTCTATACAGACAACAGGATATGTCCATCGGGACAACATGTCAGGATTGTCGGCATTAGAAACAGGATCAGATAACACGTCAAGTAATGGTGTATCAGGTCATATCAAGTAGTGCACAGTGAATCAAATGGGTACCCACAATGTAGCAAGTATTGCATCAGGGTAAAAGTACGGATGTACGATAAAAGCATGGATGCACAAATATCTATTAGGGGTTACATCGTGACTATGTAGGATGCACGTTATCAAGCATGGGGTACTAATGTAATAATAATATGAGTTAATGTGATTTGTAGATGCAGCTACATATATAATAAATGAGATGGATGCATACGGGTATCCGAAAACAGTAAAACTTTAATATGGATGTATAATGCAATCAACATGTAATATTTGTATTCATATGGATGCAAGATAAGTATTATAGCATGTAGCAAGATAAACTTGCCTGAGCGGAACACATGACGGGTGCGTATAGCACGTCCGACGTCGGGTAAACGTCGCAACGCATACACGGCATGCGGGACTGGTCCAGACAAGGCAAGAGGATAACCATGCAGGTAGGGGACGTTCACTGGACTACTTGGATCGTCGGCATCAGCACGGCTCTGGCGGGTGATCACCGGAAAAGAAACAAGATCAATAAATGAAAGAAGAAAGAAGAAGAAGAGAGGAGGGTGCTCTGAGGTTGGTTCAAAAGGGTTCTCTGGTGTACGGGGACAGATAGAGGTAGAGGGGGACATCGACGGTGGGTTTTCTGGTGAAGCAAGGTGTGTGCAGTGGAGGTTCTAGGGTAGGGTTTGTAGTGTGCAGGGGAGGCTCTGGTGTTGAGGAGAAGGGAGTGGAGGAAGAGGAGGAGAAGGAGAAAGTGAAGGGTCGTTGGGATTATCGGAGCTCCGTCGATGGGTGTGCAGGTGAGGCCGGGCTCGGTTTGGGTTGAGAGTGATGGTGGTTGTGGTGATAGGAGGAGGCGGAGGAAAAGAGGAGAAGGTGCAGAGGTGGTTGAGGAGGAGGCGAAAGGGAGGTGTGGAGATGAAGGCGGCGGAGGTGATGGGTTTCTTGGGTTGTCACGGTGGGTGTGCAGGGTTCTTGGGTTGAGAAGTGAAAGTAAGAGGAGAGGAGAGAGAGAGGGAGAGAGAGAGAAAAAGAGAGAGAGAGAAAGATGTGTAGCAGTTACAAAAAAGATTTCTGTTTAACAAAATATTTAAAAGATTTTTATTGTTTGCAAAAAAAATTATACGTAGGTAACATTAAAAATATAATATAAGTAAAATATTTAATATTTGGCTAATATAAAAATAGTCCAAAACACGCCCGGGTCGGGTCTAAAAATCCAGTTTTAAAATATGGAAAATTTACGTGTCAACCAAAACCAAAATTGGATATCCGGGTAACGAAAAATCATACCCCCAAGAACGGATGCACGCACGTGCACGTAGCCATCCAAATAGGTCTGTTTCACTGAACGGGACGAGAACAAGATGCGCGGATGCCACGACAGGGTTAGGGGTATCATGCAGGCCATGCTAGATATTTTTAAAATATTTTTCTTGACTTTAAATGTTATATAAAAAATGCAGATACCAGATAATATACCAGTATGCAGTATATAAAATATGAAAGTGCACGGTTCCACATAACAAGCCGGGATAAAAGATAAACAGGAATCAAAACTGGTTTCCAGCAAGCGGGTCGGGTCGGATGCAAATACAAATGTCAAATACACTATTCGAACCCAAAACAGAATAAATCAGGAAAATACCATAAGTAAAGGAATACTCAAAATAGAACTGGTATAAATGAACTAGGTTGTTACACTAAGTCAGAAATAATATACAAGTCTGGTTGATGGAGTTTTACTAGATACAACTGAATGCAAATAATGTACAATGGTGGTCACGATGCAAATGAACCCACATACTAAAGCAATCACCCGGAATTAAATAGTGTGCCGGCAAAGCCGCCAAGGGAAAAACCTGTACGGCAAAACCTGCAAGAAACTGTGGCACAATGGGGGGTAGTTGCCAACTCGTGAGTAGAAAATACATCGAGAAGTAGAAATCGAACAAACAACAATTCCTAGGTCAACTATATCATAAAGTAATACTATGTTATCTAGGGTGACCGTAACAGTAAATATGTGCCAACGGGGTAAACAATGCCAATAAACATGTCGATAACATCCAACAATATCATAAATGCCTGTATGCATCTGGATCTCGTCCACGTGTCAACCAACAACAACATCATGCATGTAAATATCATAAAGCATATACATAGAAGTATGAAGATATAAATCAACGTGTGTCCCCCGCGACACATCAAAATCATGAAACCTGAGTGTCCATCATCGACACTCGAAACATCATGAAACCCGTGTCCAGCATCGACACATAAATCCTTAAATCTCAGGTGCCGCATCCTCAGATCGACCCTCATATATCACGTCTCAGGCGCCGCCTACTCTGGTCGGCCCTCATATCCATCTCTTGACTCTGGTCGGTATCCTCCGGATAACCGACGGGTCCAAATACTATCACCGGTAGGTAGTAGTCCTTCTTCTAGGCTCACCGTCTAATGCACAACAATCATTTCTCGCCCCGGGGTAGCATACCGGGTCCACCATGTACCCGCAATCAACCTCATCCAGCTCCTCGAGTCGGTTATCACATGCCACTCTCAGAACCGAGAAAACACATGATGGACGCACAGAAATATCATATCAAGAGAAACCAAGTTTTTAAAACAATACATACTTTCTTTTAAAATGACCACGGTTCTCAAATCCAGAAATCTCATGAAAACTACATATTTCAATGCGTATAATCGTAAAGCATTATGTATACGACATATAATAGAAATGTAAGCATATCCGTATATCATGCAACATGCAAAAGTAATATGCACATATCGAGGGAAAACCGCTGAACTTTAAATGAATCCAGTTTTAAAATATATTCTGCGGTTCCCAATTTCTCCAAGGTCAAATGCAATATCGTATAAAAGTGTATATGCAACTATAGCAAGTAATTATGCGAAGAGTTATATCATGATGCAGCAATCCTATTGTATAGTGACATGGCAATTATCGATGATGAAGTGTGTGAGCTGGCAAGCAGGTGTACGTGGAGCATACGCATCATCGGTAATGGTGCTGGTGTCCTGACAACATGGGTTTAATATAACATAAATCACAAGTATATAAGCATGAAATGCGCTAATAACAACATGAATAGATGGAAATGGAAAAGTAAATGCAACAATAAGGAATCCACATTAGTTATACAAGTCATACAGTTTGTCATTTGAAATCACACGAATCGTGGTGTTTAGAAAAATAGGGGCTACGGTATTTTTAAGGAAAAAGGTATGTCCTTTGAAATATCCGTAGAATACCTTGGCATGTCTTTAAAATACTCACGATTCGTTTGCTTTGAAATAGGTATAACTCGAGTCTAGTCTAACATCTACAAGTAAACTACAGGACTAAACGAACAGACTAATCGAAAGGGTAAGGGAAAACCACCTAAGTCTGAGTCGATATATATATACAAATATATAATAGTCGGTGATCCCGCCTCAAAAGTATCACATACGATACAATATATAATATGACATCCTCGAGTCAAGAGTGCGGATCTATCAACAATATATAGATCGTACGGTAAATCCATCGTACGGCATCCCATATCTGGGTACGGGTCGAATATCATATTTATTTCATCAATTATCCGGTATCATTATCATCATATCTCATGAACTGGGTACTGATCTAAATCTAGTACAAACTGATACCATCAACTTATGTATGTATGCGTGTGTATGAAAACACATCGCCTAAAGACCCGCTATAACAACATGTCGTATCTCATAATACGAACCAAAACATATCACCGATCTCATGGCATCATGCCAAATCTCATCGACTCATCTCCAAGTACCATATACTATCCTCATCATCCATGTATATGTGTACGTATATGTATATACATAGTCCCCTACCTATGAGTGTGTATATATGCACATACCCCCATATACGCACAATTAATAAAATGTATGCATAGTGTTTGTGTATAAAAACCTTATTCTAGGGTTCGCGACTAAGAAATTAACTACGACACTATCATCCAACTACACTAAAGTTATCCATGACTCCCAAAGTCTATCTAGATAATCATAATCTCACAATAAACATATAAATATATCCATATAATATATACCATACATTACACTACGAACTGCGGGGGTGTTATACGCCATCCACCCGACTTCCCCCGTAGATATATACCTACTCACCTTGATCTTCGCTTGACGAAGCCGATGTCGCCACGTGCTTGCTTGTCGTCTCGAAGTCCATGTGGGGTACCTACATATATACACATATAGCATTGTAAACGAAAATCACGCATGAAAACCAAAATGTCGCACGAATCACACATAAGTTAAAACCTATAGTCTTCATATGCAAGAAAGCCAATTAGCACCCGATATAGACGTACAAACGTCAAGTGACCGATACAACACAAATATCAAAACTTCAAATTAACAAAATTCACAAAACGAATCAGTAACGATGGAAAACACTTCCAGATTTTACCCTAGGTGAAATTAGCCAAATTTGCACATGTGGAGGGTTTAATTTACTAGAGATGGAGACATGAACCAAACACGAACCAATTTAGGAGTACCAAGGCCGCAATTTGTGGCCCAAATGCTTAAATCTGTAGCCTGGGTTGGGGGTTTGAGGCTCTGGTCTTCAGGGTAGCTTCTAGGTCACCTGCAAGTATCACTGTGTTTGTTAAATAAATCCGAGAGTCCCCGGGTGTTAGCAGATCTCCAATAACACCTCAAATTTCCATAAATTCTCGACATGGGGGTTTCTAAGTTTGTGTTAAGGGTTTAAGTCTCCGGTTTCAGTCCAATATACTATCATTAAAGGGGTTGTAAGGTCTCTACTAAGCTCAATTACACAATCACAACTCAAAAGTCCCTCAATCCCTAACTAGGAATTTTCAAAGTTCGCTAAACCGCCTTAAAACACTTCTAAACTTGTATGGGTGCTAAAGTGAAACAAATACCATGCTAATGGTAAAGAAAATACCTCAATTGGCAACTCAAGAAAATTCTTGAGTCGCCCTAAGTGCTCAAAATCTGATTTTTCTTGGTCCAAAGTTCTTGTGAGGAGCTTGTGCATGTTTTTAATGAAATGGAGATGGACTTTTGATGATGTTTTGTGGAGATAGAGGAGGGAGGAAGGAGTGGCTGCCATGGTGAGAAAAGAAATGATGAAGGAAAACAATGAAGGGGATGAGAGCCATGGTCCAAGGTTGACCCCTCACCCTCTCTCTCTCTCTCTCATGCCTATACCTTTTTGTTTAATATTTCCCTTTTCTTTTTCTTTTCTTTTAAAATACCCCAAAACAAATAACCATACACTAAAGAATCATGGTAGGAAAAATGTAACAAGTGTGAAAAATGACATGGTGCATGTCATGTGCACAAATCCGACTTAATGCACGATTAGTGATATTTAATCGCGATTAGCATTAAAATGGAATATAATTAATCATCAAAATTTATAATTTGCTTAAATCAAATAAAACACCTTCATTTTCATAATTCCTATAATTTTCCAAATAATTTCCACTTTATCGGTATTTAATTATACCGCATTATTAAAATATTCAAAATATTTAATATTTAATTATAAAAATTCGCAAAAATAATATTTTATTTTTCTGAAATATTACAGTCTTCCCCCTTAAAGAAATTCGGTCCCCGAATTTAAATTTAAACTCCCCTAATTTCTAAAACATTTCAGTAAAAGATCAAGGCGTCGGGGTTCCGAAATCATAAATGCATAAAACACATCGTAGCGCAATGCATGAAAACGAGTACATAAACCAAAATCAAAACTCTGTCATGCATCCCGCAATTATCGGAGTTATGGTGAAGACACCAATGTAAAAATCCAATACGAAAAGCAACATGATATACATCAAGCCATACATGTAAACATCATTAAAACATCTGAAAGGAATGCATGCCAAACTCTTTTCCAACCGCTGTGCAATGCGCGTATCACTGCACAGTGGCGGACGTCTATTGTAAGAAAATAACTATATATATGTATATATATATCCTTTGTTTAATATACACGTCCCGCCATTTTGAAAAAAATAATTTAGAAGGGTTTCCTTTGTTAAATGTCTCGTGTCATCTCGAACACGTAGGTAAATACTAAGACTATAGCTCCTTTTTAGAAATCCCTTCGATAACTATCACTGCATGCAAAAATATATTCAGGTACTGTCCTCGGACTAGTCCTGCTCAGTTACTATACCAAATAGTAAATATCATAAAGTAATACTGCTCCAAAAGAAATCAATCCCAAAATGTATATAAGGACGCCACGTGCGTCTGGTGTGCACGGGAATCAAAACCAATAAATGTGCCATACATGTGCGCAGAACAAATCTAAGTGCAATGGGTATGCACGAAAACACCTATCAAGGGCAACGGGTGTGCCTGACAGCAATATCAGGTGCATCTGATATGCACCAAGAATCTCGATTTAGTGCATCTAGCGTGCACCAAAATCGCATCAAGCGCCCAGAATCCAAATCAAGTGTACAAGGTGCACGAAAACAAATATCGAGTATCACAATCGAAATCGACGGTATACAACACATTTCAATCCAAATCCAAATCAGATATACCATGGTATATAATCTCACAATCACGTGCATCAGTGTGCATAAAAATCGAATCAAAATACTAAAAGTGCATGAAAACTATGCCGAAAGCATAAGTCAAATCACATGCATATCATAGGTATGAAATCAAAATCCGCATCTCGAATGACATAATATCGAGGTCAAGTGCAACTATGGAGC
This sequence comes from Agapanthus africanus, assembly GCA_030015575.1. Lineage (NCBI taxonomy): Eukaryota > Viridiplantae > Streptophyta > Magnoliopsida > Asparagales > Amaryllidaceae > Agapanthus > Agapanthus africanus. The sequence goes on from JASDDO010000031.1 coordinate 108,392,083, forward strand.
ACAAAATCTCAATCATGCAAATAAATCTCCCAAAATACCAAAATCAAAGATGACGGAAATAATCCCGCTCTTTCACATCCTCTAAAGATCTCTGGTCAACTGTCATGGTCACTCATAACATGTCTCGTCGACGATACCGAACTCTGGCTAACTGGGTGTGCGTAACAAGACCGATCCTTTGTCCAAGTCTTCTCGTATGGTATTCCAGAAAAGTTCTGTCGAAGTCTCTCCTAAATCTCTTTTCTGCCGAACTGCCCGGAAGTTATCATCTTTTACTAAATCTATTTCATGTTTCGGGACGGCTGCATACTCATCACGACTCCTTCTGGAAGATATATCCATCTACAACGCCTCTGCATGCATATCACATCTCTAATGTCAGCGGAGTGGAACGTCATCTCTTCCAGATCTCGTACGAACCTCTTACTCCACTTTTCTCTAATGTCGACTGATTCGGACCTGTCTCTTCGTGGCTGCTGTTTCCCCCAATCAGAGAAAAGCTCTGTTGGAAATTCAAAATTCGAATTTTGAAGCAACGCTTCAAATCCCGGGCGCAACGCGCCACGTGTCAAACGCAGACACAGCAGCGCAGCGCCCAAAGCAGCCACCCAATCAGAGCAAAGCTCTATTTAAAGCAAAATTAAAGGAAGCAACGCTTCAGTTGCGCAAGCGCTGCGCTCTGCGCTTTGCGCTGCGCGACGCGCGTCAGCGCAGACGCGCTCGCGCAGTTGCGCTGCGCGACGCGCGTCAGCGCAGACGCGCTCGCGCAGACGCGCTCGCGCAGTTGCGCTGCGCGACGCGCGTCAGCGCAGACGCGCTCGCGCAGTTGCGCTACGCGACACGTGTCACGCGCTGGGGCATTTGCGCCAAACAGAATCAAGATTCTAAAGAAATCTTTCTGTTCTTGTTAAAACAAGAAGATTTTCTTCTGTAAAACAGAAGCCCTCGGATCAAAGATCCAACGGTGGGAAAAATTCCCCAAATCACTCAGAGAAAAATCTCTTTAACTAATTTATGGGCACTATAAAAAGGACCCTAGAGCTCAATTCAAAGGCATCAACATTTTCTTGAAAAATCAAGAGCTTCAAACAGAGAGAACTCTGAAGAAGTTTCAAGAAAAAGGTAAAAAAAAATCTTCATAAAATAGAAGAATTTTCTTCTAATAGATCATTGATCTTGTTCTTAGATCAATGATCTTCAGATAAAAAACAGTGCTTTGCACTTCTTATGAACCACTGGTTCTTTAAAATAAGAAAAATAAAATAAAGAACAGTGCTTTGCAGTTTTTATGAACATTTGGTTCCTGAAATAAGAAAAAACTTGTTTCTTCTTTGATCTAAATTAGATCAAGAAAACGAATAGTGCTTTGCACTTTTTTTTTATGAACCATTGGTTCTTGAATCTAAAAAATTCTCAAATCATAATGCCTTGCACTTGCAAACTGCGCTGTTGCGCTCCTGGATTGGCGCAAGCCACCAGAGCGCGCCACGTGTCAGCAGCGCAGGCGCAGCGCATTAGCGCAGCACACTGCGCTTGCGTGACACGTGTCAACACTACAAGTGCTTGCGCTCTCTAATTGGCGCAAAGCGCCTGATAAATACAATGCATTTCCTAAAGGGCCAGGCCCAAATCAAAAAGACCAAGCAGGCCTAATTAAATTGCAATGCAATAAAAATGGCAGAGCCCTAACAGAATTGATGCTCTGCATCATTTATAAATGGGCAGAGCCCAAACAGAATGCTTTGCATTTTAAAGGGCAAAGCCCAAACAAAATAGATGCTTTGCATCATTTATAAATGGGCAGAGCCCAAAACAATTGATGCTCTGCATCCTTTATGGGTAGAGCCCAAATAAAAATAAAAAGAAATGCAATGCAAAAGCAGATAAAATGTTGAACATTTTCAACTGGACTTAGCCTAATTTTGGCCGTAAGTTCTCAAATTAAATTGACTGAGCAAGATTGCTCTCTTAAATCAATTTACCTCAGGTTCGAAGGTACATCTCCGAACTCCTCTGACACCTATCGTTGTAATCCTTCAATGACGTCAGAGAGGTGACGGGTCCCGATGGCCATGCATATAATAGACCACTACGTCCCTAAACTGGAACAATAAAGCCCCTAAATGCTCTCTTGTCGGATCCAAACGATCCCGTTAAGTTGATCTTAGTCTCAAATCAGACTAACGTATCCTTAAAGAACGTTTATGTTGATCTTAGCCTCAATAAAGCTAACGTATCCTTAAACTAAAACACCAAACCTAAATCTAAGTAAATACGGATTTGGACTAATCCACGTCCTACGGGCGACGAAATAAATAGTCTCCGTATAGAATCCACGGGCAACCACAAACAAAACAAACACACACGACACGAAGTGAAATTCTGGAGAAGGAGAAAGTTGTTACCGCGATGCGGTAGCGTAATTAACTACAGGGGCTTGCGCCTGCAGGGAAGAGCGTCCCCACAATCAAAAACCCCTCAAGCGAGGGGGGATCTGACGAAGTCTGCTACATCGGCCGCATCCGTCTAAACCTCCAATAGACGGTGCCATAAATCAACTTGGCATATTCGGAGAGGTAGACGGATCAAACCAAATAGCATCTGCCCCGAACCCCAGCGTCAGGACTTCGCAGTCTTGTGCGCCGTCCTTCGGAGGGGAACAGATTCTGGCACGCCCGGTGGGACCTTTTTCTCTTTCCACTCCACACTTCGTGTGTCGTCTTCGCGAACGAATCGCGGTTTGTTAATGGTGGCCGTTGGATTTCAAGTTTACTAAGATTTGGTCTTTTGCCTGGCGCAGAACTCAAGCATCAATGGCCTCTACCTGTTCGAAGTGCTCTAACTGCAGCTGCAGCTCGCGTCCGACCTCAACTGGGGGCATAACCTACGGGCCCCAAGCGGCCTCTTTGTTCACCATGCCCATGGAGCAGATTACTCAAGCCACCACGGGGTTGTTTTTCGGAACTATGCTTCCGCCCACAACTTTCAGCACCCCGGTGCCCGTATAAGAAGCTCCTAAGAAATCGGTCTTCTATCGACTTTCAGTTACTGCGGCCCCTCTCAACGGGTCGCCCAACACCAGTGCCTCGGTCTTCTCCAGGCTGGGCCAAAACTCCTGCGGGCCCACGATGAAGCTTGCAGTCCCGGAAAAGGTTATTCCAAAAAGAATAGCCAAACCTGCTCCTGAAGTCGTCAAGGCGGCTTCTCCTTCTAAGAGATCGGTCTTTACAAGATTGACCGTCCCAATTCCCACTCCTGCTCTTGCTTCTCAAAAGACATCAGTCTTCAATAGGCTGACGCCGACAACAGCCCCACACCTGAACAGGGGGCAAGAAGAAGTTGTTTCTGTCTCTGAGCCAATACCGACAACTCGTCGCGCCCGACGACGCCACTGGCGCCGGGTAAGGAAGACCGGGGGCAACTCCCCTTCTGGGATGACTCCGCCAGCTCCAACGGTGGAAGTCAACGCTGCTGTTCCAACCGGGAACAGCTTCGAGCTACTGAATAGAGTACTCAGAAACTCGCCGACTGCGGTGCTCAAAAGATCTCCTCCACCAGTAGAGACTGCTGTGGGAGCAGAAAAGCCAGAGCAGTCTCCTCGATCGCTGTCCTCCAAGATCTACAAGACATGGCGACGAGTTCGAGAATCTGTGATTGATCCTAAGTTCTCTCGCCAACAGAAGAAGTCGAAAGGTCGGGAAGAAGAAAATCCTCCGGTCAAGCAACGAAAGATAATGACCGCTTGGGTTCCCAAAGCAGCGGCCCCCTCAACTTCTACGGCCCATAAGAGAAGAAGGCCAGAAAAAGTCCCTACGCCGACGATGAATATCAAAGGTGGTGAACCCAAATGCCCTAAGTCAGGGGGCATTGTAGTTCATACCGTCTACGTGGCGTCTGGTAAAGAGGACAGTCGCATATCTATGGGCCATCGACCGCTTACGCGATCAGTGACCAAAGCGCAGGAGTAGCAGCAGAAGCTCCAAGAGATGATGAACGCTATGGCCGCACTTACCGGGCCAAAAGAAAACCCTGAGACGTCCTCAGATGAACGCCAGGAGCAAGAAACCGACGCCGAATTCCTTCGTCGAATATTGGAAAAGAAGGACAAAGAGGTTGCTGAACAAGCAGCCAACATACAGCATATGGGCCTCCTGTTCCAAGACATGGTGGGGATGATGATCCAACAAGATCCTCCGGCCGAAGATCCCCCGATCGTCCTTGGAGATGATAGGGGAGAGACATCGAATCCTCCGCCAGCTCTGTCGACAGTTAAGGAGGATACAATCTCCAAAGCTGATTTGGACGAGTACCTAGCCCAGCAAATACGGTTCATCATGCGACTGAAGCAGCCGGCCAGGTCATAAAAACGGGGCGGCCATATCCAAGTTGGTACGACCAAATCAAGTACCTGCCGGGTTACACAATTCCCAAGTTCTATGTCTACAAGGGGACGGGCAATCCTCACCAGCATGTTGCCCAGTTCAGGGCACTCTGCGGCAACACCGGCGGTGACGACAAGCTGTTGCTTTGCCAGTTTGTTGGAAGTTTATCAGATACGGCGTTCGAATGGTACTCTGAACTCCCGAACGACTCTATCAAGACCTTCGCAGAGATGGAGCTGTTGTTTACTCAGCGTTTTGCAAGCGCCAGTGAACGCACCCCGATGACGGCACTGATTAACGCCAGGGTAAAACCAGGCAAGACGTGGGTTCAATATGCTATACTGTTGCGGAACTTATGGTCGAAGTGCGAGCAGCGCATTGAAGAAGCTCCCACAGTGGGTATGTTTGTGGGAACCCTTGATCCGCAAGCAACCATCTCGCAATTTATGATGTTTTTCAAGCAGACTACCTTCCAGGCCTTGATTGACAAGCTAGCGCAAATGGATCAGATGGGCCATAAACCTCCTCTTCCAAAGCCGGACTCCCGAAATGATAAAGGGAAGGGAAAAGCGATCGTTGTCGCTAATGCTCAACAACAACCGAGCGACTCGAAGCCAGTTGTTCGTCAAAATAATATGCGTCCATACCTAGCCCTTGAGGAGAGGCTAGGACGTTCTTACTCTTTTCCCCGCGATAAAACGAGAAGGTTATTCGAGCTGGCGTTGCGCAACCGACTCATAAATCTGCCCGATCCAAAATGTCCGTTGCAACCAAGTGATGTCAATGAGCCCAACTACTGTCCTTATCATCGAGTACTGGGCCATCCGATCGAAGATTGCTACGTTTTCAAAAATTGGCTTGAAAACCAGTACCGGCAGGGAAAATTCGCGTTATCTGACAAATGGAAGGTGAATCCCCCGCAGCCCCACACCTCTAAGGGGACGAATACGCCAGGGAAAACATGCTCCGTCGTTGAAGAAGCTCCTTGGGAGGTTGTATTATCAGCCAAGACAAAGAGGATGCTAAACGATCTTCAAACATGTCCGACGATTAGGTGGAAGAACCCGTTGGAACCGCAGATCATTCAGGGGATGTTGAAGCCACGTCCAACTCCAAAGACCGCTGATGGTGACTCAAGCACTCGCAACCAGCCGTCAAAATCTTCGAAAAAGAAGAAGAAGAAATCTAAGAAGCCCGTGAAGCCTGGCGACAAGCGCACGGACTTGTAAAAAAAAATTGACGCGCTGGAGGAATACAACCAGAAGGCACGGACTCCCATTACATTCCAAGAGTTCCTCAATCATGTATTTCAAGAGGAAGATGAGGGAGAAAGTTCATCGGATGAATCTGAAGAATATGTGGCGAGCTGTCATGTGATTTCCCATTCGTTCATGGACGATGAAGAGACTCCTTGTACTGGAACGCTGGGGCAGACCCTGAACCAAAAATTCTGGGGCCATCAGATAAAGTAATTGACGCATTCCTTAATGAAGCTCGGTTGAAAAGTAAAGCTGATCGAGAACGCGAGGCGGTAATATTTGAAAGGGCCAAGCGCCAGCGACTTGGTGAAAGAGCTGAGACGATCCCGCTGGAGCAAAATACCTACACTACCGACAAAACCCAATTTAAGATGAGGAAAAGGTTTGCTAAGGGCATATCAATGGGCATGAAGCTACCATCCTCCGAAGGAAACATCACCGGTGAAGTGGAAATGCACCCCTCCTATTGCTTATATCATCAGAAGGTTTCGCACCCCACTCAAGAGTGCAAAGCTTTCGATAGATGGTGGCAAGGATATGTTGCTCATCGACAACGCTTTAAGCAGGAGAAGCGCAAAACTCGTCGGGAGCGGAAAAATACGACCGAAGAGCTTAAAAGAACCACCGGCAATTGTTCCATGGTTAACACCGGCGGGTCACAAGTGCCTACATTCGGGAGCGATTCTGATGAGGAGCTAGAACTTGCCCCTCTCTTTAAAGAGTCCACTTCGGGAAAGGAAGAAGAGCCGAAGGTCTGCGAAAATATCCGGCTACGTAATCGTACGCTGCCCGAAAATAACCTCGGACCCTCAAACAGAAAAGATAAAGGGAAAGAAAAGTTCTCTGAAGATATCGTCATAGATGACCAAGTGGTGGAGGAGCTAAGTGCCAAGGACCCGCAGAAGAAAAATAACGTGGATTACAACGTCTTAGCGCATCTGAGGAAGCTACCCTCACAGCTCAGCATTCTTGACGCCCTTTTACTATCAAAGGAGGCGAAAGATTCGTTAGTCAAGGCACTACAGGATCCGGGGAAATTCCAAGCTTTCCTGGCCGAGGAAAAGATGAAGGATGAATTGGATGAAGTGCATACGGCCGATGTCGCTATTGGTGATGAAGATCTTCTCCTTGGGACATGCGAACACAATCGCACCCTCTACGTCTCAGGATACTGTCACGATATAAAGATAGGAAAAATCCTGATCGACAATGGATCCTCCATTAATCTCCTCAATGTGCGGGTCTTAAAAGAAATCTGCATGTGCGTCTAGCACCTTGCTCGGGACAAGATCACCATCTCCGGGTTTGACTCCCGGTCATCAAGAACTCTTGGGTATGTGGTACTGACGCTACGCTTTGGGTTACTCATCACAGACATTAAGTTCCACGTCATAGACGCCAAGACATGCTACAATGCTCTGCTCGGCCGACCGTGGTTACACGAGTACAACGTCATCCCTTCTACACAACATCAGTGTATGAAATACGCTAAGGATGGTCTCGATTATACCGTGGCGGGAGAACTGAATCCATTTTCCGTGAACGAAGTCCGCAAATATGAAGATGCCAAATACTTCTTACCGGATTTCGAAGACACGGAAAGGTGTCACAAGCCGGAGAACAAAGCTAATGCCACCATCCTTGTCTTCGGCAGTGATACCGAGGAGGAAGAGGAGATAGTGTATTCGGGTCCGCCCCAACACAACAAGCCAGGACCGTCCGCACCTACGTTGATCTTTGGTAGGGACTCGGAAGATGAGATCCATGCTGTATTCTCTGCTCGACCTTCAATACATACGTCCGCTGACGAAGAGCAAAGTCTACAAGTCGCCATTGTGCCGCTTAAACACCGTAAAGAACTGGATGCGCTTGATATCTACAATATAGAAGAGCTGCGAACGTTCTATATCCCTCCCAGGCGAGAAAGCGAAAAAGAAATTCTATTCTACCACTCTGAAGAAACCAAAGTGGAGAAAGAAATCTGGCATGGCGCGGATCCTACGCTCGACATGCTTCAGCCTATCCGTCTTTCCAGATATTATACGGAAGGTTTGAAAAAGCTGCTGAAACGCCAGGGGATATCCTTCAAGCAGACCGTTCGAAAAACCAAATTCTATGACAAAGTCTGGAACGTTCCCGGGACTCAACGCAAACTGCCTAATGGGAGAATGGAGATAAAAGGACTTGGATACATCCGGTCAAAGAAACGAGAGCTACTAAACAGCTGCTATGTCATGTATGACTTCGATGAAGAAGCGGATGCTCAATGGGAGGACGCTAATACTGAGCCAGTGAAAGTTCCAGATGCAAAAGAGCCCAGTCCGTCGTTCGAAGAACAAATGGACAAGCTTATAAGGGAAGCGGGTCAAAAAGTCCGAAACGACCATAACCGCGAAATGGTCTTCTACGAGAAATCCAAAACGCAGCGCCTCCTCCAACAGGCCGTGAAAGATGAAAATGCCGCTCCTTGTTAACCCGTTATAAAGAAGGCATCTTCTCGAGGACTGCTTCACTTTCAGGAATTGGGTCGAAGATCAGTATCAGCTTGGTAAGTTCGCTCTGTCCGACAACTGGAGGGTAGCGCCGCCACAGAAACACGAGCCCAAGGCCATGGAAGAAGAACCAGTTCCACAATAGGATTGGAAGCGAATTCGTACTTGTCACGTGATAACGATGTCAAAAGAAGAGCCTGAGAACATGGATGACCTTCCCTGGTGCTTCGAAAACAGCAATGATAAGGTGATCTCAGAATTCCCACCAGCGCCAAAAGAGCTGGAAGATGGAATCCATACCACTGCAGATAACTGTAAGTGCACGGCGGCGCCCCGGCCGTCAATCCGACGGCCAAATGCGGAAGCGGTGATAAACTTTAATTTTTGCGAACTTAGCAAACCGGCACCACCGCGCACTAAACCCCGGATCGGGCCATTAAACTAGTTCTAGCTAACTACAAGACGGGTTAGAGATATACCGAGTGATCCGAGTCCTCCGGTCTTCTCGTCGTCGTCCCGATCTCCTGCGGAATGTTCGGTCGTCGCCTCCTCGCCGGAAGGGCACCACATCGCCTGCATCTTTTACGGGCTCCCACCTCAATACCGAGGCAACTCGGGCGCGAAGTGGGCTAGCCGACGCGCCCAAGATTTGCTGTAGAATAATGTAGAAACTTGTCTCTTTGGGGTTTAAGAGGTTGCCATGTATGGAGGAATTTTTGCAAGAATAATCATGGATGAAAACTTGATGAAGAATGGAGCATCCCCAAAAAAAAATGAGCTCGGCCAAGTCATTTGCTCACTGTGAAAAAGGAATGAAGCAAGCACTCTCTCATATGCTGTGGAAAAAATGATCCTAAAATTAAGCTCATACATTTCCAAAAGAAATGAAACCCTCAGCATAAAGAATGTGGGGGCCACGAAATATCATAAAAGGAAATAATCCACACAAAATCAAATGAAACCTCTCTCATTCTCCACATCAAATGGCCGGCCCCCCCTGCACAAAAATTAAAAGCACATTCCCCTATTTAATAAATTAATCACTCCATCTCCATCAATCCAGCACAGTGGCCGGCCCATACCAAATCACATCAAAACCCATACCCTCTCATGTCTAAATTAATGCATCATGGAGCAAAGATGCTATCATATCAATCCTTTTGCAATAAACCCCTCCACAAAGTGTTATTTGCAAACTTGCAAATAACCCCCTCCAACTAAAAGTCCGGCCGTGAAGGAACAATGAAAAACCGGCCGGAACGGAATGCAAACTGGCAACCCCAGAAAACTAGTCCCATAATAAATTACAGGAAAACCCCGATACTGTGCATACACACCCGCATTTGTATTCCGACCGAAATACAAATGCAAAGAGACAAAACTACACTATCAAATACTAAGATCCGGCTTAAGCCAAAGCCGGCTAGTAAAAAACCGTCCGATCACGATCCGTGCAATACCGCACGTATCTGATCGAACCCTGCCATATCTCCATACGGCATCTACAGCGTTTCGCCCGAAAGCTTGAGTAACTGAAAGTGTGGTGGATTTAACCACTAGCACGTCAGAGGTATAAGCCAATACGTGACGGGCCACCAGCTATTGACTAAAAGGGACGTCGATGAGTGAACTCATCCTGACACCCTACTGAGCCTGTCAGTGACAATATCCGTACAGTCCGGTCCGTTCGTCTATGAGCATCGCATGTCGGGCCTAGGAGGTTGGTAAAAGTCAGACCCCCAAAAGCGGTACAAGTCGTGTCGGAGTGTAGCCCAGAACACCCAGAGATACTACTGGAATACCTACCAGTAAATCTCCTGCCTTGGCCAAGGACTTCGTGTAATGGCTCTCCTAGACACAGCGCGATCTCACCCCCAATACCGGGAGAGACGAACCCCCGAAGATCCGCTCACTGCCTCCATGTGGCTCGGGACTGTACCCAACTAAAACCTGTTTGCACGACTCCTTTGAGCCATGGTAGGGTAGTAATCAAAGCACAGTGGGAACTCACACGAGACAAATGACGATCCCTAGGTCGATGAACTAACCTGTACACATGTCACCTGGGAACTGCTATCTGACGTCAGGTATAAGACCAACTAGCATGTTCCCGGCGAGTCCTGTCCGGTGTACTCATAACCCAATGAGCACCTGTATACATCTTAGGTGAACCAACTTACACCAGTGGCTTGTGAGACCGGCCACCGCCCCTCGTCGGGGTCTCGACTGTATACACTAGTCTACTCTGGAGAATCGATGCCCTGTCTCGAAACTCCTACGACTAGGGACCTTTTAAGGATGCGCTTATAGACTCCAGCTCTCACTTATATGATCGCCCTCATACTGCTGGCAGTCAAGCAAGAATCCTAGGGGCTCTATCAACGTGCAATAGCGACATGTCAGGTCACCTAAAGCAGTACACGATGATAAAGGTAAACCAGATAGCGTACTATCATTTCGAGTAAGACTGTCCTACCGGGATAGGTCCTCCCTCAATCATTGCAATCACGTGCCTGTGATCTAATAATTGACTCTGAGGGCACTATCTCCAACAATCTCCCACTTGCACTCAAGGCTAATTATTGCGATGTCGCATACTCACAGCCCATGTGATACCGAACACCAAACTCCTCTACTTGTCAGTCTCACAAAACTCGTTTGCGAAACTATTGCGTTCGAGGAATAGCCTCAGTGAGTGGATCCGCCTGTGATGTTTCTTTCTATGTCTCTCTATATCTCATGTTCACGGAGAAAACCATCTCCCGAAATGAGCAATACCTGTCTTAGAATGTCTGGATGTCTGATGGGACCTAGCTCATAAATGAACTCCAAATCCAAACTTCTTAGACTGTATCGTCAACTGAACTTAATCAGTATCGTGCGCCATGCCACCCTCAGTATTGCCTTGGACCACCTGTCCAAAATACTGCCCCTCATCAGAAGGAAAAAATAACTCTGACAATCTCCTTGTCGTCCAGGTCACCTTTGAAGCCTGGAATGATAACCGTCTCCTAAAGGAGGCAGCCGTTATCATATCCCTAGAACATTCACTTATGTTCTATAACTGCTTCCTACTGTTCCTCCAGGATTGGATCAATATCAACTTATTTCACCTACTGCAAGAACAACATCTGGTGTGGTACTTGACATCTCATGATTGACTCAATTGCCTAAGCAAGTGATCTGCCAATCATGCGTATCCCTCTCCCCTTTAGTCTGTAAGACACCTTTAGAGAGGGTGACTCCATCACCTGCAGGTACACTACCGTGCCAGGAGTCGTCCATTCTAAATACTCTTAGAATGCTGTCAAAGTACCCTGATTGGGAAACCACCCAAATCTAGATCTAAAACCATAGATCTAGTAACCAGTATGTCTGATATAATGTCCAAGTCCTTTGTGGAGAAACCACTGTGTGACGACCAAAATATAACCGATCGTAGTATAGGAATATCACTTCCTACTACCTTCTCAACAGATCCATCCCCTATTCTGATGACGTCAAACCTATGAATGTCACATCAGAAATAGATGATCTATCTCCGCTATATCTGTTTTAGTCAATAAATAGACATAAGCCTGATGTCCACCAATGCTTCCGCTGCTCCCACTGACTACGACAACCCTCTGGCAGAGTCATATAGACGTGCACTTCTAAAGCAAGTTTAGAACGACGCTATACTCATCCTCCTGCCGGGTCTCGCAGACTGGAACAACAACAATGGCAAGTGTGGGTAAACAAGAACTTCCCTGTCACCGTCATTGAGGCTACCGGAGTACCTCTCGGGTGCCTGAAGTTACCCACCTTATCTGCTGAGTGGCCAATGGAATGTCAAATCAGATTGAATCTTTAGGTTCCTTATCAAATCTTCAGTAATCGTTTGCGGTTCTGGAATCACTTCCAGTTCTACCATACTCCCACTGCTGTTTTTGAAAAAATCCATTTTTAATAAAACTGTGGCGAGTCTTGAACAATATTTCTATTGATCTCCCAGATGGTAGAAAATCAACCCTCGTCATAGCCTGGGTCAACCCACAAACAGCCATTACAGAAACGTGCCTTGAGTTATCCAGAGTCTGGTTTTAATCATAAGCCGGACAACTCCCCGTACCTTAACAATGTTAAGATATGAACTGTTCTATATCCAATATAGAACCAGAGGCACTGATTTAATTGAACCAGATTCAAATCATGCAGCTGTCTCCAGTGCATGTCAACTAAATAGAGAAAGGCCGATCAGCGTTACTCAACTTAGGAATGCTTCCAATTATGAGTAACCTGAAAGAGAAGCAAGTTCTCTTAATCATTACTATCAACTGAATACCATGTACAAGTATCTACATCTTCGATCACTTTGAAGAATCCCGATACTTGCAACACCTGGTTCTCTACTTTATTCTTATACCTACAACTTCTCAAAACTTCGACCCTGTGTTTCTACGAAACACTTGTCTAAGAACTAGAGAAGTCATAAGTAAACAGAATACAGTACGAGGACCAACCCCTCTGTCCTAGTGGACACTGGACAATATACAATACTCTGTATAAGTCTCCTGAGTCTTGCGGCTCAATCACTGTGTGTCGTAGGTTGAAAACTGTACTTTTGGTTAAGAAGAATTACACCGCTGTTCAATGCTCCTTACCTAACCATCCACTGATATAGGTAAATGTTATCGACATAATATCAAAAGGTATATCTCACTCTATAAAAATAGACGTACAGATATTTCAATTTGAAATTGGTGCACAACAGCGGATATTCAAAACCAAATATTTGCCGACCGGCAAACAATCCAGATGATCTCCTCAAATATCACCGATTACAACGAATCCCGATATAATGAGGATGATCACCTAATTCCCAATAACTTACTCCCACTCATCATCTGTAAAACCATACAGATGTGAGAATCATACCTGGTAAATACATACCCTGGAGTAAGTGTTTAATCGGGAAATCAGTTTTCTTTTAACAGTACACAGCTGAACTGAAACATTAAAATGTTTCGATGGGGTATCCTGGTATTCCTAGTAATGCCTCTTCCATTATCCAGATTCACAACTATAGCCGTATAATTCTTTGCCACCTCTCCAAATCCCTTTATATGTCTTTAGTCATTACCTTCTGCACACCCCTTACGCCAAATGGTTTTCTTCCTTCCCTACCGTTCGGCACCAGCCTATGGTTTGGAAGAAGACTATCCAATAAGCATAATGGGTGTACTGTCCTAGTCCTAGGAGCACTCGCAATGCGAGAGAAGGTGAAGATAAAAGACAACCGAATAGACCTTATTCCTATTTCTCCTGAACCAGAATCCATCCCCGAACTGGAACAAGTTCCTTTCGAGTTCGTATATAACCATACGATGGAGTATCCAATAAACTGTGGATCTTCGTAGTGATACGGAGTGTCCTAGAGAAATACAAAGGTGATTTAGGATTGGCGAAGAAATACTTGGTTTGGTCGTGAATATTAGTCGCAATTTACTTTGCCCTCTTACTAATCCCTTGCTTTGTCTTAATCTTAATACCTTCTGTACACCGTTTAGGCTAACTGGTTTTCTTCATTCCCTACCGGTCGACACCAGCCTAAGGTTTGGAAGAAGACTATCTAATTTGCGTAATGGGTGTACTATCTCCTAAACCAAGGAGTACTCACAACTTGAGAAAAGGTAAAAGGGAAAAGACAACTGAATAATCCTATCCGTTTTCTCCAGAACCGGAAACCATCCTCGAATTCCTTCGAGTTCGTATCTAACCATACGATGGTTTTGTCCAATGGAAGTGGACGTTCGCAGTAATACGGGGTGTCCTGAAGAAAAGGGTAAAAGTAGGAGTGGCAATGAGGTCTGCAACTCTGACAATCCAAAAGCCAGTGTTAAGAAGGTTCGGTCAACTTGGTCACTGAGTCATAATCTTAGGGTCGGGTCAATGGTCGCTGCCAGAGAGAGAGAGAAAAGAAACACTCAGCGTGCACTCTAACCTAGATCAGAATGGTTATCACTTTATCTAATCAGGAAACCTCCCACTGTACCTCAAATTCTCCTCCAAACCTGAAAGAAGAATTAGTCGGGGTCACCCGAGGAGTAAACTAACTCATCAGTGGGAATCGGGATCCAACTATCATCGCATGACAACGTGACGGAATCCGCTCACGGTATCACACTCCAGAAGGTATGCGCATATCTGGCAAGTTTCAGTTCTTTTGAAACTCCCGATGTGATTTTTACCCCATGCTCTTATGACCTTGACTTTGGCCAACATATCATAAGTCGCATGTCAAGTTCTACCCGTCATTCTCCAGGTTAATTTGAACCCACCCGTACATACCTTTGACTTTGGCCAAAATGGCAGTACGACTGTCCCAAACCAACGCATCTATCTATGCTGCATATGAATACCCAACAGCTACCAAACACTGTGCCTTGACTTTGGCCAACATACACAGCCTGAATACTATTGACTATCCATATGAAACGACGGAGGGCTACGAATGGTTTCTGGCAAAAACCTTTAACGTAATGAACTTGATATCGTTGAAGGAACTGATAGCTTTTTAGAAAATATAGTGAAGAAAACCTTTACTAAAGAGGTCACTCCCGGTGAAGGGATCTCGGCTCTTTCCCCGTAGAATGGGGTGCAGGATATTCCAAATGAATACCACGATGCAAAGCAAAAGTAATCGGCTATAGTGAAGTTATTGCCCTGACGCAAACTTCTGTCCAAGGGGTCACTCCCGGTGAAGGGATCTCGGCCCTTGCCTCGTCGACTGAGGAGCAGGATATTCCAAATGAATACCGCGATGCAAAACAAAAGTGAACGTCCTTGCAATAACAGCATTTTGAAAAGTGTTCCAACAACATCAGAATAGGTTTGTTTAACTTGCATTGATCCGAATCAATGCAGTCCCATCAATTGATCACACCACAAAGAACGAAAATATACTGACGTACGTATATGCCATCCGCATTCGCCACTGGGTCCCGTCATCACCCGTTAGGTTAGCTAACTAACGGCAGAGCGGGGACTGGACTAGCGCGGATGTAAAACATATACAACATCTACTAATATATATACCAATATATTATATTTCGCTCAAGGCGTGAAAAGAAATGCAACATCACAGAAATGTACAGCATCACAGAACAATACAGATATCTGGGATCTCCGGGTTTCACAGAGCCACTACTGAAACCCGACGTTCCCCTGGTCGTATGGATAGCCTGTGCAATGAAATCCTAGACCCCTACGGGCGCGGCAAGTCACCCGCCAAAACCTGAAGCGAGGCAGCCCCCTTCAGCACCGTGAATGGACCACCCAGCACTTCACGGAATCCGGTAACTTGGGCACCCCTCCTGGGTCAACCTGTACCCCCTACGAGTGCGGCGAATAGCCCGCCAATTCTAGAGTGAAGCCCCCTCCGTCCCAATGCCATGAGATGCGGGCTTGTTGCCTTCCAGAACCCGGCTATCCGTGCACTCCTCCGCGGGGTAATCCTAGTACAGAAAATAAAATATACATACACCGGGTACATCGACCGCAACCTGGCCGTGCCCCAAAATAATAATACAATCAGGCAGTGACGGCAGTCCACATGTCGGACGCTCACCCCGCAATATCAAATGTACATAATACACCAACACTGTACTAGCATTGCATCCAGGCTATCCCCCACGACCGATCCGCAACATCACAGCAAATACATAGAACATCAACGTGAAAGTCACGTTCGCAAATCCGTCTAACCGGGCTATAGCAGTTAGACCGGATTTACCGATCGAGTGACATTCACGGTCGCAGATATAATGTAAATACTGTGAAAAATGTGTTTAAAATATCCGATCAATCAAAAATTAACAAGTGGGCCCCCAAGCAATACTGTAGCACTCACAGAAAATCTGGGCCCAAAATTAATATTCCAAAACCCCTAAAATTAACCCAGAAGCCCACTGGAAAAACCTGGCCCATTGATCCTTTCATGTTGCGGCGGTACCGCGGCCCAAAGTGGGTATTTGCCGCGGTTCCGCGCTCTTGATGAAAGATCAATGACTCGGATTTCTGCAGTTGTCTTAGGTTTTCAAGTACATCACATTTTTGCAACCTGAAAAATTTTTCAACACTAAAAATTTCCAACAGAAAACTGATGTGATCAAAATACGGGTTTTGGAACATTTGATCGATCGGAACTGAAAAACACATTACACCAAGCTAGACTAAGTTAATGGCGAGGCTCTGATACCACTGTAAGTGCACGGCGGCGCCCCGGCCGTCAATCCGACGGCCAAATGCGGAAGCGGTGATAAACTTTAATTTTTGCGAACTTAGCAAACCGGCACCACCGCGCACTAAACCCCGGATCGGGCCATTAAACTAGTTCTAGCTAACTACAATACGGGTTAGAGATATACCGAGTGATCCGAGTCCTCCGGTCTTCTCGTCGTCGTCCCGATCTCCTGCGGAATGTTCGGTCGTCGCCTCCTCGCCGGAAGGGCACCACATCGCCTGCATCTTTTACGGACTCCCACCTCAATACCGAGGAAACTCGGGCGCAATGTTGGCTAGCCGACGCGCCCAAGATTTGCTGTAGAATAATGTAGAAACTTGTCTCTTTGGGGTTTAAGAAGTTGCCATGTATGGAGGAATTTTTGCAAGAATAATCATGGATGAAAACTTGATGAAGAATGGAGCATCCCCAAAAAAAAATGAGCTCGGCCAAGTCTTTTGCTCACTGTGAAAAAGGAATGAAGCAAGCACTCTCTCATATGCTGTGGAAAAAATGAGCCTAAAATTAAGCTCATACATTTCCAAAAGAAATGAAACCCTCAGCATAAAGAATGTGGGGGCCACGAAATATCATAAAAGGAAATAATCCACACAAAAACAAATGAAACCTCTCTCATTCTCCACATCAAATGGCCGGCCCCCCTGCACAAAAATTAAAAGCACATTCTCCTATTTAATAAATTAATAACTCCATCTCCATCAATCCAGCACAGTGGCCGGCCCATACCAAATCACATCAAAACCCATACCCTCTCATGTCTAAATTAATGCATCATGGAGCAAAGATGCTATCATATCAATCCTTTTGCAATAAACCCCTCCACAAAGTGTTATTTGCAAACTTGCAAATAACCCCCTCCAACTAAAAGTCCGGCCGTGAAGGAACAATGAAAAACCGGCCGGAACGGAATGCAAACTGGCAACCCCAGAAAACTGGTCCCATAATAAATTACAGGAAAACCCCGATACTGTGCATACACACCCGCATTTGTATTCCGACCGAAATACAAATGCAAAGAGACAAAACTACACTATCAAATACTAAGATCCGGCTTAAGCCAAAGCCGGCTAGTAAAAAACCGTCCGATCACGATCCGTGCAATACCGCACGTATCTGATCGAACCCTGCCATATCTCCATACGGCATCTACAGCATTTCGCCCGAAAGCTTGAGTAACTGAAAGTGTGGTGGACTCTAAAGACTCGTCAATACTATGGCTGTGGATTTAACCACTAGCACGTCAGAGGTATAAGCCAATACGTGACGGGCCACCAGCTATTGACTAAAAGGGACGTCGATGAGTGAACTCATCCTGACACCCTACTGAGCCTGTCAGTGACAATATCCGTACAGTCCGGTCCGTTCGTCTATGAGCATCGCATGTCGGGCCTAGGGGGTTGGTAAAAGTCAGACCCCCAAAAGCGGTACAAGTCGTGTCGGAGTGTAGCCCAGAACACCCTGAGATACTACTGGAATACCTACCAGTAAATCTCCTGCCTTGGCCAAGGACTTCGTGTAATGGCTCTCCTAGACACAGCGCGATCTCACCCCCAATACCGGGAGAGACGAACCCCCGAAGATCCGCTCACTGCCTCCATATGGCTCGGGACTGTACCCAACTAAAACCTGTTTGCACGACTCCTTTGAGCCATGGTAGGGTAGTAATCAAAGCACAGTGGGAACTCACACAAGACAAATGACGATCCCCAGGTCGATGAACTAACCTGTACACATGTCACCTGGGAACTGCTATCTGACGTCAGGTATAAGACCAACTAGCATGTTCCCGGTGAGTCCTGTCCGGTGTACTCATAACCCAATGAGCACCTGTATACATCTTAGGTGAACCAACTTACACCAGTGGCTTGTGAGACCGGCCACCGCCCCTCGTCGGGGTCTCGATTGTATACACTAGTCTACTCTGGAGAATCGATGCCCTGTCTCGAAACTTCTACGACTAGGGACCTTTTAAGGATGCACTTATAGACTCCTGCTCTCACTTATATGATCGCCCTCATACTGCTGGCAGTCAAGCAAGAATCCTAGGGGCTCTATCAACGTGCAATAGCGACATGTCAGGTCACCTAAAGCAGTACACGATGATAAAGGTAAACCAGATAGCGTACTATCATTTCGAGTAAGACTGTCCTACCGGGATAGGTCCTCCCTCAATCATTGCAATCATGTGCCTGTGATCTAATAATTGACTCTGAGGGCACTATCTCCAACAATAACCTTAAGAAAATTGAGTTGGGAACAGCGAATGACCCGCGACCGACATTCATCAGCGAGCTGCTATCTGAAGAAAGGGTGGCTGCATTAAAGGACGTGCTTCTACAGCATAGAGATTGCTTTGCATGGAAATATTTCGAAATGCCGGGACTAGATCCAGAAATTGCTGTGCATAGATTGGCGATATCTCCGGACGTCAAGCCAGTCAAACAGGCGCCGAGAAGAATGCGACTCGAGCTTGAGATGAGTATCAACGCCGAGGTCAAGAAGCTGATCGACTCTGGCTTCATCCAGGAAGTTCAATACCCTGAATGGATCGCCAACATCGTCCCGGTGATGAAGAAAAATGGGACAGTGCGCATATGCGTAAACTTCCGGGATCTTAATAAAGCTTGCCCGAAGGACGATTTCCCAGTGCCAGTCACCGAACTGATGATAGACAATACGTCCACTCACGAGGTTTTCTCCTTCATGGACGGCTCGTCAGGATATAATCAGATAAAAATGCATCCCGAAGACCAGAAGCACACTGCCTTCAGGGCCCCTTTGGAAATATTTTGTTACAAGGTGATGCCCTTCGGTCTAAAGAACGCCGGCGCCACCTATCAGAGGGCCATGACGAAGATCTTCGATGACCTTATACATGAAATCGTCGAATGTTATATCGACGACCTCGTGGTCAAGAGAAAATCATACGAGGAACATCTCGAGCATCTAAAGACTGTATTTCGACGCCTTCGACAATACAACTTGAAGATGAACCCTCTTAAGTGTGCGTTCGGGGTTTCCTCGGGTAAATTCCTAGTATTCATCGTCCGACACCGAGGTATCGAAATAGATCCGTCAAAGATCAAGGCGATCATGGAAATGCCTCCGCCAAGGACTATCAAACAGCTGCGGTCTCTCCAAGGGAAGCTCGCGTATATACGGCGATTTATAGCCAACCTTTCAGGAAAGTGCCGTCCTTACAGCCACCTAATGAAGGAGGGAACCCCGTTCATCTGGGACCAAAAATGCCAAAGCGCGCTAGACAAGATCAAACAATACCTGCAGAACCCGCCGGTGTTGGCTGCTCCGGTCAAGGGAAAGCCCCTCATTCTTTATACAACCTCTCTCGAAGGCTCCTTGGGCGCATTATGGGCACAAGAGAACGATCAATGGAAGGAAAGAGCACTCTACTACTTAAGTCGAGTTCTGCTGGGGGCAGAAAGCAACTACTCCCCCATTGAAAAACACTGCCTGACGTTGATCTTCGCAATAACAAAGCTCAGGCACTATGCGTTGGCGCATGAACTCCGTCTCATTTCAAAGGTGGACCCCCTTAAATATTTGATGTCGAAGGCCATATTGACGGGACGACTCGCTAAATGGGCCTTGCTCTTGATGGAGTTCTCGATAACGTATCAACCTCTCAAGGCAGTGAAAGGCCAGGCCATCGCCGACTTCCTTGCTGAGCACCCGATACCTGCCGATTCTCCTCTGAATTGCGATCTTCCAGACGAACATGCGTTTAATGCGATCGACGGAAATGATACCCGATGGGAGCTTTATTTCGATGGAGCATCTTCCGTGAAGAAGCGCAAACAAAGTACCCCTATAATCAAATCGGGGGTAGGCCTTATCTTCGTGACTCCACAAGGAGGGATAATGCCCTTCGCTTGCTCCTTAACAGAGCCGAGGACGAATAACGAAGCCGAATATGAAGCCTTGATAGCAGGTCTTGAGATCGCCATCGACATGGGAATCGAAAACCTTCTCATATATGGGATTCCAAGCTAGTCGTTAGTCAAGTAAACGGCGACTATCAAACGTGCAAACCGGAGTTGGTGAAGTATGGTAAAAAGGTGCAACAACTGTTGACCCAAATTTCCTCCTATACTTTGGAAAGCATACCGCGCGCGGAAAACAGCAAAGCAGACGCGTTGGCCAAACTTGCTAAAGAACTGGCTGACGAGAACCTCGATGACGTTAGAATCGTGGTACAAAGCCGTCGGGTGCTTGCCCCAGCAGAAATATCTCCGGAATCATCCGAAGAGAAGGGAGCGATTGAACAAACGACCTTGCAAATAGAAGACCGGGAAAAGGCTGAGGATTGGAGGGAAGTCTTCATAGACTACTTTAAGTCCCACCAAATGCCTGAAGAAGCGTCCACAAGACATCAGCTCATGAAACGAGCTCTGTCTTTTGCCTTCGTCAATGATACTCTGTACAAGAGGTCTTTTGATTCTCTGTGGCTGAGATGCTTAGGACCTGACGAAGCGAAAAGGGTCGTCCAGGAAGTTCATGACGGACTCTGCGGTTCTCACCAAGCAGGCCCAAAGATGAAGTTGAAGATCAAACGGATGGGCTACTACTGGCCCACGATGATCCAGGACAGCCTCGAATATGCGAAGAAATGCCACTCATGCCAAATTCATGGGGACTTCATCCACCAGCATCCAAATCCACTATATCCAACGGTGGCTAGCTGGCCGTTCGAAATGTGGGGGACTGACATAGTCGGCCCCATCGAACCAGCATCGTCCAGAGGACATCGTTTCATCCTGGCTACGACTGACTATTTCTCCCAATGGGCAGAAACAGTACCGTTGAGGGAAGTGAAGACGGAGAATATCCTCCATTTCTTCAAGACGCACGTCCTATATCGGTTTGGAACTCCACGACGGATCATCTCCGATAACGGGCCAGCTTACAGAAGCCACAAGATCAGTCGCTTCGCGCAGCAATACAATATAGACTGGAGATATTCCTCGGTTTATAATCCACGAGCTAATGGTCTAGCTGAAGCCTTCAACAAAACCTTGACAAAGATCATGAAGAAAACGGTGTCCCGAAATAAGAAGGACTGGCATGAGAAGCTGCAAGAAGCTCTTTGGGCGTATCGAACTACGTTCAAGACAGCCACAAACACAACGCCATATGCGCTGGTATGCGGTACAGAAGCAGTACTCCCCCTCGAGATAGAGTTACCCTCACTACGAGTGGCAGTCCACTACGAGCTAACAGATGAAGAAAATGCTCACCTTCGGCTTGAGGAGCTCGATTCCCTCGATGAGACCCGGCTCATAGCGCAGCAAAATCTGGAGGCCTATAAAGCAAAGATGACGCGCTCATATAAAAAATTGACCCGACCGAGGACATTCCGCCAAGGCGAACTTGTGCTAGTGGTCAAAAGGCCTATGATTCCCAATCGCGCCAAGCGGGGAAAATTCGAGCCAAACTATGAAGGCCCGTACATCATAGATAAGGTCTACCAGGGTGGGGCCTATTTACTCATAGACATGCACGGTGAAAGGCCTTTCAGGCCAATAAACGGTCGCTTCCTAAAGAAATACTATGCTTAATGAGCCACAGCCTAAGTCAATGGTAGATGACGACGACTATGTCCGCTCGCTATCTTCCTAAGCTCAAGCTTTATAAGCAGTAGCCGGCCTTCTCAATAGCGGACCGAAACGTCCTTAAACTAATATCGCAGCATCCGTAGGCTGACAAAATAAAAAAAAATATAAATAAAATATAAATAAATAAAAACGGTATGTCCATAAGACAAAAAAGGGCACGGATGAAAACCCGAAAGGGCGCCGTGAGTAAAATCAGCAGGACTACTGGCGAGTGTTCGTGAAAACCCGAAAGGGCGCGACCTCGTAAAAAAAAAAGAAGAAAATAAATAAAAATATATATATATATATAAAATAAAAACGGTATGTCCATAAGCAAAATGGGCACGGATGAAAACCCGAAAGGGCTCCGTGAGTAAAAACAGCAGGACTGCCGGCGAGTGTTTGTGAAAACCTGAAAGGGCGCAACCTCGTTAAAAGACACTTGCAGGGTCCTCTCGACCTTGTAAGGAGAAACCACCCGCGTGAGATCCTTACGACTCATAAGGGAGCAACACACTCAGGGATCCCTACGATTCCTAAGGAGAAAATACACTTGCGAGATCCTCACGACTCGTAAGGAGAACTCTCTTATGGGACCCTCACGGCTCATAAGATTTGAAAGTCTTAAGTTACAGAGACCTAAACCTGTGCTTAAGCAACCCCCACAACCTCTAATATTGCCCTACAGGTGGTTCAATACTGACTCTTATATACAATCCACGGGCACGAATAAACATTTCCCTAACCAAGATCCATCCGTGACTGGGAATATGTTCGCATGACCCTTGTAAGTCCTCTCAATTTACAAGGAGAAAACCCTCCTGTAGGATCCTTACGACTTACAGAGGAACATGCACTTAGGAATCCTCACGATTCCTAAGGAGAAAATACACCTACAAGATCCTCATGACTTGTAGGGAGAAATACCTTTGTGAGACTCTTACGGATCATGAAATTAAAAGCCTTAGTCGACAGCGCCTTAATCCTGTTCGCTAAGCCACCTTTGTTCGACATCAAAAGAGGCAAATGATGATTCGCTCCTGGAAATATCCCAGTTGTAGCGGTGCTGATGCCGAAATCGGTGTCTAATTCCAGGTTTACGGCGGAAAGCCAGTAGGCCGCACATGCATACGGAATAGCCGAAATGATAGGGCAACTTGCAATAAAAAGCAGCAAGTAAAAATGTATGCATACAAAATAGCCGAAATGATTGGGCAACTCGCAATAAAAAGCAACGAGTGAAAACAAAATAAACAGCCGAAATAATTGGGCACCGCGAAAAATAGCCGAAATGATTGGGCAATCGCAACCTTCGCGATATAAAAGCTGAAATGATAGAGCATCGCGGAAATAAAACAAAAAAAAGATGATAAAACTTCGGCCCTACAGTTGAGATCACATCGATCCCTGTATACAATCCAAGGGCACAAACAAAGAAGGAACCATACTCTCCCAACAGGCTCCACCAGAAAATTGCCAAATCTCGACGGTTCATCCCAACTCCGAAGAAACTAGTGTCTTCGGCAAATATCTCAACTCATGGAAACAAACAATCCTTGACGAGAGCCTCTTGATTCGCATCGACTCGCAGAGAAACCAGTGCCTCCGTGGGAAATTCTCGATCCGTTTCAACACTAAGGAAACAAATAATCCTTGGCGCTAGGGAAACAAATAATCCTTAGCAGATATCTCAACTCAGGGAAACAAACAATCCTTGACGAGAGCCTCCTGATTCGCATCAACTCGCAGAGAAACCAGTGCCTCCGTGGGAAATTCTCGATCCGTTTCAACACCAAGGAAACATATAATCCGTGGCGCTAGGGAAACAAATAATCCTTAGCAGATATCTCAACTCAGGGAAACAAACAATCCTTGACGAAAGCCTCCTGATTCACATCGACTCGCAGAGAAACCAGTGCCTCCGTGGGAAATTCTCGATCCGTTTCAACACCAAGGAAACAAATAATCCTTGGCGCTAGGGAAACAAATAATCCTTAGCAGATATCTCAACTCATGGAAACAAACAATCCTTGACGAGAGCCTCCTGATTCGCATCGACTCGCAGAGAAACCAGTGCCTCCGTGGGAAATTCTCGATCCGTTTCAACACCAAGGAAACAAATGATCCTTGGCGCCAAGGATTATATGTTTCCTTGGTGTTGAAACGGATCGAGAAACAAATAATCCTTAGCAGACATCTCAACTCAGGGAAACCAACAATCCTTGATGAGAGCCTCCTGATTCACATCGACTCGCAGAGAAACCAGTGCCTCCGTGGGAAATTCTCGATCCGTTTCAACACCAAGGAAACAAATAATCCTTGGCGCTATGGAAACAAATAATCCTTAGCAGATATCTCAACTCAGGGAAACAAACAATCCTTGACGAGAGCCTCCTGATTCGCATCGACTCGCAGAGAAACCAGTGCCTCCGTGGGAAATTCTCGATCCGTTTCAACACCAAGGAAACAAATGATCCTTGGCGCCAAGGATTATATGTTTCCTTGGTGTTGAAACGGATCGAGAAACAAATAATCCTTAGCAGACATCTCAACTCAGGGAAACCAACAATCCTTGATGAGAGCCTCCTGATTCACATCGACTCGCAGAGAAACCAGTGCCTCCGTGGGAAATTCTCGATCCGTTTCAACACCAAGGAAACAAATAATCCTTGGCGCTATGGAAACAAATAATCCTTAGCAGATATCTCAACTCAGGGAAACAAACAATCCTTGACGAGAGCCTCCTGATTCGCATCGACTCGCAGAGAAACCAGTGCCTCCGTGGGAAATTCTCGATCCGTTTCAACACCAAGGAAACAAATAATCCTTGGCGCTAGGGAAACAAATAATCCTTAGCAGATACCTCAACTCAAGGAAACAAACAATCCTTGACGAGAGCCTCCTGATTCGCGTCGGCTCGCAGAGAAACCAGTGTCTCCGCGGGAAAATTCCCGATTCGTCTCAACTTACAAGATGAAGCCTCAGGCAGCAGGGACTAAAAAACTTGCTTCCTGAACAATGGGACCCTGCAAGTCGATCTAAAATGGTCTCTTTCATACTATTCACGGGTCTCACTCTCCAAAGTCGAGTTTCGACAAAGAGGGAAACAACCGCTTACGGGTCCTCTCGACTCGTAAGAGAGAAAAATTCTCTTACAGGATCCTTACGACTTATAAGAGAAAACACACTTAGGAATCATCACGATTCCTAAGGAGAAAACCCACCTACGAGATCCCCTCGATCCGTAGGGAGAAAAATCTCTATGAGATCCTCACGGCTAATAGAGTTGAAAAGTCTTAGGCAGCAGATCTGAACCTGCGGCCTAAGCCATCGCTATTTCTTGAGGTAGTCAGGATACTCGCTCTAATCATCCGTCAACCATGTTTACTAAGGTGGCATGCTGATAATAAAAGAAAGAAAAGACGGAGAAAATGACACAAGACATTACAAAAAAAAATGTGTATCTTTTATTCATAAACTTGATTGGGTACAGGATACATTATGTTAAAGAATAAAAAAATATATATATACACATTCTTTTTTATCTACAAGTACAAACGATACAAAGAGGGATAGCTACTGAGGAGGAAGTGTCTTTAGTAAATCCACAAGCTGCTCTCGCACTTCTTTCAGCGCCTCCTCCTGAGTGGCTGCCGCGGCCACCTCCGCTTCCACCTGGGCCCGCTGCTGTAAAAAGGATGAAAGTTGCTCCTCGGCCGCCTTCTGGGCTGCTTCTTGGCTGGGTGCATCCCGCTCGACAATGTCAAGCTGTTGCCTCAAGGATAACCCTTCGGAAAGACATTGCAGAAGACCCTCAAAGACAACCTTCAGCCGTGCAGCATTGGCCTCCACCCGAGCATGCAGTTGGGCAGACTTGCTCGAAGCCTCACCGCGCTCCTTACGCCTTGAAATGACTTCTTGTTCGAGATGGCGGAATTAAGAAGCGCTCCGCTCAATCCACGCTGCTCTTTGATTGCTGGCGGCCAAGGTCTCGGGAGCGGGACGCAGCGACTCCAACTGATGCAGGCGGGCCTCGATCTCCCTGCAATGGTTAACCCAAGATGCGATGATACCCTCGTCATGAAAGTTCACGAGTATCACCAGCATCGGGTTAACCGCCGTAGCGAAGTCTGCGGCAGATGTAGGAGTTTCAACGTCGAGTTCCTCGACGTAGTCACTCAACATGCGCAGACTATTCGCGGCGACTTTCGAAGATGGACGTCTCAGATAAATACCCGCCGGCATTGTAATGCGAGGCTCGAAGGGCGCCGAGATCGGAACGACAGCTGAAAAGAAACAGGATGTGATGAGATAACAGTACAGAAAATAAAAAGGGGGGAGTTATCGATGTGATATTCGCCATACCAGATGAGACAGGTGGCAAGGCTGGAAGGGCCGGTGGCGCAGCCGATCTTTTATCCCCTCCTTCAATCTGTAGCACTGCAGTCGAGATCAGAAAAAAGGGGTTAGAAGTAATTCCATCAATGAAGAAAGAAGGATATCAATGGAAATCATACTCACCAACGCCACCTGAGGAAGAGGCGAGTTCGGATGGGAAGGAGAAGTGTGGGAGCAACACCTGATAAAGATGGTCAAAAAGCACTCCTCAAAGACACAACAGTATGACTTTAGTACACGAATTATACGTCTGAAAAGTGAGATTAATAAGTTGCAAACTCATACCTTCCAACATCTTTGACGGTATGAGAGAGGGTTGAGAGGTGACCACCGCCAAGGCAGTAGTTGAAGGCGCTCCCTCAAGCAATGGGGCATCGGCGCTGGCTACACCTGCGTTACGAACAAATGTGAACTTGTCAGAAAGGATTGTAAGATAAAGAGGACAGTAACTTGGGATTTACCTGGTGAGCTGCCGGCCGAAACGGAGGCGGCTCCCTCCTCCATCGACATGAGGCCACCACCCGTGGCCTCATCACCCAACTCAATGGGAACCGTTGTCGTGCTCGCGAGACCAGAAGACGGCGGAGGACCATAGACAGGGAGGGCTATGACCGGAGCATTGCCAGATTCCTGAGAAGGAGCGGTCGGCTCATCTTCAGGAATCATGGCCACCTCACCCGTTACTCCCTCGGGTTCAGCAGTCACGGTTACCTCGTCCACCGTCACCATAAGATCATCAGCCTCAGGCACTCCGCCCGCTGCTACTTCGGGCTCAACAACAACCGCTTGCTCAGGCATAGCGAACATGACCAGTTCGTCAGCCACTACCTCGGGCCCAGCAATCCCAGCTATGTCATCCGCCACCGACTCGGGCTCGACCAATGTCTCTCTCCTCAGCCCCTCAGGTTCGACAGTCTCCGCCTCCCCCTCGGTTGCGCTTGGCACTGCAGGGTAGAACATATAAGAACCGATAGATTTATGAGTCTTATAACGAAATTCTGAAAGAAGTATTACCTGAGGTAGACTTGTCGTTAACCTCTCTATTGGCGAGGATCGCCTGTCTATGAGCTGTAGACAGGGCGACCGGGGACTCTTCTGACGGAGTGTCGACTTGAGGAACGGTGCTGGGGCCCGCTCCAATGGCCAAAGCAGCCCTGCGTGCCTTTGCTTCGCGCCTCGACCGCTTCCTCTCCTCCCGAGCTGTCACGATGGACCTCTTTGATGCTTCATTTATCGAAGCATCGTCGTCCCCATTTAAAGATGCCTCCAGAGCCTATAAGGCGTCTCTCATCGGCTCTTCAAGACGAACCTCCTGCGGTGGCCCAGAGGAAGCGAGAACATCGGCAGCTGGCAGAACATTTGCGTCGCTTGGCGGGAACGGCATTGAGGTTTCTGCAATAAAAAGGGAGATATTACATTGACCATAACACAAGGAGAATAAAAACTTGATGAATCGAAACTTACTGAGGCCTAAAGACGCTCTAAGGCGTTCCTCCTCTTGGAAGGTCTTGAGTGAAGCGGCAATGGCTTCTTCAGTGGTGATGCCTGTTGGAAGAAAAGAAGGAAAAATATTAGTCAAAGGAAAAGATATGATGCAATAGAAAATGCGACTAGTGATTACCTGAATCCGCAAGCTTAGCTAGCCATGCGTCACGCCTTGCCAACCACGCTAAAGTTTCGAGAGCGGCCTCCAAGTCCGTATCATCCGGTGGTGGCGTGACTAATCCCTTATTAGTACCGTATTCACTCAGGCCCTCGGCATAGGGAGCGTGGGGTTCCTGACCAAACGCGACGTCCGCAGCGAAGAGCGACTTCTTTTTCTTCTGCCCTCCGACCCTAGGTGCACGTGGGATCGACTTCCGTTTAGTAGCCACCTTGGGACGGCGGGTCCCGATGTCTGCACCAACGCCAGACTCCGGCGAAACTACAACCACTGTCTCCACTGGAGCACAGGGCGCTGGGGCTGCATCTGTAATATCGGGAAGCGGCAATCCGTGCAGAGGACTTTGCGCACGCGATGGCCCGGTTCTAACCTCTTTTAGAGGGGCAACTACTGGAGTCCTCGGAACCAAAGGAGCGTTGCGGTCACTGCCTGGAGGCGCACCTTTACGGTCGACCAGCAGTCGCCTTTCCTCCTTTATAACGGCTCATGTTGCATGATTGTACCAGTCTTTGTACACATTGAGGAGTCGTGGAGCGCAAGCCGGCGCACTGATAAAAAAATGAGAGCCTGTATTTAGGCGCATGAAATGATGCAGCGCGTTCTCCATCCCTTCTTCAGTGGCAGCGGGTTCCAGCAAGAAAGCTTCCAAGGGGACCCCTTGATCGTAGCCCAATTGTTAGGAAAAACGATGCGGGTTATATCTCATGAAAGTCGCCGCACCATTCTGCCTGAAGACTAGGAAGCCCGGTCTAATAGAGTATAAGTGAAGGGTCTCCCGGGCCGTCAAAACTGATGCTCCATCCATAAAGGAGTCTTGTAATGGTCGCACCGCGGTGGTGGATGCTTTTCCAATAGTCAGCACCTTGTCAATAAAGGACATCCCGGCTCCAATGGTGTGAGAGCGAAGGAGTAAACCCCTGGCGTTCCGTGGTGATGGGGTCACAATTAATGCGCCGATCAGCTGTATAATGCGAGGGAAACCGCACTTGTTGAAGAACGAGGGCCTTTTGTGCATACCGAAGACACCCGCCGTGTGTAGCTCGAGCCACGATATAAAGTAGTGCATCGGGAAGACCACGTGCAGTACCCCGAGCTCGTTAGGATCCACTGCTCGGCTGAGGCCATGATATAGGTGTGCCAAGCCAGCAATCCCAACGGCCACCTTTACCCCGATGGCCATCCGGTGGGCTGGGTTAAAGACAGAAGGCCGCATACGGTGAGAGTGCATTGGGATCGCAAACCAACTCAGCCACAACCCGAGAAATCCTAAGAAAAAGGCCTCCTTGTCCATCCCAGGGGCCGCGATTTCTGCAAAAGACATATTCGGGAAGTCCGGAAGGAAAAAAAACCTTTTGGTCTATCTCCTTCTCCGGCAGGTTGTCCACACCTAGACCGAAAGGGTCCTCCACGGTAGCGAACTTGGCAGCTTCTGATGAGAGGACGCTTGGGCGAAGGAACCGAGCAATGAAATCCTCAAAGTTAACTCCCCGACTCCCATGTTCGATAAAAAGGGACTCATAAATGTTCAACAATTTAATCAAGCTTGGAAATTAATGTTGAACAGCATTCTCCGGCGTGAGCCCCCTTACCACCGGCTTAGCACCGAAGACGTACTCGTCTGTCGGGAACAACTCCTCATAGTGTTCCCCTATAACCGGTAAACCGGATACCTCCGTAAACTCTTCCAGAGAGATTGACACTTCCCAATCCATGGCGAGGAAAGTGTGGGTAGGAATGTTCCACTGCTCCAGGAAGGCCTTGAACCACCAGGTGGGGAGCGTGGGATATTGGAACAGAGAGACGTACACCGCGGTATACAATCCTAACTTTATCAACTGCGACTTCTTCGTCGACAGGATGTACCGGGCCCACGGCAGATAACCGATCGGGTGACGGGGGATCAGACCAATGTTATATGATTTCCCCCAAGGTCGCGCCTCACCCTGACAAATACGGCGTCCTAGGATATCCAAAACCATAGGACGCTGGACCGGAATCGCATCCATAGCAGGATGAAGAAAGCCCTTTGAGGTCCAATCAACCATCTCCACGGCATGCTGCACCGAGGATGGGGTAGCATAGTGAATCGCCGTGATGGGTTCTGACGGTACGGCGCACGTGAAGCTCCGTCGATCCATGATGATTTGGTTATACCACGACCCCCAAAGGTGGAGACTCTTATATTCCGGGTCGTAGTCCCTAATCATAGCCAAGAGGTCACGGTCCAAGGGCGCTTCAGGAAACCCTTCCTCCGAGCGGACGAACGGGAACGAGGTATCGAGAGACATGGTCACTGCAAAAGAACAAGAAATAGTCGTTAGTGCTGCGATTCCAACGCTTGGAGTTTAAAAAATTTCCAATTAGCTGAATTTAAAAATTAATTAAATTAAAATTAATTACACCACACTGCAGTGCAGTAGGTGGGAGACCAAATGGGGACCCACAAAATCTGGATGAAAATGCCTCATTTAATAAGACAGCCTCATCATTGGATGAGACTGTCAGTTAAAAAAAAACCCAAGAGAATATTCTCATCAATGGGGAATCCGTAGAGACAAGGAGAAAATCTCCTCTTTCAGAACAAAGCTCTGTCACAGAATGACACTTGTCGAATTCTGGTCTCATAGGAATAAAATTCTTTAAAAGAGCATAGCTCTGTGGTAATAATGGAAAGGTCCATCAGAAAAATTTTACACTTAAAAGAATTTAAATTTCTTGGAATCTTGAAAAAAATCCATGAAAAACTTATGAAACAAATTCTTCATTTTTCAGATCTAAAAGATCTACAGTTGATCCAAGAGCAAAGCTCTGTTCATGGGTTGGAACCCATGAACAAGATCTCTGCAGATGTATAAGTTTTTGAGAGCAAAGCTCTGTGTATGAAACCCCAATGGGGATCTCTTTAAATCAAAAGATCTGTGAGAGCAAAGCTCTTTGGTTAAGATTAATTTAAATTAATTTGATCTAAATTAAGTTTTACCTAAAGTTTCTAACTTTGGAAATGAGCAAAGTTCTGAAGTTCTTAAGCAAGAGCAAAGCTCTGTTGAAATCAAGAATCTTGAAAAAGGGGTGAAGATTTTTTTAAGGACCAAAGGTCCTATTTATAAGGCGCTTGCGCCCCTTCAGCTCACCCCTTGATCCAACGGTCAGGAGCTTGCCACCGCTGCACTCACGTGCGCGCCACGTGAGCGCAACGGTGGGGGGGCATTTATTCCCCCAATCAGAGCAAAGCTCTGTTGGAAATTCAAACTTCAAATTTTGAAGCAACGCTTCAAATCCCGGGCGCAACACGCCACGTGTCAGATGCAGTCACATCAGCGCAGCGCCCAAAACAGCGCACCCAATCAGAGCAAAGCTCTATTTAAAGAAAAATTAAAGGAAGCAACGCTTCAGTTGCGCAAGCGCTGCGCTGCGCGACGCGTGTCAGCGCAGATGCGCTAGCGCAGTTGCGCTGCGCTTTGCGCTGCGCGACGCGTGTCAGCGCAGATGCGCTAGCGCAGTTGCGCTGCGCGACGCGTGTCAGCGCAGATGCGCTAGCGCAGTTGCGCTGCTTGACACGTGTCACGCGCTGGGGCATTTGCGCCAAACAGAATCAAGATTCTAAAGAATTCTTTCTGTTCTTGTTAAAACAAGAAGATTTTCTTCTGTAAAACAGAAGCCCTTGGATCAAAGATCCAACGGTGGAAAAAATTCCCCAAATCACTTAGAGAAAGATCTCTTTAACTAATTTATGGGCACTATAAAAAGGACCCTAGACCTCAATTCAAAGGCATCAACATTTTCTTGAAAAATCAAGAGCTTCAAACAGAGAGAACTCTGAAGAAGTTTCAAGAAAAAGGTTAAAAAAAAATCTTCATAAAATAGAAGAATTTTCTTCTAATAGATCATTGATCTAAGAACAAGATCAATGATCTTCAGATAAAAAACAGTGCTTTGCACTTCTTATGAACCACTGGTTCTTTAAAACAAGAAAAACAAAATAAAGAACAGTGCTTTGCACTTTTTATGAACCTTTGGTTCCTGAAATAAGAAAAAACTTGTTTCTTCTTTGATCTAAATTAGATCAAGAAAACGAATAGTGCTTTGCACTTTTTTTTTATGAACCATTGGTTCTTGAATCTAAAAGATTCTCAAATCATAGTGCCTTGCACTTGCAAACTGCGCTGTTGCGCTCCTGGATTGGCGCAAGCCACCAGAGCGCGCCACGTGTCAGCAGCACAGGCGCAGCGCATTAGCGGAGTACACTGCGCTTGCGTGACACGTGTCAACACTACAAGCGCTTGCGCTCTCTAATTGGCGCAAAGCGCCTGATAAATACAATGCATTTCCTAAAGGGCCAGGCCCAAATCAAAAAGACCAAGCAGGCCTAATTAAATTGCAATGCAATAAAAATGGCAGAACCCTAACAGAATTGATGCTCTGCATCATTTATAAATGGGCAGAGCCCAAACAGAATTGATGCTCTGCATCATTTATAAATGGGCAGAGCCTAAACAAAATGCTATGCATTTTAAAGGGCAGAGCCCAAACAAAGTAGATGCTTTGCATCATTTATAAATGGGCAGAGCCCAAAATAAATTGATGCTCTGCATCCTTTATGGGTAGAGCCTAAATAAAAATAAAAAGAAATGCAATGCAAAAGCAGATAAAATGTTGAACATTTTCAACTGGACTTAGCCCAATTTTGACCGTAAGTCCTCAAATTAAATTGACTGAGAAAGATTGCTCTCTTAAATCAATTTACCTCCGGTTCGAGGGTACATCTCCGAACTCCTCTGACACCTATCGTTGTAATCCTTCAATGACGTCAGAGAGGTGACGGGTCCCGATGGCCATGCATATAATGGACCAGTACGTCCCTAAACTGGAACAATAGAGCCCCCAAATGATCTCTTGTCGGATCCAAACGATCCCGTTAAGTTGATCTTAGTCTCAAATCAGACTAACTTATCCTTAACGAACATTTAAGTTGATTTTAGCCTCAATATGGCTAACGTATCCTTAAACTAAAACATCAAACCCAAATCTAAGTAAATACGGATTTGGACTAATCCACATCCTACGGGCGACGAAATAAATAGTCTCCGTATACAATCCACGGGCAACCACAAACAAAACAAACACACACGATACGAAGTGAAATTCTGGAGAAGGAGAAAGTTGTTACCGCGATGCGGTAGCGTAATTAACTGCAGGGGCTTGCGCCTGCAGGGAAGAGCGTCCTGATTGAAAGAATTAAAGTTAACCGCAATCAAGACGGTGTCGCTATGCAGCTAGCCGGTTGAGCACGGGTCGATCCACAGGGAGATGGTTGTATTTTCGTTCTTGTCTTAGACGAGTCAATAAAGAATTTATATGTGTTTGTTCGAGACTATCCTATGTGTATTATTTGCAAGTATAAAGTTGTTAAGAAAAAGATACGAAATTGTAAGCTAAAGAAATCCGTACTCAAAACCTTTGAGCCGAGTCTTGACCAATTAAAGCTAGAGCAATCGGCAACAACGTGGATTAGGGGATTTAAGCGCGGTATTCGTGGAATACGGCTTATTTACCCTTGTCCTTCCGTTCTTGTCTCTTGCTTTCGCCTCCGGCCAAACCGAACGCAACCGGTCGTGGTTAGGAATCACCGTTACCTTGTTAGGGTAGGGTGCCTAACGGAGCGCTTGCGTATGGTTTGGACGGAGTTCAATGGAAAATAACGGGAAAAGGAAATGAGAAAAGAAAATCTTAACTTACAATACCGTATTTATTCTTAACAACGATAATTACATTCATTCATAAAAAAGAACCAAAAAGAGAGAACAAAAAGAAAAGAACAAAGAAAAGAAAAGATTACAAGTAATTAAGTGCATGAATATAAATTGCAAGAAAGTAAAGCAAGGTAATAAAAAGCAGGTAATAAATAAGCAATAAAAAGAATTAGAAACTAGAACTCAAGACAAGCATGGGATCAATAGCCGACCCTTAAACTTGCAAGCTCAATCAAGAGGTTGCAAGATCAAGAGAAGGGTAGAGAACGCATGTGAAATGAAGTGCTAATTCCATAAGAAAATACGACCCTTGAGATCAATAACTAACCCTTAACCTTTCAAGCTCAATGAAGAGGTTGAAAGATCAAGAGGAAGCAAGAATCTCAAGAGGAAGT
This sequence comes from Agapanthus africanus, assembly GCA_030015575.1. Taxonomy (NCBI): domain Eukaryota; kingdom Viridiplantae; phylum Streptophyta; class Magnoliopsida; order Asparagales; family Amaryllidaceae; genus Agapanthus; species Agapanthus africanus. The sequence goes on from JASDDO010000031.1 coordinate 108,426,318, forward strand.
TAAACTAACAAGAAAGATAAAAAAACCCTCATCTTCATTAACATCCACTCAATACTCTCACTACATTTCCATGGAGGAAGAATGAAGAAGAAGAAGAAGAACTACACTAAAAACTACAAAAGAGGAACAAAGAATGAACACCAAAAGCTTGGCAAGTTCTGGGGTATTTATAGGAGGTGAACTGAAAACCTAGGGCAACAATCTGCCTCAACATGAAGTCCCCAAACTGCCCCCGAAATACGACAGAGAGAGGACCCCACATCGCCGCGGATCCGCGGCCGTCTTGATGAGTTGGGCCACCATCTTTTGTGAGCTCCCCTGGTTCTCTGTCCTATGTTATTGTACATATACCAAATTGCAGTATGCTTCCACAGTTGCATCAGATTTGCAATGGTCCAAAGTGGCAACAAAAATAATACTTTTGACCTTTTCTCCCTCGAGCTCCGCGCACCCATTGATTCTTGTGCTGCCCCTCTCGTGCTCTGTGCTTGTCCGAGACACGAATGACCGCTGTCATATGTCTTGTCTCTGGAATCGGTACGAAGCACTGGACGGATATGGATGACCGGAACCCGGCTTTTATCTGCTGTCAACAGATGTTCTGTATTTGGTGTAACTGTGGAGATTTTGTCTTGATTTGCAATATTTGTACTGGAAACCTGTAATCTGTAAATATGTAACAAACACGGATTTAAAAGCACCTACCTATAAACACACGAGCATAAGAATGGGCGGTATAAAATGCAGTATTCTGTTATGAACATGTCCCCACAATCAAAAACCCCTCAAGCGAGGGGGAATCTGACGAAGTCTGCTACATCGGCCGCATCCGTCTAAACCTCCGATACACGGTGCCATAAATCAACTTGGCATCTTCGGAGAGGTAGACGGATCAAACCAAATAGCTTCTGCCCCGAACCCCAGCGTCAGGACTTCGCAGTCTTGTGCGCCGTCCTTCGAAGGGGAACAACTGCATGGACTGCGCTCCAACGGCTATACTCGTATCTGGAGTATCCCAAGCAATGTATCCCATCAAATGATATCCGAATGACGTCGAACCTTTCGATCGATTCATCAAAGTTCCATAATCCCCTAAGATCTCAACATCTTCAGTACAGTTTAATAGTATTTCAGTACATGCCACAGTACCTATGGACCAGCCGTAGAAGGGCAAACCCAAGACTCATTAATGGCACCGCTGAACTGCTGCAAACCCTAAGGTTTCAAAGCGTTCTCATGGTCATTATATCGAGTTAGGGTTTCATTCTTCTAGAGGGTCCACGGAATTACTTGAATGTTTTTCCGAATACTTTAAACTTGGAAAATGGGTTTCTGACATTCGATCGTCTTCTAGCGGCTCTCACCGTACCTGCATGAAGTCGTCTCTAGCTGGAATCAATCAATCTGATGACCTCGCATCGGGGTAGGCAATGAATCACATGTCCTAGTCATCCCTCCTTGGGTGACTAGCGATCTTCTATCATATCTCTAAGTACAACTCGTGCGGCGTTAGCTTCTAACATCTGGGGCGATATCTTGTCATTCGCAACAACAACTGGCTCGTTTGTCCGCACGCTGAACAGTACTTCAATCATCAAGTATAATCGGTGTATTGACGGTCATCACATTCTGGCTGGCCCCTAGCGGTAGCCCAATCCTCTGGTGCTGATCTGCACGTCCGAGAAATCTTGTAAAAGCGATCCATCAAACGCTCATGGCGCGAAAACATAATAAGACGATACATCTATGCAATCGTGTGTCCCTGGAATCACGCCCTGGTCAGTCTTCGTCCGTGACGAGCCCATGCTGACGCAACTCTAGCCGTAGCTCTCTCTGTCCGTGTAATCGTAGCAGAAAAACCATAAACCAATATCGATGAGAATAGATCATAAGAATGAATATAATACTGTGGAAGGAAATATACATCCTAAGGTTTCTTAAGCGGAGTAGCGTATCGTAAGTATGCCGCGGAACATACACACGGTACGTCACTCTCCTTAAGTCACCTACTCCATCAACAAGGTCAACCTACGCGACAAAAGTTCGGGTCTAATACCCCCTCGACTAAGTCTAAGTTCCGTAAGGTCAAGCCTAGATTTCGTATATATACAAATGCCCTAGGCTCCGCATAGTCAAACATAGACTCGAACCAAAGTTAACCTAGCGCTCTGATACCAATTTTGTCACGAACCGAAATGGCACGTGACTGGCACTTGAATCATATTAAGTCTATAGGATCCCATCTAATTCAAGTAAGCCAAAAATCCCAGAAATCTAAACCATATTAAAGAAGAAGTGAAGAAAACTTATCTTTAAAGCAAGTGGTTTAATAACATAAGCCGAAGTATTGAGTTTTAAAATCTCAAGTCTTTTCTGAAAATTTCGGCAGAGTTTCCTTTGTAAATACTGGCCCCAAAAGAGGTACAACATGAGTAATATGAATAAAGGCATCCCCATGCGGGAGCTAGCACTTCGTCAATTGACGGTCACAACCACGCAAGAAAAATAATATACAACGCCAAGGGCGAAGATCAAAACTCAAAAGGAAACTCAAAACATCAAGAAAACCCATAATAGTACAACGCGCGACTCTAAGGTCGAAAGAATAAACAACTGGTTTTCTAAGTCTGAAATAATATACAAGTCTGGTTGATGGAGTTTTACAAGATACAACTGAATGCAAATAAAGTACAATGGTGGTCATGATGCAAGTGAACCCACTTACCAAAGCAATCACCCGGAATGAAATAATGTGCCAGCAAAGCCGCCAAAGGAAAAACCTGTACGACAAAACCTGCAAGAAACTGTGGCACAACAGGGGTGAGTTGCCAACTCGTGAGTAGAAAATACATCGAAAAGTAGAAATCGAACAAACAACGATCCCTAGGTCAACTATATCATAAAGGTAATACTATGTTATCTAGGGTGACCGTAACAGTAAATATGTGCCAACAGGGTAAACAATGCCAATAAGCATGTGGATAACATCCAACAATATCATAAATGCCTGTATGCATGTGGATCTCATCCACGTGTCAACAACAACAACATCATGCATGTAAATATCATAAAGCATATGCATGGAAGTATGAAGATATAAATCAACGTGTATCTCTCGCGATACATCAAAATCATGGAACCTGAGTGTCCAGCATCGACACTCAAAATATCATGAAACCCGTGTCCAGCATCGACACGTAAATCCTCATATCTCAGGCGCCGCATCCTCAGATCGACCCTCATATATCTAGTCTCAGGCGCCGCCTACTCTGGTCGGCCCTCATATCATCTCATGACTCCGGTCGGTATCCTCCGGATAACCGACGGGTCCAAATACTATCACCGGTAGGTAGTAGTCCCTCTGCCAGGCTCACCGTCTACTGCACAGCAATCCTTTCTCGCCCCGGGGTACCATACCGGGTCCACCAAGTACCCGCAATCGGCTTCATCCAGCTCCTCGAATCGGGTATCACAAGCCACTCTCAGAACCGAGAAAACACATGGTGGACGCACAGAAATATCATATCAAGAGAAACTGGGTTTTTAAAACAATACATACTTTCTTTTAAAATGATCACGGTTCTCAAATCCAAAAATCTCATTAAAACAACATATCTCAATGCGTATAATCGTAAAGCATGATGTATGTGGCATATAATAGAAATGTAAGCATATCCGAATATCATGCAACATGGAACTGTAATATGCACATATCGAGGGAAAACCGCTGAACTTTAAATGAATCCAGTTTTAAAATATATTTTGCAGTTCCCAATTTCTCCAAGGTCAAATGCAATATCGTATAAAGGTGTATATGCAACTATAGCAAGTAATTTATGCGAAGGGTTATATCATGATGCAGCAATCCTACTGTGTGGTGACATGGCAATTATCGATGATGAAGTGTGTGAGCCGGCAAGCAGGTGTACGTGGAGCATACTCATCATCATTAATGGTGCTGGTGTCCTGACAGCATGGGTTTAATATAACATAAATCTGTAACATTTTCAAAAAAATTAAAATATTAATTTTGGGGATTTTTATAATTTAATATTATTTTATTGATTATTTTAATATTAAATGCAAATAAATAGGAAAAATGTTAGAAAAATTATGAAAAATTATGGAAAATTCTAAAATAGGGTAAATTAGAGAATTTTGAAATTTTAAAGTTTTTAAGACTAGTTATATGCTAATTTAGTGTTAATCGCGATTAAAAATCGCTGATTGTATTTTTAGCACTTTTGAGCAAAAGTGGGCACATTGTTTTCCACACTTGTTACACTTGTGTTACATTCTTTTGACATGGTTGTTCTTTTGGGAGCCCTATTTGAGTGAGAAGAAAAGAAAAGGGAAAGAAAATGGTATAATGATGAGAGAGAGAGAAAACAAGTCAACCCCACCTTTTTGCACCATGCCTTCATCATTTCCCCATCTCTTTTCTCTCTCCCCTTTCCCTTGTTGCTGCTGCTGCCCTCTTCCCTCACTCTCCCTCTTCACTAAAACCCTAGATCCATCAAGAAAACAATGCCAAAACCCCATTCTCACTTCACAAAAAATGATCCCGAGCCTACTAGCTTCACATTGAACCTAGCAAGATTGGATTTGGAGCACTTTAAGCAACTCAAGAATTTTCTTGAGTTGCCAAAGGAGGTAATTTCTGCACCCTCTTGTAGCATTTCAATTTCCTTATGCATCGATTCTAGTTTAGTATCGATATCGTGTCATTTTGTGGACTTTTGAGATTTCAAGTGAGGGTTTAGGGTAAAACTGAAACTAAGATGAAATTGAGGCTTGTTGAGACCCTAGAAACACTGGTGTGATGCTAAATTTAACCAAAACCTGAAGTTAGAACCAGAATACGGATTTTTGTAACCGATGTCGGGGAAAAACTGGAATCTGCCACTGTTATTAAGAATCTGCTAACACCCCGAGACTCCTAAAATAATATTGAGTGGAAATTGAGATGTGCAGGCACCATAGAGGCAACACCCAAAACCCTAGCTCCCCATTCTAAAGTGAGGCCGCCGAATTTCCCATTCTGGCCGCAATTTGCGGCCAGAGCAGAGGGGATTCTCCTCGTTTTCTGTGCACAGCCCCAATTCCTCAATTCTTGGCCCTGGGTACTTCTAGTTTTGACAGATACTATCTAGGGTGAAATCTGGGACATATATCCTAAGTTGCTATTTTGGATTCGTGTTTCCGTATTCCGTATTTTCATTTCTGAAATGGTGGATTGTGTTTTGCCTCGACTATTGGGCGTTTCTACGACGATATAGAGGATTTATATGTGGTTTTGAAGGCGTGCCATGGGTTCTCACCTATAGGCCCCCTTATCGTATCGTTTTGGATTTCATGCGCCGTTTTAGCTTGGATTTGGTTTAATGCGCATATACGATATTTGATGTGTAGGTACCCATGAAGACTTCGGGATGACAAGCAAATGCGTGGTGATGTCCGCAAATGATGATACAAGTGAGTAGATTATATCTACAGGGGGAAGTCGGGTGGATGGCGTATAGCACCCCCGCAGTCCGTAGATAGATTATTATGTAGTTATTGTGACATTAGGTGTATTATGGATAGTATAGGGTTAGAAGTGACTAGTGTAGTTCATAGTCGCGAACCCTAGGATAGAATTACACCTATACACACACCCTTGCTTATCACTTGTACTTGCACTGTGATTGACGATATGTGATGACTTGGAGATGAGTCGATGATGTGGGCTTGGTGCCCTGGGATCGGTGATTTGATACGATTCATATGTGGGATATGACTTGTGATTCTTGCGGGCTTGGGATATGTGTTTACCCCCGCATGCATACTTACTGATGTTACCGTTTGTACTAGACATAGAGTAGTACTCTAGACTATATGATCTGATGATGGTGATATCTGTTATGTGATGAGACAGTGAGATGTTGACCCCTACCCAGCTATGGGGATGCCGTACGATGATTTACCGTACGAGCCGATATTGATTGTAGATCCGCACTCATAACTCGAGGATATCTTATGATATGACATTGAGGCGAGATCACCGACTATATATCTTATATATGTACCGACTCAGATTTAGGTGGTTTCCACACCTACCCCTCCTGATTGACCTGATACTTAGATGTAGTTGCTTAGTAGATACTTCTCTATGGTGTTGACTACTAGATTTCTGCATCTTCATGCTATTTGCATTGCTGGTATATGTTCATTGCTATATTATTATCATGCTGTTAGGACACCAGCACCATTATCGATGATGCGTATGTTCCACGTACACTATTTGCCGGCTCACACACTTCATCATCGATAATTGCCATGCCACTACACTATAGTATTGTTGCATTCATGATATGATTCTTGCTTGGCATATTGTACACTTATACCTGTACACAACATAGATGATTCATTCTAAAGGAGCAGTTTCTCTCGACATATGCACATTACTATTCCATGTTGCATGATTTCCGATATGATTACATTTCTTTACATGTCGCATACATCATGGATTGATTGCATAGCACATCGTATTGGATTTACTTCTTGATGTGGATTTTCATGTGATTTCTGATTTTGAGGACCGTGGGATTATTTAAGAAAAGTTGCTCTTTTATGAAAAACCCGGTTCCCTTGATATGATATTTGGGGCGTCGCCCCGTGTTTTCTCGGTGCTAGAGGATGTACTGAGAGAGGGCTGACCCGGAACGACGGATGCCCGATGGATTGATATAGGGCTGACCCGGAATGACGGATGCCCGATGTACTGAGAGAGGGATGACCCGGACTGACGGATTCCCGATATATACTCTGAGAGAGGGCTGACCCGGAAGGACGGATGCCCGATGGATTGATATAGGGCTGACCCGGAATGACGGATGCCCGATGTACTGAGAGAGGGATGACCCGGACTGACGGATTCCCGATATATATACCTTGAGATAAGGGCTGACCCGGAATGACGGATGCCCGATACAGGAGGATTTACGTGTCGATGCTAGGCACGGGTTTCATGATGTTTTTCCATGATTTTGTTTATATCCTCACATTGCATACATGATGCTTTTCGTCAGTGGGTGACGAGTGGACGGATTCCACATACATATAGACATGGATCATATACAGACTGGTTTTACATTGATCATACTTTATTTGTATATATAACAGGGTATGAGGGCGCTGTTATATATACCCTTACACCAATATTAGTGGTATGGGACGCTAATATATGTGTATTGATATCATTGATGTTTCATCATAGTTACTTCATGCAGACATACCTTACACTGATGACATGTGATTACCTGAGTACCTGGCACTGCATACCTGATTAGATGTTACCTTGCCACCTTATCACACTCAGATGTACTCTTGTGGATTATATTACTGATTGTTGACTTAGGTTTATGTCTTGCATTCGGTTTCTGCTTGTAGATGTTTCTATTCACGATTTGGCAACTCACCCCCGTTGTGCCACAGTTCTTGCAGGTTCTGCCGTACAGGTTCTTTTGCGGCATTTCTGGCACACTTCCTTCTTGCGGGTGATTTGCTTTGGTAGGTGGATTCTTTCGCATCAAGAACCACCATTGTATTTATTTATTCCATTGTATCTAGAATTTCCATCAACCAAAATTTGTATATGGTTTCAGACCTAGAGACAGTGTTGTATTATTCGACCTTAGAGTCGCACTTAGTAGTATTGGGGTTTTCTTGTTGCTTGAGCTTTCTTTTGGATTTGATCCTCGCCACTTGGCGTTGTATATTATCATTGTGTGGTTGTGACCGTCGTTTGACGAAGAGCTAGCTCCCGCTTGGGGATGCCTTTATCATTACATATATATTGTTATTCTTGTTTTACCCCATTCGGGGCCGTTTTTACAAAAGAAACTCTGCCGAAATTTTTAGAAAAGACTTTATTGTTTTCAAAACGTACCTTCGGCTTAGTCATTTAAGAACCTTGATCTCAAACCTGTATTTCTTCACTTCTTTAAACCAGTTTTCTTTACTTATTCTTAAAAATGGTTTTAGATTTCTGGGCTTTTGGCTTACTTGGATCAGATGGAGTCCTATAGGCTTCATATGGTTCAAGGGCCAGTCACGTGCTCTTTCGGGTCGTGACAAAGTTGGTATCAGAGCGCTAGGTTGACCTTGGTTCGAGTCTGAGTTTGACTATGTGGAGCCTAGGGCGTTGTTTATATACGGAACTTAGGCTTGACCTTATGGAACTTAGACTTGGTCGAGGGGGTATTCGACCCGAACATTCGTCGTATTAGGATGACCCTTGGTTGATGGAATAGGTGACTAAAGTAGAGTGACGTACCGTTGGTATGTCCCGCGGCATACTTACGACACGCCACTCCGCTTAAGGAACCTTAGGATGTACATACTTTTGAGATCAGTGATTCTCTTCATATCCTGGATTATACAATCCATTGGAGATCCCCGATTCTATTAGTTTCATGATCATACCTTCATTGATGCTTTTCCTTCCTATGATCATGTATCCACTTTGGATCTGTTGTTTCCCTTCTTGCCACTGATGTGCTCTCTTTGATACTCGATTGAGGTTCATGTCACCATGTTTGGGCGCAGTTTGGGCTGCTGCTAGGGTTACGGCCGGTGTGAGCTCGTTTGGTACGAGGGCCGACCATTGTGTTTCCTGGTGACATGGAAACGTCTCGAGTTAGTGTTGGTGATTGTGACCTCTGGTGGAGGCGAGTGCTTGGTCTTGCACCGGATGATCGGGCCATTGTTAGAGCTGCCAGTTGAGAGAGGACTGTTGATGTACAGCATACCTCAGAGATGTGATGTCGCCTACCGTGCAGACAGATGGACCAGCTGTTGCTGAGATTGACAGGATGTCGCTTTCGGAGCTTACGAGCTGAGATTGCCGGAACTTCCAGGCAGATATGCGACAGATGATAGCTAGTCTACCCGATTTGAGAGACGAAGGTGATTCGTCCGATTTTGCGCCAGAGCGGGCCCAGTTGAGTTGAAGATTTCCAGTATGAAGAGTCTTACTCGGATCTAGAGCAGACCGATTCAGAGATGACCGCTTATGCGTTGCCTTTCCTGGAGGATTGAGGCGCTGTTCGGCGTACAGGCGTATGAGCCAGTTGCTACTGCAAATGACGAGATATCGCCCAGATGATTGGAGCTACTGCAGCATAAGCATGTTCTTGGAGAGATGATAGCGAGTCGCTAGTCAACCGAGGATGAATGACTAGGATGTGTGGTGAGTTCGCTTACCCCGATGCGAGGTCATCAGGCGGATTGATTCCAGCTAGAGACGACTTCACGCAGGTTCGTGAGAGTCGATAGAGACGATCGAATGTCAGGAGCCTATTTTCCAAGTTTAAAGTATACGGAAAGACATGCAGGTGATTTTATGGACCCTCTAGAAGAATGAAACCCTAACTCGACTTAATGACCGTGTGACAGCCTTTGAACCTTAGGGTTTACGGCGGTTCCGCGGCGCCATTAGTGAGGCTTGGGTTTGCCCTTCTACGGCTGGACCACCGACGCTGTGGCATGTACTCGATACTATTAAACTGTACCCGAGATGTGAGCTCTTGGGGGATTATGAGGATCTGACGAGTCGATCGGATGGTTCGACATCTTTCGGATATCGTGATGGGACACTGCTTGGGAGACTCCAGATGCGAGCATAGCCGTTGGAGCACAGTACATGCAGCCATGATGAGACGAGTCCGAATCAGTCGACACTGACGCAGAGTGAAGAAGAGAGTTCGTACGAGATTTCGACGAGATGACGACCCACTCCGCTGTATTAGAGATGTGATACACACCCCGAGGCGTGGTATGTGGATAGATCTTCCAAAAAGAAGCGCAATAAGTATGCAGCCGTTCCGGAATAAGCTTTAGCTTCAGCATTGGATGACAACTTCCGGGCATTTCGGCAGGATTGAGAATTGAGAAAGGAACCCGACAGGACCCTTCGGGAAACGATATGAGAAGACCTAGACCCAGAGTGGTCATTTTGCGCACACCCAGCAGGATAGAGTTCAGCATTGTCGACAAGGTAGTTGACCAGGTTCGGATAAGGAACTTACACAGATGCGTTGCGAATTGATCAAGGACGGACGAGTGATGAGTATTCCTCCGATGGTTGGGACGTGTTCCCGAGGACCAGTTCGGCCTGACATCTGCTACAGAATGATGAAGCTACAATACGCGATTTCGAGTCCGTGTGAGAGATTTCAGATTGACCGTGGCCGAGAACAGTGCAGTGCATCGTAGCTTAGCATGACGCCATAGTGGACGACGATAGAGACAGTTGGAACAAGAGGTTCGTGCGAGACACTGACGAGCTGCCATTGCTTCCCGTCGAGACTAGAGACCTGATATGCTTACAGAGATGTTGGGATGTGACCAGTTTCTGAGAAAACATTGTGCTGAGGACACAGGTGTCTTTTGAGCGAGAAGAGGTTGTGCAGGAGAGCCAGCCTCCGTTTGGTTCGGCATAGGCGAAATCGGAAGAGACCTTGAGCAAGATTCCTTTCAGGACATTGCTGCAACGATGTTTGCACCCAGGATCAGATGTGAGACGTGCTTTCAGAGAGCCAGAGGCCGACGCCAGTGATATGCTGCCTTACGAGTGGTCGTGAGGAATGACCGAGAGGTGACCAGAGAAGTGCCAGAACGGAATCGTCCCTGTTAGCACATCTGACAGGGCCGATGAGCCGATTGACCGCGTGATAGGTGATCCGCAGAGAAGATAAAGACCCAGAGAGTCAGAGGACGCCAGACCGTGAGCAAGAGGCAGTAGATATCCTGCGCTGCTAGCAGTAGATGCACTGACTCCTTCTCGACCTTGAAGGAGGAACTACCGACGACGGTGTTTATGATTTGTGATTTTGTGATTCGATTATCACGTATCCGTCATTTTGGATTTCGGTATTTCGGGCGTTCTGTTTGCATGATTTAGTTTTGATGACTGAGTTTCATGATTTTGGTTTCACGCACCCACTGGATATTTATATATTTTGCGCAGAGTTATTACATTTGAGATATTGATTGAGATTTCATGCCTACTGTATTCAGTGATTTGATTTACACTTCCAGCATAGTTTTCATGCACCTTTAGTGTTTTGATATACGATTTTGGTGCACGCCAGATGCACTAAATCGGGATTCTTCGTGCATGTCACATGCACCTGATTTTTTTTCTGTCAAGCACACACGTTGCCCACGACAGATGTTTCGTGCACACCCGTTGCACCTAGATGTTGTTTTGTATACCTGTTTGACACATTTAGGGGTTTTGATTCCTTGCGCACCAGACGCATAGGATATTCTTATATATGCATTTTGGGGATTGATTTCTAGTAGAGCAGTGCATTTTATGATATTCACTATGTGTTGATATTTTCGGAGCGCCGACAAATTAGATTATTACGGGAATTGTTTTTAATATTGGGGGTTTAAATTTAAATTCGGGGACCGAATTTCTTTAAGGGGGGTAGATTGTAACATTTTCAAAAAAATTAAAATATTAATTTTGGGGATTTTTATAATTTAATATTATTTTATTGATTATTTTAATATTAAATGCAAATAAATAGGAAAAATGTTAGAAAAATTATGAAAAATTATGGAAAATTCTAAAATAGGGTAAATTAGAGAATTTTGAAATTTTAAAGTTTTTAAGACTAGTTATATGCTAATTTAGTGTTAATCGCGATTAAAAATCGCTAATTGTATTTTTAGCACTTTTGAGCAAAAGTGGGCACATATTGTTTTCCACACTTGTTACACTTGTGTTACATTCTTTTGACATGGTTGTTCTTTTGGGTGCCCTATTTGAGTGAGAAGAAAAGAAAAGGGAAAGAAAATGGTATAATGATGAGAGAGAGAGAAAACAAGTCAACCCCACCTTTTTGCACCATGCCTTCATCATTTCCCCATCTCTTTTCTCTCTCCCCTTTCCCTTGTTGCTGCTGCTGCCCTCTTCCCTCACTCTCCCTCTTCACTAAAACCCTAGATCCATCAAGAAAACAATGCCAAAACCCCATTCTCACTTCACAAAAAATGATCCCGAGCCTACTAGCTTCACATTGAACCTAGCAAGATTGGATTTGGTGCACTTTGAGCAACTCAAGAATTTTCTTGAGTTGCCAAAGGAGTTAATTTCTGCACCCTCTTGTAGCATTTCAATTTCCTTATGCATCGATTCTAGTTTAGTATCGATATCGTGTCATTTTGTGGACTTTTGAGATTTCAAGTGAGGGTTTAGGGTAAAACTGAAACTAAGACGAAATTGAGGCTTGTTGAGACCCTAGAAACCCTGGTGTGATGCTAAATTGAACCAAAACCTGAAGTTAGAACCAGAATACGGATTTTTGTAACCGATGTCGGGGAAAAACTGGAATCTGCCACTGTTATTAAGAATCTGCTAACACCCCGAGACTCCTAAAATAATATTGAGTGGAAATTGAGATGTGCAGGCACCATAGAGGCAACACCCAAAACCCTAGCTCCCCATTCTAAAGTGAGGCCGCCGAATTTCCCATTCTGGCCGCAATTTGCGGCCAGAGCAGAGGGGATTTTCCTCGTTTTCTGTGCACAGCCCCAATTCCTCAATTCTTGGCCCTGGGTACTTCTAGTTTTGACAGATTCTATCTAGGGTGAAATCTGGGACATATATCCTAAGTTGCTATTTTGGATTCGTGTTTCCGTATTCCGTATTTTCATTTCTGAAATGGCGGATTGTGTTTTGCCTCGACTATTGGGCGTTTCTACGACGATATAGAGGATTTATATGTGGTTTTGAAGGCGTGCCATGGGTTCTCACCTATAGGCCCCCTTATCGTATCGTTTTGGATTTCATGCGCCGTTTTAGCTTGGATTTGGTTTAATGCGCATATACGATATTTGATGTGTAGGTACCCATGAAGACTTCGGGACGACAAGCAAATGCGTGGTGATGTCCGCAAATGATGATACAAGTGAGTAGATTATATCTACAGGGGGAAGTCGGGTGGATGGCGTATAGCACCCCCGCAGTCCGTAGATAGATTATTATGTAGTTATTGTGACATTAGGTGTATTATGGATAGTATAGGGTTAGAAGTGACTAGTGTAGTTCATAGTCGCGAACCCTAGGATAGAATTACACCTATACACACACCCTTGCTTATCACTTGTACTTGCACTGTGATTGACGATATGTGATGACTTGGAGATGAGTCGATGATGTGGGCTTGGTGCCCTGGGATCGGTGATTTGATACGATTCATATGTGGGATATGACTTGTGATTCTTGCGGGCTTGGGATATGTGTTTACCCCCGCATGCATACTTACTGATGTTACCGTTTGTACTAGACATAGAGTAGTACTCTAGACTATATGATCTGATGATGGTGATATCTGTTATGTGATGAGACAGTGAGATGTTGACCCCTACCCAGCTATGGGGATGCCGTACGATGATTTACCGTACGAGCCGATATTGATTGTAGATCCGCACTCATAACTCGAGGATATCTTATGATATGACATTGAGGCGAGATCACCGACTATATATCTTATATATGTACCGACTCAGATTTAGGTGGTTTCCACACCTACCCCTCCTGATTGACCTGATACTTAGATGTAGTTGCTTAGTAGATACTTCTCTGTGGTGTTGACTACTAGATTTCTGCATCTTCATGCTATTTGCATTGCTGGTATATGTTCATTGCTATATTATTATCATGCTGTTAGGACACCAGCACCATTATCGATGATGCGTATGTTCCACGTACACTATTTGCCGGCTCACACACTTCATCATCGATAATTGCCATGCCACTACACTGTAGTATTGTTGCATTCATGATATGATTCTTGCTTGGCATATTGTACACTTATACCTGTACACAACATAGATGATTCATTCTAAAGGAGCAGTTTCTCTCGACATATGCACATTACTATTCCATGTTGCATGATTTCCGATATGATTACATTTCTTTACATGTCGCATACATCATGGATTGATTGCATAGCACATCGTATTGGATTTACTTCTTGATGTGGATTTTCATGTGATTTCTGATTTTGAGGACCGTGGGATTATTTAAGAAAAGATGCTCTTTTATGAAAAACCCGGTTCCCTTGATATGATATTTGGGGCGTCGCCCCGTGTTTTCTCGGTGCTAGAGGATGTACTGAGAGAGGGCTGACCCGGAACGACGGATGCCCGATGGATTGATATAGGGCTGACCCGGAATGACGGATGCCCGATGTACTGAGAGAGGGATGACCCGGACTGACGGATTCCCGATATATACTCTGAGAGAGGGCTGACCCGGAAGGACGGATGCCCGATGGATTGATATAGGGCTGACCCGGAATGACGGATGCCCGATGTACTGAGAGAGGGATGACCCGGACTGACGGATTCCCGATATATATACCTTGAGATGAGGGCTGACCCGGAATGACGGATGCCCGATACAGGAGGATTTACGTGTCGATGCTAGGCACGGGTTTCATGATGTTTTTCCATGATTTTGTTTATATCCTCACATTGCATACATGATGCTTTTCGTCAGTGGGTGACGAGTGGACGGGTTCCACATACATATAGACATGGATCATATACAGACTGGTTTTACATTGATCATACTTTATTTGTATATATAACAGGGTATGAGGGCGCTGTTATATATACCCTTACACCAATATTAGTGGTATGGGACGCTAATATATGTGTATTGATATCATTGATGTTTCATCATAGTTACTTCATGCTGACATACCTTACACTGATGACATGTGATTACCTGAGTACCTGGCACTGCATACCTGATTAGATGTTACCTTGCCACCTTATCACACTCAGATGTACTCTTGTGGATTATATTACTGATTGTGGACTTAGGTTTATGTCTTGCATTCGGTTTCTGCTTGTAGATGTTTCTATTCACGAGTTGGCAACTCACCCCCGTTGTGCCACAGTTCTTGCAGGTTCTGCCGTACAGGTTCTTTTGCGGCATTTCTGGCACACTTCCTTCTTGCGGGTGATTTGCTTTGGTAGGTGGATTCTTTCGCATCAAGAACCACCATTGTATTTATTTATTCCATTGTATCTAGAATTTCCATCAACCAAAATTTGTATATGGTTTCAGACCTAGAGACAGTGTTGTATTATTCGACCTTAGAGTCGCGCTTAGTAGTATTGGGGTTTTCTTGTTGCTTGAGCTTTCTTTTGGATTTGATCCTCGCCACTTGGCGTTGTATATTATCATTGTGTGGTTGTGACCGTCGTTTGACGAAGAGCTAGCTCCCGCTTGGGGATGCCTTTATCATTACATATATATTGTTATTCTTGTTTTACCCCATTCGGGGCCGTTTTTACAAAAGAAACCCTGCCGAAATTTTTAGAAAAGACTTTATTGTTTTCAAAACGTACCTTCGGCTTAGTCATTTAAGAACCTTGATCTCAAACCTGTATTTCTTCACTTCTTTAAACCAGTTTTCTTTACTTATTCTTAAAAATGGTTTTAGATTTCTGGGCTTATGGCTTACTTGGATCAGATGGTGTCCTATAGGCTTCATATGGTTCAAGGGCCAGTCACGTGCTCTTTCGGGTCGTGAAAAAATCATAAGTATATAAGCATGCAATGCGCTAATAACAACATGAATATATGGAAATGGAAAAGTAAATGCAACAATAAGGAATCTACATTAGTTATACGAGTCATACAGTTTGTCATTTGAAATCACACGAATCGTGGTGTTTGGAAAAATAGAGGCTACGGTGTTTTTAAGGAAAAAGCTACGTCCATTGAAATATCCGCAGAATCCCTTGGCATGTCTTTAAAATACTCACAATTCATTAGTTTTGAAATAGGTATGACTCGAGTCTAGTCTAACATCTACAGGTAAACTACATGACTAAACGAACAGACTAATCGAAAGGGTAAGGGAAAACCACCTAAGTCTGAGTTGATATATATATACAAATATATAATAGTCGGTGATCCTGCCTCAAAAGTATCACATATGATACAATATATAATATGACATCCTCGAGTCAAGAGTGTGGATCTATCATCAATATATAGCTCGTACGGTAAATCCATCGTACGGCATCCTAAATCTGGGTATGGGTCGAATATTATATTCATTTCATCAATTATCTGGTATCCTTATCATCATATCTCATGAACTGGGGGTACTGATCTAAATCTAGTACAAACTGATACCATCAACATATGTATGTGTGCGTGTGTATGAAAACACATCGCCTAAAGACCCGCTATAACAACATGTCATATCTCGTAATACGAACCAAAATATATCACCGATCTCATGGCATCATGCACAATCTCATCGACTCATCTCCAAGTACCGTATATTATCCTCATCATCCATGTATATGTGTACGTTTATGTATATACATAGTCCCAAACCTATGTGTGTGTGTGTGTATATACATACCCCCATATACGCACAAGTAATAAAATGTATGCATAGTGTATGTGTATAAAAACCTTATTCTAGGGTTCGCGACTAAGAAATTAACTACGACACTATCATCCAATTACACTAAAGTTATCCATGACTCCCAAAGTCTATCTAGATAATCATAATCTCACAATAAACATATAAATATATCCATATAATATATACCATACACTACACTACGAACTGCGGGGGTGCTATACGCCATCCACCCGACTTCTTCCGTAGAAATATATCTACTATCATTGATCTTTGCTTGACGATGCCGATGTCGCCACGTACTTTCTTGTCGTCTCGAAGTCCACGTGGGGTACCTACATATATACACATATAGCATTGTAAACGGAAATCACGCACGAAAACCAATATGTCGCACGAATCACACATGGGTTAAAACCTATAGTCTTCACATGCAAGAAAGCCAATTAACACCCGATATTGACGTACAAACGTCAAGTGACCGATACAACACAAATATCAAAACCTCAAATTAATGGAATTCGCAAAACGAAATTTGAAACGATGCAAAACACTTTCAGATTTTACCCTAGGTGAAATTAGCCAAATTTGCACATGTGGAGGGTCTAATTTACTGGAGATGGAGACATGAACCAAACACGAACCAATTTCTGAGTACCAGGGCCGCAATTTGCAGCCCAAATGCTTAAATCTACGGCCTGGGTAGGGGGTTTGAGGCTCTGTTCTCCAGGGTAGCTTCTAGGTCACCTGCATGTATCGCTGTGTTTGCTAAATAAATCCTAGAGTCCCCGGGTGTTAGCAGATCTCCAATAACACCTCAAATTTCCACAAATTCCCGACATGGGGGTTTCTAAGTATGGGTTAAGGGTTTAAGTCTCCAGTTTCGGTCCAATATACTATCATTAAAGGGGTTGTAAGGACTCTACTAACCTCAATTACACAATCACAACACAAAAGTCCCTCAAATATTAACTAGGAATTTTCAAAGTTCGCTAAACCGCATTAAAACACTTCTAAACTTGTATGGGTGCTAAAGTGAAACAAATACCATGCTAATGGTAAAGAAAATACCTCAATTGGCAACTCAAGAAAATTCTTGAGTTGCCCCAAGTGCTCAAAATCCGATTTTTCTTGGTCCAAAGTGCTTGTGAAGACCTTGTGCATGTTTTTAATGAAATGGAGATGGACTTTGGATGTGTTTTTGATGATGTTTTGAGGAGATAAAGGAGGTAGGAGGGAGTGGCTGCCATGGTGAGATGAGGGGAAGAAATATGAAGGAAAACAATGAAGGGGACAAGAGCCATGGTCCAAGATTGACCCTTAACCCTCTCTCTCTCTCTCTCTCTCTCTCTCATGCCCATACCTTTTTGTTTAATATTTCCCTTTTCTTTTTCTTTTTCTTTTCTTTTAGAAAACCCCAAAACAAATAACCATACACAAAAGAATCATGGTAGGAAAAATGTAACAAATGTGAAAAATGACATGGTGCATGTCATGTGCACAAATTCGGCTTAATGCACGATTATTGATATTTAATCGCGATTAGCATTAAAATGGAATATAATTAATCATCAAAATTTATAATTTGCTTAAATCAAATAAAACACCTTCATTTTCGTAATTCCTATAATTTTCCAAATAATTTCCACTTTATCGGTATTTAATTATACCACATTATTAAAATATTCATAATATTTAATATTTAATTATAAAAATTCCCAAAAATAATATTTTATTTTTCTGAAATGTTACAGGGACCCTATCAAGTGAAACCACACCCAATCCCGTTGATCTCTACACCTCCACTATAGAACCTGAATTGATTGAAATACATGCTGTTGATGAGGTGTCTGAGAAATTTTATTTTCACTTGATTGAGAATATCAACGCTGGGACTATTTTGGATGATGAACCCGCAGTTTTGGATGAGTTTTTCTCACCAATTCATCATGTCCTTTCACTTACGTATGGACATCATCCCGAGTCATTAACTGTTTTTTCCGAGCTCCATATGTGTCTAGATATTGATGATAAATGCATGGATGAGTTAAATTTTGAGGAGAATTTTGAGGATAACATTGAGGATGAACCAGTTTTATTTGATGTGTCGGATTCTCCAATTCATCATATCCCTTTCATTGACTGTGTACACCCTCCTGAATCTTTAACCGATACCATTTCTCGATCACTCCCCTCCATCTTTTCCATCGTTCTAACCTTGCAAGACACCGGATCACTTTCATTTCCTATGTCTGGTTCACCAAGTTCGGTCTACCCATGTTTTCTCACGAATCTTGAGAGGTTTGACCCCATTTCTCGACCTGCTTCCCAGAGTGCGCTAAGATAGGCACGTGACAGAGCCAACCATGCTACCTGTAGATAGGAAAAATCCCTCCACAGTCATATTACGGCTGTAGAAATATCAAGAATAGGAAAGTAAATAAACTATCTAGTACATGTCCATGAGACAGAATAAATGAGTCAAGAAATAATATGCGGAAGCAATAAATCCAAGTAACAATAACATCTGGAAAGTAAGGAAATAACTAACTGGATACTAACAGGATCCTCACTGTTCGGCCTGATGGCGGAAATACTCTTGATCAGCCTGCGACAAAGGTAGAGGATCTGAGCCATGCAAAACCCAGACGTCAGTGCGTCATAATATCAACAATAATATAATCAGGAGGTAACAAGTCATGCAGGTATGAGTATGAACAGTAACAAGTCATCAATAACAAGTAACAGTAACATGAATATAAATCAGTGAACAGGATATAAACAGGTGAAGTGCAGTGAGTAGTCTAAACTGTGCTATAGGGTGATCTATTCTAAAGTTATTCGAAATCAATGAATGTAATCCTCATCGTAACCCATCGGTCTATGCCCCGTTCATTCCCCAAGGGACTACGGTAAAATGATTTAATAGACTGTGAGTCTATGTCCCGTTCATTCCCCATGGGACCACGGTAAAATGATATAATAGCCCTTTGAGTTACGTTCAGCTACATTCTTGATTTCCCCATACCCACAAGTTATGTGTGTAAGTCAGGTATTTATAAATCTGAGACTAATGCCAACACAGGATCAAGCAGGAACAGGTTTGTCTGTACAGACAACAGGATATGTCCATCTGGACATCATGTCAGGATTGTCGGCATTAGAAACAGGATCAGGTAACATGTTAAGTAGTGATATATCAGGTCATGTCAGGTAGTGTACATGTATCAAGTCATGTCAAGTAGTGGTGTATCAGGTATCAAGTCAAGCAGTTGTATATCAGGTCATGACAGATAGTGTACATGTATCAAGTCATGTCAAGTAGTGCACAGGTATAAAACGGATGCTCATAACTAAACTGTAGCAAGTACGGATGCACGGTAAAGCATGGATGCACAAATATTTTGTCAGGGGTTACATCATGACTATGTAGGATGCAAAATTATCAAGCATGGTGCACTAATACAACAGTAACATGAAATAATATGGTCTCGGTGTGCAGCTAGATATGTAATAAACCGTACGGATACAGACGGATACTATAAAACTGTAAATCGGTAAAATTTGCTGAATATTAAAACACAAGCACTATTATTTATTAAATAGATATTGATATAATAATATTAACATTGATAACATATTCAAACCGATTAACAACTATAAAAGTGGTATTGATTAACCATGCACAAGAAAGTTCCATTCAGAAATTCAGCGTCACCCTGATTTGTAAAATAGCTTAAAAAATAATCGTTCTACAAAAGGGACGTATCTTATACCAAAACAAAGATAATTCAATAAGGTTTTCATTTTTATAATTATAAGCATCTCAGGTTGTTCCTACAAAAAGTTGTGAACATTCGAAATTGAAAGTTTGCTGCTGGAATTTCCCTGGACAGCAGTTTAGAGAAATTTTCATTTTCATTTTATGTTATTTAAACAATTTATTTTGCAAGTAAATATTTTATAGAGTTATAGTATTCTGAGTTAGCTTCGTAATGAACTAAAGAACGTATACTAATGATTTTTCTATGATTTATAATGAATTTTATAAGGTAAGGTGTACAGTAAATTTCAGATTTGTCGTATCCGCTTTTCAACGACGTTTCATGTGTAAACTATAATATTTTCAAATGTATAACATTATAAAATGCAGATTATAAACTAATTAAAGATAATAATAAGATATATTACGACGATATATATTTTAAATGATATGGATGCAAACGGGTATCACATAATCGTAAAATGATAAACTAATAAGTGTGGAACATATAACTAAGCAATATGAAATGTAACTATTCAATTTGATGCAGTATACGATAGTATAGTATGTAAAAAGATAAGTTTTCATGACTTAGATCTGAAATGATATGAATGGATGCAAACGGAACATCGAAAAGTTATAAATCTAAACATGGGGTGCATGATTTTAAATACAGATATTCCATTTGTTCAAATAGATGCGTCCAAAGTAAAGTAGCATGTAATTAAGATTGGTTTGCATGCCCTAGATCTGAAATGCACTATACAAATGTAAACAGAACGTCGAAAGGCTGTAATATGAAACATGGGATGCTTGATTTAAAATACAGGTGTGATATTTATTTAAATAGGTATATAATGAGTTATATAGCATGTAGCAAGATTAACTTGCCTAGACGGAACAAGAACGGATGTGTACGGAACGTCCTTCGTCGGCGA
The DNA here is from genome assembly GCA_030015575.1 of Agapanthus africanus. NCBI lineage: Eukaryota > Viridiplantae > Streptophyta > Magnoliopsida > Asparagales > Amaryllidaceae > Agapanthus > Agapanthus africanus. The sequence goes on from JASDDO010000031.1 coordinate 108,447,473, forward strand.
AATGTCGCGAAGCGTGCACGGTACACGGAACGGTTCCAAACAACACACGAGGGTGATCACGTAAGTCAGATACGTTCACTGGATCACACGGATCGTCAGCGACGAGCACGGCTCCGGCGGTGATCACCGGAATCAAGAAACAAGATCAAGAAAAAAAGAAAGAAGAAAGAATAAGAAGAAGAGGTTGTGTATTAAATAAGAAAAGAAAAATTAAATAAATAAATAAATATATATATATATATATATGCAGAGGAGAGAGAGAGAAATGGGTTGTTAGTTTGTTAGGAAATTAGTTTAGATTTAAATTTAAAAAATCTTTTATTAGTTAACTAAATTTTAATTTGTATCAATTTATAAAATTAATATTATATAAATAAAATTTGATATTCTGGTAAATACAAATATAGTCCAAAACATGCTCGGGTCGGATCTAAAATTCAGTTTTAAAATACGAAAAATATACAAGTCGACCAAAATAAAAAAAAATGAATGTCCGGATAACGAAAAATGCATACCCCCAAGAACGGATGCACGCACGTGCGCGTAGCCATCCAAACAAGTCTGTTTCACTGAACGGGACGAGAACAAGATGCGCGGATGCTACCACGGGGCTAGGGGTATCATGCAGGCCATGCAATGTATTTTTAAAATATTTTATGTGACTTAAAATGTTATATTGTAAAAATGCAAATGCCAAATAAAATGACAGTATGCACTAAACATGAAAATGCACCAGTCTACGTAACAAGTCAGGATAATTCATAAATATGAATCAAATAAGTTCAAGCAAGCGGGCCGGGTCGAATGAAAAGTAAAATGTAAAATACTATTCGCACCCAAAACACGATAAATCAGAAAAATACCACAATTAAGGAAATACGAGAACTGGAATTGGTATAAATGAACTAGATTGTTACATTATACCCAACTACAAAAGAATTTCGTCCTCGAAATTCCAAGAACAAGAAAGGATAGACAATCAAGAAACTACAAGAATAGATGTGGAAACTTCTGCTGGATTTCATCTTCTCGTTCCCAAGTTGATTCTCCATGCGAGCGATTTCCCCAAGAAACAAGTACGAGAGGGATAACCTTGTTCTTAAAAACCTTTTCCCTTCGATCCACAATCGACATCGGTCGTTCCTCAAAGGTTAAATCTTCTCGTACAGTCAGCTCCGAATGATCTAGCACGTGTGCTTCATCTAGAACATACTTACGGAGTTGAGATACATGAAACACGTCATGAACATTCGCCAAAGATTGTGGTAACGCCAATCGATAAGCCACTTCTCCAACACGCTCCAAAAATCTCGAAAGGCCCAACGAATCGAGGACTAAGCTTTTCTCGACTCGCAAAACGAATCACTCCTCTAGTCGGTGATATCTTCAAGAATACTAGATCACCAACAGCGAACTCTAGAGGTCTTCTTGATGTATCGGCCCAACTCTTTTGCCGATCTTGCGCTGCCTTCATATGATTTCGGATAGTATTAACTTTCTCTACGGTCTGCACGATCAAATCCAATCCCAACAATTTTCGTTCTCCAACATCGTCCCAATAAACATGTGAGCGACACATGCGACCATACAATACTTCGAATGGAGCCATCTGAATAGTCACCTGAAAGCTGTTGTTGTACGAAAACTCCACCAAGTGTAGATGATCCTCCCAGGAACCCTTGAAGTCTAACATGCAAGATATCAACATGTCTTCAAGAGTTTGGATCATTCTCTCCGACTGGCCATCTGTTTGAGGATGATAAGTTGTGCTAAACTTCAATCGTGTCCCCAAACTTTCCTGTAAACTCCTCCAGAAGTGCGATAAGAATCGGGTGTCACGGTCGGACACGATGCTCACAGGTACTCCATGCAATCTCACAATCTCCTGCATGTACCATTCTGCTAACGCTTCCGTTGACTGACCAACTCGAAACGGTATGAAGTGAGCTGCCTTGGTCAATCGATCAACAATCACCCAAACTGCATTGTTGCCCTTTGGACTCCGCGGTAAAGCAGTCATGAAATCTATGGTTATATGTTCCCACTTCCATTGAGGAATCGGAAGTGGTTGCAATAAACCAGCAACCCTTTGATGTTCAACCTTAACTTGCTAACACACCAAGCACTTTGTTACAAAGCGAGCAATCTCCCTTTTCATGCCTCCCCACCAAAAATGCTGTCGTAGATCACGGTACATATTCGTGCCTCCTAGATGTACGGAATACACGGAACTGTGTGCCTCCTTCATAACATCTTCGCGAATATCTCCTTTTGGCACACATAAACGGCTACCATATCGCATCGGACCATCTTCATGAATTAACAAGTCCGTTCGAAGTCCAACGTTAGTTATAAGTATGCCCTAGAGGCCATTACTGTACATACGACATGATAGTACGCTATCTGGTTGTACTTCATCTTAACATGTACTCTGATTGTCTCTATGTTACATGTCGATAAATCCCTTAGGATATGTACTCGACTACTGGGACTATGATGAGATCATACTAGTGGGACCACGGTAGTCAACGAGTACATCCTATAACTGTTCCTAGTCGAGAGTGTATCGAGACAGGGCATCGATAAACCAGAGTAGACTAGCGTATACGCATCTTGACCCATATGATGGGCGATGGATGATCCCATATCCATCGGTGTTTGACATCAAGGATGGTGTATGGGTGCTCAGTAGAGACTGGGTACACTGGACGGACTCGCCGAGAACTCCCAGATGGAATTATACCTTACGTCAGATGGCAGTTCTCAGGTGACACTGGTACAGAGTAGTCTGTTGACCCGAGATCGTCATAGAGTCTTGTGTGATTCCCACTGTGCTTTGATTTCCATCATACCACGTCCAAGAGGGCGTGCAAAAAGGTGGCTTTTGGGTACAGTCCCGAATCACATGGAGGCAATGAGCGATAGGAGGGGATTCGTCTCTCCCGGTATAGGGAGTTGATGTTGTGCTGTGTTCGATTGGCTATAACCGAAAATCCCTGGTCAGGGTTGCTGAGATTTACTGGTAAGTGTTATCAGTAGTTTCTCGAACTGTTATAGACCTCATATCGACACGACTTATCGAGCCACTAGGGTCTGACGTTTACCACCCCTAGGAGAGATATGCGACATATCAGACGACGAGACCGGACTGTACGGGAGTGTTACTGATTGGATTCACAGGAGAATGTACAGGATTGCTTGTTGATCTTCTGAGCGCTCAATACCTGGGTGGCTGTTACGTTTAGCTGACCGCTTGCAGCTTGTGGGTGATTGATATGATCATCACCTACTTCCGGCGTATTGACGATTCTTTAGAGTCCTACACAGAGGTTTCTTGGCTCAGGCAAAACGGAGTAGGAGCACATATGTGATATGTGCGAGACCGACGATAATGCGATATGTGATACCGTATTCTATTCTCGCGATATTTGATATCAGCCGGGTCATCGGATCAAGTGTTGATTCGATGAATCGGTAAATGAGATATTAGTCGGTTATATGCGATATAGCCGGATTGTCGGATCAAGTGTTGATTCGATAATTTAATGTATAATAATATATATAATATATTAAATTAAATTAACTAATATTAGCTCACTAAAAGATTCTTTTTCTCACTCGGGTAATACATTGATATATATGCGATATATGTTAATTGTATTATTTTATTTTGTTACGATAAATATTATATATGTGATATATAATATTGTAACATGATATGATTATTAATGCAACATGTTTTGTGGAGTTTAAACATGATTAGGGTTTGGATTAGGGTTAAGACTTCTAGTAGATTATAGAAGCTTTTCTTTTGTCTTGAATGAGATATTATGCTTGATATTTATGTGTGACTCATTCTTAATCCAACCCAAACCCTAGCCCTAGTTAAATCTCTACATGAATCATCCTTGACCATGGTTGCAAAATTAATCATTATCACATTTTCATTATTCATCACAAAAGGTTTGGATCACTATTCTTCTTCTTCTTCCTCTTTTGCAAAGCTTTCTTGCTTTGACTTTGTGATGAAAAAATGAGTGAGTAAATGAAAATAAAAGAGAGAGAAAATCCAACTTCATCATCCTCATCTACCCTTGCCATTTAGATGAGGGTGTTCACATCATTTTATGAGTGTTAGCTTGTGTTAACGAAACTTCAAGGTAGATCATCTTAGTATCGAAGATCGGAAGCAAGACTGCATCTTTCTCTTCGTGGAACCTCTCGAGAGTCCGGAACACGATGATCGCAGCGAAGGGACTTCAACACGGAGCTTTAGAAGTGAAGGACCGGATCTACAAAGGTTGTAATCCCTCTCACTTAGTGTTAAAGTGTTTAACATGCTTGTTTTCGCCTAAACTCTAGTTTAAAGATCCGGCTTTGGGTTGTTCGGCACGGCTAAATTTTTAATCGGGCATGGTTGATGCCTCGTAGACCCTTGTATGCGTGCCTAGCAACCCTACAGTGGTATCAGAGCCAAGCTAGAGCTTTAGGCGAAGTCTAGACGAAGTTTAAAGTCCGATCGAACCAGGAAAACCCGATATACCCTAGTTTCTAGAAAAAATTTCAAAATGTGATTTTTTGTGAATTAAAAATGCTCAGAAAAATAAGCAGGGAAATATAGAAATTACTGTGAAGTACGGACCCTTTATTCGATCACGTGACCGCGGAACCGCGGCCAAACCATGCACGTGACCGCGGTTCCGCGGCTGAATAGTGTCATTGGGGCCCGCAACTTCACAGTATTATTTTTGGGTTCTTTTGCACAATTCTAGGAATTTTTAATTATACTCAAGTGTTGAGTTTTCTGGGTTGTATTATGGACTCGTTGATTCGATCGGATAATTTAACTTCGTTTAGTTTTTCCGGATAATTTTAGAAACTGTTAAAAAGTTCGAACGGATATCAATAACTCACTTTTTCCCCAGGCAGAAATTTTTTCAAAAGTTGGATTTTTTTTCTCGATTTTGAAACTTTCTAAGTCGTGCAAGTAACGCGGTGGACCCTCTAGAAGACAACAAACCTTAACTCGATTATGTGACCGTCTTGAACTGCCTATAAACCTTAGGGTTTGGGGCAGTGACCCTTCTACGGCTGGACTATTGGTACTGTGGCATGTGATGGATGTTTTTAAACTGATTTCAAGCGTTGAGATAAATTGGGGAAATCTTGGGTGTTTGATTATTCGATCGGAAAGTTTAACATTGTCTATTTATCTGGAATGTGATACAATATTTGGAATCCACAGGTAGTTATGAGATAACTAATTTGAATGTTATAAATCTAGCGGTTTAGTCTCAGATGATCGGTTGCCACGAAATTTTGATGTGATCAAAATTCCGTCGCAATCACGTAGCGTACGCGGATACTCGCAGGGTAAACTTAACAGACAGCCACGCCCCATAGCCCCGACCAAGTGACTGTAGGAGAACCCCGTCGCCAAAAGCATCCGTTCGGATGCTCGCGGCAGCGGTGTTCCGCCTTAGTGCACTTCGTCGACGGCATCCGGGGGTGCGGCCGTCTACTAAAGTTTGCGCCGAGCATTCGATCAGGATGTCGGGAATCTTGTTGAATTGCCCGACTTGATATTGAAAAGTGTTTTCGATAATGAGACTAAAATGCGGGGTTTATAATTGTTAGGGATGCGATGTCTAAGGAATTCATTTGTTTAGGCATGCGATGTCTAAAATGGTTGTTGATTCTAACTGTTGTAGTTTTACACATTCTTTTCTGTGACCGTAAGCGTAGTATGTGGTGTATCGCCGGGTTCGTTGCTATACATCAACGACAATCGGGATACGCATACTTGCTTACGTTGATGATATGAGATATTATGTGTTGCTGTGATATGTTATATTGGATCGTCGCGTTTTGAATAGCCGGGGGTTTTATGTTAAATGAGAGTTTTTTCTTTTTCATTCATGTAAAATTCATTTGTATGTAATATTTTTTTATTGGGGCACTTCCGGGCTGAGGATGATTTCACCGTTGTATATTATTTACTTTTACGCATTAGGTAGACCCAATGCGGGGAGCACAAGTAACCGGGTTCTGGGGTCCAGTAGGAGACCATCCCGAGGAGTCGAGGCCGGGTCTCCTAACCCTAGAATTGGCAGTGTTGCTTGCCACTCTCGTAGGGGTCTAGGGATGTGGGTTTGGCTATTCATCGCGACCGTGGAATCCGTGTTTTATATAGGCTCGTATTGAAAATACGGACGTCCTAGTATATCCAATATTTTATATATGTTCTTCTGCTGCAATGTTCTGTGATGAGATCATATTACTGCCTAAGACGAATGTTTATATTATATATATGAGATATATGTTATATTGCAGATTTCGTTTCAAATGTGATGCTTGTGAAGCATAATAAAATGGGACTTCATTAATGAGATTAATAAAATAAAAGAAACCTAAGATGTTGTAGAAACTTGTTTAAAAAAAACTGGTAGCTCTAGTTCTTGCTTTGCATAACGGTGTTCCTTGTAGAACATCCAGCACCTTATTCGATAAGGAAAGAGCCGAGATCCCTTCACCGGGAGTGACCTCTTTAGTGAAACTAGCAGATGCTACAAACTCGGTTTGTCTTTTGATTACTTCTATGGTTTTTGCTTTGCATAGTGATATTTGTGAAATATTCAGCACCTTATTCGATGAGGAAAGGGCCGACGATCCCTTCACCGGGAGTGACCCCTTTAGCAAAACTAGAAAAGCCTCAAAAACACTCCATTTAAAATCACTCGATTCTACGACGATATCAAGTTCATTACGCAAAAGGTTTTCTTAAAAACCTGTCGTAGCCCTCCGTCATTTCAGATAAGTACTAGTTAGTATTCGTGCTACGTTTGTTGACTATGTTAAGGCGCAGTGTGCGGTAGCTGATTAGTGCTTATCTGTATAAGCATATGATGCGATTGGATTAGGGTAGTCGTGCGACTTTGTTGACTATGTTAAGGTCATGCGGGTGGGTTTAATTCAATCGGGAAATGACGGGTTGAACTTGACTAGCACTTATGATTTGTTGACTATGTTAAGGTCATATAGCTGCTAGGGGTAAAACATTATTGGGAATTTCAAGTGTTGAAATTCCCAATGAGATTGCATACCTTCTATGAGATAGTTGGATCACGATACCCACTGCGAGTAAGAGTTACTCCTGGGAGAGTTTTACACATTACAATTAGCCGATCAAGTAGGTGTCTAGAAAGGTGTTAACGGGGTTACGCCGCTGGGAAAATGAGGTTTACTTTAATTAGGTCCGTGCGAAAGCACGGGGAACCTCCCTCAAAGTACCGACACTGGCCTGGCTGAAAGATTGGCGAACTTGTAGAGTGTAATTAATCCCGGCTAGTCTTTCCTTTTAGGGTTTGAAGGAAGATTTGATTAAAACAGTGGGAGACATCCTGATTAGATATATTAGATAACCAATCTAATCTTGCAAGAGCATACGCTGAGTGTTTTCTTCTCTCTCTCCAGGTAGCGACCATATCACGCCTTAATCAAGATAATAAAACGGATGAATTGACCGAACCCGCTTGTTATACTGAGCTGGGGAACGTTGGTCCCGCTCCAACTTATAATTGTTATAAGACAGAGCAGAAAATTGGGGAATACCAGATTTCCCATGCCACCCAAACGAAGAAAGTGCATGCCGATGCATCTTCTTCGGGTGTGTTCATTACAGAGAACAGTTTCTCAGTATCCTTTACGTCCTGGGTATGAGATACCGGATCAGGATCCCGCATATGTAATCTGTTACATGGGCTACAGAAAGGTAGAGAACTGAGAACGGGTGATAAGTTTCATGAGACAGAAAACGGTGCAAGTGTTGCAGCCAAGTCTGTTGGTCACTATCACCCTGTATTACCAGAATACATTGATTCTGAACGAATGTTATTAGATACCCAACCTGATATACAACATCATATCAGTCTCTTTATTAGTAAAGAAATGATATAATTTTGTATTGTTGGATAATATTTTGAACATTTCCTATATCAAGAGTTGATCGGTTCAGGCACGTTATCTAAAAGCATTGACGTTCTAAATCAAACTACAGTTCTTAGTATACAGAACACAAACGAGAGGAAGAGTTCAGAATTGAACGAATCCTTCATGAGGCATTGTAGACTAGGTCATATCAATGCGACCCGACTAGCTAAGTTACATTTAGATGCATATTTAAATCTGTTTGAATTTACATCTTGTGAAACTTGCCGGTCATGTCACAAAGATAAGTTGTCCATAGATCCGTTTATTGGAAACAGAGAAAGAGTTAGTGAACTCTTGGGATTGATACATGCTGATGTATGAAAGTCTCCTGTCTACACATGCCAAGACCGGTTCTTTGTACTTCATTACATTCTCTGATGATCTCTCAAGATTCAGACATATGTTCCTGTTGAAACACAAGTCCGAACCTTTTGAGATATTCACAAAATATAAGTTAGAAGTAGAGAACCAAAAACGGGTATAAGTATTATGTCCTTTAATGTGATCAGGGAGGAGAATACTTGAGAACGGAATTCATCGATTATTCTAAAGGAGAATGAGATTCTCTCTCGGCATTACTCCTTCGTATACATCATAGCACGATGGTATATCGGGGCGGAGCAATTACACCCTATGTGATATGGTGTGCTCTATGATGAGTACTACTGAGTTTCCTATTTCCTTTTGGGTGTTATGCGCTTGAGAAGCTGCATACCTATTGAATAGGGTTCAAATCAAATCGGTTGCCTACCACTTCATATGTGATATAGAAAGGAAAGAGCCCATATCTTAAGTTTGTTAAGATTTGGGGTTGTCCGGACTATGTCTAAAAGCAAAATCTGGACAAGCTCGGGGCAAGGTCTGTTATGTAGAACTGGAAAGGTTCCAGCTATACAAACTGCAGCTGATGATTTGCTAGAACCAAAGGATTCAATAGTAACCAACGAACCTCAGCCTCTCCGCCGATCTAGTACGGTTCCTCACCCACCTGAGAGATACTTCAGTTTCTCTATGACAGTGGGAGCGAGGATTACATCATGAGATGATGACCCAACTAGTTTCGAGCTGGCCATCAGGAGTGGGACTCTGTAAGAATGGCTGGATAATTAGCGATCTGAGATGGAATCCTTATACACCAACAAAGTATGGACTTTGGTTGCTTTATCTGAAGGGTTAAATCCCCATCAGGAGCAAGTATATCTTGAGTAGGTTACTAGGTGTACATGGAAAAGTTGAGACTTTCAAAGCTATGCTTAAGTCCATCCAGATCCTACTTGCCACGGCTACATACCATGACTACGATATCTGGTGGTTGGGTGTCATGACTGCTTTTCTAAATGATGTTTTAGAAGAGAACGTCTATAAGTACACAGCCAGAGGGCTTCGTAGATAGTGGGAGCAGCGGAAACGTGTGCAAGATGTTTTATATGATAAAACAGGAATCGCGGAGTTGGAACGTCTGTTTTGATATGGTAGTCAAAGAGTTTGACTTCATCAAAATGGTAGATGAACCTTGTATATACAAAAAGGTAGTAGGGAGTATGGTGGTGATCCTCGTAGAGTACGTGGATGACATACTCTTGATAGGGAAGGAGTTTCCTATGCTACGCTCGGTCAATCTCCGCTTATCACAATGATTCTCCATATAGGATCAAAATGATACCTCCTAAATCCTGGGTTTTGGATCTATGAGATAGTTCTAATTGGATGTTAGGATACTCACTAGTTGTAGTGAGATGGTATCAATCGATCCTGGGGAGAATCACTGGAAAGGTTCCAGGGTGATAAGGACGACTGAATGTCAGTCGCAGGCATTGTCTTTACCCTCAGTGGAGGGACGATATGTTGGAAGAGTTCCAAGCTAGATACCGTGACATACTAGACAATTAAAGGCAAGATACATCGTTACCAAAGATGCTACCAAAGAGGCAGTCTTGATATCTATAAGTTCATGAGATGAACTTCGTTCTTACCATTGTGTGACAATGGAGTTGTGGCTTTTGCCAAGGAACCCCCCCATCTCATCTGTAATCCAGATATAATTCTTAGGCAGTATCACCTGATCATGGAGATGGTTGATCTCTAAGGAGATCGAGGTTAGGAGAGTAGACACAGAGGTCGACAGCGCGGATCCACTCACAAAGACCTTTTTCCCAGTAGAGACTTTTATGGGATGGTTGATTATGAGATACTTCAGCCGCAGCTAATTGTTGGGTATGTGATACCACAACAGATGGCCCTAGTGCAAGTGGGAGATTGTTAGTTATATGTATGCCCTAGAGGCCATTACTGTACATATGATGTATGTTGTAATAGATGCTTGGACATATATAGGGAGGACTTTCTTGCTCGACATGATAGTACGCTATCTGGTTGTACTTTATCTTAACATGTACTCTGATTGTCTCAATGTTACATGTTGATAAAGCCCATAGGATATGTACTCGACTACTGGGACTATGATGAGATCATACTAGGGGGGCCACGGTAGTCAACGAGTACATCCTATAACTGTTCCTAGTCGAGGGTGTATCGAGACAGGGCATCGATACACCAGAGTAGACTAGCGTATACGCATCTTGACCCATATGATGGGCGATGGATGATCCCATATCCATCGGTGTTTGACATCAAGGATGGTGTACGGGTGCTCAGTAGAGACTGGGTACACTGGACGGACTCACCGAGAACTCCCAGATGGTATTATACCTTACGTCAGATGGCAGTTCTTAGGTGACACTGGTACAGAGTAGTCTGTTGACCCGAGATCGTCATAGAGTCTTGTGTGATTCCCACTGTGCTTTGATTTCCATCATACCACATCCAAGAGGGCGTGCAAAAAGGTGGCTTTTGGGTACAGTCCCGAATCACATGGAGGCAATGAGCGATAGGAGGGGATTCGTCTCTCCCGGTATAGGGAGTTGATGTTGTGCTGTGTTCGATTGGATATAACCGGAAATCCCTGGCCAGGGTTGCTGTGATTTACTGGTAAGTGTTATCAGTAGTTTCTCGAACTGTTATAGACCTCGACACGACTTATCGAGCTACTGGGGTCTGACGTTTACCACCCCTTGGCGAGATATGCGACATATCAGACGACGAGACCGGACTGTACGGGAGTGTTACTGATTGGATTCATAGGAGAATGCACAGGCTTGCTTGTTGATCTTCTGAGCGCTCAATACCTGGGTGGCTGTTACGTTTAGCTGACCGCTTGCAGCTCGTAGGTGTTTGATATGATCATCACCTACTGCCAGCGTATTGACAATTCTTTAGAGTCCTACACAGAGGTTTCTTGGCTCAGGCAAAACGGAGTAGGAGCACATATGTGATATGTGCGAGACCGACGATAATGCGATATGTGATACCGTATTCTATTCTCGCGATATTTGATATCAGCTGGGTCATCGGATCAAGTGTTGATTCGATGAATCGGTAAATGAGATATTAGTCGGTTATATGCGATATAGCCGGATTGTCGGATCAAGTGTTGATTCGATAATTTAATGTATAATAATATATATGATATATTAAATTACATTAACTAATATTATCTCACTAAAAGATTCTTTTTCTCACTCGGGTAATAGATTGATATATATGCGATATAAGTTAATTGTATTATTTTATTTTGTTACGATAAATATTATATATGTGATATATAATATTGTAACATGATATGGTTATTAATGCAACATGTTTTGTGGAGTTTAAACATGATTATGGTTTGGATTAGGTATAAGACTTCTAGTAGATTCTAGAAGCTTTTCTTTTGTCTTGAATGAGATATTATGCTCGATATTTATGTGTGACTCATTCTTAACCCAACCCAAACCCTAGCCCTAGTTAAATCTCTACATGAGTCATCCTTGACCATGGTTGCAAAATTAATCATTATCACATTTTCATTATTCATCACAAAAGGTTTGGATCACTATTCTTCTTCTTCTTCCTCTTTTGCAAAGCTTTCTTGCTTTGACTTTGTGATGAAAAAATGAGTGAGTAAATGAAAATAAAAGAGAGAAAAAATCCTACTTCATCATCCTCATCTACCCTTGCCATTTAGATGAGGGTGTTCACATCATTTTATGAGTGTTAGCTTGTGTTAACGAAACTTCAAGGTAGATCATCTTAGTATCGAAGATCGGAAGCAAGACTTCATCTTTCTCCTCGTGGAACCTCTCGAGAGTCCGGAACACGATGATCGCAGCGAAAGGACTTTAACACGGAGCTTTAGAAGTGAAGGACCGGATCTACAAAGATTGTAATCCCTCTCACTTAGTGTTAAAGTGTTTAACATGCTTGTTTTCACCTAAACTCTAGTTTAAAGTTCCGGCTTTGGGTTGTTCGGCACGGCTAAATTTTTAATCGGGCATGGTTGATGCCTCGTAGACCCTTGTATGCGTTCCTATCAACCCTACACAGCTGTCATGCCCCGCTTCCCAAAATACGGAAAACGAGGGATGACTAGGCCAGCTATGCTCCTACGGTCAAGTAATCATCCCGCCGTAGTCACACTTCGGCTTCTAGCATTACATGGTAATCAGTAAACAAAGCACAGCAGTAAAGGAAACACATCACTAAAATATTACATCAAATTCCATTGTTCACAAATTACAAATAAACAAGAAGAGCTACTAACCAAGTTCGAATACACGATCTCTTTAGGGAAAGCAGAGCAGAAAATGAAATTCCTATACAATGGTCGGTTATACTTTGGTTGTCACACAGTAGTTTCTCCACATGGGAATTGGATTTTATGTCGGACATTCTGGTTACTGGATCTATGGTTTTAGATCTAGATTTGGGTAGTTTCCCAATCTGGGTACTTAGACAGCATTTTAAAGGTGTTTTAGAATGGACGACTCCTGGCATGGTGATGTACCTGCAGGTAATGGAGTCACCCTCTCTAAAGATGTCTTACAGACTAAAGTGGAGAGGGATGTGCATGATTGGCAGATCACTTGCTTAGGCAATTGAGTCAATCATGAGATGTCAAGTACCACACCAGATGTTTTTTTTTGCACGAGATGCAGTAAGTTGATATTAATCCAATCCTGGAGAAACGATCGGAAGCAGTTTTAAAACATAAGTTGATGTTCTAGGGAAATGATAACGGCAGCCTCCTTTGGGACATAGTTATCATTCCAGGCTTCCAAGGTGACCTGGATGACAGAGTGACTGTCAGAGTTATAGTTTTCCCTCTGACGAGGGGCAGTATTTTGGACAGGTGGTCCAGGCGGATACCGAGGAAGGCATGGCGCAGGACACTGATTAAGTTCAGTCGACGATACAGTCTAAGAAGTTTGGATTTGGAGTTCACTTATGAACTAGGTCCCATCAGACATCCAATCATATTCTAAGACAGGTATTGCTCATTTCGGGAGATGGGTTTCTCCGCGAACTTGAGATAAAGAGAGACATAGAAACAAACATCACAGCGGATCCACTCACTGAGGCTATTCCTCGAACGCAATAGTTTCGCAAACGAGCTTTGTGAGACTGACTAGTAGAGTAGTTGGGTGTTCGGTATCACACGGGCTGTGAGTATGCGACATCGCAATAATTAGCCTTGAGTGCAAGTGGGAGATTGTTGGAGATAGTGCCCTCAGAGTCAATTATTGGATCACAGGCACGTGATTGCAATGATTGAGGGAGGACCTATACCGGTAGGACGGTCTTAATCAAGATGATAGTATGCTATCTGGTTTATCTTTATCATCGTGTACTGCTTTAGGTGACCTTACAGGCCACTATTGCACGTTGATAGAGCCCCTAGGATTCTTGCTTGACTGCCAGCAGTATGAGGGCGATCATATACGTGGGAGCTGGGGTCTATAAGCACATCCTTAAAAGGTCCTTAGTCGTGGGAGTTTCGAGACAGGGCATCGATACTCCAGAGTAGACTAGTGTATACAGTCGAGACCCCGACGAGGGGCGGTGGCCGGTCTCATAAGCCACTGGTGTCAGTTGGTTCACCTAAGATGTATAGAGGTGCTCATTGGGTTATGAGTACACCGGACAGGACTCGCCGGGAACATACTAGTTGGTCTTATACCTGACGTCAGATAGCAGTTCCCTGGTGACATGTGTACATCTTAGTTCATCGACCTGAGATCGTCATTTGTCTCATGTGAGTTCCCATTGTACTTAGATTTCTATCCTACCACGCTCAAAGGAGTTGTACAATCAGGTTTTAGTTGGGTACAGTCCCGAGCCACATGGAGGCAGTGAGCAGATCTGCTGGGGTTCGTCTCTCCCGGTATTTGGGGTGAGGTCGCGCTGTGTCAAGGAGAGCCATTACACGAAGTCCTTGGCCAAGGCAGGAGATTTACTGGTAGGTATTCCAGTAGTATCTCAGGGTGTTCTGGGCTACTCTCCGACACGACTTGTACCGCTTTTGGGGGTCTGACTTTTACCAACCCCCTAGGCCCGCCATGCGATGCTCATAGACGAATGGACCAGACTGTACGGATATTGTCACTGACAGGCTCTGTAGGGTGTCAGGATGAGTTCGCTCATCGACGTCCTATTTGGTCAATACCTAGTAGCCCGTTACGTATAGGCTAATACCTCTGACGTGCTAATGGTTAAATCCACAGCCAAGGTGTTGACGAGTCTTTAGAGTCCCCCACAGACCGTTTTCTCAAGTTTCGGGCGAAACGCTGTAGAGGCCGTATGGAGATATGGCAGGGTTCGATCAGATACGTGCGGTATTGCACGGATCATGATCGGACGGATAATACTAGAGGGCTTTGGTTTAAGCCGGATCCTAGTATTGTACAGTGTAGATTTTTTCTCATTGCATTTGTATTCAGTGGGAATACAAATGCGGGTATATATATACAGTCGCGGGGTTTTCCTGTAATTTATTACAGGATCAGTTTTTTGAAGTTGCCAGTTTGTATTCCGTTCAGGCCAGTTTTCCTTTGTTCCTTCACGGCCGGATTTTTCTGTTGGAGGGGCTAATTTGCAAGTGTGCAAATTAGTTAGTTGGAGGGGGTTATTTGTAATTGGAGGCATTATGATATTTCTAGCATCATTAGATTCCTTTTGCTTCATGATTGCTTGCATTTATTGGATGGGAATTGATTTGGATTTAGATGTGAAATGGGTGTGACTTTAATCCATGATTATCATACATTTCTTCTCTTGTATTATGGAGATTCTTTTTCCCTTCTCCACCATAAGAATGGCCGGCCACTATTGGTGAGGAGAGAAGGTTCATTTTTGTGAGGGAAATTCCATCATCTCATTTTTCTCTACTTGCCACAAAAATCTCCAAAGTTCATTCTTTCTCTTCTCCATCAAAAAGGCAACTTCAACCCCATTGAGACAATGGTTTCTACACTTCATCTACAGCATCCTTGGGCACGTCGACTCGCCAACTTCATGCCCGAGTTGCCTCGGTCCAGAGGTGGGAGCCCGTAAAAGAACCCAGCAATGTGGTGCCCGTTCCGACGAGGAGATGAAGACCGGAGATTCCGAGAGGAGATCGGAGTGGAGGCCGAAGACCGAAGGACACGGATAGCTCGGTATAGCTTTCTACCCTTTCTCGTATTTGCTAGAGTTCGGTTAATGGCCCGATCCGGGATTTTAGTGCGCGGTGGTGCCGGTTTCTAGTTTATAGAAAAGTTTTCGTTTCCGCATTCCAGCGTCGGATTGACGGCCGGGGCACCGCCGTGCACTTACAATGGTATTAGAGCCATGCCATTAACCTAGTCTAGCTTGCTCTAACGTGTTTACAAGTTTGATCGAACGGATTTTCCGAAAACCCGATTTCAAAAGTGCACTTTCTGTCGATTTTGTTTTCTGCTCTAAAATTTTTTCAGTACATTGCAGAAATACGTGCAGGGTTTTTGGTGAACACTGTAGAAAAATGGTCACGTGATGCCACTGTAGCACCGCGGAACCACGGCCGTAACCCCCTTTTGGCCGTGGTTCCGCCGCGGAACAGTGTCATCAATGCACCAGATTTCTACAGTGGTTCTCTGACTTAGAAATGGGGTTATTGGTATATTCTTTTTGGGCCCAGATTTTCTTTGAGTGCTACTGTAGTGCTTGGGGCCCACTTCGGTAAATTTGATCGATCGAAAATTTTAAACATGTTAGTTCACAGTATTTACATTATATCTGCGACCGTGAATATCATTTGATCGGTAAATCCTGTCTAACTGCTATAGCCCTTTTAGACGAATTTGCGAACGTGGCATTCATGTTGATGTTCTGTGTTGTGCTGTGATGTTGCGGATTGGTCGTGGGGGATATCCTGGATGCAATGTTAGTACAGTTTGGTTGTATATGTACATTTGATATTGCGGGGCGAGCGTCCGACATGTGGACTGCCGTTACTGCCTGTTTGTATATTATTCTTTTGGGGCACGACCGGGCTGAGGTCGATGTACCCGTTGTATGTATATTTTACTTTCTGTACTAGGATTACCCCAAGGTGGGGTGCATGGATAGTCGGGTTCTAGAGGGCAACGAGCCCGCATCTCATGACGTTGAGACGGAGGTGGCTTCACTCTAGAATTGGCGGGCTATTCGCCGCACTCGTCGGGGGTACAGGTTGACCCAAGGAGGGGTGCCCAAGTTACCGGATTCCGTGAAGTGCTGGGTGGTCCATTCACGTTGCTGAAGGGGGCCGCCTCGCTTCAGGTCTTGGCGGGTAACTTGCCACGCCCGTAGGGGTCTAGGATTTCCATTGAACAGGCTATCCACACGACCAGGGGAACGTCGGGTTTCAGTAGCGGCTCTATGAAACCCGGGGATCCCAGATATCTGTATTGTTCTGTGTTGCTTATTACATTTCGGTGATATTGCATTTTATCACGCCTTGAGGGAATATTATATATTGATATATATACTAGTATATGTTGTATATGTTTTGCATCCGCGCTAGTCCAGTCCCCGCTCTGTCGTTAGTTAAGTAACCTAACGGGTGATGACGGGACCCAGTGGCAAATGCGGATGGATATACGTACATCATTATTCTTTGTGGTGTGATCAATTGATGGGACTGCGTTGATTCGAATCAATGCAAGCTAAACAAACCTATTCTGATGTTGTTGGAACATTTTTCAAAAAGCTGTTATTGCAAGGGCGTTCTCTTTTGTTTTGCATCGTGGTATTCAGTTGGAATATCCTGCACCTCAGTCGACGAGGCAAGGGCCGAGATCCCTTCACCGGGAGTGACCCCTTGGACAGAAGTTTGCGTCAGGGTAATAACTTCACTATAGTCGTTTACTTTTGCTTTCCATCGTGGTATTCAGTTGGAATATCCTGCACCTCATTCTACGGGGAAAGAACCGAGATCCCTTCACCGGGAGTGACCTTTTTAGCAAAGGTTTTCGCCACTATATTTTTAAAAGCTATCCGGTTCCTTCAACGGCATCAAGTTCATTACGTTAAAGGTTTTCTCCAGAAACCATTCGTAGCCCTCCGTCGTTTCATATGGATAGTTAATAAGTATTCAAGTTGTGTTTGTTGGCCAAAGTCAAGGCACAGTGATTGGTAGCTATTGGGTATCCATATGCAGCATAGATAGATGCATTGGTTTGGGATAGTCGTACTGCCTTGTTGGCCAAAGTCAATGGTAGGTACGGGTGGGTTCAAATTAACCTGGAGAATGACGGGTAGAACTTGACATGTGACTTATGATTTGTTGGCCAAAGTCAAGGTCATAAGAGCATGGGGTAAAAATCATATCGGGAGTTTCTAAAGAAACTGAAACTTGCCAGATATGCGCATACTTTCTGGAGTGTGATAACGTGAGCGGATTCCGTCACGTTATCATGCGATGATAGTTAGATCCCGATTCCCACTGATGAGTTGGTTTACTCCTCGGGTAATCACGACAAATTCTTCTTTCAGGTTTGGGGAAGAATTTGACGTTACAGTGGGAGGTTTTCTGGTTAGATAAAGTGATAACCATTCTGATCTAGGTGTAACGTTTTGAAAATCGTTTCGGTGAAATTTCGTAAAAAACGGTAAAATAAAAGGGTTTTCTGTAAAAAGTCAAAATACAAATATCTTTATTATAAAATTAAATATACATATTCTAGCTATGTAATTGCTAGTATTTGGTGCTTATTGACCCACTGGTGAAATTTCTAATTTTCTAGAAAATTTTCCGAAATTAATTATTTTAATATTATTTTAAGCCGTCACTAATACATTTAATTAGGGAAAATAACAAATTGGAATGAGTTGAAACAATTTTGTGCATCATGACACTTTAAACAAACATGAAAAATATTGTTTCTGAAATGAAATGAAATTTGTAAAGATGGTTAGAAAATGTAAAAGAAAAGCTTAAATAAATTATAATAAACAAAGGGGTATGTAGAATGTTGATTTGGGCTTTCTTTGCATGGAACTTCCTCACTCACTCACCCAAAAACCTTCCCTAGTTGGCTGAACCCGCAGCCTTGCCAGCCCCCAATCCCCACTCATTGCCCCCACTTCATTAAAATGAAATGAAATTTAATAAGAATAGAATAAAGAATATAAGCATGGGTGTATACATGTGAGGTATGGGTGTCTTTGACTTAGAAATTTCCCCCACACATCCACACACCCCTCTTCCTCCCTCATCTGGCCGAGCTTCCTGCTGCAGCCCTCCACATTTTCTCACCTCTTTGCCTCATCAAAAAATCTCTAAAATTGCATTAAAAACCAATACAAGTCTCATTAATCCCTAGTTTAACCTTTAACCAATTTTCCTTGGCCAAATCAAGCTTGGATCTTGGAGCAAGATGGGTTTTTTGAGGATAAGTTTACTATGAGATCTACAAGATTTGTGAGGTATAATCTTACTCAATTTGTTACCTTGTTAGTATTATTGTAATCTAAGCTAATTAAGTGTTTAATTATAGGTTTAATTTTAAGATTTAGATTTCAAGAAAGGGTTTGAATTAGAGTTTTGGGTTTTTATAAATAAATCAAATTAGTAAGTGTAGATTAATATTTCAAGACATGTAAAAACCTAGTCTAGTTGCTAATTTGTTAATTGTTACTTTTAATTTTTCCTAATTATATAACCTTGCTAACTAGGTTTTTAATTGATGTGTTATTAGATGAGATACAATTTTAGAAAAGGTTGGAATGGATTAACTAAGCTAGTGTGTGGTTTTTGTGGCCATTAGAATTGATAAAACGTCAAGACTTGAACTAAAAGGGTGTATGGGTGCTTACTAGATTTTTGGAAATTAACCGATTTGGATTTAATTGAAATTTTATTGACCTACAACCTAATTCCTATAATATTAAATGTGTTGTGAATGCGCAATTGGGTTTTAGGCTTGGTGTTATTCACATAGAGTGACCCTAATTGTAGTTTTGGCGTTGTCGCGAGCGCGTTTGTGCGCCGGGTGCGTGCGCGTTTAATTAACGCGCGTTGTTGACTTGTGTCAATTGTGTCCGCGACTATTTATATTTATTCTCTTATTTTCCTTGTGCACATCCCTAGGATCGGGTGCAGAGCCGTCGCATGTGGCGCGGAGATGGCGGAGCTGGAATCGAATCAGAGTAGCCGAGGCATCCAGGTGAGTAGATTTATATCTATGGGGAGAAGTCGGGTGGATGGCGTATAGCACCCCCGCAGTCCGTGGTGATGTATACGGATGCGTATACACACCAACAATCATTTTATGTTCCTTGTGATAAATTATTGATGTTTAAATGGATATTGGTATGTTGGATTGGTAAATGGTTACGAAACCCTAGGGTAGTGGGTGCACTACACATACATACTCACACATACATACTTGCATACATCCTTACGTCATATGTGCATAGATGGGATTCTACATTGATATGTGTTCACATGGGTTTGGGATTTTGTGTTCACATACGGACTTGAGGATGATACCTTGGATTGATATGAGTCGGTGAGTTCGATCTGGATTATGATATCGGTGATATGATAGGATTCATGATTGAGATACATCTGGATACTTTAGAGGATTTTGGGAATGATGATGCCATAGCAATAGTGACATATACATTATGTAGTCGACATGTGATCGTGATATGAGGCAGGATATGCTAGGACATTGATATTAGGCCGTATCGGGCGATGTATACCCCTTGATGATGGTAGGTGCTGACGATATCGGTTTGTACGAGATTGTCGATCAGTAGTCAGATCATGGGTATATTGAGGATATTAATATTGTACTAGACATAGGTCAGTACCCTAGACTATGATCTTGGATAAAGAGGATACCAGAGGAATACTGTGAGGAATATGATATTGACCCGTACCCAGATTTAGGGATGCCGTACGACGGATTTACGTACGAGCTATATCTTGATGATTGATCCGCACTCTTGACTTGGGATGTCTGATTATAGATATGGTATCGGATATGATATTATTGAGGCGGGATCACCGACTAATATATATACAGGTATGTATATGTATCGACTCAGATGTTAGGCGGTTTCCTTACCTGTAGTCTAGCTTGTGGCTTAGCCCTTTAGTTTAGTTAGTTGTTAGACTAGATTAGACTCCTACCTATTTCAAAACTAATGAATCGTGGGTATTTTAAAAGACGGGTCAAGGGATTCTACGGATATTTCAAAGACGTATCTTTTCTTAAAAACACCGTAGCCCTTATTTTCAAAACACCGCGATTCGTGTTATTTCAAAGGGCACTATTGTAGGAATTATATTAGGGTAATGCAGTTTAGTTATCGTTGTGTCTAGTATTCCGTTCATTATTGCTGTTCGCTCCGCATCGCATACTTATGTTATAATTTCTTATTGCATTGTTGATATCATATTGTTAGGACACCAGCACCATTACCGATGATGCGTATGTACCACGTACACGTACTTGCCGGCTCACACACATCTTCATCGGTAATTGCCATGTCACGTACACCTTAGAAAATATTATTGCTTGACTTAGCTTGTTAGTTAGTAATTTGACATGATATTAGTGTACCTGCCTTATATGCCAGCTTAACATTGTAGTTATTACTTGTCACTTCATGCATACTGTTATTCATTGTTATGCCTATATTCATGGTTTTCCATGCTATTGATGATTCGGATTCGGATTTCCATGAGATTTTCTGGATTTGGGGGGGGGGGGGGGGGAACCGCAAAACTTATATAAACTGATTTCTCTCCTTTTAAATAAAAAGTGCGGTTTTTCCCATGATGTATGAGTCGTCCACCATGAGTTTGCTGATGGATTTCGAAACCCGATTCGAGGAGACGGATGAACCGTTTCGGGTACATGGTGGACCCGGTAAGGTACCCCGGGGCAAGAAGCGCGTGATGATGACGATGTGAGCCTGGCAGGGGAGCACTACCTACCGGTGATTTTACCCGACGCGTCGGATATCCGGAGGATACCGTCGTGGTCTTGAGATGGATGGTAGGGGCCGGTCTGGACTGACGGCGCCATAGATATTGTGATTGAGACATTGAGATTTCGAGATATTGAGGTACAGAGACTGTGATACAGAGATATCGAGATATTGGGATTACGTTTTGTGCCGATGCTAGGCACTGTTTTATCTTGATTTCATTATGATACCTCATTTTAAAAATACAAAGGAAATCTCACTAAATTATGAAACCACTTTCTTCATTTACAAGTATTCTGTTTTCATGCATTCATACCTCATTCATATGATATATTGCTACCTGAGACACTGACACGGGCACATGAGATTACACTCGGGTTAGATATTTACCCTAGCCTTGTTATAGGCTGCATGTTATATATAATTGAGGATATATTATGATCATTGACCTAGGTTGCGTTATTTATGCGATTTCTTTTCGTAGATGTTTTTCTATTCACGAGTTGGCAACTCACCCCCGTTGTGCCCCAGTTTCTTGCAGGTTTGCCGTACAGGTTTCAGTATGGCTTTGCGGGCATAGTTTCGTTCGGGTGATTTGCTAGTAGGTGGGTTACTTGTATCGTACCCCCATTATATATCTTGTATATTATTATTCTTTTGTATCTAGAAGTTCCATCAACCAAACATGTTTTTATTTCAGAGATAGAGACCAGTGATGTTATTCCTTCGACCTTAGAGTCGCGCGTTTTATTTCTGTGGTTTTCTTATGGTTTTGAGTTTTTGATCCTCGCCGTTGGCATTGTATATTATATTGCTTGTGTGGTTGTGACCGTTGATTGACGAAGAGCTAGCTCCCGCTTGGGGATGCCTTTTATTGATTTCGTATACCATTCATGTTGTATCCCATTTGGTAGCCAGTATTTACAAAGGAGACTCTGCCGAAATTTTCGGGAAATATTAATGTTTTTTTTTAAAAACCGCATAATTCGGCTTATGCTATGAAATCCACTTGTTTAAATTGGTTTTCCTTCACTCTACTACTCTTCTTGGTTTGCATTTCTGGGTTTTCGGCTTACTGGGATTACGTACGCCTCGAGACGTTTCGTAGTTTAAGTGCCGGTCATGTTCCGTACTTTCGGGACGTGACACTAGGTTAGAGTGCACGCTGAGTGTTTCTTTTCTCTCTCTCTTTGGTAGCGACCATGACCTGACTTTTGACTATGACTCGGTGACCAAGATTAACCGAACCTTCTTAAAACATTGGATTTTGGATTGTCAGAGTTGCAAACCTCATTGCCACTCCTACTTTTACCCTTTTCTCCAGGACACCCCGTATTACTACGAACGTCCACTTCCATTGGATAAAACCATCGTATGGTTATATACGAACTCGAAGGAATTTATTCGAGGATGGTCTCCGGTTCTGGAGAAAATGAATAGGACAATTCAGTTGTCTTTTCCTTTTACCTTCTCTCAGGTTGCGAGCACTCCTTGGTTTAGGAGATAGTACACCTATTACGCAAATTGGATAGTCTTCTTCCAAACCTTAGGCTGGTGCCGAACGGTGGGGAATGAAGAAAACCAATTAGCATAACGATGGTGTACAGAAGGTATTAAGTAAAGAAATATCAAGGGATTAGTAAGAGGGCAAACTAAACTGCGACTGCTATTCACGACCAAACCAAGTATTTCTTCGCCAATCCCAAATCACCTTTGTATTTCTCCAGAACACTCCGTATCACTACGAAGATCCACAGTTTATTTGGATACTCCATCGTATGGTTATATACGAACTCGAAAGGAACTTGTTCCAGTTCCGGGATGGATTCTGGTTCAGGAGAAATAGGAATAAGGTTTATTCGGTTGTCTTTTATCTTCACCTTCTCTTGAATTGCGAGTGCTCCTAGGATTAGGACAGTACACCCATTATGCTTATTGGATAGTCTTCTTCCAAACCATAGGCTGGTGCCGAACGGTAGGGAAGGAAGAAAACCATTTAGCCTAAGATGGTGTACAGAAGGTAATGACTAAAGACATATAAAGGGATTTGAAGAGATGGCAAAGAGATATACAGTTACAGTTGTGAATCTGATAATGGAAGAGGCATTACTATGAATACCCGAATACCCCTACGAAACATTTCAATGTTTCAGTTCTAAGTCCACGTTGCCCACCCCGATGCTTGCGGGGAGGCGGAAAACGGAATAAAAATCTTATTTTTACTACTCTGGGCAACATGGACTAGACAAAGGAGGATCTTTGCTAAACAAAAACTAGCCAAAGCTAACTAGAAACTAGCTATAGGGTAGAAAGGTTATACCTTGGGCTCTATGTCCTTCTCTTCTTGCTTCTTGGAGTAGTAGAAAGGGATCACCTTTGTCGTCTTCTCACATCGAAGAAGGATCCACCCGAGAGCCTCAACCTTTGGCTTCAACTTCAAACTAGAAGTAACTAGGGTGCTAGAAGTGCTAATCCTAGAACCCTAGATGAGAGTAGAGATTACTATGGAATGGTTTTTCTCAAGTGATGATTCATCTCCGGAGTGATGGCAGTGTATATGCCCTAGGGGCCATTATTGTATCATACTAGTTTGTATATTACTTAATGGAAACTTGGGATATTCACATGTATATAACAGTCTTGCTAAATATGGTAGTATGCTACTTGGTTTTTTCTATCTTAATATGTGAGTATACGTATTGATAGAGCTCTTAGGATCTTGCTTGACTACCAGCGTTGTGATGGCAGTCACACTAGTGGGGGCTGGGTAGTCTACAAGCACATCATTATTCAGGTCCCTAGTCGTTGGATTATCGAGACAGAGCATCGATACTCCGGAGTAGACTAGTGTGTACGCTTCTCATCCCAGTTGGGGAGATGGTCTGTCCCACAGCCGTCAGTACGTCGTACTGGAGATAGTATGCAGGTGCTCGTTAGGTTACGGGTACACCGGACAGGACTCACAGGGAACTGTTGGTTGGTTTTATACCAGTCGTCAGTGAACAGTTCCCAGGTGACATGAGTACAGCATAGTCCGCAGACTTGACACAGCTACTTCGCCTCGAGTGTGTCCCACTGTTCTTAGGTTGCTACCCTACCACGGCTCAAAGGAGTCGTGCAAACAGGTAGCAGTTGGGTGCAGTCCTGAGCACTTGGAGGCAGTGGCGGTTAGACAGGATTCGTCTCTCCCGGTATTGGGGGTTGATATCGCGCTGTGTCAGAGAGCCATTACGCAAAGTCCCTGGCCAGGGCAAGCGAGATTTGCTGGTAGGTTCCAGTAGTTTCTCAGGGTGTAATAGGCTTCCCTCCGACACGACTTATACCGCTATTAGGGGACTGACGCTTGCCGCCCCCCTAGGCCCGATATGCGATAGTCTTGGACGAACGGACCGGACTGTATGGAGATTGTCACATCAGATTCAGTAGGAGTTCGGATGGGTTTCCTCATCGGCCTTCTTATCGACATCTACCTGGGGACCGTTACGTACAGCTAGTGCCACTTGCGGTCTGTGGTTAAACCCACTGCCAGCGTAGTAATCGAGTCTCTAGAGTCCCACACAGAGAGTTTCCCTACTCCGGGCGAAACGATATAGAGGTCGTATGGTTTTACGACAAGGGTTCGGACGCATACATGTGCACGTACGACTTTCGGACAGTTTTTACCAGTCGGCTTTGGTTTAAGCCAGTTACTGGTATCCGGTTATTGGATTTATACGGTCTAAAGGTTTTCCGTATTTTTGCGGAAAGGAGGGGCGTTCTCGTAATTGCGCGAGAAGCTTCTAGAAGGTGGTGACTAAGGAGGTTTAGGTGGCATATACAATGATGTGATTAGTGAGTCATATGGATGATTCATCCATGTCATTAAAGCATCATAAATGCTTAATGACTCATGGAGATGAATCATCACTTGATATTTATCAAGCATGGTTGTTAAATGATTTATTTTCTTTTCTTGATAAAAAGAAATGCTTGATATATATTATCATAACTCATTATTCTCACTTCATTATTATGTTCATCTTCTCTCTCCTCAAGCTCTCCCTCTTCAAACCCTAATCCTCCACTCTCATGTGTTGAGTACAAGGATTAGTTAGACTAACTAAACCATAACCCTCATTCTATATCACCTAGCTTCTTTGATTAGCACTTAAAGAAGGTTAGTTGCCTCAAGTTTAGAGGCTAAGCTTGGAGTAAAGCTCTCGGGTGGATCGTCTACTACTTCGAGAAGGCCGAGGAGGAGGTGGAGTTCGCAAAGACGAAGGACACGATTCGTTAGGTATAATCCCTAAGCATAGTAGTATAGAACTTCTATGTTTCATGTTAGTTATCGTTTAGCTTCGATTCATGCGGTTAGTCGATGTTTAAGCAAAGAACAAGATCGTTTTTCAAATTTCCGCCTCCCCGCAAGTCGTGGGGTGTTGTACATCGACTTACAGTGGTATCAGAGCCTCGCTAAACAATAAATAACTTACTTGCAAATTTGTATGAATTTCGAACGGAAAAAACGAAACCGGAAAAGCCCGAAATCACAAGTTTCTGTCGATTTTTAAATGAAGTCCAAAAATTTTTCAGGGATGTTCAGAAAGCTTGAAAAGACAGTAGTAGAACACCCAAGAAAATTGGGCCCCTGAATCGCCTAAAGAGCCGCGGAACCGCGGCGGATCCCACCGATCCGCCGCTATTCCGCCGCCGAGTTGGCGATTCAGGAACCTAATTTTCCTGTGTTGGTTCTATGGGATATTTGGTATTTTCTGGAATTTTTTATTTTTGCTCAGGTTTCAGATTTACAGAGAAGTATTGGAGAAAAATTAAAAGTGTTTAATCGATCGAAATTATACAGTATTTGCTTGTTGGATTATATCTGTGTTTGTATAATGTGTTCGTAAACCTCCCCTAACTGCTAGTATGTCGGTTGGCAGGGGGTTGCACATTTCTGTAATGGATTTTATCTGTTTGTGCATATGAACTGTGTTGGACTGTTGTGATGTATAGCCGGGGTTATGTGATGGGTTATTATTTAATTCATTTGATGTAAATGTAATTTGTTGTAATATTATTTTGCGGGGCACATCCAGGTTGCGGTTGTAGCCACCGTTGTATTATTTCATTTTACTGTTTTTGCTCCTAGGACAGACCCAAGGAGGGGTGCACAAACTGCCGGGTGGGTAGTTTGCCGCACCCGTAGGGGTCTTGGGTGAGGTAATGGCTATTCATCACAACTGTGTAATCCGTCTTTTGTTGCAGGCTCAAAACAAACACGGATTGCTTGCAAATCCAATTAAGTTCATCTGTGATCTGGAATGAATATCATTGCGTCAGACGAATGTAAAATATCTATATATATGATAGCTATTTTAGACGTCACTTATGTTTTACACCCGCGCTAGCCCAGCCCCCGCTCTGTCGTTAGTTAAGTAACCTAACGGGTAATGACGGGACCCCGTGGCGAATGCGGATGGCATAAGAGGACGTTGTATTTTCGTTGTTTTCTGCAATGATAGGTTAATGATGGGACGCATTATCTATAATGCAAAGAAAATAAACCAAAGTTTTAATCGTTGGAACAATTTAAAAGAAACCACTCGGTTAATTTTAAAAACAGATATTTTTAAATGCGGAGCTTTAACCACTCCTTTTAAAAGCTATCAGGTTCCTTCGGTTATATCAAGTTCACTACGTTCACGGTTTCGCCAAAACCATTCGTAGCCCTCCGTCATTTCATTTAGGTATTCAGTAGTATTCAAGCTATGCATTTTGGCCAAAGTCAAGGCATAGTGTTTGGTAGCTGCTGGGTTTTCATTTGTTGCATAAGATAGATGAGTTGGTTTGGGACAGTCGTATTATCATTTGACCAAAGTCAGGGGTATATACGGATGGGTTCAAATTGACAAGATAATGACGGGTAGAACTTGACATGTGACTTATGACATTTTGACCAAAGCCAAGGTCATAAGAGCATGGGGCAAAAACTTATATCGGGAATTTCTAAAGAAACTGAAATTTGCAAAGAGATGCATACCATTCGGAGTTTGATGAATGTTGGTAGCATTCCTTCAACATTATCATACGATGATATTTGGATCCCGATCCTACTGTGAGTATATGCTACTCATCAGGATATTCGTCACTTAACGATCAATGCTATAAACCAAGTAGGTGTCAAGAAAGGTGTCAGCGGGGTTACCCCCCCACAGAAAAGAGGTTATTTAATTAAGGAACTTCGCGAAAGCGTTGGAAAACCTCTCTCGAAGTACCTACACAAGCCTGGCTGAACGGTTAAGCAAGTATTGTACAGTGAGAATAGTCCTGGCTAATTCTTCTTTTATGGTTTGAGGAAGGATTCGAGAAACAGTGGGAGCCATCCAGTTTAGATAAACTAAAAACCACTCTAAACTTGCAAGAGCATCATGCTAAAGAGTTTTCTTCTCTCTCTCCTAATTACAGCGACCCTGAAAATGACTGGACTTAATTTACTTTTAGAGAAAAATATACTGACAGGGCCAAACTATAAAGATTGGCTGCGGAATGTCAAAATGGCTTTGACCTATGACAAATTGGGGTACGTCCTCACCGCTACGGCACCTGCTGTCCCTGGTCCCAAATCCAGCAATGCGGATAAGGAAATCCGCAAAACCTGGGATTTAGATTGCGCGAAAGCCAAGTGCATCGTGCTTGCCTCGATGAACAATGAACATCAGAGGAGGCATGAGGATATGGAACTAAACGCCATATTTCTCCATACAAAGGAACTTTATGGAGAGCAATCTCGTATAGCAAGATACGAGACCTTAAAGAACTTGTTTCGAGCGAGGTTGGCTGTCGGGTCATCGGTAGGAGAACATGTCCTAAAGATGATCGGCTATATAGAAGAGCTCGCAGACCTTGGGACGACTTTGGATAATGAGCTCTATACAGACCTTATTCTCCAGTCCCTTCCTTCCACCTACGCCCAGTTTATCCTGAACTTCAACATTCAAAGAAAAGAAATTGAACTTCCGGAACTCCTGAACATGTTAAGGAGTGCAGAGGGCACCTTGCAGAAGGCAAGGGAAACACCCGCTATGTTTGTTGGCAGTGCATCTTCTTCCGGGTCCAAGGCTAGGGCCAAAGGAAGGAAGAAGAAGGCCGTCCCCAGACCTAGAGGAGGTGTTAGTAAGGTGGGAGGAAAGGGAAAGAAAAAGTTTGCGGTACCGGTAGTTGGCCAGGATGAGTGCTTCCATTGTCACAGGAAAGGGCACTGGAAGAAGGATTGCAAGGCGTGGAACGCCAAGAACCAGGAACTGAAGCAAGCTGTGGCTTCGACTTCAGGTGTGTTTGTAATTGAGAATTGTCTATCGATCAACTTTACTTCCTGGGTATTGGATACCGGATCAGGATCTCATATTTGCAATTCATTGCAGGCACTGAGAAACCGTAGAGTGCTGAAGGAAGGTGATATGACCCTAAAGGTTGCTAACGGAGCTAGCGTGGGAGCTGCGTCCGTCGGGGATTATCACCTAGGATTGACGAGTGGACACATTTTGGTTTTACATAACTGTTTTTTTGTACCAAGCTTAACGTGTAATATCATATCAGTTTCCTTGTTATCAAATAAAGGTTATGATTTCACGTTTGTAAGAGATGTTGTTAACATCCACCTTAATCATGGTTTGATTGGGTCCGGTACACTAAATAACGGTATATATGTTTTAAACCAACTCCAAATTTTCAATGTCCAGAACACACTAAAAAGAAAGTCTCCAGATTTAAATAAAGCTTTCTTATGGCATTGTAGACTGGGTCACATCAATGAGAGAAGGTTGACTAAGTTGCATAGAGAAGGATATTTGGACTCGTTCGAATATCAAACTTATGACACTTGTCAATCGTTTCTCAAAGGAAAGATGACAAAGACTCCATTTACTGGACAAGGAGTAAGAGCGAGCGAGCTCTTAGGACTCATACACAGCGATGTATGTGGTCCAATGTCTACACATGCAAGAGGTGGTTTTTCCTATTTCATTACTTTCACGGATGATTACTCAAGGTACGGATTCATTTATCGGATGAAACATAAATCCGAGGCTTTTGAGAAATTCCAAAAGTATAAGAATGAAGTAGAAAACCAAACCGGCAAAAGTATCAAGACACTAAGATCTGATCGAGGTGGTGAATACTTGAGTGCCGAGTTCCTAGGTTACCTAAAAGAGAAAGGAATTCTCTCTCAGCTTACTCCTCCATACACTCCACAGCATAACGGTGTATCGGAGAGACGGAATCGAACCCTATTAGATATGGTACGATCCATGATGAGTAATGCTGAGTTACCGCGATCTTTTTGGGGTTATGCGCTAGATTCAGCGGCATATCTTCTGAACAGGGCTCCTACCAAGACTGTGCCTACCACCCCATATCAGATGTGGAGTGGGAAGAAACCCCATCTTCAGCATATGAAGATTTGGGGATGTCCAGCTTTTGTTAAAAAGCAGCATGTGGACAAGCTCGAGGCACGATCAGTAAAATGTAAGTTTGTGGGATATCCAAAGAACTCCAAGGGATATTATTTCTATTACGCAGAGGAACAAAAGGTTTTTGTTTCTCGTAATGCCCATTTTCTGGAACAGCAGTTTTTAGAAAAGGAAATAAGTGGGAGCGAAATAGAACTGGAAGAAATTCCAGAACCACAAGTTGCTACTGAAAGTTTGGTAGAACCGGAAGTTCAAGAAGAACAGGACATTCCCGCACCCCTCCGCAGGAGTAGTAGGCCATCTCATCCGCCTGAGAGATACTACGGTTTTCTCATAGATGGGGATAGAGAGGATTGCATCATAGATAATGATGAACCTACTGACTTCCAGCAGGCCATCCAGAGCGGCGACTCGGTACGATGGCTAGAGGCAATGCGGACCGAAATGGAGTACATGTACACCAACAAAGTATGGACTTTGGACTTTGCTCCAGATGGGGTAAAACCCATAGGATGCAAATGGATCTTCAAGAAAAAGATTGGTGTAGATGGACAGGTGGAAACCTATAAGGCTAGACTTGTTGCAAAGGGTTTTCGTCAAAGACCTGGTTTGGACTATGACGAAACTTTTTCTCCAGTGGCTATGCTCAAATCCATTCGGGTCCTTCTTGTTATTGCTGCCTTCCATGATTATGAAATCTGGCAGATGGACGTAAAGACGGCTTTTCTGAATGGAAATTTAGAAGAGTGCGTCTATATGGATCAGCCAGAGGGTTTCAATCAGAGTGGGAGCAGCGGGAAAGTATGCAAGCTGCTTAAGTCCATTTATGGACTAAAGCAGGCATCGCGGAGTTAGAACATCTGTTCTGATGAGACAGTCAAAGAATATGACTTTATCAAAAATCCAGATGAACCATGCATATATAGTAAAGTTGTAGCCAGAAGTGTCGTATTCCTCGTCTTGTACGTGGATGACATTCTATTGATAGGAAATGACATTCCTATGCTACAATCTGTCAAAGGATTCTTGTCACACAGGTTCTCCATGAAAGACCTGGGTGATGCCTCTTACATTCTGGGGATCCGGATCTATCGTGATAGATCCAAGAGGATGTTGGGACTTTCGCAGTCCAGGTATATCGACACTGTACTAAAAAGATTCAGTATGGAAGATTCTAAGCGCGGTAATCTACCGGCTTGTCACGGAATCACCCTCTCCAAAGAGATGTCTCCCAAGACTGATTTGGAAAGGGAACGCATGTCTATTATACCCTACGCTTCTGCGGTAGGCTCTATAATGTATGCGATGTTGTGCACCAGACCAGATGTAGCTTACGCACTGAGCGTGGTAAGCCGGTATCAGTCAGACCCAGGGGAGAAGCACTGGATAGCAGTAAAGAACATTCTCAAGTACCTGAGAAGGACTAAGGAGATGCTCTTGGTTTACGGCGGAAAAGACCTCAGGTGGGAGGCCTTTGCTGATTCCGGCTTCCAGAGTGATAAGGACGATTCCAAGTCCATGTCGGGTTATGTCTTTACCCTCAATGGAGGGGCGGTGTGCTGGAAGAGTTCCAAGCAGGACACCGTTGCTGACTCAACGATGGAAGCGGAGTATATAGCTGCTTGCGATACCGCAAAAGAAGCAGTCTGGATGAAGAAGTTCCTAACAGAACTTCAGGTGGTTCCTACCATAGTTGATCCAATACCTCTGTATTGCGACAACAACGGAGCTATAGCTTTAGCGAAGGAACCAAGGTCCCATCAGAAGTCCAGACACATCTTAAGGCGGTATCACCTGATCAGGGAGATCATTGATCGTCAGGAGATCGAGGTTCGGAGAGTTGCTTCTGAAGAGAACATTGCTGATCCATTCACGAAGGCCCTACCTCAGATTCAGTTCGAGAGGCTACTCGAGATCATCGGTCTTCGATATGCCAGTACATGGCCCTAGTGCAAGTGGGAGATTGTTATTGTATATGCCCTAGGGGCCATTATTGTATCATACTAGTTTGTATATTACTTAATGGAAGCTTGGGATATTCACATGTATATAACAGTCTTGCTAAACATGGTAGTATGCTACTTGGTTTTTTCTATCTTAATATGTGAGTATACGTATTGATAGAGCTCTTAGGATCTTGCTTGACTACCAGCGTTGTGATGGCAGTCACACTAGTGGGGGCTGGGTAGTCTACAAGCACATCCTTATTCAGGTCCCTAGTCGTTGGATTATCGAGACAGAGCATCGATACTCCGGAGTAGACTAGTGTGTACGCTTCTCATCCCAGTTGGGGAGATGGTCTGTCCCACAGCCGTCAGTACGTCGTACTGGAGATAGTATGCAGGTGCTCGTTAGGTTACGGGTACACCGGACAGGACTCACAGGGAACTGTTGGTTGGTTTTATACCAGTCGTCAGTGAACAGTTCCCAGGTGACATGAGTACAGCATAGTCCGCAGACTTGACACTGCTACTTCGCCTCGAGTGTGTCCCACTGTTCTTAGGTTGCTACCCTACCACGGCTCAAAGGAGTCGTGCAAACAGGTAGCAGTTGGGTGCAGTCCTGAGCACTTGGAGGCAGTGGCGGTTAGACAGGATTCGTCTCTCCCGGTATTGGGGGTTGATATCGCGCTGTGTCAGAGAGCCATTACGCAAAGTCCCTGGCCAGGGCAAGCGAGATTTGCTGGTAGGTTCCAGTAGTTTCTCAGGGTGTAATGGGCTTCCCTCCGACACGACTTATACCGCTATTAGGGGACTGACGCTTGCCGCCCCCTAGGCCCGATATGCGATAGTCTTGGACGAACGGACCGGACTGTATGGAGATTGTCACATCAGACTCAGTAGGAGTTCGGATGGGTTTCCTCATCGGCCTTCTTATCGACATCTACTTGGGGACCGTTACGTACAGCTAGTGCCGCTTGCGGTCTGTGGTTAAACCCACTGCCAGCGTAGTAGTCGAGTCTCTAGAGTCCCACACAGAGAGTTTCCCTACTCCGGGCGAAACGATATAGAGGTCGTATGGTTTTACGACAAGGGTTCGGACGCATACGTGTGTTTACGTACATTCGACTTTCGGACAGTTTTTACCAGTCGGCTTTGGTTTAAGCCAGTTACTGGTATCCGATTATTGGATTTATACAGTCTAAAGTTTTTCCGTATTTTTGCGGAAAGGAGGGGCGTTCTCGTAATTGCGCGAGAAGCTTCTAGAAGGTGGTGACTAAGGAAGTTTAGGTGGCATATATAATGAATGTGATTAGTGAGTCATATGGATGATTCATCCATGTCATTAAAGCATCATAAATGCTTAATGACTCATGGAGATGAATCATCACTTGATATTTATCAAGCATGGTTGTTAAATGATTTATTTTCTTTTCTTGATAAAAAGAAATGCTTGATATATATTATCATAACTCATTATTCTCACTTCATTATTATGTTCATCTTCTCTCTCCTCAAGCTCTCCCTCTTCAAACCCTAATCCTCCCCTCTCATGTGTTGAGTACATGGATTAGTTAGACTAACTAAACCATAACCCTCACTCTATATCACCTAGCTTCTTTGATTAGCACTTAAAGAAGGTTAGTTGCCTCAAGTTTAGAGGCTAAGCTTGGAGTAAAGCTCTCGGGTGGATCGTCTACTACTTCGAGAAGGCCGAGAAGGAGGTGGAGTTCGCAAAGACGAAGGACACGATTCGTTAGGTATAATCCCTAAGCATAGTAGTATAGAACTTCTATGTTTCATGTTAGTTATCTTTTAGCTTCGATTCATGCGGTTAGTCGATGTTTAAGCAAAGAACAAGATCGTTTTTCAAATTTCCGCCTCCCCGCAAGTCGTGGGGTGTTGTACATCGACTTACAGCTCAAGTGTTTCTCAACACATGAGAGGGGAGAGCTTGAGGAAGAGGAAGAGCAAGAGAGAGAAAGTATATGATAGAATGAGAGAATTATGAAGCATTCTCACATATATGTGTGAATTATTGTAAATTGATAATTAGTGAGATAATTGTCATGGCTTAACCTTGAACCCGAGGAATTTTCCACTAGTGACCCCGAACGCGCACATGGCGGGATTCAGCTTCATTTTGTACTTGCGGAGGATGTCGAAATTCTCGCCAAGATCTTTAGCGTGCTCGTCCGATGAGGTCGACTTGACAAGCATTTTATCGACGTAAACCTCCATGTTCCTCCCGATCTGCGGTTTGAACATCCTGTTGACCAGGCGCTGGTGTGTAGCTCCGGCATTTTTGAGGCCGAAGGGCATCACTTTGTAGCATTATACCCCACGGTCCATTGTGAATGTGGTAAGCTCTTCGTCTGCCGGGTTCATACGGATCTGGTTGTAGCCGGAGAAAGCATCCATGAAGCTGAGCAATTCATGGCCAGCCGAGCTGTCGACAAGCTGATCTCTCCGAGGAAGGGGATAGTTGTATTTCGGGCAGGCCTTGTTGAGATCCGTGAAGTCGACGCACATGCGCCACTACCCGCTTACTTTTTTAACCATAACCATATTCGCTAGCCATTCCGAGTAGGCCACATTTCGGATGAAATTGGCTGCAAGCAACCTATCGACCTCGTCCTCGATCGCTTTTTGTTTGATAGGGGCGAAGCTTCATTTCTTTTGCCTGACGGGTCGGACCGTCGGGTCAACCCCGCGCTTATGCGAGATTACTTTGGGGTCGATCCTAGGAATGTCGGCGGGCGCCCAAGCGAACACGTCCGAGTTTTCGGAGAAAGTGGATCAAGTCCTCGAGCCGGGCTCCCGTTAAAAGTGACCCAATATGAATAGTTCGTTCATTGTTCCCCTCGATGAGGGGGACCTCTGTTAACGCCTCCACCAGGGCCCCTCAGATTTCTTTTTGTTCGTCACGGGTATCCAAAGACCCCTGGAAATCGCTCGTGCTTCCAAGGTCGTCGCTTTGTTCCTCAGGGGTGGATGTCGCTGTGAAGCAAATCTTTGCAATTTCCTGGTTCCCGTAGGCCCGGCATGTTTCCTCTTGATCTAGTGGAAACTTGAACACGGGGTGGTAGGTCAAGATTTGGGCCCGAAGGGAGTTTAGCGTCGGACGTCCCAGGAGGATATTGTAGGACGAGGGAATTCTAGCGACGATGAACTCTAGTAGTACGGTTCTTGTGCAGACCACCTCCCCAATGTTAAGGAGGTGGGTAACCACTCCCTCTGCCAGGATGGAGTGGTTAGTAAACCCCGACAGAATGTGGGCGGTTGGCCTCAGGTCCGACGGGCCGAGCCCCATACGCAGGAAGCAGTCATAGAAGAGTATGTCCACCGAGCTTCCCGAGTCGACCAGTATCCTTTGAACCTCATAGCAGCGAACCCGTGCTGTAATCACGAGGGGGTCGTTGTGAGGCAAGGATATTCCGTGAAGGTCTTCGTAGGTGAAGGTGATGGGCTCGGCTGCTTTGTTTTTCTTCCGGGGCTGGCTTCTAGTTCCCTAGACCGGCAGGAGACGTCGAATCTCATCGACTCCAGGTGCACCCCCCGACATACGACTATGATTTGGCCGATCGTCAATTCGCCGAGAGGGGGAAGGTTCTCTTGCTCCCGGTCTGCCTATCGCTTTTCCAATAGGTACTTTGCCAAGAGCCCCGAGCGAATCAACTCCTCGATGTATTCGCGGAGTTGTTTACAGTTCTCGGTAGGGTATCCCTGCGACCTGTGGAAGGTGCAGTACGGGCCTCGAGTCCGTTTGGCCGCCCTGTTGGTGACCGAAGGGAGCTTGAAGAATCGCTCGCCCTTCGCCTCTTCCAACAGCTCAGTTTGAGAGATGTTGAGCGAAGTATACTCCTGGAACTTCGGGGAGTATGGCTTTGGCCTGTCAACCTTCTTCTTCTCTTCTCTACCACTCTTCTTTTGGTCAGATTGGTCTCCCCGAGGTAGTTTCGCGTTCACCTCGGACTCGAGTTGGATTTCCCGCTCGGTCCAAGCCTTTACTTTGGCCATGGTATCAGGTTGCGCTAATACAAAGGAGCGGAGCCACTCCTTATGCCTAAGAACCGACCTTAGAGCCGTGATGACAGTCTCATCCTGGTACTCGGGAACCTCAAGAAGAGCGTTGTAGAAGCGAGTGACATATCCTTTAAAGGATTCCTTCTAATCTCTAATCCTTAATCTTTACTCTCTCATCTTCTTCCACAAGTTGAGTGACACGACTTGTGCGAAACCCTAACCCTAATTCCAATCCAAATTCAAGATCCCGAGTACTAAATCAAGCGAGAAGCCTTCAAACTTTTATGAGCGGAGCCGATCTTCAATCGAGCAAGTAATCCAAGCCGATCCGCGACTCACGGAGACGAGCGAAGCCAAATCGACGATCGAGTTCTTCCTCTTAAAGTTCTTAAGCGATTGTAATGAAATTGTTGATATAAATAAAAGGTGAAATTCTTTAATCTTGCTTTCTTTAAATTCTTGCATCATGATTCGATCTCAATTTGTAATTGTAGTTCTTGTTGTGATGTTTGAGTAAAACTCCGCTCGTCAAGGAGTCGGGACGAACAATAGAATGATGATGTAACAAATCTTAAAACGATTCTTAAGTCTTACGAGTTTTGTAAACCCTAGCAAGTTCAAGAATCGATGACCTAGTTTCGTTGCGATGCTTTCTTGATTGTTATCGCTCGAAATTGGGGATCTACGATCGTTTCTTGAATTTACTAGAGGCTAGAATGTGAATGATATCGACGAAGGAACAAGGGATAAATGATGAAACCCTAGTTTCACTAGAAATCCCTAATTCTCGTCGATCATCATCGATCTAGTATCAATTCATCGAAGAATAAGAATACGTCATCGTGAGATTACATCACATCTATAGATCCGATCGATTCCTACGAGCCTCATTTAGATTCTTGATATTTGGTTGGAAAAATCATCAAACTCTCAATTCTTGATTCTATCGTTTTCTTGTTATTAGATCTAGATTTTCTAATTCTTGAACTTCAACTATAAATCATGAATTGTTTGTTTTCTTTCTATTAAAGTTTTGATTCAAACAAATAAAAATACGAACGAATCGTGCAATCCCTGTGGACGATCCGCACTCGCTAACGCGCTACATCCGACACCGTTATTGATTGCGGTCAAAAAAATATTTTTGGTTGTGATTTCTATATACATTTTCTTAAACACACAACAAGAAATTCGATCAATCAAATGGCGCCGTTGCCGGGGATCATTTGATTTACTTACACAATCGGAATTTCATTCAATCAAATGGCGCCGTTGCCGAGGATCGCGCGCTAATTCGTTCTTTATTTGAAATTTGAATTGAAAGATTTATTCCATTGCATTTTTAGATCAAAATTCGCGCAAACACTAATACGAGTTGTTGTGATTTGTGCGAGGAAATCTGGAATCATTGGAGCTGTGGAAAAAAAATTCTGAAAAATCCAGAGAGCTTGGGGAGTGAACAGGGACATTCTGTAAAAATTTCGTGCAGTGATCCCACCAGAGGACCACGATTCCGCGGCAATAGGCGACTCCCACCGTGGTTCCGCTGCGTGCTGACGTCATCCCTGCACGAAAATTCCTCTGTAACTCTCTTACTTTCTTATCTCTTCCTAAATCTGCTCCAATTAACATTTTGTGCAGGTTTCTTTGCAAAAATCGCAGCGACGCGCAAAAAGCAAAATTAAATTGTGCTTGTTTTGATCTTTGTGGTTGTTTGCAAAATTAATACGGACATTAAGGGGCAAAGACCAAATCCAGATTAGGTGGGGAGTTCATTACCCTTCCTAAGCCCCGAAAATCGCAAAATTTGCATCCGCATTTACCCTCATTAATTAAAAAAATATCTAGAGATGACTCTAAGGACCGTCGCGCTCACTTAGGACAGAAGAAGGCCGTGGGTAATTCATTGCTTATCCGGGTTTCTCTTGTGGTGTCTAAGGCAAGTGTGTCGAAGGCTAGTGGTTACTTAATTAGGCCCACTACTTACGTAGTGGAGAACCTCCCACTTACCTGGCACTTACCTGGCCACAGGAGAGACAAAGAGGCAAAGGAGGATTTATCCTGCGACTTGTCTTTTGGCAATTAGGAGCGGTCTAAAGATTTGACATAGGTGACCCCTAGAATTAGGGTTTTGTGTGTTGCATTTGTTATGTTGCATCATATTTTCAAAAATCCGTCCAATTTTCAAAACAAACACCGCATTCTTTCATCATTCCCCTAATTATAAAGTCACGCTGCCACTTGTACTAACCCTTTTTAGTGCAAGATAGGCTGGACACGGGATTCTAGTGCCCGTTAAGTCCGTGTTTCCCTCATCGACCCAAAAGTCGGTATTTCTATATTTACCCTTTCTTTTACCCACCACCACACCCACATCGATGGATCCGTCTCCATCGAACTTCTTTTCCACTAATCTGCCGCCGTCCGTTGGTGCGCAGAATCCACCTCGCATCTCTCTCCAAGAGAGGTGCTATCCAACACGAGGTCCCCTTTCCACCTGTCTTTCCATTCCACCAGCCAACGGGGAAAATTTTCAAATAAAACCCCAATACATCAACCTTCTACCAAAATTTCACGGTCTCGAGTCTGAAGACGCATATGCATTTATCACCAAATTTGAAACTGTATGTGCAATGATGGGTACCTCACAGCTTTCTATGGATGTTATGCGTCTACGTCTTCTCTCATTCACCTTGTGTGATATAGCCGAGAAGTGGCTGTATAACACTACCGCACATTCCATTTCAAACTGGGAAGAATTCGTCAAAGCATTCCTAAAGAAATTCTACCCACATCATAAGACAGGTCGAGTCCGTAGCGAAATCAATCAATTCACCCAGCTTCCAAATGAACCATTTTCAAAATGTCTTGAACGCTTCAAGGATCTGTTAGTCCAATGTCCTCATCACGGCATCCCGATATGAGAACTGTGCCAAATCATTTATGAGGGCATTAATCCTAACACAAGACAGACCCATGAATCCATGTGTCAAGGCAACTTCATGACCAAAGATGATGGGGAAGCCTGGAAATTCCTAGAAGATTTCGCTGAAAAATCTTTACAGTGGGAGGGTGTGAGTCAATCGTCTAGGGATGGCAATAATATTTCCATAGGAGTTAGAGCTGACATTTCAGCTATGCAAAAGAAACTCGAGACTATGGAAAACAAATTTTTAGCCGCCCTAAGTCAAATATCATTCTCCAAAACTGTATGTGGCTGCTGTTCTGATCCTTCTCATTTGACGGAAGAATGTCCACGAAATTCTCTGTTTCAAGGTCACGAGCATACCAATGCCGCATTTCAAAGATCTAGAAACGATCAATTTTCTTCCACATATAATCAGGGTTGGAGGAATCACCCTAATTTTGCTTGGAACCAACAACACAATCAAAACACGGTTCCAAACCAACACAATTTACAAAGGGTCCCTCCACCACAACAGCAACCACCACTTCAATTGAGTCAGCACCCCTTCCAAACACATAACTTTCAAAATCCGGTCAACACACCTGCACTGTCTAGTCCTTTACAGTTGACCGGGACTGATGAATCCTCTTCATTTGCACAATACATGAATTTGGTCTTAACAAATATCATGCAAGTTTCGGCTGAAATGAAGTCTTCTGTCGATAAAATTGAGAAAAACTCTGCGTCCCAAAGCGGTAGTATTAAATCGATGGAAGAAGAAATTGCACGATTAAAAGCCGAAATGAGTGCAAGAGAGAAAGGGAAACTTCCAGCTCAACCCTTGCCCAATCCTGGCTATTCACATCATGTGAGTGCAATCACGTTGAGACCTGGAAGAGTGCTTGACAATCATGTTGGGGAAGAGTTTGATAATACAGAAAAATCAATCAATAACACCCCGACTGAGACCTTTCCTTCCACTTCCACTTCTAATTCTGACCCCAGTTCTTCTACCCCACCACCTTCTTGCGAGCCTATTCTTCGTTTCCCACAAGGCCCGCCACCTCAGCCCATCTCTTCTACTCTACCAGCGCTTATTGCTAAAGAACCTTATCCTAATCGGTTAAGGGCTAACACATCGAGTCCACATATGGAGAAGATTATGGACATGTTTAAGCAAGTTAACATCAACATCCCTCTCCTAGATGCCATCCAACAAGTTCCGTTCTATGCGAAAACTCTTAAGAACTTGTGCACTAGGAAGAGGAAGACTCAAGTGCCCAAGAAGATTTTTATGGCAAAGACAGTAGACACGGCTTTCCCCTAAAAAGTACCGAGGAAACGTAAGGACCCTGGTTGTCCTACTATTTCCATTTCTATTGGGGAAAAACACATCAACCGTGCTCTACTAGACCTTGGAGCTAGTGTTAACTTGCTTCCATACTCTGTTTATGAGCAACTAGGGATCGGAGAGTTGAAACCAGCCCATTGCACTCTCCAGATGGCTGACCGATCAATCACCAAATCTAGGGGTGAACTGGAGGATATGTTAATAAAAATCAGGAAATTCATATTCCCTGTGGACTTTATTGTAATTGATACACAGCCTGTAGCGAACCCACGGAACCAAATTCCGGTGATTTTAGGTCGCCCCTTTTTGGCCACTTCCAATGCTATTATCAACTGTCGTAATGGTTCTATGACCCTATCCTTCGGGAATAGGTCAATAGAGCTGAACATTTACAAGTTGGGAAGTGTACCCTCCGAACCTACTGCTCATGTCTATTCTGTCGACTTAATAGATGTCGACAGCAGCGAATTTGATGATCCTCCTGATATCGATCTTGACTCTTTTCATACGTTATTGTTTTACCCAACTATGTATCATACACATACGGACTCTTCCACCGAGATGTCCGGGTCAATAATTAACACTGATTATGAACTGTTTTTAGAGTCTGAAGATCACCCCGCACTTTGTGATGACATTATTCATCGGGGTATTGATGGAACTTTTGAGGAAATCTTCGCTGATGAACTCGCATTTTTGAATGACACGGGTGTTGAGATGAATCATCTCCCAATCAATGAAATTGAACCTCCACCCCTTCTTCTGAATTGTAAAAAGAATGCGAGTAATCCATCACATACACTGCATCGTCTCTCCAAAACGAGACGCACCCACATTCTATTGCACCACTTAACCTTTCCCCACTTCTTCTTCCACCAACCAGAGCACTGCATTGATAAAAATTTTGAATGGTTGGTATTAACATTCGGTCTTTGCAAAACTTGGCATCGACCACTGATTTTTGACCCCCTCTTGTGATTTTCAAAGCTTAACATTGTTTAACTCAAGTTTGGGGGGGCATTTTTTCTGGCTCTTGAAAAGATAATTTTTACAAAATGATGAGCCAAAAATAAGTTTGGGGGAGGATCTTCACTTAAATATTTTGCCCCCACTAATAAATTCCTCCCAAGCTTACAGGTTTTTCGGGATTTAGCAGATGGCAACAGTGAGGACACTATTGAAAACAAGTTTGGGGAGGTTTGTGCTTATTTTTGCATCATACTTTGCATAAGCACAAAACATTTTAAAAACCTATAAAAAATTTAAAAATTTTCAAATATATAAAAATATTTTTTTACATAAATAAGATAATAAAAGATTAGATAGTGAAAAATTACATCCATGAGATTAGAAAAATTTAAGAAAACCAAGAAAATTAGAAGTTTTCTTATACAAACTAGTAATAAGTAGTTATGAGCCGTTGTCCCAAGGGTTAGTAAGATGAAGGACGTCACTAATCTGAGGATAAAAATAAGTCTGAAAAATAGTTTCTATTCTGGAAGCCAAATATTTTGAACGTTGATACCCTGCTATTCGCACTTACACACGTCTTAAAGCCTGGGATAGTAGAGGATACCTTGAAATGCTCTTGTCTTAAAAAAAAAGTATGAAGGAAATAAAAAAAATGAAGAAAATATAAAGTGGTGAGAAAAATGAACACTGGTTTTGTTATCGCCAAGGCAGCAATAAAAAAAATATAGCGAGGGTGCCTCTTCACCTAGTGCCCTAAGGCCAACTGGTCTGGGAGTCACTGCTAAGCCTTAGGTGGTGCAAGACGAGGAAAATACACCAAGTAAGCAAGCACAGGAGTAATCGGTCGGTTAGTACCTCAAGAAGTATTAACCGTCGCATGAAAGTGTGTGAGCAATCTCATCTAAATATTCATTAATTAAAAAGTACTGAGGCTGATGGGCAAGAGTATGATAGCTTGAATTGAATTCTCCGGGTGTAGGGATGTCCTTTACACACATGCAGGGTTATATGATCGATGTTTAGAAGAAAAATAGGAATGAAGAATAAGACGATGTTTTATTGAGGGAGGACGTGATTTCTAACATCTTTTCATGACTATTAAGATAGGGCTCATGACAACCGAAAAGCTAGCTTAGTCGGAAACCCTAATTTTCGAAGCTTTTCTTTTACAATTCTTTTCTTTAAATGTAATATTCATGATCTTTCTTTTATTATTGGATTTTGTGGGTGCAATCCGCTGAAAACCCTCAGGAGACAACACTCCTCTTACTAGGGACACCTAGAGGTTTAAAGGCTTGTTGCACGTGCTCAGTGCAATCGTGTTGCCTACGAAAGTGTGCTAGTTAGTTTTTCTCTTTCTTTATTTTCTCCTTCTCTTTTTAATA
Source organism: Agapanthus africanus (assembly GCA_030015575.1). Taxonomy (NCBI): domain Eukaryota; kingdom Viridiplantae; phylum Streptophyta; class Magnoliopsida; order Asparagales; family Amaryllidaceae; genus Agapanthus; species Agapanthus africanus. Next base: position 108,489,814 of record JASDDO010000031.1, read on the forward strand.
AAACAGTTCGCTCGAGACGATCGAAAATAAGTTTGGGGGAATTTGATCAGTCGAAAATATTGCATTTTTAACACGACAATTTCCCTATCATTTGCACTCATCTGGAAGTGTTCGGTATTCATATTGCACATATTAGCAAAACAGTCCTGAAATACCAGATTGCATGTGTTATACTCTAAAACCGACATTTCTGAGGAAATTGTGTGTTTATCATGGCATCGCATCATCCCTATATTGCGCAACACTTGTTTCGAGAAATTGTGCAGGAAAATCCAGAAAAAAGGCCAAAATTGTCATTTTGCTGATCAAACATTACGCCAACTCAAAAGATGCAGATCTGGTAGTAATCTAGAAGGAGTTACAATATTCAACATATCATAAAAAGGCCCATGGGACAGCCCAAACAAGTACCAGAGAACGCAAGCTCCAAGGCTTCCAAACCCCCGCGGTTCCGCGGCGGCTTGATGGCTTCAGATGCCCAAAATTCCTGCACGTGCTTACACTAACGGCCCAAGCTTCCAGAACATTATAGAAACTCCACGTGGCACATCTAGAAGGTTCGGCTTAACAAAATTCATCTAGAAGCTTCTCCTCAACAAACTTTTGGAGGGAAATTCAAATCTCCTCTAACTAACTTTTGGAGGGAAATTCAAAATTCAAATCCTAGATCTAGGGTTTTAGGAAGTCTATAAATAGAAGCCTAGATCTAGGGTTAAACTTCTTCTTCAATCCTTAGTGGTTCAATTCTTCCTTAATCTCTAATCCTTAGTTGTTCATTAATCTCCAATCCCCCCCCCCCCATTTCCATCTACAAGTTGAGTGACACATCTTGTAGCCTTAATTCTAAATCCAAGCCAAATTCAAGATCCCGAGTACCATTCAAGCGAGAAGCCTTCAACCTTTTAGGAGCGGAGCCGATCTTCAACCGAGCAAGTGATCCAAGCCGATCCGCGACTCAAGGAGACGAGCGAAACCAAATCGACGATCGAGTTCTTCCTCTTGTAGTTCTTGAGCGATTTGTAACGAAATTGTTGATAAATAAAAGGTGAAATTCTTTAATCTTGCTTTCTTTAAATTCTTGCATCATGATTCGATCTCAATTTGTGATTGTGGTTCTTGTTGTGATGTTTGAGTAAAACTCCACTCGTAAAGGAGTCGAGACGATCAATAGAATGATGATGTAACAAATCTTAAAACGATTCTTAAGTCCTACGAGTTTTGTAAACCCTAGAAAATTGATGAATCGACGACCTAGTTTCGTTGCGATGCTTTCTTGATTGTGATCGCTCGAAATTAGGGATCTACGATCGATTCTTGAATTTACTAGAGGCTAGAATGTGAATGATATCGATGAAGGAACAAGGGATAAATGATGAAACGCTAGTTTCACAAGAAATCCCTAATTCTCGTCGATCATCATCGATCTAGTATCAATTCATCGATGGATAAGAATACGTAATCGCTAGATTTCATCACATCTATAGATCCGATCGATTCCTATGAGCCTCATTTCGATTCTTGATTGTTGGTTTGGAAATCATCACAAATTCTCAATTCTTGATTTTATCGTTTCTTGATTTAGACTAGATTTTTCTAATTCTTGAACTTCAAATCTTTAAATCATGAATTGTTGTTTGTTTTCTTTTCTTTAAATTTTCGACTCGTCTAAATCGAAACACGAACGATTACACTTTCCCTGTGGACGATCCACACTTACTAACGCGCTACATTCGACAACGTTATTGATTGCGGTCAAAATATTTTTGGTTTTGATTTCTATCCAATTTTCATACTACATAATCCGAAATCGTTTCAATCACCCGGCATGTTCCCTCTTGATCCAGTGGAAACTTGATCACGGGATGGTACGTCAAGATTTAGGCCCGAAGGGAGTTTAGCGTCGGACGTCCCAGGAGGATATTGTAGGACGAGGGAATTCTAGCGACGATGAACTCTAGTAGTACGGTTCTTGTGCGGACCACCTCCCCAATGTTAAGGAGGTGGGTAACCACTCCCTCTGACAGGATGGAGTGGTTAGTAAACCCCGACAGAATGTGGGCGGTTGGCCTCAGGTCGCAGGAAGCAGTCATAGAAGAGTATGTCCACCGAGCTTCCCGAGTCGACCAGTATCCTTTGAACCTCATAGCGGCGAACCCCTGCTGTAATCACGAGGGGGTCGTTGTGAGGCAAGGATATTCCGTAAAGGTCTTCGTAGGTGAAGGTGATGGGCTCGGCTGCTTTGTTTTTCTTCCGAGGCTGGCTGCTAGTTCCCTAGACCGGCAGGAGACGTCGAATCTCACCGACTCCAGGCGCACCCCCCGACGATACGACCATGATTTGGCTGAACGTCAATTCGCCGAGAGGGGGAAGGTTCTCTTGCTCCCGGTCTGCCTATCGCTTTTCCCATAGGTACTTTGCCAAGAGCCCCGAGCGAATCAACTCCTCGATGTAGTCGCGGAGTTGTTTACAATTCTCGGTGGGGTATCCCTGCGACCTGTAGAAGGTGAAGTACGGGCCTCGAGTCTGTTTGACCGCCCTGTTGGTGACCGAAGGGAGCTTGAAGAATCTCTCGCCCTTCGCCTCTTCCAACAGCTCAGTTTGAGAGATGTTGAGCGGAGTATACTCGTGAAACCTCGGGGAGTATGGCTTCGGCCGGTCAACCTTCTTCTTCTCTTCTCTACCACTCTTCTTTTGGTCGGATTGGTCTCCCCGAGGTAGTTTCGTGTTCACCTCGGACTCGAGTTGGATTTCCCGCTCGGTCCAATCCTTTACTTCGGCCATGGTATCAGGTTGCGCTAATACAAAGGAGCGGAGCCACTCCTTATGCCTAAGAACCGACCTTAGAGCCGTGATGACAGTCTCGTCTTGGTGCTCGGGAACCTCAAGAAGAGCGTTGTAGAAGCGAGTGACATATCCTTTAAAGGATTCTTTCTCCCCGCTCTTTATAGTGAAGAAGTAATTGACGGTCCGCTTCTGTCGTCCGTTCCCGACGAAATTCCTGAGGAACTGGACGGCCAACTCATCAAAGGTAGAGATGGAGCATAGCGTGAGTCCTCAGAACCAGTCCAGCCCGGATGAGAGTGGCGGGGAACGCTCGGCATTGGGCGGCGTCAGAGTTGTCCTGAAAGCTCATGCCCGCCGTGAACGCGTCCAGGTGGTCTTTCGGGTCGGACTTCCCGTCAAAGAGGGAAACTTTTGGAGGTTTATTCATGCACGAGACACGTACAGCTAGCAGCTCTTCAGTATAGGGCTTCGTAAGCGAGTCGGCGGCATACCTGGCCCCTTCGTTTGAAGGACGACCCTCCCGATGTATACCCTCGATTTTCTTTTCGAGGGCGTTAAGACGGTCGTGGCCCCTCCCGCTGGCGGCCTGCGCCTCGCTGCGGCTCCGTTCACCCCGGTTTCGTTCTATCATGTTCCTTAGGTCCCTTGGAGAGGTCGTTCGTGAGTAATCGCGGTGAGCGCCGTCCGCGCGACCCCGTCGAGGGTGAGGGTGTCGACCATGCCTGGGAGTAGGCAAGCTGACCGACATCTCCTCGGAAGGGACAGGAGCACGATGGGCCTCGGGGTGGGGGGCTCTTTCATGAGACCTCGGCATGGAGCTGTGAGGCACCCAGCGTGTCATTGAATCGGTCACCGTAGGGGAACTGTGGCCGCCGGAGACAGCGAGACGCTGTTCAGTGGTGCCAGCGTGGGAAATGTCGTCTCCCCCTCTGTGGAGGTCACGATCCCGAGGTGGGGGAACGACGACCTGGGGGGATTGTCCCGCTGTTTGGACGCGGACAAGGGCATCCACAATGGATGTGAGCCTGTCGATCCGTGCAGGGCATGAACGACGTTAGGAGGAGGAGAGGATCCGTCTGCGCCTCCATTGTGAGGAGGGCGGCGGCTTGTGCTCGGATCGTTGCGGCGATCACTCGCCATGCATTCGTGATCAGAAGATCAACTTTCGATGAGTGGAATTTTCGAATTTCCCACAGACGGCGCCAACTGATGGAGGTCAGGATCTCCTTCAGATGTTGTCCTCCATCGATCTGTCACAAGCGTTGATGAACGGCTGAGATTGGGTTTGAGGGTTGCCTCCTGGAGCGTGTGGATCTCAGTGGGAATGATTTAGAGTGAAGCCGAGCAACCTGCAAAGAAGTCCCGGGGTGGTTGTGCCACCGTGGACCCTCCGACGATCAAGTTAGCCGAAGTATTTGAGCAGAGTAGCGGCCTATTGGAGTAAAATTGCCTTATCTTCGTCGTCTGTGAGAGGGGTTTATATAGCGGTCTCTATAAGTTAGCTGGCGCGAGATCGACGCCGGCCGTTACGCCCCTGGCGTTACGCCTGCGTGAATGGCGGGATCCCCCATTAATGACAAGATACGTTCGTTAATAGGAGGATGCGACGGCGTGGAACGCGGGATCGTGGAGCGGCGGATATCTCGCGTCTGGCGAGATTCGCGGAGCCGTGGTGGAGGCATATGTGATCTGCGTTTTAGGTCGCTCGATAGAACCGAGAAGGCCTAGCTCGGTGAGAGACCTAAAAGAGGACGGGAGGCCGAGCTAGTTCGGTTCTGTGATAGCTCGGAGGTGAAGGGCCGAGGAGCTCGGCGTATAGGAAGGCTCGGAGGCGAGCCAATGGTCGTTTACATGGCGAGCACAGGAATGTTCAGGGCATTCTCGGAGGTCGGGTCTAGGCAGCGGGGTGATAGCCCCGAGGATGCCTCCAATGTATGGTGTCTGCCCAGTTTCCGTGTGCCTCGGGACACATCAGCTGCCACGTGTCACGATCTGGAGAGTTCCTAATTATGAGCATCATCAAGGCGAAAACCCCATACAGCTGTTGGATGTGTAGAGTACTTCACCACCAATGAACTCATCAACAATGGTCGGTGAAGACAACACCGTTGGATTTTCCGGGGAAGACACCCTCTCTTTCTCTCTCTACCCTAATCTCTGTATGTCAAGGGCAATTAATTTCGGAGGACAAAATCACGTCCTACATGTCCTACATGTGGCAACAATACCTCTTGATTAAATAGCATTTGATTTGGGTTCATGGAAGTGTCAACAAAATATATATGGCCTATTTGGGTGATAACATTGTCCTCGTACCCAACAAGACAAAGAATTTTTCCATGCGTCGGCCATATACATCTGGACAGAAGAGAGAAATAAATAGGAATGTGCATCCCACCAAGCAGTCTAGAGAGCGTTCGAAATTATCCATCTTTTTCTCTTTCTTGCCCGGGTGTATACGACCGGCATAAGGAAAAAATTTCCACAACATTATAAAAATAGTAAATTAGCCCAAATGGTCATTTAATTTTAAAATTAATTTATGATGTGGCTTCTTAGTTTTTTCAGAGAAACCAAATGAAAAAACACCATTGTTTTATGTGCGATGTATGTAATCAAATGTTACATCATTATTATTTTACACATGCGATGCACGTAAGTAAATTGTCACGTCATTATTATTTTACAAATACGATGTGCGCAGTTAAATTAATAAGAAAATTTATTATAAAAATTCCTCTAATTACGAGCAAGCGCAGATGCCAAAAACTCCAGTAATTATTAACCATTAATTATTAACCATAAGGGTTGGGTTAGGAGTGTTTGTAACCCTGTAGTTCAAAGAGTATGCGAAATTAAAAAGCCCAATTTCAAAATAATGATAAAACTTCATTCGACAAGAGCCTGTGCAGGACAATTCACATGCACACAAGCACTCTCCCTTTCTCTGGCTTTTTCTTATAAAGAAAAATAAACAATAGACCGTAATCTATAATATAAGTATATTCGGGTGTGAATTATAAGGCTGGCCTTGTGTCCCACATCATTGCCAAAGTAATCGAATTTTTATTGGATGCAACCCTAAATTAGACAAACGAAAAGAAGAGATTTTTATCGCATAAGCTAACGAGACCAAAGCTGTCTGATGGAGGTCTGAATCTTCCTCAGATGTTGTCGTCCGTCGATCTTACTGCCAGCGGTGCTGAACGGTTGAGATTTTTTGTGAGGGCTGAGTGTGTGGATCTCAATGGGTTGTTGGTTGTCGTTGATGCCGAGCAACCTACAAGAGAAGTCCCGGGTGGGAAACCACTGTGGGACCCTCCGACGATCAAGTAAGTACCGAGAAATAATGGCAGGGTGGCGGCTTATTAGAATGGATTCGAGTTACCTCAATCGTCTGGAAGAGGGGGTTTATATAGCGGTCGCTTGGAGCGAACCGACACTAGATTCTCGCCGTCCGCTATACCCCTGCGACACGTTCTCGTTGATGGCAAGGTACGTCCATTAATAACGGGATATGCTTATTAATGGAGAGATGCGCCAGCGTGGGACGCGGAACGTGGAGCGGTGGAGATCTCGTTATGGCGAGATATACGGAGCCGTTACGGGGGCGCTTGGGTTCCGGGCTCTCGGTTGAACAGGGAAGCCGAGGAACCCCAGCTCAGTGGATAGCTAGGAGGAGAGAGAGGAGGCCGAGAAAGCTCAGCTCTGTAACAGCTCGGAGACGAGAAAGGAGGTTGTGAAGCTCGGCTGTAAACTTGTTCGGGAGCGAGCTGTTGGCTGGTCGCGAGGCACATAGGGAAGGTACTCCGGGAAGGTCTCCAAAATGTCTGATACAGCCTCAGAGATGAGGTCCTGAGGAAAGTCCCCAATGTATCATACTTATTCCAGCTCCGTAGCCTTCCTGAAATCTAGCGGGCTTACGTGGACGACATGTCATCTACTACGTGCCGTGATCTGGAGAATTCCAACTTATGAGCCTCATCACTTGCCCGCCACTCTCGCTCTGACCTATTTATGGGTCGGGTCAAGAGTGGTGTTGGGGTAAAAATTTACACCCCGGTTGACTAAGTCAAAATCAAAGTCAACCCCAAGCCAAGTGGGCCCAAACCCAGATCCAGTGGGCCCATGCCCGGGTCGAGCCCGAACATGAAGCGACCGGCCTCCCCCCATGTCAAGATAAAATTTTTTGTAATAAATAATTTTGTTGCATTTCTTTTATTTTATTTTATTTTATGGATAAATGTAAGAAAAATAGGCATAAAGCCAAATTTTTGTAAAGCCCATAGCTTATGTGCAAAAAGAAATGGCACATGAGCCATGGGATAGGCAAAATGCCATTTTGTGAAGCCCAAGGGGCTATGTGTAAAGTGTATAGCCTATAAAGGCAAGGATAATGAAATATCCCAACAACTTTTTCTTTTTCCAAAAAAAAAGTTTCAGATCTGAGATCTTTCTTCCTTCTTCAAGGTTCCAAAACCTTCTTTTTTCTTTGAATTAAATCAAGAGTTTTACTTTTCCTTTTTCAAAAACTAAATAGTTTTCCACCACAAAACCCATTAAGGGGAACTCAGATCTGCCATCAGATCTCAAAAAGAAAAGATTTTTAAATCTTACATCTTTTTATCTCCAAGATCGTCCAGCAAAGGAAGAAGAAGGACCCATTTCCTTAACCCAAAGCATATTAGGAGTTTAACTCCACCCTTTTTCTCTTTAGAGAATTCCCGGGGCTAAAAACCCTCATTTTCCTCACTGGTGCGCTAGCGCTCGAGCGCAAAGCGCCCACGAGCCGACACGTGGTGCGCTTGCGCTCCAGCGCTCTGCGCTCGAGCGTAAAGCGCCCGCATGCCGACACGTGGCGCGATTGCGCTCTGCGCTCGAGCGCAAAGCGCCCGCATGCCGACACATGGCGCGTTTGTGCTCTGCGCTCGAGCGCAAAGCGCCCACGTGCCGACACGTGGCGCGCTTGCACTCTGCGCTCTGCGCTCGAGGGCAAAGCGCCCTCGTGCCGACACGTGGCGCGTTGCGCTCCAGCGCGTTGCGCTCCAGCGCTCTGCGCTCGAGCGCAAAGCTCCCACGTGCCGACACGTGGCGCGCTTGCGCTCCAGCGCGCTGCGCTCGAGCGCAAAGCGCCCACGTACCGCCACGTGGCGCGCTTGCGCTCAAGCGCCTAGGCGCTGGCCCCACGCATCCTTTGGATGTCTTTTTCTCCTTTATTTATATATACATGTATATATATACATATGTATACAAATGTACACATACACATACTCCACGACACTGTCCCTGTTAGAAAAAAATTTCTAACGGGGCGCTGCCCCGCACCCCGCAAGGGGGCTGCTAGCCCCCTTGACCCCCAGCCCGCTATCCGGGTAGCGGGACCCCCGTAAAAACTCTGCGTGGCTCCCGATATATTTAAACCCCCTCCAAAACACAACACATGTACACTGCACATTGAGTTCGCATGACCAGTTTAACCCGTCAATCGGAGGTTCCCTCGCTCCAAAGGCGAGGGGTAATTAACGGCAGCTTAGTTCACGGCTGCCGGAGATTCGGATCCCCACAATCATTAAACCGCGGCCTACCCCAGGCAGGGGGAATCTGTAGTACGCCTGACAAGCGCACGCGTATTCCCATCTCAATGGGGTGACGAAAAACACCCTACAGATTCTGGCACGCCCAGTGGGACCAATCTCTCCTCCCATATTTCGGGTTAAACGTTCATGCGAACTCAATCAATATACATACCTGTATTTATACTAAAAATAATGCTTTTTCATGCAGATTTTCAAGCAATCAACCTTCGACGACAATGTCTCCCCAGACGAATTCAGCTTCCAACGTGACCCCGATTCCATACGTGGTCAAGATCAACGCTCGTGTGGTTCTCCCCGCAAGCCTCAGTCGACAGTGGGAGGAACCGCCCCGCCAGTTCGGCTCCGTCATCATCTACCCTGCCGGAAGCGCTCATCTGGCGGAGATCCCGGCGGAACAGGTGGCCAAGCCGGTCTCAAGGGGAAAGAGGCCGAATGTCGTGATCGCTAAGGCACCACAACCGAAACTCAAGACGCTATATGAACGATTCTCTGGTGCTCCAGCGGGGGCAAGAACTTCGGTACAAAGGGCAACATCAAGTGTTGCGGACGAGCTCAGGCGATGACTCCAACAAATGCACAATCGGGCGTATCTCCAAGGCCCTCCATCAACCGGTCTGTGGCGTCTTCCCAAAGAGCCGAAGTCCGCCAGGTGCCTAGAATAGAAAAGTTAAGGCAGAAGCGGCTCAGGTATCGAGCCAACAAAAGGGCCAAGGCTTCGGCCAAATGGAATCGTGTGAAGTTCCAAGTGCAGGGTTGCCCCGCGATGACGGCTGAGTCGGACGTAAGAATCAGCAATTCCTTCGAGCCTCTGAAGTGGGTTCAGAAAAACGCCATGACCGCCAGAATCAAGAAGACAGCGGTCCGAACAGTGCCACAAAGAGACGTGTCCCGGCCCCAACAGAAAAAGTATGACATTGTCTCTTCAAGAGTCTATCAAGCACTCTGTGCCGCACGAAAGCAGCGGGGCAAACCCAGGAAAGAAGCGCCAGCACCATTCAAGAACCTGGTTAGGCCAGCCGCCTTCAATCGACTACCAGCTACCAAAGCAAGGGGGTCACGACAGCGATCCGTGAAATCAGCCGCCAATGATAGAAAGACGGCCGGATATATCATCCATACGGTCTATATGGCGGGCGGGCGCCCCAGCGACAACCTTTGCAGCAAAATCAAGGACGGGGCCACCACATCCCAAGCCCAATCTAGCCTGAATGTGGTTGCCACCGCCCAAGAACAGCCGCCCCTGCTGGATGAAGAAAACCCTCTCGACGAGGATGATAGGCAGATAGACCCCTCGATCCATGCAGAGTCAAGCTCGGACAGCGAGGAAGAGCCGACTTTCCGCCCCAGGACTGCGGAGCAAGAGCTGCTTCAAGAGCTTCGAAAACAGCTCAGGAGCAAAGATAAAGAGATGGCCAAGCTCTATTCGAAGATTGATGACTTAACGAACGTGGTGATGCAGCTTACTGCTCAAATTGCTCGAGCGCCTCCCAATCAGACACAAACCGCTACTAATCAGCCGGGTGATGACAATCCGCAATGCCTATTCCTTTGGGACCAAGACTGGTCGAGCCGCATGAAAGCCGGCCGCATTCCGCTTCTGGGGACGCCTTGGCCCCAGATAGTGTTGCGCCACGGCAACGCCCCGGCCGTCTATCCGAGGCCAAATTGCGGAATCAAAATTTTCCTTACTTGGAAACCGGCGCTACCGCGGACAATGAAAACCCGGATCGTTAACCATTAACCTAATGCTAGCTATCAAGAGACGGGAAGAGAAGTATACCGAGTGATCCGAGTCCTCCGGTCTTCTCGTCATCGTCCCGATCTCGCGCGGAAAGTCTTGCCTCCTCATCGTCGCCTCCTCACCGGAAGGGCACCACATCGCCTGCGTCTTTTACGGGCTCCCGCCTCGATACCGAGGCAACTCGGGCATGAAGCCGGCAACTCGACATGCTCAAGATATGCTGTAGAATGTGTAGTAGATCATGCTAGTCTCATTTGGGGTTTGTAGTTGCCTTGATGGAGGAATGGGGTTAGGAAAAATGGTGCTTTCATTTTTCCAAAACAAGAAGAAGAAGGAGATGAAGAATTCCTCACAAATCAAAGATGAACTCTCTCATTCTTTTCTCTCTTTTCTAATGAAACTCTCATCCTTAGAAAATGGTGGAGCAAGCATTATGAAGTATGAAGGGAGGTGAGTGTAGGAAGTGAAAAAAGGTGACCACATCCAAAGACAAGAAAACATCAACCATACCCTTTCATGTCTTAATTAATGCAAGTGATGGATGAAAGATATCATAATCCCACAATTGCAAGAAACCCCTCCACAAATGTTATTTGCACAATTGCAAATAACCCCCTCCATCGGAAAAGTCCGGCCGGGAAAGAACAAAGGAAAACCGGCCGGAACGGAATGCAAACTGGCAACTCCAGAAAACTGGTCCCGTAATAAATTACAGGAAAACCCCGATACTGTGCATACACAACCGCATCTGTATTCCGTCCGGATACAAATGCAAAGAGACAAAATCTACACTGTACTATACTAGGATCCGGCTTAAACCAAAGCCGGCTAGTAAAATCCGTCCGATCCTGATCCGTGCAATACCGCACGTATCTGATCGGACCCTGCCATATCTCCATACGGCCTCTAGTACAAAACTGTCCGATCCTGATCCGTGCAATACCGCACGTATCTGATCGGACCCTGCCATATCTCCATACGGCCTCTACAGCGTTTCGCCAGAAAGCTTGAGTAACTGTAAGTGTGGTGGACTCTAAAGACTCGTCAATACTATGGCTGTGGATTTAACCACTAGCACGTCAGAGGTATTAGCCAATACGTGACGGACCACCAGCTATTGACCAAAAGGGACGTCGATGAGCGAACTCATCCGGACACCCTACTGAGCCTGTCAGTGACAATATCCGTACAGTCCGGTCCGTTCGTCTATGAGCATCGCATGTCGGGCCTAGGGGGTTGGTAAAAGTCAGACCCCCAAAAGCGGTACAAGTCGTGTCGGAGTGTAGCCCAGAACGCCCTGAGATACTACTGGAATACCTACCAGTAAATCTCCTGCCTCGGCTGAGGGCTTTACGTAATGGCTCTCCTAGACACAGCGCGACCTCACCCCCAATACCGGGGGAGACAAACCCCTGAAGATCCGCTCACTGCCTCCATGTGGCTCGGGACTGTACCCAACTAAAACCTGTTTGCACGGCTCCTTTGAGCCGTGGTAGGGTAGTAATCAAAGCACAGTGGGAACTCACACAAGACAAATGACGATCCTCAGGTCGATGAACTAACCTGTATACATGTCACTAGGGAACTGCTATCTGACGTCAGGTATAAGACCAACTAGCATGTTCCCGGCGAGTCCTATCCGGTGTACTCATAACCCAATGAGCACCTGTATACATCTTAGGTGAACCAACTGACACCAGTGGCTTATGAGACCGGCCACCGCCCCTCGTCGGGGTCTCGACTGTATACACTAGTCTACTCTGGAGAATCGATGCCCTGTCTCGAAACTCCCACGACTAGGGACCTTTTAAGGATGTGCTTATAGACCACCAGCTCTCACGTATATGATCGCCATCATACTGCTGGTAGTCAAGCAAGAATCCCAGGGGCTCTATCAACGTGTAATAGCGACATGTCAGGTCACCTAAAGCAGTACACGATGATAAAGATAAACCAGATAGCATACTATCATCTCGAGTAAGACTGTCCTACCGGGATAGGTCCTCCCTCAATCATTGCAATCACGTGCCTGTGATCCAATAATTGACTCTGAGGGCACTATCTCCAACAATCTCCCACTTGCACTCAAGGCTAATTATTGCGATGTCGCATACTCACAGCCCGTGTGATACCGAACACCCAACTCCTCTACTAGTCAGTCTCACAAAGCTCGTTTGCGAAACTATTGCGTTCGAGGAATAGCCTCAGTGATTGGATCCGCTGTGATGTTTCTTTCTATGTCTCTCTATATCTCAAGTTCGCGGAGAAAGCCATCTCCCGAAATGAGCAATACCTGTCTTAGAATGTCTGGATGTCTGATGGGACCTAGCTCATAAATGAACTCCAAATCCAAACTTCTTAGACTGTATCGTCAACTGAACTTAATCAGTATCCTGCGCCATGCCACCCTCGGTATTGCCTTGGACCATCTGTCCAAAATACTGCCCCTCGTCAGAAGGAAAACTATAACTCTGACAGCCACTCTGCCATCCAGGTCACCTTGGAAGCCTGGAATGATAACCGTCTCCTAAAGGAGGCTGCCGTTATCATATCCCTAGAACATCCACTTATGTTCTAAAACTGCTTCCGACTGTTTCTCCAGGATTGGATCAATGTCAACTTATTGCATCTAGTGCAAGAACAATATCTGGTGTGGTACTTGACATCTCATGATTGATTCAATTGCCTAAGCAAGTGATCTGCCAATCATGAGTATCCCTCCCCCCTTTAGTCAATAAGACACCTTTAGAGAGGGTGACTGCATCAACTGCAGGTGCACTACCGTGCCAGGAGTCGTCCATTCTAAATACTCATAGAATGCTGTCAAGGTACCCAGATTGGGAAACCACCCAAATCTAGATCTAAAACCATAGATCTAGTAACCAGTATGTCTGATATAATATCCAAGTCCTGTGTAGAGAAACCACTGTGTGACAACCAAATTATAACCGATCGTAGTATAGGAATATCACTTCCTACTACCTTCTCAACAGATCCATCCCCTTATTCTGATGACGTCAAACCTATGACTGTCACATCAGAAATAGGTGATCTATCTCCGCTACATCTGCTTTAGTCTATAAATAGACATAAGCCTGATGTCCACCAATGCTTCCGCTGCTCCCACTGACTACGACAACCCTCTGCCAGAGTCATATAGACGCGCACTTCTAAAACTAGTTTAGAACGACGCTATACTCATCCCCCTGCCGGGTCTCGCAGCCTGGAACAACAACAATGGCAAGTGTGGGTAAACAAGAACTTCCCTGTCACCGTCCTTGAGGCTACCGGAGTACCTCTCGGGTGCCTGAAGTTACCCACCTTATCTGCGAAGTGGCCAATGGAATGTCAAAACAGATTGAATCTTCAGGTTCCTGTGAAATCTTCAGTAATCGTTTGTGGTTCTGGAATCACTTCCAGTTCTACCATACTCCCACTACTGTTTTTGAAAAAATCCATTTTTAATAAAACTGTGGCGAGTCTAGAACAATATTTCTATTGATCTGCCAGATGGTAGAAAATCAACCCTCGTCATAGCCTGGGTCAACCCACAAACAGCCATTACAGAAACGTGCCTTGAGTTGTCCAGTGTCTGGTTTTAAGCATAAGCCGGACAACTCCCCGTACCTTAACATCGTTAAGATATGAACTGTTCTATATCCAATATAGAAACAGAGGCACTGATTTAATTGAACCAGATTCAAATCATGCAGCTATCTCCAGTGCATGTAAACTAAATGGAAGGAGGCCGATCAGTGTTACTCAACTTAGGAATGCTTCCAATTATGAGTAACCTGAAAGAGAAGCAATTTCTCTTAATCATTACTATCAACTGAACACCATACACAAGTATCTAAATCTTCGATCACTTTGAAGAATCCCGATACTTGCTACACCTGGTTCTCTACTCTATTCAAATACCTATAACTCCTCAAAACTTAGACCCTGTGTTCCTCCGAAACACATGTCTAAGAACTAGAGAAATTAAAAGTAAACAGAATATAGTATGAGGACCAACCCCTCTGTCCTAATGGACACTGGACAACATACAATACTCTGTATAAGTCCGCTGAGTCTAACAACTCTTTCACTGTGCGTCGTAGGTTGAAAACTGTACTTATGGTTAAGAAGAATTACACCGCTGTTTAATGCTCCTTACCTAACCATCCACTGATATAGGTAAATGTCATCGACATAATATCAAAAGGTATATCTCACTCTATGAAAATAGACGTACAGATATATCAATTTGAAATTGGTGCACAACAGCGGATATTCAAAACCAAATATTTGCCGACCGGCAAACAGCCCAGATGATCTCCTCAAATATCACCGATTACAACAAATCCCGATATAATGAGGATGATCACCCAATTCCCAATAACTTACTCCCACTCAGCATCTGTAAAACCATACAGATGTGAGAATCATACCTGGTAAATACATACCCTGGAGTGAGTGTCTAATCGGGAAATCAGTTTTCCATTAACAGTACACAGTGAAACTGAAACATTGAAATGTTTCGTTGGGGTATCCTGGTATTCCTAGTAATGCCTCTTCCATTATCCAGATTCACAACTATAACCGTATAATTCTTTGCCACTTCTCCAAATCCCTTTATATGTCTTTAGTCATTATCTTCTGTACACCCCTTTAGGCCAAATGGTTTTCTTCTTTCCCTACCGTTCGGCACCAGCCTATGGTTTGGAAGAAGACTATCCAAAAAGTATAAAGGGCGTACTGTCCCAATCCTAGGAACACTCGCAATGCGAGAGAAGGTGAAGATAAAAGACACCTGAATGTACTTTATTCCTATTTCTCCTGAACCAGAATCCATCCCCGAACTGGAACAAGTTCCTTTCGAGTTCGTATATAACCATACGATGGAGTATCCAATAAACTGTGGATCTTCGTAGTGATACGGAGTGTCCTGGAGAAATACAAAGGTGATTTAGGATTGGCAAAGAAATACTTGGTTTGGTCGTGAATATCAGTCGCAATTTACTTTGCCCTCCTACTAATCCCTTGCTTTGTCTTAACTTAATACCTTCTGCACACCATCGTTATGCTAATTGGTTTCCTTCATTCCCTACCGGTCGGCACCAGCCTAAGGTTTGGAAGAAGACTATCCAATTTGCGTAATAAATGTGCTATCTCCTAAACCAAGGAGTACTCGCAATGAGAGAAGGTGAAAAGAAAAGACAACTGAATAATCCTATCCGTTTTCTCCAGAACCGGAAACCATCCTCGAAGTCCTTCGAGTTCGTATATAACCATACGATGGTTTTGTCCAATGGAAGTGGACGTTCGTAGTAATACGGGGTGTCCTGGAGAAAAGGGTAAAAGTAGGAGTGGCAATGAGGTCTGCAACTCTGACAATCCAAAAGCCTGTGTTAAGAAGGTTCGGTCAACTTGGTCACTGAGTCATAGTCCAGGGTCGGGTCAATGGTCGCTGCCAAAGAGAGAGAGAAAAGAAACACTCAGCGTGCACTCTAACCTTGATCAGAATGGTTATCACTCTGTCTGATCAGGAAACCTCCCACTGTAACGTCAAATTCTTCTCCAAACCTGAAAGAAGAATTAGTCGGGATCACCCGAGGAATAAACCAACTCATCAGTGGGAATCGGGATCCAACTATCATCGCATGATAACGTGACAGAATCCACTCACGTCACCACACTCCTGAAGGTATGCGCATGCCTGGCAAGTTTCAGTTCTTTTGAAACTCCCGATGTTTGTTTTTACCCCTAGGACCCAAGTGACCTTGACAATGCCAACAAATCAAAGAGTCCTAGTCAAGTTCTACCCGTCATTATCTTGATTGCATTAAACCCACCCGTACGAGTCCTTGACAATGCCAACAAGGCCGTACGACTGTCCTAACCAATCCACTTATCCATGTGACAGAAAAGCATTACATAGCTACCAAACACTACGCCACGGCAATGCACGACAAACGCAGCACGAATACTAAGTAACACTAATCTGAAATGACGGAGGGCTACGACTGGTTTTTGGCGAAAAACCTTTAACGTAATGAACTTGATATCGTTGAAGGAACTGGATAACCTTTTAGAAAATATAGTGACGAAAACCTTTACTAAAGAGGTCACTCCCGGTGAAGGGATCTCGGCTCTTTCCCCGTAGAATGAGGTGCAGGATATTCCAACTGAATACCACGATGCAAAGCAAAAGTAATCGGCTATAGTGAAGTTAACGCCCTGACGCAAACTTCTGTCCAAGGGGTCACTCCCGGTGAAGGGATCTCGGCCCTTGCCTCGTCGACTGAGGAGCAGGATATTCCAAATGAATACCACGATGCAAAACAAAAGCGAACGTCCTTGCAATAACAGCTTTTTGAAAAGTGTTCCAACAACATCAGAATAGGTTTGTTTATCTTGCATTGATCCGAATCAACGCAGTCCCATCAATTGATCACACCACAAAGAACGAAAATATACTGATGTACGTATATGCCATCCGCATTCGCCACTGGGTCCCGTCATCACCCGTTAGGTTACTTAACTAACGACAGAGCGGGGACTGGACTAGCGCGGATGCAAAACATATACAACATCTACTAATATATATACCAATATATTATATTTCGCTCAAGGCGCGATAAGAATGCAACATCACAGAAATGTACAGCATCACAGAACAATAAAGATATCTGGAAGCACTGGGTTTCACAGAGCCGCTGCTGAAACCCGACGTTCCCCTGGTCGTGTGGATAGCCTGTGCAATGAAATCCTAGACCCCTACGGGCGCGGCAAGTCACCCGCCAAAACCTGAAGCGAGGCAGCCCCCTTCAGTACCGTGAATGGACCACCCAGCACTTCACGGAATCCGGTAACTTGGGCACCCCTCCTGGGTCAACCTGTACCCCCTACGAGTGCGGCGAATAACCCGCCAATCCTAGAGTGAAGCCCCCTCCTTCTCAATGCCATGAGATGCGGGCCCATTGCCCTCTAGAACCCGGCTATCCGTGCACCCCTCCGCGGGGTAATCCTAGTACAGAAAGTAAAATATACATACACCGGGTACATCGACCGCAACCAGGTCGTGCCCCAAAAGAATAATACAAACAGGCAGTGACGGCAGTCCACATGTCGGACGCTCGCCCCGCAATATCAAATGTACATTATACAACAAAACTGTACTAGCATTGCATCCAGGCTATCCCCACCGACCGATTCGCAACAACACAGCATAAACATAGAACATCAACGTGAAAGTCACGTTCGCAAATCCGTCTAACCGGGCTATAGCAGCTAGACCGGATTTACCGATCGAGTGACATTCACGGTCGCAGATATAATGTAAATACTGTGAAATAATGTGTTTAAAATATCCGATCGATCAAACAATTAACAAGTGGGCCCCCAACCAATACTGTAGCAGTTACAGAAAACCTGGGCCCAAAATTAATATTCCAAAACCCACAAAATTAGCCCAAAAGCCCACTGTATAAATTTGACAAGGTGAGCACAGTAGAGTGCGGCGGAACCGCGGCCCAATGGGGGGTTTGGCCGCGGTTCCGCGCTCCACTGATCGACTGACACTGTCGAATTTTTACAGAAGTCTTAGAATGTCTTGTACAACAGTTTTCTACAACCTGAAAAAAATTTTGACACCAAAAAATTCCAACAGAAAACTGATGCAAAGGAAAATGTGGTTTTTGGGATTTCGGTCGATCGGAAATGCAAAACACATTAGAACAAGCTAGGTAAGGTTAATGGCGTGGCTCTGATACCATGTTGCGCCACGGCAGCGCCCCGGCCGTCTATCCGAGGCCAAATTGCGGAATCAAAATTTTCCTTACTTGGAAACCGGCGCTACCGTGGACAATGAAAACCCGGATCGTTAACCATTAACCTAATGCTAGCTATCAAGAGACGGGAAGAGAAGTATACCGAGTGATCCGAGTCCTCCGGTCTTCTCGTCATCGTCCCGATCTCCCGCGGAAAGTCTTGCCTCCTCATCGTCGCCTCCTCACCGGAAGGGCACCACATCGCCTGCGTCTTTTACGGGCTCCCGCCTCGATACCGAGGCAACTCGGGCATGAAGCCGGCAACTCGACATGCTCAAGATATGCTGTAGAATGTGTAGTAGATCATGCTAGTCTCATTTGGGGTTTGTAGTTGCCTTGATGGAGGAATGGGGTTAGGAAAAATGGTGCTTTCATTTTTCCAAAACAAGAAGAAGAAGGAGATGAAGAATTCCTCACAAATCAAAGATGAACTCTCTCATTCTTTTCTCTCTCTTTTCTAATGAAACTCTCATCCTTAGAAAATGGTGGAGCAAGCATTATGAAGTATGAAGGGAGGTGAGTGTAGGAAGTGAAAAGAGGTGACCACATCCAAAGACAAGAAAACATCAACCATACCCTTTCATGTCTTAATTAATGCAAGTGATGGATGAAAGATATCATAATCCCACAATTGCAAGAAACCCCTCCACAAATGTTATTTGCACAATTGCAAATAACCCCCTCCATCGGAAAAGTCCGGCAGGGAAAGAACAAAGGAAAACCGGCCGGAACGGAATGCAAACTGGCAACTCCAGAAAACTGGTCCCGTAATAAATTACAGGAAAACCCCGATACTGTGCATACACACCCGCATCTGTATTCCGTCCGGATACAAATGCAAAGAGACAAAATCTACACTGTACTATACTAGGATCCGGCTTAAACCAAAGCCGGCTAGTAAAATCCGTCCGATCCTGATCCGTGCAATACCGCACGTATCTGATCGGACCCTGCCATATCTCCATACGGCCTCTAGTACAAAACTGTCCGATCCTGATCCGTGCAATACCGCACGTATCTGATCGGACCCTGCCATATCTCCATACGGCCTCTACAGCGTTTCGCCCGAAAGCTTGAGTAACTGTAAGTGTGGTGGACTCTAAAGACTCGTCAATACTATGGCTGTGGATTTAACCACTAGCACGTCAGAGGTATTAGCCAATACGTGACGGACCACCAGCTATTGACCAAAAGGGACGTCGATGAGCGAACTCATCCTGACACCCTACTGAGCCTGTCAATGACAATATCCGTACAGTCCGGTCCGTTCATCTATGAGCATCACATGTCGGGCCTAGGGGGTTGGTAAAAGTCAGACCCCCAAAAGCGGTACAAGTCGTGTCGGAGTGTAGCCCAGAACGCCCTGAGATACTACTGGAATACCTACCAGTAAATCTCCTGCCTCGGCCGAGGGCTTTACGTAATGGCTCTCCTAGACACAGCGCGACCTCACCCCCAATACCGGGAGAGACAAACCCCTGAAGATCCGCTCACTGCCTCCATGTGGCTCGGGACTGTACCCAACTAAAACCTGTTTGCACGACTCCTTTGAGCCGTGGTAGGGTAGTAATCAAAGCACAGTGGGAACTCACACGAGACAAATGATGATCCTCAGGTCGATGAACTAACCTGTACACATGTCACTAGGGAACTGCTATCTGACGTCAGGTATAAGACCAACTAGCATGTTCCCGGCGAATCCTATCCGGTGTACCCATAACCCAATGAGCACCTGTATACATCTTAGGTGAACCAACTGACACCAGTGGCTTATGAGACCGGCCACCACCCCTCGTCGGGGTCTCGACTGTATACACTAGTCTACTCTGGAGAATCGATGCCCTGTCTCGAAACTCCCACGACTAGGGACCTTTTAAGGATGTGCTTATAGACCACCAGCTCTCACGTATATGATCGCCATCATACTGCTGGTAGTCAAGCAAGAATCCCAGGGGCTCTATCAACGTGTAATAGCGACATGTCAGGTCACCTAAAGCAGTACACGATGATAAAGATAAACCAGATAGCATACTATCATCTCGAGTAAGACTGTCCTACCGGGATAGGTCCTCCCTCAATCATTGCAATCACGTGCCTGTGATCCAATAATTGACTCTGAGGGCACTATCTCCAACAGATAGCACCATCCCGCTAACACAGGATCGGATAATGGATTTGGTCACCAGCAAGGTTAAAACATTGGTGGCCGAAGCCGAAGCTCAGAAAGAAATCGGCAGTAGTGGGCGGCCATATCCCGCGCAGTACGATCTGATTGAGTTCCCAAGCGGCTACGTCATTCCTAAGTTCGAAAGATTTGATGGAACGGGAAATGCAAACCAGCACGTCGTCCACTTCAAAGCATCGTGCGGAAATACAGGGGGCAATGACGCGCTCCTTCTTCGTCGGTTTGTCAACAGCCTGACCGGCGTCGCCTTCGACTGGTATGCGAGTATACCGAACGGGTCCGTCATTACCTTTGCCCAAATGGAGTCCCTGTTTCGGCAAAGGTTCATGAGTGTCAGTGATAAAATCTCCTTTGCCGACCTTGTGAGGACCAAGCCGGGGAAGAATGAAAGCAACACCGACTTTATCGCCCGATGGCGTAATCTCACAGTCAAGTGCGAACCGCCGCTGGAGCAGGACCAGTCCGTCAGCCTTCTCATTGGAAACCTCAGCAATTGGATGGTCCCATTCTTGTGTACAGCGGGCCTCAAGACATTTCAGGAGCTAACCAAGAAAGAACAAATGCTAGAACGCTCGAAGCAAGAGTCCCCGCCGGACTCTCAGAGAGACAAAACCTGGAAAAGCAAGCGGGACGACAACCGTAGAAGCGGGGGTTCCAGCAGTACCAATGTCTTCAATGCCTCCGACAATGAAGAAAAGCGAAGGGCGGGCGAATCCAAAACCAACCGGTCTCGAAAGCCATTGCTGGGAGGAGATGGGCCTTCCCTAGAGGAGAAAAAGAACAAGGTTTACTCTTTCAGAAGGGACAAGGTCCGTAAGATATTTAAAGATGCCTTGAACAATGGCCTACAATTGCCGGAGTCGAAAAGACCCCAAGAAGCAAAAATGACCGGCAATCCTCTGTATTGCCCGTACCACCGAGTAGTGAGCCATGCGATCGAGGATTGCTATATCTTCAAAGACTAGGTCGAGAAGCAGTACAAGGCTGGAGAGATCGAGCTGTCCAAAAGCGTGTTGGTGAACAATCAAGTTGCAACCGCCAACTTTATACAGATAGAAGTTGAAGCCTTCTGGGAGCAGACAGCTGAACCTGCTGCCCTGAAAAAAGAAACTGACTCATCGCGGCCTCCGTGGGGTACGCACATATCTAATAAGACGAAGAAGATGCTAAAGCTACTTCAGAAAGAGCCCAGGATGGAATGGGAAGGACAGAAGAAGCCTACCAGTCCAGCTGCCAATGCGGCTCCATCGGGCTCAAAATCCAAGAAGCTCAAGAAGAAGAAAAGTGCAGCTCGGCGCGAAAAAGTGTCTGCAGGGAGATCGACCATTCAAAAATATATCGATTCCCTCGAAGAATATGAACAAAAGGAAAGAACATTGATTCAATTGAAGGAGTTCTTCCCTGTACAAGCGGCTGAAATTCTGGAGGAGTTAGAAGAAGACTCCAATGAAGAGATCCCAGTAGTGACCTGCTACGCCATCCATCTTGGCAGCGACTCCGAGGATGATCTCTGTTTTCCCGAAGAGGACGAGGAGCTCACCACAAAGGCTAATCAAATCCAGCTCAGAAGCGGCAGGGCTCTACCGCAAAATCAGGGCAACGCCCCAAAAGGGAAGGAAAAACAAGTCGCTAATGAAGAAGATGGCAGAGAACCGGCTGATGAAAACATAAGTCCTTCCTCGGTGGACTATAATGTCTTGGCGCATCTCCGGAAGCTTTCGTCTCTCCTGAGCATCTACGACGCCTTGGTCCTATCTAAGGAGCTTAGAGATGTTCTCATTTACGCTCTACAAAACCCCGAGCGGTATCAGGCTCACTTTGCGGAAATTAATATGAAAGAAGTCCAGCACGCTTTGCATGCCGCCGCAGTCATATTTAAGGATGAAGACTTGCTACTGGGAACGGCTGAGCATAATCGGCCGCTTTACGTGACCGGGTACAGCGACGGAGATCGAATTAATCGCATATTGATTGATCCGGGGTCCTCAGTGAACATCATGAACTTGCGAACTCTGAAGAGTTTGTCAATGGATGTCCGACACCTGTCAAGGGAAAGGATTGTCATTCAAGGCTTCAACCAAAATTGCCAGCAAGTTCTGGGGTCTATAGCTTTGCCAATCAAATTTGGGGATCTGCAAACTGAAGCTAAGATATACGTGATCGACGCCGACACGTCTTATAAGATTCTCTTAGGGCGGTCGTGGCTCCACGATTACGGCATCATTCCGTCAACTCTCCATCAATGCATGAAGTATACTAAAAATGGCGAAGAAAGACGCATTGACGGAGACATCCAGCCGTTCGGTGTGCATGAAGTCCGATATGAAGATTCTCGGTACTTTATGAACCACCAAAATGCTAAGCCACAACTGACTGAGGATAGACCGGCCCCAAGACTCAAAAGCAAATCTGCGTCGGCTATCACTTTCAAAAGCAAAAATACCCAAGTGCGCCCGCATTTCGGCAGCGACACTGATGAGTCCGATGCTGGAAGCCTGTCTTTCCGCAAAACTCGCCCTCATTTCGGCAGCGATACGGACGAATCTTTTACTGAAGGCCCATCTAGAAGCAAAGTCCGCCCTCATCTTGGCAGTGACACTGAAGAGTCAAAAGAATAGGACCTGCCGTGCAACAGCTGTGCAGATTGGTCCCCCATGCAGCAAGCGAAACTACGAGAGACCTTCAAAGTCGCAGAAGGGTCCCTGGCCATCACAAGGGTGCCGGAACGGATGTGCAAAGAGCTGGACGCATTGTCAGTCTCTACCGTGGACCAGCTGAAAACTTTCTACGTGCCCGGGAGGAAAAATGGACAGAAGGGCATCCTGTTTTACAGGTCAAACCCCGTTGTGCATCCGGACGATCTTTCTGTCGCATGCCTTCCCTATGAGAGAGGCATAAGAGCCGTCCTCAATCCCAGATACTATGCGCCCGAGATGCGGGAATACTTTAAGAAGTGCAGATGCCGGTTATATCAAACGGAGTCCGAAGCAAAGTTTTATGAAGGGCTATGGTATCCGCCCCAGGTCCGAGCACTCATCGATGGACGAATTCCAGATAGACGGGGCATAGGCTACATTCAACCTGATTCCAAAGCGTGCTACATGATCCATGTTGGTGAGGCCAGCGAAAGATCGAATAATGATGACGAGATAGCCGAGCCAGAAGAAGCTCCTCAAGAGCTCGAAGATGGCGGACAAGCAACCTTTGATAAGCTAACCGAGATCGACTTAGGAACGCCCGATAATCCAAGGCCGACCTACATCAGCTCACTCTTGTCGGAGGAAATGAAAGAGCAGATAATTGCCCTGCTGCGTGAGTTCGTCGACTGCTTCGCGTGGACATACAAAGAAATTCCTGGCCTTTCCCCTGAGGTAGCCGTGCATAAGCTGGCTATATCTCCTGATGCTAAGCCAGTCAAACATGCTCCTCGAAGAATGAGAAGGGAGTTGGAAGAAAAGGTCATCGAGGAAACCAAGAAACTCATCGATGCCGGCTTCATCAGGGAAGAGAAATATGCAGACTGGATCGCATGCATAGTCCCAGTGAAGAAGAAAAATGGGCAGATCCGAGTTTGTGTCGATTTCAGGGATCTCAACAAGGCATGTCCTAAAGACGACTTCCCGCTACCGGTCATGGAAATGATGATCGATGACACCTCAAATTACGAACTGTTCACCTTTATGGATGGCTCGTCTGGATATAATCAGATCAAGATGTCGCCTGAGGATGAGAAACACACAGCATTTCGAACCCCGATCGGAATATATTGCTACAAGGTAATGCCGTTCGGACTGAAGAACGCAGGTGCTACATATCAAAGGGCAATGACTAATATCTTTAATGACCTAATCCATAAAGTCGTCGAATGTTGTGTTGATGATCTGGTCGTCAAGACTAAAGCCAAGGCCGATCATATCCAAGGTCTCAGGACCGTTCTCACCAGACTGAGGGAATACGATCTGAAGATGAATCCTCTGAAGTGCGCTTTTGGTGTGTCATCGGGAAAATTCCTAGGCTTCATAGTCCGACATCGAGGGATCGAAGTTGACCCATCAAAGATAAAGGCCATCATGGAGATGCCCCCTCCGAAGAGTCTGACGCAGCTAAGATCTTTTCAAGCTAAGCTTGCTTATATACGGAGGTTTATCTCAAATTTATCAGGGAGATGTAGGCCCTTCTCAAAGCTCATGAAGAAAGGAGCTCCTTTTATCTAGGATGCCGAATGTCAAGTACCGTTCGAAAGCATCAAACAATACTTGTTGCGCCCTCCAGTGCTGGCCGCTCCCATTCCAAATAAACCGCTGATTCTCTACACTGCCGCGCTGGACGAGTCACTCGGTACGCTCCTTGCCCAGAATAACGAGGAGGGAAAAGAAAATGCCCTCTACTACCTCAGTCGAACTCTAGTCGGAGCGGAATACAACTACTCCCCAATCGAAAAGCAATGCCTGGCTCTAATATTTGCTGTGAAGAAGCTGAGGCACTATTTGCTCGCTCATCGGGTTATGCTGATCTCCAAGGTCGACCCGCTCAAACACTTGATGACCAAAGCAAGCCTAGCCGGCAGAATAGCAAGATGGGCTGTCATGCTACTTGAGTTTGACATAGTTTATACCCCTCAGAAAGCAGTAAAAGGGCAAGCTCTTGCAGACTTTCTCGCTGCTCATCCCATACCAGAAGGGTCGCCGCTAAATTGTGAGTTACCCGACGAACAAGTGCTGCACCTCGAGGAAGATGAGCCATGTTGGGAGCTCTACTTCGATGGGGCCTCATCAATAAGGAGCTCCGGCAGATCAAGCGTCCCGGAGGTAAAAGCGGGGATAGGATTGGTGTTCATCACGCCATCAATGGGAACCCTACGGCGTTCTTTTGCTCTCACCGAGCCTCGGACAAACAATGAAGCTGAGTATGAAGCTCTGATAGCTGGTTTGGAACTCGCCATAGAAATGGAAATCCTTCGGCTACGGGTTTACGGTGACTCCCAGCTTGTCGTCAACCAAGTAAGCGGCGACTATAAGATATACAAACCCGAGTTAGCTCGGTATAGAGGCCGGGTGGTGGAACTCATGAAACGGTTCACTCATATTGAACTAATGAGAATCCCCAGAGCGTTGAACGGAAAAGCCGACATACTCGCTCGCCTAGCCAAGGAGCTGGCTGATCCTGACATGGACGAAATTCTGATCACAGTAAGGAGCCGACAAATTCTACCCCCAGTCTCCCTACGAGAAGAGGAAAGCGCAGAACGGAAGAGCAGTCCTGCCGAAGAAGCTTCGATCATCCAAGACGAGCCCGACTGGAGAGAACCCTTCATAGAGTACCTCCGATACGACAAGCTGCCCGAAGAAAAATCTGCGAGGATTCAGCTGAAGAAAAGAGCTCTTCGATACGTGTTTGTAAATGACACGTTATACCGCAGGTCATATGACCAACTCTGGCTCAGGTGTCTTTCATTGGCAGAAGCCCAAAAGGTCATGAAAGATGTTCACTCGGGCGTTTGCGGTGCTCACCAATCTGGCCCCAAGATGCGACTTCAAATCAAACGGCTTGGGTATTACTGGCTCACCATGATACGGGATTGCGGAGAGCATGCAAAGAAATGTCACATCTGCCAAATCCATGGTGATTTCATTCACAAGCATCCCAATCCGTTGCATCCTACGGTGGCGTCGTGGCCCTTCGAAGTCTGGGGCCCCGACATTGTTGGCCCAATTGATCCTCCATCATCCAATAGCCACCGGTTCATATTGGCCGCGACAGACTACTTCTCCAGATAGGCTGAAGCTGTCCCGCTAAAAGAAGTCAAGACAAAAGATATTCTGACATTCTTCCAGCATAATATTCTATACCGTTTCGGTACACCAAGAAGAATCATTTCTGACAACGGGCCTTCTTTCAAGAGCTTCAATGTCTCAAGGTTCGCTACTCAGCACAAGATAGACTGGAAATGTTCCTCCATCTATAATCCAAGAGCCAATGGGCTAGCCGAAGCCTTCAATAAGACTCTATGCAAGCTCCTGAGGAAAAATGCTTCAGCCAACAAGAGAGACTGGAATCTCAAGCTTCACGAGGTATTGTGGGCATATCGTACCACACACCGTACTCCAACTCAGTCCACTCCATACTCATTGCTCTTCGGAGTGGAGGCGGTCCTCCCCCTCGAAGTCGAAGTTCCAAGCTTAAGAATGGCCGTTCAGCATGAGTTGACGGAGGAGGAAAACGTGCTCCTTCGACTTAAAGAACTCGATGCTCTCGAAGAAAAAAGGCTCGCGGTGCAGCAAAGTCTGGAGCTATACCGAGCCCAAATGTCACGGGCCTATGACAAGATAACTCATCTCCGCGCTTTCAAGAAAGGTGAATTGGTGTTGGTCCTCAAAAGACCGATCATCCCCAATCGACATGCCAAGGGAAAATTCGAGCCAAACTGGGAAGGACCATATGTCATCGAGAAAGTGTTCGACGGAGGATCCTACCGACTAATAAGTGCCGATGGAGAAAGGCCCATGCCACCCATCAATGGCCGATATCTCAAGAAATACTACACGTGAATGCTCCAAGTCGTAGGCGAATTGAGCACATCAGCCCTACGGTCTGGATCATACATCCTGCAAAACCGTATACAATCCACGGGCATAAATGACCCCTATCTCTCCCAAATCCTGCCAGTGAGACTACTTTTAAAGTCCCACCAGCGGCAAAAAAAAAGAGAGAAATAAAAGAAATAAAAGAAATAAAAAAATAAACGGTATGTCCACAAGCAAAACGGGCACGGATGAAAACCCGAAAGGGCTCCATGAGTAAAAACAGCAGGACTACCGGCGAGTCTGTGAAAACCCGAAAGGGGCGCAAACTCGTGAAAAGAGATGAAATACACTCGCAAAGTCCTCTCGACCTTGTGAGGAGAAAACCCCTGTGTGAGATCCTTACGACTCACAAAGGAGCAACACACTTAGGAATCCTCACGATTCCTAAGGAGAAAATACACATGCGGGATCCTTACGACTCGTAGGGAGAAAATGCTTTTATGGGACCCTCACGGCCCATAAAATTGAAAAGCCTTAGGTGGTAGGGACCCAAACCTATCTCCTAAGCCATCGTTCCCCAACGGGCAACTGCAAATGATGAGTCGCTCCTGGCATTTCTCTTCAGTGTTAGCGGTGCTGATGCCGACCAAAAACCCAAATCCCAAGTCCTCCCAAGGCAAATGATGAGTTGCTCCTGGCATTATTCCAGTGCAGCAATGCTGATGCCAAACAAGATCCAAATTCCAAGTCCCCAAACGGCGAATGATGAGTCGCTCCTGGTATCATATTCCAATGCAGCGATGCAGACGCCAACCAAATTCTAACTCCCATACCCCAAAGGCGAATGATGAGTCGCTCCTGGTACCACATTCCAGTGCAGCGATGCAGTCGCCAACAAAGTCCTGAAATTTTTCCGGCCCTACGGTCTGGATCATACATCCTGCAAAACCGTATACAATCCACGGGCGTAAAACAATCCCGATCTCTCCAAAAAAAAAGAAAAAAAAAGAACGGTATGTCCACAACCAAAATGGGCACGGATGAAAACCCGAAAGGGCTCCATGAGTAAAAACAGCAGGACTGCCGGCGAGTTTTTGAAAACCCGAAAGGGCGCAAACTCGTACAAAAAAAAGGGGAAATGAAATGCACTCGCAAAGTCCTCTCGACTTTGTGAGGAGAAAATTCCCGCGTGAGATCTTTACGACTGACAAAGGAGCAACACACTTAGGGGTCCCCACGACTCCTAAGAAGAAAATACACCTACAGGATCCTTACGACCCGTAGGGAGAAAATGCTTTTATGGGACCCTCACGGCCCATAAAATTGAAAAGCCTTAGGTGACAGGGATCTAAACCTGTCTCCTAAGCCACCAATTCCCAAATCCTCTCGGGGCATATGATGAGTTGCTCCTGGCATTATTCCAGTGCAGCAATGCAGATGCCAAACAAACCAAATCAAAATCCTCTCAGTGCACATGATGAGTTGCTCCTGGCATTATTCCAGTGCAGCAATGCAAATGCCAAACGAAAAAAAAAACCAAATCCAAATCCTCCCGGGGCACATGATGAGTTGCTCCTGGCATTATTCCAGTGCAGCAATGCAGATGCCGAAAGAAAACCAATTCCCAAATCCTCTCAAAGACAGATGATGATTCGCTCCTGGTACCATATTCCAGTATAGCGATACTAATGTCAACCCAAATCAAAATCAACAAGTCAACTTCCACTCCGACACCACAGAAAGCGGAGCAAGTCAGAATCCAATCTCGACACCGCAAGAAGCGGAACAAGTCAAGTCTATCCCTGACACTGCAAGAAGCAGAGCAAGTCAAATCAAGAACCGACTGTCCAAGTCGCTAAAAGGGCAGCACCGACCGTCCACGTCACAAAAAGGGCAGCATCGACCGTCCACGTCGCTAAAATGGCAGCACCGACCGTCCAAGTCGCAAAAAGGGTAGAACCGACCGTCCAAGTCTCAAAAAGGGCAGAACCGACCGTCCACGTCGCAAAAGGGCAGTACCCCTCCAAGTCGTCAAAAAGGGCAGAACCGACCGTCCAAGTCACAAAAAGGGCAGAACCGACCGTCCACGTCGCTAAAATGGCAGCACCGACCGTCCACGTCGCAAAAAGGGCAGCATCGACCGTCCACGTCGCTAAAATGGCAGAACCGACCGTCCACGTCGCAAAAATGGCAGCATCGACCGTCCACGTCGCTAAAAGGGCAGCACCGACCGTCCAAGTCGCAAAAAGGGCAGCATCGACCGTCCAAGTCGCTAAAAGGGCAGCATTGACCGTCCATGTCGTAAAAAGGGCAGCGCAGGATTCCTACAGCCTCAGAGACGAGGTCCCGAGGAAAGTCCCCAATGTATCATACTTATTCCAGCTCCGTAGCCTTCCTGAAATCTAGCGGGCTTACGTGGACAACATGTCATCTACTACGTGCCGTGATCTGGAGAATTCCAACTTATGAGCCTCATCACTTGCCCGCCACTCTCGCTCTGACCTATTTATGGGTCGGGTCAAGAGTGGTGTTGGGGTAAAAATTTACACCCCGGTTGACTAAGTCAAAATCAAAGTCAACCCCAAGCCCAGATCTAGTGGGCCCATGCCCGGGTCGAGCCCGAACATGAAGCGGCCGGCCTCCCCCCATGCCAAGATAAAAAATTTTGTAATAAATAATTTTGTTGCATTTCTTTTATTTTATTTTATGGATAAATGTAAGAAAAATAGGTATAAAGCCAAATTTTTGTAAAGCCCATGGCTTATGTGCAAAAAGAAATGGCACATGAGCCATGGGATAGCCAAAATGCCATTTTGTGAAGCCCAAGGGGCTATGTGTAAAGTGTATAGCCTATAAAGGCAAGGATAATGAAATATCCCAACAACTTTTTCTCTTTCCAAAAAAAAAAGTTTCAGATCTGAGATCTTTCTTCCTTCTTCAAGGTTCCAAAACCTTCTTTTTTCCTTTGAATTAAATCAAGAGTTTTACTCTTCCTTTTTCAAAAACTAAATAGTTTTCCACCACAAAACCCATTAAGGGGAACTCAGATCTGCCATCAGATCTCAAAAAGAAAAGATTTTTAAATCTTACATCTCTTTATCTCCAAGATCGTCCAGCAAAGGAAGAAGAAGGACCCATTTCCTTAACCCAAAGCATATTAGGAGTTTAACTCCACCCTTTTTCTCTTTAGAGAATTCCCGGGGCTAAAAACCCCCCTTTTCCTCACTGGTGCGCTAGCGCTCGAGCGCAAAGCGCCCACGTGCCGACACGTGGCGCGCTTGCGCTCCAGCGCTCTGCGCTCGAGCGCAAAGCGCCCGCATGCCGACACGTGGCGCGATTGCGCTCCAGCGCTCTGCGCTCCAGCGCAAAGCGCCCGCATGCCGACACGTGGCGCGTTTGCGCTTTGCGCTCTGCGCTCGAGCGCAAAGCGCCCGCATGCCGACACGTGGCGCGCTTGCGCTCTGCGCTCTGCGCTCGAGCGCAAAGCGCCCACGTGCCGACACGTGGCGCGCTTGCGCTCCAGCGCAAAGCGCCCTCGTGCCGACACGTGGCGCGTTGTGTTCCAGCGCTCTGCGCTAGAGCGCAAAGCGCCCACGTGCCGACACGTGGCGCGCTTGCGCTCCAGCGCTCTGCGCTCCAGCGCAAAGCGCCCACGTGCCGACACGTAGCGCGCTTGCGCTCAAGCGCCTAGGCGCTGGCCCCACGCATCCTTTGGATGTCTTTTTCCCCTTTATTTATATATACATGTATATATATACATATGTATACAAATGTACACATACACATACTCCACGACACTGTCCCTGTTAGAAAAAACTTCTAACGGGGCGCTGCCCCGCACCCCGCAAGGGGGCTGCTAGCCCCCTTGACCCCCAGCCCGCTATCCGGGTAGCGGGACCCCCGTAAAAACTCTGCGTGGCTCCCGATATATTTAAACCCCCCTCCAAAACACAACACATGTACACTGCACATTGAGTTCGCATGACCAGTTTAACCCGTCAATCGGAGGTTCCCTCGCTCCAAAGGCGAGGGGTAATTAACGGCAGCTTAGTTCACGGCTGCCGGAGATTCGGATCCCACAATCATTAAACCCCGGCCTACCCCATGCAGGGGGAATCTGTAGTACGCCTGACAAGCGCGCGCGTATTCCCATCTCAATAGGGTGACGAAAAACACCCTACAAGTGGCCTGCCCGGTTTTTGATGATTGTTGGGTTTCCCTTGCACCATGTTTAGGTTTGGAAGCATCACACATGCCACTTTAAAATTTAGAGAGATGCAAAGCAAACTAACCATGAATCGTTAACTAGAATATTTAGGGTAACAAGCAAAGTATCATATACAAATATGAAACTATCACTAAGTGAAGAGATTACAATCTTTGTAGACCTCCCTTGGTGACTCCTTGGACCTTTGAGAGTTTGGAACGGATCGCTAGAGGCCTTCCTTGTCCACGATGATCCACCCGAAGTCCTTTTGCCCAAAACTTCTTGTTTTACTTGATCTTTAGAAGAAGTGTAGCAAACACCCTACACAAATGGGCTAGAGAAGTGTAGAATGATGAAGTGGTTTGTATTCTCTAATCAAAACCCTTTCTTTTTAACAACCTCACTCACTAGAAATCTCAAGAGATCTTGGATTGAAAGAAAAATGATAATGGCAAATCTAGAACTCTTTTGTGATGATAATCACCAAGATAAATGAGAATAGAATATATATATATATATATATATATATATATATATATATATATATATATATATATATATATATATATATATATTCACTCTCTCATTTCTAACCATGGTAAATTAATATCTAGAAATTTTGCATATGGGTTAAAACAACAAAGGAAAAATAAATCAAGAGTTAAACCCATGGTTAAGTGAAGGAAGTGTGTGGAAACTTTTACCATGAGATAATTCCATTTCATTTTCCTTTTCTTTAACTCAAAAACAAATATAAATAGATATTTATTCACCATGTGAGTCTTGCATTGCCATATCATGTGTATCAACAAAAATGACACAATGTATGTATGTATGTGTCCATGCACATCAACATGTGCATACATGCATTCATACACTTCATATTAGAAAAGGGTTTAAATAAAGAATTGAACTAGAAGTCAAATGTTAAATCAACACTTGATTTAACAAACCGGTCATATCATATACCACCTGACCAATAGAAAAATGCCCGATCAATATACGGTATCACATACATGTATTTAATCGGGTCCCCGCGCATATCTCATATGCACACCACATCATTTCGCCTGAGCTAGGAAACTCCTATGTGGGACTCTAAGACACGTCAATACGCCAGCAGTAGATGATGATCATATCAAACACCCACAAACTGCAAGCGGTCAGCTAAATGTAGCGGCCACCCAGGTATTGATCGATCAGAAGATCAACAAGCAAGCATGCACACACTCCTGTGAATCCAATCAGTAACACTACCGTATAGTCCAGTCTCTTCGCCTGATATGTCGCATATCCAGTTTAGGGGTGGTAAACGTCAGACCCCAGTAACCGATAAGTCGTGTCGATGTGAGACTCATAACGGGTAGAGAAACTACTGATAACACTTACCAGTAGGTCTCTATATCAGCCCTGGCCAGGGACTTCCAGTTATAGCCAATCGAACACAGCGCAACATCAACCCCCAATACCGGGAGAGACGAAACCCCTCCTATCGCTCATTGCCTCCATGTGATTCAGGACTATATCCAAAAGCCACCGCTTTGCACGTTCTCATGAACTTGGTAAGGTGGAAATCAAAGCACAGTGGGAATCACACAAGACTCTATGACGATCTTGGGTCTACAGACTAACCTGTACCAGTATCACCAGAGAACTGCTATCTGACGATAGGTATAATACCAGCTAGGAGTTCTTGGCGAGTCCGTTCAGTGTACCCAGTCTCCACTGAGCACCCGTACACCATCTTTGATGTCAAACACCGATGGATATGGGATCATCCACCGCCCATCATATGGGTCAAGATGCTTATACGCTAGTCTACTCTGGAGTATCGATGCCCTATCTCGATACACCCTCGACTAGGAACGGTTATGGGATGTGCTCTTGGACTACCCTGGCCCCACTAGTATGATCTACATCATAGTCCTAGTAGTCGAGTACATATCCTAAGGGCTTTATCAACATGTGAGAGCAAGACAGTAAACCAATACAAATCAACATGTTAAAACAAAGTGAAACTAGATAGCATACTATCATATCGAGCAAGAAATTCCTCTCTATATATATCCAAGCATCCACTATAATATACAACATATGTACAACAATGGCCTCTAGGCCATATACATAACTAACAATCTCCTACTTACACTAAGGCCTGCTGTTGTAGTATCCCATACCCAACATCCCGAAGAGTCTCTCAAATTGTATCTAGGGTATGGCCTTCATGAGTGGATCTGCAGTGTTGTTCTTCGTGTCAACTCTCCTGACCTCGATCTCTCGGCGATCAACTATCTCCTGGATCAGGTGATACCGCCTCAGAATATGTCTAGATTTCTAATAGGATCTGGGTTCCTTGGCCAAAGCCACAGCTCCATTGTTATCACAATACAAAGGTATTGGATGCTCAATGGACAGAACCACTCCAAGTTCAGTTATGAACTTCTTCATCCAGACAGCCTCTTTGGCAGCATCTTTGGCAGCGATGTATTCAGCCTCCATCGTCGAGTCTTCCACGGTTTCTTGCTTGGAACTCTTCCAACAAACCGCCCTTCCATTTAGGGTAAAGACAAATTCCGAGTGCGACTTAGAGTCATCCTTATCACTTTGGAAGCTCGAATCGGTAAAGGACTCCACCTGGAGTTCTCCGTTACCATACACCAAGAACATCCCCATAGTCCTTCTCAAGTACTTGAGAATGTTCTTCACAGCTGTCCAGTGATTCTCTTCTGGACCTGCTTGATACCTACTCACTACACTTAGTGAGTATGCTATATCGGGTCTGGTACATAGTATCGCGTACATGATATAGCCTACTGCCGAAGCATAGGGTATCCCTTGCATGCGAGCTCTCTCCAAATCGGTCTTAGAAGACATCTCTTTGGAGAGAGTGAGTCCAGAGATCGTGGGTAAATACCCATGCTTGGATTCTTCCATACTAAACCTCTTTAGTATGGTGTCAATGTACCTGGATTGGGACAATCCCAGTATCCGCTTAGATCTATCTCTATAGATCCTAATCCCCAAAATGCAGGAGGCATCACCTAGATCTTTCATTGAGAATCTTTGTGATAAGAAGAGCTTGACCGAGTGCAGCATAGGAACATCATTTCCTATCAAGAGTATGCCATCTGCGTACAATACGAGAAAGACAACCTTACTCTCTGCAACCTTCTTGTAAATACAAGGTTCATCTACGTTTTTGATGAAGTCAAACTCTTTGACTACAACATCAAAACAGATGTTCCAACTCCGCGATGTCTGCTTTAACCCGTAGATGGATTTAAGCAGCTTGCACACCTTTCCGCTGCTCCCACTGTCTATGAAGCCCTCTGGCTGATTCATGTACACGCACTCCTCTAAATCACCATTTAGAAAGACGATCTTAACATCCATTTGCCAGATTTCGTAGTCATGGTATGCAGCAATGGCAAGTAAGATCCGGATGGACTTAAGTATAGCCACTGGAGAAAAGGTTTCTTCATAATCCACACCTGGTCGTTGACGAAAACCCTTTGCAACAAGTCTAGCTTTGAAAGTCTCAACTTTCATCTACACCAAGTTTCTTCTTAAAGATCCATTTGCTCCCAATGGGTTTTACCCCTTCAGGAGCAACATCTAAAGTCCATACTTTGTAAGTGTACATGGATTCCATCTCAGATCGCATTGCATCCAGCCATTCCACAGAGTCCACACTCGTGATGGCCTGCTCGAAACTAGTCGGGTCATCATCTTCCATGATGCAATCTGTTCATATCATAATTTTGCATTATTATATTCCCCCTTTCTTATTCATTTTATAAATAAACAGGTGCTTTTGATCCATGTCTGCTACATAGTTGCAGGTTACAGGTTCTCGGAACAAAAACAGTGAAAATGATGAAAAGACGGCACAAAAATGAGACTACGACCAACAAATGGAAGAATCTTGATCACGCCTACAGTTTGAAGAATAAACGAAGATCAATGGACAATTTCACAAAACACAAAGGCAGCGCAAGATTCAATACTTCGACACGAAGCAAAGGGTAAAAGTCCACGACGTTATGCACTGTGGAAATCTGGAAGAAAAGTAGAAGACAATCTGAGAAACCAAGTGAAGAAACAAGTAGGAAAATGCAACAGGAAGAAAACCAGTCAAATTCAGCCAATGAACCCTCTACATGGCCGCGGAACCGCGGCCACAATACTCGCTTCCACCATCTATGAGAAAACCGTAGTATCTCTCAGGTGGGCGAGGAACCCTACTAGATCGGCGGAGAGGCTGGGGTTCGTCGGGAACTACTGAATCTTCTGGTTTCACTAAATCTTCAGTTGCAGTTTGTGCTGCTGGAACTTCTTCCAGCTCTACCTTTTCTCCAATAATTTCTTTTGCAAGAAATTCCTTTTATAAAAAGGTGGCATGTTGAGCAACAAACACCTTTTGTTCCTCACTGTGGTAGAAAATAATCCATATGAATTCTTTGGATATCCCACAAACTGCAAAGAACTGATCGTGCCTCGAGTTTGTCCGGATTTTGCCTTTTGACATAGGCCGGACAACCCCATATCTTAACACGTTTGAAGATATGGTCTCTTCCCACTCCATATCTCATATAGTATGGTAGGTACAGATTTAGATGGAACTTGATTCAATAGGTATGCTGCTTTCTCCAGCGCATAACCCCAAAAAGAAATAGGCAACTCAGCTGTGCTCATCATTGAGCGCACCATATCTAACAGGGTGCGATTCCTCCGCTCCGATACACCGTTGTGCTGTGGTGTATATGGAGAAGTAAGCTGAGAGAGAATCCCATTCTCTTTTAGATAGTCCAGGAACTCATTGCTCAAGTATTCTCCTCCTCGATCAGATCGAAGGATCTTAATACTTTTACCCGTTTGGTTCTCTACTTCGTGTTTATATTCTCTGAATTTCTCAAAAGCTTCAGACTTTTGTTTCAATAGGAACGCATGTCCATATCTTGAGAGATCTTCAGTGAATGTAATGAAGTAAGAAGAACCATTCCTGGCATGTGTAAACATGGGACCACATACATCACTATGTATCAGTCCCAAGAGTTCTGTAACTCTTTCTCCGTGTCCACTAAATGAAGTTTTGGTCATCTTGCCTTTGAGACATGACTGGCAAGTATCATAAGATGATAATTCGAACGGATTTAAATATCCATCCTTATTTAACTTAGCTAGTCGTGTCGCATTGATATGACCTAGTCTACAATACCATAAGAAGGATTCGTTCATTTCTGAACTCTTCCTCTTGTGTGTGTTCTGCACATTAAGTACTATAGTTTGATTGAGAACGTATATGCCATTATTTAACGAGCATGATCCAATCAACTTTTGATTCAGGAAGATGTTCATAACATTATCTTGTACTACAAAATTAAATCCTTCTTTACTCAATAAAGAAACTGATATAACATTGCATATCAAGGTCGGAATGTAACAGCATTCGTTCAGAATCAATGTATTACCATTTGGCAACACAAGGTGATATTCGCCAACTGCTTTGGCTGCAACATTTGCACCATTCCCTACTCTTACGGAATGATCACCCTCTCCCAGTTCCCTACCTTTTCGTAGCCCATGTAACATATTACATATGTGGGATCCCGATCTGGTATCTAATACCCAGGACGTAGAGTGAACTGAGAAACAGTTCTCGATAACAAACACACCCGAAGAAGATGCATTATTCTTCATTTGGGCCGCGTGAGAATTCGGATATTCTCCTATTCTTTGCTTAGACTTATAACAATTATAAGTTGGAGCGGGACCAACGTTCCCTTGCTCAGTATAACAAGCGGGTTCGGTCAATACATCCATATTATTATCTTGATTAAAGCCTGACATGGTCGCTACCTGGAGAGAGAGAGAGAAGAAAACACTTTAGCGTATGCTCTTGCAAGATTAGATTGGTTATTATCTTATCTAATCAGGATGGCTCCCACTGTATTCATCAAATTTTTCTTCAAACCCTAAAAGGTAAGACTAGCCGGGATTAATTACACCTTACAAGTTCGCCAATCTTTTAGCCAGGTCAGTGTTGGTACTTTGAGGGAGGTTCCCCGTGCTTTTGGACGGACCTAATTAAAATAAACCTCGTTTTCCCAAAGGCATAACCCCGTTAACACCTTTCTAGACACCTACTTGATCGGCTAATTGTCATGTGTAAAACTCTTCCAGGAGTAACTCTTACTCATAGTGGGTATCAGGATCCAACTATCTCATAGAAGGTATGCAATATCATTGCAAATTTCAACACTTGAAATTCCCGATAATACTTTTGCCCCTAGCGATCTATGACCTTGACAAGGTTAACAAACCATAAATCGCAAGTCAAGTTCAACCTGTCATTTCCTGATTGAATTAAACCCACCCGCATAACCCTTGACAAGGTCAACAAGGCCATACGACTACCCTAATCGAATCACATCTCATACTTTAGCAGATAAACACTAATTAGCTACCGTACATTACGCCTTGACAAGGTCAACAAACGCAGCATGAATACCAAGTAGGACTTATCTGAAATGACGGAAGGCTACGATAGGTTTTTCTGATAACCTATTGCGTAATGAACTTGATATCGTTGTAGAAACAAGTGATTTTGAAAAGGAGTGTTTTTGAGGCTTTTACTAGTTTCGCTAAAGAGGTCACTCCCGGTGAAGGGATCTCGGCTCTTTCTTATCGAATAAGGTGCTGGATATATCACAAATACCACTATGTAAAGCAAGAACTATAAAAGCAATCAAAACTAAACCGAGAGTTTGTAGCATCTGCTAGTTTCGCTAAAAAGGTCACTCCCGGTGAAGGGATCTCGGCTCTTTTCTTATCGAATAAGGTGTTGGATATTCTACAAGGAATACCGCTATGCAAAGCAAAAACTAGAGCTACCCTTTTTATAAATTTGATTCTACAATATCTTTTAGGTTTCTTTTTCTTTCATTAATCTCATTAATGAATCCCATCATTTAAGCTTCCTAAGCATCACAGAAGAAACGAAAATATAACGTATGCTTATACCTTCCGCATTCGCCACTGTGTTCCGTTATGCACCGTTAGGTTACTTCACTAACGACATACCGGGACAGGACTAGCGCGGGTGCAAAACATAAGCAACGTTTATTATATATATCATATATATACAATAATAAAGAATTCTTCCCAGATACTAAGTAATCTCATCACAGAATATCAACAGCAGAAGCACATATGAAAAATAGGATATCTAGGAGGTCAGTATTTTGTATTTAGCCAACAATAGAAAATACGGATTCCACGGTCACGATGAATAGCCAAGCCCACACCCCTAGACCCCTACGAGAGCGGCAAGTGACCCTGCCAATTCTAGAGTTTAGGAGACCCGGTCTTGACTCCTCGAGATGGCCTCCAACTGAATCCTAGAACCCGGTCATTTGTGCTCCCCTCTTTGGGTCTATCCTAATACGGAAAAGTAAATAATATACAATAATGGTGACATCATCCTCAACCCGGAAGTGCCCCAAATAAAAGAATATTACATACATTTAATCTTTACATGAATGAAAATAAAGACTCTCATCTCACATAAAAAACCCGGCTATTCGATCGCGACAATCCTGCACATCATATCTCAGCAACACATAATATCACATATCATCAACGTAAGTAAGTTTGCGTACCCCGATTTCCGTTGATGTATAGCAACGAAACCGGCGATACACCACATACTACACTTACGGTCGCAGAAAAGAAAGTGAAAAACAACAATTGCAATCATCACATTCATATATATCAAGACGATGTTTAACGTTTCGATCGAATCAACATACACCCACAAATTACCCCGAAAGCTCAACACTTGAGCAAAGTCAAAATACTCAAAAGCGTGCCACAGTGTCTATGGACCAGCCGTAGAAGGGGTTAACCAATGCCCCACCTATGGCACCACGGAACTACGGCAAACCCTAGGGTTCGATCGCGGTTCCATAGGCATAGAATTGAGTTAAGGTTATTATATTCTTCTTGAGGGTCTATAGGGATACTTGCACGACTATTGAATATAAAATTAACTTAGGAAAATTACAATACTTGAAAATTTCAGCGGGGTACAAGATGTGGTGTTCGAAGTTTGTTTGAACAGTTAAACGTCGTCAAGTTACCAATACAATGCTAAAATTACGACTATGAATAACTCCGAATTAGTCCCACAGCAAATTAACATCTTATGAAATTTATGGACTAAACAAACAATACCTGAAACCCTAAAATAAACAGAGTAGAGCACAGTATGAAAACGAGGAAGAGGGGAGGCCACTTGGCCGAGCTCGCCGGCCCTGGAGCTCATGTGCTCGGGTCATATCCAAGCTGGAGGCCCCGTGTTCACACTGTGTTCTACTAATATCATATGCAAGATTCTGCAACTGTTTAAATAATTTTTAAACGGCTTTTTAAAAAATTGACATAGAGCAAATTAGGGTTTCATAATATCGTATTTTCTGGAGTTGATTTCGTTTTCGTAACTGTTTTAACATCGTGTCTAAAATTCTAGCTTGGCTCTGATACCACTGTTGGGTTTCCCTTGCACCTTGTCTAAGGTTTGGAAGTATCACACATGCCACTTTAAAATTTAGAGAGGTGCAAAGCAAACTAACCATGAATCGTTAACTAGAATATTTAGGGTAACAAGCAAAGTATCATATACAAATAAGAAACTATCACTAAGTGAAGAGATTACAACCTTTGTAGACCTCTCTTGGTGACTCCTTGGACCTTTGAGAGTTTGGAACGGATCGCTAGAGGCCTTCCTTATCAACGATGATCCACCCGAAGTCCCTTTGCCCAAAGCTTCTTGCTTTACTTGATCTTTCGAAGAAGTGTAGCAAACAGCCTACACAAATAGGCTAGAGAAGTGTAGAATGATGAAGTGGTTTGTATTCTCTAATCAAAACCCTTTCTTTTTAACAACCTCACTCACTAGAAATCTCAAGAGAGCTTGGAGGAAGAGGAAGATGATAATGGCAAAGCAAGAACTCTTTTGTGATAATAATCACCAAGATAAATGAGAATAGAAAATATATATATATATTAACTCTCTCATTTCTAAACATGGTAAATTAATATCTAGATATTTTGCATATGAGTTAAAACAACAAAGGAAAATAAATCAAGAGTTAAACCCATGGTTAAGTGAAGGAAGTGTGTGGAAACTTTGACCATGAGATAATTCCATTTCATTATCCTTTTCTTTAACTCAAAAACAAATATAAATAGATATTTGTTCACCATGTGAGTCTTGCATTACCATATCAAGTGTATCAACAACCATGATACAATGTATGTATGTATGTATGTGTCCATGTACATCAACATGTGCATACATGCATGCATACACTTCATATTAGAAAAGGGTTTAAATAAAGAATTGAACTAGAAGTCAAATGTTAAATCAACACTTGATTTAACAAACCGGTCATATCATATACCACCTGACCAATAGAAAAACGCCCGATCAATATACGGTATCACATACATGTATTTAATCGGGTCCCAGCGCATATCTCATATGCACACCACATCGTTTCGCCTGAGCTAGGAAATTCCTGCGTGGGACTCTAAGACTCGTCAATACGCCGGCAGTAGATGATGATCCTATCAAACACCCACAAGCCGCAAGAGATCAGCTAAACGTAACGGCCACCCGAGTATTGAACGATCAGAAGATCAATAAGCAAGCCTGCACACACTCCTGTGAATCCAATCAAAAGCACTACCGTACAGTCCGGTCTCTTCGCCTGATATATCGCATATCCAGTCTAAGGGTGGTAAACGTCAGACCCCAGTAACCGATAAGTCGTGTCGATATGAGGCTCATAACAGGTCGAGAAACTACTGAAAACACTTACCAGTAGGTCTCCATACCAGCCCTGGCCAGGGACATACAGTTATATCCAATCGAACACAGCGCAACATCAACTCCCAATACTGGGAGAGACGAAACCCCTTCTATCGCTCATTACCTCCATGTAATTCGAGACTGTACCCAAAAGCCACCGTTTTGCACGTTCTCATGAACGTGGTAAGGTGGAAATCAAAGCACAGTGGGAATCACATAAGACTCTATGACGATCTCGGGTCTACAGACTAACATGTACCAATGTCACCAGAGAACTGCTATCTGACGATAGGTATAATACTAGTTAGGAGTTCTCGACGAGTCCGTTCATTGTACCCAGTCTCCACTGAGCACCCGTACACCATCTTTGATGTCAAACACCGATGGATATGGGATCATCCATTGCCCATCATATGGGTCAAGATACGTATACGCTAGTCTGCTCTGGAGTATCGATGCCCTGTCTAGATACACCCTCACTAGGAACAGTAATAGGATGTACTCTTGGACTACCCTGGCCCCACTAGTATGGTCTACATCATAGTCCTAGTAGTCGAGTACATATCCTAAGGGCTTTATCAACATGTGAGATTAAGACAGTAAACCAATACAAGTCAACATGTTAAAACAAAGTGAAACCAGATAGCATACTATCATATCGAGCAAGAAAGTCCTCTCTATATATATCCAAGCATCCACTATAATATACATCATATGTACAACAATGGCCTCTAGGGCATATACATAACTAACAATGATTCAGCTGAGGATTCTCCGTAATGGGTCGTCCTAGGATGATACGACATTTGGCGACTACGCCTCTTGGACTGTTGGATCCACGTGACGATTCACGAAGCGCCTTCATTCCGACGCGTATCTCTGGTGACGTCAGCGGATCAGTGAAAATATTGCGGTTTAAATGGAGTGCCGCTTCGCTCGCTCGGTCTGTTGGCCTTCGTGCCACGTGTCCGCCACAGGGTGGCTGGACGCGAGGGGTTGTCATCCGAATCCGAGTGAGGGGACGTGTCCAATGGTCGGTCTCCACCCGGAGTCTCTGTGGCCATTTGGTGTGACGCTTCGTTTCGGCGGGAATGGATTTAGGCCATTGGATGCTTTCGTACCGAGTGGCAGATACTTCACACTAGTCGTCTCTTACTATCTGAAGATTTCCTGGTGAATGTTTACCTTCAGCTTAAAAAAAACTTTTTTCGGCCAATCCTTTCTTGAATCAAGTTAGTTGACTTCTTCCGAAATATCTATTAATGTAGTTGGGGTCGAGTCGGGCGATGAAGCTTAAGCTTCTGAAGCTGAGTCCAGTGGGTATTCTTCCTCCTCGGCTTCCAATGGCCGAGAGAGTTCTTCTTCCTCTTCATCTTCAGCTTCTGTGTCGGGATCGCCCCCAGGGGGAACGATGCCTTTTTTCTTCATCGTCGTGGGGCAAAAAGGGCCCCCAAGGCACGCATAGGAAATATCCACGATGCGCCCTCAGTTTTGAACCACTTGGATGAGCTTTTCGATATCCGGGCTCGTTTCCACTTTCCCCATGGCTATTCACTTCGTCTTGCCAGGGAAGGTGAGCGGGCAGACTAGGTGCAGGGCAATGAGATTGCTCTGTACTTGAAAGCATTCCGGGCAGAGATGCTGATTAGTCAAAAATAGTGCATATTTGTATGAACATTTTCCCTACTATTATTAACTGCTAAAAGGTGTTAATTGTAAATATAAAATATATGTGGGTTTATTTGTAAAAACTTATTATCATATATTTCTTCATTTATAATTAATATAATTAGGGAAAATATATGCATATAATATTCAAATGAAATATTAGTAATTAAAATATGCATATCATATCAAATATTCATAATCAATATTCTTAAGATATTATATCATATAAATGGTTAGAATAATATCTCAAAAATACCAAATGCTACTAACAATTTGATTTGAGATATTATGCAGGTATTAGCTCAGATCTGAAATCCAAGTAAGAGATTCAAGTCAAATCAGGATATCAAAACCGAATCTGCCAAATTTGAGAAGAAAATCGAGAAACCTAACAACGGCAGAGACTCAAAACAATATTTTCAGAATCTATATATCAAGAAGATCTCCAAATATCAACACAAAAAGACAGAAAAAATCTCAAGACCCAATCCCACTAGAAGGCGGCGGATCTGCGATCATACGTGGCATTAGGCGGCAGAACCGCGGTTCTTTGATGGACGTTGGATGTATGATTTTGGGGGCATGATCTTAACTATATCTACTCGCATATGGCATCTAGGGTTTATGGTTTCAGAGACTATATAAAGGACCGAGAGCAGTGCATTTAAAGATCATTCCACATCTAATCATTTATCCATCGCAGAATTCTAGAGAAAGATTTAGCGAGCAATTAAGGTTCTTGTAATCTACTTTTTAAGAAGAAAATTGTAATGCAATAGTTGATAAATAAAGGTAGTTTTTTTTTAATTCTTTTTGCACTTACATTTCCGCATTTACTTTACGCATTACTTTTCCGCATTAATTTTACGTATTACTTTTCTGCATTTTAATTATGGTTTCATTCTTTTCAACCTTTCTTCTAAATCGCTACTAACCATGAACGAGTAATTTCTTGCTTGCTCGGATTTATAGGATAGGATAGAATAATAGATGAAATATTTTTTAATTTCTTTTGAAATTTTGATGTTTATAAACAATAGCAAAATAAATGTTAACCTTCTTATCGGGCACACAATCAATTTATTGATAGTCACTACCATGATTTGAGATTAGTTAAACACTTGTTTTCTTAAGGGCTTGAGATTAATAGAGATCAATGGAAGGACAAAATTAGTAGTGGGAAACCCTAATTCCCTCCAAGAACTCTAATCCATATTCATCGCTATCTCTATAGTTTTAAACTATTAAAAGATAAAAAGAGTCATTCCTAAAACATTCATCCATTAACTACTAAGTCCGATAAACCCTACAAGCCCTTATATTA
Source organism: Agapanthus africanus (assembly GCA_030015575.1). NCBI lineage: Eukaryota > Viridiplantae > Streptophyta > Magnoliopsida > Asparagales > Amaryllidaceae > Agapanthus > Agapanthus africanus. The sequence goes on from JASDDO010000031.1 coordinate 108,533,532, forward strand.
TAAATTTTATATCCATATTAAAATAAAATGACAACAAACTATCCTCTCTTTTATCAACTCGTCTAAAGCAAGAAAAGAATTTTGCGTTCCATGCGGACGACATGTACTCATCGCGACTAGCTATTAGCGACACTATTTTGATTGCGATTATTTACAAAACACTTTTTCTCACAACCAATCAAATGGCGCCGTTGCCGGGGAGACGGTCGTAATTACTTTTCTTGTTAATCGGGTTGATTTCTTATAAAAACCAGAAACATAAAATAAACGACCGCATCTTGAGTTTTTAACGATTATTGTGCGAGTTTTGCAAAAAATTCTGGAGTAATTGGAGCAAGACAACAGAGATTCAGAGATTTAAACTTGGACCAAAGGAGAATAGGCGTGCCCTGAAGAAATTTCAGCTGAAGTTCTTGCGAAACGGCGGCGGAACCGCAGTTTTTGGGTCCATTTGGCGGCGGAACTATGGTCCCTTGGAAGAATTGGGCCCCCAAAATCCTCAGGTACTCTCCTATTATCTTTCTCTTTGCTCTAAACCTCCAATAAATTGTTTTAACCTGCAGCATTCTTTGCAAACATCTCCGCTCAAAAATCTTTTTGCGTGTTTTGATTTCGCTTTGTTTTACATATCTAAACCGGACTTTAAGGGGCAATAAACCCAAACTCAGATTATGTTGGGATTTCATCACCCTTTCTAGGCCCCACAAATCACAAACGAGCATACCATCACCCTACATTAATAAAAAAAATATCTAGACCAAGGCTCTAAGAACTATCGCACTCAATTAGGACAAAGGAGGGTCGTGGGTAATCTATTGCTTATCCGCATTTCTCTTGTGGTGTCTAGGCAAATGTGACTAAGGAAAGTGGTTACTTAATTAGACCCGCTATTTCGGTGATTCGTATAGCGGATACCTCCCACTTACCTGGTACTTACCTGGCCGCAAGATTGATAAGAAGGTAGTTGAGGATTGATCCTACGACTTGTTTTTTTGAGGTCTAGGAGAGGTCTAGTGACTTGACCTAGGTGACCTTAGCTTTAGGGATTGATTGTGCATTTTTTGATTTGTTGAGTTATGCGTCACGTCCGACATTTTTTTCAAAACAAGCCTTCTTAAAATCGTTCTCACACATATCACACGTTGCCACGTGCACTAAATCCGCTTAGTGCATGATCGGCTGGACACGGGATTCTAGTGCCCATCTAGTCCGCGTTTTTGCTGTCGACTCTGAAGTCGATACTTCTTCAACCTCTATTTCTTCTCCACCTACCACATCTCCCGAGATTGACGGATCTCCATTGGGCTTTAACGACACCACGTTGCCACCATTCGTAGCGCAAAATCTACCATGCATCACTCTACAAGACAGATGCTATCCCGTACGCGGACCCCTTCCTACGTGTCTGTCTCTTCCACCAGCCAATGGAAATAATTTCTAAATTAAACCACACTTCATCAACTTGTTGCCTAAATTTCATGGGCTTGAATCTGAAGATGGATACGTTTTTATAACCAAATTCAAAAACGTATGTGCAATGATGAGCACCACCCAACTTTCAGGAAATGCTCTGCGATTACGTCTTCTCCCTTTTACCTTGTGCGGTCTCGCAGAAAAGTGGCTTTATAGCACCGCCACACATTCTATCGCTAAATAGGATGAATTCATCAAAGCATTCCTTAAGAAATTTTATACTCATCACAAAACCGCCCGTATTCGAAGTGAGATTAACCAGTTTGCCCAACTTCCCAACGAACCCTTTTGGAAATGCTTTGAACGGTTTAAAGATTTTCTTGTCCCATGCCCTCATCATAGAATTGACAGATGGAAACTTTGCCGAATTATGTATGAGGGTATTAATCCAGCTATAAAATAAATGCTAAAAGCCATTTGTCAATATCATTTCATGTCAAAAGAAGACGGCGAAGCATGGAAATTTCTGGCAGATCTCGCCGAACAAACATTACAGTGGGAGAGCACTAGACCAATATCGTCTTCATCTAGGGCAGGTATCCATCAGCTCGACACTTCCATCGCAATGAAAGCCGAAATGGTTGCGATGCAAAGGAAACTCAAAGCTATGGAAAGTAAATTCTCTTCAGCCTCCCTAAACCAAGTTACGCTCCCCAAAACCGTGTGTGGTTACTGTTTTGACCCATCACATTTAACGGAAAAATGTCCTTTGAATTCTCCGACTCAAGGTCATGAACAAACCAATGCTGCTTTTCAGTAACGACCTACAAATGATCCTTATCCATCCACATATAATCAGGGATGAAGGAATCATCCTAATTTTTCTTGGAACCAAAACCAATCTCAAAATCAAAATCAGTTCCCAAGCCAAAATAACTATCAAAGGCTTACCCCACAGCAACAACATCCACCGCAACAAATTCAGCAGCCCCTTCAACCGCAATCTTTCCAAAATCCAGCCAATAACTTTGCCCATTATAATAATTCTTTCCAACCACAGACGAATATTCTGACAGCCGGTACCGATAAAATCTCTGCACTCAAAAGAAGCTTAGAAACGTTTATTAAACAATCCACACAAACGACGGCTAATTTAACGTCTTCTATCCAAATGCTGATGCAACACACTGCTTCTCACGGTGAAAGCATAAAATTTATCGAAGCACAGATTGCACGGTTGAATGCCATAATGAGTGAGAGAGAGAAAGGGAAACTTCCATCTCAATCTCTACCAAATCATGGCCACTCACAAAGTGCAAATATTGTCCTTCACCCACAAAATCATAACGTGAGTGTCGTAACTACGTTGAGATCGGAAAGAGTGCTGAATAATCAGGTGGGTGAACAAGTTGATGATTCAGATGATACTCTGGCTACTACTTCTACTCCTATTTCGTCTGGTCCACCATCTTCTTCTGAGCCTATTCTCCGTTCTTCACTAGGCTCGAACCCTCAACCCACCTCCTTAAATGAATTACCATCTAAGATCATTCCAAATCCAATTTCGGGATCCATTCCATCCCCACAACCTTCTCCACAAGAGTTGGACCCAACCCTTATTAATAAAGCTCCTTTTCCAAACAGGTTGAGGCCCAACAGACCAAGTGCACAAATGGAGAAGATTGTGGAAATTTTTAAGTAAGTAAATATTCCTCTCTCAGATGATATCCAAAAGGTTCCGTCCTATGCCAAAATTCTTAAGGACTTGTGCACTAGAAAGAGAAAAACTCAAGTGCCTAAAAAGGTTTTCTTAGCGAGTAATATGAGCAATGCTCTTACCCAACATGTGTCCAAGAAACATAAGGACCCCGGTTGTCCTACAATATCTATTGCTACTGGGGTAAAAACATCAATCGCGCTCTACTCGATTTAGGTGCTACTGTTAACTTGCTCTCATATTCTGTTTATGAGCAATTAGGCATAGGAGAGTTGAAACCTGTGCACTGCACTCTCCAGATGGCCGATCGATCTATCACCCATCCTAGGGGTGATTTAGAGGAAGTGTTGATCAAAGTCGGGGAATTTATATTCCCTGTGGACTTTATAGTTTTAGATACACAACCTGTAGCAAACCCACGAAACCAAATTCCGGTGATTCTAGGTCTTCCTTTTCTAACAACTTCCAACACAATAATCAATTGTCGTAACGGTTCCATGAACCTGTCCTTTGGGAAGATGAAAATTCAGCTTAACATTTACATGGTAGGAAGTCAACCCTCCGAACCTTCTGCTCATATAATTGATATATGTTCTGTCGACAAGTTTGCTTCTGACAGTTGTGAATTTGAGGAGTTCTTGCTTTCCGACAATGATCTCGATGCCACTAGTGAGTTATTGTTTGATTTAACTATTTATTAGACGAGTGAGGACCCTTCTGACAACAATTCTACCCCCGAGTCCGAATCCTTTGACTTGTCGAATAACTTAGTCGAGTTATCCGAATCAGTATCTTACACTAGATATAAACCTCTTATGGAGACCGAATATTTCTTTCCGATGAGATTATTGTTTCCCCCAATCAGAGCAAAGCTCTGTTCAAATTTTGAAATTTGAAATGAAGCGGCACTTCATAAAAGCACTAACGCCAAGAGCGCCAGTGCTAAGAGTCAAAGACTCTGAGGCGGTGCTCACGTGCAAAGCACGAGAGCGCTCGCGCCAAGTGCGCCAGCGTTAAGAGTCAAAGACTCTGAAGCAGCGCTCACGTGCAAAGCACGAGAGCGCCCGTGCCAAGTGCACCGGCGCCAAGAGTCAAAGATGTTAGTGTATATGCCCTAGAGGCCATTACTGTATAATACTAGTTTGTATATTACTTAAAGGAAGCTTGGGATATTCACCTTGTATAAAGAATCTTGCTCAATATAGTAGTATGCTACTTGGTTTGTTTCTACTTCAATGTGTACATGTGTTTATTTTAGTATATCACCTATACACATTAGTGGAGCCCTTAGGATCTTTGCTTGATTACCAGCGTTGTGATGGCAGTCACACTAGTGGGGGCTGGGTAATCTATAAGCACATCCTTATGCAAGTCCCTAGTCGCAGGACTATCGAGACAGGGCATCGATACTCCGGAGTAGACTAGCGTATGAGCTTCTCATCCCAGTGTGGGAGATGGTCTGTCCCACAGCCATCAGTACGTCGTACTGGAGATAGTATGCGGGTGCTCGTTGGGTTACGAGTACACTGGACAGGACTCGTCGGAAACTGTTGGTTGGTACTATACCTATCGTCAGTTATCAGTTCCCAGGTGACATGAGTACAGCTTAGTCCGCTGACTTGACACTGTCACTTCGCCTCGAGTGTGTTCCCACTGTACTTAGATTACTACCCTACCACGGCTCAAAGGAGTCGTGCAAACAGGTAGTAGTTGGGTGCAGTCCCGAAGCACTTGGAGGCAGTAACGGTTAGACAGGATTCGTCTCTCCCGGTATTGGGGGTTGACATCGCGCTGTGTCTAGGAGAGCCATTACACGAGTAGTCCCTGGCCAGGGCAAGCGAGATATACTGGTAGGTTTCCAATGTTATCTCAGGGTGTTCTGGGCTTCACTCCGACACGACTTGTACCGCTATTGGGGGACTGACGTTTACCGCCCCCTAGGCCCGCCATGCGATGTATCAGACGAACAGACCGAACTGTATGGAGATTGTCACAGTCAGATTCAGTACGAGTTCAGATGGGTTTCACCTCGTCAGTCTTCTTGTCGGCATCTACCTGGGGACCGTTACGCACAGCTAGTGCCGCTTGCGGTCTGTGGTTAAACCCACTGCCAGCGTAGTGTCGAGTCTTTAGAGTCCCACACAGAAAGCTATTCGCCTTTAGGCAAAAGAGTAGAGGTCGCATGGTTTTGCGACAGGTCGCATGGTTTTGCGACAGGGTTCGGTCACATCCGTGCACTTGTGCACGCTTAGTGTCCGGACAGTTAACACTAGCGGGCTTTGGTTTAAGCCAGATCCTAGTGTACGTTTTGGGATTGGTTTTATCTCGTATGTATTCGTGTTCCTCGGAACGCGGATGCGGCTGTGTATGCACAGTTGACGGAGAGACAGAGGCAGAGAATTCTTATTAGGATTGTTGACTGTTGACTGTTGACTTTTTGCTCAACCCTAATGAGAATATGATATATGATTAACATTAATATTAATTAAATATTATAGTGACATGGTTGTTGAGGGGTTGACTTTGTTGACTTGTTGACTTTGTGGACCGGTTGACTAGGTTGGACTAGTTGACCATCATCATGACAATAGCTATCATTTCATGGCAAAGACTTTTGCTTGCTTGTTTATCTTGTGCAAAATGAGTGCATGAAATGATATGGCTATTTTGACTTAAACCATCACATAATACTTGATTGGTATTTTTGTTATGATGACTTTGGATTATGAGAGCTAAAGGGAGAAAAGTCTTGATTATTCTCTCATTTCTTTTCTCTCTCTTGTAAGAGCTCTCACCCTCTTCCTCTTGCTCTCCCTCTCTCTCTAATCTATAGTTCACTTGTCTCATGTGTTGAGAAGCAAGAACCATAGAGAAAAATCCCAACACACTCTCCTCTACTCACTCTAGTTCACAAGGTTTAGCAAACCGAGTGAACTAGTTTCTTCAAAGTTCGAAGAAGAAGCCAAAGGTAGAAGCTTTCGGGTGGATCGATCTTCGGCGCAAGGAGACGACGGGGTGAAGCCGATCCGTACACCATCGAGAGTTGAAGACGAAGGAGTTCAAGAAAGAAAGGTATAACCCCCTAACCGAGTAGTTAACAACTCCTAGTTAGGTTGTTAGGTAGATAGTTTAACAAAGATCCATTTTGAGTCCATGTTACCTCCTCTAGAAAAATCGTTTTTCGTCATTTCCGCAAGCCCGTAAGTACCGGGAGTGGTAGCATGGACTTACAAAAGACTCTGAAGCAACGCTCACGTGGAAAGCACGAGAACGCTCGCGCCAAGTGCACCAGCGCTAAGAGTCAAAAACTCTGAGGCAGCGCTCACGTGTAAAGAATGAGAACGCCAGCGCTAGAACTCAATGTTCTCCACCGTTGGATCAAAGATCCAACGAAGATGATAAATCATCAGATTAGCAGAATAAAATTTTGTTAAGGAAATACTTCTCAAATCTTTCCAAACAGAAAAGATTGTGCTCTGTAAATCAGAGCACCATTGGATCAATGATCCAATGGTGATTAAAAATCACCAAGATACAGAATAAGCTCTCTATGGAAAAATACTTTCCCAATCTTGTTAAAAACAAGAAGATTGCCTTCTGTAAAATAGAAGCCCTTGGATCAAAGATCCAACGATGGGAAATATCCTCAAATCAATCAGAGGAAAGGTTTCCTTAACTGATTCAACAAATCAACCTCCACTATATAAAGGCCCGAAGACTTCAAGTCTTGCAGATAGGAACCCCCCCCCCCAAACTCTGAGAAATTTCATAGAGAAGAGCAAGCTCTGAAGAAGAATTTCTTCAAGGTAAATAAAAACAGAGAGATAAAATCATCTCATAAAAAGATCAAGAACCTAGTTCATTTCCTAAGATCATAGATCTATAAGACGGAGGTCTTTCACAAAAAAGATCATAGCATCTCATCATAAAAAGTGAGGGGGAAGAACTTAATTTTCTTCAGATCATAGATCTGTAAAATAAAGACGATGTCTTTCACAAGAACAGAAGAGATTGTAAAATCTTTTATTAAAATAAGAACTTAATTCTTAGATCTATGAGACAAAGTCTCCTATGAACGAGAATTTAATTCTCAGAACGCAGGACTGATCAAAGTTGCTTAAAAAGAGCCTTAGCGCTCCAAATTAAAAGAAGCGCCTCAGCGCTCCAAGACTGGCGCACAGCGCCGCAGCGTTCCAAGCGCTATTTTAAAAGAAGCGCCCAGCGCTTCAAGGTTGGCGCACAGCTCCAACCGCACCACGTGCTCATCACGTGTGCGTTCTTTCACAAGGAGCGCTCTGTACTCATTTACTGGCGCTCAGCGCCAAGCGCACCACATGCTCATCATGTGTGCGCTCTTTCATAAGAAGCGCTCTGCACTTATTGACTGGCGCTCAGCGCCAAGCACGCCACATGCTCCTCACGTGTGCGCTATTTCATAAGAAGCGCCTTAGCGCTCTAAGTCTGGCGCTCAGAGCCAAGCGCACCACATGCTCCTCACGTATTCGCTATCCCACAAGAAGCGCCTTAGTGCTCTAAATCTAGCGCTGAGCGTCAAGCGCACCACGTACTCTTCATGTGTGCGCTGAGGTAACATAAACTGTTCTCTAAATAAAGCCCCAGAGCTATAATGAGTGTTCAACACTCAATAAAAGACAAAAAGGTTGTCAGAACCCAAAACCAATGCTCAGCATTGTTCAATGAAAAAGGACTGAGCCTAATTAAATGTCCAACATTTTAACTGAGTGGGCCGAGCCCAAGTTGGCCACAGATCCCTAATTGAGCTCATATGCTCATAAATCTTTGATCTTAGTCCCAGACATGACTACAGATCTCCCAACCAACATTGGTTCAAGGGTACATCTCTTCATACCTCTGATATACGTCGTTGTAATTCCTCAACGTCTTCAGAGAGATGGAGGGTCCCAATAACCAATAACTTTGGTGCATCCCCAAAAGGTTGAACCAAAACCACACAGACTATGACGTCTTTAAACTGGACTATGATGTCCTTAAACTTTATGGACTGTGGGGTCCTTAAACTCATAGACTATGATGTCTTTAAACTTTACAGACTATGACGTCTTTAAACTGTCACGGACTATGATGTCCTTAAACTTTATGGACTATGAGGTCCTTAAACTCATAGACTATGATGTCTTTAAACTGGACTATGATGTCCTTAAATTTTACGGACTAAGATGTCCTTAAACTTTTGGACCGCAATGTCCCTAAACTAAAACAATAGAGCCTAAATGCTCTTTTGTTGGATCTAAATGATCCTGTTAAGTAGATCTTAGTCTAAAATTAGACTAACGTATCTTTAACAAACGTTTAAGCTGATATTGATCTTAATGAGATTAACGATCCTTAAACCCAAAACAAACCTAAATCTAAGAAAATACGGATTTGAACTAATCCACGCCCTACGGGCGATAACATAAATTAGTCTCCGTATACAATCCACGGGCAACCAAAAACAAAACAAACACACACGATACGAAGTGACCATCTAAAGAAGGAGAAAGTTGTTGCCGCGATGCGGTAGCGTAATTAACTGCAGGGGCATGCGCCTGCAGGGAAGAGCGTCCCCACAATCAAAAACCCCTCACAATGAGGGGGAATCTGACGAAGTCTGCTACATCAGCCGCATCCGTCTAAACCTTCGATACATGGTGCCATAAATCAACTTGGCATCTTCGGAAAAGTGGACGGATAAAACCAAATAGCATATGCCCCCAAATTCAGGCAAGACGTTTGTCTTCCCGGCTTTCGGCGGAGAACAGATTCCGGCACGCCCGGTGGGACATTTTCCTCTTTCCACTCCACACTTCGTGTGTCGTGTTTCGCGAACGAATCGCGGTTTGCTATGGTTGCCCCTGGATTTGAGGTACTAAGATTTGGTGTCTTGATCCTTGCAGAAAACAGAAGATCAATGGCTTTCAACTGCACTAACTACAACAACTGCATCAACTCCCACTCCGTCCTTGCTGTAGGAGTGACCTATAGGCCTCAAGCGGCTTCCCTTTTTACGATGCCAGTGGAACAGGTGACTCAGGCCACCACTGGACTGTTCTTTCGGAACATGCTCCCACCCATGAGCTTCAACGCCCCACTGTCGTTGCAAGAAGCTCCGAAGAAATCGTTCTTTGATCGGCTTACAACTACCATGGCCCCTCTCAACGGGTCGCCCAAATCCAACGCCTCAGTCTTTAACAGACTGGGCCAAAACTCCAGTTGCCCTGTGAAGAAACCTACCATACCTGAAGGGGTTATCCCAAAACGAATCGTCGTTCCTGTTCCTGAAGTCGCCAAAGCGTCTTCTCTTACTAAGGGGTCGGTCTTCACAAGACTGGCCGCTCCAGCTCTCGCTCCAGGTGAAGTAACCAGGGCTGCTTCCCCTGCCAAAAAGTCGGTCTTTTCAAGAATGATCATTCCCTCACAGCGGACGCCAGTCTTCGATAGGCTGGCACCAACAGCAACCTTTCACCAGATCAGGGGGCATGAGGGAGCCACCCCCATAGCTGAATCAATACCGTCTGCAAGGCATGCTCAACATTGTCATTAGAGCCAAGTGAGGAAAGCTGGGGGCAGTTCCCCTTCTGGACTGACTCCGCCAGCTCCAACGGTAGAAGTCGATGCTGCTGTTCCAACTGGGAACAGCTTCGAACCACTCAGGAGGGTGCGCAAAAACTCTCCAACTGCTGTATTGAAAAGAGCTCCTCCACCTGTGGAGAATGTTACAAAGTCAAAGACGGAGCAGCCCCCTCAGCGGCTGTCTTCCAAAATCCACAAGGCCTGGCAGAGAGTCCAGGATTCTGTGATCGACAAAGACTATTCCTGCCAACAGAAGAAGATGAAGACTCAACAAGAAGAGGACCATCCCTTTGCCATGCCACGCAAAGTATCGTCTGTTAAGTTGCCTACTGCAACAGCCCCCTCAACTTCAATCATCCATAAAAAGAGGAGGCCGGAGAAAATCCCCGTGTCTGCGACGAATCTTAAGGGCACTGAACCTAAACGCCCCAAGTCTGGAGGCATGGTAGTGCACACCATTTACATGGCTTCCGGGAAAGAGAATAGCCGTATCTCCACGGGCCATCGACCGCTCACACGGTCTGTGACAAAGGCTCGGGAGCAACAGTACAAGCTCCAGGAGATGCTAACGAAGATGGCCGCACTCACTGGGCCAAAAGAAAGCCCAGAGATGTCGTCGGAGCAGCGACAAGAATAGGAAACTGATGTCGAATTCCTCCGAAGAATGCTCGAGAGGAAAGACAAAGAGGCCGCGGAACAAGCGGCCAACATAAAACAAATGGCGCTTTTATTCCAAGACATGGTCGGCATGATGATCCAACCGGACCCTCCAGTCGAAGAGCCTCCAGTAATAATCGAAGACGACATAGAGGAGACGTCAAACCCTCTTCCGGCCTTTTCAGCAGCAAAGGAGGAAACAATCTCGAAAGCTGCGCTCGATGATTATATAGCTCAACAGATACGAGCCCATCAAGCGAACGAAGTTGCTGGCCAAGTTGTTAGAACTGGGCGACCTTATCCCAGCTGGTACGATCAGATTAAGTACCCGCCAGGATACACAATCCCTAAATTTCATGTATATAAGGGGACAGGCAACCCCCATCAACATGTTGCCCAGTTCAGGGCTCTCTGCGGCAATACTGGAGGTGACGATAAACTACTGCTTCGCCAATTCGTCGGCAGTTTGGCGGAGACAGCGTTCAAATGGTATTCAGAGCTTCCTAACGACTCCGTCAAAACTTTTACGGAGATGGAATTGCTATTCACCCAGCGTTTCGCAAGCGCTAGCGAACGCACCCCAATCACGGCATTGATCAATGCCAGGGTGAAGCCGGGAGAAACATGAGTTCAGTATGCAATCCGGTGGCGGAACCTATGGTCGAAATGCAAACAGCGCATAGAGGAAGCTCCTGCTGTGGGCATGTTCGTAGGAACCCTCGATCCTCAGGCGACCATATCCCAATTCATGATGTTTTTCAAACCGACCACCTTCCAGGCCTTGATCGACAAGCTGGCCCAAATGGACCGGATGGGCCATAGACCGTCCTCCCCAAAGACAGACCCACGGAATGAGAAGGAGAAAGGGAAAACAACCTTCGTCGCCAATGCTCAGCAACAACCGAGTGGCCCGAGACCGGTTGTTCGCCAAGCAACAAGCGGCAATCCATCGATGAGAAGTTGAGACGTCCTTACTCGTTTCCTCGAGATAAAACAAGTAGACTGTTCGAACTGGCAGTGCGCAATGGGCTCATCACTCTACCGGAGTCAAGACACCCACTACAACCGAACGATGTCAACAATCCCAATTACAGCCCCTATCACCGAATATTGGGCCATCCGATCGAAGACTGCTACGTCTTCAAAAACTGGGTTGAAAACCAGTACCAACAGGGTAAGTTCGAGCTGTCCGAACACTGGAAGGTTGATCCGCCACAACAGCACACTCCTAAAGAAGTAGACACCCTGGGGGAATCATGCTCATTCATAGAGGAAGCTCCATGGGAAGTAGTTCTTTCGGCAAAAACGAAAAGAATGCTGAAGGATCTTCAAGCATGCCCCGCAATCAGGTGGAAAAGCCCGCTAGAGCCCGAGATCATTAAGGTAATGCTGAAACAGCGCCCGACACCGAGAGTTGGTAGCAATGGGCAAAATACCCAGGCCCAGTCGTCGAAGTCTTCGAAAAAGAAGAAGAAGACCAAAAAGCCCGCACAGTCTGACGACAAACGCACGGACCTGCAAAAGCATATTGACGCGTTGGAAGAATATAACCAGAAGGCGCGAACCCCGGTCACACTCCAAGAGTTTCTCAACCATATCCTTGAGGGCGGAGATGATGACAATGACGAGGGAGACGACTCGTCAGAAGAACCCGAGGATTACGTGGCAAGTTGTCACATGATCTCTCATTCGTCACTAGCTGATGAAGAAGCTCACTCGGCGTTAGAAGACAACATAGAGGAGCTGGGGGCAGAATCGGCGCCAAAATCCTTGGAACCGTCCGATGAACTGATTGGCATGCTTCTAAATGAAGCCCGTCGAAAGAGCAAAGTTGATTGAGAACGCAAAATGGCCATATTCGAAAAGCCAAGCGTCGATGTCAAGTGGAAGAAGTCGCGGTAGAGATGGATCTCAAAACACCCCAACGAAACCAAATCGCATCCTAAATGGGTGTATCCCACTTTATCGTTATGTATCCCGTCACGTGACAAATACACGTGCATACAGGATGAACGATGGACCGTAATGTCATAAAACTAGCTATGGACCGCAATGTCCTAAAACTAATGACAGACCGAAACGTCTTTAAACTACTGCAAACCGCAGCATCCTTGGGCTGACGCGTAAAAAAAATGGTACGTCCATAAGCAAAATGGGCATGGTTGAAAACCCGAAAGGGATTCGTGAGTAAAAACAACAGGGCTACCAGCGAGTTTGTGAAAGCCCAAAAGGGCGCAGACTCGTAAAAAAACGGTACGTCCACAAGCAAAATGGGCACGGATGAAAATCCGAAAGGGCTCCGTGAGTAAAAGCAGCAGGGCTACCGGCGAGTTTGTGTAAACCCAAAAGGGCGCAGACTCGTAAAAAAACGGTACGTCCACAAGCAAAATGGGCATGGATGAAAACCCGAAAGGGCTCCGTGAGTAAAAACAACAGGGCTACCGGCGAGTTTGTGAAAACCCGAAAGGGCGCAATCTCGTTAAAAGACACTTGCAAGGTCCTCTCAACCATGTAAGGAGAAAACTACCTGTGTGAGATCCTTATGACTCACAAAGGAGTAACACACTTAAGAATCCTCACGATTCCTAAGGAGAAAAGACACTTACGAGATCCTCACGATTTGTAAGGAGAACCCTCTTATGAGACCCTCACGGCTCATGAGATTCAAAAGCCTTAAGCTACAGGGATCTGAACCTGGTCTTAAGCCATCACCTTTCCCAGACTGCCCTACAAGCGGTTCAATACTGACCCTTGTATACAATCCACCGGCATAAATAATCATTTCCTTGCCGATTCCCACCGAAGACGAGGAATGCCCTCATTTGATAAACAAACACTTGTAGGTCCTCTTGATTTCCAAGGCGAAAACACTCTTGCAAGATCCTTATGACTTATAAGAGAACACACACTTAAGAATCCTCATGATTCTTAAGGAGAAAATGCACTTACGAGATCCTCATGACTCGTAAGGAGAAACATCTTTATGAGACCCTTACGGCTCATGAAGTCAAAAGCTTTAGTCGACAGGATCCTAACCCTGTTTGTTAAGCCGCCTTTGTTCAAATCGACAGAGGCAAATGATGATTCGCTCCTGGCAACATTTCAGTAATATGCCTAAATCGGTAACAAATTCCAAGTCCGTTCACGACAAATGATGATTCTCTCCTGACAATATTCCAGTTGCAGCGATACTGATGCTAAAATTGGCATCAGATTCCAAGTTCCATACTCGCAGTAAAAAGTCAGTGAGCTATAAATGCATATGAAATAGCCGAAATGATAGGAAAACTTGCAACAAAATCAGCAAGTAAAGGATATGCATACAAAAATAGCCGAAGTGATTGGGCAACTCACAATAAAAAAATAGCGAGTAAAAAGGAAAAATAGCCGAAATGATTGGGCACCGCGAAAAATAGCCGAAATGATTGGGCAATCGCGACTTTTGCGATACAAGAAGCTGAAATGATAGAGCATCGCGGAAAGAAATAAAAAAAATGATGAAAGAATGAAACTTTGGCCCTGCAGGTGAGATCACATCGACCCCTGTATACAATCCATGGGCACAAACAAAAGGGAACCATATTTCCCCACCAGACCCTGTCAAAGAGAAGCCAGATCTCAATGGCAACATCCATAGCCTAAGATCACCACGATGTTTCTTCTGAATCGAACGCAGACGTAACGTCAACCGCCGACCTCAGGGCCACAACCAAGCGGAGCCAGAGCAAAGACCCTAGTTCCAAATCTTGACGGCAACATCTACACCCTAGAGACCCACAACGGCGTTCCTCCTCATTCCAGCAGGATATGGACGCGACATCACCAATCGGAGCCACAGAAAAGTCCTCAGTTCCAAGACTCTACAACCTAGAGTCAACCCTGACACCGCAGAAAGCAGAGAATGTCAACCCTGATACCGCAGAAAGCGGAGAATGTTAACCCTGACACCACATAAAGTGGAGTACGTCAACCCTGACATTGAGGAAAGCGGAGCAAGTCAGCCAATGACCTCCAACCCCAAGGGAAATCAGTGTCCTTGGAAAAACCACTCGATTCAGGGAAATCAGCATCCTTGATGAGAACATCTCGATTCGCATCGACCCGCAGAGAAATCAATGTCTTTGCAGGAATCTCTCGATTCATCTCGACCTCCAGGGAAATTAGTGTCCTTGGCAAAACCTTGATTCAGGGAAATCAGCGTCCTTGACGAGAGCATCTCGATTCGCGTCGACCCGTAAGGAAATCAGCGTCTTTGCAGGAATATCTCGATTCGTCTCGACCTCCAGGGAAATCAGTGTCCTTGGCAAAACCTCTATTCAGGGAAATCAGCGTCCTTGACGAGAGCATCTCGATTCGCGTCGACCCGCAAGGAAATCAGCGTCTTTTCATGAATACCTCGATTCGTCTCGACTTCCAGGGAAATCAGTGTCCTTGGCAAAACCTCGATTCTGGGAAATCAACATCCTTGACGAGAGCATCTCGATTCACGTCGACCCGCAAGGAAATCAGTGTCTTTGCAGGAATACCTCAATCCGTCTTGACCTCCAGAGAAATCAGTGTCCTTGGAAAAACCTCGATTCAGGGAAATCAGCGTCCTTGATGAGAGCATCTCGATTCGCGTCGACCCGCAAGGAATCAGCATCTTTGCAGGAATACCTCGATTCATCTCGACCTCCAGGAAAATCAGTGTCCTTGGCAAAACATCGATTCAGGGAAATCAGCGTCCTTGACGAGAGCATCTCGATTCGCGTCAACCCATAAGGAAATCAGTGTATTTGCAGGAATACCTCGATTCGTCTCGACCTCCAGGGAAATCAGTGTCCTTGGCAAAACCTCGATTTAGGGAAATCAGCGTCCTTGACGAGAGCATCTCGATTCGCGTTGACCCGCAAGGAAATCAGTGTCTTTGCAGGAATACCTCGATTCGTCTCGACCTCCAGGGAAATCAGTGTCCTTAGCAAAACCTCGATTCAAGGAAATCAGCGTCCTTGACGAGAGCATCTCGATTCGCGTCGACCCGCAAGGAAATCAGTGTCTTTGCAGGAATCTCTCAATTCGTCTTGACCTTAAGGAAATTAGTGTCCCTGCGCATGAAAAGAAAATTCTCTTGTGAGATCCTTATGACTCTCAAGAGAAAACGCACTTAGGAATCCTCACGACTCCTAAGGGGAAAATACACCTGCGGGATCCTCTCGACCCGTAAGGAGAAAAGTCTTTATGAGACCCTCACGGCTCATAAAATTGAAAAGTCTCAGGCGGCAGTCCCTAACCCTGTCTTCTAAGCCATCACTGCCCAGCAAGGAGGTCAAGATGGACTATCCATGGGCCATACTCTCCCAAGTCGAATATTGACAAGGGGGAAACAACCACTTATGAGTCCTCTCGACTTGTAAGGAAGAAAATTCACTTGCGAGATCCTTACGACTCTCAAGAGAAAGCACACATAGGAATCCTCACGATTCCTAAGGAGAAAATGCACCTACGAGATCCTCTCGACTCATAAGGAGAAAAGTCTTTATGAGACCCTCACGGCTCATAAAGTTGAAAAGTCTTAGGCAGCAGACCTGAACCTATTTTCTAAGCCATCACTACTCTACAAAGAGTTCAAGATGAACTGTTATCTATCATCCACAAGTTACACTCGCTGAAATCATATGCCAACAACATAGCAGAGAAAAGAAAGCGATGGTCGGAGATAAAAAAAAATGTGTCCTTTATTCATAAATTCAATTGAATACGAGATACATCATATAAAATAAAAAAATGAAATGAATACATGTTATTCATAAATTACAATCGATACAAAGACGACTATTGAGAAGGAGGCGATTTTAGCAAATCAGCAAGCTGCTCGCGCACTCCTCTTATCTCCTTCTCATTATCTGCCGCCACGGCCAACTCCGCTTCGACTCGAGCTCGTTGCTGCAAGCAGGATGAAAGTTTCTCATCGATTTCCCACTAAGTAGCTTCGTGATTCTGTGTAACCCGCTCGAGAAAGTCAAGCTTCTGCATCAGCGTCAGCCCGTCCGAAATGCATCTCTATAGATTGTCAAATATGGCTTTCAGTTGCGCAGCATTCGCTTCAACCTGGGCGCGCAGCCGGGCAGATTCGCCTGAAGCCTCCTCACGCCCTTCCGCCTCAAGGTCGCCTCTTGTTCAAAATGGCAAAGAAAATGAACACTCTGCGCGACCCATGCATCCCGTTGAGAGTTCAGAGCTAATACTTCGAGGGCCGGACGCTTAAGCTCAATTTCATGCAGGCAGGCCTCGATCTTCCTGCAATAATTAACCCAAGACTCGACGACGCCTTCTGATTGATATCTGTATCATTTTTCTGTGGTCTTCTTCTGTTGCTCTCTGGGTGTATAATTAATATCTGGAATCTTTTTATCCCCTCTGAATCTCTGCCAGATTTGAATTTTTTGACTTGCTGAATTTTATCGGCAAATTTTGCGATTTCGGTTCTTTAACCTGAAGAATTTTCTGCACACAATCTCGATAAAATGTGTTGAGACATACAATATCATGCGTGTCATAATAAACACACAATTTCGTATAAAGAATGTTGATTATAACTATAACACGTGGTATTTGGTATTTTGCAGATGAATTTGTAATCCGTGTTATGTTTACAATAAACACCCTTAGATAATTAGAAAGAGTAGGGAAATTAATGTGTTAAGAATGCAATATTTTCGACTAATCAAATTCCCCCAAACTTAATTTTGGTCGTCTCGAGCAAACATCATTTATTCAAGAGAAGGAGAAAATATTTTTAAAAAAAAGGAAAACTAACTAGCACAATTTCGTAGGCAACACGACTGCACTGAGCACGTGCAATAAGCCTTTAAACCTCTAGGTGTCCCTGGTAGGAGGAGTGTTGTCTCCTGAGGATTTTCAGCGGATTGCACCCACAAAATCCTCTAATAAAAGGAAGACTGTAAAAGTTACATGTAAAGATAAGAATTGTAAAAGAAAGACTTTGAAAATTAGAGTTTCCAACTACACTAGCTTTTCGGTTGTCATGAGCCCTATCTTAATAGTCATGAAAAGATGTTAGAAATCACATCATCCCTCAATAAAACATCGCCTTTATTTTTCATCCCTACCTTTCTTCCAAACACTGATCATATACCCCTACGTGTGTGTAAAAGACATCCCTACACTCGGAGAATTCAATTCAAGCCATCATACTTTTGTCCATCTACCTCAGTACTTTTTAGTCGGTGAATATTTTAGATGGAATTGCTCACACATTTTTCATGCGACCGTTAATACTTCTTGAGGTACTAACCGACCGATTACTCATGTGCTTGCTGATTAGCCGTAAATAGTATTTTCCTCATCTTGCAACACCTGAGGCTTAGCAGTGACTCCCAAACCAGTTGGTCCAAGGCACTAGGTGATGAAGCACCCTCGCTATATTTTTTTATGCTGCCTTGGTGATTACAAATCCAGTGTTCATTTTTCTACACCATTTTATATTTTATTGCTTCTTATAATTTTCTTCATACTTTGGCTTTTAGACAAGAGCATTTCAAGGTAACCTCTACTATCACGAGTTTCAAGACGTGTGTAAGTGCGTATAGTAGAGTATCAACGTTCAAATGTTTGTCTTCCAGAATAGGAACTATTTTTCAGACTTACTTTTATTCTCAGATTAGTGACTTCTTTCATCCTACTAACCCTTAGGACAACGGCTCATAACTACTTATTACTAGTTTCGTTTAAGAAAACTACTAATTTTCATGGTTTTCTTAAATTTTTCCAATCTTATAAATGTAATTTTTCACTTTCTAATCTTTTATTATCTTATTTATGTACACATTTTTTTATATGTTTTATGCTTATGCAAAGTATGATGCAAAGTGATGCGTAAATAAGCACAAACCTCCCCCAAATTTGTTTACAACAGTTTCCTCACTGTTGCCATCTGTTAAATCTCAAAAACCTGTAGGCTTGGGAGGAAAATTTATTAGCGGGGACAAGAATAAGTGAACGTGAACATCCTCCCACAAACTTAGTTTTGGCTCACAATTTTGAGGACAACTTTTATTTTCAAAGCCAAAAATACACCCCCCAAACTTGAGTCAAACAATGTTAATCTTTTAAAATCATAAAAGGGGGGTAAAGTAATTGGTCAATGCCAAGCTTTGCAAAGACCGAAAGTCAACACCAACCATTCGAAGATTTTATTAGTGTAGTGCACCAGTTGGTGGAAGAACATGTTGTATAGAACCAGGAAAAAGTAGGGAAAAGATAAGTGGTGTAATAGAATGTGTTTGCGTCTCATTTTGGAGAGACGTCTCAATGATTGTGATGTATTACTCGCATTCTCGTGGTTGTCAAGAAGAAGGGGTGGAAGTTCAATTTCTTTGTTTTGGAGATGATTCATCTCAACACCCGTGTTTGCTAAAAATGCAAGTTCATCAGCGAACATTTCATCGATATCCCGAAGAATAATGTCATTGGAAAGAACGGGATGATACTCAGACTCCATGAAAGGTTGAGCATAATCGTTAGATGTTGACCCGGAAAACTCAAAAGAAGGGTCCGCATGTGTATAATACATCTTTGGGTCAAACAACAACGTATGAAAAGAGTCTAGATCGGTATCATGAAGCTGTTCAAGTTCGCTGCTGTCGACATCCATTAATTCGACAGAACATACATGAGCATAGGGTTCAAAAGCTTGACTTCCCAACTTGTAAATGTTAAGTTCAATTGACCTATTCCTGAAGGATAGGGTCATAGAACCGTTTCGACAATTGATTACAGCGTTGGAAGTCGCAAGAAAAGGTCGACCTAGAATCACCGAAATTTGGTTCCGTGGATTTGCTACAGGCTGTGTATCCAAAACAATAAAGTCTACAGGGAATATAAATTCCTCGACTTTTATCAACACATCCTCTAACATACCCCTTGGGCGGGTGATAGATCGATCCGCCATCTGTAAAGTGCATTGCGATGGTTTTAATTCTCCGATACCAAATTGCTCATACACAGAATATGGAAGCAGGTTAACATTGGCACCTAAATCGAGTAAAGCACGATTTATATTTTTACCCCCAATAGAAATAGAGATTGTAGGACAGTCAGGGTCCTTACTTTTCTTGGGTAATTGCTGGGTAAATGTTGTGCTTACATTACTCGTCATGAACACCTTTTTCGGTACTTGAGTTTTTCTCTTCCTAGTGCACAAGTTCTGAAGTATTTTCGTATAAGCCGGAACTTGTTGAATTGCATCTAGGAGAGGTATGTTTACGTTAACCTGCTTGAACATATCCACAATCTTCTCCATTTGTGCGTTAGGTTTATTGGCCCTCAATCTGTTTGGAAATGGAGCTCTATCAACAAATGTTGGGTCCAACATTTGTGGAGAAGTTTGTGGGGATGGGAAGGATGGAGTGGGTGGAGGGTTCGAGTCTTGGGGAAAAAGGAGAATAGGCTCGGAAGAAGAAGGTAAACTAGACGAAATAGGGCAAAAAGCAGAAGTGGAAGTGGAAGACGGGGTGTTAATGATCAATTCATCATTATCAATTTGTTCACCCACATGATTATCTAGCACTCTTCCAGATCTCAACGTGGTCATAGCACTCACATGATGTGCATAGCCAGGATTAGGTAAGGGTTGAGATGGAAGTTTCCCTTTCTCTCTAGCACTCATCGCGGCTTTCAACTGTGCAATTTGTGCTTCTATCGCTTTAATACTCTCATCGTGGGAGACGGTATTTTGAAGTAACGTTTGGATAGAAGACGTTAAAATATCATTCGTTTGCATAGAATGCTTAATGAACATGTCGAGTGCAGAGGGTTTATCGGTACTGGCAAAAGATGGATCAAAGTTGTTGGCCGGATTTTGAAAATTTTGTGGTTGAAAGGGGTGCTGACTCAATTGTGGTAGTTGCTGTTGTGGAGGGACCCTTTGAAAATTATTCTGGCTTGGAACCGTGTTTTGAGTTTGGTGTTTGATCCAAGCAAAATCAGGATGATTCCTCCAAGCTTGATTATATGTGGAAGAAGAAGGATCGTTTCTAGGTTGTTGTTGAAATGCGGCATTAGTGTGACCTTGAAACAGTACATTCAAAGGACATTCTTCCGTCAAATATGATGGGTTGGAACAGCAATCACACACAGTTTTGGGTCTTGTGTATTGGTTTAGGGAGGAAGAAGAGATTCTGTTTTTTATAGCGTCGAGTTTCCTTTGTATTGCAGTCATTTCGGCTCTTATTATGACGAAAACATCGAGCTAATGGTTACCTTCCCCAGACGATGGTGGTCTAACACTTTCCCATTGTAAAGTGTTTTGGGCAAGATCTTCTAGGTATTTCCAAGCTTCACCATTATCTTTAGACACGAATTGACATTGACACATGGTTTCAAGCATCTGTTTTGTCGTGAGATCAATACCCTCATAGATAATTCGACACAGATCCCATCTAGGGATTCCGTGATGAGGACATTGGAGAAGAAGATCCTTGAACCGTTCAAAGCATTTCTAAAATAGTTCATTGGGAAATTGGGTAAATTTGAAGATTTCGCTCCGAACATGGCTGGTCTTATGATTGGGATAAAATTTCTTCAAGAATGCTGCAACGAATTCGTCCCATGTTGAAATAGAATGTGCGGGTGTGTTATACAGCCATTTCTCGGCTAAATCGCACAAAGTGAACTGGAGAAGACGTAAACGCAGAGCATCCATAGACAGTTGTGATATGCCAATCATTGTACATACGTTTTGGAATTTGGTGATAAAAACGTATGTGTCTTCCGACTCGAGCCCGTGAAATTTGGGTAAAAGTTTGATGAAATGAGGTTTAATTTCGAAATTGTCCCCATTGGCTGGTGGTATGGAAAGACAGGTGAGAAGGGGACCACGTGTAGGGTAGCATCTCTCTTGGAGAGAAATGCGCGGAGGATTCTGTGCACCTGCGGGCGGTGGCAGAGTGGTGTTATTGAAATTTGATGGATATCCGTCCATCGCGGTCGTGGTGGGTGGTGGGAAAGAAGACGAAGAATTACCGACTCTGGGGTCGATAAAAGAAACGCGGACAAGACGGGCAATTGAATCCTATGTCCAGCCTAACATGTGCTAAACAGTTGTAGCACAAGTAGCAGGGTTGGTGATAATTAGAGAAAAGTTGGTTTGGTGTTTGTTTTGTTTTGAAAAAAAAGACGGATTTTGAAAAATCAAATCACAAAAATGCACAAGCAACCCTAGATCTAATGTTCACCTAGGTCAAGTCACTAGATCGCTCCTGAACTTCCAGAAGACAAATCGCAGGATAAATCCTCTACTGCCTCTTTATCCCTTCTGTGGCCAGGTAAGTGCCAGATATGTGAGAGGTTCTCCACTACGTAAGTAGCGGGCCTAATTAAGTAACCACTTGCCATATACACACTTGCCTTAGACACCACAAAAGAAACGCGGATAAGCAATAGATTACCCACGACTTTCTTCTGTCCTAATTGAGCGCAACGGTCCTTAGAGTCTTGTCTAGATATTTTTTAGATAATGAGGGTGTTGCGGATGCTAGTTTTATGATTTTTGGGGCTTAGGAAGTGTAATGAAATCCCAACCTAATCTAAATTTGGTCTTTGCCCCTTAATTTCCGTATTAAAATATGCAAACAACCAATTTCAAGAAACACAATAAAAAATTTCCTTTTAGCTCGCTGCGAATTTTTGCAAAGAATCGTGCAGAAAATTGTTATTGGACAAGATCAGAGAGAAGATGAGAGAACAGAGAATATACCACAGAAGTTTGGAACACTGAAACGACTAAACGGCTGCGGAACCGCCGTAAAAACCTGCCATTAGCCACGGATCCGCGGTGGAATGGAGGAATTAGGGTTTCAAAAATTTTCTGTTGCTTCATGTACTCCTCTGGAATTTGTAGATCTTCTCTGAATCTTGATCTCATTGCTACAATGATTCCAGATTCCCTCGCAAAAATTCAAACACTAAACGTTAGGCACATGATGCGATTCTTCGATTAAAATTTGATGGAATAATAATTTTTCAACTCAAATTGCAAGAATGAACAAATTACGCACGCATCCCCGGCAACGACGCCATTTGATTGATCTCTGTATCATTTTTCTGTGGTCTTCTTCTGTTGGTCTCTGGGTGTATAATTAATATCTGGAATCTTTTTATCCCCTCTGAATCACTGCCAGATTTGAATTTTTTGACTTGCTGTCTTTTATCGGCAAATTTTGCGATTCCGGTTCTTTGACCTGAAGAATTTTATGCACACAATCTCGATAAAATGTGTTGAGACATACAATATCATGCGTGTCGTAATAAACACACAATTTCCTATAAAGAATGTTGATTATAACTATAACACGTGGTATTTGGTATTTTGCAGATAAATTTGTAACCCGTGTTATATTTACAATAAACACCCTTACATGATTAGAAAGAGTAGGGAAATTGATGTGTTAAGAATGCAATATTTTCGACTGATCACCTTCGCTATGAAAGTTTACGAGCGTCGCCAGCATGGGATTAACCTCCGCTGCAAAATCTGCAGCAGATGCAAGGGCCTCAGCATCAAGATCCTTGACGAACTCGCGCAACATTCGCAGGCTCGTCTCAGCGCCCCTAAAAGATGGGCGCCTAGCAAAAGGCCATGCCGGCATTAGGAGACGAGACTCAAAGGGAGCCAGAGTTGACGCGATTGCTGCAAAATAAACTATGGTTAAATATCGACTCGAAAGATAAAAATGCACGAGCGATGGAGTCTACTATACCGGCTGCGGCAGGTGGCAAAGTTGGGAGTACCGGAGGCGCGGTTATTCTCTCGTCCCCTCCTCCAATTCGTAACGTTGTAATCAATTCAAAGAAGAATCAGCAACATGTCTATTCATAAAAGAAAGAAGGGGACACTAGCTGAAGGATATACTTACCGACACCAGCAGGTGAAGCAATCTCCGACTGGAAGGAGAAATGCAGGTTCAGCACCTGTTATAGGTGGTCAAAAAGGACTCCTGCAAGATTGTAACAACACAATGTCAGTACAAAAAGTGTATTACCCCCAATGAAACCGATAAGTCGCAGACATATACCTTCCAGCACTCCAGACAACACGGGAGAAGGCGATGGAACAACAGCCGTCGTGGTGGCGACCAGAGGCGCTTCAAATAGCGCAATCTCCGCATTTATTGCACCTACACTCAAAACGAACGAATTGTCATCAGATGGGGATAAACGGGATCGAAAGATAAAAAGAAAACAGTGGCCCTAGATCTACATGATAGGTCGCCAACTGAAACCGCGGCGAGAGCATCACTAGGCACAGCGGCTCCTTCGCTCTCCACCATCGGAATAGTTTCTGCGCCCGTGGCCTCGTCTCCCGATTTGACAAGGACCGTCGTGACACACGCAATGCCCGCCGATAATAAGGAACCACAGGGAGAAAGAGCGGCGGTTGGGGCAGTCCCAGACTCCCGAGAGAGAGTAGCCGCTTCGGGCTCTGTGGTCTCCATCTTCTCACCTGCCGCCTCACCGCCGATACTTGGCCCTGCAAGACATGGTATATCAGAATTTACGGATCGAATAAAAATGAAAAGACCGGGCTTTACATTACCTTGCGAAAGATTCTGGGTTGCCTCCCGAGCCGTGCGCACGACCTGTCTATGAGCGGTAGACAGAGCAGCTGGAGCATCCTCATGAGGAATAGAGACAGATGGGGTAGCGCTTGAACCTGCACCCACAGCCAAGCTGGCATCGCGTTCCCTCACCGCACACTTTCTGCTCTTCTTGTCGGCCCTAGCAGTGAGAATTGATCTTCTCAAGTCCTCCGTCAAAGGTATGCCGTCGTCTGAACCGAGCTCTGCCTCTGGCGCTGCTACGACGTCCATCATCGGCTGCTTTAGCGAGACCCCTTGCGGTGGCTTGAGGGTAGCCGTAGCTGCTGTAGCCGGCTCTAACGGTACCGCTGCATCACCACTTACGATAGGCATTACACTTGGGATATCCCAAGTTGAAGTAGTCCCTGAAACAGAAAGGGAGAATGAATCAGAGCGTGAGTAAAGAAAGAAATAGAGACATAGTGAGCAGAATTTTACCAAGGCCCAAAGAAGCCCGGAGCCTTTCTTCCTCTTCAAAATTTTTAGGGAAGCCGCAAGAGCCTCTTCGGCGGAGATACCTGTTGAATAAGAAAGCGTCGGTAAAGGCATAATAATGAAGAAAGGATAAAATATATATATAACTAAGGCATACCTGACTTCGCAATAGTGATCAGGGCTGCTTCATCGCGAGCCAGTCGTTCGGAAGCCGCAAAGGCAGCTTGAAGATCGGTATCATCCACAGGCGCAATAAATATACCCTCATTGGTCCCATATTTGCTCAAACCCTCACTGTAAGGAGCATGAGGCTCCTGACCGAATGCTACATCGGCAGCAAACAGCGACTTCCTTTTCTTCTGTGAGCCGACGCCGGCAGCCGGCAACAGAAGCTTGCGCTTGGCGGGTAATTTTGGACGACGAGTCCCAATCTCCGTGCCTACGCCAGAATCAGGAAACGCTGCAGCCACCGCTTTTACAGGCACGCGAGATAGAGGCTTCTCAGGCATAGCACGCGGGACCACAACCGCAGCAGCTTCTCTCAAGTGGGGACGAACGATGGTCCGTCTCTTTAAAGGAATGATCGGATTACCAGCAGGGGCTGCACCTTTACGATCGAGCAGCAGCTTCTTTTCCTCCCTAAGGACAGCGCCCATCGCATGCCGGTACCGCGCCACATATACGTTCAAGGCTTTTGGAATGCAGCTTGGCTCACTGATAAAGAAATTAGACCCAGTGTTGAGCCGCATGAAATGGTGTAGCGCGTGGCGGATACCCTCTTCCGTGGCGACCGGCTCAGCTAGGAAGGCTTCAAGCGGGACAGCCTGATTGTAAGTTGATTGTTGAGCGAAGCGGTGTGGGTTGTATCTCATGAACAACGCTGAATCATTCTGCTTAAACACTAAAAATCCTGGCCTTATCGAATATAAGTGAAGAATCTCCCGAGCTTTCAAGGTAGAAACCCCATCTTTGAAGGTGTCCCGCAGTGGCTGCACCGTCTTAGCAAATTCCTTGCCGATAGTCATAACCTTGTCGACAAAGGTCATACCATCTCTGACCGTACGCAGGCGAAGAATCAAACCTCGAGCCTCTCGCTGAGTGGGTTCCAAGACGGAAGCGTCAACCAGCCGCAAAACCCGAGGAAAGTTATAAATTTCGTAGAAACGGGGCCGCTTGTGAGCTCCGAAAGCGCCAAGCGCATGCAGCTCGAGCCACGAAGTGAAGTAATGCATTGGGAGGTTTACAGGCTGCACCCCTGGCTGAGTGGTGTCTGCTGCCAAGCTAAGGCCATGATATAAATAAGCCAACCCGGCAATCCCAACAGCAACCTACATCCCTTCAACCATTCGGTCAGCCGGGTAGAAAACGGACGGCCTCATGTAGCGACGGTGCATGGGGAGCGCGAACCAACTTAACCATAAGCCAAGGAATCCTAAAAAGAACGTCTCTTCGTCGATGTCTGGGGCGGCGAGTTCCGTAAAAAGGACAACCGCGGCGTTCGGGAGGAAAAAATTCTTTTGATCCGCTTCCGCTGTTGGCCGACTATCCAAGCCAAAACCGAAAGGATCGTCGAGCTTGGAAAACTTCGCACCTTGTTTTAACAAGACTTCCGGGCGAAGAAAACGGGCGATGAAATCCATAAAGCTGACCCCGTGGCTTCCGGATTCGAGAAATAGGCTCTCGTAAATATTTAGCACCTTGATCAAGCTTGGAAATCGGTGCTGATTAGCATTCTCTGGGGTCAGACCCATCATTACTGAACGAGTGGCAAAAATATACTCGTTAGGGGGTAATATCTCCTCATAATTCTCCCCTCTGACAGGCAAGCCGGAGATCTCCGCGAACTCCTCTAAAGAGATTGAAACTTCCCGATCCAGTAGAAGGAAGGTGTGAGTTGGAACGTTCCATTGTTCCAAAAAGGCTTTGACCCACCATATAGGATGCCTAGAATACTAGAAGAGAGAAGCATAAATAGCAGGGTATAGCCCAAGCTTCAGCAGCTATGATTTCTTGGCCGACAAGATGTACCGGGCCTACTGCAAATATCCGGATGAGTGGCGGGGAGTCAAACCTATCATGTACGGCTGCCCCCACGGGCGCGACTCACCTTGACATATTCGCCGCCCCCAAGATATCCAAAGCCATCGGCGGTTGTACGGGTATCGCGGCCATGGAAGGCTGAAGGCAACCCTCTGAGGTCCAATTGACCACCTCCACGGCAGAGTTCACCGGGGGTGCATCAGCATAATAGATCGCCGAAATGGGCTCCGAAGGTGCTGCACAAGAAAAGCTGGGTCGGCCCCTGATGATTTAGTTGTACCACATTCCCCATAAATGAAGGTTCTTTTGCTCCGGGTCATGATCTTTGATCAACATGAAGACTTCCCTATCCACAGATGCTTTAGGGAACCCGCTTTCCGAACGAACAAACGGGAAGGAAATGTCTAAAGACATAGTATCTGCGCGAAAAATAACAAAAGTTAGCCGTCAATGCTACAGTTTAAGTTCTGACACTTGGTACTTTAAATTCGTACCACACTGTAATGCGGTGGAAAGGGACCAAAGGGAACCCACACAATCTAGATGATGGCTCATCATTAATAATACAGCCTCGTCATTTGATGAGACAGTCATTAAATGAGGAAATTTTAAAAGGGTTCTCATTTAATGAAGGACCCTCGGGCAAAGGAGTAAATCTCCCTTGAGAGCGGCGCTCTACAACAGATATGACATTTATCATAATTAATGATGAAGGGAATAAAATTCTCCCGAAAAATTCTAAAGAGCAATGCTCTGCAAAGAAGATGGAATAATCCATCGAAAACCCTAAAAGCAAAAAACTTTTATTAAGTTAAAAAACTTCAAGATCTTCAAGCTCTGTGAACAAAACTCTAAGAGTTCTTCATGAACAATGTTCCAGTTCATGGGTTAAAATCACTCTAAAAAAAGATTATATCTTGAAGATCTCTGATCTAAAAGATGAACATGGCTCTGGATAAAAACACTAAAGCTTTTAGACCTGTGATCTAAAGATGAGCATGGCCCTGTTAATGGGTAAAACCCTAAAAATATATATATATTTTTAGATCTATGATCTGATGAGAGCAAAGCTCTGTTAAAAGGTTCAATTCTTACCAAAATTGGGCAGAGTTTTGACTCTTAATAAGTTTCTTAAGACAAAGAGCTTGGCTCCGAAGGAGAATTAATTCTCAAGAAAAACAAGAAGATGAACAGAAGTCTTCTCAAGGGCCAGAGGTCCTATTTATAAACGCTAGAAGTCGATCCGACTTCCAAGACAATCCAACGGTGGAACAACTACTACCGCTGCGCTCGCGTGAGCCACGTGAGTGCAACGGTGAGGGGGCATTTGTTTCCCCCAAGCAGAGCAAAGCTCTGCTCAAATTTTGAAATTAGAAATGAAGCGGCGCTTTACAAAAGCGCTAACGCCAAGAGCGCCAGCGCTAAGAGTCAAAAACTCTGAGGCAGCGCTCACGTGCAAAGCACGAGAGCCTAGCGCCAAGTGCGCCAGCGTTAAGAGTCAAAGACTCTGAAGCAGCGCTCACATGCAAAGCACGAGAGCGCTCGCGCCAAGTGCGCCAGCGCCAAGAGTCAAAGACTCTGAAGCAGCGCTCACGTGCAAAGCACGAGAGCGCTCGCGCCAAGATCGCCAGCGCTAAGAGTCAATGACTCTGAGGCAGCGCTCACGTGCAAAGCACGAGAACGCCAGCGCTAGAACTCAATGTTCTCCACCGTTGGATCAAAGATCCAACGAAGATGATAAATCATCAGATTAGCAGAATAAAATTCTGTTAAGGAAATACTTCTCAAATCTTTCCAAACAGGAAAGATTGTGCTCTGTAAATCAGAGCACCATTGGATCAATGATCAATGATCCAATGGTGATTAAAAATCACCAAGATACAGAATAAGCTATGTATGGGAAAATATTTTCCCAATCTTGTAAAAAACAAGAAGATTGCCTTCTGTAAAACAAGAAGATTGCCTTCTGTAAAACAGAAGCCCTTGGATCAAAGATCCAACGATGGGAAACACCCCCAAATCAATCAGAGAAAAGATTTCCTTAACTGATTCAACAAATCAACCTCCACTATATAAAGGCCCGAAGACTTCAAGTCTTGCAGAGAGGAACCCCCCCCCCCCCCCCCCGCCCACACACACACACACAAACTCTGAAATTTCAAAGAGAAGAGCAAGCTCGGAAGAAGAATTTCTTCAAGGTAAATAAAAACAGAGAGATAAAATCATCTCATAAAAAGAAGAAGAACCCAGTTCATTTCCTAAGATCATAGATCTATAAGACAGAGATCTTTCATATAAGAGATCATAACATCTCATCATAAAAAGTGAGGGGGAAGAACTTAATTTTCTTTAGATCATAGATCTGTAAAATAAAGACGAAGTCTTTCACAAGAACAGAAGAGATTGTAAAATATTTTATTAAAATAAGAACTTAATTCTTAGATCTATAAGACAAAGTCTCCTATGAACGAGAATTTAATTATCAGAGCGCGGAACTGATCAAAGTTGCTTAAAAAGAGCCTTAGCGCTCCAAATTAAAATAAGCGCCTCGGCGCTCCAAGACTGGCGCACAGCGGCGCAGCGTTCCAAGCGCTATTTTAAAAGAAGCGCCCGGCGCTTCAAGGTTGGCGCTCAGCGCCATACGCACCATGTGCTCATCACGTGTGCGCTCTTTCACAAGGAGCGTTCTGTACTCATTTACTGGAGCTCAGCGCCAAGCGCACCACGTGCTCATCACGTGTGCGCTCTTTCATAAGGAGCGCTCCGCACTCATTGACTGGCGCTCAGAGCCAAGCGCGCCACATGCTCCTCACGTGTGCGCTATTTCATAAGAAGCGCCTTAGCACTCTAAGTCTGGCGCTCAGCGCCAAGCGCACCACGTGCTCCTCACGTGTGCGCTATCCCACAGGAAGCGCACCACGTGCTCCTCACATGTGCGCTGAGGTAACATAAACTGTTCTCTAAATAAAGCCCCAGAGCTATAATGTGTTCAACACTCAAAAAAAGACAAAAAGATTTTCAGAACCCAAAACCAATGCTCAGCATTGTTAAATGAGAAAGGACTGAGCCTAATTAAATGTCCAACATTTTAACTGAGTAGGCCGAGCCCAACTTGGCTACATATCCCTAATTGAGCTCATATGCTCATAAATCTTTGATCTTAGTCCCAAACTTGACTACAGATCTCCCAACCAACATTGGTTCAAGGGTATATCTATTCATACCTCTGATATACATCGTTGTAATTCCTCAACGTCTTCAGAGAGATGGAGAGTCCCAATAACCAATAACTTTGGTGCATCCCCAAAAGGTTGAACCAAAACCATACAGACTATAACGTCTTTAAACTGGACTATGATGTCCTTAAACTTTATGGACTGTGGGGTCCTTAAACTCATAGACTATGATGTCTTTAAACTTTACAGACTATGATTTAAACTGTCACGGACTATGATGTCCTTAAACTTTATGGACTGTGAGGCCCTTAAACTCATAGACTATGATGTCTTTAAACTGGACTATAATGTCCTTAAACTTTACGGACTATGATGTCCTTAAACTTTTGGACCACAATATCCCTAAACTAAAACAATAGAGCCCAAATACTCTTTTGTTGGATCTAAATGATCCTGTTAAGTAGATCTTAGTCTAAAATTAGACTAACGTATCCTTAACAAACG
This sequence comes from Agapanthus africanus, assembly GCA_030015575.1. Taxonomy (NCBI): domain Eukaryota; kingdom Viridiplantae; phylum Streptophyta; class Magnoliopsida; order Asparagales; family Amaryllidaceae; genus Agapanthus; species Agapanthus africanus. The sequence goes on from JASDDO010000031.1 coordinate 108,563,705, forward strand.
TTTAAGTTGATCTTGATCTCAATGAGATTAACGATCCTTAAACCCAAACCAAACCCAAATCTAAGAAAATACGTATTTGGACTAATCCACGCCCTACGGGAGACAACATAAATTAGTCTCCGTATACAATCCACGGGCAACCAAAAAAAAAACACAATACGAAGTGACCATCTAAAGAAGGAGAAAGTTGTTGCTGTGATGCGGTAGCGTAATTAACTGCAGCGGCTTGCGCCTGCATGGAAGAGCATCCCCATAATCAAAAACCCCTCACAATGAGGGGGAATCTGACGAAATCTACTACATCGGCCGCATCCGTCTAAACCTTCGATACATGGTGCCATAAATCAACTTGGCATCTTCGGGGAGGTGGACGGATAAAACCAAATAGCATCTGCCCCCAAATTCAGGCAAGACGTTTGTCTTCCCGACTTTTGGTAGAGAACAATTATCATTCGGAATATCGATGAAAGTTTCGAATACATTTTCGCTGAAGAACTCGCATTCCTTAAAGACATGGATGTTGTGATGAATCAACCTCCACCCGGAAAAGTTGAACCACCACCCCTTCTTCTTATCCCATATGAGAATGCGACTATTCCACACATTCTGAATCATTCACAGTCTCGTTTTCATTCATACTCACTTTTTCTTCTCTACCAACCGAGACGTAAATCCTTTCGATTACACCTCTTCTCTTCTCCCCACTTCTTCATGTCTATCCATAACATGATCTTCTACCAGCCATGGTGTTACCTGAATAAATATTTGAATGGTTGGTATTAACTTTTGGTCTTTGTAAAGCTTTATGTAGACCAATAATATTTATTTCCCCCTCTTATGTTAAATTTCAATGCTTAAATAACGAAAACACTGTTTTACTCAAGTTCGGAGAGGGAGAAGAAAAATATTTTGAAAATGGCTCTTGAAAGAAAAGAAATTTTTACACAATTATGAGCCAAAAACATGTTCGGGGTAGGATTTCACAGTCATTCACTCTTAACCCCTTCTTTTTACTATCTTATTGAACTATTCCTCCTACTCTTCAGGTTTTGAGTTTACATGACAGTATCAGTGAGGACACTGCTGCAAACAAGTTTGGGGGGATGGTTTATATGGATGATTTGTATATATCTATGCATCATATGTAAATATTGCATTGCATAAAAAAAATTTAAAAAGGTTAGAAGTGAAAAGTACATATGAAAGAGGGGAAGAGATTTAAGAAAAGGAAGAAAATTAGATGTTTTAAAACAAAGCTAGTAATATGTAGTCATGAGCTGTTGTCCCAAGGGTCACTAATATGAAACGAATCACTAATATGATAATAGAAATAAGTCTGAAAAATAGTCTCTATTCTTGAATCTAAACTTCTGAACGTTGATACCCTACTATATGCACTTGCACACATTTTGAAATTTGGGATAATAGAGGATACCATGAAATGCTCTTGTCTAAAAGCCTTAGTATGAAGAGAAAAAAATATAAATCAAAAAAATATAAACGACACATAAAATATAAATGGTGAAGAAAAATGAACACTGGTTTTTTAATTACTTAAGGCAGCATAAGAAAAAATATAGCGAGGGTACCTTATCACCTAATGTTTTAGACCAACTGGTTTAGGAATCACTGCTAAGCCTTAGATGTTACAAGACTAAGATATTGCTAATTATGCCTTAATGAGTGAGAACATTTGGTAATTGGTTGGTTAGTACCTCAAGAAGTATTAACGGACGCATGAAGAATGTGTGAGCAAATCCATCTAAAATATTCACCGACTAAAAAGTACTGAGGAAGATGGACAAGGGTATGATAGCTTGAATTGAATTCTCTAAGGTAGTGATGTCGTTTACACACACGTAAGGCTATATAATTGATGTTTGGAATAAAAATAGGGAGGAAGACTAAATACGATGATTTATTGAGAGGTTGTGTGATTTCTGACATTTTTTTCAAGACCATTAAGATAGGGCTCATGACAACTAAAAAGCTGGTGTAGTTTGAAACTCTTCTTTTCAAGTTTTTCTTTTATATGTTTCTTATCTTTACATGTAACTTTCATCTTCTTTCTTTTATTATGAGATTTTGTAGGTGTAATCCGCTTAAAACCCAAAGGAGACAACACTCCTCCTACTAAAGACACCTAGAGGTTTAAAGGCTTGTTGCACATGCTAAGTGCAATCGTGTTGCCTACGAAAGCGTGCTAGGTTTTTCTTTTCTCTTTAATAAATAGTTTTCTTAGGACGATCAAAGATAAGTTTGGGGGTATTTGATTAGTCAAAAATAGTGCACATTATATGAACATTTTCCCTACTATTATTAACTGCTAAAATGTGTTAATTGTAAATATAGAACATATGTGGGGGTTTTTTATAAAAGTTTATTATCATATGTTTCTTCATTTATAATTAATATAATTATGGAAAATATATGCGTATAATATTTAAATGAAATATTAGTAATTAAAATATGCATATCATATCAAATATTCCTAATCAATATTCTTAAGATATTATATCATATAAATGGTTGGAATAATATCTCAAAAATAACAAATGTTACTAACAATTTGATTTGAGATATTGTGCAGGTATTAGCTCAGATCTGAAATCCAAGTAAGAGATCCAAGTCAAATCGGGATATCGAAACCGAATCTGCCAAATTTTAGAAGCAAATCGAGGAATCTAGCAACGGAAGAGACTCAGAGCAATATTTTCAGAATCTATATATTAAGAGAATCTCCAAATATCGACACAAAAATCCAGAAAAATCTCAAGACGCAATCCCACTAGGAGGCGGCTGATCCGCGGTCATACATAGCATTAGGCGGTGGAACTGCGGTTCTTTGGTGGCCGTTGGATGTGAGATTTTAGGAGCATGGTCTTAACTACATCTACTCACATATGGCATCTAGGGTTTCTGGTTTCAGAGACAATATAAAGGACCAAGAGCAGTGCATTCAAAGATTATTCCACATCTAATTATCTATTCATCGCAAAATTCTAGAGAAATATCTAGCGAGCAACTAGGGTTTTTGTAATCTACTTTTTAAGAAGAAAATTGTGATGCAATAGTTAATAAATAAAGGTATTTTTGTTTTAATTCTTTTTGCATTTATTTTTTCGCATTTACTTTATGCATTACTTTTCCTCATTAATTTTACATATTACTTTTCTGCATTTTAATTATGGTTTCATTCTTCTTCAACTTTTCTTCTAAATCGCTACTAACCATGAGGGAGTAATTTCTTGCTTGTTAAGGTTTGTAGGATATAGTAAAATAATGGATGAAATATTTTTTAACTTCTTTTGACATTTTGATGTTTATAAATTTTAGCAAAATAAATGTTAACCTTTTTATCGGACACGATATCAATTTATTGATAGTCACGATTTAAGATTAGTTAAACACTTGTTTTGTTAAGGGCTTGAGATTAATAGAGATCAATGGAAGGACAAGGGTTACTAGTGGGAAACCCTAATTCCCTCCAAAAACCCTAATTCGCATTCATCGCTATCTCTCTACTTTTAAACTATTAAAAGATAAAAAGAGTCATTCCTAAAACATTCATCCATTAACTACTAAGTCCTATAAACCCTAAAAGCTCTTCTATTATAAATTTTATATCCATAGTAAAATAAAATGACAACAAACCATTCTTTCTTTTATCAACTCATATAAAGTAAGAAAAGAAGTTCATGTTTCCCTGCAGATGACCCGTACTCATCGCGGCTAGCTATTAGCGACACCGTTTTGATTGCGGTTATTTACAAAACACTTTTTCACGATCAATCAGATGCGTTTGCCCTTCTCGCCTGAACGCCGTGCTCCATTGTTTCTGTCTCGCTTCGGGCCAGCTAGCACCGAATTCGTGGAGAATCCTCCTTGGGTTTCTGGTCCGGTTGAAGATTGATCAGATCCCTTTCGACCAGAGCCTTCTCCTCTCCTTTCTTTGTTATAAAAATCACTCCGATACCAGCAAGGATGAACCGAGCTGGGTGTACCTTTCTTTTAAAAAATATAAAGGTAAGGCGGTCGGGTCTGAGATACCGGTCGTCCCTTTTCCATCTACGAATGGAAGGAGAAGTTTGTCTTCATCGGGCCTCCAGAGGGTGAGAATTGGCCCATGCCCATCAAGTGGCATAGTGCTGATTGCCCTAGGATTAGACAGTCGAATGTCCCAGAGGAGAGGGTGGTGTCACAGTGGGAACCGATTCAGCGGGCCGATGTCCTGCTTTCCGAGCAGGCTTTAAGATGGGCGGGACTTATTCCCCTGCGCTTTGTGGGTAAGTTAGGACTTTGTCGATCTATTTAGACTTGGCATGATTTTTTTATAATTTTTCTATTTTTGGTCGCTGATCTTTTTCTTATGTGTATCTCGCAGAGTCGATAGATCGATCGAAGATCATGGCTGCCATGGCCGCCAAGGCTCAGGGGAGGAAGGGTAGTGGCGTAAGCTCATCCCAACCCGCAACGAGCACGACCCTTCGGCAAGCCACTTCGGCCAGGGCTTCTGCAGCCACTCACGTTCCGGAGGAACGCCGCGGAGGAAAGCAGAAGCATGCGCGGGATCCGACGTCCCGGGCTAGGACGGAAGTGCCGCCCTCTGCTGAATCTCCACCTAAGAGGCAAAAGAGAGTGGTTTCCCAGCCACCCCCGGATGGGATACAGATGCATGAAGATGACTTCTGCATCGAGGTGCCTTCGGGGCTCTCTATGGCCGACAGTTTACTGGCAGACATGGAGAAGGTGGCGGGAGCCAAGATTCCCCGAGGCACCATGAAGGCTCAAGTGGCGGCGATAGCTCAGGAGGCCGTTCAGGTCGGTATATTTTCCAAAAATTTCTCGGTAAATTTTCCAAATATTTCTCTTAGTGTTTTTCCCTCTGTTTTAGCTCCTAACACAGTTTTTGTTTTCCGCAGGTCAAGCATTGTGCCCTTCTCGCCGCCATAGAGGCCGAGGAGGTGGCCCCGGCGATGAAGAAGGCCGGTGAATCTTCCTCGCGAGAAGAAGATCTCCTCGCTCAACTGCAACAGGTGGAGGAAAAAGCGGCCCTCCTCAACTCAAGGTTGGTCATGGAGGGCCTGACGGTTGCAAAACTGAAGGAGTCCCATCGACTCATAACCGACTCTAACCGGGTTATTCAGACCCAGATGGAGGAGCTCAATGGGCTCTTTAACGCCATGAAGAGGCAGAGGGAATCATTCAAGAGGGATGCCCGGGCGTCCTACGAGGCGGCGAACCTTGCCAAGGGCAGAGCGAAAAAGGTCGTGGAGGAGTACAAGGCTTCCGATCAGTTCTACATTGACCTTGCCGACTCTACGGCCGTCATGTGGCACAATGCCCTTGACGCCATCAAGGAAGCCCTGCCCGCGTTCGATGACCAGGAGCTTCATGCAAGGTATCCCCTTGCCGAGGAAGTGCCCCAGGGAGGCAACATTGAGCCAGCTGGGGAAAGCGAGGTGGCGGGTGGAAGCGCCAAGCCATAGGTCGCCATCGTAGCTTCTGACGGAAGCGCTGGGCAGGGAGAAGTGGCGGCCGAGAAGGCAGCTTGAGCTACCCCCGCTTTTGTTATTAAATTTTTGTAAGCATCTGGGCATCTTGTATGGCTGGGGAGCCCATAATACCTTGTACACAGTGTTGAATATAAATAAAGTATTTTTAGCCTGCCTATGCAATATTTTTATTTTTTGCAAGTGTGGATAGGCCGGTGTCTCATGGATGCCAAGTATACATAGAGTCGAGTGTCGAGCGAGCGTGACTTTCGAATGAGCGAACGTCAAGTATAGGTGGGTTGGCGCCATTCCTCGTCCCAGAGTCAAGGTGACGATCGAGCGCGACGTACGAACAAGAGAACGCCAAGTATAGGTAGATTGACGCCCTTCCTCACCCCAGGAGTCGAGGTGACGATCGAGCGCGATGTACGAACGAGCGGACGCCAAGTATAGGTAGGTCGGCGCCCTTCCTTACCTTAGAGTCGAGGTAACGATCGAGTGCGACATACGAACGAGCGAACGCCAAGTATAGGTAGGTCGGCACCTCTGGATTCAGCTTTGGATGATCCGAGCAGGAAACTACTCAGTCGCCTCTTGATGAGGGCTTTTGATCCACAGAGTGGTTGGGCAGGAAGCTTCCCTCAACGGATGAGCCGAGCAGGAAACTACTCGGCTGCCTCGTGACGAGAGCTTTGGATCCGCAGAGTGGCCGGGCAGGAATCCGCCCTCAGTGGATGAGCCGAGCAGGAAACTACTCGGTCTCCTCATGACGAGGGCTTTGGATCAACAGAGTGGCCGAGCAGGAAGCTGCCCTCAGCGGATGAGCCGGGCAGAAAACTACTCGGCCTCTTAGTGAAGAGGGCTTTCGTATCTTTGCCTCCTTGATTCTTGGGATTTCCTGGGGATGTCGTTCAACCTTCCTTAACCTGCATGGGGGAGCGGGCCAGTAATCGGACGCCACGTCGCCGTGCCTTATCAGGAAGATGCGATATTCCATGATTCACGTTGTGACGTGAGAAGATCTCAACCATTGGAAGACTTTTGTTGAGGCTATAAATATCGAAGGTATGGCCTTCTCTTCAAACACCTACGTTGATTTCCTCCTAACCGTTTCGTTTCTTCCTAACGACGGGCCGCACATACACCATCATGGAGATCGTATCTCGGGACGACATATATTTCTATGGTCTCGATCGTTCCGAGGCGACGAATGAGGCTGTGATAGTTCGTCTAGAGGGCCATTGTGGGCTTCTGCTTCCCCGTCGATCTCCTCTTCTGCAGGTGCTAATCTATGCGATATGGAGTTCTTCCCCGGGTCTTTATAATGCTCTGTCCCCACAAGCAATGGATGAGGCGTTTGACAAGATGCATACGGCCCACGAGCTGGGTCTGATCTCGAAGAGCAGGCGGGATTGCTCGGTGGATATTCTTCTCGAATGTTTCCAGTAGAAGTTGGCGTGGCGTCATTTTCGGCGGCGGGGGACCCCGGCGAATCCGTAGCTTCCAGGGTCTATGGATACCGACAGAGGGAGCGGGCGGAGGTTGCCTGGGCTCGTCTAGAGGAACTCTCTTCCGAGTATCATCGTCAATGTTTTCTTAACCCACTTCCCCTTTTGTTATAATAGTTTAGGGGTTATGAGTTTTTTCCTTTTCTTTGTAAGGCTGAACAGCCAAGAATACCACCGAATAAATTCTCAATAAATTTTCTTTGGCCAAAAGACCTCACTTTGCTCGTGATTACGGAATATTATCTCTCTCCCACTTTTCTTTTTTTTGCGTTGGCCGACCTTTGCTTTCTCCCCACCCCTTATCTTGAAGCCGAGGAAAGAAAGGAAGAGTTAGAGCCCTAGGTCAGTGCAAGAGTCTACTTGCGTGAAAGCTCAGCTTGGAAATTTTAGTCGAAACGAAAGGGAATTGAATTATTCGAAAAGGGGTACAAGTTTATCTATACAATTTAAGTTTTTCGGCGTTATATGGCCGAGGAAAATCGCACCCTCCGAAGTCTTGGAGATGGTAGGCTCCACCGGGTAATGCCTCTGTCACAAGGAATGGACCGTCCCACTTCGGGGAGAACTTATGTAGTTTCTCTTGGTCAACGAATTCATTTCGTCGTAAGACCAAATCACCTGTCTTGAAGGCTCGACGTTTAACTCAGGCGTTGTAGTAGCGGGCGGTCTGCTATTGATAGACGGCCATCCTGATTTGTGCCCGATCTCTTTTTTCCAACAAGATGTCCAGGTTACTTTGTAGCGCCAAGGTGTTAGCCACGTCGTCGAAGTGCTCGACCTGATAACTGGGCAATCCAATTTCTGCGGGGACCATTGCCTCGGTACCGTAGTAGAAGCTAAATGGGGTTTCTTCTGTAGGTGTTTTTCTTGACGTCCGTAGCGCCTACAATACCCGAGGTAGTTTCTCAACCCAGCTGCCTTATCATCCTTCCAGGCAGGATCTAAGCCCACGGATAACACCTCGGTTCGCTATTTCGGCTTACCCGTTGCATTGGGGATGCGCGACCGTAGAGAAATTCATCAATATGTGATAGTCGTTGCAGAATTCATTAACTTTGTCATTTCGAAGTTGGTTCCATAGTCAGTGACGATGCACCTCGGGATTCCGAATCGGGAGATTATATTATTCTGCAGGAATTTTATCATAGAGGTAGCGTCAGGTTTTCTGATCGGCACAGTTTCTATCCATTTTGTAAAGTAGTCTACAACAATAAGGATGTATTTGTGTCAACTCGTGCCGGTGGGGAGCTGGCCCACCATATCCATCCCCCACTGTGCAAATGGCCAAAGGGAGCTCAGTAGCGTTAGTTCGGTGGTGGGGAGCCGAGAGATGTTGCCAAAGAGTTGGCAGTTCTTGCATCTTCTGACCAGCTTTCCGGCATCTTGGTGTATTCCCGTCCAGTAATACCCTTGCAGCATTGTCTTTTGAACCAGGCTGCGGTCCCCTTGATGTGCCCCTCCGGCCCTTTCATATATTTCTCGAAAGACATAATCTGCTTCGTGGGGGTCGACGCACCAAAGGAAAGGTTGAGTGTACGACTTCTTGTATAGGTTTCCTTTGCTCCATACGAATTGGCGAGCTTTTGCTCGAAGCCGGCAAGCCTTGGCCCGGTCTATTGGGAGTACTCCATCCTCTAGAAATTCTATAATGGGCTTTCTACAATCCGGGGCATCCCCTCGAGTCATGTAGATTTGTAGTGTTGCTTCTTCAGCTTCCATGCTGCGTCGCGGCAGGACTTCGAAGAGGGTATTTCTTTTGTGATTGGACGAATAGGAAGAGGCGAGTTTGCTCAAGGCATTGGCCTCGATGTTCCAGTTTCTGGGAATCTGCTCAACTTGGACCTCGTCGAAATTTCTCCGAAGCCTTCTTACCTTCGCCAAGTGCTTTATCATTAGTGGTTTCTGGGCTTCGAAACGCCCGGTCAGTTGGCCGACGACTAGCGCGGAGTCGCTGCGTATCCTGATCATCTTTAGAACTACTCTGTAGGCGATTCGTAGCCCGTCCAATAAGGCCTCGTATTTTGCTGCGTTGTTCAACACCTTAAAACCAAGCCTCAGAGATTACTCCATCTCCGCCTCATTCGGGCCACAGATGATTAGGCCAGCCCCACTCCCTTCCTCTGTGGAGGATCCGTCCACATAGAATACCCAATCCGGGATCGGGCCGAGCACCTCCTCGACTGAGGGTCATGGGTTAAGGCCCTGCTCTGCCGCTCCTTCCTTAGTGGGAATAGTGCATTCGGACACAAAATCGGCTAAGGCATGTGCTTTGATAGCCAGTCTAGGTCGGTATTTGATGTCGAATTGGCATAACTCGCACCTCCATTTCTCTAAGCGGGCCGACGATTCGGGGGAGGAGAGGATATTCCCTAAGGGTCGTTCAGTGAGGACGAGGATCGTGTGTGCCTGAAAATAGTGCCGTAGTTTCCTGGAGGTGACGACAAGCGCAAGAACAATTTTTTCTATAGCCGGGTATCTGGTCTCTGCTTCCTTAAAAACATGGCTGACGTAGTAGACCGGTCTCTATATACCTTCGAATTCTCTGACGAGCACTGAGCCGGCGGCATGGTTAGAGACGGCTAGATATAGTAACAGCTCGTCCCCCTCGACCAGTCGAGTGAAAAGCGGTGGGATCGTCAGGTGCGCCTTGAGTTGTTCGAAAGTGTTTTGGCACTTCTCGGACCATTCAAACCTGGAGATTTTCCTTAAGGCTCTGAAGAAAGGCAGGCACTTTTCTCCGGATCTAAATATAAAGAGACTCAAAGCAGCTGTTAGTGTATATGCCCTAGAGGCCTTTACAGTATCATACTAGTTTCTATATTACTTAATGGAAGCTTGGGATATTCACCTTGTATAGACAATCTTGCTCAATATAGTAGTATGCTACTTGGTTTGTTTCTACTTCAATGTGTACATGTGTTTATTTTAGTATATCACCTATACACATTAGTGGAGCCCTTAGGATCTTTGCTTGATTACCAGCGTTGTGATGGCAGTCACACTAGTGGGGGCTGGGTAATCTATAAGCACATCCTTATGCAGGTCCTTAGTCGCAGGACTATCGAGACAGGTCATCGATACTCCGGAGTAGACTAGCGTATGCGCTTCTCATCCCAGTGTGGGAGATGGTCTGTCCCACAGCCATCAGTACGTCGTACTGGAGATAGTATGCGGGTGCTCGTTGGGTTACGAGTACACTGGACAGGACTCGTCGGGAACTGCTGGTTGGTACTATACCTATCGTCAGTTATCAGTTCCCAGGTGACATGAGTACAACTTAGTCCGCTGACTTGACACTGTCACTTCACCTTGAGTGTGTTCCCACTGTACTTAGATTACTACCCTACCACGGCTCAAAGGAGTCGTGCAAACAGGTAGTAGTTGGGTGCAGTCCCGAAGCACTTGGAGGCAGTGACGGTTAGACAGGATTCGTCTCTCCCGGTATTGGGGGTTGACATCGCGCTGTGTCTAGGAGAGCCATTACACGAGTAGTCCCTGGCCAGGGCAAGCGAATACTGGTAGGTTTCCAGTGTTATCTCAGGGTGTTCTGGGCTTCACTCCGACACGACTTGTACCGCTATTAGGGGACTGACGTTTACCGCCCCCTAGGCCCGCCATGCGATGTATCAGACGAACAGACCGGACTGTATAGAGATTGTCACATTCAGACTCGGTAGGAGTTCAGATGGGTTTCACCTCGTCCGTCTTCTTGTCGGCATCTACCTGGGGACCGTTACGCACAGCTAGTGTCGCTTGCGGTCTGTGGTTAAACCCACTGCCAGCGTAGTGTCGAGTGTTTAGAGTCCCACACAGAAAGCTATTCGCCTTTAGGCAAAAGAGTAGGGGTCGCATGGTTTTGCGACAGGGTTCGGTCACATCCGTGCACTTGTGCACGTACAGTGTCCGGACAGTTAACACTAGCGGGCTTTGGTTTAAGCCAGATCCTAGTGTACGTTTTGGGATTGGTTTTATCTCGTTTGTATTCGTGTTCCTCGGAACGCGGATGCGGGTGTGTATGCACCGTTGACAGAGAGACAGAGGCAGAGGATTCTCATTGGGGTTATTGACTGTTGACCGTTGACCATTGACTTTTGCTTAACCCTAATGAGAATAAGAAATATTATTAACATTAATATTAATTATGTATTATAGTGACATGGTTGTTGAGGGGTTGACTTTGTTGACTTGTTGACTTTGTTGACCGGTTGACTAGGTTGGACTAGTTGACCAGCATCATGACAATGGCTATCATTCCATGGCAAAGACTTTTTCTTGCTTGTTTATTTATGCAAAATGAGTGCATGAAATGATATAGCCATTTTGACTTAAACCATCACACAATACTTGATTATTATTTTTGTTATGATGACTTTTGGATTATGAGAGGTGAGAATGAGAAAAGAATGGCTCATTCTTTCATTTGCTTTCTCTCTCTTGAGCTCTCTCATTCTCAAGCTCTCCCTCTTCCTCTTGCTCTCTCTAGCTCAAGGCAAACCATTCTCATGTGTTGAGACTCGTTGCCTTAGAGATAAAAAGACACCAAAACATTCCTATACTCATTCTATTTCACAAGGCCTAGCAAGCTAAGTGATCTAGTTTCTTCAAAGTTCGAAGAAGAAGCCAAAGGTAGAAGCTTTCGGGTGGATCCATCTTCGGCGCAAGGAGACGACGAGGTGAGGCCGATCCGTACACCGGGAGGAGTTGAAGACGAAGGAGTTCAAGAAAGGTATAGCCCCCTAACCGAGTAGGTAAACTCTTGATAGGTTGTTAGTTAGTTGTTTAACAAAGATCCGTATTGGTAGTTCATGTTACCACCCTCTTGAAAATCATTTTTCACCACTTCCGCAACCCCGTAAGAACCGGGGAAGGGTAGCATGGACTTACAGTGGTATCAGAGCCGGGTTAAACACTATCTAACATGTTAGCTAAGTAAGTAGAAGTTCGATCAGAGAAAAAGTCACGAAAAACACCCGGAAAATCAAGTTTCTGTCGATTCTGTATTCTGTTCAAAAAATGATAAATCATACTCCAAAAATCGACTCAGGCTTTTTAAAAGACACTGTAGAAATTTGGTCCAGAGAACCGTTCAACGCGCCGCGGATCCGCGGCCGAGTTGAGTCGGTCGTGGGTCAAATTTCTTGCAGTGTGTTTCTGGGGGTATTTTGGGATTTTTACAATATGTCTTTTCTGCCCAGATTTTCCAGAAAGAAAAATTAGTTTTTGGGGCTTGAAAATCCGTATTTTTATCGAACTTCTAAAGACTAAGGCTAACGGGTATATATCTGTGATGTGTTATATGTATTGAACGTCCGCTAATAGCTATACGTCGATTAGTGGGGGTTATACATATCTGTGATCTGTAATGATTGATGGTATGTGTATATGAATTCTTTGGATTGTCGCGGATGAATAGCCGGGGGTTGTGAGATGAGAGTTTTTCCTTTTATCTTTCAATTCATGTAATATGTAAATTGATGTAATATTATTTTTGGCCGCACAACCGGGTCGGGATTGTAGCCGTCATTGTATAATTTCTTTTTACTATTTTTTGCTCCTAGGATAGACCCAAGGTGGGGTGCACAAGCTACCGGGTATCTCGAAGTGCCGAGTGGCCTACTCATGTCGTTGAGGGAGGTTGCTCCACTTCGGATATTTGGCGGGTAGTTTTCCGCACCCGTAGGGGTCTAGGGTGGGGTATTGGCTATTCATCGCGACCGTGTAATCCGCTTTTCGTTACAGGCTCGTACGAATTGCGGATTCCTAGTATATCCAATGTGTTCATCTGTGATCTGAAATGGCTATCATTGTAATATATCTATATATGATATTATTTAGGCGTTGCTTATGTTTTGCAGCCGCGCTAGCCCAACCCCCGCTCTGTCGTTAGTTAAGTAACCTAACGGGTAATGACGGGGCCCCGTGGCGAATGCGAATGGCATAAGCGTACGTCATATTTTGGTTGTTTTCTGCAATGGTAGGATTAAATGATGGGACGCATTAAAAGAACTAATGCAAGAAAAATACGCATTAAAAGAACTAATGCAAGAAAAAATAAACCAAGTAAAAGTCGTTGGAACACTTTCAAAACCACTCGGTTTCTTTTCAAAATAACTTTTAAACGCGGAGCTTAAGCCACTCCTTTTAAAAGCTATCTCGTTCCATCGATTATATCAAGTTCACTACGTTCACGGTTTCGCCAAAACCATTTGTAGCCCTCCGTCGTTTCACATGGATGGTCAATAGTATTCAAGCTATGTTTGTTGGCCAAAGTCAAGGCATAGTGATTGGTAGCTATTGGGTATTCATGTGCAGCATAGATAGATGTGTTGATTTGGGGCAGTCGTTCTACCTTGTTGGCCAAAGTCAAGGGTATGTGCGGGTGGGCTCAAATTAACTTGGAGAATGACGGGTAGAACTTGACATGTGACTTATGATTTGTTGGCCAAAGTCAAGGTCATAAGAGCATGGGGCAAAAATCCACATCGGGAGTTTCAAAAGAACTGAAACTTGCTAGCGCTGCATACCATTTGGAGTGTGATGATTCTGGTAGGATTCCTTCAGTTTTGTCACGCAATGATATTTGGATCCCATCCTACTGTGAGTATATGCTACTCCTCGGGAAATTTCTCACTTAACGATCAATGCTATAAACCTAGTAGGTGTCTAGAAAGGTGTTAGCGGGGCTACGCCCCCAGGGAAAAGAGGTTCTTAAATTAATGAACTTCGCGAAAGCGTTGGAAAACCTCCCTCGAAGTACCGACACCAGCCTGGCCGAACGGTTAAGCAAGTATTGTACGGTGAGATTGATCCTGACTAATTCTTCCTTTTTGGTTTGAGGAGGGATTCGAGAGACAGTGGGAGCCATCCTGTTTAGACAAATTAAAAACCACTCTAAACTTGCAAGAGCATCATGCTAAAGTGTTTCTTCTCTCTCTCCTAATTGCAGCGACTAATCATCATGACCGGACTTAAGTTATTACTAGATAAAAACATACTGACAGGGCCAAACTACAAAGATTGGCTCAGGAATGTCAAAATAGCAATCACTTATGACAAGTTGGGGTATCTCCTTACCGCCAAAGCTCCCCCTGTCCCAGGACCCACCTCCAGCGTCGCGGATAAGGAAATCCGTAAGACTTGGGAGATCGATAGCGCGAAGGCCAAGTTCCTCGTGCTTGCCTCTATGGACAACGAACATCAGAGGAGGCACGAGAATATGGACCCCGAATCCATATTTCTCCATACAAAAGAACTGTATGGAGAGCAATCTCGTATCGCAAGATACGAAGTGTCGAAGAAGTTATTTTCGGCAAAGTTGGCCATCGGATCATCGGTAGCGGAACACGTGCTTAAGATGATTGGCTTCATTGAGGAGCTCGCGGAACTTAGGACCACGTTAGAGAACGAGCTCTATACGGACTTGATTCTCCAGTCCCTTCCTTCCACTTACGCCCAGTTTATCCTGAACTTCAACTTACAAGAAAAAGAAGTTGAACTTTCAGAACTCCTCAACATGCTGAGGAGTGCAGAGGGCACCCTACAGAAAGGTAGGGAAACATCCACTTTGTTTGTAGGAGGATCTTTCTCTTCTAGATCCAAGGCGAAAGCCAAGGGAAAGAAGAAGAAAGCCCCCGCCAAACCAAGGGGCGGTGTTAGTAAAGTGGATACGAAGGGAAAAGCAAAAGCAACAAAGGTAGTGGGAAGGCTTGTGGATAAGGAAGGGTGTTTTTTCTGTCATAAGAGTGGGCACTGGAAGAAAGATTACAGGGCTTGGAAAGCCAGAACACAGGATCTGAAGCAAGTTGCGGCTTCAGCTTCAGGTGTGTATGTTATTGAAAACTGTCTATCGATAAACTCTACTTCCTGGGTATTGGATACCGGATCAGGATCTCATATCTGTAATTCTTTGCAGGCGTTGAGAAACCGTAGGGTTTTGAAGGCAGATGACATGACCCTCAAAGTTGCAAACGGAGCTAGCATGGATGCTAAGGCCGTGGGGGACTATCACCTGGGAATGTCAGATGGACATGTTTTGGTTTTACGTAATTGCTTTATTGTACCCAACGCAACTTGTAATATCATTTCTGTATCTTTGATTTCTAAAGAAGGTTATGAATTTGCGTTTGTAAGTAATGTTGTAAACATTCACCTTAATCAAGTTCTGATTGGGTCAGGTACATTAAGCAATGGTATATACGTACTAAACCAACCACAGATTTTCAATGTCCAGAATACACACAAAAGAAAGTCTCCGGAAATAAATCAGACTTTCTTATGGCATTGTAGACTGGGTCACATCAATGAGAGAAGGTTGACGAAGTTACATACAGAAGGATATTTGAACCCGTTCGAATATCAATCGTATGCCACTTGTCAATCCTGTCTCAAAGGAAAGATGACAAAGACTCCGTTCACTGGACACGGAGTAAGAGCGAGCGAGCTCTTGGGACTCGTACACAGCGACGTGTGCGGTCCAATGTCTACACATGCGCGAAGCGGTTATTCTTACTTCATTACTTTTAC
This sequence comes from Agapanthus africanus, assembly GCA_030015575.1. NCBI lineage: Eukaryota > Viridiplantae > Streptophyta > Magnoliopsida > Asparagales > Amaryllidaceae > Agapanthus > Agapanthus africanus. The sequence goes on from JASDDO010000031.1 coordinate 108,579,231, forward strand.
GGATGACTTTTCAAGGTACGGTTATGTCTTCTTAATGAAACATAAGTCCGAAGCCTTTGGAAAATTCCAGGAATATAAGAATGAAGTAGAAAAACAAACCGGCAAAAGTATCAAGACACTAAGATCGGATCGAGGTGGTGAATACTTGAGTGCCGAGTTCCTGGACTATTTAAAAGAGAATGGAATTCTCTCTCAGCTTACTCCTCCATACACTCCGCAACATAACGGTGTATCGGAAAGACGGAACCGAACCCTATTGGATATGGTACGGTCCATGATGAGTAACGCTGAGTTACCGCGATCATTCTAGGGGTATGCACTAGAATCAGCTGCATACCTTTTGAACCGACTTCCAACTAAGACTGTGCCTACCACACCATTTGAGATGTGGTGTGGGAAGAGACCCTATCTTAATCACATTAAGACATGGGGATGTCCAGCTTTTGTCAAAAAGCAGCATGCGGACAAGCTCGAGGCACGCTCAGTACAGTGCAAGTTTGTGGGATATCCAAAGAACTCCAAGGGATATTTCTTCTATTGTGAAGAGGAACAAAAGATTTATGTTTCTCGTCATGCCCACTTCTTGAAAACTGAGTTTTTGGAAAATCAGATAAGTGGGAGCGCAATAGAACTGGAAGAAATTCCAGAACCACGAGCTATTACTGAAAGCTTAGTAGAACCAGAGGGTTCGAAAGATCATGACATTCCTACGCCGCTCCGCAGGAGTAGTAGGCAGTCTCATCCGCCCGAGAGATACTACGGTTTTCTCATAGACGGGGATAGAGAGGATTGCATCATAGATTATGATGAGCCGACTAGCTTCCAGCAGGCCATTCATAGGGTTGACTCAGTAAAATGGCCGGATGCAATACGGACCGAAATGGAGTCCATGTACACCAACAAAGTATGGACGTTGGACGTTGCTCCAGATGGGGTAAAACCCGTAGGATGCAAGTGGATCTTCAAAAGGAAGATTGGTGTAGATGGACAGGTTGAGACCTATAAAGCTAGACTGGTTGCAAAGGGTTTTCGTCAAAGACTTGGTTTGGACTATGACGAGACCTTTTCTCCAGTAGCTATGCTGAAATCCATTCGGATCCTTCTTGCCATTGCTGCCTTCCACGATTATGAGATTTGGCAGATGGACGTAAAGACCGCTTTTCTAAATGGAAATTTAGAGGAGTGTGTTTACATAGACCAGCCAGAGGGTTTCATTCAGAGTGAGAGCAGCGGAAAGGTGTGCAAGTTGCTTAAGTCCATCTATGGACTGAAGCAGGCACCGCGGAGTTGGAACATCTGTTTTGATGAGACGGTCAAAAAATTTGGCTTTATCAAAAATCCAGATGAACCATGCATCTATAGTAGATTTGTAGCGAGAACTGTAGTATTCCTCGTTTTATACGTGGATGACATTCTCTTAATAGGAAATGACATTCCTATGCTACAATCTGTCAAGGGGTTCTTATCACACAGGTTCTCCATGAAAGACCTGGGTGATGCCTCATACATTCTGGGGATCCGGATCTATCGTGACAGATCCAAGAGGATACTGGGACTCTCACAGTCCAGGTACATCGACACCATACTGAAAAGATTCAGTATAGAAGATTCCAAGCGCGGTAATCTACCGGCTTGTCACGGGATCACCCTCTCCAAAGAGATGTCTCCCAAGACTGATTTGGAAAGGGATCGCATGTCTATTATACCCTACGCTTCTGCGGTAGGCTCTATAATGTATGCGATGTTGTGTACCAGACCAGATGTAGCTTATGCACTGAGTGTGGTAAGCCGGTATCAGTCAAACCCTGGGGAGAAACACTGGATAGCAGTAAAGAACATTCTTGTAACGTTTTGAAAATTGTTTCGGTGAAATTTCGAAAAAAATCGGTAAAATAAGGGGGTTTTCTGTAAAAAATCAAAATATAAATATCTTATTATAAAAATTAAATATACACATTCTAGCTATGTAATTGCTATTATTTGGTGTTTATTGAGCCGCTGGTGAAATTTCAAATTTTCTGAAAAAAATATTATTTTATTATTATTTTAATCCGTCACTAATACATTTAATTAGGGAAAATTACAAATTGGAATGAGTTGAAACAAATTTTGTGCATCATAAAACATTAAATAAAATTTTATCATGTGGTTTTTGGAATGAAATCATTTGCCAAAACGGTTTAGAAATTATTGAAGAAAAAAGGCTTTTTTTTAGCGTAAATGGATGTTTGGGGTATTGTATTTATCGTTTTTCATCATCCCACACCCGTACCGACACCCACACACCCCCATTCACTTCTCCCCTTAGCTAAATTCAGCAGCCCTCATTTTTTCCCCACTTGAATTTCAAAGGAAAAGAAATGAAAGAAAAGAAAAGAAAATGGATAAATTAGTTAGACTTTTGACCTTGAATTGACTTTGACTTTTTCCCCATTTTTCTCCACCTCCCTCTCTCTCCTCCCCCACTCATTTTCTGGCCAAAATCTGAACCCCAACAGCCCTTCATTCTTCATCTCCTTCTCTTTAAAAAAGTTCTTCAAAAATGCTTGAAAAATCCACAAAAAATCAAGCAAAAATCCAAATCAAAATCCACCTCCTACCCATTTTCCCTTGGCTACCATAGCATGGATCTAGGGATTTAGATTTCAATTTGGGAGGCTAAGTGTGCTTGTGGGTTCTTCAAATTATTTGGGTATAAATTCTAACCTTTTTGCTTAATGTGTTGTTAATTGCTTAGGTTGGCTTAATTAATTGTTTAATTAGGTATTTAATTAGTTTTAGGTGCATGATTTAAAATTCAAGAGAGGGGTTTGATTTTAAATTGGTATTTTGTGTTGTGAGATTTAGTTTATGTGATATAATTGACATATTAATGTTATGCTAAATCCAATTTAAGTTGCTAGTTTGCATATTTGTTAATTTAAAAGTGATAATTATATAATTGGTAAACTAGGTTTTTTAAATAATTATATTCTTATGAGATAAAATTCAAATTTAGGTTTCATGTCATTATAAAGATTATATTGAGTGGTTTAATACTTTTTGTTCATGGAAATCCAACATAAATTGTAGTTTGTGCATTTTTTTGCTTTGAAATTGTTAAAAAGGGTTTTTTGTAAACTAGAATATTAGGGTTTTTAGAATTTAATGAGATTAAATTCCGGAAATTGTTTCTATGACTTATTTAAGATATTTAATAAATTTATTGGCCTCTACATTCATTTAAACAACATGTTTTGTATAAAAACGGTGAATTGTGCTCGCTAGATTTTCGGAAAAATGACTTTTTAAGTGAAATTGGGGTTTTTGTGAGTTTTAACCTATTTTATATTAAAATTAGTGTTCGTGAATGTGCAAATGAGTGTGATTGGATTTTTCTCGATGGTTTGACGTTTGTACATCGACATCGAGGATTGGTTTGACTATTCTTGCATGCGTAGGCGATAGGTTTGGACCTATGCGTGATACGCGTGCCGATTTGATTTTCGTATGCCGTTTCGATTTCGAATTTAGTTTTAATGTGATATGGTGCGTTATGATATGTAGGTACCCCCATGTGGACTTCGAGACGACAAGCAAGCGCGTGGCGACGTCGGTACCGGCTAGCGAGGACCAGGTGAGTAGATTTATATCTACGGGGAGAAGTCGGGTGGATGGCGTATAGCACCCCCGCAGTCCGTGGTGATGTATACGGATGCGTATACACACCAACAATTTATGATATGTTGTTAGGATTTATTATTGATGATTTTAGATGGATATTGGTGTTGGATTGGTGCATGGTTACGAAACCTTAGGTAGTGGGTGCACTACACTTACACATACACACATATACATACTTGCATACATTCCTTATTTCATATGTGCGTGTATGGGAATATATTTATATGTTCACATGGGTATGGGACTATGTGTTCACATACGGATTTGAGGAGGATACTTGGGATTGAGCTGAGTCGATGAGATTTGTTTGTGGTTGTGATCTCGGTGATATGGCAGGATTCGTACTTAAGCTACGTCCTGGTGTTATAGCGGATCTTGCGGCGGCGATACGGGTGAATAGTGTTATAAATAAATGGTCGACATGTGATCGTGATATGAGGCATAATATGCTAAGATATTGATATTAGGCCGTATCGGGCGATGTATACCCCTTGATGATGATATGTGCTGACGATATCGGTTTGTACGAGATTGTCGATCAGTAGTCAGATCATGAGTATATTGAGGATATTAGTATTGTACTAGACATAGGTCAGTACCCTAGACTATGATCTTGGATAAAGAGGATACCAGAGGAATAGGGTGAGGAATATGATATTGACCCGTACCCAGATTTGGGGATGCCGTACGACGGATTTACGTACGAGCTATATCTTGATGATCGATCCGCACTCTTGACTTGGAATGTCTGATTATAGATATGGTATCGGATATGATATTATTGAGGCGGGATCACCGACTAATATATATACAGGTATGTATATGTATCGACTCAGATGTTAGGCGGTTTCCTTACCTGTAGTCTAGCTTATAGCGTAGCCCTTTAGTTTAGTTAGTTGTTAGATTAGATTCGGTTCCTACCTATTTCAAAGCTTACGAATCGTGCGTATTTTTAAAGACAGCCTAAGGGATCCTACGGATATTTCAAAAAACGTATCTTTTCTTAAAAACACCGTAGCCCCTATTTTCAAAACCCCACGATTCATGTTATTTCAAAAGGCACCATTGTAGGACTTATATTAGGTTAAAACAGATTAATTATCGTTGCGTCTAGTATTCAGCTCCCGCTCATTATTGTTGTTTGCTCCGCATCACATGCTTATATTATGCTTCATATTCTACTGTTGATATCTTGTGGTTAGGACACCAACACCATTACCGATGATGCGTATGTACCACGTACACTTACTTGCCGGCTCACACACATCTTCATCGGTAATTGCCATGTCACGTACACCTTAGAAATAGTTTAGACATGATATTAGTGTACTTGCCTTATATGTTAGTTTAGACATGATATTAGTGTACTTGCCTTATATGTTAGTTTAGACATTATAGTTATTACCTGCTACCTCATGCATACTGTTATTCATTGTTATGCCGCATTCATGGATTCTCATGCATATATTCACTTTTTGCGTGCTATTGAGGTTTTGGATTTGGATTTCCATGAGATTTTCTGGATTTGGGGAAAACCGCAAAACATATACAAACTTCTTCTTTCTCTTTTTAAATAAAAAGCGCGGTTTTTCCCATGATATATGAGTCGTCCACCATGAGTTTGCTGATAGATTTGGAGACCTGATTCGAGGAGTTGGATGAACCGTTTCGGGTACATGGTGGACCCGGTAAGGTACCCCGGGGCAAGAAGCTCATGGTGATGACGATGAGCCTGGCAGGGGGAGACTACCTACCGGTGATTTTACCCGACGCGTCGGATATCCGGAGGATACCGTCGTGGTCTTGAGATAGATGGTAGGGGCCGGTCTGGACTGACGGCGCCCTAGATATTGAGATTGAGACATTGAGATTTCGAGATATTGAGGTACTGAGATTTGATGATACAGGCCAGTCCGGATGGCCGGAGCCTGAGGTTTTGAGACATTGAGATTTATGTTTTGTGTCGATGCTAGACACTGTTGATGCTGATTTCATTTATGATACCTCATTTTAAAAATACAAAGGAAATCTCACTAATTTATGAAAACAGTTTCTTCATTTACATGTATTCTGTTTTCATGCATTCATACCTCATTCATATGATATATTGCTACCTGAGGTACTGACACGGGCACATGAGATCACACTCGGGTTAGATATTACCCTAGCCATTGTTATAGGCTGGATGTTATTCATATATTTGAGGATATATTATGATCATTGACCTAGGTTGCGTTATTCATGCGATTTTCTGTTCGTAGATCTTTTTCTACTCACGAGTTGGCAACTCACCCCCGTTGTGCCCCAGTTTCTTGCAGGTGTTGCCGTACGGATCTCATTACGGCTTTGCGGGCACGGTTTCTTTTCGGGTGACTTGCTAGTAGGTGGGTTTATTGTATCTTACCCATCATTATACCTTGTATATTATATTTCAGTTGTATCTAGAAGTTCCATCAACCAAACATGTATTTTTTTGAGATAGAGACCAGTAATGTTATTCTTTCGACCATAGAGTAGCATGTTATATTTCTTGAGTTTCTTGCTGGTTGAGTTCCATTTCTGTTGTGATCCTCGCCTTTAGGTGTTGTATATTATGTTGCATACAGGTTGATTTGATATGGTTCTTCCTATTCTCTACTACTTCTCTTGGTTTGGATTTCTGGGTTTCGGCTTACTTAGCATACGTACGCCTTGAGACGTTCGTAGTCTAAGTGCCGGTCATGTTCCGTTCTTTCGGGTCGTGACAAAGTTGGTATAAGAGCGTTAGGTTTTACCTTCGGAGCGTAGGATGACCCTTGGTTGATGGAATAGGTGACTAAAGTAGAGTGACGTACCGTTGGTATGTTCCGCGGCATATTTACGACACGCCACTCCACTTAAGAAGCCTTAGGATGTACATTTCCTTGTTCAGTATTATATTCCTTCCTGATCTAGCCTCATCGGTACCAGTTTGGTTTTGCTGCCACGATTACGGGCAGGGAGAGCTACGGCTAGAGTTGCGGTCAGCACGAGCTCGGCACGAACGAGGACTGACCAGGGCATGATTCCGGCGACACCCGATTATAGAGAGGTGTCTTTTGACTGTGTTTCCGCGCCACGAGCGTTTGGCGGATCGCCTTTATGAGGTTACTCGGATGTGCTGATCGACATTAGAGGATTGAGCTAATGATAGAGGCCAGCCAGATCTTGATGACCGTTGGTGTGTTGCTTATTCATGATGATCGAGGCACTGTTTGGCGTGCATAAGAGCGAGCCAGTTATTGCTGCGAACGACGAGGTATTGCCCCAGATGCTGGAGTTAGTGCAGAACGAGTTGTACTAAGAGATGATAGAAGGTCGCTAGTCATCGTGGATGAATGACTAGGACATGTGGATCGTTCGCCTAACCCTATGCGAGGTCATCAGATAGATTGATTCCAGCTAGAGACGACTTCACGTGGAGACGTTGGGAGTCGACAGAGACGATCGAATGCCAGAAACCTATTATTCCAAGTTTAAAGTAGTCGGAAAGACATGCAGGCAATTCTATGGTCCCTCTAGAAGAATGAAACCCTAACTCGACTTAATGACCGTGTGAAAGCCTTTGAACCTTCGGGTTTGCGGCAGTTCTACGGCGCCATTAGTGAGGCTTGGGTTTGCCCTTCTACGGCTGGACCACCGATGCTGTGGTATGTACTCGATACTATTAAACTGTTCCCAAGAGGTTGAGCTCTTGGGGGATTATGAGGTTTTGACGACTCGATCGGATGGCTCGACTTAATTCGGATGCTAGGTGGTGAGATGCATTCTTGGGAGACTCCAGATACGAGGATAGCCGTTGGAGCTCAGTCCATGCAGCCGCGACGAGACGAGTCCAAAGCAGACGACATTAGAGAAAAGTGGAGTAAGAGGTTCGCACCAGATCTAGATGAGATGACGTTCCACTCCACCGACATCAGAGAGGCGATGCGCATGCCGAGGCATGGTACTTGGACTTACCTTCCAGAAGGAGTCGCGATGAGTATGCAGTCGTTCCAGAGCAAGATGCAGATATAGGAAAGGACAATGACTTCCGGACAGTTGGCAGAGACGAGACCTGGAAGAGACCGTGAGCAGGATTCCTTCCAGGACACTGCTGCAATGATACTTGCACCCAGGATCAGATGTGTCACGTGCATTCAGAGAGCCAGAGGCCGACGCCAGTGATATGCTGCCTTGACAGGGCCGATGAGCCGATGGATTGTGAGATTGGTAATCCACGGAGAAGACTTGGACCCAGGAGTGGTCATGTTACGCACACCAGCAGGCCAGAGTTCATGATCATCGACGAGGCGTCCCACTAGTGACCGCGACAGTTGGGCCGAGATTCTTAGAGGATGCACTTGAGCGGTACTGTTCCGCCATTATTGATTTCGATGTTTTGGGTGATTTATTCGTATGATTTGATTTTGATGATTGAGGATTTACGATCTTTGCACAGTGTTGCACTTGATATCGTTTTCATGCTTTATTTTCACAAGTTTGTGATTTTATGGTTTTAAACAGTTGAGTTGATTTTGTGCGTATGCACGCACGCGATTTGGTTCCTGCACTCTGTATAGTTTATACATGCTGGCAGTGCAGTGACATGTATTTTGTGCACTTGGATACACTGGATTTCGATTTCGAGGGTGATGCTCGACATTTGTTTTGTGCATTTTATGCACCGGATTGGATTTTTAGCACCTGTTGGGCGCCTGTTACGAGATGCGATTTGGTGCACACCAGATGCACTAATTCGAGATTTTTCGTGCATGTCAGATGCACCTGATTTTGCTGTCAGGCACACACGTTGCCTACGACAGATGTTTCGTGCACACCCGATGCACTTAGATGTTGTTTCTGTGCGCATGTATGGCACGTTCATGGATTTTGATTTCCGTGCGCACCAGACGCACGTAGCATTCATGTGCATATTTTGGGATTTATTTCGTATAGAGCAGTACATTTTTATGATATTGCTATGTGATTTCGTACTGAGCAGGACTAGTCAGAGGACAGTATCTGAATATATTTTGCATGCATTGATAGTTATTGAGGGGATTTCCAAAAAGCGAGCTATAGCCTCAGTATTTACCTACGTGTCTGATATGACACGAAATGTTTAAAACAAGGAGACCCTTCTAAATTGTTTCCAAAACGGCGGAACGTACATTTCAAACAAAGGTATATATGTATATAGTTATTTTCTTATGGTAGACGTCCGCCACTGTGCAGTGTTATACGCGTTGCACAGCGACTTAAAGAGATTTGGCATGCATTTCCTTCAGATACTTACAGATATAGATTCGATATTTACATTTATAGTTTTGAGTTATATCATATTGGTTTTGATTTAGATTTGGCATTGATGTCTTCTCCATGACTCCGATGATTGCGGGATGCTTGACGGAGTTTTGATTTGAGTTATATGCTCATTTTTCAAGCGCATGCGCTGCACTACGATTTGTTTTATGTAGTTACAATTTCGGAGCCCCGACGACTTGATGGTTTTTCTTAGATATTTTAGTATTTGGGGGAGTTTGAATTTAAATTCGGAGACCGAATTTCTTTAAGGGGGGAAGATTGTAACGTTTTGAAAATCGTTTCGGTAAAATTTCGAAAAAAATCGGTAAAATAAGGGGGTTTTCTGTAAAAAATCAAAATACAAATATCTTATTATAAAAATTAAATATACACATTCTAGCTATGTAATTGCTATTATTTGGTGTTTATTGAGCCGCTGGTGAAATTTCAAATTTTCTGAAAAAAATATTATTTTATTATTATTTTAAGCCGTCACTAATACATTTAATTAGGGAAAATTACAAATTGGAATGAGTTGAAACAAATTTTGTGCATCATAAAACATTAAATAAAATTTTATCATGTGGTTTTTGGAACGAAATCATTTGCCAAAACGGTTTAGAAATTATTGAAGAAAAAAGGCTTTTTTTAGCGTAAATGGATGTTTGGGGTATTGTATTTATCATTTTTCATCACCCCACACCCGTACCGACACCCACACACCCCCATTCACTTCTCCCCTTAGCTAAATTCAGCAGCCCCCATTTTTTCCCCACTTGAATTTCAAAGGAAAAGAAATGAAAGAAAAGAAAAGAAAATGGATAAATTAGTTAGACTTTTGACCTTGAATTGACTTTGACTTTCTCCTCATTTTTCTCCACCTCCCTCTCTCTCCTCCCCCACTCATTTTCTGGCCAAAATCTGAATCCCAACAGCCCTTCATTCTTCATCTCCTTCTCTTTAAAAAAGTTCTTCAAAAATGCTTGAAAAATCCACAAAAAATCAAGCAAAAATCCAAATCAAAATCCACCTCCTACCCATTTTCCCTTGGCTACCATAGCATGGATCTAGGGATTTAGATTTCAATTTGGGAGGCTAAGTGTGCTTGTGGGTTCTTCAAATTATTTGGGTATAAATTCTAACCTTTTTGCTTAATGTGTTGTTAATTGCTTAAGTTAGCTTAATTAATTGTTTAATTAGGTTTTTAATTAGTTTTAGGTGCATGATTTAAAATTCAAGAGAGGGGTTTGATTTTAAATTGGTATTTTGTGTTGTGAGATTTAGTTTATGTGATATAATTGACATATTAATGTTATGCTAAATCCAATTTAAGTTGCTAGTTTGCATATTTGTTAATTTAAAAGTGATAATTATATAATTGGTAAACTAGGTTTTTTAAATAATTATATTCTTATGAGATAAAATTCAAATTTAGGTTTCATGTCATTATAAAGATTATATTGAGTGGTTTAATACTTTTTGTTCATGTAAATCCAACATAAATTGTAGTTTGTGCTTTTTTTTGCTTTGAAATTGTTAAAAAGGGTTTTTTGTAAACTAGAATATTAGGGTTTTTGGAATTTAATGAGATTAAATTCTGGAAATTGTTTCTATGACTTATTTAAGATATTTAATAAATTTATTGGCCTCTACATTCATTTAAACAACATGTTTTGTATAAAAACGGTGAATTGTGCTCGCTAGATTTTCGGAAAAATGACTTTTTAAGTGAAATTGGGGTTTTTGTGAGTTTTAACCTATTTTATATTAAAATTAGTGTTCGTGAATGTGCAAATGAGTGTGATTGGATTTTTCTCGATGGTTTGACGTTTGTACATCGACATGAAAATTGGTTTAACTATTCTTGCATGCGTAGGTGATAGGTTTGGATCTATGCGTGATACGCGTGCCGATTTGATTTTCGTATGCCGTTTCGATTTCGAATTTAGTTTTAATGCGATATGGTGCGTTATGATATGTAGGTACCCCCATATGGACTTCGAGACGACAAGCAAGCGCGTGGTGACGTCGGTACCCGGCTAGCGAGGACCAGGTGAGTAGATTTATATCTACGGGGAGAAGTCGGGTGGATGGCGTATAGCACCCCCGCAGTCCGTGGTGATGTATACGGATGCGTATACACACCAACAATTTATGATATGTTGTTAGGATTTATTATTGATGATTTTAGATGGATATTGGTGTTGGATTGGTGCATGGTTACGAAACCTTAGGTAGTGGGTGCACTACACTTACACATACACACATATACATACTTGCATACATTCCTTATTTCATATGTGCGTGTATGGGAATATATTTATATGTTCACATGGGTATGGGACTATGTGTTCACATACGGATTTGAGGAGGATACTTGGGATTGAGCTGAGTCGATGAGATTTGTTTGTGGTTGTGATCTCGGTGATATGGCAGGATTCGTACTTAAGCTACGTCCTAGTGTTATAGCGGATCTTGCGGCGGCGATACGGGTGAATAGTGTTAAAAATAAATGGTCGACATGTGATCGTGATATGAGGCATAATATGCTAGGATATTGATATTAGGCCGTATCGGGCGATGTATACCCCTTGATGATGATATGTGCTGACGATATCGGTTTGTACGAGATTGTCGATCAGTAGTCAGATCATGAGTATATTGAGGATATTAGTATTGTACTAGACATAGGTCAGTACCCTAGACTATGATCTTGGATAAAGAGGATACCAGAGGAATAGGGTGAGGAATATGATATTGACCCGTACCCAGATTTGGGGATGCCGTACGACGGATTTACGTACGAGCTATATCTTGATGATCGATCCGCACTCTTGACTTGGGATGTCTGATTATAGATATGGTATCGGATATGATATTATTGAGGCGGGATCACCGACTAATATATATACAGGTATGTATATGTATCGACTCAGATGTTAGGCGGTTTCCTTACCTGTAGTCTAGCTTATAGCGTAGCCCTTTAGTTTAGTTAGTTGTTAGATTAGATTCGGTTCCTACCTATTTCAAAGCTTACGAATCGTGCGTATTTTTAAAAACAGCCTAAGGGATCCTACGGATATTTCAAAAAACGTATCTTTTCTTAAAACACCGTAGCCCCTATTTTCAAAACCCCACGATTAGTGTTATTTCAAAAGGCACCATTGTAGGACTTATATTAGGTTAAAACAGATTAATTATCGTTGCGTCTAGTATTCAGCTCCCGCTCATTATTGTTGTTTGCTCTGCATCACATGCTTATATTATGCTTCATATTCTACTGTTGATATCTTGTGGTTAGGACACCAGTACCATTACCGATGATGCGTATGTACCACGTACACTTACTTGCCGGCTCACACACATCTTCATCGGTAATTGCCATGTCACGTACACCTTAGAAAATAGTTTAGACATGATATTAGTGTACTTGCCTTATATGTTAGTTTAGACATGATATTAGTGTACTTGCCTTATATGTTAGTTTAGACATTATAGTTATTACCTGCTACCTCATGCATACGGTTATTCATTGTTATGCCGCATTCATGGATTCTCATGCATATATTCACTTTTTGCGTGCTATTGAGGTTTTGGATTTGGATTTCCATGAGATTTTCTGGATTTGGGGAAAACCGCAAAACATATACAAACTTCTTCTTTCTCTTTTTAAATAAAAAGCGCGGTTTTTCCCATGATATATGAGTCGTCCACCATGAGTTTGCTGATAGATTTGGAGACCTGATTCGAGGAGTTGGATGAACCGTTTCGGGTACATGGTGGACCCGGTAAGGTACCCCGGGGCAAGAAGCTCGTGGTGATGACGATGAGCCTGGCAGGGGGAGACTACCTACCGGTGATTTTACCCGACGCGTCGGATATCCGGAGGATACCGTCGTAGTCTTGATATAGATGGTAGGGGCCGGTCTGGACTGACGGCGCCCTAGATATTGAGATTTCGAGATATTGAGGTACTGAGATTTGATGATACAGGCCAGTCCGGATGGCCGGAGCCTGAGGTTTTGAGACATTGAGATTTATGTTTTGTGTCGATGCTAGACACTGTTGATGCTGATTTCCTTTATGATACCTCATTTTAAAAATACAATGGAAATCTCACTAATTTATGAAAACAGTTTCTTCATTTACATGTATTCTGTTTTCATGCATTCATACCTCATTCATATGATATATTGCTACCTGAGGTACTGACACGGGCACATGAGATCACACTCGGGTTAGATATTACCCTAGCCATTGTTATAGGCTGGATGTTATTCATATATTTGAGGATATATTATGATCATTGACCTAGGTTGCGTTATTCATGCGATTTTCTGTTCGTAGATCTTTTTCTACTCACGAGTTGGCAACTCACCCCCGTTGTGCCCCAGTTTCTTGCAGGTGTTGCCGTACGGATTTCATTACGGCTTTGCGGGCACGGTTTCTTTTCGGGTGACTTGCTAGTAGGTGGGTTTATTGTATCTTACCCATCATTATACCTTGTATATTATATTTCAGTTGTATCTAGAAGTTCCATCAACCAAACTTGTATTTTTTTGAGATAGAGACCAGTAATGTTATTCTTTCGACCATAGAGTAGCATGTTATATTTCTTGAGTTTCTTGCTGGTTGAGTTCCATTTCTGTTGTGATCCTCGTCTTTAGGCGTTGTATATTATGTTGCATACAGGTTGATTTGATATGGTTCTTCCTATTCTCTACTACTTCTCTTGGTTTGGATTTCTGGGTTTCGGCTTACTTAGCATACGTAAGCCTTGAGACGTTCGTAGTCTAAGTGCCGGTCATGTTCCGTTCTTTCGGGTCGTGACGATTCTCAAGTACTTGAGAAGGACTAAGGAGATGTTCTTGGTGTATGGCGGAAAAGACCTCCAGATCGAGGCCTTTGCTGACTCCAGCTTCCAGAGTGACAAGGATGATTCCAAGTCCATGTCGGGTTATGTCTTTACCCTCAATGGAGGGGCGGTGTGTTGGAAGAGTTCCAAACAGGAAACCGTTGCTGACTCGACGATGGAAGCGGAATATATCGCTGCTGCAGATGCCGCAAAAGAAGCTGTCTGGATAAGGAAGTTCTTAACTGAACTTCAGGTGGTTCCGTCCATTGTTGATCCAATACCGCTGTATTGCGACAACAACGGGGCTATAGATTTAGAGAAGGAACCCAGGTCCCATCAGAAATCCAGACACATCTTGAGGCGGTATCACCTGATCAGGGAGATCGCGGGTCGCCAGGAGATCGAGGTTCGGAGAGTTTCTACGGAAGACAACACTGCTGATCCACTCACAAAGGCCTTACCCTAGACTCAGTTCGAGCGGCTGATCGAGATGATAGGTCTTCGATACGCCAGTACATGGCCTTAGTGCAAGTGGGAGATTGTTAGTGTATATGCCCTAGAGGCCATTACAGTATCATACTAGTTTGTATATTACTTAATGGAAGCTTGGGATATCCACCTTGTATAGACAATCTTGCTCAATATAGTAGTATGCTACTTGGTTTGTTTCTACTTCAATGTGTACATGTGTTTATTTTAGTATATCACCTATACACATTAGTGGAGCCCTTAGGATCTTTGCTTGATTACCAGTGTTGTGATGGAAGTCACACTAGTGGGGGCTGGGTAATCTATAAGCACATCCTTATGCAGGTCCCTAGTCGCAGGACTATCGAGACAGGGCATCGATACTCCGGAGTAGACTAGCGTATGCGCTTCTCATCCCAGTGTGGGAGATGGTCTGTCCCACAGCCATCAGTACGTCGTACTGGAGATAGTATGCGGGTGCTCGTTGGGTTACGAGTACACTGGACAGGACTCGTCGGGAACTGCTGGTTGGTACTATACCTATCATCAGTTATCTGTTCCCAGGTGACATGAGTACAGCTTAGTCCGCTGACTTGACACTGTCACTTCACCTCGAATGTGTTCCCACTGTACTTAGATTACTACCCTACCACGGCTCAAAGGAGTCGTGCAAACAGGTAGTAGTTGGGTGCAGTCCCGAAGCACTTGGAGGCAGTGACGGTTAGACAGGATTCGTCTCTCCCGGTATTGGGGGTTGACATCGCGCTGTGTCTAGGAGAGCCATTACACGAGTAGTCCCTGGCCAGGGCAAGCGAGATATACTGGTAGGTTTCCAGTGTTATCTCAGGGTGTTCTGGGCTTCACTCCGACACGACTTGTACCGCTATTAGGGGACTGACGTTTACCGCCCCCTAGGCCCGCCATGCGATGTATCAGACGAACAAACCGGACTGTATAGAGATTGTCACATTCAGACTCAGTAGGAGTTCAGATGGGTTTCACCTCGTCCGTCTTCTTGTCGGCATCTACCTGGGGACTGTTACGCACAGCTAGTGCCGCTTGCGGTCTGTGGTTAAACCCACTGCCAGCGTAGTGTCGAGTCTTTAGAGTCCTACACAGAAAGCTATTCGCCTTTAGGCAAAAGAGTAGGGGTCGCATGGTTTTGCGACAGGGTTCGGTCACATCCGTGCACTTGTGCACGTACAGTGTCCGGACAGTTAACACTAGCGGGCTTTGGTTTAAACCAGATCCTAGTGTACGTTTTGGGATTGGTTTTATCTCTTTTGTATTCATGTTCCTCGGAACGCGGATCCGGGTGTGTATGCACAGTTGACAGAGAGACAGAGGCAGAGGATTCTCATTGGGGTTATTGACTGTTGACCGTTGACCATTGACTTTTGCTTAACCCTAATGAGAATAAGAAATATTATTAACATTAATATTAATTAAGTATTATAGTGACCTGGTTGTTGAGGGGTTGACTTTGTTGACTTGTTGACTTTGTTGACCGGTTGACTAGGTTGGACTAGTTGACCATCATCATGACAATGGCTATCATTCCATGGCAAAGACTTTTGCTTGCTTGTTTATTTATGCAAAATGAGTGCATGAAATGATATAGCCATTTTGACTTAAACCATCACACAATACTTGATTATTATTTTTGTTATGATGGCTTTTGGATTATGAGAGGTGAGAATGAGAAAAGAATGGCTCATTCTTTCATTTGCTTTCTCTCTCTTGAGCTCTCTCATTCTCAAGCTCTCCCTCTTCCTCTTGCTCTCTCTAGCTCAAGGAAAACCATTCTCATGTGTTGAGACTCATTGCCTTAGAGATAAAAAGACACCAAAACATTCCTCTACTCATTCTAGTTCACAAGGCCTAGCAAGCTAAGTGATCTAGTTTCTTCAAAGTTCGAAGAAGAAGCCAAAGGTAGAAGATTTCGGGTGGATCCATCTTCGGCGCAAGGAGACGACGAGGTAAGGCCGATCCGTACACCGGGAGGAGTTGAAGACGAAAGAGTTCAAGAAAGGTATAGCCCCATAACCGAGTAGGTAAACTCTTGTTAGGTTGTTAGTTAATCGTTTAACAAAGATCCGTATTGGTAGTCCATGTTACCACCCTCTTGAAAATCGTTTTTCACCACTTCCGCAACCCCGTAAGAACCGGGGAAGGGTAGCATGGACTTACAGCAGCCACCCTTCTGGTGAGTCGCATGATATCAACATTGCTCTTGGGCATCTCCATGTTGACGATGGCCCTGATTTTCTCTGGGTTCGTTTCGATTCCTTGGTGGGTAACTATGAATCCAAGGAATTTCCCACTTGTGACACCGAGCGCACATTTAGATAGATTCGACTTCATCTTGTACTTCCGCAGGACGCTGAATGTTTCGCTGAAGTCTGTAGTGTTCCCGGCTGATGAGGCGGATTTTACGAGCATGTCGTCGATGTAGACTTCCATATTTTTCCCAATTTGTGGTTTGAACAGCTTGTTGTCCAGTCTCTGGTACGTGGCCCCGGCATTCTTGAGTCCGAAGGGCATTACCCTGTAGCAGTAGACTCCCCGATCAGTGGTGAAAGCGGTTAGCTCTTCGTCGGCCGGGTTCATCTAGATTTGATTATAACCGGAGAAGGCATCCATGAAGCTTAGTAATTCGTGACCGGCCGAGCTGTCAACTAGCTGATCTATTCGAGTGAGTAGGTAGTTGTCTTTAGGGCATGCCTTGTTTAGATCAGCGAAATCGACGCACATGTGGCATTTCCCGTTTGCTTTCTTAAGTATGACCACGTTCGCTAACCAATCCAAGTAGTCCAGGTTCCTAATGAAGTCAGCCGCGAGCAGTCGATCAACTTCCTCCTCTATCGCTTTTTGTTTCATTGGCGTGAAACTTCGTTTCTTTTGTCGGATTGGCCAGGCTTTCGGGTCGACCCCGAGCTTATGGGAGATTACCTTGGAGTCGATTCCGGGGATATCTGCTAGTGTCCAAGCGAGCACATCGGAGTTGTTCCGGAGGAACTGGATCAGGTCGTCGCGAACGCCTCCTGTCAAGAGAGAGCCGATCTGGACAGTCCGGACGTCAACTCCCTCCATTAGGGGAACTTCTACTAAAGCTTCCACCGGGGCGTCTCGAATTTCTTTTCGGTCGTCGCGTGTGTCCAGGGACCCCTGAGAATTGTGCGTGTCTTCAAAATCGTCACCTTGTTCCTCGGCAGGAGATGTTGAGGCGAGACGGATCCTGGCGGTTTGCTAGTCTCCGTAGGTCCGGCCTATCCCCCCGTTGTCCAAAGGGAACTTGAGCGCTAGGTGGTAAGTTAAGATCTGAGCTCGGAGGGCGTTTAGGGTGGGGCGTCCCAAGAAGATGTTATAGGACGACGAGATCTTAGCAACGAGAAAGTTCACCGGTACGGTTCACGTTCTGCCTGCTTCCCCGATATTGAGAAGGAGGGTGATCGATCCATCGGCCAAGACGGAATGGTTGGTGAACCCGGAGAGGACGTGGGAGAACGGTTGGAGGTCGGATGGATTTAATCCCATACGTTGGAAACAGTCGTAAAATAGGATATCCGCTGAGCTCCCTGAATCGTCCAATATTCTTCGGACCACGTATCGATTAACCCGGGCTATTATCACAAGGGGGTCATTGTGCGGGAGTGATATGCCATGAAGGTCTTCGTCGGTGAATGTGATCAGATCGTCCTTCTTGCACTTCTTGTAGAGCGGATCACTCATGGTCATGACCGGTCGGAGGCGGCGGTCCCCCCGCTGTCTGGAGCCGAACCTACCGAGACGACCATGATCTGCCCGATGGTCAACTCCCCGGGAGGGGGTTGGTCCGTTTGCTCCCGCTCCGCCTGCCGCTTGTCTCGCAGGTATTTCGCCAGGTGACCAGAGCGAATTAGTTCCTCAATATAGTCACGGAGTTATTTGCATCTCTCAGTCGGGTGTCCCTGCGACCTATGGTAGGCACAGTACGGGCCACGGAGTCACTTTCCCAGTCTTTGAGTAGCCGGTAGGAGTTTGAAAAACCTTTTGCCCTTAGCCTCCTCTAGCAGCTCGGTCTGGGAGACATTCAAAGAAGTGTGCTCATGAAACCTCAGAGAATAAGGCTTTAGACAATCGACCTTCTTTTTCTCCTCTCTGTCCCGTCTTTTTCGGTCTGTTAGGTAGCCCCGGGGTAGGTTGGAGTTCACCTCCGACTCGAGTGGGATTTCTCGCTCGGTCCATACTTTTACTTCGGCCATGGTCTTAGGTTGCGCTAATGCAAAAGAGCGGAACCACTCTTTGTTCCTAAGAACCGACCTCAGGACGGTGATAACTGTTTCTTTGCGGTGCTCAGGGACTTCTAGGAAGGCATTATAGAAGCGGGCGACGTATCCCTTGAAGGATTCCCTGTCTCCGCCCTTGATGGTGAACAGATAGTCGACCGTCCTTTTCTATTGTCGGTTACCGACGAAATGACCAAGGAATTAGGTCGCCAGCTCGTCAAAAGTTGAGATCGAGCGTAGCGCAAGCCCATGGAACCAATCTCGGCCGGCCCGAATGAGGGTGGTGGGGAAAGCTCAACACTGAGCTGCATCTGAGTTGTCTTGGAAGCTCATGCCCGCTATAAACGCGTCCAAGTGGTCCTTCGAGTCGGACTCCCCGTCGAAGAGGACCACTTTGGGCAGTTGTTCTTAGACGAGACTCGCTCAGCTAGTAGCTGCTCTATAAAGGGTCTCGTGAGAAAATCAACGGAGTACTTCGCCCCCCCCCCCCGGCTGACCGAACGGGCATCATGTCGTATGTCTTCAATTTTCTTTTCGAGGGCCTCGATTCGCTATTGGTACCCCGAAGATTCTTCATAGTCGGAGTGCATGCTATCTCTGCTCCGGGCTTGCGTGGTGGAGCGGTTTCGGCTTCGCTTTATCACGTTCCTCAAATCTTCGGGGTGGACCCTTCGTGGATTGTCCCGACGTTCGCCATATGCGTGGCCTCAACGGGAGTGGGGACGTTGGTCTTGGCTGGAGTCAGGCGATCTAACCGACATCTCTTCAAGGGGCGAGAAAGCGCGGCGGGCTTTGAAGTGATAGCCTGGTCTCTCCTGAGATCTAGGTGTTGAGCTGTCCGGCGCCCAACGGGTCATGGAATCATTCCTCGCATGTAGGTCATGACTGCCGGAATCAGCACACCGGTTTTCGGTGACATCAAGATGAGCGTGGGCGAGGTCGAGGGCCTGAACGTGCCCCTCCATCTTCCTGCGTACGTTGTCATTCTGGGGTGGGGACCGCAGTTTGGCGGGCGTGGCCGGATTTTTGAACACAAGCGAGCACATTCACCATCTCCATTAGCCTATCGATCTGTACAGATAAGGCGCTGACGATGTTAGGAGGTGGAGTAGGACCGCTCCAGCTTCCGTTGTGGAGGGCGGGGCGGCTTGTGCTGGGATCGTCGCGGTTATCACTGACCATTGTATCGAAGGCGAAAGATGGCGAGGTACGTCCATTAACAACGGGATATGCTCATTAATGGAGAGATGCGCGAGCGTAGGACGTGGGACGTGGAGCGGCGGAGATCTCGTTTTGGCGAGATATACGAAGCCGTTACGGGGTGGTTGGGTTCCGGGCTCTCGGTTGAACCGGGAAGCCGAGGAACCCCAGCTCAGTGGATAGCTCGGAGGCGAACGAGGAGGCCGAGGAAGCTCAGCTCTGTAACAACTCGGAGACGAGTAAGAAGGCTGTGAAAACTCGGCTGTAGGATTGTTCGGGGGCGAGCTGTTGGCTGGTCGCTAAGCGCATAGGAAAGGTACTCCGGGGAGGTTTCTAGAAGGTCGGATACAGCCTCAGAGATAAGGTCTAGAGGAAAGTCCCCAATGTATCATATTTATTCTAGCTCCGTAACCCCCAGGAATCTAACGGGCTTACGTGAACGACACGTCATCTGCTGCGTGTCGTGATCTGGATAATTTCCACTTATGAGCCTCATCACTGTGAAAGTTTTAGGTAGTAAAATACTTGTAATAGTTGGGGGGGTGTGAAGTGAGGTGTGAAGTGGGGTGTGCACAGTGTATTGTGTATATTGTAAGTTAGGGCTCATGAGTCATTGGCAAAAAAAATTTTAAAAAAATACTTGTAATTAATGGAGATAGTTTTTGTTATTATTACATATCTAAAGTCATTTAATTTGGTGTAAATTGTCAAAAACCCGCCAAGCATTTTTTCCGTTGTCAAAAACTCCCCGGTCTCGAAACGTTAGTCAAAACCCCTTTACAAAAGTTTTTAGTTGTAAAAAAACCCTTACCTGTGATATCTAATAGTTGTCTGCTATATCTAGTTTCCTATGATATCTATACGGTAACCAGCGGCATCTAAACGGCTGCCTGTGATATTTAAACCGTTTCCTGCGATATTTAAATAGTTTATATGAATTGCTTAAATATAACATGCTGCTATGTGGATACTGCACGAAAAAATTTCAGGGTTTTTTTTTTACTTCCAGTTTCGAGCAGAGGGATTTTTACGGTGGAAAAATGTGCTTGGGTAGGGTTTTTTTGACAGTTTACCCTTTAAATTATAATAGTTAAATTGAAAAATATAAAGAATATTATTATGGATTATAAAGCAGAGTTCAAAAAAGATTGTAACGTCGGTTGTTTAGGTTGATCATTAGCTAAACCAATCACGTGATGCTTTGTGAAAGAGCGTGAGGCAGCAAATTTGTACGGACAAAGCAATAACTAGCTTCCATGTACTTAAGTATTCTCTTTTTTTATTTTAAAAAAAAAAATAATGTTTGCAGATTGATGCACAAAGCCCCTTTTTCTTTTGCTTTTTGAGCTTTTTTGTCTGCTTATGATTCGATTCCATGAATAAAGCATACCATACGTAATTAATGCTTTTTGGGAAGCGGCGCCGATTGATACAGAAAATCTCATTATACCTCTCTGTTTTATTTTTATTTTTTATTACCGTTTTTTCTCTATATAAATATATGTTTATGAAGTATATGAACTTAAGCTAAATTTTAGAAAAACCTCTCATTTTTTTTCCAAAAGCGGAAAACCCTTGAACCGTGAACACCGCTATTTTTGGCAAAATGCCTCTCTATCCATTTTTATCGGTAAATTTGAGCGGTCCAAAAGGGAATTGACTAAACATATTTTTGAAGAAAGAAAAACTTAAAGATTAACGACATTAAAATAAAGGAGGCAAATTGCATTTCTAATTTTTTTTCTTTTTTCTGTAAGCCAGAGTCCATAGTTAGATTTGAAAGCTAAGTGATATAGCATTCATATAAATCTTTAGCATTAATAGCCATATAATCCGTTGCACCGATTGCATGCTTGCATGATGTGAGAAATGATATACTCATTAAGCACTACAAGACACCTCCTTCTTTATGTCTTTGAGTAGCGGAGTTCGTATCTTATATAATTATGCCCAGCAAATTACCTTCTAACCAAATGCGTTTTGCCTCGGTTTCCAATAAAATACATTTTGGCCTTTACCTATGCTTCAATAAAGTGTCAGAGATGGGGATAGCTATCACTATAAATAGATAACCGATATACTCCCTCATCACAAATCCAGTCCCAAATGAAGATAATTTTGACAGTTGTTTTGATGCGGAATATATTTTCGTGCTAATTGGGCATGTTTGTTTGCATGGAAGTAACCAAAAAAAATACCCGTAGTAAGCCTATTTCAAGTATTTTAGGAGTTGTTTGGTTGAGTGTAGTTGGAGTCCCATGCGGTTCCAACTATACGGAATCATAAAATCAAGTATTTTGTTCAAATATCTGCTTATTCAATTTATGGTTGGAAAAATCATAAAATCAAGTATTTGGTTCAAATATTTGTTACTTCAATTTATAGTTGGAAAAACAAATTGTGTCAAAAATCATGTAGTTGCAACTATGCTTAAATTAAGCACTTTTGCAATTAAATAAGTTGGAATGCAAAATAGAACATAAAAGCTTGTTATTTTGTTGCAATTACATCCAAGCAAACACATGTTTTGCAAATCATGTAGTTGCAACTACATTTTAACCAAACAAAGAAATGAAATTGCAATTACGGTATTCGCATCTACATATAGCTGTAAATACATTGTTTTTCCAACTACAATCAACCAAACGGTTAGTTGTTTGTTTGCACAACAATAAAACTTGGAGGTTATTTCAAAGTGATGATGTGGACCTATGCGGCATGATTATTTCCGAAATTTTTTTACTCTCATTTTGGATGGGAAGTAAGCATGGAACACGAGGAAAAAGAAAAAAATTAATTATTTAATGCATCTTTTTATTACTTTCAAAAAGAAATAATTTACAAGTATTGAAAAAGTAATTTTTGTTTGTTTGTTTTTGCTTATGAAAGAAACATAGAAAATTGTTTCATTTTTTTCCTTTTCCAAAAAATATATTATAAAACACAAGAAGAATGATTTAAGTATATTTTCAGGACACCTTTTTTTTAAGCTACTTCAAGATTTCAGGGCTGTTTGATTGTTAGTAAATGGAGATGCATGCAACTTTTGTTACAAAAAAATCTTCATTTCCCATATTTGGTTAGGAGCAAACTTAAGTTGGAAATCGAAATAGATGCAAAAAGCAACAAATTCTTGCAACATTTTTTGCACTCATTTTGGTTGTAATAAGAGTTGCAACTTTAGAAATGATGAGCATATATAGTAATTATTATGCGGCGCTTTGTATGCATCACATGTGTAGATTTGCAACAAGTGTTGCATTTCCTATTGTTTTTTGCTCGACCAAACACAAAAAATGGTTTGGATTAACTTGAAGATAACCAACAAAGGATTTGGGCCTTTTTTTTGCAACAAATGCCACGTGCAACATTTGTTACATGAAAGCATGATATAAAAAAAAATTTGTTGCTAACCAAACATGCCTTTACGGTTTTTCTGTTACTTACGGACAACCAAACGGGCCAAAAAATGAGGAGTGCTTCTTGTAATTTTGGCCATGAAATTATGAGTTATCATTGCCTTTTGAAAAAATGAAATGAAAAGAGGAAGAGAAATAATTGATAATAGGGGCATGCGTGTGTGATGGCACAGGGGGCTAAAGGTGTTCCTTCTTAATTACTTGCAATAAACCCTCGACAACTTCATTGGGGAGTTCGCTATTGTCCTTCCTTTGTTGGGCTTTTGGGGGTTGGGCTTTTGGTCTCTCTCTCTCCTCTGCTCTCATCAATGGCTGTCCAGTGTAAGCATTGACTGAGCCTCACCTAATATAACCGTTCTCCATTAAGGTTTTAACATTTCTTGTTTTTCTCCTTCTTGTTTTTCCTTTTGAAGTGACGGTTTTCAGTTTACACATGTTATGTTGGTTAACGGACCCGTCGCACGACGCCGCTCTCCTGAACGGAGGAGCGGGTTAATGACAGCGGCGACGTTTTCCAACACTCCTTGGAATCGGTGGGAAAAGCTATCAATAGGTAGCTTTTTCCACGGCTCCTGAGTAGCGGTGGACAAGAAGCAAAGGGCGCGGGTGGCCCTCCTCTTAATTTTGTTTTTTATCTGTTTTTAAAAATTAATTATGGTGGGACCCCTCTGTTTAAATTTTGTTTTTTTTAATCCATTTTTAATACACACACGTCTCCCGGTAGTCTGAAAAATGATAAATTCGGTCGTACGTGGTAGAGATATAGGAATCTCATAAAAATTGATATGTAGGGCATGCATGACATGCAGATCACGGTGTACGGTCTGGATCGATTGAATACATGGGATGGGGTGTTATAGAGTGCATGGGGTGGGGTGTTATAGAGTGCGTCTCATATATATATATATATATATATATATATATAGAGAGAGAGAGAGAGAGAGAGAGAGAGAATAATGGAGAAAAGATGTCATAGTAGTGAATTTCCTCCTATGGCGTCTAAAAAATACACGCTCGCTCATTTTTTCCGACGATCGGTATCCACCAGCATCATCGTTATCATCTAAGATGTGTGTACACCAAATTCCATGTGGTTCTACAACTTTTTCACCGTTGATTTAGCAATGTAAAAAGTTCTATTGTCGGTAAACCGTTAATTTTGAACCCACTAAATCAACGGTGAAAAGGTTGTAGAATCACATGAAATTTAGTGTACCCACGTCTTAGATGACAACGTTGAAGATGGTGGATGCCGATCGTCGGAAAAAATGAGAGAGGGTGTATTTTTTCGACGCCATAGGAGGAAATCTCCTCCTATATATGGCCTCTTTCCTCCATTAACCTTTTATATATATATATATATATATATATATATATATATATAGATAGATAGATAGATAAAATATAAAAAATGTGCCATAGGAGGGAATTTCCTCATAAGGCTTCGGAAAAAATACACACTCCACCATTTTTTCCAACGATCGGCATATATCATTTTCATCTTTATCATCTAAGATGTGGATACACCAAATTGTATGCGATTCTACCACCTTTTCACCGTTGATTTAGTGGGTACGAAACTAACGGTTTACCGACAATAGAACTTTTTATATTGCTAATCCAACAGTGAAAAAGTTGAAAAATCACGTGAAATTTGGTGTATGCCCATCTTAGATGATAAAAATGATGATGGATGCCGATCGTTGAATAAAATGTTGGAAGGTGTATTTTTTCAACGTCGCCAAATGAAAATCCCTCCTAGGGCCTCTTTTCTCCATTATATTCTCTCTCTCTATATATATATATAAATTTATGGTTACAAAACCAATGTTCAGATTATCCAAACATTTCATGATTACAAAACCATGGTTTTATACCACTCTCCCGAACACATCCCAAAATATGGTTTGATTATAAGGCCATGGTTTCACAATCATTTTTCTAAATAATGATTTCATACCGCTCATCCGAACTAGCCCTACATGACATTTAACAAATAATTATCATATTCTCTTCAAATTAAGGAAAATGGCGATGGTTCTTGCAATATGTGTAACGAAAATCAGTTAAATATTTTAAATCATATAAAATGTGAAACAAACAGGCGATATAATGGTGAGTGAGACGAAAGAAGGATAGACGACGACTTAGGCACAACGTTGAAAACAAGACGGGCTTGATTACAATTAAGAGTAGAAATGACAAGGTAAAATGAAAGCATGGGTGAAGGGTGCTCGTGCCTGCGGCAAACCGCACGACATGGAGAACTGATGATACAACTGCAAGAAATGTCGACTATAGAAAGGGTCAATGACAGCGGCATTGAGGTGATGTCTTCTACTTGTAGAGAAATTGTTCGGTGAAGGAGCACTTTAGATTTTTTTGTCCTTCAAAGGCCAGTTCTTTCCACCGACAGTCCATATATTTAAGCCATCTTGGGTAGCATTCGATCTTTTTATCGGATATGTTATGCTTAAAAGATTAGTCTTCAGAGGGTCCATAAAAATATAAAGAGGTAGCAATCTTAAGATGAGAAAGAGACCCAATTAGAGAGATTGACATTATGGTAAAGATCATTTTTTTTCATATTGGATGCAAGTGTTTTTGCTGTTAAACCTGGTATATGATTGTTTTTCTTTTTCTTCGTTTTTTTAGTCTTTTTTTTATACAGATACAAGGATTGACCCATGTTATTTTTATTGAATTTTATTGATTATATGTTTCTAAACCGTAGAGGCTCAGTTTAAATGGTGGGGGTCCTTTTGTCCGGATCCGGAGTGGCTGCTATTAGAACCACAACAGCATTCATGCTATTAGATCAAATGATTCAGATTTATCCAAAATCGCAATCAATGGTCGTGATTTATGTAAAACAGGGGTTTCAGTATTGGTGCATTCTTCGTGTTTTGCACGTAAGATGTGTGGTCAAGATGAGAGCATGGCATAGATGCTATTATTTTATAATTACAGACATTCTTTTCCCTTGACCATCCTGGTGCCAGTAGGATTCTTGGTCTGGTAGGTACATCTCTTCTTCTATGTAATGAAATTCATTGAACACAAGCTCTAGCTCATTTCTTTTTTCTTTTCTCTATCAAGTTTGGGATGTTGATTATACGTTTTTCAAGTGACTATTAATAGTACATGTACTGGATTGGCTATCTAGGGTTTATGGTCTGAGCAGTTGATGGGGTAAGTGAAGATGTAGATGTAGCTAGAGTGGCAGCAATCATGACCTAGAGCTTTGGTAGGTTGTTTTCTGGGCCCATAGGACTTTTAGGATGATGACATCTTGGGAGATTTTGTAGGATTCACTGCTCATTAAATTACCTTAATAAATAAAACAGGTAAGGTACATCGCATATTTTAATTTATCCAATAAATCTGGACTGGACTAGCTCAGCCGCTATTTTAAGAAACGGTTAAAATGAAACGGCTCTTATTTAACCGTCACTTTAAATAGCGGTTAAAATAAATATCAAACCGCTATTTAAGTAATTTTTTTCTAGCAGATGAGAAATATATCACCTTTCGATTTTGGAACCTTAACTTCCGCCAAAACACGTCTATGTTTTTCTCAACGAAGTTTTTCAAAATGATTATGGTAAAATTTTTACTTCTACGTTTAAGTATGCTAGCATGTCGATTGATCTAGCTTATTAGTGTGATATTCCTGAATTAGAAGAAGAAATATTAGTGGAAACAGACGAAAATCAATACTTGAAAAAACCTATTATTCCTATTGATTTAATAACTCCTGAAAGAAAAAAATATTGAGTTTACATCGTCAACCAGCGGAAGCAAATATAAAAATGTTCCGTCTCCTAAAATCAGCCATGATGAGAATAACGAAGGAGGTAAAACAAGTGATTCAAAATATGAAAATTTTAAGGATACTACATGTGGTTTGGTAGAACCTGAAATTGGCATGATATTCAATTCACCGGATGATACTTATAGATATTATTTGACTTATGCTCGAAATATCGGGTTTGCTATCAGAATTCGTTCTACTCGTCATGCCATTCGTAGTAATTCTGTAATGTCTAGACTATATAAATGTAATAACGCCGCAAAACCTAAACAGTTCAAAATCGATATAAAACGTAAAATATCTTTTTCGGCGTTCCAGAGATATAATTATATTGGTTCCAACTGCGAAAATCGTATGTTTGTTATTAAAAGGAAAAATCGATGGATAATAACTTCTTACAAGAGAGCACAACCATCTATTTGTACCGCAGTCAATGGTGACATACCTATCTTGTCACATAGAATTTCCAAATTTGACGAAAGTCAAATTCATAATTTGAAAAAGAATGGGGTTGGTTCAAGCAAAACATATAAAATACTAGGAAAAGGTTATGGCAGGATTGAGAATCTTGGTTATGGGCTAAACGATGTAAAGAGTGTACTAAGAAAAATATGTTATCAATCTATCGATGTATCGGACTGTAACGACCGTGTACTATAGATATATAATTTTTCTCGAGATCCAAACAATTATTTTACGGTTTCTATTGGTAGAAAACACTCTAAAAATATTTTTCCATGATTAAAATGAATTAATATGATTTTTAGGAATTTTTATGAATTTTTAAGAATTTAAATGGATTTTTTATCGAAGGGAAAAGTATTTAAAACCGACAAGGGGAGCTATTTTTGACCAAATTTGGTTGCAAAGGATAGAAAACATCAAAATATATTTTCTATAATTTTCCCAGATTTTTATAACATTTTTAACTATTTTTAAATAATTTTTAGAAACCAAAAACAATTTTTAAAACAATTTTTAAATATTAAAAACAAATTTTATTTAATTTTAAGAGAGAGAATGAATCTGGACCATCGGAGCTTAAAACCAACGACCCAGATTCTGCCGACGGTTAAAATAAAAGAAAAAATAAAATAAAAATATATATATAGACGTCTTTGATCTGGACCGTTGGAACAACGATCCAACGGTCAAGGATCGCCAGTGCCAACTCGAGCCGGGACCCATGCCAGCTCACGCGTGATGGGATGTGGGTCATTAGATCTGGTCGAGCGAAGGTCCGGATCTTTTCGGCTCGTGGGGTTGGCTCATGTAGCGACTGGAGAAAATAATAGGGATTTTTTATCCTAGAAAATCCTTATAAATAGCCTTGAACTTCTAAAATCCCCCCAAAAATATATGTTCGACAAAAAAATCTAAAAATATTTTTAGAGCTTTCTCTTTGAGTCTTCTACACTCTAGACCAAGTCTCAAAGGCAAAAAAAATTCTCGGCTTCAAGATATACCTTTTCTCGTACAACCCGACGCTTACCGACTTTTATTTTCCTAACTCATTTCAGGTAGGATCTCTCAACAATTTACCCTCTGTTATCTTCATTATAAAAATATCTATCTGTGAAAAAAATTTCAGGACCTAATTATGACGTTTTAACTACATTATCTATTTTACGGGTTTTGACGATTAAAAACGATATTAAACCCTAATAAAATAACGAACATTTAGCAGTTATCCTTCACGATAAAATCACAGGGTAACGGACAACCCCAGATTCATGCTTGGACATATGGAACTAAGTCGTAAAGCGACTATCATGACCGGAACAACTTTTACAAGAATAAATATAATTATTCTACGGTATTAAATTAAAGGCTATTGATAATTAGTTCCTTAATTATTACAACATGGAAAAATTATAGCAAATTTTTATATATTGGTTATTTTAAAATAAAATTGATGGTAAACATGTAAAACCATATTTTCACTAAAATGGGTATTTTACAAAAATACCATCCACTATTTATATTTTCAGTAAAATACCACGAATTTTGGAAAAATAGTACTTTTCTTAAAATACCCTAAACCTTTCCAAGTGATATTTTTATTAAAATATCACGAACTTTTCTGAATCATAATTTTTACAAAAATACCATGAACTTGGTAAAATAATTAGTTTTATTAAAATACTCTGAACTTTTAAAAACTAGGGTTTTCTTCTAAAAATCAATAATAATCCTAAAACTAGATTTTTACTAAATACCTTTAAAAAGTGAAACCTTACCAAAAGCACCCCTAATTTCGAAAGTTAAGTTTTTAGAATTTCACTAAAATACTCTTACATTTTTATAAAGGAAATTCTTTTATTAAAATACCACAACCTCTATAATAAAAGATAATTTACGTTAATATACCATATAAATACCATTATTTTTATATAAAAAATAATTGCGATAAAATGCCATAGTCCATTATAAATTAAGATTCTATAAAATACTATATTTACCTTACAACTATAATGGAACGAGATATAACCCACGACTGTGGAAGTCCATATCGACTGAGATATCATCTACTTAAATCCAACTTTTGACACATCACACGATATGACCTACGATGCGGTTAGGGTTAGGATGCGCAAAGCTAGGTATGGAATACTATTACAAATGAAAATCGCTGCAGGCAGGGTGAACAGTCTCAACATGGACTACTACTATGAATGAATTGAACAGTCCCAACACGGACTACTACTACGAATGAATTGAACAGTCCCAATACGGACAACTACTACGAATGAATTGAACAGTCCCAACATGGACAAATAACATTCCATGCCTAAATGATATATACACTAACTCTAATTCGCAAAACCTTCATACTGAATAAAACGGGGCTAAATAGTTTGATTTGACAAGGTAGTATACGGACTCGGATTCCCATATTACTCGATCAGATCCTAGAAAGTGGAACAATACATTTCACCTTCCCCAACCGTGTTCCATGGTTAAAACCGAATAATCTAGAGAACCCTCTACCCTTATCTAACAAACTAAATGAACATATTACATGTAGTTGCCGTTCGCAGTATACCTTAATTTACCAAATACCTAAAATACATATATCATATCTCTGCACACATATGATATTATATATTACACACACTTGTTCTCTTTACTATTATTTTATGTTGAGAAAATCCTACCCGAGTGTAACTCGTTGACAGACTTCCTTTCCCTTTCTCTATCTTGGGAATGTCCATTGGATGAGGACGAGGTTGATGAAGAAAGAGATGATAGAATGAAGCCCACTAATGAAGACTATGCAGAGTTGACATAAGAGTATTAGGATAGCTCTTCTATTGCCCATATGTTTAGAGCTTGCTTTCTTTTAATCAATATAATCAAAGTATTTAGTTTGCTTTCAGTATTTGTGATGTAATAATTTTAATTAATGGAAATAAATGCTTCTACCTTTATTATAAGTTTTGGTACATTTCCTGCATGATTTATTTATACGCTTAATGTAACTGTATCGAGAAAAGACCACTATCGACACAGTTAGGTTGCGGACCTTGGGAAGCAGGACGTGACAAGTTTTGGTGGTGGTGTTCCCGCCAAAATTTTGGCTCAAAACCCGCTCCCTTATAAAATAATAACAATAAAATGAAAAAATAAAGGGAAAAACTCCACATGCAAAGAATGTAATAAATGCCTCAAAACCAAGAGTTAAAACATTCTGAAGCAGCGCTTCATAGCAGCGCCAGCGCTGAGAGTCAAAGACTCTGAGGCAGCGCACACGTGCAAAACACGTGTGCGCTAGCGCTAAGAGCGCTGCACTATAAACAGCGCACTACGTGCAAAGCACGTGTGCGCTGGCTCTAAGTGTGCTGCACTCTAGGCAGCGCACCACGTGCAAAGCACGGGTGCGCTGGCGCTAAGTGCGCTGTCCTCTACGCAGCGCACCACGTGCAAAGCACGGGTGCGCTAGCGCTGGAACTAAAAGCTCCCCACCGTCAGATCAAAGATCCAATAATAATGATAAATCATTAATTAATCAGAATTAAATTCTGTTAAGGAAAGATTCTTCAAAATCTTTCCAAACAACAAGATTGTGCTCTGTAAATCAGAGCACCGTTGGATCAATGATCTAAGGGTGATTAAAAACCACCAAAATACAGAATAATTTCTGTTTGGAAAGATTTCCCAATCTTGTTAAAAACAAGAAAATTACCTTCTGTAAATCAGAAGCCCTTGGATCAAAGATCAAACGATGGGAAATTCCCCAAATCAATTGGAGAAAAGATCTCCTTAACTGATTGAACTGATCAGCTTGCCCTATATAAATGACCCAAGACTTCAAGTCTCACAGAGAAGAACCCCCTCATAAGCTTGGAGATTTCAGAAAGAGAAGTATAACTCTCAGCAAAAGAAGATTTCTTCTTCAAGGTAAAAAGAATGGTTATGAACATGTTAGTGTTTATGCCCTAGAGGCCATTACTGTATCATACTAGTTTATATATTACTTAATAGAAGCTTGGGATATTCACAGTTGTATTGACAGTATTGCTAAAAATGGTAGTATACTACTTGGTTTGCTTCTACTTTAATATGTGCATGTGTTTCTTTTAACATATCGCTTATACATATTAGTAGAGCCCTTAGGATCTTTGCTTGATTACCAGCGTTGTTGTCACGATCCGAAAGAGCACGTGACTGGCCCTTGAACCATATGAAATCTATAGGACTCCATCTGATCCAAGTAAGCCAAAAGCCCAGAAATCTAAAACCATTTTAAGAGTAAGTAAAGAAACTGGTTTAAAGAAGTGAAGGAAAACATGTTTTGAAAATCAAAGTTTTTAAATAACTAAGCCGAATATGCATTTTTAAAATGCGTAACATTTCCCGAAAATTTCGGCAGAGTTTCCTTTGTAAAACTGGCCCCGAACGGGGTACAACAAGAATAACATAAATATGCAATGATAAAAGGCATCCCCAAGCGGGAGCTAGCTCTTCGTCAATCGACGGTCACAACCACGCAAGCAATAATAATATACAACGCCAAAGGGCGAGGATCAAACTCAAAAAGAACTCAAAACAGCCAGAAAACCGTATTACTACTAGCGCGACTCTAAGGTCGAAATAATACAACACTGTCTCTAAGTCTGAACAATATACAAGTTTTGGTTGATGGACAATTCTAGATACAAAAAATAATACATGAACAATGGCGGTTCTGATACAAAAGAACCCACCTACCAACGCAAGTCACCCATATGGAAGCAGTGTACCAGAAATGCCGCTATGGAATCTGTACGGCAAAACCTACAAGAACTGGGGCACAACGGGGGTGAGTTGCCAACTCGTGAATAGAAAGATATCTACAAGCAGAGATCGAATGCATGACCCATCCTAGGTCAATACGATCAGATATAAATAAACCTCAATATGAATAAAGCTGAAGCATGCTAAACTGGCAATATAACCTCTATACATGAGTGTAGTGTCAAGTGCTCGTGCTAGTGCCTCAGGTAATAGCATGTCATGAATATGAGGTATGATCAATGTAATCAAATCTGTACACACGTGGATCCCGTCCACTCGTCACCTACTGACGATAACCATCATGCAAGTAAATATCATAACCTGTGCATGGAAATATGAGGATATAATCCACCCGTGTCCCTCGCGACACATCAATATCATGGAACCGGAGTGCCCAGCATCGGCACTCGAAAACATCATGAAAACTGTGCCCAGCATCGGCATAAAACATAAGTCTCAATCACAAAATCTAGGGCGCCGTCAGTCCAGATCGGCCCCTACCATCCATCTCATGACTACGACGGTATCCTCCGGATATCCGACGTGTCGGGTAATATCACCGGTAGGTAGTGCTCCCCTGCACAGGCTCAACGCCATCATCTGCGATCTTCTTGCCCCGGGGTACCGCACCGGGTCCACCATGTACCCGCAATCGGTCACATCCGCCTCCTCGATTCGGGTTTCACATGTCGCTCTCAGCACCGAGAAAACACATGGTGGACGCACTGAAATATCATATCAAGGGTAACCGGGTTTTTAAAGAAATGACATATCCTCTTTTGAAACACCCTCGGTTCCCAAATCCAGAAATATCATAGAAACAACATATCTCAATGCGTATAATCAAAAGCATGAAGTATGCGACATGTAAAGAAAGGTATGCACGTCATCATGTCATGCAAGGATCATATACTGAATGTAATAATACTACAGTGTAGTGGCATGGCAATTATCGATGATGAGTGTGTGAGCCGGCAACAAGTGTACGTGGAGCATATGCATCATCGATAATGGTGCTGGTGTCCTAGCTGCATGACTGAATATCACAACAATACAAGCGATGTAATTCAAATAGCAGGAATATGCGGAAACGAATAATCAACGCAAAAGCACAGAACCTGCCCCAATAGATATGTCATGCAAGCTTGCCTTTTGAAATAAGACGAATCAGGGCTTTTAGTAAAATAAGGGCTACGGTGTTTTAAGAAAAGATGCATCATTTGAAAATATCCGTACAACCCTTCTGCCTATCTTTAAAATACTCCCGATTCGTTAGTTTGAAATAGGTATGACTCAGGTCAGTCTAATGTCTACTAAGAAAGCTAGACAGGAGGGGTATGAAACCACCTAATCTGAGTCAATATATATATATATATATATATATATATATAATAGTCGGTGATCTCGCCTCAATAACATATCATAAGAGATCCTCGAGTCATGAGGGCGGATCTATCATCAATATCGGCTCGTACGGTAAAGCGTCGTACGGCATCCCAATAGCTGGGTAGGGGTCAATATCACACTATCTCATCACATATCAGGTATCACTATCATCAGATCGCACAATCTGGGGTACTACTCTATGTCCAGTACAATCGATACCATCTATAAAAATATGAATGCGGGCAAAGCACATGTCCAAAGGCCCGCTAGAACTATCATATCGCACCTCAAAGACAAGCTATGTCACATCGCCGATCTCACGGCCTCACGTCAAGTATCATCTCAAATCCACGTATCATCCTCAAATCCCGTATATAAACACATAGTCCCATACCCATGTGTAGATATACGCACCATCAGTGAAAGAATGTATGCAAGTATGTGTGTAAATGTATGTGTGGGTGCAACCACTACTCTAGGGTTCGCACTATACTAAACCAGTATTTTCTTATCACCAATAAAACCATTATTTCAATCAATAATCCTAACAACACATAATATATATATACGTGTGTATACGTATTCGTATACAGCACCACGGACTGCGGGGGTGCTATACGCCATCCACCCGACTTCTCCCCGTAGATATAAATCTACTCACCTGTATCCTGCGTGTCGGTGTCGGTGTCACCGTCATCTTCTGCATCGCCTCGGATCGTCGTGGGGTACCTACACATATCACACGTATCGCATCGCATCAAAATCAAATCAAAACTTAAAACGGCACGCTAAAACCAATACGATACGCTAAAAGGCCTATAGGTTAGAACCTACGGTTAGCCTTCGCAAAACAACCCGAAATCACTCGATGCAGTCGTACAAACGTCACACGATCGAGATAACGTACAAACACCAAAATATGGAAATCAAAATACGTAAAACCAAATACTGAAAGTAAGGCAGCAACCCAAGAAAACGATCCCAGATTTCACCTCGGGGCAAATTTAGCCAATTAAACAAGTCCAGGGTGATGTATATGATGTATTTGAGCTACTGGACCAACCCCGAAACATTTCACCACTACATGGCCAGCCACAACCTTGCCAAAACCGGCCTGGCCGGCCCCCCTATGCCCATTGGGGTTCGTCTCGCTACGGTGGATTCCTATGGTCTCAATTGGGTCCCTGGTGTTGTTTAATTTTCCTGAAAAAGTCCCAGTACATTCCATATTTCCCTGCACACTCTAAACACTCACAAACAGACATGAAAGTCCCGTAATTCCGTATTTTTGGGTTTCAGGTTGTGTCAGGTCAGGGGCTTGGTCAAAATAGGGTCTAAGGTTACCATTAGAGTCTAATTGCACAGCCACATCTCAACTTTACCCTAACCCTCTCTAGTTTTGTCCAAAGTGCACAAAATCACACGATATCGATATGAAACTTGAATTAAAGCCTAAGCACAAGAATTACAGCACTTAATATGAAGGAAATACCTCAATAGACCCTCATGAATCCTTAACAGCGCCAAAACACCATCTTTCTTGGTCTATTGCGTAGATCTCAAGCTTGTGCATCTTTTTAATGAAATGAGGGTGGGGTTTTGGAGTGATTTGTGAGATGATTTGGGGCTTGAAGATGGGGGGAAAATGAATGGCAGGAGCAGCAGCAGCAAATGGTGGGAGAGGGAGAGAAATGAGGAGGAGAATGAAGAGAAAAGGCTAAGGTTTTTAGTCAATGGTCCTCACCTACTCTCTCTCTCACCATACCTATTTTTCCTTAATCTTTTCTCTTTTTTCTTAAATCCAAAACCTTCTCACACCAATAGTAAACCCAAAGTAACATGGTAGAAAATGTAACACAAGTGTAGGAAAAAGATATGTGCACATTTTGCACAAAAAGCCAAAAAATCCGGTTAGCGATTTTTAATCGCGATTAGCACTAAATTAGCATATAATTGATCACAAACACTTAAAAATGGCATAATTCCAGTAAATACCCCATTTTAGAATTTTCCATAATTTTCCATATTTTTTCTTCATTTATTTGCATTTAATTATAAATTTAATATTAAAATAATCAATAAAATAATATTAAATTATAAAAATTCCCAAAAATAATATTTTATTTTTTGGAAATGTTAAAATCTACCCCCCTTAAAGAAATTCGGTCCCCGAATTTAAATTTAAAATCCCCAAGTACTAAAACATTTCGATACAAATTCCAAGTCGTCGGGGCTCCGAAATCATCAATACATAAAATATCACAGCGCAAGGCATGCGCATGAGAAATGAGCAGATATCTCAAAATCGAAACTCCGTCAAGCATCCCGCAATCATCGGAGTCATGGTAAAGACAGAAATGTCAAATCCAATACAAAACCAATAGGATATAAATCAGAACTATACATGTAGACATCCAACCCGTACATGTGAATAGCTGATGTAAAAGCATGCCAAATCTTTTTAAGTCGCTGTGCGATGCACGTAACACTGCACAGTGGCGGACGTTTTTCATAAGAAAATAACTATATACGTATACATATATCCTTTGTTTAATAGGTACGTCCCGCCGTTTTAAAAGCAATTTAGAAGGGTTTCCTTGTTGTTAAAACGTTTCGTGTCATATCGGACACTTAAGTATATATATATCGAGACTATAGCTCGCTCCTTGGAAATCCCTTCAAACTATCAATGCATGCAAAATATATCCAGGTACTGTCCTCTGACCAGTCCTGCTCAATATGAAAACAAATATCCAATATCATAAAAACGTACTGCTCCAAAGGGAATAAATCCCAAAAATACACATAACACAATCCTGTGCGTCTGGTGCGCACGGAAATCAAAAGTCTATATATGTGCCAAATAGGTGCACAAAACAGTATCTAGGTGCAACGGGTGTACACGAATCATCTGTCATAGGCAACGTATGTGCCTAACAGCCAAAAATCCGGTGCATCTGACATGCACGAAGAATCTCGATTTAGTGCATCGGGTGTGCACCAAAATCGTATCTCAAAACATGCGCCCAACATGCGCGAAAATCCAAATCGGTGCATCCATCGTGCACGAATGAAAATCTAAACCCTGCGCACTCAACATGCACGGAATCACGAAATCCAATAGCAACCGCCGAACATGCGTAAGTCAAACCAAAAGCACGGAGTGCAAGAATCAATCATCAGTATCAGGGTCAAAATCGACGATATAATGGGGCTCAATCAAAATCAAGTGTACCGCAAAGGAAATCTCACAACCGTGTGCATCAACGTGCACAAATCAAATCAAAACACTAAAGTGCATGAAAACTATGCTGGAAGCGTAAACCAAATCACCGGCATGCAATAGGCATGAAATCACAATCAACACCTCAAGGATAATAATGATGCGCCAGGTATAAATGCCCAATAAGTGCAACCATGGTGCACGAAAACAGAAATCATAGAACTCAGTCATCAAAACCAATCATGCAAATAGATCGCCAAAACACCGAAATCCCAAAGTGACAGATACTTGATAGTCGAATCACGAAATCACAAATCATAAATACCGTCGTCGGTACATCCTCCCTCGAAGTCGAGAAGGTGCCGGTACATCCAATTCTAGCGGCGCAAGATCTCCACTTGCCTCTTGCTCGCGGCTGGCGTCCTCTGCCTCTGGTTCATGATCTTTCCTGTAGATTACCAATCTCGCAATCCATCAGCTCACCGGCCCGGTCAGGAGTGCTGACAGGAACGATTCCGTTCTGGCACTTCCTTGGAAATCTCTCGGTCAATCCTCACGACTGCTCGTAAAGCAATATGTCACTGGCGTCGGCCTCCGGCTCTCTGAATGCACATCACATGTCTGATCCTGGGTGCAAACATCATTGCAGCGGTGTCCTGGAAGGAATCCTGCTCAAAGTCTCTGCCGATCTTGCCAATGCCGATCTGTACGGAGGCTGGTACTCTTGCATAGTCTCTTCTCGTCTAATGGACATCTGTGTCCTCAGCACAGCAATTCCTCGGAAATTGGTCGCATCCCTATGCCTCTGTAAGCATATCTGACCTCTGGTCTCGACGGAAAGTAATGACAGCTCGCCAGCGTCTCGCACGAACCTCTGGTTCCGCTTGTCTGTATCATCGTCTATTTCGACATCGTGTCTCTATCTGCGCACTGCAATGCCTTCGGCTACGGTCCATCCGAAGTCCCTCATACGGACTCGAAATCACAACTCGGTATCTTCCTGACTCAATAGGAGATATCTAGCCGAACACGTCCTCAGCGTGCGTATCGCATCTCTGATGTCAGCGGAGTGGAACGCCATCTCGTCGAAATCTCGTGCGAACTCTTTACTCCACCTTGCTCCAATATCGACTGATTCGGACTCATCTCATCGGGGCTACGCAGACTGCGCTCCAACGGCTACGCTCGGATCTGGAGTCTCCCAAGCAGGGTCCCATCACAATATCCGAAAGATGTCGAACCATCCGATCGACTCGTCAGAACCTCACAATCCCCCAAGAGCTCAACATCTCGGGTACAGTTTAATAGTATCGAGTACATACCACAGCATCGGTGGTCCAGCCGTAGAAGGGCAAACCCAAGCCTCACTAATGGCACCGTGGAACCGCCGCAAACCCTAAGGTTCAAAGGCTTTCACACGGTCATTAAGTCGAGTTAGGGTTTCATTCTTCTAGAGGGTCCATAGAATCACCTGCATGTCTTTCCGAATACTTTAAACTTGGAAAATGGGTTCCTGACCTTCGATCGTCTCTATCGACTCTCAACAAATCTGCGTGAAGTCGTCTCTAGCTGGAATCAATCTATCTGATGACCTCGCATCGGGGTAAGCGAACGAACCACATGTCCTAGTCATTACTCCTCGGTGACTAGCGACTCACCATCATATCTCAAGAATATGCTCATGCTGCAGTAGCTCCAATCATCTGGGTGATATCTCATCATTCGCAGCAGCAACTGGCTCATTCGTCCGTACGCTGAACAGCGCCTCAATCATCCTGAATAAGCGATATCTCAACAGTCATCACATCCTGGCTGGCCTCTATCAGTGGCTCAATCCTCTGGTGCCAATCAGCACAACCGGAAAATCTCGCAACAGCGATCTGTCAAACGCTCATAGTGCGGAAACACAAATTACGAAGCCTCAATGCAACCGTATGTCTTGGGAATCATGCCCTGGTCAGTCCTCGTCCACGACGAGCTCATGCTGACAACTCGAGCCGTAGCTCACTCTGCCCGTGCAATCGCGGCAGCAAAACCATAACCAGTATCGATGAAGATAGATCATAGGAAGGAATATGACACAATGCAAGGAAATGTACAACCTAAGATTTCTTAAGCGGAGTGGCGTGTCGTAAGTATGCCGCGGAACATACCAACGGTACGTCACTCTACTTTAGTCACCTATTCCATCAACCAAGGGTCATCCTACGCGAAGAAAGTTCGGGTCTAATACCCCCTCGACCAAGTCTAAGTTCCGTAAGGTCAAGCCTAAGTTCCGTATATATACAAACGCCCTAGGCTCCACATAGTCAAACTTAGACTCGAACCAAGGTCAACCTAGCGCTCTGATACCAACTTTGTCACGACCCGAAAGAGCACGTGACTGGCCCTTGAACCATATGAAGTCTATAGGACTCCATCTGATCCAAGTAAGCCAAAAGCCCAGAAATCTAAAACCATTTTAAGAGTAAGTAAAGAAACTGGTTTAAAGAAGTGAAGGAAAACATGTTTTGAAAATCAAAGTTTTTAAATAACTAAGCCGAATATGCATTTTTAAAATGCGTAACATTTCCCGAAAATTTCGGCAGAGTTTCCTTTGTAAAACTGGCCCCGAACGGGCTAAAACAAGAATAACATAAATATGCAATGATAAAAGGCATCCCCAAGCGGGAGCTAGCTCTTCGTCAATCGACGGTCACAACCACGCAAGCAATAATAATATACAACGCCAAAGGGCGAGGATCAAACTCAAAAAGAACTCAAAACAGCCAGAAAACCGTATTACTACTAGCGCGACTCTAAGGTCGAAATAATACAACACTGTCTCTAAGTCTGAACAATATACAAGTTTTGGTTGATGGACAATTCTAGATACAAAAAATAATACATGAACAATGGCGGTTCTGATACAAAAGAACCCACCTACCAACGCAAGTCACCCATATGGAAGCAGTGTGCCAGAAATGCCGCTATGGAATCTGTACGGCAAAAACCTATAAGAACTGGGGCACAACGGGGGTGAGTTGCCAACTCGTGAATAGAAAGATATCTACAAGCAGAGATCGAATGCATGACCCATCCTAGGTCAATACGATCAGATATAAATAAACCTCAATATGAATAAAGCTGAAGCATGCTAAACTGGCAATATAACCTCTATACATGAGTGTAGTGTCAAGTGCTCGTGCTAGTGCCTCAGGTAATAGCATGTCATGAATATGAGGTATGATCAATGTAATCAAATCTGTACACACGTGGATCCCGTCCACTCGTCACCCACTGACGATAACCATCATGCAAGTAAATATCATAACCTGTGCATGGAAATATGAGGATATAATCCACTCGTGTCCCTCGCGACACATCAATATCATGGAACCGGAGTGCCCAGCATCGGCACTCGAAAACATCATGAAAACTGTA
This sequence comes from Agapanthus africanus, assembly GCA_030015575.1. Classification (NCBI taxonomy): domain Eukaryota; kingdom Viridiplantae; phylum Streptophyta; class Magnoliopsida; order Asparagales; family Amaryllidaceae; genus Agapanthus; species Agapanthus africanus. The sequence goes on from JASDDO010000031.1 coordinate 108,619,531, forward strand.
CCCAGCATCGGCACAAAACATAAGTCTCAATCACAAAATCTAGGGCGCCGTCAGTCCAGATCGGCCCCTACCATCCATCTCATGACTACGACGGTATCCTCCGGATATCCGACGTGTCGGGTAATATCACCGGTAGGTAGTGCTCCCCTGCACAGGCTCAACGCCATCATCTGCGATCTTCTTGCCCCGGGGTACCGCACCGGGTCCACCATGTACCCGCAATCGGTCACATCCGCCTTCTCGATTCGGGTTTCACATGTCGCTCTCAGCACCGAGAAAACACATGGTGGACGCACTGAAATATCATATCAAGGGTAACCGGGTTTTTAAAGAAATGACATATCCTCGTTTGAAACACCCTCGGTTCCCAAATCCAGAAATATCATAGAAACAACATATCTCAATGCGTATAATCAAAAGCATGAAGTATGCGACATGTAAAGAAAGGTATGCACATCATCATGTCATGCAAGGATCATATACTGAATGTAATAGTACTACAGTGTAGTGGCATGGCAATTATCGATGATGAGTGTGTGAGCCGGCAACAAGTGTACGCGGAACATATGCATCATCGATAATGGTGCTGGTGTCCTAGCTGCATGACTGAATATCACAACAATACAAGCGATGCAATGCAAATAGCAGGAATATGCGGAAACGAATAATCAACGCAAAAGCACAGAACCTGCCCCAATAGATATGTCATGCAAGCTTGCCTTTTGAAATAAGACGAATCAGGGCTTTTAGTAAAATAAGGGCTACGGCGTTTTAAGAAAAGATGCATCATTTGAAAATATCCGTACAACCCTTCTGCCTATCTTTAAAATACTCCCGATTCGTTAGTTTGAAATAGGTATGACTCAGGTCAGTCTAATGTCTACTAAGAAAGTTAGACAGGAGGGGTATGAAACCACCTAATCTGAGTCAATATATATATATATAATAGTCGGTGATCTCGCCTCAATAACATATCATAAGAGATCCTCGAGTCATGAGGGCGGATCTATCATCAATATCGGCTCGTACGGTAAAGCGTCGTACGGCATCCCAATAGCTGGGTAGGGGTCAATATCACACTATCTCATCACATATCAGGTATCACTATCATCAGATCGCACAATCTGGGGTACTACTCTATGTCCAGTACAATCGATACCATCTATAAAAATATGAATGCGGGCAAAGCACATGTCCAAAGGCCCGCTAGAACTATCATATCGCACCTCAAAGACAAGCTATGTCACATCGCCGATCTCACGGCCTCACGTCAAGTATCATCTCAAATCCACGTATCATCCTCAAATCCCGTATATAAACACATAGTCCCATACCCATGTGTAGATATACGCACCATCAGTGAAAGAATGTATGCAAGTATGTGTGTAAATGTATGTGTGGGTGCAACCACTACTCTAGGGTTCGCACTATACTAAACCAGTATTTTCTTATCACCAATAAAACCATTATTTCAATCAATAATCCTAACAACACATAATATATATATACGTGTGTATACGTATTCGTATACAGCACCACGGACTGCGGGGGTGCTATACGCCATCCACCCGACTTCTCCCCGTAGATATAAATCTACTCACTTGTATCCTGCGTGTCGGTGTCGGTGTCACCGTCATCTTCTGCATCGCCTCGGATCGTCGTGGGGTACCTACACATATCACACGTATCGCATCGCATCAAAATCAAATCAAAACTTAAAACGGCACGCTAAAACCAATACGATACGCTAAAAGGCCTATAGGTTAGAACCTACGGTTAGCCTTCGCAAAACAACCCGAAATCACTCGATGCAGTCGAACAAACGTCACACGATCGAGATAACGTACAAACACCAAAATATGGAAATCAAAATACGTAAAACCAAATACTGAAAGTAAGGCAGCAACCCAAGAAAACGATCCCAGATTTCACCTCGGGGCAAATTTAGCCAATTAAACAAGTCCAGGGTGATGTATATGATGTATTTGAGCTACTGGACCAACCCCGAAACATTTCACCACTACATGGCCGGCCACAACCTTGCCAAAACCGGCCTGGCCGGCCCCCCTATGCCCATTGGGGTTCGTCTCGCTACGGTGGATTCCTATGGTCTCAATTGGGTCCCTGGTGTTGTTTAATTTTCCTGAAAAAGTCCCAGTACATTCCATATTTCCCTGCACACTCTAAACACTCACAAACCGACATGAAAGTCCCGTAATTCCGTATTTTTGGGTTTCAGGTTGTGTCAGGTCAGGGGCTTGGTCAAAATAAGGTCTAAGGTTACCATTAGAGTCTAATTGCACAGCCACATCTCAACTTTACCCTAACCCTCTCTAGTTTTGTCCAAAGTGCACAAAATCACACGATATCGATATGAAACTTGAATTAAAGCCTAAGCACAAGAATTACAGCACTTAATATGAAGGAAATACCTCAATAGACCCTCATGAATCCTTAACAGCGCCAAAACACCATCTTTCTTGGTCCATTGCGTAGATCTCAAGCTTGTGCATCTTTTTAATGAAATGAGGGTGGGGTTTTGGAGTGATTTGTGAGATGATTTGGGGCTTGAAGATGGGGGGAAAATGAATGGCAGGAGCAGCAGCAGCAAATGGTGGGAGAGGGAGAGAAATGAGGAGGAGAATGAAGAGAAAAGGCTAAGGTTTTTAGTCAATGGTCCTCACCTACTCTCTCTCTCACCATACCTATTTTTCCTTAATCTTTTCTCTTTTTTCTTAAATCCAAAACCTTCTCACACCAATAGTAAACCCAAAGTAACATGGTAGAAAATGTAACACAAGTGTAGGAAAAAGATATGTGCACATTTTGCACAAAAATCCAAAAAAATCCGGTTAGCGATTTTTAATCGCGATTAGCACTAAATTAGCATATAATTGATCACAAACACTTAAAAATGGCATAATTCCAGTAAATACCCCATTTTAGAATTTTCCATAATTTTTCTTCATTTATTTGCATTTAATTATAAATTTAATATTAAAATAATCAATAAAATAATATTAAATTATAAAAATTCCCAAAAATAATATTTTATTATTTTGGAACTGTTACAGTTGTGATGGCAGTCACACTAGTGGGGGCTGGGTAGTCTATAAGTAACATCCTATACAGGTCCCTGGTCGTAGGATTATCGAGACTGGGCATCGATACTCCGGAGTAGACTGGTGTATACGTTTCTCATCCCAGCTGGGGAGATGGTCTGTCCCACAACTATCAGTATGTCGTACTGGAGATAGTATGCAGGTGCTCGTTAGGTTACGAGTACACCGGACATGACTCGCCGGGAACTGCAGGTTGGTTTTATACCCATCGTCAGATAGCAGTTCCCAGGTGACATGAGTACAGCTTAGTCCGTCGACTTGACGCTGCTTCTTCGCCTCGGGTGTGTACCCATTATATTTAGATTACTACCCTACCACGGCTCAAAGGAGTCATGCAAACAGGTAGTAGTTGGGTGCAGTCCCGAAGCACTTGGAGGTAGTGGCGGTTAGACATGATTCGTCTCTCCCGGTATTGGGGGTTGATATCGCGCTGTGTATGGAGAGCCATTACGCGAAGTCTCTGGCCAGGGCAAGCGAGATTTAATGGTAGGTTCCAATAGTTTCTCAAGGTGTAATGGGCTTCACTCTGACACGACTTATACCGCTATTAGGGGTCTGACGTTTACCGCCCCCTAGGCCCGATATGCGATAGTCCTAGACGAACAGACCAGACTGTACGGAGATTGTCACATACAGGCTCAGTAGGAGTTCGGATGGGTTTCCTCATCGTCCTTCTTATCGACATCTACCTGGAGACCGTTACGTACAGCTAGTACCGCTTGTGGCTTGTGGTTAAACCCACTGCCAGCGTAGTATCGAGTCTTTAGAGTCCCACACAGAGAGTTTCCCTGCACCGAGCAAAAGGTGTATAGGCCGTATGGTTTTACGGCAGGGCCGCGATCACATACGTACACTTGTGCACGTACTATGATCGGGCAGATAATACTAGCGGGCTTTGGTTTAAGCCAGATTCTAGTATTATACAGATGGATTTATTCAGTCAAAGATTATCCGTGTTTTTCGGAAATACGGATGGGAGGGGCAGTCTCGTAATTTGTCGCGAAACTTCTAGAAGAAGGTGACTCATTTGTGTTTATTTCCTTTTAGGATTTAAACTAAATGAGGTGGAGGATGATGTGTAGCTTTTCATTAAATGGATGATGACTCATGAGATGATTCATCTCAAATGAATTAAATGAAGCATGGTTGATATTATGATAGATTTTTGTTATGATATTTTCATGCTTCATATTATTCTAAATGAGACATTATTCATTTGATAATCAAAAAACACTTCTCTCTCCTCAAGTCTTCATCTTCTTCTTCAAACCCTAATAGCTCTCATGAGTTGAGAATCTTAAGGTTTAAGTGACTAAGTAATCCATCTAAATACTCTACACCCTCTAGGACTTCTAGATTAGCAAACTAGAAGCCGTAGTTATCTCAGATTCGAGATAGGAGCTCGGATTATAGACTCTCGGGTGGATAGTCTTTGACTCGAGGAGGCCGTTGAGGTGCCCACGTTCCATAGAGCCTACGAGGTGTGGAGGACAGCGATGAAGACCCGAAGGACAAGTAACGTGAGGTATAACTTCGAATCAGAGTAGTTAAACCTCTCATAGTTTGCTAGTAATGGTTTAGACACGATCCGTGTGCTCAAGTCCGTGTTACGAAGCTTTGATAATTGTTTTTCATATATTCCGCCTCTCCGCGAACACGTGGGGTGTGTGATATGGACTTATAGTGGTATCAGAGCCTACTAAACCTTTACTAGCTTGTTAGCAACTAATTAGAACTTCGATCGTCGGAAAAACACGAAAACATAACCCCGCTTCCCTAAAGTTTCTGTCGATTTTAAACTTGTCGAAAAAATTATTTCAGAGGTATGAAAATTCACAGCAGGGAATTCAAAGAATACTGGAGAAATACGAGTTCCTAACTTGGTGAGACGACCGCGGAAGCGCGGCGGATTAGTGCAATACGCCGCGGATCCGCGGCCGAGTCAACTCCGAGTTGACTCGTATTTATACAGTAACTCTTATTTTTGGGTGTTCTGTTTTCCTGTATATTTTGTTTCTGCCCAGGTTATTTCAGTGCTGGCTTGCATTTGGGGTAGACACGGAAAAAGGTTGTCGATCAAAATTCTAAGTTATTTGCTAATTGTGTTTATATGTGTTCGTAAACCTCCGCTAATTGCTAGTATGTCGGTTAGTTGGGGGTTGCACATTTCTGTAATGGTTACTTGGTATGTGGATATGAACTTCATTGGATTGTCGTGGATGAATAGCCGGGGATGTGAGATGAGAGTTTTTATCTTTCATTCTATGTAAATTGTAAATCTATTGTAATATTCTTTTGCGGGGCACATCCGGATTGAGGTTGTAGCCACCGTTGTATTATTTCATTTACTGTTTTCTGCTCCTAGGATAGACCCAAGATGAGGTGCACAAACTACCGGATACTTTGAAGTGTTTAATGGCCTACTCACGTCGTTGAGGGAGACTGTTTCACTTCTGGTACTAGGCAGGTAGTTTGCCGCACCCGTAGGGGTCTAGGGTGGGGTTTGGCTATTCATCACGACCGTGTAATCCGTCTTTTGTTGCAGGCTCAAACGAAACGCGGATTCCTAGTATATCCAATATGTTCATCTGTGATCTGGAATGCCTATTATTGCGTCTGACGAATGTACAATATCTATATATATATGATACCTAGTAGGCGTTGCTTATGTTTTGCATCCGCGCTAGGCCAGCCCCCGCTCTGTCGTTAGTTAAGTAACCTAACGGGTGAATGACGGGACCCAGTGGCGAATGCGGATAGCATAAGCGGACGTTGTATTTTCGTTGTTTTCTGCAATGATAGGATAAATGATGGGACGCATTATATTAATGCAAAGAAAATAAACCAAAGCCGAATCGTTGGAACAAATTTAAAAGAAACCACTCGGTTATTTTAAAAGAGCAGAATTTTTAATTGCGGAGCTTTAACCATTCCTTTTAAAAAGCTATCAGGTTCCTTCGGTTATATCAAGTTCACTACATTCACGGTTTCACCAAAACCGGTCGTAGCTCTCTGTCATTTCATATGGATGGTCAGTAGTATTCAGGCTATGTTTGTTGGCTTTCGTCAAGGCATAGTGTTTGGTAGCTGCTGGGGTATTCACATGTTACATAGATAGATGAGTTGGTTTGGGACAGTCATACTGCCATTTGGCCAACATCAGGGGTATGTACGGGTGGGTTCAAATTAACAAGATAATGATGGGAAGAACTTGACATGTGACTTATAATTTGTTGGCCTTCGTCAAGGTCATAAGAGCATGGGGCAAAAATCCACATCGGGAGTTTCTAAAGAAACTGAAACTTGCTAGTGTTGCATACCATTTGGAGTTTGATAATGTTGGTAGGATTCCTTCAGCATTATCAGACGATGATATTTGGATCCTGATCCTACTGTGAGTATATGCTACTTATCGGGAGATTCATCACTTAACGATCAATGCTATAAACCAAGTAGGTGTCTAGAACAGTGTTAGCGGGGTTACACCTCCAGGGAAAAGAGATTATTTAATTAAGGAACTTCGCAAAAGCGTCGTAAAACCTCTCTCGAAGTACCAACACTAGCCTGGCTGAACGGTTAAGCAAGTATTGTACGGTGAGATAAGTCCTGACTAATTCTTCTTTTATGGCTTGAGGAAGAATTCGAGAAACAGTGGGAGCCATCCAGTTTAGATAAATTAAAAACCAATCTAAACTTGCAAGAGCATCATACTAAAGTGTTTTCTTCTCTCTCTCTTAATTGCAGCGACCATGTGACCATGACTAGGTTACATCTAGATAACAAGTTGACTGAATCTGACTTTTATGACTGGCAAAGGTCTGTCCAGATGTCCATTGCCTATGACAAGCTGGACCACCCTATTACTACTCAAGCCCCCGCCGTCCCAGGTCCAGTTTCCAAAGTCACGGATATGGATATCCGTCAGACTAGGGAAAAGGACGGTGCGAAAGCCAAGTGCGTTGATTTCAGTTGATGGTGTATACCAGAAGCATCACGAGAAGATGGACTTAGTCTCCATCTTCCTCCATAACAAAGATTTATATGGAGAGCAATCTCGTATCGCAAGATACGAGACCTCGAACGAATTGCTTCAAGCGAGGTTGTCTATCGGGTCATCTGTAGGGGACAACGTCCTTACGATGACTAGCTATATTGATGAGCTCGAGGACCTGGAGACCACGTTGGGAAACAGGTCATATGTTGACTTATTTCCACAGTCCCTACCCTCTACTTACACCCTGAAAGAAACAAGGGAGACACCCGCTCTGCTTAATGGGGGACCTTCTTCTTCTGCATCCAGGGCGAAAGCAAAGGGTGAAAAGAAGAAGACCTCCACAAATCCGATATACGGTGTCAGTGAAGTAGAAGGAAAGGGAAGAGCAAAAGTTTTGGGACTTGGTATAGGGAAGGAAGGATGTTCCTATTGTTATGGGAACGGGCATTGGCAGAAGGATTGCAGGGCTTTGGAAGCCAGTAGCCAGGATACGAAGCATGTTGTGGCTTCGGCCTCGAGTGTGTTTGTAATTGAGAACTGTTTGTCAATTAACTCTACTTCCTGGGTACTAGATACCGGAGCAGGATCTCATATCTGTAATTCATTACATGCTTTGAGAAACTGTGGAGTTATCAGGGTAGGCGATTTGTCTCTCAGAGTTGCGAATGGAATGAGCGTGGACGCTGAATCCGTGGGAGAATATCGCCTAGGTTTGACAAGTGGGCAGATATTGATTCTACGTAACTGTTTGTATGTATCTAGTTTGACTTGTAATATCATATCAGTGTTCTCATTTTCAAGAGAGGGATATGATTTTACATTCGCAAGCGATGTAGTAAACATCCACCTAAATCAAGTTCTGATTGGGTCCGGTACATTAGATAACGGTATATACGTATTAAATCAAGCTCAGGTTTTCAATGTCCAGAACACACTTAAAAGAAAGTCTCCAGAAATAAATCAGGCTTTCTTATGGCATTATAGACTAGGTCACATCAATGAAACACGGTTGACTAAGTTACATAGAGAAGGATATTTGAATCCGTTCGAATATCAATCTTATGCTACTTGTGAATCTTGTCTCATGGGAAAGATGACAAAGACTCCATTTACTGGACACAAAGTAAGAGCGAGCGAGCTCTTGGGACTCATACACTGCGATGTGTGTGGTCCAATGTTTACACATGCGCGAGATGGTTATTCCTACTTCATTACTTTTACGGATGATTTCTCTAGGTATGGACATATCTTCTTGATGAAGCATAAATCCGAGGCCTTTGAGAAATTCCGGGAATACAAGAATGAAGTGGAAAACTAAACAGGCAAAAGTATCAAGACACTGAGATCTGATCGAAGTGGTGAATACTTAAGTGCCGAGTTCCTGGGTTACTTAAAAGAGAATGGAATTCTCTCTCAACTTACTCCTCCATACACACCACAACACAATGGTGTATCGGAAAGGCGAAATCAAACCCTATTGGATATGGTTCGTTCCATGATGAGTAAGGCTGAGTTACCGCAATCCTTCTGGGGTTATGCACTAGAATCAGCTGCATATCTTTTGAACAAGGTTCCAACCAAGACTGTGCCTACCACACCATATCAGATATGGAGTGGGAAGAAACCCTATCTTCGGTACTTGAAGACATGGGGATGTCCAGCTTTTGTAAAAAAAGCAGCATCCGGACAAGCTCGAGGCACGCTCAGTACAGTGTAAGTTTGTGGGATATCCAAAGAACTCCAAGGGGTATTATTTCTATTACGCAGAGGAACAAAAGGTTTTTGTTTCTCATCACGCCCACTTCTTGGAAGCTGAATTTTTAGAAAATCAGAAGAATGGGAGCGCAATAGAACTGGAAGAAATTCCAGAACCACAAGTTGTTACTAAAAGTTTGGTAGAACAAGAAGGTTCAGAAGAAATGGACATACCAGCGCCTATCCACAGAAGTAGTAGGCAGTCTCATCCTCCCGAGAGATACTACGGTTTTCCCATAGACGGGGATTGAGAAGATTGCATCATTGATAATGATGACCCTACTAGCTTCCCGCAAGCCATTCAGAGCGGAGACTCGGTAAAATGGCTGGATGCAATGCGGACCGAAATGGAGTCCATGTACACCAAAAAATTATGGACTTTGGACATTGCTCCAGATGGGGTAAAACCCGTAGGATGCAAATGGATCTTCAGAAAGAAGATTGGTGTGGATGGACAGGTTGAAACCTATAAGGCTAGACTTGTTGCAAAGGGTTTTCGTCAAAGACCAGGTTTGGACTATGACGAAACTTTTTCTCTAGTGGCTATGCTCAAATCCATTCTGGTCCTTCTTGCCATTGCTGCCTTCCACGATTATGAGATCTGGCAGATGGACGTAAAGACGGCTTTTCTAAATGGTAAGTTGGAAGAATGCGTCTATATGGATCAGCCAGATGGATTCATTCAGAGTGGGAGCAGCGGTAAAGTGTGCAAGTTACTTAATTCCATTTATGGACTAAAGCAGGCATCGCGGAGTTGGAACATCTGTTTTGATGATACTGTCAAAGAATTCGACTTTATCAAGAATCCAGATGAACCATGCATATACAGTAAGATTGTAGGGAGAGCTGTAGTATTCCTCGTCTTGTACGTGGATGACATTCTCCTAATAGGAAATGATATTCCTATGCTACAGTCAGTCAAAGGATTCTTGTCACAGAAGTTCTCCATGAAGGACCTGGGTGATGCCACCTACATTCTGGGGATCCAGATCTATCGTAATAGATCAAAAAGGATGTTGGGACTTTCGCAGTCCAGGTACATAGACACCATATTGACAAAATTCAGTATGGAAGATTCTAAACGCGGTAACCTGCCGGCTTATCATGGAATCACGCTCTCCAAAGAGATGTCTCCCAAGACTGATTTAGAAAGGGCTCGCATGTCTATTATACCCTATGCTTCTGCGGTATGCTCTCTAATGTATGCAATGTTATGTACCAGACCAGATGTAGCATATGCATTGAGCGCTGTAAGCCGGTATCAGGCAAACCCAGGGAAGAAGTACTGGATAGCAGTAAAGAACATTCTCAAGTACCTGAGGAGGACTAAGGAGATGTTCTTGGTGTATGGCGGAAAGGACCTCCAGATCGAGGCCTTTGCCGACTCCAGCTTCCAGAGTGGCAAGGATGACTCCAAGTCCATGTCGGGTTATATCTTTACCCTCAATAGAGGGGCGGTCTGTTGGAAGAGTTCCAAGCAGGACACCGTTGCTGACTCAACGATGGAAGCGGAGTACATAGCTGCTTGCAATGCCGCAAAAGAAGCTGTCTGGATGAAGAAGTTCCTCACAGAACTTCAGGTGGTTCCTACCAGTGTTGATCCAATACCTCTGTATTGCGACAACAACGGCGATATAGCTTTAGCGAAGGAACCCAGGTCCCATCAGAAGTCTAGACACATCTTAAGGCGGTATCACCTGATCAGGGAGATCGTAGATCGCCGGAGATCGAGGTGAAGAGAGTAGATACGGAGAATAACACTGCTGATCCATTCACAAAGGCCATTCCTCAGACGCAGTTCGAGAGGCTATTCGAGATGATAGGTCTGCGATATGCCAGCATTTGGCCCTAGTGCAAGTGGGAGATTGTTAGCGTTTATGCCCTAGAGGCCATTACCGTATCATACTGGTTTTTATATTACTTAATGGAAGCTTGGGATATTCACAGTTGTATTGACAGTCTTGCTAAAAATGGTAGTATGCTACTTGGTTTGCTTCTACTTTAATATGTGCATGTGTTTCTTTTAACATATCGCTTATACATATTAGTAGAGCCCTTAGGATCTTTGCTTGATTACCAGCGTTGTGATGGCAGTCACACTAGTGGGGGCTAGGTAGTCTATAAGCAACATCCTATACAGGTCCCTGGTCGTAGGATTATCGAGACATGGCATCGATACTCCGGAGTAGACTGGTGTATACGCTTCTTATCTCAGCTGGAGAGATGGTCTGTCCCACAACCATCAGTACGTTGTACTGGAGATAGTATGCAGGTGCTCGTTAGGTTACGAGCATACCGGACAGGACTCGCCGGGAACTGCAGGTTGGTTTTATACCCATCGTCAGATAGCAGTTCCCAGGTGACATGAGTACAGCTTAGTCCGTCGACTTGACACTGCTACTTCGCCTCGGGTGTGTTCCCACTTGTTGGAGATAGTGCCCTCAGAGTCAATTATTGGATCACAGGCACATGTCCAATGATTGAGAGAGGACCTATGCCGGTAGGACAGTCTTACTCAAGATGATAGTATGCTATCTGGTTTATCTTTATCATCGTGTACTGCTTTAGGTGACCTTACAGGTCACTATTGCGCGTTGATAGAGCCCATAGAATTCTTGCTTGACTGCCAACAGTATGAGGGCGATCATATACGTGGGAGCCAGGGTCTATAAGCACATCCTTAAAAGGTCCCCAGTCGAGGGAGTTTCGAGACAGGGCATCGATACTCCAGAGTAGACTAGTGTATACAGTCGAGACCCCGACGAGGGGCGGTGGCCGGTCTCATAAGCCACTGGTGTCAGTTGGTTCACCTAAGATGTATACAGGTGCTCATTGGGTTATGAGTACAACGGACAGGACTTGCCGGGAACATGCTAGTTGGTCTTATACCAGACGTCAGATAGCAGTTCCCTGGTGACATGTGTACAGGTTAGTTCATCGACCTGAGATCGTCATTTGTCTCGTGTGAGTTCCCACTGTACTTTGATTACTACCCTACCAGGCTCAAAGGAGACGTGCAAACAGTTTTTAGTTAGGTACAATCCCGAGCCACATGGAGGCAGTGAGCGGATCTGCAGGGGTTCGTCTCTCCCGGTATTGGGGGTGAGGTCGCGCTGTGTCTAGGAGAGCCATTACACGAAGTCCTTGGCCAAGGCAGGAGATTTACTGGTAGGTATTCCAGTAGTATCTCAGGGTGTTCTGGGCTACACTCTGACACGACTTGTACCGCTTTTGGGGGTCTGACTTTTACCAACCCCCTAGGCCCGCCTTGCGATGCTCATAGACGAACGGACCGGACTGTACGGATATTGTCACTGACAGGCTCAGTAGGGTGTCAGGATGAGTTCGCTCATCAACATCCCTTTAGGTCAATACCTGGTAGCCCGTTACGTATGGCTAATACCTCTGACGTGCTAGTGGTTAAATTCACAGCCAAGGGATTGACGAGTCTTTAGAGTCCCTCACTGACCGTTTTCTCAAGTTTCGGGCGAAACACTGTAGAGGCCGTATGGAGATATGGCAGGGTTCGATCAGATAGGTGCGGTATTGCACGGATCATGATCGGACGGATAATACTAGCGGGCTTTGGTTTAAGCCGGATCCTAGTATAGTACAGTGTAGATTTTGTCTCATTGCATTTGTATTCGGTCGAAATACAAATGCATGTATGTATATACAGTGGCGGGGTTTTCCTGTAATTTATTAAGGGATCGTTTTTCTGAAGTTGCCAGTTTGCTTTCCGTTTCGGCCATTTTCCTTTGTTTCTTTCCTTGGCTGAAAATTGGTGGAGGAGGGCTTATTTGCAATTGTGCAAATTAGTATTATGGAGGGTGGTCTTTGTATATGGTTGCTTCATGATGGTCCTTGCTTCCTTTGACTTCATTAGTCCATGATTGCTTGACTTTTGGAGTAATCATGGTTGTTGATGATGGGGGTTGATTTGGAGTGAGAGTTTGTTGTGATCATTATATTTCATCATCACCATTTTTCTCTCTCTTGCAAGGTAGCTTCCTCCCCTTGACTTTTCTCCCCCTCCTTGGGCAAAAGGGGGGCCAGCCACACTTAGTGGAGGAGAGGGATTTTCATTTGGTAAGAAAAAAATGTTCATCTCACATCTTTTTGCTTGCTACAAAAATCATTCATCTCCCAAGTTCATTCCTCCACCAAAACCATGGAAACTTCATACCCCAATGAGACATAGAGTTCCACACTATTCTACAGCAATTCTTGGACACGTCGACTCGCCAATTTCGTGCCTGAGTTGCCTCGGTCCAGAGGTGGGAGCCCGTAAAAGAACCCGGCGATGTAGTGCCCTTCCGGCAAGGAGGTGAAGACCGGAGATTCCGCGGGGAGATCGGGATGACGGCGAGAAGACCGAATGACACAGATCGCTCGGTATATCTCTCTACCCCTTCTCTAGTTTGCTAGGAGTAGGTTAATGGCCCGATCCGGGTTTATAGTGCGCGGTGGTGCCGGTTTAAAAGTTAAAAAAGTATCGTTTCCGCATTTTGGCCTCGGATTGATGGCCGGGGCGCCGCCGTGCACTTACACTGGTATCAGAGCCACGCCATTAACCTAGTCTATCTTTCTCTAACATATTTACAAGTTCGATCGATCGGATTTTCCAAAAACCGCGTTTTTCATGCATCAGTTTTCTGTCGAATTTTTTTTGGCTCGAAATTTTTTTCAGTACATTGCAGAAATACGTGCAGGGAATTCTAAGCATTCTGTGAAAATTTGGTCGCATGTTCTTACTATTCCGCCGCGGAACCGCGGCCAAACTCATGCTTGGGCCGCGGTTCCGCCGCCACTTTGACTGTTCAATGCACCAAAATTTTGCAGAGGGCTTCTGACTTGAAAATGGGGTTTTTGGTATATTCTGTTTGGGCCCAGATTTTCTTTGAGTGCTACAGTAGTGCTTGGGGCCCACTTCGGTAAATTTGATCGATCGAAAATTTTAAACGTGTTAGTTCACAGTATTTATATTATATCTGCGACCGTGAATGTCATTTGATTGGTAAATCCTGTCTAACTGCTATAGCCCTTTTAGACGGATTTGCGAACGTGACATTCACGTTGATGTTCTGTGTTGTGCTGTGATGTTGCGGATTGTCATGGTGGATAGCCTGGATGCAATGTTGGTACAGTTTGGTTGTATTATTTACATTTGATATTGCGGGGCGAGCGTCCGACATGTGGATTGCCGTCACTTCCTGTTTGTATATTATTCTTTTGGGGCACGACCGGGCTGAGGTCGATGTACCCGTTGTATGTATATTTTTACTTTCTGTACTAGGATTACCCCGCGGAGGGGTGCACGGGTAGCCGGGTTCTAGAGGGCAACGGGCCTGTATCTCATGGCTTTGAAACGGAGGGGGCTTCACTCTAGAATTGGCGGGCTATTCGCCGCACTCGTAGGGGGTACAGGTTGACCCAAGGAGGGGTGCCCAAGTTACCGGATTCCGTGAAGTGCTAGGTGGTCCATTCACGTTGCTGAAGGGGGCTACCTCGCTTCAGGTTTTGGCGGGTAACTTGCCGCGCCCGTAGGGGTCTAGGATTTCATTGCATGGGCTATCCACACGACCAGGGGAACGTCGGGTTTCAGTAGCGGCTCTATGAAATCCGGGGATCCCAGATATCTGTATTGTTCTGTGATGCTTATTATATTTCTGTGATGTTGCATTTTATCACGCCTTGAGCGAATATTATATATTGATATATATACTAGTAGATGCTGTATATGTTTTGCATCCGCGCTAGTCCAGTCCCCACTCTGTCGTTAGTTAAGTAACCTAGCGGGTGATGACGGGACCCAGTGGCGAATGCGGATGGCATATACGTACATCATTATTTTCGTTCTTTATGGTGTGATCATTTGATGGGACTGCGTTGATTCGGATCAATGCAAGCTAAACAAACCTATTCTGATGTTGTTGGAACAATTTTTCAAAAAGCTGTTATTGCAAGGGCGTTCTCTTTTGTTTTGCACAGTGGTATTCGGTTATGAATATCCAGCACCTCAGTCGACGAGGCAAGGGCCGAGATCCCTTCACCGGGAGTGACCCCTTGGAGAGAAGTTTGCGTCAGCGGATTAACTTCACTATAGTCGATTACTTTTGCTTTGCATCGTGGTATTCAGTTGGAATATCCTGCACCTCATTCTACGGGGAAAGAGCCGAGATCCTTTCACCGGGAGTGACCTCTTTAGCAAAGGTTTTCGCCACTATATTTTTATAAAAGCTATCCGGTTCCTTCAACGATATCAAGTTCATTACGTTAAAGGTTTTTCGCCAAAAACCATTCGTAGCCCTCCGTCATTTCAGACGGGTAGCACGTAGTATTCATGCTATGTTTGTTGACCTTCGTCAAGGCATAGTGTATGGTAGCTATTTGTTACCTTTCTGTTGCATAGATAGATGCGTTGGTTTGGGACAGTCGTACTGCCTTGTTGGCCAAAGTCAAGGGTAGGTACGGGTGGGTTCAAATTAATCTGGATAATGACGGGTAGAACTTGACATGTGACTTATGATTTGTTGACCTTCGTCAAGGTCATAAGAGCATGGGGTAAAAATCACATCAGGAGTTTCTAAAGAAACTGAAACTTGCCAGATATGCGCATACCTTCTGGAGTGTGATAACGTGAGCGGATTCCGTCACGTTATCATGCGATGATAGTTGGATCCCGATTCCTACTGATGAGTTGGTTTACTCCTCGGGTGATCCCGACTAATTCTTCTTTCAGGTTTGGAGGAGAATTTGACGTTACAGTGGGAGGTTTCCTGATTAGATAAATTGATAACCATTCTGATCTAGGTTAGAGTGCACGCTGAGTGTTTCTTTTCTCTCTCTCTCTGGCAGCGACCATGACCCGACCCTTGACTATGACTCAGTGACCAAGATTAACCGAACCTTCTTAGACACTGGCTTTTGGATTATCAGAGTTGCAAACCACATTGCTACTCCTACTTTTACCCTTTTCTCCAGGACACCCCATATTACTACGAACGTCCGCTTCCATTGGATAAAACCATCGTATGGTTATATACGAACTCGAAGGAATTTATTCGAGGATGGTTTCCGGTTCTGGAGAAAACGAATAAGACTATTCAGTTGTCTTTTCCTTTTACCTTCTCTCAGGTTGCGAGTACTCCTTGGTTTAGGAGATAGTACACCCGTTACGCCTATCGGATAGTCTTGTTCCAAACCTTAGGCTGGTGCCGAATGGTAGGGAATGAAGAAAGCCGATTAGCCTAATTGTGGTGTGCAGAAGGTATTAAGTTAAGACAAATAAAGGGATTAGTAAGAGGGCAAAGTAAATTGCGACTGCTATTCACGACCAAACCAAATATTTCATTACCACTTCCACTTCACCTTTGTATTTCTCCAGGACACTCCGTATCACTATGAAGATCCACAGTTTTTTGGATACTCCATCGTATGGTTATATACGAACTCGAAAGGAACTTGTTCCAGTTCGGGGATGGATTCTGGTTCAGGAGAAATATGAATAAGGTTTATTCAGTTGTATTTTATCTTCACCTTCTCTCGCATTGCGAGTGCTCCTAGGATTAGGACAGTACACCCATTATGCCTATTGGATAGTCTTCTTCTAAACCATAGGCTGGTGCCGAACGGTAGGGAAGGAAGAAAACCATTTAGCCTAAGAGGGTGTACAGAAAGTAATGACTAAAGACATATGAAGGGATGTGGAGAGATGGCATAGAAATATAAGGTTATAGTTGTGAATCTGGATAATGGAAGAGGCATTACTAGGAATACCTGGATACCCCATCGAAACATTTCAATGTTTCAGTTTCACTGTGTATTGTTAAAAGAAAACTGATTTCCCAATTAGTCCTTGCTCTAGGGTATGTATTTACCAGGTTTGTTTCTCACATCTGTATGGTTTTACAGATGATGAGTATGAGTAAGTTATTGGGAATTAGGTGATGATCCTCATTATATCGGAATTCGTTGTAATTGGTGATATTTGAGGAAATCTCCTGGGTTGTTTGCCGGACGGCAAATATTTGGTTTTTAATATCCGCTGTTATACACCAATTTCAAATTGATATATCTGTACGTCTATTTTTATAGATTGAGATATACCTTTTTGAAATTATGTCTATGACATTTACCTATATCAGTGGATGGTTAAGTAAGGAGCATTAAACAGCGGTGTAATTCTTCTTAACCATAAGTACAGTTTTCAACCTACGACACACAGGGAATGAGTTATTAGACTCAAGAGACTTATACAGAGTATTGTATGTTGTCCAGCGTCCATGAGGACAGAGGGGTTGGTTCTCGTACTATATTCGGTTTACTTATGACTTCTCTAGTTTTTAGACAGATGTTTCGTAGAAACACAAGGTCCAAGTTTTGAGAAGTTATAGGTATAAGAATAGAGTAGAGAACCAGGTGTTGCAAGTATCGGGATTCTTCAAGGTGATCGAAGATGTAGATACTTGTGTATGGTATTCAGTTGATAGTAATGATTAAGAGAACTTGCTTCTCTTTCAGGTTACTCATAATTGGAAGCACTCCTAAGTTGAGTAATGCTGATCGGCCTCTTTCCATTTAGTTGACATGCACTGGAGACAGCTGCATGATTTGAATCTGGTTCAATTAAATCAGTACCTCTGTTTCTGTATTGGACATAGAACAGTTCGTATCTTAACGATGTTAAGGTACGGGGAGTTGTCCGGCTTATGCTTAAAACTAGACTCTGGATAACTCAAGGCACGTTTCTGTGATGGCTGTTTGTGGGTTAACCCAGGCTATGACGAGGGTTGACTTCTACCATCTGGAAGATCAATAGTGATATTGTTCTAGACTCGCCACAGTTTTAAGTAAAATGGATTTTTTCAGAAAACAGTAGTGGGAGTATGGTAGAACTGGAAGTGATTCCAGAACCGCAAACGATTACTGAAGATTTGATTAGAACCTAAAGATTCAATCTGGTTTGACATTCCATTGGCCACTCCGCAGATAAGGTGGGTAACCTCAGGCACCCGAGAGGTACTCCGGTAGCCTCAAGGACGGTGACAGGGAGGTTCTTGTTTACCCAGACTTTCCATTGCTGTTGTTCCAGACTGTGAGACCCGGCAAGAGGATGAGTATAGCGTCATTCTAAACTAGCTTTAGAAGTGTACGTCTATATGACTCTGCCAGAGGGTTGTCATGGTCAGTGGGAGCAGCGGAAGCATAGTGGACAAGTGGCTTATGTCTATCTATAGACTAAAGCAAATATAGCGGAGATAGATCATCTATTTCTGATGTGACAGTCATAGGTTTGACTTCATCAGAATATGGGATGGATCTGTTAAGAAGGTAGTAGGGTGTGATGTCCTGGTATTTGGATGACATACACAGAGTAGGAAGTGAAGTTCCTATACTACGATCGGTTATAGTTTGGTTGTCACACATTGGTTTCTCCACAAAGGATATAGATATAATATCAGACATTCTGGTTACTAGATCTATGGTTTTAGATTTAGATTTGGGTAGTTTCCCAATCTGGGTACTTAGATAGCATTCTAAAGGTGCTTTAGAATGGACGACTCCTGGCACGGTAGTGTACCTGCAGGTGATGGAGTCACCCTCTCTAAAGGTGTCTTACAGACTAAAGGGGAGAGGGATGTGCATGATTGGCAGATCACTTGCTTAGGCAATTGAGTCAATCATGAGATGTCAAGTACCACGCCAGATGTTGTTTTTACACAAGATGCAGTAAGTTAATATTGATCCAATCCTGGAGAAACATTCGGAAGCAGTTTTGGAACATAAGTGGATGTTCTAGGGATTTGATAACGGCAGCTTCCTTTAGGAGACGGTTATCATTCCAGGGTTCCAAGGTGACCTGGATGACAGAGTGGCTGTCAGAGTTATAGTTTTCCCTCTGACGAGGGGCAGTAGTTTGGACAGGAGGTCCAGGTGGATACTGAGGGAGACATGGCGCAGGATACTGATTAAGTTCAGTTGACGATACAGTCTAAGAAGTTTGGATTTGGAGTTCATTTATGAACTAGGTCCCATCAGATATCTAGACATAATCTAAGACAGGTATTGCTCATTTCGGGAGATGGCTTTCTCCGCGAACTTGAGATAATGAGAGACATAGAAAGAAACATCACTGAGGCTATTCCTCGAACGCAATAGTTTCGCAAATGAGCTTTGTGAGACTGACTAGTAGAGGAGTTGGGTGTTCGGTATCACACGGGCTGTGAGTATGCGACATCGCAATAATTAGCCTTGAGTGCAAGTGGGAGATTGTTGGAGATAGTGCCCTCAGAGTCAATTGTTGGATCACAGGCACGTGATTGCAATGATTGAGAGAGGAACTATGCCGGTAGGAAAGTCTTACTCAAGATGATAGTATGCTATCTGGTTTATCTTTATCATCGTGTACTGCTTTAGGTGACCTTACAGGTCACTATTGCGCGTTGATAGAGCCCCTAGGATTCTTGCTTGACTGCCAGCAGTATGAGGGCGATCATATACGTGGGAGCTGGGGTCTATAAGCACATCCTTAAAAGGTCCCTAGTCGAGGGAGTTTCGAGACAGGGTATCGATACTCCAGAGTAGACTAGTGTATACAGTCGAGACCCTGACGAGGGGCGGTGGCCGGTCTCACAAGCCACTGGTGTCAGTTGGTTCACCTAAGATATATACAGGTGCTCATTGGGTTATGAGTACACCGGACAGGACTCGCCGGGAACATGCTAGTTAGTCTTATACCAGACGTCAGATAGCAGTTCCCTGGTGACATGTGTACAGGTTAGTTCATCGACCTGAGATCGTCATTTGTCTCGTGTGAGTTCCCACTGTACTTTGATTACTACCCTACCACGCTCAAAGGAGACGTGCAAACAGGTTTTAGTTGGGTACAGTCCCGAGCCACATGGAGGCAGTGAGCGGATCTGCAGGGGTTCGTCTCTCCCGGTATTGGGGGTGAGGTCGCGCTGTGTCTAGGAGAGCCATTACACGAAGTTCTTAGCCAAGGCAGGATATTTACTGGTAGGTATTCCAGTAGTATCTCAGGGTGTTCTGGGCTACACTCCGACACGACTTGTACTGCTTTTGGGGGTCTGACTTTTACCAACCCCCTAGGCCCGCCATGCGATGCTCATAGACGAACGAACCGGACAGTACGGATATTGTCACTGACAGGCTCAGTAGGGTGTCAGGATGAGTTCGCTCATCGACGTCCCTTTTGGTCAATACCTGGTAGCCCGTTACGTATGGCTAATATCTCTGACGTGCTAGTGGTTAAATCCACGACCAAGGGATTGACGAGTCTTTAGAGTCCCCCACAGACCGTTTTCTCAAGTTTCGGGCGAAACGCTGTAGTGGCCGTATGGAGATATGGCAGGGTTCGATCAGATAGGTGCGGTATTGCATGGATCATGATCGGACGGATAATACTAGCGGGCTTTGGTTTAAGCCGGATCCTAGTATAGTACAGTGTAGATTTTATCTCATTGCATTTGTATTCGGTCGGAATACAAATGCAGGTATGTATATACAGTAGTGGGGTTTTCCTGTAATTTATTACGGGATCATTTTTCTGAAGTTGCCAGTTTGCTTTCCGTTTCGGCCATTTTCCTTTGTTTCTTTCCTTGGCTGAAAATTGGTGGAGGAGGGCTTATTTGCAATTGTGCAAATTAGCATTGTGGAGGGTGGTCTTTGTATATGGTTGCTTCATGATGGTCCTTGCTTCCTTTGACTTCATTAGTCCATGATTGCTTGACTTTTGGAGTAATCATGGTTGTTGATGATGGGGGTTGATTTGGAGTGAGAGTTTGTTGTGATCATTATTATTCATCATCATCATTTTTCTCTCTCTTGCATGATAGCTTCCCCATCTTGACTTTTCTCCCCCCCTTGGGCAAAAGGGGGGCCGGCCACACTTAGTGGAGGAGAGGGATTTTCATTTGGTAAGAAAAAAATGTTCATCTCACATCTTTTTGCTTGCTACAAAAATCATTCATCTCCCAAGTTCATTCCTCCACCAAAACCATGGGAACTTCATACCCCAATGAGACATAGAGTTCCACACTATTCTACAGCAATTCTTGGACACGTCGACTCGCCAATTTCGTGCCCGAGTTGCCTCGGTCCAGAGGTGGGAGCCCGTAAAATAACCCGGCGATGTGGTGCCCTTCCGGCGAGAAGGTGAAGACCGGAGATTCCGTGGGGAGATCGGGATGACGGCGAGAAGACCGAAGGACACGGATCGCTCGGTATATCTCTCTACCCCTTCTCTAGTTTGCTAGGAGTAGGTTAATGACCCGATCCGGGTTTATAGTGCGCGGTGGTGCCGGTTTAAAAGTTAAAGAAAAGTATCGTTTCCGCATTTTGGCCTCGGATTGACGGCCGGGGCGCCGCCGTGCACTTACACCACTGTACTTAGATTACTACCCTACCACGGCTTAAAGAAGTCGTGCAAACAGGTAGTAGTTGGGTGCAGTCCCGAAGCACTTGGAGGCAGTGGCGGTTAGACAGGATTCGTCTCTCCCGGTATTGGGGGTTGATATCACGCTGTATATGGAGAGCCATTACGTAAAGTTCCTGGCCAGGGCAAGCGAGATTTACTGGTAGGTTCCAGTAGTTTCTCAAGGTGTAATGGGCTTCACTTCGACACGACTTATACCGCTATTGGTGGTCTGACGTTTACCGCACCCTAGGCCCGATATGTGATAGTCCTAGACGGACAGACCGGACTGTACGGAGATTGTCACATACAGGCTCAGTAGGAGTTCGGATGGGTTTCCTCATCGTCCTTCTTATCGACATCTACCTGGGACCGTTACGTACAGCTAGTACCACTTGCGGCCTGTGGTTAAACCCACTGCCGGCGTAGTGTCGAGTCTTTAGAGTCCCACACAGAGAGTTTTCCTGCACCGAGCAAAAGGTGTAGAGGCCGTATGGTTTTACGGCAGGGCCGCGATCACATACGTACACTTGTGCACGTACTATGATCGGGCAGATAATACTAGCGGGCTTTGGTTTAAGCCAGATTCTAGTATTATACAGATCGATTTATTCAGTCAAAGATTATCCGTGTTTTTCGGAAATACGGATGGGAGGGGTAGTCTCGAAATTTGTTGGGAAGCTTCTAGAAGAAGGTGACTCATTTGTGTTTATTTCCTTTTAGGATTTAAACTAAATGAGGTGGAGGATGATGTGTAGCTTTTCATTAAATGGATGATGACTCATGAGATGATTCATCTCAAATGAATTAAATGAAGTATGGTTGATATTATGATAGATTTTTGTTATGATATTTTCATTCTTCATATTATTCTAAATGAGACATTATTCATTTAATAATCAAAAAACACTTCTCTCTCCTCAAGTCTTCATCTTCTTCCTCAAACCCTAATAGCTCTCATGAGTTGAGAATTCTAGGGTTTAAATGACTAAGTAATCCATCTAAATACTCTACACCCTCTAGGACTTCTAGATTAGCAAACTAGAAGCCGTAGTTATCTTAGATTCGAGATAGGAGCTCGGATTATAGACTCTCGGGTGGATCGTCTTTGACTCGAGGAGGTCGTTGAGGTGCCCACGTTCCATAGAGCCTACGAAGTGTGGAGGACAGCAATGAAGACCCGAAGGACAAGTAACGTGAGGTATAACTTCGAATCAGAGTAGTTAAACCTCTCATAATTTGTTAGTAATGGTTTAGACACGATCCGTGTGCTCAAGTCCGTGTTACGAAGCTTTGATAATTGTTTTTCATATATTCCGCCTCCCCGCGAACACGTGGGGTGCGTGACATGGACTTACAGAACAAAGAGATGAAATCATTTCGTAATTAAAAAGAAGAATTCTCTTCTTAAAAGATCATAGATCTACAAAGACCAAGGTCTTTTATAAAAAGATCAAAAGATCTCGTCATAAAACAAAGAAGAACTTTCTTCTCACAGATCATAGATCTATAAGACAACTTGTCTTTCTGAGATTATGAACATCTCATTATAAAAAGGGGGAGAATAATTCAATTCTCTTAAGGATCATAGATCCATAAAGGCAAAGCCTTTCATCAATATAAGAGATTGAAACAAAATAAGAATGGTTGTTCTTAGAGCCTGAGACAAAGTCTCTTTTAATAGAACATAAATTGTTGCTCAGATCATAAAATTGATCAGATGCGCTTTGCGCTCTTGAACTGCACTTCTGCGCTTTCTGGACTGGCGCTCAGCGCCAAATGTGCCACGTGTCAATTGCGCATGTGCTGTTCAACAACTAGCGCTTTGCGCTTTTGAAATAGCGCACTGCGCTCATGGGCTTGCGCTCAGCGCCAAGCGCACCACGTGTCACTCACGTGTGCGCCACTAAACTAGAAGCGCAATGCGCTCATGAACCAGCGCTCTGCGCCCATAAACTGGCGCAATGCGCCCATCATCTGGTGCTTAGCGCCAAGCGCGACACGTGTCCTGCACATATGCGCCACGTGGCAGAAGCGCACCGCGCTCTTTGATTGGCGCAAAGCGCCAACCGCACCATGTGTTACGCTGACAGAACATAAAATGTTCTCTAATAAATCCCAGAGCTCTGTTGAATGCTCAGCATTCAATAAAAGACAAACATTGTCGGAATTTGAATCAATGCTCAGCATTGTTAAAAGGGCCAAGCCCAAATAAATGCTTAACAGCCCAAAATAAATGTTAAACATTTTAACTTGATTGGACTTAGCCCAAGACTGGCCATAAGTCCTCAATTCGGATTTAACTGAGCCCATGCGCTCATAATCTAATTAATTAATCTTAGTCCCAAATTGGACTACAGATTTCTCAATCAACATTGGTTCAAGGGTACATCTCTAAACCCCTCTGATATATGTCGTTGTAATCCTTCAACGTCTTCAGAGAGGTGACGGGTCCCGAAAACCATACATTCCATAGACTATGATGTCTTTAACCTCGGACTGTGGGGTCTCTTTAAACCCACGGACTACGATGTCCTTAACCTCGGACTGTGGGGTCCCTTTAAACCCACGGACTACGATGTCCTTAACCTCGGACTGTGGGGTCCCTTTAAACCCACAGACTATGATGTCCTTAACCTTGGACCGAGATGTCTTTAAACTAACATTGGACCACTATGTCCTTAAACTGGTATTGGACCACTATGTCCTTAAACTGGTCATCGACCGCAATGTCCCTAAACTAAACAATTGAGTCCAAATGCTCTCTTGCTGGATCTAAACGATCCCGTTAAGTTGATCTTAGTCTAAAATTAGACTAACGTATCCTTAACAAACGT
Source organism: Agapanthus africanus (assembly GCA_030015575.1). Taxonomy (NCBI): domain Eukaryota; kingdom Viridiplantae; phylum Streptophyta; class Magnoliopsida; order Asparagales; family Amaryllidaceae; genus Agapanthus; species Agapanthus africanus. The sequence goes on from JASDDO010000031.1 coordinate 108,643,675, forward strand.
TTAAGTTGATCTTAGTCTCAAATGAGACTAATGTATCCTTAAACCGACCCCAAACCCAAATCTAAGAAAATACGGATTTGGACTAATCCACGTCCTACGGACGACAACATAAATTAGTCTCCGTATACAATCCACGGGAAACCAAAAACAAAACAAACACCCATGACACGAAGTGACTATCTGGAGAAGGAGAAAGTGGTTACCACGATGCGGTAGCGTAATTAACTGCAGGGGCTTGCGCCTGCAGGGAAGAGCGTCCCCACAATCAAAAACCCCTCAAATGAGGGGGAATCTGACGAAGTCTGCTACATCGGCAGTATCCGTTTAAACCTTCGATACATGGTGTCATAAATTAACTTGGCATATTCGGAGAGGTGGACGGATAACACCAATTAGCGTCTGCCCTCGAATTTCAGGCCCCGACGTCCCAACGTCCCGGTCGCGTCTTTCGGCGGAGAACAGGTGGCCTATGCAGGTCCTCAATGTACTAAAACGAAACCATTAACCGACGTTATTATGTTTATGAATGCTATCCACTTACACCGTCTTCATACATCTTCCATTGTTCTTTCTATCTTCCTTCACATTCTGTATTCTGACCATGGCTTTTTCCTTTCAGGTCATGGCCAATCTAGGAGCTGTACCCCTTCCCGACGAGAACAACATCTTAGATATTACCTTCGAGGCTACACTTGGTTATTCAGACGAGAAGGTCGTAGGACCACCAACGGTTATCTCCAACAGTGACTCAGAGGAACCTACCGAGGAAGAGCCGGAGGAAGAGGAACCCATCGAGGAAGAACCATAGGAAGAGGAACCTATTGAAGAGGCTCCAGCTGAAGAAGAGGCCTCAGCTGAAGAGGAGGCTCCCGTTGGGGTGGAGGAATTGGAAGAATACGGTCCTCACATATGGTTTATTAGGAAGACGCTTTATATTTGAGGACATGCTTATCGATGAGTGTGCTGTACTCCTCTACGCCTCTATCGTCATAACATACCAAGCTCACCCTTCTACTATAGCTTTGCGAGGAGGGTCAACAACCGATGCGCTAGAGCTGAGCGGTTCCATCCATTTGTTTAATGGACAATGATCGAGACGATTAGTATTAGTTTTAGTTTGTACTACTTGGCCAAATAAAGCTATGTATAGCAGTAGGTCTACGTTTATCTTCAGTTGTATCTCTTTTTAACTTTTATTAATGAAATCTTAGTTTCGAGCAAAACTATCTTGTGTCTCGTGCCTTTTCCTTTCTTAGTTTACTTCTTGCATAATTGTTATTCTTGCATACAAATTACTATCTGGTCTCATCCTCAAATCTGTTTGTAACCTAACCCTCCTTCTTATTCAGTTAACGATGGCCGGCTGTAACCATAACCGCAACAGAAGAGGAAATAGGATCCATGAGGCCGTGGCTCAGCAAGCAGCCATGATGAAAATGATGCAAGGGCTGTTAGACCACCACCAACAGTCCGTCGCCCTTCACTAAGAGCTGCGAGAAAGTAGGCAGCAACAGGCTGAGCTATTGGAGAAGGCATTATCCCCAACTCCCCAAGGATCCGCGGGAGTTAAAAAATTCCAATCATTACATCCGAAGACTTTTGCTGGGAAAGGGACTCCATTAGAAGCCAAGGAACGGCTTCGGGGAACTGTCAATGACCTTGGGGCTGCTCAGGTCCCAAAGGATGCGTGGGTCAGCATTGCTAAGCTGCAACTCACGGACAATGCCCGAATATGGTGGGAAGCCGAGGAAAGTAGATTGACGAAGCCTATCACTTGGGAAACCTTCAAAGTACATTTCGATACTTAGTACTTTTTACCAGTAGCACATATATGTTGGGTTTTGCCGGCGCCCTGGCCATCTACTGTGGCCGATGTGGAACAAAAACTGGTGTTTAAAAAATTTGGCGCAAACAAAACCTGATTTAGAAATGTTATACCGAATGAACCAAGTCCTTCGGTCTTCTACAACCTTCATTAGCTTCTAGAGATCGCGGATCGAACTTGGTTGCCGGTCTTCCTCCATCGATGATGATCCATCAGAGGGAAAACAACGCAGGCTCCAGCCTCGCCAAGCGAGGCAACTGACGCTCCAAGGTTGCTAGCAATGGAGAGTGGAGGTGTAGGAATGTCTCACTATATTTTTCCCTCATCACATGAGCTCAAATGAGCAACCCAAGAACATGAAGAAGGAGGTGAGGATAACTAGTGGCATGAGCAACTCAATAAAATGGCTAAGTCTCTCCAAGAGAGAGTGAGAGTAAATCAATGAATCAATAATAATTGATGGCATGTAGAGAATATGGCTAAATCATTTGTAACCATCCAATGAAAATATCTCCTTTCATTTTCCAAATAAAATATCAAGAGCCATGCCTCTCTGCATGCCAAACCATGCTTATGCCAACTCACCCCTCCACCTCATTTTCCTTAATGATTTTCTAAAATGAAAATCAAATAATGAGGTGTCCATCTTCTAGAAACTATTCCGTATAAATACGGAATACAACCTGGTATAAGTATCGAAATACATATACGCGTATTCGTACAAAAATATGAATAACCAAAAGAGAAAATGAATAGTGAACAATAATACTAGAATATATATATATATATATATATATATATATATATATATATATATATAAATTATTAAATTAATACCTGATTTAATAATCCAGCTTAATCCTAAGTCGCTAGTATTATCAACCGTCCGATTAAAGTCTGTGTAGCCTGTATACATATTTAATCGGACACCTATATGTACCAATATATGTCATCTACACCATATCGCCTGAACCGTGACAACCCTCTGTGTGGGACTCTAAAGACTCGTCAATATGCTGGCAGTGGGTTTAACCAGAAGCACGTCAGCAATACTAGCTATACGTAACGGCTACCTAGGTATTGAGCGAAAGGAAGGCCGACGAGCAAACTCATCCAAACCCCTACTAAGCCTATCCGTGACAATCTCCATACAGCCTGGTCTGCTCGTCTAAGAGTATCACATATCGTGTTTAGGGGGTGGATAAAGTCATATCCCTAACAACGCGATATTTCATGTCAGTATGAAACCCATCACCCACTGAGAAACTACTGATCCAAATAAGTAATTTTCGTCCACCTTGGCCAAGGATTTCTGGTTATGGCCACCCATGCACTATAGGACATCAACCCCAATACTGGAAGAGTTGAATCCCCGACGATCCGCTCACTGCCTCCATGTGGCTCGGGACTGTACCCAACTAAAACCTGTTTGCACGACTCCTTTGAGCCGTGGTAGGATAGTAATCAAAGCACAGTAGGAACTCATACGAGACAATTGACGATCTCAGGTCGATAGACTAACCTGTACTCATGTCACCTGGGAACTGCTATCTAAGATGTGGGTACGCCAAATTTCATGTGATTCTACAACTTTTTCACCGTTGATTTAGCAATGTAAAAAGTTCTATTGTCGGTAAACTGTTAATTTTGAACCCACTAATTCAACGGTGAAAAAGTTGTAAAATCACATGAAATTTGGCATACCCACATCTTAGATGATAACGATGAAGATGATGGGTGCCGATCGTCGGAAAACACGATGGAGAGCGTATATTTTCGACGCCATAGGAGGAAATTCCCTCCTATGGCATCTTTCCTCCATTATATATATATATATATATATATATATATATATATATAGAGAGAGAGAGAGAGAGAGAGAGAGAGAGAGAGATAGATGTACTCTCTCTCTATATATATATATAGAATAATGGAGGAAAGATACCATAGGAGGGAATTTCCTGTTATGACGTCGAAAAAATGCATCATCCCTCATTTTTTCCGCCGATCGGCACCCACCATCTTTATCGTTATCATCTAAGATGTGGGTATACCAAATTTCATGTGATTATATAATTTTTTCACCGTTGATTTAGCAATGTAAGAAGTTCTATTGTCGGTAAACCGTTAATTTTGAACCCACTAAATCAACGGTGAAAAGGTTATTGAATCACATAAAATTTGGTGTACCCACATCTTAGATGATAACGATGAAGATGGTGTGTGCCGATCGTCGGAAAAAATGAGGAATGATATATTTTTTCGACGCCATAGGAAGAAATTCCCTCCTATGGCCTCTTTCCTCCATTATATAGATATATCCTCTCTCTCTCTCTCCCCCGGCCCTCCAATTGCATATTTGAAATTAATGCAAATATCTCAAACAAATCCAAATAGATCTAATGAAAATATGAAAAAGATTGCAACTTTTTAAACACCAAATCAAAACCCATGTCATAAACTTGGATGATTGTGAAGAATAACCAAAACCCATTTTCATAATCCCTGAATAATCAAATACTAAATTGAAAAAAAAAATCAATGTCTGGATTCAAAACTCACTCCAATCCCCTTTGAGAACCTTGGATGCCAATTAATGGCTAAAATCAATGAAAAAATGGCAGGAAAAATGCTAATCAATGGGAGGGGAGAGAGAGAGAGGATCTTGAGATATATAGAGAGAGTATCCTAGAAAGAGAGAGGGGGAATCAAAAATGTAACTAGGCACAGTTCACAACTGTGCCTCTATTAAAAAATTTGTAAGAGGTGTAGTTGCTAATTGTACCCATGATAAAAAAAAATTAAAATCGCCAGCGCCAGTGCCGAGCTAACACTACTTGTCCAAAAATGGTCTACTTTAGAAAGTACTTTTGAGAATGGCCTATTTTTATTAATATTTTAAAAATTATGCCTAATACAAAAACTGGTCCTAAATATTATACTGAAGGCGCTGACACTTTTGATAGAGGAAATTTGTGGGGACAACAAATACATATCTCATCACTCCTGCCTCAATCTCAACTTCAAGGATTTGGTGCTATCTAAGATTATCAAGGTTCCACGTCGGTTGTGTAATTGATACGGATTAATTAAACAAATATAGTTGCGTGAAAGCCTACCCTTGGAAGAAAAAAAAGGCTTTTAACTTCAGAGTCTCAAGTCAGCGTCAAAACGATCACACAATTTTGACAACATTTGTATTTTTTATTTAAGCTGCGAATCAAACAATAGTAGTATTTTGTAGAAAAACCTCACCCATCAATGGGGAAAATAGAAAACAAGAAATTAGATTTCTACATCCATCAACACCAAAAACTAAAGCTCATATATAATCTCAAAGCACATAATTAGTTCTTTTTATTTCCAGTACATATATATCCCCCTCCCCACCATGCAGTTAGGCAGCAAGCCCTGGAACCCTCCTAGAGAAAGACAAACTTCCGAGACCCAAAGTGCTGAGCCCCCCCTAACCCCCAACGAATCCTTTCTTTTCTTTCTTGTCTCCCATTAAATCCTCAACACATCACAATTATAATTTAATAAAAAAAGAAGAAGTTATATATATAAATACAAACCCACTGCCATGTACAAGCCTTTAATAACAAGTACTTGCTTGCTTTGCTTCTGTTCCTCTCCCTTCTTACAAATTTAAAATCTCTATATATATCACACTAATGGAGTGATTCTCTCTGCTGCTATCTTGATTCTCCTCCCTTTTCTTTTTCCATTCTGATCAAAACATTTTACAGCTATCAACTGCTCCATTCCTTCATTCTTCATCAAAAAATTAAAAAAAAAATTAAAAAATTAAAAAATCATTTAGAGCAGCTATCTGGTTGTCTTCATAAACCACCCCCATCTCCTTGAAACAAACAAAGAAGATTAAGAGAAGGAAATTAAGAGATGATCGCACTTAGGGATTTATACCACGTGCTGACGGCGGTGGTGCCGCTGTACGTGGCGATGGTCCTGGCATACGGGTCCGTGAAGTGGTGGGGGATCTTCACCCCTGAGCAGTGCTCCGGCATCAACCGCTTCGTGGCCCTCTTCGCCGTCCCCCTCCTCTCGTTCCATTTCATCTCGACCAATGATCCTTACACCATGAACCTGCGCTTCATCGCCGCCGACACCCTGCAGAAGGTGATGGTCCTGCTGGTCCTGCTGCTGTGGTGCCGGCTCAGCGCGCGCGGGGGGATGGAGTGGGCCATTACGCTGTTCTCGCTGTCCACGCTGCCCAACACGCTTGTCATGGGGATCCCGCTGCTCAAGGGGATGTATGGGGCCGACTCGGGCACCCTCATGGTTCAGATTGTTGTCCTGCAGTGCATCATCTGGTAACGGGATTTTGCTTTTTCATGTAATGTTTCCAATTACTGACTAGCTAATTCGCACCCGCACCTGCACCTGCACCACAAGAGGAATAATGTTGGGCCTGAACAAACATTTTACATTAAAAGACCCTTAACTACTGTCTTCTTTTTGATGTTTTGTATTAGTGGAAAATAGCGGGCTTTAAAAGCAAAGTTAAAGTGATTTGGATGTGATAAAGTGGCTCGGTTTAAGGTGGTTTAGTGAAAGATCCTGATAGTTGAGGGTATTTTAGTGCAACTTGCATGCCACTTAAATTTATTTAAACTTTTAAAGCTTTTGATTTTTCTCACTTATGAGCATATATATTTTGGCACGTTTGATAATCTAATTGAGATTTCGGTGACGGGTAAATTACACTAAAATACCCTTAACCATCACGTTTTTTCACTAAACTTAAATTTCTTGTATTACTTTAAGCTACCTTAAAGTGCACTTTTTAATGGTGTATTAGTGAAAACAATGGCTTTAAAAGAAGTGCACTTTTTGATGGTGTATTAGTGAAAACAATGGCTTTAAAAGCAAAGTTAAAGGGATTTAATGTGATAAGAAGGTTTTAAGGTGGTTTTGTGAAAGCCCGTGATAGTTAAGGGTATTTTAGTTTAAATTAACTGTCACAAAAATTTATTTAAACTTTGGTATGTTGATTGAGATGATGTGCCAAAAACAGATTTGCAACAGAAATAGCTAATTAATTTATCTTCTTCGTCTCGAACAGGTACACATTGATGCTCTTCTTGTTTGAATACCGCGGCGCCAAGCTCCTGATCATTGATCAGTTCCCTGACAACACCGCCAGGTCCATCGTCTCCTTCCGGGTCGATTCAGACATCATTTCGCTCGACGGGAAGGAGGCATTACAAACCGAGGCGGAGGTAGGCGAAGACGGGAAGCTCCACGTGACCGTCCGGAAGTCCACTTCATCAAGGACGACGTCGGAGGTTCTTTCCAGAAGGTCGAAGAATTTATCGGGAGGCATGGTTTCGACAATGACGCCGAGGCGGTCCAACCTGACGAATGCGGAGATTTACTCGCTGCAGTCTTCGAGGAACCCGACGCCTCGAGGGTCGAGTTTCAATCACAGCGATTTGGTTTACGGGAGAGGGTCTAATTTCGGGAACAATACGGGAGCGGACGAAGAGAATGGGATTTGTAGGGGGAACGGGTTGTTCTCGCCGGTTAATGGAGGGCGGAAGAAGGAGAGCAATGGGAAGGATCTGCATATGTTTGTTTGGAGCTCGAGCGCCTCGCCTGTTTCCGCCGAGGGAGGGATTCCTGTGTTTCGAGGAGGAGTAGAGTTTGGGAATGAGAATGGCGGAGGAGATCATTATACAGTTGATGCTCATAACAACACTAACAAAGGTAGCATTTTTAGTTTTAATCCTTGTTATTTTGTTTTGTGTTTTGTTCAGGCTGAATTGCTGGAAATGAGAAATTAATTACGACCTGTTATTGAAACAATCATAGGAAAACAATACATCCCCATTTGGATATGGAATTAGAATAACTATGGTTTATTTTTTAAGTGGAGGCAGAAAATATGCAAACTGTGATTTGCAAGCCCCAAACTCCAAAAAATAGAGTTTACAAAACTTTGGTCGGATTGGAGTTAACTGCAGTTATATCAAGTCTTTAGCTAGATAACTGCAGTTATCTCAACTACAAAATAATTGCCAAACAAGGCAAAGCTAGCATTTTGGAGTTGAGCTTTGATAACTTTATGAAACGGCAGTTTAGAAAACTTAAACTCCATTCCCAAATATCGCCTAGAAGTCTAGGGCTATTTTTGGAAATAAATCAACGGAAAAAATAATAAGATCGATGAACTCGGAGGGGGAAAGTGCAGGTTTTGAAATTAGAGTGTTTCCAGGTACATGATGCCAAAAGATAAGGGTATTTCCTGCAATTTAACCTTTTGTTCATAATGTTTTGATCCTGTTAAGATGTTATTTTTCCTTATAATGGCTAAAAAAATACTTAAGTTAAATTTGTTTTCTTACAAACGTAAATAGACATATTTCTTTTTTGAGTTGTTTTCTTCTTACTGGAATACCTTAAATTTTTTTTATCACAGTAAATCCCTTGAAACTTTAGTTCTTATGGGATTTTTTCCACTAAATATAAAGGTAGTTGGGTGAAGAATGGGAATAGTTAATGGTATTTTAGTGTAGTTTACCCGACTCCATTTTCTAGATATCTATGGACCGTTCACTGTAACTACTGATGATGCTTTTACTTAATTTATGTTTCTGGAAAATCCGAAGAAGCATATGATGAGTTCGGCCGTGATGAGTTCAGCTTCCGCAACAGGCCCGTAGACACTACAATGCAAAGGGACGGGCCGAGCTTATCAAAGCTGGGATCAAACTCAACAGCCGAGCTCCACCCGAAAGGCTCAACAGGAGAAATGAAGCCGAGCTCGATGCCACCTGCTAGTGTTATGACCAGACTCATTCTCATCATGGTCTGGAGAAAGCTCATCCGCAATCCCAACACCTACTCTAGCCTTATCGGTCTCATCTGGTCCCTCGTCTCCTTCAGGTACTTAGTTTTTATATCCTCTTCCGCATCGATCCATCCGCAGGTGTGTTCTTAAAGTAACCGTCGCTTTTTAATATATAGGTGGGGGATTGAAATGCCTGCCATCATCGCTCATTCTATAGCGATACTCTCCGATGCTGGGCTGGGGATGGCTATGTTCAGCCTTGGTATACATCTCTGCCGATTATATTTAGTCTTCAATTGCATATAACACCCTTCATGTATCCGTCGCATTAATTATTTTGATAATGGTGCAGGGTTATTTATGGCATTGCAGCCGAGGATCATTGCTTGTGGTAACTCTATCGCCACGTTTGCAATGGCGGTCAGGTTCCTTACAGGGCCGGCTGTGATGGCCGCTGCATCCATTGCTGTTGGATTGCGGGGGGTTCTTTTGCATATCGCCATCGTTCAGGTATTTTCTTTCTAGTACTAATTTAACGATCTAAACGCAAAATTTGAGTTATTGAAGCATGTGTAAATTACAGGCAGCTCTACCCCAAGGAATAGTTCCCTTTGTGTTTGCCAAGGAATACAATGTTCATCCTGACATATTGAGCACAGGGTTAGAAATGCTAAAAACTTATATATATATTATACACAACAAGTTTTATGATTTTTAAGCAAGCTGATTAATGAAATACATTATGATTAATGCTTGCAGGGTTATCTTTGGGATGCTAATTGCTCTCCCCATCACCTTGGTCTACTACATTTTATTGGGACTCTGAAGCTCGAGAAATTTTCGTTGCGTTAGAGCCGAGCAGAAGTGATTTGAGTTTTTTTTTCCGCTCTCTAGGAGTTTTGTCTGACAGGAATAGGCGAAAAGTTTTGGTGATTACTGATGAAGCTTAACAGTGACTTTAGTTAAGTTTAGGGACAGTCTTTGGTAGGAAATATATATATAGCGACGATTTCGGTATTTAAATTGTTGTATTAATTCTAACTATGTTGCGATTTAACTCCAATTTTAGGTATTTATGATGCTTAATTGATCATTTCTCTGCTCTTTGAATGGATTTGTGAATGGACCTGACTCAAAATGTTTGCCTTATAGTTCCACTTTTGTGTGTTCTCTCAAATGAAATCAAAATATTTCAATGCGCTTTCATAAAAAGTTGATTTGCAATGACATATTTATACTTATTTTGAATTTTTATTTAATACAAAAGTTTCATAAATAGTAAATTTGCTTCGCGAAATCAATTTCCACTGTTGTAAATGTTTTACCCTGTGCTTCGGTTTTAAGTTTTACTGTCCCTTTTTGTTTTTCTCTTGCACACGATTATAGATTTTCCAAAATCTAAAATATCAGAATCCGCAATTTAATTTCATAATAGTCTTCATCGATTCTCTTGAAACTTAAATAGTGGTGAAAAAAATTCAGGCTGGCATATAAAATTAAAGATGTGGCTAACTATTTTCATGGCTAAATTTGAAACTCCATATTTAAAATGTATTTTTCTGAAATCATATTTAAAATGTATCGGTAATAGTCTAATAGAAGTATCGAGTGTGTCCCTCTCTCTCTCTCTCCCTCTCTCTCTCTCTATGTATATATAATGGAGAAAAGAGGCCATAGGAAGGAATTTCCTCCTATGGCGTGGAAAAAGTACGTCCTCCGTCGTATTTTCCGACGATCGGAATCCATCATCTTATATATAATGGAGGAAAGAGGCCATAGGAAGGAATTTTCTCCTATGGCGTCGAAAAAGTACGTCCTCCGTCGTATTTTCCGACGATCGGAATCCATCATCTTCATCGTTATCATCTAAAATGTAGGTACGCCAAATTTCATATGATTCTACAACTTTTTCACCGTTGATTTAGCAAAACAAAACGTTATGTTGTCGGTAAACCGTTAATTTTGAACCCACTAATTCAACGGTGAAAAAGCTGTAGAATCACATGAAATTTGGTATACCCACATCATAGATGATAACGATGAAGATGATGGGTACCGATCGTCGGAAAACACGATGGACTGCATACTTTTTCGACGCCAAAGGAGGAAATTCCCTCCTATGGCATCTTTCCTCCATTATATATATATATATATATATATATATATATAATGGAGGAAAGATGCCATAGGAGGGAATTTCCTCCTATGGCGTCAAAAAAATACACGCTCCCTCATCTTTTCCGACGATCGGCATCCATCAACTTCATCATTATCAGCTATGATGTGGGTATACCAAATTTCATGTGATTCTTTAATTTTTTCACCGTTGATTTAGTGGGTTCAAAATTAACGGTTTACCGACAACATAACGTTTTGTTTTGCTAAATCAACGGTGAAAAAGTTGTAAAATCACATGAAATTTGATGTATCCACACCTTAGATGATAACGATGAAGATGATAGGTGTCGATCGTCGAACAAAACGAGAGAGGGCGTAATTTTTCGACGCCATATGAGAAAATCCCCTTGATTGATGGAAGATTTTGCGTGTACGTTTTAAAATTTAAGAATGCCGCAATCAAAACGGTGTCGCTTGGTAGCTAACCGATTGAGTACGGATCGGTCCACAGGGAAATGGTGTTCTTTCTTTAAGTTCTAACGAGTTAAATTCTATTTTTGGTAGATTTTGTTTTTAGATCTAAGAATGAGATTAAATTGATTTAAAGTCTTGATAAGGATAGGATTAGGTTAATTTGAAATATGGAATCTTCTCACCGCTAAAAATGTCCTAATTAAGAATATAGATGTTAGGGTAATAGTCAACAACGGGGATTTGCACGACTAGGAAGAAACGTAGTTTCTTCCTTTTGGTCCTTGTCCGTCTGTTCTTAACTCTTAGCCCTAACCTCCAGTTAATTCAATCGCAACCGGTTGTTAGTGCATATGCCCTAGAGGCCATTACTGTATCATACTAGCTTGTATATTACTTGATGGAAGCTTGGGATATTCACAGTTGTATAGACAATCTTGCTCAAAATGGTAGTATGCTACTTGGTTTGTCTCTACTTCAATATGTGCATGTGTTTCTTTTAGCATATCGCTTGTATACATATTAGTAGAGCCCTTAGGATCTTTGCTTGATTACCAGCGTTGTGATGGCGCTCACACTCGTGGGGGCTGGGTAATCCATAAGCACATCCTTATACAGGTCCCTAGTCATTGGACTATCGAGACATGGCATCGATACTCCGGAGTAGACTAGCGTATGCGCTTCTCATCCCAGCGGGGGAGACGGTCTGTCCCACAGCCGTCAGTACGTCGTACTTGAGATAGTATGCGGGTGCTCGTTAGGTTACGAGTACACTGGACAGGACTCGTCGGGAACTGTTGGTTGGTATTATACCTATCGTCAGTTATCAGTTCCCAGGTGACATGAGTACAGCTTAGTCCGCCGACTTGACACTGTCACTTCGCCTCGAGTGTGTTCCCACTGTACTTAGATTTCTACCCTACCACGGCTCAAAGGAGTCGTGCAAACAGGTAGTAGTTGGGTGCAGTCCCGAAGCACTTGGAGGCAGTGACGGTTAGACAGGATTCGTCTCTCCCGGTATTGGGGGTTGACATCGCGCTGTGTCTAGGAGAGCCATTACACAAGTAGTCCCTGGCCAGGGCAAGCGAGATATACTGGTAGGTTTCCAGTGTTATCTCAGGGTGTTCTGGGCTACACTCCGACACGACTTGTACCGCTATTAGGGGACTGACGTTCACCGCCCCCTAGGCCCGCCATGCGATGTATCAGACGAACAGACCGGACTGTACGGAGATTGTCACATACAGGCTCAGTAGGAGTTCGGATGGGTTTATCTCATCGGCCGTCTTATCGACATCTACCCGGGGACCGTTACGTACAACTAGTATCGCTTGCGGTCTGTGGTTAAACCCACTGCCAGCGTAGTGTCGAGTCTTTAGAGTCCCACACAGAGAGTTTCCCTGCACTGAGCGAAACGTGTAGAGGCCGTATGGTTTTACGACAGGGCTACGATCACTTACGTGCACTTGTGTGCGTATGCTGTTCGGGCAGGCAATACTAGTGGGCTTTGGTTTAAGCCAGATCCTAGTATTGCACAGATGGATTTGATTTGTCTTATGTGTATTCGCATTCTACGGAATGCGGATGCAGGTGTGTATGCACAGTTTTGAGGAGCGATGAAGGAGGAGGTGCCCCATTAGGTGTTGGTGAGTGCTGCATGCTCCCACAACTCTTGTGGCGCGGCGGAAGCGGTGAACAAAATTTTTTCTTTGCATACAACACGCACTTAACCGAAGATCTTGTCTAAACCACAACTAGTAAATCCTAACTAGAGATCTTATCTACTATGTTAGGGATTATACCTTGATGATACGGTCCTTCGGGTCTTCTCTTGGATGCAACTCCTTTGCTCCTTTCTCCTCTTTTGGTGAACTCCTTGGCTCCTTTAGATGTTGCCGACGATTTCGATCTCCGGCCACCGAAGACCTAGATGATCCACCCGAGAGTTTTCGTGCAAGCTAGAAACTCTTCTCAAAAGTTTAACCGAGAGACCAAATTTGCTAGAAGAGGTCACTAGGATGATGTAGAGATAAGTGTATTGGATTAACTTGAAATCCTAAGCTTTGGATTCACATCTCATGTGAGGGTTTAAGCTAGGAAGAATGATAACCATCATTTTCTTTCTTTCTTCTTATACACTTGTTATGATACACTTATCATAATTTTTGTGTAGGATTGGAATGCCTTGATTTCACATCTCATATGAAGGTATTTATAAGAAGAAGGAGGAGGAAAGAATAAGTGCATTTCATGATTAAAAAGTTTAAGCATGATAAAAAGAAAATAGCACTAACTAAAGCATGTATTATGAAAGAAGTATCATGCTTTAATAGTACATCCACTTCAACAACCACATTATCATGCTTATACCTTTTAATTTACACCTCACTAATTTATTTTCACAAAATAAATGATGTCATAATTATGTCATTATGAGGTGGCACCTTCTAGAAGGTATTCTTGTAACAATTACAAAAATACCCCTCCTCCGTATACCGTATACCGTATACATGCATCCGAATTCCGAAAAATACGAATACAATTAATCCAATAATATAATACCGGTATCCGACCAGTATTATTCTTCCGATTATTATTCCTGTAACAATTACACGAACATAATCGAAAACCTGCCGCAACACCTTACGGCTGCCGTAACAACTTACGGTCTCTACATCTTTTGCCTGAACGAGGGAACCCTCTGTGTGGGACTCTAAAGACTCATCAGTACGCTGTCAATGGGTTTAACCACAAGCACGTCAGCGGCACTAGCTGTACGTAACGGCTACCCAGGTACATGACGAAAAGGTGGCCGACGAGCGAACTCATCACAACCTTTACGAGCCTGTAAGCAACATTTACCGTACAGTCCGGTCTCTTCGTCTGATACGTCGCATATGAAGTCCAAGGGTTGTAAATGTCAGACCCCGGTAACTTTATAAGTCATGTTGATTTATGGCTAATAACAGGTCGAGGAACTACTGATAACACTTATCAGTAAACCTCGAGAACCCTGGCCAGGGATTTATGTGTTATAGCCGATCAAACATAGCTCGACATCAACTCCCTATACCGGGAGAGACGAAACCCTTCCTATCGCTCACTGTCTCCATATGATTCGGGATTGTACCCAAAATCCACCTGTTTGCACAACTCAGTAGAGCCGTGGTAGGGATGAAATCAAAGTATAGTGGGAATCACACAAGACTCTATGACGATCTCGGGTCTACAGACTAACCTGTACAAGTGTCACAAGAGAACTGCTATCTGACAATAGGTATATATACCATCTAGGAGTTCTCGGCGAGTCCGTCCAGTGTATCCAGTCTCCATTGAGCACCCGTACACCATCCTTGATGTCACACACCGATGGATATGGGATCATCCATCACCCATCATATGGGTCAAGATGCGTATACGCTAGTCTACTCTGGTGTATCGATGCCCTGTCTCGACACACCCTCGACTAGGAACAGTTATAGGATGTACTCATAGACTACCGTGGCCCCACTAGTATGATCTCATCATAGTCCCAGTAGTCGAGTACTTATCCTAAGGGCTTTATCAACATGTAACAAAAGAGACAATCAGAGTACATGTTAAGATAAAGTACAACCAGATAGCGTACTATCATGTCGAGCAAGAAAGTCCTCCCTATATATGTCCAAGCATCCACTACAATATACATCGTATGTACAGTAATGGCCTCTAGGGCACACATATAACTAACAATCTCCTACTTGCACTAGGGCCATCTGTTGTGGTATCATATACCAAACAATCAGCTGTGGTTTAAGTATCTCATACTCAACCATCCCATAAAAGTCTCTACTGGGAAAAAACCTTAGTGAGTGGATCCGCTCTGTTGTCCTCTGTATCTACTCTCCTAATCTCGATCTTCCTGGAGATCAACCATCTCCATGATCAGGTGGTGCTGCCTAAGAATTATATCTGGATTTCTGATGGGACGGTAGTTCCTTGGCTAAAGCCACAACTCCATTGTCACACAATGGTAGGAACGAAGTTCATCTTATGAACTTTTATATATATCCAGATTTTATCTTTGGTAGCATCCTTAGTAATGACGTATCTTGCCTTTCTAGTATGTCACGGTATCTAGCTTGGAACTCTTCCAACATACCGTCCCTCTACTAAGGGTAAAGACAACGACTGCGACTGACATTCAGTCGTCCTTATCACCCTGGAACCTTTCCAGTGAT
This sequence comes from Agapanthus africanus, assembly GCA_030015575.1. Lineage (NCBI taxonomy): Eukaryota > Viridiplantae > Streptophyta > Magnoliopsida > Asparagales > Amaryllidaceae > Agapanthus > Agapanthus africanus. The sequence continues at coordinate 108,659,123 of JASDDO010000031.1, forward strand.
TCTCCCCTGGATCGATTGATACTATCTCACTACAACTAGTGAGTATCCTAATATCCATTTAGATCTATCTCATATATCCAAAACCCAGGATTTAGGAGGTATCACCTTTGATCCTATATGGAGAATCTTTATAATAAGAGGAGATTGACTGAGCGTAGCATAGGAAACTCCTTCCCTATCAAGAGTATGTCTTCCACGTACCCTACGAGGATCACCACCATACTCCCTACTACCTTTTATGTATATACAAGGTTCATCTATTATTTTGATGAAGTCAAACTCTTTGACTACCACATCAAAACAGATATTCCAACTCCGCGATGCCTGTTTTATCGCATAAAACATCTTGCACACTTTTCCGCTGCTCCCACTGTCTACGAAGCCCTCTGGCTGTGTACTTATAGACGCTCTCTTCTAAAACTTCATTTAGAAAAGCTGTCATGACACCCAACCACCAGATATCGTAGTCAAGGTATGTAGCAGTGGCAAGTAGGATCTGGATGGACTTAAGCATAGCTTTGAAAGTCTCAACTTTTCCATGTACACCAAGTAATCTTCTCAAGATACACTTGCTCCTGATGGAGATTTAACCCTTCAGACAAAGCAACCAAAGTCCATACTTTGTTGGTGTATAAGGATTCCATCTCAGATCGCTAAGCATACAGCCATTCTCACAGAGTCCCACTCCTGATGGCCTGCTCGAAACTAGTTAAGTCATACCACTTTGGTCAGGGAACAACCCCATCCCATAGGGTCGCCGTGGCACCAAAAGGTCCCTCAGCAGCTACTTTCTACGCATGCCCCCTTGCGAGAACTACAACCCGCTGGAACACCTTCCGGTCTCGGGACACGCTTGGGTAATATGAAATCCTCGCTCCCACTGTCATAGAGAAACCGAAGTATCTCTTAGGTGGGTGAGGAAACTTACTAGATCGGCGGAGAGGCTGAGGTTCGTTAGAGTCTATTGAATCCTTTTGTTCTACCAAATCATCTGCTGTAGCTGGAACTCCTTCCAGTTCTACCTCATGACCACTAATTTCTTCACAAGAAATTCCCTTTCACAAAGGTGGCATGCTGAGAAACAAAACAACTTTTGTTCCTCGGTTAGGTCATCTGTTGTAGTTTGTATAGCTGGAACGCTTTCCAGTTCTACCTTATGACCACTAATTTCTTCACAAGAAATTCCCTTTCACAAAGGTGGCATGCTGAGAAACAAAACAACTTTTGTTCCTCGGTTAGGTAGAAGATATTCCCTTGCTAATGCTTGGGATATCCAACAAAATTTCACAGTTTTGACTTTGCCTCGAGCTTGTCCGGATTTTGGTTTTTAGACATAGGCCTGACAACCCCAAATCTTAACATCTTTAAGATATGGGCTCTTCCCATACCATATCACATATGGAGTAGTAGGCACCTGATTTGATTAGAACCCTATTCAATAGGTATGCAGCTTCACAAGTGCATAACACCCAAAAGGAAAATAGGAAACTCAGTAGTACTCATCATGGAGCACACCATATCACATAGGGTGCATTCGCTCCGTCCCGATATACCATCGTGCTATGGTGTATACGGAGGAGTAATGCTGAGAGAGAATCTTATTCTCCTTTAGAATAGTCCAGGATTTCCATGCTCAAGTATTCTCCTCCTTGATCTCATCAAAAGGACATAATACTTATACCCGTTTTTGGTTCTCTACTTCTAACTTATATTCTGTGAATATCTCAAAAGCTTCGGACTTGTATTTCAACAGGAACATTTGTCTGAATCTTGAGAGATCATCAGAGAAAGTAATGAAGTACGAAGAACCGGTCATGGCATATGTAGACAGGGGACCTTTCATACATCATCATGTATCAATCCCAAGAGTTCACTAACTCTTTCTCTGTTTCCAATAAACAGAGCTATGGTCATCTTATCTATGTGACATGACCGACAAGTTTCACAAGATGTAAATTTAAACTAATTTAAATATGCATCTAGATGTAACTTCAGCTAGTCGGGTCACATTGATATGACCTAGTCTACAATGCCTCAAGAAGGATTCGTTCATTTCTGAACTTATCCTCTTGTGTGTGTTCTGTATAATGAGAACTGTAGTTTGATTTAGAACGTCTATGCTTTTAGATAACGTGCCTGAACCGATCAACACTTGATATAGGAAATGTTCAAAACATTATCCATCAATACAAAATTTTATCATTTCTTTACTAATAAAGAGATTGATATGATTTTGTATATCAGGTTCGGTATCTAATAGCATTTGTTCAGAATCAATGTATTGGTAATACAGGGTGACAGTGACCAACAGACTTGGCTGCAACACTTGCCCCGTTTTCTGTCTCATGAAACTTATCACCCGTTCTCAGTTTTTCTACCTTTTTTGTAGCCCTATGTAACAGATTACATATCTGGGATCCTGATCCAGTATCAAATACCCAGGATGCAGAGGATACTGAGAAACAGTTCTTTGTAATGAACACACCCGAAGAAGATGCATCATATGCACTTTCTTCGTTTGGGCGGCATAGGAATTCTGGTATTTCCCTATTTCCTGCTCTGTCTTATAACAGTTATAGGTTGGAGCGGGACCAACGTTCCCCAGCTCAATATAACAAGCGGGTTCAGTCAATATATCCGTATTTATTATCTTTGATAAAGGCATGATATGGTCACTATCTGGAGAGAGAGAGAGAAGAAAACACTTTAGCGTATGCTCTTGCAAGATTAGATTGGTTATTATCTAATCCGGATGTCTCCCACCGTTTTTATCAAATCTTTCTTCAAACCCTAAAAGGTAAGATTAGCCGGGAATAATTACACCCTATAATTTCGTCAAATTGTCTTGTGTAAAACTTTCCCAGGAGTAACTCTTACTCGCAGCGAGATCGGGATCCAACTATCATATAGAAGGTATGCAATCTCATTGCAAATTTCAACACTTGAAATTCCCGATAATATTTTTCCCCTAACGTGCTATGACCTTGACGAATGCCAACAAACCATAGTCCGCTAGTCAAGTTCAATCCGTACATTTCTTGATTGAATTAAACCCAGCCGTACGTCCCTTGACGAATGCCAACAAAGACGCACGACTACCCTAACCCAATCTCATCATATGTTACAGATAAGCAATAGTTAGCTACCGCACACTACGCCTTGACGAAAGCCAACAAACGCAGTACGAATACTAAGTATTACCTATCTGAAATGTCGGAGGGCTACGCAGGTTTTTAAGAAAACCATGAGCGTAATGAACTTGATATCGTTGTAGAAACAAGTGGGAAGAAGTGTTTTAAGCTCCAGTTTTAAAAATCGAATGGTTTTTGTAGTATCTTTCTAATTTTTCTAAAGAGGTCACTCCCGGTGAAGGGATCTCGGCTCTTTCCTTATCGAATAAGGTGCTGGATATGTATATACCACGATGCAAAGCAAAGTTAGATCAACTATAAAATCAAATCGAGTTCTTTGTAACATTTTCCAGTTTCGCTAAAGGGGTCACTCCCGGTGAAGGGATCTCGGCCCTTTCCTTATCGAATGAGGTGCAGGATATTCAGAATACCACTATGCAAAACAAAAGCTAGAGTTACCCTTTTTCAAAAAGTTTGATTCTACAACATCTTTAGGTTTCTTTCTCTTAACATTAATCACATTAATGTTGTCCCATGTTTTACGTTTCCTAAACATCACAGAAAAGGAACGCAAATAGAACGTACGCTTATGCCATCCGCATTTGCCACTGGGCCCCGTCATGCACCGTTAGGTTACTTAACTAACGGCAGAGCGGGGGCTGGACTAGTGCGGGTGCAAAACATAAGCAACGTTTATTATATATCTCATATATAATTATAACCATTTCAGATCACAGATGAATGCATTGGATATGCTAGGAATTCCGTATTTCATTCAAGCCCTTAATGAAAAATGGGTTCCACGGTCGTGATGAATAGCCAAAACCCCCCTAGACCCCTACGGGTGCGGCAAACTACCCGCCAAATTCCCGAAGTGTAGCAACCTTCCTCAACAATTGAGTAGGCCACTCGGCACTTGGAGAACCCGGTAGTTTGTGCACCCCACCTTGGGTCTATCTTAGGAGCAAAAATAGTAAAAAGAAATTATACAATATAACATTGCTTTTTACAAATTATATGGAATGATAGAAAAGGAAAAACACTCTTCTCACACCCCCCGGCCATTCATCACAACGATCCAACATATTCATATACACATACCATCTCATGATATCCATATGTGCAACCCCCACTAATCGTCATATAGCAATTAGCGGACGTTTCAAACACATATAACAAAAATGAAAACCCGATTAGCCAAGCACTTTAGAATTTTGATCGATAATTTTTTTAAACCATGCCAACACTTGACATGTCCCTGTACAAACACCTTTATAAAAATCTACATATCCCAGAAACCCTAATTCTTCACTCTAGGAACAGTGAAAAAAAAATGAGTCAACTCGGCCATAACTCAGCGGCGGATCCGCGGCCAAACCATGGGTTTGGCTGCGGTTCCGCCGCGCTTTAGCCGAGTTAGACTTCCAAATTTTTTCTGTGTTCTTAGAAAACCCTGCTAGTATTTTTAAGACATGTCAAATTAATTTTGGAACACTTTCAAAAACTGACAGCAGCAAGGGCAGAATACGAGTTTTCGGGAGAAAAAACTGTCGATCGAGCTTCTAACTTTTGGCTAACATCTAATTGTGGTTTAGTTAGGCTCTGATACCATGTTGGTGAGTGCTGCATGCTCCCACAACTCTTGTGGCGCGGCGGAAGCGGTGAACGAAAATTTTTCTTTGCATACAACACACACTTAACCGAAGATCTTGTCTAAACCACAACTAGTAAACCCTAACTAGAGATCTTATCTACTATGTTAGAGATTATACCTTGATGATATGGTCCTTCGGGTCTTCTCTTGGATGCAACTCCTTTGCTCCTTTCTCCTCTTTTGGTGAACTCCTTGGCTCCTTTAGATGTTGCCGACGATTTCGATCTCCGGCCACCGAAGACCTAGATGATCCACCCGAGAGTTTTTGTGCAAGCTAGAAACTCTTCTCAAGAGTTTAACCGAGAAACCAAATTTTCTAGAAGAGGTCACTAGGATGATGTAGAGATAAGTGTATTGGATTAACTTGAAATCCTAAGCTTTGGATTCACATCTCATGTGAGGGTTTAAGCTAGGAAGAATGATAACCATCATTTTCTTTCTTTCTTCTTATACACTTGTTATGATAGACTTATCATAATTTTTGTGTAGGATTGGAATGCCTTTATTTCACATCTCATATGAAGGTATTTATAAGAAGAAGGAGGAGGAAAGAATAAGTGCATTTCATGATTAAAAAGTTTAAGCATGATAAAAAGAAAATAGCACTAACTAAAGCATGTATTATGAAAGAAGTATCATGCTTTAATAGTACATCCACTTCAACAACCACATTATCATGCTTATACCTTTTAATTTACACCTCACTAATTTATTTTCACAAAATAAATGATGTCATAATTATGTCATTATGAGGTGGCACCTTCTAGAAGGTATTCTTGTAACAATTACAAAAATACCCCTCCTCCGTATACCGTATACATGCATCCGAATTCCGAAAAATACGAATACAATTAATCCAATAATATAATACCGGTATCCGACCAGTATTATTCTTCCGATTATTATTCCTGTAACAATTACACGAACATAATCGAAAACCTGCCGCAACACCTTACGGCTGCCGTAACAACTTACGGTCTCTACATCTTTTGCCTGAACGAGGGAACCCTCTGTATGGGACTCTAAAGACTCATCAGTACGCTGGCAATGGGTTTAACCACAAGCACGTCAGCGGCACTAGCTGTACGTAACGGCTACCCAGGTACATGACGAAAAGGTGGCCGACGAGCGAACTCATCACAACCCTTACGAGCCTGTAAGCAACACTTACCGTACAGTCCGGTCTCTTCGTCTGATACGTCGCATATGAAGTCCAAGGGTGGTAAATGTCAGACCCCGGTAACTTTATAAGTCATGTTGATTTATGGCTAATAACAGGTCGAGGAACTACTGATAACACTTATCAGTAAACCTCGAGAACCCTGGCTAGGGATTTAGGTGTTATAGCCGATCAAACATAGCGCGACATCAACTCCCTATACCGGGAGAGACGAAACCCCTCCTATCGCTCACTGTCTCCATATGATTCGGGACTGTACCCAAAATCCACCTGTTTGCACAACTCAGTAGAGCCGTGGTAGGGATGAAATCAAAGTATAGTGGGAATCACACAAGACTCTATGACGATCTCGGGTCTACAGACTAACCTGTACAAGTGTCACAAGAGAACTGCTATCTGACAATAGGTATATATACCATCTAGGAGTTCTCGGCGAGTCCGTCCAGTGTACCCAGTCTCCACTGAGCACCCATACACCATCCTTGATATCACACACCGATGGATATGGGATCATCCATCGCCCATCATATGGGTCAAGATGCGTATACGCTAGTTTACTCTGGTGTATCGATGCCCTGTCTCGACACACCCTCGACTAGGAACAGTTATAGGATGTACTCATAGACTACTGTGGCCCCACAAGTATGATCTCATCATAGTCCCAATAGTCGAGTACTTATCCTAAGGGCTTTATCAACATGTAACAAAAGAGACAATCAGAGTACATGTTAAGATAAAGTACAACCAGATAGCGTACTATCATGTCGAGCAAGAAAGTCCTCCCTATATATGTCCAAGCATCCACTACAATATACATCGTATGTACAGTAATGGCCTCTAGGGCACACATATAACTAACATTAGGGTTTTGGCAGTTGGTTCGGCCAAAACCATAATGTGGCGCACTCATTAGGGTTTTGACAGTTCGTTTGGTCAAAACCGTTATGAGCCGGAGGCATTGTTTACTAATCCTTTTAGTGATAGATTAGTGATGGCTAATTGCATTGACCATTTGACCACTTAGATCTCTCTTGACCTTGTTGACCATGTTGACCATTGACCTTCAAGAGAGATCCACACTCTTCTTTTATTTTCCTTTTATTTCTTGTGTTATGATAATGGTCAATTCAATGTGCCATCAAGTCTTTCATGATAGGATTAGTAATGATGATTATTGTGTATTATTGCAACCATGGTTCATTTCATTTTGGTTTAATCTTTTCATTATTCTCTTCTCATTCTCTCTCATGAAGTGAGAAGAAAAGAAAAGCTCCATGGTTGCAAACTTTCTCCTTCTTCTTCCTCCTCTTAATCTCTTCTTTTGATCTCATGTGTTAAGAGATAAAGAATCCACAAAGACAAATACATCCATACATCTCCTCTACACATTCTAAGGCATTTAGATTAGCAATCTCCTTGCCCTAGTTGCCTTGGCTTGAGGCGAAGCTTAGTGTACAACTCTCGGGTGGATCGTCTTCGACTCAAGAAGGCCGCGGAGGTGCCCAAGGTTCGGATCGACGCTTGGAGCTTGGATGGAAGAGTGGGACAGCGGGATGAAGACCCGAAGGACCGGTTCCGTGAGGTATACTTCCTACAGCATAGTAGTTAAACCTCTAAGTGTTTACTAGTTTCAAGTTTAGCAAAGATCCGGCTTTTAGTCCATGTTGCCTTGCGCCAAAAATCATTGTTTTTCGCCGTTTCCGCCTTCCCGTAAGAACCGGGGTGAGCAACGTGGACTTACAGTGGTATCAGAGCCTGGCTAAACATAAACTAGTAAGTTAGCAAAGTGTTAAGAACATCGATCGGAAAAAAGTCGCAAAACACATCCGCAAAACCACAACTTTCTGTTGATTTTTTTCTGCTCTAAAAACAAAAAATCATACTTCAAAAATCGTCTCAGGGTTTTGTGAAAACACTGCAGAAAAACGATCCAGTGATCCGATCAAACGACCGCGGTTCCGCTGCAATGACATGCTCATTGCCGCGGTTCCACCGCCGTTTTGACTCGGCACTGGATCGGGTTTGGTGCAGTGTTTTAGTTTGGATGTTTTGGGATTTTTAATACATGTTTTTTCTGCCCAGATTTTCCAGAAAGCAAATTGACTTTTAGGGTGGTTAAAAATCCGTATTTTGATCGATATTCCGTACTCTTTGGCTAATGTATATTATCTGTGATGTAATATATGTATTGAACGTCCGCTAATCGCTATACGTCGATTAGTGGGGGTTATCCATATCTGTGATCTGTAATGTTGATGGTTTGTGTATATGAACTCGGTGGATTGTCGCGGATGAATAGCCGGGAATGGGTGTGAGATGAGAGTTTCTTTTTCTTTCATTCATTGTAAAATTTGTAAATTGATGTAATATTATTTATTTGGCCGCACAACCGGGTCGGGGTTGTAGCCGTCATTATATAATTTCTTTTTACTGTTTTTGCTCCTAGGATAGACCCAAGGTAGGGTGCACAAACTACCGGGTATCTCGAAGTGCCGAGTGGCCTACTCACGGTGTTGAGGAAGGTTGCTTCGCTTCGGGTACTTGGCGGGTAGTTTGCCGCACCCGTAGGGGTCTAGGGTGGGGTTTGGCTATTCATCGCGACCGTGTAATCCGTTTTTCGTTGCAGGATCGAACGAATCGCGGATTCCTAGTATATCCAAAGTGTTCATCTGTGATCTGTAATGTCTATCATTGCTATATATTTATATATGATAACTATTTAGGCGTTGCATATGTTTTACAGCCGTGCTAGCCCAGCCCCCGCTCTGTCGTTAGTTAAGTAACCTAACGGGTGATGACGGGGCCCCGTGGCGAATGCGAATGGCATAAGCGTACGTCATATTTTGGTTATTTTCTGCAATGGTAGGATTAAATGATGGGACGCATTAAAAGAACCAATGCAAGAAAATAAACCAAGTAAAATTCGTTGGAACACTTTTGAAAACCACTCGGTTCTTTTCAAAAATAAGCATTTTAAACGCGGAGCTTGAACCACTCCTTTTAAAAGCTATCTCGTTCCATCGACTATATCAAGTTCACTACGTTCACGGTTTCGCCAAAACCATCCGTAGCCCTCCGTCGTTTCATATGAATATTCAACAGTATTCAAGCTGTGTTTGTTGGCCTTAGTCAAGGCACAATGTTTGGTAGCTGGTGGGTATTCTTATGTTGCATAGATAGAATGCGTTGGTTTGGGACAGTCGTATTGCTTTGTTGGCCATAGTCAAGGGTATATACGGGTGGGTTCAAATTAACCTGGATAACGACGGGTAGAACTTGACATGTGACTTATGATTTGTTGGCCTTAGTCAAGGTCATAAGAGCATGGGGCAAAAATCCACATCGGGAGTTTCAAAAGTACTGAAACTTGCTAGCGCTGCATACCATTTGGAGTGTGATGATTCTGGTAGGATTCCTTCGGTTTTATCACGCGATGATATTTGGATCCCGATCCTACTGTGAGTATATGCTACTCCTCGGGAAAACTCTCACTTAACGATCAATGTTATAAACCTAGTAGGTGTCTAGAAAGGTGTTAGCGGGGCTACGCCCACAGGGAAAAGAGGTTACTTAATTAAGGAACTTCGCGAAAGCGTTGGAAAACCTCCCTCGAAGTACCGACACTGGCCTGGCTGAACAGTTAAGCAAGTATTGTACGGTGAGAAAGATCCCGACTAATTCTTCCTTTGTGGTTTGAGGAGGGATTCGAGAGACAGTGGGAGCCATCCTGTTTAGATAAATTAAAAACCAATCTAAACTTGCAAGAGCATCATGCTAAGTGTTTTCTTCTCTCTCTCTTAATTGCAGCGACCCAGTGACCGCACCTAGGTTACATCTAGATAATAAAACGACTGAATCTGACTGTTATGACTGGCAAAGGTCTGTCCAGATGTCCATTGCCCAGGACAAGCTGGAACACCTCTTGACTGATCCCACCCCTGCCGTCTCAGGTCCAATTTCCCCTGTCACGGATATTGATATCCGTAGGACATCGGAAGAAGACTGTGCGAAAGCCAAGTGCCTCGTGTTAGCCTCAGTTGATGGTATATACCAGAGGCAGCACGAGAAGATGGACTCAGCTTCTATCTTCCTCCATAACAAAGTTTTATATGGAGAGCAATCTCGTATCGCAAGATATGAGACCTCGAACGAATTGCTTCCAGCGAGGTTGGCTATCGGGTCATCTGTAGGGGGCAACGTCCTTACAGAGACCAGCTCTTTTGAGCACTCGGACCTGAAGACCACGTTGAAGAACAGGTCAGATGCTGACTCAGTTCAACAGTCTCTACCTACTACCCTAAAGGAAACTAGGGAAGTAGAAAGAAAGGGAAGGGCATAAGTTTCAGGAACAGATGTAGTAAAAGAGGGATGTTCCTATTGTTACGGGAATGAACATGGGCAGAAGGATTGCAGGGCTTGTAAAGCCAGTAGCCAGAATTCGAAGCATGTTGTGGCTTCGGCTTCGGGTGTGTTTGTGATAGAGAACTGTATGTCAGTTAACCCTACTTCCTGGGTATTGGATACCGGATCAGGATCTCATATCTGTAATTCGTTATAGGCTTTGAGAAACCGTAGGGTTATCAGGAAAGGTGATATGACTCTCAGGGTTGCTAACGGAATGAGCATGTATGCTGAATCCGTAGGGGAATATCATCTAGGACTGACAACTGGGCAGATATTGATTCTGCGTGACTGTTTTTATGTACCAGGTGCGACTTGTAATATCATATCTGTGTCCTTACTTTTTAAGGAAGGATATGATTTTACTTTTGTAAGCGATGTAGTGAACATCCACCTAAATCAAGTCCTGATTGGGTCAGGTACATTAAAATACGGTATATACGTTTTGAATCAAGCTCAGGTCTTCAGTGTCCAGAACACACTTAAAAGAAAGTCTCCGGAATTAAATCAGGCTTTCTTATGGCATTGTAGACTGGGTCACATTAATGAGACACGGTTGACAAAGTTACATAAAGAAGGATACTTGAATCCGTTCGAGTACCAGTCTTATGCCACTTGTGAATCATGTCTCATGGGAAAGATGACAAAGACTCCGTTCACTGGACACGGAGAAAGAGCAAGCGAGCTCTTGGGACTCATACACAGTGATGTGTGTGGTCCAATGTCTACACATGCGCGAAGTGGTTATTCATACTTCATTACTTTCACAGATGATTTCTCTAGGTTTTGGGCATGTCTTCTTGATGAAGCACAAATTCGAGGCCTTTGAGAAATTTCAGGAATACAAGAATGAAGTTGAAAAACAAACAGGCAAAAGTATCAAGACACTGAGATCTGATCGAGGTGGCGAATACTTGAGTGCCGAGTTTCTGGGCTTCTTAAAAGCGAATGGAATTCTCTCTCAGCTTACTCCTCCATACACACCACAACACAACGGTGTATCGAAAAGAAGAAATCGAACCCTATTGGATATGGTTCGTTCCATGATGAGTAAGGCTGAGTTGCCGCGATCCTTCTGGAGTTATGCACTAGAAACAGCTGCATATCTTTTGAACCAAGTTCCTACTAAGTCAGTGCCTACCACACCATATCAGATGTGGAGTGGGAAGAAACCCTTTCTTAAACACTTTAAGACATGGGGGTGTCCAGCTTTTGTAAAAAAGCAGCATGCGGACAAGCTCGAGGCACGTTCGGTACAGTGTAAGTTTGTGGGATACCCAAAGAACTCCAAGGGGTATCTTTTCTATTACGCAGAGGAACAAAAGGTTTTTGTTTCTCGCCATGCCCGCTTCTTGGAAACTGAATTTTTAGAAAATCAGATAAGTGGGAGCGCAATAGAACTGGAAGAAATTCCAGAACCACAAGCTATTGCTGAAAGCTTGGTAGAACCAGAGGGTTCGAAAGAACAGGACATCCCAGCGCCACTCCGCAGGAGTAGTAGGCAGTCTCATCCGCCCGAGAGATACTACGGTTTTCTCATTAACGGGAAAAGAGAGGATTGCACTATGGATTATGGTGAGCCTACTAGCTTCCAGCAAGCCATTCAGAGTGGTGACTCGGTAAAATGGCTGGATGCAATGCGGGCCGAGATGGAGTCTATGTACACCAACAAAGTTTGGACTTTGGACTTTGCTCCAGAAGGGGTAAAACCCGTAGGATGCAAATGGATTTTCAGAAAGAAGATTGGTGTAGATGGGCAGGTTGAGACCTATAAAGCTAGACTTGTAGCAAAGGGTTTTCGTCAAAGACCTGGTTTGGACTATGACGAGACCTTTTCTCCAGTGGTTATGCTGAAATCCATTCGGATCCTTCTTTCCATTGCTGCCTTCCATGATTATGAAATCTGGCAGATGGACGTAAAGACGGCTTTCCTAAATGGAAATTTGGAAGAGTGCGTCTATATGGATCAGCCGGAGGGATTCAATCAGAGTGGGAGCAGCGGTAGAGTGTGCAAGTTGCTCAAGTCCATTTATGGATTTAAGCAGGCATCGCGGAGTTGGAACATCTGCTTTGATGATACTGTCAAAGAATTCGACTTTATCAAAAACCCAGATGAACCATGCATTTACAGTAAGATTGTAGGGAGAACTGTGGTATTCCTCGTCTTGTACGTGGATGACATTCTCCTAATAGGAAATGATATTTCTATGCTACAGTCAGTCAAAGGATTCTTGTCGCAGAGGTTCTCCATGAAGGACCTGGGCGATGCCAATTACATTCTGGGGATCCAGATCTATCGTGATAGATCTAAGAGGATGTTGGGACTTTCACAGTCAAGGTACATCGACACCATACTGAAAAGGTTCAGTATGGAAGATTCCAAGCGCGGTAATTTACCGGCTTGTCACGGGATCACCCTCTCCAAAGAGATATCTCCCAAGACTGATTTGGAAAGGGATCGCATGTCTATTATACCCTACGCTTCTGCGGTAGGCTCTATAATGTATACGATATTATGTACCAGACCAGATGTAGCATACGCATTGAGCGTTGTAAGCCGGTATCAGTCAAACCCAGGGGAGAAACACTGGATAGCGGTAAAGAACATTCTCAAGTACCTGAGAAAGACTAAGGAGATGTTCTTGGTGTATGGCGGAAAAGACCTCCAGCTCGAGGCCTTTGCTGACTCCAGCTTCCAGAGTGACAAGGATGACTCCAAGTTCATGTCGGGTTATGTCTTTACCCTCAATGGAGGGGCGGTTTGCTGGAAGAGTTCCAAGCAGGAGACCGTTGCTGACTCAACTATGGAAACGGAGTACATAGCTGCTTGCGATGCCGCAAAGGAAGCTGTCTGGATGAAGAAGTTCCTCACGGAGCTTCAGGTGGTTCCTACCATTGTTGATCCAATACCGCTGTATTGCGACAACAACGGCGCTATAGCTTTTGCGAAGGAACCCAGGTCCCATCAGAAGTCCAGGCACATTTTGAGGCGGTACCACCTGATCAGGGAGATCGGAGATCGCCGGGAGATCGAGGTGAAGAGAGTAAATACGGAGAACAACACTGCAGATCCATTCATGAAGGCCCTACCCTAGACTCAGTTCGAGCGGCTGATCGAGATGATAGGTCTTCGATACGCCAGTACATGGCCTTAGTGCAAGTGGGAGACTGTTAGTGCATATGCCCTAGAGGCCATTACTGTATCATACTAGCTTGTATATTACTTGATGGAAGCTTGGGATATTCACAGTTGTATAGACAATCTTGCTCAAAATGGTAGTATGCTACTTGGTTTGTCTCTACTTCAATATGTGCATGTGTTTCTTTTAACATATCGCTTGTATACATATTAGTAGAGCCCTTAGGATCTTTGCTTGATTACCAGCGTTGTGATGGCGCACACACTCGTGGGGGCTGGGTAATCCATAAGCACATCCTTATACAGGTCCCTAGTCGTTGGACTATCGAGACATGGCATCGATACTCCGGAGTAGACTAGCGTATGCGCTTCTCATCCCAGCGGGGGAGACGGTCTGTCCCACAGCCGTCAGTACGTCGTACTTGAGATAGTATGCGGGTGCTCGTTAGGTTACAAGTACACCGGACACGACTCGTCGGGAACTGTTGGTTGGTATTATACCTATCGTCAGTTATCAGTTCCCAGGTGACATGAGTACAGCTTAGTCCGCCGACTTGACACTGTCACTTCGCCTCGAGTGTGTTCCCACTGTACTTAGATTACTACCCTACCACGGCTCAAAGGAGTCGTGCAAACAGGTAGTAGTTGGGTGCAGTCCCGAAGCACTTGGAGGCAGTGACGGTTAGACAGGATTCGTCTCTCCCGGTATTGGGGGTTGACATCGCGCTGTGTCTAGGAGAGCCATTACACAAGTAGTCCCTGGCCAGGGCAAGCGAGATATACTGGTAGGTTTCCAGTATTATCTCAGGGTGTTCTGGGCTACACACCGACACGACTTGTACCGCTATTAGGGGACTGACGTTCACCGCCCCCTAGGCCCGCCATGCGATGTATCAGACGAACAGACCGGACTGTACGGAGATTGTCACATACAGGCTCAATAGGAGTTCGGATGGGTTTATCTCATCGGCCTTCTTATCGACATCTACCTGGGGACCGTTACGTACAGCTAGTACCGCTTGCGGTCTGTGGTTAAACCCACTGCCAGCGTAGTGTCGAGTCTTTAGAGTCCCACACAGAGAGTTTCCCTGCACTGAGCGAAACGTGTAGAGGCCGTATGATTTTACGACAGGGCTACGATCACTTACGTGCACTTGTGTGCGTATGCTGTTCGGGCAGGCAATACTAGTGGGCTTTGGTTTAAGCCAGATCCTAGTATTGCACAGATGGATTTGATTTGTCTTCTGTGCATTCGCATTCTACGGAATGCGGATGCTGGTGTGTATGCACAGTTTTGAGGAGCGATGAAGGAGGAGGTGCCCCATTAGGGTTTTGGCAGTTGGTTCGGCCAAAACCATAATGTGGCGCACTCATTAGGGTTTTGACAGTTCGTTTGGTCAAAACCGTTATGAGCCGGAGGCATTGTTTACTAATCCTTTTAGTGATAGATTAGTGATGGCTAATTGCATTGACCATTTAGATCTCTCTTGACCTTGTTGACCATGTTGACCATGTTGACCATTGACCTTCAAGAGAGATCCACACTCTTCTTTTATTTTCCTTTTATTTCTTGTTTTATGATAATGGTCAATTCAATGTGCCATCAAGTCTTTCATGATAGGATTAGTAATGATGATTATTGTGTATTATTGCAACCATGGTTCATTTCATTTTGGTTTAATCTTTTCATTATTCTCTTCTCATTCTCTCTCATGAAGTGAGAAGAAAAGAAAAGCTCCATGGTTGCAAACTTTCTCCTTCTTCTTCCTCCTCGTGATCTCTTCTTTTGATCTCATGTGTTGAGAGAAAAAGAATCCACAAAGACAAATACATCCATACATCTCCTCTACACATTCTAAGGCATTTAGATTAGCAATCTCCTTGCCCTAGTTGCCTTGGCTTGAGGCGAAGCTTAGTGTACAACTCTCGGGTGGATCGTCTTCGACTCAAGAAGGCCGCGGAGGTGCCCAAGGTCCGGATCTACGCTTGGAGCTTGGATGGACGAGTGGGACAGCGAGATGAAGACCCGAAGGACCGGTTCCGTGAGGTATACTTCCTACAGTATAGTAGTTAAACCTCTAAGTGTTTACTAGTTTCAAGTTTAGCAAAGATCCGGCTTTTAGTCCATGTTGCCTTGCGCCAAAAATCATTGTTTTTCGCCGTTTCCGCCTTCCCGTAAGAACCGGGGTGAGCAATGTGGACTTACACCGGTCTAACTAGGGAATCACCACTATCATGTAGGATAGGGTGCCGTGGTGAGCGGTGTGTGGTTGAATTAAAAAGAGTCCGTATTTTAAAAATTAAATAGGCAAAGAAAGGAGTGAGAGGGATTCCCTTCTCTCAAACCTTCCCTATCCTGACCTTGCCAAGTGAGGAATTACTCACTCATTAGGAAAGTGACTATAGAATTCACTTTTATAATTTATTTTTAAAAGGCTATCTAAGTTGCAGATAATAAAAGACAGATAAAAAAATAATGCAGAAATTAAATTCAGATAAAAGAAAATGCAAGATAGAAATAAAAAGCTTACTTTATTAATGACCTCTTCAACGATTACAAGAAAATTAAAATTTTAAATCTATGAATTAAAAAGAAGCATGCCAAATTAGGCTTTCGGCTTTCCAATTTATAGATAGGAGAAACCCTAGGTTTACATCTGATCCACATTTGAATTTACAGAACTACCCTAAGAAAGCCGGGTCAAAGCACCGACACCCACCGACACATGCACCGACATGTGCATTGCACGGCCACGGTTCCGCGGCAGAAAGTCCTGTTTGGCCGCGGTTCCGCGGCCGTTTGGTGGGCTCTTGGGCTCAATTCTTCAGTGATGCTCATGTTGCTTTTTCCTTCTTTTTTCTTTACTTGGTTCCTCAGAATCTTTTCTACTTTCTTCCAGATTTCCAACAGTGCAGAATTATGTGGACTTTTACCGTGAGCTTCGCGTTGAAGTCTTGAATCTTGTGCTACCCTTGTGCTTTGTGCATTGAACTGTCTACTGATCTTCATTTGTTCCTTAAACTAATAGGCGACATCATATGGATTCATCTATTGTTGGTCGTAGTTTCACATTTGTAACGTTTTTTCATGAATTTTACTGTAATGATTTGAGAACTTGTAATCTGCAACTATTTAGCAGACATGGATCAAAAACACCTATTTATATGTAATATGAATAAGAATGGGTGATATAATAATGCAAAATTCTGATATGAACAAATACCTCCAAACTTATCTTTTGCTCGTCCCGAGCAAAACCAATTTTATTCTCGAAAAATCCTAACCTCACTTTCACAGGGAATCGCGATTGCACTGAGCTCGTGCAACAAACCGTTAAACCTCTAAGTGTCCCTAGTAGGAGGAGTGTTGTCTCCTGGGGGTTTTCAGCGGATACTACCCACAAAATCTGATCAATTTGGCATTTTGACTCTCATTCTTCAATTCAGTATTCTAGTAAGAAATTCTATTATTTTCAACTTAGAAATCATCAACCCATATTTTTCACTCTTCCTTTTCATTTAACTTAAGATCGTATATATTCTGCAAATTTATTAAGCTTTCAGCATCTTTTTAATTTTCCTTCTAAGGTTCCTTCTCAACTTAGGAATTTTTATCATCTCTACTGAAGGTATAAGCCCTATCTTTCATTCCTATCTCTCATCCAAACCCCAATCATATACCCCTACATGTGTGTGATTATCACTCTTACACTTGGAAATTCAATTCAATCTATCATACTCTTGTCCATCGTCCAAAGTACTTTTAGTTTATGAATTTTAGATGAAATAGCTCATCCATTCTTCATGCGACCGTTAATATTTCTTGAGGTACTAACGACCGATTACAAAATGTGTTCGCGCATTTAGGCGTAATTCCTCGTCTTGCAATACCTAAGGCTTAGCAGTGACTCCCAAACCAGTAGGTCTAAGACACTAGATGATGAAGCACCCTTACTATATATTTTTTATTTTATGCAGCCTTAAGTAATTACAAAACCAGTGTTCATTTTTTTTTATATTCATACTTGTACTTTTTATTTTCTTTTCCTTCATACTAAGGATTTTAGACAAAAGCATTTCAAGGTATTCTCTACTATTCCAAGTTTCAAGGTGTGTGTATGTGCTAGTTGTAGGGTATATATTTTCAGAATTTAGACTTAAGGTTCAGAATTATTTTTCAGATTTACACTTCAAATAAAAATTCAATACTCTTCCCTTATTTTGACTTAGCCCAAGAACTGAACTCAAATTTGCCTATTTCTAAATAAACTATAAGGACATATATTTTTTACAGTTAAAGTTTAAGAAAGGTTATTTTTAGGGTTTTTAATTTACTAAGTTTAGGATCTAGTTTTTCCCTACTATTCAGCTGTCATGTTGAACTTAAGTCAAATATGGCCAAAATTGAACTTTTCAATTTTTATAATTTTTAAAAAAAAATTCAATTTTTTATTTGATTTTATTTTTTCTATTTTCATTTTTTTCAGTTTTTATATTTTTTTTATAAAAATGCAATGCGGAATTAAATATGCAAAGAAAGAAAAAACAAATATGTACAAAAATAAAAATATGCAAATGCAATGATAACTATTTACAAACCACCTTCACCCCCAAACTTATCAAAAGCAGTGCCCTCACTGCTCATGGCCTCACCGTCCCCTCGAACTTGAATGGGAACGTTCCTCTCTTGCCAGCAGGGTGGTCATGCCATGCTCTATTTCTGTCACTCGCTGATCCTGGTTGGTCACCATCCCTATTAATCTGTCTATCCCCCTAGTGGCTTTCATAAGTAAACGTGCATGTGCTGCGGGGGTAAGCTCTTCCTCGCTCGCGGTCGAGCTGGAGCAGGGTGTCTTGGTGGGTACATCCTCGGCCGGCTCAGTGCGCGACCATACAACATTTAAGCGTGTGTAGGACGTGGATACGCCCTTAAGAAGAGGTCTAATGGGGATACCTCCATGCATATAAAACTCGAATTCCTCCACAGGGAGGAAATGACGACACAGTTGTGTCACCAACATAGGGCATGGATAATTGGCAGCCCTGTTGCCTGCACCAATGAAGTGAAGTAATACCGTCCATATATCATAACTGGGGTTTCTAGTCATTAAAGTGTGCACGATATGAAGGGATGGTGTGAAAATGTAGTATTGTGCGACTACCAAAAATGTCATTTTCTGCCCAACGGCACACAGTTAATACGTTCGCAAAGAGGGTTCTAGACTAGATGCCTTTACGTGGCTCCCTCGAACAATCATTACCCATCAAGGGTAGGTAATCCTCGAATTGGAGGGGTTGGTCATGAGTAGGTAGTCTAGGTATTAAGTTGACTTCATGGATGAAGTCCCTATCGATTATTATTTCCCTATCCTCCCAAATTAGCCTAATATATCCGTGTTGTGAGAGGCAACCATCCTCCATGCACTCGTAAAATCGGGTGACGAGATCCGGAAGCGCGAAGACATTCAGATGGTTAAACAGTAAAAAATTCCATCCACGCCTTCGGATCTCTTCACCAAAGTAACTTCCAAAGACCGTGTGTGCAAAGATTTGGGAAAAGTCCCTCTCAAATTGCAAAGTGGGTGCCATTACAGAGAGCCAATTTAGAAATTTTAAATTTAACAGAGAGGGAAACGAAGTGCAAACCTCCTCTAAAATTTTCAGAGGGCGACGACGTCAGGCGGCGGCGGTTGCACAGCCGAAGGTGGCGTTGGGCGACGGTTCCGCGGCAGGAGAATGAGATCTCTCAGAACTTGCTGCTGCGGCGGCTAGGGTTTTTAGAGATATGAAGTTAGGGTTTGGTAAAAACCGTGGTGGGGTTGGGTTATATTTATAGGGGTTATTTTTTGTTATTTGCAAAAAGGTCCTATCAAAAAGAGGAATTTATTTGTAAATAAAAAAAATTATTATTATTATTTTTTATTTGAAACTGAAATTTTTTAAAAATAACCCCAAATTCAAAAATTTTTATTTATTTTTATTTTTATTTTGTTTTTATATAATTACAAGTGTTACATACCCCCAAACTTATTTGAAACAGTGTTTCCCGCCTGTCACGCGGGTGACCCGGGTTCGATCCCCGGCAACGACGCCATTTGATTGATGGAAGATTTTGCGTGTGCATTTTAAAATTTAAGAATACCGAAATCAAGACGGTGTCGCTTGGTAGCTAGCCGGTTGAGTACGGGTCGGTCCACAGGAAAATGGTGTTCTTTTTTTAAGTTCTAACGAGTTAAGTTCTATTTTTGGTAGGTTTTGTTTTTAGATCTAAGAATGAGATTAAATTGATTTAAAGTCTTGCTAGGGTTATGATTAGGTTAGTTTGAAATATGGAATCTTCTCACCGCTAAAAATGCCCTAGTTAAGAATATAGGTGTTAGGATAAAAGTCAACAACGGGGATTAGCACGACTAGGAAAAACATGGTTTCTTCCTTTTGGTCCTTGTCCGTCCATTCTTAACTCTTAGCCCTAACCTCCAGTTAATTCAATCACAACCGGTCTGACTAGGGAATCACCCCTATCATATAGGATAGGGTGTTACCGTGAACTTCACGTTGAAGTCTTGAATCTTGTGCTACCCTTGTGCTTTGTGCATTGAACTGTCTACTGATCTTCATTTGTTCCTTGAACTGGTAGGCGACATCATATGAATTCATCTATTGTTGGTTGTAGTCTCACATTTGTAGCGTCTTTTCATGAATTTTACTGTAATGATCTGAGAACATGTAACCTGCAACTATTTAGCAGACATGGATCAAAAACACCTATTTGTATGTAATATGAATAAGAATGGGGGATATAATAATGCAAAATTCTGATATGAACACCCCTCCCATGGCCTCTTTCCTCCATTATATATATATATATATATGCTGTGAAACAAAGTGAGCTATGTAGAATTTGTTAAATTTTATTTAAATTCGGATTAGTTAGGGATTCATTAGGATTTAAATCTAATCATTTTAGTTTAGATTTAAATCTAATCTCTACATTAAATTCATATTTATCTTTAGTTTAAATATAAATTTATCTCCTAGTATTTATTTATCCTATAAATAGAAATCTTTCTTTAAGGTTTTTTGGGTAATCCATAATTCTCTAATAACTTAGGGTATGATTAGAGTTAGATAGGATAGCCGAACACGGTCGCAGATAGAGGTTTTGTAAGAGAGGGTATTTCATTGTAAAGGAGCGTGAGAAGTCGATGTAATTTCTTATAGTTTTTTCTCATAGTGGAAGTTCTCGTTGCAGTTTGCAGGATTAGGTGCCGGTTGCGCCGAACCTGGGTAAATCTTCTGCGTTTTTATTGGTGTGTTCTTTTCGTGTGATTTGGTATTCGTCGGATGGTCTTTTTCAATTTACCCTAAAACAAATGTCTTGAATTTCAGCTGCGTATAGATACGTAATCCTTATAACAGTGGTATCAAACTCACGTTTTGGAGTTGATTGGGGAGATGGCGTCTACAAATTACGGGATAGAAAAATTCGATAGGGGCAATAGTTTCAGTCTATGGAAATTGAAGATGACGGCGTTGTTAAAACAATAAGATATGTGCAAGATTGTTTTTGTAAAAGACAGGATTCCGGGGACGACCACAGCGGTTGAGATTGAAGAGATGTTAAATAAAATCCACGGTTCAATCCAGTTTTTAATTGCCAATAAGGTCCTTAGCGAAGTGGCACAAAACATGGCAACGGCAGTGTGGGACAAGTTGGAGTCTCTTTACATGAATAAATCTCTTACCAACCGATTCTTTCTAAATCAGTCCGGTATCGCGGTACCGAAAATGGAGGCAAAGTTGCTAACCGTCATGGAGGCGGTTAGAGAGACTGTCTATTTACGAAGGTTGTTGGGTTTGGATGTTCTAGAGAAGGGGAGAGTGTTCTTCTTAGAGGCCAAGAAGAAGGTAATATCTCCTACAAAGGTAGATATCCTAGAAAATCTGGCGAACGCATTTCTAAGATGGTTCCGATCTAAGTTTAAGATTTGCCTTGTAAATTGTTGAGGTGTCTTCGGACACAAGGCGATGAGAACGGAATTTCAAGAAATTGAGAAAGTGAAGAGATTATGCCGAATTTGAATCAAGATGGAGATTGTTGAATTTGATTTAAATGCGGATTAGTTGGGAATTAGTTAGGATTTGAATCTAATCTCTAAATTTAATTTATATTTTTCTCTAATTTAAATATGGATTTATCTTTTGGCATTTATTTACCTTAAATATGATGTTTTCTCTAGGGTTTATGAATCCATAATTCTTTAATTACCTAGCGTTTGATTAGAGTGGGAGAGACAGCCACCTGCGATCGCAGATAGAGAAAAGTTTTGTAAAAGAGGATAATTCTTTATAATGGAGGGTGAGTAGTCGGTGTAATTTCTTATAATTCTTTCTCACCGTGGAAGTTTTCATCGCAGTTTGCAAGATTAAGTGTTGGTTGAGCCAAACCTGAGTAAATCTTGTGTGTTTTTGTTGGAGTATTCTTTTCGTGTGATTTGATATTCGTCAGATATTTCTTTTTTATTCTACCCAAAAAAAAATGACATGAATTTTCCGCTGCTTATGGATACATATTCCTTATTACAATAGAGACTAGTGGATAATTTATTTTCTATCAGTTAAAATTAACTTTTTCGGTCTTATGTTACCATGGAGATCCACTCAGATTCAAATTTTTATGGGCCATCGTCATCATCATTCAAATTATTATGAGTGCGTTTTTTTAAATCATAATAAAAGAAAATTTAACAATTTAAAATTTTAATTTTCAGCCTAAAAAAAGAATGAGAGAATGCAGGAATATACCAACCAATCCTCGAGACAACTTCGAAAGTTTAGCTTCAAAATTTTAAGATTTAAGATAAAAGACAGATAAGGTTTTCAGTAAAACTTTATCTATTTTATTGGAGTTTCCAGTGGCTTGTAAGTTCGTGTTGTGGGACTTTGTTGGCAAGCAACAGATGATGACTTAGGATCCGTTTTTGTTTCTCACTCTCTACCTTGTATTCAAATGCCAACATTGAGCCCTGATGATGCTCGATATGGTCGATTTTCCAGATCGTGACACATGGCAGATGACGTGTCCCGAAATTAGCATGAAAGGACCAGGAACACTACGTTGGTAGAATACCTCGGGTCTGTGGCCCATGGACATGGCCGACCTTCTGCGACCGACCACACACCTCCTGTGTCCATCTTACAAACAACCGCTGGCTCACCTCCGAGCCCCATGCACAACTGGCCTCCTCGGCCCTCTCAGCTCGTCTTCGGGCTTTAGCAGAACCAGGATATCTTGGCCTCCCGCTCGTCCCCGAGCCTCCCGCCGAGCTCATCCTCCTCGGTCTCATCCTGACCGACCCGCAGCACTGATCACAAGCTCCCACGCCATGGCTCCGCGAATCTCGCCATACGCGAGATATCCGCCGCCCACGATTCCACGTTCAATGCCATCACGATCCCCATTAACGAACCTATCTTGCCATTAATGCGGAATCTCACTTATCACGCGGGCGTGACGTCGGGAGCGTAACGGCCGGCGTGATTCTCACGCCGGCCTGTCCATCACCGCTACTATATAAATCCCTCTCTCAGACGATCGAGGTACGCAATTCTCTCCTCACTAAGCCGTTACTCTGCTCAAATATCTGGTCTAACTTGATCGTCGGAGGATCCTCGGTGGTACAACCACCCAGGGACTTCCTTGCAGGTAGCTCGCCCTCAACCGCCTCAAACCCATTGAGATCCACACGCTTCAGGAGGCAACCTCTAACCAAATCTCAGCCGTCCATCGTCGCTTGCAGTAGATCTATGGAAGGTAACATCTTGACGAGATCCGACATCCGTCAGCTGGCGCCATCTGTAGGAAAATCTTGATTCCAGTGAACAAAGTTCACTTTCCGATCTCAACTCAATGGCGAGCGATCACCGCGATGATCCAAGCGCTAGCTGCCGCCTCCCCCACAACGGAGGCGCAGACGATTCTCCTCCCTCGAACGCCATCAACGCCCTAGCCGTCCGAATAGATCGACTCGCGTCCATCGTGAATACGCTCGTCCGTGTCCAAACGTGTCACGACCCGAAAGTACGGAATATGACCGGCACTTAAACTACGAACGTCTCGAGGCGTACGTAATCTAAGTAAACCGAAAACCAAGAAATCCAAACCAAGAAAAGTAGTAGAGTGCAGGAAAAACCAACTTAAAGCAAGTAATTTCAATAGCATAAGCCGAATTATGCGGTTTTTAAAACATCAAAAATTTACTGAAAATTTCGGCAGAGTCTCCTTTATAAATACTGGCCCCTAAATGGGATACAACATGAATAGTATACGAAATCAAGAAAAAGGCATCCCCAAGCGGGAGCTAGCTCTTCGTCAATCGACGGTCACAACCACACAAGCAATAAAATATACAACGCCAACGGCGAGGATCAAAACTCAAAAGAAAACTCAAAACCACCAGAAATATAACGAGTGACTCTAAGGTCGAAAGAGTAAACAACACTGGTCTCTATCACGATAAATACATGTTTGGTTGATGGAATTTACTAGATACAACGGAATAATATTATACAAGGTAATATGATGGGTACGATACAAGAAAAACCCACCTACTAGCAAGTCACCCGAATGAAACTGAGCCTGCAAAGCCGTAACTAAACCTGTACGGCAAAACCTGCAAGAAACCGGGGCACAACGGGGGTGAGTTGCCAACTCGTGAATAGAAAAATATCTACGCACAGAAATCGCATAAATAACGCAATCCTAGGTCAATGATCATAATATATCCTCAAAAATGTATATAACATGCAGCCTATAACAATGGCTAGGGTAAATATCTAACCCGATTGTAAACTCATGTGCCCGTGTCAGTGCCTCAGGTAGCAATATATCATATGAATGAGGTATGCATGCATGAAACAGAATACATGTAAATGAAGAAACTGTTTTCATAAATTAGTGAGATTTCCTTCGTATTTTTAAACTGAGGTATCATAAATGAAATCAGTATCAACAGTGTCTAGCATCGACACAAAACATAAATCTCAATGTCTCGAAATATCAATGTCTCAATCTCAATATCTAGGACGCCGTCAGTCCAGACCGGCCCCAACCATCCATCTCAAGACCACGACGGTATCCTCCGGATATCCGACGCGTCGGGTAATATCACCGGTCGGTAGTGCTCCCCTGCCGGGCTCAACGTCAACACCACATTCATCTTGCCCCGGGGTACCGCACCGGGCCCACCATGTACCCGAAACGGTTCCTCCACTCCTCGAATCGGGTCTCAAATCCATCAACAAACTCATGGTGGACGACTCATACATCATGGGAAAATCGCACTTTTTATTTTAAAAGGGAGAAAAGGTTTATTTATGTTTTTGCGGTTTTCCTCCAAATCCAAGAAATCTCATGAAATCCGAATCCAAGTCATCAATAGCATGTAAACAGTGAATATAGGCATGAGAATCCATGAATGCGACACAACAGTGAATAATAACATGCATGAAGTAGTAGGCAATAACTACAATGTCTAACAAGCATATAAGGCAAGTACACTAATATCATGTCTAAACTATTAGCTAACAACCTATATCAAATGAAATAGTATTTTCTAAAGTGTTCGTGACATGTCAATTACCGATGAAGATGTGTGTGAGCCGGCAAGTAAGTGTACGTGGTACATACGCGTCATCGGTAATGGTGCTGGTGTCCTAACAGCATGATATTAATAATGCAATAAGAAATTATAATATAAGTATGCGATGCGGAGCGAACAGTAAAAATGAGCGGGAGCTGAATACTAGACGCAACTAAAACTAATCTGCACTAATCTAATATAAGTCCTACAAATTGGTGCCTTTTGAAATAACACGAATCATGGGGTTTTGAAAATAGGGGCTACGGTGTTTTTATGAAAAGATACGTCTTTTGAAATATCCGTAGGATCCCTTGGGCTGTCTTTAAAAATGCCCACGATTCGTTAGTTTTTGAAATAGGTAAGAATCGAATCTAATCTAACAACTAAACTAAACTAAAGGGCTAAGCTAACAAGCTGAACTACAGGTAAGGAAACCGCCTAACATCTGAGTCGATACATATACATATCTGTATATATATTAGTCGGTGATCCCGCCTCAATAATATCATATCCAATACCATATCTAAAATCAGACATCCCAAGTCAAGAGTGCGGATCAATCATCAAGATATAGCTCGTACGTAAATCCGTCGTACGGCATCCCAAATCTGAGTACGGGTCAATATCACATTCATCATACTATTCACCTGGTATCCTCTTTATCAAATATCATGATCACGGTACTGATCTACGTCTAGTACCATACTGATATCGCCTAAGTATGTATGCACGTGTGTAAAAACTACGTCAAGGACCCGCTACAACGTCATGTCGTATCTAAGATATGAACCCTGCTATATCACCGATCTCACGGCCTCAAATCAAATCTCATCGACTCAGCTCAATCCCAAGTATCATCCTAAAATCAGTATGTGAACACATAGTCCCATACCCATGTGAACACATAACGATAAAGAATCCCATGAGCACATATCAATAGGAAAGTATGCAAGTATGTATGTGTGTATGTGTAGTGCAACACTACCCTAGGGTTCGCAACGCTAAAATAATCCAACACACCAATATCCATTCTAAGCATTGTTATTAATTCCAAATAACATATAATAATTGTTGGTGTGTATACGCATCCGTATACACCACCACGGACTGCGGGGGTGCTATACGCCATCCACCCGACTTCTCCCCGTAGATATAAATCTACTCACCTGGTCCTCGCTAGCCGGTGCCGACGTCGCCACGCGCTTGCTTGTCGTCTCGAAGTCTACATGGGGGTACCTACATATCATAACGCACTGTATCGCATTAAAACTAAATTCGAAATCGAAACGGCATACGAAAATCAAATCGGCACGCGTATCACGCATAGGTCCAAACCTATCGCCTACACATGCAAGAATAGTCAAACCAACCCTCGATGCCGATGTACAAACGTCAAACCATCGAGAAAAACCCAATCACACTCATTTGCACATTCACGAACATTAATTTTAATATAAACTAGGTTAAAACTCACAAAAACCCCAATTTCACTTAAAAAGTCATTTTTCCGAAAATCTAGCAAGCACAATTCGCCGTTTTTGCACAAAACATGATGTTTAAATGAATGTAGCGGCCAATATACTTATTAAATATCTTAAATAAGTCATAGAAACAATTTCCGGAATTTAATCTCATTAAATTCCAAAAACCCTAATATTCTAGTTTACAAAATACCCTTTTTAACAATTTCATAGCAAAAATGCACAAACTACAATTTAGGTTGGATTTCCATGAACTAAAGTGTTAAACTACACTTTAATAAAGTTAATAATATGATAAAAACCGTAACCATATTTTTAATCTCACATATAAATGCATTTCATAAAACCCTAATTTGCACAAAAGCTTAATTTGGACATTTTTCAAGTAACAACTTGTAATATGCAACTAGATAAATTTTAACAAGTTTTCAAGATGTTAGCTCACATCACAAACCATGCACAATCAAACACAACTCATTTCCACAACAAACCCTAACTTGAAATCTTAAATCATGCAATTAAACTCACATAAACCAAATTAACACTTAACTAAATTAGCTTTAAGAAATTAGTAACAAACTAAGCAAAAAGGTTTAGAATTATACCCAAAAATATTTGAAGATCCACAAGCATCCATGGCCCTCCAAAATGCTCTCTTCTCACAAAGATCCATGCTATACGGGCTAAGCTAAAATGGGTAGGAGTCGGATTTGGGTTTTGGGATTTTTTTTGATGGATTTTGGGCAATTTTTGATGAAGTTTTGAAGAGAAAAGAGAAGGGAAAATGGAGGGGGGGCTGCTGCTGTAGGAGAGGGGGGGCTGCTGGAATGGGAGGGGGAGAGGAGAGAGAGGGAGGTAGAGAAAGTGAGGGTGAAAGTCAAGGTCAACCAAAGTCAAAAGTCCACCTCATTTATCCATTTTCTACACTTTTCTTTTCTTTTCTTTCTTTTGCAAACCAAGTGGGGACAAGAGAGGGGGCTGCTGAATTCAGCCAAGGGGAGAAGTGAATGGGGGTGTGTGGGTATGGGTACGGGTGTGGGGTGATGAAAAATGATAAATATAATACCCCAAACATCCATTTACGCTAAAAAAAGCCTTTTTTTCTTCAATAATTTCTAAACCGTTTTGGCAAATGATTTCGTTCCAAAAACCACATGATAAAATTTTATTTAATGTTTTATGATGCACAAAATTTGTTTCAACTCATTCCAATTTGTAATTTTCCCTAATTAAATGTATTAGTGACGGCTTAAAATAATAATAAAATAATATTTTTTTCAGAAAATTTGAAATTTCACCAGCAGCTCCATAAACACCAAATAATAGCAATTACATAGCTAGAATATGCATATTTAATTTTTATAATAAGATATTTGCATTTTGACTTTTTACAGAAAACCCCCTTATTTTACCGATTTTCCGAAATTTCACCGAAACGATTTTCAAAACGCTACAAAACGGCAGGGCAGGCTCCCCAGGTCGCTGCTCCCCCACCTTGGGACCGGGACCCATACAGAGGGAGAGAAGACTCTGCTCGCGTCGGCAAGGCCGACCACCACCTCGCTGCCTCCCACGGCCGCAGATCTCCCGGGCCAACACATTCTATGACCCGCTGGGCGCCACACAGTTCAACACCGAGGTCCATCGCCAGAGCGTCTCGCCCCGAGCCCCTTCGCACCCCTGTCCCTCCCGAGGAGATGTTGGTCAGCTCTCCTGCTCCCAGGCATGGCCGACATCCCCTCCCACGACGGGGTCGCGCGGACGAGACTCATCACGGCAGCTCGAAGACTACCTCGTCAGGGGACCTAAGGAACCTCATCGAAAGGAACCGGGGCCGCGGCCAGACGCAGGTCTCCAACAGCAGAGGCCAAAGATCAGAATGTGCCGAATTGTCGGGATACAACGGCCGACTCGACGCCCTCGAGAAGAAGATCGAAGGTATGCATCGGGAGGGTCATCATTCGAGCGACGGGGCTAAGTGCGCCGCCGACTCGCTCACAAAACCCTTCACCGAGGAGCTGCTCGCCGTCCATGTCTCCTCCCGGAACAAGCCCCCGAAGGTCTCTCTTTAAAACGGTAAGTCTGACCCGAAGGACCATTTGGACGCATTCACCGCAGGAATGAGCTTCCAAGACAACTCTGACGCCGCCCAATGCCGAGCTTTCCCGGCCACTCTCATCCACTCTGGACGAGACTGGTTCCGAGGATTTGCGCCATGCTCGATCTCAACCTTCGACGAGCTGGCCACCTAATTCCTCGGCCACTTCATCGGGAACAGACGGCAGAAATGGACCGTCGACCATCTCTTCACAATCAAGAGCGGGGACAAAGAAACATTCAAAGGGTACGTCGCCCGCTTCTACAATGTCGTTCTCAAGGTCCCAGAACATCGGGACAAGACGGTCATTACAGCACTTAGGTCTGGTCTTAGGCACAAGGGTGGTTACACTCCTTTGCATTAGCGCAACCTAAGACCATGGCCGAGGTAAAGGCCTAGACCGAGCGTGAGATCCAGCTCGAGTCCGAGGTGAACGCAAATCTCTCAGGGGCAGAGCAAACTGACCAAAAGAAAAGGGTGAGGGAAGAGAGAAAGAGACTTGAGCGGCCAAAGCCCTACTCCCCGAAATTTCAGGAATACACCCCGCTCAACGTCTCCCAGACGGTACTGCTTGAGGAGGATAAGGGCGAGGGGTTCTTCAAGCTCCCCCCGATCTCGCGCATGGCGGCAAAGTGCACCCGGGACCCCTACTGTGGTTTCCACAGGTCACAAGGCTACTCCACAGAGAGCTGTAAACAGCTCCGAGACTATATCGAGGAGCTCATCCGTTCGGGACACCTGGCAGCATACTTACGGGACAAGCGGCAAGATGACCGCGAGCAAGAGCAGCGTCCCCCTCCCGGCGAGTTAACAATCGGTAAGATCATTGTCATGTCGGCGGGGGGTACGTCGGATACCTACGAGGCTCAGCACCCCATGTCATACGCGGAGGCCAACAGACATTCGAGGAGCTCAAACCGTGTTAATAAAAGAACATCTACTAGCTTGTACTTCTTTTACTAAGGCAATGTAAACTTTTCTCAAGATCTTTCTGTTTATATAATAAGAAGGGATCAATAAAACATTGCAAAAAGAAGAGTTTGTTTATTCAAAGGGTACTATAGGATCCTCAGCCGTACATCGAAAAAGAAAAATTATAATAGCGAGGGAAGGGGGTGCAGAGAACATTGCTCGTGATACTCCGAGGATATTTCCGCCAGCCGAGCCCTCGCGGCCTCAGACCCCAGCCTCTGATGCCGCCCGCGAACGCCGGCATCGTGCCGCAATTGGTAGCACTCAAGGATGAGCGCCACCGAGCTATCCCGCCGACCCGCGGAGATCATGCCGAAGCGCCGCAAAGACCTTAGCTTACTAACCGCCTCATCCCTCAGCTGTTCGGACAAGGGGTTGTAGAGCCCCGGCGACGCCCTCCAGATGGAGTACATCAACAGTTGGAGCAGGGGGAGCGCCGGGAAAGCAGTCGGCCAAAATGATCCTCAATGCGACCTATGACTAACTGCACCGTGTCCTCGGTGCAGTACTGATCGTAGAGGTACACGTCCTCGAAACTTATGATGTCGGGGATGGTAAAAGGGAAATCCTCCATTCTTACATTTTGGGTGTGAAGAAAGGAGTGATCAACGCTCTCTCCGCTTTATAGCCCCACTATGCCCTCAAGAGTCCAACAGTCGCCCGTTTCACCCACAATTGTGCCGCCACGCGGCAGACATAGAGCCTTTCTCGGTGAAATCGAAACGACGTGGCTTCGGCGCTTCGCCTCCCCCACATGTTCATTACACGTGTCGCTTTCGACTGTCCCTATTCCCCATGATCATGCCGGGAAGGTTAGACATGTAACGTTTCAGAAATCGTTTTGCGAATTTTTCCGTTTTAGGGCAAAATTGTCGGTATTTTCCGTTTTAACCCGATTTCGATCAAACGTCCGTATAAGCTTGCCGGCACTTTTTTTTAGCTAAAATAAATCTTGTGCGTGAACTTTAGGGATATTTGGGAGGTTTTGGTTTAGATAGAATTTTTCCCAAATAAAATATTATTTTAAGCGGTATTTGGTGCACGCAAATCGGGAAATTTCTTTTCTTAAGAATAAATTTATTTTTTTTGTCACTAGAATATTTTGGAAACTTCTTTTTAAATATCTAGATATTTTTTTGAGTGCAAAAGGTTTTATTTTAAAAACAAAAGAAAATGTGTAAAGGTGGCATATAGCATTTATTAGCATTTATTACTCTTTTTCCTAACAATTTCTTCACAAAAATTCATAAAAATACCCCCCTCACCTCCTTGGCCGGCCCTTCCCTTCCCCTTGCTGCCCCTTATCATTTCTATCCCTTTTCTTCTCATTTTGCTTCAAAATAATCAAAAAATATCCAAATAAATTCATAGAAATTCAAATAAAATCTAAAACCTTCATTCTTCTTCACAAAAGTTGCATGGATCTTCATTCAAAACATCATTTTGGAGGAAAAGATGATGAGTTTGGTTTCTTGGTTTTGAGGTTTTGTGGAGGTATAAAACCCTAACCCTAATCCTTTTTGTTGTTTCTAAATTTCTAATTAGTATATTAATTGTTTATTTAAGCTTTTAATTTCATGTTTGAAATTCAAGACTTGATTTTTATGATAATATAGTTAGGGTAAAACTTGATTCATGTGCTTAATGTTCATTTAAAGAGTTAATTTGTGTTTTGGAGATGATTAACCTAGTAGGAAATGTTAATTTTTGCTAATGAACACTTTGTTTAATTATGCAATTAGCTTACTAGGTTTTTGCTAAAACATAATTAGCGAGTGATAAAAATATAGGAGTAGTTTTGATAGCTTAGTTAAGCTATTATAAGGTGTTTTTAATCGCTAGATATGCATTAGCTTGAAACTAGTGCGAAATATAGGTTGCTTACTAGATTTCGGGGGTTTTCCGACGTGGGTTCGATTGGTCGTTGCGAGGTTATATTTATTGTATTCATCGTAATTTTTTGTGTTGTGTTGCGCGATCGGGACGATCGGGGTCTATACTTGTGTTTTGTAGTTTAGCGACCCCAATTAGGGTTTTTGGCCGATGTCGTGCGCGATAGATGCGCTAAGCACGCAGTGTAATTTTCCGGGCGTTTTCATCGCGTTTCGTTGTCTTTTTGTCATTGTAGGATTTTTGCTTATGTGATGTGTTTGTGAAATTTTAGGTTCGCAAGCGGGGACTTCGGACGCTACGACAAGGGAAAACAGGTGGTAGGATTCACTTAGCCAGGAGCGTTGGTGAGTAGATTTAACATCCACAGGGGAATCGCCCGCATGGCGTTATGCGTCTGGGCTAGAGATGTTATTTCTGTCGAATATTCTATGTCATATTTAGAATTGCGCATTTACCCTATTACTTAGATATTGTTCTGCTTGGACTAGTATCCTTAGGACACTGCACATATTATTGACGATTCATGTTGCACGAGCACTGATTGTATGCTACACACACCGTCAATAATTGCCATGTCACGCATAACCCACTTATAGATATAATATTGCTTGGTTAGGGACATTGAGACTTTGATTCATATTTCTTTACGCATTGACTTATAGCATACCTGTATACCTACATGCTTACACATATGTTCTGACATACTTACATGCTAGTTATCTGTATACCTATAGAGTATTGTACCATTAGTGATAGGTACATGCACACTTCACGACATAGCTACAGATATAACTTGCACACCTATTTCTCTTATACCCAGGGGGTATACTACATCATTTACTTATAGGTAGATACATATATCATGCTATACCTTTATGTTGCACATATGTCTGGTTATAGCTACATGTTTACTTTTACTTGATATTATTTTAGAATTGGAGAGATTAGGAACCACATGATATCATATTAACTTGTTACAGTTAATTGCCGCTTTTCCTTTATATGCTCGCATTTCAGATTTATGATGCGTATATTATATTCATGGATTTTCGCATTGAGATATGGATTTTTCATGATGTTTTCTGGATTTGGGGACCGTGGGAGTTCATGAAATTATGCATTATTTGAAAAATCCGGTTTCCCTTGATATGATATTTCAGCAGCCACCATGAGATTTATCGGTTCGGATATATATACCCCACGCGAGGAACGGAGGGGTCCGTGTGCGGGTACATGGTGGGTCCCGGAGGTACCCCGGGGCAAGAGTCGTGGAGTAGACGATGAGTTAGTGGGGGAACCATACCATCCGGTGACATTACCAATGACTTAGCGGTGATCATGTGGATACCGACGGGAGTCATGTGCGTATGGATACGTCGAGAGGCGAGGGTCAGAGCTAGGCACTCGAGCTTTCGGGATTGCGTATGATACGTACTTATCAGGGGGCCAGTCATGGAGACAGCACCTGATAGATCAGCATTTCTGTGTCGATGCTTGACACATTGGTTTCATGATATTCTTTTTTACTCCGTTGTATATATGACAGGGGATTGAGCCGCTGTTATATATACCCTTACACCAATATTAGTAGAATGGGACGCTAATATATGTGTATTGACATTAATTATTTACATCATCATAATTATTCATGCAAATATAACTAGAATGTAAAGGACTCATGGACATTGGATTTAGGACATTTGAGAATGTATTTGATATTGATTACAGGAGATATGTGAGATATACTTGTTATTGTACATACGGGATATGTGAGATCTACTTGGTGTTGTACATTCGAGATATGTGAGATATACTTGTTATTGTACATACAGGATATGTGAGATCTACTTGATGTTGTACATTCGAGATATGTGAGATATACCTGTTATTGTACCTATGGGATATGTGAGATCTATTTGATGTTGTACATTCGAGATATGTGAGATATACTTGTTATTGTACATACGGGATAAGTGAAATCTACTGGATAGTGTATATTCAGGATTTGTGAGACTTATATGATATGAGAGCCAAATTGGGGGCTGGTTTGAGGAATTAGGATTTGAATTGTCTTGCTGGATTGTGATCCTACCACGATATCAGGATTCCGTGGAAATGACATATTTCACTCCATACCTCATCTTTATCTATTTGTGCACTGCTTCATGTACTAGTAGTACCTGTTAGTGTATCTTTCTTGATTGTTGCACATTTACTTTCTCATATCCCTGTCGCACGATTATTGCATACTGTTGTCATATCATTACTGCGTTATATATATTGGTTGTACCTGCTAGTGTACTTTCCCTTATTCTGCATTTATATGACATGTCATTACTGGTAATTGCATATCTTAGATTCACGCTGTACGTGCATACTTGCGATTACCTGTATATGTTATTTACTATTCACGAGTTGGCAACTCACCCCCGTTGTGCCACAGTGTTTGCAGGTGTTCCTCAGGATAGTCAGAGGCAAGCTATTTCCATCTTTCGTATTATCTTTTGGCTGCGGATACCACTTCGCCTGATAGTGTGCAGTTTTGCCTAGGTGGGTTTTGTGGTTATCCGATATTGTATTGTATATTCGTTGTATCCATGTACTCTCCATCTACCAGTATTATGTTGTTGACTTAGAGACTTGGTGAGGACGATATTGTATATTATTGTGGATTTGTTGCCTTTTATACAGTTTCCTTTCTATTGTATTTATTTCTTCGCTACGGCGTCGTATATCTGTTGTAGTGATTGTTTTCCGCCGTTGGACGTGGATTTTGCTCCCGTTTGGGATGCTTTACTTTATATTCGTGTTGTACCCATTTTGGGTGCTTGTTTTATAAAGGAGGTGCTGCCAAAATTTTAAGGAATAAAAGTGGGACTTTAAAGAATTTGGGTTGCGATTTCAAATGTTTCAAAACTGCTATTATCTTTTTTCCGTATTTTCATGGTTTAGATTTCTGGGTTTTGGTTTTCTTTTACTGCGTTACGTCTTTAGGCGTTGCGGAGTATTAGGGCCCTCACGTGCCAATTTCGGGTCTTGACAAAATTGGTATCAGAGCGCTTGGTTTTTACCTTACGGAGTGTAGGATGACCTTGATATGATGGAGTAGGTAGCTTAAGCAGAGTAATGTAGTGTGTGTATGTCTGCAGCATACTCACGATGCAGTACTCCGCCTAAAGTGACCTAAGTACAATTACTTGAAATTCTTTCCTTGATGATTCATATCCTTGTGATTCGATTTCCGTGTTTATATCGAATTCTATCCCTATTTATAGCCTTTGCCGCCGACGACTATGGGGACTCAGTGAGGTACAGCGAGGGCCGAGGTCAGTATTGACTCGGGGAGAGCGGGGACTGACCAGGATGGAACGCTCGTTGCACAGGTGCATACGGTTTCGCCTTCGACTGATAGTATCGTTAGGTTTGTGGCAGTGATGCAGGACTTGCGCCAGACAATGAGTTCTTTGGTGGAGACCATTCGAGCGCAGCGACAGGAGGCTGTCACCCCTGTTACCCAGTTGTTCCTTGCGATCAGCACATAGCTTTCCGTCACTTACATAGCACCAGTGGATGCAGCCCTAGTTGACGAGACACGTATTCCAGAGACTTCGAGAGTTCCGGAACCGTGGAGGACTCGTACCGGGGTATCAGCTCAGAGATAGAGGCTTAGTCGTCGAGACAGCTTTCATGACCGTTGCGGGTGTAGCAGAGGTTTGGGACGAGGGGATTCATGTTAGCTAGATCAGCCGTTTGTTGTGTTAACTTCTGTCAGCGATTCTTTTGTTGCGCGACACGTATTTCAGTCGTACGCCAATCGGTTAGGAGATTCATCCGTCACTTGATCCTTCTAGAGATGTTGGATTTTACGTTCTCCTGGGCACGGACTGGTTAGTTACGTACTAGGCGTCTGTGGACTACCGTGAGGAAACAGTCAGGTTTTGTTTTCCCCGGCGAGTCAGTTCTTGTTGTGCAGGTGGATAGTTGTGCCGCCTCTCACAACTTGAATTCAGCCTTTTTGCTAGTCGGCTTTTGAGGAGAGTATGTCGTGGATTCTTGGCGTTCATTCGTGATACCGTAGCCATAGAGGGTTATTGGACCAGTTTTCTTTCGTGCAAGAGTGTTCCGACGATGTTCCAGAGGAGCTGGCGAAGCTTAGGGAGCTTAAGGATCAGCTGCAGAGTTGTTTGTTGGGGAGTTTTGTGCGTCTGAGCGTTTCGCTTTTGGAAGCTCCTATTTCTGTTCGTCAAGGAGAAAGACGACAGATTGCGGTTGTGGATTGATAGATCATCAATTGAACCGGCTTACGGTGTGGATAGGTATCCTTTACCTCGCCTTGACGATTTCTTCGATCAGCTCCACATTGCGAGACATTTTCTAAGTTGTTTGGGATCAGGTCATCATTGTTGCGGGTTCGGAGTGAGGACATTCCGAAGGCTGCCTTGTGCGTGCTATGGGCTTTATGTGTTTTGGTGTGTCATTGGACTCACTAATGCTTTAGCAACATTAGTAGATGTGATGAACCGGATTTCTTCAAGCCGTTCCTCGACTAGTTATTGTTGTGTTATTTACGACATTCTGGTCTATTTAGTGTGTCTTGAGGGACAGGAGCAGCACTTGAGGATTTGATTTGCAGATACTGGGAGAGCCCCAGCGGTTTGCTAGATTCTCGGAGTGTTCCTTCAGGTTTGTTGTGTTGACTCCTAGGTCTTATAGTTACGGGAGACGGTTTTGTATGGTTCCGAGGGAGATCGAGGCCATGCAGCTTTGGCCCAGACTTGTATACCGGACGGAAGTCCGCAGATTTTGGGCTTAGCAGGTTTTTACCGCCGTTTCATGCAGGATTGCTAGTGTAGTGCTGCACCGTTGACTGGACTGACCTGAAAGGAGGTTTCTTTTTCTTTGGACTGAGGCATGCGTGCGGAGTTTTTCAACAGTTGGAGATTCGGTTAACAACTGCACCAGTTCTTCTTGCTTTTTGGTTCGGGCGACTTTATTGTTTTAACTGTGATGTTTCGCGAGTGGGGCTTGATTGTGTACTGAGGTGACACTTTAGAGTTATCGCTTTTGCTTCCCTACATTTGGAGGAAGTACTAGCAGGATATTCCACTCACGATCTGGAGATAGCCGCGGTGGTCTTGCGTTGGAGATTTGGAGACACTACTTGTTCGAGAGTCGTGTCAGATTTTCACGGACTATCAGAGCTTAATGTACACCTTCCTGCAGCGGATTTTGATTGTTGAGATAGTCTTCTGCAGATTCACAGTTCTTGTGCGATCGTTGAGTACAGCTTAAGTTCGTCTCTACGGAGGGGACAGCTTGCTCATATCCGCGCCCGACCACTTGTCTTCAATCTCTTTCGCGAGACACTGCCTACCGACGCTTGTTCGTTAGAGATACTTGAGCATACTCGGCTGGGTAATGATTCGGAGTCCTTGATTTGTGACAATAGTGTGCTAAGTTAGGGACGCGTTTGTGTACCTGATATTATCGGGTAGAGACGTGAAATCCTAGAGCTGGCACATCTGTCAATTCTCTGTATTCATTCAAGTTCCACCAACATTGATTTGACTTGTGAGATAGTTATGGGTGGGCAGGAATGTAAAGAGAAATTTCAGGTTTCGTTTCAAGGTGTTTGTCTTGTTGTGTGTTTTGGGTTGAGCATCTGAGACCGGCTGGAGAGTTGCAACCTTTAACCGTTCCGAAGTGGGAATGTGAGCAGATCTCCACGAATTTCGTTATGGTGTCTATCCAGGTTTAGTAAGGGTGTGACTTCATTCGGATGCTTGTTGTCCGGTTTTACTCGGTTTGCTCAGTTGTTCTTTGTTAAGTTGTGCGTTGCACGGAGTTCCTTCGAGGGTCGTATCCAATGAAGGCACCCTGTTCGCTTGCCGTCTTGGGCAGAAGCTTCAGGAAGCCTTGGGTACTGGTTAAGCTTTAGCTCCATCTTTCCATCCGCAGGATGATGGTTTTGTGAGAGCGAGCTATACCGACTCTAGAGGATATGCTTGTGCGTACGTACTAATTGTTGTCGGCAGTTGGGATCGTCACTTGCCATTGTTAGGACTCTCATTCGATAGCAGTTATCAAGAGACATTCCAATTGGCAACCTTTAAGTTTTGTTTGTTTGGTGCTGTCGATCTCCGGTCTGTTTTTCTGACTCTGTATAGTAGGATTTTGGACCCCAGCTAGTCTAGAGACTTCGGAAATGATCCAGCTGTTTCAGGTGAGGATGATGACAGTCCTGTGCGGACAGAGGTCTTATGCCGACCATGGTGATCGCAGGCTCGAGTTCGCAGTGGGAGATCATGTATTCCTACGGATTTTTCCGATGAAGGACGTGTTGAGTTTTGGGAAGCTTACCCAGAATTGTAGGTCCTTTCGAGATCCTTAAAGTGAGTTAGTTCCATTGCCTTTAATTTGGCACTTCCGCCAGATTATTGAGTATTCACCCCGTATTCCTTGTGTCGATACTTTGCAATTACCTTCATGACCTTTCTCACATGATTCAGCACCAGACCATTTAGCTTGGACGCGATCTTTCGTTCACCAGCAGCCAATTGTGTTAATGGCTAGGCGGGTGGAGAAACTTGGGTCAAGGGTCTTGCCATCTGTGAAGGGTTTTTCTTGGACGTAGCCGTATAGTGAGGTAATCACTTGGGAGGCTGCGAACGAGATGTGAGAGTTTAGTAATCCTCTCTTTGAAGGTACACTTAGTAAAAAATTTTAAATTCGGGGACGAATTTTTATAAGGGGGAGATTG
Source organism: Agapanthus africanus (assembly GCA_030015575.1). Classification (NCBI taxonomy): domain Eukaryota; kingdom Viridiplantae; phylum Streptophyta; class Magnoliopsida; order Asparagales; family Amaryllidaceae; genus Agapanthus; species Agapanthus africanus. Next base: position 108,697,474 of record JASDDO010000031.1, read on the forward strand.
TAACGTTTCAGAAATCGTTTTGCGATTTTTTCCGTTTTAGGGCAAAATTGTCGGTATTTTCCGTTTTAACCCGATTTCGATCAAACGTCCGTATAAGCTTGCCGACACTTTTTTTAGCTAAAATAAAGCTTGTGCGCGAACTTTAGGGGTATTTGGGAGGTTTTGGTTCAGATAGAAGTTTTCCCAAATAAAATATTATTTTAAGCGGTATTTGGTGCACGTAAATCGGGAAATTTCTTTTCTTAAGAATAAATTTATTTTTTTTGTCACTAGAATATTTTGGAAACTTCTTTTTAAATATCTAGATATTTTTTTGAGTGCAAAATGTTTTATTTTAAAAACAAAAGAAAATGTGTAAAGGTGGCATATAGCATTTATTAGCATTTATTACTCTTTTTCCTAGCAATTTCTTCACAAAAATTCACAAAAATACCCCCATCACCTCCTTGGCCGGCCCTTCCCTTCCCCTTGCTGCCCCTTATCATTTCCATCCCTTTTCTTCTCATTTTGCTTCAAAATAATCAAGAAATATCCAAATAAATTCATAGAAATTCAAATAAAATCCAAAACCTTCATTCTTCTTCACAAAAGTTGCATGGATCTTCATTCAAAACATCATTTTGGAGGAAAATATGATGAGTTTGGTTTCTTGGTTTTGAGGTTTTGTGGAGGTATAAAACCCTAAACCTAATCCTTTTTGTTGTTTCTAAATTTCTAATTAGTATATTAATTGTTTATTTAAGCTTTTAATTTCATGTTTGAAATTCAAGACTTGATTTTTATGATAATATAGTTAGGGTAAAACTTTATTTATGTGCTTAATGTTCATTTAAAGAGTTAATTTGTGTTTTGGAGATGATTAACCTAGTTGGAAATGTTAATTTTTGCTAATGAACACTTTGTTTAATTATGCAATTAGCTTACTAGGTTTTTGGTAAAACATAATTAGCGAGTGTTAAAAATATAGGAATGGTTTTGATAGCTTAGTTAAGCTATTATAAGGTGTTTGTAATCGCTAGATATGCATTAGCTTGAAACTAGTGCGAAATATTGCGATAGGTTGCTTACTAGATTTCGGGGGTTTTCCGACGTGGGTTCGATTGGTCGTTGCGAGGTTATATCTATTGTATTCATCGTAATTTTTGGTGTTGTGTTGCGCGATCGGGACGATCGGGGTCTAGACTTGTGTTTTGTAGTCTAGCGACCCCAATTAGAGTTTTTGGCCGATGTCGTGCGCGATAGATGCGCTAAGCGCGCGGTGTAATTTTCCGGGCGTTTTCATCGCGTTTCGTTGTCTTTTCGTCATTGTAGGATTTTTGCTTATGTGATGTGTTTGTGAAATTTTAGGTTCTCAAGCGGGGACTTCGGACGCTACGACAAGGGAAAATAGGTGGTAGGCTTCACTTAGCCAGGAGCGTTGGTGAGTAGATTTAACATCTATAGGGGAATCGCCCGCATGACGTTATGCGTCTGGGCTAGAGATGTTATTTCTGTCGCATATTCTATGTCATATTTAGAATTGCGCATTTACCCTATTACTTAGATATTGTTGTGCTTGGACTAGTATCCTTAGGACACTGCACATATTATTGACGATTCATGTTGCACGAGCACTGATTGTATGCTACACACACTGTCAATAATTGCCATGTCACGCATAACCCACTTATAGATATAATATTGCTTGGTTAGGGATATTGAGATTTTGATTCATATTTCTTTACGCATTGACTTATAGCATACCTGTATACCTACATGCTTACACATATGTTCTGACATACTTACATGCTAGTTACCTGTATACCTATAGAGTATTGTACCATTAGTGATTGGTATATGCACACTTTACGACATAGCTACAGGTATACCTTGCACACCTATTTCGCTTATACCCAGGGGGTATACTACATCATTTACTTATAGGTAGATACATATATCTTGCTATACCTTTATGTTGCATATATATCTGGTTATAGCTACATGTTTACATTTACTTGATGTTATTTTAGAATTGGAGAGATTATGAACCACATGATATTATATTAACTTGTTACAGTTAATTGCTGCTTTTCCTTTATATGCTCGCATTTCAGATTTATGATGCGTATATTATATTCATGGATTTTCGCTTTGAGATATGGATTTTTCATGATGTTTTCTGGATTTGGGGATCGTGGGAGTTCATGAAATTATGCATTATTTGAAAAACCCGGTTTCCCTTGATATGATATTTCAGCAGCCACCATGAGATTTATCGGTTCGGATATATATACCCCACGCGAGGAACGGAGGGGTCCGTGTGCGGGTACATGGTGGGGCCCGGAAGTACCCCGGGGCAAGAGTCGTGGAGTAGACGATGAGTTAGTGGGGGAACCATACCATCCGGTGACATTACCAATGACTCAGCGGTGATCATGTGGATACCGACGGGAGTCATGTGCGTATGGATACGTCGAGAGGTGAGGGTCAGAGCTAGGCACTCGAGCTTTCGGGATAGCGTATGATACGTACCTATCAGGGGGCCAGTCATGGAGACAGCACCTGATAGATCAGCATTTCTGTGTCGATGCTTGACACATTGGTTTCATGATATTCTTTTTTACTCCGTTGTGTATATAACAGGGGATTGAGCCGCTGTTATATATACCCTTACACCAATATTAGTAGAATGAGACGCTAATATATGTGTATTGAGATTAATTATTTACATCATCATATTTATTCATGCAAATATACCTAGAATCTAAAGGACTCATGGACATTGGATTTAGGACATTTGAGAATGTATTTGATATTGATTACAGGAGATATGCGAGATATACTTGTTATTGTACATACGGGATATGTGAGATTTACTTGGTGTTGTACATTCGAGATATGTGAGATATACCTGTTATTGTACCTACGGGATATGTGAGATCTACTTGATGTTGTACATTCGAGATATGTGAGATATACCTGTTATTGTACCTACGGGATATGTGAGATCTACTGGATAGTGTATATTCAGGATTTGTGAGACTTATATGATATGAGAGCCAAATTGGGGGCTGGTTTGAGGAATTAGGATTTGAATTGTCTTGCTGGATTGTGATCCTACCACGATGTCAGGATTCCGTGGAAATGACATATTTCACTCCATACCTCATCTTTATCTATTTGTGCACTGCTTCATGTACTAGTAGTACCTGTTAGTGTATCTTTCATGATTGTTGCACATTTACTTTCTCATATCCCTATTGCACGATTATTGCATACTGTTGTCATAACATTACTGCGTTATATATATTGGTTGTACCTGGTAGTGTACTTTCCCTTATTCTGCATTTATATGACATGTTATTACTGGTAATTGCATATCTTAGATTCACGCTGTACGTGCATACTTGCGATTACCTGCATATGTTATTTACTATTCACGAGTTGGCAACTCACCCCCGTTGTGCCACAGTGTTTGCAGGTGTTCCTCAGGATAGTCAGAGGCAAGCTATTTCCATCCTTCGTATTATCTTTTGGCTGCGGATACCACTTCGCCTGATAGTATGCAGTTTTGCCCAGATGGGTTTTGTGGTTATCCGATATTGTATTGTATATTCGTTGTATCCATGTACTCTCCATCTACCAGTATTATGTTGTTGACTTAGAGACTTGGTGAGGACGATATTGTATATTATTGTGGATTTGTTGCCTTTTATACAGTTTCCTTTCTATTGTCTTTATTTCTTCGCTACGGCGTCGTATATCTGTTGTGGTGATTGTTTTCCGCCGTTGGGCATGGATTTTGCTCCCGTTTGGGATGCTTTACTTTATATTCGTGTTGTACCCATTTTGGGGGCTTGTTTTATAAAGGAGGCGCTGCCAAAATTTTAAGGAATAAAAGTGGGACTTTAAAGCATTTGGGTTGTGATTTCAAATGTTTCAAAAACAGCTATTATCTTTTTCCGTATTTTCATGGTTTAGATTTATGGGTTTTGGCTTTCTTTTACTGCGTTACGTCTTTAGGCGTTGCGGAGTATTAGGGCCGTCACGTGCCAATTTCGGGTCTTGACAAGACAGAACCTCACTGTCACGCCCCTCTTCCCAGAGTACGCTAAGATCGGCACGTGACAGAGCCAACCATGCTACCTGTGTCTAGGAAACATCCCTCCACAGTCACATTACGACTGTCTAGAAGATATCAAGAACAGTGGAAATAAAATAAACTATCTAGTACATGTCCATGAGCCAGAATAAACGAGTCAAGAAATAATATGCGGAAGCAATAGATTCAAGTAACAATAATTATCTGGAAAGTACGGAAATAACTGAACTAATTGGATACTAACAGGATCCTCAATACTCGGCCTGACGACGGAAATACTCCTGATCAGCCGCGACAAGGGTAGAGGATCTGGGCCATGCAAGCCCAGACGTCAGTGCGTCATAATATCAACAATAATACAAACAGGGTAGCAGGACATGCAGGCACGAGTATGAACAGTAACAAATCAACAGGAATATATAACCGTGAAGTATATCAGTATAAGTGACGTGCAGTGATCAATCTAAACTGTGCTACTGGGTTATCTATTCTAAAGTTTGTTTGAAATCAATTAATGTAATCCTCCATGTAACTCAAAGAATATGTCACGTTATCCCCCGGGACCACGGATCAGGTAGTGGGAGTCATGAATGACTCTGTCCCGTTATCCCCCGGGACCACGGATCAAGTAAGAATCACGAATGATTCTGTCCCGTTATCCCCCGGGACCATGGATCAAGTAATACCCTTGTAAGCTACACTTTAGTTTACACTTTTGATTTCCCCATACCCCCGAGGTTATGTGTTCAAGTCAGGTATTGATAAATCTGGAGCTAATGCCAACACAGGATCAAGCAAGTACAAGTTTGTCTAAATAGACAACATGATATGTCCGTAGGGACAACAGGTCAAGATTGTCGGCATTAGTAACAAGATTAGGTATCAAGTCAAGCAGTGGTATATCGGGTCATGATAGGTACTGCACATGTGTCAAGCGGATACTCATAATAAAACTGTCGCAAGTACGGGTGCACGATAAAAGCATGGATGCACAAATATTTATCAGGGGTTACATCATGACTATGTAGGATGCAAATTATCAAGTATGGAGTGCTAATAAAACAATAATATGAAATAATATGACATAATATGCGAATAGATATAAAATTAATGGTATGGATGCACAAACATCGATCAGGGTTACATTCACAGTTCCAAGACTAAGTGGGATGCACATTATTAAGCATGGGGTGTTACTACAATAATAATATGAATTAATATGATCTATGTAAGTCCATGCTACCTCTCCCGGTACTTACGGGCATGCGGAATTTAATGAAAAACAATTTTCTAGAGGCGGTAACATGGACTCAAAACAGATCTTTGTTAAACTATCTACCTAACAACCTAACTAGGAGTTGTTAACTACTCGGTTAGGGGGTTATACCTTTCTTTCTTGAACTCCTTCGTCTTTGACTCTCGATGGTGTACGGATCGGCTTCACTCCGTCGTCTCCTTGAGCCGAAAATCGATCCACCCGAAAGCTTCTACCTTTGGCTTCTTCTTCGAGCTTTGAAGAAACTAGTTCACTCGGTTTGCTAAACCTTATGAACTAGAGTGAGTAGAGGAGAGTGTGTTGGGATTTTTCTCTATGGTTCTTGCTTCTCAACACATGAGACAAGTGAACCATAGACTAGAGAGAGGGAGAGCAAGAGGAAGAGGATGAGAGCTCAAACACAAGAGAGAGAAAGGAAATGAGAGAGTGAGCAAGACTTTTCTCTCTTGACTTTCATAATCCAAAGCCATCATAACCAATAATAGCAATTAAGTATTAGCGATGGTTTAAGTCAAAATAGCCATATCATTTCATGCACTCATTTTGCACAAGATGAACAAGCAAGCAAAAGTGTTTGCCATGAAATGATAGCTATTGTCATGATGATGGTCAACTAGTCCAACCTAGTCAACCGGTCAACAAAGTCAACAAGTCAACAAAGTCAATCCCTCAACAACCATGTCACTATAATACTTAATTAATATTAATATTAATCATATATCATATTTTTATTAGGGTTGAGCAAAAAGTCAATAGTCAACAGTCAACAGTCAACAACCCTAATGAGAATCCTCTGCCTCTGTCTCTCCGTCAACTGTGCATACACACCCGCATCCGCGTTCCGAGGAACACGAATACATACTAGAAAAAACCAATCCCAAAACGTACACTAGGATCTGGTTTAAACCAAAGCCCGCTAGTGTTAACTGTCCGGACACTGTACGTGCACAAGTGCACGGATGTGACCGAACCCTGTCGCAAAACCATGCGACCTGTCGCAAAACCATGCGACCTCTACTCTTTTGCCTAAAGGCGAATAGCTTTCTGTGTGGGACTCTAAAGACTCGACACTACGCTGGCAGTGGGTTTAACCACAGACCGCAAGCGGCACTAGCTGTGCGTAACGGTCCCCAGGTAGATGCCGATAAGAAGACTGACGAGGTGAAACCCATCCGAACTCCTACTAAGTCTGACTGTGACAGTCTCCGTATAGTCCGGTCTGTTCGTCTGATACATCGCATGGCGGGCCTAGGGGGCGGTAAACGTCAGTCCCCTAATAGCGGTACAAGTCGTGTCGGAGTGAAGCCCAGAACACCCTGAGATAACACTGGAAACCTACCAGTATATCTCGCTTGCCCTGACCAGGGACTACTCCTGTAATGGCTCTCCTAGACACAACGCGATGTCAACCCCCAATACCGGGAGAGACGAATCCTGTCTAACCGTCACTGCCTCCAAGTGCTTCGGGACTGCACCCAAAAACTACCTGTTTGCACGACTCCTTTGAGCCATGGTAGGGTAGTAATCAAAGTACAGTGGGAACACACTCGAGGCGAAGTGACAGTGTCAAGTCAGCGGACTAAGCTGTACTCATGTCACCTGGGAACTGATAACCGACGATAGGTATAGTACCAACCAACAGTTCCCGACGAGTCCTGTCTAGTGTGTAGCTTTTCAAGGCACTCTAGTGAGGTCTTACAAGGCATCAACCATGCCAATTTACAAAAATCTAGGTGCCGAGAAACCCGACTACGGATCGTCGGCTAGAAATCTAGGCGAAAAAGTGAACTAGTTAACAATTAACTAAGGGAATACGGAAATACAACCTTTGTAGATCCGTTTGTCCACCTCCATAGCTCCGCAATGAAGTCTCCTCGCTGTCCATAACAAGTCCCGGGCTCTAGCGTCGGCTTTATCGGAGAATGGACGGGCTAGGTCATCGATGTCCATGCCGAAGATGATCTACGTCGAGGCATCGCTAAATCAAGCTCCACCTTCACCAAGTCATGAAAACTTGTGAAGGAAACACACTCTACTACTTGGCAAGAGGTAGAGGATGAAGAAATAGGAAGTGGGTAGACTTTAGAATTGGATTTCTCACTCATTTCCATCAATCACCATTGATGGAGCTTGCTTTCTTCAAGTGAAGAAAGGAAGAAGAAGATAGAAATTGTTATGATAAGTTATTCTAAAATGAAAAGAATAATGAATTCTTATCATAATAGAACCATGGTTATGTGTAGAGAATTAATTAGGGTCAAGTGGAATGGTTAGGGTTAAGGATGAGACAAAGTGGTCACAAAGTCCAAGTATTCATGAAGCTTCATGAAAGAACAAAGAATGCCATCATTTTATCATTTCCTTTTCTTTTTCAAAAAGAATAAATAAATGAATAAAATGAATAAGCAAATAATAAACCCTAACCATTTCATTAACCAAGGTTTAATTCTTTATACTTAACCAATTTTACATGCACCATCAAACATGATACAAGCATGTGCACAAAATCATATCACATATATAATGCGCACATCCGAGTGAGAAAATCCATTTAAAGTGAACCAATACTAGTTAATGCAAAGTAATATATCAAATATATAATTATGCATTAAATCATTAAATCAACACTTGATTTAACGATCCGGTCATATCGCATACAACCGACTAATATCCAATGTATCGCTTATCGAATCAACCCTTGATTCGATAACTAGGTTATATCGCATACAACCTTTCGATACATTCATCGCGAGAATGGAATACGGTATCACATATACGCATTATTCTCGGTCCCGCACATATCTCATATGCGCTCCTATTTCGTTTCTCTTGAGCCAGGAAACCTCTGTGTAGGACTCTAAAGACTCGTCAATACGCCGGCAGCAGGTGATGATCATATCAAACACCCATAAGCCGCAAGCGGTCTGCTAAACGTAACGGCCACCCGGGTATTGAGCGATCAGAAGATCGACGAGCAAGCCCGCTCACACTCCAGTGAATCCAACCAGTAACACTACCGTACAGTCCGGTCTGATCGTCTGATATGTCGCATATCTCGCCTAGGGGTGGTAAACGTCAGACCCCAATAGCTCGATAAGTCGTGTTGATATGAGGTCTATAACAATTCGAGAAACTACTGGTAACACTTACCAGTATATCTCAGCAACCCTGGCCAGGGATTTCCTGTTATAGCCAATCGAACACAGCGCAACATCAACCCCCTATACCGGGAGAGACGAATCCCCTCCTATCGCTCATTGCCTCTATGTGACTCGGGACTGTACCCAAAAACCACCGTTTTGCACGCCCTCTTGGACGTGGTAAGATGGAAATCAAAGCACAGTGGGAACCACACAAGACTCTATGACGATCTCGGGTCTACAGACTACTCTGTACCAGTGTCACCAGAGAACTGCCATCTGATGTGAGGTATAATACCATCTGGGAGTTCTCGGCGAGTCCGTCCAGTGTACCCAGTCTCTACTGAGCACCCGTATATCATCTCTGATGTCAAACACCGATGGATATGGGATCATCCATCGCCCATCTGTATGGGTCGAGAAGGTACACGCTAGTCTACTCTGGTATATCGATGCCCCATCTCGATACACCCACGACTAGGGACTTTGAAGGATGTACTTGTGGACTACCATGTCCCCACTAGTATGATCCGCATCATAGTCCAGGTAGTCAAGTACACATCCTAAGGGCTTTACCAACATGTAATAGAGAGACAATCTGAGTACACGTTAAGGTAAAGAGTAACCAGATAGCATACTATCATGTCGAGCAAGAAAGTACTCCCTATATATGTCCCAGCATCCACTACAATATACATCCTATGTACAGTAATGGCCTCTAGGGCATACATATAACTAACAATCTCCCACTTGCACTAGGGCCATCTGTAGCAGTGGTTGTAGTATCTCATACTCAACCATCCCATAAAAGTCTCTCTCTGGGAACAGGCCTTCGTGAGTGGATCCGCCGCGTTATCCTCTAAGTCTGCTCTCTTTGCCTCAATCATCCTGGAGATCAAGCATCTCCATGATCAGGTGATACTGCCTTAGAATAAGTCTGGATCACTGATGGGACCTGCGTTCCTTGGCATAAGCCAGAACTCCATTGTCACACAATGGGAAGAACATAGTTCATCTCATGAACCAATATACACCTAAACATCCTCTTTGGTAGCATCTTAAGTAGCGATGTATCCAGCCTTTATCGTCTAGTATGTCACGGTATCTAGCTTGGAACTCTTCCAACATACCGTCCCTATACTGAGGGTAAAGACAATGCCTGCGACTGACATTCAGTCGTCTTTATCACTCTGGAACACTTCCAGTGATTCTCCCCAGGATCGATTGATACCATCTCACTACTACTAGTGAGTATCCTAACATCCAATTAGATCTATCTCATAGATCCAAAAACCTGGATATAGGAGGTATCACTTTGATCCTTTATGGAGAATCATTGTGATAAGCGGAGATTGACCGAGCGTAGCATAGGAAACTCCTTCCCTATCATGAGTATGTCATCCACGTACTCTACGAGGATCACCACCATACTCCCTACTACCTTTTTGTATATACAAGGTTCATCTACCATTTTGATGATGTCAAACTCTTTGACTAACACATCAAAACAGACGTTCCAACTCCGCGATGCCTGCTTTATCAGATAAAACATCTTGCACACGTTTCCGCTGCTCCCACTGTCTACGAAGCCCTCGGCTGTGTACTTATAGACGCACTCTTCTAAAACATCATTTAGAAAAGCAGTCATGACACCCAACCACCAGATATCGTAGTCATTGTATGTAGCCGTGGCAAGTAGGATCTGGATGGACTTAAGCATAGCTACTTGAAGAGGTTTCACCACTATCCTCGCCTGGTTGATGATGAAAACCTTTAACAAGTCTAGCTTTGAAAGTCTCAACTTTTCCATGTACACCAAGTAATCTTCTCAAGATATACTTGCTCCTGATGGGGATTTAACCCTTCAGATATAGCAACTAAAGTCCATACTTTGTTGGTGTATAAGGATTCCATCTCAGATCGCTAAGCATCCAGCCATTCTTACAGAGTCACACTCCTGATGGACAGCTCGAAACTAGTTGGGTCATCATCTCATGATGTAATCCTCGCTCCCACTGTCATAGAGAAACCGAAGTATCTCTCAGGTGGGTGAGGAACCCTACTAGATCGGCGGAGAGGCTGAGGTTCGTTGGCATCTACTGAATCCTTTGGTTGTACCAAATCATCTGCTGTATTTTGTATAGCTGGAACCTTTCCAGTTCTACATTACAGACTTTGCCTCGAGCTTATCCGGATCATGCTTTTAGACATAGGCCGGACAACCCCAAATCTTAACTGACTTAAGAGATGGGCTCTTCCCATTCCATATCACATATGAAGCGGTAGGCAACTGATTTGATTGGAACCCTATTCAATAGGTATGCAACTTCTCAAGTGCATAACCCCCTAAGGAAAAAGGTAACTCAGTAGTACTCATCATAGAGCACACCATATCAAATAGGGTGTATCTGCTCCGCCCCGACATACCATCGTGCTATGGTGTATACGGAGGAGTAATGCTGAGAGAGAATCTCATTCTCCTTTAGAATAGTCCAGGAATTCCATGCACAAGTATTCTCCTCCTCGATCACATCAAAGGACAGAATACTTATACCCGTATTGGTTCTCTACTTCTAACTTATATTCTATGAATATCTCAAAAGGTTCGGACTTATGTTTCAACAGGAACATATGTCTGAATCTAAAGAGATCATCAGAGAACGTAATGAAGTACAAAGAACCGGTCTTGGCATGTGTAGACAGGGGACCTTACATACATCAACATGTATCAACCCAAGAGTTCATTAACTCTTTCTCTGTTTCCAATAAACAGAGCTATGGTCATTTTATCTTTGTGACATGACTGGCGAGTTTCACAAGATGTAAATTCAAACTGATTTAAATATGCATCTAAATGTAACTCCAGCTAGTCGGGTCGCATTGATATGACTTAGTCTACAATACCTCAAGAAGGAATGGTTCAATTCTGAACTCTTCCTCTTGTGTGTGTTTAGTATACTAAGAACTGTAGTTTGATTTAGAACATCAATGCTTTTAGATAACGTGCCTGAACCGATCAACTTTTGATATAGGAAATGTTCAAAACATTATCCGTCTATACAAAATTTTATCATTTCTTTACTGATAAAGAGACTGATATGATTTTGTATATCAGGTTCGGTATCTAATAACATTCGTTCAGAATCAATGTATTACAATACAAGGTGACAGTGACCAACAGACTTGGCTGCAACACTTGCCCCGTTTTCTGTCTCATGAAACTTATCACCCGATCTCAGTTTTTCTACCCTTTTGTAGCCCTATGTAACAGATTACATATCTGGGATCCTGATCCGGTATCATATACCCAGGATTCAGAGGATACTGAGAAACAGTTCTGTGTAATGAACACACCCGAAGATGATGCATCAGCATGCACTCTCTTCGTTTGGGCGGCACGGGAAATCTGGTATTCCCCAATTTCCTGCTCTGTCTTATAACTATTATAAGTTGGAGCGGGACCAATGTTCCCCAGCTCAGTATAACAAGCGGGTTCGGTCAATAATCCGTATTATTATCTTGATTAAGGCATGATATGGTCGCTACCAGGGGAGAGAGAGAGAAGAAATCACTCAGCGTGCGCTCTTGCAAGAATAGATTGGTTATTATTTTATCTAATCAGGATGGCTCCCACTGCTTTTTATCGAATCTTCCTTCAAACCCTAAAAGGAAAGACTAGCTGGGATTAATTACACACTACAAGTTCGCCAATGTTTCAGCCAGGCCAGTGTCGGTACTTTGAGGGAGGTGCCCCGTGCTTTCGCACGGACCTAATTAATGTAAACCTCATTTTCCCAGAGGCGTAACCTCGTTAACACCTTTCTAGACACCTACTTGATCGGCTAATTGTAATGTGTAAAACTCTCCCAGGAGTAACAATTACTCGCAACGGGTATCAGGATCCAACTATCTCATAGAAGGTATGCAATCTCATTGCAAATTTCAACACTTGAAATTCCCGATAATATTTTGCCCCTAACCTCCTATGACCTTGACAAAGGCCAACAAACCATAGGATGCTAGTCAAGTTCAACCCGTCATTTCCTGATTGAATTAAACCCACCCGCACGGCCCTTGACAAAGGCCAACAAGGTCGCACGACTACCCTAACCCAATCTGCATCATATGCATAAGCAGATAAGCACCAGTTAGCTACCGCACACTGCGCCTTGACAAAGGCCAACAAACGCAGCACGAATACTAACTACTACTTATCTGAAATGACGGAGGGCTACGACAGGTTTTTCTGAAAACCTATTGCGTAATGAACTTGATATCGTTGTAGGATCGAATGAATTTTGAAATGGAGTGTTTTTGAGGCTTTTCTAGTTTTGCTAAAGGAGTCACTTCCGGTGAAGGGATCGTCGGTCCTTTCCTCGTCGAATGAGGTGCAGGATATATCATATATATCACTGTGCAAAGCAAAAACTCTTAAAAGCAATCAAAAGACAAACCGAGTGTGTAGCATCTGCCAGTTATTGCTAAAGGAGTCACTCCCGGTGAAGGGATCTCGGTCCTTTCCTCATCGAATAAGGTGCAGGATATATCATATATACCGCTGTGCAAAGCAAGAACTGTAGCTACCTGTTTTATTTTGAAATTCGATTCTACAACATCTTAGGTTTCTTTTACTTTCATTAATCACATTAATGAAGTCCCATCAATTAAGTACCTAATCATTATAGATAAATACGACGTACACTTATGCCATCCGCATTCGCCTCGATGTCCCCTCGTGCACCGTTAGGTTAGGTAACTAACGGCAGAGCGGGGCAGGGCTAGCGCGGGTGTAAAACATAAGTAACGTCTATATAATATATCATATATACTATATACTGTATCTATCACAGAACATCACATGATCACATCACAGATATCGCAGCAGAAGAATCATATGAAATATTGGATATACTAGGACGTCCGTGTTTTCAATACGAGCCAGTATAAAACACGGATTCCACGGTCGTGATGAATAGCCAAACCCACACCCCTAGACCCCTACGAGAGCGGCAAGCAACCCTACCAATTCTAGAGTTAGGAGACCCGGACTCGACTCCTCGAGTTGGTCTCCCACTGGACTCCAGAACCCGGTTACTTGTGCTCCCCTCCTTGGGTCTATCCTAGTACGGAAAAGTAAATAATATACATCAACGGTGACAACTTCCGCTACCTGGAAGTGCCCCAAATAAAAGAATATTACATACAAGTTTTTACATGAATGAAAATGAAAAACACTCATCTCACATAAAAACCCCCGGCTATTCAAACATGACAATCCAATATAACATATCCAGCAACACATAACATCACATGTCATCAACGTAAGTAAATATGTGCATCCCAATTGTCGTTGACATATAGCAACGAAACCGGCGATATCACATATTACACTTACGGTCACAGAAAAGAAAGTGTAAAACTACAACAGTTGGAATCCGCAACCTCTTTAGACATCGCATGCCTAATCAATGAATTACTTAGACATCGCATGCCTAACAATTATAAACCCCGCATTTTAGTCTCAAAATCGAAAACACTTTTCAATATCAAGTCGGGCAATTCAACAAGATTCCCGACATCCTGATCGAATGCTCGTCGCAAACTTCAGTAGACGACCGCACCCCCGATACCGTCGACGAAGTGCACCAAGGCGGAACACCGTTGCCGCGAGCACCCGAACGGATGCTATCGGCGACGGGGTTCTCCTACAGTCACTTGGTCGGGGCTATGGGGCGAGGCTGTCTATTAAGTTTATCCGGAGAGTATCCACGTACGCTACGTGATTGCGACGGACTTTTGATCACATCAAAATTCCGTGGCAACCGATCAAGTGAGACTAAAGTGCTACGTTTATAACATTCATTCAGTTATCTCATAACTTTTGTGAATTCCAATTATTGTATCAAATTCCGGATAAATAGAAAATGCTAAACTTTTCGATCGAACAATTGAACACCCAAGTTTTCCCGAAACAGCTCAACACATGAAATAAGTCTAACAACATTCAGTTCGTGCCTCAGTACCAACGGTCCAGCCGTAGAAGGGTCAAGCCAACGCCTCACATGTGGCACGCCGTACTGCCCCAAACCCGAAGGTTCAAAGGGCAGTTCAAGACGGTCACATAATCGAGTTAAGGTTTGTTGTCTTCTAGAGGGTCCATCGCGTTACTTGCACTACTTAGAACGTCGTTAAACTACGGAAAAATCCAACACTTGGAAATTTCCCGACAGGGGAAAAATTGGGTATTTATATCCGGTCGAACTTTTTAACATATTCTAAAATTTATCCGGAAAGCCACACAGACAAAATTTGATACTCCGATCGAAACACCGAATCCCCAAAACAATCCCAGAAAATTCAACTCTTGAATAAATATTAAAAAATCCCAGAAAATCCAGCACCCGAAACCATGAATTACTGTACAAAAATTATAGAACAATACAATAATATGGCCGCGGAACCGCCGCATAAGCAGGACTTATGCCGCGGTTCCGCCGCGCTATGGAAGCTTCAATGGAAAAATTTTGTATAGTAATTCTTAGTTTTTCCTGCTGAATTTTTTACGAATTTTTAATTTGGAAAAATCCACGTTTTCAGAAAACGTCCAGAGAGCACATTTGAGTTGGGGTTTCGGGTTCGTTCGGGTTTCAAACTTCGTCTGGACTTCTCCTAAGGCTCTAGCTAGGCTCTGATACCACTGTAGCTTTTCAAGGCACTCTAGTGAGGTCTTACAAGGCATCAACCATGCCAATTTACAAAAATCTAGGTGCCGAGAAACCCGACTACGGATCGTCGGCTAGAAATCTAGGCGAAAAAGTGAACTAGTTAACAATTAACTAAGGGAATATGGAAATACAACCTTTGTAGATCCGTTTGTCCACCTCCATAGCTCCGCAATGAAGTCTCCTCGCTGTCCATAACAAGTCCCGGGCTCTAGCGTCGGCTTCATCGGAGAATGGACGGGCTAGGTCATCGATGTCCATGCCGAAGATGATCTACGTCGAGGCATCGCTAAATCAAGCTCCACCTTCACCAAGTCATGAAAACTTGTGAAGGAAACACACTCTAATACTTGGCAAGAGGTAGAGGATGAAGAAATAGGAAGTGGGTAGACTTTAGAATTGGATTTCTCACTCATTTCCATCAATCACCATTGATGGAGCTTGCTTTCTTCAAGTGAAGAAAGGAAGAAGAAGATAGAAATTGTTATGATAAGTTATTCTAAAATGAAAAGAATAATGAATTCTTATCATAATAGAACCATGGTTAGGTGTAGAGAATTAATTAGGGTCAAGTGGAATGGTTAGGGTTAAGGATGAGACAAAGTGGTCACAAAGTCAAAGTATTCATGAAGCTTCATGAAAGAACAAAGAATGCCATCATTTTATCATTTCCTTTTCTTTTTCCAAAAGAATAAATAAATGAAAAAAATGAATAAGTAAATAATAAACCCTAACCATTTCATTAACCAAGGTTTAATTCTTTATACTTAACCAATTTTACATGCACCATCAAACATGATACAAGCATGTGCACAAAATCATATCACATATATAATGCGCACATCCGAGTGAGAAAATCCATTTAAAGTGAACCAATACTAGTTAATGCAAAGTAATATATCAAATATATAATTATGCATTAAATCATAAAATCAACACTTGATTTAACGATCCGGTCATATCGCATACAACCGACTAATATCCAATGTATCGCTTATCGAATCAACCCTTGATTCGATAACTAGGTTATATCGCATACAACCTTTCGATACATTCATCGCGAGAATGGAATACGGTATCACATACACGCATTATTCTCGGTCCCGCACATATCTCATATGCGCTCCTATTTCGTTTCGCTTGAGCCAGGAAACCTCTGTGTAGGACTCTAAAGACTCGTCAATACGCCGGCAGCAGGTGATGATCATATCAAACACCCACAAGCCGCAAGCGGTCTGCTAAAAGTAACGGCCACCCGGGTATTGAGCGATCAGAAGATCGACGAGCAAGCCCGCTCACACTCCAGTGAATCCAACCAGTAACACTACCGTACAGTCCGGTCTGATCGTCTGATATGTCGCATATCTCGCCTAGGGGTGGTAAACGTCAGACCCCAATAGCTCGATAAGTCGTGTTGATATGAGGTCTATAACAATTCGAGAAACTACTGGTAACACTTACCAGTATATCTCAGCAACCCTGGCCAGGGATTTCCTGTTATAGCCAATCGAACACAGCGCAACATCAACCCCTATACCGGGAGAGACGAATCCCCTCCTATCGCTCATTGCCTCCATGTGACTCGGGACTGTACCCAAAAACCACGGTTTTGCATGCCCTCTTGGATGTGGTAAGATGGAAATCAAAGCACAGTGGGAACCACACAAGACTCTATGACGATCTCGGGTCTACAGACTACTCTGTACCAGTGTCACCAGAGAACTGCCATCTGACGTGAGGTATAATACCATCTGGGAGTTCTCGGCGAGTCCGTCAAGTGTACCCAGTCTCTACTGAGCACCCGTATATCATCTCTGATGTCAAACACCGATGGATATGGGATCATCCATCGCCCATCTGTATGGTTCGAGAAGGTACACCCTAGTCTACTCTGGTATATCGATGCCCCATCTCGATACACCCACGACTAGGGACTTTGAAGGATGTACTTGTGGACTACCATGTCCCCACTAGTATGATCCGCATCATAGTTCAGGTAGTCAAGTACACATCCTAAGGGCTTTACCAACATGTAATAGAGAGACAATCTGAGTACACGTTAAGGTAAAGAGTAACCGGATAGCATACTATCATGTCGAGCAAGAAAGTCCTCCCTATATATGTCCCAGCATCCACTACAATATACATCCTATGTACAGTAATGGCCTCTAGGGCATACATATAACTAACATAGTCTACTCGTAACCTAACGAGCACCCGCATACTATCTCCAGTATGACGTACTGATGGCTGTGGGACAGACCATCTCCCACACTGGGATGAGAAGCGCATACGCTAGTCTACTCCGGAGTATCGATGCCCTGTCTCGATAGTCCTGCGACTAGGGACCTGCATAAGGATGTGTTTATAGATTACCCAGTCCCCACTAGTGTGACTGCCATCACAACGCTGGTAATCAAGCAAAGATCCTAAGGGCTCCACTAATGTGTATAGGTGATATACTAAAATAAACACATGTACACATTGAAGTAGAAACAAACCAAGTAGCATACTATTATATTGAGCAAGATTGTTTATACAAGGTGAATATCCCAAGCTTCCATTAAGTAATATACAAACTAGTATGATACAGTAATGGCCTCTAGGGCATATACACTAACAATCTATAGATGCAGTTATATATATTTTAAATGATATGGATGCAAACGGGTATCCGAAAACAGTAAAATGATAACAGGGATATACAAGACTGTCACGACCCGAAATTGGCACGTGACGGCCCTAATACCACGCAACGTCTACAGGCGTAATGCAGTAAAAGAAAGCCAAAACCAAGAAATCTAAACCATTAAAAGACAAGAAAAGATAAGAAACATTGTTTAAAAGTCTTTGAAATCACAACCCAAATTCTTTAAAAGTCCAACTTTATTTCCTTTAAAATTTTGGCAGCACCTCCTTTGTCTAAAGGCGAATAGCTTTCTGTGTGGGACTCTAAAAACTCGACACTACGCTGGCGGTGGGTTTAATCACAGACCGCAAGCGGCACTAGCTGTGCGTAACGGTTGTTTACCCCCAATCAGAGCAAAGCTCTGTTCAAATTCCAAGGTGGGAAAAGAAGCAATGCTTCTGTTCAGAGCAAAGCTCTGTCTTGAAAATTAAAGTGAAAATTAAAGTTAAAATAAATGAAGCAACATTTCAGATCTCCTGCACTGCGCGCAGAGCGCCACGTGTTAAAATCAGACATGTTAGCGTAGGGAGCGCAGCGCCCAAGGCAGCGCACCCAATCAGTGCAAGGCTCTGTTTAAAATTCAAACTTAAATTAAAGAAGCAACGCTTTAGCTGACTTGCGCTCTGCGCTGCACGCCACGTGGCAGCGCAGTCACGCTAGCGCAGTCGCGCTGAGCTCTGTGCTGCGCGCCACGTGGCAGCGTAGTCACGCTAGCGCAGCCGCGCTGCGCTCTGCGCTGCGCGACACGTGTCAAGCACAGGTGCACTTGCGCCAAACAGAAAATTTTTTGAAAGATTTCTCTGATCTTATTAAAACAATAAGATCCTCTCCTGTAAAACAGGAGCCCTTGGATCAAAGGTCCAACGGTGGGGAAAATTCCCCAAATCACTCAGAGAAAGATCTCTTTAACAAATTTAACTAATTTATGAGCACTATAAAAAGGACCCCAGACCTCAATTCAAAGGGATCAACATTTTTTGTGAGAAATCAAACAGAGAGAACTCTGAAGAATTGGAGAGAATTCCTCAAGAACAAAAAAGGTAAAAAGCTTTAGAAAAAGAGAAAATTCTCTTATGAACAGATCATTGATCTAAGAACAAGATCGATGATCTTTAATAAAAAACAAAATAAAAAAAATAGTGCTTTGCACTTTTATGAAACCCTGGTTCCCTGAAATAAGAAAAAACAAGAGGAACTTGTTTTCTTTCATCTAAATTAGATCAAGAAAACAAACAGTGCTTTGCACTTCTGTTATGAACCATTGGTTCTGGAATCTAAAAGATTCTCAAATTAATAGTGCTTTGCACTTGTAAACTGCACTGTTGCGCTCTTGGGTTGGCGCAAGCCACCAGAGAGCACCACGTGTCCCATTTGCGCTGTGCGCTTTGAAATAGAGCCTTGCTTTCTGAAATTGGCGCAACTCACCAGAGTGCGCCACGTGTCAGTAGCGCAAGCGCAACGCACTAGCGCAGCGCACTGCGTTTGTGCGACACGTGTCAACACGACAAGCGCTTGCGCTCTCTGATTGGCGCAAAGCGCTTGGAAATGCAATGTATTTCCTAAAGGGCCAGGCCCAAATCAAAAAGACCAAGCATGCCTAATTAAATTGATGCTCTGCATCATTTACAAATGGGCAGAGCCCAAACAAAATAATAAAAATGCTATGCATCATTTACAAATGGGCAGAGCCCAAAACAGACTTATGCTCTGCATCCTTTTCTGGGCAGAGCCCAAATAAAAAAATAAAAAGAAATACAATGCAAAAGCAAATAAAATGTTAAACATTTTCAACTGGACTTAGCCCAATTTTGGCCGTAAGTCCTCAAATTAAATTGACTAAGCAAGATTACTCTCTTAAATCAATTTACGACCGGTTCGAGGGTACATCTCCGAACTCCTCTGACACCTATCGTTGTAATCCTTCAACGACGTCAGAGAGGTGACGGGTCCCGACGACCACACATCAACATGGATTGCGGGGTCCTTAAACTCGTGGACCGAAACGTCCTTAAACTAATATCGGACTGAAACGTCCTTAAACTAATATTGGACCGAAACGTCCTTAAACTAATGATGGACCACCATGTCCCTAAACTGGAATATGGACCCCCATGTCCCTAAACTGGAAATGGGCCGCAATGTCCTTAAACTACCTATAGACCGAAATGTCCCTAAACTAATATTGGACCGAAACGTCCCTAAACTAATATTGGACCGAAACGCCCCTAAACTAATGTCGGACCACCACGTCCCTAAACTGGAATATGGACCACCATGTCCCTAAACTGGAATATGGACCCCCATGTCCCTAAACTGGCAATGGACCGCAATGTCCTTAAACTACCTATGGACCACTACGTCCCTAAACTGGAACAATAGAGCCCCCAAACGCTCTTTTGTTGGATCTAAACGATTCCGTTTAAGTTGATCTTAGCCTCAAATATGGCTAACGTATCCTTAAACATTCAAACAGACTTTAGTCCCAAATTGGACTATAAGACCCCCAATCAACTTTGGTTCAAGGGTACATCTCCGAACTCCTCTGACACATGTCGTTGTAATCCTTCAACGTCGTCAGAGAGGTGACGGGTCCCGACGGCCATATATTAAATGGACCACCATGTCCCTAAACTGGAAATAGATCTAGACGATCCCGTTAAGTAGATCTTAGTCTGGAAATTAGACTAACGTATCCTTAACGAACGTTTAAGTTGATCTTAGCCTCAATATGGCTAAAGTATCCTTAAACCAAAACACCAAACCCAAATCTAAGTAAATACGGATTTGGACTAATCCACGTCCTACGGGCGACGACATTACTCAGTCTCCGTATACAGTCCACGGGCAACCACAAAAAAAACAAACATACACGACACGAAGTGAAATTCTGGAGAAGGAGAAAGATGTTACCGCGATGCGGTAGCGTAATTAACTGCAGGGGCTTGCGCTTGCAGGGAAGAGCGTCCCCATAATCAAAAACCCCTCAAGCGAGGGGGAATCTGACGAAGTCTGCTACATCGGTCGCATCCGTCTAAACCTTCAATACACGGTGCCATAAATCAACTTGGAATCTTTGGAGAGGTGGACGGATAAAACCAAATAGCATCTGCCCCGAATCTCAGCGTAAGGACTTCGCAAGTCCTGTGCGCCGCCGTTCGGAGGGGAACAGATTCTGGCACGCCCGGTGGGACCTTTTCCTCTTTCCACTCCACACTTCGTGTGTCGTGTTCGCGAGCAAATCGCGGTTTGCTGTGGTTGCTTGTGGATTCAAAGTACTTAGATTTGGTGTCTTTCTCCATGCAGAAAACAGAAGATCGATGGCTTCGAACTGCACCACCTGCAGCTGTAACTCTCACTCCGTCATTGCTGGAAGAGTGACTTATGGGCCCCAAGCGGCCTCCCTTTTCGAGATGCCAGTGGAGCAAGTAACTCAAGCCACCACTGGATTATCCTTCGGGACCATGCTCCCACCAATGAGCTTCAATACCCCAGCGACGGTGCACGAAGCCCCAAAGAAGTCAGTCCCTGATCGACTTACCATTGCCGCGACCCCTCTCAATGGGTCGCCCAACTCCACTGCCTCAGTTTTTGACAGACTAGACCAGAGCTCCATCGGGCCCATAAAGAAGCCTGCCATACCAGAAGGCGTTATCCCGAAGCGGATAGCCATCCCAACTCCCGTTCCTGGAGAAATCACCAAGGTTGCTTCCCCTGTTCGGAAGTCCGCTTTTGACAGGTTGGCCGTCCCCGTTCAACAGACGTCGGTCTTTAAAAGGCTGGTACCAGCATATTCTGACCAACACAGGGGGCATGAAGAGGTCACCCCTATAACTGAAACAACTCCATCAGCACGACATGCTCGACGTCGCCACTGGCGCCGAGTGAGGAAGGCCGGGGGCAACTCCCCCTCTGGATTCACTCCTCCAGCTCCAACGGTGGGGATCGATGCTGCTGTTCCAACCAGGAACAGCTTTGATTTGCTGAATACGGTGTGCAGAAACTCTTCTATTGCGGTGCTGAAGCGAACTCCTTCACCTTTGAAGAATATTCCAGAGAAGCAGTTAGAGCATCCCCCTCAACGGCTGTCCTCTAAAATTCACAAAGTCTGGAGACAGGTTCAAGAGTCGGTGATTGATGAAAACTATCTCCGCCAACAGAAAAAGATGAAGGTTTGGCAGGAGAAGGATCACTCCGTCAAGCCACAAAAAGCAATGGCTACTCGGGTGTCTACTACTGCGACGGCCCCCTCAACTCCAATCACTCAAAGGAAAAGGAGGCCGCAAAAAGCCCCTGTGAACATGGCGAAGCATAAAAGAGCTGAACACAAACGCCCCAAATCTGAGGGCATGGTGGTGCACACTGTTTATATGGCTTCTGGAAAGGAAGAAAGCCGCACTTCTACGGGCCACCGACCGCTCACCCGATCTGTGATGAAAGCCCAGGAGCAACAACAAAAGCTTCAGGAAATGATGACTGCAATGGCTGCACTCACTGGGCCAAAAGAAAGCTCTGAAACGTCCTCGTATGAGCGTCAAGAACAAGAAACTGACGCTGAGTTTCTTCGCCGGATATTAGAGAAAAAGGACAAAGAAGCTGCAGAGCAAGCGGCTAACATAAAACAGATGGCGCTCCTCTTCCAAGATATGGTAGGGATGATGTTACAGTCGGACCCTCCTGCTGAAGATCCTCGATCGTCCTTGAAGACGACAGGGGAGAAACGTCAAATCCTCCACCGAATCTGTCAACAGCCAAGGAGGAGGCAATCTCCAAAGCTGATCTGTACGAATATATAGCTCAGCAGATCCGGGTTCATCAGGCGAATGAAGCGGCTGGGTAAATTGCTAGAACCGGACGACCGTATCCGAGCTGGTACGACCAAATCAGTTACCCGCCGGGATATATGATCCCTAAATTCCACGTATATAAAGGGACAGGGAATCCGCATCAGCATGTCGCTCAATTCAGGGCCTTATGCGGCAATACTGGAGGCGATGACAAATTGTTGTTACGTCAACTCGTCGGCAGCTTAGCAGTAATAGCCTTTGAATGGTATTCAGAGCTACCTAACGACTCTGTCAAAACATTTGCGGAGATGGAGCTACTGTTCACACAAAGATTCGCGAGTGCTAGTGAACGCACCCCGATAACAGCACTAATA
This sequence comes from Agapanthus africanus, assembly GCA_030015575.1. NCBI lineage: Eukaryota > Viridiplantae > Streptophyta > Magnoliopsida > Asparagales > Amaryllidaceae > Agapanthus > Agapanthus africanus. The sequence continues at coordinate 108,720,540 of JASDDO010000031.1, forward strand.
AATGCCAGAATAAAGCCAGGCGAAACGTGGGTCCAATACGCAACACGATGGCGAAACCTATGGTCGAAATGCGAACAACGCATAGAAGAGGCACCTGCGGTAGGCATGTTTGTGGGCACTCTCGATCCGCAGGCGACCATATCGCAATTCATGATGTTCTTCAGGCCGACCACCTTCCAGGCCTTGATCGACAAATTAGCCCAAATGGATCAGATGGGCCATGGACCGTCTCCTCCAAAATCAGATTCCCGAAATGAGAAAGGAAAAGGGAAAGCGATCGTCGTCGCCAATGCTCAGCAACAGTCAAACAACTCAAAGCCGGTCGTTCGCCAAAACAACGTGCGTCCACGCCCATCCCTCGAAGAGAGGCTAGGACGTCCTTACTCGTTTCCTCAGAATAAAACGAGAAGACTGTTCAAGCTGGCAGTGCGCAACAGACCCATTAATCTTCCGAGTCCAAAGCGTCTGTCGCAGCCGGGCGATCTTAATAATCCCAATTATTGCCCTTACCATCAAACGGTAAGTCATCCGATTGAGGATTATTTCGTCTTTAAGGGATGGATCGAGGATCAGTACCTACAAGGCAATTTCGCGCTGTCGGAAAACTGGAAGGTAATCCCACCACAGCCGCACCCTCCAAAGAAGACGGACACGCCAGGGGAAACTTGTTCTTTTGTCGAAGACGAAAACGATGGAGAAAATTCATCAGATGAATCCAAAGACTACATAGCGACTTGTTATGTGATCTCTCATTCAATGACGGACGATGAGGAGGCTCCTTGCGCTGAGAAACCAATAGCGAATCCGGAGCCGGAAATTCTACAGCCATCAGACGAGTTGATCGATGTCTTCCTAAATGAAATTCGTCCGAAAGCAAAAGCCAATCAAGAGCGTGAAATGGCCATACTGGAAAGAGCTAAGGCATTCCCGTCAAATCAAAAGCCATCGATTACGGATAAAAACAAATTCAAGACGAGGAAAAGGTTCGCCAAAGCTTTATCAGTAGGAATGAAGCTACCGCCCTCTGAAGAAAATACTCTCGCTGAGGTAGAAATGCACCCTAACTTCTGTTTATATCATCAGAAGATCATACATCCTATCGAAGACTGCGAATCTTTAACTGTTGGTGGCAAGGGTATGTCGCTCAAAAGCAACACTTCGACAGGACAAAATGTGAAGCTTGTAGACGTCGAAAAAATGCGATAGATGAGCGCAAAAGAACCGCCGCCGATTGTCATATAGCCGACTCTAAGGTATCGCAAATTGTCACCTTTGGAAGCGACTCTGATGAAGAAGCTACTCCCAACCCTTCCTTCAGGGAATCTATTTCAAAAATGAAGGAATTGAGGAGCTGCGAGAACGTTCAGCCATGCAATCGCACGCTACTCGGAAAAAATCCCGGCCCCGGAAACAACGGAGCGAAAAAAAAGGATAAAGGAAAAGGAAAAACGGTCTTCGTCGCCAGCGCTCAACAACAATTAAGTGACCCTAGACCGGTTGCTCGCCAAAGAAACAAGCGGCAACCCCTCCAGGAAAAGTTGAAACGTCCTAACTCGTTTCCGCAAGATAAAATAAAGGGACTGTTCGAGCTGGCAGTGTACGACAGACTCATCAATCTGCCGAGTCCAAAACGTCCGTTGCGACTAGGCGATGTTAATAATCCTAATTATTGCCCTTACTATCAAACGGTAGGTCATCTGATCGAGGATTGCTACGTCTTCAAAAACTGGGTTGAAGACCAATACCAACAGGGCAAGTTCGTGTTGTCCGAAAATTGGAAGGTGAACCCGTCACAACCGCATGCTCCGAGAAAGATGGATACACCGGGGGCATCATGGTCAGTCATAGAGAAAGCCCCATAGACCGAAAAGTCAATAAACTAGATATTCGCCGCAAATACGGCGACACCGGACCGAAACGTCCTTAAACTAATAATGGACCGCAATGTCCTAAAACTTGCAAGTGACCGAAACGTTTTTAAACTACTACCGCAGCATCCTCAGGCGGACAAGAAAAAAAAAATAAAGAATAAAATAATAAAAAATAATAAAAAAAAAACTAAAAAAAAAACAAAAAAAAGGGGTATGTCCATAAGCAAAATGGGCACGGATGAAAACCCGAAAGGGCTCCGTGAGTAAAAACAGCAGGGCTACCGGCGAGTGTTTGTGAAAACCTGAAAGGGCGCAAGCTCGTTAGGAAAAAAAAAGAATGAAAAAAAAAGAAGAAGAAAGACGGTATGTCCATAAGCAAAATGGGCACGGATGAAAACCCGAAAGGGCTCCGTGAGTAAAAACAGCAGGACCACCGGCGAGTGTTTGTGAAAACCCGAAAGGGCGCAATCTCGTTAAAAGACACTTATAGGGTCCTCTTGACCGTGTAAGGAGAAACCACCCGCGTGAGATCCTTATGACTCACAAGGGAGCAACACACTTAGGGATCCCCACGATTCCTAAGGAGAAAATACACTTGCGACATCCTCACGACTCGTAAGGAGAACTCTCTTATGAGACCCTCACGGCTCATAAGATTTGAAAGTCTTAAGTTACAGAGATCTAAACCTGTGCTTAAGCAAACCCCCAACAATAACTTCTGATATTGACCTACAAGTGGTTCAGTACTGGCCCTTGTATACAATCCACGGGCGCGAATAAACATTTCCCTAACTAAGTCCCATCCGAGGCTAGGGATATGTTCGCATAGTGAATAACCCTTGTAAATCCTTTCGATTTACCAGGAGAAAACCCTCCTGTAGGATCTTTACGACCTACAGAGGAACAAACACTTAGGAATCCTCACGATTCCTAAGGAGAAAATACACCTACAAGATCCTCACGACTTGTAGGGAGAAATACCTTTATGAGACCCTTACGGCTCATGAAGTCAAAAGTCTTAGTCGACAGGACCCTAACCCTGGTCGCTAAGCCACCTTTGTTCGACGTCGACAGAGGCAAATAATGATCCGCTCCTGGCTATATCCCAGTTGTAGCGGCGCTGATGCCGAAATCGGTGTCTAATTTCAGGTTTACGGTGAAAAGCCAGTTGGCCGCACATGCATATGAAATAGCCGAAATGATTGGGCACTGCGAAAAATAGCCGAAATGATGGGGCAACTCGCAATAAAAAGCAGCGATTAAAAACAAAATAAGCAGCCGAAATGATTGGGCACCGCGAAAAATAGCCAAAATGATGGGGCAACTCGCAATAAAAAGCAGCGAGTAAAAACAAAATAAGCAGCCGAAATGATTGGGCACCGCGAAAAATAGCCGAAATGATGGGGCAACTCGCAATAAAATGAAGCGAGTAAAAACAAAATAAACAGCCGAAATGATTGGGCACCGCGAAAAATAGCCGAAATGATTGGGCAATCGCGACCTTCGCGATATAAAAGCTGAAATGATAGAGCATCGCGGAAATAAAACAATAATAAAAAAATATAATACTAAAAAGAAAAATATGATGAAATTTCTGCCCTACAGGTAAGATCACATCCATCCCTGTATACGATCCAGGGGCACAAACAGAGGAAAAAAAACATGTATTCCCTCCCCATGCTCCATCAGAAAACGGAGCCAAGTCTTGACGGTAACTCATATAAAACTGGAAAGACGATCGAAGATCATCTCGCACCAAGCGGAATGGTCACCACCTTAACGTCCGTCTCAATACAACAGATACTTGACGTCAACCCATATAAAGCCAGAAAGACAACTGGAGATCATCTCACACCAGTGTGGAATGGTCACCACCTCGACGTTCGTTTCGATACAGCAGACGAGTTGTCACCCCAGCTTTCTTCCTCCAGCGGGATTCGGACGCGACAATCAAATAAACGGAGCCACGGCAAAATTCCAGCTCCACCTCGACGTTCGTTTCGATACAGCAGACGAGTTGTCACCCCAGCGTTCTTCCTCCAGTGGGATTCGGACGCGACAATCAAACAAACGGAGCCACGGCAAAATTCCAGCTCCACCTCGACGTCCGTCTCGATATAGTAGACGAGTTGTCACCCCAGCGTTCTTCCTCCAGCAAGGATCAGACGCGACAATCAAACAAACGGAGCCACGGCAAAATTCCAGCTCCACCTCGACGTTCGTTTCGATACAACAGACGAGTTGTCACCCCAGCGTTCTTCCTCCAGCGGGATTCGGACGCGACAATCAAACAAACAGAGCCACGGCAAAATTCCAGCTCCACCTCGACGTTCGTTTCGATACAGCAGATGAGTTGTCACCCCAGCGTTCTTCCTCCAGCGGGATTCGGACGCGACAATCAAACAAACGGAGCCACGGCAAAATCCCTAGTTCCAAACCTCGACGGTTCACCAGCAACCCAAAGATAACCGCGGCATTCGTCTCAATACAGCAGACACGATGCCAGCAAAACGAAGCAAAGGTCAAATTCCTAGCTTCAGGGTCTTGACGGCAACTCACATAAAACCTGAAAGACTATCGGAGATCATCCCACACCAGCGCGGAGTGGTTATGACTCATCGGGGCTCGCTAAAATGAGCCTAACCTCAAGTAAAAAGCGGCATGGCAAATTCCTAACGCTTGCTCTTCCGATGGTCAAACTGCCTAGGAAGATTGCTTGAAGACGTCTTGTCCAGCCCCCGAAGGGATCAGAGACACGGCAGTCGCAGGGCTACTCAAACAACACGATTGCCTATCGAGGACTATATCAGCTTATGCGACGGTACGATGGCCAAAACCCTAAGTACCACCGACCTTAACGGGCTTCTGTCGTAAAGAGCAGAGGTTAAATGCGACGTTAGGATGTTCTTGCGAGAAACGCTCGATTCGTCTTGGCTTGTGAAGAAATTGATGTCTTTGCGAGAAATTCATGAGGTGGCTCGACTCGTGAGATAAAGCCTTAGGCAGTGGGCATAAAAGAAGCATGTTTCCTAAGCACTTGGACCCCGCAAGTTGGCCCAAAACGGTCTCTTGCATACCATCCACGGGTCTCACTCTCCAACGTTGAACTTCGACAAGGAGGGGAACAACCGCTTACGGGTCCTCTCGACTCGCAAGAGGGAAAAATTCTCTTATAGGATCCTTAAGACTTATAAGAGAAAACCACACTTAGGAATCCTTACGATTCCTAAGGAGAAAACCCACCTATGAGATCCTCTCGATCCGTAGGGAGAAAAGTCTCTATGAGACCCTCACGACTCATAGAGTTGAAAAGTCTTAGGCGGCAGATCTGAACCTGCGGCCTAAGCCCTCGCTATCTTACTCTATTACCTGCTAATTGTGACGACATGCTGAGAAAGAAAAAAAGCAACAGAAAGAGCATCCGATTTACATTTGATCAAGCGTTCAAGACACATTCACTCATGCATGGGCAAAAAGACTCAGGACAAAAGATATATAATAAAGACAGGCTGGGATAAAATTTTTTTCCATCAATATTGCCCGAAGTTCTTACAGTCATAAAAACAATAAACGAAAGTTATAATGGAATAACCTCAGATCCAGGGCATGGATTGAGGAATTCAAAAGCGACCATATCTATGACTTTCCAAGCCTCACGGACCATCCTAGTGTGCCTTCTTTCGCGAGCACAAGCGACAGGGTCCCCCCTGATGTCTTCCACCCTCCGATAAGCAGCAAGTATGGCAGACTGTTGAAAGACCTCATGCAAAAGATCGATAAGACTGTCTCGCCGTCTCTTTGAGATAAAGTTCAACAGGTACACCGAGTGCACCTTATCCTCAGCGGCATCCAGCGCCCTAAGCGGCACACCGGACCAGAACAGGGGAAGCGCTTCCCAGATGGCTCCCATGATAAGCTTAAGAAGGGAGGAACGCCGGGGAAGTAGAGGACCGTTGTACGCGTCGAAGCGGCTTATGATTTCAGCACACTTCGTGTTTGTGAACTCTCGATTTTGAGAGCGGCCAAGTCGGCGTATGTCCCCGTAAGAGATGATCTCGTTAAGAGCATACATATGGGCGTCCATTGTTCCTGTGGAAGAAGATCAGTAAAATTAGCAGACCAACTGATTAGGCGAATTCTTGTTAAAAAATGAGCACAAAGAGTTAAACTCCTCGAGAGCAATGCTCTACGAATAGGGGCGACGCCTATCAGATGCCATAATAATGGAAATTTGAAGAAGTCCCCCAAGAACTCTGAGATCATTATTACTAAAAGATGATACAATACTTTAAATACAAAACTCCATTTTTAATTTTCATTAGCTATACTCAAACTCTTAAGAGTTCATCTCATTTTTAGATCAAAGAGATCTATGTCTTGACAAAGATGCAAGGTTCTGTTCATGGGTCAAGAAACCCTGAAACAGATTCTAGAGAGCAAGGCTCTATTGGTGAAGCCCCAGAAGGGTTTTCTTTAGATCAAAGATCTATGAGAGCAAAGCTCTATTAATTGAAATTAATTTAATTCAAGGTTAATTCTTACCTATAAAGTTTCTTTTGAGGAAAATTTAACTCTGAGAGTTCCTAAAGGCAAGAGCAAAGCTCTGGACTTTTGAAAGTAAAAGTTTTAAGAATGATAATCATCTGCTGAGGACCAAAGGTCCTATTTATAGGCATCAAGTGCCCTTTCAGCTTCCAAAGTTGCCGCAATGGTTGGAATTCCGCCACCGTTGCGCTCACGTTTGGCGCCACGTAAGCGCAACGGTGGGGGGCATTTGTTTACCCCCAATCAGAGCAAAGCTCTGTTCAAATTCCAAGGTGGGAAAAGAAGCAATGCTTCTGTTCAGAGCAAAGCTCTGTCTTGAAAATTAAAGTGAAAATTAAAGTTAAAATAAATGAAGCAACGCTTCAGATCTCCTGCACTGCGCGCAGAGCGCCACGTGTTAAAATTAGACACGTTAGCGCAGGGAGCGCAGCGCCCAAGGCAGCGCACCCAATCAGAGCAAGGCTCTGTTTAAAATTCAAACTTAAATTAAAGAAGCAATGCTTCAGCTGACTTGCGCTCTGCGCCACGTGGCAGCGCAGTCGCTGCGCTCTACGCTGCGCGACACGTGGCAGCGCAGTCGCGCTAGCGCAGTCACGCTGCGCTCTGCGCTGTGCGCCACGTAGCAGCGCAGTCGCGCTGCGCTCTGTGCTGCGCGACACGTATCAGCGCAGTGCGCTGCGCGACACGTGTCAAGCACAGGTGCACTTGCGCCAAACAGAAAAAATTCTAAAAGATTTCTCTGATCTTATTAAAACAATAAGATCCTCTCCTGTAAAACAGGAGCCCTTGGATCTGTAAGTCCATGCTACCTCTCCCGGTACTTTCGGGCATGCGGAATTTGATGAAAAACAATTTTCTAGAGGCGGTAACATGGACTCAAAACCGGATCTTTGTTAAACATCTAACTAAAAACCTAACTAGGAGTTGTTAACTACTCGGTTAGTGGGTTATACCTTTCTTTCCTGAACTCCTTCGTCTTCAAACCTCGATGGTGTACAGATCGGCTTCACCCCGTCGTCTCCTTGCGCCGAAGATCGATCCACCCGAAAGCTTCTACCTTTGGCTTCTTCTTCGAACTTTGAAGAAACTAGTTCACTTGGTTTGCTAAACCTTATGAACTAGAGTGAGTAGAGGAGAGTGTGTTGGGATTTTTCTCTATGGTTCTTGCTTCTCAATACATGAGACAAGTGAACCATAGACTAGAGAGAGGGAGAGCAAGAGGAAGAAGATGAGAGCTCAAAACACAAGAGAGAGAAAAGAAATGAATGAATGAGCAAGACTTTTTCTCTCTTGGCTCTCATAATCCAAAGCCATCATAACCAATAATAGTAATCAAGTATTAGTGATGGTTTAAGCTACAATAGCCATATCATCTCATGCACTCATTTTGCATAGGAGAAACAAGCAAGCAAAAGTCTTTGCCATGAAATGATAGCCATTGTCATCATGATGGTCAACTAGTCCAACCTAATCAACCGGTCAACAAAGTCAACAAGTCAACAAAGTCAACCCCTCAACAACCATGTCACCATAATGCTTAATTAATATTATTGTTAATCATATATCATATTCTCATTAGGGTTTAGCAAAAAGTCAATGGTCAACAGTCAACAGTCAACAACCCTAATGAGAATTCTCTGCCTCTGTCTCTCTGTCAACTGTGCATACACACCCGCATCCGCGTTCCGAGGAACACGAATACATACCAGATAAAATCAATCCCAAAACGTACACTAGGATCTGGATTAAACCAAAGCACGCTAGTGTTAACTGTCCGGACACTGTACGTGCACAAGTGCACGGATGTGACCGAACCCTGTCGCAAAACCATGCGACCTGTAGCAAAACCATGCGACCCCTACTCTTTTGCCTAAAGGCGAATAGCTTTCTGTGTGGGACTCTAAAGACTCGACACTACGCTGGCAGTGGGTTTAACCACAGACCGCAAGCGGCACTAGCTGTGCGTAACGGTCCCCAGGTAGATGCCGATAAGAAGACTGACGAGGTGAAACCCATCCGAACTCCTACTGAGCCTGAATGTGACAATCTCCATACAGTCCGGTCTGTTCGTCTGATACATCGCATGGCGGGCCTAGGGGGCGGCAAACGTCAGTCCCCTAATAGCGGTACAAGTCGTGTCGGAGTGAAGCCCAGAACACCCTGAGATAACACTAGAAACCTACCAGTATATCTCGCTTGCCCTGGCCAGGGACTACTCGTGTAATGGCTCTCCTAGACACAGCGCGATGTCAACCCCCAATACCGGGAGAGACGAATCCTGTCTAACCGTCACTGCCTCCAAGTGCTTCGGGACTGCACCCAAAAACTACCTGTTTGCACGACTCCTTTGAGCCGTGGTAGGGTAGTAATCAAAGTACAGTGGGAACACACTCGAGGAGAAGTGACAGTGTCAAGTCAGTGGACTAAGCTGTACTAATGTCACCTGGGAACTGATAACCGACGATAGGTATAGTACCAACCAACAGTTCCCGACGAGTCCTGTCTAGTGTACTCGTAACCTAACGAGCACCCGCATATTATCTCCAGTACGACGTACTGATGGCTGTGGGACAGACCATCTCCCACACTGGGATGAGAAGCGCATACGCGAGTCTACTCCGGAGAATCGATTCCCTGTCTCGATAGTCCTGCGACTAGGGACCTGCATAAGGATGTGCTTATAGATTACCCAGCCCCCACTAGTGTGACTGCCATCACAACGCTGGTAATCAAGCAAAGATCCTAAGGGCTCCACTAATGTGTATAGGTGATTTAATAAAATAAACATATGTACACATTGAAGTAGAAACAAACCAAGTAGCATACTACTATATTGAGCAAGATTGTTTATACAAGGTGAATATCCCAAGCTTCCATTAAGTAATATACAAACTAGTATGATACAGTAATGGCCTCTAGGGCATATACACTAACAATCTATAGATGCAGTTATATACATTTTAAATGATATGGATGCAAACGGGTATCCGAAAACAGTAAAATGATAACAGGGGATATACAATACTGTCACGACCTGAAATTGGCACGTGACGGCCCTAATACCACGCAACGTCTACAGGCGTAACGCTGTAAAAGAAAGCCAAAACCAAGAAATCTAAACCATTAAAAGAAAAGAAAAGATATGAAACATTGTTTAAAAGTCTTTGAAATCACAACCCAAATTCTTTAAAAGTCCCACTTTATTTCCTTTAAAATTTTGGCAGCACCCCCTTTGTAAAAGCTAGCCCCAAAAAAGGGTACAACATAAATATAAAGTAAAGCATCCCTAAACGGGAGCAAATACACGCCCAAAGGCGGAAAACAACCACCACAATAAATATACGACACCGTAGCGAAGAAATAAAAGACGATAGAAAGGAAACTGTATAAAAGACAACAAGTCACAAATAATATACAATATCGTCCTCGCCAAGTCTCTTAGTCAACAAGAAAATATAGTAGATGGAAAGTACAAGGATACAACGAATATACAATACAACAAACGAATAACCACAAAACCCACCTAAGCAAACTGCACACTGTGAGATGATGCGGTATCCGTAGCAAAAGAAGATAGAAGAATAGCCTGCCTCGACTACTCCGGGGAACACCCTGCAAAACAAACTGTGGCACAACGGGGCTGAGTTGCCAACTCGTGAATAGTAAATAACATATGCAGGTAATTGCAAGTATGCACGTACATCGTGAATCTAACATGTGCAATTAATAGCAATAAAAAGTCATATGAATGCAATAATCATGAAAGGTACACTAGCAGGTACAACTAATACATGAAGCAATGCATATAAATAAAGGTATGTAAATGCAACAGTCATGAAAGGTACTCTAACAGGTACAACTAATACATGAAGCAATGCATAAACAATAAATGTGGAGTATGGAATGAAATATGTCATTTCCACGGAATCCTGATATCGTAGTAAGATCAAAATCCATCAAGACAAATCCAAATCCCAATTCCTCAAATCAGCCCCCAAATTGGCACTCATATCATATAAGTCTCACAAATCCTGAATGTACAATATCGAATAAATCTCATATATCCTGAATGTACAAATCAGCAATCTCATAAATATCCTGTATCCAATATCAAATGAATCACCTATATCCCAAATCAAATTATCAAGTAAAAATCTAACATCCTAAATATATTTTCATGAATAAATATGATGATGTATATAATTTAATGTCAATATACATATATTAGCATCCTATTCCACTAATATTGGTGTAAAGGCATATATAACAGCGGCCTAAACCCCTGTTATATATACAAAAGAGTAAAAAGAAATATCATGAAACCAATGTGTCAAGCATCGACACAGAAATGCAGGTCTATCAGGTGCTGTCACCACGACTGGCACCCTGATAGGTACGTATCATACGCTATCCCGAAAGCTCGAGTGTCTAGTGTTTCCCCCAATCAGAGCAAAGCTCTGTTTGAATTTCAAAAATTCAAAATTTGAAGCAACGCTTCAAATTCCTTGCGCTGCGCGCAACGCGCCACGTGTCAAAAGTTGATACGTCAGCACAACGCCCAAGGCTGTAAGTCCACGTTGCCAACCCCGGTTTTTGCGGGGAGGCGGAAACGGTATAAAAAACAAATTTTTAGCGCATTAGGCAACATGGACTAACAAAAGTCGGGATCTTTTCTAAACTAAACTAGCTACCAAGCTAAAGAGAGTTAGCTACTCGAAAAGATGTTATACCTAACTTGAACTCCTTCTTCTTGAAACCTTTGTAGAGCTTGGATGGTGCTTTCCTCGTCGCCTTCTTCCGTCAAAGATGGATCCACCTGAGAGTTCTACCTTCGGGCTCCTTTCTCGAACTTTGAGAGAACTAGGGTTTTTGGCTTGCTAGACCTCTAACCCTAGAGTGAGTAGAGAGTGGTTTTGGGGTGTTTCTATCTCAAGGAGGGGGTTTCTCAACACATGAGAGTGAGTCTCCTTGTACTAGAGGAGGAGGAAGAAGAAGAGAGGAGAGAGAAGTGTTATGATAGAATGAAACTCTTTTTTTACAACCATGACAAAATATGAAATGAATTATCAAATTAATAATAATAATCTAAATGAAATAGTTGATGGATGGTTTAGAATGACAATTATCATTACACACATTAAATGGTTTTGCTAGAATCAAAGAGCATCTTTGATATGTAATGATGATAGTCAAAATTTCAACCATGGTCAACAAGTCAACCTTGGTCAACAAGTCAACAAACCCAACCATGACACAATTTCATTTAATTAATATTATTAATTGATATATCATAAATTCATTAGGGTTTGGAAAAAGACGACTGTCAACTGTGCATACACACCCGTTCCGAAACCCTAATGAAAATCCTCTTCCCCCGCCTCAATCAACTGTGCATACACAACCGCATTCTTGTTCCGAGGAACATGAACACAATGAGATAAAACTAACCCCAAAACATATACTAGTATCTGGCTCAAACCAGAGCCTGCTAGTAATATCCGTCCGGACTCCAAACGTACACAAGTGCGCGGATGAGAACGAACCCTGTCGCAAAACCATGCGACCTCTACTCTGTTTTGCCCAAAGGCGAATAGCCCTCTATGTGGGACTCTAAAGACTCGACACTACGCTGGCAGTGGGTTTAACCACAGACCGCAAGCGGCACTAGCTGTGCGTAACGATCCCCAGGTAGATGCCGATAAGAAGACTGACGAGGTGAACCCCATCTGAACTTCTACTGAGTCTGAATGTGACAGTCTGCGTACAGTCCGGTCTGTTCGTCTGATACATCGCATGGCGGGCCTAGGGGGCGGTAAACGTCAGTCCTCTAATAGCGGTACAAGTCGTGTCGGAGTGAAGCCCAAAACACCCTGAGATAACACTGGAAGCCTACCAGTATATCTCGCTTGCCCTGGCCAGGGACTACTCGTGTAATGGCTCTCCTAGACACAGCGCGATGTTAACCTCCAATACTGGGAGAGACGAATCCAGTCTAACCGTCACTGCCTCCAAGTGCTTCGGGACTGCACCCAACCACTACCTGTTTGCAAGACTCCTTTGAGCCGTGGTAGGGTAGTAATCAAAGTGCAATGGGAACACACTCGAGGCGAAGTGCCAGTGTCAAGTCAGCGGACTAAGCTGTACTCATGTCACCTGGGAACTGATAACTGACGATAGGTATAATACCAACTAGTCAGTTCCCGACGAGTCCTGTCCAGTGTACTCGTAACCTAACGAGCACCCGCATACTATCTCAAGTACGACGTACTGACGGGACAGACCGTCTCCTACACTGGGATGAGAAGCGCATGCACTAGTCTACTCCGGAGTATCGATGCCCTGTCTCGATAGTCCTGCGACTAGGGACCTACGTAAGGATGTGCTTATAGATTACCCAGCCCCCGCTAGTGTGACTGCTATCACAACGCTTATAATCAAGCAAAGATCCTAAGGGCTCCACTAATGTGTATAGGTGATATACTAAAATAAACACATGTACACATTGAAGTAGAAACAAACCAAGTAGCATACTACTATTTTGAGCAAGATTGTATATACAAGGTGAATATCCCAAGCTTACATTAAGTAATATACAAACCAGTATGATACAGTAATGGCCTCTAGGGCATATACGCTAACAATCTCCCACTTGCACTAAGGCCATGTACTGGCGTATCGAAGACCTATCATTTCGATCAGCCGCTCGAACTGAGTCTGGGGCAAGGCCTTGGTGAATGGATCTGCAGTGTTTTCTTCTGAAGCAACCTTCCAAACCTCGATCTCCTGGCGATCCACAATCTCCCTGATCAGGTGATACCGCCTCAAGATGTGTCTGGATTTCTGATGGGACCTTGGTTCCTTCGCTAAAGCTATAGCCCCGTTGTTGTCGCAATACAGAGGTATTGGATCAACAATGGACGGAACCACCTGAAGTTCTTTCAAGAACTTCCTCATCCAGACGGCTTCTTTTGCGGCATCAGATGCATCGATGTATTCCGCTTCCATAGTCGAGTCTGCAACGGTTTTCTGTTTGGAACTCTTCCAACACACCGCCCCTCCATTGAGGGTAAAGACAAAACCCGACATGGACTTGGAATCATCCTTGTCACTCTGGAAGCTGGAGTCAGCAAAGGCCTCGATCTGGAGGTCTTTTCCGCTATACACCAAGAACATCTCCTTAGTCCTTCTCAGGTACTTGAGAATGTTCTTTACCGCTATCCAGTGTTTCTTCCCAGGGTTTGACTGATACCGGCTTACTACACTCAGTGCATAAGCTACATCCGGTATGGTACACAACATCGCATACATTATAGAGCCTACCGCAGAAGCGTAGGGTATGATAGACATGCGATCCCTCTCCAAATCAGTCTTGGGAGACATCTCTTTAGAGAGGGTGATCCCGTGACAAGACGGTAGGTTACTGCGCTTGGAATCTTCCATACTGAATCTCTTCAGTATGGTGTCGATGTACCTGGACTGTGAAAGTCCTAATATCCTCTTAGATCTATCACGATGGATCCGGATCCCCAGGATGTATGAGGCATCACCCAGGTCTTTCATGGAGAACCTGTGCGACAAGAACCCCTTGACAGATTGTAGCATAGGAATGTCATTTCCTATTAAGAGAATATCATCCACGTATAAAATGAGGAATACTACAGTTCTCGATACAAATCTACTATAGATGCATGGTTCATCTGGATTTTTGATAATACCAAATTCTTTGACCGTCTCATCAAAGCAGATGTTCTAACTCCGCGATGCCTGCTTTAGTCCATAGATGGACTTAAGCAACTTGCACACCTTTCCGCTGCTCCCACTCTGAATGAAACCCTCTGGCTGGTCCATATAGACACACTCCTCTAAACTTCCATTTAGAAAAGCGGTTTTTACGTCCATCTGCCAAATCTCATAATCGTGGAAGGCAGCAATGGCAAGAAGGATCCGAATGGATTTCAACATAGCCACTGGAGAAAAGGTTTCGTCATAGTCCAAACCAGGTCTTTGACGAAAACCCTTTGCAACAAGTCTAGCTTTATAGGTCTCAACCTGTCCATCTACACCAATCTTCCTTTTGAAGATCCACTTGCATCCTACGGGTTTTACCCCGTCTGGAGCAATGTCCAACGTCCATACTTTGTTGGTGTACATGGACCCCATTTCGGTCCGCATTGCATCCAGCCATTTTACCGAGTCAACGCTCTGAACGGCCTGCTGGAAGCTAGTAGGCTCATCATAATCTATGATGCAATCCTTTCTATCCCCGTCTATGAGAAAACCGTAGTATCTCTCGGGCGGATGAGACTGCCTACTACTCCTGCGGAGCGGCGTAGGAATGTCCTGTTCTTTTGAACCCTCTGGTTCCACTAAGCTTTCAGTAATAGTCTGTGGTTCTGGAATTTCTTCCAGTTCTACTGCGCTCCCACTAATTCCTTTTTCTAAGAACTGGTGTTCTAGAAAATGGGCATGACGCGAAACAAAAACCTTTTGTTCCTCTTCGCAGTAGAAGAAATATCCCTTGGAGTTCTTTGGATATCCCACAAACTTGCACTGTACTGAGCGTGCCTCGAGTTTGTCCGCATGCTGCTTTTTGAAAAAAGCTGGACTTCCCCAAGTCTTAATGTGACTGAGATGGGGCCTCTTCCCACACCACATTTCATATGGTGTGGTAGGCACAGTCTTAGTGGAAACTCGGTTCAAAAGGTATGCAGCTGATTCTAGTGCATACCCCCAGAATGATCGCGGTAACTCAGCGTTACTCATCATGGACCGTACCATATCCAATAGGGTCCGGTTCCGTCTCTCCGATACACCGTTTTGTTGCGGAGTGTATGGAGGAGTAAGCTGAGAGAGAATTCCATTCTCTTTTAAGTAATTCAGGAACTCGGCACTTAAGTATTCTCCACCTCGATCCGATCTTAGAATCTTGATACTTTTGCCGGTTTGTTTTTCTACTTCATTCTTATATTCCTGGAACTTTTCAAAGGCTTCGGACTTATGTTTCATTAAGAAGACATAACCGTACCTTGAAAAATCATCCGTAAAAGTAATGAAGTAAGAATAACCGCTTCGCGCATGTATAGACAATGGACCGCACACGTCGCTGTGTACGAGTCCCAAGAGCTCGCTCGCTCTTACTCCGTGTCCAGTGAACGGAGTCTTTGTCATCTTTCCTTTGAGACAGGTTGACAAGTGGCATACGATTGATATTCGAACGGATCCAAATATCCTTCTGTATGTAACTTAGTCAACCTTCTCTCATTGATGTGACCCAGTCTACAATGCCATAAGAAAGTCCGATTGATATCTGGAGACTTTCTTTTGTGTGTATTCTGGATATTGAAAATCTGTGGTTGGTTTAATACGTATATACCATTGCTCAATGTACCTGACCCAATCAGAACTTGATTAAGATGAATGTTTACAACATTGCTTACAAACGCAAATTCATAACCTTCTTTAGAAACCAAAGATATAGAAATGATATTACAAGTTGCGTTGGGTACAAAAAAAAACAATTACGCAAAACCAAAACATGCCCATCTGACATTCCCAGGTGATAGTTCCCCACGGCTTTAGCATCCATGATAGCTCCGTTTGCAATTCTGAGGGTCATGTCACCTGCCTTCAAAACCCTACGGTTTCTCAACGCCTGCAAAGAATTACAGATATGGGATCCTGATCCGGTATCCAATACCCAGGAAGTAGAGTTTATTGAAAGACAGTTTTCAATAACATACACACCTGAAGCTGAAGCCGCAACCTGCTTCAGTTCCTGTGTCCTGGCCTTCCAAGCCCTGCAATATTTCTTCTAGTGTCCACTCTTACGACAATAGAAGCATTCTTCTTTACCCACAAGCTTCCCCGCTATCTTTGTTGTCTTTGCCTTTCCCTTCGTATCCACTTTACTAACACCGCCCCTTGGTTTGGCGGGGGCTTTCCTCTTCTTTCCCTTGGCTTTCGCCTTGGACCTAGAAGAAGAAGATCCTCCTACAAACAAAGTGGATGTTTCCCTACTTTTCTGTAGGGTGCCCTCTGCGCTCCTCAGCATGTTGAGAAGTTCTGAAAGTTCAACCTCTTTTTCTTGTAAGTTGAAGTTCAGTATAAACTGGGCGTAAGTGGAAGGAAGGGACTGGAGAATCAAGTCCGTATAGAGCTCACTCTCCAACGTGGTCCCAAGTTCCGCGAGCTCCTCAATGTAGCCAATCATCTTAAGCACGTGTTCCGCTACCGATGATCCGACGGCCAATTTTGCCGAAAATAACTTCTTCGACACTTCGTATCTTGCGATACGAGACTGCTCTCCGTACAGTTCTTTTGTATGAAGAAATATGGATTCCAGGTCCATATTCTCGTGCCTCCTCTGATGTTCGTTGTCCATAGAGGCAAGCACGAGGCACTTGGCCTTCGCGCAATCAATCTCCCAAGTCTTACGGATTTCCTTATCCGCGACGCTGGAGGTGGGACCTGGGATGGGAGGAGCTTTGGTGGTAAGAAGATACCCCAGCTTGTCGTAAGTGATTGCCATTTTGACATTCCTGAGCCAATCTTTGTAGTTTGTCCCTGTCAGTATGTTTTTATCTAGAAGTAACTTAAGTCTAGTCATGTCGATTGGTCGCTGCAATTAGGAGAGAGAGAGAAGAAACACTCAGCACGATGCTCTTGCAAGGTTAGAATGGTTTTTAGTTTGTCTAAACAGGATGGCTCCCACTGTCTCTCGAATCCCTCCTCAAACCATAAAGGAAGAATTAGTCGGGATCAATCCCACCGCACAATACTTGCTTAACCATTCAGCCAGGCCAGTGTCGGTACTTCGAGTGAGGTTTTCCAACGCTTTCGCGAAGTTCCTTAATTAAATAACCTCTTTTCCCTGGGGGCGTAGCCCCGCTAACACCTTTCTAGACACCTACTTGGTTTATAGCATTGATCGTTTAGTGAGAAATTTCCCGAGGAGTAGCATATACTCACAGTAGGATCGGGATCCAAATATCACCGCGTGACGAAACTGAAGGAATCCTACCAGAATCTTCACACTCCAAATGGTATGCAAATCTAGAAAGTTTCAGTACTTATGAAACTCCCGATGTGGATTTTTGCCACATGCTCTTATGACCTTGACTTTGGTCAAAATATCATAAGTCACATGTCAAGTTCTACCCGTCACTATCCAGGTTAATTTGGACCCACCCGTACCTACTCTTGACTTTGGCCAAAATGGCAGTACGACTGTCCCAAACCAACGCATCTATCTATGCTACACATGAATACCCAATAGCTACCAATCACAATGCCTTGACTTTGGCCAACATACATAGCTTGAATACTATTGCCTATTCATGCGAAACGACGGAGGGCTACGAATGGTTTTGGCGAAACCGTGAACGTAGTGAACTTGATATAATCGATGGAACGAGATAGCTTTTAAAAGGAGTGGCTCAAGCTCCGCATTTAAAAGTTAGTTTTGAAAAGAACCGAGTGGTTTTTCGAAAGTGTTCCAACGACTTTTGCTTGGTTTATTATCTTGCATTAGTTCTTTTAATGAGTGATATTCTTGCATTAGTTCTTTTAATGCGTCCCATCTTTTAATCCTACCATTGCAAAAAACAACCAAAATATGACGTACGCTTATGCCATTCGCATTCGCCACGGGGCCCCGTCATCACCCGTTAGGTTACTTAACTAACGACAGAGCGGGGGCTGGGCTAGCGCGGCTGTAAAACATAAGCAACGCCTAAATAGTAATTATATATAAGCAATGATAGACATTACAGATCACAGATGAATACATTGGATATACTAGGAATCCGCAATCCGTTCGAGCCTGCAACGAAAAGCGGATTACACGGTCGCGGTGAATAGCCAAAACCCCATCCAAGACCCCTACGGGTGCGGCAAACTACCCGCCAAGTACCCGAAGTGGAGCAACCTCCCTCAACGCCGTGAGTAGGCCACTCGGCACTTCGAGATACCCGGTAGTTTGTGCACCCCCTCCATGGGTCTATCCTACGAGCAAAAACAGTAAAAAGAATTATACAATGACGGCTACAACCCCGACCCGGTTGTGCTGCCATACAAATAATATTACATCAATTTACATATTACATGAATGAAAGAAAAAGAAACACTTATCTCACATCCACCCCGGCTATTCACCCGTGACAGTCCAACACATTCATATACACATACCATCATCAAACACAGATCACAGATATGTATAACCCCGACTAATCGACATATAGCGATTAGCCGACGTTCAATACATATAAACATCACAGATATAACAGATTAGTCAAAGTATAGTGAAGTTCGATCCAAAAAATACGGATTTATAGGCCCCCAAAAACAAATTTCTTTTCTGGAAAACCTGGGCACAAATAAACCATTTAAAAAATCCCAAAACCCTACCAGAAGAACACTGCACCAAACCCGGTCACGAGACAAGCCAAAACGGCGGAGGTTCCGCGGCAAATGTATACCCATTGCCGCGGAACCGCGGCGGTTTGAAGGGTTCAGGCGACCATTTTTGGTGGGTGTCTTCACAAAACCCTGAGCCGATTTTTGGAATAAAACTTTTTATCTTTAGAGCACAAAAAATTTCAACAGAAAGTTAGGGTTTTGATGTTTAGGTTTTTGTGATTTTTCCGATCGAACTTCCATACACTTTACTACTAGGCTAGTTTAAGTTTAGTTAGGCTCTGATACCACTGTAAGTCCACGTTGCCAACCCCGGTTCTTGTGGGGAGGTGGAAACGGTATAAAAAACAAATTTTTAGCGCATTAGGCAATATGGACTAACAAAAGTCGGGATCTTTTCTAAACTAAACTAGCTACCAAGCTAAAGAGAGTTAGCTACTCGAAAAGATGTTATACCTAACTTGAACTCCTTCTTCTTGAAACCTTTGTAGAGCTTGGATGGTGCTTTCCTCGTCGCCTTCTTCCGTCAAAGATGGATCCACCTGAGGGTTCAACCTTCGGGCTCCTTTCTCGAACTTTGAGAGAACTAGGGTCTTTGGCTTGCCAGACCTCTAACCCTAGAGTGAGTAGAGAGTGGTTTTGGGGTGTTTCTATCTCAAGGAGGGGGTTTCTCAACACATGAGAGTGAGTCTCCTTGAACTAGAGGAGGAGGAAGAAGAAGAGAGGAGAGAGAAGTGTTATGATAGAATAAAACTCTTTTTTTACAACCATGACAAAATATGAAATGAATTATCAAATTAATAATAATAATCTAAATGAAATAGTTGATGGATGGTTTGGAATGACAATTATCATTACACACATTAAATGGTTTTACTAGAATCAAAGAGCATCTTTGATATGTAATGATGATAGTCAAAGTTTCAACCATGGTCAACAAGTCAACCTTGATCAACAAGTCAACAAACCCAACCATAAAACAATTTCATTTAATTAATATTATTAATTGATATATCATAAATTCATTAGGGTTTGGAAAAAGACGACTGTCAACTGTGCATACACACCCGTTTCGAAACCCTAATGAAAATCCTCTTCCTCCGCCTCAATCAACTGTGCATACACAACCGCATTCTTGTTCCGAGGAACATGAACACAATGAGATAAAACTAACCCCAAAACATATACTAGTATCTGTCTCAAACCAGAGCCCGCTAGTAATATCCGTCTGGACTCCAAACGTACACAAGTGCGCGGATGAGAACGAACCCTGTCGCAAAACCATGCGACCTCTACTCTGTTTTGCCCAAAGGCGAATAGCACTCTGTGTGGGACTCTAAAGACTCGACACTACGCTGGCAGTGGGTTTAACCACAGACCGCAAGCGGCACTAGTTGTGCGTAACGATCCCCAGGTAGATGCCGATAAGAAGACTGATGAGGTGAACCCCATCTGAACTCCTACTGAGTCTGAATGTGACAGTCTCCGTACAGTCCGTTCTGTTCGTCTGATACATCGCATGGCGGGCCTAGGGGGAGGTAAACGTCAGTCCCCTAATAGCGGTACAAGTCGTGTCGGAGTGAAGCCAAAAACACCCTGAGATAACACTGGAAGCCTACCAGTATTTCTCGCTTGCCCTGGCCAGGGACTACTCGTGTAATGGCTCTCCTAGACACAGCGCGATGTCAACCCCCAATACCGGGAGAGACGAATCCTGTCTAACCGTTACTGCCTCCAAGTGCTTCGGGACTGCACCCAACCACTACCTGTTTGCTCGACTCCTTTGAGCCGTGGTAGGGTAGTAATCAAAGTGCAGTGGGAACACACTCGAGGCGAAGTGCCAGTGTCAAGTCAGCGGACTAAGCTGTACTCATGTCACCTGGGAACTGATAACCGACGATAGGTATAATACCAACTAGTCAGTTCCCGACGAGTCCTGTCCAGTGTACTCGTAACCTAACGAGCACCCGCATACTATCTCAAGTACGACGTACTGATGGCTGTGGGACAGACCGTCTCCCACACTGGGATGAGAAGCGCATGCACTAGTCTACTCCGGATTATCGATGCCCTGTCTCGATAGTCCTGCGACTAGGGACCTGCGTAAGGATGTGCTTATAGATTACCCAGCCCCCACTAGTGTAATTGCCATCACAATGCTCGTAATCAAGCAAAGATCCTAAGGGCTCCACTAATGTGTATAGGTGATATACTAAAATAAACACATGTACATATTGAAGTAGAAACAAACCAAGTAGCATACTACTATTTTGAGCAAGATTGTATATACAAGGTGAATATCCCAAGCTTCCATTAAGTAATATACAAACCAGTATGATACAGTAATGACCTCTAGGGCATATACACTAACAAAGGCAGCGCGCCCAATCAGAGAATTGCTCTATTTAAAACAAAAATGAAAGGAAGCAACGCTTCAGTTGCGCAAGCGCTGCACTGCGCGATACGTGTCAGCGCAGTTGCGCAAGCGCAGGTGCGCAAGCGCTGCGATGCGTGACACGTGTCAGCGCAGTTGCGCAAGCGCTGCGCTGCGTGACACGTGTCAGCGCAAACGCAGTTGCGCTGGGCTGTGCGACACGTGTCAGCGCAGTTGCGCAAGCGCAGTTGCGCAAGCGCAGTTGCGCTGTGCGACACGTGTCACGCGCTGGGGCGTTTGCGCCAAACAGAATTAAAATTCTAGTAAGATCTTTCTGTTCTTGTTAAAACAAGAAGATTGTCTTCTGTAAAACAGAAGCCCTTGGATCAAAGATCCAACGGTGGGGAAAATTCCCCAAATCACTCAGAGAATGATCTCTTTAACAAACTTAACAAATCTATGCGCACTATATAAAGACCCCTAGACCCCAACTTAAAAGATCATCAACATTGTGAGAGATCAAGAACTTCAAAACAGAGAGAACTCTGAAGAAAATTCAAGAAAAAGGTAAAAACCTTTATAAAAGAGAAGAATTTCTTCTAATAGATCATTGATCTAAGAACAAGATCAATGATCTTCAATAAAAAACAAATAATAATAGTGCCTTGCACTTTTTATGAACCACTGGTTCTCTGAAAACAAGAAAAAACAAGAAAAACTTGTTTTCTTTGATCTAAATTGGATCAAGAAATTAAACAGTACCCTGCACTTGTAAAATCTGTACTGTTGCGCTCTTGGGTTGGCGCAAGCCACCAGAGAGCGCCACGTGTCAGCTCCAGAACAACTTGCGCTATACGCTTTTAAAATAGAGCATTGCTCTCTGAAGTTGGTGCAACTCACCAGAGCGCGCCACGTGTCAGCAGCGCAACAGCGCAGCGCACTGCGCTTGCGCTCACCAGAGCGTGACACGTGTCACCTCCTCATGCGCTTGCGCTCAATAATCGGCGCAAAGCGCCTGACAAGCAAATGTCAGACAGTTAATGCACTGCATTATTTACAGAAGGGCCAAGCCCAATTAAAAAAGGGCTAACAGGCCGAATTAAATGCAATGCATTATTTTAAAGAAGGGCAGAGCACAAACAAAAACAGATGCTCTGCATCATTTACAAAGGGACTGAGCCAAAATCAAAAAGGCTTAGCAGGCCAGAATAAAATGCAGTGCATTATTAAATAGGGGCAAAGCCCTAGCACAGGCCTAATAGGCCAAAGATAAAAACGTTGAACATCTTCAACTGGACTTAGCCCAATCATGGCCGTAAGTCCTCAAATTAAATTGACTGAGCAAGACTGCTCTTCTAAATCAATTTACATCCGGTTCAAGGGTACATCTCTGAACTCCTCTGACACCTATCGTTGTAATCCTTCAACGACGTCAGAGAGGTGACGGGTCCCGACAACCACACATCGATATGGACTGCGGGGTCCTTAAACTAATATTCGTCCCAAAATGGGAATGTCGGACCGAAACGTCCCTAAACTATTATTCGTCTCAAAATAGGAACGTTGGACCGAAATTTCCTTAAACTAATGCTCGTCCCCAAATGGGAATGATGGACCCCTATGTCCCTAAACTGGAACATGGACCCTTATGTCCCTAAACTGGAACATGGACCACCATGTCTCTAAACTGGCAATGGACCGCAATGTCCTTAAACTACCTATGGACCACTACGTCCCTAAACTGGAACAATAGAGCCCCCAAACGCTTTTTTGTCGATCTAAACGATCCCGTTTAAGTTGATTTTAGCCTCAAATATGGCTAATGTATCCTAAACATTCAAACAGATTTTAGTCCCAAATTGGACTATAGATCCTCCAATCTACTTTGGTTCGAGGGTACATCTCCGAACTCCTCTGACACCTGTCGTTGTAATCCTTCAACGTCGTCAGAGAGGTGACGGGTCCCGACGGCCATATATTAAATGGACCACTACGTCTCTAAACTGGAACAATAAAGCCCCCTAAATGCTCTTCCCGTTAAGTTGATCTTAGTCTCAAATCGGACTAACGTATCCTTAACGAACGTTTAAGTCGATCTTAGCCTCAAACATGGCTAACGTATCCTTAAACTAAAACCCCAAACCCAAATCTAAGTAAATACGGATTTGGACTAATCCACGTCCTACGGGCGACGACATCACTTAGTCTCCGTATACAATCCACGGGCAACCACAAACAAAACAAACGCACACGACACGAAGTGAAATTCTGGAGAAGGAGAAAGTGGTTACCGCGATGCGGTAGCGTAATTAACTGCAGGAGCTTGCGCATGCAGGGAAGAGCGTCCCCATAATCAAAAACCCCTCAAGCGAGGGGGAATCTGATGAAGTCTGCTACATCGGCCGCATCCGTCTAAACCTCCGATACACGGTGCCATAAATCAACTTGGCATCTTCGTAGAGGTAGACGGATAAAACCAAATAGCATCTGCCCCGAATCTCAGGCAAGGAGTCCTCACATCGTCGCCGCCATTCGGAGGGGAACAGATTCTGGCACGCCCGGTGGGATCTTTTCCTCTTTCCACTCCACACTTCGTGTGTCGAATCGCGGTTTGTTAATGATTGCCTTTGGATTTCAAGTTACTAAGATTTGGTCTTTTGCCTGGCGCAGAAATCAAGCATCAATGGCCTCAAATTGCTCGAACTGCTCGAAGTGCTAATGCAACCGACGCTCCACCTCACCTGGAGGCGTAGCATATGGGCCTCAAGCGGCCTCCGTCCTTACTATGCCTGTGGAGCAAGTGACTCAGGCTACCACTGGCCTGTTCTTCGGAACTATGATCCCTCCAGCAAGCTTCACCATCCCTATGCCCGCACCGGAAGCTTCAAGAAAGTCGGTCTTCGATCGACTTGCTACTCCCACGACCCCTCTCAACGGGTCGTCCAATTCTTCAGTCTTCACCAGGCCGAGCTCGAGCACCAAAGGGCCTATCAAGAAGCCCATAACACCTGAGGCGGTCATCCCAAAGAAGACGGCTGCTCCCAAAGTCGCCAAGGCGGCTTCTCCTGTCAAAGAGTCGGTCTTTGCAAGGCTGACTATTCCCACTCCCGCTCAGAAATCTGCTTTTGACCGCTTGGACACAACTCCTCAACGGACATCAGTCTTCAAGAGGCTGACACCGGCAACAGTCCCTCGCCTGAACAGGGGGCAAGAAGAAGCTGTCTCTGTCGTTGAACCAATACCGACAACTTGTCTCGCCCGACGATGCCACTGGTGCCGGATAAAGAAGACTGGGAGCAATTCCCCCTCTGGGATAACTCCGCCAGCTCCAACGGTGGAAGTTAATGCTGCTGTTCCAACCGGGAACAGCTTTGAGCTGCTGAACAGGGCACGCAGAAATTGGCCAACTGCGGTGCTCAAAATATCTCCTCTACCGGTAGAGACCGCCGTGGAAGCAGAAAAGCCGGAGCAGTCTCCTCAATCGCTGTCCTCCAGGATCTATAAGACTTGGCGACGAGTCCGAGAATCGGTGATAGATCCTAATTTCTCTCGCCAACACAAGAAGTCGAAAGGTCGACAGGAAGAAAATCCCCTTGTCAAGCAACGAAAGGCGACGACCACTTGGGTGCCCAAAGCAACTTCCCCCTCAACTTCAACGGCCCATAAGAGAAGAAGGCCGGAGAAAGTCCACACGCCGACGGCGAATGTCAAAGGTGGTGAACCCAAACGCCCTAAGTCCGGGGGCATCGTAGTTCATACCGTCTACATGGCGTCTGGTAAAGAGGACTGCCGCATATCCACAGGTTATAGACCGCCTACGCGATCGGTGACCAAAGCGCAGGAGCAGCAGCAGAAGCTCCAAGAAATGATGACCGCGATGGATGCACTCACTGGGCCAAAAGAAAGCCCTGAAGCGTCCTCGGATGAACGCCAGGAGCAAGAAACTGACGCCGAATTCCTTCGTCGGTTACTGGAGAAGAAGGATAAAGAGGCTGTTGAACAAGCAACCAACATAAAGCGTATGGCCCTCCTGTTCCAAGACATGGTGGGGATGATGATCCAACAAGATCCTCCAGCTGAAGATCCCCCGACCTTCCTTGAAGACGATAGGGGAGAAGCGCCAAATCCTCCACCGGCTCTGTCAACAGCCAAGGAGGAGACAATCTCCAAAGCTGACTTGGACGAGTATATCGCCCAACAAATACGGGTTCATTATGCAACTGAAGCAGCCGGTCAGGTCGTAAAAACAGGACGACCATATCCGAGCTGGTACGACCAGATCAAGTACCCACCGGGCTACACAATTCCCAAGTTCCATGTCTATAAGGGGACGGGCAATCCCCACCAGCATGTTGCCCAGTTCAGGGTGCTTTGCGGCAACACTGGCGGTGATGATAAATTGTTGCTTCGCCAGTTCGTTGGAAGCTTATCAGACACATCGTTCGAGTGGTACTCTGAGCTCCCGAACGATTCTATCAAGACCTTCGCGGAGATGGAGCTGTTGTTTACCCAGCGTTTTGCAAGCGCCAGTGAACGCACCCCGATGATGACATTGATTAACGCCAGAGTGAAGCCAGGCGAGACATGGGTCCAATATGCTATACGGTGGCGGAACTTATGGTCAAAATGTGAACAACGCATTGAAGAAGCTCCTGCAGTGGGTATGTTTGTGGGAACCCTTGATCCGCAAGCAACCATCTCGCAATTTATGATGTTCTTCAAGCCGACTACCTTCCAGGCCCTGATCGACAAGCTAGCGCAAATGGATCAGATGGGCCATAGACCCCCTCTTCCAAAGCCGGACTCCCGAAATGAAAAGGGGAAGGGGAAAGCGATCGTTGTCGCTAATGCTCAGCAACAGCTGAGCAACTCGAAGCCGGTCGTTCGTCAAAATAATATGCGTCCGCACGTACCCCTTGAGGAGAGGCTAGGACGTCCTTACTCGTTTCCCCGAGATAAAACGAGAAGATTATTCGATCTGGCGTTGCGCAACCGACTCATAAATCTGCCGGATCCAAAACGTCCGTCCCAACCAAGCGATGTCAATGAGCCCAACTACTGTCCATATCACCGAGTACTGGGTCATCCGATAAAAGATTGCTACGTCTTCAAAAATTGGCTTGAAGACCAGTACGAACAGGGCAAGTTCGCGTTATCCGACAGATGGAAGGTGAATCCGCCGCAACCTCACGCCTCTAAAAGGATGAATATGCCGGTAGCAACGTGCTCTCTCGTCGAAGAAGCCCCGTAGGAGGTTGTGCTGTCAACCAAGACAAAGAGGATGCTGAACGATCTTCAAACATGCCCAACGATCAAGTGGAAGAACCCGTTGGAACCGCAGATCATTGAAAGGATGTTGAAGCCGCGTCCAACTCCAAAGACCGATGGTGGTGGCCCAAGCACTCATAACCAGCCGTCAAAATCTTTGAAGAAGAAGAAGAAGAAATCCAAGAAGCCTGTGAAGCCTGGCGACAAGCGCACGGACCTACAAAAACAAATTGACGCGCTAGAGGAATATAACCAGAAAGCACGGACTCCCATCACACTCCAAGAGTTCCTCAAACACATCTTTCAAGAGGAAGATGAGGGAGACAGTTCGTCGGATGAATCTGAGGAATACATGGCGAGCTGCCATATGATCTCCCATTCGTTTACGGACGATGAGGAGACTCCTTGCACTGAAAAGCTGGGGGCAGATCCTGAACCAAAAATTCTGGGGCCATCAGATGAAGTAATTGACACATTCCTCAACGAAGCTCTGTTGAAAAGTAAAGCTGATCTGGAACGCGGGACGACTATATTTGAAAGGGCCAAGCGTCAGCGACTTGACGAAAGAGCTGAGACACTTCCGCTGGAGCAAAATACATCCACTACGGATAAAAGCAAATTCAAGACGAGGAAAAAGTTTGCTAAGGCCATATCAATGGGCATGAAGCTACCATCCTCTGAAGGAAGCATTACTGGTGAAGTGGAAATGCACCCCTCCTACTGCTTGTATCATCGGAAGATTTCTCACCCCACCGAAGAGTGCAAAGCTTTCGATAGATGGTGGAAAGGGTATGTTGCTCACCGACAACAGTTTAAGCGGGAGAAGCGCAGAACTCGTCGGGAGCGGAAAAATACGACCGAAGGGCTTAACAGAACTACTGGCGATTGTCGCATGGTTAACGCCGGGGGATCACAAGTGCTTACATTCGGGAGCAATTCCGACGAGGAGCTGGCTCTTAGCCCCCTCTTTAAAGAATCCACCTCGGGAAAAGAAGAAGAGCCGAGGGCCTGCGAAAATATCCGGCTGCGTAATCGTACGCTACCCGAAAAGAATCTCGGACACTCAAATAAAAAAGATAAGGGAAAAGAGAAGGTCCCTGAGGAGATCGCCCTAGATGACCAAGTTGTGGAAGAGCTAGCTGCCAAAGACCCGCCAAAGAAAAATAAGGTGGATTACAACGTTCTGGCACACTTGAGGAAGCTACCCTCGCAGCTCAGCATTCTTGACGCCCTTTTACTATCAAATGAGGTGAGAGATTCGTTAATCAAGGCACTATAGGAGCCGGAGCAATTCCAAGCTTTCCCGATCGAAGAAAAAATGAAGGATGAATTGGAGGAAGTGCACACGGCCGATGTCACTTTTGGTGATGAAGACCTTCTCCTTAGGACGTGCGAACACAATCGCCCCCTCTATGTCTCAGGATACTGCCACGATATAAATATAGGCAAAATCCTGGTCGACAATGGATCCTCCGTTAATCTCCTCAATGTGCGGGTATTAAAAGAAATCTGCATGAGCATCCAGCACCTTGCTCGGGACAAGATCACCATCTCCGGGTTCGACTCCCAGTCATCAAGAACTCTTGGGTCTATGATACTGACGCTACGCTTCGGGCTTCTCGTTACGGACATTAAGTTCCACGTCATAGACGCCAATACATGCTACAATGCTCTGCTCGTCCGACCATGGTTACACGAGTACAACATCATCCCTTCTACACAACATCAGTGTATGAAGTATTTTAAGGATGGTCTCGAGTATACCGTGACGGGAGAACTGAACCCGTTCTCTGTGAATGAGGTCCGCAAATATGAAGATGCCAAATACTTCTTACCGGATTTCGAAGACACGGAGAGGTGTCACAAGCCGAAGAATAAAGCTAATGCCACCATCCCTGTCTTCGGCAGTGACACTGAGGAGGAAGAGGAGATAGTTTATTCGGGTCCGCCCCAATACAACAAGCCGGGTCCATCTGCTCCTACGTTGATCTTTGGCAGCGATTCGGAAGATGAATTCCACGCTATATTTTCCGCTCGACCTTCAATACAAACGTCCGCTGACGAAGAGCAAAGTCTACAAGTCGCCATGGTTCCACCTAAACACCGTAAAGAACTGGATGCACTTGATATCTACAGTGTAGAGGAGTTGCGGACGTTCTATATCCCTCCCAGACGAGAAGGCGAAAAAGCAATTCTATTCTACTGCTCTGAGGAAACCAAAGTGGAGAAAGAAATCTGGCACGGTATGGATCCTACGCTTGATAGACTTCAGCCCATTCGTCTCCCCAGATATTATACAGAAGGCTTGAAAAGGCTATTGAAGCGCCAGGGGATATCCTTCAAATAGACCGCTCAAAAACTCAAGTTCTATGACAAGGTCTGGAACGTTCCCGGGACTCAGCACAAGTTGCCTAATGAGAGAATGGAAACAATCGGGCTTGGATACATTCGGTCCAAGAAACGAGAGCTACTCCACGGTTACTACGTCGTGCATGACTTCGATGAAGAAGCAGATGCTCAATGGGAGGACGCTAATCCTGAACTAGTAAAAGTTCCATGTCACCCTGTTATAAAAAAGGCTCGACGCAGAGGCAGAAACAAGTCGAAACGCGAAAAAGACGTTCAACAGCAACAAAGCGGGACTAAGAAGCCACGCAAGCGGGAATCGAGCGGTTCCAATCTATCCCTCATAAGGAAAATGGGTCGAGCGTACTCTTTTCCTCGGGACAAGACGAAGAAAATACTTGACCTCGCTCTAAAACATCAGATACTTACACTGCCGGAGTCTAAACATCCCGAACAAGCAAGCGAAGTCTCTCACCCGGACTATTGCCCTTATCACCGAGTGATAGGGCACTTTCTCGAAGACTGCTTCACCTTCAAGAATTGGGTTGAAGATCAGTATCAACTTGGCAAGTTCGCTCTGTCTGACAACTAGAGGGTAACGCCTCCACAGAAGCACGAACCCAAGGCCACGAAAGAAGAACTAGTTCCACATTGGGATTGGAAGCGAATTCGTACTTGTCACATGATAACGATATCAAAAGAAGAGCCCGAGAACACGGATAACCTTCCCTGGTGCTTCGAAAACAGCGATGATGAGGTGATCTCAGAATTTCCACCAGCACCGAAAGAGCTGGAGGATGGAATACATACCACTGCGGATAACCTCAAGAAAATTGAGTTGGGGACGGCGAATGACCCGCGACCGACATTCATTAGTGAACTGCTGTCTGAAGAGAGGGTGGCTTCATTAAAAGACTTGCTTGTATAGCATAGAGATTGCTTCGCGTGAAACTATTCCGAAATGCCGGGACTAGATCCAGAGATTGCTGTGCACAAATTGGCAATATCCCCGGACGTCAAGCCAGTCAAACAGGCACCGAGAAGAATGCGTCTTGAGCTTGAGATGAGCATCAACGTTGAGGTCAAGAAGCTAATCGACTCTGGCTTCATCCAGGAGGTTCAATATCCTGAATGGATTGCCAACATCGTCCCGGTGATGAAGAAAAATGGGACAGTGCGCATATGCGTAGACTTTCGGGATCTCAATAAAGCCTGCCCGAAGGACAATTTCGCAGTGCCAGTCACCGAACTGATGATAGACAATACGTCCACTCATGAGGTTTTCTCCTTCATGGACGGCTCTTCAGGGTATAATCAGATAAAGATGCATCTCGAAGACCAGAAGCACACCGCCTTCAGGACTCCTTTGGGTATATTCTGCTACAAGGTGATGCCCTTGGGTTTAAAGAACGCCGGTGCCACTTATCAGAGGGCCATGACGAAAATCTTTGATGACCTTATACACGAAATCGTCGAATGCTATATCAACGATCTCGTGGTTAAAAGCAAATCATACGAGGAACATCTCGAGCATTTGAAGACCGTGTTTCAACGCCTTCGACAATACAACTTGAAGATGAACCCTCTCAAGTGTGCATTCGGAGTTTCCTCGGGCAAATTCCTGGGATTCATCGTCCGACACTGAGGTATTGAGATAGTTCCGTCGAAGATCAAGGCGATCATGGAAATGCCTCCTCCAAGGACTCTCAAACAGCTGCGGTCTCTCCAAGGGAAGCTCGCGTATATACGGCGATTTATAGCCAACCTTTCAGGCAAGTGCCGTCCTTACAGCCACCTGATGAAGAAGGGAACCCCGTTCGTCTGGGACAAAAAATGCCAAAGCGCGCTGGACGAGATCAAGCAATACCTGCAGAACCCGCCAGTGTTGGCTGCTCCGGTCAAGGGAAATCCCCTCATTCTTTATAAAACCGCCCTCGAAGGTTCCTTAGGTGCATTATGGGCATAAGAGAACGATCAAGGAAAAGAAAGAGCACTCTATTATTTGAGTCGAGTTCTACTGGGGGCAGAAAGCAACTATTCCCCTATTGAAAGACACTGCCTGGCGTTGGTCTTCGTGATAACAAAGCTCAGGCACTATGCGTTGGCACATGAAGTCCGTCTCATTTCGAAGGTGGACCCCCTTAAATATTTAATGTCAAAGGCCGTATTGACGGGACGACTCGCTAAATGGGCCCTACTCTTGATGGAGTTCTCGATAACGTATCAACCTCTCAAGGCAGTTACAGGCCAGGCCATCGCCGACTTCCTCGCTGAGCATCCGATACCCGCCGATTCTCCTTTGAATTGCGATCTTCCAGACGAACATGCGTTTGATGCGATCGACGGTGGTGATACCCGATGGGAGCTTTATTTCGATGGAGCATCTTCCATGAAGAAGCGCAAACAAAGTACCCCTATAATCAAATCGGGGGTAGGACTCATCTTTGTAACTCCATAAGGAGGGATAATGCGCTTTGCTTTCTCCCTAATAGAGCCGAGGACAAACAATGAAGCCGAATACGAAGCTTTGATAGCAGGCCTCGAGATTGCCATCGACATGGGAATTGAAAACCTCCTCATATATGGAGATTCTCAACTGGTCGTTAGTCAAGTAAATGGCGACTACCAAACGTGCAAACCAGAGCTGGTGAAGTACGGCGAAAAGGTGCAGCAACTGTTGACCCAAACCCCTTCCAATACTTTGGAGAACATACCGTGCGCGGAAAACAGCAAAGCGGACGTGTTGGCCAAGCTCGCTAAAGAATTGGCCGACGAGAACCTCGATGTCGTTAGAATCGTGGTATAAAGCCGTCGGGTGCTCGCCCCAGCGGAAATATCTCCAGAATCACCCAAAGAAAAGGGAGCGACTGAGCAAATGTCTATGCAAATAAAAGATCGGGAAAATGCCGAGGATTGGAGAGAGGTCTTTATAGATTACTTCAAATACCGCCGAACGCCCGAAGATGCGTCCTCAAGACATCAGCTTATGAAACGAGCTCTGTCTTTCGCCTTCGTCAACGATACTCTGTACAAGAGGTAATTCGATTCTCTGTGGTTAAGATGTCTGGGACATGATGAAACGAAAAGAGTCGTTCAGGAAGTTCACGACGGACTCTGCGGTTCTCACCAAGCAGGCCCAAAGATGAAGTTGAAGATAAAATGGATGGGTTACTACTGGCCCACGATGATTCAGGACTACCTCGAGTATGCGAAGTAATGCCACTCATGCCAAATCCATGGGGACTTCATCCATCAGCACCCAAATCCCCTACATCCGACAGTGGCTAGCTGGCCGTTCGAAATGTGGGGAAATGATATAGTTGGCCCCATCGAACCAGCATCGTCTAGAGGACATCGTTTCATCCTGGCGATGACTGACTACTTCTCCAAATGGGCAGAAGCAGTACCGCTAAGGGAAGTGAAGACGAAGAATATCCTCCATTTCTTCAAGACGCATGTCATTTATCGGTTTGGAACTCCGCGACGGATCATCTCCGATAACGGGACAGCTTACAGAAGCCACAAGATCAGTCGCTTCGCGCAACAACACAATATAGACTGGAGAGATTCCTCGGTTTATAATCCGCGAGCTAACGGTCTAGCTGAGGCCTGTAACAAAACCTTGACAAAGATCATGAAGAAGACGGTGTCCCGAAATAAGAAGGACTGGCACGAGAGACTGCAAGAAGCTCTCTGGGCGTATCGAACTACGTTCAAAACAGCCACAAACAAACCGCCATATGCGTTGGTATTCGGTACAGAAGCAGTACTCCCCCTCGAGATAGAGTTACCCTCTCTACGAGTGGCAGTCCATTACGAGCTGACGGACGAAAAAAATGCTCACTTTCGGCTTGAGGATCTTGATGCCCTTGATGAAACCCGGCTCATAGCGCAACAAAATCTGGAGGCCTATAAAGCAAATATGACGCGCTCATATGAAAGATTGACCCGGCCGAGGACATTCTGCCAAGACGAACTCGTACTAGTGGTCAAAAGACCTATGATCCCCAATTGCGCCAAGCGGGGAAAATTCGAGCCAAACTATGAAGGCCCGTACATCATAGACAAGGTCTACCAGGGTGGAGCCTATCTACTCATGGATATGCACGGTGAAAGGCCTTACAGGCCAATAAATGGTCGATTCCTAAAGAAATACTACGCTTAGCGAGTTACTGCTTAGGTCAATGATAGACGACGACGACTATGTCCGCTCGCTATCATCCTAAGCTTAAACTTTATAAGCAGTGGCCAGCCTTCTCTTGGACGGAACAAAACGTCCTTAAATTAATGGCGGACCGAAACGTCCTTAAACTAATGGCGGACCGAAACGTCCTTAAACTAATGACGGACCGAAACGTCCTTAAACTACTACCGCAGCATCTTCAGGCTGACGAGATGAATAAAAGAAAAATAAAAAAAATAAAAAAAGAAAAAAGAAAAAATATAATAAACGGTATGTCCATAAGCAAAATGGGCACGGATGAAAACCCGAAAGGGCTCCGTGAGTAAAAACAGCAGGCCTACCGGCGGGTGTTCGTGAAAACCCGAAAGGGCGCGACCTCGTAAAAAAAAAGAGAGAGAATAAAAAGAAAGAAAAAAGACGGTATGTCCATAAGCAAAATGGGCACGGATGAAAACCCGAAAGGGCTCCGTGAGTAAAAACAGCAGGACTACCGGCGAGTGTTTGTGAAAACCTGAAAGGGCGCAACCTCGTTAAAAGACACTTACAGGGTCCTCTCGACCTTATAAGGAGAAACCACCCGCGTGAGATCCTTACGACTCACAAGGGAGAAACACACTTAGGGATCCCCATGATTCCTAAGGAGAAAATACACTTGCGAGATCCTCACGACTCGTAAGGAGAACTCTCTTATGGGACCCTCACGGCTCATAAGATTTGAAAGTCTTAAGTTACAGAGACCTAAACCTGTGCTTAAGCAAACCCCCCACAACCTGCGATATGGCCCTACAAGTGGTTCAATACTGACCCTTGTATACAATCCATGGGCGCGAATAAACATTTCCCTTACCAAGTCCCATCCGTGACTGGGGATATGTACGCATAACGAACAACCCTTATAAGTCCTCTCGACTTACAAGGAGAAGACCCTCCTGTAGGATCCTTACGACTTACAGAGGAACATACACTTAGGAGGAGAAAATACACCTACAAGATCCTCACGACTTGTAGGGAGAAATACCTTTGTGGGACCCTTACGGCTCATAAAGTCAAAAGCCTTAGTCGACAGGACCCTAACTCTGTTCGCTAAGCCACCTTTGTTCGACATCGAAAGAGGCAAATGATGATTCTCTCCTGGCATATCCCAGTTGTAGCGGTGCTGATGCCGAAATCGGTGTCTAATTTCAAGTTTACGGCGAAGATCCAGCAAGCCGCACGTGCAAACAAAATAACCGAAATGATGGGGCAACTTGCAATAAAAAGCAGCAATTAAAAACGTATGCATATAAAACAGCCGAAATGATTGGGAAACTCGCAATAAAACGCAGCGAGTAGAAATAAAATAAATAGCCGAAATGATTGGGCACCGCGAAAAATAGCTGAAATGATTGGGCAATCGCGACCTTCGCGATATAAAAGTTGAAATGATAGAGCATCGCGGAAATAAAACAATAAAAATGAATGAAAATTTTGCCCTACAGTTGAGATCATATCGATCCCTGTATACAATCCAAGGGCACAAACAAAGAGGGAACCATACCTTTCCAACAGGCTCCGCCAAAAAGCTAAGCCAAATCTCGACGGTTCACCAACAGCCTAGAGACAACTGCGACATTCGTCTCAATACAGCAGACGCAGTGCCAGCAAACGAAGAGAAGACCAAATTCTTAGCTTCACGGTCTTGACGGTAACTTATACAAAACCTGAAAGACCACCACAAATCCTTCGACTCAAGGAAACAAGTGTCCTTGACGAAGAAAATCTTGATTCGCGTCGACTCGCAGAGAAACCAGTGTCTCCGTGAGAAATTCTCGATTCGTTTCAACACCAGGAAAACAAGTGACCTTGACGAGAAAATCCTGATTCGCGTCGGCTCGCAGAGAAACCAGTGTCTCCGCGGGAAATTCCCGGTTCGTTTCAACCCCGAAGAAACCAGTGTCTTCGGCAAAATCCTTCGACTCAGGGAAACAAGTGTCCTTGACCAGGAAATCCTGATTCGCGTCGGCTCGCAGAGAAACCAGTGTCTCCGCGGGAAATTTCCGGTTCGTTTCAACTCCGAAGAAACCAGTGTCTTCGGCGAAATCCTTCGACTCAGGGAAACAAGTGTCCTTGACGAAGAAAATCCTAATTCGCGTCGACTCGCAGAGAAACCAGCATCTCTGCGAGAAATTCTCGATTCGTTTCAACACCAGGGAAACAAGTGTCCTTGGCAAACTCCTCAACTCAGGGAAACTAGCGTCCTTGATGAGAGCCTCCTGATTCGCGTCGGCTCGCAGAGAAACCAGTGTCTCCGCGGGAAATTCCTGGTTCGTTTCAACTCCGAAGAAACCAGTGTCTTCGGCAAAATCCTTCGACTCAGGGAAACAAGTATCCTTGACGAAGAAAATCCTGATTCACGTTGACTCGCATAGAAACCAGCGTCTCCGCGAGAAATTCTCGATTAGTTTCAACCCCAGGGAAACAATTGTCCTTGGCAAATACCTCAATTCAGGGAAACTAGCGTCCTTGATGAGAGACTCCTGACTCGCGTCGGCTCACAGAGAAATCGGTGTCTCCGCGGGAAATTCCCGATTCGTCTCAACTTGCAAGATAAAGCCTCAGGCAGCAGGGATTAAAAAACTTGTTTCCTGAGCAATGGGACCCTGCGAGTCAGTCTAAAACGGTCTCTTACATACTATTCACGGGTCTCACTCTCCAAAGTCGAATTTCGACAAGGAGGGAAACAACCGCTTACGGGTCCTCTCGACTCGTAGGAGGGAAAATTCTCTTATAGGATCCTTACGACTTATAAGAGAAAACACACTTAGGAATCCTCACGATTCCTAAGGAGAAAATACACCTACGAGATCTTCTTGATCCGTAGGGAGAAAAGTCTCTATAAGACCCTCACGGCTCATAGAGTTGAAAAGTCTTAGGCGACAGATCTGAACCTGCGGCCTAAGCCATCGCTATCTCTGGGTAAAAACTAAGATGCTTACTCTATTATCTGCCAATTATGTTTATCAAGACAGCATGCTGATAATAAGAGAAGGGAGAAAGCAAAAGAGCATACAAGACATTCAAAAAAAAATGTGTATCTTTATTTATTAACTTCAATCAAATACAAGGTGAATCGTACAAAAGAATAAAGAATGGATACATATTATTTGAAAAAGAAAAATTTTACAAATACATTGATACAGAGTCAGCTACTGGGAAGGAAGCGTCTTAAATAGCTCTATCAGTTGCTCGCACACTTCCTTCCATGCCTTTTCCTGAACGGCCACCACCGCCAGTTCTGCCTCCACCTGAGCCCTTTGCTGCAAGAGAGATGCAAGCTGCTCCCCAACGGCCTGCTGAGCTGCTTCGCGGCCTTGGGCATTACGCTCGGCAGCGTCAAGTTTCTGCTTCAAGTTCAGCCCATTTGAGATACGCTCCAGAAGGCCCTCGAAGACAGCCTTCACCTCGGCAGCGTTCGCCTCAACTTCAGCATGTAGGCGAGCAGTTTCGCTTGAAGACTCCTGACACTCCTTCAGCCTTAAAGCTGCTTCTTGTTCCAAATGGCGGAAATGAGAAGTGCTTTGCTCGAGCCATGCTGCCCGTTGAGTACTCACAGCCAAAACCTCAGGGGCAGGACGCATCGACTCCAGCTGATGCAGGCGAGCCTCGATCTCCCTGCAGTGATTAACCCAAGACGCAACGATGCTCTCGTCATGGAAATTTACGAGTATCACCAGCATCGGGTTAACCGCCGCAGCGAAATCTGCAGCAGACGTAGGAGTCTCGACGTCAAGTTCCTCAATGTAGTCGCTCAACATGCGCAGACTATTCACGGCGCCTTTCGAGGACGGACGTCTCAGGAAAGGGCCTGCCGGCATTGTGACACGAGGCTCGAAGGGCACCGAGATCGGAACGACAGCTGAAAAAACAAGATACGATTAGATGAAACTTTAAGAAAGACAAAAAAAAGGGGGTCATCAATGCAATAGTTTGCTATACCAGTTGCAGCAGGTGGCAAGGCCGGAAGGGCCGGTGGCGCGGCCGATCGTTCATCCCTTCCTTCGATTTGTAGCACTGCAGTCAGGACGAGAAGAAGTTAGAAATAATTCCATCACTGAAAAAGAAAGATATCAGTCGGAAACTATACTCACCAGCGCCACCAGAGGGAGAAGCGAGTTCAGATAGGAAGGAGAAGTGTGGGAGCAACACCTGATAAAGATGGTCAAAAATCACTCCTGAAAAAGACACAACAGTACGACTTTAGTACATAAATTATGCGTCTGAAAGATAAAACTAATAAGTTGCAAACCCTTACCTTCCAACTTCTTCGATGGTACAAGGGAGGGTTGAGAGGTGACCAGCGCCAAGGCAGTAGTTGACGGCGCTCCCTCGAGCAATGGAGCATCGGCACTGGCCGCACCTGCGTTAAAGAACGAGGATAAACCTGTCAGGAAAGATTGCAAGATAAAAAAAGGGGACGGTAATCCGAAATTTACCTGATGAGCCTCCAGCCGAGTCGAAGGCGTCTCCCTCCTCCATCGACATAAGTCCACCACCCGTGGCCTCATCCCCAGACTCCACGGGGGCCGTCGTCATGCTCGCGAGGACAGAAGACGGCGGAGGGCCGTAGGCGGGGAGAGCAATGATCGGAGCATTACCGGACTCTTGAGAAAGAGCAGTCGGCTCATCCTCAGGAATCATGTCCACCTCCCCCGCTACCCCCTTGGGCTCAGCAGTCACGGCTGTCTCGTCCACCGTTGCCACGGGGTCATCAGTCTCAGGCGCTCCGTCCGCTGCTACCTCGGGCTCGGCGTCGGCCACCTACTCAGACATAGTGGACGTGACCATTTCGTCAGCCACTAGCTCGGGCCCGGCAATCCCGGTTGTGTCGTCCGCCATCGGCTCGGGTTCGACCAATGCCTCTTCCTCTGACCCCTCAGGTTCGACGGTCTCCGCCTCCCCCTCGGTTGGACATGTCCCTGCAGGACAGAATATATAAGAATCGACAGCTTTATAATTCTTACAACAAAATTCTCAAAGAAATATTACCTGAGGTGGACTTATCATTAGCCTCCCTATTGGCGCGCACCGCCTGTCTTTGAGCTGTAGACAAGTCGACCGGGGGCTCTTCTGATGGAGTATCGGCATGAGGGACGGTGCTTGGGCCCACTCCAATGGCCAAGGCAGCCCTGCGTACCTTCGCTTCATGCCTCAACCGCTTCCTCTCCTCCCGGGCCATCGCGATAGACCTCTTCGGCGCTTCCTTAATTAAGGTGTCGTCGTCCTCGTTTAAAGTTGCCTCCAGAGCCTTCAAGGCATCTCTCATCGGCTCTTCAAGTCAGGTCTCTTGCGGTAGCCCCGAGGAAGCAGAAACATCAGCGGCTGGCCCGGGAAGAGTCTCCGTGTCACCTGGCGGGACCGACATTGTGGTTCCTGCGATAAAAAAAGGGGGATTAGATCGACCATAACATAAGGAGAATAAAGACTTGATGAATCGAAATGTACCAAGACCTAAGGACGCTCTAAGTCGTTCCTCCTCTTAGAAAGTCTTGAGGGAAGCAGCAATGGCTTCTTCGGTGGTGATGCCTGTTTGAAGAAAAGAGGGGAAAACGTTAGTCAAAGGCAATAATAAAGATATGATGCAATAAAAAATGCGACTAGTAATTACCCGATTGCGCAAGCTTAGCTAGCCACGCGTCGCGCCTCGCCAATCGCTCTGAAGCTACGATGGCGG
The DNA here is from genome assembly GCA_030015575.1 of Agapanthus africanus. Classification (NCBI taxonomy): domain Eukaryota; kingdom Viridiplantae; phylum Streptophyta; class Magnoliopsida; order Asparagales; family Amaryllidaceae; genus Agapanthus; species Agapanthus africanus. The sequence continues at coordinate 108,759,251 of JASDDO010000031.1, forward strand.
CCGCCGAGTCCGTGTCATCCGGCGGCATGACTAATCCCCTGTTGGTCCCGTACTCACCCAGGCCCTCACTATAGGGAGCGTGGGGTTCCTGACCAAACGCAATGTCAGCTGCGAAGAGCGACTTCTTTTTCTTCTTCTGCCCACCAGCCCTAGGTGCACCCAGGATCGACTTGCGCTTTGCAGGCACCTTGGGGCGGCGGGTCCTGATGTCCGCGCCCACACCAGACTCCGGCGAAGCCACAACTACTGTCTCCACTGGAGCGCAGGGCGCTGGTGGTGCATCCGCAATATCGGGAAGCGGCAATCCGCGTGGAGGACTCTGCATACGCGATGGTCCGGCTCTAGCATCTTTCAGCGGAGGCACTACCGGGGTCCTTGGCACCAGAGGAGCTTTACGGTCGCTACCGAGAGGCACACCCTTACGGTCGACCAGCAATCACTTTTCTTCCTTTATAACGGCTCCCGTCGAATGATTGTACCATTCTATATATACATTGAGGAGTCGTGGGGCGCAAGCCGGCTCACTGATAAAAAAGTGGGAACCCGTATTCAGACGCATGAAGTGATGCAGCGCGCTCTCCATCCCTTCTTCAGTAGCAGCAGGTTCCGATAGGAAAGCCTCCAGTGGTACCCCTTGATTATAGCTCAGTTGTTGGGCGAAACGATGCGGGTTGTATCTCATGAAAATCGCCGCACCGTTCTGCCTAAACACCAGGAAGCCCGGTCTGATGGAATATAGATGGAGGGTCTCCCGGGCCGTCAAAACTGAGGCTCCATCTTTGAAAGTGTCTTGCAATGGCCGCATTGCTGTGGTAGATGCCTTTCCAATAGTCAGCACTTTGTCAATGAAAGACACCCCGTCTCCAACGGTGTGGGGGCGAAGGAGCAAACCCCTGGCATTCCGCGGCGATGGAGTCACAATTGAGGCGCCAATCAGCTGTATGATGCGAGGGAAGCTACACCTATCATAGAACGAGGGCCTTTTGTGCATGCCGAAGACGCCCGATGTGTGTAGCTCGAGCCATGATATGAAGTAGTGCATCGGGAAGATCACGTGCAGTACCCCAGGCTCATTAGCATCCTCCGCTTTACTGAGGCCGTGATACAGGTGTGCCAAGCCGGCGATTCCAATAGCCACTTTTACCCCAATGGTCATCCGGTGAGCTGGGTAAAAGACAGAGGGCCGCATATGGCGAGAATGCATCGGGAGCGCAAACCAACTCAGCCATAGCCTAAGAAATCCCAAGAAGAAGGCCTCCTCGTCCATCCTAGGGGCTGCAACTTCCGCAAAAGACATAGTTGGGGAGTTAGGAAGGAAAAAACCCTTTTGGTCTATTTCCTTCGCCGACAGGTTATCCAAACCTAGACCAAAAGGGTCATCAAGTGTGGCAAACTTGGCAGCTTCTGCCGAGAGGACGTTTGGGTGAAGGAACCGAGCGATGAAATCCTCGAAGCTAACTCCGCGACTCCCACGTTCGATGAAAAGGGCTTCATAGATGTTCAACACTTTGATCAAACTTGGGAATTGATGTTGAACAGCATTCTCCGGAGTGAGGCCCCTTACTGCCGGCTTAGCACCGAAGACATACTCGTCTGTAGGAAGAAACTCCTCATAGTGCTCCCCTATAACCGGCAAGCCGGAGACCTCTGTGAATTCCTCCAAAGAAATTGACACTTCCCGGTCCATTGCGAGGAAAGTGTGAGTAGGAATGTTCCACTGCTCCAAACAGGCCTTGAACCACCAGATGGGAAGCGTGGGATATTGGAAGAGGGAGACGTAAACCACAGTGTACAACCCTAACCTTATCAACAGCGACTTCTTCGCCGACAGAATATAGAGAGCCCATGGCAGATAGCCGATCGGGTGGCGGGGGATCAGACCTATGTTATATGATTGCCCCCAAGGTCGCGTCTCGCCTTGACAAATACGGCGTCCCAGGATATCCAAAACCGTAGGATGCTGAACCGGAATTGCATCTATAGCGGGATTAAGAAAGCCCTTCGAAGTCCAATCAACCATCTCCACGGCATACTGCACCGGGGGTGGGCTGGCATAATGGATCGCCGTAATAGGCTCTGAGGGTACTGCGCACGTAAAGCTCCGTCGACCCATGATAATTTGATTGTACCATGACCCCCAAAGGTGAAGATTCTTATATTCCGGGTCGTGGTCCCTGATCATAGCTAGGACTTCACGGTCCATGGGCGCTTCGGGAAATCCTTCCTCCGAACGAGCAAACGGGAATGAGGTATCGAAAGACATGTTCACTGCAAGGGAACAAAATTAGCCGTTAGTGTTGCAATTCCAACGCTTGGTGTTTAATTTTTTTTTAATTAATTAATTAATTAAATTAAAAATTAATTAAAATTAAATTAAGATTAATTACACCACACTGCAGTGCAGTGGGTAGGAGACCAAAGGGGGACCCACAAAATCTGGATGACAATGCATCAGTTAATAAGACAGCCCCATCATTGGATGAGATTGTCAGTTAATCCCCAAGAGAACATTCTCATTAATAATAAAAAATCCCTAGAGACAAGGAGAAAATCTCCTCTTTCAGAGCAAAGCTCTGTCACAAAATGACACTTGTCAAACTCTGGTCTCAGGGGAATAAGATTCCTTAAAAGAACCTAGCTCTGTGATAATGATGAGAAAATCTAAAAAAAAAAGTTTTCTTTAAACTCCTAAAAGATTAAATTTTTTTTGGGATCCTAAAAGATCTATGAAGACTCTTAGGAGTTCTTCAGTTTTTAGATCAAAAAGATCTACATTTTGATCCATGAGCAAAGCTCTGTACATGGGTTAGAACCCATGAACAAGATCTCTGTAGATCTACGGATTATTGAGAGCAAAGCTCTGTTGGTGAAACCCTAAAGGGGTTTTCTTTAGATCAGAAGATCTATAAGAGCAAGGCTCTGTTGGCTAAGATTAATTAAAATTAATTCAATCTAAGATTAATTTTACCTAAAGTTTTTCTAACTTTGGAAATGAGAGCAAAGCTCTGGAGTTCTTGAAACAAGAGCAAGGCTCTGAAGTTCTTAAGCAAGAGCAAAGGTCTGAAAATCAAAATCTTGGAAAAAGGTAAAAAAAATTCTAAGGGCCAGGGGTCCTATTTATAGGCGCTTGCACTCCTTCAACTCCTGAGTTGATCCAACGGCCAGGATCTTGCCACCGCTGCACTCACGTGCGCGCCACGTGAGCGCAACGGTGGGGGGGCATTTATTTCCCCCAATCAGAGCAAAGCTCTGTTTGAATTTCAAAAATTCAAAATTTGAAGCAACGCTTCAAATTCCTTGCGCTGAGCGCAACGCGCCACGTGTCAAAAGCTGATACGTCTGTTAGTGTTTATGCCCTAGAAGGCCATTACTGTATCATACTAGCTTGTATATTACTTAATGGAAGCTTGGGATATTCACATGTATATAACAGTCTTGCTAAACATGGTAGTATGCTACTTGGTTTTTCTATCTTAATATGTGAGTGTACGTATTGATAGAGCTCTTAGGATCTTGCTTGGCTACCAGCGTTGTGATGGCAGTCACACTAGTGGGGGCTGGGTAGTCTACAAGCACATCCTTATTCAGGTCCCTGGTCGTTGGATTATCGAGACAGAGCATCGATACTCCGGAGTAGACTAGTGTGTACGCTTCTCATCCCAGTTGGGGAGATGGTCTGTCCCACAGCCATCAGTACGTCGTACTGGAGATAGTATACAGGTGCTCGTTAGGTTACGGGTACACCGGACAGGACTCACAGGGAACTGTTGGTTGGTTTGATACCAGTCGTCAGTGAACAGTTCCCAGGTGACATGAGTACAGCGTAGTCCGCAGACTTGACACTGCTACTTCGCCTCGAGTGTGTCCCACTGTTCTTAGATTGCTACCCTACCACGGCTCTATGGAGTCGTGCAAACAGGTAGCAGTTGGGTGCAGTCCCGAGCACTTGGAGGCAGTGGCGGTTAGACAGGATTCGTCCCTCCCGGTATTGGGAGTAGATATCGTGCTGTGTCAGAGAGCCATTACGCAAAGTCCCTGGCCAGGGCAAGCGAGATTTGCTGGTAGGTTCCAGCAGTTTCTCAGGGTGTAATGGGCTTCACTCCGACACGACTTATACCGCTATTAGGGGACTGACGCTTGCCGCCCCCCTAGGCCCGATATGCGATAGTCTTGGACGAACGGACCGGACTGTATGGAGATTGTCACATCAGACTCAGTAGGAGTTCGGATGGGTTTACTCATCGGCCTTCTTATCGACAACTACCTGGGGACCGTTACGTACAGCTAGTGCCGCTTGCGGTCTGTGGTTAAACCCACTGCCAGCGTAGTAGTCGAGTCTCTAGAGTCCCACACAGAGAGTTTCCTACTCCAGGCGAAACGATATAGAGGTTGCATGGTTTTGCGACAAAGGGTTCGGACGCATACGTGCGTTTACGCGCGTACGACTTTCGGACAGATTTTACCAGTCGGCTTTGGTTTAAGCCAGTTACTGGTATTCGGTTATTGGATTTTTACAGTCTAAAGTTTTTCCGTATTTTTACGGATCGGAGGGGCGTTCTCGTAATTACTCGAGAAGCTTCTAGAAGATGTGACTAAGGAGGTTTGTTTTGGAAAGAGAGTGAGTCATAGTGGTGATTCATTCACTTCATTAATGCACATTTATTGCTTAATGACTCATGTTAATGAATCATCACAAGATATTTTGTGAAGCATGCTTATTCATTTCCTTTATTTGATTTTAGAAAATAAGAATGCTTCATATTATTATGATACACTCTCTCTCTTCTCTCATTATCATATCACACATTCCCTCTCCTCAAGCTCTCATCTTCAAACCCTAATCCTTAATCCTCATGTGTTGAGATCAAAGGATTAGTTAGACTAAACAATCCATAACCTTCACTCTTTATCATCCTATCATCTTTGATTAGCAATCAAAGTTGATTAGTTACCTCAAGTTAGAGGTTTAGCTTGGAGTTTCGCTCTCGGGTGGATCGTCTACTACCTAGAGAAGGCCGAGGAGAACCAAGGAGGACATAAAGAAGAAGGACCGGTTCATTAGGTATAATCCCTAATCTCTTATGTAAAGAAACTCATAGAATACGGTTATTTAGGGTTTAGCTTCGATTCAAGCGGTTAGTCGATGTTCGTTGTTTAAACTTGATAGTTTTTTGTAAATTCCGCCTCCCCACAAGTACTGGGGTGTACTACATCGACTTACAGTGGTATCAGAGCCTCGCTAAACACTAAATAACTTAATCGCAAATTTGTACGAATTTCGAACGAAAAAACGAACCCGGAAAACCCTAGTTCTGTTAAGTTTCTGTCGATGTGAAAATGAAGTCCTAAAATTTTTCTGGAGTGTTCAGAGAGCTTGACATGATCACAGGAGAACACCCAAGAAATTCGAGCCCATGATTCGACTGTAGCGCCGCGGAAGCGCCGCGGATCCCACCGATCCGCCGCGCTTCCGCGGCCGAGTTGTCGAGTCATAAGCTCAATCTTTTTGGGTGGGTCCCCTGTGATATTTGGGGTTTTCTGGAATATTTAATTATTGCTCAGGTCACTGTTTAACAGAGCAGATTTTGGAGCAATTTTGAAGTTGTTTATTCGATCGAAAAATACAGTATTTGCGTATTGGATTATATCTGTGATTGTTTGATGTGTTCGTAAACCTCCCCCAACTGCTAGTATGTCGGTTGGCAGGGGGTTGCACATTTCTGAAATGGTTATATCTGTTTGTGCATATAAACTGTATTGGACTGTTGTGGTGTATAGCCGGGGTTAACAATGGTTTATTGATTTATTCATTTGTTGTAAATGTAATTTATTGTAATATTATTTTCGCGGGGCACTTCCAGGTTGCGGTTGTAGCCACCGTTGTATTATTTCATTTTACTGTTTTTGCTCCTAGGACTGACCCAAGGTGGGGTACACAGACTGCCGGGTGGGTAGTTTGCCGTACCCGTAGGGGTCGAGGGTGGGGTAAACGGCTATTCATCACAACTGTGTAATCTGTCTTTTCTTGCAGGCTCAAAAGAAATACAGATTGCTTGCAAATCCAATATTGTTTATCTGTGTTCTGGAATGAATATCATTGCGTCAGACGAATGTAAAATATCTATATTTATTATAGCTATTTAGACGTCACTTATGTTTTACACCCGCGCTAGCCCAGCCCCCGCTCTGTCGTTAGTTAAGTAACCTAACGGGTGATGACGGGACCCCGTGGCGAATGCGGATGGCATAAGAGGGCGTTATATTTTCGTTGTTTTCTGCAATGATAGGTTAATGATGGGACGCATTATCTATAATGCAAAGTAAAACAAACCAAAGTTTAAATCGTTGGGACAATTTAAAAGAAACCACTCGGTTATTTTTAAAACAGATATTTTTAAATGCGGAGATTTAACCACTCCTTTTAAAAGCTATCAGGTTCCTTCGGTTATATCAAGTTCACTACGTTCACGGTTTCGCCAAAACCAGTCGTAGCCCTCCGTCGTTTCATTTGGGTATTCAGTAGTATTCAAGCTATGCATTTTGGCCAAAGTCAAGGCATAGTGTTTGGTAGCTACTGGGTTTTCATTTGTTGCATAAGATAGATGAGTTAGTTTGGGACAGTCGTATTATCATTTGACCAAAGTCAGGGGTATATACGGATGGGTTCAAATTGACAAGATAATGACGGGTAGAACTTGACATGTGACTTATGACATTTTGACCAAAGCCAAGGTCATAAGAGCATGGGGCAAAAACTTACATCGGGAATTTCTAAAGAAACTGAAATTTGCAAAGAGATGCATACCATTTTGAGTTTGATGAATGTTGGTAGCATTCCTACAACATTATCAGACGATGATATTTGGATCCCGATCCTACTGTGAGTACTTGATATTTATCAGGATATTCGTCACTTAACGATCAATGCTATAAACCTAGTAGGTGTCCAGAAAAGTGTCAGCGGGGTTACGCCCCCAGAGAAAAGAGGTTACTTAATTAAGGAACTTCGCGAAAGCGTTGGAAAACCTCCCTCGAAGTATCGACACCGGCCTGGCTGAACGGTTAAGCAAGTATTGTACGGTGAGAATAGTCTTGGCTAATTCTTCTTTTATGGTTTGAGGAAGGATTTGAGAAACAGTGGGAGCCATCCAGTTTAGATAAACTAAAAACCACTCTAAACTTGCAAGAGCATCATGCTAAAGAGTTTTCTTCTCTCTCTCCTAATTGCAGCGACCCTGAAAATGACTGGACTTAAGTTACTTTTAGAGAAAAATATACTGACGGGGCCAAACTATAAAGATTGGCTGCGGAATGTCAAGATGGCTTTGACCTATGACAAACTGGGGTACGTCCTCACCACTACGGCACCTGCTGTCCCTGGTCCCAAATCCAGCAATGCGGATAAGGAAATCCGCAAAACCTGGGATTTAGATTGCGCGAGAGCCAAGTGCATCGTGCTTGCCTCGATGAATAATGAACATCAGAGGAGGCACGAGGATATGTCCTTAGATGGCATATTTCTCCATACAAAGGAACTTTATGGAGAGCAATCTCGTATAGCAAGATACGAGACCTCAAAGAAATTGTTTCGAGCGAGGTTGGCTGTCGGGTCATCGGTAGGTGAACATGTCCTACAGATGATTGGCTATATAGAAGAGCTCGCAGACCTTGGGACGACTTTGGATAATGAGCTCTATACAGACCTTGTTCTCCAGTCCCTTCCTCCCACCTACGCCCAGTTTATCCTCAACTTCAATCTTCAAGGAAAAGAAGTTGAACTTGCGGAACTCCTGAACATGTTAAGGAGTGCAGAGGGCACCTTGCAGAAGGCAAGGGAAACACCCGCTATGTTTGTTGGCGGTTCATCTTCTTCCGGGTCCAAGGCTAGGGCCAAAGGAAGGAAGAAGAAGGCCGCACCCAGACCTAGAGGAGGTGTTAGTAAGGTGGGAAAGAAGGGAAAGAAAAAGTTTACAGCACCGGTAGTTGGCCTGGATGAGTGCTTCCATTGTCACAGGAAAGGGCACTGGAAGAAGGATTGCAAGGCGTGGAACGCCAAGAACCAGGAACCGAAGCAAGCTGTGGTTTCGACTTCAGGTGTGTTTGTAATTGAGAATTGTCTGTCGATCAACTCTACTTCCTGGGTATTGGATACCGGGTCAGGATCTCATATTTGCAATTCATTGCAGGCACTGAGAAACCGTAGAGTGCTGAAGGAAGGTGATATGATCCTCAGGGTTGCTAACGGAGCTAGCATGGGAGCTGCGTCCGTCGGGGATTATCACCTAGGATTGACGAGTGGACACATTTTGGTTTTACATAACTGTTATTTTGTACCCAGCTTAACGTGTAATATCATATCAGTTTCCTTGTTATCAAATAAAGGTTATGATTTCACGTTTGTAAGAGATGTTGTCAACATCCACCTTAATCATGGTTTGATTGGGTCCGGTACTCTAAATAACGGCATATATGTGTTAAACCAACTCCAAATTTTCAATGTCCAGAACACACTAAAAAGAAAGTCTCCAGATTTAAATAAAGCTTTCTTATGGCATTGTAGACTGGGTCACATCAATGAGAGAAGGTTGACTAAGTTGCATAGAGAAGGATATTTGGACACGTTCGAATATCAAACTTATGACACTTGTCAATCTTGTCTCAAAGGAAAGATGACAAAGACTCCATTTACTGGACAAGGAGTAAGAGCGAGCGAGCTCTTAGGACTCATACACAGTGACGTATGCGGTCCAATGTCTACACATGCAAGAGGTGGTTATTCCTACTTCATTACTTTTACGGATGATTACTCAAGATACGGATTCATTTATCTGATGAAACATAAATCCGAGGCTTTTGAGAAATTCCAAGAGTATAAGAATGAAGTAGAAAACCAAACCGGCAAAAGTATAAAGACACTTAGATCTGATCGAGGTGGTGAATACTTGAGTGCCGAGTTCCTAGGTTACCTAAAAGAGAAAGGAATTCTCTCTCAGCTTACTCCTCCATACACTCCACAGCATAACGGTGTATCGGAGAGACGGAATCGAACCCTATTGGATATGGTACGATCCATGATGAGTAATACTGAGTTACCGCGATCTTTCTGGGGTTATGCGCTTGAATCAGCGGCATATCTTCTGAACAGAGCTCCTACCAAGACTGTGCCTACCACTCCATATCAGATGTGGACTGGGAAGAAACCCCATCTTCAGCATATGAAGATTTGGGGATGTCCAGCTTTTGTTAAAAAGCAGCATGTGGACAAGCTCGAGGCACGATCAGTAAAATGTATGTTTGTGGGATATCCAAAGAACTCCAAGGGATATTATTTCTATTACGCAGAGGAACAAAAGGTTTTTGTTTCTCGTAATGCCCATTTTCTGGAAAATCAGTTTTTGGAAAAGGAAATAAGTGGGAGCGAAATAGAACTGGAAGAAATTCCAGAACCACAAACTGCTACTGAAAGTTTGGTAGAACCAGAGGTTCAAGAAGAACAGAACATTCCTGCACCCCTCCGCAGGAGTAGTAGGCCGTCTCGTCCGCCTGAGAGATACTACGGTTTTCTCATAGATGGGGATAGAGAGGATTGCATCATAGATGATGATGAACCTACTGACTTCAGGCAGGCCATCCAGAGCGGCGACTCGGTACGATGGCTAGATGCAATGCGGACCGAAATGGAGTCCATGTACACCAACAAAGTATGGACTTTGGACTTTGCTCCAGATGGGGTAAAACCCATAGGATGCAAATGGATCTTCAAGAAAAAGATTGGTGTAGATGGACAGGTGGAAACCTATAAGGCTAGACTTGTTGCAAAGGGTTTTCGTCAAAGACCTGGTTTGGACTATGACGAAACTTTTTCTCCAGTGGCTATGCTCAAATCCATTCGGGTCCTTCTTGCAATTGCTGCCTTCCATGATTATGAAATCTGGCAGATGGACGTAAAGACGGCTTTTCTGAATGGAAATTTAGAAGAGAGCGTCTATATGGATCAGCCAGAGGGTTTCAATCAGAGTGGGAGCAGCGGGAAAGTGTGCAAGCTGCTTAAGTCTATTTATGGACTAAAGCAGGCATCGCGGAGTTGGAACATCTGTTTTGATGAGACAGTCAAAGAATATGACTTTATCAAAAATCCAGATGAACCGTGCATATATAGTAAAGTTGTGGCCAGAAGTGTCGTATTCCTCGTCTTGTACGTGGATGACATTCTATTGATAGGAAATGACATTCCTATGCTACAATCTGTCAAAAGATTCTTGTCACACAGGTTCTCCATGAAAGACCTGGGTGATGCCTCTTACATTCTGGGGATCCGGATCTATCGTGATAGATCCAAGAGGATGTTGGGACTTTCACAGTCCAGGTATATCGACACTGTACTGAAAAGATTCAGTATGGAAGATTCAAAGCGCGGTAATCTACCGGCTTGTCACGGAATCACCCTCTCCAAAGAGATGTCTCCCAAGACTGATTTGGATAGGGAACGCATGTCTATTATACCCTACGCTTCTGCGGTAGGCTCTATAATGTATGCGATGTTGTGTACCAGACCAGATGTAGCTTATGCACTAAGCGTGGTAAGCCGGTATCAGTCAGACCCAGGGGAGAAGCACTGGATAGCAGTAAAGAACATTCTCAAGTACCTGAGGAGGACTAAGGAGATGTTCTTGGTTTACGGCGGAAAAGACCTCAGGTTGGAGGCCTTTGCTGATTCCGGCTTCCAGAGTGATAAGGACGATTCCAAGTCCATGTCGGGTTATGTCTTTACCCTCAATGGAGGGGCGGTGTGCTGGAAGAGCTCCAAGCAGGACACCGTTGCTGACTCGACGATGGAAGCGGAGTATATAGCTGCTTGCGATGCCGCAAAAGAAGCAGTCTGGATGAAGAAGTTCCTAACAGAACTTCAGGTGGTTCCTACCATAGTTGATCCAATACCTCTGTATTGCGACAACAACGGAGCTATAGCTTTAGCGAAGGAACCAAGGTCCCATCAGAAGTCCAGACACATCTTGAGGCGGTATCACCTGATCAGGGAGATCATTGATCGTCAGGAGATCGAGGTTCGGAGAGTTGCTTCAGAAGAGAACATTGCTGATCCATTCACGAAGGCCCTTCCTCAGATTCAGTTCGAGAGGCTGCTCGAGATCATTGGTCTGCGATATGCCAGTACATGGCCCTAGTGCAAGTGGGAGATTGTTAGTGTTTATGCCCTAGAAGGCCATTACTGTATCATACTAGCTTGTATATTACTTAATGGAAGCTTGGGATATTCACATGTATATAACAGTCTTGCTAAACATGGTAGTATGCTACTTGGTTTTTCTATCTTAATATGTGAGTGTACGTATTGATAGAGCTCTTAGGATCTTGCTTGGCTACCAGCGTTGTGATGGCAGTCACACTAGTGGGGGCTGGGTAGTCTACAAGCACATCCTTATTCAGGTCCCTGGTCGTTGGATTATCGAGACAGAGCATCGATACTCCGGAGTAGACTAGTGTGTACGCTTCTCATCCCAGTTGGGGAGATGGTCTGTCCCACAGCCATCAGTACGTCGTACTGGAGATAGTATACAGGTGCTCGTTAGGTTACGGGTACACCGGACAGGACTCACAGGGAACTGTTGGTTGGTTTGATACCAGTCGTCAGTGAACAGTTCCCAGGTGACATGAGTACAGCGTAGTCCGCAGACTTGACACTGCTACTTCGCCTCGAGTGTGTCCCACTGTTCTTAGATTGCTACCCTACCACGGCTCTATGGAGTCGTGCAAACAGGTAGCAGTTGGGTGCAGTCCCGAGCACTTGGAGGCAGTGGCGGTTAGACAGGATTCGTCCCTCCCGGTATTGGGAGTAGATATCGTGCTGTGTCAGAGAGCCATTACGCAAAGTCCCTGGCCAGGGCAAGCGAGATTTGCTGGTAGGTTCCAGCAGTTTCTCAGGGTGTAATGGGCTTCACTCCGACACGACTTATACCGCTATTAGGGGACTGACGCTTGCCGCCCCCCTAGGCCCGATATGCGATAGTCTTGGACGAACGGACCGGACTGTATGGAGATTGTCACATCAGACTCAGTAGGAGTTCGGATGGGTTTACTCATCGGCCTTCTTATCGACAACTACCTGGGGACCGTTACGTACAGCTAGTGCCGCTTGCGGTCTGTGGTTAAACCCACTGCCAGCGTAGTAGTCGAGTCTCTAGAGTCCCACACAGAGAGTTTCCTACTCCAGGCGAAACGATATAGAGGTTGCATGGTTTTGCGACAAAGGGTTCGGACGCATACGTGCGTTTACGCGCGTACGACTTTCGGACAGATTTTACCAGTCGGCTTTGGTTTAAGCCAGTTACTGGTATTCGGTTATTGGATTTTTACAGTCTAAAGTTTTTCCGTATTTTTACGGATCGGAGGGGCGTTCTCGTAATTACTCGAGAAGCTTCTAGAAGATGTGACTAAGGAGGTTTGTTTTGGAAAGAGAGTGAGTCATAGTGGTGATTCATTCACTTCATTAATGCACATTTATTGCTTAATGACTCATGTTAATGAATCATCACAAGATATTTTGTGAAGCATGCTTATTCATTTCCTTTATTTGATTTTAGAAAATAAGAATGCTTCATATTATTATGATACACTCTCTCTCTTCTCTCATTATCATATCACACATTCTCTCTCCTCAAGCTCTCATCTTCAAACCCTAATCCTTAATCCTCATGTGTTGAGATCAAAGGATTAGTTAGACTAAACAATCCATAACCTTCACTCTTTATCATCCTATCATCTTTGATTAGCAATCAAAGTTGATTAGTTACCTCAAGTTAGAGGTTTAGCTTGGAGTTTCGCTCTTGGGTGGATCGTCTACTACCTAGAGAAGGCCGAGGAGAACCAAGGAGGACATAAAGAAGAAGGACCGGTTCATTAGGTATAATCCCTAATCTCTTATGTAAAGAAACTCATAGAATACGGTTATTTAGGGTTTAGCTTCGATTCAAGCGGTTAGTCGATGTTCGTTGTTTAAACTTGATAGTTTTTTGTAAATTCCGCCTCCCCACAAGTACTGGGGTGTACTACATCGACTTACAACGTCAGCACAGCGCCCAAGGCAGCGTGCCCAATCAGAGTAAGGCTCTGTTTAAAACAAAAATTAAAGGAAGCAACGCATCAGGTGCGCAAGCGCTGCGCGACACGTGTCAGCGCAGTTGCGCAAGCGCAGTTGTGCAAGCGCTGCGCTGTGCGACACGTGTCAGCGCAGTTGTGCAAGCGCGACACGTGTCAGCGCAGTTGCACAAGCGCAGTTGCGCTGCGCTGTGCGCTGTGCGACACGTGTCAGCGCAGTTGCGCAAGCGCAGTTGCGCTGCGCTGTGCGCTGCGCGAAACGTGTCACGCGCTGGGGCGTTTGCGCCAAACAGAATTAAAATTCTAGTAAGATCTTTCTGTTCTTGTTAAAACAAGAAGATTGTCTTCTGTAAAACAGAAGCCCTTGGATCAAAGATCCAACGGTGGGGAAAATTCCGCAAATCACTCAGAGAATGATCACTTTAACAAACTTAACAAATCTATGGGCACTATATAAAGATCCCTAGACCCCAACTCAAAAGATCATCAACATTGTGAGAGATCAAGAACTTCAAAACAGAGAGAACTCTGAAGAAAATTCAAGAAAAAGGTAAAACCCTTTATAAAAGAGAAGAATTTCTTCTAATAGATCATTGATCTAAGAACAAGATCAATGATCTTCAATAAAAAACAAATAATAATAGTGCCTTGCACTTTTTATGAACCACTGGTTCTCTGAAAACAAGAAAAAACAAGAAAAACTTGTTTTCTTTTATCTAAATTGGATCAAGAAATTAAACAGTGCCCTGCACTTGTAAAATCTGTACTGTTGCGCTCTTGGGTTGGCGCAAGCCACCAGAGAGCGCCACGTGTCAGCTCCAGAATAACTTGCGCTATGCGCTTTTAAAATAGAGCATTGCTCTCTGAAGTTGGCGCAACTCACCAGACCGTGCCACGTGTCAGCAGCGCAACAGCACAGCGCACTGCGCTTGCGCTCACCAGAGCGTGACATGTGTCATCTCCACATGCGCTTGCTCAATAATCAGCGCAAAGCGCCTGACAAGCCAATGTCAGACAGTTAATGCACTGCATTATTTACAGAAGGGCCAAGCCCAATTAAAAAAGGGCTAACAGGCCAAATTAAATGCAATGCATTATTTTAAAGAAGGGCAGAGCCCAAACAAAAACAGATGCTCTGCATCATTTACAAAGGGACCGAGCCCAAATAAAAAAGGCTTAGCAGGCCAGAATAAAATGCAGTGCATTATTAAACAGGGGCAAAGCCCTAGCACAGGCCTAATAGGCCAAAGATAAAAACGTTGAACATCTTCAACTGGACTTAGCCCAATCATGGTCGTAAGTCCTCAAATTAAATTGACTGAGCAAGACTGCTCTACTAAATCAATTTACATCCGGTTCAAGGGTACATCTCTGAACTCCTCAGACACCTATCGTTGTAATCCTTCAACGACGTCAGAGAGGTGACGGGTCCCGACAACCACACATCGATACGGACTGCGGGGTCCCTAAACTCGTGGACCGAAACGTCCTTAAACTAATATTCGTCCCAAAATGGGAATGTCGGACCGAAACGTCCCTAAACTAATATTCGTCTCAAAATGGGAACGTTGGACCGAAATGTCCTTAAACTAATGCTCGTCCCCAAATGGGAATGATGGACCCCTATGTCCCTAAACTGGAACATGGACCCCTATGTCCCTAAACTGGAACATGGACCACCATGTCCCTAAATTGGCAATGGACCGCAATGTACTTAAACTACCTATGGACCGCTACGTCCCTAAACTGGAACAATAGAGCCCCCAAACGCTCTTTTGTCGGATCTAAACGATCCCGTTTAAGTTGATCTTAGCCTCAAATATGGATAATGTATCCTTAAAATTTCAAACAGACATTAGTCCCAAATTGGACTATAGATCCCCCAATCTACTTTGGTTCAAGGGTACATCTCCGAACTCCTCTGACACCTGTCGTTGTAATCCTTCAACGTCGTCAGAGAGGTGACGGGTCCCGACGGCCATATATTAAATGGACCACTACGTCTCTAAACTGGAACAATAAAGCCCCTTAAAAGCTCTTCCCGTTAAGTTGATCTTAGTCTCAAATCGGACTAACGTATCCTTAACGAACGTTTAAGTCGATCTTAGCCTCAAACATGGCTAACGTATCCTTAAACTAAAACCCCAAACCCAAATCTAAGTAAATACGGATTTGGACTAATCCACGTCCTACGGGCGACGACATCACTTAGTCTCCGTATACAATCCACGGGCAACCACAAACAAAACAAACACACACGACACGAAGTGAAATTCTGGAGAAGAAGAAAGTGGTTACCGCGATGCGGTAGCGTAATTAATTGCAGGAGCTTGCGCCTGCAGGGAAGAGCGTCCCCATAATCAAAAACCCCTCAAGCCAGGGGGAATCTGATGAAGTCTGCTACATCGGCCGCATCCGTCTAAACCTCCGATACACGGTGCCATAAATCAACTGGGCATCTTCGGAGAGGTAAACGGATAAAACCAAATAGCATCTGCCCCGAATCTCAGGCAAGGCGTCCTCACGTCATCGCCGCCATTCGAAAGGGAACACCTAGCTCTGACCCTCGCCTCTCGATGTATCTATACGTACATGACTCCCGTCGGTATCCCCATGATAACCGCTGAGTCATTGGTAATGTCACCGGATGGTATGGTTCCCCTACCAACTCATCGTCTAGCTCCACGAAATTCTTGACCCGGGGTACTTTCGGGCCCCACCATGTACCCGCACACGGACCCCTCCTTTCCTCGCGTGGGGTATATATATATTAGAACCGATAAATCTCCTTGTGGCTGCTGAAATATAAAATCAAGGGAAACCGGGTTTTTCAAATAATGCATAATTTCATGAACTCCCACGGTCCCCAAATCCAGAAAACATCATGAAAAATCCATATTACAATGCGAAAATCCATGAATATAATATATGCAACATAAACGGAAATGTAAGCATATAAAGGAAAAGCCGCTAATTAACTGCAACAAGTTAATATAAATATCATGCGGTTCCTAATTTTCTCCAATTCTAAAATAACATCAGGTAAAGGTAAACATGTAGCTATAACTAGATTTATGTGAAAACATAAAGGTATAGCAAGATATATGTATCTACCTATAAGTAATGATGTAGTATACCCCCTTGGTATAAGTGAAATAGGTGTGCAAGGTATACCTGTAGCTATGTCATAAAGTGTGCATGTACCTATCACTAATGGTACAATACTCTATAGGTATACAGGTAACTAGCATGTAAGTATGTCAGAGCATATGTGTAAGCATGTAGGTATACAGGCTATAAGTCAATGCGTAAAGAGATATGAATCAAAGTCTCAATGTCCCTAACCCAGAAATATCATATCTATAAGTGGGTTGTGCGTGGCATGGCAATTATTGACGGTGTGTATAGCATACAATCAGTGCTCGTGCAATATGAATCGTCAATAATATGTGCAGTGTCCTAAGGATACTAGTCCAAGCACAACAATATCTAAGTAATAGGATAAATGCGCAATTCTAAATATGACATAGAATATGCGACAGAAATAAATCTCTAGCCCAGACGCATAACACCATGCGGGCGATTTCCCTGTAGATGTTAAATCTACTCACCAACGCTCCAAGCTAGGTGAATCCTATCACCTGTTTTCCTTTTGTAGCAGTGTACATAGTCCCCGCCTGCGAACCTAAAATTTCACAAACACAACACATAAGAAAAACATTCTACAATGACGAAAAGACAACGAAACGCAATGAAAACGCCCGGAAAATTACACCGCGCGCTTAGCGCATCTATCGCGCACGACATCGGCCAAAAACCCTAACTGGGGTCGCTAAACTACAAAACACCAAGTCTAGACCCCGATCGTCCCGATCGCGCAACACAACACAAACAATTACGAGGAATAAAATAGATATAACCTCGCAACGACCAATCCAACTCACGTCGGAAAAACCCCGAAACCTTGTAAGCAACTTATCGCAATATTTCACACTAATTTCAAGCTAACGCATATCTATTGATTACAAACACCTTATAATAGCTTAACTAAGCTATCTAAACCATTTCTAAATTTTTAACACTTACTAAATAAATTTTAGCAAAAACTTAGTAAGCAAAATTGCATAATTAAACAAAGTATTCATTAACAATAATTAACATTTTCTACTAGGCTAAGCTTTTCCTAATCACAAATTAACACTTCAATAAAACATTAAACACTTAAATTAAGTTTTAAACTTAACTTGAATTTCTAAAACCATTCTAGAATTTTGAAACATGAAATTTAAAGTTTAAATTAACATCTAATTAAGCTAGCATAAAGATATAAACTAAACAATTAGAGATTAGGGTTAGGATTTTATACCTCCAAATGATTCAAAAACTTGCAACAAGAAAACCAAGATTAGCCTCCAAAATCAAGACTTCATGAAGAACCAAGCATGGTTTAGGGTTAAGGAAATGAAGGAAAATGATTATATTTGAATTTTTGTGATTTTATTTGGATTTTTCATGATATATTTGTGCAAGAAATGATGAAAATGGAGTGAGAAAAGAAAAGGGCAGCCAAGAACAAGAAGTGGCCGGCCATGAGGGTGTGGGGGGTGTTTTTGTGAATTTTTATGAAGAAAGTTCTAGTAAAAAAACAATAAATGCTTCATTAAATGCATTTTGCCACCTTTCTTTCTTTTTCTTTTTCTTTAAAAAAAAATTAAATCCTTTGACCAAAAAAATCTAGATATTTAAAAAGAAGGTTCTAAAATAATTGTAGTGATGATTTTCAAGAATTTTCATTTAGAAGAAATTTCCTGATTTACGTGCACATTTTACCGGCTAAAATAATATTTTATTTGGGAAAAATTCTATCTGAACCAAAACCATCCAAATACCCCCAAAGTTCGCGCACAAGCTTTATTTTAGCTAAAATAGGTGCTGGTAAGTTTCTACGGACGTTTGATCGAAATCGGGTTAAAACGGAAAATACCGATAATTTTTGCCTTAAAACGGAAAAATTCGCAAAACTATTTCTGAAACGTTACAATCTTCCCCTCTTAAAGAAATCCGGTCCCCAAATTAAAATTCATCTATGGTACCTTCAAGAAGATGAGTACAAAACTCCCAAATCTCGCTCGTAGCTTGCCAAGTGATCACCTCACTATACAGCTACGCTAAAGAACCCTCACAGACGGCAAGACCCTTGACCGAAGTTCCTCCACCTGCTGATCCACTATAACTAGCGGCTGCTGGTGAACGAAAGATCGCGTCCAAGATAATTGGTCTGATGCTAAATCATGTGAAAAAGGTCATGAAGGTTATTGCGAAGTATCGATACAAGGAATACGGGGTGAATACTCAAAATCTGGGCGGAAGTGCCAAATTATAGGCAACGGATCCAACTCGCTTCAAAGATCTCAAAAGGACCTACAATCCTGGGATACTTCCCAAACTCAACACGTCATTTATCGGAAAATCCCGTAGGAATACATGATCTCCCACTACGAACTCAAGTCTGCGACCACTACGGTCGGCATAAGACCTCTGTCTGCATTGGGCATCTCTCATCCTGACCTGAACCAACTGGATCTTCTCCGAAATCTCTAGACTAGCCGGGGTCCAAAAATCCTACTTACGCAGAGTTAGAAAAACAGACTGGAGATCGACACCACCTAACAAACAAAACTTAAAGGTTGCCAATTGGAGTGCCTCCTGATAACAGCTATCGAAGGAGAATCCGAACAATGGCAAGTGGCGATCCCAACTGCCGACAACAATTAATACGTACGCACAAGCATATCCTCCAGAGTCGGTATAGCCCGCTCTCACAAAACCATCATCCTGCGGATGGAAAAACGGAGCTAAAGCTCAACCAGTACCCAAGGCTTCCTGAAGTTCCTGCCCAAGACGACAAGCGAATAGGGTGCCCTATTTGGATACGACCCATGAAGGAACTCCGTGCAACGCACAAACTTAACCAAGGACAACTGAGCAACCTGAGTATAACCGGACAACTAGAATCCGAATGGAGTCACACCCAGACTAAACCTGGGTAGACGCCACAACGAATATTCATGGAGACCTGCTCCCATTCCCACTCCGGAACGGTTAAAGGTTGAAACTCTCCAGCCGGTCTCAGATGCTCAACCTTAACACACAACAAGATAGCTACCTCGAAATGAAATCCGAAACTTCTCTGTACATCCCTGCCCACCCGTAACTATTTCACAAGTCACGACAAATGCTGGTGGAACTTGAATGAGTACAGAGAGTTGACAGATGTGCCTGCTCTAGGATTTCACGTCTTTACCCAATTGTATCAGGTACACAAACGCGTACCTAAACTTAGCACACCCTTGTCACAAATCAAGGACTCCGAATCATTACCCAGCCAAGTATGCTCAAGAACCTTTGACGAACGAGCATTGACGGGCAGCGCCTCGCGAAAGAGATTAAGGAATAGTGGTCGGGCGCGGACATGAGCAAGCTGTCCCCTCAGTAGAGGCGAACTTAAGCTATACTCAACGATCACACAAGAACTGTAAATCTGCAGAAGACTGTCTCAACAATCTACACCCGCTGCAGGAAGATGTATATTAAGTTCTGGTGGTCTGTGAAAATCTGACACAACTCTCGAACAAGTAGTGTCTCCAAATCCCCAACGCAAAACCACCACGGCCATCTCCAAATCATGAGTGTGATATCATGCTAGTACTTCCTCCAAGTGTAGGGAAGCAAAAGCGATAACTCTATAATGTCACCTCTGTACACACTCGAGTCCCACTCACGAAACATCACAGTTAAACAACAAAGTCTCCCGAACCAGAAAGAAAAGAAAGAACTGATGCAGTTGTTAACCGAGTCCTTAACTACCGAAACTTCGCATACATGCCTCAATCCAAAGAAAAGAAACCTCCTTTCCGGTCAGTCCAGTCCACGGTACATCACTACACTAGTAATACTGCACGAAACGGCGGTAAAAACCTGCTAAGCCCCAAAATCTGCGAAACTCCGTCCTGCACACAAGTCTGGGCCTAAGTTGCATGGCCTCGATCTTCCTCGGAACCATACGAAAACCGTCTCCCGTAACTATAAGACCTAGGAGTCAACACAAATAAGCCTGAAGAAACACTCCGAGAACCTAGCAAACTGCTGGGGCTCTCCCAGTATCTGCAAAACAAATTCTCAAGTGTTGCTCCTGTTCCTCAAAACACATTAAATAGACCAGAATGTCGTCAATAACACAACAATAACTGGTCGAGGAACGGCCTGAAGAAATCGGGTTCATCATGTCTATGAATGTCGCTAGGGCATTGGTGAGTCCGACGACACCACCAAAACACACAAAGCCCGTAGCACACATAAGGCAGTCTTCGGAATGTCATCACCCCGAACCCGCAACAATGATGACCTGATCCCGATCAAACTTAGAAAATGTCTCGCACTCTGGAGCTGATCGAAGAAATCGTCAATGCGAGGTAAAGGATACCTATCCGCACCGTAAGCCGGTTCAATTGGCGATCCATCAATACACAACCTAAACTGCCGTCTTCCTCCTTGACGAACAGAAATAGGAGCTCCCTAATGCGAAACAATCAGACGCACAAGCCCCCCAACAAACAACTCTGCAGCTGATCCTTAAGCTCCTTAAGCTTCGCCGGCTCATCTGGAACAACGTCGGATAATCTTGCACGAAAAGAACCCGATCCAACAAACCAACTGTGGCTCCGGTTCCACGAATGAACACCAAGAAACCACGACATCCTCTCCTCAAAAGCCGACTAGCGAAAAAGGCTGAATTCGAGCTGTGAGAGGCGGCACAACTATCCATCTGCACAACAAGAACAGACTTGCAGGGGAAAACAATACCTGACTGTTTTCTCATGGTAGTCCACAGACGCTTAGCACGTAGCTATCCAGTCCATGCCCAGGAGAATGTCAAATCCAACATCTCTAGAAGGATTAAGTGACGGATGAATCTCCTACCCGATTGGCATACAACTGAAATACGTGTTGCGCAACAAAAGAATCGCTGACAGAAATTAACACAACAAACGGCTGATCTATCAAACACGACTCTCGTCCCAACCACGACACAAGTGTGAAAAACCAACAAGTACATCAAAAGAACATACGAATTTAAAATACCTGAAAACCCTGCATCGGACGCCCTCGCGTCCCGATGAGTAGAAGCAAACTCTCATGTCTGCCCCCTACCCGCAACTGGCTGAACTCCTCTTCTGGTAACCTATACCCTCTGAGCGAACCTTCCGCATCCACGACCTCTCTGAATACGACCCTGACACGGTGTTAGGGAACAACTCCTGATGTGGTGATGAAGGCTCCCGCACCGATAGCATCCAGAATAACGCTGCTGACCTTCCTGGGGTTGAGAGCTGAACGACTGTCCTCGTCCTAAGCCTCTGCTACTCCCGCGACGGTCACGAAATCTGTCTCGATGACTAGGCCTCTTTCTCTGGACTGATACACCGGTACGAGTCCTCCACAGTTCCGGAACTCTCAAAGTGTCTGGAAGACGTGTCTCGTAAACTGGGGCTGCATCCACTGGTGCTATGTAGGCGACGGACTGCTGCATGCTGATTGCAAGGAACAACTAAGTAACAGGGGTGACAACCTCCTGTCACTGCGCTCGAACGATCTGAACCAAAGAACTCATCGTCTGGCGCATGTCCTGCATCTCTGCTATAAGCCTAGCGATGCTATCTGTCGAAGGAGAATCTGTCTGCTCCTGTGCAACGAGCGTGCCATCCGGGTCAGTCCTCGTCTCACTCGAGTCAATCCTGACCTCGGCCCTCGCTGCATCACTCTGAGTCCCCACAGTCATCGACGGCAATGCTATAAATGGAAAAAAGGATTCAATAAGAATATGGAAATCGAATCACAAGATATGAATCATCAAGGAAGGAATTTCAAGCAATTTGTACTTAGGTCACTTTAGGCGGAGTACCGCATCGTGAGTATGCTGCAGACATACACACACTACGTTACTCTGCTTAAGCTACCTACTCCATCATACCAAGGTCATCCTACTCTCCGAAAGGTAAAAACCTAGCGCTATGATACCAACTTTGTCACGACCCGAAATTAGCACGTGACGGCCCAATACTACGCAACGTCTACAGGCGTAACGCAGTAAAAGAAAGCCAAAACCCAGAAATCTAAACCATTAAAAGACAAGAAAAGATAAGAAACATTGTTTAAAAATCTTTGAAATCACAACCCAAATTCTTTAAAAGTCCAACTTTATTTCCTTTAAAATTTTGGCAGCACCTCCTTTGTAAAAGCTAGCCCCAAAAATGGGTACAACATAAATATAAAGTAAAGCATCCCCAAATGGGAGCAAATACACGCCCAAAGACGGAAAACAACCACCACAACAAATATACGACGCCGTAGCGAAGAAATAAAAGACGATAGAAAGAAAACTGTATAAAAGACAACAAGTCACAAATAATATACAATATCTTCCTCACCAAGTCTCTAAGTCAACAAGAAAATATAACAGATGGAGAGTACGAGGATACAACGAATATACAATACAACAAACGAATAACCACAAAACCCACCTAAGCAAACTGCACACTGTGAAATGATGCGGTATCCGTAGCAAAAGATGATAGAAGAATAGCCTGCCTCGACTACTCTGGGGAACACCCTGCAAAACAAACTGTCGCATAACGGGGGTGAGTTGCCAACTCGTGAATAGTAAATAACATATGCAGGTAGTCGAAAGTATGCACGTACAGCGTGAATCTAACATGTGCAATTAATAGCAATAAAAAGTCATATGAATGCAATAATCATGAAAGGTACACTAGCAGGTACAACTAATACATGAAGCAATGCATATAAATAAAGGTATGTAAATGCAACAGTCATTAAAGGTACTCTAACAGGTACAACTAATACATGAAGCAGTGCATAAACAATAAATATGGAGTATGGAATGAAATATGTCATTTCCACGGAATCCTGACATCGTGGTAGGACCAAAATCCATCAAGACAAATCCAAATCCCAATTCCTCAAATCAGCCCCCAAATTGGCTCTCATATCATATAAGTCTCACAAATCCTGAATGTACAATATCGAATAAATCTCATATATCCTGAATGTACAAATCATCAATCTCATAAATATCCTGTATCCAATATCAAATGAATCACCTATATCCCAAATCAAATTATCAAGTAAAAATCTAACATCCTAAATATATTTACATGAATAAATATGATGATGTATATAATTTAATGTCAATATACATATATTAGCATCCCATTCCACTAATATTGGTGTAAGGGCATATATAATAGCGGCCTAAACCCCTGTTATATATACAAAGGAGTAAAAAGAAATATCATGAAACCAATGTGTCAAGCATCGACACAGAAATGCAGGTCTATCACGTGCTGTCACCACGACTAGCACCCTGATAGGTACGTATCATACGCTATCCCGAAAGCTCGAGTGCCTAGCTCTGACCCTCGCCTCTCATGTATCTATACGTACATGACTCCCGTCGGTATCCCCATGATAACCGCTGAGTCATTGGTAATGTCATCGGATGGTATGGTTCCCCCACTAACTCATCGTCTAGCTCTACGAAATTCTTGCCCCGGGGTATCTCTGGGCCCCACCATGTACCCGCACATGGACCCCTCCTTTCCTCGCGTGGGGTATATATATATTAGAACCGATAAATCTCATGGTGGCTGCTGAAATATCAAATCAAGGGAAACCGGGTTTTTCAAATAATGCATAATTTCATGAACTCCCACGGTCCCCAAATCCAGAAAACATCATGAAAAATCCATATCATAATGCGAAAATCCATGAATATAATATATGCAACATAAACGGAAATGTAAGCATATAAAGGAAAAGATGCTAATTAACTGCAACAAGTTAATATAAATATCATGCGATTCCTAATTTTCTCCAATTCTAAAATAACATCAGGTAAAGGTAAACATGTAGCTATAACCAGATGTATATGAAAACATAAATGTATAGCAAGATATATGTATCTACCTATAAGTAATGATATAGTATACCCCCTTGGTATAAGTGAAATAGGTGTGCAAGGTATACCTGTAGCTATGTCAAAAAGTGTGCATGTACCTATCATTAATGGTACAATACACTATAGGTATACAGGTAACTAACATGTAAGTATGTCAGAGCATATGTGTAACCATGTAGGTATACATGTATGCTATAAGTCAATGCGTAAAGAGATATGGATCAAAGTCTCAATGTCCCTAACCAAGCAATATCATATTAATAAGTGGGTTGTTCGTGGCATGGCAATTATTGACGGTGTGTGTAGAATACAATTAGTGCTCGTGCAACATGAATCGTCAATAATATGTGCAGTGTGTTAGTTGTATGTATGCCCTAGAGGCCAGTATTGTACAGTTGATATATATTATATTGGATGCTTGGACATATATAGAGAGGACTTTCTTGCTCGATATGATAGTATGCTATCTGGTTGCTCTTTACTTTAACATGTATACTTGTCTCTTTATACTGTCTTATAGTTACATGTTGGTAAAGCCCTTAGGATGTGTACTTGACTACCTGGACTATGATGCGGATCATACTAGTGGGGACATGGTAGTCCATAAGTACATCCTTCAAGGTCCCTAGTCGTGGGTGTATCGAGACGGGGCATCGATATACCAGTGTAGACTAGCGTATACGCTTCTCGACCCATGAGATGGGCGATGGATGATCCCATATCCATTGGTGTTTGACATCAGAGATGGTATACGGGTGCTCGTGGAGACTGGGTACACTGGACGGACTCGCCGAGAACTCCCAGATGGTATTATACCTCACGTCAGATGGCAGTTCTCTGGTGACACTTGTGCAGGTTAGTCTGTAGACCCGAGATCGTCATAGTGTCTTGTGTGATTCCCACTATGCTTTGATTTCCACCTTACCACGTCCATGAGGGCGTGCAAAACGGTGGTTTTTAGGTACAGTCCCGAGTCACATGGAGGCAATGAGCGAGAGGAGGGGTTTCGTCTCTCCAGGTATTGGGGGTTGATGTTGCGCTGTGCTCGATTGGCCATAACAGGGAAGTCCCTGGCCAGGGCTGATTAGAGATTTACTGATAAGTGTTACCAGTAGTTTCTTGACCCGTTATGAGCCTCACATCGGCACGACTTATCGGTTATTGGGGTCTGACGTTTACCACCCCTAGACTTGATATGCGACAGATCAGACGAGGAGACCGGACTGTACGGGAAGTGTTGCCGGCAGGCTTTCACAGGAGTTGGAGCGAGCTTGCTTGCTGATCTTCTGATCACTCAATACCCGGGTAGCCATTACGTCCAGCTAGTACCGCTGACGGCTTATGGGTGCGTGATGTGATCATCACCTACTGCCGGCGTATTGACGAGTGTTTAGAGTCCTACACAGAGGTTTTACTGGCTCAAGCTAAACGAAATAGGAGCGCATATGTGATATGTGCGAGACCGAGAATAAATGCGTGTATGTGATACCGTATTCTATTCTCGCGACTTTATGTATCGGTCGGTCATATATGATATGACCTGGTTATCGAATCAAGTGTTGATTCGATAAGTCGATACGATGGATGTTAGCCGGTTATATGAGATATGACCGGATTATTAAGTTAAGTATTGATTTAATAATTAAGTGTATAATTGTATATTAGATATACTAATTTACATTTGCTAACACTTATTCACTTTAGGGTTTTTCTCACATGTGAACACTTGTATATATATATATGTGATATATATATTAAAGTGTTTTCTTTTGTATCATGGTTGATGATACACTAGACTTGGATGTATGAGACTTACACCATGCTACATATTATGTTGGGTTTTTATATTTTAAGTAATTACAAAATCAAGTGGAGGATTAGATCAATGAATGAAGCTTGTGGAAGCTTGCGGATGCATTGACTAAGTCCACTTGAGTTTGTTTTTACCATAGATATTTCTTAACCCAACCATAAGTGTTAGCTATGGTTATGGCTCTACAAGAGTTAGTATATGATACTCTATCACCATGGTTATCCATCACACTTAATCATTATCCTCATTTCTTTTCTTTTGTTCATCATCTTCTTCTTCATTTGAGCAAGAGAAAAGCAAGCTAGGGTTTGATCCAAAGTGAGAATCCTTGTGAGAAACAAAATTCTAAAGAGAACCCACTTCCTATTTCTCCATCCTCTACTAGACTAGCACTTTAGTTTAGGGTGTTTACTTCACTGATTCTCTAGTTAGTGAAGTAGGAGCTTGAGTCGGAATTCCCTCGACGTAGATCATCTTCGGCCTCGGAGACTTCAAGCAAGGTCGCATCCTTCGCGTCGTGAAGCCATGCAAGAGCCTGGGAGAACCTTGATCGCAGTGAAAGGACTTCAAAAAGGAGCAAATGAAGTGGAGGACCGATCTACAAAGGTTGTATATCGCGTTCCCTTTAGTGTAAAGTTGTTTACATGCCATTAGTTTCGCCTAAACTCTAGTTAACGATCTTGCTTAGGGTTGCGCGGCACATAAAATTTTAATTTTGGCATGGTCGATGCCTTGCAGAGCCTTTCTAGTGTGCCTAGTAACCCTACAGTGGTATCAGAGCCTAGTTAGAGCATTAGGCGATGTGTTAACGAAGTTAAAACTCCGAACGAACCCGAACACGTCGAAATCAAACCCTCTCTGTACAATTTTTAAAATCTGGGATTTTTCCAAATTAAAAATGCTTAAAAAAATCAGCAGAAAAATATAAGGAATACTGTGCAAAACGACATTGTTTAGAGCCCAAAGCGCCGCGGATCCGCGGCACGAGCACGGCTCGTGAGGCGGTTCCGCGGCCATATTGTGACGTCACCTTTAACTGTTTGCACAGTAATGTTCCTATTCAATTTCCTGATATTTTTCTGGGCATTTTTATCTGACTCAAGTGTTGAGTATTTTGGGGTTTATTTTGAAATCGCTGATTCGATCGGAGAATTTAATTTTGTTATGTTATTCCGGATAATTTAGAAAGTATTAAAATGTTCGAACGGATATCATTAACTCAATTTTTCCCGGCACGAAAAACATTCAAGTGTTGAATTTTTATCGGGTTTTAAATCTTTCGGAAAAACGTGCATGTGATGTGACGGACCCTCTAGAAGACAAAAAACCTTAACTCGATTATGTGACCGTCTTGAACTGCCCTTTGAACCTTAGGGTTTGGGGCAGTACGGCGTGCCACATGTGTGGCGTTGACTTGACCCTTCTACGGCTGGACCGTTGCTACTGTGACGTATTCTGGAATTTTTGAACTCCGCTCAAGTGTTGAGCTATTGAGGAAATCTTGGGTATTTGATTATTCGATCGGAAAGTTTAATACTGTCTATTTATCTGGAATGTGATACAATATGTGGAATTCATACAGTTAGGCATGAAATGCGGAATATGTGATATTTCGGATTTACGATGTCTAAAGAGATTGTGGATTCCAAATGTTGTAGTTTTACATTTTCTTTTCTGTGACCGTAAGTGTAATATGTGATATCGCTGGTTTCGTTGCTATATGTCAACGAAAATTGGGATGCACATATTTACTTACGTTGATGACATGTGATGTTCTGTGTTGCTGGATATGTTATATTGGATCGTCGCATTTTGAATAGCCGGGGGTTTTTGTGAGATGAGAGTTTTTATTTTCATTCATGTAAATTCAAATGTAATGTAATATTCTTTTATATTTGGGGCACTTCCGGGTTGAGGTTGATGTCACCTTTTGTATATTATTTACTTTTCCGCACTAGGATAGACCCAAGGAGGAGAGCACAAGTAACCGGGTTCTGGAGTCCAGTGGGAGACCAACTCGAGGAGTCGAGTCCGGGTCTCCTAACTCTAGAATTGGTAGGGTTTCTTGCCGCTCTCGTAGGGGTCTAGGGGTGTGGAATTGGCTATTCATCGCGACCGTGGAATCCGTGTTTTATAGAGGCTCAAAATAAAACACGGACGTCCTAGTATATCCAATGTTTCATATATTTCTTCTGCTGCGATATCTGTGATGCGATCATTTGATATTCTGTGATAAATACTGTGTTTTACACCCGCGCTAGCCCTGCCCTGCTCTGCCGTTAGTTACCTAACCTAACGGTGCACGGGGGGACATCGAGGCGAATGCGGATGGCATAAGTGTACGTCGTATTTATCTGTGATGTTTAGGTAACTTAAATGATGGGACTTCATTAATGTGATTAATGAAAGAAAAGAAACCTAAAAGATATTGTAGAATCAAATTTTCAAATAAAAAGGGTAGCTACAGTTTTGCTTTGCATAGCGGTATATATGATATACCCTGCACCTTATTCGATGAGGAAAGAGCCGAGATCCCTTCACCGGGAGTGACCTCTTTAGTAAAACTGGAAGATGCTACAACACTCGGTTTGCTTTTGGAGTTTTGCTTTGCATAGTGATGTATATGATATATCCTGCACCTTATTCCATAAGGAAAGAGCCGAGATCCCTTCACCGGGAGTGACCTCTTTAGCAAAACTAATGAAAGCCTCAAAATCACTCCATTTCAAAATTCACTTGATTCTACAACGATATCAAGTTCATTACGCAATAGGTTTTCAGAAAAACCGGTCGTAGCCCTCCGTCATTTCAGATAAGAACTATTTAGTATTCGTGCTGCGTTTGTTGGCCTTTGTCAAGGAGTAGTGTGCGGTAGCTAAATGGTGCTTATCTGTCTATGTATATGATGTATATTGTTTTAGGGTAGTCGTACGACCTTGTTGGCCTTTGTCAAGGGTCGTGCGGATGGGTTTGATTCAATCAAGAAATGACGGGTTGAACTTGACTAACATCCTATGATTTGTTGGCCTTTGTCAAGGTCGTAGGGGTTAGGGGCAAAATATTATCGGGAATTTCAAGTGTTGAGATTTGCAATGAGATTGCATACCTTCTATGAGATAGTTGGATCCCGATACCCACTGCGAGTAATTGTTACTCCCGGGAGAGTTTTACACATGACAATTAGCCGATCAAGTAGGTGTCTAGAAAGGTGTCAACGGGGTTACGCCTCTGGGAAAACGAGGTTTACTTTAATTAGGTCCATGCGAAAGCACGGGGAACCTCCCTTAAAGTACCGACACTGGCCTGGCTAAAAGATTGGCGAAGTTGTAGGGTGCAATTAATCCCGGCTAGTCTTTTCTTTTAGGGTTTGAAGGAAGATTTGATAAAAACAATGGGAGCCATCCTGATTAGATAAAATAATAACCAATTTGATCTTGCAAGAGCATACGCTAAAGTGTTTTGTTCTCTCTCTCTCCAGGTAGAGACCATATCATGCCTTAATAAAGATAATAATATGGATGTATTGACCGAACCCGCATGTTATACTGTGCTGGGGAACGTTGGTTCCGTTCTTTCTTATAAGAGTTATAAGACTGAACAGGATATAGGGGAATACCTGGATTCTCATGCCACCCGAATGAAGAAAGTACATGTTGATGCATTTTCTTCGGGTGTGTTCGTTACAGAGAACTGTTTCTCCATTTCCTCTACGTCCTGGGTATTAGATACCGGGTCAGGATCCCATATATGTAATCAGTTACACGGGCTTAGGAAAGTTAGAGAACTTAGAGAAGGTGATAAAGACATAAGGATTGGAAATGGTGTAATTGTTGCAGCTAAAACCGTCGGGGAATATCGCCTAGTATTGCCAACTGGTAATACATTGATTCTGAACGAATGCTATTTCATGCTGAACCTGATATGCAACATTATATCGGTTTCTTTGTTGAGTAAAGAGGGATATAATTTTGTATTACAGGATAATGTTATGAATATTTTTCTAAACCAAAAGTTGGTTGGATCAGGCATGATGTGCAATGAAATTTATGTTCTAAATCAATCAACAGTTCTGAGCATAACAAACACACACAAGAGGAAGAGTTCAGAAATGAACGAATCCTTCTTGTGGCATTGTAGACTGGGTCATATCAATGCGACACGACTAGCTAAGTTGCATAAAGATGGATATTTGAATCCGTTTGAATTTTTATCTTATGACACTTGCCAGTCATGTCTCAAAGGCAAGATGACCAAAACTCCGTTTACGGGACACGGAGAGAGAGTTACGGAACTCTTGGGACTGGTACATAATGATGTATGCGGCCCCATGTCTACACATTCCAGGAATGGTTCTGCGTACTTCATTACATTCACTGACGATCTCTCTAGATTCGGATATGTGTTCCTGATGAAACACAAATCAGAAGCTTTTGAGAAATTTAGAGAATATAAACAAGAAGTCGAGAACCAAACCGGGAAAAGTATTAAAATCCTTCGATCTGATCGAGGAGGTGAATACTTGAGTAATGAATTCCTGGACTTCCTAAAAGAGAATGGGATTCTCTCTCAGCTAACTCCTCCATATACACCACAGCACAACGGTGTATCTGAACGGAGGAACCGAACCCTATTAGATATGGTGCGCTCTATGATGAGCACAGCTGAGTTACCTATTTCCTTCTGGGGGTATGCGCTGGAGACAGCGGCATACCTATTGAATCAAGTTCCATCTAAATCTGTACCTACCACACCATATGAGATATGGAGTGGGAAGAGACCATGTCTTAAACGTGTTAAGATATGGGGTTGTTCGGCCTATGTTAAAACACAAAATCCGGACAAACTCGAGGCACGGTCAGTTCTATGCAAGTTTGTGGGATATTCCAAACATTCACATGGATATCTTTTCTACCATACTGAGGAACAAAAAGTGTTTATTTCTCGACATGCCACCTTTTTAGAAAAGGAATTTCTTACAAAAGAAATTAGTGGCGACCAGGTAGAACTGGAAGAAATTCCGGCTACACAAACTCAAACTGAAGATTTAGTGGAACCAGAGGATTCGGTAGTTCCCAACGAACCTCAGCCTCTCCGCCGATCTAGTAGGGTTCCTCACCCACCTGAGAGATACTACGGTTTTCTCATGGATGGTGGGAGCGAGGATTGCATCATGGTTGATGATGACCCAACTAGCTTCGAGCAGGCCATCACGAGTGGGGACTCAGTGAAATGGCTGGATGCAATGCGGTCCGAGATGGAATCCATGTACACCAACAAAGTATGGACTTTGGAAGTTGCTCCTGAAGGGGTAAAACCCATTGGGAGCAAGTGGATCTTCAAGAAAAAACTTGGTGTAGATAGGAAAGTGGAGACTTTCAAAGCTAGACTTGTTGCAAAAGGTTTTCGTCAAAGACCAGGTGCG
Source organism: Agapanthus africanus (assembly GCA_030015575.1). Lineage (NCBI taxonomy): Eukaryota > Viridiplantae > Streptophyta > Magnoliopsida > Asparagales > Amaryllidaceae > Agapanthus > Agapanthus africanus. The sequence continues at coordinate 108,790,637 of JASDDO010000031.1, forward strand.
GGCTGTGACGAAACCTTTTCTCCAGTGGCTATGCTTAAATCCATCCGGATCATGCTTGCCATCGCTGCATATCATGAATACGAAATCTGGCAAATGGATGTTAAGACCGCCTTTCTAAACGGTGATTTAGAAGAGTGTGTGTACATGACTCAGCCAGAGGGCTTCGTAGATAGTGGGTGCAGCGGGAAGGTGTGCAAGCTGCTTAAATCCATTTATGGATTGAAGCAAGCATCGCGGAGTTGGAACATCTGCTTTGACGTCGTTATCAAAGAGTTTGATTTCGTCAAAAACGTAGATGAACCTTGTATTTACAAGAAGGTGGCAGAGAGTAAGGTTGTCTTCCTCGTATTGTACGTGGATGGCATACTCTTGATAGGAAATGACATTCCTATGCTGCAATCGGTGAAGCTCTTCTTATCACAAAGATTCTCAATGAAAGATCTTGGTGATGCCTCCTGCATATTGGGAATTATGATCTATAGAGATAGATCTAAAAGGATATTGGGATTGCCCCAATCCAGGTACATTGACACCATACTAAAGAGGTTTAGTATGGAAGAGTCCAAACGTGGGTTTTTACCCACGATCTCAGGGCTCACTCTCTCCAAAGAGATGTCTCCCAAGACTGATTTGGAGAGAGCTTGCATGCAAGGGATACCCTATACTTCGGCTGTAGGCTCTATCATGTACGCGATGCTATGTACCAGACCCGATGTAGCATACTCACTAAGTGTTGTGAGTAGGTATCAAGCTGATCCTGGAGAGAGTCACTGGACAGCTGTGAAGAGCATTCTCAAGTACTTACGAAGGACTAAAGAGATGCTCTTGGTGTATGGTAACGGAGAACTCCAAGTGGAGTCCTTTACCGATTCGAGCTTCCAGAGTGATAAGGACGACTCTAAGTCGCAGTCGGGATTTGTCTTTACCCTTTACGGAGGGGCGGTTAGCTGGAAGAGTTCCAAGCAGGAAACCGTGGCAGACTCGACGATGGAGGCTGAATACATCGCTACCAACGATGCTGCCAAAGAGGCTGTCTGGATCAAGAAGTTCATCACTGAACTTGGAGTGGTTCCATCCATTGAGCATCCAATACCTTTGTATTGCGATCATAATGGAGCGGTGGCTTTGGCCAAGGAACCCAGGCCCCATCAGCGATCCAGGCATATTCTGAGGCGGTATCACCTGATCCGGGAGATAGTTGATCGCCGGGAGATCGAGGTCAGGAGGGTTGACACGAAGAATAACACAGCGGATCCATTCACGAAGGCCATTCCCCAGATACAGTTTGAGAGACTCTTCGGGATGCTCGGTATGCGATACTACAGCAGCTGGCCCTAGTGCAAGTGGGAGATTGTTAGTTGTATGTATGCCTGATCAGTCGAAAATACTGCATATTTTAACCGGCAATTTCCTTGTCATCTGCATACATATAGGAGAGTACGGTATTCATAATTCACATATTAGCTAATTGGTCGCAAAATATCAAATTACATGTATTCGACCTTAAAACCGGAAATTCTAGGGAAATTAACTACATTGCATTACATAGCATATTTTCTATATCTTGCAACCCCTATTTTGAAGTCTATGCAGGAAAAGAGATACTTGCTCGATCAATTCATTGCTCGACCATTACAATTGCTCGTAAACTCATTGAAAGCAAATCTGGTATCAACATAGAAGGGCTACTGCAATTCTGAACATCAAAGAATAACCCAAATAGAAGTACAAAGCAACTGCAGAAAGCACCAATCCCGAGGCCACCAAGGCGCGGCGGAAGGGCGGCAAAACCCCACCTCACGCGGCGGTTGCGCGGCGGATTCAAGGAGTCAGTCACTCAATTTTCACCACAACTCCTGTTTCAGTGCCCTCAGATCATAAATGTACACAAACTTCCAGAAGATTCCAGATACTTTCACCAGATCAGCAAATTCCCAAACTACCCTAATCTTTCTAGAACTTTCCTAAACCCTTGCTTAAACCCTAAGCTAAACCCCAACAAACTTGTCAACAAACTTTGGGAGGGAAAGTCTAATTCAAACCTAAACCTAGGTCTATAAATAAGACCCTAGGCTCACTCATTTTCTCATCTTAGAAATCTTGGGAAAAATCTTGATTCAATCTTGGAGAGTGATAGATTCAACCCATTTTTAGTTTAGCCTTTCTCTTTCTCCATCTTCTTCTTCCTCAAGATTAGTGAGAAATCTTGTAGGAAACCCTAACCCTAAATCCATCCACAATTCAAGATCTTGAGTGCAAGCCAAGCAAGATTCCTTCAACCCTTTTATGAGCCGAGCCGATCTTCCATCGGGCAAGAGATCAAAAGTAGATCCACGATCCACGGAGTCGAGCGAAGCCGAGTCAACGATCGATTTTCTTTCTTCTTGTAGATCTTGAAAGAATGTATTGACAATTGTTGATTAAATAAAAGGTGATATTTCCTCCATTCTTGTTTTCTTTAAAATTCCGCATCATGTTGTCTTTACTGTTCTTGAATATTGTCTATGTGGTGATGCGCGAGTAAAACTCCGCTCGTTAAGGAGTCGAAAAGATCTTTAGTATGATGATGTAGCAAATTTGTAATCAATTCTTGAATCCCACGAATGTGTAAACCCTAGCAAGTTCAAGAATCGACAACCCAATTTGATGCGATGCTTTCTTGATCAACATCGCTCAAGATTGGGGTGATCCGATCTTTTCTTGAAATTGTTAGAGGCTAGAATGTGAATGATATCAACAACAGAACAAGGGATAAGATGAAACCCTAGTTTCACGAGAAAACCCTAACTCTTGTTGATGATCATCGATCTAGTATCAATCTTTCGAAGGACAAGAAGACGAAATATTGTAGACTACAACACATCTAAAGATCCTATCGATTCCTACGAGCCTCTTTATCAGTCTTGATTGTCGTTTGGAAAATACCATTGAAACCGATTCTTGTTGTTTATAGTTCTTGATTCTTTAGAAAAGATTAGTGACACACGAATACAAATCAATCAATTGAATCGTGTTTTCTCTTATTGTTGATTAACATTTCATTTCAAACAAATAAAGGTACAAACGAATCTTGAGATCCCTGAGGACGATCCGCACTCATTCATTAACTTCAACTGACACCGTTGTTTGATTGCGGTCAAATATTTTTGGTTGTGATTTCTTTACTATTTGATTCGATAAACACACATCCACGAAAATCAACAAATCAAAATGGCGCCGTTGCCGGGGATCGCGCGTTAATTCGTTTACATTTTATAGTTTGAAGTGAAAGAATTATTACGTTTCATTTCTTGAATTCAAAATTCGTACAAACTCTTATACGTGTGTTGTGAATTGATTGCAAGGTGATCTGGAGCAATCTGAGCTGTGGAAAAATTATTTGGGATATACCAGAGAGCTGGAGATAGTAAAAGGAAGCAGCTGAAGAAAAATTGTACAGTGAACCCCACACTCGACCGCGGAAGGGCGGCACAAAGAGGCTTTGTGCGGCGGAAGCGCCGCAGTCTTGAGGGGTCTCTGGATAATTTTCCAGAAGGTGATTTCTCTCTCTCTCCTCTCTCCCTTTTTAGCTCCAACTAATCCTTTCTGCAGGATTCTTTGCAAATAATAGCTGCGCCGCAAAAGCAAATTAAAATTGTGCGTGATTTTGTTTTCTTGGTTGTTTTGCATTGCTAATACGGAAAATTAAGGGGCACGGCCAAATCCAAATTAGGTGGGGATTTCATTACCCTTCCTAGGCCCCGAAAACCACCAAACTTGCATCCGCATTGACCCCCATTAACTAAAAAAAATCTAGAGATGACTCTAAGGACTGTCGCGCTCATTTAGGACAAGAGAGGGCCGTGGGTAATTCATTGCTTATCCGCGTTTTTCTGTGGTGCCTAAGGCGAGTGTGTCTAAGGCTAGTGGTTATTAATTAGGTCCACTGTAGTGGTGGTTCCTTCCCACTTACCTGGCACTTATCCGGCCACAGGGGGACAAAGAGGCAGTGGAGGATTGATCCCGCGACTTGTCTTTTGGCAGTTAGGAGCGGTCTAGAGCCGGACCTAGGTGACCATTAGATTCTAGGGTTTGTGTTGCTGCATTTGGTTGTCGCATCATTTTTTCAAAATCCGTCCCTTTTTAAAAGCAAACACCGCATTCATTTTACCCCTAATTATAAGCCAACGCTGCCACTTGTACTAACCCTTTTTAGTACAAGATAGGCTGGACACGGGATTCTAGTGCCCGTTTAGTCCGCGTACCTTTTATCGACTCTGAAGTCGATAATTCTCCATTTACCTTTTCTTTACCTACTACCACACCCACACCGATGGATCCGAATCCATCAAACTTCTTTAACCCCAATCTGCCACCGTCCGTTGGTGCGCAGAATCCTCCACACATTTCTCTTCAGGAAAGATGCTATCCACTTAGAGGTCCTCTTTCGACCTGCTTATCCACACCACCAGCAAACGGGGATAACTTTGAAATAAAGCCCCAGTATATCAACCTTCTACCTAAGTATCACGGACTCGAGACCGAGGACGCTTACGTTTTCATTACCAAATTTGAAAACGTATGCGCTATGATGGGTACGTCTCAACTTTCTGTGGATGCGATGCGTCTACGACTTCTTCCTTTCACCTTGTGCGATATAGCCGAGAAGTGGCTATATAACACCACCGCACACTCCATCACAAATTGGGAAGAATTCGTCGCTGCATTCCTAAAGAAATTTTACCCAGTCCAGAAGACGGCTCGAATCCGTAGCGAGTTAAACCAATTTGCCCAGCTCCCTACCGAACCATTTTCAAAGTACTTTGAACGTTTCAAGGATCTAATGGTTCAATGTCCTCATCACGGCATCCCGAGATGGGAGTTGTGCCGAATCATCTATGAGGGCAGTAACCCAAGCACGAAACAAAGCCTTGAGAATATGTGTCAGGGTACATTTATGACTAAAGACGATGGGGAAGCCTGGCGATACTTAGAAGAGTTCGCTGAAAAATCACTGATTTGGGAGAGTGGAACCCAACCATTGAATAGGGGTGGCATACACCAAGTAGATGTGTCCATAGGTGTTCGAGCAGAAATGGCAACAATGCAAAAGAAGCTCGACGCTATGGAACACAAATTTGCGGCAGCCTCCCTAAACCCGGTATCACTCCCCAAAACTGTTTGTGGGTGCTGTTCTGATCCGTCTCATTTGACGGAAGAATGTCCGTTTCAGGGTCGTGAGCATATCAATGCCGCATTTCAAAGACCTAGAAACGACCCTTTTTCTTCCACATATAATCAGGGGTGGAGGAATCACCCTAACTTTACTTGGAACCAATCACAAAACACGGTTCCAAACCAAAACAATTTCCAAAGGGTCCCTCCACCACAACAGCAGCCACAACTTCAACTCACTCAGCACCCCTTTCAAGCACATAATTTTCAAAATCAGGTCAACACACCTGCACTGTCTAGTCCTTTACAGTTGACCGGAACTGATGATTCCTCTTCTTTTGCACAATACATGAATTTGATCTTAACAAATATCATGCAAGTTTCGGCTGAAGTGAAATCTTCCGTCGATGACATGAAGAAAAACTCTGCGTCCCAAAACGAGAGTATTAAATCGATGGAAGAAGAAATTGCACGATTAAAAGCCGAACTGAGTGCAAGAGAGAAAGGGAAACTTCCAGCTCAATCCTTACCAAATCCTGGTTATTCACATCATGTGAATGCAATCACCACATTGAGATCTGGAAGAGTGCTTGACAATCATGTTGGGGAAGAAGTTGATGATACTGAAAATCATATCAACACCCCGGCTGAGACCTTTCCCACACACACACATCTAATTCTGACCCCAGTTCTTCTACCCCACCATTTTCTTCCGAGCCTATTCTCCATTTCCCAAAAGGCTCTCCATTACAGCCCACCTCTTTTACCCCTCCTCGGACGATTCCCACTTCTATTCAGGGATCGGTTCCACACACACTTCCTTCACCCATGGACCCAGCGCTAATTGCTAAAGCACCTTACCCGAATCGGTTAAGGGCTAACACACTAAGTCCACAGATGGAGAAGATCACTGAGATGTTTAAACAGGTTAACATCAATATCCCTCTTCTAGATGCTATCCAACAAGTACCTGCATACGCAAAAGTTCTTAAAGATTTTTGCACTAGAAAGAGGAAGAAACAAATGCCCAAGAAGATATTCATGGCAAAAACAGTAGAAACGGCTTTCCCCCAGCAATTACCGAGGAAACGTAAGGATCCTGGATATCCTACTATTTCCATCTCTATTGGGGAGAAACACATTAACCGTGCTCTACTAGATCTTGGGGCAAGTGTTAACCTGCTTCCTTTCTCAGTTTATGAGCAGTTAGGAATCGGAGAGTTGAAACCATCTCCATGCACTTTACAGATGGCTGACCGATCAATCACCAGACCTAGGGGTGAACTAGAGGATGTGTTAATAAAAATCGGGGAATTTATTTTCCCTGTAGACTTTATTGTAATTGATACACAGCCTGTAGCGAACTCACGGAATCAAATTCCGGTAATTTTAGGTCGCCCCTTTTTGGCCACTTCCAATGCTATCATCAATTGTCGTAACGGTTCTATGACCTTATCCTTCGGGAACAGAACAATTGAGATGAACATTTACAAGTTAGGAAGTGTACCCTCTGAACCTACTGCTCAGATATGTTCTGTCGACTTAATGGATGTCGACAGCAGCGAAGATGATCCTCCTGATACCGATCTTGACTCTTTTCATACGTTGTTGTTTGACCCAATTATGTATCATACACATACGGAATCTTCCACCAAGATGTCCGGGTCAACAACTAACACTGATTATGAACTGCTTTTAGAGTCTGAAGATCACCCCGCACATTGTGATGACATTATTCTTCGGGGTATAGATGAAACTTTTGAGGAGATCTTCGCTGATGAACTCGCATTTTTAAATAACACGGGTGTTGAGACGAATCATGTCCAAATCAATAGAATTGAACCTCCACCCCTTCTTCTGAAATGTAAAAAGAATGCGAGTTATCCATCACATTCACTGCATCGTCTCTCCAAAATGAGACGCACACACATTCTATTCCATCACTTACCTTTTCCCACTTCTTTTTCCACCAACCCGAGCACTGCATTGATAAAATTTTCGAATGGTTGGTGTTAACTTTCGGTCTTTGTAAAGCTTGGCATCGACCACTGATTTTTGACCCCCTCTTGTGATTTTCAAAACTTAACATTGCATAACTCAAGTTTGGGGGGTATATTTTTCTGGCTCCTGAAAAGAAAAGTTTTTACAAAATTTTGAGCCAAAAATAAGTTTAGGGGAGGGTCTTCACTTATATATTTTGCCCCCACTAATAATTCTCCCCAGATTTACAGATTTTTGTAGGTATAACTGTCGGCAACAGTGAGGACACTGTTGAAAACAAGTTTGGGGGAGGTTTGTGCTTATTTTCGCATCATTTGCATATCATCTGCATAAGCACAAAACAATTCTTTTAAAAATCTATAAAAATTGAAAATTTTTCAAAACCCATAAAAATTCAAAAATTTTCAAATATAAAAATAATTTTAATATTTACACCTCTTTGTATATAAATAAGATAATGAAAGTTTAGACAGTGAAAAATTACATCCATGAGATTAGAAAAATTTTAGAAAACTAAGAAAATTAGAAGTTTTCTTATACGAACTAGTAATAAGTAGTTATGAGCCGTTGTCCCAAGGGTTAGTAAGATGAAAGACGTCACTAATCTGAGGATAAAAATAAGTCTGAAAAATAGTTTCTATTCTGGAAGCCAAACATTTTGAACGTTGCTACCCTGCTATTCGCACTTACACACGTCTTGAAGCCTGGGATAGTAGAGGATACCTTGAAATGCTCTTGTCTTAAAGCCAAAAGTATATAAAAAAAAAATGTGTTTTAAAGTGGTGAGAAAAATGGACACTGGTTTTGTTATCACCAAGGGCAAGAAAAATATATAGCAAAAGGGTGCTTCTTCACCTAGTGCCCCAAGGTCAACTGGTCTGGGAGTCACTGCTATGCCTGAGGTGGTGCAAGATTAGGAAAATACACCAAGTTAGCGAGCACATCAGTAATCGGTCGGTTAGTACCTCAAGAAGTATTAACGGTCGCATGAAAGTGTGTAAGCAATCTCGTTTGCCAAGAAGTACTGAGGTCGATGGGCAAGGGTATGATAGCTTGAATTGAATTCTCCGGGTGTAGGGATGTCTTTACACACACGCAGGGTGATATGATCGATGTTTGGAATAAAGATAGGAATGAAGAATAAGACGATGTTTTATTGAGGGAGGACGTGATTTCTGACATCTTTTCATGACCATTAAGATAGGGCTCATGACAACCGAAAAGCTAGCTTAGTTGGAAACCCTAATTTTCAAGGCTTTTCTTTTACAATTCTTGTCTTTAAATGTAATATTCATGATCTTGCTTTTATTTTTGGATTTTGTGGGTGCAATCCGCTGAAAACCCTCAGGAGACAACACTCCTCCTACTAGGGACACCTAGAGGTTTAAAGGCTTGTTGCACATGCTCAGTGCAATCGTGTTGCCTACGAAAGTGTGCTAGTTAGTTTTTTCTCTTTCTTTGTTTTCTCCTTCTCTTTTTAATAAAACATTCTCTCGAGACGATCGAAATTAAGTTTGGGGGTATTTGATCAGTCGAAAATACTGCATATTTTAACCGGCAATTTCCTTGTCATCTGCATACATATAGGAGAGTACGGTATTCATAATTCACATATTAGCTAATTGGTCGCAAAATATCAAATTACATGTATTCGACCTTAAAACCGGAAATTCTAGGGAAATTAACTACATTGCATTACATAGCATATTTTCTATATCTTGCAACCCCTATTTTGAAGTCTATGCAGGAAAAGAGATACTTGCTCGATCAATTCATTGCTCGACCATTACAATTGCTCGTAAACTCATTGAAAGCAAATCTGGTATCAACATAGAAGGGCTACTGCAATTCTGAACATCAAAGAATAACCCAAATAGAAGTACAAAGCAACTGCAGAAAGCACCAATCCCGAGGCCACCAAGGCGCGGCGGAAGGGCGGCAAAACCCCACCTCACGCGGCGGTTGCGCGGCGGATTCAAGGAGTCAGTCACTCAATTTTCACCACAACTCCTGTTTCAGTGCCCTCAGATCATAAATGTACACAAACTTCCAGAAGATTCCAGATACTTTCACCAGATCAGCAAATTCCCAAACTACCCTAATCTTTCTAGAACTTTCCTAAACCCTTGCTTAAACCCTAAGCTAAACCCCAACAAACTTGTCAACAAACTTTGGGAGGGAAAGTCTAATTCAAACCTAAACCTAGGTCTATAAATAAGACCCTAGGCTCACTCATTTTCTCATCTTAGAAATCTTGGGAAAAATCTTGATTCAATCTTGGAGAGTGATAGATTCAACCCATTTTTAGTTTAGCCTTTCTCTTTCTCCATCTTCTTCTTCCTCAAGATTAGTGAGAAATCTTGTAGGAAACCCTAACCCTAAATCCATCCACAATTCAAGATCTTGAGTGCAAGCCAAGCAAGATTCCTTCAACCCTTTTATGAGCCGAGCCGATCTTCCATCGGGCAAGAGATCAAAAGTAGATCCACGATCCACGGAGTCGAGTGAAGCCGAGTCAACGATCGATTTTCTTTCTTCTTGTAGATCTTGAAAGAATGTATTGACAATTGTTGATTAAATAAAAGGTGATATTTCCTCCATTCTTGTTTTCTTTAAAATTCCGCATCATGTTGTCTTTACTGTTCTTGAATATTGTCTATGTGGTGATGCGCGAGTAAAACTCCGCTCGTTAAGGAGTCGAAAAGATCTTTAGTATGATGATGTAGCAAATTTGTAATCAATTCTTGAATCCCACGAATGTGTAAACCCTAGCAAGTTCAAGAATCGACAACCCAATTTGATGCGATGCTTTCTTGATCAACATCGCTCAAGATTGGGGTGATCCGATCTTTTCTTGAAATTGTTAGAGGCTAGAATGTGAATGATATCAACAACAGAACAAGGGATAAGATGAAACCCTAGTTTCACGAGAAAACCCTAACTCTTGTTGATGATCATCGATCTAGTATCAATCTTTCGAAGGACAAGAAGACGAAATATTGTAGACTACAACACATCTAAAGATCCTATCGATTCCTACGAGCCTCTTTATCAGTCTTGATTGTCGTTTGGAAAATACCATTGAAACCGATTCTTGTTGTTTATAGTTCTTGATTCTTTAGAAAAGATTAGTGACACACGAATACAAATCAATCAATTGAATCGTGTTTTCTCTTATTGTTGATTAACATTTCATTTCAAACAAATAAAGGTACAAACGAATCTTGAGATCCCTGAGGACGATCCGCACTCATTCATTAACTTCAACTGACACCGTTGTTTGATTGCGGTCAAATATTTTTGGTTGTGATTTCTTTACTATTTGATTCGATAAACACACATCCACGAAAATCAACAAATCAATGCCCTAGAGGCCAGTATTGTACAGTTGATGTATATTATATTGGATGCTTGGACATATATAGAGAGGACTTTCTTGCTTGATATGATAGTATGCTATTTGGTTGCTCTTTACTTTAACATGTATACTTGTCTCTTTATACTGTCTTATAGTTACATGTTGGTAAAGCCCTTAGCATGTGTACTTGACTACCTGGACTATGATACGGATCATACTTGTGGGGACATGGTAGTCCATAAGTACATCCTTCAAGGTCCCTAGTCGTGGGTGTATCAAGACGGGGCATCGATATACCAGTGTAGACTAGCGTATACGCTTCTCGACCTATGAGATGGGCGATGGATGATCCCATATCCATTGGTGTTTGACATCAGAGATGGTATACGGGTGCTCAGTGGAGACTGGGTACACTGGACGGACTCGCCGAGAACTCCCAGATGGTATTATACCTCACGTCAGATGGCAGTTCTCTGGTGACACTTGTGCAGGTTAGTCTGTAGACCTGAGATCGTCATAGTGTCTTGTGTGATTCCCACTGTGCTTTGATTTCCACCTTACCACGTCCATGAGGCCGTGCAAAACGGTGGTTTTTGGGTACATTCCCGAGTCACATGGAGGCAATGAGCGATAGGAGGGGTTTCGTCTCTCCCGGTATTGGGGGTTGATGTTGCGCTGTGCTCGATTGGCCGTAACAGGGAAGTCCCTGGCCAGGGCTGATTAGAGATTTTCTGGTAAGTGTTACCAGTAGTTTCTCGACCCGTTATGAGCCTCACATCGGCACGACTCATCGGTTATTGGGGTCTGACGTTTACCACCCCTAGACTTGATATGCGACATATCAGACGAGGAGACCGGACTGTACGGGAAGTGTTGCTGGCAGGCTTTCACAGGAGTTGGAGCGGGCTTGCTTGCTGATCTTCTGATCGCTCAATACCCGGGTAGCCGTTACGTCCAGCTAGTACCGCTGACGGCTTGTGGGTGCGTGATGTGATCATCACCTACTGCCGGCGTATTGACGAGTCTTTAGAGTCCTACACAGAGGTTTTACTGGCTCAGGCGAAACGAAATAGGAGCGCATATGTGATATGTGCGAGACTGAGAATAAATGCGTGTATGTGATACCGTATTCTATTCTCGCGACTTTATGTATCGGTCGGTCATATATGATACGACCGGGTTATCGAATCAAGTGTTGATTCGATAAGTCGATACGATGGATGTTAGCCGGTTATATGAGATATGACCGGATTATTAAGTCAAGTATTGATTTAATAATTAAGTGTCTAATTGTATATTAGATATACTAATTTACATTTGCTAACACTTATTCACTTTAGGGTTTTTCTCACATGTGAACACATGTATATATATATATATATATATATATATATATATATATATATATATATATATCTGATATATATATTAAAGTGTTTTCTTTTGTATCATGGTTGATGATACACTAGACTTGGATGTATGAGACTTACACCATGCTACATATTATGTTGGGTTTTTATATTTTAAGTAATTACAAAATCAAGTGGAGGATTAGATCAATGCATGAAGCTTGTGGAAGCTTGTGGATGCATTGACTAAGTCCACTTGAGTTTGTTTTTACCATAGATATTTCATAACCCAACCATAAGTGTTAGCTATGGTTATGGCTCTACAAGAGTTAGTATATGATACTCTCTCACCATGGTTAGCCATCACACTTAATCATTATCCTCATTTCTTTTCTTTTGTTCATCATCATCTTCTTCATTTGAGCAAGAGAAAAGCAAGCTAGGGTTTGATCCAAAGTGAGAATCCTTGTGAGAAACAAAATTCTAAAGAGAACCCACTTCCTATTTCTCCATCCTCTACTAGACTAGCACTTTAGTTTAGGGTGTTTACTTCACTGATTCTCTAGTTAGTGAAGTAGGAGCTTGAATTGGAATTCCCTCGACGTAGATCATCTTCGGCCTCGGAGACTTCAAGCAAGGTCGCATCCTTCGCGTCGTGAAGCCATGCAAGAGCCCGTGAGAACCATGATCACAGCGAAGGGACTTCAACAAGGAGCAAATGAAGTGGAGTACCGATCTACAAAGGTTGTATATCGCGTTCCCTTTAGTGTAAAGTTGTTTACATGCCATTAGTTTCGCCTAAACTCTAGTTAACGATCTTGCTTAGGGTTGCGCGGCACATAAAATTTTAATTTTGGCATGGTCGATGCCTTGTAGAGCCTTGCTAGTGTGCCTAGTAACCCTACACAGTGTCTTAAGGATACCAGTCCAAGCACAACAATATCTAAGTAATAGGGTAAATGCGCAATTCTAAATATGATATAGAATATGCGACAGAAATAACATCTCTAGCCCAGACGCATAACGCCATGCGGGCGATTCCCCTGTAGATGTTAAATCTACTCACCAACGCTCCAAGCTAGGTGAATCCTACCACCTGTTTTCCCTTTGTAGTAGTGTCCGTAGTCCCCGCCTGCGAACCTAAAATTTCACAAACAAAACACATAAGCAAAACATTCTACAATGACGAAAAGACAACGAAACACGATGAAAACGCTCGGAAAATTACACCGCGCGCTTAGCGCATCTATCGCGCACGACATCGGCCAAAAACCCTAACTGGGGTCGCTAAACTACAAAACACCAAGTCTAGACCCTGATCGTCCCGATCGCGCAACACAACACAAACAATTACGAGGAATAAAATAGATATAACCTCGCAACGATCAATCGAACCCACATCGGAAAAACCCCGAAACCTAGTAAGCTATTTATCGCAATATTTCTCACTAGTTTCAAGCTAACGCATATCTAGCGATTACAAACACCTTATAATAGCTTAACTAATATATCTAAACCATTTCTAAATTTTTAACACTTCCTAAATAAATTTTAGCAAAAACCTAATAAGCAAAATTGCATAATTAAACAAAGTATTTATTAACAATAATTAACATTTTCTACCAGGCTAAGCTTTTCCTAATCACAAATTAACACTTCAATAAAATATTAAACACTTAAATCAAGTTTTAAACTTAACTTGAATTTCTAAAACCATTCTAGAATTTTAAAACATGAAATTTAAAGCTTAAATTAACATCTAATTAAGCTAGCATAAAGATATAAACTTAACAATTAGAGATTAGGGTTAGGATTTTATACCTCCAAATGATTCAAAAACTTGCAACAAGAAAACCAAGATTAGCCTCCAAAATCAAGACTTCATGAAGAACCAAGCATGGTTTAGGGTTAAGGAAATGAAGGAAAATGATTATATTTGAATTTTTGTGATTTTATTTGGATTTTTCATGATTTATTTGTGCAAGAAATGATGAAAATGGAGTGAGAAAAGAAAAGGGCAGCCAAGAACAAGAAGTGGCCGGCCATGAGGGTGTGGGGGGTGTTTTTGTGAATTTTTGTGAAGAAAGTTCTAGTAAAAAAACAATAAATGCTTCATTAAATGCATTTTGCCACCTTTCTTTCTTTTTCTTTTTCTTTAAAAAAAAAAATTAAATCCTTTGACCAAAAAAATCTAGATATTTAAAAAGAAGATTCTAAAATAATTGTAGTGATGATTTTCAAGAATTTTAATTTAGAAGAAATTTCCCGATTTACGTGCACATTTTACCGGCTAAAATAATATTTTATTTGAGAAAAATTCTATCTGAACCAAAACCTTTCAAATACCCCCAAAGTTCGCGCACAATCTTTATTTTAGCTAAAATAGATGCCTGAAAATTTCTACAGACGTTTGATCGAAATCGGGTTAAAATGGAAAATACCGACAATTTTTGCCCTAAAACGGAAAAATTCGCAAAACGATTTCTGAAACGTTACAAATACACTTAAAATTAAATATTATCTTTAATATGGATGTAAAATATATCATAGTATGTAGCAAGATAAACTTGCCTGCAACTAGATATGAAATAAATTATACGGATGCAAACGGACGTCGTAAAACAGTAAAATGATAAAAGGGGATGTACAATACACTAAACATGTAATATAATTATTAATATGGTTGTAAAATATATCATAGCTTGTAGCAAGATAAACTTGCCTCGATCGGATCACACGACGGATATGCACCGCACGTCCGACGTCGGTAAATCGTCGCAACGCACACACGGCACGCGGGACGGGTCTAGGCAAGACAAGAGGGTGATCACACAGGCAAGGTACGTTCACTGGATCGTCAGATCGGCAGCGTCGACGCAACTCCGGCGATCGCTGGAAACAAGATTCAAGAAAAGATAAAGGAAAGAAAAAGGAAAGAAGAAGAGAAAGAAGAAGATAGAGGGGATTGCTTACTGGGTTGTGCACTAGGGTCAGGGAGATGAGATGGTGGCGACGAGATCAATGGAGCTCCGGCGACAAGGCTAGGGTTTGGATTTGAGGAGTTAGGGTTTGGGCTCGGGTGTTGGTGCAGGTTGGGGCTCGGATGCAGGGATCTTGGTGCTCGGGAAGGAGGAAGGAGAGGAAGAAGATGACGAGGAGAAGGAGAGAATGGAAATGGAGGTGGTGACGAGGTCGGGTTAGAGGAGGCAGAGGAGTTTTAGGGTTAGGGTTTCAATGAGTTGTGGGTTCTTGAGGAGGGGCTCAGGGTTAAATAGAGATGAGAGGGAGAGAAAGAAGGAGGGATGTGACGATAGCGCACGGGCGGTGACCACACTCGAGAAGTGAACAGTACCTCCGAGAGGAGAGAGAGAGGGCGCGAGAGGAGAGAGAAAGGAGAGAGAGAGACATCATGAGAGAGAGAAAGAGAAAGAGAAAGAGAGAGGAGAGAGACTGAGTGGTGGGGTCAGAGGGAGAGAGAGAGTTGTTAAAGTCGTTTGGATTTTAATTGAAAATGATTTTTGTTAGTTATTTAAATTTTTTTTAAGCTGTCGATTAAAATAAAGATATTATATTAAATAAAATTGGATTTTCTAGTAAATACAAATTTAGTCCAAAACACGTCCGGGTCGGATCTAAAATTTCAGTTTCAAAATACGAAAAATATATATATGTCGAATAAAATTAAAATTGGATATCCGGGTAACGAAAATGCATACCCCCAAGAACGGATGCACGTACGTGTGCGTAACCATCCAAACAAGTCCGTTTCACTGTACGGGACGAGAACAAGATGCGCGGATGCTACGACAGGGTTAGGGGTATTATGCAGGCCGTGCAATGTATTTTTTAAAAATATTTTATGTGACTTTAAATGTTATATTTAAAAAATATAGATGCCAGATCAATGCCAATATGCAGTATGTAAATATGGAAGTGCACGAGTCCACGTAACAAGTCAGGATAAATCATAAACATGAATCAAGACTGGTTTCAAGCATGCGGGTCAGGTCAGATGCAATACAGATGTCAAACACACTATTTGCACCCAAAACACTATGAATCAGGAAAACACCATAAATAAAGAAATACTTAAACTAGAATTGGTATAAATGAACTAGAGTGTTACACTCACGAATCGACCGAGCGGCTGCCCTGCTCGGTTATCCCTGGATGGTAGTTCAACACCCCACGATGCCAGGGATCAAAGCCCTCGTCAAGAGGCACTGAGCAGCTTCATGCTCGGCCCTTCCTTAGCAGGCCTATTACGGCTCCTCCCACGCTAAAGGTCAAAGCCTTCATCAAGAGGCAATCGGGCTCGCCCTTGCTCGGTTATCCCTGGCTGGTAGTTCGCTACCCTGCAACGCCAGGGATCGAAGCCTTCACCAAGAGGCAGCCGAGCGGCTACCCTACTCGGCTATCCTTGGCTGGTAGTTCGCTACCCATGCAACGCTAAGGATTGAAGCCTTCGCCAAGAGGCAACTGGGCTCGCCCTTGCTCGGTTATCCCTGGCTGGTAGTTCGCTACACCGCAACGCCAGGGATCGAAGCCCTTACCAAGAGGCAGCCGAGCGGATACCCTGCTTGGCTATCCCTGGATGGTAGTTCCCTACCCCACAATGCCAGAGATCAAAGCCCTCGTCAAGAGGCACCGGGCAGTAACCTTGCTTGGCCCGTCCTTAAGGATCGAAGCCTTCGCCAAGAGGCACCGGGAAACAACCCTGCTCGGCCCGTCCTTAGCAGGCCCATTACGGTCCCTCCCGTGCTAAGGATCAAAGCCCTCATCAAGAGGTAACCGAGACCGCCCTTGCACGGTTATCCCTGGCTGGTAGTTCCCTACCCCACAACGCCAGAGATCAAAGCCCTCAACAAGAGGCATTGGGCAGTAACCCTGTTCGGCCCGTCCTTAAGGATCAAAGCTCTCGCCAAGAGGCACCGGGCAGCAACCCTGCTCGGCCTGTCCTTAACAGGCCCATTACGGCCCCTCCCACGCTAAGGATCAAAGCCCTCATCAAGAGGTAACAGGGCCCGCCCTTGCTCGCTTATCCCTGGCTGGTAGTTTCCT
The DNA here is from genome assembly GCA_030015575.1 of Agapanthus africanus. Taxonomy (NCBI): domain Eukaryota; kingdom Viridiplantae; phylum Streptophyta; class Magnoliopsida; order Asparagales; family Amaryllidaceae; genus Agapanthus; species Agapanthus africanus. The sequence continues at coordinate 108,807,560 of JASDDO010000031.1, forward strand.
ACCATACAACGCCAGAGATCAAAGCCCTCACCAAGAGGCACCAGGCAGTAACCCTGCTCGGCCCGTCCTTAAGGATCAAAGCCCTCATCAAGAGGCAACCGGGCAGCAACCCTGCTCGGCCCGTCCTTAGAAGGCCCATTACGGCCCCTCCCGCGCTAAAGATCAAAGCCCTCATCAAGAGGCAACCGGGCCCGCCCTTGCTCGGTTATCCCTGGCTGGTAGTTCCATACCCCACAGCGCCAGAGATCAAAGCCCTCGCTAAGAGGCACCAAGCAGTAACCCTGCTCGGCCCATCTTTAAGATCAAAGCCCTTGCCAAGAGGCACCGGGCAGCAACCCTGCTCGGCCTGTCCTTAGAAGGCCCATTACGGCTCCTCCCGCGCTAAGGATCAAAGCCCTCATCAAGAGGCAATCAGGCCCGCCCTTGCTCGGTTATCCCTAGCTAGTAGTTCCCTACCCCACAACGCCAGAGATCAAAGCCCTCGCCAAGAGGCACCAGGCAATAACCATGCTCGGCCCGTCCTTAAGGATCAAAGCCCTCATCAAGAGGCAACCGGGCAACAACCCTGCTCGGCCCGTCCTTAGAAGGCCCATTAAGGCTCCTCCCGCGCTAAGGATCGAAGTCCTCAACAAAAGGCAACCGGGCTCGCCCTTGCCCGGTTATCCCTGGCTGGTAGTTCCCTACCCCGCAACGCTAGGGATTGAAGCCCTCGCCAAGAGGCACTGGGCATCAACCCTGCTCGGCCCGTCCTTAGCAGGCCTCTTGCGGTCCTTCCCACGCTAAGGATCGAATCCCTTGCCAAGAAGAAACCGAGCGGCTACCCTGTTCGGTTATCCCTGGCTGGTAGTTCACCACCCAATGACGCCAGGGATTGAAGCCCTCGCCAAGAGGCAACTGAGTAGCTTCACTGCTCGGTCCATCCTTAGCAGACCTCTTACGGCCCCTCCCGCACTAAGGATTGAAGCCCTCACCAAGAGGCAACCGAGCAGCTACCATGCTCAGTTATGCTGGCTGGTCGTTCACTACCCCCACAAAGCCAGATACCTAAGCCCTCGCCAAGAGGCAACCGAGCAGCTTCACTGCTCGGTCCATTCTTAGAGGATAACCCCGACGAATATTCACTATGCGACCCCACGTCGACTTCGGGTCCATTAAGATACTGACTCTTCACCGGTCTTTGCACACTTGGCAAATGGTCGAATTCAACTTGACGTGCGATCGCCAGACGAAGAACCGACCTGACAGGAAAGTTGAACCGTGCAAATACGAACGTTCTCCGCAAACAAAAGGATAATGTGCATGCAAAGAAACTGCAAAAAGAATTTTTATTCACAAAAATCAAAGGTCTCTGCAAAGGTATTATGGGCTCCCCAGCCTAATAAAAGTGCCCGGAGGCTTACAAATTTTCAGAGCAAAGGGAAAAATATAAGAAGACGGGGGGTTTCAGGCCTCAGGACCGGGGGAAACCTCAAGAAGCACCGCATCCACCACGACCGGGGCTGCGTCTTGAGGATTGGCGCCCGTCACAGGAGCCTCGGTGCAGCCCTCACCGACGGCCTCCTCCCCAGCAACGCTTCCAGGGGCATCCCTTGCGCGTCGCCCCCGCGAGGATAATCATCTTGGAGCTCTTCATCAGAGAACTCCGGAATCCGAGCCTTGACAGCGTCGAGGGCATCGTACCAGACGAGGGTAGAGGCTGCGGCCATGTCGGCGTAAAAACGGTCTGACTTCTTGTAGTTCTCCACCGTCTTCGATGCTCTAAGCTCAGCTCGCTTCATCCCCTCTATCGCCGCCTCTAGCTCCTTCTAGAGGGAGCTCACCGACTTCTTCAGAGTGCTGACGAGCACCTTGGAGTCCTGAAGCTTGGCCTGTAAGTCTATGTTACTCACCCCGGTAGTTAACGGGGAGGCGGAATAGGTAAAAATCGAATTTTTCTTTACAAGGTAATATAGACTACCCATGAGGATCTTTACTAAACATTAACTAACAAACTAACTAGGAGTTCTAACTACTATATTAGGTGATTATACCTCAAGCTTCAAGTCCTTCTTCTCCTTGTTGTGTTTCTCCTTATTGTGTTGGGATACCTACAACTGCAACAAGGTTTCGGGTGGCATCTCTCATGCCAATTTCAAATTTTGCCATATAGATAACCCTAAACAAGAATCGATAACTAGAAAATCAAACCAAACTATATGTTAACAACTTAACATCTAGGAGTTAGGGATTACAACCTTTGTAGTCCATTCCTTCGCTTCATAAGCTCCGAGTGGAAGTCCCTTCACTGCGATCATCAAGAACCCGGACTCTACAGAGGCTCCAAGAGATGAATGAGGCATCTTGCTTAAAGTCTTCACTTTCTAAGATGCCTTGAAGAAATTCTAACCTAAGCTCACACTTCTCTAATGAAAGTTTTAGTGAAGTAAACACCCTAATCTAAGTGGCTAGAATAGATGAGGATGATGAAGTAGGAATTTTGCTCTCTTTTGTTTTCTATTTCTCACTTTGTTTCATCACAAATCAAAACTCAAGCAAGCTCTTTAGTGAGCTTGAAGAAGATGAAGAAGAATGAGTGATGAAAAATGAATTATTGTTGAGGTTAGAATTGCAACCAAGGGTTAAGCATGTCATACTTAACCCTTGTAGAGACGTAACCATGGACTAGGGTTAGGGTTTGGGTTAACAAATATCTAGCAAAATATCAAGGATAAAACAAAGAGGGTGGACAAAGTCAATGTTTCATGAAGCTTCCTCAAAGCTCATCCATAATTTAATCCAAAACATTAACCCTAATCCAAACCCTAGTATGGTTTAATCTCAAAACCCTAGTTGCAACTGTAACCCTAATATGTTACAATATTATATATCACGTATATAATATATTTTGTAACAAAAAAAAAAATAATACAATTAACATATATCACATATACATCAATGTATCATCAAGTGAGAAAAATAATCTTTAAGTGAGCTTAAATTAGTTAATGTAATGTAATATATCAAATATATAATTATACATTAAATTATCGAGTCAACGTTTGATCCGATAATCCGGCTATTTTGCAAATAACCGACTAATATAATCTGTATCAGTTCATCGAATCAACAATGTATCCGATGACCCGGCTATATCACATATACCCGGCCGATATCACATATCGCGAGAATCGAATACGGTATCATATACACGTATTATTCTCGGTCCCGCACATATCACATATGCGCTCCTACTCCATTTTTCCTGAGCCAGGAAACCTCTGTGTAGGACTCTAAAGAATCGTCAATACGCCGGCAGTAGGTGATGATCATATCAATCACCCACAAGTTGCAAGCGGTCAGCTAAACGTAACAACCACTCAGGTATTGAGCGATCAGAAGATCAACAAGCAAGCCTGTACATTCTCCTGTGAATCCAACCAGTAACACTCCCGTACAGTCCGGTTTCTTCGTCTGATATGTCGCATATCCAGTCTAGGGGTGGTAAACGTCAGACCCCAGTAACCGATAATTCGTGTCGATGTGAGGCTCATAACGGGTCGAGAAACTACCGATAACACTTACCAGTAGGTCTCCATATCATCCGTGCCCAGGGACTTCCAGTTATAGCCAATCGAATACAGCGCAACATCAACTCCCAATACCAGGAGAGACGAAACCCTTCCTATCGCTCATTGCCTCCATGTGATTCGGGACTGTACCCAAAAGCCACCGTTTTGCACGTTCTCATGAACGTGGTAAGGTGGAAATCAAAGCACGGTGGGAATCATGCAAGACTCTATGACGATCTCGGGTCTACAGACTAACCTGTACCAGTGTCACCAGAGAACTGCTATCTGACGATAGGTATAATACCATGTAGGAGTTCTCGGCGAGTCCGCTCAGTGTACCCAGTCTCTACTGAGCACCCGTATATCTTCTCTGATGTTAAACACCAATGGATATGGGATCATCCATTGCCCATCATATGGGTCGAGAAGCGTATACGCTAGTCTACTCTAGAGTATCGATGCCCTGTCTCGATACTCCCTCGACTAGGAACAGTTATAGGATGCACTCTTTGACTACCCTGGTTCTACCAGTATGATCTGTTAGTTATATGTATGCCCTAGAGGCCATTACTGTACATACGATGTATATTGCAGTGGATGCTGGGACATATATAGGGAGGACTTTCTTGCTCGAGATGATAGTATGCTATCTGGTTACTCTTTGCCTTAACGTGTATACTAATTGTCTCTCTGTTACATGTTGGTAAAGCCCTTAGGATGTGTACTTGACTACCTGGACTATGATGCGGATCATACTAGTGGGGACATGGTAGTCCATAAGTACATCCTTCAAGGTCCCTAGTCGTGGGTGTATCGAGACGGGACATCGATATACCAGAGTAGACTAGCGTATACCTTCTCGACCCATACTGATGGGCGATGGATGATCCCATATCCATTGGTGTTTGACATCAGAGATGATATACGGGTGCTTAGTGGAGACTGGGTACACTGGACGGACTCGCCGAGAACTCCCAGATGGTATTATACCTTACGTCAGATGGCAGTTCTCTGGTGACACTGGTACAGGTTAGTCTGTTGACCCGAGATCGTCATAGAGTCTTGTGTGATTCCCACTGTGCTTTGATTTCCACCTTACCACGTCCAAGAGGGCGTGCAAAACGGTGGCGGTACAATCCCGAATCACATCGAGGCAATGAGCGATAGGAAGGGATTCGTCTCTCCCAGTATAGGGAGTTAATGTTGCACTGTGTTCGATTGGCTATAACCGGAAATCCCTGGCCAGCGTTGCTGAGATTTACTGGTAAGTGTTATCAGTAGTATCTCGAACTGTTATAGACCTCATATCGACACGACTTATCGAGTTATTGGGGTCTGACGTTTACCACCCCTAGACGAGATATGCGATATATCAGACGAACAGACCGGACTGTACGGTAAGTGTTACTGGTTGGATTCACAGGAGTGTGAGCGGGTTTGCTCGTCGATCTTCTGATCGCTCAATACTCGGGTGGACGTTACGTTTAGCAGACCGCTTGCGGCTTGTGGGTGTTTGATATGATCATCACCTGCTGCCGGCGTATTGACGAGTCTTTAGAGTCCTACACAGAGGTTTCCTGGCTCAAGCGAAACGAAATAGGAGCGCATATAAGATATGTTCGGGACCGAGAATAATACCAGTATGTGATACTGTATTCGATTCTCGTGGTTTGTGACATTGATCGGTTATATGCGATATAGCCGGGTTATCGGATCAAGTGTTGATTCGATAAGTTGTTACTATTGAAATTAGTCGGTTATGTGTGATATGACCGGATCATTAAGTCAAGTGTTGATTTAATGATTTAATGTATAATTATATATTTGATATATCACTTTACATTAACTAATATTGGTTCACTTAAGATGTTTTTCTCACTTGTTTGTGCACATTGTATATGTGATATATTTTTGTGCACAAGTTTGTATCATGTTTGATGATACATGCAAACTTGGGTGTATGTTTGATTAAACCATGGTTAGTTAATGGTTAGGGTTTTATTTGCTTTATTTACTTATTTATTTATTTATTTATTTCATTTTGGATTAAAATAAAATGGTGTCTTTCTTTGGATTTTGTTGAAGCTTCATGAAGCTTTGAAAAAGCTTTGACCATTTTGTTTTATTCCTTAGCCCTAACCATTTCCCTTAACCCTAGTTTATTCTCTACATGAGTTAGCCTCACCCATGGTTGCATAATGATAACCATCACTTCATTTTTCTTTTGTGAATTAATTCATTATTCTTTTCTTCTTCTTCTTCCTCTTGAGAAAGAAAAGAAAAGCTTGCTTCAAAAATGTCAAGTGATGATTCCAAGTGAGAAATCCAAATCCAAAGTGAACCTACTTCCTATTTCTTCATCCTCTACCACTTGCCATGTAGTATAGGGTATTTTCTTCACAAGTTTCACGACTTGGTGAAGTGGGAGCTTGATCTTGTGTTGCCTCGACGTAGATCATCTTCGGCATCGAAGTCGATGACCTAGCCCGCCCATTTCTTCGATGAAACCACCGCGAGAGTCCGGGATCCGATGGGTACAGCGGAGGGATTTCATCATGGAGCCGAGGAGGTGGAGGACCGGATCTACAAAGGTTGTATTTCCGTTCACTTAGTGCTAAAACAGTTTAGTAGCTTGTAGTTTCGCCTAATCTCTAGTCAACGATCCGTATTAGGGTTTGTAGGCACATGAAAAATTTGAAATTGGCATGGTTGATGCCTTGTGAGACCTCATTAGTGTGCCTAGGAACCCTACAGTGGTATCAGAGCCTAGCTAGAGCCTTAGGCGATGCGTAGACGAAGCTAGAAGTCCGATCGAACCCGATATCCCCCGATTTCACCCCTCTCTGTACATTTTTTAAAACAGAGGATTTTTCCAAATTAAAAATTCTCAAAAATATCAGCAGGAAACTTTAAGGGTTACTGTGAAGCACGTGACCGTAATACGACAAAACCGCCGCGGAACCGCGGTCTTAACATGCTATTTGCGGCGGTTCCGCGGCCGTATGTATTGATCAGGGAATTATTTTTGCACAGTAACCTCAGTTGTTGTTTGCTGATTCTTCTGGGAAGTTTTATGTTTTACTCAAGAGTTGAGTTTTCTGGGGTGTATTGGGGACTCGATAATTTGATCGGATTATTTAACTTTGTTTATTAAGTTTTTCCGGATATTTATAGAATATGTTAAAAAGTTCGACCGGATATAAATACCCACTTTTTCCCCTGTCAGGAAATTTCCATGTGTTGGATTTTTCCGTTGTTTGATAACGTTCTAAGTAGTGCAAGTAACGCGATGGTCCCTCTAGAAGACAACAAACCTTAACTCGATTATGTGACCGTCTTGAACTGCCCTTTGAACCTTAGGGTTTGGGGCAGTACGGCGTGCCACATGTGAGGCGTTGGCTTGAGCCTTCTACGGCAGGACCGTTGGTACCGAGGCATGAACTGGATATTTTTAAACTTGTTTCATGTGTTGAGCTATTTCGGGAAAACTTAGGTGTTTGAATGTTCGATCGGAAAGTTTAACATTTTCTATTTATCTGGAATGTGATACAATAATTGGAATTCACAAGTAGTTATGAGATAACTGATATGAATGTTATAAACATAGCACTTTAGTCTCACTTGATCGGTTGCCACGGAATTTTGATGTGATCAAAAGTCCGTCGCAATCACGTAGCGTACGCGGATACTCGCCGGGTAAACTTAATAGACAGCTACACCCCTTAGCCTCGACCAAGTGACTGTAGGAGAACCCCGTCGCCAATAAGCATCCGTTTGGGTGCTCGCGGCAGCGGTGTTCCGCCTTGGTGCACTTTGTCGACGGTATCGGGGGTGCGGCCGTCTACTAAAGTTTGCGACGAGCATTCGATCAGAATATCAGGAATCTTATTGAATTGCCCGACTTGATATTGAAAAGAGTTTTCGATAATGAGACTAAAATGCGGGGTTTATAATTATTAGGCATGCGATGTCTAAGGAATTCATTTGATTAGGCATGCGATGTCTAAAGAGGTTGCAGATTCCAACTGTTGTAGTTTTACACTTTCTTTTCTGTGACCGTAAGTGTAATATGTGATATCGTCGGTTTCGTTGCTATATGTCAACGACAATTGGGATACGCATGTTTACTTACGTTGATAACATGTGATGTTATGTGTTGCTGGATATGTTATATTGGATCGTCGTGTTTGAATAGCCGGGTTTTTTTTATGTGAGATGAGTGTTTTTCATTTTCATTCATGTAAAATAAAATGTATGTAATATTCTTTTATTGGGCTACTTCCAGGTTGCGGAAGTAGTCACCTTTTGTATATTATTTACTTTTCCGCACTAGGATAAACCCAAGGAGGGGAGTACAAGTAACCGGGTTCTGGAGTCCAGTGGGAGACCAACTCGAGGAGTCGAGTCCGGGTCTCCTAACTCTAGAATTGGTAGGGTTGCTTGCCGCTCTCGTAGGGGTCTAGGGGTGTGGGTTTGGCTATTCATCGCGACCGTGGAATCCGTGTTTTATACTGGCTCGTATTGAAAACACGGACGTCCTAGTATATCCAATATTTCATATGATTCTTCTGCTGCGATATCTGTGATGTGATCATTTGATGTTCTGTGATAAATACTGTATATAGTATATATGATATATTATATAGACGTTACTTATGTTTTACACCCGTGCTAGCCCTGCCCCGCTCTGCCGTTAGTTACCTAACCTAACGGTGCACGAGGGGACATCGAGGCGAATGCGGATGGCATAAGTGTACGTCGTATTTACCTGTGATGTTTAGGTACTTAAATGATGGGACTTCATTAATGTGATTAATGAAAGAAAAGAAACCTAATGATGTTGTGGAATCGAATTTTCAAAAACTGGTAGCTACAGTTCTTGCTTTGCATCGCGGTGTTCCTTGTAGAACATCCTGCACCTTATTCGATAAGGAAAGGACCGAGATCCCTTCACCGGGAGTGACTCCTTTAGCAATAACTGGTAGATGCTACAACTCTCGGTTTATCTTTTGATTGCTTCTATAGTTTCTGCTTTGCACAGTGATATATATGATATATCCCGCACCTCATTCGACGAGGAAAGGGCCGACGATCCTTTTACCGGGAGTGGCCCCTTTAGCAAAACTAGAAAAGCCTCAAAAAACACTCCATTTCAAAATTCATTCGATCCTACAACGATATCAAGTTCATTACGCAATAGGTTTTCAGAAAAACCTGTCGTAGCCCTCCGTCATTTCAGATAAGTTGTAGTTAGTATTCGTGCTGCGTTTGTTGGCCTTTGTCAAGGCGTAGTGTGCGGTAGCTGACTGGTGCTTATCTGCTTATACATATGATGCAGATTGGATTAGGGTAGTCGTGCGACCTTGTTGGCCTTTGTCAAGGGTCGTGCCGGTGGGTTTAATTCAATCAAGAAATGACGGGTTGAACTTGACTAGCATCCTATGGTTTGTTGGCCTTTGTCAAGGTCATAGGAGGTTAGGGGCAAAATTATCGGGAATTTCAAGTGTTGAAATTTGCAATGAGATTGCATACCTTCTATGAGATAGTTGGATCCCGATACCCGCTGCGAGTAATTGTTACTCCTGGGAGAGTATTACACATTACAATTAGCCGATCAAGTAGGTGTCTAGAAAGGTGTCGACGGGGTTACGCCTCTGGGAAAACGAGGTTTACTTTAATTAGGTCTGTGCGAAAGCACGGGGCACCTCCCTCAAAGTACCGACACTGGCCTGGCTGAAAGATTGGCGAACTTGTAGCGTGTAATTAATCCCGGCTAGTCTTTCCTTTTAGGGTTTGAAGGAAGATTTGATAAAAACAGTGGGAGCCATCCTGATTAGATAAAATAATAACCAATCTGATCTTGCAAGAGCGCACGCAGAGTGTTTTCTTCTCTCTCTCTCCAGGTAGCGACCATATCACGTCTTAATCAAGATAATAATACGGATGTATTGACCGAACTCGCTTGTTATACTGAGCTGGGGAATGTTGGTCCCGCTTCAACTTATAATTGTTATAAGACAGAGCAGGAAATTGGGGAATACCAGATTTCCCGTGCCGCCCAAACGAAGAAAGTGCATATGATGCATCTCCTTCGGGTGTGTTCATTACAAAGAACTGTTTCTCTGTATCCTCTACGTCCTGGGTATTTGATACCGGATCAGGATCCCATATATGTAATCTGTTACATAGGGCTACAGATAGGTAGAGAACTTAACGGGTGATAAGTTTCATGAGGCAGAAAACGGTGCAAGTGTTGCAGCAAAGTCTGTCGGTCACTGTCATCCTGTATTACCAATAAATTGATTCTGAACAAATGTTATTAGATACCGAACCTGATATACAAAATCATATCTGTCTCTTTATTAGTAAAGAAACGATAAAATTTTGTATTGTTGGATAATGTTTTGAACATTTCCTATATCAAAAGTTGATCGGTTCAGGCACGTTATCTAAAAGCATTGATGTTCGAAATCAAACTACAGTTCTTAGTATACGGAACACACACAAGAGGAAGAGTTCACAAATGAACAGATCCTTCTTGAGGTATTGTAGACTAGGTCAGATCAATGTGACCCGACTAGCTAAAGTTACATTTAGATGCATATTTAAATCAGTTTGAATTTACATCTTATGAAACTTGCCAGTCATGTCACAGAGATAAGATAGCCATAGCTCCGTTTACTGGAAACAGAGAAAGAGTTAGTGAACTCTTGGGATGATACATGTTGATGTATGTAGGTCCCCGTCTACACATGCCAAGACCGGTTCTTTGTACTTCATTACATTCTCTGATAATCTCTCAAGATTCAAACATATGTTCCTGTTGAAACACAAGTCCGAACCTTTTGAGATATTCACAGAATATGATTTAGAAGTAGATAACCAAAATACGGGTATAAGTATTATGTCCTTTGATGTGATCGAGGAGGAGAATACTTGAGCACGGAAATCCTGGACTATTCTAAAGGAGAATGAGATTCTCCCTCAGAATTACTCCTCCGTATACACCATAGCACGATGGTATATCGGGACGGAGCTGATACACCCTATTTGATATGGTGTGCTCTATGATGAGTACTACTGAGTTACCTTTTTCCTATTGGGTGTTATGCACTTGAGAAGTTGCATACCTATTGAATAGGGTTCCAATCAAATCAGTTGCCTACCGCTTCATATGTGATATGGAAAGGGAAGAGCCCATATCTTAAGTTAGTTAAGATTTGGGGTTGTCCGGCCTATGTCTAAAAGCAAAATCCGGACAAGCTCGAGGCAAGGTCTGTTATGTAGAACTGGAAATGTTCCAGCTATACAAACTGCAGCTGATGATTTGGTAGAACCGAAGGATTCAATAGTAACCAACGAACCTCAGCCTCTCCGCCGATCTAGTAGGGTTCCTCACCCACCTGAGAGTTACTTCGGTTTCTTTATGACAGTGGGAGCGAGAATTGCATCATAAGATGATGACCCAACTAGTTTCGAGCTGGCCATCAGGAGTGGGACTCTGTAAGAATGGCTGGATGATTAGAGATCTGAGATGGAATCCTTATACACCAACAAAGTATGGACTTTGGTTGCTTTATCTGAAGGGTTAAATCCCCATCAGGAGCAAGTATATCTTGAGAAGATTACTTGGTGTAGATGGAAAAGTTGAGACTTTTAAAGCTAGACTTGTTAAAGGTTTTCGTCATCAACCAGGCATGGAAAATGATGAAACCTTTTCTAGTAGCTATGCTTAAGTCCATCCAGATCCTACTTGCCACGGCTACATACCATGACTACGATATCTGGCGGTTGGGTGCCATGACTGTTTTTCTAAATGATGTTTTAGAAGAGTGCGTCTATAAGTACACAGCCAGAGGGCCTCGTAGACAGTGGGAGCAGCGGAAACGTGTGCAAGATGTTTTATGTGATAAAGCAGGCATCGCGGAGTTGGAACATCTGTTTTGATGTGTTAGTCAAAAAGTTTGACATCATCAAAATGGTAGATGAACCTTGTGTAAGTCCACGTTGCCCACCCCGGTCCTTACGGGGAGGCGGAAAACATAATAAAAATTGGATTTTTAATGACTTAGGCAACATGGACCTTGCATGTGAGGATCTTTACTAAACTAGAACTAGCTAAAACAAACTAACAACTAGTTAAGTTGTAGAAAGGTTATACCTTGAGCTCGAACTCCTTCTCTCCTTGCTCGTCGGAATGGTAGAAAGGCTTCACCTTGCTTGTCTCCTTCCGTCAAAGAACGATCCACCCGAAAGCCTCGACCTTTAGCTTCAACTCCAAGCTAGGAGTAACTAGAGTGCAAGAAATGCTAAGACTTGAACCCTAGAAGTGAGTAGAGAAGATCAAGTGAAGGTTTTTCTCAAGCTTTTTGTTTCTCAACACATGAGAGGGAGAGAGCTTGAGGGAGAGGATGAGCAAGAGAGAGAAAAGATATGATAGAATGAAATATTAGTGAGCCATTCTCACTAATATGTGTGAGTTATTTTAATTAATTAATTAGCAAGAAAATTGTCATGGTTTAATCAAGAGGTGACCATTATCATTTCATTATTAATGCAAATTGCAAGAATCAAAGAGCATCTTCCAAATGAAATGATCATGGTCAAATTGTCAACTTGGTCAACAAGTCAACAAAGTCAAAGTGTCAACAACAACAACCATGCACAATAATTAAGCTAATTATTAATTAACAATAATACACACAAAAACAATAGGGTTAATAAAATGACAATAGTCATTAACCCTAAACAAGGTCCTCTCTCTCAATCTCAAGCAACCGTGCATACGCACCCGCATTCGTGATCCGAGGGACACGAACACAATGAGAAAAACCAATCTCAAATCATATACTAGGATCCGGCTTAAACCAAAGCCCGCTAGTATAAACTGTCCGGACAGCAAACGTGCACAAGTGCGCGGATGCGAACGAACCCTGTCGCAAAACCATGCGACCTCTACTCGTTTTGCCTAAAGGCGAATAGCTCTCTGTGTGGGACTCTAAAGACTCGACACTACGCTGGCAGTGGGTTTAACCACAGACTGCAAGCGGCACTAGCTGTACGTAACGGTCCCCAGGTAGATGTCGATAAGAAGACTGACGAGGTGAACCCCATCTGCACTCCTACTGAGCCTGTATGTGACAATCTCCGTACAGTCCGGTCTGTTCGTCTGATACATCGCATGGCGGGCCTAGGGGGCGGTGAACGTCAGTCCCCTAATAGCGGTACAAGTCGTGTCGGAGTGTAGCCCAGAACACCCTGAGATAACACTGGAAGCCTACCAGTATATCTCGCTTGCCCTGGCCAGGGACTACTCGTGTAATGGCTCTCCTGGACACAGCGCGATGTCAACCCCCAATACCGGGAGAGACGAATCCTGTCTAACCGTCACTGCCTCCAAGTGCTTCGGGACTGCACCCAAAAACTACCTGTTTGCACGACTCCTCTGAGCCGTGGTAGGGTAGTAATCAAAGTGCAGTGGGAACACACTCGAGGCGAAGTGACAGTGTCAAGTCAGCGGACTAAGCTGTACTCATGTCACCTGGGAACTGATAACTGACGATAGGTATATTACCAACCAACAGTTCCCGACGAGTCCTGTCCAGTGTACTCGTAACCTAACGAGCACCCGCATACTATCCCAAGTACGACGTACTAACGGCTGTGGGACAGACCGTCTCCCACACTGGGATGAGAAGCGCATACGCTAGTCTACTCCGGAGTATCGATGCCCTGTCTCGATAGTCCAACGACCAGGGACCAGTATAAGGATGTGCTTATAGATTACCCAGCTCCCACGAGTGCGAGCGCCATCACAACGCTGGTAATCAAGCAAAGATCCTAAGGGCTCTACTAATATGTATACCTGCAATATGCTAAAAGAAACACATGCACATATTAAAGCAGAGACAAACCAAGTAGCATACTACCATTTCGAGCAAGATTGTATATACAACTGTGAATATCCCAAGCTTCCATTAAGTAATATACAAACTAGTATGATACAGTAATGGCCTCTAGGGCATATACACTAACAATCTCCCACTTGCACTAAGGCCATGTACTGGCGTATCGAAGACCTATCATCTCGATCAGCCGCTCGAACTGAGTCTGGGGCAAGGCCTTGGTGAATGGATCTGCTGTGTTATCCTCTGATGCAACTCTCCGGACCTCGATCTCTTGGCGATCCACAATCTCCCTGATCAGGTGATACCGCCTTAAGATGTGTCTGGATTTCTGATGGGACCTGGGTTCCTTCGCTAAAGCTATAGCCCCGTTGTTGTCGCAATACAGAGGTATTGGGTCAACAATGGATGGAACCACCTGAAGTTCTTTCAAGAACTTCCTCATCCAGACAGCTTCTTTTGCGGCATCAGATGCAGCGATGTATTCCGCTTCCATAGTCGAGTCAGCAACGGTTTCCTGTTTGGAGCTCTTCCAACATACCGCCCCTCCATTGAGGGTAAAGACAAAACCCGACATGGACTTGGAATCATCCTTGTCACTCTGGAAGCTGGAGTCAGCAAAGGCCTCAATCTGCAGGTCTTTTCCGCCATACACCAAGAACATCTCCTTAGTCCTTCTCAGGTACTTGAGAATGTTCTTTACTGCTATCCAATGTTTCTCCCCAGGGTTTGACTGATACCTGCTTACCACACTCAGTGCATAAGCTACATCCGGTCTGGTACACAACATCGCATACATTATAGAGCCTACCGCAGAAGCGTAGGGTATAATAGACATGCGATCCCTCTCCAAATCAGTCTTGGGAGACATCTCTTTGGAGAGGGTGATCCCGTGACAAGCCGGTAGATTACCGCGCTTAGAATCTTCCATACTGAATCTCTTCACTATGGTGTCGATGTACCTGGACTGAGAAAGTCCTAATATCCTCTTGGATCTGTCACGGTAGATCCGGATACCCAGAATGTATGAGGAATCACCCAGGTCTTTCATGGAGAACCTGTGTGACAAGAACCCCTTGACAGATTGTAGCATAGGAATGTCATTTCCTATTAAGAGAATGTCATCCACGTATAAAACGAGGAATACTACAGTTCTCGCTACAAATCTACAATAGATACATGGTTCATCTGGATTTTTGATAAAGCCAAATTCTTTGACCGTCTCATCAAAACAGATGTTCCAACTCCGCGATGCTTGCTTGAGTCCATAAATGGACTTGAGCAATTTGCACACCTTTCCGCTGCTCCCACCCTGAATGAAACCCTCTGGCTGGTCCATATAGACACACTCCTCTAAATGACCATCTAGAAAAGCTGTCTTTACGTCCATCTGCCAAATCTCATAATCGTGGAAAGCAGCGATGGCAAGAAGGATCCGAATGTATTTCAGCATAGCTACTGGAGAAAAGGTTTCGTCATAGTCCAAACCAGGTCGCTGACGAAAACCCTTTGCTACCAGTCTAGCTTTATAGGTCTCAACCTGTCCATCTACACCAATCTTCCTTTTGAAGATCCACTTGCATCCTACGGGTTTTACCCCGTCTGGAGCAATGTCCAACGTCCATACTTTGTTGGTGTACATGGACTCCATCTCGGTCCGCATTGCATCCAGCCATTTTACCGAGTCGACGCTCTGAATGGCTTGCTGGAAGTTAGTAGGCTCATCACAATCTAGGATGCAGTCTTCTCTATCCCCGTCAATGAGAAAACCGTAGTATCTCTCGGGCGGATGAGACTGCCTACTACTCCTGCGGAGTGGCATAGGAATGTCCTGTTCTTTTGAACCTTCTGGTTCCACTAAGCTTTCAGTAATAGTTTGTGGTTCTGGAATTTCTTCCAGTTCTATTGCGCTCCCACTTATTTCTTTTTCTAAAAACTGATGTTCCAGAAAATGGGCATTACGAGAAACAAGGACTTTTTGTTCCTCTGCGTAATAGAAAAGATACTCCCTGGAGTTCTTTGGGTATCCCACAAACTTGCACAGTACTGAGCGTGCCTCGAGCTTGTCCGTATGCTGCTTTTTGACATAAGCTGGACATCCCCAAATCTTCAAGTATTGAAGATAGGGTTTCTTCCCACTCCATAACTCATATGGTGTAGTAGGCACAGTCTTAGTGGGAACACGGTTCAAAAGATATGCAGCTGTTTCTAGTGCATGTCCCCAGAACGATCGCGGTAACTCAGCGTTACTTATCATGGACCGTACCATATCCAATAGGGTCCGGTTCCTTCTCTCCGATACACCGTTATGTTGCGGAGTGTATGGAGGAGTAAGCTGAGAGAGAATTCCATTCTCTTTTAAGTAGTTCAGGAATTCGGCACTTAAGTATTCTCCTCCTCGATCCGATCTTAGGATCTTGATACTTTTGCCGGTCTGTTTTTCTATTTCATTCTTATATTCCTGGAACTTATCAAAAGCTTCGGATTTATGCTTCATTAAGAAGATGTGTCCGAATCTTGAGAAATCATCCGTAAAAGTAATGAAGTAAGAAAAACCGCTTCGCGCATGTGTAGACATTGGACCGCACACGTCGCTGTGTACGAGTCCCAAGAGCTCGCTCGCTCTTTCTCCGTGTCCAGAAAACGGAGCCTTTGTCATCTTTCCTTTGAGACAGGATTGACAAGTTGCATACGATTGATATTTGAACGGATCCAAATATCCTTCAGTATGTAACTTAGTCAATCTTCTCTCATTGATGTGACCCAGTCTATAATGCCATAAGAAAGTTTTATTAATTTCTGGAGACTTTCTTTTGTGTGTATTCTGGATATTGAAAACCTGTGGTTGGTTTAAAACGTAAATACCGTTGTTTAATGTACCTGACCCAATCAAAACTTGATTAAGGTGAATGTTCACTACATTACTTACAAATGCAAATTCATAACCTTCTTTAGATAATAAAGATACAGAAATGATATTACAGGTTGCATTTGGTACATAATAACAACTACGCAAAACCAAAAAGTGTCCATCTGATAATCCCAGGTGATAGTCCCCCACGGCCTCTGCATCCATGCTAGCACCGTTCGCAACTCTGAGGGTCATGTCACCTGCCTTCAAAACTCTACGCTTTCTCAACGCCTGCAAAGAATTACAGATATGAGATCCTGATCCGGTATCCAATACCCAGGATGTAGAGTTTATTGATAGACAGTTTTCAATAACATACACACCTGAAGCTGAAGCTGCAACTCGCTTCAAATCCTGTGTTCTGGCTTTCCAAGCCTTGCAATCTTGTTTCCAGTGACCACTTTTGTGACAATAGAAGCATTCTTCCTTCCCCACCATCTTCCTCGCTACTTTTGTTGCTTTACCCTTTCCCTTCGTATCCACTTTACCGACACCGCCTCTTGGTTTGGCGGGGGCTTTCTTCTTCTTGCCCTTGGCTTTCGCCCTGGACCTAGAAGAGGAAGATCCTCCTACAAACAAAGTGGATGTCTCCCTACCCTTCTGTAGGGTGCCCTCAGCAGTCCTCAACATGTTCAGAAGCTCGGCAAGTTCAACCTCCTTTCCTTGCATGTTGAAGTTAAGAACGAACTGGGCGTAAGTGGAAGGAAGGGACTGGAGAATCAAATCGGTATAGAGTTCATTCTCCAACGTGGTCCCAAGGTCCGCGAGCTCCTCAATGTAGCCGATCATCTTAAGCACGTGGTCCGCTACCGATGATCCGACGGCCAACCTTGCCGAAAAGAGCTTCTTCGACACTTCGTATCTTGCGATACGAGACTGCTCTCCATACAGTTCTTTTGTATGGAGAAATATGGACTCTAGGTCCATATTCTCGTGCCTCCTCTGATGTTCGTTGTCCATCGAGGCTAGTACGAGGCATCTGGCCCTCGCGCAATCTATCTCCCATGTCTTACGGATTTCTACATCCGCGACGCTGGAGGTGGGACCTGGGACAGGGGGAGCTTTGGTGGTAAGTATATACCCCAGCTTGTCATAAGTGATCGCCATCTTGACATTCCTGAGCCAATCTTTGTAGTTTGGCCCTGTCAATATATTTTTATCTAACAGTAACTTAAGTCCGGTCATGTTGAATGGTCGCTGCAATTAGGAGAGAGAAAAGAAACACTTTAGCATGATGCTCTTGCAAGTTTAGAGTGGTTTTTAATTTGTCTAAACTGGATGGCTCCCACTGTTTCTCGAATCCCTTCTCAAACCATAAAGAAAAGGATTAGCCGGGATCATTCTCACCGTACAATACTTGCTTAACTGTTCAGCCAGGCCAGTGTCGGTACTTCGAGGGAGGTTTTCCAACGCTTTCGCGAAGTTCCTTAATTAAATAACCTCTTTTCCCTGTGGGCGTAGCCCCGCTAACACCTTTCTAGGCACCTACTAGGTTTATAGCATTGATCGTTAAGTGAGAGTTTTCTCGAGGAGTAGCATATACTCACAGTAGGATCGGGATCCAAATGTCATCGCGTGATAAAACCGAAGGAATCCTACCAGAATCATCACACTCCAAATGGTATGCAACGCTAGCAAGTTTCAGTGCTTATGAAACTCCCGATGTGGATTTTTACCCCATGCTCTTATGACCTTGGCGTGAGGTCAAAATGTCATAAGTCACATGTCAAGTTCTTCCCATCATTATCCTGGTTAATTTGAACCCACCCGTACCTACCCTTGACGTAGGCCAAAATGGCAGTACGACTGTCTCAAATCAACGCATTCTATCTATGCAACGGATAAATATCCGGCAGCTACCAATCACTATGCCTTGGCGTGAGGTCAAAATACATAGCTTGAATACTACCGAATATTTAACCGAAATGATGGAGGGCTACGGATGGTTTTGGCGAAACCGTGAACGTAGTGAACTTGATATAATCGATGGAACGAGATAGCTTTTAAAAGGAGTGGTTCAAGCTCCGCGTTTAAAAGTTTAGTTTTGAAAAGAACCGAGTGGTTTTCAAAGTGTTCCAATCGACTTTTACTTGGTTTATTTCTTGCATTAGTTCTTTTAATGCGTCCCATCATTTAATCCTACCATTGCAGAAAACAACCAAAATATGACGTACGCTTATGCCATTCGCATTCGCCACGGGGCCCCGTCATCACCCGTTAGGTTACTTAACTAACGACAGAGCGGGGGCTGGGCTAGCGCGGCTGTAAAACATAAGCAACGCCTAAATAGTTATTATATATAAATATATAGCAATGATAGACATTACAGATCACAGATGAATACATTGGATATACTAGGAATCCGCAATGCGTTCAAGCCTGCAACGCAAAGCGGATTACACGGTCGCGGTGAATAGCCAATACCCCACCCAAGACCCCTACGGGTGCGGCAAACTACCCGCCAAGCACCCGAAGCGAAGCAACCTCCCTCACCGCCGTGAGTAGGCCACTCGGCACTTCGAGATACCCGGTAGTTTGTGCACCCCTCCATGGGTCTATCCTAGGAGCAAAAACAGTAAAAGAATTATACAATGACGGCTACAACCCCGACCCGGTTGTGCGGCCATACAAAGAATATTATTACATCAATTTACATGTTACAAATGAATGAAAGAAAAACAACGCTCATCTCACATCCACCCCGGCCATTCACCCGCGACAATCCAATCCATTCATATCCACAAACCAATAACAATCACAGATCATGTATAACCCCGACTAATCGTCTTATAGCGATTAGCCGACGTTCAATACATGCAAGCATTACAGATATAACCGATGTAGTTAAAGTGCAGTGAAGTTCCGGAAAAATACGGATTTATAGGCCCCCAAAAGTAAATTTTAGTTCTGGAAAATCTGGGCATATAATATATATCTTAAAAATCCCAATACCAACACAGAAACATACTGCACCAAAAACGATGCAGAGAGGGGACAAGACGGCCGCACTTCCGCGGCAGGAGCTTCCTCTTGCCGCGGATCCGCGCTCCTCTGATCTCCTCTCTGGTTCGTATTTGGTGGTTATTCACACAAAACCCTGAGATAATTTTTGGTATATAACAAATGTCATTTTGACCAGAGAAAAAAATAACAGAAACTTGGGTTTTGCAAAGTTTGGTTTTTGGATTTTCCGGTTTCGAAACTTCGTTACACTTCACTACCTAGCTAGTTTGAGTTTAGTTAGGCTCTGATACCACTGTAAGTCCACGTTGCCCACCCCGGTCCTTACGGGGAGGCGGAAAACATAATAAAAATTGGATTTTTAATGACTTAGGCAACATGGACCTTGCATGTGAGGATCTTTACTAAACTAGAACTAGCTAAAACAAACTAACAACTAGTTAAGTTGTAGAAAGGTTATACCTTGAGCTCGAACTCCTTCTCTCCTTGCTCGTCGGAATGGTAGAAAGGCCTCACCTTGCTTGTCTCCTTCCGTGAAAGAACGATCCACCCGAAAGCCTCGACCTTTAGCTTCAACTCCAAGCTAGGAGTAACTAGAGTGCAAGAAATGCTAAGACTTGAACCCTAGAAGTGAGTAGAGAAGATCAAGTGAAGGTTTTTCTCAAGCTTTTTGTTTCTCAACACATGAGAGGGAGAGAGCTTGAGGGAGAGGATGAGCAAGAGAGAGAAAAGATATGATAGAATGAAATATTAGTGAGCCATTCTCACTAATATGTGTGAGTTATTTTAATTAATTAATTAGCAAGAAAATTGTCATGGTTTAATCAAGAGGTGACCATTATCATTTCATTATTAATGCAAATTGCAAGAATCAAAGAGCATCTTCCAAATTAAATGATCATGGTCAAATTGTCAACTTGGTCAACAAGTCAACAAAGTCAAAGTGTCAACAAAAACAACCATGCACAATAATTAAGCTAATTATTAATTAACAATAATACACACAAAAACAATAGGGTTAATAAAATGACAATAGTCATTAACCCTAAACAAGGTCCTCTCCCTCAATCTCAAGCAACCGTGCATACGCACCCGCATTCGTGATCCGAGGGACACGAACACAATGAGAAAAACCAATCTCAAATCATATACTAGGATCCGGCTTAAACCAAAGCCCGCTAGTATAAACTGTCCGGACAGCAAACGTGCACAAGTGCGCGGATGCGAACGAACCCTGTCGCAAAACCATGCGACCTCTACTCGTTTTGCCTAAAGGCGAATAGCTCTCTGTGTGGGACTCTAAAGACTCGACACTACGCTGGCAGTGGGTTTAACCACAGACTGCAAGCGGCACTAGCTGTACGTAACGGTCCCCAGGTAGATGTCGATAAGAAGACTGACGAGGTGAACCCCATCTGCACTCCTACTGAGCCTGTATGTGACAATCTCCGTACAGTCCGGTCTGTTCGTCTGATACATCGCATGGCGGGCCTAGGGGGCGGTGAACGTCAGTCCCCTAATAGCGGTACAAGTCGTGTCGGAGTGTAGCCCAGAACACCCTGAGATAACACTGGAAGCCTACCAGTATATCTCGCTTGCCCTGGCCAGGGACTACTCGTGTAATGGCTCTCCTGGACACAGCACGATGTCAACCCCCAATACCGGGAGAGACGAATCCTGTCTAACCGTCACTGCCTCCAAGTGCTTCGGGACTGCACCCAAAAACTACCTGTTTGCACGACTCCTCTGAGCCGTGGTAGGGTAGTAATCAAAGTGCAGTGGGAACACACTCGAGGCGAAGTGACAGTGTCAAGTCAGCGGACTAAGCTGTACTCATGTCACCTGGGAACTGATAACTGACGATAGGTATATTACCAACCAACAGTTCCCGACGAGTCCTGTCCAGTGTACTCGTAACCTAACGAGCACCCGCATACTATCCTAAGTACGACGTACTAACGGCTGTGGGACAGACCGTCTCCCACACTGGGATGAGAAGCGCATACGCTAGTCTACTCCGGAGTATCGATGCCCTGTCTCGATAGTCCAACGACCAGGGACCAGTATAAGGATGTGCTTATAGATTACCCAGCTCCCACGAGTGCGAGCGCCATCACAACGCTGGTAATCAAGCAAAGATCCTAAGGGCTCTACTAATATGTATACCTGCAATATGCTAAAAGAAACACATGCACATATTAAAGCAGAGACAAACCAAGTAGCATACTACCATTTCGAGCAAGATTGTATATACAACTGTGAATATCCCAAGCTTCCATTAAGTAATATACAAACTAGTATGATACAGTAATGGCCTCTAGGGCATATACACTAACACCTTGTATAAACAAAAAGATAGTAGGGAGTATGGTAGTGATCCTCGTAGAGTACGTGGATGACATACTCTTGATAGGGAAGGAGTTTCCTATGCTACGCTCGGTCAATCTCCGCTTATCACAATGATTCTCCATATAGGATCAAAGTAATACCTACTAAATCCTGGGTTTTGGATTTATGAGATAAATCTAATTGGATATTAGGATACTCACTAGTTGTAGTGAGATGGTATCAATTGGTCCTGGGGAGAATCATTGGAAGGGTTCCAGGGTGATAAGGACGACTGAATGTCAGTCACAGGCATTGTCTTTACCCTCAGTAAAGGGACGGTATGTTGGAAGAGTTCCAAGCTAGATACCGTGGCATACTAGACGATAAAGACTAGATACATCGCTAGTTAAGATGCTACCAAATAGGCAGTCTGGATGTATATTTGTTCATGAGATGAACTTAGTTCCTCCCATTGTGTGACATTGGAGTTGTGGCTTATGCCAAGGAACGTCCGTCCCATCAGTGATCCAGACATATTCTAAGGTAGTATCACCTGATCATGGAGATGGTTGATCTCCAGGGTGATCGAGGTTAGGAGAGCGGACTCAGAGGATAACACGGCGGATCCACTCACGAAGGCCTATTCCCAGAGAGAGACTTTTATGGGATGGTTGAGTATGAGATACTACAACCACTGCTACAGATGGCCCTAGTGCAAGTGGGAGATTGTTAGTTATATGTATGCCTTAGAGGCCATTACTGTACATACGATGTATATTGTAGTGGATGCTGGGACATATATAGGGAGGACTTTCTTGCTCGAGATGATAGTATTCTATCTGGTTACTCTTTGCCTTAACGTGTATACTAATTGTCTCTCTGTTACATGTTGGTAAAGCCCTTAGGATGTGTACTTGACTACCTGGACTATGATACGGATCATACTAGTGGGGACATGGTAGTCCATAAGTACATCCTTCAAGGTCCCTAGTCGTGGGTGTATCGAGACGGGGCATCGATATACCAGAGTAGACTAGCGTATACCTTCTTGACCCATACTGATGGGCGATGGATGATCCCATATCCATTGGTGTTTGACATCAGAGATGATATACGGGTGCTCAGTGGAGACTGGGTACACTGGACGGACTCGCTGAGAACTCCCAGATGGTATTATACCTTACGTCAGATGGCAGTTCTCTGGTGACACTGGTACAGGTTAGTCTGTTGACCCGAGATCGTCATAGAGTCTTGTGTGATTCCCACTGTGCTTTGATTTCCACCTTACCACGTCCAAGAGGGCGTGCAAAACGGTGGCTTTTGGGTACAGTCCCGAATCTCATGGAGGCAATGAGCGATAGGAGGGGATTCGTCTCTCCCGGTATAGGGAGTTGATGTTGCACCGTGTTCGATTGGCTATAACCGGAAATCCCTGGCCAGGGTTGCTGAGATTTACTGGTAAGTGTTATCAGTAGTATCTCAAACTGTTATATACCTCATATCGACACGACTTATCGAGTTATTGGGGTCTGACGTTTACCACCCCTAGACGAGATATGCGACATATCAGACGAACAGACCGGACTGTACGGTAAGTGTTACTGGTTGGATTCACAGGAGTGTGAGCGGGCTTGCTCGTCGATCTTCTGATCGATCAATACCTGGGTGGCCGTTACGTTTGGCAGACCGCTTGCGGCTTCTGGGTGTTTGATATGATCATCACCTGCTGCCGGCGTATTGACGAGTCTTTAGAGTCCTACACAGAGGTTTCCTGGCTCAAGCGAAACGAAATAGGAGCGCATATGAGATATGTGCGGGACCGAGAATAATACCAGTATGTGATACTGTATTCGATTCTCGCGATTTGTGACATTGATCGGTTATATGCGATATAGCCGGGTTATCGGATCAAGTGTTGATTCGATAAGTTGTTACTATTGATATTAGTCGGTTATGTGTGATATGACCGGATCATTAAGTCAAGTGTTGATTTAATGATTTAGTGTATAATTATATATTTGATATATCACTTTATATTAACTAATATTGGTTCACTTAAGATGTTTTTCTCACTTGTTTGTGCACATTGTATTTGCGATATATTTTTGTGCACAAGTTTGTATCATGTTTGATGATACATGCAAACTTGGGTGTATGTTTGATTAAACCATGGTTAGTTAATGGTTAGGGTTTTATTTGCTTTATTTACTTATTTATTTATTTATTTATTTCATTTTGGATTAAAATAAAATGGTGGCTTTCTTTGGATTTTGTTGAAGCTTCATGAAGCTTTGAAAAAGCTTTGACCATTTTGTTTTATTCCTTAACCCTAACCATTTCCCTTAACCCTAGTTTATTCTCTACATGAGTTAGCCTCACCCATGGTTGCATAATGATAACCATCACTTCATTTTTCTTTTGTGAATTAATTCATTATTCTTTTCTTCTTCTTCTTCCTCTTGAGAAAGAAAAGAAAAGCTTGCTTCAAAAATGTCAAGTGATGATTCCAAGTGAGAAATCCAAATCCAAAGTGAACCCACTTCCTATTTCTTCATCCTCTACCACTTGCCATGTAGTATAGGGTGTTTTCTTCACAAGTTTCACGACTTGGTGAAGTGGGAGCTTGATCTTGTGTTGCCTCGACGTAGATCATTTTCGGCATCGAAGTCGACGACCTAGCCCGCCCATTTCTTCGATGAAACCACCGCGAGAGTCTGGGATCCGATGGGTACAGCGGAGGGACTTCATCACGGAGCCGAGGAGGTGGAGGACCGGATCTACAAAGGTTGTATTTCCGTTCACTTAGTGCTAAAACAGTTTAGTAGCTTGTAGTTTCGCCTAATCTCTAGTCAACGATCCGTATTAGAGTTTGTAGGCACATGAAAAATTTGAAATTGGCATGGTTGATGCCTTGTGAGACCTCATTAGTGTGCCTAGGAACCCTACATGATCTGCATCATAGTCCTAGTAGTCGAGTACATATCCTAAGGGCTTTATCAACATGTGAGAGCAAGACAGTAAACCAATACAAGTCAACATGTTAAGATAAAGTGAAACCAACTAGCATACTATCATGTCAAGCAAGAAAGTCCTCTCTATATATATCTAAGCATCCACTATAATATACATCATATGTACAACAATGGCCTCTAGGGCATATATACAACTAACAATCTCCCACTTGCACTAAGGCCAGCTGTTGTAGTATCTCATACCCAACATACCGAAGAGTCTCTCAAATTGTATCTGGGGTATGTCTTTCGTGAGTGGATCCGCAGTGTTTTCCTTCGTGTCAACTCTCCTGACCTCGATCTCTCGGCGATCAACTATCTCCCGGATCGGGTGATACCGCCTCAGAATATGTCTGGATCTCTGATGGGACCTGGGTTCCTTGGCCAAAACCACAACTCCATTGTTATCATAATACAAAGGTATTGGATGCTCAATGGATGGAACCACACCAAGTTCAGTGATGAACTTCTTCATCCGGACAACCTCTTTGGCAGCATCATTGGCAGCGATGTATTCAGCCTCCATCGTAGAGTCTGCCATGGTTTTTTGCTTGGAACTCTTCCAATAAACCGCCCCTCCATTTAGGGTAAAGAAAAATACCGAGTGCGACTTAGAGTCGTCCTTATCACTTTAGAAGCTTGAATCGGTAAAGGACTCCACCTGGAGTTCTCCGTTACCATACACCAAGCACATCTCCTTAGTCCTTCTCAAGTACTTGAGAATGTTCTTCACAGCTGTCCAGTGACTCTCTCCTGGATCTGCTTGATACCTGCTCACTACACTTAGTGAGTAAACTACATCGAGTCTGGTACATAGCATCACGTACATGATAGAGCCTACCGCCGAAGCATAGGGTATCCCTTGCATACGAGCTCTCTCCAAATCAGTCTTAGGAGACATCTTTTTGGAGAGAGTGAGTCCAGAGATCGTGGGTAAATACCCACGCTTGGATTCTTCCTTACTAAACATCATTTGTATAGTGTCAATATACCTAGATTGGGACAATCCAAGTATCTATTTAGATCTATCTCTATAGATCTTAATTCTTAAAATGCAGGAGGCATCACCTAGATCTTTCATTGAGAATCTATGTGATAAGAAGAGCTTGACCGAGTACAGCATAGGAACATCATTTCCTATCAAGAGTATATCATCCACGTACAAGACGAGGAAGACAACCTTACTCTCTGCAACCTTCTTGTATATACATGGTTCATCTACGTTCTTGATGAAGTCAAACTCTTTGACTACCACATCAAAGCAGATGTTCCAGCTCCGCGATACTTGCTTTAACCTGTAGATGGATTTAAGCAGCTTTCACACCTTTCCGCTGCTCCCACTATCTACGAAGCCCTCTGGCTGAGTCATGTACCCGCACTCCTCTAAATCACCATTTAGAAAGGCGGTCTTAACATCCATCTGCCAGATTTCGTAGTCATGGTATGCAGCAATGGAAAGCAGGATCCAGATGGACTTAAGTATAGCTACTGGAGAAAAGGTTTCGTTATAATCCACACCTGGTCGTTGACGAAAACCCTATGCAACAAGTCTAGCTTTGAAAGTCTCAACTTTTCCATCTACACCAAGTTTCTTCTTAATGATCCATTTGCTCCCAATGGATTTTACCCCTTCAGGAGCAACTTCCAAAGTCCATACTTTGTTGGTGTACATGGATTCCAGCTCAGATCGCATTGCATCCATCCATTTCACAGAGTCCCCACTCGTGATGGCCTGCTCGAAGCTAGTTGAGTCATCATCTTCCATGATGCAATCCTCGCTCCCACCATCGATGAGAAAACTGTAGTATCTCTCAGATGGATGAGGAATCCTACAGATCGGCGGAGAGGCTGGGGTTCGTCGGGAACTACTGAATCCTCTGGTTCCAGTAAATCATCAACTATAGTTTGTGGTGTTGGAACTTCTTCCAGCTCTACCTCTTCGCCACTAATTTCTTTTACAAGAAATTCCTTTTCTAAAAAGGTGGCATGTTGAGCAACAAACACCTTTTTTTGTTCACCATGGTAGAATAGATATCCATACGAATTGCTTGGATATACCACAAACCTGCAAAGAACTAATCTTGCCTCGAGCTTGTCCGGATTTTGTCTTTTAACATATGCCGGACAACCCCATATCTTAACTCATTTAAAAGATAGTCTCTTCCCATTTAATATCTCATATGGAGTGGTAGGCACTGATTTAGTTAGAACTCTATTAAATAGGTATATGGCTGTCTCAAGCGCATACCCCCAAAAGGAAATAGGCAACTCAACAGTGCTCATTATAGAGCGCACCATATCTAATAGGGTGCGATTACTCCGCTCCGATACACCGTTGTGCTGTGGTGTATAGGGAGAAGTAAGCTGCGAGAGAATCCCATTCACTTTTAGATAGTCCAAAAACTCATTGCTCAAGTATTATCCTCCTCGATCAGATCGAAGGATCTTAATTCTTTTACCCGTTTGGTTCTCTACTTCGTGCTTATATTCTCTGAATTTCTCAAAAGCTTTAGACTTGTGTTTCAATGAGAACACATGTCCATATCTTGAGAGATCGTCAATGAATGTAATGAAGTATGAAGAACCATTCCTGGCATGTGTAGACATGGGACCACATACATCACTATGTATCTGCCCCAAGAGTTCAGTAACACTTTCTCCGTGTCCACTAAACGGAGTTTTGGTCATCTTGCCTTTGAGACATGACTGGCAAGTGTCATAGGATGAAAATTCGAACGGATTCAAATATTCATCCTTGTGTAACTTAGCTAGTCGTGTCACATTGATATGACCTAGTCTACAATGCCACAAGAAGGATTCGTTCATTTCTGAACTCTTCCACTTGTGTGTTTTGTACATTAAGGACCGTAGTTTGATTCAGAACGTATATGCCATTATTTAACGAGCCTGATCCAATCAACTTTTGATTCAGGAAGATATTCATAACATTATCCTGTACTACAAAATTAAATCCTTCTTTACTTAATAAAGAAACTAATATAATATTGCATATCAGGGTCGGAATGTAATAGCATTCGTTCAGAATCAATGTATTACCATTTGGTAACACAAGGTGATATTCGCCAACAGCTTTGGCTGCAACATTTACACCATTCCATACTCTTATGGAATGATCACGCTCTCCCAGTTCTCCACCTTTACGTAGCCCATGTAACAAATTACATATATGGGACCCCGATCCGGTATCTAATACTCAGGACGTAGAGTGAACTAAGAAACAGTTCTCTATAACTAACACACCCGAAGAAGATGCATCAGTATGCCTGTTCTTCATTTGGGTGGAGTGAGAATCTGGATATTCTCCTATTTTCTGCTCGGACTTATAACAATTATAACTTGGAGCGGGACCAACGTTCCCCTGCTCAGTATAACAAGCGGGTTCGGTCAATACATCCATATTATTATCTTGATTAAGTCCTTACAGGGTCACTACCTGGAGAGAGAGAGAGAAGAAAAAACTTTAGCGAATGCTCTTGCAAAATTAGATTGGTTATTATTTTATCTATTCAGGATGACTCCCACTGTTTTCATCAAATCTTCCTTCAAACCCTAAAAGGTAAGACTAGTCGGGATTAATTACACTTTACAAGTTCGCCAATCTTTCAGCCAGGTCAGTGTTGGTACTTTGAGGGAGGTTCCCCGTGCTTTTGCACGGACCTAATTAAAATAAACCTCGTTTTCCCAGACGTATAACCCCGTAAACACCTTTCTAGACACCTACTTGATCGGCTAATTGTCATATGTAAAACTCTCCCAGGAGTAACTCTTACTCGCAATGGGTATCAGGATCCAACTATCTCATAGAAGGTATGCAATCTCATTGCAAATTTCAACACTTGAAATTCCCGATAATACTTTTGCCCCTAGCAACCCATGACCTTGGCTATGGTCAACAAATCATAAGTGCTAGCCAAGTTCAAGCCGTCATTTCCTGATTGAATTAAACCCACCCATACGACCCTTGGCTAAGGTCAACAAAGTCGTACGACTACCCTAACTCAATCACATCTCATGTTTTAGCAGATAAATACTAATTAGCTACCGTACACTACGCCTTTTCTAAGGTCAACAAACGCAGCACGAATACTAACTAGTCTCTATGAAATGATGGAGGGTTACGACAGGTTTTTCAGAAAACCATGAGCGTAATGAACTTGATATCGTTTTAAAAACAAGTGATTTTGAAAAGGAGTGTTTTTGAGGCTTTTACTAGTTTCGCTAAAGAGGTCACTCCCGGTGAAGGGATCTCGGCTCTTTCCTTATCGAATAAGGTGCAGGATATTTCACAAATACCGCTATGCAAAGCAAGAACTATAGAAGCAACCAAAAACTAAACCGTGAGTTTGTAGAATCTACTAGTTTTGCTAAAGTGGTCACTCCCGGTGAAGAGATCTCGTCTCTTTCCTTATCGAATAAGGTGTTGGATATTCTATAAGGAATACCGCTATGCAAAGCAAAACTAGAGCTACCTTTTTTATAAATTTGATTCTACAAAATCTTTTATGTTTCTTTTCTTTCAGTAATCTCATTAATGAATCCTATCATTTAAGCTTCCTAAGAATCACAGAAGAAACGAAAATACAACCTATGCTTATGCCATCCGCATTCGCCACTGTGTCCCGTTATGCACCGTTAGGTTACTTAACTAACGGCATACCGGGACGGGACTAGCGCGGGTGCAAAACATATGCAACGTTTATTATATATCATATATACAATAGTAAAGCATTCGTCTCAGGCATATAAAATGATCACATCACAGTATATCAGCAGCAGAAGAAACATATGAAATATTGGATATAGTAGGAGCTCCGTTTTTTATTTTGAGCCTGTATAAAACAAAGATTCCACGGTCGCGATGAATAGCCAAACCCATATCCCTAGACCCCTACGAGAGCAGCAAGCAACCCTACCAATTCTAGGGTTAGGAGACCCGGTCTCGACTCCTCGAGATGGCCTCCTACTGGGCCCTAGAACCTGGTTACTTGTGCTCCCCTCCTTGGGTATATCCTAATATGGAAAAGTAAATAAAATACAATGGTGACATCATCCTCAACCCGGAAGTGCCCCAATAAAAGAATATTACATACAATGAATTTTACATGAATGAAATTGAAAACCGTCATCTCACATAAAACCCCCGACTATTCAGAACACGACGATCCAATATAACATATCACAGCAATACATAACATCACATGTCATCAACATAAGTAAATATGCCTATCACAATTTTCGTTGACATATAGCAACGAAAACGGCGATATACCACATATTACACTTACGGTCGCAGAAAAGAAAGTGAAAAACTACAACATTTGGAATCCACTATCACTTTAGACATCGTAAACCCGAAATATCACATATTATGGGTTTCATACCTAACTATATGAATTCCACTTATTGTATTACATTACAGAAAAAGCTAGACGATGTTAAACATTCCGATCGCATCAACAAACACCCAAAATTTCCCAAAATGCTCAACACTTGAACTTAGTTTAAAAGCATCCATTACATGCCACAGTACCAATGGACCGGCCGTAGAAGGGTCAAACCAACACCTCACATGTGGCAACGCTGAACTACCACAAACCCTAGGGTTTTGAGGCGGTTCTGACTGTCACATAATCGAGTTAAGGTTTTCGTTCTTCTAGAGGGTCCACTGCGTCACTTGTACGATATTTGAATGTTCTTTAACTATGAAAAAGATTCAACTCTTGAAAAAATTTCAGCAGGGGAAAAAGTGGGTATTTGATATCCGATCGAACTTTTTAACACCGTCTAATATAACCGAAACAAAAGCTAGAATTAAGAATACAAAACACTTTGAATTTGCCTCTGGAAAAAGCTAACATCATATGCAAATTTAGCAAAAATAAACAACACCTGAATTCCCAAACCCCAGAGACCAGAACATGACCAAAACCTGAAGCCCAAAGCCCACAGAAAGGCCGGCCTGCTCGGATTTTCCCCATATGTGCTCGGCCAAAATCTGAGCACAGGGGTCCAGGTTTTGGTTATGTTCATTATTTTTCCCATACATGATTCTGCAGCTGTTTGAAAAATTTTTAGAACCCATTTTAAAATCGACAGAAACTAGGGTTTGATATCGGGTGTTTCGGAGTTGTTTCGGTTTCGTAATCCTACACTTATCCATTTAATTCTCTAGCTAGGCTTTGATACCACTGTTGGGATACCTACAACGGCAGCAAGGTTTCGAGTGGAATCTCTCATGCCAATTTCAAATTTTGCCATTATAGATAACCCTAAACAAGAATCGATAACTAGAAAATCAAACCAAACTACATGTTAACAACTTAACATCTAAGAGTTAGGGATTACAACCTTTGTAGTCCGTTCCTTCACTTCATAAGCTTCGAGTTGAAGTCCCTTCGCTGCGATCATCAAGCACCCGGACTCTAGAGAGGCTCCATGAGGTGAATGAGGCATCTTGCTTGAAGTCTTCACTTTCTAAGATGATCTACCTTGAAGAAACTCTAACCCAAGCTCACACTTCTCTAATGAAAGTTTTAGTGAAGTGAACACCCTAATCTAAGTGGTTAGAATAGATGAGGATGATGAAGTATGTTTCCTGATAAAATATCAGGAAATACCCCAATGGGGTATCACGTGCTCATACGTGACCAAGGGTCACGTGTTGACACGTGATAGGTTCCTGTGATCTCTGCTTTATAGAATTAAATTCTAGTCAAACAAAAATATAACAAAACAGCCAGGAAATACCCCAATGGGGTATCACGTGCTCACACGTGACCAAGGGTCACGTGTTGACACGTGATAGGTTCCTGTGATCTCTGCTTTATAGAATTAAATTCTAGTCAGACAAAAATATAACAAAACAGCCAGGAAATACCCCAATGGGGTATTACATGCTCATACGTGACCAAGGGTCACGTGTTGACACGTGATATGTTCCTGTGATCTCTGCTTTATAGAATTAAATTCTAGTCAAACAAAAATATAATAAGACACTAAGGAAAAACCCCAATGGGGCATCACGTGCTCACACGTGACCAAGGGTCACGTGCTGACACGTGATGATTCCTTAGCTCTGATTAAAAGGAAGAATTAAATTCTGAATAAAATGTTTAATCAAGAGGGTCACGTGCCAACACATGACAAGTTCATAAACTCTTTAATTGATAGAATTAAATTCTATTTCAATGATCAAACATTGGGATCACGTGCCAACACGTGATGGGTTTTTAATCCTTCTGAACTAATAGAATTAAATTCTAATTAAGTGGGAATCCAGAACCTTAACTGGAAAAAGATCTCTATAAATCTTTCCAAACAAGAAGATGGTGCTCTGTAGAGTGGAGCACCGTTGGATTAAAAATCCAATGGTGATTAAAAACCACCAATTTATGGAAATATTTTATACAAGGAAAGATTTCCCTAAAATTCACCAAGAATAACAGACAGAATATCTTTTGGATTAAAAATCCAATGGTGAATAAAATTCACTAAGTGATCTAAAAGATCATGTTGGTTACAAAAACAACCAAAAATCTTTCAATGAAAGATTCACTAAACAAATTGATCCTTTTCTTTGTCCTATAAATAGGAGCCAAGAAGAGAAAATAAGGGATCTTGGAATTTTGATTTTTTGGAGAAAAAACAACATAGAGAAAAGAGAGGAGAATTTAATTCTCAAGAAAAGAAATCCTAGGTGAGAAAGGGAAAAGAGATCTAAGCTCCATAAAACAAAAGGAGAATTTAATTCTCAATCTAAGAGTTTAACTCTTCTGCAAAAGAACTTAGTTCTTCCTCTGGTTGAAGATCTGTAGAAGCAAATCGTCCCACAAGTTGAGAATTTAATTCTCATCGGGGAGATTCTGCCATGCAGATCCAAAACATAGAGCGAGAATTGAGTTTAGAGAATTTAATTCTCCCAAATTCATAGGAATTTAATTCCTCCAAATAAAACTAGGGTTTGACCCTATATGAGAATTTAATTCTCTCAATTTCATAGGAATTTAATTCCTCCATATAAAACTAGGGTTCAATCCTGTATGAGAATTTAATTCTCCCAAATTCATAGGAATTTAATTCCTCCAAATGAAACTAGGGTTTAATCCTATATAAGAATTTAATTCTTCCAAATACACAGGAATTTAATTCCTCTAAACAGAACTACGGTTTAAGCCTATAAAAGAATTAAATTCTTAAAAAACAAGAGACTTAAAACTCTCCATGCACATAAAGATCAAAGTATCCAACGTGATCACTTGGTAACACGTGACCCTCATCCTCAATGAGTAAAAAAAATGAACAAGACTAGCTCACGTGTCCCCACGTGACCCTTAAACAGACCCCTCAAAATGAGAAGAAAAAGCTTGGAGGCAATGCTTCACGTGCTCCTACGTGACCCTCAAAATAAAAGAAACAAAGCCAAAGGCAGAACCATTTTTGGGCATCCTCACGTGTCCCCACGTGACCCCAAATAAACACTTTAACAAGTAATACATGGGCGCCCATCACGTGCCAACACGTGATGGCCTGAAGACTAAAAGTGTTTAACACTTATTTGAATATTCTGATAATAAAGGAGGTCTGGCCCCATCTTCAGGCGCCTCACGTGACCCCTTCCTTTCTAGTGTTTAACACTATTTTGAGCAATTTGTCTCCAGTGTTTAACACTGTTTTAATTATATCACGTGAGGACACGTGACCGCCAGATATCCTCTAGTGTTTAACACTATTTTCAAACCAGCTTAGCCCAAATTGGCTAAGTTTTCTAGAGGAAAAATCCCCCCCTCAAATGGACTCTAAAATCCAGAGCTACAATATTTAATGCTCAGCCAAAGACAAAAATGTTATCAGAGCCCTCAAACTCTTGTTTAGCATTGCTAAATAATGAGGGGCTGAACCCAGACAAATGTTTAATAGTCCAACAAAAGGCCAACATTTCAAACTTAATTGAACTTAGCCCAAATTGGCCATAAGTCCTCAATTCAGATTTAACTGAGCCAACGTGCTCATAATCTAATTAATTGATCTTAGTTCCAAATTGGACTACAGATCTCCCAATCAACTTTGGTTCAAGGGTACATCTCTGAACTCCCATGATATTTGTCGTTGTAATCCTTCAACGTCTTCAGAGAGGTGACGGGTCCCGACAACCATACATTTCGTAGACTATGACGTCTTTAAACTGGACTGTGGGGTCCTTAAACCCATGGACTATGATATCCTTAACCTTGGACTGTAATGTCCTTAAACTAACAATGGACCGCAAAGTCTCTAAACTAGATAACAGAGCCCGAATGCTCTCTTGTCGGATCTAAATAATCCCTTTAAGTTGATCTTAGCCTAAAAATTAGACTAACGTATCCTTATCAAACGTTTAAGTTGATCTTAGTCTCAAATGAGACTAATGTATCCTTAAACCCAAACCAAAACCCAAATCTAATAAAATACGGATTTGGACTAATCCACGCCCTACGGGCGACGACATAAATTAGTCTCCGTATACAATCCACGGGCAACCAAAAACAAAACAAATACCCACGACACGAAGTGACCATCTGGAGAAGGAGAAAGTTGTTACCGCGATGTGGTAGAGTAATTAACTGCAGGGGCTTGCGCCTGCAGAGAAGAGCATCCCCACAATCAAAAACCCCTCAAACGAGGGGGAATCTGACGAAGTCTGCTACATCGGCCGCATCCGTTTAAACCTTCGATACATGGTGTCATAAATCAACTTGGCATCTTCGGAGAGGTGGACGGATAGCACCAATTAGCATCTGCCCCGAAATTCAGGTAAGACGTTTATCGCGTCCCCGTGTTTCGGCGGGGAACAGATTCTGGCCCCCCCGGTGGGACCTTTTTCTCTTTCCACTCCACTAATCGTGTGTCGTGTTCGCGAACGAATCACGGTTTGCTATGATTGACTGTGGATTCCAGGTACTAAGATTTGGTGTCTTGCTCCGTGCAGAAAACAAAAGATCAATGGCTTCAAACTGCACTAACTGTAACTGCAACTCTCGCTCTGTCCTGTCCGAAGGAGTGACTTACGGGTCCCAAGCGGCCTCCATCTTCGCTATGCCGGGGGAACAGGTGACTCAGGCCACCACTGGATTGTTCTTCGGGACCATGCTCCCACCGATGAGCTTCAATGCCCCTGTACCATCGCAAGAAACTCCCAAGAAGTCGGTCTTTGATCGTCTTGCAACTACAGCGGCCCCTCTTAATGGGTTACCTAACTCCACCGCCTCAGTTTTCGGCAGACTGGGCCAGAACGCTAACAAGCCCGCGATACCTGAAGCAGTCATCCCTAAGCGGATAGCCATCCTGGCTCAAGCAGACGAAATCATCGGAGAGGCTTCTTCTGCCAAGAAGTCAGTCTTCATAAGGATGGCCATTCCGGCTCCTGCTCCAGGCGAAGTCCCCAAAGCTGCTTCCCCTGCCCAGAGGTCTGTCTTTGACAGATTGGACATTGCTTCTCAATGGACATCGGTCTTTAACAGGCTGACGCCGGCGACAACCCTTCGCCAACACAGGGGGCATGAGGGAGTCACCCCTACGGCCGAGACAATCCCATCTGCACGACATGCTCGCCGTCGTCACTGGCGCCTAGTAAGAAAGGCTGGGGACTGCTCCCCTTCTGGGCTAACTCTACCAACTCCGATGGTGGAAATCAATACTGCTGTTCCAACTGGGAACAGCTTTGAACTGCTTAGGAGGGTTCGCAAGAACTCTCCGATTTCCATGCTGAAGAGATCTCCTCCACCTGTGGAGATTACTACAGAAAAGAAGACGGAGCAGCCCCCTCAGCGACTGTCCTCTAAAATTTATAAAGTCTGGCGATAGGTCCAGGAATTGGTGATTAATCAGGACTACTCTCGTCGGCCAAAGTAGCTCAAAGCTCAGCAAGAAAAGAGCCATCTCGTGGTACCACAGAAAACGTCATCCGTCTGGGTGCCCTCTGCAACGGCCCTCTCGACTTCGACTGCTCACAAGAGAAGGAGGCCATAGAAAGCCCCCATGAATGCGGCAAACCGCAAGGACGTCGAATCTAAACGACCCAAGTCCGAGGGCATGGTAATACATACCGTTTATATGACTTCTGGAAAAGAAGAAAGCCGTGCTTCCATGGGTCATCGACCGCTTACCCGATCGATAACGAAGGCTCAGGAACAACAGCAGCAGAAACTTTAGGAGATGCTGACTGCAATGGCCGCGCTCAATGGGCCAAAAGAAAATTCAGAAACCTCGGAGCAGCGTCGGGAACAAGAAACTGATACTAAATTCCTTCGAAGAATGTTCGAGAGGAAAGAAAAGGAGGCCGCGAAATAGGCAGCCAACATAAAACAAATGACTTTTTTGTTCCAAGACATGGCCGGGATGATGTTATAGCCGGAACCACCAGCTGAAGACCCCCCGATTATCATTGAAGACGACAGAGGGGAGACATCGAACCCTCCTCCGGCTCTTTCAGCAGCCAAGAAGGAGACCATCTCCAAAGCTGCCTTGGATGATTACATCGCTCAGCAAATATGAGCTCACCAGGCGAATGAAGCGGCCAGCCAAATTGTTAAAACTGGGCGACCATATCCAGGCTGGTATGACCAAATAAGGTACCCGCCGGGATATACGATCCCTAAATTTCACGTATATAAAGGAACGGGAAATCTGCATGAGCACGTCGCTCAATTCAGAGCCTTGTGCGGCAACACCGGGGGTGATAATAAACTTCTGCTCCGCCAGTTTGTTGGTAGCTTGTCGGAGACGGCATTCGAGTGGTATTCTGAACTTCCAAACGACTCTGTCAAGACATTTGCAGAGATGGAACTGCTGTTTACGCAGAGATTCGCGAGCGCTAGCGAGCGTACCCCGATTACCGTATTAATTAACGCCAGGGTGAAGCCAGGCGAAACCTGGGTACTGTAACTCCACGTTGCCCACCCCGGTGCTTGCGGGGAGGCGGAAACGTTATGAAAAATTCAATTTTAACAACTCTAGGCAACATGGACTATATAAAGGAGGGATCTTTGCTAAACAAAACTAACTAACAAAGCTAAAGAGTTTAGCTACTCGGAAAGTGGGTTATGCCTAGGGCTTCAAGTCCTTCTCTCCTTACTCCTTGGAGTGAAAGAAAGGGTTCTCCTTGTCGCTTCTCTTGCCGAAGAAAGATCCACCCGAGGGCCTCAACCTTTGGCTCCAACCTCAAACTAGAAGTAACTAAGGTGCTTGGTGTGCTAGACCTAGGACCTTAGAAAGAGTAGAGAGTGTTTTTGGAGGTATTATCTCAAACTCAAATGGTTCTCAACACATGAGAGGGAAGAGCTAGAGAGAGAGGAAGAGGAGAAGAGAGAATGGAAATGATAAAGTGAGAAGAATATTACAACCCTTCTCACATATATGAGATTTATGAAAAATAGATAATTAGTCAAGATAATTGTCATGGTTAATCAAGAGATGACCATTATCATTTCACATTAAATGCTTTTGCAAGGATCAAAGAGCATCTTTCATATGGAATGATGATGGTCAACTTGTCAACCTAGGTCAACAAGTCAAGTATAGTCAAATGGTCAACAACCCTAACCATGCACAATTATAATTAACTATTTATTAATAAATCATAATTCACACATAAACATTAGGGTTAAGAAAATGACAATAGTCATCAACCCTAATCAAAGTCCTCTGCCTCTGTCTCAGTCAACTGTGCATACACACCCGTATCCGTATACCGAGGAACACTAATGCAATGAGATAAAACGAATCCCAAATCATATACTAGGATCCGGTTTAAACCAAAGCCCGCTAGTATAAGCTGTCCGAACACCAAACGTGCACATGTGCGCGGATGTGAACGAACCCTGTCGCAATACCATGCGACCTCTACTCATTTTGCCTAAAGGCGAATAACCCTCTGTGTGGGACTCTAAACACTCGACACTACGCTGGCAGTTGGTTTAACCACAGACCGCAAGCGGCACTAGCTGTACGTAACGGTCCCCAGGTAGATGCCGATAAGAAGACGGATGGGGTAAACCCTATCTGAACTCCTACTGAGCCTGAATGTGACAGTCTCCGTACAGTCCGGTCTGTTCATCTAAGAACATCGCATGGCGGGCCTAGGGGGGCGGTAAACGTCAGTCTCTTACTAGCGGTACAAGTCGTGCCGGAGTGTAGCCCAGAACACCTGAGATAACATAGGGAACCTACCAGTCTATCTCGCTTGCCCTGGCCAGGGACTTTGTGTAATGGCTCTCCTAGACACAGCGCGATTTCAACCCCCAATATCGGGAGAGATGAATCCTGTCTAACCGTCACTGCCTCCAAGTGCTTCTGGACTGCATCCAAAAACTACCTGTTTGCACGACTCCTTTGAGCCGTGGTAGGGTAGTAATTAAAGTACAGTGGGAACACACTCGAGGTGAAGTGACAGTGTCAAGTCAACGGACTAAGCTGTACTCATGTCACCTGGGAACTGATAACTGACGATAGGTATAATACCAACCAACAGTTCCCGATGAGTCCTGTCCAGCGTACTCGTAACCTAATGAGCACCCGCATACTATCCCAAGTACGACGTACTGACGGCTGTGGGACAGGCCGTCTCCCAACCTGGGATGAGAAGCGCATACGCTAGTCTACTCCGAAGTATCGATGCCCTGTCTCGATAGTCCTGCGACTAGGGACCTGCATAAGGATGTGCTTACAGATTACCCAGCCCCCACGAGTGTGACTGCCATCACAACGCTGGTAATCAAGCAAAGATCCTAAGGGCTCCACTAATGTGTAAAGGCGATATGCTAAAAGAAACACATGCACACATTAAAGCAGAAACAAACCAAGTAGCATACTACCATTTTGAGCAAGAATGTCAATACAAGGTGAATATCCCAAGCTTCCATCAAGTAATATACAATCCAGTATGATACAGTAATTGCCTCTAGGGCATATACACTAACAATCTCCTACTTGCACTAAGGCCATGTGCTGGCGTATCGAAGACATATCATCTCGATCAGCCGCTCGAACTGAGTCTGGGGTAAAGCCTTCGTGAATGGATCAGTAGTGTTATCTTCCATAGCAACTCTCTGAACCTCGATCTCCTGGCGACCCATGATCTCCCTGATCAGGTGATACAGCCTCAAGATGTGCCTGGACTTCTGATGGGACCTGGGTTCCTTCGCTAAAGCTATAGCTCCGTTGTTGTCGCAATACAGCGGTATTGGATCAACAATGGTAGGAACCACCAGAAGCTCCGTGAGAAACTTCTTTATTCAGACAGCTTCTTTTGCGGCATCTGCAGCAGCGATATATTCTGCTTCCCTCGTCGAGTCAGCAACGGTTTCCTGTTTGGAACTCTTCCAACACACCGCCCCTCCATAGAGGGTAAAGACATAACCCGACATGGACTTGGAATCATCCTGTCACTCTGGAAGCTGGAGTCAGCAACGGCCTCGATCTGGAGGTCTTTTCCGCCATACACCAAGAACATCTCCTTAGTCCTTCTCAGGTACTTGAGAATGTTCTTTACCGCTATCCAGTGCTTCTCCCCAAGGTTTGACTGATACCGTCTTACCACACTTAGTGCATAAGCTACATCTGGTCTGGTACACAACATCGCATACATTATTGAGCCTACCGCAGAAGCGTAGGGTATAATAGACATGCGATCCCTTTCCAAATCAGTCTTGGGAGACATCTCCTTGGAGAGGGTGATCCCGTGACAAGCCGATAGATTACCGCGCTTGGAATCTTCCATACTGAATCTTTTCTGTATGGTGTCGATGTACCTGGACTGTGAGAGTCCTAATATCCTCTTGGATCTGTCACGGTAGATCCGGATCCCCAGAATGTATGAGGCATCACCAGGTCTTTCATGGAGAACCTGTGTGACAAGAACCCTTTGTTAGTATATATGCCCTAGAGGCCATTACTGTATCATACTAGTTTGTATATTATTTAATGGAAGCTTGGGATATTCACCTTGTATAGACAATCTTTCTCAATATAGTAGTATGCTACTTGTTTTGTTTCTACTTCAATGTGTACATGTGTTTAATTTAGTATATCACCTATACACATTAGTGGAGCCCTTAGGATCTTTGCTTGATTACCAGCGTTGTGATGGCAGTCACACTAGTGGGGGCTGGGTAATCTATAAGCACATCCTTATGCAGGTCCCTAGTCGCAGGACTATCGAGACAGGGCATCGATACTCCGGAGTAGACTGGCGTATGCGCTTCTCATCCCAGTGTGGGAGACGGTCTGTCCCACAGCCGTCAGTACGTCGTACTTGAGATAGTATGCGGGTGCTCGTTGGGTTACGAGTACACTGGACAGGACTCGTCGGGAACTGTTGGTTGGTATTATACCTATCGTCAGTTATCAGTTCCCAGGTGACATGATTACAGCTTAGTCCGCTGACTTGACACTGTCACTTTGCCGCGAGTGTGTTCCCACTGTACTTAGATTACTACCCTACCACAGCTCAAAGGAGTTGTGCAAATAGGTAGTAGTTGGGTGCAGTCCTGAAGCACTTAGAGGCAGTGACGGTTAGACATGATTCGTCTCTCCCGGTATTGGGGATTGACATCGCGCTGTGTCTAGGAGAGCTAATATACGAGTAGTCCCTGGCCAGGGCAAGCGAGATATACTGGTAGGTTTCCAGTGTTATCTCAGGGTGTTCTGGGCTTCACTCCGACACGACTTGTACCGCTATTAGGGGACTGACGTTTGCCGCCCCCTAGGCCCTCCATGCGATGTATCATACGAACAGACCGGACTGTATGGAGATTGTCACATTCAGGCTCAGTAGAAGTTCAGATGGGTTTCACCTCGTCAGTCTTCTTGTCGGCATCTACCTGGGGACCGTTATGCACAGCTAGTGCCGCTTGCGGTCTGTGGTTAAACCCACTGCCAGCGTAGTGTCGAGTCTTTAGAGTCCTACACAGAAAGCTATTCGTCTTTAGGCAAAAGAGTAGAGGTCGCATGGTTTTGCGACATGTCGCTGGTTTTGCGACAGGGTTCGGTCATATCCGTGCACTTGTGCACGTTTGGTGTCCGGACAGTTAACACTAGCGGGCTTTGGTTTAAGCCAGATCCTAGTATACATTTTGGGATTAGCTTTATCTTGTTTGTATTCGTGTTCCTCGGAACGCGGATGCGGGTGTGTATGCATAGTTGACAGAGAGACAGAGGCAGAGGATTCTCATTGGGGTTGTTGACTGTTGACTGTTCACTGTTGAACATTGACTTTTGCTTAACCTTAATGAGAATAAGAAATATGATTAACAATAATAATAATTAAGTATTATGGTGACATGGTTGTTGAGGGGTTGACTTTGTTTACTGGTTGACTAGGTTGGACTAGTTGATCATCATCATGACAATGGCTATGATTTCATGACAAAGACTTTTGCTTGCTCGTTTATTTATTCAAAATGAGTGCATGAAATGATATAGCCATTTTGACTTAAACCATCACACAATACTTGATTACTATTTTTGTTATGATGGTTTTGGATTATGAGAGCTAGCATGGCAAAAGAGTTACTCATTCTCTCATTTCATTTCTCTCTCTTGCCATTACTTGCTCAAGCTCTCCCTCTTCCTCTTGCTCTCTCTAGCTAAAGGCAAACCATTCTCATGTGTTGAGACTCATTGCCTTAGAGATAAAAAGGCACCAAAACAATCCTCTACTCATTCTAGTTCACAAGGCCTAACAAGCCAAGTGTTCTAGTTTCTTCAAAGTTCGAAGAAGAAGCCAAAGGTAGGAGCTTTCGGGTGGATCCATCTTCGGCGCAAGGAGACGACGAGGTGAGGCCGATCCGTACACCGGAAGGAGTTGAAGACGAAGGAGTTCAAGAAAGGTATAGCCCCCCCTAACCGAGTAGGTAAAACTCAAGTTAGGTTGTTAGTTAGTTGTTTAACAAAGATCCGTATTATGAGTCCATGTTACCACCCTCTTGAAAATCATTTTTCACCACTTCCGCAACCCCGTAAGTACCGGGGAAGGGTAGCATGGACTTACAGTGGTATCAGAGCCAGGTTAAACACTATCTAACATGTTAGCAAAGTAACTAGAAATTCGATCGGAGAAAAGTCGCGAAACGAACCCGAAAAATCAAGTTTCTGTCGATTCTGTATTCTGTTCAAAAAATGATAAATCATGCACCAAAAATCGACTCAGGCTTTTTATGAAACACCCAAGAAATTTGGTCCACAGACTCGGTCAACGCGCCGCGGAATCGCGGCCGAGTTGACTCGGCCGTGGGTCAAATTTCATGCAGAGTGTTTCTGGGGTTGTTTTGGGATTTTTAAAATATGTTTTTTCTGCCCAGATTTTCTAGAAAGAAAAAATTAGTTTTTGAGGCTTGAAAATCCGTATTTTGATCGAACTTCTAAAAGACTTAAGCTAACGGGTTATATCTGTGATGTGTTATATGTATTGAACGTCCGCTAATCGCTATACGTCGATTAGTGGGGGTTATACATATCTGTGATCTGTAATGTTGATGGTATGTGTATATGAATTCATTGGATTGTCGTGGATGAATAGCCGGGGGGGTTGTGAGATGAGAGTTTTCTTTTATCTTTCAATTCATGTAATATGTAAATTGATGTAATATTATTTTTGGCCGCACAACCGGGTCGGGGTTGTAGCCGTCATTGTATAATTTCTTTTTACTGTTTTTGCTCCTAGTATAGACCCAAGGTGGGGTGCACGAACTACCGGGTATCTCGAAGTGCC
This sequence comes from Agapanthus africanus, assembly GCA_030015575.1. NCBI lineage: Eukaryota > Viridiplantae > Streptophyta > Magnoliopsida > Asparagales > Amaryllidaceae > Agapanthus > Agapanthus africanus. The sequence continues at coordinate 108,849,988 of JASDDO010000031.1, forward strand.
GAGTGGCCTACTCACGTCGTTGAGGGAGGTTGCTCCGCTTCGGAAATTTGGCGGGTAGTTTGCCGCAACCGTAGGGGTCTAGGGTGAGGTTTTGGCTATTCATCGCGACCGTGTAATCCGCTTTTCGTTACAGGCTCGTACAAATTGCGGATTCCTAGTATATCCAATGTATTCATCTGTGATCTGAAATGGCTATCATTGCAATATATCTATGTATGATATTATTTAGGCGTTGCTTATGTTTTGCATCTGCGCTAGTCCAGCCTGTAAGTGCACGGCGGCGCCCCGGCCGTCAATCCGACGCCGGAATGCGGAAGCGGTGATTTTCTTTAACTTTTCAAACCGGCACCACCGCGCACTATAAACCCGGATCGTGCCATTAAACTAGTCCTAGCTATCTAGAGAAGGGGTAGAGAGATATACCAAGCGATTCGTGTCCTTCGGTCTTCTTGTCGTCGTCCCGATCTCCCCGCGGAATCTCCGGTCTCCACTACGTCGCCGGAAAGGCACCACGTCGCCTGCTTCTTTTACGGGCTCCCACCTCTATACCGAGGCAACTCGTGCACGAAGTTGGCGAGTCGACGTGCCCAAGATTTGCTGTAGAATGTAGTATAGAACTTGTGTCTCTTTTGGGGTTGATGTAGTTGCCATATGGTGGTGGAAATGAACTGTGAACTTTTGTGGAGGAACTTGGGGATTTTTCTAGCATCAAGAGAGCGAAAATCCCCACTACAAAAATATGAACAGCCAACTTCAAGGCTTGGCCGGCCATGCTCATGGGAGTGGAGAGAATGAGAGAGGGAGTGAGTGAGCCAATAATGCAAGAGGGAATCAAATGATGAAAAGAAAATGATCACAAACACAAACCCACACTCCACCAACCTCATCATCTCAACACAAAGTCAAGCCATCATGAAAGAAGAAGTCAAATGGTCAAGGGATGGTGCAACCATCACGATCCAACAATATGCAAAGAACACCCTCCACAAATGCTTATTTGCACAAATGCAAATAAGCCCTCCTCCAGCAATCTTCGGCCAATGAAAGATACAAAAAAATATGGCCGAAACGGAAAGCAAACTGGCAACTCCAGAAAACTGGTCCCTTAATAAATTACAGGAAAACCCCGATACTGTGTATACACACCCGCATCTGTATTCCGACTGAAATACAAATGCAATGAGACAAAATCTACACTGTACTATACTAGGATTCGGCTTAAACCAAAGCCGGTTAGTATTGTCCGTCCGATCCTGATCCGTGCAATACCGCACGTATCTGATCGAACCCTGCCATATATACATACGGCCTCTAGTACTAACCGTCCGATCCTGATCCGTGCAATACCGCACGTATCTGATCGAACCCTGCCATACCTCCATACGACCTCTACAGCGTTTCGCCCGAAACTTGAGTAACTGAATGTGGGGGACTCTAAAGACTCGTCAATACTATGGCTGCGGATTTAACCACTAGCACGTCAGAGGTATTAGCCATACGTGACGGGCTACCAGCTATTGACCAAAAAGGACGTCGATGAGCGAACTCATCCTGATACCCTACTGAGCCTGTCAGTGACAATATCCGTACAGTCCGGTCCGTTCGTCTATGAGCATCGCATAGCGGGCCTAGGGGGTTGGTAAAAGTCAGACCCCCAAAAGCGGTACAAGTCGTGTCGGAGTGTAGCCCAGAACATCCAGAGATACTATTGGAATACCTACCAGTAAATCTCCTGCCTTGGCCAAGGACTTCGTGTAATGGCTCTCCTAGACACAGCGCGACCTCACCCCCAATACCGGGAGAGACGAACCCCTGAAGATCCGCTCACTGCCTCCATGTGGCTCGGGACTGCACCCAACTAAAACCTGTTTGCATGTCTCCTTTGAGTGTGGTAGGGTAGTAATCAAAGTACAGTGGGAACTCACACGAGACAAATGACGATCTTCAGGCCGATGAACTAACCTGTACACATGTCACCAGGGAACTGCCATCTGACGTCAGGTATAAGACCAACTAGCATGTTCCCGGCGAGTCCTGTCCGGTGTACTCATAACCCAATGAGCACCTGTATACATCTTAGGTGAACCAACTGACACCAGTGGCTTGTGAGACCAGCCACGGCCCCTCGTCGGGGTCTCGACTGTATACACTAGTCTACTCTGGAGTATCGATGCCCTGTCTCGAAACTCCCACGACTAGGGACCTTTTAAGGATGTGCTTATAGACTACCATCTCCCACGTATATGATCGCCCTCATACTGTCGGTAGTCAAGCAAGAATCCTAGGGGCTCTATCAACGTGCAATAGTGACCTGAAAGGTCACCTAAAGCAGTACACGATGATAAAGGTAAACCAGATAGCATACTATCATCTTGAGTAAGACTGTCCTACTGGGATAGGTCCTCACTCAATCATTGCAATCACGTGCCTGTGATCCAATAATTGACTCTGAAGGTACTATCTCCAACAATCTCCCACTTGCACTCAAGGCTAATTATTGCGATGCCGCATACTCACAGCCCGTGTGATACCGAACACCTAACTCCTATACTAGTCAGTCTTACAAAGCTCGTTTGCGAAACTATTGCGTTCGAGGAATAGCCTCAGTGAGTGGATCCGCCTTGATGTTTCTTTCTATGTCTCTCTATATCTCAAGTTCGCGGAGAAACCCATCTCCCGAAATGAGCAATACCTGTCTTAGAATGTGTCTGGATGTCTGATGGGACCTAGCTCATAAATGAACACCAAATTCAAACTTCTTAGACTGTATCGTCAACTGAACTTAGTCAGTATCCTGCGCCATGCCTCCCTCAGTATTGCCTTGAACCACCTGTCCAAAATACTGCCCCTCGTCAGAAGGAAAACTATAACTCTGACAACCTCCTTGTCGTCCAGGTCACCTTGGAAGCCTGGAATGATAACTGTCTCCCGAATGAGGCTGTCGTTATCATATCCCTAGAACATCCACTTATGTTCTAAAATTGCTTCCGTCTGTTTCTCCAGGATTGGATCAATGTCAACTTATTGCATCTAGTGCAAGAACAACATCTGGTGTGGTACTTGACATTTCATGATTGACTCAATTGCCTGAGCAAGTGATCTGCCAATCATGCACATCCCTCTCCCCTTTAGTCTGTAAGACACCTTTAGAGAGGGTGACTCCATCACCTGCAGGTATACTACCGTGCCAGGAGTCGACCATTCTAAATACTCTTAGAATGCTGTCTAAGTACGCTTAATTGGGAAACCACCCAAATCTAGATCTAAAACCATAGATCTAGTAATCAGTATGTCTGATATAATGTCCAAGTCCCATATAGAGAAACCACTGTGTGACGACCATAGAATAACCGATCGTAGTATAGGAATATCATTTCCTACTCTGTGTATGTCATCCAAATACCATGACATCACACCCTACTACCTTCTCAACAGATCCATCCCCTATTCTGATGAAGTCAAACCTATGACTGTCACATCAGAAATAGATGATCTATCTCCGCTATATCTGCTTTAGTCTATAAATAGACATAAGCCTCTTGTCCACCATGCTTCCGCTGCTCCCATTGACTACGACAACCCTCTGGCAGAGTCATATATACGTACACTTCTAAAGCTAGTTTAGAACGACGCTATACTCATCCTCCTGCCGGGTCTCGTAGCCTGGAACAACAGCAATGGCAAGTCTGGGTAAACAAGAACCTCCCTGTCACCATCCTTGAGGCTACCGGAGTACCTCTCGGGTGCCTGAGGTTACCCATCTTATCTGCGGAGTGGCCAATAGAATGTCAAACCAGATTGAATCTTTAGGTTCCTATCAAATCTTCAGTAATCGTTTGTGGTTCTGGAATCACTTCCAGTTCTACCATACTCCCACTTCTGTTTTCTGAAAAAATCCATTTTTATTAAAACTGTGGCGAGTCTAGAACAATATCACTATTGATCTTCTAGATGGTAGAAAGTCAACCCTCGCCATAGCCTGGGTCAACCCACAAACAGCCATTACAGAAACGTGCCTTGAGTTGTCCAGTGTCTGGTTTTAATCATAAGCCGGACAACTCCCCGTACCTTAACAATGTTAAGATATGAACTGCACTATATCCAATATAGAACCAGAGGCACTGATTTAATTGAACCAGATTCAAATCATGCAGCTGTCTCCAGTGTATGTCAACTAAATGGAAGGAGGCCGATCAGCGTTACTCAACTTAGGAATGCTTCCAATTATGAGTAACCCGAAAGAGAAGCAAGTTCTCTTAACTATTACTATTAACTGAATACCATACTCAAGTATCTACATCTTCGATAATCTTGAAGAATCCCGATACTTGCAACACCTGGTTCTCTACTTTATCTAAATACCTATAACTTCTCAAAATTCGGACCCTGTGTTTCCACGAAACACCTGTCTAAAAACTAGAGAAGTCATAAGTAAACCGAATATAGTACGAGGATCAACCCCTCTGTCCTGATGGACCCTGGACAACATACAATACTCTGTATAAGTCCCTTTAGTCTGATAACTCGTTCACTGTGTGTCGTAGGTTGAAAACTGTACTTATGGTTAAGAAGAATTACACCGCTGTTTAATGCTCCTTACCTAACCATCCACTGATATAGGTAAATGTCACAGACATAATTTCAAAAAGATATATCTCACTCTATAAAAATAGACGTACAGATATATCAATTTGAAATTGGTGCATAACAGCAGATATTCAAAACCAAATATTTGCCGTCCGGCAACCAACCCAGGTGACTTCCTCAAATATCACCGATTACAACGAATCCCGATATAATGAGGATGATCACCTAATTCCCAATAACTTACTCACACTCATCATCTGTAAAGCCATACAGATGTGAGAATCATACCTGGTAAATACATACCCTGGAGCAAGTGTCTAACGGGAAATCAGTTTTCCTTTAACTGTACACAGTGAAACTGAAACATTGAAATGTTTCGAAGGGGTATCCTGGTATTCCTAGTAATGCCTCTTCCATTATCCAGATTCACAACTGTAACCTTGTAATTCTTTCCCATCTCTCCAAATCCTTTTATATGTCTTTAGTCATTACCTTCTGCACACCCCTTTAGGCCAAATGGTTTTCTTCCTTCCCTACCGTTCGGCACCAGCCTATGGTTTGGAAGAAGACTATCCAAGAAGCATAATGGGTGTACTGTCCTAATCCTAGGAGCACTCACAATGCGAGAGAAGGTGAAGATAAAAGATAACCGAATAAACCTTATTCCTATTTCTCCTGAACCAGAATCCATCCCCGAACTGGAACAAGTTCCTTTCGAGTTCGTATATAACCATACGATGGAGTATCCAATAAACTGTGGATCTTCGTAGTGATACAGAGTGTTCTGGAGAAATACAAAGGTGATTTAGGATTTGCGAATAAATACTTGGTTTGGTCTTGAATAGCAGTCGCAATTTACTTTGCCCTCTTACTAATCCCTTTCTTTGTCTTTACATAATACCTTCTGTACACCATCGTTAGGCTAATTGGTTTTCTTCATTCCCTACCGATCGGTACCTGCCTATGGTTTGGAAGAAGACTATCCAATTTGCGTAATAGGTGTACTATCTCCTAAACCAAGGAGTACTCGCAACCTGAGAGAAGGTAAAAGGAAAAGACAACTGAATAGTCCTATCTGTTTTCTCCAGAACCGGAAACATCCTCTAATAAATTCCTTCGAGTTCGTATATAACCATACGATGGTTTTGTCCAAAGGAAGTGGACGTTCGTAGTAATACGGGGTGTCCTGGAGAAAAGGGTAAAAGTAGGAGTGGTAATGAGGTTTGCAACTCTGACAATCCATAAGCCAGTGTTAAAGAAGGTTCGGTCAATTTTGGTCACTGAGTCATAGTCTTAGGGTCGGGTCAATAGTCACTGCCAAAGAGAGAGAGAAAAGAAACATTCAGCGTGCACTCTATCTTAGATCAGAATGGTTACCAATTTATCTAATCTGGAAACCTTCCACTGTACCGTCAAATTCTCCTCCAAACCTAAAAGAAGAATTAGTCGGGGTCACCCGAGAAGTAAACTAACTCATCAGTGGGAATCGGGATCCAACTATCATCGCATGATAACGTGACGGAATCCGCTCACGTCATCACACTCCAGAAGGTATGCGCATATCTGGCAAGTTTCAGTTTCTTTAGAAACTCCCGATGTGATTTTTGCCCCATGCTCTTATGACCTTGACTTTGGCCAACAAATCATAAGTCACAAGTCAAGTTCTACCTGTCATTCTCCAGGTTAATTTGAGCCCACCCGCACAAGCCCTTGACTTTGGCCAACAAGGCTATACGACTGCCCTAAACCAACGCATCTATCTATGCTGCATATGAATACCCAACAGCTACCAAACATTGTGCCTTGACTTTGGCCAACAAACACAGCTTGAATACTATTGACCACCCATATGAAACGACAGAGGGCTACGAATGGTTTCTGGCGAAAACCTTTAACGTAATGAACTTGATATCGTTGAAGGAACATGATAGCTTTTAAAAATATAGTGACGAAAACCTTTGCTAAAGAGGTCACTCCCGGTGAAGGGATCTCGGCTCTTTCCCCGTAGAATGAGGTGCAGGATATTCCAACTGAATACCACAATGCAAAGCAAAAGTAATCGGCTATAGTGAAGTTATTGCCCTGACGCAAACTTCTGTCCAAGGGGTCACTCCCGGTGAAGGGATCTCGGCCCTTGCCTCGTCGACTGAGGAGCAGGATATTCCAACTGAATACCACGATGCAAAACAAAAGAGAACGTCCTTGCAATAACAGCTTTTTGAAAAGTGTTCCAACAATATCCGATTACGTTTGTTTTTAACTTGCATTGATCCGAATCAACGCAGTCCCATCAATTGATCACACCATAAAGAACGAAAATAATGACGTACGTATATGCCATCCGCATTCGCCACTGGGTCCCGTCATTACCCGTTAGGTTAGCTAACTAACGACAGAGCGGGGACTGGACTAGCGCGGATGCAAAACATATACAACATCTACTAGTATATATATCAATATATAATATTTCGCTCAAGGCGTGATAAAAGCAACATCACAGAAATGTACAGCATCACAGAACAATACAGATATCTGGGATCCCCGGGTTTCATAGAGCCGCTACTGAAACCCGACGTTCCCCTGGTCGTGTGGATAGCCTGTACAATGTAATCCTAGACCCTTACGGGCGCGGCAAGTTACCCGCCAAAACCTGAAGCGAGTCAGCCCCCTTCAGCAACGTGAATGGACTACCCGGCACTTCACGAAATCCGGTAACTTGGGCACCCCTCCTGGGTCAACCTGTACCCCCTACGAGTGCGGCGAATAGCCCGCCAATTCTAGAGTAAAGCCCCCTCCGTCCCAATGCCATGAGATGCGGGCTTGTTGCCCTCTAGAACCCGGCTATCCGTGCACCCCTCCGCGGGGTAATCCTAGTACAGAAAGTAAAATATACATACAACGGGTACATCGACCGCAACCTGGTCGTGCCCCAAAAGAATAATATACAAACGGGCAGTGACGGCAGTTCACATGTCGGACGCTCGCCCCGCAATATCAAATGTACATAATACAACAAAAACTGTACTAGCATTGCATCCAGGCTATCCCCCACGACCAATCCGCAATATCACAGCACAATCACAGAACATCAACGTGAAAGTCACGTTCGCAAATCCGTCTAACCGGGCTATAGCAGTTAGACAGGATTTACTGATCGAGTGACATTCACGGTCGCAGATATAATGTAAATACTGTGAACAAATGTGTTTAAAATATCCGATCGATTAAATTTTACCAAGTGGGCCCCCAAGCAATACTGTAGCACTCACAGAAATTCTGGGCCCAAACAAAGTATACCAAAACCCCTATTTTCAGCCCAAAAGCCCACTGCAAAAAATTGGTGAAGCGAAGCTAAATTCCTGCGGCGGAACCGCGGCCAAAGAGGGGTTACGGCCGCGGTTCCGCGGTCATATGGAGAGATCATGTCACCAAAATTTTACAGTGTTCTTAGGATTCTCTACACATCATTCTGCAACACCCTGAAAAATTTTTGGAGACAAAAAAATTTCGACAGAAACTGATTGTACATGAAAACGCGGTTTTGGGATTTTTGTTCGATCGGAAATGTAAAACACATTAGACAAAGTTAGAATATGTTAATGGCGAGGCTCTGATACCACTGTAAGTACACGGCGGCTCCCCGGCCGTCAATCCGACGCCGGAATGCGGAAGCGGTGATTTTCTTTAACTTTTCAAACCGGCACCACCGCGCACTATAAACCCGGATCGTGCCATTAAACTAGTCCTAGCTATCTAGAGAAGGGGTAGAGAGATATACCGAGCGATCCGTGTCCTTCGGTCTTCTCGTCGTCGTCCCGATCTCCCCGCGGAATCTCCGGTCTCCACCACGTCGCCGAAAGGGCACCACGTCGCCTGCTTCTTTTACGGGCTCCCACCTCTATACCGAGGCAACTCGTGCACGAAGTTGGCGAGTCGACGTGCCCAAGATTTGCTGTAGAATGTAGTGTAGAACTTGTGTCTCTTTTGGGGTTGATGTAGTTTCCATATGTTGGAGGAAATGAACTGTGAACTTTTGTGGAGGAACTTGGGGATTTTTTTAGCATCAAGAGAGAAAAAATCCCCACTACAAAAATATGAACAGCCCACTTCAAGGCTTGGCCGGCCATGCTCATGGGAGTGGAGAGAATGAGAGAGGGAGTGAGTGAGCCAATAATGCAAGAGGGAATCAAATGATGAAAAGAAAATGATCACAAACACAAACCCACACTCCACCAACCTCATCATCTCAACACAAAGTCAAGCCATCATGAAAGAAGAAGTCAAATGGTCAAGGGATGGTGCAACCATCATGATCCAACAATATGCAAAGAACACCCTCCACAAATGCTTATTTGCACAAATGCAAATAAGCCCTCCTCCACCAATCTTCGGCCAATGAAAGATACAAAGAAATAAGACAGAAACGGAAAGCAAACTGGCAACTCCAGAAAACTGGTCCCGTAATAAATTACAGGAAAACCCCGATACTGTGTATACACACCCGTATCTGTATTCCGACCGAAATACAAATGCAATGAGACAAAATCCACACTGTACTATACTAGGATCCGGCTTAAACCAAAGCCGGCTAGTATTGTCCGTCCGATCCTGATCCGTGCCGCTCGTATCTGATCGAACCCTACCATATATCCATACAGCCTCTAGTACTAACCGTCCGATCCTGATCCGTGCAATACCGCACGTATCTGATCGAACCCTGCCATATCTCCATACGGCCTCTACAGCGTTTCGCCCGAAACTTGAGTAACTGAATGTGGGGGACTCTAAAGACTCGTCAATACTATGGCTCTGGATTTAACCACTAGCACGTCAGAGGTATTAGCCATACGTGATGGGCTACCAGCTATTGACCAAAAGGGACGTCGATGAGCGAACTCATCCTGACACCCTATTGAGCCTGTCAGTGACAATATCCGTACAGTCCGGTCCGTTCGTCTATGAGCATCGCATGGCGGGCCTAGGGGGTTGGTAAAAGTCAGACCCCCAAAAGCGGTATAAGTCGTGTCGGAGTGTAGCCCAGAGCACCCTGAGATACTACTGGAATACCTACCAGTAAATCTCCTGCCTTGGCCAAGGACTTCTTGTAATGGCTCTCCTAGACACAGCGCGACCTCACCCCCAATACCGGGAGAGACGAACCCCTGAAGATCCGCTCACTGCCTCCATGTGGCTCGGGACTGCACCCAACTAAAACCTGTTTGCACGTCTCCTTTGAGCGTGGTAGGGTAGTACTCAAAGTACAGTGGAAACTCACACGAGACAAATGACGATCCTCAGGTCGATGAACTAACCTGTACACATGTCACCAGGAAACTGCCATCTGACGTCAGGTATAAGACCAACTAGCATGTTCCCGGCGAGTCCTGTCCGGTGTACTCATAACCCAATGAGCACCTATATACATCTTAGGTGAACCAACTAACACCAGTGGCTTATGAGACCGGCCACCGCCCCTCGTCGGGGTCTTGACTGTATACACTAGTCTACTCTGGAGTATTGATGCCCTGTCTCGATACTCCCACGACTAGGGACCTTTTAAGGATGTGCTTATAGACTACCAGCTCCCACGTATATATTGCCCTCATACTGCCGGTAGTCAAGCAAGAATCCTAGGGGCTCTATCATCGTGCAATAGTGACCTGTAAGGTCACCTAAAGCAGTACACGATGATAAAGGTAAACCAGATAGCATACTATCATCTTGAGTAAGACTGTCCTACCGGGATAGGTCCTCCCTCAATCATTGCAATCACGTGCCTGTGATCCAATAATTGACTCTGAGGGCACTATCTCCAACACAGCCCCCGCTCTATCGTTAGTTAAGTAACCTAACGGGTAATGACGGGGCCCCGTGGCGAATGCGGATGGCATAAGTGTACGTCATATTTTGGTTGTTTTTTGCAATGGCAGGATTAACTGATGGGACGCATTGGAATTAATGCAAGAAAAAACTAAACCAAGTAAAAGTCGTTGGAACAATTTCAAAAACCACTCGGTTTCTTTTCAAAATAACTTTTAAACGCGGAGCTTAAGCCACTCCTTTTAAAACCTATCTCGTTCCTTCGATTATATCAAGTTCACTACGTTCACGGTTTAGCCAAAACCATTCGTAGCCCTCCGTCGTTTCACATGGATGGTCAATAGTATTCAAGCTATGTTTGTTGGCCAAAGTCAAGGCATAGTGATTGGTAGCTATTGGGTATTCATGTGCAGCATAGATAGAGGTGTTGGTTTGGGGCAGTCGTTCTGCCTTGTTGGCCAAAGTCAAGGGTATGTGCGGGTGGGCTCAAATTAACTTGGAGAATGACGGGTAGAACTTGACTTGTGACTTATGATTTGTTGGCCAAAGTCAAGGTCATCAGAGCATGGGGCAAAAATCCACATCGGGAGTTTCAAAAGAACTGAAACTTGCTAGCGCTGCATACCATTTGGAGTGTGATGATTCTGGTAGGATTCCTTCAGTTTTGTCACGCAATGATATTTGGATCCCGATCCTACTGTGAGTATATGCTACTCCTCGGGAAATTTCTCACTTAACGATCAATGCTATAAACCAATTAGGTGTCTAGAAAGATGTTAGCGGGGCTACGCCCCCAGGGAAAAGAGGTTATTTAATTAAGGAACTTCACGAAAGCGTTGGAAAACCTCCCTCGAAGTACCGACACCAGCCTGGCCGAACGGTTAAGCAAGTATTGTACGGTGAGATTGATCCTGACTAATTCTTCCTTTTTGGTTTGAGGAGGGATTCGAGAGACAGTGGGAGCCATCCTGTTTAGACAAATTAAAAACCACTCTAAACTTGCAAGAGCATCATGCTAAAGTGTTTCTTCTCTCTCTCCTAATTGCAGCGACCAAACATCATGTCCGGACTTAAGTTATTACTAGATAAAAACATACTGACAGGGCCAAACTACAAAGATTGGCTCAGGAATGTCAAAATGGCAATCACTTATGACAAGTTGGGGTATCTCCTTACCACCAAAGCTCCCCCTGTCCCAGGTCCCACCTTCAGCGTCGCGGATAAGGAAATCCGTAAGACTTGGGAGATCGATTGCGCGAAGGCCAGGTGCCTCGTGCTTTCCTCTATGGACAAACGAACATTAGAGCAGGCATGAGAATATGGACCTTGAATCCATATTTCTCCATACAAAAGAACTGTATGGAGAGCAATCTCGTATCGCAAGATACGAACTGTCGAAGAAGTTATTTTCGGCAAGGTTGGCCATCGGATCATCGGTAGCGGAACACGTGCTTAAGATGATTGGCTTCATTGAGGAGCTCGCGGACCTTGGGACCACGTTAGAGAACGAGCTCTATACGGACTTGATTCTCCAGTCCCTTCCTTCCACTTACGCCCAGTTTATCCTGAACTTCAACTTACATGAAAAAGAAGTTGAACTTTCAGAACTCCTCAACATGCTGAGGAGTGCAGAGGGCACCCTACAGAAAGGTAGGGAAACATCCACTTTGTTTGTAGGAGGATCTTCCTCTTCAAGATCCAAGACGAAAGCCAAGGGAAAGAAGAAGAAAGCCCCCGCCAAACCAAGGGGCGGTGTTAGTAAAGTGGATACGAAGGGAAAGACAAAAGCAACAAAGGTAGCGGGAAAGCTTGTGGATAAGGAAGAATGCTTTTACTGTCACAAGAGTGGACACTGGAAGAAAGATTGCAGGGCTTGGAAAGCCAGAACACAGGATCTGAAGCATGTTGCGGGTTCAGCTTCAGGTGTGTATGTTATTGAAAACTGTCTATCAATAAACTCTACTTCCTGGGTATTGGATACCGGATCAGGATCTCATATCTGTAATTCTTTGCAGGCGTTGAGAAACCGTAGGGTTTTGACGGCAGGTGACATGATCCTCAAAGTTGCAAACGGAGCTAGCATGGATGCTAAGGCCGTGGGGGACTATCACCTGGGAATGTCAGATGGACATGTTTTGGTTTTACGTAATTTCTTTTTTGTACCCAACGCAACTTGTAATATCATTTCTGTATCTTTGATTTCTAAAGAAGGTTATGAATTTGCGTTTGTAAGTAATGTTGTAAACATTCACCTTAATCAAGTTCTGATTGGGTCAGGTACATTAAGCAATGGTATATAAGTACTAAACCAACCACAGATTTTCAATGTCCAGAATACACACAAAAGAAAGTCTCCGGAAATAAATCAGACTTTCTTATGGCATTGTAGACTGGGTCACATCAATGAGAGAAGGTTGATGAAATTATATACAGAAGGATATTTGGATCCGTTCGAATATCAATCATATTCCACTTGTCAATCCTGTCTCAAAGGAAAGATGACAAAGACTCCGTTCACTGGACACGGAGTAAGAGGAGTGAGCTCTTGGGACTCGTATACAGTTACGTATGCGGTCCAATGTCTACACATGCGCAAAGCGGTTATTCTTACTTCATTACTTTTACGGATGACTTTTCAAGGTACGGTTATGTCTTCTTAATGAAACATAAGTCCGAAGCCTTTCGAATATTCCAGGAATATAAGAATGAAGTAGAAAAACAAACCGGCAAAAGTATCAAGACACTGAGATCGGATCGAGGTGGTGAATACTTGAGTGCCGAGTTCCTGGATTACTTAAAAGAGAATGGAATTCTCTCTCATCTTACTCCTCCATACACTCCGCAACATAACGGTGTATCGGAGAGACGGAACCGGACCCTATTGGATATGGTACGGTCCATGATGAGTAACGCTGAGTTACCGCGATCATTCTGAGGATATGCACTAGAATCAGCTGCATACCTTTTGAACCGAGTTCCAACTAAGACTGTGCCTACTACACCATATCAGATGTGGTGTGGGAAGAGACCCTATCTTAATCACATTAAGACATGGGGATGTCCAGCTTTTGTCAAAAAGCAGCATGCGGACAAGTTCGAGGCACGCTCAGTACAGTACAAGTTTGTGGGATATCCAAAGAACTCCAAGGGATATTTTTTCTATTGCGAAGAGGAACAAAAGATTTATGTTTCTCGTCATGCCCACTTCTTGGAAACTGAATTTTTGGAAAATCAGATAAGTGGGAGCGCAATAGAACTGGAAGAAATTCCAGAACCACGAGTTATTACTGAAAGCTTAGTAGAACCAGAGGGTTCAAAAGAACATGACATTCCTATGCCGCTCCGCAGGAGTAGTAGGCAGTCTCATCCGCCCGAGAGATACTACGGTTTTCTCATAGACGGGGATAGAGAGGATTGCATCATTGATTTATGATGAGCCGACTAGCTTCCAGCAGGCCATTCAGAGCGTTGACTCGGTAAAATGGCTGGATGCAATGCGGACCGAAATGGAGTCCATGTACACCAACAAAGTATGGACGTTGGACGTTGCTCCGGATGGGGTAAAACCCGTAGGATGCAAGTGGATCTTCAAAAGGAAGATTGGTGTAGATGGACAGGTTGAGACCTATAAAGCTAGACTGGTTGCAAAGGGTTTTCGTCAAAGACCTGATTTGGACTATGACGAGACCTTTTCTCCAGTAGCTATGCTGAAATCCATTCGGATCCTTCTTGCCATTGCTGCCTTCCACGATTATGAGATTTGGCAGATGGACGTAAAGACCGCTTTTCTAAATGGAAATTTAGAGGAGTGTGTTTATATGGACCAGCCAGAGGGTTTCATTCAGAGTGGGAGCAGCGGAAAGGTGTGCAAGTTGCTTAAGTCCATCTACGGACTGAAGCAGGCATCGCGGAGTTGGAACATCTGTTTTGATGAGACGGTCAAGGAATTTGGCTTTATCAAAAATCCAGATGAACCATGCATCTATAGTAGATTTGTAGCGAGAATTTTATACGTGGATGACATTCTCTTAATAGGAAATGACATTCCTATGCTACAATCTGTCAAGGGGTTCTTGTCACACAGGTTCTTCATGAAAGACCTGGATGATGCCTCATACATTCTGGGGATCCGGATCTTTTGTGACAGATCCAAGAGGATATTAGGACTCTCACAGTCCAGGTATATCGACACCATACTAAAAAGATTCAGTTTGGAAGATTCCAAGCGCGGTAATCTACCGGCTTGTCACGGGATCACCCTTTCCAAAGAGATGTCTCCCAAGACTGATTTGGAAAGGGATCGCATGTCTATTATACCCTATGCTTCTGCGGTAGGCTCTATAATGTATGCGATGTTATGTACCAGACCAGATGTAGCTTATGCACTGAGTGTGGTAAGCCGGTATCAGTCAAACCCTGGGGAGAAACACTGGATAGCAGTAAAGAACATTCTCAAGTACCTGAGAAGGACTAAGGAGATGTTCTTGGTGTATGGCGGAAAAGACCTCCAGATCGAGGCCTTTGCTGACTCCAGCTTCCAGAGTAACAAGGATGATTCCAAGTCCATGTAGGGTTATGTCTTTGCCCTCAATGGAGAGGCGGTGTGTTGGAAGAGTTCCAAACAGGAAACCGTTGCTGACTCGACGATGGAAGCGGAATATATCGCTGCTGCAGATGCCGCAAAAGAAGCTGTCTGGATAAGGAAGTTCTTAACTGAACTTCAGGTGGTTCCGTCCATTGTTGATCCAATACCTCTGTATTGCGACAACAACGGGGCTATAGCTTTAGCAAAGGAACCCAGGTCCCATCAAAAGTCCAGACACATTTTGAGGCGGTATCACCTGATCAGGGAGATCGTGGGTCACCAGGAGATCGAGGTTCGGAGAGTTTCTACGGAACATAACACTGCTGATCCACTCACAAAGGCCTTACCCCAGACTCAGTTCGAGCGGCTAATCAAGATGATAGGTCTTCGATACGCCAGTACATGGCCTTAGTGCAAGTGGTAGATTGTTAGTGTATATGCCCTAGAGGCCATTACTGTATCATACTAGTTTGTATATTACTTAATGGAAGCTTGGGATATTCACCTTGTATAGACAATCTTGCTCAATATAGTAGTATGCTACTTGGTTTGTTTCTACTTCAATGTGTACATGTGTTTATTTTAGTATATCACCTATACACAATAGTGGAGCCCTTAGAATCTTTGCTTGATTACCAGCGTTGTGATGGCAGTCACACTAGTGGGGGCTGGGTAATCTATAAGCACATCCTTATGCAGGTCCCTAGTCGTAGGACTATCGAGACAGGGCATCGATACTCCGGAGTAGACTGGCATATGCGCTTCTCATCCCAGTATGGGAGACGGTCTGTCCCACAGCCGTCAGTACGTCGTACTTGAGATAGTATGCGGGTGCTCGTTGGGTTACGAGTACACCGGACAGGGCTCGTCGGGAACTGTTGGTTGGTACTATACCTATCGCCAGTTATCAGTTCCCAGGTGACATGAGTACAGCTTAGTCCGCTGACTTGACACTGTCACTTCGCCTCGAGTGTGTTCCCACTGTACTTAGATTACTACCCTACCACGGCTCAAAGGAGTCGTGCAAACAGGTAGTAGTTGGGTGCAGTCCCGAAGCACTTGGAGGCAGTGACGGTTAGACAGTATTCATCTCTCCCGGTATTGGCGGTTGACATCACGTTGTGTCTAGGAGAGCCATTACACGAGGAGTCCCTGGCCAGGGCAAGCGAGATATACTGGTAGGTTTCCAGTGTTATCTCAGGGTGTTCTGGGCTTCACTCCGACACGACTTGTACCGCTATTACGGGACTGACGTTTGCCGCCCCTAGGCCCGCCATGCGATGTATCAGACGAACAGACCGGAATGTATGGATATTGTCACATTCAGGCTCAGTAGGAGTTCAGACGGGTTTCACCTCGTCAGTCTTCTTGTCGGCATCTACCTGGGGACCGTTATGCACAGCTAGTGCCGCTTGCGGTCTATGGTTAAACCCACTGCCAGCGTAGTGTCGAGTCTTTAGAGTCCTACACAGAAAGCTATTCGCCTTTAGGCAAAAGAGTAGAGGTCGCATGGTTTTGCGACAGGTCGCATGGTTTTGCGACAGGGTTCGGTCACATCCGTGCACTTGTGCACGTTTGGTGTCCGGACAGTTAACACTAGCGGGTTTTGGTTTAAGCCAGATCCTAGTGTACATTTTGGGAATAGCTTTATCTCGTTTGTATTCGTGTTCCTCGGAACGCGGATGCGGGTGTGTATGCACAGTTGACAGAGAGACAGAGGCAGAGGATTCTCATTGGGGTTGTTGACTGTTGACTGTTCACTGTTGACCATTGACTTTTGCTTAACCCTAATGAGAATAAGAAATATGATTAATAATAATATTAATTAAGTATTATGGTGACATGGTTGTTGAGGGGTTGACTTTGTTGACTTTGTTGACCAGTTGACTAGGTTGGATTAGTTGACCATCATCACGACAATGGCTATCATTTCATGGCAAAGACTTTTGCTTGCTTGTTTATTTATGCAAAATGAGTGCATGAAATGATATAGCCATTTTGACTTAAACCATCAAACAATACTTGATTACTATTTTTATTATGATGGTTTTGGATTATGAGAGCTAGCATGGCAAAAGAGTTACTCATTCTCTCATTTCATTTCTCTCTCTTGCCATCACATGCTCAAGCTCTCCCTCTTCCTCTTGCTCTCTCTAGCTAAAGGCAAACCATTCTCATGTGTTGAGACTCATTGACTTAGAGATAAAAAGATACCAAAACAATCCTCTACTCATTCTAGTTCACAAGGCCTAACAAGCCAAGTGTTCTAGTTTCTTCAAAGTTCGAAGAAGAAGCCAAAGGTAGAAGCTTTCGGGTGGATCCATCTTCGGCGCAAGGAGACGACGAGGTGAGGCCGATCCGTACACCAGAAGGAGTTGAAGACGAAGGAGTTCAAGAAAGGTATAGCCCCCCCTAACCGAGTAGGTAAAACTCAAGTTAGGTTGTTAGTTAGTTGTTTAACAAAGATCCGTATTATGAGTCCATGTTACCACCCTCTTGAAAATCGTTTTTCACCACTTCCGCAACCCGGTAAGTACCGGGGAAGGGTAGCATGGACTTACACCCTTTGACAGATTGTAGCATAGGAATGTCATTTCCTATTAAGAGAATGTCATCCACGTATAAAACGAGGAATACTACAGTTCTCGCTACAAATCTACTATAGATGCATGGTTCATCTGGATTTTTGATAAAGCCAAATTCCTTGACCGTCTCATCAAAACAGATGTTCCAACTTCGCGATGCCTGCTTTAGTCCATAGATGGACTTAAGCAACTTGCACACCTTTCCGCTTCTCCCACTCTGAATGAATCCCTCTGGCTGGTCCATATAGACACACTCCTTTAAATTTCCATTTAGAAAAGCGGTTTTTACGTCCATCTGCCAGATCTCATAATCGTGGAAGGCAGCAATGGCAAGAAGGATCCGAATGGATTTCAGCATAGCCACTGGAGAAAAGGTTTCGTCATAGTCCAAGCCAGGTCTTTGACGGAAACCCTTTGCAACAAGTCTAGCTTTATAGGTCTCAACCTATCCATCTACACCAATCTTCCTTTTGAAGATCCACTTGTATCCTACGGGTTTTACCCCATCTGCAGCAATGTCCAACGTCCATACTTTGTTGGTGTACATGGACTCCATTTCGGTCCGCATTGCATCCAGCCATTTTACCGAGTCAACGCTCTAAATGGCCTGCTGGAAGCTAGTAGGCTCATCACTATCAATGATGCAATCCTCTCTATCCCCGTCTATGAGAAAACCGTAGTATCTCTCGGGTGGATGAGACTTCCTACTACTTCTGCGGAGCGGCGTAAGAATGTCCTGATCTTTCGAACCCTCTGGTTCTACTATGCTTTCAGTAATAGCTCGTGGTTCTGGAATTTCTTCCAGTTCTATTGCGCTCCCACTTATCTGTTTTTCCAAAAACTGAGTTTCTAAGAAGTAGGCATGACGAGAAACAAATACCTTTTGTTCCTCTTCGCAATAGAAGAAATATCCGTTGGAGTTCTTTGGATATCCCACAAACTTGCACTGTACTGAGCGTGCCTCGAGCTTGTCCGCATGCTGCTTTTTGACAAAAGCTGGACATCCCCATGTCATAATGTGATTAAGATAGGGTCTCTTCCCACACCACATCTGATATGGTGTAGTAGGCACAGTCTTAGTTGGAACTCGGTTCAAAAGGTATGCAACTGATTCTAGCGCATATCCCCAGAATGATCGCGGTAACTCAGCCTTACTCATCATTGTCCGTACCATATCCAATAGGGTTCGGTTCCGTCTCTCCGATACACCGTTATGTTGCGGAGTGTATGGAGGAGTAAGCTGAGAGAGAATTCCATTCTATTTTAAGTATTCCAGGAACTCGGCACTCAAGTATTCACCACCTCGATCAGATCTCAGTGTCTTGATACTTTTGCCTGTTTGTTTTTCTACTTCATTCTTATATTCCTGGAATTTTCCAAAGGCTTCAGATTTATGTTTCATTAAGAAGACGTAACCGTACCTTGAAAAGTCATCCGTAAAAGTAATGAAGTAAGCATAACCACTTCGTGCATGTGTAGACATTGGACTGTTCACGTCGCTGTGTACGAGTCCCAAGAGCTCGCTCGCTCTCACTCCGTGTCCAGTGAACGGAGTCTTTGTCATCTTTCCTTTGAGACAGGATTGACAAGTTGCATATGATTGATATTCGAACAGATCCAAATATCCTTCTGTATGTAACTTCGACAACCTTCTCTCATTGATGTGACCCAGTCTACAATGCCATAAGAAAGTCTGATTTGTTTCCGGAGACTTTCTTTTGTGTGTATTCTGGACATTGAAAATCTGTGGTTGGTTTAATATGTATATACCATTGCTCGATGTACCCGACCCAATCAGAACTTGATTTAGGTGAATGTTTACAACATTACTTACAAACGCAAATTCATAACCTTCTTTAGAAATCAAAGATACAGAAATGATATTACAAGTTGCGTTGGGTACAAAAAAGCAATTACGTAGAACCAAAACATGTCCATCTGACATTCCCAGGTGATAGTCCCCCACGGCTTCAGCATCCATGCTAGCTCCGTTTGCAACTTTGAGGGTCATGTCACCTGCTTTCAAAAACCTACGCTTTCTCAACGCCTGCAAAGAATTACAGATATGAGATCCTGATCCGGTATCCAATACCCAGGACGTAGAGTTTATTGATAGACAGTTTTCAATAACATACTGTTCATACCATAATATTGCATTATTATATTCCCCATTCTTATATATTTTACAAATAAACGGGTGCTTTTGACGCATGTCTGCTACATATTACAGGTTACAGGTTCTTGAAGCGAAAACAGTGAAAACGATGAAAAGGCGATGCAAAAGTGGACTTTGACCAACAAACAGAAGACTCTTGATCAAGCCGATATCAAAGATAAAATTCACAAAGTACAAGGCAATGCAAGGTCTAAGATTTCGAAGCCACGGTTAATTTGTCCACCACAATTATTCACTGGAAAATCTGAAAGAGAACAGAAGCTATTTTAAAGAAAGAATTAAAGAATTAAGTAGCCCAGGAAGCCCAAAGACAGATGAGCCCATAAAGGAAAGGCCCAATACTTCCTTTTTAAGAAGACAAAAGGAAGATTTTATTTTATCAAAATTCATTTGTGGCTTTGACTAGTTGACCTAGGGCTATTTTTGTAATTGTAAACATGCAAGTCATTGTAACCCTAGGGTTTCCTATCTTCTATAAATAGGGACTCTAATTCATTGTTAACTCTATGCCTCCTTTTAATAATAAATTCTAGAAATCTTTTGGAGAGCATCGGTGCCTCTCTTTAATTCAGAAATTCAGATCTGACAACCCTGCATGGATGATTGGAGAGAGCCATCTGTAAGTAATTTATTTTCTTTCCTTAGTGTAGATTTAAATTCTTTGCCCTAGGTAAATTTATTTTCCTGCCCTAGTTATAACTTTTAATTAATTGCCCTAGGATAATTTAGATTTTTAGATTTAATAATCTGTCCGAACACCTTTCGGAATTAACTCGTAAGAACGAATCGGAAATTCACAATATCCCTGTGGACCGACCCGTATTCACCGGCTAGCTGCAAAGCGACGCCGTTCTTGATTGCGGTTACAAATATTTTTGATCTATCTTCTAGAATGCCCAAGCACGCTGAATCACACCAATCAAATGGCGCCGTTGCCGGGGATGGCGTAGAATTTTCTTTTCGCGATTTCGGGTTAATCATAAATTAAAAAAAAATCCTAAAAATCTGAAAAAAATCATAAAATATAAAAATATATATCATTTGTTATTTTTGGAAGGGATACTTTGTTGTTTGAATTTTGCAGGATATACGAAAATCGGATCTGGAAATCTACAGAGATCAAAACAGGAAAAAACAGATCGGAACAACAGAAGATCACAACAACCGAAAAACAGAAGAAATTTGGAGGACCGAGTCTACAAGTTAACCGTGGTGATCTGGTTAAAAAAAAAAAAACTGGCGATCCCACCAATGCGCGGCGGAACCGCCGCTCCAGCCCCCTTTTGGCCGCGGAACCGCCGCGGTCTGGTCGAATCTGGGCTAAAAAAAAAGTTGCAGAAGCACGATAAAAAAAAAAAAAAAAAAAAAACTGCTCTGCCACTGGAAATTTCTGTGAGTTTTCTCTCTCTCCTCCTCTGCAAATCTTGATATATCTTCTGTAAATTTGCCTGCAGGATTTCTTTGCGCTCAAATTTTTTTTTCCTTCCAAATAACGATCTTATGCAGGATTCTTTGCGCCGCGCATAAAATAAAAATATTTGATTGCAAGTGATTTACTGTTTTGCATATCTTTAATTGGATTTTAAGGGGCTTTTTGACCAATTTAGATTGGGTGGGGATTTCATCACCCTTCCCAGGACCCCAGAAAACACCTAAGCATTTTGCATCGACCACAATTAATTAAAAAAGATTAGACTCAGACCTAAGGACAGCGAGCTCAATAGGAAAAGGACTAGGGTAGGCATCGGCCGTTTATCCTAACCGACATTGCGGTGTCTAGGCTAGTGGTTATTAATTAGGCCCATTGTAGTGGTGGTTCCTTCCCACTTACCTGGCCGTATTTGTCCGTGAAGAGGCGGTTTGAGGTCCTCTCTCTAGCCCTAGTTAGGAGCTGTCTAGCAGACCTAGGCAGCCCTAGATCTAGGCCTGATTGTGCATGTGTGGTTGATACTTTTGTGTCACGAGTCCATTTTCTAAAACCGTCTTGCAAAACTCTTCAATAAAAAAAAATTAAAGAAAAATCTTTTAAAAACTTGCAAAAATTTTGTCGCTAAGAAATCCTTGCATTCTTCTATCATAGGTACCCCACATCATAAATCTCTTGCCGAATCTTGGTATCCCGAGCCTAACTTTGCGTCGTTTGTCAATGTGTTCGGTCAATTTAAAAATGATCCCTCCATGCCTAAAAAATCTCTGAAAGATCACATAGAGGAGTCTAGGAAAAACAGTTTGACTTTTCAACCCACTTTGTGTCAACCGAGTCAACCTTTACAACCTACATATGTTGGCACCACTTCTTCAAGTCCTTCTGTCACTCCTAGGCCGATGTCCATTGCTGAGCATATTGCTCAATCTCGCAGTCGATCTTTCACCTCTCTCCACTCATCTAGTTTTAGGGATCCACACGATTATTCACCTTCTTATCCATATGTTGACCCTACCCTTGTCCTACCATCCACTTCCTATCAGTCCTACCCGACTTTTCCATCTTCACTAGACACTGTTTCTTCACAGCCATTAGGGAGTTTCACATATCCAACAAATTTTGAATGTTTTACTGAAACCCCCTCACCACCTAAGTCTAGCTTGGAAGAGTCGTTGGAAGCATATATTGCTGCAACAAATAAAATGATGAGGACAATGGAAGCATCCATGGCCGCCCTTACGCAACCTAGTGAACCGGTAGCCAGTGTCCCGCTAGCTTCGAATTTTTCAATGTGTAAGGCGGTAGTTGAACAGAGTGAGAATGAGAGAGGATTTTCAAATCAAACCTACCCTTACCCAATTGAAACCCACAACTCCGGTTTTCCATCTATTGTTCCAAATGATTCACCAGTTAAAAATAAAAATGAGTTGTGTGATTTTGTAGTGCTTGATTTGCCAAATTGTGAAGAACCCCATTCGAGTGAAACCGCACCTAATCCTTTCGATCTTTACACCTCCACTCTAGAACCTACATTGATAAATATCCATGCTGTGGATGAAGTGTCTAAAGAAATTGATTTTCACTTGATTGAGGATATAGACGCCGGGAATATTTCGGATGATGAACCTGTCGATTTAATAGAAATGTTATGTTCAAATCATCATCCCGAGTTATTAAATGTTTCTCCCGAATCTCATATGCGTCTTGATTTTGATGATAATGGCATGGATGAGTTGAATATTGTGGAGAATTATGAGTTGAATATTGAGGATAGTATCGAAAAGAGTCTTGAGGATAATATTGAGGTTGAACCATTTTTCTTTGATGTGTCGGATTTTCCAATTCATCCTCTTGAACCTTTACCTAAATCACCCTCCCTCTTTTCCATCGTTCCGACCACGCCTCATTTCACACTTGATGACTGTGAGCTTGAAAACTTTTCCTTTGAATCTGACACAGTTCTCACAGCCGATGACACTTACAAGTGTTTCACTTTTTCGGACGATGTTGAAGTCTCACCGCCCGAGTTTGAGTCCTTTGCATTTTCAGATGAGTTAGTTAATCCTTCAGAATCGGTTGCTTACAGTCGTTTCGAACCATTAATGGAATCTTTCAAGTTTGAAACAGTTTACTACGGTGAGAAAGATACTATCCCTAATTCACTCCCTTTCGTCTTTCCCATTGTTCCGACCGAACAAATGACTGTTACGCTTTCATCTCCTATACCAAGTTCGGCGTACCCATGTTTTCTTGCGAATTTTTAGGGATTTGACCCCATTGCACGACGAGTTGATAGGTTAGCGCAATCGCTTTTAACACATCGGTCATCACATATTGCGCTAATTTATTCACTCAATTTACACCCTCAAGATCGCACTTCACTTCTTTCTTCTTTCCATCTTTCTTCTCCCCCACCGAGACCGTATTATACCCCTCTTCCCACACGGTCTCGCGTGTTTCTCATTTCTTTCCTCCGCACCCTATTCTTGCACCAACTATACCATTACCACGATAAGATCTTTGAATGGTTGGTGCTAACCTTTGGCTTGTGTAAGGCCAAGCTTAAGTTTGGGGGGAACCTTTGTATATATGTATATATCCTTTTGTTTTCTTTTTCTATAAAAAATATTAAAAAAAAAATTTCAAAACATAAAAAAAATTATAAATAAATAAACAGGGGAGTATCGGTGTTTTGACCCTCTTGGTTTAGCATGACAGTGAGGACACTGTCAAGTTCAAGTTTGGGGGTATGCTCGGTACGTCTTCTTCCTTCGCATTCATTTGTACATATTTTTGCATTTGCATACTTATTTTAAAACCCATAAAAATTTGAAAAATTATAAAAATTAATGTATTCAATTTTGGCTAATTGACTAAAGTTTGACAAATAAGTTAACTAGCTAGGAAAAACTAGATCTTAGACTTAGTGAATTAAAAACCCTAAAAATAACATTCCTTAAAGTTTAACAGTAGAAAGTATATGCCTTGTAGTTTATTTTGAAATAGGCATATTTTGGGTTCACTTTTTGGGCTAAGTCGAAACAAGGGAAGATTATTGATGTTCTTATTAGAGTATAAGTTTGAAAAATAGTTTCTAGCTTAAGTCTAGATTCTGAAAACGTCTACCCTACAATTTGCACAATCACGCACCTTGAAACTTGGAATAGTAGAAGAGACCTTGAAAGGCTCTTGTCTAAAGTCCTTAGTATGAAAAAGTGTGAATAAAGAAAAAAATGGACACTGGTTTTTGTGATTACTTAAGGCTGCAAAAATAGAAAAATATTTAGCGAGGGTGCTTCATCACCTAGTGCCTTAGACCAACTGGTTTGGGGGTCACTGCTAAAACCTTGGGTGTTGCAAAGACTAGGAAGTATGCTTTAAAGTGCAAACGCATTTTGTAATCGGTCGTTGGTACCTCAGGAAGTATTAATGGTCGCATGAAGGATGTGTAAGCAAATTTTATTTATATTCACCACTAATTAGTACTTTGGACAACGGACAAGGGGTTGATTGCTTAATTTGAATTTCCAAGTGTAGGGGTGACTTATACACACACGTAGGGGTATGTGATTGGAATTTAGATGAGAGAGAGGAATGAAGAATAGAACTTGTATCTTTAGTAGAGTTGATAGAAATTCCTAAGTGGAGATGAAACCCTAGAAGGAAGACTTAAGAGATGCCGAAAGCTAAGTAAGTCTACATAACATATATAATCTTAAGTTAAATGATGAGGAAGTGTGAAGAATATGGGTGGATAATTTGCGAGTCAAAAGATAATAGAATTCCTTGTTAGAAGACCTAATTGGAGAACAAAAGTCAATGGGCCGAGTTGATAGGATTTTGTAGGTGTAATCCGCTGAAAACCCTCAGGAGACAACACTCCTCCTGCTAGGGACACCTAGAGGTTTAACGGCTTGTTGCACGAGCTCAGTGCAATCGCGTTTCCCTGCGAAAGTGCGGTTAGGTTTTTTGTAGTGAATAAAAAATAAGTTTGCTCGAGGACGAGCAAAAGATAAGTTTGGGGGTATTTGTTCATACCATAATATTGCATTATTATATTCCCCATTCTTATATATTTTACAAATAAACGGGTGCTTTTGACGCATGTCTGCTACATATTACAGGTTACAGGTTCTTGAAGCGAAAACAGTGAAAACGATGAAAAGACGATGCAAAAGTGGACTTTGACCAACAAACAGAAGACTCTTGATCAAGCCGATATCAAAGATAAAATTCACAAAGTACAAGGCAATGCAAGGTCTAAGATTTCGAAGCCACGGTTAACTTGTCCACCACAATTATTCACTGGAAAATCTGAAAGAGAACAGAAGCTATTTTAAAGAAAGAATTAAAGAATTAAGTAGCCCAGGAAGCCCAAAGACAGAAGAGCCCATAAAGGAAAGGCCCAATACTTCCTTTTTAAGAAGACAAAAGGAAGATTTTATTTTATCAAAATTCATTTGTGGCTTTGACTAGTTGACCTAGGGCTATTTTTGTAATTGTAAACATGCAAGTCATTGTAACCCTAGGGTTTCCTATTTTCTATAAATAGGGACTCTAATTCATTGTTAACTCTATGCCTCCTTTTAATAATAAATTCTAGAAATCTTTTGGAGAGCATCGGTGCCTCTCTTTAATTCAGAAATTCAGATCTGACAACCCTGCATGGATGATTGGAGAGAGCCATCTGTAAGTAATTTATTTTCTTGCCTTAGTGTAGATTTAAATTCTTTGCCCTAGGTAAATTTATTTTCCTGCCCTAGTTATAACTTTTAATTAATTGCCCTAGGATAATTTAGATTTTTAGATTTAATAATCTGTCCGAACACCTTTCGAAATTAACTCGTAAGAACGAATCGGAAATTCACAATATCCCTGTGGACCGACCCGTATTCACCGGCTAGCTGCAAAGCGACGCCGTTCTTAATTGCGGTTACAAATATTTTTGATCTATCTTCTAGAAAGCGCAAGCACACTAAATCTCATCAATCACATACACACCTGAAGATGAAGCCGCAACCTGCTTCAAATCCTGTGTTCTGGCTTTCCAAGCCCTGCAATCTTTCTTCCAGTGTCCACTCTTGTGACAGTAAAAGCATTCTTCTTTATCCACAAGCTTCCCCGCTACCTTTGTTTCTTTTGCCATTCCCTTCGTATCCACCTTACTAACACCGCCCTTTGGTTTGGCGGGGGCTTTCTTCTTCTTTCCTTTGGCTTTCGCCCTGGACCTAGAAGAGGAAGATCCTCCTACAAACAAAGTGGATGTTTCCCTACCTTTCTGTAGGGTGCCCTCTGCAGTCCTCAGCAAGTTGAGGAGCTCTGAAAGTTCAACTTCCTTTTCTTGCAAGTTGAAATTCAGGATGAACTGGGCGTAAGTGGAAGGAAGGGACTGAAGAATCAAGTCCGTATAGAGCTTATTCTCCAACGTGGTCCCAAGGTCCGCGAGCTCCTCTTTGTAGCCAATCATCTTAAGCACGTGTTCCGCAACTGATGATCCGACGGCCAATCTTGCCGAAAATAACTTCTTCGACACTTCGTATCTTGCGATACGAGATTGCTCTCCATACAGTTCTTTTGTATGGAGAAATATGGATTCGAGGTCGATATTCTCGTGCCTCCTCTGATATTCGTTGTCCATAGAGGCAAGCACGAGGCACTTGGCCTTCGCGCAGTCGATCTCCCAAGTCTTACGGATTTCCTTATCCGCGACGCTGGAGGTGGGACCTGGGACAGGGGGACCTTTGGTGGTAAGAAGATACCCCAACTTGTTATAAGTGATTGCCATTTTGACATTCCTGAGCCAATCTTTATAGTTTGGCCATGTCGGTATGTTTTTATCTAGAAGTAACTTAAGTCCAGTCATGATAAACGGTCGCTGCAATTAGGAGAAAGAGAAGAAACACTTTAGCATGATACTCTTGCAAGTTTAGAGTGGTTTTTAATTTGTCTAAACAGGATGGCTCCCACTGTCTCTCGAATCCCTCCTCAAACCATAAAGGAAGAACTAGTCGGGATCAATCTCACCGTACAATACTTGCTTAACCGTTCAGCCAGGCCAGTGTCGGTACTTCGAGGGAGGTTTTCCAACGCTTTCGCGAAGTTCCTTAATTAAGTAACCTCTTTTCCCTGTGGGCGTAGCCCCACTAACACCTTTCTAGACACCTACTTGGTTTATAGCATTGATCGTTAAGTGAGAAAGTTTCGGAGGAGTAGCATATACTCACAGTAGGATCGGGATCCAAATATCATCGCGTGACAAAACTGAAGGAATCCTACAAGAATCATCACACTCCAAATGGTATGCAACGCTAGCAAGTTTCAGTTATTTTGAAACTTCCGATGTGGATTTTTGCCCCATGCTCTTATGACCTTGACTTTGGCCAAAATATCATAAGTCACATGTCAAGTTCTACCCGTCATTCTCCAGGTTAATTTGAGCCCACCCACACATACCCTTGACTTTAGCCAAAATGGTAGAACGACTGCCGCAAACCAACACATCTATCTATGCTGCACATGAATACCCAATAGCTACCAATCACTATGCCTTGACTTTGGCCAACATACATAGCTTGAATACTTATTGACCATTTATGTGAAACGGCGGAGGGCTACGAATGGTTTTGGCGAAACCGTGAACATAGTGAACTTGATATAATCAAATAAACGAGATAGCTTTCAAAAAGGAGTGGTTCAAGCTCTGCATTTAAAAGTTTGGTTTTGAAAAGAACCGAGTGGTTTTCAAAGTGATCCAACGACTTTTACTTGGTTTATTTTATCTTGCATTAATTCCAATGCGTCCTATCATTTAATCCTACCATTGCAGAAAACAACGAAAATATGACGTACGCTTATGCCATCCGCATTCGCCACGGGGTCCCGTCATCACCCGTTAGGTTACTTAACTAACGACAGAGCGGGGGCTGGACTAGCACGGATGCAAAACATAAGCAACGCCTAAATAGATATCATTTAGATATATATAAACATTCGTCATATGCAATGATAGACATTCCAGATCACAGATGAATACATTGGATATACTAGGAATCCGCAATTCGTACGAGCCTGTAACGAAGAACGGATTACACGGTCGCGATGAATAGCCAAACCCCACCCTAGACCCCTACGGGTGAGGCAAACTACCCGCCAAGTACCCGAAGCGAAGCAACCTCCCTCAACACCGTGAGTAGGCCACTCGGCACTTCGAGATACCCAGTAGTTTGTGCACCCCACCTTGGGTCTATCCTAGGAGCAAAAACAGTAAAAAGAAATTATACAATGACGGCTACAACCCCGACCCGGTTGTGCGGCCATACAAATAATTATTACATCAATTTACATATTACAAGAATTGAAAGAATAAGAAAACTCTCATCTCACAACCCCCCGACTATTCATCCGCGACAATCCAACGAATTCATATACACAAACCATCAACATTACAGATCACAGATATGTATAACCCCCACTAATCGACGTATAGCGATTAGCGGACGTTCAATACATATATTACATTACAGATATAACCCATTAGCCAAAGTGTAAAGAAATACTATCAAAATACGGATTTGTGACTACCCCAAAAACCAACTTGTTCTCTGGAAAATCTGGGTGGAAACAAACTATCTCAAAAATCACAAAACACCCCCAGAAGTAAACTGCAGGAAAAACGATCCACGGCCGAGTCAACTCGGCCACGGATCCGCGGCAAGAGCAAGCTCTTGCCGCGGAACCGCGGTGAGTTGGTCGATTCAGTGGGTCGTTTTTCTTGCCTGTACATAGAAAATCCTGAGCCGATTTTTAAGATATGATTTATTAATTTTAAAGCAGGTTTAAAAATCGGCAGAAAGTTAGGGTTTTGGTAAAATGTTTTGCGTTTTTTTGCGATCGAAGTTCTATATACTTTGCCAACAAGTTAGTTTGTGTTTAGCTAGTCTCTGATACCACTGTAAGTCCACGTTGCCCACCCCGGTGCTTGCGGGGAGGCGGAAACGTTATGAAAAATTCGATTTTAACAACTCTAGGCAACATGGACTATGTAAAGGAGGGATCTTTCCTAAACAAAACTAACTAACAAAGCTAAAGAGTTTAGCTACTCGGAAAGTGGGTTATACCTAAGGCTTCAAGTCCTTCTCTCCTTACTCCTTGGAGTGAAAGAAAGGGTTCTCCTTGTCGCTTCTCTTGCCGAAGAAAGATCCACCCGAGGGCCTCAACCTTTGGCTCCAACCTCAAACTAGAAGTAACTAAGGTGCTTGGTGTGCTAGAACTAGGACCTTAGAAAGAGTAGAGAGTGTTTTTGGAGGGATTATCTCAAACTCAAATGGTTCTCAACACATGAGAGGGGAGAGCTAGAGAGAGAGGAAGAGGAGGAGAGAGAATGGAAATGATAAAGTGAGAAGAATATTACAACCCTTCTCACATATATGTGATTTATGAATAATAGATAATTAGTCAAGATAATTGTCATGGTTAATCAAGAGATGACCATTATCATTTCACATTAAATGCTTTTGCAAGGATCAAAGAGCATCTTTCATATGGAATGATGATGGTCAACTTGTCAACCTAGGTCAACAAGTCAAGTATAGTCAAATGGTCAACAACCCTAACCATGCACAATTATAATTAACTAATTATTAACAAATCATAATTCACACATAAACATTAGGGTTAAGAAAATGACAATAGTCATCAACCCTAATCAAAGTCCTTTGCCTCTGTCTCAGTCAACTGTGCATACACACCCGTATCCGTGTACCGAGGAACACGAATACAATGAGATAAAACCAATCCCAAATCATATACTAGGATCCGGCTTAAACCAAAGCCCGCTAGTATAAGCTGTCCGGACACCAAACGTGCACAAGTGCGCGGATGTGAACGAACCCTGTCGCAATACCATGCGAGCTCTACTCATTTTGCCTGGAACTCTAAAGACTCGACACTACGCTGGCAGTGGGTTTAACCACAGACCGCAAGCGGCACTAGCTGTACGTAACGGTCCCCAGGTAGATGCCGATAAGAAGTCTGACGAGGTAAACCCCATCTGAACTCCTACTGAGCCTGAATGTGACAGTCTCCGTACAGTCCGGTCTGTTCATCTAAGAACATCGCATGGCGGGCCTAGGGGGCGGTAAACGTCAGTCCCCTACTAGCGGTACAAGTCGTGCCGGAGTGTATCCCAGAACACCTGAGATAACACTGGGAACCTACCAGTCTATCTCGCTTGCCCTGGCCAGGGACTTTGTGTAATGGCTCTCCTAGACACAGCGCGATATCAACCCTCAATATCGGGAGAGACGAATCCTGTCTATCCGTCACTGCCTCCAAGTGCTTCAGGACTGCACCCAAAAACTACCTGTTTGCACGTCTCCTTTGAGCCGTGGTAGGGTAGTAATCAAAGTACAGTGGGAACACACTCGAGGCAAAGTGACAGTGTCAAGTCAACGGACTAAGCTGTACTCATGTCACCTGGGAACTGATAACTGACGATAGGTATAATACCAACCAACAGTTCCCGACGAGTCCTGTCCAGTGTACTCGTAACCTAACGAGCACCCGCATACTATCCCAAGTACGACGTACTGACGGCTGTCGGGCAGGCTGTCTCCCAAGCTGGGATGAGAAGCGCATACGCTAGTCTACTCTGGAGTATCGATGCCCTGTCTCGATAGTCCTGCGACTAGGGACCTGCATAAGGATGTGCTTATAGATTACCCAGCCCCCACGAGTGTGACTGCCATCACAACGCTGGTAATCAAGCAAAGATCCTAAGGGCTCCACTAATGTGTAAAGGCGATATGCTAAAGGAAACACATGCACACATTAAAGCAGAAACAAACCAAGTAGCATACTACCATTTTGAGCAAGAATGTCAATACAAGGTGAATATCCCAAGCTTCCATCAAGTAATATACAATCCAGTATGATACAGTAATGGCCTCTAGGGCATATACACTAACAGGTACAATACGCAATACGGTGGTGAAATTTATGGTCAAAATGTGAGCAGCGCATCGAGGAAGCGCCGACAATGGGCATGTTCATGGGTACTCTGGACCCTCAAGCAACTATTTCCCAATTCATGATGTTTTTCAAGCCGACCACATTCCAGGACTTGATTGACAAACTGGCCCAAATGGTCCAGATGGGTCATAGAATGTCTCCTTCAAAGCCACAGACACGGAACGAAAAGGGCAAAGGGAAAGCGACCTTCGTCGCAAATACTCAACAGCAGCCCAGTGGCCCAAAACTAACCGATCGCCTAGACGAGAGGCGGCAATTATATAACGAGAAGATGAAGCGCCCTTATTCGTTTCCCCGGAACAAAACGAAGAGATTGTTTGAGCTGGCGGTGCGCAACAGACTCATCATCGTTGCAACCCGGCGAGGCTAATAGCCCTAATTATTTCCCCTACCATCAAACGGTAAGCCATCCAATTGAAGATTGCTTTGTCTTTAATGGCTGGATCGAAGACCAATACCAACAGGGCAAGTTTGCGCTGTCCGAGAATTGGAAGGTGAACCTACCACAGCCACACGCTCCTAAGAAGACAGACACATCGGGGGCATCATGCTCTTTCATAGAAGAAGCTCCATGGGAAGTCGCTCTTCCAGCCAAAACTAAAAGAATGCTGAAGGATCTCCAAACATGCCCGGCGATCAGGTGGAAGAATCCGCAGGAACCTGAGATTATCAAGGGAATGCTGAAACCGCGCCCAACTCCAAAGATTGGTGGTGATAGCCAAAGCGCTCACACCCAGCCGCCAAAGTCTTCGAAGAAGAAGAAGAAGACCAAAAAGCCCGTGAAGCCTGGTGACAAGCGCACGGACCTGAAAAAACAGATTGACGCGATGGAAGAATATAATCAAAAAGCGTGGACTCGAGTCACACTCCAAGAATTTCTCAGCCACGTCCTTGAGGACGGAGATGATGACAATGGAGAAGACTCGTCGGATGAATCTGAAGATTATGTGGCAAGTTGCATGTGATCTCTCACTCGTCAATAGACGATGAAGAAGCTCCTTAAAAAAAGAAACTGGGGGCAGATCCTGAGCCGGAACTTCTAGGGCCGTCAGAAGAAATGATTGATGCATTCTTAGACGAAGCTCTTCTTAAAAGCAAAGCTGCTCGAGAGCGTGAGGTGGCCATATTCAAAAAAGCCAAACGCCGGCGACTGGACGAAAGGGTTGAAACACTCCCGCCAGATCAAAGTACATCCTTCGCAAATAAAAGCAGGTTCAAGACGAAGAAGAGGTTCGCCAAAGCCATATCGATGGGAATGAAGCTGCCACCCTCCGAAGAGAACGCTCTTGGTGAAGCGAAAACACATCCTAGCTACTGCTTATATCATCGAAAGATTGCGCACCCCACCGGAGAGTGCAATGCTTTTAAAAGCTGGTGGAAGGGGTATGTCGCTCACAGACGGCATTTCAAGCGGATGAAACACAAAACTCGTCGGGAGCAAAGAAATACGACCGAGGAGCATAAAAGAACTACCAGCAACTGTCGCATGGTCAACGCTGGAGGATCGCAAGTTCTCACCTTCGGGAGCGACTCTGACGAAGAAATGACTCTTGGCCCTCTCTTCAAAGAATCCACGTCGGGAAAAGAGGAAGAACCGAAGAACTGCGAGAACATTCAGCTGCGCAATCGCACGCTGCCTGAAAAGAATCTCGGACCCGCCAACCAGGCTTCAAACAAAAAGGATAAAGGAAAAGAAAAGGTCCCTGAGGACATCGCCCTAGAAGATCAAGTCGTCAAAGAGCTGACAGCCAAGGACCCACCAAAGAAAAACAAGGTGGACTACAACGTTCTGGCACACTTGAGGAAGATACCCTCGCAACTCAGCATTCTCGACACCCTTCTTCTATCAAAAGAAGCAAGAGATTCCTTGATCAAGACACTATAAAAGCCAGAGCAATTCCAAGCTTTCCTCGCCGAAGAAAAGATGAAGGACGAGCTGGAAGAAGTGCACACATCGGATATCACTTTCGGCAATGAAGATCTCTTCCTTGGGACATGCGAGCATAACCGTCCCCTTTATGTCTCCGGATACTGTCATGACATCAAGATAGGAAAAATCCTGGTCGAAAATGGGTCCTCCGTCAATCTCCTCAATGTAAGAGTGTTGAAGGAAATCTGCATGAGCGTTCAACACCTCGCTCGGGATAAGATCGCTATCTCCGGGTTCGACTCCCAGTCATCACGGACGCTCGGGTCTGTGATACTGACACTGCGCTTTGGGTTGCTCGTCGCTGATATTAAGTTACACGTCATTGATACCAAGACTTGCTACAATGCTTAGCTCGGCATGCCTTGGTTACACGAGTACAACATTATCCCTTCTACACAACATCAGTGTATGAAGTATTTCAAGGATGGTATCGAATATACCGTGACAGGGGAGTTGAACCTATTCTCCGTGAATGAAGTCCGAAAGTACGAAGATGCAAAATACTTCATGCCAGATTTCGAAGACACGGAAAGATGTCGCAAACCGGAGGACAAGAAAAAAGCTATCACCATTATTCCGGTCTTCGGGAGTGATACCAA
This sequence comes from Agapanthus africanus, assembly GCA_030015575.1. Classification (NCBI taxonomy): domain Eukaryota; kingdom Viridiplantae; phylum Streptophyta; class Magnoliopsida; order Asparagales; family Amaryllidaceae; genus Agapanthus; species Agapanthus africanus. The sequence continues at coordinate 108,883,725 of JASDDO010000031.1, forward strand.
GAAGGAAGAAGAGATAGTTTATTCAGGGCCGCCCCAACGCAACAACCCGAGACCGTCTACCCCTATGTTGATCTTCGGCAGCGACTCGGAAGATGAGGTCAACGCTATATTTTCCGCTCGGCCGTCAATACAAGCTTTTGCTGGCGATAATCAGAGTTTGCAAATTACCATGGTTCCACAAGAACATTACAAAGTTCTCGACGCACTTGAAACTTATAGTGTGTGTTTCCCCCAATCAGAGCAAAATTCTGTTTGAATTTCAAAATTCAAAAATTGAAGCAACGCTTCAGATCCCTTGCGCTGCGCGCTGCACGCCACGTGTCAAAAGCAGACACGCCAGCGCCAGGAGCGCTGCGCCCTAGGCAGCGCACCCCAAATCAGAGCAAAGCTCTGTTTCAAAATTCAAATTTTGAAATTGAAGCAACGCTTCAGATTTCTTGCGCTCTACGCTGCACGCCACGTGTCGAACGCAGAAGCGCTAGCGCAGTTGCGCTGCGCGCCACGTGTCGAACACAGGTGCGCTAGCGCAGCTGCGCTGCGCTGCGAACACAGGCGCGCTAGCGCAGTTGCGCTGCGCTGCGCGCCACGTGTCGAACGCAGGCGCGCTAGCGCCAATTGCGCCAGCACTGGAATTTAAATAATAAATTATCAATTAATCAGAATTAAAATTCTGTTCTAGAAAGATCTTTCCAATCTTATTAAAATAAGAAGATTATCTTCTGTAACACAGAGGCCTTAGGATCAAAGATCCAACGGTGGGGAAATACCCCCAGATCAATCAGAGAAAGATCTCTGTAACTAACTTAACAAATCAATTGGCCCTATATAAAGGCCCCAAGACTTCAAGTCTCAAATAGAGAGAACCCTCTGCAAATTTTGAGAAAAAAACTCAAAGAGAAAGAAAGGCAAGCCTTTGAAGAAAGAAGATCATCTTCTTCATCTTTAAAGGTAAAGAATCATATTCTTGAAGAACAGAGATGAAATCATCTCATTAAAAAAGAAGAATCATCTTCTAAAAAGATCAAAGATCTAAGAACAAGATCAAGATCTTCAATAAAAAAGAAAAAAGATCAAAGAAAGATCTAATTATAAAAGATTTAAAGAAGTAATTTACTTCATTCATAGATCTTTTGATCTATAAAGGCACAACCTTTTGATAAGAACAAGAACGAGAACTTTGGTTCTTGGATCTTGAGGCAATGCCTCTTTTGAAGAACAAAAACTTGTTCTTTGATCTTAAATTGATCAAAATGCGCTCTGCGCTCTTGGACAGTGCCTTGCACTAATGAAATGCGCCTTTGCGCACCTTGGACTGGCGCACTGCGCCAGAACGCGCCACGTGTCAACCACAGAACAGTTTGCGCTTTGCGCTTCTAAAAACAGCGCACTGCGCTCTTGGACTGGCGGACTGCGCCAGAGCGCGCCACGCGTCACTCACTGGCGCACTCACTCACTGGCGCAGCGCACTCATAAAGGGTAGCGTGCTAACAGACTTGCGCTCAGCGCTAAGCGACACGTGTCACTCTTATGTGCGCTAACACAGTGCGCTCTTTAATTGGCGCAAAGCGCCTGACAAGCCACGTGGCGCACTGTCAGAACACCACTTTCTTCCTAATAAATGCTATGCATTATTAAAAGGGCAGAGCCTAAATAAAGGCCTAACAGGCCAAACATGAATAAAATGTTAAACATTTTTAACTGGACTTAACCCAATTCTGGCCATAAGTCCTCAATATAAATTGAACTGAGCACAACTGCTCTTCCAATCAATTTACACCCAGTTCGAGGGTACATCTCTTTACTCCTCTGACATCCGTCGTTGTAATCCTTCAACGTCGTCAGAGAGGTGACGGGTCCCGACGACCACACATTACTACGGACTGTGGGGTCCTTAAACTCATGGACTATGACGTCCTTAACCTCGACCGTGATGTCTTAAAACTAATACCGGACTGTGGGGTCCTTAAACTCATGGACTATGACGTCCTTAACCTCGACCGTGATGTCTTAAAACTAATACCGGACTGTGGGGTCCTTAAACTCATGGACTATGACGTCTTTAACCTCGACCGTGATGTCTTAAAACTAACACCAGACTGTGAGGTCCTTAAGCTCACGGACTATGAGGTCCTTAACCTTCACCGCGATGTCTTAAAACTAACAATGGACCGTAATGTCCTTAAACTAATTATCGACCACAATGTTATTAAACTAAACAATAGAGCCCAATTGCTCTCTTGTCGGATCTAAACGATCCCGTTAAGTCGATCTTAGTCTAAAATTAGACTAACGTGTCCTTAACAAACGTTTAAGTTGATCTTAGCCCTAAATAAGGCTAACGTATCCTTAAACACACCCCCAAACCCAAATCTAAGAAAGATACGGATTTTGACTAGTCCACGCCCTACGGGCGACGACATAACTTAGTCCCCATATAAAATCCACGGGCAACCGAACACAAAACAAACACCCACAACACGAAGTGACCATATGGAGAAGGAGAAAGTTGTTACCGCGATGCAGTAGCGTAATTAACTGCAGGGGCTTGCGCCTGCAGGGAAGAGCGTCCCCACAATCAAAAACCCCTCAAACGAGGGGGAATCTGACGAAGTCTGCTACATCGGCCGCATCCGTTTAAACCTTCGATATACGGTACCATAAATCAACTTGGCATCTTCGGAGAGGTGGACGGATAGCACCAATTAGCATCTGCCCAGAATTTCAGGAAAGACGGACCCACGCGGTCACGTCTCCGTCGTTCGAAGGGGAACATATTCTGGCATGCCCGGTGGGACCTTTTCCATCTTTCCACTCCACTCTTCGTGTGTCGTGTTCGCGAACCAATCGCGGTTTGCTAATGGTTGCCCTTGGGTTTCAAGGTACTAAGATTTGGCGTTTTGCTTGCTGCAGAAAGCAAAGAATCAATGGCGTCCACTTGTGCAAGATGTTCCAACTGCAACTGCAACCTACGCTCTGCCTCACCTGAAGGTGTAGCTTATGGACCTCAAGCAGCATCCCTGTTCACGATGTCGGTAGAACAGGTCACCCAGGCTACTACTGGATTGTTTTTCGGGACCATGCTCCCGCCAACGAGCTTCATCGCTCCCGTACCCGTACCGGAAGCTCCCAAGAAGCCGGTCTTCGATCGACTTACAGCTAATGCGGTCCCTCTCAACGGTTCGTCCAGCACCAGTGCCTCGGTCTTCTCCAGATTGGGCCAAAATTCCTGCGGGCCCACAATGAAGCTTGCAGTCCCAGAGAAGGTCATTCCGAAAAAAGTAACCAACCTGCTCCTGAATTCGTCAAGGCGGCTTCTCCTGCCAAGGGGTCGGTCTTTACAAGACTGACTATCCCAACTCCCGCTCCTGCTACTCAAAGAACATCAGTCTTTAACAGGCTGACACCGGCAACGGCCCCTCACTTGAACAGGGGGCAAGACAAGGCCATCGCCGTCACCGAGCCAACTCCATCAGCTCGACATGCTCGACGTCGCCACTGGAGCCGAGTGAGGAAGGCCGGAGGCAACTCCCCTTCCAGGCTAACTCCACCAGCCCCGACGGCGGAAATTAATGCTGTTGTTCCAACCGGGAACAGCTTCGAGCTGCTGAATAAGGTGCGTAGGAATTCTCCTACCGCCGTTCTGAAAAGGTCTCCTCCTCCGCTGGAGAAGGTTGCAGAAGAAAAGCCAGAACAGTCCCCGCAGCGGCTGTCCTCCAATGTCTACAAAGTCTGGCGGCAGGTCCGGGACTCGGTGATCGATCCAAATTTCTCCCGCCAGCACAAGAAGCTGAAGGTCCGACAGGAAGAAAGCCATCCTGCGAAGCCACGAAAAGCTATCTGGGTGCCCACCGTGACGGCCCCCTCAACTTCGACCACTCATAAGAAAATAAGGCCGGAGAAGATCCCCATGACTGCGACAAATGTCAAAGACACTGAACCCAAACGCCCTAAGTCTGGGGGCATAACGGTCCATACCGTTTACATGGCATCTGGGAAGGAGGATAGCCGCGCTTCTACGAGCCACCGACCACTCACTCGATCCATCACAAGAGCCCAGGAACATTAGCAGCAGAAGCTTAAAGAGATGCTAACTGCGATGGCTGCACTCACCGGGCCAAAAGAAAGACCGGAGGCGTCATCAGAACAACGTCGCGAACACGAGACTGATGCTGAATTCCTTCGTAGAATGCTTGAAAAGATGGACAAGGAGGCTGCGGAACAAGCGGCCAATATAAAGCAGATGGCTCTTCTGTTCCAAGACATGGTGGGCATGATGATCCAGCCGGATCCCCCAGCTGAAGATCCTCCGATTATCCTCGAAGACGACAGGGGAGAAACGTCAAATCCACCTCCGGATCTTTCCGCAGCCAAAAAGGAAACAATCTCTAAAGCTACCTTGGATGACTATATTGCTCAGCAAATGAGATTTCACCAGGCAAATGAGGCTGCCGGCCAAGTTGTCAAAACAGGGCGACCATATCCGGGCTTGTATGATCAGATAAAATACCCGCCGGGCTACACGATCCTCTAGAAGGGGACAGGCAATCCCCATTAACATGTCGCCCAGTTCAGGGCTCTTTGTGGCAACACCGGCGGTGATGATAAGCTATTGCTTTGCCAATTCGTCGGCAGCTTATCGGAGACGGCGTTTGAGTGGTACTCCGAGCTTCCAAACGACTCCGTCAATACTTTCGCAGAGATGGAGTTGCTATTCACCCAGCGATGCGCGAGTGCCAGCGAACGTATCCCAATAACGGCGTTGATCAATGCAAGGGTGAAGCCGGGCAAAACTTGGGTTCAATATGCAATCCGATGGCGAAATTTATGGTCGAAGTGTGAACAGCGCATCGAGGAAGCACCAGCGGTGGGCATGTTCGTAGGCACATTAGACCCTCATGCAACTATTTCATAGTTCATGATGTTCTTCAAAACGACCACATTCCAGGCTTTAATCGACAAGCTAGCCCAGATGGATCAGATGGGTCACAGACCGTCTCCCCCGAAGCCGGAACCGCGGAACGACAAGGGTAAAGGGAAGGAAACCTTCGTTGCGAACACCCAACAGCAGCCCAGTGTCCCAAAGCTAGCAGATCAACTGGAAGAGAGACGGCGCTATTACAATGAGAAAATGAAGCGTCCTTACTCATTCCCACGGGACAAAACGAAGAGGTTGTTCGAGCTGGCGTTGCGCAATAGGCTTATCAACTTGCCAAATCCAAGGCGACCACCGCAACCCAACGAAGTGAATAATCGCAATTATTGCCCTTACCACCAAACGGTAAGCCATCCGATCGAGAATTGCTTCGTCTTTAAAGGATGGATCGAAGATCAGTACCTACAAGGAAAGTTTGCGCTGTCTGAGAAGTGGAAAGTAAACCCACCACAACCGCACACTCCTAAGAAGACGGATACACCGAGGGCAACATGCTCTTTTGTTGAAGAAGCCCCATGGGAGGTCGTTCTTTCGGCCAAAACCAAAAGGATGCTGAATGATCTCCAGACATGCCCGACGATTAGGTGGAAGAACCCGCTAGAACCCCAGATCATCGAAGGGATGCTGAAGTCGCGCCCAACTGTAGGGTTCCTAGGCACTCTTGTGAAGGTTCATAAGGCTTCAAACATGCCCGGATAAAAATTTAGACGTGCCGAACAACCCAAAGCCGGGATCTTTGCTAGATTATTAGGGTTTAGCATGCAAGATAATATCTTTTTATCTAAGTGTGAGGGATTACAACCTTTGTAGTCCGCTCCTTCGCTTCACAAGCTCCGAGTAGAAGTCCCTTCGCCGCGATCCTCGATCTCCTGGACTCAAGAGAGGCTCCACGACTCGAACGATCCATGCTAGCTTGAAGTGTTCCAAATCTCCGATGATCTACGTCGAAGTTGCAATAACCCAAGCTTTCTCACTCTAAAGAGATGAACACACTAATCTCATGAGCTAGATGAGATGAGGATGAGGGAGTAGTATTTATGCTTTCTTTTTAATTCACTTTCTCACAATTTATCATCACAAATGGAATTTCTAGTGAGCACAAAATCAAGAGAGAAGAAGATGATAATAGAAAATGATAATGATAATTCCTTTTGTGATGAATAGAAAAGAAAACTATATGATTGATATATCAACCATGGTCAAGGATGAGTGGATAAGAGTTTGTAGAGAATAAACTAGAGTCAGGGTTTGGTTAGGTTAAGTTATGAGTCATGTAAAAATATCAACCATAATATCTTAAGCATGACAAAACAAAGCTTCTAGAAGGTGCAAGAAGAAGCTAACCCTAATCAAACCCTAATCCCTTTTAATCATCCTTAAACATGTTTAATAATAAATCATATCATGTCACAATAATATATATCACATATATATTATATATTTGCAACAAAAGAAAATAATACAATTAACATATATCGCATATATATCAATGTATCATCCAGTGAGAAAATGAAATAATAAAGCGAACCAATATTAGATAATGTAATACAATATATCATATATATTATTATACATTAAATCATCGAATCAACACTTGATCCGACGATCCGGCTATATCGAATATTACCGACTAATATATCATGTACTGTTTCATCGAATCAACACTTGATCCGATGACCCGGTTCATATCTAAATATCGCGAGAATATAACACGGTATCTCATATCGCATTATTCTCGGTCCTGCACATATCACATAAGCGCCTCTACTCCGTTTCGCCCGAGCCAAGAAACCTCTGTGTAGGACTCTAAAGAATCGTCAATATGCCGGTAGCAGGTGATGATCATATCAAACACCCATAAGCTGCAAGCGGTCACCTAAACGTAACAGCCACCCAGGTATTGAGCGATCAGAAGATCAACAAGCTAGCCTATGCGTTCTCCTGTGAATCCAATCAGTAACACTCCCGTACAGTCCGGTCTGTTCGTCTGATATGTTGCATATCAAGTCTAGGGGTGGTATACGTCAGACCCCAGTAACCGATAAGTCGTGTCGATGTATGGCTCATAACGGGTCGAGAAACTACTAGTAACACTTACCGGTAAATCTCTATATCAGCCCTGGCCAGGGACTTCCAGTTTTAGCCAATCGAACACAGCACAACATCAACTCCCTATACCGGGAGAGACGAATCCCCTCCTATCGCTCATTGCCTCCATGTGATTCGGGACTGTACCAAAAAGCCACCGTTTTGCACGCCCTCTTGGACGTGGTAAGGTGGAAATCAAAGCACAGTGGGAATCACACAAGACTCCATGACGATCTCGGGTCTACAGACTACCCTGTACCAGTGTCACCGGAGAACTGCCATCTGACGTATGGTATATCACCATCTGGGAGTTCTCGGCGAGTCCGTCCAGTGTACGCAGTCTCCACTGAGCACCCGTACACCATCTCTGATGTCAAACACCGATGGATATGGGATCATCCATCGCCCATCATATGGGTCAAGATGCGTATACGCTAGTCTACTCTGGTGTATCGATGCCCTGTCTCGATATACCCTCGACTAGGAACAGTTATAGGATGTACTCATCGACTACTATGGACCCACTAGTATGATCTCATCATAATCCCAGTAGTCGAGTACAGATCCTAAGGGCTTTATCAACATGTGAGAGAAAAGCAGTAAACCAATACATGTCAACATGTTAAGATAAAGTGAAACCAAATAGCATACTATCATGACGAGCAAGAAAGTCCTCTCTGTATATATCTAAGCATCCATCATAATATACATCATATGTACAACAATGGCCTCTAGGGCATATACATAACTAACAATCTCCCACTTGCACTAAGGCCAGCTGCTGTAGTATCTCAAACCTAGCATCCCGAATAATCTCTCAAACTGTATCTGGGGAATAACCTTCGTGAGTGGATCCGCAGTGTTGTCCTTCGTATCTACTCTCCTGACCTCGATCTCCCAGTGATCAACTATCTCCCTGATCAGGTGATACCGCCTCAGAATATGTCTGGACTTCTGATGGGATCTGGGTTCCTTTGCCAAAGCCACAGCTGCATTGTTATCGCAATACAGAGGTATTGGATGCTCAATGGATGGAACCACACCAAGTTCACTAATGAACTTCTTTATCCAGACAGCCTCCTTGGCAGCATCGTTGGCAGCGATGTATTCAGCCTCCATCGTCGCGTCTGCAACGGTATCCTGTTTGGAACTCTTCCAACATACCGCCCCTCCATTGAGGGTAAAGACAAATCCCGAGTGCGACTTAGAGTCGTCCTTATCACTTTGGAAGCTGGAATCGGTAAAGGACTCCACCTGGAGTTCTCCGTTACCATACACCAAGAACATCTCCTTAGTCCTTCGTAAGTACTTGAGAATGTTCTTCACAGCTGTCCAGTGACTCTCTCCAGGATCTGCTTGATACCGACTCACTACACTTAGTGAGTATGCTACATCGGGTCTGGTACATAGCATCGCATACATGATAGAGCCTACTGCCGAAGCATAGGGTATTCCTTGCATGCGAGCTCTCTCCAAATCAGTCTTGGGAGACATCTCTTTAGAGAGAGTGAGTCCAGAGATCGTGGGTTGGTTCCCACGCTTGGATTCTTCCATACTAAACCTCTTTAGTATGGTGTCAATGTACCTGGATTGGGACAATCCCAGTATCCGTTTAGATCTATCTCTATAGATCATGATTCCCAATATGCAGGAGGCATCACCTAGATCTTTCATTGAGAATCTCTGTGATAAGAAGAGCTTGACTAATTGCAGCATAGGAATATCATTTCCTATCAAGAGTATGTCATCCACGTACAATACGAGGAAGACAACCTTACCCTCTCTGCTACTTTCTTATAGATACAAGGTTCATCTATATTTTTGATGAAGTCAAACTTTTTGACTCCAACATCAAAACAGATGTTCCAACTCCGCGATGCTTGCTTTAATCCATAAATGGATTTAAGCAGCTTGCATACCTTTCTGCTGCTCCCACTATCTACGAAGCCCTCTGGCTGAGTCATGTACACGCACTCTTCTAAATCACCGTTTAGAAAGGCGGTCTTAACATCTATTTGCCAGATTTCGTAGTCATGGTATGCAGCAATGGCAAGTAAGATCCGGATGGACTTAAGCACAGCCACTGGAGAAAAGGTTTCGTTATAATCCACACCTGGTCGTTGACGAAAACCCTTTGCTACAAGTCTAGCTTTGAAAGTCTCAACTTTTCCATCTACACCAAATTTCTTTTTAAAGATCCACTTGCTCCCAATGGGTTTTACCCCTTCAGGAGCATTTTCCAAAGTCCATACTTTGTTGGTGTACATGGATTCCATCTCAGATCGCATTGCATCCAGCCATTTCACAGAGTCACCACTCGTGATGGCCTGCTCGAAACTAGTCGGTTCATCATCATCCATGATGCAATCCTCGCTACCACCATCAATGAGAAAACCGTAGTATCTCTCAGGTGGACGAGAAACCCTACTAGATCGGCGGAGAGGCTGGGGTTCGTCGGGTACTACCGAATCCTCTGGTTCTACTAAATCTTCAGTTGCAATTTGTGTTTCTGGAACCTCTTCCAGCTCTACCTCTTTGCCACTAATTTCTTTTGCAAGAAATTCCTTTTCCAAAAAGGTGGCATATTGAGAAACAAACACTTTTTGTTCTTCAGCGTGGTAGAAAAAATATACTTGAGAATTCTTAGGATATCCCACAAATTTGCAAAGAACTGATCGTGCCTCGAGTTTGTCTGGATTTTGTCTTTTGACATAGGCCGGACAACCCCATATCTTAACTCGTTTAAAATATGGTCTCTTCCTACTCCATATCTCATATGGTGTGTTAGGTACAGATTTAGATGGAACTAGATTCAATATGTATATGGCTGTCTCAAGTGCATACCCCCAGAAGGAAATATGCAACTCAGCCTCGCTCATCATAGAGCGCACCATATCTAATAGGGTGCGATTCCTCCGCTCAGATACACCGTTGTGCTGTGGTGTATAAGGAGGAGTAAGCTGAGAGAGAATCCCATTCTCTTTTAAATAATCTAGGAACTCATTGCTTAAGTATTCATCTCCTCGATCAGATCGAAGAATCTTAATACTTTTGCCCGTTTGATTCTCTACTTCGTGCTTATATTCTCTGAATTTCTCAAAAGCTTCAGACTTGTGTTTCATCAGAAACACATGTCCGTATCTAGAGAGATCGTCAGTGAATGTAATGAAGTAGGAAGAACCGTTCCTGGCATGCGTAGACATGGGACCGCATACATCACTATGTATTAGTCCTAAGAGTTCAGTAACTCTTTCTCCGTGTCCACTAAACGGAGCTTTGGTCATTTTTCCTTTGAGACATGAATGGCAAGTATGATAAGATGATAATTCGAACGGATTCAAATAACCATCCTTATGTAACTTAGCCAGTCGTGTCGCATTGATATGACCAAGTCTACAATGCCACAAGTAGGATTCGTTCATATCTGAACTTTTCCTCTTGTGTGTGTTTTGTATATTCAGGACTGTATTCTGATTTAGAATGAATATGCCATTATGTAACGAGCCTGATGCAATCAACTTTTGATCTAGGAATATGTTTATAACATTATCCTTTACTACAAAATTATATCCTTCTTTACTTAATAAAGAAACTGATATAATGTTGCACATCATGTTCGGTATATAATAGCACTCATTTAGAATCAGTGTATTACGACTTGGCAATACCAGGTGATATTCGCCAACTGCTTTGGCTGCAATACTTGCACCGTTCCCTACTTGAACGGAATGATCACCTTTTCCCAGTTCTCTACCTTTCCGTAGCCCATGTAACAATTTACATATGTGGGATCCTGATCCGGTATCTAATACCCAGGACGTAGGGTGAACTGAGAAACAGTTCTCAATAACTAACACACCCGAAGAAGATGCATCAACATGCATGTTCTTTTGGGCGGCTTGAGAATCCAGATATTCTCCTGTTTCCTGTTCAGTCTTATAACTCTTATAAGAAAGAACGGGTCCAACGTTCCCTTGCACAGTATAATAATTGGGTTTAGTCAATACATCCATATTATTATCTTGATTATGGCCTGACATGGTCGCTACCTGGAGAGAGAGAGAAGAAAACAGTTTAGCGTATGCTCTTGCAAGATTAGATTGGTTATTATCTTATCTAATCAGGATGTCTCTCACTGTTTTTATCAAATCAACCTTCAAACCCTAAAAAGGTAAGATTAGCCGGGATTAATTACACCCTACAATTTCGTCAATCTTTCAGCCAGATCAGTGTCGGTACTTTGAGGGAGGTTCCCCGTGCTTTCGCACGGACCTAATTAAAGTAAACCTCGTTTTCCCAGAGGCGTAACCCCGTTAACACTTTTCTAGACACCTACTTGAATGACTAATTGTCCTGTGTAAAACTCTACCAGGAGTAACTCTTACTCGCAGTGGGTATCGGGATCCAACTATCTTATAGGAGGTATGCAATCTCATTCCAAATTTCAACACTTGAAATTCCCGATAATATTTTGCTCCTAGCGATCTATGACCTTAACTAAGTCAACAAACTATAAATCGCAAGTCAAGTTCAACCCGTACATTTCCCGATTGAATTAAACCCACCCGTACGACCCTTAACTGAGTCAACAAGGCCGTACGAATACCCTAATCCAATCACATCTCATGTTTTAGAGGATAAACATTACTTAGCTACCGTACACTATGCCTTAACTAAGTCAACAAACATAGCACGAATACTAAATAATATCTATCTGAAATGACGGAGGGCTACGCAGGTTTTTCAGAAAACCTTGAGTGTAATGAACTTGATATCGTCGTAGAATCGAGTAGTTTTTGAAAAAGGAGTGTTTTTTTTAGGCTTTTCTTAGTTTCGCTAAAGGGGTCACTCCCGATGAAGGGATCGTCGGCCCTTTCCTCATCGAATAAGGTGCAGGATATATCATATATACCGCTGTGCAAAGAAAAACTCTAAAAGCAATCAAAAGACAAACCGAGTTTTGTAGCATCTGCCAGTTTCGCTAAAGAGGTCACTCCCGGTGAAGGGATCGTCGGCTCTTTCCTCATCGAATAAGGTGCAGGACATATCATATATATCACTATGCAAAGCAAAGCTGTAGTTACCATTTTTATAAAGTTTTGATTCTACAACATCTTTAGGTTTCTTTTCTTTTTATTAATCTCATTAATAAAAATCCCATCAGCTTATGCTTCCTAAGCATCACAGAAGAAACGAAAGCAGTAATATTTATATATCAGCATATATATATAGTATAAGCATTCGTCTCAGGCAGTAATATGATCTCATCACAGAACATTGGAGCAGAAGAACATATATGAAATATTGGATATACTAGGACGTTCGTGTTTTCAATACGAGCCTGTAAAAAACACGGATTCCACGGTCGCGACGAATAGCCAAACCCACATCCCAAGACCCCTACGAGAGCGGCAAGTAACACTGCCAATTCTAGGGTTAGGAGACCCGGTCTCGACTCCTCGAGATGGCATCCCACTGGACCCTAGAACCCGGTTACTTGTGCTCCCCTCCTTGGGTCTACCTAATGCGGAAAAGTAAATAATATACAAGGGTGACATCAACCTCAACCTGGAAGTGCCCCAAATAAAAGAATATTACATTACAAATGAATTTTACATGAATGAAAATAAAAACGCTCATCTCACATAAAACCCCCGGCTATTCAGAACACGATGATCCAATATAACATATCACAGCAACACATAATATCACATATCATCAACGTAAGTAAATATGCGCATCCCAATTGTCGTTGACATATAGCAACGAAACCGGCGATATCACATATTACACTTACGGTCACAGAAAAGAAAGTGTAAAACTACAATATTTGGAATTCACAATCACTTTAGACATCGTAAATCCGAAATATCACATACTCCGCATTTCATGTCTAACTCTATGAATTCCACATATTGTATCACATTCCAGATAAATAGACAGTATTAAACTTTTCGAACAGATAATCAAATACCCAAAATTTCCTAAAGTGCTCAACACTTGAGCGGGGTTCAAATAATCCTAGAATATGTCACAGTACCAGTGATCCAGCCGTTGAAGGGTCAAGCCAACGCCTCACATGTGGCACGTCGTACCGCCCCAAACCCGAAGGTTCAAAAGGCAGTTCAAGACGGTCACATAATCGAGTTAAGGTTTGTTGTCTTCTAGAGGGTCCACCGCTTAACTTGTACAATTTTTTTGAAAGATTTAAACCCGATAAAATTCAACACTTGAAAGTTTGCCGTGCCAGGAAAAAGTGAGTTAATGATATCCGTTCAAACAGTTTAACAGTTTCTAAATTTCCGGAAATAAAAATGAATTTAAATATTCCGATCGAATCAACGATTACAAAACAAACCCCAGATCACTCAACCATTAAGTCAATATAAAAATACCAGAAACTATAAAAGCACAAATAAAGAATTACTGTGGGAAAAAAAATGTCCAATCAAGCAATACGGCCGGGGAACCGCGGCCCAAGCAGGCAATGGCCGCGAATCCGCGGTCGTTTGTACGGATCACAGTCTCGAATTTTACAGTTATTCATATATTTATCTGCTGTATTTTTCAGGTATTTTTAATTCAGAAAAAATCCAGATTTTAAAAAATTTCCAGAGAGGGGGTAAATTTTGTCAGTTCGGGTTCGATCGGAGTTTTAACTTCGTAAACACGATGCCTAATGCTCTAGCTAGGCTCTGATACCACTGTAGGGTTCCTAGGCACTCTTGTGAAAGTTCATAAGGCATCAAACATGTCCGGATAAAAATTTAGACGTGCCGAACAACCCAAAGCCGGGATCTTTGCTAGATTATTAGGGTTTAGCATGCAAGATAATATCTTTTTATCTAAGTGTGAGGGATTACAACCTTTGTAGTCCGCTCCTTCACTTCAAAAGCTCCGAGTAGAAGTCCCTTCGCCGCGATCCTCGATCTCCCGGACTCAAGAGAGGCTCCACGACTCGAATGATCCATGCTCGCTTGAAGTGTTCCAAATCTCCGATGATCTACGTCGAAGTTGCAATAACCCAAGCTTTCTCACTCTAAAGAGATGAACACACTAATCTCATGGGCTATATGAGATGAGGATGAGGGAGTAGTATTTATGCTTTCTTTTTAATTCACTTTCTCACAATTTATCATCACAAATGGAATTTCTAGTGAGCTCAAAATCAAGAGAGAAGAAGATGATAATAGAAAATGATAATGATAATTCCTTATGTGATGAATAGAAAAGAAAACTATATGATTGATATATCAACCATGGTCAAGGATGAGTGGATGAGAGTTTATAGAGAATAAACTAGAGTTAGGGTTTGGTTGGGTTAAGTTATAAGTCATGTAAAAATATCAACCATAATATCTTAAGCATGACAAAAACAAAGCTTCTAGAAGGTGCAAGAAGAAGCTAACCCCAATCAAACCCTAATCCCTTTTAATCATCCTTAAACATGTTTAATAATAAATCATATCATGTCACAATAATATATATCACATATATATTATATATTTGCAACAAAAGAAAATAATACAATTAACATATATCGCATATATATCAATATATCATCCAGTGAGAAAATGAAATAATAAAGCGAGCCAATATTAGATATGTAATACAATATATCATATATATTATTATACATTAAATCATCGAATCAACACTTGATCCGACGATCCAGCTATATCGAATATTACCGACTAATATATCATGTACCGATTCATCGAATCAACACTTGATCCGATGACTCGGTTCATATCTAAATATCGCGAGAATATAACACGGTATCTCATATCGCATTATTCTCGGTCCTGCACATATCACATATGCGCCTCTACTCCGTTTCGCCTGAGCCAAGAAACCACTGTGTAGGACTCTAAAGAATCGTCAATACGCCGGTAGCAGGTGATGATCATATCAAACACCCACAAGCTGCAAGCGGTCAGCTAAACGTAACAGCCACCCAGGTATTGAGCGATCAGAAGATCAACAAGCTAGCCTATGCGTTCTCCTGTGAATCCAATCAGTAACACTCCCGTACAGTCCGGTCTGTTCGTCTGATATGTTGCATATCAAGTCTAGGGGTGGTATACGTCAGACCCCAGTAACCGATAAGTCGTGTCGATGTATGGCTCATAACGGGTCGAGAAACTACTAGTAACACTTACCAGTAAATCTCTATATCAGCCCTGGCCAGGGACTTCCAGTTATAGCCAATCGAACACAGCACAACATCAACTCCCTATACCGGGAGAGACGAATCCCCTCCTATCGCTCATTGCCTCCATGTGATTCGGGACTGTACCCAAAAGCCACCGTTTTGCACGCCCTCTTGGACGTGGTAAGGTGGAAATCAAAGCACAGTGGGAATCACACAAGACTACATGACGATCTCGGGTCTACAGACTACCCTGTACCAGTGTCACCGGAGAACTGCCATCTGACGTGTGGTATATCACCATCTGGGAGTTCTCGGCGAGTCCGTCCAGTGTACCCAGTCTCCACTGAGCACCCGTACACCATCTCTGATGTCAAACACCGATGGATATGGGATCATCCATCGCCCATCATATGGGTCAAGAAGCGTATACGCTAGTCTACTCTGGTGTATCGATGCCCTGTCTCGATATACCCTCGACTAGGAACAGTTATAGGATGTACTCATCGACTACTATGGACCCACTAGTATGATCTCATCATAATCCCAGTAGTCGAGTACAGATCCTAAGGGCATTATCAACATGTGAGAGAAAAACAGTAAACCAATACAAGTCAACATGTTAAGATAAAGTGAAACCAAATAGCATACTATCATGACGAGCAAGAAAGTCCTCTCTGTATATATCTAAGCATCCATCATAATATACATCATATGTACAAAAATGGCCTCTAGGGCATATACATAACTAACACCAACTCCAAAGATTGGTGGTGATAGCTAAAGTGCTCACACCTAGCCGTCAAAATCTTCGAAAAATAAGAATAAATCCAAGAAACCCGTGAAGCCTGGTGACAAGCGCACGGACCTACAGAAACAGATCGACGCGCTGGAAGAGTATAACCAGAAGGCGCGGACTCGAATCACGCCCCAAGAGTTCCTCAGCCACGTTCTTGAGGACGAAGATGATGGAGAAGACTCGTCGGATGGATCTGAGGAGTACATGGAAAGTTGTCATGTGATCTCTCACTCGTCGATAGACGATGAAGAAACTCCTTGCACTGAGAAGCTGGGGGCAAATCTTAAGCCGGAACTCCTGGAGCCGTCAGATGAAGTAATTGATGCATTCCTGAACACGGCTCTTTCGAAAAGTAAAGCTGATCGGGAGCGCGAGACGACCATATTTGTAAGAGCCAAATGCCGACGACTAGATGAAAGAGTCGGGTCACTCCCGCCGAATCAAGGAACATCCGTCACGGATAAAAACAAGTTCAAGACGAGGAAAAGGTTTGCTAAAGCCATATCAATGGGAATGAAGCTACCACCCTCCGAAGGAAACACTGTCGGTGAAGTAGAGATGCATCCTAGCTACTGCTCATATCATCGAAAGATTTCTCACCCTACAGAAGAGTGCGACGCTTTTAAAAGATGGTGGCAGGGATATATTGCTCACCGGCAACATTTTAAGCGGATGAAACGCAAAACTAGTCGGGAGCAAAGAAGTGCGACCGAGGAACATAAAAGAATTACTGGCAACTGCCGCACAGTCAACGCCGGGGGATCGCAGGTTCTAACCTTCGGGAGCGACTCTAACGAGGAAATGTCTCTTGGCCCTCTCTTTAAAGAATCCACCTTGGGGAAAGAGGAAGAACCGAAGGCCTGTGAAAATATTCAGCTGCGCAACCGCACGCTTCCAGAAAAGAATCTCGGACCCACGAATAGAAAAGATAAGGGAAAAGAAAAGGTCTCTGAAGATATCGCCCTGGATGACCAAGTCATGAAAGAGCTGACTGCCAAGGACCCGCCAAAGAAAAACAAGGTGGACTATAACGTTCTGGCACACTTGAGGAAGTTACCTTCGCAACTCAGCATTCTCGACGCCCTTTTACTATCCAAAGAAGCGAGAGATGTTAGTGTATATGCCCTAGAGGCCATTACTGTATCATACTAGTTTGTATATTACTTAATGGAAGCTTGGGATATTCACCTTGTATATACAATCTTGCTCAAAATAGTAGTATTCTACTTGGTTTGTTTCTACTTCAATGTGTACATGTGTTTATTTTAGTATATCGCCTATACACATTAGTAGAGCCCTTAGGATATTTGCTTGATTACCAGCGATGTGATGGCCGTCACACTAGTGGGGCTGGGTAATCTATAAGCACATCCTTATGCAGGTCCCTGGTCGCAGGACTATCGAGACATTGCATCGATACTCCGGAGTAGACTAGCGTGTGCGCTTCTCATCCCAGTGTGGGAGATGGTCTGTCCCACAGCCATCAGTACGTCGTACTTGAGAGAGTATGCGGGTGCTCGTTGGGTTACGAGTACACTGGACAGGACTCGTCGGGAACTGACTAGTTGGTATTATGCCTATCGTCAGTTATCAGTTCCCAGGTAACATGAGTACAGCTTAGTCCGCTGACTTGACACTGTCACTTCGCCTCGAGTGTGTTCCCACTGTACTTTGATCACTACCCTACCACGGCTCAAAGGAGTCGTGCAAACAGGTAGTGGTTGGGTGCAGTCCCGAAGCACTTGGAGGCAGTGACGGTTAGACAGGATTCGTCTCTCCCGGTATTGGGGGTTGACATCGCGCTGTGTCTAGGAGAGCCATTACACGAGTAGTCCTGGCCAGGGCAAACGAGATATACTGGTAGGCTTCCAGTGTTATCTCAGGGTGTTTTGGGCTTCGCTCCGGCACAACTTGTACCGCTATTGGGGGACTGACGTTTACCGCCCCCTAGGACCGCCATGCGATGTATCAGACGAACAGACCGGACTGTACTGAGAATGTCACGCTCAGGCTCAGTAGGAGTTCAGATGGGTTTCGCCTCGTCGATCTTCTTGTCGGCATTACCTGGGGACCGTTACGCACAGCTAGTGCCGCTTGCGGTCTATGGTTAAACCCACTGCCAGCATAGTGTCGAGTCTTTAGAGTCCCACACAGAAAGCTTTTCGCCTTTAGGCAAAAGAGTAGAGGTCGCATGGTATTGCGACAGGTCGCATGGTTTTGCGGCAGGGTTCGGTCACATCCGTGCACTTGTGCACGTACAGTGTCCGGACAGTTTACACTAGCGGGCTTTGATTTAAGCCAGATCCTAGTGTAACTTTTGGGATTGGATTTATCCAGTATGCATTCATGTTCCTCGGAACGCGGATGCGGGTGTGTATGCACAGTTGACAGGGAGGCAGAGGCAGCGGATTCTCATTAGGGTTGTTGACAGTTGACCATTGACTATTTGACTTTTTGCTCAACCCTAATGAGAATATGATATGTGATTAACTATTATATTAATTAAGTATTATGGTGACATGGTTGTTGACTTTTGTTGACTTTGTTGACTTGTTGACTTTTGTTGACTTGTTGACTTTGTTGACCGGTTGACTAGGCTTGACTAGTTGACCATCATGATAACCATAGCCATCATTTCATGGCAAAGACTTTTGCTTGCTTGCTCATTTGTGTAAAATGAGTGCATGAAATGATATGGTTATGGTTGCTTCAACCATCACATAAGACTTATTTGGTATGATGAGTTATCATGACTTTGGATTATGAGAGGGTGAGAGACAAAAGACTTGCTCATTCTTTCTTGCTCATTATCTCTCTTGTTCTTGAGCTCTCTTGCTTTGCTCTCACCCTCTTGCTCTTACTCCCTCTCTTGAATCTATGGTTCTCTTGTCTCATGAGATGAGAATCAAGAACCATAGATAAAATCCCATACAAACTCTTCTCTACTCACTCTTGTTCACAAGGTTTAGCAAACCGAGTGAACTAGTTTCTTCAAAGAACGAAGAAGGAGCCAAAGGTTGGAGCTTTCAGGTGGATCTATCTTCGGCGTACGGAGACGACGAGAAGAAGCCAATCCGGACCACCATCGGAGCTTGAAGACGAAGGAGTTCAAGACAAGCAAGGTATAACCCCCTAACCGAGTAGCTAGAAACTCGTAGTTAGGTTGTTAGATAGATGTTTAACCAAGATCCGGGTTTTAGGTCCATGTTACCACCTCCGTAAAATCGTTTTTTACCAAATTCCGCATTCCCGAAAGTACCGGGAGAGGTAGCATGGACTTACAGTGATATCAGAGCCTAGTTAAACTCTATCTAACATGTTAGCAAGTAACTAGAAGATCGATCAAAGAAAAAGTCCCGAAAACGAACCCTAAAAAAAAATTCGAGTTTCTGTCGATTTTTTTACTGTTCAAAAGTTGATTATTTTAACACCTAAAATCGGCTCAGGCTTTTGTATGAATAACCACCAAAGATGGTCCCACGATCGAGTCAAAGCGCCGTGGAAACGCGGCGGGAGCACGCTTCCGCCGCGGATCCGCGGCCGAGTTGACTCGGCCGAGGTCAATCTTTGGTGCAGTGTTATTCTGGGGTATTTTGGGATTTTTGGAATATATATTTTCTGCCCAGATTTTCCAGAACGAAAATTTTATTTTGGGGTTCCGAAAATCCGTATTTTTGATCGAACTTCTAAAAGACTTAAGCTAACGGGTTTTTCTGTAATGTGATATTTGTATTGAACGTCTACTAATCGCTATATGTCGATTAGTGGGGGTTATACAAATCTGTGATCTGTATTGTTGCTGGAATGTATATATGAATATGTTGGATTGTCGCGGGTGAATAGCCGGGGGTTGTGAGACAAGAGTTTTCTTTTCTTTCAATTCATGTAAATTTGTAAATTGATGTAATAATTATTTGTATGGCCGCACAACCGGGTCGGGGTTGTAGCCGTCATTGTATAATTTCTTTTTACTGTTTTTGCTCCTAGGATAGACCCATGGAGGGGGTGCACAAACTACCGGGTATGCCGAAGTGTCGAGTGGCCTACTCAAGGAGATGAGGGAGGTTGCTACGCTTCGGGTACTTGGCGGGTAGTTTGCCGCACCCGTAGGGGTCTTGGGTGGGGTTTTGGCTATTCACCGCGACCGTGTAATCTGTCTTTCGTTACAGGCTCGTACGAACTACAGATTCCTAGTATATCCAATGTATTCATCTGTGATCTGAAATGTTTATCATTGCAGTATATCTATATATGATATTATTTAGGCGTTGCTTATGTTTTACAGACGCGCTAGCCCAGCCCCCGCTCTGTCGTTAGTTAAGTAACCTAACGGGTAATGACGGGGCCCAGTGGCGAATGCGAATGGCATAAGCGTACGTCATATTTTGGTTGTTTTCTGCAATGGTAGGATTAAATGATGGGACGCATTAAAATAACTAATGCAAGAATATCACGCATTAAAAGAACTAATGCAAGATAATAAACCTAGTTAAAGTCGTTGGAACACTTTCGAGAAACCACTCGGTTCTTTTCAAAACCAACTTTTAAATGCGGAGCTTGAGCCACTCCTTTTAAAAGCTATCTCGTTCCATCGACCAAATCAAGTTCACTACGTTCACGGTTTTGCCAAAACCATTCGTAGCCCTCCGTCGTTTCACATGAATAGTCAATAGTATTCAAGCTGTGTTTGTTGGCCAAAGTCAAGGCATAGTGATTGGTAGCTATTGGGTATTCATGTGCAGCATAGATAGATGCGTTGGTTTGGAACAGTCGCACTGCCTTGTTGGCCAAAGTCAAGGGTAGGTGCGGGTGGATTCAAATTAACCTGGAGAACGACGGGTAGAACTTGACATGTGACTTATGATTTGTTGGCCAAAGTCAAGGTCATAAGAGCATGGGGCAAAAATCCACATCGGGAGTTTCATAAGTACTGAAACTTACTATATTTGCATACCATTTGGAGTGTGATGATTCTGCTAGGATTCCTTCAGTTTCGTCACGCGATGATATTTGGATCCCGATCCTACTGTGAGTATATGCTACTCCTCGGGAAATTTCTCACTAATCGATCAATGCTATAAACCTAGTAGGTGCCTAGAAAGGTGTTAGCGGGGCTACGCCCCCAGGGAAAAGAGGTTCTTTAATTAAGGAACTTCGCGAAAGCGTTGGAAAACCTCCCTCGAAGTACCGACACCGGCCTGGCTGAACGGTTAAGCAAGTATTGTGCGGTGGGATTGATCCCGACTAATTCTTCCTTTATGGTTTGAGGAGGGATTCGAGAAACAGTGGGAGCCATCCTGTTTAGACAAACTAAAAACCACTCTAAACTTGCAAGAGCATCATGCTGAGTGTTTCTTCTTCTCTCTCCTAATTGCAGCGAAAAATTGAAATGACTGGACTTAAGTTACTTCTAGATAAAAACATACTGACATGGCCAAACTACAAAGATTGGCTCAGGAATGTTAAGATGGCAATCACTTACGATAAGCTGGGGTATCTTCTTACCACCAAAGCTCCCCCTGTCCCTGGTCCCACTTCCAGCGTCTCAGGATCAGTAGGAGTTCAGATGGGTTTCGCCTCGTCGATCTTCTTGTCGGCATTACCTGGGGACCGTTACGCACAGCTAGTGCCGCTTGCGGTCTGTGGTTAAACACACTGCCAGCGTAGTGTCGAGTCTTTAGAGTCCCACACAGAAAGCTTTTCGCCTTTAGGCAAAAGAGTAGAGGTTGCATGGTATTGCGACAGGTCGCATGGTTTTGCGGCAGGGTTCGGTCACATCCGTGCACTTGTGCACGTACAGTGTCCGGACAGTTTACACTAGCGGGCTTTGGTTTAAGCCAGATCCTAGTGTAACTTTTGGGATTGGATTTATCCAGTATGCATTCGTGTTCCTCGGAACGCGGATGCGGGTGTGTATGCACAGTTGACAGGGAGGCAGAGGCAGCGGATTCTCATTAGGGTTGTTGACAGTTGACCGTTGACTATTTGACTTTTTGCTCAACCCTAATGAGAATATGATATGTGGTTAACTATTATATTAATTAAGTATTATGGTGACATGGTTGTTGACTTTTGTTGACTTTGTTGACTTGTTGACTTTATTGACCGGTTGACTAGGCTTGACTAGTTGACCATCATGATAACCATAGCCATCATTTCATGGCAAAGACTTTTGCTTGCTTGCTCATTTGTGTAAAATGAGTGCATGAAATGATATGGTTATGGTTGCTTCAACCATCACATAAGACTTATTTGGTATGATGAGTTATCATGACTTTGGATTATGAGAGAGTGAGAGACAAAAGACTTGCTCATTCTTTCTTGCTCATTCTCTCTCTTGTTCTTGAGCTCTCTTGCTTTGCTCTCACCATCTTGCTCTTGCTCCCTCTCTTGAATCTATGTTCTCTTGTCTCATGAGTTGAGAATCAAGAACCATAGATAAAATCCCATACAAACTCTTCTCTACTCACTCTAGTTCACAAGGTTTAGCAAACCGAGTGAACTAGTTTCTTCAAAGAACGAAGAAGGAGCCAAAGGTTGGAGCTTTCAGGTGGATCTATCTTCGACGTACGGAGACGACGTGAAGTAGCCAATCCGGACCACCATCGGAGCTTGAAGACGAAGGAATTCAAGACAAGCAAGGTATAACCCCCTAACCGAGTAGCTAGAAACTCGTAGTTAGGTTGTTAGATAAATGTTTAACCAAGATCCGGGGTTTAGGTCCATGTTACCACCTCCGTAAAATCATTTTTTACCAAATTCCGCATTCCCGAAAGTACCGGGAGAGGTAGCATGGACTTACAAGAGATTCATTGATCAAGGCGCAATTCCAAGCTTTTCTCGCCGAAGAAAAGATGAAGGACGAGCTGGAGGAAGTACACACAGCCGATATCACCTTCGGCGACGAAAACCTCCTCCTTAGGACATGCGAGCACAACCGTCCCCTCTATATCTCAGGGTACTGCCACGATATAAAGATAGGCAAAATCCTGGTCGACAATGGGTCTTCCGTCAATCTTCTCAACGTGCAAGTGTTGAAGGAAATCTGCATGAGTGTCCAGCATCTCGCTCGTGATAAAATCACCATCTCTGGTTTTGATTCCCGGTCATCGCGGATTTTGGGGCTGTGATATTGACAATACGATTCGGTCTACTTGTCACGGATATTAAATTTCATGTCATTGACGCCAAGACATGCTATAACGCTTTACTCGGCCGGCCTTGGTTACACGAGTACAACATCATCCCTTCTACACAACATCAGTGTATGAAATACTTTAAGGATGGTGTCGAGTATACCATAACAGGAGAGCTGAACCCATTCTCCGTGAACGAAGTCCGTAAGTACGAAGACGCAAAATATTTTTTGCCAGATTTCGAGGACACGGATAGATGTCACAAACCGGAGAACAAAGCTATCACCACCATTCCAGTCTTCGGGAGTGATACTGAAGAAGAGGAAGCGATAGTTTATTCAGGTCCACCCCAGCACAACAAGCCAGGACCATCCGCTCCTATGTTGATCATTGACAGCGACTCGGAAGATGAGGTCCATACCATATTCTCCGCTCGGCCTTCAATACAGACATTCGCTGATGAAGAGCAAAGTTTGCAAATTTCCATGGTTTCGCCCAAACATCATAAAGAATTAGACGCGCTTGATACCTACAGTCTGGAAGAGCTGCAGACGTTCTATGTCCCTCCCAGGCGAGAAGGCGATCCTATTCTACCGCTCCGGTGAAACCAAAGTGGAGAAAGAAATCTGGCACGGCGCGGATTCTATACTTGACAGGCTCCAGCCTATCCGTCTGCCTAGATATTATACAGAAGGCTTGAAAAAGCTGTTGAAGCGCCAAGGGATACCCTTCAAACAGACCGCTCGAAAAGCTAAGTTCTATGACAGGATCTGGAACGTTCCCGGAACTCAGCGCAAGTTGCCCAACGGGAGAAAGGAAGCTATCGGGCTTGGATATGTTCGGTGCAAGAAACGGGAGCTACTCCGCGACTGCTACGTCGTACATGACTTTGATGAAGAAGGGGATGCGCAATGGGAGAATGCTAACCCTAAACCAGAAAGAGCCCTCGACGTGAAAATGTCCAGTCCGTCGTTCGAAGAACAAATGGACAAGCTTATAAGGGAAGCTGGTCAAAAAGTTCGAGATGACCATAATCGCGAAATGGCCATCTACGAGAAAGCCAGGACTCGACGCTTTCTCCAACAGGCTGCGAAAGATGAAAATGCCCTTCCCTGTCAACCTGTTGTATAAAAGGCTCAACGCAGAGGCCGAAACAAATCAAAGAGTGGAAAAGTTGTTCGACAGAGACAAAGCGGGACCAAGAAGTCACGTGATCGGGAATTGAGCGTTCCGGATTTGTCCCTTATGAAGAAGATGAGTCGAGCATACTCTTTTCCTCAAGATAAGACAAAGAAAATACTTGATCTTGCTATAAGACATCAAATGCTTACACTTCCGGAGTCCAAATACCTTGAGCAAGCTAACGTGGTCTCTCATCCAGACTATTGCTCTTATCATCGATCAATACGACACTCGCTCGAAGACTGCTTCACCTTCAAGAACTGGGTCGAAGATCAATATCAGCTTGGTAAGTTCGCTCTATCCGACAGTTGGAGGATAACTCAGCCGCTGAAGCATGAACCCAAAGCCACGAGAGTAGAACCAGATCCACATCGATCTTGGAAGCGAGCTCGTACTTGTCATATGATAACACTATCAAGAGAAGAACCCGAGAATATGGATGACCTCCCCTGGTGCTTCTAAAACAATGATGACGAGATGATCTCAGAGTTTCCACCGACCCTAAAAGAGCTGGAAGATGGAATACACACCACTGCACAGATTAAAGAATCCTGCACAAGATTTGTTATTGGAAGGGGGAAGATTTTTAAACGCAAAGAATCCTGCAGGAGATTTTTCAGAAGATATATCGGAGATTTGCAGAGGAGGAGAGAGAAAACTCACAGAGATTTGCAGTGGCGGAACTGTTTTTTTTTATCGCGCTTCTGCCTTTTTTTTTCAAGCCCTGAATCGACCAGGCCGCGGCGGTTCCGCGGCCAAAAGGGGGTTCGCGCGGCGGTTCCGCGGCCGAAAGGACGGTTCAGAAGGTTTTTTTTTTGGTCACCAGATCTCTACGGTTGACTTGTAGACTCGGTCCTCCAAATTTCTTCTGTTCCTCGGTTGTTGTGATCTTCTGTTTATTCGGATTTGATATTTGCTGTTTTAATCTCTGTAGATTTCCAAATCCGAATTTGTTTGTAGATCCTGCAAAATTCATACAAAAATACCCTTCCAAAAATAACAGATGATATATTTTTATATTTTTTTAGATTTTTATGATTTTTTTAATTTTGATTAACCCGAAATTGCAAAAAGGAAATAACACGCCATCCCCGGCAACGTCGCCATTTGATTTGATCTAAAAAACTATCTAGTAACCGCAATCAGGAACGGCGTCGCTTTGTAGCTAGCCGGTGAGTACGGGTCGGTCCACAGGGATGTTGTGAATTTCCTAGTCGTGCTTACGAGTTAATTCCGAAGGGTGTTCGGATTGATTATTAAATCTAAAAAAAACTAAATCTATCTATACTAAAATTATCTAGATCTAAATCTTGCTAGGGTTAGGTTTAGGAATGGTTTGGAAATGTAAATAAATCTCAACGCTTTCTATACCCAAATTAGGATCTAAGAGGAGTTATGGTAATTATCAATAAAGGGGATTAGATCCATTCGGGAAGGTGTTCCTTCCTCTAGGTTCTTGTCCTTTCTTTAGAGATCCTTACCCTAACCTCCATGGAAAACACGCGCAACCGGGCCTTTATACTACGGTATCACTGCTACCTCGAGGGATAGGGTGCCGTAGGGCGCGGTGTGTGCGTTTATGCATGGAGTCCTATTGAAAAGATATAATGGACAAGAAAGGGATGAGAGATCTCATCTTTCAAAAGCCTTCCCCAAAGCTAACTCTAAACAATTATCTACGGCAATGAATTAAATCTACCTAGGGCAAAGAATTAGAATCCAAACGTGAGCAATTAAATAAAACTACTTACAAATGGCTCTCTCCAAACATCAACGCAGGTTGTCAGATCTGAATTCATGAATTGAAAGAGGCACCGATGCTCTCCATAAAGAATTCTAAAATTTATTAATGAAGGGAGGCATAGCCTTTACAATGATTTAGAGTTTCTATTTATAGAGGATAGGAAACCCTAGGTTACAATTGATTCGTATGTCTACATTTACCAAAATATCCTTAGGAAGACCTAGTCAAAGTAGACTTCAAGCTTTGGTAAAATTTTATGTCTCTGTCTCTTTAAAAGGAAGTATTGGGCCTTGAATCTTTGGGCTTCCTTATTATTTGGTTCTTTTATTAAAATAGCTTCTATGTTTCTTCCAGATCTCCAGTGAATAATTGCGGTGGACTTTTAACCGTTCGCTTTGTAATCTTGGACCTTGCATTGCCTTGTACTTTGTGAATTTTATCTTTGATGTAGGCTTGATCAAGAGTCTTCTGTTTGTTGGTCAAAGTCCCTTTTTTGCGTCGTCTTTTGTCGTTTTCACTGTTTTCGCTCCAAGAACCTGTAACCTGTAATATGTAGCAGACATACGTCAAAAGCACCTGTTTATTTGTAAAAAGAATAAGAATGGGGAATATAATAATACAATATTACGGTGTGAACAACACACCATTGCAGATAACCTCAAGAAGATTGATTTGGGGACGACAAATGACCCGCGACCTACATTCGTCAGTGAGCTGCTATCTGAAGAAAGGGTGGCTGTGTTAAAAGATGTGCTTATGCAGCATAGAGATTGCTTCGCATGGAACTATTCCGAAATGCCAGGATTAGACCCAGAGATTGCGGTCCACAAATTGGCGATATCCCCGGACGTCAAGCCAATCAAACAAGCACCAAGGAGAATGCGGCTCGAGCTTGAGATGAGTATCAATGCTGAGGTCAAGAAGCTAATCGACTCTGGCTTCATCCAAGAAGTTTAGTACCCTGATTGGATCGCTAACATCATCCCAGTGATGAAGAAAAATGGGACAGTGCGCATCTGCGTAGACTTTCAGGATCTCAATAAAGCCTGTCCGAAGGACGATTTCCCAGTACCGGTCACTGAGATGATGATAGATAACACGTCCACTCATGAAGTTTTCTCCTTCATGGGCGGATCGTCAGGATACAATCAAATAAAGATGCATCCCGAGGACCAGAAGCACACCGCTTTCCGGACCCCTTTGGGTATATTCTGCTACAAGGTGATGCCCTTCGGTCTAAAGAACGCCGGTGCCACCTATCAGAGGGCCATGACGAAGGTCTTCGATGACCTCATACATGAAATCGTCGAATGTTATATCGACTACCTCGTGGTTAAAAGCAAATCATACGAGGAATATCTCGAGCATCTGAAGATCGTATTTCAACGCCTCCAGCAATACAACTTGAAGATGAACCCTCTCAAATGCGCTTTCGGGGTGTCCTCAGGTAAATTCTTAGGATTCATCGTCCGACACCGAGGTATCGAGATCGATCCGTCAAAGATCAAGGCGATCATGGAGATGCCCCCGCCAAGAACTCTCAAGCAATTGCGGTTTCTCCAAGAGAAGCTCATGTACATCCGGCGATTTATAGCCAATCTCTCTGGCAAGTCCCGCCCTTACAGTCACCTGATGAAGAAGGGAACCCCATTCGTCTAGGATCACAAATGCCAAGGCGCACTGGATGAAATCAAGCAGTATCTGCAGAAACCGCCAGTGCTGGCTGCTCCGGTCTGGGGAAAGCCTCTCATTCTGTATACAACCGCCCTTGAAAGTTTCTTAGGCGCATTATGGGCACAAGAGAACGACCAAGGGAAGGAGAGAGCCCTCTATTACTTGAGTCGAGTTCTTCTGGGGGTAGAAAGCAATTATTCCCCATCGAAAAACACTACCTGGCGTTGGTCTTCGCGATAACGAAACTCCGGCACTATGCATTGGCACATGAAGTCCGACTCATATCGAAGGTGGATCCCCTCAAGTATTTGATGTCAAAGGCCATATTGACGGGGAGACTCGCTAAATGGGCATTGCTCTTGATGGAGTTCTCAATAACTTATCAGCCTCTTAAGGCAGTGAAAGGCCAGGCCATCGCCGACTTCCTCGCTGAACATCCGATACCGGCCGATTCTCCCTTGAATTGCAAACTGCCAGATGAACATGCGTTTGACACGATCGACGGAAGTGGTACCCAGTGGGAACTTTATTTTGATGGAGCGTCTTCCATGAAAAAGCGCAAACAAAACACGCCCATAATCAAATCAGGGGTAGGCCTTATCTTCGTGACCCCACAAGGAGGGATAATGTGCTTCGCCTTATCCTTGACATAGCCGAGGACAAACAATGAAGCCGAGTATGAATCTTTAATAGCGGGCCTCGAGATCGCTATTGACATGGGGATTGAAGACCTCCTCATATATGGAGACTTCCAACTGGTCGTTAGTCAGGTAAATGGCGACTACCAAACGTGCAAACCAGAGCTGGTAAAGTACGGCGAGAGAGTACAGAAACTACTGACCCAAATACCTTCCTACACTTTGGAAAGCATACCACGTGCAGAAAATAGCAAGGCAGATGCATTAGCCAAGCTCGCTAAAGAATTGGCCGACGAGAACCTCGATGATGTGAGGATCGTTGTGCAAAGCCGTCGGGTTCTTGCACCGGCAGAAATATATCCGGAGTCATCCGAAGAAAAGGAAGCGACCGAGCATACGGCCCTACAAATAAAAGACCAAGAAACGGTTGAGGATTGGAGAGAAGTCTTTATAGACTACTTCAAATCCCATCGAACGCCTGAAGATGCGTCCTCAAAACATCAGCTCATGAAGCGAGCCCTATCTTTCGCCTTCGTCAATGACACTCTGTATAAGAGGTCATTTGATTCTCTGTGGTTGAGATGCCTGGGACCTGAAGAAGCATAAAGAGTCGTCCAAGAAGTTCATGACAGACTCTGCGGTTCTCACCAAGCAGGACCGAAGATGTAGTTGAAGATTAAACGGATGGGCTATTATTGGCCCACGATGATCCAGGACTGCCTCGAATATGCGAAGCAATGCCACTCATGCCAGATCCATGGGGATTTCATCCACCAGCATCCAAATCCACTACATCCAACAGTGGCTAGCTGGCCGTTCGAAATGTGGGGGACAGACATAATCGTCCTCATCGAACCTGCATCGTCCAGAGGACATCGATTCATTTTGGCGACGACTGACTACTTCTCCAAATGGGCAGAAGCAGCACCGCTGAGGGAAGTGAAGACGGAGAATATCCTCCACTTCTTCAAGACGCACGTTATTTATCGGTTTGGAACTCCGCGACGGATCATCTCCGATAACAGACCAGCCTACAGAAGCCACAAGATCAGCCGCTTCTCACAACAGCACAACATAGACTGGAGATACTCTTCGGTTTATAATCCCCGAGCTAACAGTCTAGCGGAGGCTTTCAATAAGACCCTGACGAAGATCGTGAAGAAAACGGTGTCCCGAAATAAGAAGGACTGGCATGAGAGACTGCAAGAGGCTCTCTGGGCATATCGAACTACGTTCAAGACGGCCACCAGCACAACGCTGTACGCGTTGGTATTCGGTATAGAAGCAGTACTCCCCGTCGAGATAGAGTTATCCTCTCTACGAGTGGTATTCCATTATGAGCTAACGGAAGAAGAGAACGCTCACCTTCGGCTTGAGGAGCTTGATGCCCTTGATGAAACCCGACTCCTGGCGCAGCAAAATATGGAAGCTTATAAAGCAAAGATGACGCGCTCATATGAAAGATTGACCGAGCCGAGGACATTCCGCCACGGCGAACTCGTGCTAGTGGTCAAAAGACCTATGATCCCCAATCGCACCAAGCAGGGAAAATTCGAGCCGAATTATAAAGGCCCGTACATTATAGACAAGGTCTACCAGGGTGGAGCCTATCTACTCATGGACATGCATGGTGAAAGACCTTTCAGGCCAATAAACGCTCGCTTCCTGAAGAAATACTACGCTTGACGAGTCACGGCCTAGGTCAATGATAGATGACGACGACTATGTCCGCTCGCTATCTTCCTAAGCCCAAACTCTATAAGTAGTAACCGGCTTGTTTTACAACGGACCGAAACGTTCTTAAACTAACAGCGGACCGAAACGTCCTTAAACTAACAGCGGACCACTATGTCCTAAGACTAGCCGTTGACTGAGATGTCGATAAGCTACGGTGGATTGCAGCATCCCAAAGATGATATAAAAAAAAAGAGAAAAGAAAGAATAAAAAGAAAATGGTATGTCCATAAGCAAAATGGGCACGGATGAAAATCCGAAAAGGCTCCGTGAGTAAAAACAGCAGGGCTACCGGCGAGTCTTGTGAAAACCCGAAAGGGCGCAACCTCGTTAGAATAAAAAAAAAGAGAAGAGAAAAAAACGGTATGTCCACAAGAAAAAAAGGGCACGAATGAAAACCCGAAAGGGCTCCGTGAGTAAAAACAGCAGGGCTGCTGGCGAGTTTTGTGAAAACCCGAAAGGGCGCAACCTCGTTAAAAGACACTTGCAAGGTCCTCTCGACTTTGTAAGGAGAAACCGCTTGCGTGAAATCCTTACGACTCACAAGGGAGCAACACACTTGGGGATCCTCACGATTCTTGAGGAGAAACACACTTGCGAGATCCTCACGACTCGTAAGGAGAACCCTCTTATGGGACCCTCACGGCTCATAAGATTTGAAAGTCTTAAGTTACAGAGACCTGAACCTGTTCTTAAGCAACCCTCACAACCTCCGATACTGCCCTAAAAGCGGCTCAATACTGACCCACAAGCGGCTCAATACTGACCCACAAGCGGCTCAATACTGACCCTTGTATACAATCCAAGGGTGCGAATAAACATTTCCCTAACCAAGTCCCATCCGTGACTAGGGATATGTTCGCATGGTGAGCAACCCTTGTGAGTCCTCTCGATTTAAAAGGGGAAAACTCTCTTATAAGATCCTTACGACTTATAAGAGAAAATACACTTAGGAGTCCTCACGATTCCTAAGGAGAAAACACACCTACGAGATTCTCACGACTCGCAGGGAGAAATACCTTTATGAGACCCTTACGACTCATGAAGTCAAAAGACTTAGTCGACAGGACCCTAACCCTGTTTGCTAAGCCACCTTTGTTCGATATCGACAGAAGCAAATGATGATTCGCTCCTGGCAATATCCCAGTTGTAGCGGTGCTGATGCCGAAATCGGCGTCTAATCCCAAGCTTGCGGCAAA
Source organism: Agapanthus africanus (assembly GCA_030015575.1). Taxonomy (NCBI): domain Eukaryota; kingdom Viridiplantae; phylum Streptophyta; class Magnoliopsida; order Asparagales; family Amaryllidaceae; genus Agapanthus; species Agapanthus africanus. The sequence continues at coordinate 108,915,004 of JASDDO010000031.1, forward strand.
AAGCTAGCGAGCCACACATGCACACGAAATAGCCGAAATGATGGGGCAACTTGCAACAAAATTAGCAAGTAAAAATGTATGCATGAAAAATAGCCGAAATGATTGGGCACCGCGAAAAATAGCCGAAATGATTGGGCAATCGCGACCTTCGTGATATAAAAAGCTGAAATGATAGAGCATCGCGAAAAAAAATAAAATAAAAAAATAAAAATGAAATTTATGCCTTACAGGTGATATTACATCAATCCCTGTATACAATCCAGGGGCGCAAACAAAGAGGGAATCACACTCCTCCTCCCCCAGGTTTCATCAGAAGAAGAAGCCAAATCTCGATGGGTTACAGATAGCCTGGAGAGCATCTCAACATTCGTCTCAACAGACACAACAGCAAGCAAAGCGGTACAGCGGAAACTCCCAGTTCCATGACTCGGCGGTGTACAGATGACCGAGAGTCAAATCCCAACTCCATGAAATGCGAATATAATCAACAAAAATACCTGGTTACGTGGAACGCGGATAACGTCACTTCTGACCCCGTGGAAAGCATCCAGAGCGGAGCCTAGTCCTCGCCGAACACGGCAGTGAACCCGTGGGAAGCATCTAGAGCAAAATTCCTGGTTACATGGAACGCGGATAACGTCACTTCTGACCCCGTGGAAAACGTCCAGAGCGGATCCTGGTCCTCGCAGAGCATGGCAGTGAACCCGTGTGAAGCATCCAGAGCGGATCCTGGTCCTCGCAGAGCACGGCAGTAAACCCGTGTGAAGCATCCAGAGCAGAGCCTAGTCCTCGCCGAACACGGCAGTGAACCCGTGGGAAGCATCTAGAGAAAAATACCTGGCTACATGGAACGCGGATAACGTCACTTCTGACCCCGTGGAAAACGTCCAGAGCGGATCCTGGTCCTCGCAAAGCACGGCAGTGAACCCGTACGAAGCATCCAGAGCGGAGCCTAGTCCTCGCCGAACACGGCAGTGAACCCGTGGGAAGCATCTAGTGCAAAATACCTGGCTACGTGGAACGCGGATAACGTCACTTCTGACCCCGTGGATAACGTCCAGAGTGGATCCTGGTCCTCGCAGAGCACGGCAGTGAACCCGTGCGAAGCATCCAGAGCGGAGCCTAGTCCTCGCCGAACACGGCAGTGAACCCGTGGGAAGCATCTAGAATAAAATTCCTGGTCACGTGGAACGCGGATAACGTCACTTCTGACCCTGTGGAAAACGTCCAGAGCGGATCATGGTCCTCGCAGAGCACGACAGTGAACCCGTGTGAAGCATCCAGAGCGGAGCCTGGTCCTCGCCGAACACGGCAGTGAACCCGTGGGAAGCATCCAGAGTAAACATCGGATTGTGAGGTCCTTAAACTTACGGACTATGATGTCCTTAACCTCGACCGTGATGTCTTAAAACTAACAAATAACCCCAATGATTTTACACTAATTTTACCTTGGTTCAAGGGTACATCTCGTCACTCCTTTGATATTTGTCGTTGTAATTCCTTAACGTCTTCAAAGAGGTGACGGGTCCCAATAACCACACATTTCACAGACTGTGAGGTCCTTAAACTCACGGACTATGATGTCCTTAACCTCGACCGTGATGTCTTAAAACTAATACCGGACTGTGAGATCCTTAAACTCATGGACTTGTATGTCCTTAACCTCGACCGTGATGTCTTAAAACTAACATTGGACTGTGAGGTCCTTAAACTCATGGACTATGATGTCCTTAATCTTGACTGTGATGTCTTAAAACTAATACCGGACTGTGAGGTCCTTAAACTCATGGACTATGATGTCCTTAACCTCGACCGTGATGTCTTAAAACTAACATTGGACTGTGAGGTCCTTAAACTCATGGACTATGATATCCTTAACCTTGACCGTGATGTCTTAAAACTAATAACGGACTGTGGGGTCCTTAAACTCATGGACTATGACGTCCTTAACCTTGACCGTGATGTCTTAAAACTAATAACGGACTGTGGAATCCTTAAATCCACGGACTATGATGTCCTTAACCTCGACCGAGATGTCTTTAAACTATAGTATCCTCGAAAACGTCCAGAGTGGAGCCTGGTCCTCGCCAAACACGGCAGTGAACCCGTGGGAAGCATCCAGAGCAACCCCTAACTCCGTGAAATGCGGATAAGGGAAACTTCACCCGTCACTTGCGGGTCCTCACGACTCGTAAGGGGGTAAATTCTCTTGTGAGATCCTTACGACTTTCAAGAGAAAACGCACTTGGGAATCCTCACGATTCTTAAGGAGAAATTACACCTACGGGACCCTCTCGGCCGGTAGGGAGAAAATTCTTTATGAGACCCTCACGGCTCATAAAGTTGAAAAGTCTTAGGTGAAAAATCCTAATCCTGTTTTCTAAGCCATCGCCACTCTACAAAGAGCCTAAGACTGACAGCTATATGCTATCTACAGACCGCACTTGTTAAAGTCACATGGAAAACAACACAGCAAGAAAGAAGAAAGCAGAGAAATGACACAAGATATTATGAAGAACGTGTATCTTTTATTCATGAATTCGATTGAGTACAAAATACATCGTGATTTAGAATAAAAGAAACAAATACATTTTATTCACAATTACAAATGATACAAAATTTTCATTGAGAAGGATGCGTTTTCAACAAGTCTGTGAGCTGCTTTCGCACTTCTTTCAGTGCCTTCACATGATCAGCAGCCGCGGCCAGCTCCGCTTCGATTCGAGTCCTTTGCTGCACGCATGATGAAATCTTCTCATCAATTTCCCGTTGGGCAGCTTCGCGACTCTGCGTAACCCGCTCAATAGAGTCGAGCTTCCGTCTCAATACAAGCTCGTCCGAGATACATCGATGCAAGGTATCAAAGGCGGCTCTCAGTTGTGCGACGTTCGCTTCGACCTGGGCGCGCAACTGGATAGACTCAGCGGAAGCCTCCTCGCATTCCTTCTGCCTCAAGGTCATTTCTTGTTCGAAATGGCGTAGGAAGGACGCGCTCTGCTCAACCCATGCGGCCCGCTGGGAGTTCAAAGCTTGAGTCTCAGGGGTAAGATGCATAAGTTCAAGCTGATGCAGACATGCCTCGATCTTCCTGCAGTGGCTAACCCAAGACTCGACGATGCCTTCATTATGGAAATTTACAAGCATCGCCAGCATCGGATTGACCTCGGCAGCGAAATCTGCGGTAGATGTAGGAGCTCCCGCGTCAAGCTCCTCGATGTATTCGCTCAACATGCGCAGACTCGTCGCAGCACCCTTTGAGGATGGACGTCTGGAGAAGGGGCCTGCCGGCATCATAAGGCGAGATTCGAAAGAGGCCGGAATCGAAGCAACTTCTGCAAAACAAGTCATAATCAGATGAAAGATCTAGAAATATAGGAGATTCATGAAAAATGAAATTTACTAATACCAGCGGCAGCAGGTGGCAAAGCCGGGAGGACCGGTGGCGCAACTGATCTCACATCTCCTCCTTTAATCTATAGCACTGCAATCAAGGCAAAGAAGAATCAGAAATAATTTCATTATCGGTAAAAGAAGGAGTATTAATTGAAAGCTATATTCACCAGCGCCGCTGGATGAAGCAATCTCCGACGGGAAGGAGAAGTGGGGGTGCAGCACCTGGTACAGGTGGTCAAAAAGGACTCCTGCAAAAATGCGATAACGCAACGTCAGTACATAAATTATGCAATCTAAAGATAAGACTGATGGGTTATGAATCCATACCTTCCAGCATTTGCGACGGTGCGAGAGAAGGCAGAGGGGTGGTCACCGTTAGAGCGGTAACTGGCGGCGCTGTCTCGAGCAGCTCGATTTCAGCACTTGCCACACCTGCATTAGAAACAAGATAAACTTTATTAGGAAAGATTGCAGAATAAAAGAAGGGCGGTGACCCAAGATTTACCTGAAGAGTCGCCGGCCAGAGCCCTAACGAAGGCGTTACTTGATGCAACGGTGGCGTCTTCCTCCTCCATTGGGACGGTCTCACCTCCCGTTGCCTCATCGCCCGACTCTACAGGAGCCGTCGTCATGCTCGCGACGCCGGAAGACGACAAGGAACCGTAAGCAGGGAGAGCGATGAACGGGGCGGCGCCCGACTCTTGAGAAAGAGCGGCCATCTCTTGCACAGCGACCATAGCAGCCGTCTCACCCGCTACCACTTCGGGCTCAGCGGTCGCAGCCGTCTCGTAATCGAGTTAAGGTTTGTTGTCTTCTAGAGGGTCCATCGCGTTACTTGCACTACTTAGACGTTCTTAAACTACGGAAAAGTCTAACACTTAGAAATTTTCCGTCAGGGGAAAAAGTAGGTATTTATATCCGGTCGAACTTTTTAAAATGTTCTAAAATACCCGGAAAAACATAAACAAAGTTAAACAATCTGATCGAAACATCGAGTCCCCAAAACAACCCAGAAAACTCAACTGTTGAGTATAATTTAAAAATTCCCAGAAAACAAAGGAAATTCAGTTGGGCATTACTGTGCAGAGCACGTGACAAGAGTCACGTTTATGGCCGCGGAACCGCCGCGCAAACCAGGGTAGGGCCACGGTTCCGCGGCTCATTGGTCGATATAGGCGCACGTGCTGCACAGTAACTCCTAAAAAACCCTGCTAAATTTTCTGGATATTTTTAATTCACAAAAATCCATGATTTTAGAAAATGTACAGAAAGGGGTCAAGTTTAGGGTTTCGGGGTTCGATCGGATTTCTAATATCGTCTACACTTCGCCTAAAGCTCTAGCTAGGCTTTGATACCACTGTAGGGATCCTAGGCACGCTTAAGAGGTTACACAAGGCATCAACCATGCCAAAATCAAATTTTTCTATGTGCCGAGAAACCCTAATGCTAGATCGTTACTAGAGGTAAGGCGAAAGCAAGCAAGTTAACTACTTTAACTACAAGTGAAAGGGACTACAACCTTTGTAGATCCGGTCCTCCACTTCCAAAGCTCCGTGACGACGTCCCTTCGCTGCGATCATCGGGATACCGGACTCTAGCGATGGTTTCGTCGGAGAAATAAGGGGGCTAGGTCGTTGACTTCGATGCCGAAGATGATCTACGTCGAGGCGACTCAAACTCAAGCTCCATCTTCAATAGGTCATGAAACTTGTGAAGATAACGCACTCTACTACATGGCAAGTGGTAGAGGATGAAGAAATAGGAAGTGGGTTCACTTTGGATTTGGATTTCTTACTTGGTTTCATCACTTGAAATTTTCTAGCAAGATTTCTTCACTTCATGAAGAAGATGAAGAAGAAGGAAAAGAAAAAGAATTATGTTAAAAGAAAATTCAAGTGAAGACTTGTCATATTGCAACCATGGATGAGTAAACTCTTGTAGAGAGTAAACTAGAGTTTAGGTAATGGTTAGGTCAAAGCATAAAACAAAATGGTTGGACTTTTCAAAGATGCTAAGAAGCTTCATGAAGGTTGAAGCTAAAACAAGAAAAGCCACCATTTAGTTTTAGCAAAATAAATAAAATAAATAAATAAAACCCTAACCATTAACCTAAAGAAGGTGTAAGTCATGCACACACCCAAGTTTGCATGTATCATCAATCATGATACAAACTAGTGCACAAACATATATCACATATAAACAATGTGCACAATCTAGTGAGAAAATCAATCTTAAGTGAACCAATACTAGTTAATGTAAAGTAATATATCAAATATATAATTATACATTAAATTATTAAATCAACACTTGATTTAACGATCCGGTCATATTACATATAACCGACTAATATCTAGTGTATCAATGTACCGAATCAACACTTGATTCGGTAACCCGGCTATATCTCATATAACCGTCCAATGATACAAATCGCAAGAATAGAATGCAGTATCACATACTGGTATTATTCTCGGTCCCGCACATATCTCATATGCGCTCCTATTTCATTTCTCTTGAGCCAGGAAACCTCTGTGTAGGACTCTAAAGACTCGTCAATACGCCGGCAGTAGGTGATGATCATATCAAACACCCACAAGCCGCAAGCGGTCTGCTAAACGTAACGGCCACCCGGGTATTGAGCGATCAGAAGATCAACGAGCAAGCATGCTCACACTCCTGTGAATCCAACCGGTAACACTTACCGCACAGTCCGGTCTGTTCGTCTGATATGTCGCATATATCGCCTAAGGGTGGTAAACGTCAGACCCCAGTAGCTCGATAAGTCATGCCGATGTAAGGTCCATAACAAGCATGAAACTACTGATAACACTTACCAGTAAATTAGTGCAACCCTGGCCAGGGATTTCCAGTTATGGCCAGTCGAGCATAGCGCAACATCAACCCCCAATACTGGGAGAGACGAATCCCCTCCTATCGCACATTGCCTCCATGTGAATCGGGACTGTACCCAAAAACCACCTGTTTGCACGAATCAGTAGAGCCGTGGTAGGGTGCAAATCAAAGCACAGTAGGAGACACACAAGACTCTATGACGATCTCGGGTCAACAGACTAAGCTGTACCAGTGTCACCAAAGAACTGCCATCTGACGTGAGGTATAATACTATCTGGGAGTTCTCGGCGAGTCCGTTCAGTGTACCCAGTCACCACTGAGCACCCGCATACCATCTCTGATGTCAAACACCAATGGATATGGGATCATCCATCGCCCATCACATGGATCGAGAAGATATACGCTAGTCTACTCTGGAATATCGATGCCCCGTCTCGATATTCCTACGACTAAGAACATTGAAGGATGTACTCATGGACCACCCAGGCCCCACTAGTATGATCTACATCATAGTCCAGGAAGTCGAGTACAAATCCTAAGGGCTTTATCAACATGTAGCAGAGAGACAGAAAGTATACATGTTAAGATAAAGAGCAACCAGATAGCGTACTATCATGTCGAGCAAGAAAGTCCTACCTATATATGTCCCAGCATCCACTACAATATACATCTCATGTACAGTAATGGCCTCTAGGGCATACATATAACTAACAATCTCCCACTTGCACTAGGGCCGTCTGTAGCAGTGGTTGTAGTATCTCATACTCAACCATACCATAAAAGTCTCTCTCTGGGAAAAGGCCTTTGTGAGTGGATCCGCCATGTTGTCCTCTGAGTCTACTCTCCTAACCTCGATCACGCTGGAGAACAACTATCTCCATGATCAGGTGATGCTGCCTCAGAATATGTCTGGGTCACTGATGGGACTGGGGTTCCTGGCCCAAAGCCACACTTCCATTGTCACACAATGGTAGGAACCTAGTTCATCTTATGAACCAATATACACCCAAACTGCCTCTTTGGTAGTATCTTTGATAGCGATGTCACCAGTCTTTATCGTCTAGTTTGCCACGTTATCTAGCTTGGAACTCTTCCAACATACCGTCCCTCCACTGAGGGTAAATACAATGCCTGCAACTGACATTCAGTTGTCCTTATCACCCTGGAACCTTTCCAGTGATTCTCCCCAGGATCAACTGATACCATCTCACTACAACTAGTGAGAATCCTAACATCCATTTAGATCTATCTCATAGATCCAAAACCCAGGATTTAGGAGGTATCATTTTGATCCTATATGGAGAATCCATGTGATAAGAGGAGATTGACCGAGCGTAGCATATGAAACTCTTTCCCTATCAAGAGTATGTTGTCCACGTACTCTACGAGGATCACCACCTTACTCTCTACTACCCTTTTGTATATACAAGATTCATCTACCATTTTGATGAAGTCAAACACTTTGACTACCATATCAAAACAGACGTTCCAACTCCGCGGTGCCTGCTTTAATCTATAAAGCAACTTGCACATGTTTCCGCTGCTCCCACTGTTTATGAAGCCCTCTGGTTGTGTACTTATAGACGTTCTCTTCTAAATCAATATTTAGAAAAGCAATCATGATACCCAACCGCCAGATATCGTAGTCATGGTATGTAGCCGTGGAAAGTAGGATCCGGATGGACTTAAGCATAGCCACTGGAAAAGGTTTCATCATTTTCCACGCCTGGTCGATGACGAATACCACTAACAAGTCTAGCTTTGAAAGTCTCAACTTTTCCATCTACACCAAGTAATCTTCTCAAGATATACTTGCTCCTGATGGGGATTTAACCCTTCAGATACAGCATCCAAAGTCCATACTTTGTTGGTGTACATGGATTCCATCTCAGATCGCTAAGCATCCAGCCATTCTTACAGAGTCCCTACTCTTGATGGCCTGCTCGAAACTAGTTGGGTCATCATCTCATGATGCAATCCTCGCTCCCACTATCATCGAGAAACCAAAGTATCTCTCAGGCGGATGAAGAACCCTGCTAGATCGGCGGAGAGGCTGAGGTTCATCGGAGACTATTGAATCCTTTGGTTCTATCAAATCATCAGCTATAGTTTGTATAACGGGAACTCCTTCCAGTTCTACAGAACTAACCTTGCCTCGATCTTGTCCGGATTTTGCTTTTGACATAGGCCGGACATTCCCAAATCTTAACTTACTTAAGAGATAGGCTCTTCCCATACCATATCTCATATGGAGTGGTAGGCAGTGATCTGATTCGAATCTAATTCAATAGGTATGCAGCTTCTCAAGTGCACAACCCCCAAAAAGAAACAGGTAATTCAGTAGTACTCATCATAGAGCGCACCATATCACATAGGGTGTGATTGCTCCGCCCTGATACACCGACGTGCTGTGGTGTATACGGAGGAGTAATGCTGAGAGAGAATCTCATTCTCCTTTAGAATAGTCCAAGAATTCCATGCCCAAGTATTCTCCTCCTTGATCTCATCATAGGACATAATACTTATACCTGTTTTTGGTTTTCTACTTCTAACTTATATTCTTTGAATTTCTTAAAAGCTTCAGACATGTGTTTAAACAGGAACATGTGTCCGAATCTTGAGAGATCATCAGCGAATGTAAGGAAGTACAAAGAACCAGTCCTAGCATATGTAGACTGGGGACCTTTATACATCACTATGTATTAGTCCCAAGAGTTCACTGACTCTTTCTCTGTTTCCAGTAAACGGAGCTATGGTCATTTTATCTTTGTGACATGACTGGCAAGTTTCATAAGATGTAAATTTAAACTGATTTAAATATGCATCTAAATGTAACTTAGCCAGTCGGGTCGCATTGATATGACCTAGTCTACAATGCTTTAAGAAGAATTCGTTCATTTCTGAACTCTTCCTCTTATGTGTGTTTTATACATTAAGAACTGTGGTATGATTTAGAATGTATATGCTTTTAGATAACGTGCCTGAACCGATCAACTATTGATATAGGAAATGTTCAAAACATTATCCAACAATACAAAATTATATCCTTTCTTCACTAATAAAGAGACTGATATGATTTTGTATATCAGGTTCGGTATCTAATAACATTCGTTCAGAAATCAGTGTATTTTGGTAATACAGGATGATAGTGACCAACAGACTTGGCTGCAACACTTGTACCGTTTTCTGTCTCATGAAACTTATCACCCGTTCTCAGTTCTCTACCTTTCTGTAGCCCATGTAACGGATTACATTTGCGGGATCCTGATTCGGTATCTAATACCCAGGACGTAGAGGATACAGAGAAACAGTTCTTTGTAATGAACGCACCCGAAGAAGATGCATCATAATGCACTTTCTTCGTTTGGGCGGCACGGGAATTCTGGTAATCCCCAATTTCCTGCTCGGTCTTATAACAATTATAAGTTGGAGCGGGACCAACGTTCCCCAGCTCAGTATAACAAGCGGGTTCGGTCAATACATCCATTTTATTATCTTGATTAAGGCATAACATGGTCGCTACCTGGAGAGAGAGAGAGAGAAGAAAACACTCTGCGTGCGCTCTTGCAAGATTAGATTGGTTATTTATTTTATCTAATCAGGATGGCTCCCACTGTTTTTATCAAATCTTCCTTCAAACCCTAAAAGGAAAGACTAGCCGGGATTAATTACACTCTACAAGTTTGCCAATCTTTCAGCCAGGCCAGTGCCGGTACTTTGAGAGAGGTTCCCCGTGCTTTCGCACGGACCTAATTAAAGTAAACCTCGTTTTCCCAGGGGCGTAACCCCGTTGACACCTTTTTAGACACCTACTTGATCGGCTAATTGTAAAGTGCAAAACTCTCTCAGGAGTAACAATTACTCGCAGTGGGTATCGGGATCCGACTATCATATAGAAGGTATGCAATCTCATTGCAAATTTCAACACTTGAAACTCCCGATAATGGTTTTTACCCTTAGCACCTATGACCTTGGCTAAGGTCAACAAATCATAAGCACTGGTCAAGTTCTACCCGTCATTTCGTGATTAATTAGACCCACTCACATGACCCTTGGCTAAGGTCAACAAAGCCACATGACTGTCCTGACTAATCGCATCATATGCGGTGTAAGAAGACATCACTTAGCTACCGTACACCGTGCCTTGACTATGGTCAACAAACACAGCACGAATACTAAGTACTCTACTTCCTAAAATGACGGAGGGTTGCGGATGGTTTTTAATAAAACCTTTAACGCTTTGAACTTGATCTCGCTGCAGAATCAAATGGTTTTTAAATGGAGTGTTTTTAGGCCTTTCTAGTTTTGCTAAAGGGGTCACTCCCGGTGAAGGGATCGTCGGCCCTTTCCTCATCGAATAAGGTGCAGGATATATCACATATACCGCTGTGTAAAGCAAAAAATATAGAAGCAATCAAAAGACAAACCGAGGGTTGTAGCATCTGCCAGTTATTGCTAAAGGGGTCACTCCCGGTGAAGGGATCTCGGCCCTTTCCTTATCAAATAAGGTGCAGGATGTTCTACAAGGAACACCGCGATGCAAATCAAGAACTGTAGCTACCTGTTTTTGAAATTCGATTCCACAACATCTTTTAGGTTTATTTTCTTTCATTAATCACATTAATGAATGTCCCATCATTTAAGTCCACCTAAACATCACAGATAAATACAATATACGCTTATGCCATCCGCATTCGCCTCGATGTCCCGTCTGCACCGTTAGGTTAGGTAACTAACGGCAGAGCGGGGCAGGGCTAGCGCGGGTGTAAAACATAAGCAACTTCTATATAATATATCATATATAGTATATACAGTATCCATCTAAACAAATCACATGATCACATCACAGATAACGCAGCAGAAAATATCATATGAAATATTGGATATACTAGGACGTCCGTGTTTTATTTTGAGCCTGTATAAAACACGGATTCCACGGTCGTGATGAATAGCCAATCCCACACCCCTAGACCCCTACGAGAGCAGCAAGTAACCCTACCAATTCTAGAGTTAGGAGACCCGGACTCGACTCCTCGAGATGGTCTCCCACTGGACCATAGAACCCGGTTACTTGTGCTCCCCGCCTTGGGTCTATCCTAATGCGGAAAAGTAAATAATATACAATGGTGACATCATCCTCAACCCGGAAGTGCCCCAATAAAAGAATATTACATACAATGAATTTTACATGAATGAAAAATGAAAAAACACTTATCTCACATTAAAAAAACCCGGCTATTCAAACACGACGATCCAATATAACATATCCAGCAACACATAACATCACATATCATCAACGTAAGTAAATATGCCTATCCCAATTGTCATTGACATATAGCAACGAAACCGGCGATATCACATATTACACTTACGGTCGCAGAAAAGAAAGTGTAAAACTACAACAGTTGGAATCCGCAACCTACTTAGACATCGCATGCCTAACAATTATAAACCCCACATTTTAGTCTCATTATCGAAAACACTTTTCAATATCAAGTCGGGCAATTCAGCAAGATTCCCGGCATCCTGAACGAATGCTCGTTGCAAACTTTAGTAGACGGCCGCACCCCCGATACCGTCGACGAAGTGCACTAAGGCGGAACACCGATGCCGCGAGCACCCGAACGGATGCTTTCGGCGACGGGGTTCTCCTACAGTCACTTGGTCGGGGCTATGGGGCGTGGCTATCTATTAAGTTTACCGGCGAGTATCCACGTACGCAACGTGATTGCGACGGACTTTTGATCACATCAAAATCCCGTGGCAACCGATCAACTGAGACTAAACTGCTAGATTTATAACATTCAAAATAGTTATCTCATAACTACTTGTGGATTCCAAATATTGTATCACATTCCAGATAAATAGACAATGTTAAACTTTCCGATCGAATAATCAAACACCCAAGTTTTCCCGAAAAGCTCAACACTTGAAATAAGTTTAAAAACATCCACTTCATGCCACAGTACCAACGGTCCAGCCGTAGAAGGGTCAAGCCAACGCCTCACATGTGGCACGCCGTACTGCCCCAAACCCTAAGGTTCAAAGGGCAGTTCAAGACGGTCACATAATCGAGTCAAGGTTTGTTGTCTTCTAGAGGGTCCATCGCGTTACTTGCACTACTTAGACGTTCTTAAACTGCGGAATAGTCCAACACTTGGAAATTTTCCGTCAGGGAAAAAAGTGGGTATTTATATCCGGTCGAACTTTTTAACATGTTCTAAAATACCCGGAAAAACATAAACAAAGTTAAACAATCCGATCGAAACATCGATTCCCCAGAACAACCCAGAAAACTCAACTGTTGAGTATAATTTAAAAATTCCCAGAAAACACAGGAAATTCAGTTGGGCATTACTGTGTAGAGCACGTGACAAGAGTCACCTTTATGGCCGCGGAACCGCCGCGCAAGATAGGGTGGGGCCGCGGTTCCGTGGCTCATTGGTCGATATAGGCGCACGTGCTGCACAGTAACTCCTAAAAAACCCTGCTGAATTTTCTGGATATTTTTAATTCACAAAAATCCACGATTTCAGAAAATATACAGAAAGGGGTCAAGTTTAGGGTTTCGGGGTTCGATCGGATTTCTAACATCGTCTACACTTCGCCTAAAGCTCTAGCTAGGCTCTGATACCACTGTAGGGATCCTAGGCACACTCAAGAGGTTACACAAGGCATCAACCATGCCAAAATCAAATTTTTCTATGTGCCGAGAAATCCTAATGCAAGATCGTTACTAGAGGTAAGGCGAAAGCAAGCAAGTTAACTACTTTAACTACAAGTGAAAGGGACTACAACCTTTGTAGATCCGGTCCTCCACTTCCAAAGCTCTGTGACGACGTCCCTTCGCTGCGATCATCGGGATCCCGGACTCTAGCGATGGTTTCGTCGGAGAAATAAGCGGGTTAGGTCGTTGACTTCGATGCCGAAGATGATCTACGTCGAGGCGACTCGAACTCAAGCTCCATCTTCAATAGGCCATGAAACTTGTGAAGATAACACACTCTACTACATGGCAAGTGGTAGAGGATGAAGAAATAGGAAGTGGGTTCACTTTGGATTTGGATTTCTCACTTGGTTTCATCACTTGAAATTTTCTAGGAAGCTTTCTTCACTTCATGAAGAAGATGAAGAAGAAGGAAAAGAAAAAGAATATATTAAAAGAAAATTCAAGTGTAGACTTATCATATTGCAACCATGGGTGAGTAAACTCTTGTAGAGAGTAAACTAGAGTTTAGGTAATGGTTAGGTCAAAGCATAAAACAAAATGGTTAGACTTTTCAAAGATGCTAAGAAGCTTCATGAAGGTTGAAGCTAAAACAAGAAAAGCCACCATTTAGTTTTAGCAAAATAAATAAAATAAATAAATAAAACCCTAACCATTAACCTAAATAAGGTGTAAGTCATGCACACACCCAAGTTTGCATGTATCATCAATCATGATACAAACTAGTGCACAAACATATATCACATATAAACAATGTGCACAATCTAGTGAGAAAATCAATCTTAAATGAACCAATACTAGTTAATGTAAAGTAATATATCAATTAATAATTATACATTAAATCATTAAATCAACACTTGATTTAACGATCCGGTCATATTGCATATAACCGACTAATATCTAGTGTATCAATGTATCGAATCAACACTTGATTCGGTAACCCGGCTATATCTCATATAACCGTCCAATGATAAAAATCGCGAGAATAGAATGCAGCATCACATACTGGTATTATTCTCGGTCCCGCACATATCTCATATGCGCTCCTATTTCGTTTCGCTTGAGCCAGGAAACCTCTGTGTAGGACTCTAAAGACTCGTCAATACGCCGGCAGTAGGTGATGATCATATCAAACACCCACAAGCCGCAAGCGGTCTGCTAAACGTAATGGCCACCCGGGTATTGAGAGTTCAGAAGATCAACGAGCAAGCCTGCTCACACTCCTGTGAATCCAACCAGTAACACTTACCGCACAGTCCGGTCTGTTCGTCTGATATGTCGCATATCTCGCCTAGGGGAGGTAAACGTCAGACCCCAGTAGCTCGATAAGTCATGCCGATGTAAGGTCCATAACAAGCATGAAACTACTGATAACACTTACCAGTAAATCAGTGCAACCCTGGCCAGGGATTTCCAGTTATGGCCAGTCGAGCATAGCGCAACATCAACCCCCAATACCGGGAGAGACGAATCCCCTCCTATCGCTCATTGCCTCCATGTGAATCGGGACTGTACCCAAAAATCACCTGTTTGCACGACTCAGTAGAGCCGTGGTATGGTGGAAATAAAAGCACAGTGGGAGACACACAAGACTCTATGACGATCTCGGGTCAACAGACTAAGCTGTACCAGTGTCACCAGAGAACTGCCATCTGACGTGAGGTATAATACCATCTGGGAGTTCTCGGCGAGTCCGTTCAGTGTACCCAGTTACCACTAAGCACCCGCATACCATCTCTGATGTCAAACGCCAATGGATATGGGATCATCCATCGCCCATCACATGGATCGAGAAGATATATGCTAGTCTACTCTGGAATATCGATGCCCCGTCTCGATATTCCTACGACTAGGAACATTGAAGGATGTACTCATGGACTACCCAGGCCCCACTAGTATGATCTACATCATAGTCTAGGAAGTCGAGTACAAATCCTAAGGGCTTTATCAACATGTAACAGGGAGACAGAAAGTATACATGTTAAGATAAAGAGCAACCAGATAGCGTACTATCATGTCGAGCAAGAAAGTCCTACCTATATATGTCCCAGCATCTACTACAATATACATCTCATGTACAGTAATGGCCTCTAGGGCATACATATAACTAACATCGGTAGCTGGCCCGGAGACAATTCCCGCATCGGTTTGCGAGGTAAGTCTTGTGGTCCCTGCGATAAGACAAAGAGAGGGTCAGATTACTCATAAGAAATGGAAGGAGAGACATAGTAAACCAAAATGTACCAAGGCCTAAGGATGCTCTGAGTCGTTCCTCCTCCTCGAAAGTTTTGAGAGAAGCAGCGATGGATTCTTCGGTAAAAATGCATGTTAAAGAAGGAAAAGCGTTAGTCAAAAACAATGATAGAGGTACGATGCAATGACGAAAAGTACAACAAGTGATTACCTGATTGCGCAAGTTTAGCCAACCACGCGTCGCGCCTTGCCAATTGCTCAGAAGCTGCGATGGCGGTCGCCAGATCAGTGTCGTCTGGCGGCATAAATAAGCCCTCGTTGGTCCCGTACTCACCCAATCCCTCGCTATAAGGAGCATGAGGTTCCTGACCAAATGTAACATCAACAGAGAGGATCGACTTCTTCTTCCTCTTCTGCACACGAACCCCGGTCGCACCCAAAATCAGCTTACGCTTCGTGGGCACCTTGGGACGGCGGGTCACGATATCCGAGTCCATGCCGGATTCGGGCGAAACCACGTTAACCGTCTCCACGGGAGAGCGGGGCGCTGAAGGCACGTCCACAGGATCACGGGGAAATCCACGCGGGGGGCTTAGCACACGTGGAGGCTCATCTCCAGCATCTCCTCTTATTGGAGGAGGGATAGGGGTCCTTCGCTTTAGAAGGACATTGCGATCGCTGGCGGGGGGCACGCCCTTGCGATCAAGCAGCAGCCGCTTCTCTTCCCGGATAACTGCGCCCATCGCGTGCTGATACCAAGCCCCGTATACGTTGAGGGCCCTTGGAATGCAACTCGGCTCGCTAATGAAGAAGTGGGAGCCCGTGTTTAACTGCATAAAGTGATGCAGTGCGCTCCGTATTCCCTCCCTGGTGGCCGCAGGCTCTTCCAAAAACGCCTCCAGTGGGACCCCCTGGTTACAGCTTAGTTGTTGGCCTGAACACGAGGAAGCCCGGCCGGATGGAGTATTGATTGATTCGTTCTTTGTGTGTATATAAGAAAAGTGTAAGAAATCACAACCAAAGAATTTTTTGACCGCAATCAATAATGGTGTCGATTGTAGCGCGTTAGCGAGTGCGGATCGTCCACAGGGAAAGTGAGATCCGTTCGAATTTGAATTAGATGAATTGAAAATTAAAGAAAATAGAAAAGACAATTCAATTCAAGATTTAAAAGTGAATTCAAGAATTATCTAGATCTAAATCTAATTAACAAGAAAACATTTAAAATCAAGAATTAAGAATTGATGTTATCCAATCCAATAATCAAGAATTGAAGTGAGGCTCGTAGGAATCGATCGAATCTATAGACGTGATGAAAACTATTGATTACGTTTTCTTATCCATTAATGAATTGATGCTAGATCGATGACGATCTATCGAGGTTTAAGGATCTTTTAAAGAAACTAGGGTTTCTTCATCTCATCCTTTGTCCTTTCGATGAATCTCATTCACAAACTAGCCTCTAGTAAATTCAAGAATAGATCGTGGATCACTAATTAAGAGCGAACACAATCAAGAAAGCATCGCTCGAAACTAGGTTGTCGATTCTTCAATTTACAAGGGTTTACAAAACTTATAGGAATTAAGAATCGTTTCAAGAATTGTAAACATCATCATCTATTGATTCTCTCGACTCCTTCACGAGCGGAGTTTTACTCAAACATCATATCAAAGAACACAATCACAAATCGGGATCTAATCATGATGCAAGAATGTAAAGAAAGCAAGATAAAGAATTTCACCTTTTATTTATCAACAATTTTGTTACAATTCTCTCAAAATCTACAATGAGGAAAGAACTCGATCGTCGATTTGGCATCGATCGTCTCCGTGATTCGCTGATCGTCTTGGATCACTTGCTCGGATGAAGATCGGCTTCGCTCCTAAAAGGTTGAAGGCTTCTCGCTTGATTTGGTACTCGGTGTTCTTGATTTTTGGCTTGGATTTTGAATTGGGGATTAGGGTTTACAAGTTGTGTCACTCAACTTGTATTAGGAATTGATGGTTAATGAACAACCTCTTGAACTTAGATCTAAGTTTCCTTTTATAAGCCTCTCACCCTTAGATCTAGAATTCAAATTTCAAATTTCCCTTCAAAAGTTTGTTAGAGAGAGGCTTCTAGAAGAAGTTAGTTGGAGGGAATTTTCTAGAGCTAGGTTGTTAGGCCGAGCCTTTTGGATGAAGCCACGTGGTGTTTCTGGAATCTTCTGGAAGCTAAGGCCGTTACAGGAAAGCCACGTGTGGAAATTTGGGAAGCTGATGTCATCAACTAGCTGTGGATCCGCGGCGGGAAGGGCCTATTGGCCGCGGATCCGCGGCCCAATAGTGTCCTCTATGCATGTAATTTCTGTAATGAATTTGTGCTGGCCTTGTAGAACTTTTCTGATGTGTTGAATCTCATTTTGCTTTCTCTATTTCTGCCAGATCTCAAGTCATGAACTTGGCGTATTTTTCTCAGCACTTCTGACAGTTTCGGCTTTTCACCTACAATTTCTTGCACAGATTCTCGAAACAAGTGTTGCGCTACTCAAAGATGATGCAATTCCATGATAAACACTCAATTTCCCTCAGAAATGTCGGTTTTAGTATATAACACAAGTAATTTTGTATTTTACGCATGTTTTGCTAATATGTGCTATATTCATACCGAACACCTCTAGATGAGTGCAAATAGTAGGGAAATTGATGTGTTAAAAATGCAATATTTTCGACTGATCAAGTATAGATGTAGAATCTCCCGGGCTTTCAATACGGAGGCCCCGTCCTTGAAGTTATCGCGCAATGCCAACACCGCCTTGGAGGTCTCCGGGCCGATTGTCAGGACCTTGTCCATGAAAGAAATACCCGCTCTGACCGTGCGCGGATGTAGAAGCAACCCCCTAGCCTCCCGCGGAGGCGGATTCACGATAGAAGCGCCGATCAGCCGCATAACTCTCGGGAATCTGTACTTCTCGTAAAACGAGGGTCTTTTATGAGTACCAAACACCCCGAGCATGTGCATTTCCATCCACGAAGTAAAGTATTGCATCGGGAAGTTAGCGGGTTGCACCCCCGATTCAGTTGCGTCCGCCGCCACGCTAAGACCATGGTACAGATGGGCCAACCCGGTAATCCCGATGGCTAATTGTATGCCAGCCACCATCAGATGTGCTGGGTAGAACACGGACGGCCTCATATAGCGAAGGTGCATGGGGAGCGCGATCCAGCACAACCATACCCCCAGAAACCCGAGAAAGAAATTCTCCTCGTCGATGCTCGGAGCGGCGATTTCCAATAAGGGGATGATTGCAGCATCGGGGAGGTAAAAACCCTTTTGATCGGCTTCCAGTGCTGGTCGACGATCTAAGCCAAGGCCGAAGGGGTCGTCAAGCTTGGCAAATTTTTTGGCCCGTTGCGATAGAATCTCCGGTCGAAGAAAGCGAGCGATGAAGTCTACGAAACTAACTCCCCGGCCTCCCGATTCTAAGTAAAGACTTTCATACATATTCAGCACCTTTACCAGACTCGGAAACTGGTGTTGAATAGCGTTCTCTGACGTCAAGCCCATCACCAACGGCTTGGTGGCAAAAACATATTCATCAGGAGGAAGCAGCTCCTCATAGTGCTCCCCCCTCACCGGCAAACCGGAAATCTCAGCAAATTCTTCTAGAGGGATGGAAACTTCCCTGTCCATTAAAAGAAAGGTATGGGTGGGGATGTTCCATTGCTCCACGAACGCCTTAGTCCACCATGTCGGAGGAGCAGAATACTCGAACAACGAGGCGTAAACTGTAGGATATAGACCGATCTTCAGCAGATGCGCCTTCTTCGCTGACAAAATCTACATGGCCCATTGCAGATACCCTACCGAGTGTCGAGGGGTCAACCCGATGTTGTAGGGTTGTCCCCAAGGGCGCGACTCGCCCTGGCATATGCGTCGTCCTAAAATATCCAAGGCTGCCGGCAACTGCATGGGTATGGCAGCAATCGAGGGTTGAAGAAGACCCTCCGAAGTCCAGTTAACGACCTCCACGGCATAGTTCACCGGGGGTACATCTGCATATGAGATCGATGAGATCGGCTCTGACGGCGTCGCACAAGAGAAGCTTCGACGACCTTTGATAATTTCGTTGTACCACCTACCCAACAAGTGAAGGTTTTTGTACTCCGGGTCATAGTCTTTAATGAGAGCAAGAACCTCCCGGTCCACCGGTGCCTCAGGGAATCCTCCCTCTGAGAGGAAAAACGGGAACGAAAGATCAGAAGACATGTCGCCTGCGAAAAAAGAAAAGAATTCAGTTATCAGTACTATAATTTAGTCTTAAAATTCTGAACGACACTTTAAAATCTGTACTACACTGCAATGCAGTGGAAAGGGGACCAAAGGTGGACCCACAAAATCCAGATGACAATGCATCAATTAACAAGACAGCCTCATCATTGGATAAGACTGTCAATTAATGAGGAAATCCTCAAAGAATGTTCTCATTAAATGAGAAATCCCTCGAGACAAGAGAAAATCTCCTTTTCAGAGCAAAGCTCTGTAACAGAGTGACACTTGTCAAACTCTGGTCATAAGGGAATAAAATTCTTTAAAGAGCCTGGCTCTGTAATGATAATGGAAAATCCATCAAAAGTTAATTAAAATGAAAATTAATTCCCAAGAATTAAAATTCTAGGATCTTGAAGATCCATAAAAGAAAAAACTCTTAAGAGTTCCTCATCAAAAGATCAAAAGATCTATATTGTCAAAAGAGCAGAGCTCTAACCCATGGGCTAAGAAACCCTGAGGAAAGATCTATTTAGATCTATGGGTTCTTGAGAGCAAAGCTCTGTTTATGAAACCCCAAAGGGGTTTTCTTTAGATCAAAAGATCTATGAGAGTAAGGCTCTGTTAATTAAAATTAATTTAATCTAATTTAATTTTTACCTAAATTTTTCTAGAGTTTTAACTCTTGAAGTTCTTGGAAATGAGAGCAAGGCTCTGAGATAAAAATTCTCGAAGATGATAATCACCTGAGGACCAAGGGTCCTATTTATAGGCGCTGAAGCGCCTCCTCAACTTCTGAGTTGATCCAATGGCTCAGATGTTGCCACCGCTGCACTCATGTGTGCGCCACATGAGCGCAACAGTGGGGGGGGCATTTGTTTCCCCCCAATCAGAGCAAAACTCTATTTGAATTTCAAAATTCAAAAATTGAAGCAACGCTTCAGATCTCTTGCGCTGCGCGCTGCAAGCCACGTGTCAAAAGCAGACACGCCAGCGCCAGGAGCGCTGCGCCCTAGGCAGCGCACCCCAAATCAGAGCAAAGCTCTGTTTCAAAATTCAAATTTTGAAATTGAAGCAACGCTTCAGATTCCTTGCGCTCTGCGCTGCGCGCCACGTGTCGAACACAGGTGCGCTAGCGCAGTTGCGCTGTGCTCTGCGTGTCAAACACAGGTGCGCTAGCGCAGTTGCGCCGCGTTCTGCGTTGCGCGCCACGTGTCAAACGCAGGTGCGCTAGCGCCAATTGCGCCAGCACTGGAATTTAAATAATAAATTATCAATAAATCAGAATTAAAATTCTGTTCTAGAAAGATCTTTCCAATCTTATTAAAATAAGAAGATTATTTTCTGTAAAACAGAGGCCTTAGGATGAAAGATCCAACGATGGGGAAATACCCCCAGATCAATCAGAGAAATATCTTTGTAACTAACTTAACAAATCAATTGGCCCAGTAACAACCGAGTCCAGTTCTATAAATTTCAGTTACCATATGTGTGGTGTGTGGTATTTATTTCATTGATCATGCTTCGACTGTTACTAGTTATAATTTACCCCGACATTACATATGTTTGCATATTAAAATTAAGTTACTTAAAATAGTTTAAAAATACTTGTCATGGCCTGCTTGATACCCCTAACCCTGTGGTAGCGTCCTTGCATCGTGTTCTCGTCCCTTTCAGTGAAACAGACGTGTTTGGACGACTACGCGCACGTACGTGCGTCCGTTCTTGGGGGTATGCTTTTTCCTTACCAAATCCTTCATTTTAATTTTTGGAGCTTGCCAATAATTTTCATATTTCAAATTCAAATTTTTGGAACCGACCCGGGCGCAATTCTGAAATATTTTGTATTTCCGCCAAATGCTATTTTTTCTAAATCTTTTGTCAGCCAAAGTAAATTTTCAGCCTATCAATTTGTTAAACCAAACGAAAGAAAACAAAATAAAATCTTTTCCAAATTTTTTCCTAAACCAATTATTTTTCCTACAGCAAATCAAAATTCTTCATTTTCCTTCCACAGCCAATGAAAATCGTTTGTTAAAATATTAACAAATCTTTTCTAAAATTTTCCTAACCAATTCCTATTTTCGTTAACCAATCAAAGCCCTCCTTAGATGCACCTGGCCCCCACCGAGCTCACTACCTCCTTTATCTTTCTTTTTCCACCAATCAAAACCCTCATTTTATTTTCCCCTGGCCCCACGTCTTCCTCTCTTTATTTCTCCTTCTCCTTCTCTCTCTCCCCGAGCGCAGTCTCTCTCCCCCCCTTCTCTTTCTCTCTCCTCTCGCACCCAGTCTCTCTCCTCTCGCGATAACTATTCACTTCTCGAGTCCCGTCACCGCGATGGAGATCCCGTCACCTCCATTCATGTTTTCTCTTTCTCTCTCATTTAAAACACCCCGCAATTCTTCCTCTCCTTTAAAACAAACCCATCGCCTCGTGTAAACCCTAACCCTAACTACATCAAACCCAAACCGACTCAACATCTCCTCTTCTCCTCCTTTGCATCTTCTCCTTCTCTTTCTTCCTCCAGAGTCTCCTTCCCCTGCACACACACCCTTCAACGAACCCAGGAACCTATCGTTACATCGCCGCCGACCCCCTCTTCCCGTCGTCACCACCTCCCTCTCCCTCTGCTCCTTCCCGAACACCTAACCCTGCAACAAAACCCCACCAAACATCAAACTAAAGCTAACCCTAGCCCGAGCATTTCCCTGCAACCTGGGACTTCGTTGACTCACCGTTGATCTCGCCGTCGACGCCTCGCCGACGACGCTGTCACCCCCTGCAGTCCAGTGGGTAAGTTCTTTCATCAATCCCCCCTGTTCTCTTTCATTCTTCTTGCCTCTTTTTCCATGCATCTCTTGTCCATTGTAATATTTACTGTTTTCTGTCCTGCCGGAATCCGGTGGTGCCGACGACGATCCCGACGACCCAGCGTGTGTACCTGACCCGTGTGATCCCATCGTGTGTTATTTGGATTGATTCCGTGTACCGTGCGCGCGTCGCGACGTTTCCCGCCGATGCGTGACGTTCCGTTTACCGCTACGCGATCCGTCGAGGCAAGTAAAACTTGCTACATGCTATTCATACTATTCATATATTAATTTATCTATTTTCCTATTAAATCTATAGATAAAAATCTAAAGTTTTGAATTCCAGATTAATAGTACAATGTTCCGTTTATATATTTCAGATCTAAACTTGAAACCTAATTGTTGCATTTAGTTGATTATACCTAGTAATCACATTTATATGTTAGATCACATAATCACAATTGTTTTATTGCCATATTACCCTTTTTGTAGTTTACCCTATCGTACGACCGATTGCATACATTTAGCCTTATTCACATTCAATTGCATCTCTAGATTGTTTTAATACATATTAATATGATTTTATCATCCACATGTGTAATACTGCATTCCTGAAATGTTAAAACTATTCCTTAAACCAAACTGATAATCGTACAACTAAATAGTTTAATATGCACCTATTGCTATCATGTTACTGTGCATGTTTATTGTTTTAATAGTACCATGCTTGTTTATTCATAACCATGATTATTCTAGTCGATTATGAGCATCCATATGTTATCTTGTACACCCTGACGTGACTGGCAACACATATTACTTGACCTGACATGGTACCGTACACTCTTTACATGACATGACATCTAAATACACCACTCGACTTGACCTAATGTACCATGGCTTTACCTGTTACCTGATCTTGTGTCTAATGCCAACAAACCTGACATGTAGTCCTTACGGACCGTTCTTTTTGTCTATCCTGACAAACCTCCACCTACCCGATCCTGTGTTGGCATTAGTTCTTGATTACGGAATACCTGACTTGACACATATAACTTGGGGGTATGGGGAAATCAATGATGAAACCTGACTTGTAACTCGACAGCTGCTTGCTTTTACTGATCAGTTTTAGAGGCTAGGCCCGCCTCGTGACGATGCTGCTGACATCGTTGGTCTTTACCCTTTTCCTTTTAGTGCCTAGCGGCACGTCTCGGTTTCAGCCCGAGAGTCTTAGACCGTGGTCCCGGGCATGCACGGGATAATATTGAGTTACATCGATGATTCATCAAATTGATTTCAAAGACTTGAGAGTAGATAACCTATAGACCAGTTTAGCCTACTCATTGCACACTACCCTTCACTGCTCTGATTTATATTGCTATTACACATGCTTTACCATTATGATCATATACTTGCATATCTTGCTACCATGTTTATATTTCATTGCTTGATGACATGACGCGCTGACGTCTGCATTTTGCATGGCCCAGATTCCGAACCTGTAACATTTCAAAAAAAAAATAGAATATTATTTTTGGGAATTTTTATAATTTAATATTATTTTATTGAATATTTTAATATTTAGGTATAATTAAATACAGAAAAATTGGGAAAAATTATGGAAAATTCCAAAATAGGTTATTTTATGGAATTATGCCATTTTTAAGTTTTTATAATTAGTTATATGCTAATTTAGTGCTAATCGTGATAAAAAATCGCTAATCGGGTTTTTAGCAATTTTGTGCAAAATATGCACATATCATTTTTATCACACTTGTGCTTTTTCTATCATGTTATTTGGGGTTACTATTCTTGTAAGAAGGGTTTTTGGAGAAGGGAAAAGAAAAAGAAAATGGAAAAGGAATAAGATAATGAGGTATGGGTGAGAGAGAGAGAGAGGGTAACCTTTGACCAAGACTTAGTCATTCCTCCATTTCCTTCACCGTTTCTCTCTCCCTCTCTCTCCCTTGCTGCTGTTGCTCCTTCTCCTTCATCTCCCTCCCCTCTTCAACTCCTCAAATCACCATGAAAACAACTTCAAAACCCCACTCTCATTTCTTTAAATATGTGCATAAGCTCAAGATCTACACATTGAACTAAAGAAGCAAGGATTTTGGCCACTAGGGGCAACTCAAGAAAATTCTTGAGTTGCCAAATGAGGTATGTAATGAACCCTTAGCTTAATTTTAGCATTCCTTATACCCCATGTTTAGTTTAGAAACCGATATCGGAGAATTTGTGAAATCTGTGAAGGGTATATTGAATCTGCTATCACCCGAGAAATCCTAAATTAAAATTGATTGGACAGTGACATGTGCAGGCACCCAGGAAGCTACCACCAGAACCCTAGCCCCTACCTCCTATACTCGGACGCAGATTTATCCATTATGGCCGCAAATTGCGGCCAGACCATGATGGATTTGCCTCGTTTTGGTTTTGGTGTCCCCTTACCAGTAGATTAGACCCCTGGCATGTATAGATTTGTTTAATTTGATCTAGGGTGAAATCTGGGACCGTTTTCTCTAGTTGCTGTATTGATTCTGTTTCTGTATTTCGTATTTTGAATTCTGGAATTGTGTATCCGTGTTCTATCTCGACTATTTGGCGTTTATACGACGATATCGAGGATTGATTGATGGTTTTGAAGGCGTGCCCATAGGTTCTAATCTATAGGCCCCTTATCGTATCGTTTTGGGTTTCGTGTGCCGTGTTAGCTTTGATTTGGTTTTAATACGCATATACGATACTTTGATGTGTAGGTACCCCACGAATACTTCGGGACAACAAGCAAGCGAGTGGCGACGTCGACAAATGAAGACGCAAGGTGAGTAGATTATATCTATGGGGGAAGTCGGGTGGATGGCGTATAGCACCCCCGCAGTCCGTAGATAGTATACTATATGTATATTATATATGATAGTTTTAGTGCGTTGTGGATATTGTGTTAGGTGTATTATGGATAGTTTAGGGTTAAAAGTAACTAGTGTAGTTCATAGTCGTGAACCCTAGAATAGCTTTACACCTACACGCACACCCTTGCTTATTCATTATACTTGCACCATGTTTAATGATATTGGATGACATTGGAGATGAGTCGATGATGTTGGGCATTGTGCCGCGAGATCGGTGATTTGATATGTTTCGTATTTGGGATACGACATGTGATCTCTAGCGGGCCTTTGGACGTGTGTTTACACACGCAGTATATAGATGGTATCGATTTGTACTAGACTTAGATCAGTACCCCAGATTATGTGATATGATGATAGTGATACCTGATATGTGATGAGATAATGAGATATTGACCCGTACCCAGCTATTGGGATGTCGTAAGACGATTTAACGTACGAGCCAATATTGATGATAGATCCGCACTCATGACTCGAGAATGTCTTACGATATACTGTATCGTACGCGATATTATTGAAGCGGGATCACCGACTATTATATCTATATATATATCGACTCAGATTTAGGTGGTTTCCATACCCCTCCCGATTGACTTGATACTTAGATCTGTAGTTGCATAGTAGATGTTAGACTAGACCCGAGTCATAGCTATTTCAGAAACTACGAATCAGGAATATCTTAAAAGACAAGTAAAGGGATTCTACGGGTATTTTTCAAGGACGTATCTTTCTTAAAAACACCGTAGCCCTTATTGTTAGTAAAAATCCTGATTCGTCTTATTTCAAATGGCATAACTGCATGACATATACATATGGGTGTAGATTCTTTACTGTTGTGTTGATTATTCGATTTCCTCATATTCATGCTATTCACATTGCTTTGAATATGTTTATTGCTATATTGCTATCATGTTGCTAGGGCACCAGCACCATTATCGATTATGCGTATGTTCCACGTACACTTACTTGCCGGCTCACACACTTCATCATCGATAATTGCCATGTCACTACACAGTAGCATTATTGCATCAGGATATGACCTTGTATGTGCATACTATTATTTCTATGTTGCATGATACACTGTATATTCATACCAGTGCACACATACATTGATATCTTCATACCCGCGTACATGATACACTGTATATTCATACCAGTGCACACATACATTGATATCTTCATACCTGCGCACATGCACACTGTATATTCATACCAGTGTGTAGGGTTGCTAGGCACACGCACAAGGGTCTACGAGGCATCAACCATGCCCGATTAAAAAATTAGCCGTGCCGAACAACCCGAATACGGATCTTTAAACTAGAGATTAGGCGAAAACTAACATGCTAAACACTTTAACACTTAGTGAGAGGGATTACAACCTTTGTAGATCCGGTCCTTCACTTCATATGCTCCGTGTTGAGGTCCCTTCGCTGCGATCATCGGGTTCCGGACTCTCGAGAGGTTCCACGAAGAGAAAGATGCAACCTTTGCTTCCGATCTTCGATACTAAGATGATCTACCTTGAAGTTTCGTTAACACAAGCTAACACTCATGAAATGATGTGAACACCCTCATCTAAATGGCAAGGGAAGATGAGGATGATGAAGTAGGATTTTTGATCTCTTTATTTATCTTTTTCTCACATATTTTCATCACAAATATCAAAGCAAGAAAGCTTTGCATGAAGAACTCAAGGAAGAAGAAGAATAGTGATCCTTTTTCTTTTTTGATGAATAATGAAAGGATTAATATGACAAATAATGCAACCATGGTTGACTTAACCATTGTAGAGAATTAACCAAGGGTTAGGGTTTGGGTTGAGTTAAGAATGAGTCACTTGTAAATATCTTTTCCAAAACAAAAAAGAAAACCTTCTAGAAACATCTAGAAAGCTTAACCCTAATCCAAACCCTAATCATGTTTAAACTCCACTAAACAAGTTGCATTAGTTATCATATCATGTTACAATATTATATATCACATATATAATAT
The DNA here is from genome assembly GCA_030015575.1 of Agapanthus africanus. Taxonomy (NCBI): domain Eukaryota; kingdom Viridiplantae; phylum Streptophyta; class Magnoliopsida; order Asparagales; family Amaryllidaceae; genus Agapanthus; species Agapanthus africanus. The sequence goes on from JASDDO010000031.1 coordinate 108,942,128, forward strand.
TTATCGTAACAAAATAAAACAATACATTTAACATATATCGCATATATATCAATGTATTACCCGAGTGAGAAAAAGAATCTTTTAGTGAGCAAATATTAGTTAATGCAATTTAATATATCAAATATATTATTATACATTAAATTATCGAATCAACACTTGATCCGACAATCCGGCTATATCGCATATAACCGACTAATATTTATCCGTACCGATTCATCGAATCAACACTTGATCCGATGACCCGGCTGATATCAAATATCACGAGAATAGAATACGGTATCTCATATCGCATTATCCTCGGTCCCGCACATATCACATATGTGCCCCTACTCCGTTTTGCCTGAGCCAAGAAACCTCTGTGTAGGACTCTAAAGAATCGTCAATACGCCGGCAGTAGGTGATGATCATATCAAACACCCATAAGCTTCAAGCGGTCAGCTAAACGTAACAGCTACCCAGGTATTGAGCGCTTAGAAGATCAACAAGAAATCCTGTAACTTCTCCTGTGAATCCAAACAGTAACACTCCCGTACAGTCCGATCTCGTCGTCTGATATGTCGCATATCTCGCCTAGGGGTAGTAAACGTCAGACCCCAGTAGCTCGATAAGTCGTGTCGATATAAGGTCTATAACAGTTCGAGAAACTACTAATAACACTTACCAGTAAATCTCAGCAACCGTGGCCAGGGATTTCCGGTTATAGCCAATCGAACACAGCACAACATCAACTCCCTATACCCGGAGAGACGAATCCCCTCCTATCGCTCATTGCCTCCATGTGATTCGGGACTGTACCCAAAAGCCACCTTTTTGCACGCCCTCTTGGAAGTGGTATGATGGAAATCAAAGCACGGTGGGAATCACACAAGACTCTATGACGATCTCGGGTCAACAGACTACTCTGTACCAGTGTCACCGGAGAACTGCCATCTGACGTATGGTATAATACCATCTGGGAGTTCTCGGCGAGTCCGTCCAGTGTACTCAGTCTCCACTGAGCACCCGTACACAATCCTTGATGTCAAACACCGATGGATATGGGATCATCCACCACCCATCATATGGGTCAAGATGCGTATACGCTAGTCTACTCTGGTGTATCGATGCCCTGTCTCGATACACCCTCGACTAGGAACAGTTTATAGGATGTACTCGTCGACTACCGTGGCCCCACTAGTATGATCTCATCATAGTCCCAGTAGTCGAGTACAGATCCTAAGGGCTTTATCAACATGTAATATAGAGACAATCAGAGTACATGTTAAGATAAAGTACAACCAGATAGCATACTATCATGTCGAGCAAGAAAGTCCTCCCTATATATGTCCTAGCATCCACTACAATATACATCGTATGTACAGTAATGGCCTCTAGGGCATACATATAACTAACAATCTCCCACTTGCACTAGGGCCATCTGTTATGGTATCGCATACCCAACAATTAGCTGCGGTTGTAGTATCTCATACTCAACCATCCCATAAAAGTCTCTACTGGGAAAAAGGCCTTTGTGAATGGATCCGCGCTGTTGTCCTCTGTGTCTACTCTCCTAACCTCGATCTCCTTGGAGATCAACTATCTCTATGATCAGTTGATACTGCCTAAGAATTATATCTGGATTTCTGATGGGACGGTAGTTCCTTGGCAATAGCCACAACTCCATTGTCACACAATGGTAGGAACGAAGTTCATCTCATGAACTTATAAATATCCAGACTGCCTCTTTGGTAGTATCCTTGGTAACGATGTATCTTGCCTTTAATCGTCTAGTATGTTACGGTATCTAGCTTGGAACTCTTCCAACATACCGTCCCTCCACTAAGGGTAAAGACAATGCCTGCGACTGACATTCAGTCGTTCTTATCATCCTGGAACCTTTCCAGTGATTCTCCCCAGGATCGATTGATACTATCTCACTACAACTAGTGAGTATCCTAACATCCAATTAGATCTATCTCATAGATCCAAAACCCAGGATTTAGGAGGTATCACTTTGATCCTATATGGAGAATCCTTGTGATAAGCGGAGATTGACCGAGCGTAGCATAGGAAACTCCTTCCCTATCAAGAGTATGTCATCCACGTACTCTACGATGATCACCACCATACTCCCTACTACCTTTTTGTATATACAAGGTTCATCTACCATTTTGATGAAGTTAAACTCTTTGACTACCACATCAAAACAGATGTTCCAACTCTGCGATACCTGTTTTATCATATAAAACATCTTGCACACGTTTCCGCTGCTCCCACTGTCTACGAAGCCCTCTGGCTGTGTACTTATAGACGCTCTCTTCTAAAACATCACTTAGAAAAGCAGTCATGACACCCAACCACTAGATATCGTAGTCATGGTATGTAGCCGTGGCAAGTAGGATCTGGATGGACTTAAGCATAGATCCTTAGAAAAGGTTTCAACATAATCCATACCTGGTCTATGATGCAAACCTTTAATAAGTCTAGCTTTGAAAGTCTCAACTTTTCCATGTACACCAAGTAATCTTCTCAAGATATACTTGCTCCTGATGGGGATTTAACCCTTCAGATAAAGCAACCAAAGTCCATACTTTGTCGGTGTATAAGGATTCCATCTCAGATTGCTAAGCATCCAGCCATTCTTACAGAGTCCCACTCCTGATGGCCAGCTCGAAACTAGTTGGGTCATCATCTCATGATGCAATCCTCACTCCTACTGTCATAGAGAAACCGAAGTATCTCTCAGGTGGGTGAGGAACCCTACTAGATCGGCGGAGAGGCTGAGGTTCGTTGGAAACTATTGAATCCTTTGGTTCTACCAAATCATCAGCTGCAGTTTGTATAGCTGGAACCTTTCCAGTTCTACATAACAGACCTTACCATGAGCTTGTCCGGATTTTGCTTTTAGACATAGGCCGGACAACCCCAAATCTTAACAAACTTAAGATATGGGCTCTTCCCATTCCATATCACATATGAAGTGGTAGGCAGCTGATTTGATTTGAACCCTATTCAATAGGTATGCAGCTTCTCAAGAGCATAACTCCCAAAAGGAAATAGGAAACTCAGTAGTACCCATCATAGAGCACACCATATTACATAGGGTGCTATTGCTCCGCCCCGATACACCGACGTGCTGTGGTGTATACGGAGGAGTAATGCTGAGAGAGAATCTCATTCTCCTTTAGAATAGTCCAGGAATTCCGTGCTCAAGTATTCTCCTCCTTGATCACATCAAAGGACATAATACTTTTACCCGTATTTTGGTTCTCTACTTCTAATTTATATTTTGTGAATATCTCAAAAGGTTCGGACCTGTGTTTCAACAGAAACATATGTCTAAATCTTGAGAGATTATCAGAGAATGTAATAAAGTAGAAAGAACCGATCTTGGCATGTGTAGACAGGGGACCTTCATACATCAGCATGTATCAATCCCAAGAGTTCACTAACTCTTTCTCTGTTTCTAATAAACAGAGCTGTAATCATCTTATCTTTGTGACATGACCGGCAAGTTTCACAAGATGTAAATTCAGACTAATTTAAATATGCATCTAAATGTAACTTCAGCCAGTCGGGTCGCATTGATATGACTGGTCTACAATGCCTCAAGAAGGATTCATTCATTTCTGAACTCTTCCTCTTGTGTGTGTTCTGTATACTAAGAACTGTAGTTTGATTTAGAACGTCTATGCTTTTTAGATAACATGCCTGAACCGATCAACTCTTGATATAGGAAATGTTCAAAACATTATCCAACAATACAAAATTATATCACTTCTTTACTAATAAAGAGACTGATATGATTTTGTATATCAGGTTCGGTATCTAATAACATTCGTTCAGAATCAATGTATTCAGGTAATACAGGGTGATAGTGACCAACAGACTTGGCCGCAACACTTGCACCGTTTTCTGTCTCATGAAACTTATCACCCGTTCTCAGTTCTCTACCTTTCTGTAGCCCATGTAACAGATTACATATGCGGGATCCTGATCCGGTATCACATACCCAGGACGTAAAGGATACTGAGAAATAGTTCTCTGTAATGAACACACCCGAAGATGATGCATCAGCATGCACTTTCTTCGTTTGGGTGGCACGGGAAATCTGGTATTCCCCAATTTCCTGTTCTATCTTATAACAATTATAAGTGGGAGCGGGACCAACGTTCCCCAGCTCAGTATAACAAGCGGGTTCGGTCAATATATCCATATTATTATCTTGATTAAGGCGTGATATGGTCGCTACCTGGAGAGAGAGAGAAGAAGACGCTCAGCGTATGCTCTTGCAAGATTAGATTGGTTATATAATATATCTAATCAGGATATTTCCCACTGTTTTAATCAAATCTTCCTTCAAACCCTAAAAGGAAAGACTAGCTGGGATTAATTACACGCTACAAGTTCGCCAATCTTTCAGCCAGGCCAGTGTCGGTACTTTGAGGGAGGTCCCCCGTGCTTTCGCACGAACCTAATTAAAGTAAACCTCGTTTTCCCAGAGGCGTAACCCCGTTGACACCTTTCTAGACACCTACTTGATCGGCTAATTGTAATGTGTAAAACTCTCCCAGGAGTAACTCTTACTCGCAGCGGGTATCGGGATCCAACTATCTCATAGAAGGTATGCAATCTCATTGCAAATTTCAACACTTGAAATTCCCGATAATATTTTACCCCTAGCGTCCTATGACCTTGACGAAAGCCAACAAACCATAGGCTACTAGTCAAGTCCAACCCGTCATTTCTTGATTGAAATAAACCCACCCGCACGACCCTTGACGAAAGCCAACAAAGCCGCACGACTACCCTAATCCAATCGCATCATATGCAGCAGATAAGCAGCAGATAGCTACCGCACACTACACCCTGACGAAAGCCAACAAATGTAGCACGAATACTATATACAACTTATCTGAAATGACGGAGGGTTACGTCAGGTTTTTCTGAAAACCTATTGCGTAATGAACTTGATATCGTTGTGGAATCGAGTGATTTTAAATGGAGTGTTTTTTTGAGGCTTTTCTAGTTTTACTAAAGGGGTCACTCCCGGTGAAGGGATCGTCGGCCCTTTCCTCATCGAATAAGGTGCAGGATATTTCACAAATACCGCTGTGCAAAGCAAGAACTATAAAAGCAATCAAAAGACAAACCGAGTTTGTAGCATCTGCCAGTTATTGCTAAAGGAGTCACTCCCGGTGAAGGGATCTCGGTCCTTTCCTTATCGAATAAGGTGCTGGATGTTCTACAAGGAACACCGCTATGCAAAGCAACAACTAGAGCTACCAGTTTTTATAAACAAGTTTCTACAACATCTTAGGTTTCTTTTATTTCATTAATCTCATTAATGAAGTCCCATTTTAATATGCTTCATAAGCATCTCTTTTGAAACGAAATCTGCAATATAACATATATCTCATATATATAAAATATAAACATTCGTCTCAGGCAGTAATATGATCTCATCACAGAGCATTACAGCAGAAGAACATATATGAAATATTGGATATACCAGGACGTCCGTGTTTTCAATACGAGCCTGTATAAAACACGGATTCCACGGTCGCAATGAATAGCCAAACCCACATCCCTAGACCCCTACGAGAGCGGCAAGTAACCCTGCCAATTCTAGGGTTAGGAGACCCGGTCTCGACTCCTCGAGATGGTCTCCCTCTGGACCCTAGAACCCGGTTACTTGTGCTCCCCGCCTTGGGTCTACCTAGTGCGGAAAAGTAAATAATATACAACGGTGACATCTTCCGCTACCTGGAAGTGCCCCAATAAAAGAATATTACATACAAATGAATTTTACATGAATGAAAAAGAAAAATCTCTCATCTCACATAAAACCCCCGGCTATTCAAACGCGGCGATCCAATACAACATATCACAGCAACACATAATATCTCATATCATCAACGTAAGCAAGTATGCGTATCCCGATTGTCGTTGATGTATAGCAACGAAGCCGGCGATACACCACATACTACGCTTACGGTCACAGAAAAGAAAGTGTAAAACTACAACAGTTGGAATCCGCAACCTCCTTAAACATCGCATGCCTAACCAAATGAATTCCTTAGACATCACATGCCTAACAATTATAAACCCCGCATTTTAGTCTCTTTATCGAAAACTCTTTTCAATGTCAAGTCGGGGAATTCAACAAGATTCCCGATATTCTGATCGAATGCTCGTCGCAAACTTTAGTAGACGGCCGCACCCCCGGATGCCGTCGACGAAGTGTACTAAGGCGGAACACCGCTGCCGCGAGCACCCGAACGGATGCTTTCGGCGACGGGGTTCTCCTACAGTCACTTGGTTGGGGCTATGGGGCGTAGCTGTCTATTAAGTTTACCCGGCGAGTATCCGCGTACGCTACGTGATTGCGACGGACTTTTGATCACATCAAAATTTCGTGGCAACCGATCATCTGAGACTGAACTGCTAGATTTATAATATTCAAATTAGTTATCTCATAACTTTTTGTGGATTCCAAATATTGTATCACATTCCAGATAAAACAGAAAATGTTAAACTTTCCGATCGAACAATCAAACACCCAAGATTTCCCCAATATATCTCAACACTTGAAATCAGTTTAAAAACATCCATCACATGCCACAGTACCAATGGTCCAGCCGTAGAAGGGTCAAGCCAACGCCTCACATGTGGCACGTCGTACTGCCCCAAACCCTAAGGTTCAAAAGGCAGTTCAAGACGGTCACATAATCGAGTTAAGGTTTGTTGTCTTCTAGAGGGTCCACCGCGTTACTTGCACGACTTAGAACGTTCTTAAACACGAGTAAAAAATCCAACTTTTGAAAAAATTTCCGACAGGGGAAAAAGTGAGTTATTGATATCCGTCCGAACTTTTTAACAGTTTCTAAAATTATCCGGACAAACTAAACAAAGTTAAATTATCCGATCGAATCAACGATTCCCCAATACAACCCTTGAAAACTCAACACTTGAGTGGAATTAAAATATTCCCAGAAAAACATAACAAGAAAGGGCCTAAAAATAATTACATGAAATTTCAGGGACTAAGTCCAAATTTTGGCCGCGGAACCGCCGCAAAACCCATGGTTTCGCCGCGGTTCCGCGGTCAAATTTTCGAGTTAGAGGTCCGTACTTCACAGTAATTCTTAGTTTTTCCTGATTAATTGTCTGAGAATTTTTAATTCAGAAAAAACCTCATTTTTGAAAATTGTCCAGAGAGGGTTCCGTATCGGGGTTTTGACGTTCGATCGGACTTTAAACTTCGCCTAGACTTCGCCTGAAACTCTTGCTTGGCTCTGATACCACTGTAGGGTTGCTAGGCACGCGCACAAGGGTCTACGAGGCATCAACCATGCCCGATTAAAAAATTAGCCGTGCCGAACAACCCGAATACGGATCTTTAAACTAGAGATTAGGCGAAAACTAACATGCTAAACACTTTAACACTTAGTGAGAGGGATTACAACCTTTGTAGATCCGGTCCTTCACTTCATATGCTCCGTGTTGAGGTCCCTTCGCTGCGATCATCGGGTTCCGGACTCTCGAGAGGTTCCACGAAGAGAAAGATGCAACCTTTGCTTCCGATCTTCGATACTAAGATGATCTACCTTGAAGTTTCGTTAACACAAGCTAACACTCATGAAATGATGTGAACACCCTCATCTAAATGGTAAGGGAAGATGAGGATGATGAAGTAGGATTTTTGCTCTCTTTATTTATCTTTTTCTCACATATTTTCATCACAAATATCAAAGCAAGAAAGCTTTGCATGAAGAACTCAAGGAAGAAGAAGAATATTGATCCTTTTTCTTTTTTGATGAATAATGAAAGGATTAATATGACAAATAATTCAACCATGGTTGACTTAACCATTGTAGAGAATTAACCAAGGGTTAGAGTTTGGGTTGAGTTAAGAATGAGTCACTTGTAAATATCTTTTCCAAAACAAAAAAGAAAACCTTCTAGAAACATCTAGAAAGCTTAACCCTAATCCAAACCCTAATCATGTTTAAACTCCACTAAACAAGTTGCATTAGTTATCATATCATGTTACAATATTATATATGACATATATAATATTTATCGTAACAAAATAAAATAATACATTTAACATATATCGCATATATATCAATGTATTACCCGAGTGAGAAAAAGAATCTTTTAGTGAGCAAATATTAGTTAATGTAATTTAATATATCAAATATATTATTATACATTAAATTATCGAATCAACACTTGATCCGACAATCCGGCTATATCGCATATAACCGACTAATATTTATCCGTACCGATTCATTGAATCAACACTTGATCCGATGACCCGGCTGATATCAAATATCGCGAGAATAGAATACGGTATCTCATATCGCATTATCTTCGGTCCCGCACATATCACATATGTGCCCCTACTCCGTTTTGCCTGAGCCAAGAAACCTCTGTGTAGTACTCTAAAGAATCGTCAATACGCCGGCAGTAGGTGATGATCATATCAAACACCCACAAGCTGCAAGCGGTCAGCTAAACGTAACAGCTACCCAGGTATTGAGCGCTCAGAAGATCAACAAGCACGTCTGTAACTTCTCCTGTGAATCCAAACAGTAACACTCCCGTACAGTCCGGTCTCGTCGTCTGATATGTCGCATATCTCGCCTAGGGGTGGTAAACGTCAGACCCCAGTAGCTCGATAAGTCGTGTCGATATGAGGTCTATAACAGTTCGAGAAACTACTGATAACACTTACCAGTAAATCTCAGCAACCCTGGCCAGGGATTTCCGGTTATAGCCAATCGAACACAGCACAACATAACCTCCCTATACCGGGAGAGACGAATCCCCTCCTATCGCTCATTGCCTCCATGTGATTCGGGACTGTACCCAAAAGCCACCTTTTTGCACGCCCTCTTGGAAGTGGTATGATGGAAATCAAAGCACAGTGGGAATCACAAAAGACTCTATGACGATCTCGGATCGACAGACTACTCTGTACCAGTGTCACCGGAGAATTGCCATCTGACGTATGGTATAATACCATCTGGGAGTTCTCGGCGAGTCCGTCCAGTGTACTCAGTCTCCACTGAGCACCCGTACACCATTCTTGATGTCAAACACCGATGGATATGGGATCATCCATCGCCCAACATATGGGTCAAGATGCGTATACGCTAGTCTACTCTGGTGTATCGATGCCCTGTCTCGATACACCCTCGACTAGGAACAGTTTATAGGATGTACTCGTCGACTACCGTGGCCCCACTAGTATGATCTCATCATAGTCCCAGTATTCGAGTACAGATCCTAAGGTCTTTATCAACATGTAATATAGAGACAATCAGAGTACATGTTAAGATAAAGTACAACCAGATAGCATACTATCATGTCGAGCAAGAAAGTCCTCCCTATATATGTCCTAGCATCCACTACAATATACATCGTATGTACAGTAATGGCCTCTAGGGCATACATATAACTAACACAGTGCACACATACATTGATATATTCATACATGCTTAGATTACGCATTGAAATATGTTGTTTCCATGTTAATTCTGGATTTGGGGAACCGTGGATATTTCAAAAGAGAATAGTTAATTATTTAAAAACCCGGTTTCCCTTGATATGATATTTCAGTGCGTCCACCATGTGTTTTCTCGGTGCTAGAGTGATATATGTGAACCCGAATCGAGGAGTTGGATGAGGCCGATTACGGGTACATGGTGGACCCGGTATGGTATCCCGGGGCGAGAACGGTTTTGCTGTGTAGTAGACGGTGAGCCTAGAAGAGAGACTACTACCTACCGGTGATTGTATTTGAGCTCGGCGGATATCTGGAGGATACCGACCGGAGTTGAGAGATGGACATGGGCTGACCCGTACTGCCGGGGCCGACGGCCGATACGGCAGACGGAGCCCCATATGGACGAGGATTTACGTGCCGATGCTAAGCACAGGTTTCATGATGATCTCCATGATTTTGATTATATCCTCATATTTGCATGCATGATGCTTATTGTCATTGGGTGACAGGTGGATGCGATCCACATATATACAGACATTGATTTCATACAGACTTTGACTATATTGATTACACCTTATTTGTATATATAACAGGGTATGAGAGCGCTGTTATATATACCCTTACACCAATATTAGTGGAATGGGACGCTAATATATGTGTATTGATATTCATTTGATACTTCATCATATTTACCTCATGCAGACATACCTTACATTTATGACATGTTATTACCTGAGGCACTGGCACGAGTTCTTGGCACTACCTACATGTTTAGATGCTATATTGCCACCTTATTATGCTTCAGACTTACTCTTGAGGTTTCTATCATATACTGATCGTATTGACCTAGGATTATGTCTTGCTTTCGGTTTCTGCTTGTAGATATTCTCTATTCACGAGTTGGCAACTCACCCCCGTTGTGCCACAGTTCTTGCAGGTCTTGCCGTACAGGTTCCATAACGACATTTCTGGCACACTGCTTCCTTGTGGGTGAATTGCATTTGGTAGGTGGGTTCTTTGCATCAGAACCACCATTGTACTTGTATTATTCATTGTATCTAGAAATTCCATCAACCAAAACTTGTATATTGTTTCAGACTTAGACATTAGTGATGTATTATTCGACCTTAGAGTCGCGCTTAGTAGTATTGCGGTTTTCATGCTTATTGAGTTTCTTTTGGATTTGACTCTCGCCATTCGGCGTTGTATATTATATTGCTTGCGTGGTTGTGACCGTCAATTGACGAAGAGCTAGCTCCCGCTTGGGGATGCCTTTTATCATTGCATATATATTGTTCTTGTTGTACCCCGTTCGGGGCCAGTATTTACAAAAGAAACTCTGCCGAAATTTTTAGAAAAGACTTTACATTTTAAAATGCATATTCGGCTTAGTTATTTAAAAACCTTGACTTCAAACATGTTTTTCTTCACTTCTTTAAACCAGTTTTCTTTACTTACTCTTAAAATGGTTTTAGATTTCTGGGCTTTTGGCTTACTTAGATCAGATGGAGTCCTACAGACTTCATATGGTTCAAGGGCCAGTCACGTGCTCTTTCGGGTCTTGACAGAACCTTTGCTGCATTCCGAGCAGGAGTACTTCAGCCAGCAGGCTGAGCAGTGAGGATTCATTAGTAGTTGGTTCTTTAATTTTCAGCATTTTATTTCCTGATGTGAGTCCGCATTATAGGACAAACATTCCAGTTTTATTTTGTATTGGATCTTTTGCTTCCGCATTACTATTCTTGACTCATTTTAGTTTGGCTTATGGACATGTATTAGATAGTTTTATTTTGTTCTTGATATCTCTACAGCCGTAATGTGACTGTGGATGGATACTTCCTACCCACAGGTAGCATGGTTGGCTATGTCACGTGCCCATCTTAGCGTACTCTGGGAAGCGGGGCGTGACATGGTTCTTTTGGTATCAGAGCCATAGGTTAATTGGGTTGATTCTTTTGTAGTTGGGTATTATACCCAATACACAAATCAGAATACCTGTGTTTAGGAAACATGTCCTGCCACCTTGCCGTTTTACTGTTCTTGAATCTAACCTCCTCCTGATTATATCTTTACGGTGTGCAAACTTCCTTTGCATATCGACTCGAAACCTGATTCCTTGTTATCTCTAGAACTTAGGTGACTTAGGTGGAGTTATGTAATTGTAGCTATGATACCGCAGCATGGTTACAATGCGGTACTCTATTTAAGTAACTTGGAGTTCTAGCTTTGATCTACATTTGAAATCTTTTATCATGTTAATCCTTGGGTTTTTTGATTTCAGGAACATGGCAGACAAGAATCAGAAGACGTACCAAAGGCGTGTTGACGAAGCGCTATGCTTGGAGTAATACGTGGGATGTTAGAGAATCAAAAGAGACAGACCGAGCTGATCCAGCAGCAAGCTGAATCGTTTCAGGAAGGTTTGCGGACCGTTTAGCAGTCCGTGAACAATGTTGGGGCCAGACCAGTAGATCGAGTGGGGACCGTAGCAGATTTCAGGAGACTGGGTCCATCTGTTTTTACTGGTTTGGAGGAGCCGTTGCCAGTGGAGCAGTGGCTGGTTGACACGAAGAATCTACTTATTGCGGTACAGATCCCAGATGATAAAAGGGTGGATGTGGTGCGCATCCAGTTGGTGGATTATGCCCGTGAATGGTGGCTTTTGGAGGAGACCCGCTTACCCAAGCCTATCAAGTGGGCGGATTTTTCAAAGAGTTTCTTGGAGAAGTTCTTTCCGCGGACTGCACGGGAGGAAATGGAAGAGAAGTTCATCAGTCTAAAGCAGAATGGTGCACCCGTAGATGTACATGCAGCCGAGTGGACACGGCTCAGTAGATTCGTTGGACCGTTGGTTGCCAATGATGCTGATAGGGCAAGGGCATTCATGCGCAGTTTGGATGTGGACATCCAGAGGCAGATTGTCTCCCTGGGTTTGACCACTTTCTCACAGGTACTTACGGCAGACCGAGAACAGCAGAGCTTATCTGGGAAGACTGGGAGTTCACAGCAGACAGCAGTTACAGTAAGGAAGCCAACATTTGTACCAAGCCGAGCTCATGGACGCAGAGGTATTCCAGTGGACCGTCGTGGTGTAACACCGATGAAGAATCCTACTGTCGTTGATCAGAGGAAGCACGTGATTTGTAGCTATTGCCACTTACCCGGACATTTGCTAAGGGAATGTCGCAGGATGCGGGGAATTTGTCTGGTTTGTGGATCGGCGGATCATACTATTAATTCTTGTCTGTCGAAGCTTCGCACAAGGGATGATATTCAGAAGCCTCCGCAGAAACCATTTTAGGGACAGAAGCAGCTGACTCAAGGACCTAATCAGGCTCGAGCTTTTACCTTGACGGCTGAGGAAGCTAAGGCTTCAGGAGAAGTTGTTTCAGGTATTCTACTCATTCATGGTTTTCCCGCATTAGCGTTATTTGATTCTGGTGCATTCCATTGTTTTATGTCGTCCAAGTTTATAGCTACACACTCGATTACCTGCACGACCCTGTATAGTTTTTGGGACATACACACTGTGAATGGGAAAATCATATCTAGTAGAGAATGTAAAGATTGTGCAGTTGTTGTTTGCGGACGGGAGCTCTTTGCAGATTTCTTGGTGATTGATACAGGCTGCTACGAAGTCGTCTTGGGAATGGATTTTCTCGGCACTTTCCATGCTCACATTGATTGTAGGGCAAAGAAAGTAATTTTCCAGATTCCCGGACATCCCGAGTTTATCTTCACTGGAGGAAGCAGTTCTGTCGGGCCAGTCGAGTTTAGGGCTAGGCCGACGACTAATATTCTTGCGGCAATGGAGGTTGATGAAAGTGAAGCGCCAGCTGTTGTTCGAGATTTTATGGACGTGTTTGAAGATATATCAGGATTACCGCCGAAGCGAGACGTGGAGTTCGCGATTGATCTTATTCCTGGTGCAGTGCCAGTATCTAAAGCGTATTATCCAATGGCACCAGTGGAATTGGAAGAAGTTAAGAAGTAGGTTACTGAGTTACTCGAGAAGGGTTGGATTCGAAGCAGTAACTCGCCTTGGGGAGCTCCAGTTCTTCTAGTTAAGAAGAAGGATGGCACAAGAAGAATGTGCATCGACTATCGAGAATTAAACCGGGTGACTATTAAGAACAAGTACCCGATCCCTCGCATTGACGAACTATTTGAGCAACTTAGTGGTGCGAGGGTATTCTCGAAGCTGGATTTGCGATCCGGATATCATCAGGTCCGAGTGAAAGCAGAGGATATTTGCAAGACGGCGTTCCGAACTCGGTATGGACATTACGAGTACTTAGTGATGCCCTTCGGAGTAACGAATGCACCGGCGATATTCATGGACTTGATGAACCGAATCTTTTCACCGTTCTTGGACCAGTTTATTGTGGTGTTCATTGACGATATTCTGGTCTATTCGAAGAGTTTTGAAGAGCATGCTGAACATTTGAAGATCGCGCTGCAGACGTTGAGACAAGAGAAATTATATGCGAAGATGAGCAAGTGCGAGTTTTGGCTGGAAGAAGTAAGGTTTTTGAGGCATGTCGTGTCTGGCGATGGAATCGCCGTCGATCCCGAAAAGATTGCAGCAGTTCGAGATTGGCCGATTCCGAAGAATGTTGCGGAGATAAGAAGTTTTCTTGGACTCGCCGGGTATTACAGAAGATTTGTGGAGAACTTTGCTCGTCTGGCGGAGCCGTTGACCAAGCTTACGCGCAAGGAGGTACCTTTTGTGTGGACGGATAGATGTGTGTCAGCTTTCGAGACGTTGAAGCAGAGATTAATAACCGCCCTATTCTGACCGTGCCAGACAATTCCGGAGGATTAGTGATTCACAGCGACGCATCTGGAAAAGGATTGGGATGTGTTTTGATGCAGCATGGGAAGGTTGTAGCGTACGCATCGAGACAGTTGAAGACCCATGAGAAGAATTACCCAACTCATGACTTGGAGCTTGCGGCTGTGATCTTCGCTTTGAAGATTTGGAGACACTACCTTTTGGGCGAAAGGGTCGAAGTTTTCACTGATCATAAGAGCTTGAAGTATGTGTTCACGCAGAAGGAGCTTAATATGAGGCAACGTAGATGGTTGGAGCTGATGGCTGACTACGATCTTGATCTTAAGTACCATCCGGGGAAGGTTAATGTCGTACCGGATGTGCTCAGTCGGTTACCAGCTATTCAGATGTTGACTACGCAGAAGGAACTCGTTGAAGACTTTCGGAGGTTTGATTTGGAGGTTGTGCTACCGCATTCTTTGGGACAGTTGATGCAGCTGCAGGTACATTCGTCGTTGATCGAGAATATTAAAGCAGCGCAACCGCAAGACCCTAGATTACAAAAGTTTCGAGAACAGGTTGAAGCCGGACTACGAACAGATTTACTGATCCATGAAGATGGTTCGTTGAGATATGGTAGCCGTTTGTGTGTGCCAAAAGAAGATATTCGCAAAGAGCTTATGAAGGAGGCACACAGTTCAGCTTATTCCGTACATCCAGGTGGCACGAAGATGTACCGAGACTTACGACATCATTTCTGGTGGGAAGGCATGAAACGGGAGATTGCCCGCTTTGTGGAAAAATTCTTGGTGTGTCAGCAAGTTAAGGCTGAACATCAAAGGGTTGCTGGTTTATTGCAACCACTTCCGATTCCTCAGTGGAAATGGGAACATATAACCATGGATTTCGTGACAGCTCTACCGCGGAGTCCAAAGGGCAACAATGTAGTTTGGGTGATTGTTGATCGTTTGACCAAGGCAGCTCATTTCATTCCTTTTCGGGCTGGTCAATCAACAGAAGCTTTGGCGGAACGGTACATGCAGGAGATTGTAAGATTGCATGGAGTACCGGTGAGCATCGTGTCCGATCGTGACACTCGGTTCTTATCACACTTTTGGCGGAGCTTACAGGAAAGTTTGGGGACTCGATTGAATTTCAGCACAGCTTATCATCCTCAAACAGATGGCCAGTCGGAGAGAACGATCCAAACTCTCGAAGATATGTTGAGAGCGTGCATGTTGGACTTCAAGAGTTCTTGGGAGGATCATCTACATTTGGTGGAGTTTTCTTACAACAACAGTTTCCAGGAAACTATTCAAATGGCTCCATTTGAAGCTTTGTATGGTCGCAAGTGTCGTTCACCTATTTGTTGGGATGATGTCGGTGAACGAAGATTGTTGGGACCGGATTTGGTTGTGCAGACAGTTGAGAAAGTTAACGCTATTCGGAATCACATGAAAGCAGCTCAAGACAGACAGAAGAGTTGGGCAGATACGTCGAGAAGACCTCTAGAGTTCGCCGTGGGTGATTTGGTATTCTTGAAGATATCACCGACTAGGGGGGTGATTTGTTTTGGAAGTCGAGGAAAGCTCAGTCCTCGATTCGTTGGACCCTTTGAGATCTTGGAGCGTGTTGGTGAGGTAGCGTATCGTTTGGCGTTACCGCAGTCCTTGGCGAATGTGCATGATGTGTTTCACGTATCTCAACTCCGTAAGTATGTTCTAGATGAAACACATGTGTTGGATCATTCGGAACTGACGGTACGGGAAGACTTGACTTTTGAGGAGCGACCGGTTGCGATTGTGGATCGAAGGGAAAAGGTTCTTAAGAACAAGGTTATCCCTCTTGTACTTATTTCTTTGGGTAGTCGCTCACATGGAGAGTCCACTTGGGAACGAGAAGATAAAATCCGGCAGAAGTTTCCCCATCTTTTCTTGTAGTTTGTTTGTCGTCTATCTTTGTATTCTTGGAATTTCGAGGACGAAATTCTTTTTGTAGTTGGGTATAATGTAACAACCGAGTCCAGTTCTATAAATTTCTGTTACCATATGTGTGGTGTGTGGTATTTATTTCATTGATCATGCTTCGACTGTTACTAGTTATAATTTACCCCGACATTACATATGTTTGCATATTACAATTAAGTTACTTAAAATAGTTTAAAAATACATGTCATGGCCTGCTTGATACCCCTAACCCTGTGGTAGCGTCCTTGCATCGTGTTCTCGTCCCGTTCAGTGAAACGGACGTGTTTGGACGACTACGCGCATGTACGTGCGTCCGTTCTTGGGGGTATGCTTTTTCATTACCAAATCCTTCATTTTAATTTTTGGATCTTGCCAATAATTTTCATATTTCAAATTCAAATTTTTGGACCCGACCCGGGCGCAATTCTGAAATATTTTGTATTTCCGCCAAATCCTATTTTTTCTAAATCTTTTATCAGCCAAAGTAAATTTTCACCCTATCAATTTGTTAAACCAAACGAAAGAAAACAAAATAAAATCTTTTCCAAATTTTTCCCTAAACCAATTATTTTTCCTACAGCCAATCAAAATTCTTCATTTTCCTTCCACAGCCAATGAAAATCGTTCGTTAAAATATTAACAAATCTTTTCTAAAAATTTCCTAACCAATTCCTATTTTCGTTAACCAATCAAAGCCCTTCTTGGGTGCACCTGGCCCCCACCGAGCTCACTTCCTCTTCTATCTTTCTTTTTCCACCAATCAAAACCCTCGTTTTATTTTCCCCTGGGCCCCACGTCTTCCTCTTTTTCTTTCTCCTTCTCCTTCTCTCTCTCCCCGAGCGCAGTCTCTCTCTCTCTCCCTTCTCTTTCTCTCTCCTCTCGCACCCACTCTCTCTCCTCTCGGGATCACTAGTCACTTCTCGAGTCCCGTCACCGCGATGGAGATCCCGTCACCTCACTTCATGTTTTCTCTTTCTCTCTCATTTAAAAACCCCCGCAGCTCTTCCTCTCCTTTAAAACAAACCCATCGTCTCGTGTAAACCCTAACCCTGACTACATCAAACCCAAACCGACTCAACATCTCCTCTTCTCCTCCTTTACATCTTCTCCTTCTCTTTCTTCCTCCAGAGTCTCCTTCCCCTGCACACACACCCTTCAACGAACCCAGGAACCCATCGTTCCATCACCGCCGACCCCCTCTTCCCGTCGTCATCACCTCCCTCTCCCTCTGCTCCTTCCCGAACACCTAACCCTGCAACAAAACCCCACCAAACATCAAACCAAAGCTAACCCTAGCCCGAGCCTTTCCCTGCAACCTGGGACTTCGTTGCCTCGCCGTTGATCTCGCCGTCGACGCCTCGCCGACGACGCTGTCACCCCCTCCAGTCCAGTGGGTAAGTTCTTTCATCAATCCCCCCTGTTCTTTTTCATTCTTCTTGCTTCTTTTTCCATGCATCTCTTGTCCATTGTAATATTTACTGTTTTCTGTCTTGCCGGAATCCGGTGGTGCCGACGACGATCCCGACGACCCAGCGAGTGTACCTGACCTGTGTGATACCATCGTGTGTTATTGGATTGATTCCGTGTACCGTGCGCGCGTCGAGACGTTTACCGCCGACGCGTGACGTTCCGTTTACCGCTACGCGATTCGTCGAGGCAAGTGAAACTTGCTACATGCTATTCATACTATTCATATATTAATTTATCTATTTTCCTATTAAATCTATAGATAAAAATCTAAAGTTTTGAATTCCAGATTAATAGTACAATGTTCCGTTTATATATTTCAGATCTAAACTTGAAACCTGATTGTTGCATTTAGTTGACTATACCTAGTAATCACATTTATATGTTAGATCACATAATCACAATTGTTTTATAGCCATATTACCCCTTTTGTAGTTTTACCCTATCGTACGACCGATTGCATACATTTAGCCTTATTCACATTCAATTGCATCTCTAGATTGTTTTAATACATATTAATATGATTTTATCATCCACATGTGTAATACTGCATTCCTGAAATGTTAAAACTATTCCTTAAACTAAACTGATAACCGTACAACTAAATAGTTTAATATGCACCTATTGCTATCATGTTACTGTGCCTGTTTATTGTTCTGATAGTACCATGCTTGTTTATTCATAACCATGATTATGCTAGTCGATTATGAGCATCCATATGTTATCTTATACACCCTGACGTGACTGGAAACACATATTACTTGACCTGACATGGTACTGTACACTCTTTACATGACATGACATCTAAATACACCACTCGACTTGACCTGATGTACCATGGTTTTACCTGTTACCTGATCTTGTGTCTAATGCCAACAAACCTGACATGTAGTCCTTACGGACCGTTCCTGTTGTCTATCCAGACAAACCTGCACCTACCTGATTCTGTGTTGGCATTAGTTCTTGATTACGGAATACCTGACTTGACACATATAACTTGGGGGTATGGGGAAATCAATGATGAAACCTGACTTGTAACTCGACAGTTGCTTGCTTTTACTGATTAGTTTTAGAGGCTAGGCCCGCCTCGTGACGATGCTGCTGACATCGTTGGTCTTTAACCTTTTTCTTTTAGTGCCTAGCGGCACGTCTCGGTTTTAGCCCGAGAGTCTTAGACCGTGGTCCCGGGCATGCACGGGATACTATTGAGTTACATCGATGATTTATCAAATTGATTTCAAAGACTTAAGAGTAGATAACCTATAGACCAGTTTAGCATACTCACTGCACACTACCCTTCACTGCTCTGATTTATATTGCTATTACACCTGCTTTACCATTATGATCATATACTTGCATGTCTTGCTACCATGTTTATATTTCATTGCTTGATGACATGAGCGCTGACGTCTAAGTTTTGCATGGCCCAGATTCCGAACCTTTGCTGCAGTCCAAGCAGGAGTACTTCAGCCAGCAGGCTGAGCAGTGAGGATTCATTAGTAGTTGGTTCTTTACTTTTCAGCATTTTATTTCCTGATGTGAGCCCTCATTATGGGACAAACATTCCAGTTTTATTTTGTATTGGATCTTTTGCTTCCGCATTACTATTCTTGACTCATTTTAGTTTGGCTTATGGACATGTATTAGATAGTTTTATTTTGTTCTTGATATCTCTACAACCGTAATGTGACTGTGGATGGATACTTCCTACCCACAGGTAGCATGGTTGTCTATGTCACGTGCCTATCTTAGCGTACTCTGGGAAGCGGGGCGTGACATGGTTCTTTTGGTATCAGAGCCATAGGTCAATCGGGTTGATTCTTTTGTAGTTGGGTATTATACCCAATACACGAATCAAAATACCCGTGTTTAGGAAACATGTCCTGCCACCTTGCCGTTTTACCGTTCTTGAATCTAACCTCCTCCTGATTATATCTTTACAGTGTGCAAACTTCCTTTGCATATCGACTCGAAACCTGATTCCTTGTTATCTCTAGAACTTAGGCGACTTAGGTGGAGTTATGTAATACCCGTGTTTAGGAAACATGTCCTGCATATCGATTCAAACACCCACGACACGAAGTGACCATATGGAGAAGGAGAAAGTTGTTACCGCGATGCGGTAGCATAATTAACTGCATGGGCTTGCGCCTGCAGGGAAGAGCGTCCCCACAATCAAAAACCCCTCAAACGAGGGGGAATCTGACGAAGTCTGCTACATCGGCCGCATCCGTTTAAACCTTCGATACATGGTGCCATAAATCAACTTGGCTCTTCGGAGAGGTGGACGGATAGCACCAATTAGCATCTGCCCCAAATTTCAGTCAAGACGGACCCGCACGGTCGCGTCTCCGTCGTTCAAAGGGGAACAGTGTGCAGGAACTGCAAACATTCTACGTCCCTCCCAGGCGAAGAGATGAAAAGACGATTCTATTCTACCGATCCAAGGAAACCAAAGTGGGGAAAGAAATTTGGCATGGTGCAGATTCTACACTTGACAGGCTCCAGCCCATCAGTCTGCCTAGATATTACACGGATGGCTTGAAAAGGCTATTGAAGCGCCAAGGGGTACCCTTCAGACAGACTACTCGACAAGCTCAATTCTACAACAGGATTTGGGACGTCCCCGGGACTCGGCGAAAGTTTCCCAACGGGAAAATGGAAACGGTTGGGCTTGGATATGTCCAATCCAAGAAACGGGAACGAGTCCATGGTAGCTACGTCATACATGACTTTAATGAAGAAGGAGACGCCCTGTTAGAAGACGCTAACCCTGAACTAAAACGAGATCCTACCATCAAAATGCCGAGTCTGTCGTTTGAAGAACGAATGGACAAGCTAATAAGGGAAGCGGGTCAAAAGGTCCGGGATGACCATAACCGTGAAATGGCCATTTACGAGAAAGCCAGGACGCAGCGCCTCCTTCAGCAGGCCGTGGAGAATGACAATGCTCCTCGTCGCCGGCCCGTCATACAAAAGACCCAGCGCAGAGGCAAAAATAAATCAGAGAACGGAAAAAAACGTTCGACGGCAGCCAAGCGGGTCTAAGAAGCCACGCGAGCAAGAGTTGAGCAGTCGGGATCCGTCCCTTATAAAGAAGATGGGCCGGGAATATTCTTTTCCCCGAGATAAGACAAAGAAGATATTCAATATCTTCGTAAAGCATTAGATGTTGACACCCCCGGAGTCCAAGCACCCCGAACAAGCGAACAAGGTCTCTCACCCAGACTAATGCTCTTACCACCAAGCAATCGGGCATCCCCTCGAAGACTGCTTCACCTTCAAGAACTGGGTTGAAGACCAATATCAACAAGGCAGGTTCGCTCTATCCAGCAGCTGGAAAGGTAAGCCCGCCACAGAAGCATCAACCAAAAGCGACGTGTATAACGAGAGTAGAACCAGATCAACATCGATCTTGGAAACAATCTCGTACCTGCCACGTGATAACGCTGTCAGAAGAAGAGCCTGAGAATACGGATGACCTTCCCTGGTGCTTCGAAAACGATGATGATGAGGTAATCTCAGAGTTTCCACCGGCGCCGAAAGAGCTGGAAGATGGGATACATACTACTGCAGATAACCTCAAGAAAATTGATTTGGGGACGGCAAGTGACCCGCGACCGAAATTCGTCAGTGAGCTATTGTCTGAAGAAAGGGTGGCTACGCTAAAAGACGCGCTCATGTAGCATAGAGATTGCTTCGCATGGAACTATTCCGAGATGCCAGGACTAGATCCAAAGATTGTTGTACATAAATTGGCAATATCTCCGGACGTCAAGCCGATCAAACAAGCACCGAGAAGAATGCGGCTCGAGCTTGATATGAGCATCAACGCCGAGGTCAAGAAACTAATCGACTCCGGTTTTATCCAAAAGGTTCAATATCCTGATTGGATCGCCAACATCGTCCCGGTGATGAAGAAAAATGGGACGGTGCGCATATGTGTGGACTTTCGGGATATCAACAAAGCTTGCCCAAAGGACGACTTTCCAGTACCAGTCACTGAGCCGATGATAGATAACACATCCACTCACGAAGTCTTCACCTTCATGGACGGATCATCAGGATACAATCAGATAAAGATGCATCCTGAGGACCAGAAGCACACTGCTTTTCGGACCCTTTTGGGCATATTTTGCTACAAGGTGATACCTTTCGGTCTAAAGAACGCCGGTGCCACCTATCAGAGGGCCATGACGAAGATTTTCGATGACCTCATACATGAAATCATCGAATGCTATATCGACGACCTCTTGGTTAAAAGAAATCATACGAGGAACATTTAGAGCATCTGAAGATCGTGTTTCAGCGCTATTGGCAATACAACTTTAAGATGAACCCTCTCAAATGCGCGTTCGGAGTTTCCTCGGGTAAATTCATAGGATTCATCGTCCGACACTGAGGCATCGAGATGGATCCGTCAAAGAGCAAGGCGGTTATGGAAATGCCTCCGTCAAGAACTCTCAAACAGCTGTGGTCTCTCCAAGAAAAGTTCGCGTATATCCGGCGATTTATATCCAATCTCTCAGGCAAGTGCCGTCCTTATAGTCATCTAATGAAGAAGGGAACCCCATTCGTCTGGGATCACAAATGCCAAAGTGCACTGGATGAAATCAAGCAATACCTGCAGAATCCGCCAGTGCCGGCCGCTCCCGTTAAAGGAAAACCTCTTGTCCTGTACACAACAACCCTCGAAGGTTCTTTAGGCGCGCTGTGGGCACAAGAAAATGACCAAGGGAAAGAGATAGCCCTTTATTATCTGAGTCGAGTTCTCCTGGGGGCAGAAAGCAATTACTCTCCCATTGAAAAACACTGCCTGGCGTTGATCTTCGTGATAACGAAGCTCAGACACTATGCATTGGCACATGAGGTCCATCTCGTATCAAAGGTAGATCCTCTCAAGTATTTGATGTCAAATGCCATATTGACGGGGCGGCTCGCTAAATGGGCCCTGCTCTTGATGGAGTTCTCGATAACTTATCGTCCTCTTAAGGCAGTGAAAGGCCAGGCCATCGCCGACTTCCTCGCTGAGCATCCGATACCTGCCGACTCTCCCTTGAACTGCGAATTGCCAGACGAGCACGCGTTTGACACAATCGACAGTGAAAGAAGAGAGAATGATACCCAATGGGAACTCTACTTCGATGGAGCATCTTCCGTGAAAAAACGCAAACAAAGCACCCCCATAATCAAATCAGGGGTATGCCTCATCTTCGTGACTCCACAAGGAGGGATAATGCGCTTTGCCTTCTCCTTAACAGAACCGAGGACGAAAAATGAAGCCGAATATGAAGCTTTGATAGCAGGTCTCGAGATCTCTATTGACATGGGAATTGAAAACCTCCTCATATACGGAGACTCCCAACTGGTCGTTAGTCAAGTAAACGGCGACTATCAAATGTGCAAGCCAGAGTTGGTGAAATATGGCGAGAGAGTGCAACAGTTGCTGACTCAAGTTCCCTCCTACATTCTGGAAAGCATACCGCGTGTGGAAAATAGCAAAGCGGATGCATTAGCCAAACTCACTAAAGAACTGGCTGACGAAAACCTCGATGACGTGAGGATCGTTATGCAAAGACGTCGGGTTCTTGCACCAGCAGAAATATCTTCGGAGTTGTCCGAAGAAAAGGGAGCGACCGAGCAAACGGCCCTGCAAATAAAAGACCAGGAAAAGGCTATGGATTGGAGAGAAGTCTTTATAGACTACTTCAAATCCCGTCGAACACCCGAAGATGCATCCTCGAGACATCGGCTCATGAAACGAGCTCTTTCTTTTGCATTCGTCAATGATACTTTGTACAAGAGGTCATTTGATTCTCTGTGGTTGAGATTCCTGGGACGTGAAGAGGCAAAGAGAGTCATCCAAGAAACTCACGATGGACTCTGCGGTTCTCACCAAGCCGGCCCGAAGATGAAGCTGAAGATCAAAAGGATGGGCTACTCTTGGCCCACGATGATCCGGGACTTCCTCGAATACGCGAAGCAATGCCTCTCGTGCCAGATTTATAGGGACTTCATCCATCAACATCTAAATCCACTGCATCCAACGGTGGCTAGCTGGCCGTTTGAAATGTGGGGAACTGACATAATCGGCCCCATCGAACCAGCATCGTCCAGAGAACATCGATTCATTTTGGCGACAACTGATTACTTCTCCAAGTAGGCAGAAGTAGTACCGTTGAGGGAAGTGAAGACGGAGAATATCCTCTATTTTTTCAAGACGCACGTCATTTATCGGTTTGGAACTCCGCGACGGATTATCTCCGATAACGGGCCGGCCTACAGAAGCCACATGATCAGCCGCTTCGCACAACAGCATAACATAGACTGGAGATACTCTTCAGTCTATAATCCTCGAGCTAACGGTCTAGCTGAGGCTTTCAACAAGACCTTGACGAAGATCGTGAAAAGACGGTGTCTCGAAATAAGAAGGACTGGCACGAGAGACTGCATGAAGCTCTCTGGGCGTATCGAACTACGTTCAAAACGGCCACGAACAAAACGCCGTATGCATTAGTATTCGGCATAGAAGTGGTACTCCCCCTTGAGATAGAATTACCCTCTCTACGAGTGGCGGTTCACTACGAGTTAACCGACGAAGAAAATGCTCGCCTTCGGCTTGAGGAGCTTGATGCCCTTGATGAAACCAGGCTCATGGTGCAGCAAAATATGGAAGCTTATAAAGCAAAGATGACGCGCTCCTATGAGAGATTGACGAGGCCGAGAACATTCCGCCAGGGAAAACTTGTGCTAGTGGTCAAAAGACCTATGATCCCCAATCATGCTAAACGGGGGAAATTCGAGCCGAACTATGAAGGCCCGTATATCATAGACAAAGTTTACCAGGGTGGAGCCTACCTACTCATGGACATGCATGGTGAAAGACCTTTCAGGCCAATAAACGGTCGCTTCTTAAAGAAATACTACGCCTGACGAGTCATGGCCTAGGTCAACGATAGATGACGACGCCTATGTCCGCTCGCTATCTTCCTAAGCCCAGACTCTATAAGTAGTAGCCGGTGTTTGGACCGAAACGTCCTTAAACTAACAATGGACCATTATGTCCTGAAACTAGCGACGGACCGAAACGTCCTTAAACTAACGATGGACCACTATGTCCTAAAACCGGCTGTTGACCGAGACGTCGATGAACTACTGTGGACTGGAGCATCTCAAGGCTGACACAAAAAATAATATTAAAAAAACAAAAAAAAAGGTATGTCCATAAGCAAAAAGGGCACGGATGAAAACCCGAAAGGGCTCCCTGAGTAAAAACAGTTGGGCTACCGGTGAGTTTTGTGAAAACCCGAAAGGGCGCAATCTCGTGAAAAGACACTTGCAAGGTCCTCTCGACCTTGTGAGGAGAAACCACCTGCGTGAGATCCTTACGACTCACAAGGGAGTAACACGCTTAGGGATCCCCACGATTCCTAAGGAGAAATTACACTTACGAGATCCTCACGACTCGTAAGGAGAACCCTCTTATGAGACCCTCATGGCTCATAAGATTCAAAAGTCTTAAGCTATAGGGATCTGAACCTGTTCTTAAGCGGCCACCACAACCTCCAATGCTTCCCTACAAGCGGCTCAATGCTGACCCTTGTATACAATCCACGGGCGCGAATAAACATTTCCCTAACAAAGTCCCATCCGTGACTAGGGATATGTCTACACGGTGAACAGCCCTTGTAAGTCCTCTTGACTTATAAGGAGAAAGCACTCTTGTAAGATCCTTACGACTTATAAAAGACCACACACTTAGGAATCCTCACGACTTCTAAGGAAAAAACACACCTACGAGATCCTCACGACTTGTAGGGAGAAATACCTTTATGAGACCCTTACGGCTCATGAAGTCAAAAGCCTTAGTCGATAGGATCCTAACCCTGTCTACTAAGCCACCTTTGTTCGACATCGACGAAGGCAAATGATGATTCGCTCCTGGCAATATCCCAGTTGTAGCGGTGCTGATGCCGAAATCGGTGTTTAAATCCAGGCTTGCAGCAGAAAAAAAGCCAGCGAGCCACACATGCATACGAAATAGCCGAAATGATGGGGCAACTTGCAACAAAATCAGCAAGTAAAAATGTATGCATACAAAAATAGCCGAAATGATTGGGCAACTCGCAATAAAAAGCAGCGAGCAAATAAATACAAAATAGCCGAAATGATTGGGCACCGCGAAAAATAGCCGAAATGATTGGGTAATCGCGACCTTTGCGATATAAAAGCTGAAATGATAGAGCATCGCGGAAAGAAATATAAAAAATGAATTTTTTGCCCTACAGGTAATATCACATCAATCCCTATATACAATCTAGGGGCGCAAACAAAGATGAAATCACACCTTCCCTCCCCAGGCTCCATCGGAAGAAGAAACCAAATCTCAATGGTTCACAGACAGCCTGGAGATCATCTCAACATGTGTCTCATTACAACAGGCGCAACATCAAGCAAAGAGGAACCGCGGCAATTCCCAGTTCCATGACTCGGCAGAGTACAGATGACCGAGAGTCAAACCCCGACTCCGTGAAATGCGGATAAAGTCAACCCTTCCTGGTCACGTGGAACACGGCCTATGTCAATCCTGACCCCGTGGGAAATGTCCAGAGCGGATCCTAGTCCTCGCAGAACACGGCTATGACCCTATGGGAAGCATCCAGAGCAAATTTCTGGTCACGTGGAACGCGGCTTATGTCAATCCTGACCCCGTGGGAACCTTCCAGAGCGGAGCCTGGTCCTCGCAGAACACGGCTATGTCAATCAGACCCCGTGGGAAGCATCCAGAGCAAATTCCTGGTCACGTGGAACATGGCTTATGTCAATCCTGACCCCGTGGGAGACGTCCAGAGCGGATCCTGGTCCTCGTAGAACACGGCTATGACCCCGTGGGAAGCATCCAGAGAAAATTCCTGGTCACGTGGAACGCGGCTTATGTCAATCCTGACCTCATGGGAAACGTCCAAAGCGGAGCCTGGTCCTCGCAAAACACGGCTATGCCAATCAGACCCCGTGGGAAGCATCCAGAGCAAATTCCTGGTCACGTGGAATGCGGCTTATGTCAATCCTGACCCCGTGGGAAACGTCCAGAGCGGATCCTGGTCCTCGCAGAACACGGCTATGACCACGTGGGAAGCATCCAGAGCAAATTCCTGGTCACGTGGAATGCGGCTTATGTCAATCCTGACCCCATGGGAAACATCCAGAGTGGAGCCTGGTCCTCACAGAATACGGCTATGTCAATCAGACCCCGTGGGAAGCATCCAGAGCAAATTCCTGGTCACGTGGAACACGACTTATGTCAATCCTGACCCCGTGGGAAACGTCCAGAGTGGAGCCTGGTCCTCGCAGAACACGTCTATGACCCCGTGGTAAGCATCCAGAGCAAATTCCTGGTCACGTGGAACACGACCTATGTCAATCTTGACCCCGTGGGAATCGTCCAGAGCGAATCCTGGTCCTCGCAGAACATGGCTATGTCCCCGTGGGAAGCATCCAGAGCAAATTCCTGGTCACGTGGAACGTGGCTTATGTCAATCCTGACCCCGTGGGAAACGTCCAGAGTGGAGCCTGGTCCTCGCAGAACACGGCTATGACCCCGTGGGAAGCATCCAGAGCAAATTCCTGGTTACGTGGAACGCGGATTATGTCAATCCTGACCCCGTAGGAAACGTCCAGAGCGGATTCTGGTCCTCGCAGAACACGGCTATGTTAATTTTGACCCCGTGGTACGCATCCAGAATGGAGCTTGGTCCTCGTAGAACACGGCTATGTCAAACCGACCCTGTGGGAAGCATCCAGAGCAACTTCTGACTCCGTGAAATGAGGATAATGTCAACCTCATCCATCACTTACGGGTCCTCTCGACTCGTAAGGGAGAAAACTCTTTTGGGAGATCCTTACGACTCTCAGAAGAAAACGTACTTAGGAATCTTCATGTTTCCTAAGGAGAAATTACACCTACGGGATCCTCTCGACCTGTAGGGAGAAAATTCTTTATGAGACCCTCACGGCTCATAAAGTTGAAAAGTCTTAGGAGGCAGATCTTAACCCTGAATCCTAAGCCATCGCTGTCCTACAGAGAAATCATAATAGATTATCCACAAAATGCATTTACTAAAAGAGACACACCATCATGAAGAAAAATATGTCTTTTATTCATGAATCAAAATGAATAAAAAGTACAATTTATGAAACAATAAAAGAAAATATACTCTCATTCAGGAGTATGTACAAAATAAGAATAAAAAAATATACAATTCTTCAAGCCGGCGGACGATTCAGTAGATTTGCTAGTTCACCCCTTTTCCGCTGGGCCTCGGCTTCATGATTCATTATCGTCAAAAGACGGGCCTCCGCTTGAGCTTGTTGGGCCTGGTATGAGGCAAGCCGGCCATCAAGCTCTTTTTCAGTAACCTTATGGGCTTCGACCATTTCACAAGTAAAAACGGCGGCCTTATCAATGGCTACCACCTCTTTGATAACCTCTTGAAGCACCCGCCAAAGCTCATATGCCCTAGCGGTCTTGGCCGTAAGGTTGGCTTGAAGCTCCCTCAGCGCTTTGGAAACCAGCTCCCTCTCCGAAAACTTGTGGCTGAGCCTCTTCTCGCATGATATCATGTTCGCAGCATACCGCTCAATCAGCCCCTGTAAGCTCGCCTTCGCGGCCACAACCTCTGAAGGAAGGTGTGTACATTCAAGAATATGCAAGCAAGCCTCCACTTGCCGAAAAAATTCAACCCAGACTTGCACCAATGTTTCACTATGGTAGGTGGCAAGAAAGGGAAGAGAACCGTTGGCTTCAGCGACAAACGTTTCGGCCGTGATCAGACTGCCAGCACGAAGGTCTTCAATTAGGGCTGACAGGGAGTGGAGGCTTAGCTTTGCCATCCGTTCTGAGGCACGTAGAGCATAGGGGTCGGGTGGCATGATGATGCGAGTAGCGTGGTAAGAACTGGCAAAGCTGTTCAGATTTATAAACAGTCAGCGAGACTTGTAAGCAAAGAGCAAATGGAACAACGTTGATACTTTACTTACCCACAGTCATGCTAGAAGGGTCTAAAGGCTCCCAGGCCCGTCAAGAATCTCAACCTCATCATCAGCTTCCAGAACTATAGAAGACATCAATGTCATTATATGAAATAATAATAACACCGTGAGGAGAGGGCAAACGACACTAACCTTTCCCGGAAGAGAGGACGATGCGTTGAGGAGATATCGCCTGTAGAGCGGCCATCTCCAACAGGTGCTGAAAAGACTTCCTGGGAGACAGATCGACAATAGATGCCGCCAATCTGCGCAATTCTGAAAAGATAGAAGGGTTCAGATAATGGAGAGATTATAATGTAAAATATAGAAGGCTACCTTCGATACTTCTCCCATTCTGGGCTGGAGGGATAGCAGCTTCGGCGGCCTCCTCCGTGCCCCCAGGCACATCATCGAGGACGTGGGCCAGTGTAACGGCTTCCAAGCGAGGAGCAGTGGCCGCCACTGCAGTCTCCAGCGGAAGGACGGTAGCCTCGACTATTTTTCCCCTAATCTCCGGGCCGCCCCCAGAAAGATCCATTGAATCGGCGACCAACAAAGATGCCTCTCCCTGGGGAGCAATCACTTGGGGAGCGGGAATCACCGAGGGAAGCTCCATCGCAGGAGCAACGGTTGCATCGACCCCCTCCACACTGATTAGTGTTTCATTGGGGATATTGGCGGAGTACAGTCAAAGCGCGACTCGAACTCAGATCCTCCGCCATCGCCAAAGTCCCTGCAAGGTTTGTACGAGGATAAGGATATATATATATATATATATGTATATGAGCAATACAAAATATTACAAAGAGATACATGAACATACCG
The DNA here is from genome assembly GCA_030015575.1 of Agapanthus africanus. Classification (NCBI taxonomy): domain Eukaryota; kingdom Viridiplantae; phylum Streptophyta; class Magnoliopsida; order Asparagales; family Amaryllidaceae; genus Agapanthus; species Agapanthus africanus. Next base: position 108,971,685 of record JASDDO010000031.1, read on the forward strand.
ATGCGCAAAGGAGCCTCTAGTATGGCTTGTTCAAGCCGACGCTCCTTCCTGAGGAGGTATGCTCGCCGAGGTTCGAGAGTAGACTCATGGTCACCGGTCCACAATGAAAGTGTGTCTTCGGCGTCGGCTGAAACAGCCTGCTTAAGGGCCCTCTCACCCCATTCTTCCAAAGGGCCTATAAATAGCCGCCGTATCGATGGAGGGTCTTCGTAAAAAATGACGGCAGGATAAGGCCTCTTCGGGATCCTTACGTTCTCGGATTCATCTTGTGAGCATCTTATAGCCTCAGCCAATTGTGCGGCTTCCTCGGCAGATGAACCCGGGAAAAGTAGACCACCATCCGATTCTTGCATGGCTAGTGGTTCATCTTGAAGAATAGGCTCGGATTCCACTAAAGAGTCGAGCAGATTGGTGACCGTCTTCCTCTGCCTCTTGGGCCCATAACTAACCGCTGAAGATGATCGCTTCCTTCCCCTTGGTGCTTTGGTACGGCGTTGACCCACTTCGCCTTCAATGTCCTCGCTCGACGGTGCTACCAATGACGACACGGCCATTGCTGACGCCGCAGCTGATGACACTGCTACTAGTGCCCTATTGGCCCTTGATTGAGCTCTAGTACGCAGTGGCATACCCGCTGTATGAGTTAAATCCACTTCCGCCGCCTCCGGAATAAGCATGACGCTGGTATCTTTCAAGGGAGGGCGAACCGCTGTACGCGTTTGCGGAGGAACTCCCGTGGCTTGGATCGGAGTGGGTGCCCTATATCCGAGGAGCACCCTCCTCTCCTTGGAAATAATTGGACTGACTCGGTGGAGGTACCAGCCCGTGAATGACCCCACACATCGAGGAATATGATCGGCTTCAGGAATCACGAAGCGGGAACCAGTGTTCAGCCGCATGAAGTGATGAGCGGCGTCACGAACAACTTCTGACGACGGGCTAGGCTCCACTATAAATGCCTCGAAGGGGACGCCCTGGTCATATCCGAGTTGCCGAGCAAAGCGGTGTGCGTTGTACCTCATAAAAAGGGCCGCACCGTTCTGACAAAATACCAGATAACCTGGTCTGATCGAATATAAGTGCATGGCCTCCCTGGGCTTCAGAGAAGGTACCCCCTCTTTCGACAAGTCGCAGAGCTATTGAACCGGCCCTGAAGGAGCAGTGAGGATTCGATCGTTGAATACCATCCCGCCTGTATTGGCATAGGGATTAACCAGCATGCGAATAGCCCCAGACTGAGTCGGGTCGGGAGCAGAAGCGTTCACCAGCCGCATGAGTCGCGGAAAAGTGTAAGCGTCATAAAAACTGGGTCTTTGGTGCACAGCAAATGCCCCCAGCACATGCATCTCAATCCAGGACGTAAAATAATGAAGAAAGAAGTTCACCACATCTACGCCTGGGGTTGAGGTATTAGCCGCAGCGCTTAGCCCGTGATACAGATGCGCCAGCCCCGCAATACCCACAGCTAGTCACGTCCCATCGGCAATGCGATGAGCGGGGTAAATAACTGAGGCTCTCATGAAACGACGGTGCATGGGAATGGTGAACCAACTAAGCCAGACACTGATGAAACCCATCAAGAAAGTCTCCTCATCTATACCAGGAGCTGCGATCAACTTGAAAGATACCGCTGACATGATGGGAATGTAGAATTGCGGCCAGTCTTCTTCTTTAGTCGGATGCTTATTTAAACCGAACCCAAAGGGGTCGTTGATATTCACGAACTTCGGAGCCGACTTTAACAGGACATCTTCATGAAGGAAGCAGGCGATAAAGCTTTTGAAAGTGACGCCCTGCTCCTCTGACTCTGTGAATAGCTTCTCAAAAATGCTCAGAGTCTTGATCAAACATGGGCGCTTATGGCGGACGGCATTCTCGGTCGACAGGCCGTCAAGCATGGCAGGCTCGGTTTCGAAGACATACTCATCGGGAGGCAGTAATTCTTCATAGAGTGTCCCCCTGACCGTCAACCCTGAGATTTCGCGAAACTCTTCCAAAGAAATTGAAACTTCACGGTCCCCTAGAAAGAAGGTGTTGGTGGGAAGATTCCATTGGTTTAAGAAGGCCTTAACCCACCAGACATGGGGAGACTGATAGTGGAAAATAGACGCATATATTGGCTAATAGAGTCCGACCCTCTGCAGTCGCGCACGATGGGCGAACAGGATATAACGGGCCCAGAGAAGGTAGCCCGTGGGATGTCGAGGGGTAAGCCCTATCTTGTAAATCTGTCCCCATGGCTGGGCTTCACCTTGGCAAATGCGGCGCCCTAAAATGTCTATAGCCGGCACATAATGGTTCCGAATACCAGTTGTTGATGGCTCAAGCCGTCCCATAGGGGTCCAATTCAGCATCTCCACAGTAAAGGCAGTCCGTGGATGATCCATCGGCAGGAATGGATAGGTAAGCTCTGTCGGTATCTCGCAAAGGAAACTGTGGCGACAGCGGATGATGTGACTGTACCAGGTCCCCCATAAAAGTAGATTGGTGCAATTCGGGTCATGAGCCCTGATCATCGCCATCACCTCTTCGTCAGACGGTGACTGAGGAAAGGCAGCCTCCGAGCGGGTGAAAGGGAAGTATGGAACAGAAGTCATTATGCCTGAAATCAAAGAAGGGGAAACTGTTAAGTGAAGCTAACACGTGTATCTATATATATATATGTTTATAAATGTATATATATAAAAAGACAGTGGAAGAAAGCGACAGAGGACTTATTTTATGGGACCATTGGTTACAAAACATATGGGTCCCACAAAATCAAGATGGCTACTCACTAATAATGAGGCCAAGCAATCATCATGAGAATAAAGGGAAGATTCTCAATGAATTCAAATGACTCTACACATTCCCCCAAAAGAGAAACCTATCTTGGACTCTGCGAAAATCAAGCAGAACAGGGGAATTAAATTCCCAAAAAACTCTACTGCAATTCTTTTTTTGCAAAGAACAACTCAGAGCAAGAAAACCCCAAGAAGTTCTCTAGGAAGAACTGAATTCTTTAGAGGAATTAAATTCCTTTTGAATAGAGGAATTAAATTCCCAGAAAATATTTTTCAGAGCCAAGGCTCTTTAAAATGGAATTAAATTCCAGAGAGAAGACAAGCATCACCATCGATCCCTGAAGATCAGAGAAGCCCTAAGAGGTTTATTATTTAAAGATTGAGCAGTTTTCTTTTTAAAAGAACTTTAAAAAAATGGGTTCTTGTTAAAGGTAAAAAACCCTTGGTGTGGATTTAAAATCCAAATTCCTACAAGAAGTTCTTCAGCCGTTCAAGATCATTACCTAAAAAAGGGAATCTTTTGTTGACAGAGTTAAACTTTGAAAATTTTCGAAACAGAGGACTAAGTTCTGAGAGAGAGAATTAAATTCTCAAGGCAAGAGAAAGCAAGGAAGAAGATGGAAAGTGGAGGCGCTTCTGAAGGGACTCCTGCATTTATAGGATGTGATGGGGGACGGTTCATCTCCCCTATTCCCTAGACAGATCCAACGGTCACAAAGGTGACAGCGTTGCACTCACGTGCAGACACGTGAGAAAAACGATGTGGGGACATTTGTTCCCTGATAAAATATCAGGAAATACCCCAATGGGGTATCACGTGCTCACACGTGACCAAGGGTCACGTGTTGACACGTGATAGGTTCGTATGATCTTTGCTTTATAGAATTAAATTCTAGTCAAACAAAAATATAACAAAACAGCCAGGGAATACCCCAATGGGGTATCACGTGCTCACACGTGACCAAGGGTCACGTATTGACACGTGATAGGTTCATGTGATCTCTGCTTTATAGAATTAAATTCTAGTCAAACAAAAATATAACAAAACAGCCAGGAAATACCCCAATGGGGTATCACGTGACCAAGGGTCGCGTGTTGACACGTGATAGGTTCCTGTGATCTCTGCTTTATAGAATTAAATTCTAGTCAGACAAAAATATAACAGAACAGCCAGGAAATACCCTCAATGGGGTATCACGTGCTCACACATGACTAAGGGTCACGTGTTGACACGTGATAGGTTCCTGTGATCTCTGCTTTATAGAATTAAATTCTAGTCAATCAAAAATATAATAAGACACTAAGGAAAAACCCCAATGGGGCATCACGCGCTCACACGTGACCAAGGGTCACGTGCTCACACGTGATGATTCCTTAGCTCTGATTAAAAGGCAGAATTAAATTCTGAATAAAATGTTTAATCAAGAGGTTCACGTGCCAACACGTGACAAGTTCCTAAACTCTTTAATTAAATGAATTAAATTCTATTTCAATGATCAAACATTGGGATCACATGCCAACACGTGATGTGTTTTTAATCCTTCTAAACTAATAGAATTAAATTCTAATTAAGTGGGAATCCAGAACCTTAACTGGAAAAAGATCTCTATAAATCTTTCCAAACAAGAAGATGGTTCTCTGTAGAGTGGAGCACCGTTGGATTAAAAATCCAATGGTGATTAAAAATCACCAATTTATGGAAATATTTTATACAAGAAAAGATTTCCCTAAAATTCACCAAGAATAACAGACAGAATATCTTTTGGATTAAAAATCCAATGGTGAATAAAATTCACTGAGTGATCTAAAAGATCATGTTGGTTACAAAAACAACCAAAAATCTTTCAATGAAAGATTTACTAAACAAATTGATCATTTTCTTTTTCCTATAAATAGGAGCCAAGAAGAGAAAATAAGGGATCTTGGAATTTTGATTTTTTGGAGAAAAAACAACAACAGAGAGAAAAGAGAGGAGAATTTAATTCTCAAGAAAAGAAACCCTAGGTGAGAAAGGGGAAAGAGATCTAAGCTCCATAAAACAAAAAGAGAATTTAATTCTCAATCTTAGAGTTTAACTCTTCTGCAAAAGAACTTAGTTCTTCCTCTGGTTGAAGATCTGCAGAAGCAAATCTCCCCACAAGTTGAGAATTTAATTCTCATCGGAGAGATTCTGCCATACAGATCCAAAACTTAGAGGGAGAACTGAGTTTAGAGAATTTAATTCTCCCAAATTCATAGGAATCTAATTCCTCCAAATAAAACTAGGGTTTAACCCTATATGAGAATTTAATTCTCTCAATTTCATAGGAATTTAATTCATCCAAATAAAACTAGGGTTCAACCCTGCATGAGAATTTAATTCTCCCAAATTCATAGGAATTTAATTCCTCCAAATGAAACTAGGGTTTAACCCTATATAAGAATTTAATTCTTCCAAATACACAGGAATTTAATTCCTCTAAACAGAACTAGGGTTTAACCCTATAAAAGAATTTAATTCTTAAAAAACAAGAGACTTAAAGCTCTCCATGCATATAAAGATCAAAGTATCCAACGTGATCACGTGGTAACACGTGACCCTCATCCTCAATGAGTAAAAAAATGACTAAGACTAGGTCACGTGTCCCCACGTGACCCTTAAACAGACCCTTCAAAATGAGAAAGAAAAATCTTGGAGGCAATGCCTCACGTGCTCCCACGTGACCCTCAAAATAAAGAGAACAAAACCAAAGGCAGAACCATTTTTGGGCGCCCTCACGTGTCCCCATGTAACCCCTAATAAACACTTTAACAAGTAATACATGGGCTCCCATCACGTTCCAACATGTGATGGCCTGAAGACTAAAAGTGTTTAACACTTATTTGAATATTCTGATAATAAAATAAAGGAGGTCTGGCCCCATCTTCAGGCGCCTCACGTGACCTCTTCTTTTCTAGTGTTTAACACTATTTTGAGCATTTTGTCTCAGTGTTTAACACTGTTTTAAATACATCACGTGATGACACGTGACCGCCAGATGTCCTCTAGTGTTTAACACTATTTTTAAACCATCTTAGCCCAAATTGGCTAAGTTTTCCAGAGGCAAAGTCTCCCCCTCAAATGAACTTTAAAATCCAGAGCTACAATGTTTAATGCTCAACCAAAAACAAAAATGTTATCAGAGCCCTCAAACTCTTGTTTAGCATTGCTAAATAATGAGGGGCTGAACCCAGACAAATGTTTAATAGTCCAACAAAGGGCCAACATTTCAAACTTAATTGGACTTAGCCCAAATTGGCCATAAGTCCTCAATTCAGATTTAACTGAGCCAATGTACTCATAATCTAATTAATTGATCTTAGTTCCAAATTGGACTACGGATCTCCCAATCAACTATGGTTCAAGGGTACATCTCTGAACTCCCCTGATATTTGTCGTTGTAATCCTTCAACGTCTTCAGAGAGGTGACGGGTCCCGACAACCATACATTTCGTAGACTATGACGTCTTTAAACTGAACTGTGGGGTCCTTAAACTCATGGACTATGATGTCCTTAACCTTGGACTGTAATGTCCTTAAACTAACAATGGACCGCAAAGTCCCTAAACTAGACAACAGAGCCCGAATGCTCTCTTGTTGGATCTAAATGATCCCGTTAAGTTGATCTTAGCCTAAAAATTAGACTAACGTATCCTTAACAAACGTTTAAGTTGATCTTAGTCTCAAATGAGACTAACGTATCCTTAAACCCAAACCAAAACCCAAATCTAAGAAAATACGGATTTGGACTAATCCACGCCTTACGGGCGACGACATAAATTAGTCTCCGTATACAATCCACGGGGAACCAAAAACAAAACAAACACCCACGACACGGAGTGATCATCTGGAGAAGGAGAAAGTTGTTACCGCGATGCGGTAGCGTAATTAAATGCAGGGGCTTGCGCCTGCAGGGAAGAGCGTCCCCACAATAAAAAAAACCCTCAAACGAGGGGGAATCTGACGAAGTCTGCTACATCGGCCGCATCCGTTTAAACCTTCGATACATGGTGTCATAAATCAACTTGGAATCTTCGGAGAGGTGGACGGATAGCACCAATTAGCATCTGCCCCGAAATTTAGGTGAGACGTTTACCACGTCCCCGTATTTCGGCGGGGAACAAAGTAGGAATTTTGCTCTCTTTTGTTTTCTATTTCTCACTTTGTTTCATCATAAATCAAAACTCAAGCAAGCTCTTTAGTGAGCTTGAAGAAGATGAAGAAGAATGAGTGATGAAAAATGAATTATTGTTGAGATTAGAATTGCAACCAAGGATTAAGTATGTCATGCTTAATCCTTGTAGAGACTTAACCATGGACTAGGGTTAGGGTTTGGGTTAACAAATATCTAGCAAAATATCAAGGATAAAACAAAGAGGGTGGACAAAGTCAATGTTTCATGAAGCTTCCTCAAAACCCATCCATAACTTAATCCAAAACATTAACCCTAATCCAAACACGAGTATGGTTTAATCTCAAAACCTTAGTTGCAATTGTAACCCTAACATGTTACAATATTATATATCACATATATAATATATTTTGTAACAAAAGAAAATAATACAATTAACATATATCACATATACATCAATGTATCATCAAGCGAGAAAAAGAATCTTTAAGTGAGCTTATATTAGTTAATGTAATGTAATATATCAAATATATAATTATACATTAAATTATCGAGTCAACACTTGATCCGATAATCCGGCTATTTTGCAAATAACCGACTAATATAATCTGTATCAGTTCATCAAATCAACACTTGATCCGATGACCCGGCTATATCACATATACCCGGCCGATATCACATATCGCGAGATTCGAATACGGTATCACATACACATATTATTCTCGGTCCCGTACATATCACATATGCACTCCTACTCCGTTTTGCCTGAGCCAGGAAACCTTTGTGTAGGACTCTAAAGAATCGTCAATACGCCGGCAGTAGGTGATGATCATATCAAACACCCACAAGCTGCAAGCGGTCAGTTAAATGTAACAGCCATCCAGGTATTGAGCGATCAGAAGATCAAAAAGCAAGCCTGTACATTCTCCTGTGAATCCAACCAGTAACACTCCCGTACCGTCCGGTCTCTTCGTCTGATATGTCGCATATCCAGTCTAGGGGTGGTAAACGTCAGACCCCAGTAACCAATAATTCGTGTCGATGTGAGGCTCATAACGGGTCGAGAAACTACTGATAACACTTACCAGTAGGTCTCCATATCAGCCTTGCCCAGAGACTTCCAGTTATAGCCAATCGAACACAGCGCAACATCAACTCCCAATACCGGGAGAGACGAAACCCCTCCTATCGCTCATTGCCTCCATGTGCTTCGGGACTGTACCCAAAAGCCACCGTTTTGCACGTTCTCATGAACATGGTAAGGTGGAAATCAAATCACAGTGGGAATCACACAGGTCTCTATGACGATCTCGGGTCTACAGACTAACCTGTACCAGTGTCACCAGAGAACTGCTATCTGACGATAGGTATAATACCATCTAGGAGTTCTCGGTGAGTCCGTTCAGTGTACCCAGTCTCCACTGAGCACCCGTATACCTTCTCTGATGTCAAACACCAATGGATATAGGATCATCCATTGCCCATCATATAGGTCGAGAAGCATATACGCTAGTCTACTCTGGAGTATCGATACCCTGTCTCGATACTCCCTCGACTAGGAACAGTTATAGGATGTACTCTTTGACTACCCTGGCCCCACTAGTATGATCTGCATCATAGTCCTAGTAGTCGAGTACATATCCTAAGGGCTTTATCAACATGTGAGAGCAAGACAGTAAACCAATACAAGTCAACATGTTAAGATAAAGTGAAACCAAATAGCATACTATCATGTCGAGCAAGAAAGTCCTCTCTATATATATCCAAGCATCCACTATAATATACATCATATGTACAACAATGGCCTCTAGGGCATATATACAACTAACATGTTGTGAGCTCCTTGGAGTGGTGGTGGATGGTTCCTCCTCACCGGCTTCTCCACGTCAAAGATGATCCACCCGAAGGTCTCTACCTTGGGCTCCAACCTCTATAATGAAGTAACTAGGGTACTTTGTGTGCTAAACTAAGTATCCTAGAGTGAGTAGAGAAGTATTTTGGTGGCTAAGTCTCAATGACCCTTGATTCTCAACTCATGAGACACTAGGGTTTGAGAGAGGAAGAAGGAGAGAACCTTGAGAGAGAGAGAGAGAGTATGAGAAAATAATGAAGAGAGCTCTCTTTTGAGGAAATAGAAAAGTAAGTTTTATAGTTTGGCTCCACCAACAAACAAAGTGGGTGTTTTCCTGACTTTCTGCAGGGTGCCCTCTGCACTCCTCAACATGTTGAGGAGTTCCAGAAGTTCAACTTCTTTACCTTGAATATTAAAATTCAAACTGGGTGTAGGTGGAAGGAAGGGACTGGAGAATCAAGTCTGTATATAGCTCATTCTCTAACGTGGTCCCGAGGTCCGCGAGCTCCTCAATGTAGCAATCATCTTAAGGACGTGTTCCCCTACAGATGATCCGATGGCCAATCTCGCTTGAAATAGCTTCTTCGAGGTCTCATATCTTGCGATACGAGATTGAGCTCCATATAATTCCTTGGTATGGAGGAATATGGATTCAAGATCCATATTCTCGTGCCTCCTCTGATGTTCATTGTCCATAGAGGCAAGCACGAGGCACTTGGCCTTCGCGCAGTCAATCTCCCAGGTCTTACGGATTTCCCTATCCGCTGTGCTGGATTCTGGAACTGGAACGGAGGGGGCCTTAGTAGTAAGGGGATACCCCAACTTGTCATAAGTGATTGCCATCTTGACATTCCTGAACCAATCTTTATAGTTTGTCCCTGTCAATATATTTTTATCTAATATTAACTTAAGGCCCGTCATGTTTGGTCGCTGCAATTAGGAGAGAGAGAAGAAACACTTTAGCATGATACTCTTGCAAGTTTAGAGTGGTTTTTAGTTTATCTAAACAGGATGGCTCCCACTGTTTCTCAAATCCTTCCTCAAACCATAAAAGAAGAATTAGTCAGGAGTAATCTCACCGTACAATATTTGCTTAACCGTTCAGCTAGGCCGGTGTCGGTACTTCGAGGGTGGTTTTACGACGCTTTCGCGAAGTTCCTTAATTAAATAAGCTCTTTTCCCTATGGGCGTAGCCCCGCTAACACATTTCTAGACACCTACTTGGTTTATAGCATTGATTGTTAAGTGAAAAAATCTCCCGAAGAGTAGCATATACTCACAGTAGGATCGGGATCCAAATATCATTGTGTGATAAAGTTGAAGAAATCCTACCAAAATTATCACACTCCAAATGGTATGCAATACTAGCAAGTTTCAATTTCTTTAGAAACCCCCGATGTGGAATTTTGCCCTATGCTCTTATGACCTTGACGAAGGCCAATATATCATAAGTCACATGTCAAGTTCTACCCGTCATTATCCGGGTTAATTTGAACCTACCCGTACATACCCTTGACGAAGGCCAAAATAGCAGTACGACTGTCCCAAACCAATGCATCTATCTATGCTACAGATAAATATTCAGCAACTACCAATCACTATGCCTTGGCGAAGGTCAAAATACATAGCTTGAATACTACTGAATATTTAACTGAAATGACGGAGGGCTACGAATGGTTTTGGCGAAACCGTGAATGTAGTGAACTTGATATAATCGAAGGAACCCGATAGCTTTTAAAAGGAGTGGTTTAAGCTCCGCATTTAAAAGTTTTGCTGTTTTGGAAAAAACCGAGTGGTTTTGAAATTGTTCCAACGATTCAACTTTGGTTTGTTTGCTTAGCATTAATATAATGCAGTCCCATCAATTAATCCTACCATTGCAGAAAACAACGAAAATATAACGTACGCTTATACCATCCACATTCGCTACGGGGCCCCGTCATCACCCGTTAGGTTACTTAACTAACGACAGAGCGGGGGCTGGACTAGCGCGGATGTAAAACATAAGCAACGTCTACAAGATATCATATATAGATATATACATTCATCAGACGCAATGATAGTCATTCCAGATCACAGATGAACACATTGGATATACTAGGAATCCGCGCTTCGTTCGAGCCTGTAACGAAAGACGGATTACACGGTCGTGATGAATAGCCAAACCCCACTCTAGACCCCTACGGGTGCGGAAAACTACCCGCCAAATACCCGAAATGAAGCAACCTCCCTCAACAAAGTGAGTAGGCCACTCGGCACTTCAAAGTACCTAGTAGTTTGTGCACCCCACCTTGGGTCTATCCTAGGAGCAGAAAACAGTAAAAGAAATAATATACAATGGTGGTTACAACCTCAACCCGGATGTGCGACCACAAAATAATATTGCATCAATTTACAATTTACATCAAATGAAAGATAATAAACACTCATCTCACAACCCCGGCTATTCTTCCACAACAAGCCAACAAGTTCATATACACAAACCAATATCACAGAACACAAATACGTGCAACCCCCGCTAATCGACGTATAGCGATTAGCAGACGTTCAGCACATATAACACATCACGGATATAATCCGATTAGCTAAAGTCCATAGAATCTCGATCAATAATAATATTTGAATCTACTCCAAGTACAAAACTGTACCCAAAAATTCCTGAGCAGAAACAAAATATCCCAGAAAACACAAAACAACAACAGAGACCACCAGAAAAATTTGGATCAACTCGGAGTCGACTCGGCCGCGGCTCCGCAGTGGAACGCTTGGTTCGGCCGCGAATCCGCGGCGGTCTGACCGAGTTAGTCGCCCAAATTTCTTCAGTGTTCTAGAAAAAGCCTGCACGTATTTTTCAGGTCTCTGAAAATATTTTTAGACCTGATTTAAAATTCGACAGAAAGTGCAAGTTTTGGTCGTGTTTTCGGGATTTTTCCGTGATCGAAGTTCTAAAGGCTTTGCTAACATGTTAGTTATGGTTTAGCGAGGCTTTGATACCACTGTAAATCTATGTTACTCACCCCGGTAATTAACGGGGAGGCGGAATAGGTAAAAATCAAATTTTTCTTTACAATATAACATAGACTACCCATGAAGATCTTTGCTAAACATTAACTAACAAACTAACTAGGAGTTCTAACTACTATGTTAGATGATTATACCACAAGCTTCAAGTCCTTCTTCTCCTTGTTGTGTTTCTCCTTGTTGTGAGCTCCTTGGAGTCGTGGTGGATGGTTCCTCCTCACCGGCATCTCCACGTCAAAGATGATCCACCCGAAGGTCTCTACCTTGAGCTCCAACCTCTATAATGAAGTAACTAGGGTACTTTGTCTGCTAAACTAAGTATCCTAGAATGGGTAGAGAAGGATTTTGGTGGCTAAGTCTCAATGACCATTGATTCTCAACTCACGAGACACTAGGGTTTGAGAGATGAAGAAGGAGAGAACCTTAAGAGAGAGAGAGAGAGTATGAGAAAATAATGAAGATAGCTCTCTTTTGAAGAAAGAGAAAAGTAAGTTTTATTAGGATAATTGTGATGGCTCCCTTGATTTGACCATTATCATATCACAATTAATGCTAAGAAAAATATCTTGTGCTCAACAAAAATATCTAAGTCAACAATGGTCAACATGGTCAAATGGTCAAACCAATTAGCCATGACACAATTATCTCTAATAAAAATTAGTAAACAATTTCCTCCATCTCATTATGGGTTTAATCAAGTCAATGGTCAAAACCCTAATGAGGTGTCTCCTTCTCTACCCCTATCATCCGTACATACATACCCGCATCCGCGTTCCGAGAAACACGAATACAATGAGACTAAACCAATCCAAAATCCAATACTAGGATCCGGCTTAAACCAAAGCCCACTAGTATCAACCACCCGAACACCAAACACGCATAAGTACGCGTATATGAACGAACCCTGTCATAAAACCATACGACCTCTACATCGTTTCGCCCAAAAGCGGAAAACCCTCTGTGTGGGACTCTAAAGACTCGATACTACGCTGGCAGTATGTTTAAACAAAGGCCGCAAGCGGTACTACCTGTACGTAACGGTCCCCAGGTAGATGTCGATAAGAAGCCAGATGAGGAAAACCCATCCGAACTCCTACTGAGCCTGAATGTGACAATCTCCGTACAGTCAGGTCTGTTCGTCTAAGAGTATCGCATATCGGGCATAGGGGGCTGTAAATGTCAGACCCCTAATAGCGGTATAAGTCATGTCGTAATGTAGCCCAGAACACCCTGAGAAACTACTGGAACACCTACCAGTAAATCTCACTTGCCCTGGCCAGGGACTTTGTGTAATGGCTCTCCAAACACAGCGCGATATCAACCCCTAATACCGGGATAGACGTATCATATCTAAGCGTCACTGCCTCCAAGTGCTTCGGGACTGCACCCAACTATTACCTGTTTGCACGACTCAATAGAGCCGTGGTAGGGTAGTAATCTAAGAATAGTGGGAACACACTTGAGGCGAAGCAGCAGTGTCAAGTCAACGGACTAAGCTGTACTCATGTCACCTGGGAACTGCTAACTGACGATAGGTATAATACCAACTAACAATTCCCGACGAGTCCTGTCCAGTGTACTCATAACCTAATGAGCACCTGCATACTATCTCCAGTACGACGTACTAATGGCTGCGGGACAGACCATCTCCCCTGCTGGGATGAGAAGCGTACACACTAGTCTACTCTGGAGTATCGATGCCCTGTCTCGATAATCCTACGACTAAAGACCTGTATAAAGATGTGCTTGTAGAATACCCAACCCCCACAAGTGTGACTGCCATCACAACGCTGGTAGTCAAGCAAAGATCCTAAGGGCTCTATCATTATGTATTAGCGATACGTCAAAAGAAACATATACACATATTAAGATAGATACAAACCAGGTAGCATACTACTATATTGAGCAAGACTGTTATAAACCCGTGTATATATCCCAAGCTTTCAAAATATAATATACAAACTAGTACTATACAATAATGGTCTCTAGGACATATTACACTAACAGGCCTCGGTGGCCCGGGCGGCCTCACGGTGCCTGGAGACCTCTTGCTTCCCGGCCGCCACCTCCCACTTCCCAGCCTCCGCCTCGTCTTCGAGGGCGGCGACCCTCGCCATCACCGCCTCCAGCTCCCACTTTGATCTCTCCTCCAGCGAGGAGAACTCCCCCGCGGCTCGCATCGCCGGGACAATTTCCTCATCCTCCATCTAGACGACGAGGGCGACGTGCTGGAGGACTTGAAGGAATCAGAGGGGGTCAGAAAGAAAAGGGAGGCACCAAATCTTACGAGTAGTAAGACGCTGAATGAAAAACTAAGTAAAGTGCGAGTACCAACCTGCACGGCCTCCTGGGCGATGGCCGCCATTTGCGCCCTGTGAGTCCCCCGAGGGACTTTGCCCCAGGCCGACCTCTCCATTCTCTGTCAGTAGGCTGTCAGCGACGGAGAGCCCCGAGGGCACCTCAAAGCGGAGGTCCCCCTCGTCCACCAAGATCGGGGAGGCCGGGGTGTGCGGAACCGTCCGGTGGAACCTCTTGAGGGACGACACCGGGGAGTCAGTCTCTACCTCCGAAACCCGGGCCTCTTATTCCCGAACCCGCTTTCGTCTCGGCGCCTGGCTGGACTTCGGGGCACGGGCCGCACTCGAACGCCTAGGTGGAGCGGCTGCCGGGGGAACCAGGGCCATCGTCGAACGGGAGGAGCTGGCACCTCCAGCCCTCGATCCATTCTTCTGCTCTTGCATGGCTTCTCGGAATTTGCTCACGTCCATGGGTTCTGCTCAAGACAAGGTACAATGGAGTCAGCAGCGCAAGTAAAAATGAAAATAAACGCAAGTCTAAACAGATCGCCTGTAAACTCCCAACTTACCCGCGAACTGGACGGGGCTGAGCCCAACCCAACTGAGGGCCTGCTCAGAAAGCAGCACGTCAGTCCGGGGAATGGGCTCCCGCTCCGCCACTTTCACCGCATCGGGATTGTTCGACTGACTCTCCCGCAGGCAACTATCCCTAGACCACTGGGTGGGCACGGGCCAGTCCTCACCCTCGGACGGTCCAACAAAGAAAAACTTTTTCTTCCAATCATGGATGGAAGAAGGTAGCACGACGACCCCCGCCCGGCAGCACTCCCCCGTTGTTTCCTAAAGGATATTTATACCCACCTCGGCTCGCCGTGCGAGTACCTGTTAGTTGTATGTATGCCCTAGAGGCCAGTATTGTACAGATGATGTATATTATATTGGATGCTTGGACATATATAGAGATGACTTTCTTGCTCGATATGATGGTATGCTATCTGGTTACTCTTTATCTTAACATGTATACTAGTCTCTATAAACTGTCTTATGGTTACATGTTGGTAAAGCCCTTAGGATGTGTACTTGACTACCTGGACTATGATGCAGATCATACTAGTGGGGACATGGTAGTCCATAAGTACATCCTTCAAGGTCCCTAATCGTGGGTGTATCGAGACAGGGCATTGATATACCAGTGTAGACTAGCGTATACGCTTCTCGACCCATGAGATGGGCGATGGATGATCCCATATCCATTGGTGTTTGACATCAGAGATGGTATACGAGTGCTCGGTGGAGACTGGGTACACTGGACGGACTCGCTGAGAACTCCCAGATGGTATTATACCTCACGTCAGATGGCAGTTCTCAGGTGACACTTGTACAGGTTAGTCTGTAGACCCGAGATCGTCATAGAGTCTTGTGTGATTCCTACTGTGCTTTGATCTCCACCTTACCACGTCCATGAGGGCGTGCAAAACGATGGTTTTTGGGCACAGTCCCGAGTCACATGGAGGCAATGAGCGATAGGAGGGGTTTCGTCTCTCCCGGTATTGGGGGTTGATGTTGCGCTGTGCTCGATTGGCCGTAACAGGGAAGTCCCTGGCCAGGGCTGATCAGAGATTTGCTGGTAAGTGTTACCAGTAGTTTCTCGACCCGTTATGATCCTCACATCGGCAAGACTTATCGGTTATTGGGGTCTGACGTTTACCACTCCTAGACTTGATATGCGACATATCAGACGAATAGACCGGACTGTACGGTAAGTGTTACTGGTTGGATTCACAGGAGTATGAGCGGGCTAGCTCATCGATCTTCTGATCGCTCAATACCCGGATGGCCGTTACGTTTAGCAGACCGCTTGCGGCTTGTGGATGCTTGATATGATCATCATCTGCTACCGGCGTATTGACGAGTCTTTAGAGCCCTACACAGAGGTTTCCTGGCTCAAGCGAAACGAAATAGGAGCGCATATGAGATATGTGCAGGACCGAGAATAATGCGTGTATGTGATACCGTATTCCATTCTCGTGATGGATGTATCGAATGGTTCTATTCGATATAACCTTGATATCGAATCAAGGATTGATTCGATAAGCCGATACATAGGATACTAGTCGGTTATATGCGATATGACCGGATCGTTAAATCAAGTGTTGATTTAATGATTTAATGTATAATTATATATTTGATATATTACTTTGCATTAACTAGTGTTGGTTCATTTTAAAAGTATTTTCTCACTTGAACTGCACATTGTATATGTGATATGCTTTTGTGTGCACTTGATTGTATCATGTTTGATGATGCATATTTACTTGGGTTTGTGCAAAGAATTAAACCATGATTATGATAATGGTTAGGGTTTTGAGTTATTCATCTATTTATTTATCCATTCTTTATTTATTTAAATGGATAAAAGAAAAGAAAATGGTTTCTTTTTGTCATGAAGCTTGTTGAAGCTTCATGAAGCTTTGACTAAAGAGACCATTTGTCTTCATGCTTAACCCTAACCATTCCCATTTACCATGGTCTATTCTCTACACTTAACCTTAGTTAGCTTATGATAAGTATTGATTTATTTTCATTTTAATTCAAGACTTATCATATTCTTTCTTCTTCTTCATCATCTTCTTCTTCAAGAAAAGCTTGATGCCATCAATGGCAACTTGAGTTCTAAAGTGAGAAATCCAATTCTAAAGTGAACCCACCTCCTATTTCTTCACCCTCTACCTCTTGCCAAGTTGTTTTGGGTGTTTTTTTCACAAGTTTCACAAATTTGTGAAGTCGGAGCTTGAACTTGTGATGCCTCGACGTAGATCATCTTCGTCACGAAGCCGACGACCTAGTCCGCCCAATTCTCCGATGAAGCCGACGTTTGAGTTCGGAATTCGAGATGGAAAGCGAGAGGACGCCTACGTGGAGCCAAGGAAGTGGATATCCGGATCTACAAAGGTTGTAGCTTCTTATCTCTAGTTAAGTTGTTAACTAGATTCGTTTTTCGCCTAGATTTCTAGTCGACGATCCGTATTAGGGTTTCCCGGCACCCATAAAATTTTAAATTGGCATGGTTGATGCCTTGTGCGACCTCTATAGTGTGCCTAGGAACCCTAAAGTGGTATCAGAGCCTAGCTAGAGCCTTAGGCGAAGTCTAGACGGAGTTTGAAGTCCGATCGACCCGAAACCCCAACCCTAAAATGCTCTCTGGACAATTTCTGAAATCTGGTCTTTTTCGAAAATAAAAATATGCAGAAAAATCAGCAGGGAAATCTAAGAATTATGGTGCAAAACGTTTTCCATGAACTGTTCATAGTGCGGCGGAACCGCGGCAGAAGCATGGCTTCTGCGGCGGTTCCGTGGCCAACTAATGAGTTTAGTCAACCATTTTTGCACAGTAATTCCTCTTTTATGGTTCTGGTTTTTCTGGGAATTTTTAATTTGATTTAAGAGTTGAGTGTTCTGGGGTTGTATTGGGAGTTCGTATATTCGATCGGATTATCAAACTGTGTCTATGTGCTTTCCGGATAATTTTAGAATATGTTAAAAAGTTCGACCGGATATAAATACCCAACTTTTCCCCTGCCGGAAAATATCCAAGTTTTAGATTTTTGTGTGGTTTAAGGACGTTCTAAGTAGTGCAAGTAACGCGATGGTCCATCTAGAAGACAACAAACCTTAACTCGATTATGTGACCGTCTTGAACTGCCCTTTGAACCTTCGGGTTTGGGGCAGTACGGCGTGCCACATGTGAGGTGTTGGCTTGACCCTTCTACGGCTGGACCGTTGGTACTGAGGCATGAAGTGAATGTCTTTGAACCTATTTCATGTGTTGAACGGTTTCGGGAAAACTTGGGTGTTCGAATGTTCGATCGGAAAATTTAATATATTCTATTTATCCGGAATGGGATATAATAATTGGAATTCACAAACAGTTATGAGATAACTGAATGAATGTTATAAATCTAGCAGTTTAGTCCCACATGATATTGAAAAGAGTTTTCGATAATGAGACTAAAATGCGGGGTTTATAATTGTTGGGCATGTGATGTCTAAGTATTTCATTTGATTAGGCATGTGATGTCTAAAGAGATTGCGGATTCCAATTGTTGTAGTTTTACACTTTCTTTTCTGTGACCGTAAGTGTAATATGTGATATCGCCGGTTTCGTTGCTATATGTCAACGACAATTGGGATGCGCATATTTACTTACGTTGATGACATGTGATGTTATGTGTTGCTGGATATGTTATATTGGATTGTCGTGTTTGAATAGCTGGGGGTTTTTATGTGAGATGAGTGTTTTTCATTTTCATTCATGTAAAAACTTGTATGTAATATTCTTTTTATTTGGGACACTTCCAGGTAGCGGAAGTTGTCACCTTTTGTATATTATTTACTTTTCCGCATTATGATAGACCCAAGGAGGGGAGCACAAGTAACCGGGTTCTGGGGTCCAGTGGGAGACCAACTCGAGGAGTCGAGTCCGGGTCACCTAACCCTAGAATTGGCAGGGTTGCTTGCTGCTCTCGTAGGGGTCTAAGGGTGTGGGATTGGCTATTCATCACGACAGTGGAATCCGTGTTTTATACTGGCTCGTATTGAAAACACGGACATCCTAGTATATCCAATGTTGCATATGTTTATTCTGCTGCTTTATCTGTGATGCGATCATGTGATGTTCTGTGATAGATACTTTATATAGTATATATGATATATTATATAGACGTTACTTATGTTTTGCACCCGTACTAGCCCTGCCCTGCTCTGTCGTTAGTTACCTAACCTAACGGTGCACGAGGGGACATCGAGGCGAATGCGGATGGCATAAGTGTACGTCGTATTTATCTGTGATGTTTAGGTATTTAAATGATGGGACTTCATTAATGTGATTAATGAAAGAAAAGAAACCTAAGATGTTGTAGAATCAAATTTTAAATAAAACAGGTAGCTACAGTTCTTGCTTTGCATAGCGGTATATATGATATACCCTGCACCTTATTCGATGAGGAAAGGACCGAGATCCCTTCGCCGGGAGTGACTCCTTTAGCAATAACTGGCAGATGCTACACACTCGGTTTGTTTTTGATTGCTTCTATAGTTTTTTGCTTTGCACAGTGATATATATGATATATCCCGCACCTCATTCGACGAGGAAAGGGCCGACGATCCCTTCACCGGGAGTGACCCCTTTAGCAAAACTAGAAAAGCCTCAAAATCACTCCATTTCAAAACTTCATTTGATTCTACAACGATATCAAGTTCATTACGCTCATGGTTTTATGAAAACCTGCGTAGCCCTCCGTCATTTCAGATAAGTACTACTTAGTATTCGTGCTACGGTAGTTTGGCATTCGTCAAGGCGTAGTGTACGGTAGCTAACTAGTATTTATCTGCTTATGCATATGATGCAGATTGGATTAGGGTATTCGTACGGCGTTGTTTGGCATTCGTCAAGGGTCGTGCGGGTGGGTTTAATTCAATCAAGAAATGTACGGGTTGAACTTGACTAGTGGACTATGGGTTGTTTGGCATGCGTCAAGGTCATAGAACACTAGGGGTAAAATATTATCGGGAATTTCAAGTGTTGAAATTTGCAATAAGATGGCATACCTTCTATGAGATAGTTAGATCCCGATACCCACTGCGAGTAAGAGTTACTCCTGGGAGAGTTTTGTACATTGCAATTAGCCGATCAAGTAGGTGTCTAGAAAGGTGTCAACGGGGTTACGCCTCTGGGAAAACGAGGTTTACATTAATTAGGTTCGTGCGAAAGCACGGGGGACCTCCCTCAAAGTACCGACACTGGCCTGGCTGAAAGATTGGCGAACTTGTAGTGTGTAATTAATTCCGGCTAGTTTTTCCTTTTAGGGTTTGAAGGAAGATTTGATAAAAAGCAGTGGGAGCCATCCTGATTAGATAAGATAATAACCAATCTGATCTTGCACGAGCATACGCTAAAGTGTTTTCTTCTCTCTCTCTCCAGGTAGCGACCATTTCATGCCCTAATCAAGATAAAAATATGGATGTATTGACTGAACCCGCATGTTATACTGTGCTGGGCAACGTTGGTTCCGTTCTTTCTTATAAGAGTTATAGGAATGAACAGGATATAGGGGAATACCAGGATTCCCATGCCACCCGATTGAAGAAACTACATGATGATGCATTTTCTTCGGGTGTGTTCGTTACTGAGAACTGTTTCTCCATTTGCTCCACATCCTGGGTATTAGATACCGGGTCAGGATCCCATATATGTAATCAGTTACATGGGCTCAGGAAAGGTAGAGAACTTGGAGAAGGTGATAAAGACATTAAAGTTGGAAATGGTGCAATTGTTGCAGCTAAGACTGTCGGGGAATATCACTTTGCATTACCAACTGGTAATACATTGGTTCTGAACGAATGCTATTACATGCCGAACCTGATATGCAACATTATATCGGTTTCTTTATTGAGTAAAGAGGGATATAATTTTGTATTACAGGATAATGTTATGAACATTTTCCGTAACCAAAAGTTGGTTGGATCAGGCACGTTGTGCAATGGCATTTATGTTCTAAATCAATCAATAGTTCTGAGCATAACTAACACACACAAGAGGAAGAGTTCAGAAATGAACGAATCCTTCTTGTGGCATTGTAGACTGGGTCACATCAATGCGACACGACTGGCTAAGTTGCATAAGGATGGATATTTGAAACCTTTCGAATTTTTATCTTATGACACTTGCCAATCATGTCTCAAAGGCAAGATGACCAAAACTCCGTTTACGGGACACGGAGAAAGAGTTACTGAACTCTTAGGACTGGTACATAGTGATGTATGCGGTCCCATGTCTACCCTTGCTAGGAACGGTTCTTCCTACTTCATTACATTCACTGACGATCTCTCTAGATACGGGCATGTGTTCCTATTGAAACACAAGTCTGAAGCTTTTGAAAAATTCAGAGAATATAAGCACGAAGTAGAGAACCAAACGGGCAAAAGTATTAAGATCCTTCGATCTGATCGAGGAGAAGAATACTTGAGCAATGAGTTCCAAGATTATCTAAAAGAGAATGGGATTCTCTCTCAGCTTACTCCACCTTATACACCACAGCACAACGGTGTATCGGAACGAAGGAATCGCACCCTATTAGATATGGTGCGTTCAATGATGAGTATAGCCGAGTTACCTATTTCCTTCTGGGGGTATGCGCTTGAGACAGCCATACACCTATTGAATATGGTTCCTACCAAATCAGTGCCTACCGCTCCATATGAGATATGGAAAGGGAAGAGACCATCTCTTAAGTATGTTAAGATATGGGGTTGTCCAGCCTATGTCAAAAGACAAAATCCGGACAAACTCGAGGCAAGATCTGTCTTATGTAAGTTTGTAGGATATCCCAAAAATTCACAAGGGTATATCTTCTACCACCCCGAGGAACAAAAGGTGTTTGTTTCTCGACATGCCACTTTCTTAGAAAAAGGTTTTCTTATGAAACAGATTAGTGGCATTGAGGTAGAACTGGAAGAGGTTCTAGCAACACAAACTATAACAGAAGACTTGGTAGAACCAGAGGATTCAGTAGTACCCAACGAACCCCAGCCTCTCCGCCGATCTAGCAGGGTTTCTCGTCCACCTGAGAGATACTATGGTTTTCTCATTGAAGGTGGAAGCGGGGATTGCATCATGGAGGATGATGACCCAACTAGCTTTGAGCAGGCCATCACGAGTAGGGACTCAGTGAAATGGATGGATGCTATGCGGTCTGAGATGGAATCCATGTACACCAACAAAGTATGGACTTTGGAAGTTGCTCCTGAAGGGGTAAAACCCATTGGGAGCAAGTGGATCTTCAAGAAGAAACTTGGTGTAGATGGGAAAGTGGAGACTTTCAAAGCTAGACTTGTTGCAAAAGGTTTTCGCCAAAGACCAGGTATGGACTATGACGAAACCTTTTCTCCAGTGGCTATGCTTAAATCCATCCGGATCATGCTTGCTATCGCTGCATATCAAGATTACGAAATCTGGCAAATGGATGTTAAGACCGCCTTTCTAAATGGTGATTTAGAAGAGTGCGTGTACATGACTCAGCCAGAGGGCTTCGTAGACAGTGGGAGCAGCGGGAATGTGTGCAAGCTGCTTAAATCCATTTATGGATTAAAGCAAGCATCGCGGAGTTGGAACATCTGCTTTGACGTCGTTATCAAAGAGTTTGATTTCGTCAAAAACCCAGATGAACTTTGTATTTACAAGAAGGTGGCAGAGAGTAAGGTTGTCTTCCTCGTATTGTACGTGGACGACATACTCTTGATAGGAAATGATATTCTTATGCTGCAATCGGTCAAGCTCTTCTTATCACAAAGATTCTCAATGAAAGATCTTGGTGATGCCTCCTGCATATTGGGAATTAGGATCTATAGAGATATATCCAAACGGATATTGGGATTGTCCCAATCCAGGTACATTGACACCATACTAAAGAGGTTTAGTATGGAAGAATCCAAGCGTGGGAACTTACCCACGATCTCTGGAGTCACTCTCTCTAAAGAGATGTCTCCCAAGACTGATTTGGAGAGAGCTCGCATGTAAAGGATACCCTATGCTTCGGTTGTAGGCTCTATCATGTATGCGATGCTATGTACAAGACCCGATGTAGCATACTCACTAAGTATAGTGAGCAGGTATCAAGCTGATCCTGGAGAGTCACTGGACAGCTGTGAAGAGCATTCTCAAGTACTTGCGAAGGACTAAAGAGATGCTCTTGGTGTATGGTAACGGAGAACTCCAAGTGGAGTCCTTTACCGATTCGAGCTTCCAGAGTGATAAAGACGACTCTAAGTCGCAGTCGGGCTTTGTCTTTACCCTTTACGGAGGGGCGGTTAGCTGGAAGAGTTCCAAGCAGGAAACCGTGGCAGACTCGACGATGGAGGCTGAATACATCGCTGCCAACAATGCTGCCAAAGAGGCTGTCTGGATCAAGAAGTTCATTACTGAACTAGGAGTGGTTCCATCCATTGAGCATCCAATATCTTTGTATTGCGATAACAATGGAGCGGTGGCTTTGGCTAAGGAACCCAGGTCCCATCAGCGATCCAGGCATATTCTGAGGCGGTATCACCTGATCCGGGAGATAGTTGATCGCCGGGAGATCGAGGTTAAGAGAGTTGACACGAAGAACAACACGGCGGATCCACTCACGAAGGCCATTCCCCAGATACAGTTTGAGAGACTCTTCGGGATACTCGGTATGCGATACTACAGCAGCTGGCCCTAGTGCATGTGGGAGATTGTTTGTTGTATGTATGCCCTAGAGGCCAGTATTGTACAGATGATGTATATTATATTGGATGCTTGGACATATATAGAGATGACTTTCTTGCTCGATATGATAGTATGCTATCTGGTTACTCTTTATCTTAACATGTATACTAGTCTCTATAAACTGTCTTATGGTTACATGTTGGTAAAGCCCTTAGGATGTGTACTTGACTACCTGGACTATGATGCAGATCATACTAGTGGGGACATGGTAGTCCATAAGTACATCCTTCAAGGTCCCTAGTCGTGGGTGTATCGAGACAGGGTATCGATATATCAGTGTAGACTAGCGTATACGCTTCTCGACCCATAAGATGGGCGATGGATGATCCCATATCCATTGGTGTTTGACATCAGAGATGGTATACGGGTGCTCAGTGGAGACTGGGTACACTGGACGGACTCGCCGAGAACTCCCAGATGGTATTATACCTCACGTCAGATGGCAGTTCTCAGGTGACACTTGTACAGGTTAGTATGTAGACCCGAGATCGTCATAGAGACTTGTGTGATTCCCACTGTGCTTTGATCTCCACCTTACCACGTCCATGAGGGCGTGCAAAACGGTGGATTTTGGGCACAGTCCCGAGTCACATGGAGGCAATGAGCGATAGGAGGGGTTTCGTCTCTCCCGGTATTGGGGGTTGATGTTGCGCTGTGCTCGATTGGCCGTAACAGGGAAGTCCGTGGCCAGGGCTGATCAGAGATTTGCTGGTAAGTGTTACCAGTAGTTTCTCGACCCGTTATGAGCCTCACATCGGCACGACTTATCGGTTATTGGGGTCTGACGTTTACCACTCCTAGACTTGATATGCGACATATCAGACGAACAGACCGGACTGTACGATAAGTGTTACTGGTTGGATTCACAGGAGTATGAGCGGGCTAGCTCGTCGATCTTCTGATCGCTCAATACCCGGATGGCCGTTACGTTTAGCAGACCGCTTGCGGCTTGTGGATGCTTGATATGATCATCATCTGCTACCGGAGTATTGACGAGTCTTTAGAGTCCTACACAGAGGTTTCCTGGCTTAAGCGAAACGAAATAGGAGCGCATATGAGATATGTGCAGGACCGAGAATACTGCGTGTATGTGATACCGTATTCCATTCTCGTGATGGATGTATCGAATGGTTATATTCGATATAACCTAGATATCGAATCAAGGATTGATTCGATAAGCCGATACATAGGATACTAGTCGGTTATATGCGATATGACCGGATCGTTAAATCAAGTGTTGATTTAATGATTTAATGTATAATTATATATTTGATATATTACTTTGCATTAACTAGTGTTGGTTCATTTTAAAAGGATTTTCTCACTTGAACTGCACATTGTATATGTGATATGCTTTTGTGTGCACTTGATTGTATCATGTTTGATGATGCATATTTACTTGGGTTTGTGCAAAGAATTAAACCATGGTTATGATAATGGTTAGGGTTTTGAGTTATTCATCTATTTATTTATCCATTCTTTATTTATTTAAATGGATAAAAGAAAAGAAAATGGTTTCTTTTTGTCATGATGCTTGTTGAAGCTTCATGAAGCTTTGACTAAAGAGACCATTTGTCTTCATGCTTAACCCTAACCATTCCCATTTACCATGGTCTATTCTCTACACTTAACCTTAGTTAGCTTATGATAAGTATTGATTTATTTTCATTTTAATTCAAGAATTATCATATTCTTTCTTCTTCTTCATCATCTTCTTCTTCAAGAAAAGCTTGATGCCTCAATGGCAACTTGAGTTCTAAAGTGAGAAATCCAATTCTAAAGTGAACCCATCTCCTATTTCTTCACCCTCTACCTCTTGCCAAGTTGATTTGAGTGTTTTCTTCACAAGTTTCACAAATTTGTGAAGTCGGAGCTTGAACTTGTGATGCCTCGACGTAGATCATCTTGGGCACGAAGCCGACGACCTAGTCCGCCCAATTCTCC
This sequence comes from Agapanthus africanus, assembly GCA_030015575.1. NCBI lineage: Eukaryota > Viridiplantae > Streptophyta > Magnoliopsida > Asparagales > Amaryllidaceae > Agapanthus > Agapanthus africanus. Next base: position 108,997,040 of record JASDDO010000031.1, read on the forward strand.
GATGAAGCCGACGTTTGAGTTCGGGATTCGAGATGGACAGCGAGAGGACGCCTACGTGGAGCCAAGGAAGTGGATATCCGGATCTACAAAGGTTGTAGCTTCTTATCTCTAGTTAAGTTGTTAACTAGATTCGTTTTTCGCCTAGATTTCTAGTCGACGATCCGTATTAGGGTTTCCCGGCACCCATAAAATTTTAAATTGGCATGGTTGATGCCTTGTGTGACCTCTATAGTGTGCCTAGGAACCCTACAGTACCGGGGTGACTTTTGTAACAGAGAGAAGAGGCCAGGGTGCTCAGCCTGAAAGGGATCATGTGCAGCTTCAAACGGACCAGGAACCCAAGGAGAATCCTCCAGGAGTTCGGCACTAGCTGACCCGGGGCTAACCCAAAATGATTCAGCGCTCTGACAACCTCGGGAAAGAAGGGCAGGCGCATTCCGACCCAAAAAGCTTCCAGGTATAGGGCAATCTTCTTACCCCATACCTGATCTGCCCTCTTCTCTTCCTCGGCCAAACGTAGCGTATAGCCGGGAGGAATGTGGAAACCAGCCCGAGCGGTGGCGAGCTCATCCTCGTACCTCACCATGGATGACACGCCAGGAACACCCGCAACCTCCGCTCGGGGAACTGCTCCCGTCGCGTAACCCCGGGAAGAGGATCTGACCCTAACTTCCCGGGAGGACTCCGACTCAGTGGAAGAAGAAGAAGAAAGGGAATCTACGGGGGGCTCCCTAGACACTACCCGATCTATTTCTACAGACTCTTCACAAGAAGACATCTAACATGGTGGAGAGTATGAGTCCTCGGAATAGAAAAAGCAGGGATCCGACCTAAAAAGGAGAGCGCCGAGCTAACGAGACTCTGGACGAGGAAATTATGAAGAGGTAGGGGCCCCGGATAGGGACCCCCCTCTATTTATAACTTCCGGCATACACATCCAACGGCGGCAGTCATCTCCCGCCGAAACAACTCATTTCATTCGACGGCCACCATCGCTCCACCTGTCGCACGCACATTGATTGCATCCCATCGGACACCGAAAATCTGCGGCCCGTCGCGTCAGCCAACCAGCGCCAGACACGTGGGCTGTCGCTTCGGTGAGCGTACGCACGATCCGGTGCATCTTCTTTAATGCATTATCTAGCCCCTGATCCGCTAACGTCATCAAGAAAATACTGCTGATATCCCAGGAATGCACGCTTATGATATTTACGAAAAGGAGCTCACCTAGGGCTACCCGGTAGACAACTCTCGACCCGACCCGTGAACAGATCGGGACAAGAATGGGGGGCTAATGATGATGCTCGATATCGTCGATTTCCCAGATCGTGACACATGGCAGATGACGCGTCCCGAAATTAGCAAGAAAGGACCAGGAACGCTACGTCCGTAGAATACCCCGGGTCTGCGGCCCATGGACGTGGCCGACCTTCTTTGACCGACCACACACCTCCTGTGCCCGCCTTACAAACAGCCGCTGGCTCACCTTCGAGCCCCCTGCACAACTGGCCTCCTCGGCCCTCTCAGCTCATCTCCGGTCTTTAGCAGAACCAGGATACCTCAACCTCCCACTCATCCCCGAGCCTCCCGCCGAGCTCATCTTCCTCGGTCTCATCCTGACTGACCCGCAGCACTGATCACAGGCTCCCATGACACGGCTCCGCGAATCTCGCCATACGCGAGATATCCGCCGCCCACGATCCCACGTTCCACGTCATCACGATCTCCATTAACGAGCCTGTCTCGCCATTAATGCGGGATCCCGCTTATCACGCGGGCTTGACGTCGGGAGCGCAACGACCGGCATGATTCTCGAGCCTGCCTGTCCATCGCTGCCGCTATATAAACCCCTTTCTCAGACGATCGAGGTACGCAATTCTCTCCTCACTATGCCGTTACTCAGCTCAAATATCCGGTCTAACTTGATCGTCGGAAGGTTCTCGGTGGTACAACCACCTCGGGACTTCCTTGCAGGTAACTCGGCCTCAACCGCCTCAAACCCATTGAGATCCACACGCTTCAGGAGGCAACCTCCAACCCAATCTCAGCCGTCCATCGTCGCTTGCAGCAGATCTACGGAAGGTAACATTTTGACGAGATCCGACATCCGTCAAGCACTTTCGCTCTTACTCCACTCTTTTATTTTCTTTTGTAGAGTGTGTATATATATATATATATATATATATATATATATATATATTGTGAGCAGGAACTACCCTACCTTTTCTTTTTGTAAAAGGAGTAACATAAATTTACTCTATCTTCTTCCCTCAATTTAGATTTGGGACTCGAATTTTAAAAAAAAACTACGAGATGTGGGCTATTGGTGCTAGCCCTATCGGACCATTCTATCTCTACTGTTTAAATGCTCTAGTTTTAAAGAAAAATGGAAAAAAAATCTTTACGTTTAGGGTAAATTGTCAAAAAAAAACCCAACTTTTTTCCGTTGTACAAAATCCCCGGGCCTCATACAGTAGTCAAAACCCCCACAAAAAAAGTATTTAGTTTTCAAAAAAAACCTTACCTGCGATATCTAGTAGTTTCCTACTATATCTAATTTTCTGCGATATCTAAACGGTTGTCAGCGGTATCTAAGCAGTTGCATGTGATATTTAAACTGTTTCCTGCAATATCTAAATAGTTTTTATGAATTGGTTAGATATAGCAGAATGGTATATAGATACTACTGGAAAAATTTCCAAGGATTTTTTGACTATTGTTTCAAGGTTAGGGGGTTTTTGACAGAGGAAAAAAGTGATTGGTTTTTTTTTTATTTATTTACAATTTACCCTTATTCTTATCATCAAGACTTTTCAGGGTAAAATAGTGGAAGCTGAAAAAATAGGATAGTTTATCAATTCGGGGTTTTGGATTAGAATTTCGTTTTGAAAATCTAACGTTACTGATTTTGGACTCGTATTTGGAAATGATGTCGACGGGAGTGATGAGGCTTCACAGTGTCTGTCACACTGGTTGATGGGACCGGAATGGATTAGCTTCGGCAGTGCATGTCACACTGGCTTTGCGTAGGACTTGATCAATGGGGCCCTTGTTGGCTTCTCCGGCGTATGTCAAACCGGTTTGCAATCGCGGGACCTTTTCCGCTTCTTCTGTGATGTCACACCGGGCTACGATGGGTTTTTTCCTGCTTCATCTGTGCATGTCACACCAGTTAGCTATGGGATTATTCTGTTTCGTCAGCGTCTATCACACCTTTACGGATCTTTCCGGCTCTTCTGATGAATGTCACACCAGTTTAGAGTGTATGTGAAGTGTAGTTGTACTCATGATGAAAGTTCTACGCTTCATGGGCTTTAAATTGGAAATGTTAGCCTATAAAGCTCTCTCGGTCTCTAAGAAGAGGAGGAGGAGGAGGAGGAGGAAGAAGAAGAAGAAAGTGAAAAATACCTGAATCTATGTCGGCCGATCTGATGCTGAGCGGAGACGAGGTAATCAGTGGCAGTTTTTGGATCTAATATCTAATATGCAATAACTATCATCATTTATGTCTATTATATTGATTATATCATTGTTACTATATTTACTTATTTATCTCCTGCTAAACTGACATTGTATCATTTTATTGCATAGATAAACTGTGTACTCGTACTTACACATTATACCGTATATTTATCTACATATTACTTATAAAATTATACCATGTTTACTTACAATAATATATTACACTTATTGCCCAAATTACACACACACACTACAACATTGCATAGTAGTAATAAGTAAAAATTAACCCATGCAGGTTATTAGAGATGCATAAGAAGTTATTGTTATATATGCATCATTAAATAATCAGTGTCTAAATTATATTACAATCATACTTTACTTCTACTACATAACACTGATAATTATTATATTTAAAACTTCTAACATGATTAATACATATCGCATTGACTAATTAACAATTAAAATATCATCTTTATGTTAGTGAGTTTAATTGTATTAAACCCTTGTTTTGATCATTAGTTTATAATCTGTTTAATAATCATTGTTGAAAAATATATATGGAAAATATTATAATTTTAACATGAAATGTTGTTGCCAAGTGGAGACTACAATTCGCACAAAAATTGTTAGCAGGTGTTCTTTAGTTCGTTTCGAATCTAACTCAGAATACCTTAGATCTGTAAAAAGTTTTCTTTCTAAATAAATTGTTTAACGATCATAAACTGCGATGAAACTCACTTCCGAACTGCACAATCCAGGGAATTTCCAAATCCAAACTTTCAATTTCGAATATCCATAACTCTCTGTAGAAATAACCTGAGAGGCTCTAGCTTATATTAGCGTAAACCTTACTGAATTAGCTTCGTTTTAGATTATGACACGTCATTTTTAAAGATCGTTTATCATTCTTAAAGTATTTTACAAATTAGAGTGTTGTTGAATTTCCAGGACTGAAATTACATGTGCATGACAATTAAATACAACTTATTCATTGTTATGGATGTGATTATGTTATTTATGATAATGCTTGTTATATTGATTGCTTATATGTACACAAATTTGAACTTGTTTACTAGTTACCATGTAAGAATATTATTTCAAAATAATTATTACCCAATACCAACGAATTTATGATACCGCTTACTACTTGACTTGACTTGACTTGATATGGTACCTGCTTGTTCCAGAGTTGGCATTAGGTAAGAATTATATTGACACTTGACATAAAACATAAAACCGAGGAAAGTGGAAATCGAGAAATGGAACTGAAACTGTAACTCAAGAGGATCGGCATTTAGAAACTGATCGGCCGAAAAAGGGCCTTTGTGTCCTGAGATGATTAGCTGGCATCATTCGTCTATACATTGAGAAGGGCATTGTGTCATAGAATGATGATATTGACATCATTCGTCCATATACATTGATATTGTAGGATTTATGCTTAGCCGCATGTCTCGGGATTCAGCCCAAGGGTCTTGACCGAGGTCCCAGACACGCACGGGATACTATTGAATTACGAGGAAGATTTCATTAACTGATTTCAAATACCATTAGGATAGACAATACTAAGCGACATTGATATCTAGGTTCCGCATGATATGTTATGATACCATGTTCTGACTGTTATATCACATGTTTTTCCTGCTATTGTTTATTGTTTGTCTACACGTCACCAGTTCATGTTACAACTATTTATCACGTCACACTCATGCCATTATTATTATCATATTATTTTCGACGCCATGACGTTTGGGTTTTGCATGGCTCAGATCTATTATCAGTAGAACTACAGGATCATGAGTATTTCGAGAAGATAGCCGAGCCTTGAGGCGTATCTTTGTTCATCTAGGTTATTAGTTGTTTTAGTTATTCCAGTACAAAACCTTATTTTTTTAGATCTTTTTGTGAGCCCATAAGGGACTACGACTTATGTACCCTTTCATATTTTATTATTTGAATCAGTTTGAGACTGTGTTATTCCAGCAATTACTTTTATTATCATTATTTGGTGTGGTAATGGACATGTATTATAATTATTTTTGTGTCATTTGATTACTGCAAGAAACCTTAATGTGATTATGGGATGATAATTCCTTACTATAGATAGCATGGCTAGCCAGATTACGTTCTCGTATTTCCGTATTTTGGGAAGCGTGACGTGACAGCAGCTCACCACACTCAAAAGAGAAGAAGCCAAGTAAAAGAAGGCCGAAAAGGCTGAGAAAATTGAGAAGAATATGGCCTTCAAACTATCAAAGAAAAGGGTATACGACAATGAAGATGATCTTGATAAAGATGATGAGATTGCACTTGTGACAAGGAACTTCAAAAAATTTCTCAAAAGCACAAAAGGAGAACAAGAAACATGTGGAAGAGAAAAATAAGTAAAGACAAGTTTGAAAGTGATGATGAAGAGTTAAAGTGTTGCTTCCGATGCAACAAACTGGGCCATATGAAGGACAAATGTCCGTTCATCAAAGAGAGAGAAAGGCGAAGAAAGAGAATTCAAGAATTTCAAAAATGCCATGCTTGGAATGTGCGCTTAGGGAGATGGGATGAAGAGGAGTCATCAAATGAATAAGCAACAAATAAAGCAAACACTTACTTCATGGCCGACAAAAGCGCTGTAAGTTCCATTAGCTCTATTGCACAAGTTTTAAATGAAAATGAGAAAAATTTGACTCTAGAAGATATATATGAGAAACTGTGTGAAACACTAAACATTCTAGGGCCAAAATTTGCTAAAGCTAAAAAAGAAAATAAATTGTTTAAGGAGCAACTAGATAGTGTTTTTCACGAACGTGAGGAAATGATTATAAAATTTCATGAACAAAAAGAGCTAATAGAGAATATAAACAAGAGTGAGTTAGAAAATAAAATTCTTGAGCTAGAAAAAGTTAATTATGAACTTGCTAAGTTTAGGACTAGAGTAAAAGAACTAGAAAGCGTAAATCGATACCTGGTCCACGAAAACGAAAAAAATGTTAGTAGGCTGAAAACGAAGAACGACGAGTTTGAAAATGTTAGCACATAACTCACTAACATAAAAACTAGAATAAATGAGCTTGAGAGTAAAAATTTAACTCTAGAAAAAGGAAATCTAAAGAAGTTGATCTTGCTAGGAGCGAAAGAGAGTTGGATAATAAAGTCATTAGCCTTGAAAAAGTAGTTAGTGATCTTAATAATACCATTCTCAGCTTTACAAATAGTAAGGATAATCTTGATGCAATGGTGGGAAGCTTCAAGGGCAACAATAATAAGCAAAGATTAGGCTGCATCAATACTTACCCCAACAAGAACACTAATAATAAGAGCAAAAAAAGTAAAAGAATAAGTTTAGGAACATTAGTACTAAAGCTAAGGACAACGAGTCAAATGTTCCTCATATTCATCCATATTCTAGTGTTACATATTTTTATTGTTGTAGAAAGGGCCACATGATATATAACTACTTTCAGAAATATTTTGATAATAATTTGACTTGGGTCCCAAAAAAAAAAAACAGTTTGTATCGACCACTAACTTACAAGGATCCAAAACTAAGTGGGTACCTAAAGGTGCATCATCTTTTGCAGGTGTACCATGTTCAAGCAAGTGATAATAAGTGGTACTTTGATAGCGGTTGCTCAAGTCACATGACGGGCAACGAATCCCTCTTCTCTATGCTATCAAGGAAAAATGAAGGGACAGTGACCTTCGGAGACGACATGACAGGTAAAATTGTTGGTATTGGTACGATTGGTAAGTGCCATAATCTTGTCATTGATAAAGTTAAACTTTCGAAGGTCTCGCACATAATTTATTGAGTATTGGTCAATTGTGTAGTATTGGTCTTAAGGTGTTTTTTTGAAAATAATGAAATACGGATTTTAAAAGATGATGTTCTATTTATCGGAATATCAATAAAAAAACATTCATACTATCAAACTTAGTGAGTCCACAAATCTTAAGTGTTTAGTTGCCTCCAAAAAAATTAGTTGGCTATAGCACCGTAGGTTAGGATATGCCAATATGGACCTAATCGCTAAGCTTGTCCGTAAGAAGCATGTGAGAGGCTTACCTCAAATAAGGTTTGAAAAGGATAAATTTTGCAATGGTTGTCAACTAGGGAAACAATATACAAGTAGTTTTCATCTTAAAAATGTGGTCACTACTATCCAACCATTGCAATTGATATATTTAGATTTATTTGGACCCACCAAAATTGCTAGTTTAGATGGTATGCTTTATTATTTAGTTATTGTTGATGATTATTCTAGATTTATATGGGTCTATTTTTTAACTCACAAATATAAAACTTTCAATGTTTTTAAAATGTTTTGCATGAAAGTTGAAAATCAAAGACTTTCTACAATTATCAAAATTCAAAGTGGTCATGGTGGTGAGTTCGTAAATATAATGTTTCAAAAATTTTGTGACATAGATGGTTACACACATAACGTTCTTCTCCAATGATACCACAACAAAATGGTGTAATCGAAAAGAAGAATCGAACATTGCAAGAGATGGCTAGGCCTATGCTTAATGAATATACTTTAACTAAATATTTTTGGGCTGAAACCGTTAACACTGCATGTTATATTTTAAATCGTGTCTCAATTAGATCCATTGTAAAGAAAACACTTTATAAACTTTACACACACATGACACCAAATATCTCACTTTAAACCTTTTTGATGCAAATGTCATATTTTAAAAATAAGTGAGAATTTGGATAAGTTTGATGCAAAAATGGATATAGGAATATTCGTAGGCTATTCACCACATAGTAAGTCATAGGTTTACAACAAACGAACACTTACCATTCAAGAATCTATACATGTTGAATTTGATAAAAAAAAAGATATTGCTAGCACATCTTCTAATATTGTAGATTCTGAGGATGATGTATGTGAACTCAAGAGCTTGAGTAATTCCCACAACTCGGAAGAAGATAATGTTGAACAACAAGGAAATGTACCAAAAGACGACGTACGTGTTTCTCCACAACCGGAACAAGATTTGCCTCGTGATTACCGATATTCACGAAATCATCCAAAGGAGCAAATAATTGGTGACACAACGACATGTATATACACTAGGAATAGAATTAATGAGATTGCTAATATAGCGTTATATCAATATTAGAACCGAAAAATGTTATAAGTGCTTTGGAAGATTCGTATTTGATTTTAGCTATGCAAAAAGAGCTAAATCAATTCAATATGAATCAAGTTTGAGAAATCGTTCCCAAACCCGAACACCAAACGGTTATCGGTACTAAATGGGTATATAGAAACAAACTTAATGAGGAGGGCAAAGTTATTAGAAATAAAGCTAGATTGGTCGCACAAGGTTTAATCAAGAGGAGGAGATTGATTTTGATGAAACATTTGCTCCGGTCGCAAGACTTGAAGCAATTCGCATGCTTTTAGCATTTGGAAGTTTTATGAATTTCAAACTCTTTCAAATAGATGTCAAGTCTGTGTTCTTGAACGGTGTTATATCCGAGGAAGTCTATATCAAACAACCTCCGGGTTTTGAAGACCCCTACTTTCCCAAACACGTATTCAAGCTAAGAAAAGAATTATTTGGGCTCAAATAAGCTCCTAGGGTTTGGTATGATCAACTTAGCAAATTCTTGCTTGAAAACGGGTTCACTATGGGAAAAGCGGATAATTTTTTTTATTATCTCAATAAGGATATTCTAACAGTACAAATTTAAGTTGATGATATTATTTTCAGTGCTACTAACAACTTGTTGTTCCCTCATAAAAAAAAGGGAGAGTAAGAAAGGGGGAAACTCCCCACTATTCGAGTCTCACGTGTTAAACACGTGAGCGCCTATATGCAAAGTATATAGGCGCTGCAATTAAACTACTGATAGGCTAAACAAGTCTCACGTATTAAACACGTGGGTGCCAATATGCAGAGTATATAGGCGCTGCAACTAAACTACTGATAGGCTAAACAAACCTCACGTGTTAAACACGTGAGCGCCTATATGCAAAGCATATAGGCGCTGCAATTAAACTACTGATAGGCTAAACAAGCCTCACGTGTTAAACACGTGAGCGCCTATATGCTTTGCATATAGACGCTGCAATTAAACTACTGATTGGCTAAACAAGCCTCACGTGTTAAACACGTGAGCGCCTATATGCAAAGCATATAGGCGCTGCAATTAAACTACTGATAGGCTAAAAAGACTCACATGGTAAACACTTGAGCGCCTATATGCAAAGCATATAGGCACTACAATCAAAATAGCTGAGAGGGCCAAATTAAGTCCCACGTGCTAAACACATGAGGACACCTCCTTGCGTAAAATTAAATTCTACTTAATGAACCATTGGATTAAGGATCCAACGGTGATTAAATATAGAATTAAATTCTATTGGGAAGAATATTTTATGTTAAATAAGGAGTTAGTGGATCAAAGATCCAAAATATTTTCTGTATCTTTCTAAATAGAGAAAGATTATACTCTGTTAAACTGAGCACCCTTGGATTAAAAATCCAATGGTGATTAAAATGTCACCGCTTGATAGAATTTAATTCTGTATATGGGAGAATATCCCCAATCTTGTTAAAAACAAGAACGATATCTTCTGTTAAAACAGGAGTCCTTGGATCAAAGATCTAATGGTGGGTAAAATTTCCTAAATCAATTCTGAGACCAATTAGATCAATTGGGATCTCTTAATGAAATATTTTCTCAGAATTAAACAAACTTCTCTCCACTATATAAAAAACACGAGACTTCAAGTCTCACATAGAGAGACAGATGCAGAGAGAGAGAGAACTCCCCAGAGGCTTGAAAAAAGAATATACAGTGAGCTTTTGAGGAACAGGAGAATTTAATCCTCAAAGAAAAGACTTGTTTTCTTGAAACACTAGGTAAATAGAAAACACCTTTCTTTTGCCTCTCTAAGGGTTTAATCCTTCATATAAGAACTCAGTTCTTTCCTCTGGTTGAGATTTGCAGAGGCAAATCTCCCCACAAGTTGAGAATTTAATTCTCATCGGGGAGATTTTGCAGTGCGAGATTCAAAACCTAGGGGGAAAGAACTAAGTTACATAAAAAAAGGGGGATAAGAAGAACGGGAACACATATGAATTTAATTCCTCTAAAGATTAGGGTTTAACCCTATATTAAGAACTTAGTTCTTCAATAAAAAAACAGTGATCCAAGATCTCCAAGGCCAAATCGTTGGTGCTTAGCACTACTTCGAAGCCTCACGTGTTTCCCACGTAAGTGCTTTAAACGAACAAAGAGAACAATCAAAACTGCCTCACGTGTTTTCCACGTGAGTGTTAAAGTACCCCAGTATAAAAAAGAGACAGCCATGTGTTTTGCATGAGAACTCCAACCAAGTGCTTAGCACTTATATAAAAAGGGGGAATAAAACCCAAAGAGTAGCACCCATATTTGGGGTGCCTCACGTGTTTCACACGTGGGCGCAACAAGAACCAAGTGCTTAGCACTTATATAAAAAGGGGGAGATAAAACCCAAAGGGCAGCGCCCATATTTGGGGTTCCTCATGTGTGTTATGTGAGCGTCATAAAAACTATAGTGTTTAACACTAATCCAGTGCCCACATGAGCACTGTATTTCTCAGTGCTTAGCGCTATTGGAGACTCAATCTTAGCCCAAATTGGCTAAGTTTTCAGAGGTTAGACCTCTTTGATACTTAAACAACCGAGCCCATATTGCTCATGTTTTCCCAAGCCGACCACAATCTCAAAAATAACTAGTAGTCTCCCATTGATGATATCCCAAATGATATTCATCCTATATCTCCTAAGATAATTTTAGTCTCAAATATGACTAACATTTCTTAGGTCTACAACAACTCTTTTCCACTTCAAATACGGGATTTGGTTTAAGGGTACATCTTGCCACACCTCTGATATATGTCGTTGTAATTCTTCAACGTCTTCAGAGAGGTGGCGGGTCCCGACAACCAACAACTCTTTGGTGCAATTCCAAATTGACGTGCACACCTCAAATCAGACTGCACCCCAAATTGGTTGCATTCCATATCACCATTGTTCACTCCGTCACGTAATAAATACACGTACGCTCAAGATGGACAAAGGACCGAGAAGTCCCTAAACTAATATTTGCCTCCAAAATGGCGATAGCGGACCGAAACGTCCTTAAACTAATATTCGCCACCAAAATGGCGATAATAGACCGAAACATCCTTAAACTAAAATAATATAGCCCAAACGCTCTTTTGTTGGATCTTAAATAAAAATGATCTTGAAACCCCGTTAAGTGGATCTTAGTCTCAAATTGGACTAATGTATCCTTAACAGAAACAAATCGAGCCCCAAATACTCACATACATTTAAGTCGATCTTAATCTCAAACTAGATTAACGGTCCTTAAATAAAAACCTCAAATCTAATATATACGGATTTGGACTAATCCACGCCCTACGGGCGACAACATAAATTAGTTTCCGTATACAATCCACGGGCAACTAAAACAAACAAAAACACACACGACACGAAGTGAACTTCCGGAGCAGGAGAAAGTGGTTATCGCGATACAGTAACGTCATTAACTGCAGGGGCTTGCGCCTATAGGAACGAGCGTCCCCACAATCAAAAATCCCTCGCAAAACGAGGGGGAATCTGATGAAGTCACGCTACAACGGCCGCATCCGTCCAAACCTCCGATATACGGTGCCATAAATCAACTTGTCATCTTCGGAGAGGTGGACGGATAAATCCAAATAGCATCTGACCCCAAATTTAGGCAAGACGATCCATCCCGGTTTGTCTATGTTTTTGGCGGTGAACAAATTCTGGCACGTCCGGTGGGACCTTTTTCTCTTTCCACTCCACACTTTATGTGTTGTGTTCGCGAACAAGATCGTGGTTTGCTATGGTTGCTTTTGATTTCGAGGTACTAAGATCTGGTGTCTTGTTCCTGTGCAGAAAGAAGAAGTGAACATCAATGGCTTCCAGCTGCACAAACTGCAACAGCAACTCCCACTCCGCCCCAACCGGAGGAGTGACATACGGGCCTAATGCGGCCTCCATCTTTTCAATGCCGGTGGGGCAGGTGACTCAAGCTACCACTGGATTTTTCTTCGGGGCCATGCTCCCGCCAGCAAGCTTCAGCGCCCCAGTGCCACCACAGGAAGCTCCCAAGAAATCGGTTTTCGATCAACTTGCAACCACCACGGCCCCTCTCCATGGGTCATCTAAGTTTTCCAACTCAGTCTTCAACAGGCTGAGCCGAAGCTCAAATGGTCCCGCAAAGAAGCTCGCGATACCTAAATGGGCTATCCCAAAATGGATAGTCCTCCCAACTCCTCCGGTAGGTGAAGTCATCAAAAGTGCTTCCCCTACCAGAAAGTCGGCCTTCGAAAGATTGGTCGTTTTCGCTCAACGGACGTTAGTCTTCGACAGGATGGCACCAACAGTAGCCCATCATCAAAGCCGCGGGCATGACGGAGCCGCTTCCACAACTGAGATAGTCCCTTTTGCAAGATACGTTCGACGTTGCCATTGGTGCCGAGTGAGAAAAGTTGGGGGCAACTCCCCCTCCGGACTCACCCCACCAGCTTCAATAATGGAAATTGATGCTGTTGTTCCAACTGGGAACGGCTTTGATCTGCTTAGGAGAGTGCGAAAGAACTCTCCAACCGCGGTGCTGAAGAAATCTCCCCCACCTGCTGAAAACATGACGCAGGAAAAGCTGGAGCAGTCCCTTCAACGGCTCTCCTCCCAAATTCACAGGGTATGGAGGAAAATCCAGGACACTGTGATCAACACAGATTACTCTCGCCGACTGAAGAAAATGAAGGCTCGATAAGAGGAGGACCATCCCTCCATCATACAGAGAGGGGCGTCTTCAACACAGGCGCCTGATACAACGGCTCCTTCAATTTCGACCTCCTACAAAAGGAGAAGGCCGGAGAAAATCCCACTGCCCGCGGCAAATTCCAAAGGCGACGGACCCAAACGCCCCAAGTCTGGGGGCATGATAGTGCACATTATTTACATGGCTTCCGGGAAAGAGGAAAGTCGTGCTTCCATGGGTCTCCGGCCATAAACTCGGTCGCTGACAAAAGCTCAGGAGCAACAACAAAAGCTCCAGGAGATGCTGACGAAAATGGCAGCACTCACCGGACAGAAGGAAAGCCCGGAATCGATATCTGAACAGCGTCAAGAGTAGGAGACCGATACAGAGTTCTTACGAAGGGTGCTTGAAAGGAAGGATAAGGAGTCCGCGGAACAAGCTGCTAACATAAAGCAGATTGCGCTTCTGTTCCAGGACATGGTTGGAATGATGATCCAGCCAGAACCTCCAGCCGAAGATCCACCGATAATCGTCGAGGATGACAGAGGGGAAACATCAAAGCCTCTTCCGGCTTTATCGATAGCTAAGTAGAAAACAATCTCCAAGGCTACTCTTGATGACTATGTAGCTCAACAAATACGAGCTCATCAAGTGAATGAAGCGGCTGGCTAAACTATCAATATTGGGCGACCGTATCCGAGCTGGTATGACCAAATCAAGTACCCGTCGGAATATACGATCCCCAAGTTCTATGTGTACAAGGAGACATGCAACCCACACCAACACGTCGCGCGGTTCAAAGCTTTGTGCGGCAACACTGGAGGCGATGACAAATTGTTGTTTCACCAGTTCGTTGGTAGCCTGTCAGAAACAGCCTTTGAATGGTATTCGGAGCTCCCAAATGACTCCGTAAAGACATTTACAGAGATGGAGCTGCTGTTCACACAACGATTCTCTAGCATAAGCGAGCATACCCCGATCACGACATTAATCAATGCCATGGTGAAGTCAGGAGAAACCTGGGTCCAATACGTGATCCGACGGCGGAACCTATGGTCAAAATGCGAACAACGCATCGAAGAATCTCCTGCCGTAGGCATGTTCATTAGGACCCTCGATCCTCAAGCGACTGTGTCCCAGTTCATGACGTTCTTCAACCCAACCACCTTCCAGGCTCTAATCGACAAGCTGGCCTAAATGGACCAGATGGGCCACGGGCCTTCCTCCTCAAAAATGGACTCTCGAAATGACAAGGGTAAAGGGAATGTAGCCTTCATTTCCAACACTCAACAACAGCCGAGTGCCCTGAAGCCAGTTACTCGCCAAAACAACATGCGTCCATGTCTATCCCTGGAAAAAAGGCTAGGACGCGCCTACTCGTTTCCCCGTGACAAGACGAGGAGACCGTTCGAGCTGGCAGTGCGCAATAAACTTATCACATTGCTGGACACACGACGTCCACCGCAACCAGGCGATGTCAACAACCCCAACTACTGATCTTATCACAGAATGGTGATCCACTCAATTGAAGATTGCTACGTCTTCAAAAATTGGATTAAGAACCAGTATAAACGGGGGAAATTCGCGTTTTCTGAGAACTGGAGGGTGAACCCGCCACAGAAGCACGCTCTTAAAATGGTGGATACGCCAGGGGCATCATGCTCGCTCGTGGAAGAAGTTCCATGGGAAGTCGTCCTTTCAGCTAAAACTAAAAGAATGCTGAAGGAACTCCAGGCATGTCCAGCAATCAGGTGGAAGAGCCTGCTTGAACCGGAAAACATCGAAGGAATGATGAAACCGCGTCACGTACCGAAAATTGTCGACAAAGGGCAAAATCCCCAAGTCAAGCCTTCAAAGTCTTCAAAGAAAAAAGAAGAGGACCAAGAAGCCTGTGCAGCCTGCCGAGTATGACGACAAGAGCACGAACCTGCAAAAGTACATCGACGCGCTGTAGGAATACAACCAGAAGGCGCGGACCCCAGTCACTCTCGAATAGTTCCTCAAGCATATTCTTAAGAACAAAGAGAATGATAACGATGAGGAAAATAACTCATCAGAAACTGAAGACTATGTAGCAAGTTTCCACATGGTTTCCCATTCATCGTTAAATGACGAAGAAGCCCCCTCAGCGTCAGAAAACAACACATAGGAACTAGGGACAGGATCGGCGCCAAAATCCCCAGGACTATCAGAAGACCCAATCGATAGGCTGTTAAATGAAGCCTTTCGAAAGACTAAAGCTGATCGAGAACGTGAAACAGCCATATACGAAAAGGCTAAGTGTCGGCGTCAGGATGAAGAAGCTACGACAAGGATGAGTTGTAAAGTACTCCAACCAAACCGAAGCACACCTGCGACAAATAAGATCAAGATCAAGACACAGAAGCGGTTCGCCAAAGCCCTGTCAGTGGAAATAAAGCTGCCACCTCTCAAAGGAAACACGCCCGGGATCATAAGCCTCAACGGAGCGGATATACATCTAAACTACTGCTTATATCATCGGAGGGTTACCCACCCTACCGAGGAATGCAGTGTTAGTTGTATGTATGCCCTAGAGGCCAGTATTGTACAGATGATGTATATTATATTGGATGCTTGGACATATATAGAGATGACTTTCTTGCTCGATATGATAGTATGCTATCTGGTTGCTCTTTATCTTGACATGTATACAAGTCTCTTCAAACTGTCTTATAGTTACATGTTGGTAAAGCCCTTAGGATGTGTACGTGACTGCCTGGACTATGATGCAGATCATACTAGTGGGGACATGGTAGTCCATAAGTACATCCTTCAAGGTCCCTAGTCGTGGGTGTATTGAGACGGGGCATCGATATACCAGTGTAGACTAGCGTATACGCTTCTCGACCCATGAGATGGGCGATGGATGATCCCATATCCATTGGTGTTTGACATCAGAGATGGTATACGGGTGCTCAGTGGAGACTGGGTACACTGGATGGACTCGCCGAGAACTCCCAGATGGTATTATATCTCACGTCAGATGGCAGTTCTCAGGTGACACTTGTGCAGGTTAGTCTGTAGACCCGAGATCGTCATAGAGTCTTGTGTGATTCCCATTGTGTTTTGATCTCCACCTTACCATGTCCATGAGGGCGTGCAAAACGGTGGTTTTTGGGTACAGTCCCGAGTCACATGGAGGCAATGAGCGATAGGAGGGGTTTCGTCTCTCCCGGTATTAGGGGTTGATGTTGCGCTGTGCTCGATTGGCTGTAACAGGGAAGTCCCTGGCCAGGGCTGATCAGAGATTTGCTGGTAAGTGTTACCAGTAGTTTCTAGACCGATTATGAGCCTCACATCGGCATGACTTATCGGTTATTGGGGTCTGACGTTTACCACCCTTAGACATGATATGCGACATATCAGACGAACAGACCGGATTGTACGGTAAGTGTTACTAGTTGGATTCACAGGAGTGTGAGCGGGCTTGCTCGTCGATCTTCTGATCGCTCAATACCCGGGTGGCCGTTACGTTTGGCAGACCGCTTGCGGCTTGTGGGTGCTTGATATGATCATCATCTGCTGCCGGCGTATTGACGAGTCTTTAGAGTCCTACACAGAGGTTTCCTGGCTCAAGCGAAACGAAATAGGAGCGCATATGAGATATGTGCGGGACCGAGAATGATACGTGTATGTGATACCGTATTTCATTCTCGCGATGAATGTTTCGATTGGTTGTATGCGATATAACCTAGTTATCGAATCGAAAATTGATTCGATAAGTCGATACATTGGATACTAGTCGGTTATGTGCGACATGACCGGATCATTGAATCAAGTGTTGATTTAATGATTTAATGTATAATTATATATTTGATATATTACTTTGCATTAACTAGTATTGGTTCACTTTAAAAGGATTTTCTCACTTGATGTGCACATTGTATATGTGATATATTTTTGTGTACACTTGATTGTATCATGTTTGATGATACATGTTAACTTGAGTTTGTGTAAAGATTAAACCATGGTTATATGAATGGTTAGGGTTTTGTTTACTTATTCATTTATTTATTTTGATTATTTATTTTGGAAAAGAAAATGGAAATGATGGCTTTTCTTGTTTCTTTCTTGAAGCTTCATGAAGGGTTGAAACCTTGACCATTTTTGTTTTCTTCTCTTAACCTAACCATTCACCTAACCCTAGTTTACTCTCTACACTTGACTATGGTTAGTATATGATAATTATTCATATTAGTTTCTTTTTAATTAATACACTTATCATATTCTATTATCTAGATCATCATCTTCTTCTTCTTCTTCAAGAAGAAAACTTGCCACCATTAATGGCATCTTGAGTAAAAGAGTGAGAAATCCAATTCTAAAGTGAACCCACCTCCTATTTCTTCATCCTCTACCTCTTGCCAAGTAGTATAGGGTGTTTTCTTCACAAGTTTCATTGCTTGGTGAAGTTGGAGCTTGATCTTGTGTTGCCTCGACGTAGATCATCTTCGGCAACGAAGCCGACGACCTAGCCCGCCCATTTCTCCGATGGAGCCGATGCAAGAGTCCGGGATCCGATATGGACAGCGAGAGGACGTCTACGTGGAGCTAAGGAAGTGGAGAACCGGATCTTCAAAGGTTGTAGCCTCTTTCTTTTAGTTAAAATGTTAACTAGTTTCACTTTTCGCCTAAACTCTAGTCAACGAATCCGTATTAGGGTTTCTCGGCACTTGTAAAATTTGAAATTGGCATGGTTGATGCCTTGTGAGATCTCATTAGCGTGCCTAGGAACCCTACAGTGGTATCAGAGCCTAGTTAGAGCCTTAGACGAAGTCTAGACGATGTTTGAAATCCGAACGAACATCGAAGCCCTAACCCAAATTGCTCTCTGGACTTTTTTCAAAAACTGGGTTTTTTCCAGATTAAAAATGCTTAAAAAATTCAGCAGGGAATTCTAAGAATTACGGTGGAAAAATTAACTCATGATGTGTCTAACACGCGGCGGAACCGCGGCAGAAGCCTGGCTTCTGCGGCGGTTCCGCGGCCAATTAATGAGATTAGCCTCCAAAGTTTGCACAATAATTCATGTTTTCAGGTGCTGAGTTTTCTGGGAATTTTTAATTTGCACCCAAGAGTTGAGTTTTCTGGGGTGTTTTGGAGCATAGATGATTCGATCGGATTATCAGATTTTGTCTATGTGGCTTTCCGGATATTTTAGAATATGTTAAAAAGTTCGATCGGATGTAAATACCCAATCTTTCCCCTGCCGGGAAATTTCCAATTGTTGGACTTTTCCGTAGTTTAATGACGTTCTAAGTAGTGCAAGTAACGCGATGGTCCCTCTAGAAGACAAAAAACCTTAACTCGATTATGTGACCGTCTTGAACTGCCGTTTGAACCTTAGGGTTTGGGGCAGTACGGCGTGCCACATGTAAGGCGTTGGCTTGACCCTTCTACGGCTGGACCGTTGGTACTGAGGCATGAAATGAATGTCTTTGAACTTATTTCATGTGTTGAACGGTTTCGGGAAAACTTGGGTGTTCGAATGTTCGATCGGAAAGTTTAATATTTTCTATTTATCCGGAATGGGATACAATAATTGGAATTCACAAACAGTTATGAGATAACTGAATGAATGTTATAAATCTAGAGGTTTAGTCTCACTTGATATTGAAAAGAGTTTTCGATAATGAGACTAAAATGCGGGGTTTATAATTGTTAGGCATGTGATGTCTAAGTATTTCATTTGATTAGGCATGCGATGTCTAAAGAGGTTGCGGATTCCAACTGTTGTAGTTTTACACTTTCTTTTCTGTGACCGTAAGTGTAGTATGTCGATATCACCGGTTTCGTTGCTATACGTCAACGACAATTGGGGTATGCATACTTACTTACGTTGATGACATGTGATGTTATATGTTGCTGGATATGTTATATTGGATCGTCGTGTTCGAATAGCCGGGGTTTTTTATGTGAGATGAGTCTTTTTCATTTTCATTCATGTAAAAACTTGTATGTAATATTCTTTTATTGGGACACTTCCAGGTAGCGGAAGATGTCACCGTTGATGTATATTATTTACTTTTCCGCATTAGGATAGACCCAAGGAGGGGAGCACAAGTAACCGGGTTCTAGGGTCCAGTGGGAGACCATCTCGAGGAGTCGAGTCCGGGTCTCCTAACCTTAGAATTGGTAGGGTTGCTTGCCGCTCTCGTAGGGGTCTAGGGGTGTGGGATTGGCTATTCATCACAACCGTGGAATCCGTGTTTTATACTGGCTCGTATTAAAAACACGGACGTCCTAGTATATCCAATATTTCATATAATATTTTCTGCTGCGATATCTGTGATGTGATCATTTGATATGTTCTGATGGATACAGTATATAGTATATATGATATATTATATAGACGTTACTTATGTTTTGCACCCGCACTAGCCCTGCCCTGCTCTGTCGTTAGTTACCTAACCTAACGGTGCACGAGGGGACATCGAGGCAAATGCGGATGGCATAAGTGTACGTCGTATTTATCTGTGATGTTTAGGTGACTTAAATGATGGGACTTCATTAATGTGATTAATGAAAGAAAAGAAACCTAAAAGATATTGTAGAATCAAATTTTAAATAAAAAGGGTAGCTACAGTTTTGCTTTGCATAGTGGTATATGTGATATACCCTGCACCTTATTCGATGAGGAAAGGGCCGACGATCCCTTCACCGGGAGTGACCCCTTTAGCAGTAACTGGCAGATGCTACACACTCGGTTTGTTTTTGATTGCTTCTATAGTTTCTGCTTTGCACAGTGATATATATGATATATCCCGCAGCTCATTCGACGAGGAAAGGGCCGACGATCCCTTCACCGGGAGTGACCCCTTTAGCAAAACTAGAAAAGCCTCAAAATCACTCCATTTCAAAACTTCATTTGATTCTACAACGATATCAAGTTCATTACGCAATAGGTTTTCAGAAAAACCTGTCGTAGCCCTCCGTCATTTCAGATAAGTAGTAGTTAGTATTCGTGCTACGTTTGTTGGCCTGCGTCAAGGCGTAGTGTGCGGTAGCTAACTAGTATTTATCTGCTTATGCATATGATGCAGATTGGATTAGGGTAGTCGTGCGACTTTGTTGGCCTGCGTCAAGGGTCGTGCGGGTGGGTTTAATTCAATCAAGAAATGACGGGTTGAACTTGACTAGCGCACTATGGTTTGTTGGCCTGCGTCAAGGTCATAGGACACTAGGGGCAAAATATTATCGGGAATTTCAAGTGTTGAAATTTTCAATGAGATTGCATACCTTCTATGAGATAATTGGATCCCGATACCCGCTGCGAGTAAGAGTTACTCCTGGGAGAGTTTTACACATTACAATTAGCCGATCAAGTAGGTGTCTAGAAAAGTGTCAACGGGGTTACGCCTCTGGGAAAACGAGGTTTACTTTAATTAGGTCCGTGCGAAAGCATGGGGAACCTCCCTCAAAGTACCGACACTGGCCTGGCTGAAAGATTGGCGAAGTTGTAGGGTGTAATTAATCCCGGCTAGTCTTTCCTTTTAGGGTTTGAAGGAAGATTTGATAAAAACCAGTGGGAGCCATCCTGATTAGATAAGATAATAACCAATCTGATCTTGTACGAGCATACGCTAAAGTGTTTTCTTCTCTCTCTCTCCAGGTAGCGACCATGTCATGCCCTAATCAAGATAATAATATGGATGTATTGACCGAACCCGCATGTTATACTGTGCTGGGGAACGTTGGTTCCGTTCTTTCTTATAAGAGTTATAGGACTGAAAAGGATATAGGGGAATACCAGGATTCCCATGCCACCCGAATGAAGAAAGTACATGTTGATGCATTTTCTTCAGGTGTGTTCGTTACAGAGAACTGTTTTTCCATTTGCTCTACGTCCTGGGTATTAGATACCGGGTCAGGATCCCATATATGTAATCAGTTACATGGGCTCAGGAAAGGTAGAGAACTTGGAGAAGGTGATAAAGACATTAGAGTTGGAAATGGTGCAATTGTTGCAGCTAAGACTGTCGGGGAATATCACCTTGTATTATCAACTGGCAATACATTGGTTCTGAACGAATGCTATTACATGCCGAACCTGATATGCAACATTATATCGGTTTCTTTGTTGAGTAAAGAGGGATATAATTTTGTATTACAGGACAATGTTATGAACATTTTCCGTAACCAAAAGTTGGTTGGATCACGCACGTTGTGCAATGGCATTTATGTTCTAAATCAATCAACAGTTCTGAGCATAACAAACACACACAAGAGGAAGAGTTCAGAACTGAACGAATCCTTCTTGTGGCATTGTAGACTCGGTCACATCAATGCGACACGACTAGCTAAGTTGCATAAGGATGGATATTTAAATCCGTTTGAATTTTCATCTTATGACACTTGCCAGTCATGTCTCAAAGGCAAGATAACCAAAACTCCGTTTACGGGACACGGAGAAAGAGTTACCGAACTCTTGGGACTTATACATAGTGATGTATGCGGTCCCATGTCTACACATGCCAGGGATGGTTCTTCGTACTTCATTACATTCACTGACGATCTCTCTAGATTCGGATATGTGTTCTTGATGAAACACAAATCAGAAGCTTTTGAGAAATTTAGAGAATATGAACAAGAAGTCGAAAACCAAACCGGAAAAAGTATTAAAATCCATCGATCTGATCGAGGAGGTGAATACTTGAGCAATGAATTCCTGGACTTCCTAAAAGAGAATGGGATTCTCTCTCAGCTAACTCCTCCATATACACCACAGCACAACGGTGTATCAGAACGGAGGAACCGCACCCTATTAGATATGGTGCGCTCTATGATGAGCACAGCTGAGTTACCTATTTCCTTCTGGGGATATGCACTGGAAACAGCTGCAGACCTATTGAATATGGTTCCCACCACATCCGTGCCAACCACTCCATATGAGATATGGAAAGGAAAGAGACCATGTCTTAAATATGTTAAGATATGGGGTTGTCCGGCATATGTAAAAACGCAAAATCCGGACAAACTCGCGGCAAGGTCCATTCTGTGTAAGTTTATTGGATATCCAAAACATTCGCGCGGGTATATCTTCTACCACACCGAGGAACAAAAGGTGTTTGTTTCTCGACATGCCACCTTTTTAGAAAAGGAATTTCTTGAAAAAGAGATTAGTGGCAAGGAGTTAGAACTGGAAGAGGTTCCAGCAATACAGACTACGACAGAAGATTTGGTTGAACTAGAGGATTCAGTAGCTCCCAATGAACCTCAGCCTCTCCGCCGATCTAGTAGGGTTCCTCGCCAACCTGAGAGATACTACGGTTTTCTCATGGATGGTGGGAGCGAGGATTGCATCATAGTGGATGATGACCCAACTAGCTTCGAGCAGGCCATCACGAGTAGGGACTCAGTGAAATGGCTGGATGCAATGCGGTCCGAGATGGAATCCATGTACACCAACAAAGTATGGACTTTGGAAGCTGCTCCTGATGGGGTAAAACCCATTGGGAGCAAGTGGATTTTCAAGAAAAAACTTGGTGTAGATGGGAAAGTGGAGACTTTCAAAGCTAGACTTGTTGCAAAGGGTTTTCGTCAAAGACCAGGTGTGGACTATGACGAAACCTTTTCTCCAGTGGCTATTCTTAAATCCATCCAGATCATGCTTGCCATCGCTGCATATCATGACTACGAAATCTGGCAAATGGATGTTAAGACCGCCTTTTTAAATGGTGATTTAGAAGAGTGCGTGTACATGACTCAGCCAGAGGGCTTCGTAGGCAGTGGGAGCAGCGGGAAGGTATGCAAGCTGCTTAAATCTATTTATGGATTAAAGAAAGCATCGCGGAGTTGGAACATCTGCTTTGACGTTGTTATCAAAGAGTTTGATTTCGTCAAAATCCCAGATGAACCTTGTATCTACAAGAAGGTAGCAGAGAGTAAGGTTGTCTTCCTCGTATTGTACGTAGACGACATACTCTTGATAGGAAATGATATTCCTATGCTGCAATCAGTCAAGCTCTTCTTATCACAAAGATTCTCAATGAAAGATCTTGGTGATGCCTCCTGCATATTAGGAATTAGGATCTATAGAGATAGATCCAAACGGATATTGGGATTGTCCCAATCCAGGTACATTGACACCATACTAAAGAGGTTTAGTATGGAAGAATCCAAGCGTGGAAACTTGCCCACGATCTCTGGAGTCACTCTCTCCAAAGAGATGTCTCCTAAGACTGATTTGGAGTGGGCTCGCATGCAAGGGATACCCTATGCTTTGGCTGTAGGCTCTATCATGTACGCGATGCTATGTACCAGACCCGATGTTGCATACTCACTAAGTATAGTGAGTAGGTATCAAGCTGATCCTGGAGAGAGTCACTGGACAGCTGTGAAGAGCATTCTCAAGTACTTGCGAAGGACTAAAGAGATGCTCTTGGTGTATGGTAACGGAGAACTCCAAGTGGAGTCCTTTACCGATTCGAGCTTCCAGAGTGATAAGGACGACTCTAAGTCGCAGTCGGGATTTGTCTTTACCCTTTACGGAGGGGCGGTTAGCTGGAAGAGTTCCAAGCAGGAAACCGTGGCAGACTCGACGATGGAGGCTGAATACATCGCTGCCAACGATGCTGCCAAAGAGGCTGTCTGGATCAAGAAGTTCATTACTGAACTTGGAGTGGTTCCATCCATTGAGCATCCAATACCTTTGTATTGCGATAACAATGGAGCGGTGGCTTTGGCCAAGGAACCCAGGTCCCATCAGCGATCCAGGCATATTCTGAGACGGTATCACCTGATCCGGGAGATAGTTGATCGCCGGGAGATCGAGGTCAGGAGGGTTGACACGACGAATAACACGGAGGATCCACTCATGAAGGCCATTCCCCAGATACAGTTTGAGAGACTCTTCGGGATGCTTGGTATGCGATACTACAGCAGCTGGCCCTAGTGCAAGTGGGAGATTGTTAGTTGTATGTATGCCCTAGAGGCCAGTATTGTACAGATGATGTATATTATATTGGATGCTTGGAAATATATAGATATGACTTTCTTGCTCGATATGATAGTATGCTATCTGGTTGCTCTTTATCTTAACATGTATACAAGTCTCTTCAAACTGTCTTATAGTTACATGTTGGTAAAGCCCTTAGGATGTGTTCTTGACTGCCTGGACTATGATGCAGATCATACTAGTGGGGACATGGTAGTCCATAAGTACATCCTTCAAGGTCCTTAGTCATGGGTGTATCGAGACGGGGCATCGATATACCAGTGTAGACTAGCGTATACGCTTCTCGACCCATGAGATGGGCGATGGATGATTCCATATCCATTGGTGTTTGACATCAGAGATGGTATACGGGTGCTCAGTGGAGACAGGGTACACTGGACGGACTCGCCGAGAACTCCCAGATGGTATTATACCTCACGTCAGATGGCAGTTCTCAGGTGACACTTGTGCAGGTTAGTCTGTAGACCCGAGATCGTCATAGAGTCTTGTGTGATTCCCACTGTGCTTTGATCTCCACCTTAACATGTCCATGAGGGCGTGCAAAACGGTGGTTTTTGGGTACAGTCCCGAGTCACATGGAGGCAATGAGCGATAGGAGGGGTTTCGTCTCTCCCGGTATTGGGGGTTGATGTTGCGCTGTGCTCGATTGGCTGTAACAGGGAAGTCCCTGGCCAGGGCTGATCAGAGATTTGCAGGTAAGTGTTACCAGTAGTTTCTCGACCCGTTATGAGCCTCACATCCGCACGACTTATCGGTTATTGGGGTCTGACGTTTACCACCCCTAGACATGATATGCGACATATCAGACGAACAGACCGGACTGTACGGTAAGTGTTACTGGTTGGATTCACAGGAGTGTGAGCGGGCTTGCTCGTCGATCTTCTGATCGCTTAATACCCGGGTGGCCGTTACGTTTGGCAGACCGCTTGCGGCTTGTGGGTGCTTGATATGATCATCATCTGCTGCCGGCGTATTGACGAGTCTTTAGAGTCCTACACAGAGGTTTCCTGGCTCAAGCGAAACGAAATAGGAGCGCATATGAGATATGTGCGGGACCGAGAATGATACGTGTATGTGATACCGTATTTCATTCTCACGATGAATGTATCGATTGGTTGTATGCTATATAACCTAGTTATCGAATCGAAAATTGATTCGATAAGTCGATACATTGGATACTAGTCGGTTATGTGCGACATGACCGGATCATTGAATCAAGTGTTGATTTAATGATTTAATGTATAATTATATATTTGATATATTACTTTGCATTAACTAGTATTGGTTCACTTTAAAAGGATTTTCTCGCTTGATGTGCACATTGTATATGTGATATATTTTTGTGTACACTTGATTGTATCATGTTTGATGATACATGTTAACTTGAGTTTGTGTAAAGATTAAACCATGGTTATATGAATGGTTAGGGTTTTTTTTACTTATTCATTTATTTATTTTGATTATTTATTTTGGAAAAGAAAATGGAAATGGTGGCTTTTCTTGTTTCTTTCATGAAGCTTCATGAAGGGTTGAAACCTTGACCATTTTTGTTTTCTTCTCTTAACCTAACCATTCACCTAACCCTAGTTTACTCTCTACACTTGACTATGGTTAGTATATGATAAGTATTCATATTAGTTTCTTTTTAATTAATACACTTATCATATTCTATTATCTATATCATCATCTTCTTCTTCAAGAAGAAAACTTGCCACCATTAATGGCATCTTGAGTAAAAGAGTGAGAAATCCAATTCTAAAGTGAACCCACCTCCTATTTCTTCATCCTCTACCTCTTGCCAAGTAGTATAGGGTGTTTTCTTCACAAGTTTCATTGCTTGGTGAAGTTGGAGCTTGATCTTGTGTTGCCTCGACGTAGATCATCTTCGGCAATGAAGCCGACGACCTAGCCCGCCCATTTCTCCGATGGAGCCGATGCAAGAGTCCGGGAGCCGATATGGACAGCGAGAGGACGTCTACGTGGAGCTAAGGAAGTGGAGAACCGGATCTACAAAGGTTGTAGCCTCTTTCTTTTAGTTAAAATGTTAACTAGTTTCACTTTTCGCCTAAACTCTAGTCAACGAATCCGTATTAGGGTTTCTCGGCACTTGTAAAATTTGAAATTGGCATGGTTGATGCCTTGTGAGACCTCATTAGCGTGCCTAGGAACCCTACATGCAGTGCCTTCAAGAAGTGGTGGTAAGGATACATTTCCCATCAACAACACTTTAAGAGGATGAAACGCGAAGCTCGTCGACAGCAAAGAAGTTCGACAAGTGCGTGTGAGAAAATGAGTGGCAACTGTCATATGGTTGATAGCAGTCGGGAAAGCGAAAAACTCCAAGTCCTTACCTTCGGGAGCGATTCTGAGGAAGAAGTGACCCTTGGCCCCCCTTTAAGAACTCCACCTCCGAAAAAGAAGAGGAGAAGAAGAACTGCGAGAATATTCAGCTGCGTAACCGCACGCTGCCTGAGAAAAACCTCGGACCTACAAATAAAGGTTTGAGTAAAAGAGACAAGGGGAAAGGAAAAGTCCCTGGGGAAATCACCCTTGATGATGGATTCGTTAAAGATCTCACAGCCAATGACCCACCTAAGAAAAACAAGGTGGATTATAATGTCCTAGCACATCTGAGGAAGATACCCTCACAACTGAGCATACTGGATGCTTTTCTCCTGTCCAAAGAAGCACGAGATTCTCTGATCAAGGCGTTATAAGAGCCTGATCAGTTTCAAGCTTTCCTTGCAGAAGAAAAGATGAAGGAAGAGTTAGAAGAGGTTCACACGGCTGACATCACCTTCAGCGATGAAGATCTCCTCCTTGGAACATACGACCATAACTGTCCGTTATACGTCACTGGGTACTGCCACGACATCAAGATAGGAAAAATTCTTGTTGACAATGGGTCTTCTGTCTAGGTCATCAAACAATGATAGATGGATTCCATTCCGACTGATGAGTAGGATTACTCTCGGGATATTTTTTCACTTAACGATCAATGCTATAGACCAAGTAGGTGTCTAGAACGGTGTTAGCAGGGCTACACCTCCAGGGAAAAGAGGTTATGCAATTAAGGAACTTCGCAAAAGCATTGGAAAACCTCCCTCAAAGTACCGACACTAGCCTGGCCGAAAGGTTAAGCAAGAATTGTAACAGTGGGATTAATCAGATATTGTTTTTGCACTAGCTGCAATAAGCATATATTAATCCAATCCTGGAGAAATATTAGGAACAAGTTATATATTATATTTAGTAGATACTTCTATATGTTTTGCATCTGTTCTAGCTGTCCCGTGGCTGCCATTAGTTAAGTAACCTAGCGATGCATGACGGGCCCTGTGGCGAATGCGGATGGCATATAAAAGCATGCTATTTTGGTTATTTCTTTTGTAGCTTGGAAACTTAAAATGACGGGAACACATTATCTGAATAATGCAAGAAAAATAAATCTAAATGATGTTGTCGGAACCAATTTTAACACTACTCAATTTTCTTCAAATCTCATAGTCGAATTCTTTTGCTTTGCATAAAGGTATTTGGTTAGGAATATCTTGCATCTCATTCTATGAGGGAAGAGCCTCGATCCCTTCACTGAGAGTTCGCTGTTAAGCAAAAGTTTATGTAACTAATTTTAAAAAGCGGAGCTTAAACCACTCCATTTCAAAGCCACTCGAGTTCCTTCAACGATATCAAGTTCATTACGTTAAAGGTTTTTCGCCAAAAACCAGCCGTAGCCTTCCGTTATTTCAGACGGGTAGCGCCTAGTATTCAAGCTATGTTTGTTGGCCTTCGTCAAGGCATAATGTATGGTAGCTATATGTTACTTTTCTGTAGAATAGAGATGCATTAATCTAGGACAGTCGTACAGCCTTGTTGGCCTTCGTCAAGGGTAAGTACAGATGGATTTAGATTAATCAGGACAATGACGGGTAGAACTTGACTTGCGACTTATGACTTGTTGGCCTTCGTCAAGGTCATAAGACGCTTGGGGCAAAAACCATATCGGGAGTTTCAAACATACGGGAAACTTGCCAAGTTTGCGCATACTTTCTGGAGTATGGTAATTTTGGTCGGCTTCCATCAAAGTTATCACACAATGATAGTTGGGTCCCAATTCCCACTGATGAGTATGTATTACTCCTCAGAAGATTTTTCACTTCACAATTAGCAAACTGTCACGACCCGAAAGAGTACGTGACTGTCCCTTGAACCATATGAAGTCTATAGGACTCCATCTGATCCAAGTAAGCCAAAAGCCCAGAAATCTAAAACAATTTTAAGGATAGATAAACAACAAGCAATATACTATACAACGCCGAATGGCGAGGATCAAAATTCAAAAGAAACCCAGAGAAGCATGAAAACTGTAACACTACTAAGCGCGACTCTAAGGTCGAAATAATACATCACTAGTGTCTGAGTCTGGAACAATATACAAGTTTTGGTTGATGGAATTCTAGATACAATGAATAATACATGTACAACGGCGGTTCTGATACAAAGAACCCACCTACCAAGCAAATCCCCCGCAAAGGAAAGCAGTGTGCCAGAAATGCCGCTATGGAACCTGTACGGCAAACCCTGCAAGAACTGTGGCATAACGGGGGTGAGTTGCCAACTCGTGAATAGAAATATCTACAAGCAGAAACCGAAAGAAAGACATAATCCTAGGTCAATACGATCAGTATAATATAAACCATAAGAGTACGTCTGAAGCATGATAAAGTGGCAATGTAACATCTAAGCATGTATGTAGTGCCAAGTACTCAGGTAATAACATGTCATCAGTATAAGGTATGTCTGCATGAAGTATGATCAACGTAAATCTAGTCTGTATGTGATCAAGTCTGTATAAACGTGGAACCCGTCCACCCGTCACCCAATGACAATAAACGTGGAACCCGTCCACCCGTCACCCAATGACAATAAACGTGGAACCCGTTCACCCGTCACCCAATGACAATAAACGTCATGCATGTAAATGTGAGGATATAATCAAATCATGGAAAACATCATGAAACCCGTGCCTAGCATCGACACGTAAATCCTCATCTATCGGGCTCCGTCAGTCCGGATCAGCCCACGGGCTATGTCTGCGGAATCGGCCCTCGGCCCCGGCAGTACGCCCATATCCATCTATCGACTCTAGTCAGTATCCTCTGGATAACCGCCAGGTCCAACCAATCACCGGTTGGTAGTAGTCCCTCTGCCAGGCTCACCGTCTACTACACAGCGAAACCGTTCTCGCCCCGGGGTACCATACCGGGTCCACCATATACCCGCAATCGGCCTCATCCGCCTCCTCGAATCGGGTTTCACATGTCGCTCTCAGCACCTAGAAAACGCATGGTGGACGCACTGAAATATCATATCAAGGGTAACCGGGTTTTTAAAATAATTATATATTCTCTTTTGAAATACCCACGGTTCCCAAATCCAGAAATATCATGGAAACAACATATCTCAATTCGTATAATCAAACATGATGTATGCAACATGTAAAGAAAGGTAAGCATATCAGAAGTCATGCAACATGGAATAATAATGTGCACATGTCGAGGGAAACCGCTCTTTCAAAATGTTTTGAAGAATATCTTGCGGTTCCCAAATCTCTAATCAAGTCAGAATCATCCATGTTTGTGTACAGGTATAAGTGTACAATATGCCATGCAAGAATCATATCATGAATGCAACAGTACTACAGTGTAGTGGCATGGCAATTAACGATGATGAAGTGTATGAGCCGGCAAATAGTGTACGTGGAACATACGCATCATCGATAATGGTGCTGGTGTCCTAACAGCATGATAATAATATAGCAATAGACATATGCAAGCAATACGAATAGCTTGAATATGCGGAAATCAAATAATCAACACCACAGTGAAGAATCTACTATGCAAACTACAGATCTAAGTATCAATTCAATCGGGAGAGGTATGGAAACCACCTAAATCTGGGTCAATATATATATAGATATAATAGTCGGTGATCCCGCCTCAATAATATCGCGTACGATACAATATATCGTAATACATCCTCGAGTCATGAGTGCGGATCTATCATCAATATAGGCTCGTACGGTAAATCGTCGTACGGCATCCCAATAGCTGGGTACGGGTCAATATCACATTCCTTTCATCAGATATCAGGTATCATTATCATCATAACACATAATCTTGGGTACTGATCTAAGTCTAGTACAAATCGATACCATTTAAAAAGTATGAATGCGGGAGTAAACACACATCCAAAGCCCGCAAGAATCACATGTTGTATCCCAAATACGAATCATATCAAATCACCGATCTCACGGCACAATGCCCAAACCATCGACTCATCTCCAATGTCCTCCAATATCATCATCAACACAGTGTAAATAGAAGGAATATGCAAGGGTGTGCGTGTAGGTGTAAATCTATTCTAGGGTTCGCGACTATGAACTACACTAGTCACTTCTAACCCTACACTATCCATAATACACCTAACTATCATATATATAATATAACAACTACGGACTGCGAGGGTGCTATACGCCATCCACCCGACTTCCCCCTGTAGATATAATCTACTCACCTTGCGTCTTCATTTGTGGACGTCGCCACACGCTTGCTTGTCGTCCCGATGTCTTCATGGGGTACCTACACATCAAAGTATCGTATATGCGTATTAAAACCAAATCAAAGCTAACACGGCACACGAAACCCCAAAACGATACGATAAGGGACCTATAGGTTAGAACCCACGGGCACACCTTCAAAACCATCTATCATTCCTCGATATCGTCATATAAACGCCAATTAGTCTAGGTAAAACACAAGACACAAATTCAGAATTAAAAATATGGAATACGGAAACAGAATCAAAACAGCAACTGGAGAAAAAGGTCCCAGATTTCACCCTAGGTCAAATTAGACAGATCTATATATACCAGGGGTCTAATCTATACATGTAAGAGCAGTAGAACCAAAACGAGGCAAACTGGGGCAGGTATGGCCACAAATTGCGGCCAATTGGAATAAATCTGCTGCCGGGTTGATGAGTTAGGGGTTGGGGTCTTGGTGGTAGCTTCCTGGGTGCCTGCACATGTCACTGTCCAATCAATTTTAATTTAGGATGTATCGGGTGATAGCAGATTCAATATACCCTTCACAGATTCCACAAATTCTCCGATATCGGTTTCTAAATCCGTATTTCGGGTTTCAACTCTCAGGTTAGTGTCTCAATTCATGCACTAGGGTGTTGGTGTAGCCTCTACTGAACTCAATTTCACATTACAACTCATAATTTCCTCAAACCCTAACTAGGTTTTCTTTAAGTCCACAAAATCAACAATATCGGTTCAATCTAAACATGGGGCATAAGTAACGCTAAAACTAAGCAAATGGTTCAGCAAATACCTCATTTGGCAACTCAAGCATTTTCTTGAGTTGCCCCTAGTGGCCAAAATCCTTGCTTCTTTTGTCAAATGTGTAGATCTTGAGCTTGTGCACACTTTTAATGAAATGGAGATTGGGTTTTGGAATTGTTTTTGAGATGATTTGGGGCTTTGAAGAGGGGAGGGAGATGAAGGAGCAGCAGCAGCAGGAGAAGGGGAAGAGGGAGGGAAAATGAATGAGGAATGAAGAGAATAGCTAAGTCCAAAGTCAAAGAAAACCCATACCGTTCTCTCTCTCACCATACCTCATTTCTTTATTCCTTTCTCTTTTCTTTTTCTTATTCTCTCAAAATCCTTCTCCCAAGAATAGTAAACCCAAAGTGAACCATGGCAAGAAAATGCACAAGTGTAAAAAAAGTGATATGTGCATGTTTTGCACAAAAATGCTAAAAACCGATTAGCGATTTTTAATCGCGATTAGCAATAAATTAGCATATAACTAATCAATTAAACTTAGAAATGGCATAATTCTCTAATTTACCCTATTTTAGAATTTTCCAAAATTTTTCCCCATTTATTTGTATTTAATTATACCGAATTATTAAAATATTCAATAAAATAATATTAAATTATAAATTTTCCTAAAAATAATATTTTTATTATTTCGAAATGTTACAATCTACCCCCCTTAAATTAATTCGGTCCCAGAATTTAAATTTAAACCCCCCAATACTAAAACATTTCAGTAAAAATCCAAATTGTCGGGGCTCCGAAAACATCAATACGTAGCGAATATCATAAAAATATACTGCTCTATAAGAAATCAATCCCCAAAAATGTATATAAGAACATCCGGTGCGTCTGGTGCGCACGGAATCAAAATCCATATATGTGTCATACAGGTGTACAAAACAACATCTAGGCGCAACTGGTGTGCACGAAACAAATATCATGGAACTCAGTTATCAAAACTAAATCATGCAAACAGAACGCCCAAAATACTGAAATCCAAGATGAAGGATACGTGATAACCGAATTACAAACTCACAAATCATAAGTACCGTCATCGGTAGTTCCTCCTTCAAGGTCGAGAAGGAGTCGGTGCATCCAATGCTAGTAGCGCAAGATATCTACTTGCCTCTTGCTCAAGGTCTGGCGTCCTCTGCCTCTGTGTCCTTATCTTCTCTGCGGATTACCTATCTCGCAGTCAATCGGCTCATCGGCCCTGTCAGGTGTGCTAACGGGGACGATTTCGTTCTGGCATTTCTCTGGTCATCTCTCGGTCAATCCTCACGACCACTCATAAAGCTGCATATTACTGGCGTCGGCCTCTGGCTCTCTGAATGCACGTCACATATCTGATCCTGGGTGCAAGTATCATTGCACCAGTGTCCTGGAAGGAATCCTGCTCAGGGTCTCTTCCAATCATGCCTATGCCGATCTGTACGGAGGCTGGTACTCTTGCATAATCTTTTCTCGCTCAATGGACATCTGTGTCCTCAGCACAACATTTCTCGGAATCTGGTTGCATCCCAACGCCTCTGTAAGCATATCTGACCTCTAGTCTTGACGGGAAGTAATGACAGCTCGTCAGCGTCTCGCACGAACCTCTTGTCCGCTTGTCTGTATTTCCGTCCACTTCGACGTCACGCCATGCTATCTACGCACTGCACTGTTCTCGGCCACGGTCAATCCGAAGTCTCTCGCACGGACTCAAAATCGCGTACTCTGTAGCTTCATCATTCTATAGAAGATGTCTGGCCGAACAGGTCCTCGGGAACGCGTCCCAACCATCGGAGGAATACTCAATACTCGTCCGTCCTTGATCAATTCGCAACGCATCTGGGTAAGTTCCTTTATCCGAACCTGGTCAACTACCTCGTCGACGATGCCGAACTCTGGCCTGCTGGGTGTGTGCAATATGACCACTCCTGGGTCTAGGTCTTCTCGTATCGTTTTCCAGAAAGGTCCTGTCGAGGTTTCTCTCTCAAATCTCATTCCTGCCGAATTTCCCGGAAGTCATCATCCATTGCTGAAGCTAATTCTTATTCCGGAATGGCTGCATACTTATCGCGCCTCTTTCTGGAAGATATATCCATATACAACGCCTCTGGGTGCGTATCATATCTCTGATGTCAGCGGAGTGGGACATTATCTCGTCGAAATCTCTTGCGAACTCTTTTCTTCACTCTGCTTCAATGTCGACTGATTCGGACTCGTCTCATCGTGGCTGCATGGACTGTGCCCCAACGGCTATACTCGTATCTGGAGTCTCCCAAGCAATGCATCCCATCACATGATATCCGAATGATGTCGAATCATTCGATCGACTTGTCAGAACCTTATAATCCCCCCAGAGATCAACATCTTGAGTACAGTTTAATAGTATCGAGTACATGCCACAGCGTCGGTGGTCCAGCCGTAGAAAGGCAAACCCAAGCCTCACTAATGGCGCCGCGGAACTGCCGCAAACCCTAAGGTTCAAAGGCTTTCACACGGTCATTAAGTCGAGTTAGGGTTTCATTCTTCTAGAGGGTCCATAGAATCACCTGCATGTCTTTCCGTATACTTTAAACTTAGAAAATGGGCTCCTGGCATTCGATCGTCTCTATCGACTCTCAATGAACCCGCGTGAAGTCGTCTCTAGCTGGAAACAATCTGATGACCTCGCATTGGTAAACGAATGAACCACATGTCCTAATCATTCATCCTCAGGTGACTAGCGACCGTCCATCATATCTCTAAGTATATGCTCATGCTGCAGTAGCTCCAACCATCTGGGCGATATGTCGTCATTTGCAGCAACAACTGGCTCATTCGCCTGTACGCCGGACAACGCCTCAATCCTCCAGGAAAGGCGATACATTGGCGGTCATCTCTGAATCGGTCTGCTCTAGATCTGAGTAAGACTCTTGGTTAGTGTCAAAAACATGTAATTACCGCAATCAGAACGGCGTCGCTTCGCAGCTAGCCGGTGAGTACGGGTCGATCCACAGAGACGGGTAAATTCCTTTCATGTGTCTTAACGAGTTGATTCCATAAGGTGTTCGGACAGATTATTAATTCTAAAAATCTAAATTATCCTAGGGCAATTAATTAAAAGTTATAACTAGGGCAGGGAAAATAAATTTACCTAGGGCAAGGAATTTAAATTTAATCTAGGGCATGAATTGAAATTATCTAGAGCAAGAAAATAAATAAATCTACTTACTTTACAGATGCATTTCTCCAATCATCCATGCAGGGTTGTCAGATCTGGATTTCTGAATTGAAGAGAGGCACCGACGCTCTCCATAAAGAATTTTGGAATTTTTATTCATTAAAAGGAGGCATACAATTTTTAGATCTAAAATTACAATTTATAGGAAAATAGGAAACCTAGGGTTACAGACTCTCGCGCACGCGCAATTACTGATTTGCCCACTCAAAATCACAACACCCACAACAGTGCACCGTCACAGAAAAACTGCGCCGACACGTGTTCTTGATGGCCGCGGAACCGCAGCGCCAGCATGGGTTTGGCCGCGGTTCCGCGGCCAAACAAGGGAGTCGGGCTCTGTTATTTTCTGGGCTTTTTCCTTGGCTGTTTGGGCTTCTGTTTCCATATGCAGTTTCTCTGTTGGGCTTCTGGTTTTCCTCCAGATGTTTCAGTGAATACTTGTATTGGGCTTTTTAACCGTTTCACTTGACTTTTTGAACCTTGCACTGTTCTTCGACTAGGCTTGACTAGGATCCGTCTAATTGTTGGTCAAAAGTCCATTTCCTGTTGTTTTGTATCTTTTTCACTGTGTTTGCTCCAGAAACCTGTAACCTGTAATATGCAACAAACGTGCGTCAAGAGTACCTGTTTATTTATAAAAAGGGTAAGAAAAGGGGATTGATAAATGCAATATTATGGTCTGAACAAATACCCCCAAACTTACCTTTTGCTCGTCCTCGAGCAAACTTATTTTTTTTATTCACTACAAAAAACCTAACCGCACTTTCGCAGGGAAACGCGATTGCACTGAGCACGTGCAACAAGCCGTTAAACCTCTAGGTGTCCCTAGTAGGAGGAGTGTTGTCTCCTGAGGGTTTTCAGCGGATTACATCCACAAAATCCTATCAATTTGGCCCATTGACTTTTGTTCTCCAATTAGGTTTTCTAACAAGGAATTCTATTATCTTATACTTGTAAATTATCCACCCACATTCTTCACACATCCTTATCATTTAACTTAAGATTATATATGTTATGTAGACCTACTTAGCTTTCGGCATCTCTTAAGTTTTCCTTCTAGGGTTTTATCTCCACTTAGGAATTTCTATCAACTCTACTAAAGATACAAGTTTTATTCTTCATTCCTCTCTCTTATCTAAATTCCAATCACATACCCCTACGTGTGTATAGATCACCCTTACACTCGGAAATTCAATTCAAGCAATCATGCCCTTGTCCATTGTCCAAAGTACTAATTAGTTGGTGAATTTAAATGAAATTTGCTTACACATCCTTCATGCGACCGTTAATACTTCTTGAGGTACCAACGACCGATTACAAAATGCGTTTGCACTTTAAAGCGTACTTCCTAGTCTTTGCAACACCCAAGGCTTTAGCAGTGACTCCCAAACTAGTTGGTCTAAGGCACTAGGTGATGAAGCACCCTCGCTAAATATTTTTCTATTTTTGCAGCCTTAAGTAATCATAAAAACCAGTGTCCATTTTTTTTTATTCTTTATTCACACTTTTTCTTTTATTTTTTTTTCGTACTAAGGACTTTAGACAAGAACATTTCAAGGTCTCATCTACTATTCCAAGTTTCAAGGTGCGTGATTGTGCAAATTGTAGGGTATATATTTTCAGAATCTAGACTTAAGCTAGGAACTATTTTTCAAACTTATACTCTAATAAGAACATCAATACTTTTCCCTTATTTCGACTTAGCCCAAGAAGTGAACCTAAAATTTGCCTATTTCTAAATAAACTACAAGGCATATACTTTCCCTCGCTAAACTTTAAGGAATGTTATTTTTAGGGTTTTTAATTCACTAAGTCAAAGATCTAGTTGTTCCTAGCCAGTTAACCTATTCGTCAAACTCAAGTCAATTAGCCAAAATTGAATACAAATATTTTTATGATTTTTGAAAATTTTCAATTTTTTATGGGTTTTCAAATAAGTATGCAAATGCAAAAATATGTACAAATGAATGCGAGGGAAGAAGACGTACCGAGCATACCCCCAAACTTGAACTTGACAGTGTCCCCACTGTCATGCTAAACCAAGAGGGTAAAAATACCGATACTCCCCTGTTTATTTATAATTTTTTATATTTTTTTATCGAAAAAGAAAACAAAAGGATATATACATATATACAAAGGTTCACCCCAAACTTAAGCTTGGCCTTACACAAGCCAAATGTTAGCACCAACCATTCAAAAATCTTATCATGGTAATGGTAGAGTTGGTGCAAGAATGGGATGGAAAGAAAAGAGATGTAAAGCACGCGAGACCGTGTTGAGAAAAGAATGGTAGAATAAGGTCTCGGTGGGGGAGAAGAAAGATGGAAAGAAGAAAGAAGTGAAGTGAGATCTTGAGGG
This sequence comes from Agapanthus africanus, assembly GCA_030015575.1. NCBI lineage: Eukaryota > Viridiplantae > Streptophyta > Magnoliopsida > Asparagales > Amaryllidaceae > Agapanthus > Agapanthus africanus. The sequence continues at coordinate 109,034,239 of JASDDO010000031.1, forward strand.
TGTAAATTGAGTGAATAAATTAGCGCAATATGTGATGACCGATGTGTTAAAAGCGATTGCGCTAACCTATCAACTTGTCGTGCAATGGGGTCAAATACCTCAAGATTCGCAAGAAAACATGGGTACGCCGAACTTGGTATAGGAGATGAATGCGTAACGGTCATTTGTTCGGTCAGAACAGTAGGAAGGAGGGATGGGGATATAACAGTCAAAAGTTCAGGAGGCTGAATTGGAAAATCCGACACATCCAATAAGAACGGTTCAGCCTCGATATTATCCTCAAGACTCTCCTCAGTACTATCCTCAATATTTAATTCATCCATGCCATTATCATCAAAATCTAGACGCATATGAGATTCGGGGGAAACATTTAATAACTCAGGATGATGATTTGAACATAAAATTTCTATTAAATAGACAGGTTCATCATCCGAAATATTCCCGGCGTCTATATCCTCAATCAAGTGAAAATCAAATTCTTTAGACACTTTATCCACAGCATGGATATTTATCAATGTAGGTTCTAGAGTGGAGGTGTAAAGATCGAAAGGATTAGGTACGGTTTCACTTGAAAGGGGTTCCTCACAATTTGGCAAATCAAACACTACAAAATCGTACAACTCATTTTTATTTTCGACTGGTGAATCAGTTGGAACAATCGATGGAAAACCGGAGTTGTGGGCTTCAATTGGGTAAGGGTAGGTTTGATTTGAAAATCCTCTCTCATTCTCACTCTGTCCAACTGCCGCCTTACACATTGAAAAATTCGGAGCTAGCGGGACACTAGCTACCGGTTCACTAGGTTGCATAAGGGCGGCCACGGACGCTTCCACTGTCCTCATCATTTTATTTGTTGCAGCAATATATGCTTCCAACGACTCTTCCAAACTAGACTTAGGTGGTGAGGGGGTTTCAGTAAAAGATTCACAATTGGTTGGGTAAGTGAAACTCCCTAATGGCTGTGAAGAAACAGTGTCTAGTGAAGATGGAAAAGTCGGGTAGGACTGATAGGAAGTGGGTGGTAGGACAGGGGTAGGGTCAACATATGGATAAGAAGGTGAATAGTAGTGTGGATCCCTAAAACTAGATGAGTGGAGAGGGGTGAAAGATCGACTGCGAGATTGAGCAATATGCTCAGCAATGGATATCGGCCTAGGAGTGACAGAAGGACTTGAAGAAGTGGTATCAACATATGTAGGTTGTAAAGGTTGACTCGGTTGACACAAAGTGGGTTGAAAAGTCAAACTGTTTTTCCAAGACTCTTCTATGTGATCTTTCAAAGATTTCTTTGGCAAGGAGGGATCGTTTTTAAATTGACCGAACACATTGACGAACGACGCAAAGTTAGGTTTGGGATACCAAGATTCAGCAAGAGATTTATGATGTGGGGTACCCATGATAGAAGAATGCAAGGATTTCTTAGCGACACAATTTTTGCAAGTTTTTAAAAGATTTTTCCCTTTTTTTTTTAATTTATGTGAGAGTTTTGCAAATAGGTTTTTGAAAACGGACTCGTGACACAAAAGTATCAACCACACATGCACAATCAGACCTAGATCTAGGGTTGCCTAGGTCTACTAGACAGCTCCTAACTAGGGCTAGAAATAGACCTCAAACCGCCTCTTCACGGACAAATACGGCCAGGTAAGTGGGAAGGAACCACCACTACAGTGGGCCTAATTAATAACCACTAGCCTAGACACCGCAATGTCGGTTAGGATAAACGGCCGATGCCTACCCTAGTCCTTTTCCTATTGAGCTCGCCGTCCTTAGGTCTGAGTCTAATCTTTTTTTAATTAATTGTGGTCGATGCAAAATGCTTAGGTGTTTTCTGGGGTCCTGGGAAGGGTGATGAAATCCCCACCCAATCTGAAATTGTTCAATTAGCCCCTTAGAGTCCGGTTAAATTATGCAAAACAATAAAATTTCACTTGCAATCAAAAAAATTTTTTAGCGCGGCGCAAAGAAACCTGCAGAAATCTGTTATTTAGAAGGGGGAGAAAGAATTTTTTAGCGCAAGAACCCTGCAGAAGATTTTTACAGAGAAATATATGGGAGATTGCAGAGAGGAGAGAGGAAGATCAAACCAGAAAATTTTCAGTTGCTGACGTGGCCAAGGGAGCGCGGATCCGCGGCGGGAAGCCCCTATTTGCGGCGGAAGAGCGGTCATGTGGAGAGATCAGATTCTGGAAAAAATTCTGTGGTTCTGTACTTTAAATTCCTCTCTGGTCTTATGTACCAAATTTTTATTTGCCCTCTGTAAAATTCCAGATCCACGATTTGACGCTGTTCCTGCAAGATTCAAAAATATACCCTTCAAACAGATCAAAGTTGATTATTTTTTTATATTTTTTTTATATTTTCAGATTTTTATAATTTTTAAAATTTATATCAACCCGAAAATTCACAAAAAAGAAAAATTACGCCGTCCCCGGCAACGGCGCCATTTGGTTAGTGTCAAAAACATGTAATTACCGCAATCAGAACGGCGTCGCTTCACAGCTAGCCGGTGAGTACGGGTCGATCCACAGAGACGGGTAAATTCCTTTCATGTGTCTTAACGAGTTGATTCCGTAAGGTGTTCGGACAGATTATTAATTCTAAAAATCTAAATTATCCTAGGGCAATTAATTAAAAGTTATAACTAGGGCAGGGAAAATAAATTTACCTAGGGCAAGGAATTTAAATTTAATCTAGGGCATGAATTGAAATTATCTAGAGCAAGAAAATAAATAAATCTACTTACTTTACAGATGCATTTCTCCAATCATCCATGCAGGGTTGTCAGATCTGGATTTCTGAATTGAAGAGAGGCACCGACGCTCTCCATAAAGAATTTTGGAATTTTTATTCATTAAAAGGAGGCATACAATTTTTAGATCTAAAATTACAATTTATAGGAAAATAGGAAACCTAGGGTTACAGACTCTCGCGCACGCGCAATTACTGATTTGCCCACTCAAAATCACAACACCCACAACAGTGCACCGTCACAGAAAAACTGCGCCGACACGTGTTCTTGATGGCCGCGGAACCGCGGCGCCAGCATGGGTTTGGCCGCGGTTCCGCGGCCAAACAAGGGAGTCGGGCTCTGTTATTTTCTGGGCTTTTTCCTTGGCTGTTTGGGCTTCTGTTTCCATATGCAGTTTCTCTGTTGGGCTTCTGGTTTTCCTCCAGATGTTTCAGTGAATACTTGTATTGGGCTTTTTAACCGTTTCACTTGACTTTTTGAACCTTGCACTGTTCTTCGACTAGGCTTGACTAGGATCCTTCTAATTGTTGGTCAAAAGTCCATTTCCTGTTGTTTTGTATCTTTTTCACTGTGTTTGCTCCAGAAACCTGTAACCTGTAATATGCAACAAACGTGCGTCAAGAGTACCTGTTTATTTATAAAAAGGGTAAGAAAAGGGGAATGATAAATGCAATATTATGGTCTGAACAACTCTCCATACTGGAAATCTTCAACTCAACTGGGCCCGCTCCGGCGCATAAATCGGACGAATCACCTTCGTCTCTCAAATCGGGTAGACTAGCTATCATCTGTCTCATATCTGCCTGGAAGCTCCGGCAATCTCAGCTCGTAAGCTCCAGAAGCGACATCCTGTCAATCTCAGCAACAGCTGGTCCATCTGTCTGCACGGTATGCGACATCATAATCTCTGAGGTATGCTGTACATCAACAGTCCTCTCTCAACTGGCAGCTCTAACAATGGCCCGATCATCCGGTGCAAAACCAAGCACTCGCCTCCACTAGAGGTCACAATCATCAATACTAACTCGAGACGTTCCCATGTCACCAGAAAACACAATGGTCGGCCCTCGTACCAGACGAGTGTTAGTTATATGTATGCCCTAGAGGCCATTACTGTACATAGGATGTATATTGTAGTGGATGCTGGGACATATATAGGGAGGACTTTCTAGCTCGACATGATAGTATGCTATCTGGTTACTCTTTACCTTAACGTGTATACTGATTGTCTCTCTGTTACATGTTGGTAAAGCCCTTAGGATGTGTACTTGACTACCTGGACTATGATACGGATCATACTAGTAGGGACATGGTAGTCCATAAGTACATCCTTCAAGGTCCCTAGTCGTGGGTGTATCGAGACGGGGCATCGATATACCAGAGTAGACTAGCGTATACCTTCTCGACCCATACAGATGGGCAATGGATGATCCCATATCCATTGGTGTTTGACATCAGAGATGATATACGGGTGCTCAGTGGAGACTGGGTACACTGGACGGACTCGCCGAGAACTCCCAGATGGTATTATACCTCACGTCAGATGGCAGTTCTCTGGTGACACTGGTACAGAGTAGTCTGTTGACCCGAGATCGTCATAGAGTCTTGTGTGATTCCCACTGTGCTTTGATTTCCACCTTACCGCGTCCAAGAAGGCGTGCAAAACGGTGATTTTTGGGTACAGTCCTGAATCACATGGAGGCAATGAGCGAAAGGAGGGGATTCGTCTCTCCCGGTATAGGGAGTTGATGTTGCACTGTGTTCGATTGGCTATAACCGGAAATCCCTAGCCAGGGTTGCTGAGATTTACTGGTAAGTGTTACCAGTAGTTTCTCGAACTGTTATAGACCTCATATCGACACGACTTATCGAGCTATTGGGGTCTGACGTTTACCACCCCTAGGCGAGATATGCGACATATCAGACGAACAGACAGGACTGTACGGTAAGTGTAACTGGTTGGATTCACACGAGTGTGAGCGGGCTTGCTCGTTGATCTTCTGATCGCTCAATACCCGGGTGGCCGTTACGTTTAGCAGACCACTTGCGGCTTGTGGGTGTTTGATATGATCATCACCTGCTGCCGGCGTATTGACGAGTCTTTAGAGTCCTACACAGAGGTTTCCTGGCTCAAGCGAAACGAAATAGGAGCGTATATGAGATATGTGCGAGACCGAGAATAATGCGTGTATGTGATACCGTATTCTATTCTCACGATGAATGTATCGATTGGTTGTATGCGATATAACCTAGTTATCAAATCGAGGATTGATTCGATAAGTCGATACATTGGATATTCGTCGGTCATATGTGATGTGACCGGATCGTTAAATCAAGTGTTGATTTAATGATTTAATGTATAATTATATATTTGATATATTACTTTACATTAACTAATATTGGTTCACTTAAGATGTTTTTCTCACTTATTTGTGCACATTGTATATGTGATATATTTTTTGTGCACAAGATTGTATCATGTTTGATGATACATGCAAACTTGGGTGTATGTTTGATTTAAACCTTGGTTAAGTAAATGGTTAGGGTTTTAATTTATTTATTTATTTATTTATTTCTTTTGGATAAAATAAAATGGTGGCATTCTTTGTTTTTTTTTCTTGAAGCTTCATGAAGCTTTGAAATGCTTTGACCATTTTGTTTCTTTCCTTAACTCTAACCATTTCCTTTAACCCTAGTTTATTCTCTACATGAGTTAGCCTCACCAATGGTTGCATTATGATAACCATCACTTCATTTTTGTTTTTGGAAATAATTCATTATTCTTTTTCTTCTTCTTCTTCTTCTTCTTCTTGAGAAAGAAAAGAAAAGCTTGCTTCAAAAATATCAAGTGATGATTCCAAGTGAGAAATCCAAATCCAAAATTAACCCACTTCCTATTTCTTCATCCTCTACCACTTGCCAAGTAGTATAGAGTGTTTTCTTCACAAGTTTCATGGCTTGGTGAAGTTGGAGCTTGATCTTGTGTTGCCTCGACGTAGATTATCTTCGGCATCGAAGTCGACGACCTAGCCCGATCATTTCTCCGATGAAATCAACACTAGAGTCATGATCGCAGCGAGGGGACATCATCACGGAGATAAGGAAGTGGAGGACCGGATCTACAAAGGTTGTAGTGTAACGTTTTAAAAAAATAATTAAATAAATAATTAAATGAATAAAATTGTTTAAGTGAATTTTATGATTTTCGGTAAAGTAAAATGTATTTTTCGTGAAACCAAACCGTGATTGTTTTTCATTATAATTTCAAAAATACCTATTTTAATTATGTAATTACTAGTAAATGGTGTTTATTTAGCCAATTATAAATTTTTAGTTTAATTAAATATTTTTCCTAAATTAATTATTTTAAATATTAACATAAGCTTTATTTTTACACTAAATTAGTGTAAATTACAAATTTGAATGGTTTTAATTTGTAAAAATAAACCATGGCATGTTAGAATTTAGTGTGTATCATGCAAAATTTATTTGCAAATTTTTCCTATTTTCTAGAGTTTTCTTGAGTTGCTATAGTAAAGAAATAAAAGAAAAATAAATAGATGCATGAAAAGACATAATGAAGTGATATTTTGGTGGATACTTCTACACAACTTTTGTCACTCTCTTCCTTCTCTCCCTCACCTCCAAAAATGGCCGGCCTCACCCCCCATGGTAGCCCCCATTTTCCTCATTTTATTTTGCTCCAAAATTCATCAAAACTCCTTTAAAAATTCAATAAAAATCCACAAAATCCTATTTATTTCATACCCTTTATTCCTTGCTCAATTTTATATGGATTTTGGAGATGGAAAGCATGCATTTTTAAGGCTCATTTTATTGTTTGGATTTCATATTTTGGAGGTATAAATTTCCTTCTTTTATTTATTTGTTATTAGATGTTTCTTTTAAGCATGTTTAGATTTAATGAATTAATTCTATGTTCAATTTTTAAAATTCAAGTTAGGGTTGTAAATTCAAGTTATGATTTTTATTAATTAATTAGGGTTATAATAGTTAGTTTAACACTTTTAGAATTGGAAAAATCTTGCATGGTTGTTGAATTGTAAATTTTTCATTTAAAATTGTTTAAATTAGGAATTTTGCTAACTAGGTTTCTATAAAACATAATTTTTGGTGAAATAAAATTTCAATTAATATTTGTAACACTAGATTATGGTCTTGATAAGGGTATTAACTTGTTGGTGGAGTGGAAACTTAAATTGATTGCTAGTTTCTATTGATAATTGATAAATTACGAAAAAAATTGCTATTTTGTAAACTAGATTTTAGAAATTCCTAAATAAATGAGATTAAAAATATAACTTATGGTTTCATTAAATCATTATCATCATGAATTGTGGTTTAATACATTAATTCATGCAAAATCATGTTTTGTGGTGGAATTGTGGTATTTTGCTTGAAAAATGTTGAAAATTGTTAAAGGTTGAAAACTAGAAATTTCAAATTAATACAAATTTGTGTAATAAAAATATAGTAATGGTTTTTATAGTATAGTTATGCTATTTAATGAGTTTTATAACCATTGGTTTCATTTAAATGTCAAGTTTTGATGAAAAACGGTAAATTGGCATTTTCGGGTTTTACGAAATTGGACGGTTTGATGGATTTTAGGGTTTCGATGGATTTAATCATGTTTTATAATATAAGTAATGTGTTTTAAAACTACGAGTTATTTGTTGATGTTTATCTCGATCCATCGGAGTTTGTACGCCGATATCGAGCGATATTTGGTTCTTTTGCGTGGACGGGACATAGGTTTTAACCTATGCTGGTTCATTGCGTCGTTTTGACTTTTGTATGTGATTCAGTTTACGATGCTATTTATATGTTTGCGTTTAGGCACCCCTCACATGGACTGCGGGCGTTGAAGAGGAGGATGGCGACACCGTCTTCGGCAGACATGGACCAGGTAAGTAGATGCATATCTACGGGGGGAAGTCGGGTGGATGACGTTTAGCACCCCCGCAACGTAGAATAGAAATAGTACTTATTGACATTAAGAAACCAGATGTGACCCTAGATTCTTAATGAGTAGGGCCCTAGTAATGACCCTAGGCTGGACTAGACTGATTTAGGAAGACATATCAGAAGATGAATACCTTGGAAGAGGTTCGTAGGTTTCAGGTAGAAACACACACACGCACACACTGAAACACGACATGGTGTATACGTGCATGTGTATATATATATAGGACGAGGTATAGGTATATATATATATATATACAACACGTATATGGGATACATTGATGTGATATGATATCCGAGGTATGATGAAACAGTGTAACTGGGCTTGATACCGTGATTCTTGGCTATACAGTCGTATTAAGTGTTAGCGGATCATTAGAGAATGAGATAATGAACATGTATACTTAAATTATAATGGGTGGTGATGATATTGAGGTACATGGGACTCTAAAATAGTACCCGGACTGTAACTTGTGATTGATCACGATATGGGATATGTATGACTTGATTACGACATCATATAGGTGTGACCTGATGTTGATATCATAGAGGTGTGACTTGAGGACGATATGATATATATGACATGATATTTCTGAGTATAAACTAATGATGCTTATTATGATGGCAATGATATATGATTGATGTATGCGATCACAGTTTAGCACCTTGATCATGAGATGTGTTGATGATGACATTATACTAATGATGAGGCACCTAGGAGATACTTGACCCATCCCCTGATATTGGGATGCCGTACGATGGATTTTACCGTACGAGGCATAAATATGATGATTGATCCGCACTCTTGATTCGAGGAAGCCGTACTACGTACGTGACGCTATTGAGGCCGGATCGCCAACTATTAGAGATATTGATTCAGACCTTAGGTAGACTCTTGTTTCTTATTGACTAGTTTCTTAGGTTTTGTTCCTTAGGAGGTTAGATGGACACTAGATTAGGTTCAAGTCATATAGTGGTAGTGGTAATGGTATATCAAATGAGTGGATAACATACATCCGTCTTACTTTCACACTGGAATCATACTGATGAATGTTCTTACATATGCTGCTATAATCAGTATAAACCTTACCTGTTAGGACACCGGCACCATTACTGATGATGCGCATATTCCACGCACACTCATTTGCCGGCTCACACACATCATCATCGGTAATTGCTATGTCACGTACACTTTAGATCATATTATCTTTTATTGATAGAATCAGTTAACAACTAGACCGATATAATATTTTGATTACTTTCTGATGTTAGTATAGACATGATATTTATCACTTACACATTCATGCATTCATATTTTCATGTTATCATGCAGTATCATGGGCATATGCCGACACTTATCATATACTTACTCATGATTTTAAGATTTGGATTTCTATGAGATTTTTGGATTTTTGGGGAAAACCGCAAGAATATATAAAACTTCTCTCTCTCTCCTCTTCTCTTTTTAAAATAAGATGCGGTTTTCTCGTGATGTATGTGTCGTCCACCATGAGATTTCATGTTTTCTTTTGGATTTCGAGACCCGATTCGAGGAGTGGATGAACCGTCTCGGGTACATGGTGGGCCTGGTATAGTACCCCGGGGCAAGAAGATCGAGTTGTAGACGATGAGCCTGGCAGGGGAAGGCTACCTACCGGTGATGTCTGGCGCGGCGGATATCCGGAGGATACCGACCGTTGTCGTGAGATTTGATGATATGGGCCGATCCGGACTGACGGAGCCCGAGGTATTGAGACTATGAGACTTGAGATTTACATGTTTGTGTCGATGCTTGACACGGATTTCCATGGATTTTATTGTTGAGATTTCAGATTCCTATACACATTTTACTATGATAACAGTTAAAGATTTCTTATACAGATATATCTGGATTTCAGGATTGATTATTTTATATTCATGGTGCATGCATATCCATTCTTATGACATAGTATTATATGAGGCACTGACACGAGCACGGAGTATCTGCATTTACACGTAGTATTACCCTGCTATTACTAGATGATTGGGACATAGTAGTGTATTATTATGACCTAGGATAGTGTCGTGCATTCGATTTCTTTTCGTAAATGTCTTCTACTCAAGAGTTGGCAACTCACCCCCATTATGCCAAATTTTATTACAGGTTCGATGTACAGGTTTCCCTGGCAGCTTGCTGGCACATCATTTCATTCAGGGTGATTTGCACGGTAGGTTGGTTCACTTGTATCTGAACCACCATTGTACTTTTATTCTTTCATTTGTGTCTAGTAAGCTCCATCAACCATACTTGTATTACTTGATAAGTTTATTGGACCAGTTATTTATTTCGACCTTAGAGTCGCGCATGTATTATTCTGATCTGGTGGTTTTGTTTTCTTTTGAATTTTGAGCCTCGCCCTTTGGCGTTGTATACTATTGTGTATGTTGTGGTTGTTTCCGCCTGTTGGCGTTGAGCTAGCTCCCGTTTGGGGATGCTTTTTATTGTTTATGTATATTATACTTGTTGTACCCGTTTAGGGCCAGTTTTTACAGAGGAGACTCTGCCGAAATTTTTGGGAAATTTGCTGATACTTTTAAACTTGTTTTTCTTCATGTTTTCTTTTCTTCTTCTTCTTTTATATGGTTTAGATTTCTGGGCTTCGGCTTACTTAGGTTACGTTGCGCCTCTAGACGTTTCATAATCTAAGTGCCGGTCACGTTCCGTACTTTCGGGTCGTGACATGTAGTCTCTTTCACTTTGCAGTAATGTTGTTTACTACTTGCATGTTTCGCCTATTCTCTAGTTAACGATCGCATTAGGGTTTCTCGGCACCGGAAAATTTTGAAATTGGCATGGTTGATGCCTTGTGAGACCTCATTAGTGTGCCTAGGAACCCTACAGTGGTATCAGAGCCTAGCTAGAGTCTTAGGCGATGCGTAGACGAAGTTAGAAACCCGATCGAACCTGAAATCCTAATCCAAGACCCTTCTCTGTACATTTTTTCAAAACTGGGTTTTTTCCAAATTAAAAATATGCAGAAAAATCAGCAGGCTTTTCTAAGAAATACTATGCAAAACGAGCACCTAACTCAACTAAACCGCCGCGGAACCGCGGCAGAAGCCTGGCTCTCGCGGCGGTTCAGCGGCCGTACGGTCGGTTCTCCCAATAAAATTTGCACAGTAATTCCTATATTTTAATGCTGTATTTTCTGGGATATTTTAACTTTTACTCAAGAGTTGAGTATTCTGGGTTGTATTGGGGACTCCGTGTTTCGATCGGGAAGTTTAACTTCGTCTGTGTTTTTCCGGATAATTTTAGAAAATCTTGAAAAGTTCGACCGGATATAAATACCCACTTTTTCCCCTGCCGGGAAATTTCCAAGTGTTGGATTTTTCCGTGGTTTAAAGACGTTCTAAGTAGTGCAAGTAACGCGATGGACCCTCTAGAAGACAACAAACCTTAACTCGATTATGTGACTGTCTTGAACTGCCCTTTGAACCTTCAGGTTTGGGGCAGTACGGCGTGCCACATGTGAGGCGTTGGCTTGACCCTTCTACGGCTGGACCGTTGGTACTGAGGCATGAAGTGAATGTTTTTAAACTTATTTCATGTGTTGAGCTGTTTCGGGAAAACTTGGGTGTTTGAATGTTAGATCGGAAAGTTTAACATTTTCTATTTATCTGGAATGGGATACAATATTTGGAATCCACAAGTCGTTATGAGATAACTGTTTTGGATGTTATAAACATAGCAGTTTAGTCTCACTTGATCGGTTGCCACGAAATTTTGATGTGATCAAAAGTCCGTCACAATCTCGTAGCGTACGCAGATACTCGCCGGTAAAACTTAATAGATAGCCATGCCCCATAGCCCCGACCAAGTGACTGTAGGAGAACCCCGTCGCCGAAAGCATCCGTTCGGGTGCTCACGGGAGCAGTGTTCCGCCTTAGTGCACTTCGTCGACAGTATCGGGGGTGCGGCCGCCTACTAAAGTTTGCGACGAGCATTCGATCAGTTTTTCGGGAATCTTGTTGAATTGCCCGACTTGATATTGAAAAGAGTTTTCGATAATAAGACTAAAATGCGGGGTTTATAATTTTTAGGCATGCGATGTCTAAGTAATTCATTTGATTAGGCATGCGATGTCTAAAGAGTTTGCGGATTCCAACTGTTGTAGTTTTACACTTTCTTTTCTGTGACCGTATGTGTAATATGTGATATCGCCGGTTTCGTTGCTATATGTCAAAGACAATTGGGATACGCATGTTTACTTACGTTGATGACATGTGATGTTATGTGTTGCTGGATATATTATATTAGATCGTCGTGTTTGAATAGCCGGGGGGTTTTATGTGAGATGAGTGTTTTTTATTTTCATTCATGTAAAAACTTGTATGTAATATTCTTTTATTGGGGCACTTCCAGGTTGCGGAAGATGTCACCATTTGTATATTATTTACTTTTCCGCACTAGGATAGACCCAAGGAGGAGGGAACAAGTAACCAGGTTCTGGAGTCCAGTGGGAGACCAACTCGAGGATTCGAGTCCGGGTCTCCTAACTCTAGAATTGGTAGGGTTGCTTGCCGCTCTCGTAGGGGTCTAGTGGTGGATTTGGCTATTCATCGCGACCATGGAATTCGTGTTTTATACTGGCTCGTATTGAAAACACGGACGCCCTAGTATATCCAATGTTTCATATGATTCTTCTGCTGCGATATCTGTGATGTGATCATTTGATATGTTCTGTGATAAATACTGTATATAGTATATATGATATATTATATAGGCGTTACTTATGTTTTACACCCGCGCTAGCCCTGCCCCGCTCTGCCGTTAGTTACCTAACCTAACGGTGCACGAGGGGACATCGAGGCGAATGCGGATGGCATAAGTGTACGTCGTATTTATCTGTGATGTTTAGGTGAATTAAATGACGGGACTTCATTAATGTGATTAATGAAAGAAAAGAAACCTAAGATGTTGTGGAATCGAATTTTCAAAAACAGGTAGCTACAGTTCTTGCTTTGCATCATGGTGTTCCTTGGAGAACATCCTGCACCTTATTCGATAAGGAAAGGACCGAGATCCCTTCACCGGGAGTGACTCCTTTAGCAATAACTGGCAGATGCTACAACCCTCGGTTTGTCTTTTGATTGCTTCTATAGTTTTTGCTTTGCACAGAGGTATATATGATATATCCTGCACCTTATTCGATGAGGAAAGGGCCGACGATCCCTTCACCGGGAGTGACCCCTTTAGCAAAACTAGAAAAGCCTCAAAAGCACTCCATTTTAAAATCATTTGATTCTACAATGATATCAAGTTCATTACGCAATAGGTTTTCAGAAAAACCTGTCGTAGCCCTCCGTCATTTCAGATAAGTACTAGTTAGTATTCGTGCTAAGTTTGTTGACTATGTTAAGGCGTAGTGTGCGGTAGCTAATTAGTGCTTATCTGTATAAGTATATGATGCGATTGGATTAGGGTAGTCGTGCGACTTTGTTGACTATGTTAAGGGTCGTGCGGGTGGGTTTAATTCAATCGGGAAATGACGGGTTGAACTTGACTAGCACTTATGATTTGTTGGATATGTTAAGGTCATATAGCTTCTAGGGGCAAAATATTATCGGGAATTTCAAGTGTTGAAATTTGCAATGAGATTGCATACCTTCTATGAGATAGTTGGATCCCGATACCCACTGCGAGTAATTGTTACTCCTGGGAGAGTTTTACACATTACAATTAGCCGATCAAGTAGGTGTCTAGAAAGGTGTCAACGGTGTTACGCCTCTGGGAAAACGAGGATTACATTAATTAGGTTCGTGCGAAAGAACGGAGGACTTCCCTCAAAGTACCGACACTGGCCTGGCTGAAAGATTGGCGAACTTGTAGCGTGTAATTAATCCCGGCTAGTCTTTCCTTTTAGGGTTTGAAGGAAGATTTGATAAAAACAGTGGGAGCCATCCTGATTAGATAAAATAATAACCAATCTAATCTTGCAAAAGCATACGCTGAGTGTTTTCTTCTCTCTCTCTCTCCTGGTAGCGACCATGTCACGCCTTAATCAAGATAATAATACGGATATATTGACCGAACCCGCTTGTTATACTGAGCTGGGGAACGTTGGTCCCGCTCCAACTTATAATTGTTATAAGTCAGAGCAGGAAGTTGGGAATACCAGATTTCCCGTGCCGCCCAAACGAAGAAAGTGCATGATGATGCATCTTCTTCGGGTGTGTTCATTATAAAGAACTGTTTCTTAGTATCCTCTGCGTCCTGGGTATTTGATACCGGATCAGGATCCCAGATATGTAATCTGTTACATAGGGCTACAGATAGGTGGAGAACTGAGAACGGGTGATAAGTTTCATGAGGCAGAAAACGGTGCAAGTGTTGCAGCCAGGTCTGTTGGTCACTGTCACCCTGTATTACCTGAATACATTGATTCTGAACAAATGTTATTAGATACCGAATCTGATATACAAAATCATATCTGTCTCTTTATTAGTAAAGAAACGATAAAATTTTGTATTGCTGGATAATGTTTTGAACATTTCCTATATCAAAAGTTGATCGGTTCAGGCACGTTATCTAAAAGCATTGATGTTCTAAATCAAACTACAGTTCTTAGTATACGGAACACACACAAGAGGAAGAGTTCAGAAATGAACGAATCCTTCTTGAGGTATTGTAGACTAGGTCATATCAATGCGACCCGACTAGCTGAAGTTATATTAAGATGCATATTCAAATTAGTTTGAATTTACATCTTGTGAAACTTGCCAGTCATGTCACAGAGATAAGATGACCATAGCTCCGTTTACTGGAAACAGAGAAAGAGTTAGTTCAACTCTTGGGATGATACTTGTTGATGTATGAAGGTCCCCTGTCTACACATGCCAAGACCGGTTCTTTATACTTCATTACATTCTCTGATGATCTCTCTAGATTCAGTCATATGTTCCTATTGAAACATGAGTCCGAACCTTTTGAGATATTCACAGAATATAAGTTAGAAGTAGAGAACCAAAATACGGGTATAAGTATTATGTCCTATGATGAGATCAGGGAGGAGAATACTTGAGCACGGAATTCCTGGATTATTCTAAAGGAGAATGAGATTCTCTCTCAGAATTACTCCTTCGTATACACCATAGCACGATGGTATATCGTGGCGGAGCAGATACACCCTATTTGATATGGTGTGCTCTATGATGAGTACTACCGAGTTACCTTTTTCTTATTGGGTGTTATGCACTTGAGAAGTTGCATACTTATTGAATAGGGTTCCAATCAAATCAGTTGCCTACCGCTTCATATGTGATATGGAAAGGGAAGAGCCCATATCTTAAGTTAGTTAAGATCTGGGGTTGTCCGGCCTATGTCTAAAAGCAAAATCCGGACAAGATCGAGGCAAGGCTAGTTCTGTAGAACTGGAAACGTTCTAACTATACAAACTACAGCAGATGATTTGATAGAACCAAAGGATTCAGTAGATACCAACGAACCTCAGCCTCTCCGCCGATCTAGTAGGGTTCCTCACCCACCTGAGAGTTACTTCGGTTTCTCTATGACAGTGGGAGCGAGGATTGCATCATGAGATGATGACCCAACTAGTTTCGAGCTGGCCATCAGGAGTGAGACTCTGTAAGAATGGCTGGATGTTTATCGATCTGAGATGGAATCCTTATGCACCAACAAAGTATGGACTTTGGTTGCTATATATGAAGGGTTAAATCCCCATCAGGAGCAAGTATATCTTGAGAAGATTACTCGGTGTAGATGGAAAAGTTGAGACTTTCAAAGCTAAACTTGTTAAAGGTTTTCGTCATCAACCAGGCATGGATAATGATGAAACCTTTTTCCAGTGGCTATGCTTAAGTCCATCCAGATCCTACTTGCCACGGCTACATACCATGACTACGATATCTGGCGGTTGGGTGCGATGACTGCTTTTCTAAATGATGATTTAGAAGAGAACGTCTATAAGTACACAGCCAGAGGGCTTCGTAAATAGTGGGAGCAGCGGAAATGTGTGCAAGATGTTTTATGTGATAAAGCAGGCATCGCGAAGTTGGAACGTTTGTTTTGATGTGTTAGTCAAAGAGTTTGACATCATCAAAATGGTAGATGAACCTTGTATAAACAAAAAGGTAGTAGGGAGTATGGTAGTGATCCTTGTAGAGTACGTGGATGACATACTCTTGATAGGGAAGGAGTTTCCTATGCTACACTCGATCAATCTCCGCTTATCACAATGATTCTCCATATAGGATCAAAGTGATACCTCCTAAATCCTGGGTTTTGGATCTATGAGATAGATCTAATTGGATATTAGGATACTCACTAGTTGTAGTAAGATGGTATCAATTGGTCCTGGGGAGAATCACTGGAAGGGTTCCAGGGTGATAAGGACGACTGAAAGTCAATCACAGGCATTATCTTTACCCTCAGTAAAGGGACGGCATGTTGGAAGAGTTCCAAGCTAGATACCATGGCATACTAGACGATAAAGGCTGGATACATCGCTACTAAAGATGCTACCAAAGAGGTAGTCTGGATGTATATTTGTTCATGAGATGAACTTAGTTCCTCCCATTGTTGACAATGGAGTTGTGGCTTATGCCGAGGAACGTCCGTCCCATCAGTGATCCAGACATATTCTGAGACAGCATCGCCTGATCATGGAGATAGTTGATCTCCAGGGTGATCGAGGTTAGGAGAGAAGACTCAGAGGACAACACGGCGGATCCACTCACAAAGGCCTTTTTCCAGAGAGAGACTTTTATGGGATGGTTGAGTATGAGATACTACAACTACTGCTACAGATGGCCCTAGTGCAAGTGGGAGATTGTTAGTTATATGTATGTCCTAGAGGCCATTACTGTACATAGGATGCATATTGTAGTGGATGCTGGGACATATATAGGGAGGACTTTCTTGCTCGACATGATAGTATGCTATCTGGTTACTCTTTACCTTAATGTGTATACTGATTGTCTCTCTGTTACATGTTGGTAAAGCCCTTAGAATGTGTACTTGACTACCTGGACTATGATGCGGATCATACTAGTAGGGACATGGTAGTCCATAAGTACATCCTTCAAGGTCCCTAGTCGTGGGTGTATCGAGACGGGGCATCGATATACCAGAGTAGACTAGCGTATACCTTCTCGACCCATACAGATGGGCGATGGATGATCCCATATCCATTGGTGTTTGACATCAGAGATGATATACGGGTGCTCAGTGGAGACTGGGTACACTGGACGGACTCGCCGAGAACTCCCAGATGGTATGATACCTCACGTCAGATGGCAGTTCTCTGGTGAAACTGGTATAGAGTAGTCTGTTGACCCGAGATCGTCATAGAGTCTTGTGTAATTCCCACTGTGCTTTGATTTCCACCTTACCACATCCAAGAGGGCATGAAAAACGGTGATTTTTGGTACATTCCCGAATCACATGGAGGCAATGAGCGATAGGAGGGGATTCGTCTCTCCCAGTATAGGGAGTTGATGTTGCGCTGTGTTCGATTGGCTATAACCGGAAATCCCTGGCCAGGGTTGCTGAGATTTACTGGTAAGTGTTACCAGTTGTTTATCGAACTGTTATAGACCTCATATTGACACGACTTATCGAGCTATTGAGGTCTGACGTTTACCACCCCTAGGCGAGATATGCGACATATCAGACGAACAGACCGGACTGTATGGTAAGTGTTACTGGTTGGATTCACAGGAGTGTGAGCGGGCTTGCTCGTTGATATTCTGATCGCTCAATACCCGGGTGGCCGTTACGTTTAGCAGACCGCTTGCGGCTTGTGGGTGTTTGATATGATCATCACCTGCTGCCGGCGTATTGACGAGTCTTTAGAGTCCTACACAGAGGTTTCCTGGCTCAAGCGAAACGAAATAGGAGCGTATATGAAATATGTGCGAGACCGAGAATAATGCGTGTATGTGATACCGTATTCTATTCTCACGATGAATGTATCGATTGGTTGTATGCGATATAACCTAGTTATCGAATCGAGGATTGATTCGATAAGTCGATACATTGGATATTAGTCGGTCATATGTGATGTTGATTTAACGATTTAATGTATAATTATATATTTGATATATTACTTTACATTAACTAATATTGGTTCACTTAAGTTGTTTTTCTCACTTATTTGTGCACATTGTATATGTGATATATTTTTTGTGCACAAGATTGTATCATGTTTGATGATACATGCAAACTTGGGTGTATGTTTGATTTAAACCTTGGTTAAGTAAATGGTTAGGGTTTTAATTTATTTATTCATTTATTTATTTATTTCTTTTGGATAAAATAAAATGGTGGCATTCTTTGTTTTTTTCTTGAAGCTTCATGAAGCTTTGAAATGCTTTGACCATTTTGTTTCTTTCCTTAACCCTAACCATTTCCCTTAACCCTAATTTATTCTCTACATGAGTTAGCCTCACCCATGGTTGCATTATGATAACCATCACTTCATTTTTCTTTTTGGAAATAATTCATTCTTCTTCTTCTTCTTCTTCTTCTTCTTGAGAAAGAAAAGAAAAGCTTGCTTCAAAAATGTCAAGTGATGATTCCAAGTGAGAAATCCAAATCCAAAGTGAACCCACTTCCTATTTCTTAATCCTCTACCACTTGCCAAGTAGTATATGGTGTTTTCTTCACAAGTTTCATGGCTTGGTGAAGTTGGAGCTTGATCTTATGTTGCCTCGACGTAGATCATCTTCGGCATCGAAGTCGACGACCTAGCCCGATCATTTCTCCGATGAAATCAACACTAGAGTCCGAGATCCGATGATCGCAGCGAGGGGACATCATCACGGAGCTAAAGAAGTGGAGGACTGGATCTACAAAGGTTGTAGTCTCTTTCACTTTGCAGTAATGTTGTTTACTACTTGCATGTTTCGCCTATTCTCTAGTTAACGATCGCATTAGGGTTTCTCGGCACCGGAAAATTTTGAAATTGGCATGGTTGATGCCTTGTGAGACCTCATTAGTGTTCCTAGGAACCCTACAACGAGCTCGGCCTGACCGTAACCCTAGCAGCAGCCCAAGCTGCGCTCAAACATGGCGACAGGAATCTCAATCGAATATCGAAGAGAGCAGACCAAGGGTAAGAAAGAGAACAACAGATCCAGAGTGGATACATGATCATAAGAAGGAACAGCATCAATGAAGGTATGATCATGAAACTAATAGAATCGGGGATCTCAAATGGATGTATAATCATGGATATGAAAAGGATCACTGATCTCGAAAATATGTACATCCTAAGGTTCCTTAAGCGGAGTGGCGTGTCGTAAGTATGCCGCGGAACATACCCATGGTACATCACTCTACTTTAGTCTCCTATTCCATCAACCAAGGGTCATCCTACGCGACGAAAGTTCGGGTCGAATACCCCCTCGACCAAGTCTAAGTTCCGTAAGGTCAAGCCTAAGTTCCGTATATATATAGACGCCTTAGGCTCCACATAGTCAAACTTAGACTCGAACCAAGGTCAACCTAGCGCTCTGATACCAACTTTATCACGACCCGAAAGAGTACGTGACTGGCCCTTGAACCATATGAAGTCTATAGGACTCCATCTGATCCAAGTAAGCCAAAAGCCCAGAAATCTAAAACCATTTTAAGGATAGATAAACAACAAGCAATATACTATACAACGCCGAATGGTGAGGATCAAAATTCAAAAGAAACCCAGAGAAGCATGAAAACTGTAACACTACTAAGCACGACTCTAAGGTCGAAATAATACATCACTAGTGTCTGAGTCTGAAACAATATACAAGTTTTGGTTGATAGAATTCTAGATACAATGAATAATACATGTACAACGGCGGTTCTGATACAAAGAACCCACCTACCAAGCAAATCACCCGCAAAGGAAAGCAGTGTGCCAGAAATGCCGCTATGGAACCTGTACGGCAAACCCTGCAAGAACTGTGGCACAACGGGGGTGAGTTGCCAACTTGTGAATAGAAATATCTACAAGCAGAAACCGAAAGCAAGACATAATCTTAGGTCAATACGATCAGTATAATATAAACTACAAGAGTACGTCTGAAGCATGATAAAGTGGCAATGTAACATCTAAGCATGTGTGTAGTGCCAAGTACTCAGGTAATAACATGTCATCAGTATAAGGTATGTCTGCATGAAGTATGATCAATGTAAATCCAGTCTGTATGTGATCAAGTCTGTATAAACGTGGAACCCGTCCACCCATCACCGAATGACAATAAACGTGGAACCCATCCACCCGTCACCCAATGACAATAAACGTCATGCATGTAAATGTAAGGAAATAATCAAATCATGGAAAACATCATGAAACCCGTGCCTAGCATCGACACGTAAATCCTCATCTATCGGGCTCCGTCAGTCCGGATCAGCCCACGGGCTATGTCTGCGGAATCGGCCCTCGGCCCCGGCAGTACGCCCATATCCATCTATCGACTCTGGTCAGTATCCTCTGGATAACCGCCAGGTCCAACCAATCACCGGTAGGTAGTAGCCCTCTGCCAGGCTCACCGTCTACTATACAGTGAAACCGTTCTTGCCTCGGGGTACCATACCGGGTCCACCATGTACCCGCAATCGGTCTCATCCGCCTCCTCGAATCGGGTTTCACATGTCGCTCTCAGCACCGAGAAAACACATGGTGGACGCCCTGAAATATCATATCAAGGGTAACTGGGTTTTTAAAACAATTATATATTCTCTTTTGAAATACCCACGGTTCCCAAATCCAGAAATATCATGGAAACAACATATCTCAATGCGTATAATCAAACATGATGTATGCGACATGTAAAGAAAGGTAAGCATATCAGAAGTCATGCAACATGGAATAATAATGTGCACATGTCGAGGGAAACCGCTCTTTCAAAACGAATCAGTTTTGAAGAATATCTTGCGGTTCCCAAATCTCTAATAAAGTCAGAATCATCCATGTTTGTGTACAGGTATAAGTGTACAATATGCCATGCAAGAATCATATCATGAATGCAACAGTACAACAGTGTAGTGGCATGGCAATTATCGATGATGAAGTGTGTGAGCCGGCAAATAGTGTACGTGGAACATACGCATCATCGATAATGGTGCTGGTGTCCTAACATCATGATAATAATATAGCAATAGACATATTCATGCAATGCGAATAGCATGAATATGCGAAAATCAAATAATCAACACCACAGTGAAGAATCTACTATGCAAACTACAGATCTAAGTATCAAGTCAATCGGGAGAGGTATGGAAACCACCTAAATCTGAGTCGATATATATATAGATATAATAGTCGGTGATCCCGCATCAATAATATCGTGTACGATACAATATATCGTAAGACATCCTCGAGTCATGAGTGCGGATCTATCATCAATATAGGCTCGTAAGGTAAATCGTCGTACGGCATCCCAATAGCTGGGTACGGGTCAATATCACATTCCTTTCATCAGATATCAGGTATCATTATCATCATAACACATAATCTGGGGTACTGATCTAAGTCTAGTACAAATCGATACCATTTAAAAAGTAAGAATGCGGGAGTAAACACACATCCAAAGCCCGCAAGAATCACATGTCGTATCCCAAATACGAATCATATCAAATCACCGATCTCACGGCATAATGCCCAAACCATCGACTCATCTCCAATGTCATCCAATATCATCATCAACACAGTGTAAATAGAAGGAATATGCAAGGGTGTGCGTGTAGGTGTAAATCTATTCTAGGGTTCGCGACTATGAACTACACTAATCACTTCTAACCCTACACTATCCATAATACACCTAACTATCATATATATAATATAACAACTACGGACTGCGGGAGTGCTATACGCCATCCACCCGACTTCCCCCTGTAGATATAATCTACTCACCTTGCGTCTTCATTTATGGACGTCGCCACGCGCTTGCTTGTCGTCCCGAAGTCTTCATGGGGTACCTACACATCAAAGTATCGTATATGCGTATTAAAACCAAATCAAAGCTAACACGGCACACGAAACCCCAAAACGATACGATAAGGGACCTATAGGTTAGAACCCACGGGCACGCCTTCAAAACCACTATCAATCCTCGATATCGTCGTATAAACGGCAATTAGTCGAGGTAAAACACAAGACACAAATTCAGAATTAAAAATACGGAATACGGAAACAGAATCAAAACAGCAACTGGAGAAAAGGGTCCCAGATTTCACCCTAGGTCAAATTAGACAAATCTATATATACCAGGGGTCTAATCTATACATGTAAGAGCAGCAGAACCAAAACGAGGCAAACTGGGGCAGGTATGGCCGCAAATTGCGGCCAATTGGAATAAATCTGCGGCTGGGTTGATGAGTTAGGGGTTGGGGTCTTGGTGGTAGCTTCCTGGGTGTCTGCACATGTCACTGTCCAATCAATTTTAATTTAGGATGTCTCGGGTGATAGCAGATTCAATATACCCTTCACAGATTCCACAAATTCTCCGATATCGGTTTCTAAATCCGTATTTCGGGTTTCAACTCTCAGGTTAGGGTCTCAATTCATGCACTAGGGTGTTGGTGTAGCCTCTACTGAACTCAATTTCACATTACAACTCATAATTTCCTCAAACCCTAACTAGGTTTTCTTTAAGTCCACAAAATCAACAATATCGGTTCAATCTAAACATGGGGCATAAGTAACGCTAAAACTAAGAAAATGGTTCAGTAAATACCTCATTTGGCAACTCAAGAATTTTCTTGAGTTGCCCCTAGTGGCCAAAATCCTTGCTTCTTTAGTCCAATGTGCAGATCTTGAGCTTGTGCACACTTTTAATGAAATGAAGATTGGGTTTTGGAATTGTTTTTGAGATGAATTGGGGCTTTGAAGAGGGGAGGGAGATGAAGTAGCAGCAGCAGGAGGAGAAGGGGAAGAGGGAGGGAAAATGAATGAGGAATGAAGAGAATAGCTATGTCCAAAGTCAAAGAAAACCCATATCTTTCTCTCTCTCACCATACTTAATTTCTTTATTCCTTTGTCTTTTCTTTTTCTTTTCTTTTTCTTATTCTCTAAAAATCCTTCTCCCAAGAATCGTAAACCCAAAGTGAACCATGGCAAGAAAATGCACAAGTGTGAAAAAAGTGATATGTGCATGTTTTGCACAAAAATGCTAAAAACCGATTAGCGATTTTTAATCGCGATTAACACTAAATTAGCATATAACTAATCTATTAAACTTAGAAATGTCATAATTCTCTAATTTACCCTATTTTAGAATTTTCCAAAAATTTTCCCTATTTATTTGTATTTAATTATACCGAATTATTAAAATATTCAATAAAATAATATTAAATTATAAATTTTCCAAAAAATAATATTTTTATTATTTCTAAATGTTACACTAACCTATTAGGTGTCTAGAAAGTGTTAACGAGATTACATCTCTGCAGAAACGGGGTTATTAATTGGGTCCGTGCGAAAGCATGAGGGACCTCTTTCGGAGTACCAACACTGACCTGGCTGAACGGTTAGCAAATTTGTAAAATGTACAAGATACCGATTAGTTCTCCTTTTAGGGTTTGAAGGAGAATTCGAGAAAATAGTGGGAGCCATCCTGATTAGATCTAGTGATAACCAATCTAATCTTGATATAGTGCACGCTGAGTGTTTTTTTTATCTCTCTCTGGTACAGCGACCCATGACTTAGCTTAAACTAAAACTCATGAACCAAGTTAACCGAACCTTCTTACATCCTTAGCTTTTGGATTATCATGATTCACGACAAAGTCGCACATATCCATGCTACTCCTACTTTACCCTTTGCATTTTTTCAAAACACTTCGTATCACTACGATGATCCATATTGTTTGGAACGGCCATCGTATAGTTACATACGAATTCGAAAAAGTTACTTCAGTCGAGAATGGTTACAAGTTCTGGAAAAATTGAATAGGATTATTCGGTTGACTCTTCCCTTTACCTTCTCTCAGGTTGCCAATGCTCCTTGTACTAGGAGAGTACACTTATTACGCTTATTGGATAAGGTAAGGTGCATTGAATAACGGTGTAAAACATTCTCGAACAAAATACAGTTTTCAATTTACAAAACATAGAATTTGAGTTAGTATACTCTTGGGACTTATACATAAAAATGTATGTTGTCTAGTGTCTTTCGGGACAAGAGGTTGGCACTCTTATTTCATTTAGGATTACTTATGAGTTCTCTGGTTTTAGACACACATTCGTGTTGGGATACACTAATGCCCTGGCCATCTACCGTGACCGTTGCGGAACAAAAAATTTTTTAGGGTTTGAGACTGGCGCTAAAATTACCCATTCACCGGATTTACCATAAACCCTAAACTAGCTAACTAGGAGGAGCTATCTACTATGATAGAAAAGTCTCACCAAAAGATCTGTGTCTTTCAGTCTTCTTTCCTCTTCATTAGTTCCAAGTGATCTCCTTGAACGAGCATGTTCTTCTTTGCTTGCTCCTTCGGTTCTCCGGGATCTAGCTTGTTCGTCGGTCCTGCTCCGTCGAAGATGATCCACCCGAAGGATGTGGTCTATGGCTCTAGCACCACACTAAGTGTCAAGTGGAGCAACTAGAGATCTTAGATTGCTAGTCTAAGGAATATAGGATGTAGTATAAGATTCTATGTGTGTTTCTATCTCACCTCCTCTCTTGATTCTTAATACATGAGAGTGCAGAAAGGAGGTAGATGATGAAGGTGGAGGAGCTCAAGAACAAGGGAGAGGAGTGAAACAAAATGGTGAGCTCAAGAAAATGAAGCTAGAATGTGAAGATAATCCTCACCAATGGTTTTGTAAAACAATTTTTACAATAAAAAATATCCAACCATACTTCAATAGTGAGCACAAATGAATTAAAAATTCATTTGCAAATACTATTTGTAGGGTTAGCATAGCACCTTAGCAAGGTTTAGGAAGGCATCACACATGCCATATTGAAATTTTTGGGGTGCTAAACAAACCCTAACCAAGATCTTAACTAGAGACTTAGGGTAAACATGCATGTAAACAACTTTACATCTAAGAGAGAGGGATTACAACCTTTGTAGTCCGTTTCTTCACTTCATAAGCTCCGAGTAGTAGTCCCTTTGTCGCGATCCATGATCTCCCGGACTCAAGAGAGGCTCCACAAGTCGAATGATCCATTCTTGCTTGAAGTCTTCCTTTTCGAAGATGACCTACCTTGAGGAATCTCAAGATCAAGCTTTTACTTCTCTAATCAAGTATTAGTGAAGTGAACACCCTAATCTAAGTGGCTAGAATAGATGAGGATGATGAAGTAAGAATTTTGCTCTTTTTTGTTTTCATTTTCTCACTTTAAAACATCACAAGTCAAAAAGCTAGAAAGCTTTTTTTGGAGGAAGAAGAAGAAGAAATCTATTTGTGATGAATAATGAATTAATTGTGATGGTTACAAATCAACCATGGGTTAAGAATGAAGGCTTAATCCTTGTAGAGAATTAACTAGGATAAAGGGTTTGGGTTGGGTTAAGAAAATATCTATACAAAATATCTTTACAAAATATCTAAGCTTAAAAAAAATAAAGCTTCTAGAAGCTTCATGAAAAATCTAACCCAAATCAAACCCTAACTTGTTTAATCTCCACAAATCATGTTGTATTTGTAATCATAACTTGTTACAATATTATATATCACATATATAATATATTTTGCAACAAAAGAAAATAATACAATTAACATATATCGCATATATATCAATATATTATCCCGTGAGAAAATGAATCAATAAAGCGAGCTTATACTAGTTAATGTAAAGTAATATATCACATATAATTATACATTAAATTATCGAATCAACACTTGATCCGATAACCCATATAACAGAATAATATACCATGTACCTTTTCATCGAATCAACACTTGATCCGATGATCCGGCCATATCACATATACCCGGCCGATATCCCATATCGCGAGAATAGAATACAGTATCACATACTCGTATTATTCTCGGTCCCGCACATATCACATATGTGCTCCTACTCCGTTTTTCCTGAGCCAGGAAACCTCTGTGTAGGACTCTAAAGAATCGTCAATACGCCGGCAGTAGGTGATGATCATATCAAACACCCACAAGCTGCAAGCAGTCAGCTAAACGTAACAGCCACCCAGGTATTGAGCAATCAGAAGATCAACAAGCAAGCCTGTACATTCTCCTGTGAATCCAATCAGTAACACTACCGTACAGTCCGGTCTCTTCGTCTGATATGTCGCATATCCAGTCTAGGGGTGGTAAACGTCAGACCCCAGTAACCGATAAGTCGTGTCGATATGAGGTCCATAACATTTCGAGAAACTACTGATAACACTTACCGGTAAATCTCAGCAACCCTGGCCAGGGATTTCCATTTATAGCCAATCGAACACAGCGCAACATCATCTCCCTATACCGGGAGAGACGAAACCCCTCCTATCGCTCATTGCCTCCATGTGATTCGGGACTGTACCCAAAAGCCACCGTTTTGCACGCCCTCTTTGATGTGGTATGATGGAAATCAAAGCACAGTGGGAATCACATAAGACTCTATGACGATCTCGGGTCTACAGACTAACATGTACCAGTGTCACCAGAGAACTGCCATCTGACGTGAGGTATATTACCATCTGGGAGTTCTCGGCGAGTCCGTCCAGTGTACCCAGTCTCCACTGAGCACCCGTATACTATCTCTGATGTCAAACACCAATGGATATGGGATCATCCATCGCCTATCTACATGGGTCAAGGAGCATATGCTAGTCTACTCTGGTATATCGATGCCATGTCTCGATACACCTACGACTAGAAACATTTGAAGGATGTACTTAGCGACTACACTATCCCCACTAGTATGATCTGCATCATAGTCCTGGTAGTCAAGTACTCATCTTAAGGGCTTCATCAACATGTAATATAGAGACAATCAGAGTACATGTTGAGATAAAGGGTAACCAAATAGCATACTATAATGTCGAGCAAGAAAGTCCTCCCTATATATGTCCAAGCATCCACTAAAATATACATCGTATGTACAGTAATGGCCTCTAGGGCATACATATAACTAACAATCTCCCACTTGCACTAGGGCCATCTGTTGTAGTATCTCATACCCAACAATAAGCTGTGGTTGAAGTATCTCATACTCAACCATCCCATAAAAGTCTCTACTGGGAAATAGGCATTTGTGAGTGGATCCGTGTTGTTGTCCTATGAGCCTACTCTCCTAATCTCGATCTCCCTGGAGATCAACCATCTCCATGATCAGGTGATACTGCCTTAGAATATGTCTGGATCACAGATGGGACGGGGGTTCCTAGGCCTAAGTCACAACTCCATTGTTACACAATGGTAGGAGCGAAGTTCATCTCATGAACTTATATGTCCAGACTTTCTCTTTGGTAGCATCCTTGGTAACGATGTATCTTGCCTTTAATCGTCTAGTATGTCACGGTATCTAGCTTGGAACTCTTCTAACATACCGTCCCTCCACTGAGGGTAAAGACAATGCCTGTGACTGACATTCAGTCTTTATCACCCTGCAACCTTTCCAGTGATTCTCCCCAGGATCGATTGATGCCATCTCATAGATATAAAACCTATGATTTAGGAGGTATCACTTTGATCCTTATATGGAGAATCCTTGTGATAAGAGGAGATTGACCGAGCGTAGCATAGGAAACTCCTTCCCTATCAAGAGTATGCCATCCACGTACAATACGAGGATCACCACCATACTCCCTACTACCTTTTTGTATATACAAGGTTCAACTACCATTTTGATGAAGTCAAACTCTTTGACTACCACATCAAAACAGACGTTCCAACTCCGTGATGCCTGATTTATCACATAAAATATCTTGCACACGTTTCCGCTGCTCCCACTGTCTACGAAGTCCTATGACTGTGTACTTATAGACGTTCTTTTCCAAATCATCATTTAGAAAAGCAGTCATGACACCCAACCGCCAGATATCGTAGTCATGGTATGTAGCAGTGGCAGGTAGGATCTGGATGGACTTAAGCATAGCTTTGAAAGTCTCAACTTTTCCATGTACACCAAGTAATCTTCTCAAGATATACTTGCTCCTGATGGGGATTTAACCCTTCAGATAAAGCAACCAAAGTCCATACTTTGTTGGTGTATAAGGATTCCATCTCAGATCACTAAGCATCCAGCCATTCTTACAGAGTCCCCACTCTTGATGGCCTGCTCGAAACAAGTTGGGTCATCATCTCATGATGCAATTCGCGCTTCCACTGTCATAGAGAAACCGAAGTATCTCTCAGATGGATGAGGAACCCTACTAGATCGGTGGAGAGGCTGAGGTTCGTTAGAAACTATTGAATCCTCCGGTTCTACCAAATCATCAGCTGCAGTTTGTTTTAGCTGGAACTTTTTCCAGTTCTACCTCATGACCACTAATTTCTTCACAAGGAATTCCCTTTCCAAAAGGTGGCATGCTGAGAAACAAAACACCTTTTGCTCCGCAGTTTGGTAGAAGATATTCCCTTGCGAATGCTTGGGATATCCTACAAACTTCCACAGAACTGACCTTACCTCGAGTTTGTCCGGATTTTTCTTTGGACAACCCCAAATCTTAACATCCTTAAGAGATGGTCTCTTTCCATACCATATCATATATGAAGTGGTAGGCACCTGATTTGATTTGTACCCTATTCAATAGATATGCAGCTTCATAAGTGTATAACTCCTAAAAGGAAATATGCAACTCAGTAATACTCATCATAGAGCACACCATATCACATAGGGTGCGATTTCTCCGCCCTGATATACCAACGTATTGTGGTGTATTCGGAGGAGTAATGCTGAGAGAGAATCTCATTCTCATTTAGAATAGTCCAGGAATCTCGTGCTCAAGTATTCTCCTCCCTGATCACATCAAAGGACATAATACTTATACCCGTTTTGGTTCTCTACTTCTGAAGTACAAGAACCAGCCCTGGCATATGTAGACAGGGGACCTCATACATCATCATGTATCAATCCCAAGAGTTCACTAACTCTTTTTCTGTTTCCAATAAACAGAGCTATGGTCATCTTATCTTTGTGACAGGACTGGCAAGTTTCACAAGATGTAAATTCAAACTAATTTAAATATGCATCGAAATGTAACTTCAGCTAGTCGAGTCATATTGATATAACCTAGTCTACAATACCTCAAGAAGGATTCGTTCATTTCTGAACTCTTCCTCTTGTGTGTGTTCTGTACATTAAGAACTGCGGTTTGATTTAGAACGTCTATGCTTTTAGATAACGTGCCTGAACTGATCAACTCTTGATATAGGAAATGTTCAAAACATTATCCAACAATACAAAATTATATCCTTCTTTATTAAATAAAGTGTTAGTTATATATATGCCCTAGAGGCCATTACTGTACATACGTTGTATATTGTAGTGGATGCTTGGACATATATAGGGAGGACTTTCTTGCTCGACATGATAGTATGCTATCTGGTTGCCGTTTATCTTAACATGTACTCTGATTGTATCTATGTTATATGTTGATAAAGCCCTTAGGATGTGTACTTGACTGCTAGGACTATGATGCAGATCATACTAGTGTAAGTCCACGTTGCCAACCCCGGTTCTTGCGGGGAGGCGGAAACGGTATAAAAAACAAATTTTTAGCGCATTAGGCAACATGGACTAACAAAAGTCGGGATCTTTACTAAACTAAACTAGCCACCAAGCTAAAGAGAGTTAGCTACTCGGAAAAGATGTTATACCTAACTTGAACTCCTTCTTCTTGAAACCTTTGTAGAGCTTGGATGGTGCTTTCCTCGTCGCCTTCTTCTGTCAAATATGGATCCACCTGAGGGTTCAACCTTCGGGCTCCTTTCTCGAACTTTGAGAGAACTAGGGTCTTTGGCTTGCTAGACCTCTAACCCTAGAGTGAGTAGAGAGTGGTTTTGGGGTGTTTTTATCTCAAGGAGGGGGTTTCTCAACACATGAGAGTAAGTCTCCTTGAACTAGAGGAGGAGGAAGAAGGAGAGAGGAGAGAGAAGTGTTATGATAGAATGAAACTCTTTTTACAACCATGACAAAATATGAAATGAATTATCAAATTAATAATAATAATCTAAATGAAATAGTTGATGGATGATTTGGAATGACAATTATCATTACACACATTAAATGGTTTTTCTAGAATCAAAGAGCATCTTTGATATGTAATGATGATAGTCAAAGTTTCAACCATGGTCAACAAGTCAACCATGGTCAACAAGTCAACAAACCCAACCATGACACAATTTCATTTAATTAATATTATTAATTGATATATCATAAATTCATTAGGGTTTGGAAAAAGACGACTGCCAACTGTGCATACACACCCGTTCCGAAACCCTAATGAAAATCGTCTTCCTCCGCCTCAATCAACTGTGCATACACACCCGCATTCTTGTTCCGAGGAACATGAACACAATGAGATAAAACTAACCCCAAAACATATACTAGTATCTGGCTCAAACCAGAGCCCGCTAGTAATATCCGTCCGGACTCCAAACGTGCACAAGTGCGCGGATGAGAACGAACCCTGTCGCAAAACCATGCGACCTCTACTCTGTTTTGCCCAAAGGCGAATAGCCCTCTGTGTGGGAATCTAAAGACTCGACACTACGCTGGCAGTGGGTATAACCACAGACCGCAAGCGGCACTAGCTGTGCGTAACGGTCCCCAGGTAGATGCCGATAAGAAGACGGACGAGGTGAAACCCATCTGAACTCCTACTGAGTCTGAATGTGACAATCTCCATACAGTCCGGTCTGCTCGTCTGATACATCGCATGGCGGGCCTAAGGGGCGGTAAACGCCAGTCCCCTAATAGCGGTACAAGTCGTGTCGGAGTGAAGCCCATAACACCCTGAGATAACACTGGAAACCTACCAGTCTTGCCCTGGCCAGGGACTACTCGTGTAATGGCTCTCCTAGACACAGCGCGATGTCAACCCCCAATACCGGGAGAGACGAATCCTGTCTAACTGTCACTGCCTCCAAGTGCTTCGGGACTGCACCCAACTACTACCTGTTTGCACGATTCCTTTGAGCCGTGGTAGGATAGTAATCTAAGTACAGTGGGAACACACTCGAGGCGAAATGACAGTGTCAAGTCAGCGGACTAAGCTGTACTCATGTCACCTGGGAACTGATAACTGACGATAGGTATAGTACCAACCAACAGTTCCCGACTAGTCCTGTCCAGTGTACTCGTAAACCAACGAGCACCCGCATACTATCTCCAGTACGACGTACTGATGGCTGTGGGACAGACCACCTCCCACACTGGGATGAGAAGCGCATACGCTAGTCTACTCCGGAGTATCGATGTCCTCTCTCGATAGTCCTGCGACTAGGGACCTGCATATGGATGTGCTTATAGATTACCCAGCCCCCACTAGTGTGACTGCCATCACAACGCTGGTAATCAAGCAAAGATCCTAAGGGCTCCACTAATGTGTATAGGTGATATACTAAAATAAACACATGTACACATTGAAGTAGAAACAAACCAAGTAGCATACTACCATTTTGAGCAAGATTGTATATACAAGGTGAATATCCCAAGCTTCCATTAAGTAATTATACAAACCAGTATGATACAGTAATGGCCTCTAGGGCATATACACTAACAATCTCCCACTTGCACTAAGGCCATGTACTGGCGTATCGAAGACCTATCATCTCGATCAGCCGCTCGAACTGAGTCTGGGGCAAGGCCTTGGTGAATGGGTCTGCAGTGTTTTCTTCTGAAGCAACCTTCCGAACCTCGATCTCCTGGCGATCCACGATCTCCCTGATCAGGTGATACCGCCTCAAGATGTGTCTGGATTTCTGATGGGACCTTGGTTCCTTCGCTAAAGCTATAGCCCCGTTTTTGTCGCAATACAGAGGTATTGGATCAACAATGGACGGAACCACCTGAAGTTCTTTCAAGAACTTCCTCATCCAGACGGCTTCTTTTGCGGCATCAGATGCAGCGATGTATTCCGCTTCCATAGTCGAGTCTGCAACGGTTTCCTGTTTGGAACTCTTCCAACACACCGCCCCTCCATTGAGGGTAAAGACAAAACCCGACATGGACTTGGAATCATCCTTGTCACTCTGGAAGCTGGAGTCAGCAAAGGCCTCGATCTGGAGGTCTTTTCCTCCTTACACCAAGAACATCTCCTTAGTCCTTCTCAGGTACTTGAGAATGTTCTTTACCGCTATCCAGTGTTTCTCCCCAGGGTTTGACTGATACCGGCTTACTACACTCAGTGCATAAGCTACATCCGGTCTGGTACACAACATCACATACATTATAGAGCCTACCGCAGAAGCGTAGGGTATGATAGACATGCGATCCCTCTCCAAATCAGTCTTGGGAGACATCTTTTAGAGAGGGTGATCCCGTGACAAGCCGGTAGGTTACCGCGCTTGGAATCTTCCATACTGAATCTCTTCAGTATGGTGTCGATGTACCTGGACTGTGAAAGTCTTAATATCCTCTTGGATCTATCACGATGGATCCGGATCCCCAGGATGTATGAGGCATCACCCAGGTCTTTCATAGAGAACCTGTGCGACAAGAACCCTTTGACAGATTGTAGCATAGGAATGTCATTTTCTATTAAGAGAATGTCATCCACGTATAAAACGAGGAATACTACAGTTCTCGCTACAAATCTACTATAGATGCATGGTTCATCTGGATTTTTGATAAAGCCAAATTCTTTGACCGTCTCATCAAAGCAGATGTTCCAACTCCGCGATGCCTGCTTTAGTCCATAGATGGACTTAAGCAACTTGCACACCTTTCCGCTGCTCCCACTCTGAATGAAACCCTCTGGCTGGTCCATATAGACACACTCCTCTAAACTTCCATTTAGAAAAGCGGTTTTTACGTCCATCTGCCAAATCTCATAATCGTGGAAGGCAGCAATGGCAAGAAGGATCCGAATGGATTTCAGCATAGCTACTGGAGAAAAGGTCTCTTCATAGTCCAAACCAGGTCTTTGATGAAATCCCTTTGCAACCAGTCTAGCTTTATAGGTCTCAACCTGTCCATCTACACCAATCTTCCTTTTGAAGATCCACTTGCATCCTACGGGTTTTACCCCATCTGGAGCAACGTCCAACGTCCATACTTTGTTGGTGTACATGGACTCCATTTCGGTCCGCATTGTATCTAGCCATTTTACCGAGTCAACGCTCTGAACGGTCTGCTGGAAGCTAGTAGGCTCATCATAATCTATGATGCAATCCTCTCTATCCCCGTCTATGAGAAAACCGTAGTATCTCTCGGGCGGATGAGACTGCCTACTACTTCTGCGGAGCGGCGTAAGAATGTCCTGTTCTTTTGAACCCTCTGGTTCCACTAAGTTTTCAGTAATAGTCTGTGGTTCTGGAATTTCTTCCAGTTCTACTGCGCTCCCACTAATTTCCTTTTCCAAGAACTGGTGTTCTAGAAAGTGGGCATTACGAGAAACAAGGACTTTTTGTTCCTCTGCGTGGTAGAAAAGATACCCCCTGGTGTTCTTCGGGTATCCCACAAACTTGCACAGTACTGAGCGTGCCTCGAGTTTGTCCGCATGCTGCTTTTTGACAAAAGCTGGACATCCCCAGACCTTCAGATATTGAAGATAAGGTTTCTTCCCACTCCATAATTCATATGGTGTGGTAGGCACAGTCTTAGTGGGAACTCGGTTCAAAAGGTATGCGGCTGATTCTAGCGCATATCCCAGAATGATCGCGGTAACTCAGCGTTACTCATCATGGACCGCACCATATCCAATAGGGTGCGGTTCCGTCTCTCCGATACACCGTTATGTTGCGGAGTGTATGGAGGAGTAAGCTGAGAGAGAATTCCATTCTCTTTTAAATAGTCCAGAAACTCGGCACTCAAGTATTCACCACCTCGATCCGATCTTAGAATCTTGATACTTTTGCCGGTTTGTCTTTCTACTTCATTCTTATATTCCTGGAATTTTCCAAAGGCTTCGGATTTATGTTTCATTAAGAAGACATGTTCGAACCTTGAAAAATCATCCGTAGAAGTAATGAAGTAAGAAAAACCGCTTCGCGCATGTGTAGACATTGGACCGCACACGTCGCTGTGTATGAGTCCCAAGAGCTCGCTCGCTCTTACTCCATGTCCAGTGAACGGAGTCTTTGTCATCTTTCCTTTGAGACAGGATTAACAAGTGGCATACGATTGATATTTGAATGGATTCAAATACCCTTCTGTATGTAACTTAGTCAATCTTCTCTCATTGATGTGACCCAGTCTACAATGCCATAAGAAAGCCTGATTGATTTCTGGAGACATTCTTTTGTGTGTATTCTGGACATTGAAAATTTGTGGTTGGTTTAACACGTATATACCATTGCTCAATGTACCTGACCCAATCAGAACTTGATTAAGGTGAATGTTTACAACATTACTTACAAACGCAAATTCATAACCTTCTTTAGAAACCAAAGATACAGAAATGATATTACAAGTTGCGTTGGGTACAAAAAAGCAATTGTGCAAAACCAAAACATGTCCATCTGACATTCCCAGGTGATAGTCCCCCACGGCTTTAGCATCCATGCTAGCTCCATTTGCAACTCTGAGGGTCATGTCACCTGCCTTCAAAACCCTACGGTTTCTCAACGCCTGCAAAGAATTACAGATATGAGATCCTGATCCGGTATCCAATACCCAGGAAGTAGAGTTTATTGAAAGACAGTTTTCAATAACATACACACCTGAAGCTGAAGCCGCAACCTACTTCAGTTCCGGTGTCCTGGCTTTCCAAGCCCTGCAATCTTTCCTCCAGTGTCCACTCTTATGACAATAGAAGCATTCTTCTTTACCCACAAGCTTTCCCGCTATCTTTGTTGCCTTTGCCTTTGCCTTTCCCTTCGTATCCACTTTACTAACACCGCCCCTTGGTTTGGCGGGGGCTTTCCTCTTCTTTCCCTTGGCTTTCGCCTTGGACCTAGAAAAAGAAGATCCTCCTACAAACAAAGTGGATGTTTCCCTACTTTTCTGTAGGGTGCCCTCTGCGCTCCTCAGCATGTTGAGGAGTTCTGAAAGTTCAACCTCTTTTTCTTGTAAGTTGAAGTTCAGTATAAACTGGGCGTAAGTGGAAGGAAGGGACTGGAGAATCAAGTCCGTATAGAGCTCACTCTCCAACGTGGTCCCAAGTTCCGCGAGCTCCTCAATGTAGCCAATCATCTTAAGCACGTGTTCCGCTACCGATGATCCGACGGCCAACTTTGCCGAAAATAACTTCTTCGACACTTCATATCTTGCGATACGAGACTGCTCTCCATACAGTTGTTTTGTATGAAGAAATATGGATTCCAGGTCCATATTCTCGTGCCTCCTCTGATGTTCGTTGTCTATAGAGGCAAGCACGAGGCACTTGGCCTTCGCGCAATCAATCTCCCAAGTCTTACGGATTTCCTTATCCGCGACGCTAGAGGTGGGACCTGGGACAGGGGGAGCTTTGGTGGTAAGAAGATACCCCAGCTTGTCGTAAGTGATTGCCATCTTGACATTCCTGAGTCAATCTTTGTAGTTTGGCCCTGTCAGTATGTTTTTATCTAGAAGTAACTTAAGTCCAGTCATGTCGATTGGTCGCTGCAATTAGGAGAGAGAGAAGAAACACTCAGCACGATGCTCTTACAAGTTTAGAATGGTTTTTAGTTTGTCTAAACAGGATGGCTCCCACTGTCTCTCGAATCCCTCCTCAAACCATAAAGGAAGAATTAGTCGGGATCAATCCCACCGCACAATACTTGCTTAACCGTTCAGCCAGGCCAGTGTCGGTACTTCGAGGGAGGTTTTCCAACGCTTTCGCGAAGTTCCTTAATTTAAGAAACTCTTTTCCCTGGGGGCGTAGCCCCGCTAACACCTTTCTTGACACCTACTAGGTTTATAGCATTGATCCTTTAGTGAGAAATTTCCCGAGGAGTAGCATATACTCACAGTAGGATCGGGATCCAAATATCATCGCGTGACGAAACTGAAGGAATCCTACCAGAATCACCACACTCCAAATGGTATGCAAATCTAGCAAGTTTCAGTACTTATGAAACTCCCGATGCGATTTTTGCCCCATGCTCTTATGACCTTGGCGTGAGGTCAAAATGTCATAAGTCACATGTCATGTTCTTCCCATCATTATCCCGGTTGATTTGAACCCACCCGTACCTACCCTTGACGTAGGCCAAAATGGCAGTACGGCTATCCCAAAACAACGCATTCTATCTATGCAACAGATAAATATCCGGTAGCTACCAATCACTATGCCTTGGCATGAGGTCAAAATACATAGCTTGAATACTACCGAATATTTAACTGAAATGATGGAGGGCTACGAATGGTTTTGGCTAAACCGTGAACGTAGTGAACTTGATATAATCGATGGAACGAGATAGCTTTTAAAAGGAGTGGCTCAAGCTCCGCATTAAAAAGTTAGTTTTGAAAAGAACCGAGTGGTTTTTCGAAAGTGTTCCAACGACTTTTGCTTGGTTTATTATCTTGCATCAGTTCTTTTAATGCGTGATATTCTTGCATTAGTTCTTTTAATGCGTCCCATCATTTAATCCCACCATTGCAGAAAACAACCAAAATATGACGTACGCTTATGCCATTCGCATTCGCCACGGGGCCCCGTCATCACCCGTTAGGTTACTTAACTAACGACAGAGCGGGGGCTGGGCTAGCGCGGCTGTAAAACATAAGTAATGCCTAAATAGTTATAAATATATAGCAATGATAGACATTACAGATCACAGATGAATACATTGGATATACTAGGAATCCGCAATCCGTTCGAGCCTGCAATGAAAAGCGGATTACACGGTCGCGGTGAATAGCCAAAACCCCACCCAAGACCCCTACGGGTGCGGCAAGCTACCCGCCAAGTACCCGAAGTGGAGTAACCTCCCTCAACGCCGTGAGTAGGCCACTCGGCACTTCGAGATACCCGGTAGTTTGTGCACCCCCTCCATGGGTCTATCCTAGGAGCAAAAACAGTAAAAAGAATTATACAATGACGGCTACAACCCCGACCCGGTTGTGCGGCCATACAAATAATATTACATCAATTTACATATTACATGAATGAAAGAAAAAGAAACACTCATCTCACATCCACCCCGGCTATTCACCCGCGACAGTCCAACGCATTCATATACACATACCATCATCAAACACAGATCACAGATATGTATAACCCCGACTAATCGACATATAGCGATTAGCCGACGTTCAATACATATAAACATCACAGATATAACAGATTAGTCAAAGTATAGTGAAGTTCGATCCAAAAATACGGATTTATAGGCCCCCAAAAACAAATTTCTTTTCTGGAAAATCTGGGCACAAATAAACCATCTTAAAAATCCCAAAACCCTACCAGAAGAACACTGCACCAAACCCGGTCACGAGGCAAGCCAAAACGGCGGCGGTTCCGCGGCAAAACTAGTGTATATGCCTTAGAGGTCATTACTGTATCATACTGGTTTGTATAATTACTTAATGGAAGCTTGGGATATTGACCTTGTATATACAATCTTGCTCAAAATAGTAGTATGCTACTTGGTTTGTTTCTACTTCAATGTGTACATGTGTTTATTTTAGTATATCACCTATACACATTAGTGGAGCCCTTAAGATCTTTGCTTGATTACCAGCGTTGTGATGGCAGTCACACTAGTGGGGGCTAGGTAATCTATAAGCACATCCTTATGCAGGTCCCTAGTCGCAGGACTATCGAGAGAGGGCATCGATACTCCGGAGTAGACTAGCGTATGCGCTTCTCATCCCAGTGTGGGAGGTGGTCTGTCCCACAGCCATCAGTACGTCGTACTGGAGATAGTATGTGGGTGCTCGTTGGTTTACGAGTACACTGGACAGGACTCGTCCGGAACTGTTGGTTGGTACTATACCTATCGTCGGTTATCAGTTCCCAGGTGACATGAGTACAGCTTAGTCCGCTGACTTGACACTGTCATTTCGCCTCGAGTGTGTTCCCACTGTACATAGATTACTACCCTACCACTGCTCAAAGGAATCGTGCAAACAGGTAGTAGTTGGGTGCAGTCCCGAAGCACTTGGAGGCAGTGACAGTTAGACAGGATTCGTCTCTCCCGGTATTGGGGGTTGATATCGCGCTGTGTCTAGGAGAGCCATTACACGAGTAGTCTCTGGCCAGGGCAAGCGAGATATACTGGTAGGTTTCCTGTGTTATCTCAGGGTGTTATGGGCTTCACTCCGACACGACTTGTACCGCTATTAGGGGACTGGCGTTTACCGCCCCCTAGGCCCGCCATGCGATGTATCAGACGAACAGACCGGACTGTATGGAGATTTTCACATTCAGACTCAGTAGGAGTTCAGATGGGTTTCACCTCGTCCGTCTTCTTATCGGCATCTACCTGGGGACCGTTACGCACAGCTAGTGCCGCTTGCGGTCTGTGGTTAAACCCACTGCCAGTATAGTGTCGAGTCTTTAGAGTCCCACACAGAGGGCTATTCGCCTTTGGGCAAAACAGAGTAGAGGTGGCATGGTTTTGCGATAGGGTTCGTTCTCATCCGCGCACTTGTGCACGTTTGGAGTCCGGACGGATATTACTAGCGGGCTCTGGTTTGAGCCAGATACTAGTATATGTTTTGGGGTTAGTTTTATCTCATTGTGTTCATGTTCCTCGGAACAAGAATGCGGGTGTGTATGCACAGTTGATTGAGGCGGAGGAAGAGGATTTTCATTAGGGTTTCGGAACGGGTGTGTATGCACAGTTGACATTCGTCTTTTTCCAAACCCTAATCAATTTATGATATATCAATTAATAATATTAATTAAATGAAATTGTGTCATGGTTGGGTTTGTTGACTTGTTGACCAAGGTTGACTTGTTGACCATGGTTGAAACTTTGACTATCATCATTACATATCAAAGATGCTCTTTGATTCTAGCAAAACCATTTAATGTGTGTAATGATAATTGTCATTCCAAACCATCCATCAACTATTTCATTTAGATTATTATTATTAATTTGATAATTCATTTCATATTTTGTCATGGTTGTAAAAAGAGTTTCATTCTATCATAACACTTCTCTCTCCTCTCTTCTTCTTCCTCCTCCTCTAGTTCAAGGAGACTTACTCTCATGTGTTGAGAAACCCCCTTCTTGAGATAAAAACACCCCAAAACCACTCTCTACTCACTCTAGGGTTAGAGGTCTAGCAAGCCAAAGATCCTAGTTCTCTCAAAGTTCGAGAAAGGAGCCCGAAGGTTGAACCCTCAGGTGGATCCATCTTTGACGGAAGAAGGCGACGAGGAAAGCACCATCCAAGCTCTACAAAGGTTTCAAGAAGAAGGAGTTCAAGTTAGGTATAACATCTTTTCCGAGTAGCTAACTCTCTTTAGCTTGGTAGCTAGTTTAGTTTAGTAAAGATCCCGAATTTTGTTAGTCCATATTGCCTAATGCGCTAAAAATTTGTTTTTTATACCGTTTCCGCCTCCCCGCAAGAACCGGGGTTGGCAACGTGGACTTACAGTGGTATCAGAGCCTAACTAAACTTAAACTAGCTTAGTAGTAAAGTGTATGGAAGTTCGATTGGAAAAATCACAAAAACCTAAACATCAAAACCCTAACTTTCTGTTGAAATTTTTTGTGCTCTAGAGATAAAAACACCCCAAAAACTAGTGGGGATAGTGTAGTCGCCAAGTACATCCTTCAAATGTTCCTAGTCGTGAGAGTACCGAGACAAGGCATCGATACTCCAGAGTAGACTAGCATATGCGCTTCTTGACCCATATGATGGGCGATGGATGATCCCATATCCATTGGTGTTTGACATCAGAGATAGTATACGGGTGCTCAGTGGAGACTGGGTACACTGGACGGACTCGCCGAGAACTCCCAGATGGTATTATACCTCACGTCAGATGGCAGTTCTCTGGTGACACTAGTACAGAGTAGTCTGTAGACCCGAGATCGTCATAGAGTCTTGTGTGATTCCCACTATGTTTTGATTTCCATCATACCACGTCCTAGAGGGCGTGCAAAACGGTGGCTTTTGGGTACAGTTCCGAATCACATGGAGGCAATGAGCGATAGGAGGGGTTTCGTCTCTCCCGATATAGGGAGTTGATGTTGCGCTTTGTTCGATTGGCTATAACTGGAAATCCCTGGCCAGGGTTGCTGAGATTTACTGGTAAGTGTTATCAGTATTTTGTCGAACTGTTATGGGCCTTATATCGACATGACTTATCAAGCTACTGGGGTCTGACGTTTACCACCCTTAGGCGAGATATGCGACATATCAGACGAAGAGACCGGACTGTACGGGAGTGTTACTGGTTGGATTCACGGGAGAATGTACAGGCTTGCTTGTTGATCTTCTGATTGCTCAATACCTGGGTGGCTGTTACGTTTAGCTGACCGCTTACAGCTTGTGGGTGTTTGATATGATCATCACCTACTGCCGGCGTATTGACGATTCTTTAGAGTCCTACACAGAGGTTTCCTGGCTCAGGCAAAATGGAGTAGGAGTATATATGCGATATGTGCGGGACCGAGAACAATACGTGTATGTGATACCGTACTAGATTCTCGCGATATGTGATATCGGCCGGGTATATATGATATAGCCGGATCATCGGATCAAGTGTTGATTCGATGAACTGATACAGATTATATTAGTCGGTTATTTATGAAATAGCCGGATTATCGGATCAAGTGTTGATTCGATAATTTAATGTATAATTATATATTTGATATATTAAATTATATTAACTAGTATAAGCCCACTTAAAGATTCTTTTTCTCACTCGGGTAATACATTGTTATATATGTGATATATGTTAATTGTATTATTTTATTTTGTTACAAAATATATTATATATGTGATATATAATATTGTAACAAGTTAAGGTTACAAATGCAACATGTTTTGTGGAGTTTAAACATGGTTAGGGTTTGGATTAGGATTAAGCTTTCTTGAAGCTTCTAGAAGCTTTATTTTTGTTTTTAACCAAAGATATTTTGTAAAGATATTTTGTTGATATTTCTTAACCAAACCCAAACCCTTCACCATGGTTAATTCTCTACATGGGTTAAGTTTTCATTCTTAACCCATGGTTGCATTTATAACCTCACAGAAGTTTTCATTATTCATCACAAATAGATTCTTCTTTTTCTTGCTCTTGAAAAAGCTTTCTATCTTTTTATGAAGTGATGAAAATGAGTGAGTTAAAGAAAACAAATGAGAGCTAAATTCCTACTTCATCATCCTCATCTATTCTAGCCACTTAGATTAGGGTGTTTGCTTTGCTAATACTTGATTAGTGAAGCAAAAGCTTGGCTTGAGTTTCTTCAAGGTAGATCATCTTTGTTATCGAAGATCGGAAGCAAGCTTTCATCTTTCTCTTCATGGAGCCTCTCTAGAGTCCGGGTACTCGATGATCACAGCGAAGGGACCTCAACACGGAGATTTAGAAGTGAAGGAATGGACTACAAAGGTTGTAATCCCTAACTCTTAGAAGTAAAGTTGTTTACTTGCTTTGTTTCACCTAATCTCTAGTCTAAGATCTTGGTTAGGGTTGTTCGGCACATGAAAAAATTGATTTTGGCATGGTTGATGCCTTGTAGAACCTTGTGACTGTACCTAGTAACCCTACATAAAGATACTGATATGATGTTGTATATCAGGTTCAGTATCTAATAACATTCGTTCAGAATCAATGTATTTGTTAATACAGGGTGATAACTGCCAACAGACTTGGCTGCAACACTTGCACCATTTTTAACTTTTAAAACATATCACCCTTTCTCAGTTCTATGTAATGAACACACCCGAAGATGATGCATCATCATACACTTTCTTCGTTTGGGTGGTACGGGAATTCTGGTAATCCCCAATTTCTTGCTCGGTCTTATAACATTTATAAGTTGGAGCGGGACCAACATTCCCTAGCGCGGTATAACAAGCGGGTTCGGTCAATACATCCATATTTTTTTATCTTAATTGAAGCGTGACATAGTCGCAACCAGGAGAGAGAGAAGATAACACTCCGCGTGCGCTTTTGCAAGATTAGATTTGGTTATTAATATATCTAATCAGGATGGCTCCCACTGTTTTACTCAAATCTTCCTTCAAACCCTAAAAGGAAAGACTAGCCGGGATTAATTACACGCTATAAGTTCGCCAATCTTTCAGCCAGGCTAGTGTCGGTACTTTGAGGGAGGTTCCTCGTGCTTTCGCACGGACCTAATTAAAGTAAACCTCGTTTTCCCAGAGGCTTAACCCCGTTGACACCTTTCTAGACACCTACTTGATCGGCTAATTGTAATGTGTAAAACTCTCCCAGGAGTAACTCTTACTCGCAGCGGGTATCGAGATCCAACTATCTCATAGAAGGTATGCAATCTCATTGCAAATTTCAACACTTAAAATTCCCAATAATATTTTACCCCTAGCATCCTATGACCTTGACAGAGGTCAACAAACCATATGCTGCTAGTCAAGTTCAACCCGTCATTTCCTGATTGAAGTAAACCCACCCGCACGACCCTTGACAGAGGTCAACAAGGTTGCACGACTACCCTAAATCAATCACATCATATGCTTATGTAGATAAGCACTAATCAGCTACTGCACACTACGCCTTGGCAGAGGTCAACAAACGCAGCACGAATACTAACTATTACTTATCTGAAATGATGGAGGGCTATGGCAGGTTTTTAAGAAAACCCTTTGCGTAATGAACTTGATATCGTTGTAGAATTGAGTGAATTTAAATGGAGTGTTTTTTAGACCTTTACTAATTTTGCTAAAGAGGTCACTCCCGGTGAAGGGATCTCGGCTCTTTCCTTATCGAATAAGGTGCAGGATATTTCACAAATACCGCTATGCAAAGCAAAAACTATAAAAGCAATCAAAAGATAAACCGAGTGTGTAGTATCTGCTAGTTTTGCTAAAGAGGTCACTCCCGGTGAAGGGATCTCGGCTCTTTCCTTATCGAATAAGGTGCTGGATATTCTACAAGGAATACCGCTATGCAAAGAAAGAACTAGAGCTACCAGTTTTTAAACAAGTTTCTACAACATTTTTAGGTTTCTTTTATTTCATTAATCTCATTAATGAAGTCCTATTTTATTATGCTTCACAAGCATCACATTTGAAACGAAATCAGCAATATAACATATATCTCATATATATAATATAAACATTCGTCTCAGGCAGTAATATGATCTCATCACAGAACATTGCAGAAGAAGAAACACATATGAAATATTTGAT
Organism: Agapanthus africanus; assembly: GCA_030015575.1. Taxonomy (NCBI): domain Eukaryota; kingdom Viridiplantae; phylum Streptophyta; class Magnoliopsida; order Asparagales; family Amaryllidaceae; genus Agapanthus; species Agapanthus africanus. Next base: position 109,077,311 of record JASDDO010000031.1, read on the forward strand.
ATACTAGGTTGTCCGTGTTTTATTGCGAGCCTGTATAAAACATGGATTCCACGGTCGTGATGAATAGACAAACCCACATCCCTAGACCCCTACGAGAGCGGCAAGTAACCATGTCAGTTCTAGAGTTAGGAGACCCGGTCTCGACTTCTCGAGATGGTCTCCAACTGGACCCTAGAACCCGGTTACTTGTGCTCCCCGCCTTGGTTCTATCCTAATGCGGAAAAGTAAATAATATACAATGGTGGTATCATCCTCAACCCGGAAGTGTCCCAATAAAAGAATATTACATATAATGAATTTTACATGAATGAAACTAAAAACCCCCATCTCACATAAAACCCCCGGCTATTCAGAACATGACGATCCCATATAACATATCACAGCAACACATAATATCTCATATCATCAACGTAAACAAGTATGCGTATCCCTATTGTCGTTGATGTATAGCAACGAAGCCGGCAATACCCCACATACTACGCTTACGGTCACAGAAAAGAAAGTGTAAAACTACAACATTTGGAATCCACAATCACTTTAGACATCTTAAATCCAAAATATCACATACTTCGCATTTCATGCCTAACTATATGAATTCCACATATTGTATCAAATTCCAGATAAATAGACAATGTTAAACTTTTCGATCGAATAATCAAACACCCAAGATTTTCTAAATAGCTCAACACTTGAGCGGAGTTCAAAAATCCTAGAACATGTCACGGCCCCAATGAACCAGCCATAGAAGGGTCAAACCAACGCCTCACATGTGGCAACGCTAAACTACTACAAACCCTAGGGTTCAGTGGAGGTTTTGACGGTCATATAATCGAGTTAAGATTACGTTCTTCTAGAGGGTCCACAGATACACTTGCATGATTTCCCGAAAGTTTTAAACTCAGGAAAAATCCAACACATGAAAGTTTTCCGACAGTTGAAAAAGTGAGTTATTGATATCCGTTCGAACCTTTTAACACGTTCTAAATTATCCGAAAAACTAAACGATGTTAAACTTTCCGATTGAATCAACGAATTCCCAATATTTCCCAGAAAGCTCAACACTTGAATAGAATTAAAAACTCCCAAAAGCATGAAAAAGTACCCAAGAATAAAACCCTGAAGTATTAGCCCCTAACTCCCAAAGTTGGCCGCGGAACCGCCGCCAAACGCATGGTTTGGCCGCGGTTCCGCGGTCCCTTGAGGGAGTTATGGCTTCGTACTTCACAGTAATTCTTAGAATTCCCTGGATGATTTTCTGAGTATTTTTAATATGAAAAATTTCAACTTTTTGAAAAATTTCCAGAGAAGGGGTTGTTTCGGGGTTACGGGGTTCGATCGGATTTCTAACTTTGTCTAGACAACGCCTAAAGCTCTAGCTTGGCTCTGATACCACTGTAGGGTTAGCATAGCACCTTAGCAAAGTTTAGGAAGGCATCACACATGCCATATTGAAATTTTTGGGGTGCTAAACAAACCCTAACCAAGATCTTAACTAGAGACTTAGGGTAAACATGCATGTAAACAACTTTACATCTAAGAGAGAGGGATTACAACCTTTGTTGTCCGTTCCTTTGCTTCATAAGCTCCGAGTAGTAGTCCCTTTGCCGTGATCAATGATCTTTCGGACTCAAGAGAGGCTCCATAAGTCGAATAATCCATTCTTGCTTGAAGTCTTCCTTTTCGAAGATGATCTACCTTAAGGAATCTCAAGATCAAGCTTTTACTTCTCTAATCAAGTATTAGTGAAGTGAACACCCTAATCTAAGTGGCTAGAATAGATGAGGATAATGAAGTAGGAATTTTGCTCTCTTTTGTTTTCATTTTCTCACTTTAAAACATCACAAGTCAAAAAGCTAGAAGCTTTTTTTGGAGGAAGAAGAAGAAGAAATCTATTTGTGATGAATAATGAATTAATTGTGATGGTTACAAATCAACCATGGGTTAAGAATGAAGGCTTAACCCTTGTAGAGAATTAACTAGGGTAAATGGTTTGGGTTGGGTTAAGAAAATATCTACACAAAATATCTTTACAAAATATCTAAGCTTAAAACAAAATAAAGCTTCTAGAAGCTTCATGAAAAAGTTAACCCAAATCAAACCCTAACTTGTTTAATCTCCAAAAATCATGTTGTATTTGTAATCATAACTTGTTACAATATTATATATCACATATATAATATATTTTGCAACAAAAGAAAATAATACAATTAACATATATCGCATATATATCAATGTATTATCCCGTGAGAAAATGAATCAATAAAGCGAGCTTATATTAGTTAATGTAAAGTAATATATCACATATAATTATACATTAAATTATCGAATCGACACTTAATCCGATAACCCGGCTATAATACATATAACCGACTAATATAACATGTACCTTTTCATCGAATCAACACTTGATCCGATGACCCGGCTATATCACATATACCCGGCCGATATCTCATATCGCGAGAATAGAATACAGTATCATATACTCGTATTATTCTCCGTCCCGCACATATCACAAATGTGCTCCTACTCCGTTTTTCCTGAGCCAGGAAACCTCTGTGTAGAACTCTAAAGAATCGTCAATACGCCGGCCGTAGGTGATGATCATATCAAACACCCACAAGCTGCAAGCGGTCAACTAAACGTAACAGCCACCCAGGTATTGAGCAATCAGAAGATCAAAAAACAAGCCTGTACATTCTCCTGCGAATCCAATCAGTAACACTACCGTACAGTTCGATCTCTTCGTCTGATATGTCGCATATCCTGTCTAGAGGTGGTAAACGTCAGACCCCAGTAACCGATAGGTCGTGTCGATATGAGGTCCATAACATTTCGAGAAACTACTGATAACACTTACCGGTAAATCTCAGCAACCCTGGCCAGGGATTTCCAGTTATAGCCAATCGAACACAGCGCAACATCAACTCCCTATACCGGGAGAGACGAAACCCCTCCTATCACTCATTGCCTCCATGTGATTCGGGACTGTACCCAAAAGCCACCATTTTGCACACCCTCTTGGACGTGGTATGATGGAAATCAAAGCATAGTGGGAATCACACAAGACTCTATAACGATCTCGGGTCTACAGACTAACCTATACCAGTGTCACCAGAGAACTGCCATATGACGTGAGGTATATTACCATCTGGGAGTTCTCGGCGAGTCCGTCCAGTGTATCCAGTCTCCACTGAGCACCCGTATACTATCTCTGATGTCAAACACCAATGGATATAGGATCATCCATCGCCCATCTACATGGGTCAAGAAGCATACGCTAGTCTACTCCGGTATATCGATGCCCTGTCTCGATACACCTACGATTAGGAACATTTGAAGGATGTACTTAGCGACTACACTGTCCCCACTAGTATGATCTGCATCATAGTCCCGGTAGTCAAGTACTCATCCTAAAGGCTTTATCAACATGTAACATAGAGACAATCAGAGTACATGTTGAGATAAAGGGCAACCAGATAGCATACTATCATGTCGAGCAAGAAAGTCCTCCCTATATATGTCCAAGCATCCACTACAATATACATCGTATGTACAGTAATGGCCTCTAGGGCATACATATAACTAACACTATTGAGGCATGGTTCTCACCATACTCCCCTCACTTTACTTTACACCTCATTTTCCATTTAAGAATAAATGGATTATACTAAAATGAGGTGTCCACCTTCTAGAATATTTTACGTATAAAATACGGATTACAGTCTATTGTATATACATACATGCGTTCGTATAAAAATATGAATACCCGAAGAGATAGAATAACACAAAGAAGATAATACTAGAATATACATTATTAAATCAATATCTGATTTAATAATCCAGCTCAATCTCGAGCCGGCTAATATTATCAACTGTCCGATCGAAAGTCCTGGTGCATAGTACAATCAATCGATCGGAACTCTGCACGTATCCAATACAGCTACTACATCATTTTGTCTGAACCAGGGAAACCCTCTATGTGGGACTGTAAAGACTCGACAGTACGCCGTTAGTGATTTACTGGATAAATCCATAACCACAAGCACATCAGCGGCACTAGCTGTACGTAACCGCTACCTGGGTACCTGTCGAAAAGGAAGGGCGACGAGCAAACTCATCTGGATCCCTGCTGATCCTATCTGTGACAATCTTCGTACAGTCCGGTCTCTTCGTCTGAGAGTATCGCATAACGGGTCTAGGGGTGGTAAATGTCAGACCCTAATAACCAGATAATTCATGCTGATGCGGCTCATGACCAATCCGAGAAACTACCGATCAACCTATCAGTAAATCCTAACTGCCATGGCCAAGGTCTTATGGTCCTGACCAATCGAACACAGTGCGATATCGACTCCCTATACTGGGAGAGACGAATCCCCAACAATCACTAACTTCCTCCATGTGGCTCGGGACTGTAACCAACCAAAACCTGTTTGCACGACTCAGTAGAGCCGTGATAGGGTAGTGATCAAAGCACAGTGGGAACTCACACGAGAAAAATGACGATCTCAGGTCTGAAGACTACCCTATACTCATGTCACCTGAGAACTGCTATCTGACGATAGGTATAGTACCATCTATAAGTTCTCGGCGAGTCCGTCCAGTGTACTCATCCCTTGTGAGCACCTGTATACGATCTTAGGTGCAAAAGACCAATGGCTGCAGGACCAACCACTGCCCCTCGTCGAGGAATAGAAACGTATACACCAGTCTACTCTGGAATATCGATGCCCGGTCTCAATACTCCCACGATTAGGGACCTTTTAAGGATGTGCTTATCGACTACCCTGCTCCCACAAGTATGATCGCCATCACAATGCACGTAGTCAAGCAATGATCCTACGGGCTTTATAAACATGTATAGATGATACGTAATAACAAGTCAAACATATTCACATGTTAAGATAAAGACAAACCAGATAGCATACTATCATATCGAGCAAGATTGTCCTGTACATACATATGTCCAAGTATCCACATGTATACATATACAATAATGGCCTCTAGGGCATACATATCCAACAATCTCCCATTTGCACTAAGGCCATATATTGGCGTACCGAGTACCCAACGTTTGCTCTAGGGCTAGCTGTTGGCGTATCGCATACCCAACATCTCAAAAAGTCGCTCGAACTGTGCTTGAGGGAGGGCCTTTGTGAATAGATCCGCCGTGTTATCTTTTGTGTCCACTCTCCCCACCTCGATCTCTCGGCGATCAGCAATCTCCCTGATCAGGTAATACCGCCTCAAGATGTGTCAGGATTTCTGATGGGACCGTGGTTCCTTCGCTAGAGCTATAGCCCTATTGTTATCGCAATACAAAGGTATCAGATCAACAATGAACGGAACTACCTGAAGTTCAGTAATGAACTTCTTCATCCAGTCCGCTTCTTTTACAGCATTGTTCACAGCAATGTATTCAGCCTCCAACACATCGCCCCTCCATTGAGGGTAAACACAAAACCCGAGACAGACTTGCTGTCATCCTTATCACTCTGGAAGCTTGAATCAGTAAAGAACTCGACTTTAAGGTCTCCATTACCGTAAACTAAGAACATCTCCTTGGTCCTTCTCAGATACTTAAGAATGTTCTTCACAGCTGTCCAATGATCCACACCCGGGTTTGACTGATACCGGCTCACCACGCTAAGCGCATATGCTACATCTGGTCTGGTACATAGTATCGCATACATTATAGATCTTACCGCCGAAGTATAGGGTATAGTGCTCATGCGAACCCTCTCCTCATCAGTCTTAAAAGACATCTCTTTGGAGAGGGTGATTCCGTGCAATGCGGGTATATTACCGCGCTTGGAATCTTCCATAATAAATCTCTTTAGTATGGTCTCTATGTACCTGGACTATGAAAGTCCCAACAATCTCTTAGATCTATCTCTATAGATCTTAATCCCCAGAATGTAGGAGGCATCACCAAGGTCCTTCATGGAGAACTTTTGTGACAAGAACAGCCTGACCGATTGCAGCATAGGAATACCATTTCCTATTAAGAGAATGTCATCCACGTACAGGATGAGGAATACAACAGTTCTCCCTTCAATCTTTTTGTAGATACATGGCTCATCTTCATTTTTGATGAAATCAAATCCCTTGACTGTCTCATCAAAACAGATGTTCTAGCTCCACGATACCTGCTTTAATCCATAAATGGATTTAAGTAACTTACACACCTTCCCGCTGCTCCCACTGTCTACGAATCCCTCCGGCTGATCCATGTAAACGCTCTCTTCTAAACTTCCATTTAGAAAAGTTGTTTTTACGTCCATCTACCAGATATCGTAGTCATGGTAGGCAACGATGGCAAGTAGGATCCGAATGGATTTCAGCATAGCCACTGGAGAAAATGTTTCATCATAGTCCAATCCTAGTCTCTGACGAAAACTTTTTGCAACAAGTATAGCCATATAGGTTTCCACCTGTCCATTTGCACCAATCTTCTTTTTGAAGATCCATTTATATCCAACGGGTTTTACCCTACCAGGAGCAACATCCAAAGTCCAAACGTTGTTGGTGTACATGGACTCCATTTCAGATTTCATAGCTTCAAGCCATTTTACAGAGTCCTTACTGTTAATGGCCTGCGCGAAACTAGTAGGATCATCTTCTTCCAAGATCCAATCCTCTCGATCCCCATCTATGAGAAAATAGTAGTATCTCTCGGGCGGACGAGAAATCCGACTAGATCTACGGAGTGGCTGAGATTTGTCCGGGATTATTGAATCCTCTAGTTCCATCAAATCTTTAGTTGTAGTTTGTCCTTCTGGAAAATCTTCCAGTTCTACCATACTTCCACTAATTTCTTTTTCAAGGAATAATCTTTCAAGAAAGGTAGCGTGTCGAGAAACAAATACCTTTTGTTCTTCGACATGGTAGAATAGATATCCATTCGAATGCCTGGGATATCGTACAAACTTATATAAAACTGAACGTGTCTGAAGTTTTTCCGGATTCTGGTTTTTCACATAGGCCGGACAACCCCATATCTTAACCCGTTTAAGACATGGTTTTTTACCACTCCATATTTCATATGGAGTCTTAAGCACTGATTTAGACGAAACCTGATTCAATAGGTATGCTGCTATTTTGAGCGCAAGTCCCTAGAATGAAAGAGGAAACTCGGCGTTACTCATCATGGAGCGAACCATGTCCAATAGGGTACGGTTCCTCCTCTCTGATACACCGTTGTGTTGTGGTGTATACGGAGGAGTAAGCTGAGAGAGAATACCATTCTCTTTTAGAAAGTCCCGAATTTCCGTACTTAAGTACCCCCCTCCTCTATCGGATCGGAGGATCTTGATACTTTTGCCAGTCTGGTTCTCTACTTCGTTCTTATATTCTTTGAATTTCTCAAAAGCTTCAGATTTGTGTTTCAAAAGATACACATGTCCTAACCTTGAGAGATCGTCAGTGAATATAATGAAGTATGAGAACCCACCCCTTGCATGTATAGACATCGGACCACATACATCACTGTGTATGAGTCCCAAGAGCTCTGATGCTCTTTCTCCGTGTCCGGTGAATAGAGATTTGGTCATCTTTCCCTTGAGACAAGACTGACAAGTTTCATAAGATGAAAATTCGAACGTATTCAAATATCCCACTTTATGCAAGTTACTTAGTCTTTTCTCTCCGATATGACCAAGTCTAGAACGGCACAAGTAAGATTCATTCATTTCTGAATTCTTCCTCTTGCGTGCGTTTTGTATATTGAAAACTTTTTTTTTGATTTAGAACATAGATACCATTACACAGTGTACCTTCTGCAACCAATACCTTATCAAGGTAAATGTTCATGATATTTCTATCAAGAACAAAGTTATATCCATCTTTATCAAGTAAAGAAATTGATATGATGTTGCAAAACATGGAGGTACATAGTAGCAATTGTTCAAAATCATAGTATTGACATTTGGCAATGCTAAGTGATATTCGCCGATGGCAGCAGCATTAACTTGTGCTCTGTTCCCTACTCTAAGGGACATATCATCAGGTCCAACCATCCTACTTTTTCTCAGTCCCTGCAATAAATTACAGAATGCGATTTTGAACCGGTATCTAGTACCTAGGAGGTAGGACTGACCGAAAAACAGTTCTCAATAACAAGAACACCTGAAGGAGATGCAATAGTATACTTCTTCTTCATTTGGGTCATCAAGGAATTCATCCAATCCTCTTTCCTTTTCTCACTCTCATGACTGTTGTCATAAGTTAGAGCCGAACCGACGTTCCCCAGCCGAGTGTAACAAGCTGGTTCGGTCAAGTCAATCATTTTATTATCTTGATTAGGGCATGAAGTGGTTGCTACCTGGAGAGAGGGAGAGAGAAAAGAAACACTCAGCGTGCACTCTTGCAAGATTAGATTGGTTATTAGTTTATCTAATCAGGATGGCTCCCACTATTTCCTCGAGTTTTCCTTCAAACCTTTAAAAGGAAAACTAGTCGGGATCATTCTCACCTCACAAGTTCGCCAACCGTTCAACCAGGTGAGTGTTGGTACTTCGAGGGAGGTTCCCCGTGCTCTCGCACGGACCTAATGAAAATAAATCTCGTTTTCGCAGAGACGTAGCCATGTTAACACTTTTCTAGACACATAATAGGTTAGCTAATTGTGAAGTGAAAAATATCTCCCAAGAGTAATTTTACTCATCAGTGGGATCGGGATCCAACTATCATCGCATGATAACCTAGATGGAAGACGCTCTAGTTACCACACTCCAGAAGGTATGCAACGCTAGCAAGTTTCCCGTATGTTTGAAACTCCCGATTTGGTTTTTTCTCCAAGCGTTATATGGTCTTGATAGAGACCAATGTACCATAAGTCGCAAGTCAAGTTCAACCCGTCATTTTCCTGGATTAACTTAGACCCGCCTGCATAAGCCCTTGATAGAGACCAACGTGGCTATGCGATTGTCCTAATTAACCGCATCAAAATGCAACAGATAAGTAAAATTTAGCTACCGTTCACTATGCCTTGATAGATACCAACGTACATAGCACGGATACTAACTACTATTTATCTGAAATGACGGAGGGCTACGGCTGGGTTTTCGGCGAAAAACCCTTTAACGTAATGAACTTGATATCGTTGAAGGAACCGAGTAGTTTTGAAAAGGAGTGGTTTAAGCTCTGCTTTTGAAAACTTCTGGTTTTGAAAAAACCGAGTAATCTACAGTATAAACTTTTGCTCAAGAGGTCATTCCCCGCCAAGGGATCTAGGCTCTTGCCTCTTAGAATGAGGTGCTGGATATTCATGACCGAATACCACTATGCAAAGCGAAAGAGTATAACTATAGTTTTTCGAAATTTGTTCCAACAACATCTTTTTAGGTTTCTTTTCTTGCATTAATCAAAATTAATGCGGTCCCATCAATTAACCTATCACACCAGAAAAGAACGAAAATACAATGTACGTATATGCCATCTGCATTTGCCATGGGGCCCCGTCATGTACCGTTAGGTTACTTAACTAATGGCAGAGCGGGGGCTGTACTAGCGCGGGTGCAAAACATATACAACATCTACTAGTATATATATATATATATATAACATTCATCACAAGCATGATATAAACAACATCACAGATCAACAACAAGTAACACAGAATGGTGGATAATCTTGGAACCTTGGGTTTCATTTGAGCCGCAAATAAAACCTGACGTTTCCGGTCGTGTGGATAGCCCGTGCAATGAAAACCTGGACCCCTACGAGCGCGGAAAGTTACCTGCTAATCCCAGAAGTGAGGCAACCCCAATCAACAAAGTGAATGGGTCACCCAGCACTTCACGGAATCCGGTAACTTGAGCGCCCCTCCGTGGGTCATCCTATACCCCATACGAGTTCGGCAAATAACCCGCCAATTCTAGAGTAAGGTCCCCTCCATCTCAACACCATAAGATGCGGGCCCGTTGCCCTCTAGAACCCGGCTATTCGAGCACTCCACCGTGGGGTAATCCTAGTACAGAAAACAATAATATATGTACAATGGTGACATTGACCTCAACCCGGTCGTGCCCCAATCAAATAATATAGAATCCGGCAGAAGCGGCTGTCCACATGTCGGACGCTCGCCCCGCAATATGAATATACAAATGAATTTGAACTGCACTACTAACGTTGCACCGCAAGCTATCCACCACGACAATCCAACCAAAATATCGGTACAATCACAGAACATCAACGTGAATGTCATGTTCGCAAACCCGTCTAATAGAACATATGGCAGTTAGACGGGTTATACCTCTCAATGACATTCACGGTCGCAGATAGTAATGTATGCACTGAAACACACGTATTTAAAATTTCGATCGACTAAAATTTTCCGTATAGGCCCCAACTGCTAACTAGTACTCAAACAAATCTGGGCCAAAAATATACATCCCAAAAATCACAATTCCATATTCTAGAGCTTCTGAAGAAATTTTGAGCACAATGTCCCCACTCCGACCGCGAAACCACCACAAACAAGCATGTTTCGCGGCGCTTCCGCGGCGGAATGAAGGGTTCATGTGCTCAAATTTCTTGTGGATCTCTAAAATACCCTGCATGTATTTTTAAGCTCACTGGAAATATTTTTGAACACTTTTAAAATTCAACATAAAGTATAAAAATGAAATTGCAGTTTTGAAAATTTTTGTCGATCGATATTTTGAACACGTCTAAACTTGCTAGTATGGGTTTATGGGGTGGCTCTGATGCCATGTTGGGATACACCAACGCCCTGCCCATCTACCGTAGCCGTTTACGGAACAAATTTTTTTCTAGGGTTTGAAACTGGTGCTAGAATTACCCATTCACCGGATCTACCATAAATCCTAAACTAGCTAACTAAAAGGGCTATCTACTATGATAGAAAAGTCTCACCAAAAGATCCATGTCCTTCGGTCTTCTTTCCTATTCATTAGCTCCAAGTGATTTCCTTGAACGAGCTTGTTCTTCTTTGCTTGCTCCTTCGGTTCTCCGAGATCTAGCTTGTTCGTCGGTCCTGCTCCGTCGAAGATGATCTACCCGAGGGATGTGGTCCATGGCTCTATCTCCACACTAAGTGTCAAGTGGAGCAATTAGCATCTTAGATTGCTAGTCTAAGGAATCTAGGATGTAGTCCAAGGTTCTATGTATGTTTCTATCTCACCTCCTCTCTTGATTCTCAACACATGAGAGTGTAGAGAGGAGGTAGATGATGAAGGTGGAGGAGCTCAAGAACAAGGCAAAAGAGTGAAGCAAAATGGTGAGCTCAAGAAAATGAGGCTAGCATGTGAGAGAAAATCCTCACCAATGGTTTTGTAAAACAATTTTTACAATAAAAAATATCCAACTATGCTTCAATAGTGAGCACACATGGATTAAAAATTCATTTGTCAATACTATTGAGGCTTGGTTCTTACCATACTCCTCTCACTTTACTTTATACCTCATTTTCCATTTAAGAATAAATGGATAATACTAAAATGAGGTGTCCACCTTCTAAAATATTTTCCGTATAAAATACGGATTAAAGTCTACTGTATATACATACCTGCATTCGTATAAAAATACGAATAACCGAAGAGATAGAATAACACAAAGAACATAATACTAGAATATACATAATTAAATCAATACCTAATTTAATAATTCGGCTCAATCCCGAGCCGACTAGTATTATCAAATGTCCGATCGAAAGTCCCAGTACATAGTACAATCAATCGATCGGAACCCTGCACGTATCCAATACGGCTACTACATCATTTCGCCTGAACCAAAGAAACCCTCTGTGTGGGACTCTAAAGACTCGACAGTACGCCGGCAGTGAGTTACTGGATAAATCCATAACCACAAGCACGTCAGCGGCACTAGCTGTACGTAACGGCTACCCGGGTACCTGTTGAAAAAGAAGGCCAACGAGCAAACTCATCCGGATCCCTACTGAGCCTATCTGTGACAATCTTTGTACTGTCTGGTCTCTTCGTCTGAGAGTATCGCATACCGGGTCTAGGGGGTGGTAAACGTCAGACCCTAATAACCCGATAATTCGTGCTGATGCGGCTCGGGACCAATCCGGAAAACTACTGATCAACCTATCAGTAAATCCCAACTGCCTTGGCCAAGGTCTTATGATCCTGACCAATCAAACACAGTGCGATATCGACTCCCTATACCGGGAGAGACGAATCCCCAACAATCACTCACTGCCTCCATGTGGCTCGAGACTGTACCCAACCAAAACCTGTTTGCACAACTCAGTAGTGCTGGCAGGGTAGTGATCAAAGCACAGTGAGAACTCATACGAGACAAATGACGATCTCAGGTCTGAAGACTACCATGTATTCATGTCACCTGAGAACTTATATCTGATGATAGGTATAGTACTATCTAGATGTTCTCGGCGAGTCTGTCCAGTGTACTCACCCCCAGTGAGCACTTGTATACGATCTTAGGTGCAAAAGACCAATGGCTATGGGACCAACCACTTCCCCTCGTCAGGGTCTAGAAACGTATACACTAGTCTATTCCGGAATATCGATACCCAGTCTCGATACTCTCACGACTAGGGACATTTTAGGGATGTGCTTATCGACTACCCTGCTCCTACAAGTATGATTGCCATCACAACGCAGGTAGTCAATCAATGATCCTACGGGCTTTATCAATATGTATAGATGATACGTAATAACAAGTAAAACATATGCACATGTTAAGATAAGGACAAACCAAATAGCATACTATCATATCGAGCAAGATTGTCCCGTACATACATATGTCCAAGCATCCACATGTATACATATAGAATAATGGCCTCTAGGGCATACATATCCAACAATTCGTTTTAATGCAAGGTCCAAAGATTTTAAGAAGTTTATAGGTATAAGAATAAAGTAGAGAACCATACGTTGGAAGTATCATGATTCTTTAAGGTGATCGAAGATATAGATAGTTATACTAGGTATTTCATCATAGTATTGAGAACTTGATTCTCTCACAGATTGCTCATCCGTGGATGCGCTACATAATGAGTAATGTCGTATTGGCATTTTTCCATTAGGTAATATGCACTGGAAATAGCTGCATGACATTTGGATCTGGTTCCATCTAAATTAGTGTATTGATTCTATACGGACCTAGAATGGTTGTATATCTTAAGGTTGCTAAGATATGGAGTTATCCGGTTTCTATTTAAAAGCAAAATCCGGACAAACTCAAGGCAAGTTTCGGTAATGGCGGTTTGTGGATTATCTCAAGCATTCATTAGGATTTTGTCTCTACTATTTTCAAGATCAATAGTTACATTGTTCTTGACTCTCTACCTTTTTATAAAAGGAATCTTTTTGCAAAAAAAACTAGTCGAAGTATGGTAGAATTAGAAGAGGTTCCAGAACCACAAACAGTTGCCGAAAATCTAGTAGAACCTAAGGATTCAATTGGACTTGAAAACCCATTAGCTACTCTGCAGATTAAGTAGGTGACCTTAGCTACCCGAGAGATATTTCGGTTTTCTCGTAGACGGTGACAGGGAGGTCAGTATCATGGTGATGATGACCCTACTAGTTATCAACAGGTCATAGGAAATGGTAATTTCCAGGTGATAGATGCTTCATGTCCAAGATGGACTCCACGCAGTTTAGCAAATTATAGATTTTGAACTTTGCCGGGTGCTCCTGAAGGGGTAAAACCCATTAAGAGCAAGTAGATCTTTCAAGATCTATGCAGGTGGAATGGTATTAACCTAATAAAACTAGACTTGTTATAAAGAGTTTTCATCAAATACCCGTTGTGGATTATGACGAGACTTTTACTTCAGTGTCTATGCTGAAGTCCATACGGATATGGCTTTGCACTGATGTTTCCTCTACTAGTTATCAGCAGGTCATAGGAAGTGGTAACTTCCAGGTGAGCAGATGCTTCATATCCAAGATGGACTCCACGGTCTTCAGCAAATTATGGATTTTGGACTTTGCTGGGTGCTCCTGAAGAGATAAAACCCATAAGGAGCAAGTAAATCTTTCGAGATCTGTGCAGGTGGAAAGGTACTAACCTAATAATGCTAGACTTGTTGTAAAGAGTTTTCATCAAATACCCGTTATAGATTGTGATGTAACTCTTATGTCTATGCTGAAATCCATATGGATATTACTTGGCGCCGATACTGTTCTTGGCTATGATATCTGGTAGATCGATGACTATAACATCATTCTAAATGGGAATTTGGAAGTGCATGTATATATGACTCTGCTAGAGGGTTATCGTAGTCAGTGGGACCAGCGGAAGATGTGCAAGTTTCTTATGCCTGTTCGTAGACTAAAGCATGGATAGCGGAGACGGATTATCTGTTTTCATGTGAAAGTCAAGGTGATTGACTTCATCAAAACAATAAATGGATGTACTAAGAAGGATGTAAGGAGTACTATCCTGGGATTTGGATGACATACTCCAGATAGAAAGAGATGTTCCTGTATTACAATCGGTCAAACTTTGGTTGTCACATAGTGTTTTCTCCACGTTGGATATGGATAATATATCAAAAAATTTGGTGACGAGATCTATGGTATTAGATCTATATTTGGGAAGTTTCCCAATCTGGATACTTGGACAGCATTCTAAAAGTATTTTAGAATGGATGACTCCTGGTGTGGTGGTGTACCCACAGGTGTAACACCTTGGAAATGCGGTTAGTGTTAATTAAGCGTTATGGCGGGTTTTTCGTAAAAAGTTTACCAAATCGGGTTCCTCACATTTTATATCAATTAATTAATATTTTATTATTATTTGATATGGCTTGCACACACACGTGCATGTTAATGTGAGGGTTAGTTAGTGTTAATCTTGTTAAAGGACCAAGGCACCTTAATTAATCCATGTCCTAATTAACCTTGCCTAGATATTTTGGGAGAGATATTTGTTTGTTTGGATTGAGAGAGAGAGCGAGGTGGCTAGTGAGTCATGAGGGTATTAATGAGAGCATTAATGGAGGTGAGGGAGAGAGTAAGATTAAGGTTTTGTTTCACCCTACACCCACCCCTCACCATTATTTCCCCACTCTCTCATTCTTCTCTCATTCTCAATTATTACTCATCCTCTCAAACTCTCAACTGAACTCTCACTCCCTCTTCACAAAAACCTTTCTAAACTTCATAAAATCCCATTTAAACACTTCAAATGTCTTGTTTTTGCCTCTAAGATCACTTGGAGCTTGGAAAGCTAGGATCTTTTGAGCAAGTGTGGATTGGTATAATCTCTAAACTGTTAAATAGGTGTTTTAATATTGTGTAGCTTGTTGGTTGCTGTTTAGAACACTTAAAGTATCGTTTCGTACAAATATAGTATTTTTAGTGTCACATTAGAGTCTCTGTGATCTGCTATGACCTGAGAATTTTACTGTAAAATCAAACAATGTAGTAGTGTTGTACTAGTGACCCTAAGTGTACACCTGAAGCATGAACCCCATCTTATCGGTTTTGGCCGGCGACATGAGGGTCAAATCCGACGACCTCGGCCGTTAGGGAGAGTTGCGACTTGGGTTTTGTTGGGTAGCTGTCTGCAGTGGTTTAGGGGTGTTTAGTACTGTTTGATTTTTGAGTTCTGACAGTATGCAAAATCTTGGATCACTTTGCTATAATCTTGTGTTTTGAGTACGCGTGTTACGTTATCCGACACGGTTCGTGATCTTGTGTGCTGCTGTACTTGGGTTGGTTTTGGGGTGTCGCCACACACGTTAGCCATTAGACGAACACTTGTGAGTTGGATTGGAATTGGTGCGTTGGTCAAACGTAGTGTGTACGTGATATTAATCGATTTCTGAGATTTGCACTTACTATGTTTTTTGTTAATAGGATCGCAGGCAGGGATTTCGGACGCTGTGAAGAAAGGGAAGCAGATGATTGGGTTTACCTAGCCCGTGGTTGTCGGTGAGTAGATTTAACATCTACGGGAAAATCGCCCGTATGGGATTAAGCGTCAGGGCTAGATATGATATGATATTAGCCGCATATTTATATGCACATATAGTGATGGTGCATGAACTTCATTTCATATAGTTACTTGTTGTGCCTGAACCTGTATTCATTGTCACTACTACAAATAAGGGTTGCCCCTATGGATAAATCCGTAGGGGCAACGTACTGCCCCTACGGATAAATCCGTAGGGGCGAAAAAATACCCCGTAGGTGCAAGGGCCGCAGGTGCAAGTTGAAACCCTGAACTTGCCCCTACGGGAAAATTCTTGTCCTTACGGATTTCTGTGTAGGTCCTGTTGCCCCTACGGACTAGGCCGTAGGGTAAAAAAATTTATATTATTTACGATTTTTTTTAATATATTAAATGTACCTACGGACATGACCGTAGGGCCAAGTACTACCCCCTACGGATATATACGTAGGGGCAGAATATCAGGAATCCTGATAATTTTCCCCTACGGATAACCCCGTAGGGGCGAGGCCGTGCCCCCTACGGATATGTCCGTAGGGGCACTCCGAACCCCCTGGCACTGAGATCAGGGGGGAAATATCAGTTACTGCTGATATGTTGCCCCTACGGATATAGCCGTAGGGGCAACATGTGTACCTACGGATTAATCCGTAGGTACATATTATCTGTATTTTTTTTTTAAAAATGGGCTGCTTGATTTTTTCCCGCCCTGTGCACAATAATATATACACCAATCAAATATAAAATTAATCATCACACAACATATATCGCAGTATTCATAATCACATCTCACGCATATATATAATATACAAAAGAAACCCAAAAACTGAATATGATATAAATATAAACCAATATCAATATCGTTTCAAAATGTAGTACAATGTGTTTGATATAAATAAATACATGCTTCAAAAAATAAGAACCAAAAATCTACCCTAGTTCGGTCCAGCTCCACCTCTGAATAACGATAGAATAACACGCGCTTGCTCCTCGGTCAATAAACTTTGCAATTCGGCGCGAGCGGGAGTCTGAGCGGCTTGTGGAGCTGGCGATGTGGTTTGCGCAGCCGCCGTCGAGGTAGTCGCTTGCGGAGCCGCGGCTGCGGGACTCTGAGCGGGCGGTGGAGCTATAGGAGCTGTCTGCGGAACCGCAGCCGATGTAGTGGCTTGCGGAGCCGCAGCCGAAGGAGATGCATGTGGAGGCTCGGCCGATGTACCCTGTCGCGTCAGGACCTAACGTGTGTAATAAGCGTGTAAAAACTGTGTATTATTCGAATTCGTATCATTAACAACTTATTTCGAAACCCCGTTTGGATGTCTAGTTTGTTGTTTATTTTAATTACATCTGTATGTATGATTAATCAAACTTAAGTCTAAAACCAAATAAGCTCAAGCTACGTACTAATTATGGATATGTTGATATCTATATAATATGACATGATATTTTACTATAAAGGAGTATACATACCAGCATCTCCTTCAACTCCTGAACGGTGGCCCTCAAGCTCTCCAGTTCCTGATTGACACGTCGGTCATCGGAGACGGAGGAAGTAACCGCCGGGATGGAGTCCAACCTCATATGGGCCCTGCTAGGGCCCAGTCCCCGGCCTCTCTCCCAACCTCCGTGGTGCCCTCCGTGTGCGGTGTCCAGAACTGGGGTCAGCAGCCTCGGATCTCTCTGTCCGGTAAAATCGATCCCCGAGGCCTGGGCCTGCTCAACCACCCGCTCCTACACCCACATTAAGCAGTAAAGTATAAGTATAAAATTTAAACTTGAACCTTCCAAAACTAAAATTTCAAATTTGGGTAGAAAAAATATTAACACTTACGCAGTACTCCTGGGTAGCGACGTCGGGATATCGAAGCTCGCCCGTGGCGGAATCTGTCGAGGTGCTGTGGACGGCAAGATATGCGGACAGCATGCTCGGTGTACCACCTGACGCCACAGTCCGAGATGTCTGCAATATTAGAAAATAACTCTTAATATTAGAAATATTAGAAAATAACTCTTAATATTGCAGAATATCACAAAGGTCGGTCTATTGTAATTTACCGATAACTCCATGGCTCGAGTAATGTTCCTCGAGCCACCTGTGTAAGTGGGGAGACCCCTCTTCGCCGACTTCCTATTCTCTGTATTCTGAGCGGCCTGTTTCTGCACAACGCATTTACATATAGTTTTCTAATTAAGAAACACAAAGAAATATATTATATCATAAATAATGAATTACATTTAAAATACATACATGTTTGCGTTGGGAGTCGAAATAAGCGCACAATAGAGGCCATGTCTCTACGTCGACTCTCGCAAACGCCGGAGTAGATAGGAGGGCCGCTCTCTCTGCCTCGGGGGTCGCCATACACAGGGAGTAGCATCCGGCCTTCAGCTCATTCCTGTTGTATCGGGCCTTGGCCTGCATGTTCTTCATCAGGCCATTGTACAGAGCATGAAGGTCGAGCACCCTCCCCGGGTGATCAGGGTCGGCTACAGGATGAAAATCATAATCCAACTGAAAATACAAAAAAAACATTGTTTTTAGATTGCAAGTGTTAATAATAAATATATTGGATAGATCAAATAAAAATATATATTAATACATACCCGAGCCTGATCAAAGAAGAGGGCGAATGAGCGCTGGTGCTGCTCGCCCCATTCAACGTGAAGTGGATAGTTCTTCACGAGCCGGCTCTCATCCCCCAAATACCGAACGAACCTCTCGGCATGAGGACCGGTATATCATGCTTCTTATCAGAATCTTTCGGCTTATACCTGGCCTCTCCGCATGTTGGATACTCTTTCAAATCTGAATTCTCTTTCCGGTACAACACGCAATTTTTAGGACATGCTTGAATCTTCTCGCACTTTAGACCCAAATCAGACATCATCTTCTGGGCTTCGTACCAGCTTTTGGGCACATTATTTCCCGAAGGCATAGAATCTTTCAAGAACGAAAGAAGTATTGTGAATGACTTGTTGCTCCATCCATTTAGGCACTTAATCTGGAAAAGTTGGACGAACCATGAGAGGGTGGAATACTTCGCATTCTCATAAATTGGTTTCCTAGCATCATTCATGAAATTTTCATATTTATCCGCACGCGGTCCTTGACCAGAAGGAATGTCATCTTCGGTACGAATAGATTCACCTAGGGCAGCCTCTACCATATCCTCCATTTCTTCTGATGGAAATAAATTTCCGTCTCCTTCCGCATTACCGAATTCTTCTTCTTCTCCTGCCGCATTATCGTGTTCTCCTTCTTCTTCTGTCACAGTACTGCATTTTTCTCCTTCCCCGTGATATTTCCAAGTTGTATAAAGTCTAGTAAACCCATGTTTTACAATATGAAGCTCTGCCAATTCTACCTTCTGCCAGTACTTATTGCCACATCTATCACACGGACAGAGAATCTTCTGTATTATGATCTTATTATGTGCGCGTGCAAATTCAAGGAAAGCAGCAACTCCTGCGACAAACTTAGGTTGCATACGTTGTTTCCAATCCATATACATCCAGTCCTTAACTCTGACGTACTCATGGGCCATGTTAGACTGTATAACATATAAATTGTAGGTTATACTGACTATATTGAGAAATATAAGAACGAGATAGTTACTGACAAAGGAGAAAATCCGTGTATATGCTTTGTGTGTGCGTTTGTCGTTGAAAAGAATAAATTATCGCACGTATGTTAACCGATAGACGGGGACTAAGTGGCGCTTTTAGTTTTATATATGAGTATCGATGGGAATATGAAGGTTTCATATTATCATATATTGGTTTTAACCCGAACATCTCGAATCGCTCTCTAATTATGCGTTTGTTGTGTATTCTTGTTGTATGTGTGTGTTCCGGCTGTCGGGGGTAGGCTTCTATCCCATTAAGAATGTATAGAGCGAACGCCCATCACTTGTGCTTTCAACCATTTCAAGTAAATTTCGGCAACACCTCCCCGCTATTCTCCGAGTACACTGTAATAGAATAGATAATCATTTCAAAGCTGTGAAACAACATTGAAATGAACATCTAATCTATCTTTGTACACGGAGAACCAGCGGAAAGGTACCGACGAAATATCTCGAAACGGATGAAAACACAAGTGAATGAAGGCCTTTGCTTTATACATTCTTAACTTGTCCACACGGGACAAATCTATAGGTTACCATACGATTGAATTTTCTCGTCGCGTAGACTATACGACGGTTGTCAGTATCGAGCTATATTGTCCGATATTTAACAACCTTCGTATAGTTCTAGGTCACGACGAGCATCGCACGTATGTTAACCGATAGACGGGGACTAAGTGGCGCTTTTAGTTTTATATATGAGTATCGATGAGAATATGAAGGTTTCATATTATCATATATTGGTTTTAACCCGAACATCTCGAATCGCTCTCTAATTATGCGTTTGTTGTGTATTCTTGTTGTATGTATGTGTTCCGGCTGTCGGGGGTAGGCTTCTATCCCATTAAGAATGTATAGAGCAAACTCCCATCACTTGTGCTTTCAACTGTTTCGAGTAAATTTCGGCAGCACCTCCCCGCTGTTCTCCGAGTACACTGTAATAGAATAGATAATCATTTCAAAGCTGTGAAACAACGTTGAAATGAACATCTAATCTATCTTTGTACACGGAGAACCAGCGGAAAGGTGCCGACGAAATATCTCAAAACGGATGAAAACACAAGTGAATGAAGACGTTTGCTTTATACATTCTTAACTTGTCCACACGGGACAAATCTATGGGTTACCATACGATTGAATTTTCTCGTCGCGTAGACTATACGACGGTTGTTAGTATCAAGCTATACTGTCCGATATTTAACAACCTTCGTATAGTTCTAGGTCACGACGAGCATCGCACGTATGTTAACCGATAGACGGGGACTAAGTGGCGCTTTTAGTTTCATATATAAGTATCGATGAGAATATGAAGGTTTCATATTATCATATATTGGTTTTAACCCGAACATCTCGAATCGCTCTCTAATTATGCGTTTGTTGTGTATTCTTGTTGTATGTGTGTGTTCCGGCTGTCGGGGGTAGGCTTCTATCCCATTAAGAATGTATAGAGTGAACACCCATCACTTGTGCTTTCAACCGTTTCGAGTAAATTTCGGCAGTACCTCCCCGCTGTTCTCCGAGTATACTGTAATAGAATAGATAATCATTTCAAAGCTATGAAACAACGTTGAAATGAACATCTAATCTATCTTTGTACATGGAGAACCAGCGGAAAGGTACCGACGAAATATCTCGAAACGGATGAAAACACAAGTGAATGAAGGCGTTTGCTTTATACATTCTTAACTTGTCCAGACGGGACAAATCTATGGGTTACCATACGATTGAATTTTCTCGTCGCGTAGATGTTGGAGATAGTGCCCTCATAGTCAATTATTGGATCGCAGGTACGTGATTGCAATGATTGCGGAGGACCTATCCCGGTAGGACAGTCTTACTCGAGATGATAGTATGCTATCTGGTTTGCCTTTATCAGTCGTGTACATGTTCAGGTGACTGATTGCATGTTACACTTTGATAGAGCCCTTAGGATCTTGCTTTACTACCAACAGTATGATGGCGATCATATACGTGAGAGTTGGGTAGTTTATATGCATATCCTTAATAGTGGTCCCTAGTCGTGGGAGTTTCGAGACAGGGCATCGATACTCCGGAGTAGACTAGTGTGTACAGTCGAGACCCCGACGAGGGGCGGTGGCCGGTCTCACAAGCCACTGGTGTCAGTTGGATCACCTAAGATGTATACAGGTGCTCATTGGGTTATGAGTACACCGGACAAGACTCGCCGGGAATCTGCTAGTTAGTACTATACCTATCGTCAGATAGCAGTTCCCTGGTGACATGTGTACAGGTTAGTTCATCGACCTGAGGTCGTCATTTGTCTCGTGTGAGTTCCCACTGTGCTTTGATTTCTACCCTACCACGGCTCAAAGGAGTCGTGCAAACAGGTAGCTTTTGGGTACAGTCCCGAGCCATATGGAGGCACGTGAGCGGATCGGCAGGGGATTCGTCTCTCCCGGTATTGGGGGCGAGGTCGTGCTGTGTCTAGGAGAGCCATTACACAAAGTCCATGGCCATGGCATGAGATTTACTGGTAGGTACTCCAGTAGTATCTCAGGGTGTTATTGGGCTTCACTCCGACACGACTTATACTGTTATTGGGGGTCTGACGTTACTAGCCCCCTAGACAGATATGCGATACTCATTGACGAACGGACCGGACTGTATATACATTGTCACTGTTAGGCTCAGTAGGGTTTTCCGGATGAGTGCGCTCATCGGCATCCCTTGAGGTCAGTCCATGGGCAGCCGTTACGCATAGCTAGTGCCGCTGACGGTTTGTGGTTAAACCCACTGCCAGGGTACTGACGAGTCATTAGAGTCCCCCACAGAAAGTTTCCCAAGTTCGGGAGAAACGTTGTAGAGGCCGTATGGTTTTATGGCAGGGTTCGGAAAATGCACATGCGTTTACGCACGTGTCGATTTTCGGACAGATGATACTGGTCGGCTTTGGTTTAAGCCGGATCCGAGTATTATATTGAGTAGGTATAATATCTTTGTCTCAGTTGCATTTGTATTCGGTCGTAATACAAATGCGGGTATATTTATACAGTTTCGGGGTTATCCTGAAAGTCGTTTCAGGATCACTTTTGGAAGTTGCCAGTTTCCAGTTTTCTATCAGCCGTCTTTTAACATTCTGTTAAAGACGGATTTATCTTTTCTTCAGATATGATGAGTCAGTGTTCTAGAAGATTCTAGATGAGGTGACTAGGCTATTTGGTGTTGTGTTCTAATTGGTTGCATTTATTAAAGGGTGACTAGGTTTAGTGAGTCATGCGTTGTATTAATGCATTCTTGTTTTGGTTAAGATATTTTAAAAGTGAGAAGCTTTTGCTTAAGGTCACCCCCTTCTCCTACGGTCACCTCCCTCTTGCTATATATGGCTTGCCCTCTCTCTCTCCTCATTCTCACTCTCACTTGAGTTTTCATTTGCTAGAAAAGATTATGATAGGTTTTATCGGTGTATGGAATTTCACAGTCCATTTCATTCCATCACCCGATTTCCACGGCAACTTCATTAACCGATCGTCCACGGACTTGGACGAAGTGAGACAAAGTCATCTACTCATTCTCTACATCAATCTTTGTCGTCTCTTTTAGCAAACTTGACGATCGAGTTGCCTCGAGTCAGAGGCGGGAGCCCGTTTAAAGAACCGATCATGTGGTGCCACCTCGACGAGGATATCGGAGATCTACGAGATCGGAGCAGCCGCAACGGAGCGTGGGATGATGGTTGAAGAACGAAGGACTCGGATCGTTCGGTATAACCATTCTACACTCTTTACAGTTTGTTAGTTTAGCAATAATGGCAGATCCGGGTTAAAGTATACGATAGCGCCAGTTTAAAAGTTTTTGTTCCGCATTTGGCGTCTGTAGACTGCCGGGGCGCTAGCGTAGACTTACAGTGGTATCAGAGCCTAACCCTTTTGCTATACTAACTTGTGCTAACGCGTTTAAAACATCGATCCGACCGAAAATCGAAAAACACAAAATCCTAGCTCGACAGTTCTGTTAATTTTAAATGGTCTCAAAATCAATTTCTGAATGTCTTAAAAATCAGAGCAGGGTTTGCTAAGAACTACGACGAAATTTGGGGTCGTGATCCCTCCAAGCTGCCGCGGAAGGGCGGCCAAACCCATGGTTTGGCCGCGCAACCGCGGCCACGTGGGGAGCACGTGCTCCCAAATTTTGTCAGTTGGTTCTCTGTGGGATTTTGGGGTTTTTGGTATATATCGTTTTGGCCCAGATTTTGTTACTGTTCACCAGTAAGCTGTGGGGCCCACTTTTTGATATTTGGTCTTTGGTCGATCGAAATTTAAACACTTTAGTTTACAGTGCTTACATTATATCTCCGACCGGGAATGTCATTTGATCGGTAAACCGCGTCTGATTGCTATAGTTCTTTTAGACGGGTTTGCGAACGTGACATTCGCGTTGATGTTCTGTGTTGTGCTGTGATGTTGCGGATTTGTCGTGGTGGATAGCAGTGTGCAATGGTAGTACAGTTTGAGTTTATTTATACATTTGATATTGCGGGGCGAGCGTCCAACTTGTGGACAGCCGTCACTGCCTGTTGTATAATATTATTTTGGGGCACGACCAGGTTGCGGTCGATGTACCTATTGTACTATTTTTCATTACTGTACTAGGTTTTACCCCGCGACGGAGTGCACGGATAGCCGGGTTCGGGAAAGCAACGGGTCCGCATCTCATGGCTTTGAGAGGCAGAGGGGCCCCACTCTAGAATTGGCAGACTATTCGCCGCACTCGTAGGGGGTACAGGTTGACCCAAGGAGGGGTGCTCAATTTACCGGATTCCGTGAAGTGCCGGGTGTTCCATTCACTATGCTGTGGGGACTACCTCGCTTCAGGTTTTGGCGGGTAACTTGCCGCACCCGTAGGGGTCTAGGTTTCATTGCACAGGCTATCCATACGACAGGGGAACGTCGAGTTTCAGCAGCGGCTCTGTGAAACTCGGGGATCCCAGATTATCTGTATTGTTCTGTGATGCTTATTACTTTTCTGTAATGTTGCATACTATCACGCCTGGAGCGATTATGTATATTGGTTTATATACTATTAGATGTTGTATATGTTTTACACCCGCGCTAGTCCAGCCCCCGCTCTGTCGTTAGTTAAGTAACCTAACGAGTGATGACGGGACCCAGTGACGAATGCGGATGGCATATACGTACATTTTATTTTCGTTCTTTTCTGGTGTGATTGAATGATGGGACTGCGTTGATTCTGATCAATGCAAAGGAAAACTAACCTGTTTGAGTTGTTGGAACAATTTTAAAAAAGGGTGTTATTACAAAGACGTTTCTTTTGTTATGCATAGCGGTATTCGGTGTGAATATCCAGCACCTCATTCGACGAGGCAAGGGCTGATATCCCTTCACCGGGAAAGACCCCTTGGACAGAGGTTTGCTTCTGGGTAATAACTTTACTATAGTCGATTACATGTTGCTTTGCATAGCGGTATTCAGTGGAATATCCTGCACCTCATTCCACGAGGAAAGAGCCGAGATCCCTTTACCGGGAATGACCTCTTTAGCAAAAGGTTTTCGCCACTATATTTTATAAAAAGCTATCAGGTTCCTTCAGCGATATCAAGTTCACTACGTTAAAGGTTTTTCGCCAAAAACCAGTCGTAGCCCTCCGTCGTTTCTTATGGATGGTCAGTAGTATTCAAGCTATGTTTGTTGGCATACGTCAAGGCATAGTGTTTGGTAGCTGCTGGGTATTCATTTGTTGCATAGATAGATGAGTTGGTTTGGGACAGTCGTACAGCCTTGTTGGCCCTTAGTCAAGGGCGAGTACGGGTGGGTTCAAATTAACAAGATAATGATGGGAAGAACTTGACATGTGACTTATGGTGGAGTGGCCCTTAGTCACGATCATAAGAGCATGGGGCAAGAAAATGATATCGGGAGTTTCTAAAGAAACTGAAACTTGCCAAGTATGCGCATACCTTCTGGGGTATGAATAATGTGGATGCATTCCATCACGTTAACATGCGATGAGAGTTGGATCCTGATTCCCACTGATGAGTTGGTTTACTCTTCGGGTGATCCCGATTGATTCTTCTTTAGGTTTGGAGGAGAATTTGACAGGACAGTAGGAGGTTTCCGGATTAGATAAAATGATGACCATTCTGATCTAGGTTAGAGTGCACGCTGAGTGTTTCTTTTCTCTCTCTCTCTTTGGCAGCGACCTTTGACCGACCCTAGACTATGACTCAGTGACCAGGTTGACCGAACCTTCTTAAAATACTGGCTTTTGGATTGTCTGAGTTGCATAAGTCATTGCCACTCCTTCTTTTACCCTTTGCATTTCTCAGAACACCCGTATTACTACGGATATCCACTTCCATTGGATAGATCCATCGTATGGTTATATACGAACTCGAAGGGACTTCTTCGGGGATGGATCCAGGTTCAGGAGAAATAGAATTGGTTTATTCAGTTGTCTTTTATTATCACCTTCTCTCAGGTTGCGAGGGCTCCTTGGTTTAGGAGAGTACACCTATTACGCTTATTGGATAGTCTTATTCCAAACCATAGGCTGGTGCCGAAAGGTAGGGAATGAAGAAAACCAATTAGCCTAAGTAGGGTGTGCGGAAGGTAATATGTAAAGACAAAATAAAGGGATTAGAAAGAGGGCAAAGTAAATTGCGACTGATATCATTCACGACCAAAACCGCGTACTTCATCGCCGCTCCTATTTCACCTTTAAAAAGAATAAGGTATTATTCAGTTGTCTTTTATCGTCACCTTCTCTCGAGATGCGAGTACTCCTTGGTATAGGAGGGTACACCTGTTATGCTTACTGGATAGTCTTCTTCCAAACCATAGGCTGGTGCCGAACGGTAGGGAAGGAAGAAAACCATTTAGCCTAACGATGGTGTACAGAAGGTAACGACTAAAGACAAGTAAAGGGATTTGGAGAGAGGGCACTAAAATATACGGTTGAAGTCATGAATTGGATTATGGAAGAGGCATTACTATGAATACCAGGATACCCCTACGAAACATTTTCATGTTTCAGTGCATTGTTAAAAGAAAAACTGTTTTCCCAATTAGACACTTACTCCAAGGGTATGTATTTACCAGGTTTCATTCTCATATCTGTATGGTTTTACAGATGATGAGTGGGAGTAAGATATTGGGAATTAGGTGATCATCCTCATTATATCAGAATTCGTTGCAATTGGTGATATTTGAGGAAATCGCCAGGGTACAGTTTTCCACCTACAACGCACAGGTTTTGAGTTGTTTAACTCAGCGGACTTATACAGAGTATTGTATGTTGTCCAAGTGTTCATCAGGACAAAGGGGTAGGTCCTCGTACTATGTTCTGTTTACTTATAACTTCTCTAGTATTTAGACGAGTGTTTCGTAGAAATACAAGGTCTAAGTTTTGAGAAGTTGTGGGTATAAGAATAAAGTAGAGAACCAGGTATCACAAGTATCGGGATTCTTCAAAGAGATCGAAGATGTAGATTCTTGTGATTGGTATTCAGATGATAGTGACGGTTTTGAGAAACGTGTTTCTCTTTCAGGTTACTCATAATTGGATGGATTCCTAAGTTGAGTAATGCTGATTAGCCTCTTTCCATTAAATTGATATGCACTGGAGACAGATGCATGGATTGAATCTTGGTTCTAATTAAATAAGTGCCAAAGTTTCTGTATTGGATATAGAATAGTTCGTACCTTAAAAGATATTAAGGTACGGGGAGTTGTCCAGCTTATGATTAAAACCAGACACTGGATAACTCAGGGCACGTTTCTGTAATGGCTGTTTGTGGGTTGACCCTGGCTATGACGAGGGTTGATATTCTACCATTAAGAAGATCAATAGTGATATTGTTCTTGACTCGCCACAGTTTTAGTAAAAATGGATCTTTTTCAGAAAACAGTAGTGGGAGTATGGTAGAACTGGAAGTGATTCCAGAACCGCGAACGATTACGGAAAATTTAATAGGACCTATACATTCAATCAGGTTTGACATTCCAATAGCCACTCCGCAGATATGGTGGGTAACCTCAGACACCCGAGAGGTACTTCGGTAGCCTCAAGGACGGTGACAGGGAGGTTCTTATCTACCCAGACTTGACACTACTGTTGTTCCAGGTTATGAGACCCGGTAGGAGGGTTGTCGTAGTCAGTGGGAGCAGCGGAATCATAGTGGGCAAGATGCTTATATCTATTTATAGACTTGAGCGGTAATAGCGGAGAAAGATCATCTAATTTTGATGTGACAGTCATGGGTTTGACTTCAATCAGAATAGGAGATGGATCAGTTAAGAAGGTAGTAGGGTATGATGTCATGGTATATGGATGACATACACAGAGTAGGAAGTAAAATTCCTATACTACGATCGGTTGTACTGTGGTCGTCACACAGTTGTTTCTCCAGACAGGATATGGATATAATATTTGACATTCTGGTTTCTGGATCTATGGTTTTAGATCTGGATTTGGGTAGTTTCCCAATGTGGGTACTTTGACAGATATTCTAAATGGTTTTTGGAATAGTTGACTCCTAGCATGGTGGTGTACCTGCAGGTGATGGAGTCACCCTCTCTAAAGGTGTCTTACAGACTAAAGGAGAGAGGGATGTGCATGATTGGCAGATCACTTGCTTAGGCAATTGAGTCAATCATGAGATGTCAAGTACCACACCAAATGTTGGTTTTGCACTAGATGCAATAAGTTTGTATTAATCCAATCCTGGAGAAACATAAGGAAGCAGTTTTAGAACATTGGTACATGTTCTACGGATTTGATAATGGCAGCCTCTTTCGGGAGACGGTTATCATTCCAGGCTTCAAAGGTGACATGGATGACAGAGTGATTGTCAGAGTTTTTAGTTTTCCCTCTTACGAGGGACAGTATTATGGACAGGTGGTTCCAGAGGATACTGTGGGTGGCATGGTGCCGGATACTGATTAGGTTCAGTGATCCATACAGTCTAAGAAGTTTGGATATGGAGTTCATTTATGAACTAAGGTCCCATCAGATATCCAGACATATTCTAAGACAGGTACTACTCAATTCGGGAGATGGCTTTCTCCGCGAACTTGAGATTTAGAGAGATATTGAAAGATACTTCTAGGCGGATCCACTCACCGAGGCTATTTCTCGAACACAATAGTTTTACAAACGGGCTTTGTGAAACTGATTAGTAGAGGAGTTGGATGTTCGGTTTCACACGGGCTGTGAGTAGTCGACATCGCAATATTAGCCTTGAGTGCAAGTGGGAGATTGTTGGAGATAATGCCCTCATAGTCAATTATTGGATCGCAGGTACGTGATTGCAATGATTGCGGAGGACCTATCCCGGTAGGACAGTCTTACTCGAGATGATAGTATGCTATCTGGTTTGCCTTTATCAGTCGTGTACATGTTCAGGTGACTGATTGCATGTTACACTTTGATAGAGCCCTTAGGATCTTGCTTTACTACCAACAGTATGATGGCGATCATATACGTGAGAGTTGGGTAGTTTATATGCATATCCTTAATAGTGGTCCCTAGTCGTGGGAGTTTCGAGACAGGGCATCGATACTCCGGAGTAGACTAGTGTGTACAGTCGAGACCCCGACGAGGGGCGGTGGCCGGTCTCACAAGCCACCGGTGTCAGTTGGATCACCTAAGATGTATACAGGTGCTCATTGGGTTATGAGTACACCGGACAGGACTCGCCGGGAATCTGCTAGTTAGTACTATACCTATCGTCAGATAGCAGTTCCCTGGTGACATGTGTAAAGGTTAGTTCATCGACCTGAGGTCGTCATTTGTCTCGTGTGAGTTCCCACTGTGCTTTGATTTCTACCCTACCACGGCTCAAAGGAGTCGTGCAAACAGGTAGCTTTTGGGTACAGTCCCGAGCCATATGGAGGCACGTGAGCAGATCGGCAAGGGATTCGTCTCTCCCGGTATTGGGGGCGAGGTCGTGCTGTGTCTAGGAGAGCCATTACACAAAGTCCATGGCCATGGCAGGAGATTTACTGGTAGGTACTCCAGTAGTATCTCAGGGTGTTATTGGGCTTCACTCCGACACGACTTATACTGTTATTGGGGGTCTGACGTTACTAGCCCCCTAGACAGATATGCGATACTCATTGACGAACGGACCGGACTGTATATACATTGTCACTGTTAGGCTCAGTAGGGTTTTCCGGATGAGTGCGCTCATCGGCATCCCTTGAGGTCAGTCCATGGGCAGCCGTTACGCATAGCTAGTGCCGCTGACGGTTTGTGGTTAAACCCACTGCCAGGGTACTGACGAGTCATTAGAGTCCCCCACAGACAGTTTCCCAAGTTCGGGCGAAACGTTGTAGAGGCCGTATAGTTTTATGGCAGGGTTCGGAAAATGCACGTGCGTTTACGCACGTGTCGATTTTCGGACAGATGATACTGGTCGGCTTTGGTTTAAGCCGGATCCAAGTATTATATTGAGTAGGTATAATATCTTTGTCTCAGTTGCATTTGTATTCGGTCGTAATACAAATGCGGGTATATTTATACAGTTTCGGGGTTATCCTGAAAGTCGTTTCAGGATCACTTTTGGAAGTTGCCAGTTTCCAGTTTTCTATCAGCCGTCTTTTAACATTCTGTTAAAGACGGATTTATCTTTTCTTCAGATATGATGAGTCAGTGTTCTAGAAGATTCTAGATGAGGTGACTAGGCTATTTGGTGTTGTGTTCTAATTGGTTGCATTTATTAAAGGGTGACTAGGTTTAGTGAGTCATGCCTTGTATTAATGCATTCTTGTTTTGGTTAAGATATTTTAAAAGTGAGAAGCTTTTGCTTAAGGTCACCCCCTTCTCCTACGGTCACCTCCCTCTTGCTATATATGGCTTGCCCTCTCTCTCTCCTCATTCTCACTCTCACTTGAGTTTTCATTTGCTAGAAAAGATTATGATAGGTTTTATCGGTGTATGGAATTTCACAGTCCATTTCATTCCATCACCCGATTTCCACGGCAACTTCATTAACCGATCGTCCACGGACTTGGACGAAGTGAGACAAAGTCATCTACTCATTCTCTACATCAATCTTGGTCGTCTTTTTTAGCAAACTTGACGATCGAGTTGCCTCGAGTCAGAGGCGGGAGCCTGTTTAAAGAACCGATCATGTGGTGCCACCTCGACGAGGATATCGGAGATCTACGAGATCGGAGCAGCCGCAACGGAGCGTGGGATGATGGTTGAAGAACGAAGGACTCGGATCGTTCGGTATAACCATTCTACACTCTTTACAGTTTGTTAGTTTAGCAATAATGGCAGATCCGGGTTAAAGTATACGATAGCGCCAGTTTAAAAGTTTTTGTTCCGCATTTGGCGTCTGTAGACTGCCGGGGCGCTAGCGTAGACTTACAGTAGACTATACGACGGTTGTTAGTATTGAGCTATACTGTCCGATATTTAACAACCTTCGTATAGTTCTAGGTCACGACGAGAATCGCACGTATGTTAACCGATAGACGGGGACTAAGTGGCGCTTTTAGTTTCATATATGTGTATCGATGGGAATATGAAGGTTTCATATTATCATCGAGTATCATATATTGGTTTTAACCTGAATATCTCGAATCGCTATCTAATTATGCGTTTGTTGTGCATTCGTGTTGTATGTGTAACATGATTTTAAACCATTGAGATCAAGATTGATAGAATTGATCATCCTACATTGCAATAGCATTCATCAACCAAAAACTATTATTGCAATGGCATTCATCTATAACAATCAACAATTAAAACTATAAATGTAGGATACTGTCATAAAGCGTTATACGCAACATTGATAGAACTGATAAATAAAAAAACGAAACACAAACCGTATCAAGATTTAACAACTTTGATTATGTCATATACGCGGGCCGATATTTTCATATTAGCCAATAGGCAAAAATAGATTGCGGTCTGGATATGGCATATTGGCAGATGTTACCTATATGCATACAAGCATGTTGTCTCCCCATTTTTTCATAAATTAAACCAACTTTTCTATACATGCTAGTAATTACTGATACATTCAGGTTAAATGCATAGAGCTAGCCGTAATTTCCTCTACGGTAAACTTTCATCAATGCAACACTTTGGTTCGCCTAACTAGATCGCCATTCACGAACACAATCTATTTATATGGCATGATTTTATACACTTAATTTTACCACATTTAATGAAAATGAATCATTCATGATATGATACATGTATATACATCGATACCCAACCCCAACCTAACCCTAGCCCCAGCCCCAGCCCAGCCCTGCCCCAGCCCCAGCCTAACCCTAGCCCCAGCCCCAGCCCCAGCCCTAGCCCCAGCCTAACCCTAGCCCCAGCCCCAACCCTAACCTAACCCTAGCCCCAGCCCCAGCCCAGCCCCGCCCCAACCAAACCCTAACCCCAGCGCGCCCCAGCTAAACCCCCAACCCCAACCCTAAGCCAAACCCTAACCCCAGCCCCAGCCCCAGCCGCAGCTGAACCCCAACCCCAACCCTAACCCCAACCCCGACCCCGACCCCAACCCCTGCCGAACCCCAACTCCAACCGCAACCCCAGACCCAGCCATGAACCCTAGCCCTAAATAATCAAAAATTTCTTTAATTTAGTTGAAGATTTACTAACCTGAACGGCGGTGGCGACGACCTGAACGGCGGTGGCGACGACGAGAACGGTGGTGGCGACGAGAACGGCGGTGGTGAGGAGAACGGCGGTGGCGACGAGGAGAACGGCGGTGGCGATGACGAGAATGGCGGTGGCGATTTGGGGATTTTCTTTCGCGCGCGATCGAGAGAGGAAGAAAGAGAGCGTAGGCGATCGATCTGTGCCTTTATTAAATCGATATTTAGTTGCCCCTACGGATTTGTCCGTAGGTCCTTGGTTTGCGTCTCCGTAGGGGCAAACACCAAATTAAGAATTAATATTTTTATTCTTGAACGTCTGGGCCCGTAAGGGAAACCTTTTAGCCCTACGGATTTCAATATCCGTAGGGGCAACCCCCTATTTTACTAGTGTGTACACTGCACATTTAGTGACATTCCATGTTGCACGAGCACCAACTGTATGCTACACACACTGTCGGTAATTGCCATGATATGCACAACACAATATTCATATGATATACCTTGCTATTGGTTAGTGACATTGAGGCATTGATTCTTGTGCGATGGCGCATATGAAGTATAGCATACATGTACACCTACATGCTTACACATATACCTTGCTATAGCTATATGTTCTGCTTTATATGATATATATATATTAGTGGTATGTGACGATGTTATATATGTATATATATGATATTGGATTTGGATAATTGGGAACCGCGTGATATATTTAATGACTTGATGCATTTAAAAAGCGGATTTTCCCTTGATATGCTCATATTGTTGTTCTATGTTGCATATGTCATATTATATGGATTTACGCATTGAGATATGTTTTTCATGCGATATGGGGATTTCAAGTGTCGATGTTGAGCACTTATGTTCTGAGAGATATATGGATATTGGAAACCGATACGTGGAATACGAGTGTCGAGGTTGGACACTTAGGTTTCGAGGAACGTATGGATATTAGAAAACCGATACGTGGAACACGAGTGTCGATGTTGGACACTTAGGTTTCGAGGAACGTATGGATATGAGTATTTATGTATCGATACTGGAAACTAGTTTTAATGATGTTTTCGGGTGTCAATGTTTGACACTCAGGTTCTATGAGATTTACAGGTTATAAGGGCCGGTAGAGGGCCGATATGAGAAATTGGGATTTATATTGTCTTGATGGACACTGGTCCTGCCACGATGAGGATTCCGTGAGGATGACATGTTTTATCTTATTTGATATGCATTGCTTCATGTATTAGTAGTATCTGATAGAGTACCTTTCATGACTATTGCATATACATATTGCCATACTTATGCTATCAGATTATATGTGATAGATTATAGCTGTTAGTGCATACTTGTGATTACAGTATGATGTTATTTACTATTCACGAGTTGGCAACTCACCCCCGTTGTGCCGCAGTGTTTTGCAGGTCTGATCATCAGAGTAGTCGCGGCAGGGCGCCTTATTATCTATACTTTTTCGGATACCGCCACGCTTGGCTGTGAAGCCACTTACTATAGGTGGGTTGCGGTTATCCGATGATGTACATTGTATATTTCTTGTATCTAGTACTCTCCATCTACCACCTTTATGTATTAACTTAGAGACGAGTTATGAGGATCGATGTTGTATATTCTTTTGACTCTGGTTGTCGTGCTCGTGTGAGCCGGCCTTTTATATATGTGAATTATCTCACTTCTAGATACGGCGTCGTATATCTGTTGTGGTGGTTGTTTCCGCCGTTGGGCGAGATTTGCTCCCGTTTGGGAATGCTTTACTTTTATCTTATGTTTGTACCCATTTCGGGGCTAGCGTTTACAAAGAAGGTGCTGCCGAAATTTTTAAGAAAAAAAAACTTAAGTTTAAAGTTTTGCATCGAGATTTTAGAAAGTGTTCTATATTTTCCTTCTTGTAATGGTTTAGATTGCTGGGTTTTCGTCTTACTTAAATTGCGTTACGCCTGTTGACGTTACGTAGTATAAGTGCCGGTCATGTGCCTAATTTTGGGTCATGACAACAGGTGATGGAGTCACCCTCTCTAAAAAGGATGTCTTCTAGACTGATGAGGAGAGGGACTGATATGAATGACATATCATATGCTTAGGCAATTGAGTCAATCATGCAATATCTTGTACAACACCAGATATTGCTTTTGCAATAGTTGCAACAGGCAGATAATAGTCCAATACTAGAGAAACAAAGGGAAGCTATTATGAACATAAGTGGATGTTCGTGGTATAAGGTAACATCATACTCCTCTAGAAGGGGGTTATCGGTTCAGGCTTCCAAGATGACCTAATTGACATAGATGCTATCAAAGTTTTGAGTTTAGCCTCTTCTGAGGATCAGTGTATTGGATAGTGTTCCAATAGGGATACTGAGGTAATCATGGAGCAGGATACTGGTTATAACTCAACAGAGGATACAACCCAAGAAGTTTGTTGGATGGAGTTGTTCATTGATGAACTTGGTCCCATCAATTATCTAGACAAATTCTTGAGGCGGGGTATCGCTCTGTTTGGAAGATTGTTGATCTCCGTAAGATTGAGAAATAGAGAGATGAAGTTGGAACATTGTAGCGAATCCACTCACTGAGGCTATTTCGCAAACACATTAAGTTTCACAAATATAGTTTGCGAAACTGAATAGTAGAGAAGTCAGGTATTCGGCAGCACACGAGCTGTGGGTATGCGATACCGCAATAATTGGCCTTAAGTGCAAGTGGGAGATTGTTGAATATAGTGCCCTGTTCACCGCCGAAAGACTGTACCGAGACGTTGGGATGTCTGGCCTGAATTTTGGGGGAAGATGCTTTTTAGACTTACTTATCCATCTCTTCAAAGATACCAAGTTGATTTATAGCACCATATATCGGAGGTTTGGACAGATGTGACCGTTGTAGCAGACTTTACCAGATTCCCCTTCATTTGTGAGGGGGTTTTGATTGTGGAGACGCTTTTCCCTACATACGCAGGCCCCTGCAATTAATTACGTTATCGCGTTGCGATAACCACTTTTTTCTGCTCCAGTAGTTCACTTCGTGTCATGTGTTATTTTGTTTGTTAAGGTTGCCCATGGATTGTATACGGAGACTATTTTATGTCGTCGCCCGTAGGGCGCAGATCAGTCTAAATCTGTATATTTTAGATTTGGGTTTATTTTATTTAAGGATCGTTAATCTAGTTTAAGATTAAGATCAACTTAAATATGTGGGAATTTTGGCTTAATTTATTTTAGCTAAGGATATGTTAGTCTTACTTGAGACTAAGATCAACTTAGAAAAATTTTAAGGATCCTTTTTATTTAAGATCCAACAACAGAGCATTTGGGCTCAGCTGTAAGAAACTTAGCCAATTTAGGCTCAGTCTGCTCAGTCTTCCTTTTTTTGTTCAAAAGTGCTAAGCATTTATTTGGGCTCTGTTTGTTCAGCCCCTCTTTTTTATGCAAAAGTGCTAAACACTTGTTTGAAACTCTGGCTCTCACATGGGTATCATGTGAAACCTTCAGTAATGGGCGCTGCCCAATCAGTGCTAACCACTCAGTCCATTTGACTGAATATATATAGTACTAAGCACTTGTTATATGGTGTCTATGTGAGGAGCACTCTGTCTCATTTTATTTTGTTGGGAGTCCACGTGTTTTTCACATGAAGCGCCGGGCGCTGCCCAATCAGTGCTAAGTACTTATCCATTTGGCAGTATATGAGGTGCTAAGCACTTTTATTCAGTGCTCACGTGTATTTCACATGAGGTGCTCGCCTTCTGCTTTAGGCGCCCGTGTGTTTTTCACGTGAGGCGCTGGACGCTGTTGGGGGCGCCCACGTGCGAAGCACATTAGGCGCTTAGTTTTTTTTTTCTTTTTTAGAGATTGAATCTCTGTTAATAGTATTTTGATCATTAATGATCACCAGGATCTTTGTTTTGAAGATCTGGGATCAAGTTTTGTTTAAGAACTAAGTTCTTATATTTTTCCTTTTATAAGAACTAAGTTTCTTTTTAGGGTTAAACCCTATTTTCAGAGAAATTGAATTCCTATAAGATATGTTCTTTTTCTTTTTATTAGTTCTTTTCTGAATCTTTGATTCTAAAAAACAAGATCTTTCCGATGAGAATTAAATTCTCAACTTTTGGGAGACTTGTCTTGTGGATATTAGATCTAGAGAAAAAACTAAGTTCTTGAGAAGGGTTAAACCCTTAGATATGATATGATAGGTAAATAAGATGTTTTGTTCTCTGTGGTTTCTTTACCTAGGGTTTGAGAGGAGGAAGATCTTCTTCTCTATTGAGAATTAAATTCTCTATTGTTTTTTAGAGCCTTCTATATTTTTATTTTGCAGAACCTTATTGGGGGTTCCCTCTATATGAGACTTGAAGTCTCGAGTCCTTTATATAGTAGAGGCAAATTGTTAATTAATTTAATAAAATCTCTAATTGAGAGATTCCAATTTGTTCAGGAGCTTTTACCCACCGTTGGATCTTTGATCCAATGATTTCTGTTTAACAGAGAGTATCCCAGTTTTTAGGGAAATATCCCTCTATAGAATTTAATTCTACTTGATTTTAACTTGGGCGTCGACACTCACGTGTTGTGCATATGGGCGCCACTTAAGAATTTAATTCTTATATATGATAGGCGCCCCTGTGCTTTGCACATTGGTGCCACGTGAGCTTCACGTGCGGTGCCACAATAGGATTTAATTCTAAGGGGTTGACTCTGGCACTGGCGCCTTCGTGGGGAGCACGTGAGGCGCTGCCTCATTAAATTTTAATAGAGCATAGCTCTTCAGTTACTTTCAAATATTGGGGGAACAAATACCCCCCCTTCTTTGTTCTCATGTGGCTTACACATGAGTACGGTGTCACTTTTACCACCGTTTGATCTTCTAGGGAGTTGAACTGTCCCCTGACGTTATATAAATAGGACCTTTGGCCCTTGAGATGACTGTCGTCTCATCATCTTCCTTAAGTTTCTTTCTTGTTTGAGAATTTAATTCTCCTCTTAGAGCCTAGATCTCTGCCCACAGAACTCCTTTTGATCAGAGTAAAACTCTGCCAAAAAAATATTTTGGTAAGGATTATGAACAGAGTTTAACTCTTAAAAGACCCTCTTTTTGTTTAGGATTTTTAACCCATTAACAGAGCTTGGCTCTTTTCTTAAAATGATCTCTTAAAGATCTTTAAAAGAACTTTTCCCCCTTTTTTTGAGTAGATCGGGGGTCTTGAGTCGATGAGCATCCTCGAGAATCGCTAATTCTCTTCTTAGGGTTTTGCCCTATCATTGATTCTGATCTTTGAGAGTCTTTGGAATTTAATTCCATTGTTTTTCCCATCTGTTTCCCATCATGGGGATTTCTGAGAATTTAATCCCATTATTGGAGGAATTTAATTCCATCTTGTCTTATAGAGCTTGGCTCTGAATTTTTTTAGAACTTTTGAGAATTTTATTCCTCTTCCTGTCATTTACTTTTTAGGGTTTTCATACCCTTTTTACAGATTTGAATCTATAGTTATTTTTAACAGACCCTGCTTTTCAAGGGTATTGGGAGTTTTTTTAACTCCACTGTTTAATGTGACTATTCCTTTAATGAGAATCCTTTTGGATTCTCACAATGGGCGCATGTCTTATCATTGATGAGCCGTCACCTTGATTTTGTTTAGCCCGCTGATTTTCCTTTAGACTGTAGTGATTTTAATATGCTAATCGCTAACCCTCCACTGGTTTTTTTTTCAGGTACCATGGCTAGTCGTCTGTATGATCTGTAAGAGATTATCTCTTATGAGGAGATTCGCATCCAAGGCCGCTGTCAAGGCCAGGAGTTTACTGACGCCCAATGCGATGATGTGATGCGTCGCTTCGACGATTACAACGGTCGATTGCTCCCCCGCCGTTCTTCCCTTTTGAAGATCGTCGTTAGGTCAATCTGGGATGCTATACCCGGGCGTCTAGAGGTTATGCCACTTCAAGCACTCGGTAATGCTGAAGACAATGTGCATTCTGTTTATATGATGGGGTTGATCTCGAAGAAATAGAGAGATAATCTCGTCGCTATCTTGCACCTCGTCTTTCAACATGAAGTAATAGTATCAGCACATCAGAGGGTGGAGGACATCAGTGGTGACCCTGACGCTTGCATCCGAGAGAAAATGCATAAAAAGATGGTTAATGAGGCTGAACGTGCATTGTTCAAACTTGCTTTTGAGTTTGAGAATCTATGTCCAGAGTTCAGTATCTTGCCATTGTAGACATTTTGATGATGTTTGTTTCTTTCTCTCTCTCTCTTTTTATCATCCTCATTACTATTATATAAATTTCTTTTGAAGTATGAATGACAAAGCCCCATCCCCCCTCTTTTTTTACGCCAACACTCACATGTGCTTCACGTGAGGTGTTTTTATATAAAAGAACTAGCGCCGGGGCTCACGTGTCATGCACGTGAGGCGCTGCTACGGGATACGAATGAATCGTTTCGCCTTCTTACTCTGTTTTTAATGAGTCAATTCTTTATTTTCTCATGCCCTTTTTGTCAGGACTTGGAAATAGTTCCGCCATACACAATATTTTTTGTTCCTAAACTTAAATGCTTCTCTTTATAATCTGAATCAATGTTTTTCTTCTTCGTCACAAGGAGAGAATCATTTTTAACAGACTAAGAGTCATTGCTTGTAATTGCCCATACACTCATCGACAACCATGAGAGGTGCCTATTGAGAGAATTGTTCCTCGTTTTGTTGCACGCTCGGTGAATCCCGTTCTTACGGATGACCAATATGACATGGTGATGTACGGGCTCCTGACTCGTAGAGGGTCTCCTCTTCCCATCGGCTCCATTTGGCTCCGGATGATCTTCTTGTCCGTGCTTGTTGACATTCCCCTTCATCCAGCGGAGATGACTCCGGCGATACTCGACGCAGCGGAGGACAAGATCGAGTGCTTTCATGAGGCAGATTTGATTACCCAGCCTCTGAGGGATTACTCTGTTCAGTTGCTAAGCCAGATATGGGCTCAGTAAGCCATCATGTCTGCCTTCGCTGATGGGCACACTGCTGACCGATGGGGAGCAACTCCTCGCGAAGATCACCGCTTTGATATGGTGGAGAAAGCTTAGAGGGCTTTAGAAAACTTTGTTCAAAGTTTTGTAAACCCTTGTACTTTTGATCCCGTGTCTGGTGATCTTTTTCCTGTGGAATAAAGTGTTTATTTAAATATGTTTCTTTATCGTTGACCGCTGAATGTTTCATCCCTAGCATATATCCATGTGGGCATTTGGCCTCTGCATATATACTTTACACTTTACCCTTAGGAGTTTCTGATGTATATGAATGCCAATGATGCGCACACACACACAAATATGCATATAGATACATGTGAACACTGGACTGATGTGAACAAATGCTTCCCCCTACTACCTTGCTTATGGAGGTATACCTCTGAGTGAAGTAGGGTAGAGTAATGCATAGCATATGGCTGTTTTTGGGTTGGCCTATCGTATATAACTTTTAACAGTTCGACCTTTCTGTTTCTTGATGTTTTGATCTGGCGCGAAGTAGTTTATGTACTCATTTCGGAGTTTGCAGTTTATTCACTCGTTTTGAAGTTTGTAGTTTATTCACTCGTTTCGGAGTTTGTAGTTTATTCACTCGTTTCGGAGTTTCTAGTTTACGTACCCATTTCGGAGTGTTTTTAGTTTACCTCCTTTTGGTTTACAGGCAAACTCGTCCTAACGTTGTATGTAGATAACCCTCATTCTTTACGACATGGGTCCGTTAGGTTTGTGGTACTAGGGTTTTAGTCCGTTGTACCGTCGCGTGGGCTGATATAGCAGTTTTTAAGCCACTGTTTGAGTAACCCTGCGACTGTCGTATCTCTGATCCCTTCGGGGGTTGGACAAGATGTCTTTGAGTAATCTCCTTAGGCCATATTATCGTCGGAAGAGTAAGCGTTAGGAATTTGCCGTGACGCTTTTCACTTGAGGTTAGTCTCAATTTGGAACCCCGATGAGTCATAACTGTGCCTAAAAGACCATTGGACCGAAAGCTAGGAATATGCCATCATTTCGTTTTTCTTTTGTTTTGACGATGTCGGGCCGATTCTTTGCTGAAGTGTAACATTTCAGAAAATATAAAATATTATTTTTGGAATTTAATATTAAAATAATATATTTCCCGAAAACTGCCAATTTGCGAAATTGGGCGTTTCGAAAAAAAAGGGTATAAATATATACCAATAATTGTGAAATAATTGGAGATTAAAATTTTTTATTCATTTAAAAATATATTTAAAGGATTTGGCATTTTTAAAATTTATTATATATAGTTTGGATAAAACCCCGATTAGTGCACTTCTAATCGCAATTAGACCAAATCCGTATTTCTACAGTTTTTCATGGTTAGTGCACCATGACATGTTACATGTTGTTTCATTTGTGTTGTTTTATTAGGTTTATGTGTTTATTGGTGAGAAAAGAAAAGGGAAAAGGTGTCAAGATGACTTGAGGAGAGAGAGAGGGGACATAATGATGTTGAGGCCATGCTAGGAGAGAGAATGAGAGCGAGAAAGAGAGAGAGAAGGGGAGAGTGCTGCCCCATTCATTTCCCCTCACCATTTTTTTCATCTCCTTCTTCATTCAAGCTCCATCATCTACCCTCATGACCCATCTCAAAATACTCCTCAAAACCCTATACCCCTTTCACAAAAAATGATCACCTCCTCACCGTCATCACATTGGACCAAGAAAAGTTAGATTTTGAAGACTTGGGACTTCTAGGGTTTTGCTTGGTTGCATTAATGAAGTATAATTTCTACCATTTAGATAGTTTTAAGTTCCTTTATATTCTTGTTTTAGTTTAGAATTGGTTTAGTGGTGATTTGTGAAGTTAGAAAATTCTAGAGAGGGTTTGGGTGACTTGTGAACTTGTGATCAGTAGTGAGGGTGTACAAGACCCTAGAGATCAATTGGTGGACCTAGAATAGAGAATACAAACTTAGAATTTTGTCCATTTCGTTTTTTTTGCATTTGGTGTGCCTACAGTGAATCAGGAGCAACCCGGAGAATTTTTGAGCTTACCAAACAATACCAGGGACCAAATTAGGGTACTAAGAGACCACCCTGACCTTGCGAACCCCATCTGAGCATCGGGGACTGAGGAGGCCGGATTTTGGGGACTTATGGCCGGCCACATGGGGGAATTTTGGGTCCAGGTTGCTTCTGTAGGTCAAATACTCTATATACATCATCCCAGTATTGTTTGCTCATCCCAATTTCACCTGAGTCAAAATCTGGGGGCACTTTGGTGTGGTTTTGGTTATGTTTTCCGTATTTTGAATGCTAGGTTTTGATATTTGATTTTTGTATTTGGTTGTTGGATGTTTGTACATCAACAACAAGGGATGATAGGTTGGTTTTGCATGCGTGGGCTATAGGTTCTAACCTATAGGCGGTCCGTGTGCCGTTTTGGTTTTCCGGATTCAATTTTAATAGCGATTGTGATTGTGTATTATTGTAGGTACCTTCATGTGGATTTCAAGACGATGGAGCATGTCGTCATCGACTTCGGCAAGCAAGGATCAAGGTGAGTAGATCTATATCTACGGGGGAAGTCAGGTGAATGGCGTATAGCACCCCCGCAAACTTTGATGGAAACCGATTTATATATAGAATATGGTTAAGGGAATATTTAATTGGAACTATGAATATAGTTTAAAAGATAGTAAGAGAAACCATATTAGAGACTAAAGGATAGTTATAAGTGATAGGATACGACTAGTATGCGATGACGGGATTTGAGGATGATGCTTGATGATCTTGCCGTTTAGGGTACTATAGGACTAGATAGCCGATATAAATGTGTCATCCGAATCATACCTATTTCCAAACTGAAGAATCTTATGCATCTTTTAAACAAATACCTTGAGGGACGTTACGGATTTTCAAACGATATCTTTTCCTTAAAAACACCGTAACCCTACTTTCAAAACTACGATTCGCATCTTTTAAAAATTGATTGTATGGTTCGGGTGTGTATGTTAGATTAGATACGTATGCTTACAGTAAGGTAAAATGTATTTGTAAATCGACCTTATGTGAGATACAAATGCGATGAAAAGAGAATACGTTTTGACATGTGATATGATGATATGTTGGTATACGGATGCGAGTCGATTGAGTTGATTGATACCTTGCTGGTTCCTTGATATAAGATTGTTATGGATGCGACCTGGGATATAGGTATATGGATATATATAATGTGGTGAATCGTGAATGATAGGCCGTACGTGAAGATTAGGTCCGTACCCTCATTGTCGTATAGGTTGATAGGATCCCTAATGGTTTAATGCCGCCGTACGATGATTTTCCGTACGTGATGAGTTTGACTCGATGATTGATCTATACCTTTGACTAGAGGATGTCGTACGATGGATTATACCGTACGGGATGTTGTGAGGCTAGATGTCGATTGATAGATTCACCGACTCGATCTTGTTAGATACGTATACCTGTCAGCATTCGCATATGATTTACTTATGCTACGTTCATGTCACTCTCATTGCATCATATATACCTGTGCTAGTACACCTACACCATTATCGATGATGCGTATGCTACACTTACACAGATTTGCCGGCTCACACACTTCATCATCAATAATTGCTATGTCACTTACACAGTAGAATCGCTGCATCAGGATATGACTCCTTGCATGATATACTTGCCCATACTTGCGTACATATATATTGTACATCCATACTTGCTGCATACATATTGTACATCCATACTTGCGTACATACATATTGTACACCCATACTTGCGTACATACATATTGTACATCCATACTTGCGGCATACATATTATGCACCCATACATGCGTACATACATATTGTATATCCATACTTGCGTACATACATATTGTACATCCATACTTGCGGCATACATATTGTCCATCCATACTTGCGTACATACATATTGTACTCCCATATTTGCGTACATACATATATGCATCTTTATACGATGTTGCATTTGACTTGGGAGAAATTGGGAACCGCAGGATATATTTTAAAATTGGAATCATTTAAAAGAGCGGTTTTCCCTTAATATGTCACATCACTGTTCCATGTTGCATGATATATGGATATGCTTACATTTCTATCATATGTCGCATACATCATGCTTTATGATTTTACGCATTGAGATATGATGTTTTCATGAGATTTCTGGATTTGAGAATCATGGTCATTTTAAAAGAAAGTATGTATTGTTTTAAAAACTCGTTTTATCTTGATATGATATTTCAGTGCGTCCACCATGCGTTTTCTCGGTTCTGAGATGTGTGACATGTGAAACC
Source organism: Agapanthus africanus (assembly GCA_030015575.1). Lineage (NCBI taxonomy): Eukaryota > Viridiplantae > Streptophyta > Magnoliopsida > Asparagales > Amaryllidaceae > Agapanthus > Agapanthus africanus. Next base: position 109,120,779 of record JASDDO010000031.1, read on the forward strand.
CGATTCGAGGAGCTGGACGAGGCCGATTGCGGATACATGGTGGACCCGATATGGTACCCCGGGACGAGAACGGATTTGCTGTGTAGTAGACGGTGAGTCTGGCAGAGGGAATACTACCTACCGGTGATTGGTTGGGCCTGACGGTTATCCGGAGGATACCGACCGGAGTCGAGAGATGGATTTTGGGCCGACCCGTTTTTCCGGAGCCCGAGGGCCGATCCCGCAGACGGAGCCTGAGGGCCGATCTGGACTGACGGAGCCCGAGATATATGAGGATTTACGTGCCGATGTTGGACACGGGTTTCTTGATGTTTCGACTGTCGATGCTGGACACTCAGGTTCCATGATTTTGATTGTCGGGAGGGACACACGTTGATTTATATCCTCATACCTTCATGCATATGCTTTTATGATATTTACATGCATGATATTATTGTGTCATTGGTTGACACGGGGACGAGATCCGCATGCATACATGCATTGATTATCTGGTTGGACGAGTTCCACATGCATACATACATTGATTACATTGTTGGATGATATCCACATGTTGTTAGGCATTTATTTATAGTGTTGGCACATATACAGATACGGTCACCCTAGATATCATAGTATTACCTTTATGATATAGTTGACCTAGGAGTCGTTGTTTATTCGATTTCTACTTGTTGATGTTTTTCTACTTACGAGTTGGCAACTCACCCCCGTTGTGCCACAGTTCTTGCAGGTTGACCGCATGGATCAGTAGCGGCATCGCTGGCATACAATTGCTTTCGAGTGATTGCTTTGGTAGGTGGGACATTTGTATCGTACCCACTCTTGTATTTATATTTCACATTGTATCTAGTCAACTCCATCAATCAAACTAGTATTTGTATAAGTAATGAGACTTAGTGAAACTTGTGGTTGCGAGACTTAAAGCGAGGGGTTTCCGCTACTTTTGGTTTTGATGTCTTGCTTATTTCTTTATCTTTTGTGGCGAACTTCACCATTGGGCGTCGTATACTTATATATACTGTCTTGAGTGATTATGATCCTCCGATTGGTGAAGAGCTAGCTCCCGCTTGGGGATGCGTTTATATTATTATGTATTATGGTTTTGGATCAAAAAATACAAAGGAGGTGCTGCCCAAATTTTTAAAAGGCAAAACATGTTTTCAAATTAGTAAACTTCACTTGCATTCTTCATGTTCCTTTCTTTGCATTTAAGAAAACTTGATTTCATTATACCTTATTTCAAAACTTCACCTCTTTTATTTTCTTAAAAGGGTTTAGATTTCTGGGTTTCGGTTTACTTGAATTACGTTACGCTTTTAGACGTTGCGTGATTTAAGTGCCGGTCAAGAGCTAATTTCGGGTCGTAACATGAAGTCGGGAAACATCTGTGTGATCTCTATACTGTATGCATTGCAATCAAGATCTGGAGCTATGGATATACCATTGGTCCAATTTCATTTGATAATTGCGTCCGCATCCTGCTGAAATGAGGGGGAACGCCGAGATAGTCTCAAGGTTGTATATGAACCGTCAAGACTCAGAGCTAGGATTTTTCCGCTACTCCATTTTTTCTTTGACCCTTGGGTCTTTGTTGACGTTGCGTCTGCATCCTGCTGGCATGAGATGTACGTCGAGCTGATCTTTAGGCTGTAGATTTTGCCATTAAGACCTGAAGCTAGAATTTTGCCGTTACTTCATTTTTATTTGATTGTTGTGTCTTCCCCTGCTGGAATGAGGGGGGACACAAGAATAGTCTCTAAGTTGTATATGTACCGTCAAGACTTGGAGCTAGGATTTTTCCATGGCTCTATTTTTGCTTTGACCCTTGGGTCTTTTGTTGATGTTGCGTCTGTATCCTGCTGGCATGAAAAGGAACGCCTGGATAGTCTCTAGGTTGAACCGTCAAGACTTGGTTCTTCTTTTGATGAAGCGTGGTGGGAGAATATGGTCCATTTTCCTTTATTTGTGCCCATGGATCGTATACAAGAGTCAATATGGACATACTTGCAGGGAAGAAAAGTTTCATTTTCTTTTCATTTTTTTATTTCTTTCCGCGATACTCTATCTTTTCTACTATTATGTCGCGAAAGTCGCGATTGCCCAATCATTTTGGCTATTTATCAAGGTGCCGAATCATTTCGGCTATTTTTACTCGCTGCTTTTTATTGTGAGTTACCCAAACATTTCGGCTTTTTTTACTCGCTGCTTTTTATTGCGAGTTAGGAACTTGAGATCTAATACCAATCTTGGCATCAGTATCACTGCAACTAGAATATTACCAGGTGCGAATCATCATTTGTCGTAAGAGGGCATGAAATTTGACACCTATTTAGGTATCCGCATCGCTACCACTGAAATATTGCCAGGAGCGAATCATCATTTGCCGTGAGAGGACATGGAGTTTGACACATGTTTAGCATCAGCATCGCTACCACCGGAATATTGCTAGGAGCGAATCACCATTTTCCTTTGTCGATTTGAACAAAGGTGGCTTAACAAACAGGGTTAAGATCCTGTCGACTAAGGCTTTTTGACTTTATGAGCCGTAAGGGTCTCATAAAGTTGTTTCTCCCTGCGAGTCGTGAGGATCTCGTAGGTGTATTTTCTCCTTAAGAATCGTGGGGATTCCTAAGTGATATTTTCTCTTGTAAGCCGTAAGGATCTTGCAAGAGTATTTTCTCCTTATAAGTCGTAAGGACTCACAAGTGTCGTTCACCATATGGGAATATTTCTTACCATAATTGGAACTCGGTGGGGGATATATTTATTTATGCCGGTGGATTGTATACAAGGGTCAATATGGGACCTCCAGTAGGGCAGTATTAGGGGAATATGACGGCTTAAGAACAGGTTTAGATCCCTGTAGCTTAAGACTTTTGAATCCTACGAGCTATGAGGGTCTCATAGAGGGAATTCTCCTTACGAGTCGTGGGGATCTCGCAAGTGTGATTTCTCCATAGGAATCGTGGGGGTTACTAAGTGTGTTGCTCCTTTGTGAGTCGTAAGGATCTTACGCATTTTCCCCTCGCAAAGTCGAGAGGGCCTTGCAATTGTGCATAATAATTTTTATTATTATTGTTATTTTACGAAATTGCGCCTTTTCGGGTTTTCGCAAAGCTCACCGGCAGTCCTGCTGTTTTTACTCATGATGCCTTTTCAGGTTTTCATCCGTGCCCATTTTGCTTGTGGACATACCTTTTTTTTAAACGATGGAACTCCCGAAAGTAATTTTGCCACATGTGCCCATCTGTTTGCCGGTGGGACTTGGGGGTAGCTTCATTACTGGAATAGCCGTGTAGCCGGTAGGTCTTGAGTTGCAACTCTCGCAGTTGAGACTTCGATTGCTATATAGATCTCAAGGAAGGACATCGCCGTATTTGGGGCGATGCACCCTGTTTAAGGTGACACACTAGTTTAGAGACGTTTCAGTCCATTATCGCCATATTTTAGGCGAAGTTTTAGTTTAAGGACTTTTTGGTCCAGCATTCCCATTTTAGGGACGAATATTAGTTTAGGGACATTTTGGTCCATTACCGCCATGTTTGAGGCGAAGTTTTAGTTTAAGGACTTTTCGGTCCAGCATTCCCATTTTAGGGACGAATATTAGTTTAGGGACATTTCAGTCCATTATTAGTTTAGGGACATCTCGGTCCATTGTTAGTTCAGGAACGTTTCGGTCCTATTATAACCATTTTTGAGGTGAGTATTAGTTTAGGGACGTCTCGGTCCATTGTTAGTTTAGGGACATCTCGGTCCATTGTTAGTTTAGGGATGTTTCGGTCCTATTATCACCATTTTTGAGGCGAGTATTAGTTTAAGGACGTTTCGGTCCAACATTCTCGTTTTTGTGAAGAATATTAGTTTAGGGACGTCTCGGTCCATTGCTAGTTTAGGGACATATCAGTCTATTGTTAGTTTAGGGACATCTCGGTCCAACATTATCACAATTTTTGAAGCGACGGAGGTTTTGGATACTACTTTCAGGGTTCTGACTCAGGAAGATAGCGAGCAGACACAAACGTCGTCATCTATCATTAACCTAAGTCATGACTCATCAAGCGTAGTATTTTTTGAGGAATCGGCCATTTATTGGCCGGAAGGGTCATTCGCCATGCATATCCATGTGCAGGTAGGCTCCACCTTGGTAGACTTTGTCTATGATGTACGGGCCTTCATAGTTCGGCTCGAACTTCCCCTATTTTGCACGATTGGGGATCATTGATCTTTTGACGACTAGCACAAGTTCGCCTTGGCGGAATGTTCTTGGCCTGGTCAGTTTTTCGTATGACCGTGTCATCCTTGCCGTATGAGCCTCCAGATTTTGCTGTGCTATAAGGCGAGTTTTGTCGAGGGCGTTGAGCTCCTCAAGCCTAAGATGAGCATTTTGTTCGTCTGTCAGCTCGTATCGAACTGCCACTCGTAGAGAGGGGAGTTTTATTTCCAATAGGAGCACTTCTTCCGTGCTGAACACCAACGCATATGGTGTTGTATTCGTGGTCGTCTTGAACGTTGTTCGGTACGTCCAGAGAGCTTCATGCAGCCTTTCGTGCCAGTTTTTTTTGTTTCTGGACACCATCTTTTTAAAAATCTTTATCAAGGTCTTATTGAAAGCTTCAGTGAGACCGTTGGCCCAAGGATTATAGACTGAAAAGTATTTCCAATCTATTTTATGCTTCTATGTGAAGCGGCTTATTTTATGACTCTTATAAGCTGGCCCAATATTCGAGAATATTTGTCGCAGAGTTCCGAACCAATAGATGGTATGGGTTATAAAGAAAAAGAGGATATTCTTCGTCTTCACCTCTCTTAGTGGTACTGCTTTTGCCCACTTAAAGAAGTAATCAGTCGTTGCCAATATAAACCGATGTCCTTTATAGGACGCTGATTCGATAGGGCCAATTATATCTGTTCCCCATATCTCGAATGGCCAGCTGGCCACTTTCGGGTGTATAGCATTTAGATATTGATGGATAATTCCCCATGAATTTAGCACGAGCAACACTGCTTCGCATATTCGAAGCAGTCCTGAATCATTGTGGGCCAATAGTAACCCATTCTTTTTATCATCAGCTTCATCTTTGGTCCAGCTTGGTGAGAACCGCAGAGTCCGTCGTGTATTTCTTGGACGACTTTCTTTTCTTCCTCCGGCCCCACGCATCTTAACCATAAACAATCAAACGATCTCTTATATAGAGTATCATTGACGAAGGCAAAAGACAGAGCTCATTTCATGAGCTGATGTCTAGACGACGCGTCTTCAGGCGTTCGTTGGGACTTAAAGTAGTCTATAAAGACTTCCCTCCGGTCCTTGACCTTTTCTTTGTCCTCAATTTGAAGGGCCACTTATTCGGTCACTTCTTTTCCTTTGGATGGCTCTATTAGGTATTCCAAAGACATGCCCGCTGGCGCGAGAATCCTGCGGCTTTGCATAATGATCTTCACGTCATTGAGGTCTTCATCGGCCAATTCCTTAGCCAATTTAGCCAATGCATCTGCTTTGTTGTTTTCTGCACACGGTATACTCTCCAGAATGTAGGAAGGGATTTGTGTCAGCAGTTGCTGCATCCTTTCGCCATACATTATCAGCTCTGGCATGCATGTATGATAGTCGCCATTTACTTGGCTAACGATCAGCTGGGAGTCTCCATATAAGGAGGTCTTTGATTCCTATGTCGATAGCGATCTCGAGACTTTCCATCAAAGCATTATATTCAGCTTCGTTTTTAGTCCTTGACTCTATTAAGGAGAGGGCGTAATGTAATATCCCTCCCTGCGGAGTCACGAAGATAAGGCCCACCATGGCTTTGATTATAGGGGTGATTTGTTTTCGCCTCTTCACGGAAGATACTCCATCAAAGTAGAGTTCCCATTGGGAATCATTTTCTTCTTTCTCTTCTTCGCGTCGAACGCATGTTCATCCGTAACTCGCAATTCAAGGGGGAGTCGGTTGGTATCGGATGCTCCGCGAGAAAGTCGGTAATGGTTTGACCTTTCACTGCTTTAAGGGGACGAAACGTTACTAAGAACTCCATCAGGAGGAGGTCCCATTTGGCAAGCTTTCATGTTAGTATGGCCCTTGACATTAGATATTTGAGAGGATCTACCTTTGATATGAGATGGACCTCATGTGCTAAGGCGTAATGTCTGAGCTTCGTTATTGCGAAGATTAGTGCCAGAAAAAACTTTTCGATGGGGGAATAGTTGTTTTCTGCCCTCAGGAGAACCTGACTCAAATAGTACAAGCTCTCTCTTTTCCCTGATCGTTCTTTTGTGCCTACAATGCGCTTAGAGAACCCTCAAGGACCATTGTATATAGGATAAGGGGTTTTCCCTTAACCGGAGCGGTCAATACTGGGAGATTTTGAAGGTATTGTTTAATTTCGTCTAGTGCAATTTGACACTTTTGATCCCAGATGAACGGGGTCACCTTCTTCATCAAAAGACTGTAGGGACGGTATTTTTCGGAAAGGTTGGTTATGAACCGCCGGATATACGCAAGCTTTCCTTGAAGAGATTGCAACTGTTTGAGGGTTCTTGGCATGGGCATTATCATAATCTCCTTGATCTTTGAAGGGTCGATTTCGATACATTGGTGACGTATGATGAATCCTAGGAATTTTCTTGAGGAAACTCCAAATGCACATTTTAGAGAATTCATCTTCAGATTGTACTTCCGAAGACGTTGGAACACTATTTTTAGATGTTCCCAATGCTCCTCGTGAGATTTTCTTTTTACCACAAGGTCATCAATGTAGCATTCGACAATATCATGGATGGGGTCATCGAAAAAATTTCATGGCCCTCTGGTAGGTAGCGCCAGCTTTCTTCAGATCGAAGGGCATCACTTTATAGCAGAATATGCCCAGTAGAGTTCAGAAGGCGGTATGCTTTTGATCTTCTGAATGCATTTTTATTTGGTAGTATCCTGAAGATCCATCCATGAAGGAGAAGACCTCATGGGTAGAAGTATTATCGATCATCATCTTGGTAACAGGTACTGGGAAGTCATCCTTCGGGCAAACTTTGTTGAGGTCCCGAAAGTCCATACAGATATGAACCATTCCGTTATTCATCATCACTAGAACGATGTTAGCGATCCAGTCGGGATATTGAACTTCTTGGATGAAATCGGAGGCGATTAGTTTCTTGACCTCAACATTGATGCTCATCTCAAGTTTGAGTTGCATCCTTCTTTGCGCCTGTTAAATTGGCTTTATACCTGGTAATATTGCAAGTTTATGTACTATCACTTTTGGATCTAGGCCCGGCATTTCAAAGTAGTTCTAGGCGAAGCAATCTTTATACTGCATGAGCACGTCTTTTAACATGGCCACCTGTTTTTCAGATGGTAGCTCACTGACGAACGTTGGCCTCGGATCATTTTCCGTCCCTAAGTCAATTTTTCTTAGGCTGTTCGCCGTAGTGTGTATCCCATCTTCCAGCTCTTTTGGTGCTGGTGAAAACTCTGAGATCACCTCGTCCTCGTTTTTATTTGCGAAGCACCTGAAGGGGTCATTCATACTCTCGTGCCCTCCTGTCACGACCCGAAAAGTACGGAACATGACCGGTACTTAAACTACGAAATGTCTCGAGGCGTACGTAATCTAAGTAAGCCAAAACCCAGAAATCCAAACCAAGTAAAGCAGTAGAGTGAAGGAAAAACCAATTTTAAAGCAAGAAGTTTAACAACATAAGCCGAAGTATGCATTTTTAAAATCTCAAGTCTTTTCTGAAAATTTCGGCAGAGTTTCCTTTGTAAAAACTGACCCCAAACTAACACAAACCTGATAAAGCATATATAATGAATAAAGACATCCCCAAGCGGGAGCTAGCTCTTCATTAATTGACGTTCACAACCACGCAAGCAATATAATATACAACACCGAAGGGCGAGGATCAAACTCAGGATAAAAATCAACATCATCAAGAAAACCAGAGGAAAAACCAGATAATACAGCGCGCGACTCAAAGGTCGAAAGAATATACACTGGTCTTCTATGTCTGTCAAATAATACAAGTCTGGTTGATGGAGTTTTTCTAGATACAACTGAAATAACAAATATACAATGGTGGTCCTTATGCAAAAGAACCCACCTACCAAAGCAATCACCCGGAAGGAACATTGTGCCAGCAAAACCGCCATGAAACCTGTACGGCAAAACCTGCAAGAAACGGTGGCACAACGGGGGTGAGTTGCCAACTCGTGAGTAGAAAACATCTACGAGTAGAAATCGCATGCACGACGCTATCCTAGGTCATATCAAGTAATATCCTCAATTAAATATCCTGGTCCATCTAGGTATAAGTGTAATACTACATGCTCGTGTCAGTACCTCAGATAGCAACATATCAGATATATGATGCATGAATGCATTACAAATGAAACAGAATACATCGTGAATGAGACAACTATTTTCTTTATTTAATGAGATTTCTGTATGTATATAAATCGCGTAACACCAATGAAATCGACAGATAAAACAGTGTCCAGTATCGACATAAAACATAAATCTCAGTATCTCAATACTTTAGGCTCCGGTTATCCGGACTGGCCTGTATCATCAAATCTCAATATCTCAGTGTCTCAAGTCTTAATATCTCAATACCTCAGGCTCCTTCAGTCCGGATCGGCCCATATCATAAATCACACGACCACGAACGGTATCCTCCGGATATCCACCGCGCCAGGTAAATCACCGGTAGGCAGTCTGCCCTTGCCGGGCTCATCGTCTACAACTCGAGCTTCTTGCCCCGGGGTACCTTACCGGGCCCACCATGTACCCGAGACGGTTCATCCAACTCCTCGAATTGGGTCTCAAAACCATCTCAGAACCGAGAAAACACCATGGTGGACAATACTCAACATATCAAGGAAAACCGTATTTTTTTCTCTTTAAAATAATTCATCAGTTTACAAAACTTTTACATGCGGTTTCCAAATCCAGAAAATATCAAGAAGAATCCGAAGTCATCAAGTCACCATGTCAATAACAATGAAAACCGGCATAAATCTCCATAATACGAATCCGAAGTCATCAAGTCACCATGTCAATAACAATGAAAACCGGCATAAATCTCCGTAATACTGCATAACCAATGAATATACGGATGCATCTGATATCATGCAATAATTAAACTAGCATATGAAATCTATAACATGTGGTAACTATCAACTAGCAAGTTATGTCAATGAATAGTATTTTCTAAAGTGTACGTGACATGGCAATTACCAATGATGATGTGTGTGAGCCGGCAAGCAGGTGTACGTGGAACATATGCATCATCGGTACACTAATACAAATAAGGGTTGCCCCTACGGATTTATCCGTAGGGGCAACCCACTGCCCCTACGGATATATGCGTAGGGGCGAAAAAATACCCCGTAGGTGCAAAGGCCGCAGGTGCAAGTTGAGGCCCCGAACTTGCCCCTACGGGCAAATTCTTGCCCCTACGGATTTATATGTAGGTCCTGTTGCCCCTACGGATTAATCCGTATGGTATAAGATTTTATATTATTTACGGTTTTTTTTGAATATATTATATGTACCTACGGATATAACCGTAGGGGGTAGCACATGGACCTACGGTTATATCCGTAGGTACATTTCCGTAGGGGCAAAATATCAGGATTCCTGATATTTAGCCCCTTCGGATAACGCCGTAGGGGAGAGACAGTGGCCCCTACGGATATGTCCGTAGGGGCACTCCCAACACCCTGGCACTGAGATCAGGGGGGAAATATCAGTTACTGCTGATATTTTTCCCCTACGGATATATCCGTAGGGGCAACATATATACCTACGGATTAATCCGTAGGTACATATTGTCTGTATTTTTTTTTTTAAAATGGGATGCTTGATTTTTTCCCGCCCTGTGCACAATACTATATACATCAATCAAATCATATATTGCAGTATTCTTAATCACATCTCACGCATATATATAATATACAAAAGAAACCCAAAAACTGAATATGATATAAATACAAACCAATATCAATATCGTTTCAAAATGTAGTACAATGTGTATGATATAAATAAATACATGTTTCAAAAAATAAGAACCAAAAAGCTACCCTAGTTCGGTCCAGCTCCACCTCTGAATAACGATAGAATAACGCGCGCCTACTCCTCAGTCAATAAACTCTGCAATTCGTCGCGAGCGGGAGTCTGAGCGGCATGTGGAGCTGGCGATGTGGTCTGCGCAGCCGCCGTCGAGGTAGTCGCTTGCGGAGCCGTGGCTGCGGGAGTCTGAGTGGGCGGTGGAGCTACAGGAGCTGTCTGCGGAAGCGCAGCCGATGTAGTGGCTTACGGAGCCGCAGCCGAAGGAGATGCATGTGGAGGCTCGGCCGATGTACACTGTCGCGTCTGGACCTAACGTGTGTAATAAGCGTATAAGAACTGTGTATTATTCGAATTCGTATCATTATTAAGTTATTTCGAAACCCCGTTTGGATATCTAGTTTGTTGTTTATTTTAATTACATCTGTATGTATGATTAATCAAACTTAAGTCTATAACCAAATAAGCTCAAGCTACGTACTAATTATGGATATGTTGATATCTATATAATATGACATGATATTTTACGATAAAGCAGTATACATACCAGCATCTCCTTCAACTCCTGAACGGTGGCCCTCAAGCTCTCCAGTTCCTGATGGACACGTCGGTCACCGGAGACGGAGGAAGTAACCGCCGTGGTGGAGTCCAACCTCATATGGGCCCTGCTAGGGCCCAGTCCCCGGCCTCTCTCCCAACCTCCGTGGTGCCCTCCGTGTGCGGCGTCTAGAACTGGGGTCAGCAGCCTCGGATCGCTCTGTCCGGTAAAATCGATCCCCGAGGCCTGGGCCTGCTCAACCACCCGCTCCTACACCCACATTAAGCAGTAAAGTATAAGTATAAGATTTAAACTTGAACCTTCCAAAACTAAAATTTCAAATTTAGGTAGAAAAAATATTAACACTTACGCAGTACTCCTGGGTAGCGACGTCGGGATATCGAAGCTCGCCCGTGGCGGGATCTGTCGAGGTGCCGTGGACGGCAAGATATGCGGACAGCACGCTCGGTGTACCACCTGACGCCACGGTCCGAGATGTATGCAATATTAGAAAGTAACTCTTAATATTAGAAATATTAGAAAATAACTCTTAATATTGCAGAATATCACAAATGTCGGTCTATTGTAATTTACCGATAACTCCATGGCTCGAGTAATGTTCCTCAAGCCACCTGTGTAAGTGGGGCGACCCCTCTTCGCCGACTTCCTGTTCTCTGTATTCTGAGCGACCTGGTTCTGCACAACGCATTAACATTTAGTTTTCTAATTAAGAAACACAAAGAAATAAATTATATCATAAATAATGAATTACATTTAAAATACATACCTGTTTGCGTTGGGAGTCGAAATAAGCGCACAATAAAGGCCATGTCTCTACGTCGACTCTCGCAAACGCCGGAGTAGATAAGAGGGCCACTCTCTCCGCCTCGGGGGTCGCCATCCACAGGGAGTAGCAGTCGGCCTTCAGCTCATTCCTGTTGTATCGGATCTTGGCCTGCATGTTCTTCATCAGGCCATTGTACAGAGCATGAAGGTCGAGCACCCTCCCCGGGTGATCGGGTCGGCTACAGGCTGAAAATCGTAATCCAACTGAAAATACAAAAAAAACATTGTTATTAGATTGCAAGTGTTAATAATAAATATATTGGATGGATCAAATGAAAATATATATTAATACATACCCGAGCCTGATCAAAGAAGAGAGCGAATGAGCGCTGGTGCTGCTTGCCCCACTCAACGTGAAGTGGATAGTTCTTCACGAGCCGGCTTTCGTCCCCCAAATACCGGCCGAACCTCTCGGCATGAGTACCGGTATAGCGATAGTCAAAGGTAAAAAAAAGGGGGAATGCTGCCTCACCCCTAGCTCTGTCAGGCCTCAGCCTATGGGACTGATTCGGGCCTCGAGTCCCCCTCTGGGGATAGGGAGGCCCTGCGTCTGCACGAAATATCAAGACAATCAATAATAAGACAAAGTTGTATTAAGAAATCAAGGTTAAACGAAAATTCTAGTGTGATATATACCTCCGGTGACTATCGCACGAGCCTCGGCCCGGGCAGCAGCACGAGCGGGATGATGGTTCCTCCGGTGAAGAACAACCGGGGTCCCGGATGTGGACGCATCCCCTCCAACTAGAAAATAAACATCGACGCTAAATTTCCATGAAGTTCATATTTATTCTATAGAGCATATGTAAAATGAGTAAATATTTTAAATTTATTCATACTAACCTGCAGATGATGCGGAGGGTATGGAAGCGGCAGGAGTGGCATCTGCGGAAGGTGTAGACGCACCACCTATAATTAGACAATTAAAAATAGATTATATAAGTAATTGCAAAAAGAATGTGTAGATCAATAATACAGCGTTCTAAATCAATATGCATGCACTATAGGATATATAAACATACCCGCAGGTGCGGTGGTGTCACCACCTACAGCTAGACAATAATAAAAATTGCTCCCTGAAAAAACAACATAGGTCGTTGATTACTAGACCAACCGAGTCGGGGAGAGAAGTCCTGAGGGCTAATGGGAGAAGGTGCTCCACGATAACATGGTGATCATGACTTTTCAGCCCATCGATCTTGCCCTTCACAATTTTTATTTTCTTGCTGAATGATCCTGAGAAACCCGTGGGGACTTTCAAATCATGCAACACCTCCAGGAATCTTTTCTTCTCCGGTTGTGACATATGATAAGCGGTATTGGAAAGTACAAACTTGCCCGGTTTACCCGCTACCGGTTTAAGGTGCAGTTCACTTCTTATCCCCACTCTTGTAGATCCATCCGAGCATTCATGTTGTCTTTCGATTTCCCGTCTTTACACAGAAGCAAGTTAAGTATATTCTCTGATACTCCCTTCTCTATATGCATGACGTCCAGACAATGACGTACTGAATTTGTAGACCAGTACGGAAGCTCGAAGAAAATGCTTAACTTGTTCTAATATTGTGGTTTGACCTGTTTCGTCGGATCCACCCCGAAGGTCACGTTATTGTAACCATCCCATTTAGCAGTCACGTCCTCTCCGGACAATGGGGATGGAGGCCCAAGAAGCTCCTGATGACCATCAAAGTGAACCGTGTCTAACCTATAGGGGTGGTCTGGAGGCAGAAAACGTCGATGGCCGCAATAACAAACCTTCCTGCTAAAATTCAAAAATTTCGATGTTGTGTGTTCATGGCAATGAGGACATGCTTTGTGACCATGTACGGACCAACCTGATAGCATTCCATACGCAGGAAAGTCATTAATTGTCCATATTAAAGCCGCACGCAGTATGAAGGTTGTATTTGTGGTTGAATCATATGTCTCTACACCATCAATGAACAAAGTTTTCAGCTCCTCGATCAGAGGTCGGAGATAGACGTCGATATTTTTCCCCGGTGAGTTTGGTCCGTCGATAAGAAGAGGCATCATAAAGTATGATTGGTCCATAGCCAACCAAGGCGATAGATTATAAATTATCATTACAACGGGCCATGTACTGTGACTTCCAGCCATATAGTTGAATGGGCAGAAGCCATCGGTAGCCAGTCCGAGCCGGACATTGCGAGGGTCACTACTGAATATTGCGTGCCTCCTATGGAAATCCTTCCATGCCGGTGAATCTCTTGGATGGCTCATTTTTCCATTTTCGCTTGGAGGAGCACGGTGATGCCAAATCATTGCCTCGGCTGTTTTCTTGCACCTGAATAGCCTCTGTAGCTTCTGTGTTATGGGAAAGTATCGTGCTATCTTCACAGGTATATCAGGCTTCTTATCAGAATCTTTCGGCTTATATTGGTTTTAACCCGAACATCTCGAATCGCTCTCTAGTTATGCGTTTGTATGTGTGTATTCCGGCTGTCGGGGGTAGGCGTCTATCCCATTAAGAATGTATAGAGCGAACGCCCATCACTTGTGCTTTCAACCGTTTCGAGTAAATTTCGGCAGCACCCCCCCGCTGTTCTCCGAGTACACTGTAATAGAATAGATAATCATTTCAAAGCTGTGAAACAACGTTGAAATGAACATCTAATCTATCTTTGTACACGGAGAACCAGCGGAAAGGTACCGACGAAATATCTCGAAACGGATGAAAACACAAGTGAATGAAGGCGTTTGCTTTATACATTCTTAACTTTTCCACACGGGACAAATCTATGGGTTACCATACGATTGAATTTTCTCGTCGCGTAGACTATATGACGGTTGTTAGTATCGAGCTATACTGTCCGATATTTAACAACCTTCGTATAGTTCTAGGTCACGACGAGTATCGCACATATGTTAACCGATAGACGGGGACTAAGTGGCGCTTTTAGTTTCATATATGAGTATCGATGGGAATATGAAGGTTTCATATTATCATCGAGTATCATATATTGGTTTTAACCCGAACATCTCGAATCGCTCTCTAATTATGCGTTTTTTGTGTATTCTTGTTGTATGTGTGTGTTCCGGCTGTCGGGGGTAGGCTTCTATCCCATTAAGAATGTATAGAGCGAATGCCCATCACTTGTGCTTTCAACCGTTTCGAGTAAATTTCGGCAGCACCTCCCCGCTGTTCTCCGAGTACACTGTAATAGAATAGATAATCATTTCAAAGCTGTGAAACAACGTTGAAATGAACATCTAATCTATCTTTGTACACGGAGAACCAGCGGAAAGGTACCGACGAAATATCTCGAAACGGATGAAAACACAAGTGAATGAAGGCGTTTGCTTTATACATTCTTAACTTGTCCACACGGGACAAATCTATGGGTTACCATACGATTGAATTTTCTCGTCACGTAGACTATACGACGGTTATTAGTATCGAGCTATACTGTCCGATATTTAACAACCTTCGTATAGTTCTAGGTCACGACGAGCATCGCACGTATGTTAACCGATAGACGGGGACTAAGTGGCGCTTTTAGTTTCATATATGAGTATCGATGGCAATATGAAGGTTTCATATTATCATCGAGTATCATATATTGGTTTTAACCTGAATATCTCGAATCGCTCTCTAATTATGCGTTTGTTGTGCATTCGTGTTGTATGTGCAACATGATTTTAAACCATTGAGATCAAGATTGATAGAACTGATCATCCTACATTGCAATAGCATTCATCAACCAAAAACTATTATTGCAATGGTATTCGTCTATAACAATCAACAATTAAAACTACAAATGTAGGATACTGATATCATAAAGCGTTATACGCAACATTGATAGAACTGATAAATAAAAAAACGAAACACAAATTGTATCAAGATTTAACAACTTTGATTATGTCATATACGCGGGTTGATATTTTCATATTAGCCAATAGGCAAAAATAGATTGCGGTCTGGATATGGCATATTGGCAGATGTTACCTATATGCATACATGCATGTTGTCTCCCCATTTTTTCATAAATCAAACCAACTACATACATCAAACTAGTCCATGCCACCAATCGGAAACTCCACTATGTCTTTGAATTATTATTTTTCCAAATAGCATTGAGCTCCTATTGACATTGTCCCATCCAACAAATTTGTTGTGCTTGCCTCGACCTTCATCTGGCTTTCACATGCCATACACATTAGATGAGTAATATAGTTATAAATTATGGTATTTTGTTGTCATCAATCCACCTAACTCTAACCCCAAGTTGCTCTCTGAAAGCACATAGAACCATCCCCCCTAGTCAAGCATAGGTTTCTCTGTGCAATTGTTCTCATTCTTAATTTCTCACATTCATTACTCTCTCATTTTCTTGTCAACAAATTTGTTGTGCAATTGTTCTCATTCTTAATTTCTCACATTCATTACTCTTTCATTTTCTTGTTTTTTTCTAACTCCCCACCACTTAACCCCAACCTAACCCTAGCCACAGCCCCAACCCCAGCCCAGTCCAGCCCCAACCTAACCCTAACCCCAGCGCGGCCAGCTAAACCCCAACACCAACCCTAAGGCAAACCCTAACCCCAGCCCCAGCCCCAGCAGCAGCCGAACCCCAACCCTAACCCTAACCCCAACCCCGACCCCGACCCCGACTGCGACCCCTGCTGAACCCCAACTCGTGCGCGCAACCCCAGACCCAAACATGAACCCTGAGCCCAAAATAATCAAAAAATTCTTTAATTTACCTCAAGATTTACTCACCTGAACGGCGGTGGCGACGACCTGAACGGCGGTGGCGACGAGAACGGCGGTGGCGACGAGAACGGTGGTGGCGACAAGGAGAACGGCGTGGCGATTTGGGGATTTTTTTCGCGCGCGATCGAGAGAGAGAGAAAGAAAGTGAGCGTAGGCGATCGATCTGTGCCTTTATTAAATCGATATTTAGTTGCCCCTACGGATATACCCGTAGGTCCTTTGTTTGCGGCTCTGTAGGGGCAAACACCAAATTAAGAATTAATATTTTTATTCTTGGACGTCTGGGCCCGTAGGGGCAACCTTTTAGCCCTACGGATTGATCCGTAGGGCCAAGTTAAATCTGCCCCTACGGATTCCAATATCCGTAGGGGCAACCCCCTATTTTACTAGTGGTAATGATGCTGGTGTCCTGACAGCAGGATTTCATGATAATTATAGAGAACGTATGTACAAGCATGCAATGCGATGAAACATCATTAATATACATAAAGTGATGTTGTAACAACAACACTGAAGAATAAACCTACCCAATATACGAGTCATACAGTTTGGTACTTTAAAGTACTCACGATTCACTGCATTTGAAAACAAGTATGACTCAAGCCCAGTCAAAAGGGTAAGGAAATCCACCAAGGTCTGAGTCAACCTAAAAATATATCAGGTAGTCGGTGATCTCGCCTCAATAGTATCACATACGATACAATATATATATATATATATATATATATATATGACATCCTTGAGTCAAGAGTGCGGATCTAACATCATAATTATATCTCATACGGTAAATCTATCGTACGACATCCCAAATCTGGGTACGGATCAAATATCACATTTATCTCATTATTCATCTGGCATCCATATCATCACATATCGTGAGCAGGGGTACTGATCTAAGTCTAGTACACTACTAATATCATCAACAATATCATGATCTGGATACTGATCTAAAGTCTCCTACCATCCGATATCATCCACACATATTATCATATAGAAGTATACATCGCCCAAGCGATCCATTAAAATATCATAACCTATCTCATCTCATACCTCGATCATATGTCACTATCATATATATATCATCATCCACATGGTATCATCATCACATATCATGAACTATCAGATATAACCCAACATCCATATGGTATCATCATCACATATCATGAACTAGGGGGTACTGATCTAAGTCTAGTACAATACTAATATCATCAACAAATATGCACGCGTTTGTGTGAATACACATCGTCCATTAACCCGCTAATATCATGTCGTATCTCATAATACGAACCAAATCACATCACCGATCTCACTGCATCAAGCCCAATCACATCGACTCACCTCCAAGTACCATATACTATCCTCTATCATCCATGTACCCGTATATGTATATATATAAACCCGCGCATCCACATCTATCCACATACATAACTTGTACACCCAAAACCATATCTCGTGCGTGCGTGGGTATGGGTAACAACCTCACTCTAGGGTTCGCGACTAAGAAACCAACTAAACCACTTTCCTCAATTCTCGCTAACATTAACCCATGATCTCCTAAAGCTTTTCTTGCTAAGTGTTCATATCTCTAAATAACACATAAATATACATCTATATCCCATCACATCATTTCTTACAACCTTACGGGGGTGCTATACGCCATCCACCCGACTTCCCCCGTAGATATAAATCTACTCATCTGCTCTTGCTTGCCGATGTCGATGACGACATCATCTTCTTCATCGTATGAAATCCACGTAAAGGTACCTATATAGATAACACAATCATAATGCATATTAAAATCAATTCGGAAACCAAAACGGCACACCAACGCTTATAGATTAGAACCTATAGACTACGCCTTCAAAACCACCAAACAACTCTCGATATCGTCGTACAAACGTCAAACCATCGAGTTAAAACCAAATTCCAAAAATCCGGAATTCAAAATACGCAAAAATAAACCCGAATCAAAACAGCAACTCTTGAAAATGATCCTAGATTTTACCCAAAGTCAAATTAGCCAATTTTGCACATATGGAGGGTCTAGTTTACTGGAGATAGAGCTACAGACGAAGCACGAACCAAAACCAACCCACCCTGGCCGCAAATTGCGGCCAAATGGAATAAATCTGCATCCTGGGTAGAGGGTTAGGGGCTGGGATTTCAATGGTAGTCTCCTGGTCAGCTGCACACATCACTATGTTTGCTAAATATTTTTCAGAGGTTCTGGGTGTAGCAGATTTCTTTATACTCGAACAGAATCACAATTCTCCGATATCGGGGTTTCTAAGTTCGTATTCCGGCGTTTAAGTCTCAGGTTCAGTCCACTATATCATCACAACAGGGGTTATGGTCCCTAATTACACCTCAATTGCACCAATAGAATCAATTCAAACCCTAAACCCTAACTTGGAATTTTCAAAGTTCGCTAACTACACAATATCGTTTCTAAACTTGCATGGATGCATAAGGAATTGAAATGCTAATCTAAAGGTGCAGAAATTACCTCATTTGACAACTCAAGAAATTTCTTGAGTTGCCCCAAGTGTCCAAAATCAAAACTTGTTTGGTCCAAAGTGTTTACCATGAGCTTGTGCACATTTTTTGTGAAGTGGGGATGATGTTTTGGAGTTGTTTTGATGAAGTTTTGGGGTTTTGAAGTGGAGGTGGAGGAGGGTGCTACCATGGGCTGAAGATGAGAAGATGAGGATGAAGATGATGAAGAATGAAGACTAGTCAATGAACCCCTCACCTCACTCTCTCTTCTCTCACTTGGCCATACCTCATATTTTATTGTTTTCCTTTCTTTTTATTTTGTTTTCTTTCTCTTCTCTTTAAATTCAACAACCATGCATGAAACATGAAGAAATGCCATAATAAGAAATGTAACAAGTGTAAAAAAATACTTTTGCATGTCATGTGCACAAAACACGTTTAGTGCCCGATTAGCGATATTTAATCACGATTAGCACAAAATTAATGTAAAATAAATCATAAAATTTCATAATTTGCTTAAATCACATAAAGCACCCTCTTTTCAGTAATTTCCATAATTTTCCAAAATTTTCCCAATTTATCGGTATTTAATTATACCACAATATTAAAATATTCATTATATTTAATATTTAATTATAAAAATTCCCAAAAATAAGATTTTATTTTTCTGAAATGTTACAATCTCCCCCCTTAAAGAAATTCGGTCCCTGAATTTAAATTTAAACTCCCCCAATTTCTATAACATTTCAGTAAAAAGATCAAGTCGTCGGGGTCCCGAGATCATAAATACATAAAGCACAATGGCGCAATGCATGCGCATGAATAGTGAGCAGATAACTCAAAATCAAAACTCCGTCAAGCATCCCGCAATCATCGGAGTCATGGGGAGGACATCAATGTCTAAATCCAATACGAAAACCAACATGATATACATCATCAAAACATCTGGAAGCAATGCATGCCAAATCCTTCAAAGTCATTGTGCGATGCGCGTATCACTGCGCAATGGCAGACGTCTATTGCAGAAAATAACTATATATATATACCCTTTGTTTAACATACACGTCCCGCCATTTTGAAAAATAATTTAGAAGAGTTTCCTTGTTTTAAAAGTTTCGTGTCATATTAGACACGTAGGTAAATACTGAGACTATAGCTCCCCTTTCTTTTGAAATCCCTTCAAAAGCTACAATGCATGCAAAATATATTCAGGTACCATCCTGTGACTAGTCCTGCTCAGTACGAAAACAAATAGTAAATATCATAAAAACGTACTGCGCCATAAGAATCAATTCCAAAACGTGCATAAGAATGCCGCACGCGTCTGGTGCGCACGGAAATCAAAATCCATGAATGTGACATACATGTGCACAGAAACAAAAATCTAGGTGCATCGGGTGTGCACGAAACATCTGTCAAGGGTAACGGGTGTGCCTGACAGCAAAATCAGATGCATCTGATATGCACGAAGAATCCCGATTTAGTGCATCTGGTGTGTACAAAAATCGCATCAAGCGCCTAAATATGCGCAAGAATCCAAATCCAGTGCACAAGGTGCACAAAAACAATATCGAATATCGCAATCGAAATCGACGGTATACAACACATCTCAATCCAAATCCAAATCAGGTATACCGTGGTATATAATCTCACAACCATGTGCATCAGCGTGCACAAAATCGAATCAAAATACTAAAAGTGTATGAAAACTATACCGAAAGCATAAGTCAAATCACATGCATACCATAAGCATGAAATCAAAATCAACATCTCGAATGATATCTAATCAAAGTCAAGTGCTACTGTAGTGCACAAAATCTCAATCATGCAAATAAATCGCTCAAAATATCAGGCATGGAATCAAAATCACATCTCAAATGATATCTAATCAAAGTCAAGTGCTACTGTGGTGCACAAAATTTCAATCATGCAAATAAATCGCTCAAAATATCAGGCATGGAATCAAAATCAACATCTCGAATGATATCAAATCAAAGTCAAGTGCAACTGTGGTGCACAAAATCTCAATCCTGCAAATAAATCGCTCAAAATATCAGGCATGGAATCAAAATCACATCTCGAATGATATCTAATCAAATTCAAGTGCTGCTATGGTGCACAAAATCTCAATCATGAATAAATCGCTCAAAATATCAGGAATGGAATCAAAATCAACATCTCGAATGATATCAAATCAAAGTCAAGTGCAAATGTGGTGCAAAAAATCTCAATCCAGTGCAACTAACATGCACGAATGGCAATCCCAATCGAGTGCATCCGGTGTGCACAAAACCATATCTCATATCATGCGCTCAACATGCGCGAAAATCCAAATCAAGTACATCCGTCATGCATGAATGAAGGCTAAATCAAGGGCATCGAACATGCATGAATAAAATCTAAATCAAGTGCATCCAACATGCTCGAATAAAATCTAAATCAAGTGCATCCGATGCGCACAAAATTCAATATTAAGCGCCTAATATGCGCAAAATCCAACCCAAGCGCGTCAGTCCGTGGAAAGTATCTAGTGCAGTAACATGCATGAAAACAAACATCAAGTGCAGACGCGCACAAAACACAAATCTGGTAACACAAATGCTCAAAAACATAAATCGGGTGCAACCAAGGTACGGAGTATAATTCCGGTGCAACCAATGCACAAAATACCTAGCTGGTGCAACAAATGCTCGAAATATGAATCCGGTGCATCCAGTGCACAAAATATCAATACAGTGCATCCAGTGCACGAAATACCGAATACAGTGCATCCAGTGCACGAAATACAATACAGTGCAGCAATCGCACAAAATACAAATATGGTGCATCAAGTGCACAAAATACCAACTCCAGTGCATCCAGTGCACGAATATCAAATACAGTGCATCCAGTGCACGAAATGCCGAATACAGTGCATCCAGTGCACGAAATACAATATGGTGCAACAATGCACAGCGTAAAAACCTAGTGCAACAACTGCAAAAAATAAAAATCGGGTGCAACAAGTGCACGGAAATGCATCAATAACTCAAATGCGTATAAAAAGCAAAGCCGAGTGTGCCAAGGTGTATAAAATCATAAACGCGTACAACTGCGTACACAAAACACGTATCCACGCACTGCAAGCACATATAATCTATACCGAGTGCAAAAACTAAATCGGGTGCATCCCACCTGCACAAAATCAAATCAGCCGTATGCAATCCATGAAATCATAAACATGTGCAGCCAAGGCACAAAACTGAATCAAGTGCCATAAACCTGCACAAATCATAAATCAACACAACGGTGTATAAAGCATATCTCTGTAAGTCTACGCTAGCGCCCCGGCAGTCTACAGACGCCAAAGGCGGAACAAAAACTTTTAAACTGGCGCTATCGTATACTTTAACCCGGATCTGCCATTATTGCTAAACTAACAAACTGTAAAGAGTGTAGAAAGGTTGTACCGAACGATCCGAGTCCTTCGTTCTTCAACCATCATCCCACGCTCCATTGCGGCTGCTCCGATCTCGTCGATCTCCGATCTCCTCGTCGAGGTGGCACCACGTCGACGATTCTTTAAACGGGCTCCCGCCTCTGACTTGAGGCAACTCGATCGTCAAGTTTTCTAAAAGAGACGACCAAGAATGATGTAGAGAATGAGTAGATGACTTTGTCTCACTTCGTCCAAATCCGTGGACGATCGGTAAATGAAGTTGCCGTGGGAATCAGGTGATGGAATGAAATGAGCTGTGAAATTCCATACACCGGAATGCTATCATAATCTTTTTGCAAATGAATCAAGTAACCAAATGAGAGAGGGGAGGGGCCGGCCTTATATAGAGAAGGAGGAGAGTGAGTGTAGGAGCAAAGAAGGAGGGTGATAATAAACCTAGAGCTTATCATAACCATTCAACAAAGCATGAGTCACAAAGAGTAATTAATGCAAACCAATGAACATAATACAACTCTCCCTTGCATTAAATGAATCATTAATGGCACTAATGAGTCACTTAACACCTCACCACTTCTAGAACCTTCTAGAAGAATCCACACTCATCTCAAGAAAAGACAAATCCATCTTTAACCAAATGTTAAAAGACGGCTGAAAGAAAATTGGAAACTGGCAACTTCCAAAAGTGATCCTGAAACGAATTTCAGGACAACCCCGAAACTGTATAAATATACCCGCATTTGTATTACGACCGAATACAAATGCAACTGAGATAAAGATATTATTCCTACTCAATATAATACTCGGATCCGTCTTAAACCAAAGCCGACCAGTATTATCTGCCCGAAAAATAACACGTGCGTAAACGCACGTGCATTTTCCGTGCCATAAAACCATACGGCCTCTACAACGTTTCGCCCGAACTTGGGAAACTGTCTGTAGGGGACTCTAATGACTCGTCAGTACCCTGGCAGTGGGTTTAACCACAAACCGTCAGCGGCACTAGCAATGCGTAACGGCTGCCCATGGACTGACCTCAAGGGAGGCTGATGAGCGAACTCATCCAGAAACCTTACTGAGCCTAACAGTGACAATGTATATACAGTCTGGTCCGTTCGTCTATGAGTATCGCATATCTGCCTAGGGGGCTAGTAACGTCAGACCCCCAATAGCAGTATAAGTCGTATCGGAGTGAAGCCCAATAACACCCTGAGATACTACTGGAGTACCTACCAGTAAATCTCCTGCCATGGCCATGGACTTTGTGTAATGGCTCTCCTAGACACAGCACGACCTCGCCCCCAATACCGGGAGAGACGAATCCCCTGCCGATCCGCTCACGTGCCTCCATATGGCTCGGGACTGTACCCAAAAACTACCTGTTTGCACGACTCGTTTGAGCCGTGGTAGAGTAGAAATCAAAGCACAGTGGGAACTCACACGAGACAAATGACGACCTCAGGTCGATGAACTAACCTGTACACATGTCACCAGGGAACTGCTATCTGACGATAGATATAATACTAACTAGCAGATTCCCGGCGAGTCCTGTCCGGTGTACTCATAACCCAATGAGCACCTGTATACATCTTAGGTGATCCAACTGACACCAGTGGCTTGTGAGACCGGCCACCGCCCCTCGTCGGGGTCTCGACTGTACACACTAGTCTACTCTGGAGTATCGATGCCCTGTCTCGAAACTCCCACGACTAGGGACCACAATTAAGGATATGCATATAAACCACCCAACTCTCACGTATATGATCGCCATCATACTGTTGGTGGTAAAGCAAGATCCTAAGGGCTCTATCAAAGTGTAACATGTAATCAGTCACCTGAACATGTACACGACTGATAAAGGCAAACCAGATAGCATACTATCATCTCGAGTAAGATTGTCCTACCGGTATAGGTCCTCCGCAATGATTGCAATCACGTACCTGCGATCCAATAATTGACTATGAGGGCACTATCTCCAACAATCTCCCACTTGCACTCAAGGCTAATTATTGCGATGTCGACTACTCACAGCCCGTATGAAACCGAACATCCAACTCCTCTACTAATCAGTATCACAAAGCCCGTTTGTAAAACTATTGTGTTCGAGAAATAGCCTTAGTGAGTGGATCCGCCTAGAAGTTTCTTTCTATGTCTCTCTTAATCTCAAATTCGCGGAGAAAGCCATCTCCCGAAACGAGTAATACCTGTCTTAGAATATGTCTGGATATCTGATGGGACCTAGTTGATAAATGAACTCCAAATCCAAACTTCTTAGACTGTATCGATCACTGAACCTAATCAGTATCCGGCACCATGCCACCCACAGTATCCTCTTGAACCACCTGTCCATAATACTGTCCCTCTTGGTCAGAGGGAAAAACTATAACTCTTACAATCACTCTGTCAACCATGTCACCTTTGAAGCTTGGAATGATAACCGTCTCCTAAAGGAGGCTGCCGTCATCAAATCCGTAGAACATGTACTTATGTTCTAAAACTGCTTCCTTATGTTTCTCCAAGATTGGATTAATACAAACTTATTGCATCTAGTGCAAAACCAACATTTGGTGTGGTACTTGACATCTCATGATTGATTCAATTGCCTAAGCAAGTGATCTGCCAATCATGCACATCCCTCTCCCCTTTAGTCTATACGACACCTTTAGAGGGGGTGACTCCATCACCTGCAGGTACACCACCATGCTAGGAGTCAACTATTCCAAAAACCATTAGAATATCTGTCAAAGTACCCACATTGGGAAACTACCCAAATCCAGATCTAAAACCATAGATCTAGAAACCAGAATGTCAAATATTATATCCATATCCTGTCTGGAGAAACAACTGTGTGACGACCACAGTACAACCGATCGTAGTATAGGAATTTTACTTCCTACTCTGTGTATGTTATCCAGATACCATGACATCACACCCTACTACCTTCTTAACAGATCCATCCCCTATTCTGATTGAAGTCAAAACCATGACTGTCATATCAAAATTAGATGATCTATCTCCGCTATAACTGCTCAAGTCTATAAATAGATATAAGCTACTTACCCACTATGCTTCCGAAGCACCCACTGACTATGACAACCCTCCTACCGGGTGTCATAACCTGGAACAACAGTAGTGTCAAGTCTGGGTAGATAAGAACCTCCCTGTCACCGTCCTTGAGGCTACTGGAGTACCTCTCAGGTGTCTGAGGTTACCTACCATATCTGCGGAGTGGCTATTGGAATGTCAAACCTGATTGAATATATAGATCCTATTAAATTTTCCGTAATCGTTTGCGGTTCTGGAATCACTTCCAGTTCTACCATACTCCCACTACTGTTTTCTGAAAAAGATCCATTTTTACTAAAACTGTGGCGAGTCAAGAACAATATCACTATTGATCTTCCAAATGGTAAAATATCAACCCTCGTCATAGCCAGGGTCAACCCACAAACAGCCATTACAGAAACGTGCCCTGAGTTATCCAGAGTCTGGTTTTAAGCATAAGCTGGACAACTCCCCGTACCTTAACAACTTTTAAGGTACGAACCATTCTATATCCAATATAGAAACTTTGGCACTAATTTAATTGGAACCAGATTCAAATCATGCAGCTGTCTCCAGTGCATATCAACTTAATGGAAAGAGACTAATCAGCATTACTCAACTTAGGAATCCATCCAATTATGAGTAACCTGAAAGAGAAACACGTTTCTCAAAACCATCACTGTCATCTGAATACCAATCACAAGAATCTACATCTTCGATCTCTTTGAAGAATCCCGATACTTGTGATACCTGGTTCTCTACTTTATTCTTATACCCACAACTTCTCAAAGCTTAGACCTTGTATTTCTACGAAACACTTGTCTAAATACTAGAGAAGTTATAAGTAAACAGAACATAGTACGAGGACCTACGCCTTTGTCCTGAAGGACACTGGACAACATACAATACTCTGTATAAGTCCGCTGAGTTAAACAACTCATAACCTGTGCGTCGTAGGTTGAAAACTGTACCCTGGCGATTTCCTCAAATATCACCAATTACAACGAATTCCGATATAATGAGGATGATCACCTAATTCCCAATATCTTACTCCCACTCATCATCTGTAAAACCATACAGATATGAGAATGAAACCTGGTAAATACATACCCTTGGAGTAAGTGTCTAATCGGGAAAACAGTTTTTCTTTTAACAATGCACTGAAACATGAAAATGTTTTGTAGGGGTATCCTGGTATTCATAGCAATGCCTCTTTCATAATCCAATTCATGACTTCAACCATATATTTTATTGCCGTCTCTCCAAATCCCTTTATTTGTCTTTAGTCGTTACCTTCTGTACACCATCGTTAGGCTAAATGGTTTTCTTCATTCCCTACCGTTCGGCACCAGCCTATGGTTTGGAAGAAGACTATCCAGTAAGCATAATAGGTGTACCCTCCTAAACCAAGGAGTACTCGCAACTGAGAGAAGGTGATGATAAAAGACAACTGAATAATACCTTATTCTTTTAAAGGTGAAATAGGAGTGGCGATGAAGTACGCGGTTTTGGTCGTGAATGATATCAGTCGCAATTTACTTTGCCCTCTTTCTAATCCCTTTATTTTGTCTTTACATATTACCTTCTGCACACCCTACTTAGGCTAATTGGTTTTCTTCATTCCCTACCTTTCGGCACCAGCCTATGGTTTGGAAGAAGACTATCCAATAAGCGTAATAGGTGTACTCTCCTAAACCAAGGAGCTCTCGCAATCTGAGAGAAGGTGATAATAAAAGACAACTGAATAAACCAATTCTATTTCTCCTGAACCTGGATCCATCCTCGAAGAAGTCCCTTCGAGTTCGTATATAACCATACGATGGATCTATCCAATGGAAGTGGATATCCGTAGGAATACGGGTGTTCTGAGAAATGCAAAGGGTAAAAGAAGGAGTGGCAATGACTTATGCAACTCAGACAATCCAAAAGCCAGTATTTTAAGAAGGTTCGGTCAACTTGGTCACTGATTCATAGTCTAGGGTCGGTCAAAGGTCGCTGCCAAAGAGAGAGAGAAAAGAAACACTCTGCGTTCACTCTAACCTAGATCAGAATGGTCATCACTTTATCTAATCCGGAAACCTCCCACTGTCCTGTCAAATTCTCCTCCAAACCTAAAGAAGAATCAATCGGGATCACCCGAAGAGTAAACCAACTCATCAGTGGGAACTGGGATCCAACTCTCATTGCATGATAACGTGATGGAATGCATCCACGTTACTCATACTCCAGATGGTATGCGCATACTTGGCAAGTTTCAGTTTCTTTAGAAACTCCCGATATGATTTTTGCCCCATGCTCTTATAACCTTGGCGTTGGTCAAAATGTCATAAGTCACCTGCCAAGTTCTACCCATCACTATCTTGTCAATTTGAACCCACCCGCACATACCCTTGACGTTGGCCAAAATGGCAGAACGACTGTCCCAAACTAACTCATCTATCTATGCAACAATTGAATACCCAGCAGCTATCAAACACTATGCCTTGGCGTTGGTCAAAATACATAGCTTGAATACTACTGAATACCCAAAAGAAGTGACGGAGGGCTACGGCTGGTTTTTGGTGAAAAACCTTTAACGTAGTGAACTTGATATCGCTGAAGGAACCTGATAGCTTTTTAAAATATAGTGGCGAAAACCTTTTGCTAAAGAGGTCACTCCCGGTAAAGGGATCTCGGCTCTTTCCTCGTGGAATGAGGTGCAGGATATTCCACTGAATACCGCTATGCAAAGCAACTTGTAATCGACTATAGTGAAGTTATTACGCTGACGCAAACTTCTGCCCAAGGAGTCAGTCCCGGTGAAGGGATATCCGCCCTTGCCCCGTCGAATGAGGTGCAGGATATTCCACTGAATACCGCTATGCATAACAAAAGGAAACGTTTTTGCAATAACACTTTTTAAATTTGTTCCAACAACTGTAAACAGGTTTGTTTTACTTTGAATTGATCAAAATCAATGCAGTCTCATCAATTATCACACCAGAAAAGAACGAAAATAAAATGTACGTATATGCCATCCGCATTCGTCACTGGGTCCCGTCATCACCCGTTAGGTTACTTAACTAACGACAGAGCGGGGACTGGACTAGCGCGGGTGTAAAACATATACAACATCTAATAGTATATAAACCAATATACAATAATCGCTCCAGGCGTGATAGTATGCAACATTACAGAAAAGTAATAAGCATCACAGAACAATACAGATAATCTGGGATCCCCGGGTTTCACAGAGCCGCTGCTGAAACCCGACGTTCCCTTGTCGTGTGGATAGCCTGTGCAATGAAACCTAGACCCCTACGGGTGCGGCAAGTTACCCGCCAAAACCTGAAGCGAGGCAGCCCCCTACAGCATAGTGAATGGACCACCCAGCACTTCACGGAAGCCGGTAAGCTTGGGCACCCCTCCTTGGGTCAACCTGTACCCCCTACGAGTGCGGCGAATAGTCTGCCAATTCTAGAGTGGGACCCCTCTGCCTCTCAAAGCCATGAAATACGGACCCGTTGCCCCCCAGAACCCGGATATCCGTGCACTCCGTCGCGGGGCAAAACCTAGTATAGTAATGAAAAATAGTACAATAGGTACATCGACCGCAACCTGGTCATGTCCCAAAAGAATATTATACAACAGGCAGTGACGACAGTCCACATGTTGGACGCTCGCCCCGCAATATCAAATATACAAATAAACTCAAACTGTACTACCATTGCACACTGCTATCCACCACGACAAATCCGCAACATCACAGCACAACACAGAACATCAACGCGAATTTCACGTTCGCAAACCCGTCTAAAAGAACTATAGCAATCAGACGCGGTTTACCGATCAAATGACATTCCCGGTCGGAGATATAATGTAAGCACCGTAAACTAACATGTTTAAATTTCGATCGACCAAATATCAAGAAGTGGGCCCCACGACTTACTGGTGAACAGTAACAAAACCTGGGCGTAAATGATATATACCAAAACCCCCAAATTCCAACAGAGAAGACACATACAAAATTTGGTGCACTGATCCCATCATATGGCCGAGGATGCGCGGCCAAACCATGGGTTTGGCCGCTAATCCGCGGCGCTTTGGTGAGATCACGTGCTCAAATTTTGCACGTGTGCTTAAAAAACCCTGCACAGTTTTCTCAGATGTGTGAAATATTTTTAGGACACCATTTAAAATCAACAGAAACTGTCAAGTTGGAAAAATGCGATTTTTGATTTTCGTTTCGATCGATGTTTTAAACGCGTTAGCACAAGTTAGTATAGCAAAATGGTGAGGCACTGATACCACTGTAAGTCTACGCTAGCGCCCCGGCAGTCTACAGACGCCAAATGCGGAACAAAAACTTTTAAACTGGCGCTATCGTATACTTTAACCCGGATCTGCCATTATTGCTAAACTAACAAACTGTAAAGAGTGTAGAAAGGTTGTACCGAACGATCCGAGTCCTTCGTTCTTCAACCATCATCCCACGCTCCGTTGCGGCTGCTCCGATCTCGTCGATCTCCGATCTCCTCGTCGAGGTGGAACCACGTCGACGATTCTTTAAACGGGCTCCCGCCTCTGACTTGAGGCGACTCGATCGTCAAGTTTGCTAAAAGAGACGACCAAGAATGATGTAGAGAATGAGTAGATGACTTTGTCTCACTTCGTCCAAATCCGTGGACGATCGGTAAATGAAGTTGCCGTGGGAATCAGGTGATGGAATGAAATGAGCTGTGAAATTCCATACACCGGAATGCTATCATAATCTTTTTGCAAATGAATCAAGTAACCAAATGAGAGAGGGGAGGGGCCGGCCTTATATAGAGAAGGAGGAGAGTGAGTGTAGGAGCAAAGAAGGAGGGTGATAATAAATCTAAAGCTTATCATAACCATTCAACAAAGCATGAGTCACAAAGAGTAATTAATGCAAACCAATGAACATAATACAACTCTCCCTTGCATTAAATGAATCATTAATGGCACTAATGAGTCACTTAACACCTCACCACTTCTAGAACCTTCTAGAAGAATCCACACTCATCTCAAGAAAAGACAAATCCATCTTTAACCAAATGTTAAAAGACGGCTGATAGAAAATTGGAAACTGGCAACTTCCAAAAGTGATCCTGAAACGAATTTCAGGACAACCCCGAAACTGTATAAATATACCCGCATTTGTATTACGACCGAATACAAATGCAACTGAGACAAAGATATTATTCCTACTCAATATAATACTCGGATCCGGCTTAAACCAAAGCCGACCAGTATTATCTGCCCGAAAAATAACACGTGCGTAAACGCACGTGCATTTTTCGAACCCTGCCATAAAACCATACGGCCTCTACAACGTTTCGCCCGAACTTAGGAAACTGTCTGTGGGGGACTCTAATGACTCGTCAGTATCCTGGCAGTGGGTTTAACCACAAACCGTCAGCGGCACTAGCAATGTGTAACGGCTGCCCATGGACTGACCTCAAGGGAGGCTGATGAGCGAACTCATCCAGAAACCCTACTGAGCCTAACAGTGACAATGTATATACAGTCCGGTCCGTTCTTCTATGAGTATCGCATATCTGCCTAGGGGGCTAGTAACGTTAGACCCCCAATAGCAGTATAAGTCGTGTCGGAGTGAAGCCCAATAACACCCTGAGATACTACTGTAGTACCTACCAGTAAATCTCCTACCATGGCCATGGACTTTGTGTAATGGCTCTCCTAGACACAGCACGACCTCGCCCCCAATACCGGGAGAGACGAATCCCCTGCCGATCCGCTCACGTGTCTCCATATGGCTCGGGACTGTACCCAAAAACTACCTGTTTGCACGACTCCTTTGAGCCGTGGTAGGGTAGAAATCAAAGCACAGTGGGAACTCACACGAGACAAATGACGACCTCAGGTCGATGAACTAACCTGTACACATGTCACCAGGGAACTGCTATCTGACGATAGATATAATACTAACTAGCAGATTCCCGGCGAGTCCTGTCCGGTGTACTCATAACCCAATGAGCACCTGTATACATCTTAGGTGATCCAACTGACACCAGTGGCTTGTGAGACCGGCCACTGCCCCTCGTCGGGGTCTCGACTGTACACACTAGTCTACTCCGGAGTATCGATGCCCTGTCTCGAAACTCCCACGACTAGGGACCACAATTAAGGATATGCATATAAACCACCCAACTCTCACGTATATGATCGCCATCATACTGTTGGTGGTAAAGCAAGATCCTAAGGGCTCTATCAAAGTGTAACATGTAATCAGTCACCTGAACATGTACACGACTGATAAAGGAAAACCAGATAGCATACTATCATCTCGAGTAAGATTGTCCTACCGGTATAGGTCCTCCGCAATGATTGCAATCACGTACCTGCGATCCAATAATTGACTATGAGGGCACTATCTCCAACAATCTCAAGTGCAACAACTATGCACAAAACGTAAATACTCGGTAGGTGCAGCCATGGTGCACGAAAACAATACCATAAAACCCAATCATCAAAACTCAAACCCAAATGATATAAGCGTGATACTCGAATCACAAACGCGAATCGCAACAATTGACATTGAGGTACACCTCCTACAATGACGAAAAGTGTCGGTACGCCTAAAACTGGAAGAGCAAGAACATCCGCTGCCTCCTGCTCACGGTCTGGCATCTTCTGTCTCTGGGTCCTCATATTTCTATGGATTACCGATCTCGCAATCTCTCGGCTCGTCGGCCCGGTCCGGTGTACTAACGGAAACGATCCGCTCAAGTACTCCTCTGGTCCTCTCACGGCCAATTAGCATGACCATTCATCAAGCGGCATGTCTCTGGCGTCGGTCTCTGGTCCTCTGAATATACGTCACACATCTGATCCTCGGTGTAAATCTCATTGCAGCAGTGTCCTGGGAAGAACCTGCTCAGGGTCTCTTCCGGTCTTGCCTATGCCGAACTGTACGGAGGCTAGTACTCTAGCATAATCCTTTCTCTTCTTCTGGACATCTGCGTTCTCAGTACAACTTCTTCTCGAAAACTGGTCGTATCTCAACGCCTCTGTATGCCTATCAGCTCTCTGATGTCAGCGGAGTGGAACGTCATCTCGTCACAATCTCGTACGAACTTCTTACTCCACTTTTCTCTAATGTCGACCGATTCGGACTCGTCTCCTCGTGGCTGCATGGACTGCGCTCCAATGGCTATACTCGTATCTGGAGTCTCCCCAGCAATATATCCCATCACATGATATTCGAAAGATGTCGAACCATTTGATCGACTCGTCAAAACCTCATAATCCCCCAAGAGATCAACATCTTGGGTACAGTTTAATAGTATCGAGTACATGCCACAGCATCGGTGGACCAGCCGTAGAAGGGCAAACCCAAGTCTCACTAATGGCACCGCGGAACTGCCGCAAACCCTAAGGTTCAAAGGCTTCCACATGGTGATTATGTAGATTTAGGGTTTCATTCTTCTAGAGGGTCCATAGAATTGCTTGCATGTCTTTCCGAATACTTTAAACTTGGAAAATGGGTTCCGGACATTCGATTGTCTATATCGACTCTCAACGTACTTGCGTGAAGTCGTCTCTAGCTGAAATCAATCAATCTGATGACCTCGCATCGGGATAAGCGAACGAATCACATGTCCTAGTCATTCATCCTCGGGTGACTAGCGACTTGCTATCATATCTCTAAGTACAACTCGTACTGCAATAGCTCCAACATCTGGGGCGATATCTCGTCGTTTGCAACAACAACTAGCTCATTTGTCTACACGCTGAATGGTGCCTCAATCATCAACGATAATCTGTGCATTGACGGTCATCACATTTTGGCTGGTCTCTATCAGTGGCCTAATCCTCTGGTGCTGATCTGTACGTCCGAGTAATCACATGTAAGCGATCCATCAAACGCCCACGGCGTGAAGACAAAATAAAACGACGCCTCTATACAATCGTATGTCCCTGGAATCACGCCCTGGTCAGTCCTCGTCCGTAACGAGCTCGTGCTGATCGCAACTCAAGCCGCAGCTCTCTCTGCCCGTACAATCGTGGTAACAAAACAATGACAGGTACTGATGAGAATAGATCATAGGAATGAATATAATATGGTGCAAGGAAATGTACAACCTAAGGCTCCTTAAGCGGAGTATCGTATCGTAAGTATGCCGCGGAACATACACACGGTACGTCACTCTACTCCAGTCACCTACTCTATCAACCAAGGGCCGTCCTACACTCAGAAGGTAAAACCTAACGCTTTGATACCAACTTTGTCATGACCCGAAAAGTACGGAACATGACCGGCACTTAAACTACGAAACGTCTTGAGGCGTACGTATCTAAGTAAGCCAAAACCCAAAAATCCAAACCAAGTAAAGCAGTAGAGTGAAGGAAAAACCAATTTTAAAGCAAGAAGTTTAACAACATAAGCCGAAGTATGCATTTTTAAAATCTCAAGTCTTTTCTGAAAATTTCGGCAGAGTTTCCTTTGTAAAAACTGACCCCAAACGGACACAAACCTGATAAAGCATATATAATTAATAAAGGCATCCCCAAGCGGGAGCTAGCTCTTCGTCAATTGACAGTCACAACCACGCAAGCAATATAATATACAACGCCGAAGGGCGAGGATCAAACTCAGGATAAAAATCAACATCATCAAGAAAACCAGAGGAAAAACCAGATAATACAGCGCGCGACTCTAAGGTCGAAAGAATATACACTGGTCTTCTATGTCTGTCAAATAATACAAGTCTGGTTGATGGAGTTTTTCTAGATACAACTGAAATAACAAAAATACAATGGTGGTCCTGATGCAAAAGAACCCACCTACCAAAGCAATCACCCGGAAGGAACATTGTGCCAGCAAAACCGCCACGAAACCTGTACGGCAAAACCTGCAAGAAACTGTGGCACAACGGGGGTGAGTTGCCAACTCGTGAGTAGAAAACATCTACGAGTAGAAATCGCATGCACGACGCTATCCTAGGTCATATCAAGTAATATCCTCAATTAAATATCCTGGTCCATCTAGGTATAAGTGTAATACTACATGCTCGTGTCAGTACCTCAGATAGCAACATATCAGATATATGATGCATGAATGCTTTACAAATGAAACAGAATACATCGTGAATAAGACAACTGTTTTCTTTATTTAATGAGATTTCTGTATGTATATAAATCGCGTAACACCAATGAAATCGACAGATAAAACAGTGTCCAGCATCGACACAAAACATAAATCTCAGTATCTCAATACCTCAGGCTCCGGCTATCCGGACTGGCCTGTATCATCAAATCTCAATATCTCAGTGTCTCAAGTCTCAATATCTCAATACCTCAGGCTCCGTCGGTCCGGATCGACCCATATCATCAATCATACGACCATGAACGGTATCTTCCGGATATCCGCCGCGCCAGGTAAAATCACCGGTAGGCAGTCTGCCCCTGCCGGGCTCATCGTCTACAACTCGAGCTTCTTGCTCCGGGGTACCATACCGGGCCCACCATGTACCCGAGACGGTTCATCTAACTCCTCGAATCGGGTCTCAAAAACAACTCAGAACCGAGAAAACACCATGGTGGACAATACTCAACATATCAAGAAAAACCGTATTTTTTTCTCTTTAAAATAATTCATCAGTTTACAAAACTTTCACATGCGGTTTCCAAATCCAGAAAATATCAAGAAGAATCTGAAGTCATCAAGTCACCATTTCAATAATAATGAAAACCGGCATAAATCTCCATAATACGAATCCGAAGTCATCAAGTCACCATGTCAATAACAATGAAAACCGGCATAAATCTCCATAATACTGCATAACCAATGAATATACGGATGCATCTGATATCATGAAATAATTAAACTAGCATATGAAAGCTATAACATGTGGTAACTATCAACTAGCAAGCTATGTCAATGAATAGTATTTTCTAAAGTGTACGTGACATGACAATTACCGATGATGATGTGTGTGAGCCGGCAAGCAGGTGTACATGGAACATATGCATCATCGGTAATGGTGCTGGTGTCCTGACAGCAGGATTTCATGATAATTACAGAGAATGTATGTACAAGCATGCAATGCGATCAAACATCATGAATATACAGAAAGTGATGTAATAACAACAACACTGAAGAATAAACCTACCCAATATACGAGTCATACAGTTTGGTACTTTAAAGTACTCATGATTCACTGCATTTGAAAACAAGTATGACTCGAGCCCAGTCAAAAGGGTAAGGAAATCCACCTAGGTCTGAGTCAACCTAAAAATATATCAGGTAGTCGGTGATCTCGCCTCAATAGTATCACATACGATACAATATATATATGACATCCTTGAGTCAAGAGTGCGGATCTAACATCATAATTATATCTCGTACGGTAAATATATCGTACGACATCCCAAATATATATATCACATTATTAAATGAACACTTGATTCAATAATCTGGTCATATCTAATACATATACATAAATCAAATCATTGAATCAACACTTGATTCAATAATCCGATTATATCACATATAACCTAACCGATATTAAATATCGCTAGATTAGAATGCGGGATCACAGACTCGTATTTAATCAAGCTTCTGCACATATCTCTATATGTGCCCTAATTCATTTCGCTTGAGCTAGGAAACCTCTATGTGAGACTCTAAAGACTCGTCAATACGCCAGCAGTAGGTAATGACCACATCAGATACCCACAAGTCGTCAGTGGTACTAGCTGGACATAACGGCTACCGAGGTATTGAACGAATAGAAGATTAACAAGCAGACTTTTCCAAACTCCCGTAAAACCTATAAGCAACACTTACCGTATAGTCCGGTCTCTTCGTCTAATATATCGCATATCGAGTCTGGGGGGTGAAATCGTCAAACCCCCACAAACTTATAAATCATGCCGATGTGTGGCCTATACCCTTTCGAGAAACTACTGATAATACTTACCAGTAAATCTCATCAGCCCTGGATAGGGACTTGCTGTTATAGCCAATCGAGCATAGCGTAACATCAACTCCCAATACCGGGAGAGAAGAAACCCCTCCTATCACTCACTGCCTCCATGTGACTCAGGACTGTACCTAAAATCCACCTGTTTGCACGACTCCTTTGAGCCACGGTAGGAAGGAAATAAAAGCACAGTGGGAACCACACAAGACACTCTGACGATCTCGGGTCTACAGACTAACCTGTACAAGTGTCACTAGAGAACTGCTATCTGACGATAGGTATGGTACCATTTAAGAGTTCTTGGCAAGTCATGTTCGGTATACCCATTCTCTAATGAGCACTTGTGCATAATCTTTGATGTCAAACACCAATTTTGTGGGATCAACCATCGCCCCATACAGGGTCAAAAAACATACACACTAGTCTACTCTGGAATATCGATGCCCTGTCTCGATATTCCCTCGACTAGGAACCGTTAAAGGATGTGCTTGAGGACTACACAAGCCCCACTAGTATGATCTGCGTCATAGTCGTGGTAGTCAAGCCTACATCCTAAGGGCTTTATCAACATGTATCAGAAAGACAGTATATAAATACAAGTGTACATGTTAAGATAAAGAGCAACCAGATAGTATACTATAATGTCGAATAAGAAAGTCCTCTATATATATGTCCAAGCATCTACTATATCATACAATAATGGCATCTAAGGCATACATATTCTTAACAATCTCCCACTTGCACTAAGGCCAGTTGTTGTAGTATCGCATACCCAACAACCCAAAAAGTCTCTTAAACTGTGTCTGAGGGAGGGCCTTCGTGAGTGGATCCGCCGTGTTGTCCTTCGTATCTACTCTCCTGAGCTCAATCTCCCAGCGATCAACTATCTCCCAGATCAGGTGATACCTGTTGACTATAGTGCCCTCAAGTCAATTATTGAATCGCGGGCACGCGATTGTGATGATTGAGGGATGACCTATATGGATAGAAAAGTCTTACTCAAAATGATAGTATGATATCTGTTTTGTCTTTATCATCATGTACATGCTTTATGTGGTATTACAGATCACTATTACATGTTGATAGAGCCCATAGGATTCTTGCTTGACTACCAGCATTATGATGGCGATCATATACGTAGGAGCTGGGTGGTCTATAAGCACATCCTTAAATGTCCCTAGTCATGAGAGTTTCAAGACTGGGCATCGATACTCCAGAGTAGACTAGTGTATACTGATTGAGACCCCGGCGAGGGGTGGTGGCCAGGTCTCACAAGCCATTGGTGTTAGTTTGTTCACCTAAGATAGTATACAGGTGCTCATTGGGTTATGAATACACTGGATGGACTCGCCGGGAACCTGCTAGTTGGTAGTATACCTATTGTCAGATAGCAGTTCCCAGGTGACATGTGTGCAGGTTCGTCAGTTGACCTGAGATCTTCATTTGTCTCGTGTGAGTTCCCACTGTGCTTTGATTAATACCCTACCACATCTCAAAGGAGTCGTGCAAACATGTTTTAGTTAGGTACAATCCTGAGCCACATGGAGGCAGTGAGCAGATTGTCGGGGATTCGTCTCTCCTGGTATTAGGGGTTGATGCCGCGTTGTGCATGGGTGGCAATCACCAGAAATCCTTTGCCAAGGTAGTCGAGAATTACTGATTTGGATCAGTAGTTTCTCGGTTGGTGATAGGCTTCATACCGACACGAAATGTCGTGTTATTAGGGGTCTGACTTTATCCTCCCCCCAGACTCGATATGCGATACTCTTAAACAAAAAGACCGGACTGGACGGATATTGTCATGGACAGGCTCAGTAGGGGTTCTGATGAGTTTACTCGTCGGCCTCCCTTTCGCTCAATACCTGGGTAGCCGTTACGTATAGCTAATGCCGCTGACGTGCTTGTGGTTAAACCCACTGCCAGCGTATTGACGAGTCTTTAGATTCCCACACAGAGGGTTTCCCTGCTTCGGGCGAAACAATGTAGAGGCTGAATGGTTTTACGGCAGGGTTCGATCATCTACGTACACTTGTTCACGTATCATGATTCAGATGGATTATACTAGTGGGCTTTGGTTTAAGCCGGATTCTAGTATTAGTTTGATGTATTATTTTCATCTCATTGTATTCGTAATTTTCAGAATACGAATACGGGTATGTATATACGGATGAGGGGTATTCTTGTAATTCATTACAAAGTGCTTCTAGAAGATTCCATCTCATTTAGTTTTAATCATTTAGGATTAAATGGTTAATGAGGTGGAGAGGATGAGGTGTTTATTGCATTTATTGTGGCATGGCTTTGTAGTAACTTATGGTTACTATTCAAGCATGCTTGATTTTTGTTTGTTGTGAGAAATTTTGAAGTCTTGAGATATTTTGTTGACTTAAGATATTTTGGAGACTTGAGATATTTATTGGATTGCTTCATCATTGCTCACAACATAACAACAAACAAAAAACACTTAGTCATTTTTTCTCTTGAGTTGCCTCTCACTCTCATCCTCAAACTTCTTCTTCTACCTCCATCCTTCAAGTCTCATGTGTTGAGAAACCTAGGGTGTTTGGAGACAAATTAATCCATCACTACACTCTACATCCTCTATGCTGTCTAGTTTAGCGAACTAGGTATCCTAGTTATCTCGGCTATTGAGGTAGGAGCTCGGAATATAAATCCTCAGGTGGATCATCTTCGATGGAGGGAGACCGGAGATCAAGTTAGATCATGGTGGCCTCTAGGAGCTTGGGAAGGTGGTTGAAGACCGAAGGACACGATTCAATTCAGTATAACCATTCTTAAATCCTATATATTTAGTTTTTTAGTTTAGGGTTCATGGTAGATCCGGGTAGCGGGTTGTGTTAGCACCAGTTTTGAAAATTTTTGTTCTGCAATCGGCCACGGTTTGATGGCCAGGGCGCTTGCATAACCCAACAATACCGTCTCAGAATATGTCTGGATCACTAATGAGACCGGGGTTCCTTGGCCAATACCGCAGCTCCACTGTTATCACAATACAAAGGTATTGGATCCTCAATTGATGGAACCACACCAAGTTTAGCAATGAACTTTTTCATCCAGACAGCCTCTTTGGCAGCATCATTGACAGCGATGTATTCAGCCTCCATTTTCGAGTCTGCCACAGTATCTTTCTTGAAACTCTTCCAACATACCGCCCTTCATTGAGGGTGAAGACAAAACCCGAGACATACTTGATGCCGTCCTTATCACTCTAGGAGCTCGAATCGGTAAAGGACTCCACCTAGAGTTCTCCGTTACCATACACCAAGAACATTTCTTTAGTCCTTCTCAAGTACTTAAGAATGGTCTTCACGGCTATCCAGTGCTTCTCTCCTGGGTCTGATTGATACCTACTTACCACACTAAGTGCGTAAGCTACTTCTGGTCTGGTGCATAACATAG
Source organism: Agapanthus africanus (assembly GCA_030015575.1). Taxonomy (NCBI): domain Eukaryota; kingdom Viridiplantae; phylum Streptophyta; class Magnoliopsida; order Asparagales; family Amaryllidaceae; genus Agapanthus; species Agapanthus africanus. Next base: position 109,160,305 of record JASDDO010000031.1, read on the forward strand.
CGTACATGATAGACCCAACTGCAGAAGCATAGGGTATCATGTGCATGCGAGCCATCTCCAAATCAATCTTGGGAGACATCTCTTTGGAGAGAGTGATTTCTGAACAAGCGAGTAAATTACCACGCTTAGAATCTTCCATACTAAACCTCTTTAGTATGGTGTTTATGTACCTTGATTGGGACAATCCCAACATCCTTTTAGATCTATCTCTATAGATCTTTATCCCCGGGATGTAGGAGGAATCACCAAGATCTTTCATGAAAACTTTTGTGATAAGAAGAGTTTGACCGGGTGCAGCATAAGAACATCATTTCCTATTAAGAGTATGTCATCCACGTACAATACGAGAAAGATAACCTTACTATCTACAACCTTTTTATATATACAAGGTTCATCTACATTTTTTATGAAGTCAAACTCTTTGACTGCCACATCAAAACAGATGTTCCAGCTCCGCGATGCCTGCTTTAATGCATAGATTGATTTAAGCAACTTACACACCTTTCCGCTGCTCCCACTGTCTACGAAGCCCTCTGGATGTGTCATGTACACGCTCTCTTCTAAATCACCATTTAGAAAAGCGGTCTTTGCGTCCATCTGCCAGATTTCATAGTCATGGTATGCAGCAATGGCAAGTAGGATCCTGATGGACTTAAGCATAGCCACTGGAGAAAAGGTTTCATCATAGTCGACACCTGGTCGTTGAAGAAACCTTTTGCTACAAGTCTAGCTTTGAAGGTTTCAACCTTTCCATCTATACCAATTTTCTTCTTAAAGATCCATGTCACGCCTCGCTTCTCAGTGTACGGTAAGGAGACGTGACTGGCCCACTATGTATTTACTCAGAAGCAAACACACAAAGCGTAAATAAGCAATATGATAAAGTACACAAGAAAATGACAAGAGATATAATTGAACAACAACTTTTATTTATTAAACATTTCTTTACAATACAACTGAAAATGTAAATACAAGAATGGAAAGCAATGCCTAAACAATGGCATAAACTGAAAAGAAAAAATATATACAGGTTTCTAAAGCTCGGGGTCTTCTGGCAACTGCTCTAAGTCGTTAGCACTGGGCTCTATCTCAAGTGAGTCGGATCCACCTGACGACATTCCAAAAAAAGAGGAGAAAAGGAATGTCGTCAGCGAACAATCGCTCGGTAAGTCCCAAAAAAGATAGAAATAGAGTAGACAGATAAGAGGATATAGCTAGTAAATTGTTTGATTGTTAGGTTAACGAAATTGTTTGTAGCTTGGTACAGAATATGCCAGTGTATACGAGATGAGTCCAACTATTCTGTGGACTAAGGTATACGGAGCACAAGGAACCGTTAAGCCATGAAACAACAGCAATGGATATTCAGGTTAGGTGTATTAAAGTTACCGTCTCGTGCTACTTCTAACACATTCCGTACAAGTCTACCACTTTAAAACCCCGTAATGTATTTTGTATTGATATGTATTGTTTTGTTTAATAGATGTAATGTTAGTGATGTATGCCCTAGAGGCCATTATTGTATCATACTGGTTTATATATTACTTAATGGAAGCTTGGGATATTCATAGTTGTATTGACAGTCTTGCTCAAAATGGTAGTATGCTACTTGGTTTGTTTCTACTTTAATATGTGCATATGTTTTTAGCATATCGCTTATACATATTAGTAGAGCCCTTAGGATCTTTACTTGATTATCAGCGTTTTGATGGCAGTCACACTAGTGGGGGCTGGGTAGTCTACAAGCGCATCCTTATACAGGTCCCTAGTAGTAGGATTATCGAGACGGGACATCGATACTTCAGAGTAGACTAGTGTATACGCTTCTCATCCTAGCAGGGGAGATGGTCTGTCCCACAGCCATTAGTATGTTGTACTGGAGATAGTATGCAGGTGCTCATTAGGTTATGAGTATACAAGATAGGACTCGTCGGGAACTGCTGGTGGGTATTATACCTATCATCGGGTAGTAGTTCCCAGGTGACATGAGTACAGCTTAGTCCGTCAACTTGACATTGCTACTTCACTTTGAGTGTGTTCCCACTGCACTTTGATTACTACCCTACCACGGCTCAAAAGAGTCATGCAAACAGGTAGTAGTTGGGTGCAGTCCCGAAGCACTTGGAGGCAGTGGCGGTTAGATAGGATTCGTCTCTCCCGGTATTGGGGGTTGATATCGCGCTGTATTTGGAGAGCCATTACAAAAATTCCCTGGCCAGGGCAGGTGAGATTTACTGGTAGGTATTCCATTAGTTTCTCAGGGTGTTCTGGGCTACACTCTGACACGACTTATACTGCTATTAGGGGTCTGATGTTTACCATCCCTCTAGGCCCGATATGCGATACTCTTTGACGAACAGACTGGACTGTACGGAGATTGTCACATGCAGGCTCAGTAGGAGTTCGGATGGGTTTGCTCATCAGCCTTCTTATCGACAGATACCTGGGTAGCCGTTACATGCAGCTAGTACCGCTTGCGGTTTGTGGTTAAACCCACTGCCAGCGTACTGTCGAGTCTTTACAGTCCCACACAGAGGGTATCCCTGCATCGGGCAAAAGATGTAGAGGTCGTATGGTTTTACGACAGGGCTTCGATCACGTACGTGCACTTGTGTGCGTATGATGATCGGGCGGATAATACTAGTGGGCTTTGGTTTAAGCCGGATCCTGGTATTATATTGATGGATTGTTTCATCTCTTTGTATTCGTGTTCTTCGGAATTCGGATGCAGGTATGTATATACGGATGAAGTGCATTCTCGTAGTTTTGCGGATTTTCTTCTAGAAGAAGGGACACCTATTAGGGTTTATTCTTTATGGTTAAACATAATAGGTGGAGGAAATGAGGTGGATTGAGTATTGAACCTAGCATGGCTACTTGGTGACTCATTGTCATGAGTCACCACAAGATATTTGTGGGGGTTTCTTGATATTTTGGTGGGATATTTATCTCACAAAATATCTAAAAAACCTCACAATATCAAAAAAGGCCAGCCAAGCCAAGTCTTCAAGCAACACTTTCCTTTCTCATTTTCCTCAAGCCTTTTCTTCTTCCCTCAAACCCTAGACCTCTCATGAGTTGAGAAACTTAAGGCTACAAGATACAAAGCACTCCATCTACTCTCTCTACACAACCTAGGCTATCTATTCTAGCAAGCTACTTGCCCTAGTTATCTCGGAGTTGAGGTTGGAGCTCGGACTATAGACTCTCGGGTGGATCGTCTTTGACTCGAGAAAGCCGACGGGGAAGCCACGATCTGTTTCGATCCTCGGAGCCTACGATGACGAGGAGGACAGCGATGAAGACCCGAAGGACTTGTATTGTTAGGTATAATCTCTTATCCGAGTAGATAATCTCTTCACAAGTCTTGCTAGTTAGGGTTTAGACATGATCCGGGAGCTCGAGTCCGTGTTGCTATGCTTTAATAATCGTTTTTCATAACTTCCGCCTCCCCGCGGTCACGCGGGGTGCGTGACACGAACTTACAGTGGTATTAGAGCCTAACTAAACTATAACTAACAGATTAAACGACAAGTAAAACCACGAAATGGAAATAACCCCAAAACATCGAAGCTTAGATCCTAGTTTCTGTTGATTTTTTACGAGGCTCTAAAAATTATTTTAGCAACTGCAGAGTACTCCTTCACTTGTAAAGTGAACAAAGAACAAAAATGGGACATTTTCACCCAAACTAGGCCGTCCACATTTCCTCTAAAACCGGTGAGCTGGGTTCAATTCTAAGGAAATGCTTCGTATTTTGGTCTGTGGTTTTGTTACTTGGATCTAGGGCTTCAGGAGTTGTTTGTTTTTGCCAATTTTGAATATGCTGTCAATTCTTTACTGTAGCAATACGAGGTGTTTCGAAGTCATGGTTTTAACGTCGTTTAATGTTTCAAGTTGTAATATATGTGTTCGTAAACTTCCACTAATTGGTATATGTCAGTTAGTTGGGGGTTGCACATTTCTGTGATGTTTGGTTTGTGTATATGGACTTATTGGATCGTCGTGGATGAATAGCCGGGGATGTGAGATGAGGGTTTTCATTTCATTCATTTGATGTAATTGTAAAGTGATGTAATATTATTTTTTTGCGGGACACATCCGGGTTGAGGTTGTAACCACCGTTGTATATTATTTCTTTTACTGTTTCTGCTCCTAGGATAGACCCAAGGTAGGGTGCACAAACTATCGGGTACTTTAAAGTGCCGAGTGGCCTACTCACTTTGTTGAGGGAGGTTTCTTCACTTCGGGTATTTGGCCGGTAGTTTGCCGCAACCGTAGGGGTCTAGGGGTGGGGTTTGGCTATTCATCACGACCGTGGAATCCGACTTTCGGTACAGGCTTAAACGAAACGTGGAATTCCTAATATATTCAATATGTTCATCTGTGATCTGGAATGCCTATTATTGCATCTGACGAATGTATATATCTATATATGATATCTAGTAGGCATTGCTTATGTTTTGCATCCGCTCTAGTCCATCCCCCGCTCTGTCGTTAGTTAAGTAACCTAACGGGTGATGATGGGGCCCAGTGGCGAATGCGGATAGCATAAGTGTTCGTCATATTTTCGTATTTTTCTGCAATGGAAGGCTAATTGATGGGACGCATTATATTAATGCAAAGAAAACAAACCAAAGCTGAATCGTCGGAACAATTTCAAAACCACTCGGTTTTTTCAAAACAGCACACTTTTAAAGTGCAGAGCTTAAACCACTCCTTTTAAAAGCTATCAGGTTCCTTCTATTATATCAAGTTCACTACGTTCACGGTTTCGCCAAAACCAGTCGTAGCCTTCCGTCATTTCATATGAATATTCAATAGTATTCAAGCTATGTTTGTTGACCTTCATCAAAGCATAGTGATTGGTAGCTGCTGGATGTTTATATGTAGAATAGATAGATGCGTTGGTTTGGGACAGTCGTATTACCTTGTTGACCTTCGTCAAGGGTATATACGGGTGGGTTCAAATTAACCTGGATAATGATGGGTAGAACTTGACATGTGACTTATGATTTGTTGACCTTCGTCAAGGTCATAAGAGCATGGGGGAAAAATCCACATCAGGAGTTTCTAAAGAAACTGAAACTTGTTAGCGTTGCATACCATTTGGAGTTTGATAATGTTGGTAGGATTCCTTCAGCATTATCACACAATGATATTTGGATTCCGATCCTACTGTGAGTATCAGCTACTCTTCGAGAGATTTTTTCACTTAACGATCAATTCTATAAACCAAGTAGGTGTCTAGAATGGTGTTAGCGGGGCTACGCCTCCAGGGAAAAGAGGTTATTTAATTAAGGAACTTCGCGAAAGCATCGTAAAACCTCCCTCGAAGTATCAACACTAGCCTGACTGAACGGTTAAGCAAGAATTGTACGGTGAGATACTGACTAATTCTTCTTTTATAGGATAATGGGAGCCATCCTGTTTAGATAAATTAAAAACCAATCTAAACTTGCAAGAGCATCATGCTAAAGTGTTTTCTTCTCTCTCTCTCTTAATTGCAGCGACCCAGTGACCAAGACTAGGTTACATCTAGATAATAAAATGACTGAATCTGACTATAATGATTGGAAAAGGTCTGTCCAAATGTCCATTACCTATGACAAGCTGGGACACCTCTTTATTACTCAATTCCCCGCCGTCCCAGGTCCAGTTTCCACCATCACGGATGTTGATATCCGTAAGACATTGGAAAAGGAAAGTACGAATGCCAAGTGCCTCGTGTTGGCCTCAGTAGATAGTGTAAACCGGAGGCAATACGAGAAGATAGACTTAGCTTCCATCTTCCTCCATAACAAAGATTTATATAGAGAGCAATCTCGTATCGCAAGATATGAGAACTCGAAGTAATTGCTTCAAGCGAGGTTGGCTATCGGGTCATCTGTAGGGGACAACATCTTTACAATGACTAGCTATATTGATGAGCTCACGGACCTGAAAACCACGTTGGAGAATGAGTCGCATACTGACTTGATTCTACAGTCCCTACCCTCTACTTACACCCTGAAGGAAACTAGGGGACATGATTGTTTGATGTTGGATTTTGTGCTTGCGCTTTTAAAAGATAAATCAAAGAATATTAACCGCAATCAAGAACGGCGTCGCTTGGTAGCTAGCCGGTTGAGTACGGGTCGGTCCACAGGGATTTTGTGTATTTTCTAGTTGTTCTAACGAGTTAATTCCAATTGTGGTAGGATTGATTATCACTAAAAAACTGAAATGAGTTTGATTTAGATTAGGATTAAAACCTTGCTAGGGTTAGGTTTAGGTTAAGTTTGGAAAGTCAATATCTCACACCGCTTTCTATGCCCTAATTAAGAACTATTTAGGTGTTAAGGTAATAATTAACAAAGGGGATTAGCAGGATCGGGTCCTTGTCAAACCTTTTTAAACTCTTACCCTAACCTCCATGGAAAACATACACAACCGGTCTTTAACTATGGTATCACCACTATCTCATGGGATAGGGTGCCATAGTGAGCGGTGTGTGTATGTATGTATAGAGTCCTATTAAAATGTATCACGGGCAAGAAAGGGGTGAGAGATTTTCATCTCTCAAACCTTTCCCATTCCTAACCCTAACAAGTGAGGAACTACTCACCCATTAGGGAATTGATAAAAAGAGACATTTTTTGTTTGTTTTTAATAACCTAATTATCTAAACTACGGCAGATAAATAAAATTTATACTAGGGCAGATAAATAAAATTTATACTAGGGAAGAAAAGAAAATTAAACTAAGGCATAGAAAAGAAAGACTTACTTTTTATTTGATGCACTCTTCAAACATTACAAGAATTAAAATTCTGAATTTAGGAATTAAAAAGAGTCATAAGAAGAGGCATGCTCCAAAAAGAGCTTTAGGGTTTCTATTTATAGATTATAGAAACCCTAGGGTTTACATCTGATCCCTATCTACATTTACAAAACTACCCTGAGAAGCCTAGTCAACGCACCGCCACTCACCGACTTTTTGCACCGACACGTGCTTAGCACGGCCGCGGATCCGCGGCCATATGCCCTGTTTGGCCGCGGATCCGCGGCCATATAGTGGGGTCTTTGGCTGAAATCTTCTGGACTGCTTCCTATTGCATTTTACTTCTGGTTTCTTCACTTGGTTTCTCAGAATGTCTTCTATTTTCTTCCAGTGCAGAATGTTGTGGACTTTTACCGTTCGCTTCGTGTTGAAGTCTTGAATCTTTGCGCTGCCTTTGTACTTTGTGAAATTGTTCATTGATCTTCGTTTGTTCTTCAAACTGTAGGCATGATAAAAATTCTCTATTTGTCGGTCGAAGTCTCACTTTTGTAGCGTCTTTTCATCATTTTCACTGTTTTGTTCCGAGAACCTGTAACCTGCAACTATGTAGCAGACATGGATCAAAAGCACCTATTTATTTATAAAATGAATAAGAATGGGGAACATAATAATGCAAAATTATGATATGAACAAATACCCCCAAACTTATCTTTTGCTCGTCCTCGAGCAAAACTAGTTTATTCTCGAAAAAGCCTATCCTCACTTTCGCAGGGAAACGCGATTGCACTGAGCTCGTGCAATAAGCCGTTAAACCTCTAGGTGTCCCTAGTAGGAGGAGTGTTGTCTCCTAAGGGTTTTCAGCGGATACTACCCACAAAATCCTATCAATTCGGCTTATTAACTTTTATTCTCCAATTCGGTTTTCTAGCAAGAAATTCTATTATCTTCAACTAAGAAATTATCAACCCATATTTTTCACGCTTCCTTATCATTTAACTTAAAATTGTATATGTTTTGTAAATTTATTTAGCTTTTAGCATCTTTTGAGTTTTCCTTCTAAGGTTCCATCTCAACTTAGGAATTTTTATCATCTTTATTAAATATATAAGTCTTATTTTTTCATTCCTATCTTTCATCCAAACCCCAATCATATACCCCTACGTGTGTGTATGTATCACCCCTACACTTGGAAATTCAATTCAAGCTCTTATACTCTTGTCCATCATCCAAAGTACTTTTAGTTGGTGAATTTTTTTAGATGAAATTGCTCACACATCCTTCATGCGACCGTTAATAATTCTTGAGGTACTAACGACCGATTACAAAATGTGTTTGCACATTAAGGCGTAATTCCTCGTCTTGTAATACCTAAGGCTTTAGCAGTGACTCCCAAACCAGTTGGTCTAAGGCACTAGGTGATAAAGCACCCTCGCTATATTTTTTTTTATTTTACGCAGCCTTAAGTAATTACAAAACCAGTGTTCATTTTTTATATCTTTTTATTCACACTTATAATTTTGTTTTCCTTCATACTAAGGATTTTAGATAAGAGCATTTCAAGTTCTCCTCTACTATTCCAAGTTTCAAGATTCGTGTTTGCGCAAGTTGTAGGGTATATATTTTCAGAATTTAGACTTAAACTTAGGGATTATTTTTCAGACTTACACTTTAATAAAAAATTTCAATACTCTTCTGTTATTTTGACTTAGCCCAAGAAATGAACTCAAAATTTGCCTATTTCTAAGTAAACCACAAAGAAATATATTTTCTACCGTTAAATTTTAAGAAAGGTTATTTTTAGGGTTTTTAATTTACTAAGTCTAGGATATAGTTTTTCCTAGCTAGTTAACCGTCTTGTCAAACTCTAGTCAATTATGGCCAAAATTGAATTTTTTTAATTTTTATAATTTTAAAATTTTTCAGTTTTTATTTGATTTTTATATTTTTCTATATTTTTTATTTTCATTTTTTCAATTTTTATGATTTTTTATAAAGATGCAATGCAGAATTTTAAACATGCAAAAGAAAAAGAAAAATATATACAAATTTTTTTTTAAAAAAAGTATGCAATGTAAAAGATAACTATTTACAACCACCACCTCCCCCAAACTTACCAAAAGCAGTTTCCTCACTGCTCGGCCCGACGCCGAGCCCTTGAGCGTGAATGGGAACGCTCCTCCCTACCCAGCAGGGTTCGGATCCCCTGCTCTACTTCAGTCAACCGCCGATCATGCTCTCTTGCTATCCCCCTCAACTCATCAATACCCCTAACAGCTCTTCGCATCAAATTTGCATGTTCTAAAGGGGTTAGTTCTCCTTCACTCGCGGTCGAGCTGGAGCTAGGTGTGCGGGCGGGCACGTGCTCCGTCGGTTTAGTTCTTGACCACACATGCGTCAATCGTGTATAGGACGTAGAAACGCCCTCAATGAGAGGCCTGACGGGTATGCCTCCAAGCATGTAAAATTCAAACTCCTCCATGGGGAGGAAATATCGACACAGTTGTGTCACAAGCATGGGGCAAGGGTTGTTTGCGGCTCTTTTGCCCGCACCAATTGAGTTTAGCAACACCGTGCATATATCGAATCGAAGGTTCCTAGTCATGAGTGTGTGCACGATATGCAGTGAGGGTGTAAAAAATGTGGTTTGTTGGAGCTTCCAAAAATATTGTTTTGTGCCCACCGGCACACAGTTAAAACATTGGCGAAAAGGGTTCTCGCTTGGATCCCTTTCCGCGATTCCCTCGAGCAATCATTGCCCATTAAGGGCATGTAATTCTCAAACTGTAATGGTTGATCATGAGCGGGTATCCGAGGGATTAAGGTGACTTCATGTATGAAGTCCCTATCAATTATAATCTCCCTGTCACCCCACTGCAATTTTATAAAGCCAAATTGGACGAGACACCCATCTTCCATGCACTCGTAAAAACGAGTGACTAATTCCGGAAGGGCGTAGGTGTTTGGGTGATTATATATCAAAAAGTTCCAGCCCCTACGTGCTATTTCATTTGCAAAATAACTTCCATACACAGTGTGTGAAAAGTCTCTCTCTAGTTGCATATTGGGTGCCATCAGATAAGCTACAGATCTACAGAAATTAAAAACAGAGAGGAATTTCAGAGATCTAACCTCCTCTAAAAAATCAGGGGGTGAAGTGGCAGGAGCGCGGCGGAATCGCGGTCGGGTGTGGCTTCTGGCGGCGGATCAGTGGCGGGACGACGAGATCTCTCTACAGAAAGAGCGGCGGCGGCTAGGGTTTGAGGAGAACAGAAAATTTTTTAGGGTTTAGAACAGAGGGAGTCGGGTTTTATATAGGGGGAGTGATGGATATTTGCAAATAAACCCCTCTAAAAAGTGGAAATTATTTGCAAATAAATATTTTATTTTATTTATTTAATCTGGAAATTTACAAAAATACTCAAAAAAAAATTATTTTCAAATTTTTTTTTATGTTATCTTGTATTTATAAAATTACAAATGATACATACCACCAAACTTGTTTGAAACAATGTTTTGGTTAGAAGATCGAAAATTTGGGGGTAAATGGAGGAAGATCGGTCAGAATAAATCGGCTCCTGCAAAAACAGGAGCTCCTCCGACGGGTCCTCAGTGAGGAACGGCTTAAGTCGATGTCTGTTTACTTTAAACAATGTGCCGTCCTCTGGGTTTCTAGATCTACCGCACCGTGCGGATATACGGTGCGTACCAAAAACGGTCCTTTCCATCTAGATTTGAGCTTGCCGGGATAGAAGTGTAACCGAGTGTCATAAAGCAAAACCTGTTGACCAGGTTTGAAAGTCTTGCGCATAAGGTGTTTGTCGTGGAACACCTTCGTTCGGTTTTTAACAATTACCGCATTCTCATAGGCCTCATCCCGCAGCTCATCCAACTCGTTCAATTGCAGCTTTCTATTGCTGCCCGCATCTCCCAAGGATAGGTTCAACTCTTTAATCGTCCAAAATTCCTTGTGCTTAATTTCAACAGGAAGGTGGCAAGCCTTCCCATAAACAAGCCGGTAAGAAGACATGCCAAGATCGGTTTTGTAGGCAGTACGGAATGCCCATAGTGCATCAATCAGTTTTGATGACCAATCTTTACGGTTTTTGGAAACCATTTTCTCCAAAATTTGTTTAATCTGTCGATTCAAAATCTCGGCTTGCCTACAAGTTTAGGGGTGATATGGTGTTGACAATTTGTGAGTAATGGAGTATTTGCGCATTAAGGACTCAAAAGTCCTATTACAGAAGTGAGATCCATTATCACTTATAATCGCTCGAGGATGCCCAAACCGAGAAAAGATGTTTTCTTTATGAAATCTAACAACAACCTTGTTGTCATTCGTTCGGCTGGGCACAGCCTCGACCCATTTTGACACATAGTCAACAGCCAATAGAATATACATATTCCCAAAGGAATTGGGAAATAGTCCCATGAAATCTATTCCCCAAACATCAAAAATATCAACAACCAAAATTGGTTGGAGCGGCATTTCGTTTCTCCGTGATATTCGGCCCAAGTGTTGGCACCGGGAGCATGTCTTGCAGTATTCGTATGCATCTTTAAAAAGTCGTGGCCATTAGAAGCCACACTGCAAGATTTTTTCTGCTGTCTTCTTGGGGCCAAAATGCCCACCACACGCTTGATCGTGGCAAAAAGTCAGCACACTCTTAAACTCGTTTTCGGGGACACACCGACGAATGATTTGGTCGGAACAGTATTTAAAGAGATACGGTTCATCCCAGTAAAAATGTTTTACTTGGGACAGGAATCGGAGTTTGTCCTGATTCGGCCAATCTTTTGGTATCAGTCCGGTGGCCAAATAGTTTACTATATCAGCGAACCAAGGTTCGCATGACACGGTTAGGAGCTGCTCATCGGGAAAAACATCTTTAATAGGAATTTCATGTGTAGGCGAAGAAGGAAGTCATGAAAGGTGGTCGGCAACTACGTTTTCACATCCTCTCTTGTCTCTTATGACAAGATCAAACTCTTGTAGCAAGAGAATCCAACGTATTAGCCGAGATTTAGCATCCTTCTTCGCAAAAAGATGGCGAAGAGCTGAGTGGTTCGTGTAAACAATCACTGGAGAGCCGATTAAATAGGGCCTGAATTTTTCGAGTGCAAACACAACGGCTAAAAACTCTTTTTCTGTTGTTGTGTAATTCAATTGGGCCTCAATTAATGTTCGGCTAGCGTAATAAATTACGTGCGGCATCTTATTTATGTGTTGTCCTAGGACAGCACTAATGGCGAAATCAGATGCATCGCACATAATTTCGAATGGATACGTCCAGTCGGAAGATGAAAGAATGTGCGCAGAAATAAGTGAGTGTTTCAATGACTCAAACGCTTTCATGCAGGTTGAGTCAAAATCAAAAGTGGTGTCCTTGGCCAATAAAAGAGTCAAGGTTCTAGCTATCTTGCTAAAATCCTTGATGAACCGTCTATAAAAACCGGTATGGCCAAGGAAGGATCGGATGTCTTTGACGCGTTTAGGAGAAGGAAGATTGGAAATGACTTCAATCTTGGCTTTATCAACCTCAATGCCGTTTTGTGAGATGACATGTTCTAAGACAATACCCTATCGTACCATAAAGTGGCATTTCTCCTAATTTAAAGTGAGGTTCTTATCCCTACAGCGGGTAAGAACTGCGTCTAAGTGTAGCAAACACTCATCGAAGGAGTCGCCGAAAATGGAGAAATCATCCATAAAAATTTCCAAGAATTTCTCCACCATGTCTGAAAAGATCCCCATCATACACCGCTGGAAAGTAGCGGGTGCATTGCATAACCCAAAGGGCATGCGACGGTAAGCGAATGTACTGAAAGGACAAGTAAATGTGGTCTTGTCTTGATCCTTTTCGGCGATGGGAACTTGATTATAGCCGGAGTAGCCATCCAAAAAGCAATAAAATTCGTGCCCAGCTAATCGTTCTAGCATTTGGTCAATAAAGGGTAATGGAAAGTGGTCTTTCCGTGTCGCGGCGTTGAGTTTTCTATAATCAATGCAAACTCGCCACCCAGTTTGGGTGCGAGTAGGTATTAACTCATTCGCCTCATTGGTTATCACCGTTATGCCCGATTTCTTTGGGACAAAGTGAATGGGGCTAACCCACTAGCTATCAGAGATAGGGTAAATGATACCACTATCAAGACATTTGACAATCTCCTTTTTGACAGCCTCCTTCATTATGGGGTTGAGGCGTCTCGGTGGATCCCTTACTGGCTTGGCATCATCCATCATATGTATATGATGTTCAACTATGAAGGGACTAATCCCCTTGATGTCCTCCATAGTCCAGCCAAAAGATTGCCGATTATTTTGTAAGACCATTAAAAGGGCTTTCTCTTGCTCGAGAGCTAGAGATGCCGATATGATAATAGGATTCTCACCTAGGTAAGCATATTTAAGGTGAGACGGCAAAAGCTTGAGTTCGAGTTTCGGAAGTGAAACAATTGAAGGTAACATTGGTGAAACTGTCTTGAACTCGAAGGATTCCAACAATGGTTCAAAGCGAGTGTAGGCAACCGAGTCGGATGGTTCAGCTAACTCATCCGAAAAATCAAAGGACTCAAACTCGGGTGGTGAGTCTTCAAAATTGTCCAAAAAAGTGAAACACTCATAATCATTATCCGGTGTGGAAGCTGTGTCAGATTCTAGGAAGAACGCACTAGTGGCATCAAAACTGTTGTGATCGAACAGAAATTTTTCGAGCTCACAGTCCTCCTACGTGATCTCGTTGATCGAGCAAACATCAAGTATACTAGCATTAGGCTCGGAGGGCTGATTCACCAACTTAAAAATGTTGAGTTCAATTGTCATATTTCCAAAAGATAGGTTCATCGAACCATTTCGACAATTGATCACCGCATTAGAAGTCACAAGGAATGGTCGACCGAGTATCACCGGAATTTGACTCCGGGGGTTAGCTACAGGCTGTGTATCCATAACAATAAAATCAACGGGGAAATGAAGTCCCTTACTTTAATTAACACATCCTCTAACTCACCCCTAAGATGGGTGATGGATCGGTCGGCCATTTGGAGAGTACAATGTGTGGGTTTAAGCTCTCCAACGCCTAATTGTTCATATACTGAATAGGGTAGCAAATTGACACTAGCACCAAGATCTAAAAGTGCTCGATTGATGTTCTTATCCTCAATTGTTATTGAAATTGTAGGAGAGCCTGGGTCTTTAGGTTTTTGGGGTAAAGGTTGGATAAGAGCATCACTTACAACACTAGCCACGAAAACTTTCTTGGGTACTTATGACTTCCTCTTTTTTGGTGCATAAGTCCTTTAAGATTTTAGCGTAAGAAGGGACTTGTTGGATTGCATCGAAGAGAGGTATGTTTATGCTAACCTTTTTGAATAACTCCACAATCTTCTCCATTTGGGGAGTAGGTTTATTGGATCTCAACCTGTTTGGAAATGGAACATTTTGAAAATTTGTTGAGTCCAATATTTGTGGAGTAGATTGCGGAGTTGGAACGGATCCCAGTGTTGGTGTGTTCGTGAAGTGAGATGTGGTTCCGTTCGAGTTAGTAGATGTAGAGCCTTGCGAAGAATGAAGAATAGGCTTTAAAGAAGAAGAAGATGAAGAAGAAGAAGAAGATGAAGAAGAAGAACCGGCAGGGGTGTCATCACTAATATCCACATTATTGTGCAACACTCTTCCAGATCTCAACGTAGTCACAGCATTTACATTATGATTTTTTTGTTCATAAGCAACATGTGCGTTGTGTGTGTGACCGGGATTTGGCAATGGTTGAGATGGAAGCTTTCCCTTTTCTCGCTCGCTCAACGCAGCATTTAGTTGTGCAATTTGGGCCTCAATTAATTTGATGCTTTGATCATGTGAAGCACTGTTTTGCACCAAAGACTGAATGGAAGTCTCCAACCTTGCTGCGGATTGTGTAGATTGTTTTAAAAACGCATCTAGACTTCGTTCTAGCGAGGAAACCTTATCGTTATTCGGCTGAACAAAATTGTTTTGAGGATAAGAGTTGTTGGGTACAAAATTGTTCATTTGGTTTGGGTAAGGTTGGGGTTGGAAAGGTTGCTGGTATTGAGTTTGTTGAGGTGCTTGTTGTTGTAGAGGAGGAGGCCTTTGAAAGTTGTTATTGCCTTGGAATTGTTGATTTTGATTCCAAGAAAAATTTGGGTGGCTCCTCCAACCAGGATTATAAGTCGAAGAGTATGGATCATTTCTTTGTCTTTGCTGAAAGGCAGCATTGACTTGATCTTGTCCTTGAACAGGTGGATTGTAAGGGCACTCTTCAGTAAGATGGGATGGATCCGAACAACAAGCGCAAACTGTGCATGTGGGTAAAGCAGGGGCAGGAGAAGGCGATGAGAATTTGCCCTCAATTGCTTCTAGCTTTTTCGTAAGTGTGGCCATTTCGGCCTTCATTGCAATCGACATATCAAGTTGATGTATGCCTGCCCTAGACTGCCCTGATGAAGTAGATGAGGTAGTCTTAGTGCTTTCCTACTGAAGTGTTTGTTCAGCAAGATCGTCGAGAAACTGCCAAGCTTCCTCGCTAGATTTTGTAAGAAAGTGATCTTGACAAATGGTTTCCAACAACTGCTTAGTTGCTGGGTTCAGTCCTTCATATAAAGTTTGGCAAAGTTGCCAATTCTCTATACCGTGGTGAGGGCATTGAACAAGTAGGTCCTTAAATCTTACAAAGCACTTCCAAAACGGTTCGGAAGGAAGCTTGGAAAATTGAATAATTTCATTTCGAATTCTCGTGATCTTGTGGTGTGGGTAAAACTTTTTTAGAAAAGCTTTAACAAACTCTTCCCAATTTTTTATCGAGTGTGATGTTGTGCTATATAACCATTTCTCGGCTAGGTCACATAAAGTGAATGGAATGACACGTAGACTTATAGCATCATCAGAAAGTTGTGTTGTCTGCATCATTGCGCAAACATTCTAGAATTTGTTTATGAAGATGTAGGCATCTTCGGATTCCAGCCCGTGAAATTTGGGCAACATGTTGATGAAGTGGGGTTTAATCTCAAAGTTGTCCCCATTAGCCGGTGGAAGTGAAAGACAAGTGGGTAAAGCGGTGCGGATAGGATAGAAAAGATCCTGGAGCGCGATTCATTGGGGTGCTTTGACAGGAGGGTGTTGTAGGTTATTCGCACCTAGTGGAGGTGGAATCAGTCCCGAGGGTAAGGGATTGTTAGGATTGAATCCCGACATCTCCTTAGAAGATAAAGAAGTTGATGATGAAAGTAAAGAAGTGAATGGAATTTCGACTTCGGAGTCGAAAGCGTCGTCATTCGGCACTAACGAGACACGGACTAAACGGGCGCTAGTGTCCCTAGTCCAACCGGACATACACTAAAGAGGGGTAGTGTAGTAAAAAGGTAAAAACAGAAGGTGGGGGTAAGAAAACGTCAATGGGAGGAAGTGGGTGCAAGTGGGGTGCAATGGATTACTTAGCAGCAAGTGGCAAGTTTTTATTGTAAAATTTTTTGTTTTGTGTTTTTTTTTATAATGAGCTTTTTGCTAAAATATTTTTAATAAGAAGCTTAGACACACGTTCAAACAATCACAATATGCACAATCAAGCCTAGATCTAGGGTCTCCTAAGTCAACTAGACTGCTCCTAACTGTTCCAAAGGGCAAGTTGTGAGGTCCTCAAATCGCCTCTTCACTGCCAATTGTGGCCAGGTAAGCAGAAGTAAAGAAAGGAGGGATCCGCTCATGAATCACCGTGAGACGGGCCTTTTAAAGTTACATTTCCCCACTTGTCTAGTTTAGGCACCACAAAGTCTGGTTTAGATAAACGATCGATGCCTACAACTATTCCTTTGTCCTATTGAGCGCGGCAGTCCTTATAGGCTGAGTCTAATCTTTTTTAATTAACTCGATGGTTTATGCAAAATGCTTTTTGTGGTTTTTGGGGTCCTAGGAAGGGTAATGAAATCCCCACCCAATCTGTATTGGTGTTAAAGCCCCTTAAAGTCAGTTTTAAAGATGCAAAGCAGTAAAACACACAAAACACACTTGCCAATTTTTTTTATTGCGGCACAAAGAATCCTGCACAAGATCAAGTAATTGGAGAAGGGGAGAAGTTTTTGCGCAAAGAACCCTACAGGAAAATTTTTCAGAAGATATCAGGGGGTTTAGAAGAAGAAAAGATGCATACAGAGACTTTTTGGCTTGCTGACGTTAGCAAGCCGCGGCGGATCCGCGGTCAAAGGCAGCTTCTGGCGGCGGTTCCGCGGTTAAAAAGAAGGATCAGGCCTCCAAATTTTTTCCGTTTCTCTGTTGTTGTTCTCCTCTGGTTGTTCAGATCTGCTGTTTTCTGTTTTGCTCACTGGATTTTTCCAGATCTGAATTTGTTCGTCCCTTCGATCCTGCACAATTCAAACGAAAACCCTTCAAAAAATAACACGATGATAAATTTTTATATTTTTTTAATTTTTCAGTTTTTATGATTTTTTTTATATTAACCCGAAATTACAAAAAGAAAATAACTACGCCATCCCCGGCAACGGCGCCATTTGATTGTTTGATGTTGGATTTTGTGCTTGCGCTTTTAAAAGATAAATCAAAGAATATTAACTGCAATCAAGAACGGCGTCGCTTGGTAGCTAGCCGGTTGAGTATGGGTCGGTCCACAGGGATTTTGTGTATTTTCTAGTTGTTCTAACGAGTTAATTCCAATTGTGGTAGGATTGATTATCACTAAAAATTTGAAATGAGTTTGATTTAGATTAGGATTAAAACCTTGCTAGGGTTAAGTTTAGGTTAAGTTTGGAAAGTCAATATGTCTCACCGCTTTCTATGCCCTAATTAAGAACTATTTAGGTGTTAAGGTAATAATTAACAAAGGGGATTAGCACGATCGGGAAGAAACTAGGTTTCTTCCTCTAGGTCCTTGTCCGTCTTTTCTTAACTCTTACCCTAACCTCCATGGAAAACATACACAACCGGTCTTTAACTATGGTATCACCGCTACCTCGTGGGATAGGGTGCCATAGTGAGCAGTGTGTGTATGTATGCATAGAGTCCTATTAAAATGTATGACGGGCAAGAAAGGGATGAGAGATTTTCATCTCTCAAACATTTCCCATTCCTAACCCTAACAAGTGAGGAACTACTCACTCATTAAGGAATTGATAAAAAGAGACATTTTTTTGTTTGTTTTAATAACCTAATTATCTAAACTACGGCAAATAAATAAAATTTATACTAGGGCAGATAAATAAAATTTATACTAGGGCAGAAAAGAAAATTAAACTAAGGCATAGAAAAGAAAGACTTACTTTTTATTTGATGCACTCTTCAAACATTACAAGAATTAAAATTCTGAATTTAGGAATTAAAAAGAGTCATAAGAAGAGGCATGCTCCAAAAAGAGCTTTAGGGTTTCTATTTATAGATTATAGAAACCCTAGGGTTTACATCTGATCCCTATCTACATTTACAAAACTACCCTGAGAAGCCTAGTCAACGCACCGCCACTCACCGACTTTTTGCACCGACACGTGCTTAGCACGGCGGCGGATCCGCGGCCATATGCCCTGTTTGGCCGCGGATCCGCGGCCATATAGTGGGGTCTTTGGCTGAAATCTTCTGGGCTGCTTCCTATTGCATTTTACTTCTGGTTTCTTCACTTTGTTTCTCAGAATGTCTTCTATTTTCTTCCAGTGCAGAATGTTGTGGACTTTTACCGTTCGCTTCGTGTTGAAGTCTTGAATCTTTGCGCTACCTTTGTACTTTGTGAAATTGTTCATTCATCTTCGTTTGTTCTTTAAACTGTAGGCATAATAAAGATTCTCTATTTGTTGGTCGAAGTCTCACTTTTGTAGCGTCTTTCATCATTTTCACTGTTTTGTTCCGAGAACCTGTAACCTGAGCTATGTAGCAGATATGGATCAAAAGCACCTATTTATTTGTAAAATGAATAAGAATAGGGAACATAATAATGCAAAATTATGATATGAACAGGACACCCGCTCTGTTTATTGGAGAATCTTCCTCTTCTGCATCCAAGGCGAAAGCAAAGGGTGAGAAGAAGAAGATCTCCACAAAGCTGATATACGGTATCAGGGAGGTAGAAGGAAAGGAAAGGGCAAAAGTTTTGGCACTAAAAGTAGCGGGAAAGGACATTGGCAGAGGGATTGTAGGGCTTGGAAAGCCAATAGCCAGGATTCGAAGCACGTTGTGGCTTCGGCTTCGGGTGTGTTTGTAATAGAAAACTGTATGTCAATTAACTCTACTTCCTGGGTACTAGATACCGAATCAGAATCTCATATATGTAATTCATTACAGGCTTTGAGAAACCGTAGAGTTATCAGGGTAGGTGATATGACTCTTAGAGTTGCGATCGGAATATGCGTGGACGCTGAATCCGTAGGGGAATATCATCTAGGATTGACAAGATGGCAGATATTGATTCTACGTAACTGTTTGTATGTACCTAGTCTAGCTTGTAATATCATATCTGTATCCTTACTTTCTATCGAAGGATATGATTTTACATTTGTAAGCGATGTGGTCCACATCCACCTAAATCAAGCTTTGATTGGGTCAGGTACATTAGATAACGGTATATTCGTATTAAATCAAGCTCAGGTTTTCAGTGTCCAGAACACACTTAAAAGAAAGTCTCCGGAATTAAATCAGGCTTTCTTATGGCATTTTAGACTTGGTCACATCAATGAAACACGGTTAACGAAGTTACATAGAGAGTGATATTTGGATCCGTTCGAATATCAGTCTTATGCTACTTGTGAATCTTGTCTCATGGGAAAGATGACAAAGACTCCGTTCACTGGACACGGAGTAAGAGCAAGCGAGCTCTTGGGACTCATACACAGCGATGTATACGGTCCAATGTCTACACATGCATGAAGTGGTTATTCTGTAAGTCCATGCTACCTCTCCCAGTACTTTCGGGCATGCGGAATTTGGTGAAAAACAATTTTCTAGAGGCGGTAACATGGACTCAAAACCGGATCTTTGTTAAACATCTAACTAACAACCTAACCAGGAGTTGTTAACTACTCGGTTAGGGGGTTATACCTTTCTTTCTTGAACTCCTTCGTCTTCATCTCTTGATGGTGTACGGATTGGCTTCACCCCGTCGTCTCCTTGCGCCGAAGATCGATCCACCCGAAAGCTTCTACCTTTGGCTTCTTCTTCGAACTTTGAAGAAACTAGTTCACTTGGTTTGCCAAACCTTGTGAACTAAAGTGAGTAGAGGAGAGTGCGATGGGATTTTTTCTATGGTTCTTACTTCTCAACACATGAGACAAGTGAACCATAGACAAGAGAGAGAGCAAGAGGAAGAGGGTGAGAGCAAGAGAATGAGAGAGCTCAAAACCAAGAGAGAGAATGACAATGAAAGAATGAGCCTTTTTCTTTTCTCTTTCTCCCTCTCATAATCCAAAAGCATCATTAGCCATAATGTCAATCAAGTATTATGTGATGGTTCATATCATGTCAAAGGCAATATCATTTTCATGCACTCATTATGCAAACCACAACAAGCAAGCAAAAGTCTTTGCATGAAAATGACAACCATTGTGATGATGATGGTCAACTAGTCCAACCTAGTCAACCGGTCAACAAAGTCAACAAAGTCAACCCCTCAACAACCATGTCACTATAATACTTAATTAATATTATTGCTAAATATATATCATATTCTCATTAGGGTTGAGCAAAAAGTCAATAGTCAACAGTCAACAGTCAACAACCCTAATGAGAATCCTCTGCCTCTGTCTCTCCGTCAACTGTGCATACACACCCGCATCCGCGTTCCGAGGAACACGAATACATACTGGATAAAACCAATCCCAAAACGTACACTAGGAACTGGCTTAAACCAAAGCCCGCTAGTGTTAACTGTCCGGACACTGTACGTGCACAAGTGCACGGATGTGACCGAACCCTGTCGCAAAACCATGCGACCTGTCGCAAAAGCTATAGCGCCGTTGTTGTCACAATACAGCGGTATTGGATCAACACTGGTAGGAACCACCTGAAGTTCCGTGAGGAACTTCTTCATCCAGACAGCTTCCTTTGCGGCATCGCAAACAGCTATGTACTCCGCTTCCATGGTTGAGTCAGCAACGGTTTCCTGCTTGGAACTCTTCTAGCAAAACGCCCCTCCATTGAGGGTAAAGATATAACCCGACATGGACTTGGAGTCATCCTTGTCACTCTGGAAGCTGGAGTCAGCAAAGGCCTCAATCTAGAGGTCTTTTCCGCCATACACCAAGAACATCTCCTTAGTCCTTCTCAGGTACTTGAGAATGTTCTTTACTGCTATCCAGTGTTTCTCCCCTGGGTTCGACTGATACCGGCTTACAACGCTCAATGCGTATGCTACATCTGGTCTGGTACATAACATCGCATACATAATAGATCCTACCGCAGATGCGTAGGGTATTGATGACATGCGAGCCCTTTCCAAATCAGTCTTGGGAAACATCTTTTTGGAGAGGGTGATTCTGTGACAAGCCGGTAGATTACCGCGCTTGGAATCTTCCATACTGAATCGTTTCAGTATGGTGTCGATGTACCTTGACTGTGATAGTCCCAACATCCTCTTAGATCTATCACGATAGATCTGGATCCCCAGAATGTAGTTGGCATCGCCCAGGTCCTTCATGGAGAACCTCTGCGACAAGAATCCTTTGACTGACTGTAGCATAGGAATATCATTTCCTATTAGGAGAATGTCATCGACGTACAAGACGAGGAATACCACATTTCTCTCTACAATCTTACTGTAAATGCATGGCTCATCTGGGTTTTTGACAAAGTCGAATTCTTTGACAGTATCATCAAAGCAGATGTTCCAACTCCGCGATGCCTGCTTAAGTCCATAGATAGACTTGAGCAACTTGCACACTTTACCGCTGCTCCCACTCTGAATGAATCCCTCTGGCTGATCCATATAGACGCACTCTTCCAAATTTCCATTTAGGAAAGCCGTCTTTACGTCCATCTGCCAGATCTCATAATCGTGGAAGGCAGCAATGGCAAGAAGGATCCGAATGGATTTAAGCATGGCTACCGGAGAAAAGGTCTCGTCATAGTCCAAACCAGGTCTTTGACGAAAACCCTTTGCAACGAGCCTAGTTTTATAGGTTTCAACCTGCCCATCTACACCAATCTTCTTTCTGAAGATCCATTTGCAGCCTACGGGTTTTACCCCTTCTGGAGCAAAGTCCAAAGTCCAAACTTTGTTGGTGTACATGGACTCCATCTCGGTCCGCATTGCATCCAGCCATTTTACCGAGTCACCGCTCTGAATGGCTTGCTGGAAGCTAGTAGGCTCATCATAATTAACTGTGCAATCCTTTCTATCCCCGTCTATGAGAAAACCGAAGTATCTCTCGGGCGGATGAGACTGCCTACTACTTCTGCGGAGCGGCGCAGGAATGTCCGGTTCTCCTGAAACGTCTGGTTCATCCAAGCTTTCAGTAACAGCTTGTGGTTCTGGAATTTCTTCCAGTTCTATTGCGCCCCCACTTATCTGATTTTCCAAAAATTCAGTTTCCAAGAAGTAGGCATGCGGAGAAACAAAAACTTTTTGTTCTTCTGCGGAATAGAAAAGATACCCTCTGGAGTTCTTTGGGTATCCCACAAACTTACACAGTACTGAGCGTGCCTCGAGCTTGTCCGCATGCTGCTTTTTTACAAAAGATGGACATCCCCATACCTTAAGATACTTAAGACAGGGTTTCTTCCCACTCCACATCTGATATGGGGTGGTAGGCACAGTCTTGGTTGGAGCCTTGTTCAAGAGATATGCAGCTGCTTCTAGTGCATAACCCCAGAAAGATCGCGGTAACTCAGCCTTACTCATCATGGAACGAACCATATCCAATAGGGTCCGATTCCGCCTTTCCGATACACCGTTGTGTTGTGGTGTGTATGGAGGAGTAAGTGGAGAGAGAATTCCATTCTCTTTTAAGTAGTCCAGAAACTCGGCACTCAAGTATTCTCCACCTCGATCCGATCTTAGAATCTTGATACTTTTGCCGGTTTGTTTTTCAACTTCATTCTTGTATTCTCGAAATTTCCCAAAGGCCTCGGATTTGTGCTTCATTAAGAAGACATGTCCATACTTAGAGAAATCATCTGTGAAAGTAATGAAGTATGAATAACCACTTCGCATGTGTAGAAATTGGACCACACACATCACTGTGTATGAGTCCTAAGAGCTCGCTCGCTCTTTCTCCGCGTCCAGTAAACGGAGTCTTTGTCATCTTTCCCATGAGACAAGATTCACAAGTGGCATAAGACTGATACTCGAACGGATTCAAGTACCCTTCTTTATGTAACTTAGTTAATCGTATCTCATTAATGTGACCCAGTCTACAATGCCATAAGAAAGCCTGATTTGTTTCCGGAGACTTTCTTTTAAGAGTGTTCTGGACACTGAAAATCTGAGCTTGATTTAACACGTATATTCCGTTTTGTAATGTACCTGACCCAATCAGAACTTGATTTAGGTGGATGTGTACTACATCGCTTACAAAAGTAAATTCACATCCTTCCTTAGAAAGTAAGGATACAGATATGATATTACAAGTCGCACCTGGTACATACAAACAGTTACGCAAAATCAATATCTGCCCAGTTGTCAGTCCAAGATGATATTCCCCTACGGATTCAGCATCCATGCTCATTCCGTTAGCAACCCTGAGAGTCATATCACCTTTCCTGATAACCCTACGATTTCTCAGAGCCTGTAACGAATTACAGATATGAGATCCTAATCCGGTATCCAATACCCAGGAAGTAGGGTTAACTGACATACAGTTCTCAATTACAAACACACTCGAAGCCGAAGCCACAACATGCTTCGAATTCTGGCTACTGGCTTTGCAAGCCCTGCAATCCTTCTGCCAATGTTCATTCCCGTTACAATAGGAACGTCCCTCTTTAACCATATCCAGTCCCGAAACTTTTGCCCTTCCTTTTCCTTCTTCTTCCCCGGTTTCCTTCAGGGTATAAGCAGAGGGCAGGGACTGTAGAATTAAGTCAGTACTTGACCCATTCTCCAACGTGGTCTCCAGGTCCGTGAGCTCAAAATAGCCGGTCTCTGTAAGGACGTTGCCCCCTACAGATGACCCGACAGCCAACCTCGCTTGAAGCAATTCGTTCGAGGTCTCATATCTTGCGATACGAGATTGCTCTCCATATAAAACTTTGTTATGGAGGAAGATAGAAACTGAGTCCATCTTCTCGTGCTGCCTCTGGTTTGCACCATCAACTGAGGCTAACACGAGGCACTTGTCTTTCGTACAATCCTTTTCCGATGTCCTGCGAATGTAAACATCCGTGACAGGGGAAACTGGACCTGAGACGGCAGGGTTTTGATTAGTTAAGAGGTGTCCCAGCTTGTCATGGGCAATGGACATCTGGACAGACCTTTGACAGTCATAACAGTCAGGTTCAGTCATTTTATTATCTAGATGTAACCTAGGTGTGGTCACAGGGTCGCTGCAATTAAGAGAGAGAGAAGAATACACTCAGCATGATGCTCTTACAAGTTTAGATTGGTTTTTAATTTGTCTAAACAGGATGGCTCCCACTGTCTCTCGAATCCCTCCTCAAACCAAAAAGGAAGAATTAGTCAGGATCAATCTCACCGTACAATTCTTGCTTAACCGTTCAGCCAGGCTGGTGTCGGTACTTCGAGGGAGGTTTTCCAACGCTTTCGCGAAGTTCCTTAATTTAAGAACCTCTTTTCCCTGGGGGCGTAGCCCCGCTAACACCTTTCTAGACATCTACTTGGTTTATAGCATTGATCGTTAAGTGAGAAATTTCCCGAGGAGTAGCATATACTCACAGTAGGATCGGGATCCAAATATCATCGCGTGACAAAACTGAAGGAATCCTACCATAATTATCACACTCCAAATGGTATGCAGTGCTAGCAAGTTTCAGTTCTTTTGAAACTCCCGATGTGGATTTTTGCCCCATGCTCTTATGACCTTGACGAAGGTCAACAAATCATAAGTCACATGTCAAGTTCTACCCGTCATTATCCAGGTTAATTTGAACCCACCCGTATATACCCTTGACGAAGGTCAACAAGGTAATACGACTGTCCCAAACCAACGCATCTATCTATGCTACATATGAACACCCAACAGCTACCAATCACTATGCCTTGACGAAGGTCAACAAACATAGCTTGAATACTATTGTATATTCATACGAAACGACGGAGGGCTACGAATGGTTTTGGCGAAACCTTGAACGTAGTGAACTTGATATAATCGAAGGAACGAGATAGCTTTTAAAAGGAGTGGCTCAAGCTCCGCATTTAAAAGTTAGTTTTGAAAAGAACCGAGTGGTTTTTCGAAAGTGTTCCAACGACTCTTACTTGGTTTATTTTCTTGCATTAGTTCTTTTAATGCGTGTTATTCTTGCATTAGTTCTTTTAATGCGTCCCATCATTTAATCCTACCATTGCAGAAAACAACAAAAATATGACGTACGCTTATGGCATTCGCATTCGCCACGGGGCCCGGTCATTACCCGTTAGGTTACTTAACTAACGACAGAGCGGGGGCTGGGCTAGCACGGCTGTAAAACATAAGCAACGCCTAAATAATATCATATATAGATATACATTGCAATGATAGCCATTTTAGATCACAGATGAACACATTGGATATACTAGGAACCCGCAATTCGTACGAGCCTGTAACGAAAAGAAGATTACACGGTCGCGGTGAATAGCCAATACCCCACCCAAGACCCCTACGGGTGCGGCAAACTACCCGCCAAGTACCCGAAGTGAAGCGACCTCCCTCAACCCCGTGAGTAGGCCACTCGGCACTTCGGGATACCCGGTAGTTTGTGCACCCTCTCCATGGGTCTATCCTAGGAGCAAAAACAGTAAAAAGAAATTATACAATGACGGCTACAACCCCGACCCGGTTGTGCGGCCATACAAATAATTATTACATCAATTTACAAATTTACATGAATTGAAAGAAAAGAAAACTCTCGTCTCACAACCCCCGGCTATTCACCCGCGACAATCCAATGAATTCATATACACAAACCAATAACATTACAGATCACAGATTTGTATAACTCCCACTAATCGACATATAGCGATTAGCAGACGTTCAATACAAATATCACATCACAGAAATAAACTCGTCAGCTTAAGTCATAAGAAACTCGATCAAAATACGGTTTTTAAAGCCCCAAAAACAAAATTTTCTTTCTGGAAAATCTGGGCTGAAAACACATATACCAAAATTCCCAAAATACCCCACTGAATATACTGTAGCAAAGAGGATCCAGAGAAGAGCCAATACGGCCGCGGAACCGCGACAATAGCAAGCTTTTGCCGCATTTCCGCGGCGCTTTGATGAGATCACATGACCGTATTTCTACAGTATACTCTAAAAACCCTGAGTCGATTTTTAAAGCATGATTTATTACTTTTACAGCACTTTGAAAATCGACAGCAAGTTTGAAAACCGGGTGTATTTCGCGACTTTTTCTCCGATCGAATTTCTAGTTACTATGCTAACATGTTAGGTAGTGTTTAACTAGGCTTTGATACCACTGTAAGTCCATGCTACCTCTCCCGGTACTTTCTGGCATGCGGAATTTGGTGAAAAACAATTTTCTAGAGGCGGTAACATGGACTCAAAACCGGATCTTTGTTAAACATCTAACTAACAACCTAATTAGGAGTTGTTAACTACTCGGTTAGGGGGTTATACCTTTCTTTCTTGAACTCCTTCGTCTTCATCTCTTGATGGTGTACGGATTGGCTTCACCCCGTCGTCTCCTTGTGCCGAAGATCGATCCACCCGAAAGCTTCTACCTTTGGCTTCTTCTTCGAACTTTGAAGAAACTAGTTCACTTGGTTTGCCAAACCTTGTGAACTAGAGTGAGTAGAGGAGAGTGTGATGGGATTTTCTCTATGGTTCTTGCTTCTCAACACATGAGACAAGTGAACCATAGACAAGAAAGAGAGCAAGAGGAAGAGGGTGAGAGCAAGAGAATGAGAGAGCTCAAAACCAAGAGAGAGAATGACAATGAAAGAATGAGCCTTTTTCTTTTCTCTTTCTCCCTCTCATAATCCAAAAGCATCATTAGCCATAATGTCAATCAAGTATTATGTGATGGTTCATATCATGTCAAAGGCAATATCATTTTCATGCACTCATTATGCAAACCACAACAAGCAAGCAAAAGTCTTTGCATGAAAATGACAACCATTGTGATGATGATGGTCAACTAGTCCAACCTAGTCAACCGGTCAACAAAGTCAACAAGTCAACAAAGTCAACCCCTCAACAACCATGTCACTATAATACTTAATTAATATTATTGCTAAATATATATCATATTCTCATTAGGGTTGAGCAAAAAGTCAATAGTCAATAGTCAACAACCCTAATGAGAATCCCCTGCCTCTGTCTCTCCGTCAACTGTGCATACACACCCGCATCCACGTTCCGAGGAACACGAATACATACTGGATAAAACCAATCCCAAAACGTACACTAGGATCTGGCTTAAACCAAAGCCCGCTAGTGTTAACTGTCCGGACACTGTACGTGCACAAGTGCACGGATGTGACCGAACCCTGTCGCAAAACCATGCGACCTGTCGCAAAACCATGCGACCTCTACTCTTTTGCCTAAAGGCGAATAGCTTTCTGTGTGGGACTCTAAAGACTCGACACTACGCTGGCAGTGGGTTTAACCACAGACCGCAAGCGGCACTAGCTGTACGTAACAGTCCCCAGGTAGATGCCGACAAGAAGACTGACGAGGTGAAACCCATCTGAACTCCTACTGAGCCTGAATGTGACAGTCTCCGTACAGTCCGGTCTGTTCGTCTGATACATCGCATGGCGGGCCTCGGGGGGCGGTAAATGTCAGTCCCCTAATAGCGGTACAAGTCGTGTCGGAGTGAAGCCCAAAACACCCTGAGATAACACTGGATGCCTACCAGTATATCTCGCTTTCCCTGGCCAGGGACTACTCGTGTAATGGCTCTCCTAGACACAGCGCGATGTCAACCCCCAATAACGGGAGAGACGAATCCTGTCTAACCGTCACTGCCTCCAAGTGCTTCGGGACTGCACCCAACTACTACCTGTTTGCACGACTCCTTTGAGCCGTGGTAGGGTAGTAATCAAAGTACAGTAGGAACACACTCGAGGCGAAGTGACAGTGTCAATTCAGCGGACTAAGCTGTACTCATGTCACCTGGGAACTGATAACTGACGATAGGTATAATACCAACCGGTCAGTTCCCGACGAGTCTTGTCCAGTGTACTCGTAACCTAACGAGCACCCGCATACTATCTCAAGTACGACGTACTGACGGCTGTGGGACAGACCGTCTCCCTCTCTGGGATGAGAAGCGCATACGCTAGTCTACTACGGAGTATCGATGCCCTGTCTCGATAGTCCTGCGACTAGGGACCTGCATAAGGATGTGCTTATAGATTACCCAGCCCCCACTAGTGTGACTGCCATCACAACGCTGGTAATCAAGCAAAGATCCTAAGGGCTCCACTAATGTGTATAGGTGATATACTAAAATAAACACATGTACAAATTGAAGTAGAAACAAACCAAGTAGCATACTACCATTTTGAGCAAGATTGTTTACACAACTGTGAATATCCCAAGCTTCCATTAAGTAATATACAAACTAGTATGATACAGTAATGGCCTCTAGGGCATATACACTAACATATTCTTATTTCATTACTTTTACTGATGAAATCTCTAGGCATGGACATGTCTTCTTGATGAAGCATAAATCCGAGACCTTTGAGAAATTCCGGGAATACAAGAATGAAGTGGAAAAACAAACAGGCAAAAGTATCAAGACACCGAGATCTGATCAAGGTGGTGAATACTTAAGTGCCGAGTTCCTGAGCTACTTAAAAGAGAATGGAATTCCCTCTCAGCTTAATCCTCCATACACACCACAACACAACGGTGTATCGAAAAGGCGGAATCGAACTTTATTGGATATGATTCGTTCTATAATGAGTAATGCTGAGTTACCGCGATCCTTCTGGGGTTATGCAATAGAATCGGCTGCATATCTTTTGAACAAGGTTCCAACCAAGACTGTGCTTACCACACCATATCAGATGTGGAGTGGGAAGAAACCCTGTCTTAAGTATCTTAAGACATGGGGATGTCCAGCTTTTGTAAAAAAGCAGCATACGGACAAGCTCGAGGCACGCTCAGTACTATGTAAGTTTGTGAGATACCCTAAGAACTCCAGGGGATATCTTTTCAATTACGCAGAGGAACAAAAGGTTTTTGTTTCTCAACATCCCCACTTCTTGGAAGCTGAATTTTTAGAAAATCAGAAAAGTGGGAACGCAATAGAACTGGAAGAAATTCCATAACCACAAGCTATTACAGAAAGCTTGGTAGAACCAGAGGTTTCAGAAGAACCGGACATCCCAGTGCCACTCTGCAGGAGTAGTAGGCAGTCACATCCGCCCAAGAGATACTACGGTTTTCTCATAGACGGGGATCGAGAAGATTGCATCATTGAAAATGATGAGCCTACTAGCTTCTAGCAAGCCATTCAGAGCGGCGACTCGGTAAAATGGCTGGATGCAATGCGGACCGAAATGGAGTCCATGTACATCAACAAAGTTTGGACTTTGGACATTGCTCCAGAAGGGGTAAAACACGTAGGCTACAAATGGATCTTTAGAAAGAAGATTGGCGTAGATGGACAGGTTGAAACCTATAAGGCTAGACTTGTTGCAAAGGGTTTTCGTCAAAGACCTGGTTTGGACTATGACGAAACCTTTTCTCCAGTGGCTATGCTCAAATCCATTCGGATCCTTCTTGCCATTGCTGCCTTCCACGATTATGAGATCTGGAAAATGGACGTAAAGACGGCTTTTCTAAATGGTAATTTGGAAGAGTGCGTCTATATGGATCAGCCAGAGGGTTTCATTCAGAGTGGGAGCAGCGGTAAAGTGTGCAAGTTGCTTAAGTCCATTTATGGACTAAAGCAGGCATCGCGGAATTGGAACATCTATTTTGATGAGACAGTCAAAGAATTCGACTTTATCAAACATCCAGATGAACCATGCATTTACAGTAAGATTGTAGGGAGAACTGTGGTATTCCTCGTCTTGTACGTGGATGACATTCTCTTGATAGGAAATGACATTCCTACGCTACAGTCAGTCAAAGGATTCTTGTCACAGAGGTTTTCCATGAAGGACCTAGGTGATGCCTCCTACATTGAGAAGGACTAAGGAGATGTTCTTGGTGTATGGCGGAAAAGACCTACAGATCGAGGCCCTTGCTGACTCCAGCTTCCAGAGTGACAAGGATGACTCCAAGTCCATGTCGGGTTATGTCTTTAGTCTCAATGGAGGGGCGGTCTATTGGAAGAGCTCCAAGCAGGACACCGTTGCTGACTCGACGATGGAAGCGGAGTACATAGCTGCTTGCGATGTTGCGAAAGAAGCAGTCTGGATGAAGAAGTTCCTCATAGAACATCAGGTGGTTCTAACCATTGTTGATCCAATACCGCTGTATTGTGACAACAAAGCGCTATAGCTTTAGCAAAGGAACCCAGGTCCCATCAGAAGTCCAGACACATTTTGAGGCGGTACCACTTGATCAGGAAGATCGTAGATCGCCGGGAGATCGAGGTGAGGAGAGTAGATACGGAGAATAATACTGCAGATCCACTCATGAAGGCCATCCCTCAGACACAGTTCGAGAGGCTGATCGAGATGAAATGTCTGCGATACGCCTGTACATGGCCCTAGTGCAAGTGGGAGATTGTTAGTGATGTATGCCCAAGAGGCCATTATTGTATCATACTGGTTTGTATATTACTTAATGGAAGCTAGGGATATTCGCAGTTGTATTGACAGTCTTGATCAAAATGGTAGTATGCTACTTGGTTTGTTTCTACTTTAATATATGCATGTGTTTTTAGCATATCGCTTATACATATTAGAAGAGCCCTTAGGATCTTTGCTTGATTACCAGCGTTGTGATGGCAGTCACACTAGTGGGGGCTGGGTAGTCTACAAGCACATCCTTATACAGGTCCCTAGTCGTAGGATTATCGAGACGGGGCATCGATACTCCAGAGTAGACTAGTGTATATGCTTCTCATCCCAGCAGGGGAGATGGTCTGTCCCACAGCCATTAGTATGTCGTACTGGAGATAGTATGCAGGTTCTCATTAGGATATGAGTACGCAGGACATGACTCGTCGGGAACTGCTGGTGGGTATTATACCTATCGTCGGGTAGTAGTTCCTAGGTGACATGGGTACAGCTTAGTCCGTCGACTTGACACTGCTACTTCGCCTCGAGTGTGTTCCCACTGTACTTTGATTACTACCCTGCCACGGCTCAAAGAATTCGTGCAAACAGGTAGTAGTTGGGTGCAGTCCCGAAGCACTTGGAGGCAGTGGCGGTTAGATAGGATTCGTCTCTCCCGGTATTGGGGTTGATATCGCGCTGTGTTTGGAGAGCCATTACACAAAGTCCCTGGGCAGGGCAAGTGAGATTTACTGGTAGGTATTCCAGTAGTTTCTCAGGGTGTTCTGGGCTACACTCCGACACGACTTATACCGCTATTAGGGGTCTGACGTTTGCCATCCCCCTAGGCCCGATATGCGATACTCTTTGACGAACAGACTGGACTGTATGGAGATTGTCACATGCAGGCTTAGTAGGAGTTCGGATGGGTTTTCTCATCGGCCTTCTTATCGACAGATATCTGGGTAGCCGTTACGTGCAGCTAGTACCTCTTGCGGTTTGTGGTTAAACCCAATGCCAGCGTACTGTCGAGTCTTTACAGTCCCACACAGAGGGTTTCCCTGCATCGGGCGAAAGATGTAGAGGTCGTATGGTTTTACGACAAGGCTTCGATCACGTACGTGCACTAGTGTGCGTATGATGATCGGGCAGATAATACTAGTGGGCTTTGGTTTAAGCCGGATCCTGGTATTATATTTATGGATTGTTTCGTCTCTTTGTATTCATGTTTTTCGGAATATAGATGCGGGTATGTATATACGGATGAGGTGCATTCTCGTAGTTTTGTAGATTTGCTTCTAGAAGAAGGGACACCTATTAGGGTTTATTCTTTATGGATTAAACATAATAGGTGGAGGAAATGAGGTGGATTGAGCATTGAACCTAGCATGGCTACTTGGTGACTCATTGTCATGAGTCACCACAAGATATTTGTGGGGGTTTCTTGATATTTTGGTGGGATATTTATCTCACAAAATATCTTAAAAACCTCACAATATCAAAAGAGGCCAGACAAGCCAAGTCTTCAAGCAACACTTTCCTTTCTCATTTTCCTCAAGCCTTTTCTTCTTCCCTCAAACCCTAGACCTCTCATGAGTTGAGAAACTTAGGGCTACAAGATACAAAGCACTCCATCTACTCTCTCTACACAACCGAGGCCATATAGTCCAGCAAGCTACTTGCCCTAGTTACCTCGGAGTTGAGCTTGGAGCTCGGACTATAGACTCTCGGGTGGATCGTCTTTGACTCGAGGAAGCCGACGAGGAAGCCACGATCCATTTCAATCCTCGGAGCCTACAATGACGAGGAGGAAAGCAATGAGGACCCGAAGTACTTGTATCGTGAGGTATGATATCTTATCCAAGTAGATAACCTCTGCACAAGTCTTGCTAGTTAGGGTTTAGACATGATCCGGGAGCTCGAGTCTGTGTTGCTATGCTTTGATAATCGTTTTTCATAACTTCCGCCTCCCCACGGTCACGCGGAGTGCGTGACACGGACTTACATGTAATACTTGCCGAAACCATGATATCAGTCGTTTTTGTAAATGGAACGGATAGTCATGTAATCAGAGTATATCCATGGTTCGGTTCAGTCGAGTCATGTTGATATTGATTGTATTATGGTATAAATGGATTCATGTTGAATTGGAGTTGTACTTGAATTGTATTTAAAGATGGATTGATTTCAGATTAGACCGAGACTCTATCTGAGTCAGACACTTTAAAACGAATTGAAGTCCTGAATTAGTTTTGGAGTTATCGGTAACTGCTGCACATGGACGGCAGGATTTGTGACTTTTTTCAAGCCAATTACCGTATTGATAACCCCGTTTTTAGTTGTCTAACTTAAATAGGCAAGCACCCAAATTCTCCGGCTCTGTGAGGCTTAAGAGAACCGGTCCCGCTTAAACCTATATTTACTAGGATCCTTATTGTAATTTAATATAACTTGAGGAGGTTTATGAAAAAATAGTTTTGATATATTTTCAAAATACACCTCAAGTATTTAATTATCGTCTTTAGGGATTTCATAGATGTAATTTTTAAGAGTGATGAGATAGTCTAGTGGATATAAACCTAACTGGAATAGTATATGGTATTTTCATGTAATTTGACCTGTATTGATTCTTAATAGTATTTTCATGAACTTTTGTGATTCTTTTCTTTTGATTAGAAAACATGGAATATATTATGTATTTCAAATAGTTATTTTTATAATATATATATATATATATATTAAAAATAGCATTTATTTATTAAATAGAAATCACGTTTTCTTTAAAATTGTAATAAAAATTCCATCGAGATCGTATGCTCTGTGAGGAGGTCTGCATCTCGCCCTACTATTTCTGAGGACGTGCGATAACCTGCACCATCCCGATCGGGTTCCCCAAAATGGGTTGTAGAGGCTTATTTGCAAGGAATTAATTAAAAAAATTTAAAGAATACGGATTTTGATAGTTTAAGGTATTTTAATGTAAATTGTATTTTGTCCCACAAAAATTCTTACAAAAGCCATTGTGCTATATCAAGATGAGTGTTGTGATGAGGTAGTTCATTACCTCATGAATTTTCTAAAGGTAGTATGATCAAAACGATAAAATAATGTCGTATGTGAACTTGATGGTATTTTACTGAAAAAGTGAAATAAAAGTTGTAATACATATTATTGTGAATTGAAATTTGTTATAAATGTTGTTTTATGTTTGTTAAACAATATATAAAAATATAGTAAATTTTTTATTAAGAAAAATTGTGTTTTTGATGAATTTAGAATCGGAAGTCGGAATAACTCCGCTTCCGACGAGTTTTGAAAAGAAATCTTTATGAGAGGTGAAAAAGAGAGAAGAGAAAGGAATTACTGGTTTGGAGAAGATAGGGGAGGTAGAGGGAACTTTTGAAAGCGGTGTGGAGTCGCGGTGTAGCCGGATTTGCCCCGAGTCGTCGTCGGAACTTGGCCTTGAGCTAACTCTACTTGTACAACTTCTTGGACTTGGAAAATTTTAGAGAGTTTTGGCAATGGATTTTTGAATGAGGAGGGTTGGGGTGTAGGGTGGTATTTATAGGAGAAATTAGGGTTTAGGGTATTGAGATGAGAATTAAAAATGCATTAAAATTTGGTTTTAAGGCTCATTTTAATTCTCTGGAAATGTCCAGGGAAATCAAACAGACTAGGGTTAGTGGGGGGAGTCCAAGGGGTGCTAGAGTTAAAGAATTGGAGCAATTGGAAAGGGAGGACCGGCGGCGCCGGCCCCAAAGATGATCTCGCCGGCCATTTTTTTGGTGAGGGTGCTTGGATTGCTGCCACGTGTCGTAGTCGCTTCATATAGCTAAGTGCACATGTTTGATTTATGAGACTTTTCATTTTTACGTGTTTTGCACGTGTAAACTTTTAGGCTTCCAAAAATTTTAAAAGAAAAATCATCAAAAATAATATGTGCCTGAGGGGATTCGAACACACGGGCTACGTCACAGCAGTGCAAGGCTTTACCAATGAGTTACAAGTGCTTTCTTGCTGTTCAAAAGCAAATCAAATTTATAACTTGTGCTCAGGACTTACAAATACTCCATTTGTACATTAACTTTAAAAAATTTCTGTTCATTAAAACAGAGTCGTTACATTCTACCCTCCTTACAAAAATTTCGTCCTCGAAATTTATAATTATTTAAGGATTAATTTACAAACAAGTGAGGGTAGACTCCTCCGGCGCACCATTTCCCGGTAATGCAGTCTAATTGATTGTTTGTTTGAGTGCTTTTCTTGCACGCATATCATCTTCTCTTTCCCATGTTGATTCTCCTGGTGTGTCTTTTCTCCAAATTACTCGAACCAAGTTTACTTGTTCCTAAGTGACTTCACTTTTCTGCCAGGATTTCAACGGGTTGTTGCTCACAAGATAGATCCGTCTGTACAGTGAGCTCGGGGTGATCAAGAAGACGTTGTGCACTCACATACCTTCTAAATTAGGATATGTGGAACACGTTGTGCACTCCTTCCAACGAGGGTGGAAGTTCCAAACGGTATGCCACTTCTCCGACTCGTTCGAGTATGTCGAACGGTCCAATGAATCTCGGACTTAGCTTACCCCTTCTTCCAAAACGAATCACTCCACGGTTTGGTGAGATCTTTAAAAAGATATGATCTCCCGGTTGGAATTCCAAGTGACGGCGCTTTGCATCATCCCAATGCTTCTGTCGGTCTTGGGCTATGCGCATTCTCTCCCTGATAGTGTAAACTACATCCACTGTTGCTACTATTATCTCAGGTCCAAGGAGTTCTCTATCTCCGATGTCGTCCTATCTTAATGGTGAACGAAATTTCCTTCCAAAGAGCGCTGCAAAGGATGCCATTCCAATACTCTTGGTAGATGTTGTTGTATGAAAACTTCACAAGATGTAAGTGATCTTCCCATGATCCTCCAAAGTCTAACATACACGCTCTTAGCATATCTTTAAGTATCTGAATCGTTCGCTCAGATTGTCCATCTATTTGTAGATGGTAAGCTGTGCTAAAATTCAGACTTGTTCCCAAGCTAGCTTGCAGACTCTGCCAAAATTGCGATCGGAATCTGGTGTCACGATCGGAGACAATGCAAACCGGTATTCCATGTAATCTCACGATCTCTTTCATGAGTTCATGGGTATCAGAGATAGTATATATTGAAGAGTTAAATCTTACTTAGATTCAAACTTACCTCCATGTACTTTTTTGCTAGTGTCTCGATAGATTTTCCAACTTGAAAGGGAATAAAGTGAGCCGACTTTATGATTCGATCCACAATAACCCATACCGTATCGTTACCTTTCGTGCTGCAAGGAAGAGCAGTCATGAAGTCCATGGTGATGTGTTGCCAATTCCATTATGGAATAGGTAACGGTTGAAGTAAACCAGCAAGCCTGTGATGTTCAGCTTTCACTTGTTGACACACCAACATTTAGCGATGCTTCTGGCTACTTCATGCTTCATTCCATGCCACCAGTAATGTTTCCGCGGATCCTTGTACATCTTTGTACCACCAGGGTGTACTGAATAGGGGGAGCTGTGAGCTTCTTTCATCAATTCTTCCCGAACAGGACCTTGTGGTACACACAATTTGCTTCCGTATCTCAAAGATCCGTCTTCATGGATGATGAAGTCTGTTCGAAGTCCACTTTCTACTTGTTCTCCGATCTTTTGCAACTTGGCATCTGTAGGGATACGACAGTGCCCCGGCCATCAATCCGTGGCCAGACGCGAAACAAAAACTTTTAAAAACTGGTGCTAACGAAACCCTAATCGACGGATCGTACCATTAACGCTATAGTAGTTCTATAAAAGGAGTTTGGAGAGGTTATACTGATCGATCCGTGCCCTTAGGTCTTCAACCTCTGCCCAAGCTCCTCGCGGCTGCCTCGATGAAGTTCGGTCTCCGGTCTCCCTCGTCGAAGACGATCCACGTCGAGGATTAGTAATACGGGCTTCCGCCTCAAAACCGAAGCAACTCGGACATCCAGTTTGCTAGCCTAGATACCCAAGATGAAGAGAGAGTGTGTGTTTGATCATTTTGTCTCAATACACCCAAGGATTCTCAACTCATGAGATGGAATGGGTAGAGGTTGAAGAAGAAGCCATTGGTGAAAGTTGTGAGCTCAAGACTTGGCAAGTAAAGAAAAAGAGTGTCTGCCTTTTTTTATGAGTGTGTTGTTGTGAGATATTGTGATAAGAAACTAAAGAAAAAAACCCACACCAAAAATATCTGCCACTTGCACAAATATCTCACACCAAACAAAACCAAGAGCACATGCCTCATCAATGCTTAATGCCAAAAATTAACATCACATTTTCCACAAATAAACATTAATCCAAATGTTTAAATCAAGAAAAAGAAATGGCAACCTCAAAAGTAAACTCGTAACGAATCACAAAAATACCCCTCATTCGTATATACATACCTGCATCCGTATTCCGACTGAATACGAATACAACGAGACGAAAATAATCCAACAATATAATATTAGGATCCGGCTAAAACCAAAGCCCACTAGTATTATCCGTCCGATCATGATCCGTGCACAAGTGCACGAATATGATCGAACCCTGCCATAAAACCATATGGCCTCTACAACGTTTCGCCCGAACCAAGGAAACCCTTTGTGTGGGACTCTAAAGACTCATCAATATGCTGGCAGTGGGTTTAACCACAACCACGTCAGTGGCACTAGCTGTACGTAACGGCTACCTAGGTATTGAGCGAAAGGGAGGCCGACGAGCAAACTCATCCTGAAACCGTACTGAGCCTGACAGTGACAATATCCGTACAGTCCGGTCCGTTCGTCTATGAGTATCGCATATCGAGTCTAGGGGGATGGATAAAGTCAGACCCCTAATAACTTGACATTTAGTGTCGGTATGAAGCCTATCACCAACTGAGAAACTACTGATCCGAATCAGTAATTCTCTTCTACCCCGGCCAAGGATTTCTGGTGATGGCCATCCATGCACACCGCAACATCAACCCTCAATACCGGGAGAGACGAATCCCCTGACGATCCGCTCACTGCCTCCATGTGGCTCGGAACTATACCCAACTAAAACCTGTTTGCACGACTCCTTTGAGCCGTGGTAGGGTAGTAATCAAAGCACAGTGGGAACTCACACGAGACAAATGACGATCTCAGGTCGATAGACTAACCTGTACATATGTCACCTGGGAACTGCTATCTGACAATAGGTATAGTACCAACTAGCATGTTCCCGGCGAGTCCGTACGGTGTACTCATAACCCAATGAGCACCTGTATACATCTTAGGTGAACCAACTGACACCAATGGCTTGTGAGACCGGCTACCTCCCCTCGTCGGGGTCTCGATCCGAGTATCGATGCCCAGTCTCGAAACTCCCACGACTAGGGACACTTTAAGGATGTCTTATAGACTACCCAACTCTCACGTATATGATCGCCATCATACTGCTGGTAGTCAATCAAGAATCATATGGGCTCTATCAACATGTAATAGTGATCTGTAATGTCACCTGAAGCATGTACACAATGATAAAGGAAAACCAGATAGTATACTATCATCTCGAGTAAGACTGTTCTACCAGTATAGGTCCTCCCTCAATCATCGCAATCACATGCATGTGATCCAATAATTGACTTGAGGGCACTATAGCCAACAATCTCCCACTTGCACTTAAGGCTAATTATTGCGGTGTCGCAAACTCACAGTCCGTGTGATACCGAACACCCAACTTCTCTACTAATTAGTTTCACAAAGCTCCTTTGTAAAACTATTGCGTTCGAGAAATAGCCTCAGTGAGTGGATCTGCTCCAATGTTTCTTTCTATGTCTCTCTTCATCTCAAGTTCGCGGAGAAAGACATCTCCCGAAATGAGCAATACATGTCTTAGAATATGTCTGGATATCTGATGGGACCCAGTTCACAAATGAACTCCAAATCCAGTAAACTTCTTAGACTGTATCGTCAACTGAATTTAATCAGTATCCTGCGCCATGCCTCCCTCGGTATCCGCTTGGACCACCTGTCCAAACAACTGCCCCTCAAAAGAGGGAAAACTATAACTCTGACAGTCACTCTGTCATCCAGGTCATCTTGGAAGCCTGGAATGATAACCGTCTCCCGAAGGAGGCTGACGTTACTAAATACCTAGAACATCCACTTATGTCCATAAACCGCTTCCGAATGTTTCTCCAGGATTGGATTAATATATAAACTTATTGCAGCTAGTACAAAAACAACATTTGGTGTAGTACTTGACATCTCATGATTGACTCAATTGTCTAAGCAAGTGATATGCCAACCATGCACATCCCTCTCCCCTTTAGCCTGTAAGACACCTTTAGAGGGTGACTCCATCACCTGCAGGTACACCACCTTGCCAGGAGTCGTCCATTCTAAAACACCTTTAGAATACTGTCTAAGTACTCAGATTGGGAAACTACCCAAATCTAGATCTAAAACCATAGATCTAGTAACCAGAATGCCTGATATAATATCCATATCCTATGTGGAGAAACCACTGTGTGACAACCACAGTGTAACCGATCGTAGTGTAGGAATTTCTTTTCCTACAAAGTGTATGTCATCCAAATACCAGGACATCACACCCTACTACCTTCTTAACAGATCCATCCCCTATTCTGATGAAGTCAAAATCCTATGACTGTCACATTAAAAATAGATGATCTATCACCGCTATATCTGCTTTAGTCTATAAATAGACATAAGCTACTTGTCCACTATGCTTCCGCTGCTCCCACTGACCATAACAACCCTCTAGCAGAGTCATATACACGTGCACTTCTAAAGCTAGTTTAGAACGAACCTATACTCATCCTCATACCGGGTCTCACAGTCTAGAACAGCAGTAATAACAAGTCTGGATAAACAAGAACCTCCCTGTTACCGTCTAGGTACTCTCGGAAAACTTGATTCATTAGGTTCATGAATATGGCTGGTGCATTGGTCACTCCAAATGGCATTACGAGAAACTCATAATGTCCATAGAGAGTCCTGAATGCCATCTTCGGAATATCAGACTCTTTGACCTTCACCTAATGATAACCTGAACGAAGATCTAACTTTGAGAAAACGCAAGACCCACTTAGCTGATCGAACAAATCGTCGATTCGCGGTAGTGGATACTTGTTCTTTATCGCGACTTCGTTCAAAGCTCTATAATCAATGCACATTCTGTATGAACCTTCCTCCTTCTTCACAAGAAAAACTGGAGATCCCCAACTTGAAGTACTGGGACGAATCCATCCTTTCTGCAGAAGTTCGTCCAGCTGAGTATGGACCTCCTTCAAACCTTCAGGGCTTAACCGATACGGTGCTTTGATCACCGGTTGTGCTCCAGGTATTAAATCAATTCCGAATTCAAGAGCTCGATCGGGAGGCAAACCTGATATGTCTTCAGGAAATACATCGTCGAACTCTCGAACTACCTCTGGCTTATCTTCTTCCGCCTGTAGAGTTGCAATCACTGCCTTCTTCGGTTTTGGTTTGTATGTGCTTGGCTCCAGGGTACGGTCTCCACTTTTGAAATAAAATACCGGATGCTCTGGAATCTCGAACACTGCCCTCCTTTGATGACAGTAGATGGTAGCATTGAATGTTCCTTGCCAATCCATACCAAAAACGACATCGAAATTCGGTATGTCCAGCAACTTAAAGTCAGCATAGAATTCTCTGCTGCAGACGACCACTGGACACTGGTCGTATCCCATTGTTTCCTTTAGAACGTCGTTCCATGAACTGACATTCCAGCTAGATACGAGCGGTTTGACTGGAATCACATGAGTTCGGACGAACCGTTGCGACATAAAGCAATGAGATGCTCTAGTATCAAAGAGTGCTAGTGTAGGAAGTGAGGCTACTAAGATCGTAACAGTGATGACTTGGCCTGTGGTTTCAGCTTCTTCCACAGTCATTGTGAAAGCCTGTCGTCTCGGTACATTCTTCCTTGCTGGAGGAGCATTCCACTGTCCGTTCCTCAGTCCTTGAGGTAGGTTCCTTTGTGCTTGATGAAACTGACGAGGAGGAGGTGCAGTCGGTCCATGAGGAGGTGGAGCACGGAGAGCAAGACGTGGTACAGGTGCCTGGATAGCTGGCTACTGCGGATAGGTTATTGCTGGTCTGGGTGCAGGATTTGGATTGAGTCTACAAGGACAAGACCCAATATCATGAGTGGGTGAGCCGCAAACTAAGCAGACAGTAGATGGTAGCATAGAATGTTCCTTGCCAATCCATACCTAAAACGACATCGAAATTCGGTATGTCCAGCACCTTGAAGTCAGCATATAGTTCTCTGCTGCAGACGACCACTGGACACTGGTCGTATCCCATTGTTTCCTTTAGAATGCCGTTCCATGAACTGACATTCCAGCTAGATACGAGCGGTTTGACTGGAATCGCATGAGTTCGGACGAACCGTTGCGACATAAAGCAATGAGATTCTCCAGTATCAAAGAGTGCTATTCTAGGAAGTGAGGCTACTAAGATCGTACCAGTGATGACTTGGCCTGTGGTTTCAGCTTCTTCCACAGTCATTGTGAAAGCCTGTCGTCTCGGTACATTCTTCCTTACTGGAGGAGCATTCCACTGTCCGTTCCTCAGTCCTTGAGGTAGGTTCCTTTATGCTTGATGAAACTGATGAGGAGGAGGTGCAGTCGGTCCATGAGGAGGTGGAGCACGGAGAGCAAGACGTGGTGCAGGTGCCTGGATAGCTGGCCACTGCGGATAGGTTATTGCTGGTCTGGGTGCAGAATTTGGATTGAGTCTACAAGGACAAGACCCAATATCATGTGTGGGTGAGCCGCAGACTAAGCAGAGGTGATTAGCACGCCTGCAATCATTCGCCAGGTGTCCATCCCTCCTGCAGTAGGTGCAAAATTCTGGGCTGGGCTGGTTGAATGGTACTCCTGGTCTCCTGGGTACAAAAGGTGGCCTGGAAGAGGCTCCTCCTGCCATCTGGGTGGCAGGACGCTTCACACCGGCAAAGTGAAGTCTGCCCTTCTTCTTCACTATTGCCTCATATCGACGGGCAGCTTTCAGAGCCAAGTCGTGGGTTGGGAAATCCCCTGTAGCTAAGGCAGCTTGGATCTCCGGATCCAACCCTTGCTGAAATCGTCTAGCTCTGATCTCAGCCGTCGGTATTAAGTGTGCCACGAACCTGTTACGGTCTTGTGTTAGCTGTGTATGTGATATTATAAAATAGAATATTAAGACATATCTTACCTGCTCAACATAGTAAACTCAGCATCATACTCATCCACTGATTTGCTCCACATAGAGCCTAGTTGTAGGTTGATGAATTTCTGCTCCATGTCGAATTGGACAGTCTCCGGAAAATACTTCGCGTCGAATATCCTGTGAAAAGTCCTCCATTCGATCGGCTGGTCAAGAAGGCTTTCTTCCGCCATCCACCAAACTCTGGCATTATCTGTGAGTTGCAGCTTCGCAACTCTAACCCATGCAATCTTTGGCACTTATGCTGCTGCCGGATCGTTTTCAATACTTTGAGCCCATTTTTCAGCTTCCAAGGGGCTCTCTTTCCCAAAAAATTATTTAGGATGCAGTGCTCAGAATTGCTTCACTCCGGATGCTTTCGCTTCTGGACGGTTTAGGAGGATGGCAGTCCGCTGCTGTTGTCTCTCCAGGAGGCTCTTAATTGCCTCGAGTGGTACCATATGCCCGTTGATCGGAGCTACCACGGTTGGCATAAGTGGAAGAGGTGGTGGTGGTGTTTTGTTGACATTTGTACTCGTGTTGTTGGGAGAATCCATAACCTTGAAAGAAAAATAGGGTTAGAAGAGATTCAAAGATTATGAAATATAAAGAATGTTTAGTTGCTAACTCTTGTAATTCTTGTATTATATTGCTTAGGTTTCCATGCAAAACTGAATTGCATGGTAGGGTTCCATGCAGCACTGACCTGCATGGGCCACCAACAAAACCTGTCACGCCCCGCTTCCCAGTGTACGGTAAGGAGACGTGACTGGCCCGTTACGTATTTACTCAGAAGCAATCACGCTAAGCGTAAATAAGCAATATGATAAAGTACACAAGAAAATGACAAGAGATGTAATTGAACAGAAACTTTTATTTATTAAACGTTTCTTTACAATACAACTAAAAATGTAAATACAAGAATGGAAAGCAATGCCTAAACAATGGCATAAACTGAAAAGAAGAAAATATATACAAGTGTCTAAAGCTCAGGGTCTTCTGGGAACTGAAAAGAAGAAAAGGAATGTCGTCAGCGAACAATCGCTCAGTAATTCCCAAAAAAAGATAGAAATAGAGTAAACAGATAAGAGGATATAGCTGGTAAATTGTTTGATTGTTTTGTTAACGCAATTGTTTGTAGCTTGGTACAGAATATGGCAGTGTATACGAGAGGAGTCCAACTATTCCATGGACTAAGGTATACGGAGCACAAGGAACAGATAAGCCACAGAACAACAGCAACGGATATTCAGATTAGGTGTATTAAAGTGACCGTCTCATGCCACTTCTAACACATTCCGTACCAGTCTACCCTTTTAAAACCTTATAATGTATTTTGTATTAATGTGTATTATTTTGTTTAATAGATGTAAGACTTGTCGAAACCATGATATCAGTAGTTCATATAAATGGAACAGATAGTCATGTAATCAGAGTATATCCATGGTTCGGTTCTGTCAAGTCATGTTGATATTGATTGTATTCTGGTATAAATGTATTCATATTGAATTAGAGTTGTACTTGAATTGTATTCAAGGATAGATTGATTTCAGATTAGACCGAGACTCTGTCTGAGTCAGACATTTTAAAACGAATTGAAGTCCTGAATTAGTTTTGGAGTTATCGGTAACTGCTGCACATGGACGGCAGGATTTATGACTTTTTCCAAGACAATTACCGTATTGATAACCCCGTTTTTAGTTGTCTACCTTAAATAGGTAAGCACCCAAATTCTCCAGCTCCCTGAGGCTCAAGAGAACTGATCCCGCTTAAACCTATATTTACTAGGGTCCTTATTGTAATTTAGTATAACTTGAGTGGGTTTTATGAAAAAATAGTTTTGATAAATTTTCAAAATACAACTCAAGTATTTAATTATCATCTTTAGGGTTTTCATAGATGTAATTTTTAAGAGTGATGAGATAGTCTAGTGGATATAAACCTAACTTGAATAGTATATGGTATTTTCATGTAATTTGACTTGTATTGATTTTTTATGGTATTTTCATGAACTTTTGTGATTCTTTTTTTTATTAGAAAACATGGAATATATTATATATTTAAAATAGATATTTTGATAATATATATATATATAATTATTAAAAATATCATTTATTTATTAATTAGAAATCACGTTTTCTTAAAAATTGTAATAAAAATTCTATCGAGATCGTATGCTCCGCGAGGAGGTCTGCATCTCGCCCTACTAGTCCTGAGGATATGCGATAACCCGCACCATCCTGATTGGGTTCCCCAAAATGGGTTGTAGAGGCTTATTTGCAAGAAATTAATTAAAACAATTTAAAGTATACGGGTTTTGATAGTTTAAGGTATTTTAATGTAAATTGTATTTCGTCCCACAAAAATTGTTACAAAAGCCATCGTGCTATGTCAAGATGAGTGTTGTGATAACGTAGGTTATTACCTTGTGAGTTTTCTAAAGGTAGTATGATCAAAACGATAAAGTAATGTCATATGTGAACTTGATAGTATTTTACTGAAAAGGTGAAATAAAAGTTGTAATACATATTATTTTGAATTGAAATTTGTTGTAAATGTTGTTTTATGTTTGTTAAACAATATATAAAAGATGGTAAATTTGTTATGAAGAAAAATTATGTTTTTCATGAATTTAGAATCGGAAGTCTGAATAACTCCGCTTCCGAAGAGTTTTGAAAAGAAATCTTTTTGAAAGGTGAAAAAGAGAGAAGAGAAAGGACTTACTAGTTTT
Source organism: Agapanthus africanus (assembly GCA_030015575.1). NCBI lineage: Eukaryota > Viridiplantae > Streptophyta > Magnoliopsida > Asparagales > Amaryllidaceae > Agapanthus > Agapanthus africanus. The sequence continues at coordinate 109,204,839 of JASDDO010000031.1, forward strand.
GAGAAGAGAGGGGGGGTAGAGGGAACTTTTGAAAGCGGCGTGGAGTCGCGGTTTCCCCGGATTTGCCTCGAGTCGTCGCCGAAAGTTGGCCTTGGGCTAACTCCACTTGTGCAACTTCTTGGACTTGGAAAATTTTAGCGAGTTTTGGCAATGGATTTTTGAATGAGGAGGGCTAGAGTGTAGGGTGGTATTTATAGGAGAAATTAGGGTTTAGGGTATTGAAATGAGAATTAAAAATGCATTAAAATTTGGTTTTAAGGCTTATTTTAATTCTTTGGAAATGTACTGGGAAATAAAACAGACTAGGGTTAATGGGGGAGTCCAAGGGGTGCTAGGGTTAAAGAATTGGAGCAATTGGGACGGGGAGGCCGGCTGCGCCGGCCCCAAAGATGATCTCACCGGCCATTTTTTGGGTGAGGGTGCTTGGATTGCTGCCACATGTCGTAGTCGCTTCATATAGCTCAGTGCACGTTTGATTTCTGAGACTTTTCATTTTTACGTGTTTTGCATGTGTAAACTTTTGGGCTTCCAAAAATTTTAAAAGAAAAATCAACAAAAATAATATATGGATGAAGGGATTCGAACACATGGGATACGTCACAGCAGTGCAAGGCTTTACCAATGAACTACAAGTGCTTTCTTGCTGTTCAAAAGCAAATCAAATTTATAACTTGTGCTCAGGACTTACAAATACCGCATTTGTACATTAACTTTAAAAAATTTATGTACATTAAAACAGAGTCGTTACAATCCACTTGCTCCCAATGGGTTTTACCCCTTCAGGAGCAACTTCCAAAATCCATACTTTGTTGGTGTACATGGATTCCATCTCAGATCGCATAGCATCCAGCCATTTCACAGAGTCCCTACTTGTGATGGCCTGATCGAAACTATTTGGATCATCATCTTCCATGATGCAATCCTCGCTCCCACCATCTATGAGAAAACCGTAGTATCTCTCAGGTGGATGAGAAACCCTACTAGATCTGCGGAGCGGCTGAGGTTCGTCCGGGACTATTGAATCCTCCGGTTCTACCAAATTTTCAGTTGTAGTTTATGTATCTGGAACTTCTTCCAGCTCTACCTCATTACCACTAATTTCTTTTACAAGAAATTCCTTTTCTAAAAAGGTGGCATTTCGAGAAACAAACACTTTTTGTTCCTCCGTGTGGTAGAAGATATACCCTCGCGAATGTTTGGGATATCTAACAAACTTGCACAGAATAGACCTTGCCTCGAGCTTGTCCAGATTTTGCTTTTTAACATAAGCCAGACAACCCCATATCTTAATGAAATTAAGACACGGTCTCTTCCCCTCCCATATCTCATATAGAGTGGTAGGTGCAAATTTGGTAGGAACCCTATTTAATAGGTATGCAGTTGTCTTAAGTGCATAACCCCAAAAGGAAATAGGTAACTCAGCAATACTCGTCATAGAGCGCACCATATCTAATAGGGTGTGATTCCTCCGCTCCGATACTCCGTTGTGCTGTGGTGTATACGGAGGAGTAAGCTGAGAGACAATCCCATTCTCTTTTAAATATTCTCGGAATTCTGTTCTTAAGTATTCACCTCCTCGATCAGATCAAAGAATTTTAATACTTTTACCCGTCTGGTTCTTTACTTCGCACTTATATTCTTTGAATTTCTCAAAAAGCTTCATATTTGTGTTTCAACAGGAACACATGTCCGAATCTTGAGAGATCATCGGTGAATGTAATGAAGTGAGAGGAACCATTCCAGGCATATGTAGATATAGGACCGCATACATCACTATGTATCAGTCCCAAGAGTTCAGTAGCTTTTTCTCTGTGTCCCATAAACGGAGTTTTAGTCATCTTGCCTTTGAGACATCACTGGCAAGTTTCATAAGATATAAATTCGAACGGATTCAAATATCCATCTTTATATAACTTAGCTAGTCTGGTTGCATTGATATGACCAAGTCTACAATGCCACAAGAAGATTTCATTCATTTCTGAACTTTTCCTCTTGTGTGTGTTCTGTATATTTAGAACTGTATTTTGATTTAGTACGTATATTCCATTATATAACATACCAAACCCAATCAACACTTGGTTTAGGAAAATGTTCATAACATTTTTCTCTAATGCAAAGTTATATCCTTCTTTATCTAATAAAGAAACGGATATTATATTGCACATCATCGACGGTATGTAATAACAGTCGTTCAAAATCAATGTATTACCATTTGGCAATACTAGGTGATATTCGCCGACAGCTTCGGCAGCAACAATTGTTCCATTCCCTACTCTGAGAGACATATCACCCTTTCCCAGTTCTCTACTTCTCTTTAACCCTTGTAACATATTACAAATGTGAGATCCTGATCAGGTATCCAATACCCAGGACGTAGAGCAAACTGAGAAACAGTTCTCAGTAACTAACACACCCATAGAAGATGCATAAAATGCTCTTTCTTCGTTCGGGTTGCGTGGGAATCCTTGCATTCCCCTATCCCTTGGCCAGACTTATGACAGTTGTCATAAGATAGAGCGGAACCAATGTTTCCTAGCCTTGTATATTAAGTGGCTTTGGTCAATACATCCATATTATTATCTTGATTAAGGCGTGTCATGGTCGCTACCTGGAGAGAGAGAGAGAGAAGAAAACACTTTAGCGTGCACTCTTGCAAGATTAGATTGGTTATTATCTTGTCTAATCAGGATGACTCCCACCGTTTTTATCAAATTTTCTTTCAAACCCTAAAAGGTAAGAATAGCCGGGATTAATTACACCGTACAAGTTCGCCAATCTATCAGCCATACAGGTATTGGTACTCCGAGGGAGTCTCCCCATGCTTTCGCATGGAACTAATTAAATAATCTCGTTTCCGCAGGAGCGTAACCCAGTTAACAGATTTCTTATACACCTAATGGATTAGCTAATTGCAAAGTGGAAAACTCTCCCAGGAGTAACACTTACTCGCAGTGGGTATCGGGATCCAACTATCATATAGAAGGTATGCAATCTCATTGCAAATTTCAACACTTGACATTCCCAATATTTGTTTTTACCCCTAACAACCTATGACCTTGACGGAGGCCAACAAACCATAGGCCGCTAGTCAAGTTCAACCTGTCATTTCGTGATTGAATTAAACCCACCCACACGACCCTTGATGGAGGCCAGCAAGGTCGTACGACTACCCTAATCCAATCGCATCAACATGCGGCAGATAAGCACTAATCAGCAACCGCACACTACGTCTTGACGGAGGCCAATAAACACAGCATGAATACTAAATAGTACTTATCTAAAATGACGGAGGGATACGACTGGTTTTGAAGAAAACCTTTAACGTAATGAACTTGATATCGTTGTAGAATCTAGTGATTTGAAAAGGAGTGGTTTAAGCTCCACTTTAAAATCGAGTAATTTTCAAAACAAACCGAGTGGGTTGTAGCATATGCTAATTTTGCTAAAGAGTGAAGGACTACCTTAGTACCATGATGTGGTTATAGAAGCATCTACCATGCCAAATTCAAATTTTTCTTGGTGCTAAGCTAGACTAACAAGATCTTTAACTAGATTATTAGGGTTTTCTTTAGATGATATGTTCACTAGAGAGAATGAAAGATATTTATACCTTGGTAGAACCAAGTCCTTCACTTCACATGCTCCTTGAAGTAGTCCCGCGACTCCCTAAGCTTCTCTTGAGACATCGAACGAAATAGCTTTGGTGATCTTTACGCCAAAGATGATCCACCACGAAGCTCCTACAAGTTCAAGCTACCACTTCACTAAACTCCTTTAGTGTAAGAACACACTAGTGTAGAGTGCTAATCTACACTAGGATGATGAAGTAGGGGATGTTAGAATCTCACAAATGCATTCAAGAATCCATGGTTCACATCACATGTGAGGGTGTGGATCTTGAAGACATGAAGAGAAAGAAGAAGATGAGCATGAAGAAGCATGAGAGCAAGAGGGAAGAATAATGGCTAAGTGTTTTCAAATGATCAAGAGTGAAAGCCAAGCCTTGACCCCTCACTCATTCAAGCATGGAATTATGCAATATAAAATTGCAACCATGCTTGAATAGTGAGTCAAGAATGAATAAACAAGAATTAAACCCATGCTTGCAACCATGCTTCTACTTTCCACCTCATTTCTATTTTCACAAAATAGAAATTTAAATGCCATGCTTCATTAATATATATATATATATATATATATATATATATATATATATATTTAACGAAGAATAATTAGTGAGCTAATGATATTAGTTAATATATAATTATATCACATATAATTTATATCACATTATTAAATCAACACTTGATCTAATAATCCGGTTATATCATATATGACCGACTAATATCATTTATCTGTATATCACATTATCGAAACAACACTTGATTCGACAAACTGGTTATATTACATATAACCGAACCGATAACAGATGACTGCCAGATTACAATACGGTATCACATACTCGTATTTAATCAGGCCCACACACATATCACATATGTGTCCTACTTCGTTTCACTTGAACCAGGGAACTTCTGTATGGGACTATAAAGACTCATCAATACGTCAGCAGTAGGTGATGATCATATCAGTCACCTACAAGCCATCAGTGGTTCTAGCTGGACGTAACGGCTACCCAGATATTGAGCGATATGAATATCAACAAGCAAACCTGTCCATAGTCTCTATGAAGCTATCAGTAACACTCTCGTACAGTCCGGTCTCTTCGTCTGATATGTCGCATATCATGTCTAGGGGTGGAAATCGTCAGACCCCAGTAACGTGATAAGTCATGTCGATGTCTGGCCTATAACGGTTCGAGAAACTACCGATAACACTTATCAGTATATCTCGGCAGCAGCCCTGGCCAGGGACTTCCAGTTATAGCCAATCGAACATAGTGCAACATCAACCCCCAATACCGGAAGAGACGAAACCCCTCCTATCGCTCATTGCCTCCATACGAATCGGGACTGTACCCAAAATCCACCTGTTTGCACGTCTCCTTTGAGCGTGGTAGGGAGGAAATCAAAGCATAATGGGAGCCACACAAGACTCTATGACGATCTCGGGTCTACAGACTAACATGTACCAGTGTCACCAGATGACTGCTATCTGACAATAGGTATACTACCACATAGGAGTCCTCGGCGAGTCCTGTTCAGTGTACCCAGTCTCCACTGAGCACCCATTTACCATCTCTGATGTCAAACACCAATGGATGTAGGATCATCCATCGCCCATCATATGGGTCAAGAAGCGTATACGCTAGTCTACTCTGGAATATCGATGCCCTGTCTCGATATTCCCTCGACTAGGAACAATTAAAGGATGTACTTGTGAACTACCCTGACCCCACTAGTATGATCTCCATCATAGCCCTGGTAGTCAAGTACATATCCTAAAGGCTTAATCAACATGTGAGAGTAAGACAGTATCATAATTTAAGTCTACATGTTAAGATAAAGGTAACCAGATAGCATACTATCATGTCGAGCAAGAAAGTCCTCTCTCTCTCTCTCTCTATATATATATATATATATATATCCAAGCATCCACTATAATATACATCATATGTACAATAATGGCCTCTAGGGCATACATATAACTAACAATCTCCCACTTGCACTAAGGCCATGTGTTGTAGTATCTCATACCCAACATCCCAAAGAGTCTCTCAAATTACGTCTGGGGGAGGGCCTTCATGAGTGGATCCGCTATGTTTTCCTTCGTGTCAACTCTCCTGACCTCGATCTCCTGGCGATCTACTTTCTCCCGGATCAGGTGATACCGTCTCAGAATATGTCTGGATCTCTGATGGGACCTGGGTTCCTTGGCCAAAGCCACTGCTCCATTGTTATCATAATACACAGGTATTGGATGCTCAATGGACGGAACCACACCAAGCTCAGTAATGAACTTTTTCATCCAGACAGCTTCTTTGGCAGCATCGTTCAGCCTCCATCGTCGAGTCTGCAACGGTGTCTTGCTTGGAACTCTTCCAACACACCGCCCCTCCATTGAGAGTAAAGACAAAACCCGAGATTGACTTACTGTCGTCCTTATCACTTTAAAAGCTCGAGTCGGTAAAGGACTCCACTTGGAGTTCACCGTTACAGTACACCAAGAACATCTCTTTAGTCCTTCTCAAGTACTTGAGAATGTTCTTCACAGCTGTCTAATGATTCTCTCCTGGATCTGCTTGATACCTACTCACTACACTTAGTGAGTACGCTACATCGGGTCGGGTACATAACATCGCATACATGATAGAGCCTACTGCCAAAGCATAGGGTATCCCTTGCATGCGAGCTCTCTCCAAATTAGTCTTGGAAGACATTTCTTTGGAGAGAGTGAGTCCTGAAATCGTGGGTAGGTTCCCACGTTTGGAATCTTCCATACTAAACCTATTTACTATGGTGTCTATGTACCAGGATTGTGTAAGTCTACGGTAGCGCCCCGGCCGTCTGTACGAGGCCAAAATGCGGAAAACAAAAACTTTTTCAAACTAGAAACCGGCGCTACCGCGGACAATAAACCCGGATCGGACCATTAACCTACTACCAGCTAACTAGAGAAGGGGTAGAGAGCTATACCGAGCGATCCGTGTCCTTCGGTCTTCGGCCACCATCCCGATCTCCCCGCGGCAACTCCGGTCTTCATCTCCTCGTCGGAAAGGGCACCACATCGAGAAGTCTTTTTTACGGGCTCCCGCTTCGTCCGTAGCAACTCGGGCACGAAGTTTGCTAGCCGACGTGTCCAAGATGTTGTAGAGAATGTTGTGATTACTTTGTCTCTTACATCCATGGCTTGGATGGAGGTTGAAGTTGTTGCCATCCATGAAAATATTGAGCTAGAAGAAGAAGAGAAGGCTTTCTCTCCATTTCTTTTGTTGTGATTCATATGATAAAAATGAGAGAGAGCAAAGCATAATAAAAGACCCAACTCCTTCATGGCAGCCCCTCTCTCTCTTCTCATCATATCAACCAAAATCAAACATTAAATGTGATATATTTGCTAAAAAAGAGACCATGAGTCATGATACAAGTCTATGTCACATTTAATGCATTCCATGATGACAATCTAGCTCATTATTTCCATAAGCAAACATTAATCCAAATATTTGCCACAACAAAAAGATCCGGCAACATCTAAAGTAAACTCGTGACGGATCACAAGGATACCCCTCACCTGTATATGCATACCTGCATCCGCATTCCGACTGAATGCGAATGCGATGAGACTAAAGTAATCCAACAAATCTAATACTAGGATCCGACTTAAACCAAAGCCCACTAGTATGATCCGTCTGATCATGATCCGTGCAATACCGCACGTATATGATCGAACCCTGCCATTTATCATACGGCCTCTACAACGTTTCGCCCGAAACTTGAGAAACTGTCTGTGGGGGACTCTAAAGACTCGTCAATACTTTGGCTATGGATTTAACCACTAGCACGTCAGAGGTATTAGCCGTACGTAACGGGCTACCAGGTATTGACCAAAAGGGAGGTCGATGAGTGAACTCATCCTGACACCCTACTGAGCCTGTCAGTGACAATATCTGTACAGTCCGGTCCGTTCGTCTATGAGCATCGTATGGCGGGCTTAGGAGGTTGGTAAAAGTCAGACCCCCAAAAGCGGTACAAGTCGTGTCAGAGTGAAACCAGAACACCCTGAGATACTACTGGAATACCTACCAGTAAATCTCCTTCCTTGGACAAGGACTTTCGTGTAATGGCTCTCCTAGACACAGTGCGATCTCACCCCCAATACCGGGAGAGACGAAACCCCTGCAGATCCGCTAACTGCCTCCATGTGGCTCGGGACTGTACCCAACTAAAACCTGTTTGCATGACTCCTTTGAGCCGTGGTAGGGTAGTAATCAAAGTACGGTGGGAACTCACACGAGACAAATGACGATCTCAGGTCGATGAACTAACCTGTACACATGTCACCAGGGAACTGCTATCTGACGTCAGGTATAATACCAACTAGCATATTCCCGGCGAGTCCTGTCCGGTGTACTCATAACCCAATGAGCACCTGTATACATCTTAGGTGATCCAACTGACACCAATGGCTTGTGAGACCGGCCACCGCCCCTCATCGGGGTCTCGACTGTATACACTAGTCTACTCTGGAGTATCGATGCCCTATCTCGAAAACTCCCACGACTAGGGACCACTTTAAGGATGTGCTTATAGACCCCAGCTCCCACGTATATGATCGCCATCATACTGCTGGCCGTCAAGCAAGAATCCTAAGGGCTCTATCAACGTTCAATAGTGATCAGTAATGTCACCTAAAGCAGTACACGATGATAAAGATAAACCAGATAGCATACTTGTAAGTCCACGTTGCTCACCCCGGTTCTTAAGGGGAGGCGGAAACGACGAAAAACAATGATTTTGGCGCAAGGATACATGGACTAAAAGTCGGATCTTTGCTAAACTAGAAACTAGTAAACACTAAGAGGTTTTAGCTACTATGCTGTAGAAAGTATACCTCACGGAACCGGTCCTTCGGGTCTTCATCCCGCTGTCCCACTCGTCCATCCAAGCTCCAAGCGTCGATCCGGACCTTGGGCACCTCCACGGCCTTCTTGAGTCGAAGACGATCCACCCGAGAGTTGTACACTAAGCTTCGCCTCAAGCCAAGGAAACTAGGGCAAAGAGATTGCTAATCTAAATGCCTTAGGTTGTGTAGAAGAGAAAGATGGATGTGTTTGTCTATGTGGATTCTTTTTCTCTCAACACATGAGATCAAAAAAAGAGATCAAGAGGAGGAAGAAGAAGGAGAAAGGTTAGCAACCATGGAGCTTTTCTTTTCTTCTCATTTCATGAGAGAGAATAATGAAAAAGATTAAGCCCAAATGAAATGAACCATGGTTGCAATAATACACAATAATCATCATTACTAATCCTATCATGAAAGACTTGATGGCACATTGAATTGACCATTATCATAACACAAGAAATAAAAAGAAAATAAAAGAAGAATGTAGATCCCTCTTGAAGGTCAATGGTCAACACGGTCAACGGGTCAACAAAGTCAAGAGGGGTCTAAGTGGTCAAATGGTCAATGCAATTAGCCATCACTAATCTATCACTAAAAGGATTAGTAAACAATATCTCCCTACTCATAATGGTTTTGACCAAACGAATTGTCAAAACCCTAATGAGTGTGTGCCACTTTACGGTTTTGGCCGAACCAACTGCCAAAACCCTAATGGGGCACCTCCTCCTTCATCACTCCTCAAAACTGTGCATACGCACCCGCATCCGCATTCCGTAGAATGCGAATGCACAGAAGACAAATCAAATCCATCTGTGTAATACTAGGATCTGGCTTAAACCAAAGCCCACTAGTATTGCCTGCCCGAACAGCATACGCACACAAGTGCACGTAAGTGATCGTAGCCCTGCCGTAAAACCATACGGCCTCTACACGTTTCGCTCAGTGCAGGGAAACTCTCTGTGTGGGACTCTAAAGACTCGACACTACGCTGGTAGTGGGTTTAACAACAGACCGCAATTGTGGCACTAGCTGTACGTAACGGTCCTCAGGTAGATGTCGATAAGAAGGCCGATGAGGTAAACCCATCCGAACTCCTACTGAGCCTGTATGTGACAATCTCCGTACAGTCCGGTCTGTTCATCTGATACATCGCATGGAGGGCCTAAGGGGGCGGTGAACGTCAGTCCCCTAATAGCGGTACAAGTCGTGTCGGAGTGTAGCCCAGAACACCCTGAGATAACACTGGAAACCTACCAGTATATCTCGCTTGCCCTGGCCAGGGACTACTTGCGTAATGGCTCTCCTAGACACAGCGCGATGTCAACCCCCAATACCGGGAGAGACGAATCCTGTCTAACCGTCACTGCCTCCAAGTGCTTCGAGACTGCACCCAACTACTACCTGTTTGCACGACTCCTTTGAGCCGTGGTAGGGTAGTAATCTAAGTACAGTGGGAACACACTCGAGGTGAAGTGACAGTGTCAAGTCCGCGGACTAAGCTGTACTCATGTCACCTGGGAACTGATAACTGACGATAGGTATAATACCAACCAACAGTTCCCGACGAGTCCTGTCCAGTGTACTCGTAACCCAACGAGCACCCGCATACTATCTCAAGTACGACGTACTGACGGCTGTGGGACAGACCGTCTGCCCCGCTGGGATGAGAAGCGCATACGCTAGTCTACTCCGGAGTATCGATGCCCTGTCTCGATAGTCCAACGACTAGGGACCTGTATAAGGATGTGCTTATGGATTACCCAGCCCCCATGAGTGTGAGCGCCATCACAACGCTGGTAATCAAGCAAAGATCCTAAGGGCTCTACTAATATGTATATAATTGATATGCTAAAAGAAACACATGCACATATTGAAGTAGAGACAAACCAAGTAGCATACTACCATTTTGAGCAAGATTGTCTATACAACTGTGAATATCCCAAGCTTCCATCAAGTAATATACAAGCTAGTATGATACAGTAATGGCCTCTAGGGCATATACACAAACAATCTCCCACTTGCACTAAGGCCATGTACTGGCGTATCGAAGACCTATCATCTCGATCAGCCGCTCGAACTGAGTCTGGGGTAGGGCCTTCGTGAGTGGATCTGCAGTGTTGTTCTCCGTATTTACTCTCTTCACCTCGATCTCCCGGCGATCTATGATCTCCCTGATCAGGTGGTACCGCCTCAAAATGTGCCTGGACTTCTGATGGGACCTGGGTTCCTTCGCTAAAGCTATAGCACCGTTATTGTCGCAATACAGCGGTATTGGATCAACAATGGTAGGAACCACCTGAAACTCCGTGAGGAACTTCTTCATCCAGACAGCTTCCTTTGCGGCATCGCAAGCAGCTATGTACTCCGCTTCCATAGTTGAGTCAGCAACGGTCTCCTGCTTGGAACTCTTCCAGCAAACCGCCCCTCCATTGAGGGTAAAGACATAAACCGACATGGACTTGGAGTCATCCTTGTCACTCTGGAAGCTGGAGTCAGCAAAGGCCTCAAGCTGGAGGTCTTTTCCGCCATACACCAAGAAAATCTCCTTAGTCCTTCTCAGGTACTTGAGAATGTTCTTTACCGCTATCCAGTGTTTCTCCCCTGGGTTCGACTGATACCGGCTTACAACTCTCAATGCGTATGCTACATCTGGTCTGGTACACAACATCGCATACATTATAGAGCCTACCGCAGAAGCGTAGGGTATAATAGACATGCGATCCCTTTCCAAATCAGTCTTGGGAGACATCTCTTTGGAGAGGGTGATCCCGTGACAAGCCGGTAAATTACCGCGCTTGGAATCTTCCATACTGAATCTTTTCAGTATGGTGTCGATGTACCTTGACTGTGAAAGTCCCAACATCCTCTTAGATCTATCACGATAGATTTGGATCCCCAGAATGTAGTTGGCATCGCCCAGGTCCTTCATGGAGAACCTCTGCGACAAGAATCCTTTGACTGACTGTAGCATAGGAATATCATTTCCTATTAGGAGAATGTCATCCACGTACAAGACGAGGAATACTATAGTTCTCCCTACAATCTTACTGTAAATGCATGGTTCATCTGGGTTTTTGATAAAGTCGAATTCTTTGACAGTATCATCAAAGCAGATGTTCCAACTCCGCGATGCCTTCTTAAGTCCATAGATGGACTTTAGTAACTTGCACACTCTACCGCTGCTCCCACTCTGAATGAATCCCTCAGGCTGATCCATATAGACGCACTCTTCCAAATTTCCATTTAGGAAAGCAGTCTTTACGTCCATCTGCCAAATTTCATAATCGTAGAAGGCAGCAATGGCAAGAAGGATCCGAATGGATTTCAGCATAGCCACTGGAGAAAAGGTCTCGTCATAGTCCAAACCAGGTCTTTGACGAAAACCCTTTGCAACAAGTCTAGCTTTATAGGTCTCAACCTGCCCATCTACACTAATCTTCTTTCTGAAGATCCATTTGCAGCCTACGGGTTTTACCCCTTCTGGAGCAAAGTCCAAACATTGTTGGTGTACATGGACTCCATCTCGGCCCGCATTGCATCCAGCCATTTTACCGAGTCGCCCCTCTGGATGGCTTGCTGGAAGCTAGTAGGCTCACCATAATCCATGGTGCAATCCTCTCTATCCCTGTCTATGGGAAAATCGTAGTATCTCTCGGGCGGATGAGACTGCCTACTACTCCTACGGAGTGGTGCTGGAATGTCCGGTTCTCCTGAACCTTCTGGTTCTACCAAGGTTTCAGTAACAGTTTGTGGTTCTGGAATTTCTTCCAGTTCTATTGCGCTCCCACTTATCTGATTTTCTAAAAATTCAGTTTCTAAGAAGCGGGCATGACGAGAAACAAAAAGCTTTTGTTCCTCTGCGTAATAGAAAAGATACCTCTTGGAGTTTTTTGGGTATCCCACAAACTTACATTGTACTGAACGTGCCTCGAGCTTGTCCGCATGCTGCTTTTTTACAAAAGTTGGACATCCCCATGTCTTAAAGTGTTTAAGACTGGGTTTCTTCCCACTCCACGTCTGATATGGTGTGGTAGGCACTGACTTAGTAGGAATTTGGTTCAAAAGATATGCAGCTGTTTCTAGTGCATAACTCCAGAAGGATCGCGGCAACTCAGCCTTACTCATCATAGAACAAACCATATCCAATAGGGTTCGATTCCTTCTTTCCGATACACCGTTGTGTTGTGGTGTGTATGGAGGAGTAAGCTGAGAGAGAATTCCATTCTCTTTTAAGAAGCCCAGAAACTCGGCACTCAAGTATTCTCCACCTCGATCAGATCTCAGTGTCTTGATACTTTTGCATGTTTGTTTTTCAACTTCATTCTTGTATTCCTGAAATTTCTCAAAGGCCTCGGATTTATGCTTCATCAAGAAGACATGCCCATACCTTGAGAAATCATCTGTGAAAGTAATGAAGTATGAATAACCACTTCGCGCATGTGTAGACATTAGACCACACACATCACTGTGTATGAGTCCCAAGAGCTCGCTCGCTCTTTCTCCGTGTTCAGTGAACGGAGTCTTTGTCATCTTTCCCATGAGACAAGATTCATAAGTGGCATAAGACCGGTACTCGAACGGATCCAAGTATCCTTCTTTATGTAACTTTGTCAACCGTGTCTCATTAATGTGACCCAGTCTACAATGCCATAAGAAAGCCTGATTTGTTTCCGGAGACTTTCTTTTAAGTATGTTCTGGACACTGAAGACCTGAGCTTGATTCAAAATGTATATACCGTATTTTAATGTACCTGACCCAATCAGTACTTGATTTAGGTGGATGTTTACTACATCGCTTACAAAAGTAAAATCATATCCTTCCTTAGAAAGTAAGGATACAGATATGATGTTACAAGTCGCACCTGGTACATAAAAACAGTCACGCAGAATCAATATCTGCCCAGTTATCAGTCCTAGATGATATTCCCCTACGGATTCAGCATACATGCTCATTCCGTTAGCAACCCTGAGAGTCATATCACCTTTCCTGATAACCCTACGGTTTCTCAGAGCCTGTAATGAATTACAGATATGAGATCCTGATCCGGTATCCATTACCCAGGAAGTAGGTTTAACTGACATACAGTTCTCTATTACAAACACACCCGAAGCCGAAGCCACAACATGCTTCGAATTCTGGCTACTGGCTTTGCAAGCCCTGCAATCCTTCTGTCCATGTTCATTCCCGTAACAATAGGAACATCCCTCTTTTACTGCATCCATTCCTGAAACTTCTGCCCTTCTCTTTCTTTCTACTTCCCTGGTTTCCTTCAGGGTAGTAGGTAGAGACTGTTGAACTAAGTCAGCATCTGACCCGTTCTTCAACGTGGTCTTCAGGTCCGAGAGCTCAAAAGAGCTGGTCTCTGTAAGGACGTTGCCCCCTACAGATGACCCGATAGCCAACCTCGCTGGAAGCAATTCGTTTGAGGTCTCATATCTTGCGATACGAGATTGCTCTCCATATAAAACTTTGTTATGGAGGAAGATAGAAGCTCAGTCCATCTTCTCGTGCTGCCTCTGGTATATACCATTAACTGAGGCTAACACGAGGCACTTGGCTTTCGCACAGTCTTCTTCCGATGTCCTACGGATATCAATATCCATGATAGGGGAAACTGGACCTGAGACGGCAGGGGTTGGATCAGTCAAGAGGTGTCCCAGCTTGTCCTGGGCAATGGACATCTGGACAGACCTTTGCCAGTCATAACAGTCAGATTCAGTCATTTTATTATCTAGATGTAACCTAGGTGCGGTCACTGGGTCGCTGCAATTAAGAGAGAGAGAAGAAAACACTTAACATGATGCTCTTGCAAGTTTAGATTGGTTTTTAATTTATCTAAACAGGATGGCTCCCACTGTCTCTCGAATCCCTCCTCAAACCATAAAGGAAGAATTAGTCAGGATCAATCTCACCGTACAATACTTGCTTAACCGTTCAGCCAGGCCAGTGTCGGTACTTCGAGGGAGGTTTTCCAACGCTTTCGCGAAGTTCCTTAATTAAGTAACCTCTTTTCCCTGTCGGCGTAGCCCTGCTAACACCTTTCTAGACACCTACTAGGTTTATAGCATTGATCGTTAAGTGAGAGTTTTCCCGAGGAGTAACATATACTTACGGAAGGATCGGGATCCAAATATCATCGCGTGATAAAACCGAAGGAATCCTACCAGAATCATCATACTCCAAATGGTATGCAGCGCTAGCAAGTTTCAGTACTTTTGAAACTCCCGATGTGGATTTTTGCCCCATGCTCTTATGACCTTGACTAAGGCCAACAAATCATAAGTCACATGTCAAGTTCTACCCGTCGTTGTCCAGGTTAATTTGAACCCACCCGTATATACCCTTGACTATGGCCAACAAAGCAATACTACTGTCCCAAACCAACGCATTCTATCTATGCAACATATGAATATCCACCAGCTACCAAACACTGTGCCTTGACTAAGGCCAACAAACACAGCTTGAATACCGTTAAATATTCATATGAAACGACGGAGGGCTACGGATGGTTTTGGCGAAACCGTGAACGTAGTGAACTTGATATAGTCGATGGAACGAGATAGCTTTTAAAAGGAGTGGTTCAAGCTCCGCGTTTAAAATGCTTGTTTTTGAAAAGAACCAAGTAGTTTTCAAAGTGTTCCAACGACTTTTACTTGGTTTATTTTCTTGCATTAGTTATTTTAATGCGTCCCATCATTTAATCCTACCATTGCAGAAAACAACCAAAATATGACGTACGCTTATGCCATTCGCATTCGCCACGGGGCCCCATCATCACCCGTTAGGTTACTTAACTAACGACAGAGCGGGGGCTGGGCTAGCGCGGCTGAAAAACATAAGCAACGCCTAAATAGATATCATATATAGATATATAGCAATGATAGACATTACAGATCACAGATGAACACTTTGGATATACTAGGAATCCACGATTCGTTCGAGCCTGCAACGAAAAACGGATTACACGGTCGCGATGAATAGCCAAACCTCACCCTAGACCCCTACGGGTGCGGCAAACTACCCGCCAAGTACCCGAAGCGAAGCAACCTCCCTCAACACCGTGAGTAGGCCACTCGGCACTTCGAGATACCCGATAGTTTGTGCACCCCACCTTGGGTCTATCCTAGGAGAAAAAACAGTAAAAAGAAATTATACAATGACGGCTACAACCCCGACCCGGTTGTGCGGCCAAATAAATAATATTACATCAATTTACAAATTTTACAATGAATGAAAGAAAAAGAAACTCTCATCTCACACCCATTCCTGGCTATTCATCCGCGACAATCCACCGAGTTCATATACACAAACCATCAACATTACAGATCATAGATATGTATAACCCCTACTAATCGACGTATAGCGATTAGCGGAAATTCAATACATATATCACATCACAGAAAATATTCATTAGCCAAAGAGTACGGAATATCGATCAAAATACGGACTTTTAACCACCCGAAAAGTCAATTTGCTCTCTGGAAAATCTGGATAGAAAAAACATGTATTAAAAATCCCAAAACATCCAAACTAAAACACTGCACAAAACCCGATCCAGTGCCGAGTCAAAACGGCGGCGGAACCGCGGCAATGAGCATGTCATTGCCGTGGAACCGCGGTCGTTTGATCGAATCACTGGATCGTTTTTCTGCAGTGTTTTCACAAAACCCTGAGACGATTTTTCATATATTTTAAAACACTTTTTGAGCAGTATAAAAATCGACAGAAACTTGAGGTTTTGTGGATGTGTTTTGCGACCTTTTTCCGATCGATGTTCTTAACACTTTGCTAACTTACTAATCTATGTTTAGTTAGGCTCTGATACCACTGTAAGTCCACGTGGCTCACCCCGGTTCTTACGGGGAGGCGGAAACGGCGAAAAACAATGATTATGGCGCAAGGCAACATGGACTAAAAGTCGGATCTTTGCTAAACTAGAAACTAGTAAACACTAAGAGGTTTTAGCTACTATGCTGTAGAAAGTATACCTCACGGAACCGGTCCTTCGGGTCTTCATCCCACTGTCCCACTCGTCCATCCAAGCTCCAAGCGTCGATCTGGACCTTGGGCACCTCCGCGGCCTTCTTGAGTCGAAGACGATCCACCCGAGAGTTGTACACTAAGCTTCGCCTCAAGCCAAGGCAACTAGGGCAAAGAGATTGCTAATCTAAATGCCTTAGGTTGTGTAGAAGAGAAAGATGGATGTGTTTGTCTATGTGGATTCTTTTTCTCTCAACACATGAGATCAAAAAAAGAGATCAAGAGGAGGAAGAAGAAGGAGAAAGGTTAGCAACCATGGAGCTTTTCTTTTCTTCTCATTTCATAAGAGAGAATGAGAAGAGAATAATGAAAAAGATTAAGCCCAAATGAAATGAACCATGGTTGCAATAATACACAATAATCATCATTACTAATCCTATCATGAAAGACTTGATGGCACATTGAATTGACCATTATCATAACACAAGAAATAAAAAGAAAATAAAAGAAGAGTGTAGATCCCTCTTGAAGGTCAATGGTCAACACGGTCAACGGGTCAACAAAGTCAAGAGGGGTCTAAGTGGTCAAATGGCCAATGCAATTAGCCATCACTAATCTATCACTAAAAGGATTAGTAAACAATGTCTCCCTACTCATAACGGTTTTGACCAAACGAATTGTCAAAACCCTAATGAATGTGTGCCACTTTACGGTTTCGGCCGAACCAACTACCAAAACCCTAATGGGGCACCTCCTCCTTCATCACTCCTCAAAACTGTGCATACGCACCCGCATCCGCATTCCGTAGAATGCGAATGCACAGAAGACAAATCAAATCCATCTGTGCAATACTAGGATCCGGCTTAAACCAAAGCCCACTAGTATTGCCTGTCCGAACAGCATACGCACACAAGTGCACGTAAGTGATCGTAGCCCTGCCGTAAAACCATACGGCCTCTACACGTTTCGCTCAGTGCAGGGAAACTCTCTGTGTGGGACTCTAAAGACTCGACACTACGCTGGTAGTGGGTTTAACCATAGACCGCAAGCGGCACTAGCTGTACGTAACGGTCCCCAGGTAGATGTCGATAAGAAGGCCGATGAGGTAAACCCATCCGAACTCCTACTGAGCCTGTATGTGACAATCTCCATACAGTCCGGTCTGTTCGTCTGATACATCGCATGGCGGGCCTAGGGGGCGGTGAATGTCAGTCCCCTAATAGCGGTACAAGTCGTGTCGGAGTGTAGCCCAGAACACCCTGAGATAACACTGGAAAGTCGGTCCTTCCAAAAAGTCGGTCCTTACAAGCTTGACTGTTCCAGCTCCCACCCCTGCTACCCAAAGGACATCAGTCTTTAACAGGCTGGCACCAGCAACGACCCCCCACCTACACAGGGGGCAAGACGAGACTATCGCCCTCACCAAGCCGGTTCCATCAGCACGACGCGCTCGACGTCGTTACTGGCGCCGAGTGAGGAAGGCCGGAGGCAACTCCCCTTCTGGGCTAACTCCTCCAGCCCCGATGGCAGAAGTTAATGCTGCTGTTCCAACTGGGAACAGCTTTGAGATGCTAAATAAGGTGCGTAGGAATTCTCCTACTGCGGCGCTAAAGAAGTCTCCCCATCCGCTGAAAAGGGCTATAGAAGTAAAGCCAGAACAGCCCCAATCTCCTCAACGGCTGTCCTCCCGAATCTATAAAGTCTGGCGGCAGGCCCGAGACTCGATGATCGATCCAAATTTCACCCGCCAGCACAAGAAGCTGAAAATCCAACAGGAAGACAGTCACCAGGCTAAGCCACGAAAAGCTGTCTGGGTGCCCACCTCAACGGCCCCCTCAACTTCCACTGCCCATAAAAAGAGGAGACCGGAGAAGATCCCGGGCCTGCGACGAGAGCTAAAAGCGCTGAACCCAGACGCCCTAAGGCTGGGGGCAGGATGGTCCACACTGTATACATGGCGTCAGGGAAGGAAGATAGCCATGCGTCTACAGGTCATAGACCGCTTACACGGTCAGTAACCAAAGCTCAGGAGCAACAGCAAAAGCTCAGGAAATGATGATTGCAATGGCCGCGCTTACTAGACCGAAAGAAAGCCCCGAAGCGTCTTCGGATCAGCAACAAGAACAGGAAACCGACGCCGAATTCCTCCGGAGGATACTGGAAAAGAAAGATAAAGAGGCTGCGGAACAAGCGGCCAACATAAAGCAAATAGCCCACTTGTTCCAGGACATGGTGGGAATGATGATCCAACAAGACCCACCTGCTGAGGATCCTCTGATCGTCCTTGAAGACGACAGGGGAGAAACGTCGAATCCACCACCGGCTCTCTCAACGGCCAAGGAAGAGACAATCTCTAAGGCTGACTTGGACGACTATATAGCCAAGAAAATCCGGGTGCATCATGCGACTGAGGCAGCTGGTCAAGTCGTAAAAACGGGGCGACCGTATCCAAGCTGGTACGACCAAATCAAATATCCGCCAGGCTACACAATGCCAAAATTCTACGTCTATAAGGGGACAGGCAATCCCCATCAGCATGTGGCCCAGTTCAGGGCGCTTTGTGGTAACACTGGTGGCGACGATAAACTGTTGCTTCGCCAATTCGTAGGCAGCTTATCAGAAACGGCGTTCGAATGATATTCGGAACTCCCGAACGATTCTATCAAGAAGTTCGCTGAAATGGAGTTGCTATTCACTCAGCGATTCGCAAGCGCCAGCGAACGCACTCCAATAACGGCATTGATTAATGCCAGGGTAAAACCGGGCGAAACGTGGGTCCAGTATGTTGTACGCTGGCGAAATTTGTGGTCGAAATGCGAGCAACGCATTGAGGAAGCGCCCGCGGTGGGCATGTTCGTGGGAACCCTAGACCCTCACGCAACTATCTCCCAGTTTATGATGTTCTTTAAGCCAACCACATTCCAGGCTCTAATCGACAAGTTGGCCCAGATGGGTCATAGACCGTCTCCCCCGAAGCCCGAGCCTCGGAGTGACAAGGGTAAAGGAAAGGCAACCTTCGTCGCGAATGCCCAGCAGCAACCCAATGCCCCAAAGCTGACGGATCAAATGGAAGAAAGACGCCGGTATTATAATGAGAAGATGAAGCGTCCCTACTCGTTCCCACGGCACAAGACGAAACGGCTATTCGAGCTGGCAGTACGCAACAGACTTATAAACTTGCCAAATCCAAGGCGACCGCCACAACCCACTGAGGTGAACAACCCCAACTATTGCCCTTACCATCAAACGGTAAGCCATCCGATTGAGGATTGCTTCGTTTGCAAAGGATGGATTGAAGATCAATACCTCCAGGGAAAGTTTGCGCTGTCCGAAAAGTGGAAGGTGAACCCGCCACAGCCACATATTCCTAAGAAAGCAGACACACCGGGGGCAACCTGTTCTTTCATTGAGGAAGCTCCATGGGAAGTCGTGCTATCAGCTAAAACCAGAAGAATGCTGAGTGATCTTCATGCGTGCCCAGCGGTCGAATGGAAGGACCCGCTTGAACCTCAAATCATCGAAGGGATGTTGAAGCCGCGCCCAACTACGAAGAGCGGTGGTGATGGCCCAAGTACTCACACCCAACCATCAAAATCTTCAAAGAAAAAGAAGAAGAAATCCAAGAAGCCCGTGAATCCTGGAGACAAGCGCACGGATTTACAGAAACAGATTGATGCGCTGGAAGAGTGCAATCAAAAAGCGCGGACTCCCGTCACGCTACAAGAATTCCTCAACCACGTCTTTCAGGAAGAAGATGAGGGAGAGAGCTCATCGGATGAATCCGAGGGATATGTGGCGAGTTGTCATGTGATCTCCCACTCGAAAGACGAGAAAACTCCTGGCACTGAGAAACTGGGGGCACAGCCTGAGCCAGAACTTATATGGCCAACAGAAGGAATGATCGACGCCTTTCTAGACGAGATTCGTTTGAAGAGTAAAGCCGATCAGGAGCGTGAGACGGCTGCATCGGAAGGAGCCAAGTGCAGGCGACTAAACGAAAGAATCGAAGCACTCCCGCCAGATTGAAAGGCATCCGAGGCGAATAAAAACGTGTTCAAGACGAGGAAAAGATTCGCCAAAGCCATGTCAATGGGAATGAAGCTACCACCCTCAGAAGAAAATGCGTTCGATGGGGCGGAGGATTATTGCGCATATCATCGGATGATTTCGCACCCCACTGAGGAGTGCGACGCTTTTAGGATATGGTGGCAGGGATATGTTGCTCACCAGTAACATTTTAAGCGCATGAAACGCAGAACTCGTCGGGAGCAGAGAAGTACAACCGACAGGCACAAAAGAACTACCGGCAGCTATCACATGGTCGACGTCGAAGGATCACAAGTTCTCACCTTCGGGAGCGACTCTGATGAGGAAATGGCTTTGGGCCCTCTCTTTAAAGAGTCCGTCTTAGGGAAAGGGGAAGAGCCGGAGGCCTGCGAGAACATTCAGCTGCGCAATCGCACGCTCCCGGAAAAGAATCTCGGGCCCGCAAATAGAAAAGATAAGGGAAAGGAAAAGGTCACTGGGGATATCGCCTTAGATGACCAAGTCATGAAAGAGCTGACTGCCAAGGACCCTCCCAGGAAGGGTAAGGTGGACTACAACATCCTAGCGCACCTAAGGAAGCTACCTTCTCAGCTCAGCATTCTCGATGCCCTCCTATTATCCAAAGAAGCGCGAGATTCAATAATCAAGGCGTTACAAGAACCTGAGCAATTCCAAGCCTTCCTCGCCGCAGAAAGGGTGAAGGATGAACTGGAAGAAGCGCACACGGCTGATATCACTTTCGGTGACGAAGACCTGCTCCTTGGGGCGAGTGACCACAACCGTCCCCTATATATCTCTGGATACTGCCATGATATCAAGATAGGCAAGATCCTGGTGGATAATGGATCCTCCGTCAATCTCCTTAATTTTCGGGTGTTGAAGGAAATCTGTATGAGCGTACAGCATCTCGCTCGTGACAAAATTACCATCTCCGGTTTCGACTCCCAGTCATCACGGACTCTCGGATCTGTAATACTAACATTACGCTTCGGACTGCTCGTCACGGACATCAAGTTTCACGTCATTGACGCCAAGACCTGCTACAACGCCTTACTCGGTCGTCCTTGGTTACACGAGTACAACATCATCCCTTCTACACAGCATCAGTGTATGAAGTACTTTAAGGATGGTTTCGAGTATACCGTAACAGGTGAGCTGAACCCATTCTCCGTGAACGAAGTCCGCAAGTACGAAGATGCAAAGTACTTTTTGCCAGACTTCGAGGATACAGAAAAGTGTCACAAGTCGGAGAACAAAGTCGTCGCCACCATCCCTGTTTTCGGGAGCGATACCGAATAAGAAGAAGAAATAGTTTACGCTGGACCATCTCGACGCAACAACCCGGGACCGTCCGCCCCCATGTTGATCTTCGGAAGTGACTCGGAAGATGAGGTTAATGCCGTGTTCTCCAGTCGGCCGTCAATACAAGCATCCCCTAGCGATGATCAGAGTTTGCAAATCACCATGGCCGTCAATACAAGCATCCCCTTCAATACCTGCAGACGTTTTACGTCCCTCCCGGGCGAAAGGGTGAAAAGGCGATCCTATTCTACCAATCCACGGAAGCAAGAGTGGAGAAAGAAACCTGGCATGGCGCGGATTCTACACTCGACAGGCTCCAACCCATCCGCTTGCTCAGATACTACACAAATGGACTAAAGAGGATATTGAAGCGCCAAGGAGTACCCTTAAAACAGACTGTTCGACAAGATTGGTTCTACAACAGGATTTGGGAGGTCCCTAGGACTCAGCACAAATTGCCCAACGGGAGAATGGAAACACTTGGGCTTAGATATGTGAGATCCAGGAAATGGGAGAGAGTCCACGGCAGCTACGCCATATATAACTTCGATGAGGAGGAGGACACCCTATCGGGGAATGCTAACCCCTCGTCAAAACTGGATCCCACGAGCGAAATGTCGAGTCCGTCATTTGAAGAACGAACGGGAAAGCTTATCAGGAAAGCGGGTCAAAAAGCTCGGGAAGATCACAACCGCGAGATGGCCATCTACGAAAAGGCCAGGACGCAACGTCTGTTTCAACAAGCAGCAAAGAAAAAGATGCTCCTCCCTGTCAACCCGTCGTGCAAAAGGCCCGATGCAAAGGCAGAAGTAAGTCAGGAAGCGGAAAAAGGAGTAGACAACAACGACACAGGATTAGAGATTCACGTGTGCGTGCATTGCGCGGTCCGGATTTGTCCCTCACGAAGAAGATGAGTCGAGCGTATTCTTTCCCTCGAGACAAGATGGAGAAGTTACTCGATCTCGCTATAAAACATCAAATGATCGCGCTTCCGGAGTCTAAGCACCTCGAGCAAGCTAACAAAGTTTCTCATCCGGGTTATTGCTCTTATCACCGAGCCGTAAGACACCCTATCGAAAACTGCTTCACCTTCAAGAACTGGGTCGAAGACCAGTACCAACGAGGCAGATTTGCTTTATCCAGCAGCTGGAGGGTAACGCCACCACAAAAGCACGAACCCAAAGCCGCAAGAGCAGAGCCAGATCCACATCGGTCTTGGAAGCGGATTCGCACTTGTCACATGATTACAATATTAAAAGAAGAGCCCGAGAACATGGATGACATTCCCTGGTGCTTTGAGAACAGCAATGACGAGGTAATCTCAGAATTTCCGCCGGCTCCAAAAGAACTGGAAGATGGCATACATACAACTGCAGATAACCTCAAGAAGATTGAGTTGGGGTCGACAGATGATCCGCGACCGACATTCATCAGCGAGTTGCTCTCTGAAAAAAGGGTGGCTGTGTTAAAAGACGTGCTTATGCAGCACAGAGATTGCTTCGCATGGAACTATTCCGAGATGCCAGGATTAGATCCAGAGGTTGCTGTGCATAAATTAGCAATATCCCCAGATATCAAGCCAGTCAAACAGGCACCGAGAAGGATGCGGCTTGATTGAAAATAATTCTTGTTTGTGTAGTATGAAATTGTAAAGAAATCACAACCAAAAAATTATTTGACCGCAATCAACTACGGTGTCGGATGTAGATTGTATGTGAGTGTGGATCGTCCACAGGGACAGTGTAATAGTTCGTCTTTTGAATTAGATGAATTGAAACTTTAAAGAAAAGAAAACAAACAATTCATGATTTGAAATTGAAGTTCAAGAATTAAAAAAATCTAGATCTAATAACAAGAAAAAGATAGAATCAAGAATTGATAGTTTGTTGATTTTTCCAAACCAAATATCAAGAATCGAAATGAGGCTCGTAGGAATCGATCGGATCTATAGATGTGATGTGATCTTACAATGACGTATTCTTATCCTTCAATGAATTGATACTAGATCGATGATGATCGATCGAGAATTAGGGATTTCTTATGAAACTAGGGTTTCATCTTATCCCTTGTTCTTTCTTCGATATCATTCACATTCTAGCCTCTAGTAAATTCAAGAAACGATCGTAGATCCCTAATTTCGAGCGATCACAATCAAGAAAGCATCGCTACGAAACTAGGTCATCGATTCTTGAACTTGCTAGGGTTTACAAAACTCGTAGGACTTAAATATTGTTTTGAGATTTGTTACATCATCTTTCTATTGATCGTCTCGACTCCTTAACGAGCGGAGTTTTACTCAAACATCACAACAAGAACAACAATTACAAATTGAGATCTAATCATGATGCAAGAATTTAAAGAAAGCAAGATTCAAGAATTTCACCTTTTATTTATATCAACAAATTCATTACATTCGCTCAAGAACTACAAGAGGAAGAACTCGATCGTCGATTTGGCTTCGCTCGTCCCCGTGAGTCGCGGATCGGCTTGGATCACTTGCCCGATTGAAGATCGGCTCGGCTCATAAAAGGTTGAAGGCTTCTCGCTTGATTGGTACTCAAGATCTTGAATTTGGAGTGGAATTAGGGTTAGGGTTTCGCACAAGCCTTGTCACTAGACTTGTGGAAGAAGATGAAGAGAGTAGAGGTAAAGAATGAACTAATGAACTAACTAATGATTGATTCCCCCAAAATTGATTCACCTTTAACCCTAGGTCTAGGCTTCTATTTATAGATATCCAAACCCTAGATCTAGGATTTTAAATTCTAAGTTTCCCTCCAAAAGTTTGTTGAGAGAATTTGAATTTCCCTCCAAAAGTTTGTTGAGGGAATTTGAATTTCCCTCCAAAAGTTTGTTAGAGGAGAAGCTTCTAGATGTGATTAGTTAGGAGGGAGCTTCTAGAAGAGGTTAGTTAGGAGCTTAATTAGGATTAGCCTTGCTTAATGATCTTTGCTGATCTGGTAGAAGCTTCGAGATAATTCTGGAATTTGAAGTATCAGAAAGGAATGTGGGCCCAGAGATACAAATTGTGCACTAAAAATGACTTGCTGACGTGGCCAAACCGCCGCGGAACCGCGGCGCAAGCCGGCTCCCGCCGCGGTTCCGCGGCACTTTGTGGGCCTTAGGCTTTTATTCTTCTGGTACTTGTTTGGGCTGTCTCATGGGCCTTTTTAGGATATCTTGAATATTGTAATTCCTTCTGTATTGCTACCAGATCTGCATCTTTTGAGTTGGCGTAATTTTGATCAGCTCTTTGGTTTTTCTTCCGTATTTTCCTGCACAGACTCAAGACAAGTGTTGCGCAAATACAGGGATGATGCGATGCCATGATAAACACACAATTTCCTCAGAAATGTCGGTTTTTAAGTCTAACACATGTAATCTAATATTTTACGACTGTTTTGTTAATATGTGAAATATGAATGCCGAACACTTCTATATGAGTGCAAATGATAGGGAAATTGCCGTGTTAAAAATACATTATTTTCGACTGATCAAATACCCCCAAACTTAATTTCGATCGTCTCGAGCGAATGTTTTATTAAAAAGAGAAGGAGAAAATAAAGAAAAAGAAAAACTAACTAGCACACTTTCGTAGGCAACACGATTGCACTGAGCACGTGCAACAAGCCTTTAAACCTCTAGGTGTCCCTAGTAGAAGGAGTGTTGTCTCCTGAGGGTTT
Organism: Agapanthus africanus; assembly: GCA_030015575.1. Classification (NCBI taxonomy): domain Eukaryota; kingdom Viridiplantae; phylum Streptophyta; class Magnoliopsida; order Asparagales; family Amaryllidaceae; genus Agapanthus; species Agapanthus africanus. The sequence goes on from JASDDO010000031.1 coordinate 109,230,372, forward strand.
TCAGCGGATTGCACCCACAAAATCCAATAATAAAAGAAAGATCATTAATATTACATTTAAAGAAAAGAATTCTAAAAGAAAGACTTTGAATATTAGGGTTTCCAACTAGGCTAGCTTTTCGGTTGTCATGAGCCCTATCTTAATGGTCATGAAAAAATGTCAGAAATCACGTCCTCCTTCAATAAAATATCGTCTTATTCTTCATTCCTATCTTTCTTCCAAACATCAATCATATAACCCTGTGTGTGTGTAAAGGACATCCCTACACCCGGAGAATTCAATTCAAGCTATCATACTGTTGCCCATCAGCCTCAGTACTTTTTAATTAATGAATATTTAGATGAGATTGCTCACACACTTTCATGCGACCGTTAATACTTCTTAAGGTACTAACCGACCGATTACTCCTGTACTTGCTTACTTGGTGTATTTTCCCCGTCTTGCACCACCTCAGGCATAGCAGTGACTCCCAGACCAGTTGGCCTTAGGGCACTAGGTGAAGAAGCACCCTCGCTATATATTTTTTTATTGCCCTTGGTGATAACAAAACCAGTGTCCATTTTTCTCACCATTTTATATTTCATTCATTTTTTTTTATTTCCTTCATACTTTTGGCTTTAAGACAAGAGCATTTCAAGGTATCCTCTACTATCCCAGGCTTTAAGACGTGTGTAAGTGCGAATAGCAGGGTATCAACGTTCAAAATGTTTGGCTTCCAGAATAGAAATTATTTTTCTGACTTATTTTTATCCTCAGATTAGTGACGTCTTTCATCTTACTAACCCTTGGGACAACGGCTCATAACTACTTATTACTAGTTCGTATAAGAAAACTTCTAATTTTCTTAGTTTTCTTAAATTTTTCTAATCTCATGGATGTAATTTTTCACTATCTAAACTTTTATTACCTTATTTATATACAAAAATATTTTTATCTTTTGAAAATTTTTAAATTTTTATAGGTTTTGAAAAAATGTTTTGTGCTTATGCAAATGATATGCAAATGATGCGAAAATAAGCACAAACCTCCCCCAAACTTGTTTTCAACAGTGTCCTCACTGTTGCCTTCTGCTAAATCTCAAAAACCTGTAATCTTGGGAGGAATTTATTAGCGGGGGCAAAATATTTAAGTGAAGAACCTTCCCCCAAACTTATTTTTGGCTCAAAATTTTGTAAAAATTTTCTTTTCAAGAGCCCGATTATACCCCCCCAAACTTGAGTTATGCAATGTTAATCTTTGAAAATCATATGAGGGGGTCAAAAATCATTGGTTGATGCCAAGCTTTGCAAAGACCGAAGGTTAATACCAACCATTCAAAAATTTTATCAATGCAGTGCTCTGGTTGTTGGAAGAAGAAATGGGGAAAGGTTAAGTGGTGGAATAGAATATGTGTGCGTCTCGTTTTGGAGAGACGATGCAGTGAATGTGATGGATTACTCGCATTCTTTTTATAAGTCAAAAGAAGGGGTGGAGGTTCAATTTCAATGATTGGGACATGATTCATCTCAACACCCGTGTCATTTAAAAATGCGAGTTCATCAGCGAAGATTTCCTCAAAAGTTCCATCAATACCCCGAAGAATAATATCAACACAAAGTGCGGGGTGATCTTCAGACTCTAAGAACAGTTCATAATCAGTGTTAGTTGCTGACCCGGACAACTCGGTGGAAGAGTCCGTATGTGTATAATACATAGTTGGGTCAAACAATAACATATGAAAAGAGCCAAGATCGATATTAGGAGGATCATCAAATTCGCTGCTGTCGACATCCATTAAGTCGACAGAACAGACCTGAGCAGTAGGTTCGGAGGGTACACTTCCCAACTTGTAAATGTTCAGCTCTATTGACCTATTCCCGAAAGATAGGGTCATAGAACCATTTCGACAGTTGATAATAGCATTGGAAGTGGCCAAAAAAGGGCGACCTAAAATCACCGGAATTTGATTCCGTGAGTTCGCTACAGGCTGTGTATCAATTACAATAAAGTCCACAGGAAATATAAATTCCCCGATTTTTATTAACACATCCTCTAGTTCACCCCTCGGTTTGGTGATTGATCGGTCAGCCATCTGGAGAGTTATGTTTGAAGGCTTTAACACTCTGATACCTAGTTGCTCATAGACTGAGTATGGAAGCAAGTTAACACTAGCGCCAAGGTCTAGTAGAGCACGGTTGATGTGTTTTTCCCCGATTGAAATGGAAATAGTAGGACAGCCAGGGTCCTTACGTTTCCTCGGTAATTGCTGGGGGAAGGCCGTGTCTACTGTTTTTGCCATGAATATCTTCTTGGGCACTTGAGTCTTCCTCTTCCTAGTGCACAAGTTCTTAAGAGTTTTCGCATAAGACGGAACTTGTTGGATGGCATCTAGGAGAGGGATGTTGATGTTGACTTGCTTAAACATGTTCATGATCTTCTCCATATGTGGACTCGGTGTGTTAGCCCTTAACCGATTCGGATAATGTGCTTTAGCAATAAGCGCTGGGTCCATCATAGGAGAAGGAAGTGTGTGTGGAACCGATCCCAGAATAGAAGTGGGGATCGTCCGTGGAGGAGTAAAAGAGGTGGGCTGAAGTGGCAAGCCTTTTGGGAAACGAAGAATAGGCTCGGAAGAAGGTGGTGGGGTAGGAGAACTGGGGTCAGAACTAGAAGTGTGTGTGTGAGGAAAGGTCTCAGCCGGGGTGTTATTGATTGATTTTTTCTGTATCATCAAACTCTTCCCCAACGTGAGTGTCAAGCACTCTTCCAGATCTCAACGTGATTGCATCCACATGATGTGAATAGCCAGGATTAGGTAAAGGTTGAGCTGGAAGTTTCCCTTTCTCTCTTGCACGTATTTCGGCTTTTAGTTGTGCAATTTGTTCTTCCATCGATTTGATATTCTCATTTTGAGAGATAATGATCTTCATCACATTTTCGACGGAAGATTGCAAACTTACCGTCCCTTGGATGGATTGTTTCATGAAAGTATCCAAGGTTTGTGCTAGTGCAGAGGTATTATCTGTACCGGTCAATTGCAAAAAGTTTTCATGTGGTGCAAAAGTGTTGGCCGGATTTTGGAAATTTTGTGCTTGAAAGGGGTGCTGACTCAATTGAAGTGGTGGTTGCTGTTGTGGTGGAGGGACCCTTTGGAAATGATTCATGTTTGGAACCGTGTTTTGAAATTGGGATTGGTTCCAAGCAAAGTTAGGGTTATTCCTCCAACCCTGATCATATGTGGAGGAAGATGGATCGTTTCTAGGTGTTTGAAATGCGGCATTGGTATTCTCATGACCTTGAAACGGACATTCTTCCATCAAGTGAGACAGATCAGAACAGCAGCCACATACAGTTTTGGAGAGTGACATTTGACTTAGGGCGGCAGCTAAAAATTTGCTTTCCATAGTCTCGAGTTTCTTATTGATAGCTGCAATGTCAGCTCTAACTCCTATGGAAATATCATTGACATCCCTAGACGATTGACTCACACCCTCCCACTGTAAAGATTTTTCAGCGAAATCTTCTAGAAAATTCCAGGCTTCCCCATCATCTTTGGTCATGAAATTGCCTTGACACATGGATTCAAGGGTCTGTCTTGTGTAAGGAGTAATGCCCTCATAAATGATTCGGCACAGATCCCATCTCGGGATGCTGTGATGTGGACATTGGACTAACAGATCCTTGAAACGTTCAAGACATTTTGAAAATGTTTCATTTGGAAGCTGGGTGAATTGATAGATTTCGCTACAGACTCGAGCTGTCTTTTGATGTGGGTAGAATTTTTTAAGGAATGCTTTGACGAATTCATCCCAATTTGAAATGGAATGTGCGGTAGTGTTATATAGCCACTTCTCGGCTAAATCGCACAAGGTAAATGGGAGAAGACGAAGACGTAAAGCATCCACAGAAAGTTGTGAAGTATCCATGATTGCGCATACATTTTCAAATTTCGTGATAAACACGTATGCGTCTTCAGACTCGAGACCGTGAAATTTTGGTAGAAGGTTGATGTATTGGGGTTTTATTTGAAAATTTTCCTCGATGGCTGGTGGAATGGAAAGACATGTGGAAAGTGGGCCTCGTGTAGGATAGCACCTCTCTTGGAGAGAGATGCGAGGTGGATTCTGCGCACCAACGGACGGCGGCAGGGTAGTGGAAAAGAAGTTCGATGGAGGTGGATCCATCGAAGTGGGTGTGGTGGTGGGTAACAGAAAGGGTAAATGGAGAAATATCGACTTCGGGGTCGATTGAGGGGACGCGGACAAGACGGGCACTAGAATCCCGTGTCCAGCCTATCTTGCACTAAAAGGGGTTAGTACAAGTGGCAGCGTGAATTTATAATTAGGGGAATGAATGTGGTGTTTGCTTTTGAAAAAGGAAGGATTTTTGAAAATATGATGCAACACAACAAATGCAACAAGCAAAACCCTAAAATCTAGTGGTCACCTAGGTCAAAGCTCTAGACCGCTCCTAACTGCCAAAAGACAAGTCGCAGGATCAATCCTCTACTGTCTCTTTGTTCCCCTGTGGCCAGGTAAGTGGGAAGGTACTCCACTACGTAAGTAGTGGGCCTAATTAATAACCACTAGCCTTCGACACACTTTCCTAGGCACCACAAGAAAACGCGGATAAGCAATGAATTACCCACGGTCTTCTCTTGTCCTAAGTGAGCGCGACGGTCCTTAGAGTCATCTCTAGTTTTCTTTTAATTAATGAGGGTGAATGCGGATGCAAGTTTGTGATTTTCGGGGCTTAGGAAGGGTAATGAACTCCCCACCTAATCTGGATTTGGTCGTGCCCCTTAATATCCGTATTAATATGCAAACAACCAAAAATCAAAACACGCACAAATTTTAATTTTGCTTTTGCGGCGCTGCGATTATTTGCAAAGAAACCTGCACAAAATATTAATTGGAGCAGAGGAGGAGGAAGATAAGAAAGATAGAGACTCACAGGGGGAAATTGGTGCAGTGACTCAGCAAGGGGGCCGCGGAACCGCCGCGGGAAGGTGGTTATTGCCGCGGAATCGCGGTTGGGGAAAGGGATCTCTGCAAAATATTTTTAGTAAAATGCTTCTGTTACTCCCCTTAGCTCTTTGGAATGCTCAGAAAAATTTTATCCAAGCTCCAATGATTCCAGAATTCCTCGCAATCAAATCACAACACACGTATTAGAGTTTGTGCGAGTTTAGATCATAAAATTTAGATGGAATAAAATTTTCAACTCAAATTTCAAAAATACGAACAATTAGCGCACTATCCCCGGCAACGGCGCCATTTGATTGAAAAGAATTCTTGTTTGTGTAGTATGAAATTGTAAAGAAATCACAACCAAAAAATTATTTGACCGCAATCAACTACGGTGTCGGATGTAGATTGTATGTGAGTGTGGATCGTCCACAGGGACAGTGTAATAGTTCGTCTTTTGAATTAGATGAATTGAAACTTTAAAGAAAAGAAAACAAACAATTCATGATTTGAAATTGAAGTTCAAGAATTAAAAAAATCTAGATCTAATAACAAGAAAAAGATAGAATCAAGAATTGATAGTTTGTTGATTTTTCCAAACCAAATATCAAGAATCGAAATGAGGCTCGTAGGAATCGATCGGATCTATAGATGTGATGTGATCTTACAATGACGTATTCTTATCCTTCAATGAATTGATACTAGATCGATGATGATCGATCGAGAATTAGGGATTTCTTATGAAACTAGGGTTTCATCCCTTGTTCTTTCTTCGATATCATTCACATTCTAGCCTCTAGTAAATTCAAGAAACGATCGTAGATCCCTAATTTCGAGCGATCACAATCAAGAAAGCATCGCTACGAAACTAGGTCATCGATTCTTGAACTTGCTAGGGTTTACAAAACTCGTAGGACTTAAAAATCGTTTTGAGATTTGTTACATCATCTTTCTATTGATCGTCTCGACTCCTTAACGAGCGGAGTTTTACTCAAACATCACAACAAGAACAACAATTACAAATTGAGATCTAATCATGATGCAAGAATTTAAAGAAAGCAAGATTCAAGAATTTCACCTTTTATTTATATCAACAAATTCATTACATTCGCTCAAGAACTACAAGAGGAAGAACTCGATCGTCGATTTGGCTTCGCTCGTCCCCGTGAGTCGCGGATCGGCTTGGATCACTTGCCCGATTGAAGATCGGCTCGGCTCATAAAAGGTTGAAGGCTTCTCGCTTGATTGGTACTCAAGATCTTGAATTTGGAGTGGAATTAGGGTTAGGGTTTCGCACAAGCCTTGTCACTAGACTTGTGGAAGAAGATGAAGAGAGTAGAGGTAAAGAATGAACTAATGAACTAACTAATGATTGATTCCCCCAAAATTGATTCACCTTTAACCCTAGGTCTAGGCTTCTATTTATAGATATCCAAACCCTAGATCTAGGATTTTAAATTCTAAGTTTCCCTCCAAAAGTTTGTTGAGGGAATTTGAATTTCCCTCCAAAGGTTTGTTGAGGGAATTTGAATTTCCCTCCAAAAGTTAGTTAGAGGAGAAGCTTCTAGATGTGATTAGTTAGGAGGGAGCTTCTAGAAGAGGTTAGTTAGGAGCTTAATTAGGATTAGCCTTGCTTAATGATCTTTGCTGATCTGGTAGAAGCTTCGAGATAATTCTGGAATTTGAAGTATCAGAAAGGAATGTGGGCCCAGAGATACAAATTGTGCACTAAAAATGACTTGCTGACGTGGCCAAACCGCCGCGGAACCGCGGCGCAAGCCGGCTCCCTCCGCGGTTCCGCGGCACTTTGTGGGCCTTAGGCTTTTATTCTTCTGGTACTTGTTTGGGCTGTCTCATGGGCCTTTTTAAGATATCTTGAATATTGTAATTCCTTCTGTATTGCTACCAGATCTGCATCTTTTGAGTTGGCGTAATTTTGATCAGCTCTTTGGTTTTTCTTCCGTATTTTCCTGCACAGACTCAAGACAAGTGTTGCGCAAATACAGGGATGATGCGATGCCATGATAAACACACAATTTCCTCAGAAATATCGGTTTTTAAGTCTAACACATGTAATCTGATATTTTACGACTGTTTTGTTAATATGTGAAATATGAATGCCGAACACTTCTATATGAGTGCAAATGATAGGGAAATTGCCGTGTTAAAAATACATTATTTTCGACTGATCACGGCTCGAGCTTGAAATGAGCATTAACGCCGAAGTTAAGAAACTGATTGATTCTGGGTTTATCCAGGAGGTACAGTATCCTGACTGGGTCGCCAACATCGTCCCGGTAATGAAGGAAAACGGGATAGTGCGCATATGTGTGGACTTCCGAGATCTCAATAAAGCCTGCCCGAAGGACGATTTCCCAGTACCGGTCACCGAACTGATGATAGACAATACGTCCACTCATGAGGTTTTCTCCTTTATGGACGGTTCATCAGGGTACAATCAGAAAAAGATGCATCCCGATGACCAGAAGCATACCGCTTTCCGGACCCCTTTGGGTATATTCTGCTACAAGGTTATGCCCTTCGGTCTAAAGAACGCCGGTGCCACCTATCAAAGGGCCATGACAAAGATCTTCGATGATCTCATACATGAAATCGTTGAGTGCTATATTGATGACCTCATAGTGAAGAGCATGTCATACGAAGAGCATTTAGAGCATCTGAAGACCGTATTTCAACGCCTTCGGCAATATAATCTGAAGATGAATCCCCTCAAATGCGCGTTCGGAGTCTCCTCGGGGAAATTCTTGGGATTCATCATCCGACACCGAGGTATCGAAATAGATCCATCTAAGATCAAGGCGATTATGGAGATGCCACCCCCAAGGACTCTCAAACAGCTACGGTCTCTCCAAGGAAAGCTCGCGTACATCCGGCGGTTTATCGCCAATCTTTCAGGCAAGTGCCGTCCTTACAGCCACCTGACGAAGAAGGGAACTCCATTCGTCTGGGACCGAAAATGCCAAAGCGCGCTAGATGAAATCAAGCAATACCTGCAGAACCCGCCGGTGCTGGCTGCTCCAGTCAAGAGGAAGCCTCTTATCTTATATACAACAGCCCTCGAAGGTTCCTTAGGCGCATTATGGGTGTAAGAAAACGATCAAGGGAAGGAGAGAGCTCTCTACTATTTAAGCCGAGTTCTTCTGGGGGCAGAAAGCAATTACTCCCCTATCGAAAAACATTGCCTGGCGTTAATCTTTGCGATAACAAAACTACGGCACTATGCGTTGGCACATGAAGTCCGTCTTATATCAAAGGTGGACCCCTTAAAATTTCTAATGTCAAAGGCCATATTGACAGGGAGACTCGCTAAATGGGCCCTGCTCCTGATGGAGTTTTCAATAACCTATCAGCCTCTTAAGGCAGTGAAAGGCCAAGCCATCGCCGACTTCCTGGCTGAGCATCCAGTACCTGCCGGTTCTCCTCTGAATTGCGATTTGCCAGACGAACATGCGTTTGACGCGATCGACGGTGGTGATACCCGATGGGAGCTTTATTTCGATGGAGCGTCCTCCGTAAAGAAGTGCAAACAAGGTATCCCAATGATCAAATCGGGGGTAGGCGTCATCTTCGTAACTCCACAAGGGGGGATAATGCGCTTCGCTTTCTCCTTAACAGAACCGAGGACGAACAATGAAGCCGAATACGAAGCTTTGATAGCAGTCCTCGAGATCGCCATCGACATAGGAATTGAAAACCTCCTCATATACGGAGATTCTCGACTGGTCGTTAGTCAAGTAAACGGCGACTACCAAACATGCAAGCCGGAGTTGGTAAAATATAGTGAAAGGGTACGACAACTGTTGACCCAAATTCCCTCCTATACTCTGGAAAGCATACCACGCATGGAAAACAGCAAAGCAGACGCATTGGCCAAGCTCGCTAAAGAACTGGCTGACGAGAACTTTGATGACGTTAAAATCGTGGTGCAAAGCCGTCGGGTGCTTGCCCCAGCAGAAATATCTCCGGAATCATCCGAAGAGAAGGGAGTGACTGAGCAGAAGACCCTACAAATAAAAGACCGTGAGAAGGCTGAGGACTGGAGGGAGGTCTTCATAGACTACTTTAAGTCCCACCGAATGCCTGAAGAAGCGTCCTCAAGACATTAGCTCATGAAACGAGCTCTGTCTTTCGCCTTCGTCAACAATACTCTGTACAAGAGGTCGTTTGATTCCCTGTGGCTGAGATGTTTAGGACCTGACGAAGCAGAAAGAGTCGTTCAGGAAGTTCACGACGGAATCTGTGGTTCTCATCAAGCAGGCCCGAAGATGAAGTTAAAAATTAAACGGATGGGTTACTACTGGCCCATGATGATCCAGGACTGCCTCGAGTATGCGAAGTAATGCCACTCGTGCCAAATCCACGGGGATTTCATCCACCAACATCCGAATCCACTACATCCAACGGTGGCTAGCTGGCCATTCGAAATGTGGGGGACTGACATAGTCGGCCCTATCGAACCAGCATCGTCCAGGGGGCATCGTTTCATCCTGGCGATGACTGATTACTTCTCCAAATGGGCAGAAGCAGTACCGCTGAGGGAAGTGAGGACGGAGAATATCCTCCACTTTTTCAAAACGCACGTCATTTATCGGTTTGGAACTCCACGGCGGATTATCTCCGATAACGGGCCGGCCTACAGAAGCCATAAGATCAGCCGCTTCGCGCAACAGCATAATATAGACTGGAGATACTCCTCAGTTTACAATCCACGAGCTAACGGTCTAGCTGAGGCCTTCAACAAGACCTTGACAAAGATCATGAAGAAGACGGTGTCCCGAAATAAGAAGGACTGGCACGAGAGACTGCAAGAAGCTCTCTAGGCATATCGGACTACGTTCAAGACGGCCACGAGCACGACGCCATACGCATTGGTATTCGGTACGGAAGCAGTACTCCCCCTCGAGATAGAGCTACCTTCTCTGCGAGTGGCAGTCCACCACGAGTTGACAGACGAAGAAAATGCTCACCTTCGGCTTAAGGAGCTTGATGCCCTCGATGAAACCCGGCTCATAGCACAACAAAATCTGGAGGCCTACAAAGAAAAGATGACGCGCTCGTACGAAAGATTGACAAGGCCGAGGGCATTCCGCCAAGGCGAACTCGTACTGGTGGTCAAAAGACCTATGATCCCCAATCGTGCCAAGCGGGGAAAATTTGAGCCAAACTATGAAGGCCCGTACATGATAGACAAGGTCTAGGGTGGAGCCTATCTACTCATGGACATGCACGGTGAAAGGCCTTTCAGGCCAATAAATGGCCGCTTCCTAAAGAAATACCGTGCTTAATGAGCCACAGCCTAGGTCAATGATAGATGACGATGACTATGTCCGCACGCTATCTTCCTAAGCTCAGACTTTATAAGCAGTAGCCGGCCTTCCCCTGAATGGACCGAAACGTCCTTAAACTAACGACGGACCGAAACGTCCTTAAACTAACGACGGACCGAAACGTCCTTAAACTAACGACGGACCGAAATGTCCTTAAACTAACGACGGACCGAAACGTCCTTAAACTACTACCGCAGTATCCTTATGCTGACGAGATGAATAAAAAAAAAGAGAAAGAGAAAAATATATAAATAAAAAATAAAAAAAAAACGGTATGTCCATAAGCAAAATGGGCACGGATGAAAACCCGAAAGGGCTCCGTGAGTAAAAACAGTAGGGCTACCGGCGAGTGTTCGTGAAAACCCGAAAGGGCGCGACCTTGTAAAAAAAAGAGAGAAAAAGAATAAAAAAAACGGTATGTCCATAAGCAAAATGGGCACAGATGAAAACCCGAAAGGGCTCCGTGAGTAAAAACAGCAGGACTACCGGCGAGTGTTCGTGAAAACCCGAAAGGGCGCGACCTTGTAAAAAAAAGTGAGAAAAAGAATTAAAAAAACGGTATGTCCATAAGCAAAATGGGCACGGATGAAAACCCGAAAGGGCTCCGTGAGTAAAAACAGCAGGACTACCGGCGAGTGTTTGTGAAAACCCGAAAGGGCGCAACCTCGTTAAAAGACACTTACAAGATCCTCTCGACCTTGTAAGGAGAAACCACCCGCGTGGGATCCTTACGACTCACAAGGGAGCGACACACTTAGGGATCCCCACGATTCCTAAGGAGAAAATACACTTACGAGATCCTCACGACTCGTAAGGAGAACTCTCTTATGGGACCCTCACGGCTCATAAGATTTGAAAGTCTTAAGTTACAGAAACCTAAACCTGTTCTTAAGCAAATCCCCCACAACCTTCGATATTGCCCTACAAGTGGCTCAATACTGACCCTTGTATACAATCCACGGGCGCGAATAAACATTTCCCCAGCAAAGTCCCACCCGTGACTAGGGATATGTCCATATGGTAAGCAACCCTTGTAAGTCCTCTCGACTTATGAGGAGAAGACCCTTTTGTAAGATCCTTACGACTTGCAAGAGGACATGCACTTAGGAATCCTCACGATTCCCAAGGAGAAAACACACCTACAAGATCCTCACGACTTGTAGGGAGAAATGCCTTTGTGAGACCCCTACGGCTCATAAAGTTAAAAGCCTTGGTCGACAGGACCCTTAACCCTGTTTACTAAGCCACCTTTGTTCAACATCGACAGAGGCAAATGATGATTCTCTCCTGGCAACATCTCAGTTGTAGCGGTGCTGATGCCTAAATCGGTGTCTAAAATCCAAGCTTGCGGCGAAAAAGCTAGCGAGCCACACATGCATACGAAATAGCCGAATTGATGGGGCAACTTGAAATAAAAAGCAGCAAGTAAAAATGTATGCATGACAGATAGCCGAAATGATTGGGCAACTCGCAATAAAAAGCAGCGAGTAAAGATAAAATAAATAGCCGAAATGATTGGGCACCGCGAAAAATGGCCGAAATGATAGGGCAATCGCGACCTCCGCGATATAAAAGCTGAAATGATAGAACATCGCGGAAAAAGAAATAAAATAAAAAAAAAAGTTTTAATTTATGCCCTACAGGTGATGTTCTATCACACCCTGTATACAATCCGAGGGCGTAAACAAAAAAGGGATCATACTTCTCCCCCAGGTTTCGTCATAAGAAAGAAGCTAAATCTCGACGGGCCGCAAGCGACCTAGAGATCATCCCAACACTCGTCTCGTAACAACGGAAACAACTTCAAACAAAGCGGAGCAGCAGCAACCCCTAGTTCCATGGCTCGGCGACATACCTATCACCAACAGTCAAATCTCCATTCCGTGAAATGCGGATACAATCAGCAAAATTCCTGGTTACGTGGAACGCGGATAACGTCACTCTTTGACCCCATGGAAAACGTCCAGAGCGGATCCTGGTCCTCGCAGAGCACGGCAGTGAACCCGTGTGAAGCATCCAGAGCGGAGCCTAGTCCTCGCCGAACACGGCAGTGAACCCATATGAAGCATCTAGTGCAAAATTCCTGGTTACGTGGAACGCGGATAACGTCACTCTTTGACCCCGTGGAAAACGTCCAGAGCGGATCCTGGTCCACGCAGAGCACGGCAGTGAACCCATGTGAAGCATCCAGAGCGGAGCCTAGTCTTCGCCGAACACGGCAGTGAACACGTGTGAAGCATCTAGTGCAAAATTCCTGGTTACGTGGAACGCGGATAACGTCACTCTTTGACCCCGTGGAAAACGTCCAGAGCGGAGCCTAGTCCTCATCGAGCACGGCAGTGAACCCGTCTGAAGCATCTAGTGCAAAATTCCTGGTTACGTGGAACGCGGATAACGTCACTCTTTGACCCCGTGGAAAACGTCCAGAGCGGATCCTGGTCCTCGCAGAGCACGGCAGTGAACCCGTGTGAAGCATCCAGAGCGGAGCCTAGTCCTCGCCGAGCACGGCAGTGAACCCATGTGAAGCATCTAGTGCAAAATTCTTGGTTACGTGGAACGCGGATAACGTCACTCTTTGACCCCGTAGAAAACGTCCAGAGCGGATCCTGGTCCTCGCATAGCACGGCAGTGAACCCGTGTGAAGCATCCAGAGCGGAGCCTAGTCCTCGCTGAGCACGGCAGTGAACCCGTGTGAAGCATCTAGTGCAAAATTCCTGGTTACGTGGAACGCGGATAACGTCACTCTTTGACCCCGTGGAAAAGGTCCAGAGCGGATCCTGGTCCTCGCAGAGCACGGCAGTGAACCCGTGTGAAGCATCCAGAGCGGAGCCTAGTCCTCGCCGAGCACGGCAGTGAACCCATGTGAACCATCTAGTGCAAAATTCCTGGTTACGTGGAATGCGGATAACGTCACTCTTTGACCCTGTGGAAAACGTCCAGAGCGGATCTTGGTCCTCGCAGAGCACGGCAGTGAACCCGTGTGAAGCATCCAGAGCGGAGCCTAGTCCTCGCCGAGCATGGCAGTGAACTCGTGTAAAGCATCTAGTGAAAAATTCCTGGTCACGTGGAACGCGGATAACGTCACTCTTTGACCCCGCGGAAAACACCCAGAGCGGAGCCTGGTCCTCGCCAAGCACGGCAGTGAACCCGTGTGAAGCATCCAGAGCAAACACCGGACTGTGGAGTCCTTAAAATCCACGGACTATGATGTCCTTAACCTCGACCGTAATGTCTTAAAACTAACAATCAACCACCCTGATTATGTACTGATTCTACCTTGGTTTAAGGGTACATCTCTTCACTCCTTTGATGCCTGACGTTGTAATTCCTTAACGTCTTCAAAGAGGTGACGGGTCCCTGCAATCAAACATCGGACTGTGTAGTCCTTAAATCCACGGACTATGAGGTCCTTAACCTTGACCGTGATGTCTTAAAACTAACATCAGACTGTGGAGTCCTTAAATCCACGGACTATGAGGTCCTTAACCTTGACCGTGAGTCTTAAAACTAACATCGGACTGTGGAGTCCCTAAATCCACGGACTATGAGGTCCTTAACCTTGACCGTGATGTCTTAAAACTAACATCGGACTGTGGAGTCCTTAAATCCACGGACTATGAGGTCCTTAACCTTGACCGTGATGTCTTAAAACTAACATCGGACTGTGGAGTCCTTAAATCCACGGACTATGAGGTCCTTAACCTTGACCGTGATGTCTTAAAACTAACATCGAACTGTGGAGTCCTTAAATCCATGGACTATGAGGTCCTTAACCTTGACTGTGATGTCTTAAAACTAACATCGGGCTGTGGAGTCCCTAAATCCACGGACTATGGGGTCCTTAACCTTGACCGTGATGTCTTAAAACTAACATCGGACTGTGGAGTCCTTAAATCCACGGACTATGAGGTCCTTAACCTTGACCGTGATGTCTTAAAACTAACATCGGACTATGGAGTCCCTAAATCCATAGACTATAAGGTCCTTAACCTTGACCGTGATGTCTTAACACTAACATCGGACTGTGGAGTCCCTAAATCCACGGACTATGAGGTCCTTAATCTTGACCGTGATGTCTTAAAACTAACATCGGACTGTGGAGTCCTTAAATCCACGGACTATGACGTCCTTAACCTTGACCGTGATGTCTTAAAACTAACATCGGACTGTGGAGTCCCTAAATCCACGGACTATGAGATCCTTAACCTTGACCGTGATGTCTTAAAACTAACATCGGACTGTGGAGTCCCTAAATCCACGGACTATGAGGTCCTTAACCTTGACCGTGATGTTTTAAAACTAACTTTGGACTGTGGAGTCCTTAAATCCACGGACTATGATGTCCTTAACCTTGACCGCGACGTCTTTAAACTACGATGCCTTGAGAAACCCCTGACCTCGTGAAACACGAGTAAGGGTGACCACATCCAGCACTTGCAGGTCCTCACGACCTGTAAGGAAGAAAAACTCTCTTGTGAGATCCTTACGACTCTCAAGGGAAAACCCGCTCAAGAATCCTCACGATTCTTAAGAAGAACTTACACATATGGGATCCTCTCGACCCATGGGGAGAAAAACTCTTTATGAGACCCTCATGGCTCATAAAGTGCAAAAGTCTTAGGAAGCATATCTTAACCCTGAATCCTAAGCCATCGCTGCCCTGCAAAGAGATCAAGATAAATTGTCCGCAGAACACATTCAATAGAAAGGGGACACACCATTGAAGAGAAAAATATGTCTTCATTTATAAACCTCCCTTCGACAACAATACTCGATCTAAAGCCAGCACAAACCACCCGATACGGGAAATAACGAGGCAAGTTTCTGATCTGTATCCTATCAGGCGCGCATTTGCAACTATACGAATGTTTAAAAGGAAATGTTACCCGAGGCACTGACGCGCATGCAACGTAACGTTGGTGCTCGCAATTAAAGAAAATTCCCATGAGAAAAACGTGCAGCTCGCAAGACACACGTACGACTATCTGACAAACATGAAAATTCAACAGAAAGCATGCAAACCGCCAATGATAAAAGGAGTACATTGACTCAAACATACTACACTACCGGGAAAAGATCACCAAACAAGGGATCAGAAATGCAAGGGTTAACAAAGCAAAACACATAATTCTCCAGCTCCCTCTCCGCCCTCTCCAGCACGTCAAAATGACGGTTTTCGCGAGGAGTCGCTCCCCATCGGTTGGAGCCGTGCTCATCAGCGAAAGCAGACATGACGGCCCGACGGGCTCTTATCTGACTCAGTATATGAACTGAGTGATCCTTCAGAGCCTGAGTGATTAGACAAGCCTCGTGAAAGCACTCAACCTTGTCCTCTGCCGCGTCAAGGATCGCCGAAGTCATCTCCGCCGGATGAAGGGGTATATCGGCAAGCACAGACAGGAGGATCATCCGAAGCCAAATAGAGCCCATGGGAAGAGGAGAGCCCCGACGAGTCAGTAGCTCGTACATCACCGTGTCACATTGAGCGTCGGTGAGAAGGGGATCCGCCAGCCGCGCAGCGAAGCGAGGGATTATCTCCTCAATGGGCACCTCCCATGGTTGCCGACGAGCATGGGGACGATTGCAAGCCATGGAAATTGATCGGGTTCTCAAAGATGACCACCTTAAGGTATGAATGGGTTTCTCTGTGAAGAAAAGAAGTAAGGCATGGGTTCAGGTTATAAAGGGGAGCATTTAATGCTATGCATAAAAAATGTTGTGCATGGTGGGACTATTCTCAAAGCCCGGAAAGAAGGGGAGAGCATTGGAAATGAAATCCAACGACGCATTGGAATCAGGTTAGGGAAATGAAACGTCCCCATCAAGCAGATCCCTGCATGCGCAACACGTGAGCACTAGCCTTTCATTGGAAAATAAGGCGGCACTGCACAGACACAACAGAGAACTAAGCTCTGAGAACGAGAATCAAATTCTTAAAAGAAAGGTTTGAAAGGAAGGACATGAAAAAGTGAAGGTGCTTCTGAAAGGATGTTTCGTCTACCCTACTCCCCAAAGCAGATCCAGCGGTCACAAAAGTGACAGCGTTGCACTCACGTGCAGACACGTGAGAACAACGCTGTGGGGGAATTTGTTTCCTGATTTAAAATCAGGAAAGTTACGGAAGAGGCATCACGTGCTAGCACGTGACCAGCAGTCACGTGTTGGCACATGACAACTAAAAGCAGCGGCAAAGGCAGATTCAGCTCCTTGATTAAATCAAAGAAAAGACTTCAGAAAGGGTCACGTGCTCACACGTGACCAGGGGTCACGTGTTGGCACGTGACGGTTGAACAGCGGCTAGAAGACAGAGCGCAGAAAGGAGAAGAAAGCTCGTTCCAGGGGGTCACGTGCCTACACGTGACCAGGGGTCACGTGCCTACACGTGACCAGGGGTCATGTGCTTACACATGACCAGGGGACACGTGGCCACACGTGACCGGCTTTCAAAGCCCATCTATTTAACAGAATTAAATTCTGAACAGCATTCGAATCTTTCCAATGGGGAATGATTATTTGAAACCGATTGGATTAAAGATTTAAAGGTGATTAAATATCACCTATCTATGGAAAAATCTTGAACTTGGAAAGATTTCCCCTTAAAATCTAACCGAAATAACAAAGGGATATCTTTGGATTTAAAATCCAATGGTGAATAAAATTCACCTAATAATCCAAAGGTCCAAATGAATGATGAATGCAAATCAAATCTCGAATGAATACAAATCAAATCTCTCAATGAAAGATTCACCAAAACTAATTGATTCTGCTCCTTCTCCTATAAATAGGAGCCAAGAGATACACAGGAGATGGAGATATAGAGAGAGAGAGAAAAATAGAGCCCCGAGACTTTGGAGGAATTTGGATCTTCTGCAAAAGAAAACCTTAGGTAAGAAGGGGGAGGCTTTCAAAAAAAAAGAGAATTTAATTCTCGAAAGAGTTTAACTCTGATATTAAAAAAAAAGAACTTAGTTCTCTCTTTAGCAGAGGATCTGCAAAGTGCACATCTCCCCATGAATTGAGAATTTAATTCTCATTGAGTTGAGATCCTGCCATGCAGATCCAAAGCATAGAGAGGGAATGGATGTTTGAGAATTTAATTCTCATAGAATTATAGGAATTTAATTCCTTCAATTTAAAATTACGGTTTAACCCTATGTCATAGGAATTTAATTCCTTCAATTTAAAATTAGGGTTTAACCCTGTGTCATAGGAATTTAATTCCTTCAATTTAAAATTAGGGTTTAACCCTATGTCATAGGAATTTAATTCCTTCAAAATGAATAGAACCAGGGTTAACCCTAGTTAAGAACTCAAATCTGTCAAAATAACAGGAATTTAATTCCTCTAAAGTTTATTGCAAGGTTTAACCCTATGAAGAATTTGATTCTTAAAAAGATAAACACATCTTCAAACAGGCAGGGTCACGTGCTACCACGTGACCCCTGTAAAGAGCCACCGCTAAAACTTTGAGGCAACGCCTCACGTGCTTCACATGACCCCCAAAGCGCGCAAAGAAAAAGCAAAGGAAAAGAAGCTCTGGGGCGCCCTCACGTGTCACCACATGACCCCTAATGAATATTCTAACAGATCAAAGCGCAAGCCCCCATCACGTGCCGACACGTGATGGCTTTTAGAATTAAAAGTGTTAAACACTTATCTGTAGAACAAAATAAAGGGAAACAGGGCGCTATCACATGCTACCACGTGACCCCTTGGCTGAAGCTTGAACGGATGAGCACCAAAATGCCCATCACGTGACAGCACGTGATGCTCCAAAGTATTCAATACTTTTGACAGAATAGAATGAATTGAGGGCGCCCTCACGTGCTACCACGTGACCCCTCTTGCCTTAGTGTTTAACACTAGAGTTGAAACCTCTATATCCAGTGTTCAACACTGATTTTCTTAGTGTTTAAACACTAATTTGGAAAACTCTATTTACAGTGTTTAACACTGACTTTCTTAGTGTTGATCACCAACCTGGAAAACCCTGTTTCCAGTATTTAACATTGATCTGCCTTAGTGTTAAACACTGATTTGAAATCTCCAATGCCAGTGTTTAACACTAACTTGTCAATCTCATTCTCAGTGTTCAACACGGATTGATCTTTAGTGTTTAACACTAACTTTAGCCCCATTGGCTAAGTGTCTAGAGGCAAAGCCTCTCCTCTAATAGACCAACAGAGGGCCAATATCCTAAACATGATTGGACTTAGCCCAAGCTGGCCATAAGTCCTCAATTTAAATTCAACTGAGCCAATAGGCTCATAATATAATTAATTGGTCTTGGTTCCAAATTGGGCCAAAGATTATTTAATCTACCTCGGTTTAAGGGTACATCTCTTCACTCCTTTGATACTCGGCGTTGTAATTCCTCAACGTCTTCAAAGAGGTGACGGGTCCCGATGACCACATACTGATACGGACTGTGGGGTCCTTAGACTTATGGACTATGAGGTCCTTAACCTTGACCGAGATGTCTTAAAACTAACTTTGGACTGTGGAGTCCTTAAATCCATAGACTACGACGTCCTTAACCTTGACCGAGATGTCTTAAAACTAACTGTGGAGTCCTTAAATCCATGGACTACGACGTCCTTAACCTTGACCGAGATGTCTTAAAACTAACTGTGGACTGTGGAGTCCTTAAACCCATGGACTATGACGTCCTTAACCTTGACCGAGATGTCTTAAAACTAACATTGGACCGCAATGTCCTTAAACTACCTATGGACCGCAACGTCTTTAAACTACCTACTGACCGCGATGTCACTAAACTAAACAACAGGGCTCCCTTAATTGCTCTATTGTTGGATCTAAACGATCCCATTAAGCTGATCTTAGTCTGAAAATTAGACTAACGTATCCTTAACAAGAGTTTAAGTCAATCTTAGTCTCGAATGAGGCTAAGGTATCCTTAAACCCAAACCCCCAAACCCAAATCTAAGATAATACGGATTTGGACTAGTCCACGCCCTACGGGCGACGACATAACTCAGTCTCCGTATACAATCCACGGGCAACCAAACATAAAATAAACACACACGACACGAAGTGACCATCTGGAGAAGGAGAAAGTGGTTACCGCGATGCGGTAGCGTAATTAACTGCAGGGGCTTGCGCCTGCAGGGAAGAGCGTCCCCACAATTAAAAACCCCTCAAGCGAGGGAGAATATGACGAAGTCTGCTACATCGGACGCATCCGTTTAAACCTTCGATATATGGTGTCATAAATCAACTTGGCATCTTCGGAGAGGTAGACGGATAGCACCAATTAGCATCTGCCCCGAACCTCAGGCGAGACGACCACGCGCCGCGCCGTCGTTCGGAAGGGAACAGTCCTCTCTCTCTCTCTCTCTGTCTATATATATATATATATATATATATATATATATATATATATATATATATATATATATATATATATATCCAAGCATCCACTATAATATACATCATATGTACAATAATGGCCTCTAGGGCATACATATAACTAACAAAGGGGTCATTCCCGGTGAAGGGATCTAGGCTCTTTCCTCATCGAATGAGGTGTCGGATATTCATAATGGAATACCGCTATGCAAAGCAAGATATATATATATATATATATATATATATATATATATATATATATCCAAGCATCCACTATAATATACATCATATGTACAATAATGGCCTCTAGGGCATACATATAACTAACAAAGAGGTCATTCCCGGTGAAGGGATCTAGGCTCTTTCCTCATCGAATGAGGTGTCGGATATTCATAATGGAATACCGCTATGCAAAGCAAGAACTAGAGCTACCTTTTTGAAAAATTTGATCTACAACATCTTTAGGTTTCTTTTCTTTTCATTAATCTCATTAATGACATCTCATTATTTATGTTTCCTAAACATCACAGAAAAACGAAAATAAAATACACATATATGCCATCCGCATTCGCCACAGGGACCTGGGTCTTCATGGTAAGGTTACTTAACTTACGGCAGGGCGGGGTCAGAACTAGCGCGGATGCAAAACATATATAGTTTCTACTACTATATCATATATATACGTAGCATTCATCTTATGCAGTCATATGATCACATCATATCACAGAAACCGGCAGAAGAAAACATATGAAATATAGGATATACTAGGAGATCTGTGTTTTAAATTAAGCCAGTAATGAAAATACGGATTCCACGGCCGTTATAAATAGCCAAGCCCACACCCCTAGACCCCTACGAGAGCGGCAAGCAACCCTACGAATTCTAGAGTTAGGCGACCGGTCTCGACTCCTCGAGATGGCCTCCCACTGGACTCTAGAACCCGGTTACTTGTGCTCCCCGCCTTGAGTCTATCCTAATGGGGAAAAGTAAATAATATACATCAAATGGTGACAACAAGCTCAACCCGGAAGTGTCCCAATAAAAGAATATTACAAAAAAAAATTACATGAATGAAAATTGAAAAACTCTCAACTCACGCAAAACCCTCGGTTATTCAATCACGACGATCCAATATAACATATCAACCAACAACACAATAACATCACATGTCATCAACGTAAGTAAATATGCATATTCCTAATGTCGTTGACGTATAGCAACGAGATCGGTATGCTGTCACATATTACACTTACGGTCGCAGAAAAGAAATGAAAACTATAATAATCAGAATCCGCACTATCCTTACACATCATAAACCGGGATTATCACATATTCTGGATTTCATGTCTAACCCTATAAACCTTGCATTTAAGTCTCGAATTGAAAACACTTTTCAAAAACAAGTCGGGGAATTCAATAAGATTCTTAATTAAATGATCGAATGTTCGTCGGGAACTTTAGTAGATGGACGCACCCCTCCCCCCCCACCCCCCAAGGTCGTCAACGAAGTGCACTTGGGCGGAACACCGTCACCGCAAGCAACCGAGTGGATTCTTTTGGCCATGGGGTTCTCCTATAGTGACTTGGTCGGGGTTATGGGCGTGGCTGTCTAGTAGTGTCTCCCGGAGAGTGTTTGTGTACAATACGAGATTGCGACGGAGTTTTGATCCGAATCAAAACTCCGTGGCAATCCATCAAATGAGACTAAAACACGAGATTTACAAATCATTAACTACTTTTCACAAAACTAATCAATATGGATTCCAAAAATTGTATCACATATCTAAAGCTATCTAGACGATGTTAAACATTTCGATCGATATTTCAAACACCAGCAAATCACAGAGACCTCAACAACTTGATCCTCACTTAAAATACCCAAAAAGTCTAAAATGACACAATGGAGCAGCAGAAGAAATACGAGTCCATAACTCCTCATGTTAGCGGCGGAACCATGGTAAACCAAGGTTTAGGCGGCAGTTCCGTAGCCACAATGAGGATTTAGGCCCCCGTACTTCTTTTAGATCCATAAAATTACCTGCATGATTTTCTGAGAATTTTTAATCTGTAAAATTTCAACGTTTGAAAAATTGGACAGAAACAATGAAAATCGGTTTTTAAAACTTCGATCGAACACTTTAATGTCTTCTAGTCATCGTCTAAATCTCTAGCTTGGCTCGGATACCATGAAATTATTTAGCACCTCTACTAGGTTTATACAAGCATCAAGTATGCAATTTAAAAAAATCTATAGGTCTAAGCTATACTAACCTAGAATCGAACTAGAGAATTAGGGTTTTAGTGGAAGAATACAAGTTCTAAACTAAGTGAAGAGGGTTTATAACCTTTGTAGACCGGTCCTTCACTTCTAAAGCTCCAAGTAGTAGTCTCTAGAACTCTTCTTTGACTCCACTTGAGAAAGGATCGAGCTTTGCCTGTAGTCTTCGATGCCGAAGATGATCCACCTTAAAGTCTCTCTAACTCAAACTTACTCTTCACTAATCAAAGTATAAGTGAAGCAAACAACCTATACTAAAAGGCTAGGATAGTGTAGGTTGATGAAGTAGGAATTTTGCTCACTAGAAAATCTGTTCTCTTTTCCTTTCTCCAACTCAAGAAAAACCCTAGAGGAGAAAAAAGAAGAAGAGATGAGGATGAACTTGGATGATAGAATGTGAGAGAATGAACCATCTTACAAGAGATAAGAATGAGATTGGAATGATTAAATATCTTGAGAATAAAACAAGAAGCAGAGATGAGTCATGGCTTCTCAATACTTCTCCAAGCATCCAAAGCCATGACTCACTCTCTTTTCTTGTCTTTTATACAAACTATAAATCATTTCCATTCTCATTTAATCTTGTGTGATTCTTATACACCCATGTTCCTTGTATCATCAACCATGATACAAATCCAAAATACATATATATAAATATATGTCACATACACACACATATAAATGTATGTAAAGAGATGACAATCTTAAGTGAGCAATAATATTAGTTAATATATATAAATATATCAAATATATAAATATATATCAAATTATTAAATCAACACTTGATTCAATAATCCGGTTATATCATATATAACCGACTAATATTATATATATATATATCACATTATTAAATCAACACTTGATTCAATAATCCAGCCATATCTAATACATATACATAAA
This sequence comes from Agapanthus africanus, assembly GCA_030015575.1. Lineage (NCBI taxonomy): Eukaryota > Viridiplantae > Streptophyta > Magnoliopsida > Asparagales > Amaryllidaceae > Agapanthus > Agapanthus africanus. The sequence continues at coordinate 109,253,213 of JASDDO010000031.1, forward strand.
TAAAATCATTGAATCAACACTTGATTCAATGATCCGGTTATATCACATATAACCTAACCGATATAAAATATAGCTAGATTAGAATACGGTATCACATACTCGTATTTAATCAAGCTTCTACACATATCTCTATATGTGCCCTAATTCGTTTCGCTTGAGCTAGGAAACATCTGTGTGGGACTCTAAAGACTTGTTGATATGCCAGCAGTAGGTAATGATCACATAAGATACCCACAAGCCGTCAGTGGTTCTAGCTGGACGTAACGGCTACCCAGGTATTGAACGAATAGAATATCAACAAGCAAACTTGTCCAAACTCCCGTAAAGCCTATAAGCAACACTTACCGTATAGTCCGGTCTCTTTGTCTGATATGTCACATATCGAGTCTGGGGGGTGGAATCATCAGACCCCCACTAACTTGATAAGTCATGCCGATGTGTGGCTTATAACCTTTCGAGAAACTACTGATAACACTTACCAGTAAATCTCATCAGCCCTGGCCAGGGATTTGCTGTTATAGCCAATCGAGCATAGCGCAACATCAACTCTCAATACCGGAAGAGATGAAACCCCTCCTATCGCTCACTGCCTCCATGTGACTCGGGATTGTACCCAAAATCCACCTATTTGCACGACTCCTTTGAGCCGTGGTAGGGAGGAAATCAAAGCACGGTGGGAACAACACAAGACACTATGACGATCTCGGGTCTACAGACTAATCTGTACAAGTGTCACCAAAGAACTGTTATCTAACGATAGGTATGGTACCATCTAGGAGTTCTCGGCGAGTCCTGTTTGGTGTACCCATTCTCTAATGAGCTCCTGTGTACAATCTTTGATTTCAAACGCCAATGGTTGTGGGATTAACCATCGCCCCATACAGGGTCAAGAAACGTACACACTAGTCTACTCTGGAATATCGATGCCCTGTCTCGATATTCCCTCAACTAGGAACTGTTAAAGGATGTGCTTGCGGACTACACAAGCCCCACTAGTATGATCAGCATCATAGTCGTGGTAGTCAAGCCTATATCCTAAGGGCTTTATCAACATGTATCAGAAAGACAGTATATAAATACAAGTATACATGTTAAGATAAAAAGCAACCAGATAGCATACTATCATGTCGAACAAGAAAGTCCTCTCTAGATTTGTCCAAGCATCCACTATATCATACAATAATGGCCTCTAGGGCATACATATTCCTAACAAGTACACCTTGGTATCTTAACAACCTTTTCAATCTCTCTGCGTAGTAGCTTGGCAGACGGATTGGTTGAAGCCTGTTGAGTGCAGAATCAGCACCATACCAGACTTCTTTTTCTACTTTATTTTCCGTAGATTGGTAGAAGAGGATCGCTTTTTCACCTCTTCTCCTGGGAGGTATGTAGAAAGTTTGCAATTCTTATAGGATTGCTTGGCACGACAGCAAGGGTACGGGAGGTATCGTCCATGTCATTTTCAAAAATTTGTCATACGAAACAATCCTAATCCTAGAATCTTAACTAGTGATTTAGACGAAATATAGTGTAAACTACTTTACAACTAAGTGAACTAGGAATACAGCCTTTGTAGACCGGTCCTTCACTTAAATAGCTCCGTGTAGTAGTCCCTTCGCTCCAAGTAGTGATCTTGCGAACTCTAGAGTGGCTCCACAAGAAGAAAGCAACGAACTTGCACGAAGTCTTCGAGGCTGAAGATGATCTACGTCGAGGAGACACAAACCCAAGCTATCTCTTCACTAATATGAGATTAGTGAAGCTAACACCCTAAACTAAATTTCTAATCTAGTAAAGGATGATGAAGTAGGATTTTTGCTCACATTAGAATTACTTTTCTCACTAATTTAATGTTCCTCTCAAAAACCTAGAGAACTCTCTCTTGAGCTTGAGGAAGATGAAGAAAATAATGGATGAGAGAGTGAATGGCAACCATGGGTGAGTTTGTATCATATACTAACTGTCACGATCCGAAATTGGCACGTGACAGCCCTTAAACTACGCAACGTCTACAGGCGTAACGCAATTTAAGTAAGCCAAAAACCCAGCAATCTAAACCATCAAAAGTAGTAAGAAATAAAAGCATTTTCGAAACCTTTGAAATCTCAACCCAAATTCTTTAAAAGTCCAACTTTATTTCCTTTAAAATTTTGGCAGCATCTCCTTTGTAAAAACCAGCCCCAAAAATTGGTACAATATAAATATAAGTAAAGCATCCCCAACGGGAGCAAATCCACGCCCAACGGCGAAAAACAACCACCACAACAGATATACAACGCCGTAATGAAGAAATAAAAGACGATATAAGCATAAAAGACATCCAAGTCACCAAAATAATACAATATCGTCCTCACATCAAGTCTCTAAGTCATACAAGATAATGGTAGATGGAGCGTACAGGATACAGCGAATATAGAATAAGCAACATGAACGGATAACCACAAAACCCACCTAAAGCAAAACTGCACACTGTGAGCCGAAACGGTATCCGCAGCAAAAGATAATATGATAGATGATAATAGCCCTGCCTCTGACTACTGTGAGGATCAACCTGCAAAACACTGTGGCACAACGGGGGTGAGTTGCCAACTCGTGAATAGTAAATAACATATGCAGGTAATCGCAAGTATGCATGTACAGCGCGAATCTAACATATGCAAGCTAATAGAAATAATGGTCATATGTATGCAACAGTCAAGAAAGGTACACTAGCAGGTACAACTAATACATGAAGCAATAATATAACAATATGTATGCAACAATCATATAAAGTACTCTATCAAGTACAACTAATACATGAAGTAATGATATGACAATGTATATATGCAACAGTCATGAAAGGTACGCTAGCAGGTACATCTAATACATGAAGCAATGCATATAAAATAAAGTATGTAAATGCAACAGTCATGGAAGGTACTCTATCAGGTACAACTAATACATGAAGCAGTGCATAAACAATAAATGTAGAGTATGGAATGAAACATGTCATTTCCACGGAATCCTGACATCGTGGTAGGACCAAAATCCATCCAGACAATCCAAATCCCGATTTCCTCAAATCAGCCCCCAAATTGGCTCTCATATCATGTAAGTCTCACAAACCCTGAATGTACAATATCAAGTAAATCTCATATATCCTGAATGTACAAAATCAGCAATCTCATATATATCATGTATCCAATCTCAAATGATTCTCCTATATCCCAAATCCAATATCAAGTGAATCTCATATATCCTGAATAAGTATATTTGCATGAATAATTATGATGATGTATATTAATTGATATGTATACATATATATTAGCGTCCCATTCCACTAATATATATATATATATATATATATGCATATATAACAGCGTCTCATTCCACTGTTATATATTCTTAGGATTAAAAATATCATGAAAACATATGCCAAGCATCGACACATAAAGGCTGATCTATCAGGTGTTGTCACCACGACTGGCACCCTGATAAGTACGTATCATACGCTATACCGAAAGCTCGAGTGCCTAGCTCTGACCCTCGCCTCTCGACGTATCCATACGTACATGACTCCCGTCGGTATCCCCACAATAACCGCCGAGTCATTGGTACTATCACTGGAAGGTATGGTTCCCCTGTCAGGCCTCATCGGCATGTTACATCGACATCACTTTCTTGCCTCGGGGTACCTCCGGGCCCCACCATGTACCCTCATACGGCCCACGTCGCTCCTCACATGGGGTATATATATCAGAATCGATAAAACTCATGGTAGCTGCTGAAATATCATATCAAGAGAAATCGGGTTTTTCAAATAATGCATAATTTCATGAAACTACCACGGTCCTCAAATCCAAAAAACATCATGAAAAATCCATATCTTAATGCGAAAATCCATGAATATAATATATGCAACAGAAAACTGTAATGTAAGCATATAAAGGAAAAGCCGCTAATTAACTGCAACAAGTAAAAATATATATTATGCATTTCCTAATTTCTCCAAGTCTATTTAACATCAAGTATAGGTAAACATGTAGCTATAATCAGATATATGTGTAAACATAAAGGTATAGCAAGGATAAGTATCTACCTATCAGTAGTGATGTAATATACCCTCTAGGTATAAGTGAAGTATGTATGCAAGGTATACATGTAGCTATGTCATTATGTGTGTATGTACCTATCGCTAATGGTACAATACCCTATAGGTATACAGGTAACTAGCATGTAAGCATGTCAAGGCATATGTGTAAGCATGTAGGTATAAAGGTATGATATATGTCATATGCAATAAGGAATATGAATCAATGTCACAATGTCCCTAACCAAGCAATATCATATATATATGTGTGTTGTGCGTGTCATGGCAATTATTGATGGTGTGTGTGGCATACAATCAGTGCTCGTGCAACATGTGCCGTCAATAATAGTGTAGTGTCCTAAGGGTACAAGTCCAAGCACAACTAGTATCTAAGCAATAAGGTGTATGCGCAACTCTATATATGAAATAGAACATGCGACAATTCATAACATCTCTAGCCCAGACGCATAACGCCATGCGGGCGATTCCCCTGTAGATGTTAAATCTACTCACCAACGCTCCTGGCTAAGTGAAGCCTACCACCTGTTTCCCTTTCTTCGCAGCGTCTGGCGTCCCCGCCTGCGAACCTAAAGCATAACACAACAAAACAAGAATATATTAGCAATAGACCCAAAACACGTACAAACTACACGGACCAACGCGAAAACACAAACGTACTCTCAAGTGTTCGTATTGTAGCTAAGGTGCATAGCGACACTACGAAACCAACCCAAGAGCAACAGAACACAGAACACGAACCGTATCGAATAATGTAACGCGTGAAACAAAACAAAAGAAAACAAGCAAGTGGTCCCAGATTTTTCTGTACCAAAAATTCGTAAAAGTTGCAAGTACCATGAGACCACATATAACCCCAGAGACCCCTACACAAAAAACCCAAACCCCAACTCCCTAGTCTGGCCGCAAATTGGGGCCAGAAGCAATAAATCTGCGGCCGTAGGGAAAGGAAAGGAGCTCGTATTTTGAGGGTAGGTTTTGTAGGGTTACTATGCACACTAGCAAGGCTCTACAAGGCATCGACCATGCTAAAATTAAAATTTTATGTGCCGCGCAACCCTAAGCAAGATCGTTAACTAGAGTTTAGGCGAAACTAATGGCATGTAAACAACTTTACACTAAAGGGAACGCAAAATACAACCTTTGTAGATCGGTCCTCCATTTCATTTGCTCCTTATTGAAGTCCCTTAGCTGCGATCAAGGTTCTCCCGGGCTCTTGCATGGCTTCACGACGCGAAGGATGCGACCTTGCTTGAAGTCTCCGAGGCCGAAGATGATCTACGTCGAGAGAATTCCGACTCAAGCTCCTACTTCACTAACTAGAGAATTAGTGAAGTAAACACCCTAAACTAAAGTGCTAGTCTAGTAGAGGATGGAGAAATAGGAAGTGGGTTCTCTTTAGAATTTTGTTTCTCACAAGGATTCTCACTTTGGATCAAACCCTAGCTTGCTTTTCTCTTGCTCAAATGAAGAAGAAGATGATGAACCAAAAGAAAAGAAATGAGGATAATGATTAAGTGAGGAGTCTAACCATGGTGAGTGAGTATCATATACTAACTCTTGTAGAGCCATAACCATAGCTAACACTTATGGTTAGGTTAAGAAATATCTATGGTAAAAACAAACTCAAGTGGACATAGTCAATGCATCCACAAGCTTCCACAAGCTTCATGCATTGATCTAATCCTCCACTTGATTTTGTAATTACTTAAAATATAAAAACCCAACATAATATGTAGCATGGTGTAAGTCTCATACATCCAAGTCTAGTGTATCATCAACCATGATACAAAAGAAAACACTTTAATATATATATCACACACACATATATATATATACAAGTGTTCACATGTGAGAAAAACCCTAAAGTGAATAAGTGTTAGCAAATGTAAATTAGTATATCTATTATACAATTATACACTTAATTATTAAATTAATACTTGACTTAATAATCCGGTCATATCTCATATAACCGGCTAATATCCATCGTATCGACTTATCGAATCAACACTTGATTCGATAACCCGGTCATATCATATATGACCGACCGATACATAAAGTCGTGAGAATAGAATACGGTATCACATACACTCATTTATTCTCGGTCTCGCACATATCGCATATGCGCTCCTATTTCGTTTCGCCTGAGCCAGTAAAACCTCTGTGTATGACTCTAAAGACTCGTCAATACGCTGGCGGTGATGATCACATCACGCACCCACAAGCCGTCAGCAGTACTAGCTGGACGTAACGGCTACCCGGGTATTGAGCGATCAGAAGATCAGCAAACAAGCCCGCTCCAACTCCTGTGAAAGCCTGCCGGCAACACTTCCCGTACAATCCGGTCTCCTCGTCTGATATGTCGCATATCAAGTCTACCGGTGGTAAACGTCAGACCCCAATAACCGATAAGTCGTGCCGATGTGAGGCTCATAACGGGTCGAGAAACTACTGGTAACACTTACCAGTAAATCTCTAATCAACCCTGGCCAGGGACTTCCCTGTTACGACCAATCGAGCACAGCGCAACATCAACCCCCAATACCGGGAGAGACGAAACCCCTCCTATCGCTCATTGCCTCCATGTGACTCTGGACTGTACCCAAAAACCACCGTTTTGCACGCCCTCATGGACGTGGTAAGGTGGAAATCAAAGCACAGTGGGAATCACACAAGACTCTATGACGATCTCGGGTCTACAGACTAACCTGCACAAGTGTCACCAGAGAACTGCCATCTGACGTAAGGTATAATACCATCTGGGAGTTCTCGGTGAGTCCGTCCAGTGTACCAAGTCTCCATTGAGCACCCGTATACCATCTCTAATGTCAAACACCAAAGGATATGGGATCATCTATCGCCCATCTCATGGGTCGAGATGCGTATACGCTAGTCTACTCTGGTGTATCGATGCCCCGTCTCGATACACCCATGACTAGGGACCTTGAAGGATGTACTTATGGACTACCATGTCCCCACTAGTATGATCCGCATCATAGTCCAGGTAGTCAAGTACACATCCTAAGGGCTTTACCAACATGTAATGATAAGATAGTATAAAGTGACAAGTATACATGTTAAAGTAAAGGGCAACCAGATAGCATACTATCATATCGAGCAAGAAAGTCCTCTCTATATATGTCCAAGCATCCAATATAATATACATCATCTGTACAATACTGGCCTCTTGGGCATACATACAACTAACAATCTCCCACTTGCACTAGGGCCAGCTGCTATAGTATCGCATACCAAGCATCCCGAAGAGTCTCTCAAACCGTATCCGGGGAATGGCCTTCGTAAGTGGATCCGCTGTGTTGTTCTTCGTGTCAACCCTCCTGACCTCGTTCTCCCGGCGATCAACTATCTCCCGGATCAGGTGATACCGCCTCAGAATATGCCTGGATCGCTGATGGGACCTGGGTTCCTTGGCCAAAGCCACCGCTCCATTGTTATCGCAATACAAAGGTATTGGATGCTCAATGGATGGAACCACTCCAAGTTCAGTAATGAACTTCTTGATCCAGACAGCCTCTTTGGCAGCATCATTGGTAGCGATGTATTCATCCTCCATCGTCGAGTCTGCCACGGTTTCTTGCTTGGAACTCTTCCAGCTAACCGCCCTTCTGTAAAGGGTGAAGACAAATCCCGACTGCGACTTATAGTCGTCCTTATCACTCTGGAAGCTCGAATCGGTAAAGGACTCCACTTGGAGTTCTCCGTTACCATACACCAAGAGCATCTCTTTAGTCCTTCGCAAGTACTTAAGAATGCTCTTCACAGCTGTCCAGTGACTCTCTCCAAGATCAGCTTGTTACCTACTCACTACACTTAGTGAGTATGCTACATCGGGTCTGGTACATAGCATCGCGTATATGATAGAGCCTACTGCCGAAGCATAGGGTATCCCTTGTATGCGAGCTCTCTCCAAATCAGTCTTAGGAGACATCTCTTTGGAGAGAGTGAGCCCTGAGATTGTGGGTAAAAACCCACGTTTGGACTCTTCCATACTAAACCTCTTTAGTATGGTGTCAATGTACCTGGATTGGGACAATCCCAATATCCGTTTAGATCTATCTCTATAGATCATAATTCCCAATATGCAGGAGGCATCACCAAGATCTTTCATTGAGAATCTTTGTGATAAGAAGAGCTTCGCCGATTGCAGCATAAGAATGTCATTTCCTATCAAGAGTATGTCGTCCACGTACAATACGAGGAAGACAACCTTACTCTCTGCCACCTTCTTGTAGATACAAGGTTCATCTACGTTTTTGACGAAATCAAACTCTTTGATAACGACGTCAAAGCAGATATTCTAACTCCGCGATTCTTGCTTCAATCCATAAATGGATTTAAGAAGCTTGCACACCTTCCCGCTGCTCCCACTATCAACGAAGCCCTCTGGCTGAGTCATGTACACGCATTCTTCTAAATCACCGTTTAGAAAGGCGGTCTTAATATCCATTTGCCAGATTTCGTATTCATGATATGCAGCGATGGCAAGCAGAATCCGGATGGATTTAAGCATAGCCACTGGAGAAAAGGTTTCGTCATAGTCCACACCTGGTCTTTGACGAAAACCTTTTGCAACAGGTTTAGCTTTGAAAGTCTCCACTTTCCCATCTACACTAAGTTTTTTCTTGAAGATCCACTTGCTCCCAATGGGTTTTACCCCTTCAAGAGCAACTTCCAAAGTCCATACTTTGTTGGTGTACATAAATTCCATCTCGGACCGCATTGCATCCGGCCATTTCACTGAGTCTCCACTCGTGATGGCCTGCTCGAAACTAGTTGGGTCATCATCAACCATGATGCAATCCTCGCTCCCACCATCAATGAGAAAACCATAGTATCTCTCAGGTGGGTGAGAAACCCTACTAGATCGGCGGAGTGGCTGGGGTTCATCGGGAACTACCGAATCCTCTAGTTCTACCAAGTCTTCTGTTGTGGTTTGTGTTGCTGGAACCTCTTCCAGTTCTACCTCAATGCCACTAATCTGTTTCATAAGAAAACCTTTTTCTAAGAAAGTGGCATGTCGAGAAACAAACACCTTTTGTTCCTCGGGATGGAAGAAGATATACCCTTATGAATTCTTGGGATATCCTACAAACTTACATAAGACGGATCTTGCCTCGAGTTTGTCCGTATTTTGTCTTTTGACATAGGCCGGACAACCCCATATCTTAATATAATTAAGATGTGGTCTCTTCCCTTTCCATATCTCATATGGAGTGGTAGGCACAGATTTGGTAGGAACTCTATTCAATAGGTCTATGGCTGTTTCAAGTGCATATCCCCAGAAGGAAATAGGTAACTCAGCTGTACTCATCATTGAGCGCACCATATCTAATAGGGTGCGGTTCCTCCGTTCCGATACACCGTTGTGTTGTGGTGTATATGGAGGAGTTAGCTGAGAGAGAATCCCATTCTCTTTTAGGAAGTCCAGGAATTCATTGCTCAAGTATTCGCCTCCTCGATCAGATCGAAGGATTTTAATACTTTTCCCGGTTTGGTTCTCGACTTCTTGTTTATATTCTCTAAATTTCTCAAAAGCTTCTGATTTGTGTTTCATCAGGAACACATATCCGAATCTAGAGAGATCGTCAGTGAATGTAATGAAGTACGAAGAACCATCCCTGGCATGTGTAGACATGGGACCGCATACATCACTATGTACCAGTCCCAAGAGTTCGGTAACTCTTTCTCCGTGTCCCGTAAACGGAGTTTTGGTCATCTTGCCTTTGAGACATGACTGGCAAGTGTCATAAGATGAAAATTCAAACGGATTTAAATATCTATCCTTATGCAACTTAGCTAGTCGTGTCGCATTAATGTGACCCAGTCTACAATGCCACAAGAAGGATTCGTTCAGTTCTGAATTCTTCCTCTTGTGTGTGTTTGTTATGCTCAGAACTGTTGATTGATTTAGAACATAAATGCCATTGCACATCGTGCCTGATCCGACCAACTTTTGGTTTAGGAAAATGTTCATAACATTATCCTGTAATACAAAATTATATCCCTCTTTACTCAACAAAGAAACCGATATAATGTTGCATATCAGGTTCGGCATGTAATAGCATTCGTTCAGAATTAATGTATTACCAGTTGGCAATACAAGGTGATATTCCCCGACGGTTTTAGCTGCAACAATTGCACCATTTCCAACCCTTATGTCTTTATCACCTTCTCCAAGTTCTCTATCTTTCCTAAGCCCATGTAACTGATTACATATATGGGATCCTGACCCGGTATCTAATACCCAGGACGTAGAGGAAATGGAGAAACAGTTCTCTGTAACGAACACACCCGAAGAAAATGCATCAACATGTACTTTCTTCATTCGGGTGGCATGAGAATCCTGGTATTCCCCTATATCCTGTTCAGTCTTATAACTCTTATAAGAAAGAACGGAACCAACGTTCCCCAGCACAGTATAACATGCGGGTTCGGTCAATACATCCATATTATTATCTTTATTAAGGCATGATATGGTCGCTACCTGGAGAGAGAGAGAAGAAAACACTTTAGCTTATGCTCTTGCAAGATCAGATTGGTTATTATCTTATCTAATCAGGATGGCTCCCACTGTTTTTTACCAAATCTTCCTTCAAACCCTAAAAGGAAAGACTAGCCGGGATTAATTACACCCTACAACTTCGCCAATCTTTCAGCCAGGCCAGTGTCGGTACTTTGAGGGAGGTTCCCCGTGCTTTCGCACGGACCTAATTAAAGTAAACCTCGTTTTCCCAGAGGCGTAACCCCGTTGACACCTTTCTAGACACCTACTTGATCGGCTAATTTTCATGTGTAAAACTCTCCCGGGAGTAACAATTACTCGCAGTGGGTGTCGGGATCCAACTATCTCATAGAAGGCATGCAATCTCATTGCAAATCTCAACACTTGAAATTCCCGATAAAATTTTGCCCCTAGCGTGCTATGACCTTGACGCATGCCAAACAACTCATAGTCCGCTAGTCAAGTTCAACCCATACAATTCGTGATTGAATTAAACCCACCCGTACGACCCTTGACGCATGCCAAACAACGCCGTACGAATACCTTAATCCAATCGCATCTTATGCTACAGATAAGTAATAATCAGCTACCGTACACTACGCCTTGACGCATGCCAAACTACCGCAGCACGAATACTAAATATTACTTATCCGAATTGACGGAGGGCTACGCAGGTTTTTCAGAAAACCATAAGCGTAAAGAACTTGATATCGTCGTAGAATCGAGTGAATTTTGAAATGGAGTGATTTTGAGGCTTTCCTTAGTTTTGCTAAAGAGGTCACTCCCGGTGAAGGGATCTCGGCTCTTTCTTCATCGAATAAGGTGCAGGATATATCATATATACCGCTATGCAAAGAAAAACTCTAAAAGCAATCAAAAGCAAACCGAGTGTTGTAGCATCTGCCAGTTTTGCTAAAGAGGTCACTCCCGGTGAAGGGATCTCGGCTCTTTCCCCATCGAATAAGGTGCAGGGTATATCATATATACCGTTATGCAAAGCAAAACTGTAGCTACCCTTTTATTTGAAAATTTGATTCTACAACATCTTTTAGGTTTCTTTTCTTTCATTAATCACATTAATGAAGTCCCATCATTTAAGTCACCTAAACATTACAGATAAATACGACGTACACTTATGCTATCCGCATTCGCCTCGATGTTCCCTCGTGCACCGTTAGGTTAGGTAATTAACGGCAGAGCGGGACAGGGCTAGCACGGGTGTAAAATATAAGTAATACCTATATAATATATCATATATAATATATACAGTATTTATCACAAAACATCAAATGATCACATCATAGATATCGCAGCAGAAAAACCATATGAAACATTGGATATACTAGGACGTCCGTGTTTTATTTTGAGCCTCTATAAAATACAAATTCCACGGTCGCGATGAATAGCCAATCCCACACCCCTAGACCCCTACGAGAGCAGCAATCAACCCTACCAATTCTAGAGTTAGGAAACCCGGACTCGACTCCTCGAGTTGGTCTCCCACTGGACTCTAGAACCCGGTTACTTGTGCTCTCCTCCTTGGGTCTATCCTAGTGCGGAAAAGTAAATAATATACAAAAGGTGACATCAACCTCAACCCGGAAGTGCCCCAAATATAAAAGAATATTACATTACATTTGAATTTACATGAATGAAAATAAAAACTCTCATCTCACAAAAACCCCCGGCTATTTAAAACGCGACGATCCAATATAACATATCCAGCAACAGAGAACATCACATGTCATCAACGTAAGTAAATATGCGCATCCCAATTGTCGTTGACATATAGCAACGAAACCAGCGATATCACATATTACACTTACGGTCACAGAAAAGAAAGTGTAAAACTACAACATTTGGAATCCACGATCTCTTTAGACATCGTAAATCCGAAATATCACATATTTCGAATTTCATGCCTAATTGTATGAATTCCACATATTGTATCACATTCCAGATAATTAGACAGTATTAAACTTTCCGATCAAATAATCAAATACCCAAGATTTCCTCAATAGCTCAACACTTGAGCGGAGTTCAAAAATTCCAGAATACGTCACAGTAGCAACGGTCCAGCCGTAGAAGGGTCAAGCCAACGCCTCACATGTGGCACGCCGTACTGCCCCAAACCCTAAGGTTCAAAGGGCAGTTCAAGACGGTCACATAATCGAGTTAAGGTTTGTTGTCTTCTAGAGGGTCCGTCACATCACATGCACGTTTTTCTGAAAGATTTAAAACCCGATAAAAATTCAACACTTGAATGTTTTTCGAGACGGGAAAAATTGAGTTAATGATATCCGTTCGAACATTTTAATACTTTCTAAATTATCCGGAATAACATAACAAAATTAAATTCTCCGATCGAATCAGCGATTTCAAAATAAACCCCAAAATACTCAACACTTGAGTCAGATAATAATGCCCAGAAAAATATCAGGAAATTGAATAGGAACATTACTATGCAAACATTTAAAGGTGACGTCACAATATGGCCGCGGAACCGCCGCACGAGCCGTGCTTGTGCCGCGGATCCGCGGCGCTTTGGGCTCTAAACAGTGTCGTTTTGCACAGTATTCCTTATATTTTCCTACTGATTTTTTTGAGCATTTTTAATTTGGAAAAATCCCAGATTTTAAAAATTGTACAGAGAGGGTTTGATTTCGACATGTTCGGGTTCGTTCGGAGTTTTAACTTCGTTAACACATCGCCTAATGCTCTAGCTAGGCTCTGATACCACTGTAGGGTTACTAGGCACACTAGCAAGGCTCTACAAGGCATCGACCATGCCAAAATTAAAATTTTATGTGCCGCGCAACCCTAAGCAAGATCGTTAACTAGAGTTTAGGCGAAACTAATGGCATGTAAACAACTTTACACTAAAGGGAACGCGATATACAACCTTTGTAGATCGGTCCTCCACTTCATTTGCTCCTTGTTGAAGTCCCTTCGCTGCGATCAAGGTTCTCCCGGGCTCTTGCATGGCTTCACGACGCGAAGGATGCGACCTTGCTTGAAGTCTCCGAGGCCGAAGATGATCTACGTCGAGGGAATTCCGACTCAAACTCCTACTTCACTAACTAGAGAATTAGTGAAGTAAACACCCTAAACTAAAGTGCTAGTCTAGTAGAGGATGGAGAAATAGGAAGTGGGTTCTCTTTAGAATTTTGTTTCTCACTTTGGATCAAACCCTAGCTTGCTTTTCTCTTGCTCAAATGAAGAAGAAGAAGATGAACCAAAAGAAAAGAAATGAGGATAATGATTAAGTGAGGAGTCTAACCATGGTGAGTGAGTATCATATACTAACTCTTGTAGAGCCATAACCATAGCTAACACTTATGGTTGGGTTAAGAAATATCTATGGTAAAAACAAACTCAAGTGGACTTAGTTAATGCATCCACAAGCTTCCACAAGCTTCATGCATTGATCTAATCCTCCACTTGATTTTGTAATTACTTAAAATATAAAAACCCAACATAATATGTAGCATGGTGTAAGTCTCATACATCCAAGTCTAGTGTATCATCAACCATGATATAAAAGAAAACACTTTAATATATATATCACATATATATATATACAAGTGTTCACATGTGAGAAAAACCCTAAAGTGAATAAGTGTTAACAAATGTAAATTAGTATATCTAATATACAATTATACACTTAATTATTAAATCAATACTTGACTTAATAATCCGGTCATATCTCATATAACCGGCTAATATCTATCGTATCGACTTATCGAATCAACACTTGATTCGATAACCCGGTCATATCATATATGACCGACCGATACATAAAGTCGCAAGAATAGAATACGGTATCACATACACGCATTTATTCTCGGTCTCGCACATATCGCATATGCGCTCCTATTTCGTTTCGCTTGAGCCAGTAAAACCTCTGTGTAGGACTCTAAAGACTCGTCAATACGCCGGCAGTAGGTGATGATCACATCACGCACCCACAAGCCGTCAGCGGTACTAGCTGGACGTAACGGCTACCCGGGAATTGAGCGATCAGAAGATCAGCAAGCAAGCCCGCTCCAACTCCTGTGAAAGCCTGCCGGCAACACTTCCCGTACAGTCCGGTCTCCTCGTCTGATATGTCGCATATCAAGTCTAGGGGTGGTAAACGTCAGACCCCAATAACCGATAAGTCGTGCCGATGTGAGGCTCATAACGGGTCGAGAAACTACTGGTAACACTTACCAGTAAATCTCTAATCAGCCCTGGCCAGGGACTTCCCTGTTACGGCCAATCGAGCACAGCGCAACATCAACCCCCAATACCGGGAGAGACGAAACCCCTCCTATCGCTCATTACCTCCATGTGACTCGGGACTGTACCCAAAAACCACCGTTTTGCACGCCCTCATGGACGTGGTAAGGTGGAAATCAAAGCACAGTGGGAATCACACAAGACTCTATGACGATCTCGGGTCTACAGACTAACCTGCACAAGTGTCACCAGAGAACTGCCATCTGACGTAAGGTATAATACCATCTGGGAGTTCTCGGCGAGTCCGTCCAGTGTACCCAGTCTCCACTGAGCACCTGTATACCATCTCTGATGTCAAACACCAATGGATATGGGATCATCCATCGCCCATCTCATGGGTCGAGATGCGTATACGCTAGTCTACTCTGGTGTATCGATGCCCCGTCTCGATACACCCACGACTAAGGACCTTGAAGGATGTACTTATGGACTACCATGTCCCCACTAGTATGATCTGCATCATAGTCCAGGTAGTCAAGTACACATCCTAAGGGCTTTACCAACATGTAATGATAAGACAGTATAAAAAGACAAGTATACATGTTAAAGTAAAGGGCAACCAGATAGCATACTATCATATCGAGCAAGAAAGTCCTCTCTGTATATGTCCAAGCATCCAATATAATATACATTATCTGTACAATACTGGCCTCTAGGGCATACATACAACTAACAGGTTTTAGGTCACTACTCTAGGTCACTGTGATGGAAACTTTTGCAACAATTACCTGGTTTGATAGCAGATCATCCCAGACCCAAAACAACACTAAAAATACGATATTTACCCGAAACGATACAATACGCGATCTAAACTGAAACTTAAAAGCTAAGCTACACAATAAACACCTACTTAACAAAAATAGATCATTACCTAACCAAAAGAACTCAAAGATCCTAGTTTCCCAAGCTCCAAGGTATACAAGAGGCAAATCCAAGCAAGAGATGTGATTTTTGTAAGTTTGGATGAGGTTTTGAGATGGATTTGTGATGGAAACTCAAGTGTTCAGTTTGAAGTAAGAAAGAGATGAAGAATATGAGAAAGGAAATGAGTGTGAGGGAAAGAGAAAAGGAAAGATAAAGGGAAAGAGAGAGGTGAGAGTAAGAGGTGAGTGTAACCCTTGCATTAATGCACCATCAATGCATTCACACTATCATGCCACCTCTTCTCTCCAAAACAAATATCTTCTCACAACAAAATAAATATCTAGATATTTAGGGTTAAGGCAAAGCAAGGAATTAGATTATAGCAAAGGATTAGGTTAAGGGTTAAGTTGTCATGATTGCTAAGAACAAGATTACACAAACACACCCTCACATTAACGTGCACACGTGCGTGCATGCCATAACAAATAAAAATAAATTATTAATTAAATTTTATAAAATATGAGGAACCCAAATTGGAAAACTTTTTACAGTAAAGCTGCATTAACGTCTAAACTAATACTAACCGAAATCTAAGGCGTTACACTAACTCATGTAGAGACATAACCATGGCTAAGTGATAATGGTTGGGTTAATAAATATCTTAGGTAAAACAAAATTAGTGGACTAAGTCAAAGCATCTACAAGCATCCACAAACTTCATGCATGTGACTAATTTCCATCTAATTTGGATTTACTTAAAAATAAATAATCCTCACAATTATCATAAGTATGTTGTAAGTCTCATACACCCATGTTGCATGTATCATCAAGCATGACACAAAAAGAAAACACAATTAACATATATCACATATATATTAAGTGTGCACATGTGAGAGAAAGAATTGCTTAAGTGAGCTAATATTAGTTAATGTAAATTAATATATCAAATATATAATTATACATTAAATCATTAAATCAACACTTGATTTAATAATCCGGTTATATCTCATATGACCGACTAATATTATTTGTATCAACTTATCGAATCAACACTTGATTCGATAACCTGGTTATATATCTTATATAACCGACCGATACGGTATCGACTTATCGATTCAACATTTGATTCGATAACCCGGCTATATCTCATATAACCGATCGATACCTTATATCGCGAGAATAGAATACGGTATCACATACTCGTATTAATCTCGGTCCCGCACATATCACATATGTGCTCCTACTTCGTTTTGCCTGAGCCAGTGAAACCTCTGTGTAGGACTCTAAAGACTCATCAATACGCCGGCAGTAGGTGATGATCATATCGAGCACCCACAATCCGTCAGCGGTACTAGCTGGACGTAATGGCTACCCGGGTATTGAGCGATCTGAAGATCAACAAGCAAGCCTGCTCCTACTCCTGAAAAGCCTGTCAGTAACACTACTGTACAATCAGTCTTTTCGTCTGATATATCGCATATCTAGTCTAGGGGTGGTAAACGTCAGACCCCGGTAACCGATAAGTCGTGCCGATGTAAGACTCGTAACAGGTCGAGAAACAACTGATAACATTTATCAGTAAATCTCCGTAGCAGCCCTGGCCAGGGACTTATCGTTATGGCCAATTGAGCACAGCGCAACATCAACCCCCAATACCGGGAGAGACGAATTCCCTCCTATCGCTCATTGACTCCATGTAATTCGGGACTACACCCAAAAGCCACCATTTTGCACGTTCTCTTGAATGTGGTAAGGTGGAAATCAAAGCACAGTGGGAATCACACAAGACTCTATGACGATCTCGGGTCTACAAACTAACATGTACCACTGTCACCAGAAAAATGCTATCTGACGATAGGTATAATACCAACTAGGAGTTCTCGGCGAGTCCGTTCAGTGTACCCAGTCTCCACTGAGCACACGTATACCATCTTTGATGTCAAACACCAATGGATGTGGGATCTGTTAGTGTATATTCCCTAGAGGCCATTACTGTATCATACTAGTATGTATATTACTTAATGGATGCTTGGGATATTCACCTTGTATATACAATCTTGCTCAAAATAGTAGTATGCTACTTGGTTTATTTCTACTTCAATGTGTACATGTGTTTATTTTTGTATATCGCCTGAACACATTAGTGGAGCCCTTAGGATCTTTGCTTGATTACCAGCGATGTGATGGCCGTCACACTAGTGGGGCTGGGTAATCTATAAGCACATCCTTATGCAGGTCCCTGGTCGCAGGACTATCGAGACAGGGCATCGATACTCCGGAGTAGACCAGCGCATGCGCTTCTCATCCCAGTGTGGGAGACGGTCTGTCCCACAGCCGTCAGTACGTCGTACTTGAGATAGTATGCGGGTGCCCGTTAGGTTACGGGTACACTGGACAGGACTCGTCGGGAACTGACTAGTTGGTATTATACCTATCGTCAGTTATCAGTTCCCAGGTGACATGAGTACAGCTTAGTCCGCTGACTTCACACTGTCACTTCTCCTCGGGTGTGTTCCCACTGTACTTTGATCACTACCCTACCACGGCTCAAAGGAGTCGTGCAAACAGGTGGTGGTTGGGTGCAGTCCCGAAGCACTTGGAGGCAGTGACGGTTAGACAGGATTCGTCTCTCCCGGTATTGGGGGTTGACATCGCGCTGTGTCTAGGAGAGCCATTACACGAGTAGTCCCTGGCCAGGGCAAACGAGATATACTGGTAGGTTTCCAGTGTTATCTCAGGGTGTTTTGGGCTTCGCTCCGGCACGACTTGTACCGCTATTGGGGGACTGACGTTTACCGCCCCCTAGGCCCGCCATGCGATGTATCAGACGAACAGACCGGACTATACGGAGAATGTCACACTCAGGCTCAGTAGGAGTTCAGATGGGTTTCGCCTCGTCGGTCTTCTTATCGGCATTACCTGGGGACCGTTACGCACAGCTAGTGCCGCTTGCGGTCTGTGGTTAAACCCACTGCCAGCGTAGTGTCGAGTCTTTAGAGTCCCACATAGAAAGCTTTTCGCCTTTAGGCAAAAGAGTAGAGGTCGCATGGTATTGCGACAGGTCGCATGGTTTTGCGACAGGGTTCGGTCACATCCATGCACTTGTGCACGTACAGTGTCCGGACAGTTTACACTAACGGGCTTTGGT
Organism: Agapanthus africanus; assembly: GCA_030015575.1. Lineage (NCBI taxonomy): Eukaryota > Viridiplantae > Streptophyta > Magnoliopsida > Asparagales > Amaryllidaceae > Agapanthus > Agapanthus africanus. The sequence goes on from JASDDO010000031.1 coordinate 109,272,116, forward strand.
TTAAGCCAGATCCTAGTGTACCTTATGGGATTGGATTTATCCAGTTTGCATTCGTGTTCCTCGGAACGCGGATGCGGGTGTGTATGCACAGTTGACAGGGAGGCAGAGGCAGCGGATTCTCATTAGGGTTGTTGACAGTTGACCGTTGACTTTTTGACTTTTTGCTCAACCCTAATGAGAATATGATATGTGATTAACTATTATATTAATTAAGTATTATGGTGACATGGTTGTTGACTTTTGTTGACTTTGTTGACTTGTTGACTTTTGTTGACTTGTTGACTTTGTTGACCGGTTGACTAGGCTTGACTAGTTGACCATCATGATAACCATAACCATCATTTCATGGCAAAGACTTTTTCTTGCTTGCTCATTTAGGTAAAATGAGTAGATGATATGATATGGTTATGGTTGCTTCAACCATCACACATAAGACTTTTTTGATATGATGAGTTATGATTACTTTGGATTATGAGAGGGTGAGAGACAAAAGAGAGCCTCAATTCTTTCTTGCTCATTCTCTCTCTTGTTCTTGAGCTCTCCACTTTGCTCTCACCCTCTTGCTCTTGCTCCCTCTCTTTAATCTATGGTTCTCTTGTCTCATGAGTTGAGAATCAAGAACCATAGATAAAATCCCATTCTATTTCTTCTCTACTCATTCTAGTTCACTAGGTTTAGCAAACCAAGTGAACTAGTTTCTTCAAAGAACGAAGAAGGAGCTAAAGGTTGGAGCTTTCAAGTGGATCTATCTTCGGCGTACGGAGACGACGAGAAGGAGCCATCGGACCACCACCGGAGCTTGAAGACGAAGGAGTTCAAGACAAGCTAGGTATAACCATCTTCATCCGAGTAGCTAAATCTCTTTAGCAAGTTTGCTAGTTTAGTTTAGACACGATCCCGACCTTGTTTAGTCCATGTTGCCTCTTGCGATAAAAATTTGTTTTTTATACCGTTTCCGCCTCCCCGTAAGCACCGGGGGTCGCAACGTGGACTTACAGGATCATCCATCGCCCATCATATGGGTCAAGATGCGTATACGCTAGTCTACTCTGGAATATCGATGCCCTGTCTCGATACACTCTCGACTAGGAACAATTATAGGGTGTACTTGTGGACTACCATTGTCCCCACTAGTTGTAAGTCCACGTTGCTCACCCTGGGTCTTACGGGGAGGCGGAAACGGCGAAAAACAATTTTTTGGCGCAAAGGCAACATAGACTAAAAGCCGGATCTTTGCTAAACTAGAAACTAGCAAACTACTAGAGGCGTTAACTACTATGCCGTAGAATTTATACCTCACGAAACCGGTCCTTCGGGTCTTCTCTCCGCTGTCCGGCTCATCCATCCACGCTCCGAGGGTCGATCCGGATCGTGGTCACCTCCGCGGCCTTCTTGAGTCGAAGACGATCCACCCGAGAGATGTACACCGAGCTCCACATCGAGCCGAGGCAACTAGGGCAACAAGATTGCTAGTCTTGAAGTCCTAGGTTATGTAGAAGAGGTTGATGGAAGTATTTGTCTATGTGGATTCTTTTTTTCTCAACACATAAGATCAAAAGAATATTTCAAGAGGAGGGATATGAAGGAGATCAAGCAACCATGGAGCTCTCTTTCTTTCTTCTCACTTGAAAGAGAGAGAATCAAAAAAATGAAATGAAATTATCAACTAAAGAAAAAAGGCACCATGGTTGCAATAATACTAAACATCATCATTACAAATCCTATCATGATAAAGTTGATGGCTACATTAACATGACCATTTTCATAATCCAAAATGAAAAAGAAAACCAAAGAAAAGTATAGACCTCTCATGAAGGTCAAGGTCAACTTTGGTCAACGGGTCAACAAAGTCAAGAGTGGTCAAGGTGGTCAAATGGTCAAAGCAATTAGCCATCATAAAATTATCATTAAAAGGATTAGTAAATAATGTCTCCGGCTCATAATGGTTTTGACCGAACGATTTTCCAAAACCCTAATGAGCCTGCCACATAACAGTTTTGGCCGAACCAACTGCCAAAACCCTAATGAGGCACCTCCTTCTTCATCGCTCCTCAAAACTGTGCATACACACCCGCATCCGCATTCCGTAGAATGCGAATGCACAAAAGACAAAACAAATCCATCCGTGCAATACTAGGATCCGGCTTAAACCAAAGCCCACTAGTATTGCCTGCCCGAACAACATACGCACACAAGTGTACGTAAGTGATCGCAGCCCTGCCGTAAAACCATACGGCCTCTACACGTTTCGCTTAATGCAGGGAAACTCTCTGTGTGGGACTCTAAAGACTCGACACTACGCTGGCAGTGGGTTCAACCACAGACCGCAAGAGACACTAGCTGTACGTAACGGTCCCCAGGTAGATGTCGATAAGAAGGCCGATGAGATAAACCCATCCGAACTCCTACTGAGCCTGTATGTGACAATCTCTTTACAGTCCGGTCTGTTCGTCTGATACATCGCATGGCGGGCCTAGGGGGTGGTGAACGTCAGTCCCCCAATAGCGGTACAAGTCGTGTCGGAGTGTAGCCCAGAACACCCTGAGATAACACTGGAAACCTACCAGTATATCTCGCTTGCCCTGGCCAGGGACTACTCGTGTAATGGCTCTCCTAGACACAGCGCGATGTCAACCCCCAATACCGGGAGAGACGAATCCTGTCTAACCATCACTGCCTCCAAGTGCTTCGGGACTGCACCCAAGTACTACCTGTTTGCACGACTCCTTTGAGCCGTGGTAGGGTAGTAATCTAAGTACAGTGGGAACACACTCGAGGCGAAGTGACAGTGTCAAGTCAGCGGACTAAGCTGTACTCATGTCACCTGGGAACTGATAACTGACGATAGGTATAATACCATCCAGCAGTTCCCGATGAGTCCTGTCCAGTGTACTGGTAACCTAACGAGCACCCGCATACTATCTCCAGTACGACGTACTGATGGCTGTGGGACAGACCACCTCCCGAACTGGGATGAGAAGCGTATACGCTGGTCTACTCCGGAGTATCGATGCCCTGTCTCGGTGGTCCTACGACTAGGGACCTGTATAAGGATGTACTTGTAGATTACCCAGCCCCCACTAGTGTGACTGCCATCACAACGCTGGTAATCAAGCAAAGATCCTAAGGGCTCTACTAATATGTATAAGCGATATGCTAAAAGAAACACATGCACATATTGAAGTAGAAACAAACCAAGTAGCATACTACCATTTTGAGCAAGATTGTATATACAACTGTGAATATCCCAAGCTTCCATTAAGTAAAATACAAGCTAGTATGATACAGTAATGGCCTCTAGGGCATATACACTAACAATCTCCCACTTGCACTAAGGCCATGTACTGGCGTATCGAAGACCTATCATCTCGATCAGCCGCTCGAACTGAGTCTGCGGTATGGCCTTCATGAATGGATCAGCAGTGTTATCTTCCGTATTTACTCTCTTCACCTCGATCTCCCGGCGATCTACGATCTCCCTGATCAGGTGGTACCGCCTCAAAATGTGCCTGGACTTCTGATGGGACCTGGGTTCCTTCGCTAAAGCTATAGCGTCGTTGTTGTCACAATACAGCGGTATTGGATCAACACTAGTAGGAACCACCTGAAGCTCCGTGAGGAACTTCTTCATCCAGACAGCTTCTTTTGCGGCATCGCAAGCAGCTATGTACTCCGCTTCCATAGTTGAGTCAGCAACGGTCTCCTGCTTGGAACTCTTCCAGCAAACCGCCCCTCCATTGAGGGTAAAGACATAACCCGACATGGACTTAGAGTCATCCTTGTCACTCTGGAAGCTGGAGTCAGCAAAGGCCTCAATCTGGAGGTCTTTTCCGCCATACACCAAGAACATCTCCTTAGTCCTTCTCTGGTACTTGAGAATGTTCTTTACTGCTATCCAGTGTTTCTCCCCTGGGTCCGACTGATACCGGCTTACAACGCTTAATGCGTATGCTACATCTGGTCTGGTACATAACATCACATACATTATAGAGCCTACCGCAGATGCGTAGGGTATAGATGACATGCGAGCCCTTTCCAAATTAGTCTTGGGAGACATCTCTTTGGAGAGGGTGATTTCGTGACAAGCCGGTAGATTACCGAGCTTGGAATCTTCCATACTAAATCGTTTTAGTATGGTGTCTATGTACCTCGACTGTGAAAGTCCCAACATCCTCTTAGATCTATCACGATAGATCTGGATCCCCAGAATGTAGTTGGCATCGCCCAGGTCCTTCATGGAGAACCTCTGTGACAAGAATCCCTTGACTGACTGTAGCATAGGAATATCATTTCCTATTAGGAGAATGTCATCCACGTACAAGAAGAGGAATACCACAGTTCTCCCTACAATCTTACTGTAAATGCATGGTTCATCTGGGTTTTTGATAAAGTCGAATTCCTTGACAGTATCATCAAAGCAGATGTTCCAACTCCGCGATGCCTGCTTCAGTCCATTGATGGATTTGAGCAACTTGCACACTTTACCGCTGCTCCCACTCTGAATGAATCCCTCCGGCTGATCCATAAAGACGCACTCTTCCAAATTTCCATTTAGGAAAGCCGTCTTTACGTCCATCTACCAGATCTCATAATCGTGGAAGGCAGCAATGGCAAGAAGGATCCGAATGGATTTGAGCATAGCCACTAGAGAAAAGGTTTCGTCATAATCCAAACCAGGTCTTTGACGAAAACCCTTTGCTACAAGTCTAGCTTTATAGGTTTCAACCTGCCCATCTACACCAATCTTCTTTCTTAAAATCCATTTGCAGCCTATGGGTTTTACCCCTTCTGGAGCAAAGTCCAAAGTCCAAACTTTGTTGGTGTACATGGACTCCATCTCGGTCCGCATTGCATCCAGCCATTTTACCGAGTCAACGCTCTGAATGGCTTGCTGGAAACTAGTAGGCTCACCATAGTCAATGGTGCAATCCTCTCTATCCCCGTCTATGAGAAAACCGTAGTATCTCTCGGGCGGATGAGACTGCCTACTACTCCTGCGGAGTGGCGCTGGGATGTCCGGTTCTCCTGAACCTTCTGGTTCTTCCAAGCTTTCAGTAATAGCCTGTGGTTCTGGAATTTCTTCCAGTTCTACTACGCTCCCACTTTCACCTTTTTCGAAAAACTGATATTCCAGAAAGTGGGCATGACGAGAAACAAAAACCTTTTGTTCCTCTGCGTAATAGAAGAAATACCCCCTGGAGTTCTTTGGGTATCCCACAAACTTACACAGTACTGAGCGTGCCTCGAGCTTGTCCGCATGCTGCTTTTTTACAAAAGCTGGACATCCCCATATCTTCAGATATTGAAGATGGGGTTTCTTCCCACACCATATCTGATATGGTGTGGTAGGCACAGTCTTGGAGGGAACCTTGTTCAAGAGATATGCAGCTGATTCTAGTGCATAACCCCAGAAGAATCGCGGCAACTCAGCCTTACTCATCATGGAATGAACCATATCCAATAGGGTTCGATTCCTCCTTTCCGATACACCGTTGTGTTATGGTGTGTATGGAGGAGTAAGCTGATAGAGAATTCCATTCTCTTTTAAGTAGCCCAGAAACTCGGCACTCAAGTATTCACCACCTCGATCAGATCTCAGTGTCTTGATACTTTTGCCTGTTTGTTTTTCAACTTCATTCTTGTATTCCCGAAATTTCTCAAAGGCCTCGGATTTGTGCTTCATCAAGAAGACACGCCCATACCTAGAGAAATCATCTGTGAAAGTAATGAAGTATGAATAACCACTTCGAGCATGTGTAGACATTGGACCACACACATCACTGTGTATGAGTCCCAAGAGCTCACTTGCTCTTTCTCCGTGTCCAGTGAACGGAGTCTTTGTCATCTTTCCCATGAGACAAGATTCACAAGTGGCATAAGACTGGTACTCGAACGGATCCAAGTATCCTTCTTTATGTAACTTTGTCAACCGTGTCTCATTAATGTGACCCAGTCTATAATGCCATAAGAAAGCCTGATTTAATTCCGGAGACTTTCTTTTAAGTGTGTTCTAGACACTGAAGATCTGAGCTTGATTCAATACGTATATCCCGTTTTGTAATGTACCTGACCCAATCAGAACTTGATTTAGGTGGATGTTGACTACACCGCTTACAAAAGTAAAATCATATCCTTCCTTAGAAAGTAAGGATACATATATGATATTACAAGTCGTACCTGGAACATAAAAACAGTCACGCAGAATCAATATCTGCCCAGTTGTCAGTCCTAGATGATATTCCCCTACGGATTCAGCATACATGCTCATTCCGTTTGCAACCCTGAGAGTCATATCACCTTTCCTGATAACCCTACGGTTTCTCAGAGCCTGTAAAGAATTACAGATATGAGATCCTGATCCAGTATCCAATACCCAGGAAGTAGGGTTAACTGACATACAGTTCTCTATTACAAACACACCCGAAGCCGAAGCCACAACATGCTTCGAATTCTGGCTACTGGCTTTGCAAGCCCTGCAATCCTTCTGCCAATGTTCATTCCTGTAACAATAGGAACATCCTTCTTTTACTACATCCAGTCCCGAAACTTCTGCCCTTCCCTTTCTTTCTACTTCCCTGGTTTCCTTTAGGGTAGTAGGTAGAGACTGTTGAACTAAGTCAGCATCTGACCCGTTCTTCAACGTGGTCTTCAGGTCCGAGAGCTCAAAAGAGTTGGTCTCTGTAAGGACGTTGCCCCCTACAGATGACCCGATAGCCAACCTCGCTGGAAGCAATTCGTTAAAGGTCTCATATCTTGCGGTTCGAGGTCTCATATCTTACGAGATTGCTCTCCATATAAATCTTTGTTATGGAGGAAGATAGAAACTAAGTCCATCTTCTCGTGCTGCCTCTGGTTTGCACCATCAACTGAGGCCAACACGAGGCACTTGGCTTTCGCACAGACTTCTTCCGATGTCCTACGGATATCAATATCCGTGACAGGGGAAACTGGACCTGAGACGGCATGGGTTGGATTAGTTAAGAGGTGTCCCAGCTTGTCATGGGCAATGGACATCTGGACAGACCTTTGCCAGTCAAAACAGTCAGATTCAGTCATTTTATTATCTAGATGTAACCTATGTCTGGTCACTGGGTCGCTGCAATTAAGAGAGAGAAGAAAACACTTTAGCATGATGCTCTTGAAAGTTTAGATTGGTTTTTAATTTATCTAAACAGGATGGCTCCCACTGTCTCTCGAATCCCTCCTCAAACCATAAAGGAAGAATTAGTCGGGATCTATCTCACCGTACAATACTTGCTTAACCGTTCAGCCAGGCTGGTGTCGGTACTTCGAGGGAGGTTTTCCAACGCTTTCGTGAAGTTCCTTAATTAAGCAACCTCTTTTCCCTGTGGGCGTAGCCCCGCTAACACCTTTCTAGACACCTACTTGGTTTATAGCATTGATCGTTAAGTGAGAAAGTTCCGGAGGAGTAGCATATACTCACAGTAGGATCGGGATCCAAATATCATCGCGTGATAAAACTGAAGGAATCCTACCAGAATCATCACACTGCAAATGGTATGCAGCGCTAGCAAGTTTCAGTTCTTTTGAAACTCCCGATGTGGATTTTTGCCCCATGCTCTTATGACCTTGACGAAGGCCAACATATCATAAGTCACATGTCAAGTTCTACCCGTCATTGACCAAGTTAATTTGAACCCACCCGTACATACCCTTGACGAAGGCCAAAATAGTAGTACGACTGTCCCAAACCAACGCATCTATCTATTCTACAGATGAATATTCAGCAGCTACCAATCCCTATGCCTTGACGAAGGTCAAAATACATAGCTTGAATACTACTGACTATTTAACTAAAATGACGGAGGGCTACGAATGGTTTTGGCGAAACCGTGAACGTAGTGAACTTGATATAATCGAAGGAACCTGATAGCTTTTAAAAGGAGTGGTTCAAGCTCCGCGTTTAAAAGCTGGATTTTGAAAAAGAACTGTGTGGTTTTGAAAGTGTTCCAACGACTTTTACTTGGTTTATTTTCTTGCATTAATTCCAATGTGTCCCATCATTTAATCCTACCATTACAGAAAACAATGAAAATATGACGTACGCTTATGCCATCCGCATTCGCCACGGGGTCCCGTCGTCACCCGTTAGGTTACTTAACTAACGACAGAGCGGGGGCTGGACTAGCGCGGATGCAAAGCATAAGCAACGCCTAAATAGATATCATATAGATATATATAAACATTCGTCACATACAATGATAGCCATTCCAGATCACAGATGAATACATTGGATATACTCGGAATCCTCAATTCGTACGAGCCTGTAACGAAGAACGGATTACACGGTCGCGATGAATAGCCAAAACCCCACCCTAGACCCCTACGGGTGCGGAAAACTACCCGCCAAGTACCCGAAGCGAAGCAACCTCCCTCAACACCGTGAGTAGGCCACTCGGCACTTCGCGATACCCGGTAGTTTATGCACCCCACCTTGGGTCTATCCTAGGAGCAAAAATAGTAAAAAGAAATTATACAATGACGGCTACAACCCCGACCCGGTTGTGCGGCCAAACAAATAATATTACATCAATTTACATATTACAAGAATTGAAAGAATAAGAAAACTCTCATCCCACAACCCCCGGCTATTCATCCGCGACAATCCAACGAATTCATATACACAAACCATCAACATTACAGATCACAGATATGTATAACCCCCACTAATCGGCGTATAGCGATTAGCAAACGTTCAATACATATATCATATCACAAATAATATCCATTAGCCAAAGTCTACGGAATATCGATCAAAATACAAATTTGTAACCACCCCAAAAATCAATTTGTTCTCTGGAAAATCTGGGTAGAAACAACATGTATTAAAAATCCCAAAATACCCAAATAAAAACACTGCAGAAAACCCGGTCCACAGCCGAGTCAACTCGGCCGCGGATCCGCGGCAAGAAGCATGTTCTTGCCGCCGATCCGCGGCGCTTTGACCGAGCCACTGGATCGTTTTTCTGCTGTGTTTTTACAAAACCCTGAGACGATTTTTCATGTATGTCAAATTACTTTTTGAGCAGTATAAAAAATCGACAGAAAGTGGATTTTTCCCGGACGTGTTTTGTGATTTTTTTCCGATCGATATTCTAAATACTTTGCTAACTTGCTAGTTTATGTTTAGCTAGGCTCTGATACCACTGTAAGTCCACGTTGCTCACCCCGGTTCTTACGGAGAAGCGGAAACGGCGAAAAACATTTTTTTGGAGCAAAGGCAACATGGACTAAAAGCCGGATCTTTGCTAACTAGAAACTAGCAAACTACTAGAGGCGTTAACTACTATGCCGTAGAATTTATACCTCACGAAACCGGTCCTTCGGGTCTTCTCTCCGCTGTCCGGCTCATCCATCCACGCTCCGAGGGTCGATCCGGATCTTGATCACCTCCGCGGCCTTCTTGAGTCGAAGACAATCCACCCGAGAGATGTACACTGAGCTCCACCTCAAGCCGAGGCAACTAGGGCAACAAGATCGCTAGTCTTGAAGTCCTAGGTTATGTAGAAGAGGTTGATGGAAGTATTTGTCTTTGTGGATTCTTTTTCTCTCAACACATGAGATCAAAAGAATATTTCAAGAGGAGGGATATGAAGGAGATCAAGCAACCATGGAGCTCTCTTTCTTTCTTCTCACTTGCAAGAGAGAGAATCAAAAAAATGAAATGAAATTATCAACTAAAGAAAAAAGGCACTATGGTTGCAATAATACTAAACATCATCATTACAAATCCTATCATGATAAAGTTGATGGCTACATTGACATGACCATTTTCATAATCCAAAATGAAAAAGAAAACCAAAGAAGAGTATAGACCTCTCATAAAGGTCAAGGTCAACTTTGGTCAACGGGTCAACAAAGTCAAGAGTGGTCAAGGTGGTCAAATGGTCAAAGCAATTAGCCATCATAAAATTATCACTAAAAGGATTAGTAAATAATGTCTCCGGCTCATAATGGTTTTGACCGAACGAATTGCCAAAACCCTAATGAGCCTGCCACATAACAGTTTTGGCCGAACCAACTGCCAAAACCCTAATGAGGCACCTCCTTCTTCATCGCTCCTCAAAACTGTGCATACACACCCGCATCCGCATTCCGTAGAATGTGAATGCACAGAAGACAAAACAAATCCATCCGTGCAATACTAGGATCCGGCTTAAACCAAAGCCCACTAGTATTGCCTTCCCGAACAGCATACGCACACAAGTGTACGTAAGTGATCGCAGCCCTGCCGTAAAACCATACGGCCTCTACACGTTTCGCTCAATGCAGGGAAACTCTCTGTGTGGGACTCTAAAGACTCGACACTACGCCGGCAGTGGGTTCAACCACAGACCGCAAGCGGCACTAGCTGTACGTAATGGTCCCCAGGTAGATGTCGATAAGAAGGCCGATGAGATAAACCCATCCGAACTCCTACTGAGCCTGTATGTGACAATCTCTGTACAGTCCGGTCTGTTCGTCTGATACATCGCATGGCGGGCCTAAGGGTGGTGAACGTCAGTCCCCCAATAGCGGTACAAGTCATGTCGGAGTGTAGCCCAGAACACCCTGAGATAACACTGGAAACCTACCAGTATATCTCGCTTGCCCTGGCCAGGGACTACTCGTGTAATGGCTCTCCTAGACACGGCGCGATGTCAACCCCCAATACCGGGAGAGACGAATCATGTCTAACCGTCACTGCCTCCAAGTGATTCGGGACTGCACCCAACTACTACCTGTTTGCACGACTCCTTTGAGCCATGGTAGGGTAGTAATCTAAGTACAGTGGGAACACAGTCGAGGCGAAGTGACAGTGTCAAGTCAGCGGACTAAGCTGTACTCATGTCACCTGGGAACTGATAACTGACGATAGGTATAATACCATCCAACAGTTCCCGAGGAGTCCTGTCCAGTGTACTCGTAACCTAACGAGCACCCGCATACTATCTCCAGTACGACATACTGATGGCTGTGGGACAGACCACCTCCCGAACTGGGATGAGAAGCGTATACGCTAGTCTACCCCGGAGTATCGATGCCCTGTCTCGATATTCCTACGACTAGGGACCTGTATAAGGATGTGCTTGTAGATTACCCAGCCCCCACAAGTGTGACTGCCATCACAACGCAGGTAATCAAGCAAAGATCATAAGGGCTCTACTAATATGTATAAGCGATATGCTACAAGAAACACATGTACATATTGAAGTAGAAACAAACCAAGTAGCATACTACCATTTTGAGCAAGATTGTCTATACAACTGTGAATATCCCAAGCTTCCATTAAGTAATATACAAGCTAGTATGATATAGTAATGGCCTCTAGGGAATATACACTAACACTAGTATGATCTCCATCATAGTCATGGTAGTCAAGTACACATCCTAAGGGCTTTATCAATATGTGAGAGCAAGACAGCATCACGTATACAAGTCAACATCTTAAGACAAAGAGCAACCAGATAGCATAATATTATGTCGAGCAAGAAAGTCCTCTATATATATATCCAAGCATCCACTATAATATACATCACATGTACAATAATGGCCTCTAGGGCATACATATAACTAACAATCTCCCACTTGCACTAAGGCAAGTTGTTATAGTATCTCATACCCAACATCCTAAAGAGTGTATCAAATTGTATCTGGAGTATGGCTTTTGTGAGTGGATCTGCTGTGTTGTCCTTCGTGTCAACTCTCCTGACCTCGATCTTCCGGATCAGGTGATACCGCCTCAGAATATGCCTGGATCGCTGATGGGACCTGGGTTCCTTGGCCAAGGCCACTGCTCCATTGTTATCGCAATACAAAGGTATTGGATGCTCAATGGATAGAACCACTCCAAGTTAAGTTATGAACTTATTCATCCAGACAGCCTCTTTGGCAGCATCGTTGGCAGCGATGTATTCAGCCTCCATCGTCGAGTCCGCCACAGTTTCCTGCTTGGAACTCTTCTAACAAACCGCCCCTCCATTGAGGGTAAAGACAAATCCCGAGACCGACTTAGAGTCATCATATCACTCTGGAAGCTCGAATCGGTAAAGGACTCCACTTGGAGTTCACCGTTACCATACACTAAGAACATCTCTTTAGTCCTTCTCATGTACTTGAGAATGTTCTTCACAGCTGTCCAGTGACTCTCTCCTGGATCTTCTTGATACCTACTCACTACACTTAGTGAGTATGCTACATCGGGGCTGGTACATAACATCGCATACATGATAGAGCATACTGCCGAAGCATAGGTTATCCCTTGCATGCGAGCTCTCTCCAAATCAGTCTTGGGAGATATCTCTTTGGAGAGAGTGAGTCCTGTGATCGTGGGTAAATTCCCACGCTTGGATTCTTCCATACTAAACCTCTTTAGTATGGTGTCTATGTACCTGGATTGGGACAATCCCAGTATCTGTTTAGATCTATCTCTATAGATCTTAATCCCCAAGATGTAGGAAGTATCACCTAGATCTTTCATTGAGAATCTTTGTGATAAGAAGAGCTTGACCGATTGCAGCATAGGAACATCATTTCCTATCAAGAACATGTCATCCACATACAATATGAGGAAGACCACCTTACTCTCTGCCAACTTCTTGTATATACAAGGTTCATCTACGTTTTTGATGAAGTCAAACTCTTTGACTACCACATCAAAATAGGTGTTCCAACTCCTCGATACTTGCTTTAACCCGTAGATAGATTTAAGCAGCTTGCACACCTTCCCGCTGCTCCAACTGTCCACGAAGCCCTCTGGCTGAGTCATGTACACGTACTCTTCTAAATCACCATTTAGAAAGGCGGTCTTAACATCCATTTGCCAGATTTCGTAGTCATGGTATGCAGCAATGGCAAGTAGGATCCGGATGGACTTAAGCATAGCCACTGGAGAAAAGGTTTCATCATAGTCAACACCTGGTCATTGACGAAAACCTTTTGCAACATGTCTAGCTTTGAAAGTCTCAACTTTTCCATCTACACCAAGTTTCTTCTTAAAGATCCATTTTCTCCCGATGGGTTTTACCCCTTCAGGAGCAACTTCCAAACTCCATACTTTGTTGGTGTACATGGATTCCATCTCAGATCGCATTGCATCCAGCCATTTCACAGAGTCCCCACTCGTGATAGCCTGCTCGAAGCTAGTTGGATCATCATCTACCATGATGCAATCCTCGCTCCCACCGTCAACAAGAAAACTGCAGTATCTCTCAGGTGGATGAGGAACCCTACTAGATCGGTGGAGAGGCTGACGTTCGCTGGGAGCTATCGAATCCTCTGGCTCTGCCAAATCTTCTATCGTAGTTTGTATCGCTGGAACTTCTTCCAGTTCTACCTCCTCGCCACTAATTTCCTTTGCAAGAAATTCCTTTTCTAAAATGGTGGCATGTCGATAAATAAACACCTTTTGTTCCTCGGTGTGGTAGAAGATATACCCTCGCGAATGTTTGGGATATCCAATAAACTTACACAGAAAATGCCTTGCCTCGAGCTTGTCCAGATTTTGTGTTTTCACATATGACGGAAAACCTCATATCCTAACATAATTAAGATATGGTCTATTTCCTTTCCATATCTCATATGGAGTGGTTGGCACAGATTTGGTAGGAACCATATTCAATAGGTCTGTTGTTGTCTCCAGTGCATAACCCCAAAAGAAAATAGGTAACTCAGCGGTGCTCATCATAGAGCGCACCATATCTGATAGGGTTCGATTCCTCCGCTCCAATACACCGTTGTACTGTGGTGTATACGGAGGAGTAAGCTGAGAGATAATCCCATTCTCTTTTAGATAGTCACGGAATTCCGTGCTCAAGTATTCTCCTCCCCAATCAAACCGCAGGATTTTAATACTTTTACCCGTCTGGTTCTCGACTTCATGCTTATATTCTTTGAATTTCTCAAAATCTTCAGACATGTATTTCAGCAGGAACACATGTCCGTATCTTGAGAGATCGTCAGTGAATGTAATGAAGTACGAGGAACCATTCCTGGCATGTGTAGACATGGGACCGCATACATCTCTATGTATCAGTCCCAAGAGTTCCGTAACACTTTCTTCGTGTCCACTAAATGGAGTTTTGGTCATCTTTCCTTTGAGACGTGACTGACAAGTTTCATAAGATGATAATTCGAACGGATTCAAATATCCATCCTTATGTAACTTAGCTAGTCGTGTCGCATTGATATGACCTAGTCTACATGTTAGTTATATGTATGCCCTAGAGGCCATTACTGTACATGAGATGTATACTGTAGTGGATGCTTGGACATATATAGGGAGGACTTTCTTGCTCGATATGATAGTATGCTATCTGGTTACTCTTTATCTTAACATGTACACTGATTGTCTCTCTGTTACATGTTGGTAAAGCCCTTAGGATGCGTACTTGACTGCCTAGATTATGATGGAGATCATACTAGTAGGACGAAGGTAGTCTGTGAGTACATCCTTTAATGTCCCTAGTCGTGGGTGTATCGAGACGGGACATCGATATACCATAGTAGACTAGTGTATAGCTTCTCGACCCATGTAGATGGGCGATGGATGATCCCATATCCATTGGTGTTTGACATCAGAGATGATTGTCACGACCCGAAAGAGCACGTGACTGGCACTTGAACCATATGAAGCCTATAGGACTCCATCTGATCCAAGTAAGCCAAAAGCCCAGAAATCTAAAACCATTTTGAAGAATAAATAAAGAAAACTGGTTTAAAGAAGTGAAGAAATACAGGTTTGAAATCAAGGTTTTTAAATAACTAAGCCGAAGGTACGTTTTGAAAACAATAAGTCTTTTCTAAAAATTTCGGCAGAGTTTCCTTTGTAAAACTGGCCCCGAATGGGGTACAACAAGGATAACAATACACATACAATGATAAAGGCATCCCCAAGCGGGAGCTAGCTCTTCGTCAATCGACGGTCACAACCACACAATGATATAATAATATACAACGCCAAGTGGCGAGGATCAAAACCAAAAGAAAGCTCAAAAGTAGCAAGAAAACCGCAATACTACTAAGCGCGACTCTAAGGTCGAATAATACAACACTGTCTCTAAGTCTGAAAGAATATACAAGTTTTGGTTGATGGACAATTTCTAGATACAATGAAATAAATAAATACAAAGGTGATTCCTGATACAAAAGAATCCACCTACCAAAGCAAATCACCCGCAAGAAGGCAGTGTGCCAGAAATGCCGCAATAGAACCTGTACGGCAGAACCTGCAAGAACTGTGGCACAACGGGGGTGAGTTGCCAACTCGTGAATAGAAACATCTACAAGGATAAATCGAATGCAAGACATAATCCTAAGTCAACGATCAGTAAAATATCCACAAGAGTACATCTGAGTGTAATAAGGTGGCAAGGTAACATCTAATCATGTATATAGTGCCAGGTACTCAGGTAACAACATGTCATCAGTGTAAGGTATGTCTGCATGAAGTATCAATGAAGAAATATCAATAATATCAATACACATATATTAGCGTCCCATACCACTAATATTGGTGTAAGATAAATGTAAATCCAGTCTGTATATGAACCAAGTCTGTATATATGTGGAACCCGTCCACCTGTCACCCACTGACAGTAAGCATCATGTATGCAATGTGAGGATATAAATAAAATCATGGAAAACTCATCATGAAACCCGTGCCAAGCATCGACACGAAATCCTCATCCGTATGGGGCTCCGTCTGCGGATATCGGCCCTCGGCCCCGGCAGTATGAGTCAACCCATGTCCATCTCTGGGCTCCGTCTGCGGTATCGGCCCGTCGGCCCCCGGCAGTACGCCCATCTCTCAGCTCCAGGTGGTATCCCCCGGACATCCGCCGAGCTCAAATACAATCACCGGTAGGTACTCGCCCGCCTCCAGGCTCAATCGGCATAACCCATCGATCATCTCGCCGAGGGGAACCATACCGGGCCCACCACGAACCCGCAAACGGTACATCACCTCCTCGAATCGGGTTTCAAGCACACGTCTCAGCACCGAGAAAACGCGTGGTGGACGCACCAAATATCATATCACGAGGTACCGGGTTTTTCATAAAGAACATCTTTTATTAAATAATCCCACGGTCCTCAAAACCAGAAATCACATGAAAATCCACATCGAGAAGTAAATCCAATGCAATGTGCTATAAAATCAATCCATGATGTATGCAACAAGTAAAGAGAGGTAATCATATCGGAAATCATGTAACATGGAATATCTTGCAGTCCTCAATCTCAATCAAGTATGAATCATCTATGTTTGTGTATAGGTACATGTGTACAATATGCCATGCAGTAATCATATCATGAATGCAACAGTACTATAGTGTAGTGGTATGGTAATTATCGATGATGAAGTGTGTGAGCCGGCAAATAGTGTACGTGAAACATACGCATCATCGATAATGGTGCTGGTGTCCTAACAGCATGATAATAGCATAATAATGAACATATGCCAGCAATGCGAATAGCAGGAAAATGCAGATATCTAGTAGTCAACACCACAGTGAAGCATCTACTATGGAAACTACATCTAAGTTTCCGGTCAATCAGGAGGGGTAGGTGTAGAAACCACCTAAAACTGAGTCAATGTATATATATATATATATAGTCGGTGATCTCGCCTCAATGTCATATCATAAGATATCCTCGAGTTATGAGTGCGGATCTATCATCAATATCGGCTCGTACGGTAAATCATCGTACGGCATCCCCAATAGCTGGGTAGGGTCAACATCTCACTGTCTCATCACATAACAGATATCACCATCATCAGATTATCTAGTCTGGAGTACTACTCTATGTCTAGTACAAAACGGTAACATCAGTAAGTATGCATGCGGGGGTAACACATATCCCAAGCCCGCAAGAATCACAAGTCATATCCCACATATGAATCGTATCAAATCACCGATCCCAGGGCACCAAGCCCACATCATCGACTCATCTCCAAAGTCGTCACATATCATCAAACACCGTGTAAGTACAAGTGATAAGCAAGGGTGTGTGTATAGGTGAAATTCTATCCTAGGGTTCGCGACTTTTGCTACACTAGTCACTACAACCCTACACAATCCACAATACACCTATATCACAATAACTACAAAGTAATTTATCTACGGACTGCGGGGGTGCTATACGCCATCCACCCGACTTCCCCCTGTAGATATAATCTACTCACCTGAATCCTGCGTGTCGGTGTCGATGTCTCCGTCATCTTCCGCATCGTCTCGGATCGTCGCGGTGTACCTACACAAATCACACGTATCGCATCGCATCATAACCAATTCAACACTTGAAACGACACACCAAATCCAATACGATACGCTAAAACCGACACGATACGAAAAAGGGCTTATAGGTTAGAACCTACGTTTAGCCTCCGCAAAACAACTCGAAATCACTCGATATAGACGTACAAACGTCACACGATCGAGATAGCACAATAATACCAAAATCTTGAATTCAAAATACATAAAACCAATTCACATTTCCAAGCAGCAACATAAGAAAAAGCTCCCAGATTTTGTCTCAGGCCAAACTAGATCAAATCAACAACTCCAGGGTGCTATGCAGGGTGTATAGGAGGTATAGAAGCAAAATGGGGGGATTTCATCATAGGGGGGCCGGCCACATCTACTGTTTGGCCGGCCTGGCCGGCCCCACTAGGGAGTTAGGTGCTCGTCTCCCTAGGGTAGCCTCCTGGGGTCCCAATTAGGTCTCTGGTATCACTACTTTTCTCTAGAATTGTTCCAGTATACTCCAGATTTTCCTGCACACCCAAACCGACATAAAGTCCCGAAATTCCGTATTCTTGGTTTCCAATGGGATTGGGCTGGGTTTCTAGCTCTAGGGTGCTCATACGATCTCCATTGAACTCAAATTACCCATCACAACTCACAAATCCCTCAAACCCTAACTAGTTTTCACCAAGTCCACAAATTCACCCGATATCGATTCTAAACTTGCATAGGGGTATAGGAAATGCTAAAACTAAGATTATGGTTCAGAAATTACCTTAATTGGAAACTCAAGAACTTTCTTGAGTTGCCCCAAGTGGTCACAATCCAAGCTTTCTAGGTCCATCTTGTAGATCCCGGGCTCGCGCATCTTTTTTGTGAAACCGACATAGGATTTTTGTGATGTTTTAGAGATGAAGAGAGGGCTTGAAGGTGGAGGAAGGGAGAGGGAGCAGCAGCTGCAGGAGGAGGAGGAAGAGAGAGGAAAATGAAGGGGAGAAATGGCTAAGGGTAGAAGTCAAAGGTCCACCTCTCTCATATACCTACCCTCATTTCCTTTTTCTTTTCTTTTCTTTTCTTTTCCCCTTTTCTTTTAATCCAAAACCCTTCTCACAAGAATAGAAAGCCCAAGTGAAAACTATAGCAAGAAAAATGCACAAGTGTAGAAAATGTGATATGTGCGAGTTTTGCACAAAATTGCCAAAAAACCCGATTAGCGATTTTAATCGCGATTAGCACCAAATTAGTGTCAAAATGATCACAACAACTTAAAAATGTCATAATTCACTAATTTATCCTATTTTAGAATTTTCCAAAATTTTCCGTAATTTTTCTCCATTTATTTGCATTTAAATATAGATTTAATATTAAAATAATCAATAAAATAATATTAAATTATAAAAATTCCCAAAATTAATATTTTATATTTTTGAAAATGTTACAATCTACCCCCCTTAAAGAAATTCGGTCCCCGAATTTAAATTTAAACCCCCACTACTAAAACAATCTCAGTAATAAACCAAAGTCGTCGGGGCTCCGAAATCATCAACACATAGAACGTCACAGCGCAATGCATGCGCAAGGGTACTGAGCAGATAACCCGAAAATAAAACTCCGTCAAGCATCCCGCAATCATCGGAGTCAATGTAAAAACACAGTGTCAAATCCAATACAAAACCGATATAATGTGGATCAATACTACACATGTAGACACCTAATCCATGCATGTAAGTAGCTGATGCAAAAGCATGCAAAAGTATATCCAGGTACCGTCCACTGACTAGTCCTGCTCAGCATGAAAGCAAAAATCCAACATCATAAAAAGTACTGCTCCAAAAGGAAATAATCCCAAAAATGCACATAACACAATCCTGTGCGTCTGGTGCGCACGGAAATCAAAAATCCATAAATGTGTCAAACAGGTATACAGAACAACATCTAGGTGCATCTGGTGTGCACAAAACATCTGTCGTAGGCAACGTGTGTGCCTGACAGAAAGAATCAGGTGCATGTGACATGCACGAAGAATCCCGATTTAGTGCATCTGGCGTGCACCAAAATCGTATATCAAAACACTAAAGGTACATGAAAATCACGCTGGAAGTGTAAATCAAATCACTGAATACTGTAGGCATGAAATCTCAATCACTACCTCAAATGTAATAACTCTGCGCAAAATATATAAATATCCAGTGGGTGCATGAAACCAACATCATGAAACTCAGTCATCAAAACTAAATCATGCAAACAGAACGCCCAAAAATACGAAATCCAAAATGACGGATACGTGATAATCGAATCACAAAATCACAAATCATAAATACCGTCTTCGGTAGTTCCTCCTTCGAGGTCGAGAAGGAGTCGGTGCAATCCACTGCTAGCAGCGCAGGATATCTACCTGCCTCTTGCTCACGGTCTGGCGTCCTCTGTCTCTGGATTCTTATCTTCTCTGCGGATTACCTATCACGCGGTCAATCGGCTCATCGGCCCTGTCAGGGGTGCTAACGGGGACGATTCCGTTCTGGCACTTCTCTGGTCCCCTCTCGGTCAAACCTCACGACCACTCGTAAGGCAGCAAATCACTGACGTCAGCCTCTGGCTCTCTGAATGCACGTCACACATCTGATCCTGGGTGCAAACATCCTTGCAGCAACGTCCTGGAAGAATCCTGCTCAAGATCTCTTCCAATCATGCCCATGCCGAACCAAACGGAGGCTGGCTCTCCTGCACAACCTCTTCTCGCTCAAAAGACACCTGTGTCCTCAGCACAACATCTTCTCAGAAACTGGTCACATCCCAACGTCTCTGTAAGCAAATCAGGTCTCTAGTCTCGACGGGAAGCAATGACAGCTCGTCAGTGTCTCACACGAACCTCTGGTTCCAACTGTCTCCATCGTCGTCCACTATGGCGTCATGCTAAGCTACGATGCACTGCACTGTTCTCGGCCACGGTCAATCTGAAGTCTCTCGCACGGACTCGAAATCGCGTATTCTGTAGCTTCATCATTCTGTAGCAGATGTCAGGCCGAACTGGTCCTCGGGAACATGTCCCAACCATCGGAGGAATACTCATCACTCTTCCGTCCTTGATCAATTCGCAACGTATCTGGTTAAGTTCCTTTATCCGAACCTGGTCAACTACCTTGTCGACAACGCCGAACTCTGTCCTGTTGGGTGCGCGCAAAACGACCACTCCTGGTCTAGGTCTTCTCATATCGTACTCCAGAAAGGTCCTGTCGGGGTTTCTTTCGCAAATCTCAATCCTGCCGAAATGCCCGGAAGTCATCATCCAATGCTGAAGCTAAAGCTCATTCCGGAACGGCTGCATACTCATCGCGCTTCTTTCTGGAAGATATATCCATATACCGCCTCTCGGGGTGTGTATCACATCTCTAATATCAGCGGAGTGGGACGTCATCTCGTCGAAATCTCGTACGGACTCTTTTCTTCACTCTGCGTCAATGTCGACTGATTCGGACTCGTCTCATCGTGGCTACACGAACTGTGCTCCGACGGCTACGCTCGCATCTGGAGTCTCCCAAGCAGTGTCCCATCACGATATCCGAAAGATGTCGAACCATCCGATCGACTCGTCAGATCCTCATAATCCCCCAAGAGCTCACATCTCGGGTACAGTTTAATAGTATCGAGTACATGCCACAGCGTCGGTGGTCCAGCCGTAGAAGGGCAAACCCAAGCCTCACTAATGGCACCGCGGAACCGCCGTAAACCCTAAGGTTCAAAGGCTGTCACACGGTCATTAAGTCGAGTTAGGGTTTCATTCTTCTAGACGGTCCATAGAATCACCTGCATGTCTTTCTGTATACTTTAAACTTGGAAAATGGCTCCTGACATTCGATCGTCTCAATCGACTCTCAACGAACCTGCGTGAAGTCGTCTCTAGCTGGAATCAATCCACCTGATGACCTCGCATCGGGGTAAACGAACTCACCACACGTCCTAGTCATTCATCCTCGGGTGACTAGCGACTCGCTATCATAACTCCAAGAACATGCTCATGCTGCAGTAGCTCCAATCATCTGGGCGATATCTCATCATTTGCAGCAGCAACTGGCTCATACGCCTGTACGCCGAACAACGCCTCAATCCTCCAGGAAAGGCAATACATAAGCGGTCATCTCTGAATCAGCCTGCTCTAGCTCTGAGTAAGACTCTCCACACTGGAAATCTTCAACTCAACTGGGCCCGCTCTGGCGCAAAATCGGACGAATCACCTTCGTCTCTCAAATCGGGTAGACTAGCTATCATCTATCGCATATCTGCCCGAAAGTTCCGGCAATCTCAGCTCGTAAGCTTCGGAAGCAACATCCTGTCAATCTCAGCAACAGCTGGTCCATCTGTCGGCACGATAGGCGACATCATAATCTCTGAGGTATGCTGTATATCAACAGTCCTCTCTCAACTGGCAGCTCTAACAATGGCCCGATCATCCGGTGCAAAACCAAGAACTCGCCTCTACCAGAGGTCACAATCATCAACACTAACTCGAGACGTTCCCATGTCACCAGAAAACACAATGGTCGGCCCTCGTACCAAACGAGCTCACACCGGCCGTAACCCTAGCAGCAGCCCAAACTGCGCTCAAACATGGTGACAAGAATCTCAATCGAGTATCAAAGAGAGCACATCAATGGCAAGAAAGGAAACAACAGATCCAAAGTGGATACATGATCATAGGAAGGAACAGCATCAATGAAGGTATGATCATGAAACTAATAGAATCGGGGATCTCAAATGGATGTATAATCCTGGATATGAAGAGAATCACTAATCTCAAATGTATGTACAACCTAAGGTTCCTTAAGCGGAGTGGTGTGTCGTAAGTATGCCGCGGAACATACCAACGGTACGTCACTCTACTTTAGTCACCTAATCCATCAACCAAGGGTCATCCTAAAACGACGAAAGTTCGGGTCGAATACCCCCTCGACCAAGTCTAAGTTCCGTAAGGTCAAGCCTAAGTTCTGTAAATAAATAACTTCCTAGGCTCCACATAGTCAAACTCAGACTCGAACCAAGGTCAACCTAGCGCTCTGATACCAACTTTGTCACGACCCGAAAGAGCACGTGACTGGCACTTGAACCATATGAAGCCTATAGGACTCCATCTGATCCAAGTAAGCCAAAAGCCCAGAAATCTAAAACCATTTTGAAGAATAAATAAAGAAAACTGGTTTAAAGAAGTGAAGAAATACAGGTTTGAAATCAAGGTTTTTAAATAACTAAGCCGAAGGTACGTTTTGAAAACAATAAGTCTTTTCTAAAAATTTCGGCAGAGTTTCCTTTGTAAAACTGGCCCGAATGGGGTACAACAAGGATAACAATACACATACAATGATAAAGGCATCCCCAAGCGGGAGCTAGCTCTTCGTCAATCGACGGTCACAACCACACAATGATATAATAATATACAACGCCAAGTGGCGAGGATCAAAACCAAAAGAAAGCTCAAAAGTAGCAAGAAAACCGCAATACTACTAAGCGCGACTCTAAGGTCGAATAATACAACACTGTCTCTAAGTCTGAAAGAATATACAAGTTTTGGTTGATGGACAATTTCTAGATACAATGAAATAAATAAATACAAAGGTGATTCCTGATACAAAAGAATCCACCTACCAAAGCAAATCACCCGCAAGAAGGCAGTGTGCCAGAAATGCCGCAATAGAACCTGTACGGCAGAACCTGCAAGAACTGTGGCACAACGGGGGTGAGTTGCCAACTCGTGAATAGAAACATCTACAAGGATAAATCGAATGCAAGACATAATCCTAAGTCAACGATCAGTAAAATATCCACAAGAGTACATCTGAGTGTAATAAGGTGGCAAGGTAACATCTAATCATGTATATAGTGCCAGGTACTCAGGTAACAACATGTCATCAGTGTAAGGTATGTCTGCATGAAGTATCAATGAAGAAATATCAATAATATCAATACACATATATTAGCGTCCCATACCACTAATATTGGTGTAAGATAAATGTAAATCCAGTCTGTATATGAACCAAGTCTGTATATATGTGGAACCCGTCCACCTGTCACCCACTGACAGTAAGCATCATGTATGCAATGTGAGGATATAAATAAAATCATGGAAAACTCATCATGAAACCCGTGCCAAGCATCGACACGAAATCCTCATCCGTATGGGGCTCCGTCTGCGGATATCGGCCCTCGGCCCCGGCAGTATGAGTCAACCCATGTCCATCTCTGGGCTCCGTCTGCGGTATCGGCCCGTCGGCCCCCGGCAGTACGCCCATCTCTCAGCTCCAGGCGGTATCCCCCGGACATCCGCCGAGCTCAAATACAATCACCGGTAGGTACTCGCCCGCCTCCAGGCTCAATCGGCATAACCCATCGATCATCTCGCCGAGGGGAACCATACCGGGCCCACCACGAACCCGCAAACGGTACATCACCTCCTCGAATCGGGTTTCAAGCACACGTCTCAGCACCGAGAAAACGCGTGGTGGACGCACCAAATATCATATCACGAGGTACCGGGTTTTTCATAAAGAACATCTTTTATTAAATAATCCCACGGTCCTCAAAACCAAAAATCACATGAAAATCCACATCGAGAAGTAAATCCAATGCAATGTGCTATAAAATCAATCCATGATGTATGCAACAAGTAAAGAGAGGTAATCATATCGGAAATCATGTAACATGGAATATCTTGCAGTCCTCAATCTCAATCAAGTATGAATCATCTATGTTTGTGTACAGGTACATGTGTACAATATGCCATGCAGTAATCATATCATGAATGCAACAGTACTACAGTGTAGTGGCATGGCAATTATCGATGATGAAGTGTGTGAGCCGGAAAATAGTGTACGTGAAACATACGCATCATCGATAATGGTGCTGGTGTCCTAACAGCATGATAATAGCATAATAATGAACATATGCCAGCAATGCGAATAGCAGGAAAATGCAGATATCTAGTAGTCAACACCACAGTGAAGCATCTACTATGGAAACTACATCTAAGTATCCGGTCAATCAGGAGGGGTAGGTGTAGAAACCACCTAAAACTGAGTCAATGTATATATATATATATAGTCGGTGATCTCGCCTCAATGTCATATCATAAGATATCCTCGAGTTATGAGTGCGGATCTATGATCAATATCGGCTCGTACGGTAAATCATCGTACGGCATCCCCAATAGCTGGGTAGGGTCAACATCTCACTGTCTCATCACATAACAGATATCACCATCATCAGATTATCTAGTCTGGAGTACTACTCTATGTCTAGTACAAAACGGTAACATCAGTAAGTATGCATGCGGGGGTAACACATATCCCAAGCCCGCAAGAATCACAAGTCATATCCCACATATGAATCGTATCAAATCACCGATCCCAGGGCACCAAGCCCACATCATCGACTCATCTCCAAAGTCGTCACATATCATCAAACACCGTGTAAGTACAAGTGATAAGCAAGGGTGTGTGTATAGGTGAAATTCTATCCTAGGGTTCGCGAATATTACTACACTAGTCACTACAACCCTACACAATCCACAATACACCTATATCACAATAACTACAAAGTAATTTATCTACGGACTGCGGGGGTGCTATACGCCATCCACTCGACTTCCACCTGTAGATATAATCTACTCACCTGAATCCTGCGTGTCGGTGTCGATGTCTCCGTCATCTTCCGCATCGTCTCGGATCGTCGCGGTGTACCTACACAAATCACACGTATCGTATCGCATCATAACCAATTCAACACTTGAAACGACACACCAAATCCAATACGATACGCTAAAACCGACACGATACGAAAAAGGGCTTATAGGTTAGAACTTACGTTTAGCCTCCGCAAAACAACTCGAAATCACTCGATATAGACGTACAAACGTCACACGATCGAGATAGCACAATAATACCAAAATCTTGAATTCAAAATACATAAAACCAATTCACATTTCCAAGCAGCAACATAAGAAAAAGCTCCCAGATTTTGTCTCAGGCCAAACTAGATCAAATCAACAACTCCAGGGTGCTATGCAGGGTGTATAGGAGGTATAGAAGCAAAATGGGGGGATTTCATCATAGGGGGGCCGGCCACATCTACTGTTTGGCCGGCCTGGCCGGCCCCACTAGGGAGTTAGGTGCTCGTCTCCCTAGGGTAGCCTCCTGGGGTCCCAATTAGGTCTCTGGTATCACTACTTTTCTCTAGAATTGTTCCAGTATACTCCAGATTTTCCTGCACACCCAAACCGACATAAAGTCCCGAAATTCCGTATTCTTGGTTTCCAATGGGATTGGGCTGGGTTTCTAGCTCTAGGGTGCTCATACGATCTCCATTGAACTCAAATTACCCATCACAACTCACAAATCCCTCAAACCCTAACTAGTTTTCACCAAGTCCACAAATTCACCCGATATCGAATCTAAACTTGCATAGGGGTATAGGAAATGCTAAAACTAAGATTATGGTTCAGAAATTACCTTAATTGGCAACTCAAGAACTTTCTTGAGTTGCCCCAAGTGGTCACAATCCAAGCTTTCTAGGTCCATCTTGTAGATCCCGGGCTCGCGCATCTTTTTTGTGAAACCGACATAGGATTTTTGTGATGTTTTAGAGATGAAGAGAGGGCTTGAAGGTGGAGGAAGGGAGAGGGAGTAGCAGCTGCAGGAGGAGGAGGAAGAGAGAGGAAAATGAAGGGGAGAAATGGCTAAGGGTAGAAGTCAAAGGTCCACCTCTCTCATATACCTACCCTCATTTCCTTTTTCTTTTCTTTTCTTTTCTTTTCCCCTTTTCTTTTAATCCAAAACCCTTCTCACAAGAATAGAAAGCCCAAGTGAAAACCATGGCAAGAAAAATGCACAAGTGTAGAAAATGTGATATGTGCGAGTTTTGCACAAAATTGCCAAAAAACCCGATTAGCGATTTTAATCGCGATTAGCACCAAATTAGTGTCAAAATGATCACAACAACTTAAAAATGTCATAATTCACTAATTTATCCTATTTTAGAATTTTCCAAAATTTTCCGTAATTTTTCTCCATTTATTTGCATTTAAATATAGATTTAATATTAAAATAATCAATAAAATAATATTAAATTATAAAAATTCCCAAAATTAATATTTTATATTTTTGAAAATGTTACAATGATATATGGGTGCTCAGTGGAGACTGAGTACACTGGACTCACTCGCCGAGAACTCCCAGATGGTATTATACCTCACGTCAGATGGCAGTTCTCTGGTCACACTGGTACAGGTTAGTCTGTCGACCCGAGATCGTCATAGAGACTTGTGTGATTCCCACTGTGCTTTGATTTCCACCTTACCATATTCATGAGAACGTGCAAAACGGTGGTTTTTGGGTACAGTCCCGAGTCACATAGAGGCAATGAGCGATAGGAGGGGATTCATCTCTCCCAGTATTAGGGGTTGATATTGCGCTGTGCTCGATTGGCTATAAAAGGAAAGTCCCTATCCAGGGCTGTTTTAGAGATTTACTCGTAAGGGTTACCAGTAGTTTCTTAACCCGTTATGAGCCTCATACCGGCACGACTTATCGAGTTACTGGGGTCTGACGTTTACCACCCCTAGATGAGATATGCGACATATCGGACGAAGAGACCAGACTGTACGGTAAGTGTTACTGATTGGATTCGCAGGAGTATGTGCAGGCTTGCTTGTTGATCTTCTGATCGCTCAATACCCGGGTGGCCGTTACGTTTAGCACGCCTCTTGCGGCTTGTGGGTGTTTGATATGATCATCACCTACTGCCGGCGTATTGACGAGTCTTTAGAGTCCTACACAAAGGTTTCCTGGCTTAGGCGAAATGGAGTAGGAGCACATATGAGATATGTGCGAGACCGAGATTAATACGCGTATGAGATACCGTATTCTATTCTCACGATTTGTATCATCGGTCGGTTATATACGATATAGCCGGGTTATCGAATCAAGAGTTGATTCAATAAATTGATACACATGATATTAGTCGGTTATATGTGATATAGCCGGATTATTAAGTCAAGTGTTGATTTAATAATCTAATGTAAAATTATATATTTGATATATTAATTTACATTGACTAGTATTAGCTCACTTAATATTGTTTTCTCATTTGATGTGCACATAGTGTATATGTGATATATACTTGTGTACATGTTTCTGTCATGCTTGATGATGCATGCAAACTTGGGGGTGTGTAAGACTTACACCATGCTTACTTATAATTGTGAGGTTTTATTTATTTTAAGTAAATTCAAAATGGTGGCTTATTTTTTCATGGCATGAAGCTTGGATTACCATTGATCAAGTCGACACATTTTGTTTTACTTAAGATATTTTTAAACCAAACCATTAGAGTTAGCCATGGTTAACTCTCTACAAGGGTTTAGTATATGATACTAACTCACCCATTGTTGCATAACTCATTCTCATTCTTCACTTGATTTTTCTTGAGTTGTTTTCTTCATCTCCTTCCTCTTGCTTTCTAGCTCCAAGGAAAATGGTGAACTCTTGTGAGAAACTAAAATCTAAAGTGAGCCCACTTCCTATTTCATCATCCTATACACTTGCTTGGGTATTATAGGGTGTTCTCTTCATAAAGTTCATGACCTAGTGAAGGGTTAGCTTGAGTTTGAGTCTCCTTGACGTAGATCATCTTCGGCCTCGAAGACTACGAGCAAGCTTGTTCATTTCTCCGAGGGAACTCATAATAGAGTTCGGGAGATCCATGATCGCAGCGAAGGGATGTCAACACGGAGCTTTAGAAGTGAAGGACCGGTTTACAAAGATTGTATTCCTTGCTCACTACTTGTAATGGTTGATTACATGTTTCATATTGTCTAGTTACTTTAGCTTGATTATAGGGTTAGGGTTCATTAGCACCTTAGAATTTTTTAATTTGGCATGGTAGTTGCTGTGAAAACCTAGTCGGGTGCTAAGGAATCCCAACAGTGGTATCAGAGCCGGGCTAGAGTATTATACGATGCTTGTTAGATTACGAAACCGAAACTGCTCCGAAACTTTAAACATCAAAACCTGCATTCTGTCGATTTTTAAATGAGCTCTAAAAATTTTTCAAACATGTGCAGAATCATATATGTGTGATAACATGAACACTGGTGAAATTTGAGAGCATTCTCATATTTTTTGGCCGGCGAGACCCCCCCATGCCAAATCCGAGCCCCCCTCCAAATTTTTCCAGTGTTCTATTGCATGGGTTTTGGTGTTTCAGGTGTTGTTTGTTTTTTATAATTTTCCATATGATGTAATCTTACACTATAAACAATTCGGAGTGTTTTGTATTCATAGTTTAACATTGTATTTGGGTTTTCACAAGTTATCTAGGTGAAGTTAAAAAGTTCGATCGAATGTCAGAAACCCATTTTTCCAAGTTTAACGTATTCGGAAAAACATGCAAGTAATTCTGTGGACCCTCTAGAAGAATGAAACCCTAACTCGACTTTTTGGATCGCGGAACCGCGGTCATACCCTAGGGTTTGCCGCAGTTCCGGGGCGACATGAGTAAGGCTTGGGTTTGCCCTTCTACGGTTGGTCCATAAGTACTGTGGCATATTCCGGGTATTATTAAAACCGTGCTCAAGTGTTGAGCTGTCGGGAAATTGTGGGATTTTGATGAATCGATCGAAAATTTTAACGTCGTCCGGATATCACATGATGGGATACAATAATTGGAATCTATCTAGTTGCATGGAAGTTTAATATTTCGGCCTCGGATGGAATCGAGAATCTTGTTGAATTACCCGACTTCCTTTGAAAAGTGTTTTCATGGTTGAGACCTAAATGTAAAATTTGCATTGTTAGGCATGAAATCTAGAATATGTGATATTCCGGGTTTATGATGTCTAAGGGCAGTGTGGATTCCAATTGTTGTAGTTTTTCACTTTCTTTTCTGCGGCCGTAAGTGTAATATGTGGTGTATCGCTGGTTTCGTTGCTATATGTCAACGACAATTGGGATACGCATATTTACTTACGTTGATGACATGTGATGTTATGTGTTGCTGGGATATGTTATATTGGATCGTCGTGTTTTGAATAGCCGGGGTTTTATGTGAGATGAGAGTTTTTTCATTTTCATTCATGTAAAATTCAATGTATGTAATATTCTTTTATTGGGGCACTTCCGGGTTGAGGATGATATCACCATTGTATATTATTTACTTTTCCGCATTAGGATGGACCCAAGGAGGGGAGCACAAGTAACCGGGTTCTAGAGTCCTGTGGGAGACCATCTCGAGGAGTCAAGTCCGGGTCTCCTAACCCTAGAACTGGTAGGGTTGCTTGCCGCTCTCGTAAGGGTCTAGGGATATGGGTTTGGCTATTCATCACGACCGTGGAATCCGTGTTTTATGCAGGGTTAATATAAAACTCGAAAATCCTAGTATATCCAATATTTCATATGTTATTTTCTGCTGCTATATCTGTGATGTGATCATTTGATATGTTGAGATAGATACTGTATATAGTATATATGATATATTATATAGACGTTGCTTATATTTTACACCCGCGCTAGCCCTGCCCCGCTCTGCCATTAGTTACCTAACCTAATGGTGCATGACGGGACATCGAGGCGAATGCGGATGGCATAAACGTACGTTGTATTTATCTCTGATGCTTAGGTAACTTAAAATGATGGGACTTCATTAATGAGATTAATGAAAGAAAAGAAACCTAAAAGATATTGTAGAAACTTGTTTTAAAAACCGGTAGCTTTAGTTCTTGCTTTGCGTAGCGGTATTCCTCGTAGAATATTCAGCACCTTATTCGATAAGGAAAGAGCCGAGATCCCTTCACCGGGAGTGACCTCTTTAGCGAAACTAGCAGATGCTACAAACTCGGTTTGTCTTTTGATTGCTTTTATAGTTTTTGCTTTGCATAGTGGTATTTGTGAAATATCCTGCACCTTATTCGATAAGGAAAGAGCCGAGATCCCTTCACCGGGAGTGACCTCTTTAGCAAAACTAGTAAAAGCCTCAAAAACACTCCTTTTCAAAATCACTCGATTCTACAATGATATCAAGTTCATTACGCAAAAGGTTTTCTTAAAAACCTTTCGTAGCCCTCCATCATTTCAGATAAGTACTTCATAGTATTCGTGCTACGTTTGTTGGCCTGCGTCAAGGCGTAGTGTGCGGTAGCTATTTATGCTTATCTGCTAAAGCATATGATGCGATTGAGTTAGGGTAGTCATGCGACTTTGTTGGCCTGCGTCAAGGGTCGTGCGGGTGGGTCTAATTCAATCATGACATGCACGGGTTGAACTTGACTAGTGGACTATAGTTTATTAGCCTGCGTCAAGGTCATATCCTGTTAGGGGCAAAATTATCGGGAATTTCAAGTGTTGAAATTTGCAATGAGATTGCATACCTTCTATGAGATAGTTAGATCCCGATACCCACTGCGAGTAAGAGTTACTCCTGGGAGAGTTTTGCACTTTACAATTAGCCGATCAAGTAGGTGTCTAGAAAGATGTCAACGAGGTTACGCCCCTAGGAAAACGAGGTTTATTTTAATTAGATCCGTGCGAAAGCACGGGGAACCTCCCTCAAAGTACCGGCACTGGCCTGACTGAAAGATTGGCGAACTTGTAGGGTGTAATTAATCCCGGCTAGTCTTTCCTTTTAGGGTTTGAAGGAAGATTTGATAAAAATAGCGGGAGCCTTCCTGATTAGATAAAATAATAACCAATCTGATCTTGCAAGAGCGCACGCAGAGTGTTTTCTTCTCTCTCTCTCCAGGTAGCAACTATGTCACGCCTTAATCAAGATAATAATATGGATGCATTGACCGAACCCGCTTGTTATACTGTGCTGGGGAACGTTGGTCCCGCTCCAACTTATAATTGTTATAAGACCGAGCAGGAAATAGCGGATTACCAGAATTCCCGTGCCGCCCAAACGAAGAAAGTGCATATTGATGTATCTTCTTCGGGTGTGTTCATTACCGAGAACTGTTTTTCAGTATCCTCTACGTCCTGGGTATGTGATACCGGATCAGGATCCCACATATGTAATTTGTTACATGGGCTACAGATAGGTAGAGAACTGAGAACGGGTAATAAAGTTTCAAGAATTGGAAACGGTGCAATTGTTGCGGCCAAGTTGTTGGCAGTCATCACCATGTATTATCAAGTACATTGATTCTGAACGAATGTTATTAGATACCGAACCTGATATACAACATCATATCAGTCTCTTTATTTAATAAAGAAGGATATAATTTTGTATTGTTGGATAATGTTTTGAACGTTTCTTATATCAAGAGTTGATCGGTTCAGGCACGTTATCTACAAGCATATACGTTCTGAATCAAACTACAGTCAACGTACAGAACACACACAAGAGGAAGAGTTCAGAAATGAACGAATCCTTTTTGAGGCATTGTAGACTAGGTCATATCAATGAGACCCGACTAGCTAAGTTACATTAAGATGCATATTTAAATCAGTTTGAATTTATATCTTGTGAAACTTACCAGTCATGTCACAAAGATAAAATGACCACAGCTCTGTTTATTGGAAACAGAGAAAGAGTTAATGAACTATTGGGATTGATACATGATGATATAGGTCCCCTGTCTACATATGCCAGGACTGATTCTTTATACTTCATTACATTTATTGATTATCTCTCAAGATTCGGACATATGTTCCTGTTGAAACACAAGTCTGAAACTTTTGAGAAATTCAAAGAATATAAGTCAGAAGTAGAGAACCACAATAGGTATAAGTATTATGTCATTTGATGGGATCAGGGAGGAGAATACTTGAGCACGGAATTCCTGGACTATTCTAAAAGAGAATGAGATTCTCTCTCAGCATTACTCCTCCGTATACACCACAGCACGTCGGTGTATCGGGGCGGAGCAATCGCACCATTTTAGATATGGTGCGCTCTATGATGAGTACTACTGAGAAGCCTATTTCCTTTTAGGGAGTTATGCACTTGAGAAGTTGCATACCTATTGAAGAGGGTTCCAGCCAAATCAGGTGCCTACCACTCCATATATGATATGGTATGGGAAGAGCCCATCTCTTAAGTAAGTTAAGATTTGGGGTTGTCCGGCCTATGTCTAAAAGCAAAATCCGGACAAGCTCGAGGCAAGGTCAGTTCCGTGAAGTTTGTTGGATATCCCAAGCATTCGCAAAGGAATATCTTCTACCACACTGAGGAGCAAAAGGTGTTTTGTTTCTCAGTATGCCACTTTTCAGAAAGGGAATTTCTTGTGAAGAAATTAGTGGTCATGAGCTAGAACTGGATGGAGTTCCAGCTATACAAACTGCAGCTGATGATTTGGTAGAACCGGAGGATTCAATAGCTCCCGATGAACCTCAGCCTCTCCGCTGATCTGGTAAGTCTCCTCATCCGCCTGAAAGATATTTCGGTTTCTCGATGACAGTGGGAGCGAGGATTGCATCATGAGATGATGACCCAACTAGTTTCGAGCAGGCCATCAAGAGTGGGGACTCTGTAAGAATGGATGGATGCTAAGCGATCTAAGATGGAATCCATATACACCAACAAAGTATGGACTTTGATTGCTATATATGAAGGGTTAAATCCCCATCAGGAGCAAGTATATCTTGAGAATATTACTTGGTGTACATGGAAAAGTTGAGACTTTCAAAGCTAGACTAGTTGTAAGTCATTGACCAGGTGTGGATTATGATAAAACCTTTTCTCCTGAAGCTATGCTTAAGTCCATCCGGATCCTACTTGCCATTGTTACATACCATGACTATGATATCTGGTGGTTGGGTATCATGACTACTTAATATTGATTTAGAAGAGAGAGTCTATAAGTACACGGCCAGAGGGCTTCGTAGATAGTGGGAGCAGCGGAAACGTGTGCAAGTTGCTTTATGGGTTAAAGCAGGCATCGCGGAGTTAGAACATCTGTTTTGATGTGGTATTCAAAGCATTTGGCTTCATCAAAATGGTATATGAATCTTGTATATACAAAAATGTAGTAGAGAGTAAGGTGGTCATCCTCGTATTATATGTAGATGACAAACTCTTAATAGGAAAGGTGTTTCCTATGCTACGCTCGGTCAATCTCCTCTTATCACAAGGGTTCTCCATATAGGATCAAGGTGATACCTCCTAAATCCTGGGTTTTAGATCAATGAGATAGATCTAAGTGGATGTTAGGATTCTCACTAGGTGTAGTGAAATGGTATCAATCGATCCTGGGGAGAATCACTGGATAGCTTCCAGGGTGGTAAGGTCGACTGAATGTCAGTCACAGGCATTGTCTTTACCCTCAGTGGAGGGATGGTATGTTGGAAAAGTTCCAAACTAGATACCGTGGCAAACTAGACGATAAAGGCTGGATACATCGCCACCAACGATGCTACCAAAGAGGAAGTCTGGGTGTATATTAGTTCATGAAATGAACTTCAATCTTTCCATTGTGTGACAATGGAATTGTGGCTTAAGCTTAAGAACCCTCGTCCCATCAGTGATCCAGACATATTCTAAGGCAGTATCACCTGATCATGGAGATGGTTGATCTTTAGGGGATCGAGGTTAGGAGAGTAAACTCAGAGGACAACACGGCGGATCCACTTACAAAGGCCTTTTCCCAGAGAGAGACTTTTATGGGATGGTTGAGTATGAGATACTACAACCACTGTTATATGATGGCCCTAGTGCAAGTGGGAAATTGTTAGTTATATATATGCCCTAGAGCACATTACTGTACATGAGATGTATATTGTAGTGGATGCTTGGACATATATAGGGAGGACTTTCTTGCTCGACATGATAGTATGCTATCTGGTTACTCTTTATCTTAACATGTAAACTGATTGTCTCTCTATTACGTGTTGGTAAAGCCCTTAGGATGCGTACTTGACTACCTAGATTATGATGGAGATCATACTAGTGGGACGAAGGTAGTCTGTGAGTACATCCTTTAATGTCCCTAGTCGTGGGTGTATCGAGACGGGGCATCGATATACCATAGTAGACTAGCGTATAGCTTCTCGACCCATGTAGATGGGTGATGGATGATCCCATATCCATTGTTGTTTGACATCAGAGATGATATATGGGTGCTCAGTGGAGACTGGGTATACTGGACGGACTCGCCGAGAACTCCCAGATAGTATTATACCTCACGTCAGATGGCAGTTCTCTGGTGACACTGGTACAGGTTAGTCTGTCGACCCGAGATCGTCATAGAGTCTTATGTGATTCCCACTGTGCTTTGATTTCTACCTTACCACGTTCATGAGAACGTGCAAAACGGTGGTTTTTTGGTACAGTCCCGAGTCACATGGAGGCAATGAGCGATAGGAGGGGATTCGTCTCTCCCGGTATTGGGGGTTGATGTTGTGCTGTGCTCGATTGGCTATAACAGGAAAGTCCCTGGCCAGGGTTGTTTCAGAGATTTACCGATAAGGGTTACCAGTAGTTTCTTGACCCGTTATGAGCCTTATATCGGCATGACTTATCGAGTTACTGGGGTCTGGCGTTTACCACGTCTAGACGAGATATGCGACATATCAGACGAAGAGACCGGACTGTACGGTAAGTGTTACTGATTGGATTCGCAGGAGTATGAGCAGGCTTGCTTATTGATCTTTTGATCGCTCAATATCCGGGTGGCCGTTACGTTTAGAACGCCTCTTGCGGCTTGTGGGTGTTTGATCTGATCATCACCTACTGCCGGCGTATTGACGAGTCTTTAGAGTCCTACACAGAGGTTTCCTGGCTCAGGCGAAACGGAGTAGGAGCACATATGAGATATGCACGGGACCGAGATTAATACGCGTATAAGATACCGTATTCTATTCTCGCGATTTGTATCATCGGTCGGTTATATACGATATAGCCGGGTTATCGAATCAAGAGTTGATTTAATAAATTGATACACATGATATTAGTCGGTTATATGTGATATAGCCGGATTATTAAATCAAGTGTTGATTTAATAATCTAATGTATAATTATATATTTGATATATTAATTTACATTGACTAGTATTAGCTCACTTAAGATTGTTTTCTCACTTGATGTGCATATAGTGTATATGTGATATATACTTGTGTACATATTTGTGTCAAGCTTGATGATACATGCAAACTTGGGTGTGTGTAAGACTTACACCATGCTTACTTATAATTGTGAGGTTTTATTTATTTTAAGTAAATTCAAAATGGTGGCTTATTTTTCCATGGCATGAAGCTTCATGATGCTTGGATTACCATTGACCAAGTCCACACATTTTGTTTTACTTAAGATATTTTTAAACCAAACCATTAGAGTTAGCCATGGTTAAGTCTCTACAAGGGTTTAGTATATGATACTAACTCACCCATGGTTGCATAACTCATTCTCATTCTTCACTTGATTTTTCTTGAGTTGTTTTCTTCATCTCATTCCTCTTGCTTTCTAGCTCCAAGGAAAATAGTGAAATCAAGTGAGAAACTAAAATCTAAAGTGAGCCCACTTCCTATTTCATCATCCTATACAATTGCTTGTGTATTATAGGGTGTTCTCTTCACAAAGTTCATGACCTAGTGAAGGGTTAGCTTGAGTTTGAGTCTCCTCGACGTAGACCATCTTCGGCCTCGAAGACTACGAGCAAGCTTGTTCATTTCTCCGAGGGAACCCATACTAGAGTTCGGGAGATCCATGATCGCAGCGAAGAGATGTCAATACGGAGCTTTAGAAGTGAAGGACCGGTCTACAAATGTTGTATTCCTTGCTCACTACTTGTAATGGTTGATTACATATTTCATATTGTCTAGTTACTTTAGCTTGATCCTAAGGTTAGGGTTCATTAGCACCTTAGAATTTTTTAATTTGGCATGGTAGTTGCTGTGAAAACCTAGTAGGGTGCTAAGGAATCCCAACACTACAATACCACAAGAAGGGTGCGAAGGAATCCCAACACTACAATACCACAAGAAGGATTTGTTCATTTCTGAACTCTTCCTCTTGTGTGTGTTATGTATGTTAAGAACTGTGTTTTGATTCAGAACGTATAACCCGTTACTTAACGCACCAAACCCAATCAACACTTGATTTAGGTAAATTTTCATAATATTATTCTCTACTACAAAGTTTTATCCTTCTTTAACTAATAAAGAAACTGATATTATATCGCATATCATAGAGGGCATGTAATAGCATTCGTTCAAGATCAAAGTATTATCATTTGGTAATAAAAGGTGATATTCACCAACTGCTTTGGCTGCAACACTTGCACCATTCCCTACTTTTAGAGAATGATCACATATTCCCAGTTCTCTATATTTTATTAGCCCAAGTAACATATTACATATGTGTGATCCTGATCCGGTATCTAATACTCAGGACGTAGAGTGTGCTGAGAAACAGTTCTCGGTAACTAACACACCCGAAGAAGATGCAACAACATGCTCATTCTTCGTTTGGGTGGCGTGGAAATCCAGATGTTTTCCTATTTCCTGCTCGGACTTATAACAATTATAAGTTGGAGCGGAATCAACGTTCCCCTGCTCAGCATAACAAGCGGGTTCGGTCAATACATCCATATTATTATCTTGATTAAGGCCTGACATGATCGCTGCCTGGAGAGAGAGAGAAGAAAACACTTTAGCGTATGCTCTTGCAAGATTAGATTGGTTTATTATCTTATCTAATCAGGATGGTTCCCACTGTTTTTATCAAGTCTTCCTTCAAACCCTAAAAGGTAAGACTGATCGGGATTAATTACACCTTACAAGTTCGCCAATCTTTCGGCCAAGCCAGTGTTGGTACTTTGAGGGAGGTTCCCCGTGCTTTCGCACAGACCTAATTAAAATAAACCTCGTTTTCCCAGGGGCGTAACCCCATTAACACCTTTCTAGGCACGTACTTGATTGGCGAATTGTGATGTGTAAAACTCTCCCTGGAGTAACTCTTACTCATAGTGGGTATCGGGATCCAACTATCTCATAGAAGGTATGCAATCTCGTTGCAAATTTCAACACTTGAAATTCCTGATAATACTTTTGCCCCTAGCGTCCTATGACCCTGACGCAGGCTAACAAACCATAGTCCGCTAGTCAAGTTCAGCCCGTACGTTTCTTGATTGAATTAAACCCACCCGCACGACCCTTGACGCAGGCCAACAAAGTCGCACGACTACCCTAATCCAATCTTATCTCATGTCGCAGATAAGCACTAGTTAGCTACCGCACACTACGCCTTGACGCAGACCAACAAACGTAGCACGAATACTAAGTAGTACTTATCTGAAATGACGGAGGGCTACGCAGGTTTTTAAGAAAACCATGAGCGTAATGAACTTTATATCGTTGTAGAATCGAGTGATTTTTTTGAAAATGAGTGTTTTTTAGGCTTTTTACCAGTCTTGCTAAAGATGTCACTCCCGGTGAAGGGATCTCGGCTCTTTCCTTATCGAATAAGGTGCAGGATATTTCACAAATACCTCTTTGCAAAGCAAGAACTAAAAGAAGCAATCAAAAGAAAAAACCGAGTGGGTTATAGCATCTGCTAGTTTCGCTAAAGAGGTCACTCCCGGTGAAAGGATCTCGGCTCTTTCCTCATCGAATGAGGTGCTGGATAATCTACAGGGGATACCGCTATGCAAAGCAAAAACTAGAGCTACCCTTTTTGAAAATATGATTCTACAATATCTTTTAGGTTTCTTTCTTTTTCATTAATCTCATTAATGAAGTTACATCATTTATACTTCCTAAGCATCACAGAAGAAACGAAAATATAACGTACGCTTATGTCATCCGCATTCGCCATAGTGTCCCGTTATGCACCGTCAGGTTACTTAACTAACGGCATAGCGGGGCGGGACTAGCGCGGGTGCAAAACATAAGCAGCGTTTATTATATATCATATATACAATAATAAAGTATTTGTCTCAGGCATATAAAGTGATCACATCACAAAATATCGGTAGCAAAAGATAACATATGAAATATTGGATATACTAGGAATTTCGTGTTTTAAATTAAGCCAGTATAAAACATGGATTCCACCGTCGCGATGAATAGCCAAACCCACATCCCTAGACCCCTACGAGAGCGGTAAGCAACCCTACCAATTCTAGAGTTAGGAGACCCGGACTCGACTCCTCGAGATGGTCTACCACTGGACTCTAGAACCTGGTTACCTGTACTCCCCTCCTTGGGTCTATCCTAATGCGGAAAAATAAATAATATACAACAATGGTGAAATCATCCTCAACCTGGAAGTGCCCCGATAAAAGAATATTATATACAATGAATTTTACATGAATGAAAATAAAAACTCTCATCTCACATAAAACCCCCGGCTATTCAAAACACGACGATCCAATATAACATATCCCAGCTACACATAACATCGCATGTCATCAACGTAAGTAAATATGCGTATCACAATTGTCGTTGACATATAGCAACGAAAATGGTGATACACCACATATTACACTTACGGTCGCAGAAAAGAAAATGTCAAACTACAACATTTGGAATCCACAATCACCTTAGACATCATAAACCCAAAATATCACATACTTTGGATTTCATGCCTAACTATATGAATTCCACATATTGTATCACATTCCACAAATAGCTAGACGACGTTGAACATTCCGATCGAATCAACAAACACCCAAAATTTCCCAAAAAGCTCAACACTTAAGCGCAGTTTAAAAATACTCATCACATGCCACGGTAACTATGGACCAACCGTAGAAGGGTCAACCCTTGCTCACTTATGGCGTCGCGGAACTACTTCAAACCCTAGGGTTTAGCAGCGGTTCTTACGGTCATAAAATCGAGTTAGGGTTTTGTTCTTCTAGAAGGTCCACCGCATTACTTGCATGATTTTTTAATGTTCTTTAACTCGGAAAAAATCCAACTCTTGGAAAATTTTCCGTCGAGGGTTAAAGTGGGTATTTTCTATCCGTTCGAACTTTTTAACACCGTCTAAAAAACCTGAAATATAGTTAGAATTATGACTACGAAACACTCCAAATTGCCTTTGCAAAAAGATAATATCACATGCAAATTTATCAAAAACAAGTAACACCTGAAACACCAAAACTCAGAGACCAGAACACTAGACAAATACGAACCCCTGAATCAATGAATAGGACGGCGAACTCGGTTTTAGAGGGCATGTGCTCGGGTAAAATCCGCCCAAATGAGTTCGTATTTGTTCAGTATTCATGTTACATCTCATATAACATTCTGCAGTTGCTAAAAATAATTTTCGACGACTTTAAAAATTGACAGAAACTGGATTTTTAGTTTTGAGTGTTTCGGAGTTGTTTCGTAATTCTACAAACATCATCTAAATCTCTAGATTGGCTCTGATACCACTGTAGGATTGCTTGGCACGACAGCAAGGGTTCGGGAGGCATCGTCCATACCATTTTCAAAAATTTGCAATAC
This sequence comes from Agapanthus africanus, assembly GCA_030015575.1. Lineage (NCBI taxonomy): Eukaryota > Viridiplantae > Streptophyta > Magnoliopsida > Asparagales > Amaryllidaceae > Agapanthus > Agapanthus africanus. The sequence continues at coordinate 109,311,792 of JASDDO010000031.1, forward strand.
AAACAATCCTAACCCTAGAATCTTAACTAGTGATTTAGACGAACATAGTGTAAACTACTTTACAACTAAGTGAACTAGAAATACAACTTTGTAGACCGGTCCTTCACTTCATTAGCTCCGTGTAATAGTCCCTTCGCTCCAAGTAGTGATCTTGCGGACTCTAGAGTGGCTCCACAAAAAGAAAGCAACGAACTTGCACGAAGTCTTCGAGGTCGAAGATGATCTACGTCAAGGAGACACTAACCCAAGCTATCTCTTCACTAATGTGATATTAGTGAAGCTAACACCCTAAACTAAATTGCTAATCTAGTAGAGGATGATGAAGTAGGATTTTTTCTCACTTTAGAATTACTTTTCTCATTAATTTTATGCTCCTCTCAAAAACCTAGAGGACTCTCTCTTGAGCTTGAGGAAGATGAAGCAAATAATGGATGAGAGGGGGATGGCAACCATGGGTGAGTTTGTATCATATACTACTCATGTAGAGACATAACCATGGCTAAGTGATAATGGTTGGATTAATAAATATCTTAGGTAAAACAAAATTAGTGGACTAAGTCAAAGCATCTACAAGCTTCCATAAGCTTCATGCATGTGACTAATTTCCATCTAATTTGGATTTACTTAAAAATAAATAATCCTCACAATTATCATACGCATGGTGTAAGTCTCATACACCCATGTTGCATATGGCATCAAGAATGACACAAAAAGAAAACACAATTAACATATATCACATATATATTAAGTGTGCACATGTGAGAAAAAAATTGCTTAAGTGAGCTAATATTAGTTAATGTAAATTAATATATCAAATATATAATTATACATTAAATTATTAAATCAACACTTGATTTAATAATCCGGTTATATCTCATATGGCCGACTAATATTATTTGTATCAACTTATCGAATCAACACTTGATTCGATAACCCGGTTATATATCTCATATAACCGACCAATACAGTATTGACTTATCGAATCAACATTTGATTCGATAACCCGGCTATATCTCATATAACCGATCGATACCTTATATTGCGAGAATAGAATACGGTATCACATACTCATATTAATCTCGGTGCCGCACATATCACATATGTGCTCCTACTTCGTTTTGCCTGAGCCAGTGAAACCTCTGTGTAGGACTCTAAAGACTCGTCAATACGCCGGCAGTAGGTAATGATCATATCAAGCACCCACAAGCCGTCAGCGGTACTAGCTGGACATAACGGCTACCCAGGTATTGAGCGATCAGAAGATCAACAAGCAAGCATGCTCTTACTCCTGAAAAACCTATCAGTAACGCTTCCGTACAGTCCGGTATTTTCGTCTGATATATCGCATATCTAGTCTAGGGGTGGTAAACGTCAGACCCTAGTAACCGATAAGTCATGCCGATGTAAGTCTCATAACGGGTCGAGAAACTACTGATAACACTTATCAGTAAATCTCCGTAGCAGCCCTGGCTAGGGACTTGTCGTTATGGCCAATCGAGCACAGCGCAACATCAACCCCCAATACCGGGAGAGACGAATCATCTCCTATCGCTCATTGCCTCCATGTAATTCGGGACTGTACCCAAAATCCACCGTTTTGCACGTTCTCTTGAACGTGGTAAGGTGGAAATCAAAGCACAGTGGGAATCACACAAGACTCTATGACGATCTCGGGTCTACAGACTAACGTGTACCAGTGTCACCAGAGAACTTCTATCTGACAATAGGTATAATACCAGCTATGAGTTCTTGGCGAGTCCGTTCAGTGTACCCAATCTCCACTGAGCACCCGTATACCATCTTTGATGTCAAACCCCAATGGATGTTGGATCATCCATCGCCCATCATATGGGTCAAGATGCGTATACGCTAGTCTACTCTGGAATATCGATACCCTGTCTCGATACACCCTCGACTATGAACAATTATTGGGTGTACTTGTGGACTACCATTGACCCCACTAGTATAATCTCCATCATAGTCCTGATAGTCAAGTACACATCCTAAGGGCTTTATCAACATGTGAGAGCAAGACAGCATCACGTATACAAGTCAACATGTTAAGACAAAGAGAAACCAGATAGCATACTATCATGTCGAGCAAGAAAGTCCTCTTTATATATCCAAGCATCCACTATAATAAACATCACATGTAAAATAATGGCCTCTAGGGTATACATATAACTAACAGTTCTTGTACGCTGTATGTATAGAGCGCATCAAGTTCCTTGTAATGCCGAGGCGAAGCCATTGTAATTTGTAAACTCTGATCCATTCCGGCAAAAGTTTGTATTGATGGGCAGACGGAGAACACTGTGTTGGCCTCATCCTTTGAGTCGCTGCCAAAGACCAAGATAGGAGTAGATGGTCCGGTCTTATTGTTTTCTTTTTGGGGTTGCCCCGAGTAGACTGTTTCTTGATCTTCCTCAGTATCGCTCCCAAAGATTGGGATGGTGGCGACGGACTTCTGTTTATTCTCCGGTTTGTGACACCTTTCGGTATCCTCAAAGTCTGGTAGGAAGTACTTTGCGTCTTCATATTTTTGGACTTCGTTTACCGAGAACGGGTTTAGCTCTCACATGATGGTGTACTCCGAACCATCCTTGAAATACTTCATACACTGATGTTGTGTAGAAGTGATGACGTTGTACTCGTGTAACCATGGACTACCGAGCAAAGAATTATAGCAAGTCTTGGCATCAATGACATGAAATTTGATGTCAGTGACGAGCAACCCGAAACTTAATGTCAGTATTACGGACCCAAGTGCTCGTGACAACCGTGAGTCGAACCCGGAGATGGTAATTTTATCTCGGGCAATGTGCTGAACGTTCATGCAAATTTTCTTCAGCACTCTCACGTTGAGAAGGTTGACGGAGGATCCGTTGTCGACAAGGATTTTTCCTATCTTGGTGTCATGGCAATACCCGGTGACGTAAAATAGGCAATTTTGTTCGCACGTACTGAGTAGGAAATCTTCATCACTGAATGTAATGCCAGCCGTTTGGACCTCTGCCAGTTCATCGTTCATCTTCTCTTCTGCGAAGAAAGCTTAGAACTGATCGGGCTCTTATAGCGCCTTGATAAGGGAATCTCGTGCCTCTTTGGACAGGAGGAGGGCATCCAATATACTCAGTTATGAGGGTATTTTCCTCAGATATGCTAGGACATTGTAATCCACCTTGTTTTTCTTAGATGGGTCCCTTGCTGCGAGCTCATTGACAACTCCATCGTCGAGGGCAATTTCCTCAGAGATTTTTTCTTTCCCTTTGTCTTTTTTGCTCAAACCTTTGTTTGTAGGTCCGAGATTCTTCTCAGACAGCGTGCGATTACGCAGCTGAATATTCCCGCAGCTCTTCTCCTCCTCTTCTTTTTCAGAGAGGGAGTCTTTGAAGAGAGGGCTGAGGGGTGTTTCGTCCTCAGAATCTCTTCCGAAGGTAAGAACTTTGGGTTTTTCCCCTTCCGAACTAGTACTAACCATATGACAGTTGCCAGTCGTTTCTCCATGTGTGTTCGTCTCACTATTTTTCCGTCGACGAGCATGAGCTTCGCGCTTCATCCTCTTGAAGTGTTCTTGATGGGAAACGTATCCTTGCCACCACTTCTTGAAGGCACTGCATTCCTCGGTGGGATGAGTGACCCTCCGATGATATAGGCAGTAGTCTGGATGTGATCCTTTTCTATCGAGGCTTATGATCCCGGGAGTGTTCTTTATGAGAGGTGGCAGCTTCATCCCCATTGACAGGGCTTTGGCGAACCGCTTTTCTATTTTGATCCAGCTCTTATTTATAGCAGGTATGCTTTGGTTTGGTCGGAGTGCTTTACGACTCGTCTTCGCCGCAGTTTTTTTATCCTGACGCTGACGCTTGGCCTTTTCATATATGGCTATCTCGCTTTCTTGGTCAATTTTGCTTTTTTGAAAGGCTTCGTTTAACAGCCTCTCGATCGGGTCTTCTGGCAGTTCTGGGATTTTAGTGCCGATTCTTCTCCTAGTTCTTCTGCGTTGTTTTCTGACGCTGAGGGAGCTTCTTTATTATATAACTACGAATGGGAGACCATGGGCAACTTGCTACACGATCTTCGATGTCTTCTGATAAGTCATTTTCCTCATCATTGTCACTATGTTCGTCCTCAAGAATATGCTTGAAGAACTCTTCAAGCGTGACAGGTGTCCGCGCTTTCTGGTTGTACTCCTCCAGCGTGTCAATGTATTTTTGTAGATTTGTGCGCTTGTCATCATACTCGGCAGGCTGCACAGGCTTCTTGGTTTTCTTCTTTTTCTTCGAAGACTTTGAAGGCTTGACTTGGGGGGTTTTCCCCTCGTCAACAATTTTCGGTGCGGGACGTGGTTTCATCATCCCTTCAATGATTTCGAGTTCAAGTGTTCTTTTCCACCAGACTGCAGGAAATGCTTGTAGATTTTTCAGCATTCTTTGGTTTTTGCTAAAAGAACGACTTCCCATAGAGTTTCTTCTACGAGTGAACATGATGCCCCCTGTGCATCCACCTTTATTGGAGTGTGTTTCTGGGGTGGGTTTACCCTCCAGTTATCAGACAAAGCGAATTTCCCCTGTTAATACTGGTCTTTGACCCAGTTCTTGAAGACGTAGCAATCTTCAATTGGGTGGCTCACCATTCTGTGATAGGCGCAGTAGTTAGGGTCGTTGACGTTGCCGGGTTGTGGTGGACGCCGCGTGTCTGGCAATGTGATGCGTTTATTACGCACTGCTAATTCGAATAGTCTCCTCGTCTTGTCGTGGGGAAACGAGTAAGCATGTCCTAGTCTTTCCTCTAAGGATAGGCGCTGGCGGGCGTTGTCTTGGCGAGCAGCCGGTTTTGGGCCATTCGGTTGTTATTGCGTGTTGGCAATGAAGGCCGCTTTCCCTTTGCCCTTATTATTTCGAGGGTCCTTATTTGAGGAGGAAGGCCCATGGCCCATCTGGTCTATTTGGGCCAGTTTATCTATCAGAGCCTGGAAGGTGGTTGGTTTGAAGAATGTCATGAACTGGGACACAGTCGTTTGAGGATCAAGGGTCCTGATGAACATGCCTACAGCATGAGACTCTTCAATGCGCTGTTCGTACTTAGACCATAGGTTCCGCCACCGGATTGCATATTGGACCCAGGTTTCTCCCGGCCTTACCCTGGCATTGATTAATGTTATAATTAGAGTATGCTCGCTCGCGCTGGAGAAACGCTGTGTGAACAGCAGTTCCATCTCTATGAATATTTTTATGGAGTCATTTGGGAGCTCCGAGTACCATTCGAAGGCTGTTTCTGATAGGCTGCCAATGAACTGGCGAAGCAACAGTTTGTCGTCGCCTCCAGTGTTGCCGCACAAAGCTCTGAACTGCGTGACGTGCTAGTGAGGGTTGCCTATCCCTTTGTATACATGGAACATGGGGATCGTATATCCAGGCGGGTATTTGATTTTGTCATACCAGCCTAGATACGGTCGCCCGGTTCTGAAGATTTGGCCAGCAGTTTCATTAGCTCGATGAGCTCTTATTTGTTGAGCAATGTAATCATCAAAGGCGGCCTTGGAGATTGTTTCTTCTTTGGCCGCTAATAAGGCCAGAGGAGGGTTTGATGTTTCCCCTCGTCATCATCGATGATTATCGGTGAATCTTCGGCCGAGTGTTCTGGCTGGATCATCATTCCAACCATGTGTTGGAACAAAAGAGTCATTTTCTTTATGTTAGCAGCTTGTTCAGCGGCTTTTTTGTCCCTTTTCTCGAGCACCCTTCGCAGAAACTCTGTATCGGTCTCTTGCTCTTGGCATTGTTCGGTCTCTTTATCCGGACTTGTTTTCTGTCCAGTGAGTGCCGTCATTTTGTTCGGCTTTTTCTGGAGTTTTTGTTCTTGCTCCTGAGCCTTTATCAGCAACCGAGTTTGCGGTCAGTGACTCACCGAAGCATGGCTCCCTTCTTGCCCATTGGTCATATAAACCGTATGGACAATAATGCCTCCAGGCTTGAGGCGTTTGGATCCATCGCCTTTGGAATTTGCCTCGGGCAGTAGAGTTTTCTCCAGCCTCATTCTTTTATGGGAGATTAGAGTTGAAGGAGCCGTTATGACAAGCACCTTCTTAGGAGAAGTCCTCCGTTGTATGGCGGAGGAATAGTCCTTTTCATGTCGAGCCTTCAATTTCTTTGGTCGACGAGAGTATTTCTGGTCAATCACAGAGTCCTGGACTTTTCGCTAGACCCTATGAATTTGCGAGGAGAGCTGCTGATGAGGCTGCTCCGGGTTTACCTACACTGTAACTTCTGTAGGTGGAAGTGATTTCTTTAGTACCGTCGTTGGGGAGTTTTTGTGTACCCTCTTGAGCGGATCAAAACCGTTTCCGGTTAGAACAGCAGCGTCCACTTTCACCATTAGAGCTGGTGGGGTGAGTCCAGAGGGGGAGTTTCCCCCATCTTCTCTCACTCGGTGTCAGTGGTGACATCGAGCATGCATTGTTGAAGGGACCGCCTTAGTTTTGAAAGCGGCTTCATCGAGCCCCTGATTTTGCTGAGGAGCTGCAATTGGTGTCAACCTGTTGAATACCGGCGTCCTTGTTAAGGTTTGAGGAGGGTCGGGCAATCTTTCAAAGATCGACTTTCTGATGGGGGAAGAACTTTTGACGGTTTTGCCTGTAGCAGGAGTTGGGAGGACTATCCGTTTTGGGGTATCCCCTTTAGGTATCACGAGCTTCTTTGCAGGCCCGTTTGAATTCTTGCTTAGCCTATTGAAGACTCAAATACCATATTTTGATAGCACGTTGAGAGGGACCGTTGTGGTTGCCAGTTGATCGAAGACCGACCTTTTAAGAGCTTCTTCTTGCAGCGCCAAGGCACCGAAACTCACAGGTGGGAGGATAGTCACAACGAACAATCTAGTAGTAGCTTGTGTGACTTGCCCCACTGGCATCGAGAAAATAGAGGCCGCGTTGGGCCCATAGGTCACTCCTCCAGTTGGGGTGGAGCGAGAGTTGTTGTTGCATGAGGTGGATTGGGAAGCCATCGATTTCTCTGCACAGGAGCAAGACACCAAGTTTTAGTACCTCGAATCCAAAGGAAACCATAACGAATCACGATTTTGTTCGCGAAACACGACACACGAAGTGTGGAGTGGAAAGAGGAAAAGATCCCACCGGGCATACCGGAATCTGTTCACTGCCGAAAGACCAGACCAAGATGTTAGGATGTCTAGCCTGAATTTTGGGGGCAGATACTATTTGGACTTACCTATCCACCTCTCCGAAGATACCAAGTTGATTTATAGCACCAGATATCGGAGGTTTGGACAGATGGGACCGTTGTACCAGATTTTATCAGATTCCCCCTCATTTGTGAGGGGTTTTTTATTGTGGGGATGCTCTTCCTTGTAGGCGCAAGGCTCTGCAGTTAATTACGTTATCGCGTTGCGATAACCACTTTCTCCTGCTCCAGTAGTTCACTTCGTGTCGTATGTTATTTTGTTTGTTAAGGTTTCCCGTGGATTGTATATGGAGACTATTTTATGTCGTCGCCCGTAGGGTAAGGATCAGTCCAAATCCGTATATTTTAGATTTGGGAATGTTTTATTTAAGAACCGTTAATCTAGTTTGAGATTAAGATCAACTTAAATATGTGAGCATTTGGGCTTAATTTATTTTAGCTAAGGATACGTTAGTCTTATTTGAGACTAAGATCAACTTAGCAAAATTTTAAGGATCATTTATATTTAAAATCCAACAACAGAGTATTTGGGCTCAGCTGTAAGAGACTTAGCCAATTTAGGCTTAGTCTGCTCAGTCTTCCATTTTTGTTCAAAAGTGCTAAGCACTTATTTGGGCTCTGTTTGTTCAGCCCCTCCTTTTTTATGCAAAAGTGCTAAGCACTTGTTTGAAATTCTGGCGCTCACATGGGTATTATGTGAAGCCTTCAGTTATGGGCGCTGCTCAATCAATTCTAAGCACTCAGTCCATTTGACTGAATATATATATAGAGAGCTAAGCACTTGTTATATAGCGTCCACGTGTGGAGTACGTGCGGCGCTCTCTCATTTTATTTTGTTGGGCGCCCACGTGTTTTTCATATGAGGCGCTGGGCGCTGTCCAAACAGTGCTAAGCATTTAACCGTTTTGGCTGTATATGAGGTGCTAAGCACTTTTATTCAGCGCTTACGTGTATTTCACGTGAGGCTCTGGCCTTCTGCTTTAGGCGCCCGCGTGTTTTTCATGTGAGGCGCTGGGCACTGTTGGGGGTGCCCATATGGGAAGTACGTGAGACACTAAGTTCTTTTCTTTTTCAGAGATTGAACTTTGTTAACGGCATTTTGACCATTAATGATCACCAGGATCTTTGTTTTGAAAATCTGAAATCAAGTTTTCTTTAAGAACTAAGTTCTTATGTTTTTTCTTTTATAAGAACTAAGTTTCTTTTTAGGGTTAAACCCTATTTTCAGAGGAATTCATTCCTATGGGATAGGTTCTATTTCTTTTTCTTAGTTATTTTCTGAATTTTTGATTCTCAAGAACAAGATCTTCCCGATGAGAATTAAATTCTCAACTTGTGGGAGACTTGTCTTGTGGATCTCAGATCAAGAGAAAGAACTAAGTTCTTGAGAAAGATTAAACCCTTAGATATGATATGATAGATAAATGAGATATTTTGATCTCTGTGGTTTCTTTATCTAGGGTTTGAGAGGAGGAAGATCTTCTTCTCTATTGAGAATTAAATTCTATATTGTTTTTGAGAGCCATCTGTATTTTTTTTGCAGAAGTGTTTATCACAGAAAACTGCATTTCAATACCACTCATTCATTATCTGTTTTATTATTTATCGGTACTATTAACCAGTGTCTGCTCAGTAAATACAGATTACAGGTATCCGTAACATGATTGGTTGATTTAAAGAAGTGTGTTTGTAGAATAACCGCAATCAATAATGGTTTCGCGTGTAGCTAGACCGAGATGAGTACGGGTCGTCCTCAGGGAAACGTTGAATCTTTTAATCTTACTTTAGTCGTGTTGATTAGGAAAGGAGGAAGAATAAAGAATGGTGAAGAATGGTTGTAGATTCTAGATCTACTTCAAACACGGATGCAGGGTATAGATCTAGATTAACTACGGATGTAGGTTTTGTATTAGAAGGGAGCTTGTAGGGTTCGTTAAGATTTAGTAGTCATGGATGATTAATTAAAGATTACTCCTTTTATCCTTTAATAGATTTAAAACTATATCGACAGTGATGCATGCAGATTAGGGTTTCTGGAGGGAAAAGGGTTCCACTCTTAACCCCTATCTTGACATGGATCTCCGTTCATGTCTAGCCTTTACCAAAACAATTGTTAATCTGATCTCAAATCACAGTCGAGACTATCAATGAATTGATAGCGCGCCCGATTAGGATGTTAACTATTCTTTTGATAAAGTTTATAAACTTTATAGGACGTAAAAAGAGTTTAAGGATCTTCATCTTCCATTAATCTACCCTAATCCTACAAACCCTAACAAGCGGAGAATTACTCGCGCATGTTGGGAAAAGAGAAGATAGAAAGGGAAATCATATTGAAAACTACAGAAAAGAAAATGATATAAGAAAATAACTACTGATTAGTCGAAAATATTGTATATTTTAGCCGGCAATTTCCTCATCATTTGCATTCATATAGAAGTGTTCGGCATTCATATTTTACATATTAGCAAAACTGTCGCAAAATATCAGATTACATGTGATAGACCTTAAAACCGGCATTTCTAAGGAAATTGACTACATTTCATGGCATCGCATCATCCCTACATTTGCGCAACACTTGTTTTGAGATCTGTGCAATAAAATCCAGAAGAAAGGCCAAAATGTATATGGTACCGATCAAACGTTACGCCAACTCAATGATATCAGTTCTGGTATAAATCCAAAAGGGAAAATACAAATCAACATATCAGATGAAGCCCTAAATACCATCAAAAGACCACACCAGAAGCCCCAAGCTCCAAGCCTCTAACATGGCCGCGGAACCGCGGCCGAAGCCTGCTTGCGCCGCGGTTCCGCGGCCATCTTGCCACGTCACCACCTCAATTTTGGTGCAAAATTCTTATCTCAGGGCCCACACTTCAGCAAGACATGTCAGTTTCCAGAAGACTCCACAGGTTTCTGCCAGATCAGCAAACTAGGGTTTCTAATGCTTAATTAATCCTAGCTTAAAACCTAAGCTAGCTCCTAACAAACTCTTTCTAGAAACTCCTCAACAAACTTTTAGAGGGAATTGTAATTTCAAACCTAGACCTAGGGTTTGGAAAGTCTATAAATAGAAGCCTAGACCTAGGGTTATAAAAGGAGAATCATCTATCCCCAATCTAGTATCAAACTAAAACCATTCTATCTCTTACCTCATCTTCTTCTTCCACAAGTCTAGTGACAAGACTTGTGTGAAACCCTAACTCTAATTCCAATCAAAAGCCAAGATCCCGAGTACCCATTCAAGCAAGAAGCCTTGCAACCTTTTATGAGCCGAGCCGATCTTCAACGGAGCAAGTGGTCCAAGCGATCCGCGACTCACGGAGCCGAGCGACGCTGAATCGACAATTTAGTTCTTCCTTTTGTAGTTCTTGAGCGACTGTAATCAAATTGTTGATATAAATAAAAGGTGATATTCTTTTATCTTGTTTTCTTTAAATTCTTGCATCATGATTCGATCTAAATTTCTAGTTGTAATTCTTGTTGTGATGTTTGAGTAATACTCCGCTCGTCGAGGAGTCGAGACGATCAATAGAATGATGATGTAATATATCTGAAAACGATTATTGATTCCTACGAGTTTTGTAAACCCTAGCAAGTTCAAGAACCGACAACCCATTTCGTTACGATGCTTTCTTGATTGATATCGCTCGAAATTAGGGAGTTACGATCGTTTCTTGAAATTTCTAAAGGCTAGAATGTAAATGATATCGACGAAAGAACAAGGGTTAAATGATGAAACCCTAGTTTCACGAGAAAGCCCTAACTCTCGTCGATCATCATCGATCTAGTATCAATTCTTCGAAGGACAAGAACACGATATCTTTAGATTACATCACGTCTATAGATCCGATCGATTCCTACGAGCCTCATTTAGATTCTTGACATTTTGGTTGGAAATATTATCAAAACCCAATTCTTGATTGTTTATCAGTTTCTTGATTCTTGATTAAACATCGTGACACCTGAATCAATTGATAAATTCTTGAATCATGTTTTCTTTTCTTTTCGATTAACTTTTCGATTCAAACAAATCAAATATAAAAAACGAATCGCATAATCCCTGTGTACGATCCGCACTCGCTTACGATCTACAACCGATACCGTAATTGATTGCGGTCAAATATAATTCTTTGATTGTGATTCTGTACATTTTCTTAACACACACAAAGAAATGATCAATCAAATGGCGTCGTTGCCGGGGATCGCGCGCTAATTCGTTTTATATCAAAATTTGAATTGAAAGATTTATTTCATTGTGATTTTTGAGATCAAAATTCGTGCAAACCCTAAACAATTTGTTGTGTTTAATTGCAAGGAGATCTGGAGCTTGCTGGAAATTGAGAAAAAATTTTAGAAAATACCAGAGAGCAGAGGGAGTCTACAGAAGCTCCCTGGTGAAGTTTTGTTCATTGATTCCATCTTTCAACCGCGGAAGCGCGGCATAAGGAGGAATTAGCGGCTGAACCGCGGCCCCTTTGAGGGATCACTGTACCAATTTTTCTCTGTAAGCTTCTTACCTTCTCCTCTCTCCTCCTTTTAGCTCCAATTGACAATTTTCTGCAGGATTCTTTGCAAAGAGTAGCAGCTCGCAAATTGCAAAATTAAATTTGTGCGTATTTTGTTTCTTGGTTGTTTTGCATTATAAATACGGATATTAAGGGGCACGGCCAAATCCAAATTAGGTGGGGATTTCATTACCCTTCCTAGGCCCCGAAAACCACAAAACTTGCATCCGCATTGACCCACATTAACTAAAAGAAATCTAGAGATGACTCTAAGGACTGTCGCGCTCAATTAGGAGAGAAGAAGGCCGTGGATAATTCATTGCTTATTCGCGTTTTCTTGTGGTGCCTAGGAAAGTGTGTCGAAGGCTAGTGGTTATTAATTAGGCCCACTACTTACGTAGTGGAGTACCTTCCCACTTACCTGGCACTTACCTGGCCACAGGGGGACAAAGAGACAGTGGAGGATTCTATCCCGTGACTTGTCTTTTGGCGGTTAGGAGCAGTCTAGAGCCGGACCTAGGTGACCACTAGATTCTAGAGTTATGTGCTGCATTTGTTGTGTCGCATCATTTTTTCAAAAATCCGTCCCTTTTTCAAAGCAAACACCGCATTCATTCATTTACCCCTAATTATAAGCCAGCGCTGCCACTTGTACTAACCCTTTTTAGTACAAGATAGGCTGGACACGGGATTCTAGTGCCCGTTTAGTCCGCGTACCTTTTATCAACTCCGAAGTCAATATTTCTCCATTTACTTCTTCTTTACCCACTACCACACCCACATCGATGGATCCGTCTCCATCGAACTTCTTTAACCCTAATCTGTCGCCGTCCGTTGGTGCGCAGAATCCACCCCGCATCTCTCTCCAGGAGAGGTGCTATCCACTTAGAGGTCCTCTGTCGACCTGCTTATCCACACCACCAGCCAATGGGGATAACTTTGAGATTAAGCCCCAGTATATCAATCTTTTACCCAAATTTCACGGACTCGAGACTGAGGACGCTTACGTTTTCATTACCAAATTTGAAAACGTATGCGCAATGATGGGTACGTCATAACTTTCAGTGGATGCTATGCGTCTACGACTTCTTCCATTTACCTTGTGCAATATAGCCGAGAAGTGGCTATATAACACTACCGCACACTCTATTATGAATTGGGAAGAATTCGTAGCGGCATTCCTTAAGAAATTTTACCCAATACAAAAGACAGCTCGAATCCGTAGCGAACTGAATCAATTTGCCCAGCTCCCTGCTGAACTATTCTCTAAATGCTTTGAACGTTTCAAGGATCTATTGGTTCAATGTCCTCACCACGGCATCCCTAGATGGGAGCTTTGCCGAATCATATATGAGGGCAGTAACCCTAACACTAAACAGAGTCTTGAAAACATGTGTCAAGGCACCTTCATGACCAAGGATGATGGGGAAGCTTGGCGATATTTAGAAGAGTTCGCTGAAAAGTCTTTACAGTGGGAAAGTCCATCATTTAGGAGTGGCAACAACCAATCAGATGTTTCCATAGGAGTTAGAGCTGATATTTCAGCTATACACAAGAAACTCGAGACTATGGAAAACAAATTTTTAGCCGCCTCCCTTAATCAAATGTCACTTTCCAAAACTGTATGCGGCTGCTGTTCTGATCCGTCTCACTTGACGGAAGAATGTCCGTTTCAAGGTCGTGAGCATACCAACGCCGCATTTCAAAGACCTAGAAACGATCCTTTTTCTTCCACATATAATCAGGGTTGGAGGAATCACCCTAATTTTGCTTGGAACCAATCACAATCACAAAACACGGTTTCAAACCAAAACAATTTCCAAAGGGTCCCTCCACCACAACAGCAACCACAACTTCAATTGAGTCAGCACCCCTTTCAAGCACATAACTTTCAAAATCCGGTCAACACACCTGCACTGTCTAGTCCTTTACAGTTGACCGGAACTGATGAATCCTCTTCTTTTGCACAATACATGAATTTGGTCTTATCAAATATCATGCAAGTTTCGGCTGAAATGAAGCCTTCTGTCGATAAAATTGAGAAAAACTCTGCGTCCCAAAACGAGAGTATTAAATCGATGGAAGAAGAAATTGCAGATTAAAAGCCGAAATTAGTGCAAGAGAGAAAGGGAAACTTCCAGCTCAACCCTTACCCAATCCTGGTTATTCACATCATGTGAATGCAATCACCACGTTGAGATCTGGAAGAGTGCTTGACAATCATGTTGGGGAAGAGTTTGATGATACTGATAAATCAATCAATAACACCCCGGCTGAGTCCTTTCCTCATACACACACTTCTAGTTCTGACCCCAGTTCTTCTACCCCACCACCTTCGAGCCTATTCTTCGTTTCCCAAAAGGCTCGCCACTACAGCCCACCTTTTTTACCCCTCCACGGACGATCCCCACTTCTATTCTGGGATCGGTTCCACACACACTTCCTTCTCCTATGATGGACCCAGCGCTTATTGCTAAAGCACCTTATCCTAATCGGTTAAGGGCTAACACACCAAGTCTACATATGGAGAAGATCACTGAGATGTTTAAACAGGTTAACATCAATATCCCTCTTCTAGATGCTATCCAACAAGTCCCCGCATATGCGAAAGTTCTTAAAGACTTGTGCACTAGAAAGAGGAAGAAACAAATGCCCAAGAAGATATTCATGGCAAAGACTGTAGACACGGCTTTCCCCCAGCAATTACCGAGAAAACGTAAGGATCCTGGATATCCTACGATTTCCATCTCTATCGGGGAGAAACACATTAACCGTTCTCTACTAGATCTTGGGGCAAGTGTTAACCTGCTTCCTTTCTCAGTTTATGAGCAGTTAGGGATCGGAGAGTTGAAACCATCTCCTTGCACTCTCCAGATGGCTGACCGATCAATCACCAGACCTAGGGGTGAACTAGAGGATGTGTTAATAAAAATCGGGGAATTTATATTCCCTGTGGACTTTATTGTAATTGATACACAGCCTGAATCAAATTCCGGTGATTTTAGGTCGCCCCTTTTTGGCCACTTCCAACGCTATCATCAATTTTCGTAATGGTTCTATGACCCTATCCTTCGAGAAGAGGACAATTGAGATGAACATTTACAAGTTAGGAAGTGTACCCTCCGAACCTACTGCACAGGTCTGTTCTGTTGACTTAACGGATGTCGACGGCAGCGAATTTGATGACCATCATAATACTGATCTTGACTCTTTTCATACGTTATTGTTTGACCCAATTATGTATCATACACATACGGACTCTTCCACCGAGATGTCCGGGTCAACAATTAACACTAATTATGAACTGCTTTTAGAGTCTGAAGATCACCCCGCACTTTGTGATGACATTATTCTTCGGGGTATAGATGAAACTTTTGAGGAGATCTTCGCTGATGAACTCGCATTTCTAAAAAGCACGGGTGTTGAGATGAATCATGTCCCAATCAATGAAATTGAACCTCCACCCCTTCTTCTGAAATGTAAAAAGAATGCGAGCAATCCATCACATTCACTGCATCGTCTCTCCAAAATGAGACGCACACACACTCTCTTCCACCACTTAACCTTTCCCCACTTCTTCTTCCACCAACCAGAGCACTGCATTGATAAAGTTTTTGAATGGTTGGTGTTGACATTCGGTCTTTGCAAAGCTTGGCATCGACAACTGATTTTTGACCCCCTCTTATGATTTTCAAAGATTAACATTGCATAACTCAAGTTTGGGGGGGTATATATTTTCTGGCTCCTAAAAAGAAAATTTTTTACAAAATTTTGAACCAAGATTAAGTTTGGGGGAAGTTCTTCACTTAAATATTTTGCCCCCACTAATAAATTCCTCCCAAGCTTACAGGTTTTTCGAGATTTAGCGGAAGGCAACAGTGAGGACACTGTTGAAAACAAGTTTGGGGGAGGTTTGTGCTTATTTTCGCATCATTTGCATATCATTTGCATAAGCACAAAACATTTTCGAAAACCCATAAAAATTTAAAAAAAATTCAAAAAGATAAAAATATTTTTTGTACATAAATAAGATAATAAAAGTTTAGATAGTGAAAAATTACATCCATGAGATTAGAAAAATTTAAGAAAACCAAGAAAATTAGAAATTTTCTTATACGAACTAGTAATAAGTAGTTATGAGCCGTTGTCCCAAGGGTTAGTAAGATGAAAGACGTCACTAATCTGAGGATAAAAATAAGTCTGAAAAATAGTTTCTATTCTGGAAGCCAAACATTTTGAACGTTGCTACCCTGCTATTCGCACTTACACACGTCTTAAAGCCTGGGATAGTAGAGGATACCTTGAAATGCTCTTGTCTTAAAGCCAAATGTATGAAGGAAATTAAAAAAAATGAATAAAAAAATATAAAGTGGTGAGAAAAATGGACACTGGTTTTGTTATCACCAAGGGCAATAAAAAAATATATAGCGAGGGTGCTTCTTCACCTAGTGCCCTAAGGCCAACTGGTCTGGGAGTCACTGCTATGCCTGAGGTGGTGCAAGACGAGGAAAATACACCAAGTAAGCAAGCACAGGAGTAATCGGTCGGTTAGTACCTCAAGAAGTATTAACGGTCGCATGAAAGTGTGTGAGCAATCTCATCTAAATATTCATTAATTAAAAAGTACTGAGGCTGATGGGCAAGAGTATGATAGCTTGAATTGAATTCTCCGGGTGTAGGGATCTCTTTACACACACGCAGGGTTATATGATCGATGTTTGGAAGAAAGATAGGAATGAAGAATAAGACGATGTTTTATTGAGGGAGGACGTGATTTCTAACATCTTTTCATGACCATTAAGATAGGGCTCATAACAACCGAAAAGCTAGCTTAGTTGGAAACCCTAATTTTCAAAGCTTTTCTTTTACAATTCTTGTCTTTAAATGTAATATTCATGATCTTTCTTTTATTATTGGATTTTGTGGGTGTAATCCGCTGAAAACCCTCAGGAGACAACACTCCTCCTACTAGGGACACCTAGAGGTTTAAAGGCTTGTTGCACGTGCTCAGTGCAATCGTGTTGCCTACGAAAGTATGCTAGTTAGTTTTTCTCTTTCTTTATTTTCTCCTTCTCTTTTTAATAAAACAGTTCGCTCGAGACGATCGAAATTAAGTTTAGGGGAATTTGATTAGTCGAAAATATTGTATATTTTAGCCGGCAATTTCCTCATCATTTGCAATCATATAGAAGTGTTCGGCATTCATATTTTACATATTAGCAAAACTGTCGCAAAATATCAGATTACATGTGATAGACCTTAAAACCGGCATTTCTAAGGAAATTGACTACATTTCATGGCATCGCATCATCCCTACATTTGCGCAACACTTGTTTTGAGATCTGTGCAGGAAAATCCAGAAGAAAGGCCAAAATGTACATGGTACCGATCAAACATTACGCCAACTCAATGATATCAGTTCTAGTATAAATCCAAAAGGGAAAATACAAATCAACATATCAGATGAAGCCCCAAATACCATCAAAAGACCACACCAGAAGCCCCAAGCTCCAAGCCTCTAACATGGCCGCAGAACCGCGGCCGGAGCCTGCTTGCGCCGCGGTTCCGCGGCCATCTTGCCACGTCACCACCTCAATTTTGGTGCAAAATTCTTATCTCAGGGCCCACACTTCAGCAAGACATGTCAGTTTCCAGAAGACTCCACAGGTTTCTTCCAGATCAGCAAACTAGGGTTTCTAATGCTTAATTAATCCTAGCTTAAAACCTAAGCTAGCTCCTAACAAACTCTTTCTAGAAACTCCTCAACAAACTTTTGGAGGGAATTGTAATTTCAAACCTAGACCTAGGGTTTGGGAAGTCTATAAATAGAAGCCTAGACCTAGGGTTATAAAAGGAGAATCATCTATCCCCAATCTAGTATCAAACTAGAACCATTCTATCTCTTACCTCATCTTCTTCTTCCACAAGTCTAGTGACAAGACTTGTGTGAAACCCTAACCCTAATTCCAATCAAAAGCCAAGATCCCGAGTACCCATTCAAGCAAGAAGTCTTGCAACCTTTTATGAGCCGAGCCGATCTTCAACGGAGCAAGTGGTCCAAGCGATCCGCGACTCACGGAGCCGAGCGACGCCGAATCGACAATTTAGTTCTTCCTCTTGTAGTTCTTGAGCGACTGTAATCAAATTGTTGATATAAATAAAAGGTGATATTCTTTTATCTTGTTTTCTTTAAATTCTTGCATCATGATTCGATCTAAATTTCTAGTTGTAATTCTTGTTGTGATGTTTGAGTAATACTCCGCTCGTCGAGGAGTCGAGACGATCAATAGAATGATGATGTAATATATCTGAAAACGATTCTTGATTCCTACGAGTTTTGTAAACCCTAGCAAGTTCAAGAACCGACAACCCATTTCGTTACGATGCTTTCTTGATTGATATCGCTCGAAATTGGGGAGTTACGATCGTTTCTTGAAATTGCTAGAGGCTAGAATGTGAATGATATCGACGAAAGAACAAGGGTAAAATGATGAAACCCTAGTTTCACGAGAAAGCCCTAACTCTCGTCGATCATCATCGATCTAGTATCAATTCTTCGAAGGACAAGAACACGATATCTTTAGATTACATCACGTCTATAGATCCGATCGATTCCTACGAGCCTCATTTAGATTCTTGACATTTTGGTTGGAAATATTATCGAAACCCAATTCTTGATTGTTTATCAGTTTCTTGATTCTTGATTAAACATTGTGACACCTGAATCAATTGATAAATTCTTGAATCATGTTTTCTTTTCTTTTCGATTAACTTTTCGATTCAAACAAATCAAATATAAAAACGAATCGCACAATCCCTGTGGACGATCCGCACTCGCTTACGATCTACAACTGACACCGTAGTTGATTGCGGTCAAATATAATTCTTTGATTGTGATTCTATACATCTTCTTAAACCGACACACAAAGAACAATTCAATCAACTACCTTTATTAATCAACAAGATCAAGTACACTTTGTTCCTTTAGAAAATGATTGCAAAACCCTAATTTTCTTCTCAATCTCTTCTTAAGGAGGTAGATGAACTGTCGATGATCAACCAGGATTCTTGAGCCGTCGTGGACTGTTGGATATATATGCCCTGGAGGCCAGTATTGTATATGTATACATATGGATGCTAGGGATATGTATGTACAGGACAATCTTGCTCAGTTTTATAGTATATTATTTGACTTGTCTTTGTCAGGATATGTGTATTTATTTCTATTGCTGTTATATCTAGCTTGCACATATTGATAAAGACTCGATACGGTAGTATACTATTATGGTTTGTCTTTATCTTAACATGGCATATGTCATACTCGTTATTACATATTGCGGTTACATGTTGATAAAGCCCGTAGGATCTTGCTTGTCTACCTGCGTTGTGATGGCGATCATACTTGTGGGAGCAGGGTAGTCGATAAGCACATCCTTAAATGGTCCCTAGTCGCGTGAGTATCGAGACTGGGTGTTGATACTCCAGAGTAGACGAGTGTATACATTTCTAGCCCCGTCGGGGGGGTTAGTCCCGCAGCCATTGGTCTGATGCACCCAAGATCGTATACAGGTGCTCACTGGGTGTGAGTACACTGGACAGACTCGCCGAGAACTTCCAGATGGTACTATACCTATCTTCAGATGGAAGTTCTCAGGTGACATGTGTACAAGTTAGTCTTTGGATCTGAGATCGGCATTTGTCTCGTGTGAGTTCCCACTGAGCTTTGATCACTACCCTACCACGGCTCTACTGAGTCGTGCAAACAGGTTTTGGTTGGGTTCAGTCCCGAGCCACATGGAGGCGGTGAGCGATTGTTGGGGTTCGTCTCTCTTGGTATTGGGAGTTGATATCGCACAGTGATCAATTGGTCAGGACCATAAGACCTTGGCCAAGGCAGTTGGGATTTACTGATAGGTTGATCAGTAGTTTCCCAGATTGGTCCTGAGCCGCATCGGCATGACTTATCAGGTTATTAGGGTCTGACGTTCACCACCCTCTAGACCCGGTATGCGATAGTCTTTGACGAAGAGACCGTACTGTACAGATATTGTCATGGATAGGCTCAGTCGGAGTTCGGACGAGTTTGCTCGTCGGCCTTCCTTTCGACAGATACCTGGGTAGCCGTTACGTACAGCTAGTGCCGCTGACGTGTTTGTGGTTAAACCCACTTCCAGAGTACTGTCGAGTCTTTAGAGTCCCACACAGAGGGTTTCCCAGCTTCGGGCGAAACGAGTAAAGGTCGTATGGTTTTACGACAGGGTTCGATCACATACGCGCACTTGTGCATGTTAGGTGTTTGGGCAGTTGATACTAGCGGGCTTTGGTTTAAGCCGGATCCTAGTATTTGATTTTGGATTGGTTCAGTCTCATTGTATTCGTGTTCCTCGGAACACGGATGCGGGTATGTATATACAGTTGACAGAGGCAGAGAAAGAGACACCTCATTAGGGTTTTGACCAGTGACTTGATTAAAACCTTAATGAGATGGGGAAATTTATTATTAATATTTTGTTAGAGATAATTGTGTTATGGCTAATTTGGTTTGACCATGTTGACCCTTGTTGACATAGATATTTTTTTGAGCAAAAGATATTTGTGCTTAGCATTAATTGTGACATGATAATGGTCAAATCAAAATCAACCATGACAATTATCATAATAAAATTTTGATTATTCTTTTTCCCTAATATGAGAGTTCACCCTTCATTTTATCATGACACATTCTCTCTCATGGTTGCTCTCTCTTCTTCCTCTCTCTCTCAAGCCCTAGTGTTTCATGAGTTGAAAATCAAGGGCCATTGAGACCAAGCCACCAAAACCACTCTCTACTCACTCTAAATCACTTAGTCTAGCAACCCAAGTGTTCTAGTTACCTCAAGTTAGAGGTTAAGCTCAAGGTTGGAACTCTCGGGTGGATCATCATTGACACAAGGAGGCCGGAGTTCAAGCACGATCCACACATCCATCGAGGAGCTTAAGAAGAGGATCAAAGACCCGAAAGACTTGTTTTCTTTAGGTATACTTTCTATCATAGTAGATAGAACTCTAGCTAGCTAGCAAGGTTTATGGTAAAGATCCAGTTTTTGGTTTATTCTAGCGCCAAGTTTTTGATCGTATTAAAAATTTTGTTCCGCATTTGGCCACGGGAGTTGGCTGGTGTGCTAGTGTAACCCTTCATGGACTTCGTGATCGCGTCGGTTTGATACCTTTTCCAAGAGACTCTCGGTCCTTATTTATAGTCACAGAGCCAGAACCCTAGTTTTCTAATATGCTTACTAGTTGTTAGGATCCCAACCTGAAAATATCACATCTCAACTCCCCTAACATGCCGTGGATCCGCCGCTATATGTTGGTTTTGGCCGCAGTTTAGCCGCTCTTTGGTGGGATCTTTCGCTCAAATTTCTGGAGCTTCATCTCTCTAATACGTGGTAATCTTTTGAATATCTGGACTTTGAAAATCTTCTCTAAGTCTCTGCCAGAATTGGTTTCTTCGATTTACTTGAATATTTCGGCAGATTTGATCTCGCCAACTCGGGTTTCCTTGATTCCAGTCCTGATATAATTTATGCACAATAACTCAATAAATAATGTTAGTAGAATTTGTTTTTATTGAGATATTATCTTAACCATTTGACATGATATTATAGTTTTAAAAGAATTGGTCAAAGATATTTAATAAGGTAAGCATATTTAAATGGACCAAATATTATATATATATATATTATATGCTTACATTTTCCTTCATAATGTTCATTATAATATATAAATATATAAAAAAAATAGTATTTTTACAGATAAATCCTCATATGTGTCATATTTATAATAAACCCCTTTTATTATATAAAAATAGTAAGGAAAATGTCATATCAAATGCACAATATTTTCGACTGAACAAATACCCTCAAACTTAACTTTGATCCTCCCGAGCAAACTAGTTATTCAAGAGAAGGAGAAAAAGAAAAAGAAAAACCTAAGCAGCACACTTTCGTAGGCAACACGATTGCACTGAGCACGTGCAACAAGTCGTTAAACCTCTAGGTGTCCCTAGTAGGAGAAGTGTTGTCTCCTGAGGGTTTTCAGCGGATTACACCCACAAAATCCTATAATAAAAGAAAGATGGTGAAAGTTACATATAAAGATAAGAACTATAATGGAAAGAACTTGAAAATAAGAGTTTCTAACTACACTAGCTTTTCGGCTGCCATGAGCCCTATCTTAATGGTCGTGAAAAGATGTTAGAAATCACATCATCTTTCAATAAAACATCGCCTTTATTCGTCTTCCCTATCTTTCATCCAAACACTGATCATATACCCCTACGTGTGTGTAAAAGACATCCCTAAATTCAGAGAATTCAATTCAAGCTATCATACTCTTGTCCATCTGCCTTAGTAATTTTTAGTCGGTGAATATTTTAGATGAAATTTCTTACACATCTTTCATGCGACCGTTAATACTTCTTGAGGTACTAACCGACCGATTACAAAATGTGCTCGCGCATTTAGGCGTAATTACTCGTTTCGCAACACCTAAGGCTTAGCAGTGGCTCCCAAACCAGTTGGTCTAAGGCACTAGGTGATAAAGCACCATCGCTATATTTTTTATGATGCCTTAAGCAATTACAAAACCAGTGTTCATTTTTTTTCTTCACCACTTATATATATATATATATATATATATATATATATATATATTTCTTCATACTAAGTCTTTTAGACAAGAGCATTTCAAGGTATCCTCTACTATCCTAAGTTTCAAGATGTGTGTAAGTGCGTATAGTAGGGTATCAACGTTCAAATGTTTGGCGTTAAGAATAGGGACTATTTTTCAGACTTATTTTTATCCTCATATTAGTAATTTCTTTCATCTTACTAACTCTTGGGACAACGGCTCATAACTACTTATTACTAGTTTCGTTTAAGAAAATATCTAACTTTCTTGTTTTTCTCAAACTATTCATATTTTTCATATGTAAATTTTCACTTTCAAATTTTCATTATCAAAAAAAAAATTGTGCTTATATATAGTATAATGCAAAGTAACGCGTAAATAAGCACAAACCTCCCCCAAACCTGTTTGCAGCAGTGTCCTCACTGTTGTCGTCTTTTAAATCTCAAAATCTGTAGACTTGGGAGGAAAAGTTATCAAAGGGGACAAGAAATAATGAAAGTGAAATTCTCCCCCAGCCCTATTTTTGGCTTGTAATTTTGTAAAAAAATTCTTTCAAGAGCCAAAATATTCCCTCCCAAACTTGAGTAAAATAGTATTAAGAATTTAAAATTATTTGGCGGTTAAAGTTATTGGTCAAACTAAAGCCTTACAAAGACCAAAAGTCAACACCAACCATTCAAAAATTTTATCGATGAAGCACCAAGGTTGGTGGAAGAACATGTCGCCTATTGACGTGAAGAAGTGGGGAGGAGATAAGAGATGTAATGGAAAAGGTTTGCGTCTTAGTTTGTAGAGACGAAACAATGATGATGGATTACTCGCATTCTCATTCTTGATAAGAAGAAAATATGGCGGTTCAATTTCTTTGGGTTGGGGTTGATTCATCACAACGCCCATGTTTTCTAAGAATGCGAGTTCTTCAGCGAATATTTCTTCAAAGCTTTCATCGATATCCCGAATAATAATCTCATCGGAAAGAATGGGATGATACTCGGACTCCATAAAAGGTTCACATTTAGCGTTAGATGTTGACCCGGACAACAACGTAATAGCGGAGTCGAGATCGGTATCATGAAGCTCTTCAATTTCGCTGCTGTCGGAATCTATTGTTTCGACAGAACACACATGAGCATAGGGTTCATAGGGTTCACTTCCCAACTTGTAAATTTTAAGCTCAATTGACATCTTCCCGAAGGATAGGGTCATAGAGCCATTTCGACAATTGATTATTGCATTGGAAGTCGCGAGAAAATGTCGACCTAAAATCACCTGAATTTGGTTTCGTGGGTTCGCTACAGATTGTGTATCTATAACGATAAAGTTCACAGGGAATATAAATTCCCCAACTTTGATTAACGCATCCTCTAGCTCACCCCTAGGTTGGGTGATAGATCGATCAGCCATCTGAAGAGTGCAATGCGTCGGTTTTAACTCTCTGATCCCTGATTGCTCATAAACAGAATACAGAAGCAAGTTAACACTAGCACCTAAATCGAGTAGAGCACGATTGATATTTTTGTAGGGTTCCTAGGCACACTAATGAAGTCTCACAAGTGATCAAACATGGCCAATTAAAATTTTACAAGTGCCGAGAAACCCTAATACGGATCGTTAACTAGATATATAAGTGATGCGATGCAAGTAAACAACTTTAACTTAAAAGAAAAGAGGCTACAACCTTTGTAGATCCGGTTCTCCACCTCCTAGGCTCCGTGATGAAGTCCCCTCGCTATCCATATCGGATCCCGGACTCTAGCATCGGCTTCATCGGAGAATGAGCGGGCTAGGTCATCAACTACGATGCCGAAGATGATCTACGTCGAGGCATCACAAGATCAAGCTCCCACTTCACCAAGTCATGAAACTTGTGAAGAAAACACCCTATACTACTTGGCAAGAGGTAGAGGATGAAGAAATAGGAGGTGGGTTCACTTTAGAATTGGATTTCTCACTCATTTGCTCAAGTTGCCATTGATGGAAGCAATGTTTCTTCATGTTGAAGATGAAGAAGAAGAAGAAGAAGAAAAGAATATGATAGAATATGATAAGGATTTTCAAAAAGGAAAATAATATGAATACTTATCATATACTAACCATGGTTATGTATAGAGAATAGACTATGGTTAAGTGGAATGGTTAGGGTTAAGCATGAGACAAGAATGGTGGACTTGTTCAAAGCTTCATGAAGCTTCAACAAAAAACAAACTAAGCCACCATTTCTTTTTCTCTTTATCTTTTCAAAAAGAAATAAATAAATAAATAAGTAAATAAACAAAACCCTAACCACTCATATAACCATGGTTTAATCTTTACACAAACCCAAGTGAGCAAGTATCATCAAACATGATACAATCTTGTGCACAAAAATATATCATATACACAATGTGCACTAAGTGAGAAAATCCTTTCAAAGTGAACCAATACTAGTTAATGCAAAGTAATATATCAAATATATAATTATACATTAAATCATTAAATCAACACTTGATTCAATGATCCGGTCATGTCGCATATAACCGACTAGTATCCAATGTATCGGCTTATCGAATCAATCCTTGATTCGATAACTAGGTTATATCGCATACAACCAATCGATACATTCATCGCGAGAATGGAATACGGTATCACATACACGCATTATTCTCGGTCCCGCACATATCTCATATGCGCTCCTATTTCGTTTCGCTTGAGCCAGGAAACCTCTGTGTAGGACTCTAAAGACTCGTCAATACGCCGGCAGCAGATGATGATCATATCAAACACCCACAAGCCGCAAGCGGTCTGCTAAACGTAACGGCCACCCGGGTATTGAGCGATCAGAAGATCGACGAGCAAGCCCGCTCATACTCCTGTGAATCCAACCAGTAACACTTACCGTATAGTCCGGTCTGTTCGTCTGATATGTCGCATATCTCGTCTAGGGTTGGTAAAGTCAGACCCCAGTAGCTTGATAAGTCATGCCGACGTGAGGTCCATAACATTCGTGAAACTACTGATAACTCTTACCAGTATATCACAGCAACCCTGGCCAGGGATTTCCTGTTATGGCCAGTCGAGCATAGCACAACATCAACCCCCAATACCGGGAGAGACGAATCCCCTCCTATCGCTCATTGCCTCCATGTGAATCGGGACTGTACCCAAAAACCACCTGTTTGCATGACTCAGTAGAGCCGTGGTAGGGTGGGAATCAAAGCACAGTGGGAGACACACAAGACTCTATGACGATCTCGGGTCAACAGACTAAGCTGTACCAGTGTCACCAGAGAACTGCCATCTGACGTGAGGTATAATACCATCTGGGAGTTCTCGGCGAGTCCGTTCAGTGTACCCAGTCTCCACTGAGCACCCGCATACCATCTCTGATGTCAAACACCAATGGATATGGGATCATCCATCGCCCATCACATGGGTCGAGAAGATATACGCTAGTCTACTCTGGAATATCGATGCCCCGTCTCGATATTCCCACGACTAGGAACAATGAAGGATGTACTCATTGACTATCCAGGCCCCACTAGTATGATCTTCATCACAGTCCTGGAAGTCGAGTACACATCCTAAGGGCTTTATCAACATGTAATCAGAGAGACAGAAAGTATACATGTTAAGATAAAGAGCAACCAGATAGCATACTATCATGTCGAGCAAGAAAGTCCTACCTATATATGTCCCAGCATCCACTACTATATACATCCAATGTACAGTAATGGCCTCTAGGGCATACATATAACTAACAATCTCCCACTTGCACTAGGGCCATCTGTAGCAGTGGTTGCAGTATCTAATACTCAACCATCCCTTATGAGTCTCTCTTTGGGAAAAGGCCTTCGTGAGTGGATCTGCCGTGTTGTCCTCTGAGTCTATTCTCCTAACCTCGATCATCCCGGAGATCAACTATCTCCATGATCAGGTGATGCTTCCTCAGAATATGTCTGGGTCACTGATGGGATCGGGGTTCCTGGGCCAAAGCCACACTTCCATTGTCATACAATGGTAGGAACCTAGTTCATCTTATGAACCAATATACACCCAAACTGCCTCTTTGGTAGTATCTATAATAGCGATATTACCAGCCTTTATCGTCTAGTTTTCCACGGTATCTAACTTGGAACTTTTTCCAACATACTGTCCCTTTACCGAGGGTAAAGACAATGACTGCGACTGACATTCAGTCGTCCTTATCATCCTGGAACCTTTCCAGTGATTCTCCCCAGGATCAACTGATACAATCTTACTACAGCTAGTGAGAACCCTAACATCCCTTTAGATCTATCTCATAGATCCAAATTTCAGGATTTAGGAGGTATCACTTTGATCCTATATGGAGAATCTATGTGATAAGAGGAGATCGACCGATCGTAGCATAGGAAACTCTTTTCCTATCAAGAGTATGTCATCCACGTACTCTACGAGGATCATTACCATACTCCATACTACCTTTTTATACATACAAGGTACATCTACCATTTTGATGAAGTCAAACTCTTTGACTACCACATCAAAACAGATGTTCCAACTCCGCGATGCCTGCTTTATCCTGTAAAGCAACTTGCACATGTTTCCGCTGCTCCCACTGTTTACGAAGCCCTCTGGCTGTGTACTTATAGACTTTCTATTCTAAATCAGTATTTAGAAAAGCAGCCATGACACCCAACCACCAGATATCGTAGTCATGGTATGTAGCAATGTTAAGTAGGATCTAGATGGACTTAAGTATAGTCCCTGGAAAAGGTTTCATCATTTTCCACTCTTGGTCGATGACGAAAACCTTTAACAAGTCTAGCTTTGAAAGTCTCAACTTTTCCATCTACACCAAGTAATCTTCTTAAGATATACTTGCTCCTGATGGGGATTTAACCCTTCAGATATCGCAACCAAAGTCCATACTTTGTTGGTGTATATGGATTCCATCTCAGATCGCTAAGCATCCATCCATTCTTACAGAGTCCCTACTCTCGATGGCCTGCTCGATACTAGATGGGTCATCATCTCATGATGCATTCCTCGCTCCCACTGTCATCGAGAAACTGAGGTATCTCTCAGGCGGATGAGGAACCCTACTAGATCGGCGGAGAGGCTGAGGTTCATCGGAAACTATTGAATCCTTTGGTTCTGTCAAATCATCAGTTGCAGTTTTGTATAGCTGGAACCTTTCCAGTTCTACAGAACTGACCTTGCCTCGATCTTGTTCGGATTTTGCTTTAGACATAGGCCGGACAATCCCAAATCTTAACTTATTTAAGAGATAGGCTCTTCCCATACCATATCTCATATGGAATGGTAGGCAGTGATCTGATTCGAACATAATGCAATAGATATGCAGCTTCTCAAGCGCATAACTCCCAAAAGGAAATAGGTAACTCGGTAGTACTCATCATAGAGCACACTATATCCAATATGGTGCGATTGCTCCACCCCGATACACCGTTGTGCTGTGGTGCATTCAGAGGAGTAATACTGAGAGAGAATCTCATTCTCCTTTAGAATAGTCCAGGAATGCCATGCACAAGTATTCTCCTCCCTGATCTTATCATAGGACATAATACTTATACCCGGTTTTTGGTTCTCTATTTCTAACTTATATTCTGTGAATATCTCAAAAGGTTCGGACTTGTGTTTCAACAGGAACATATGTCTGAATCTTGAGAGATTATCAGAGAATGTAATGAAATACAAAGAACCAGTCTTGGCATGTGTAGACAGGAGACCTTACATACATCATCATGTATCAGTCCCAAGAGTTTATTAACTCTTTCTCTGTTTTCAGTAAACGGAGCTTTGGTCATCTAATCTTTGTGACATGACTGGCAAGTTTCACAAGATGTAAATTCAAACTGATTTAAATATGCATCTAAAATGTAACTTCAGCCAGTCGGGTCGCATTGATATGACCTAGTCTACAATGCCTCAAGAAGGATTCGTTCATTTCTGAACACTTCCTCTTGTGTGTGTTCTGTATACTAGGAACTGTAGTTTGATTTAGAACGTCAATGCTTTTAGATAACGTGCCTGAACTGATCAACTTTTGATATAGGAAATGTTCAAAACATTATCCATCAATACAAAATTTTATCATTTCTTTATTAAATAAAGAGATTGATATGATTTTGTATATCAGGTTCGGTATCTAATAGCATTTGTTCAGAATCAATGTATTGGTAATACATGGTGACAGTGACCAACAGACTTGGCTGCAACACTTGCCCCGGTTTCTGTCTCATGAAACTTATCACCCTTTCTCAGTTTTTCTACCTTTTTGTAGCCCTATGTAACAGATTACATATCTGGGATCCTGATCCAGCATCAAATACCCAGGATGCAGAGGATACTGAGAAACAGTTCTTTGTAATGAACATACCCGAAGAAGATGCATCATATGCACTTTCTTCGTTTGGGCGGCATAGGAATTCTGGTATTCCCCTATTTCCTGCTCGGTCTTATAACAATTATAAGTTGGAGCGGGACCAACGTTCCCCAGCTCAGTATAACAAGCGGGTTCGGTCAATTCATCCATATTATTATCTTGATTAAGGCGTGATATGGTCGCTACCTGGAGAGAGAGAGAAGAAAACACTCTGCGTGCGCTCTTGCAAGATTAGATTGGTTATATATTTTATCTAATCAGGATGGCTCCCACTGTTTTTATCAAATCTTCCTTCAAACCCTAAAAGGAAAGACTAGCCGGGATTAATTATACTCTACAAGTTCGCCAATCTTTCAGCCAGGCCAGTGTCGGTACTTTGAGGGAGGTTCCCCGTGCTTTCGCACGGACCTAATTACAGTAAACCTCGTTTTCCCAGAGGCATAACCCCGTTGACACCTTTCTAGACACCTACTTGATCGGCTAATTGCAAAGTGCAAAACTCTCCCAGGAGTAACAATTACTCGCAGTGGGTATCGGGATCCAACTATCATATAGAAGGTATGCAATCTCATTGCAAATTTCAACACTTGAAACTCCCGATAATGGTTTTTACCCCTAGCACCTATGACCTTAACTATGGTCAACAAATCATAAGTACTAGTCAAGTTCTACCCGTCATTTCGTGATTAATTAAACCCACCCACATGACCCTTAACTAAGGTCAACAAAGTCACGCGACTGTCCTAACTAATCGCATCATATGCGGTGTAGGAAGACATCACTTAGCTACCGTACACTGTGCCTTAACTAAAGTCAACAAACACAGCACGAATACTAAGTACTCTACTTCCTAAAATGACGGAGGGTTGCGGCTGGTTTTTTTATGAAAACCTTTTAACGCTTTGAACTTGATCTCGTTGCGGAATCAAATGGTTTTTAAATGGAATGTTTTTGAGGCTTTTCTAGTTTTGCTAAAGGGGTCACTCCCGGTGAAGGGATCGTCGGCCCTTTCCTCGTCGAATGAGGTGCGGGATATATCATATATATCACTGTGCAAAGCAGAAACTATAGAAGCAATCAAAAGACAAACCGAGTGTTGCAGCATCTGCCAGTTATCGCTAAAGGAGTCACTCCCGGTGAAGGGATCTTGGTCCTTTCCCTATCGAATAAGGTGCAGGATGTTCTACAAGGAACACCGCGATGCAAAGCAAGAACTGTAGCTACCTGTTTTTATTTTGAAATTCGATTCCATAACATCAATTAGGTTTATTTTCTTTCATTAATCTCATTAATGAATATCCCATCATTTAAGTCCACCTAATCATCACAGATAAATATAACGTACGCTTATGCCATCCGCATTCGCCTCGATGTCCCATCTGCACCGTTAGGTTAGGTAACTAACGGCAGAGCGGGGCAGGGCTAGCGCGGGTGTAAAACATAAGCAACGTCTATATAATATATCATATATACTATATATACTATCTATCACAGAACATCACATGATCACATCACAGATAACGCAGCAGAAAATATCATATGAAATATTGGATATATTAGGACGTCCGTGTTTTTAATACGAGCCAGTATAAAACACGGATTCCACGGTCGTGATGAATAGCCAATCCCACACCCCTAGACCCCTACGAGAGCGGCAAGCAACCCTACCAATTCTAGGGTTAGGAGACCCGGACTCGACTCCTCGAGATGGTCTCCCACTGGACCCCAGAACCCGGTTACTTGTGCTCCCCTCCTTGGGTCTATCCTAATGCGGAAAAGTAAATAATATACATCAACGGTGACATCTTCCGCAACCTGGAAGTGCCCCAATAAAAGAATATTACATACAAGTTTTTACATGAATGAAAATGAAAAACACTCATCTGACATAAAAACCCCCCCGGCTATTCAACCACGACGATCCAATATAACATATCCAGCAACACATAACATCACATGTCATCAACGTAAGTAAATATGCGCTTCCCAATTGTCGTTGACATATAGCAACGAAACCGGCGATATCACATATTACACTTACGGTCACAGAAAAGAAAGTGTAAAACTACAACAGTTGGAATCCGCAATCTCTTTAGACATCGCATGCCTAGCCAAATGAAATACTTAGACATCGCATGCCTAACAATTATAAACCCCGCATTTTAGTCTCATTATCGAAAACACTTTTTAATATCAAGTCGGGCAATTCAACAGGATTCCTGACATCCAGAACGAATGCTCGTCGCAAACTTTAGTGGACGGCCGCACCCCCGATATCGTCGACGAAGTGCACTAAGGCGGAACACCGCTGCCGCGAGCACCCTGACGGATGCTTTCGGCGACGGGGTTCTCCTACAGTCACTTCGTCGGGGCTATGGGGTGAGGCTGTCTATTAAGTTTACCCGGCGAGTATCCGCGTACGCTACGTGATTGCGACGGACTTTTGATCACATCAAAATTCCGTGGCAACCGATCAAGTGAGACTAAACTGCTATGTTTATAACATTCATATTAGTTATCTTATAACTATTTGTGAATTCCAAATATTGTATCACATTCCGGATAAATAGAAAATGTTAAACTTTCCGATCGAACAATCGAACACCCAAGTTTTCCCGATACAGCTCAACACATGAAATAAGTCTAAAAACATTCACTTCGTGCCTCAGTACTAACGGTCCAGCCGTAGAAGGGTCAAGCCAACGCCTCACATGTGGCACGCCATACTGCCCCAAACCCTAAGGTTCAAAGGGCAGTTCAAGACGGTCACATAATCGAGTTAAGGTTTGTTGTCTTCTAGAGGAACCATCGTGTTACTTGCACTACTTGGAACGTCATTAAACTACGGAAAAGTCCAACTATTGGAAATTTCCCGGCAGGGGAAAAAGTGGGTGTTTATATCCGGTCGAACTTTTTAACATATTCTAAAATTACCCGGAAAAACACACTGACAAAATTTGACAATCCGATCGAAACACCGAGTCCCCAATACAACCCAGAAAACTCAACTCTTGAGTCAGATATAAAAATTCCCAGAAAATACAGGAACAAAATATAAGAGTTACTGTGTAAAAATCATGAGGAGAATCGACAAAGTTGCCGCGGAACCACCGCATTAGGCATGCTAATGCCGCGGTTCCGCCGCACTTTAATGGAATCAGGTGATCGAACTTCACAGTAATTCTTATAACTTCCTGCTTAGTTTTCTGCATATTTTTAATTCTAAAAAATCCCCGAATTTCAAAAATGTACAGAGCATTTTTTGGGTTTGGGTTTTGGTTCGATCGGGCTTCTAACTCCGTCTACGCATCGCCTAAGGCTCTAGCTAGGCTCTGATACCACTGTAGGGTTCCTAAGCACACTAATGAAGTCTCACAAGTGATCAAACATGGCCAATTAAAATTTTACAAGTGCCGAGAAACCCTAATACGGATCGTTAACTAGATATATAAGTGATGCGATGCAAGTAAACAACTTTAACTTAAAAGGAAAGAGGCTACAACCTTTGTAGATCCGGTTCTCCACCTCCTAGGCTCCGTGATGAAGTCCCCTCACTGTCCATATCGGATCCCGGACTCTAGCATCGGCTTCATCGGAGAATGGGCGGGCTAGGTCATCAACTACGATGCCGAAGATGATCTACGTCGAGGCATCACAAGATCAAGCTCCCACTTCACCAAGTCATGAAACTTGTGAAGAAAACACCCTATACTACTTGGCAAGAGGTAGAGGATGAAGAAATAGGAGGTGGGTTCACTTTAGAATTGGATTTCTCACTCATTGCTCAAGTTGCCATTGATGGAAGCAATGTTTCTTCATGTTGAAGATGAAGAAGAAGAAGAAGAAAAGAATATGATAAGGATTTTCAAAAAGGAAAATAATATGAATACTTATCATATACTAACCATGGTTATGTGTAGAGAATAGACTATGGTTAAGTGGAATGGTTAGGGTTAAGCATGAGACAAGAATGGTGGACTTGTTCAAAGCTTCATGAAGCTTCAACAAAAAACAAACTAAGCCACCATTTCTTTTTCTCTTTATCTTTTCAAAAAGAAATAAATAAATAAATAAG
The DNA here is from genome assembly GCA_030015575.1 of Agapanthus africanus. NCBI lineage: Eukaryota > Viridiplantae > Streptophyta > Magnoliopsida > Asparagales > Amaryllidaceae > Agapanthus > Agapanthus africanus. The sequence goes on from JASDDO010000031.1 coordinate 109,344,618, forward strand.
TAAATAAACAAAACCCTAACCACTCATATAACCATGGTTTAATCTTTACACAAACCCAAGTGAGCAAGTATCATCAAACATGATACAATCTTGTGCACAAAAATATATCATATACACAATGTGCACTAAGTGAGAAAATCCTTTCAAAGTGAACCAATACTAGTTAATGCAAAGTAATATATCAAATATATAATTATACATTAAATCATTAAATCAACACTTGATTCAATGATCCGGTCATGTCGCATATAACCGACTAGTATCCAATGTATCGGCTTATCGAATCAATCCTTGATTCGATAACTAGGTTATATCGCATACAACCAATCGATACATTCATCGCGAGAATGGAATACGGTATCACATACACGCATTATTCTCGGTCCCGCACATATCTCATATGCGCTCCTATTTTGTTTCGCTTGAGCCAGGAAACCTCTGTGTAGGACTCTAAAGACTCGTCAATACGCCGGCAGCAGATGATGATCATATCAAACACCCACAAGCCGCAAGCGGTCTGCTAAACGTAACGGCCACCCGGGTATTGAGCGATCAGAAGATCGACGAGCAAGCCCGCTCATACTCCTGTGAATCCAACCAGTAACACTTACCGTATAGTCCGGTCTGTTCGTCTGATATGTCGTATATCTCGCCTAGGGGTGGTAAACGTCAGACCCCAGTAGCTTGATAAGTCATGCCGACGTGAGGTCCATAACATTCGTGAAACTACTGATAACTCTTACCAGTATATCACAGCAACCCTGGCCAGGGATTTCCTGTTATGGCCAGTCGAGCATAGCACAACATCAACCCCCAATACCGGGAGAGACGAATCCCCTCCTATCGCTCATTGCCTCCATGTGAATCGGGACTGTACCCAAAAACCACCTGTTTGCACGACTCAGTAGAGCCGTGGTAGGGTGGGAATCAAAGCACAGTGGGAGACACACAAGACTCTATGACGATCTCGGGTCAACAGACTAAGCTGTACCAGTGTCACCAGAGAACTGCCATCTGACGTGAGGTATAATACCATCTGGGAGTTCTCGGCGAGTCCGTTCAGTGTACCCAGTCTCCACTGAGCACCCGCATACCATCTCTGATGTCAAACACCAATGGATATGGGATCATCCATCGCCCATCACATGGGTCGAGAAGATATACGCTAGTCTACTCTGGAATATCGATGCCCCGTCTCGATATTCCCACGACTAGGAACAATGAAGGATGTACTCATTGACTATCCAGGCCCCACTAGTATGATCTTCATCATAGTCCTGGAAGTCGAGTACACATCCTAAGGGCTTTATCAACATGTAATCAGAGAGACAGAAAGTATACATGTTAAGATAAAGAGCAACCAGATAGCATACTATCATGTCGAGCAAGAAAGTCCTACCTATATATGTCCCAGCATCCACTACTATATACATTCAATGTACAGTAATGGCCTCTAGGGCATACATATAACTAACAATTTTTACCCCCAATAGAAATAGAAATTGTAGTACTCTTAGGTTCCTTTCGTTTCTTGGGTAGCTGTTATGTAAAAGCAGTGCTCACATTACTCGCAAGGAAAACTTTTTTAGGTATTTGAACTTTTCTCTTCCTAGTGCACAAGTCCTTTAGTATTTTCGCATAAGATGGAACTTGTTGAATAGCATCTAGGAGAGGAATGTTTATGTTAACTTGCTTAAAAATTTCCACAATTTTCTCCATTTTTGGACTTGGTCTGTTGCCCCTTAACCTGTTTGGATAAGGTGCTTTATCAATAAGGGTGGGGTCCAACATTGGAGAGGATTGTGGAGATGGAATGGATCCCAGAATTAGAGTTAGGATCATTTTAGATAGATTCGAGGAAGTGGGATGAGGGTTCGAGCCTTGTGGAACATAGAGAATAGGCTCGGAAGAAGGTGGGAGACTAGACGAATTAGGGGAAGAAGTAGGGTTTCAATTGATTCCTCATCATCAATCTGTTCACCCATTTGATTGTTCAACACTCTTCCTGACCTCAATATGGTAACGGCACTCACATTATGATTTTGTAAGTGGCCAGGATTTGGTAGGGGTTGAGATGGGAGCTTCCCTTTTTCTCTCGCACTCATCGCGGCATTCAACTGTGCAATTTGGGCTTCTATTGATTTAATACTCTCACCGTGGGAGGCGGAGTCTTTCTTTATGGTATCAATAGAAGACCTAATATCAGCCGACATTTGGATGGAATGTTTCATAAACAAATCCAAAGTTTGTGCGAGTGAGGAGGAGTTATCAGTACCGGTCGTTTGGAAAGAATTATTAGAAGGTACAGAACTGTTGACCGGATTTTGAAAATTTTGTGACTGAAAGGGGTGCTGAGTCTGTTGTGGTAGTTGTTGTAGCTGTGGAGGAGGTCTTTGGTAATTGCTTTGGAACTAGTTTTGATTTTGGTTTTGGTTTTGGTTCCAAGCAAAGTTAGGATGATTCCTCAATCCCTGATTGTACGTGGAAGAATAAGGATCGTTTCTAGGTCGCTACTGAAAAGTACCATTAGTTTGCTCATGACCTTGAAACGGTGCATTCATAGGACATTCTTCCGTCAAGTGTGATGGATCGGAACAGCAACCACACACAGTCTTGGGGAGCGTTACCTGGTTTAGGGAGACTAGTGAGAATTTGTTCTCAATAGCGTCGAGTTTCTTTTGCATCGCTGCCATTTTGGTTTTTACTGCGATAGAAACATTGAGCTGATGAATACCTCCCCTAGATGAAGGTGGTCTAACACTTTCCCACTGCAAAGTGTTTTTAGCGAGATCTTCCAGATATTTCCAGGCTTCACCATCGTCTTTGGACATGAAATTGCATTGATACATGGTTTCAAGCATCTGCTTTGTCGTTGGATTAATGCCTTCATATATAATTCGGCACAGATCCCATTTATGTATTCCATGATGAGGACATTGGACAAGCAGATCCTTGAAACGTTCAAAGCACATTCAAAATGGTTCATTGGGAAGATGGGTAAACTGGTTGATTTCGCTTCGAACACGGGCGGTCTTATGATTTGGGTAAATTTTTTTAAGGAATGCTATCACAAATTCATCCTAATTGGTAATAGAGTGTGCGGCAGTATTATAAAGCCATTTTTCTGCCAAGTCGCACAAAGTGAACGGGAGAAGACGCAAGCATAGCATCCACAGACAGTTGTGAAGTACCCATCATTGCGCATACGTTTTCGAATTTGGTGATAAAAACATATGCGTCTTCAGACTCGAGCCCGTGAAATTTGGGCAACAGGTTGATGTAGTGGGGTTTAATTTCAAAATTATCCCCGTTGGCTGGTGGAATGGATAGACAGGTGGGAAGTGGACCGCGTATAGGATAGCATCTCTCTTGGAGAGAAATGCGCGGTGGATTCTGTGCACCTACAGGCGGTGGCAGGGTGGTATTATAATTTGATGGAGTACCGTCCATCTCGGTCGATGTGGTGGGTGGGGGAAAAGAAGATGAAGAAGCACCGACTTCGGAGTCGACAGCAGAAACGCGGACAAGACAGCACTAGAATCCCGTGTCCAGCCAAGCATGCACTAAGCGGGTTTAGCGCAAGTAGAAGCATGTGTGTGATTTAAAATTGGTTTGTTTTTGAAAAATTCGGACTTGAAACAAATCACACAAAAATGCACAAACAACCCTAGAACTAAGGTTACCTAGGTCAAGTCTCTAGACCGCTCCTAGACTTCCAAAGGACAAGCCGCAGGATCAATCCTCTACCATCTCTTTACTACTCTTGTGGCCAGGTAAGTACCAGGTAAGTAGGAGGTATCCGCTATACGAATCACCGAAAATAGCATGCCTAATTAAATAACTACTTGCCTTAGACACACTTGCCTAGGCCCCACAAAAAGTAATGCAGATAAGCGACAGATTACCCACGACTTTTCTTTGTCCTTATTGAGCGCGACAATCCTTAGAGTCTTGTCTAGATATTTTTTAAATTAATGTAGGGTTGATGCGGATGCTCGTTTTGTGATTTGCGGGGCCAAGGAAGGGTGATAAAATTCCTACCTAATCTGAATTTTGGTCTTGCCCCTTAAAGTCCATATTAAAATATGAATAAATAAACCAATTACAAAACTTTGCAAAAGATTTTTGACCGGCGATATTTTGCGAGGAATCCTGCAGAAAAGATATTTTATTGGATTTCAGAGGAGAGAAAAAGATATAGAAAAGATACCAGAGAATTTGGAAACCCTAAATCCTCTAATACACCGCAGTTCCGCCGCCAATGTGCTTTTATTGCCGCGCTTCCGCCGCCGACTTGGGAGATGTGGTGGAGATTTTTGCTACGTGGCCTCTTTTGCTCTTCTGGATCTTGATGAATGTCTCTGGCTCTCTGTTTCCTCAAATCTGTGACTCCAGATCCCCTTGCAAAATTCACACAATAATCGTTAAATATACAATTTGCAGTTTTGTTTATTTATGATATGGATCGAATAAGAATTCAACACGAATAGTAAAAAGAATAAATTACGCACGTATCTCCGGCAACGGTGCCATTTGATTAGTTGATTTAAAGAAGTGTTTTTATAGAATAACCTCAATCAATAACAGTGTCGCGTGTAGCTAGACCGAGATGAGTACGGGTCATTCTCAGGGAAACGTTGAATCTTTTAATCTTACTTTAGGCGAGTTGATTAGGAAAGGAGGAAGAATAAAGAATGGTGAAGAATGGTTGTAGATTCTAGATCTACATCAAACACGGATGCAGAATATAGATCTCGATTAACTACGGATGTAGGTTTTGTATTAGAAGGGGGCTTGTAGGGTTCGTTAAGATTTAGTAGTCATGGATGATTAATTAAAGATTACTCATTTTATCCTTTAATAGATTTAAAACTAGATCGACAGTGATGCATGCAGATTAAGGTTTCTGGAGGGAAAAGGGTTCCCACTCTTAACCCCTATCTTGACATGGATCTTCGTTCATGTCTAGCCTTTACCAAAACAATTGTTAATCTGATCTCAGATCGCGGTCGAGACTATCAATGAATTGATAGCGCGCCCGATTAGGATGTTAACTATTCTTTTGATAAAGTTTATAAACTTTATAGGACGTAAAAAGAGTTTAAGGATTTTCATCATCCATTAATCTACCCTAATCCTACGAACCCTAATAAGCGGAGAATTACTCGCGTATGTTGGGAAAAGAAAAGATAGAAAGGGAAATCATATTGAAAACTACGGAAAATAAAATGATATAAGAAAACAACTACCTTTATTAATCAACAAGATTAAGTACACTTTGTTCCTTTAGAAAATGATTACAAAACCCTAATTTGCTTCTCGATCTCTTCTTAAGAAGATAGATGAACCGTCGGTGATCAACCAGGATTCTTGAGCCATTGTGGACTTCGTGATCGCGTCGTTTTGATACCTTTTCCAAGAGGCTCTCGGTCCTTATTTATAGTCACAGAGCCAGAACCCTAGTTTCCTAATATGGTAACTAGTTGTTAGGATCCCAACCTGAAAATATCACATCTCAACTCCCCTAACATGATGCGGATCCGCCGCTATATGTTGGTTTTAGCCGCGGTTTAGCCGCTCTCATGACCATTATATTTGGAATGTCATATATTAGATTCATGCTGTACGTTCATTCTCGTGATTACCTGCATATGTTATTTACTATTCACGAGTTGGCAACTCACCCCCGTTGTGCCACAGGTTTTGCTGGAGTTTCCCCAAAGTAGTCAAGGCAAGCTATTCAGCTTTTCAGCTTCACACTCATCTATCATCTTTTGGGTTGCGGATACCACTTCGCCTGTTAGTGTGCAGTTTTGCCAGGTGGGTTTTTGTGGTTATCTGAGTGTATTGTATATTCGTTGTATATTGTACTCTCCATCTATTACCAGTTTGTTATGACTTAGAGACTTGGTGAGGACGATTTGTATATATTGTGGATTTATGGATTTTATACAGTTCCTTTTCTTTTGTCTCTTATTTCTTCGCTACGGCGTCGTATATCTGTTGTGGTGTTGTTTTCCGCCGTTGGGCGTGGATTTTGCTCCCGTTTGGGATGTTTTACTTTATATCTATGTTGTACCCTTTTTAGGGGCTAGTTTTATAAAGGAGGTGCTGCCAAAATTTTACAGAAAATGTGGACTATTTTAAAGAATTTGGGTTGTGATTTCAAAGGTTTCCAAAACTTTTTATTATCTTTTCCGTATTTTTATGGTTTAGATTTCTGGGTTTTGGCTTTCTTTTACTGCGTTACGTCTGGAGGCGTTGCGTAGTATTAGGGCCATCACGTACCATTTTTGGGTCGTGACAAAGTTCGTATCAGAGCGTGGTTTTACCTTTCGGAGTGTAGGATGACCTGGTATGATGGAGTAGGTAACCTAAGCGGAGTAACGTACTGTGGGTATGTCTGCAGCATACTTACGATGCAGTATTTCGCCTAAAGTGCCTAAGTACAATTTCTTGAGATTCCTTCCTTGATGATTCATATCCTTGTGATTCGATTTCCTTGTTCATATCGAATCCTATCTTTATTTATAGTCTTGCCATTGATGACTACGGGGACTCAGAGTGATGCAGCGAGAGCCGAGGTCAGGGTTAGCTCGGATGAGACGAGCACTGACCAGGACGGCACTCGTGTTGCACAGTTGTAGATGGATCAGCCTTCGACTGATCAGTTAGCTAGACTTGTGACAGAGATGCAGGATTTGCGCCAGACGATGAGATCATTGGTTGATGCCATTCGAGCGCAGCGACAGGAGGTTGTCATCCCAGTTAGACAGTTGTTCCTTGGGATCAGCATGCAGCAGTCTGTTACTTACGTAGCACCAGTGGATGTAGCTCCAGTCGACGAGACACGTATTCCAGAGACTTTACGAGTTCCAGGACAGTGGAGGACCCGTGCAGGTGTGCCAGTCCAGGGACAGAGATTCAGTCGTCGTGACAGGTTTCGTGCACGGCATAGGAGTACAAGAGGTGTGAGACGAGGACAGTCGTCTAGCTCTTATTCCCAGGATGGTCAGCAGTTTTCTTCCGGATGTTATCGGTGCGGGAGTTTGGATCATCGGGTTAGAGTTTGTACTGAGCCACGTAGACGCGAGACAGCTATACCACAGAGTGGAGGATTTCAGCCTGTTGTGGGTAGGAGACAGACACGAGGGTTTGTTTCTACTCAACCGGACGCCGGTACGTCCAGTGCAGATTTGTCAGGTATCCTTGTTCTTGTTCATTGTTGTACTTGTTGGTTTTTCGCACTTTGTGCCGTGGTTGGGACGAGGATCGTGTTAGATAGATCAGCCGTTTTGTTGTGTTAATTTCTGTCAGCGATTCTTTTGTTACGCGACACGTATTTCAGTCGTATGCCAGTTGGTGAGGAGATTTTGCCGTCATCGGATCCTTCTTGAGATGTTGGATTTGACGTTCTCCTGGGCATGGATTGATTAGCTACGTGTTAGGCGTCTGTGGACTACCGTGTGGAAACAGTCAGGAATTGTTTTCCCGGCGAGTCAGTTCTTGTTGTGCAGGTGGATAGTTGTGCTGCCTATCACAGCTTGAATTCGGCCTTTTTCGCTAGTCAGCTTTGGAGGAGATGTCGTGGATTCTTGGCGTTCATTCGAGATACCGGAGCCACATTGGGATTGTTGGGCTGGGTACTTTTCGTGCAAGAGTTTTCCGACGACATTCCAGAAGAGCTAGCGAAATTCAGGGAGCTTAAGGATCTGCTGCAGAGTTGGTTGTTGGGAGGTTTGTGTGTCCGTGTGTTTCGCTTTTGGGAGTTTCAATTCTGTTCGTTCAGGAGGTTGACGACAGTTTGCGGTTGTGGATTGATGGATCGTCAATTGAACCGGCTTATGGTGCGGTTAGGTATCTGTTACCTTGTTTTGATGATTTCTTCGATCAGCTCCAGAGTGCGAGACTTTTTCTAAGTTTGTTTGGGATCAGGTCATCATTGTTGCGGGTTCGGAGTAGTGACATTCCGAATTCTGTTTTTGTGCGTGCTACGGGCAGTTTGTGTTTTGGTAGTGTCGTTGGACTTGCCAATGCCCTAGCAGCATTTGTGGATATGATGTACCAGATTTTCAGGCCGTTCCTCGACCAGTTGCTGTTGTGTTTTGACGACATTCTGGTCAATACTTTGTGTCTTGAGGAACAGGAGCAGCATTTGAGAATTTGTTTTGCAGACATTGGTAGAGCCCAGCTGTTTGCTAGATTCTCGGAGTGTTCCTTCAGGCTTGTTTGTATTGACTCCTAGGTCTTGTAGTTACGGGAGACGGTTTCGTATGGTTCCGAGGGAGATCGTGACCGTACAGCTTAGGCCCAGACTTGTGTACGGACAGAGGTCCTTTGATTTTGGGTTTAGCAGGTTTTTACCGCCGTTTCGTGCAGGATTACCAGAGTATTGTTGCACCGTTAACTGTAAAGACCTAGAAAGGAGGTTCTTTTCTTGAACTGAGGCATGTGTACAGAGTTTTCAGCAGTTGGAGATTTGGTTAGCAACTGCATCAGTTCTTTGCTTTTGATTCGGAGACCTTGATTTGTGACAAGGTTATGCTAAGTTAGGAATGCGTTTGTGTACCTAATGTTATCGGGTAGAGACGTGAAATCCTAGAGTAAGCACATCAGTCAACTCTCTGTGTTCATTCAGTTCCGCCAACATTGACGTGACTTGTGAGATAGTTACGGGTGGACAGGAATGTGAAGAGAAATTTCAGGTTTCGTTTCAAGGTGTTTGTTTGGTTTGTTGTTTGCGGCAGTTGGGATCGTCACTCGCCATTGTAGGATACTTCTGGATAGCTGTTATCAGGAGATATTTCAATTGGCAACCTTTAGGTGTAGTCAGGTAGTGTCGATCACCAGTCTGTTTTTCTGACTCAGCGTAGTAGGATTTTGGACCTCAGCTTGTCTAGAGACTTCGGAGATGTTCAAGTTGGTCTTTTGAGATCCTTTATGTGAGTTAGTTTTCGTTGCTTTAATTTGGCACTTCCGCCCAGATTATAGATTATTCACCCCGTTTTCATGGTGTTGATTTTTGGCAAATACCTTCATGACTTTTTCACATGATTCAGCACAGACCATTAGTTTGGACTCGATCTTTTCGTTCACCGGCAGCCATTGGTGTAATGGTTCGGCAGGTGAAGAAACTTCGGTCAAAGGTCTTGCCATCTGTGGAGAGTTCTCTTGGACGTAGCTGTATAGTGAGGGGATCACTTGGGAAGCTGCGAGTGAGATTTGGGAGTTTTGTACTCTTCTCTTTGAAGGTATGCTTGGTGAAAATTTTAAATTCGGGGACGAATTTTTATAAGGGGGGGAGATTGTAACGATCTAGAAATCGTTTTGTGCTTGTTTCTGTTTTTGGGTGAAATTCGTCGGTATTGTCAGTTTATACCGATTGCGATCAAACAGCCATATCGACTTACCAGCACCTAGTTTTGATAAAATAAAGCTTGTGCGCACACTTTGAGAGTATATGGGACGTTTTGGTGCAATTTGAATTTTTCCCATTTTTAATGTTATTTTAATCCGGCTTGCACATTTTTAGAATCTTCTCTTTTCAACTTTTCTTAAAATTTTTCTTAAGTTAACCTAACCCTAGCATAATGGATTGTGTGGACATGGTTTAAAGGGGAAAAAGAAAAGAAAAGAATTGAAAAGAAAAGAAAAGAAGATGCATGAATGTGTTGACCAAGGGTTTGAATGCTTTAAATGTTGGAAATTGCCTAGGAAATTGCCTCTCTCTCTCCTCCCTCTCTCTTGGCCGAGCTCCCCTCTCCCTCTACTGCACTTAGCAATTTCCCATCTCATTTCTATCATATTTCTTCACAAAACACTCACAAATCCATATCTTTTCACAAAAATCACATTTTTGTGCATGTTTTCTCACTTTCTTCACTTGGAGTGCTCTTGAGCTTGGATCCTTGTGTTCTTTTGGCTAGGTAAATTCCTTTACTATTATTTATATGTTTTTAGTGTAGTTTAGCTAAATAGTTTCAGTTTGGATGTTTAATTAGGGTTTGATACGAAATATCGTATTTTAGTGTCGGATTGTGGTTTCTAGGACCTGCTTTGATCCGGAATGTCTACTGATGAATTCAGTATAGTGGTTGTGATGTACTAGAGGACCTGGAGCACCACCAGAGAGACGAACCCCATCCCACCGGATTGGGCCGGCGACAGGAAGAAGAGGGGCCGGCGACGCCGGCCAACCTGAGGAGTTAGGGTATGGGTCTTGGTCTGTAGGTGTCTGCTATGTTTAGGGTTCATCTGGTCTTGTTGAAATTGTTTAGTTTTCACAGTAGGAAAATCTGGGATCAATTGTGCAGTTTCTAGTGTTTCGTGTTCGTGCGATACGTGTTACGACACGCGTCGTGCAGTTTTCGTGGTTTCGCTCTTAAGTCGTTTTCGTCGTGTCGCTACTCTCGTTAGCCACGATACGAACACTTAAGAGGTGGTTGTGTGTTGTTGTGTCGGTTAGATATAGCTAGTTCGTATTTCGTAGCTATTATTGATATATGTATATTGTTGTTGTTTATATGTTGCAGGTTCGCAGACGAGGACTACGGACACTGCCACAGGGGGATTCAGGTGGTAGATTCATCTAGCTTGGAGTGTGGGTGAGTAGATTTAACATCTACAGGGGAATCGTCCGCATGGCGTTATGCGTCTGGGCTAGAAACCTTTACCTTTGTCGCATATTCTATATCATGTTTAGAATTGCGCATATACCTGACTGCTTAGTGATAGTTGTGATTGGACTAGTATCCTTAGGACACTGCACTATTATTGACGGCTCAGATTGCGAGAGCACTGATTGGATGCCACACACACCGTCAATAATTGCCATGTCATACACGACCATATTTTAGAAATGCTACTGTATGGTTAGGGACATTGTGACTTTGATACATATTTCTTATCGCTATACTTAGACTTGACATGCTAGTTCCTGTTTACCTATAGGATGCTGTACCTTTAGTGCTAGGTACATATACACCTAGGGACATAGATACAGGTGTACTTACATTTCATACCTATACCTGATAGGTATACTACATCATCACATAGATACAGGTGTACATACATTTCATACTTTACCTATACCTGATAGGTATATTACATCATCAGCATACAGGTAGGTGTACATGCTTTTCATACTTATACCTGATAGGTATATCACATCATCATATAGGTAGATACCTATATTGCTGCTTTACGATTCATGTATTCATTTATATCTGGTGAATGCTATGCTGTTCTTTTATACGCTTTCATTACAGTTTCATATTGCGTATATTTATTCATGGATTATCGCATTGTTATATGGATTTTTCATGATGTTTTCTGGATTTGGGGACCGTGGGAGTTCATGAAATTATGCATACATGAAGGCCCGGTTTCCTTGAGATGATATTATAGCATCCACCATGAGATTTATCGGTGCAGATATATATATCCTATGCGAGGAGGCGTCGAGAGCCGCATGAGGATACATGGTGGGGCCCGGAGGTACCCCGAAGCAAGAATGTTGTCGGAGTGAGCCGATGTCGCATTGAGGCGATGAGGCCTAGGGGAGCCATACTTTCCGGTGATATTACCAGAGACTCGGCGGATATCAGGGGGATACCGTTGGGAGTCATGTGCGTATCGATACGTCGAGAGGCGAGGGGCAGAGCGAGGCACTCGAGCTCTCGTGATAGCGTATGATACGTACTTATCAGTTTTCTGTGTCGATACTTGACACATTGGTTTTTATGATATTTCTAAATACTCTTTATATATATAACAGGGGATTTAGCCGCTGTTATATATGTCTTTACACCAATATTAGTGGAATGGGACGCTAATATATGTGTATTGCCCTCATCATATTTATATATGTCATTATATTTAGGATGTTAGAACTGTGCTGGAGATTGGACTTGGGATTCATGAGATTCATTGGATGATGATATCGTACACACTAGAGATGTGAGATCCACTTAGTGTGGTACATATGATATATTGTGAGATATACTGAGATTGTACAGACGAGATATGTGGGATCCACTAGCTGTTGTACATGAGATATAGGTGAGATATACCTGATATTGTACAGACGAGATATGTGGGATTCACTAGCTGTTGTACATGAGATATATGGGAGATATACTGATATTGTACATACGAGAGGTGTGAGATTCACTTGCTGTTGTACATTGATATATGAGAGATATACTGTTAGTATACATATTAGATATGTGAGATATATTTGATATTGTGTAGTTGAGGAGATGTGACACTTAGATGATATGAGAGCTAATTTGGAGACTGATTGAGGCATTGGGAATTGATTTGTCTGATTGGATTGTGATCCTACCACGATGTCAGGATTCCGTGGAAATGACATATTTCACTCCATACCTCATCTTTATATACTTGTGCACTATTTCCATGTATTAGGAGTACCTGTGAGAGTACCTTCATGAGTGTTGCACATTTACTTTCTCATATCCCCAGTGCATGATTATTGCATACTGTTGTCATATCATTATTGCAGGACATATTGGTGGTACTTGATAGTGTACTTTCCATTATTTCGTACTCATGACCATTATATTTGGAATGTCATATATTAGATTCATGCTGTACGTTCATTCTCGCGATTACCTGCATATGTTATTTACTATTCACGAGTTGGCAACTCACCCCCGTTGTGCCACAGGTTTTGCTGGAGTTTCCCCAAAGTAGTCAAGGCAAGCTATTCAGCTTTTCAGCTTCACACTCATCTATCATCTTTTGGGTTGCGGATACCACTTCGCCTGTTAGTGTGCAGTTTTGCCAGGTGGGTTTTTGTGGTTATCTGAGTGTATTGTATATTCGTTGTATATTGTACTCTCCATCTATTACCAGTTTGTTATGACTTAGAGACTTGGTGAGGACGATTTGTATATATTGTGGATTTATGGATTTTATACAGTTCCTTTTCTTTTGTCTCTTATTTCTTCGCTACGGCGTCGTATATCTGTTGTGGTGTTGTTTTCCGCCGTTGGGCGTGGATTTTGCTCCCGTTTGGGATGTTTTACTTTATATCTATGTTGTACCCTTTTTAGGGGCTAGTTTTATAAAGGAGGTGCTGCCAAAATTTTACAGAAAATGTGGACTATTTTAAAGAATTTGGGTTGTGATTTCAAAGGTTTCCAAAACTTTTTATTATCTTTTCCGTATTTTTATGGTTTAGATTTCTGGGTTTTGGCTTTCTTTTACTGTGTTACGTCTGGAGGCGTTGCGTAGTATTAGGGCCATCACGTACCATTTTTGGGTCGTGACACCTAACCATGACCGGTTGCGTTCGGTTTGGCCGGAGGCGAAAGTCAAGAGACAAGAATGGACGGACAAGGGTCAATAAGCCGGATTTCACAAATACCGTGTTTAAGCACCCTAATCCGCGTTGTTGCCGATTGCTCTAGCTTCAATGGTCAAGCTCGGCTCAAAGTATTGAGTACGGACTTCCCTAACTTACACTAACCTATCTATTCCTAACAAACTTATACTTGCATATACAACACTTAGGTTAGAAACGAACTGCTCCGAACCTCGCATTAACTTATCATAACAAGAACGCAAAACGCATCGTCTCCCTGCAGACGACCCGTACTCATCAAGGCTAGCTACACGTGACGCCGTCTTGATTGCGGTTAACTTTAGAACTTAAAAAGGGCGTGCGCAAGCGCGCGACCAATCAAGAAGCTTATGAGGGGGTCCCCTCTATATGAGACTTGAAGTTTCGGGTCCATTATATAGTAGAGGCAAATTGTTAATTGGTTTTGAGAAAATATCTAATTGAGAGATTCTAATTTGTTCAGGGGATTTTACCCACCGTTGGATCTTTGATCCAATAATTTCTGTTTTAAAGAATATATTTTCTTGTTTTTAACAAGATTGAGGAAACTTTTTCCTATGTACAGCATTTTATTCTATAAAACGGTGATTTTTAATCACCATTGGATTTTTAATCTAAGGGCTCTCTGTTTTTTAGAGAGCAATCTTTTTTGTTTGTAAAGATTGAGGAAATATATTCCCAAAAATAGAATTTTATTCTATCGTTGGATCTTTGATCCAACCTAGTGTCACGACCCGAAATTGGCATGTGACGGCCCTTAAACTACGCAACGTCTAAAGGCGTAAAGCAATTTAAGTAAGCCGAAAACCCAGCAATCTAAACCATCAAAAGTAGTAAGTGATAAGAACATTGTTCAAACTTTTAAAATCTCAAATCAAATTCTTTAAACTCCAACTTTACTTTCTTAAAAATTTTGGCAGCACCTCCTTTGTAAAAACCAGCCCCAAAAAAAGGGTACAACAAAAATATAAGTAAAGCATCCCCAAACGGGAGCAAAAACACGCCCAAAGGTGGAAAACAACCACTACAACAGATATACGATGCCGTAGCGAAGAAATAAAAGACGATATAAAGAAACTGCAAAAAGAACCTCCAAGTCACAAAATAATATACAATATCGTCCTCACATCAAGTCTCTAAGTCATACATGAAAGTGGTAGATGGAGAGTACATGGTACAACGAATATAAAATGAGCAATATCGGATAACCGCAAAACCCACCTATAGCAAAACTGTACACAGTCAGCCATAGCGGTATCCGCTGCAAAAGATGATACGATAGATGAAAAGCCTGCCTCGACTACTCTGAGGAACAACCTGCAAAACACTGTGGCACAACGAGGGTGAGTTGCCAATTCGTGAATAGTAGATAACATATGCAGGTAATCGCAAGTATGCACGTACAGCGCGAATCTAACATATGCAAGCTAATAGCAATAAATGGTCATATGTATGCAATAGTCATGAAAGGTACTCTAGCATGTACAACTAATACATGAAGCAGTAATATGATAATATGTATATGCAACAGTCATGAAAGGTACTCTATCAGGTACTACTAATACATGAAGCAATGCATATAAAATAAATACGGGGTATGGGATAAAACATGTCATCCTCACGGAATTCTGACCTCGTGGTAGGACCAAAGTCCATCAAGACAATCAAAATCCCAAATTTCCTCAAATCAGCCCCCAAATTGGCTCTCATATCCTGTAAGTCTCATATATCCTGAGTGTCCAATATCAAGTAAATCGCATATATCATGTATCCAATATCAAGTAAATCTCATATATCATGTATCCAATATCAAGTAAATCTCATATATCCTGTATCCAATATCGAGCAAGTCTCATGTAATGAATAAGTATATTTGCATGAATCATTATGATGATGTATATAAATTAGATATGTATACATATATATTAGCGTCCCATTCCACTAATATATATATATATATATATATATAACAGCGTCCCATTCCACTGTTATATATACTTAGGAGTAAAAATATCATGAAACCAAGTGTCAAGTATCGACACATAAATACTGATCTATCAGGTGCTGTCACCACGACTGGCCCATGATAGGTACGTATCATACGTTATCTCGAAAACCCGAGTGCCCAGCTTCGACCCTCGCAATTCGACGTATCCATATGTACATGACTCCGGTCGGTATCCCAACGATAACCGCCAAGTCATAGGTATTGTCACCGGTAGATATGGTTCTCCTGTCAGGCTCATCGGCGTAGTCCATCGATCTTCTTGCCCCGGGGTACCTCCGGGCCCCACCATGTCCCCGCAAACGGCCCACGACGCCTCCTCGCATCGGGTATATATATCAGAACCGATAAATCTCATGGTGGCTGCTAAAATATCATATCAAGAGAAACCAGGTTTTTCAAATAATGCATAATTTTATGAAACTACCGCGGTCCTCAAATCCAGAAAACATCGTGAAAAATTCATATCTCAATGGGAAAATCCATGAATATAATATATGCAACATAAAACTGTAATGTGAGCATATATAAAAGAAAAGCCGCTATTTAACTGCAACAAGTTAATATATATATCATGTGGTTCCTAAGTTCTCCAAGTCCATATAACATCAAATAAAGGTGAACATGTAGCTATAGCCAGATATATATGTAAACATGTAGGTATTGCAAGGTATATGTATCTATCTATCAGTAATGATGTAATACCCTCCAGGTATAAGTGTAAGTATGTATGCAAGATGTACATGCAGCTATGTCTCATATGTGTATATACCTATCACTAATGGTACAATACCATATAGGTATATAGGTAACTAGCATGTAAGCATGTCAAGGCATATGTGTAAGCATGTAGGTATATGCTATATGTCATATGCACAAAAGGAAATAAGGATCGTGTCTCAATGTCCCTAAACAATACAATATCACATATGTATAGGTGTTGTGCGTGTCATGGCAATTATTGACGGTGTGAGTGGCATACAATCAGTGCTCGTGCAACATGACCCGTCAATAATAGTGCAGTATTCTAAGGGTACAAGTCCAAGCACAACAAGTAATAATATGAAATGAGGTGTATGCGCAAAATCTATATATGCAATAGAATATGCGACTAGTATCATATCATCCCTAGCTCAGACGCATAACACCATGCGGACGATTCCCTTGTAGATGTTAAATCTACTCACCAACGCTCCTGGCTAAGTAAAGCCAACCACCTGTTTCCCCTTCTTCGCAGCGTCCGAAGTCTCCGCCTGCGATCCTAAAACATAAAACAATAAAACAAGTATGTATATTAATAAACGACCAATAACACGTACAAACTACGTTTGACCGACGCGACAACTCCAAACAAACTCTCAAGTGTTCGTCTAGTGGCTAACGTGCATAGCGACACAACGAAACCAACTCAAGAGCAACAGAACACAACGACATGAACCGTATCGGATAACGTAACGCGTGAAAACGAAACACAAGAAAACAAGCAAGTGATCCCAGATTTTGCTATACCAAAAATTTGTAAAAGTTGCACATACCACAAGACCTCACACAAACCCAGAGACCCCTACACCAAAACTCACCACCAACCACCCCACTCTGGCCGCAAATTGCGGCCAGAAGCAATAAATCTGCGACCAGTCTATTAGGGAATGGGCTCGTATTTTGAGGGTAGGTTCTAGATCACTACACTAGGTCACTGTGATAGGAACTTTTGCAACAAATACTTGGTTTGATAGCAGATCATCCGAGACCCAAAACTACACTAAAAATACGATATTTGCACGAAACGATACAATATGTGATCTAAACTGAAACGAATAAGGTACGCAACACTAAAAAGACTTAATTTACAGAAAGAGATCATTACCTACTCCCACAAGCTCAAAGATCCTAACTTTCCAAGCTCTAAGGCATCCAAGAGGCAAAACAAGGTTAAAGATGTGATTTTTGTGAGATTTTGTGAAGTTTAGTGATGGATTAGTGAAGATTTGTGAAGGGGATGATAAGTGTTCAGCTGAGGGTTGAGGGAATGAGAAAGAAATGATAAGAGATGAAGTGAGAGAGAATGAGAGAGAGAAAAGATAAAGAGAGAGAGAGAGGTGAGGTTAAGGTGAGTGAGGTGAGAGCACCATGCATTAACTCCTCATTAATGCACACACAAGGCTCACCATGCCACCTCTCCCCAAAACAAAAGCCAAAAGAAAATATCTCTCACTCACAACAAATATCTAGAAGTTTAGGTTAAGGTTAAACAAGGATTGGATTAGGGTTAAGTGTCATGGTCACTAATCTAGATTAACACAAATACGCCCTCATATAAATATGCACAAGTGTGTGCAAGCCATAACAAATAATAATAAATTATTAATTAAATGTTATAAAATGTGATGAACCCAAATTGGTAAACTTTTTACCAAAAACCCGCATTACCGTCTAAACTAACACTAATCTAAATCTAAGGCGTTACAATCTCCCCACTTAAAGAAAATTCGTCCCCGAATTTAAAATTCTCACTAAGCGTACCTTCAAAGAGATGAGTACAAAACTCCCAAATCTCGCTCGCGGCCTTCCAAGTGATCACCTCACTATACGGCTACGCCTAAGAAACCTCCACAGATGGCAAGACCCTTGACCGAAGTTTCTCCACCTGCCAAACCACTAACACAATTGGCTGACGGTGAACGAAAAGATCGCGTCCTAGCTAAATGGTCTGATGCTGAATTATGTGAGAAAAGTCATGAAGGTAATTGCGAAGTATCGACATAAGGAATACGGGGTGAATACTAATAATCTGGGCGGAAGTGCCAAATTATAGGCAACGGAACTAACTCGCTTCAAGGATCTCAAAAGGACCTACTATCCTGGGATAAGCTTCCCAAAACTCAACACGTCATTCATCGGAAAATTCGTAGGAATACATGATCTCCCACTGCGAACTCAACTCTGTGACCACCACGGTCGGCAAAAGACATCTATCTACACCGGGCTGCCCTCATCCTAACCTGAATCAACTGGATCTTCTCCGAAGCCACTCGAATAGCTGGGGTCCAAAAATCCTACTCTCGCGGAGTCAGAAAAATAGACTGGCAATCGACACGACCTAACAAACAAAACCTAAAGGTTTCCAATTGGAATGTCTCCTGATAACAGCTATCGAAGGAGAACCCTAACAATGGCAAGTGACGATCCCAACAGCCAACAACAATAGTACGCACGCACAAGCATATCCTCTAGAGTCTGTATAGCCCGCTCTCACAAACCAACAACAATAGTACGCACGCACAAGCATATCCTCTAGAGTCTGTATAGCCCGCTCTCACAAACCATCGTCCTGTATTGGAAAAGCGGAGCTAATGCTCGACTAGTACCCAAGGCTTCCTGAAACTTCTGCCAAAGACGGCAAGCGAACAGGGTGCCTCTATTGGATACAACACATGAAGGAACTCCGTGCAACGCACAAACTTAACCCAGAACAACTAAGAAAACTGAGCATAACCGGACAAAAACACCCAAATGGAGTCACACCCGTCCTAGAACTGGGTAGACACCACAACGAAATTCATGGAGATCTTCTCCCATTCCCACTCCGGAACGGTTAAAGGTTGCAACTCTCCAGCCGGTCACAAATGCTCAACCTTAGCTCACAACAAGACAGACACCTCAAAACGAAATCCGAAACTTCACTCTTCATCCCTACCCACCCGTAACTATTTCACAAGTTACGTCACAAATTGGTGGAACTTGAATGAACACAGAAAGCTGACGGATGTGCCTGCTCTAAGATTTCGCGTCTCTACCCATCAGTATCAGGTACACACAAACGCGTCCCTAAACGTAGCACACCCTGGTCACAAATCAAGGACTCTGAATCTTTACCCAGCCGAGTATGCTCAAGAATCTCAGACAAACGAGTATCGTCGGGCTATGCCTCGCGAAAACGATTAAGGAAAAATGGACGGGCGCGGACATGAGCAAGTTATCCCCTCAGTAGAGGCGAACTTAAGCTGTACTCAACGATCGCATAAGAACTGTAAATCTGCAGAAGACTGTCTCAGAACTGCACACAACTGGGACAAGCTAACCCCGGGCGTACGACTCCAGCATCAGCTACCACAATCGCCTTGCCACGGGTAACGAGGATCTTACAAACACAATCCTTCACAAGCTCCATCCAACGGCGCTGTCTCAACAATCAAAACCCGCTGCAGGAAGATGTACATTAAGCTCTAGTTGTCCGTGAAAATCTGACATGACTCTCCACACAAGTAGTGTCTCCAAATCTTCAACGCACGACTACTGCGGCCATCTCCAGATCATGAGTGGGATATCCTGCTCGTACTCCCCCAACTGTCGGGAAGCAAAAGCGATAACTCTATAGTGTCACATCAGTACCCAATCGAGCCCCACTCGCAAAACATCACAGTAAATAACAAAGTATCCTGATTCAAAAGCAAAGAAAGAACTAGTGCAGTCGTCAACCGAGTCTTCAACTGCTGAAAACTCCGCACGCATGCCCCAGTCCAAAGAAAAGGAACCTCCTTTCCGGTCAGTCCAGTCAACGGTGCAGCGATACACAAGCAATCCTGCATGAAACGGCGGTAAAAACCTGCTAAGCCCAAAAATATGTGGACCTCCGTCCCGTACACAAGTTTGGGCCAAAGTTGTACGGCCTCGATCTTCCTCGGGTCCATATGAAAACCGCCTCCCGTAACTATAAGACCTAGGAGTCAACACAATCAAGCCTGAAGGAACACTCCGAGAATTTAGCAACTGTCAGTGCTCTCCCAATGTTTGCAAAACAAATCCTCAAGTGCTGCCCACGTTCCTCACGAATCTTGGAAAAGATCAGAATGTCATCAATGACACAACAATAAACTGGTCGAGGAACGGCCTGAAGAAATCTGGTTCATCATATCCATGAATGCTGCTAGGGCATTGGTGAGTCCAACGACACCACCAAAAACTCATGCTGCCCGTAGTGCACACAAAGCAGTCTTCGGAATGTCGTCACTCCGAACCCGCAACCAATGATGACCTGATCCCAAACAAACTTAGAAAATGTCTCGCACACTAGAGCTGATCGAAGAAATCGTCAATGCGAGGTAAAGGATACCTATCCGCACCGCAACCCGGTTCAATTGACGATCAATCAATACACAACCTCAAACTTCCATCCTTCTCTTGACGAACAGAATAGGAGCTCCCCAAAGCGAAACACTTGGACGTACAAGTCCCTCTATCTAGTAACTCTGCAGTTGATCCTTAAGCTCCCTAAGCTCCGCCGGCTCATCTGGAACAACATCGGAAAACTCTCGCAGGATAGGAACCTGGTCCAACAAACCCACTGTGGCTCCGGTATCATGAATGAAAGCTAAGAATCCTCGACATCCTCTCCTCAAAAGCTGACTAGCGAAAAAAGCTGAATTCAAGCTGTGAGAAGCGGCACCACTGTCCCCCTGCACAATAAGAACTGACCCGCCGGGAAAACAAAACCTGACTGTTTCCTCGCGGCAGTCCACAGACGCCTAGCACGTAACTAACCAGTCCATGCCCAGGAGAACGTCAAATCCAACATCTCTAGAAGGATCAAAACGACGGACGAATCTCTATCTCCTATCCGATTGGCACACGACCGAAACACGTGTCGCGCAACAAAAGAATCGCTGACAGAAGTTAACACAACAAAAGGCTGATCTAGCTGACACGACTCTCGGCCCAACCACGGTACAAAGTGTGTAAAACAAATAAGTGCATCAAAAGAACATACGAATTTAGAATACCTGAAAACTCTGCATTGTACGCCCGCGCGTCCCGATGAGTAGAAGTAAACTCTCGTGTCTGCCCTCTGCCCGCAACTGTCTGTCCTCCTCCTCTACCAACCTGTCCCCTCTGAGAGAATCCTCCGCAACCATGACCTCTCTGAACACGAGCCTGACGCGGTGCTAAGGAACAATTCCTGATGAAGTGATGAAGGCTCCCGCACCAAAAACATCCACGCGATGACTGCTGACCCTCCTGGGGATGAGAGCTGAGCGACTGTCCTCATCCCAAGCCTCTGCTACTCTCGCGACATGCAAGAAACCTATCACGGCGACTGAACCTCCGTCTCTGGGCTGGTACACCTGCATGAGTCCTCATCTGTTCCGGAACTCTCAAAGTCTCTGGAAGACGTGCCTCGTCAAC
Organism: Agapanthus africanus; assembly: GCA_030015575.1. Lineage (NCBI taxonomy): Eukaryota > Viridiplantae > Streptophyta > Magnoliopsida > Asparagales > Amaryllidaceae > Agapanthus > Agapanthus africanus. Next base: position 109,366,175 of record JASDDO010000031.1, read on the forward strand.
TATGGCTGCATCCACTGGTGCTGTGTAAGTAACACTATGCTGTGTGCTAATCGCAAGGAATAACTGGGTAACAGGGGTGGCAACCTCCTGTCGCTGTGCTCGACTGGCCTCCACCAACGACCTCATCGTCTGGCGCAAGTCCCGCATCTCTGCCTCAAGCCTAGCGATACGATCTATCGAAGGCGGATCCAGCTGCTCCTGTACAGCGAGCGTACCATCCTGGTCAATCCTCGTCCCAAACGAGTCAACTCTGACCTCGGCCCTTGCTGCACCTCTCTGAGTCCCCATAGTCATCGGCGGCAAAGGCTAAAATAAGAGATAGGATTCGATAAGAACACGGAAATTGAATCACAAGGATATGTATCATCAAGGAAGGAATTTCAAGGAATTAGTACTTAGGTCACTTTAGGCGGAGTACCGTGTCGTAAGTATGCCGTGGACATACACACACTACGTTACTCTGCATCAGCTACCTACTCCATCATACCAAGGTCATCCTACACTCCATAAGGTAAAATCTAGCGCTCTGATACCAATTTTGTCACGACCCGAAATTGGCACGTGACGGCCTTTAAACTACGCAACGTCTACATGCGTAACGCAATTTAAGTAAGCCGAAAACCCAGCAATCAAAACCATCAAAAGCAGTAAGTGATAAGAACATTGTTCAAACTTTTAAAATCTCAAACCAAATTCTTTAAAGTCCAACTTTACTTTCTTAAAAATTTTGGCAGCACCTCCTTTGTAAAAACCAGCCCCAAAAAAAAGGGTACGACAAAAATATAAGTAAAGCATCCCTAAACAGGAGCAAAAACACGCCCAAAGACGGAAAACAACCACCACAACAGATATATGACGCCGTAGCGAAGAAATAAAAGACGATATAAAGAAACTGCAAAAAGAACCTCCAAGTCACAAAATAATATACAATATCGTCCCCACATCAAGTCTCTAAGTCATACATGAAAATGATAGATGAAGAGTACATGGTACAATGAATATAAAATGAGCAACATCGGATAACCGCAAAACCCACCTATAGCAAAACTGTACACAGTCAGCCGTAGCGGTATCCGCTGCAAAAGATGATACGATAGATGAAAAGCCTGCCTCGACTACTCTGAGGAACAACCTGCAAAACACTGTGGCACAACGGAGGTGAGTTGCCAACTCATGAATAGTAGATAACATATGCGGGTAATCGCAAGTATGCACGTACAGCGCGAATCTAACGTATGCAAGCTAATAGCAATAAATGGTCATATGTATGCAATAGTCATGAAAGGTACTCTAGCAGGTAAAACTAATACATGAAGCAATAATATGACAATATGTATATGCAACAGTCATGAAAGGTACTCTATCAGGTACTACTAATACATGAAGCAATGCATATAAAATAAATACGGAGTATGGGATAAAACATGTCATCCTCACGGAATCCTGACCTCGTGGTAGGATCAAAGTCCATCAAGACAATCAAAATCCCAAATTTCCTCAAATCAGCCCCCAAATTGGCTTTCATATCATGTAAGTCTCATATATCCTGAGTGTCCAATATCAAGTAAATCTCATATATCCTGTATCCAATATCAAGTAAATCTCATATATCGTGTATCCAATATCAAGTAAATCTCATATATCCTGTATCCAATATCGAGCAAGTCTCATGTAATGAATAAGTATATTTGCATGAATCATTATGATGATATATATAAATTAGATATGTATACATATATATTAGCGTCACATTCCACTAATATATATATATATATATATATATATATATATATATATATATATATATATATATATATATATATATATATATATATATATAACAGCGTCTCATTCCACTGTTATATACTTAGGAGTAAAAATATCATGAAACCAAGTGTCAAGTATCGAAACATAAATATTGATCTATCAGGTGCTGTCACCACGACTGGCCCCTGATAGGTACGTATCATACGCTATCTTGAAAACCCGAGTGCCCAGCTTCGACCCTCGCAATTCGACGTATCCATACGTACATGACTCCGGTCGGTATCCCCACGATAACCGCCGAGTCATAGGTACTGTCACCGGTCGGTATGGTTCTCCTGTCAGGCTCATCGGCGTGGTCCATCGATCTTCTTGCCCCGGGGTACCTCCGGGCCCCACTATGTACTCGTACACGGCCCACGACGCCTCCTCGCATCGGGTATATATATCAGAACCGATAAATCTTATGGTGGCTGCTAAAATATCATATCAAGAGAAACCGGGTTTTTCAAATAATGCATAATTTCATGAAACTACCACGGTTCTCAAATCCAGAAAACATATCTCAATGCGAAAATCCATGAATATAATATATGCAACATAAAACTGTAATGTGAGCATATATAAAAGAAAAGTCGCTATTTAACTGCAACAAGTTAATATATATATCATGCGGTTCCTAATTTCTCCAAGTCCATATAACATCAAATAAAGGTGAACATGTAGCTATAGCCAGATATATGTATAAACATATGGGTATGCAAGGTATATGTATTTACCTATCAGTAATGATGTAATACCCTCCAGGTATAAGTGTAAGTATGTATGCAAGATGTACATGTAGCTATGTCTCATATGTGTATATACCTATCACTAATGGTACAATACCATATAGGTATATAGGTAACTAGCATGTAAGCATGTCAAGGCATATGTGTAAGCATGTAGGTATACAGGTATGCTATATGTCATATGCACAAAAGGAAATAAGGATCATGTCTCAATGTCCCTAAACAATACAATATCACATATGTATAGGTGTTGTGCGTGTCATGGCAATTATTGACGGTGTGAGTGGCATACAATCAGTGCTCGTGCAACATGACCCGTCAATAATGGTGCAATGTCCTAAGGGTACAAGTCCAAGCACAACAAGTAATAATATGCAATGAGGTGTATGCGCAAAATCTATATATGCAATAGAATATGCGACTAATATCATATCATCCCTAGCCCAGACGCATAATACCATGTGGGCGATTCCCCTGTAGATGTTAAATCTACTCACCAACGCTTCTGGCTAAGTAAAGCCAACCACCGGTTTCCTCTTCTTCGCAGCGTCCGAAGTCCCCGCCTGCGATCCTAAAACATAAAACAATTAAACAAGTATGTATATTAGCAAACGACCAATAACACGTACAAACTACGTTTGACCGACGCGACAACTCCAAACAAACTCTCAAGTGTTCGTCTAGTGGCTAACGTGCATAGCGACACAACGAAACCAACTCAAGAGCAACAGAACACAACGACATGAACCGTATCGAATAACGTAACGCATGAAAACGAAACACAAGAAAACAAGCAAGTGATCCCAGGTTTTGCTATACCAACAATTTTTAAAAGTTGCACATACCACAAGACCTCACACAACCCCAGAGACCCCTACACCAAAACTCACCACCAACCACCCCACTCTGGCCACAAATTGCGGCCAGAAGCAATAAATCTGCGGCCAGTCTATTAGGGAATGGGCTCGTATTTTGAGGGTAGGTTCTAGATCACTACACTAGGTTACTGTGATAGGAACTTTTGCAACAAATACTTGGTTTGATAGCAGATCATCCGAGACCCAAAACTACACTAAAAATACGATATTTGCACGAAACGATACAATACGCGATCTAAACTAAAACGAATAAGGTACGCAACACTAAAAAGACTTAATTTACAGAAAGAGATCATTATCTACTCCCACAAGCTCAAAGATCCTAACTTTCCAAGCTCCAAGACATCCAAGAGGCAAAACAAGGTTAAAGATGTGATTTTTATGAGATTTTATGAAGTTTAGTTATGGATTAGTGAAGATTTGTGAAGGGGGTGATAAGTGTTCAGCTGAGGGTTGAGGGAATGAGAAAGAAATGATAAGAGATGAAGTGAGAGAGAATGAGAGAGAAAAGATAAAGAGAGAGAGAGAGAGAGAGGTGAGGTTAAGGTGAGTGAGGTGAGTGCACTATGCATTAACTCCTCATTAATGCACACACAAGGCTCACCATGCCACCTCTCCCCAAAACAAAAGCCAAAAGAAAATATCTCTCACTCACAACAAATATCTAGATGTTTAGGTTAAGATTAAACAAGGATTGGATTAGGGTTAAGTGTCATGGTCATTAATCTAGATTAACACAAACACACCCTCACATAAATATGCACAAGTGTATGCAAGCCATAACAAATAATAATAAATTATTAATTAAATGTTATAAAATATGAGGAACCCAAATTGGTAAACTTTTTACCAAAAACCCGCATTACCGTCTAAACTAACACTAATCTAAATCTAAGGCGTTACACCTAGAGTATCCTTTTCACTTAGAAAGATTTGGGAGATATTTTCTCCTAATAAAATTTAATTCTATATTCTGATGATTTATCATCTCAATTGGATTTTTGATCCAACGGCTCTGTTTAACAGAGAGTATCCTAGTTTTAAGGGAAATATCCACCTGTAGAATTTAATTCTACTTGATTTTAACTTGGGCACTGGCGCTCACGTGTTGTGCATATGGACGCCAATTAAGAATTTAATTCTTATATATGATAGGCGTCCCTGTGCTTTGCACATTGGCGCCCACGTGAGCTTCACGTGCGGTGCCACCATATGATTTAATCCTAAAGGATTGGTGATGGCGCCCTCATGGGGAGAACGTGAGACGCTGCCTCATTAAATTTTAACAGAGCTTAGCTCTTCAGTTACGTTCAAATATTGGGGGAACATGCCCTCAAGGCAATTATTGTGATTGCAAGTAGACGATTATGATAATTGAGAGAGGACCTATACAGGTATAACAGTCTTACTCGAGATGATAGTATATAATCTGGTTTGTCTTCATCATTGATGAAGCCTGTAGGATTGTTTCTTGATAACCAATATTATGATGGCGATAATGTTAGTTATGTATATGCCCTAGAGGCCATTGTTGTACATTTGATGTATATTATAATGGATACTTGGTTATATATAGAGAAGACTTTCTTGCTCGTCATGATAGTATGCTATTTGGTTTCACTTTATCTTAACATGTTGACTTGTATTGGTTTACTGTTTTACTCTCACATGTTGATAAAGCCCTTAGGATCTGTACTCGACTACTGGGACTATGATGAGATCATACTAGTGGGGCCGCGGTAGTCGATGAGTACATCCTATAACTGTTCCTAGTCGAGGGTATATCGAGACAGGGCATCGATACACCAGAGTAGACTAGCGTATACGCATCTTGACCCATATGATGGGCGATGGATGATCCCATATCCATCGGTGTTTGACATCAGAGATGGTGTACGGGTGCTCAGTGGAGACTGGGTACACTGGACGGACTCGCCGAGAACTCCCAGATGGTGATATACCACACGTCAGATGGCAGTTCTTCGGTGACACAGGTACAGGGTAGTCTGTAGACCCGAGATCGTCATGGAGTCTTGTGTGATTCCCACTGTGCTTTGATTTCCACCTTACCACGTCCAAGAGGGCGTGCAAAACGGTGGCTTTTGGGTACAGTCCCGAATCACATGGAGGCAATGAGCGATAGGAAGGGATTCGTCTCTCCCGGTATAGGGAGTTGATGTTGTGCTGTGTTCGACTGGCTATAACTGGAAGTCCCTGGCCAGGGCTGATATAGAGATTTACTGGTAAGTGTTGCTAGTAGTTTCTCGACCCGTTATGAGCCATACATCGACACGACTTATCGGTTACTGGGGTCTGACGTATACCACCCCTAGACTTGATATGCGACATATCAGACGAACAGACCGGACTGTACGGGAGTGTTACTGATCGGATTCACAGGAGAACGCACAGGCTAGCTTGTTGATCTTCTGATCGCTCAATACCTGGGTGGCTGTTACGTTTAGCTGACCGCTTGCATCTTGTGGGTGTTTTGATATGATCATCACCTGCTACCGGCGTATTGACGATTCTTTAGAGTCCTACACAGAGGTTTCTTGGCTTAGGCGAAACGGAGTAGAGGCACATATGTGATATGTGCAGGACCGAGAATAATGCGATATGGGATACCGTATTATATTCTCGCGATATTTAGATATGAAACGGGACTTCGGATCAAGTGTTGATTCGATGAATCGGTACATGATATATTAGTCGGTTATATTCGATATAGCCGGATCGTCGGATCAAGTGTTGATTCGATGATTTAATATATAATAATATATATGATATATTATTATATTAACTAATATTGGCTTGCTTTATTATTTCGTTTTCTCAGTGGATGATACATTGATATATATGCGATATATGTTAATTGTATTATTTTCTTTTGTTGCAAATATATAATATATATGTGATATATATTATTGTGACATGATATGATTAATTGTTAAACGTGTTTAAGGATGATTAATTGAGGTTAGGGTTTAATTTGGGTTAGTTGCTTCATGCACCTTCTAGAAGGTTTCTTCTTTTGTCATTACAAAGATCTTTTGTGATGACACGTTCTAAACCAAACCAAACCCTAACCCTAGTTGTTTCTCTACTCATTCTCATCCTATCATCCTTGACCATGGTTCACAATTCAATCATATAGTTTTCTATTCATCACAAAAGAAAGATAATTCATTATTCTTTTTCCATTATCTTCTTCTTTTCTCTTGAAAGAAAAGCTTGCTAGTTTTTCTTAAGTGATGAAATAAAATGAGAAAATGATATTAAAAGAAAGCAAAATTACTACTCTCTCATCCTCATCTCATCTAGCCCTTGAGATTAGTATGTTCTTCTCTTTTGAGTGAGAAAGCTTGAGTCGAAGCAACTTCAAGGTAGATCATCGGAGATTTAGATTACGACAAGCTAGAATGGATCGTTCGAGTCGTGGAGCCTCTCATGAGTCCGGGAGATCGTGGATCGCGGCAAAGGGACTTCTACTCGGAGCTTGTGAAGTGAAGGAGCGGACTACAAAGGTTGTAATCCCTCACACTTAGATAAAAGTTATCTTATTGCATGTTAAACCCTAATAATCTAGCAAAGATCCCGGCTTTGGGTTGTTCGGCACGTCTAAAATTTAATCCGGGCATGTTTGATGCCTTAAGAACCTTCACAAGAGTGCCTAGGAACCCTACAGTGGTATCAGAGCCTAGCTAGAGCATTAGGCGATGTGTTTACGAAGTTAAAACTCCGATCGAACCCGAAACGACGCAAAAAGACCCCTCTCTGGAAATTTTTTAAATTTTGGGATTTTTCTGAATTAAAAATATGTAAAAAAATCAGCAGGGAATTACAAGAATTACCATAAAATCCGAGCCCCTAATTCCACTAAACGGCGGCGGAACCGCGGCGCAAGCATGGCTTGCGCGGCGGTTCCGCGGCGGATTGATGAGATCATGACACGTGGTTTTCTGGTAGTGTCCGTAGGTAACTGTTGAGGCTTCTGGATATTTTTAACAGTGATTCCAGTATTGTTTAAATCTGGGGTTTATTTGGTAATAGTAGATTCGATTGGAATTTTCAAGTTCGTATTTCTTTCCGGATATTTAGAAATTGTTAAACTAGTTGAACGGATATCATTAACCGACTTTTTCCCGGCACGTAAAACTTTCAAGCGTTGAATTTTTATCGGGTTTAAATCTTTCGGAAAAATTGTACAAGTTAAGCGGTGGACCCTCTAGAAGACAACAAACCTTAACTCGATTATGTGACCGTCTTGAACTGCCTTTTGAACCTTCGGGTTTGGGGCAGTACGGCGTGCCACATGTGAGGCGTTGGCTTGACCCTTCTACGGCTGGATCACCGGTACTGTGACATATTCTGGGATTATTTGAACTCCGCTCAAGAGTTGAGCACTTTGGGAAATTTTGGGTGTTTGATTATCTGTTCGGAAAGTCTAATACTGTATATTTATCTGGAATGTGATACAATATGTGGAATTCATAGAGTTAGGCATGAAATGCGGAATATGTGATATTTCGGATTTACGATGTCTAAAGTGATTGTGGATTCCAAATATTGTAGTTTTACACTTTCTTTTCTGTGACCGTAAGTGTAATATGTGATATCGCCGGTTTCGTTGCTATATGTCAACGACAATTGGGATGCGCATATTTACTTACGTTGATGATATGAGATATTATGTGTTGCTGTGATATGTTATATTGGATCGTCGCGATCAGAATAGCCGGGGGTTTTATGTGAGATGAGGGTTTTTATTTTCATTCATGTAAAATTCATTTGTAAAGTAATATTCTTTTATTTGGGGCACTTCCAGGATGCGGTTGCTGTCACCAGTGTATATTATTTACTTTTCCGCATTAGGTAGACCCAAGGAGGGGAGCACAAGTAACCGGGTTCTAGGGTCCAGTGGGAGGCCATCTCGAGGAGTCGAGACCGGGTCTCCTAACCCTAGAATTGGCAGTGTTACTTGCCGCTCTTGTAGGGGTCTTGGGATGTGGGTTTGGCTATTCGTCGCGACCGTGGAATCCGTGTTTTATACAGGCTCGTATTAAAAACACGGACGTCCTAGTATATCCAATATTTCATATATGTACTTCTGCTGCAATGTTCTGTGATGAGATCATATTACTGCCTGAGACGGATGCTTATACTATATATATATGTTGATATATAAATATTACTGCTTTCGTTTCTTCTGTGATGCTTAGGAAGCATAAGCTGATGGGATTTTTATTAATGAGATTAATAAAAGAAAAGAAACCTAAAGATGTTGTAGAATCAAAACTTTATAAAAAGGGTAGCTACAGTTTTGCTTTGCACAGTGATATATACGATATATCCTGCACCTTATTCGATGAGGAAAGGACCGAGATCCCTTCACCGGGAGTGACTCCTTTAGCGAAACTGGCAGATGCTACAAAACGCGGTTTGTCTTTTGATTGCTTTTAGTGTTTTGCTTTGCACAGCGGTATATATGATATATCCTGCACCTTATTCGATGAGGAAAGGGCCGACGATCCCTTCACCGGGAGTGACCCCTTTAGCGAAACTAAGAAAAGCCTCAAAACACTCCTTTTCAAAAATACTCGATTCTACGACGATATCAAGTTCGTTACGCTCAGGGTTTTCTGAAAAACCTGCGTAGCCCTCCGTCATTTCAGATAGAGACTAGTTAGTATTCGTGCTGCGTTTGTTGACCTTAGCCAAGGCGTAGTGTACGGTAGCTAATTAGTATTTATCTGCTAAAACATGAGATGTGATTGAGTTAGGGTAGACGTGCGACTTTGTTGACCTTAGCCAAGGGTCGTACGGGTGGGTTTAATTCAATCAAGAAATGACGGGTTAAACTTGACTAGCGCTTATGATTTGTTGACCTTAGCCAAGGTCATAAGTTGCTAGGGGTAAAAGCATTATCGGAAATTTCAAGTGTTGAAATTTGCAATGAGATTGCATACCTCCTATGAGATGGTTGGATCCTGATACCCACTGCGAGTAAGTGTTACTCCTGGGAGAGTTTTACACAGGACAATTAGTCATTCAAGTAGGTGTCTAGAAAAGTGTTAACGAGGTTACGCCTCTGGGAAAACGAAGTTTACTTTAATTAGGTCCGTGCGAAAGCACGGGGAACCTCCCTCAAAGTACCGACACTGATCTGGCTGAAAGATTGACGAAGTTGTAGGGTGTAATTAATCCCGGCTAATCTTACCTTTTAGGGTTTTAAGGTAGATTTGATAAAAACAGTGGGAGACATCCTGATTAGATAAGATAATAACCAATCTAATCTTGCAAGAGCATACGCTAAAAGTGTTTTCTTCTCTCTCTCTCCAGGTAGCGACCATTTCATGCCATAATCAAGATAATAATATGGATGTATTGACTGAACCTGATTATTGTACTGAGCAAGGGAACGTTAGACCCATTCTTTCTTATAAGAGTTATAAGACTGAACAGGAAACAAGAGAATATCTGGATTCTCACGCCGCCCAAAAGAACATACATGTTGATGCATCTTCTTCGGGTGTGTTTGTTATTGAGAACTGTTTCTCAGTTCACCCTACGTCCTGGGTATTAGATACCGGATCAGGATCCCACATATGCAAACAGTTGCATGGGCTACGTAAAGGTAGAGAACTGGGAAAAGATGATCATTCCGTTCTAGTAGGGAACGGTGCAAATGTTGCAGCCAAAGCAGTTGGCGAATATCACCTTGTATTGCCAAGTCGTAATACACTGATTCTAAATGAGTGCTATTATATACCGAACATGATGTGCAACATTATATCAGTTTCTTTATTGAGTAAAGAGGGATATAATTTTGTAGTACAGGATAATGTTATGAACATATTCCTAGATCAAAAGTTGATTGCATCAGGCTCGTTACATAATGGCATATTCATTCTAAATCAGAATACAGTTCTAAATATGCAAAACACACACAAGAGGAAAAGTTCAGATATGAACGAATCCTACTTGTGGCATTGTAGACTTGGTCATATCAATGCGACACGACTGACTAAGTTACATAAGGATGGTTATTTGAATCCGTTCGAATTATCATCTTATGATACTTGCCATTCATGTCTCAAAGGAAAAATGACCAAAGCTCCGTTTAGTGGACACGGAGAAAGAGTTAACGAACTCTTAGGACTGGTACACAGTGATGTATGTGGTCCAATGTCTACGCATGCCAGGAACGGTTCTTCCTACTTCATTACATTCACTGACGATCTCTCAAGATTCGGATATGTGTTCCTGATGAAACACAAGTCTGAAGCTTTTGAGAAATTCAGAGAATATAAGCACGAAGTAGAGAACCAAACGGGCAAAAGTATTAAGATTCTTCGATCTGATCGAGGAGGTGAATACTTAAGCGGTGAGTTCCAAGATTATCTAAAAGAGAATGGGATTCTCTCTCAGCTTACTCCTCCTTATACACCACAGCACAACGGTGTATCTGAGCGGAGGAATCGCACCCTATTAGATATGGTGCGCTCGATGATGAGTACAGCTGAGTTACCTATTTCCTTTTGGGGGTATGCACTGGAGACAGCCATATACCTATTGAATAGAGTTCCAACTAAATCAGTGCCTACCACTCCATATGAGATATGGAATAGGAAGAGACCATCTCTTAAAAGAGTTAAGATATGGGGTTGTCCGGCCTATGTTAAAAAGCAAAATCCGGAAAAACTCGAGGCACGATCAGTTCTTTGTAAGTTTGTAGGATATCCAAGCAATTCGTATGGATATCTATTCTACCACGTTGAACAACAAAAGGTGTTTGTTGCTCAACATGCCACCTTTTTAGAAAAGGAATTTCTTGAAAAAGAAATTAGTGGCTCTAAGGTAGAATTGGAAGAAGTTCCAGCAGAACAAACTGCAACAGATGATTTAGTGGAACCAGAGGATTCAGTAGTACCCGACGAACCCCAGCCTCTCCGCCGATCTAGTAGGGTTTCTCGTCCACCTGAGAGATACTACGGTTTTCTCATTGATGGTGGAAGCGAGGATTGCATCATGGATGATGATGAACCGACTAGTTTCGAGCAGGCCATCACGAGTAGTGTCTCTGTGAAATGGCTGGATGCTATGCGATCTGAGATGGAATCCATGTACACCAACAAAGTATGGACTTTGGAAAATGCTCCTGAAGGGGTAAAACCCATTGGGAGCAAGTGGATCTTTAAAAAGAAATTTGGTGTAGATGGAAAGGTTGAGACTTTCAAAGCTAGACTTGTAGCAAAGGGTTTTCGTCAAAGACCAGGTGTGGACTATGACGAAACCTTTTCTCCAGTGGCTATGCTTAAGTCCATCCGGATCTTACTTACCATTGCTGCATACCATGACTACGAAATCTGGCAAATGGATGTTAAGACCGCCTTTCTAAATGGTGATTTAGAAGAGTGCGTGTACATGACTCAGCCAGAGGGCTTCGTAGATAGTGGGAGCAGCGGGAAGGTGTGCAAGCTGCTTAAATCCATTTATGGGTTAAAGCAAGCATCGCGGAGTTGGAACATCTGTTTTGATGTTGTAGTCAAAGAGTTTGACTTCATCAAAAATATAGATGAACCTTGTATCTATAAGAAGGAAGCAGAGGGTAAGGTTGTCTTCCTCGTATTGTACGTAGATGACATACTCTTGATAGGAAATGATATTCCTATGCTGCAATCAGTCAAGCTCTTCTTATCGCAGAGATTCTCAATGAAAGATCTAGGTGATGCCTCCTGCATATTGGGAATCATGATCTATAGAGATAGATCTAAACGGATACTGGGATTGTCCCAATCCAGGTACATTGACACCATACTAAAGAGGTTTAGTATGGAAGAATCCAAGCGTGGGAATCAACCCACGATCTCTGGACTCACTCTCTCCAAAGAGATGTCTCCCAAGACTGATTTGGAGAGAGCTCGCATGCAAAGGATACCCTATGCTTCGGCAGTAGGCTCTATCATGTATGCGATGCTATGTACCAGACCCGATGTAGCATACTCACTAAGTGTAGTGAGTCGGTATCAAGCAGATCCTGGAGAGAGTCATTGGACAGCAGTGAAGAACATTCTCAAGTACTTACGAAGGACTAAGGAGATGTTCTTGGTGTATGGTAACGGAGAACTCCAGTTGGAGTCCTTTACCGATTCCAGCTTCCAAAGTGATAAGGACGACTCTAAGTCGCATTCGGATTTTGTCTTTACCCTCAATGGAGGGGCGGTATGTCGGAAGAGTTCCAAACAGGACACCGTTGCAGACTCGACGATGGAGGCTGAATACATCGCTGCCAACGATGCTGCCAAAGAGGCTGTCTGGATCAAGAAGTTCATTAGTGAACTTGGTGTGGTTCCATCCATTGAGCATCCAATACCTCTGTATTGCGATAACAATGGAGCTGTGGCTTTGGCCAAGGAACCCAGGTCCCATCAGAAGTCCAGACATATTCTGAGGCGGTATCACCTGATCAGGGAGATAGTTGATCGCCGGGAGATCGAGGTCAGGAGAGTAGATACGAAGGACAACACTGCGGATCCATTCACGAAGGCTATTCCCCAGATACAGTTTGAGAGATTATTCGGGATGCTGGGTATGAGATACTACAGCAGCTGGCCTTAGTGCAAGTGGGAGATTGTTAGTTATGTATATGCCCTAGAGGCCATTGTTGTACATTTGATGTATATTATAATGGATGCTTGGTTATATATAGAGAAGACTTTCTTGCTCGTCATGATAGTATGCTATTTGGTTTCACTTTATCTTAACATGTTGACTTGTATTGGTTTACTGTTTTACTCTCACATGTTGATAAAGCCCTTAGGATCTGTACTCGACTACTGGGACTATGATGAGATCATACTAGTGGGGCCGCGGTAGTCGATGAGTACATCCTATAACTGTTCCTAGTCGAGGGTATATCGAGACAGGGCATCGATACACCAGAGTAGACTAGCGTATACGCATCTTGACCCATATGATGGGCGATGGATGATCCCATATCCATCGGTGTTTGACATCAGAGATGGTGTACGGGTGCTCAGTGGAGACTGGGTACACTGGACGGACTCGCCGAGAACTCCCAGATGGTGATATACCACACGTCAGATGGCAGTTCTCCGGTGACACAGGTACAGGGTAGTCTGTAGACCCGAGATCGTCATGGAGTCTTGTGTGATTCCCACTGTGCTTTGATTTCCACCTTACCACGTCCAAGAGGGCGTGCAAAACGGTGGCTTTTGGGTACAGTCCCGAATCACATGGAGGCAATGAGCGATAGGAGGGGATTCGTCTCTCCCGGTATAGGGAGTTGATGTTGTGCTGTGTTCGACTGGCTATAACTGGAAGTCCCTGGCCAGGGCTGATATAGAGATTTACTGGTAAGTGTTGCTAGTAGTTTCTCGACCCGTTATGAGCCATACATCGACACGACTTATCGGTTACTGGGGTCTGACGTATACCACCCCTAGACTTGATATGCGACATATCAGACGAACAGACCGGACTGTACGGGAGTGTTACTGATCGGATTCACAGGAGAACGCACAGGCTAGCTTGTTGATCTTCTGATCGCTCAATACCTGGGTGGCTGTTACGTTTAGCTGACCGCTTGCATCTTGTGGGTGTTTTGATATGATCATCACCTGCTACCGGCGTATTGACGATTCTTTAGAGTCCTACACAGAGGTTTCTTGGCTCAGGCGAAACGGAGTAGAGGCACATATGTGATATGTGCAGGACCGAGAATAATGCGATATGGGATACCGTATTATATTCTCGCGATATTTAGATATGAAACGGGACTTCGGATCAAGTGTTGATTCGATGAATCGGTACATGATATATTAGTCGGTTATATTCGATATAGCCGGATCGTCGGATCAAGTGTTGATTCGATGATTTAATATATAATAATATATATGATATATTATTATATTAACTAATATTGGCTTGCTTTATTATTTCGTTTTCTCAGTGGATGATACATTGATATATATGCGATATATGTTAATTGTATTATTTTCTTTTGTTGCAAATATATAATATATATGTGATATATATTATTGTGACATGATATGATTAATTGTTAAACGTGTTTAAGGATGATTAATTGAGGTTAGGGTTTAATTTGGGTTAGTTGCTTCATGCACCTTCTAGAAGGTTTCTTCTTTTGTCATTACAAAGATCTTTTGTGATGACACATTCTAAACCAAACCAAACCCTAACCCTAGTTGTTTCTCTACTCATTCTCATCCTATCATCCTTGACCATGGTTCACAATTCAATCATATAGTTTTCTATTCATCACAAAAGAAAGATAATTCATTATTCTTTTTCCATTATCTTCTTCTTCTCTCTTGAAAGAAAAGCTTGCTAGTTTTTCTTAAGTGATGAAATAAAATGAGAAAATGATATTAAAAGAAAGCAAAATTACTACTCTCTCATCCTCATCTCATCTAGCCCTTGAGATTAGTATGTTCTTCTCTTTTGAGTGAGAAAAATTGAGTCGAAGCAACTTCAAGGTAGATCATCGGAGATTTGGATTACGACAAGCTAGAATGGATCGTTCGAGTCGTGGAGCCTCTCATGAGTCCGGGAGATCATGGATCGCGGCAAAGGGACTTCTACTCGGAGCTTGTGAAGTGAAGGAGCGGACTACAAAGGTTGTAATCCCTCACACTTAGATAAAAGTTATCTTATTGCATGTTAAACCCTAATAATCTAGCAAAGATCCCGGCTTTGGGTTGTTCGGCACGTCTAAAATTTAATCCGGGCATGTTTGATGCCTTAAGAACCTTCACAAGAGTGCCTAGGAACCCTACAGATAATATATGTGGGAGCTGGGTTGTCCATAAGCACATCCTTAAATATCCCTGGTCGTGAGAGTATCGAGACTGGGCATCGATATTCTGGAGTAGACTAGTGTATACGTTTCCAGACCCCGACAAGGGGCGGTGGCCGGTCTCACAAGCCATTGATGTTGTGTCACTTAAGATTGTATACAGGTGCTCACTAGAAGTCAGTACACTGGACGGACTCGCCGAGAACTTCTAGATGGTATTATATCTATCGTCAGATGGAAGTTCTCAGGTGGCATGAGTACAGGTTAGTCCTTTGACCTGAGATCGTCATTTATCTCGTGTGAGTTTCAACTGTACTTTGATTACTATACCACGGCTCAAAGGAGACGTGCAAACAGATTTTAGTTGGGTACGGTCCCGAACCACATGGAGGCAGTGGTCGATTGTCAGGGATTCATCTCTCCTGGTATTAGGAGTCGATATCACGCTGTGTTCAGTTGGAGATCACTAGAAATCCGTGGCCACGGTGGATGAGATTTTCTGATAGTTGATCAGTAGATCTCCGTTGGTTATGAGCTTGACTCAGACACGACTTATCGGGTTAGTAGGGGTCTGACGTTATCCACCCCTAGACCCGATATGAGATACTCTTAGATGAAGAAACTAGACTATACGGAGATTGTCATATTCAGGCTTAGTAGGGTAAGAAAGTACTTGATTGTTGACTCCCCTTTCGGCAAGTACCTGGGTAGCCGTTACGTATAGCTAGTGCTACTGACGTACTTGTGGTTAAACCCATTGCCAGCGTATTGTCGAGTCTTTAGAGTCCCACACAGAGTGTTTTCTCGGTTCAGACGATAAATATATAAGTTGTACGTTGGTATATGCAAGGGTCCGATTAAATACATGTATGGGATACACGGATTTTAATAGGACGGTTAATAATAATAGCTGGTTTAGGATTAAGCCGGATTATTAAATTAGGTCTTGATTTAATAATATATATATATATATATATATATATTTGATATATATATTTTAGTATTATTGTTCACTATTTATTTTCTCTTTTTGGTGCTATCCTTATTTTTATACGGATATGTGTATATGTAGTAATACATATACCGGGTAAAGTATTCCGTATTTATACAGGAATGCTTATAGAAGAATGACACCTCATATTTATTTTTCTATTTAGAAAAATAAATGGAAATGAGGTGGAAAGTGAGGTGGCATAAAGCATGGCTAGACATGTAGAAGGGCATGGCTTTGACATTTAATGTTGATATGATTTGGGTTCACTGTTGAACCATGGTTGTAAATAGAAAATCCATTCTATTCTATAAGTGATTTTTGATATTCCATTTTTTCTTAAGTTCATGCTTCAAGGTTATGAGAAAAACACTTAGCCATTTCCTCACTTCTTTCTCCTTCTTCTTCTTGCTCTCTCTTGAGCATGGTTTTTAGAGAGAAAAGTTAGTGTAAAAATCCTGCATCACTCATAAACCATCCTTAGTAAGTTTGGAGCGTCGGTCGGAGCATTTTCCGGTTTTTCTCGGATGGATCTTTTTCGGCAAGAGTGGTCACCTTCCAAGCACGTTCCCAGCGTCTACGAGCTTAGAGGGGTCTTCCACAATTAGGTGGACACACGTCGAATGTTGTATTTTTATACCCTTTGCATGTTTAGTTTGCTAGTTTAGATGTTTGGATCGATTTCTTGGGTTAGTGTGTTTTGTGCTTGCATAAAATTTTTGTTATCGCTTCCGTCTTGGCTGCGGCTTCCGCGCCGCGAGCACCTAACACCAACAGTGGGGACGTCGGCGGTCGCCAGGGAGGAGAAGGAGGAGGAAGAATTATTTTCAAAAGTGAAGTAGGGAGGCCACACGAGTAATTTATAAGTATAAGGGGCTACAGCTAAATATTAATTATGGGGGGATAGAGAAAAATATTGAAGTATGGGAGGGCTAACGGAAAAAACCCATCTTAAATTGGTCATGAAGTCTGATTCTTCTACGTCAACTTACTCAATCGACGAGGTTCTAGAGTGCTTTTGTGCTTTGATTTGCAAGACCTAGCTCATCACAGTAGAGGATGATCAATACTTTCCAGCTGCGCGCATCCAAGCCTTAGATCCTCAACTCGATGCTAAAAGAGAGAGACACACGGGAGAGAAGTGAAAGCGGACGTGAGAAAAGTGAAAGTGCACGAGAGGTGTGGTGATCATAGATTAATGGGGGCTATTAAAATATTGATAACGTCGACATTAACTTTGGATGGCATACTGGTTGGGTGGGGGTAAAATGTAACAACTTAGAGGAATTGATAGTAGACTGCAGACTGGTTGGTGGGGGTAAAAAGTAACAACTTAGAGGAATTGATAACAGATTGGTTAGGTAGGGGTAAAAATTAACAACCTAGAGGGTACGAATTAAATAACAAATATTTTTATGGAAGGTATGGTATAATTTGCTATAAATTAGGGAGGGGGTAAACAGAAAATAACTCAAATTAAAAAATCCAAAATTATCTTCGCCTTAATCTTCCTTAGCCTAATCCTAACTCAAATTTAAAAATCCAAAAATATCTTCGTCTTAATATTCCTTAGCCTAATCCTAACTCAAATTTAAAAATCCAAAAATATCTTCGTCTTAATCTTCCTGAACCTAATCCTAACCAGGGGTGGAGCCAAGGGGGCGTCGGGGAGGGCAATGGCCCAGTCCTCCTAAGGCTCCGACAAACCTATATAATGACTTCTTTTTTAAAATTTTAAACACCTTTAAAGAATTATTATAAATACAATACTACTGTACTAATCAAGATAACGTTATAGTTTATTCACGGAGACATAAAATTTTGGATTTACATGTCACAAGTTCAAGCCTAGATGGTTACATTTTAATTGCCTTTTTGTTTTTAAAGGCCATATGGTAGGGTACTCTTACAAGACAATTTATAATCTTTTGAAATCTTTAAAGTTTTACAATTAGTTGTGTATTGCATTATAATCACCTTTTCTTTTTTGAAGGCCATATGCCAGGATACTTTTACACGATAAATTTGTAAACTCCTGATACTTTTGGAGTTTTACAATTAGCGTATTGTGTTTATTTAAAATGATATATTTGGTTTTGATTGATTTTTTTTATTTCAACTATAAATATTATATTATACAAGCAAAAAACAATAAGGAAATATTAGTTTATAATTAGACACGACTAAATCACTTATTTTTGGAATCATTGTTTTACTTTAAAAAATATACTGATAGAAAATATGCAGGTTCTTTGAATTTGAAGCCTTATTGAATCATCGTTGTAAAAATAGAAAAGGATAACATACTAATATAAGATGGTTTAAGAAAATATATGGTAATATTTTTCATGGTATGGTTATGTTTTTATGTTAAAGAATATGTTTTAAACGGCCCTCAAAAAAAATTCTAGCGCTGTCATGATCCTATCCCTAATCCTGATCACCTCCCTCTGTCGTCCTCCTCCGCCCTATCGATGACGCCCTCCTGTATTGTCGTCGTCATCGCTATCAACGCCCTCCACTTCTTCTACTACTAAGCTTAACCTTAAATCGGTTTCTTCTTCCTCCCCCCTAACACAGCCTAAACGCAACTCTGCATTCCTTCCTTTGCCTCTATATCTACCCTCACAATCATCCTGCTCCCAACTCCAGCCCTACCTCATCCTCCAGCCCAATCACCATCCCCTACTCCGCATACCCCTCTCATTTTTTGCCCTCACCTCCCTCCTCCGATCCCAACTTTATTCTCAATTCCGCCCTCACCTCCATCTCCATCCTCCACTCCATTATTTCTCCTCCTCCTCCATTTCCATTTTCACCTCTTAACCACGTCCCAATTGGTTATACTTATTTAACAATTATTAAAATTGTTAATAAAAAACATTATTAATTCATAATTAAATTAATTATATTTATGAAAAGGGAAAAAAGTTATCTTCCTAAAGGGTGAAATTATTTGTTATCCTTTTTTCCGCCTGTCATGTTTCTGTTAAAATTTCCTATCCATATACTTAACAAATCTTTAAGTAATAGCAATATTGCTATAAAAAAAAGATAACAATATTGCTATCGAAAAAGAACCTTTGCAAAACAAAGAAAAGAACTTTTCAAAACATATAAATCATTACAATTGTTAATTAAATTATAAAAGAATAAAATTTGATATAAAAATAAAATCAAATTTTAGTATAAACTAAAATTTCCTGATCATAAACTTAACAAATCTTATACCAATATTTTTATAATAAAAGTCAAATATTTACAAAATAAATATATCATTGTATTTGCTATTTAAATATTTATGAAATTCAAATCAAATTTTTGTACTAACTAACATTACCCGGCCGTTAACTTAAATTTTTTTTGAGTTACTAGTTTTCTGCACATACCATACAGGTGGAATATTAATAATGTCTTTATTTAAAAACAATATTGATAATTTCTGATGATGCTCAATATTGGTGATCTCCAAGATCATGACACGTGGCAGATGACATGTCCCAGAACACAGAAGAAAGGGTCACGGGGGCCGACCAGGCCACCCCTGTACCCGACCTGCAAGCTCAAGCTGGCTCTCCTTAGAGCCCCCTGAAAATTGGCCTCCTCGGCCTCTCAGCTGGCCTCGGGCTGCCGCAGGATCAAGACTCCTCGGCCTTCTCGCTCGTCCCCGAGCTCCCCAGCGAGGCCGTCTTCCTCGGCCCTCCGACCAACTCCACCGCTCACAGGCATAACCGCCGCTCCGCAAATCTCGCCATGCGCAGATTCTCCGCCAGTAACATCCCACATTCCACGCCATCACGATTCCCATTATTGGGCAATCCGCTCTCTACGCGGGCGTGACGTTGGGAGCGTAACTGCCGGCGAGATTCTCGCGCCTACTGCTGCATGCTATATATAACCCCATCACAGAGGGGTCAAGTAAGCCATTTTTTACTCCACTTAGCTGTTACTCTGCTCGGATCTTGTGCTAACTTTATCGTCGGAGGGTCCTCGGTGGTACCAAACCACCCCGGGACTTCTTTGCAGGTACTCGGCGCTAAACTCCTCAAATCACCAATCTCCTCCAAACCCATTGAGACTCACACGCAACAGGAGATCACCTCCAAAATCCACCGGAAGACAACATCTAAAGGAGACCCGAAAAGGACCTCCATCAGTTGGCACCGTCTGTGGGAACGGAAACTCCAAAAAAAACAAAGTTGGACTTCCGATCTCCATCCACATGGCAAGCGACCACCCAGAAGATCCTGGTACCAGCCGTCGCCTCACCCTCACCGGAGGCGCGGATGAACCTCCCCCGGCGACCATCATCAACGCTCTCACCAGCCGAATAGATCGGCTACAGTCCCTCGTGGCCCTTCCACCTCCAGAAGGCTCTGCCCTCGTCGGCACGGCTGACCACCAGCAGGCTACGACCCCTGGCCACAGATCTCATGGGTCGATACTCTCTGAAGACCGCTGGGCGCCTCATGGATCCACACCGGGACCTGCCGCCAGGGCGCCTCGCCTCGAGCCTCCTCGCGACCCTTACCCCCTGAGGAGATGTCGGTCACCAAGCCTGTCCACCAGCATGATCGACACCCCCTCCCTCGACGGGGTCGCACAGAAGGGGCTCGCCACGACGGCTCGAGGGCCACCTCGCCCGGGGATCTGAGGAACATTATCGAGAGGAACCGGGGCCGCGCCCAGACGCAGGTCTCCCACAGCAGAGGCCAGGGATCATAAGGCGCCGAATCCTCGAGGTACCATGGCCAACTCAACGCCCTCGAAAAGAAGATCAAAGGCATACGCCGGGAAGGTCACCTCTCGGGCGACGGGGCTAAGTACGCCGCCGACTCGCTCACCAAACCGTTTACCAAGGGACTGCTTTCCGTCCACATCTCCTCGCGCAACAAGCCCCCGAAGGTCTCCCTGTTCGACGGGAAAACCGACCCAAAAGACCATTTGGATGCTTTCACCACGGGGATGAGCTTCCAGGACCATTCCGACGCCGCCCAGTGCAGGGCCTTCCCAACCACCCTCATCCACTCTGGTTGGGACTGGTTTCGATGACTCGAGCCTCACTCAATCTCGACCTTTGACGAGCTGGCTACTCAGTTCCTCGGCCACTTCGTTGGGAACCGTCGGCAGAAGCGCACGGTCGACTACCTCTTCACAATTAAGATAGGGGATAAGGAGACGTTCAAGGCTTACATCACCCGCTTCTACAACGCCTTCCTCGAGGTCCCCGAGCACCGGGATGAGACCGTCATCACGGCGCTCGGATCTGGTCTTAGGCACAAGGAGTGGTTGCGCTCCTTTGCGTTGGCACAGCCTAAGACCATGGCCGAGGTCAAGGCGTGGACCGAGCGCGAGGTTCAGCTGGAGTCCGAGGTGAATGCGACCTCCCCCGAGCAGAACGGTCCGACCAGAAGAAGAGGGCTCGGGAAGAGAGGCCGGAGCGTCAGCAGCCCTATCACCCGAAGTTCCAGGAGTACACCCCGCTTAACGTCTCCCTTGCAGTCTTGCTAGAGGAGGCCCAGGGCGAGGGGTTCTTCAAGTTCCCTCCAATCCCGCGTCAGGCCTCGAAGAGGACCCGGGCCCTTACTGCGCCTTCCACCGGACGTTGGGCCACGCCACGGAGGATTGTAAGCAACTCCGGGACTACATTGAAAAGCTCATCTGATCGGGGCACTTCGCCGCCTACTTGAGGGACAAACTGCAGGCCGACCGCGAGCAGGAGCAGCGTCCCCCTCCCGCCGAGCTGACCATTGGCCAGATCATGCTCGTTTCGGCAGATTACCAGTCCGGCACTCAGGGAGCCTCGAACCCGGTGCCGAGCACGGAGACCTACAAGCTTCCGGGGAGCTCGGGCCATGCTAATAAGGTCATCTATTAGCATGTACTTTTCTTTTAAAGCAATGTAAACTCTTCCTAGGGTCTGTTGTTAATTTAATAAAGATCAATGGTACATTATGAAAAAGAAAATAAGATCTCATTTATTCCAAGTGGTATTATGGGCTCCTCAGCCATACATACAAAAAGAGAAAGAAAATTACAACAGCGGGGGAAGGGGGTGCAGAGAGCACTGCTCATGGTACTCGGTGAAGATCTTCGCCAGCCGAGGCCTCGCGATATCCAACCTCAGCCCTTGATTCCCCCCGCGCGCGTTGACCCCGAGCCTCAGTTCGTAGCACTCACGGATAAGCGCCACTGAGCAAGCCAGCAGATTCGCGGAGATCAGGCCGAAGCACCTAAGGGACCGCAGCTTGCCCACGGCCTCGTCGTAGAGCTGCTCGGACAAGGGGTTGTAAAGCCCTGGCGATGCCCTCCAGATGGAGTACATCAGCAGCTGCAGCAGGGAGGAGCGCCGGGGGAGCAACCGGCCAAAGTGGTCTTCGATGCTCCCACAGACCAACTGCACCATGACCTCGGTGCAGTTCTGGTCATAGAGGTATACGTCTTCGAAGTGGATGATTTCGGGGATGGTAAAGGGGAAGTCCTGCATTCTCAACGATCTGTTTGCGAGGAAAGGAAGGACCAGTGCTCCTTCTGCCTTATATAGCCCACTGCGCCCCAACGGAACTCAACAGCCACCTGCTTTCGCCCAAAAATTCGCCGCCACGCGGCGATCATCGAACCTTCTATGGCGGAATCGAAACGACGCGACCCTAGCGCTTCGCTTCCCCCCACATTCAATGTGCATGCTACGCGCATGACCGCCGCGACCGTCCCTGTTCCCGTACCTGCAACTAGATGGTCGGGGGAAACCTCATGAAGAGTCAGCCGAGCAGCTACCCTGCTCGGTCATACTTGGCCAGTAGCTTCCCTACTTGCGACGCCAGGGGTCAAAGCCCTCTCCACGAGGCAACCACGCAGCTTCACTGCCCGGACATCCTTAGTAAGCCTCATACGGCCCCTCCAACGCTAAGGATCAAAGTCCTCCGCGGAGGCAGTCGAGCGGCTTCCCTGCTCGGCTATCCCTGGCCGGTAGCTTCCCTACTCGCAACGCCAGGGATCAAAGCCCTCACCAAGAGGCAACCACGCAGCTTCATTGCCCGGATATCCTTAGTAGGTCTCATATGGCCTCTCCAACGCTAAGGATCCAAGCCCTCCTTAGAGGCAGCTCAGCAGCTACCCTGCTCGGCTATGCCCGGCCGGTAGCTTCCTACCACGACCGATAGGGATCAAAAGCCCTCCCAGAGGCAGTCGAACTCGAGGATCCCTCGCTCGGCTATCCTTCAGGACAAAAGCCCTCGCCAAGAGGCGCCGGGCAGTAACCCTGCCCGGCCAAGGGTCCTTGGTAGGCTTCTTACAGTCCCTACCGCACTAAGGACCAAATTCCTCCCAGAGGCAGTCGAGTCCTTGCTCGGCTATCCCCGGCTGGTAGCTTCCTACCACAACCGACAGGGATCAAAGTCCTCGCCAAGAGGCACTGGGCAGTAACCCTGCTCAGTCCCCGTCCTGAAGGATCAAAGCCCTCGCAAGAGGCAACCAAGCAGCTACCCTGCTCGGTCATCTCCGGCCGGTAGCTCCCTACCCATGATGCCAGTGTTAGTTATATGTATGCCCTAGAGGCCAGTATTGTACAGATGATGTATATTATATTGGATGCTTGGACATATATAGAGAGGACTTTCTTGCTCGATATGATAGTATGCTCTCTGGTTGCTCTTTATCTTAACATGTATACTTGTCTCTTGATACTGTCTTATAGTTACATGTTGGTAAAGCCCTTAGGATGTGTACTTGACTACCTGGACTATGATGCAGATCATACTAGTGGGGCCAAGGTAGTCCATAAGTACATCCTTTAATGTTCCTAGTCGTAGGTGTATCGAGACAGGGCATCGATATATGATTGTTAAGGTTTTTGCGTGCTAATTTTGTTACCGCAATCAAGACGGTTTCGCTTGTAGCTAGCCGGTTGAGTACGGGTCGTCCGCAGGGAGATGGGAATCTTTTTCTATGTGCTTTAACGAGTTAAGTCCAAAAGTCCAGATTTGTTTGTGATTAACTAAGTGTTAAAATGATATGTAAAGAGAGCTTGTTAGGGTTAGGATTAGGTTAGTTTGAGTTAGGAGTCGCTCACTTCTTTCGTTGCTACTCTTAATATCGGTGTTATGGTAATCGGCAACAACGGGGATTAGCACGACTAGGAAGGAACTTGCGAGTATAAGCTAGGCTTTCCAACGCTTAAGTCCTTCCTTTTGGTGCTTGTCCGTCCGTTCTTGGCTCTTAGCCATAACCTCCGGTTAATTCAACCACAACCGGTCTCACTACGGAATCACCGCTATCATGTAGGATAGGGTGCCGTAGGGAGCGGATTGTGGTTCAATTAACGGGAGTCGATTTAAGATGTTGGGCAAGGAAAGAGTGAGAGATTTCCTTCTCTCAAACTTCCCTTATCCTACCCTAACAAGTA
This sequence comes from Agapanthus africanus, assembly GCA_030015575.1. NCBI lineage: Eukaryota > Viridiplantae > Streptophyta > Magnoliopsida > Asparagales > Amaryllidaceae > Agapanthus > Agapanthus africanus. Next base: position 109,390,845 of record JASDDO010000031.1, read on the forward strand.
TAGAAATTACTCACCCATTACAAGAAGAACGAAAAATAAAACAAAGGAGGAAGATAGAAAGAAAGAGATTAGAAGATAACAACTAGCTATTTGCGACCTCACCTTGGCAAGGATCAAGCGTAAGCATCATGGTTGTTTAAGGATAAAGGAAAAGAGAAAAGAAAGAAACAAAAATAAATAACAACTAAATTATCAATTAAAGATTACAAGAAATTAACATAACAAGAGCAAGACAAGTATAATAACAAAAAGAACTTCTTTATTCATCATTCTTCACTCACAAAAGCTCACTATAAGTTTTTCAATGGAGAAGAGATGAGAAGAGGAAGAAGAACAACAAGTATTCTAAAACCTAAAATACAAGATTAAGCACCCTTGGCTTTGGCAAGTTCTGGACTATTTATAGGCAGGGAACTGGAAACCTAGGGCAAGAATCGGGCTCCACATAGAATGACCAAACTGCCCATAAAATATTTCACTCTGAAGATACCGTACGGCCGCGGTTCCGCGGCCTAAGCCCGCTAATGCCGCGGAACCGCGGCCGGTTAGAGGGATTGTGCCTTCATTTTTGGTGGTGCTCCCTGGTTTGCTGTGCCCTTTATTCTGGTATATGTTTTTTCTCAGAATATCTTCACGATTTTTCCAGAATTTCCGCTGATCAAAAGGTGATTGGATATGGATCTTTTTGTCATGATTTTCTTGAGCTCCGCGTAGATTTCTTGGACTTGGTGTTGCCATTGTGCTTTGTGCATGAAGATGACAATCGATTTGCCATTTTGTCTCTTAAACTGGTGTGTGGCAACATACGGATAGAGAGTGGAGGCCCGTGTTTTATCTGTGGTTGGCAGGAATCCGGATTTTGTCGTGCTTTTCCATGAATTTCATCGTTTAGAGCCGAGAACCTGTATCCTGCAATTGACTAGCAAACACGGCTCAAGAGTACCTACCGATAAGCAATATGATAAAAATTGGGTGGTATAAAAATGCAAAAATCTGATATGAACAAATACCCCCAAACTTATCATTTGCTCGTCCCGAGCAAAGCCAATTTATTCACAAAAAATTCCTAACCTCACTTTCGCAGGGAACGCGATTGCACCGAGCATGTGCAACAAGCCGTTAAACCTCTAGGTGTCCCTAGTAGGAGGAGTGCTGTCTCCTGAGGGTTTTCAGCAGATACTACCCACAAAATCCGGTCAAGCTAGTTTTGCGAAATTACTATGATTCAAACCCCTAAAGTTTTGTTTCGGAAAATAATAATTCTATGATCCTAGGTCTAGACTATCGAACCCTTATTTTTCACACCTCGCTTCTTATTTAACTTAAGATTTTATATGTCTTTACGTGCAGTGCAAAATAGTGTCGTCAAGTTCCAGAAGGATCGATTAAAGTCATCACACAATAAAAGCCCGGATAAAAATTTTAAAAGGATCAAATAAGTTTTATAAAGAGTTAAGCATTTTTCAAGTTTCGTTTTCCAGTAAGGTTTCAACTTCAGAATTTCTATCTTCCTTAACAGTAAACTAGGTCTTATTTTTTACTCCACCTTTTTCTTGTTTTCATTTCATACACACCTCTGTGAACGTGCAATAGTCTTTATCATAGAATAAAACCTTCATATCTCCGCTAAAATTTTTATAAAAGCCTGTCTTTTATCAAGATTATTCTCACACAAAGAACCGTTAGGACTTTTAACTCGGAGAGAACACTTGCTTGACTTTGTTTTAATCTGGACTTTCTAGGCTTCTTAGCGAGCTTGGGCCAATGCACCCAAACCAGTTGGAGTTAGGGCATTAGGTGTAGAAACACCCCAGCGGACTTAATTACTCAAGTTACCTATGTCCAAAAACAAAAGACAGTTTGGCGTGAAAATCATGATGATTCAATACGAACGGAGACATAACCGGCAGTTCAATTATTTTTTGGATAAAAGACGTGTTTAGTGGGTTCGGTGTGTAATCATTCCAATCAAGTTCCAGATGGGTTATTTTTCAGACTTAGTTCCAATTAAGGCATTAATAACATTCCTTCATATTCACTTCACTTCATAAACTAATCTTGATATTACTTATTTCAGAACAAACCTATTTGATCCTCAGAAAATTATTGATCCATTTAAAAGTTTTTAGACATAGAAGACTTGTCATCTAATTTCCAAAACTCACGACACGTGTAGTGTGATGTAAAGACGTATATCAGCTATAGTTAACTTCAAAGGAGAGTTATCTTTCAGTTTTTCAAAATCTAAACATAAGATTTAGTTATTCTTATTTTATCAATCAAAACCGTCGAAATGTTGAATCAGAGTCCTCCCACTAGCTAACTTGACATAAAAGTGTTTATGTTTTTAGAAAATTTTTAGATTTTTATGGATTTTAATATGCAGATGCAAAATATACATATGAATGCGAAGGTTAGAAATGCGTACCGAGCGTACCCCCAAACTTAAACTGGACAGTGTCCTCACTGTCATCGCATGAAGAGATCATTTGAAGGGTCAAAATTGTCGGTTAGCTATACACAATTTTTTTTTGTTTTTGTTTTTAAAGAAAAGAAAAATAGCAAAAATGGAAAAGAATATCCACAAAAATGTACAAAATGGTATATACATACCCCCAAACTTATTTGGAACAGTGTCCACTGTTCTTGGCTGGATAACCGAAGTTTGGTGGTAGGCAGAGGAAGATTATGCAGGGTAAACCGGCTCCTGTAAGACCAGGAGCTCCTCTGTTGGTTCGGCGCTAAGGTACGGTTTTAGTTGGTGTCCATTTACTTTGAAAAATGAACCGTCCTTTGGATTCTCCAAATCCACAGCGCCATGCGGATACACATTCCGCACAAAATACGGCCCTTCCAGCGTGATCTGAGCTTTCCTGGATGGAAGTGTAGCCGGGTGTCGTAAAGCAGTACCTGTTGACTAGGTACGAAAGTTTTGCGCAAAAGGTGTTTATCGTGAAACACCTTCGTTCGATTCTTAACGACAACCGCGTTATCGTAAGCCTCATCCCTAAGCTCGCTTAATTCGTTCAACTGCAGCTTCCGATGGCTGCCCGCATCTTCGAGAGACAGATTCAGCTCCTTTATCGCCCAAAATGCGCGATGCTCTATTTCGACAGGTAGGTGGCAAGCCTTTCCGTACACAAGCCGATAGGGAGACATGCCAAGATCGGTCTTATAAGCGGTTCGAAATGCCCAAAGGGCATCAGTGAGTTTCAGGGACCAATCTTTTCGGTTCTTGGAAACCGTCTTCTCCAGTATCTGCTTGATTTGCCGATTTGAAACTTCGGCCTGCCCACAGGTTTGGGGGTGGTAGGGCGTGGATAGCTTATGATTAATGGAATATTTCCGCATCAAGGCCTCGAAAGTTTTGTTGCAGAAATGAGTTCCATTGTCGCTAATGATCGCTCGGGGGTGCCCAAACCGGGAGAAAATGTTTTCTTTAAGAAACCTAACGACAACCTTGTTGTCGTTAGTCTGGCTGGGCACAGCCTCGACCCACTTAGAGACGTAATCAACAGCGAGAAGGATGTACAAGTTCCCGAAAGAGCTGGGAAACGGCCCCATGAAATCTATTCCCCAAACATCGAAAATCTCCACAACCAAGATTGGTTGGAGCGGCATCTCGTTCCTCCGGGATATCCGGCCCATGTGTTGGCACCGGGAGCAAGTCTTGCAATAGTCATGAGCGTCTTTGAAGAGTTGTGGCCAGTAGAAACCACATTGCAAGATCTTCTCAGCTGTCTTTCTGGGGCCAAAATGCCCGCCACATGCTTGATCGTGGCAAAATGACAGCACACTCTTGAATTCCTCGTCAGGGACACACCGACAAATAATCTGGTCGGGACAGTACTTGAACAGATAGGGTTCATCCCGGTAAAAGTGTTTTACTTGGGATAAGAATCGAAGTCTGTCCTGACGTGACCATTCAGTTGGTAGTAATCCTGTGGCCAAATAGTTCACAATATCTGCGAACCAGGGTTCGCAAGATACTGTCAAGAGTTGTTCATCCGGGAAAACGTCGTTGATCGGAATTGGAAGCGAAGGCGAAGAAGGAAGTCGTGAGAGATGGTCGGCAACTACGTTTTCACATCCTCGTTTGTCCTTAATGACAAGGTCAAACTCTTGAAGCAAGAGGATCCAACGTATTAGCCGAGATTTTGCATCTTTCTTCGCAAAAAGATGGCGCAGAGCAGAATGGTCTATGTAGACAATGACTGGAGAGCCGATGAGGTAGGGCCTGAACTTTTCTAAAGCAAATACAACAGCCAAGAATTTCTTCTCAGTTGTTGTATAATTGAGTTGGGCGTTGTTCAGGGTTCGGCTCGCATAATAGATTACGTGCAGCATCTTGTTGATGTGTTGTCCAAGGACAGCACCAATGGCAAAGTCGAATGCATCGCACATAATCTCAAATGGGTGCGTCCAGTCAGGTGAAGAAAGAATGGGAGCAGAAGTGAGTGAGCTTTTTAATGACTCGAACGCAGTCACACAGCTCGAGTTGAAGTCGAATGGCGTGTCCTTGGCCAGTAGAAGAGTCAAGGGCCTAGAAATCTTGCTAAAGTCCTTGATGAACCGTCTATAGAAACCGGCATGGCCAAGGAAGGCTCGGATGTCTCTGACGCATCTGGGAGGAGGGAGATTGGAAATGACCTCAATCTTCGCTTTGTCAACCTCTATGCCATTTTGCGAGATGATATGTCCTAAGACAATACCTTCACGCACCATGAAGTGGCATTTCTCCCAATTCAAAGTGAGGTTCTTGTCCTTACATCGGGTAAGGACAGCGTCAAGATGCAGCAAACATTCATTGAAGGAATCGCCGAAGATGGAGAAATCGTCCATGAAGATCTCCAGAAATTTTTCCACCATGTCTGAGAAGATTCCCATCATACACCACTGGAAGGTAGCGGGCGCATTGCATAACCCAAAGGGCATGCGACGATATGCAAACGTGCCGAAAAGACAAGTGAATGTGGTCTTGTCCTGATCTTTTTCGGCGATGGGAATTTGATTATAGCCAGAGTAGCCATCAAGAAAGCAGTAGTACTCGTGTCCGGCCAGTCGCTTAAGCATTTGGTCAATGAAAGGTAGCGGAAAGTGGTCCTTCCGCGTTGCGGCGTTGAGTTTTCTGTAATCGATGCATACTCGCCACCCAGTTTGGGTGCGAGTAGGGATTAACTCGTTCGCCTCGTTGGTTATGACCGTGATGCCTGACTTCTTGGGGACAACATGAATGGGGCTAACCCACTGGCTATCAGAGATAGGATAAATGATACCACTATCCAGACATTTTACGATCTCCTTCTTCACAGCCTCTTTCATGACTGGGTTGAGACGTCTTTGTAGATCCCTGGCTGGTTTGGCATCATCCATCAGATGAATGTGATGTTCAACGATCAGGGAACTAATCCCCTTGATGTCCGCCATGGACCAGCCAAAAGCTTGCTTATTGCTGTGCAAGACCGTAAGAAGGGCTTTCTCTTGCTCAGGAGCTAGAGAAGCCGAGATGATAACCGGGAGGGTCTCATTCTTACCCAAGTAAGCGTACTTAAGATGAGACGGCAACGGCTTGAGTTCGAGCGTTGGAGGTGAAACGATGGAAGGAAAGATTGGTGAGGAGGTCTCGAACTCAAAGGACTCCAGCAAAGGTTCAAAACGAGTGTAAGCGACCGAGTTGGATGGTTCAGGTAACTCATCCGGAAATTCGAAGGATTCAAACTCGGGTGGTGAGTGGCTAAGATCGTTCGAGAAAGTGAAACACTCGTAGTCATTGTCGGGCGCAGAAACAGCAGCAGGTTCGAGGAGGAACGCACTAGTGGCGTTAAGGTTATCGTGATCGAACAGAAACTCCTCGAATTCACACTCTTCTGGAGTGATCTCCTGGATCGAGCAAACGTCCAGTATATGAGCATTAGGTTCGGTGGGCTGATTCCCCAACCTAAAAATGTTGAGTTCAATCGTCATATTTCCAAAAGATAGGTTCATCGAACCATTGCGACAATTGATCACAGCATTTGAGGTTGCAAGGAATGGGTGACCAAGTATCACCGGAATTTGATTCCGGGGGTTAGCTACAGGCTGCGTGTCTAATACAATGAAGTCAACGGGGAATATGAAGTCCCCGACTTTGATTAACACATCCTCTAGCTCACCCCTAGGATGGGTGATCGATCAGTCGGCCATTTGGAGAGTACAGTGTGTGGGTTTCAGCTCTCCTACGCCTAATTGCTCGTATACTGAGTACGGAAGCAGGTTAACACTGGTACCAAGATCTAATAGTGCGCGGTTGATGTTCTTATCCCCAATGGTAATAGAAATCGTAGGACAGCCAGGGTCCTTCCGTTTTTGTGGTAAAGATTGGGTAAGAGCATCACTCACAGCACTAGCCAAGAAAACTTTCTTTGGTACCTGAGACTTCCCCTTTTTCGTGCACAAGTCCTTTAAGATTTTCGCGTAGGACGGGACTTGTTGGACGGCATCTAAAAGAGGAATGTTAATGTTAACCTGCTTAAATAACTCCAGAATCTTCTCCATTTGTGGATTTTGTTTATTGGACCTCAACCGGTTTGGAAATGGAACGTTTTTAAAATTAGTTGAGTCCAATGCTTGTGGAGGAGATTGTGGAGCTGGAGCGGATCCCAGAACTGGTGTTTTCGTGGAGTGAGAATTGGGTCCGTTTAGAGCAGAAGAAGAGGAAGAGCCTTTTGAAGAATGGAGAATAGGCTCAGAAGACGAAGAAGCAGCAGAGGAAGAAGAAGAAGCGGCCGGGGTGTCATCGTTGATCCGTGTGCCGATGTTGTTCTGCAGCATCTTTCCCGATCTCAATGTGGTCACGGCACTCATATTATAGTTCTGTTGTTCAAGAGCAACATGTACATTATATGGGTGACCGGGATTTGGGAGTGGCTGGGATGGGAGCTTCTCCTTCTCTCGCTCGCTTCAGGCCGCATTCAGTTGTGCTATCTGGGCTTCGATGATTTTGATGCTTTGCCCGTGAGCGGCAGTGTGTTGCACCAAGGACTGAATAGAAGACTGGATGTTGGTGGTGGATTGTGTCGATTGTTTAACGAATGCCTCCAGACTTCGTTCGAGCGAGGAAACCTTATCGTTGTTTGACGGAACAAAGTTGTTTTGGGGAAAAGAATTGTTGGGTGCAAAGTTGTTCGTCTGATTTTGAAAAGGTTGGGGTTGGAAAGGCTGCTGAAACTGATGTTGAGTTTGTTGTTGCGCTTGTTGTTGCGGAGGAGGTGGCCTCTGGAAGTTGTTGCCTTGGAATTGATTCTGATTCTGATTCCAGGCGAAATTAGGGTGGTTCCTCCACTCGGGATTGTAGGTGGAAGAGTATGGATCATTCCTCGGTCTTTGCTGAAATGCAGCATTAACCTGATCCTGTCCTTGAGATGGTGGATTGTAAGGACACTCTTCGGTTAAGTGAGAAGGATCGGAACAACAAGCGCAAATGGTACGAAGGGGAAGAACAGGGGCAGGAGCAGGAGAAGAAAATTTGCTCTCTATCGCTTCAAGTTTTCTCGTTATTGCAGCCATTTCAGCTTTCATCGCAATAGAGACATCAAGTTGGTGAATTCCTACCCTAGACTGACCGGTAGAAGTGGAGGTAGAAGAAGAAGAAGTCGGTCTGGTGCTCTCCCATTGTAGCGTCTGTTCCGCAAGGTCGTCGAAGAATTGCCATGCTTTCTCGTCAGATTTTGATAGGAAGTGGCCCTGACAAATGGTTTCCAACAACTGCTTGGTTGCTGGGTTCAGGCCCTCGTATAAGGTTTGGCAAAGTTGTCATTTCTCAATACCATAGTGAGGGCACTGAACAAGAAGGTCTTTATACCGGTCAAAGCACTTCCAGAAAGGTTCAGAAGGAAGCTGGGAGAATTGGTTGATTTCGTTACGGATCCTTGCGGTTTTATGATTCGGATAAAATTTCTTGAGAAACGCTTTTACAAACTCGCCCCAACTGGTTATGGAGTGGGAAGCGGTGCTATACAGCCATTTTTCAGCAAGATCGCATAAAGTGAACGGAATGACCCGTAGCCGTATAGCATCGTCCGACAGTTGGGTAGTTTTCATCATGGCACAAACGTTTTGAAATTTATTGATGAAGATATAGGCATCTTCAGATTCAAGCCCATGAAATCGCGGAAGCATGTTAATGAAGTGGGGCTTAATTTCAAAATTATCCCCATTGGCCGGTGGAAGAGAAAGACAGGTGGGAAGTGCAGAACGGGTGGGATAGAAACGATCCTGGAGCGCGATTCGCTGCGGCGCAACAACAGGCGGTGGTGGTGGGTTATTTGCCTCCATAGGAGGTGGAGTCAATCCAGGGGTAGTCAAAGAGATGTTTGGATTAAATCCTGACATCGCGAAAGAAGAGATTGGTGATGGTGAAGGTGAAGATGTATGAACAGAATTCCGGTCAACGTCGGTGTTGGCCGGCAAAGGTAAGGGTGAAAGAGGCGTGGACGGAGTTTCGACGTCTGAGTCGATCGCGTAGTCGGTAGCGACTAACGTAACGCGGACTAGGCGGGCGCTAGTGTCCCGAGTCCAAGCGGACATACACTAAACGAGTTTAGTATAGTCAAAGCGGAGAAGGTGAGGGTAAGAAAACGTCAATGGAGAAATACGATGGGTGGTGGGTGAAAAATGGGTTTGGCGGCAAAGGGCAAGTTTTTATAAAAGATTTTGATTTTTTTCCTTTTTTTTTCTTTTTAGAAAGAGCTTTACAGAAATATGTACGGACTTACGGCTTCAAGCAATCATAAACAAGATATGCACAATCACACCTAGATCTAGGGTCACCTAGGTCAGCTAGACAGCTCCTAACTGTTCCAAAAGGCTAGAAACAGGACCTCAAACCGCCTCTTCTCCAACAATTGCGGCCAGGTAAGTGCCAGGTAAGTGGGAGGCTCCCCACTACGTAAGTAGTGGTCCTAATTAAGTAACCACTTGCCTTCGACACACTTGCCTAGGCACCGCAAAAGTCAGGATAGGATAAACGGCCGATGCCTGTAACTAGTCCTCTGTCCTATTAAGCGCGAAGTCCTTAGGGCTGAGTCTAGTATTTTTTAATTTAACAATGGTCAATGCATATGCTTTTTGTGATTTCTGGGGTCCTGGGAAGGGTGATGAAATCCCCACCCAATCTGAATTGGTTTCAAGCCCCTTAAAGTCCGTATTAATAAATGCAAAGCAGTAACAAATCAATTGCAAACAATTTTTATTTTAGCACGGCGCAAAGAATCCTGCACAAAAACAGTTTATTGGAAGGGGGAAGAGAGTTTGCGCAAAGAATGCTGCAGAAAACACAGTTCAGTGGAGTCCAGAGGAGTGGGAAAGAGTTAGAGAGACTTACAGGGAATTTTGGGCGGCTGATTCCACCAAACCGCCGCGGTTCCGCGGCTTTATAGTGTCCTTGAAGCTTCAGTTTGGTTGTGGGTACTTCCCTGGATGTCCTCTTGTTGTCTGGATGTCCTGAATCTTGAATTATTCACTGTATCTGCTCCAGAATTTTTCAATAGACCGTCTTTTCCGTCTTGTTCACCCGCGGTGTAGCTGCAAAGATATGGGTCTAACTTCCCACGTCTTTGGCACTGAACTCGAACTTCGTTTTATCCTGCACACTTGCACAAAAACTAATAAAAAATAACAAGATGATTTTTTACAATGTATATATTTTTTTTTGTTTTGTTTTTTTCGGTTAGCTTTATATTCAAAAATTAACCCGAAATTACACAAAGAAATAAACTACCATCTCCCCGGCAACGGCGCCATTTGATTGTTAAGGTTTTTGCGTGCTAAGTTTGTTACCGCAATCAAGACGGTTTCGCTTGTAGCTAGCTGGTTGAGTATGGGTCGTCCGCAGGGAGATGGGAATCTTTTTCTATGTGCTTTAACGAGTTAAGTCCAAAAGTCCAGATTTGTTTGTGATTTACTAAGTGTTAAAATGATATGTAAAGAAAGCTTGTTAGGGTTAGGATTAGGTTAGTTTAAGTTAGGAGTCGCTCACTTCTTTCGTTGCCACTCTTAATATCGGTGTTACGGTAATCGGCAACAACGGGGATTAGCACGACTAGGAAGGAACTTGCGAGTATAAGCTAGGCTTTCCAATGCTTAAGTTCTTCCTTTTGGTGCTTGTCCGTCCGTTCTTGGCTCTTAGCCATAACCTCCGGTTAATTCAACCACAACCGGTCTCACTGCGGAATCACTGCTATCATGTAGGATAGGGTGCCGTAGGGAGCGGATTGTGGTTCAATTAACGGGAGTCGATTTAAGATGTTGGGCAAGGAAAGAGTGAGAGAGATTTCCTTCTCTCAAACTTCCCTTATCCTACCCTAACAAGTATGGAAATTACTCACCCATTACAAGAAGAACGAAAAATAAAACAAAGGAGGAAGATAGAAAGAAAGAGATTAGAAGATAACAACTAGCTATTTGCGACCTCACCTTGGCAAGGATCAAGCGTAAGCATCATGGTTGTTTAAGGATAAAGGAAAAGAGAAAAGAAAGAAACAAAAATAAATAATAACAACTAAATTATCAATTAAAGATTACAGGCAATTAACATAACAAGAGCAAGACAAGTATAATAACAAAAAGAACTTCTTTATTCATCATTCTTCACTCACAAAAGCTCACTACAAGTTTTTCAATGGAGAAAAGATGAGAAGAGGAAGAAGAACAACAAGTATCCTAAAACCTAAAATACAAGATTAAGCACCCTTGGCTTTGGCAAGTTCTGGACTATTTATAGGCAGGGAACTGGAAACCTAGGGCAAGAATCGGGCTCCACATAGAATGACCAAACTGCCCCTAAAATATTTCACTCTGAAGATACCGTACGGCCGCGGTTCCGCGGCCTAAGCCTGCTAACGCCGCGGAACCGCAGCCGTTTAGAGGGATTGTGCCTTCATTTTTGGTGGTGCTCCCTGGTTTGCTGTGCCCTTTATTCTGGTATATGTTTTTTCTCAGAATATCTTCACGATTTTTCCAGAATTTCTGCTGATCAAAAGGTGATTGGATATGGATCTTTTTGTCATGATTTTCTTGAGCTCCGCGTAGATTTCTTGGACTTGGTGTTGCCATTGTGCTTTGTGCGTGAAGATGACAATCGATTTGCCATTTTGTCTCTTAAACTGGTGTGTGGCAACATACGGATAAAGAGCGGAGGCCCGTGTTTTATCTGTGGTTGGCAGGAATCCGGATTTTGTCGTGCTTTTCCATGAATTTCATCGTTTAGAGCCAAGAACCTGTATCCTGCAATTGACTAGCAAACACGGCTCAAGAGTACCTACCAATAAGCAATATGATAAAAATTGGGTGGTATAAAAATGCAAAAATCTGATATGAACAATATACCAGAGTAGACTAACGTATACGCTTCTCGACCCATGAGATGGGCGATGGATGATCCCATATCCATTGTTGTTTGACATCAGAGATGGTATACGGGGCTCAGTGGAGACTGGGTACACTGGACGGACTCACCGAGAACTCCCTGATGGTATTATACCTCATGTCAGATGGTAGTTCTCTGGTGACACTTGTGCAGGTTAGTCTGTAGACCCGACATCGTCATAGAGTCTTGTGTGATTCCCACTGTGCTTTGATTTCCACCTTACCACGTCCAAGAGGGCGTACAAAACGGTGGTTGTTGGGTACAGTTCCGAGTCACATGGAGGCAATGAGCGATAGGAGGGGTTTCGTCTCTCCCGGTATTGGGGGTTGATGTTGCGCTGTGCTCGATTGGCCATAACAGGGAAGTCCCTGGCCAGGGATGATTTAGACATTTACTGGTAAGTGTTACCAGTAGTTTCTCGACCCGTTATGAGCCTCACATCGGCACGACTTATCGGTTATTGGGGTCTGACGTTTACCACCCCTAGACTTGATATGCGACATATCAGACGAGGAGACCGGACTGTACGGGAAGTGTTACCGTTAGGCTTTTACAGGAGTTGGAGCGGGCTTGCTTGCTGATCTTCTGATCGCTCAATACCCGGGTAGCCGTTACGTCCAGCTAGTACCGCTGACGGCTTGTGGGTGCTTGATGTGATCATCACCTGCTGCCGGCGTATTGACGAGTCTTTAGAGTCCTACATAGAGGTTTTACTGGCTCAGGCAAAACGAAATAGGAGCACGTATGTGATATGTGCGGGACCGAGAATAATGCGTGTATGTGATACCGTATTCTATTCTCGCGACTTTTTGTTGTTAGGTCCACGTTACCTCTCCCGGTACTTTCGGGGTTGCGGAAACGGTAAAACAAAAAATTTTCAAGACTTGGTAACATGGACCGTAATAGCCGGATCTTTGCTAAACCACACACTAGTATCCTAACTAGAGATTTATCTACTCGGTTAGGGGTTATACCTCAACTTGAACTCCTTATCTTCTTGTTGTTCTTCTCCTTGCTTGCTCCGAGGGTTGATCCGGACTTTGGTCACCTCCGCGGCCTCCTTGAGTCGAAGACGATCCACCCGAGAGATGTACACCGAGCTCCACCTCGAGCCGGGGTAACTAGGGCAAAGAGATTGCTAATCTAGAAGCCCTAGGTTGTGTAGAAATGGTAGAGGGATGGTTTTGTCTTTGTGGGATCTTTATCTCTCAACACATGAGATCAAAAGATGAATCAAGAGGAGGAAGAAGTAGGAGCTAGCAACCATGGTGCATTTCTTTTCTTCTCACTAGAAAAAGGCAAGAGAGAGAATGAGAAAGAAATTGTGAGCTCAAGAAAATGAACCATGGTTCAATAATGCACAAACATTATCATTACTAATCCCATCAAGATAAAGTTTGATGGCTACATTGAAATGACCATTATCATAAACAAAATAGAAAAAGAAAAAGAAAAGAAGAGTGTAGATCTCTCTTGAAAGTCAATGGTCAACACGGTCAACCGGTCAACAAAGTCAAGAGACGTCAAGGAGGTCAAATGGTCAATGCAATTAGCCATCATAAAATTATCACTAAAAGGATTAGTAAATGATGTCCGCGGCTCATAATGGTTTTGACCAAACGAACAGTCAAAACCCTAATGAGTCCGCCTCAAAATGGTTTTGACCGAATCAACTGTCAAAACCCTAATGAGCCTGCCACATAACGGTTTTGGCCGAACCAACTGCCAAAACCCTGATGAGGCACCTCCTCCTTCATCGCTCCGAAAAACTGTGCATACACACCTGCATCCGCATTCCGTAGAATGCGGATGCGCAGAAGACAAAACAAATCCATCCGTACAATACTAGGATCTGGCTTAAACCAAAGCCCACTAGTATTGCCTGCCCGAACACCACACGCACACAAGTGTACGTAAGTGATCGCAGCCTTGCCGTAAAACCATACGGCCTCTACACATTTCGCTCAGTGCAGGGAAACTCTCTTTGTGGGACTCTAAAGACTCGACACTACGCTGGCAGTGGGTTTAACCACAGACCGCAAGCGGCACTAGCTGTACGTAACGGTCCCCAGGTAGATGTCGATAAGAAGGCCGATGAGGTAAACCCATCCGATCTCCTACTGAGCCTGTATGTGACAATCTCCATACAGTCCGGTCTGTTCGTCTGATACATCGCATGGCGGGCCTAGGGGGCGGTAAACGTCAGTCCCCTAATAGCGGTACAAGTCGTGTCGGAGTGAAGCCCAGAACACCCTGAGATAACACTGGAAACCTACCAGTATATCTCGCTTGCCCTGGCCAGGGACTACTCGTGTAATGGCTCTCCTAGACACAGCGCGATGTCAACCCCTAATACCGGGAGAGACGAATCCTGTCTAACCGTCACTGCCTCCAAGTGCTTCGGGACTGCTCCCAACTACTACCTGTTTGCACGACTCAGTAGAGCCGTGGTAGGGTAGTAATCAAAGAACAGTGGGAACACACTCGAGGCGAAGTGACAGTGTCAAGTCAGCGGACTAAGCTATACTCATGTCACCTGGGAACTGATAACTGACGATAGGTATAATACCAACCATCAGTTCCCGACGAGTCATGTCCAGTGTACTCGTAACCTAACGAGCACCCGCATACTATCTCAAGTACGACGTACTGACGGCTGTGGGAAAGACCGTCTCCCGTGCTGGGATGAGAAGCGCATACGCTAGTCTACTCCGGAGTATCGATGGCCTGTCTCGATAATCCCACGACTAGGGACGTGTATTAAGGATGTGCTTGTAGATTACCCAGCCCCCACGTGTGTGATCGCCATCACAACGCCGGTAATCAAGCAAAGATCCTAAGGGCTCTACTAATGCGTATAGGTGATATAATAAATAAACACACATGTACACATTAAAGCAGAAACAAACCAAGTAGCATACTACTATATTGCGCAAGATTGTCTGTACAACTGTGAATATCCCAAGCTTCCATCAAGTAATATACATACTAGTATGATACAGTAATGGCCTCTAGGGCATATACACTAACAATCTCCCACTTGCACTAAGGCCATGTACTGGCGTATCGAAGACCTATCATCTCGATCAGCCGCTCGAACTGAGTCTGGGGTAAGGCCTTCGTGAATGGGTCCGATGTGTTGTCCTTTGTGTCCACTCACAGCAACTCGATCTCCTAGCGATCAATGATCTCCCTGATCAGGGGATACCGCCTTGAGATGTGCCTGGATTTCTGATGGGACCTTGGTTCCTTCACTAAAGCTATAGCCCCATTGTTATCGCAATACAAAGGTATTGGGTCAACAATGGACGGAACCACCTGAAGTTCACTAATGAACTTCTTCATCCAGACCGCCTCTTTTGCGGCATCACTTGCAGCAATGTATTCAGCCTCCATCGTCGAGTCTGCGACGGTATCCTGTTTGGAACTCCTCCAACATACCGCCCCTCCATTGAGGGTAAACACAAAACCCGAGACAGACTTGCTGTCATCTTTGTCACTCTGGAAGCTTGAATCGATAAAGGACTCGACCCTGAGGTCTCCATTACCGTAAACCAGGAACATCTCCTTAGTCCTTCTCAGGTACTTGAGAATGTTCTTCACTGCTGTCCAGTGGTCCTCACCTGGGTCTGACTGATTCCGGCTTACTGCGCTCAGCGCGTAAGCTACATCTGGTCTTGTACATAGCATCGCATACATTATAGATCCTACCACCGAAGCGTATGGTATAGTGCTCATGCGAACCCTCTCCTCGTCAGTCTTAGGAGACATCTTCTTGGAGAGGGTAATTCCGTGCAATGCGGGTATGTTACCGCGCTTGGAACCCTCCATACTAAATCTCTTTAGTACGGTCTCTATGTACCTGGACTGCGAAAGTCCCAGTAGTCTCTTGGATCTATCTCTATAGATCTTGATCCCCAAAATGTACGAGGCATCACCCAGGTCCTTCATGGAGAATCGTTGTGACAAAAATAGCTTGACCGATTGTAGCATAGGAATGCCATTTCCTATCAAAAGAATGTCTTCCACGTACAAGACTAGGAATACGACAGTTCGTCCTACAATCTTCTTATAGACACAAGGTTCATCTTCGTTCTTGATGAAATCAAATTCCTTGATTGCCTCATCAAAACAGATGTTCCAGCTCCGCGATGCCTGCTTTAATCCATAAATGGATTTAAGCAACTTGCACACCTTCCCGCTGCTCCCACTGTCTACGAAACCTTCTGGCTGATCAATGTAAACGCACTCTTCCAAACAACCGTTTAGGAAAGCCGTTTTAACATCCATCTGCCAGATTTCATAGTCATGAAAGGCAGCAATGGCAAGTAGGATCCTAATGGATTTGAGCATAGCCACCGGAGAAAAAGTTTCGTCATAGTCCTGTAGGGTTGCTGGGCACGCGCACAAGGGTCTACGAGGCATCAACCATGCCCGATTTGAAATTTAGTCGTGCCGAACAACCCGAATACGGATCTTTAAACTAGAGATTAGGAGAAAACTAACATGTTAACAACTTTAATATTAAGTGAGAGGGATTACAACCTTTGTAGATCCGGTCCTTCACTTCATATGCTCCGTGTTGTGGTCCCTTTGCTGCGATCATCGGGTTCCGGACTCTCGAGAGGTTCCACGAAGAGAAAGATGCAACCTTTACTTCCGATCTTCGATACAAAGATGGTCTACCTTGAAGTTTCGTTAACACAAGCTAACACTCATGAAATGATGTGAACACCCTCATCTAAATGGCAAGGGAAGATGAGGATGATGAAGTAGGATTTTTGCTCTCTTTATTTATCTTTTTCTCACATATTTTCATCACAAATATCAAAGCAAGAAAGCTTTGTAAGCAAAGAAGAAGAAGGAAGAAGATGAACAATATGATAGAATTCTTTTTGTGATGAATAATAAAAGAGATAATGATGAATTATGCAACCATGGTAAAGTAACCATTGTAGAGATTGAACTAGGGTTAAAGGGTGTGGTTGGGTTAAGAAATATCATGCTAAAATATCTTTTCCAAAACAAAAAAGAAAACCTTCTAGAAACATCTAGAAAGGTTTAACCCTAATCAAACCCTAACCATGTTTAATCTCTACTAAACATGTTGCATTAGTAATCATATCATGTTACAATATTATATATCACATATATAATATTTATTGTAACAAAATAAAATAATACAATTAACATATATCACATATATATCAATGTATTATCCGAGTGAGAAAAAGAATCTTTTAGTGAGCTAATATTAGTTAATGTCATTTAATATATCATATATATTATTATACATTAAATTATCGAATCAACACTTGATCCGACAATCCGGCTATATCGCATATAACCGACTAATATTTATCCGTACCGATTCATCGAATCAACACTTGATCCGATGACCCGGCTGATATCAAATATCGTGAGAATAGAATACGGTATCACATATCGTATTATCCTCGGTCCCGCACATATCACATACGTGCCCCTACTCCGTTTTGCCTGAGTCAAGAAACCTCTGTGTAGGACTCTAAAGAATCATCCATACGCCGGCAGTAGGTGATGATCATATCAATCACCCACAAGCTGCAAGCGGTCAGCTAAACGTAACAGCTACCCAGGTATTGAGCGCTCAGAAGATCAACAAGCAAGCCTGTAACTTTTCCTGTGAATCCAAACAGTAACACTCCTATACAGTCCGGTCTCGTCGTCTGATATGTCGCATATCTCGCCTAGGGGTGGTAAACGTCAGACCCCAGTAGCTCGATAAGTCGTGTCGATATGAGGTCTATAACAGTTCGAGAAACTACTGATAACACTTACCAGTAAATCTCAGCAACCCTGGCCAGGGATTTCCGGTTATAGCCAATCGAACACAGCACAACATCAACTCCCTATACCGGGAGAGACGAATCCCCTCCTATCGTTCATTGCCTCCATGTGATTCGGGACTGTACCCAAAAGCCACCTTTTTGCACGCCCTCTTAGACGTGGTATGATGGAAATCAAAGCACAGTGGGAATCACACAAGACTCTATGACGATCTCGGGTCAACAGACTACTCTGTACCAGTGTCACCGGAGAACTGCCATCTGACGTGAGGTATAATACCATCTGGGAGTTCTCGGCGAGTCCGTCCAGTGTACCCAGTCTCCACTGAGCACCCGTACACCATCCTTGATGTCAAACACCGATGGATATGGGATCATCCATCGCCCATCATATGGGTCAAGATGCGTATACGCTAGTCTACTCTAGTGTATCGATGCCCTGTCTCGATACACCCTCGACTAGGAACAGTTATAGGATGTACTCGTCGACTACCGTGGCTCCACTAGTATGATCTCATCATAGTCCCAGTAGTCGAGTACATATCCTAAGGGCTTTATCAACATGAAATATAGAGACAATCAGAGTACATGTTAAGACAAAGTACAACCAGATAGCATACTATCATGTCGAGCAAGAAAGTCCTCCCTATATATGTCCAAGCATCCATTACAATATACATCGTATGTACAGTAATGGCCTCTAGGGCATACATATAACTAACAATCTCCCACTTGCACTAGGGCCATCTGTTATGGTATCGCATACCCAACAATTAGCTGCGGTTGAAGTATCTCATACTCCATCCCATAAAAGTCTCTACTGGGAAAAAGGCCTTTGTGAATGGATCCGCACTGTCGTCCTCTGTGTCTGCTCTCCTAACCTCGATCTCCCTGGAGATCAACCATCTCCATGATCAGGTGTGTAAGTCTACGTTAGCGCCCCGGCCGTCTACAGACGCCAAATGCGGAACAAAAACTTTTAAACTGGCGCTATCGTATACTTTAACCCGGATCTGCCATTATTGCTAAACTAACAAACTGTAAAGAGTGTAGGAATGTTATACCGAACGATCCGAGTCCTTCGTTCTTCAACCATCATCCCACGCTCGGTTGCGGCTGCTCCGATCTCGTCGATCTCCGATGTCCTCGTCGAAGTGGCACCACATGATCGGTTCTTTAAACGGGCTCCCGCCTCTGACTCGAGGCAACTCGATCGTCAAATTTGCTAAAAGAGACGACCAAGAATGATGTAGAGAATGAGTAGATGACTTTGTCTCACTTCGTCCAAATCCGTGGACGATCGGTTAATGAAGTTGCCGTGGAAATCGGGTGATGGAATGAAATGAACTGTAAAATTCCATACACCCCGAATGCTATCATAATCTTTTCTAACCGAAATGAAACATCAAGTGAGAGTTCGAATGAGGAGAGAGAGAGGGCAAGCCATATATAGCAAGAGGGAGGTGACCGTAGGAGAGGGGGGTGACCACAAGAGAATGCTTCTCACTTCAAAAATATCTTAAGCAATCCAAAACCATTAATAACAAAGCATGAATCACTAATAACACCTCATCAAGCATTAATGAACCATTAAATGCAACCAATGAAAACTTAACACCATTTAATCCTAGTCACCTCATCTAGAACCTTCTAGAAGAATCCACACTCATCTCAAGAAAAGACAAATCCGTCTTTAACCGAATGTTAAAAGACGGCTGATAGAAAACTGGAAACTGGCAACTTCCAAAAGTGATCCTGAAACGAATTTCAGGACAACCCCGAAACTGTATAAATATACCCGCATTTGTATTACGACCGAATACAAATGCAACTGAGACAAAGATATTATACCTACTCAATATAATACTCGGATCCGGCTTAAACCAAAGCCGACCAGTATCATCTGTCCGAAAATCGACACGTGCGTAAACGCACGTGCATTTTCCGAACCCTGCCATAAAACCATACGGCCTCTGCAACGTTTCGCCCGAACTTGGGAAACTGTCTGTGGGGGACTCTAATGACTCGTCAGCACCCTGGCAGTGGGTTTAACCACAAACCGTCAGCGGCACTAGCTATGCGTAACGGCTGCCCATGGACTGACCTCAAGGGTGGCCGAGGAGCGAACTCAAGGGAGACCGATGAGCGAACTCCTCCGAAAACCCTACTGAGCCTAACAGTGACAATGTATATACAGTCCGGTCCGTTCGTCAATGAGTATCGCATATCCGCCTAGGGGGCTAGTAACGTCAGACCCCCATTAGCAGTATAAGTCGTGTCGGAGTGTAGCCCAGAACGCCCTGAGATACTACTGGAATACCTACCAGTAAATCTCCTGCCTCGGCCGAGGGCTTTGCGTAATGGCTCTCCTAGACACAGCACGATCTCGCCCCCAATACCGGGAGAGACGAATCCCCTGCCGATCCGCTCACGTGCCTCCATATGGCTCGGGACTGTACCCAAAAGCTACCTGTTTGCACGACTCCTTTGAGCCGTGGTAGGGTAGAAATCAAAGCACAGTGGGAACTCACACGAGACAAATGACGACCTCAGGTCGATGAACTAACCTGTACACATGTCACCAGGGAACTGCTATCTGACGTTAGGTATAGTACTAACTAGCAGATTCCCGGCGAGTCCTGTCCGGTGTACTCATAACCCAATGAGCACCTGTATACATCTTAGGTGATCCAACTGACACCAGTGACTTGTGAGACCGGCCACCGCCCCTCGTCGGGGTCTCGACTGTATACACTAGTCTACTCCGGAGTATCGATGCCCTGTCTCGAAACTCCCACGACTAGGGACCACAATTAAGGATATGCATATAAACTACCCAACTCTCACGTATATGATCGCCCTCATACTGTTGGTAGTAAAGCAAGATCCTAAGGGCTCTATCAAAGTGTAACATGCAATCAGTCACCTGAACATGTACACGAATGATAAAGGCAAACCAGATAGCATACTATCATCTCGAGTAAGACTGTCCTACCGGGATAGGTCCTCCGCAATCATTGCAATCACGTACCTGCGATCCAATAATTGACTATGAGGGCACTATCTCCAACAAGGTGATACTGTCTAAGAATTATATCTGGATTTCTGATGGGACGGTAGTTCCTTGGCTAAAGCCACAACTCCATTGTCACACAATGGTTGGAACGAAGTTCATCTCATGAACTTATATGTATCCAGACTGCCTCTTTGGTAGCATCCTTGGTAACGATGTATCTTGCCTTTAATCGTCTAGTATGTCACGGTATCTAGCTTGGAACTCTTCCAACATACCGTCCCTCCACTGAGGGTATAGACAATGCCTGCGACTGACATTCAGTCGTCCTTATCACCCTGGAACCTTTCCAGTGATTCTCCCCAGGATCGATTAATACCATCTCACTACAACTAGTGAGAATCCTAACATCCAATCAGATCTATCTCATAGATCCAAAACCCAGGATTTAAGAGGTATTATTTCGATCCTATATAGAGAATCCTTATGATAAGCGGAGAATGACCGAGCGTAGCATAGGAAACTCCTTCCCTATCAAGAGTATGTCATCCACGTACTCTACGAGGATCACCACCATACTCCCTACTACCTTCTTGTATATACAAGGTTTATCTACCATTTTGATGAAGTCAAACTCTTTGACTACCACATCAAAACAGATGTTCCAACTCCGCGATGCCTATTTTATCATATAAAACATCTTGCACACGTTTCCGCTGCTCCCACTGTCTACGAAGCCCTCTGGCTGTGTATTTATGGATGCTCTTTTCTAAAACATCATTTAGAAAAGCAGTCATAACACCCAACCACCAGATATCGTAGTCATGGTATGTAGCCGTGGCAAGTAGGATCTGGATGGACTTAAGCATAGCTTTGAAAGTCTCAACTTTTCCATGTACACCAAGTAATCTTCTCAAGATATACTCGCTCCTGATGGGGATTTAACCCTTCAGATAAAGCAACCAAAGTCCATACTTTGTTGGTGTATAAGGATTCCATCTCAGATCGTTAAGCATCCAGCCATTCTTACAGAGTCCCACTCCTGATGGCCAGCTCGAAACTAGTTGGGTCATCATCTCATGATGAAATCCTCGCTCCCACTGTCATAGAGAAACCGAAGTATCTCTCAGTTGGTTGAGGAACCCTACTAGATCGGCGGAGAGGCTGAGGTACGTTGGAAACTATTGAATCCTTTGGTTCTACCAAATCATCAGCTGCAGTTTGTATAGCTGGAACATTTCCAGTTCTACATAACAGACCTTGCCTCGAGCTTGTCCGGATTTTGCTTTTAGACATAGGCCGGACAACCCCAAATCTTAACAAGCTTAAGATATGGGCTCTTCCCTTTCCATATCACATATGAAGTGGCAGGCAACTGATTTGATTTGAACCCTATTTAATAGGTATGCAGCTTCTCAAGTGCATAACTTCCAAAAGGAAATAGGAAACTCAGTAGTACTCATCATAGAGCACACCATATCACATAGAGTGTTATTGCTCCGCCCCGATATACCATCGTGCTATGGTGTATAGGAGGAGTAATGCTGAGAGAGAATCTCATTCTCCTTTAGAATGGTCCAGGAATCCCGTGCTTAAGTATTCTCCTCCTTGATCACATCATAAGACATAATACTTTTACCCGTATTTTGGTTCCCTACTTCTAATTTATATTCTGTGAATATCTCAAAAGGTTCGGACCTGTGTTTCAACAGAAACATATGTCTGAATCTTGAGAGATTATCAGAGAATGTAATGAAGTAGAAAGAACCGATCTTGGCATGTGTAGACAGGGGACCTTTCATACATCAACATGTATCAATCCCAAGAGTTCACTAACTCTTTCTCTGTTTCCAATAAACAGAGCTGTGATCATCTTATCTTTGTGACATGACCGGCAAGTTTCACAAGATGTAAATTCAAACTAATTTAAATATACATCTAAATGTAACTTCAGCCAGTCGGGTCGCATTAATATGACCTAGTCTACAATGCCTCAAGAAGGATTCATTCATTTCTGAACTCTTCCTCTTGTGCGTGTTCTGTATACTAAGAACTGTATTTTGATTTAGAACGTCAATGCTTTTAGATAACGTGCCTGAACCGATTAACTCTTGATATAGGAAATGTTCAAAACATTATCCAATAATACAAAATTATATCCTTTCTTTACTAATAAAGAAACTGATATGATTTTGTATATCAGGTTCGGTATCTAATAACATTTGTTCAGAATCAATGTATTCTGGTAATACAGGGTGATAGTGACCAACAGAGTTGGCTGCAACACTTGCACCGTTTTCTGTCTCATGAAACATATCACCCGTTCTCAGTTCTTTACCTATCTGTAGCCCATGTAACAGATTACATATGCGGGATCCTGATCTGGTATCTCATACCCAGGACGTAAAGGATACTGAGAAACAGTTCTCTGTAATGAACATACCCGAAGAAGATGCATCAACATGTACTTTCTTCGTTTGGGCGGCACGGGAATTCTGGTAATCCCCAATTTCCTGCTCTGTCTTATAACAATTATAAGTTGGAGCGGGACCAACGTTCCCCATCTCAGTATAATAAGCGGGTTCGGTCAAATATATCCGTATTATTATCTTGATTAAGGTGTGATATAGTCGCTACCTGGAGAGAGAGAGAAGAAAACACTCAGCGTATACTCTTGCAAGATTAGATTGGTTATCTAATATATCTAATCAGGATGTCTCCCACTGTTTTAATCAAATCTTCCTTCAAACCCTAAAAGGAAAGATTAGCCGGGATTAATTACACGCTACAAGTTCGCCAATCTTTCAGCCAGGCCAGTGTCGGTACTTTGAGGGAGGTCCCCCGTGCTTTCGCACGAACCTAATTAAAGTAAACCTCGTTTTCCCATAGGCGTAACCCCGTTAACACCTTTTTAGACACCTACTTGATCGGCTAATTGTAATGTGTAAAACTCTCCCGGGAGTAACTCTTACTCGCAGCGGGTATCGGGATCCAACTATCTAATAGAAGGTATGCAATCTCATTGCAAATTTCAACTCTTGAAATTCCCAATAATATTTTGCCCCTAGCGATCTATGACCTTAACTAAGTCAACAAATCATAAATCGCAAGTCAAGTTCAACCCGTACATTTCCCGATTGAATTAAACCCACCCGTACGACCCTTAACTGAGTCAACAAGGCCGTACGAATACCCTAATCCAATCACATCTCATGTTTTCGCAGATAAACATTACTTAGCTACCGTACACTATGCGTTAACTAAGTCAACAAACATAGCACGAATACTAAATAATATCTATCTGAAATGACGGAGGGCTACGTAGGTTTTTCAGAAAACCCTGAGCGTAGTGAACTTGATATCGTCGTAGAATCGAGTGATTTTAAATGGAGTGTTTTTGAGGCTTTTCTAGTTTTGCTAAAGGGGTCACTCCCGGTGAAGGGATCGTCGGCCATTTCCTCATCGAATAAGGTGCAGGATATTTCACAAATATCACTATGCAAAGCAAGAACTATAGAAGCAATCAAAAGACAAACCGAGTTTGTAGCATCTGCCAGTTATTGCTAAAGGAGTCACTCCCGGTGAAGGGATCTCGGTCCTTTCCTTATCGAATAAGGTGCTGGATGTTCTACAAGGAACACCGCTATGCAAAGCAAGAACTAGAGCTACCAGTTTTTATAAACAAGTTTCTACAACATCTTAGGTTTCTTTTATTTCATTAATCTCATTAATGAAGTCCCATTTTATTATGCTTCGCAAGCATCTCTTTTGAAACGAAATCTGCAATATAACATATATCTCATATATAATATAAACATTCATCTCAGACAGTAATATGATCTCATCACAGAACATTGCAGCAGAAGAACATATATGAAATATTGGATATACTAGGACGTCCGTGTTTTCAATACGAGCCTGTATAAAACACGGATTCCACGGTCGCGATGAATAGCCAAACCCACATCGCTAGACCCCTACGAGAGCGGCAAGTAACACTGCCAATTCTAGGGTTAGGATACCCGGTCTCGACTCCTCGAGATGGTCTCCCACTGGACCCTAGAACCCGGTTACTTGTGCTCCCCGCCTTGGGTCTACCTAATGCGGAAAAGTAAATAATATACAACGGTGACATCTTCCGCTACCTGGAAGTGCCCCAATAAAAGAATATTACATACAAATGAATTTTACATGAATGAAAAAGAAAAAACTCTCATCTCACATAAAACCCCCAGCTATTCAAAACGCGACGATCCAATATAACATATCACAGCAACACATAATATCTCATATCATCAACGTAAGCAAGTATGCGTATCCCGATTGTCGTTGATGTATAGCAACGAAGCCGGCGATACACCACATACTACGCTTACGGTCACAGAAAAGAAAGTGTAAAACTACAACAGTTGGAATCCGCAACCTCCTTAGACATCGCATGCCTAACCAAATGAATTCCTTAGACATCTCATGCCTAACAAATATAAACCCCGCATTTTAGTCTCATTATCGAAAACACTTTTCAATATCAAGTCAGGCAATTCAACAAGATTCCCGACATCCTGATCGAATGCTCGTCGCAAACTTTAGTAGGCGGCTGCACCCCTGATACCGTCGACGAAGTGCACTAAGGCGGAACACCGCTACCGCGAGCACCCGAACGGATGCTTTCGGCGACGGGGTTCTCCTACAGTCACTTGGTCGGGGCTTTGGGGTGTAGCTGTCTATTAAGTTTATCCGGCGAGTATCCGCGTACGCTACGTGATTGCGACGGACTTTTGATCTCATCAAAATTCCGTGGCAACCGATCATCTGAGACTAAACTGCTATGTCTATAATATTCAAATCAGTTATCTCATAACTACCTGTAGATTCCAAATATTGTATCACATTCCAGATAAATAGACAAAGTTAAACTTTCCGATCGAATCATCAAACACCCAAGATTTCCCCAATATATCTCAACACTTGAAATCAGTTTAAAAACATCCATCACATGCCACAGTACCAATGGTTCAGCCGTAGAAGGGTCAAGCCAACGCCTCACATGTAGCACGCCGTACTGCCCCAAACCCTAAGGTTCAAAAGGTAGTTCAAGACGGTCACATAATCGAGTTAAGGTTTGTTGTCTTCTAGAGGGTCCACCGCGTTACTTGCACGACTTAGAACGTTCTTAAACACGAGAAAAAAACCAACTTTTGAAAAAATTTCCGACAGGGGAAAAAGTGAGTTATTGATATCCGTTCGAACTTTTTAACAGTTTCTAAAAATTATCCGGACAAAACTAAACGAAGTTAAATTATTCGATCGAAACATCGAGTCCCCAATACAACCCTTGAAAACTCAACACTTAAGTGGAATAAAAATATTCACAGAAACAATTGCCAAGAAAGGACCTAAGAATAAATACAAGAAATTTCAGGGACAAACTCGAAATTTTGGCCGCGGAACAGCCGCAAAACCCATGCTTTAGCCGCGGTTCCGCGGACATTTTGGCGAATTAGAAGTCCGTACTTCACAGTAATTCTTAGTTTTTCCTGATTGTTTTTCTGAGAATTTTTAATTAATAAAAAACCACATTTTTGAAAAATGTACAGAAAGGGTTCCGTGTCGGGGTTTCGGCATTCGATCGGACTTTAAACTTCGTCTGGACTTCGCCTAAAGCTCTAGCTTGGCTCTGATACCACTGTAGGGTTGTTGGGCACGCGCACAAGGGTCTACGAGGCATCAACCATGCCCGATTTAAAATTTAGCCGTGCCGAACAACCCGAATACGGATCTTTAAACTAGAGATTAGGCGAAAACTAACATGTTAACAACTTTAACATTAAGTGAGAGGGATTACAACCTTTGTAGATCCGGTCCTTCACTTCATATGCTCCGTGTTGTGGTCCCTTTGCTGCGATCATCGGGTTCCGGACTCTCGAGAGGTTCCACGAAGAGAAAGATGCAACATTTGCTTCCGATCTTCGATACAAAGATGATCTACCTTGAAGTTTCGTTAACACAAGTTAACACTCATGAAATGATGTGAACACCCTCATCTAAATAGAAAGGGAAGATGAGGATGATGAAGTAGGATTTTTGCTCTTTTTATTTATCTTTTTCTCACATATTTTCATCACAAATATCAAAGCAAGAAAGCTTTGTAAGCAAAGAAGAAGAAGGAAGAAGATGAACAATATGATAGAATTCCTTTTGTGATGAATAATAAAAGAGATAATGATGAATTATGCAACCATGGTAAAGTAACCATTGTAGAGATTGAACTAGGGTTAAAGGGTGTGGTTGGGTTAAGAAATATCATGCTAAAATATCTTTTCCAAAACAAAAAAGAAAACCTTCTAGAAACATCTAGAAAGGTTTAACCCTAATCAAACCCTAACCATGTTTAATCTCTACTAAACATGTTGCATTAGTAATCATATCATGTTACAATATTATATATCACATATATAATATTTATTGTAACAAAATAAAATAATACAATTAACATAAATCGCATATATATCAATGTATTATCCGAGTGAGAAAAAGAATCTTTTAGTGAGCTAATATTAGTTAATGTCATTTAATATATCATATATATTATTATACATTAAATTATCGAATCAACACTTGATCCGACAATCCGGCTATATCGCATATAACCGACTAATATTTATCCGTACCGATTCATCGAATCAACACTTGATCCGATGACCCGGCTGATATCAAATATCGCGAGAATAGAATACGGTATCACATATCGCATTATCCTCGGTCCCGCACATATCACATACGTGCCCCTACTCCGTTTTGCCTGAGTCAAGAAACCTCTGTGTAGGACTCTAAAGAATCGTCAATACGCCGGCAGTAGGTGATGATCATATCAATCACCCACAAGCTGCAAGCGGTCAGCTAAACGTAACAGCTACCCAGGTATTGAGCGCTCAGAAGATCAACAAGCAAGCCTGTAACTTCTCCTGTGAATCCAAACAGTAACACTCCTGTACAGTCCGGTCTCGTCGTCTGATATGTGGCATATCTCGCCTAAGGGTGGTAAACGTCAGACCCCAGTAGCTCGATAAGTCGTGCCGATATGAGGTCTATAACAGTTCGAGAAACTACTGATAACACTTACCAGTAAATCTCAGCAACCCTAGCCAGGGATTTCCGGTTATAGCCAATCGAACACAGCACAACATCAACTCCCTATACCGGGAGAGACGAATCCCCTCCTATCGTTCATTGCCTCCATGTGATTCGGGACTGTACCCAAAAGCCACCTTTTTGCACGCCCTCTTGGACGTGGTATGATGGAAATCAAAGCACAGTGGGAATCACACAAGACTCTATGACGATCTCGGGTCAACAGACTACTCTGTACCAGTGTCACCGGAGAACTGCCATCTGACGTGAGGTATAATACCATCTGGGAGTTCTCGGCGAGTCCGTCCAGTGTACCTAGTCTCCACTGAGCACCCGTACACCATCCTTGATGTCAAACACCGATGGATATGGGATCATCCATCTCCCATCATATGGGTCAAGATGCGTATACGCTAGTCTACTCTGGTGTATCGATGCCATGTCTCGATACGCCCTCGACTAGGAACAGTTATAGGATGTACTCGTCGACTACCGTGGCCCCACTAGTATGATCTCATCATAGTCCCAGTAGTCGAGTACATATCCTAAGGGCTTTATCAACATGTAATATAGAGACAATCAGAGTACATGTTAAGACAAAGTACAACCAGATAGCATACTATCATGTCGAGCAAGAAAGTCCTCCCTATATATGTCCAAGCATCCATTACAATATACATCGTGTGTACAGTAATGGCCTCTAGGGCATACATATAACTAACAAGTCCAAACCAGGTCTTTGACGAAAACCTTTTGCAATGAGTCTAGCTTTATAGGTTTCCACCTGCCCATCCACACCAAGTTTCCTTTTGTAGATCCATTTGCATCCAACGGGTTTTACCCCAGGTGGAGCAATATCCAAGGTCCACACTTTATTGGCGTACATGGACTCCATTTCGGATTGCATTGCTTCCTGCCACTTATCAGAGTCCCTACTGATAATGGCATGCTTGAAACTGGTAGGGTCATCTTCTTCTAAGATGCAATCCTCTCGATCCCCGTCTACGAGAAAACCGTAGTATCTCTCGGGCGGATGAGAAATCCTACCAGATCTGCGGAGTGGCTGAGGTTCGTTGGTTGTAACTGAATCTAGCGGTTCCACCAAATCTTTTGTTAAAGCTTGTGTTTCTGGAATTTCATCCAGTTCTACCGTGCTGCCACTAATATTTTTAACAAGAAATTCTTTTTCTAAAAATGTGGCATTTCTTGAAACAATTATCTTCTGTTCCTCTGCATGGTAGAACAGATACCCACTTGAATCTTTTGGGTATCCCACAAACTTACACAAAACTGCCCGTGCCTCAAGTTTGTCTGGGTTCTGCTTTTTGACATAAGCCGGGCACCCCAAATCTTAATACGTTTAAGATACAAACTCTTACCACTCCATATTTCATACGGAGTCTTAGGCACGGATTTGGATGGAACTTGATTCAATAGATGCGCTGCAGGTTGAAGTGCATATCCCCAGAATGAAAGAGGCAACTCAGCATTACTCATCATGGAGCGAACCATATCCAACAGGGTACGATTCTTCCTCTCCGATACACCGTTGTGCTGTGGTGTATAAGGAGGAGTAAGCTGAGAGAGAATACCATTCTCTTTTAAGTAATCTAGGAATTCCGTGGTTAAGTACTCCCCTCCC
Organism: Agapanthus africanus; assembly: GCA_030015575.1. Taxonomy (NCBI): domain Eukaryota; kingdom Viridiplantae; phylum Streptophyta; class Magnoliopsida; order Asparagales; family Amaryllidaceae; genus Agapanthus; species Agapanthus africanus. The sequence goes on from JASDDO010000031.1 coordinate 109,419,863, forward strand.
CTGTCAGACCGAAGGATCTTGATACTTTTGCCAGTCCGGTTCTCTACTTCGTATCTATATTCCTTGAATTTCTCAAAAGCTTCAGATTTGTGTTTCATCAGATACACATATCCGAACCTAAAGAGATCATCAGTGAATGTGATGAAGTACGAGAACCCACCCCTTGCATGTATAGACATCGGACCACACACATCACTATGTACGAGTCCCAAGAGCTCTGCTGCTCTTTCTCCATGTCCGGTGAACGGAGATTTAGTCATCTTCCCTTTGAGACAAGACTGACAAGTTTCATAAGATGAAAACTCGAACGCATCCAAGAGTCCATCTTTATGCAACTTACTCAGTCTTTTCTCTCCGATATGACCAAATCTACAATGCCACAAGTAGGATTCATTCGTATCTGAATTCTTCCTCTTGCGTGTGTTTTGTACATTGAGAACTGTATTCTGATTTAGAACGTAGATACCATTACACAGTGTACCTTCTGCAACCAGTACCTTATGAAGGTAAATATTCATGATATTTCTATCAAGAACAAAGTTATATCCATCTTTATCGAGTAAAGAAACTGATATGATGTTGCAAACCATGGAAGGTACATAGTAGCAATCGTTCAAAATCATAGTCTTGCCATTTGGCAATACTAGGTGATATTCACCGACCGCTGCCGCATTAACTTGTGCTCCGTTCGCTACTCTGAGCGACATATCACCTGGTACAACTTTCCTACTTTTTCTCAGTCCCTGCAATAAATTACAGATATGAGATCCTGATCCGGTATCAAGTACCCAGGAGGTAGGGCTGACCGTAAAACAATTCTCAATTACAAGAACACCTGAAGTAGATGCAAAACCATGCTTCTTCTTCAACTGGGTATCCTGGGAATCTATACAATCCCCTTTCCCTTGCTCATACTTATGACTGTTGTCACAAGTTAGAGCTGAACCAACGTTCCCCAGCCCCGAATAAGAATTCGGATCGGTCAAGCGATACATTTTATTATCTTGATTAGGGCGTGAAATGGTTGCTACCTGGAGAGAGAGAAAAGAAACACTCAGCGTGCGCTCTTGCAAGTTTAGATTGGTTTTTAATTTATCTAAACAGGATGGCTCCCACTGTCTCTCGAATCCCTCCTCAAACCATAAAGGAAGAATTAGTCGGGATCAATCTCACCGTACAATACTTGCTTAACCGTTCAGCCAGGCCAGTGTCGGTACTTCGAGGGAGGTTTTCCAACGCTTTCGTGAAGTTCCTTAATTAAGTAACCTCTTTTCCCTGTGGGTGTAGCCCCGCTAACACCTTTCTAGACACCTACTTGGTTTATAGAATTGATCGTTAAGCGAGAAAGTTCCCGAGGAGTAGCATATACTCACAGTAGGATCGGGATCCAAATATCATCACGTGACAAAACTGAAGGAATCCTACCAGAATCATCACACTCCAAATGGTATGCAACACTAGCAAGTTTCAGTACTTTTGAAACTCCCGATGTGGTTTTTGTCCCTAGGACCCAAGTGACCTTGACACAGTCAACAAATCAAAGGGTCCTACTCAAGTTCAACCCGTCATTATCTTGATTGCATTAAACCCACCCGCATAACCCTTGACACAGTCAACAAGGTTACACGACTGTCCTAACCAATCATATTGTATCCAGCAGATAAGCAATACTCAGCTACCGTTTACTGCGCCTTGACACAGTCAACAAACGCAGCACGAATACTAAGTATAACTTTATAAGAAATGACGGAGGGCTACGGCTGGGTTTTGGCGAAAACCCGTTAACGTAATGAACTTGATATCGTTGAAGGAACGTGATACACTTTTTGAAAATATAGTGGCGAAAAAACTTTTGCTAAAGAGGTCACTCCTTGTGAAGGGATCTCGGCTCTTTCCTCGTCGAATGAGGTGCAGGATATTCCAAACTGAATACCTCGATGCAAAGCAAGAATTAATCGACTATAGTGAAGTTATTACACTGACGCAAACTTTTGTCCAAGGGGTCACTCCCGATGAAGGGATCTCGGCCCTTGCCTCGTCGAATGAGGTGCTGGGCATTCATAACCGAATACCTCGATGCAAAACAAAAATGAACGTCCTTGTAATAACAGCTTTTTGAAAAATTGTTCCAACAACGTCTTTTAGGTTTATTTTCTTGCATTAGTTCTTTTAATGCGTCCCATCATTTAAATCCTACCATTGTAGAAAACAACCAAAATATGACGTACGCTTATGCCATTCGCATTCGCCACGGGGCCTCGTCATCACTCGTTAGTTAACTTAACTAACGACAGAGCGGGGACTGGGCTAGCGCGGCTGTAAAACATAAGCAACGCCTAAATAGTTATTATATATAGATATATAGCAATGATAGCCAATCCAGATCACAGATGAACACTTTGGATATACTAGGAACCCGCGATTCGTTCGAGCCTGCAACGAAAAGCGGATTACACGGTCGCGATGAATAGCCAATACCCCACCCAAGACCCCTACGGGTGCGGCAAACTACTCGCTAAGTACCCGAAGCGAAGCAACCTCCCTCAACGCCGTGAGTAGGCCACTCGGCACTTCGAGATACCCGGTAGTTTGTGCACCCCCTCCATGGGTCTATCCTAGGAGCAAAAACAGTAAAAAGAATTATACAATGACGGCTACAACCCCGACCCGGTTGTGCGGCCATACAAATAATATTACATCAATTTACAAATTTATTACATGAATGAAAGAAAAAGAAACTCTCATCTCACATCCACCCCGGCTATTCATCCGCGACAATCCAACGAGTTCATATACACAAACCATCAGCATTACAGATCACAGATATGTATAACCCCCACTAATCGACGTATAGCGATTAGTAGACGTTCAATACACATATAACATTACAGATATAACCATTAGCCAAAGTCTACAGAACATCGACCAAAAAATACGGATTTTTGAGCCCCAAAAACAAATTTTGCTTTCTGGAAAATCTGGGCAGAAAAATCATATTCCAAAAATCCTAAAATACCCATATAAGAACACTGCAGGAAACCCGATTCACAACCGAGCTAACTCGGCCGCGGTTCCGCGGCACAAGCAAGCTTATGCCGCGGTTCCGCGGCGCTTTAGTCGAGTTAGGGGATCGTTTTTCTCCAGTGTTCTAACAAAAGCCTGAGCCGATTTTTAAGACATGATTTATTATTTTTGGAACAGATCTAAAATCGGCAGAAACTTGAAATTTCTGGGGTGTTTTGCGGCTTTTCATCCGGTCAAAATTCTAAATACTTTGCTAACATGCTAGGGTGTGTTTAGTTAGGCTCTGATACCACTGTTAGGTCCACGTTACCTCTCCCGGTACTTTCGGGGTTGCGGAAACGGTAAAACAAAAAATTTTCTAGACTTGGTAACATGGACCGTAAAAGCCGGATCTTTGCTAAACCACACACTAGTATCCTAACTAGAGGTTTATCTACTCGGTTAGGGGTTATACCTCAACTTGAACTCCTTATCTTCTTGTTGTTCTTCTCCTTGCTTGCTCCGAGGGTTGATCCGGACTTTGGTCACCTCCGCGGCCTCCTTGAGTCGAAGACGATCCACCCGAGAGATGTACACCGAGCTCCACCTCGAGCCGAGGTAACTAGGGCAAAGAGATTGCTAATCTAGAAGCCCTAGGTTGTGTAGAAATGGTAGAGGGATGGTTTTCTCTTTGTGGGATCTTTATCTCTCAACACATAAGATCAAAAGATGAATCAAGAGGAGGAAGAAGGAGGAGCTAGCAACCATGGTACATTTCTTTTCTTCTAACTAGAAAAAGGCAAGAGAGAGAATGAGAAAGAAATTGTGAGCTCAAGAAAATGAACCATGGTTCAATAATGCACAAACATTATCATTACTAATCCCATCAAGATAAAGTTTGATGGCTACATTGAAATGACCATTATCATAATCAAAATAGAAAAAGAAAAAGAAAAGAAGAGTGTAGATCTCTCTTGAAAGTCAATGGTCAACACGGTCAACCTGTCAACAAAGTCAAGAAACGTCAAGGAGGTCAAATGGTCAATGCAATTAGCCATCATAAAATTATCACTAAAAGGATTAGTAAATGATGTCCGCGGCTCATAATGGTTTTGACCAAACGAACTGTCAAAACCCTAATGAGTCCGCCTCAAAATGGTTTTGACCGAATCAACTGTCAAAACCCTAATGAGCCTGCCACATAACGGTTTTGGCCGAACCAACTGCCAAAACCATGATGAGGCACCTCCTCCATCATCGCTCCGAAAAACTGTGCATACACACCTGCATCCGCATTCCGTAGAATGCGGATGCGCAGAAGACAAAACAAATCCATCCGTGCAATACTAGGATCCGGCTTAAACCAAAGCCCACTAGTATTGCGGGCCGAACACCACACGCACACAAGTGTACGTAAGTGATCGCAGCCTTGCCGTAAAACCATACGGCCTCTACACGTTTCGCTCAGTGCAGGGAAACTCTCTGTGTGGGACTCTAAAGACTCGACACTACGCTGGCAGTGGGTTTAACCACAGACCGCAAGCGGCACTAGCTGTACGTAACGGTCCCCAGGTAGATGTCGATAAGAAGGCCGATGAGGTAAACCCATCCGATCTCCTACTGAGCCTGTATGTGACAATCTCCGTACAGTCCGGTCTGTTCGTCTGATACATCGCATGGCGGGCCTAGGGGGCGGTAAACGTCAGTCCTCTAATAGCGGTACAAGTTGTGTCGGAGTGAAGCCCAGAACACCCTGAGATAATACTGGAAACCTACCAGTATATCTCGCTTGCCCTGGCCAGGGACTACTCGTGTAATGGCTCTCCTAGACACAGCACGATGTCAACCCCCAATACCGGGAGAGACGAATCCTGTCTAACCGTCACTGCCTCCAAGTGCTTCGGGACTGCTCCCAACTACTACCTGTTTGCACGACTCAGTAGAGCCGTGGTAGGGTAGTAATCAAAGAACAGTGGGAGCACACTCGAGGCGAAGTGACAGTGTCAAGTCAGCGGACTAAGCTGTACTCATGTCACCTGGGAACTGATAACTGACGATAGGTATAATACCAACCATCAGTTCCCGATGAGTCATGTCCAGTGTACTTGTAACCTAACGAGCACCCGCATACTATCTCAAGTACGACCTATTGACGGCTGTGGGAAAGACCGTCTCCCGTGCTGGGATGAGAAGCGCATACGCTAGTCTACTCCGGAGTATCGATGCCCTGTCTCGATAATCCCACGACTAGGGACGTGTATTAAGGATGTGCTTGTAGATTACCCAGCCCCCACGAGTGTGATCGCCATCACAACGCCGGTAATCAAGCAAAGATCCTAAGGGCTCTACTAATGCGTATAGGTGATATAATAAATAAACACACATGTACACATTAAAGCAGAGACAAACCAAGTAGCATACTACTATATTGAGCAAGATTGTCTGTACAACTGTGAATATCCCAAGCTTCCATCAAGTAATATACATACTAGTATGATATAGTAATGGCCTCTAGGGCATATACACTAACAATTGTATCGGTCGGTTATATGAGATATAGCCGGGTTATCGAATCAAGTGTTGATTCGATAAGTCGATACATTGGATGTTAGTCGGTTATATATGATATGACCGGATTATTAAGTCAATTGTTGATTTGATAATTTAGTGTATAATTGTATATATGATATACTAATTTACATTAACTAACATTTGTTCACTTAAGGATTTTTCTCACATGCGCACAACTTTAATATATATGTGATATATATTAAAATGTGTTTTCATTTTGTATCATGGTTGTTGATATATCATGCATGAGTGTGCAAGACATACACCATTCTATTTTAAATGGTGGTGTATAATTATTTTAGGTAATTACAAATTAGTGGAGCTTTTGTCACAAGCATGATGCTTGTGGAAGCTTGTGGATGCTTTGACAAAGTCCACTAACTTTGTTTTACCTTAGATTTTTATTAAGCTAAGCATTTTGGATTAGCCATGGTTATGTCTCTACATGAGTTAGTATATGATACTCACTCACCCATGGTTAGCTCTCTTAACTTGATCATTATCCTCATCTTTTCTTTTGTTCATCTTCTTCTTCTTCTTTTTCTTTGAGCACAAGAAAAGCTTGCTAGGGTTTTAAAAAGTTAGTGAAAGATTGTGAGAAATCAAATTCTAAAGAGAACTCACTTCCTATTTCTCCATCCTCTACTAGACTAGCACTTTAGTTTAGGGTGTTTGCTTCACTAATTCTCTAGTTAGTGAAGTAGAAGCTTGAGTTGGTATTCCCTCGACGTAGATCATCTTTGGCCTCGAAGACTTCAAGCAAGGACGCTTCTTTCGCCTCGTGAAGTTATGCAAGAGCCCAGGAGAACCATGATCGCAGCGAAGGGACTAAAACAAGGAGCTTTAGAAGTGAAGGACCGATCTACAAAGGTTGTATTTCATATTCACTTAGTCGTAAATGATATTTACTTGCATGTGAAACCCTAATTATCTAGTAAAGATCTTGTTTAGGGTTATTCGGTACGGCTAAAATTTTAATCGGGCATGGTTGATACCTTGTAGAACCTTATTAGAGTACCTAATAACCCTACAGTGGTATCAGAGCCTAGCTAGAGCATTAGGCGACGTGTATACGAAGTTAAAACTCCGAACGAACCCCGAAACGTCAAAACGAACCCCTCTTCTGGACATTTTTTAAAAACTGTGATTTTTCTGAATTAAAAATACCTAAAAAATTCAGCAGGGAATTCTAAGATTTACCATAAAATTCGAGATCATAATTTCGTACATCCGCCCCGGAACCACGGCCGCAACCCACTTTTAGCGGCGGTTCCGCGGCGGGTAAAGTGAATTGTGAACGGTATTTTGTGCTGTAACCTCCGTAGCTATTCCTATATATTTCTGGGTATTTTTAAACTGACTCAAGTGTTGAGTATTCTGGGGTTTATTTTGTAATCGTTGATTCGATCGGAATATTTAATTTCGTTATGTTTTCCGGATATTTAGAAACTGTTAAAATGTTCTAACGGATATCATTAACTCAATTTTTCCCGGCACGAAAAAATTTCAAGTGCTGAATTTTTATCGAGTTTAAATCTTTCGGAAAAACGTGCATGTAACGTGATGGACCCTCTAAAAGAACACAAACCTTAACTCGATTATGTGACCGTCTGAACCGCCTCTAAACCTTAGGGTTTGGGGCAGTACGGCGTGCCATATGTGAGGCATTGGCTTGACCCTTCTACGGCTGGACCATTGCTACTGTGACGTATTCTGGAATTTTTGAACTCCGCTCAAGTGTTGAGCTATTTAGGAAATTTTGGGTATTTGATTATCTGTTCGGAAAGTTTAATACTGTCTATTTATCTGGAATGTGATACAATATATGGAATTCATATAGTTAGGCATGAAATGCGAAGTATGTGATATTTCGGATTTACGATGTCTAAAGAGATTGTGGATTCCAAATGTTGTAGTTTTACGCTTTCTTTTCTGCGACCGTAAGTGTAATATGTGATATTACCGGTTTCATTGCTATATGTCAACGACAATTGGGATGCGCATATTTACTTACGTTGATGACATGTGATGTTATGTGTTGCTGGATATGTTATATTGGATCGTCGCGTTTCTGAATAGCCGAGGGTTTTATGTGAGATGAGGTTTTTATTTTCATTCATGTAAAATTAAATGTATGTAATATTCTTTTATTGGGGCACTTCCGGGATGACGTTGATGTCACCATTTGTATATTATTTACTTTTCCGCACTAGGATAGACCCAAGGAGGAGAGCACAAGTAACCGGGTTCTAGAGTCTAGTGGGAGACCAACTCGAGGAGTCGAGTCCGGGTCTCCTAACTCTAGAATTGGTAGGGTTGCTTGCCGCTCTCGTAAGGGTCTAGGGATGTGGGTTTGGCTATTCATCGCGACCGTGGAATCCGTGTTTTATAGAGGCTCAAAATAAAACACGGACGTCCTGGTATATCCAATGTTTCATATGTTTCTTCTGCTGCGATATCTGTGATGTGATCATTTGATATGTTGTGATAAATACTGTATATAGTATATATGATATATTATATAGACGTTACTTATGTTTTACACTCGCGCTAGCCCTGCCCCGCTCTACCGTTAGTTACCTAACCTAACGGTGCACGAGGGGACATCGAGGCGAATGCGGATGGCATAAGTGTATGTCGTATTTATCTGTGATGTTTAGGTGACTTAAATGATGGGACTTCATTAATATGATTAATGAAAGAAAAGAAACCTAAAAGATGTTGTAGAATCAAATTTTTCAAAAAGGGTAGCTACAGTTTTTGCTTTGCATAGCGATATATATGATATATCCTGCACCTTATTCGATGAGGAAAGAGCCGAGTACCCTTCACCGGGAGTGACCTCTTTAGCAAAACTGGCAGATGCTACAACACTCGGTTTGTTTTTTGATTGCTTTTGGAGTTTTTGCTTTGCATAGCGATATATATGATATATCCTGCACCTTATTCCATAAGGAAAGAGCCGAGATCCCTTCACCGGGAGTGACCTCTTTAGCAAAACTAATGAAAGCCTCAAAATCACTCCATTTCAAAATTCACTTGATTCTACAACGATATCAAGTTCATTACGCAATAGGTTTTCAGAAAAACCAGTCGTAGCCCTCCGTCATTTCAGATAAGAACTGTTTAGTATTCGTGCTGCGTTTGTTGGCCTTTGTCAAGGCATAGTGTGCGGTAGCTGAATGGTGCTTATCTGCTTATGCATGTGATGCAGATTGTTTTGGGGTAGTCGTACGACCTTGTTGGCCTTTGTCAAGGGTCGTGCGGGTGTGTTTGATTCAATTAAGAAATGACGGGTTGAACTTGACTAGAATCCTATGATTTGTTGGCCTTTGTCAAGGGCATAGGGGTTAGGGGCAAAATATTATCGGGAATTTCAAGTGTTGAAATTTGCAATGAGATTGCATACCTTCTATGAGATAGTTGGATCCCGATACCCACTGCGAGTAATTGTTACTCCTGGGAGAGTTTTACACGGGACAATTAGCCGATCAAGTAGGTGTCTAGAAAGGTGTCAACGGGGTTACGCCTCTGGGAAAACGAGATTTACTTTAATTAGGTCCGTGCGAAAGCACGGGGAACCTCCCTCAAAGTACCGACACTGGCCTGACTGAAAGTTTGGTGAAGTTGTAGGGTGTAATTAATCCCGGCTAGTCTTTCCTTTTAGGGTTTGAAGGAAGATTTGATAAAAACAGTGGGAGCCATCCTGATTAGATAAAATAATAACCAATCTGATCTTGCAAGAGCATACGCTAAAGTGTTTTCTTCTCTCTCTCTCCAGGTAGCGACCATATCATTCCTTAATCAAGATAATAATATGGATGTATTGACCGAACCCGCATGTTATACTGTGCTGGGAAACATTGGTTCCGTTCTTTCTTATAAGAGTTATAAGACTGAACAAGATATAGGGGAATACCAGGATTCCCATGCCACCCGAATGAAGAAAGTACATGTTGATGCATTTTCTTCAGGTGTGTTCGTTACAGAGAACTGTTTCTCCATTTGCTCTACGTCCTGGGTATTAGATACCGGGTCAGGATCCCATATATGTAATCAGTTACATGGGCCGAGGAGAGGTAGAGAACTTGGAGAAGGTGATAAAGACATAAGGGTTGGAAATGGTGCAATTGTTGTAGCTAAAATCGTCGGGGAATATCACCTTGTATTGCCAACTGGTAATACATTGATTCTGAACGAATGCTATTACATGCCGAACCTGATATGCAACATTATATCGGTTTCTTTGTTGAGTAAAGAAGGATATAATTTTGTATTACAGGATAATGTTATGAACATTTTTCTAAACCAAAAGTTGGTTGGATCAGGCACGATGTGCAATGGCATTTATGTTCTAAATCAATCAACAGTTCTGAGCATAACAAACACACACAAGAGGAAGAGTTCAAAAATGAATGAATCCTTCTTGTGGTATTGTAGACTGGGTCACATCAATGCGACACGACTAGCTAAGTTGCATAAGGATGGATATTTGATTCCGTTCGAATTTTCATCTTATGACACTTGCCAGTCATGTCTCAAAGGCAAGATGACCAAAACTCCGTTTACGGGACACGGAGAAAGAGTTACGGAACTCTTGGGACTGGTACATAGTGATGTATGCGGTCCCATGTCTACACATGCCAGGGATGGTTCTGCGTACTTCATTACATTCACTGACGATCTCTCTAGATTCAGATATGTGTTCCTGATGAAACACAAATCAGAAGCTTTTGAGAAATTTAGAGAATATAAACAAGAAGTCGAGAACCAAACGGGGAAAAGTATTAAAATCCTTCGATCTGATCGAGGAGGTGAATATTTGAGCAATGAATTCCTGGACTTCCTAAAAGAGAATGGGATTCTCTCTCAGCTGACTCCTCCATATACACCACAGCACAACGGTGTATCGGAACGGAGGAACCGCACCCAATTAGATATGGTGCGCTCTATGATGAGCACAGCTGAGTTATCTATTTCCTTCTGGGGGTATGCGCTGGAGACAGCAGCATACCTATTGAATCAAGTTCCATCTAAATCTGTACCTACCACACCATATGAGATATGGAGTGGGAAGAGACCATGTCTTAAACGAGTTAAGATATGGGGTTGTCCGGCCTATGTCAAAAGGCAAAATCCGGACAAACTCGAGGCACGGTCAGTTCTATGCAAGTTTGTGGGATATCCCAAACATTCACATGGATATCTTTTCTACCATAGCGAGGAATAAAAGGTGTTTGTTTCTCGACATGCCACCTTTTTAGAAAAGGAATTTCTTGTAAAAGAAATTAGTGGCAACGAGGTAGAACTGGAAGAAATTCCGGCTACACAAACTCAAACTGAAGATTTAGTAGAACCAGAGGATTCAGTAGTTCCCGATGAACCCCAGCCACTCCGCCGATCTAGTAGGGTTCCTCACCCACCTGAGAGATACTACGGTTTTCTCATGGATGGTGGGAGCGAGGATTGCATCATGGAGGATGATGACCCAACTAGCATCGAGCAGGCCATCACGAGTGGGGACTCAGTGAAATGGCTGGATGCAATGCGGTCCGAGATGGAATCCATGTACACCAACAAAGTATGGAATTTGGAAGATGCTCCTGAAGGGGTAAAACCCATTGGGAGCAAGTGGATCTTCAAGAAAAAACTTGGTGTAGATGGGAAAGTGGAGACTTTCAAAGCTAGACTTATTGCAAAGGGTTTTCGTCAAAGACCAGGTGTGGACTATGACGAAACCTTTTCTCCAGTGGCTATGCTTAAATCCATCCAGATCATGCTTGCCATCGCTGCATATCATGACTACGAAATCTGGCAAATGGATGTTAAGACCGCCTTTCTAAACGGTGATTTAGAAGACAGCGTGTACATGACTCAGCCAGAGGGCTTCGTAGCTAGTGGGAGCAGCGGGAAGGTGTGCAAGCTGCTTAAATCCATTTATGGATTAAAGCAAGCATCGCAGAGTTGGGACATCTGCTTTGACGTCGTTATCAAAGAGTTTGATTTTGTCAAAAACGTAGATGAACCTTGTATCTACAAGAAGGTGGCAGAGAGTAAGGTTGTCTTCCTCGTATTGTACGTGGATGACATACTCTTGATAGGAAATGACATTCCTATGCTGCAATCGGTCAAGCTCTTCTTATCACAAAGATTCTCGATGAAAGATCTAGGTGATGCCTCCTGCATACTGGGAATTATGATCTATAGAGATAGATCTAAATGGATACTGGGATTGTCCCAATCCAGGTATATTGACACCATACTAAAGAGGTTTAGTATGGAAGAATCCAAGCGTGGGAACTTACCCACGATCTCTGGGCTCACTCTCTCCAAAGAGATGTCTCCCAAGACTGATTTGGAGAGAGCTCGAATGCAAGGGATACCCTATGCTTCGGCTGTAGGCTCTATCATGTATGTGATGCTATGTACCAGACCCGATGTAGCACACTCACTAAGTGTAGTGAGTAGGTATCAAGCTGATCCTGGAGAGAGTCACTGGACAGCTGTGAAGAGCATTCTCAAGTACTTACGAAGGACTAAAGATATGCTCTTGGTGTATGGTAACGGAGAACTCCAAGTGGAGTCCTTTACCGATTCGAGCATCCAGAGTGATAAGGACGACTCTAAGTCGCACTCGGGATTTGTCTTTACCCTTTACGGAGGGGCGGTTAGCTGGAAGAGTTCTAAGCAGAAAACCGTGGCAGACTCGACGATGGAGGCTGAATACATCGCTGCCAACGATGCTGCCAAAGAGGCTGTCTGGATCAAGAAGTTCATTACTGAACTTGGAGTGGTTCCATCCATTGAGCATCCAATACCTTTGTATTGTGATAACAATGGAGCGGTGGCTTTGGTCAAGGAACCCAGGTCCCATCAGCGATCTAGGCATATTCTGAGGCGGTATCACCTGATCCGGGAGATAGTTGATCGCCGGGAGATCGAGGTCAGGAGGGTTGATACGAAGAACAACACTGCGGATCCACTCACGAAGGCCATTCCCCAGATACAGTTTGAGAGACTCTTCGGGATGCTTGGTATGCGATACTACAGTAGCTGGCCCTAGTGCAAGTGGGAGATTGTTAGTTATATGTATGCCCTAGAGGCCAGTATTGTACAGATGATGTATATTATTTAAGTCCATGTCACGCAACCCACGAACTTGCGGGGAGGCAGAATATATGAAAAACGATTATCAAAGCTTCGTAACACGGACTTGAGCGCATGAATCGTATCTAAACCGTTACTAGCAAACTACGAGAGGTTTAACTACTCGGATTCGAAGTTATACCTCACGTTACTTGTTCTTCGGGTCTTCATCGCTGTCCTCCACTCCTTGTAGGCTCCTTGGAACATCGGCACCTCAACGGCCTCCTCGAGTCAAAGACGATCCACCCGAGAGCTCCTACGCCAAGCTTGATCTCTAACTTGAGATAACTAGGTTGCTCAAAGTACTAATCTAAGCTACCTAGGGGATATAGAGTGAGGTTATGGATGTATTAGTCTAGCTAACCCTTGATCTTAACACATGAGAGGTTAGGGTTAGGGTTTCAAGAATGAGAGAGCTTGGGGAGAGAGAAGGTGGTGATGAGAATGATATTGAAACATGAACTCATTAGAATATATCAACCATAACAATTTATCAAATAAATAATATATATGATTAATCATCATGGTTGATGCATTCACCTTGTGTGATTCATCTCATGAGTCATTAGCTCAATAAATGAAGCATTAACTCCATGGATGAATCACACAAATGAGTCATTAAGCAATAAATGCTTATGCCACCTTAACCCCCAAGTCCCCATGCTTCTAGAAGCTTCCAGGAAAATTACGAGAACGCCCTTCCAATCCGTGAAAACACGAAAAAACTTTAGACTGTATAAATCTAATAACATGGTACTAGAATCTGGCTTAAACCAAAGCCGGCTAGTAAAAACTGTCCGAACGCCGTACGTGCGTTTAAACACGTATGCGTCCGAACCCTTGTCGTAAAACCATACGACCTCTGTATCGTTTCGCCTGGAGCAGGGAAACTCTCTGTGTGGGACTCTAAAGACTCGACACTACGCTGGCAGTGGGTTTAACCACAGATCGCAAGCGGCACTAGCTGTACGTAACGATCCCCAGGTAGATGTCGATAAGAAGGCCGATGAGGAAACCCATCCGAACTCCTACTGAGCCTGATGTGACAATCTACGTACAGTCCGGTCTGTTCGTCTAAGACTATTGTTGGAGATAGTGCCCTCAGAGTCAATTATTGGATCACAGGCACGTGATTGCAATGATTGAGGGAGGATCTATCCCGGTAGGACAGTCTTAGTCGAGATGATAGTATGCTATCTGGTTTACCTTTATCATCGTGTACTGCTTTAGGTGACCTTACAGGTCACTATTGCACGTTGATAGAGCCCCTAGGATTCATGCTTGATTGCCAGCAGTATGAGGGAGATCATATACGTGGGAGCTAGTAGTCTATAAGCACATCCTTAAAAGGTCCCTAGTCGTGGGAGTTTCGAGACAGGGCATCGATACTCCAGAGTAGACTAGTGTATACAGTCGAGACCCCGACGAGGGGCGGTGGCCGGTCTCACAAGCCACTGGTGTCAGTTGGTTCACCTAAGATGTATACAGGTGCTCATTGGGTTATGAGTACACCGGACAGGACTCGCCGGGAACATGCTAGTTGGTCTTATACCTGACGTCAGATAGCAGTTCCCTGGTGACATGTGTACAGGTTAGTTCATCGACCTGAGGATCGTCATTTGTCTCGTGTGAGTTCCCACTGTACTTTGATTACTACCCTACCACGCTCAAAGGAGACGTGCAAACAGGTTTTAGTTGGGTACAGTCCCGAGCCACATGGAGGCAGTGAGCAGATCTTCAGGGGTTCGTCTCTCCCGGTATTGGGGGTGAGGTCGCGCTGTGTCTAGGAGAGCCAGAACATGAAAAGTCCTTGGCCAAGGCAGGAGATTTACTGGTAGGTATTCCAGTAGTATCTCAGAGTGTTCTGGGCTGATCTCTGACACGACTTGTACCGCTTTTGAGGGTCTGACTTTTACCAACCCCCTAGGCCCGCCATGCGATGCTCATAGACGAACGGACCGGACTGTACGGATATTGTCACTGACAGGCTCAGTAGGGTGTCAGGATGAGTTCGCTCATCGACGTCCCTTTTGGTCGATAGCTGGTAGCCCGTCACGTATGGCTAATACCTCTGACGTGCTAGTGGTTAAATCCATAACCATAGTATTGACGAGTCTTTAGAGTCCCCCACATTCAGTTACTCAAGTTTCGGGCGAAATGCTGTAGAGGTCGTATGGAGATATGGCAGGGTTCGATCAGATACATGCGGTATTGCACGGATCAGGATCGGACGGTTAGTACTAGAGGCCGTATGGATATATGGCAGGGTTCGATCAGATACGTGCGGTATTGCACGGATCAGGATCGGACGGATAATACTAGCCGGCTTTGGTTTAAGCCGGATCCTAGTATAGTACAGTGTAGATTTTGTCTCATTGCAATTGTATTTCGGTTGGAATACAAATGCGGGTGTGTATACACAGTATCGGGGTTTTCCTGTAATTTATTACGGGACCAGTTTTCTGGAGTTGCCAGTTTGCTTTCCGTTTCGGCCATATTTCTTTGTATCCTTCATTGGCCGAAGATTGGTGGAGGAGGGCTTATTTGCATTTGTGCAAACAAGCAATTTGGAAGAGGGTCTTTGCATATTGTTGGATCATGATGGTTGCACCATCCCATGACCCATTGACTTGTTTTGACTCCATGATGACTTGACTTTTGTGAGTGACGATGGAGGGTCATGATGGTGGGTTTGGTGTGTTGGTTTTGCTAGTGATGATGATTCTTGCATGATGACCATTCCTCTCACTTGCATTATTCTTGTGGCTATCTTTTTCATGCTCTCCTCTCATTTTTCCTCATGCATGGCCGGCCAAGCAATAGGGAGGGCTGTCCAAAGAGTTGTGGTGGGGATTTTTGACATCTTTGCCTTGGTAAAATCCCCACATCTCCATCTCAAAAGTTCATATCATTTCCTCCACCACAAAGGCAACATCCACTACCCCAAATGAGACATGAGTTCTGCAGTCAACCTACAGCAAACCTTGGGCACGTCGACTCACCAACTTCATGCCCGAGTTGCCTCGGTCCAGAGGTGGGAGCCCGTAAAAGAAGCAGGCGACGTGGTGCCCTTCCGGCGACTTGGTGGAGACCGGAGATTCCGCGGAGAGATCGGGATGACGACGAGAAGACCGGAGGACATGGATCGCTCGGTATATCTCTCTACCCCCTCTCTTGATAGCTAGGACTAGATTAATGGCACGATCCGGGTTTATAGTGCGCGGTGGTGCCGGTTTGAAAAGTTAAGGTAAATCACCGCTTCCGCACTCCGGCGTCGGATTGACGGCCGGAGCGCCGCCGTGCACTTACAGTGGTATCAGAGCCTCGCTATTAACATAGTCTAGCTTTGTCTAACGTGTTAAATTTCCGATCGAACAAAAATCCCAAAACCGCGTTTTCATGTACAATCAGTTTCTGTCGAAATTTTTTTGTCTCGAAAAATTTTTCAAGGTGTTGCAGAATGATGTGCAGGGAATCCGAAGAACACTGTAAAATTTTGGTGACCTGATCCTTCCATACGACCGCGGAACCGCAGCCATAACCCCTCTTTGGCCGCGGTTCCGCCGCAGGAATTTGGATTCATTCCACCAGTTTTTTGCAGTGGGCTTTTGGGCTGAAAATAGGGGTTTTGGTATATTATTTTTGGGCCCAGAATTTCTTTAACTACTACAGTAATGCTTGGGGCCCACTTGGTAAATTTTGATCGATCGGATATTTTAAACACATTAGTTCACAGTATTTACATTATATCTGCGACCGTGAATGTCACTTGATCGGTAAATCCTGTCTAACTGCTATAGCCCGGTTAGACGGATTTGCGAACGTGACATTCACGTTGATGTTCTGTGTTATGCTGTAATGTTGCGGATTGGTCGTGGGGGATAGCCTGGATGCAATGCTAGTACATTTTTTGTTGTATTATGTACATTTGATATTGCGGGGCGAGCGTCCGACATGTGGACTGCCGTCACTGCCTGATTGTATATTATTCTTTTGGGGCACGACCAGGTTGCGGTCGATATACCCGTTGTATGTATATTTTACTTTGTGTACTAGGATTACCCCAAGGAGGGGTGCACGGATAGCCGGGTTCTAGAGGGCAACAAGCCCATATCTTATGGCATTGAGACGGAGGAGGCTTCACTCTAGAATTGGCGGGCTATTCGCCGCACTCGTAGGGGGTACAGGTTGACCCAGGAGGGGTGCCCAAGTTACCGGATTCCGTGAAGTGCCGGGTGGTCCATTTACGTTGCTGAAGGGGGCTGCCTCGCTTCAGGTTTTGGCGGGTAACTTGCCGCGCCCGTAGGGGTCTAGGATTTCATTGCACAGGCTATCCACACGACCAGGGGAACGTCGGGTTTCAGTAGTGGCTCTGTGAAACCCGGGGATGCCAGATATCTGTATTGTTCTATGATGCTGTACATTTCTGTGATGTTGCATTTTGTCACGCCTTGAGCGAAATATTATATATTGATATATATACTAGTAGATGTTGTATATGTTTTGCATCCGCGCTAGTCCAGTCCCCGCTCTGTCGTTAGTTAGCTAACCTAACGGGTAATGACGGGACCCAGGGGCGAATGCGGATGGCATATACGTACGTTATTATTTTCGTTCTTTGTGATGTGATCAATTGATGGGGCTGTGTTGATTCGGATCAATGCAAGTTAAAAACAAACCTAATCTGATGTTGTTGGAACACTTTTTAAAAAGCTGTTATTGCAAGGACGTTCACTTTTGTTTTGCATCGTAGTATTTAGTTGGAATATCCTGCTCCTCAGTCGACGAGGCAAGGGCCGAGATCCCTTCACCGGGAGTGACCCCTTGGACAGAAGTTTGCGTCAGGGCATTAACTTCACTATAGCCGATTACTTTTGCTTTGCACCGTGGTATTCAGTTGGAATATCCTGCACCTCATTCTACGGGGAAAGAGCCGAGATCCCTTCACCGGGAGTGAACTCTTTAGCAAAGGTTTTCGCCACTATATTTTTAAAAGCTATCCGGTTCCTTCAACAATATCAAGTTCATTACGTTAAAGGTTTTCGCCAGAAACCATTCGTAGCCCTCCATCGTTTCATATGGATAGTCAATAGTATTCAAGCTGTGTTTGTTGGCCATAGTCAAGGCACAGTGTTTGGTAGCTATTGGGTGTTCATATGCTGCATAGATAGATGCGTTGGTTTGGGACAGTCGTATAGCCTTGTTGTCCCTAGTCAAGGGCTTGTACGGGTGGGTT
The DNA here is from genome assembly GCA_030015575.1 of Agapanthus africanus. Classification (NCBI taxonomy): domain Eukaryota; kingdom Viridiplantae; phylum Streptophyta; class Magnoliopsida; order Asparagales; family Amaryllidaceae; genus Agapanthus; species Agapanthus africanus. The sequence goes on from JASDDO010000031.1 coordinate 109,437,819, forward strand.
CAAATCAACCTGGACAATGACGGGTAGAACTTGACATGTGACTTATGATTTGTTGGCCTTAGTCAAGGTCATAAGAGCATGGGGCAAAAATCACATCGGGAGTTTCTAAAGAAACTGAAACTTGCCAGATATGCGCATACCTTCTGGAGTGTGATGACGTGAGCGGATTCCGTCACGTTATCATGCGATGATAGTTGGATCCCGATTCCTACTGATGAGTTGGTTTACTCCTCGGGTGATCCCGACTAATTCTTCTTTCAGGTTTGGAGGAGAATTTGAGGTTACAGTGGGAGGTTTCCAGATTAGATAAATTGGTAACCATTCTGATCTAGGTTAGAGTGCACGCTGAGTGTTTCTTTTCTCTCTCTCTTTGGCAGCGACCATTGACCCGACCCTAAGACTATGACTCAGTGACCAAATTAACCGAACCTTCTAAAACACTGGCTTTTGGATTGTCAGAGTTGCAAACCTCATTGCCACTCCTACTTTTACCCTTTTCTCCAGGACACCCCGTATTACTACGAACGTCCACTTCCATTGGATAAAACCATCGTATGGTTATATACGAACTCGAAGGAATTTATTCGAGGATGGTTTCCGGTTCTGGAGAAAACGAATAGGACTATTCAGTTGTCTTTTCCTTTTACCTTCTCTCAGGTTGCGAGTACTCCTTGGTTTAGGAGATAGTACACCTATTACGCAAATTGGAAAGTCTTCTTCCAAACCTTAGGCTGGTGTCGAACGGTGGGGAATGAAGAAAACCAATTAGCCTAACGATGATGTACAGAAGGTATTAAGTAAAGACATAACAAGGGATTAGTAAGAGGGCAAAGTAAATTGCGACTGCTATTCACGACCAACCCAAGTATTTATTCGCCAATCCTAAAATCACCTTTGTATTTCTCCAGAACACTCCGTATCACTACAAAGATCCACAGTTTATTGGATACTCCATCGTATGGTTATATACGAACTCGAAAGGAACTTGTTCCAGTTCGGGGATGGATTCTGGTTCAGGAGAAATAGGAATAAGGTTTATTCGGTTGTCTTTTATCTTCACCTTCTCTCGCTTTGCGAGTGCTCCTAGAATTAGGACAGTACACCCATTATGCTTATTGGATAGTCTTCTTCCAAACCATAGGCTGGTGCCGAACGGTAAGGACGGAAGAAAACCATTTGGCCTAAAGGGGTGTACAGAAGGTAATGACTAAAGACATATAAAGGGATTTGGAGAGGTGGCAAAGAATTACACGGTTACAGTTGTGAATCTGGATAATGGAAGAGGCATTACTAGGAATACCAGGATACCCCTACGAAACATTTCAATGTTTCAGTTTCACTGTGTACTGTTAAAAACTGATTTCCCAATTAAACAGTTGCTCCAGGGTATGTATTTACCAGGTATGATTCTCACATCTGTATGGTTTTACAGATGTTGAGTGGGAGTAAGTTATTGGGAATTGGGTGATTATCCTCATTATATCGGGATTCGTTGTAATCGGTGATATTTGAGGAAGTCACCTGGGTTGTTTGCCGGATGGCAAATATTTGGTTTTGAATATCCGTTGTTGTGCACCAATTTCAAATTGATATATTTGTACGTCTATTTTCATAGAGTGAGATATACCTTTTTGAAATTATGTCTATGACATTTACCTATATCAGTGGATGGTTAGGTAAGGAGCATTAAACAGCGGTGTAATTCTTCTTAACCATAAGTACAGTTTTTAACCTACGACACACAGTGAATGGGTTATCAGACTCAAGGGACTTATACAGAGTATTGTATGTTGTCCAGGGTCCATCAGGACAGAGGGGTTGGTCCTCGTACTATATTCGGTTTACTTATGACTTCTCTGGTTTTTAGACAGGTGTTTCGTGGAAACACAGGGTCCGAATTTTGAGAAGTTATAGGTATTTGAATAAAGTAGAAGACCAAGTATTGCAAGTATCGGAATTCTTCAAAGTGATCGAAGATGTAGATACTTGTGTATGGTGTTCAGTTGATAGTAATGATTAAGAGAACTTGCTTCTCTTTCGGGTTACTCATAATTGGAAGCATTCCTAAGTTGAGTAATGCTGATAGGCCTCCTTCCATTTAGTTGACATGCACTGGAGACAGATGCATGATTTGAATCTGGTTCAATTAAATCAGTGCCTCTGGTTCTATATTGGATATAGAACAGTTCATATCTTAACGATGTTAAGGTACGGGGAGTTGTCCGGCCTATGCTTAAAACCAGACTCTGGATAACTCAAGGCACGTTTCTGTAATGGTTGTTTATGGGTTGACCCAGGCTATGACGAGGGTTGACTTTCTACTATCTGGAAGATCAATAGTGATATTGTTCTAGACTCGCCACAGTTTTATTAAAAATGGATTTTTTCAGAAAACAGTAGTGGGAGTATGGTAGAACTGGAAGTGATTCCAGAACCACAAACGATTACTGAAGATTTGATAGGAACCTAAAGATTCAATCTGGTTTGACATTCCATTGGCCACTCCGCAGATAAGGTGGGTAACCTCAGGCACCCGAGAGGTACTCCGGTAGCCTCAAGGACGGTGACAGGGAGGTTCTTGTTTACCCACACTTGCCACTGCTGTTGTTCCAAACTGTGAGACCCGGCAGGAGGATGAGTATAGCGTCGTTCTAAACTTGCTTTAGAAGTGTACGTTTATATGACTCTGCCAGAGGGTTGTCATAGTCAGTGGGAGCAACGGAAGCATTGGTGGACAGGTGGCTTATGTCTATTTATAGACTAAAGCAGAGTAGCGGAGATAGATTATCTATTTCTGATGTGGCAGTCATAGGTTTGACTTCATCAGAATAGGGGATGGATCTGTTAAGAAGGTAGTAGGGTGTGTTGTCATGGTATTTGGATGACATACACAGAGTAGGAAGTGATATTCCTATACTACGATCGGTTATACTTTGGTCGTCACACAGTGGTTTCTCCACATGGGACTTGGACATTATATCAGACATACTGGTTACTAGATCTATGGTTTTAGATCTAGATTTGGGTGGTTTCCCAATTAGGGTAATTAGACAGCATTCTAAGAGTATTTAGAATAGACGACTCCTGGCACGGTAGTGTACCTGCAGGTGATGTAGTCACCCTCTCTAAAGGTGTCTTACAGACTAAAGGGGAGAGGGATGTGCATGATTGGCAGATCACTTGCTTAGGCAATTGAGTCAATCATGAGATGTCAAGTACCACACCAGATGTTGTTCTTGCACTAGATGCAATAAGTTGGAATTGATCCTATCCTAGAGAAACAGTCGGAAGCAGTTTTAGAACATAAGTGGATGTTCTAGGGATATGATAACGACAGCCTCATTCGGGAGACAGTTATCATTCCAGGCTTCCAAGGTGAGTTATAGTTTTTCCTTCTGACGAGGGGCAGTATTTTGGACAGGTGGTCCAAGGCAATACTGAGGGAGGCATGGCGTAGGATACTGATTAAGTTCAGTTGACGATACAGTCTAAGAAGTTTGGATTTAGAGTTCATTTATGAGCTAGGTCCCATCAGACATCCAGACACATTCTAAGACAGGTATTGCTCATTTCGGGAGATGGCATTCTCCGCGAACTTGAGATATAGAGAGACATAGAAAGAAACATCAATGCGGATCCACTCACTGAGGCTATTCCTCGAACGCAATAATTTCGCAAACGAGCTTTGTGAGACTGACTAGTAGAGGAGTTGGGTGTTCGATATCACACGGGCTGTGAGTATGCGACATCGCAATAATTAGCCTTGAGTGCAAGTGAGAGATTGTTGGAGATAGTGCCCTCAGAGTCAATTATTGGATCACAGACACGTGATTGCAATGATTGAGGGAGGACCTATCCCGGTAGGACAGTCTTAGTCGAGATGATAGTATGCTATCTGGTTTACCTTTATCATCGTGTACTGCTTTAGGTGACCTTACAGGTCACTATTGCACGTTGATAGAGCCCCTAGGATTCATGCTTGACTGCCAGCAGTATGAGGGCGATCATATACGTGGGAGCTGGTAGTCTATAAGCACATCCTTAAAAGGTTCCTAGTCGTGGGAGTTTCGAGACAGGGCATCGATACTCCAGAGTAGACTAGTGTATACAGTCGAGACCCCGACGAGGGGCGGTGGCCGGTCTCACAAGCCACTGGTGTCAGTTGGTTCACCTAAGATGTATACAGGTGCTCATTGGGTTATGAGTACACCGGACAGGACTCGCCGGGAACATGCTAGTTGGTCTTATACCTGACGTCAGATAGCAGTTCCCTGGTGACATGTGTACAGGTTAGTTCATCGACCTGAGGATCGTCATTTGTCTCGTGTGAGTTCCCACTGTACTTTGATTACTACCCTACCATGCTCAAAGGTGACGTGCAAACAGGTTTTAGTTGGGTACAGTCCCGAGCCACATGGAGGCAGTGAGCGGATCTTCAGGAGTTCGTCTCTCCCGGTATTGGGGGTGAGGTCGCGCTGTGTCTAGGAGAGCCAGAACATGAAAAGTCCTTGGCCAAGGCAGGAGATTTACTGGTAGGTATTCCAGTAGTATCTCAGGGTGTTCTGGGCTGATCTCTCATACGACTTGTACCGCTTTGGGGGTCTGACTTTTACCAACCCCCTAGGCCCGCCATGCGATGCTCATAGACGAACGGACCGGACTGTACGGGTATTGTCACTGACAGGCTCAGTAGGGTGTCAGGATGAGTTCGCTCATCGACGTCCCTTTTGGTCGATAGCTGGTAGCCCGTCACGTATGGCTAATACCTCTGACGTGCTAGTGGTTAAATCCATAGCCATTATTGACGAGTCTTTAGAGTCCCCCACATTCAGTTACTCAAGTTTCGGGCGAAACGCTGTAGAGGCCGTATGGAGATATGGCAGGGTTCGATCAGATACGTGCGGTATTGCACGGATCAGGATCGGACGGTTAGTACTAGAGGCCGTATGGATATATGGCAGGGTTCGATCAGATACGTGCGGTAATTCACGGATCAGGATCGGACGGATAATACTAGCCGGCTTTGGTTTAAGCCGGATCCTAGTATAGTACAGTGTAGATTTTGTCTTATTGCATTTGTATTTCGGTTGGAATACAAATGCGGGTGTGTATACACAGTATCGGGGTTTTCCTGTAATTTATTACGGGACCAGTTTTCTGGAGTTGCCAGTTTGCTTTCCGTTTCGGCCATATTTCTTTGTATCCTTCATTGGCCGAAGATTGGTGGAGGAGGGCTTATTTGCATTTGTGCAAACAAGCAATATGGAAGGGGGTCTTTGCATATTGTTGGATCATGATGGTTGCACCATCCCTTGACCCATTGACTTGTTTTGACTCCATGATGACTTGACTTTTGTGAGTGACGATGGAGGGTCATGATGGTGGGTTTGGGGTGTTGGTTTTGCTAGTGATGATGATTCTTGCATGATGACCATTCCCCTCACTTGCATTATTCTTGTGGCTATCTTTTTCATGCTCTCCTATCATTTTTCCTCATGCATGGCCGGCCAAGCAATAGGGAGGGCTGTCCAAAGAGTTGTGGTGGGGATTTTTGACATCTTTGGCTTGGTAAAATCCCCACATCTCCATCTCAAAAGTTCATATCATTTCCTCCACCACAAAGGCAACATCCACTACCCCAAATGAGACATGAGTTCTACAGTCAACCTACAGCAAACCTTGGGCACGTCGACTCGCCAACTTCGTGCCCGAGTTGCCTCGGTCCAGAGGTGGGAGCCCGTAAAAGAAGCAGGCGACGTGGTGCCCTTCCGACGACTTGGTGGAGACCGGAGATTCCGCGGGGAGATCGGGACGACGACGAGAAGACCGAAGGACATGGATCGCTCGGTATATCTCTCTACCCCCTCTCTTGATAGCTAGGACTAGATTAATAGCACGATCCGGGTTTATAGTCCGCGGTGGTGCCGGTTTGAAAAGTTAAAGTAAATCACCGCTTCCGCACTCCGTCGTCGGATTGACGGCCGGGACGCTGCCGTGCACTTACAACTATCGCATATCTAGCCTAGGGGCGGCAAGCGTCGGTCCCCTAATAGCGGTATAAGTCGTGTCGAAGCGTAGCCCATTACACCCTGAGAAACTACTAGAACCTACCAATAAATCTCGCTTGCCATGGCCAGGGACTTTGCGTAATGGCTCTCTGACACAGCGCGATATCAACTCCCAATACCGGGAGAGACGAATCCTTTCTAACCGCCACTGCCTCCAAGTGCTCAGGACTGCACCCAACTGCTACCTGTTTGCATGACTCCTTTGAGCCGTGGTAGGGTAGCAATCTAAGAACAGTGTGCGGACTATGCTGTACTCATGTCACCTGGGAACTGTTAACTGACGATTGGTATAATACCAACCAACAGTTCCCCTGCGAGTCATGTCCGGTGTACCCGTAACCTAACGAGCACTTGTATACTATCTCCAGTATGACGTACTGATAGCTGTGGGACAGACCATCTCCCCAACTGGGATGAGAAGCGTACACACTTAGTCTACTCCGGAATATCGATGCCCTGTCTCGATAATCCTACGACTAGGGACAAGTATAGGATGTTGCTTATAGACTACCCAGCCCCCACTAGTGTGACTGCCATCACAACGCTGGTAATCAAGCAAAGATCCTATGGGCTCTACTAATATGTATAAGTGATACGTTACAAGAAACATATGCACATATTAAAGTAGACACAAACCAAGTAGCATACTACCGTTTTTAGCAAGACTGTATATACAACTGTGAATATCCCAAGCTTCCATTAAGTAATATACATACAAGTATGATACAATAATGGCCCCTAGGGCATATACACTAACATATTATATTGGATGCTTGGACATATATAGAGAGGACTTTCTTGCTCGATATGATAGTATGCTATCTGGTTGCTCTTTATCTTAACATGTATACTTGTCTCTTGATACTGTTTTATAGTTACATGTTGGTAAAGCCCTTAGGATGTGTACTTGACTACCTGGACTATGATGCAGATCATACTAGTGGGGCCATGGTAGTCCATAAGTACATCCTTTAATGTTCCTAGTCGTAGGTGTATTGAGATAGGGTATCGATATACCAGAGTAGACTAACGTATACTCTTCTCGACCCATGAGATGGGCGATGGATGATCCCATATCCATTGTTGTTTGACATCAGAGATGGTATACGGGGCTCAGTGGAGACTGGGTACACTGGACGGACTCACCGAGAACTCCCTGATGGTATTATACCTCACGTCAGATAGTAGTTCTCTGGTGACACTTGTGCAGGTTAGTCTGTAGACCCGAGATCGTCATAGAGTGTTGTGTGATTCCCACTGTGCTTTGATTTCCACCTTACCACGTCCAAGAGGGCGTACAAAACGGTGGTTTTTGGGTACAATTCCGAGTCACATGGAGGCAATGAGCGATAGGAGGGGTTTCGTCTCTCCCGGTATTGGGGGTTGATGTTGCGCTGTGCTCGATTGGCCATAACAGGGAAGTCCCTGGCCAGGGATGATTTAGAGATTTACTGGTAAGTGTTACCAGTAGTTTCTCGACCCGTTATGAGCCTCACATCGGCACGACTTATCGGTTATTGGGGTCTGACGTTTACCACCCCTAGACTTGATATGCGACATATCAGACGAGGAGACCGGACTGTACGGGAAGTGTTACCGTTAGGCTTTTACAGGAGTTGGAGCGGGCTTGCTTGCTGATCTTCTGATCGCTCAATACCCAGGTAGCCGTTACGTCCAGCTAGTACCGCTGACGGCTTGTGGGTGCTTGATGTGATCATCACCTGCTGCCGACGTATTGACGAGTCTTTAGAGTCCTACATAGAGGTTTTACTAGCTCAGGCAAAACGAAATAGGAGCACGTATGTGATATGTGCGGGACCGAGAATAATGCGTGTATGTGATACCGTATTCTATTCTCGCGGCTTTTTGTATCGGTCGGTTATATGAGATATAGCCGGGTTATCGAATCAAGTGTTGATTCGATAAGTCGATACATTGGATGTTAGTCGGTTATATATGATATGACCGGATTATTAAGTCAAGTGTTGATTTGATAATTTAGTGTATAATTGTATATATGATATACTAATTTACATTAACTAACATTTGTTCACTTAAGGATTTTTCTCACATGTGCACAACTTTAATATATATGTGATATATATTAAAATGTGTTTTCATTTTGTATCATGGTTGTTGATACATCATGCATGGGTGTGCAAGACATACACCATTCTATTTTAAATGGTGGTGTATAATTATTTAAGGTAATTACAAATTAGTGGAGCTTTTGTCACAAGCATGAAGCTTGTGAAAGCTTGTGGATGCTTTGACAAAGTCCACTAACTTTGTTTTACCTTAGATTTTTGTTAACCTAACCATTTTGGATTAGCCATGGTTATGTCTCTACATGAGTTAGTATATGATACTCACTCACCCATGGTTAGCTCTCTTAACTTGATCATTATCCTCATCTTTTCTTTTGTTCATCTTCTTCTTCTTCTTTGAGAAAAAGAAAAGCTTGCTAGGGTTTTAAAAAGAGAGTGAAAGATTGTGAGAAATCAAATTCTAAAGAGATCCCACTTCCTATTTCTCCATCCTCTACTAGACTAGCACTTTAGTTTAGGGTGTTTGCTTCATTAATTCTCTAGTTAGTGAAGTAGAAGCTTGAGTTGGTATTCTCTCGACGTAGATCATCTTCGGCCTCGAAGACTTCAAGCAAGGTCGCTTTTTTCGCCTCGTGAAGCCATGCAAGAGCCCTGGAGAACCATGATCGCAGCGAAGGGACTACAACAAGGAGCTTTAGAAGTGAAGGACCAATCTACAAAGGCTGTATTCGTATTCACTTAGTCGTAAATGATATTTACTTGCATGTGAAACCCTAATTATCTAGCAAAGATCTTGTTTAGGGTTATTCGGCATGGCTAAAATTTTAATCGGGCATGGTTGATGCCTTGTAGAACCTTATTAGAGTGCATAGTAACCCGACAGCCAGGGATCGAAGCCCTCGCAAGAGGCATCCGAGCGGTTACCCTACTCGGTCATCCCAGGCTGGTAGTTGCCTCCCCACGACGCCAGAGATCAAAGCCCTCGCCAAGAGGCAGCTGCGCAGCTTCACTGCCCGGTCACCCTTAGTGGGCTTCTTACAGCCCCTCCAACGGGCTTCTTACAGCCCCTCCAATGCTAAGGATCAAAGCCCTCACAAGAGGCAACCGAGCAGCTACCTTGCTCGGTCATCTCCGGCTGATAGCTTCCTACCATCACACCAGAGATCAGAGCCCTCACCAAGAGGCATTCGCACAGCTTCACTGCCCGGTCCCCCTTAGTGGGCTTCTTACAACCCCTCTAACGCTAAGGACCCAAAGTCCTCCCAGAGGCAGTCGAGGCAACCCTTGCTCGACCATCCCCAGCTAGTGGTCGTTGCTCGCAACGCCAAAAGTGAAAGGCCCTCACCAAGGGACAACCGAGCAGCTTCCCACTCATGCTCGGCACAAATACGGCGGACGGCCCTCTGCCCGTCACATGCAGAGGATCCGAGGCCCTACCGGGGGGCATCAGGTCTATCCAAGTCTGAGCGATCCCACCTCGACTTCGGGGCCATAGAGATGCCTCCTTCTCAGTAGCGCTTGGCGCGCTTGGCAAGTGATCGGAATCAACTCGACGAACGATCGCTAAACAGATAGCCGACCTGACATGGAAGCCCGACAGTGCAAGCAGAGATATCTTACGAGCATTCTTCATGAACAGAAGATAAAGTGCAAACCGATGAAACCAAAGAAAAAGGTTTTATTACCAAAGGCAAGGTTTTTACAAAGGGTATTTTGGGCTCCCCAGCCTTACAAACTGCCCGGAGGCTTACAAAAAATTCAAAAAGCAACAAAATAAAAGAAGGAGGAAGACGGGGGCTTTAGGCCTCGGGGCCGGGCGCGACCTCGGGGTCCTCGACATCCACCACGGGACGAGCAGGGTCCTCGGTGACTTCCTCGTCAGGAATCACTTCCCCCTGCTTCTCGGCGTCCGCGAGGGGGTATTCGGCCCGGAGCTCTTCGTCGGCGAACTCCGGCATCCGAGCCTTAACAGCGTTGAGGGCCTTGTGCCAGATGAGGGTTGTGGCCAGGTCATCGTAGAAGTCCTTCGACTTCTTGTAGCCCTCCACCGCCTTCGCTGCCGAGAGGTCGGCCGACTTCGCCGCTCTCAGGTTGGCCGACTTCGCCGACTCGCCCGCCGCCCCCAGCTCCTTTCGGAGGGTCTTCACCATCTTCTTCAGGTTGCCGGCGAGCACCTGAGCGTCCTCAAGCTTGGCCTCGGCAGCCACGGCGGCCTCGCGGTACCGGGCAACCTCCCGTTTCCCGGCCTCCACCTCGCTCTCCAGGGCGGCAACCCTCGCCATCACCGCCTCCAGCTCCCGCTTGGAGCTCTCTTCCAGCGAGGCGAGTTGGCCGGCAGCCTTCATCGCCGGGGCTATCACCTCGGCCTCCATGCATAAGGCAAGGGAAACGTGCTGGAGAACCTGAAAGATAGAAAAGAGATCAGAAAGATGAAAGAGGCACCGAATCTCACAAAAAACCAAACACTTACCTGCACGGACTCCTGGGCAATGGACACCATCTGGGCCCTGAAGGTCCCCCGGGGACCCTACCCCCCGCCGATTTCTCTATCTCATGAAGCAGGCTATCCGCGACGGATAGCCCCGAGGGCACCGCGAACCGGAGGCCTCCTTCCTCCACCATGATCGGCAAGGGCGGGCTCCGGGAAGACCTCCGGGAACCCCTCTTGAGCGGCTCCGATGGAGAGCCGATCTCCTCCTCTGAGGCCGGGTCTTCCAGAATCCAAGCCCGCTTCCGGCCCGGCGCTCTACTAGGTCCCGGGGCGGGATCCGCCCGGGAACGCTCACGGGACGCGACCGCCGGAGGAGAAGGAGCCGGGACAGGATTCGAGCGGGAAGGGCCGGCGCTTCTGGCCTTCGTGACCCTCCTCGGCTGGCGCATGGAGGTTTTGAGCTCGTCCATATCCATGGGTCCTGCGCAAAACCAAATGCAAAGAAGTCAGCGATAAAAGCAATATACAAGCCAAAAAGCAAGCCTAACTTACCGACGAACTCAATGGGGCTGAGCCCGGCCCAACTCAAAACCCTCTCAGACAGCAGCACGTCGAGTCGGGGGTGGGCTCCCACGACGCTACTCTCACCGCCACGGGGTCATTGGACTGGTTCCCCGGCAGGCATTTTTCCCTCGACCACTTGGTAGGCACGGGCCAGTCCTCGCCCTCAGGAGGGGAAACGAAGAAGAAATTCTTCTTCCAGTCATGAATGGAAGAAGGCAGAGCCACAACCCTTGTCCCGGCAGCGCCCCCCTGTCGCTTTCTAAAAGAGAGGTAGACCCACCTCGGGGTGCCTGCTCAACCCCCAGGATGATTTTTGAAAACGAGGGAAAAATCGAGGAGGGAGAGGCTGAAAGGAACCGCCTGTAACTTCAGGCGGATCAGGAACCCGAGGAGAATCCTCCATGAGTTCGGCACTAACTGTCCCGGGGCTAACCCGAAGAAGTTCAACGCTTCGACGACCTCGGGAGAGAAGGGCAGGCGCATTCCACCCCAAAAAGCTTCCAAGTACATGGCGATCTCCCTACCCCGTACTTGGTCCGCCCTCTCTCCCTCCCTGGCCAGACGAAGCGTATAACGTGAGGGGATGTAGAAGCGAGCCCGAGCATTGGCGAGCTCGTCCTCATGCATCACCCAACACGAGGTGCCGGGGGCAGCATCTACCGCCTCCTCCCTGGGAGCTGCCCCCGCCACACGATCCTGAGAAGAGGGTCCGGTCCCTACCCCCGAGAAGACTCAGGCTCAACTAAAGGGACCTTAGAACATACCCCTACGACATCTACAGATTCCCTGAGAGAAGACATCTAACCTGAAGAAGATGGATCCTCGGGAAATGAAAGCAGAAAAAAGGATAAGAACGCCGTGCAGCCAAGACTTAGAAGAAAGGAAATATGAAAGAGTAGAGACCCTGGAATGGGCCCGCCTCTACTTATCACTGCGAACGACCTCATCCAACGGCGCCCTTCATCTCCCGCCAAAACGCCTCCTCGCGTCTAACGGCTCTGATTGCTCCACTTGTCGTTCCCACACTGGACCGCACCTCATCAGGCGTCGCAGGTCTGCACACGTCACATCGGCCAACCGACGCTTGACACGTGGACCGTCGCTTCAATGGCAGGATGCACGAACCGGCGCACCTTCCTTAAATGCAGAAATCTCGCCCTGATTCGCTGGCAGAAAAGACAGCTGACATCCCGGGGACGCGTCTCGATGAAACCTTAAGAGGGAGCTCACCTCGGGCGGCCCGGCAGTCCACTCTTGACCCGATCCGCTAGCTGGTCGGGACAAGAGTGGGGGGCTAATGATGATGCTCAATATTGGTGATCTCCAAGATCATGACACGTGGCAGATGTCGTGTCCCAGAACTCAGAAGAAAGGGCAACGGGGGCCGACCAGGCCACCCCTGTACCCGACCTGCAAGCTCAAGCTGGCTCTCCTCAGAGCCCCCTGAAAATTGGCCTCCTCGGCCTCTCAGCTGGCCTCGGGCTGCCGCAGGATCAAGACTCCTCGGCCTCCTCGCTCGTTCCCGAGCTCCCCAGCCGAGGCCGTCTTCTTCGGCCCTCCGACCAACTCCACCGCTCACAGGCATAACCGCCGCTCCGCAAATCTCACCATGCGTAGATTCTCCGCCAGCAACATCCCACGTTCCACGTCATCAAGATCCCCATTAATGGGCGATCCGCTCTCTACGCGGGCGTGACGTCGGGAGCGTAACTGCCGGCGAGATTCTCGCGCCTGCTGCTGCGTGTTGCCGCCACTATATGAAACCTCCATCACAGAGGGGTCAAGTAAGCCATTTTTTTACTCCACTTAGCCGTTACTCTGCTCGGATCTTGTGCTAACTTGATCGTCGGAGGGTCCTCGGTGGTACCAAACCATCCCGGGACTTCTTTGCGGGTACTCGGCGCTAAACTCCTCAAATCATCAATCTCCTCCAAACCCATTGAGACCCACACGCAACAGGAGATCACCTCCAAAATCCACCGGAAGACAATATCTGAAGGAGACCCGAAAAGGACCTCCATCAATTTCATATGTATCATGACTTATGTAAATATATATACATGTGTGGTTCTTAGGATGCGTGTTGCTTTGAAGATATATGTTTTAAGGAAAAATTATTGTGTAATTTTTAAAGGTATTTAATTTGGATTTGTTATTTTAGACCTTATAGTTTAATTTGTTATTTAAAATATTACAACCCCCTGTAATCATCATATGCTGAGCGAAATTTCCAGGAGAAAAACAATTCTCTTTTTAGGAATGTCATCGGTCATAGAAATTAACATAATTATTTTAATCAATTTTTAAAAATAAATTATTGTAGTAATCTATGTGATTAATTGCGATATATAATTTCAACTCAAAATGAAAATCTTTAACTATATATTTTTTTACTGCAACCAAGCCCACCGGCCTTGTGTGTCCCTCTTTCATTAACTAAATAATTTTTTTGACTGTATATATATCTTTAACTATATATTTTGAGTTAGACTATTCTCCTTTTTGGAGGAAAGAGAATCTTCTCCTCTTACTTTTTTTTAACCGTTTTATCGTTTTATCTAGCAGTGGATGAAGTGAGATGATGATGTCATCATTTTTTGCGGGATGTCATCATTTGCATCTTACTGTTGCATCGCAGATCCAATGATGAAATACAAATTCCTTCTCCTCTTAAAAGAAGAATAGTACAACTCATATATTTTATCCAAAAAATAATTAAAATTTGAACGGCTCAAGCAATTCATTTCAAATATCCAAATGAGCTGAAGATTAATTTCAATAAATTTAAAATTTAAATTTTAAGGTATATAAAGTTAATTATCAAATATCATAATAAATGATTTTATCAAACAACTGTTTTATGATAAACTAAAAATTATCTCTGCGATTAGAGGACAAAAAAGGAAGAGAGTCGTTTAATTTGAAATTATTGGGCAAACATCAATTTAATCATGTGCATCACACGTGCCATAACATTCATAGATAGACAACGGTTACAAACCTTCAAAATAACACCATTTCACTAAATATCTCTAAAAATATCTTCTTAAAGGCAAAAGTTTTCTCGCACAACCTTTAAAATAACACCATTTGTAAAGAAAGTTTTTTCCTTTCAAACTACATAATACTCACAAGTTCAATGGGTCTCCACACTAGGTGTTTTAGCGTGCTGTGTAGCTATTTTTTACTCCTTTTAAAATATTTTGATAATGTCTAACTTGTAAGCCCTAATCTAATATACAACACACGCCCGCACCCACAGAGACAAGCATCCAGGAGACTCATGAATTTGTTCCGAAAACGTTAATTTGCAGGCACATACTCTCCTGTGGATGGAACCCTGCACTCTCATGAAGAAAGTGCCCATACCAAACTACTGCTGTTCAGTGGCCGCATGTTTATGTGTTGAACATATATATATACACACACATAAACACGAAATGTCCAGTAGATATAGTTCAAGGGACTTGTATGAAAATGGCCCAAAAATTTGAAAACAAATAAAAATTCAAAACCCTTGGCCTTTCTCCTTCTTTGTTCCCCTTTGACTCAAAAACACAACACCGCTTCTCTCAAATTCAAACCCCCTTCCTCCATGGAAAAATTCGACCCGAATCGCCTCTCGCAACTCAACGAAGACGACGTCGACACCGGCGACGCAGACGAATCCTCGCCGTCGACGCAGCTCTCGGAGTCGTACCTCATCGGCTTCGTCATCGCCAACATCGTCGGCCTCAAGTACTACACCGGCCGCATCAACGGACGCGAGATGGTGGGCCTGGTGCGTGAGCCCCTCAACCCCTTCGATCCCAACGCCATCAAGGTCCTCAACACCCGCTCCGCCCAGGTCGGCCACATCGAGCGCCGCGTCGCCGCCGCCCTCGCCCCCCTCGTCGATGCCCGCCTCGTCACCGTCGAGGCCATAGTCCCCAAACCCCCTAAAAACCCTAACCCCTTCCGCCTCCCCTGCCAAATCCACATCTTCGCCCTCCTCGACGCGTTCCCCATCGTGAGATCGGCCGTGGAGTCCGCGGGGCTGCATCTCATCTCGGACCAGGACCATGAGTTCGGCATGTCGGAATCGGTGATCGTGCAGGAAATGGAGTCGAAGAAGGGGAAGCAGAAGAGAAACGAGAGGGGGATCGATGAGATTTTCGCGACGGCCGGGAAAGGAGAAATGCCGGCGATGGTCGAGGCGAACGGGGAGGTGATTGCGAGCGAGTTGTTTCGGCATCAGAAGGAGGGGTTGGGTTGGTTGATTTGGAGAGAGAATTCGAGCGGGTTGCCTCCGTTTTGGGAGGAGAGGGATGCCGGGTTCTTGAACTTGCTGACGAATCACGAGACGGCGGAGCGGCCGGAGCCGATCAAAGGTGGGATCTTTGCTGATGATATGGGCTTGGGTAAGACCTTAACATTGCTTTCCTTGATTGCTACTAATGGTAGCACTAGTAGTGGTAATAAGGCCAGTAAAAAGGTTGTGAATACCAGAAAGAGACGGAAGATAGATTGTGGATTCGCTTCAAATGATGAGATTCTAGGACCGAAGGCGACTTTGGTTGTGTGCCCGTCTTCGGTGCTGTCCACGTGGGTGGCCCAATTGGAGCAACATACTAGGCGTGATAGTTTAAAGGTATATTTGTACCATGGGGAGCGAACGAGAGAGACTAAGGAGCTATCGGATCATGACATTGTATTGACGACTTATAAAACTTTGGCATCGGAGTTTGGTACTAAGAACTCTCCATTAGAGGAGATTGAGTGGCTGAGGGTTATTTTGGATGAGGCCCATGTGATCAAGAATTTTGCGGCGCAGCAGACCAAGGCAGTTATTGCTTTAAAGGCGAAGAGGAGGTGGGTGGTTACAGGGACTCCCATTCAGAACAGTAGCTTCGATTTGTTCTCGCTCATGGTGTTCTTGAGGTTTGAGCCATTCTCCATTAAGAGTTATTGGCAGAGCCTAGTGCAACGACCATTAGATCAGGGAAGCAAGAGTGGAATATCACGTCTCCAGGTAATATTGCATTATCTCTTTAATGCATTTCAGTCTCATTTGCTTATGGTTTGCCAACTTCTCGCTTTGAGATTGTGCATCTCTAGGAGCTTATTGTTGGTAAGTGTCTCTGCTTTTACTTGTTATTGTTAAATTTCAAGTAGTTGTTTTGTTAAATCATATAATATGAAGATTTGAACTTTGAATCTGTGTATTATGTAGAGATTTTATTAACGAAATGAGCTGTCCTGACTCCTAATTTTTTGGGGGTAAGATTAATAGATCCTGTTTCAAGGTCATCTTCTTGATGAAATTGGCAACTAACGTATCCTGGTAAACCGCCTCCATCCACGTTCGTTAGGGCTTGCCCCTAGTCTTCATTGATCCATCATCAACAATCTTTCACACTAATCATAGTGGCACATTTATCAATCATTGATTCTTCTGCTTTTTATCCTCTATGAAAGCGATCACCATCTTAAATACATTCATTTCTTATTGTATCTCCTTTGCCACTCATCCTGGTTATCATTCTCATTTTAGCTGCACTTTTCTTTTACTGTTAACTCTTAATTGCTTAGGTATCACAGCTTAAGAAAAGGAATATAACATATATGTTGGTGAGGCGTCCGACTTACTGAACATTTAAAGGGAATATAATGATGTGGTTAATGGTAAATTGAAGCCGAAACCTCAATATCGATTAACACGAAGTTGATGTGAAAGCTATACGAGTCAAGTTCATTTTACCTTGAACCCATAAGGAAAAATTAAGAATTTCTATTTTTTTAACCAATTGATGCCATGATTTAATGCCTAGCCTCGATTATGATTTAAAAGAGTATGTTTCTCGACTCTTTCCATACTGTTAAGAAGTGTGTTTAGTTACAACACTCCATATGGCTTTTGGGAGCCATGATTAGTTTGGTAGACTTTGTTAAGGCCTTGGGAGGAGGGGGGTGGGTGGGTTCTAATCTTCTACTATTAGAAACAAAATTCACAAAATTAAACGGCTAAATAGATTATATAACTAAAAACCATTTTACACTTTTATGCAATTTTAAGTTCAATTCTTCCCCTATTTCTATTATTGCTAATATGATAGTTGACTTAAGGGAAATCTTATGGGGATTAGCAGTCAATCATAGTGTAGATTCATTGCTAGGTGATTTTACTCATGCAAGTGAGCAAGGTTCAAGATTGAAGAGAGATCGTTATTTTCGATAGGTTGATGATAATATTATATTATCATTTATCTTCATGGTCGAAAATGCCCATACTTATCGCTCCTTAGCTTGTTGTGCTCATACATGAACCGCTTTTTGGGCACGCAAACCATTTCGACCTCTTCTTTCTGAAAAATATTTCCTCACCTTTTTTTGCATTATCTTGAAGCTTTAATCAAGCTGGGTTCTTACATTATCTTGAATAGCTTTTCCTTTTTCCTTTATCCTTTATGTTGTCGTGGTCATCCCCATATGCTTTGGTAATGGCACCAACTACAAGGCATGTATTGGCTGTCTATTGTAAACAATTCAAATGGTTTCTTTGCAATCAACATGTTCACCATGCAATATGTGACCTCTGTTTGTAGTAAGAGCATTAATCCCACAACTCTGCCTCTCTGACCTGAAATACAATGAACAATGTTTTTGCAAAGCTCTCGTGACAACTTACTTTTTTGCTGCATTTAAGGGTAGGTAATATTAATTGGCTCTTGAAAAAAAATCAAATTGCCTCCATATAGTCCCTCCAAAAGTGAGATAAGAATTAATATCGTTAGTTGAACTAATATGAAGGATTTCTTATACTTTGTTTTAATAAGGTTTTGTTTTCGTTTTTTCACTAGCAGGTTCTGTTAGACTGTTAGAGACTCATTCAGGGGGCTGGAATGTAACAGCCTATGCATTCATAAGTCATGACTCTAGACATAAAAATGTGTAGTGTGAATAACTTAATATACTGAAGAAAGGCATATCAACCAAGGCGAGTGCTCTATTGCAAACCGGTCTGCGTTTTTTAAAAACGGGAACTCTCGGTCTATGAAATATTTTAACGATCCTATCCGTTCAAGTTGATCATCCTACCCTCGAATGTATGTGTATGAAAAATCAATGGATTTGAAGACCTCTAACCTATGTATCGATGGATGCAAACGTCATTCGATAATGCAACATAAATTTCATCCGATGCATAGGTTAGAGATCTTCAAATCCTTAGATTTCATACACACATTTGAGGGTAGGGTGATCAACTTGAACGGATCGGATCGTTAAAATATGCCGTAGACCGAGAGTTCCCGTTTTTTAAAATCGCGGACCGGTTTGCAATGGATCACTCCCCTATCAACCAAATTATTTAGACAGGCAATAAAAATCTTTAGCAAGTCCATATTTTCCTTGGTGCTCTATGTCATTTGTGATCCCTTCTTTGGATCAAAAGTCTGATATCTTTGATTCTCCATAATATTTAACACTAAACCGTCTATTATAATGAGACAAATTTGCATAGTCACCGAACTCACCACACAAGAAAGACCTCTTCTAGACTTCCCTCTCCATGTATTGCAATGCACCGCATTGAATAAACCAAACAATACCTCCTTTGGTCCAGTTATTCCTGATATATTTAAAATGTAAATTTGCAGTTTGAATCACCTTGAACTCAGATAATTCCATGATCTAATTGTATAATTGTATGAATCAGTTTGATGGTTACACGCCCAGGGTTAATTTTAAAAAAAAAAAAATCCTAACATGAAATTGCTTTATGTTGAGGCACCATCCTTGCATAGAAGTTTTAAATGTTAAGAACCTCAAGTCTATTAATAATCAGTTGCAAAATTTCAAGAGATTTACTAATTGTTATGTTTAAATAGGGGTTATGAAAGTGAAGAGTCTTGTTTTAATCAAAGTGAGAGTCATGGGATCATTAAACACATGTAACAAGCTTATATAAATGCTAATTCTTTTGTATGGAAGGACATAAAATGATAAGTAATTGAATAAAATTTTGCTTTTGTTGAGATACCTCTGAGTGAGTTTTCTCTTTGCAAAGGGTTGTGGTCAAACCCTATGCAAATGTGGTTGGATATTTGATTTTAAAATTATGTCGTGTGTGTCTGGATGCAGTTTGCACGGGTGAACCCAATCATATCATGCTCTTTACCTCTCCTTCATCAGTGGCTTGCATTTGTTATTTTCATCGCTTTCATATAAATATCCTATTTAGAACTATCATAAGCATCATTGCATGCTTGCGATTGTCATCCACACACATTTAGCTCACCCTACCATTCTGTCCTGTGTCACATTGCCCCTTCTCTTAGTAATAGCTATGCCATGTTGGGAATCTTCTTGTTATGCATTCTTCCCAATTTGCAAACAAGGGATAGTTTGGGTGCATTTCTTATGATTTAAAGCCAATAGCATTGAATTTTATCAGCACCAGCATAAAAGAATTTCAGGCAAGCTTGAAGGACATTATGTATATACATTCAATCCAGATGTTTTTGTTTACCTTAGGATAATAACAGATTTTATTCATTATGATATGCTCTTGCAATGATGGCATCAAAAGTAACACCAAATTATAGTCGAATATAAAGTGCTCAATGAATATAAGACGCCCTAGATTCCTTTCCATTTTAATTGTTTTATTTGTCAACATATACATTGTAAGATATACTAAGATTACAACTTAAAAATATTGTTATCAAACAAGCATTTTCTTTCGATTTTAATTTATATTAACGATCAAAGGTGCAACACTAATTCAGCAATTCATGAGCAGACTCTACATATCTCATACACATTAGTATCTACATTTTTTAAATATATTATTAATTTTGGAAATAGAAAACTTATCTATTACTTATTCCATGATTCAAAATTGATTCTAGAAGTCTTTGATCCCCATTTAAAAATAATATATATTTCATTGCTAATCTTGAACATGGTAAATCATAAAATATTAGATTGTGAGAAATTATACCTGACAATGGCATTATATTTCTTGATCTAATTTGCAAAGTGCCAACTAAACAGATTTGGTTGTCACACTCCTTGGCATATCTTTTTATCAGAGAGGAGATCTATGGCTTGAGGCTTCAATTGTCAGGGTGTTAAGAGTCAATACCTTACAGGCCGTAGTAATTCTATAGCCCTGGCCGTAGTAATTCTAACTCTTACAGTCTACAAACAACAACAACAACTGAGCCTTTATCCCAAGCAACTCTTGCAGCCTACATGTAATTAAATTCTTCTCATGCTTCCATCACATTTTTATCATGTGACTAATCACTAATCCGTACCCCAATTATTTTTATATCGGCACCTTTTCTTCCGTCGCATTTTTAGCCTAATCTACCATCTTTATTGAATTTAGATTTGCTTATGGCCTTTAAATGTATTTATTAATGATCTTACAATCTCGTGATGTGGGATTATTGATTGATCATAGAATAATTACTAGCAGGGTTTGCTGATAGCCATAGCTAAAGAAGGGTTGGTGTAGATTAGCCTCCTCAACTATGTGTTATAACTTTGGAGTTACGATAAGTAAATTGCTGCTTATTATAAACTTTATTAAATGCTCAGATATGATTCTTGATGCTCCTGTTATAATGTGGCCTTAAATACAAGATCTTACAATCTAGTCTTGTGGGATTATGGATTGATCACATAATAATTACTAGCAGGGCTCGTTGATAGCATAAAGAAGGGTGGTATAGATTGGCCTTCTCTACTATGTATATAACTTAGGAGTTGAGATTAGTAGATCACTGCTCATTTGCAAGCTTTTTCACATGTTTGAATATAATTCTGCGATGCTACTGTTTACGTGTGGTCTTATACAAGATATGTTATAACATATATAATATGCTTTGGAATTTCTCTCACTGCAATTCTTTCAATAATTTTGGCAGGCCTTGATGGGAAGCATATCACTGCGTAGGTTGAAAGGAAGCAAAGCCTTGGTTGGGTTGCCGCCAAAAACCGTTGAGACATATTTTGTCGAGCTCTCCAGTGAAGAGCGTGAGCACTATGATCAGATGGAATCTGAAGCACAAAACACTGTGAAGGAGTACATCAATGCGGATTCTGTGTTACGCAATTACAGCACCGTGCTTCACATTATATTACGACTCCGCCAAATCTGTAATGATTTGGCTTTGTGCCCCTCAGACATCAAATCTTTCCTTTCCACCAATTCGATTGAAGGTAACATCTACATTTTATACTTGATTTTAGTCCCTATGGCCACTCTCTTTGTAGATGCTTTCTTGGCCATGCTTACTCATCTAGCTTGTTTTGCCTTATATAGTTACTGATAGGAACCTCTTAATAGATACTGTTGGTAAACACTTGCTATAATTGATTCGAGCTATGTAATGATAAGGGTCACACTATCATTTGACTGGGTGCACATTTCTTGGTTTCTAGGCAGCGACAAGAATGAACATGACATAACATGCATGTGAAAATATACATGTACAGCTTGGGCATGATTAAGTTACACAGACAACTTGATGCACAACACTTTCGCAAAAACCTCATATAGCTCCTCCTTTTAGTGTACCCAAGTAATTATCAAACCCGACTTTCATCATACCTTGCTTTATTTCATGCACCCAAATATCATTAAGACCAAAATTGATCTCCCTTGAAGGGGTATTCAGTATTCACCTATTTCCTACCTTTTTATTATTTCCTTTTGGTCTCACCGCTTTTTGTCGCAGTTGCGCCTTATTATTATTATTTTAATAGATTGCCATGTTTAAATCTTGAACATTATTTGTGCCAATTGTTACATGAATCTTCTTAATTCTCCTATTAGCCTTCATTTATTATGCTTTTATAATTGTCAATTATTCTATTGAATGATAGAATAATTGAGAATGGTTACTGTCCTCGTAAAAATATTTCCCTCGACCTCATCATGACCTTGGAATTTTGGTGCATTGACAATAACTTGAAGATGTTGTCAGAGAAACCTGGCTTTAAATTCTATAGCAGTTAATGAAAAATACTTTTGCATAAAAGCCCACCTCTTGACCCACCAAAAGACTCAGTATGTGGCGTGTGATGTAATATCTCTTCTTTGTCTTGCGTTTGTTACTTTATTGGTCTCTTCCATTCTACTGCACACTTCATTTATTAAAAGTACAGTGGCCGGTACTAAGATCTGACCCAAGGATCACGACATTTCTTCTATTCTTTTATAATTGAACTTAGGCATAACCATGATCAAGGAATAGAGGGTTGGGACCACACAAAATTTGTCTCTATCTATTATTGCATTAACCTGCTTGATTGTTTTGTAAATCTAGTCTTATTAGGAAATCATCTATTCTGTTTTTTTAACCTAAATTTGATATTTCTTCTGAGCAACCCAAATTACCAAGTCAATAGGTTAGGATCCTGCACTTCCAATTTCTATGAAGTGTGAAGATGGACATATCTCCATTGTTATGGAAAAGTTAAGAATCCCGTACATGGCAGGGGATATCGTACGATATGGCATTGGCACTTCACAAGACGAATTCCTAATAAGTAGAAAAAGGCGATACAAATATACAAATGACCTGACAATATGTCATTATATTATATGTGTGAGAAAATATAAAAGAGTGTACATACTCACAGTGTTTTAAAAGCGGAAAAGAAAAGTGGAGCGGTCGAGAAGCCAAAACGCTTAAGCGGCCGCTCGGAAATCAGAACAGTAGTGTTTCATCAATATTCCTTTTCTTATCAATAAATAATGATTATCATTACATTCTATAAGCGAATTCAACTTTCTTTCTCAAAGAATTCAGTATACAGAGAGGCACTTTTTATAACCTTTTTACACGAGTATAGGAAGATATGAGGAAAACAATAAAATAAGGAAGTTACAAACAAATTCTGTTACAAACAGATTCTAACAGATTTTGTTACAAACAGATTCTAACTAATCTGAGAAATATCTTACTGTTGACTATTTCCAACACTCTCCCTCAAGTTGGTGCGTAGATGTCCATCATGCCCAACTTGCTTATGAGTCCCTCGAACACTGCTTTGAATAGTCCCTTTGTAAAGATATCCGCAGTTTGTTCTTTTGTTGGAATGTAGGGGATACAGATGGTACCAGCATCCAGTTTTTCCTTGATGAAGTGGCGGTCGACTTCAATATGCTTCGTTCTGTCATGCTGTACGGGGTTGTGTGCTATGTTGATGGCAGCTTTGTTGTCGCAGTATAGTTTTAGTGGCTGAGTTATAGGCTGCTTTATTTCCTGTAGTACCCGTTGAACCCACAGAACTTCACAAATACTGTTGGCCATGGCTCGAAATTCTGCCTCCGCACTACTTGCCACGACACTTTGTTTCTTGCTCCGCCATGTAATTAGATTGCCCTACACGTACGTACAATACCCTGAAGTTGACTTCCTGTCTATGATGGAACTTGTCCAATCCGCGTCAGTGAATACTTCGACACTGCGAGTCTCACCTTTTTTTGAAGAATAAACCTCTTCCTGGTGCGCCTTTTAAATACTTCAAAACTCTATATGCTGCATCAAGGTGCTCTTCTTGAGGTGAGTGCATATATTGGCTTATCATACTCACTGCAAAGGTGATATCGGGACGTGTGTGTGAGAGATAGATCAATTTTCCCACCAACCTCTGGTATTGTGGAATGTCCACTGACGGGCTATGTGTAAATTCTCCGAGTTTTTTATTCGGATCTATCGGTGTCTCCGCAGGTTTGCAGTTTTTCATCTCTATTTCTTTGAGAAGATCGAGAACATACTTCCGTTGAGACACGACAATGCCTTTCTTACTTCGAGCAATTTCCATATCCAAGAAATACTTCAATTCTCCCAAGTCTTTTACTTCGAACTCCTTGGCGAGATTTCCTTTTAACTGGTTGACCTCTTTCTCATCATCTTCTGTAACAATGATGTCATCAACGTAAACAATTAGTATTACAATTTTTCCATGTCTGGAGACTGTAGAACATGGTGTGATTTGCCTGAGCCTGATTGTATCGTTGCCCTTTCACAAACTGATGGAAACGTTCGAACCAAGCTCGTGGAGATTGTTTAAGACCGTAAAGTGATCTTTTCAATCTGCACACTTTGGAGCTGAATCCTTTTTCAAACCCCGACGGAGATTCTATGTACACTTCTTCGTCCAGGTCTCCATTCAAAAACGCGTTCTTCACGTCTAGTTGTTGAAGTCGCCAATCGAGGTTTACTGCAACCGACAGCAAGATCCGGATCGTGTTTAGCTTAGCCACAGGTGCAAAAGTCTCCGTGTAGTTGATCCCGTATGTTTGAGTGAACCCTTTAGCAACGAGCCTCGCCTTATATTGTTCTAGGGTTCCATCTGCACGAAACTTTGGTGTGAATACCCATTTGCATCCTACAGTCTTCTTTCCTCTCGGTAGCTCCTCCATGTTCAGAGTCTGATTTTTCTCAAGTGCATTCATCTCCTCGAAAATCGCCTTTCTCCACTCGGGAGCTCTCAGAGCATCCTGTACAGTTTTTGGAATCTCCACAGCAGACACATTAGAGGTAAAGGCTGAAAAACTGGGTGAGAGATTATTTGAGGACACAAATTTTGACATTGGATACAATGGATGACTAGTACATGACCTTGTGGACTTTCGGAGAGCTATGTGAAGATCCAGCTCACTGTGATCCGGTTCTGTTCTCGGGTCGGATTCTTGGTGGGGCTGGACAGAGTCGACCTCTGCTTCTGGAGAAGGATCTATCTCAATTAAATGCTCCTGTTGTGTTTTTTCCAGATCTGTTTCACGTTATTTCCTTTTGTAAGTTTTAATTTCCATATCAGCTTCTGGTGGATTCAAATCCACGGGGCAAGTTGTTTTAGGAGTCGGTGGTGTGTTTCTATTTTTATAGGATTTTTCCGGATTTTCTAATAAAGGAACCGTGTTTTCAACAGACATATTTTCTGAGTTTTTAAGGACCTTTTTTTGAGTGTCCAGTGAATTTTCACTGTTTTGGTTTGCTAGGTGTTCAAAAAACTGGTCTAAAATGTCTTGATTTAAAAAATCTAGATATTGTGAATTTGTATGTGGGATTAAGTTGGGCATTTTTGGGAGACTATTTTTTATGGAAACCGAGTCTTCACTATTTGTTTCCCCTGTGAGGAGGCTTAAAAAAGATTTATTTTCAAAAAACAACACATCCATTGTGATAAATATTTTATTTGATAAAGGATCAAAGCATTTATACCCTCTTTGATTCGTAACGTAGCCAATGAAAACACATTTTTCGATTTTGGATTAAGTTTACCCCTAGTGGGGTTGTGATCGTGAACAAACACAGTACAACCAAAAATTTTCAACGGTAGATCCGAGATTGCAAGGCGGCTTTGAGGGTAAAGAGATTTTAACAAGGCAACAGGTTTTTAAAATTGAGAATTTTCGAGGGTATTCTATTAATAAAGTAGGTTGCTGTTAAAATTGCTTCATTCCATAATATTTTTGGAACATGGTTGGTGAATAATGATGCTCTAGTAATTTCAAGAATGTGTTTATTTTTTCTTTCAGCCACACCGTTTTGTTGCGGTGTGTTAATGCAAGAACTTTGGTGAATGTCTTTCTTTGTAAAAAAATCTCCCAAGGTTTCGTTAAAAAAATCTCTTTCATTGTCACTTCGAAAATTCTGAATTTTTGTGTTAAACTGTGTTTCAACCATGTTATAAAAGGTTTTGAAAACTTGTTCAACTTCTGATTTTTTCTTTAGCAAAAAACACCCAAAGGACCTAGTATGATCATCAATAAACGAAACAAACCATTTTTTTTCCGAAGACAGATAAAACGCAGGATGGTCCCCAAATGTCACTATGGATTAAGACAAACGGTACTGAAGGTTTATAGGGTCAAGGTGGATAAATTGCCCTTTTGTGTTTAGCAAAAGCACATACTTCACATTGAAATTGAGAAGGATTTTTATTCCGAAACAACTTTGGAAACAAATACTGCATATAATGGAAACTAGGATGACCTATACGAAAATGGAACATAATTAATTCATTGTCACGAGAAACAAACATGGACTAAGAACACAAACTAGATGCAGACTTATTGAGATGCGATCCTTCTTCAAGCAAGTATAGACCTCCACTGGTCCTACCATTGCCAATCATCGTCCCCGAGTTCAGAACCTGAATTTCACAATGAGAGGGCATGAATTTAATTTGACACTTAAGGTCTTGAGTTAGCTTTATAATGGAAATCAGATTGCAGGAAAGCTTTGGAATATGTAAAACATTAAGAAGGGTTAAGGAATGGGAGATTGTGATGGTTCCTTGGCCGGCTATGGCAGAATACAAACCATCTGCAATTTTGACCCTTTTGTTTCCCGCACAAGGTGCGTAAGTTGAAAATAATGTGAAGCAACTGGTCATGTGATCAGTTGCTTCAGAGTTAAGAATCCAAGGAAGTTGATTGATACATGAAAGAGATAGGGTGATTGTTACCGATTTGGGCTAAAGAACAGGAGGGTTGTGTTGACGGGTCTGCGGTGGAGTTAAAGAACTTGTACAGATGCTCCAGTTGTTCCTTCGTGAATGGAGGCGATCCTGAGTTGATTCTTGACTCTTGAGAACCATCGGACTCGATCTGCAAGGCCTGTTTTTGTAAAGGACTCTGGCTGGTGTTCCGATCCCCTTGAGGTCCGGACCTTTATGTTGGTTGATACACGGAGGATACTTCAATCTCTGTGGTGGAGGACATTATGGCTGGAAAAAAATGAACTGGGATTTCTTTTGATTGAGGAAAAATGGTGATTTTTTATTTTTGGATAAAGTTTTACCGCTCTGATACCATATAAGCGAATTGAACTTTATTTCTCAAAGAATTCAGTATACAGAGAGGCACTTTTTATAGCCTTATTACACGAGTATAGGAAGATATGAGGAAAACAAAAAAATAAGGAAATTACAAACAAATTCTGTTACAAACAGATTCTAATAGATTTTGTTACAAACAGATTCTAACTAATCTGAGAAATATCTTACTGTTGACTATTTCCAACACATTCTAACTATTTTTATGTTTTTGTACTAGCAAATACCTAAATTTAACCCAAAATGTAACAAATTTGCTTAGACAATATATTATTTGCTAAAATATGCTCAAATAATTCAATGCAAAATTGAAATTTTCTTAGATTTTATTAGCTTATATAGTGCTTATAAGATTTTTGATACCCAATATCAAGCATCATAGCTCAAATCAGTAAGAATACTTACCAAATTATTAAAAAAAGTATCTAAAAGATTGTAACTCGAAACTAGATGGAGTCAAAATCGAATTGGAATTTCATGATTGAAATTCAAAAACTACTCAAAATCGAAATAGAAAACTCAAGAATTGCTTGAAATTGATTTAGATCTCGACTTGAAGTTGATGAACCTAAAATTTTGGAGTTTTGAAACCCAAATCTTGAAGTGTCTCAATGTCAAGCATGAATGATAGAAACATGGAAAAAAGAGATAAAGAAAAGATGGAATGCTTTATTAATTGGTATTTGTGTATTCTTACTCCGATAACAATACTTATATACCCTTTATAACACTTATGAGATGTATATATCAATAAAATAGGTTATGCAATATCACTCACTTAAACGGGATAAAATGGAACAGCGAAACCCGCTCGGCGGCTTAAGCGGCCGCTTTTTAAAACACTGCATACTGACATACATACATAAGCAGAAAACACACATACATGCAGTTACACTCACGTGTCTAATGATAGTTTAAATAGTTAATTGCATATTGCCTTCCTGTAATATAGGGGGTTGGACACTTATACTTCGTCAACTATATCATAATAGGCATTTACATTTTCTATAAAAAAATTGTATTTTAAATATCCTATTTTACTTTTCCCTCCATCTTCAACCATTCACAAATCTAACTTAAAAAATCAAGTAGTAAGAAAAATCCATAGCAAAAGCAACTAACTAGCGAAAACCACAATGCAAGAAAGTATAAAAGTATTAATCTTAGTAGAAACTAGGAGATTGCACTGCCATCTACGTGAACAATGGATGTATAGAACTATAGTCAATAATATGAAGAATCCAATATAAATGATGGTAGGACCAAGGAGATCGTTCTTTGTGATGTTATCTTGCAACGTTCTTTAATGCCACAGATGATATTAAATTAATTACTGGCAATTGGGATGCATAACCTATCTTTAAAAAAATTTGATCTCGAGCTATTGTTTTGTAATAGCCTTGATCTTGTTCACTCGTATTCTTGGCTTCTTCCCCTCCTCGGGGGAAGGGAGACAATGTTTGATGATAAGGACTCAATTAGAATAAAATTATAGAAGTTGCGATTTATCCGCGATATATAGAAATTAAATTTTCTTCATGATATTCTTCACTACGTGCATATTTATGTATCAAAACTTTGTTAAAGGTTAATATGTAGTTTGGTAAATTACACTAAAATACCCAACCTGTTGAGTTTTTTCACTAGACTATCGTAAAGTTCTTTTTATTACGTAAAATACCTTAAGTGCTACTTTTAAGGGATTATTAGTGGAACACACCCTTAAAACCCATATATTTAGGTATTTTATTACAATAAAATACTTTATTGTAGCTTAGTGAAAATTCATTATAGTTAAGGGTATTATATTGTAATTTATCTTTTTTAGTTTGATAGAAGGGGATGGGATGAGATAAAGATTGAATAAATATGTCATAGATCTAGTAGAGATCTTAAAATTGAAGTGGAAGAGAAACAACTTGTAAGAGCATGTTAAATGAAAATCACCAAAAATTGAAACAACTATTATATAAATTGAATACAACGATTAATCCATATTGGCAACTTTAGTGATTCTGAAATTTCAATAACTGCTAGGTTAAATTGAAAGAATTACATAAATTTGAAATGAATAAAATAATTAGTGTTGAAATTGAATTAAAACCTGAAAATATCTATAGAAAGGTTATTAATATGTGAATGGGTACCAATAATAATACATATTAAGGTTCGTGACGAAAAAATGAAACAAATCCTAGTGACTGCAAGCTTATGAAAAATTATATATAATTCTTCAAATCAAAGAGCTTTGCCAAAAAATAACATACATTAAAGTAATGATCATATTATGATCCAAGAGCCTCCCAGTCGAATTAGCGATCAAAGAAAATACTGCTAGATGCGGATATGGATGACCATTGCATGAATTAAACAAGGTTTTATCCAAAATTTTTTGAATCAATGATATGAATCTATTTATTCCATTCCGTTCTCTTAACGACCGTCTTCTCATTTAAATTAACAATTAACATATAATTGTTAATTGTCTCAATACATGTTTGTCTAGTCTACCCTTACCCTTAGTTTTGTCATTTACTACAATTTGCCGTTTTTTCAAAGTTCTAACTAAGGTGTTTATTGGTCTTCGTTGCACGTGTCTAAACCTTTTCAATTTGTTCTTTATCATATTTTCTATAAGGGTGATCTCCAACTTATTACGGGTACATTATATCCTATTTTTAGTGTATCCGTGCTTATCCATCTTA
The DNA here is from genome assembly GCA_030015575.1 of Agapanthus africanus. Classification (NCBI taxonomy): domain Eukaryota; kingdom Viridiplantae; phylum Streptophyta; class Magnoliopsida; order Asparagales; family Amaryllidaceae; genus Agapanthus; species Agapanthus africanus. Next base: position 109,467,481 of record JASDDO010000031.1, read on the forward strand.
ATTTTCGCATTTCAGTCATTCATTTTTTGGACATGTTTTTTACTTCCCCGACATTTTGATCCATAAAAAAATATTGGTCTTATATCCTCATATAGAAATTTTCTTTCAATTTCAAAGGTGTCCTACGATTATATAACACTCTTGAAGTACTTTTTCATTTCAGTCATCATTCTTTGATTCTATGAGTCGATCTTTTCATCATGTAGATTATAGTTCTTAAGTAGTAAAAATTGGTTATTTCTAGATATTTCTTGGCCATCAATTTGCATAGTGTGTTCATCTCTTCGTAACGTCTAGCTAAATTTCATTCTATATATTTGATTTTTCTACTTTAAAGAATTATCCTTGTTTGTTTTATGTACTAAAACCATATCATTAGCAAACTTCATACACCATAGAATATATTGAATATGTATAATAAGCTCGTTCGAAACTACTGAAAAGAGACGAGGACTTAATATCGATCCTTGATATACTTTTGTTGTTAAAATAGACACCAAAGTACGCAGCGGATGATTGATGCGCGTAAATCAGAACCAATGAAAATGATCAAATGCAACAACTACGCAAAAAACAATAAGCAATAAAAAAAACACACTAAGCAAATGACACAATATATTACTCAGGTTCGGTGTGCACTTGTATCTAATCCTGCAAATCGACGACAAATTTCTTTCACTATTCAACGAAGAATTACAAGAGATAATTTCTGCCTTCTCGATCTCATCCAAATACAAACACGATCTCTCTTTAATTCTCTCTCTGCTCTGTTTGTAGCCGCCGCAGACTTTGATTTCAATATGGATTAATTATTAGGGTTTAATTAATCTCATATATATAGGAATAGGGATTGTAGGAGAAAAGTATAAAGTTTAAATTAATCCTTAAACTGTAACAATTTTGGCCACGAGACTTCCTCCTCTCCAAGCTGCCACGTTACCCCCTCTGTGATTATGAGAACAATCAACGCCTGCTGTTGCTGCTAGGCTCTTCATGGGCTCTATCTTTTGTGCCTTGGGCTGCAACATCTTGGGCCTTGGTTTTTGGGATTTCCATTTGGGCAAAGGATCTCTTAATCAAAAATAACAATCTCCACCTTGATTAAAAATCCGTAAAAATCTCAACGCTTTCGTGAAATAACTTGGAATCATGCAATTCGTCGTCTTTAGCCTTTATCAAGCAACTAAGCAAATCAAGTCTAAGCAAAGCTTAAACTTGGAAACTGGAACCACCTTCATAAATGCGTCCACCGGATTTTCATGGGTACCTTCGTAAGCGAAATAACCTTCTTCTCGTTTTCCAAAAGAAATCTTTCATCTCGATATGCTTAGTTCTCGAATTATAAGCTTGATGCTCCGCTAAGTGGATCACGCTCTGACTGTTTCAAAACACCTCCATGAAATCCTGCGGAATACCCATACACTCATCAATCCACGCAAATATAGTCTCTTTGACCGCCTCCGTAGCAGCTATCAGCTCTGCCTCTGTCGTCGATAATGCAACAATGGACTGTAACGTCGATCTCTATGACACTGCGTCAGTGCCCAACGTGAATACGTAACCCGTTGTCGATCTTTGTCTGTCCTATTAACCAGCAAAATCTGAGTCACAATACCCTGTCTCAATACAATCATCCATACTGTCTCTGTTGAATAACAAGTCGAACCCCGTAGTACCCCTTAAGTACCTCATAATCCACTTTACAGCCTGCCAATGCTCCTTGTTCGGATTAGCCATATATTGGCTGACCATCCCTACTGCATGTGCAATGTCAGGATGCGTGTAAATCATCATATAGATCATACTGCCCACCGCACTCGCATATGGCACTCTACACATGTACTCTCTATCTGTATTCGATCTTGGTGATAATTTCGCCGAAAGCATGAAGTGCGCCATTAAAGGAGTAGACACGAGCTTTGCCTTCTCCATCCCATATTGAGTGAGAACTTTCTCGATATACTGTTTCTGTCGCAGACGCAACTTACCACGGTTTCTCTCCCTGACAATCTTCATACCAAGTATTTTCTTCGCAGCTTCCAAATCTTTCATCTCGAACTTTTGACTCAACTGTTGTTTCAACCTGTTGACCTTTGACATGCTGCGTGATACCACCAACATATCGTCCACGTGCAATAAAAGATAAATCCGGGACCCATCGTCTAGTAGCCTCACATAAACGCACCGATCCTTAATATTCCTTGTGTACCCAATTGCCAACATAAACTGATCAAATCGTTTGTACGACTGTCTCGGAGACTGCTTCAAATCATAAAGCGACTTGTTCAATTTTTAGCCATCCTTGCCATCGCCTATGAACCCTTCTGGCTGATGCATGTAAATATCCTCATTTAGATCATTATGCAAGAAAGCAGTCTTGACATTAACTGCTCTAGCTCCATATCATATACCGCAACCATGGCTAACAAAACACGAATTGAAATATGTTGAACCACTGGAGAAAAGATCTCGTTGTAGTCTTCATCCTTCCTCTGTGCAAAACCTTTAGCCACCAATCTTGCTTTGTATCTAATGTCATCTGTTTCTGACGAATCCTTCTTGATTTTAAAGACCCACTTGCATCTGATCGCATGTTTGCCCTCTAGTAGAGCAACTAAATCTCATATATCGTTCTGATGAAGAGACTCCATTTCCTCTTCTATTGCAACTCTTCAACTGGGAAAATTGATAAACTGCACAATCTCTCTGTAACTAGACGGTTCCTCGTGCTCAATAGTCAATGCATATGATGCCACGTCGTCAAAACCAACTGCCATGTCTTTAAAACCAAGTCTGACCGGCGGACACCTAACTCGTGTAGATTCCCGCCCTTCTGTCTGTACTGGATCATCTGGCTCTGTCGGACCCTCCGTCTGAATTTGAGTATCAATCACCTCATCTTTTTTACTATCCTGAACCGGAACGTCGATCTCCACCTCGTTTGGTGACTCAACCGTTCTTTCTTCACCATCTGATTGAGTCTGTTTTTTATGAACTATCGCAGACTCATCGAATGTAATATGCCGTCTGATTACTACTTCTGTGTCTCAGGACATTACATCATGTATTCTTTAGCTTCACTTCCGTAGCCGAGGACATTCTTTGTAGCTCTTAGTTCTAGCATATCGCTTCTCTGCTGAACATAAGCTGGGCATCCAAATATTTGAAGCCGCCTATAATCTTCAGCCTTCCCGGTCCACACTTTCTCAGGAATTTTCTTATTTATCGCCGTCAATTGTGATATATTGATGAGGTACACGGCGGGAGATTGGGCTTCAGCCCAAAACTCCTTAGGAAGCCCATCTATAAGCCGCAAACATCCGATCTTCTCCAGTAGTGTTCGATTCATCCGCTCTGCAATGCCATTTGACTGAGTGTCTCCCGGAGTGGTGTAATGGCGCACAATCCTCTCTGACTTGCAGAACTCAACAAACGCATGCGAGGTAAACTCTTCGCCGTTATCGGACCAAAGAACCTTTATGTGTCTACTAGTCTGTTTCTCCACCCTGGCATTTCACGTCTTGAACTTTTCACAAGTCTTGGCTTTATTCTTGAGAACATACATCCAAACTTTTCTAGAAAATTCATTAATGAAGGAAATGAAGTATCTGGCTCCATCTCGCGAAAGAACCGGTGCTAGACCCCAAACATCAGTGTTGACATAATCAAGAATACCTTTCGTATCATGTGCTGCTGTCCCGAACTTCACCTTTGTCTGCTTTCTTAGGACACTCCTCATAGAAATCAAGACTGCCAAAATCTCCATCTCCAAATAGCTGCTTCTTATGAAGCACCTCCAAACCCGACTTCCCAATATGGTTCAACCGTAAGTGCCACAATCTAGCCGAATCCGAATCACCTGAACGAGTAGATACCACAACAATATATATGTAACTGCATGCCTTTCTAGAAAGTACAAGTTCCTCACCTTATTTCCTTTCATGACAATAAGAAATCCTTTGGAAATTTTCATGGAACATCCATTGACTACGCACTTGCAGCCAATTCCCGCCAAAACTTCTACAGAAATCAAACTCTTCAGATCTGACACATATCTGACATCCATCAAAGTCCGCACTACCCACTATCAAACATGTGTATCTGAACAGAACCAATCTTCTCGATCTTGCACGTCGCATTATTCCCCATCAAGAGAATGAAATGTTGCAAACCAACTCCGATATGAAGTCATCTGGAAAGAGCTTCCCGACTCTAGCATCTATAGATCATGTATGTCGCCAACTGCACAAACTGATAATACAAAACAATCGATGCCATCATCTGAATCATCTATGACAACTGCCGTACTAGAAGACTCCTTAGTATCCTCCTTGATCTTCTGACAGTCGCTCTTCCAATGGCTTTTCACCTTGCAATAATTGCACTTGTCAATAGTGCATTCCTCGATTTGGACATCGTTTTATTCTTGGAACCACCATGTGACCGCTTCTCAAAACGGTCTCTAAAAACCAGCGTATCGTCCTGACCACTTTTATCACCCGATACTTTTTTGCTCAACACCTTGCTGTATAGGACCGTATTAACATCTCCTAAAGAAATTTTATCTCTGCCGTACACCATTGATTTCACGAACTGGCTATATTCAGAAGTCAAAGAGTAAAGTAGGATCATAGCTTGGTCCTCATATTCAATCTTCACCTCTACGTTGAGTAAGTTTATAATGATTTGGTTGAGTTCGTCCAGATGGTCTTTGACTGATGTACCTGTTGGGTTGCTAGGCACATCTAGTATGGTTTAAAGTGCGACTGAAACGGTAATTTTAAAAATCTAGAGAGCTATAGCAAACCCAAACCATGAATCAAACCAAACTACTAAACTTGTCACTAATCTAGTAAGCTAAAAATAAGAGTTGGCGGACTACAACCTTTGTAGCGCGTTAGCCACCGCTTCTTGGACTCCGGTTAGTCTCCATGAAGCCCGAAACAAAGCTTGCTCGATAATCTCCTCGTCGAAAATGATCCACCTTGAGATAACTCCAACACAAGCTTTAGCTTCAAATTGATCTCATCAAAATGAAGCAACCCACTAATTAAACTTACTAAGAATGATTAGTAGGAGATGTAGAATAATTCGCCCACTTAATTTTTCTCTTTTCTTTTTCATTCCCCACTTGAAGAAAAATCAAGAGGAGGAAAATGAAGCATGAAAGAGATAAGAATAATGAAGAAGATAAGCATGAAAAGCATATGAACTAGAAAATAAAAATGAGACATTAAAAGAATCATCTCATAACTTCTACAACCATGACTCATTCTTATTTATTTCATATAATTTTATACTCCCATCATACATGTATCAACATACATGTCTCATTATTTATATCAAATATAAATATTAATTAAAGAGAAGAAAATAATTAAATGAGCATGATATTAGTTAATATATAAATATATCAATATAGTATTAAATCAACACTTGATTTAATAATCCGGCTATATCATATATATACCGGCTAATATCAATAAACACCCGATTAAAATAATGTTTAATCGAACTCCTGCACGTATCCCTATACGTGGCCTACATTGTTTCGCATGTGCTGGGAAAGATCTGTGTGGGACTCTAAAGACTTGAAAATATGCTGGCAGTATATTAGGATCATATCCATAGCCTACAAGCACGTCAGTGGCACTAGCTGCATGTAACGGCTATCCATATATTGAACGAAAGAAGGTCAACGAGCAAGCTCATCTGAACCCTGCAAAGTCTATTAGTGATATTATCGTACAGTCCGATCTCTTCGTCTAAGAGTATCGCATATCGGGTCTAGAATTTGAAATTTGTCAAACCCTAATAACTCGATAAGTCATGCGACAAAGGACTCATAACCAACCGAAAATACAACTGATAACTCTTATCAGTTTATCTCCACTGCGATGACCATCGACTTGTGGTTGTAGTCATGTCCTACACAGCGCGACATCAACTCCCTATACCGGGAGAGACGAATCTCTTCGACCGCTCACTGCCTCTACATGCTTCGGGACTATACCCAACAAAAACCTGTTTGCACGACTTCTTAGAGTCATGGTAGGGTAGAAGTCAGAGTATAATGGGAAACACATAAGACACTATGGCGATCTCAGGTCCTAGGGACTACCCTGTACCCATGTCATAAGAGAACTGCTACTTGACATTGGTATATTACCAATTAGGAGTTCTCGGTGAGTCTGTCCAGTGTAACTCATCCAATAAGCACTTGTATACAATTCTCGATGTCAAACACCAATAGTTGTAGGATCAGTTATCGTCCTCCAACCGGGTCAGGAAACGTACACACTAGGTTAAATTGGAGTACCGATGTCCAGTCTCGGTACTTTTACGACTAGGGACATTTAAGGATGTGCTTATCAACTACTCAGGCCTTATTAGTATGATCTCCATCATCGTCCTGGTAGTCAAGCAAAATCCTATGGTTTTATCTCACGTCTAAATGATACGTGATAGTAAATAAAACACATCACATGAAAGATAAAGACAAACCAGATAGCATATTATCATCTCGAGTAAGCTTGTTCAATCATATAGGTTCTCTTTCAATTACAATAATTGCCTTGAGAGCACCTATATCCAACAATCTCCCATATGCACTTAAGGTCAATTATTACGGTATCTCATACCCAACTTCTGTACTAACAGTTTCGCAAATTGTGTTCGAGAACCAGCGTCAATGAGTGGACGCGGCATAGTGCATCTTTATGTTTCTCTCTGAATCTCAACTTCGCGGAGATCAAATATCTTCCTAATTGAGTGGTACCTGCCCTAGTATTTGCATGGACTGACGATGGGATCATGTTTATAAATGAACAATTATATCCAGCGAATTCTTAGGCGACATCCTTTTGCTGATTCACAATCAGCATCCAGCATCACGACTACCTCAGTATCCCACTTGGAACTATTTCTAATATACTGCTCCTCAAAAGAGGGTAAACTTGTAACTCACGACAGACACTCGGTGTTCTATGGGAAGCTAGAATCGGTAACCATCTCTTTCAGGAGGTTGCAATTACCATACACCAAGAACATCAAATGCTCTTTATTGCTACCCTATGTTTCTCTAGAATTGGACTGACATCAATATCCTATATGGAGAAACACTTGTGATCGCCATTGTTTTACCGATTTGCAGCATATGAACATCACTTCCTATCATGAGTATATTATCCACGTACCATATGAGAAATTTGACAACTTCCTGCTACCCTCTTACAAATATCATATTCATCTCTCATTTTGATAAGTCAAACGCTTTGACCGTATCATCAAAACATATGATCCTTCTCCGCTATGTCTGTTTTAGTCTAAAAAATAGACTTAAGCAATTTGCACACTTACTGCTGCTCTCACTGACTATAAGATAATCTTCTGGCAGAGTCATACACACGTACACTTTTAAATCCAATTTAGAAAGACGTTATAGTCATCTATATGCCAGACATCATAATCATGAAAGACAATATTGTCAAGTCTTATCCGTATGCAGCACAGACACTGAAGTAATAGTTTCATCACAATCCATGAGTATTTGATGAAAACTTTTTACTACATGTCTAGCCTTATTAGGTCAGTAACTTTTTATTTGCACCGATCTCGAAATATCTACTTGCTATTTATGGGTTTTATTTCTTCAGGAGCACTCAACAAAGTCAACACTTTATTGCAGTGAATGGAGTCCAATTAGGATAACTCAGCATCTAGCCATCAATCGAAAGTCATCATTTCCTATGACCTGCTGATAATTAGTAGGGTCATCATCACATGATGTAAGCCTCCCTATCACCTTCAATGAGGAAATCGTAGTACATCTCAGGTGGCAGAGGTCACCTACTAAATCTGTGGAGTAGGCTAAGATTTGTCAGGTTCAATTGAATCTCCAGGTTCTACTAAATTTTCAGTAATCATTTGTGGTTCAGGAATCACTTCCAGTTCTACCATACCCCCACTAATTTCTTTTACAAGAAATTCCTTTTCTAAAAAGATGGTGTGTCAAGAACAAAACAATTTTTGATTCCGAAAATGGTAGAAAGTTAATCCCCCGACAATGCCCATGATGACCCACAAACTGCCATTACTGAAATGTGTCTTGTGTTTATCTGGATTCTAGTATTAAGCATAAGCTGGACAACTCAATATCTTAACAATCTTAAAATGATAACACATTCAATCACATATAGAATTTGAGCCACTGATTTAGGTAGAACCAGTATCAATCGATATGCATATATTTTTAGTGCATCCCTTAATTGAAAAAGGCGAATCGGCATTACTCATCATGGATCGCACCCACGGATGAGCAATCCGAGAGAGAATTAAATTCTCGATTACTACGGAATACCTAGCATAAGTATCCATATTTTCGAACATTTCGAAGAATCATGATACTTCCAGCAATTGGTCGTCTACTTTATTCCTATATCTTATGAACTTCTCAAAATCTTTGGACTTTGCATTTCAACAAGAATGTGTGTCTAAAATAAGAGAACTCATAGTAAAATAGAACGAAGTATTAGTACCAACCTCTTGTCCATGTGGACATTGGACAACATACATCATTATGTATAAGTCCTATGAGTTCCCTAACTCATACTCTGTGTGTTATAATATGAAAACTGTATTTTGGTGAAGAACGTATATCCTGTTTTTCAATGCATCTTACCCAATTATCAAATGATAAAGGCAAATGTTCATAATATAATTTTTGAAAATTTATATCCCACTTTATCAAATAAAGAGATGGATATATCCGTTTTTAAAAGTTAGTGCATAATAAAAGGTATTCAAAACCAAAAGTTTGCCGAAAGGCAAAACCAGGTGATTTTCCCAAAAGCAACAATTGCTCCGATATCCGACATTGAGGATCAAATCACATTTTCTAATAATCTAATCCTTCTCAGTATCTGTAACAACTGTAGGGTTGCGTAACACCACCATAAGGTTAGGAAGGCATCACACATGCCATATTGAAAATTTTTAGGGTGCTAAACAAATCCTAACCAAGATCTTAACTAGAGACATAAGGTTAACTTTGTATGTAAACAACTTTACATCTAGGAGAGAGGGATTACAACTTTTGTAGTTCGTTCCTTCGCTTCATAAGCTCCGAGTAGTAGTCCCTTCGCGGCGATTCATGAACTCCCGGACTCTAGAGAGGCTCCACAAGTCGAATGATCTATGCTTGCTTGAAGACTTTGAAATCCAAGATGATCTATTTCGAGGAAACACGAACTCAAGTTATGACTTCACTAATTATGAATTAGTGAAGCCAACACACTAATCTATATGGCTGGTATAGAAGAGGATGATGAAATAGGAATTTTGTTCACTTTATTGTTTAATTTCTCACTATTTTCTTCTTGATCTCACTAGAAAGCAAAATGAGAATGATGAGGAAGAAGAAGAATGAATGAGATTGGGGTTAGAAATGCAACCATGGATCAAGTATATCATCCTTAACCATTGTAGAGAGTTAACCATGGCTATGTGTCATGGTTGAGTTAGAAATATCTGGGGCAAAACAAAAAGGGTGGACTTGGTCAATGGTAATCTACAAGCTTCATGAAGCTTCATCCATGAATCATTTCCACAATTTGAATTACTTAGATATTTAAACCCAAACATTACATATAGCATGGTATAATTCTCATACATACATGTTGCATGTATAACCTAGCATGCTACAATATTATATATCACATATATAATATTTATGTAACAAAAGAAAACAATACAATAAACAGATATCACATATATGTTAAATGTATCACATGTGAGAATAATAAATATATAAGTGAGCACATAATATATACATATATATATATATATATTATATTTAATCGAATCAACACTTGATCCGATAACCCGGCTATATCATATATAACCGCCCGATATCACATATCGCAAGAATCGACTACGGTATCATATACACGTATCAATATCGATCCCGTATATATCACATACGTGCTCCTACTCCGTTTCGCCTGAGCCAGGAAACCTCTATGTAGGACTTTAAAGACTCGTCAATACGCCGGCAGTAAGTGATGATCATATCAAATACCCACAAGCTGCAAGTGGTCAGCTAAATGTAACAGCCACCCGGGTATTGAGCGACCAGAAGATCAACAAGGAAGCCTGTACATACTCTGCGAATCCAATCAGTAACACTACCGTACAGTCCGGTCTCTTCGTCTGATATGTCGCATATCCAGTCTAGGGGTGGTATACGTCAGACCCCAGTAACCGATAAGTCGTGTCGATGTGAAGCTCATAACGGGTCGAGAAACTACTAATAACTCTTACCAGTAAATCTCCATATCAGCCCTGGCCAGAGACTTCCAGTTATAGCCAATCGAACACAGTGCAACATCAACTCCCAATACCGGGAGAGACGAAACCTCTATTGTTCATTGCCTTCATGTAATTCGGGACTGTACCCAAAAGCCACCGTTTTGCACGCCCTCTTGGACGTGGTAAGGTGGAAATCAAAGCACAGTGGGAATCACACAAGACTCTATGACGATCTCGGGTCTACAGAGACTAACCTGTACCAGTGTCACCATAGAACTGCTATCTGACGATAGGTATAATACCATTTAGGAGTTCTCGGCGAATTCGTTCAGTGTACCCAGTCTCCACTGAGCACCCGTACACCATCTTTGATGTCAAACACCAATAGATATGGGATCATCCATCGCCCATCATATGGGTCAAGATGCGTATACGCTAGTCTACTTTGGTGTATCGATGTCCTGTCTCGATACACCCTCGACTAGGAACAGTTATAGGATGTACTCGTTGACTACCTTGGCTCCACTAGTATGATCTCATCATAATCCTAGTAGTCGAGTACATATCCTAAAGGCTTTATCAACATGTGAGAGCAGGACAGTAAACTAATACAAGTCAACATGTTAAGACAAAGTGAAACCAGATAGCATACTATCATGTCGAGCAAGAAAGTCCTCTCTATATATATCCAAGCATACATCATATGCACAACAATGGCCTCTAGGGCATATACATAACTAACAACTTACAGAGATGGGATGCTAATCTAGTATTTATATACCCAGGATTTAGAATTAATTGGAAAACAGCTTTCGATTACAATCACATAGAATATATGAAATATCAAAATGTTTCAAGGGGTGGCCGGGTATTCCAAGTAATGCCTTTTTCATTGCCCCGGGTCATAACAGTAGTTGTATTTTTCTTTCCGTTCACTTCGTCCCCTATTGGTGTCTCTCTTTCTTACCCTGTTTATACCGAATTTATGCTAGTCGGTTTTTTCTTTCCTTTCCTTTCAGCTCCAGTATCGGGAGTGAAAGAAATCTATCAAACAAGCGTAACCGGTATATTCTCCTTATTTAAGGAGCTCTCAAATTTGAGATAAGGTGGAGAGGAGAGACAAATGAATTGTATCATATACAATTCACTTTTTCCAGAACCTGCGGCCATTCTCGACTGAAATAATTTCTTCAAGTTCATATCTAACTATGCGATGGCCTTCCTAGCAATATGAATCTCTGTATCGGATACAGAGTGTTCAAAAGGAAGCAAAAGGGGAAGTGTGAGGGGTAAGGACATATGCGACTATGTCGTGAAATAGGGCAATCATGGCATTCTAAAGCCATTGATCGTAAAAATGTTCGGTTAACTTAGTTTACGAGTTTTAGTTTATGGTCACTCTTAGGCCGCTGCTAGAGAGAAAGAAAAGAAATACTCGTCGTATACTCTAACCTAGATTAGATTGATATATTTATCTAATTAGGATGGCTTCTACTGTTCCGTCAAATCCTCCTTCAAACCCTAAAAGGAGAATTAAACATGATCGTATCACGAGAGTAACTAATACTCACAATTGGAATCGGAATCCAAACTATCATGGCATGGTAACCTTGACGGAGGTCAACAAGTCACCCCACTCCATAGAAAGTATGCAATCTCACTGCACATTTAACACTTGAAACTCTCGACATCGGTTTTTACTCCTAACGACCTATGACATCGACGGAGGTCAACAAACCATATGCCACTAGTCAAGTTCTACCCGTCATTTCATGATTAACTCGAATCCACCCACATAAGCCCCTGACGGAGGTTAACAAGGCTATGTGACCGTCCCGGCTAATCGCATCACTATACTAATAAGAAGATATCATTTAGCTGCCGTACACTACATCTTGACGGAGGTCAACAAACGCAACACGAATACTAAGTACTCTACTTCCTGAAATGGCAGAGGGTTATGGCTGGTTTTGAAGAAAACGTTTAACGTAATGAACTTGATCTCATCGTAGGAACCTTGTGGTTTTGCAAATTTATAATTATGTAGACTATTGCTTAAGTGCGGATTCCCCGTAAAGGGATCATGGCTCTTACCTCATTGAATGAGGTGCATGATATTCCTAACTGAATACCTCGCTGCAAAGAAAAAGACTACGGCCATTCAACTTGCAAATTTATAGTAACATAAACTTTTGCTTAAGAGCGAACTCCCGATGAAGTGATCAAGGCTCTTCCCTGATCGAATGAGGTGCATGATATTCCTAACCGAATACCTTTGTGCAAAGCAAAACATTCGATTATAACACCACAATATCTGATATTTGGTTTCTACGTCGTGTTTTAGGTTTATTATCTTTGTATTAATCCGTATCAATGCAATCCCATCAAAAAGATAATCACATTACTTAGTATCTTCTCATACAATCACAGAAAAGTATGGAAAAAAATAGAATGCATATATACGCCATCCGCATTCGCCACGGGGTCCCGGGTCTTTCACCGTAAGGTTACTTAATTTACGGTAGGGCGGGGGCAGGCCGAGCGCGGGTGCAAAACGTATATAGCATTTATTTATATGTCACATACACACATATATATATCATATATATCACTATATATTATCACATGCAGATAATCAACATTACAGGCAAGCAATAAACATCATCACAAGTAGGTAATTACATCACAAGCAAATAATGAACATCACAGAATAGGAATGATCGGATCACCTAGGAATCTAGCTTTTCGTTCGAACCACAAATGAAATGCGAGATTCCCCGCTCGCGTGAACAGTTTGTGCGCAGCCAAAAGTAGACCCCTACGAGTACGGCAAGCTACCAGGCACCCCAAGAAACGAGGCAACCCAAAATCATCATCATGAGGGGGCCAGCTGACACTTTCTCGAATCCGAGGACTTGAGCACTCCTCCGCGGATCAATCATATAACCTCCTACAAGCGCGGCAAGAAACCCACCAATTCTAGACTCGAGTAATCCGATCTCAACCCCTTAAAATGGCTACCCGCTGCAATCTAGTATTCGGTTACTCGTGTGTTTCTCAGCGGGGTAATCCTAAACTTATATTAATACAACGGAGACAATGATCGCAACATGATCGTGTTCCGACAAATAATAATATATCAAACAGTGACCACGACCACATGTGAACCGCTAAGCCCCGAAACAAAAAATATACATATAGCGGAAACGGCGGCCACAAGTTGGAGCTCGTCCCGAACAAAATGAATTTACAAGATGGCTACAAGCATGAATGAAAATAACACTTATCACAACATCACACTTCCGTACGGGAGCTATTCATTTCGCGACAATCCAATACATTTCAACAATGCTATATATCAACATATATCAACAACAATCACAATAACAAATGCGCAATCTCGTCTAATTGATCACATATCAATTAGGTGACGTTTATCAATGTATATCCTTATTGTATCCATGTTCGAACCGACTAAATCAAACACTTTGATTTAGTCGATTCAAACCATGACATTAGAATTCATAAGCCGCGAGATCGCTAACTTGAAATTCCAAAAACTGAATTTCATGTTCATCCCGGCAACGAAAATCCCCTCATTTTTGCACGAAATCGAACCCCGATAACCCTATAAAACCCTACACTATATGAGCCTTGATAGGGCCCCGAAACGGGGTCGAATCAGGGACGGCATCAGCCCCGCATCAGGGCCGATTCAGTGGCTGATTCAGCCCCGGGGTTGAATCGGCCTCGGTTTGGGCCCGAATCGAGCTCAAATTGGGTGGGTTCGGGTTAACGTGAGCCTACTCTAAACTCTTGGTCCGAACCAAGAATTCGGTAGCCCCGGCACAAGAAAAAATGAGAGCTTTTCATGCAAATATTTAAAACTAGTTTTGAAAATTTTCAGTTTCATGAATCACCAAAATAAGCTGTAGTCTTTTGGTATGGCTCTGATACCACTGTTGGTCAGGCAGCCACCCCATCCAATGGGACCGCTGTGGCACCAACGGGTCTCTCAACAGCTACTTTTTTACGCATGTCCTCCCGTGAGGACTACAACCTGCCGGAACATCTTTCGGCCTCGGGACACTCTGGGCTAAAAGCTTATGCTTTGCCACACTATCACACAGTGAGAACCCCCCATGGGTCGGTATCCAATGCCTAGTAGCTCTGGTACCATTGTTAGGTTGCTAGGCATCTCTAGTATGGTTTAAAACGGCGGCAGCGGTAATTTAAAAATTCTAGAGAGCTATAGCAAACCCAAACCAAGAATCAAACCAAACTACTAAACTTGTCACTAATCTAGTAAGCTAAAAATAAGAGTTGGCGGACTATCTTTGTAGCGCGTTAGCCACCTCTCCTTGGACTCCGGCTAGTCTCCACGAAGCCCGAAACAAGTTTGCTCGATTATCTCCTCGCCGAAGATGATCCATCTTGAGATAACTCCAACACAAGTTTTAGCTTTAAATTGATCTCATCAAAATAAAGCAACCCACTAATTAAATTTGCTAAGAATGATCAGTAGGAGATGTAGAATAATTAGCTCACTTAATTTCACTTTTCCTTTCCATTCCTCACTTGAAGAAAAATCAAGAGGAGAAAGATGAAGCATGGAAGAGATAAGAATAATGAAGAAGATAAGCATGAAAAGCATATGAACTAGATAACAGAAATGAGTCATTAAAAGAATCATCTCATGACTTCTACAATCATGACTCATTCTCATTTCTTTCATATAATTCTTATACGCCCATCATACATGTATCAACATACATGTCTCATTATTTATATCAAATATAAATATTAATTAAAGAGAAGAAAATAATTAAGTGAGCATGATATTAGTTAATATATAAATATATAAATATACATTTAATTATTAAATCAATACTTGATTTAATAATCCGACTATATCATATATATACCGGCTAATATCAATAAACATCCGATTAAAATGCGTGTATCAAATACACGTATTTAATCGAACTTCTGCACGTATCCCTATACGTGCTCTACATTGTTTCATATGTGCTGTGAAACCTCTGTGTAGGGCTATAAAGACTCGATAATATGCTGGCAGTAGATTAGGATCATTTCCATAGCTCACAAGCACGTCAGTGGTACTAGCTGCACGTGACGGCTATCCAGATATTAAACAAAAAAAGATCAACGAGCAAGCTCATCTGAACCCTGCAAAGTCTATTAGTGACATTACCGTATAGTCCGGTCTCTTCGTCTAAAAGTATCGCATATCGGGTCTAGGGTTTGAAATCTGTTAGGTCCTAATAACTCGATAAGTCGTGTGACGAAGGACTCATAACCAACCGAAAATACAACTGATAACACTTATCAGTTTATCTCCATTGCGATGGCCATCGACATGTGGTTGTAGTCATGCTATGCACAGCGCGACATCAACTCCCTATACTGGGAGAGACGAATCCCATCGACCGCTCACTGCCTCCACGTGCTTCGGGACTATACCCAACAAAAACCTGTTTGCACGACTCCTTTGATTCGTGGTAGGGTAGAAGTCGAAGTATAGTGGGAACACACATGAGACACTATGGCGATCTCAGGTCCTAAGGACTACCCTGTATCCATGTCACAAGAGAACTGCTACTTGACATTAGTATATTACCAATTAGGAGTTCTTGGTGCGTCTGTCCAGTGTAACTCATCCAATGAGCACTTGTATACAATTCTTAATGTCAAACACCAATAGTTGTAGGATCAGCTATCGCCTTCCAGCCGGGTCAGGAAACGTACACACTAGTCTAAATTGGAGTACCGATGCCCAGCCTCGATACTCTTACGACTAGGAAAATTTAAGGATGTGCTTATCGACTACTCGGGCCCTATTAGTATGATCTCCATTATTGTCCTGGTAGTCAAGCAAAATCCTCGGGTTTTATCTCATGTCTAAACGATACGTGATAGTAAATAAAACGCATCGCATGAAAGATAAAGACAAATCAAATAGCATACTATCATCTCGAGTAAGATTGTTCTCTTATATAGGTTTTCCTTCAATTACAATAATTGTCCTAAGGGCATCTATATCCAACAGTACCTTCCTTTATCTTCAATGTGTATAGACGTTACTTGAGATAGAGATGATTTTTAAAGATTTCTTCGTATACAAGGATTCTAACCTGCTCCATAAACCCGCTGTCGTTGTTTCTTGCGTAACCTCACATAGAAACTCGTCAGCCAAGCTCTGCTGCATCGAACTAAAAGGCTTATCCTCCATATCTCCTTTATGAAATTCTGTGGTCGTCGAAGGAATGTTCTCTTTTTCGAAAACTATCTTATAAACTCCTTATTGTTTTAGACTCGCCGTCATCTTCAATCTTCATAAGCTGAAATAGTTCTTTTCGTTAAATTTATCGATTTTATAATGTGTAGAAGCCATTTTCCCAATAATCTGAAACACCGTGACAAAAGCTCTGATACCACTTGTTAAAATAGGCACCAAAGTACGCAGCGGATGATCGATGCGAGTGAATCGATACTAATGAAAAAGATCAAACGCATCAATTACACAAAATCAATAAGTAATAAAAGAAAAAATACACCAAACAAAAGACACAAGATATTACCCGGGTTCGGTGCGCACTTGCATCTTATTCTGCAAACCGACGACGAATTACTTCCACTATTCAACAAAGAATTACAAGAGATAATTTTTGCCTTTTCGATTTCACCTAAATACAAAGACAATTTCTCTCTATACAAATCTCTCTCTCTCTCTTTCTCTCTCTTTCTCGGTTCTGTTTGTAGACGCCACATACTTTGATTTCAATGTGGATTAATAATTATTAAGGTTTAATTAATCTCTTAAATATATAGAAATAGGGATTGTAGGAGATAAGTATAAAGTTTAAACTTTAAATTAATTCTTAAACTGTAACAATTTTGGGCCACAAGACATCCTCCTCTCCAAGCTGCCACGTCACCCCCTCTGTGATCATGAGAACAATCAGCGCCTGCAGTTGCTGCTAGGCTCTTCGTGGGCTCTATCTCTTTATGCCTTGGGCTGCAACTTCTTGGGTCTTGGTTCTTGGTATTTCCATTCGGGTAAGGATCTTTTAATAAAAAATAACACTCCTATAGTGATAGAAATAACTCTCTCCAATCTCATATTTATTGTTCGCTCCATTTACATTTTAATCATGGTTTGGGTTATCACCCAATATGCTTTAGTATAGGAGGTTTCAGACTGGTATTTGTGGAGACCAGTCCGAAATCGATATATGTATCCCAGTATCAGCTGATACTATAAGGTATCGATCAACATTAGCAAGTTTCGGCCGATATGAACATGTTTGACTCGAAACAAACAATTACTAAGCTGAAAAAGCAAGGAGATCAGAAATTATGATGGAGTAATAATCAAATTACAAAGAAGATAAGAGAATATAATGGAAAAAAATAAAACTCACAGAGCAGATGGCCTTTTTAAAGTCCTAATCAAAGCACAAAAAAAAGAACTCAAAAAAATCAAACCTAATTGACTAGATTTAAGAAATATTCCACTTTAAAGGGGGAAAATCAATAAACTCGTGAACATCAGTCAGCCTTCAATTCCTTCTTATAAATTTGGCAACTATTACATGCATTCTTTTTTTATTCCATTTGAAAAATACTAACAATCTATAATTATTACTCCTAGTTAATTTGGTTAGAGATAGTGCCATGATTCCATTTAGGAATAATTATTACTCATTCAACACTTTTATTGGTAAAACATATACTACATTTTTTTTGAATTCTATTTAAAATTTATTCAGATTTCCTATTAATTATTGATCCACAATAAAGATTCCCATAATTCCGAAAAAATATGCATCATAATGATTCAAAGAAATGATCTTTTCAACTCTTTCACTAAATCCGCAATTGATACTTTAAATAGGTAAATTAGAGTTGATGGAATCCTGAAGAAGGCAGGATGAATATCAAGAAAAGGAGTGTGCATGTTCAATTCCCTAATTGTTCTCATAATTCTTTTTGCTATTATTGCTCTAATTTGAATCAAGTACAATCCCACGTCATAAAATTATACTAACCTAATAAATCATCACAAGGGAGAGCAAATAAAATACGTTTGGAGTGAATGTTCAAATAGGACTACAAAAAACATGGTTAATATTTTCATTTCTTACTATAAATAGATTGAAAAAAAGAAGAAGAGAAATAGCATATGGATGTAAGCAAAGAAGATAAGAGGAGATCCAAAGATTGCAACTGAGAAAGGCTTGGTGTTGTAGTGGAGAGGATAAGAAAGGCCATTGAGATTTTAGATTAGGGTTAAAGGTTGGTGTTTTGTGTTTGAAGAAGAAGAAGAAAACGATTAAATAGGGCTTATAAAACTATTTTCAAATTGAAGGGGTGGTAAGCACCTATTATGACAGTTTAAGGGGCGTACAACCGTATTAGCGAAACCCACCGTTGCCGGTCCCAAGTCCGGATGAGAAAGGGTGAGGGTTGTGGTAGGCTTGTGACAGCCAACGTAAAACTGTCACATTCTATGACATGAACCATAATAAGAATATCGTTGGGGCGTCCCCTACTCAGCGACGCGCTACATCGGATCCCGGGTGTAGTGTTAAATATGCAAGGGCTTGGTCGTCGTCCAGATGCGGCGCGCTACATCGGACCCCGAGTGTAGTGACAAATAAGCAAGGGTCGTCGTCCAGAGACGGCGCGCTACATCGGACCCCGGGTGTAGTGACAAATAAGCAAGGGTCGTCGTCCAGAGACGGCGCGCTATATCGGACCCCGGGTGTAGTGACAAATAAGCAAGGGTTTCATAGGATCCGTCTAGCTTCCTGGAACATAGGTTCCCTTACGGGTAGACTAATAGAATTAGTGGAGGTGATGATTAGGAGGAGAGTTGGTATTATGTGTTTGCAAGAAACTAAGTGGGTAGGTGAAAAGAGTAGAGTCATAGAGCCTTGGGGTTATAAGCTTTGGTATACGGGTAGAGATAAAAATCGTAATGGGGTAGGTATAATCATAGATAGACGGTTGCTTGAGGATGTAGTTGAGATTAGGAGAAAAGGTGATAGAATTTTACTGGTTAAGCTTATTCTAGGTGGAGAGATCTTTAATGTTATTAGTGCTTATGCACCACAGATAGGTCTTGATGACGCTAGTAAGCGTCTATTCTGGGAGGATTTAGACGAGGTGGTGCAAAGTATACCTAGTGGAGAGAAGTTATTTATTGGTGGTGATCTTAATGGACATGTAGGTACTAGTCGTAGTGGGTTTGATACTATCCATGGAGGTTTTGGTTTCAGACAAAGGAATGAAGTAGGTGACTCGATTCTAGATTTTGCTTTATCTTATGACTTGATCTTAGCAAACACCTGGTTTAGGAAAAGAGAGTCCCATCTTATCACTTTTAGGAGCGGATCAAATGCTAGTCAAATAGATTTTTTTCTGACGAGAAGAATAGATAGAGGTTGTTGTATCGACTGTAAGGTAGTGCCAGGTGAGAGTGTAACTACTCAACATAGACTTTTAGTTTTAGATTTTCGATTTAGAAGAGAACCTAGGAAGATTAGACGTAAGGTAGAGCCTAAAATTAAATGGTGGCGATTGAAAGAAGGTAATCAAAAGGCTTTTATAGATCGTGTAGTACAAGAAGCGGATTGGCAGTCGGAAGATGATCCAGACAAAACATGGAACAAAATGGCTAGTTGTATCAAGAAAGTAGCTAGAGATCTACTTGGTGAGTCGAGAGGTGGTGCTCCACCATCTAAGGACATATCATGGTGGAATGAAGATGTAAAGGCTGCTATTAAAATTAAAAGAGATTCTTATAAAGATTTGAAGAAAAGTAGAGATGTGGAGAGATTTGAGAAGTACAAAATGGCTAAAAAGGAAGTTAAGAAAGCTGTTCGGGAAGCTAAATCTAAGGTCTACAAGGAGGTGTACGAGAAATTAGACACTAAAGAGGCTGCAAATGATATATACCGGATTGCTCGAATGCGGGAAAGGAAGACTAGAGACTTATGTGCGGTGAAGTGTGTCAAAAATGAAAATCAGAAGGTTTTAGTTCGAGATGAGGATATCAAGGAAAGATGGAGAGATTATTTTGACAAATTGTTCAATGAGAGCTTTACTAAGAATTTGGATGGACTTGTCATTCAATCTCAAGATATAAATCGTGATTTCATGCGTAAAATAAGACTTACTGAGGTTAAAGAAGCTTTGAACAGAATGGGTTTAAGAAAAGCGGTTGGTCCTGACGGGATTCCTATCGAGATTTGGAGATGCTTAGGAGAAATAGGCGTTAAATGGCTGACAGATCTGTTTAATAAGATTTGGCAGACAAAAAAGATGCCAAATGAATGGAGGAAAAGTATCCTTGTACCTATCTACAAGAATAAGGGTGACATTCAAAGTTGCTCAAACTACCGTGGAATAAAACTAATGTGTCACACCATGAAACTTTGGGAGAGTGATTGAACACAGGCTAAGGAAGGATATTAAGATAACAGAGAACCAATTTGTGTTCATGCCTGGACGATCGACGACAGAGGCGATTCATTTGCTTCGTCAACTTGTCGAGCGCTTTCGAGAGAGGAGAAGAGATTTGCATATGATATTTATTGATTTAGAAAAAGCGTACGACAAGGTACCTAGAGAGGTATTATGGGGGACAATGATGAAAAAGGGGGTCCCCGTCAAGTATATTGACATAATCAAGGATATGTACGACGGAGTAGTGGCAAATGTCAGAACTTGCGGTGGCTTAACAAGTGATTTTCCGATTACTATTGGTTTACATCAAGGATCTGCATTAAGTCCTTTCCTGTTTACCATCGTGATGGATGAGTTTACTAGAACTATCCAAGATGAGGTCCCTTGGTGTATGCTATTCGCTGATGATATTGTTCTAGTAAATGAGACGAAAGCAGGGGTTAATGCCAAATTGGAATTATGGAGACAAACATTGGAATCTCGGGGATTCAGATTGAGCAGGTCCAAGACAGCATATATGCACTGCAAATTTAGTAGCCAGAGAAGTCATAACCATATTGGTATAACATTGGAAGGGCAAGAGATATCACCGAGCGACCAGTTTAGATATCTAGGTTCCATCATCCAAAGGAATGGGGAGATCGATAGTGATGTTAATCAAAGGATCCAAGCTGGTTGGTTGAAATGGAGGAGTGCAACAGGGATTTTGTGTGATCGTAACTTTCCGTTAAAATTGAAAGGAAAGTTTTATCGGAGCGCTATTCCGCCTGCCTTATTATATGGTACAGAATGCTGGGCTCCTAAGAAGCATCATACACAGAAGATGCACGTAGCGGAGATGCGCATGCTTCGTTGGATGTGCGGTAACACTAGAAAAGACAAGGTGCGAAATGAGGATATTCGTGCAAAAGTTGGTGTAGCACCCGTGGAGGAGAAGATGCGGGAAAACCGGCTTAGATGGTTTGGTCATGTGCGACGCAGACCTATGGAAGCACCGGTTCAACGAATAGATACTCTCGATATGGGTAATGGCAAAAGGGCAAAAGGGAGACCGAAGAAAACATGGATGGAGGTGATACGAAACGATATGGTTGCCAAAGGACTCAATGAAAGTATATTGTTCGATAGAAGTGAGTGGAGACAGAGGATTCATGTGCTGGACCCGGCGTGATTCTCATGTTGGTTCATGTAGCCTACCGCATATGCTTGGGATAAAAGGCTCAGTTGTTGTTGTTGTTGTACAACCGTATTAGCGCACAGCCTCCTATAGTACAAGGGTGTTATGTGCAAGTAAGTTAATTAACCCTTGGATAATTTTTTATGCTTAAATATGCTAAAATGCCCATCATACATTTTTGTGGCTGTAAACCTTGGCACTTCAACTTTACATGGAATAACATAACATATATCTCTTGTTACTTCAAGTTATTTCTCAACTAGTTTTACTTTTATTGTATAGTGAAAAACAGATCTTGCACATTCCTTGTTTACATGTATGATTTTGCTTTTATTGAACTCTCCATTTTCTCAAGATTATCATGCATGCATAATCTCATATCCTGTTTAACAACAGCTTGGCTCTTAACCATTATTTTGCTAACTGTATGCAACCGATTAATTTATATTAAAAAACATCTATGCAGATGTATCCAAGAATCCTGATCTGCTACGAAAATTGGGCTCGATGATTGAAGACGGAGACGACTTCGACTGCCCTGTCTGCCTCTCTCCACCAAACAAAACCGTAATTACTCGCTGCACTCACATCTTCTGCCAACCATGCATCCTCAAAACCCTAAAGCACCTGAACTCCCGGTGCCCCATCTGCCGCTCCCCCTTATCCCACTCTGACCTCTTCTTGGCCCCGCCACCAAAACCCGAAAACGATGATCCCCCTACTGCTTCTTCAAACAGACCAATCTCCTCAAAAGTTTCAACACTACTCAAGCTTCTCCAAGCATCCAAGAATCAAAACCCTTCGACAAAATCAGTTGTCTTCTCCCAATTCCGAAAGATGCTCCTTTTGCTCGAGGAGCCACTGAAGGCCACAGGTTTCAATGTTCTAAGACTGGACGGATCAATGAGCATGAGGAAGAGGACTCAAGTGATGAGGGAGTTTGCTTCTGTGGGCCCAGGCACGCCGGAGGTGCTGCTGGCGAGCCTGAAAGCAGCAGGCACGGGGATAAATTTAACGGCGGCATCTAGGGTTTATATGGTGGATCCATGGTGGAACCCGGCAGCGGAGGAGCAGGCGATGGATCGGGTGCACCGGATAGGGCAGAAGGCGGAGGAGGTGAGGGTGGTGAGGCTGATTGTAAAAGACAGCATCGAGGAGAAGATTTTGGAGCTGCAGGAGAAGAAAAAGAGGCTGGCGGGGGGTGCGTTCACGGGTAAGGCAGCCAAGGAGGAGCAGAGGCAGATGAGAGTCGACGATATCAGGACTATGATGCGTCTGTGACTTATGTGTTTGTTTTTGGTCTGTTTGTGCTCTCAAGCTGTTCATTTGAACCAAGGGAGGTTTTTTGTATGGTATAATATTCCATGCTAAAACAGAGACTTTTGTGTATCATGCATTTGGTACTAATCTATTAGATTGTTACTATTTGCATTGCCATTTTGATGAGATTGGCAGCATTTGCTATTCTATGTTCTTGTTTTTGGTCTGTATGCACTCTCAAAGTGTCCAAGTTGACCGGAGAGTCTTTTATAGCATAATATGTTGCTCATAAGTTCTAAGAGGTGACTTGATTGGTGCTTGTGTAATCTACTATTACATAGAACAAAAAGAAAATGGTCTGTTTATTTTGAAACGGATTGCTACAGTAGCTTTCCCATTCTTTAAGAAAAATCTAACTAGGAATCTAACTATGCTCCGTAACCGCGATTTAGGGCTCAAGTTATCACGTTTTATACCCCAAGGGGATGATTTCTAAACTAAAACTATCAGGAAAAAAAAATCTCATCACTAAAACTACCCAAGGTATATTATAGTTTTTAAATAGTAAAAGAACAGAGTCGTTGAAATTTGATATATAGTAAAAAGTAAAAGAAAAGAAGAAATTTGATATATAGTAAAAAGTAAAAGAAAAGAAGAGAGTCGTTGAAATTTGATATATACAAGATTTTAATTAAAAGGTAAAAGAAAACACAGTCGTTGTTTACTAATTCTCGTTAGTTTCATTGCAGATCCAATGCCATTTGATGAAATCGGTAGCCAGTTTGATTTTACTTTTCAGGTGTTTCATTCATAGCCATCTTGCTGTAGAGCTTACTATAGATAATGTCCTCTGGTAGTAACTTATAAATGGATTATATCATAACAATTAAGGAGCAAAACTTTGGAAAAGGGTAGATATAGCAAGCAAAGATAGATGTAAATCAAAACATTTAGTTTCAGCAGCTGAATGAAACATTTTCTCCAGTACAACTGGTTAAATACAAACTTTTTTTTTAACAAAGAAAAAGCGGAAAAAAATAGTTCAAAAACATTAATTTCATACAATCCATATCCTCATCATATCATTTTTATTAAGATCGCAATCCCATATCTAGATACAACAATTTTCACACGATAAACCAATATTTATAAGAAACAAATGAAGGAATACTTTATCTCTATATACTTGTACAAAACTTAACTTAAAACCCAAACCCCATCAGAAACACAAATGCAACCATCAACCTCGAACCGGCGCTCCACAACCCAACTAATATCGTCTCAGCCTTCGACGCCACCTTCACATCCCCCTCCTCATCTGTATCCTTCGGATTATTGAAATTAGAAGGAACAACAATATCAGGCACCTCGTCCCCAGCATCAGCAGCATTAGGAGGTGGCGCCTGCTCCGATGGCGGCAGAAGCGCAGGCGGCAGGCCTTTGCCGTGCGTTACTATAATCTTGAAGCGTTGCCCGTGCTGGCATTGCTCGCTGTCCTAGTTTCCAGAGAAAAAAATAGGTGGTCCCTTCATGAGGGTGTTATTGGTGTGGGGTCTACAGTTGTAGGCTTCTCCATTCTGAGAATTCAAGAGGAATGGTAACACAAACACATTCACAAACAACAACATGAAGTTTCCCTTTTCACTTTTTCTTCCTCTTTCTTTAAATTTTTTATTTTTATTTTTTTTGTTTTGTAGATCTGATCACTTCTGATGAGAAAATAAAATGGGTGTTGATGGCTCCAAACAGAGAGAAAAAGGGAAAAGGGGGTGTGATTTTTATATATTTTAGGAGATTAGATAGAATGGAATATCTCTTGGTTGCTATATTAGGGTTTGTTTTGTTTTGTTAGTGAAACTACAAGATATGCCACTCCACAAATTAAAGGATAAGGAAATATGTTCAATAAATTCAACATTAGTAAAGAAATATTTATGTACTTGCAAACTAAATTTGTTAGTTACTTTCTGTAACATTGTTCATGGGCTCACACAGGGATCAAGGTGTCCAACGGGTCAGGTCGTCTGAGGCCCGGATCGGTTCGAGTGCCATGTGGCGGGCCCGGACTGGCCTGACCAATTCGCTGGCTCGGCCATAGGCTGGGCTAGGCCAGACGTTGGCTGCCTGGCGGCCCAACCCGGGCCCGGCTTTGAATTTGGCCGTTGTGGAGGGCTGGGATGGGGGCTGGTCATTGCCTTGGGAGGTTTTGAATATGGGTGGATGTTTTAATAAGAGGGTATTTGAATTAAAGTATGGTTTGTAAAATTATCTAAAACCCCCTCACTCAAAATTATACATTTCTATACCCCTAATCTTCCAAAACTATAAAGATATCTCTCTGCACTTCTCATTCTTCTCAACAACAAAATTTTCAATCTTTCTCTTTAATTTCCGAGAAGTTTACTGTTAAAATTGGAATTACGCAATCTTCATTTCTGCAGTCTCAATATTCATTTCAGTTCCACTAATTTGATTATCTTGTTTGGAATCAAGGGTTTTTTTTGTATTGATTATATATATTTTTAGTATATTTTTTTATCATTTCTCTTTCTCTCTTACTGATATTTTTAATTAAGAATATCAGGTCCATTTTCACAAAGTAACATGGTGTTTTATTTTCACGAAGACGTTCATTTCAAATCGATATGAATTCATAAGAGACAGGAATTAACTAATATGGTGTAAACTAATTTTGATTTTTATCCTCCAAATTATGAATCTTCTAATTTTGAGATCCATGCTACGTCACAAAGTCATGTCCCTAAAGAAGTTGCTGTTCCTACCGTTCCTGAAGTAAGATCTTCTGTCCCTGAAGATAAAAGAGCTAAAACTTTTAATGTTTGAAAATATTTTGTAGTACAAACAGTTGCAGGTAAAGGCGAGCAGGCAGTTTGTACTCATTGACAAACAGATTTTACTTGTGCCATTTCAGGTGGAACTACCTACCTAAAAAGACATTTAATCAAACACGAAAAAGCAGATTCTCGGCAGACGACTTTAAGTATGTCGACTAATTCTTTAATCGGTTTTTCTTATTTGCAAGATACTAATAGAAGAGAATCTGCAAGATATGTCATACATGCTCAACAACCATTTGGTTTTACAGAAAACGAAAAATTTGATAGGTTGATAAAAAATGCATATAATCGAGCATTTGAAAGAGTACCAAGAACAACATTTAGAAGTGATGTTTTAAAAAAAATTCATGATGGTAAACCCAATTTGATTGATATTTTTGTAAATCTTAAAAGTAAAATTGCATCAGCTTCTGATCTTTGGACTACAAAATGGGACATGAGTTATATTTGTGTTACAGCATATTTTATTGATAATGATTGGTTTTTATATAAAAGAATTATTGGTTTTTCAAAAATGGAGCATCCACATAGTGGAAATAATATAAGTAATTATATTTTGGCTGCCGTACGTGAAATAATATTCAAAATAAAATATTTTCAGTTAGTTTTGATAATGCTACTAATAATTCTGCTATAGCAATTTTAAAAAATAATTTAAATCATGTTTTGAATGGAGAATTATTTTATCAAAGATGTGCATGTCATATTTTAAATTTAATTGTGCATGATGGTCTTAATATAATTGATCCTCATTTAGAAAAACTTAAAGTCGCAATGATATTTATTGAAACCTCTGGACCCTGGAAACAAAATTTTAAGTAAACCTGTATCCAGTTAAATTTAAAATTTAGATCTTTCAAATTCAACATTTCAACTAGGTCGGATTCCACTTTTGAGAGTTGAAATGTGTTTTAAAATATCGGGAGCCTACTACTTTATTTTATGATGATCAAATGCCCAATAATAATCTAGAGGATTATGATTGGTTTGTTTGTAAATATGTTTTGAGATTTTTAGAAATATTTTACAATGCAATCAAATGTTTATCTGGTATTTCTTATTCTACTACGTGTTTAGCAGTAATATTAGTAAGATTATTAATGAGCATGTAATTGATCCTGAAAGTGCATTTGCTTGAATGTTACATAGCATGTTTACGAAATTGAATAAATATTGGTGAAAAGTTCATGCATTGTTTTATTTAGCTTCTATTTTTTATCCTAAACTTAAAAAAGATAATTTATTTTTTAATTAGATAGATACCATGAAAACTTAGATACCGATGTAGGAGATTATAAAAATATTTTAGATTCTTATTTACATGATTTGTATGCTATATATGATGCACAACATAGACAAAACTTCTTCTTTATCTTCCTCTTCACAGCAAACTACCAAAAGAGGAATATGAAGGGTTTGTTTAGCACCCTATGAGGTGTTTTGAAGCATCACATGTCCAAAAGTTATGATTTTTATTGTGCTAAACAAACGCGCAAGTGGATCGATCCTAGAAAATTAGGTTTATTAAACTTTAAGCTAACAAAAGTTAGGGTTTGAAGGCTACAACCTTTGTAGCTCCCGTTTTTGCTTCGCTCCTTAGGCTCTTTGGTGTTGAGTCGAGGTCCTCTTGATGTCCTCTTGTATCCACGACGATCCACCACGGAGATATCCGTCCAAGCTCGCAACTTCGACAATCCGAAGGAAACATTCTAAACGAAGCGGCTAAGCTTGTGTAGAATGATGTTGTGGTGTGGAATCTCACTTCAAAAACCTATCTTTGAGTGGTATTTGCTCACTAGGAAAATCAAGAGAGCAAGAGATGGAGGAGAATGAAGATGGTGGCTTTTCTTTGCAAGAGGTAAAATGATAACCATAAGGTTAAGCTTGCAAAAGAAATAAATATCACTATATATATATATTCCTTCTTGACTCCAACCATGATTAAATGATAGATGATTAATTTAACTTGGGTTTAGAATGATAAAGGAAAGGATAACCATGGTTTAGTGGTAGGTGAACATGGTTAGGTTAGAAGAAGCATGTAGAAACTAGCATAATTATCCTTTCCTTTTCATTTTCTTTTTAAATCCATAATCAAATAATAATCCATTAAATAATCAATGGTGTGAGTCTTATATTGCCACCATTTCCATATATAATCAACCATGATGGTTTGATGTATGTATGTGTACATGTATGCACATCTACATGTGCATGAAACTAGAAAAGAAGAAAGAAACACATGCATGCATGCATACATCCATCAAACCCTAGAAAGGTTTTAAGTGAGAAAACTAATGGTTAAATGATAAATCAACACTTGATTTATCAATCCGGTCATATCTCATATGACCCCACCAAAAGCAGTTCACCCGATCAATGTTCGGTATCATATACGCACATTTCAATCGGGTGCATGCGCATATTGCATATGCACACCACAACGTTTCGCCTGAACTGGGTAACTCCTCTGTGGGACTCTAAGACTCGTCAATACGCCGGCAGAGGGTAATGATCATATCAAGTACCCTCAAGCCGCAAGCGGTCAGCTAAACGTAACGGCCACCCGGGTATTGAGCGATCAGAAGACAACAAGCGAACCTGTTACAACTCCCGTCGAGCCATCCGGCAACACTACCGTACAGTCCGGTCTCTTCGTCAGATATGCTGCATATCGAGCCTAGGGATGGTCACGTCGATCCCAATAACTCAATAAGTCGTGCCGGTGAATGGTCTATAACAGTTCGAGAAACTACTGGTAACACTTATCAGTAAATCTCAGCAGCCCTGACCAGGGACTTGCTGCTATAACCAGTCGGGCACAATACAGCATCAACTCCCAATATCGGGAGAGACGAAACCCCTCCTATCGCTCATTGCCTTCGTGTGTCTCGGGACTGTACCCAACGGCCACCTGCTTGCACGACTCAGTAGAGCCGTGGTAGGGTGGTAATCAAAGTACAGTGGGAGAACACACAAGGCTCTATGACGATCTCGGGTCTACAGACTAACCTGTACCAGTGTCACCTGAGAACTGCTATCCGACGATAGATATAATTCCATATAGGAGTTCTCGGCGAGTCCGTCCAGTGTACCCAGTCACCACTGAGCACCCGTATATGATCTTGATGTCAAACATCGATGAATGTGGGAACATCCATCGCCCATCACATGGGTCTAGTATCACATACGCTAGTCTACTCTGGTATATCGATGCCCCGTCTTGATACACCTCCGACTAGGGACATTTCAGGATATGCTTATAGACTACAGATGTCCCACTAGTATGATCTCCATCATAATCAGAGTAGTCAAGCCGATATTCTCAGGGCTTTATCAGCATGTATGAATGAATAGAAGCATGATCAAATAAACATGTCAGATAAAGAAAAACCAGATAGCATACTATCATGTCGAGCAAGAATGCAAACTGAATATATATATATACATGTATAGATACATCCACTATCACATAATGGCCTCTAGGGCATACATATATCCAACAATCTCCCACTTGCACTAAGGCCAGTTATTGGCGTATCTCATACCCAACATCTCAAAAAGTCGCTCATGCTGCGGCTGAGGGAGGGCCTTGGTGAATGGATCCGCGGCGTTGTTCTTTGTGTCAACTCTCTTAATCTCGATCTCGCGGCGATCAACAATCTCCCGGATCAAATGAAAGCGCCTCAGGATGTGTCTGGACCGCTGATGGGATCTGGGCTCCTTGGCTAACGCCATAGCCCCATTATTATCACAATACAAGGGTATTGGATCAATAATGGTTGGAACTACTCCTAGCTCCGAGACGAACTTCTTCATCCAGACGGCTTCCTTGGCGGCATCATTTGCAGCAATGTACTCAGCTTCCATCGTAGAGTCTGCAACGGTATCTTGTTTGGAACTCTTCCAACTTACCGCCCCTCCATTGAGGGTAAATACAAACCCTGAGATAGATTTGCTGTCATCCTTTTCGCTCTGGAAGCTCGAATCGGTAAAGGCCTCCATTTGGAGATCCTTATTACCATACACCAAGAACAATTCTTTAGTCCTTCGTAAGTACTTAAGAATGTTCTTCACAGCTGTCCAGTGGTTCTCCCCTGGGTTGGATTGATACCTGCTTACAACACTAAGTGCATAAGCTACATCTGGGCGTGTACATAACATCGCATACATTATAGATCCTACTGCCGAAGCATAAGGTATAATGCTCATGCGAGCTCTCTCTTCATCGGTCTTTGGACAAGAATCCTTGGAGAGAGTGACTCCATGGCAAGCAGGTAAGGCACCCCGCTTGGAGTCTTCCATACTAAACCTCTTTAGGATGGTGTTGATGTACCTGGTTTGGGATAATCCCAATAACTTTTTGGATCTATCCCTATAGATCCTTATACCCAGGATGTATGTGGCATCACCCAGGTCCTTCATGGAGAACCTCAGTGATAAGAATGATTTGACCGACTGTAGCATAGGAATATCATTTCCTATCAGAAGAATGTCATCCACGTACAATACGAGGAATGTGACAGCTCTTCCTACAGCCTTCCTATAAACACAAGGTTCATCCGGATTTTTGATGAAATCAAACTCTTTGATAACATCATCGAAACAGATGTTCCAACTCCGAGATGCCTGCTTTAACCCATATATGGATTTAAGCAATCTACATGCTTTCTCGCTGCTCCCACTGTCAATGAAGCCCTCTGGCTGATCCATATAAACACATTCATCTAAATCTCCATTTAGAAATGCTGTTTTAACGTCCATCTGCCAGATTTCATAGTCGTAGTGAGCAGGAATAGCAAGTAGGATCCGAATAGATTTAAGCATGGCTACGGGCGAAAAAGTTTCGTCATAGTCCAAACCTGGTCTTTGACGAAAACCTTTCGCCACAAGTCTTGCCTTATAGGTCTCTACCTGCCCATCCACACCAATCTTTCTTTTAAAGATCCATTTGCACCCTACAGGTTTTACCCCAGGGGGTACAACGTCCAAAGTCCATACTTTGTTGGTGTACATAGACTCCATTTTGGATCTCATGGCATCCAGCCACTTCACAGAGTCACCACTCGTGATAGCTTGCTGAAAACTGGTAGGATCATCATCATCCATGATGCAATCTTCTCTGTCACCATCAATGAGGAAACCGTAGTACCTCTCCGGTGGGCGAGAAGTCCTACCAGACCTACGGAGTGGCCGAGGTTCTTCAGTTTCTGTTGCAACAGCCGGTTCAATCAAATCGTCATTTGTAGTTTGTGTCTCCAGAACCTCTTCTAGATCTACCACCTTGCCATCATCTCTATCTGTGAAAAACTCTTTTTCCAAGAATGTGGCATACTGAGAAACAAACACTTTTTGTTCCTCTTTGTGGTAGAACAGATATCCATAAGAATTCTTTGGATATCCCACAAAGTTACACATGACTGACCGTGTCTCGAGTTTGTCCGGATTCTGCTTTTTAACATAGGCCGGGCAACCCGAAATCTTAATTCTTTTAAGAGATGGTCTCTTCCCATTCCATATCTTATATGGCGTGGTAGACACGGCTTTGGTTGGAACCCTGTTTAGCAGAAACGCTGCAGTCTCCAATGCATGCCCCCAAAACGAGACTGGTAACTCAGCATCACTCATCATGGACCGGACCATATCTAATAGGGTCCTATTCCGTCGTTCTGACACACCGTTGTGCTGTGGTGTGTAAGGAGGAGTGAGCTGAGAGAGAATCCCATTCTCTTTTAGGAAGTTTGCAAATTCTGTACTGAGATACTCACCACCTCGATCTGATCGAAGCATCTTAATACTCAAACCGGTTTGTTTTTCTACTTCTTGTTTATATTCAACGAATTTTTCGAAAGCTTCGGACTTGTGCTTTAATAAAAATACATGACCGAATCTTGAGAAATCGTCGGTGAATGTAATGAAGTATGAAAAACCGCCTCTAGCCTGTGTAGACATTGGCCCACATACATCACTATGTATGAGGCCAAGGAGCTGAGTAGCTCTTTCTCCGTGTCCGGTAAACGGAGTTTTGGTCATTTTACCCTTGATACAAGACTGGCAAGTCGCATAAGATTTATATTCAAAAGGATTTAAATATCCATCTTTGTGTAACTTGTTTAGTCTTGTTTCGTTAATATGACCAAGTCTACAGTGCCAAAGAAAAGCTTCATTTAATTCTGAAAGTTTTCTTTTATTAGTGTGTTGTATACTGAAAACTGTGTGTTGATTTAGGACATATATTCCGTTATTAAGTGTACCATACCCAACCAACATTTGATTCAGGTGAATGTTCATAACATTGTTCTGCAACACAAAATTATATCCTTCATTGTCCAACAAAGAAACGGATATTATATTACATAGCATATCAGGTACAAAATAACATGGATTCAAAATCAAAATACATCCAGACGGCAACCCCAAGTGATACTCTCCCACTGCGACTGTATGTACATTGGAACCATTTCCAACGCGGAGAGTATGGTCACCTGTCTTCAAAACCTTGCTATTTCTCAGCCCCTGCATAGAATTGCAAATGTGAGAACCTGAACCGGTATCCAATACCCAGGAAGCAGAGTTTATAGAAAAACAGTTTTCAGTCACAAACGCACCTGAAGCAGAAGCATCACCATGCTTCTTCTTGAGACTTAGGTACTCTGTGCAGTTGCGCTTCCAATGTCCTGTCTTGTGGCAATGAAAACACTCGCCTTTCCCTGGGTCTCCAGCCGTGGACTTTCCCTTCCCCTTCGCCTTTTTGACTCCGCCCTTAGGATTAGTGGGTTTCTTCTTTTTCTTTCCCTTGGCCTTAGCTTTCGGACGAGAAG
This sequence comes from Agapanthus africanus, assembly GCA_030015575.1. Taxonomy (NCBI): domain Eukaryota; kingdom Viridiplantae; phylum Streptophyta; class Magnoliopsida; order Asparagales; family Amaryllidaceae; genus Agapanthus; species Agapanthus africanus. The sequence goes on from JASDDO010000031.1 coordinate 109,500,399, forward strand.
AAGAAGACTGTCCAATAGTCATAACGGGAGTCTTTGCTGACTTCATAGTGCTCTCTGCACTCCTTAACATATTAAGGAGTTCAGGGAGTTCCTTCTCCATGCCATGCATGTTAAAGTTCACTATGAACTGAGCGAAGGTGGAGGGGAGGGACTGTAGAATAATATCTGTATATTGTTCATTGTCCATTGTCCATCCGAGGTCCTCAAGCTCTTCTATAAGAGCTATCATCTTCAAAACATGGTCTGCTACTGGTGTGCCAGGGGCCATCCGCATGTGAAACAGTTTCTTTGATGCTTCGTATCGTAATACGCGGGACTGTTCCCCATACAACTCCTTTGTATGGAGCAGTATCCCGTGAATGTCCATGTCCTCGTGCTGCTTTTGATGTGTGTTATCCATCGATGCAAGCGCGAGGTATTTTGCCGTGGCACAGTCAGCGTCCCATGTCTTGCGGACTTTAATGTCCGCAACTGAGGATTTTGGGCCTGGGACGGGCGGGGCTGAAGCCGTGAGGACATATGATACTTTATCATATGTCAAGGCGATCTTCAGATTCCTTAGCCAGTCTTTATAGTTGGTCCCATTCAGTTTGTTCTTATCTAATAGAAGCTTAAGTCCAGTCATTGGTATCTGCCATTAAGAGAGAGAAAAGAATACACTCAGCGAAAGCTCTTGCACAGATTAGATTGGTTTATTATCTTGTCTAATCGATGTTTCCCACTGCTTTTTATCAAGTTTTCTTTCAAACCTTAAAAAGAAAAACTAGCCAGGATTAATTACAGTCTACAACTTCGCTAACCGTTCAGCCAGGCCAGTGTCGGTACTTTGAGGGAGGTTCCCCGTGCTTTCGCACGGACCTAATTAGAGTAAACCTCGTTTTCCCAGAGGCGGAGCCCCGTTAACACCTTTCTAGACATCTAATGAGTTAGCTAATTGTAAACTGTAAAACTCTCCTAGGAGCAACTATTGCCCACAGTGGGATCGGGATCCAACCATCACATGGAAGGTATGCAATCTCATTGCAAATTTCAACACTTGAAATTCCCGATGTAATTTTTACCCCTAGTACTTATGATCTTAACTATGGTCAACAAATCATAAGTACCAGTCAAGTTCTACCCGTCATTTCTTGATCAATCAGACCCACCCATATGACCCTTAACTATGGTCAACAAAGTCGCATGAATGTCCTAATTAATCTGCATCATATGCATTGTAGGAAGACATCACTTAGCTACCGTACACTACGCCTTAACTAAAGTCAACAAACGTAGCACGAATACTAAGTACTCTACTTCCTAAAATGACGGAGGGTTGCGAATGATTTTTAAGAAAATCTTTAACGCTTTGAACTTGATATCGTTGTAGAATCAAACAGTTTTCAAAAGGAGTGGCTTAAGCTCCGCAGTTTTGAAAAGTAGCTTTTTCATAAAAAGCCGAGTAGTTTTTAAATCCGATTATACAACATCTTTTAGGTTTATTTTCATTACATTAATCACATTAATGTAATCCCATCATTTAAGTCCTTAAGCCAATCACAGAAAAGAAACGAAAATAACACGTACGCTTATGCCATCCGCATTCGCCGCAATGTTCCGTTATGCACCGTTAGGTTACTTAACTAACGGCATACCGGGACGGGACTAGCGCGGGTGTAAAACATAAGTAACGTCTACTATATATCATATATATAATAAGTCATTCGTCTCAGATTTCACAGAACACAGGCAGCAGAAATATAGATATAACGTGGGATATACTAGGACGTCCGTATTTAGTATTTAGCCAGAATAGAAAATACGGATTCCACAGTCGCGATGAATAGCCAAGCCCACACCCTGGACCCCTACGAGAGCGGCAAGTGACCCTACCAATCCTGGAGTTTAGGAGACCCGGTCTCGACTCCTCGAGATGGCCTCCCACTGAACCCCAGAACCCGGTCACCTGTGCTCCCCTCCTTGGGTCCATCCTAATGCGGAAAAGTAAATAATATACAACACTGGTGACACAACCGCAACCTGGAAGTGCCCCAAATAAAAGAATATTACATTACATTTGAATTTACATGAATGAAAATATAAAGCTCTCATCTCACAAAACCCCCCGGCTATTCAATCGCGACAATCCTACACATCATATCTCAGCAACACATAATATCACATATCATCAACGTAAGTAAGTATGCGTACCCCGATTGTCGTTGATGTATAGCAACGAAACCGGCGATATCTAACATACTACACTTACGGTCACAGAAAAGAAAGTGTAAAACTACAATATTTGGAATCCAGATTCTCTTTAGACATCATAAATGCGAAATATCACATATCTCGTATTTCATGCCTAAACCATATGAATTCCACATATTGTATCACATTCCAGACAAACAGACAGTATTAAAGTTTTTCGAACGAACAATCAAGCATCCAAGATTCACTAAAGCTCAACACTTGAGCAGGGTTCAAAAAGATCCGGAGTGTGACACAGTAGTGGCTGTCCAGCCGTAGAAGGGTCAAGCCAACGCCTCACATGTGGCACGCCGTACTGCCCCAAACCCTAGGGTTCAAAGGGCAGTTCGAGACGGTCACATAATCGAGTTAATGTTTGTTGTCTTCTAGAGGGATCACCGCAAAAAGACTTGCACGTATCTCGAAACTATTTAAACCCCGTGAATATTGAGTAAATGATATTCGTTCAAGAACTTCAATACTTTCTAGTTTACCCGGAAAAGAAAGCGAAATGAAAACTCCGATCGAAACCACGAGGCCAAAAACATCTCCAGAATTTTTCAACAAAAGATTCAGATTAAACATGCTCAGAATATAATATAGCAGGTAAATAAAATTACTGTGCAAAAAATTGTCAAAGAGCCCCTAGTATGGCCGCGGATGCGCGGCCTAAGCTTGCTTATGCCGCGCTTCCGCGGCTGACGTTACTGTTCACTGGCTCGAATTTCCAGATCGTCTAATTTTTACCTGCTCTATTTTTTGAGAATTTTTAATTCTGAAAAAGGTCAGTTTTTAAAAAATTTCCAGAGAGCATCCTTAAAAGTCGTATTTTGTTTTGATCGGACTTTTTACTTCGCAAAAAGGTCGCCTAATGTTCTAGGTCGGCTCTGATACCAATGAAGGGTTTGTTTAGCACCCTATGAGGTGTTTTGAAGCATCACATGTCCAAAAGTTATGATTTTTATTGTGCTAAACAAACGCGCAAGTGGATCGATCCTAGAAAATTAGGTTTATTAAACTTTAAGCTAACAAAAGTTAGGGTTTGAAGGCTACAACCTTTGTAGCTCCCGTTTTTGCTTCGCTCCTTAGGCTCTTTGGTGTTGAGTCGAGGTCCTCTTGATGTCCTCTTGTATCCACGACGATCCACCACGGAGATATCCGTCCAAGCTCGCAACTTCGACAATCCGAAGGAAACACTCTAAACGAAGCGGCTAAGCTTGTGTAGAATGATGTTGTGGTGTGGAATCTCACTTCAAAAACCTATCTTTGAGTGGTATTTGCTCACTAGGAAAATCAAGAGAGCAAGAGATGGAGGAGAATGAAGATGGTGGCTTTTCTTTGCAAGAGGTAAAATGATAACCATAAGGTTAAGCTTGCAAAAGAAATAAATATCACTATATATATTTATTCCTTCTTGACTCCAACCATGATTAAATGATAGATGATTAATTTAACTTGGGTTTAGAATGATAAAGGAAAGGATAACCATGGTTTAGTGGTAGGTGAACATGGTTAGGTTAGAAGAAGCATGTAGAAACTAGCATAATTATCCTTTCCTTTTCATTTTCTTTTTAAATCCATAATCAAATAATAATCCATTAAATAATCAATGGTGTGAGTCTTATATTACCACCATTTCCATATATAATCAACCATGATGGTTTGATGTATGTATGTGTACATGTATGCACATCTACATGTGCATGAAACTAGGAAAGAAGAAAGAAACACATGCATGCATGCATACATCCATCAAACCCTAGAAAGGTTTTAAGTGAGAAAACTAATGGTTAAATGATAAATCAACACTTGATTTATCAATCCGGTCATATCTCATATGACCCCACCAAAAGCAGTTCACCCGATCAATGTTCGGTATCATATACGCACATTTCAATCGGGTGCATGCGCATATCGCATATGCACACCACAACGTTTCGCCTGGACTGGGTAACTCCTCTGTCGGACTCTAAGACTCGTCAATACGCCGGCAGAGGGTAATGATCATATCAAGTACCCTCAAGCCGCAAGCGGTCAGCTAAACGTAACGGCCACCCGGGTATTGAGCGATCAGAAGACAACAAGCGAACCTGTTACAACTCCCGTCGAGCCATCCGGCAACACTACCGTACAGTCCGGTCTCTTCGTCAGATATGCTGCATATCGAGCCTAGGGATGGTCACGTCGACCCCAATAACTCAATAAGTCGTGCCGGTGAATGGTCTATAACAGTTCGAGAAACTACTGGTAACACTTATCAGTAAATCTCAGCAGCCCTGACCAGGGACTTGATGCTATAACCAGTCGGGCACAGTACAGCATCAACTCCCAATATCGGGAGAGACGAAACCCCTCCTATCGCTCATTGCCTTCGTGTGTCTCGGGACTGTACCTAACGGCCACCTGCTTGCACGACTCAGTAGAGCCGTGGTAGGGTGGTAATCAAAGTACAGTGGGAGAACACACAAGGCTCTATGACGATCTCGGGTCTACAGACTAACCTGTACCAGTGTCACCTGAGAACTGCTATCCGACGATAGATATAATTCCATATAGGAGTTCTCGGCGAGTCCGTCCAGTGTACCCAGTCACCACTGAGCACCCGTATATGATCTTGATGTCAAACATCGATGAATGTGGGAACATCCATCGCCCATCACATGGGTCTAGTATCACATACGCTAGTCTACTCTGGTATATCGATGCCCCGTCTCGATACACCTCCGACTAGGGACATTTCAGGATATGCTTATAGACTACAGATGTCCCACTAGTATGATCTCCATCATAATCAGAGTAGTCAAGCCGATATTCTCAGGGCTTTATCAGCATGTATGAATGAATAGAAGCATGATCAAATAAACATGTCAGATAAAGAAAAACCAGATAGCATACTATCATGTCGAGCAAGAATGCAAACTGAATATATATATATACATGTATAGATACATCCACTATCACATAATGGCCTCTAGGGCATACATATATCCAACATATTTCAGTTTTTGCAGCAGAAAAAACAAAGGACAACCGTTTCTACTTCTTCCACTTATAATGAGCTTACAATATATTTGCGAACTGATTTTAGTAATTTTCTCAACGCGGATCAAATAGATAATCTTGATATTTTGGATTGGTAGAATACACATGGACACATGTATCCTGTGCTTTCTGCCATAGCTCGTGATTTACTAACAACTCTGGTGTCCACAGTAGTTTCGGAGTCTGCTTTTAGTACAGGTAACATAGTTCTGAACAACAAGAGAGCGAGACTGTCGGATGATGCATTGAAAATCACGGTATTCCAAAATGATTGATTTGATGCAGAAGCTAGACAACAACACGTTAAGAGCATTCAAGATTCCGACACTGATGAAGAGTAAAAATCGATAGGAGCTCACCGGTTGGTTTTTTTATGAATCGTATTTTAAAGTTTTTTGGCAATTATATGACGGGTAAGGTTTGCCAACTTATGTCCCCCTTAAAATTTTTTTTATCAATAAAATATCTAAGTCTGTCCCGGGATCTAAACGAATTTTGGGTTAAAATAATTTCCAAAAAAAAAATTCATAAATGTAAGAAATTAACTTTAAAAATAATTTTTTTAAAAAATCATTTTTTAAAAACCGGGCCGGCCCGGTGGCCCGACCCTGGCCGGGTTGGGTTTGGGCCGAAGCCCTGTCAACTCAGGCCCGGCCATGCCCGAAGAAGCCCAAGCCCAGCGGGTGCTGGGCCGGCCCGATAGACATCTTGACATAGGGAAGTTAGGGCTGCAGTTAAAAAAGGCGTTTTTTTATGCTGCATTTTACGGATATATATAATAATAAACCGATCGCAACTGAATCTGATTAACCAGAAACGATATGTAAACATATATTGAAAGGAATAATATGAAGCGGTCATATACCATAATTATATGAGTCTCCGGTGTTTCTTTTTATTTAGATTATTCATTTGGCATATTACCTATGATGGAAGAAAGAAAAGTCATATGTTTTACATTACCTGCTTTGCAAAATGCTGCTAGTCAGCCGAGCCAACTCTATGAGGGTGCAACTCGATGATTTGTGGTGTGGGAACTTGAGTTCCTCAGCCGGACGAGGGCAGTGTCCCTGCCCCACCTTCATTCCTATTGCATTATGGATGACAAGACGCCTTGTCTGTACCGGTTGTGAAGGCAAAGTAGGAGACGCGCTAGTAGTTTGGTTTCAGCTATGCTGCTGAAAAAAAGGGAGATGGATGGTTGGTGAAAACCAACAAGTCTCTCAATCTAGTGCAAGATATCATCGAGCATGCCTTGTGCATAACCGCCCTTGGCTCTTCTTTTCTTTAATTCAAAATGATTAAGAAGAAAAATGAAAAAGACGACTCAACACTCAAAGATACGAGGGATTTCCAGAGTCTAACCTAGCTAATAGAACTGGTTCTTAAACCCAATCCAACTCCTTTGAGCTAGTCGGGCTTGGGTTCCAACATCCAAGATGACCGAGTCTCCGTCTATGATACCGAACTACTCCGATGGGTCCCGCATCATCTAAATGTCAATGTCATGCAGGAAAATCATGTTGTTCATTGAATTTAAATTTGTATTTATATATAGGTATGATTGTTAAAAAGTTGAATATTTTTTGATAAGAAAAAATATCGAAGGGCGATATTGTTGTTTGGGGAGACATGGGAGGCATTTATGCAAGAAGAGTCAAGACAAGATGTAGAACTATCTGTACTGTGATTACACGCAAAGGTGTGTCAGTAGCACATGCAGAAATATCGGATCACGTGATAATAGCTGGATGATTAGGACCCAATACCCATTAGCTATGCGGTGTCTCTCTCATTTTATCAAAAGATTTGCTATCGTTCTTTAAACACACAACACCCCAATCATTTTTTATATTAAATTTTGCTAAGTACAACATTAATATACGAGAATAACGGAGTAAAGAGGACATGGAGGCCGGCGAAAAATTACACCCTTAAATATTTTTTCCAACGATCCGTGTCAATCATTTTTATCTTTATCTTCTAACTAACACGTGGATACACTAAATTTCATGTGATTTTACCATTTTTTTTCACCCTTAATTTAATGAGTACGAAATTAACGGTTTACCAAAAAACTTTTTACATTGTAAATTCAACAATGAAAAAATGATAGAATCATATGAATTTTGGTGTATCCACATCTTAGATGATGAAGATGAAGATCAAAGGTGCCGACTGTCGGAAAAAATGTTAGAGGACGTATTTTTTCATTGTCATAAGAGGAAATTCCCTCCTATGGGCTCTTTCCTACATTATCCTCATATGAATGGGCTTGTGATATATCAAGTCTAGTTACCTATGGTCTGCAGAACTAGACGGAAGATAAAACATAATGGTGGGAAAAACTGGACAGGATTCGTCCCTCCTTCTATTTGTGCATAACAAAAAGAATATGACTGTAGGATACTGTAGAAAAATCGATTCCTTATTTGTTTTTGCACGTGTGATGCACTGAATAAGAAAAACTAATATTGTATATAAATGTTGAAGTATATAAATTTATTTGCGTTTATGAAAATATGAATTTGAAATTTAAAAATAAGGATGGAATAATGGGATAGAAGTTTTTTAGATTTTGTGCATGTGAGAGGCGAGAGGGGGATATATTTTGTCTGAGGAGAGAGTTTTTATCTTTTTGAAAAAAAGAGAATTTTATTTAGGATTTAAAGAAAAAATGTAGCATGGATTTTTAAAAGCGCAATAAATACTTAAGAATTTTATATCTAGAAAGAGGTCTTCATATGAGCTACATAATTTTGAGCTACATATTTTATGTATCCTATATGAGTTGCTTAATAATAGTGGGTATTTTATTTTGCTAGTTATCAATTTGCAGACAATAGTTAAATCTAAAACTACTCCTTATCTCACATAAAATCGTCTCCCTATAAACTAAGATTTTTGCAAAACCTTCCATTAGGTGTCTGCCTTAAATTGGAAAAAAAGATAGGGTGTTTAGTATAATGTGGTCTAAAATCACAAAACCTAAACCAAACCTCCTTTATTATTTTTCTTAGGGTAAATTGTCAAAATCCCCAAGCACTTTTTTCCATTTTGAAAAACCACCTAGCCTCGAAAAGACAGTCAAAGCCCCCTTAAAAAGTTTTTGGTTGTCAAGAAATTCTTTAGCAGTGATATTTAGTAATTGCCTCCAATAAACAGTAGCCAGCGATATCTAAACTGTTTCCTGTAATATCTAAATAGTTTGCAAGAATTGGTTAGATATAGAAGGTTACTATGTGGATACTGCAGAAATTTTTTTTAGGGGGTTTTTGACTACCATTTCGTGAGCAGGATTATTTTACAACGGAAAAAAATGCTTATGGTTTTTTGACATTTGTTCCTACCAAAATTTTTTGCTTGAGCTCTGAAAACCCTAAAGTGGGTATTTAAACATAACAAAATAAAGCTCTTAAGCTTAAGTTTAGAAAATCCCAAAATAGATATTTAAAATAAATAAATAAAACCAAAGCTTAAGCTTTGATGCGTCAAAACCATGCATATGGCAGCGCCCACATGATAGGCACGTCAGCGCTGAGGCCATGCATATGGCAGTGTCCACATGATAGGCACGTCAGCGCTGAGACCAAATGATTTAGCAGCGACCACGTGCCATACATGTGAGCGCTAATGTCGCGCTCGCGTGCAATGTATGTGAGCGCCACCGCTAAAAATTTGAAGCGCTTGCTTCAGATAGAATTAAATTCTATATGGGAAAATATTTTCTTGATCTTTCTAAAATGAGAAAGATGTGCTCTGAAGTATACTCTGTTAAACAGAGAGCTCTTGGATCAAAAATCCAACGTTGGACAAAAAATATCGATTGATTCTAAAATCAATATGATCAATTCGATCAATTTAAGATCTCTTAAATGAGATATTCTCTCAAACTAATTAATTTTTCTCATGACCCCGTATAAAGGACCCATGAGATTAAATCTCAAAAGGAGAGACCCCCATAAGCTTCTACAAACTGAGAATTTAATTTTCTAAGAAGACCATCTTCATCGTCCCATGCCCTAGGTAAAAACAATGGAGAAATACGTCTCCTTTTACCTATCTTATATATAAATAGGGTTTAATCCTTTATAAGAACTTAGTTCTTTCTTTGGATCTAAGATCTATAAGACAAGTCTCCCATAAAAAGAGAATTAAATTCTCATAGAGCGATCTTGATCTTAAACTTGAGATCCAGTGAAAAACTTTGGTGTTCTGCCTACCATCATAAAGAGAGAAAAGAAGAAAGAAAGATGGAGTTCTATCTTCAGGAACTTAGTTCCCTTAAAACATATCAAGAACTTAGATTTTATATGAACAAGATCTTTAAGTTTCTAAAGAAACTGCTTTCCTAAGAATCTGATCATCAAATATCGATCTTGGTGATCGTTAATGGTCAAAATACTATTAACAGAAGCTTAAACTTCAGAAAACTTAAGTTTTCTGAAAAACATAGATTAATCTCTAAGGAAGATGCGACTCACATGATATACGCACTGTTCCCTCATAAAAAAAATAGGGCAGCGCCTCACGTGTTAGACACGAGAGCCTCGCGTGCAAAGCACATGAACGCCTATCTCTGTTAGGATTAAATTCTAAGGCGGCGCCTCACGTTTTTGACACGTGTGTACTCTGCGTGCAAAGCACGCGGCACCTATTTATGATAGGATTAAATACTAAGGCGGCGCCTCACGTGTCAGACACATTAGCGCTTTTCGTGCAAAGCACGCGGGCGTCAGCGCCCAAAGTTGAAGCAGCATGTTTCAGGCAAAATTAAATTCTACATGGGAAAATATTTCCCTAAACAAAAATAGGATATTCTCTGTTAAACAGAGAGACGTTGGATTAAAAATCCAATGGTGACTTTTAAAAAAAAAATCAAATCGTCAAAAGATAGAATTAAATTCTATTGGGAGAAAAATATCTACCCGATCTTTTTTGTTAAACAAGAAACGTTGCTCTGTTAAACAGAGAACCGTTGGATCAAAAATCCAATGGTGATTAAAAAATCATCGTTTAAGTCAAAAGATAGAATTAAATTTTATACGTGGGAAAATATTTTCTTCAATCTTGTTAAAAATAAGAAAAATATACTCTGATAAACAGAAAGTCTTGGATCTTAGATCCAACGATGATTAAAAATCATACCTGATTATCAAATAAGGTTGATATTTCTTAAATAAAGGATCCTCTCAATTAATCAATAGTTTTTCCTCACCTATATAAAAGACCCGAGACATCAATTCTCATATACAGAATCATCTCCATAGGGTGATAGAAGTTACAACCGAGAATTCAATTCTTTTTGAAGAATTTCTTACTCCTCTTAAACCCTAGGTAAAAATAGAGATAAAAATATCTCATTTACTATATGTGTGTGTGTGTGTGTGTAGGGGGGGGGGGGTTCTTAGCGTCCTGGCCATCGACCGCGGCCTTTGCGGAACGAAAAATTTTGGGTGTAAAAACTTGGCACTAGAAACAACTATCTAGAATTGAAACCAAACATGAAACTAGCAAGCTATAAGGAGATTATCTACTGTGATAGAGTTGTTCTACCAAAAGATCTATATCTTTCGGTCTTCTACCCTCTTCCTTAGCTCTTTGAGGTCTCCTTGATCGAGCTTGGCCGCCGGTCTTCCTCCGTCGAAGATGATCCATCTGAGAGATGTGGTTCATGGCTCTAGCTCCACACTAAAAATCTAGTGGAGCAACTAAGGACTCTAGGTTGCTAATCTAGAGTGTCTAGTAATAGTGACTTGTTCTTAGTGTATATCTATCTCTCTTCCACCCTTGATTCTCAACACAGGAGATGGTAGGGTGGAAGATCAAGAAGAAGGAGGAGGAGCCCAAAAAAGACTAGTGAGGAGAGATGTGCAAAAATGGTGAGAATGATTTTATCCAAAAAATCAACCAAGTGAGAGAAAACCATGAAGCATTGTTTTGTATAAACATTTTTTCCAATAAACATATAGCAACCATGTTTGAATAGTTTGCACAAATGAATTTACAATTCATTTGTCAACACTATACAAGCATGGTTCTCACCATTCTTACCTCACTACCTTTACACCTCATTTTCCATTTAAATTAATAAATAGATAAACCAAAATGAGGTTTGCACCTTCTAGAATGTTTTTCGTATAAATACAGAATACACTCAACTGTATATATATACACTCGTATTCGTATCAAAATACGAATACCCAAAGAGATAGAATAACACAAAGAACATAATACTAGAATATACATATCGAAATATATATACGTAAATTATTAAAATAATACCCGATTTAATAATCCGGCTCAATCCTAAGCCGGCTAGTATTATCAACCGTCCGATCGAATGTCCGGGTAACTAGTACAATTATTCGATCGGAACTCTGCACGTATCCAAATACGGCTACTACATCATTTCGCCTGAACCAGGAAAACCCTCTGTAAGGGACTCTAAAGACTCGACAGTACGTCGACAGTGAGTTACTGGATAAACTAATAACCACAAGCACGTCAGCGGCACGGGCTGTACGTAACGGCTACCCGGGTACCTGTCGAAAAGGAAGGCCGACGAGCAAACTCATCCGAATCCCTACTGACCCTATCTGTAACAATCTCCATATAGTCTAGTCTGTTCGTCTAAAAGTATTGCATATCGGATATAGGGGGTGGATAAAGTCATACCTCTAATAACGCGATATTTCGTGTCGGTGTTAAGCCCATCACCCACTGAGGAACTACTGATCCAAATTAGTAATTTTCGTCCACCTTGGCCAAGGATTTCTGGTGATGGCCACCTGTGCACAGCGATATCAACCCCCAATACTGGGAGAGACGAATCCCTGACGATCCGCTCACTGCCTCCATGTGGTTCGGTATTGTTCCCAACTAAAACCTGTTTGCACGACTCTTTTGAGTCGTGATAAGGTAGTAATCAAAGCACAGTGGGAACTTACATAAGACAAATGACGATCTCAGGTCGAAGGACTAACCTATACTCATGTCACCTAAGAACTGCTATTTGACAATATGTATAATACCAACTAGCATGTTCTCGGCGAGTCCGTCTAGTGTACTCACCCCCAGTGAGCACCTGTATACGATCTTAGGTGCGAAAGACCAATGGTTGTGGGACCAACTATCGCCCCTCGTCGGGGTCTAGAAATGTATACACCAGTCTACTCCGGAATATCGATGCCCAATCTCGATACTCCCACGACTAGGGACATTTAAGAACGTGCTTATGGACTACCCAGCCCCCACATGTTTGATCGCCATCATAACGCTGGTAGTCATGCAATAATCCTACGGTTTTTTTTATCAACATGTAATAGTGATCTGTAATACTACATAATGCATGTACATGATGATAAAAATAAACCAGATAGCATACTAACATCTCGAGTAAGACGATGTTCTACTCGTATTGGTCCTCCCTCAATCATCACATTCGCTTGCCTGCGATTACAATAATTGACTTGATGACACTATATCCAATAATTGACTTGAGGGCACTATATCCAATAATATATATATATATATATATATATATATATATATATATATAAGGGTATAACCCTCTAAAAAAGAACTTAGATCTTTCTCTGGATCTGAGATCCGCAAGACGAATCATCCATAAGTTGAGAATTTAATTCTCATCAGGAAGATCTTGTTCTTTAGAATCAAAGATCTAAGGGAAGACTCTATTGTTTTATCAGCCGCTATATAAACACAACGGAAGAAAGGACATGAAAAAGATGGTGTTCGTACTCCAGGAACTTAGTTCCTTCATAATCAAGAACTTAGTTCTTAAAGAACCTGATCCCAGATCTTCAAAATAGTGATCTTGGTGATCATTAATGGTCAAAATATCATTAACAGAAGTTTAACTTCTCTCAAAAAACATGAACAAAGATTAAATCTCTAAATACACAGCGTCTCACGTGATATCCGCGTGAGCGCTCAAAAGATTCTATGAAGACAGCGCTTCACGTGATATCCACGTGAGCGCACAGAAGGCCCATGAAGATAGCGCTTCACGTGTCATATACGTGAGCACCCATAAGGAAGGACTCAGCGCCTCCCGTGCCATACATGTGAGAGCTTGAAAAATGCTCGAGCGTCTCACGTGATACTTATATGAGCGCCGAAGCTTGAGCGTCCCACGTGAGCTCCAGAACATGATTTGGATATTATATCCATAGTCTAAAGGACTAAGTTCTTAGCACTGATAGGGCAATGCCCAAGCCTGAGCATCTCACGTGATATACACGCGAGTCTTATTAAATAAGTGCTTAGCACAAGGCGGGCAATAGAAAGCCCAATACCCAGCCTAAAAGGGGCTAGGCTTTTCTGAAGTTAAACTTCTGTGATTATAAATCAAATGAGCTCATATACTCACCGTGACCGACCCATGTGCTCACCCCTATCAAATTGATCTTAATAAGATCAATGAACCTTAACTATATTTCTAAGTTGATCTTAGTCTTATGGAAGACTAATGTATCCTTAGCTCATACGCTTATATATTTAAGTCGATCTTAATCTAAAACAAGATTAACGATCCTTAAACCCCTGAACTAATAGAACATATGACCTAGGTTTAAACCAAAATCTCACTCACACACACACACACACACACACGGATTTGGACTAATCCGCGCCTTATGGGCGACGACATAAACTAGTCTTCGTATACAATTCATGGGCAATCATAATAAACAATATATATGACACGACACGCGATAGCGTAATTAACTATAGGGGTTTGTGTCTGCAGGGAAGAGCATTCTCACAATAAAAAAAACCTTTCAAAGAAGGGGAATTTGATAAAGTTACGCTACATTGGTCGCATCTGTCCAAACCTCTGATATACGGTTCTATAAATCAACTTGGTATCTTCGGAGAGGTGGACAAATATGTTCCAAATAGTATCTTCCCCCAAATTCAGGCAAGACGTCCTATCCCGATTCGTCTCAGTTTTCAGCGGTAAACAGATTCTGGTGCGCCCAGTGTGACCTTTTTCTCTTTCCACTCCACACTTCATGTATCGTGTTTCGCGAAAAAATCATGATTCGCTATATTTATGGTTGCCCTTGGATTCGAGATACTAAAATTTGGTGTTTCATCTCTGTGCAGAATCAATGGCCTTCAACTGCACTTCATGTAACGGAAACTCTCACTCTATCCCATCAGGAGGAGTTTCTTACGGGCCCAATGCCGGCTCTATATTCTTTATGCCAGCGGGGCAGGTTACACAAGCAACCACCGTATTGTTCTTTAGGACCATGCTCCTATCCTTGAGCTTTAGTGCCTCAACGCCCAAGGAAGAAGCTCCCCAAAATTCGGTCTTCGAACGGCTAACTACTATAGCGGTCCCTATTAGCAAGCTGTCCAACTCTGGAGTTTCAATCTTCAATAGGCTGAAAGAAAGCACGAAGGGCCCCACAAAGAAGCCCATGATCTCTAAGAGGGTCGGCCCAAAATGCCTAGCTCTCCCCGCTCCTGCTATACGTGAAGCCAGCAAGAGTGCTTCGCCACCAAGACGGTCGATCTTCGACAGGCTGATCGATTCTGATCCGGCCCTGCCAAGAATGTCAATCTTCCATAGGCTAACACCAGGTGAAGCTCCCAAACAACACCGGTAGCATGATGAGGCTGCCTCTAATACCGAGGCAGTTCCTACTGCACGACATGCTCGACGTTGTCATTGGCGCCGAATGAGACAGGCTGGGGGCAACTCTCCTTCCGGACTTACCCCACCAGCTTCTGTTGTGGCCATTGATGCTGTTGTTCCAACTGGGAACAACTTCGATCTTGAAACTCCCCCACGCCGGTATTGAAGAGATTACCTCCTTCTGCAGAGGCTCCAACGTAGCCGATGCCGGAGCAGTCTTATCAGTGACTCTCCTCACAAATCCACAGAGTCTGGAGGAAAGTCCATGACTCAGTGCTTGATGAAAACTATTCTCGTCGACCAAAAAAATCCAAAGTTCGACAAGAAAATGATTGGTCCTCCGCCATACAATGGGGAATTCTCAAAAGGCGGTACCTGTCACAACGGTTACTCCTACAACGGCTCCTCATAAAAGATCGAGGCCAGAGAAATTTCTATCACTCAAGGCAAAACCCAAAGGCGAGAGCACCAAATGCCCCAAGTCTAAGGGCATAACTATACACACAGTCTATATGACTGGTGGTAAAGAGGAGAGCCTGGCTTTTATTAGTCATAGACCGCAAACTCGGTCACTGATGAAAGCTTAGGAGCAACAACAGAAGCTCTAAGATATGCTCGCCAAGATGGCAGCGCTTACCGAACCTAAAGAAAGTCCGGATAAAGAAACAAAGGAGTGCCAGGAGTAGGAAACCGATACAGATTTCTTGCGATGGGTGCTTGAAAAGAAAGACAGGGAAGCGGTAGAGCAGGCTACTAATATTAAGCAGATGGCACTTTTGTTTCAAGATATAGTTGGGATGATGATCCAACCAGAACTACCGGCTGAAGAACCTTCGGTGATTATTGAGGACGATAAAGGGAAAATGTCAAATCCTCCCCAGGTCCTATCAATGGCCAAAGAGGAAACGATCTCCAAGGAAGCTTTGGATGAGTATATTGCTCAACAAATTAGAGCTCATCAGGCCAATGAAGATGCAAATCAGCTCGTCAAAACTGGATGACCATATCTAGCCTGGTACGACCAGATGAAGTACCCACCGGGATATACGATCCCGAAGTTCCACGTATATAAAGGAACAAAAAATCCTCACCAACATGTCGCGCAGTTCATAGCTCTGTGTAGCAATACCGGAGGCAATGACAAATTTTTGCTTCGCCAATTCGTCGGAAGTTTATCAGAGACAGCTTTCGAATGGTACTCGGAGCACCCAAATGACTCCGTAAAGACCTTCTTTGAGATGGATCTGCTATTCATGTAACGGTTCGCCAGTGCAAGTGGGCGCACTCCAATCATGGCGCTGATCAACTCTAGGGTCAAGCCTGGGGAAACATAGGTCCAATACGCGATCCGATGGCGGAACTTGTGGTCCAAATGCAAACAACGCATTGAGGAGTCTCCAGCTGTGGGGATGTTTGTTGGGACAATCGATCCTCAGTCGACCGTATCCTAGTTTATCACCTTCTTTAAGCCCACCACGTTCCAGGCTATGATTGATAAACTAGCCCAGATGGATCAGATGGGTCATAGTCCTTCCTCTTCAAGTAAGGACCCCCGAAATAATAAGGGCAAGGGAAAAGCAGCCTTTGTCTCCAATGCGCAGCAATGGCCGGACGGTCCGAACGCAGCTGTCGGCCAAAACAACAGCCGTATGCGCCCGACCATAGAAGAAAGGATGGGACGTACATATTCGTTCCCTCACGATAAGACGAGGAGATTGTTCAAGCAGGCTATGCGAAATAATTTGATAATATTGCCAGAGCCGCAGTGGCCCACACAAGCTGGTGATGTCAACAACCCTAGCTAAAGCCCCTATCACCGGGTAGTGAGCCATCCAATTGAGGACTGCTATGTCTTCAAAAACTAGGTCGAGAACTAGTATCAGCAGGGCAAATTTGTAAGTGCACGGCGGCGCCCTGGCCGTCAATCCGACGGCCAAATGCGGAAGCGGTGATAAACTTTAAATTTTCTTGAACTGGCAAACCGCCGCGCACTAATACCCGGATCGAACCATTAATTAGTCCTAGCTAACTATAAGAAAGGGAAGAGAGATATACCGACTGATCCAAGTCCTCCGGTCTTCTCGTCGTCGACCCGATCTCCTGCGAAAGCTCCGGTCTCCACCTCGTCGCCGGAAGTGCACCACATCGCCTACTTCTTTTACGGGCTCCCACCTCAATGCCGAGGCAACTCGGGCACGAAGCTGGCTAGTCGACGTGCCCAAGGTTTGCTGTAGAATATAGTGTGGATTACATGTCTCACTTTGGGGTTGTGGAATTGCCTTTGTGGTGGAGGATTGATACAAGTTTTTTGGAGATGGTGTTGTGGGATTTTCCAACATGAAATGAATCAAAAATCCCACACAGATAATCATGGGCAGCCCCTAAAGAGGAGTGGCCGGCCCTTGCTCAAAAAGAGGAGAGAATGAGGGAGTGTAGCCTAGAAAAAAATGAGAGAGCCATCCAATTATGCAAGGGAGAGAGAGAGGGAAGGCTATCATGCAAAGAATCATCATAACAACAACTCCAACACTCAACCAACAACCATCTCTCAACATCAACAATCATGTCCACAAAAGTCATGCCATCATGACAAGAAGTCAAGTCAAAAGGTCAAGGTATGGAGCAACCATGATGAAGTCAAAAAGTCAAGTGATCATGACATGGCAATATGCAAAAGACCCCCTCCACAAATGCCTATTTGCAACAATGCAAATAAGCCCTCCTCCACCAATCTTCGGCCAATGAACGATACAAAGGAAATTGGCCGAAACGGAAAGCAAACTGGCAACTCCAGAAAACTGGTCCCGTAATAAATTACAGGAAAAACCCCGATACTGTGCATACACACCCGCATTTGTATTCCGACCGAAATACAAATGCAATGAGACAAAATTCACACTGTACTATACTAGGATCCGGCTTATACCAAAGCCGGCTAGTAATATCCGTTCGATCCTGATCCGTGCAATACCGCACGTATCTGATCGAACCCTGCCATATATCCATACGGCCTATAGTACAAACTGTCCGATCCTGATCCGTGCAATACCGCACGTATCTGATCGTACCTTGCCATATCTCCATACGGCCTCTATAACTTTTCGCCCGAAAGCTGAGTAACTGAATGTAGGGGACTCTAAAGACTCGTCAACTCCTTGGTTGTGGATTTAACCACTAGCACGTCAGAGGTATAAGCCAATACGTAACGGGCTACCAGGTATTGACTAAAAGGGACGTCTGTGAGCGAACTCAGCCTGACAACCCTACTGAGCCTGTCAGTGACAATATCCGTACAGTCCGGTCCGTTCGTCTATGAGCATCGCATGGCGGGCTTAGGGGGTTGGTAAAAGTCAGACCCCCAAAAGCGGTACAAGTCGTGTCGGAGTGTAGCCCAGAACACCCTGAGATACTACTGGAATACCTACCAGTAAATCTCCTTGTCTCGGCCGAGGGCTTCGTATAATGGCTCTCCTAGACACAGCGCGACCTCACCCCCAATACCGGGAGAGACGAACCCCTGAAGATACGCTCACTGCCTCTATGTGGCTCGGGACTGTACCCAACTAAAACCTGTTTGCACGACTCCTTTGAGCCATGGTAGGGTAGTTATCAAAGTACAGTGGGAACTCACACAAGACAAATGATGATTCCCAGGTCGATGAACTAACCTGCACATATGTCACCAGGGAACTGCCATCTGACGTCTGGTATATGACCAACTAGCATGTTCCCGGCGAGTCCTGTCCGGTGTACTCATAACCCAATGAGCACCTGTATACATCTTAGGTGATCCAACTGATACCAGTGGCTTGTGAGACCGGCCACCGCCCCTCGTCGGGGTCTCGACTGTATACATTAGTCTACTCTGGAGTATCGATGCCCTGTCTCGAAACTCTCACGACTAGGGACCATTTAAGGATATGCTTATAGACTGCCAGCTCCCACGTATATGATCGCCCTCATACTGTTGGTGGTCAAGCAAGAATCCTAGGGGCTCTACCAACGTATAATAGCGACTTGTCAGGTCACTTAAAGCAGTACACGATGATAAAGGTAAACCAGATAGCATACTATCATCTCGAGTAAGACTGTCCTACCGGGATAGGTCCTCCATCAATCATTGCAATCACGTACCTGTGACCTAATAATTGACTCTGAGGGCACCATCTCCAACAATCTCCCACTTGCACTCAAGGCTAATTATTGCGATGTCGCATACTCACAGCCCGTGTGATACCGAACACCCAACTCCTCTACTGGTCAGTCTCACAAAGCTCGTTTGCGAAACTATTGCGTTCGAGGAATATCCTCAGTGAGTGGATCCGCTTTGTTGTTTCTTTCTATGTCTCTCTATATCTCAAGTTCGCGGAGAAAGCCATCTCCCGAAAAGAGCAATACCTGTCTTAGAATGTGTCTGGATGTCTGATGGGACATAGCTCATAAATGAACTCCAAATCTAAACTTCTTAGACTGTATCGTCAACTGAACTTAATCAGTATCCTGCGCCATGCCACCCTCAGTATTGCCTTGGACCTCCTGTCCAAGATACTGCCCCTCATCAGAAGGAAAAACTATAACTCTGACAACCTCCTTGTCGTCCAGGTCACCTTGGAAGCCTGGAATGATAACTGTCTCCCGAAAGAGGCTGTCGTTATCATATCCCTTGAACATCCACTTATGTTCTAAAACGGCTCCCGACCGTTTCTCCAGGATTGGATCAATGTCAACTTATTGCATCTAGTGCAAGAACAACATCTGGTGTGGTACTTGACATATCACGATTGATTCAATTGCCTGAGCAAGTGATCTGCCAATCATGCACATCCCTCTCCCCTTTAGTCTGAAAGACACCTTTAGAGAGGGTGACTCCATCTTCTGCAGGTACACTAACGTGCATGGAGTCGTCCATTCTAAATACTCTTAGAATGCTGTCTAAGTACCCTGATTGGGAAACCACCCAAATCTAGATCTAAAACCATAGATCTAGTAACCAGTATGTCAGATAAAAAATCCAAGTCCTTTGTGGAGAAACCACTGTGTGACGACCAAAGTATAACCGATTGTAGTATAGGAGTTTCTTTTCCTACTCTGTGCATGTCATCCAAATACCAAGATATCACACCCTACTACCTTCTCAACAGATCCATCCCCTATTCTGATGAAGTCAAACCCATGACTGTCACGTCAGAAATAGATGATCTATCTCCGCTATATTTGCTTTAGTCTATAAATAGACATAAGCCACCTGTCCACCAATGCTTCCGCTGCTCCCACTGACTACGACAACCCTCTGGCAGAGTCATATAGACGTACACTTCTAAAACTAGTTTAGAACGACGCTATACTCATCCTCTCACCGGGTCTCGCAGCCTGGAACAACAGCAATGGTAATTGTGGGTAAACAAGAACTTCCCTGTCACCGTCCTTGAGGCTACCGGAGTACCTCTCGGGTGCCTGAAGTTACCCACCTTATCTGCGGAGTGGCCAATGGAATGTCAATCCAGATTGAATCTTTAGGTTCCTTATCAAATCTTCAGTAATCGTTCGTGGTTCTGGAATCACTTCCAGTTCTACCATACTCCCACTACCTTTTTTTTTTAATAAAACTGTGGCGAGTCTAGAACAATATTGCTATTGTTCATCCTTATGGTAGAAAGTCAACCCTCGTCATAGCCTGGGTCAACCCACAAACAACCTTTACAGAAACGTGCCTTGAGTTATCCAGAGTCTGGTTTTAATCATAAGCTGGACAACTCCCCGTACCTTAACAACGTTAAGATACGAACTGTTTTATATCCCATATAGGACCAGAGGCACTGATTTAACTGAACCAGATCCAAATCATGCAACTGTCTCCAGTGCATGTCAACTAAATGGAAGGAGGCCGATCAGCGTTACTCAACTTAGGAATGCTTCCAATTATGAGTAACCTGAAAGAGAAGCAAGTTCTCTTAGTCATTACTATCAACTGAATACCATACACAAGTATCCACATCTTCGATCACTTTGAAGAATCCCGATACTTGCTATATCTGGTTCTCTACTCTATTCAAATACCTACAACTTCTCAAAATTCGGACACTGTGTTTCCACGAAACACCTGTCTAAAAACTAGAGAAGTCATAAGTAAACCGAATATAGTACGAGGACCAACCCCTTTGTCCTGATGGACCCTGGACAACATACAATACTCTGTATAAGTCCCTTGAGTCTGATAACTCATTCACTGTGTGTCGTAGGTTGAAAACTGTACTTATGGTTAAGAAGAATTACACCGCTGTTTAATGCTCCTTACCTAACCATCCACTGATATAGGTAAATGTCGTAGACATAATTTCAAAAAGGTATATCTCACTCTATGAAAATAGACGTATAGATATATCAATTTGAAATTGGTGCATAACAGCGGATATTCAAAACCAAATATTTGCCGACCGGCAAACAGCCCAGGTGATTTCCTCAAATATCACCGATTACAACGAATCCCGATATAATGAGGATGATCACCCAATTTCCAATAACTTACTCCCACTCATCATCTATAAAACCATACAGATGTGAGAATCATACCTGGTAAATACATACCCCGGAGCAAGTGTCTAATCGGGAAATCAGTTTTTTTTAACATTACACAGTGAAACTGAAACATTGAAATGTTCCGATGGGGTATCCTGGTATTCCTAGTAATGCCTCTTCCAGATTCACGATTGTAACCGTATAATTCTTTGCTACCTCTCCAAATCCCTTCATATGTCTTTAGTCATTACCTTCTGCACACCCCTTTAGGCCAAATGGTTTTCTTCCTTTCCTACCGTTCGGCACCAGCCTATGGTTTGGAAGAAGACTATTCAATAAGCATAATGGGTGTACTGTCCTAATCCTAGGAGCACTCGCAATGCGAGAGAAGGTGAGGATAAAAGACAACTGAATGAACCTTATTCCTATTTCTCCTGAACCAGAATCCATCCCCGAACTGGAACAAGTTCCTTTCGAGTTCGTATATAACCATACGATGGAATATCCAATAAACTGTGGATCTTCGTAGTGATACGGAGTGTCCTGGAGAAATACAAAGGTGATTTAGGATTGGCGAAGGAATACATGGTTTGGTCGTGAATATCTGTTGCAATTTACTTTGTCCTCTTACTAATCCCTTGCTTTGTCTTAACTTAATACCTTCTGCACACCATCGTTAGGCTAATTGGTTTTCTTCATTCCCTACCGGTCGGCACCTGCCTATGGTTTGGAAGAAGACTATCCAATTTGCGTAACAGGTGTACTGTCTCCTAAACCAAGGAGCACTCGCAACCTGAGAGAAGGTAAAAGGAAAAGACAACTGAATAGTCCTATTCATTTCCTACAGAACCGGAAACCATCCTCGAATAAATTCTTTCGAGTTCGTATCTAACCATACGATGGTTTTGTCCAATGGAAGTGGACGTTCGTAGTAAAACGGGGTGTCCTGGAGAAAAGGGTAAAAGTAGGAGTGGCAATGAGGTTTGCAACTCTGACAATCCAAAAGCCAGTGTTTAAGAAGGTTCGGTCAACTTGGTCACTGAGTCATAGTCTTAGGGTCGGGTCAATGGTCGCAGCCAAAGAGAGAGAAAAGAAACACTCAGCGTGCACTCTAACCTAGATCAGAATGGTTACCAATTTATCTAATCTGGAAACCTCCTACTGTACCGTCAAATTCTCCTCCAAACTTGAAAGAAGAATTAGTCGGGATCACCCGAGGAGTAAACCAACTCATCAGTGGGAATCGGGATCCAACTATCATCGCATGACAACATGACGGAATCCGCTCACGGTATCACACTCCAGAAGGTATGCGCATATCTGGCAAGTTTCAGTTCTTTTGAAACTCCCGATGTGATTTCTGCCCCATGCTCTTATGACCTTGACTTTGGCCAACATATCATAAGTCACATGTCAAGTTCTACCCGTCATTCTCCAGGTTAATTTGAACCCACCCGTACATACCCTTGACTTTGGCCAAAATGGCAGTACGACTGTCCCAAACCAACGCATCTATCTATGCTGCATATGAATGCCCCAATAGCTACCAATCACCGTGCCTTGACTTTGGCCAACATACACAGCTTGAATACTATTGACCACTCATATGAAACGACGGAGGGCTACGAATGGTTTCTGGCGAAAACCTTTAACGTAATGAACTTGATATCGTTGAAGGAACGGATAGCTTTAAAAAAATATAGTGACGATAACCGTTGCTAAAGAGGTCACTCCCGGTGAAGGGATCTCGGCTCTTTCCCCGTAGAATGAGGTGCAGGATATTCCAACTGAATACCACGATGCAAAGCAAAAGTAATCGGCTATAGTGAAGTCATTCCCCTGACGCAAACTTTTGTCCAAGGGGTCACTCCTTGTGAAGGGATCTCGGCCCTTGCCTCGTCGACTGAGGAGCAGGATATTCCAACTGAATATCACGATGCAAAACAAAAGTGAACGTCCTTGCAATAACAACATTTTGAAAAGTGTTCCAACAACATCAGATTAGGTTTGTTTTTAAACCTGCATTGATCCGAATCAATGCAGTCCCATCAATTGATCACACCAAAAAGAACGAAAATATACTGATGTACGTATATGCCATCCGCATTCACCACTGGGTCCTGTCATTACCCGTTAGGTTAGCTAACTAACGACAGAGCGGGGACTGGACTAGCGCGGATGCAAAACATATACAACATCTACTAATATAATACCAATATATTATATTCGCTCAAGGCGTGATAAAAAATGCAACATCACAGAAATGTACAGCATCACAGAACAATACAGATATCTGGGATCCCCGGGTTTCACAGAGCCACTACTGAAACCCGACGTTCCCCTGGTCGTGTGGATAGCCTGTGCAATGAAATCCTAGACCCCTACGGGCGCGGCAAGTTACCAGCCAAAACCTGAAGCGAGGCAGCCCCCTTCAGCAACGTGAATGGACCACCCAGCACTTCACGGAATCCGGTAACTTGGGCACCCCTCCTGGGTCAACCTGTACCCCCTATGAGTGCGGCGAATAGCCCGCCAATCCTAGAGTGAAGCCCCCTCCGTCTCAATGCCATGAGATGCGGGCTTGTTGCCCTCTAGAATCCGGCTATCCGTGCACCCCTCCGCGGGGTAATCCTAGTACAGAAAGTAAAATATACATACAACGGGTACATCGACCGCAACCAGGTCGTGCCCCAAAAGAATAATACAATCAGGCAGTGACGGCAGTCCACATGTCGGACGCTCGCCCCGCAATATCAAATGTACATAATACAACAAAAACTGTACTAGCATTGCATCCAGGCTATCCCCCACGACCGATCCGCAACATCACAGCAAAAACAGAACATCAACGTGAAAGTCACGTTCGCAAATCCGTCTAACTGGGCTATAGCAGTTAGACCGGATTTACCGATCAAGTGACATTCACGGTCGCAGATATAATGTAAATATTGTGAAATAATGTGTTTAAAATATCCGATCGATCAAATTTTAACAAGTGGGCCCCCAAGCATTACTGTAACAGATCAAGAAATTCTGGGCCCAATATTAATATTCCAAAACCCCAATTTTAACCCCAGAAAGATACTGTAGAAATTTGGTGCAGGGAACCCAACAGTGTGCGGCGGAACCGCGGCCCAAAGGGGGGTTTGGCCGCGGTTCCGCGCTTCCACTGTGGACTCACCCTGTCGAATTTCTACAGTAGCCTTTTGAATTCCAGCACATCACTATTTTACAACCTGAAAAATTTTTCGAGACCAAAAAATTTCAACAGAAAACTGTTGTGAAGAAAATACGGGTTTTGGAACATTTGATCGATCGGAACTGAAAAACACATTAAGGCAAGCTAGACTAAGTTAATGGCCAGGCTCTGATACCACTGTAAGTGCACGGCGGCGCCCCGGCCGTCAATCCGACGGCCAAATGCGGAAGCGGTGATAAACTTTAAATTTTCTTGAACTGGCAAACCGCCGTGCACTAATACCCGGATCGAACCATTAATTAGTCCTAGCTAACTACAAGAAAGGGAAGAGAGATATACCGACTGATCCAAGTCCTCCGGTCTTCTCGTCGTCATCCCGATCTCCTGTGAAAGCTCCGGTATCCACCTCATCGCCGGAAGTGCACCACATCGCCTACTTCTTTTACGGGCTCCCACCTCAATGCCGAGGCAACTCGGGCACGAAGCTGGCTAGTCGACGTGCCCAAGGTTTGCTGTAGAATATAGTGTGGATTACATGTCTCATTTTGGGGTTGTGGAATTGCCTTTGTGGTGGAGGATTGATACAAGCTTTTTGGAGATGGTGTTGTGGGATTTTCCAACATGAAATGAATCAAAAATCCCACACAAATAATCATGGGCAGCCCCTAAAGAGGAGTGGCCGGCCCTTGCTCAAAAAGAGGAGAGAATGAGGGAGTGTAGCCTAGAAAAAAATGAGAGAGCCATCCAATTATGCAAGGGAGAGAGAGAGGGAAGGCTATCATGCAAAGAATCATCATAACAACAACTCCAACACTCAACCAACAACCATCTCTCAACATCAACAATCATGTCCACAAAAGTCATGCCATCATGACAAGAAGTCAAGTCAAAAGGTCAAGGTATGGAGCAACCATGATGAAGCCAAAAAGTCAAGTGATCATGACATGGCAATATGCAAAAGACCCCCTCCACAAATGCCTATTTGCAACAATGCAAATAAGCCCTCCTCCACCAATCTTCGGCCAATGAACGATACAAAGGAAATTGGCCGAAACGGAAAGCAAACTGGCAACTCCAGAAAACTGGTCCCGTAATAAATTACAGGAAAAACCCCGATACTGTGCATACACACCCGCATTTGTATTCCGACCGAAATAAAAATGCAATGAGACAAATTCACACTGTACTATACTAGGATCCGGCTTATACCAAAGCCGGCTAGTAATATCCGTTCGATCCTGATCCGTGCAATACCGCACATATCTGATCGAACCCTGCCATATATCCATACGGCCTATAGTACAAACTGTCCGATCCTGATCCGTGCAATACCGCACGTATCTGATCGTACCTTGCCATATCTCTATACGGCCTCTACAACTTTTCGCCCGAAAGCTGAGTAACTGAATGTGGGGGACTCTAAAGACTCGTCAACTCCTTGGTTGTGGATTTAACCACTAGCACGTCAGAGGTATAAGCCAATACGTAACGGGCTACCAGGTATTGACTAAAAGGGACGTCTGTGAGCGAACTCAGCCTGACAACCCTACTGAGCCTGTCAGTGACAATATCCGTACAGTCCGGTCCGTTCGTCTATGAGTATCGCATGGCGGGCCTAGGGGGTTGGTAAAAGTCAGACCCCCAAAAGCGGTACAAGTCGTGTCGGAGTGTAGTCCAGAACACCCTGAGATACTACTGGAATACCTACCAGTAAATCTCCTTGCCTCGGCCGAGGGCTTCGTATAATGGCTCTCCTAGACACAGCGCGACCTCACCCCCAATACCGGGAGAGACGAACCCCTGAAGATACGCTTACTGCCTCCATGTGGCTCGGGACTGTACCCAACTAAAACCTGTTTGCACGACTCCTTTGAGCCGTGGTAGGGTAGTAATCAAAGTACAGTGGGAACTCATACAAGACAAATGACGATCCCCAGGTCGATGAACTAACCTGCACACATGTCACCAGGGAACTGCCATCTGACGTCTGGTATATGACCAACTAGCATGTTCCCGGCGAGTCCTGTCCGGTGTACTCATAACCCAATGAGCACCTGTATACATCTTAGGTGATCCAACTGATACCAGTGGCTTGTGAGACCGGCCACCGCCCCTCGTCGGGGTCTCGACTGTATACATTAGTCTACTCTGGAGTATCGATGCCCTGTCTCGAAACTCTCACGACTAGGGACCATTTAAGGATATGCTTATAGACTGCCAGCTCCCACGTATATGATCGCCCTCATATTGCTGGTGGTCAAGCAAGAATCTTAGGGGCTCTACCAACATGTAATAGCGACTTGTCAGGTCACTTAAAGCAGTACACGATGATAAAGGTAAACCAGATAGCATACTATCATCTCGAGTAAGACTGTCCTACCGGGATAGGTCCTCCATCAATCATTGCAATCACGTACCTGTGACCTAATAATTGACTCTGAGGGCACTATCTCCAACAAAATTCACACTGTTAGATAATTGGACGATAGATCCACCCCAAAAGCACGCTCCCAAGAAAGTGGATACGCAGGGGGCATCTTGCTTGCTCGTGGAAAAAGCTCCATGGGAAGTTTTTCTTTCGGCAAAAATCAAAAGAATGCCGAAAGATTTACATGCATGCCCGGCGATCAAGTGGAAAAGCCTGCTTGAGCCCGAGATTATAGAAGGGATGTTGAAATCTAGCCACACGCCGAAAATTGCTGACAAAGGGAAAATCTCCCAAGTCAAGTCTTCGAAATCTTTTAAGAAAAAGAAGAAGAGTAAGAAGCCTGTGCAGCCTCATGAGAATGTTGATAGGCGTACATACCTAAAAAAATATATAGACACACTGGAAGAATACAATCAGAAAGCATGAACGCCAATCACACTCGAAGAGTTCCTCCAGCATATTCTCGAGGACAAGGACAGTAACGATGATGAGGAAAATGACTTATTAGAGGAAGCAGAAGAACGTGTAGCAAGCTGCCACATGATCTCACATTCATCACTACATGATGAAAAAGCTCCGCCAGTGTCGGACAGCGGCATGGATGAACTGGGGGCAGAATCGGCATCAAAAATCCCGAAACTGCTAGAAGAAGACCCGATCGAAAGGCTGTTGAAAAAAACTTTTAAAAAGAGCAAAGAGGATCAGGAATGCGAGATGGACATATATGAAAACGTCAAACGACGGCGTTTGAACAAAGAGGCTGCGGTAAGGACGAGTTGTAAAGCTCTCCAACCAAACTAAGGCATGTCTACAACAAATAAGAGTAAGATTAAAGCTGAGAAGCGGTTTGCCAAGGCCTTATCCATGGGAATGAAGCTACCGCCTCTCATGATGTACACTCCTAGGTTCCCATATTTCGATGGTGGAGAGGGACACCTGAAATACTGCTCGTACCACCGAAAGATTGCTCATCCCATCGAGGAATGCAACGCCTTCAAGAAGTTGTGGAAAGGATATGTTGCCCATAGAAAACATTTTAAGAAGGAGAAGCGTGGGGCTCACGCTCGTCGATATGAGAGCGGTGAGATGGCAGCGCACAAAGAAGCAACTGGCAGCTGTCATATGGCTGGTACAAGTTTAGGAGGGGAAAAATCTTGGGTTCTCACGTTCGGGAGTGATTCTAAGGATGAAATACTCCTCAACCCTCTCTTTGAAAGTTCCACCTTAGAAAAAGATGAGGAGGGAAGGGATTGCGAGAACATTCAGTCGTGCAACCATACTATGACTGAAAAAATTTCGGACCCGCATATAAGGGTTCAAATAAAAAGGAAAAAAGGAAAGGGAAAATGCCCGACGAGATCGCCCTTGATGAAGAGGTGGCCAAAGAGCTCGCAGCAAAGGACCTGCCTAAGAAAACTAAGGTGGACTATAATGTCCTTACGCATTTGAGAAAGATACCCTCCCAATTGAGCATATTGGATGTTCTACCCTTGTCCAAAGAGGCACAAGACTCCTTGATCAAGGCCTTGCAAGAACTTGATCAGTTTCAAGCCTTCCTTCCAGAAGAGAAGATGAAAAAGGAACTGGCAGAGGTTCGCACGGCTGATATTACATTCAGCGATGAAGATCTACTCCTCAATACATAAGAGCATAATCGACCGCTATATGTTACCGGGTATTGCCATGACATCAAGATAGGGAAAATTCTTTTCGACAACAGATCCTTCGTCAATCTTCTAAACGTGAGAGTGCTGAAAAAGATATGTATGAATGTTCAGTATCTTGTTCGAGACAAAATTACTATCTCGGGGTTCGACTCACAGTCGTCACAGATGCTTGGGTCCATACTATTGACGCTCTGCTTTGGGCTGCTCGTCACTGACATCAAATTCCATGTCATTGATGCCAAGACCTTTTTATAACGCTTTACTCTGCAGGCATTGGCTATATAAGTACAACGTCATCCGTTCTACACAACATCAGTGTATGAAGTATTTGGAAGATGGCTTAGAGTACACCATCACGAAAGAACTCAATCCTTTCTCGGTGAACGAGGTGCAAAAGTGGAAGGATGCAAAGTACTTTCAGCCGAATTTTGAGGATACTAAAAGGTGCCACAAGCCAGAAAATAAGCAAAAATTTGAGGCCACCATCCCGATCTTCGGAAGCGATACTGAAGAAGATAAATAAATAGTCTACTCGGGATAGCCTCAGAGGGAGAACAATAAACCCAGAGCATCGACCCCTATCCTAGTCTTTGGAAGCGATTCTGAAGATGAGACTAATGCAGTGTTCTCCATTCTCCCATCAACGCAGACTCTTGTCAAAGTGGATCAGAGTCTACATATTATGATGACTCCGCATCGACACTACATGGAACTTGATGCGCTCAATACATATAGCGTGTAGGAGCGGGAAACTTTCTATGTGCCTCCAAGACGAAGAGGTGAAAATGCGATTCTCTTCTATAAATCTATGGATACTAAGGTAGAAAAAGAAGTCTGACATGGTGCCGATTCCACTCTTGACAAGTTCCAGCCCATCTGTATGTCAAGATACTATGCGGAGGGATTAAAGGAACCGTTAAAGCGTCAAGGTGTGCCTTTCGAATGAACTGTCCAACAAGCCCAATTCTATAAAAAAATTTGGGATATCCCCGGGACTCAACGAAAGTAGCCCAGCGGGAAGATGGAAACAACTGGGTTGGGATATATTCGGTCCAAGAAATGGGAGAAAATCTACAGCTGCCACGCCATAAATAGTTTGAATAGAGAAGAAGATGTTACTCCAAGCAGCCATGTCGCCGAACGAGAAAAAAATCTCGCTCAAAGAACCTTAAGTCCGTCGTTTGAAGAGCAAATTAACAAGATAATAAAAGAAGCTTATCAAGCGAGCCCTGACAATCACAGTCGTGAAATGACCATATATGAAAAGACTAATATGCATTGTCTCAGTGAAAAATCAGTGGAAGAAGTTGATCATGATACTCTCCATCCACAGCCCGCTGTGTACTCTCATGAAAAAGGAAAATCCCGAAGCGGAGACGAGAATAAGGAAGCGATCGCGAGTAACACTCAAGGACATAAAAGCAGGTCCAAGACGCCGTTTAATCAAGAAAAGGTCAGATGGAGCCCATCCCTCATAAAGAAGATGGGTCGGAAATATTCGTTCCCTCGAGACAAGGCAGGAAAGATCCTCAGCCTTGTCATGAAGTACCAAATGATGACGCTTTCGGAGTCTCGGCATCCTGATTGATGATTCTCGGTGTGTAGGTAGAAAAGTGTAAAGATCACAACCAAAAAAATTTGTAAACCACAATCAATAACGGTGTCAATTATAGGTTCGTTAGCGGGTGCGGATCGTCCATAGGGAAAGTGTGATTTGATCGATCTTGTTTTAGTCGAGTTGAAAATTAAAGAAGAAAAGAAAATGATTCAAGAATTTTAAAATTTAGTTTCAAGAATTGTAAAGAACTAGATCTAATATCAAGAAATACTAAAGATCAAGAATCAAGAATTGTCCAAATCAAATGAATTATCAAGATTTGTAATGAGGCTCGTAGGAATCGATCCAATCGATTAGTGATGATGAATACTTGTGATTACAAATTCTTATCTATTGAAAATTTGTTGCTAGATCGATGACGGTCAACGAGGTTTAGGGATCTCTTGAAGAAACTAGGGTTTCTTCATCACATCTCTTGTCCTTTCGTTGATTAGCATTCAAATTGTAGCCTTTAGGAAATTCAATCATTGATCGTTGATCTCTAATTAAGAGCAAAAACATTCAAGAAAGCATTTCGCTCGAAACTAGGTTGTCGATGATTCAATTTACTAAAGTTTACAAAACTCATAAGACTTAAGAATCGTTCAAAGATTTAATCATCACCATCTATCTATTTTCTCGATTCCTCCACGAGCGGAGTTTTCACTCAAACATCATGAAAAAGAAAACAATCAAGAATTGAGAACTCATCATAATGCTCAAATGTAAAGAAAAGCAAGATCAAGAATCTTCACCTTTTATTATTCAACATTTCGTTACAATTCACTCAAAGTCTACAAGAATTGAGGAGAGAACTCGATCGTCGAATTAGCTTCGCATCGTCTTCGCGAGTAGCGAATCGTCGTGGGTCATTTGCTCGGATGAAGATCGGTGTCGCTTTAAAAAGGCTTGTTGAATTCTTGCTTCATTTTGTACTCGATGAATCTTGATTTGGATTTTGAATTGTATTTGGGCTAGGGTTTGGTTGCACAAGTTGTGTCACTCAACTTATGTTTGGAATTGTTGAACAACCTTTAGAATGAAGCCTTGGATCCCTTTTTATAGTCTTCTCCTTTAGCTTCCCCTAGAAGCTTGATCTAGCTTCCTTTAGAAGCTAAGCTAGGTTTAGCTTCTCTTGTATGCTGGGTAGTTATGAAGGAAGCTTCTAGATTAAGTTAGTTAGCTAGCTTGCTTGAAAAGCTTGGTAGGTATTAGGCTTACACAAGAAGCTTGGCTGTTAGGACGGAAGCTTCTGGAGATCTCTGGAGAATGAAGTATCTTGAAGAAGTTTGCCTATTGAAAGGAGAACCCTGGGAATTCAACTTGCCGATGACGTGTCACCATGGCCGCGGATCCGCCGCCAATAGGCCCCTTAGGCCGCGGATCCGCGGCCGTTTGGAGGGCTTGCTGCATCAAACTTCCAGGCTGGGTTAGTGCTGATCCTTGGGGAATTATTTTATATCTGGAATATTTTTACACTTTCTTGTTCACTACCAGATCACAAGTCTTGGATTTGGCGTATTTTTATCATCACTTTTAGCAGTTTCGGCTCTTTACCTGGAATTTCCTGCATACAATCTCGAGACAAGTGTTGCGATATACAAAAGATCATGCGTGCAATAATACACACTCAATTTCCCTTAAAATGTCGGTTATAATGTATAACACATGTTATTTGGTATATTACAGACGAATTGCTAATACGTGCTATATCCATACCGAACACCTTTAGATGATTGCAAATAGTAGGGAAATTGATGTGTTAAAAATGCAATATTTTCGACTGATCAAATTCCCCCAAACTTAATTTTGGTCGTCTCGAGCAAACTTGTTTTATTAGAAAGAGGAGGAGAAAATAAAGAAAAAGAAAAACTAACTAGCACACTTTCGTAGGCAATACGATTGCACTGAGCACGTGCAACAAGCCTTTAAACCTCTAGGTGTCCCTAGTAGGAGGAATGTTGTCTCCTGAGGGTTTTCAGCGGATTGCACCCATAAAATCCAATAATAAAAGGAAGACCGTGAAACTTACATGTAAAGATAAGAATTATAAAAGAAAGACTTTGAAAATTAGAGTTTCCAACTACACTAGCTTATCGGTTGTCATGAGCCCTATCTTAATAGTCATGAAAAGATAGAAATCACATCATCCCTCAATAAAACATCGTCTTTATTCTTCTTTCCTATATTTCTTCCAAACATCGATCATATAACCCTACGTGTGTGTAAGAACATCCCTACACTCGGAGAATTCAATTCAAGCTATCATACTCTTGTCCATCTGCCTCAGTACTTTTTAATTTGATGAATATTTAGATGGATTTGCTCACACATTTTTCATGCGACCGTTAATACTTCTTGAGGTACCAACCGGCCGATTACTCATGTGCTTGCTTATTAGGTGTATTAGTATTTTTCTCGTCTTGCACCACCTAAGACTTAGCAGTGACTCCCAGACCAGTTGGTCTAAGGCACTAGGTGATGAAGCACCCTCGCTATATTTTTTTATTGCTGCCTTGGCGATAATAAAACCAGTGTTCATTTTTTTCTTCACCATTTTATATTTTATGCATTTATAATTTCCTTCATACTTTGGCTTTTAGACAAGAGCATTTCAAGGTATCCTCTACAATCCCAAGTTTCAAGACGTGTGTAAGTGCGTATAGTAGGGTATCAACATTCAAATGTTTGGCTTCCAGAATAGGAACTATTTTTTAGACTTATTTTTATCCTCAGATTAGTGACTTCCTTCATCTTACTGACCTTGGGACAACGGCTCATAACTACTTATTACTAGTTTCGTTTAAGAAAACTTCTAATTTTCTTGGTTTTCTTAAATTTTTCCAATCTTTTGGATGTAATTTTTCACTATCTAATCTTTTATTATCTTATTTATGTACAAAATTTTTTTTTTATCTTTTGATTTTTAATTTTTTTTATATGTTTTAAATATTTTGTGCTTATGCAAAGTATGATACAAAATGATGCGTAAATAAGCACAAACCTCCCCCAAACTTGTTTTCAACAGTGTCCTCACTGTTGCCAACCGCTAACTCTCGAAAACCTGTAAGCTTGGGAGGAAATTATTAATGGGGGCAATAAATATGATCGTGAAAATCCTCCCCCAAACTTAGTTTTGGCTCACAATTTTTGAGTAAAAATTTTCTTTTCAAGAGCCAGATTATCCCCCCAAACTTGAGTTAAACAATTTTAAGTTTTGATAATCACAAGAGGGGGTCAAAATTATTGGTCAATGCCAAGCTTTGCAAAGATCGAAGGTCAACACCAACCATTCGAAGATTTTATCAGTATAGTGCACCGGTTGGTGAAAGAACAAGTTGAAAAGAGCCAAGAAGAAGTGGGGAAAAGATAAGTGGTGTGAAAGAATGTGTTTGCGTCTCGTTTTGGAGAGACGATGCAGTGATTGTGATGGATTACTCGCATTTTCTTTATAGTCCAGAAGAAGGGGTGGAGGTTCAATTTCTTTGTTTGGGAGATGGTTCATCTCAACACCCGTATTTTTCAAAAATGCGAGTTCTTCAGCGAAAATTTCCTCAAAACTCTCATCGATACCCCGAAGAATAATGTCATCAAAAAACGCGGGGTGATCTTCAGACTCCAAAAACGATTCATAATCAGTGTTAGTTGTTGACCCGGACAACTCAGTGGAAGAGTCCGTATGTGTATGATACATAGTTGGGTCAAACAACAACATATGAAAAGAGTCAAGATCAGTATCATGGGGATCGTCAACTTCGCTGCTGTCGACATCTATTAATTCGACAGAACAGACCTGAGCAGTAGGTTCGGAGGGTACACTTCCCAACTTGTAAATGTTTAGCTCAATTGACATCTTTCCGAAGGATAGGGTCATAGAGCCATTACGACAGTTGATTATAGCATTGGAAGTGGCCAAAAAGGGGCGACCAAGGATCACCGGAATTTGATTCCGTGGGTTTTCTATAGGCCGTGTATCAAGTACAATAAAGTCCACAGGGAATACAAATTCCCCGATTTTTATTAACACATCCTCTAGTTCACCCCTAGGTTTGGTGATTGATTGGTCAGCCATCTGGAGAGTGCAGGGAGCTGGTTTCAACTCTCCGATCCCTAACTGCTCATAAACTGAGAAAGAAAGCAGGTTAACACTTGCGCCAAGGTCAAGTAGAGCACGGTTAATGTGTTTATCCCCAATAGAAATAGAAATAGTAAGATAGCCAGGATCCTTACGTTTCTTTGGTAATTGTTGGGGAAAAGCTGTGTCTACAGTCTTTGACATGAATACCTTCTTGGGCACTTGAGTCTTCCTCTTCCTAGTGCACAAGTCCTTGAGAATTTTCGCATAAGCCGGGACTTGTTAGATAGAATCTAGAAGAGGGATGTTGATGTTAACCTGTTTAAAGATTTCAGTAATCTTCTCCATTTGCGGACTTGGTCTGTTTCCCCTTAACCGATTCGGATAAGGAGCTTGAGCAATAAGATCGGGGTCCAACATGGGATGTAGGTAAGAACGATCTAAGAATAGGGGTGGGGATCGTCTTTGGTGGACTAGAAGCGGTTTGCTGAGGTGTCGAGCCTTGTGGAAAACAGAGAATAGGCTCGGAAGAAAATGGTGGGGTAGACGAACTGGGGTCAGAAGTAGAAGTAGAAGTGGAAGGAAAAGTCTCAGCCGGGGTATCATCGATTGATTCCTCATTATTAGTATCAATCTCTTTACCGACATGGTTGTCCAACACTCTTCCATATCTCAACGTTGTAATAGCGTTCACATGATGTGAATAGCCAGGATTGGGTAAAAGTTGAACTGGAAGTTTCCCTTTTTCTCTAGCACTCAATTCGGCATTTATACGGGCAATTTGTGCTTCCATCGATTTAATATTTTCATTTTGAGAGACAATGCTCTTCATAATATTATCGAAGGAAGACTGAAAATTTGCCGTCACTTGGATGGATTGTTTCATAAAAGTATCCAAGCTTCGTTCGAGTGCAGAGGAATTATCAGTACCGGCCATTTGCAAAGAATTTTCATATGGTGCAGAAGTGTTGGCCGGATTTTGAAAGTTTTGTGATTGGTAGGGGTGCTGACTCTATTGAAGTGGTTGCTGTTATGGTAGAGGAGCCCTTTGAAAGTTGTTTTGGTTTAGAACCATGTTTTGATTTTGTGATTGGTTCCAAGCAAAGTTAGGGTGGTTCCTCCAACCCTGATTATACGTGGAAGAATACGGATCGTTTCTAGATCTTTGTTGGAAAGCAGCATTGATATGCTCATGACCTTGAAACGGAGAATTCAATGGACATTCTTCCGTAAGATGTGATGGATCAGAACAGCATCCACAGACAGTTTTG
This sequence comes from Agapanthus africanus, assembly GCA_030015575.1. NCBI lineage: Eukaryota > Viridiplantae > Streptophyta > Magnoliopsida > Asparagales > Amaryllidaceae > Agapanthus > Agapanthus africanus. The sequence goes on from JASDDO010000031.1 coordinate 109,536,093, forward strand.
GAGAGTGACATCTGATTTAGGGCGGCGGCTAAAAATTTATTTTCCATAGTTTCGAGTTTCTTTTGCATTGCTGACATTTCAGCTCTAACTCCTATGGAAACATCAGATTGGTTACTACCACCCCTAGACGATGTCTGACTTACACTCTCCCACTGTAAAGATTTTTCAGCGAAATCTTCTAAGAATCTTCAGGCTTCACCATCATCTTTAGTCATGAAGGTGCCTTGACATATGGATTCAAAGGTATGTTTTGTGGTAGGATTAATGCCCTCATATATGATTCTGCACAGATCCCATCTAGGGATTCCATGATGTGGACATTAAACTAACAGATCCTTGAAGCGTTCAAAACACTTTGAGAATGGTTCATTTAGAAGCTGGGTGAATTGATTTATTTCGCTACGGACTCGAGCTGTTTTATGATTGGGGTAGAATTTCTTTAGGAATGCTTTTACAAATTCTTCCCAGTTTGAAATAGAATGTGCGGCTGTGTTATAAAGCCACTTCTCGGCTATATCGCACAAAGTGAATGGGAGAAGACGTAAACGCATAGCATCCACAGAAAGCTGTGAAGTACCCATCATAGCGCATACATTTTCAAATTTGGTAATAAAGACATATGCGTATTCAGACTCGAGACCGTGATATTTTGGTAGAAGATTGATGTATTATGGTTTGATTTCAAAATTGTCCCCGTTGGCTGGTGGAATGGTGAGACAGGTCGAAAGAGGATCTCGCATAGGATAACATCTCTTTTGGAGAGAGATGCGGGGTGGATTCTGCGCACCTGCGGACGGTGGCAGAGTAGTGTTAAAGAAGTTCGATGGAGAATCGTCCATCGAAGTGGGTGTGGTGGGGGGTAAAGAAAAAGTAGACTTAGAATTACCGACTTCGGAGTCGATAGAAGGAACGCGGACAAGACGGGCACTAGAATCCCATCTAGCCAAGCATGCACTAAATGGTTTAGCACAAGTGGTAGCGTTGTGATAATTAAGGAAAAAATGAGTTGGTGTTTGTTTTGAAAAGGATACGGATTTTTGAAAAATGCAAATCACAAATAATGCACAAGCAACCCTAAATCTAGTGGTCACCTAGGTCAAGTCTCTAGACCGCTCCTAGACTTCCAGAAGACAAGTCGCAAGATAGATTCTCTATTACCTCTTTGTCCCTCCTGTGGCCAGGTAAGTGCCAGGTAAGTGGGAGGTTCTCCACTACATAAGTAATGGGCCTAATTAAGTAACCACTTGCCTTAGACACACTTGCCATAGACACCACAAAAGAAACGCGGATAAGCAATAGATTACCCACGACCTCCTTCTGTCCTAAGTGAGCGCGACGGTCCTTAGAGTCATGTCTAGATATTTTTTAGTTAATGAGAGTAATGCAGATGCAATTTTGTGATTTTTGGGGCTTAGGAAGGGTAATGAACTCCCCACCTAATCTGAATTTGGTCTTTGCCCCTTAATTTCTGTATTAAAAATGCAAACAACCAAGATCAAACACGCACAATTTTTATTTTTTTGCGGCGCTGCAAATTTTTGCAAAGAATCCTATAGAAATTGGTTAATGGAGCAGAGCAGGGAAGAGATAAGAAAGTCAGAAAGTCACCGAGCAAATTTGGTACAGCGAAACCCTAAACCCACCGCGGTTCCGCCGCAATATGCTTCAATTGGCCGCGCTTCCGCGGTCTTATGATTAAATCGCTGCACAAATTTTTTTCCAGAGACTCCTGTTCACTCGCTGAACTCCCTGAAATGATCATAATATTTTTCCTCTCGCTCCATAGATTCCAGATCTCCTTGCAACAAATCACAACAAATCGTTTAGTGTTTGTGCGAATTTTGATCTAAAAATTCTGATGGAATCAAATTTTCAACTCAAATTTCAAAAACGAACAAATTAGCACACGATCCCCGACAACGGTGCCATTTGATTGATAATTCTCGGTGTGTAGGTAGAAAAGTGTAAAGATCACAACCAAAGAAATTTGTAAACCGCAATCAATAATGGTGTCAATTGTAGGTTCGTTAGCGAGTGCGGATCGTCCATAGGGAAAGTGTGATTTGATCGATCTTGTTTTAGTCGAGTTGAAAATTAAAGAAGAAAAGAAAATGATTCAAGAATTTTGTAATTTAGTTTCAAGAATTGTAAAGAACTAGATCTAATATCAAGAAATACTAAAGATCAAGAATCAAGAATCAAGAATTTTCCAAATCAAATGAATTATCAAGATTTGTAATGAGGCTCGTAGGAATCGATCCAATCGATTAGTGATGATGAATACTTGTGATTACAAATTCTTATCTATTGAAGATTTGTTGCTAGATCGATGACGATCAACGAGGTTTAGGGATCTATTGAAGAAACTAGGGTTTCTTCATCATATCCCTTGTCCTTTCGTTGATTAGCATTCAAATTCTTGCTTCTAGGAAATTCAATCATCGATCGTTGATCTCTAATTAAGAGCGAAAACATTCAAGAAAGCATTTCGCTCGAAACTAGGTTGTCGATGATTCAATTTACTAAAGTTTACAAAACTCATAAGACTTAAGAATCGTTCAAAGATTTAATCATCGTCATCTATCTATTTTCTCAATTCCTCTACGAGCGGAGTTTTCACTCAAACATCATGAAAAAGCAAACAATCAAGAATTGAGAACTCATCATAATGCTCAAATGTAAAGAAAAGCAAGATCAAGAATCTTCACCTTTTATTATTCAACATTTCGTTACAATTCACTCAAAGACTACAAGAATTGAGGAGTAAACTAGATCGTCGAATTAGCTTCGCATCGTCTTCGCGAGTCGCAGATTGTCGTGGATCACTTGCTCGGATGAAGATCGGCGTCGCTTCAAAAAGGCTTGTTGAATTCTTGCTTCATTTTGTACTCGATGAATCTTGATTTGGATTTTGAATTGTATTTTGGCTAGGGTTTGGTTGCACAAGTTGTGTCACTCAACTTGTGTTTGGAATTGTTGAACAATCTTTAGAATGAAGCCTTGGGTCCCTTTTTATAGTCTTCTCCTTTAGCTTCCCCTAGAATCTTGATCTAGCTTCCTTTAGAAGCTAAGCTAGGTTTAGCTTCCCTTGTACGCTTGGTAGTTATGAAGGAAGCTTCTAGATTGAGTTAGTTAGCTAGCTTGCTTGAAAAGCTTGGTAGGTATTAGGCTTGCACAAGAAGCTTGGCTGGTTAGGACGGAAGCTTCTGGAGATATTTGGAGAATGAAGTATCTTGAAGAAGTTTGCCTATTGAAAGGAGAACCCTGGGAATTCAACTTGCCGATGACGTGTCACCATGGCCGCGGATCCGCCGCCAATAGGCCCCTTAGGCCGCGGATCCGCGGCCGTTTGGAGGGCTTGCTGCATCAAACTTCCAGGCTGGGTTAGTGCTGATCCTTGGGGACTTATTTTATATCTGGAATATTTTTACACTTTCTTGTTCACTGTCAGATCACAAGTCTTGGACTTGGCGTATTTTTATCAGCACTTTTAGCAGTTTCGGCTCTTTACCTGGAATTTCCTGCATACAATCTCGAGACAAGTGTTGCGATATACAAAAGATCATGCGTGCAATAATACACACTCAATTTCCCTTAAAATGCCGGTTATAATGTATAACACATTTTATTTGGTATTTTACAGACGAATTGCTAATATGTGCTATATCCATACCGAACACCTTTAGATGATTGCAAATAGTAGGGAAATTGATGTGTTAAAATGGCAATATTTTCGACTGATCACATCCCGAACATATAAATGAAGTCCATCATCCGGATTATTGTGTCTATCACCGAGCAATAGGTCACCCCCTTGAAGACTGTTTCACGTTCAAGAACTGGGTGGAGGACCAATATCAACAAAGCAGGTTCATTCTATCCGATAGATGGAGGATAAGCCCGCCAAAAAAGCACGAGCCAAAGAAGACCTATAACATCAGGTTGGGATCTGCTCGACTGCGAAAATGGAAGCAGACTCGTACCTGTCATATGATAACACTCTCAAGAGAGGAAAGGGGCGAGAATATGATTGGCCTTCTCGGATGCTTCACAAATGAAGATGATAACGAGGAGATCTTAGAATTTCCACTGGCACTAAAAGAGCTGGAAGATGGAATACATACCACGGCGCACAACCTAAGAAAAATCAACTTAGGAACGGAGGATGATCCGAGGCCGACGTTTTTCAGTGAGCTGCTGTCCGAAAAACAGGTAGCCATATTAAAAGATATGCTTATGTAGTACAAAAACTGCTTCACTTGGAACTACTTGCCGGGTTTAGATCCAGAGGTAGCGATACACAACCTGGCCATATCGCCAGAGATGAAAGCAGTCAAGCAGGCACCAAGAAGGATGCGGCTTGAACTTGAGATGAGTATCAACGCTGAAGTCAAGATATTAATCGACTCCGTCTTCATACAAGAAGTTCAATATCCCGACTGGATCGATAACATCATTTTGGTGATGAAGAAAAATTGGACGGTTCGCATTTACGTGGACTTTCAGGACCTCAATAAGGTATGCCCGAAAGATGACTTCCCAGTACCCATTACCGAGCTGATGATCGATAACACATCCACCCTTGAAATCTTCTCCTTCATGGATGGATTTTCAGGATACAACCAAATAAAGATGGATCCTGAAGACCGGAAGCATACCGCCTTTCGGATTCCGTTGGGTGTATTCTGCTATAAGGTGATGCCCTTCAGTTTGAAGAACACCGGAACTATGTACCAAGGGCCATGATGATGATATTCGATGACCTCATACACAAGATCGTCGAATGCTATATCGACCACTTTGTTTTTAAAGCAAATCTCGTGAGGAACACTGGGAGCATCTAAAGATCATGTTCGAGCCTCTTCGGAAGTATAATTTGAAGTTGAACTCTCTAAAGTGCGCATTTGGATTTTCCTCAGGCAAATTCCTAGGCTTCATCATCCGCCACCGAGGTATCGAAATTGATCCCTCAAAAATCAAGGCAATTATGGAAATGCCCTCGTCAAGAATCCTCAAGCAACTGCGATCTCTCCAAGGAAAGCTCGCATACATCCGGCAGTTCATAGCCAAACTTTCCGGATAATGTCTGTAACGTTTTAGAAATCGTTTTGCGAATTTTCCCGTTTTAGGGTAAAATTGTCGGTTTTCCCGTTTTAACCCGATTTCGATCAAACGACCGTATAAGTTTACCGACACCTAGTTTGGCTAAAATAAAGCTTGTGCACGAACTTTGGGAGTATTTGAGAGGTTTTGGTTCAGATAGATTTTTTCCCAAATAAAATATTATTTTAAGCGGTATTTTGTGCACGTAAATCGGGAAAATTTTTCTTTTGTGAATAAATTAATTTTGTCACTAGAATTAATTTAGAAGGTTCTTTTTAAATATCTAGATTTTTTTTGGTGACTAAGGGTTTCTTTTTAAAAAGAAAAGAAAAGGGTGTAAAGGTGGCATTTTTCATTTAATGTTGCATTTATTGCTTAAGACTAGAAATTTCTTCATTTTAATTACACAAACCCCCCCTCTCACCCCTTGGCCGAGCCTCATCCCCCCCATTTCTGTCCTCAAAAATTCCAAGCTCATTTCTTACTCTTTTTCAATCAAAAACACAAAAAGAATTCCAAAAATAAATCCAAAAATTCCTATATAAAAATTAAACTATTTTTCCTTCACTAATCCTTCATGGATCTTCAACAAAGCTTGATTTTTGATGCTAAGATGGATTAAATTCCATTTTGTGTTCTTGGGGAGGTATAATTCTTATCTTAATCCTTATATTTTTGCTTTAATCTTAAACTAGCTAATTTAGTTAACTATTTATGTGCTTAGTTTAGCTTTTAATTCATGATTAATTCATTATATTTGGTTTAAGAAATTCATGTTAGGGTTAAATTTTGATTAAGTGATTAGTGTTTATTTGAAGTGTTAAATTGTGTTTTGAAAAAGATTAACCTAATAGAAATGTTAATTTTTGCTAATGATTATTTTGTTTAATTAAGCAAAGTTGCTTACTAGATTTTTGCTAAAACATAATTAGCGAGTGTTAAAAATATAGGATTGATTTAGATAGCTTAGTTAGGCTATTTTAAGGTATTTGTAATCGTTAGATATGCGTTATCTTGAATCTAGTGCGATATATTGCGATAGGTTGCTTACTAGATTTCGGGGTTTTTCCGACGTAGGGTTCGTTTGGTAGTTGCGAGGTTATATCTAGTGTATTCCTCGTAATTTTTGTGTTGTGTTGCGCGATCGGGATGATCGGGGTCCAGAATTGGTGTTTTGTAGTTTAGCGACCCCAATTAGGGTTTTGGCCGGTATCGTGCGCGATAGATGTGCTAAGCGCGCAGTGTAATTTTCCGGGCGTTTTCGTCGCGTTTCGTTGTCTTTTCATCATTATAGGATATTTAGCTTATGTGTTGTATTTATGAAATTTTAGGTTTGCAAGCAGGGACTTCGGGTGCTGCGGACAAGGGGAAGCAGGTGGTCGGATTTTCATAGCTCGAGACCATCGGTGAGTAGATTTAACATCTACGGGGAAATCGCCCGTATGGCGTTATGCGTCGGGGCGAATATGATATGATAGCTGCATGTATTTGCATATTTGTTACTTTCATATGCATGTCATTGCATAGCATTATCTGTTGTACTTGACTCGTACCTTTAGATATAACACATTACTGACGGTTCATGTTGCACGAGCACTAAATTGTATGCTACACCCACATCGTCTGTAATTGCCATGGCACACACAAACACCTACATATGTGATATGGTAGTGGATAGGAATGATTGGAGTAGTAACTTTTATTCTATTGTGAATATGAAATACTGTGGACACATACATACGTGATATTGCATTGGGCAGGAATAGTTAAGGTAGTGAACCTTATTCCACTTCACTTATATCTTGCTATATTTACTTATACATCATGCATACATATTGACATGTACACCCTCGTACTTGATTACATGTAGATACTTAAACCTTGCTACACTTACATGTACACTTCATATGATACTGCATTTATTTTCGAAGGAATTGGGAACCGCATAATATATTTTAAAGCTAGATTCAATTTAAAGAGAGATTTCCCTTTATATGCTCATATTGATGTTTTATGTTGCATATATCAGTTTTATATGGATTTTACGCATTGAGATATGGATTTCATATGATTTATGGATTTGAGAACAGTGGGGGATATTTTCAAGAAAACTATGTATTGTTTGAAAACCCGGTTTCTCTTGATATGATATTTGATGCGTCCACCATGTGATTTCTCGGTTCTGAGATTTGGCTTGTGATACCCGATTCGAGGAGCGGGACGCACCGTCTGTGGGTACATGGTGGACCCGGTATGGTACCCCGGGATGAGTGGTGATTTCGTGGTGTAGACGATAAGCCTGACGGTGGGACCACTACCTACCGGTGATTGTATTTGGACTCGGCGGTTATCATGGAGATACCGACCGGAGTGAGGTATGACATATCGTCAGGGCCAGTCATGGTGACAGCGCCTGAGTTATGAGGATTTACGTGTCGATGCTAGACACGGGTTTCATGATGTTTCGAGTGTCGGTGTTTGACACTCAGGTTTTCGTGAGACATACAGGATGTGAGGGCCGATCTGAGGATGCGGTGCTTGAGGATTTGGGATTTGGGATTTGGTGTGTCAGTGAGGGACATTGGTTTTTTTCCATGCTGATGATTTTTGCATGAGATTTTATATTATATCATCCCACACTCAGGATTATGTTGATATGCATTGTTTCATGTAGTTGTAGTACCCTGTTGATGTACCTTTACATGATTGTTGCATATTCACTTATCATACTTATGCTATCGGATTACTTGTGATAGATAGATCGCTGTTCGTGCATACTTGCGATTACTGTATGATGTTATTTACTATTCATGAGTTGAAAACTCACCCCCGTTGTGCCACAGTGTTGTGCAGGACATACCTTCTGAGTAGTCGCGGCAGGGCATCTTATCATCTCTACTTTTGCGGATACCGCTACGGTTGACTGTGAGGCCTTGCTTTTAGGTGGGTTGCGGTTATCTGTTTGTACATTGTATATTTTTTTGTTGGATCTAGTATTCTCCATCTACCACTATTGCATATGACTTAGAGACGACTTGTGAGAATTCAGTGTTATATTTTATGGTGACTTTGGGTGTCGTGCTCGTGGGAGCCAGTTTTGTTGAAACGTTTTACTTCTTTATGCAGTATTCTTTTATATTTCTTCGCTTTGGCGTCGTATGTATGTTGTGGTGGTTGTCTCCACCGTTGGGCGTGATTTGCTCCCGTTTGGGATGCTTTTATTATTATCTATGTTGTACCCGTTTTCGGGGTTAGTTTTTACAAAGGAGGTGCTGCCGAAATTTTTAAGAACGAAAACTAAACTTAAAGATTTTTACTTGAAAAATTCCGAATGTTTAAAACTATGTTTTCTCTGTTGATCCAGTTTTGGGTGGTTTAGATTTCTGGGTTTCGGCTTACTTAAGTTGCGTACGCCTTTAGACATTACGTAGTTTAAGTGCCGGTTACGGGCCAAATTTAGGTCGTGACAATGTCGTCCCCATAGTATCTGATGAAGAAGGGGACCCTGATCGTCTGGGATCAGAAATGCTAAAATGCATTGGACGAAATCAAACAATACCTGCAAAATCCATCATTATTGACTGCTCTGGTTAAGGGAAAGCCTATTATTCTCTATACAACGACCCTTGAAGGTTCACTAGGCGCGCTGTGGGAAAAAGAGAACGATCAAGGAAAGGAGAGAGCTCTTTACTATTTAAGTCGAGTTCTTATGGTGGTAGAAAATAACCACCCCCATCGAAAAACAATGCTTGGCACTGATCTTCGCGATAACGAAGCTCAGACACTATGCCTTAGTGCATGAGGTCCATTTCATATTAAAAGTAGATCCTCTTAAGTATCTAATGTCAAAGGCCATACTAACGGGAAGGCTTGCCAAATGGGCCCTACTGCTGATGGAATTCTTGATAACATATCGACCCCTCAAACGGTGAAACTACAAGCCATCGCCAACTTTTTTTTGGAACATCCGATACCAGCCGATTCTCCCGTAAATTGCGAGTTACCGGATGAACATGCGTTCGACACAGTCGAGAAGGCGAAAGAAGAAAACGAGTCTCAATAGGAGCTCTACTTCGACGGAACATCTTCTATGAAGCGGAGAAAGAAGAACACTCCTATAATCAAAGCCGGGGTAGGTCTTATCTTCATGACCCCGCAAGGAAGAATATTGCGTTACGCCCTTTCCTTGACAGAACCTAGGAATAATAATGAAGCGGAATATGAAGTTTTGATAGTCGGTCTTGAGATTGCTATCAATATAGAAATCAAGGACCTCCTCATATATGGAGATTCTCAGCTGATCGTCAGTCAAGTAAATGGTGACTATCAGACATGCAAACCAGAGCTGATAATGTATGGTGAAAGAGTGCAGCAGCTGCTGACCCAAATCCCTTCATATACCGTGAAAAGCATACCGCAAGCGGAAAATAGAAAGGCGGACGCGTTAGCTAAGTTGGCTAAGGAATTGGCCGACGAAGACCTCGATGACGTAAGAATCATTTTTCAAAGCCGCAAGATCCTGACGCCAGCAGATATAGCTTCGGAATCCCTGATAGAATTATCTGAAGAAAAAGAAACGACCGAACGAGAAGTTCTCCAAATAGAGAACGAAGAAGAGGTCGAGGATTAGAGAGAAGCTTTAATAGGCTACTTTAAGTCCCAATGAACACCTAAAGACGCGTCATCTAGATATCAGCTCATGAAACGATCTCTGTTGTTTGCCATCATCAATGATACTCTATACAAGAGATCCTTATACTTTGTACGGTTAAGATGCTTAGGGCCGAAGGAAACAAAGAAAGTCGTCCCAGAAGTACACGGTGGACTTTGTGGCTCTCATCAAGCAGAACCGAAAATGAAGCTGAAGATAAAATGGATGGGCTATTACTGGCCCACGATAATTCAGGACTGCTTCGAATATGTGAAGCGGTGTCACTTGTGCCAAATACACAGGGACTTCATACATTAGCATCCAAATCTGCTGCATCTGACAGTAATTAGTTGGCCGTTCGAGATGCGGGGAACGTATATAATCAGCCATATCGAACCAGCGTCATCCAAGGGACATTGGTTTATACTAGCTACAATCGATTACTTCTCTAAGTGGGCAGAATCGGTACCTCTAAGATAGATGAAGGTGGAGATTATCCTCCATTACTTCAAAACTCATGTTATTTACCGGTTTGGAACTCCGTGACAGATAATCTCGGATAATGGACCAGCTTATAGGAGCCTTAAAATAAGCCGCTTCGCATAGCCACACAAGATAGACTGGAGATACTCCTCAGTCTATAATCCTCGGGCCAATGGTCTAGCTGAAGCATTCAACAAGACCCTGACCAAGATTATAAAGAAGATGGTGTTCAGGAATAAGAAGGACTAGCACGAAAGGCTTCATGAAACCCTTTGGGCGTATCGAACAACGTTCAAGACGGCCACAAATACAACACCATATGCATTGTTGTATGGCACTAAAGCGGTACTCCCACTGGAGATAGAACTCCCCTCATTATGAGTGGCAGTTCAATACGAGCTAACGGATGAAGAAAGCGCTTATCTTCGGCTTGAGGAGCTCGATGCTCTCGATGAAACTCGCCTTATAGCACAACAAAATCTGAAAGCTTATAAGGTAAGGATGACATGATCATATGAAAGGCTAATCAGGCCGAGAACATTTCGCCAAGGCAAACTCGTGCTAGTTGTCAAAAGACTGATGATTCCCAATCGTACAAAATGGGGGAAGTTCGAGCTACACTATGAAGGCCCGTACATCACAGATAAGGTCTACCACGATGGAGCTTACCTGCTTATGGATATGCATGGCGAAAGGCCATTTCGGCCAATAAATGGCCGATTCCTCAAAAAGTATTACGCTTGAAGAATCACGACTTAGGTCAATGATAGATGACGACGCTTGTGTTCGCTCGCTAACTTCCTAAGTCAAAACTCTGAAAGCGGTTCCGAATGATATGCACCCATTAGGGATGATGGACCGTAATGTCCTTAAAATAATTTTTTGCCTTACGATGGATTTCTATTTCGATCACCGTATACAATCCATGGGCACAAACAATATGATCCCATACCATGTCCTCAATGGACCGAAACGTCCGTAAATTAATATTGGACCGCGAAGTCCTTAAACTAGCATGTTGCCATATGGTATGGGTCATATAACCAGCCATACACAACCCACAGGCACAAACGATCCATGTTCTCCATGTCTCCATTGGACCGAAACGTCCCTAAACTAATGCTGGACCACCACGTCTTTAAATTAGTATTGGACAGAAACATCTCTAAACTGGTATTGGACTGAAACCTCCCTAAACTAATGATAGACCAAAATGTCCCTAAACTAATATATTTAGCCCTACGTCATGGGCCATATAACTAGCCGTATATAATCCACGGGTAAAAACGATTCATATCTCTCTCAGGCCCCATCGGCAAAACTATGCCTGAAATCCCTATCGGCCAAGAAGCTCTACCAACGATGCAAAAAACGCCGTGACCTGCAGCGGAGAGTGTGTTACCTTACATGCCTCCTGTCTCCTCATACGATGTCGGATAAAAAAAACGGTATGTCCATAAGCGAAATGGACACGGATGAAAACCCGAAAAGGCCCTGTGAGTAAAAACAGTAGGGCTGTAGGGTGTTTTTTGTCACCCCATTGAGATGAGAATACGCGTGCGCTTGTCATGCATACAACAGGTTCCCCCTGCCTAGGGTAGGTGGGGGTTTATTGATTGTGGGGATCCGAATCTCCGGTAGCCACGGACTAACCTGCTGTTAATTACCCCTCGCATTTGGAGCGAGAGAACCTCCGATTGACGGGTCAAACTGGTCTTGCGAACTCAATGAGCAGTGTTGTGTTTTGAAGGGGTTTTGGATATATCGGGGCCCCCCACAGAGTTTTTACTGGGAAAGGAGCATCCAAAGAAAGCGTGGGTGCCAGCGCGGCACGCGGGCGCTGGGCGCCAGCAGGAAAATGGGCTTAGCCCCTAGCAGAGGAGTTGAACTCCCAAAAAGGAGGATTTTTGAGTGGAGTTAAACTCCAAAGGGTTTGGATTTAGAGTTAAACTCCTGAAAGATCTGGATTAGGAGTTAAACTCCTTTGAGGATTTGGGTCTTGGAGTTAAACTCCCTAAAGATCTTCGAAGACAATCAAAAGGAAACCCCTTTCTTCTCCTCAGAGCTCCGGATCTTCTCTTGAGCCTTGGATTTTTCCCAAAATGGGATTCTTTGGAGATGGGTCTCCTTCCTCCTCTCTGTTGGCCAAATCTCGGAGAGAATGGGAGTGAGATTTAAAAATCTCCTCTTTTCGAGATCTGATGGAAGATCTAGGTTCCCCTTTGTGGGTTTTGTGGTGAAAAACTATTTATTTTTGGGAAAGGAAGAGTTAAACTCTTGATTTAATTCAAAAGAGAAAGAAAGTTTTAGAACCTTGAGGAAAGGGAAAGAGACACAAACCCTAGAAATTTTGAGAGAGAGAAAAATTTGTTCTTATTCATCATCATGTTGCCTTATATAGGCTTACATATTTACATATAGCTCCTTGGGCTTCACAAAATGGCATTTTGCCCATCCCATACCTCATGTGCTCATTTCTTTTGCACATAAGCCATGGGCTTTACAAAAATTTGGTTTTATGCCCATTTTGCTTACATTCATGCATAAAAAATTACATCAAAATTATTTATTACATGATTTTTATTTTGGATAAAGGAGGCCGGCCGCTTCATGTTTGCGCTTGACTCGGGCATGAGCCCACTTGATATGGGCTTGGGCCCACCTGGCTTGGGGTTGACCTTGACTTTGACTTGGTCAACCGGGGTGCAATTTTCGACCCCAACAAAGTGCCCCCCATCAATAGATGCACACCACATATGTGGGTCGTGTGCATGAAATTGATGGATCTTCTTTCATATGGAGGCGACTTGCTTTGATTCCCACTTTTTGGGATACACTGCCCTTTTTACGACATGGACGGTCGACGCTTGACGCGTCTCCGAGACGGAGTGTCCGTGGTAGACGTTTCTCTGGCCCGGAGTGATTTGGTTCCCGCCTTGTAGGAACCCCGCACTGCCTTTTTTACGACATGGACGGTCGACGCTTGACGCGTCTCCGAGACGGAGTGTCCGTGGTAGACTTTTCCCTGGCCCGGAGTGATTTGGTTCCCGCTTTGTAGGAAGCCTGCACTTCCCTTTTTACGACATGGACGGTCGACGCTTGACGCGTCTTCGAGACGGAGTGTCCGTGGTAGACTTTTCCCTGGCTCGGAGTGATTTGGTTCTTGCTTTGTAGGAAGCCTGTACTGCCCTTTTTACGACATGGACGGTCGACGCTTGACGCGTCTTCGAGACGGAGTGTCCGTGGTAGACGTTTCCCTGGCCCGGAGTGATTTGGTTCCCGCTTTGTAGGAAGCCTGCACTGCCCTTTTTACGACATGGATGGTCGACGCTGCCATTTTAGCGACTTGGACGGTCAGTACTGCCCTATTAGTGACTTGGACGGTCGATGCTTCCCTTTTAGCGACGTGGACGGCCGGCGCTGCCCTTTTAGCGACGTGGACGGTCGGTGTTGCCCTTTTTGCGACGTGGATGGTAGGTGCTGCCCTTTTAGCGACTTGGACGGTCGGCGCTGCCCTTTTAGCGACGTGGACGTCGGTGCTGGATTTGACTTGCTCCGCTTCTTGCGGTGTTAGGGATGAAGTTGACTTGTTTCTGAGGTGGAGCTTGATTCTTCCAGGGAGGTCATTGGTTGTTTTGCTGATTTGATGTGATTTGGGTTGACATCAGCACTGCTACACTGGAATATGGTACCAGGAGCAAATCATCATTTGCCATGAGGAGATTTCCCTCGTTCCCAGTTTAACGACTTAGGGGTCATCTGTTCCTAGTTTAACGACTTAGAGGTCTATTGGATTGGGGTTAGGGTAGGCATCAACGTTGCTAACACTGAAGCACATGTGCCAGGAGCAATTCATCATTTTCCTTTTCCTGTTGGGGAGCGATGGCTTAGGAGACAGGTTTAGGTCCCTATCACCTAAGGCTTTTCAATTTTATGAGCCGTAAGGGTCCCATAAAAGCATTTTCTCCCTACGAGTCGAAAGGATATCATAGGTGTACTTTCTCCTTAGGAGTCGTGGGGACTCCCAAGTGTGTTTTTCCTTTGTGAGTCGTAAGGATCCCACGAAGGTGTTTTCTTACGAGTCGTGAGGATCCCGTAAGTTTGTTCTCCTCATGTATCGTGAGGACACATGAGTGGGTCTTCCCAAATGGAGCATAATTCTAAGGGCGGAGACCAGCCGCATAACTGGTGATTGCGGTAGGGCATGGGTATGATGAGAATTATTTGAGCCCGTGGATTGTATACGGTAGTCAACTTGGGGACCAACCGTAGGGCCGGGAGAATTTTGGAAAATTGGATTTTGGTTGGTGTCTGCATCGCTGCACTGGAATATGGTACCAGGAGCGACTCATCATTCACCGTTTGGGGACTTAGAATTTGGATCTTGTTTGGCATCAGCATTGCTGCACTGGAATAATGCCAGGAGCAGCTCATCATTTGCCCCAGGAGGACTTGGGATTTGGGTTTTAGGTCGGCATCAGCACCGCTAACACTGAAGCGAAATGCCAGGAGCGACTCATCGTTTTTCGTTGCCCGTTGGGGAGCGATGGCTCAGGAGACAGGTTTAGATCCTTATCACCTAAGGCTTTTCAATTTTATGAGCCGTAAGGGTCTCATAAAAGCATTTTCTCCCCACGAGTCGAGAGGATCTCGCAGGTGTATGTTCTCCTTAGGAATCGTGAGGATTCCTAAGTGTGTTGCTCCTTTGTGAGTCGTAAGGATCTCACACATGGATTTTCTCCTTACAAAGTCGAGAGGACTTTGCGAGTGTATTTTATCTCTTTTCACGAGTTTGCGTCCTTTCGGGTTTTCAAAAACTCGCCGGCAGTCCTGCTGTTTTTACTCACGGAGTCCTTTCGGGTTTTCATCCGTGCCCGTTTTTCTTGTGGACATACCATTTTTTTGGGCTTTAAAAGTAGTCTCACCGACAGGACTTGGGAGAGATAGGGGTCATTTATGCCCGTGGATTGTATATGGTTTTATAGGATATATGATCTAGACCGTAGGGCTTGTATGCTCAATTCGCCTGTGACTTGGAGTATTCACGCGTAATATTTCTTGAGATATCGGTCATTGATAGGTGGCATGGGCCTTTCTCTCTCGGCATTTATCAGCTGGTAGGATCCTCCATCAAACACTTTCTCGATGACGTATGGTCCTTCCCAGTTTGGCTCGAATTTTCCCTTGGCATGTCCATTGGGGATGATCGGTCTTTTGAGGACCAACAGCAATTCACCTTTCTTGAAAGCGCGGAGACGGGTTATCTTGTCATAGGCCCGTGACATTTGTGCTCGGTATAGCTCCAGATTTTGCTGCACCGCGAGCCTTTTTTCTTTGAAGGCGTCGAGCTCTTCAAGCCGAAGGAGCATGTTTTCCTCCTCCGTCAACTCGTGCTGAATGGCCATTCTTAAGCTTGGAACTTCGACTTCGAGAGGGAGGACCGCCTCCACTCCGAAGAGCAATGAGTATGGAGTGGACTGAGTTGGAGTACGGTGCGTGGTACGATATGCCCACAATGCCTCGTGAAGTTTGAGATTCCGGTCTCTCTTGTTAGCTGAAGAATTTTTCCTCAGGAGCTTGCATAAAGTCTTATTGAAGGCTTCGGCTAGCCCATTGGCTCTTGGATTATAGATGGAGGGATATCTCTAGTCTATCTTGTGCTGAGTAGCGAACCTTGAGACTTGGAAGCTCTTGAAAGAAGGCCCATTGTCAGAAATGATTCTTCTTGGTGTACCGAAGTGGTATAAAATATTATGCTGGAAGAACGTCAGAATATTTTCTGTCTTGACTAATTTTAGCGGGACAGCTTCAGCCCATCTGGAGAAATAGTCAGTTGCGGCCAATATGAACCGGTGGCCTCTGGATGACGGAGGATCAATTGGGCCAACTATGTCGGTTCCCCAGACTTGGAAGGGCCACGACGCCACCGTAGGCTGCAACGGATTGGGATGCTTGTGAATGAAATCACCGTGAATTTGGCAGATATGACATTTCTTTGCATGCTCTCTGCAATCCCGTATCATGGTGGGCCAGTAATATCCAAGTCATTTAATTTGAAGTCGCATCTTGGGGCCGGACTGGTGAGCACCGCAAACGCCCGAGTGAACTTCTTTCATGACTTTTTGGGTTTCGGCCAATGACAGACACCTGAGCCAGAGTTGGTCATATAATCTGCGGTATAGCGTGTCATTTACGAACACGTATCGGAAAGCTCTCTTCTTTAGCTGAATACTTGCAGATTTTCCTTCGGGCAGCTTGTCGTATCGGAGGTACTCTATGAAGGGTTCTCTCCAGTCGGGCTCGTCTTGGATGATCGAAGCTTCTTCGGTAGGATTGTTCTCTTGTTCTATGCCTTCTTCTTCACGCAAAGAGGCTAGAGGTAGAATTTGCCAGGTTCTGACTGTGATTAGAATTTTGTCCATGTCAGGATCAGCTAGCTCTTTAGCTAGGTGAGCGACTATGTCGGCTTTCCCGTTCAATGCTCTAGGGACTCTCATTAGTTCAATATGAGTGAACCGTTTCATAAGTTCCACCACTCGGCTTCTGTACCAATCTAACTCGGGTTTGTATATCTTATAGTCACCACTTACTTGGTTGACAACAAGCTGGGAATCACCATGGACTCGTAGTCGAAGGATTTCCATTTCTATAGCGAGCTCCAGACCAGCTATCAGAGCCTCGTACCCAGCCTCATTGTTTGTGCGAGGCTCGGTGAGAGCAAAAGAATGCCGTAGACCGATTGATAGAGAGGCCAGAGAGGATGTCCGTTCGCACGATTATCAAGGCACCATCTGAGCTTGCTGGAGCTGCTTTGTGGCCCCCTTAGTGTTGACGGCCTTTCCCCCAGTTGGAACAGTGGAGAGCTGTTCGAATACAGATTTGCATCTGGGGTGGGATGCATTGGCGACTACAACGTTCGGCCTTTTGCCCTTTGAGACCGTCTTGGCCACCTGTTTTGCCGGGATTTCTTCCAGATGAGCGCTTCCGGTAGAGTAGATGATGACGGAACCAAATTGGCGGGGCAGTTCCTCCCACTGTCGACTGAGGCTTGTGGGGAGAACCACACGAGCATTAATCTTGACCACGTAAAGAATCGGGGTCGCATCAGAAGCTGGATCCATCTTAGGAGACATTGTCGTTGAAAGTTGATTGCTGCACGGAAAATAAAACATTATTGCAGTATAAACATCGGCATATATGTTAAATGAGTTTGCATGAACACTTGACCCAAGATATGGGAGGAGAGAAGGGTCCCACCGGGCGTTCCAGAGTCTGTAGGGTGCTTTTCGTCACCCTATTGAGATGGGAATACACGTGTGCTTGTCAGGCGTACTACAGGTTCCCCCTGCTTAGGGTAGGCGGGGGTTTATTGATTGTGGGGATCCGAATCTCCGGCAGCCGCGGACTAAGCTGGCGTTAATTACCCCTCGTATTTGGAGCGAGAGAACCTTCGATTGACGGGTCAAATTGGTCTTGCGAACTCAACGTGTAGTGTTGTGTTTTTGGATATATCGGGGGCCACGCAGAGTTTTTACAGGGGCCCCGCTACCCGGATAGCGGGCTGGGGGTCAAGGGGGCTAGTATCCCCCTTGCGGGGTGCGGGGCAGCGCCCCGTTAGAAATTTTTTTCTAAGGGCGACAGTGTCGTGGGGTGTATATATAAAAAAAGATGGGAAAGGAGCGTCCAAAGAACGCGTGGGCGCTGGCGCCTCATGTGCATGGCACGCGGGGGCTGGGCGCCGGCGCCTCACGTGCGCGGCACGCGGGAGCTAGGCGCCAGCAGGAAAATGGGCTTAGCCCCTAGCAGAAGAGTTGAACTCCCAAAAAGGAGGATTTTTGAGTGGAGTTAAACTCCAAAGGGTTTGGATTTGGAGTTAAACTCCTGAAAGATCTGGATTAGGAGTTAAACTCCTTTGAGGATTTGGGTCTTGGAGTTAAACTCCCTAAAGATCTTCGGAGACGATCAAAAGGAGACCCCGTTCTTTTCCTCAGAGCTCCGGATCTTCTCTTGATCCTTGGATTTTTCCCAAAATGGGATTCTTTGGAGATGGGTCTCTTTCTTCCTCCTCTCTGTTGTCCGGATCTCGGAGAGAATAGGGGTGAGATTTAAAAATCTCCTCTTTTCGAGATCTGATGGAAGATCTAGGTTCCCCTTTGTGGGTTTTGTGGTGAAAAACTATTTATTTTTGGGAAAGGAAGAGTTAAACTCTTGATTTAATTCAAAAGAGGAAGAAGGTTTTAGAACCTTGAGGAAAGGGAAAGAGACACAAACCCTAGAATTTTTGAAAGAGTCATCATCATGTTGCGTTATATAGGTTTACATATTTACATATAGCCCCTTGGGCTTCACAAAATGGCATTTTGCCCATCCCATGCCTCATGTGCTCATTTCTTTTGCACATAAGCCATAGGCTTTACAAAAATTTGGCTTTATGCCCATTTGCTTACATTAATGCATAAAAAATTACTTAAAAATTATTTATTACATGATTTTTATTTTGGATAGGGGAGGCCGGCCGCTTCATGTTCGGGCTCGACTCGGGCATGAGCCCACTTGATCTGGGCTTGGGCCCACCTGGCTTGGGGTTGACCTTGACTTTGACTTGGTCAATCGGGATGCAATTTCGACCCTAACAAGGGCTACCGATCAGTCGAAAATATTGCATTTTTAACACATCAATTTTCCTACTATTTGTAATCATCTAAAAGTGTTTGGTATAAATATAGCACATATTAGCAATTTGTCTGCAAAAATACCAAATAACATGTGTTATACATTATAACCAGCATTATGAGGGAAATTGCGTGTTTATTATTGCATACGTGATCTTTTGTATATCAAACACTTGTCTCGAGATTGTGTGCAGGAAATTCTCCAGGTAAAAGAGCCGGAACTGCTAAAAGTGCTGATAAAATACGTCAAGTCCAAGACTTGTGATCTGGCAGTAAACAAGAAAGTATAAAAAGATTCCAGACATAAAATAAGGCCCTAAGGATCAGCACCAAATCAACCTGAGAATTCCATGCAGAGATCACACCAAACGGCCGCGGATTCGCGGCCGAGTCGACTCGTCGGCGGCAGAAACTTTTTGCAGGCTTCTTCTTTCAACGGCCAAACTTCTTCTAGACGCTTCAGTTCCTCGAATTATCCAGAAGCTTCCCTCCAACAGCAAGTCTTCTCTTGTAAGCTAGATAACTAACTTAATCTAGAACCTTCTCTTCAACTACCAAGCTTACAAGGGAAGCTATACTTAGCTTCTAGGGGAAGCTAAAGGGAAACACTATAAAAAGGCACCTAAGGCTTCATGAAGAGGTTGTTCATCAATTAGGGTAAAATTCTAGTGAGATCCAAATCAATTCTAAACAAATTGAGTGACACAATTTGATCCAAATCAAGATTCATCGAGTACCAAATTGAGCAAGAACCCAACGAGCTTTTTGAAGCAACGCCGATCTTCATCCGAGCAAGAGATCCACGACGATTCGCGACTCAAGAAAACAATGCGAAGCCAGTTCGATGATTTAGTTCCTCCTCAAATCTTGTAGTCTTTGAGTGTATTGTAACGAAACGTCGATTAAATAAAAGGTGAAAATTCTTGATCTTACTTTTCTTTACATTTTAGCATTATGAAGAGTTACCAATTCTTGACTATTTTCTTTTTCATAATGTTTGAGTGAAAACTCCGCTTGTGGAGGAATCGAGAAAATAGGTAGATGATGATGATTAAATTCTTGAACGATTCTTAAGTCTTATGAGTTTTGTAAACTTTAGAAAATTAAATCAACGACCACCTAGTTTTGAGCGAGATACTTTCTTGAATGTTCTCGCTCTAAATTAGAGATCAACGATCGATGATTGAATTTCTTAGAGGCTAGAATTTGAATGCTAATCAACGAAAAGACAAGGGATGATGATGAAGAAACCCTAGTTTCTTCAATAGATCCCTAAACCTCGTTGATTGTCATCGATCTAGCAACAAATCTTCAATAGATAAGAATTTGTAATCATAAGTATTCATTATCACTATCAATTGGATCGATTCCTACAAGCCTATTTACAAATCTTGATAATTCATTCGATTTGGACATCTTCTTGATCTTTAGTATTTCTTGATTTTAGATCTAGTTCTTGATGATTCTTGAAACTAAATTTCACAATTATTGAATCATTTTCTTTTTCCTTTTAATTTTCAACTCAACTAAAACAAGATCGATCAAATCACATTTTCTCAGTGGAGGATCCGTTCTCATTGACGAAACTACAATAGACACCGTCAATTGATTGCGGTATAAATTTCTCTGGTTGTGATTAAAACTTTTCCATACATACGAAGAAATGATCAATCAGCTACTGG
The DNA here is from genome assembly GCA_030015575.1 of Agapanthus africanus. Classification (NCBI taxonomy): domain Eukaryota; kingdom Viridiplantae; phylum Streptophyta; class Magnoliopsida; order Asparagales; family Amaryllidaceae; genus Agapanthus; species Agapanthus africanus. The sequence continues at coordinate 109,556,684 of JASDDO010000031.1, forward strand.
CGAGCTTGTGAAAACCCAAAAGGGCGCGCACCGGTTAAAAGAAAAGAAAAGATGCATTTGCGAAGTGCTCTCGACTTTGTAAGGAGAAAATACCCACATGAGATCTTTACGACTCACAAAGGAGCAACACACTTAGGAATTCATATGATCTGAGAAGAAAATATACTTACAAGATCATCATGACTCGTAAGGAGAATATACCCTCTGTAAAACCTTCACGGCTTATGGAATTCAAAAGCCTTAACTTACAGGGATCTGAACCTGTTCTTAAGCCATCATACCCCCACAAATTTATGCCCTACAAGTGGTCCAATATCGACTCTTGTATACATTCCACGGACGTAAATAAATATATTCCCAACTAAGTCGTACCAAAACCGAGAAATATTGCTCGACAAGGTGAACGACACTTGTGAGTCCCCTCGATTGACAAGGAGAAAATACTCCTGTAAGATCCTTATGACTTACAAGAGAAAAACACACTTAGGAGCCCTCATGACTCCTAAAAAGAAAATACACCAATAAGATCCTCATGGCTCATAGGAAAAAATACCTTTATGAGACCTTTATGGCTCGTAAAGCCAAAAAGTCTCAGTTAGCAGAGATCTAATCCTGTTACCTAAGCCACCATAGGCCGCAATTGGCAATGGCATATGATGAGTTGCTCCTGGAAATATTCTAGTTGTAACAATACTGATACTAAATAAGATACCGTCACGCCAAGTATTCGACTCACAACAAAACTAATGAGTATGAGAAAGAAAAATAGCCGAAATGATAGGTCAACTCGGAATAAAAAGCAGCAAGTAAAAATAAAAATAGCCGAAATGATTAGGCACCGCGAATAAAAAGCCAAAATGATTGAGCAATCATGACTTTTGCGATAAATAGTGTAGGGTTGCTAGGCACGCGCACAAGGGTCTACGAGGCATCAACCATGCCCGATTAAAAATTTAGCCGTGCCGAACAACCCGAATACGGAACTTTAAACTAGAGATTAGGCGAAAACTAACATGCTAAAAAATTTAACACTAAGTGAGAGGGATTACAACCTTTGTAGATCCGGTCCTTCACTTCATATGCTCCGTGTTGTGGTCCCTTCGCCGCGATCATCGGGATCCGGACTCTCGAGAGGTTCCACGAAGAGAAAGACGCAACCTTTGCTTCCGATCTTCGATACTAAGATGATCTACCTTGAAGTTTCTTTAACACAAGCTAACACTCATGAAATGATGTGAATACCCTCATCTAAATGGCAAGGGAAGATGAGAATGATGAAGTAGGATTTTTGCTCTCTTTATTTATCTTTTTCTCATATTAATTCATCACTTTTGAAAAATCAAGTAAGGTTTTTCATGAAAGAATCAAGGAGGAAGAAGATGAATAATGTTAGAAACCTTTTGTGATGAATAGGAAAATAATAATATGATAGAATTATGCAACCATGGTTAAGTGAACCTTTGTAGAGAATTAACTAGGGTTAGGGTTTGGGTTGGGTTAAAGCATGACTCATTTGAAAATATCTTTATCATGACAAAAAGAAAAGCTTCTAGAAACATCTAGAAAGCTTAACCCTAATCCAAACCCTAATCATGTTTAAACTCCACAAAACAAGTTGCATTAGTTATCATATCATGTTACAATATTATATATCACATATATAATATTTATTGTAACATAATAAAATAATACATTTAACATATATCGCATATATATCAATGTATTACCCGAGTGAGAAAAAGAATCTTTTAGTGAGCAAAATATTAGTTAATGCAATTTAATATATCATATATATTATTATACATTAAATTATCGAATCAACACTTGATTCGACAATCCGGCTATATCGCATATAACCGACTAATATTTATCCGTACCGATTCATCGAATCAACACTTAATCCGATGACCCGGCTGATATCAAATATCGCGAGAATATAATACGGTATCTCATATCGTATTATCCTCGGTCCCGCACATATCACATATGTGCCCCTACCCCGTTTTGCCTGAGTCAAGAAACCTCTGTGTAGGACTCTAAAGAATCGTCAATACGCCGGCAGTAGGTGATGATCATATTAATCACCCACAAGCTGCAAGCGGTCAGCTAAACGTAACAGCTACCCAGGTATTGAGCGCTCAGAAGATCAACAAGCAATCCTGTAACTTCTCCTGCGAATCCAAACAGTAACACTCCCGTACAGTCCGGTCTCGTCGTCTGATATGTTGCATATCTCGCCTAGGGGTGGTAAACGTCAGACCCCAGTAGCTTGATAAGTCGTGTCGATTTGAGGTCTATAACAGTTCGAGAAACTACTGATAACACTTACCAGTAAATCTCAGCAATCCTGGCCAGGGATTTCCGGTTATAGCCAATCGAACACAGCACAACATCAACTCCCTATACTGGGAGAGACGAATCCCCTCCTATCGCTCATTGCCTCCATGTGATTCGGGACTGTACCCAAAAGCCACCTTTTTGCACGCCCTCTTGGACGTGGTATGATGGAAATCAAAGCACAGTGGGAATCACACAAGACTCTATGACGATCTCGGGTCGACAGACTACTCTGTACCAGTGTCACCGGAGAACTGCCATCTGACGTATGGTATAATACCATCTGGGAGTTCTCGGCGAGTCCGTCCAGTATACCCAGTCTCCACTGAGCACCCGTACACCATCCTTGATGTCAAACACCGATGGATATAGGATCATCCATCGCCCATCATATGGGTCAAGATGCGTATACGCTAGTCTACTATGGTGCATCGATGCCCTGTCTCGATACACCCTCGACTAGGAACAGTTATAGGATGTACTTGTCGACTACCGTGGCCCCACTAGTATGATTTCATCATAGTCCCAGTAGTCGAGTACATATCCTAAGGGCTTTATCAACATGTAACATAGAGACAATCAGAGTACAAGTTAAGATAAAGTACAACCAGATAGCATACTATCATGTCGAGCAAGAAAGTCCTCCCTATATATGTCCAAGCATCCAACACAATATACATCGTATGTACAGTAATGGCCTCTAGGGCATACATATAACTAACAATCTCCCACTTGCACTAGGGCCATCTGTCGTGGTATCACATACCCAACAATTAGCTGCGGTTGAAGTATCTCATACTCAACCATCCCATAAAAGTCTCTACTGTGAAAAAGGCCTTTGTGAGTGGATCCGCGCTGTTGTCCTCTTTGTCTACTCTCCTAACCTCGATCTCCCTGGAGATCAATCATCTCAATGATCAGGTGATACTGCCTAGGAATTATATCTGGATTTCTGATGGGACGGTAGTTCCTTGGCTAATGCCACAACTCTATTGTCACACAATGGTAGGAACGAAGTTCATCTTATGAACTTATAATTATCCAGACTGCCTCTTTGGTAGCATCCTTGGTAACGATGTATCTTGCCTTTAATCATCTAGTATGTCACGGTATCTAGCTTGGTACTCTTCCAACATACCGTCCCTCCACTGAGGGTATAGACAAGCCTGCGACTGACATTCAGTCGTCTTTATCACCCTGGAACCATTCCAGTGATTCTCCTCAGGATCGATTGATACCATCTCACTACAACTAGTGAGTATCCTAACATCCAATTAGATCTATCTCATAGATCCAAAACCCAGGATTTAGTAGGTATCACTTTGATCCTATATGGAGAATCCTTGTGATAAGCGGAGATTGACCGTGCGTAGCATAGGAAACTACTTCCCTATCAAGAGTATGTCATCCACGTACTCTACGAGGATCACCACCATACTCTCAACTACCTTTTCGTATATACAAGGTTCATCTACCATTTTGATGAAGTCAAACTCTTTGACTACCACATCAAAACAAATGTTCCAACTCCGCGATACCTGTTTTATCATATAAAACATCTTGCACACGTTTCCGCTTCTCCCACTGTCTACGAAGCCCTCTGGCTGTGTACTTATAGACGCTATCTTTTCTAAAACATCACTTAGAAAAGCAGTCATGACACCCAACCACCAGATATCGTAGTCATGGTATGTAGCCGTGGTAAGTAGGATCTGGATGGACTTAAGTATAGATCCTTAGAAAAGGTTTCAACACAACCCATACCTGGTCTTATGATGTAAACCTTTAACAAGTATAGCTTTGAAAGTCTCAACTTTTCCATGTACACCAAGTAATCTTCTCAAGATATACTCGCTTCTGATGGGGATTTAACCCTTCAGATAAAGCAACCAAAGTCCATACTTTGTTGGTGTATAAGGATTCCATCTCAGATCGATAAGCATCCAGCCATTCTTACAGAGTCCCACTCCTGATGGCCAGCTCGAAACTAGTTGGGTCATCATCTCATGATGCAATCCTCGCTCTCACTGTCATAGAGAAACCAAAGTATCTCTCAGGTGGGTAAGGAACCCTACTAGATCGGCGGAGAGGCTGAGGTTCGTTGGTAACTATTGAATCCTTTGGTTCTATCAAATCATCTGCTGTAGTTTGTATAGTTGGAACATTTCCAGTTCTACATAACAAACCTTGCCTCGAGCTTGTCCGGATTTTGCTTTTAGACATAGGCCGGACAACCCTAAATCTTAACAATCATAAGATATGGGCTCCTCCCTTTCCATATCACATATGAAGTGGTAGGCAACTGATTTGATTTGAACCCTATTCAATAGGTATGCAGCTTCTCAAGCGCATAACACCCAAAAGGAAATAGGAAACTCAGTAGTACTCATCATAGAGCACACCATATCTAATAGGGTGAGTTTGCTCCGCCCCGATATACCATCGTGCTATGGTATATGCGGAGGAGTAATGCTGAGAGAGAATCTCATTCTCCTTTAGAATAGTTCAGGAATTCCGTGCTCAAGTATTCTCCTCCTTGATCTCATTAAAGGACATAATACTTATACCCGTATTTTTGGTTCTCTACTTCTAACTTATATTCTGTGACTATTTCAAAAGGTTCGGACTTGTGTTTCAACTGGAACACATGTCTGAATCTTGAGAGATTATCAGAGAACGTAATGAAGTAAAAAGAACCAGTCTTGGCATGTGTAGACAGGGGACCTTCATACATCAGCATGTATCAATCCTAAGAGTTCACTAACTCTTTCTCTGTTTCCAATAAACAGAGCTGTGGTCATCTTATCTTTGTGACATGACCGGCAAGTTTCACAAGATGTAAATTCAAACTAATTTAAATATGCATCTATATGTAACTTCAGCCAGTCTGGTCGCATTGATATGACCTAGTCTACAATACCTCAAGTAGGATTCGTTCATTTCTGAACTCTTCCTCTTGTGTGTGTTCTATATACTAAGAACTGTAGTTTGATTTAGAACGTCAATGCTTTTAGATAACGTGCCTGAACTGATCAACTCTTGATATAGGAAATGTTCAAAACATTATCCAACAATACAAAATTATATCCTTTCTTTACTAATAAAGAGACTGATATGATTTTGTATATCAGGTTCGGTATCTAATAACATTTGTTCAGAATCAATGTATTCTAGTAATACAGGGTGACAGTGACCAACAGACTTGGCTGCAACACTTGCACCGTTTTCTGTCTCATGAAACTTATCACCCGTTCTCAGTTCTTTACCTATCTGTAGCCCATGTAACAGATTACATATACGGGATCCTGATCCGGTATCACATACCCAGGACGCAAAGGAAACTGAGAAACAGTTCTGTGTAATGAACACACCCGAAGATGATGCATCAACATGCACTTTCTTCGTTTGGGCGGCACGGGAAATCTGGTATTCCCCAATTTTCTTGCTCTGTCCTATAACAATTATAAGTTGGAGCGGGACCAACGTTCCCCAGCTCAGTATAACAAGCGGGTTCGGTCAATATATCCGTTTTATTATCTTGATTAAGGCGTGATATGGTCGCTATCTGGAGAGAGAGAGAAGAAAACACTCAGCGTATGCTCTTGCAAGATTAGATTGGTTATCTAATATATCTAATCAGGATGTCTCCCACTGGTTTAGTCAAATCTTCCTTCAAACCCTAAAAGGAAAGACTAGCTGGGATTAATTACACGCTACAAGTTCGCCAATCTTTCAGCCAGGCCAGTGTCGGTACTTTGAGGGAGGTCCCCCGTGCTTTCGCACGAACCTAATTAAAGTAAACCTCGTTTTCCCAGAGGCGTAACCCCGTTAACACCTTTCTAGACACCTACTTGATCGGCTAATTGTAATGTGTAAAACTCTCCCAGGAGTAACTCTTACTCGCAGCGGGTATCGGGATCCAACTATCTAATAGAAGGTATGCAATCTCACTGCAAATTTCAACACTTGAAATTCCCAATAATATTTTGCCCCTAGTACTTATGACCTTAACTAAGGTCAACATATCATAAGCACTAGTCAAGTTCTACCCGTCATTTCATGATTAATCAGACCCACCCTACATGACCCTCAACTATGGTCGACATAATCACATGAATGTCCTAACTAATCGCATCATATGCTGTGTAGGAAGACATCACTTAGCTACCGTACACTACGCCTCAACTAAAGTCGACATACACAGCATGAATACTAAGTACTCTACTTCCTAAAATGACGGAGGGCTACGACGGGTTTTTCAGAAAACCCTTTGCGTAATGAACTTGATATCGTTGTAGAATCGAGTGATTTTAAATGGAGTGTTTTTGAGGCTCTTCTAGTTTTGCTAAAGGGGTCACTCCCGGTGAAGGGATCGTCAGCCCTTTCCTCATCGAATAAGGTGCAGGATATTTCACAAATATCACTATGCAAAGAAAAAACTATAGAAGCAATCAAAAGACAAACCGAGTTTGTAGCATCTGCCAGTTATTGCTAAAGGAGTCACTCCCGGTGAAGGGATCTCGGTCCTTTCCTTATCGAATAAGGTGCTGGATGTTCTACAAGGAACACCGCTATGCAAAGCAAGAACTAGAGCTACCAGTTTTTATAAACAAGTTTCTACAACATCTTAGGTTTCTTTTATTTCATTAATCTCATTAATGAAGTCCCATTTTTATTATGCTTCACAAGCATCTCATTTGAAACGAAATCTGCAATATAACATATATCTCATATATATATAAAATATAAACATTCGTCTCAGGCAGTAATATGATCTCATCATAGAACATTGCAGCAGAAGAACATATATGAAATATTGGATATACTAGGACGTCCGTGTTTTCAATACGAGCCTGTATAAAACACGGATTCCACGGTCGCGATGAATAGCCAAACCCACATCCCTAGACCCCTACGAGAGCGGCAAGTAACACTGCCAATTCTAGGGTTAGGAGACCCGGTCTCGACTCCTCGAGATGGTCTCCTACTGGACCCTAGAACCCGGTTACTTGTGCTCCCCGCCTTGGGTCTACCTAATGCGGAAAAGTAAATAATATACAACGGTGACATCTTCCGCTACCTGGAAGTGCCCCAACAAAAGAATATTACATACAAATGAATTTTACATGAAAAAGAAAAAACTCTCATCTCACATAAAACCCCCGGCTATTCAAAACGCGACGATCCAATATAACATATCACAGCAACACATAATATCTCATATCATCAACTTAAGCAAGTATACGTATCCCGATTGTCGTTGATGTATAGCAACGAAGCCGGCGATACACTACATACTACACTTACGGTCACAGAAAAGAAAGTGTAAAACTACAACAGTTGGAATCCGCAATCTCTTTAGACATCACATGCCTCAACAAATGAATTTCTTTAGACATCGCATGCCTAACAATTATAAACCCCGCATTTTAGTCTCATTATCGAAAACTCTTTTCAATATCAAGTCGGCCAATTCAACAAGATTCCCGACGTCCTGATCGAATGCTCGTCGCAAACTTTAGTAGACGGCCGCACCCCCGATACCGTCGACGAAGTGCACCAAGGCGGAACACCGCTACCGGGAGCACCCGAACGGATGCTTTCGGCGACGGGGTTCTCCTACAGTCACTTGGTCGGGGCTACGGAGTGAGGCTGTCTATTAAGTTTACCCGGCGAGTATCCGCGTACGCTACGTGATTGCGACGAACTTTTGATCACATCAAAATTCCGTGGCAACCGATCATCTGAGACTAAACTGCTATGTTTATAATATTCAAATTAGTTATCACATAACTACCTGTGGATTCCAATTATTGTATCACATTCCAGATAAATAGAAAAAGTTAAACTTTCCGATCGAATCATCAAGCACCCAAGATTTCCCCAATATATCTCAACACTTGAAATCAGTTTAAAAACGTCCATCACATGCCACAGTACCAATGGTCCAGCCGTAGAAGGGTCAAGCCAACGCCTCACATGTGGCACGCCGTACTGCCCCAAACCCTAAGGTTCAAAGAGCAGTTCAAGACGGTCACATAATCGAGTTAAGGTTTGTTGTCTTCTAGAGGGTCCATCGAGTTACTTGCACGACTTAGAACAATCTTAAACACGAGGAAAAATCCAACTTTTGAAAAATTTTCCGACAGGGGAAAAAGTGAGTTATTGATATCCGTTCGAACTTTTTAACAGTTTCTAAAAATTATCCGGACAAACTAAACAAAATTATAAAATCCGATTGAATCTTTAAGTCCCCAATACAACCCAGATAATTCAACAGTTGAAAAGATATTAAAAATTCCCAGAGAACTCAGCAGCAGAAAATAGGAATTACTGCGCAAATTTTAATGCAACAGAAGGCCGTACGACCGCGGAACCGCCGCACATGCCTAGCTCGTGCCGCTGTTCCGCGGTGGTTTAATCGAATTGGGCCCCCGTATTTTACAGTAATTCATATTAGAACCTGCTTAATTTTCTGCATATTTTTAATATGGAAAAATCACAGTTTTGAAATTTTTTCCAGAAAGTGGGTTTTATCGGGTTTTCCGGGTTCGATCGGACTTTAAACTTCGTCTAGACTTCGCCTAAAGCTCTAGCTTGGCTCTGATACCACTGTAGGGTTGCTAGGCACGCGCACAAGGGTCTACGAGGCATCAACCATGCCCGATTAAAAATTTAGCCGTGCCGAACAACCCGAATACGGAACTTTAAACTAGAGATTAGGCGAAAACTAACATGCTAAACAATTTAACACTAAGTGAGAGGGATTACAACCTTTGTAGATCCGGTCCTTCACTTCATATGCTCCGTGTTGTGGTCCCTTCGCTGCGATCATCGGGATCCGGACTCTCGAGAGGTTCCACGAAGAGAAAGACGCAACCTTTGCTTCCGATCTTCGATACTAAGATGATCTACCTTGAAGTTTCTTTAACACAAGCTAACACTCATGAAATGATGTGAATACCCTCATCTAAATGGCAAGGGAAGATGAGGATGATGAAGTAGAATTTTTGCTCTCTTTATTTATCTTTTTCTCATATTAATTCATCACTTTTGAAAAATCAAGTAAGGTTTTTCATGAAAGAATCAAGGAGGAAGAAGATGAATAATGTTAGAAACCTTTTGTGATGAATAGGAAAATAATAATATGATAGAATTATGCAACCATGGTTAAGTGAACCTTTGTAGAGAATTAACTAGGGTTAGGGTTTGGGTTGGGTTAAAGCATGACTCATTTGAAAATATCTTTATCATGACAAAAAGAAAAGCTTCTAGAAACATCTAGAAAGCTTAACCCTAATCATGTTTAAACTCCACAAAACAAGTTGCATTAGTTATCATATCATGTTACAATATTATATATCACATATATAATATTTATCGTAACATAATAAAATAATACATTTAACATATATCGCATATATATCAATGTATTACCCGAGTGAGAAAAAGAATCTTTTAGTGAGCAAAATATTAGTTAATGCAATTTAATATATCATATATATTATTATACATTAAATTATCGAATCAACACTTGATTCGACAATCCGGCTATATCGCATATAACCGACTAATATTTATCCGTACCGATTCATCGAATCAACACTTAATCCGATGACCCGGCTGATATCAAATATCGCGAGAATATAATACGGTATCTCATATCGTATTATCCTCGGTCCCGCACATATCACATAGGTTCCCCTACCCCGTTTTGCCTGAGTCAAGAAACCTCTGTGTAGGACTCTAAAGAATCGTCAATACGCCGGCAGTAGGTGATGATCATATTAATCACCCACAAGCTGCAAGCGGTCAGCTAAACGTAACAGCTACCCAGGTATTGAGCGCTCAGAAGATCAACAAGCAAGCCTGTAACTTCTCCTGCGAATCCAAACAGTAACACTCCCGTACAGTCCGGTCTCGTCGTCTGATATGTTGCATATCTCGCCTAGGGGTGGTAAACGTCAGACCCCAGTAGCTTGATAAGTCGTGTCGATTTGAGGTCTATAACAGTTCGAGAAACTACTGATAACACTTACCAGTAAATCTCAGCAACCCTAGCCAGGGATTTCCGGTTATAGCCAATCGAACACAGCACAACATCAACTCCCTATACCGGGAGAGACGAATCCCCTCCTATCGCTCATTGCCTCCATGTGATTCGGGACTGTACCCAAAAGCCACCTTTTTGCACGCCCTCTTGGACGTGGTATGATGGAAATCAAAGCACAGTGGGAATCACACAAGACTCTATGACGATCTTGGGTCGACAGACTACTCTGTACCAGTGTCACCGGAGAACTGCCATCTGACGTATGGTATAATACCATCTGGGAGTTCTCGGCGAGTCCGTCCAGTGTACCCAGTCTCCACTGAGCACCCGTACACCATCCTTGATGTCAAACACCGATGGATATGGGATCATCCATCGCCCATCATATGGGTCAAGATGCGTATACGCTAGTCTACTCTGGTGCATCGATGCCCTGTCTCGATACACCCTCGACTAGGAACAGTTATAGGATGTACTTGTCGACTACCGTGGCCCCACTAGTATGATCTCATCATAGTCCCAGTAGTCGAGTACATATCCTAAGGGCTTTATCAACATGTAACATAGAGACAATCAGAGTACGAGTTAAGATAAAGTACAACCAGATAGCATACTATCATGTCGAGCAAGAAAGTCCTCCCTATATATGTCCAAGCATCCACTACAATATACATCGTATGTACAGTAATGGCCTCTAGGGCATACATATAACTAACAAATAGCTGAAATGATAGAGCACCGTGGAAGATAAAAAACAATTATTTATATATACTATAAAAAGAAAATTTTCTGCCTGCAGGTAGATCAAATCCCGACACCTGTAAACAGTTCGTGGATGAAGAAGGGTGATATGTTCCCCACGCTCTGTCAAATGGATAACTGGGTCTTGATGGCAATACATACAAAGCCTAAAAATTAATTGGATGTCATCCTACCCTAGAAAGGTGTAGTCATGACTCCTTGGGGCTCCAAATTGAGCCTAAGCTCAAGTAAAGCGCCATGGCAATACCTAACACTAGATCTTCTAATGGTAATATGGATATACAAACTTAAGAAGACTACTTGAAGATATCTTATCCAGCCTCAGAATAGATCAGAGACACGACAAACGCAGGGCTACTCAAGCAGCCACTTAAGGGACTGCATGTCGAGAATATATCAGCCAACGCAACGGTACGATGGACTTAACCAAGTACCACAAACATAACGGACTCTTATCATAAAAAAGGGTTATCTATATTTAACGTTAGAGCGAGTTTGCCTATAAGCCTAAGGGAAATGGTAAACTAAATACTCCGAAATGAGTAAATAAACCAATCAACGCCAGATCAGGACAATCAAGAGGCAGAGAGGTGCAAATATGAAAAGAAATATCTTTTATTCATAAATCAAAATCGTTAAAAGATTTAATCTATAAAAAAGAGGGTATAATGATAGCTACTAAGAAGGTGGGGTTTTCAGCAAGACGGTGATGCGCTCATTCTTTTGCCGGAGTTCATTTTTGCGCTCCACTAGTGTGACCAGCAGTGCTTCAGTTTAGGTTTGTTGTTGCAGATATGATTTGATCTTCTTAGAAATCCCCTGCTTGGCAACCTCATGGCCTCGCATTCCTTGCTCCATAAAATCAAGATCCCTTTTCAACTTCATCCCTATCATGACAGGGAAATTGGCATGTGACCGGCACTCGGATCACGTGAAGCCTATAGGGCCCCACCGTAACCCAAGTAAGCCGAAAGCCCAGAAATCTAAACCTTTTTATGAAAATAATGGAGGTAAAGTTTGAAATAAAGGTATAATGTAATCAAGTTCTTTCTTTAAAAGTATAAGTAATGTCATATGAAAATACAAGTGAGTTGTATGCTTTGAAATTTGGGCAGCACTTCCTTTGTAAATTTTAATCCAAAACCAATACATAACAACAATAATATTGGTATCTCTAAGCGGAAGCTAGCTCTTCGCCAAATGGCGGAAACAACCACGCAAATACGAATATACGACGCCCAAGGCGAAGATCAATCACAGAAAGAAAATAAAGAAGACCAAGACATCATCAAACTCAATATAAAGGATAATACATACATCTCGCTCTAAGTTTGAAAGAATATACAAGTCTGTGGTTTCTAAATCCACCAAATATATATAGTCTGGTTGATGGAGTTTTTAACTAAATACAACTGAATAATAATGTATACAATAGCGGTTATGATCTAAGGAGTAACCCACCTACCAATGCAAATCACCCAGAAGAAAACTGTGTGCCAGCATGCCGCTACTGATCTGAGCGGTCGATCTTGCAAGAAAACTATGGCACAACGGGGGTGAGTTGCCAACTCGTGAATAGAAGATATCAGCAAGTAGAAATTGAATGTATAACGATCTCCTAGGTCATACTGTAATATAAAAATATCATACCGTGTGGTATCTAGGGTGATCGTGTATACATATGTGTAATAACAATGTCGTGCCAGTATCAGCATATAGTACCAAGTCATCTGTGTCATACGTAAGTATATACGTGTATCATCCAACGTATGTCCATCAACGACACATCAAATCATCATGAAACCTGAGTGCCCAGTATCGATACTCGAAATCATCACAAAACCCGTGTCTAGCATCGACACGTAAATCCTCATATCTCAGGCACCGTCTTATCAGATCGGTCCTCATATCCATCTGTCTTATATCACTCTGGTTGGTATCCTCCGGATATCCGCCGAGTCTAATACTATCACCGGTAGATAGTGTTCCCCTGCCAGGCTCAACACCTTTCTATAAGATCTTCTTGCCCCGGGGTACCATACCGGGTCCACCATGTACCCGCAGACGGTGATTTCTCACTCCTCGAATCGGGTAATCATCATAGCTCAGCATTGAGAAAAATCATGGTGGACGTCGAAATATCATATTAGGAGAAACTGCGTTTTTAAAATAATCATAAGACTTTAAAAATGTATCCGCGGTTTCTCAAATCCAGAAATCTCACGAAAATAGAATCTCATTAGCATGTAACCATAATGGTACAGTAATTACAAGCATAGAACAGTACTGTAAAGTATAGCAAGTGTTTTTCATGTAAGCATGTCGTGTAACCAGGTAAGGAAGTGCAATATCTAAACTAGCATGTGCGGTAATGAGTACTAAAGAATAACTGTAATTCTATAAATTAGGGAACAATACAGCGATATAGCAGTTTCTAATGTGTACGTGGCATGGCAATTACCGATGATGTGTGTGTGAGCCGGCAGGTATGTGTACGTGCAACATGCGCATCATCAGTAATGGTGCGTTTGTCCTAGCAGACGAAGTCATACAAGATAAGGACAGGGAACGTGGTACGTTTGTCGCAAAGGAAAATAATATAAGCGTAAATAGAATAAGAGAAAATGTAAATATGAACAATATAAAATACGTAACTACATATGAACCATACGGTTATAGTTTAAATAGTACAAATCGTTATTTTTGAAAATGGGGGCTACGGTGTTTTTGAGAAAAAGATACCATTTAAAAATCCATAGCGTCCCTTGAGATTGTCATTTAAAAGTGAATAACGATTTGTTAGTTTTGAAAATAGGTATGGTTCTAAATATATCCTAATATCTACTTAAGTAATTTAAAACAATATGTTTCCGATTCGATACATTCATAAGTCGGCGATCCATCCTCATAGTATCACGTACGGTATAATCTATCGTACGGTATCATCAAATCAAAAGTACGGATCTATCGTCATGTATATCATATCACGTACGGTATAATCCATAGTACGATATCATCAATCAAGAGTACGGATCTATGGTCACGCACATCATATCATCTCATTTAGTCATATATCGTCACATGCCATATCATCTCGTATCGCATCGCATCATGAATATATATATCGCCTAATTTTCATATAATCATATCGACTCGTGTCATCATATTATCCCATATTCTTATCTCATGATATTGTATCGAAATTTTCTTCAAACTTATATGTATGTATGTATGTATGTGTAGAAGCCTAAATACATATGGCTAAAGGCATAAGAAAGATTAGAACTAAGGATATTCCTCCACACGGGTATACTTACGGTTACTTATAGTATCCTACATCCCTATTAGCTAGGCAAATATATCTAGTATTTATATAAATCTAACTATATACCTAGTATCCTAGTACTACGGTTGCGGGGGTGCTATACGCCATCCACCCGACTTCCCCTGTAGATATATATCTACTCACCTACTATCCTTTCTCCAGCTGAAGTCAATGAACGCTTTGTTCTCTTTCGTGGCCCCGAAAGTTCATGCAAATGTACCTACAAATCAAAGCATATCATATCAAAATCAACTCCTGGAAACCGATACGGCAAGCGAAACATACATAAGTTAGAACCTATGGTCTACGCATGCAAGAACAACAAAACAACCCCCGACATTGACGTACGAACGTCAAGCGAACGAGTCAAAACTGAAATATCAAAACCCAAGTTTTCAAAATTCGCAAAACGAAATCAGAAACTTAGTAAAATACTCCCAAATTCTACCTAAGGTGAAATTAGAACATTTTGCATATAAGGTAGGTCAGTTATCAGATGTTGTAAGTGCACGGCGGCGTCCCGGCCATCAATCCGACGGCCAAATGCGGAAGCGGTGATAAACTTTAATTTTGCGAACTTAGCAAACCGGCACCACAACGCACTAAACACCCGGATCGGACCATTAAACTAGTTCTAGCTAACTACAAGATGGGGAAGAGATATACCGAGTGATCCGAGTCCTCCGGTCTTCTCATCGTCGTCCCGATCTCCTGCGGAAACTCCGGTCGTCGCCTCCTTGTCGGAAGGGCACCACATCGCCTGCATCTTTTACGGGCTCCCACCTCAATATCGAAGCAACTCGGGCACGAAGCTGGCAAGTCGACGTGCCCAAGATTTGCTGTAGAATGTGTAGTGTAGAGGCTATGTCTCATTTGGGGTTTATGTTGCCTTGGAGGATGGAGGAAGAGGTAAGGAAAATTGGTGCTTTTAATTTTCTAGCAAGAAGAAGATGAGATGAAGAATTCCTCACATAACCAAAATGAACTCTCTCATTTTCTTCTCTCAAGTGTGGCCTCCCTCTTTAAGTGAGAATGGTGGATGAATGAATATCAATCCATAACAAGAAGGGAGGTGAGTGTAGGAAAAGAGAAAGGGTGACCATAACCAAAACATCATGATAACAATCTCACATCAAACTCTAATCACCTTTAATACAAATCAAGTGATGTAAAGAGAATCAAATGATGGTTGAAAAGAAAAGATGCCATCATAATCAATACATTTGCAAGAAACCCCTCCACAATGTGTTATTTGCAAACTTGCAAATAACACCCTCCATCAAAAGGTCCGGCCGGAAAAGAACAAAGGAAAACCGGCCGGAACGGAATGTAAACTGGCAACTCCAGAAAAACTGGTCCCGTAATAAATCACAGGAAAACCCCGATACTGTGTATACACACCCGCATTTGTATTCCCACTGAACACAAATGCAAAGAGACAAAATCTACACTGTACTATACTAGGATCCGGCTTAAACCAAAGCCGCTAGTAATATCCGTCCGATCCTGATCCGTGCAATACCGCACGTATCTGATCGAACCCTGCCATATATGCATACGACCTCTAGTACTAACCGTCCGATCCTGATCCGTGCAATACCGCACGTATCTGATTAGACCCTGCCATATCTCTATACGGCCTCTACATCGTTTCGCCCGAAAGCTTGAGTAACTGAAAGTGTGGTGGACTCTAAAGACTCGTCAATACTATGGCTGTGGATTTAACCACCAGCACGTCAGAGGTATAAGCCAATACGTGACGGGCCACCAGCTATTGACCAAAAGGGACGTCGATGAGCGAACTCATCCTGACACCCTACTGAGCCTGTCAGTGACAATATCCGTACAGTCCGGTCCGTTCGTCTATGAGCATCTCATGGCGGGCCTAGGGGGTTGGTAAAAGTCAGACCCCCAAAAGCGGTACAAGTCGTGTCGGAGTGTAGCCCAGAACACCCTGAGATACTACTGGAATACCTACCAGTAAATCTCCTTCCTTGGCCAAGGACCTCGTGTAATGGCTCTCCTAGACACAGCGCGACCTTACCCCCAATACCGAGAGAGACGAACCCCTGAAGATCCGCTCACTGCCTCCATGTGGCTCGGGACTGTACCCAACTAAAACCTGTTTGCACGACTCCTTTGAGCCGTGGTAGGGTAGTAATCAAAGCACAGTGGGAACTCATACGAGACAAATGACGATCCCCAGGTCGATGAACTAACCTGTACACATGTCACCTGGGAACTGCTATCTGACGTCAGGTATAAGACCAACTAGCATGTTCCCGGCGAGTCCTGTCCGGTGTACTCATAACCCAATGAGCAACTGTATACATCTTAGGTGAACCAACTGACACCAGTGGCTTGTGAGACCGGCCACCGCCCCTCATCGGGGTCTCGACTGTATACACTAGTCTACTCTGGAGAATCGATGCCCTGTCTCGAAACTCCCATGACTAGGGACCTTTTAAGGATGTGCTTATAGACTCCAGCTCTCACTTATATGATCGCCCTCATACTGCTGGCAGTCAAGCAAGAATCCTAGGGGCTCTATCAACGTGCAATAGCGACCTGTTAGGTCACCTAAAGCAGTACACGATGATAAAGGTAAACCAGATAGCATACTATCATCTCGAGTAAGACTGTCCTACCGGGATAGGTCCTCCCTCAATCATTGCAATCACGTGCCTGTGATCCAATAATTGACTCTGAGGGCACTATCTCCAACAATCTCCCACTTGCACTCAAGGCTAATTATTGCGATGTCGCATACTCACAGCCCGTGTGATACCGAACACCCAACTCCCCTACTAGTCAGTCTCACAAAATTCGTTTGCGAAACTATTACGTTCGAGGGATAGCCTCAGTGAGTGGATCCGCCTAGATGTTTATTTCTATGTCTCTCTATATCTTAAGTTCGCGGAGAAAACCATCTCCCGAAATGAGCAATACCTGTCTTAGAATGTCTGGATGTCTGATGGGACCTAGCTCATAAATGAACTCCAAATCCAAACTTCTTAGACTGTATCGTCAACTGAACTTAATCAGTATCCTGCGCCATGCCTCCCTCAGTATCTGCCTGGATCACCTGTCTAGAATACCGCCTCTCGTCAGAGGGAAAAATATTACTCTGACAATCACCCTGTCGTCCATGTCACCTTGGAAGCCTGGAATGACAACTGTCTCCTTAATGAGGCTGTCGTTATCATTTCCCTAGAACATCTACTTATGTTCTAAAGTTGCTCCCGACTGTTTCTCTAGGATTGGATCAATATCAACTTATTGCATCTAGTGCAAGAACAACATCTGGTGTGGTAGTTGACATCTCATGATTGACTCAATTGCCTAAGCAAGTGATCTGCCAATCATGCACATCCCTCTCTACTTTAGTCTATAAGACACCTTTAGAGAGGGTGACTCCATCACCTGCAGGTACACTACCGTGCCAGGAGTCGTTCATTCTAAATACTCTTAGAATGCTGTCTAAGTACCCAGATTGGGAAACCACCCAAATCTAGATCTAGAACCATAGATCTAGTAACCAGTATGTCTGATATAATGTCCCATGTGGAGAAACCACTGTGTGACGACCAAAGTATAACCGATCGTAGTATAGGAGTTTCTTTTCCTACTCTGTGTATGTCATCCAAATACCAGGATATCACACCCTACTACCTTCTCAACAGATCCACCCCCTATTCTGATGAAGTCAAACCTATGACTGTCACGTCAGAAATAGATGATCTATCTCCGCTACATCTGCTTTAGTCTATAAGTAGACATAAGCTACCTGTCCACCAATGCTTCCGCTGCTCCCACTGACTACGACAACCCTCTGGTAGAGTCATATACACGTACACTTCTGAAGCTAGTTCAGAACGACGCTATACTCATCCTCCTGCCGGGTCTCGCAGCCTGGAACAACAGCAATGGCAAGTGTGGGTAAACAAGTACTTCCCTGTCACCGTCCTTGAGGCTACCAGAGTACCTCTCGGGTGCCTGAAGTTACCCACCGTATCTGCGGAGTGGCCAATGGAATGTCAAACCAGATTGAATCTTTAGGTTCCTTATCAAATCTTCAGTAATCGTTTGCGGTTCTGGAATCACTTCCAGTTCTACCATACTCCCACTACTGTTTTCTGAAAAATCCATTTTTATTAAAACTGTGGCGAGTCTAGAACAATATTACTATTGATCTCCCAGATGGTAGAAAGTCAACCCTCGTCATAGCCTGGGTCAACCCACAAACAGCCATTACAGAAACGTGCCTTGAGTTGTCCAGTGTCTGGTTTTAATCATAAGCCGGACAATTCCCCGTACCTTTACAACGTTAAGATATGAACTGTTCTATATCCAATATAGAACCAGAGGCACTGATTTAATTTAACCAGATTCAAATCATGCAGCTGTCTCCAGTGCATGTCAACTAAATGGAGAGAGGCCGATCAGCGTTACTCAACTTAGGAATGCTTCCAATTATGAGTAACCTAAAAGAGATGAAATTTCTCTTTATCATTACTATCAACTGAATACCATACACAAGTATCTACATCTTCGATCACTTTGAAGAATCCCGATACTTGCTACACCTGGTTCTCTACTCTATTCAAATAACTATAACTCCTTAAAACTTAGACCCTGTGTTTCTATGAAACACATGTCTAAGAACTAGAGAAGTTAAAAGTAAACAGAATATAGTATGAGGACCAACCCCTCTGTCCTAATGGACACTGGACAACATACAATACTCTGTATAAGTCCGCTGAGTCTAACAACTCTTTCACTGTGTGTCGTAGGTTGAAAATTGTACTTATGGTTAAGAAGAATTACACCGCTGTTTAATGCTCCTTACCTAACCATCCACTGATATAGGTAAATGTCATCGACATAATATCAAAAGGTATATCTCACTCTATGAAAATAGACGTACAGATATATCAATTTGAAATTGGTGCACAATAGCGGATATTCAAAACCAAATATTTGCCGACCGGCAAACAGCCCAGATGATCTCCTCAAATATCACCGATTACAACGAATCCCGATATAATGAGGATGATCACCCTATTCCCAATAACTTACTCCCACTCATCATCTGTAAAACCATACAGATGTGAGAATCATACCTGGTAAATACATACCCTGGAGCAAGTGTCTAATCGGGAAATCAGTTTTCATTTAACAGTACACAGTGAAACTGAAACATTGAAATGTTTCGATGGGGTATCTGGGTATTCTTAGTAATGCCTCTTCCATTATCCAAATTCACAACTATAACCGTATAATTCTTTGCCATTTCTCCAAATCCCTTTATATGTCTTTAGTCATTACCTTCTGTACACCCTTTTAGGCTAATTGATTTTCTTCCTTCCCTACCGTTCGGCACCAGCCTATGGTTTGGAAGAAGACTATCCAATAAGCATAATGGGTGTACTGTCCTAGTCCTAGGAGCACTCGCAATGCGAGAGAAGGTGAGGATAAAAGACAACCGAATAAACCTTATTCCTATTTCTCCTGGACCAGAATCCATCCCCGAACTGGAACAAGTTCCTTTCGAGTTCGTATATAACCATACGATGGATTATCCAATAAACTGGGATCTTCGTAGTGATACGGAGTGTCCTGGAGAAATACAAAGGTGATTTAGGATTGGCGAAGAAATACTTGGTTTGTTCGTGAATAGTAGTCGCATTTTACTTTGCCCTCTTACTAATCCCTTGCTTTGTCTGAACTTAATACCTTCTGCACACCATCGTTATGCTAATTGGTTTTCTTCATTCCCCACCGTTCGGCACCAGCCTAAGGTTTGGAAGAAGACTATCCAATTTGCGTAATAGGTGTACTATCTCCTAAACCAAGGAGTACTCACAACTTGAGAGAAAGTAAAAGGAAAAGACAACTGAATAATCCTATCCGGTTTCTCCAGAACCGGAAACCATCCTCGAATTCCTTCGAGTTCGTATCTAACCATATGATGGTTTTGTCCAATGGAAGTGGACGTTCGTAGTAATACGGGATGTCCTGGAGAAAAGGGTAAAAGTAGGAGTGGCAATGAGGTCTGCAACTCTGACAATCCAAAAACCAGTGTTAAGAAGGTTCAGTCAACTTGGTCACTGAGTCATAGTTTTAGGGTCGGGTCAATGGTCGCTGCCAGAGAGAGAGAGAAAAGAAACACTCAGCGTGCACTCTAACCTAGATCAGAATGGTTACCAATTTATCTAATCGGGAAACCTCCCACTGTACCTCAAATTCTCCTCCAAACCTGAAAGAAGAATTAGTCGGGGTCACCCGAGGAGTAAACTAACTCATCAGTGGGAATCGGGATCCAACTATCATCGCATGATAACGTGACGGAATCCGCTCACGGTATCACACTCCAGAAGGTATGCGCATATCTGGCAAGTTTCAGTTCTTTTGAAACTCCCGATATGATTTTTTTTACCCCATGCTCTTATGACCTTGGCGTGAGGTCAAAATATCATAAGTCACATGTCAAGTTCTATCCATCATTGTCCAGGTTAATTTGAACCCACCCGTACATACCCTTGACGTAGGCCAAAATAGTAGTACGACTGTCCCAAACCAATGCATCTATCTACGCAACAGATAAATACCGGGCAGCTACCAAACGCTATGCCTTGGCGTGAGGTCAAAATACATAGCTTGAATACTACCGAATATTTAACTGAAATGATGGAGGGCTACGAATGGTTTCTGGCGAAAACCTTTAACGTAATAAACTTGATATCGTTGAAGGAACGGAAAGCTTTTTAGAAAATATTGTTAGTTATGTATATGCCCTAGAGGCCATTGTTGTACATATGATGTATATTATAATGGATGCTTGGTTATATGTGAAAGGTTCCTAGGCACCCTAGTGATGTCTCACAAGTGATCAAACATGCTAATTTCAAAAAATTAAGGTGCCTACAAACCCTAGAACGGATCGTTTGCTAGATATACATAGGAGAAAAGATAACTAGTTAACAATTAACTAAGGGAATACGGAATTACAACCTTTGTAGATCCATTTGTCCACCTCCATAGCTCCGCAACGAAGTGCCTTCGCTGTCCAAGTGAACTCCCGGGCTCTAGCGTCGGCTTCGTCGAAGAATAAGCGAGCTAGGTCGTCGATGTCCATGCCGAAGATGATCTACGTCGAAGCATCGCTAGATCAAGCTCCACCTTCACCTTGCCATGAAAACTTATGAAGGAAACACACTCTACTACTTGGCAAGAGGTAGAGGATGAAGAAATAGGAAGTGGGTAAACTTTAGAATTGGATTTCTCACTCATTCTCATCACTTGCCATTAATGGAGCAAGCTTTCTTCATGTGAAGAAATGAAGAAGAAGAAGAAGCTAAATATGATAAGTTTTTTAAAAATTGGAAAAGAAATGAATACTTATCATATTAGAACCATGGTTAGGTGTAGAGAATCAATCATGGTCAAAAGAGATGGTTAGGGTAAAGCATGAGACAAAATTGGTGACAAAGTCAAACATTCATGAAGCTTCATGAAAGAACAAATGAATTCCACCATTTTTCTCTTTGCATTTTCTTTTATTCATTTATCATAAATAAATAGATAATTAAATAAGATAAATGAATAACAAATAATAAACCCTAACCATTTCATTAACCAAGGTTTAATACTTTACACTTAACCAAAAAGCATGTATCATCAAACATGATACAAGCAAGTGCACAAAATCATATCGCATATGTAATGCGCACACCCGAGTGAGAAAATCCATCTTAAGTGAACCAATACTAGTTAATGCAAAGTAATATATCAAATATATAATTATGCATCAAATCATTAAATCAACACTTGATTTAACGATCCGGTCATATCGCACATAACCGACTGGTATCATCAGTAACAACTTATCGAATCAACACTTGATCCGATAACCCGGCTATATCGCATATAACCGATCAATGTCACATCGCGAGAATCGAATACAGTATCACATACCGTATTATTCTCGGTCCTGCACATATCTCATATGCGCTCCTATTTCGTTTCGCTTGAGCCAGGAAACCTCTGTGTAGGACTCTAAAGACTCGTCAATACGCCGGTAGCAGATGATGATCATATCAAACACCTACAAGCCGCAAGCGGTCTGCTAAACGTAACGGCCACCCGGGTATTGAGCGATCTGAAGAACGACGAGCAAGCCCGCTCACACTCCAGTGAATCCGACCAGTAACACTACCGTACAGTCCGGTCTGATCGTCTGATATGTCGCATATCTCGCCTAGGGGTGGTAAACGTCAGACCCCAATAGCTCAATAAGTCGTGTCGATATGAGGTCTATAACACTTCGAGAAACTACTGGCAACACTTACCAGTAAATCACAGCAACCCTGGCCAGGGATTTCCTGTTATAGCCAATCGAACACAGCGCAACATCAACTCCCTATACCGGGAGAGACGAATCCCCTCCTATCGCTCATTGCCTCCATGTGACTCGGGACTGTACCTAAAAACCACCGTTTTGCACGCCCTCTTGGACGTGGTAAGATGGAAATCAAAGCACAGTGGGAAGCACACAAGACTCTATGACGATCTCGGGTCAACAGACTAAGCTGTACCAGTGTCACCATAGAACTGCCATCTGACGTGAGGTATAATACCATCTGGGAGTTCTCGGCGAGTCCGTCCAGTGTACCCAGTCTCTACTGAGCACCCGTATATCATCTCCGATGTCAAACACCAATGGATATGGGATCATCCATCGCCCATCTGTATGGGTCGAGAAGGTATACGCTAGTCTACTCTGGTATATCGATGCCCCGTCTCGATATACCCACGACTAGGGACTTTGAAGGATGTACTTATGGACTACCATGTCCCCACTAGTATGATCCGCATCATAGTCTAGGTAGTCAAGCACACACCCTAAGGGCTTTACCAACATGTAATAGAGAGACAATCTGAGTACACGTTAAGGTAAAGAGAAACCAGATAGCATACTATCATGTCGAGCAAGAAAGTCCTCCCTATATATGTCCCAGCATCCACTACAATATACATCCTATGTACAGTAATGGCCTCTAGGGCATACATATAACTAACAATCTCCCACTTGCACTAGGGCCATCTGTAGCAGTGGTTGTAGTATCTCATACTCAACCATCCCATAACTGTCTCTCTCTGGGAATAGGCCTTCGTGAGTGGATCAGCCGTGTTGTCCTCTGAGTCTGCTCTCCTTACCTCGATCACCTTGGAGATCAACCATCTCCATGATCAGGCGATACTGCCATAGAATATGTCTGGATCACTGATGGGACGGGTGTTCCTTGGCATAAGCCACAACTCCATTGTCACACAATGGGAGGAACTAAGTTCATCTCATGAACTAATATACACCCAGACTTCCTCTTTGGTAGCATCTCAAGTAGCGATGTATCCAGCCTTTATCGTCTAGTATGCCACGGTATCTAGCTTGGAACTCTTCCAACATACCGTCACTTTACTGAGGGTAAAGACAATGCCTGCGACTGACATTCAGTCGTCTTTATCACTCTGGAACACTTCCAGTGATTCTCCCCAGGATCGATTGATACCATCTCACTACTACTAGTGAGTATCCTAACATCCAATTAGATCTATCTCATAGATCCAAAATCCAGGATTTAGGAGGTATCACTTTGATCCTTCATGGAGAATCTTTGTGATAAACGGAGATTGATCGAGCGTAGCATAAGAAACTCCTTTCTTATCAAGAGTATGTCATCCACGTACTCTACGAGGATCACCACCATACTCCTTACTACCCTTTTGTTTATACAAGGTTCATCTACCATTTTGATGATGTCAACTTCTTTGACTGTTTCATCAAAACAGATGTTCCAACTCCGCGATGCCTGCTTTATCCTATAAAGCATCTTGCACACGTTTCCGCTGCTCCCACTGTCTACGAGGCCCTCTGGCTGTGTACTTATAGACACTCTCTTCCAAAACATCATTTTAGAAGAGCTGTCATGACACCCAACCACCAGATATCGTAGTCATGGTATGTAGCCATGGCAAGTAGGATCTGGATGGACTTAAGCATAGATCCTTAGAAAAGGTTTCAACATAATCCATACCTGGTCAATGATGCAAACCTTTAACAAGTCTAGCTTTGAAAGTCTCAACTTTTCCATGTACACCAAGTAATCTTCTTAAGATATACTTGCTCCTGATGGGGATTTAACCCTTCAGATATAGCAACCAAAGTCCATACTTTGTTGGTGTATAAGGATACCATCTCAGATCGCTAAGCATCCAGCCATTCTTACAGAGTCCCTACTCTTGATGGCCAGCTCGAAACTAGTTGGGTCATCATCTCATGATGCAATCCTCGCTCCCACTGTCATAGAGGAACAGAAGTATCTCTCAGGTGGGTGAGGAACCCTACTAGATCGGCGGAGAGGCTGAGGTTCGTTGGTTTCTACTGAATCCTTTGGTTCTACCAAATCAGTTGCTGTCATTTGTATAGCTGGAACCTTTCCAGTTGTACTGAACAGACCTTGCCTCGAGCTTGTCCGGATTTTGCTTTTAGACATAGGCCGGACAACCCCAAATCTTAACTAACTTAAGATATGGGCTCTTCCCCTTCCATATCACATATGAAGTGGTAGGCACTGATTTGATTTGAACCCTATTCAATAGGTATGCAGCTTCTCAAGCGCATAACCCCCTAAGGAAAAAGGTAACTCAGTAGTATTCATCATAGAGCACACCATATCAAATAGGGTGTATCTGCTCCGCCCCGACATACCATCGTGCAATGGTGTATACGGAGGAGTAATTCTGAGAGAGAATCTCATTCTCCTTTAGAATAGTCCAGGAATTTCCGTGCTCAAGTATTCTCCTCCTTGATCTCATCATAGGACATAATACTTATACCCGTATTTTGGTTCTCTACTTCTAACTTATATTCTGTGAATATCTTAAAAGGTTCGGACTTGTGTTTCAACAGGAACATAGGTCTGAATCTCGAAAGATTATCAGAGAATGTAATGAAGTAAAAAGAACCGGTCTTGGTATGTATAGACAGGGGACTTACATACATCAACATGTATCATCCCAAGAGTTTACTAACTCTTTCTCTGTTTCCAATAAACAGGGCTGTGGTCATCTTATCTTTGTGACATGACTGGCGAGTTTCACAAGATGTAAATTCAAACCAATTTAAATATGCATCTTTATGTAACTCCAGCCAGTCGGGTCGCATTGATATGACCTAGTCTACAATACCTCAAGAAGGATCCGTCCATTTCTGAACTCTTCCTCTTGTGTGTGTTCAGTATACTAAGAACTGTAGTTTGATTTAGAACATCAATGCTTTTAGATAACGTGCCTGAACCGATCAACTTTTGATATAAGAAATGTTCAAAACATTATCCAACAATACAAAATTTTATCATTTCTTTACTAATAAAGAGAGTGATATGATTTTGTATATCAGGTTCGGTATCTAATAACATACGTTCAGAATCAATGTATTCTGGTAATACAGGGTGACAGTGACCAACAGACTTGGCTGCAACACTTGCCCCGTTTTCTGCCTCATGAAACTTATCACCCGTTCTTAGTTTTTCTACCCTTTTGTAGCCCTATGTAACAGATTACATATCTGGGATCCTGATCCGGTATCATATACCAAGGATGCGGAGGATACTGAGAAACAGTTCTGTATAATGAACACACCCGAAGATGATGCATCAACATGCACTCTCTTCGTTTGGGCGGCACGGAAATCTGGTATTCCCCAATTTCCTGCTCTGTCTTATAACAATTATAAATTGGAGCGGGACCAACGTTCCCCAGCTCAGTATAACAAGCTGGTTCGGTCAATATTCCGTTTTATTATCTTGATTAAGGCGTGATATGGTCGCTACCAGGAGAGAGAGAGAAGAAAACACTCAGCGTGCGCTCTTGCAAGAATAGATTGGTTATTATTTTATCTAATCAGGATGGCTCCCACTGCTTTTTATCAAATCTTCCTTCAAACCCTAAAAGGAAAGACTAGCCGGGATTAATTACACACTACAAGTTCGCGAATCTTTCAGCCAGGCCAGTGTCGGTACTTTGAGGGAGGTCCCCCGTGCTTTCGCACGAACCTAATTAATGTAAACCTCGTTTTCCCAGAGGCATAACCCCGTTGACACCTTTCTAGACACCTACTTGATCGGCTAATTGTAATGTATAAAACTCTCCCAGGAGTAACTCTTACTCGCAGCGGGTATCGGGATCCAACTATCTCATAGAAGGTATGCAATCTCATTGCAAATTTCAACACTTGAAATTCCCGATAATATTCTGCCCCTAGCTCGCTATGACCTTGACGCATGCCAAACAACCCATAGTCTGCTAGTCAAGTTCAACCCGTTATTTCCTGATTGAATTAAACCCACCCGCACGACCCTTGACGCATGCCAAACAACGCCGTACGAATACCCTAATCTAATCGCATCATATGCTAGCAGATAAGCACTAGTTAGCTACCGTACACTACGCCTTGACGCATGCCAAACAACCGCAGCACGAATACTAACTAGTACTTATCTGAAATGACGGAGGGCTACGACAGGTTTTTCTGAAAACCTATTGCGTAATGAACTCGATATCGTTGTAGAATCAAATGATTTTAAAATGGAGTGCTTTTGAGGCTTTTTAGTTTTGCTAAAGGAGTCACTCCCGGTGAAGGGATCGTCGGTCCTTTCCTCGTCGAATGAGGTGCGGGATATATCACATATATCACTGTGCAAAGCAGAACTCTTAAAAGCTATCAAAAGACAAACCGAGTGTGTAGCATCTGCCAGTTATTGCTAAAGGAGTCACTCCCGGTGAAGGGATCTCGGTCCTTTCCTTATCGAATAAGGTGCAGGATATATCATATATACCTCTGTGCAAAGCAAGAACTGTAGCTACCTGTTTTTATTTTGAAATTCGATTCTACAACATCTTAGGTTTATTTTATTTAATTAATCACATTAATGAAGTCCCATCATTTAAATACCTAAACATCACAGATAAATACGACGTACACTTATGCCATCCGCATTCGCCTCGATGTCCCCTCGTGCACCGTTAGGTTAGGTAACTAACGACAGAGCGGGGCAGGGCTAGCGCGGATGTAAAACATAAGTAACGTCTATATAATATATCATATATACTATATACTGTATCTATCATAGAACATCACATGATCGCATCACAGATATCGCAGCAGAAGAATCATATGAAATATTGGATATACTAGGACGTCCGTGTTTTCAATACGAGCCAGTATAAAACACGGATTCCACGGTCGTGATGAATAGCCAAACCCACACCCTTAGACCCCTACGAGAGCGGCAAGCAACCCTACCAATTCTGGAGTTAGGAGACCCGGACTCGACTCCTCGAGTTGGTCTCCCACTGGACTCCAGAACCCGGTTACTTGTGCCCTCCTCCTTGGGTCTATCCTAGTGCGGAAAAGTAAATAATATACAAACGGTGACTACTTCCGCAACCTGGAAGCGCCCCAATAAAAGAATATTACATACAAGTTTTTACATGAATGAAAATGAAAAACACTCATCTCACATAAAAACCCCCGGCTATTCGAACACGACGATCCAATATAACATATCCAGCAACACATAACATCACATGTCATCAACGTAAGTAAATACGCACATCCCAATTGTCGTTGGCATATAGCAACGAAACCGGCGATATCACATATTACACTTACGGTCACAGAAAAGAAAGTGTAAAACTACAACAGTTGGAATCCGCAACCACCTCAGACATCGCATGCCTGATCAAATGAATTACTTAGACATCGCATGCCTAACCATTATAAACCCCGCATTTTAGTCTCATTATCGAAAACTCTTTTCAATACCAAGTCGGGCAATTCAACAGGATTCCCGACATTTTGATCGAATGCTCATCGCAAACTTCAGTAGACGGCTGCACCCCCGATACCGTCGACGAAGTGCACCAAGGCGGAACACCGCTACCGCGAGCACCCGAACGGATGCTTTCAGCGACGGGGTTCTCCTACAGTCACTTGGTCGGGGCTATGGGGTGAGGCTGTCTATTAAGTTTATCCGGCGAGTATCCGCGTACGCTACGTGATTGCGACGGACTTTTGATCACATCAAAATTCCGTGGCAACCGATCAAGTGAGATTAAACTGCTATGTTTATAACATTCATTCAGTTATCACATAACTACTTGTGAATTCCAATTATTGTATCCCATTCCAGATAAATAGAAAATGTTAAACTTTTCGATCGAACAATCGAACACCCAAGTTTTCCCGATACAGCTCAACACATGAAATAAGTCTAACAACATTCAGTTCGTGCCTCAGTACCAACGGTCCAGCCGTAGAAGGGTCAAGCCAACGCCTCACATGTGGCACGCCGTACTGCCCCAAACCCGAAGGTTCAAAGGGCAGTTCAAGACGGTCACATAATCGAGTTAAGGTTTGTTGTCTTCTAGAGGGTCCATCGCGTTACTTGCACTACTTAGAACGTCGTTAAACTACGGAAAAATCCAACACTTGGAAATTTCCCGACAGGGGAAAAATTGGGTATTTATATCCGGTCGAATTTTTTAACATATTCTAAAATTTATCCGGAAAGCCACACAGACAAAATTTGATAATCTGATCGAACATTCGAATCCCCAAAACAACCCAGAAAAATTCAACTCTTGAAAAAATATTAAAAATACCCAGGAAAACCAGCACTGTATTTTATGAATTACTGTACAAATTTGGATGCCAGAAAAGACAAAACGACAGCGCTTCCGCCGCACGAGCCATGCTCATGCCGCGGAAACGCGGTGGGAAAGTGGAATCAGGTCCACGAAATTTACAGTAATTATTAGAAAACCCTGCTTGATTTTCTGGATATTTTTAATCTTGAAAAATCCACAATTTTAAAATCTGGACAGAGAGCAAGTTTGATTCGGGGTTTCGGGTTCGTTCGGACTTCAAATTCCGTCTAGACTTCGCCTAAGGCTCTAGCTAGGCTCTGATACCAGTGAAAGGTTCCTAGGCACCCTAGTGATGTCTCACAAGTGATCAAACATGCTAATTTCAAAAAATTAAGGTGCCTACAAACCCTAGAACGGATCGTTTGCTAGATATACATAGGCGAAAAGATAACTAGTTAACAATTAACTAAGGGAATACGGAATTACAACCTTTGTAGATCCGTTTGTCCACCTCCATAGCTCCGCAACGAAGTGCCTTCGCTGTCCAAGTGAACTCCCGGGCTCTAGCGTCGGCTTCGTCGAAGAATAAGCGAGCTAGGTCGTCGATGTCCATGCCGAAGATGATCTACGTCGAAGCATCGCTAGATCAAGCTCCACCTTCACCTTGCCATGAAAACTTGTGAAGGAAACACACTCTACTACTTGGCAAGAGGTAGAGGATGAAGAAATAGGAAGTGGGTAAACTTTAGAATTGGATTTCTCACTCATTCTGATCACTTGCCATTAATGGAGCAAGCTTTCTTCATGTGAAGAAATGAAGAAGAAGAAGAAGAAGAAGCTAAATATGATAAGTTTTTTAAAAATTGGAAAAGAAATGAATACTTATCATATTATAACCATGGTTAGGTGTAGAGAATCAATCATGGTCAAAAGAGATGGTTAGGGTAAAGCATGAGACAAAATTGGTGACAAAGTCAAACATTCATGAAGCTTCATGAAAGAACAAATGAATTCCACCATTTTTCTCTTTGCATTTTCTTTTATTCATTTATCATAAATAAATAGATAATTAAATAAGATAAATGAATAACAAATAATAAACCCTAACCATTTCATTAACCAAGGTTTAATACTTTACACTTAACCAAAAAGCATGTATCATCAAACATGATACAAGCAAGTGCACAAAATCATATCGCATATGTAATGCGCACACCCGAGTGAGAAAATCCATCTTAAGTGAACCAATACTAGTTAATGCAAAGTAATATATCAAATATATAATTATGCATCAAATCATTAAATCAACACTTGATTTAACGATCCGGTCATATCGCACATAACCGACTGGTATCATCAGTAACAACTTATCGAATCAACACTTGATCCGATAACCCGGCTATATCGCATATAACCGATCAATGTCACATCGCGAGAATCGAATACAGTATCACATACCGTATTATTCTCGGTCCCGCACATATCTCATATGCGCTCCTATTTCGTTTCGCTTGAGCCAGGAAACCTCTGTGTAGGACTCTAAAGACTCGTCAATACGCCGGTAGCAGATGATGATCATATCAAACACCTACAAGCCGCAAGCGGTCTGCTAAACGTAACGGCCACCCGGGTATTGAGCGATCTGAAGATCGACGAGCAAGCCCGCTCACACTCCAGTGAATCCGACCAGTAACACTACCGTACAGTCCGGTCTGATCGTCTGATATGTCGCATATCTCGCCTAGGGGTGGTAAACGTCAGACCCCAATAGCTCAATAAGTCGTGTCGATATGAGGTCTATAACACTTCGAGAAACTACTGGAAACACTTACCAGTAAATCTCAGCAACCCTGGCCAGGGATTTCCTGTTATAGCCAATCGAACACAGCGCAACATCAACTCCCTATACCGGGAGAGACGAATCCCCTCCTATCGCTCATTGCCTTCATGTGACTCGGGACTGTACCCAAAAACCACCGTTTTGCACGCCCTCTTGGACGTGGTAAGATGGAAATCAAAGCACAGTGGGAAGCACACAAGACTCTATGACGATCTCGGGTCAACAGACTAAGCTGTACCAGTGTCACCATAGAACTGCCATCTGACGTGAGGTATAATACCATCTGGGAGTTCTCGGCGAGTCCGTCCAGTGTACCCAGTCTCTACTGAGCACCCGTATATCATCTCCGATGTCAAACACCAATGGATATGGGATCATCCATCGCCCATCTGTATGGGTCGAGAAGGTATACGCTAGTCTACTCTGGTATATCGATGCCCCGTCTCGATATACCCACGACTAGGGACTTTGAAGGATGTACTTATGGACTACCATGTCCCCACTAGTATGATCCGCATCATAGTCTAGGTAGTCAAGCACACACCCTAAGGGCTTTACCAACATGTAATAGAGAGACAATCTGAGTACACGTTAAGGTAAAGAGAAACCAGATAGAATACTATCATGTCGAGCAAGAAAGTCCTCCCTATATATGTCCCAGCATCCACTACAATATACATCCTATGTACAGTAATGGCCTCTAGGGCATACATATAACTAACAATATATAGAGAAGACTTTTTTGCTCGTCATGATAGTATGCTATTTGGTTTCACTTTATCTTAACATGTTGACTTGTATTGGTTTACTGTTTTACTCTCACATGTTGATAAAGCCCTTAGGATTTGTACTCGACTACTGGGACTATGATGAGATCATACTAGTGGGGCCGCGGTAGTCGATGAGTACATCCTATAACTGTTCCTAGTCGAGGGTATATCGAGACAGGGCATCGATACACCAGAGTAGACTAGCGTATACGCATCTTGACCCATATGATGGGCGATGGATGATCCCATATCCATCGGTGTTAGACATCAGAGATGGTGTACGGGTGCTCAGTGGAGACTGGGTACACTGAATGGACTCGCCGAGAACTCCCAGATGGTGTTATACCACACGTCAGATGGCAGTTCTCCGGTGACACTGGTACAGGGTAGTCTGTAGACCCGAGATCGTCATGGAGTCTTGTGTGATTCCTACTGTGCTTTGATTTCCACCTTACCACGTCCAAGAGGGCGTGCAAAACGGTGGCTTTTGGGTACAGTCCCGAATCACATGGAGGCAATGAGCGATAGGAGGGGATTCGTCTCTCCCGGTATAGGGAGTTGATGTTGTGCTGTGTTCGATTGGCTATAACTGGAAGTCCCTGGCCAGGGCTGATATAGAGATTTACTGGTAAGTGTTACTAGTAGTTTCTCGACCCGTTATGAGCCACACATCGACACGACTTATCGGTTACTGGGGTCTGGCGTATACCACCCCTAGACTTGATATGCGACATATCAGACAAAAAGACCGGACTGTACGGGAGTGTTACTGGTTGGATTCACAGGAGAACGCACAGGCTAGCTTGTTGATCTTCTGATCGCTCAATACCTGGGTGGCTGCTACGTTTAGCTGACCGCATGCAGCTTGTGGGTGTTTGATATGATCATCACCTGCTACCGGCGTATTGACGATTCTTTAGAGTCCTACACAGAGGTTTCTTGGCTCAGGCGAAACGGAGTAGTGGTACATATGTGATATGAGCAGGAGCAAGAATAATGCGATATGGGATACCGTATTATATTCTCGCGATAATAAGTTATGATCCGGGTCATCGGATCAAGTGTTGATTCGATGAATCGGTACATGATGTATTAGTCGGTAATATTCGATATAGCCGGATCGTCGAATCAAGTGTTGATTCGATGATTTAATGTATAATAATATATATGATATATTTTATTACATTATCTAATATTGGCTCGCTTTATTATTTCATTTTCTCAGTGGATGATACATTGATATATATGCGATATATGTTAATTGTATTATTTTCTATTGTTGCAAATATATAATATATATGTGATATATATTATTGTGACATGATATGAGTAATTGTTAAACATGTTTAAGGATGATTAATTAAGGTTAGGGTTTGTTTTGAGTTAGATGCTTCATGCATCTTCTAGAACCTTTTTCTTTTGTCATTCTTAAGATATTATGGATGACACATTCTTTAACTCAACCAAACCCTAACTCTAGTTATTTCTCTACTAAATCTTGACCACTCATCCTTGACCATGGTTTACAATTCAATCATATAGTTTATATTCTATTCATCACAAAAGGATTAAGATGATTATTGATTTTCCATTATCATCTTCTTCTCTCTTGAAAAGCTTGCTAGAAAATCCTTAAGTGATGAATAAATATGAGAAAATGATATAAAAAGAAAGCAAAATTACTACTCTCTCGTCCTCATCTCATCTAGCCTATGGGATTAGTGTGTTCATCTCTTTTGAGTGAGAAAGCTTGAGTCTTTGCAACTTCAAGGTAGATCATCGGAGATTTGGAATACTTCGAGCTAGCATGGATCGTTCGAGTCGTGGAGCCTCTCATGAGTCCGGGAGATCGTGGATCGCGGCAAAGGGACTTCTACTCGGAGCTTGTGAAGTGAAGGAGCGGACTACAAAGGTTGTAATCCCTCACACTTAGATAAAAGTTATCATCTTGCATGTTAAACCCTAATAATCTAGCAAAGATCCCGGCTTTGGGTTGTTCGGCACGTC
This sequence comes from Agapanthus africanus, assembly GCA_030015575.1. Classification (NCBI taxonomy): domain Eukaryota; kingdom Viridiplantae; phylum Streptophyta; class Magnoliopsida; order Asparagales; family Amaryllidaceae; genus Agapanthus; species Agapanthus africanus. The sequence continues at coordinate 109,590,490 of JASDDO010000031.1, forward strand.
TAAAATTTAATCCGGGCCTGTTTGATGTCTTATGAACCTTCACAAGAGTGCCTAGGAACCCCTACAGTAGTATCAGAGCCTAGCTAGAGCATTAGGCGATGTGTTTACGAAGTTAAAACTCCGATCGAACCCGAAACGACGAAACTTGACCCCTCTCTGGAAATTTTTTAAATTTTGGGATTTTTCAGAATTAAAAATATGTAAAAAAATCAGCAGGGAATTCTAAAAATTACCATGAAGCCCGAGCCCCCAATTCGATCAAACGGCGGCGGAACCGCGGCGCAAGCATGCTTGCGCGGCGGTTCCGCGGCGGATTGATCGATTGGCGACACGTGGCTTCCTGGTAATAACCGTAGGTACTTGTTGAGTTTTCTGGGTATTTTTAATCTGTTTCAGGTGTTGAAAATACTGGGTTTTGTTTTGTAATAGTAGACTCGATCGAAAATTTTAAATTCGTATTTCTTTCCGGATATTTAGAAACTGTTAAACTAGTTGAACGGATATCATTAACTCACTGTTTCCCGGTACGGCAAACTTTCAAGTGTTGAAATTTTTTTCGGGTTTAAATCTTTCGGAAAAATTGTACAAGTTAAGCGGTGGACCCTCTAGAAGACAACAAACCTTAACTCGATTATGTGACCGTCTTGAACTGCCTTTTGAACCTTCGGGTTTGGGGCAGTACGGCGTGCCACATGTGAGGCGTTGGCTTGACCCTTCTACGGCTGGATCACCGGTACTGTGACATATTCTGGGATTATTTGAACTCCGCTCAAGAGTTGAGCACTTTGGGAAGTTTTGGGTGTTTGATTATCTGTTCGGAAAGTTTAATACTGTCTATTTATCTGGAATGTGATACAATATGTGGAATTCATAGAGTTAGGCATGAAATGCGAAGTATGTGATATTTCGGATTTACGATGTCTAAAGTGATTGTGGATTCCAAATATTGTAGTTTTACACTTTCTTTTCTGTGACCGTAAGTGTAATATGTGATATCGCCGGTTTCGTTGCTATATGTCAACGACAATTGGGATGCGCATATTTACTTACGTTGATGATATGTGATATTATGTGTTGCTGTGATATGTTATATTGGATCGTCGCGTTCTGAATAGCCGGGGGTTTTATGTGAGATGAGGGTTTTTTATTTTCATTCATGTAAAATTAATTTGTAATGTAATATTCTTTTATTTGGGGCACTTCCAGGTTGCGGTTGCTGTCACCAGTGTATATTATTTACTTTTCCGCATTAGGTAGACCCAAGGTGGAGAGCACAAGTAACCGGGTTCTAGGGTCCAGTGGGAGGCCATCTCGAGGAGTCGAGACCGGGTCTTCTAACCCTAGAATTGGCAGTGTTACTTGCCGCTCTCGTAGGGGTCTTGGGATGTGGGTTTGGCTATTCGTCGCGACCGTGGAATCCGTGTTTTATACAGGCTCGTATTCAAAACACGGACGTCCTAGTATATCCAATATTTCATATATGTTCTTCTGCTGCAATGTTCTGTGATGAGATCATATTACTGCCTGAGACGAATGCTTATACTATATATATGCTGATATATAAATATTACTGCTTTCGTTTCTTCTGTGATGCTTAGGAAGCATAAGCTGATGGGATTTTTATTAATGAGATTAATAAAAGAAAAGAAACCTAAAGATGTTGTAGAATCAAAAACTTTATAAAAAGGGTAGCTACAGTTTTGTTTTGCACAGTGATATATATGATATATCCTGCACCTTATTCGATGAGGAAAGGGCCGACGATCCCTTCACCGGGAGTGACCCCTTTAACAAAACTGGCAGATGCTACAAAAACACGGTTTGTCTTTTGATTGCTTTTAGTGTTTTGCTTTGCACAGCGGTATATATGATATATCCTGCACCTTATTCAATGAGGAAAGGGCCGACGATCCCTTCACCAGGAGTGACCCCTTTAGCGAAACTAAGAAAAAGCCTCAAAAACACTCCTTTTCAAAAACACTCGATTCTACGACAATATCAAGTTCATTACGCTCAGGGTTTTCTGAAAAACCTGCGTAGCCCTCCGTCATTTCAGATAGATATTATTTTGTATTCGTGCTACGTTTGTTGGCCTGCGTCAAGACGTGGTGTGCGGTAGCTAACTAGTATTTATCTGTTTAAGCATATGATGCAGATTGGATTAGGGTAGTCGTACGACTTTGTTGGCCTGTGTCAAGGGTCGTGCGGGTGGGTTTAATTCGATCAAGAAATGACGGGTTGAACTTGACTAGCGCGCTATGGTTTGTTGGCCTGCGTCAAGGTCATAGAACGCTAGGGGCAAAATATTATCGGGAATTTCAAGCGTTGAAATTTGCAATGAGATTGCATACCTCCTATGAGATAGTTGGATCCCGATACCCACTGCGAGTAAGTGTTACTCCTGGGAGAGTTTTACACAGGACAATTAGTCATTCAAGTAGGTGTCTAGAAAAGTGTTAACGAGATTACGCCTCTGGGAAAACGAGGTTTACTTTAATTAGGTCCGTGCGAAAGCACGGGGAACCTCCCTCAAAGTACCGACACTGATCTGGCTGAAAGATTTACGAAATTGTAGGGTGTAATTAATCCCGGCTAATCTTACCTTTTAGGGTTTTAAGGTAGATTTGATAAAAACAGTGGGAGACATCCTGATTAGATAAGATTATAACCAATCTAATCTTGCAAGAGCATACGCTAAAAGTGTTTTCTTCTCTCTCTCTCCAGGTAGCGACCATGTCATGCCATAATCAAGATAATAATATGGATGTATTGACTGAACCCGATTATTGTACTGAGCAAGGGAACGTTAGACCCATTCTTTCTTATAAGAGTTATAAGACTGAACAGGAACAGGAGAATATCTGGATTCTCACGCCGCCCAAAAGAATATGCATGTTGATGCATCTTCTTCGGGTGTGTTTGTTATTGAGAACTGTTTCTCAGTTCACCCTACGTCCTGGGTATTAGATACCGGATCAGGATCCCACATATGCAAACAGTTGCATGGGCTACGTAAAGGTAGAGAACTGGGAAAAGATGATCATTCCGTTCTAGTAGGGAACGGTGCAAATGTTGCAGCCAAAGCAGTTGGCGAATATCACCTTGTATTGTCGAGTCGTAATACACTGATTCTAAATGAGTGCTATTATATACCGAACATGATGTGCAACATTATATCAGTTTCTTTATTAAGTAAAGAAGGATATAATTTTGTAGTAAAGGATAATGTTATGAACATATTCCTAGATCAAAAGTTGATTGCATCAGGCTCGTTACATAATGGCATATTCATTCTAAATCAGAATACAGTCCTGAATATACAAAACACACACAAGAGGAAAAGTTCAGATATGAACGAATCCTTGTGGCATTGTAGACTTGGTCATATCAATGCGACACGACTGGCTAAATTACATAGAGATGGTTATTTGAATCCGTTTGAATTATCATCTTATGATACTTGCCATTCATGTCTCAAAGGAAAATGACCAAAGCTCCGTTTAGTGGACACGGAGAAAGAGTTACCGAACTCTTAGGACTGGTACATAGTGATGTATGCGGTCCCATGTCTACGCATGCCAGGAACGGTTCTTCCTACTTCATTACATTCACTGACGATCTCTCAAGATTCGGATATGTGTTCCTGATGAAACACAAGTCTGAAGCTTTTGAGAAATTCAGAGAATATAAGCACGAAGTAGAGAACCAAACGGGCAAAAGTATTAAGATCCTTCGATCTGATCGTGGAGGAGAATACTTAAGCAATGAGTTCCTAGATTATCTAAAAGAGAATGGGATTCTCTCTCAGCTTACTCCTCCTTATACACCACAGCACAACGGTGTATCGGAGCGGAGGAATCGCACCCTATTAGATATGGTGCGCTCGATGATGAGTACAGCTGAGTTACCTATTTCCTTCTGGGGGTATGCACTGGAGACAGCTGCAGACCTATTGAATATGGTTCCCACCAAATCTGTGCCAACCACTCCTTATAAGATATGGAAAGGAAAGAGACCATATCTTAATTATGTTAGGATATGGGGTTGTCCGGCATATGTGAAAACACAAAATCCGGACAAACTCGGCACAAGGTCTATTCTGTGCAAGTTTATTGGATATCCCAAACATTCACGCGGGTATATATTCTACCACACCTAAGAACAAAAGGTGTTTGTTTCTCGGCACGCCACCTTTTTAGAAAAGGAATTTCTTGAAAAAGAAATTAATGGCTCTGAGGTAGAACTGGAAGAAGTTCCAGCAGAACAAACTACAACAGATGATTTAGTGGAACCAGAGGATTCAGTAGTACCCGACGAACCCCAGCCTCTCCGCCGATCTAGTAGGGTTTCTCGACCACCCGAGAGATACTACGGTTTTCTCATTGATGGTGGAATCGAGGACTGCATCATGGATGATGATGAACCGACTAGTTTCGAGCAGGCCATCACGAGTAATGACTCTGTGAAATGGCTGGATGCAATGCGATCTGAGATGGAATCCATGTACACCAATAAAGTATGGATTTTGGAAAATGCTCCTGAAGGGGTAAAACCCATTGGGAGCAAATGGATTTTTAAAGGAAATTTGGTGTAGATGGAAAAGTTGAGACTTTCAAAGCTAGACTGGTAGCAAAGGGATTTCGTCAACGACCAGGTGTGGATTATGACGAAACCTTCTCTCCAGTAGCTATGCTTAAGTCCATCTGGATCTTACTTGCTATTGCTGCATACCATGACTACGAAATCTGGCAAATGGATGTTAAGACCGCCTTTCTAAATGGTGATTTAGAAGAGTGCGTGTACATGACTCAGCCAGAGGGCTTCGTAGATAGTGGGAGCAGCGGAAAGGTGTGCAAGCTGCTTAAATCCATTTATGGGTTAAAGCAAGCATCGCGGAGTTGGAACATCTGTTTTGATGTTGTAGTCAAAGAGTTTGACTTCATCAAAAATATAGATAAACCTTGTATCTATAAGAAGGTAGCAGAGGGTAAGGTTGTCTTCCTCGTATTGTACGTGGATGACATACTCTTGATAGGAAATGATATTCCTATGCTGCAATCAGTCAAGCTCTTCTTATCACAGAGATTCTCAATGAAAGATCTAGGTGATGCCTCCTGCATATTGGGAATCATGATCTATAGAGATAGATCTAAAAGGATACTGGGATTGTCCCAATCCAGGTACATTGACACCATACTAAAGAGATTTAGTATGGAAGAATCCAAGCGTGGGAACCAACCCACGATCTCTGGACTCACTCTCTCCAAAGAGATGTCTCCCAAGACTGATTTGGAGAGAGCTTGCATGCAAGGGATACCCTATGCTTCGGCAGTAGGCTCTATCATGTATGCGATGCTGTGTACCAGACCCGATGTAGCATACTCACTAAGTGTAGTGAGTCGGTATCAAGCAGATCCAGGAGAGAGTCATTGGACAGCAGTGAAGAACATTCTCAAGTACTTACGAAGGACTAAGGAGATGTTCTTGGTGTATGGTAACGGAGAACTCCAGGTCGAGTCCTTTACCGATTCTAGCTTCCAAAGTGATAAGGACGACTCTAAGTCGCATTCGGGTTTTGTCTTTACCCTCAATGGAGGGGCGGTATGTTGGAAGAGTTCCAAACAGGATACCGTTGCAGGCTCAACGATGGAGGCTGAATACATCGCTGCCAACGATGCTGCCAAAGAGGCTGTCTGGATCAAGAAGGTCATTAGTGAACTTGGTGTGGTTCCATCCATTGAGCATCCAATACCTTTGTATTGCGATAACAATGGAGCTGTGGCATTGGCCAAGGAACCCAGATCCCATCAAAAGTCCAGACATATTCTGAGGCGATATCACCTGATCAGGGAGATAGTTGATCGCCGGGAGATCGAGGTCAGGAGAGTGGATACGAAGGACAACACTGCGGATCCATTCACAAAGGCTATTCCCCAGATACAGTTTGAGAGATTATTCGGGATGCTAGGTATGCGATACTACAGCAGCTGGCCTTACTGCAAGTGGGAGATTGTTAGTTATGTATATGCCCTAGAGGCCATTGTTGTACATATGATGTATATTATAATGGATGCTTGGTTATATATAGAGAAGACTTTCTTGCTCGTCATGATAGTATGCTATTTGGTTTCACTTTATCTTAACATGTTGACTTGTATTGGTTTACTGTTTTACTCTCACATGTTGATAAAGCCCTTAGGATTTGTACTCGACTACTGGGACTATGATGAGATCATACTAGTGGGGCCGCGGTAGTCGATGAGTACATCCTATAACTGTTCCTAGTCGAGGGTATATCGAGACAGGGCATCGATACACCAGAGTAGACTAGCGTATACGCATCTTGACCCATATGATGGGCGATGGATGATCCCATATCCATCGGTGTTAGACATCAGAGATGGTGTACGGGTGCTCAGTGGAGACTGGGTACACTGAACGGACTCGCCGAGAACTCCCAGATGGTGTTATACCACACGTCAGATGGCAGTTCTCCGGTGACACTGGTACAGGGTAGTCTGTAGACCCGAGATCGTCATGGAGTCTTGTGTGATTCCTACTGTGCTTTGATTTCCACCTTACCACGTCCAAGAGGGCGTGCAAAACGGTGGCTTTTGGGTACAGTCCCGAATCACATGGAGGAAATGAGCGATAGGAGGGGATTCTTCTCTCCCGGTATAGGGAGTTGATGTTGTGCTGTGTTCGATTGGCTATAACTGGAAGTCCCTGGCCAGGGCTGATATAGAGATTTACTGGTAAGTGTTACTAGTAGTTTCTCGACCCGTTATGAGCCACACATCGACACGACTTATCGGTTACTGGGGTCTGACGTATACCACCCTAGACTTGATATGCGACATATCAGACGAACAGACCGGACTGTACGGGAGTGTTACTGGTTGGATTCACAGGAGAACGCACAGGCTAGCTTGTTGATCTTCTGATCGCTCAATACCTGGGTGGCTGTTACGTTTAGCTGACCGCTTGCAGCTTGTGGGTGTTTGATATGATCATCACCTGCTACCGGCGTATTGACGATTCTTTAGAGTCCTACACAGAGGTTTCTTGGCTCAGGCGAAACGGAGTAGTGGCACATATGTGATATGAGCAGGAGCGAGAATAATGCGATATGGGATACCGTATTATATTCTCGCGATAATAAGTTATGATCCGGGTCATCGGATCAAGTGTTGATTCGATGAATCGGTACATGATGTATTAGTCGGTAATATTCGATATAGCCGGATCGTCGAATCAAGTGTTGATTCGATGATTTAATGTATAATAATATATATGATATATTTTATTACATTATCTAATATTGGCTCGCTTTATTATTTCATTTTCTTAGTGGATGATACATTGATATATATGCGATATATGTTAATTGTATTATTTTCTATTGTTGCAAATATATAATATATATGTGATATATATTATTGTGACATGATATGAGTAATTGTTAAATATGTTTAAGGATGATTAATTAAGGTTAGGGTTTGTTTTGGGTTAGATGCTTCATGCATCTTCTAGAACCTTTTTCTTTTGTCATTCTTAAGATATTATGGATGACACATTCTTTAACTCAACCAAACCCTAACTCTAGTTATTTCTCTACTAAATCTTGACCACTCATCCTTGACCATGGTTTACAATTCAATCATATAGTTTATATTCTATTCATCACAAAAGGATTAAGATGATTATTGATTTTCCATTATCATCTTCTTCTCTCTTGAAAAGCTTGCTAGAAAATCCTTAAGTGATGAATAAATATGAGAAAATGATATAAAAAGAAAGCAAAATTACTACTCTCTCGTCCTCATCTCATCTAGCCTATGGGATTAGTGTGTTCATCTCTTTTGAGTGAGAAAGCTTGAGTCTTTGCAACTTCAAGGTAGATCATCGGAGATTTGGAATACTTCGAGCTAGCATGGATCGTTCGAGTCGTGGAGCCTCTCATGAGTCCGGGAGACCGTGGATCGCGGCAAAGGGACTTCTACTCGGAGCTTGTGAAGTGAAGGAGCGGACTAAAAAGGTTGTAATCCCTCACACTTAGATAAAAGTTATCATCTTGCATGTTAAACCCTAATAATCTAGCAAAGATCCCGGCTTTGGGTTGTTCGGCATGTCTAAAATTTAATCCGGGCCTGTTTGATGCCTTATGAACCTTCAAAAGAGTGCCTAGGAACCCTACAAATATAGTAACGAAAACCTTTACTAAAGAGGTCACTCCCGGTGAAGGGATCTCGGCTCTTTCCCCGTAGAATGGGGTGCAGGATATTCCAAATGAATACCACGATGCAAAGGAAAAGTAATCGGCTATAGTGAAGTTAATACCCTGACGCAAACTTCTGTCCAAGGGGTCACTCCCGGTGAAGGGATCTCGGCCCTTGCCTCGTCGACTGAGGAGTAGGATATTCCAAATGAATACCACGATGCAAAACAAAAGTGAACGTCCTTGCAATAACAGCTTTTTGAAAAGTGTTCCAACAACATCAAATTAGGTTTGTTTTAACTTGCATTGATCCGAATCAACGCAGTCCCATCAATTGATCACACCACAAAGAACGAAAATATACTGATGTACGTATATGCCATCCGCATTCGCCACTGGGTCCCGTCATTACCCGTTAGGTTAGCTAACTAACGACAGAGCGGGGACTGGACTAGCGCGGATGTAAAACATATACAACACCTACTAATATATATACCAATATATTATATTCGCTCAAGGCCTGATAAAAATGCAACATCACAGAAATGTACAGCATCACAGAACAATACAGATATCTGGGATCCCCGGGTTTCACAGAGCCACTACTGAAACCCGACGTTCCCCTGGTCGTGTGGATAGCCTGTGCAATGAAATCCTAGACCCCTACGGGCGTGGCAAGTTACCCGCCAAAACCTGAAGCGAGGCAGCCCCCTTCAGCACCGTGAATGGACCACCCAGCACTTCACGGAATCCGGTAACTTGTGCACCCCTCCTGGGTCAACCTATACCCCCTACGAGTGCGGCGAATAGCCCGCCAATTCCAGAGTGAAGCCCCCTCCGTCTCAATGCCATGAGATGCGGGCCCGTTGCCCTCTAGAACCTGGCTATCCGTGCACCCCTCCACGGGGTAATCCTAGTACAGAAAGTAAAATATACATACAACGGGTACATCGACCGCAACCAGGTCGTGCCCCAAAAGAATAATACAAACAGGCAGTGATGGCAGTCCACATGTCGGACGCTCGCCCCGCAATATCAAATGTACATAATACAGCAAAACTGTACTAGCATTGCATCCAGGCTATCCCCACCGACCGATCCGCAACATCACAACAAAATCACAGAACATCAACGTGAAAGTCACGTTCGCAAATCCGTCTAACCGGGCTATAGCAGTTAGACTGGATTTACCGATCAAGTGACATTCACGGTCGCAGATATAATGTAAATACTGTGAAATAATGTGTTTAAAATATCCGATCGATCAAAAATTAACAAGTGGGCCCCCAAGCAATACTGTAGCACTCACAGAAATTCTGGGCCCAAGTTTAATATTCCAAAACCCCTATTTTCAGCCCAGAAGCCCACTGGAAAATTTTGACGCATTGATCCCTCTAACCTGCGGCGGAACCGCGGCGCCAAGGGGGGTTTTGCCGCGGTTCCGCGCTCTACCTGAAGGATCAATGTCTCGAATTTTCCCAGAACTCTTAGAACTTCTAGTACATCAATTTTCTACAACCTGAAAAATTTTTAGAGACAGAAAAAATTCGACAGAAAACTGATGTGAAGAAAACGCGGGTTTTTGGAATTTTGGTCGATCGGAAATGCAAACACATCAAACAAAGCTAGACTAAGTTAATGGCGAGGCTTTGATACCACTGTAAGTGCACGACGGCGCCCTGGCCGTCAATCCGACGGCCAAATGCGGAAGCGGTGATAAACTTTAATTTTGCGAACTTAGCAAACCGGCACCACCGCTCACTAAACACCCGGATCGGACCATTAAACTAGTTCTAGCTAACTACAAGATGGGGAAGAGATATACCGAGTGATCCGAGTCCTCCGGTCTTCTCGTCATCGTCCCGATCTCCTGCGGAAACTCCGGTCGTCGCCTCCTTGCTGGAAGGGCACCACATCGCCTGCATCTTTTACGGGCTCCTATCTCAATACCGAGGCAACTCGGGCACGAAACTGGCAAGTCGACGTGCCCAAGATTTGCTGTAGAATGTGTAGTGTAGAGGCTATGTCTCATTTGGGGTTTATGTTGCCTTGGAGGATGGAGGAAGAGGTAAGGAAAATTGGTGCTTTCAATTTTCTAGCAAGAAGAAGATGAGATGAAGAATTCCTCACATAACCAAAATGAACTCTCTCATTTTCTTCTCTCAAGTGTGGCCTCCCTCTTTAAGTGAGAATGGTGGAGGAATGAATATCAATCCATAACAAGAAGGGAGGTGAGTGTAGGAAAAGAGAAAGGGTGACCATAACCAAAACATCATGATAACAATCTCACATCAAACTCTAATCACCTTTAATACAAATCAAGTGATGTAAAGAGAATCAAATGATGGTTGAAAAGAAAAGATGCCATCATAATCAATACATTTGCAAGAAACCCCTCCACAATGTGTTATTTGCAAACTTGCAAATAACACCCTCCATCAAAAGGTCCGGCCGGAAAAGAACAAAGGAAAACCGGCCGGAACGGAATGTAAACTGGCAACTCCAGAAAAACTGGTCCCGTAATAAATCACAGGAAAACCCTGATACTGTGTATACACACCCGCATTTGTATTCCCACTGAACACAAATGCAAAGAGACAAAATCTACACTGTACTATACTAGGATCCGGCTTAAACCAAAGACGGCTAGTAATATCCGTCCGATCCTGATCCGTGCAATACCGCACGTATCTGATCGGACCCTGCCATATCTCCATACGGCCTCTACAGCATTTCGCCCGAAAGCTTGAGTAACTGAAAGTGTGGTGGACTCTAAAGACTCGTCAATACTATGGCTGTGGATTTAACCACCAGCACGTCAGAGGTATAAGCCAATACGTGACGGGCCACCAGCTTTTGACCAAAAGGGACGTCGATGAGCGAACTCATCCTGACACCCTACTGAGCCTGTCAGTGACAATATCCGTACAGTCCGGTCCGTTCGTCTATGAGCATCGCATGGCGGGCCTAGGGGGTTGGTAAAAGTCAGACCCCCAAAAGCGGTACAAGTCGTGTCGGAGTGTAGCCCAGAACACCCTGAGATACTACTGGAATACCTACCAGTAAATCTCCTGCCTTGGCTAAGGACTTCGTGTAATGGCTCTCCTAGACACAGCGCGACCTCACCCCCAATACCGGGAGAGACGAACCCCTGAAGATCCGCTCACTGCCTCCATGTGGCTCGGGACTGTACCCAAATAAAACCTGTTTGCACGACTCCTTTGAGCCGTGGTAGGGTAGTAATCAAAGCACAGTGGGAACTCACACGAGACAAATGACGATCCCCAGGTCGATGAACTAACCTGTACACATGTCACCTGGGAACTGCTATCTGACGTCAGGTATAAGACCAACTAGCATGTTCCCGGCGAGTCCTGTCCGGTGTACTCATAACCCAATGAGCACCTGTATACATCTTAGGTGAACCAACTGACACCAGTGGCTTGTGAGACCGGCCACCGCCCCTCGTCGGGGTCTCGACTGTATACACTAGTCTACTCTGGAGAATCGATGCCCTGTCTCGAAACTCCCACGACTAGGGACCTTTTAAGGATGTGCTTATAGACTCCAGCTCTCACTTATATGATCGCCCTCATACTGCTGGCAGTCAAGCAAGAATCCTAGGGGCTCTATCAACGTGCAATAGCGACCTGTTAGGTCACCTAAAGTAGTACACGATGATAAAGGTAAACCAGATAGCATACTATCATCTCGAGTAAGACTGTCCTACCGGGATAGGTCCTCCCTCAATCATTGCAATCACGTGCCTGTGATCCAATAATTGACTCTGAGGGCACTATCTCCAACAGATGTGTATGCTACAGAACAAAATCCAAACCCTAACTCAAAGACCGGGCCGCAATTTGTGGCCATATAGATTAAATTGGCGGCCAAGAGGGGGAGATGGGGGCTCGGGCTTCTAGGGTAGCTTCTTAAGTGTCTGCACATCTCACTGTGTTTGCAATAAAATTTTCAGAGTCCCCAATTCATCCCAGATTCTAATTGATCACCACATTTCATCAAAAACCGATATCGGAAAATTATAAGTTCATGTTTGAGACTTCAAAGCTCATTTTAAATAAGGCTACCTTCACTACTAGGCCAAAGGACACTCACTACACCTCCACTAAGCTTTACTACAAGTTTCATCCACTAATCATCATCCTAGAATTTTCCAAGATCACAAAACTTAACCTTTTTAACTCTAAATTAATGGTTGAGGTTAAGAAACTAAACACTTGAACAAAGGTGTGTGCTTTACCGCAAGGGATCACTTTAAGAAAATTCCTAGATGGTCCAAAGTGCTCAAAACTCCAACTTGATCCCCCCCCCACGATGCTTGTAGCGAGCTTAGGAACAAGATTTGTGAAAGTTATATGAGGTTTGGATGTGGTTTTGAAGGTGTTTGAGAATGGTGGAGGAGGTGGAGAAGATGAGGAGAAGAGGAGATGATGAAAGGAGGTGAAGAAAATCAAGTGAAGAAAGCTACCATTATGTGACCATGGCTCATTCTCTCTCTCGCCCTCTCTCACCCTATACCTCCTTGTCCCCCCTCCTTTTCTTTTGTTATCTTTTCTTTTCTTATTTACTTTTCCTTTTAAAACAAATTCAAAATAAAAGTAAAAATGAAACCATACATGAAACACAATGCAATGTGTCATGGTACATTAATACATGGTTAACAAAATAAGCTTGGTTTAAATGCATAATTAGTGAAATACTAATCAAGTTTAACATTAAACTTGTATGTAAATAATTATATATTAATTTATAAAAAGCCCAAATCAAATAAATGCTTCCATAAATGATAATTCATTTTAAATTCCCATTATTTTCTAAAAATATAGGTATATAATTATACCATTCCATTAAAACTAAATTCCATACTTTTATAATATTCATAAAATTTATTATTTTATTATTTAAATTCCAAAAATAATATTTTATATTTTCTGAAATGTTACAATCTCTTTGAATATGTAGCGTTGAAGATTCTGGAAAATGGCTTGAACCCTGGCAGCGTTAGCCTCTATCTGAGCTCATAACTGTCCTGATTCTCTGAAAGCTGTCTCATATTCCACTTGGTTCCTGGCCAGATTTTGCCCGTAACATTGAACGAGGGCGGCGCACCATTTAATTCGCGTGGTCAATTGGGCCCTTGAAGATAAAGCCTTAGGAGTAAGACGCTTACGCTCAATCTCATGGAGGAAAGCTTCAATCTATCTACAGTAGGCAACCCTTACGATACGATACTCCACTTAAGAAACCTTAGGATGTACATATTTTGAGATCTGTGATTCTCTTCGTCCCCATGATTATACATCCATTTGAGATCCTTGATTCTCTTCGTTACAATAATCATACTCTCATTGACTTCGTTCCTCCTTATGATCTTGTATCCATTCTGGATCTGTTGATTCCTTTCGTTCCTTTGATCTACCTTCATCGATACATGCTTGAGGTTTCTATCACCATGGTTTGAGCACAGATTGAGCTGCTGCTAGTGATGCGGTCAGGGCAAGCTCGTCATGGACGAGGACCGACCCTCGTATTTTCGGGTGACATGAGAACGTCTCGATCTTGTATTTGTGTTGTGACCTCTTGTTGAGGTGAGTGTTCGGTTTTGCACCGTATAATTGGGCCACTGATAGAGGCTGTCTATTTTGGGAGGACTGTTGATGTATAGCCTACCTCAGAGATCGTGAGATGAAGTCTTCGTTATAAAAGGACACAAGGGTAGCCATCATAGGGTTGATTTCATATGCAACGTCCTTAGCAGAGGTGAGGGCCTCGATATCAAGGTCTTCGATAAACTCGCTCAGCATGCGCCTACTGTTTTCCGTGCCCCTAGAAGATTGGCGTCTAGCAAAATGACCTATAAGCATAGATATGTGAGATTCAAAAGGAACTAAAGCCAATGGAGCTGTTACAAAATAGGGCATACATAAAGATGGGTTAGATCCCTATTTAAAATGGGGGAAGATACATAAGATTCGATCTACAATAGCCAGAAGCGGTAAATCTGGGAGCATAAAGGGTTCAACCATCTCTTCGTCTTCTTCTTCAAGCCGTAAGACTACAATCAGTACAAGAAAAATTCTCATCATTAGAGGGTTGCTTTTAGATATACTTACCAACGCTGGAAGGAGGAGCGGACCCAGTTGGAATGCAAAGCGTGTGGTTAACGTTTGACAAAACTGGTTAAAGAGTACTCCTGCAAAATTACGATAGTACACGCCAGGCAATTAACATAAAGATTAAGGTCGATATGGAGATGAAGAAGTGATGAAATCGAAGGAAAAATTACCTTCCATTTCTAAGCTGAGAAAGATTCATGGAAGCACGAAGGAAATAGGAGGAGCGATGATGGTCATGGTGCCGGCCGATGGGGGTTCCTCAACCTGTAGATCTCCAGGATTCATGGATGTCGCGCCGGTATAATAATTTTCATACTTGCACCGAAAATGAAGAAAACGTTAGCAAATATTTCTAGCGGAAATAAAAATGAATGTTAGAACGATACCATGCAATGTACCAATAGATCTTATGAGAGTCGGCAAGGTAGAGACTACGACTGTATCCGGAGCGTTGCTAGCCTTAATAGTTTCTTCAGTCTCCATTGCTACGGAAGAGACAGATTCAAGATCTACACCCTCGTCTTTTGAATCGACAAAGGCCGTCGCCGTGATGGCATCACCTGCAAATGTCTAAGATCCACTAAGGGAAGGAGTGGTAATTGGAGCAACATTAGACTCAGGGTTGTTATCCTCCATTTCGGAATCTCCAGATGCCGCCGCCTCATTTGCTGGTTCAGCACCCAAGCTTATCCCTACTGTATCAGATATCGTCATACAAAAAGGGATGTTAAAATTTGAATAAATTGTTATATGAGGAAACTCGAAAAATAAGTAAATCCTACCAGGTTTAACCAAGACATTATGTTCTGCTTTCCCATGAACAAGGCGCCCCGCCTCCTCTCGAGTTGCTCGTGTAATTTGCCTATGAGCGGTCGATAAAGCAGGAAGGATATCTTCCATAGGAGCATCAGGAGTTCGCGTCTTTCTCAAGCCAACACCTACGGCTAGGGTGGCACGACGCTCCCTTTCCGCATATCTCCGACGCTTCTCTTCCTTTTGAGCTGTTCACACAGATCTCTCAAGGACAACCGATAAAGGAAGGTCCTCATCCGAATCAGAGCCAACCTCAGAAGTTGCTGCAACATCCACCATTGGTTGCTTCAACAACGCCTCTCGTGGTGGCGCGAGGGAGGCCTGAGCAACAATCGGCAGCTCCGAATATTCCGTAGCGGTTGTTGAAGGAGGAACATCCTTTGTATGGACACCCAAGGACCATGGCCCACTCGAATCAACACTAGCCACGGAAGTTCCTATAAAAGAATAAAGGAAAGGAGTCAAGACATGGAAGAAATGAGTTATATATTCTAAAACACATAAAACAATGTTATATCAAAATCCATAGAAGTGAGAAGCCTTTCTTTCTCCTGGTACGTCCTTATCGATGCGTGAAGATCCTCCTCAGCAGAGATGCATGTTGAGAAAATAAAGTGTTAAAAATAAAGCATGATATCATTTTTCTCTAGGATATGCAAAGAGTGTGAACGAGATATACTAGACGCCGCAAGAGCAGCAAGCGCCGCTTGCTCACGGGCTAACTGTTCGGATTCTTCAACGGCTGCTTGAAGATTGGTTGCTGCATTTTCATCAGCAGAGGTCTCAGGGAGAAAAAGATTATCATTTTTTCAATATTCAGACAGTCCCTTGCTATAGAGAGCATGAGCCTCTTGACTGAACACGACATCGGCTGAAAACATCAACCTCTTCTTCTGAGAGCCGAGAGCAGCGCTTGACGATAAGTGTTTTCTCTTTATGGGTATTTTTGGACGGCGTGTTCTGATTTCAGAGTCAATATATGACTCAGGTGGCGCTACAAACATCATTCCACCATGGGTGCTTACATTGGGCCTTAATCTAATCATCGACACCGTCAGAAAGACTCGTGGAGGCACCACCTCATCGTTCTCCCTTAAGGAACGGCAGACGACTGATCGATGTTTCAGCGGGACCGCAAGACTGCTGGCTGGGACAGAATCCTTGTGTTCGAGAAGCATCCGCCTTTCTTCTTTGATAATATCACCAATCACATGTTGATATCAGGCAGTATAAACAGATAAGGCCTTCGGAATATGATCCGGTTCGGCCATCAAGAAATGAGACCCTGTGTTCAACCGCATAAAATGATGGATAACATTGCGAACAGTCTCTTCTAAAGTGATAGGATCGACGAGAAAAGCCTCAAGGGCCCTGATTGTAGCCTAATTGCTGGGCAAAGCGATGTGGATTGTACTGCATGAAAAGCACAGAAGCATTTCGTCTATATACCAGGAATCCAGGCCTGATGGAGTACAAGTGCGTGACTTCCCTAGCCTTCAAAACAGAAACCCCATCCTTCAGCACATCATGTGGTGGATTGATCGCTCTCAAAGGTTCTTTTCTAGTGGTTAGAACCCTGTCGATAAAGGTCATGCTGTCCTCCATAAGGCGTGGATGCAGGAGCAATCGCCGAGCCACCCGTTGCGTAGGATCGGTTTAGAAGCGTCAACCAACTTCATGATCCATGGGAAATTATATCCGCCATAGAATTCGGGTCTCTTATGCTCGCCGAAGGCACCCGACACGTGCATTTTGATCTACGATGTGAAGTAGTGAAGAGGGAAGTTGAAGGACTCCACACCCGGCTCGGCGGTGTCAGCTGGCATGCTTAAACCATTATATAAATGGGCCAATCTCGTAATACCGACCGCCACACGTGCTTCCTTCATGATGCGTTGAGCTGGGTAAAATACAAAAGGTCTCATGAACCGATGATGCGTAGGAAGCGTGAACCAGCTGAGCCATAAACCAATGAAGCCCACAAGAAACGTCTCTTTGTCAATTCCCGGGGCAGCAATTTCTTCTAAAGAAGTGACGGGGGCATTCGAAATATAGAATTGCTTTAGATCCTTATCATCTGTCGGCTGTTTGTCTAAACCAAACCCGAAAGGATCGTTAAGCTTCATGAATTTCACTGTCTTCTTGGACAAAACGTCCGTGCGACGGAAACGGGCAATGAAATCTATAAAGCTGACCCCATGTCCTCCTGATTCTAAATATAAGCTTTCATAGATATTCAGCACCTTGATGAGACCCGGGAATTTATGGTGAATGGTGTTCTCGGGCGTAAAGCCACTAACAACCGATTCTGTTGCGAAAATATATTCGTCAGGAGGAAGTATCTCCTCATGATGCTCCCTTCTGATGGCTAATCCAGAGATCTCTCGAAACTTTTCTAGAGAGATTGATACTTCCTGGTTTGATAGTAGAAATGTATGGGTTGGGATATTCTATTGTTCCAAGAATGACTTGACCCACCATACGTGAGGGGTCTGATAACAAAACAGTGATGCGTACACTGCCGGATACAATCCCGTCTTCAATAGCAATGACTTCTCGGCGGATAGGACATAATGTGCCTAAGCGAGATAACCCGTCGGATGTCGTGGGGTCACTCATATGGTATAAATATGCCCCTACGGACGAGCCTCTCCTTGGCATATCCAACGCCCCAAAATATTTATAGCCATCGTGTTAGTTGTATGTATGCCCTAGAGGCCAGTATTGTACAGATGATGTATATTATATTGGATACTTGGACATATATAGAGAGGACTTTCTTGCTCGATATGATAGTATGCTATCTGGTTGCACTTTACTTTAACATGTATACTTGTCTCTTTATATTGTCTTATAGTTACATGTTAGTAAAGCCCTTAGGATGTGTACTTGACTACATGGACTATGATGCGGATCATACTAGTGGGGACATGGCAGTCCATAAGTACATCCTTCAAGGTCCCTAGTCGTGGGTGTATCGAGACGGGGCATCGATATACCAGTGTAGACTAGCGTATACGCTTCTCGACCCATGAGATGGGTGATGGATGATCCCATATCCATTGGTGTTTGACATCAGAGATGGTATACGGGTGCTCAGTGGAGACTGGGTACACTGGACGGACTCGCCGAGAACTCCCAGATGGTATTATACCTCACGTCAGATGGCAATTCTCTGGTGACACTTGTGCAGGTTAGTCTGTAGACCCGAGATCGTCATAGAGTCTTGTGTGATTCCCACTGTGCTTTGATTTCCACCTTACCATATCTATGAGGGCGTGCAAAACGGTGGTTTTTGGGTACAGTCCCGAGTCACATAGAGTCAATGAGCGATAGGAGGGGTTTCGTCTCTCCCTGTATTGGGGGTTGATGTTGCGCTGTGCTCGATTGGCCGTAACAGGGAAGTCCCTGGCCAGGACTGATTTAGAGATTTACTGGTAAGTGTTACCAGTAGTTTCTCGACCCGTTATGAGCCTGACATCGGCACGACTTATCGGTTATTGTGGTCTGACATTTACCACCCCTAGACTTGATATGCGACATATCAGACGAGGAGACCGGACTGTACGGGAAGTGTTACCGGCAGGCTTTTACAGGAGTTGGAGCGGGCTTACTTGCTGATCTTATGATCGCTCAATACCCGGGTAGCCGTTACGTCCAGCTAGTACCGCTGACGGCTTATGGGTGCTTGATGTGATCATCACCTACTGCCGGCGTATTGACGAGTCTTTAGAGTCCTACATAGAGGTTTTACTGGTTCAGGCAAAACGAAATAGGAGCACGTATGTGATTTGTGCGGGACCAAGAATAATGCGTGTATGTGATACCGTATTCTATTCTCGCGACTTTTTGTATCGGTCGGTTATATATGATATAGCCGGGTTATCGAATCAAGTGTTGATTCGATAAGTCGATACAATGGATGTTAGTCGGTTATATGAGATATGACCGGATTATTAAGTCAAGTGTTGATTTAATAATTAAGTGTATAATTGTATATTAGATATACTAGTTTATATTTACTAACACTTGTTCACTTTAGGGTTTTTCTCACATGAGCACAATTTTAATGTATATATGATATATATTAAAATGTGTTTTTTTCTTATTGTATCATGGTTGATGATACACATGACATAGGTGTACAAGACATACACCATTCTATTTTTATGGTGGGTTATAATTATTTAAGGTAATTACAAAATTGGTGGAATTTTGGAAAGAGCATGAAGCTTGTAGAAACTTGCTTTGCTTTGACAAAGTCCACTACTTTTGTCTTCACCTTAGATTTTTTATTAACCTAACCATTTACATTAGCTATAGTTATGGCTCTACAAGTGTTAGTATAGATACTCACTCACCATGGTTAGCCTTCTCACTTGATCATTATCCTCATCTCTTTCTTTTATTCATCTTCTTTTTCAATTGTGAAAAAGAAAAAGCTTGCTAGGGTTTGATCCAAAGTGATAAAGAGTGTGGGAAATAAAATTCTAAAGAGAACCCACTTCCTATTTCTCCATCCTCTACTAGATTAGCACTTTAGTTTAGGGTGTTTGCTTCACTAATTCTCAAGTTAGTGAAGTAGAAGCTTGAGTTGGCATCCCCTCAACGTAGATCATCTTCGGCCTCGAAGACTTCAAGCAAGGACGCGTCTTTCGCCTCGTGAAGCCATGCAAGGGTCCGGGAGAACCACGATCGCAGCGAAGGGACTTCAACAAGGAGCTAAAGAAGTGAAGGACCGATCTACAAAGGTTGTATTTCGTATTCACTTAGTTGTAAACATAGTTTACTTGCACATGAAACCCTAATTTTCTAGCAACGATCTTGTTTAGGGTTATTCGGCACGACTAAAATTTTAAACGGGCATGTTTGATGCTCCCTTAACCCTTGTTAGAGTGCCTAGTAACCCTACAGTGGTATCAGAGCCTAGCTAGAGCATTAGGCGATGTGTTAACGAAGTTAAAACTCCGAACAAACCCGAACACGTCAAGATAACCCCCTCTCTGTACAATTTTTAAAAACTGGGTTTTTTCAGAATTAAAAATGCCTAAATAAATCAGCAGGTAAATATAAGAATTTCAGTGAAAAACAAGATGATGAACAGTACAAACCGCCGCGGAACCGCGGCCGTACCTCTCTTTGGCCTTGGATCAGCGGCAGTTAAGAGGTATTATGGACTCTGTTTTGCACAGTAATTCTTATTTCTGTGATTTTGTTTTTCTGGGTATTTTTAAAACTGACTCAAGTGTTGAGTATTTTGGAGTTTATTTTGTAATCGTCGATTCGATCGGAGAATTTAATTTTGTTATGTTATTCCGGATAATTTAGAAAGTATTAAAATGTTCGAACGGATATCATTAACTCAATTTTTACCGGCATGAAAAACATTCAAGTGTTGAATTTTCCTTGGGTTTAAATCTTTCGGAAAAACGTGCATGTGACGCGATGGACCCTCTAGAAGACAATAAACCTTAACTCGATTATGTGACCGTCTTGAACTGCCTTTTGAACCTTAGGGTTTGGGGCAGTACGGCGTGCCCCATATGAGGCGTTGGCTTGACCCTTCTACGGCTGGACCGTTGCTACTATAACGTATTCTGGAATTTTTGAACTCCGCTCAAGTGTTGAGCTATTTAGGAAATCTTGAATATTTGATTATTCGATCGGAAAGTTTAATACTGTCTATTTATCTGAAATGTGATACAATATGTGGAATTCATACAGTTAGACATGAAATGCGAAGTATGTGATATTTCGGATTTACGATGTCTAAAGAGATTGTGGATTCCAAATGTTGTAGTTTTACACTTTCTTTTCTGTGACCGTAAGTGTAATATGTGATATCGCCGGTTTCGTTGCTATATGTCAACGACAATTGGGATGTGCATATTTACTTACGTTGATGACATGTGATGTTATGTGTTGCTGGATTTGTTATATTGGATCGTCGCGTTTTGAATAGCCGGGGGTTTTATGTGAGATGAGAGTTTTTTTTTTCATTCATGTAAAATTAAATGTATGTAATATTCTTTTATTGGGGCACTTCCAGGATGAGGTCGATGTCACCATTTGTATATTATTTACTTTTCCACACTAGGATAGACCCAAGGAGGAGAGCACAAGTAACCGGGTTCTAGAGTACAGTGGGAGACCAACTCGAGGAGTCGAGTCCGGGTCTCCTAATTCTAGAATTGGTAGGGTTGCTTGCCGCTCTCTTAGGGGTCTAGGGATCTGGGTTTGGCTATTCATCGCGACCGTGGAATCCGTGTTTTATAGAGGCTTAAAATAAAGCACGGACGTCCTAGTATATCCAATGTTTCATATATTTCTTTTGCTGCGATATCTGTGATGTGATCATTTGATGTTATGTGATAAATTCTGTATATAGTATATATGATATATTATATAGATGTTACTTATGTTTTACATCCACGCTAGCCCTGCCCCGCTCTGCCGTTAGTTACCTAACCTAACGGTGCACGAGAGGACATCGAGGCGAATGCGGATGGCTTAAGTGTACGTCGTATTTATCTGTGATGTTTAGGTGACTTAAATGATGGGACTTCATTAATGTGATTAATGAAAGAAAAGAAACCTAAAAGATGTTGTAGAATCAAATTTTTCAGAAAGGGTAGCTACAGTTTTGCTTTGCATAGCGATATATATGATATATCCCCCACCTTATTCGATGAGGAAAGAGCCGAGATCCATTCACCGGGAGTGACCTATTTAGCAAAACTGGCAGATGCTACAACACTCGATTTGTTTTTGATTGATTTTGGAGTTTTGCTTTGCATAGTGATGTATATGATATATCCTGCACCTTATTCGATGAGGAAAGAGCCGAGATCCCTTCACCGGGAGTGACCTCTTTAGCAAAACTAATGAAAGCCTCAAAATCACTCCATTTCAAAATTCACTCGATTCTACGATGATATAAAGTTCATTACGCAATAGGTTTTCAGAAAAACCTGTCGTAGTCCTCCGTCATTTCAGATAAGAACTATTTAGTATTCATGCTGCGTTTGTTGGCCTTTATCAAGGCGTAGTGTGCGGTAGCTGAATGGTGCTTATCTGCTTATGCATATGATGCAGATTGTTTTGGGGTAGTCGTACGACCTTGTTGGCCTTTGTCAAGGGTCGTGCGGGTGGGTTTGATTCAATCAAGAAATGACGGGTTGAACTTGACTAGCATCCTATGATTTGTTGGCCTTTGTCAAGGTCATAGGGGTTAGGGGCAAAATATTATCGGGAATTTCAAGTGTTGAAATTTGCAATGAGATTGTATACCTTCTATGAGATAGTTGGATCCCGATACCCACTGCGAGTAATTGTTACTCCCGGGAGAGTTTTACACAGGACAATTAGCCGATCAAGTAGGTGTCTAGAAAGGTGTCAACGGGGTTACGCCTCTGGGAAAACGAGCTTTACTTTAATTAGGTCCGTGCGAAAGCACGGGGAACCTCCCTCAAAGTACCGACACTGGCCTGGCTAAAAGATTGGCGAAATTGTAGGGTGTAATTAATCCTGGCTAGTCTTTCCTTTTAGGGTTTGAAGGAAGATTTGATAAAAACAGAGGGAGCCATCCTGATTAGATAAAATAATAACCAAACTGATCTTGCAAGAGCATACGCTAAAGTGTTTTCTTCTCTCTCTCTCCAGGTAGCGACCATATCATGCCTTAATCAAGATAATAATATGGATGTATTGACCGAACCCGCATGTTATACTGTGCTGGGGAACGTTGGTTCGGTTCTTTCTTATAAGAGTTATAAGACTGGACAGGATATAGGAGAATACCAGGATTCCCATGCCACCCGTATGAAGAAAGTACATGTTGATGCATTTTCTTCGGGTGTGTTCGTTACAGAGAACTGTTTCTCCATTTCCTCTACGTCCTGGGTATTAGATACCGGGTCAGGATCCCATATATGTAATCAGTTACATGGGCTTAAGAAAGGTAGAGAACTTGGAGAAGGTGATAAAGACATAAGGGTTGGAAATGACGCAATTGTTGCAGCTAAAACCGTCAGGGAATATCACCTTGTATTGCCAACTGGTAATACATTGATTCTGAATGAATGCTATTACATGCTGAACCTGATATGCAATATTATATCGGTTTCATTGTTGAGTAAAGAAGGATATAATTTTGTATTACAGGATAATGTTATGAACATTTTTCTAAACCAAAAGTTGGTTGGATCAGGCACGATGTGCAATGGCATTTATGTTCTAAATCAATCAACAGTTCTGAGCATAACAAACACACACAAGAGGAAGAGTTCAGAAATGAACGAATCCTTCTTGTGGCATTGTGGACTGGGTCACATCAATGCGACACGACTAGCTAAGTTGCATAAAGATGGATATTTGAATCCGTTTGAATTTTCATCTTATGACACTTGCCAGTCATGTCTCAAAGGCAAGATGACCAAAACTCCGTTTACGGGACACAGAGAGAGAGTTACAGAACTCTTTGGACTGGTAGATAGTGATGTATGCGGCCCCATGTCTACACATGCCAGGAATGGTTCTGCGTACTTCATTACATTCACTAATGATCTCTCTAGATTCGGATATGTGTTCCTGATGAAACACAAATCAGAAGCTTTTGAGAAATTTAGAGAATATAAAAAAGAAGTCGAGAACCAAACCGGGAAAAGTATTAAAATCCTTCGATCTGATCGAGGAGGTGAATACTTGAGCAATGAATTCCTGGACTTCCTAAAAGAGAATGGGATTCTCTCTCAGCTGACTCCTCCACATACACCACAGCACAACGGTGTATCGGAACGGAGGGACCGCACCCTATTAGATATGGTGCGCTCTATGATGAGCACAGCTGAGTTACCTATTTCCTTCTGGGGACATGCGCTGGAGACAGCAGCATACCTATTGAATCAAGTTCCATCTAAATCTGTACCTACCACACCATATGAGATATGGAGTGGGAAGAGACCATGTCTTAAACGAGTTAAGATATGGGGTTGTCCGGCCTATGTCAAAACTCAAAATCCGGACAAACTCGAGGCACGGTCAGTTCTATGCAAGTTTGTGGGATATCCCAAACATTCACATGGATATCTTTTCTACCACACTGAGGAACAAAAAGTGTTTGTTTCTCGACATGCCACCTTTTTAGAAAAGGAATTTCTTACAAAAAAAATTAGTGGCGACGAGGTAGAACTGGAAGAAATTCCGGCTACACAAACTCAAACTAAAGATTTAGTGGAACCGGAGGATTCGGTAGTTCCCAACGAAGCTCAGCCTCTCCGCCGATCTAGTAGGGTTCCTCACCCACCTGAGAGATACTACGGTTTTCTCATGGACGGTGGGAGCGAGGATTGCATCATGGTTGATGATGATCCAACTAGCTTCGAGCAGGCCATCACGAGTGGGGACTCAGTGAAATGGCTGGACGCAATGCGGTCCGAGATGGAATCCATGTACACCAACAAAGTATGGACTTTGGAAGATGCTCCTGAAGGGGTAAAACCCATTGGGAGCAAGTGGATCTTCAAGAAAAAAACTTGGTGTAGATAGGAAAGTGGAGACTTTCAAAGCTAGACTTGTTGCAAAAGGTTTTCGTCAAAGACCAGGTGTGGACTATGACGAAACCTTTTCTCTAGTGGCTATGCTTAAATCCATCCGGATCATGCTTGCCATCGCTGCATATCATGACTACGAAATCTGGCAACTGGATGTAAAGACCGCCTTTCTAAACGGTGATTTAGAAGAGTGCATGTACATGACTCAGCCAGAGGGCTTCATAGATAGTGGGAGCAGCGGGAAGGTATGAAAGCTGTTTAAATCCATTTATGGATTAAGCAAGCATCGCGGAGTTGGAACATCTGCTTTGACGTCGTTATCAAAGAGTTTGATTTCGTCAAAAACGTAGATGAACCTTGTATCTACAAGAAGGTGGCAGAGAGTAAGGTTGTCTTCCTCATATTGTACGCGGATGACATACTCTTGATAGGAAATAACATTCCTATGCTGCAATCGGTCAAGCTCTTCTTATCACAAAGATTCTCAATGAAAGATCTAGGTGATGCCTCCTGCATATTGAGAATTATGATCTATAGAGATAGATCTAAAAGGATATTGGGATTGTCCCAATCCAGGTACATTGACACCATACTAAAGAGGTTTAGTATGGAAGAGTCCAAACGTGGGTTTTTACCCACGATCTCAGGGCTCACTCTCTCCAAAGAGATGTCTCCCAAGACTGATTTGGAGAGAGCTCGCATGCAAGGGATACCCTATGCTTCGGCTGTAGGCTCTATCATGTACGCGATGTTATGTACCAGACCCGATGTAGCATACTCACTAAGTGTAGTGAGTAGGTATCAAGCTGATCCTGGAGAGAGTCATTGGACAGCTGTGAAGAGCATTCTCAAGTACTTGCGAAGGACTAAAGAGATGCTCTTGGTGTATGGTAACGGAGAACTCCAAGTGGAGTCCTTTACCGATTCGAGCTTCCAGAGTGATAAGGACGACTCTAAGTCGCAGTCGGGATTTGTTTTTACCCTTTACGGAGGGGCGGTTAGTTGGAAGAGTTCCAAGCAGGAAACCGTGGCAGACTCGACGATGGAGGCTGAATACATCGCTGCCAACGATGCTGCCAAAGAGGCTGTCTGGATCAAGAAGTTCATTACTGAACTTGGAGTGGTTCCATCCATTAAGAATCCAATACCTTTGTATTGCGATAACAATGGAGCGGTGGCTTTGGCCAAGGAACCCAGGTCCCATCAGCGATCCAGGCATATTCTGAGGCGGTATCACCTGATCCGGGAGATAGTTGATCGCCGGGAGATCGAGGTCAGGAGGGTTGACACGAAGAACAATACTGCGGATCCACTCACTAAGGCCATTCCCCAGATACAGTTTAAGAGACTCTTCGGGATGCTTGGTATGCGATACTACAGCAGCTTGCCCTAGTTCAAGTGGGAGATTGTTAGTTGTATGTATGCCCTAGAGGCCAGTATTGTACAGATGATGTATATTATATTGGATGCTTGGACATATATAGAGAGGACTTCTTGCTCAATATGATTGTATGCTATCTGGTTGCTCTTTACTTTAACATGTATACTTGTCTCTTTATACTGTCTTATCGTTACATGTTAGTAAAGCCCTTAGGATGTGTACTTGACTACATGGACCATGATGCGGATCATACTAGTGGGGACATGGTAGTCCATAAGTACATCCTTCAAGGTCCCTAGTCGTGGGTGTATCGAGACGGGGCATCGATATACCAGTGTAGACTAGCGTATACGCTTCTCGACCCATGAGATGGGCGATGGATGATCCCATATCCATTGGTGTTTGACATCAGAGATGGTATACGGGTGCTCAGTGGAGACTGGGTACACTGGACGGACTCGCCGAGAACTCCCAGATGGTATTATACCTCACGTCAGATGGCAAATCTCTGGTAACACTTGTGCTGGTTAGTCTGTAGACCCGAGATCGTCATAGAGTCTTATGTGATTCCCACTGTGCTTTGATTTCCACCTTACCACGTCCATGAGGGCGTGTAAAACGGTGGTTTTTGGGTACAGCCCCGAGTCACATGGAGTCAATGAGCGATAAGAGGGGTTTCGTCTCTCCCAGTATTGGGGGTTGATGTTGCGCTATGCTCGATTGGCCGTAACAGGGAAGTCCCTCGCCTCATGTGTTAGACACGAGAGCCCCGCGTGCAAAGGACATGAACGCCTATCTCTGTTAGGATTAAATCATAAAGTGGCGCCTCACATTTTAGACACGTGAGCACTCTGCGTGCAAAGCACGCGGGCAATTATTTCTGATAGAATTAAATTCTAAGGCGGCGCCTTACATGTCAAACACATGAACGCTATGTGTGCAAAGCACGTGGGCGTCAGCGTCCAAAGTTGAAGCAGTATGCTTTATGTAGAATTAAATTCTACGTGTGAAAATATTTCCCTAAACAAAAAAAGAAGGATATTCTCTGTTAAACAGAGAGGCGTTGGATCAGAGATCCAATGGTGACTTTTAAAAAAAAATTCAAACCGTCAAACTATAGAATTAAATTCTATCAGGAGAAAAATATCTACCCGATCTTTTTTGTTAAACAAGAAACGTTGCTCTGTTAAACAGAGAACCGTTGGATCAAACATTCAATAGTGATTAAAAAATCACCGTTTAAATCAAAAGATAGAATTAAATTCTATACTTGGGAAAATATTTCCTTCAATCTTATTAAAAATAAGAAAAATATACTCTGTTAAATACAAAGCCTTGGATCTTAGATCCAACGGTGATTAAAAATCACTACATGATTATGAAATAAGATCGAGATCTCTTAAATAAGAGATCCTCTCAACTAATCAATAGTTTTTCCTTACCTATATAAAGGACCCGAGACTTCAAGTCTCATATGCAGAATCAACCCCATAAGGTGATAAAAACTACAACTGAGAATTCAATTCTCTTTGAAGAACATCTTCTTGCTTCTCTCAAACGCTAGGTAAAAACAGAGATAAAAACATCTCCTTTACACACACACACACACACACATATATATATATATATATATAAAGGTTTAACCCTCTAAAAAAAGAACTTAGTTTTTTCTCTGGATCTGAGATCCGAAAGACAAATCTTCCATAAGTTGATAATTTAATTCTCATCGGGAAGATCTTGTTATTCAGAATCAAAGATCTAGAGGAAGACTATCTTGTTTTATCAGCCCCAATATAAACACAATGGAAGAAAGGATATGAAAGATATGGAGTTCATACTCCAGAAACTTAGTTCCTTCATAATCAAGAACTTAATTCATAAAGAACCTGATCTCAGATTTTCAAAATAGTGATCTTGGTGATTATTAATGGTCAAAATACCATTAACAGAAGTCTAACTTCTCTTAAAAAACATGAACAGAGATTAAATCTCTAAAGACATAGAGTGTCACGTGATATCTGCGTGAGCGCTTAAAAGATTCTATGAAGACGGTGCTTTACGTGATATCCATGTGAGCGCACAGAAGGTCTACGAAGACAACGCCTCATGTGTCATACACGTGAGCGCCTATAAGCAAGGATTCAGCGCCTCCCGTGCCATACATGTGAGCGCTAGAAAAATGCCTAAGCTTGAGCGTTTCACGTGAGCGCTGAAGCCCGAGTATCTAACGTGATACTCACGTGAGCGTTAAAGCCTGAGCGTCCCCCGTGATATCCACGTGAGCGCCTGAACATGATCTGGATATTATATCCATAGTCTAAATGACCATGGGCTTAGCACTAAGAGGGCAACGCCCAAGCCTGAGTGTCTCACATGATATACACGTGAGTCTTATAAAATGAGTGCTTAGCACTAGTGTCACGACCCGAAATGGCACGTGACTGGCACTTGAATCATGTGAAGTCTATAGGACCCCACCTAATTCAAGTAAGCCAAAAGCCCAGAAATCTATACCATTTGAAAAGAAAGTGCAGAAAAACTTATTTAAAAGTTTGCATATAAATCACTTGGAAAGTTGTAGTAAACATTTTTAAAAGTATCAAGTTTTTCTAAAAATTTCGGCAGAGTTTCCTTTATAAAAACTGGCCCCAAACGGGTACAGACATGCATATACATAAGTAATGAAATAAGGCATCCCCAAGCGGGAGCTAGCTCTTCGCCAACTGGAGGAAACAACCACGCAAGCAATATAATATACAACGCCGAAGGGCGAGGATCAAAACTCAGAAGGAAACCAACATACTCAAGAAATCCAGAGAAGGATCATAATAATACAAGCGCGCGACTCTAAGGTCGAAAGAATAACAACTGGTTTTCTAAGTCTCACAAATAATACAAGTCTGGTTGATAGAGTTTACTAGATACAACTGAATATAAATAAAAGTACAACGGTGGTCACGATGCAAGTGAACCCACCTACCAAAGCAATCACCTGGAAGGAAGCAGTGTGCCAGCAAACCGCAACGAAACCTGTACGGCAAAACCTGCAACAACTGTGGCACAACGGGGGTGAGTTGCTAACTAGTGAGTAGAAAACATCACCGAGAAGAAATCGCATGTATGACTTTCTCCTAGGTCATACAATAATATCCTCAATATATATATCCTGAAACATCTAATAATGGCAAGGGTAATCATCTAAACATAAGTATAATACCACGTGCTCGCGTCAGTGCCTCGGGTAAAAACATGTCACATATATGATGTACGAATGTATTAAGAATGGAAGCAGAATACATTTTGTACGAGAAAACTGTTCTTCTTATCTCAGTGAGATTTGTGTAAAAAATGAAGTATCATCAATGAAATCAACAGAGAATCCGTGTCACGCATCGACACAAAATATATATCTCAATGTCTCAATATCTCGGGTTTCGGCAATCCGGGCTGGCCCATAACATCAAATCTCAATATCTCGGGCTCCGCATGAACAGGATCGGCCCATGGGCTCCGCATGATCAGGATCGGCCCATCATCAAATCTCACGACTACGTCGGTATCCTTCGGATATCTGCCGCGTCACAAATAACCGGTCGGTAGTGCTCCCCTGCCGGGCTCAACGCCATCATCTGCGACCATCTTGCCCCGGGGTACCGCACCGGGTCCACCATGACCCGCAGACGGTTCATCCACCTCCTCGAATCGGGTGTATGATACCGCTCAAGAGCCGAGTAAACTCATGGTGGACTCATCTCACATCATATCACGATAAAACCATAAATTTCTATCTTTAAAAATGATAATGAGTTCATAAAATCTTTGCGGTTTTTCCAAATCCAGAAATCTCATGGAAATCCGAAATCCCAATCTCAAGAGTAAATAAACAGTGAATTACCGGCATAAAGCCCCATAATATTGCATGGCAAGTGAATATATGAATGCACCGGGTATCAAGCAAGGAATGCAATAACTAAACTAGCATATGAAAGCAATCGTACCAGCACTATGTTGCAACTACTAGCTAGCAATTTATACCCATGAAGTAATATTTTCTAATGTGTACGTGACATGGAAATTACCGATGATGATGTGTGTGAGCCGGAAAGCAAGTGTACGTAGAGCATACGCATCATCGGTAATGGTGTTGGTGTCCTAATAACAGGGGTTCATAATAACTAAAGAACACATTTAAGCATGCAATGCGATGAGAACAACACGAATATACGGAAAATAATGCAGTAACTGCAACATATAAGAATATACATTTCTATATACGAGTCATATAATTTTGGTGTTTGAAATCGCACGAATCGTGGTTTTAGAAAAATAGGGGCTACGGGGTCTTTGAGAAAATATACGTCCTTTGAAAAATCCATAGTATCCCTCAGCCTGTCTTTAAAATACTCGCGATTCGCTAGTTTTGAAAATAAGTATGACTCGAGCCCGATCTAACATCTACCAAATAAACTACAGGACTAAACTAAGGGACAAATCGAAAGGGTAAGGAAATCCACCTAAGTCCGAGTCGATATATCTAGTAGTGGGTGTCCCGCCTCAATAGCGTCACGTACGATAAAATATATAATATGACATCCTCGAGTCAAGAGTGTGGATCAATCATCATATTTATATCTCGTACGGTAAAATCCATCGTACGACTTCCAAAAATCGGGGTACGGGTCAAATATCACATATACTTCATTTGTTTCATATAGTATTACTATCATAATATCCTGAATTAGGAATACTGATCTACAGTCTAGTACATACCAATATCATCAACTATATATCCTCGGGTGTATGAAAACACATCGCCCATCGATCCGCTAATAAATCCTGTCATATCTCATAACACGACCCAAATCACATAACCGATCTCACGGTATCATGCCCGATCATATCAACTCACCTCCAAGTATCATATACTATCCTCATCACCCGTGTATACGTATATGTATATGTATATATATATATATATATATATATATATATATATATATATATATATATATATATGTGCACCAACGCATCCACACACACACACACACACACATATATATATATATATACATATAAACATATACACCAAATATCATGTCACGTGTGTGTGTGTGTCGACTTTTACTCTAGGGTTTCGCATCTAAGAAACTAACTAAAAGCACTATTTTCTAATTATGCTAAAACTAGCTCATGATCTCCTAAAGCACTTTCTTGCTAATCAATCACGTCTCATAAAATACATACATACATACATACATACATACATACATACATATATATAACACATTCACATGCTATACTACGAAACTGTGGGGGTGCTATACGCCATCCACCCGACTTTCCCCGTAGATATACATCTACTCACCTTGATCCTTACTTGCCGAAGTCGATGTCGCCATTCTCTTCCTCGTCGTCCGAAGTCCACGTGAAGGTGCCTACATATATAAACCCATAGCATCGTAAACGGAAATCGCACATGAAAACCAAAACGGCACACGTATCACACATAGGTTAAAACCTATGGTCTACTCATGTAAATTAACTAAACTCCCGATATCGACGTACAAACGTCAAGTGACCGAGACAAAACGAAATATCCAAAGTTTCAAGTCATGAACATCAAGGAATTCAAAACAGAATCTCAGAAAACTTGTCCTAGATTTTTGGTCAGATGAAATTAGGCTAAACAAGCAATACAGTGGGGTTGTATATGGGGTATATGAGCTACAGAACAAATCCTAGCACCATCACCCACACTTTGGCCGGCCACACACCTTAAAATTCCGGCCTGCTCGGCTATGGATGCTCAGTTCAGGTTCATGCTTGCAGGGTGGTCTTCTAGTGTTTAATCTAGGTCAATAGGGTTGCTAGTTTTTCTAGTAACGGTCTCAGGTCACTCCAGATTCCCTGTAGGCCTCAAATTCTCACAAAACCGATACGGAAGTTTCAGATTTCAAGTCTTAGGTTCTAGAATTCACTTGGTGTAGGATCTTAATACTAAAGGGGTTGTAGTCAACTAATTACACCTTAATTGCACAATCCCAACTCAAGAAATCCTCAAAACCTCATCTTGGAATTTTCCAAGATCACTAAACCTCACTAATTGGATTCTAAACTAATCTAGAGGCTATATACACTCATTTACTAAGCTAAGGGTGAAATAATTACCTCATTTGGTAACTCAAGAATTTTCTTGAGTTGCTCAAAGTCTTCAAAATCCCCACTTGATCACACCATGGTCTTTGTAGCAAGGTTGTGCACATTTTTTATGAAGGGATATAAGGTTTTTGCGGTGGATTTGAGGGTGTTGTGAGGAAGTAGATGAGGTGAGGGAGAGAGGGCAGCCATGAGAGGAGAAGAGGGAAAAATGATGAAGGAAACAAAGTGAGTAAGAAATGAGCCTTGGTCCAAAGAACCCCTCACCTCCCCCCTCTCTCTCTTCTCTCTCTTGCCCATACCTCCTAGCCATGCCACATTCTTTATTCCTTTCTTTTCTTTTTCTTTTCTCTTTTAAATAAAAGAAAAACCAACAACAAATAAAAAACCAAGTAACATAAAGAATGAAGCATGGTTTTCAAACAAATTAAGAAATGTAACAAGTATTTTACAATATGACATGGTGCATGTCATGTGCATAATCAAGCTTAATGCACGATTTGTAAATATTAATCAAGCTTAGACATAAACTGGTATATAATTGATTGTATAACATTTATAAAATTTCTAAATCATATAGCATTCTTTCAAAAATCAATATTCATTTTAATTTTCCGATATTTTCCCAACTATCGGTATATAGCTATACCATATCATTTAAAACTAGTCTCCAAACTTTAAAGTATTCATAATATTCATTATTTGATTTATTTAAATTTCCAAATATAATATTTTATTTTCTTGAAATGTTACAATCTTCCCCCCTTAAATAAATTCGGTCCCCGAATTTAAATTTAATCCCCACAAATACTAAAACATTTCAGCAAAACAATCAAGCCGCTGGGGTTCCGAAATCATCAATACTTAAAACACATCTTAGCGCAATGCATACGCATGAAAACGAGTATATAACTCAAAATCAAAACTTCTTCAAGCATCACGCAATCATCGGAGTCAAGGTGAAGATACCAATATCCAAGTCCAATACGAAAACTAACATGATATACATCTAAAACTATAACATGCACATAGTACGCATCGTTGTAAACTTGTTAAAACATCTGAAAAGAAATACATGCCAACCCTTTTGAAGTCGCCGTGCGATGCGTGTATCACGGCACATGTAGCAGACGTTTATTGTAAGAAAATAACTTTATATACATATATATACTTTGTTTAACATACACGTCCCGCCGTTTTGAAAATAATTAGAAGGGTTTCCCTTGTAACATGTTTCGTGTCATCTCGGACACATAGGAAAATACCGAGACTATAGCTCCTTTTTGGAAATCCCTTCGGTAACTATCGATGCATGCAAAAACATATTCAGGTATTGTCCTCGGACTAGTCCTGCTCAGCCACTATACCAAATAGTAAATATCATAAAACATACTGCTCCAAAGAAATCAATCCCAAAATATGCATAAGAATGCCACGTGCGTCTAGTGCGCACAGAAATCGAACTCGATAAATGTGCCATATATGTATACAGAAACAAAATCTAGGTGCAACGGGTGTGCACGAAAACACCTGTAAAGGGCAACGAGTGTGCCTGACAACAATATCAGGTGCATCTGTCATGCACGAAGAATCCCGATTTAGGGCATCTGGTGTGCACCAAAATCGCAAATCGTAAACACTGTCGTCGATATGTCCTTCCTTCAAAGTAGAGAAGGTGTCGGTGCATCCAAAGCTCGCAGAGCAAGATATCTACTTGCCTCCTGTTCATGGTCTGACGCCTTGTGCCCTTAGGCTCCCGTCTCTCATTGCGAATTGCCAGTTACATAACTCGTCGGTTCAAAGGCCCAATATGGAAATGACGACGGAAACAGTTCCGCTCTAGCACATCCTCTAAAGATTGTTTCCCCTAATCAGAGCAAAGCTCTGTTCAAATTTCAATTTTTTGAAATGAAGCAACGCTTCATAGCAGCGCCAAGTGCGCTGCGCCACTAGTAGCGCACCACGTGCGAAGCACGTGTGCGCTAGCGCTAAGAGCGCTGCACTCTAAGCAACGCACCACGTGCAAAGCACGTGTGCGCTAGCGCTAAGTGCGCTGCATTCTAAGCAGCGCACCACGTGCAAAGCACGAGTGCGCTAGCGCTGGAACTAAATGTTCCCCACCGTCATATCAAAGATCCAATAAAGATGATAAATCATCAATTAACCAGAATAGAATTCTGTTAAGGAGAGATTCCTCAAAATCTTTCCAAACAAAAAGATTGTGCTCTGTAAATCAGAGCACAGTTGGATCAATGATCCAAAGGTGATTAAAAATCACCAAAATACAGAATAAATTCTGTCTAGGAAAAGATTCCCCAATCTTGTTAAAAATAAGAAGATTGCCTTCTGTAAATCAGAAGCCCTTGGATCAAAGATCCAACGGTGGGGAAACCCCCAAATCAATTGGAGAAAAGATCTCTTTAACTGATTGAACAAATCAGCCTTCACTATAAAAAGGACCTAAGACTTCAAGTCTCAGAAGGAAGAAAAACATACAGAAACTAAGAGAGGACCCCCTATAAATTTTGAGATATCTCAGAAAGAAGAGCCAAGCTCTCGGTAGAAGAAGAACTTTTCTTCAAGGTAAAAAGAACAGAAAGACGAAATCGTCTCATATAAAAAGAAGAATTCACTTATTTTTTTAAGATCATAAATCTACAAGACCAAGGTCTTTCACAAAGAGATCAAAGGATCTCATCATAAAATTAGAAGAAGAACATAATTCTTCTTACAAATCATAGATCTATAAGACTAAGGTATTTTACAAAAAGAGATCATGAACATCTCATTATAAAAAAGGGGGGAGAATAATTCAATTCTCTTAGGATCACAGATCCATAAAGGCAAAGCCTTTCACCAGAATAAGAGATTGAAACATCTCCTACAAAATAAGAACTTTGTTCTTAGAACCTTGAGACAAAGTCTCTTATAAACGAGAATTTATTTCTCAGATCATAAAACTGATCAGATGTGCTTCTGCGCTCCTTGACTGGCGCATAGCGCCAAGCGCACTACGTGCTCCTCACGTGTGCGCCACTGAACAAATAGCGCTTTGCACTCATAAACTAGCACTTTGCGCTCATGGACTGGCGCTCAGTGCCAAGCGCACCACGTGCTCCTCACGTGTGCGCCACTGAACAAATGGCGCTTTGCGCTCATAAACTAGCGCTTTGCGCTCATAGACTGGTGCTCAACGCCAAGCGTGCCACGTGCTCCTCATGTGCGTGCTACCCAACAGAAGCGCTCTGCGCTCTTTGACTGGCGCAAAGCGTCAAGCGCACCACGTGCTCCTCACGTGTGCGCTAAAAGAACATAAATTGTTTTATGAATAAAGCCAAGAGTTATGATGAATGCTCAACATTCAATAAAAGACGAAAATATTATCAGAACTCAAATCAATGCTCAACATTGTCAAATGTTTAACATTTTAACTGAGTGGGCCGAGCCCAAGTTAGTCATAGGCCCCTCATTCAGATTAATTGAGCCCACATGCTCATAAATCCCAATTGGACTACAGATCCCCCAACCAACATTGGTTCAAGGGTAAATCTCTTCACTCCTTTGATATTTGTCGTTGTAATCCTTCAACGTCTTCAGAGAGGTGACGGGTCCCGATAACCAATCATTCCATGGACTGTGGGGTCCTTAAACTCATGGACTATGATGTCCTTAAACTTTACGGACTGTGGGGTCCTTAAACCTATAGACTATGATGTCCTTAACCTCGGACTGTGGGGTCCTTAAGCCCATGAACTATAAAGTCCTTAACCTTGGACTGTGGGGTCCTTAAACCCATGGACTATGATGTCCTTAACCTTGGACTGTGGGGTCCTTAAGCCCATGGACTATGATGTCCTTAACCTTGGACCGTAATGTCCTTAATCTAACGATGGACCGTAATGTCCTTAAACTAGTGGACCGCAAAATCCCTAAACTAAATAATAGAGTCCAAATGCTCTTTTTTTGGATCTAAATGATCCCGTTAAGTTGATCTTAGTCTAAAATTAGACTAACGTATCCTTAACAAACGATTAAGTTGATCTTAGTCTCAAATGAGACTAACATATCCTTAAACCCATCCCCAAACCCAAATCTAAGAAGATACGGATTTGGAGTTATCCACGCCCTACGGGCGACAACATAAATTAGTCTCCGTATACAATCCATGGACAAACAAAAACAAAACAAACACAGAAGAAATGAAGTGAGCATCTGGAGAAGGAGAAAGTGGTTACCACGATGCGGTAGAGTAATTAACTGCAGGCGCTGCAGGGAAGAGCGTCCCCACAATCAAAAACCCCTCAACGAGGGAGAATCTGACGAAGTCTGCTACATAGGCCGCATCCGTTTAAACCTTCGATACATGGTGTCATAAATTAACTTGGCATCTTCGTAGAGGTGGACGGATAGCACCAAATAGCATCTGCCCTCGAAGTTCAAGCCCGGACATCCTAACGTCCCGATCGCGTCTTCCGGCGGGGAACATATTCTGGCACGCCCGGTGGGACTTTTTCTCTTTCCACTCCACACTTCATGTGTCGTGTTTCGCGAACAAATCGTGGTTTGATATGATTGCCCTTGGGTTCGAGGTACTAAGATTTGGTTTTGCTCCCGTGCAGAAAAAAAACATCAATGGCCTCCAACTGCTCCAACTGCAACTCTCGTTCCGCCTCATCTGGAGGAGTAACCTACGGGCCCCAAGCGGCCTTCCTTTTCACAATGCCGGTGGAACAAATGACCCAAGCCACCACTGGTCTATTTTTCGGGACCATTATCCCACCAACAAGCTTCGGCGCTCCTATGCTGTCATAAGAAGCTCCAAAGAAGTCGGTCTTTGATCGGCTTGCAACTACTGCGGCCCCTCTCAACGGGTCGTCCAAGTCCACTGCCTCGGTTTTCAACAGACTGGGCCAAAGCTCCAATGGGTCCTTGAAGAAGCCCGTAATACCAGAAGGAATTATCCCAAAGCGGATAGCCATTCCTACTCCTGAAGTCACCAAGGCAGCTTCTCCTACTAAGGGGTCGGTCTTCACAAGACTGGCCATTTCAGCTCCCACTCCGGGTGAAGTAACCAAGGCCATTTCTCCTGCACGAAAATCGGCCTTTTCAAGATTGTCCATCCCCTCTCAATGGGCATCGGTCTTTGACAGGCTAACGACGACAACAGCCCCTCATCAGAGTCGGGGTCATGAAGAAGCTCATTCAACAGCAG
The DNA here is from genome assembly GCA_030015575.1 of Agapanthus africanus. Lineage (NCBI taxonomy): Eukaryota > Viridiplantae > Streptophyta > Magnoliopsida > Asparagales > Amaryllidaceae > Agapanthus > Agapanthus africanus. The sequence continues at coordinate 109,627,958 of JASDDO010000031.1, forward strand.
AGGTGATACCGTGTGCTCGACGTCGCTACTGGCGCCGAGTGAGGAAAGCTGGGGGCAGTTCACCCTCTGGATTTACGCCGCCAGCTCCAATGGTAGAAGTCGACGCTGCTGTTCCAACTGGGAATAGCTTTGAACAACTTAGGAGGGTACACAAAAACTCTCCGACCGCTGTGTTAAAAAGATCTCCTCCACCAATGGAGAATGCCACAAAGGAGAAGCTTGAACAGCCCCCTCAGCGGCTGTCCTCTAAAATTTACAAGGTCTGGCGTTAAGTCCAAGACTCGGTGATTGATCAAGATTACTCTCGCTGACAGAAAAAGGTGAAAGTTCAGCGAAAAAAGGACCACCCTGTCAAGCTACAAAAGATGTCATCTGTTTGGGTGCCCGCTACAACGGTTCCCTCAACTTCGACCGCCCACAAAAGAAGGAGGCCGGAGAAGATCCCTGCGTCTTTGGAAAATCGGAAAGACACTGAATCTAAATGCCCCAAGTTCGGGGGCATGGTGGTGCATATCGTCTATATGGCATCTGGAAAAGAGGATAGCCATATCTCCATGGGTCATCGACCGCTTACGCGGTCAGTGACTAAGGCTCAGGAGCAACAACAACAAAAGCTCCAAGAGATGATAACAGCCATGGCTGCACTCACGGGATCAAAAGCAAGCCCGGAGACATCCTCGGAGCAGCGCCGTGAGCAGGAAACTGATGTCGAATTCCTTCAGAGAATGCTTGAGAAGAAGGACAAAGAGGCCACGGAACAAGCGGCCAATATAAAACAAATGACCCTTCTATTCCAAGATATGGTGGGCATGATGATCCAACCGGGCCCTCCAGCCGAAGATCCTCCAGTAATAATTGAAGATGATAGAGGAGAGACATCAAATCCTCTGCCTACTTTGTCAGCAGCCAAGGAGGAGACCATCTCTAAAGCCACGCTCGATAATCATATAGCTCAACAAATATGAGCTCATCAAGCGAATGAAGCGGCTGACCAAGTCGTCAGAACTGGACGACCCTACCCGGGTTGGTATGATCAAATAAGGTACCCACCAGGATACACGATTCCTAAATTCTATGTGTACAAGGGGACAGGCAATCCCCATCAACATGTCTCTCAGTTCAGGGCTCTCTGCGACACCACTGGAGGGGATGATAAGCTACTGCTTCGCCAATTCGTCGGCAGCTTGGCGGAGACGGCGTTCAAATGGTATTCAGAGCTTCCCAACGATCCTGTCAAAACTTTTACGGAGATGGAGTTGCCATTCACCCAGCGTTTCATAAGTGCTAGCGAGCGCACCCCAATCACCGCACTAATTAACGCCAGAGTAAAGCCAGGTGAAACATGGGTGCAGTACGCGATACGGTGGCGGAATCTATGGTCGAAGTGCGAGCAGCGCATTAAAGAAGCTCCTGCGGTAGGCATGTTCGTAGGGACCCTCGACCCTCAGGCGACCATTTCACAATTCATGATGTTTTTCAAGCCGACCACTTTCTAGGCCTTGATTGACAAATTGGCCCAAATGGACCAGATGGGTCATAGACCGTCTTCTTCAAAGTTGGAATCTCGAAACGAAAAAGGGAAAGGAAAAGCGATCTTCGTCGCCAATGCTCAACAGCAGCCCAGTGGTCCAAAACTAACTGATCGCCAAGACGAGAGACGACGATTCTTTAATGAGAAAATGAAGCGCCCTTATTCGTTTCCCCGTGACAAAACGAGGAGATTGTTCGAGCTGGCGGTGCTCGACAGGCTCATCAACTTGCCGGATCCAAAACGCCCATTGCCATCCGGTGAGGCTAATAATCCAAATTATTGCCTTTATCACCAAGCGATAGGCCATCCAATCGAAGATTGTTTCATCTTCAAAGGGTGGATTGAGAACCAATACCAACAGGGAAAATTCGCACTGTCTGAGAATTGGAAAGTAAACCCTCCCCGGCCGCACGCTCTCAAAAAGGCGGACACACCGGGGGTATCATGCTCTTTTATAGAAGAAGCTCCATGGGAGGTCGTTCTTTCATCCAAAACGAAAAGAATACTGAAGGATCTCCAAACATGCCCGACGATCAAATGGAAATGTCCGCTGGAACCCGAGGTCATCGAGGGAATGCTGAAGCCATGCCCGACGCCAAGAATTGGTGGGGATGGTCAAAACGCCCAGGCCCAGCCGTCAAAGTCTTCGAAAAAGAAGAAGAAGACCAAAAAGCTCGTGAAGCTTGATGACAAGTGCACGGATCTGCAAAAGTAGATTGACGCGTTGGAGGAATCTAACCAGAAAGCACGGACCCCAGTCACACTCCATGAATTTCTCAGCCACATCCTTGAGGATAGAGATGATGACAATGGAGAAGACTCGTCGGATGAACCTGAGGATTATGTGGCAAGCTGCCATATGATCTCTCACTCGTCAATATACGAGGAAGAAGCGCCTGAAGCAGAGAAACCGGGGGTAGATCCCGAATCGGAGCTCCTAGGACCGTCAGACGAGATGATTGATGCATTCCTGAACGAAGCTCTTTTGAAAAGCAAAGCTGACCGAGAGAGTGAAATGGCCATATTTGAAAAAGCCAAATGCTGGCGACTGGACGAAAGGGTTAAAACACTCCAACCAGATAGGAGCACTTTGGCTACCATCAAAAGCAGGTTCAAGAGAAGGAAAAGGTTCGCCAAAGCTATATCGATGGGAATGAAGCTACCACCCTCCGAAGGAAACACTTCTGATGAGATACACCTTAATGAAAAGGATGCGCATCCTAATAACTGTTTATATCATCGAAAGATTACTCACCCTACCGAAGAGTGCAACGCCTTTAAAAATTGGTGGCAAGGGTATGTCGCTCACAGGAAACACTTCAAGAGGATGAACCGTGAAGCTCGTCGACAGTGGAAAAATGTGACGGATGAACGTGGAAGAGCTACCGGCAACTGTCACATGGTTAATAGCAGGGGATCGCAAGTTCTCACCTTCGGGAGCGATTCTGAAGAAGAAATGGCTCTCGGCCCTCTCTTCAAAGAATCCACCTCAGGAAAAGAGGAAGAAACGAAGAGCTGCGAGAACATTCAGCTGCGTAATCGTACGCTACCTGAAAAGAATCTCGGACCCGAAAATAAGGGATCGAACAAAAAGGATAAGGGGAAAGAAAAGGTCCCTGAGGATATCTCCCTCGATGATCGATTCGTCGAAGAACTTGCAGCCAAGGACCCGCCCAAGAAAAACAAGGTGGATTACAACATTCTGGCACACCTGAGAAAGATACCCTCACAGCTAAGCATTCTCGACGCCCTTCTGCTATCCAAAGTGGCGAGAGAATCTCTGATCAAGGCACTACAAGAGCCCGAGCAGTTCCATACTTTCCTTGTCGAATAAAAGATGAAAGACGAACTGGAAGAAGTGCACATGGCCGATATCACTTTCGGCGATGAAGATCTCCTCCTCGGGTGTCACGACCCAAAGTTCGGCCTGTGACCGGCACTTAACCACGTAACATCTACAGGCATAACGCAATTAAGTAAGCCGAAACCCAGAAATCAAAACCATAAAATTAGTGAGTGTTGAAAACATTGGTTTAAAACATTTAGAAAACTCGAGTAAAAATCTTTAAAGTTTGAGTTATTTTCTTAAAAATTTCGGCAGCACCTCCTTTGTAAAAACTAGCCCCGAAATCGGGTACAAGACATGATATAAGTAAAATGACATACAATAAGAATAAAGCATCCCCAAATGGGAGCAATCACGCCCAACGGCGGAAACAACCACCACAATAATAGTATACGACGCTGTAGCGAAGAATGAACAATATAAGTGAAAAACAACATAAAAGATAAAACTGCATAAATAAAGCCGGCTCACATGAGCTCAACATCCAGAGTACAAAATAATATACAACATCGTTCTCACAACTATTCTCTAAGTCAATACATGAAATGGTAGATGGAGAGTACTAGATACAAAAGAAAGTACAATGGAAATGAATGGATACCGCAAAACCCACCTAAAGGCAAAATGGCTCACTCGCCAACTGCAATGGTATCCGCAGCCAAAAAGATACAATAAGGTAGCCCTGCCGCAACTACTCTGAAGGTCGACCTGCAAACACTGTGGCACAACGGGGGTGAGTTGCCAACTCGTGAATAGTAAATAACATATAAAGGTAATCTCGAGTATGCACGTACTGCGATACTCTAACATGTGCAATCCGATAACATCTATATGATGAACTAGGTATGCAATAATCATGCAAAACATGTGCAATCTGATAACATCTATATGATGAACCGGGTATGCAACAATCATGCAAAGTACTCTATCAGGTACTATGACTACATGATGCAATGCATAACAATGAATGCTGAGCAGGAGATAAAATATCATCTACACGAATCATCATCGTGGAAAACCCCTGTGTCTACCAAAAACACCCCAAAATCCCGATAACTCAGGCGCCGTCACTCTATCCGGCCCTCAATCCTGTAAATCTCATAGAAACGGGGTGCCCAACATCGGCACCCGAAAACATCATGAAATACTTGTGTCCAGCTTCGATACGTAAATCCACATATATCAGGCTCCGTCAGTCCGGATTGGCCCACGGGCTCTGTCTGCGGAATTGGCCCTCGGCCCCGGTAGTACGGGTCGGCTCGTACCTATCTCTCGACTCTGGTCAGTATCCTCCGGATAACCGCCAGGTCCAACCAATCACCGGTAGGTAGTAGTCCCTCTGCCAGGCTCATCGTCATCCACACGAAATCTCTCTCTCGTCCCGGGGTACCATACCGGATCCACCATGTACCCGCAAACAGATCATCCTCCTCCTCGAATCGGGTTTCACATGTCACACGTCTCAGAACCAAGAAAACGCATGGTGGACGCACTGAAATATCATATCAAGAGAAACCGGGTTTTTCAAAACAGTGCATACTTTCTTCAAATAATACCACGGTTCTTAAATCCAGAAATCACATGAATCCAAAACTCACTGCGTAAATCCATGCAATGTGCCGTATGCCGCATAAAATCGTACTATGAGTAAAAAGGGGAAAACCGCTCTTTTAAATGGATCCGGTTGAAAATATTTCATGCGGTCCCCAATTTTCCAAAATCAAAGTCAACATTATCTATGTATGTGCAAGAGTATGTATGTAGGCATGGATGCACAAAGATTATATATATATATGGTACTAATCCCTTTTATTAATTATTACCATAACACCTCATAGATATAAATTAGTATAGGGTTGCTAGGCACATGCACAAGGGTATATAAGGATCAACCATGCCCGATTTAAAATTTAGCCGTGCTGAACAACCCAATGCCGGATTTTTAAACTAGAGTTTAGGCGAAAACAAGCATGTTAAACACTTTAACACTAAGTGAGAGAGATTACAACCTTTGTAGATCCAGTCCTTCACTTCATGAGCTCCGTGTTGTGGTCCCTTCGCTGCGATCATCGTGCTTCGGACTCTCGAGAGGCTCCACGAAGAGAAAGATGCAAGCTTGCTTCCGATCTTCGATAACAAAGATGATCTACCTTGAAGTTTCATTAACATAAGCTCTCACTCACTAAATGAAGTGAACACCCTCATCTAAATGGCAAGGATAGATGAGGACGATGAAGAAGGATTTTAGCTCTCATTTGTTTTCATATTCTCACTCATTTTCATCACCTTTGAAAAAGCTAGAAAGCTTTTCCATGAAGAACTCAAGGAAGAAGAAGAATAATAATATCCAATTCCATTTGTGATGAATAATGAAAATGTAATTATCATAACTTATGCAACCGTGGTCAATATAACCTTTGTAGAGATTTAACTAGGGCTAGAGTTTGGGTTGGGTTAAAGATGAGTCACACAAAAATATCAAGCATAATATCTTAGCTCAATCCAAAAGAAAACCTTCTAGAAGGTTCATGAAGGAACTAACCCAAATCAAACCCTAACCTTGTTTAATCTCTACTAAACTTATTGCATTAGTAATCATATCATGTTACAATATTATATATCACATATATAATATTTATTGCAACAAAATAAAATAATACAATTAACATATATCGCATATATATCAATGTATTACCCGAGTGAGAAAAAGAATCTTTTAGTGAGCTAATATTAGTTAATGTAATTTAATATATCATATATATAATTATACATTAAATTATCGAATCAACACTTAATCCGACAATCCGGCTATATCGCATATAACCGACTAATATATCATTTACCGATTCATCGAATCAATACTTGATCCGATGACCCGCTGATATCAAATATCGCGAGAATAGAATATGGTATCTCATATCGCATTATCCTCGGTCCTGCGCATATCACATATGTGCCCCTACTCCGTTTCGCCTGAGTCAAGAAACCTCTGTGTAGGACTCTAAAGAATCGTCAATACGCCGGCAGTAGGTGATGATCATATCAAACACCTACAAGCTGCAAGCGGTCAGCTAAACGTAACAGCCACCCAGGTATTGAGCTCTCAGAAGATCAACAAGCAAGCTTGTACATTCTCCTGTGAATTCAGTCAGTAACACTCCCGTACAGTCCGGTCTCGTCATCTGATATGTCGCATATCTCACCTAGGGGTGGTATACGTCAGACCCCAGTAGCTTGATAAGTCATGTCGATATGAGGTCTATAACAGTTCGAGAAACTACTGATAACACTTACCAGTAAATCTCAGCAACCTTGGCCAGCGATTTCCAGTTATAGCCAATCGAACACAGCGCAACATCAACTCCCTATACCGGGAGAGACGAATCCACTCCTATCGCTCATTGCCTCCATGCGATTCGGTACTGTACCCAAAAGCCACCTTTTTGCATGCCCTCTTGGACGTGGTATGATGGAAATCAAAGCACAGTGGGAATCACACAAGACTCTATGACGATCTCGGGTCTACAGACTACTCTGTATCAGTGTCACCAGAGAACCGCCATCTGACGTGGGTATAATACCATCTGGGAGTTCTCGGCGAGTCCGTCCAGTGTACCCAGTCTCCACTGAGCACCCGTATACCTTCTCTGATGTCAAACACCAATGGATATGAGATCATCCATCGCCCATCATATGGGTCAAGAAGCGCATACGCTAGTCTACTCTGGAGTATCGATGCCCTGTCTCAGTACTCCCACGACTAGGAACATTTAAAAGATGTACTTGGCGACTACACTGTCCTCACTAGTATGATCTGCATCATAGTCCTGGTAGTCAAGTACTCATCCTAAGGATTTTATCAATATGTAATATAGAGACAATCAGAGTACATGTTAAGATAAAGAGTAACCAGATAGCGTACTATCATGTCGCGTAAGAAAGTCCTCCCCATATATGTCCAAGCATCCACTACAATATACATCGTATGTACAGTAATGGCCTCTAGGGCATACATATAACTAACAATTAGGGCATTGAAAGCGGTGAGGAAATCTTCAATTTCCAAACTTAACCTAAACCTAACCTTAGCAAGATTCTAGTCCTAGATTAAATCAGTTTAGTTTTAGCGATAATCCATCCATACCATTTGGAATTAACTCGTTAGACCAAATTAGGAAATACACAACATCCCTGTAGACCGACCCGTACTCACCGGCTAGCTACCAAGTGACGCCGTTCTTGAGTGCGGTTAACAAATATTTTTGATTCATCTTTTAAAAGCGCAAGCATACACGAAAAATCATTTCAATCTGATGTACAAGTGGTATATATGCAAGCATGAGTGTACAATATGTATATGTGCCAATATGGATGTACAAGTGGGTATATACGCAAGCATGAGTGTACAATATGTATATGTACCAATATGGACGTACAAGTGGTATATACGCAAGCATGAGTGTACAATATGTATATGTGCCAAAATAGATGTACAAGTGGGTATATACGCAAGTATGAGTGTACGATATGTATATGTACCAATATGGATATATAAGTGGTATATACATAAGCATGAGTGTGCGATGTGTATATGTACCAATATGGATGTACAAGTGGTATATACGCAAGCATGAGTGTACAATATGTATATGTACCAATATGGATGTATAAGTGGGTATATACACAAGTATGAGTGTACGATATGTATATGTGCCAATATGGATGTACAAGTGGTATATACGCAAGCATGAGTGTATAGTATGTATATGTGGCAATATGGATGTACAAGTGGTATATACGCAAGCATGAGTGTACAATATGTATATACACAAAGGAACAGAATCATGTCTAATCATGAGAAAATCTAAACGATGTATGGTTTGGAGCAATTCTATAGTGCGAGTGTCATGGAAATTACTAACGGTGTGTGTGTAACATATAATTAGTGCTCGTGCAGCATAAACCGTTAGTAACAGTGTGGTGATTCATAAATACTATGTCTATATGCAACAAAAAAGGGGTACTCTACAATGGTACATATGCTCAAGCAATACATATATGAATATAACACGCGACTACAATATCCTATCAAGCCTTGACGCTTAACGTCATACGGGAGATTTCCCCGTAGATGTTAAATCTACTCACCGTGATCTCGATCTACGCGTATCCGACCACCTGATTCCCCTTCTTCGTGGCGTCTGAAGTCCCTGCATGCGACCCTAGAATTTACACAAAGTAATACACATAAGCTAAAATCCTGCAAAAACGCGATATCAAAACCAAACGAGAAACTCACGTCGCAAGCTAAACGCGTGTGCATCCGATACGCCAAAACGTGTGTATACGCGTCTGAAACTACCCCGACACACTGTAACACACAGCAACCACCAAACCCACACACATAGCATACATGTCGCGCAAGTTTAAAAGTATTGAAAACAAGGTATTTGGTTCCATATTTTTATACAAACAGAATTAAGAAAAGTTGCATATACCAAACACCTTAGATATGTAGCAGACTCCCCCAGTCCAAACCCTGACACCAAACTCACCCCTCTGGCCACAATTTGCGGCCAGAACTATTAAAATTGCGGCCAGGTGTGGGAATTAGGGTCCCGTGCTCCGTGTGTGTGGTCTAGGTCTAGTGAACATGCTCCAGTAAACTCAATTTTTCCCTGAAGCACCCGGGTCAAAAGAAGATCTCAAAATGAACCCAAATCTTAACTAAATCACTAATTAACATCAAATTAATACAATATGGTATTTTTGTGAAATCTGGTGCAAAAACATAGATTAGATGACACCAACAACACTTAGTTAAGCTAAATTAGCCATAAAAACCTTAACTTGGCCTAAACTTCACTTAAATCACAAAACTAGCACTAAATTTAACTTAAACACTAAATTATGCTAAATAACTACAAGTTTAGCAAAATGGAAGTTGAGGTTAATTTTATACCTCAAGTTGGTCTAGGTGTGGCTCAAACATGACGATCTTGCCTCAAGGATCGACAAGGAAGGGTTTTGGGGTGTTTTAGCAAGAGATTTTGTGAAGAAAGATGGATTTTTTTGATAGGGATTGGATCTTGAATGAATGGAGAAGAAAAAAAAGAGAAGAAGAAGAAAAGAAGAAGAGGGAGGGGCTGCAGATACTGCAGGAGCTGCTGCTGCTGGAAAACTAAAAGAGAGGGAGTGAGAATTATGAATGAAAGAAATGGGAGTGAGAGAATGAGTGAGAGTGTGAGGGGGGTAAGTGAGTGAGGGTTCTGGGAAATGAGGGTGAGCTTAGTGGAGCCATGCCTCCTCTCTCTCTCTCTTCATTAATTACCAAGCATGCTAGCCCGTTCTTATCATACCCTCTCTCTCTCCCCTCATGTTTCTCAAGTCAACCCCCAAAAGAAACTAATTGTATTTGAATTTTGAAAATTAAAACTTAATTAACTTCATATTATCCTAATGAAATGGGTTAACACACCATGACTACATAAACATGGTTTAACCCCAAATTATCCCCAGGTTAACATGCACATATGTGTGCAAGCCCAATTAAATTCTAATAAAATATTCATTAATTTTTATAAAATATTTGAAAACCATTTTGGTAAACTTTATACTAAAAACCATACTATCTCTTAATTAATCCCTAATCGCATCCTAAGGTGTTACAATCTCCCCCCTTATAGAAATTCATCCCCGAATTTAAAAATTTTACTAGGCGTACCTTCAAAAAGATGAGGGAATTTCTTCCGCATCTTGCCCTCGGCCTCCCAAGTGATCTCTTCACCATTCGGGCTACGCCAAAGAACCTTCACAGATAGCAAGACCTTTGATCGAAGTTTCTTCACCTGCCGTTCCAATATCACTACTGGCTGTTCGGTGAACGATCTGGTGCTGAATCATGTGAGAAGGGTCATGAAGGTATCTGCGAAGCATTGACACGTGGAATACGGGGTGAATATCCGGAAAGTCGGGTGGAAGAGCCAAAGGATATGCCATTGCGCCCACACGCTCGAGGATCTCGAAGGGACCTATAAATCTGGGACTAAGCTTCCCTTTCTGTCCAAATCTCATTACACCCTTCATCGGAGAGACCCTCAGAAAAACATGATCGCCAACTGCGAACTCGAGTCTGCGACAGCATCTGTCAGCATACGATCTTTGCCTGCTCTGAGCTGTCCTCATCCTTTCTCGAATCAACTGTATCTTCTCGGTCGTCTCCTGTACGATCTACGGCCCCAAAATACTGCTCTCGCTGAGCTCTGTCCAACAGACGGGCGATTGACATCTCCTCCCATATAAAGCCTCGAAAGGTGCCATTTGAATCGTATCTTGGAAGCTATTATTGTAGGAGAACTCCACCAAGGGAAAATGACGATCCCAGCTTCCACCGAAATCTAAAATACAAGCTCGAAGCATGTCCTCAAGAGTCTGAATAGTCCGCTCTGACTGGCCGTCGGTCTGCGGATGGAAGGCTGTACTGAAACTCAAGCGGTGCCTAAAGCCTCTTGAAGTCTCTGCAATAGTCGGCTGGTGAATTGGGTGCCTCGATCGGACACGATACAAGTCGGGACTCCATGCAATCGTACGATCTCGTCGATGTATATCAGGGCATACTGAGCAAATCCAAAAGTTGTCTTCTCTGGCAGAAAGTGAGACGCTTTCGTCAATCGATCCACGATCACCCAAATGGAGTCGTACCCTCGACTGGTCCTGGGTAGACCCACAATGAAGTCCATAGTAATCTGCTCCCATTTTCACTCCAGAATGGGCAACGGCTGTAGCTCTCCCGCGAGCCTCTGGTGCTAGGCCTTGACTTGCTGACAAGTCAGGCATCTTGAAACGAAGTCTGTGACGTCCCTCTTCATCACTTACCACCAGTAAACATCTCTCAGATCATGGTACATCTTGGTGGAACCTGGATGAACGTTGTACACCGATTGATGCGCCTCCTTGAGAATCTCATGCCTCAGTCCCTCAGAATCTGGTACGCATAGTCGAGTCCCAATTCGCAGTATTCCCTGATCGTCGATCACGAACTCGGAGTCTCTGCCCTGTCTAATTTGTTCCCTGATCTCTGAAAGACGGTCATCATTGGGCTGTGCCTCACGGATATGGTCAAGCAACTGTGGACGAGCATGGATATGCACAAGCTGTCCCCCAATCGGAGTAAACTCAAACTGCACTCGGCTGTCGCATAAAGTCTGCCAATCTGATGACGACTGCCTCTGCACTGCGCTCAAACAGGATAGACTACCTCCGGGCCTCCGACTTAAAGCATCCGCCACTACATTCGCCTTGCCCGGATTATAGAGGATCTCACAATCATAGTCCTTCACTAGCTCCATCCTGCGGCGCTGTCTCAGATTCAGGTCTCGCTGCTGAAATATATACTTCAAGCTCTTGTGGTCCGTGAATATCTGGCACGCCTCTTCGTATAGGTAATGTCTCCAGATCTTGAATGCAAACACCACTGCAGCCATCTCCAAATTGTGAGTGGGGTAGTTCTGTTCATGTTTCTTCAGCTGCCGAGAAGCATACGCGATAACCCTGTCGTGCTGCATCAACACGCAACCTAGTCCCACTCGAGAAGCGTCGCAATAGACCATAAATCCGCCCGATCCCGAAGGCAAAGATAACACCGGTGCCGTAGTCAAACGAGTCTGCAACTGCTGAAAGCTATGCTCGTACGCCTCCGTCCAATCAAAAAGGACTCCCTTTCGGGTCAACCGGGTCAACGGTGCAGCGATACGGGAGAAGTCCTGAACAAATCGTAAGTAGTAGCCGGCCAGTCCTATGAAGCTGCGGACCTCCGTAACCGATGCTGGTCTGGGCCAATGCTGAACGGCCTCGATCTTCTTCGGGTCCATACATATGCCATCTCTCGTCACCACGTGACCCAAGAAGTCTACACTGTCGAGCCAGAATGCGCACTTGGAGAATTTAGCGAGCAGCTGATGCTCCCTTAAGGTCTGCAATGTAATACGCAAGTGCTGCTCGTGCTCCTCTCGGCTCCGGGAGTACACTAAGATATCGTCGATGAATACGATGATGAGCTGATCAAGATACGGCCGAAAGATGCGGTTCATCAAGTCCATAAATGCTGCTGGGGCGTTGTGAGTCCGAATGACATCACTAGAAACTCATAGTGGCCGTAACGCGTGCGAAAAGCCGTCCTCGAAATATCCTCCTGCCGGACTCGCAACTGATGGTAGCCTAATCGCAAGTCAATCCTCGAAAAGTATCCAGCACCCTAACGCTGGTCGAACAAGTCATCAATACGTGGTAAGGGATATCTGTTCCGTATGGTAACCCTGTTCAGCTGGTGGTAATCAATACACAAGCGCAAACTATCGTCCTTCTTCTTGATGAACAGGACAGGAGCACCCCAAGGAGACACACTGGGTCGAATAAGCCATTTATCCTGCAAATCTTGCAACCGACCCTTTAACTCTCTAAGCTCTGCTGGGGCCATCCAATAAGGCGGTATGGAAATAGGCCCCATGCCGGGAATCAAGTCAATGTAGAAAACAATATCGCGCTCAGGCGGTAGCCCAGGCAGCTCGTCAGGGAAAACATCAGGGAACTCACTAACAATCGGGATCTGGTCCAAAGAAACCTCTGCAGCTCTAGTATCACAAACGTAGGCTAGAAATCCCTGACATCCCTTCCTCAAAAGTTGTCCAGCGCGAAGAGACGAAATCAAACTGTGAGGGGCGGCACCACAGTCCCCCTGCACAACAAAAACCGACTCGCCGGGAAAACAAAACCTAATTGTATTCTCGCGGCAGTCCACAGACGCATAGCACGTGGCTAACCAGTCCATGCCCAAGAGAACGTCGAAGTCCAACATCTCAAGAAGGATCAAGTCGACAGGCAACTCTCTCTCACCAAAATGGACAACACACGACTGGAACACCTGCCTCACAACAAACGACTCACCAACGGGAGTGGTCACAACAAACAGCTGGTCAAGCAAACCCGACTCTCTGCCTAAAGTCGGTGCGAAGTGTGTAGAGACATACGAGTGTATAGACCCTGGATCAAACAACACGTGTACGTCATAAGAACATACAGAAAGAGTACATGAGACCACTGCATTGGACGCCTGCGTGTCCTGATATGTCAAAGCGAATACCCGTGCATGTCCTCTACCTGCGACTGGCGGTCCCCTACTGGCAACTGGCTGTCCTCTGCTGGCAACTGGTTGTCCTCTGCCTCGGCCACCTCGTCCTCTCTGAGCAAACCCTCCGCGACCACGACCTCTCTGTGCATAAGTCTGACACAGAGCAACAACAGGTACAAGAGGCAACTCCCTCTGGGGTGGAGAAGGTAGAAATGTGACATGTGGTACGGCTGTCTCGTCCTCACGTGGCTCTGGACAATCTCAAACCTGATGATGCGTACCCCTACACCGGAAACATCTAGACGGTGACTGTCGGCCCTGTGGATAGGTGCTGTATAATCGACCTCATCTCAAACCTCTGCCATCATCACGGCCTGGAGGGGGTCTGCCGCGGTGCCTACCCATCAGCCTCTGGGAAGATATATCAGTGCGAACTCTCTTCGGTCCCGGAACTACCGAAGTCTTGGCAAGACGCTCCTCGACTAATAGAGCTGCATCTACAGCTGCTGCATAGGTCTCGCAATGCTGTGTACTGATTGCAAGAAACAGCGGGATAAGCAGGCATCGAACAAACCTCTTGACCCGCATCTCCTCAGTAGCCACTAAATACGGGGCATAAACAGATAGCTCAGTGAACTGCACATCATACTCCACTACCGTCATATCCGACGTCTGGCGTAATGACTCGAACCTGCACGCTCGAGCATCCCTAACACTCTGTGGAAGGAAACAGGCTAGAAATACCGTCACGAACTCAGTCCAGGTCATAGGAGGAAGACCTGCTGCTCTGCCCTTCTCTACTGACTCGCACCACTTCTGCGCAAGACCTTCCAGGCGAAAGATCGCGAACTCTACCCATCTCACGTCGGAGCATCTCAGTGAACGGCATATCCTGGCCATCCGATCGATAAAAGACTGTGAATCCTCGGTTGCATCGGTGCCTGTGAAGACCGGAGGCTTCAGCCTCATAAACTCGGATAACGATACTGTGATCACCTCTGTAGCTGCAGGTGCAACTGCCTGAACCGTAGGTACCATCGCAGTCCCCGTAACGGGTGGAACTACCTCTGGTCGCTGTGCTCGAAGGGCCTCAACTAATGACCCCATCATCTGGCGCAACTCCTGCATACCGGCCCCTAACATAGCAGCATGGTCCGTCGAAGGGGGATCAATCTGCTCCGGTACAACTGGCGGAACGCCCGAGTCAATGCTCGTCTCAGACGAGCCAACTCTGCCCTCGGCTCTCGCGGCCGCTCTCTGTGCCCTCGTAGTCTTCGGCGGCATAATGGCTGGAAATGAAACAAGATTCGATAAGAATACGGAAATCGAATCACAAGAATGTATATAATCACGAAGGAATTTCAATCAATAAGTCCTAAGGTCACTTAGGCGAAGTACCGTGTCGTGAGTATGCCGCGGAACATACACACGCTACGCCACTCTGCTTCGGCTACCTACTCCATCATACCAGGGTCATCCTACACTCCGAAAGGTAAAACCTATGCTTTGATACCAACTTTGTCACGACCCAAAGTTCGGCCCATGACCGGCACTTAACCACGTAACGTCTATAGGCGTAACGCGATTAAGTAAGCCGAAACCCAGAAATCAAAATCATAAAAGTAGTGGGTGTTGAAAATATTGGTTTAAAACATTTAGAAAACTCGAGTAAAAATCTTTAAAATTTGAGTTATTTTCTTAAAAATTTCGGCAGCACCTCCTTTGTAAAAACTAGCCCCGAAATCGGGTACAAGACATGATATAAGTAAAATGACATACAATAAGAATAAAGCATCCCTAAACGGGAGCAATCACGCCCAACGACGGAAACAACCACCACAATAATTGTATATGACGCCGTAGCGAAGAATGAACAATATAAGTGAAAAACAACATAAAAGATAAAACTGCATAAATAAAGATGGCTCACACGAGCTCGACATCCAGAGTACAAAATAATATACAACATCGTCCTCACAACTGGTCTCTAAGTCAATATATGAAATGGTAGATGGAGAGTACTATATACAAAAGAGAGTATAATGGAAATGAACGGATACCGCAAACCCACCTAAAGGCAAAACGGCTCACTCGCCAACTGCAATGGTATCCGTAGCCAAAAAGATACAATGAGGTAGCCCTGCCTTAACTACTCTGAGGGTCGACCTGCAAACACTGTGGCACAACGGGGGTGAGTTGCCAACTCGTGAATAGTAAATAACATATAAAGGTAATCGCGAGTATGCACGTACCGCGATACTCTAACATGTGCAATCCGATAACATCTATATGATGAACTGGGTATGCAATAATCATGCATAATATGTGCAATCTGATAACATTTATATGATGAACTGGGTATGCAACAATCATGCAAAGTACTCTATCAGGTACTATGACTACATGATGCGATGCATGACAATGAATGCTGAGCAGGGGATAAAATATCATTTACACGAATCATCATCGTGGAAAACCCCGGTGTCTACCAAAAACACCCCAAAATCCCGATAACTCAGACGCCGTCACTCTATCCGGCCCTCAATCCTGTAAATCTCATAGAAATGGGTGCCCAATATCGGCACTCGAAAACATCATGAAATACTCGTGTCCAGCATCGGCACGTAAATCCTCATATATCGGGCTCCATCAGTTCGGATCGGCCCATGGGCTCCGTCTGCGGAATCACCCTCGGCCCCGGCAGTACGGGTCGTCCCGTATCCATCTCTCGACTCTGGTCAGTATCCTTCGGATAACCGCCAGGTCCAACCAATCACCGGTAGGTAGTAGTCCCTCTGCCAGGCTCATCGTCATCCACACGAAATCTCTCTCTCGCCCCGGGGTACCATACCGGGTCCACCATGTACCCGCAAACAGATCCTCCTCCTCCTCGAATCGGGTTTCACATGTCACACGTCTCAGAACCGAGAAAACGCATGGTGGACGCACTGAAATATCATATAAAGAGAAATTGGGTTTTTCAAAACAGTGCTTACTTTCTTAAAATAATACCGCGGTTCTCAAATCCAGAAATCACATGAATCCAAAATCCACTGCGTAAATCCATGCAATGTGCCGTATGCCGCATAAAATCGTACTATGAATAAATAGAGGAAAACCGCTCTTTTAAATGGATCCAGTTGAAAATATTTCATGCGGTCCCCAATTTTCCAAAATCAAAGTCAACATCATCTATGTATGTGCACGAGTATGTATGTAGGCATGGATGCACAAAGATACACACACACACACACACGCAAGTATGGATGTACAATATGTATATGTGCCAATATGGATGTATAAGTGGGTATATACGCAAGCATGAGTGTACAATATGTATGTATGCCAATATGGATGTACAAGTGGTATATACGCAAGCATGAGTGTACAATATGTATATGTGCCAATATGGATGTACAAGTGGGTATATACGCAAGCATGAGTGTACAATATGTATATGTACCAATATGAATGTACAAGTGGTATATACGCAAGCATGAGTGTACAATATGTATATGTGCCAATATGGATGTACAAGTGGATATATACGCAAGCATGAGTGTACGATATGTATATGTGCCAATATGGATGTATAGTGGTATATACGCAAGCATGAGTGTGTAATATGTATATGTACCAATATGGATGTACAAGTGGTATATACACAAGCATGAGTGTACAATATGTATATGTGCCAATATGGATGTACAAGTGGGTATATACGCAAGTATCAGTGTACAATATGTATATGTGGCAATATGGATATACGATTGGTATATACGCAAGCATGAGTATACAATATGTATATGTACCAATATGGATGTACAAGTGGTATATACGCAAGCATGAGTGTACAGTTTGTAAATGTGCCAATATGGATGTACAAGTGGTATATACGCAAGCATGAGTGTACAATATGTATATGCACAAAGGAACAGAATCATGTCTAATCATTAATGATGAGATAATCTAAACGATGTATGGTTCGGAGCAATTCTATAGTGTGAGTGTCATGGAAATTACTAACGGTGTGTGTGTAACATACAATTAGTGCTCGTGCAGCATAAACCGTTAGTAACAGTGTGGTGCATCATAAATATTATGTCTATATGCAACAAAAGAGGGGTACGCTACAATGGTACATATGCACAAGCAATATATATATGAATATAACACGCGACTACAATATCCTATCAAGCCCTTACGCTTAACGCCATACGGGCGATTTCCCTTTAGATGTTAAATTTATTCACCGTGATCTTGATCTACGCGTATTTGACCACCTGCTTCCCCTTCTTCGCGGCGTTCGAAGTCCCCGCCTGTGACCCTAGAATTTACACAAAGTAATACACATAAGCTAAAATCCTGCAAAAACGCGACATCAAAATCAAACGAGAAACTCGCGTCGCAAGCTAAACGCGTGTGCATCCGATACGCCAAAACGTGTGTATACGCGTCTGAAACTACGCCGACACGTTGCGACACACAGCAACCACCAAACCCATACACATAGCGTATATGTCGCGCAAGTTTAAAAGTATTGAAAACAAGGTATTTGGTTCCAGATTTTTATACAAACAGAATTAAGAAAAGTTGCATATACCAAACACCTTAGATATGTAGTAGACTCCCCCAGCCCAAACCCTGACACCAAACTCACCCCTCTGGCCGTAATTTGCGGCCAGAACTATTAAAATTGCGGCCAGGTATGGGAATTAGGGTTCCGTGCTCCGTGTGTGTGGTTTAGGTCTAGTGAACAGGTTCCAGCAAACTCAACTTTTCCCTGAAGCACCCGGGTCAAAAGAAGATCTCAAAATGAACCCAAATCTTAACTAAATCACTAATTAACATCAAATTAATACAATATGGTATTTTTGTGAAATCTGGTGCAAAAACATAGATTAGATGACACCAACAACACTTAGTTAAGCTACATTAGCCATAAAAACCTTAACTTGGCCTAAACTCCACTTAAATCACAAAACTAGCACTAAATTTAACTTAAACACTAAATTATGCTAAATAACTACAAGTTTACCAAAATGGAAGTTGAGGTTAACTTTATACCTCAAGTTAGTCTAGGTGTGGCTCAAACTTAACGATCTTGCCTCAAGGATCAGCAAGGAAGGGTTTTAGGATGTTTTAGCAAGAGATTTTGTGAAGAAAGTTGGATTTTTTTGATAGGGATTGGAGCTTGAATGAATGGAGAAGAAAGAAAAGAGAAGAAGAAGAAAAGAAGAAGAGGGAGGGGCTGCAGATACTGCAGGAGCTGCTGCTACTGAAAACTAAAAGAGAGGGAGTGAGAATTATGAATGAAAGAAATGAGAGTGAGAGAATGAGTGAGAGTGTGAGGGGGTAAGTGAGTGAGGGTTTTAGGAAATGAGGGTGAGCTTAGTGGAGCCATGCCTCCTCCCTCTCTCTCTTCATTAATTGCCAAGCATGCTAGCCCATTCTTATAATACCCTCTCTCTCTCCTTATGTTTCTCAAGTCAACCCCCAAAAGAAACTAATTGTATTTGAATTTTGAAAATTAAAACTTAATTAACTTCACATTATCCTAATGAAATGGGTTAACACACCATGACTACAAAAACATGGTTTAACCCCAAATTAGCCCCAGGTTAACATGCACATGTGTGTGCAAGCCCAATTAAATTTTAATAAAATATTCATTAATTTTTATAAAATATTTGAAAACCATTTTGGTAAACTTTATACTAAAAACCATACTATCGCTTAATTAATCCCTAATCTCATCATAAGGTGTTACTTCGGGATGTGCGAGCATAACCGTCCCCTTTATGTCTCCGGATACTATCAGGATATCAAGATAGGTAAAATCCTGGTTGACAATGGGTCTTCCGTCAACCTCCTCAATGTAAGAGTGTTGAAAGAAATCTGCATGAGCGTTGAGAAGCTCGCTCGGGATAAAATCACCAGCTCCGGTTTTGACTCCCAGTCGTCACGGACGCTCGGGTCTGTGATACTGACGTTACGCTTTGGGCTGCTCGTCACGGAAATTAAATTTCACGTCATTGACGCCAAGACATGCTACAACGCTTTGCTCGGCCGACCTTGATTACATGAGTACAACATTATTCCTTCTACACAGCATCAGTGTATGAAGTACTTCAAAGATGGGCTTGAATATACCTTGACAGCAGAGCTGAACCCATTCTCCGTGAATGAAGTCCAAAAGTACGAAGATGCGAAATACTTCTTACCAGATTTCGAAGATACAGAAAGATGCCATAAACCGGAGGACAAGAAAAAAGCTATCACCACTATTCCGGTCTTCGGGAGTGATACCGAGGAGGAAGAAGAAATAGTTTATTCAGGGCCGCCCCAATGCAACAAGCCGGGACCGTCCACCCTATTCTGGTCTTCGGCAGCGACTCGGAAGATGAGGTCAATGCAGTATTTTCTGTTTGGCCATCAATACAAGCCTTCGCTGGCGATGATCGGAGTTTGCAAATCGCCATGGTTCCGTAAGAGCATTACAAAGAGCTCAACACACTTGATACATATGGTGTGTAGGAACTGCAGACATTCTATGTCCCTCCCAGGCGAAGAGATGAAAAGGTGATCCTCTTTTATCGATCCACGGAAATCAAAGTGGAGAAAGAAATTTGGCATGGTGCCGATTCTACACTTGACAGGCTCCAGCCCATCCGTCTGCCCAGATACTAAACAGAAGGATTAAAAAGGCTCTTGAGGCGTCAGGGCGTACCCTTCAAATAGACTGCTCGACAAGCTCAGTTCTACAACAGGATCTAGAATGTCCCCGGAACTCAGCGAAAATTGCCTAACGGAGAATGGAAGCAATCGGGCTTGGATATATCCGATCCAAGAAACAGGAGCGATTCCATGGCTGCTACGTCATACATGACTTCGATGAAGAAGGAGATGCTCTGTGGGAAGATGCTAACCCTGAACCAAAACGAGGTCCCGCCGTGAAAATGCCAAGTCCGTCGTTCGAAGAACAGATGGACAAACTTATAAGGGAAGCGGGTCAAAAGGTTCGAGACGACCATAATCGCGAAATGGCTATTTACGAGAAAGTCAGGACGCAGCGCCTCCTTCAGCAATCTACAAAGAATGACGATGCCCTTCGACGCCAGCGCGTCACAAAGAAGACTCAACGCGGAGGCAAAAATAAACTGAAGAACGAAAAATATGTTCGACAACAGCGTAGCGGGTCCAAAAAGCCATGCGAAGAAGAAATGAGCAGCTGGGATCCATCTCTTATAAAGAAGATGGGTCAGGCATATTCTTTTCCCCAAGACAAGACAAAGAAGATATTCGGTCTTGTCATAAAACATCAGATAATGATGCTTCTGGAGTCCAAGCACCCCGAGCAAGTAGGTGAGGTTCATCATCCGGACTATTGCTCCTATCACTAAGCGATAGGGCATCCTCTCGAAGACTGCTTTACATTTAAAGACTGGGTCGAAGACCAGTATCAGTAAGGCAGATTCTCTCTATCCAGCAGTTGGAAGGTAACCCCACCACAGAAGTATGAACCAAAAGCCACGTATGTAGAGAGAGTAGAACCAGACCAACATCGGTCTTGGAAGCGATCTCGTACCTGTCACGTGATAACGCTGTCAGAAGAAGAACCCGAGAATATGGATGACCTCCCCTGGTGCTTCGAAAATAATGATGACGAGGTGATCTTAGAGTTTCTACCAGTGCCAAAAGAGCTGGGAGATAGGATACATACTACTGCAGATAACCTCAAGAAAATTGACTTGGGGACGGCAAGTGCCCGCGGCCGACATTCGTCAGTGAGCTGTTGTCTGAAGAAAGGTTGGTTACGCTAAAAGACGTGCTTATGCAGTATAAAGACTGCTTCGCATGGAACTATTCAGAGATGCCAAGACTAGATCCAGAGATTGTTGTACACAAATTGGCGATATCTCCGGATGTCAAGTCAGTTAAGCAAGCACCAAGGAGGATGCGGCTCGAGCTTGAGATGAGCATCAACGCCGAAGTCAAGAAGCTAATCGAATCCGGCTTCATCCAAGAGGTTCAGTACCCTGATTGGATTGCCAACATTGTCCCGGTGATGAAGAAAAATGGGACGGTGCGCATATGCATAGACTTTCCGGATCTCAACAAAGCTTGCCCGAAGGACGACTTTCCAGTACCGGTCACTGAGCTGATGATAGATAATACGCCCACTCACGAAGTTTTCTCCTTCATGGAAGGCTCATCAGGATACAATCAGATAAAGATGCATCCCGAGGACCAGAAGCATACCGCTTTCCGTATCCCTTTGGGCATATTCTGTTACAAGGTGATGCCCTTCGGTCTAAAAAACGCCGGTGCCACCTATCAGAGGGCCATGACAAAGATTTCCGATGACCTCATACATGAAATCGTCGAATGCTATATTGACGACCTCATAGTTAAAAGAAAATCATACGAGAAACATTTAGAGCATCTGAAGATAGCGTTTCAGCGCTTTTGGAAATACAACTTAAAGATGAACCCTCTCAAATACGCGTTCGGAGTTTCCTCGGGCAAGTTCCTAGGATTCATCGTCTGACATCGAGGCATCGAGATAGACCCGTCGAAGATCAAGGCGATCATGGAAATGCCTCCGCCTAGGACTCTCAAGCAACTGTGGTCTCTCCAAGGAAAGCTCACGTATATCCGGCGATTTATAGCCAATCTCTCCGGCAAATGTCGTCCTTACAGTCACCTAATGAAGAAGGGAACCCCGTTCGTCTGGGATCGCAAATGCTAGAGCGCACTAGACGAAATCAAGCAATACCTGCAGAACCTGCCGGTGTTGACCGCCCCGGTCAAGGGAAAGCCTCTCATTCTGTACACATCAGCCCTCGAAGGTTCTTTAGGCGCGCTGTGGGCACAAGAAAATGACCAAGGGAAAGAAAGAGCCCTCTACTACTTGAGTCGAGTTCTCCTGGGGGCAGAAAGCAATTACTCCCCCCATCGAAAAACACTGCCTGGCATTGATCTTCATGATAACGAAGCTCAGACACTATGCGTTGGCACATGAGGTTCATCTCATATCAAAAGTGGATCCTTTCAAATATTTGATGTCAAAGGCCATACTAACGGGACGGGTTGCTAAATGGGCCCTACTCTTGATGGAGTTCTCGATAATTTATCGTCCCCTCAAGACGGTAAAAGGCCAGGCTATCGCCGACTTCCTCGCTGAGCATCTGATACCTGCCGATTCTCCTTTGAACCGCGAATTGCCCGACGAGCATGCGTTTGACACGATCGACTGGGAGAGAAGAGACAATGATACCCAGTGGGAACTCTACTTCGATGTAGCATCTTCCATGAAGAAGCGCAAACAAAGCACCCCCATAATCAAATCAGGGGCAGGCCTCATCTTCGTGACTCCACAAGGAGGGATAATGCGCTTTGCCTTCTCCTTAATAGAGCCGAGGACGAACAATGAAGCCGAATATGAAGCTTTGATAGCAGGTCTTGAGATCGCAGTCGACATGGGAATAAAAAACCTCCTCATATACGGAGACTCCCAACTAGTCGTTAGTCAAGTAAAAGGCGACTATCAGACCTGCAAACCGGAGTTGGTAAAGTACGGAGAAAGGGTACAACAATTGCTGACTCAAATCCCTGCCTATGCCCTGAAAAGCATACTGCGCGCGGAAAATATCAAGGTGGATGCATTAGCTATGCTTGCTAAAGAACTGGCCGACGAGAACCTCGATGACGTGAGGATCGTTGTGCAAAGCCATCGGGTTATTGCACCGGCAGAAATATCTCCGGAGTCGTCCGAAGAGAAGGGAGTGACCGAGCAAACGACTCTACAAATAAAAGACCAGGAAAAGGCTAAGGATTGGAGAGAAGTCTTTATAGACTACTTCAAATCCCGTCGAACGCCTGAAGATGCGTCCTCAAGACATCAGCTCATGAAACGAGCTCTATCTTTTGCCTTCGTCAATGATACTCTGTATAAGAGATCATTTGATTTTCTGTGGCTGAGATGCCTGGGGACAGAAGAAGCAAAGAGAGTCGTCCAAGAAACTCACGACGGACTCTGTGGTTCTCATCAAGCCGGGCCAAAGATGAAGCTGAAGATCAAAAGGATGGGCTACTATTGGCCTACGATGATCCAGGACTGCCTTGAATACGCGAAGCAGTGCCACTCATGCCAAATTCATAGGGACTTTATCCACCAGCATGCAAATCCGCTACATCCAACGGTGGGTAGCTGGCCATTCGAAATGTGGGGAACCGACATAATCGGGACCATTGAACCAGCATCGTCTAGAGGACATCGATTCATACTGGCGATAACTGATTACTTCTCCAAATAGGTAGAAGCAGTACCACTAAGAGAAGTGAAGACGGAGAACATTCTCCATTTCTTCAAGACACACGTCATCTATCGGTTCAGCACTCCGCGACGGATTATCTCCGATAACGGGCCATCCTACAGAAGCCACAAGATCAGCCGCTTCGCACAACAACATAACATAAACTGGATATACTCTTCGGTCTATAATCCCCGAGCCAACCGTCTGGCTGAGGCTTTAACGAGACCTTGACGAAGATCGTGAAAAATACGGTGTCCAAAAATAAAAAAGACTGGCACGAGAGACTTATGAAACTCTCTAGGCGAATCGAACTACGTTCAAAACAGCCACAAACACAACGCCGTATCCATTGGTATTCAGCACAGAAGCGGTACTCCCCCTCGTGATAGAGATACCCTCTCTACGAGTGGCGGTTCACTACGAGCTAATAGACGAAGCAAATGCTCACTTTCGGCTTGAGGACCTTGATGCCCTTGATGAAACCCGGCTCATGGCACAACAAAACCTGGAGGCTTATAAAGTAAAGATAGCGCGCTCATAAGAGAGATTGACTAGGCCGAGAACATTCCGCTAAGGCGAACTTGTGCTAGTGATCAAAAGACCTATGATCCCCAATCGTGATAAACGGGGGAAATTCGAGACGAACTATGAAGGCCCGTACATCATAGACAAAGTTTACCAGGGTGGAGCCTATCTACTCATGGACATGCATGGCGAAAGACCTTTCAGGCCAATAAACGGTCGATTCCTGAAAAAATACTACGCTTGACGAGTCATGGCCTAGGTCAACGATAGATGACGATGCCTATGTCCACTCGCTATCTTCCTAAGCCCAAACTCTATAAGTAGTAGCCGGCGCCAAGGACCGAAATGTCCCTAAACTAACGACGGACCAAAATGTCCTAAAACTAACAACGGACCGAGATGTCCTAAAACTAACAACGGACCGAAACGTCCTTAAACTAATGATGGAGCGCTATGTCCTAAAACTGGCTATTGACTGAAACGTCGTTAAACTAATACAAACCCGCGGCGTTCCCAAGCTGACGTGGTAAAAAAATGTTACGTCCATAAGCGAGATGGGCATGGATGAAAACCCGAAAGGGCTCCGTGAGTAAAAAGTAGGGCTACCGGCGAGTTTGTGAAAACCCGTAAGGGCGCAATCTCATTAAAAGACACTTGCAGGGTCCTCTTGACCCTGTAAGGAGAAAATACCTGCGTGAGATCCTTATGACTCACAAATGGGAGAAACACACTTAAGGGATCCCCACGATTCCTAAGGAGAAATTACACTTGCGAGATCCTCACGACTCGTAAGGAGAACCCTCTTATGAGACCGTCATAGCTCATAGGATTCAAAAGCCTTAAGCTATAGGGATCTGAACCTGTTCTTAAGCCATCACAATCTCCAATGCTGCCCTACAAGCGGTTCAATATTGACCTATGTATACAATCGATGGGCATAAATAAACATTTCCCTAATAAAGTCCCACCCGCGACTAGGGATATGTTCACATGGTGAACAATCCTTGTAAGTCCTCTCGACTTATAAGGAGAAAACACCCTTGTAAGATCCTTACGACTTATAAGAGACCATATATTTAGGAATCCTTACGATCCCTAAGGAGAAAACGCACCTACGAGATCCTTACAACTCGTAGGGAGAAATACCTTTATGAGACCCTTACGGCTCGTAAAGACAAAAAGCCTTAGTCAACAGGATCATAACCCTGTTTGTTAAGCCACCTTTGTTCGACATCGACAGAGGAAAATGATGATTCGCTCCTGGTAATATCCCAGTTGTAGCGATGCTGATGCTTATATCGGTATCAAATCCCAAACTCGCAGCGAAAAGACAGCGAGCCTGTCACGACCCGAAATTGGCACATGACGACCCTAATACTACGCAACGTCTACAGGAGTAACGCAGTAAAAGAAAGCCAAAACCCAGAAATCTAAACCATTAAAAGACAAGAAAAGATAAGAAACATTGTTTAAACTTTTGAAAATCTCAAGTATAAATTCTTTAAGTCCAATTTACTTTCTTAAAAATTTCGGCAGCACCTCCTTTGTAAAAACCAACCCCAAAAATGGGTACAACAAAAATATAAAGTAAAGCATCCCCAACGGGAGCAAATCCACGCCAAAAGACGGAAAACAACCACCACAACAGATATACGATGCCGTAGCGAAGAAATAAAAGATGATATAAGTAAAACTGCATAAAAACCTCCAATTCACAAAATAATATACAATACCGTCCTCACATCAAGTCTCTAAGTTATACAAGATAATAGTAGATGGAGAGTACAAGGATACAACGAATATACAATACAAAGACGAATAATCACAAAACCCACCTAAGCAAACTGCACACTGTGAGCTGATGCGGTATCCGTAGCAAAAGATGATAAGATAGATGAATAGCCTGCCTCGACTACTCTGGGGAACAATCCTGCAAAACAACTGTGGCACAACGGGGGTGAGTTGCCAACTCATGAATAGTAAATAACATATGCAGGTAATCGCAAGTATGCACATACAGCGCGAATCTAACATATGCAATTAATAGCAATAAAAGGTCATATAAATGCAATAATCATGAAAGTACACCAACGGTTACTACAATTACATGAAGCAATACTATGACAATCGGTATGCAATAATCATGCAATAATGATATGAAAATGTATATATGCAATAGTCATGAATGGTACACCAGCAGGTACAACTAACACATGAAGCAATACATATAAATGAAGCATGTAAATGCAATAGTCATGAAAGGTACACTAACAGGTACTACTAATACATGAAACGACGCATAAACAATAAATGTGGAGTATGGAATGAAACATGTCATTTCCACGAAATCCTGACATCGTGGTAGGATCAAAATCCATCAAGACAATCCAAATCCCAATTCTTCAAGTCAGCCCCCAAATTGGCTCTCATATCATATATAAGTCTCACAAATTCTTAATGTACAATATCGAATAAATCTCATATATCCTGAATGTACAAAGTCAAGTGAATCTCATATATCCTTTATGTACAATATCAAGTAATCTCAAATGTCCTAAATCCAATATCAAGTGAATCTCTTATATTCTAGGTATATTTGTATGAATAAATATGATGAAGTATATGAATTTATATGTATACATATATATTAGCGTCCCATTCCACTAATATATATGTATATGCATATATAACAACGTTCCATTCCACTGTTATATATACTTAGGAGTACAATATCATGAAAACCAAGTGTCAAGCATCGACACAAAATAATGATCTATCAGGTGCTGTCACCAAGACTGGCACCCTGATAGGTACGTATCATACGCTATACCGAAAGCTCGAGTGCCTAGCTCTGACCCTCTCCTCTCGACGTATCTATACGCACATGACTCTCGTCGGTATCCCATGATAACCGCCGAGTCATTGGTAATGTCACCGGTAGGTACTTGCCCACCTTCCAGGCTCAATCGGCATGGACCGTCGATCATCTTGCCGAGGGAAACCGTACCGTGCCCCACCATGTACCTTCATACGGCCCCGGACTTCTCGCATGGGGTATATATATCAGAACCGATAAATCTCATGGTGGATGCTGAAATATCATATCAAAGGAAACCGGATTTTTTAAATAATGCATAATTTCATGAAACTACCACGGTCCCCAAATCCAGAAATCATCATGAAAAATCCACATCTCAATGCGAAAATCCATGAATAAAATATACGCAACATAAAACTGTAATGTAAGCATATAAAGGAAAAGCCACTAATTAACTGCAACAAGTTAATATAAATATCATGTGGTTCCTATATTCTCCAATTCTAAATAATATCAAGTAAAGGTAAACATGTAGCCATAACCAGATATATGTGTAAACATAAAGGTATAGCAAGATATAGATATCTACCTATCAGTAATGATGTAATATACCCTCCAGGTATAAGTGTAAGTATGTATGCAAAGTATACATGTAGCTTTGTCATTATGTGTGTATGTACCTATCGCTAATGATACAATACTCTATAGGTATACAGGTAACTAGCATGTAAGTATGTCAAGGCATATGTGTAAACATGTGGGTATACAGG
This sequence comes from Agapanthus africanus, assembly GCA_030015575.1. Classification (NCBI taxonomy): domain Eukaryota; kingdom Viridiplantae; phylum Streptophyta; class Magnoliopsida; order Asparagales; family Amaryllidaceae; genus Agapanthus; species Agapanthus africanus. The sequence goes on from JASDDO010000031.1 coordinate 109,655,893, forward strand.
TATGCTATATGTCATATGCGTAAAGAAATATGAATTAATGTTTCAATGTCCCTAACCAAACAATATCATATCTATAAGTGGGTTGTGCGTGATATGTCAATTATTGACGATGTGTGTGGCATACAATCAGTGCTCGTGCAACATGAATCGCCAATAATATGTGCAGTGTCCTAAGGGTACTAGTCCAAGCACAACAATATCTAAGAAATAATGTGTAGTCGCAAATTCTAAATATGAAATAGAATATGCGATAATTCAAGTCATTTCTAGCCCAGACGCATAACGCCATGCGGGCGATTCCCCTGTAGATGTTAAATCTACTCACCAACACTCCTGGTTAAGTGAAGCCTACCACCTGTTTTCCCTTTGTCGTAGCGTCCAAAGTCCCCGCCTGCGAAACTAAAATTTCACAAACATATCACATAAGCTAAATATTCTACATCGACGAAAAGACAAAGAAACACAAGGATAACGCCCTGAAAATTACACTGCGCACTTAGCGCATCTATCGCGCACGACATCGGCCAAAAACCCTAACTGGGGTCGCTAAACTACGAAACACCATGTCTAGACTCCGATCGTCCCGATCGCGCAACACGACATAATTAAATATGAGGAATATAATAGATATAATCTCGCAACGACCAATTGAAACCACGTCGGAAAAACCCCGAAACCTAGTAAACAATTTATCGCAATATTTCGCACTAGAATAAAGCTAACATAAATCTAGCGATTACAAATACCTTATAATAGCTTAAATAAGCTATCTAAACTATTTCCATATTCTTAACACTATCTAATCAAGTTTTAGCAAAAACCTAGTAAGCAATATTTCATAATTAAACAAAGTATTCATTAACAATAATTATCATTTTCTACTACGTTAAGCTTTTCCTAATCACAAATTAACACTTCAATTAAACATTAAACACTTAAATCAAGCTTTAACCTTAACTTGAATTTTTAAAAAAAAATTATGAATAATGAATTAAACATGAAATTAAAAGCTTAATTTAACATCTAATTAAGCTAGCATAAAGATTTAAACTTAAAAATTAAGGATTAGGGTTAGGAATTTATACCTCCAAATGATTCAAAAACTTGCAACAAGAAAACCAAGATTAGCCTCCAAAATCAAGATTTCATGAAGAACAAAGTATGGTTTAAGGTTAAGGAAATGAAGGAAAATGATTATATTTGAATTTTTGTGAATTTATTTGGATTTGTGATGATTTATTTGGAGCAAAATGATAAAAATGGAGCAAGAAGAGAGAGAGAGGGCAGCAAGGAATGGGAAGGCTCGGCCAAAGTAAGGGGAGGGGGTTTTGTGAAGAAAAAATAAGAAGGTTCTAGCGAAAAGCAACATTAAATGCTAATTAAAGCAAAATGCCATCTTTCTTTTCTTTTTCTTTTTCTTTTTCTTTAAAAAAAATAAATCCTTTGACCAAAAAAATCTAGATATTTAAAAAGAAGATTCTAAAATAATTGTAGTGATGATATCCAAGGATTTTCATTTAGAAGAAATTTCCCGATTTACGTGCATATTTTACCGGTTAAAATAATATTTTATTTGGGAAAAATTCTATCTGAACCAAAACCTCCCAAATACCCCCAAAGTTCACGCACTAGCTTTATTTTAGCTAAACTAGGTGCCGACAAGTTTCTATGGACGTTTGATCGAAATCGGGTTAAAACGGAAAATACCGACAATTTTGGCCTAAAACGGAAAAATTTCGCAAAACGATTTCTGAAACGTTACAGAGCCACAAATGCATATGAAATAGCCGAAATGATGGGGCAACTTGCAACAAAATCAGCAAGTAAAAATGTATGCATACAAAATAGCTGAAATGGTTGGGCAACTCGCAATAAAAAGCAGCGAGTAAAAAGAAAATATCCCAAATGATTGGGCACCGCGAAAAATAGCCGAAATGATTTGGAAATTGCGACTTTCACGAAATAAAAGTTGAAATGATAGAGCGTCGTGGAAAGAAAAATATATAAAATGAAACTTTTTGCCCTACAGGTGAGATCACATCGATCCCTGTATACAATCCAGGGTCACAAACAAAAAGGGAACCATACCTTCCCACCAGGCTCCATCAGAAAGAGAGCCAAGTCTTGACGGCCGCATCTACAGCCTAAAGATCACCAACAACGTTCCTCCTCATTCCAGCAGGATTCAGACGCAACAATCAACCTTGGAGCCATGGCAAAGTCCATGTTCCAAATCTCGACGGTCGCATCTACAGTCTAGAGACCCACAACAACGTTCCTCCTCATTCCAACAGGATTCAGACGCGACAATCAACCTTAGAGCCATGGCAAAGTCCATGTTCCAAATCTTGACGGTTCACAGATAGCCTAGAGATCACCAACAGCGTTCCTCCTCGTTCCAGCAGGATTCAGACGCGACAATCAACCTTGGAGCCATGGCAAAGTCCCTGTTCCAAATCTCGATGGTTCACCAACAACCTAGAGACTAGCTCGACATTCGTCTCGATACATCAGATGCGATGTCACCCCAGAGTTCCTCCTCATTCCAGCAGAATTCAGACGCGATAATCAACCTTGGAGCCATGGAAAAGTGGCTGTTCCAAACCTCGACGGTTCACAGACAACCGAGAGAGCAAATCCTGGTCCCGTAGAATATGGCTAATGTCAATCCTGACCCCATGGGAAACGCCCAGAGAAAATCCCGGTCCCGTAAAACACGGATAAAGTCAATACTGACCCCGTGGGAAACGCCCTAAGCAAATTCAGGTCCCGTAGAACACGACTAATGTCAATCCTGACCCTGTGAGAAACGCCCAGAGCAAATCCTGGTCCCGTAGAACACGACTAATGTCAATCCTGACCCCGTGGGAAATGCCCAGAGCAAGTCCTGGTCCCGTGGAACACGGCTAATGTTAATCCTGACCCCGTGGGAAACGCCCAGAGCAAATCCTGATCCCGTATAACACGGCTAATGTCAATCCCGACCCCGTTGGAAATGCCCAGAGCAAATCCTGGTCTCGTGGAACATGGCTAATGTCAATCCTGACCCCGTGGGAAACGCCCAGAGCAAATCCTGGTCCCGTGGAACACGGCTAAAGTCAATCTTGACCCCGTGGGAAAGTCCAGAGCACCTCCTGGTCCCGTAGAACATGGCTAATGTCAATCCTGACCCTGTGGAAAATGGTCAGAGCACATCCTGGTCCCGTAGAACACGGCTAATATCAATCCTGACCCCGTGGGAAACATCCAGAGCACCTCCTTGTCCCATAGAACACGGCTAATGTCAATCCTTACCCAATGGGAAACGTCCAGAGTAACTCCTGACTCCGTGAAATGCGGATAAAGTCAACCTCTGACTCCGTGAAATTCGGATAAAGTCAACCCCTGACTTTGTGAAATGCGGATAAAGTCAACCCCTGGCCCTGTAGAACACGACTAAAGTCAATCCTGACTCTGTGGGAAACAACCAGAGTAAACCCTCGAACTCCCCATCAAAGCAATGCTTTGACTTGGGAGCAGGTCAACTCATTAATCACTTACGAGTCCTCTCGACTTGTAAGGAGAAAAACTCTCTTGTGAGATCTTTACGACTCTCAAGAGAAAACACTCTTAGGAATCCTCACGATTCCTAAGGAAAAAATACACCTACGAGATCCTCTCAACTCGCAGGGAGAAAAGTCTTTATGAGACCCTTACGGCTCATAAAGTTGAAAAGTCTTAGGCAACAGACCCGAACCTGCTTCCTAAGCCATCGTTACCCTGCAAAGAGTCCAAGATGGACCGTCACATACTATCAACAGGCTACGCTTGTTGGAGATAGTGCCCTCAGAGTCAATTATTGGATCACAGGCACGTGATTGCAATGATTGAGGGAGGACCTATCCCGGTACGACAGTCTTACTCGAGATGATAGTTTGCTATCTGGTTTACCTTTATCATCGTGTACTGCTTTAGGTGACCTGACAGGTCACTATTGCACGTTGATAGAGCCCCTAGGATTCTTGCTTGACTGCCAGCAGTATGAGGGCGATCATATAAGTGAGAGCTGGAGTCTACAAGCACATCCTTAAAAGGTCCCTAGTCGTGGGAGTTTCGAGACAGGGCATCGATACTCCAGAGTAGACTAGTGTATACAGTCGAGACCCCGATGAGGGGCGGTGGCCGGTCTCACAAGCCACTGGTGTCAGTTGGTTCACCTAAGATGTATACAGGTGCTCATTGGGTTATGAGTACACCGGACAGGACTCGCCGGGAACATGCTAGTTGGTCTTATACCTGACGTCAGATAGCAGTTCCCTGGTGACATGTGTACAGGTTAGTTCATCGACCTGGGGATCGTCATTTGTCTCGTGTGAGTTCCCACTGTACTTTGATTACTACCCTACCACGGCTCAAAGGAGTCGTGCAAACAGGTTTTAGTTGGGTACAGTCCCGAGCCACATGGAGGCAGTGAGCGGATCTTCAGGGGTTCGTCTCTCCCGGTATTGGGGGTGAGGTCGCGCTGTGTCTAGGAGAGCCATTACACGAAGACCTTGGCCAAGGCAGGAGATTTACTGGTAGGTATTCCGGTAGTATCTCAGGGAGTTCTGGGCTACACTCCGACACGACTTGTACCGCTTTTGGGGGTCTGACTTTTACCAACCCCCTAGGCCCGACATGCGATGCTCATAGACGAACGGACCGGACTGTACGGATATTGTCACTGACAGGCTCAGTAGGGTGTCAGGATGAGTTCGCTCATCGACGTCCCTTTTAGTCAATAGCTGGTGGCCCGTCACGTATTGGCTTATACCTCTGACGTGCTTGTGGTTAAATCCACAGCCATAGTATTGACGAGTCTTCAGAGTCCACCACACTTTAAGTTACTCAAGCTTTCGGGCGAAACGCTGTAGAGGCCGTATGGAGATATGGCAGGGTCCGATCAGATACGTGCGGTATTGCACGGATCAGGATCGGACAGTTTTGTACTAGTGGCCGTATGGTTATATGACAGCGTTCGATCAGATACGTGCGGTATTGCACGGATCAGGATCGGACGGATATTACTAGCCGGCTTTGGTTTAAGCCGGATCCTAGTATAGTACAGTGTAGATTTTGTCTCATTGCATTTGTATCCGGACGGAATACAGATGCGGGTGTGTATGCACAGTATCGGGTTTTCCTGTAATTTATTACGGGACCAGTTTTCTGGAGTTGCCAGTTTGCATTCCGTTCCGGCCGGTTTTCGTTTGTTCTTTCCCGGCCGGACTTTTCCGATGGAGGGGGTTATTTGCAATTGTGCAAATAACTTTTGTGGAGGGGGTTTCTTGCTATTGTGTTGATTATGATATCTTTCATCCATGCTTTTGCATTAATGAGATATGATGTGATTAAGATGTAAGCATGGTTGATGTTTTCTTGTCTAGGATGTGGTCACCTCTTTTCACTTCCTACACTCACCTTCCTTTATGCTTCATATACATTCTTTCCTCCACCATTTATTGGAGAAGGAATGATAAGTTTTTCATGAGAGAAAAAGAAAGAGAGAAGAAGAAGAAGAGAGCTTCATCTTGAGAGTTTCATTCATGATCTCATTTTCTTGCTAGAAAAATGCAAGCACCATTTTTCTATTCTCCATTCCTCCATCAAGGCAACTACAAACCCTAAATGAGACTAGCATCATCTACATTACATTCTACAGCAAATCTTGAGCATGTCGAGTTGCCGGCTTCATGCCCGAGTTGCCTCGGTATCGAGGCGGGAGCCCGTAAAAGATGCAGGCGACGTGGTGCCCTTCCGGCGAGGAGGCGACGACCGGAGATCACGCGAGGAGATCGGAGTGGAGATGAAGACCGGAGGACTCGAATCTGTCGGTATATCTCTAACCCATCCTCTTGTTAGCTTAGACTAGTTTAATGGCACGATCCGGGTGTTTAGTGCGCGGTGGTGCCGGTTTTGCTAAGTCCGCAAAAAATTAAAGTTTATCACCGTTTCCGTGTTTGGCCGTCGGATTGACGGCCGGGGCGCCGCCGTGCACTTACAGTGGTATCAGAGCCTCGCCATTAACTTCGTCTAGCTTCGTTTGATGTGTTTTGCATTTCCGATCGACCAAAATTCCAAAACTTGCATTTTTTGTTCACATCAGTTTCTGTTGAAATATTTTGGTCTCGAAAATTTTTTCAGGTTTTAAAATATTGATGTACTGGAAATTCTAAGAACTCTGTAAAATTTCGATGAAGTGAATCCACAGTTGGACCGCGGAAGCGCCGCACAACCCCCCATTCCGCCGCCCTTCCGCCGCACACTGTGGAGATCACTGCACCAATTTTTTACAGAGGCTTTCTGGGCTTAAAATATGCGTTTTGGAATATTAAAATTGGGCCCAGGTTTTCTGTGAGTGCTACAGTTTTGTTTGGGGGCCCACTTGTTAAGGTTTGATCAATCGGAAAATTTTAAACACATTTTTCACAGTATTTACATTATATCTGTGACCGTGAATGTCACTCGATCGGAAAATCCGGTCTAACTGCTATAGCCCAGTTAGACGGATTTGCGAACGTGACTTTCACGTTGATGTTCTGTTTTTGCTGTGATGTTACGGATCGGTCGTGGGGGATAGCCTGGATGCAATGCTAGTACAGTGCTGTTATATTATGTACATTTGATATTGCGAGGCGAGCGTCCGACATGTGGACTGCCGTCACTGCCTGTTTGTATTATTATTTTGGGGCACGACCTGGTTGCGGTCAATGTACCCGGTGTATGTATATTTTACTTTCTGTACTAGGATTACCCCGCGGTGGGGTGCACGGATGGCCGGGTTCTAGAGGGCAACAAGCCCGCATCTCATGGCATTGGGACGGAGGGGGCTTCACTCTGGGATTGGCGGGCTATTCGCTGCACTCGTAGGGGGTACAGGTTGACCCAGGAGGGGTGCCCAAGTTGCCGGATTCCGTGGAGTGCTAGGTGGTCCATTCACGGAGCTGAAGGGGGCTGCCTCGCTTCAGGTTTTGGCGGGTGACTTGCCGCGCCCGTAGGGGTCTAGGATTTCATTGCACAGGCTATCCACACGACCAGGGGAACGTCGGGTTTCAGTAGTGGCTCTATGAAACCCGGGGATCCCAGATATCTGTATTGTTCTATGATGCTGTACATTTCTGTGATGTTGCATTTCTTTTCATGCCTTGAGCGAAATATAATATATTGGTATATATATTAGTAGATGTTGTATATGTTTTTCATCCGCGCTAGTCCAGTCCCCGCTCTGCCGTTAGTAAGCTAACCTAACGGGTGATGACGGGACCCAGTGGCGAATGCGGATGGCATATACGTACGTCAGTATATTTTCGTTCTTTGTGGTGTGATCAATTGATGGGACTGCATTGATTCGGATCAATGCAAGTTAAACAAACCTATTCTGATGTTGTTGGAACACTTTTCAAAAAGCTGTTATTGCAAGGACGTTCACTTTTGTTTTGCATCGTGGTATTCATTTGGAATATCCTGCTCCTCAGTCGACGAGGCAAGGGCCGAGATCCCTTCACCGGGAGTGACCCCTTGGACAGAAGTTTGCGTCAGGGCATTAACTTCACTATAGCCGATTACTTTTGCTTTGCATCGTGGTATTCAGTTGGAATATCCTGCACCCCATTCTACGGGGAAAGAGCCGAGATCCCTTCACCGGAAGTGACCTCTTTAGTAAAGGTTTTCGTCACTATATTTTCTAAAAAGCTATCCGTTCATTCAACGAGATCAAGTTCATTACGTTAAAGGTTTTCGCCAGAAACCATTCGTAGCCCTCCGTCGTTTCATATGGGTAGTCAATAGTATTCAAGCTGTGTTTGTTGGCCTTAGTCAAGGCACAGTGTTTGGTAGCTATTGGATATTCATATGCTGCATAGGTAGATGCGTTGGTTTGGGACAGTCGTATAGCCTTGTTGGCCCTAGTCAAGGGCTTGTACGGGTGGGTTCAAATCAACCTGGACAATGACGGGTAGAACTTGACATGTGACTTATGATTTGTTGGCCTTAGTCAAGGTCATAAGAGCATGGGGCAGAAATCACATCGGGAGTTTCAAAAGAACTGAAACTTGCCAGATATGCGCATACCTTCTGGAGTGTGATACCGTGAGCGGATTCCGTCACGTTATCATGCGATGATAGTTGGATCCCGATTCCCACTGATGAGTTGGTTTACTCCTCGGGTAACCCCGACTAATTCTTCTTTTAGGTTTGGAGGAGAATTTGAGGTACAGTGGGAGGTTTCCAGATTAGATAAATTGGTAACCATTCTGATCTAGGTTAGAGTGCGCGCTGAGTGTTTCTTTTCTCTCTCTGGCAGCGACCATTGACCCGACCCTAAGACTATGACTTAGTGACCAAGTTGACCGAACCTTCTTGACACTGGCTTTTGGATTGTCAGAGTTGCAGACCTCATTGCCACTCCTACTTTTACCCTTTTCTCCAGGACACCCCGTATTACTGCGAACGTCCACTTCCATTGGACAAAGCCATCGTATGGTTAGATACGAACTCGAAGGAATTCGAGGATGGTTTCCGGTTCTGGAGAAAACGGATAGGATTATTCAGTTGTCTTTTCTTTTCACCCTCTCTCAGGTTGCGAGTAATCCTTGGTTTAGGAGTAGTACACCTATTACGCAAATTGGATAGTCTTCTTCCAAACCATAAGCTGGTGCCGACCGGTAGGGAATGAAGAAAACCAATTAGCCTAAACGGTGTACAGAAGGTATTAAGATTAAGACAAAGCAAGGGATTAGTAAGAGGGCAAAGTAAATTGCGACTGATATTTCACGACCAAACCAAGTATTTCTTCGCCAATCCTAAATCACCTTTGTATTTCTCCAGGACACTCCGTATCACTACGAAGATCCACAGTTTATTGGATACTCCATCGTATGGTTATATACGAACTCGAAAGGAACTTGTTCCAGTTCGGGGATGGATTCTGGTCCAGGAGAAATAGGAATAAAGTACATTCAGTTGTCTTTTATCTTCACCTTCTCTCGCGTTGCGAGTGCTCCTAGGATTAGGACAGTACACCCTTTATGCTTATTGGATAGTCTTCTTCCAAACCATAGGCTGGTGCCGAACGGTAGGGAAGGAAGAAAACCATTTGGCCTAAGGGGTGTGCAGAAGGTAATGACTAAAGACATATAAAGGGATTTGGAGAGGTGGCAAAGAATTATACGGTTATAGTTGTGAATCTGGATAATGGAAGAGGCATTGCTAAGAATACCGGGATACCCTACCGAAACATTTCAATGTTTCGGTTTCACTGTGTACTGTTAAAAGGAAACTGATTTCCTGATTAGACACTTGCTCCAGGGTATGTATTTACCAGGTTTGATTCTCACATCTGTATGGTTTTACAGATGGTGAGTGGGAGTAAGTTATTGGGAATTGGGTGATCATCCTCATTATATCGGGATTCGTTGTAATCGGTGATATTTGAGGAGATCATCTGGGCTGTTTGCCGGTCGGCAAATATTTGGTTTTGAATATCCGCTGTTGTGCACCAATTTCAAATTGATATATCTGTATGTCTATTTTCATAGAGTGAGATTTACCTTTTGATATTATGTCGATGACATTTACCTATATCAGTGGATGGTTAGGTAAGGAGCATTAAACAGCGGTGTAATTCTTCTTAACCATAAGTACAGTTTTCAACCTACGACACACAGTGAAAGAGTTATTAGACTCAGTGGACATATACAGAGTATTGTATGTTGTCCAGTGTCCATTAGGACAGAGGGGTTGGTCCTCATACTATATTCTGTTTACTTTTAACTTCTCTAGTTCTTAGACATGTGTTTCGTTGAAACACAGGGTCTAAGTTTTGAGGAGTTATAGGTATTTGAATAGAGTAGAGAACCAGGTGTAGCAAGTATCGGGATTCTTCAAAGTGATCGAAGATGTAGATACTTGTGTATGGTATTCAGTTGATAGTAATGATAAAGAGAAGTTGCTTCTCTTTCAGGTTACTCATAATTGGAAGCATTTCTAAGTTGAGTAACGCTGATCGGCCTCTCTCCATTTAGATAACATGCACTGGAGACAGCTGCATGATTTGAATCTGGTTCAATTAAATCAGTGCCTCTGGTTCTATATTGGATATAGAACAGTTCATATCTTAACGTTGTTAAGGTACGGGGAGTTGTCTGGCTTATGATTAAAACCAGACACTGGACAGCTCAAGGCACGTTTCTGTAATGGCTGTTTGTGGGTTGACCCAGGCTATGACGAGGGTTGATTTTTTACCATCTTGACTCGCCATAGTTTTTAACAAAAATGGATTTTTTCAGAAAACAGCAGTGGGAGTATGGTAGAACTGGAAGTGATTCCAGAACCGCAAACGATTACTGAAGATTTGATAAGGAACCTAAAGATTAAATCTGATTTGACATTCCATTGGCCACTCCGCAGATAAGGTGGGTAACTTCAGGCACCCGAGAGGTACTTCGGTAGCCTCAAGGACGGTGACAGGGAAGTTCTTGTTTACCCACACTTGCCATTGTTGTTGTTCCAGGCTGCGAGACCCGGCAGGAGGATGAGTATAGCATCGTTCTAAACTAGCTTTAGAAGTGTACATCTATATGACTCTGCCAGAGGGTTGTCGTAGTCAGTGGGAGCAGCGGAAGCATTGGTGGATATCAGGCTTATGTCTACTTATAGACTAAAGCAGATGTAGCGGAGATAGATCATCTATTTCTGATGTGACAGTCATAGGTTTGACGTCATCAGAATAGGGGATGGATCTGTTAAGAAGGTAGTAGGAAGTGATATTCCTATACTACGATCGGTTATACTTTGGTCGTCACACAGTGGTTTCTCCACAAAGGACTTGGACATTATATCAGACATACTGGTTACTAGATCTATGGTTTTAGATCTAGATTTGGGTGGTTTCCCAATCAGGGTACTTTGACAACATTCTAAGAGTATTTAGAATGGACGACTCCTGGCACGGTAGTGTACCTGCAGGTGATGGAGTCACCCTCTCTAAAGGTGTCTTATAGACTAAAGTAGAGAGGGACGTGCATGATTGACAGATCACTTGCTTAGGCAATTGAGTCAATCATGAGATGTCAAGTACCACACCAGATGTTGTTCTTGCACTAGATGCAATAAGTTGATATTGATCCAATCCTGGAGGAACAGTCGGATGCAGTTTAGAACATAAGTGAATGTTCTAGGGATATGATAATGGCTGCCTCCTTTAGGAGACGGTTATCACTCCAGGCTTCCAAGGTGACATGGACGACAAGGAGGTTGTCAGAGTTATAGTTTTCCTTCTGACGAGGGGCAGTATTTTGGACAGGTGGTCCAAGGCAATACTGAGGGAGGCATGGCGCAGGATACTGATTAAGTTCAGTTGACGATACAGTCTAAGAAGTTTGGATTTGGAGTTCATTTATGAGCTACGTCCCATCAGACATCCAGACATTCTAAGACAGGTATTGCTCATTTCGGGAGATGGCTTTCTCCGCGAACATGAGATATAGAGAGACATAGAAAGAAACACCAGAGCGGATCCACTCACTGAGGCTATTCCTCGAACGCAATAGTTTCACAAACGGTTTTTGTGAGACTGACTAGTAGAGGAGTTGGGTGTTCGGTATCACACGGGCTGTGAGTATGCGACATCGCAATAATTAGCCTTGAGTGCAAGTGGGAGATTGTTGGAGATAGTGCCCTCAGAGTCAATTATTGGATCACAGGCACGTGATTGCAATGATTGAGGGAGGACCTATCCCGGTACGACAGTCTTACTCGAGATGATAGTTTGCTATCTGGTTTACCTTTATCATCGTGTACTGCTTTAGGTGACCTGACAGGTCACTATTGCACATTGATAGAGCCCCTAGGATTCTTGCTTGACTGCCAGCAGTATGAGGGCGATCATATAAGTGAGAGCTGGAGTCTACAAGCACATCCTTAAAAGGTCCCTAGTCGTGGGAGTTTCGAGACAGGGCATCGATACTCCAGAGTAGACTAGTGTATACAGTCGAGACCCCGACGAGGGGCGGTGGCCGGTCTCACAAGCCACTGGTGTCAGTTGGTTCACCTAAGATGTATACAGGTGCTCATTGGGTTATGAGTACACCGGACAGGACTCGCCGGGAACATGCTAGTTGGTCTTATACCTGACGTCAGATAGCAGTTCCCTGGTGACATGTGTACAGGTTAGTTCATCGACCTGGGGATCGTCATTTGTCTCGTGTGAGTTCCCACTGTACTTTGATTACTACCCTACCACGGCTCAAAGGAGTCGTGCAAACAGGTTTTAGTTGGGTACAGTCCCGAGCCACATGGAGGCAGTGAGCGGATCTTCAGGGGTTCGTCTCTCCCGGTATTGGGGGTGAGGTCGCGCTGTGTCTAGGAGAGCCATTACACGAAGACCTTGGCCAAGGCAGGAGATTTACTGGTAGGTATTCCGGTAGTATCTCAGGGAGTTCTGGGCTACACTCCGACACGACTTGTACCGCTTTTGGGGGTCTGACTTTTACCAACCCCCTAGGCCCGACATGCGATGCTCATAGACGAACGGACCGGACTGTACGGATATTGTCACTGACAGGCTCAGTAGGGTGTCAGGATGAGTTCGCTCATCGACGTCCCTTTTAGTCAATAGCTGGTGGCCCGTCACGTATTGGCTTATACCTCTGACGTGCTTGTGGTTAAATCCACAGCCATAGTATTGACGAGTCTTCAGAGTCCACCACACTTTAAGTTACTCAAGCTTTCGGGCGAAACGCTGTAGAGGCCGTATGGAGATATGGCAGGGTCCGATCAGATACGTGCGGTATTGCACGGATCAGGATCGGACAGTTTTGTACTAGTGGTCGTATGGTTATATGACAGCGTTCGATCAGATACGTGCGGTATTGCACGGATCAGGATCGGACGGATATTACTAGCCGGCTTTGGTTTAAGCCGGATCCTAGTATAGTACAGTGTAGATTTTGTCTCATTGCATTTGTATCCGGACGGAATACAGATGCGGGTGTGTATGCACAGTATCGGGGTTTTCCTGTAATTTATTACGGGACCAGTTTTCTGGAGTTGCCAGTTTGCATTCCGTTCCGGCCGGTTTTCGTTTGTTCTTTCCCGGCCGGACTTTTCCGATGGAGGGGGTTATTTGCAATTGTGCAAATAACTTTTGTGGAGGGGGTTTCTTGCTATTGTGTTGATTATGATATCTTTCATCCATGCTTTTGCATTAATGAGATATGATGTGATTAAGATGTAATCATGGTTGATGTTTTCTTGTCTAGGATGTGGTCACCTCTTTTCACTTCCTACACTCACCTCCCTTCATGCTTCATATACATTCTTTCCTCCACCATTTATTGGAGAAGGAATGATAAGTTTTTCATGAGAGAAAAAGAAAGAGAGAAGAAGAAGAAGAGAGCTTCATCTTGAGAGTTTCATTCATGATCTCATTTTCTTGCTAGAAAAATGCAAGCACCATTTTTCTATTCTCCATTCCTCCATCAAGGCAACTACAAACCCCAAATGAGACTAGCATCATCTACACTACATTCTACAGCAAATCTTGAGCATGTCGAGTTGTCGGCTTCATACCCGAGTTGCCTCGGTATCGAGGCGGGAGCCCGTAAAAGATGCAGGCGACGTGGTGCCCTTCCGGCGAGGAGGCGACGACCGGAGATCACTCGAGGAGATCGGAGTGGAGATGAAGACCGGAGGACTCGGATCTGTCGGTATATCTCTAACCCATCCTCTTGTTAGCTTAGACTAGTTTAATGGCACGATCCGGGTGTTTAGTGCGCGGTGGTGCCGGTTTTGCTAAGTCCGCAAAAAATTAAAGTTTATCACCGTTTCCGTGTTTGGCCGTCGGATTGACGGCCGGGGCGCCGCCGTGCACTTACAACGCTTGCTAAAGTAACATGCCGGCAACAAAGAAAAGAGAAGAAAGCGACAGTAAGAGTACCCATTCATACATGTGCGAAAAGTTTTAATGCATAAAATAAACACATGGAAATGGAAAAGCTTGCTATTCATACTTCAGAAAATTCCTACATTGATGAAAACAGTAAACAAAAACGCCATTAAAATGTTTACAAAGGCAAGACATCAAATCCAGGACATGGATTGAGAAATTCAAAATTGAGGCCATCCAAAAATTTTCGGGCCTCTCGGACCATCTTCGTGTGCATCCTTTCACTATCACGGCTTCAGGATCCCCAATGATGTCCTCCACCCTTCGATAGGCAGCGAGTATCGCCTCCTGCTGAAAAGCTTAATGCAGGATATCAACAAGGTTGTCTCGCCTTTTCTTTAAGATTAAGCCCATCAGATACACCGAGTGCACCTTATCTTCAGCGTCGTCCAATGCCTTAAGCGGCATGCCGGCATAGAATAGAGGAAGTGTTCCCCAGATCACTCCTACAATAAGCTTCAAGAGAGAGGAACGACGAGGAAGCAGTCGACCATTGTATGCATCAAAGCGACCCATAATTTCAGCACACTGGGCGTTTGTGAATTCTTGGTTTTGAGAATGGCCGACTGCACGAATGTCTCCGTAAGAAATAATTTTGTCGAGATCATACGTATGAGCGACCATAACGTCTGAAAAAGAAAAAAATCAGCAGGAGTTAGTGGATAGACTGATTAAGAAAATCCTGATTAAAAACAGACACAGGAATTTGAACGACTCTTAATATCCCTATCAAGAAAACAAGTTCTGGTTATGGCACCTAATAAATTTAAATTTGTGTAAATAAAAGAGAAATCCTAAAGAAAGGTCCTCATTTAATGAGAGACTCCTCGGGTCTAGGAGTTAAACTCCTCAAGAGCAATGCTTTGCAGACAGGAGTGACACCTGTCAAAATCAATTATGAGGGGAATAGAAAATTCCCCGAGAATTCTAAGAGCCTTGCTCTGTAAAAGTGATGGAATAACCCATCAGAAAAATTGAAGTAAATTTTTTAATGAATTAAAATTCCTTGATCTTCAAGATCCATGAACAAACTCTAAGAGTTCTTCATAAGAGATTAACAAATCTATATGATTTGAAAAGAGCAAAGCTCTGTTAATGGGTTAAGAAACGCTAAGAAAGATCTCTTTAGATCTACGATTTCAAGAGAGCAAAGCTCTGTTAATGAAACCCTAAAAAAGGTTTTCTTTTGATCGACGATCTATGAAGACCAAAGCTCTGTTAATGGGTGAAACCCTAAATTATTAAATAATCCTTTAAAAGATTTTATCTTCACCTAAATTTTGACAGAGTTCTGTCCTTAAGAAAGTTCTTAAAACAGAGAGCTATGCTCTAAAAGAGAATTAATTCTCAGGAAAAAACAAGAAAGAAGATGAACAGAAATCATCTCAAGGACGAAAGGTCCTATTTATAGGCACTGAGATACTGTTTCAATTTCTGAGTTGATCCAAGGGCGCAGATGTTGCCACCGCTGCACTCACATGTGGGCCACGTAAGCGCAAGTTGGGGGCATTTGTTTCCCCCAATCAGAGCAAAACTCTGTAAAAATTTCAAATTTTTGAAATGAAGCTACGCTTCATAGCAGCGCCAAGTGCGCTGCGCCCCAAGTAGCGCACCATGTGCAAAGCACGTGTGCGCTAGCGCTAAGAGCGCTGCACTCTAAGCAGCGCACCACGTGCAAAGCACGCGTGCGCTAGCGCTAAGTGCGCTGCATTCTAAGCAGCGTACTACGTCCAAAGCACGAGTGCGCTAGCGCTGGAACTAAATGTTCCCCACCGTTAGATCAAATATCCAATAAAGATGATAAATCATCAGTTAACCAGAATAAAATTCTGTTAAGGAGAGATTCCTCAAAATCTTTCCAAACAAAAAGATTGTGCTCTGTAAATCAGAGCACCGTTGGATCAATGATCCAAAGGTGATTAAAAATCACCAAAATACAGAATAAATTCTGCGTGGAAAAAGATTCCCCAATCTTGTTAAAAACAAGAAGATTGCCTTCTGTAAATCAGAAGTCCTTGGCTCAAAGATCCAACGGTGGGGAAATCCCCAAATAAATTGGAGAAAAGATCTCTTTAACTGATTGAACAAATCAGCCTTCACTATAAAAAGTACTTAAGACTTCCAAGTCTCAGAAGGAAGAAAAACATACAGAAACAAAGAGAGGAACCCCCTATAAACTTTGAGAAATCTCAGAAAGAAGAGCTAAGCTCTCAATAGAAGAAGAACTTTTCTTCAAGGTAAAAAGAACAGAAAGACGAAATCGTCTCATATAAAAAGAAGAATTCACTTCTTTCTTTAAGATCATAGATCTACAAGACCAAGGTCTTTCACAAAGAGATCAAGGGATCTCATCATAAAATAAGAAGAAGAACATAATTCTTCTCACAGATCATAGATCTATAAGACTAATGTCTTTTATAAAAAGAGATTATGAACTTCTTATTATAAAAAAAGGGGGGGGAGAATAATTCAATTCTCTTAGGATCACAGATCCATAAAGGCAAACCCTTTCACCAGAATTAGAGATTGAAATATCTCCTATAAATAAGAACTTTGTTCTTAGAATCTTGAGACAAAGTCTCTTATAAACGAGAATTTATTTCTCAGATCATAAAACTGATCAGATGCGCTTCTGTGCTCTTTGACTGGCGCATAGCGCCAAACGCACCACATGCTCCTCACGTGTGCGCCACTGAACAAATAGTGCTTTGCGCTCATAAACTAGCGCTTTGCGCTCATGGACTGGCACTCAGCGCCAAGCTCACCACGTGCACTTCACGTGTGCGCCACTGAACAAATAGCGCTTTGCGCTCATAAACTAGCGCTTTGCGCTCATAGACTGGCGCTTAACTCCAAGCGCACCACGTGCTCCTCATGTGTACGCTACCCAACAGAAGCACTCTATGCTCTTTGACTGGCGCAAAGCGCCAAGCGCGCCACGTGCTCCTCACGTGTGCGCTAAAAGAACATAAATTGTTCTATGAATAAAGCCCGGATCTATGATGAATGCTCGGCATTCAATAAAAGAGGAAAATATTGTCAGAACTCAAATCAATACTCAGCATTGTCAAATGTTTAACATTTTAACTGAGTGGGCTAAGCCCAAGTTAGCCATAAACCCCTCATTCAAATTAATTGAGCCCATATGCTCATAAATCTCAGATCTTAGTCCCAATTGGACTACAGATCCCCCAACCAACATTGGTTCAAGGGTACATCTCTTCACTCCTTTGATATTTGTCGTTGTAATCCTTCAACGTCTTCAGAGACGTGACGGGTCTCGATAACCAATCATTCCATATACTGTGGGTCCTTAAACTCATGGACCATGATGTCCTTAAAATTTACGGACTGTGGGGTCCTTAAACCCATGGACTATGATGTCCTTAACCTCGGACTGTGGGGTCCTTAAGCCCATGGACTATGATGTCCTTAACCTCGGACTGTGGGGTCCTTAAGCCCATGGACTATGATGTCCTTAACATTGGACCGTAATGTCCTTAAACTAACGATGGACCGTAATGTCCTTAAACTAGTGGACCGCAAAGTCCCTAAACTAAACAATAGAACCCAAATGCTCTTTTATTGGATCTAAATGATCCCGTTAAGTTGATCTTAGTCTAAAATTAGACAAACATATCCTTAACAAACGTTTAAGTTGATCTTAGTCTCAAATAAGACTAACGTATCCTTAAACTCAACCCCAAACCCAAATCTAAGAAGATACGGATTTGGACTAATCCATGCCCTACGGGCGACAACATAAATTAGTCTCCGTATACAATCCACGGTCAACCAAAAACAAAACAAACACACATGACACGAAGTGACCATCTGGAGAAGGATAAAGTGGTTACCGCGATGCGGTAGCGTAATTAACTGCAGGGGCTTGCGCCTGTAGGGAAGAGCGTCCCTACAATCAAAACCCCCTCAACGAGAGGGAATCTGACGAAGTCTGCTACATCGGCCGCATCCGTTTAAATCTTCGATACATGGTGTCATAAATCAACTTGGCATCTTCGGAGAAGTGGATGGATATCACCAAATAGCATCTGCACTCGAAGTTCAGGCCTGGACGTCCCAACGTTCCGGTCGCGTCTTCCGGCGGGGAACAAAGATCTCTGGCCAACTATTATGGTCACTTGTAACATGTCTCGTCGATGATACCGATCTCTGGCCTTCTAGGTGTGTGTAATACGACTGATCCTGGGTCCAAATCTCCTCGTGTAGTATTCCAAAAAGGTTCTGTCAGGGTCTCTCTCAATCTCGTTTCTGCCGAACTGCCCGGAATTTATCTCCTTTTACTAAATCTATTTCTTGTTCCGGAACGGCTGCATACTCATCTCGACTCCTTCTAAAAGATATATCTATATTCAACACCTCTGCATGCGTATCACATCTTTGATGTCCATGGAGTGGAACGTTATCTCATCAAAATCTCGTACGAACCTCTTACTCCACTTTTCTCTAATGTCGACTGATTCGGACTCGTCTCTTCGTAGCTGTATGGACTGCGCAACGGCTATACTCATATCTGGTGTCTCCCTTCTGAAACTATGAACATCGACAGCTCAATATCTTGTGGTAGGCATCTGGCCAACTACGCCCTCGGAAACTCTTCAAATTCGTCGCAGGAAAACTCTTCCTTCGTCCGTTTTCTATCGACTTTCAACGTTCCTGTGTGAAGTCTCCTCTAGCTAAAATTACTCAATCTGATGACCTCGTATCGGGGTATGAAAACGAACCACATGTCCTAGTCATTCTTCCATGGGTGATTCTTCCATGGGTGACTAGCGATCTTCTATCAGATCCCTAAGTACAAACTCATGCTGCAAAAGCTTCAAACATCTGTGGCGATATCTTTTCAGTCGTGGCAACAACTGGCTCATTCGTCCGCACGCTGAACAATGCTTCAATCCTCAAGAATAGACGATATGTCAACGGTTATCACATTCTAGCTGGCCTCTAACAGTGGCCCAAATCCTCTGGTGCTGATCTGCACGTTCAAGAAATCTTAGTAAAAACAATCCATCAAAACGCTCATGTCATGAAAAAACACAATAAAACGACACATCTATGCAATCGTGTGTCACCGGAATTACGCCCTGGTCAGTCCTCCTCTAAGACGAGCTCATGCCGACCGCAACTCTATCCGCAGCTCTCTCTGCCCGTGTAACCGTGGTAACAGAAAACACAAATCGATATCGATGAGGATAGATCATAGCAACGAATAGAATACTGTGCAAAGAAATGTACATCCTAAGACTTCTTAAGCGGAGTAGCGTATTGTAAGTATGCCGTGGAATATACACACAGTACGTCACTCTATTTAAGTCACCTATTCCATCAACCAAGATCAACCTGCGACGAAAGTTCGGATTTAATACCCCCTCGACCAAGTCTAAGTTCCGTAAGGTCAAGCATAGGTTCCGAATATAAATATACGCCTTAGACTCCACAGAGTCAAACCTAGACTCGAACCAAGGTTAAACCTAGCGCTTTGATACCAACTTTGTCACGACCCGAAATGGCACGTGACTGGCACTTGAATCATGTGAAGTCTATACGACCCCACCTAATTCAAGTAAGACAAAATCCCAGAAATCTAAACCATTTGAAAAGAAAGTGAAGGAAAACTTATTTAAAAGTTTGCATATAAATCACTTGGAAAGTCATAGTAAACATTTTTAAAAGTATCAAGTTTTTCCAAAAATTTCGGCAGAGTTTCCTTTGTAAAAACTGGCCCCAAACGGGTACAAACATGCATATACATAAGTAATGAAATAAGGCATCCCCAAGTGGGAGCTAGCCCTTCGCCAACTGGCGGAAATAACCACGCAAGCAATATAATATATAACGCCGAAGGGCGAGGATCAAAACTCAGAAGGAAACCAATATACTCAAGAAAACCGGAGAAGAATCATAATAATACAAGCGCGCGACTCTGAGGTCGAAAGAATAACAACTGGTTTTCTAAGTCTCCCAAATAATACAGGTCTGGTTGATGGAGTTTACTAGATACAACTGAATATAAAAGTACAACGGTGGTCATGATGCAAGTGAACCCACCTACCAAAGCAATCACCCGGAAGGAAGTAGTGTGCCAGCAAGCCGCAACGAAACCTGTACGGCAAAACCTGCAAGAAATTGTGGCACAGCGGGGGTGAGTTGCCAACTCGTGAGTAGAAGACATCACCGAGAAGAAATCGCATGTATGACTCTCTCCTAGGTCATACAATAATATCCTCAATATATATATCCTGAAACATCTAATAATGGAAAGGGTAGTCATCTAAACATAAGTATAATACCACGTGCTCGTGTCAGTGCCTCAGGTAACAACATGTCACATATATGATGTACGAATGTATTAAGAATGGAAAATGAATACATTTTGTACGAGAAAATTGTTCTTCTTATCTCAGTGAGATTTGTGTAAAAACTGAAGTATCATCAATGAAATCAACAGAGAATCCGTGTCAAGCATCGACACAAAACGTATATATCAATATCTCAATGTCTTAATATCTCGGGCTCCGGCAATCCGGACTGGCCCATAACATCAAATCTCAATATCTCAGGCTACGCATGAACAGGATCGGCCCATGGGCTCCGCATGATCAGGATCGGCCCATCATCAAATCTCACGACTATGTCGGTATCCTCCGGATATCCGCCGCGTCATAAATAACCAGTCAATATTGCTCCCCTGTCGGGCTCAACGCCATCGTCTGCGACCATCTTACCCCAGGGTACCGCACCGGGTCCACCATGCACCCGCAGACGGTTCATCCTCCTCCTCGAATCGGGTGTATGATTGTAAGTGCACGGTAGCGCCCCGGCCATCTTTCCGAGGCCAAAATGCGGAAACAAAAACTTTTCTTTACTTGGAAACCAGCGCTACCGCGGACTATAAACCCGGATCGGGCCATTAACCTACTACTAGCTAATTGAAGAAAGGGTAGAAAGGTATACCGAGCGATCCGTGTCCTTCGGTCTTCGGCCTCCATCCCGACCTCCTCGCGGAATCTCCGGTCTTCATCTCCTCGTCGGAAAGGGCACCACATCGCCGGATCTTTTTACGGGCTCCCACCTTTGGACCGAGGCAACTCGGGCACGAAGTTGGCGAGCCGACGTGTCCAAGAATGGTGTAGGCTGAGTGTAGAATGGTTTGTCTCAAGGGGTTATGTGAAGTTGCCATTTGGATGTGTAGGTGGAGGGATGAACTTTTAAATGGTGCTATGGGATTTTGTATGAGCAAAAGAGATAAAAATCCCCCTCTCAAATTTTTGGAAAGCCCCATCAAGAATGGCCGGCCATGAGTGGTGAAGGGAGAGAGACAATAATGCAAGGAAGAGAAAAGGGTGATGATGATGAAATATGTCACACCAAAAAGTCCAACTCAAAAACCCATCACTCAACCCATCATAGCAAGCAATGATGAACAAAAAGAAGTCAATGGAAGCTAGAACCATCATGAACTTATCATCAAAAAAACAACCCTCCATATTGCTAATTTGCACATTTGCAAATTAGCCCCTTCCCATCAATTTTCAGCCAAAGAAAGATAGAAAGGAAAATGGCCGAAACGCAATACAAACTGGCAACTTCAAAAAAATGATCCCGTAATAAATTACAGGAAAACCCCGCGACTGTATATACATACCCGCATTTGTATTTCGACCGAATACAATGCAATGAGACAAAATCTACACTGTACAATACTAGGATCCGGCTTAAACCAAAGCCCGCTAGTATCATCCGTCCGATCATGATCCGTGCAATACCGCATGTACATGATCGAACCCTTCCATATATCCATACGGCCTCTACAGCGTTTCGCCCGAAACTTGAGAAACTGTCTGTGGGAGACTCTAAAGACTCGTCAATACTTTGGCTGTGGATTTAACCACTAGCACGTCAGAGGTATTAGCCATACATAACGGGCTACCAGGTATTGACCAAAAGGGACGTCGATGAGCGAACTCATCCTGACACCCTACTGAGCCTGTCAGTGACAATATCCATTCAGTCCGTTCCGTTCGTCTATGAGCATCGCATGGCGGGCCTAGGGGGTTGGTAAAAGTCAGATCCTAAAAAGCGGTACAAGTCGTGTCGGAGTGTAGCCCAGAACACCCTGAGATACTACTGGAATACCTACCAGTAAATCTCCTGCCTTGGCCAAGGACTTCGTGTAATGGCTCTCCTAGACACAGCACGAACTCACCCCCAATACCGGGAGAGACGAACCCCTGCAGATCTGCTCACCGCCTCCATGTGGCTGGGGACTGTACCCAACTAAAACCTATTTGCATGACTCCTTTGAGCCGTGGTAGGGTAGTAATCAAAGCACAGTGGGAACTCACACGAGACAAATGACGATCTCAGGTCGATGAGCTAACCTGTACACATGTCACCAGGGAACTGCTATCTGACGTCTGGTATAATCCCAACTAGCAGGTTCTCGGCGAGTCATGTCCGGTGCACTCATAACCCAATGAGCACATGTATACATCTTAGGTGAACCAACTGACACCAGTGGCTTGTGAGACCGGCCACCGCCCCTCGTCGGGGTCTCGACTGTATACACTAGTCTACTCCGGAGTATCGATGCCCTGTCTCGAATACTCCCACGACTAGGGACCACTTTAAGGATGTGCTTATAGACCCCAGTTCCCACGTATATGATCGCCATCATACTATTGGCTGTCAAGAAAGAATCCTAAGGGCTCTACCAACGTGCAATAGTGATCTGTAATGTCACCTAAAGCTGTACACGATGATAAAGATAAACCAGATAGCATACTATCATCTTGAGTAAGACTGTCTTACCGGCATAGGTCCTCCCTCAATCATTACAATCACATGCCTGTGATCCAATAATTGACTCTGAGGGCACTATCTCCAACAATCTCCCACTTGCACTCAAGGCTTATTATTGCGATGTCGCATACTCACAGCCCGTGTGATACCGAACACCCAACTCCTCTACTAATCAGTCTCACAAAGCCTGTTTGCGAAACTATTGTGTTCGAGAAATAGCCTCAGTGAGTGGATCCGCTCTGATGTTTCTTTCTATGTCTCTCTTTATCTCAAGTTCGCGGAGAAAGCCATCTCCCGAAATGAGTAATACCTGTCTCAGAATATGTCTGGATATCTTGTTAGTGTATATGCCCTAGAGGCCATTACTGTATCATACTAGTTTGTATATTACTTAATAGAAGCTTGGGATATTCATCTTGTATTGACAATCTTGCTCAAAATAGTAGTATGCTACTTGGTTTGTTTCCACTTTAATATGTGCATGTGTTTCTTTTAGCATATTGCTTATACATATTAGTAGAGCCCTTAGGATCTTTGCTTGATTACCAGTGTTGTGATGGCAGTCACACTCGTGGGGGCTGGGTAATCCACAAGCACATCCTTATACAGGTCCCTATTCGTAGGACTATCGAAACAGGGCATCGATACTCCGGAGTAGACTAGCATATGCACTTCTCATCCCAGCAGGGGAGACGGTCTGTCCCACAGCCGTCAGTACGTCGTACTTGAGATAGTATGCGGGTGCTCGTTAGGTTACGAGTACACTGGACAGGACTCGTCGGGAACTGATTGGTTGGTACTATACCTATCGTCAGTTATCAGTTCCCAGGTGACATGAGTACAACTTAGTCCGCTGACTTGACACTGTCACTTCGCCTCGAGTGTGTTCCCACTGTACTTTGATTACTACCCTACCACGGCTCAAAGGAGTCGTGCAAACAGGTAGTAGTTGGGTGCAGTCCCGAAGCACTTGGGGGCAGTGACGGTTAGACAGAATTCGTCTCTCCCAGTATTGGGGGTTGACATCGCACTGTGTCTAGGAGAGCCATTACACAAGTAGTCCCTGGCCAGGGCAAGCGAGATATACTGGTAGGTTACCAGTGTTATCTCTGGGTGTTCTGGGCTAC
Source organism: Agapanthus africanus (assembly GCA_030015575.1). Lineage (NCBI taxonomy): Eukaryota > Viridiplantae > Streptophyta > Magnoliopsida > Asparagales > Amaryllidaceae > Agapanthus > Agapanthus africanus. The sequence continues at coordinate 109,679,806 of JASDDO010000031.1, forward strand.
ACTCCGACACGACTTGTACCGCTATTAGGGGACTGACGTTTACCGCCCCCTAGGCCCGCCATGCGATGTATCAGACGAACACACCGGACTGTACGGAGATTGTCACATTCAGGCTCAGTAGGAGTTCAGATGGGTTTCACCTCGTCCGTCTTCTTATCGGCATCTACCTGGGGGCCGTTACGCACAGCTAGTGCCGCTTGCGATCTGTGGTTAAACCCACTGCCAGCGTAGTGTCGAGTCTTTAGAGTCCCACACAGAGAGCTATTCGCCTTTAGGCAAAAGAGTAGAGGTCGCATGGTTTTGCGACAGGTCGCATAGTTTTGCGACAGGGTTCCGTCACATCCGAGCACTTGTGCACGTTTAGTGACCGGACAGTTATTACTAGTGGGCTTTGGTTTAAGCCAGATCCTAGTATACGTTTTGGGATTGATTTTATCTCATTTGTATTCGTGTTCCTCGGAACGCGGATGCGGGTGTGTATGCACAGTTGACAGAGACAGAGGAAGCATATTCTCATTAGGGTTATTGACTGTTGACCTTTGCTTAACCCTAATGAGAATTAGAAATATGGTTAATGATAATTAAGTATTATTGTGCCATGGTTGGGTTGAAAGGTTGACCTTGTTGACTTGTTGACTTTGTTGACCGGTTGACTAGGTTGGACTTGTTGACCACCATCATTACTATGGCGATCATTTCATGCAAAGACTTTTGGCTTACTTATTTGTTCACACATTGCATTTAATGCATGAAATGATCTTGGATGTTGTGAGATGATAACCATCACATAATACTTGATTATCATTATTTCTCATGATGCTTTTGGATTATGAGAGGTTGGATGAGAAAAGAGTGGCTCATTCTTTCATTTACTTTCTCTCTCTTGAGCTCTCTCATTCTCAAGATCTCTCCTTCTTCCTCTTGCTCTCTCTCTAGCTTAAGGTAAACCATTCTCATGTGTTGAGATTCATTGCCTTAGAGATAAAAACACCAAAGCAATACTCTACTCATCCTAGTTCACAAGGCCTAGCAAGCCAAGTGTTCTAGTTTCTTCAAAGTTCGAAGAAGAAGCCAAAGGTAGAAGTTTTCGGGTGGATCCATCTTCGGCGTGAGAAGACGACGAGGGGAGGCCGGTCCGTACACCACAAGAGTTGAAGATGAAGGAGTTCAAGAAAGGTATAACCCCCTAACCGAGTAGGTAAACAACTCCTAGTTAGGTTGTTAGGTAGATTGTTTAACAAAGATCCGTATTTGTAGTCCATGTTACCACCTCTAGAAAAATCGTTTTACACCAATTCCGCAAGCCCGTAAGTACCGAGAGAGGTAGCATGGACTTACAGTGGTATCAGAGCCAGGTTAAACACTATCTAACATGTTAGCAATATAAGTAGAAGTTCGATCGGAGAAAAGTCACGAAAAAACACCCGGAAAATCAAGTTTCTGTCGATTCTGTATTCTGTTCAAAAATTGATAAATCATACTCCAAAAATCGACTCAGGCTTTTTAAAAGACACTCAAGAAATTTGGTCCAGAGAACCGTTCAAAGCGCCGCGGAGCCGCGGCGGGAGCACGCTCCGGCCGCAGATCCGCGGCCGAGTTGAGTCGGTCGTGGTTCAAATTTCTTGCAGTGTGTTTCTGGGGGTACTTTGGGATTTTTACAATATGTTTTTTCTGCCCAGGTTTTCCATAAAGAAAAATTTGTTTTTGGGGCTTAAAAATCCGTATTTTTATCGAACTTCTAAAGACTAAAGCTAACGGGTTTATATCTGTGATGTGTTATATGTATTGAACGTCCGCTAATCGCTATACGTCGATTAGTGGGGGTTATACATATTTGTGATCTGTAATGTTGATGGTATGTGTATATAAATTCGTTGGATTGTCGCGGGTGAATAGCCGGGGGTTGTGAGATGAGAGTTTTCTTTTCTTTCAATTCATGTAAAATATGTAAATTGATGTAATATTATTTGTATGGCCGCACAACCGGGTCGTAGTTGTAGTCGTCATTGTATAATTTCTTTTTACCGTTTTTGCTCCTAGGATAGACCCATGGTGGGGTGCACAAACTACCGGGTATCTCGAAGTGCCGAGTGGCCTACTCACGTCGTTGAGGGAGGTTGCTCCGCTTCGGATATTTAGCGGGTAGTTTGCCGCACCAGTAGGGGTCTTGGGTGGGGTATTGGCTATTCACCGCGACCGTGTAATCCGCTTTTCGTTACAGGCTCGTACGAATTGCGGATTCCTAGTATATCCAATGTGTTCATCTGTGATCTGAAATGGCTATCATTGCAATACATCTATATATGATATTATTTAGGCGTTGCTTATGTTTTTCAGCCGCGCTAGCCCAGCCCCCGATCTGTCGTTAGTTAAGTAACCTAACGGGTAATGACGGGCCCCGTGGCGAATGCGAATGGCATAAGCGTACGTCATATTTTGGTTGTTTTCTGCAATGGTAGGATTAAATGATGGGACGCATTAAAAGAACTAATGCAAGAAAATAAACCAAGTAAAACTCGTTGGAACACTTTCAAAACCACTTGGTTCTTTTCAAAAATCAACTTTTAAATGCGGAGCTTGAGCCACTCCTTTTAAAAGCTATCTCGTTCCATCGATTATATCAAGTTCACTACGTTCACGGTTTCGCCAAAACCATTCGTAGCCCTTCATCATTTCAGTTAAATATTCGGTAGTATTCAAGCTATGTATTTTGACCTCACGCCAAGACATAGTGATTGGCAGCTGCCGGATGTTTATCTGTTGCATAGATAGAATGCGTTGGTTTGAGACAGTCGTACTGCCATTTTGGCCTACGTCAAGGGTAGGTACGGGTGGGTTCAAATCAACCTGGATAATGATGGGTAGAACTTGACATGTGACTTATGACATTTTGACCTCACGCCAAGGTCATAAGAGCATGGGGCAAAAATCCACATCAGGAGTTTCAAAAGAACTGAAATTTGCTAGTGTTGCATACCATTTGGAGTGTGATGATTCTGGTAGGATTCCTTCAGTTTTGTCACGCGATGATATTTGGATCCCGATCCTACTGTGAGTATATGCTACTCCTAGGAAAATTTCTCACTTAACGATCAATGATATAAACCAAGTAGGTGTCCAGAAAGGTGTTAGCGGGGCTACGCCCCCAGGGAAAAGAGGTTATTTAATTAAGGAACTTCGCGAAAGCGTTGGAAAACCTCCCTCGAAGTACCAACACTGGCCTGGCTGAACGGTTAAGCAAGTATTGTACGGTGAGATTGATTCTGAATGATTCTTCCTTTTTGGTTTGAGGAGGAATTCGAGATACAGTGGGAGCCATTCTGTTTAGACAAACTAAAAACCACTCTAAACTTGCAAGAGCATCATGCTGAGTGTTTCTTCTCTCTCTCCTAATTGCAGCGACCAATCGACATGACTGGACTTAAGTTACTTCTAGATAAAAACATACTGACAGGGACAAACTACAAAGATTGGCTCAGGAATGTCAAAATGGCAATCACTTACGACAAGCTGGGGTATCTTCTTACCACCAAAGCTCCTCCTGTCCCAGGTCCCACCTCCAGCGTCGCGGATAAGGAAATCCGTAAGACATGGGAGATCAATTGCACGAAGGCCAAGTGCCTCGTGCTTGCCTCTATGGACAATGAACATCAGAGGAGGCACAAGAATATGGACATCGAATCCATATTTCTCCATACAAAAGATCTGTATGGAGAGCAATCTCGTATCGCAAGATACGAAGTGTCGAAGAAGCTGTTTTCGGCAAGGTTGGCCATCGGATTATCGGTAGCGGAACACGTGCTTAAGATGATTGGCTTCATTGAGGAGCTCACGGACCTTGGGACCACGTTAGAGAACGAGCTCTATACGGACTTGATTCTCCAGTCCCTTCCTTCCACTTACGCCCAGTTCATCCTGAACTTCAACTTACAAGGAAAAGAAGTTGAACTTCCAGAGCTCCTCAACATGCTGAGGAGTGCAGAGGGCACCCTACAGAAAAGTAGGGATACATCCACTTTGTTTGTAGGAGGATCTTCCTCTTCTAAGTCCAAGGCGAAAGCCAAGGGAAAGAAGAAGAAAGCCCCCGCCAAACCAAGGGGCAGTGTTAGTAAAGTGGATACGAAGGGAAAAGCAAAGGCAACAAAGATAGCGGGTCAGCTGGTGGGTAAGGAAGAATGCTTCTATTGTCATAAGAAGTGACACTGGAAGAAAGATTGCAGGGCTTGGAAGGCCAGAACATAGCATCTGAAGCAAGTTGCGGCTTCAGCTTCAGGTGTGTATGTTATTAAAAACTGTCTTTCAATAAACTCTACTTCCTGGGTATTGGATACCAGATCAGGATCTCATATCTGTAATTCTTTACAGGCACTGAGAAAGCGTAGGGTTTTGAAGGCAGGTGATATGACCCTCAGAGTTGCAAACAGAGCTGGCATGGATGCTGAGTCCGTGGGGGACTATCACCTGGGCTTGTCAGATGGACACGTTTTGGTTTTGCGTAATTGCTATTTTGTACCCAATGCAACCTGTAATATCATTTCTGTATCTTTATTATCTAAAGAAGGTTATGAATTTGCATTTGTAAGTAATGCTGTGAACATTCACCTTAATCAAGTTCTGATTAGGTCAGGTACATTAAGCAATGGTATATACGTATTAAACCAACCACAGATTTTCAATGTCCAGAATACACACAAAAGAAAGTCTCCGGAAATAAATCAGGCTTTCTTATGGCATTGTAGACTGGGTCACATCAATGAGAGAAGATTGACTATGTTACATACAGAAGGAAATTTGGATCCATTCCAATATCAATCATATGCAACTTGTCAATCCTGTCTAAAGGAAAGATGACAAAGACTCCGTTCACTGGACACGGAATAAGAGCGAGCGAGCTCTTGGGACTCGTACACAGCGACGTGTGCGGTCCAATGTCTACACATGCACGAAGCGGTTATTCTTACATCATTACTTTTACGGATGATTTTTCAAGGTTCGAACATGTCTTCTTAATGAAACATAAATCCGAAGCCTTTGGAAAATTCCAGGAATATAAGAATGAAGTAGAAAAACAAACCGGCAAAAGTATCAAGACACTAAGATCTGATCGAGGTGGAGAATACTTGAGTGCCGAGTTCCTGGATTTCCTAAAAGAGAATGGTATTCTCTCTCAGCTTACTCCTCCATACACTCCGCAACATAACGGTGTATCGGAGAGACGGAACAGGACCCTATTGGATATGGTACGTTCCATGATGAGTAACGCTGAGTTACCGCGATCATTCTGGGGATATACGCTAGAATCAGCTGCATACCTTTTGAACCGAGTTCCAACTAAGACCGTGCCTACCACACCATATGAAATGTGGAGTGGGAAGAAACCCTATTTTCAGTATCTGAAAATCTGGGGATGTCCAGCTTTTGTCAAAAAGCAGCATGCAGACAAACTCGAGGCACGCTCAGTACTGTGCAAGTTTGTGGGATACCCAAAGAACTCCAGGGGGTATCTTTTCTATTACGCAGAGGAACAAAAGGTCTTTGTTTCTCGTAATGCCCACTTTCTGGAACACCAGTTCTTAGAAAAAGAAATAAGTGGGAGCGCAATAGAACTGGAAGAAATTCCAGAACCTCAGACTATCACTGAAAGCTTAGTAGAACCAGAGGGTTCGAAAGAACATGGCATTCCTACGCTGCTCCGCAGGAGTAGCAGGCAGTCTCATCCGCCCGAGAGATACTACGGTTTTCTCATAGACGGGGATAGAGAGGACTGCATCATTGATTATGATGAGCCTACTAGATTCCAGCAGGCCGTTCAGAGCATTGACTCGGTAAAATGGCTGGATGCAATGCGGACCGAAATGGAGTCCATGTACACCAACAAAGTATGGACGTTGGACATTGCTCCAGATGGGGTAAAACCCATAGGATGCAAGTGGATCTTCAAAAGGAAGATTGGTGTAGATGGACAGGTTGAGACCTATAAAGCTAGACTGGTTGCAAAGGGTTTTCGTTAAAGACCTGGTTTGGACTATGACGAGACCTTTTCTCCAGTGGCTATGCTGAAATCCATTCGGATCCTTCTTTCCATTGCTGCCTTCCACGATTATGAGATTTGGCAGATGGACGTAAAGACCGCTTTTCTAAATGGAAATTTAGAGGAGTGTGTCTATATGGACCAGCCAGAGGGTTTCATTCAGAGTGGGAGCAGCGGAAAGTTGTGCAAGTTGCCTAAGTCCATCTATAGACTAAAGCAAGCATCGCGGAGTTGGAACATCTGCTTTGATGAGACAGTCAAAGAATTTGGCTTTATCAAAAATCCAGATGAACCATGCATCTATAGTAGATTTGTAGCAAGAACTATCGTATTCCTCGTTTTATACGTGGATGACATTCTTCTGATAGGAAATGACATTCCTATGCTACAATCTGTCAAAGGGTTCTTGTCACACAGGTTCTCCATGAAGGACCTGGGCGATGTCAACTACATTCTGGGGATCCAGATCTATCGTGATAGATCTAAAAGGATGTTGGGACTTTCACAGTCAAGGTACATCGACACTATACTGAAACGATTCAGTATGGAAGATTCCAAGCGCAGCAATCTACCGGCTTGTCACGGAATCACCCTCTCCAAAGAAATGTCTCCCAAGGCTGATTTGGAAAGGGCTCGCATGTCATCAATACCCTACGCATCTGCGGTAGGATCTATTATGTATGCGATGTTGTGTACCTGACCAGATGTAGCGTACGCATTGAGCATTGTAAGCCGGTATCAGTCGGACCCAGGGGCGAAGCACTGGATAGCGGTAAAGAACATTTTCAAGTACCTGAGAAGGACTAAGGAGATGTTCTTGGTGTATGGCTGAAAGGACCTCCAGATCGAGACCTTTGCTGACTCCAGCTTCCAGAGTGACAAGGATGATTCCAAGTCCATGTCGGGTTTTGTCTTTACCCTCAATGGAGGGGCGGTGTGTTGGAAGAGTTCCAAACAGGAAACCGTTGCAGACTCGACGATGGAAGCGGAATACATCGCTGCTGCTGATGCCGCAAAAGAAGCCGTCTGGATGAGGAAGTTTTTGAAAGAACTTCAGGTGGTTCCGTCCATTGTTGATCCAATACCTCTGTATTGCGACAACAACGGGGCTATAGCTTTAGCGAAGGAACCCAGGTCCCATCAGAAATCCAGACACATCTTGAGGCGGTATCACCTGATCAGAGAGATCGTGGATCGCCAGGAGATCGAGGTTCGGAGGGTTTCTTCAGAAGATAACACTGCAGATCCATTCACCAAGGCCTTGCCCCAGACTCAGTTCGAGCGACTGATCGAGATGACAGGTCTTCGATACGCCAGTACATGGCCTTAGTGCAAGTGAGAGATTGTTAGTGTATATGCCCTAGAGGCCATTACTGTATCATACTAGTTTGTATATTACTTAATGGAAGCTTGGGATATTCACCTTGTATTGACAATCTTGCTCAAAATGGTAGTATGCTACTTGGTTTGTTTCTACTTTAATATGTGCATGTGTTTCTTTTAGCATATTGCTTATAAATATTAGTAGAGCCCTTAGGATCTTTGCTTGATTACCAGCGTTGTGATGGCAGTCACACTCGTGGGGGCTGGGTAATCCACAAGTACATCCTTATACAGGTCCCTAGTCGTAGGACTATCGAGACAGGGCATCGATACTCCGGAGTAGACTAGCGTATGCGCTTCTCATCCCAGCAGGGGAGACGGTCTGTCCCACAGCCGTCAGTACATCGTACTTGAGATAGTATGCGGGTGCTCGTTCGGTTACGAGTACACTGGATAGGACTCGTCGGGAACTGATTGGTCGGTACTATACCTATCGTCAGTTATCAGTTCGCAGGTGACATGAGTGTAAGTCCACGTTGCCCACCCCGGTGCTTACGGGGAGGCGGAAAACGGAATAAAAATCGAATTTTTATGAGCTTAGGCAACATGGACTAGAGCTAGAAGGATCTTTGCTAAACAAAAACTTGCTAAAGCTAACTAGTAACTAGCTAAGTGCTAGAAAGGTTATACCTTGGGCTTTAAGTCCTTCTCTCCTTGCTCCTTGGAGTGGTGGAAGGAGGTCACCTTGGTCGTGTAGGGTTGCTAGGCACGCGCACAAGGTTCTACGAGGCATCAACCATGCTCGATTAAAAATTTAGCCGTGCCGAACAACCCGAATACGGATCTTTAAACTAGAGATTAGGCGAAAACTAGCATGCTAAATACTTTAACACTAAGTGAGAGGGATTACAACCCTTGTAGATCCGGTCCTTCACTTCATATGCTCCGTGTTGTGGTCCCTTCGCTGCGATCATCGGGTTCCGGACTCTCGAGAGGTTCCACGAAGAGAAAGATGCAACCTTTGCTTCCGATCTTCGATACTAAGATGATCTATCTTGAAGTTCCGTTAACACAAGCTAACACTCATGAAATGATGTGAACACCCTCATCTAAATGGCAAGGGAAGATGAGGATGATGAAGTAGGATTTTTGCTCTCTTTATTTATTTTTTTCTCATATTTATTCATCACTTTGGAAAAATCTAGCAAGCTTTTTTATGAAAGAATGAAGGAAGAAGAAGAATAGTGATCCATTTTCTTTTGTGATGAATAATGAAAGGATTAATATGAAGAATAATGCAACCATGGTTGACTTAACCAATGTAGAGAATTGACTAGGGTTAGGGTTTGGGTTGGGTTAAAGCATGAGTCACTTACAAATATCTTTCACAAAACAAAACCAAAACCTTCTAGAAACATCTAGAAAGCTTAACCCTAATCCAAACCCTAATCATGTTTAAACTCCACTAATCAAGTTGCATTAGTTATCATATCATGTTACAATATTATATATCACATATATAATATTTATCGTAACAAAATAAAATAATACAATTAACATATATCGCATATATATCAATGTATTATCCGAGTGAGAAAAAGAATCTTTTAGTGAGCAAATATTAGTTAATGTAATTTAATATATCATATATATTATTATACATTAAATTATCGAATCAACACTTGATCCGACAATCCGGCTATATTCCATATAACCAACTAATATTTATCCGTACCGATTCATCGAATCAACACTTGATCCGATGACCCGGCTGATATCAAATATCGTGAGAATAGAATACGGTATCTCATATCGTATTATCCTCGGTCCCGCACATATCACATATGTGCTCCTACTCGGTTTTTCCTGAGCTAAGAAACCTCTGTGTAGGACTCTAAACAATCGTCAATATGCCGGCAGTAGGTGATGATCATATCAAACACCCACAAGCTGCAAGCGGTCAGCTAAAAGTAACAGCCACCCAGGTATTGAGCGCTCAGAAGATCAACAAGAAAGCCTGTAACTTCTTCTGTGAATCCAATCAGTAACACTCCCGTAAAGTCCGGTCTCGTCGTCTGATATGTTGCATATCTCGCCCAGGGGTGGTAAACGTCAGACCCCAGTAGCTTGATAAGTCGTGTCGATATGAGGTCTATAACTGCTCGAGAAACTACTGATAACACTTACCGGTAAATCTCAGCAACCCTGGCTAGGGATTTCCGGTTATAGCCAATCGAACACAGCACAACATCAACTCCCTATACCGGGAGAGACGAATCCCCTCCTATCGCTCATTGCCTCCATATGATTCGGGACTGTACCCAAAAGCCACCTTTTTGCACGCCCTCTTGGACGTGGTATGATGGAAATCAAAGCACAGTGGGAATCACACAAGACTCTATGACGATCTCAGGTCAACATACTACTCTGTACCAGTGGCACCGGAGAACTGCCATCTGACGTATGGTATAATACCATCTGGGAGTTCTCGGCGAGTCCGTCCAGTGTACCCAGTCTCCACTGAGCACCCGTACACCATCCTTGATGTCAAACACCGATGGATATGGGATCATCCATCGCCCATCATATGGGTCAAGATGCGTATACGCTAGTCTACTCTGGTGTATCGATGCCCTGTCTCGATACACCCTCGACTAGGAACAGTTATAGGATGTACTCGTCGACCACCGTAGCCCCACTAGTATGATCTCATCATAGTCCCAGTAGTCGAGTACATATCCTAAGGGCTTTATCAACATGTAATATAGAGACAATCAGAGTACATGTTAAGATAAAGTACAACCAGATAGCATACTATCATGTCGAGCAAGAAAGTCCTCCCTATATATGTCCTAGCATCCACTACAATATACATCGTATGTATATTAATGGCCTCTAGGGCATACATATAACTAACAATCTCCTACTTGCACTAGGGCCATCTGTTATGGTATCGCATACCCAACAATTAGCTGTGGTTGAAGTATCTCATACTCAACCATCCCATAAAAGTCTCTACTGGGAAAAAGGCCTTTGTGAATGGATCCGCGCTGTTGTCCTCTGTGTCTGCTCTCCTAACCTTGATCTCCCTGGAGATCAACCATCTCCATGATCAGGTGATACTGCCTAAGAATTATATCTGGATTTCTGATGGGACGGTAGTTCCTTGGCTGAAGCCACAACTCCATTGTCACACAATGGTAGGAACGAAGTTCATCTTATGAACTTATATATATCCAGACTGCCTCTTTGGTAGCATCCTTGGTAACGATGTATCTTGCCTTTAATCGTCTAGTATGTCACGGTATCTAGCTTCGAACTCTTCCAACATACCGTCCCTCCACGGAGGGTATAGACAATGCCTGCGACTGACATTCAGTCGTCCTTCTCAGCCTGGAACCTTTCCAGTGATTCTCCCCAGGATCGATTGATACCATCTCACTACAACTAGTGAGTGTCCTAACATCCAATTAGATCTATCTCATAGATCCAAAACCCAGGATTTAGGAGGTATCACTTTGATCCTATATGGAGAATCCTTGTGATAAGCGGAGATTGACCGAGCATAGCATAGGAAACTCCTTCCCTATCAAGAGTATGTCATCCACGTACTCTACGAGGATCACCACCATACTCTCTACTACCTTTTCGTATATACAAGGTTCATCTACCATTTTGATGAAGTCAAACACTTTGACTACCACATCAAAACAGATGTTCCAACTCCGCGATGCCTGTTTTATCATATAAAACATCTTGCACACGTTTCCGCTGCTCCCACTGTTTACGAAGCCCTCTGGCTGTGTACTTATAGACGTTCTCTTCTAAAACATCACTTAGAAAAGCAGTCATGACACCCAACCACCAGATATCGTAGTCATGGTATGTAGCCGTGGCAAGTAGGATCTGGATGGACTTAAGCATAGATCCTTAGAAAAGGTTTCAACATAATCCATACCTGGTCTATGATGCAAACCTTTAACAAGTCTAGCTTTGAAAGTCTCAACTTTTCCATGTACACCAAGTAATCTTCTCAAGATATACTTGCTCCTGATGGGGATTTAACCCTTCAGATAAAGCAATCAAAGTCCATACTTTGTTGGTGTATAAGGATTCCATCTCAGATCGATAAGCACCCAGCCATTCTTACAGAGTCCCACTCCTGATGGCCAGCTCGAAACTAGTTGGGTCATCATCTCATGATGCAATCCTCGCTCCCACTGTCATAGAGAAACCGAAGTATCTCTCAGGTGGGTGAGGAACCCTACTAGATCGGCGGAGAGGCTGAGGTTCGTTGGAAACTATTGAATCCTTTGGTTCTACCAAATCATCAGCTGCATTTTGTATAGTTGGAACCTTTCCAGTTGTACATAACAGTCCTTGCCTCGAGCTTGTCCGGATTTTGCTTTTAGACATAGGCCGGACAACCCCAAATCTTAACAAGCTTAAGATATGGGCTCTTCCCTTTCCATATCACATATGAAGTGGTAGGCAACTGATTTGATTTGAACCCTATTCAATAGGTATGCAGCTTCTCAAGTGCATAACTCCTAAAAGGAAATAGGAAACTCAGTAGTACTCATCATAGAGCACACCATATCACATAGGGTGCTATTGCTCCCCCCCGATATACCATCGTGCTATGGTGTATACGGAGGAGTAATGCTGAGAGAGAATCTCATTCTCCTTTAGAATAGTCCAGGAATTCCGTACTTAAGTATTCTCCTCCTTGATCACATCATAGGACATAATACTTTTACCCGTATATTGGTTCTCTACTTCTAACTTATATTCTGTGAATATCTCAAAAGGTTCAGACTTGTGTTTCAACTGGAACATATGTCTGAATCTTGAGAGATCATCAGAGAATGTAATGAAGTACAAAGATCCGGTCTTGGCATGTGTAGACAGGGGACCTTTCATACATCAACATGTATCAATCCCAAAAGTTCACTAACTCTTTCTCTGTTTCCAACAAACAGAGCTGTGGTCATCTTATCTTTGTGACATGACAGGCAAGTTTCACAAGATGTAAATTCAAACTAATTTGAATATGCATCTTTATGTAACTTCAGCCAGTCGGGTCGCATTGATATGACCTAGTCTACAATACCTTAAGAAGGATTCATTCATTTCTGAACTCTTCCGTTTGTGTATGTTCCTTATACTAAGAACTGTAGTTTGATTTAGAACGTCAATGCTTTTAGATAATATGCCTGAACCGATCAACTTTTGATATAGGAAATGTTCAAAACATTATCCAACTATACAAAATTTTATCATTTCTTTACTAATAAAGAGGCTGATATGATTTTGTATATCAGGTTCGGTATCCAATAACATTTGTTCAGAATCAATGTATTCTGGTAATACAGGGTGACAGTGACCAACAGACTTGGTTGCAACACTTGCACCGTTTTTTGTCTCATGAAACTTATCACCCGTTCTCAGTTCTCTACCTATCTGTAGCCCATGTAACAGATTACATATACGGGATCCTGATCCGGTATCACATACCCAGGACGTAAAGGATACTGAGAAACAGTTCTGTGTAATGAACACACCCGAAGATGATACATCAACATGCACTTTCTTCGTTTGGGCGGCACGGGAATTCTGGCAATCCCCAATTTCCTGCTCTGTCCTATAACAATTATAAGTTGGAGCGGGACCAACGTTCTCCAGCTCAGTATAACAAGCGGGTTCGGTCAATATATCCGTTTTATTATCTTGATTAAGGCGTGATATGGTCGCTATCTGGAGAGAGAGAAGAAAACACTCAGCGTATGCTCTTGCAAGATTAGATTGGTTATCTAATATATCTAATCAGGATGTCTCCCACTGTTTTTGTCAAATCTTCCTTCAAACCCTAAAAGGAAAGACTAGCCGGGATTAATTACACGCTACAAGTTCGCCAATCTTTCAGCCAGGCCAGTGTCGGTACTTTGAGGGAGGTCCCCCGTGCTTTCGCACGAACCTAATTAAAGTAAACCTCGTTTTCCCAGAGGCGTAACCCCGTTAACACCTTTCTAGACACCTACTTGATCGGCTAATTGTAATGTGTAAAACTCTCCCAGGAATAACTCTTACTCGCAGCGGGTATAGGGATCCAACTATCTCATAGAAGGTATGCAATCTCATTGCAAATTTCAACACTTGAAATTCCCAATAATATTTTACCCCTAGCAGCTATATGACCTTAACATGGTCAACAAATCATAAGTGCTAGTCAAGTTCAACCCGTCATTTTCCGATTGAATTAAACCCACCCGCACGACCCTTAACATGGTCAACAAAGTCGCACGACTACCCTAATCCAATCGCATCATATGCTTATACAGATAAGCACTAATCAGCTACCGCACACTACGCCTTAACATGGTCAACAAACGTAGCACGAATACTAACTAGTACTTATCTGAAATGACGGAGGGCTACGATGGGTTTTTCAGAAAACCCTTTGCGTAATGAACTTGATATCGTTGTAGAATCGAGTGATTTTGAATGGAGTGTTTTTGAGGCTTTTCTAGTTTTGCTAAAGGGGTCACTCCCGGTGAAGGGATCGTCGGCCCTTTCCTCATCGAATAAGGTGCAGGATATTTCACAAATATCACTATGCAAAGGAAGAACTATAGAAGCAATCAAAAGACAAACCGAGTTTGTAGCATCTGCCAGTTATTTCTAAAGGAGTCACTCCCGGTGAAGGAATCTCGGTCCTTTCCTTATCGAATAAGGTGCTGGATGTTCTACAAGGAACACCGCTATGCAAAGCAAGAACTAGAGCTACCAGTTTTTATAAACAAGTTTCTACAACATCTTAGGTTTCTTTTATTTCATTAATCTCATTAATGAAGTCCCATTTTATTATGCTTTACAAGCATCTCTTTTGAAACGAAATCAGCAATATAACATATATCTCATATATATAATATAAACATTCGTCTCAGGCAGTAATATGATCTCATCACAGAACATTGCAGCAGAAGAACATATATGAAATATTGGATATACTAGGACGTCCGTGTTTTCAATACGAGCCTGTATAAAACACGGATTCCACGGTCGCGATGAATAGCCAAACCCACATCCTTAGACCCCTACGAGAGCGGCAAGTAACTCTGCCAATTCTAGGGTTAGGAGACCCGGTCTCGACTCCTCGAGATGGTCTCCCACTGGACCCTAGAATCCGGTTACTTGTGCTCCCCGCCTTGGGTCTACCTAATGCGGAAAAGTAAATAATATACAACGGTGACATCTTCCGCTACCTGGAAGTGTCCCAATAAAAGAATATTACATACAAATTGAATTTTACATGAATGAAAAAGAAAAGACTCTCATCTCACATAAAACCCCTGGCTATTCAAACGCGACGATCCAATATAACATATCACAGCAACACATAATATCTCATATCATCAACGTAAGCAAGTATGCGTATCCCGATTGTCGTTGATGTATAGCAACGAAGCCGGCGATACACCACATACTACGCTTACGGTCACAGAAAAGAAAGTGTAAAACTACAACAGTTGGAATCCGCAACCTTCTTAGACATCTCATGCCTAACCAAATGAATTCTTTAGACATCGCATGCCTAACATTTATAAACCCCGCATTTTAGTCTCATTATCGAAAACTCTTTTCAATGTCAAGTCGGGCAATTCAACAGGATTCCCGGCGTCCTGGTCGAATGCTCGTCGCAAACTTTAGTAGACGGCCGCACCCCTGGATGCCGTCGACGAAGTGCACTAAGGCGGAACACCGCTGCCGCGAGCACCCGAACGGATGCTTTCGGCGACGGGGTTCTCCTACAGTCACTTGGTCGGGGCTATGGGGCGTAGCTGTCTATTAAGTTTACCCGGCGAGTATTCGCGTACTCTACGTGATTGCGACGGACTTTTGATCACATCAAAATTCCGTGGCAACCGATCATCTGAGACTAAACTGCTATGTTTATAATATTCAAATTAGTTATCTTATAACTACCTGTGGATTCTAAATATTGTATCACATTCCAGATAAATAGACAAAGTTAAACTTTCCGATCGAATCATCAAACACCCAAGATTTCCCCAATATATCTCAACACTTGAAATCAGTTTAAAAACATCCATCACATGCCACAGTACCAATGGTGCAGCCGTAGAAGGGTCAAGCCAACGCCTCACATGTGGCACGCCGTACTGCCCCAAACCCTAAGGTTCAAAAGGCAGTTCAAGACGGTCACATAATCGAGTTAAGGTTTGTTGTCTTCTAGAGGGTCCACCGAGTTACTTGCACGACTTAGAACATTCTTAAACACGAGAAAAAAATCCAACTTTTGAAAAATTTTCCGACAGGGGAAAAAGTGAGTTATTGATATCCGTTCGAACTTTTTAACAGTTTCTAAAAGTTATCCGGAAAACACATAGAAAAAACCTGATAATCCGATCGAATCATCGAATCCCCAAAACAACCCCAGAAAATTCAACTCTTGAATAAAATATAAAAATTTCCAGAAGACTCAGCACATAAAGTTACTAATTATTGTGCAAAGCACGTGCATTGATTCAGCACTTTGGCCGCGGAACCGCCGCGCAAGCCATCTTAGGCCGCGGTTCCGCGGCGCTTCTGTCGAATCAATGGCACGTGCTTCACAGTAATTCATCAAATTCCCTGCTGAATTTTTTGGCAATTTTTAATTCACAAAAATCCAAATTTTCAGAAAATTTCCAGAGAAGGGGTTAATTCGGGTTTTCCGAGTTCGATCGGACTTTAAACTTCGTCTAGGCTTCGCCTAAAGCTCTAGCTTGGCTCTGATACCACTGTAGGGTTGCTTGGCACGCGCACAAGGGTCTACGTGGCATCAACCATGCCCGATTAAAAATTTAGCCGTGCCGAACAACCCGAATACGGATCTTTAAACTAAAGATTAGGCAAAAACTAGCATGCTAAACACTTTAACACTAAGTGAGAGGGATTACAACCTTTGTAGATCCGGTCCTTCACTTCATATGCTCCGTGTTGTAGTCCCTTCGCTGCGATCATCGGATTCCGGACTCTCGAGAGGTTCCACGAAGAGAAAGATGCAACCTTTGCTTCCGATCTTCGATACTAAGATGATCTACCTTGAAGTTCCGTTAACACAAGCTAACACTCATGAAATGATGTGAACACCCTCATCTAAATGGCAAGGAAAGATGATGATGATGAAGTAGGATTTTTGCTCTCTTTATTTATCTTTTTCTCATATTTATTCATCACTTTGGAAAAATCTAGCAAGCTTTTTCATGAAAGAATGAAGGAAGAAGAAGAATAGTGATCCATTTTCTTTTTTGATGAATAATGAAAGGATTAATATGAAGAATAATGCAACCATGGTTGACTTAACCATTGTAGAGAATTGACAAGGTTAGGGTTTGGGTTGGGTTAAAGCATGAGTCACTTACAAATATCTTTCACAAAACAAAACCAAAATCTTCTAGAAACATCTAGAAAGCTTAACCCTAATCCAAACCCTAATCATGTTTAAACTCCACTAAACAAGTTGCATTAGTTATCATATCATGTTACAATATTATATATCACATATATAATATTTATCGTAACAAAATAAAATAATACAATTAACATATATCGCATATATATCAATGTATTATCCGAGTGAGAAAAAGAATCTTTTAGTGAGCAAATATTAGTTAATGTAATTTAATATATCATATATATTATTATACATTAAATTATCGAATCAACACTTGATCCGACAATCCGGCTATATCATATATAACCGACTAATATTTATCCGTACCGATTCATCGAATCAACACTTGATCCGATGACCCGGCTGATATCAAATATCGCGACAATAGAATACGGTATCTCATATCGTATTATCCTCGGTCTCGCACATATCACATATGTGCTCCTACTCCATTTTGCCTGAGCCAAGAAACCTCTGTGTAGGACTCTAAAGAATCGTCAATACGCCGGCAGTAGGTGATGATCATATCAAACACCCACAAGCTGCAAGCGGTCAGCTAAACGTAACAGCCACCCAGGTATTGAGCGCTCAGAAGATCAACAAGCAAGCCTGTAACATCTCCTGTGAATCCAATCAGTAACACTCCCGTACAGTCCGGTCTCGTCGTCTGATATGTTGCATATCTCGCCTAGGGGTGGTAAACGTCAGACCCCAGTAGCTTGATAAGTCGTGTCGATATGAGGTCTATAACTGTTCGAGAAACTACTGATAACACTTACCAGTAAATCTCAGCAACCCTGGCCAGGGATTTCCGGTTATAGCCAATCGAACACAGCACAACATCAACTCCCTATATCGGGAGAGACGAATCCCCTCCTATCGCTCATTGCCTCCATATGATTAGGGACTGTACCTAAAAGCCACCTTTTTGCACGCCATCTTGGACGTGGTATGATGGAAATCAAAGCACAGTGGGAATCACACAAGACTCTATGACGATCTCGGGTCAACAAACTACTCTGTACCAGTGTCACCGGAGAACTGCCATCTGACGTATGGTATAATACCATCTGGGAGTTCTCGGCGAGTCCGTCCAGTGTACCCAGTCTCCACTGAGCACCCGTACACCATCCTTGATGTCAAACACCGATGGATATGGGATCATCTATCGCCCATCATATGGGTCAAGATGCGTATACGCTAGTCTACTCTGGTGTATCGATGCCTTGTCTCGATACACCCTCGACTAGGAACAGTTATAGGATGTACTCGTCGACCACCGTGGCCCCACTAGTATGATCTCATCATAGTCCCAGTAGTCGAGTACATATCCTAAGGGATTTATCAACATGTAATATAGAGACAATCAGAGTACATGTTAAGATAAAGTACAACCAGATAGCATACTATCATGTCGAGCAAGAAAGTCCTCCCTATATATGTCCTAGCATCCACTACAATATACATCGTATGTACAGTAATGGCCTCTAGGGCATACATATAACTAACATGTCGTCTTCTCACGTCGAAGAAAGATCCACCCGAAAGCCTCAACCTTTGGCTTCAACTCCAAGCTAGAAGTAACTAGGGTGCAAGAAGTACTAATCCTTGAACCCTAGATGAGAGTAGAGATTATCAAGAGAGGGTTTTTCTCAAGCTCAAGTGTTTCTCAACACATGAGTGGGGAGAGCTTGAGGGAGAGGAAGAACAAGAGAGAGAAAGGAAATGATAGAAAATAAGAATAATATGAGCCATTCTCACTAATATGTGTATATTATTTTAATTAGATAATTAGTAAGATAATTGTCATGGCTTAATCAAGACATGACCATTATCATTTCATTTTAAATGCAAATTGCAAGGATCAAAGAGCATCTTCCAAATGAAATGATGATGGTCAAAGTGTCAACCAAGGCCAACAAGTCAATAAGGTCAAATGGTCAACAACCATAACCATGCTCAATTATTAAACTAATATCAATTAACAATAATACACACATAAACATTAGGGTTAATAATATGACAATAGCCATTAACCCTAATCAAGTTCCTCTCCCTCTGTCTCAAGTAACTGTGCATACGCACCCGCATTCGTGATCCGAGGAACACGAATACAAAGAGAAAAACCAATCCCAAATCATATACTAGGATCCGGCTTAAACCAAAGCCCGCCAGTATAAACTGTCCGGACAGCAAACGTGCACAAGTGCACGGATGTGAACGAACCCTGTCGCAAAACCATGCGACCTCTACTCATTTTTCCTAAAGGCGAACAGCTCTCTGTTTGGAACTCTAAAAACTCGACAGTACGCTGGCAGTGGGTTTAACCACAGACCGCAAGCGGCACTAGCTGTACGTAACGGTCCCCAGGTAGATGTCGATAAGAAGACTGACGAGGTGAACCCCATCTGAACTCATACTGAGCCTGTATGTGACAATCTCCGTACAGTCCGGTCTGTTCGTCTGATACATCGCATGGCGGGCCTAGGGGGGCGGTGAAAGTCAGTCCCCTAATAGCGGTACAAGTCGTGTCGGAGTGTAGCCCAGAACACCCTGAGATAACACTGGAAACCTACCAGTATATCTCGCTTGCCCTGGCCAGGGACTACTCGTGTAATGGCTCTCCTGGACACAGCGCGGTGTCAACCCCCAATACCGGGAGAGACGAATCCTGTCTAACCGTCACTGCCTCCAAGTGCTTCGGGACTGCACCCAAAAACTACCTGTTTGCACGACTCCTTTGAGCCGTGGTAGGGTAGTAATCAAAGTGCAGTGGGAACACACTCGAGGCGAAGTGACAGTGTCAAGTCAGCGGACTAAGCTGTACTCATGTCACCTGGGAATTGATAACTGACGATAGGTATAATACCAACCAACAGTTCCCGACGAGTCCTTTCTAGTGTACTCGTAACCTAACGAGCACCTGTATACTATCTCAAGTACGACGTACTGACGGCTGTGGGACAGACCGTCTCCCACACTAGGATGAGAAGCGCATACGCTAGTCTACTCCGGAGTATCGATGCCCTGTCTCGATAGCCCAACGACTAGGGACCTGTATAAGGATATGCTTATAGATCATCCAGCTCCCACGAGTGTGAGCACCATCACAACGCTGGTAATCAAGCAAAGATCCTAAGGGCTCCACTAATATGTATATCAGCAATATGCTAAAAGAAACATACGCACATATTAAAGCAGAGACAAACCAAGTAGCATACTACCATTTCGAGCAAGATTGTATGTACAACTGTGAATATCCCAAGCTTCCATCAAGTAATATACAAACTAGTATGATACAGTAATGGCCTCTAGGGCATATACACTAACAATGAGTACAGCTTAGTCCGCTGACTTGACACTGTCACTTTGCCTCGAGTGTGTTCCCACTATACTTTGATTACTACCCTACCACGGCTCAAAGGAGTCGTGCAAACAGGTAGTAGTTGGGTGCAGTCCCGAAGCACTTGGAGGCAGTGACGGTTAGATAGGATTTGTCTCTCCCGGTATTGGGGGTTGACATCGCGCTGTGTCTAGGAGAGCCATTACACAAGTAGTCCCTGGCCAGGGCAAGCGAGATATACTGGTAGGTTACCAGTGTTATCTCAGGGTGTTCTGGGCTACACTCCGACATGACTTGTACCGCTATTAGGGGACTGACATTTACCGCCCCCTAAGCCCGCCATGCGATGTATCAGACGAACACACCGGACTGTACGGAGGTTATCACATTCTGGCTCAGTAGGAGTTCAGATGGGTTTCACCTCGTCCGTCTTCTTATCGGCATCTACCTGGGGGCTGTTAGACACAGCTAGTGCCGCTTGCGGTCTGTGGTTAAACCCACTGCCAGCGTAGTGTCGAGTCTTTAGAGTCTCACATAGAGAGCTATTCGCCTTTAGGCAAAAGAGTAGAGGTCGCATGGTTTTGCGATAGGTCGCATGGTTTTGCGACAGGGTTCCGTCACATCCGCGCACTTGTGCACGTTTAGTGACCGGACAGTTATTACTAGTGGGATTTGGTTTAATCCAGATCCTAGTATACGTTTTGGGATTGATTTTATCTCGTTTGCATTCGTGTTCCTCGGAACGCGGATGCGGGTGTGTATGCATAGTTGACAGAGACAGAGGCAGAAGATTCTCATTAGGATTATTGACTGTTGACCTTTGCTTAACCCTAATGAGAATTAGAAATATGGTTAATGATAATTAAGTATTATTGTGCCATGGTTGGGTTGAAAGGTTGACCTTGTTGACTTGTTGACTTTGTTGACCGATTGACTAGGTTGGACTTGTTGACCACCATCATTACTATGGCTATCATTTCATGCAAAGACTTTTGGCTTGCTTATTTGTTCACACATTGCATTTAATGCATGAAATGATCTTGCCTTTTGTGAGATGATAACCATCACATAATACTTGATTATCATTATGGCTCATGATGCTTTTGGATTATGAGAGGTTGGATGAGAAAAGAGTGGCTCATTCTTTCATTTACTTTCTCTCTCTTGAGCTCTCTCATTCTCAAGCTCTCTCCTTCTTCCTCTTGCTCTCTCTCTAGCTCAAGGAAAACCATTCTCATGTGTTGAGATTCATTGTCTTAGAGATAAAAATACCAAAACAATACTCTACTCATCCTAGTTCACAAGGCCTAGCAAGCCAAGTGTTCTAGTTTCTTCAAAGTTCGAAGAAGAAGCCAAAGGTAGAAGCTTTCGGGTGGATCCATCTTCGGCGTGAGAAGACGACGAGGGGAGGCCGGTCCGTATACCACAAGAGTTGAAGACGAAGGAGTTCAAGAAAGGTATAACCCCCTAACCGAGTAGGTAAACAACTCCTAGTTAAGTTGTTTGGTAGATTGTTTAACAAAGATCCGTATTTGTAGTCCATGTTACCACCTCTAGAAAAATCGTTTTACACCAATTCCGCAAGCCCGTATGTACCGGGAGAGGTAGCATGGTCTTACATATCTTATGGGACCTAGCTCATAAATGAACTCCAAATCCAAACTTTTTAGGCTGTATCGTCAACTGAACTTAATCAGTATCCCGCGCCATGCCTCCCTCAGTATCCCCTTGGACCGCCTGTCCAAACTACTGCCCCTCGTCGGAGGGAAAACTATAACTCTGACAGCCACTCTGTCATCCAGGTCACCTTGGAAGCCTGGAATGATAACCGTCTCCTGAAAGAGGCTGCCGTTATCAGATCCCTAGAACATCCACTTATGTTCTAAAACTGCTTCCGATCTTTTCTCCAGGATTGGATCAATATCAACTTATTGCATTTCGTGCAAAAACAATATCTGGTATGGTACTTGACATATCATGATTGACTCAATTGCCTAAGCAAGTGAACTGCCAATCATGCACATCCCTCTCCCCTTTAGTCTGTAAGACACCTTTAGAGAGGGTGACTCCATCACCTGCAGGTACACTACCGTGCCAGGAGTCGTCCATCTTAAAATACCTTTAGAATGCTGTCTAAGTACCCAGATTGGGACACTTCCCAAATCTAGATCTAAAACCATAGATCTAGTAACCAGAATGTCTGATATAATATCCAACTCCTTATGTGGAAAAACCACTGTGTGACAACCAAAGCATAACCGGTCGTAGTATAGGAACTTCACTTCCTACTCTGTGTGTGTCATCCACAAATCAGGACATCACACCCTACTACCTTCTTAATAGATCCATCCCCTATTCTGATGAAGTCAAACCTATGACTGTCACATCAGAAATAGATGATCTATCTCCGCTATTTCTGCTTTAGTCTTTAAATAGACATAAGCCACTTGTCCGCTATGCTTCTGCTGCTCCCACTGACTACGACAACCCTCTGGCAGAGTCATATACGCGTGCACTTCTAAAGCTTGTTTAGAACGACGCTATACTCATCCTCCTGCTGGGTCTCACAGTCTGGAACAACAGCAATGGCAAGTCTGGGTAAACAAGAACCTCCTTGTCACCGTCCTTGAGGCTACCGGAGTACTTCTCGGATGTCTGAGGTTACCCACCATATCTGCGAAGTGGCCAATGGAATGTCAAACCAGATTGAATCTTTAGGTTCTTATTAAATTTTCAGTAATCGTTTGCGGTTCTGGAATCACTTCCAGTTCTACCATACTCCCACTACTGTTTTCTGAAAAAATCCATTTTTATCAAAACTGTGGCGAGTCAAGAACAATATCACTATTGATCTTCCAGATGGTAGAAAGCCAACCCTCGTCATAGCCCGGGTCAACCCACAAACTGCCATTATGGAAACGTGCCTTGAGTTATTCAGAGTCTGGTTTTAAGCATATGCCGGACAACTCCCCGTACCTTAACATCGTTAAGATATGAACCGTTCTCTATCCAATATAGAAACAGAGGCACTGATTTAATTGGTACCAGATTCATATCATGCAGCTGTCTCCAGTGCATATCAACTAAATGGAAGGAGGCCTATCAGCGTTACTCAACTTAGGAATGCATCCAGATATGAGTAACCTGAAAGAGAAACAAGTTTCTTAAAACCATTACTATTAACTGAATACCATACACAAGTATCTATATCTTCGATCACCTTGAAGAATCCTGATACTTGCATCACCTGGTTCTCTACTTTATTCATATACCTATAACTTCTCAAAACTTGGACCTTGTGTTTCTACGAAATACTTGTCTGAGAACTAGAGAAGTCATAAGTAAACAGAACATAGTACGAGGACCAACCCCTCTGTCCTAATAGACACTGGACAATATACAATACTCTGTATAAGTCCCCTGAGTCTAATAACTCATTCCCTGTGTGTCGTAGGTTGAAAACTGTACTTATGGTTAAGAAAAATTACACCGCTGTTCAATGCTCCTTACCTAACCATCCACCGACATAGGTAAATGTCATAGACATAATTTTAAAAAGTTATATCTCACTCTATAAAAATAGACGTACAGATATATCAATTTGAAATTGGTGCATAACAGCGGATATTCAAAACCAAATATTTGTCGTCGGGCAAACTACCCAGGTGATTTCCTCAAATATCACCAATTACAACGAATTCCGATATAATGAGGATGATCACCTAATTCCCAATAACTTACTCCCACTCATCATCTGTAAAACCATACAGATATGAGAATCAAACCTGGTAAGTACATATCCTGGAGCAAGACTAATCGGGAAATCAGTTTTTCTTTTAACAATACACAGTGAAACTGAAACATGTAAATGTTTCAAAGGGGTATCCGGGTATTCCTAGTAATGCCTCTTCCATTATCAGATTCACAACTGCAACCGTATATTTCTTTGCCATCTCTCCAAATCCCTTCATATGTCTTTAGTCATTACCTTCTGTACACCCTCTTAGGCTAAATGGTTTTCTTCCTTTCCTACCGTTCGGCACCAGCCTATGGTTTGGAAGAAGACTATCCAATAAGCATAATGGGTGTACTGTCCTAATCTTAGGAGCACTCGCAACCCGAGAGAAGGTAAAGATAAAAGACAACCGATCAGTCGAAAATATTGCATTTTTAACACGTCAATTTCCCTACCATTTGCACTCATCTAGAGGTGTTCGGTATTAATATAGCACATATTAGCAGATTGACTGTAAAATACCAAATAACTTGTGTTATATATTAAAACCGACATTTCTGAGGGAAATTGAGTGTTTATCATGGCATCGCATAATCTTTGTATAGCGCAACACTTGTCTCGAGAATCTTTGCAGGAAATTCCAGGAAAAGAGCCAAATAGTTAAAAGTGCTGAGAAAAATACGCCAAGTCCAAGATTTGAAATCTGGCAGTGATCAAGAAATATTTAAAAGATTCCATACATCAGGAAACATCACTAAAGCCAACAGCAAGCAACACAGGAAATTTCTTGTACAGAGCCTTCTATTGGGCCGCGGATCCGCGGCCAATAGGCCCTTCCCGCCGCGGTTCCACGGCGCATTGATGATGTCAGCGCTTCAGTTTTTCACACGTGGCTTCCTTGTAACAGACAATCTTCCAGAAGACTCCAGATGTCCACATGGCTTCATCCAGAAGGCTCTCTCCAGCAACCTTCTTCCAGAAGCCTCCTTATAACAACCTTCTTCTAGAAGCCTCCTTGTAACAACCTCGTTCTAGAATATTCCCTCCAACAAACTTCTTCTAGAAGATTCTTTCTAACAACCTCATTTTGGAGGGAAAATTCAAATGAGGTAGTTCATTTTGGAGGGAAAATTCAAATGAGGATTTTGGAGGGAAAAGTTGTTCATTTTGGAGGGAAAAGTGGTTCATTTTGGAGGGAAATTTGAAATTTGAATTCTAGATATAGGGTTGAGATGGTTATAAAAGGAAATATAGATCTAGGGTTTTGCGTTGTTCAATCTCTCATCTTCCACCTACAAGTTGAGTGACACAACTTGTGCCTCAAACCCTAACCCTAATCCAAAATCCAAAGCCAAATTCAAGACCCCGAGTACCAAATCAAGCGAGAAGCCTTCAACCTTTTAGGAGCGGAGCCGATCTTCAATCGAGCAAGTGATCCAAGCCGATCCGCGACTCAAGGAGACGAGCGAAGCCGAAATCGACGATCAAGTTCCTTCCTCTTGTAGTTCTTGAGAGTTGTAACTAAATTGTTGTTAAATAAAAGGTGAAATTCTTTAATCTTGCTTTCTTTAAATTCTTGCATCATGATTCGATCTCAATTTGTGATTGTCGTTCTTGTTGTGATGTTTGAGTAAAACTCCGCTCGTAAAGGAGTCGAGACGATCAATAGAATGATGATGTAACAAAACTTAAAACGATTCTTAAGTCCTACGAATTTTGTAAACCGTAGCAAATTGAAGAATCGACGACCTAGTTTCATTGCGATGCTTTCTTGATTGTGATCGCTCGAAATTAGGGATCCACGATCGATTCTTGAATTTACTAGAGGCTAGAATTTGAATGATATCGACGAAGGAACAAGGGATAGAAGATGAAACCCTAGTTTCACAAGAAATCCCTAATTCTCGTCGATCATCATCGATCTAGTATCAATTCATCGATGGATAAGAATACGTAATTGCTAGATTTCATCACATCTATAGATCCGATCGATTCCTACGAGCCTCACTTCGATTCTTGGTATTTGATTTGGAAATCATCACATCTCAATTCTTGATTTTAATGTTTTCTTAGATCTAGATTTTTCTAATTCTTGAAATTCAATTTACAAATCGTGAATTGTTTCTTTTCTTTCCTTTAAAGTTTCAACTCATCTAATTTGAAATACGAACGATTACACTTTCCCTGTGGACGATCCGCACTTACTAATGCGCTACATCCAACACCGTTATTGATTGCGGTCAAAATATTTTTGGTTGTGATTTCTTACAATTTTCTAACTACACATCCGAAATCGTTACAATCAAATGGCGCCGTTACCGGGGACCATTTGATATACACACACAATCGGAAAATATCAATTCAATCAACAACTGAATAAACCTTATTCCTATTTCTCCTGAACTAGAATCCATCCCCGAACTTGGAACAAGTTCCTTTCGAGTTCGTATATAACCATACGATGGAGTATCCAAATAACTGTGGATCTTCGTAGTGATACGGAGTGTTTTGGAGAAATACAAAGGTGATGTAGGATTGGCGAAGAAATACTTGGTTTGGTCGTGAATAGCAGTCGCAATTTACTTTGCCCTCTTACTAATCCCTTTGTTTGTCTTAACTTATTACCTTCTGTACACCATCGTTAGGCTAATTGGTTTTCCTCATTCCCTACCGTTCGGCACCAGCCTAAGGTTTGGAAGAAGACTATCCAATAGGCGAAACGGGTGTACTATCTCCTAATCCAAGGAGCACTCGCAACCTGAGAGAAGGTAAAAGGAAAAGACAACTGAATAGTCTATTCGTTTTCTCCAGAACCGGAAACAATCCTCGAATCTGGAACAAGCTCCTTCAAGTTCATATATAACCATACGATGGTTTTATCCAATGGAAGTGGACGTTCGTAGTAATATGAGGTGTTCTAGAGAAAAGGGTAAAAGTAGGAGGGGCAAGGAGGTATGCAACTCTGACAATCCAAAAGCCAGTGTTTAAGAAGGTTCGGTTAATCTTGGTCACTGAGTCATAGTCAAGGGTCGGGTCATGGTCGCTGCCAAAGAGAGAGAGAAAAGAAATACTCAGCGTGCACTCTAACCTAGATCAGAATGGTTACCAATTTATCTAATCAGGAAACCTCCCACTGTAATGTCAAATTCTCCTCCAAACCTGAAAGAAGAATTAGTCGGGATCACCCGAGGAGTAAACCAACTCATCAGTGGGAATCAGGATCCAACTATCATCGCATGATAACGTGATGGAATCCACTCACGTTATCACACTCCAGAAGGTATGCGCATATTTGGAAATTTTCAGTTTCTTTAGAAACTCCCGATGTGATTTTTACCCCATGCTCTTATGACCTTGACGTAGGCCAACATATCATAAGTCACATGTCAAGTTCTACCCGTTATTATCCAGGTTAATTTGAACCCACCCGTACATACCCTTGACGTAGGCCAAAATAGTACTACAACAGTCCCAAACTAATGCATCTATCTATGCAACAGAAAAGTAACAAGTATCTACCATACCCTATGCCTTGACGTAGGCCAACATACATAGAAAGAATACTAGGTGCTACCTTTCTGAAATGACGGAGGGCTATGAATGGTTTTTGGCGAAAAACCTTTAACGTAATGAACTTGATATCTTTGAAGAAACCGGATAGCTTTTTATAAAAAATATAGTGACGAAAACCTTTGCTAAAGAGGTCACTCCCGGGGAAGGGATCTCGGCTCTTTCCCCGTAGAATGAGGTGCGGGATATTCCAACTGAATGTAAGATTACTAGGCACACTAACAAGGCTCTACAAGGCATTGACCATGCCAAAATTAAAATTTTATGTGCCGCACAACCCTAAGCAAGATCGTTAACTAGAGTTTAGGCGAAACTAATGACAAGTAAACAACTTTACACTAATGGGAACGCGATATACAACCTTTGAAGATCGGTCCTCCACTTTATTTGCTCCTTGTTGAAGTCCCTTCGCTGCGATCAAGGTTCTCCCGGGCTCTTGCATGGCTTCACGACGCGAAGGATACGACCTTGCTTGAAGTCTCCGAGGCCGAAGATGATCTACGTCGAGGGAATTCCGACTCAAGCTCCTACTTCACTAACTTGAGAATTAGTGAAGTAAACACCCTAAACTAAAGTGCTAGTCTAGTAGAGGATGGAGAAATAGGAAGTAGGTTCTCTTTGGATTTTTGTTTCTCACAACCTTTCTTACTTTGGATCAAACCCTAGTTTTCTTTTTCTCTTTGGATCAATGAAGAAGAAGATGATGAACCAAAGAAAAGAAAATGAAGATAATGATCAAGTGTCATCGCTAACCATGGTGAGAGAGTATCATATACTAACCCTTGTAGAGACTTAACCCTAGGCTAATCTTTATGGTTGGGTTAAGAAATATCCATAGTAAAAACAAAACCAAGTTGAATTAGTCAATGCATCCATAAGCTTCCACAAGCTTCATGCATTTTCTAATCTTCCTCTTGATTTTGTAATTACTTTAGATATTAAAAACCTAAAATAAAAATTAGCATAGTGTAAGTCTCATACACCCATGTATAGTGTATCATCAACCATGATACAAAAATACAACACATTTTCATATATATCATATATAGTAAAAATGTGTACAAGTGAGAAAAAACCCTAAGTGAACATGTGTTAGTAAATGTAAACTAGTATATCTAATATACAATTATACACTTAATTATTAAATCAACACTTGACTTAATAATCCGGTCATATCTCATATAACCGACTAACATTCATTGTATCGACTTATCGAATCAACACTTGATTCGATAACCCGGTCATATCATATATAACCGACCGATACAAAAAAAAGTCGCGAGAATATAATACGGTATCAAATACTCGCATTATTCTCGGTCCCGCACATATCACATATGCGCTCCTATTTCGTTTTGCCTGAGCCAGTAAAACCTCTATGTAGGACTTCAAAGACTCATCAATACGCGGCAGTAGGTGATGATCACATCAAGCACCAACAAGCCGTCAGCGCTACTAGCTGGACATAACGGCTACCCGGGTATTGAGCGATCAGAAGATCAACAAGCAAGCCCGCTCCAACTCCTGTAAAAGCCTGCCGGTAACACTTCCCGTACAGTCCGGTCTTCTCGTCTGATATGTCGCATATCAAGTCTAGGGGTGGTTAACGTCAGACCCTAATAACCGATAAGTCGTGCCGATGTGAGGCTCATAACGGGTCGAGAAACTAATGGTAACACTTACCAGTAAATCTCTGAATCAGCCCTGGCCAGGGACTTCCCTGTTACGGCCAATCGAGCACAGCGCAACATCAACCCCCAATACCGGGAGAGACGAAACCCCTCCTATCGCTCATTGCCTCCATGCGACTCGGGACTGTACCCAAAAACCACCGTTTTGCACGCCTTCATAGACGTGGTAAGGTTGAAATCAAAGCACAGTGGGAATCATACGAGACTCTATGACTATCTCGGGTCTACAGACTAACCTGCATAAGTGTCACCAGAGAACTGCCATCTGACGTGAGGTATAATACCATCTGGGAGTTCTCGGCGAGTCCGTCCAGTGTACCCAGTCTCTACTGAGCACCCGTATACCATCTCTGATGTCAAACACCAATGGATATGGGATCATCCATCGCCCATCTCATGGGTCGAGAAGCGTATACGCTAGTCTACACTGGTATATCGATGCCCCGTCTCGATACACCCACGACTAGGGACCTTGAAGGATGTACTTATGGACTACCATGTCCCCACTAGTATGATCCCCATCATAGTCCAGGTAGTCACGTACACATCCTAAGGGCTTTACCAACATGTAACGATAAGACAGTATAAAGAGACAAGTATACATGTTAAAGTAAAGAGCAACCAGATAGCATACTATCATATCGAGCAAGAAAGTCCTCTCTATATATGTCCAAGCATCCAAAATAATATACATCATCTGTACAATACTGGCCTCTAGGGCATACATACAACTAACACTGAATACCACGATGCAAAGCAAAAGGCAATCGGCTATTGTGAATTTATTACCCTGACGCAAACTTCTGTCCAAGGGGTCACTCCCGGTGAAGGGATCTCGGCCCTTGCCTCATCGACTGAGGTGCTGGATATTCATAACCGAATACCACTGTGCAAAACAAAAGAGAACGTCCTTGCAATAACAGCTTTTTGAAAATTGTTCCAACAACATCAGAATAGGTTTGTTTAGCTTGCATTGATCCGAATCAACGCAATCCCATCAATTGATCACACCACAAAAGAACGAAAATAATGATGTACGTATATGCCATCCGCATTCGCCATTGGGTCCCGTCATCACCCGTTAGGTTACTTAACTAACGACAGAGCGGGGACTGGACTAGCGCGGATGCAAAACATATACAACATCTACTAGTATATATATCAATATATAATAATCGCTCAAGGCGTGATAAAATGCAACATCACAGAAATGTAATAAGCATCACAGAACAATACAGATATCTGGGATCTCCGGGTTTCATAGAGCCGCTACTGAAACCCGATGTTCCCCTGGTCATGTGGATAGCCTGTGCAATGAAATCCTAGACCCCTACGGGCGCGGCAAGTTACCCGCCAAAACCTGAAGCGAGACAACCCCCTTCGGCAACGTGAATTGACCACCCAGCACTTCATGGAATCTGGTAACTTGGGCACCCCTCCCTGGGTCAACCTGTATCCCCTACGAGTGCGGCGAATAACCCGCCAATTCTAGAGTGAAGCCCCCTCCGTCTCAATGCCATGAGATGCGGGCCCGTTTCCCTCTAGAACACGGCTACTCGTGCACCCCTTCGTGGGGTAATCCTAGTACAGAAAGTAAAATATATACAACGGGTACATCGACTTCAGCCCGGTCGTGCCCCAAAAGAATAATATACAAACAGGCAGTAACGACAGTCCACATGTCGGACGCTCGCCCCGCAATATCAAATGTACATATACAATCAAACTGTACTACCATTGCATCCAGGTTATCCACCACGACAAATCCGCAATATCACAGCACAACACAGAACATCAACGTGAATGTCACGTTCGCAAATCCGTCTAAAAGGGCTATAGCAGTTAGACAGGATTTACCGATCAAATGACATTCACGGTCGCAGATATAATATAAATATTGTGAACTAAAATGTTTAAAATTTTCGATCGACAAAAATTCCCAAAGTGGGCCCCAAGTACAATACTCAGTACACAAAATAAATCTGGGCCCAAACAGAATATACCAAAACCCCAAATTCCAAGTATAAAGAGCACTGTAGAAAAATGGTGCAGCGCAGCTACTGTTCGGCGGCGGAACCGCGGCCAAAGTGGGGTTACGGCCGCGGTTCCGCGGCGCTACAGTGCTTTCATGCCACCATTTTTCTGCAGTCTTCTTAAAAAACCCTGCACGTAATTTTCCAATATACCAAATAATTTTTCGAGCACAGGAAAAATTGAAAGAAACTGTTACATGGAAACACGGTTTTTGGAAAATCCGTTCGATCGAACTTGTAAACACGTTAGAGAAAGCTAGACTAGATTAATGGCGTGTCTCTGATACCATGTAAGTGCACGGTAGTGCCCCGGCCATCTGTCCGAGGCTAAAATGCGGAAACAAAAACTTTTCTTTACTTGGAAACCGGCGCTACCGCGGACTATAAACCCAGATCGGGCTATTAACCTACCACTAGCTAATTGAAGAAAGGGTAGAAAGCTATACCGAGCGATCCGTGTCCTTCGGTCTTCGGCCTCCATCCCGATCTCCTCGCGGAATCTCCGGTCTTCATCTCCTCGTCGGAAAGGTCACCACATCGCCGGGTCTTTTTACAGGCTCCCACCTCTGGACCGAGGCAAGTCGGGCATGAAGTTGGCAAGCCGACGTGTCCAAGAATGTTGTAGGCTGAGTGTAGAATGGTTTGTCTTAAGGGGTTCTGTGAAGTTGCCATTTGGATGTGTAGGTGGAGGGATGAACTTTTAAATGGTGCTATGGGATTTTGTATGAGCAAAAGAGATAAAAATCCCCCTCTCAAATTTTTGGACAGCCCCATCAAGAATGGCCGACCATGAGTGGTGAAGGGAGAGAGACAATAATGCAAGGAAGAGAAAATGGTGATGATGATGAAATATGTCACACCAAAAAGTCCAACTAAAAAACGCATCAATAAACCCATCATAGCAAGCAATGATGAACAAAAAGAAGTCAATGGAAGCTAGAACCATCATGAACCTATCATCACAAAAACAACCCTCCATATTGCTAATTTGCACATTTGCAAATAAGCCCCCTCCCATCAATTTTCAGCCAAAGAAAGATAGAAAGGAAAATGGCCGAAAGGCAATGCAAACTGGCAACTTAAAAAAAACGATCCCGTAATAAATTACAGGAAAACCCCGTGACTGTATATACATATCCGTATTTGTATTCCGACCGAATACAAATGCAACGAGACAAAATCTATACTGTACAATACTAGGATCCGGCTTAAACCAAAGCCCGCTAGTATCATCCGTCCGATCATGATCCGTGTAATACCGCACGTACATGATCGAACCCTGCCATATATCCATACGGCCCCTACAGGATTTCGCCCGAAACTTAAGAAACTGTCTGTGGGGGACTCTAAAGACTCGTCAATGCTTTGGCTGTGGATTTAACCACTAGCACGTCAGAGGTATTAGCCATATGTAACGGGCTACCAAGTATTGACCAAAAGGGACGTCGATGAGCGAACTCATCCTGACACCCTACTGTGCCTATCAGTGACAATATCCATTCAGTCCGGTCCGTTCGTCTATGAGCATCGCATGGCGGGCCTAGGGGGTTGGTAAAAGTCAGACCCCCAAAAGCGGTACAAGTCGTGTCGGAGTGTAGCCAAGAACACCCTGAGATACTACTGGAATACCTACCAGTAAATCTCCTGCCTTGGCCAAGGACTTCGTGTAATAGCTCTCCTAAACACAGCGTGACCTCACCCCCAATACCGGGAGAGAAGAACCCCTGCAGATTCGCTCGCCGCCTCCATGTGGCTCGGGACTGTACCCAACTAAAACCTGTTTGCACAACTCCTTTGAGCCGTGGTAAGGTAGTAATCAAAGCACAGTGGGAACTCACACAAGACAAATGACGATCTCAGTTCGATGAACTAACCTGTACACATGTCACCAGGGAACTGCTATTTGACGTCTGGTATAATCCCAACTAGCAGGTTCTCGGCGAGTCATGTCCGGTGTATTCATAACCCAATGAGCACCTGTATACATCTTAGGGGAACCAACTGACACCAGTAGCTTGTGAGACCGGCCACCACCCCTCGTCGGGGTCTCGACTGTATACACTAGTCTATTCCGGAGTATCGATGCCCTGTCTCGAATACTCCCACGACTAGGGACCACTTTAAGGATGTGCTTATAGACCCCAGCTCCCACGTATATGATTGCCATCATACTACTGGACGTCAAGCAAGAATCCTAAGGGCTCTACTAACGTACAATAGTGATCTGTAATGTCACCTAAAGCAGTACACGATGATAAAGATAAACCAGATAGCATACTATCATCTTGAGTAAGACTATCATACCAGCATAGGTCCTCCCTCAATCATTGCAATCATGTGCCTGTGATCCAATAATTGACTCTGAGGGCACTATCTCCAACAATGATACCGTTCAAGAGCCGAGAAAACTCTTGGTGGACTCATCTCACATCATATCACGAGAAACCACAAATTTCTGTCTTTAAAAATGATAATGAGTTTATAAAATCTTTGCGGTTTCTCCAAATCCAGAAATCTCATGGAAATCCGAAATCCCAATCTCAAGAGTAAATAAACAGTGAATTACCGGCATAAATCCCCATAATATTGCATGGAAAATGAATATATGAATGCACCGGGTATCAAGCAAGGAATGCAATGACTAAGCTATCATATGAAAGCAATCGTACTAGCACTATGTTGCAACTACTAGCTAGCAATTTATACCCATGAAGTAATATTTTCTAATGTATACGTGACATGGAAATTACCGATGATGATGTGTGTGAGCCGGCAAGCAAGTGTACGTGGAGTATACGCATCATCGGTAATGGTGCCGGTATCCTGACAACAGGGGTTCATAATAACTAAAGAACACATTTAAGCATGCAATACGATGAGAACATCACGAATATACGGAAAATAACGCAGTAACCGCAACATATAAGAATATACATTTCTATATACGAGTCATACAATTTTGGTGTTTAAAATCGCATGAATCATGGTTTTAGAAAAATAGGGGCTACGGGGTCTTTGAGAAAAGATACGTCCTTTGAAAAATCTGTAGTATCCCTCAGCCTGTCTTTAAAATACTCACGATTCGTTAGTTTTGAAAATAAGTATGACTCAAGCCCAGTCTAACATCTACCAAATAAACTACAGGACTAAACTAAGGGATAATCGAAAGGGTAAGGAAATCCACCTAAGTCCGAGTCGATATATCAAGTATTCGGTGATCCCGCCTCAATAGCCTCACGTAAGATAAAATATATAATACGACATCCTCGAGTCAAGAGTGCGGATCAATCATCATATTTATATCTCGTACGGTAAAATCCATCGTACGGCATCCAAAAATCGGGGGACGGGTCAAATATCACGTATACTTCATTTGTTTCGTATGGTATTACTATCATAATATTCTGAATTAGGAATACTGATCTACAGTCTAGTACATACCAATATCATCAAGTATATATCCTCGGGTGTATGAAAACACATCGCCCATCGATCCGCTAATAAATCCTGTCGTATCTCATAACACGACCCAAATCATATAACCGATCTCACGGCATCATGCCCGATCATATCGACTCGCCTCCAAGTATCATATACTATCCTCATCACCCGTATATGCGTATATGTATGTGTGTGTGTGTGTGTGTATGTGCACCAACGCATCCACACACACACACACACACATATACATATAAACATATACACCAAATATCATGTCACGTGTGTGCGTGTGTGTGTGTGTGTGTGTGTGTGTGTGTGTTTTGACTTTTACTCTAGGGTTTCGCATCTAAGAAACTAACTAAAAGCACTATTTTCTAATTACGCTAAAACTAACTCATGATCTCCTAAAGCTGCTAATCAATCACGTCTCACAAAATACATACATACATACATACATACATACATGCATGCATACATACATAAATATATATATATATAGCACATTCACATGCTATACTACGAAACTGCGGGGGTGCTATACGCCATCCACCTGACATCCCCCGTAGATATACATTTACTCACTTTGATCCTTACTTGCCGAAGTTGATGTCTCCATTCTCTTCCTCGTCGTCCGAAGTCCACGTGAAGGTGCCTACATATATAAACACATAGCATCATAAACGGAAATCGCGCACGAAAACCAAAACGGCATACGTATCACACATAGGTTAAAACCTATGGTCTACTCATGCAAATCAACCAAACTCCCGATATCAACGTACAAACGTCAAGTGACTGAGAAAAAACGAAATATCCAAAGTTTCAAGTCATGAACATCAAGGAAACCAAAACAGAATCTCAAAAAACTTGTCCCAGATTTTTGGTCAGGTGTAATTAGGCTAAACAAGCAATACAATGGGGTTGTATATGTAGTATATGAGCTACAGAAAAAATCCTAGCACCATCACCCACACTTTGGCCGGCCACACACCCTAAAATTCCGCCCTGCTCGGCCATGGATGCTCAGTTTGGGTTCGTGCTCGCAGGGTGGTCTTCTAGTGTTTAATCTAGGTCAATAGGGTTGCTAGTTTTTCTAGTAATGGTCTCAGGTCACTCCAGATTCCCTGTAAGCCTCAAATTCTCACAAAACCGATACAGAAAGTTTCAGATTTCAAGTCTTGGGTTCTAGAATTCACTTGGTGCAGGACCTTAATACTATAGGGGCTATAGTCAACTAATTACACCTTAATTGCACCATCCCAACTTAAGAAATCCTCAAAACCTCATCTTGGAATTTTCCAAGATCACTAAACCTCACTAATTGGATTCTAAACTAATTTAGAGGCTATATAAACTCAAGTACTAAGCTAAGGGTGAAACAATTACCTCATTTGGTAACTCAAGAATTTTCTTGAGTTGCTCAAAGTCTTCAAAATCCCCACTTGATCACACCATGGTCTTTGTAGCAAGGTTGTGCACATTTTTTATGAAGCAATATAAGGTTTTTGAGGTGGATTTGAGGGTGTTGTGAGGAAGTAGATGAGGTGGGAGAGAGAGGGCAGCCATGAGAGGAGAAGAGGGGAAAATGATGAAGGAAACAAAGTGAGGAAGAAATGAGCCTTGGTCCAAAGAACCCCTCACCCCCTCTCTCTCTTTTCTCTCTCTTGCCCATACCTCCTAGCCATGCCACATTCTTTATTCCTTTCTTTTCTTTTTCGTTTCTTTTTTAAATAAAAGAAAAACCAACAACAAATAAAAACCAAGTAACATAAAGAATGAAGCATGGTTTTCAAACAAATTAAGAAATGTAACAAGTATTTTACAATATGACATGGTGCATGTTATGTGCATAATCAAGCTTAATGCACGATTTGTAAATATTAATCAAGCTTAGACATAAACTGGTATATAATTGATTTTATAACATTTATAAAATGTCTAAATCATACAACATTCTTTCAAAAATCAATATTCATTTTAATTTTCCGATATTTTCCCAACTATCGGTATTTAGCTATACCATATCATTTAAAACTAGTCTCCAAACTTTAAAGTATTCATAATATTCATTATTTGATTTATTTAAATTCCCAAATATAATATTTTATTTTCTTGAAATGTTACAACTAGGCGAGCAATAGAAAGCCCAATACCTAGCCCAAAAGGGGCTAGGCTTTTCTGAAGTTAAACTTCTGTGATTATAAATCAAATGAGCCTATATGCTCACTGTGACTGAGCCCATATGCCTACCCTTATCAAATTGATCTTAATAAGATCAGTGGCTCTTAACTATACTTCTAAGTTGATCTTAGTCCTATGGAAGACTAACGTATCCTTAGCCCATACGCTCATATATTTAAGTCGGTCTTAATCTAAAACAAAATTAACGATCCTTAAACCCCTGAACTAATGGAACATATGACTTAGGTTCAAACCCAAATCTAATATATATATATATATATATATATATACATGGATTTGGACTAATCCGCAATCCACAGGCGACGACTTAAACTAGTCTCCGTAT
This sequence comes from Agapanthus africanus, assembly GCA_030015575.1. Lineage (NCBI taxonomy): Eukaryota > Viridiplantae > Streptophyta > Magnoliopsida > Asparagales > Amaryllidaceae > Agapanthus > Agapanthus africanus. Next base: position 109,716,961 of record JASDDO010000031.1, read on the forward strand.
ACAATCTATGGCAACTATAATAAACAATATATATGACACGACACGAAGTGATCTTCTTGGAGCAGGTGAAAGTAGTTATCGCAACACGATAGCGTAATTAACTGCAGAGGCTTGCGTTTGCGGGGAAGAGCGTTCTCACAATCAAAAAACCCTTCAAAGAAGGGAATCTGATAAAGATACGCTACATCGGTCGCATTTGTCCAAACCTCCGATATACGGTGCCATAAATCAACTTGGTATCTTCGGAGAGGTGGACAGATATATTCCAAATAGCATCTGCCCTCAAATTCAGGCAAGACGTCCTATTCCTGTTTGTTTCTGTTTTCGGCGGTAAACACGCATATGTGCGCTAAGAAGCAAAAGGATATGTCCATCACGTGATATCCATATGCGTGCCAGAAGCCAAAGAGGGTGCATATCACGTGATACATACGTGAGCGCCCAAAAGAAAAAGGATGTGCATCACGTGCGCCTAAAAGGAAGCAGAAGACAAGCTTCTCACGTGATGCATACGTGAACACCTGAGACTCAGCGTCTCATATGATATCCACGTGAGTGCAAGAAGCAGAAGACAAGGTCTCACGCGATGCACACATGAGCGCCCGAGACTCAACATCTCACGTAATATCCACATGAGCACAAGAAGCAGAAGACAAGAATCTCATGTGATGCACACATGAGCACCTGAGACTCGGCATCTTACGTGATATCCACGTAAGCGCAAGAAGCATAAAACATACGCCATATGACCCGGCGGTCCATGTGATATCCACGTGAATGCCACAAAGTAAAGGGAGGATGCGCTTCACGTGATATACACGTGAGCGTCATATAACTGAGTGCTTAGCACTATTGGATGAGATAAAACTCAATACTTAGTCCTAAAATTGGCTAAGTCTTGAAGTTTTAAACTTCTTTCATTTTAAATCAAACCGAGCCCATATACTCATGATACCTAAGTTGACCTTAGTCCCAAATATGATTAATGGCTCTTAACTGAATATTTAAGTTGATCTTAATCTAAAACAAGATTAACGATCCCTAAATAATATTCTAAATCGATCTTAGTCTCATATACGACTAAAGATCCTTAGCTCATATTTCTAAGTTGATCTTAGTTTCATATACGACTAATGATCTTTTATCGATATCATCTAAGTTAATCTTAGTCATATAAATGACTAAAGATCCTTAGCCAATGTTACCTAAGTTGATCTTAGTCTTATATAAGACTAATGATCCTTAGATAAAATATAAGTTCGTCAAGTTTCAACATGTTCTTTTCCCTAATAGACGGGATTTGATTCAAGGGTACATCCTTCCACACCTTTGATACACGGCGTTGTAATTCCTCAGCGTCTTCAGAGAGGTGGTGTGTCCCAATAACTAACGACTCCTCCTTCATACCAACTTCTTGAAAGATATGAAATTTCATCAAGACATGGAATGTCTTAACCCTATATGTGCACCTCATATAGATGCGCACCCCATGTAGATGCGTACCATAAAAACGTGCACCACCATCCCAAGCATACATATATGTATATATATACCCTTTGGAGGAAATATAAATGCCTTCAAATTAGATTGCATCCCAATATTGGGCGCATCCCATCTAGATGTTAACAACATGCCTTTCACCACGTGATATACAAGTGCGCGCAAGCTGAAAGATGGACCGCTATGTCCCTAAACTGGTATTCTGCCCTGCGGACTGTCTCTAAATTGATTGCCGTATACTATCCATGGGCTATCCATAGTAAAGTGCACCTGATGACAAGCCAAAACTTGGTATATAGCCAATATATGCTAAGTATTGAAGTTTATACTTCATATGTGATCAGATGATCAATTGAGCCCATATGCTCACCATTATCTAAGCTGATCTTAGTCTCATATACGAATAATAATCCTTATAACATATTATTTAAGTTGATCTTAGTCCTATATACGACTAACGATCCTTAGATCAAACCCAAGTATCCTGTGAACTAACAGACCTTATTTATACGAGATATGCATCCTAAGTTTAACTTGCGTTGGCAAACAAATACACCAACATGGACCAAAACCCCCAAATTTAATATGTACGGATTTGGACTAATCTGCGCCCTATGGACAACGACATATATTAATCTCCGTATATAATCCAAGGGCAACCCCAAAATAAACAAACTATAACACGACACGAAGTGATAGACATGAGTAGAGAAATTTGTTATCACTTTGCGATAACGTAATTAATTGCAGGGGCTTGCGCCCGCGGGAAAAAGCGCCCTACAATAAAAAACCCCTCATCATTGAGGGGGAATCAAAAAAGTTTAGCTACAGCTATCGCAACCATTCAAACCTCCAGTATACGGTGCCATAAATCAACTTGGTATTTTCTTAGAGGTGGATGAATATATTTCATATAGTATCCTCCCCCGTATTCAGGCTAGACAACCTCTCCACTTCTCAGTCCTGTTTCCGGCAGTATACAACAATTAACCCTTTTTCTTTTTGTTACAACCTTTCTGATTGAACCAAAGCATCTCAAGTAATGATTGAGAGTAATGGGGAGACTTTCCCATAAATTAATTAAATTATCATATCTCATCCATCATTAGCATGCAACAAATATAATAGCCATATAAAGATTGAATTGTGTAAGCGTGATTGTGATATTGATACCAAACTTTGGATTTATATGATTCTCATAGGTTAGGTTGCGTATTAGTGCATTGTTCCCTTATAAAAAAGGGATGTGGGAAAGTTCCTCACTAAAACAGCCCCACGTGTTTAACACGTGAGTGCCTATATGCAACGCATATAGGCACAACAATTAAAACAATTGCAAGGCCAAAGAGCCCTGCGTGTTTAACACGTGAATGCCAATATGCAACGCATATAGGCACAGCAATTAAAACAATTGCAAGGCCAAAGAGCACCACGTGTTTAACACGTGAGTGCCTATATGCAACGCATATAGGCACATCAATTAAAACAATTGCTAGGCTAAAACAGCCCCACGTGTTTAACACATGAATGCCTATATGCAATACATATAGGCACAGCAATTAAAACAATTGCTAGGCTAAAAAGTCCCACGTGTTTAACACGTGAGGGCACTTCCCTACTTAACAAGGAACCGTTGAATCAATGATCCAATGATGATAGAATTAAATTCTATTGAACTTTTAAATGGGGAATGATCTTTTCTGTTATACAGAAAGTTGGCGGATCAAACATCCCATGAGTTGGAAAATATTTTTCATCTCTCTAAGCACCCTTGGATGAAAAATCCAATGGTAATTAAAAATCACCAATCGACAGAATAAATTTTGTAGAGGAAAATATTTTCCTAATCTTGTTTAAGAAACAAGAAAATATGTTCTGTGAGACAGAACCCTTGGATCAAAGATCCAACAGCGGGTAAAACCCCCAAATCAATTGAAGTCTCTCAATGAGAGATTTCCTAAAGCTAATTAAAAAACTTCTCTCCACTATATAAAGAACCCAAAACTTCAAGTTACAAAAAAGGAGGAAAAAGAGGGGAGAACAGAGAGAGAAACATAAAGAAAAAAGAAAAAAAAAGAGAATTCAATTCTCTAGAAGAAGAAGATCCCCTTCTTAAACAAAAAATCCTAGGTAAGAAGAAAGTACAGTGATTATCTTATCTCTTCTTTAAGGGTTTAACCCTTCATACAAGAACTTAGTTCTTGCTCTGGTTGAGGTCTGCAGAAGCAGATCTCCCCACAAGTTGAGAATTTAATTCTCATCAGGGAGATTCTGTTATGCAGATTCAAAATTTAGGGGAAAGAACTAAGTTCAAAGAATTTAATTCTTACAAAAGTATATAAGAATTTAATTTCACTGATAAAACTAGGGTTTAACCCTGTAAAAGAATTTAGTTCTTATAAAATAAGAAACTTGAAATTCTCTAAACTCAAATCCCAGCATTATTGATATAAGATCAAGATCTTCATGCACATAGAGGGAAAGACTGATGATTCACACGCAAGGGTCTAAAAAGAAGAACAAAAAGTGTCTCCTAGGGCAGTCACGTGTTCCCATGTGACCCCCAAGCATTTATACAGAAAAGGGAATAAACCCAAAGGCAGCGCTCACACTTTGAGAGAACCTCACGTGTTTGCATGTGAGCATTAATGAATTAAGTGCTTAGCACTTATAAAAGAAAATGGAATAAACCCAAAGGCAGCACTCACATCTTGAAAGCACTTTATGTGTTTGCACGTGAGCAATAATGAATTAAGTGCTTAGCACTTATAAGAGAAAGAGAGAAAATATTCAGAGAACAATTCCCATTTCGGGAGCTTCACGTGCTCGCACGTGAGTCGAGTGCTCATAAAAGAAGAGAGAAGTAAAACCCAAAAAGGCAGTGCCCAATTTTAGGGCGCCCACGTGCTCACACGTGAGTGCCACAAGAATTAAGTGTTTAACACTTATATATAAACGGGGACTTGAACCCAATATACAGCGCCGGCTTTGAGGTGCCTCAGGTGCCACACATGAGCGCCCCCCAAAATTCAGTGTTAACACTACTTTAGAAGCTCACATGGAAACACGTGAGTACTGAACGTATACTAGTGGTTAACACTATGGGAAGTCAACTCCAGCCTCAAGTTGGCTAAGTCTTCTTAAGATTAAAACATCTTTGATCTTCAATCAATCGAGCTCCCCGTGCTCATGCTTTCTTAAACTGATCCTAGTACCAAACATGACTAATGATCTTCCGACGGATATTCATCCCATATCTTCCCTTAATCTGGAAATTGGTTCAAGGGTACATCTCTCTACATCTCTGATACATGTCGTTATAATTCCTCAACGTCTTCAGAGAGGTGGCGGGTCCCGACAACCAACTGCTTTTGGATGCACTTCCTAAAATGGCGACAACGGACCGCAACGTCCTTAAACTAGCTACGGACCGAAACATTCTTAAACTAACAACGGACCGAAACATCCTTAAACTAAAGCAATAGAGCCCAAATGCTCTTTTGTTGGGTCTGAATGATCCCAAAATCCTGTTGAGTAGATCTTAGTCTAAAATTAGACTAATGTATCCTCAACAAAAATTAAAGTTGATCTTAATCTCAAATGATATTAACGATCCTTAAATCAACCCAAACCCAAATCTAAGAATATACGGATTTGGACTAATCCACGTCCTACGGGCGACAACATAAATTAGTCTTCGTATACAATCTACGGGCAACCAAAAATAAAACAAACACACACGACACGAAGTGACCTTCTGGAGTAGGAGAAAGTGGTTATCGATATGCGGTAATGTAATTAACCATAGGGGTTTGCGCCTGCGGGGAAGAGCGTCCCCATAATCAAAAACCCCTCACAAATGAGGGGGAATCTGACTAAGTCTACTACAATGGCCGCATCCGTCCAAACCTCCGATACACGGTGCCATAAATCAACTTGGAATCTTCGAAGAGGTGGACGGATAAATCCAAATAGCATCTGCCCCCAAATTCAGGCAAGAATCTATTTACCGCCGAAAACAGAGACGAACCGGGATGGATCGTCTTGTCTGAATTTGGGGGCAGATGTTATTTGGATTTATCCGTCCACCTTTCCGAAGATGCCAAGTTTGCTAATTTAGTTTTCTTAGATGATGTGGTTAAGTTTAGTGGTAATTTTCTATCTCAAATCCCTTTGTTTCTTAACACATAAGAGTGATAAGAGATTAGCAAGAGAATGAGCTCTCAAAGATGAGAGAGAAAGGCAAGTAAAGAATGATCTACTCTTGAGAAGAAGAATGGCTAAGTCATATTGTATATAGCATTTTCTTTTCTTTTTCAAAAAAAAACCATACTCCAATAGTGCTTGCAATAAATACAAAGCCATGGTTCATCCATGCCTCCCTTTTGCACCTCATTTTCTATTTTCAAGAAAATAGAAAGAAAAAAAGCATGATGAGGTGTCATCTTCTAGAAGGTATTTTGTATAAATACAAAATACTTTCTACCGTATATACATACCTGTATTCGTACCAAAATATGAATACCCAAGAGATAGAATAATACTACTAATATAATACTAGCATTAAATAAATATCTGATTTAACAAACCGGCTTAATCCTAAACCCGCCAGTATTATTAACCGTCCGATCGAAAACCTGAATAACACTAGAATATACATATCGAAATATGTATATGTAAATTATTAAATCAATACCTAATATAATAATCCGGCTTAATCCCAAGCTGGTTAGTATTATCATTTGATTGGAACCCTGCTCGATCAAAAATCTGGATGACACTAGAATATACATATCAAAATGTGTATATGTAAATTATTAAATAAATACCTGATTTAATAATCCGGCTTAATCCTAAGACGACTAGTATTATCATTCGATTGAAAACATGCACGTATAAACATACGGCCACTACATCGTTTCGCTTGAATCAGAGAAACCCTCTGTGTGGGATTCTAAAGACTCGATGGTACGCTGGCAGTAGGTTTAACCACAAGCATGTCAGTGGCACTACCTGTGCATAACGGCTACCCAGGAACCTGTCGAAAAGAAGGTCGACGAGCAAGCTCATCCGAACCCCTACCGAGCCTATCCATGACAATCTCCGTACAGTCTGGTCTCTTCGTCTAAGAGTATCGCATACCGGTCTAGGGGGTGGTAAACATCAGACCCCTACTCACCTGATAAGTCGTGTTAATTTGGCTCAGGACCAATCCGAGAAACTACTGATCTAACAATCAGTAAAGCTCAACTGCCTTGGTTAAGGTCTTATGGTTCTAGCTAACCGGACACAGTTCGATATCGACTCCCAATACTGGGAGAGACGAATCCCTGACAATCACTCACTGCCTCCATGTGGCTCGGGACTGTACCCAACCAAACATGTTTGCACGATTCAATAGAGCCATGGTGGGTAGTGATCAAAGCACAGTGGGAACTCACATGAGACAAATGATGATCTTAGGTCCAAAGACTAACCTGTACTCATGTCACTTGAGAACCGCTATCTGACGATAGGTATAATACCATCTAGAGGTTCTCGGCGAGTCCGTCCAGTGTACTCACCCCTAGTGAGCACCTATATATAATCTTAGGTTATCACACCAATGGCTGTGGGAACAACCACCGCCCCTCGTCGAGGTCTAGAAACATATACACAAGTCTACTTTGGAGTATCGATGCTCGGTCTCGATACTCCTATGACTTAGGACCTTTAAGGATGTGCTTATGGACAACCCAGCTCCCATAAGTATGATCGCCATCATAACGCTGGTAGTCAAGGAAAATCCTACGGACTTTATCAACATGTATCTGCCATATGTGATATCGAGTATAACATATGCACAAGTTAAGATAAAGACAAACCATAACAGTATACTACAATATCAAGTCTTTATCAATATGTGTAAGCAATATAAAGCAACAAGAGAAAGAAATACACGTATTAAAACAAAGATAACTCAAATAATATACTATATACAACCGAGCAAGATTGTCCTATACATACATATCCCTAGCATCCTATACAATACAGGCCTCTAAGGTATACATATCCAACAATCTCCCACTTGCACTAAGGCCTGCAATTGGCGTACCGAATACCCAACGTCTACTCTAGGGCTAGTTGTTGGCGTACCGCATACCCAACATCTCAAGAAGTCGTTCAAACTGCGCTTGAGGGAAGGCCTTGGTAAATGGATTCGTTGTGTTCTCTTTTGTATCTACTCTCCGGATCTCAATCTCCCGGCGATCTATGATCTCCTTGTTCAGGTAATACCGCCTCAAGATGTGTCTGAACTTCTGATGGGACCGTGGTTCCATCTCTTAAGCCATATCCCCATTGTTATCGCAATACAAAGGTATTGGATAAACAATGGACGGAACCGGCTCATGTTCAGTAATGAACTTCTTCATCCAGATCGCTTCTTTTGCAGCATCGTTAGCAGCAATGTATTCAGCCTCTATTGTCGAGTCTGTGACGGTGTTCTGTTTGGAGCTCTTCCAACACACCGCTCCTCCGTTGAGGGTAAACATAAACCCCGAAACAGACTTGTTGTCATCCTTGTCGCTTTGGAAGCTTGAGTCGGTAAAGGACTAGACCTAAAGATCTCCATTACCATATATCAAGAACATCTCCTTAGTCCTTCTCAGGTACTTGAGAATGTTCTTCACAGCCGTCCAATGATTCTCACCAGGGTTCGACTGATACCAGCTCACCACGCTAAGAGCATATGCTACATCTGGTCTGGTACATAGAATCCCATACATTATAAATCCTACCGCCGAAGTGTATGGTATAGTGCTCGAACCCTCTCCTCATCAGTCTTGGGAGACATCTCTTTGGACAGGGTGATTCCGTACAATGCGGGTATATTACCGCGCTTGGAATCTTCCATACTAAATCTCTTTAGTATGGTCTCCATGTACCTGGACTGTGAAAGTCTCAGCAATCTCTTAAATCTATCTCTGTAGATCTTAATCCTCAGAATGTAGGAAGCATCACCCAGGTCCTTCATGGAGAACTTTTGTGACAAGAACTTGACCGATTGTAGTATAGGAATGTCATTTCCTATCAAGAGAATGTCATCCACGTATAAGACTAGCAATACGATGGTTCTTCCTACAATCTTCTTATATATACAAGTCTCATCTTCGTTTTTGATGAAGTCAAATTCCTTGACTGTCTCATCAAAACAGATGTTCCAACTCTGCGATGCATGTTTTAATCCATAAATAGATTTAAGCAACTTGCACACCTTCCCAATGCTCCCACTGTTTACGAATCCCTCCGGGTGATCCATATAAACGCACTCTTCTAAACTTCCATTTAGAAAAGCCATTTTAATGTCCATCTGCCAGATATCATAGTCATGGTAGGCAGCAATGGCAAGTAAGATCCGAATGGATTTCAACATAGCCATTGGAGAAAAGGTTTGTTATACTCCACTCCTGGTTTTTGACGAAAATATTTTGCAACAAGTCTAGCCTTATAGGTTTCCACCTGTCCATCTGCACCAATCTTCTTTTTGAAGATCCATTTGCATCCAACGGGTTTACCCCAGGAGGAGCACCATCCAAAGTCCAAACTTTGTTGGTGTACATGAACTCCATTTTGGATGGAATAGAATCAAGCCATTTTACAGAGTCTCTATTGTTGATGGTCTGCTCGAAACTAGTAGGATCATCTTTTTCTAAAATACAATCCTCTCGATCTCCATCTATGAGAAAACCGTAGTATCTCTCAAGCGGGCGAGAAATCCTACTAGACCTGCGGCGTAGCTGAGGTTCGTCCGGGATTATTGAATTCTCCGGTTCTACTAAACCATTAGTTTCAGTTTGTGGTTCCAGAATTTCTTCCAGTTCTACTGTACTCCCACCAATTTCTTTTGTAAGAAATTCCTTCTCTAAAAAGACGGCGTGACAAGCAACAAACACCTTCTGTTCCTCGGTGTAGTAGAACAGATATCCATGCGATGGATATCCATGCGATGGATATCCTACAAATTTACACAAAACTGACCGTGCCTTGAGTTTTTCTAGGTTCTGCTTCTTTACGTAAGCAGGACATCCCCATATCTTAAAAAAATTAAGGTATGGTCTCTTCCCCTCCCACATTTCATGTGGAGTGTGTCACGACTCGAAAGTACAGAACGTGACCGGCACTTAGATTACGAAGCATCTAGAGGCGCAACGTAACCTAAGTAAGCCGAAGCACAGAAATCTAAACCATAAAAAGAAGAAGAAGAAGTAAAGAAAACATGAAGGAAACAAGTTTAAAAGCATCAGCAAATTTTCCCAAAAATTTCGGCAGAATCTTCTCTGTAAAAACTGGCCCCAAACGGGTACAATAAGGATAATATACATAAACAATAAAAAGCATCCCCAAACGGGAGCTAGCTCAACGCCAACAGACGGAAACAACCACAACAATACACAATAATACACAACGCCAAAGTGTGAGGCTCAAAACTCAAAAGAAAACAAAACCACCAGATCAGAATAATACATGCGCGACTCTAAGGTCGAAATAAATAACTGGTCCAATAAACTTATCAAGAAATACAAGTATGGTTGATGGAGCTTACTAGATACAAATGAAAGAATAAAAGTACAATGGTGGTCCAGACATAAGTGAACCAACCTACCGTGCAAATCACCCTGAATGAAATGATGTGCCAGCAACTGCCAGGGAAACCTGTACATCGAACCTGTAATAAAATTTGGCACAATGGGGGTGAGTTGCCAACTCGTGAGTAGAAGACATCTACGAAAAGAAATCGAATGCATGACGCTATCCTAGGTAATAATAATACACTACTAGATCCCAACCATCTAGTAATAGCAGGGTAATACTACGTGTAAATGCAGATACTCCGTGCTCGTGTCAGTGCCTCCTATAGTACTATGTCATATGAATGGATATGCATGCACCATGAATGTAAAATAACCAATCCTGAAATTCAGATATATCTGTATAAGAAATCTTTAGCTGTTATCATAGTAAAATGTGTATAGGGATCTGAAATCTCAACAATGAAATCCATGGAAATCCGTGTCAAGCATCGACACAAACATGTAAATCTCAAGTCTCATAGTCCCAATATCTCGGGCTCCGTCAGTCCGGATCGGCCCATATCATCAAATCTCACGACAACGGTCGGTATCCTCCGGATATCCGCCACGCCAGACATCACCGGTAGGTAGCCTTCCCCTGCCAGGCTCATCGTCCACAACTCGATCTTCTTGCCCCGGGGTACCATACCGGGCCCACCATGTACCCGAGACGGTTCATCCACTCCTCGAATCGGGTCTCGAAATCCAACAGAAAACATGAAATCTCATGGTGGATGACACATACATCACGAGAAAACTGCATCTTATGTTTTAAAAAGAGAGGAGGAGAGAGAGAGAAGTTTTTATATGTTCTTGCGGTTTTCCCCAAAAATCCAGAAATCTCATAGAAACCCAAATCTCAAAATCATGAGTAAGTATATGATATGTGTCGGCATATGCCCATAATACTGCATGATAACATGAAAATATAAATGCATGAATGTCTAAGTAATAAATACCATATCTATACTAACACCATAGAGTAATCACAATCTTATATCGGTCTAGCTGTTAGATGATTGTATCGATAAAAGATAATATGATCTAAAGTGTACGTGACATAGCAATTACCGATGATGATGTGTGTGAGCCGGAAAATAAGTGTGCGTGGAATATGCACATCATCGGTAATGATGCTGGTGTCCTAACAGGCAGAGTTTTATGCTGATTATAGAAACATATGTATGAACATGTACATTATGGATATGGTATGAATGTAAAGACGGATGTGTAATAACCACTCATCTGAAATACAAGTAAAACTACAACTATATGTCTCGAGCCTAACTAGTGTCCATCTAACCTCCTAAAGAACCAAACCTAAGAAATAGTCGATAAGAAATAAGAGTCCACCTAAGGTCTGAATCCATATCTCTAATAGTCGGCGATCCAGCCTCAATAGCGTCACGTACGTAGCACGGCTTCCTCGAATCAAGAGTGCGGATCAATCATCATATGTATACCTCGTACGGTAAAATCCATCGTACGGCATCCCAATATCGGGGTACGGGTAAAGTATCTCCTAGGTGTCTCATCATTCGTATAATATCATCATCAACACATGTCATGATCAAGGTGCTATAATGTAATCGCATACATCAATTATATAACATTGCCATCATAAATATACATCATTAATTTATCCTAAGAAATATCATGTCATATGTATCATATTATGATTAAGTCATACAGATATCATATCGTCATCAAGTCACACCTATATGATATCGACATCAGGTCACACCTATATGACGTCGTAATCAAGTCATACATATATCATATCGTGATCAGTCACAAGTTACAGTTCGGGTTCTATTCTAGAGTCCCATGTACCTCAATATCATCACTACCCATTATAATTTACGTATACCTGTTCATTATCATTTTCTAATGATCCGCTAACATTTTAATACGACTACATAGCCAAGAATCACGGCATCAAGCCCAGTTATACTGTTTCACTCCCGTGTATCATATCACATCAATGTATCCCATATAGGTGTTGTGTATATATATATATATACCTATACCTAGTCCTATATATATATACACATACACGTATACACCATATCGATTTTCAGTGTGTGCGTGTGTGTGTTTCTACCTGAAACCTACGAATCTCTTCCAAGGTATTTATCCTCTGGTATGGTCTTCCTAAATCAGTCTAGTCCAGCCTAGGGTCATTACTAGGGTCCTACTCATTAAGAATTTAGGGTCACATCTGGCTTCCTAATGTCAATAAGTACCATTACTATTCTACGTTGCGGGGGTGCTAAACGTCATCCACCCGACTTCCTCCCGTAGATATACATCTACTCACCTGGTCCATGTCTGCCGAAGACGGTGTCGCCAGCCACCTCTTCATCGCCCGCAGTCCACGTGAGGGATACCTAAACGCAAACATATAAATAGTATCGTAAACTGAATCACATACAAAATTCAAAACGACGCAAGGAACAAGCATAGGTTAAAACCTATGTCCCGTCCACGCAAAATAACCAAATATCGCTCGATATCGGCGTACAAACTCCGATGGATCGAGATAACATGAACAAATAACTCATAGTTTTAAAACTCATTACTTATATTATAAAACATGATTTAATTCATCGAAACACTAAAATCCATCAAACCGTCCAATTTCGTAAAACCCGAAAATGCCAATTTACCGTTTTTCTTCAAAACTTGACATTTAAATGAAACCAATTGTCATAAAACTCATTAAATAGCATAACTAGACTATACGACCCATTACTATATTTTTATTACATAAATTTGTATTAGTTTGAAATTTCTAGTTTGCAACCATTAGAAATTTTCAACATCTTACAAGCAAAATACCACAATTCCACCACTAAATATGATTTTACATGGATTAATGTCTTAAACTATAATTCATGATGATAATGATATAATAAAACCATAAATTATATTTTAAATCTCCTTTATTTAGGAATTTCCAAAATCTAGTTAAGAAAAATAGCATTTTATTAGTATTTTCCAAATATCTAAAGAAACTAGTGATCAAACTAAGTGTTTCATTCCATTAACATGCTAATATTCTCATTAAAACTACAATCTAACGATAACAACCTTAATAAGAATTTTATATTACCCACATGCACATTTTATAAAAACCTAGTTAGCTAAATAGCTTAATTAAAACAATTTGAATAAACAAATTATTATACAACAACCATGCACGATTTTTCTACTCTAAAAAATGTTAAACTAGCTATTATAACCTTATTTAATTAATAAAAATCACAACTTGAATTTACAAACCCTAACTTGAATTTTAAAATTTGCAAAAACAATTAATTTAATAAATCTAATTATGCTTTAAAAGAAACATCTAATAGAAATAAATCAAAAGAGAAAGATTTATACCTCCACAACATAAAGTCCAAACATGAAAACGAGCCTCCAAAATGCATGCTTTCCATCTCCAAAATCCATGTAAAGAAGAGCAAAGAATAAAGGGTAGGAAATAAATAGGATTTTGTGGATTTTTATTGAATTTTTGATGGATTTTTGTAATAAAATGAAGTGGGATATGGGGGGGGGGATGCCATGGGGGTGATGGCCGGCCACTAGAGGTAGGGAAAAGAGAGGAAGAAAAACATGAGAAATGGTGTAGAAACTTCTCCAAAATGTCATCATCTTAATGTCTTTTCACAACTTTACTTAATTTCTTTTTATTTCTTTTCTAAAATAACTCAAGAAAGATCTAGAAACAAGGAAAGATTTGTAAATAAATTTTGCATGAAACACACTAAATTCTAATATGCCATGGTTCATTTTTACAAATTAAAACCATTCAAATTTGTAATTTACACTAATTTAGTGTAAAAATAAAGCTTATGTTAATATTTAAAACAATTAATTTAGGAAAAATATTTAATTAAACTAAAAATTTATAAGTGACTAAATAAACACCGTTTACTAGTAATAACATAAGTAAAATAGGTATTTTTAAATTTATAGTGAAAAATAATTACGGTTTTGTTTTACGAAAAAATACATTTTACTTTACCGAAAATCCTAAAATTCACTTAAACAAATTTTATTTATTTAATTATTTTTAAAATGTTACAATCTTCCTCCCTTTAAGAAATTCGGTCCCCGAATTTAAATTAAAACTCCCCCTCCAAATACTAAAATATTTAGCAAAGCACTCAAATCGTCGGGGCTCCGAAATCATCAATACATAACTAAAATCAACTCCGTCAAGCATAACGCAATCATCGGAGTTATGACGAGAATAAAATATCAAAACCCAATGTGAAAACCAACATAATATATATCAATCTATAACTTAATATAGTGCGCATCATAGTAAAACCGTCCAAATATCTGGATAAAGAAATATGCAAAAAACCCCTTTTGAAAATCGCCGTGTGGTGCACGTGTCACGGCATAAGTAGCGGACGTTTATTTAAAAAAAAATAAATATATATATATATATATATATATATATATATATATCTTTTATTTAACATACACGTCCCGCCTAGTTACTAAATCAAATAATAATGATTATGAAAACATACTGCTCAAACTGAAATCAATCCCAATCACATCATAAAAATATCATGTGCGTCCGGTGCGCACTGAAATCGAAACCAAATACAGATGCCAAGAATTCACACAAAAACAAAACTGAGTGCAACAGGTGTGCACCAGAAACATCTGTCAAGTGCAACGGGCGTGCACGACTCTAATATCAGGTGCATCTAATCTGCACAAAATCACGATTTAGTGCATCTGGTGTGCACAAAATCGCATCAAGTGCGCCAAGTGTGCGCAAGAATCTCAATCAGGTGCACATGGTGCACGAAATCATACACCGAATATCAAAATCGAAATCACAGTACAAAAATGCATGAAAACTAAGTCGAAACATATGTCAAAATCATGTGTAACCCCTATGCACGAAATCAAATCAAAATCACGAAATGTATTAAAACCAAATCAAGTGCACTGGGTATGTACTAAACAACATCAATACAACCGATATATGAAACATGCATAGAATATAATGAAAGTACACAAGAAATACCGATCGTAGAACAAAATCCTCAAATACCAAAATCCAACCAACGGAAATATGAAATTCAAATCACCAAGTCGCAATCGTAAACACTATCGTTAATGTGCGCCTCTTTCCTCTGATGTCGACTGCTTCGAACTCGTCTTTTCATAGGTGTGCTGACTGCGCTACCAATGGCAACACTCATATCTAGAGTCTCTTACATAGTTGATCCCTTCACCTGATATCCGGACTACATTAAACTTTTCGATCGATCCATCAAAATCCCATAATTCCCCGAGAGCTCAACACTCAAGTAAAGTTTAAAAATATCCGGTACATACCCCAGCATCGATGATCCAGCCGTAGAAGGACAAACCCAAGCCTCACTAATAGCACCGTGGAACTGCCGTAAACCCTAAGGTTCAAGGGCGTTCTCGTGGTCATTATGTCGAGTTAGGGTTTCATTCTTATAGAGGGTCCATCGAAATACCTGCATGTTCTTCCGAATACCTTAAACTTGGAAAAATGGTTTTCTGATAATCGTTCGAACCCTTTAACTTCGTCTGGACGGCATGTGAATACCCTTCGTCCGCACGCTAAGCAATGCTTCAATCCTCAAGAATAACCAATACCCAAATGGTTATCGCATTCGAGCCGCAGCTCCCTCTGCCCGTGCGCCCGAGGCAACAGAAACCACCCTCCGACATCGACGAAGATAGATCAAAGGAACGAATGAAATACGGTGCAAACAAATGTACATCCTAAGGCTCCTTAAGCAGAGTAGCGTATCGTAAGTATGCCGCGGACCATACCCACGGTACGTTACTCTACCTAAGTCGCCTACTCCATCGACCAAGGGTCACCTAGACTTATACAAGGTTAAACCTAGCGCTCTGATACCAACTTTGTCACGACCCGAAAGTACGGAACGTGACCGACACTTAGATTACGATGTGTCTAGAGGCGCAACGTAACCTAAGTAAGCCGAAGCCCAGAAATCTAAACCATAAAAAGAAGAAGAAGAAGTAAAAGAAAACATGAAGGAAACAGGTTTAAAAGCACCAGCAAATTTTCCCAAAAATTTCGGCAGAATCTCTTCTGTAAAAACTGGCCTCAAACGGGTACAACAAGGATAATATACATAAACAATAAAAAGCATCCCCAAACGGGAGCTAGCTCAACGCCAACAGGCGGAAACAACCACAACAATACACAATAATACACAACGCCAAAGGGCGAGGCTCAAAACTCAAAAGAAAACAAAACCACCAGATCAGAATAATACATGCGCGACTCTAAGGTCGAAATAAATAACTGGTCCAATAAACTTATCAAGAAATACAAGTATGGTTGATGGAGCTTACTAGATACAAATGAAAGAATAAAAGTACAATGGTGGTCCAGACACAAGTGAACCAACCTACCGTGCAAATCACCTTGAATGAAATGATGTGCCAGCAACTGCCAGGGAAACCTGTACATCGAACCTGTAATAAAATTTGGCACAACGGGGGTGAGTTGCCAATTCGTGAGTAGAAGACATCTACAAAAAGAAATCGAATGCACGACGCTATCCTAGGTAATAATAATACACTACTAGATCCCAACCATCTAGTAATAGCAGGGTAATACTACGTGTAAATGCAGATACTCCGTGCTCGTGTCAGTGCCTCCTATAGTACTATGTCATATGAATGGATATGCATGCACCATGAATGTAAAATAACCAATCCAGAAATCCAGATATATCTGTATAAGAAATCTTTAGCTGTTATCATAGTAAAATGTGTATAGGGATCTGAAATCTCAACAATGAAATCCATGGAAATCCGTGTCAAGTATCGACACAAACATGTAAATCTCAAGTCTCATAGTCCCAATATCTCGGGCTCCGTCAGTCCGGATCGGCCCATATCATCAAATCTCACGACAACGGTCGGTATCCTCCGGATATCCGCCGCGCCAGACATCACCGGTAGGTAGCCTTCCCCTGCCAGGCTCATCGTCCACAACTCGATCTTCTTGCCCCGGGGTACCATACCGGGCCCACCATGTACCCGAGACGGTTCATCCACTCCTCGAATCGGGTCTCGAAATCCAACAGAAAACATGAAATCTCATGGTGGACGACACATACATCACGAGAAAACCGCATCTTATGTTTTAAAAAGAGAGGAGGAGAGAGAGAGAAGTTTTATATATTCTTGCGGTTTTCCCCAAAAATCCAGAAATCTCATAGAAACCCAAATCTCAAAATCATGAGTAAGTATATGATATGTGTCGGCATATGCCCATAATACTGCATGATAACATGAAAATATGAATGCATGAATGTCTAAGTAATAAATACCATATCTATACTAACACCATAGAGTAATCACAATCTTATATCGGTCTAGCTGTTAGCTGATTGTATCAATAAAAGATAATATGATCTAAAGTGTACGTGACATAGCAATTACTGATGATGATGTGTGTGAGCCGGCAAATAAGTGTGCGTGGAATATGCACATCATCGGTAATGGTGCTGGTGTCCTAACAGGCAGAGTTTTATGCTGATTATAGAAACATATGTATGAACATGTACATTATGGATATGGTATGAATGTAAAGACGGATGTGTAATAACCACTCATCTGAAATACAAGTAAAACTACAACTATATGTCTCGAGCCTAACTAGTGTCCATCTAACCTCCTAAAGAACCAAACCTAAGAACTAGTCGATAAGAAATAAGAGTCCACTTAAGGTCTGAATCCATATCTCTAATAGTCGGCGATCCAGCCTCAATAGCGTCACGTACGTAGTACGGCTTCCTCGAATCAAGGGTGCGGATCAATCATCATATGTATACCTCGTACGGTAAAATCCATCGTACGGCATCCCAATATCGGGGTACGGGTAAAGTATCTCCTAGGTGTCTCATCATTCGTATAATATCATCATCAACACATGTCATGATCAAGGTGCTATGATGTAATCGCATACATTAATTATATAACATTGCCATCATAAATATATATCATTAATTTATCCTAAGAAATATCATGTCATATGTATCATATTGTGATTAAGTCATACAAATATCATATCGTCATCAAGTCACACCTATATGATATCGACATCAGGTCACACCTATATGACGTCGTAATCAAGTCATACATATATCATATCGTGATCAGTCACAAGTTACAGTTCGGGTTCTATTATAGAGTCCCATGTACCTCAATATCATCACTACCCATTATAATTTACGTATACCTGTTCATTATCATTTTCTAATGATCCGCTAACATTTTAATACGACTACATAGCCAAGAATCACGGCATCAAGCCCAGTTATACTGTTTCACTCCCGTGTATCATATCACATCAATGTATCCCATATACGTGTTGTGTATATATATATATATATACCTATACCTAGTCCTATATATATATACACATACACGTATACACCATATCGATTTTCAGTGTGTGCGTGTGTGTGTTTCTACCTGAAACCTACGAATCTCTTCCAAGGTATTCATCCTCTGGTATGGTCTTCCTAAATCAGTCTAGTCCAGCCTAGGGTCATTACTAGGTCCTACTCATTAAGAATTTAGGGTCACATCTGGCTTCCTAATGTCGATAAGTACCATTACTATTCTACGTTGCGGGGGTGCTAAACGCCATCCACCCGACTTCCCCCCGTAGATATACATCTACTCACCTGGTCCATGTCTGCCGAAGACGGTGTCGCCAGCCTCCTCTTCATCGCCCGCAGTCCACGTGAGGGGTACCTAAACGCAAACATATAAATAGTATCGTAAACTGAATCACATACAAAAGTCAAAACGACGCAAGGAACAAGCATAGGTTAAAACTTATGTCCCGTCCACGCAAAAGAACCAAATATCGCTCGATATCGGCGTACAAACTCCGATGGATCGAGATAACATGAACAAATAACTCATAGTTTTAAAACTCATTACTTATATTATAAAACATGATTTAATTCATCGAAACACTAAAATCCATCAAACCGTCCAATTTCGTAAAACCCGAAAATGCCAATTTACCGTTTTTCTTCAAAACTTGATATTTAAATGGAACCAATGGTCATAAAACTCATTAAATAGCATAACTAGACTATACGACCCATTACTATATTTTTATTACATAAATTTGTATTAGTTTGAAATTTCTAGTTTGCAACCATTAGAAATTTTCAACATCTTACAAGCAAAATACCACAATTCCACCACTAAATATGATTTTACATGGATCAATGTCTTAAACTACAATTCATGATGATAATGATATAATAAAACCATAAATTATATTTTAAATCTCCTTTATTTAGGAATTTCCAAAATCTAGTTAACGAAAATAGCATTTTATTAGTATTTTCCAAATATCTAAAGAAACTAATGATCAAACTATGTTTTTCATTCCATTAACATGCTAATATTCTCATTAAAACTACAATCTAACGATAACAACCTTAATAAGAATTTTATATTACCCACATACACATTTTATAAAAACCTAGTTAGCTAAATAGCTTAATTAAAACAATTTGAATAAACAAATTATTATACAACAACCATGCACGATTTTTCTACTCTAAAAAATGTTAAACTAGCTATTATAACCTTATTTAATTAATAAAAACCACAACTTGAATTTACAAACCCTAACTTGAATTTTAAAATTTGCAAAAACAATTAATTTAATAAATCTAATTATGCTTTAAAAGAAACATCTAATAGAAATAAATCAAAAGAGAAAGATTTATACCTCCACAACATAAAGTCCAAACATGAAAACGAGCCTTCAAAATGCATGCTTTCCTTCTCCAAAATCCATGTAAAGAAGAGCAAAGAATAAAGGGTGGGAAATAAATAGGATTTTGTGGATTTTTATTGAATTTTTGATGTATTTTTGATGGATTTTTGTAATAAAATGAAGTGGGAAATGGGGGGGCTGCCGTGGGGGTGATGGCCGGCCACTAGAGGTAGGGAAAAGAGAGGAAGAAACACATGAGAAATGGTGTAGAAACTTCTCCAAAATTTCATCATCTTAATGTCTTTTCACAACTTTACTTAATTTCTTTTTATTTCTTTTCTAAAATAACTCAAGAAAGATCTAGAAACAAGGAAAGATTTGCAAATAAATTTTGCATGAAACACACTAAATTCTAATATGCCATGGTTCATTTTTACAAATTAAAACCATTCAAATTTGTAATTTACACTAATTTAGTGTAAAAATAAAGCTTATGTTAATATTTAAAACAATTAATTTAGGAAAAATATTTAATTAAACTAAAAATTTATAAGTGACTAAATAAACACCATTTACTAGTAATAACATAATTAAAATAGGTATTTTTAAATTTATAGTGAAAAATAATTACGGTTTTGTTTTACGAAAAAATACATTTTACTTTACCAAAAATCCTAAAATTCACCTAAACAAATTTTATTTATTTAATTATTTTTAAAATGTTACAGAGTGGTTGGCACAGATTTGGTAGAAGCCCTATTCAATACATATGCAGCCGTTTCAAGAGCATATCCCCAGAATGAAAGTGGCAGATCAGCATTACTCATCATGGAGCGAACCATGTCCAAAAAGATACGGTTCCTCCGCTCCGATACACCGTTGTACTGTGGTGTGTACGGAGGAGTAAGCTGAGAGAAATTCCATTCTCTTTCAGGTATTCTAAGAATTTCGTGCTTAAGTATTCCCCTTCTCTATCAGATCTGAGGATCTTAATACTTTTGCCAGTCTGGTTCTTTACATCGTTCTTATATTCTTTAAATTTCTTAAAAACTTCAGATTTGTGTTTCAAAAGATACATATATCCGAACTTAGAGAGATCGTCAGTGAATGTAATAAAGTACGAGAACACTCCCCTCACATGTATAGACATCGAACCATATACATCACTATGTATGAGTCCCAAGAGCTCTGTAGCTCTTTTTCCGTGTTCGGTGGACGGAGTTTTGGTCATCTTTCCTTTGAGACAAGACTGATAAGTTTCATAGGATGAAAATTCGAACGGATTCAGATATCCATCCTTATGAAACTTACTTAGTCTTTTCTCACCGATATGACTAAGTCTACAATGCCACAAGTAGGTTTGGTTCGTATCTGAACTCTTCCTCTTGTGTGTGTTTTGTATATTGAAGACTGTGTTTTGATTAAGAACATAGATAGCATTACAAAGTGTACCTTCTTCAACCAATACTTGATTAAGGTAAATGTTCATGATATTTATATCTAGAACAAAGTTATATCCATCTTTATCAAGTAAAGAAACTGATATGATGTTGCAAAGAATGGAAGGTACATAGTAGCAGTTGTTCAAAATCATAGTATTGCCACTTGGCAATATTATGTGATATTCACTGACGGTAGTAGCATCAACCTGTGTCCTTTTCCATATTCTGAGGGACATATTACCCGGTCCAACCATTCTACTTTTTCTCAGTCCTTGTAACAAGTTACAGATATGAGATCCTGATTCGGTATTTAGTACTCAGGAGGTAGGGTTGACTGAAAAACAGTTTTCAATAACAAATACACCCGAAGAAGATGCATTAGAATGCTTCTCCTTCAATAGGGTTATATAGAATTCCTTACAGCCCTCTTTCCCTTGCCCATACTCGTAACAGTTGTCATAAGTTTGAGCCGAACCGACGTTCCCCAGCCCAGTGTAATTTGCTAGTTCGGTCAAGTCAAACATTTTATTATCTTGATTAGGGCATGAAATGGTTGCTACCTGAAGAGAGAGAAAAGAAACACTCAGCGTGCGCTCTTGCAAGATTAGATTGGCTATTAGTTTATCTAATCAGGATAGCTCCCACTGTTTCCTCGAGTTTTCCTTCAAATCATAAAAGGAAAACTAGTCGGGATCATTCGCACCTCACAAGTTCGCTAACCGTTCAGCCAGGTGAGTGTTGGTACTCCGAGGGAGGTTTCCCGTGCTCTCGCACGGACCTAACTAAAATAAACCTCGTTTCCACAGAGGCGTAGCCCCGTTAACACTTTTCTAGACACCTAATAGATTAGCTAATTGTGAAGCGAAAAATATCTCCTAAGAGTAATCCTACTCATCAGTGGGATCAAGATCCACCTATCATCACGTGATAACCTAGATGGAAGCCACTCTAGTTACCACACTCCAGAAGGTATGCAACACTAGCAAATTTTCTGTATATTTAAAACTCCCGATGTGGTTTTTGCCCCTGACGACCTATAACCTTGACGCTTGCCAACAAGTCATAGACCGCTAGTCAAGTTCAACCCGTCATTGTCCTGGATTAACTCGAACCCACCCGCACAAACCCTTAACGCTTGCCAGCAAAGCTGTGCGACTGTCTCGATCAATCGCATATCCATGCAACAGATAAATATCACTCAGCTACCGTTTACTATGTCTTGACGCTTCCCAACAAACATAGCATGAATATATGGTGCTACCCATCTGAAATGACGGAGGACTACGGCTGGGTTTTTGGTGAAAAAACCTTTAACGTAATGAACTTGATATTGTTGAAGGAACCGTGTAGTTTGAAAAAGAGTAGTTTAGGCTTCGTTTTTGAAAACTGGTGGTTTTGAAGAAAACCGAGTAATTTATAGTAATGTAAACTTTCACTCAAAAGATTACTCCCCGTGAAGGGATCTGGGCTCTTGCCTCCTCGAATGAGGTGCTAGATATTCCTAACCAAATACCACTATGCAAAGCGAAAGAGTACGACTATAGTTTTTCGAAATATGGTTCTGACAATATCTTATTAGGTTTCTTTTCTTGCATTAATCAAAGTTAATACGGTCCCATCAATTAAATCCTATCACACCAGAAAAGAATGAAAATAAAATATACGTATATGCCATCCGCATTCGCTACGGGGCTCCATCATGCACCGTTAGGTTATGTAACTACCGGCAGAGCGGGGGAAAGACTAGCGCGGATGCAAAACATATACAACATCTACTAGTGTGTGTGTGTGTGTGTGTGTGTGTGTGTGTATAACCATTCATCCCAGGCATGATATAAGCAACATCACTGAACATCAATAAGCAACACAGAACAACGGATAATTTAGGAACCCCGGGTATCATTTGAGACGCAAATGAAACCTGACGTTCCTCGGTCGTATGGATAGCCCGTGTAATGAAAAACCTAGACCGTTATGAGTGCGGCAAGTTACCCGTCAATCCCGGAAGTGAGGTAACCCCAATCAACAAACTGAATGGGTCACCCAGCACTTCACGGAATCAGGTAACTTGAGCACCCCTCCGTGGGTCATCCTATACCCCCTACGAGTGCGGTGAATAGCCCGCCAATTCTAGAGTAAGACCCCTTCGTCTAAACTCCATGAGATGCAGACCCGTTGCCCTTTACAATCCGGCTATTCGAGCACTCCTCCGCGGGGTAATCCTAGTACAGAAAAGAATACACACACACACACACACACAAACGGTGATATCGACCTTAACCCGGCCGTGCCCCAAGAAAAGAATATACAAACTGGCAGAGATGGCAGTCCACATGTCGGGCACTCGCCCCGCAATAATGAATATACAAATAAATCTAAACTGTACATCAACTATTGCACTAGGGGCTATCCAACACGACAATCCGAACAAGCCATCACAGATATAAACATCATAGAAGCATAAGAAAGTGTGTGCAACCCCGTCTAAATGACATATATCAAATAGACGACATTTGAAAAACACATACACCACATCACAGATTTCAACGATGCAAAATTTCAAGTCTTGAAACTTTCCAAGTTGCCCCAAAGCAAAGATAACACTAGGTGAAATTTGGGACAAATCAAACAAAACCAAAAATCCTAATTTTCAAAACCCAAGACACAGAATGAAAACGAGAAGCAGAGGAGACAAGAAAACCGCACAGGGCGGGAAAATTGACAAAACGGGTGTTTTTTTTAATGAAATTCTCTCATTTTTATCGTGTGTCATCAACACTTCAAGAGTAAGCCTCTGCACTTGTTTAATAAATTTTCAGAGGCCAAAAAATTTTGTGGACAAAGAGTGAGTTTTGAAATCGGAATTTTTTGGTTTTGAAACTAATGCATCGTCTACTACTAGTTTCTAATGTTTAGGTGGCTCTGATACCATGTTGGGATTCCTAGCGCCCTGGCCGTTGTCCGCGGCCATTGCGGAATGAAAAAACTTTGACTTTTAAAACTTTGGCACTAGAAAACACATGCTAGAATCTAACCAAATATCAAAACTAGCTAACTAGAAAAATCTAGCTACTATGATAAGAGGTTATACCTAAAGGCTGTGTCCTTCGGGTCTTCACGCCTCTTCTTAAGCTCCTAAGGTGTCCTTGATCAATTTTGATGGCCGGCCTCCTCGGTCCTAGATGATCCATCTGAAGGTCCTTGATTCAAGCTCTTACCTCTAAAAAGAAGTAAACTAAGTAAACTAGTTTGCTAATCTAGTTTGCTTAAATGATGTGGTTAAGTTTAGTGGTAATTTTCTATCTCAAATATCTTTGTTTCTCAACACATGAGAGTGATAAGGGATTAGCAAGAGAATGAGCTCTCAAAGATGAGAGAGAAAGGCAAGTAGAGAATGATCTAGTCTTGAGAAGAAGAATGGCTAAGTCATTTTGTATGAAGCATTTTCTTTTCTTTTTCAAAAAACAACCATACTCCAATAGTGATTGCAATAAATACAAAGCCATGGTTCATCCATGCCTCCCTTTTCCACCTCATTTTCTATTTTCAAGAAAATAGAGAAAAAATATGATGAGGTGTCATCTTTTAGAAGGTATTTTGTATAAATACAAAATACTTTCTACCGTATATACATACATGTATTCGTACCGAAATACGAATACCCAAGAGATAGAATACTACTACTAATATAATACTAGTATTAAATCAATATCTGATTTAATAAACCGGCTTAATCCTAAACCCGCTAGTATTATTAACTGTTCGATCGAAAACAAAGATAACACTAGAATATACATATCGAAATATGTATATGTAAATTATTAAATCAATACTTGATTTAATAATCCGGCTTAATCCCAAGCCGGTTAGTATTATCATTCGATCGGAACCCTGTTCGATTGAAAACCTGGATGACACTAGAATATACATATCGAAATGTGTATATTTAAATTATTAAATTAATACCTGATTTAATAATACGGCTTAATCCTAAGCCGGCTAGTATTATCATTCGATCGAAAACCTGCACGTATAAATATACGGCCACTATATCGTTTCGCCTGAATCAGAGAAACCCTTTGTATGGGACTCTAAAGAATCGACAGTACGCTGGCAGTAGGTTTAACCACAAGCATGTCAGCGGCACTAGCTTTACGTAACGGCTACTCAGGTACCTTTCGAAAATAAGGCCGACGAGTAAGCTCATCCGGATCCTTACCGAGCCTATCCATGACAATCTCCGTACAGTCCGGTCTCTTCATCTAACGGTATCGCATACCGGATCTAGAGGGTGGTAAACGCCAGACCCCTACTGACCTGATAAGTCATGTCGATTTGGCTCAGGACCAATCCGACAAACTACTGATCTAACCATCAGTAAATCTCAATTTCCTTGGACAAGATCTTATGGTTCTAGCCAACCGGACACAATACGATATCAACTCTTAATACCGGGAGACATGAATCCCTGAAAATCACTCACTGCCTCTATGTGGCTTGGGACTGTAGCTAACCAAAACCTGTTTGCACGACTTAATAGAGCCATGGTAGGTAGTGATCAAAGCACAGTAGGAACTCACACACGACAAATGATGATCTCGGGTCCAGAGACTAACTTGTACTCATGTCACCTGAGAACCGCTATCTAACCAAAAGGTTATGCTAACGCCCTGGCCATCAACCGAGGCCGATTGCGGAACAAAATTTTTTCTAACGATGTAAACTTGGTGCTAGAATAACCCTAAACCGGATCTAACATAAACCTAACTAGCAACTAAAGAAGCTATCTACTGTGAAAGAAGTTTATACCAAGAGACTCGAGTCCTTCGGGTCTTCACTCCTCTCCTTTAGCATGCTCCCAGTGGTCTCCATGATCGAGCTTGATCGACGGCTTCCTCACGTCAAAGATGATCCACCCGAGAGTGTCTACTTTGGGCTCCTACCTTTAAACCAAGGTAACTAAGTTACTTAGTTTGCTAATCAAGTAACCTAGGTGATGTAGAGAGTGATGATGGATTAATTCGTCTCAAGAACCCTAGTTTTCTCAACACATGAGACTATTAGGGTTTGAGGTAGAAGAGGAAAGCTTGGAGGAGATGGGAGTGTTGTAGAGAGCAACACAAGAAAATTTAGTGAAGAATGGTTAAGCCTTGTGACTAATAAAGCAAGCATCCCAAAGATAATAATAAAAAATTATCTTCACCACACAATATCTAGATATTTTCTACAAAATATCTAGATATTTTCTACAAAATATCTATATGTCACCTTTTCTCAATAGTAACCCATGACTCACTAAGTGAGTCAACAAGTAGCCATGCTATACATAATAAAAGTCAACACCTCATACCTTCACCTCATTTAACATTTAATCAAAAAGATTAAATAACAAATGAGGTGTCTTCTTCTAGAAGCATTCTTGTCAAAAATTACAAGAATACCCCTCATCCGTATATACATACCCGTATCCGTATTCCGAAAAATACGAATACAAAAGAGACAAAAATAATCCAACAATATAATACCAGGATCCGGCTTAAACCAAAGCCCGCTAGTATTATCCACCCGAACATCATACGTGCACAAGTACACGTATGTGATCGAACCCTGTCGTAAAACCATACGGCCTCTACATCGTTTCGCCTGAAGCAGAGAAACCCTCTGTGTGGGACTCTAAAGACTCGAAAGTACGCCGGCAGTGCGTTACTGGATAAATCCATAACCACAAGCATGTCAGCGGCACTAGCTGTACGTAACGGCTACCCGGGTACCTGTCGAAAAGGAAAGCCAACGAGCAAACTCATCCGGGTCCCTACTGAGCCTATCCGTGACAATATCCGTACAGTCCGGTCTCTTCATCTAAGAGTATCGCATACCGGATCTAGGGGGTGGTAAGCGTCAGACCCTAATAACCCGATAATTCGTGCTGATGCGGTTTAGGACCAATCCGGGAAACTACTGATCAACCTATCCATAAATCCTAACCGCCTTGGCTAAGGTCTTATGGTCCTGACCAATCGAACACAGTGCGATATCAACTCCCAATACCTAGAGAGATGAATCTCTGACAATCACTCACTGCCTCCATGTGGCTCGGGATTGTACCCAACCAAAACCTGTTTGCACGACTCAGTAGAGCCATGGTAGGGTAGTGATCAAAGCACAGTGGGAACTCACACAAGACAAATGACGATCTCAGGTCCAAAGACTAACCTGTACACATGTCACAAGAGAACCACTATCCGACGATAGGTATAATACCATCTAAAGGTTCTCAGCGTATCTGTCCAGTGTACTCACCCCCAGTGAGCACCCATATACAATCTTAGGTGATCACACCAATGGTTGTGGGACCAACCACCGCCCCTCACCGGGGTCTGGAAACGTACATGCAAGTCTACTCTGGAGTATCGATGCCCGATCTCGATACTCCTGCGACTTGGGATATTTAAGGATGTGCTTATAGACTACCTAGCTCCCACAAGTATGGTCATAACGCAGGTAGTCAAGCAAGATCCTATGGGCTTTATCAACATGTAACCGTAATATGCAATAACGTGTATAACATATGCCATGTTAAGATAAAGTCAAACTATAATAGTATACTACTATATCAAGTCTTTATCAATATGTGCAAGCTGGATAAAGCATCAATAGAAACAAATACACATATCTTGATAAAGACAACTCAAATAATATACTATATAACTGAGCAAGATCATCCTATACATACATATCCCCAGCATCCACATGTATACATATACAATAATGGCCTCTAGGGCATACATATCCAACACTGACGATATGTATAATACCATCTAGAGGTTCTGTAACACTCTAGCACATTTATACTATATATTTTGGGTAATTTAAAATCTTGCCATAAAATTCTTTACTATTTTTGCTATTGGGTTGCGTATGATGCAATTAGTAGCCGTGGTCATTGTCCGACCCGACCCGCATGGTTGAAACCCAACATGGTTCAAGATTATATCAAATATTTGCTATTACAGTATATCCATGCAAATCTAGAATATACATATATATATAATATTTAGAATCTACATATCTTTTTTATAATACAATATAAAACCAAATAATATTTTTCCCATATAGCTTTGCATGTCATAGTACCCCATATCAGGTAGTTGTTCCTATACATCGTGTTCGTATCCTAAGGGTTAAACAGACGATTATTTGATCGCTACGTATATTTATGTAGATCCGTATTTGGGGGTATATGTTTTTAATTATATACATTTGCATCATGGTTTAAATTCTTACGTATATTCTTCATATTTAAAAACTAGATTTTTAAAGCGGTACGGGTAATATTCGGAGTAATCTGGTGTTATCTATAAAATCCCACAATATATATAATATATTATATATAACTAATATATATCAGTTAAATATATTTAAATTTGTAAATAAAACTTTCTTTTTCTCTCTCTCTCTCTCAAATCTTTCTCTGTCTCTATCTCTCTGTGTCTCTCTCTGTCTCTAACTCTCTCTATCACTCCACGTCCCCACATCTCTCTCTCTCTCTCTTTATCCCTATATATATATATATATATATATATATATTATATATATATATAATATAAAACACTCTCTCTCACCCTCGTCTTCTTTCTCCCGCTCCTTCACGAACCCTAACCCATGCTTCGCCGCTCCCTCTCGCCGTCGCCCATATCGTCCTCGTCATCACCTCCTCTTCCTCGCTGCCACACCTCCTCCTCCTCCCCGTTCCCGAGATCTCGACTAAAGAACCCCAATACCATAACCCAT
Organism: Agapanthus africanus; assembly: GCA_030015575.1. Taxonomy (NCBI): domain Eukaryota; kingdom Viridiplantae; phylum Streptophyta; class Magnoliopsida; order Asparagales; family Amaryllidaceae; genus Agapanthus; species Agapanthus africanus. The sequence goes on from JASDDO010000031.1 coordinate 109,746,111, forward strand.
CTTCAACCTCCCCTCATCGCCAAAACCCGACCACCACCATCACCCCATCACCTTCCCTCCTCATCAGTAACCCCAGAACACCACACCACACCACATCACACCTTATTCTTCACCCCTGCTCTTTCCCTGATCACGCTAACCCTCACGGCCACCCACCTCTTCGAACTCATCGTCGGCTTCCCCGTCACCTCTCCACCACCATCTCGCTGTCATCACCTATCCCCAGAACACCAGCAAACCCCCGCCATCACCTTCTTCTTTCTTCTTTTCTTCTTCTTATTTTTCTTCTTCATCCTTTTCTTTTCTTCTGTTCTTTTCCGATCATTCTCGCCGAAGTTGCGCACGTCGCCGACGATCCAGACGACCCAGTCACCGTCGTCGTCTAACCCAGTCACCACGTCATGATGTTGCTCAGCCAGGTCAAGTCCTGCGTGCGTAATTTTTACGTCGTGACTTCATTTTGGCGTCGGAACATGACATCAGTATCTCGACGTGAGATTCGATTAGGAAAGTTCTAAACTTGCAACATGCTATTTTGATCATATCGATATTTATATGCTTGACTATAGTGCATACATTTTAATATTCAACAAGTAGTACCAAATTACAGTTTTGTAGTATCCGTCTGTATCCGTACTGATAATGGGTTATCCAATTGCATTCCGGAACATCATGATATTATTATAATACTATATCAGCTCAGTATTGTATCTAGTTTGCAGTATACATGGTAATGAACGTATAACGGTTATTACAGATAGATACATATACATCCTCGCATTAGTTATGTTTACCGTGTTTCGATATTGGTTACAGTTTTACATTTGTTATCTATTTTGGTTAATATACATTGCATGACATGTTCACGACACACTACCCGACTTGTTACTTAGATCTATTACTAATGCCGACGATCCTGACTTGTTGTCCTGACATACGTGACTTGTTGTCTACATAGACAAGACATGTACCTGCTTGATCCTGTATTGGTATTAGATTCATATCATCAATACCTGACTTGAACACAAAACCTAGGGGTAAGGGGAAATCAATAATGAAACCTGACTTGTAAATCAAGAGTTCGATAATCCAGATACCGATCAGTCTATATGGGCTCGGCCAGCCCCAAAATGATGCTGCTGATATCATTCATCTGTACATGTTACCTGTTTACTGCTTAGCGACACGTCTTGGATTCAGCCCGAGAATCTTGACCGTGGTCCCGGGCACGCACGGGATACTATTGAGTTACATCGACGATTCTATTAAATTGATTTCAAAGGCTTGTAGAATAGATAACCTAGAGGCACAGACTTTAGGATACACATCACATACCTATACCTCACTATTTTACACCTGTGTTTATTATTCATACGCATGTTTAATAATAGCATCCTATCCCGGTTACTACTATTATTTTGATATTTATAACGCACTGACGTTTGGGTTTTGCATGGCCCAGTTCCTCTGACATTATCGCGGGTAGATCAAGAGTACTTTAGCAAGCAAGCCGAGCAATGAGGAGCTAGCTATTTAGTTTAGAAATGCTTAGTTTCTTTTATTTCCGTATTTTTATTTTTATTTTTATCAATGTGAGCCCATAAGGGACATGATTCAGAGATTGTTTTTATTTGGATCTTGATTTGTTTCCGCTATACGCATTTCTTGATTTTATTTACTGTGGGAAATGGACATGTGTTAGCTAGATTTTATTTTACTGTTCTTGATATCACCATGACAGCCATAATGTGACTATGGAGGGATTATTCCTAGTCATAGGTAGCACGGTTGGCTCAGTCGTGTGCCGTGTTTACGTATTTTGGGAAGCAGGGCGTGACAGGTTCTCGACGAGTCCGTCCAGTGTACTCACCCCAGTGAGCTGTAGGGCACCTAGGCACACTAGTGAGGTCTCACAAGGCATCAACCATGCCAATTTTAAAATTTACGGTACCGAGAAACACTAGACTACGGATCGTTAACTAGAATTTTAGGCGACAAAAAGAAGCAAGTTAACAAGTTAACAAAAAGAACAGAAATAAAACCTTTGTAGATCCGGTTCTCCACCTTCATAGCTCCGCGATGATGTCCCTCCGCTGTCCAAATCGGATCCCGGACTCTGGTATCGGCTTCATCGGAAAAATGGGCGGGCTTGGTCGTCGGCTTCGATGCCGAAGATGATCTACGTCGAGGCATTACAAGATCAAGCTCCCACTTCACCAAGTCATGAAACTTATGAAGATAACATCCTATACTACTTGGCAAGAGGTAGAGGATGAAGAAATAGGAGGTGGTTTCAATTTAGAATTGGATTTCTCACTCATTTACTCAAGTTGCCAATGATGAAGCAAGCTTTCTTCATCTTTGAAGAAGAAGAAGATGATGAAAGAATATGATAAGTGTTAATTAAAAATGGAAAAGAAAATCAATACTTATCATATTCAAACCATGATTAGGTGTAGAGAATAAACTAGGGTTAAGTGGAATGGTTAGGTTAAAGGAAAGAAACAAAATGGTCAACTTTTCAAACCTTCATGAACTTTCAATATAAAACAAAACTAGCAACCATTTTATTTCTTGCCAAAATGAAATAAATAAATGAATAAATAATTAAAAACCTTAACCATTTACATAACCAAGGTTTAAACCAAAACTACACCCAAGTGAGCATGTATCATCAAACATGATACAAACAAGTGCACAAAAGTATATCATATATACAAGTTGTGTACATCAAGTGAGAAAATCCTTTTAAAGTGAACCAATACTAGTTAATGCAAAGTAATATATCAAATATATAATTATACATTAAATCATTAAATCAACACTTGATTTAACGATCCGGTCATGTCGCACACAACCGACTAGTATTCAATGTATCGGCTTATCGAATCAATACTTGATTCGATAACTAGGTTATATCGCATACAACCAATCGATACATTCATCGCGAGAATAGAATACGGTATCACATACACGCATTATTCTCGGTCCCGCACATATCTCATATGCGCTCCTATTTCGTTTCGCTTGAGCCAGGAAACCTCTGTGTAGGACTTTAAAGACTCGTCAATACGCCGGCAGCAGGTGATGATCATATCAAGCACCCACAAGCCACAAGCGGTCTGCTAAACGTAACGGCCACCCGGGTATTGAGCGATCAGAAGATCGACGAGCAAGCCCGCTCACACTCCTGTGAATCCAACCAGTAACACTTACCGTACAGTCCGGTCTCGTCGTCTGATATGTCGCATATCTTGTCTAGGGGTGGTAAACGTCAGACCCCAACAGCTCGATAAGTCGTGTCGATATGAGGTCTATAACAGGTCGAGAAACTACCGGTAACACTTACCAGTAAATCTCAGCAACCCTGGCTAGGGATTTCCGGTTATAGCCAATCGAACACAGCGCAACATCAACTCCCTATACCGGGAGAGACGAATCCCCTCCTATCGCTTATTGCCTCCATGTGATTCGGGACTGTACCCCAAAACCATCGTTTTGCACGCCCTCTTGGACGTGGTAAGGTAGAAATCAAAGCACAGTGGGAACCACAAAAGACTCTATGACGATCTCGGGTCAACAGATTACTCTGTACAAGTGTCACCATAGAACTGCCATCTGACGTAAGGTATATTACCATCTGGGAGTTCTCGGCGAGTCCGTCCAGTGTACCCAGTCTCCACTGAGCACCCGTATATCATCTCCGATGTTAAACACCAATGGATATGGGATCATCCATCGCCCATCTGTATGGGTCGAGAAGGTATACGCTAGTCTACTCTGGTATATCGATGCCCCGTCTCGATACACCCTCGACTAGGGACCTTGAAAGATGTACTTATGGACTACCATGTACCCACTAGTATGATCCGCATCATAGTCCAGGTAGTCAAGTACACATCCTAAGGGCTTTACCAACATGTAACAGAGAGACAATCAGTGTACACGTTAAGTTAAAGAGCAACCAGATAGCATACTATCATGTCGAGCAAGAAAGTCCTCCCTATATATGTCCCAGCATCCACTACAATATACATCCTATGTATAGTAATGGCCTCTAGGGCATACATATAACTAACAATCTCCCACTTGCACTAGGGCCATCTATAGCAGTGGTTGTAGTATCTCATACTCAACCATCCCATAAAAGTCTCTCTCTGGGAATAGGCCTTCGTGAGTGGATCCGCCGTGTTATCCTCTGAGTCTGCTCTCCTAACCTCGATCACCCTGGAGATCAACCATCTCCATGATCAGGCGATACTTTCTTAGAATATGTCTGGATCACTGATGGGACCGACGTTCCTTGGCATAAGCCACAACTCCATTGTCTCATAATGGTAGGAACGTAGTTCATCTCATGAACCAATATACACCCAAACAGCCTCTTTGGTAGCATCTTAAGTAGCGATGTATCCAGCCTTTATCGTCTAGTAAGTCACGGTATCTAGCTTGGAACTCTTCCAACATACCGTCCCTTTACTGAGGGTAAAGACAATGCCTGCGACTGACATTCAGTCGTCCTTATCATCCTGGAACCCTTCTAGTGATTCTCCCCAGGATCAACTGATATCTGCTCACTGCAACTAGTGATTATCCTAACATCCATTTAGATCTATCTCATAGATCCAATACCCAGGATTTAGTAGGTATCATTTCGATCCTATATGGAGAATCATTGTGATAAGCGGAGATTGACCGAGCGTAGCATAGGAAACTCCTTCCCTATCAAGAGTATGTCATCCACGTACTCTACGAGGATCGCCACCATACTCCCTACTACCTTTTTGTTTATACAAGGTTCATCTACCATTTTGATGATGTCAAACTCTTTGACTAATCCATCAAAACAGATGTTCCAACTCCGCGATGCCTGCTTTATCAAATAAAACATCTTGCATACGTTTCCGCTGCTCCCACTGTCTACGAGGCCCTCTGGCTGTGTACTTATAGACGCTCTCTTCCAAAACATCATTTAATAAAGCAGTCATGACACCCAACCACCAGATATCGTAGTCATGGTATGTAGCCGTGGCAAGTAGGATCTGGATGGACTTAAGCATAGCCACTGGAAAAGGTTTCATCATTATCCACGCTTGGTCGATGACGAAAACCTTTAACAAGTCTAGCTTTGGAAGTCCCAACTTTTCCATGTACACCAAGTAATCTTCTCAAGATATACTTGCTCCTGATGGGGATTTAACCCTTCAGATATAGCAACTAAAGTCCATACTTTGTTGGTGTATAAGGATTCCATCTCAGATCACTAAGCATCCAGCCATTCTTACAGAGTCTTACTCCTGGTGTCCTGCCCGAAACTAGTTGGGTCATCATCTCATGATGCAATCCTTGCTCCCACTGTCATAGAGAAACCAAAGTATCTCTCAGGTGGGTGAGGAAACCAACTAGATCGGCGGAGAGCCTGAAGTTCGTCGGTTGCTATTAAATCCTTTGGTTCTACCAAATCATCAGCTGCAGTTTGTATAGTTGGAACCTTTCCATCTCTTCATAACTGACCCTGCCTCGAGCTTGTCCGAATTTTGCTTTTAGACATAGGCCGAACAACCCCAAATCTTAACCAACTTAAGATATGGGCTCTTCCCTTTCCATATCACATATGAAGCGGTAGGCTACTGATTTGATTGGAACCCTATTCAATAGGTATGCAACTTCTCAAGTGCATAACACCCAAAAGGAAAAAGGTAACTCAGTAGTACTCAGTATAGAGCGCACCTTATCATATAGGGTGTGTTTGCTCTGCCCCGATATACCATCGTGCTATGGTGTATACGGAGGAGTAATGCTGAGAGAGAATCTCATTCTCCTTTAGAATAGTCCAGGAATTCCATGCTCAAGTATTCTCCTCCTTGATCACATCAAAGGACATAATACTTATACCCGTATTTTGGTTCTCTACTTCTAACTTATATTCTGTGAATATCTCAAAAGATTCGGACTTGTATTTCAACAGGAACATAAGTCTGAATCTCCAAAGATCATCAAAGAATTTAATGAAGTACAAAGAACCGATCTTGGCATGTGTAGACAGGGGAGCTTACATACATCAACATGTATCAATCCTAAGAGTTCACCAACTCTTTCTCTGTTTCCAATAAACAGAGCTGTGGTCATCTTATCTTTGTGGCAAGACTGGCAAGTTTCACAAGATGTAACTTCAAACTGATTTAAATATACATCTAAATGTAACTTCAGCCAGTCGGGTCGTATTGATATGACCTAGTCTACAATACCTCAAGAAGGATTCGTTCATTTCTGAACTCTTCCTCTTGTGTGTGTTCTATATACTAAGAACTGTAGTTTGATTTAGAACATCAATGTTTTTAGATAACGTGCCTGAACCGATCAACTTTTGATATAGGAAATGTTCAAAATATTATCCAACAATACAAAATTTTATCATTTCTTTACTAAATAAAGAGATTGATATGATTTTGTATATCAGGTTCGGTATCTAATAACATTCGTTCAGAATCACTGTATTGGTAATACAGGGTGACAGTGACCAACATACTTGGCTGCAACACTTGCCCCGTTTTCTGCCTCATGAAACTTATCACCCGTTCTCAGTTTTTCTACCTTTTTGCAGCCCTATGTAACAGATTACATATCTGGGATCCTGATCCGGTATCATATACTCAGGATGCAGAGGATACTGAGAAACGGTTCTTTGTAATGAACACACCCGAAGATGATGCATCAGCATGCACTCTCTTCGTTTGGGCGGCACGGGAAATCTGGTATTCCCCAATTTCCTGCTCTGTCTTATAACAATTATAAGTTGGAGCGGGACCAACGTTCCCCATCTCAGTATAACAAGCGGGTTCGGTCAATATTCCGTATTATTATCTTGATTAAGGCGTGATATGGTCTCTACCTGGAGAGAGAGAGAAGAAAACACTCAGCGTGCGCTCTTGCAAGAATAGATTGGTTATTATTTTATCTAATCAGGATGGCTCCCACTGCTTTTTATCAAATCTTCCTTCAACCTAAAAAGGAAAGACTAGCCGGGATTAATTACACACTACAAGTTCGCCAATCTTTCAGCCAGGCCAGTGTCGGTACTTTGAGGGAGGTCCCCCGTGCTTTCGCACGAACCTAATTAATGTAAACCTCGTTTTCCCAGAGGCGTAACCTCGTTAACACCTTTCTAGACACCTACTTGATCGGCTAATTGTAATGTATAAAACTCTCCCAGGAGTAACTCTTACTCGCAGCGGGTATCGGGATCCAACTATCTCATAGAAGGTATGCAATCTCATTGCAAATTTCAACACTTGAAATTCCCGATAATGTTTTGCCCCTAGCGCCCTATGACCTTGACGGAGGCCAAACTACCCATAGTCCGCTAGTCAAGTTCAACCCGTCATTTCCTGATTGAATTAAACCCACCCGCACGACCCTTGACGGAGGCCAAACAACGCCGTACGAATACCCTAATCCAATCGCATCATATGCAAGCAGATAAGCACTAGTTAGTTACCGTACACTACGCCTTGACGGAGGCCAAACAACCGCAGCACGAATACTAACTAGTACTTATCTGAAATGATGGAGGGCTACGACAGGTTTTTCTGAAAACCTATTGCGTAATGAACTTGATATCGTTGTAGAATCAAATGATTTTAAAATGGAGTGCTTTTGAGGCTTTTCTAGTTTTGCTAAAGGAGTCACTCCCGGTGAAGGGATCGTCAGTCCTTTCCTCGTCGAATGAGGTGCGGGATATATCACATATATCACTGTGCAAAGCAAAAACTCTTAAAAGCAGTCAAAAGACAAACCGAGGGTTGTAGCATCTGCCAGTTATTGCTAAAGGAGTCACTCCCGGTGAAGGGATCTCGGTCCTTTCCTCATCGAATAAGGTGCAGGATATATCGTATATACCACTGTGCAAAGCAAGAACTGTAACTACCTGTTTTATTTTGAAATTCGATTCTACAACATCTTAGGTTTCTTTTATTTCATTAATCTCATTAATGAAGACCCATCATTTAAGTACCTAAACATCACAGATAAATACGACGTACACTTATGCCATCCGCATTCGCCTCGATGTCCCCTCGTACACCGTTAGGTTAGGTAACTAACGGAAGAGTGGGGCAGGGCTAGCGCGGGTGTAAAACATAAGTAACGTCTATATAATATATCATATATACTATATAGTGTATCTATCACAGAACATCACATGATCACATCACAGATATCGCAGCAGAAGAATATCATATGAAATATTGGATATACTAGGACGTCCGTGTTTTCAATACGAGCCAGTATAAAACACGGATTCCACGGTTGTGATGAATAGCCAAACCCACACCCCTAGACCCCTACGAGAGCGGTAAGCAACCCTACCAATTCTAGAGTTAGGAGACCCGGCCTCGACTCCTCGAGTTGGTCTCCCACTGGACTCCAGAACCCGGTTACTTGTGCTCCCCTCCTTGGGTCTATTCTAATGCGGAAAAGTAAATAATATACAAAGGGTGACATCTTCCGCAACCTGGAAATGCCCCAATAAAAGAATATTACATACAAGTTTTTACATGAATGAAAATGAAAAACACTCATCTCACATAAAAAAAACCCGGCTATTCGAACACGACGATCCAATAAAACATATCCAGCAACACATAGCATCACATGTCATCAACGTAAGTAAATATGCGCATCCCAATTGTCGTTGACATATAGCAACGAAACCGGCGATATCACATATTACACTTACGGTCACAGAAAAGAAAGTGTAAAACTACAACAGTTGGAATCCGCAATCTCTTTAGACATCGCATGCCTAATCAAATGAATTACTTAGACATCACATGCCTAACAATTATAAACCCCGCATTTTAGTCTCAAAATCAAAAACACTTTTCAATATCAAGTCGGGCAATTCAACAAGATTCCCGACATCCTGATCGAATGCTCGTCGCAAACTTCAGTAGGCGGTCGCACCCCCGACACCGTCGACGAAGTGCGCCAAGGCGGAACACCGCTGCCGCGAGCACCCGAACGGATGCTTTCGGCGACGGGGTTCTCCTACAGTCACTTGGTCGGGGCTATGGAGTGAGGCTGTCTATTAAGTTTACCCGGCGAGTATCCGCGTACACTACGTGATTGCGACGGACTTTTGATCACATCAAAATTCCGTAGCAACCGATCAAGTGAGACTAAACTGCTATGTTTATAACATTCATTCAGTTATCTCATAACTAGTCGTGAATTCCAATTATTGTATCACATTCCGGATAAAATAGAAAATGTTAAACTTTTCGATCGAACAGTCGAACACCCAAGTTTTCCCGATACAGCTCAACACATGAAATAAGTCTAAAAACATTCATTTCGTGCCTCAGTACCAACGGTCCAGCCGTAGAAGGGTCAAGCCAATGCCTCACATGTGGCACGCCGTACTGCCCCAAACCCTAAGGTTCAAAGGGCAGTTCAAGACGGTCACATAATCGAGTTATGGTTTGTTGTCTTCTAGAGGGACCATCGCGTTACTTGCACTGCTTAGAACGTCGTTAAACTACAGAAAAATCCAACACTTGGAAATTTCCCGACAGGGAAAAATTGGGTATTTATATCCGGTCGAACTTTTTAACATATTCAATAATTATCCGGAAAAACACATAGACAAAGTTTGACAATCCGATCGAATAATCGAATTCCCAAAACAACCCCAGAAAATTCAACTCTTGAATAAATATTAAAAATTCCCAGAAAATCCAGCATAATAAAATAGGAGTTACTGTGCAAACAAGGGATGATGATGTCATCCTCTGGCCGCGGAACCGCCGCACTATGGAATCATCTCAGGGAAAAATTTGAACCGTAATTCTTAGAATTCCCTGCTGAATTTTTTAAGTATTTTTAATCTGGAAAAAACCCAGTTTTTGAAAAAAGTCCAGAGAGCATTTTCCGGGTTAGGTTTTGGTTCGATTGGACTTCTAACTCCGTCTACGCGTCGCCTAAGGCTCTAGCTAGGCTCTGATACCACTGTAGGGCACCTAGGCACACTAGTGAGGTCTCACAAGGCATCAACCATGCCAATTTTAAAATTTACGGTGCCGAGAAACCATAGACTACGGATCGTTAACTAGAATTTTAGGCGACAAAAAGAAGCAAGTTAACAAGTTAACTAAAAGAACGGAAATAAAACCTTTGTAAATCCGGTTCTCCACCTCCATAGCTCCGCGATGATGTCCCTCCGCTGTCCAAATCGGATCCCGGACTCTAGTATCGGCTTCATCGGAAAAATGGGCGGGCTTGGTCGTCGGCTTTGATGCCGAAGATGATCTACGTCGAGGCATCACAAGATCAAGCTCCCACTTCACCAAGTCATGAAACTTGTGAAGATAACACCCTATACTACTTGGCAAGAGGTAGAGGATGAAGAAATAGGAGGTGGGTTCACTTTAAAATTGGATTTCTCACTCATTTGCTCAAGTTGTCATTGATGAAGCAAGCTTTCTTCATCTTTGAAGAAGAAGAAGAAGATGATGAAAGAATATGATAAGTGTTAATTAAAAATGGAAAAGAAAATCAATACTTATCATATTCAAACCATGATTAGGTGTAGAGAATAAACTAGGGTTAAGTCGAATGGTTACGTTAAAGGAAAGAAACAAAATGGTCAACTTTTCAAACCTTCATGAACTTTCAATATAAAACAAAACTAGCAACCATTTTATTTCTTGCCAAAATGAAATAAATAAATGAATAAATAATTAAAAACCTTAACCATTTACATAACCAAGGTTTAAACCAAAACTACACCCAAGTGAGCATGTATCATCAAACATGATACAAACAAGTGCACAAAAGTATATCATATATACAAGTTGTGTACATCAAGTGAGAAAATCCTTTTAAAGTGAACCAATACTAGTTAATGCAAAGTAATATATCAAATACATAATTATACATTAAATCATTAAATCAACACTTGATTTAACGATCCGGTCATGTCGCACACAACCGACTAGTATTCAATGTATCGGCTTATCGAATCAATACTTGATTCGATAACTAGGTTATATCGTATACAACCAATCGATACATTCATCGCGAGAATAGAATACGGTATCACATACACGCATTATTCTCGGTCCCGCACATATCTCATATGCGCTCCTATTTCGTTTCGCTTGAGCCAGAAAACCTCTGTGTAGGACTCTAAAGACTCGTCAATACGCCGGCAGCAGGTGATGATCATATCAAGCACCCACAAGCCGCAAGCGGTCTGCTAAACGTAACGGCCACCCGGGTATTGAGCGATCAGAAGATCGACGAGCAAGCCCGCTCACACTCCTGTGAATCCAACCAGTAACACTTACCGTACAGTCCGGTCTCGTCGTCTGATATGTCGCATATCTTGCCTAGGGGTGGTAAACGTCAGACCCCAACAGCTCGATAAGTCGTGTCGATATGAGGTCTATAACAGTTCGAGAAACTACCAGTAACACTTACCAGTAAATCTCAGCAACCCTGGCTAGGGATTTCCGGTTATAGCCAATCGAACACAGCTCAACATCAACTCCCTATACCGGGAGAGACGAATCCCCTCCTATCGCTCATTGCCTCCATGTGATTCGGGACTGTACCCCAAAACCACCGTTTTGCACGCCCTCTTGGACGTGGTAAGGTAGAAATCAAAGCATAGTGGGAACCACACAAGACTCTATGACGATCTCGGGTCAACAGATTACTCTGTACCAGTGTCACCATAGAACTGCCATCTGACGTAAGGTATATTACCATCTGGGAGTTCTCGGCGAGTCCGTCAAGTGTACCCAGTCTCCACTGAGCACCCGTATATCATCTCCGATGTCAAACACCAATGGATATGGGATCATCCATCGCCCATCTGTATGGGTCGAGAAGGTATACGCTAGTCTACTCTGGTATATCGATGCCCCCTCTCGATACATCCTCGACTAGGGACCTTGAAGGATGTACTTATGGACTACCATGTACCTACTAGTATGATCCGCATCATAGTCCAGATAGTCAAGTACACATCCTAAGGGCTTTACCAACATGTAACAGAGAGACAATCAGTGTACACGTTAAGGTAAAGAGCAACCAGATAGCATACTATCATGTCGAGCAAGAAAGTCCTCCCTATATATGTCCAAGTATCCACTACAATATACATCCTATGTATAGTAATGGCCTCTAGGGCATACATATAACTAACATGAGCACCTATATACAATCTTAAGTTATCACACTAATGACTGTGGGACCAACCACCGCCCCTCGTCGGGGTCTAAAAACGTATACACAAGTCTACTCTGGAGTATCGATGCCCGGTCTCGATACTCCTACGACTTGGGACCTTTAAGGATGTGCTTATGGACTGCCCAGCTCCCACAAGTATGATCGCCATCATAACGCTGGTAGTCAAGCAAAATCCTACGGGCTTTATCAACATATATCCGCATGTGTGATATCGAGCATAACATATGCACATGTTAAGATAAAGAAAAACCATAATAGTATACTACCGTATCAAGTCTTTATCACTATGTGTAAGCAATATAAAGCAACAAGAGAAAGAAATACACATATTAAGACAAAGATAACTCAAATAATATATTATATACTGTTAGTTATGTATATGCCCTAGAGTCCATTGTTGTACATGTGATGTATATTATAGTGGATGCTTGGATATATATATAGAGGACTTTCTTGCTCGATATGATAGTATGCTATCTAGTTTCACTTTGTCTAATCATGTTGACTTGTATTGATTTACTGTCTTGCTCTCACATGTTGATAAAGCCCTTGGGATATGTACTTGACTACTACGACTATGATGCAGATCATACTAGTGGGGCCAGGGTAGTCCAAGAGTACATCTTATAATTGTTCCTAGTCGAGGGTGTATCGAGACAGGGCATCGATACTCCAGAATAGACTAGCGTATACGCATCTTGACCCATATGATGGGCGATGGATGATCCCACATCCATTGGTGTTTGACATCAAAGATGGTGTACGGGTGCTTAGTGGAGACTGGGTACACTGAACGGACTCACCGAGAACTCCTAGATGGTATTATACCTATCATCAGATAGCAGTTCTCTGGTGACACTAGTACATGTTAGTCTGTAGACCCGAGATCGTCATAGAGTCTTGTGTGATTCCCACTGTACAAGGCGCCTACCGCTATACTTCGCGCTAGCGCGCTCATCCCTTGCTTGGTCTAGCGCTATACGGATTTCGCGCGTTGGCGCTCACTCCGTTGCTTGTTGGTTGATTTCCACCTTACCACGTTCATGAGAATGTGCAAAACGGTGGCTTTTGGGTACAGTCCAGAATCATATGGAGGAAATGAGCGATAGTAGGGGTTTCGTCTCTCCCGGTATTGGGGGTTGATGTTGCGCCTGTTCGATTGGCTATAACTGGAAGTCCCTGGCCAGGGCTGATATGGAGACCTACTGGTAAGTGTTATCAGTAGTTTATCGACCCGTTATAAGCCTCACATCGACACGACTTATCGGTTATTGGGTCTGACGTTTACCACCCTTAAACTGGATATGCAGACATATCAGACGAAGAGACCGAACTGTACGGTAGTGTTACTGATTAGATTCACAGGAGTGTGTGCAGGCTTGCTTGTTGATCTTCTGATCGCTCAATACCCGGGTGGCTGTTATGTTTAGTTGATCGCTTGCAGCTTGTGAGTGTTTGATATGATCATCACCTACTGCCGGCATATTTATGAGTCTTTAGAGTCATACACAGAGGTTTCCTGGCTCAGGCAAAACGGAGTAGGAGCACATATGTGATATGTGCGGGACCGAGAATAATACGTGTATGTGATACCGTATTTGATTCTCGTGGTATGTGATATCGGCCGGGTATATGTGATATAGCCGGGTCATCGGATCAAGTGTTGATTCGATGAACTGATACATATTATATTAGTCGGTTATTTGTATTATAGCCGGATTATTAAATCAACTGTTGATTTAATAATTTGATGTAGAATTATATATTTGATATATTAAATTACATTAACTAATATTAGCTCACTTAAAAATTACTTTTTCTCACTTGATGATAAATTGATATATATGCGATATATGTTAATTGTATTATTTTCTTTTGTTACAAAATTATATATATGTGATATGTATAATTGTAACATGCTAGGTTATACATGCAACTAGGGTTTAAGAGAATCGCACCATGATTTTTGATAATGGTTGGATTTATATTCATTTTAGATAATTCAAATTATGTGGATATTTCTAGGATATTTTCCTTGTTGACTTTGTCCATCCTTTGGATATTATCTAAGATATTTATTAACCTAACCCTAATCTCTAACCATGGTCTATTCTCTACAAGGGTTAAGCCATGATACTAACCCATGGTTGCATTTCTAACCTCAACACAATTAATCTTTTATCACTTCATCTTCTTCTTCCTCCAAAAGCTTTTCTAGCCTTTTCTTTTGTGATAAAAGATTGTGAGAAAAAGAAAACTAAAGAGATCAAAACTCCTACTTCATCATTCTCTTCTATACTAGCCATATAGATTAGTGTGTTAGCTTCACTAGTTCCTACTTAGTGAAGAGATAGCTTGAGTCCGTGTTTCCTCAAAGTAGATCATCTCGGATTTTGAAGACTACAAGCAAGGATGCATCATACGACTTGTGGAGCCTTTCAAGAGTCCGGGAGTTCATGGATCGCAGCGAAGGGACCACTACTCGGAGCTTATGAAGCGAAGGAACGGACTACAAAGGTTGTAATCCATATCACTTAGATGTTATGTTGTTAACATGTAGTTTAGTTTAAATCTCTAGTTAAAGATTTATGGTTAGGGTTATCTAGAACGGCAAAATTTTAAATTGGCATGGACGATGCCTCCTGAAACCTTATTGCTGCGCTAGGTATCCCAACATATACAACTGAGCAAGATTGTCCTGTACATACATATCCCTACCATCCTATACAATATAGGCCTATAGGGCATACATATCCAACACAGAAATGTTGTCGCATATCCCTATATATCTTCATACCTCCCGGATGTACCAAATACACCGAACTATAGGTTTCCTTCATCACTTCCTCGTGAATATCTCATTTAGGCACACAAAAGCGACTTCCATACGTCAAGGATCCATTTTCATGAATCAACAAATCTGTCCCTAGCATCCTATACAATATAGGCATATAGGGTATATATATCCAACAAAGAAATGTTGTCTGTCACGCCCAGCTTCCCAGTATACGGGCAGAAGATGTGACGAGGCCGCGACGTATTTACTGTGAAATAAATACGCTAAGCGTATCTATGCAATATAAAAGTAAAATCACAAGAGACAAGATATAATAAAACAACAACTTTATTTATTCACATTCTTTCTGTACAATGCATGAAAAAAATACATCTGATGAAAACAATGTCTAAACAATGGCATAACAGAAAAGGAAAAGTACTGGAATGAAATGTATACAATGAAGCTAGATCTCTGGGTCTTCAATAATCTGGTCCAAGCCCTCGATGCTGGGCTCTGTCCCTAGAAGGTCCGAAACACCTAACGACATTCAAAAAAGAAAGAAAGAGAATGTCGTCAGCAAACAAATCGCTCGGTAAGTCCCAAAGATAAGGGAGAAGAAGAAAAGAAGAAAGAGAGAGTGTAGCTTTTAAAGTTGTATTATATTGTTATAGTGTTAATACTGTTGTTATCGTAAGTTCAAAGGTGAATGTCAACTAATCTCAAGAGTGTTCTCAAACCCAACAGGCCACAGTCCAGGGGTAGGGAACCACAGGCCCAAATGATATGTTAGTAGCGGGACTTCGACCGTCGCCGAAGTATTCCAAACTTAACAGGCCACAGTCCAGGAGCATGGAAACACGGGCCCTCATGATTGCTTGCTTGTGTTAGTAGACATGGATTCATGATCTAGGGGGACTCTTGAGATTCTGTTGGATTCACGAATGAACTACCCCAATACCCCGTGTAGTTATTGTATTGATAGTATTGTATTGCATTGTAATGTCTTGTAAATTGAATTGTATAATTGGATGACTTGCCGAAACCATGATATCAGTAAACGGATGTAACTGTAGAATCATGTATGTAACTGGGGAATCATGTAAACTGGATGATCATGTAAATGGAATGTATATCCATGGTTCGGTTCGGTCAAATTGTATAGATTGATCGATTGAATATATGGAATAATGGATTCATGGGTTCGTATTGAATTGTAATATTGTAGATTGTAGATTGTACTTGAATTATATTCAAGTCAGATTATTAAGGAGACTCATCTAAGTCAAACAATTAGAAAAGTAAATTAAAGTCCTGATTGTTTTGATGTTATCGGTAACCGCTGCACATAGGCGGCAGGATTTGTGTCTTTTTCAAATACGATTACCGTATTGATAACACCGTTATTAAGTTGTCTACCTTAGATAGGAAAGCACCCACATCTCCGGCTCTCTGAGGCTCAAGAGACTGGTCCCGCTTAAATATACGCTTACTAGGGTCCTTAGGGTAATTTATAGAACTTGAGGGGTTTTATGTAAAAATACTTTTATATACTTTTCAAAATACACCCCAAGTATTTATTATTCGTCTTTAGAGTTGTAATGAATGTAGATTTTATATTGTGATATTTCTAGTGAAAATATCCTAATTTCATAAATAAAGGTATTTATTTGTAATATTGATTTGTATGGAATTCATGGTATTTTAGTGTAAAATGATTCTTGTGACATTTTTAGAAAAAAGTGGAATATTTGTAATAATTCAAAATAGATATTTTTATGTTACGTATACATATATTTATATGAAAATAATTTTAGTATATATATAATATTCTAAAAATCTCGTTTTCTTAAGATGTCGTATTTTAAATCTTTTGAGACCGAATACTCCTTGCGGATGTCTGCATCTAGCACTACTAAGCCCGAGGATGTGCGATAATCCGCACCATCCCGAACGGGTTCCCCAAATGGGTTGTAGCGGTGCTTTGCAAAGATTTGTATAAATACTAATCATTAAGGAAAAACGGTTTTATTAATTATGGTATTTATTTGTAAAGATATCGTTTTTTTCCATATTCTATGTTCTCAAGGGGTTTGTTCTATGTTGCATATGAGTGTGTGAGGAGGTAGGTCATTACCTCGTGATCTACTTAAAGGTATAGCAATGTTTTGTGATGTTAAATGCGGAACTGAAACTAAGTGGTATTTAAATAAAAAATACGGTAAAATGAAATAACAATTACTTTATGATATGAAACGTGATCAATATGGTTGATTAGTGTTTAATAGTCAACATGAATTGGTTTATGCATGATTGTATTAAAGAAAAGTGAAGTTTTATAAAGAAACCGAATCGGAAATCGGATTTGTTCCGATTCCGTCGGGTTTTGTAATTCCGTATTTTAGAATAAGAATAGCGAAGATAGAATTGGGACTTACGAGTTGCGAACTAGACAAGAGGAAAGATGGAATGAACGTAGCTATGCGTCGTTTCGTCGCCGGGAGCTCCTAGAGTCGTCGTCGGAATTTCGTTGGCGCTTCGCCTCTTGCTCACTTCGATTGCACACTAGGGTTTTCTAGAGAATTCTTGAGAGTTGGCTCAGAGTTTTGGGGTGAGGGGGTAAAGTGTAGGGGTGGTATTTATAGGGTTAGGCTAGGCTTAGGGTGGATGAAAAGTTTAAATTGAAAAATGTAAAAAAAAATATTAAAAATTCATTAAAAATAGAGTAAATGGGGTATTAAGAGCTCTATGAAAACGATCTAATTAAATGGAGTATGGAGGAGGGTTCAGAAGCCCAAGAGCCAGATTTTTCCTGTTGGGGACTCGGCCGTCCGGCCGAGTCCGGCCGGCGGCGCCGGCCCGAGTGGGGCCGAGTCAGGAGGTGGGTAGGTGAGGAGTCTTCTAGTGGAGCCTCTGGAACATTTACTTTTCTATGTGTAGTGGGGATTTTGTGAGAAATACACGTGTAAACTGTTGGTATTCTAAAAATCAAAAACAAAATAACATTAAAAATAATGTGGGGTATGGGATTTGAACTCTGGTGGCTTGGTTCAACAGTGCAAGGTATTACCAATGAGCCACAAGCTCCTTCTTGTAATTAAATTGCTAATTAATTACTTATCTTTTGTTCAGGCAATAAATACCCCTTTAAACAATTTTGGAAAAAATTGTACAAAAATTTGTATAGGAAAATTAGGGTTATTACATTGTCGCATACCCCTATACATCTTCATACCTCCCGGATGTACCGAATACGCCGAAATGTATGTTTCCTTCATCACTTCCTCATGAATATCTTCTTTAGGCACACAAAAGCGACTTCCATACCTCAAGGATCCATTTTCATGAATCAACAAATCTGTTCGAAGACTTGCATCTACTTGTCCTCGAAACTTCTACAATCTAGGGTCTTGCAATTGTGCGGTTTTGATGCGATCAATTAATGACGACTGCACTTGTAGTTGAATTAACTCTCCTGAAGAATCAAGTAACACGAGGTCCAACTCAAATCTATGAAAATCCGCTATGATCTTGTCATGACCCGGAAACGGCACGTGACCGGCACTTAAATCACGTGAAGTCTATAGGACCCCACCATAACCCAAGTAAGCCAAAAACTAGGAATCTAAACCTTTTTAAGTAAATAATGGAGGTGAAGTGTTGAAAAAGGGTTATTTATGAAATCAAGTTCTGCTTTTTAAAGCATAAGAAAAGTGTATTGAAATACTAGTGGATTGTAGACTAAAGTTTGAAAACATTTTCGTCATTTAAAATTTGGGCATCACCTCCTTTGTAAATTTTGATCAAAACCAGTATATAAACAATAATAATATCAGTATTCCCAATCGGGAGCTATCTCATCGCCCAACGGCAGAATCACAATCACGCAGTATATACGACGTCCAAGGTGAATATCAACACGAAAAAAGAAAGAAATACCAAAAACATCATCAAATCAACTATACCCAACTCACATATAAAGAATAACATACAATCTCGTCTCTAAGTCCAAAAGAATATACAAGTTTGTTTCTAGGTCCACGAAATATACAAGTCTGGTTGATGGAGTTCTTAACTAGATTACAAATGAATAAATATACAAGCAGCGGTTACGATCTGTAATGTAACCCACCTACCAAGCAATCACCCGAAGAAGAAGTGTGCCAGTAAGTTGCTACTGATCCGAGCGGTCGGTCCTGCAAGAAAACTATGACACAACGGGGGTGAGTTGCCAACTCGTGAGTAGAAGACATCATCAGATAGAAATCGAATGCATAACGATCTACCTAGGTCATAATGAATTAGGTCATACTGAATAATAATATCATGCAATGTGGTAACGAAAGTGAACGTGTGTGTGTATTATCATGTCTGTATCAATATGTGTTAACATGTCATCCATAGCATGTTTATTTATATATCATCCAATGAGTATCTATCAACAACACTCAGAAATCATCATAAAACACTGAATGTCCAGTATCGATACTCGAAATCCTCATAAATCCCGTGTCCAATATCGACACGTAAAATCCTCATATCTCAGGTGTCGTCTCTCGAATTGGCCCTTATATCTCAGGCGCAGTCTCATCGAATCAGCCCTCATATCCATCTGTATCATATCACTCCGGTCGGTATCCTCTGGATATCCGCCGAGTCCCAAGTTGTCACCGGTAGGTAGTGTTCCCATCCAGGCTCAACGCCTTTCTATACGATCTTCTTGTCCCTAAGGACCGTACCGAGTCCACTATGTATCCGTAATCGGTTCATCCCCCTCCCTCGATTCGGATAATACTCATAGCTCATAACAGAGAAAACTCATGATGGACGCCGAAATATCATATCAAGAGAAAACCACATTTTTTAAACATTCATAAGTTTTATAAAATCATATTTGCGGTTTCTTAAATCTCAGAAATCCTATGAAAACATAATCTCATAAGAATTTGGCAATAATAGAACATAACAGTAATATAATGCATGGCAAGTGTGTTGATATAATCGTGTTCGTATAAGCAATGTAAATGAAGTACGATATCCGAAACAGTACGTGGTGCTGGGTACTAAACACTAATCTATAATGCTAATGGGATATGGTGCGATACGGGTGACATATCGAGTTCTATATGTGTACGTGGCATGGAAATTATCGATGAGGTGTAGATGTAACATGCGAGTATGTGCAAGTGCAATATGAATCATCGGTAATGGTGCGCGTGTCCTAGCATATGAAGTTAAGTAAAATTAAAAGTATGAATGTAGTATATATCGTAAATAATCGAAGAGCATGCGTATGTAGAAATAAGGAAATCGAAATGTGAGCATATACAAAATAATGAAATCGTAATGTGAAGTATTGAAAAAAATATCCAACTATGCATGAGCCATACAGTTATAGTTTAAAATAGCACGAAACGTTTTTTTGGAAATAAGGGACTACGATGTTTTTGAAATAAATATCATTTTAAAAATTCGTAGCACACCCTTGAAGTTCTTATTTAAAAGTATGCAACGATTCGTTGGTTTTTAAAATACGTATGGCTATAAATATCTCATAATTTTCCATCTTTGAAATATTAACAATACTCCTCAAGTCGAAATAAACATCGGCCGTAATCGGCAATCAATCCTCATCATATCGCATATGGAATATCCCTCGTACGATATCATCCAATCAACATGGTATGGATCTATAGTCGCGTACATCAGCTCATCTCATATTTTTCAATATCATCTCAGATCATCCCATGTCATCTCATATCATATCATGTATACTTATATCGTAGGTATACTAATATCATATATATATTTATATCATATAAAGTAATCATACACACACACATAAGTAGATATAGCTCAAAGTCTAAGAAATGGAGACTACATATATCACTTCTACAAAGTATACTACTATACGCATGTGGTTATACTAGGTATATGATTCTAGTATATATAGTATCCTAACCTCTACGGTTGCGGGGGTGCTATACACGATCTGTTAGTTATATGTATGCCCTAGAGGCCATTGCTGTACATAGGATGTATATTGTAGTGGATGCTGGGACATATATAGGTAGGACTTTCTTGCTCGACATGATAGTACGCTATCTGGTTGCTCTTTATCTTAACATGTATACTTCAGTCTCTCTGTTACATGTTGATAAAGCCCTTAGGATGTGTACTCGACTTCCAGGACTATGATGTAGATCATACTAGTGGGTCCTGAGTAGTCCATGAGTACATCCTATAATGTTACTAGTCGTGGGAATATCGAGACGGGGCATCGATATTCCAGAGTAGACTAGCGTATATCTTCTCGACCCATGTGATGGGCGATGGATGATCCCATATCCATTGGTGTTTGACATCAGAGATGGTATGCGGGTGCTCAGTGATGACTGGGTACACTGAACGGACTCGCCGAGAACTCCCAGATGGTATTATACCTCACGTCAGATGGCAGTTCTCTGGTGACACTGGTACAGCTTAGTCTGTTGACCCGAGATCGTCATAGAGTCTTGTGTGTCTCCCACTGTGCTTTGATTTCCACCCTACCACAGCTCTACTGAGTCGTGCAAATAGGTGGTTTTTGGGTACAGTCCCGATTCACATGGAGGCAATGAGCGATAGGAGGGGATTCGTCTCTCCCGGTATTGGGGGTTGATGTTGCGCTATGCTCGACTGGCCATAACTGGAAATCCCTGGCCAGGGTTGCAGTGATTTACTGGTAAGAGTTATCAGTAGTTTCACGCTTGTTATGGACCTTACATCGGCATGACTTATCAAGCTACTGGGGTCTGACGTTTACCACCCCTAGGTGAGATATGCGATATATCAGACGAACAGACCGGACTGTACGGTAAGTGTTACTGGTTGGATTCACAGGAGTGTGAGCGAGCTTGCTCGTTGATCTTTTGATCGCTCAATACCCGGGTGGCCGTTACGTTTAGCAGACCGCTTGCGGCTTGTGGATGTTTGATATGATCATCACCTACTGCCGGCGTATTGACGAGTCTTTAGAGTCCTACACAGAGGTTTCCTGGCTCAAGCGAAACGAAATAGGAGCGCATATGAGATATGTACGGGACCGAGAATAATACCAGTATGTGATACTGAATTCTATTCTCACGATTTGTATCATCGGACGGTTATATAAGATATAGCCGGGGTACTGATTCAAATGTTGATTCGATACATTGATACACTTGATATTAGTCGGTTATATGCTGTATGACCGGATCATTAAATCAAGTGTTGATTTAATGATTTAATGTATAATTATATATTTGATATATTATTTTACATTAACTAGTATTTGTTCACTTAAGATGGATTTTCTCACTTGATGTGCACATTGTATATATGATATAGTTTTGTGCACTACTTTGTATCATGTTTGATGATACATGCAAACTTGGGTGTGTGTATGCTTTAAACCATGTTTAGGTTAATGGTTAGGGTTTTAAATTATTCACTTATTTATTTTATTTACTTTTGCCAAAAATGAATTGGTGGCTAACTTTGTTTTTTGCTTAAGCTTCATGAAGCTTCTTAGCTTTATCTACCATTTTGTTTTTTCCTTAACCTAACCATTCACTTAAACCCTAGTTTAGTCTCTACACTAGTTACCTCACCCATGGTTGCATTATGATAAGAATCACTTGGATTTTCTTTTTGAAATATAATTCTTATCATATTCTTTCTTCTTCTTCTTCTTCAAGAAGAAGAAACCTTGCTACCTCCAATGGTGCCATGAGAAAAAGAGTGAGAAATCCAAATCCAAAGTGAACCCACTTCCTATTTCTTCATCCTCTACCACTTGCTATGTAGTAGAGTGTGTTATCTTCACAAGTTCTTTGACCAAGTGAAGATGGAGCTTGATCTTGAGTTTCCTCGACGTAGATCATCTTCGGCATCGAAGTCGACGACTTAGCCCGATCATTTCTCCGACGAAACCATCGCCAGAGTCTGGGATCCGATGATCGCAGTGGAGGGCCGTCAACACGGAGCTAGAGAAGTGGAGGACTGGATCTACAAAGGTTGTAGTCACTTTCCTTTTAGTTAAAGTTGTTAACTTGCATTCTTTCGCTTTACCTCTAGTTAATGATCTAGAATAGGGTTCTTTGGCACATGGAAATTTTTGATTTTGGCATGGTTGATCAGTTGTAGAACCTCATGGGTGTGCCTAGGAACCCTACACGATCCACCCGACTTCCCCCGTAGATATACATCTACTCACCTAACGCCTCGCCCCAGTTGAAGCCAACGGATGCTTTGCCCTTTCTCGTCATCTCGGAAGTCCATGCGATTGTACCTACAATCAAAATTATAATCAAAATCGCATAAAATCTATATCAAAACTGATATGACGACCGAAATGCACCTATGTTAGAATCTATGGACAACGCGTGCTAAAACGAAAAAATAATCTCCAACGTCGACATACGAACATCGAACGACCAAGTCACATCATGAAAATCCAAAAACTAAGTTTCAAATATCGCAAAATATCGCCAAGACTAAGTTAAAATGCTCCCAAATTTTTACTCAGGGAATCTGGGGCAATTTAGCATATAAAATAAGCTTAGTTATAGAGTGAGTGAGCTACAGAACAAACCCCAGACCCTGACTCCACAATTTGCAGCTAAAAGCATAAAATTTGCAGCCAGGGAAAAGAATTGGGGGCTCGGGCTTCTACAGTGGTCTTCTACTGGTCCAAATATCTCACCGTATCCTATAAATAATTTTCAGAGAATCCAAGTTGCTCCAGATTTAATTTAAAACTCCAAAACTTATTGAAAACCATGTCTTGAAACTTTAAAACTCTTTTAAAACTAATGATACTTGTACTAAAATACTCTCATCTATCACAAAAGAGGTTGTAGTCACTAATTATCCCTCTACTACACCACCACTACTAATAGTATCCACAAAAATCACTTTTGAAAACTCAAGTCTAGAAAACATGAACCTTTAGCTCTAAACTAGTTTGTGAAGGCAAGAAATCTAAAAACTTGTTAAAATGTGGAATTTTTACCTCAAAATAAGGATCAAGGAAAGTTCCATACTTGCAAATGGTCTCAAAGTGGAGAATTGATCACTACACCATATTTAGGATGAGAATAGGAATATTTTTTGTGAAGGCTTTGAGGAGATTTGGATGGGTGTTTGTGATGGTGGTGGGAGGTGGAGGAGGTGGAGAATGAGAAGGATATGAGGACGAAGAAGAAGATGATGAAAAGATTAAGAAAGAATGCATGGGTGAAGCAACCATAACCCCCCCTCTCATCTCTCTCTCTCTCTCACCCATACTCATTAAAATAATACCATACTCTCATGCTTCCATGTCTCCCTCTCATATATTTATTTTCTTTTCTTTTTCAAAAAAAGAATAAAACCATTATATAAATCATAAATAAAATGCTAACCCTTTCAAATAAATGTGTCATAGCACTTTAAAGCATGGTTAACAAAAATAAACTTGGTTTAATGCACGAATAGGAAAATAATAATTAAGTTTAATATTAAACTTATATGGATATAATTATATACTAATTTAAGAAAAGTCCAATTAAATAAACGTTTTAATAAATAATAATTCTTTTTAATTTCCAATTATTTTCCAAAAATAGAGGTATATAATTATACCAATTTACAAAAAGCTCAAATCCATACTCGGTATAATATCCGTAAAATTCATTATATTATTATTTAAATTGTAAAATAATATTTTCTATTTTCTGAAATGTTACAATCTTCCCCCCTTAAATAAATTCGGTCCCAGAATTTAAATTCAAACCCCAAAGTCTTAAAACATTTCAATAAATCAATCAACGGGGCTCCGAAGTCACGGACAAACTAGAAATATCATAGCACAATACGTGCACATGAAAACAAGGCACAAAACTAAAATAACCGAAACTCCGACAAGTGTCATGCGAATCATGTAAGCTATGATGAAATATGCAATTTGCGAAATCAGCCGTTTACATCAAGCACATTATAGTCAATGCTACAATACGTATATAGTATGCATTCTTGTAAAATCATTTAAGTAGCTAAAAATGTATGTATGAAAAATCCTTTTCAAAATCGCCGTATGATGTGTATATTACGGCACAGGTAGCGGACATTCATTTATGAAATACACACACACATACACACACGTTTCGGTTAAGATATACATCCTGCATTTTTGAAAATAATTTAGAAGGGTTTTGTTTTTGCAAAATCTTGTGTCACTCATTAACACGTAGGAAAATAATGAGACTATAGCTCCTTTGAAAACCTCTTCTATACATATCGGTATATGCAAAATCATTCAGGCACTATCTCTCAGACCAGTCCTGCTCTGCTACTATATAACATAATATATCATAAAAACATAATACTCGAAAAAGAAATCAATATCAACTGGTGTGCACGAAAACCAACCTACGTGCGACTGGTGCACACGAAAACCGAAGTCAAAACCAAATGCAGCGAAGATGCATGAAAACGAAAACCGAGTGCAATGGGTGTGCATGAAAACATCTGTCAAGTGCAACAGATGTGCACAACAACAATATCAAGTGCATCTAGAGTGCACGAAAAGCTCAATCATGTGCAACAAATGTTCACGAAAATCTCAATCGAGTGCAACTGGTGTGCACGAAAATCCTCAAGTGCATCAAATGTGCACAAAACCATATCAAGTGCGCTGAGTGTGCGTGAAAATTTAAATCAAGTGCATCAGGTATGAACAAAAACATCTAGTGCAGTAGCGTGCACGAAAATCGATATCAAGTACAACTAAGTGCACGAAAACGTCTATAGGTACAACTGGTGTGCACGAAAACCATATCGAGTGCATCTAAAGTGCGCGAATCAAAATCAGGTGCACACAATGTGCACGAAATCAAAATCAAGTGCATCTGGGTGCGCGAATTCATAAATATGTGCAACGGGGTGCACAAACAATATCTAGTGCAATGGGTATGCATGAAAACGTAAATCAAGTATAATGGATGTATAAAAACATAAATCAAGTGCAACTGCTGTTCAAAAAGAAAATATCCATCAGGTGCAACTACAGTGCACGAAAATATCAATCACGGAACTCAATCATTAAAACACAAAAGTCCAAAACGTTGAAAGTGTGATACTTAAATCACCAAAACACAAATCAAAATCAAATGATATTGAGGTACACCTCCTTCAATGTCGAAAGGTACCTGTACACCCGGAGCCGATAGAGCAAGATTTCCACTTTCCTTCTGCCCACGGTCTGGCATCCTCTGTCTTTAGGTCCTTACTCTCTCTGCAGATCACTAAATCTATGGCCTCTCGGATTAATAGCCTGGTAAGAAGTTACGACGGAAACAGTCTCGCTCTGACGCCTCTCTAAATATCTCCTGGCCAAGTAACATGGCCACTCGCAATATAGCACGTCAACGACAGCGGCCTCTGGCCTTTTGAGTACGTGCCATACAAACGATCCTGGGTCCAATCTCTTTCGCTGTAGCACCCCGGAAACACCCCGTCACGGCTTCTGTCGATCTCATCTCTGCCGAATTTCCCGAAAGCTGGCACCCTTAAATTAATCCGTTTTCGTTCCGGAATAGCTGCAATCTCATCAAGACTTCCCTCTGGAAACGTGGACGTATCCAACGCCTCTGCATACGTATCAAATCTCTGGTACCAACGAATAGGTACAACTACTCATTGATATCTCACACGAACCTCTTAATCCACTTCTCTTCAATATCGACCAAATCGAAATCATATCTCGATAGCTGCGTAAACTGCAATTCATAATCGGCTAAGGTCATATCTAGAGTCTCACACAAAGACTCGAAGCTATGAATTCGGGCATCTCCAACACTCCATGGAAGAAACTTGGCAAAATATGTCCTCGAGAACTCATCCAAGCCATCGTAGGAATACGCATTGCTCGTCCTCTCTCGATCGACTCACGTCCGGTCTGAGCAAGACCCTTCAAACAGAAACTGGCCAACTCAATTGTGTTGGGTTACGGCAGCGCCGCGGCAGTCAATCCGAGGCCAAATATAGAACAAAAACTTTTCAAAACTTGGCGCTACCACAACCAAATACCCGGATCGTTCCATTAACCCAAACTAGCAAACTACAAAAGATGTTAGAATGGCTATACCGATCGATCCGTGTCCTTCGGTCTTTAGCCATCATCCCACGCTCCTCGCGGCATCTCCGATCTCGCTCGATCTTCGGTCTCCTCGTCGAAGTGGCACCACGTCAACGAGTCTTTATACGGTCTCCCGCCTCTATACCGAGGCAACTCGGACATGAAGTTTGCTAGCCGACATGTCCAAGATGAAGTAAAGAATGTGTGTAATAATTTTATCTCTAAACATCCATTTATTCTCAACACATGAGATTGTATGGATGGAGGTTAAAGATGAATCCATGGTGGAAGATGTGAGCTAGAGAAGAAGATGAAGAAGAGCTCCTTTTGTTATTGTGTTGGATAAAAATGAGAGAGCACAAGAATGAATTCTCAAGAGCCAACCCCACAACTTGTGGCTGCCCCCCCTCTCTCCCCATCTCAATCTATCACAATAAACAATTAAAAATGTTGACATTGCACAAAAATTAAGACCATGAGTCATCACCCATGCACATGCCACATTAATTGCTCTTCATAATGATTTCCACTCATAATTTCCACCACTAAACATTTAAACCAAAATGTTTAATCCAAAAAGAGAATGGAAACATCTAAAGTAAACTCGTGACGGATCACAAGGATACCCCTCACCTGTATATACATACCTGCATCCGCATTCCGACTGAATGCGAATGCAATGAAACTAAAGTAATCCAACAAATATAATACTAGGATCCGGCTTAAACCAAAGCCCACTAGTATGATCCGTTCGATCATGATCCGTGCATAAGTGCACGTATATGATCGAACCTTGCCATAAAACCAAACGGCCTCTACAACGTTTCGCCCGAACTTGGGAAACTATCTGTGAGGGACTCTAAAGACTCGTCAATACGCTGGCAGTGGGTTTAACCACAAGCACGTCAGTGGTACTAGCTGTACGTAACGGCCGCCCAGGTATTGACCAAAAGGGAGACTAATGAGCGAACTCATCCTGAAACCCTACTGAGCATGACAGTGACAATATCCGTACAGTCCGGTCCGTTCATCTATGAGTATCGCATATCGGATTTAGGGGGTGGATAAAGTCAGACCCCTAACAACGCGATAATTCGTGTCGGTATGAAGCCCATCACCACCAGAGAAACTATCGATCCTAGATCGGTAATTCTCGACTACCTTGGCCAAGGTTTTCTGGTGATGGCCACCCATGCACTGTGTGACATCAACCCCTAATACTGGGAGAGACAAATCCCCGACAATCCGCTCACTGCCTCCATGTGGCTCGGGACTGTACCCAACTAAAACCTGTTTGCACGACTCCTTTGAACCATGGTAGGGTAGTAATCAAAGCACAGTGGGAACTTGTTAGTTATATGTATGCCATAGAGGCCATTACTATACATGAGATGTATATTGTAGTGGATGCTTGGATATATATAGGGAGGACTTTCTTGCTCGACATGATAGTATGCTATCTGGTTACTCTTTACCTTAACGTGTACACTGATTGTCTCTCTGCTACATGTTGGTAAAGCCCTTAGGATGTGTACTTGATACCTGGACTATGATGAGGATCATACTAGTGGGGACATGGTAGTCCATAAGTACATCCTTCAAGGTTCCTAGTCGTGGGTGTATCGAGACGGGGCATCGATATACCAGAGTAGACTAGCGTATAGCTTCTCGAACCATATAGATGGGCAATGGATGATCCCATATCCATTGGTGTTTGGCATCAGAGATGATATACGGGTGCTCAGTGGAGACTGGGTACACTGGACGGACTCGCCGAGAACTCACAGATGGTATTATACCTCACGTCAGATGGCAGTTCTCTGGTGACACTGGTGCATGTTAGTCTGTAGACCCAAGATCGTCATAGAGTCTTGTGTGATTCCCAATGTGCTTTGATTTCCAACTTACCACGTCCAAGAGGGCGTGCAAAACGGTGGTTTGTAGGTACAGTCCTGAGTCGCATGGAGGCAATGAGCGATAGGAGGGGTTTCGTCTCTCCCGGTATTGGGGGTTGATGTTGCGCTATGCTAGATTGGCCATAACAGGGAAGTCCC
This sequence comes from Agapanthus africanus, assembly GCA_030015575.1. Classification (NCBI taxonomy): domain Eukaryota; kingdom Viridiplantae; phylum Streptophyta; class Magnoliopsida; order Asparagales; family Amaryllidaceae; genus Agapanthus; species Agapanthus africanus. Next base: position 109,775,335 of record JASDDO010000031.1, read on the forward strand.
TGGCCATGGCTGGTTTAGAGATTTACTGGTAAGTGTTACCAGTAGTTTCTCGACCCGTTATGAGCCTCATATCGGCATGACTTAATGGTTATTGGGGTCTGACGTTTACCACCCATAGACATGATATGCGACATATCAGACGAGGAGACCGGACTGTAGGGTAGTGTCACTGTCAGGATTTTTGCAGGAGTTGGAGCGGGCTTGCTTGCTGATCTTCTGATCGCTCAATACCCGGGTAGCCGTTACGTCCAGCTAGTACCACTGACGGCTTGTGGGTGCTTGATATGATCATCACCTACTGCCGGCGTATTGATGAGTCTTTAGAGTCCTACATAGAGGTTTTACTAGCTCAGGAAAAACGAAATAGGAGCGCATATGTAATATGTACGGGACAGAGAATAATGCGAGTATGTGATACCGTATTCAATTCTCGCGAGGTTTGTATCGATCGGTTATATGCGATATAACCAGGTTATCGAATCAAGGGTTGATTCGATAAGTCAATACATTGGATGTTAGTCGGTTATATGAGATATAACCGGATTATTAAGTCAAATGTTGATTTAATAATTTAGTGTATAATTGTATATGTGATATACTAATTTACATTAACTAACATTGGTTCACTTAAGTATTTGTTTTTCTCATTTGTGCACAACTTAATATATATGTGATATATATTTATTTGTGTTCATTTTGTATCATGGTTGTTGATACACTCTGCATGGGTGTATGAGACATATACCATTATAATTATATTGGTGGGGTTTTAATATACAAAGTAAATACAGAATTAGTGGATAATTGTAAGTGCATGAATCTTCATGAAGCTTGTGAGTGTATTGACCAAAGTCCACTAGTTTTGTTTTACTTAGGATATTTATAAACCTAACCACTATAATTAGCCATGGTTATGTCTCTACATGAGTTAGTATATGATACCCACTCACCCATGGTTAGCTCTCTCTCTCTCTCTTGATTAGTTTTTCATTCTCATTTTTGAGCTCATCTTCTTTCTCCTTCAAATGCTTGCTAGGTTTTGATAAAGAGAGAGAAATATAGTGAGAAAAGAAATTCTAAAGTGTACCCATTTCCTATTTCATCATCCTCTACTAGACTAGCACTTTAGTTTAGGGTGTTTGCTTCACTAATTCTCTAGTTAGTGAAGTAGAAGCTTGAGTTCGTATTCCCTCGACGTAGATCATCTTCGGCCTCGAAGACTTCGAGCAATATCGTTGCTATCTTCTCATGGAGCCTTCCGAGAGTCCGGGAGCACCATGATCGCAGCGAAGGGACTACTACAAGGAGCTTATGAAGTGAAGGACCGATCTACAAAGGTTGTATTTTGTATTCACTTAGTCGTAAGAGTTGTTTACTTGCTTTGTTTCGCCTAATCTCTAGTCTAAGATCTTGGTTAGGGTTGTTCGGCATGGCTAAAATTTTAATCGGGCATGGTTGATGCCTTGTAGAACCTTGTTAGAGTGCCTAGTAACCCTACAGTGGTATCAGAGCCTACCTAGAGCATTAGGCGACGTGTTTACGAAATTAAAACTCCGATCCAACCCCGTAACGTCAAAACGACCCCCTCTCTGGAAATTTTGTAAAAATGTGATTTTTTTTCTGCGTTAAAAATATTCAAAAAATTAGTAGGGAATTCTAAGAGTTACTGTAAAACACGACATCCTAATTCCACCAAAGCGCCGCGGAACCTCGGCAATAGCTTGCTTGCGCGACGGTTCCGCGACGGAATAGTAGAATTAGGGTTAGTATTTTGTGCAGTAATATCCGTAGGTACTTGTACATTCTTCTGGGTATTTTTAATCTGACTCAAGTGTTGTGTGTTCTGGGGATTATTTTGTATTCGTTGATTCGATCGGAAAATTTAATTTCGTGTTTTTTCCGGATAATTTAGAAAGTATTAAAATGTTCGAACGGATATCAATAACTCGCTTTTTCCCGACCCGGAAAATTTCCAAGTGTTGGATTTTTCCGTTGTTTAAGAACGTTCTAAATCGTGCAAGTTACACAATGGACCCTCTAGAAGACAACAAACCTTAACTCGATTATGTGACCTTCTTGAACTGCCTTTTGAACCTTAGGGTTTGGGGCAGTACGGCGTTGCCACATGTGAGGCGTTGGCTTGACCCTTCTACGGCTGGACCATTGGTACTGTGGCATGTGATGGATGTTCTTAAACTCCCCTCAAGTGTTGAGATATATTTGGGAAAACATGGGCGTTTGATCATTCAATCGGAAAGTTTAACATTGTCTACTTATCTGCAATATGATACAATATTTGGAATCCACAAGTAGTTATGAGATAACTAATTTGAATGTTATAAACATAGCAGTTTAGTCTCAGATGATCGGTTGCCACGGAATTTTGATGCGATCAAAAGTCCGTTGCAATCACGTAGCGTACGCGGATACTCGCCGGGTAAACTTAATAGACAGCCACGCACCAAAGCCCTGACCAAGTGACTGTAAAAGAACCCCTTCGCCAAAAGCATTCGTTTGGGTGCTCGCGGCAACGGTGTTCCTCCTTAGTGCACTTCGTCGACGGCATCCGGGGGTGCAGCCGTCTTCTAAAGTTTGCGACGAGCATTCGATCAGGATGTCGGGAATCTTGTTGAATTGCCCGACTTGGTATTGAAAAGAGTTTTCAATAAAGAGACTGAAATGCGAGGTTTATAATCGTTAGGCATGCGATGTCTGAGGAATTCATTTGGTTAGGCATCCGATGTCTAAGGAGGTTGCGGATTCCAACTGTTGTAGTTTTAAACTTTCTTTTCTGCGACCGTAAGTGTAATATGTGATATCGCCGGTTTTGTTGCTATATGTCAACGACAATTGGGATGCGCATATTTACTTATGTTGATGACATGAGATGTTATGTGTTGCTGGATATATTATATTGGATCGTCGCGTTTTTGAATAGCCGGGGGGTTTTATGTGAGATGAGGGTTTTTATTTTCATTCATATAAAATTAAATGTATGTAATATTCTGTTATTGGGGCACTTCCGGGATGAGGATGTTGTCACCATTGTATATTATTTACTTTTCCGCACTAGGATAGACCCAAGGAGGAGAACACAAGTAACCGGGTTCTAGAGTCCAGTGGGAGACCAACTCGAGGAGTCGAGTCCGGGTCTCCTAACTCTAGAATTTGTAGGGTTGCTTGCCGCTCTCATAGGGGGTCTAGGGGTGTGGGTTTGGCTATCCATCGCGACCGTGGAATCCGTGTTTTATAGAGGCTCAAAATAAAACACGGACGTCCTAGTATATCCAATGTTTCATATGTTTCTTCTGCTGCGATATCTGTGATGTGATCATTTGATATGTTGTGATAGATACTGTATATAGTATATACGATATATTATATAGACGTTACTTATGTTTTACACTCGCGCTAACCATGCCCCGCTCTGCCGTTAGTTACCTAACTTAACGGTGTACGAGGGGACATCGAGGCGAATGTGGATGGCATAAGTGTACGTCGTATTTATCTGTGATATTTAGGTGACTTAAATGGTGGGACTTCATTAATATGATTAATGAAAGAAAAGAAACCTAAAAGATGTTGTAGAATCAAATTTTCAAAAAGGGTAGCTACAGTTTTTGCTTTGCATAGCGATATATATGATATATCCTGCACCTTATTCGATGAGGAAAGAGCCAAGATCCCTTCCCCGGGAGTGACCTCTTTAGCAAAACTGGCAGATGCTACAACGCTCGGTTTGTCTTTTGATTTCTTTTGGAGTTTTTGCTTTGCATAGTGATATATGTGATATATCCTACACCTCATTCGACGAGAAAAGAGCCGAGATCCCTTCACCGGGAGTGACCTCTTTAGCAAAACTAATGAAAGCCTCAAAATCACTCCATTTCAAAATTCACTCGATTCTACAACGATATCAAGTTCATTACGCAATAGGTTTTCAGAAAAACCTGTCGTAGCCCTCTGTCATTTCAGATAAGTCCTGCTTAGTATTCGTGCTGCGTTTGTTGACCTTGTCAAGGCGCAGTGTGCGGTAGCTGACCAGTATTTATCTGCTTATGCATATGATGCAGATTGGATTAGGGTAGTCGTACGGCCTTGTTGACCTTGTCAAGGGTCGTGCGGGTGGGTTTAATTCAATCAAGAAATGACGGGTTGAACTTGACTTACGGTCTATGGTTTGTTGACCTTGTCAAGGTCATAGATCGTTTGGGGCAAAATATTATCAGGAATTTCAAGTGTTGAAATTTGCAATGAGATTGCATGGCTTCTATGAGATAGTTGGATCCCGATACCCACTGCGAGTAATTGTTACTCCTGGGAGAGTTTTACACATTACAATTAGTCAATCAAGTAGGTGTCTAGAAAGGTGTCAACGGGGTTACGCCTCTGGGAAAATGAGGTTTATTTTAATTAGGTCCGTGCGAAAGCACGGGGAACCTCCCTCAAAGTACCGACACTGGCCTGGTTGAAAGATTGATGAAATTGTAGGGTGTAATTAATCCTGGCTAGTCTTTCCTTTTAGGGTTTGAAGGAAGATTTGACAAAAACAGAAGGAGCCATCCTGATTAGATAAAAAGATAACCAATCTAATCTTGCAAGAGCATACGCTGAGTGTTTTCTTCTCTCTCTCTCCAGGTAGCGACCATATCACGCCTTAATCAAGATAATAATACAGATGTTTTGACCGAACCCGCTTGTTATACTGAGCTGGGGAACGTTGGTCCCGCTCCAACTTATAAATGTTATAAGACAGAGCAGGAAATAGGGGATTGCCAGAATTCCTGTGCCGCCCAAACGAAGAAAGTGCATGTTGATGCATCATCTTCGAGTGTGTTCATTACAGAGAACTGTTTCTCAGTATCCTTTACATCCTGGGTATGAGATACCGGATCAGGATCCCACATATGTAATTTGGTACATGGGCTACAGATAGGTAGAGAACTGAGAACGGGTGATAAAATTTCAAGAGTTGGAAACAGTGCAATTGTTGCAGCCAAGATGTTGGCAATTATCAACCTGTATTACTAGAATACATTAATTCTGAACGAATGTTATTAGATACCGAACCTGATATACAACATCATATCAGTCTCTTTATTATTAAAGAAGGATATAATTTTGTATTGTTGGATAATGTTTTGAACATTTCCTATATCAAGAGTTGATCGGTCCAGGCACGTTATCTAAAAGCATAGACGTTCTAAATCAAACCACAGTTCTTAACGTACAGAACACGCACAAGAGGAAGAGTTCGGAAATGAACGAATCCTTCTTGAGGTATTGTAGACCGGGTCATATCAATGTGACCCGACTAGCTGAAGTTACATATAGATGCATATTTAAATTAGTTTGAATTTACATCTTGTGAAACTTGCCGGTCATGTCACAGAGATAAGATGACCATAGCTCTGTTTATAGGAAACAGAGAAAGAGTTAATGAACTCTTGGGATGATACATGTTGATGTATGAATGTCCCCTGTCTAGACATGCCAAGCCTGGTTCTTTGTACTTCATTACATTCTCTAATGATCTCTCAAGATTCAGACATATGTTCCTGTTGAAACACAAGTCCGATCCTTTTGAGATATTCACAGAATATAAGTTAGAAGTAGAGAACCAAAACGGGTATTGTCACGCCCCGCTACCCAGTGTACGGCGAAGTGGACGCGACGAGGCCCGCTACGTATGTACTCAGAAGTACATACGCTAAGCGTAACTAAGCAATATAAAATAAATACATAAGAGACAAGAGTATAAAAGAACAGCAACTTTTATTTATTAACATTCTTTGTACAATACATGGAAAGGAAAATACAACTGAAATAAAGATGCCTAAATAGTGGAATAACAGGAAAAGGAAAATACTGAAAAGAAAAGTGTACAATGAAATTATACTGTTGGGTCTTCGGTAAATTGCTCCAAGTCTTCCTGGGTTGGCTCAACTTCTGCCGGGTCCAAGTCACCTGACGACATTCAAAGAAGAGAGAATAGAATGTCGTCAGCGAACAGATCGCTCGGTAAGTCCCAAGAGTAAGAGGGAAGTAGAGAGGACAGAATAAGAAGATACATTTTTAAAGTGTAAACTATTGCTGTAATGTTATGTTAACGTTGTTGTTTGTAGCTTGGTACAGAAGAATGCCAGTGTATACGAAGGGAGTCTCACTTGCCAGAGACTAGGGCACGTGTAGTACAAGGAACCGTTATGCCACGGTACAACAGCAATAGGATTCAGGTTAGGTGTATTAATCTGACTACCTCGTGCCACCTTTAACACCTTCCGTACCAATCTACCCCTTAAACCCCGTGATGTCTTGTTTGTATTGTATTGATTGTAAGATTGATTAACTGACTGACCGAAACCATGATATCAGGAAACGGTTATAACCGTAGAGTCATGTAAATGGAATACTGGGAAACATGTAAAAGGAATATCCATGGTTCGGTTCGGTCAAGTAGATTGTTAACTGGATTCTGGAATTCATGTATTCATCTTGAGTTGAAATATTAAAGAATATAGATCGACTTGAATCATATTCAAGTCAGAAACAGTCAGACTCAAACCCGAGTCAGACTAAAAAAAAGATAATTTGAAGTTCAATAATTGTTAGGGGCCTTATTGTAATTTATAAAACTTGAGGGGGTTTTATGTAAAAAGTACTATTGTATAGTTTTCAAAAATACACCTCAAGTATTTGTTATTCGTCTTTATAGTTATAATGAGTGTGGATTTTATTTGTGTTATTCTAGTGAATATATCCTAATAAAAGTATTAATTGATTTATTTGAAACTCATGGTATTTTAATGTAACTTTTAAACTTGTAAATTTTAGAAAAAGATGGAAACTTTATATTATAATAAAATAGGTGTTTAAATGATATTTATATATATATTAATACAAGAATAATTTTTAAATAATATTTTATTTTCCAAAATCTCATTTTTTCTTAAATGCCGTATTTTAAACCTTTCGAGACCGAATGCTCCTTGCGGAGGTCTGAATCTCGCACTACTAGCCCGCGGGTGCACGATGAACCGTACTTTCCCTAACGGGTTCCCCAAAGATGGGTTGTAGCGGCGCTTTGCTTAGCTTTAATAAATACCATTCATTTAGTAAAAACGGTTTTATAAATATAAGATATTTATTTGAAAAAAAGTATAACTTTCCGTATTTTATTTTCTAGGGTTTCCTAAGCCAACTAGCCTATTTCTAAGGTCTAAACGATAAGTCATTAGAAGCCTCAAATCGCCTCTTCACCGTTAATTGCGGCCAGGTAAGTGCCAGGTAAGTGGGAAGGAACCACAGTCGTGGGCCTAATTAAAAACCACTAGCCTAGACACACTTGCCTAGACACCACAAGACAGTTTAGATAAACGATCGATGTCCATGACATATCGTGCTTTTATTTTAAAAGATTTTATTTAGAATTGTGTGCAACTTAAAGCTTTTAGAAAAGATTTATAAAGAATATGGTATTTTAGTGAAAAGTCCTGTATTTTCGTATTCTATATTTTGATATTTATCAATTAGGGTTATATTTGTGTGTGTAGAGGTAGGTCATTACCTCGTGACTTATTTTAAGTTTTAATGAAGTTTAGAGGTTAAACATGATATATTAAACTTGAAGGTATTAAAGCGCAGGAATACGGTATTTGAAAACGTTATCATTTTATGTGTGAAAATTCATTCAAATTGATTTCTACAAGTTTATTTATCAAGTTAAACATATTTAAGAGTGAGGGAATTAATTAGAACAAGAAAAATAAACTTTATGGTATTTTTATGAAAAGAATACGGTTTTACAAGAAAGCTATCATTTCATGTGAGAAACTTTATTTGAATTGGTTTCTAGGTGATTAATAGTCATCATAGATAGGTTTGGGTATTATGTATTAGGTGACAAGTGGAAATTTGTAGAAAAACGAATCGGAAATCGGTTTGTTCCGATTTCCGTCGGGTTCCAAAAAGTCGTATTTTCTATTAAAAGAAAAGAGAGATAGAAGAGATGGGACTTACGGTTTTGTACAAACTAAGGAGGCTAAGGGAGGTGGTGATTGTCGGTGCGTCGAAAACGTCGCGAAGGTTCTACTACGATCGCCGGAATCCGTCGTCGGTTTCGGCAGCGCTTTGCTTCTCGCTCTTTGTACCGTGTTCTCGAGAATTTAGGAGAGTGGTCTTAGAGTTATGAGGTGAAATAGTAGAGGGTAGGGGTCTTTATATAGGGCTAGGCTAAGGTTAGGGTAGATGAAAAGTTAAAAAAATAAAAATGTGATAAAATGTAATAAAAATGTATTCAAAGTGGGGTAATTGGGGTTTTTAAACAGTTCTGAAAGTTGTATGAAGCTGAAATTTTGCAGGTGCATAGGGAATATGAAAAGACACAACTTTCATGTTGTGACCATCACCGGAATCGGCCGAATCGGGGGTGACTCGGCCGTGACTCGGTCGGAGCACTGAGTCGGCCGGGTCAAGGCCGAGTTGGCCGATTCCCGACCGAGTCCGGTGGCCTGGATCTCCCCCGACGGTTCATCTACCCTCTGCAAGTGTTACATCTTTAGGTGTAGTGGGGTTTTTGTGAGATATGCACGTGTAAACTCTTGGTATTCTAAAGGTTTTAAAAAAATCAATATTAAAAATAATGTGGGGTATGGGATTTGAACTCTGGTGGCTTGGTTCAGCAGTGCAAGGTATTACCAATGAGCTACAAGCTCCTTCTTGTAATTATTGTGGGGAAATAGATGCTTAAAGTGTTTTCAGCAACATTAATACTCCAAGTATACTTCAAATTTAACTTAAATTTATGTATACAAAAATTGGAGTTATTACAATCTACCCTCCTTACAAAAATTTCGTCCTCGAAATTTACAACTTTTATTTGAGGACTAGTTTACAAAAAGGTGCGGATATCTTGCACGCATCTCATCTTCCCTTTCCCACGTGGATTCTCCTGGAGTGTCTTTTCTCCACATTACCCGGACTAAGTTAACTTCCTTGTTCCGAAGTGTCTTCACTTTTCTATCCAGGATCTCTACAGGTTGTTGCTCACAAGACAAATCGGGCTGTATAGTGAGCTCGGAATGATCAAGTACATGGCTGGGGTCACTCACATACCTTCTGAGTTGAGATATGTGAAACATGTTATGCACTCCTTCCAATGATGGTGGAAGCGCTAATCGGTATGCCACTTCTCCGACTCGTTCGAGTATGTCGAACGGTCCAATGTATCTCGGACTTAGCTTACCCCGTCTTCCAAATCGAATCACTCCGCGGTTCGGAGATATCTTCAAGAATACATGGTCTCCTGGCTGGAACTCCAAGTGTCGTCTCTTTGCATCAGCCCAGTGTTTCTATCTATCTTGGGCTATGCGCATTCTTTCCCTGATAGTACGAACCACATCAACGGTCGCTACTATCATCTCTGGTCCCAGGAGTTCCCTATCTCCGATGTCGTCCCAACTTAATGGCGATCGACACTTCCTTCCATATAATGCTGCAAAAGGTGACATTCCTATACTTGCTTGGTAGCTGTTGTTGTATGCGAACTCCACAAGGTGCAGGTGATCTTCCCATGATCCTTTGAAGTCGAGCATACATGCTCTGAGCATATCCTCCAAGATCTGAATAGTTCGTTCCGACTGACCATCTGTTTGTGGATGATAAGCCATGCTGAAGTTCAGACTTGTTCCTAAGCTAGCTTGCAGACTCTGCCAAAATTGCAATTGGAACCTGGTATCACGATCGAAGACAATGCAGACCGGTATTCCATGAAGTCTCACAATTTCCTGTATGAGTTCATGGGTATCAGGGATAGTACATTATGAAGAGTTTTTAAATCTAATTTAGATTATTACCTCCTTGTACTTCTTCGCTAGTGTCTCAGTTGATTGGCCAGCTCGAAATGGGATGAAGTGAGCCGACTTTGTGAGTCGATCCACAATGACCCAAACCGCATCGTTACCCTTTGTGCTGCGAGGAAGAGCAGTTACAAAGTCCATCGTGATGTGCTGCCACTTCCATTCTGGGATTGGTAACGGTTGAAGTAGTCCAGCTGTCCTGTGATGTTCAGCTTTTACCTGCTGACACACCAAACATTTTGCGACACTTCTGGCTACTTCACGCTTCATTCCATGCCACCAATAATTCTGACGTAGATCCTTGTACATTTTGGTACCTCCAGGATGTACTGAATAGGGAGAGCTGTGAGCTTCTTTCATTAACTCTTCCCGAACAGGACCTTTTGGTACACACAATCTGCTGCCGTATCTCAAAGATCCGTCTTCATGGATGATGAAATCTGTTCTGAGTCCATTCTCCACTTGTTCTCTGATCTTTTGCAACTTAGCATCGCTGGCTTGAGTTGCTTTGATCTGATTGACAATGGTTGATTGAACTTGGAGATTCATCAAACTTGAAGCATCACCTGGCATGACTAGTTCAATTTCCATCTGATGTAGGTCTTGCTGAAGCTTCCACTGTGCGGTGAGATTCATTGCTAATGGTTGGCGACTAAGAGCATCAGGTACTACGTTCACCTTCCCTGGATGATATTGCAAGTTGATGTCAAAGTCCGCCATGAGTTCTAACCATCTTCTCTGCCGCATATTCAACTCCTTCTGAGTAAACACATACTTCAGACTTTTATGATCTGTGTAGATGTTCACTCGTTCACCAAGTAAGTAGTGGCGCCAAATCTTGAGAGCAAAAATAATGGCTGCCAACTCCAGATCATGCGTCGGATAATTGCACTCATGAGTCTTCAGTTGTCTTGAAGCATAAGCCACAACTTTACCGTGCTGATGTAGAACACATCCTAGTCCCTTACCGGATGCATCGCAATGCACTTTGAATCATCCAGATTGATCCGGTATGACGAGAATAGGTGCAGATGTCAGTCTTGACTTGAGTTCTACGAAAGCTTGCTCGCATGCTTCTGACCACACAAATTCCTCATCTTTTCGAGTGAGCTTGGTCAGGGGTGTTGCTATCTTCGAAAAGCCTTCAATAAACCTTCTGTAATATCCAGCTAAGCCCAAGAAACTTCGAATATCCTTTACTGATTTTGGTGCAGGCCATTCGCTAACTGCCGAAACTTTTGCTGGATCCACAGAAATTCCTTCTCCTGATACGATGTATCCAAGAAAACCAACCTGTTTTAGCCAAAACTCGCACTTGCTGTATTTGGCATAAAGTTTATGTTGTCGAAGAGTTTCCAGGACAATTCGTAAGTGCTCCGCATGTTCTTTCCGATTCTTAGAATATACCAGGATGTCGTCGATGAAGATGACAACGAACCTGTCTAAATATTCCCGGAAAACTTGGTTCATAAGATTCATGAAGATTGCTGGTGCATTGGTCACTCCAAATGGCATTACTAGAAATTCATAATGTCCATAGCGAGTTCTGAAAGCTGTTTTGTGAATATCAGCTTCCTTGACCTTCACTTGATGATAACCTGAACGAAGATTTAGTTTAGAGAAGACACAAGATCCACTTAGCTGATCGAATAAATCGTCGATGCGCGGGAGTGGATACTTGTTCTTTATTGTGACTTCGTTCAAGGCCCTATAATCGATGCACATTCTGTATGAACCTTCCTTCTTCTTCACCAATAGTACAGGTGCTCCCCAACTTGAAGTGCTGGGACGAATCCATCCTTTCGCCAGTAATTCGTCCAACTGTGTTCGTACTTCCTTCAAACCTTCCGGACTTAGTCTATATGGTGCTTTGATCACTGGTTGTGCTCCTGGTACTAAGTCAATACTGAATTCAAGAGCTCGATCGGGAGGCAAACCTGATATATCGTCAGGGAATACATCATCGAACTCTCGAACTACCTCCGGTCTTGGTTCTTCTTCTGCTTGAGCTGCTGCAACTACTGCTTCCCTTGGCTTTGCTTTGTAAGTACTTGGCTCCAATGTAAGGTCTCCACTTTTAAAATAGAAGACCGGATGATCTGGAATCTCAAATACTACCCTCCTTTGACGGCAGTCAATGGTAGCATAAAAGGTTCCAAGCCAGTCCATTCCTAGAACCACGTCGAAGTTTGGTATATCCAGTACCTTGAAGTCAGCATAAAATTCTCGACTGCAGACGACGACTGGACACATGCTGTATCCCATAGTTGCCTTTAGAACACCATTTCCGGAACTGACGTTTCAGCTGGATACAAGCGGTGAGACTGGAATCGCATGGGTTCGGACAAACCGTTGCGACATAAAGCAGTGGGATGCTCCAGTATCAAACAGTGTAAGTGCAGGTAGTAAAGCTACTAGGATTGTACCTAAGGTATATGGGATAGGTTTTAGGTATAGGGAAATTGTGTAGGTAACCAAACTAAAAGATAAGTTTGAGAAAGAAGATTTACCAGTGATGACTTGGCCAGTGGCCTCAGCTTCTTCAACAGACATCATGAAAGCTTGGCGCTTCGGCACATTCCTCCTGGCCTGAGAAGCATTCCTCGGAACGTTCCTTTGAGCTTGATGGAACTGTCGAGGAGGGGATGCAGCTTGTGGTCCCCTGGGGGGTGCTGGCAGTGCAAGTCTGGGAGCAGGTGCCTGAAGAGCTGGTCGCTGCTGATAAGTATTAGCTGGCCTGGGTGCAGCAACTGGGTTCTGTCTTTGGGGACAAGATCCAATACCGTGAGTGGCTGAACCGCAGATCAAGCAAAGGCGGTTGGCTCGACGGCAGTCCTTCATCATATGTCCAGTTCTCTTGCAGTAGGTGCAAAAGGCTGGGCTAGGACGATGGGTTAGTACTCCGGGTCGCCTGGGTACAAAAGATGGTCTGGACGTGGCTCCGCCTGCCATCTGGTTGGCAGGGCGCTTGACTCCTGCAGACTGAGGTCTGCCCCTCTCTTTTACCACTGCCTCATAACTGCGGGCAGCTTCTAGGGCTTCCTCATGAGTCAAAAACTTTCCTGTGGCTAGAGCAGCCTTAATCTCTGTGTCCAAACCTTGCTGAAAGCGACGGGCTCTGATCTCGTCCGTCGGTATCAAGTGTGCCGCGAATCTGTTCAAAGATTGTGTTAGCTGTGTAGTATGTGATATTTAAAATTGAACTATTGTGACATATCTTACCGGCTCAACATGGTGAACTCAGCGTCGTATTCATCTACCGATTTGTCCCACATTGATCCTTGCTGTAGATGAATAAACTGCTGCTCCATAGCAAACCTGGCAGTCACAGGGAAATATTTCGCGTCGAACTTCTCGCGAAATGTCTTCCATTCAATCGGATGTACCAGACGGGTTTCTTCCGCCTTCCACCAATTGCGAGCATTATCCGTGAGCTGTAGTTTTGCTACACGGACCCAAGCGTTGTCGGGCACTTGAGCTGCTGCCAGATCGTCTTCGATGCTTTGTGCCCATTCTTCCGCTTCAAGAGGGCTTCCTTTACCAGAGAACTGCTTTGGGTGCAAAGCCCTGAATTTCTTTACTCCCGGTGCATCGGCCTCAGGACGGTTCAAAAGTTGTTGCTGTCCCTCGAGAAGACTGCGGATCGCCTCAAATAGCATTGTTTGCTCAGTGGGTGGTGCAGGAACAGCTGGTGTGAGAGGTAGTGCTGGAGGGGTGTTGTTAACGTTGGTGCTGGTGTTGTTCGGGGAATCCATGACCTTAAAGAAAAATTTGGATTAGGACAGATTCAAATACATGAAATGATAAGATTCAAAGAATAGAAATTTGCACGATTCAAGGAACATGAATTGTAAAGAATATTTTAGTTGCTGGTTCTTGTGTTATATTGCTTAGCTTGTTCACGCAGACCAGAACTGCATGACAGGGATTCATACAGCTCTGACCTGCATGGGCCACCAACAAAACCTGTCACGCCCCGCTTCCCAGTGTACGGCGAAGTGGACGCGACGAGGCCCGCTACGTATGTACTCAGAAGTACATACGCTAAGCGTAACTAAGCAATATAAAATAAATACACAAGAGACAAGAGTATAAAAGAACAGCAACTTTTATTTATTAACATTCTTTGTACAATACATGGAAAGGAAAATACAACTGAAATAAAGATGCCTAAACAGTGGAATAACAGGAAAAGGAAAATACTGAAAAGAAAAGTGTACAATGAAATTATACTGTTGGGTCTTCGGTAAATTGCTCCAAGTCTTCCTGGGTTGGCTCAACTTCTGCCGGGTCCAAGTCACCTGACGACATTCAAAGAAGAGAGAATAGAATATCGTCAGCGAACAGATCGCTCGGTAAGTCCCAAGAGTAAGAGGGAAGTAGAGAGGACAGAATAAGAAGATACATTTTTAATGTGTAAACTATTGCTGTAATGTTATGTTAATGCTGTTGTTTGTAGCTTGGTACAGAAGAATGCCAGTGTATACGAGGGGAGTCTCACTTGCCAGAGACTAGGGCACGTGTAGTACAAGGAACCGTTATGCCACGGTACAACAACAATAGGATTCAGGTTAGGTGTATTAATCCGACCACCTCGTGCCACCTTTAACACCTTCCGTACCAATCTACCCCTTAAACCCCGCGATGTCTTGTTTGTATTGTATTGATTGTAAGATTGATTAACTGACTGACCAAAACCATGATATCAGGAAACGGTTATAACCGTAGAGTCATGTAAATGGAATACTGGGAAACATGTAAAAGGAATATCCATGGTTCGGTTCGGTCAAGTAGATTGTTAACTGGATTCTGGAATTCATGTATTCATCTTGAGTTGAAATATTAAAGAATATAGATCGACATGAATCATATTCAAGTCAGAAACAGTCAGACTCAAACCCGAGTCAGACTAAAAAGAAGATAATTTGAAGTTCAATAATTGTTAGGGGCCTTATTGTAATTTATAAAACTTGAGGGGGTTTTATGTAAAAAGTACTATTGTATAGTTTTCAAAAATACACCTCAAGTATTTGTTATTCGTCTTTATAGTTATAATGAGTGTGGATTTTATTTGTGTTATTCTAGTGAATATATCCTAATAAAAGTATTAATTGATTTATTTGAAACTCATGGTATTTTAATGTAACTTTTAAACTTGTAAATTTTAGAAAAAGATGGAAACTTTATATTATAATAAAATAGGTGTTTAAATGATATTTATATATATATTAATACAAGAATAATTTTTAAATAATATTTTATTTTCCAAAATCTCATTTTTTCTTAAATGCCGTATTTTAAACCTTTCGAGACCGAATGCTCCTTGCGGAGGTCTGAATCTCGCACTACTAGCCCGCGGGTGCACGATGAACCGTACTTTCCCTAACGGGTTCCCTAAAGATGGGTTGTAGCGGCGCTTTGCTTAGGTTTAATAAATACCATTCATTTAGTAAAAACGGTTTTATAAATATAAGATATTTATTTAAAAAAAAGTATAACTTTCCGTATTTTATTTTCTAGGGTTTCCTAAGCCAACTAGCCTATTTCTAAGGTCTAAACGATAAGTCATTAGAAGCCTCAAATCGCCTCTTCACCGTTAATTGCAACCAGGTAAGTGCCAGGTAAGTGGGAAGGAACCACAGTCGTGGGCCTAATTAAAAACCACTAGCCTAGACACACTTGCCTAGACACCACAAGACAGTTTAGATAAACGATCGATATCCATGACATATCGTGCTTTTATTTTAAAAGATTTTATTTAGAATTGTGTGCAACTTAAAGCTTTTAGAAAAGATTTATAAAGAATATGGTATTTTAGTGAAAAGTCCTGTATTTTCGTATTCTATATTTTGATATTTATCAATTAGGGTTATATTTGTGTGTGTAGAGGTAGGTCATTACTTCGTGACTTATTTTAAGTTTTAATGAAGTTTAGAGGTTAAACATGATATATTAAACTTGAAGGTATTAAAGCGCAGGAATACGGTATTTGAAAACGTTATCATTTCATGTGTGAAACTTCATTCAAATTGATTTCTACAAGTTTATTTATCAAGTTAAACATATTTAAGAGTGAGGGAATTAATTAGAACAAGAAAAATAAACTTTATGGTATTTTTATGAAAAGAATACGGTTTTACAAGAAAGCTATCATTTCATGTGAGAAACTTTATTTGAATTGGTTTCTAGGTGATTAATAGTCATCATAGATAGGTTTGGGTATTATGTATTAGGTGACAAGTGGAAATTTGTAGAAAAACGAATCGGAAATCGGTTTGTTCCGATTTCCGTCGGATTCCAAAAAGTCGTATTTTCTATTAAAAGAAAAGAGAGATAGAAGAGATGGGACTTACGGTTTTGTACAAACTAAGGAGGCTAAGGGAGGTGGTGATTGTCGGTGCGTCGAAAACGTCGCGAAGGTTCTACTACGATCGCCGGAATCCGTCGTCGGTTTCGGCAGCGCTTTGCTTCTCGCTCTTTGTACCGAGTTCTCGAGAATTTGGGAGAGTGGACTTAGAGTTGTGAGGTGAAATAGTAGAGGGTAGGGGTCTTTATATAGGGCTAGGCTAGGGTTAGGGTAGATGAAAAGTTAAAAAAATAAAAATGTGATAAAATGTAATAAAAATGTATTAAAAGTGGAGTAATTGGGGTTTTTAAAGAGTTCTGGAAGTTGTATGAAGCTGAAATTTTGCAGGTGCATAGGGAATATGAAAAGACACAACTTTCATGTTGTGACCATCACCGGAATCGGCCGAATCGGGGGTGACTCGGCCGTGACTCGGTCGGAGCTCTGAGTCGGCCGAGTCAAGGCCGAGTTGGTCGATTCCCGGCCGAGTCCGGTGGCCTGGATCTCCCCCAACGGTTCATCTACCCTCTGCAAGTGTTACATCTTTGGGTGTAGTGGGGTTTTTGTGAGATATGCACGTGTAAACTCTTGGTATTCTAAAGGTTTTAAAAAAATCAATATTAAAAATAATGTGGGGTATGGGATTTGAACTCTGGTGGCTTGGTTCAGCAGTGCAAGGTATTACCAATAAGCTACAAGCTCCTTCTTGTAATTATTGTGGGGAAATAGATACTTAAAGTGTTTTCAGCAACATCAATACTCCAAGTATACTTCAAATTTAACTCAAATTTATGTGTACAAAAATTGGAGTTGTTACAGGTATAAGTATTATGTCCTTTGATGTGATCAAGGAGGAGAATACTTGAGCACGGAATTCTTGGATTTTTCTAAAGGAGAATGAGATTCTCTCTCAGCATTACTCCTCTGTATACACCGCAGCACGTCGGTGTATCGGGGCGGAGCAATCACACTCTATGTGATAATGTGTGTTCTATGATGAGTATTACTGAGTTGCCTATTTCCTTTTAGGGGTTATGCACTTGAGGAGCTGCATGCCTATTGAATGGCATTCCAACCAAATCAGATGCCTACCACTCCATATGAGATATGGTAAGGGAAGAGCCCATCTCTTAAGTCAGTTAAGATTTGGGGTTGTCCAGCCTATGTCTAAAAGCATAATCCGGACAAGCTCGAGGCAAAGTCAGTTTTGTAGAAGTTTGTTGGATATCCCAAGCATTCAGAAGGCAATATCTTCTACAAAACCGAGGAACAAAAGATGTTTTGTTTCTCAGCATGCCACCTTTGTGAAAGGGAATTTCTTGTGAAGAAATTAGTGGACATGAGGTAGAACTGGAAGGAGTTCCAACTATACAAACTGCAGCTGATGATTTGGTAGAACCAAACGATTCAATAGTTTCTAACGAACCTCAGCCTCTCCACCGATCTAGTAGGGTTCCTCACCCACCTGAGAGATATTTCGGTTTCTCTATGACAGTGGGAGCGAGGAATGCATCATGAGATGATGACCCAACTAGTTTCGAGCTGGCCATCAGGAGTGGGACTCTGTAAGAATGGCTGGATGCTTAGCGATCTGAGATGGAATCCTTATACACCAACAAAGTATGGACTTTGGTTGCTTTATCTGAAGGGTTAAATCCCCATCAGGAGCAAGTATATCTTGAGAAGATTACTTGGTGTACATGGAAAAGTTGAGACTTTCAAAGCTATGCTTAAGTCCATCCAGATCCTACTTGCCACGGCTACATACCATGACTTCGATATCTGGCGGTTGGGTGTCATGACTGCTTTTCTAAATGATGTTTTAGAAGAGAGATTCTATAAGTACACAGTCAGAGGGCTTCGTCGACAGTGGGAGCAGCGGAAACGTGTGCAAGATGTTTTATGTGATAAAGCAGGTATCGCGGAGTTGGAACGTCTGTTTTGATGTGTTAGTCAAAGAGTTTGACATCATCAAAATGGTAGATGAACCTTGTATATACAAAAAGGTAGTAGAGATTTTGGTGGTAATCCTCGTAGAGTACGTGGATGGCATACTCATGATAGGGAAGGAATTTCCTATACTATGCTCGGTCAATCTCTGCTTATCACAAGGATTCTCCATATAGGATAAAAGTGATACCTCCTAAATCCTGTGTTTTGATCTATGAGATAGATGTAATTGGATGTTAGGATTCTCACTAGTAGTAGTGAGATGGTATCAATCGATCCTGGGGAGAATCACTGGAAAGGTTCCAGAATGATAAGGACGACTGAAAGTCAGTCGCAGGCATTGTCTTTACTCTCAGTAGAGGGACGGTATGTTGGAAGAGTTCCAAGACAGATATCGTGGCATACTAGACGATAAAGGCTAGATACATAGCTACCAAAGATGCTACCAAAGAGGCAGTCTGGGTGTATATTAGTTCATGAGATGAACTTCGTTCCTTCCATTGTGTGACAATGGAGTTGTGGCTTATGCCTAGAAACGCCCGTCCCATCAGTGATCCAGACATATTCTAAGGCAGTGTCACCTGATCATGGAGATGGTTGATCTCCAGGGGATCGAGGTCAGGAGAGTAGACTCAGATGACAACACGACGGATCCACTCACAAAGGCCTTTTCCTAGAGAGAGACTTTTATGGGATGGTTGAGTATGAGATACTTCAACCACTGTTATCAGATGGCCCTAGTGCAAGTGGGAGATTGTTAGTTATATGTATGCCCTAGAGGCCATTATTATACATGAGATGTATATTGTAGTGGATGCTTGGACATATATAGGGGGGACTTTCTTTCTCGACATGATAGTATGCTATCTGGTTACTCTTTACCTTAACGTGTACACTGATTGTCTCTCTGCTACATGTTGGTAAAGCCCTTAGGATGTGTACTTGACTACCTGGACTATGATGAGGATCATACTAGTGGGGACATGGTAGTCCATAAGTATATCCTTCAAGGTCCCTAGTCGTGGGTGTATCGAGACGGGGCATCGATATACCAGAGTAGACTAGCGTATTGCTTCTCGACCCATATAGATGGGCGATGGATGATCCCATATCCATTGGTGTTTGACATCAGAGATGATATACGGGTGCTTAATGGAGACTGGGTATACTGGACGGACTCGCCGAGAACTCCCAGATGGTATTATACCTCACGTCAGATGGCAATTCTCTGGTGACACTGGTGCAGGTTAGTCTGTAGACCCGAGATTGTCATAGAGTCTTGTGTGATTCCCACTGTGCTTTGATTTCCACCTTACCACGTCTAAGAGGGCGTGCAAAACGGTGGTTTTTAGGTACAGTCCCGAGTCGCATGGAGGCAATGAGCGATAGGAGGGGTTTCGTCTCTCCCGGTATTGGGGGTTGATGTTGCGCTATGCTAGATTGGCCATAACAGAGAAGTCCCTGGCCAGGGCTGGTTTAGAGATTTACTGGTAAGTGTTACCAGTAGTTTCTCGACCCGTTATGAGCCTCATATCGGCATGACTTATCGGTTATTGGGGTCTGACGTTTACCACCCATAGACATGATATGTGACATATCAGACGAGAAGACCGGACTATAGGGTAGTGTCACTGTCAGGTTTTTTGCAGGAGTTGGAGTGGGCTTGCTTGCTGATCTTCTGATCGCTCAATACCCGGGTAGCCGTTACGTCCATCTAGTACAGCTGACGGCTTGTGGGTTCTTGATATGATCATCACCTACTGCCGGCGTATTGATGAGTCTTTAGAGTCCTATATAGAGGTTTTACTAGCTCAGGCAAAACGAAATTGGAGGGCATATGTGATATGTGCGGGACCGAGAATAATGCGAGTATGTGATACCGTATTCAATTCTCGCGAGGATTGTACCGATCGGTTATATGCGATATAACCAGGTTATCGAATCAAGGGTTGATTCGATAAGTCGATACATTGGATGTTAGTCGGTTATATGAGATATAACCGGATTATTAAGTCAAGTGTTGATTTAATAATTTAGTGTATAATTCTATATGTGATATACTAATTTACATTAACTAACATTGGTTCACTTAAGCATTTGTTTTTCTCACTTGTGCACGACTTAATATATATGTGTTATATATTTATTTGGGTTCATTTTGTATCATGGTTTGTTGATACACTCTACATGGGTGTATGAGACATATAACATTATAATTATATTGGTGGGGTTTTAATATACAAAGTAAATACAAAATTAGTGGATAATTGTTCAAGTGCATAAAGCTTCATGAAGCTTGTGAGTGAATTGACCAAAGTCCACTAGTTTTGTTTTACTTAGGATATTTATAAACCTAACCACTATAATTAGCCATGGTTATGTCTCTATATGAGTTAGTATATGATACCCACTGTAGGGTTTTTTTCGTCACCCCAGTGAGATGGGAATACGCGCACGCTTGTCAGGCGTACTACAGATTCCCCCTGCCTAGGGTAAGCCGGGGTTTAATGATTGTGGGGATCCGAATCTCCGGCAGCCGCGGACTAAGCTGCCGTTAATTACCCCTCGCCTTTGGGGCGAGGGTACCTCCGATTAACGGGTTAAACTGGTCATGCGAACCCAATGTGCGGTGTGCGTGTGTTCTGTTTTGAAAGGGGGGTTTTGGACATATCGGGAGCCACGCAGAGTTTTTACGGGGGTCCCGCTACCCGGATAGCGGGCTGGGGGTCAAGGGGGCTAGCAGCCCCCTTGCGGGGTTCGGGGCAGCGCCCCGGCCCAAAAAATTTTTGGAGGGGGAGAATGTGGCGGAGTATGTATATATGTGAATTTGTTTACATATGTATATGTATATGTATGTACATAAAAAGAGGGGGAAAAGACATCCAAGGGATGCGTGGGGGCCAGCGCCTTGAGCGCTGTGTGCTTAGGTGCTGTGCGCTCAGGCGCAAGCGCGCCACGTGTCGGCACGTGGGCGCTTTGCGCATGAGCGCTGTGCGCAGGTGCGCAAGCGCGCGCGCCACGTGTAGGCACGTGGGCGCTTTGCGCAAGAGCGCTGCGCGCAGGTGCGCAAGCGCGCGCGCGCGCCACGTGTTGGCACGCGGGTGTTCCCGCCAAAAATTTCTGCGCAAAAGAGTCCAAGGTATCAAATGGCAGCGATACGCTTAAGAAAATGTGAACCAGTATCTTCCGGCCTGTATTTTGATAAACTCCCCAATGAGAAACTGTTAAATTATAATGGTATTGAAAGCATCACGAAAAAACCTTCGATTTGATATATTATGGACCTCATAATTCATCCGGGATCAAAAGTTATGAGCAAATATCTATGCACATGTGATCTAAGGAAGAAGATGCGAACCAGTATTTTCCGAGCTGTATTTTGACAAACTCCGGAACGAAAAACAGCTAAATTCTGATGATATTGAAAGCATCTCGAAAAGACCTTCGATTTGATATATTATGGGCCTCATAATTCATCCGAGATCAAAAGTTATGAGCAAATGTGTTATACACGTGTAATCTAAAGTAATGCTCTACTACATGGGGAATGCATTTTTTAGTCCCACATCGGGAAAAAGAGAGATGGCTTCTCTACCACTCCCATATAAATAAGAGGGGATACCACTTAGAAAGGTAGAGTTAAATCCTCAAAGGATTCAATACTCAAAGGAGCTTAGTTCTCCAAAGATAGGAGCATGCTCCTCCCCATAATGCGCATATGCGCAAGCGCCTTGTGCGCTACGTGCAACGCACGTGTGCCCGCCATGCGGCACCACGTGCAACGCACGTGCGCATCACATGAGAACATTTAATAATATTAAAAGGAGCATGTTCTCCATATATAGAAGCCCTGCTTCTCCTCATAATGCGCATGTGCGCTACGTGCAACGCACGTGTGCCCGCCATGCGGCACCACGTGCAACGCACGTGCGCACCACATGAGAACATTTAATAATATTAAAAGGAGCATGTTCTCCATATATAGAAGCCCTGCTTCTCCTCATAATGCGTATGTGCGCTACGTGCAACGCACGTGTGCTCGCCACGCGCGCACCACGTGCAACGCACGTGCGCACCACATGAGAACATTTAATAATATTAAAAGGAGCCTATTCTCCATTTATAGAAGCCCTGCTTCTCCTCATAATGCGCATGTGCGCTACGTGCAACGCACGTGTGCTCGCCACGCGCGCACCACGTGCAACGCACGTGCGCACCACATGAGAACATTTAATAATATTAAAAGGAGCCTGTTCTCCATATATAGAAGCTCTGCTTCTCCTCATAATGCGCATGTGCACCACGTGCAACGCACGTGTACCCGCCACGCGCCACCACGTGCAACGCACGTGCACACCACATGAGAATATTCAATTAAAAGGAGACTCGTTCTCCATAGGACAGCAAAATCTGGAAGCTTATAAAGCAAAGATGACGCGCTCATATGAAAGATTGATCCGGCCGAGGACATTCCGCCAAGGAGAACTTGTGTTAGTGGTCAAAAGGCCTATGATCCCCAATCACGCCAAGCGGGGAAAATTCGAGCCGAACTATGAAGGCCCGTACATCATAGATAAGGTCTACCATGGTGGAGCCTATCTACTCATAGATATGCACGGTGAAAGGCCTTTCAGGCCAATAAACGGTCGCTTCCTAAAGAAATACTACGCTTAATGAGCCACAGCCTAGGTCAACGATAGATGATGACGACTATGTCCGCTCGCTATCTTCCTAAGCTTAAGCTTTCTAAGCAGTGGCCAGCCTTCTCCATGACGGACCGAGACGTCCTTAAACTAGTGACGGACCGAAATGTCCTTAAACTAATAGCAGACCGAAACGTCTTTAAACTACTACCGCGGCATCTTTAGGCTGACGAGATAAAAAAAACATATAAAAAAAATGGTATGTCCGTAAGCAAAAAGGGCACGGATGAAAACCCGAAAGCGCTCCGTGAATAAAAACAGCAGGGCTACCGGCGAGTGTTCGTGAAAACCCGAAAGGGCGCGGCCTCGTAAAAAAAATATAAAAATAAAAAGAATAAAAAAAACGGTATGTCCATAAGCAAAATGGGCATGGATGAAAACCCGAGAGGGCTCCGTGAGTAAAAAACAGCAGGACTACCGGCGAGTGTTTGTGAAAACCTGAAAGGGCGCGACCTCGTTAAAGGACACTTACAGGGTCCTCTCGACCTTGTAAGGAGAAACCACCCGCGTGAGATCCTTACGACTCACAAGGGAGCAGCACACTTAGGGATCCCCACGATTCCTAAGGAGAAAATACACTTGCGAGATCCTCATGACTCGTAAGGAGAACTCTCTTATGGGCCCTCACGGCTCATAGGATTTGAAAGTCTTAAGTTACAGAGACCTAAACCCGTGCTTAAGCAAACCCCCACAACTTCCGATATTGCCCTACAAGTGGCTCAATACTGACCCTTGTATACAATCCATGGGCGCGAATAAACATTTCCCTAACCAAGTCTCATCCGTGACTGGGGATATGTTCGCATGGTAAACAACCCTTGTAAATCCTCTCGATTTATGAGGAGAAAACCCTCATATAGGATCCTTACGACTTACAGAGGAAACGAACACTTAGGAATCCTCACGAGTCCTAAGGAGAAAATACACCTACAAGATCCTCACGACTTGTAGGGAGAAATAACTTCGTGAAACCCTTACGGCTCATGAAGTCAAAAGCCTTAGCCGACGGGACCCTAACCCTGGTCGATAAGCCACCTTTGTTCGACATCGACAGAGGTAGATGATGACTCGCTCCTGTTAATATCCCAATTGTAGCGATGCTGATGCCGAGATCGGTGTCTAATTTCAGGTTTACGGCGAAAAGCCAGTAAGCCGCACATGCATACGAAATAGCCGAAATGATAGGGCAACTTGCAATAAAAAAGCAGCAAGTAAAATGTATGCATGCGAAATAGCCGAAATGATTGGGCAACTCGCAATAAAAAGCAGCGAGTAAAAATAAAATAAACAGCCGAAATGATTGGGCACCGCGGAAAATAGCCGAAATGATTGGGCAATCGCGACCTTCGCGATATAAAAGCTAAAATGATAGAGCATCGCGGAAATAAAAAAAAAAGAAGAAATGATAAAACTTTGGCCCTACAGTTAAGATCACATCGATCCCTGTATACAATCCAAGGGCGTAAACAAAGAGGGAACCATACTTTTCCAACAGGCTCCGCCAGAAGACGAAGCCAAATCTCGACGGTTCAGTCCAATTCCGAAGAAACCAGCGTCTTCAGCAAATTCCTCGACTCACGGATACAAACACTCCTTGACGAGAGCCTCCTGATTCGCGTCGACTCGCAGAGCAACCAGTGCCTCCGTGGGAAATCCTCGACTCGTTTCAAACCCCAAGGAAACAAATAATCCTTGGCGCTTGGGAAACAAATAATCCTTAGCAAACTCCTCGACTCACGGATACAAATACTCCTTGACGAGAGCCTCCTGATTCGCGTCGACTCGCAGAGCCACCAGTGCCTCCGTGGGGAATCCTCGACTCGTTTCAAACCCCAAGGAAACAAATAATCCTTAGCGCTTGGGAAACAAATAATCCCTAACAAATTCCTCGACTCACGGATACAAACACTCCTTGACGAGAGCCTCCTGATCCGCGTCGACTCGCAGAGCAACCAGTGCCTCCGTGGGAAATTCTCGACTCATTTCAAACCCCAAGGAAACAAATAATCCTTGGCGCTAGGGAAACAAATAATCCCTAGCAAATTCCTCGACTCACGGATACAAACACTCCTTGACGAGGGCTTCCTGATCCGCGTCGACTCGAAGCAACCAGTGCCTCCGTGGGAAATTCTCGACTCGTTTCAAACCCAAGGAAACAAATAATCCTTGGCGCTAGGGAAACAAATAATCCCTAGCAAACTCCTCGACTCACGGATACAAACACTCCGTGACGAGAGCCTCCTGATCCGCGTCGACTCGCAGAGCCACCAGTGCCTCCGTGGGAATCCTCGACTCATTTCAAACCCTAAGGAAACAAATAATCCTTGGCGCTTGGGAAACAAATAATCCCTAGCAAATCCCTCGACTCACGGATACAAACACTCCTTGACGAGAGCCCCCTGATCCGCGTCGACTCGCAGAGCAACCAGTGCCTCCGTGGGAAATCCTCGACTCGTTTCAAACCCCAAGGAAACAAATAATCCTTGGCGCTAGGGAAACAAATAATCCTTAGCAAATTCCTCGACTCACGGATACAAACACTCCTTGACGAGAGCCTCCTGATCCGCGTCGACTCGCAGAGCCACCCGTGCCTCCGTGGGAAATCCTCGACTCGTTTCAAACCCCAAGGAAACAAATAATCCTTGGCTCTAGGGAAACAAATAATCCCTAGCAAACACCTCAACTCACGGATACAAAAACTCCTTGACGAGAGCCTCCTGATCCGCGTCGACTCGCAGAGCAATCAGTGCCTCCGTGGGAAATTCTCGACTCGTTTCAACCCCAAGGAAACAAATAATCCTTGGCGCTAGGGAAACAAATAATCCCTAGCAAACACCTCAACTCACGGATACAAACACTCCTTGACGAGAGCCTCCTGATTCGCTTCAACTCGCAGAGCAACCAGTGAATAAATTATCAGACTCAAAGGACTTATACAGAGTATTGTATGTTGTCCAGGGTCCATCAGGACAGAGGGGTTGGTCTTCGTACTATATTTGGTTTACTTATGACTTCTCTAGTTTTTAGACAGGTGTTTTGTGGAAACACAAGGTCCAAATTTTGAGAAGTTATAGGTATTTGAATAAAGTAGAGAACCAGGTATTGCAAGTATCAGGATTCTTCAAAGTGATCGAAGATGTAGATACTTGTGTATGGTGTTTAGTTGATAGTAATGATTAAGAGAACTTGCTTCTCTTTCAGGTTACTCATAATTGGAAGCATTCTTAAGTTGAGTAACGCTGATCGGCCTCCTTCCATTTAATTGACATGCACTGGAGACAGTTGCATGATTTGAATCTGGTTCAATTAAATCAGTGCCTCTGGTTCTATATTGGATATAGAACAGTTCATATCTTAACGATGTTAAGGTACGGGGAGTTGTCCGGCTTATGATTAAAACCTGACACTGGACAACTCAAGGCACGTTTCTGTAATGGCTGTTTGTGGGTTGACCTAGGCTATGACGAGGGTTGACTTTATACCATCTGGAAGATCAATAGCGATATTGTTCTAGACTCGCCACAGTTTTATTAAAAATGGATTTTTTTCAGAAAACAGTAGTGGGAGTATGGTAGAACTGGAAGTGATTCCAGAACCACAAACGATTACTGAAGATTTGATAAGGAACCTAAAGATTCAATCTGGATTGACATTCCATTGGCCACTCCGCAGATACGGTGGATAACTTCAGGCACCCGAGAGGTACTCCGGTAGCCTCAAGGACGGTGACAGGGAAGTTCTTGTTTACCCACACTTGCCATTGCTATTGTTCCAAGTTGCGAGACCCGGCGGGAGGATGAGTATAGCGTCGTTCTAAACTAGCTTTAGAAGTGTACGTGTATATGACTCTGCCAGAGGGTTGTCGTAGTCAGTGGGAGCAGCGGAAGCATTGGTGGACAGGTGGCTTATGTCTATTTATAGACTAAAACAGATGTAGCGGAGATAGATCATCTATTTCTGATGTGACAGTCATAGGTTTGACTTCATCAGAATAGGGGATGGATCTATTGAGAAGGTAGTAGGGTGTGTTGTCTTAGTATTTGGATGACATACACAGAGTAGGAAGTGATATTCCTATACTACGATCGGTTATACTTTGGTCGTCACACAGTGGTTTCTCCGCATGGGACTTGGACATTATATCAGACATTCTGGTTACTGGATCTATATTTTTAGATCTAGATTTGGGTAGTTTCCCAATCTGGGTACTCAGACAGCATTCTAAGAGTATTTAGAATGGACGACTCCTGGCACGGTAGTGTACCTGCAGGTGATGGAGTCACCCTCTCTAAAGGTGTCTTACAGACTAAAAGGGAGAGGGATGTGCATGATTGGCAGATCACTTGCTCAGGCAATTGAGTTAATCATGAGATGTCAAGTACCTTACCAGATGTTGTTCTTGCACAAGATGCAATAAGTTGATATTGATCCAATCCTGGAGAAACAGTCAGAAGCAGTTTTAGAACATAAGTGGATGTTCTAGGGATATGATAACGACAGCCTCATTCGGGAGACAGTTATCATTCCAGGCTTCCAAGGTGACCTGGACGACAAGGAGGTTGTCAGAGTTATAGTTTTCCTTCCGACGAGGGACAGTATTTTGGACAGGTGATCCAAGGCAATACTGAGGGAGGCATGGCGCAGGATACTGATTAAGTTCAGTTGACAATACAGTCTAAGAAGTTTGGATTTGGAGTTCATTTATGAGCTAGGTCCCATCAGACATCCAGACATATTCTAAGACAGGTATTCCTCATTTCGGGAGATGGGTTTCTCTGCGAACTTGAGATTATAGAGAGACATAGAAAGAAACATCAAAACGGATCCACTCACTGAGGCTATTCCTCGAACGCAATAGTTCCGCAAGCGAGCTTTGTGGGACTGACTAGTAGAGGAGTTGGGAGTTCGGTATCATACGGGCTGTGAGTATGCGACATCGCAATAATTAGCCTTGAGTGCAAGTAGGAGATTGTTGGAGATAGTGCCCTCAGAGTCAATTATTGGATCACAGGCACGTGATTGGAATGATTGAGGGAGGACCTATCCCGGTAGGACAATCTTACTTAAGATGATAGTATGCTATCTGGTTTACCTTTATCATCGTGTACTGCTTTAGGTGACCTGACATGTCGCTATTACACGTTGATAGAGCCCTTAGGATTCTTTCTTGACTGCCAGCAGTATGAGGGCGATCATATACGTGAGAGCTGGCAGTCTATAAGCACATCCTTAAAAGGTCCCTAGTCGTGGGAGTTTCGAGACAGGGCATCGATACTCCAGAGTAGACTAGTGTATACAGTCGAGACCCCGACGAGGGGTGGTGGCCGGCCTCATAAGCCACTGGTGCTAGTTGGTTCACCTAAGATGTATACAGGTGCTCATTGGGTTATGAGTACACCGGACAGGACTCGCCGGGAACATACTAGTTGGTCTTATACCTGACGTCAGATAGCAGTTCCCTGGTGACATGTGTACAGGTTAGTTCATCGACCTGGGGATCGTCATTTGTCTCGTGTGAGTTCCCACTGTACTTTGATTACTACCCTACCACGCTCAAAGGAGACGTGCAAACAGGTTTTAGTTGGGTACAGTCCCGAGCCACATGGAGGCAGTGAGCGGATCTTCAGGGGTTCGTCTCTCCCGGTATTGGGGGTGAGGTCGCGCTGTGTCTAGGAGAGCCATTACACGAAGCCCTCGGCCGAGGCAGAAGATTTACTGGTAGGTATTCCAGTAGTATCTCAGGGTGTTCTGGGCTACACCCCGACACGACTTGTACCGCTTTTGGGGGTCTGACTTTTACCAACCCCCTAGGCCCGCCATGCGATGCTCATAGACGAACGGACCGGACTGTACGGATATTGTCACTGACAGGCTCAGTAGGGTGTCAGGATGAGTTCGCTCATCGACGTCCCTTTCGGTCAATAGCTGGTGGCCCGTCACGTATGGCTAATACCTCTGACGTGCTAGTGGTTAAATCCACAGCCATAGTATTGACGAGTCTTTAGAGTCCCCCACATTCAGTTACTCAAGCTTTCGGGCGAAATGCTGTAGAGGCCGTATGGAGATATGGCAGGGTCCGATCAGATACGTGCGGTATTGCACGGATCAGGATCGGACGGTTAGTACTAGAGGCTGTATGGATATATGGCAGGATTCGATCAGATACGTGCGGTATTGCACGGATCAGGATCGGATGGATAATACTAGCTGGCTTTGGTTTAAGTCGGATCCTAGTACAGTACATTGTAGATTTTATCTCATTGCATTTGTATTTCGGTCGGAATACAAATGCGGGTGTGTATGCACGGTATCGGGGTTTTCCTATAATTTATTACGGGACCAGTTTTTTGGAGTTGCCAGTTTGCTTTCCGTTTCGGCCAATTTCCTTTGTTTCGTTCATTGGCCGAAGATAGGTGGAGGAGGGCTTATTTGCATTTATGCAAATAAGCAATTTGGAAGGGGGTCTTTGCATATTGTTGGATCATGATGGTTGCACCATCCCTTGACCATTTGACTTCTTCTTTCATGATGGCTTGACTTTTGTTGTGATGATGATGGTTGGTGGAGTGTGGTTTTGTTTTGGTGATCATTTCTTTTCATCATATATGATTCCCTCTTGCATTATTGATCAAGCCACTCACTCCCTCATTCACTCTCTCTCTCTCATTCTCTCCATTCCATGAGCATGGCCGGCCAAGCCATGAGAGGACTGTCCAAAATTTCTCATGTGGGATTTTTGCTCTTTTGCTTGTGTAAAAATCCCACAAGTTCCATCTCCATGAGCTAGTATCATTCCTCCACCAAAAGGGCACTTTCCTAAACCCCAAAATGAGACATGGTTCTACACGTATTCTACAGCAAACCTTGGGCACGTCGACTCGCCAGCTTCGTGCCCGAGTTGCCTCGGTATAGAGGTGGGAGCCCGTAAAAGAAGCAGGCGACGTGGTGACCTTCCGGCGAAGAGGTAGAGACCGGAGATTCCGCGGGGAGATCGGGACGACGACGAGAAGACCGGAGGACACAGATCGCTTGGTATATCTCTCTTCCCCATCTAGTAGTTAGCTAGGACTAGTTAATAGCCCGATCCGGGTTTTTAGTGCGCGGTGGTGCCGGTCAAGAAAAATTAAAGTTAACCATCGCTTCCGCATTTGGCCTCGGGATGGAGGCCGGGGCGCCGCCATGCACTTACACTCCCCCGGGATTGATTCGACCTCCTGTGGATGCGAATAACCCACCACCACCGCCTGTTGTAGTGCCATAGCGATTCGTGCTCCAGGATCGTTTCTATCCCACCCGTTCTGCACTTCCCACCTGTCTTTCCCTTCCACCGGCCAATGGGGATAATTTTGAAATTAAGCCCCACTTCATTAACACGCTTCCAAAATTTCATGGGCTTGAATCTGAAGATGCCTATATCTTCATCAACAAGTTCCAAAATGTTTGTGCCATGAAGAAAACTACCCAGCTGTCGGACGATGCTATACGGCTACGGGTCATTCCGTTCACTTTGTGCGATCTTACTGAAAAATGGCTGTATAGCACCGCTTCCCACTCCATAACCAGTTGGGACGAGTTTGTGAATGCGTTTCTCAAGAAATTCTATCCGAATCATAAAACCGCAAGGATCCGTAACGAAATCAACCAATTCTCTCAGCTTCCTACTGAACCCTTCTGGAAGTGCTTTGACCGGTATAAAGACCTTCTTGTTCAGTGCCCTCACCATGGTATCGAGAAATGGCAACTTTGCCAAACCTTATACGAGGGCCTGAACCCAGCAACCAAGCAGTTGTTGGAAACCATTTGTCAGGGCCACTTCCTATCGAAATCTGACGAGGAAGCGTGGCAATTCTTCGACGACCTTACGGAACAAACGCTTCAATGAGAGAGCACCAGACCAACTTCTTCTTCTTCTTCCTCCACTTCTACTGGTCAGTCTAGGGTCGGAATTCACCAACTCGATGTCTCTATTGCGATGAAAGCTGAAATGGCTGCAATAACGAGAAAACTCGAAGCGATAGAAATTTGCCTGCTCCTGCCCCTGTTCTTCCCCTTCGTACCATTTGTGCTTGTTGTTCCGATCCTTCTCACTTAACCGAAGAGTGTCCTTACAATCCACCATCTTAAGGACAGGATCAGGTTAATGCTGCATTTCAGTAAAGACCGAGGAATGATCCATACTCTTCCACCTACAATCCCGGTTGGAGGAACCACCCCAATTTCGCCTGGAATCAGAATCAGCATAAATTCCAAGGCAACAATTTCCAGAGGCCCCCTCCTCCGCAACAACAAGCGCAACAACAAACTCAACATCAGTTTCAGCAGCCCTCCCAACCCTAACCTTTTCAAAATCAGACGAACAACTTTGCACCCAACAATTCTTTTCCGCAAAACAACTTTGTTCCGTCAAACAACGATAAGGTTTCCTCGCTAAAACGACGTCTGGAGGCGTTCGTTAAACAATCGACACAATTCACCGCCAACATCCAGTCGTCTATTCAGTCTTTGGTGCAATACACTGCTGCACACGGACAAAGCATCAAGACCATCGAAGCCCAGATTGCACAGCTGAATGCGGCGTTAAGCGAGCAAGAAAATGAGAAGCTTCCATCTCAACCACTCTCAAATCCCGGTCACCCACATAATGTACATGTTGCTCTTGAACAACAGAACCATAATGTGAGTGCCGTGACTACATTGAGATCGGGAAGGATGCTGCATAACAACATCGGCGCAACAATTGAGGATAATGACACCCCGGCCGCTTCTTCTTCTTCTTCTTCTTCTTCTTCTTCTTCTTCTCCTTCCTCATCTTCTGAGCCTATTCTTCATTCTTCAAAAGGCTCTTCTTCCTCTTCTTCAACTCTGAACGGACCCACTTCTCACTCCATGAAAACACCAGCTCTGGGATCCGTTCCAACTCCACAATCTCCTCCACAAGCATTGGACTCAACCAATTTTAAAAACGCTCCATTTCCAAACCGGTTGAGGTCCAATAAACAAAATCCATAAATGGAGAAGATTCTGGAGTTGTTTAAGCAGGTTACATCAACATTCCCCTTTTAGATGTTGTCTAACAAGTCCCATCCCACGCGAAAATCTTAAAGGACTTATGCACGAAAAAGAGGAAGTCTCAGGTACCCAAGAAAGTTTTCTTGGCTAGTGCTGTGAGTGATGCTCTTACCCAATCTTTACCGCAAAAACGGAAGGACCCTGGCTGTCCTACGATTTCTATTACCATTGGGGATAAGAACATCAACCGCGCACTATTAGATCTTGGTGCCAGTGTTAACCTGCTTCTGTACTCAGTATATGAGCAATTAGGTGAAGGAGAGCTGAAACCCACACACTGTACTCTCCAAATGGCCAACCGATCAATCACCCATCCTAGGGGTGAGCTAGAGAATGTGTTAATCAAGGTTGGGGACTTCATATTCCCCTTTGAATTCATTGTATTAGACACACAGCCTGTAGCTAACCCCCGGAATCAAATTCCGATGATACTCGGTCGCCCATTCCTTGCAACCTCAAATGCTGTGATCAATTGTCCCAATGGTTCGATGAACCTATCTTTTGGAAACATGACAATTGAACTCAACATTTTTAGGTTGGGGAATCAGCCCACCGAACCTAATGCTCATATACTAGACGTTTTCTCAATCCAGGAGATCACCTCAGAAGAGTGTGAATTCGAGGAGGTTTTGTTCGATCACGATAACCTTAACGCCACTAGTGCGTTCCTCTTAGAACCTGCTGCTGTTTTTGCGCCCGACAATGACTACGAGTGTTTCACTTTCTTGAACGATCTTAGCCACTCACCACCCGAGTTTGAATCCTTCGAATTTCCGGATGAGTTACCTGAACCATCCAACTCGGTCGCTTACACTCGTTTTGAACCTTTGCTGGAATCCTTTGAGTTCGAGACCTTTTCACCAATCTTGCCTTCAATCGTTTCACCTCCAACGCTCGAACTCAAGCCTTTTTCGTCTCACCTTAAGTACGCTTACTTGGGTGAGAACAAAACCCTCCCTGTTATCATCTCGGCTTCTCTAGCTCCAGAGCATGAGAAAGCCCTTCTTGCGGTCTTGCACAGCAATAGGCAAGCTTTTGGCTGGTCCATGGTGGACATCAAGGGGATTAGTCCCCTGATCATTGAACAACACATTCATCTGATGGATGATGCCAAACCAGCCAGGGATCCACAAAGGCGACTCAACCCAGTCATGAAGGAGGCTGTGAAAAAGGAAATCGTGAAGTGTCTGGATAGTGGTATCATTTACCCTATCTCTGATAGCAAGTGGGTTAGCCCCATTCACGTTGTCCCCAAGAAATCGGGCATAACGGTCATTACTAACGAGGTGAACGAGTTAATCCCTACTCGCACCCAAACTGGGTGGCGAGTATGCATCGATTACAGAAAACTCAACGCCGCAACACGGAAAGACCACTTTCCGCTACCTTTCATTGACCAAATGCTTGAACGATTGGCCGGACACGAGTTCTACTGCTTTCTTGATGGCTACTCCGTCTATAATCAGATTCCCATCGCCGAAAAGGACCAGGACAAGACCACATTCACTTGTCCTTTCGGCACGTTCGCATATCGTTGCATGCCCTTTGGGTTATGCAATGCGCCCGCTACCTTCCAGCGGTGTATGATGGGAATCTTCTCAGACATGGTGGAGAAATTCCTGGAGATCTTCATGGACGATTTCTCCATCTTCGGCGATTCCTTTAACGAGTGTTTGCTGCATCTTGACGATGTCCTTACCCGATGTAAGGACAAAAACCTCACTTTGAATTGGGAGAAGTGTCACTTCATGGTGCACGAAGGTATTGTCTTAGGACATATCATTTCGCAAAATGGCATAGAGGTTGACAATGCAAAGATTGAGGTCATTTCCAATCTCCCTCCTCCCAGATGCGTCAGAGACATCCGAGCCTTCCTTGGCCATGCCGGTTTCTATAGACGGTTCATCAAGGACTTTAGCAAGATTGCTAGGCCCTTGACTCTTCTACTGGCCAAGGACACGCCATTCGACTTCAACTCGAGCTGTGTGACTGCGTTCGAGTCATTAAAAAGCTCACTCACTTCTACTCCCGTTCTTTCTTCACCTGACTGGACGCACCCCTTTGAGATTATGTGCGATGCATCCGACTTTGCCATTGGTGCTGTCCTTGGACAACACATCAACAAGATGCCGGACGTAATCTATTATGCTAGCCGAACCCTGAACGAAGCCCAACTTAATTATACAACAACTGAGAATGAATTCTTAGCTGCTGTATTTACTTTAGAAAAGTTCAGGGCCTACCTCATCGGCTCTCCAGTCATTGTCTACACAGACCATTCTGCTCTACGCCATCTTTTTGCGAAGAAAGATGCCAAATCTCGGCTAATACGTTGGATCCTCTTGCTTCAAGAGTTTGACTTTGTCATCAAGGACAAAAGAGGATGTGAAAACGTAGTCGCCGACCATCTCTCATGACTTCCTTCTTTGCCGTCGCCTCAACTTCCGATCAACGACGTTTTTCCGGATGAACAGCTCTTGACAGTATCTCGCGAACCCTGGTTCGCAGATATTGTGAACTATTTGGCCACAGGGCTACTACCGACTGAATGGTCAAGTCAGGACAGACTTCGATTCTTATCCTAAGTAAAACACTTTTACTGGGACGAACCCTATCTGTTCAAGTATTGTCCCGAACAGATTATTCGTCGGTGTGTCCCTGACGATGAATTCAAGAGTGTGCTGTCATTTTGCCACGATCAAGCATGTGGCGGGCATTTTGGCCCCAGAAAGACAGCTGAGAAGATCTTGCAATGTGGTTTCTACTGGCCACAACTCTTCAAAGACGCTCATGACTATTGCAAGACTTGCTCCCGGTGCTAACACTTGGGCCGGATATCCCGGAGGAACGAGATGCCGCTCCAACCATTCTTGGTTGTAGAGATTTTCGACGTTTGGGGGATAGATTTCATGGGGCCGTTTCCCAGCTCTTTCGGGAACTTGTACATCCTTCTCGCTGTTGATTACGTCTCTAAGTGGGTCGAGGCTGTGCCCAGCCAGACTAACGACAACAAGGTTGTCGTTAGGTTTCTTAAAGAAAACATTTTTCTCACGGTTTGGGCACCCCCGAACGATCATTAGCGACAATGGAACTCATTTCTGCAATAAGACTTTCGAGGCCTTGATGCGGAAATATTCCATTAATCATAAGCTATCTACGCCCTACCACCCCCAAACCTGTGGGCAAGCCGAAGTTTCAAATCGGCAAATCAAGCAGATATTGGAGAAGACGGTTTCTAAGAACCGTAAGGATTGGTCGCTAAAACTCACTGATGCCCTTTGGGCATTTCGAACCGCTTATAAGACCGATCTTGGCATGTCTTCCTATCGACTTGTGTAAGGAAAGGCTTGCCACCTCCCTGTCGAAATAGAGCATCGCGCATTTTGGGCGATAAAGGAGCTGAATCTGTCTCTCGAAGATGTGGGCAGCCATCGGAAGCTGCAGTTGAACGAATTGAGCGAGCTTAGGGATGAGGCTTACGATAACGCGGTTGTCGTTAAGAACCGAACGAAGGTGTTTCACGATAAACACCTTTTGCGCAAAACTTTCGTACCTGGTCAACAGGTACTGCTTTACGACACTCGGCTACACTTCCATCCAGGAAAGCTCAGATCTCGCTGGAAAGGGCCGTATTTTGTGCGGAATGTGTATCCGCATGGCGCTGTGGATTTGGAGAATCCAAAGGATGGTTCCTTTTTCAAAGTAAACGGACACCGACTTAAACCGTACCTTAGCGCCGAACCAACAGAGGAGCTCCTGGTTTTACAGGAGC
The DNA here is from genome assembly GCA_030015575.1 of Agapanthus africanus. NCBI lineage: Eukaryota > Viridiplantae > Streptophyta > Magnoliopsida > Asparagales > Amaryllidaceae > Agapanthus > Agapanthus africanus. Next base: position 109,811,032 of record JASDDO010000031.1, read on the forward strand.
CGGTTTACCCTGCATAATCTTCCTCTGCCTACCACCAAACTTCGGTTATCCAGCCAAGAACAGTGGACACTGTTCCAAATAAGTTTGGAGGTATGTATATACCATTTTGTATTTATTTGTGGATATTCTTTTCCTTTTTTATTCTTTTTCTTTTCTTTAAAAACAAAAACACAAAAAAAATGTGTATATCTAACCGACAATTTTGACCCTTCAATGATCTCTTCATGCAATGACAGTGAGGACACTGTCCAGTTTAAGTTTGGGGGTACGCTCGGTACGCATTTCTAACCTTCGCATTCATATGTATATTTTGCATCTGCATATTAAAATCCATAAAATCCATAAAAATCAGAAAATTTTCTAAAAACATAAAAACTTTTCTGTCAAGTTAGCTAGTGGGAGAACTCTGATTCAACATTTCGACGGTTTTTGTTTGATAAAATAAGAATAACTAAATCTTATTTTTAGATTTTGAAAACCTGAAAGATAACTCTCCTTTGAAGTTAACTATAGCTGATATACGTCTTTACATCACACTACACGTGTCGTGAGTTTTGGATCAAATAGGTTTGTTCTGAAATAAGTAATATCAAGAATAGTTTATGAAGTAAAGCGAATATGAAGGAATGTTATTGATGCCTTAATCGGAACTAAGTCTAAAAAATAACCCGTCTGGAACTTGATTGGAATGATTACACACCTAACCCACTAAACACTTCTTTTATCCAAAAAAAAAAAAATAACTGAACTGCCGGTTATATCTCCGTTCGTATTGAATCATCATAATTTTCACGCTAAATTGTCTTTTGTTTTTGGACCTAGGTAACTTGAGTAATTAAGTCCGCTGGGGTGTTTCTACACCTAATGCCCTAAAACCAACTGGTTTGGGTGCATTGGCCCAAAGCTCGCTAAGAAGCCTAGAAACTCCAGATTAAAACAAAGTCAAGCAAGTGTTCTCTCCGAGTTAAAACTCCTAACGGTTCTTTGTGTGAGAATAATCTTGACAAAAGACAGGTTTTTATAAAAAAATATTTCTAGCGGAGATATGAAGGTTTTATTCTATGATAAATACTACGGCACGTTCACAGAGGTGTGTATGAAATGAAAACAAGAAAAAGGTGGAGTGAAAAATAAGACTTATTTTCCTGTTAAGGAAGATAGAAATTCTGAAGTTGAAACCTTACTGAAAACGAAACTTGAAAAAATCTTAACTCTTTATAAAACTTATGTGATCCTTTTAAAATTTTTATCTGGGCTTTATTGTGTGACATGATGACTTTAATCGATCCTTCTGGAACTTAACGACACTATTTGCACTGCACGTAAAGACATATAAAATCTTGAGTTAAATAAGAAGCGAGGTGTGAAAAATAAAGGTTCGATAATCTAGACTTAGGATAATAGAATTGTTATTTTCTGAAACAAAACTTTAGGGTTTGAATCATAGTTATTTTGCAAATTTAGCTTGACCGGATTTTGTGGGTAGTATCCGCTGAAAACCCTCAGGAGACAACACTCCTCCTACTAGGGACACCTAGAGGTTTAACGGCTTGTTACACATGCTCAGTGCAATCGCGTTCCCTGCGAAAGTGAGGTTAGGAATTTTTTATGAATAAATTGGCTTTGCTCGGGACGAGAAAATGATAAGTTTGGGGGTATTTGTTCATATCAGATTTTTGCATTTTTATACCGCCCAATTTTTATCACATTGCTTATCGGTAGGTACTCTTGAGCCGTGTTTGGTAGTCAATTGCAGGATACAGGTTCTCAGCTCTAAACAGTGAAATTCATAGAAAAACACGACAAATTCCAGATTACTGCCAACCACAGATAAAACACGGGTCTCCGCTCTCTATCCGTATGTTGCCGCACACCAGTTTAAGGGACAAAATGGCAAATCGATGTCATTTTCATGCACAAAGCTTAATGTCAACACAAGATCCAACATATCTACACGGAGCTCAAGAAAATCATGGCAAAAGATCCACATCACATCACCTTTTGATCTGCTGAAAATCTGGATGAAACGTGAAGGGATTATGAGAAAAGTACTATACCAAACTCAAGAGGACTACAAAATAAGGAAACCGACGAAAAATGAAAGCTCAATTCCCTAGTAAGGCCGCGGAACCGCGGCATAAGCATGCTTAGGCCGCGGATCCGCGACCGTATAGGCTTGTCGGCTGTTGAATTTTCAGGGGTTGTTTGGTCTTTTTATGGTGATCCAGAATGTTGCCCTAGAATTTTTGTTTCCTGCCTATAAATAGTCCAGAACTTGCTAAAGCCAAGGGTGCTTATTCTTGTATTTAGATTTTAGAATACATGTTGTTGTTCTTCTTCCTCTTCTCATCTCTTCTCCATTAAAACCTTGTAGTGAGTTTTTATGAGTGAAGTGATGAATAAAGAGTTCTTTTTGTTACCATGCTTTTCTTATTGCTAATTATAATTTCTTGTAATTTTCATTTTGCTAATCTAGTTGTTGTTATTTGTTGTTTGTTTCTTTCTTGTTCTCTTTTTCTTTATCCTTAAACAACAATGATGCTTAAGCTTGATCCTTGCCAAGGTGAGGTCTCAAATAACTAGTTGTAATCTTCTAACCTCTTTCATTCTATCTTCCTCCTTTTGTTTTATTTTCTTTTTCTTATAATGGGTGAGTAGTTTTCATACTTGTTAGGGTAGGATAAAGAAAGTTTGAGAGAAGGAAATCTCTCTCACTCTTTTCTTGCCCAACATCTTAATTCGGACTCCCGTTAATTGAACTACAATCTGCTCCCTACGGCACCCTATCTTACATGATAGCGGTGATTCCTTAGTGAGACCGGTTGTGGTTGAATTAACCGGAGGTTAAGGCTAAGAGCCAAGAACGGACGGACAAGCACCAAAAGGGAGAACTTATGCGTTGGAAAGCCTAGCTTATACTCGCAAGTTCCTTCCTAGTCGTGCTAATCCCCGTTGTTGCCGATTACCATAACACCGATATTAAGAGTGGCAACGAAAGAAGTGAGTGACTCCTAACTCAAACTAACCTAATCCTAACCCTAACAAGCTCTCTTTATATATCACTTTAGCACATAGTTAATCTCAAAACAAACCTGGACATTTGGACTTAACTCGTTAAAGCACATAGAAAAAGATTCCCATCTCCCTACGGACGACCCGTACTCAACCGGCTAGCTACAAGCGAAACCGTCTTGATTGCGGTAATAAACTTAGCACGCAAAAACTTTATCAATCAAGTAGCCAAGTCCAGTCCTGTACACGCGTGGTTGCATCGCGACGTTTACCGGACGTCGAACGTGACGTATGTACCTCGTCATAAGATCTGATCAGGCAAATTTATCTTGCAGCATGCTATGTTAATATATTTATATCCATATAAATAAAAATAATACATGTGTTTTAATTATGCATCAAACATTATAGTTTTACCGTTTTTCGATATCCGTTCGTATCCATACTGACAATCACATATCTAGTTGCATGCCGGAACCTAATTATATCATATTACTTCTATATCGGTGCAACATGCTATCTAGTTGTATCATACACAGGCATGGATACGTATACAGATTATTACAGATAGATACATATGCATCCTGATATCCGTCGTACTTACTGTGTTCAGATATTCGTTACAGTTTCACATTTGGGTATCTATCTAATACATATGCATCACATGACATGTTCACGACCCACTACTTGACTAATTACTTGGATCTAGTTACTAATGCCAACAATCCTGACTTGTTGTCCTGACGGAGGTTACTTGTTTTCTGCATTGACGAAAACCTGTACCTGCTTGATCCTGTGTTGGCAATAGATTTATATTGGCAATACCTAACTTGAACACAAACCTGGGGGTAAAGAGGAAATCAAGAATGTAACCGAAACGTAACTCAAAAGGCTATTGTTACATGTTTGCTGTTTTTCCGGGCGTTATGGAATAAGCCTGTTTGCCGTTTTTCCAGGCATTACGGAATAATCCTTTTTGCCGTTTTTCTGGGCGTTACGGAATAATTACATGTTTGCATTTTTTCCGGGCATTACGGAATAATCCTGTTTGCCGTTTTTCCGGGCATTATGGAATAATCCTTTTACCGTGGTCCCGTAGGGAATGAGCGGGGCATAGACTGTTGGGTTACAATGAGAATTATATTAATTGATTTCAAAGACTTTAGATTAAATAATCTAGAATCTCAGTCTTAGGTTACACATCACACATCACATACACACACATACCTCACTGTTTCATATCCATTCTATTCATTTATATTCATGTTTACCTATATCGTTACATCTTGGTTATTACTGCTACTTTGATAATTATGACGCACTAACGTCTGGGTTTTGCATGGCCCAGTTCCTTTATCTCTATCACAGGCTCAACAGAAGTACTTCAGCAGCCAAGCCGAGTAGTGAGGAATTGATTGTGTGTGGTTTAGAGATGTTTAGTTTAGTTATTTTCCGCGGCTTTATTTCCTTGATGTGAGCCCATATTGGGATGAGTTTTCAGATGTTGTCTATTGGATTTAATTCGTTTCCGCTTATGCATTTTCTTGACTCTGTTTACGGTGGCAAATGGACATGTACTAGCTAGTTTTATTATTTTACTGTTCTTAATATCCTATAGACAGCCGTAATGTGACTGTGGAATGATGATTTCTATCCACAGGTAGCATGGTTGGCTCTGTCACGTACCGTAGTTTGCGCACTCTGGGAAGCAGGGCATGACAAACTACGCATGAGCCATACAATTATAGTTTAAAATAGCATGAAATGTTGTTTTGGAAATAAGGGACTACGATATTTTTGAAATAAATATCATTTTGAAAATTCATAGCACACTCTTAAAGTTATCATTAAAAAAAATAAAGATTCGTTAGTTTTTAAAGTATGTATGGCTCTAAAAATCTCATAATTTTCCGTCTTTGAAATATTAACAAGGTTCTTCGAGTTGAAATAAATATCGGCCGTAATCGGCGATTAAAACTCATCATATCACGTACAGAATATCTCTCGTATGATATAATACAATCAACATGGTACGGATCTATAGTCGCGTACATCATCTTATCTCATATCCTCTAATATCATCTCAAATCATCTCATGTCATGTCATCTCATATCATGTATAATAGGTATACTAATACACACACACACACACACACACATAAATAAATATAGCTTAGAGGCTAAGGAATAGAGACTAGATATATAACTTCTTCTAAGTATGCTATTATATGCATGTGGTTATACTAAGTATATGATTCTAGTATATATACTATCCTAACCACTATGGTTGCGGGGGTGCTATACAGCATCCACCCGACATTCCCCGTAGACATACATCTACTCACCTAACGCCTCGCCTTAATCGAAGCCAACGGATTCCTTACCCTTCCTCTTCATCTCAGAAGTCCACGCGATTCTACCTACAATCGAAATCATAACCAAAATTGCATAAAAATCCATATCAAAACCGATACGACGAGCGAAACGCACATAGATTAGAACCTATGGCCAACGCGTACTAAAACGACAAAATACTCCCCAACGTCGGTGTACGAACGTCGAACGACCAAGTCAAATCATGAAAATCCAAAAACTAAGTTTCAAATATCCAAAACATTGCCAAAACTAAGTCAAAATACTCCCAGATTTTTACTCAAAGAATTTAGGGCAATTTAGCATATAAAATAAGCTTAGTTATTGAGTGAGCGAGCTACCGAACAAACCCCAGACCCTAACTCTACATCTTGGCTGCAATTTGCGGCCAAAAGTAATAAATTTGCGGCCAGGGAAAAGAATTGGGGGCTCGGGCTTTTACGGTGGTCTTCTACTAGTCCAAATATCTCACCGTATTCTCTAAATAATTTTCAGAGAACCCAAGTTGCTCCATATTTAATTTAAAACTCTAAAACTCAATGAAAACCATGTCTTGAACCTTTAAAACTCTTTTAAGACTAATGATACTTATACTAAAACACTCTCATCTATCACAAGAGAGGTTGTGGTCACTAATTATCCCTGTACTACACCACCACTACTAATAGTATCCACAAAACTCACTTTTGAAAACTCAAGTCTAGGAAACATGAACCTTTAGCTTTAAACTAGTTTGTGAAGGCAAGAAATCTAAAAACTTGTTAAAAGGTGGGATTTTTACCTCAAAATAGGGATCAAGAAAAGTTTCATACTTGTAAATAGCCTCACAGTGGAAACTTGATCATTACATCATATTTAAGATGAGGATAGGAATATTTTTTGTGAATGCTTCAAGGTGTTTTGAGGTGGTTTGGGTGGATGTTTGTGGTGGTAGTAGGAGGTGGAGGAGGTGGAGAAGGAGAAGGAGATGAGGAAGAAGAAGAAGATGAGGAAAAGATTAAGAAGGAATGCATGGGTGAAACAACCATAACCCCTCTCATCTCTCTCTCTCTCTTACTCATTAAAATAATACCATACTCTCATGCTTCCATGTCTCCCTCTCATATATTTATTTTCTTTTCCTTTTCTTTTTTTCAAAAAAAGAATAAAATCATCATATAAATCATAAATAAAATGCCGACCCTTTTAAATAAATGTGTCATGGCACTTTAAAACATGATTAACAAAAATAAACTTAGTTTAATGCACAAATAGGAAAACACTAATTAAGTTTAACATTAAACTTGTATGGATATAATTATATACTAATTTAAGAAAAGTCCAATTAAATAAATGTTTTCATAAATAATAATTCATTTTAATTTCTAATTATTTTCCAAAGATAGAAGTATATAATTATATCAATTTACGAAAGCTCAAATCCATACTCGATATAAATCCGTAAAATTCATTATATTATTATTTAAATTCTAAAATAATATTTTCCATTTTCTAAAATATTACATATCTCCTTCTGTGAAATCAACATCTTTATTGCTGGCAACCGACTCAAGGCATCCGACACTACATTTACTTTTCCCGGTTGGTACTTCAAATCTAGATCGGAATCTGTCATGAACTCTAACCACCTTCGCTGTCTCATGTTAAGCTCTTTCTGCGTGAATACGTACTTTAGACTTTTATGACCGGTGAATATTTCGACCTTCTCGCCTAACAAGTATTGTCTCCAAATTTTCAACGCAAATATAACCGCTGCTAGCTCCAAATCATGGGTTGGGTAGTTCTTCTCATGAGTCTTTAATTGTCTCGATGTATAGGCTATCACTCGTCCATGCTGCATCAATACACAGCCTAAACCTTTCACCGATGCGTCTCTGTGAATTACTAAACCTCTGGAACCATCAGGCATAGTTAGAATCGGAGCGGTTGTCAATCTTTTGTTCAACGCCTCAAAAGTTTGCATACACTTCTCGGACTAAACAAATAGTACCTCCTTTCGCGTTAACTTAGTTAATGGTTCTTCTATCCGAGAAAAATTCTCCACAGACCTTCGATAATAACCAGCAAGCTCAAGAAAGCTTTGAACCTCTGCCACGGTCTTTGGAATCAGCCAATCACGCACTGCCATGATCTTTTCCTGATCAACTGCAATTCGACCTCCAGATATGACATGGCCCAAGAACTTTACTTCGTCAAGCCAAAATTCGCACTTGCTTAATTTAGCATACAACTTCTCCTGCCTCAAAGTCTGCAGTGCAATTCTCAAGTGGTCTTCGTGCTCATCCTTGTTCTTCGAATAAACCAGAATATCATCGATGAACACTAACACGAACCAATCTAGATATGGTGAAAGATTTGTTTCATCAAGTCCATAAGTATCTCCGGTGCGTTCGTAACCCCAAATGTCATAACTAGGACTCGTAATGTCCATATCGAGTTCGAAATGCCATCTTGCAAATATCCTCTGGATTCACCTGAACTTGATGATAACCCGATCATAAATCCAACTTCGAGAATACACTCGCGCCACTGAGTTGATCAAATAATTTGCCAATACGCGGAATAGGATATTTGTTCTTGATGGTCACTCAATTTAGCTCTCGGTGATCGATGCACATTAGCCGTGTGCCATCTTTCTTCTTGACCAAAAGAACCAGAGCTCTCTAAGGCAAACCACTGCTGCGAATTCAACCCTTCTCTAGTAATGCAGAGTCTTGTTTCTTCACTTCTTCTAGTTCCACCGGTGCCATAGGATAATAAGCCTTCAAAAATGGTGCTGCTTCTGGAATAAGATCGATCGTAAACCTCACATCTCGCTTTGGCAGTAAACCCGAGATGCCCTCGAACACATCTATGAATTCTCAAACCACTATTGGTGCTTCCTCCTTATTTGCCTCTATTACTTATAACATGGCATTTGTCAGTTTAGCCCTAAACTCGACTGGTCCGACCAATTTACTGCCTCCCAAGAATTTAAACTCCGGATGGCTAGGAATTTAGAAAATCACCTTCTTTGCCCTGCAATTTATGTGAGCATGAAAGGTGCCAAGAAAATCCATTCCTAACACAACATCATAATAGCCGGTGTCGATCACCAAGAAATCCGCAAACAACTCTCGACCGCAAATAACAACAGAACACTCCTTGCATTCCCTACCAGATATAATCCTCCCATTCCCAGTGTGTATGTCCCAACTACTAGATAAAGCCGTGTGTATGATAGAGTGTGCACCAATAAATTTGGATGACATAGAACAATGGGATGCGCCAGAATCGAGTAATGCTAATGCGGGAAAATTACAAACTAATAGGATACCTGTAACCACATCCTTCGAAACTTCTGTCTCCTCGGCTGTCAGGGTGAGGCTTGTCCTTGATTAGGCCCCTGAGTAATCTATTTATGTCCATACGCCTACTTCTGTGGTGATTTCTGAGCATCGCCCTTCAACTGTAACCTTGAAGGACAAGTGTTAACCTGATGGTCAGTAACTCCGCAAATCAAGCACTGTCCAAACCTCCTCCGACATTCTTTCTGAGTATGGCCTAATCTCTTGCAATAATCACAAATCAAATTCTTCTTTTGGGTTGCAACAAAAGGCCTCTTCATCGGAACCGTCCCCTATCTTCGAACCGGATATTCCTACACCCTGAAGGTCTAGTAGATGCCTAAACTGTCTTCCATGTCGAAACATTGTGCTGCTGTGTACCCTTTTCTCTCTTCGATAGCTTCTGTTGTTTTCTAGCCGCCATGAGAACTTAAGAAAAGATAACCAATGCCAATGAAGTAACGTGTCGCTGGATCTCCACATCAAGACTGCGCATGAAACACATTGCCCTATCAGCATCATTAGCCACCAAAGCTCCAGCAAAACGACTGAGTCGGGTCCATTCAGCTGCATGAGCATCTACCGATCCCCCATTCTGCTTTAAGCCAACGTATCTCTCTTCCATCTCTTCCTTTGTAGACTGTGGAAAAAATTTCCCCAAGAAACTCTGAGTAAAAGCCGCTTAACTAATCGGCTTCGTCAAACGATTTTCCTCCACCAACCACCATTCTCTAGCACAGTCAACCATCTGGATGTGTACCACATCCACCCTTTTCTCTTCCGGAATCTGAGCAGCAATCAACAAATTCTCCGTATCAACGAGCCACTGCTCTGCTTGAAGAGTTCCTATAATCCCGTAATAGTTGCCGGACCAAGCCTTCTGAAATCCGCAACCGTACCCTCATGCTGAACCTACCTGCGAACTACCGCCCTCTCAACTGTCGTAGTTGCAATCTGTTGGGATGTCCTTAAGCCCTCCTGGAAAGCCTTATCCTGTGGCTGGTTCAGTTCAGTCTGGTGCTGCTGGTTCTCCAACATGCCACGTATGATCCCAAATAATGCGGCATTATTAGTAGGTAGAGTAGCTTGATTCCTTCCAACCATATCTCTGAATTCAAAACATGATTGACGAGGATTAGTAATGGAAAAAATATTTAATAAAAAAACAAAGATTCAATAAACAATGGATTCAAGGATAACAAGACAGTAAATGTGGCAAGAAATATTCCTACAAATCGAGGGTTTCAAGGTCAATGTATTGGGTATAATACCCAACTACAAATTGAACCAAGCCCGACTAACCTAAACCTGGCTCTGATACCAACGAAACCTTGTCACGCCCCACTTCCCAATAAATGCAAATACGGGAACGTAACAAAACCAGCCATGCTACATACTGTAAGGAATCATCCTTCCATAGTCACATTACGGCTGTCAATTAGTAATCAAGAACAATAAAAATATATAACTAACTATCACATGTCCAATATATCACAAATAAACAATAACAATAATAACAAGTCGATGGCGGAAGCAATGAATAATGGTCAAGTCTCAAGATCCAAGGAAATAAGAATAGCGTATTCTAAACCTGTCCCTTATGGGATCACAATAAAATCCAAAAAGAGTGTAATACTGGAAAAGAAAACTAAATCATAACTAATAAACTATATTAATGGAATGCTCCATATTGGTCAACAACCTTCTCGAAGTACTCGCAATCCTCCTGTGCTAAAGTCAAGGTATATGGGCCATGTAAAACCCATATGCCAGTGCGTCATAGATAACATAATAATAATAATAATAATAATAATAATAAACAATAGGTAATATAGTATACTATGTGCAAGAAAGAGATGTCATGAGCATAAACAATAAGCAATAACAATGACATGTAATGTCGCAAGTAAGATATAATGGATCAACCAATCATGTGCATCCTATGGGTCCACGTTGCTAAGTTATCTATCCTATAGGTATTTGAAAACAATTAATGCAATCCTCACTGTAACTCAACAGTATACCATGTGTGCCCGGTACCACGGTCTCATGACTCTCAGGGCTGAATCCGAGACATCTCACTAGGTAGTAAAACAGTATCAATATCTGGAATAATGATGTCGTCGTCATCATTCCAGAGCCCGTAGCTCGTATCGATTGATCAGTCTCTAGCAATCAATCTCACTGAGTTACAATTTGGTTTCCATTATTGATTTTCCCTTTTCTCCAGGTTTCAATTCATATCAAGTATCACCGGTATTATACCTAATGCCAACATAATAACAATCAATAATTGCACAGGTTGTGCCAATGGATACAATTAGGCCAGTCAATCAATAACAATGAATTTTGGCATTTCGGTAAACATAACAATTCAGGTATAATGTTACGGTAGCAATAATCAATAGTTCATCAATCATGGTTTCATATAAACAATCAATGGTATGTGTATGAATATCATGATCTAGCAATTAATGAACATATAAGCAATCAGTTCAAGTATACAATCAAGATCAGGTCAAGTAGCATGTCCAGTTGATGTTAATCGTATACTTGTGAAACAAGTTAATATGTCAGTTTTATTTCAGTTTTAAATATCGGTTTCTGCAACTTGTTCATAAGACGTCGCTAGGAGACGTCTGGTCAATGTGACTGACGTCTTGGGAGACGTCTGGTTGACCCCAAGTTTATTCCAGACATCTATAGGAGACGTCTGGTCCCTACCACAATTTGCATGCCGGACGTCGGTAGGAGACGTCCGGTCCCTGTAGAAGAATTCTGGGGTGATGTCGTAGTGCAATTCACGTTCTAGAAACAATTACAGAGACAACTTGTCACTGTAGACAGACGTCAGTAGTTCAATTTTAGTTTATGTAAAGTTCTCATATAGACGTCCGGTGACTATGGGCAGATGTCAGTACGGGATTTTCCTGAACTATCAGATTCTGGAATTTAGGGTTTCGATCTAATTATTTAATATGCTAATTTTAACAAGTGTTATCACGTAAATTTCTCGATTACAATATAGTAAATTAGTTGATAAATAAGGTAGTAAATTCTAGGGTTAAAACGCATATATAAAACATAGATTATGTTTAATATCACATCATGATTCTGATCTTGATGTATACTCAATTTTGATTAAACCAATATACATTAATTAATGTCATAATTGTACAACAAATTAATTTGTCGTCCTAGCATGTTAAAGCAAGTATTGGATACTTGCCTCCAAACCACGATCTCACGAGACGCTGATGTACACGATCTCTCAATTTAATGTGTTCCTTGTCGATAACCCAAACACGAAGAAGAAGACAACGATGATGACAAGACGATCACTACGACGATGATGTTGATGGAGATAGCTGGCCAAAACTAGGGTTTAGGTTTACAGAAAATATGGAGGCTAGGGTTTTATTTTATGAATTGTGTGAAATATGAGAGTTGTGAATACTTATATAGAGTAATTATAACATGGGCCAGGTATTCCATTAACCCTATAACCACTAGGATTAAGGATTAAAGATAATCTAAATTATAATTATATGACATATATCTTTACAATATTATAACCATAATCTTTCACAATTAATTTATTTTCCATACAATAAATTATCATGACCAATAATAACAATAACCAATAAAACCCATGATAGTCCAAACCAATGCAATCTATCAATAAATTCCATAATACGATAAAATATCATAGCACACAATTCCATCCGTCAGTCAAATAATTTTAAAGAACCATAAAATTAATTATCATAAATTTATTCCATCAAATTATCGTACGATAGTTCTAGAATGTTATATCTGTGCTTTCATTGGAATAAATTTCTTTTAAGGAACAAATGTCTGAAGATATAGACAACAAACGTCTGCAGTTCAAAATCTTTGAAAATCATTCCTTATTTAGACGTTTGTCCCATGTTCTTCAGACGTCTGTTTATTCTCTGTACTTTTTTTTGCCATTTTTGAAAACCCACGGCAGATGTTTGAACCTATATTCCATAGATGTTTGCAGTAGATTTTTTTTTGAAAATATAGCCATTGAGTTTTATTTTGTTAAAGTTTCAGGCGTCTGTCTTATTGTTCTTCAGACGTCCGTTATTACAGGAAAAATGCTGATTTGACTAATAACGACTAGTTTTTTGTGTGGGGTTATAAAAGAGTTTTGGGTTGGTTTTTTTAGCTCTTATCACTCAATATTTTAGTTGCCAAAATTCCTAAGTGATCAAAAGAGAAAAATCCCACATTTTATAAGAGTTTGATAATTTATTCATTTGCTTATCTAAAATCACTCACACACACAAAATCACTCATAAGCTTCTAGTCTGATATTTCATTCTTCTTGAGTATTAGTGCTTCATTTGCAAAAATCTTTTGAGAATAATCTTGAGCTTGTATTTTGCTTTCTTTCTTCATTGAGAGGATTCTTGAGTGCAAGAGTGTTTTGTAAGAAAGAAGAGTTTGTTGAGAGAAGAAGTGCTTAAGTGTGAGCATATGTGATTGTATTGAGAGAGAGACGGGAAGAGCTTGTAAGAAGTGTTGTTCGTAGTGGTGAACACCGTGTAGTCTTTTGAGGAGACATGTTGGTTAGGCCTCTACCGGAAACGGGGTTGTAGGTTGCTTACGAGCAACATGTTGTCTCCGAAAAAGACGTGAATTAGTGGAACGGGCTCGTACGCCTAAAGAAAGTAGACTAGGGGATCTCCCAAACCACTCAAAAATCGACTCGTGTGTTAGGTTTCGGCAGCGCCCCGACCATCAATCCGTGACCAAATGCGGAACAAAAATTTACAAAAAACGGCGCTAACAGAACCCGCTACCCTGATCTACCTTTAACCCTATACTAGCAAACTAGGAGTTAGAATGGTTATACCGAGTTGATCCGTGTCCTTCGGTCTTTAACCACCTTCCCAAGCTCCTAGAGGCTTCCATGATCAAGCTTGATCTCCGGTCTCCCTCCATCGAAGAAGATCCACCCGAAAGTTTGTGAAACGAGCTTCTACTTCATATCCGAAGTAACTAGGGTATCTAGATCGCTAAACTAGATAGCCTAGGTGAAGTAGAATGTGATGAAGGATTAATTTGTCTCAAGACACCCAAGGTTTCTCAACACATGAGAGGGTTTGGGTGGAGATAAAAGAAGATTCCATGAGGATGAGAGTGAGGCAACTCAAGAAAGAAAAATGGCTAAGCCTTTTCATTTGTTGTGAGATTTTCTTTTTGTGTTAATCCTTTGAAATAATGGAAGCCATCCACATAAATATCCCATGGCTCCAAAATATCTAGAGTCAACAAAAAATATCTCAAGTCAACAAATCTCAGAACAAACAAAAACTTAATCATCCTTAGAAAAGTAACCATGGGTCACTAATAAGCCATGTCACCAAAAATGCAATAAACACCTCATCCTACACCTCAATAACCTTTTAACCCAAAAAGGTTTAAACCATAATGAGGTGTAATCTTCTAAAAGTAATCTTGTAAGAAATTATAAGAATATCCCTCATCCGTATATACATACTCGCATCCGTATTCCGAAGAATACGAATACAATGAGACGAAAATAATCCAACAATATATTACTAGGATCCGGCTTAAACCAAAGCCCGCTAGTATTATCCGTCCGAACATCATCCGTGTACAAGTACACGTATGTGATCGAACCCTACCGTAAAACCATACAGTCTCTACATCGTTTCGCCCGAAGCAGGGACACCCTCTATGTGGGACTCTAAAGACTCGTCAATACGCTGGTAGTGGGTTTAACCACAAGCACGTCAGCGGCACTAGCTGTACATAACGGCAACCCAGGTATTGAGCGAAAGGGAGGCCGACAAGCAAACTCATCCTGAAACCCTACTGAGCCTGACAGTGACAATATCCGTACAGTCCGTTCCGTTCGTCTATGAATATCGAATATCGAGTCTAGGGGTGGATAAATTCATACTCCTAATAACGCGATATTTAGTGTAGGTATGAAGCCTATCACCCACTGAGAAACTACTGATCCGAATCAGTAATTCTCGACTACCTTGGCCAAGGATTTCTGGTGATGGCCACCCATGCACATCGCGACATCAACCCCCAACACCGGGAGAGATGAATCCCCGATGATCCGCTCACTGCCTCCATGTGGCTCGGGACTCTACCCAACTAAAACCTGTTTGCACGACTCTTTTGAGTCGTGGTAGGATAGTAATCAAAGCACAACGGGAACTCACACAAGGCAAATGACGATCTCTGGTCGACAGACTAACCTGTACAAATGTCACCTGGGAACTGCTATATGACAATAGGTATAATACCAACTAGCATGTTCCCGGCGAGTCCATCCGGTGTACTCATAAACCAATGAGCACCTGTATACTATCTTAGGTGAACTAACTGATACCAATGGCTTGTGAGACCAACCACCGCCCCTCGTCGGGGTCTCGATCAGTATACACTAATCTACTCTGAAGTATCGATGCCCAGTCTCGAAACTCCTATAACTAGGGACATTTAAGGATGTTCCTATAGACCGCCCAGCTCCCACGTATATGATCTCCATCATAATGCCGGTAGTCCAACAAGAATCTTATGGGCTCTATCAACATGTAATAGTGATCTGTAATGCCACCTTATGCTTTACATGATGATAAAGACAAACCAGATAGCATACTATCATCTCGAGTAAGACCGTTCTGTCGGTATAGGTTCTCCCTCAATCATCATAATCACCCGCCTGCGATTATGATAATTGTCTTGAGGGAACTATAGCCAACAATCTCCCACTTGCACTTAAGGCTAATTATTGCGATGTCGTATACTCACAGCCCGTGTGATACAGAACACCCAACTCCTCTACTAATCAGTCTCGCAAAGCTCGTTTGCGAAACTATTGTGTTCGAGAAATAGCCTCAGTGAGTGGATCAACTCCAATGTTTCTTTCTGTATCTTTCTATATCTCAACTTCACGGAGAAAGCTATCTCCCGAAATGAGCAATACCTGTCTTAGAATATGTCTGGATATCTGATGGGACCCAGTTCAAAAATGAACTCCAAATCTGGAAAACTTCTTAGACTGTATCGTCCACTGAATTTAATCAGTTTCCTGTGCTATGCCTTCTTCAGTATCCGCTTGGACCACTTGTCCAAACCACTGCCCCTCAAAAGAAGGAAAACTATAACTCTGACAGTCGCTCTGTCATCCAGGTCATCTTGGAAGCCTGAAATAATAACCGTCTCCTGAAGGAGGCTGCCATTACCATATCCCAAGAACATCCACTTATGTTCTTAACTGCTTCCGAATGTTTCTCCAGGCTTGGATTAATATATATGCTTATTGCAGCTAGTGCAAAAACAACATCTAGTGTGGTACTTGACAACACATGATTTGACTCAATTGCCTAAGCAAGTGATATGACAATCATGCAAATCCCTCTCCCCTTTAGTCTGAAAGACATCTTTTAGAGAAGGTGACTCCATCACCTGCAAGTACACCACCATGCTAGGAGTCAACCGTTCTAAAACACCTTTAGAATAATGTCAAAGTACCCAAATTGGGACACTTCCCAAATCTAGATCTAAAATCATAGATTTAGTAACCAGAAAACCTGATATTATATCCATATCCTATGTGGAGAAACAACTTTGTGACAACCACATTATAACCGATCGTAGTATAGGAATTTCACTTCCTATAATGTGCAAGTCATCCAAATACCAGGATATCACACCCTACTACCTTCTTACCAGATCCATCTCCTATTTTGATGAGGTCAAAGCCTATGACTGTCATATCAAAAATAGATAATCTATCTCCGCTACATTTTCTTTAGTCTATAAATAGACACAAGCTACTTGTCCACTATACTTCCGCTGCTCCCACTGACTACAACAACCCTCTTGCAGAGTCATATACACGTGCACTTCTAAAGATAGTTTAGAACGATGCTATATTCATCCTCCTGCCGGGTCTCACAGTCTAGAACAACAGCAATGGCAAGTCTGGATAAACAAGAACCTCCCTGTCACCTTCTCTGAGAAGACCGAAGTACCTCTCGGGTGCCTGAGGTTACCCACCATATCTGCGGAGTGGCTAATGGAATGTCGATACCAATTGAATATTTAGGTTCTATTAAATTTTCAGTAATCGTTTGTGGTTCTGGAATCACTTCCAGTTCTACCATACTCCCACTTATGTTTTCTGAAAAGAATCCATTTTTCTAAAACTGTGGCGAGTGAAGAACAATATATCTATTGATCATCCAGATGGTAGAAAGTTAACCCTCGACATAGCCCGGGATAACCCACAAACAGCCATTACTGAAACATGCCTTGAGTTTATCCAGAGTCTGGTTTTAAGCATAAGCCAGACAACTCCATATACCATTCTATATACAATATAGAAACATAGGCACTAATTTAATTAGAACCAGATTCAAATCATGCAGCTGTCTCCAGTGCATGTCAACTAAGTAGAATAAGGCCAAGCATCATTACTCATCTAGGAGTGCATCCACATATGTGTAACCTGAAGGAGAAGCAAGTTCTCAAAACCATTACTATCAACGAAATACCTAGCATAAGTATCTACATCTTCGATCATCTTGAAGAATCCTGATACTTGCAACATGTGGTTCTCTACTTTATTCATATACCTATAACTTCTCAAAATTCGGACCTTGTATTTCAGTGAAACACATATCTAAAAACTAGAGAAGTCACAAGTAAACAGAATATAGTATGAGTACCAACCCCTTTGTTCTAGTGGACACTGGACAACATACAATACATTGTATAAGTCTCCTGAGTTAAATAACTCATACCCTGTGCATCGTAGGTTGAAAACTGTACTATAGTTAAGAAGAATTACTCCGTTGTTGAATGCTCCTTATCCATCACCAACTGATATAGGTAAATGTCAAAGACATAATTTCAAAAAGTTATATCTCACTTTATAAAATAAACGTATAGATATATCAGTTTGAAATTGGTGCATAACAACGGATATTCAAAACCAAATATTTGTCGTCGGGTAAAAACCCAGGTGATTTCCTCAAATATCACCAATTACAACGAATTCCGATATAATGAGGATATAATCACCTATTCCCAATATTTTACTCCCACTCATCATCTGTAACACTATACAGATGTGAGATTCAAAGCTGGTAAATACATACCCTGGAGTAAGAATCTAATTGGGAAATCAGTTTTCAATTAACACTGCACAGTGAAACTGAAACATGAAAATGTTTCGAAGGGGTATCCGGGTATTCCTAGTAATGCCTCTTCCACTATCCTAATTCATGACTGTAACCGTATAATTCCATGCCTTCACTCCAATCCCTTTATTATGTCTTTACTTATTACCTTCTGTACACCACCTTTAGGCTAATTGGTTTTCTTCCTTCCCTACCCTTCGGCACCAGCCTAAGGTTTGGAAGAAGACAATCTAATAAGCATAATGGGTGTACTCTCCTAATCCTAGGACCCTTCACAACCTGAGAGAAGGTGAAGGAAAAAGACAACTGAATAATCCTATTCTATTTCTCCTGAACCGGAAACCATCCTCGAATCTGGAACAAGTTCCTTCGAGTTCGTATGTAACTATACGATGGCGTATCCAAGCATTATGGACGTTCGTAGTGATACGAAGTGTTCTGGAGAAAACCAAAGTGGATGTGGGAGTGGCAGGGGTATACACGTTTTTGTCGTAAATGATAGCAGTCGCAATTTCTTTTGTCCTTATTCTATTATGTCTTTACTTATTACCTTATGTACACCACACTCAGGCTAATTGGTTTTCTTCCTTCCCTACCTTTCGAAACCTGCCTATGGTTTGGAAGAAGACTATCCAATAAGCGCAATAGGTGTACCCTCTCCTAATCATAGGAGCCCACACAACCTGAGAGAAGGTAAAGGGAAAAGACAACTGAATAATCCTATTCAATTTCTCCAGAACCAGAATCCATCCTCGAATCTGGAACAAGTTCCTTCGAGTTCGTATGTAACTATATGATGGATTATCCAATAAATGTGGATCTTTGTAGTGATACGGGATGTTCTGGAGAAACGCAAAGGTGATATAGAAGTGGCAATGATGTATGCGACATAGTGACACTCCAAAAGCCAAAGTATTTTAAGAAGGTTCGGTTAACTTGGTTCATGAGTTTTAGTCTAGGACGGGCCATGGTTGCTGCCATAGAGAGAGAGAGAAAAAAACACTAAGTGTACACTTTAACCTAGATCAGAATGGTTAATCACTTTATCTAATCAGGATGTTTCCCACTGTTTCCTCAAATTCTCCTCCAAACCCAAAAGGAGAATCAGTCGGGATCATCTAAAATCGCCCGAGGAGTAATCCTACTCATCAGTGGGAATCGGGATCCAACTATCATCGCATGATAACTTGCTGGAATCCACTTAAGTTACCACACTCCAGAAGGTATGCGCAAGCCTGGCAAGTTTCCTGTATATTTGAAACTCCCGATGTGATTTTTACCCCTAGGACCCAAGTGACCTTGACGGAGTTAACAAATCAAAGAGTCCTGGTCAAGTTCAACCCGTCATTATCTTGATTGCATTAACTCCACCCGCACGAGCCCTTGACGGAGTCAACAAGGCTGTATGACTGTCCTAACCAATCGCATATCCATGCTACAAACAAGCACCACTCAGCTACCATACACTACGCCTTGACAGGGTCAACAAACGCAGCACGAATACTAAGTACTACTCGTAGGAAATGACGGAAGGATACGGCTGGTTTTTGGCGAAAAACTTTTAACGTAATGAACTTGATATCGTTGAAGGAACCAAATGGTTTTACAAATATATAGTGGCGAAAACTTTTGCTAAAGAGGTCACTCCCTGTGAAGGGATCTTGGCTCTTTCCTCGCCAAATGAGGTGCAGGATATTCCAAACTGAACACCACGATGCAAAGCAAAAGAATCGACTATAGTAGAGTTATTACGTTGACGCAAACTTCTGCCCAAGGGGTCACTCCCGATGAAGGGATCTCGGCCTTTGCCTCGTCGAATGAGGTGCTGGATATTCATAACCGAATACCACTGTGCAAAACAAAAGAAAACGTCTGTAATGTCTGGTTTTAAAACTTGGTTCCAACAACATCATATAGGTTTGTTTTATCCTTGCATTGATCAGAATCAGCGTAGTCCCATCAATTAAATATATCATACCATAGAAAGGAACGAAAAATATGATATACGTATATGCCACTCGCATTCGCCACTAGGCCCCGTCATCACCTGTTTGGTTACTTAACTAACGACAGAGCGGGGGCTAGACTAGTGCGGGTGCAAAACATATATAACATCTACTTGTATATATATAAATATATATGACAATCGTCCCAGGCATTATATATAGCAACATCACAGAATCTCAGCCAAGCAACACAGAGCGGTGGATAATCCTGGAGCCTCGGGTTTCATTTGAGCCGCAAATGAGACCTGACGTTCCCCTATCGTGTGGATAGTCTGTGCAATGAAAACCTAGACCCCTACGAGTGCGGCAAGTTACCTGCCAATCCCAGAAGCGAGGCAACCCCAATCAACGAAGTGAATTGGCCACCCAGCACTTCACGGAATCCGGTAACTTGAGCACCCCTCCTTGGGTCAACCTATACCCCCTACAAGTGCGGCGACTAGCCCGCCAATTCTAAAGTAAAGTCCCCTCTGTCTCAACGCCATGAGATGCGGACCTGTTACCCTCAAGAACCCGTCTATTCGTGCACTCCACCGCGGGGTAATCCTAGTACAGAAAAGAAAATAATATGTATAAGGGTGATATCGACCTCAACCCGGTCGTGCCCCAAACAAATAATATACAAACTGGCTGTGACGGTAGTCCACATGTCAGACGCTCGCCCAGCAATATCAAATGTACAAAGGAATCTAAACTGTACTAATATTGCACCCAAACTATCCACCACGACGATCCAGCCATAACACGGTACTACACAGAACATCAACGTGAATGTCATGTTCGCAAACCCGTCTAAAAGAACATATAGAAATTAAACGAATTGTACCGCTCGAATGACATTCACGGTCGCAGATAGTAATGCATGTACTGTAAACTATTAAACAGTGTTTAAAATATCGATTTCAAAACAACCTGAATTGCCCCAAACTAAAAGATAACTCTATGTCCAAACTAGGCAAAACAAACAATACCATTGAACCAATATTCCAGAGACTAGACAACCCTACAAAATTCAAGTCCAATCTCATAAACAAAACCGGCCACACCCTTTTTTTCAAGTCTCGTCGGGTTGAATCCGGTGAATGGGGCTCGTTTTTGTAGGGTGTTCTATATGTCTCACAAGCAGCCTTCTGCAATTGTTTAAAAAAAATTTGAAAACTCTGAAAAATCGACAGAACCTGGAATATACGCGTTATTGTTTCGGAGTTGTTTCGGTTTCCATACTTTAACAATATCTAAACTGCTAGCAATGGGGTTAAAGGGTTGGCTTTGATACCATGTTGGGTTTCGGCAGCGCCCCGGCCATCAATCTGTGACCAAATGCGAAACAAAATTTACAAAAACCGGCGCTAATGGAACTCGCTACCCGGATCTACCTTTAACCCTATAATAGCAAACTAGGAGTTAGAATGGTTATACCGAGTTGATCTGTATCCTTCAGTCTTCAACCACCTTCCCAAACTCCAAGAGACTTCCATGATCAATCTTGATCTCCGGTCTCCCTCCATCAAAGAAGATCCACCCGAGAGTTTATGAAACGAGCTCCTACTTCATATCTGAAGTAACTAGGGTATCTAGATCGCTAAACTAGATAGCGTAGGTGAAGTAGAGTGTGATGAAGGATTAATTTGTATCATGACACCCAAGGTTTCTCAACACATGAGAGGGTTTGGGTGGAGGTAAAAGAAGATGCCATGAGGATGAGAGTGAGGCAACTAAAGAAAGAAAAATGGCTAAGCCTTTTCATTTGTTGTGAGATTTTCTTTTTGTGTTAATCCTTTGCAATAATGGAATCCATCCACATAAATATCCCATTGCTCTAAAATATCTAGAGTCAACAAAAAATATCTCAAGTCAACAAAATCTCACAATAAACAAAAACTTAATCATCCTTAGAAAAGTAACCATGGGTCACTAATAAGCCATATCACCAAAAATGCAATAAACACCTCATCCTACACCTCAATAATCGTTTAACCCAAAAATGTCTAAACCATAATGAGGTGTAATCTTCTAAAAGTAATCTTGTAAGAAATTACAAGAATACCCATCATCCGTATATACATACTCGCATCCGTATTCCGAAGAATACGAATACAATGAGACGAAAATGATCCAAAAATATAATACTAGGATCTAGATTAAACCAAAGCCCACTAGTGTTATCCGTCCGAACATCATCCGTGCACACGTACATGTATGTGATCGAACCCTGCCGTAAAACCATACGGCTTCTATATCGTTTCGCCCGAAGCAGGGAAACCCTCTGTGTGGGACTCTAAAGACTCGTCAATATGCTGGCAGTGGGTTTAACCACAATCATGTCAGCGACACTAGCTGTATGTAATGGCTACCCAGGTATTGAGCGAAAGGGAGGCCGACGAGCAAACTCATCCTGAAACCCTACTGAGCCTGACAGTGACAATATCCGTACAGTCCGGTCTGTTCGACTATGAATATCGCATATCGAGTCTAAGGGGGTGGATAAAGTCATACCCCTAATAACACGATATTGAGTTTAACGTTTTAAAATAAATAAATAAATAAAATTATTTAAGTGAATTTTTAAATTTTCGGTAAAGTAAAACGTATTTTTCGTAAAATTAAACCGTAATTATTTTTCATTATAAATTTAAAAATACCTATTTTAAATATGTTATTACTAGTAAATGGTGTTTATTTAGCCACTTATAAATTTTTAGTTTAATTAAATATTTTTCCTAAATTAATTATTTTAAATATTAACATAAGCTTTATTTATACACTAAATTAGCGTACATTACAAATTTGAATGGGTTTAATTAGAAAAAGTGAACCATTACATATTAAAATCAAGTGTGTTTCATGCAAAATTTATTTTCAAAATTTTCCATGGTTCTAGACCATTCTAGGTTAAATGGAGTTAGGAAAATAAAGAATTTTTTATTAAATCATGAAAAGACTTAATGGAATGATATTTTTGTGAAACCTTCTACACTTTTCTTCACATTTTCTCACTCTCCTCTCTTTTCCTCACCTCATGGCCGGCCTCACCACCATGGGAAGCCCCAATATTTTTCCCCCATTATTTTTGTATTAAAAATCATCAAAATTCATCAAAAATTCAATAAAAAATCCACAAAATCATAATTAATTTCTACCCTCTATTCTGTGCTCATCTATACATGGATTTTGGAGATGGAAAGCATTCATTTGGAGGCTTATTTTCATGTTTGGATTTCATGTTGTGGATGTATAAATTTTCTTCTTTTGATTTATTGTTATTAGATGTTTCATTTAAGCATAATTAGATTTAATAAATAATTTCTATCTACAAGTTCTAATTATTCAATTTAGGGTTTATAAAATTAAGTTATGGTTTTTATTAATTAAGTAGGGTTATAATAACTAGTTTAACACTTTTAGAGATGAAAAATCATGCATGGTTAATGTATTGTAATTTGTTCATTCAAATTGTTTAAATCAAGCAATTTTTGCAAACTAGATTTTTGTATATTATATATATTGGTGAGATAAAATTCTAATTAATGTTTGTAACACTAGATTGTGGTTTTAATGAGGATATTAACTTGTTAGTGGAATGAAAAACTTAAATTGGTTACTAGTTTCTATTGATAATTGAAAAATACTAATAAAAATGCTATTTTTGCTAACTAGATTTTGGAAATTCATAAATAAATGAGGTTTAAAATCTAAATTATGATTTCATTATATTATTATCATCATGAATTGTATTTTAATACATTAATTCATGCAAAATCCAGTTTAGTTGTGATATGGTGAAGTTTTGCTTACAAATACCGAAATCGGGCAAGTTTACAAACTAGAATTTCCAAACTAATATAAATTAGGGTGTTAAAAATATGGTAATGGTTTCTATAATATAGTTAGGTATTTAATGAATATTATGACCATTAGTTTCTTTTAAACATCAAGTTTTGAAGTAAAACGGTAAATTGGCGTTTTCGGGTTTTTCGAAATCGGACGATTTGATCGATTTTTAGGGTTTCGATGAATTAAATCATGTTTTATATTCTAAGTAATGAGTTTTATAACTATGAGTTGTTTTTTGATGCTTATCTCGATCAATCGGCGTTTGTACGCCGATATCGAGCGATATTTGGTTCTTTTGCATGAGCGGGACATAGGTTTTAACCTATACGCGTTTCGTGCGTCGTTTTGATGTTGTCCGTGATTCAGTTTACAATATTATGTGTGTTTGCATATAGGTACCCCTCACGTGGACTTCGGACGAGGAAGAACAGGAGGGCGACATCGTTTTTGGCAGACAAGGACCAGGTGAGTAGATGTATATCTACGGGGGGAAGTCGGGTGGATGGCGTTTAGCACCCCCGCAAACGTAGAATAGGGATAGTACTTATTGTCATTAGGAAGCCAGACGTGACCTTAGATTCTTGATGAGTAGGACCCTAGTAATGACCCTAGGTTGGACTAGACTGATTTAGAATGACCATACCAGAGGATGAATACCTTGGAAGAGATTCGTAGGTTTCAGGTAGATACACACACGCACACACTGAGACTCGACATGGTGTATACGTGTATGTATATATATATAGGACTAGGTGTAGGTATATATATATATACACAATACGTATATGTGATACAAGGATGTGATATGATACACGGGGATGAAACAATATAACCGGGCTGATGCCGTGATTCTTGGCTATACGGTCGTGTTATGCTGTTAGCGGATCATTAGAAAATGAGATAATGGATTTGTATACATGAACAATAATAAAGGGTGGTGATGACATTGAAGTACATGGGACTGTAAAATAGAACCCGGACCGTAACCTGTGCCTGAAATTCTGATATCATATATATGTGACTTGATTATGACATCATATAGGTGTGACTTGATTTCGATATCATATGTGTAACTTGATTACGGTATCATATAGGTGTGACTTGATTACGATATGATCTAAGTGTGACTTAATCACGATATGATACATATAACATGAATTTCTGAGGATAAATTAACGATGTATATTTATGCTGGCAATGATATATGATTGATGTATGCGATTACTGTATAGTACCTTGATCATGACATGTGTTGATGATGGTATTATACGAATGATGAGACACGTAGGTGATACTTGACCCGTACCCCGATATTGGGATGCCGTACGATGGATTTTACCGTACGAGCCATAGATGTGATGATTGATCTGCATTCTTGATTCGAGGAAGCCGTACTACGTACGTGACGCTATTGAGGCTGGATCGCTGACTATTAGAGATATGGATTCAGACCTTAGGTGGACTCTTAGTTCTTATTGACTAGTTTCTTAGGTTTAGTTCCTTAGGTGGTTAGATGGACACTAGTTTAGGCTCGAGTCATCTAGTTGTAGTTGTATTTGTATATCAAATGAGTGTTTGTTGCACATCTTTCTTACATTCAGGCCGTAATCATTATGGTGCATGTTTATACATATGTTTCTATAATCAAAATAAAACTTTGTCTGTTAGGACACCAGCACCATTACCGATGATACGCATATTCCACGCATACTTATTTGCCGGCTCACACACATCATCATCGGTAATTGCTATGTCACGTACACTTTAGATCATATTATCTTTTATTGATACAATCAGCTAACAGCTAGATCGATATAATATTGTGATTACTCTCTGGTGTTAGTATAGACATGGTATTTATTACTTATGCATTTCATGCATTCGCATTTTCATGTTATCATGCAGTATTATGGGGCATATGCCGACACTTATCATATACTTACTCATGATTTTGGGATTTTGGATTTCTATGAGATTTCTGGATTTTTGGGGAAAACCGCAAGAATATATAAAAAACTTCTCTCTCTCTCCTCCTCTCTTTTTAAAAACATAAGATGCGGTTTTCTCATGATGTATGTGTCGTCCACCATGAGATTTCATGTTTTCTGTTGGATTTTGAGACCCGATTCGAGGAGTGGATGAACCATCTCGGGTACATGGTGGGCCCGGTATGGTACCCCGGGGCAAGAAGATCGAGTTGTAGACGATGAGCCTGGCAGGGGAGGACTACCTACCGGTGATGTCTGGCGCGGCGGATATCCGGAGGATACCGACCGTTGTCGTGAGATTTGATGATATGGGCAGATCCGGACTGACGGAGCCCGAGATATTGAGACATTGAGATTATGAGGTGTTGAGACTTGAGATTTACATGTTTTGTGTCGATGCTTGACACGGATTTCCATGGATTTCATCGTTGATATTTCAGATTTCTATACACATTTTACCATGATAAAAGCTAAAGATTTCGTATACAGATATATCTAGATTTCAGGATTGGTTATTTTACATTCATGGTGCGTGCATACTCATTCACATGACATAGTACTATATGAGGCACTGACACGAGCATGGAGCATTTGCACTTACACGTGGCTTATTATCCTGTCTTACTTGATGACTAGTAGTATATTAGTATATTATTATCACTTAGGACAGCGTCGTGCATTCGATTTCTTTTCGCAGATATCTTCTACTCACGAGTTGGCAACTCACCCCCGTTGTGCCAAATTTTATTACAGGTTGATGTACAGGGTTCCTTGGCAGTTTGCTGGCACATCTTTTCATTCCGGGTGATTTGCACGGTAGGTTGGTTCATTTGTATCTGGACCGTCGTTGTACTTTTATTATTTCATTTGTATCTAGAAAGCTCCATCAACCAAACATATATTACTTGATAGTTTACTGGACCATTTATTTGTTTCGACCTTAGAGTCGCGCTTGTATTAATATTATATCTGGTGGTTTTGTTTTCTTTTGAGTTTTGAGCCTCGTCCTTTGGCGTTGTATACTATTGTGCATTGGTGTGGTTGTTTCCGCCTGTTGGCGTAGAGCTAGCTCCCGCTTGGGGATGCCTTTTTTTGTTTATATGTATTTATACTTGTTTGTACCCGTTTGGGGCCAGTTTTTACAAAGGAGACTCTACCGAAATTTTTGAGAAAATTTGATCTTGTTTTTAAACTTGTTTTTCTATATGTTTTTCCTTTACTTCTTCTTCTCTTTATGGTTTAGATTTCTGGGCTTCGTCTTACTTAGGTTACGTTGCGCCTCTAGACGCTTCGTAATCTAAGTGCCAGTCACGTTCCGTTCTTTCGGGCCGTGACATTTAGTGTCAATATGAAGCCCATCACCCATTGAGAAACTACTGATCCGAATCATTAATTCTCGACTACCTTGGGCAAGGATTTCTGGTGATGGCCACCCATGCACATTGCGACATCAATCCCCAATACCGGGAGAGACGTATCCCCGACGATCCACTCACTGCCTCCATGTGGCTCGGGACTTTACCCAACTAAAACCTGTTTGCACGACTTCTTTGAGCCGTGGTAGGGTAGTAATTAAAGCACAGAGGGAACTCACACAAGTCAAATGACGATCTCAGATCGACAGACTAACCTGTACATATGTCACCTTGGAACTACTATCTGGCAATAGGTATAATACCAACTAGCATGTTCCCGGCCAGTCCGTCCGGTATACTCATAACCCAATGAGCACCTGTATACTATCTTAGGTGAACTAACTGACACCAATGGCTTATGAGACCGGCCACCACCTCTCATCAGGGTATCGATCAGTATATACTAATCTACTCTGAAGTATCGATGCCCAGTCTCGAAACTCCCACGACTAGGGACATTTAAGGATGTTCCTATAGACCGCCCAGCTCCCACGTATATGATCGCCATCATAATGCTGGTAGTCAAACAAGAATCCTATAGGCTCTATCAACATGTAATAGTGATCTGTAATGCTACCTTATGCTTTACATGATGATAAAGACAAACCAGATAGCATACTATCATCTCGAGTAAGACTGTTCTACCGATATAGGTCCTCCCTCAATCATCATAATCACCTGACTGTGACTATGATAATTGCCTTGAGGGCACTATAGCCAACATCGTGTTTGCATTTGCAATTTCTTTTATGTTTTATATTACCTATTGGCTTAGAAATTGCTCAATTACAAGCTTGTTTCCTACTTGCTATATTTGCTCACTACTTGCTCTTTATGCTCATTACTTATACTTAATATTACTCTTGCTTGCTATATGCTCATTATTCACAATTGTAGTATTGCTTGATATCATATCTCTTTACAATTGTGTTTTATATTAGCAAGTGTTCTTTAGAATTTTTAATTTGGGCATATTAGTAGTATAGTCCTATTCACCCGCCTCTGGGACTATTTGGTGTGAGCTTCTACGGCTATTTCAGCGGTGACAGTGGTGAAGGAGGAAGGCATAGGAGGGTCTATGATGGTGGCTTTCTCTGCCATCACAGAATATAGGAAGGGGGTATAAATATGGAAGGAACTCATGTGTTGTGGAGGAACACCGCTTCGTCGGCGGTGGTGAAGGCGTAAAGGGGAGGAGGATCTGCTAGAGCGGCTCTCTTTGTAATGGAGGTCTTGATCTCATTCAGATGTTGTCTTCCGTTGATCTGTAGCGAGCGTAGATGGATGCCTGAGATTAGGTTTGAGGGTTGCCCCTTGATGCGTGTGGATCTCAGTGGGCTTGATTTAGAATGAAGTCGACTACCTGCAATGAAGTTCCGGGTTGGTTGTACCACCGTGGACCCTCCGACGATCAAGTTAGTCGAGGTATTTGGGCAGAGTAGCGACCAATTTGATAATAATTGCCTTACCTGAGTCGTCTGAAGGGGGTTTATATAGTGGCAGCCATAGGCTAGCGGGCGCGAGATTTTCGCTGGCCGTTACGCCCTTGGAGCCACGCCTGCGCGAATGGCGGGATCCCCCATTAATGGCGAGATACGCCCGTTAACGAGGGAACGTAATGGCGTGGGACATGGGATCGTGGGGCGGCAGATATCTCGCGTATGGCGAGATTCACGGAGCCATGTCCAGGACACTTACGATCTGCGCTCTGGGTCGGTCGATGAGACCGAGGAAGCTGAGCTCGGCGGGAGGCTCGGAGGAGAGCGGGAGGCTGAGCAAGCTTGGTTTCGTGATAGCTCGAAGGCGAGATAGGAGGGTTGAGGAGGCCCAGCGTGCAGGAGGGCTCGAAGGTGAGCCAATGGTTATTTGTAGGACGAGCATAGGAGTGTTGTGGGAGGTCATCAAAGGTCGAGAACATCCTCAGGTCGAAGGCCTGGGGTATGCCTCCAATGTACCATTCTTGCTCCATTCTCGTAAGCCTTGGGACATATCATATGCCACATGTCATGATCTGAGGAGTTTTCAGCACCGAACATCATCATTAGCCCCCCACTCTCGCCCCGACCTATTTATGAGTCGGGTCAAGAGTGGTCTGATCGGTCACCTGGGCTAAGTTCTTATTTGAAGATATCGTCAGCGTGGATTCCCGGGCAATTAGTCGTATTATTTGATGACGTCGGCGGATCAGAGAAGAGATCGTGCATTAAAGGGGAAGCGCCGACTCGATCGTACGTTCGTTGAGGCGCCAGGCCACGTGTCCGGCGCTGGTTGGCTGACGTGATGGGACGCCGGTGTCCTTAGCGCTTGAAGGGACGTGTCCAATGCTCTTAAGACACGTGGAAAGTTGGTGGCCGTCAGACGCAAAGCGTCTGTTTTGGCGGGAATCGATCGGCGCCGTTGGATGTGCTTGTCGAATGTTATAAATAGAGGTGGAACCCCCCCAAGGTCCACACTTCGCCATAATTTCCTCATCATTGTGTGTGTTAGCTTGGCGCTCTTCCCTTTTGGTCAGATTTCTTGCATTCTTCCCACGGACGTCTCCTTCCTTTTCTCAGGTTAGATGTCTTCCTCTAGGGAGTCTGTTGAGGTAGTAGAGGTAGAGTCTAGGGAGTCTTCTGCCGCTTCTTCCTCTGCTTCTTCCTCTTCCTCGTCCAATTCGGAATCCCCCAGGGAGCTAGGGTTAGTCCTGCCACCCGGGGTCGCGCGGTAGGGACGGTCCCCAAAGCGCATGTCTGGAGTATCCATGACACGCCTTCCCTCCAGAGGCATGTGGACGAGCTCACCAGAATCCGGGATCGCTTCCACATTCCCCCCGGCTACTCGCTTCGCTTGGACGGGGAGGGAGAGAGGGCAGACCAGGTACGGGGAAAGGAGATTGCCTTATACTTGGAAGCCTTTTAGGCCAGAATGCGTATGCCCTTCTCCCCCGAGGTGAGTGTGGTGATGCGTTGCTTCCAAGTAGCCCCGGGCCAGCTAGTGCCGAACTCGTGGAGGATTCTCCTTGGGTTCCTGGTCCGGTTGAGACTGCAGGAGATCCCTTTTAGCCTGAACCTTCTCCTTTCCTCCCTCTGCTACAAAAATCACCCTGGTACTCGTAGGGATGAGCCTAGCTGGGTATACGTTTCTTTTAGAAAACACAGAGGAGGGGCGGCCGGGTCGAGGGTCGTAGCAGTACCTTCTTCCATTCATGAATGGAAGGAGAAGTTCTTGTTTGTCCGATCCCGATGCGATGGCGGTGTCGGCATGGGAGCCCGTCCATCAGGCCGATGTGTTGCTGTCCGAGCAAGCCCTCAGTTTGGCCGGGCTCAGCCCCGCTCAGTTTGCGGGTAGTTAGGAGCTTAGGAGACCTATTTAGACTTGTGTATTCTTCCATTCTTTTTGGCATTGCTAAACCCATCTTTGTGTTTTCGCTTGTTTTGCAGAACCGATGGACCGATCTAGCCCATCACGCCCCGCTGCGAGCCCGGCCCCATCGGCGGCCACTTCGGCTAGGCGTTCCCTTACTCCCCAGGCTCAGAAGACCAGTCACGGGGAGAGCCGCAAACATGCTCGGGAGCAGGAACCCCGGGTTGTGGATGTGGCGGATGAGGCCGACCCTACCGTGGCCCCCCTCAAGCGGCGTAAGAAGACGGTGTCCCAGTCCCTGTCTTCCCCGATCTTCGTGCAAGAGGAGGATCTACTCTATGAGGTGCCCTCGGGGCTTTCTGTCGCCGATAGCTTACTCTCCAAGATGGAGCGGTCGGCTGGGGGCAAAATCTCCTGGGGACCCTCAAGGCCCAAATCGCGACCATAGCTCAGGAGGCCGTGCAGGTTAGTGTCCGCCTCCTGTTCGGGTTTTCATTAAGCCTTTTTGTTTGCAGGATCGGAAACCTTTTTAACCCCTCCTTTTGTTTTCCTTAGGTCCTCCAGCACTGCACCCTCATCGCCAACATGGAGTACGAGGAAATAGCCCCGGCGATGCAACTAGTGGGCGAGTCTTCCTTATGAGAGGAGAGCCTGAGCCGGGAGTTGCGTCAAGCGAGGGAGAGGATCGCCGCCCTCGTAGACCGGGTGGCTACCAAGAAGGGGGTGAACGCCAACTGCCGGGAGTCCATCCGAGCCATGATGGAGTCCAACAAGGTCGTTGAGGTCAAGTTGGAGGACGCGAGGGTGCTCGCCGCCACTCTGAAGAAGACGCGGGACACCCTAAAAGGGGAAAATGAGGTGCTGAAGGAAAGGATGAGGCCCGCCGACCTCCGAGCTACGAAGGCGGTGGAGAGCTACAAGACGTCGGATCAATTCTATGCCGACCTCGCCGAAGCCTCGGCCCTCGTTTGGCATGATGCTCTCGACGCCGTCAATGCGTTGATGCCGGAGTTTCCCGACGGTGAGCTCCGGCTCCAGTACCCCTCGAGGGTGAGGTGCAGAGGGATGCCATCGGAAGCGTCGCCGGGGGGAAGGCCCCTGGTGGGAGCGTTGGGGAGAAGTTGGTCACCCCGGCTCCCAGTGCCGAAGCTCCTGCTGTGGGCACCGACCCTCAAGCCGCCACCCTATCTCCCGACGCTGCCGCGGAGTACGTCGAGGTCCTCCCCGGCCCTGAGGCCTGGGTCTCCCTGCCTTCCTTTTTATTTTTCTTGTTTTGGAATTTTGTAAGCCTTCGGGCGATTTTGTAAGGCTGGGGAGCCCACAATACCTTTGTAAAGGTTCCCGAGTTGTAAATAAAGCCTTTTTGCAGAAATTTTTGTGTCAATGTTTCCATTTCACGATAATGTTTTCATTTTACTCGCCTGATGAGCGCTAGGCCGGCGACCGATCCTTTAGTTGGCAATCGCGCGTCGAGTTAAACCTAATTATTTGTCAGTGTACAATGGCTGGCATAAGGTCGGCGTCGCTATGGCCCCGAGGTCGAGGTGGAGATCACCCATTGAAAGTATGTCGGTTGGTACCTCCGAGTAGAAAGGCGTTGACCCGCCCATTTTCTCAAGTTGGACTGGCGACCATCTCTTTGAAGATAGGTCGGCATAAATGAGGTTGAGGGCTTCCGACCCTCAGTGTAGACGGGTAGGGGGTTACCCACTAAGGATGGACCGAGCAGGGAAACTGCTCGGCAGCCTCTTGAAGAGGGCTTCAATCCTTAGCGTAGATGGGTAAGAAGTTACCCACTAAGGATGGACCGAGCAAGGGAGCTGCTCGGTGGCTTCTTGGTGAGGGATTCGATCCTTGGCATCGGAGGGTGGTGGACTACCAGCCAAGGATGGACTGAGCAGGGAAGCTGCTCGGTTGCCTCTTTGACGAGGGCTTCGATCCTTAGAGTAGATGGGTAAGAAGTTACCCTCTAAGGATGGACCTAGCAGGGAAACTGCTCGGTTGCCTCTTGACGAGGGCTTTGATCCTTAGCGTAGATGGGTAAGAAGTTACCCGCTAAGGATGGACCGAGCAGGGAAGCTGCTCGACGGCCTCTTGGTGAGGGCTTCGATCCTGGCGTCGGTGGGTAATGGACTACCAGCCAAGGATGGACCGAGTAGGGATTCTGCTCAGTTGCCTCTTTGACGAAGGCTTCGATCCTTAGCGTAGATGGGTAAGAAGTTACCGCTAAGGATGGACCGAGCAGGGAAGCTACTCGGTTGCCTCTTGATGAGGGCTTCGATCCTTAGCATATATGGGTAAGAAGTTACCTGCTAAGGATGGACTAAGCAGGGAAGCTGCTTGGTAGCCTCTTGGTGAGGGCTTCAATCCTTGGCGTCGGTGGGTAGTGGACTACCAGCCAAGGATGAACCGAGCAAGGAAGCTGCTCGGTTGCCTCTTGACGAGGGCTTCGATCCTTAGCGTATATGGGTAAGAAGTTACCCACTAAGGATGGACTGAGCAGGGAAGCTTCTTGGTGGCCTCTTGACGAGGGCTTTGATCCTTGGCGTCGGTGGGTAATGAACTACCAGCCAAGGATGGACTGAGCGGGGAAGCTGCTCGGTTGCCTCTTGACAAGGGCTTCGATCCTTAGCGTAGATGGGTAAGAAGTTACCCACTAAGGATGGACTGAGCAGGGAAGCTGCTCGGTGGCCTCTTGACGAGGGCTTCGATCCTTGGCGTCGGTGGGTAGTGGACTACCAGCCAACGATGGACCGAGCAGGGAATCTGCTCGGTTGCCTCTTGACGAGGGCTTCGATCCTTAGCGTATATGTGTAAGAAGTTACCCGCTAAGGATGGACCGAGCAGGGAAGCTGCTCGGTGGCCACTTGACGAGGGCTTTGATCCTTAGGGTCGGTGGGTAGTGAACTACCAGCTAAGGATGGACTGAGCAGAGAAGCTGATCGGTTGTCTCTTGACGAGGGCTTCGATCCTTAGCGTAGATGGGTAAGGAGTTACCCACTATGGATGAACCGAGCAGGGGAGCTGCTCGGTGGCCTCTTGGTAATGGCTTCGATCCTTGGCGTCGGTGGGTAGTGGACTACCAGCCAAGGATGGACCGAGCAGGGAAGCTGCTCGGTTGCCTCTTTGACGAGGGCTTCGATCCTTAGCATAGATGGGTAAGAAGTTACCCGCTAAGGATGGACCAAGCAGGGGAGCTGCTCGGTGGCCTCTTGGTGAAGGCTTCGATCCTTGGCGTCGGTGCGTAGTGGACTACTAGCCAAGGATGGACCAAGTAGGGAAGCTGCTCGGTTGCCTCGTTGACGAGGGCTTCGATCCTTAGCGTAGATGGGTAAGAAGTTACCCGCTAAGGATGGACCGAGCAGGGGAGCTGCTCGGTGGCCTCTTGGTCACGGCTTCGATCCTTGGCGTCGGTAGGTAGTAGACTACCAGCCAAGGATAGACCGAGTAAGGAAGCTGCTCGGTTTTTCCCGGCCTTCCTAGATGTGTGAATACCTATAAGAGTGACCGTCGTAGGCGGCACGCGGTAGAAGCGCGTATGTGAGGTCAGGCGTTCCAAGATCCGCGTCGTTCCGACTTCGATTCGCCGAGAAGTATGAGATACCCGCCACATGGCAGTACAGTTGGTCAGTTGATAAAACTGCACATTTGTTGTTACATTTTTCCTACTATTTCTATACTAGAAAAGGTGTTTATTATAATATATGATACATATGAGGGTTTATCTGTAAAAATACTATTCTTTATATGTTGATATATTATAAGTAACATTTGGTAGGAAAATGTATGCAAAGATATCATTGACCAAATCTTAAAGTTGAAATTAATATCTCAATAAAACAAAACTCCACTAATATTATTTGTTGAGATTGTGCAGAATTTTTCAGGGCTAAAAATCAAGGGAATCAAAGTTGTTAAAGCAAACCTGCCTAATTAAAAAGGCAAACTAAAGAAATCAAGTCTGGCAGTAACTACGAGAAGATTTTCAGCTTATGAGATTCAAAAGATCACCACGTAGCAATATAGATGAAGCTTCAGAAAAATCACCAAATGATCCTCATACTTGGCCGCGGATCCGCGGCCAAATACTCCTATTGGCTGCGGATCCGCCGCGGTTTTGAAGATTTAGGAGATGAGATTTTTTCTGTTGGATACTAACTACTTGCTTCCAAATTAGAAAGCTAAGTTTCTGGCTTTGGGACTATAAATAAAGACCAAGAGCCTCTTGGAAAAATCATCAAGCCGACGAGATCACGAAGTCCAAGACGGCTCACGCATCCAAGCTGATCATCAACTGTCCGTCTACCTCCTTGGAAGAGATCGAGAAGCAAACTAGTATTTGTAATCATTTTCTAAGGGATCAAAGTGTAATGAATATTGTTGATTAATAAAGGTAGCTCTTTTTCCTATTCTATTTCTTTGTAGTTTAATTATGCATTTTCTCTCCATCTCTTTTTCTCCCAACATGCGCGAGTAATTCTCCGCTTGTTAGGGTTCGTAGGATTAGGGTAGGTTAATGGATGATGAAAATAGCTAAACTCTTTTTACGTCCTATAAAGTTTATAAACTTTATCAAAAGAATTATTAACATCCAAATCGGGCGCGCTACCAATTCATTGTAAGCCTTGACCGCGGTTAGAGATTAGATTAATGATTGTTTTGGTAAAGGCTAGATATGAACGGAGTTCCGTGTCGAGATTGTAGGGTTGCTAGGCACGCGCACAAGGGTCTACGAGGTATCAACCATGCCCGATTAAAATTTTAGCCGTGACGAACAACCCAAAGCCGGATCTTTAAACTAGGGTTTAGGCGAAAACTAGCATGTTAAACTCTTTAACACTAAGTGAGAGAGATTACAACCTTTGTAGATCCGGTCCTTCACTTCTTAAGCTCCGTGTTGAGGTCCCTTCGCTGCGATCATCGTGTTCCGGACTCTCGAGAGGCTTCACGAAGAGAAAGATGCAGTCTTGCTTCCGATCTTCGATAACATAGATGATCTACCTTGAAGTTTTGTTAACACAGGCTATCACTCATGAAATGATGTGAACACCCTCATCTAAATGGCAAGGATAGATGAGGATGATGAAGTAGGATTTTTTGCTCTTGTTTATAATCTTTTTCTCACTCACTTTCATCACAAAAGCAAAACTAGAAAGCTTTTTCAAGAAGGAACTCAAGGAAGAAGAAGAATGAATCCTTTTGTGATGAACAATGAATTATTGTAGTGGTTACAAATCTAACCAAGGGTTAAGCATGAAGGAGTTAACCCTTGTAGAGAATTAAATAGAGTTAATGGTTTGGATTGGGTTAACATAATATCTTCACAAAATATTAAGCAAAACTCAAAGTCAAAGCTTCATGGAAGCTTTATGCAAAAGCTAACCCTAATCCAAACCCTAACCAAGTTTAAACCCTAAACCATTGTTAAATTTGTAACCCTAACATGTTACAATATTATATATCACATATATAATATATTTTGTAACAATAGAAAATAATACAATTAACATATACCGCATATATATCAATGTATTATCCCGTGAGAAAATGAATCTTTTAGTGAGCTAATATTAGTTAATATAATTTAATATATCATATATATTATTATACATTAAATTATCGAATCAACACTTGATCCGACAATCCGGCTATTTCACAAATAACCGACTAATACGATGACCCGGCTATATCACATATACCCGGTCGATATCTCATATCGTGAGAATCGAATACGGTATCACATACTGCATTATCCTCGGTCCCACACATATCACATATGTGCTCCTACTCCGTTTTGCCTGAGTCAAGAAACCTCTGTGTAGGACTCATAAGAATCGTCAATACGCCGGCAGTAGGTGATGATCATATCAAACACCCACAAGCTGCAAGCGGTCAGCTAAACGTAACAGCCACCCAGGTATTGAGCGCTCAAAAGATCAACAAGCAATCCTGTACATTCTCCTGTGAATCTAATCAGTAACACTCCCGTACAGTCCGGTCTCGTCGTCTGATATGTCGCATATCTCGTCTAGGGGTGGTAAACGTCAGACCCCAGTAGCTCGATAAGTCGTGTCGATATGAGGTCTATAACAGTTCGAGAAACAACTGATAACACTTACCAGTAAATCTCAGCAACCCTGGCCAGGGATTTCCGGTTATAGCCAATCGAACACAGCACAATATCAACTCCCTATACCGGGAGAGACGAATCCCCTCCTATCGCTCATTGCCTCCATGTGATTCGGGACTGTACCCAAAAGCCACCTTTTTACACACCCTCTTGGACGTGGTATGATGGAAATCAAAGCACAGTGGGAATCATACAAGACTCTATGACGATCTCGGGTCAACAGACTACTCTGTACCAGTGTCACCGGAGAACTGCCATCTGACGTGAGTATAATACCATCTGAGAGTTCTCGACGAGTCCGTCCAGTGTACCCAGTCTCTACTGAGCACCCGTACACCATCCTTGATGTCAAACACCAATGGATATGGGATCATCCATCGCCCATCATATGGGTCAAGATGCGTATACGCTAGTCTACTCTGGTGTATCGATGCCCTGTCTCGATACACCCTCGACTAGGAACAGTTATAAGATGTACTCGTCGACTACTGTGGCCCCACTACTATGATCTCATCATAGTACCAGTAGTCGAGTACATATCCTAAGGGCTTTATCAACATGTAATATAGAGACAATCAGAGTACTTGTTAAGATAAAGTGCAACTAGATAGCATACTATCATGTCGAGCAAGAAAGTCCTCCCTATATATGTCCAAGCATCCATTACAATATACATCGTATGTACAGTAATGGACTCTAGGGCATATATATAACTAACAATCTCCCACTTGCACTCGGGCTATCTGTTGTGGTATCACATACCCAACAATTAGCTATGGTTGAAGTATCTCATACTCAACCATCCCATAAAAGTCTCTACTGGAAAAAAGGCCTTCGTGAGTGGATCCGCGCTGTTGTCCTCTGTGTCTACTCTCCTAACCTCGATCTCCCTGGAGATCAACCATATCCATGATCAGTTGATACTGCCTAAGAATTATATCTGGATTACTGATGGGACGGTAGTTCCTAGGCAAAAGCCACAACTCCATTGTCACACAATGGTAGGAACGAAGTTCATCTCATGAACTTATATATCCAGACTGCCTCTTTGGTAGCATCCTTGGTAACGATGTATCTTGCCTTTAATCGTCTAGTAAGTCACGATATCTAGCTTGGAACTCTTCCAACATACCGTCCCTCCACTGAGGGTAAAGACAATGCCTGCGACTAA
Organism: Agapanthus africanus; assembly: GCA_030015575.1. Taxonomy (NCBI): domain Eukaryota; kingdom Viridiplantae; phylum Streptophyta; class Magnoliopsida; order Asparagales; family Amaryllidaceae; genus Agapanthus; species Agapanthus africanus. The sequence continues at coordinate 109,848,853 of JASDDO010000031.1, forward strand.
CATTCAGTCGTCCTTATCACCCTGGAACCTTTCCAGTGATTCTCCCCAGGATCTATTGATACCATCTCACTACAACTAGTGAGTGTCCTAACATCCAATTAGATCTATCTCATAGATCCAAAACCCAGGATTTAGGAGGTATCATTTTGATCCTATATAGAGAATCCTTGTGATAAGCGGAGATTGACCGAGCGTAGCATAGGAAACTCCTTCCCTATCAAGAGTATGACATCCACATACTCTACGAGTATCACCACCATAATCCCTACTACCTTTTTGTATATACTTGGTTCATCTACCATTTTGATGAAGTCAAACTCTTTGACTACCACATCAAAACAGATGTTCCAACTCCGCGATGCCTGTTTTATCACATAAAACATCTTGCACACGTTTCTGCTGCTCCCACTGTCTACGAAGCCCTCTGGCTGTTTACTTATAGACACTCTTTTCTAAAACATCATTTAGAAAAGCAGTCATGACACCCAACCGCCAGATATCGTAGTCATGGTATGTAGCCGTGGCAAGTAGGATCTGGATGGACTTAAGCATGGCTTTGAAAGTCTCAACTTTTCCATGTACACCAAGTAATCTTCTCAAGATATACTTGCTCCTGATGGGGATTTAACCCTTCAGATAAAGCAACCAAAGTCCATACTTTGTTGGTGCATAAGGATTCCATCTCAGATCGATAAGCTTCCAGCCATTCTTACAGAGTCCCACTCCTGATAGCCTGCTCGAAACTAGTTGGGTCATCATCTCATGATGCAATCCTCGCTCCCACTGTCATAGAGAAACCGAAGTATCTCTCAGGTGGGTGAGGAACCCTACTAGATCGGCGGAGTGGCTGAGATTCGTTGGAAACTATTGAATCCTTTGGTTCTACCAAATCATCAGCTGCAGTTTGTATAGCTGGAACCATTCCAGTTCTACATAACAGACCTTGCCTCGAGCTTGTCCAGATTTTGCTTTTAGACATGGGACGGACAACTCCAAATCTTAACCAACTTAAGATATGGGCTCTTCCCTTTCCATATCACATATGAAGTGGTAGGCAACTGATTTGATTCGAACCCTATTCAATAGGTATGTAACTTCTTAAGTGCATAACTCCCAAAAGGAAATAGAAAACTCAGTAGTACTCATCATAGAGCACACCATATCACATAGGGTGCTATTGATCCACCCCGATATACCATCGTGCTATGGTGTATACGAAGGAGTAATGCTGAGAGAAAATCTCATTCTCCTTTAGAATAGTCCAGGAATTTCGTGCTCAAGTATTCTCCTCCTTGATCTCATCAAAGGGCATAATACTTATACCCGTATTTTGGTTCTCTACTTCTAACTTATATTCTGTGAATATCTCAAAAGCTTCGGACTTATGTTTCAACAAGAACACATGTCTGAATCTTGAGAGATTATCAGAGAATGTAATGAAGTACAAAGAACCGGTCTTGGCATGTGTAGACAGGGGACTTTCATACATCAGCATGTATCAATCCCAAGAGTTCACTAACTCTTTCTCTGTTTCCAATAAACAGAGCTATGGTCATCTTATCTTTGTGACATGACCGACAAGTTTCACAAGATGTAAATTCAAACAGATTTAAATATGCATCTAAATGTAACTTAGCTAGTCGGGTCGCATTGATATGACCTAGTCTACAATGCCTCAAGAAGGATTCGTTCATTTCTGAACTCTTCCTCTCGTGTGTGTTCTGTATACTAAGAACTGTAGTTTGATTTAGAACGTCAATGCTTTTAGATAACGTGCCTGAACCGATCAACTCTTGATATAGGAAATGTTCAAAATATTATCCAACAATACAAAATTATATCCTTTCTTTACTAATAAAGAGATTGATATGATGTTGTATATCAGGTTCGGTATCTAATGACATTTGTTCAGAATCAATGTATTCTGGTAATACAGGGTGATAGTGACCAACAGACTTGGCTGCAACACTTGCACCGTTTTCTGTCTCATGAAACTTATCACCCGTTCTCAGTTCTCTACCTTTCTGTAGCCCATGTAACAGATTACATATGCGGGATCCTGATCCGGTATCTCATACCCAGGACGTAAAGGATACTGAGAAACAGTTCTGTGTAATGAACACACCCGAAGATAATGCATCAGTATGCACTTTCTTCATTTGGGTGGAACGGGAAATCTGGTATTCCCCAATTTCCTGCTCTGTCTTATAACAATAATAAGTTGGAGCGGGACCAACATTCCCCAGCTCAGTATAACAAGCGGGTTCGGTCAATATATCCGTATTATTAACTTGATTAAGGCGTGATATGGTCGCTACTTGGAGAGAGAGAGAAGAAAACACTCAGTGTATGCTCTTGCAAGATTAGATTGGTTATCTAATATATCTAATCAGGATGTCTCCAACTGTTTTAATCAAATCTTCCTTCAAATCCTAAAAGGAAAGACTAGCCAGGATTAATTACACGCTACAAGTTCTCCAATCTTTCAGCCAGGCCAGTGCCGGTACTTTGAGGGAGGTCCCCCGTGCTTTCGCACGAACCTAATTAAAATAAATCTCGTTTTTCCAGGAGCGTAACCCCGTTAACACCTTTCTAGACACCTACTTGATCGGCTAATTGTAATGTGTAAAACTCTCCCAGGAGTAACTCTTACTCGAAGCGGGTATCGGGATCCAACTATCTCATAGAAGGTATGCAATTTCATTGCAAATTTCAACACTTGAAATTCCCAATAATATTTTGCCCCTAGCAACTTATGACCTTGGCTAAGGTCAACAAATCATAAGTGCTAGCCAAGTTCAACCCGTCATTTCCCGATTGAATTAAACCCACCCGCACAACCCTTGGCTAAGGTCAACAAAGTCGCATGACTACCCTAACTCAATCGCATCATATGCTTATATAGATAAGCACTAATCAGCTACCGCACACTACGCCTTGGCTAAGGTCAACAAACGCAGCACGAATACTAACCAGTACTTATCTGAAATGATGGAGGGCTGCGACAGGTTTTTAAGAAAAACCTTTTGCGTAATGAACTTGATATCGTTGTAGAATCGAGTGATTTTTAAATGGAGTGTTTTTTAGGCTTTTCTAGTTTTGCTAAAGGGGTCACTCCCGGTGAAGAGATCGTCGGCCCTTTTCTCATCGAATAAGGTGCAGGGTATATCATATATACCACTATGCAAAGCAAGAACTATAGAAGCAATCAAAAGACAGATCGAGTTTGTAGTATCTGCTAGTTTCACTAAAGAGGTCACTCCCGGTGAAGGGATCTCGGCTCTTTCCTTATTGAATAAGGTGCTGGATGTTCTACAAGGAACACCGCTATGCAAAGCAAGAACTAGAGCTACCTGTTTTTGAGACAAGTTTCTACAACATCTTTAGGTTTTTTTTAGTTTCATTAATCTCATTAATGAAGTCCGATTTTATTATGCTTCACAAGCATCACATTTGAAACGAAATCTGCAATATAACATATATCTCATATATATAATATAAACATTCGTCTCAGGCAGTAATATGATCTCATCACATAACATTGCAGCAGAAGAACATATATGAAATATTGGATATACTAGGACGTCCGTGTTTTCAATACGAGCCTGTATAAAACACGGATTCCACGGTCGTGATGAATAGCCAAACCCACATCCCTAGACCCCTACGAGAGCGGCAAGCAACACTGCCAATTCTAGGGTTAGGAGACCCGGTCTCGACTCCTCGAGATGGTCTCCCACTGGACCCTAGAACCCGGTTACTTGTGCTCCCTGCCTTGGGTCTACCTAATGCAGAAAAGTAAATAATATACAATGGTGACATCATCCTCAGCCCGGAAGTGCCCCAATAAAAGAATATTACATACAATTGAATTTTACATGAATGAAAAAAAAGAAAAACTCTCATCTCACATAAAACCCCCGGCTATTCAAGACGCGACGATCCAATATAACATATCACAGCAATACATAATATCTCATATCATCAACGTAAGTAAGTATGCGTATCCCTATTGTCGTTGATGTATAGCAACGAAGCCGGCAATACACTACATACTACGCTTACGGTCACAGAAAATAAAGTGTAAAACTATAACAGTTAGAATCCGCAACCTCCTTAGACATCGCATGCCTAACCAAATGAATTCCTTAGACATCGCATGCCTAATAATTATAAACCCCGCATTTTAGTCTCATTATTGAAAACTCTTTTCAATATCAAGTCGGCCAATTCAATAAGATTCCCGACATCCAGATCTCATGCTCGTCGCAAACTTTAGTAGACGGCCGCACCCCCGATGCCGTCGACGAAGTGTACTAAGGTGGAACACCGCTGCCGCGAGCACCCGAACGGATGCTTTTGGCGACGGGGTTCTCCTACAGTCACTTGATCGGGGCTATAGGGCGTGGCTGTCTGTTAAGTTTACCCAGCGAGTATCCGCGTACGCTACGTGATTGCGACGGACTTTTGATCACATCAAAATTCCGTGGCAACCGATCATCTAAGACTAAACTGCTAGATTTATAACATTCAAATTAGTTATCTCATAACTATTTATGGATTCCAAATATTGTATCGCATTCTAGATAAATAGACAATGTTAAACTTTCCGATCGAATAATCAAACACCCAAGATCTCCCCAATATATCTCAACACTTGAAATTAGTTTAAAAACATCCATCACATACCACAGTACCAATGGTCCAGCCGTAGAAGGGTCAAGCCAACGCCTCACATGTGGCACGCCGTACTGCCCCAAACCCTAAGGTTTAGATGCAGTTCAAGACGGTCACATAATCGAGTTAAGGTTTTTTGTCTTCTAGAGGGTCCACCGCGTTACTTGCATGACTTTATGAAAGTTTCAAATACGAGAAAAAATCCAACTTTTGAAAATTTTCCGACAGGGGAAAAAGTGAGTTATTGATATCCGTTCGATCTTTTTAACACGTTCTAAAAATTACCCGGACAAAATAAACGAAGTTAAAATATCTGATCGAATCAACGAGTCCCCAATACAACCCTATAAAACTCAACACTTGAGTAGAATTAAAAAATTCCCAGAAAAAATTGACAAGAAAGGACCTAAGAATAAATATATGAAATATGAGGGACTAAGTCCAAATTTTGGCCGCGGTTCCGCGGTCATTTAAGAGACTTAGTGGACCGTACTTCACAGTAATTCTTAATTTTTCCTGCATGTTTTTCTGAGCATTTTTAATTCATAAAAAATCACATTTTTAAAAAATATCCAGAGAGGGGTAAACATCAGGGTTTCCGGGTTCGATCGGACTTTAAACTTCGCTCAGACTTCGCCTAAAACTCTAGCTTGGCTCTGATACCACTATAGGGTTGCTAGGCACGTGCACAAGGGTCTACGAGGCATCAACCATGCCCGATTAAAATTTTATCCATCCCGAACAACCCAAAGTCGGATCTTTAAACTAGGGTTTAGGCGAAAACTAGCATGTTAAACTCTTTAACACTAAGTGAGAGAGATTACAACCTTTGTAGATCCGGTCCTTCACTTCTTAAGCTCCGTGTTGAGTTCCCTTCGCTGCGATCATCGTGTTCCAGACTCTCGAGAGGCTTCACAAAGAGAAAGATGCAGTCATGCTTCCGATCTTCGATAACATAGATGATCTACCTTGAAGTTTCGTTAACACAGGCTATCACTCATGAAATGATGTGAACACCATCATCTAAATGGAAAGGATAGAGAGGATGATGAAGTAGGATTTTTGCTCTCGTTTATAATCTTTTTCTCACTCACTTTCATCACAAAAGCAAAACTAGAAAGCTTTTCCAAGAAGGAACTCAAGGAAGAAGAAGAATGAATCCTTTTGTGATGAACAATGAATTATTGTAGTGGTTACAAATCTAACCAAGGGTTAAGAATGAAGGAGTTAACCCTTGTAGAGAATTAACTAGAGTTAATGGTTTGGATTGGGTTAACATAATATCTTCACAAAATATCAAGCAAAACTCAAAGTCAAAGCTTCATGAAGCTTCATGGAAGCTTCATGCAAAAGCTAACCCTAATCCAAACCCTAACCAAGTTTAAACCCTAAACCATTGTTAAATTTGTAACCCTAACATGTTACAATATTATATATCACATATACAATATATTTTGTAACAATAGAAAATAATACAATTAACATATACCGCATATATATCAATGTATTATCCCGTGAGAAAATGAATCTTTTAGTGAGCTAATATTAGTTAATGTAATTTAATATATCATATATATTATTATACATTAAATTATCGAATCAACACTTGATCCGACAATCCGGCTATTTCACAAATAACCGACTAATACGATGACCCGACTATATCACATATACCCGGCCGATATCAGCCACCCAGGTATATGTGATGATCATATCAAACACCCACAAGCTGCAAGCGGTCAGCTAAACGTAACAGCCACCCAGGTATTGAGCGCTCAGAAGATCAACAAGCAAGCCTGTACATTCTCCTGTGAATCCAATCAGTAACACTCCCGTACAGTCTGGTCTCGTCGTCTGATATGTCGCATATCTTGCCTAGGGGTGGTAAACGTCAGATCCCAGTAGCTCGATAAGTCGTGTCGATATGAGGTCTATAACAGTTCGAGAAACTACTGATAACACTTACCAGTAAATCTCAGCAACCCTGGCCAGGGATTTCCGGTTATAGCCAATCAAACACAGCACAACATCAACTCCTTATACCGGGAGAGACGAATCCCCTCCTATCGCTCATTGCCTCCAAGTGATTCGGGACTGTACCCAAAAGCCACCTTTTTGCACGCCCTCTTGGACGTGGTATGATGGAAATCAAAGCACAGTGGGAATCACACAAGACTCTATGACGATCTTGGGTCAACAGACTACTCTGTACCAGTGTCACCGGAGAACTGCCATCTGACGTGAGGTATAATACCATCTGGGAGTTCTCAGCGAGTCCGTCCAGTGTACCCAGTCTCTACTGAGCACCCGTACACCATCCTTGATGTCAAACACCGATGGATATGGGATCATCCATCGCCCATCATATGAGTCAAGATGCGTATACGCTAGTCTACTCTGCTGTATCGATGCCCTGTCTCGATACACCCTCGACTAGGAACAGTTATAGGATGTACTCGTCAACTACCGTGGCCCCACTAGTATGATCTCATCATAGTACCAGTAGTCGAGTACATATCCTAAGGGCTTTATTAACATGTAATATAGAGACAATCAGAGTACATGTTAAAATAAAGTGTAAGTCCATGCTACCTCTCCCGGTACTTTCGGGCATGCGGAATTTGATAAAAAACGATTTTTATAGAGGTGGTAACATGGACTTATAACCCGGATCTTTGTTAAACATCTAACTAACAACCTAACTACGAGTTGCTAACTACGAGTTGCTAACTACTCGGTTAGGGGGTTATACCTTGCTTGTCTTGAACTCCTTCATCTTCAAGCTCCGATGGTGGTCCGGATAGGCTTCTTCCCGTCGTCTCCTTACGCCGAAGATAGATCCACCTGAAAGCTCCAACCTTTGGCTCCTTCTTCGAACTTTGAAGAAACTAGTTCACTCGGTTTGCTAAACCTTGTGAACTAGAGTGAGTAGAGAAGAGTTTGTATGGGATTTTATCTATGGTTCTTGATTCTCAACTCATGAGACAAGTGAACCATAGAATCAAAAGAGGGAGCAAGAGGAAGAGGGTGAGAGCAAAAACAAGAGAGCTCAAGAACAAGAGAGAGAATGGTCAAGTGAGAATGAGCCTTTCTTTTGTCTTTCACCCTCTCATAATCCAAAACAATGATAACTCATCATACCAATCAAGTGTTATGTGATGGTTGAAGCAACCATAACCATATCATTTCATGCACAAATGAGCAAGCAAGCAAAAGTCTTTGCCATGAAATGATGGCTATGGTTATCATGATGGTCAACTAGTCAAGCCTAGTCAACCGGTCAACAAAGTCAACAAGTCAACAAAAGTCAACAAGTCAACAACCATGTCACCATAATACTTAATTAATATAATTGTTAATCATATATCATATTCTCATTAGGGTTGAGCAAAAAGTCAATAGTCAACGGTCAACTGTCAACAACCCTAATGAGAATCCGCTGCCTCTGCCTCCCCGTCAACTGTGCATACACACCCGCATCCGCGTTCCGAGGAACACGAATGCAAACTGGATAAATCCAATCCCAAAAGGTACACTAGGATCTGGCTTAAACCAAAGCCCGCTAGTGTAAACTGTCCGGACACTGTACGTGCACAAGTGCACGAATGTGATCGAACCCTGTCGCAAAACCATGCGACCTGTCGCAAAACCATGCGACCTCTACTCTTTTGCCTAAAGGCGAAAAGCTTTCTGTGTGGGACTCTAAAGACTCGACACTACGCTGGCAGTGGGTTTAACCACAGACCGCAAGCGGCACTAGCTGTGCGTAACGGTCCCCAGGTAATGCCGATAAGAAGACTGGCGAGGCGAAACCCATCTGAACTCCTACTGAGCCTGAATGTGACATTCTCCGTACAGTCCGGTCTGTTCGTCTGATACATCGCATGGCGGGCCTAGGGAGCGGTAAACGTCAGTCCCCCAATAGCGGTACAAGTCGTGCCGGAGCGAAGCCCAAAACACCCTGAGATAACACTGGAAGCCTACCAGTATATCTCGTTTGCCCTGGCCAGGGACTACTCGTGTAATGGCTCTCCTAAACACAGCGCGATGTCAACCCCCAATACCGGGAGAGACGAATCCTGTCTAACCGTCACTGCCTCCAAGTGCTTCGGGACTACACCCAACTACTACCTGTTTGCACGACTCCTTTGAGCCGTGGTAGGGTAGTAATCAAAGTGCAGTGGGAACACACTCGAGGCGAAGTGACAGTGTCAAGTCAGCGGACTAAACTGTACTCATGTCACCTGGGAACTGATAACTGACGATAGGCATAATACCAACTAGTCAGTTCCCGACGAGTCCTGTCCAGTGTACCCGTAACCTAACGAGCACCCGCATACTATCTCAAGTACGACGTACTGACGGCTGTGGGATAGACCGTCTCCCATACTGGGATGAGAAGCGCATGCGCTAGTCTACTCCGGAGTATCGATGCCCTGTCTCGATAGTCCTGCGACCAGGGACCTGCATAAGGATGTGCTTATAGATTACCCAGCCCCACTAGTGTGACTGCCATCACATCGCTGGTAATCAAGCAAAGATCTTAAGAGCTCCACTAATGTGTATAGGTGATATACTAAAATAAACACATGTACACATTGAAGTAGAAACAAACCAAGTAGCATACTACTATTTTGAGCAAGATTGTACATACAAGGTGAATATCCCAAGCTTCCATTAAGTAATATACAAACTAGTATGATACAGTAATGGCCTCTAGGGCATATACACTAACAATCTCCCACTTGCACTAAGGCCATGTACTGGCGTATCGAAGATCTATCATCTCGATCAGCCGCTCAAACTGAGCCTGGGGCAGGGCCTTGGTGAATGGATCTGCAGTGTTATCTTCTGAAGCGACTCTCCGAACCTCGATCTCCTGGCGATCCACGATCTCCCTGATCAGGTGATACCGCCTCAAGATGTGCCTGGATCTCTGATGGGACCTGGGTTCCTTCGCTAAAGCTATAGCCCCGTTGTTGTCGCAATACAGAGGTATTGGATCAACAATGGACGGAACCCCTGAAGTTCTTTTAAGAACTTCCTCATCCAGACAGCTTCTTTTGCGGCATCAGATGCAGCGATGTATTCCTCTTCCATCGTCGAGCCTACAACGGTTTCTTGTTTGGAACTCTTCCAACACACCGCCCCTCCATTGAGGGTAAAGACAAAACCCGACATAGACTTGGAATCATCCTTGTCACTCTGGAAGCTGGAGTCAGCAAAGGCCTCGATCTGGAGGTCTTTTCTGCCATACACCAAGAACATCTCTTTAGTCCTTCTCAGGTACTTGAGAATGTTCTTTACCGCTATCCAGTGTTTCTCCCCAGGGTTTGACTGATACCGGCTTACCACACTCAGTGCATAAGCTACATCCGGTCTGGTACACAACATCGCATACATTATAGAGCCTACCGCAGAAGCGTAGGGTATAATAGACATGTGATCCCTCTCCAAATCAGTCTTGGGAGACATCTCTTTAGAAAGGGTGATCCCGTGACAAGCCGGTAGGTTACCGCGCTTGGAATCTTCCATACTGAATCTTTTCAGTACGGTGTCGATGTACCTGGACTGAGAAAGTCCTAATATCCTCTTGGATCTATCACGATGGATCCGGATCCCCAGGATGTATGAGGCATCACCCAGGTCTTTCATGGAGAACCTGTGTGACAAGAACCCCTTGACAGATTGTAGCATAGGAATGTCATTTCCTATTAAGAGAATGTCATCCACGTATAAAACGAGGAATACAACAGTTCTCGCTACAAATCTACCATAGATGCATGGTTCATCTGGATTTTTGATAAAGCCAAATTCTTTGACCGTCTCATCAAAACAGATGTTCCAACTCCGCGATGCCTGCTTTAGTCCATAGATGGACTTAAGCAACTTGCACACCTTTCCGCTGCTCCCACTCTGAATGAAACCCTCTGGTTGGTCCATATAGACACACTCCTCTAAATTTCCATTTAGAAAAGCGGTCTTTACGTCCATTTGCCAGATCTCATAGTCGTGGAAGGCAGCAATGGCAAGAAGGATCCGAATGGATTTCAGCATGGCTACTGGAGAAAAGGTTTCGTCATAGTCCAAGCCAGGTCTTTGACGAAAACCCTTTGCTGCCAGCCTAGCTTTATAGGTCTCAACCTGTCCATCTACACCAATCTTCCTTTTGAAGATCCACTTGCATCCTACGGGTTTTACCCCGTCTGGAGCAATATCCAACGTCCATACTTTGTTGGTGTACATGGACTCCATTTCGGTCCGCATTGCATCCAGCCATTTCACTGAGTCAACGCTCTGAACGGCCTGCTGGAAGCTAGTAGGCTCATCATAATCTATGATGCAATCCTCTCTATCCCCGTCTACGAGAAAACCGTAGTATCTCTCGGGCGGATGAGTCTGCCTACTACTCCTGCGGAGCGGCGTAGGAATGTCCTGTTCTTCCAAACCCTCTGGTTCCACTAAACTTTCAGTAATAGTCCGTGGTTCTGGAATTTCTTCCAGTTCTACTGCGCTCCCACTTATTTCCCTTTCCAAGAACTGGTGTTCTAGAAAGTGGGCATTACGAGAAACAAGGACTTTTTGTTCCTCTGCGTAGTAGAAAAGATACCCCCTGGTGTTCTTTGGGTATCCCACAAACTTGCACAGTACTGAGCGTGCCTCGAGTTTGTCCACATGCTGCTTTTTGACAAAAGCTGGACATCCCCAGATCTTCAAATATTGAAGATAGGGTTTCTTCCCACTCCATAACTCATATGGTATGGTAGGCACAGTCTTAGTGGGAACTCGGTTCAAAAGGTATGCGGCTGATTCTAGCGCATATCCCCAGAATGATCGCGGTAACTCAGCGTTACTCATCATGGATCGCACCATATCCAATAGGGTGCGGTTCCGTCTCTCCGATACACCGTTATGTTGCGGAGTGTATGGAGGAGTAAGCTGAGAGAGAATTCCGTTCTCTTTTAAATAGTCCAGGAACTCGGCACTTAAGTATTCTCCACCTCGATCCGATCTTAGAATCTTAATACTTTTGCCGGTTTGTTTTTCTACTTCATTCTTATACTCCTGGAATTTTCCAAAGGCTTCGGACTTATGTTTCATTAAGAAGACATAACCGTACCTTGAGAAGTCATCCGTAAAAGTAATGAAGTAAGAATAACCGCTTCGCGCATGTGTAGACATTGGACCGCACACGTCACTATGTACGAGTCCCAAGAGCTCGCTCGCTCTTACTCCATGTCCAGTAAACGGAGTCTTTGTCATCTTTCCTTTGAGACAGGATTGACAAGTGGCATACGATTGATATTCGAACGGATTCAAATATCCTTCTGTATGTAACTTGTCAACCTTCTCTCATTGATGTGACCCAGTCTACAATGCCACAAGAAAGTCTGATTTATTTCCGGAGACTTTCTTTTGTGTGTATTCTGGACATTGAAAATCTGTGGTTGGTTTAATACGTATATACCATTACTCAATGTACCTGACCCAATCAGAACTTGATTAAGGTGAATGTTTACAACATTGCTTACAAACGCAAATTTATAACCTTCTTTAGAAACTAAAGATACAGAAATGATATTACAAGTTGCGTTGGGTACAAAAAAGCAATTACGCAAAACCAAAACATGTCCATCTGACATTCCCAGGTGATAGTCCCCCACGGCTTTAGCATCCATGCTAGCTCCGTTCGCAACTCTGAGGGTCATGTCACCTGCCTTCAAAACCCTACGGTTTCTCAACGCCTGCAAAGAATTACAGATATGAGATCCTGATCCGGTATCCAATACCCAAGAGTAGAGGTTATTGAAAGACGGTTTTCAATAACATACACACCTGAAGCTGAAGCTGCAACCTGCTTCAATTCCTGTGTCCTGGCTTTCCAAGCCCTGCAATCATTCTTCCAGTGACCTTTTTTATGACAATAGAAGCATTCTTCCTTATCCACAAACTTCCCCGCTTTCTTTGTTGCTTTTGCTTTTCCCTTCGTATCCACTTTACTAACACCACCCCTTGGTTTGGCGGGGGCTTTCTTCTTCTTTCCCTTGGCTTTCGCCTTGGACCTAGAAGAAGATGATCCTCCTACAAACAAAGTGGATGTTTCCCTACTTTTCTGTAGGGTGCCCTATGCGCTCCTCAGCATGTTGAGGAGCTCTGAAAGTTCAACCTCTTTTTCTTGTAAGTTGAAGTTCAGTATAAACTGGGCGTAAGTGGAAGGAAGGGACTGGAGAACTAAGTCTGTATAGAGCTCACTCTCCAATGTGGTTCCTAGGTCCGCGAGCTCCTCAATGTAGCCGATCATCTTTAGCATGTGCTCTGCTACTGATGATCCGACGGCCATCCTTGCCGAAAATAACTTTTTCGACGCTTCGTATCTTGCGATACGAGATTGCTCTCCATACAGTTCTTTTGTATGGAGAAATATGGATTCAAGGTCCATATTCTCGTGCCTCCTCTGATGTTCATTGTCCATCGAGGAAAGTACGAGGCACTTGGCCTTCGCGCTATCAATCTCCCAAGTCTTGCGGATTTCCTTATCCACGACGCTAGAAGCGGGACCAGGGACAGGGGGAGCTTTGGTGGTAAAAAGATACCCCAGCTTGTCGTAAGTGATTGCCATTTTGACATTCCTGAGCCAATCTTTGTAGTTTGGCCCTGTCAGTATGTTTTTATCTAGAAGTAACTTAAGTCCAGTCATGTCGATTGGTCGCTGCAATTAGGAGAGAGAAGAAGAAACACTCAGCATGATGCTCTTGCAAGTTTAGAGTGGTTTTTAGTTTGTCTAAACAGGATGGCTCCTACTGTTTCTCGAATCCCTCCTCAAACCATAAAGGAAGAATTAGTCAGGATCAATCTCACCGTACAATACTTGCTTAACCGTTCAGCCAGGCCAGTGTCGGTACTTCGAGGGAGGTTTTCCAACGCTTTCGCGAAGTTCCTTAATTAAAGAACCTCTTTTCCCTGGGGGCGTAGCCCCGCTAACACCTTTCTAGGCACCTACTAGGTTTATAGCATTGATCGTTTAGTGAGAAATTTCCCGAGGAGTAGCATATACTCACAGTAGGATCGGGATCCAAATATCATCGCGTGACGAAACTGAAGGAATCCTACCAGAATCATCACACTCCAAATGGTATGCAAATCTAGCAAGTTTCAGTACTTATGAAACTCCCGATGTGGATTTTTGCCCCATGCTCTTATGACCTTGGCGTGAGGTCAAAATGTCATAAGTCACATGTCAAGTTCATCCCATCATTATCCAGGTTAATTTGAACCCACCCGTACATACCCTTGACGTAGGCCAAAATGGCAGTACGACTGTCTCAAACCAACGCATTCTATCTATGCAACAGATAAATATCCGGCAGCTACCAATCACTATGCCTTGGCGTGAGGTCAAAATACATAGCTTGAATACTACCGAATATTTAACTAAAATGATGGAGGGCTACGGATGGTTTTGGCAAAACCGTGAACGTAGTGAACTTGATATAGTCGATGGAACGAGATAGCTTTTAAAAAGGAGTGGCTCAAGCTCCGCATTTAAAAGTTAGTTTTGAAAAGAACCGAGTGGTTTTTCGAAAGTGTTCCAACGACTTTAACTTGGTTTATTATCTTGCATTAGTTCTTTTAATGCGTGATATTCTTGCATTAGTTCTTTTAATGCGTCTCATCATTTAATCCTACCATTGCAGAAAACAACCAAAATATGACGTACGCTTATGCTATTCGCATTCGCCACTGGGCCCCGTCATTACCCGTTAGGTTACTTAACTAACGACAGAGCGGGGGCTGGGCTAGCGCGTCTGTAAAACATAAGCAACGCCTAAATAATATCATATATAGATATATTGCAATGATAGCCATTTCAGATCACAGATGAATACATTGGATATACTAGGAATCTGTAATTCGTACGAGCCTGTAACGAAAAGCAGATTACACGGTCGCGGTGAATAGCCAATACCCCACCCAAGACCCCTACGGGTGCGGCAAACTACCCGCCAAGTACCCGAAGCGAAGCAACCTCCCTCATTTCCATGAGTAGGCCACTCGGCACTTCGGCATACCCGGTAGTTTGTGCACCCCCTCCATGGGTCTATCCTAGGAGCAAAAACAGTAAAAAGAAATTATACAATGACGGCTATAACCCCGACCCGGTTGTGCGGCCATACAAATAATTATTACATCAATTTACAAATTTACATGAATTGAAAGAAAAGAAAAACTCTCGTCTCACAACCCCCGGCTATTCACCCGCGACAATCCAACATATTCATATACACATTCCAGCAACATTACAGATCACAGATTTGTATAACCCCCACTAATCGACATATAGCGATTAGCAGACGTTCAATACAAATATCACATTACAGAAAAAACCCGTTAGCTTAAGTCTTTTAGAAGTTCGATCAAAAATACGGATTTTCGGGACCCCAAAAATAAAATTTTCGTTCTGGAAAATCTGGGCTGAAAATACATATACCAAAATTCCCAAAATACCCTTACAACCACACTGCAGCAAAGAAACACCAGAAAGGGGCCAAGGAGGCCGCGGAAACGCGGCAATAGCTTGCTAACATGTTAGATAGAGTTTAACTAGGCTCTGAGTGATTTTTCTACAGTATCTTTTAAAAACCCTGAGTCGATTTTTCATGCATGATTTATCACTTTTACAGAACATAAAAAATCGACAGCAACTTTGTAAAACGGGGTTCATTTCGGGACTTTTTCTTTGATCGATCTTCTAGCTACTTGCTAACATGTTAGATAGAGTTTAACTAGGCTCTGATACCACTGTAAGTCCATGCTACCTCTCCCGGTACTTTCGGGCATGCGGAATTTGATAAAAAACGATTTTTATAGAGGTGGTAACATGGACTTATAACCCGGATCTTTGTTAAACATCTAACTAACAACCTAATTACGAGTTGCTAACTACTCGGTTAGGGGGTTATACCTTGCTTATCTTGAACTCCTTCGTCTTCAAGCTCCGATGGTGGTCCGGATCGGCTTCTTCCCGTCGTCTCCTTACGCCGAAGATAGATCCACCTGAAAGCTGCAACCTTTGGCTCCTTCTTCGAACTTTGAAGAAACTAGTTCACTCGGTTTGCTAAACCTTGTGAACTAGAGTGAGTAGAGAAGAGTTTGTATGGGATTTTATCTATGGTTCTTGATTCTCAACTCATGAGACAAGTGAACCATAGAATCAAGAGAGGGAGCAAGAGGAAGAGGGTGAGAGCAAAAACAAGAGAGCTCAAGAACAAGAGAGAGAATGGTCAAGTGAGAATGAGCCTTTCTTTTGTCTTTCACCCTCTCATAATCCAAAAATAATGATAACTCATCATACCATCAAGTGTTATGTGATGGTTGAAGCAACCATAACCATATCATTTCATGCACTCATTTTGCACAAATGAGCAAGCAAGCAAAAGTCTTTGCCATGAAATGATGGGTATGGTTATCATGATGGTCAACTAGTCAAGCCTAGTCAACCGGTCAACAAAGTCAACAAGTCAACAAGTCAACAACCATGTCACCATAATACTTAATTAATATAATTGTTAATCATATATCATATTCTCATTAGGGTTGAGCAAAAAGTCAATAGTCAACGGTCAACTGTCAACAACCCTAATGAGAATCCGCTGCCTCTGCCTCCCCGTCAACTGTGCATACACACCCGCATCCGCGTTCCGAGGAACACGAATGCAAACTGGATAAATCCAATCCCAAAAGGTATACTAGGATCTGGCTTAAACCAAAGCCCGCTAGTGTAAACTGTCCGGACACTGTACGTGCACAAGTGCACGAATGTGACCGAACCCTGTCGCAAAACCATGCGACCTGTCGCAAAACCATGCGACCTCTACTCTTTTGCCTAAAGGCGAAAAGCTTTCTGTGTGGGACTCTAAAGACTCGACACTACGCTGGCAGTGTGTTTAACCACAGACCGCAAGCGGCACTAGCTGTGCGTAACGGTCCCCAGGTAATGCTGACAAGAAGACTGGCGAGGCGAAACCCATCTGAACTCCTACTGAGCCTGAATATGACATTCTCCGTACAGTCCGGTCTGTTCGTCTGATACATCGCATGGCGAGCCTAGGGGGCGGTAAACGTCAGTCCCCCAATAGCGGTACAAGTCGTGCCGGAGCGAAGCCCAAAACACCCTGAGATAACACTGGAAGCCTACCAGTATATCTCGTTTGCCCTGGCCAGGGACTACTCGTGTAATGGCTCTCCTAAACACAGCGCGATGTCAACCCCCAATACCGGGAGAGACGAATCCTGTCTAACCGTCACTGCCTCCAAGTGCTTCGGGACTGCACCCAACAACTACCTGTTTGTACGACTCCTTTGAGCCGTGGTAGGGTAGTAATCAAAGTGCAGTGGGAACACACTCGAGGCGAAGTGACAGTGTCAAGTCAGCGGACTAAGCTGTACTCATGTCACCTGGGAACTGATAACTGACGATAGGCATAATACCAACTAGTCAGTTCCCGATGAGTCATTTCCAGTGTACCCGTAACCTAACGAGCACCCGCATACTATCTCAAGTACGACGTACTGACGGCTGTGGGACAGACCTTCTCCCACACTGGGATGAGAAGCGCATGCGCTAGTCTACTCCGGAGTATCGATGCCCTGTCTCGATAGTCCTGCAACCAGGGACCTGCATAAGGATGTGCTTATAGATTACCCAGCCCCACTAGTGTGACTGCCATCACATCGCTGGTAATCAAGCAAAGATCCTAAGAGCTCCACTAATGTGTATAGGTGATATACTAAAATAAACACATGTACACATTGAAGTAGAAACAAACCAAGTAGCATACTACTATTTTGAGCAAGATTGTACATACAAGGTGAATATCCCAAGCTTCCATTAAGTAATATACAAACTAGTATGATACAGTAATGGCCTCTAGGGCATATACACTAACATAAAGTGCAACCAGATAGCATACTATCATGTCGAGCAAGAAAGTCCTCCCTATATATGTCCAAGCATCCATTACAATATACATCGTATGTACAGTAATGGCCTCTAGGGCATACATATAACTAACAGAGATAGGGGTTAAGAGTGGGATTCCTTTTCCCTCCAGAAACCCTAATTTACATACATCACTGTCTTTCTAGTTTTAAATCTATTAAAGGATAGAAAGGGTAATCTTTAATTAATCATCCATAACTACTAAATCCTAACGAACCCTACAAGCCCTCTTCTTATATAAACTTACATCCGTAGTTAATCTAGATCTATATTTTGCATCCGTGTTTAACGTAGATCTAGATTCTACAACCATTCTACAATATTCTTTATCCCTCCTCTATTTCTCAACACGCCTAAAGTAAGAATAAAAGGTTCCACGTTTCCCAGAGGACGGCCTGTACTCATCTCGGTCTAGCTACGCGCGACACCGTTATTGATTGCGGTTAACTACACACACATAAATTCCAGATCAATCAAATGGCGCCGTTGCCGGGGAGGCGTGCGTAATTTTTTTATTCTTACTATTTGTGTTGAATTCTTATATGATCTATATTATAATTAAAACAAAACTGCAAATTGTATATTTAATGATTATTGTGTGAATTTTGCGAGGAAATATGGAGTCACAGACTTGAGGAAATAGAAGACAGATACATTCATCAAGATCCAGAGGAGTACAGGAGGCCACAGAGCAAACTTTCACCACCTGATCCCTCCACCCAGCGGCGGAACCGTGGCAAAGGAGCTCATTTGGCGGCGGAAGAGCGGCGGGAGAGGAGATTTAAGGCTGCAAACTTCTCTGGTATATTTTCTATATCTTTCTCTCTCCTCTGAAATCCAATAAAATATCTTTTCTGCAGGATTCTTTGCAAAATATCGCCACTCAAAAATCTTTTTTGCAAATTTTTGTTTTGCGGTTTGTTTTTGCATATTTTAATACGGATTTTTAAAGGGCAAGACCAAAATCCAGATTAAGTGGGGATTTCATCACCTTCCTAAGCCCCACAAATCACAAACCGAGCATCTGCATCAACCCTACATTAATTTAAAAAATATCTAGACCAGACTCTAAGGACTGTCGCGCTCAATAAAGACAGAGGAAGGTCGTGGGTAATCTATCGCTTATCCGCATTACTTTTGTGGTGTCTAGGTAAGTGTGTCTAAGGCGAGTGGTTACTTAATTAGGACCACTACTTTCGTAGTGGGGAGCCTTCCACTCACCTGGCACTTACCTGGCTATAAGGGTAGTAAAGAGGCGGTAGAGGATTGATCCTACGGCTTGTCCTTTGGAAGTCTAGGAGCGGTCTAGAGACTGGACCTAGGTAACCATAGTTCTAGGGTTGTTTGTGCATTTTTGTGTGATTTGTCTAAATCCGTCATTTTCAAAACAAACCAATTATTTTCTCCCCTTTTTACCCCTTCCCCCTTCTTCTCTTCTTATAATGGGTGACCTAAACAGAAGAACACTTGCCGAGCTTTGCTGTCCACAACCAGATATCTCTTGTTTTCGTAATCCCTTCGGTATACTGTCCGGCTCTTCCATGTCCTTAAGAGATCATATAGAACAAGCAGGAAGAAACAGTTGGCCACCTCAGTCTAGGTCTTAGCAACCGTATCCTAATCCTACACCTGTTTCAGTTGATACCCAGAGTGAGGAAGCTCCTAGACGAATGTCCATTGCTGAGCACATAGCTAGGGCTAGAGGCCAATGTTTCAACCCGGACCAATATCAACCATCACCTCCACTTTCCAAAGAAGAGTTTGATAGCCAACCGACCAACCCATATCAATATTCTTCTTATCACAATGTTGACCCTACTCCCACCCAATTTTCTCAACCATTCTATTCTTATCAATCCAATCCGATTTTTCCACCTTCTCTAGACAGTTCTTCTAATCAGTCATTTGGGAGTTTTAATTATCCACGGGAATTTCAATCTTATACTGAAACCCCTTATCAACCCAAGACTAGTCTGGAGCAGATATTAGAAAAATTTCTGGAATTGTCGAACCAAATTAGGAAGGAAACAACAGAGTGGATGCAAGCAAAGAATTTCAAACCTGCCCAAAAATTTTCAGTATATGATTCGGGCATAGGACAAAATGAGAATTTGGGTAGTGAGACGGAACTGTACACCCTTCCTAATCAAACCTTCCCATTCCAAACTGAAATCCACAACTCCAGTTTCATAGATTCATCAAGTACACCAAATGATTCATCAATTGAAGATAGAATATCTGATAAGTTGTGTGACTTTGTAGTGTTTGATTTATTCGATTGTGAAGGGTCCATTTCAAGTGAAATCATACCCAACCCTTGTGATCTCTACACCTCCACTCTTGAACCAAAACTGATTGAAAACCATACTTTTGATGAAGTGTTTGAGAATTCTAACCTTCACTTGAATGAGGTGATTGACGTTAGGGATATATTGATTGATGAACCCGAAATTTTGGATGATTTTGTCCCACCAATTCATCAGATCCTTTCACTTCCTTGTGGTCATCATCTTAAGCCTTTAATTCTTCCCGAACCCCAAATACGTCTTGAAGTTGATGATAAAGGTATACCCGAAGATCAGACCGAAATACAGCCTCCATCTTCCACATCTGGTACAGCAACACTCGACACACCAATTTGTTTACCCATTTCACCTTCTACTTTCTCCGGTTCTTCTTCTATTCCTATAGTTTCGGTGAGTTTTGATGAATCACAATCCGTTAATTCAAGTTCAATAATACCAGAAATTCAACTTGATTTGGATATTTTTGAAAACGAGGTAGATGAGTTTTTCGAGTCCTCTACCTCAATAATTTTTGAATCAAGAAGGATAAATTTTGGCACAAAACTCTTTGACAGCAAAATGATCGATCACACCATTGATAAAAGTTTTGAAGAACTTTTTGCTGACGAACTTGAATTTTTAAACAATACGGATTTTGTGATTGATCAATCTCCACCTATAGAGGTTGAACCGCCACCATTCTTTCTTCCTAATCATTCACATTCATCCTCATTCTTTCTTTTCTCTAATTTAAAATTCAAACCCTTTTCAGACCACCTCTTATCCCTTCCCCATTTTTTCTTCACTCGATACAACACATTCTTCCACCGACCTATACGCTATACTGATAAAATCTTTGAATGGTTGGTGTTAACGTTTGGTCTTTGTAAAGTCTTACTTTGACCAAATGACTCACCCCCTCTTAAAACGCTTCATATTGTCTAACTCATGTTTGAGGGGGGGTATATTTTTGGCTCTTGAACATAACTTTTGTCCTCAAATTTGTAAGCCAAAAATAAGTTTGGGGGAGGATTTTCACTTTCATATATTCTTGCCCCCATTAATAATGTCCTCCCAAGCTTACAGGTTTTTGTGATCCAGCAGATAGCAACAGTGAGGACACTGTTAAAAACAAGTTTGGGGGAGGTTTGTGCTTATTTACGCATCACTTTGCATCATATTTTGCATAAGCACAACATTTTCAAAAAAAATTTAAATTTTTTTTTTATAACAAAAGAGTAGAAAGTGAAAACTTGCATCCAAAAGATTGGAAAAATTTAAGAAAACCAAGAAAATTAGAAGTTTTCTTAAACGAACTGGTAATAAGTAGTTATGAGTTATTGTCCCAAGGGTTAGTAAGATGAAGGAAGTCACTAATCTGAGAATAAAAATAAGTCTGAAAAATAGTCCCTATTCTGGAAGCCAAACATTTGAATGTTGATACCCTACTATATGCACTTACACACGTCTTGAAACTCGGGATAGTAGAGGATACCTTGAAATGCTCTTGTCTAAAAGCCAAAGTATGAAGGAAATAATAAATGAAGAAAATATAAAAATGGTGAAAAGAAAAATGAACACTGGTTTTGTTATCGTCAAGGCAGCAATAAAAAAATATAGCAAGGGTGCTTCATCACCTAGTGCCTTAGACCAACTGGTTTGGGAGTCACTGTTAAGGCTTAGGTGGTGCAAGACGAGGAAAATACTATCACCTAATCAGCAAGCACATGAGTAATCGGCCGGTTAGTACCTCAAGAAGTATTAACGGTCGCATGAAAATGTATGAGCAAATCCATATAAATATTCATCAAATTAAAAAGTACTGAGGTAGATGGACAAGAGTATGATAGCTTGAATTGAATTCTCCGAGTGTAGGGATGTTCTATTCACACACGTAGGGGTATATGATCGATGTTTGGATGAAAGGTAGGAATGAAGAATAAAGACAATGTTTTATTGAGGGATGATGTGATTTCTAATATTTTTTCATGACTATTAAGATAGGGCTCATGACAACTGAAAAGCTAGTATAGTTGGAAACTCTAAATTTTCAAAGTATTTCTTTTATGGTTCTTATCTTTATATGTAAATTTCACCATCTCTCTTTTATTATAGGATTTTGTGGGTGTAATCCGCTGAAAACCCTCAGGAGACAACACTCCTCCTACTAGGGACACCTAGAGGTTTAACGGCTTGTTGCACATGCTCAGTGCAATCGTGTTACCTACGAAAGTGTGCTTAGTTTTCTCCTTTCTTTTTTTGAATAAACTAGTTTGCTTAGGACGATCAAAGATAAGTTTGGGGGTATTTGTTCAGTTGATAAAACTGCACATTTGTTATTACATTTTTCCTACTATTTCTATACTAGAAAAGGTGTTGATTATAATATATGATACATATGAGGGTTTATCTGTAAAAATACTATTTTTCATATGTTGATATATTATAAGTAACATTTGGTAAGAAAATGTATGCAAAGATATCATTGACCAAATCTTAATGTTGAAATTAATATCTCAATAAAACAAAACTCCACTAATATTATTTGTTGAGATTGTGCAGAATTTTTCAGGGCTAAAAATCAACGGAATCAAAGTTGTTAAAGCAAACCTGCCTAATTAAGAAAGCAAACTAAAGAAATCAAGTCTGGCAGTAACTACGAGAAGATTTTCAGCTTATGAGATTCACAAGATCACCTCGTGGCAATATAGATGAAGCTCCAGAAAAATCACCAAATGATCCTCATACTTGGCCGCGGATCCGCGGCCAAACCCCCCTATTGGCCGCGGATCCGCTGCGGTTTTGAAGATTTAGGAGATGGGATTTTTTCTGTTGGATACTAACTACTTGCTTCCAAATTATGAAGCTAAGTTTCTGGCTTTGGGACTATAAATAAAGACCGAGAGCCTCTTGGAAAAATCATCAAGCCGACGAGATCACGAAGTCCAAGACGGCTCACGCATCCAGGCTGATCATCAACTGTTCGTCTACCTCCTTGGAAGAGATCGAGAAGCAAACTAGTATTTGTAATCATTTTCTAAAGGATCAAAGTGTAATGAATATTGTTGATTAATAAAGGTAGCTCTTTTTCCTATTCTATTTCTTTGTAGTTTAATTATGCATTTTCTCTCCATCTCTTTTTCTCCCAACATGCACGAGTAATTCTCCGCTTGTTAGGGTTCGTGGGATTAGGGTAGGTTAATGGATGATGAAAATACCTAAACTCTTTTTACGTCCTATAAAGTTTATAAACTTTATCAAAAGAATTATTAACATCCTAATCGGACGCGCTACCAATTCATTGTTAGCCTTGACCGCGATTAGAGATTAGATTAATGATTGTTTTGGTAAAGGCTAGATATGAACGGAGTTCCGTGTCGAGATAGGGGTTAAGAGTAGGATTCCTTTTCCCTCCAGAAACCCTAATCTACATGCATCACCGTCGTTCTAGTTTTAAATCTATTAAAGGATAGAAAGAGTAATCTTTAATTAATCATCCATAACTACTAAATCCTAACGAACCCTACAAGCCCTCTTCTTATATAAACTTACATCCGTAGTTAATCTAGATCTATATTTTGCATCCGTATTTAACGTAGATCTAGATTCTACAACCATTCTACAATATTCTTTATCCCTCCTATCTTTCTCAACACGCCTAAAGTAAGAATAAAAGGTTCCACGTTTCCCAGAGGACGACCCGTACTCATCTCGGTCTAGCTACGCGTGACACCGTTATTGATTGTGCTTAACTACACACACATAAATTCCAAATCAATCAACAGTATTGGAAGAATTGAGAGAATCCTAGGATTCGCGCCCATGCGTGCGCAAATTTGGGCTCTTGGGGATTCTGTGGAGGCTATAAATAGAGAAGGAGATGCCAACTTTTCGGCATTGCTTTTTCGAGATGGCTGGGCGTATTTACGCGATCGATGAGATCATTACTCCCGATGACATCTATCTGTACAACCAGTCCGTTTCTGAGGAGAGGTACTGAGGTGTGGTCCAGCGCATCGAGGACTACATCGGCCGTCTTCTTCCTCGTTGGTCGTCCCTCCTCCAATTGCTGATGTACGCAATATGGAGGCGGTTCCCGGGGCTGTACAACCCCCTCTCCGAAGAGCTGCTGGACGAGGAGCTCGACAAAGTGCATACAATCTATGTCATCGGCTTCATCTCGAAGACTAGGCACGACCGATCTGTGGCTCTTATTTTGGAGTGCTTCCAAAAAAGACAGATCGCGGGCGAGGGCTTGGCACATAGAGGACCCGGCATTTCTGTGGCCTCCCGAGTTCGTGGGCAGCATCAGCGGGAGCGGGCTGAAGAGGAAAGGGCTCATCTGGCGGAGATCTCCAGAGAGTATCACCAGCAGTGCTTCCTTGACCCCGTTCCCCCTCTTTTGTAATTTCCATTTTTATGTAAGGCTGAGGAGCCCACAATATCTTTTGATAAATAAATAAAGTTCTCCTTTTTGTGATGTTCTATTGTTTCATTTTTTCTTCTGGGTACATTTGAGTATTTTCGCGAAACAAAATCCGTGAGCTTTGAGCCGAGGAAGAGAGAAACAAATAGGGGAAGTTCCTTCTTATTATTAAGAAACTTAGAGAAAATTTACATCGCTTTGTCTAAGAAGAAACATGTATCCATAGATATACTTTCAAAGGTACAACTTGAGCTTTTCAGCATTGTAAGGCCGTGGAAATTTGCGACCCACGGCGTCTTTTAGGCGATAGGCCCCGCCGGGCAAGACTTCGGAGACGAGGTAGGGGCCGTCCCACTTCGGAGAAAACTTGTGCAACTTGCCTTGATCAACAAACTCGTTCCACCTTAGGACCAAATCTCCGGTTCTGAAGGCGCGATGCTTGACACATGCGTTGTAGTAGCGGGCAGTCTGTTGTTGGTAGGCGGCAGACTTAATCTGTACCCGGTCCCGCTTCTCCAACAAGATGTCCAAATTAGTCCTGAGGGACGAGGTGTTTGCTTTGTCGTCGAAGTGCTCGACCCTGTAACTGGGCAACCCGATCTCTGCTGGGGCCATCGCCTCAGTTCCATAGCAGAGGCTAAAGGGGGTCTCTCTAGTGGGGGTCTTCTTCGACGTGCGCAAGGCCCATAAGACCCGGGGTAACTCATCGACCCAACTGCCCTGTCGTCCCTCCAGGAGAGCTCGAAGACCTCGAATGAAGTCCCGGTTAACGACCTCGGCCTTCCCGTTGCACTGGGGGTGCTCAACCACGGCGAACTCATCAGTATATGGTATTCGCTGCAGAATCCTTTGACTTTTTCGTTATCGAAATTCGTCCCATGGTCGGTGATGAGTGCAGGGTGTTTTTCGTCATGCCATTGAGATGGGAATACTCACGCGCTTATCAGGCGTATTACAGATTCCCCCTGCCTAGGATAGGCTGGGGTTTATTGATTGTGGGGATCCGAATCTCCGGTAGCTGCGAGCTAAGCTGTCGTTAATTACCCCTCGTCTTT
Organism: Agapanthus africanus; assembly: GCA_030015575.1. Classification (NCBI taxonomy): domain Eukaryota; kingdom Viridiplantae; phylum Streptophyta; class Magnoliopsida; order Asparagales; family Amaryllidaceae; genus Agapanthus; species Agapanthus africanus. The sequence continues at coordinate 109,874,296 of JASDDO010000031.1, forward strand.
GGAGCGAGAGAACCTCCGATTGATGGGTCAAACAGGTCATGCAAACTCAATGTGCAGTGTTGTGTTTTGAAGGGGCTTTGGATATATCGGGGGGCCCGCAGTGTTATTACGGGGGAGGTATTTTTAGTGTAGAGTGTATATAAAATGAGGGGGGAAATGGCGTCCAAAGGACACGTGAGCGCTGGCGCCCCGCGGGCCTGGCACGCGGGCCCCGGGTCAGCAGGAAAAGGAACTTTGTCCCTGCACTGGGAGCTGTGCTCCCGATTTGACTTCTGGAGTTAAACTCCTAAAAGAGATTAATTTATGGAGTTGAACTCCAAAAGATCTTTAATAGAGTTAAACTCCTTGAAATCTTTAGAAATGATTAAAGGGGGGCCCCTTTGTTTCTCTCCCCTTTGGCCCTGGATCTTCCCAAGATGGGATTTTTTAAAATGGGTCTCCTTCTTCTTCCTCTCGATTGACTGGATCTTGGAGAAAAGGGGTGAGATTTAAAAATCTCCCCTTTTTGAGATCTGATGGAAGATCTGAGCTCCCCTTTGTGGGTTTTGTGGTGAAAAACTATTTAATTTTGGAAAAGGAAGAGTAAAATTCTTGATTTAATTGAATAGGGGAAGAAGGTTTAGAACCATGAAGAAAGAGAAGGAGGCACAAAAACCCTAGATTTTGAGGGGAATGAAAATTTCTTTTTATTTCATTATCATGTTGCCTTTTATAGGCTTACACATTTACACATAGCCCCTTGGACTTTAAAAAATGGCATTTTGCCCATCCCATGCCTCATGTGCTCATTTCTTTTGCACATAAGCCATGGGTCTTACAAAAATTTGGCTTTATGCCCATTTTTCTTACATTCATGCATAAAAAATTACATCAAAATTATTTATTACATGATTTCATTTTGGTATGGGGGAGGCCGGCTGTAGGGCTCGACTTGGGTATGGGCCCACTTGATCTGGGCTTGAGCCCTCTTACTTGGGGTTGACTTTGACTTTGACTTTGACTTGGTCAACCGGGGTGCAATTTTTGACCCCAACAATGAGACACCTCGGGATCCCGAACCGGTATATTACGTTGTTCTGCAGGAACTTGATGGTTGATCAGTCGAAAATAATGTATTTTAAACACAGCAATTTCCCTATCATTTGCACTCGTCTAGAGGTGTTCGGCATTCATATTTCACATATTAACAAAACAGTCGTAAAATATCAGATTACATGTGTTAGACCTTAAAACCGGCATTTCTAGGGAAATTGACTGTATTTTATGGCATCGCATCATCCCAATATTGCGCAACACTTGTCTTGAGAAATTGTGCAGGAAAATCCGGAAGAAAAGCTAAAATTGTCATTTTGCTGATCAAACATTACGCCAACTCAAAGTTTTGAGATCTGGTAGCAATCCAAAGGGAGAAATACAATTCAACATATCAGAAAATAGACCAAGTGTTAGGCCCAACAATCACCAGAAGAACCAAGCCATGAAGCCACCAAAGCGCCGCGGAACCGGCTTGCGCCGCGGTTCCGCGGCGGTTTTTCCACATCATCGCTCAATTTTCAGTGCAAAACTCCTATCTCAAGGCCTACACCTCATTTTGACACGTCAAATTCCAGAATTCTCCAGAGTCTTCTGCCAGATCAGCAAAGATCATTAAGCAAAGCTAATCTTAATTAAGCTCCTAACAAACTATTTCTAGAAGCTCCCTCCTAACTAATCACATCTAGAAGCTTCTCCTCAACAAACTTTTGGAGGGGAATTCAAATCTTGCTAAATAACTTTTGGAGGGAAATTCAAATCTCCTCAACAAACTTTTGGAGGGAAACTTAAAATTCAAATCCTAGATCTAGGGTTTGGTTGTCTATAAATAGGAACATAGATCTAAGGGTTGAGGGAATCTTCCATATTCCTAAATCTCTAATTCTTCATCTTCTTCCACAAGTCTAGTGACAAGGCTTGTGCGAAACCCTAACCCTAATTCCACTCCAAATTCAAGATCTTGAGTACCAATCAAGCAAGAAGCCCTTCAACCTTTTAGGAGCGGAGCCGATCTCCAACCGAGCAAGTGATCCAAGCCGATCCGCGACTCACGGAGCCGAGCGAAGCCAAATCGACGATCGAGTTCTTCCTCTTGTAGTTCTTGAGCGAATGTAATAAAATTGTTGATATAAATAAAAGGTGAAATTCTTTAATCTTGCTTTCTTTAAATTCTTACTTCATGATTCGATCTCAATTTATGATTGTAGTTCTTGTGATGATGTTTGAGTAAAACTCCGCTCGTTAAGGAGTCGAGACGATCAATAGAATGATGATGTAACAAATCTTAAAACGATTCTTAAGTCCTACGGGTTTTGTAAACCCTAGCAAGTTCAAGAATCGATGACCTAGTTTCGTTGCGATGCTTTCTTGATTGTGATCGCTCGAAATTAGGGATCTACGATCGTTTCTTGAATTTACTAGAGGCTAGAATGTGAATGATATCGACGAATGAACAAGGGATAAATGATGAAACCCTAGTTTCACTAGAAATCCCTAATTCTTGTCGATCATCATCGATCTAGTATCAATCCATCGAAGGATGAGAATACGTCATTTTGAGATTGCATCACATCTATAGATCCGATCGATTCCTACGAGCCTCATTTCGATTCTTGATATTTGGTTGGAAAAATCATCAAACTCTCAATTCTTGATTCTATTTTTTTCTTGTTATTAGATCTATATTTTCTAATTCTTGAACTTCAAATATAAATCATGAATTGTTTTGTTTTCTTTTCTTTAAAGTTTCAATTCATCTAATTCAAAAGACGAACTATTACACTGTCCCTGTGGACGATCCGCACTCACTTACAATCTACATCCGACACCGTAGTTGATTGCGGTCAAATAATTTTTGGTTATGATTTTTATACATTTTTCCAACTACACAATCCGAAATCCTATTCAATCAAATGGCGCCGTTGCCGGGGACTATTTGATTTGATTAACACATCCAAGAAAAACATTACAATCAAATGGCGCCGTTGCCGGGGATAGTGCGCTAATTGTTCGTATTTTGAAATTTGAAGTTGAAAAGTTTATTCCATCTATATTGTTCGATCTAAACTTGCACAAACCCTAATACGTGTATTGTGATTTGATTGCGAGGAAATCTGGAAACATTGGAGCTTGGATAAAAATTTTGTGAAAATTCCAGAGAGCTGAGAGAGCCAAAATAAGCTCTCTGTGAAAATTTGAAGCAGTGAACTGATCAACTTGCGGCGATTCCGCGGTCTAAGTGCCCATATGCGGCGGAACCGCGGCACTGTAGAGGGATCTCTCTGAAATTTTTCCTCAGTAAGCTCTATCTTTCTTATCTCCTTCTCAAATATGCTCCAAATAACAAATTTCTGCAGGCTTCTTTGCAATAATCGCAGCGCGCAAATTGCAAAAATTAAATTGTGCTTGTTTTGATTTTTTTTGTGGTTGTTGCATAACTAATACGGACATTAAGGGGCAAAGACCAAATCCAGATTAGGTGGGGAGTTCATTACCCTTCCTAAGCCCCGAAAATCACAAACTTGCATCCGCATTTACCCTCATTAATTTAAAGAAATCTAGAGATGACTCTAAAGACCGTCGCGCTCACTTAGGACAAGAGAAGGCCATGGGTAATTCATTGCTTATCCGCGTTTTCTTGTGGTGCCTAAGGCAAGTGTGTCGAAGGCTAGTGGTTATTAATTAGGCCCACTACTTACGTAGTGGAGTACCTTCCCACTTACCTGGCACTTACCTGGCCACAGGGGGACAAAGAAGCAGTGGAGGATTCTATCCTGCGACTTGTCTTTTGGCAGTTAGGAGCGGTCTAGAGTTTGACCTAGGTGACCCCTAGATATTAGGGTTTTGTGTGTTGCATTTATTTTGTTGCATCATTTTTTCCAAAATCCGTCCAATTTTCAAAACAAATACTGTATTCATTCATTCATTCTCCCCTAATTATAAAATTCACGCTGCCACTTGTACTAACCCTTTTTAGTGCAAGATAGGCTGGACACGGGTTTCTAGTGCCCGTTAAGTCCGCGTTTCCTCATCGACCCAAAAGTCGATATTTCTACATTTACCCTTTCTTTTACCCACTACCACACCCACATCGATGGATCCATCTCCATCGAACTTCTTTACCACTACTCTGCCGCCGTCCGTTGGTGCGCAGAATCCACCTTGCATCTCTCTCCAAGAGAGGTTCTATCCAACACGAGGTCCCCTTTCCACCTGTCTTTCCATTCCACCAGCCAACGAGGAAAATTTTCAAATAAAACCCCAATACATCAACCTTCTACCAAAATTTCACGGTCTCGAGTCTGAGAACGCATACGTGTTTATCACGAAATTTGAAAATGTATGCGCAATGATGGGTACCTCACAGTTGTCTGTGGATGCTTTGCGTCTTCGTCTTCTCCCATTTACTTTGTGCGATTTAGCCGAGAAGTGGCTATATAACACTACCGCACATTCCATTTCAAATTAGGATGAATTCGTCAAAGCATTCCTTAAGAAATTCTACCCACATCAAAAGACAGCTCGAGTCCATAGCGAAATCTATTAATTCACCCAGCTTCCAAATGAAACATTTTCAAAATGTCTTGAACGTTTCAAGGATCTGTTAGTCCAATGTCCACATCACGGCATCCCGAGATGGGAACTGTGCCGAATCATTTATGAGGGCATTAATCCTTACACAAGACAGACCCTTGAATCCATGTGTCAAGGCAACTTCATGACCAGAGATGATGGGGAAGCCTGGAAATTTCTAGAAGATTTCGCAGAAAAATCTTTACAGTGGGAGAGTGTGAGTCAATCGTTTAGGGATGGCAATGATATTTCCATAGGAGTTAGAGCTGACATTTCAGCTATGCAAAAGAAACTTGAGACTATGGAAAATAAATTTTTAGCCGCCCTAAATCAAATATCACTCTACAAAACTATATGTGGCTGCTGTTCTGATCCGTCTCACTTGACGGAGGAATGTCCGTTTCAAGGTCATGAGCATACCAATGCCGCATTTCAAAAACCTAGAAACGATCCATCTTCCTCCACATATGATCAGGGTTGGAGGAATCACCCTAACTTTGCTTGGAACCAATCACAATCTCAAAACACGGTTCCAACCCAACACAATTTCCAAAGGGTCCCTCCACCACAACAGCAGCCACCACTTCAATTGAGTCGGCACCCCTTTCAATCACAAAACTTCCAAAATCCGGCCAACACTTTTGCACCGTCTAGTCCTTTGCAGTTGACCGGGACTGATGAAACCTATTCATTTGCACAATGCATGAATTTAGTATTAACAAATATCATGCAAGTTTCGGCTGAAATGAAGTCTTCTGTCGATAAAATTGAGAAAAACTCAGCATCCCAAGCTGAGAGTATCAAATCGATAGAAGCAGAAATTTCACGATTAAGAGCCGAAATGAGTGCAAGAGAGAAAGGGAAACTTCCAGCTCAACCCTTACCCAATCCTGGCTATTCACATCATGTGGATGCAATCACGTTGAGATCTGGAAGAGTGCTTGACCATCACCTTAGGGAAGAGTTTGATGATACAGAAAAATCAATCAATAACACCCTGGCTGAGACCTTTCCTCACACACACCCTTCTAATTCTGACCCCAGTTCTTCTACCCCACCACCTTCTTGCGAGCCTATTCTTCGTTTCCCAAAAGGCTCGCCACTTCAGCCCATTTCTTTTACTCCTTCACGGACGATCCCCACTTCTATTCTAGGATCGGTTCCACACACACTTCCTTCTCCTATGATGGACCCAGCGCTTATTGCTAAAGCACCTTATCCTAATCGGTTAAGGGATAACACACCAAGTCCACATATGGAGAAGATTATGAACATTTTTAAGCAAGTTAACATCAACATCCCTCTCCTAGATGCTATCCAACAAGTTCCTTCCTATGCGAAAACTCTTAAGAACTTGTGCACTAGGAAGAGGAAGACTCAAGTGCCCAAGAAGATATTCATGGAAAAAACAATAGACACGGCTTTCCCCCAACAATTACCGAGGAAACGTAAGGATCCTGGATATCCTACTATTTCCGTTTCTATTGGGGAAAAACATATTAACCGTGCTCTACTAGACCTTGGCGCTAGTGTTAACTTGCTTCCATACTCGGTATACGAGCAACTAGGTATCGGAGAGTTAAAGCCGACCCATTGCACTCTCCAGATGGCTGACCGATCAATCACCAAACCTAGGGGTGAACTGGAGGATGTGTTAATAAAAATCGGGGAATTTATATTCCCTGTGGACTTTATTGTAATTGATACATAGCCTGTAGCGAACCCACGGAATCAAATTCCGGTGATTTTAGGTCGCCCCTTTTTGGCCACTTCCAATGCTATCATCAACTGTCGTAATGGTTCTATGACCCTATCCTTCGGGAATAGGTCAATAGAGCTGAACATTTACAAGTTGGGAAGTGTACCCTCCGAACCTACTGCTCAGGTCTGTTCTGTCGACTTAATGGATGTCGACAGCAGCGAATTTGATGATCCTCCTGATACCGATCTTGACTCTTTTCATATGTTGTTGTTTGACCCAACTATGTATAATACACATACGAACTCTTCTACCGAGTTGTCCGGGTCAACAATTAACACTGATTATGAACTGTTTTTAGAGTTTGAAAATTACCCCGCACTTTGTGATGACATTATTCATCGGGGTATTGATGGAACTTTCGAGGAGATCTTCGCTGATGAACTCGCATTTTTGAATGACACGGGTGTTGAGATGAATCATGTCCCACTCAATGAAATTGAACCTCCACCCCTTCTTCTGAACTGTAGAAAGAATGTGAGTAATCCATCACAATCACTGTATCGTCTCTCCAAAATGAGACGCACACACATTCTATTCCATCACTTGACCTTTCCCTACTTCTGCTTTCACCAACCAGAGCACTGCATCGATAAATTTTTTGAATGGTTGGTGTTAACATTCGGTCTTTGCAAAGCTTGGCATCGACCACTAATTTTTGACCCCCTCATGTGATTTTCAAAGATTAACATTGCTTAAGTTTGGGGGGGCAATTTTTCTGGCTCTTGAAAAGAAAATTTTTACAAAATGATGAGCCAAAAATAAGTTTGGGGGAGGATCTTCACTTATATATTTTGCCCCCACTAATAAATTCCTCCCAAGCTTACAGGTTTTTCGAGATTTAGCGGAAGGCAACAGTGAGGACACTGTTGAAAACAAGTTTGGGGGAGGTTTGTGCTTATTTTCGCATCATTTGCATCATACATTGCATAAGCACAAAACATTTTTCAAAACATATAAAAATTTAAATTTTCAAAAATATAAAAACATTTTTTGTACATAAATAAGATAATGAAAGTTTAGATGGTGAAAAATTACATCCATGAGATTAGAAAAATTTAAGAAAACCAAGAAAATTAGAAGTTTTCTTATACGAACTAGTAATAAGTAGTTATGAGCCGTTGTCCCAAGGGTTAGTAAGATGAAGGACGTCACTAATCCGAGAATAAAAATAAGTCTGAAAAATAGTTTCTATTCTGGAAGCCAAACATTTTGAACGTTGATACCCTGCTATTCGCACTTACACACGTCTTAAAGTCTGGGATAGTAAAGGATACCTTGAAATGCTCTTGTCTTAAAGCCAAAAGTATGAAGGAAATATAAAAGAAAAAAAATGAATAAAAATATAAAGTGGTGAGAAAAATAGATACTGGTTTTGTTATCACCAAGGGCAATAAAAAATATATAGCGAGGGTGCCTCTTCACCTAGTGCCCTAAGGCCAACTGGTCTGGGAGTCACTGCTATGCCTGAGGTGGTGCAAGACGAGGAAAATACACCAAATATTCAAGCACATGAGTAATCGGTCGGTTAGTACCTCAAGAAGTATTAACGGTCGCATGAAAGTTTGTGAGCAAATTCGTTTAAATATTCATTAATCAAAAAGTACTGAGGCTGATGGGCAAGAGTATGATAGCTTGAATTGAATTCTCCGGGTGTAAGGATGTCCTTTACACACACGCAGGGTGATATGATCGATGTTTGGAAGAAAGATAGGAATGAAGAATAGGACGATGTTTTATTAAGGGAGGACGTGATTTCTGACATCTTTTCATGACCATTAAGATAGGGCTCATGACAACCGAAAAGCTAGCTTAGTTGGAAACCCTAATTTTCAAGGCTTTTCTTTTACAATTCTTGTCTTTAAATGTAATATTCATGATCTTTCTTTTATTATTGCATTTTGTGGGTGCAATCCGCTGAAAACCCTCAGGAGACAACACTCCTCCTACTAGGGACACCTAGAGGTTTAAAGGCTTTTTGCACGTGCTCAGTGCAATCGTGTTGCCTACGAAAGTGTGCTAGTTAGTTTTTCTCTTTCTTTATTTTCTCCTTCTCTTTTTAATAAAACAGTTCGCTCGAGACGATCGAAAATAAGTTTGGGGGAATTTGATCAGTCGAAAATAATGTATTTTTAACACAGCAATTTCCCTATCATTTGCACTCATCTAGAGGTGTTCGGCATTCATATTTCACATATTAACAAAACAGTCGTAAAATATCGATTACATGTGTTAGACCTTAAAACCGGCATTTCTAGGGAAATTGACTGTATTTTATGGCATCGCATCATCCCAATATTGCGCAACACTTGTCTTGAGAAATTGTGCAGGAAAATTCGGAAGAAAAGCTAAAATTGTCATTTTGCTGATCAAACATTACGCCAACTCAAAGTTTTGAAATCTGGTAGCAATCCAAAGGGAGAAATACAATTCAACATATCAGAAAATAGCCCAAGTGTTAGGCCCAACAATCACCAGAAGAACCATGCCATGAAGCCACCAAAGCGCCGCAGAACCGCGGCGGGAACCTGCTTGCGCCGTCGGCGGTTTTGCCACATCATCGCTCAATTTTCAGTGCAAAACTCCTATCTCAAGGCCTACACCTCATTTTGACACGTCAAATTCCAGAATTCTCCAGAGTCTTCTGCCAGATCAGCAAAGATCATTAAACAAAGCTAATCTTAATTAAGCTCCTAACAAACTATTTCTAGAAGCTCCCTCCTAACTAATCGCATCTAGAAGCTTCTCCTCAACAAACTTTTGGAGGGAAATTCAAATCTTGCTAACTAACTTTTGGAGGGAAATTCAAATCTCCTCAACAAACATTTGGAGGGAAAGTTAAAATTCAAATCCTAGATCTAGGGTTTGGTTGTCTATAAATAGGAATCTAGATCTAAGGGTTGAGGGAATCTTCCATATTCCTAAATCTCTAATTCTTCATCTTCTTCCACAAGTCTAGTGACAAGGCTTGTGCGAAACCCTAACCCTAATTCCACTCCAAATTCAAGATCTTGAGTACCAATCAAGCAAGAAGACCTTCAACCTTTTAGGAGCGGAGCCGATCTCCAACCGAGCAAGTGATCCAAGCCGATCCGCGACTCACGGAGCCGAGCGAAGCCAAATCGACGATCGAGTTCTTCCTCTTGTAGTTCTTGAGCGAATGTAATGAAATTGTTGATATAAATAAAAGGTGAAATTCTTTAATCTTGCTTTCTTTAAATTCTTGCTTCATGATTCGATCTCAATTTATGATTGTAGTTCTTGTGATGATGTTTGAGTAAAACTCCGCTCGTTAAGAAGTCGAGACGATCAATAGAATGATAATGTAACAAATCTTAAAACGATTCTTAAGTCCTACGGGTTTTGTAAACCCTAGCAAGTTCAAGAATCGATGACCTAGTTTTGTTGCGATGCTTTCTTGATTGTGATCGCTCGAAATTAGGGATCTACGATCGTTTCTTGAATTTACTAGAGGCTAGAATGTGAATGATATCGACGAATGAACAAGGGATAAATGATGAAACCCTAGTTTCACTAGAAATACCTAATTATCGTCGATCATCATCGATCTAGTATCAATCCATCAAAGGATGAGAATACGTCATCTTGAGATTGCATCACATCTATAGATCCGATCGATTCCTACGAGCCTCATTTCGATTCTTGATATTTGGTTGGAAAAATCATCAAACTCTCAATTCTTGATTATATATTTTTCTTGTTATTAGATCTATATTTTCTAATTCTTGAACTTCAAATATAAATCATGAATTGTTTTGTTTTCTTTTCTTTAAAGTTTTAATTCATCTAATTCAAAAGACGAACTATTACACTGTCCCTGTGGACGATCCGCACTCACTTACAATCTACATCCGACACCGTAGTTGATTGTGGTCAAATAATTTTTGGGTGTGATTTCTATACATTTTCCCAACTACACAATCCGAAATCGTATTCAATCAAATGGCGTCGTTGCCGGGGACTATTTGATTTGATTAACACATCTAAGAAAAACATTACAATCAACGGTCCTGGTGGCGTCCGGTTTCTTGATGGGGACGGCCTCGATCCACTTCGTAAAGTAGTCCACCGTGACGAGGATGTATTTGTACCCACCCGTACCTGTAGGGAATTGGCCTATCATGTCCATTCCTCACTGGGCAAACGGCCAGGGGAAGGTGAGGGCCGTAGGCTCGATATCCGGAAGGCGGGGTGTGCTGCCATGGAGTTGGCAGCTCTTGCACTTTCTGACGAGTTTCTGAGCGTCCTGATAGATGGTCGGCCAATAATACCCTTGAAGGAGTGTCTTCTGGGCTAAGGTACGGGCCCCCTGATGTGCTCGGCCGGCCTCTTCTTGAACCTCACAGAGGACATGGTCGGCTTCGTGGGGATCGACGCACCGAAGTAGGGGTTGAGTGAAGGATTTCTTGTAGAGGTTCCCTCTACTCCAGACGAAATGGCCGGCTTTGGCTTAGAGGCGGCGGGCCTCCCCTCGATCTCCGGGGAGCGTACCCTCTTTCAGGAATTCCATAAGGGGTTGCCTCCACTCCCGGCCTTCTTCCCGGGCCGTGTAAACTTGGAGTGATGTCACTCTATCCTCCACGCTTGGCCGTGGAAAGACCTCGAAGAGGATGTTTCTCTTGTTGTTGGCCATGTAGGAGGAAGCTAGTTTGCTCAGGGCGTCGGCCTGGGCGATTAGGTGTCGGGGGATTTGCTCCACTTGAACTTCGTCGAAGTCCTTCCGTAGTCTTCTTACCTCGGCCAAATATTTTACCATCAGAGGTTCTCGTGCCTCGAAACGGCCGGTCACCTGGCCTACGACCAGGGCGGAGTCGCTATGGATTCGGATCGTCTTCAGCCTCACTCCAGAGGCGATTCGTAGTCCGGAGAGCAAATCCTCATACTCCGCGACGTTGTTTGAGGCTCTGAACCCGAGCTCTAAGGAATATTCCATCGCTGCCTCATTCGGGCCCCGAATGATAAGGCCGACACCACAGCCTTCCTCGGTTGATGACCCGTCGACGTAAAGGACCCAGTCAGGAATGGAGTTGGGCCCCTCTTCAATCGAAGGTTGAGATCCGGGGGCCGGCACGGACATTGCCTCTTTGTTGGGGATAGTGCATTCGACGATAAAATCAGCCAAGACCCGTGCCTTGATAGCCTGCCTCGGGTGGTACTTGATGTCAAATTAGGACAACTCCCACCTCCACTTCTCCAAATAACCATAAGACTCGGGGGAAGCGAGAATAGCCCCTAAAGGGCGTTCGGTGAGAACGAGGAAGGTGTGTGCCTGGAAGTAGTGTCGTAGTTTCCTTGAGGCCACTATAAGCGCCAGGACAATCTTCTCTATGGCCGGGTATCTTGTTTTCACGTCCTTAAAGACGTGGCTTACATAGTAGACCGGCCTCTGGACTCTTTCAACCTCTCGGATGAGCACCGAGCCTGCAGCTTGATCGGACACCACTGGATACAGCTATAGCTCGTCTCCTTCAACTGGCCGGGTGAGCAGTGGGGGAGTCGCCAGGTGCGTTTTCAATTGTTCGAAAGCGATCTGACACTCCTCCGACCATTCGAACCTTGGGATCTTCCTCAGGGCTTTGAAGAATGGGAGGCACTTTTCCCCGGATCTTGACATGAAATGACTCAGGGCGGCTACCCTCCCTGTGAGACGCATGATTTCGACGTTGGTCTTTGGCGCGGCCATGTTGAAGATGGCGCTGATTTTCTCCGGGTTATCCTCGATTCCTCGGTGGGTAACCATGAATCCGAGGAACTTTCCACTAGTGACCCCGAATGCACACTTGGCGGGATTCGGCTTCATTTTGTATTTGCGGAGGACGTCGAAAGTCTCGCCAAGATCTTTGGCGTGTTCCTCTGACGAGGTTGATTTAACGAGCATGTCTTCGACGTAAACCTCCATGTTCCTGCCGATCTGAGGCTTAAACATCATGTTGACCAAGCGTTGGTACGTAGCCCCGGCGTTTTTGAGGCCGAAGGGCATCACTTTATAGTAGTATACCCCCCAATCCGTTATGAATGCGGTGAGCTCTTCGTCTGCCGGATTCATACGGATCTGGTTGTAGCCGGAGAAAGCGTCCATAAAGCTGAGTAGCTCATGGGCTGCCGAACTGTCGACGAGCTGATCTATCCGAGGGAAGGGATAGTTGTCTTTCCGGCATGCCTTGTTGAGGTCGGTGAAGTCGACGCACATGCGCCACTTCCCGCTCACCTTTTTAACCATTACTACATTCACTAGGCATTCTGAGTAGGCCACGTTTTGAATGAAGTTGGCTACGAGCAACCTTTCAACTTCATCCTCGGTCGCCTTTTGTTTGATCGGGGCGAAGCTTCGTTTCTTCTGCCTGACGGGTCCGACCGTCGGGTCGACCCCGAGATTATGTGAGATCACTTTTGGGTCGATCCTAGGCATGTCGGCGGGCGCCCAAGCGAACACGTTCGAGTTCCCCCTGAGGAAGCGGACAAGGTCGTCGCGTCGGGCCCCTGTTAAGAGCGGCCCGATTTGGACGGTTCGTTCATTGTCCTCTTCGACGAGGGGATTCTCCGTTAGCGGCTCTACCGGGGCTCCTCGAATCTCTTTTTGCTCGTCCCGAGTATCCAAGGACCCCCTGAAATCCTCCGTGCCTTCAAGGTCATCGCCTCGCTCCTCAGGCATAGATGTCGCTGTGAAGCAAATTTTTGCGGTTTGCTGGTTCCCGTAGGCCCGTTCTATTCCGCCTTGGTCAAGTGGAAACTTGATCGCGAGGTGGTAGGTTGATATCTAGGCCCGAAGGGAGTTCAGCGTCGGGCGTCCCAGGAGGATATTGTAGGCCGATGGAATTCTGGCAACGATGAACTCCACAGGCACGGTACGTGTACGGCCTGCCTCCCCGATGTTAAGTAGGAGGTTCACCACTCCTTCCATCAGGATGGAGTGGTTAGTAAATCCCGACAGGATGTAGGTGGTCGGCCTCAGGTCCAACGGGCTAAGCCCATATACAGGAAGCAGTCGTAGAAGAGGATGTCTGTCGATCTCCCAGAGTTAACCAGTATCTTTTGAACCTCGTAGCGGTGGACCCGCAATGTAATCACCAGGGGGTCGTTGCGAGGCAAGGATATCCTGTAGAGATCCTCGTCGGTAAAGGTGATGGGCTCGGCTGATTTGGTCCTCTTCATGGGCTGGCAGCTTGTCCCTTCGATCGGCGGGAGGCGTCAGATCTCGCCGACTCTAAGCTCACCCCCCGCTGATACGACTATGATTTTGCCAATCATCAACTCGCCGGGAAGGGACGCTGCTCTTGCTCTCAGTCTGCATGTCGCTTTTCCCGCAAGTATTTTGCCAGGTGCCCTGAGCGAATTAACTCCTCAATATAATCTCGGAGCTGTTTGGAGTTTTCGGTGGGGTGTCCCTGCGACCTGTGGAAAGCGCAATAGGGGCCTCGTGTCCGTTTGGCCGCCTTACTGTTGACCGGGGGGGTTTGAAGAATCTCTCGCCCTTCGCCTCCTCTAACAGCTCTGTCTGGGAGATGTTGAGTGGGGTATACTCCTGGAATTTCGGGGAGTACGGCTTTGGCCGGTCAATATTCTTTTTCTCTTCTCTGGCTCTCTTCTTTTGATCGACCTGGTCGGTCTGGGGTAGGTTCGCGTTCACCTCGGACTCGATCTGGATCTCTCGTTCGGTCCAGACTTTTACCTCGGCCATGGTATTAAGTTGCGCTAATGCGAAGGAGCGGAGCCCCTCCTTGTGCCTAAGACCCGACCTAAGTGCCGTGATGACAGTCTTGTCCCGGTGCTCTGGGACCTTAAGAAGAGCGTTGTAGAAGCGGGTGACGTATCCCTTGAAAGACTCCTTATCCCTGCTCTTTATGGTGAAGAAGTGGTCGACGATCCGCTTCTGCTGCCTGTTCCCGACGAAATGACCGATGAATTGGGCGTCCAGCTCATCAAAGGTAGAGATGGAGCGTGGCGTGAGTCCTCGGAACCAGTCTCGTCCAAAGCGGATGAGAGTGGTGGGGAATGCACGGCATTGTGCGGCGCCGGAGTTATACTGGAAGCCCATCCCTGTCGTGAATGCATCAAAGTGGTTTTTCGGGTCGGACTTTCCGTCGAAGATTGATACCTTTGGAGGCTTGTTCCTGGAAGAGATGTGGACAGCAAGCAGCTCTTCAGTGAAGGGCCTCGTAAGCGAGTTGGCGGCATACCTAGCCCCATCGCTTGAAGGACGACTCTCCCGATTTATACCCTCGATCTTCTTTTCGAGGGCATCGAGTTAGTCGTGGTATCCCGAGGATCCGGCATACTCGGATTTATGGCCCCTGCTGCTGGCGACCTGCGCCTGACCGCGGTTCCGGTTCCATTCAATGAGGTTCCTCAGGTCTCCTGGCGAGGTCGTCCTCAAGCTACTGTGGTGAGTCCCGTCCGCGCGAACCTGTCGAGGGAGAGGGCACCGGCCATGCCTGAGAGTAGGCGAGCTGACCGACACCTCCTCGGGAGGGACATGAGTGCGATAGGCCTCAGGGCGGAGCGCTCTTTCATAAGACCTCGGCGTCAAGCTATGAGGTGCCCACTGGGACATCGAATTGGTCGCCACGGGGGATCTGTGGCCACCGGAGATAGCAAGGCGGTGCTCAGATGTGCCAGCTCGGGCAGTGTCTTCTCTCCTTATGTGTCGCTCCCGAGGTGGGGGAGCGACAACTTAGGGAGCTTGTCCCGACGTTTGGATACGGACAAGCGCATCCACGATGGACGCGAGCCGATCTATTCATGCAGACAGTGCGTGAATGGCGTTCGGGAGAAGAGGGGATCCATCCGCGCCTCCATTGTGGGAAGGATGGCGGCTAGTGCTTGGATCGTCGCGGTGATCACTCGCCATGAGTTCGAGATCGGAAGATCGACTTTCGTTGAGCGGAATTTTCGAATTTCCCACAGACGGCACCAACTGATGGAGGTCTTGATCTCCTTCAGATGTTGTCTTCTGTTGATCTGTAGAGAGCGTAGATGGATGGCTGAGATTAGGTTTGAGGGTTGCCCCTTGATGCGTGTGGATCTCAGTGGGCTTGATTTGGGATGAAGCCGAGCTACCTACTAGGAAGTCCCGGGGTGGTTGTACCACCGTGGACCCTCTGACGATCAAGTTAGTCGAGGTATTTGGGCAGAGTAGCAGCCTATTAGATAATAATTGCCTTACCTGAGTCGTCTAAAGGGGGGTTTATATAGTGGCAGCCATGGGCTGGCAGGCGCGAGATTTACGCCGGCCGTTACGCCCTTAGAGCCACGCCTGCGTGAATGGTGGGATCCCCCATTAATGGCGAGATACGCCCGTTAATAGGAGAACGTAATGGCGTGGGATGCGGGATCGTGGGGCGGCGGATATCTCGCGTATGGCAAGATTCACGGAGCCATGTCCGGGACGCTTACGATCTGCGCTCTGGGTCGGTCGATGAAACCGAGGAAGCTGAGCTTGGCGGGAGGCTCGGAGGCGAGCGGGAGGCCGAGCAAGCTTGGTTCCATGATAGCTCGGAGGCGAGCTAGGAGGGTTGAGGAGGCCCAGCATGTAGGAGGGCTCGGAGGTGAGCCAATGGTTGTTTGTAGGACGAGCATAAGAGTGCTCTGGGAGGTCATCAAAGTTCGAGAACATCCTTGGGTCGAAGGCCCGGGGTATGCCTCCAATGTACCGTTCTTGCTCTTTTCTCATAAGCCTTGGAACACGTCATCTGCCACGTATCATGATCTGGGGAGTTTTCAGTACCGAGCATCATCACTTTGCCACGAGAGCAAACATGACGATCATGAGAGGATCGTCGACGTTAGTGGCCGCGGCGGCGTGATGGGACATAGGGTGATCGAGGAGCTCGCCATGAGCATCGACGGCGGCATGAGGGGCCGCGGGGTGGATGATGAGATTTCCAGGGGCGTTGACGGCGGCGTGAGGGGCCGAGGGGCCACCAGGGGCGGGGCAGCGACGGATCTAGATCCGGCGGCAAAAGTGCGTGAGGTTGACGATGAGCCGCATGAGACTGAGGCAGTGATGGAGGTAAATTGGGGCGAGTCGGCCATGGGGGTGGTTGGATTGTTGCCGGAAAGCAGCGACATGAACAAGAAATTAGAATTGCCTTTCTTTGACATTTGATTGAAAAGAAAGAAGGAGAGATTTAGAATGAGCAAAAGAATACTAAAACTAAGACAACTCAGATTTATATAGAGAATCTTGGTTCTAATTCTTGATTCTTGAGACAACTTTGGAGTCAGGCTATCTACCTGAAGAGCTTACAGGATCGGGAGAGTCCAACACCGAAGGAAGAACCATAACCGGTGGCAACGAGTAGTGATTAGGAACCGGTAATAGTAGAAAAAAACTACGTAGACCTAATTCCTTCTCATTGAGCTTAATATTTGGGAGAGATGCATAGGCAGCCCGAGAGGTTCGGTCACTGATGTAAAAAAACAAATTATATTATTTAATTGTAATTTGATTTGTATTGATGAAAATTTTAGTTTATTTTTCATTTATTTTAACTCTATTCATTTTTTGTAAATTTTTAAGGATTTTTTTATTTTAGAAAAACAGAGTCAGGCGAATCAATTCGTCTGACTCGCACATGTCGTCTAGCGTCACGTCGCGATTCGCCTAGACGAGATGAGTAGGGTCGGGATCGGCTACTGTTGAACTCGCATCGTTTCGCCTCACCGACTAAGCGAGGCGAGTTGAACTCGCCTCGTTAATGAAGCGAGTCAGGCGATTCGCGAAGCGTGTAACACCCTAATTCATTTATACCAGTTCTAGTCAAGTATTTCTTTATTTATGGTGGTTTCTTGGTTTATTGTGTTTTGGGTGCGAATAGTATTTTGACATCTGTATTTGCATCCGACCTGACCCACATGCTTGAAACCTGTCTTGATTCATGTTTATGATTTATCCTGACTTGATACGTGGACTCGTGCACTTTCATTTGCATTCTAGCATTTTATCTGGCATCTGTATTTTTATATAACCTTTAAGTCACATAAAATAGTTTTAAAATATATTGCATGGCCTGCATGATACCCCTGACCCTGTGGTAGCATCCGGGCATTTTGTTCTCGTCCCGTTCAGTGAAACGGACTTGTTTGGATGGCTACGCGCACGTATGTGCATCCGTTCTTAGGGTATGCATTTTCGTTACATGGATATCCAATTTTAGTTTTGGTCGACATGTATATTTTTCATATTTTAAAACTGGATTTTTAGACCCGACCCGGGCGTGTTTTGGACTATATTTGTATTTACCAGAATATCAAATTTTATTTATATAATATTAATTTTATAAATTGATACAAATTAAAATTTAGTTAACTAATAAAAGATTTTTTTAAATTTAAATCTAAACTAATTTTCTAACAAACTAACAACCCCTTTTTCTCTCTTCTCTCTCTCCCTCTCTCTCTGTTACTTTATAAATATTAATTCTTTCAATATTTACAACCCCTGCATCTCTTCTCCACATATATATATTTGATATACTTTTTAAATCCCATATAAAGAAAAGCACCATTCCCTTTCTTTTTCACGATTTCCCGCCTACGAACGAAACCCACGCCTCGCCTCTGCCCTCGTCCCGCGTGCCGTGTGTGCGTTGCGACGATTTACAGACGTCGGACGTGCCGTACGTATCCGTCGCGTGATCCAATCGAGGCAAGTTAATTTTGCTATATGCTATACTACAATATATTGCACACATGTGAATAATAACATTACTTATTGTTTAATTATGCATTCCACATTACCATTTTACTATTTTACTGTTTTCGGACATCCGTGTGCATCCATATCACTATTTACATATCTAGTCGCATGCAAGTTCATCTTGCTACATGCTATGTATCTTATTTTGCATCTGTGAATAAAAATATCATATGTTGATTGTTGATTGAACAATTCTTTATGTGTCGTGTTTAGAAAGATGTGTAAAGATCACAACCAAAGAAATTTATACCGCAATCAATTAACGGTGTCGATGTAGCGCGTTAATGAATACGGATCGTCCACTGAGATGTGTGTTTTGCTTGCTTTCATTTTAGATGAGTCGAAATGAAAAGATAAAAGAAAAAATTGCAAGAAAATAGATTCAAGAATTTTGAAATTTAGTTTTAAGAATAGTAAAGAACTAGATCTAAAGATCAAGAATCAATAAAGTTCTAGAAGATGTCCAAATCTAATGAACTATCAAGATTTGTAATGAATCTCGTAGGAATCGATCGAATCGATAGTGAGGATGAAGACTTGTGATTACGTATTCCTATCCATTGATGATTTGTTGCTAGATCGATGATGATCAACGAGAATTAGGGATCTCTTAAAGAAACTGGGGTTTCTCCATCATCATCCCTTGTCCTTTCGTTGATTATCATTCACAAGTTAGCCTCTAGGAAATTCAATCACCGATCGTTGATCTCTAATTAAGAGCGAAAATATTCAATAAAGCATCTCGCTCAAAACTAGGTTGTCGATGATTCAATTTTCTAGAATTTACAAAACTCATAGGACTTAAGAATTATTTCAAGATTGTAATCATCATCATCTATCTATTCTCTCGATTCCTCCACGAGCGGAGTTTTTACTCAAACATCATAATAAAGAAATCAATCAAGAATCGAAAACTCATCATAATGCTCAAATGTAAAGATAAGCAAGATAAATAAATTTCACCTTTTATTATTCAACAATTTCGTTACAATTCGCTCAAGACTACAAGAATTGAGGAGAGAACTTGATCGTCGAATTTAGCTTCGCATCGTCTCCGTGAGTCGCGGATCGTCTTGGATCACTTGCTCGGTTGAAGATCTGCGTCGCTCCAAAAAGGCTCGATGGCTTCTTGCTTGAATCGGCACTCGATAGATCTTGATTTCGATCAATTTGTGTCACTCAATTTGATTTAGATTTGATTTGGATCTACAATTTTTCCTCTCAAATGTTGTCAACAACTTTTCCCTCCAAAATGAACAACCCCCCAAATCCCTAGATCTAGATCTCATTTTATAGCCTCCTCATTTGAATTTTCCCTCCAAATCTAGGTTGTTACAGAGAGGCTTCTAGAAGAAATTTGTTGGAGGGAATATTCTAGAATAAGGTATATTCTAAGATAAGGTTGTTAGACCGAGCCTTCTGGATGAATCCACGTGGACTTTGGGAGACTTCTGAAAGCATTGGCCGTTACGAGAAGCCACGTGGAGGAATCTGCATTGCTGACGTGTCCAAAGTGTCGCGGATCCACCGCCAATAGGGCCCTACGGCCGTGGATCCACGGCCATCTTGTGGGTTTAGTGCATAGAATTTCTGTGCTGATTTTGTGCTGGCCTTGTGACACTTTTTTGATGTGTGTAATCTTATAAATCTTCCATGTTTACTGCCAGTTCACAAGTCTTGGACTTGGCGTATTTTTATCAGCACTTTTAACAGTTCGGCTCTTTTACCTGGAATTTCCTGCACACAATCTCGAGACAAGTGTTGCGATATACAAAGATCATGCGTGCAATAATAAACACTCAATTTCCTTCAAAATACCGGTTATAATATATAACACATGTTATTTGGTATTTTACAGTCAAATTGCTAATATGTTCTATATTCATACCGAACACCTTTAGATGATTGCAAATAGTAGGGAAATTGATGTGTTAAAAATGCAATATTTTCGACTGATCAAATTCCCCCAAACTTATTTTTGGTCATCTCGAGCAAACTGTTTTATTAGAAAGAGAAGGAGAAAATAAAGAAAAAGAAAAACTAACCAGCACACTTTCGTAGGCAACACGATTGCACTGAGCACGTGCAACAAGCCTTTAAACCTCTAGGTGTCCCTAGTAGGAGGAGTGTTGTCTCCTGAGAGTTTTCAGCGATTGCACCCACAAAATCCAATAATAAAAGGAAAACTGTGAAAGTTACATTTAAAAATAAGAATTGTAAAAGAAAGACTTTGAAAATCAGAGTTTCCAACTGCACTAGCTTTTTGGTTGTCATGAGCCCTATCTTAATAGTCATGAAAAGATATTAGAAATCACATCATCCCTCAATAAAACATCATCTTTATTCTTCATTCCTATCTTTCTTCCAAACATCGATCATATACCCTTACGTGTGTGTAAAGAACATCCCTACACCCGGAGAATTCAATTCAAGCTATCATACTCTTGTCCATCTACCTCAGTACTTTTAATTTGATGAATATTTAGATAGATTTGCTCACACATTTTCATGCGACCGTTAATACTTCTTGAGGTACTAACCGACCGATTACTCATGTGCTTGCTTATTAGGTGTTTTCCTCGTCTTGCACCACCTAAGGTTTAACAGTGACTCCCAGACCAGTTGGTCTAAGGCACTAGGTGAAGAAGCACCCTCGCTAAATTTTTTTATTGCTGCCTTGACGATAACAAAACCAGTGTTCATTTTTCTCACCATTTTATATTTTCTTCATTTTTTTTATTTCCTTCATACTTTGGCTTTTAGACAAGAGCATTTCAAGGTATCCTCTACTATCCCGAGTTTCAAGACGTGTGTAAGTGCGTATAGTAGGGTATCAACGTTCAAATGTTTGGCTTCCAGAATATGAACTATTTTTCAGACTTATTTTTATTCTCAGATTAGTGACTTTCTTCATCTTACTAACCCTTGGGACAACGGCTCATAACTACTTATTACTAGTTCGTTTAAGAAAACTTCTAATTTTCTTGGTTTTCTTAAATTTTTCCAATCTTTTGGATGTAATTTTTCACTATCTAATTTTTTATTATCTTATTTATGTACAATTTTTTTTTTGATTTTTAAAATTTTTATAAGTTTTAAATTTTTATGATATGTTTTGTGCTTATGCAAAGTATGATGCAAAGTGAAACGTAAATAAGCACAAACCTCCCCCAAACTTGTTTTCAACAGTGTCCTCGCTGTTGCTATCTGCTAAACCTCAAAAAACCTGTAAGTTTGGGAGGACATTTATTAACGGGGGCAAAATATATTAAAGTGAAAATCCTCCCCCAAACTTATTTTTGGCTCTCAATATTGAGGACAACAGTTATTTTCAAGAGCCAAAAATACAACCCCCCCCCCCTCAAACATAAGTTAGATAATATGAAGCATTTTAAGAGTGGGTGAGTCATTTGGTCAAAGTAAAACTTTACAAAGACCAAAAGTTAACACCAACCATTCAAAGATTTTATCAATATAGCGTATAGGTCGGTGGAAGAATGTGTTGTATCGAGTCAGGAAAAAGTGGGGAAGGATAAGTGGTGGTCCGGAAAGGGTTTGAATTTTAAATTAGAGAAAAGAAAGAATGAGGATGAATGTGAATGTTAGGAAGAAGGAGTGGCGGCGGTTCAACTTCTATAGGTGGAGGTTGACCAATCACAAAATCCGTATTGTTTAAAAATTCAAGTTCGTCGGCAAAAAGTTCTTCAAAACTTTTATCAATGGTATGATCAAACATTTTGCTGTCAAAAAGTTTTGTGCCAGATTTTACCATACTTGATTTGTCAAAATATGTGGAGGTGAAAAACTCATCTAACTCATTTTCAAAAATTTCCAAATCAAGTTGGCTTTCTGGGATTGTCGAACATAAACTGTCGGACTGTGATTCATCAACACTCACTATCATTTCAGGGACAGAAGAAGAACCAGAGAGAGTGGAAGATGAAATGGGTAAACCTATTGATGTGTCGGGTGTCGCTAAACCAGATGTGGGAGATGAAGGCGGAATTTCGGTCTGATTCTTGGGTATACGAATATCAACAACTTCAAGACGTATTTGGGGTTCGGGAAGAATTAATGGCTCAAGATGATGACCAAATTCCCCCAAACTTATTTTCGATCGTCTCGATCGAACAGTTTTATTAAAAAGAGAAGGAGAAAATAAAGAAAGAGAAAAGCACACTTTCGTAGGCGACACGATTGCACTGAGCACGTGCAACAAGCCTTTAAACCTCTAGGTGTCCCTAGTAGGAGGAGTGTTGTCTCCTGAGGGTTTTCAGCGGATTGCACCCACAAAATCCAATAATAAAAGAAAGATCATGAATATTACATTTAAAGAAAAGAATTGTAAAAGAAAAGCCTTGAAAATTAGGGTTTCCAACTAAGCTAGCTTTTCGGTTGTCATGAGCCCTATCTTAATGGTTATGAAAAGATGTTAGAAATCACGTCCTCCCTCAATAAAACATCGTCTTATTCTTCATTCCTATCTTTATTCCAAACATCGATCATATCACCCTGCGTGTGTGTAAAGGACATCCCTACACCCGGAGAATTCAATTCAAGCTATCATACTCTTGCCCATCAGCCTCAGTACTTTTTAATTAATGAATATGTGCTTACACACTTTCATGCGGCCGTTAATACTTCTTGAGGTACTAACCGACCGATTACTCATGTGCTTGCTTATTTGGTGTATTTTCCTCGTCTTGCACCACCTTAGGTATAGCAGTGACTCCCAGACCAGTTGGCCTTAGGGCACTAGGTGAAAAGGCACCCTTGCTATAGATTTTTTATTGCCCTTGGTGATAACAAAACCAGTGTCCATTTTTTTTTTCTCACCACTTTCTTCATTTTTTTTTCCTTCATACATCGGCTTTAAGACAAGAGCATTTCAAGGTATCCTCTACTATCTCGGGCTTTAAGACGTGTGTAAGTGCGAATAGCAGGGTATCAACGTTCAAAATGCTTGGCTTTCCAGAATAGAAACTATTTTTCAGACTTATTTTTATCCTCAGATTAGTGACTTCCTTCATCTTACTAACCCTTGGGACAACGGCTCATAACTACTTATTACTAGTTCGTATAAGAAAACTTCTAATTTTCTTGGTTTTCTTAAATTCTTCTAATCTCATGGATGTAATTGTTCACTATCTAATCTTTTATTAAATATTTTTATATTTTGAAAAATTTTATATTTTTATGAGTTTTGAAAATTTTGAATTTTAATGGATTTTGAAAAAAATTTAAATTTTTATAGGTTTTAATAGTTTTTTTGAAAAATTATTTACAAAAAATTGATGAACCAAAAGAAAAATATTTACACAAAATTTTTATGGGTTTTGAAAAAATTTTAATTTTTATGGTTTTAAAGAAATGTTTTGTGCTTATGCAAATGATATGCACATGATGCAAAACTAAGCACAAACCTCCCCCAAACTTGTTTTCAACAGTATCCTCACTGTTGCCATCCGCTATATCTACAAAAACCTGTAAGCCTGGGAGGAATTTATTAGTGGGGGCAAAATATATAAGTGAAGATCCTCCCCCAAACTTATTTTTGACTCGCAATTTTTGTAAAAATTTTCATTTCAAGAGCCAGAAAAAATTTTCCCCCCAAACTTGAGTTATGCAATGTTAAGCTTTTAAAAATCACATGAGGGGGTCAAGAATCATTGGTCGATGCCAAGCTTTGCAAAGACCGAAGATCAACACCAACCATTCGAAGATTTTATCAATGCGGTGCTCGGGTTGGTGGAAGAAGAAGTGGGGAAAGGGTAAGGGGTGGAAGAGAGTGTGTGTGCGTCTCATTTTGGAGAGACGAAGCAGTGAATGTGATGGATTACTCGCATTCTTTTTACAATTCAGAGGAAGGGGTGGAGGTTCAATTTCAGTGATTGGGACATGATTCATCTCAACACCCGTGTTATTCAGAAATGCGAGTTCATCAGTGAAGATCTCCTCAAAAGTTTCATCAATACCCCGAAGAATAATGTCATCACAAAGTGCGGGGTGATCTTCAGACTCTAAAAGCAATTCATAATCGGTGTTAGTTGTTGACCCGGACATCTCGGTGGAAGAGTCCGTATGTGTATGATACATAGTTGGGTCAAACAACAACGTATGAAAAGAGTCAAGATCGGTATCAGGAGGATCATCAAATTCGCTGCTGTCGATATCCATTAAGTCGACAGAACAGACATGAGCAGTAGGTTCGGAGGGTACACTTCCAATCTTGTAAATGTTCAGCTCTATTGACCTATTCCCAAAGGATAAGGTCATAGAGCCATTACGACAGTTGATGATAGCGTTGGAAGTGGCCAAAAAGGGGCGACCTAAAATCACCGGAATTTGATTCTGGGGGTTCGCTACAGGCTGTGTATCAAGTACAATAAAATCCACAGGGAATACGAATTCCCCGATTTTTATTAACACATTCTCCAGTTCACCCCTAGGTTTGGTGATTGATCGGTCAGCCATCTGGAGAGTGCAATGGGCTGGTTTCAACTCTCCGATCCCTAGTTGCTCATAGACTGAGAAAGGAAGCAAGTTAACACTGGCGCCAAGGTCTAAAAGAGCACGATTGATGTGTTTATCCCCAATAGAAATCGATATCGTAGGACATCCTGGGTCCTTACGTTTCTTTGGTAGCGGAGGGATAAAAGCAGTGCTAATGCTATTAGACATGAAGACCTTCTTTGGCACTTGAGTCTTCCTCTTCCTAGTGCACAAGTCCTTAAGAATTTTCGTATAAGCGGGGACTTGTTGAATCGCATCTAGGAGAGGGATGTTGATGTTAACTTGCTTGAACATGTCCATAATCTTCTCCATATGTGGACTCGATGTGTTAGCCCTTAACCGGGTTGGATAAGGTGCTTTAGCAATAAGCGCTGGGTCCATCATAGGAGAAGGAAGTGTGTGTGGCCCCGATCCCAAAATAGAAGTGGGGATCGTTTGTGGAGGAGTAAAAGAGGTGGGCTGAGGTGTCGAGCCTAGAGGGAAATGGAGAATAGGCTCGCAAGAAGGCGGTGGGGTAGAAGAACAAGAATCAGAAGCAGAAGCGTGTGTGTGAGGAAAGGTCTCAGCCGGGGTGTTGATAGGATCATCAATATCATCAACTTCTTCCCCAACATGGTTATCCAGCACTCTCCCAGATCTCAACGTGGTGATTGCATTCACATGATGTGAATAGCCAGGATTGGGTACAGGTTGAGCTGGGAGTTTCCCTTTTTCTCTTGCACTCATTTCGGCCTTAAGTCGTGCAATTTCAGCTTCCATCGTTTTGATACTCTCAGCTTGGGACGCTGAGTTTTTCTTTATCTCACCGACAGAAGATTTAACCTCGGCCGACACATCCATGAAATTTGACATGAGTGATTTCATGGTTTGAGCAAATTGAGAGAACTCATCAGAACAGGTCGACTGCATAGGATTAGAAGGTGCAGGAGTGTTGACCTGGTTTTGGAAATTTGGTGACTGGTAGGGGTGCTGGGTGAGTTGAAGTGGTTGCTGTTGTGGTGGAGGGACCCGTTGGAATTGATTCGGGTTTGGAACCGTGTTTTGGGATTGGTTCCAAGCAAAATTTGGGTGATTCCTCCAACCCTGATTGTATGTGGAAGAAAAAGAGTCGTTTCCAGGTCTTTGAAATGCGGCATTGGTATGCTCGAGACCTCAAAACTGGGAGTTTAATGGACATTCTTCCGTCAAGTGAGAAGGGTCAGAACAGCACCCACAAACGGTTTTGGGAAGCGACATTGGGTTTAGGGAGGCTGCTAGGAATTTGTGTTCCATAGCGTCGAGCTTCTTTTGCATTGCTGCCATCTCAGCTCGAACACCTATGGACACGTCTATTTGGTGTATGCCACCCCTACTCGATGGCTGGGTTCCAGTCTCCCACTGAAGTGACTTTTCAGCGAACTCTTCTAAAAATTTCCACGCTTCCCCATCATCCTTGGTCATAAAGGTGCCTTGACACATGTTTTCAAGGTTTTGTTTAGTGGTAGGGTTACTGCCCTCATACACGATTCGGCAAAGTTCCCATCTCGGGATGCCGTGATGTGGGCACTGAACCAAAAGATCCTTGAATAGGTCAAAGTATTTTGAAAATGGTTCAGCCGGAAGCTGGGAGAATTGATAGAGTTCGCTACGGATTCGAGCTGTCTTTTGCATAGGGTAAAATTTCTTAAGGAATGCCGCAACGAATTCTTCCCAATTCGTGATGGAATGTGCGGTGGTGTTATACAGCCACTTCTCGGCTATATCGCACAAGGTAAATGGAAGAAGTCGTAGACGCATGGCATCCACAGAAAGTTGTGATGTACCCATCATTGCGCATACATTTTCAAATTTGGTAATAAAAACGTACGCGTCTTCAGTCTCGAGACCGTGGAATTTGGGTAGAAGGTTGATGTACTGGGGCTTAATCTCAAAGTTATCCCCGTTGGCTGGTGGAATGGATAAGCAGGTCGAGAGAGGACCTCGCAAAGGGTAGCACCTCTCTTGGAGAGAGATGCGGGGTGGAATCTGCGCACCAGCGGACGGCGGCAGAGTAGCGGCAAAGAGGTTTGATGGAGACTGATCCATCGGTGTGGGTGTGGTGGGGTGTAAAAGAAAGGTAAATGGAGAAATACCGACTTCGGAGTCGATCGAGGGGACGCGGACAAGACGGGCACTAGAATCCCGTGTCCAGCCTATCTTGTACTAAAAGGGGTTAGTACAAGTGGCAGCGTGATTTATAATTAGGGGAATGAAGTGAGTATGGTGTTTGTTTTGAAAAATGATACGGATTTTTGAAAATATGATGCAACAAGCAATACCCTAAAATTTATGGTCACCTAGGTCCAATCTCTAGACCGCTCCTAACTGCCAGAAGACAAGACGTAGGATAGAATCCTCCACTGCCTCTTTGTCCCTCCTGTGGCCAGGTAAGTGCCAGGTAAGTGGGAGGTTCTCCACTACGTAAGTAGTGGGCCTAATTAAGTAACCACTAGCCTTTGACACACTTGCCTAGGCACCACAAGAGAAACGCGGATAAGCAATGAATTACCCACGGCCTTCTTCTGTCCTAAGTGAGCGCGACGGTCCTTAGAGTCATCTCTAGATATTTGTTTAATTAATGAGGGTAATGCGGATGCAGGTTTGTGATTTTTGGGGCCTAGGAAGGGTAATGAACTCCCCACCTAATCTGGATTTGGCCGTGCCCCTTAATTTCCGTATTAGTTATGCAAACAACCACAAATCAAAAACACGCACAAATTTTATTTTGTTTTTGCGGCGCAGCGATTATTTGCAAAGAAACCTGCACTAAATGTTAATTGGAGTAGATTTTAGGAAGGAGATAAGAAAGTTAGAGATTACCAGATGAAAATTTTACAGAGAAGCCCTCATTCCACCGCGCTTCCGCCGCACAAGTCGCCAATCGCCGCGGTTCCGCCGCACCTTGAGCTTCTCTCTGCACTGAAAAATTTGGTAATGCTCCTGTTCAGCTCCTGAGCTCTCTGGAATTCTCCAAATAATTTTCCAATTTCACAGTAAGCTCCAGATCTCCTTGCAATTAACCACAACAACAAGTATTAGTATTTTGCGCGAGTTTTGATCTTTAAAATTTTTAGATGGAATAAACTTTTCAACTCAAATTTCAAAAAATGAACAAATAGCACACGATCCCCGGCAACGGCGCCATTTTGATTGTAAAGAATTTCTTGGATGTGTTTGTAAAAGTATCAATTCAAATAGTTCCCGGCAACGGCGCCATTTTGATTGGAAGTTTTTCCGATTGTGTATGTTTGTAAAAATAGTATAGAAATCACAACCAAAAGAATTATTTGACCGCAATCAATAACGGTGTCGGATGTAGCGCGTTAGTAAGTGCGGATCGTCCACAGGGAAAGTGAGTTCCGTTCAATTTCCGAATTAGATGAGTTGAAAATTTAGGGCAAAGAAAAGAAAACAATTCATGATTTGCATTTATAGATCAAGAAATAAGAAAAATCTAGATCTAAAAAAGACATTAGAAGCAAGAATTGAGATGTGTGATAATTTCCAACCAACAATCAAGACTAGAAGTATGGCTCGTAGGAGTAGATCGGATCTATAGATGTGATGAGATCTAAAGATTACTAATTCTTATCCATTAATGAATTGGTACTAGATCGATGTAAAATTCATCGAGGTTTAAGGATCTTTGCGAGAAAATTAGGGATTCCGCAACTCATCCTTTGTCCTTTCGATGGATCGCATTCAAATTCTAGCTTCTAATTAATCAAATGTTTAATAGTTGTTCCCTAGTTTCGAGTGAACACAATCAAGAAAGCATCATCTCGAAACTAGGTTATTAATCATTTGATTAACTAGAATTTCCAAACATTATAGGATTTAAGAATTGTAAAAAATATCTAAATCATCATCATATAAAGATCGTCACAACTCCTACACGAGCGGAGATTACTCAAACATCATGATCACAAACACAATCACAAATTGAGATCTAATCATTATGCTTGAATTAAAAGATAAGCAAGAATATAGAAAATTCACCTTTATTTATCGACAAATTTCGTTACAACTCTCTTGAATTTACAAAAGGAAGGAACTAGATCGTCGATTTCGGCTTCGCTCGGCTCCTTGAGTCGCGGATCGGCGTGGATCTCTTGCTCCGTTGGAATCCGGCGTCGCTTGCTAAAGGTTGAAGGCTCTCTTGCTCAAATTGCTCTCGGGATCTTGATCTTGATTTTGAATTGGAGATGGGAATTGAATTTAGCACAAGCTTTTGTCACTAAACTTGTGGGTAGAAGATGGTGGTGATTCCTGAACAACTTCAAACCTTAATCTAAGCTCCTTTTTATAGACCTCTTGATTTAGAATTGAAATTTGAATTCCCCCCACAAGTTAGTTATCAAATAATTTAAATTTCCCTCCAAAAAGTTAGTTAAGCTTTAAATTTTGAATTTCCCTCCAAGAGTTTATTAAGCCGAGCCTTCTAGATGTGCCACGTGGAGTTTCTACAGTCTTCTAGAAGCTTAGGCCGTTAGAATTAGCCATGTGAAGAATTTTGAGCCAATGATCTCTTTAATTGGCCGCGGATCCGCCGCGCCAAGGGGGCTTGGGCCGCGGATCCGCGGCCCTTTGATGGCCTTGATGGTTTATCTTTACATGGTAATACTTGGGCTGACTGGTGGGCCTCTTTCTGATGTTTGGATTTTTATTTGGCCTTCTGAATCATTACCAGATCATACATCTTTTAGTTGGCGTATATTTTATCAGTCTTTCCCCCAATTTTGGCCCTGCTTCCGGAATTTCCTGCATAGATTCCAAGACAAGAGTTGCGCAATACAAGGATGATGCGATGCCATGAAACACGGTTAATTTCCCTTAAAGTGCCGGTTTAAAAGTCTAACACATGCAATCTGGTATTTCAGAGATGAATTGATAATATGTACAATTATGAATACCGAACACTTCTATGTGAGCTCAAATGGTAGGGAAATTACCGTGTTAGAAATGCAGTATTTTCGACTGATCAGGTCTCTTGTTGACGTTGCATCTACATCCTGCTGGACTGCGAAAGAACGCCGTTGTCGACATTGCGTCTGCTGTATCGAGACGAATGCTGAGGTGGAGCTGAGATTTTGCCGTCACTCCGCTTTACTGACCATGGGGTCTTTTGTTGACGTTGCATCTACGTCCTGCTGAACTGCGAAAGAACGCCGTTGTTGACATTGCGTCTGCTGTATCGAGACGAATGCTGAGGTGGAGCTGGGATTTTGCTGTCACTCCGCTTTACTGGCCATGAGGTCTTTTGTTGACGTTGCATCTACGTCCTGCTGGACTGCGAAGGAACGCCGTTGTTAACATTGCGTCTGCTGTATCGAGACGAATGCTGAGGTGGAGCTGGGATTTTGCCGTCACTCCGCTTTACTGACCATGGGGTCTTTTGTTGACGTTGCATCTACATCCTGCTAGACTGTGAAGGAACGCCGTTGTTGACATTGCATCTGCTGTATCGAGACGAATGCTGAGGTGAAGCTGGGATTTTGCCGTCGCTCCGCTTGATGGTGTAACATCTGTGTCCTGCTGGAATGAGGAGGCACACCGTTGTTGGTTTCTAGGCTGCAGATGTGGCCATTGATATTTGGAACTAGGGACTTTGTCATGGTTCCGTTTCGTTGCGACTCTGAGGTCGATTGTTGACGTCATGTCTGCATCTAGTTGGAATGAGGAGAAACGCCATTGGTGATCTCTAAGTTGTCGATATCGATGTCGAGACCCTGAAACTAGGGATCTTCCTTTACTTCATTTGTTGGCATTGTGTCTGCAATATTGCGACAAATGTCGAGGTTATCTCTAGGTTGTCTATGAACCATCGAGATTTGGCTTCGCTTTCTGTTGGAGCCTATCGGGAAGGTATGGTTCCCTCTTTGTTTGTACCCCTGGATTGTATACAGGGATCGATGTGATCTCACCTGTAGGGCATAAATTTCATTTTTATTTTATTTCTTTTTCCGCGATGCTCTATCATTTCAGCTTTTATATCGCGAAGGTCGCGATTGCCCAATCATTTCGGCTATTTTCCGTGGTGCCCAATCATTTCGGCTATTTATTTTATTTTCACTCGCTGTTTTTTTTATTGCGAGTTGCCCAATCATTTCGGCTGTTTTTGTATGCATACATTTTTACTTGCTAATTTCGTTGCAAGTTGCCCCATCATTTCGGCTATTTCATATGCATTTTTGGCTCGCTGATTTTTTTTATATCGCGAGTGTGGAACTTGGAATCTGATGCCAATCTTAGCATTAGCATCGCCACGACTGGAATATTGCCAGGAGCGAATCATCATTTCACATGAAAGGACTTGGAATTTGATACCGATTTAGGCATCAGCATCGCTACAACTGGGATATTGCCAGGAGCGAATCATCATTTGCCTCTGTCGATGTCGAACAAAGGTGGCTTAGTAAACAGGGTTAGGGTCCTGTCGACTAAGGCTTTTGACTTCATGAGCCGTAAGGGTCTCACAAAGGTATTTCTCCCTATGAGTCGTGAGGATCTCGTAGGTGTGTTTTCTTCTTAGGGATCGTGAGGATTCCTAAGTGTATGTTCTCTTATAAGTCATAAGGATCTTACAAGAGTGTTTTCTCCTTATGAGTCGAGAGGGCTCACAAGGGTTGTTCACCGTGCGAACATATCCCCAGTCTCGGATGGGGCTTGGTTAGGGAAATGTTTATTCGTGCCCGTGGATTGTATACAAGGGTCAGTATGAGCCACTTGTAGGGCAATATCGAAGGTTGTGTGGGTTACTTAAGAACAGATTAAGGTTTCTGTAACTTAAGACTTTCAAATCTTAAGAGCCGTGAGGGTCCCATAAGAGAGTTCTCCTTACGAGTCGTGAGGATCTCGCAAGTGTAATTTCTCCTTAGGAATCGTGAGAATTCCTAAGTGCGTTGCTCCCTTGTGAGTCGTAAGGATCTCACGCGGGTGGTTTCTCTTTACAAGGTCGTGAAGACCCTGCAAGTGTTCTTTAACGAGGTTGCACCCTTTTGGGTTTTCACAAACACTCGCCGGTAGCCCTGCTGTTTTTACTCACGGAGCCCTTTCAGGTTTTCATCCGTACTCATTTTGCTTCTGGACATACCGTCTTTTGTTTTTTTTTACGTCATCCTGAAAATGCCGTGGGTTGGGGAGTAGTTTAACGACGTTTCGGTCATTTGCAAGTTTTAGGACATTGCGGTCCGTCGTTAGTTTAAGGACGTTTCGGTCCGCCGTCGCCGTATTTGAGACGAATCTCTAGTTTACTGACTTTTCGGTCTATGGGGCTTTCCCTATGAATGAGCATGATGCCCCCGGCATATCCATCTTTCTCGGAGCGTGTGGTTGTGGCGGGCTCACCTTCCAGTTTTCGGACAGCGCAAACTTGCCCTGTTGGTGTTGGTCTTCAACCCAGTTTTTGAAGACGTAGCAGTTTTCGATCGGATGGCCCAATACTTGGTGGTAAGGGCAATAATTAGAATTGTTGACCTCATTTAGTTGTAGTTGGCATTTCGGCTCCGGTAGAGTGATAAGCCCGTCGCGCACTGCTAGTTCGAACAGCCTCCTTGTTTCATCCCGGGGGAATGAATAAGGACGTTTTAACTTTTCATAGATGGGTTGCCGCTTGTTGCTTTGGCGAACAACCGGTCTAGGGCCACTCGATTGTTGTTGAGCGTTGGCGACGAAGGCCGTTTTTTCCTTTCCTTTATCCTTTTTGTTCGATCCCTTGTTTGCGGGGCCGAGGTTCTTTCCGGGTAGTGTACGATTGCACGGCTGAATGTTCTCGCAACTCCTCAACTCTTTCATTTTAGAGATGGACTCCTTGAAAAGAAGGCCGAGGGCTACTTTTTCGTCGAAATTGCTCCTGAATGTGAAAACTCGCGGTCCCTCGGGATCAACCCTATGACAATTGCCGGCCATTCTTTTACGCTCATCTGTCGCATTTTTCTGCTGTCTACGAGCTTCACGCTTTGTCCTGTTAAAGTGTTGCCTGTGAGCGACATACCCTTGCCACCAACACTTAAAGGAGTTGCAGTCCTCAGTAGGATGTGCGATCTTCTGATGATATAAGCAGAAATTAGGATGTACTTTCGCTTCATCAAGATGTATGCCACCAGGAGACTTTTCTCTAAAAGAGGGCAGCCTCATCCCCATCGATATCGCTTTGGCGAATCGTTTCCTTGTCTTGATCCTGCTTTCATTTGCGTCGGATGTATTTTGATCCGGTGGGGGTGTTTCGACCCTTTTGTCCAGTTGCCGGCGTTTAGCTTTCTCGAATATGGCCATCTCGCGCTCTCGATCGGCTTTGCTTTTAAGACGGGCTTCGTTCAGGAAGGCATCGATCATCTCGTCTGACGGCCACAGAAGTTCTGGTTCAGGACCCGCCCCTGGTTTCTCGGTGAAAGGAGCCTCTTTATCATCTATCAATGAGTAAGAGATCACATGACAACTTGCTACGTAGTCCTCAGATTCATCTGATGAGTCTTCTCCATCGTTTTCGTCCTCGAGGACGTGGCTGAGGAACCCTTGGAGCGTGATTGGAATCCGTGCCTTCTGGTTATACTCTTCCAGCGCGTCAATCTGTTTCTGCAAATCCGTGCGCTTGTCGCCAGGCTTCACGGGCTTCTTGGATTTCTTCTTGTTTTTCTTTGAAGATTTTGACGGCTGGGTGTGAGTGCTGGGGCCTTCACCATGGATCTTTGGAGTTGGGCGCGGCTTCAGCATCCCTTCGACGATCTGGGTTCTAGCGAGTTCTTCCACCCGATCGCCGGGCATGTCTGGAGATCATTCAACATCTTTTTGGTTTGGCTGACAGCACGACCTCCCACGGAGCTTCTTCAACAAAAGAACAAGTTGCCCTCGGTGTGTCCGTCTTTTTCGGAGTGTGTGGCTGCGGTGGGTTTACCTTCCACTTCTCGGACAGCGCAAACTTTCCTTGTAGGTAATGATCCTCAATCCATCCCTTAAAGACGAAGCAATCTTCGATTGGATGGCTTACTGCTTGGTGGTAAGGGCAATAATTGGGATCGTTGACATCGCCTGGCTGCAACGGACGTTTTGGACTCGGCAGATTGATGAGTCTGTTGCGCACGGTAAGCTCGAACAGTTTCCTTGTTTTATTCTGAGGAAACGAGTAAGGACGCCCCAGTCTCTCCTCGAGAGATGGGCGTGGACGCATATTGCTTTGGCGAACAGTCGGCTTTAAGTTGCTTGGTTGTTGCTGAGCGTTGGCGATGAAGGTTGTTTTCCCTTTGCCCTTTTCATTCCAAGGCTCTGTCTTTGAAGAGGAAAGCCTATGGTCCATCTGGTCCATTTGGGCCAGCTTGTCAATCAAGGGCTGGAAAGTAGTTGGCTTGAAGAACATCATGAATTGCGAGATGGTCGCTTGCAGATCAAGAGTGCCCACGAACATGCTTACCGCAGGTGCTTCTTCAATGCGTTGTTCGCATTTCGACCACAGATTCCGCCATCGGACGGCGTACTGGACCCACGTTTCGCCTGGCCTTATCCTGGCGTTGATTAGTGCGGTGATCGGAGTGCGTTCACTGGCACTCGCGAATCTTTGTGTAAACAATAACTCCATCTCTGCAAATGTTTTGACAGAGTCGTTAGGTAGCTCTAAATACTATTCAAAGGCCGTTTCTGCTAGGCTGCCGACGAATTGGCGAAGCAACAGTTTGTCGTCGCCTCCAGTGTTGCCGCATAAGGCCCTGAATTGAGCGACATGCTGATGTGGATTCCCTGTCCCCTTGTACATATGGAATTTAGGGATCGTATATCCCGGCGGGTAACTGATTTGGTCATACCAGCTTGGATAGGGTCGTCCGGTTCTAACAATTTGCGCAGCCGTTTCATTCGCCTGATGAGCCCGTATCTGCTGAGCTATATAGTTGTCCAGTGTGGCCTTGGAAATGGTTTCCTCCTTGGCTGCTGGAAGAGCCGGAGGAGGATTAGATGTCTCCCCTCTATCGTCTTCAATAATGATCGAAGGGTCTTCAGCTGGAGGGTTCTGCTGTAACATCATTCCTACCATGTCTTGGAAGAGGAGCACTATTTGTTTTATATTGGCAGCTTGTTCTGCTGCTTCTCTATCTCTCTTTTCGAGGACTCTCCGTAGGAAGTCAGCGTCAGTTTCTTGTTCATGACGCTGTTCTGATGATGTCTCCGGGCTTTCTTTTGGCCCAGTGAGTGCGGCCATTGCAGTCATCATTTCCTAAAGCTTCTGTTGTTGCTCCTGGGCTTTTGTCATGGATCGGGTGAGCGATCGGTGACCCATCGAAGTGCGGCTATCCTCCTTTTCGGAAGCCATATAAACGGTGTGCACCACCATGCCCCCAGACTTGGGGCGTTTGGATTCGGCGCTTTTACGGTTCGTCGTGTTCACAGGGGCTTTTTGCGGCCTCCTTCTTTTTTGAGCGGTCGAAGTTGAGGGGGCCGTTGAGGCGGGCACCCAAGTAGCCGTCATCCTTTGTGGCTTGACAGAGCAGCCCTTCTCTTGCCGAACTTTCATCTTGTTCTGTCGGCGGGGATAGTCGTGATCAATCACCGACTCTTGAACATGTCGCCAGACCTTGTAAATTTTAGAGGACAGCCTTTGAAGAGGCTGCTCCAGCTTCTTCTCTGGAGTATTCTCCACAGGTGAAGGAGTTCTCTTCAGCACCGTAGTAGGAGAGTTTCTGCACACCTTGTTTAGCAATTCAAAGCTGTTCCCGGTTAAAACAGCGGCATCGATCCCCACCGTTGGAGCTGGTGGAGTTATCCCAGAGGGGGAGTTGCCCCCAGCCTTCCTCACTCAGCGCCAGTAGCGACGTCGAGCATGTCTTGTGGATGGAGTTGTTTCAGCTATAAGGGTGACTACGTCGTGCCCCCTGCTTTGAGGAGAGACTGTTATTGGTGCTAGCCTATCTAAGGCTGACACCCGTTGAGAAGTAATGTCTAATCTGTCAAAGACAGACCTCTGGGCAGGGGAAGCAGCTTTGAGGACCTCGCCTGGAGCAGCAACTGGAATGGCCAGCCTTGTAAAAACTGACTTCTTGGAAGAAGGAGCCTTTCCAATGATTTCGTCCGCTTTATCCGGGATGGCTATCCGCTTTGGGATGGCAGCTTCGGGTATCGCGGGCTTGTAGACGTTCTGGCTCGGTCCGCTGAAAACTGAAGTATTGAACTTGGGCAACCCATTGAGAGGGGTCGCGGCAGTGGTAAGCCGATCAAAGACCGACTTCTTTGGGGCTTCTTGCAACGTTATTGTGGCATTGAAGCTCATCGGTGGGAGCATGGTCCCAAAGAATAGTCCAGCGGTGGCTTGAGTTACCTGCTCCACTGGCATCTTGAAAAGGGAGGCCGCTTGGGGCCCATAAGTCACTCCTCTAGCAAGGACGGAGCGAGAGTTGCAGTTGCAGGTAGTGCAGTTTGAAGCCATTGATCTTCTGTTTTCTGCACGGAGCAAGACACCAAATCTTAGTACCTCGAATCCACAGGCAACCACAGCAAACCGCGATTCGTTCGCGAACACAACACACGAAGTGTGGAGTGGAAAGAGGAAAAGGTCCCACCGGGCGTGCCAGAATCTGTTCCCCTCCGAACGGCGGCCAAGACATGGACGTCTTGCCTGAAATTCGGGGCAGATACTAATAGGTGCTATCCGTCCACCTCTCCGAAGATGCCAAGTTGATTTATGGCACCGTGTATCGAAGGTTTAAACGGATGCGGCCGATATAGCAGACTTCGTCAGATTCCCCCTCGTTTGAGGGGGTTTTGATTGTGGGGACGCTCTTCCCTGCAGGCGCAAGCCCCAGCAGTTAATTACGCTACCGCATCGCGGTAACAACTTTCTCCTTCTCCAGCTGGTCACTTCATGTCGTGGGTGTTTGTTTTGTTTATGGTTGCCCGTGGATTGTATACGGAGACTAATTTATGTCGTCGCCCATAGGGCGTGGACTAGTCCAAATCCGTATTTTCTTAGATTTGGTTTTGGGGTTTTGGTTTAAGGATACGTTAGCCATATTTGAGGCTAATATCAACTTAAACAGTTGTTAAGGATACGTTAGTCCAATTTGAGACTAAGATCAACTTAACGGGATCATTTAAATCCGACAAAAGAGCGTTTGGGCTCTATTGTTCCAGTTTAGGGACATAGTGATCCATTGAATTTGTGGCCGTCGGGACCCGTCACCTCTCTGACGACGTTGAAGGATTACAACGACAGATGTCAGAGGAGTTCAGAGATGTAACCTTGAACCAAGGTTGATTGGGGGATTCTATAGTCCAATTTGGGACTGAAGTCTGTTTGAAGGTTTAAGGATACGTTAGCCATATTTGAGGCTAAGATCAACTTAAACGGGATCGTTTAGATCCGACAAAAGAGCATTTGGGGGCTCTATTGTTCCAGTTTAGGGACATAGTGATCCACTGCCAGTTTAGGGACATAGAGGTCCAATGCCAGTTTTAGGACATTGAGGTCCAATACCAGTTTAAGGACATAGTAGTCCATTGCCAGTTTAAGGACGTGGAGGTCCAATGCCAGTTTAGGGACATGGTGGTCCATGTTTAATGTATGGCCGTCGGGACCCGTCACCTCTCTGACGACGTTGAAGGATTACAACGACAGGTGTCAGAGGAGTTCAGAGATATACCCTAGGACCAAAGTTGATTAAGTAATCTGTAGCCCAATTTGGAAACTAAGATCAATTAATTAGGTTATGAGCACATTGGCTCAATTGAGTCTGAATTGAGGACTTATGGCCAATTTGGGCTAAGTCCAATTAAGTTAGAAATATTGGCTCTTGTTGGACCATTAAATATTTGTCTGGGTTCAAACCCACATTATTTAGCAATGCTAAACATTTTCATCTTTGATTTTCTCAGTTATGAGATTCATTTGGAGGAGGGACTTTTACCTCTGGAAAATTAGCCAATTTGGCTAAAAGTAGTGTTAAACACTAAAGGACAAAGTGTTAAACACTGGAGATAGAACTCTCAAATTATTGCTAAACACTAAAAGACAATCAGTGTTAAACACTGGAAATATAATCTTCAATTTAGTGTTAAACACTAGAAACAATCAGTGTTAAACACTGGAAAAATAATCCCCAAATTAGTGTTAAACACTAAAGAAAGAGGGGTCACGTGTGGACACGTGAGAGCGCCCAAAGGTGGGACCAGATCCCTTTTCTTCGTTCTGCAATTAAGTGTTAAACACTTCTTCATCTTTTGAGCATCACGTGTTGACACGTGACGGTGATTTATGCGCTGACTGTTAAAGCGTTTGCTAAGGGGTCACGTGGAATCACGTGAGAGCGCCCAAAGCTTTTATTTCCATTGATCTTTCTTTCTGCGTTTTGGGAGTCACGTGGGAGCACGTGATGGCATCAAAAAGCGGGGCCAGATCCCCTTTATTTTGTTCTGCAAACAAGTGTTAAACACTTTTAATTTTCATAGCCATCACGTGTGGGCACGTGATGTATAATCATGCCCTGATTTATTAGAACATTTATTAGGGGTCACGTGGTAACACGTGAGAGCGCCCAGAATTGTTTCTGCCTTTGCTTTTGTTCCATATATAATGAGGGTCACGTGGGAACACGTGAGGCATTGCCTCAAAGCTTTCCTCTTCTCATTTTTGGGGGATCTGTTCAGGGGTCACGTGGGGCACGTGACCTTAGTCTTTTCATGCACAGAGATCTTTTAAGTCTCCTTATCTTTAAGAATTAAATTCTTATTTAGGGTAAAACCTTAATTTTTGTTTTGGAGGAATTAAATTCCTATTATGAAAGAATTAAATTCTTATTTAGGGTAAAACCCTAATTTTATCCCAAAGGAATTAAATTCCTATAATTTTGTGAGAATTGAATTCTCAAAACTTAATTCCTCCTCTATGTTTTGGATCTGCATGGCAGGATCTCAACCCAATGAGAATTAAATTCTCAATTCATGGGGAGATGTGCACTTTGCAGATCCTCCACCAGAGAAAGAACTAAGTTCTTTTCTTTATCTAAGAGTTAAAATCTTTTTTGAGAATTAAATTCTCTTTTTAAACATCTCTTTTCTTACCTAGGGTTTTTTTTTGTTGAGAATTAAATTCTCCTTTCTTTTCTTCCCTCTTGAGAATTAAATTCTCCTCTCTCTCTATTTCTCTCCCCAAACAAAAAGGGTCCCTTCTCTTCTTTTCTTGGCTCCTATTTATATGAAAAGGAAAAGAATCAATTTGTTTAGCAAATCTCTCATTGAAAGATTTAATTTGTTTTCATCATTAATATGATCCTTTAGATCATTCAGTGAATTTTATTCACCGTTGGATTTTAAATCCAAAGATATTCTGTTTGTTATTTCGGTGAGATTTAGGGAGATCTTTCCTTGTTTAAGATTTTTCCATAAATTGGTGATTTTTAATCACCCTTGGATCTTTAATCCAACGGTCCCTATAATCCTTTTCCATTTGGAAAGATTTAGAAAATTTTAGAATTTTAATTCTATTTGGAGAGATTTAAATGATCTTTTTTTAGAATTTAACTCTGTTGAACAGCAAGGCTTTTACAGCCAGTCATGTGTTGCCACGTGACCTCCGGTCACGTGTGAGCACGTGACCCCCTGAATGGGCTCCTCTTCTGCGCCCTGTCCTTTACCGCTGCTTTAACCATCACGTGTCAACACGTGACCATTGGTCACGTGTGAGCACGTGATACCTCATTGAGATAATTCCTGATTTTTAATCAGGGAACAACGCATAGCATATTTGCCCATAACTTTTGATCCCGAATGAATTATGAAGCCCATAATATATCAAATCGAAGGGTTTTTTGAGATGCTTCCAATACCATCAGAATTTAGTTGTTTCTCCTTTGGGAGTTTATCAAAATACAGGCCGGAAGATACTGGTTCGCATTTTCATAAGTGTATCACTGCCATTTGATACCTTGGGCTCTTTTGCGCAGAAATTTTTGGCGGGAACACGGGACATATCTTTTGAGTTACATGGAGGATTACATTAATTGATTTCAAACAACTTTAGAATAGATAATCCAGTAGCACAGTTTAGATTGATCACTACACGTCACATATATTGATACACTTCACTGTTCTATATCCGTGTTTTACTTATTACACTCATCTTACTGTTTATGATTCACGCCTGCATATCTCGTGTATCCTGTTCATTTATTATTGTTTGATATCATGACGTACTGACGTCTGGGTTTTGCATGGCCTAGATCCTTTATCTCTGTCGCAGGCAGTTCAGGAGTATTTTGACTAACAAGCTGAGCAGTGAAGATCATGTTAGTATCCAGTTTAGTTATATTTTACTTTCCAGATGTTATTGCTCATTGGATTTATTGCTTCCGCATATTATTTCTTAACTCGTTTATTCTGGCTCATGGACATGTACTAGATAGTTATTTTATTTTTCTGTTCTTGATATCTATAGACAGTCGTAATGTGACTGTGGAGGGATGTTTTCTAACCACATGTAGTATAGTTGGCCCTGTCACGTGCCGATCTTAGCGCACTCTGGAAAGCGGGGCGTGACAAAGCGAGTCAGCCCGACTCGCTTCATTTGCCAGGCCTAACAGCGACTCAATCCCCTTTTCTTTCTTTCTTTTTTCCCCTTTCTTAGATTAACGGTGATTCCATCAAATGTTTCATTAATGAGATAATAACGAAATAAGCTAGTGAGTGCCACACAAAAGAAGAACCGCTATTCTCAAAAGCGATGAAGAACAACTGGTTCCCATCCACACCAAATCCGTCTCCAAGCCTTGTTGAGAAAGGAAGAGATGCGAGAACTAGAACATAAAACATGATAAAAAAAATTTTACAACATCATGTAAGCAAGGAGGGATCCTAGGTACATTGGAATTTACTCCACATATTTGGTTGAAAATTCTGTCGTGTCGTTGGAGGGATTCGAATATAAGACCTCTCGTCTTGTAAGGAAGTATCTTTACCTCTCGAGCAAAGGCTCTTTCGCGTGAGCATGATAATTGCATTAAGTTTCATTAAACAGTGGCGGAAACCAGAAAAAAATTGTGAGGGCCAAGTTAAAATACACTATATTAAAAATATACTTATGTATAAAAATACTGCTAAATATTTTAGAATTAAATGTTGAATTTAATATTTTAAAAATATGCAGCTGTGGGGGCTTAAAATCAAGGCTTATGGAATCAAAATTTAAACGATTTACATTTTTCCTAATATACATATCTATAGAGACATACATGATTTTTAGCAAAGGAGTATAGCAGCTTTTATTTTTTTATATGTATCATGGAGATTTGATAACAGTATAACACTTATATGGGCCTTATGTCTATATGAGAGGATTCTTCTCACTTTTTTCCATCAGAAGAGCAAGGCCCATTTTACCCTTTAGCCCGTGGGTGTTTTTTGCGAAATCTTTTGAAATCCCCTCTAAAACCCTAATTCAATGCAAATTTCGATGGGCAGAAAAAATTTTGAACTTTTTTTTTCCTTGAAGAAAACAGAGTGATCGATGGAGAGCACCAGCGGGGACGACGACGACGGCACAATTTGCTTGGATGAGTCCTTCTTTGTTAACCGCGAGTATGAATTTCTCTAAAACCCTAACTTTTTTTTTCCTTTTCTAATTATTATTAGTATTCATTTGTTGAGTATATGTTGTGAATGATTTTGTTTTCTAGTTATGAGCTCGCCACCTT
Organism: Agapanthus africanus; assembly: GCA_030015575.1. Taxonomy (NCBI): domain Eukaryota; kingdom Viridiplantae; phylum Streptophyta; class Magnoliopsida; order Asparagales; family Amaryllidaceae; genus Agapanthus; species Agapanthus africanus. The sequence continues at coordinate 109,915,574 of JASDDO010000031.1, forward strand.
TACGTTTGGGGTTCATGTTCTTCAACTCTACTGCCTGCGCTCCGCTTCCAGTAAGTCAGCTTAATTCCTGCCTTTTTTGTTTGTTTGGATGCTCAAATAGCAGTTTAAATGAATCATTTTGGCGATAGTTGTATACAATACATCTGCAAAATGAGAATCAATAGACCTGTTTTGGGAAAATTACTCGATACATGGAGCATGTCGTTTTCTCCTTGGTGTCGAGTATGATCAAATTTTGTTGGTTATTGGTCTTTGCGGTGACAGTTTCGGTCCGATTTGGCTTTATTTGGGTCTAATAGTGCACGATTTGGTGGGCAATTTATTCATGTTAGATATGAAGATCAAATCCCCTCTCTTGGGGTTAAATTCATTCTCGTTGTTGGATTGCATATGTTGTTAGGATGTATAAATTTCGGTTCAATTATGGCTGAGAAAATGTGATTTAAGAAGTAAATAGGCCGTTTTTCTCTCCATGTCTTGTAACTTGTAAATTTGGTTGAGTGGGAGAGTTGAAACCAAAAATTTGCGCATTTATAATTAAAGAGAAAATTTGTGTTTGAGCAAAGAGGAATATTTTGTAAATAGAGACGAAAATTTTGCAGACATCAAACTATTCTATGGCTTACAACATAAATTAAAACCAAAGCTACGCAAATATCAAAGTACAAATCATTTACTTTTCAACTAACAATTACACTCCTGATACAAACTTATAATTGAGGTTATAATGCTCTTTGCAAATCAACGTATTTTCCACATGAGCACATACAAATCTATTTATTACCTTAAATTACTGTATACATGCATTATAATAGAAAACATCCTCTAAGGAGCAAGAGTTATTGAAGTATATAGGCGGTAACTCCAAACTTTATCAAAGGGCAGCGCCACAGAGTTGTCTACTCATCCGGCAGTTAAAGCACAATAATCGACTGGTGCTACGGCTATAGAAGCGACAAACGCAATTGCAACTCTCAGAGCGTTAAATCCCTCATTTTGCATCTGAGCCATCGCCATTGGTCGCAACCAAGCATTGGCATCTCGCAACTTTACACACTCATTTAATCACGGTTTTGCTTTTGGTTAGTTAGAGAAGAGATAACTTCATCTGATGCAAGCCATGCATCATCTCTACTCTACTAATCATTATATTTGATATGCTCATTGTCTCACTGCTCACCATTGCTTTGTTGTCATTACTTGCTTATGCATGCTTTCTATTTATATGAAGATTTGGATTCTTTGGAAATATCTTTTGGTTGCTTTGTGTTCTCTCTTGCCAAGCAGTAGCTGATTTTGTCATGGCCGAATCTCAAGAGGAACTAAATGACTTGTTTTCTAGTTTTTATTATTATTGAAATTACTACTTTATTCTGTTAATTCGGTTTTAGGCAAGTGTTCGGCTGCTAAAGTTTCTTGTAGCTGCACTCCTATATTTCTTAAATGATTTTTGGCTCCTTTACTTGTCCAGATATGTTTGAACATTGTTCGATGACTTTGAAAAAGTATTGTACCGGACGATGGCGATGGGCCAATGAAGAGATATAACATATCCTTTTTATCCCTAATTCGAGCCTTGCATGTGTACTCATCAAGAAATTCGTAAATGGCAATGATTAGCTTTAGTGGGGTTCACCAACGCATTTATGTTATGTGTTGGATTGTTAGAGTGATTGTTTGCGCTGCTTCATTGGGCGTTACATGAGGGTATATTGTTTGTTGGCTGGTATTAAGGCTAGAAGATACAAAATAGCTCATTGTTTGTTGACTTCTTTTGGTGGTAAAGCCGTTTCTCTAGATGAAGGTATTTATAAGCATTGAAGTACCATTAAAGGGGTGAAAATGTCCTATCCCACTTCCAACGGATAGTTGTACTGTTTATATTCATTGGGTGTTGTTTTTGAGATGTATAAAATATTGTTGACTGTTATAGGGGTTTCCTGCAAACATTGGGGTTTTTGCTTATGTTTGTGTATTTATACTTGTGCCTTTGTGTTGATGGGGATTATATGATTTCAGGGCGTTTTGAGTAATATTTGGTGTTTACTTTAGTAAACTTCGTCATGGTTTTTGTTTCTAAAATTATATTTTCTTCTTAACTACCGTTTCAGTAAACATGTTAAGTGTTTTCTTCAAATTGGTTGAGCCTAAATATTATCTATCCTTTATTTTAGTAATATTTGTTGCTTATAATTGTAAAATTTTCTAAATTTTTGTTTTATTTTATTGGTCAGTTCTAATAAACATTATGGGTGTTTTTTGCAAATTATTTTAGCATGAGATATTGTGCTTTATTCCAGCACACCACAGAGTGCTTTCTTTCAAACATTGGGGAGGGGGTTCCAGTCAAATAATCAACAACTATTTTTAGTTTGTCCTAGTAACGGGTGAGAAAGCTTGTGTTTACAAAGTGGTGCTCCTATCAACAAACTCCTATTTTTTTCTGGCCACAACAAACACAAAGTCCCAACTCATATTTATCCCTACTCCTAAAAGTACATTTTACTCCCAAACATACTCTAGAGATCAAACTTGGTGCACTTTTTTGCCCATGGACTTTCCACACATTTTTTTCCAGGGAAGGGAACAAACACGTCCTAAGGTCATGTTTGGATACCCATATTCCAATGGAAAAAACCTAGATTTCTTTTTTTCATTGGACCGGGTCAATCCAAGAAATTGGCTGTTTGGGTAAATTTTTTAATGAAGAATTCCAATGGAAAAAGACCAAAAAATACCCATAATCCATTGGATTCTAAAAATTGGCAAAGAGCCAATTTTCTAATCCAAAACTCACTCTCTTGAAATGACACATTATTACATCAATCTCATTTTCTCTCTCTCCCTATTACTTTAATGTTATCCTTATCCCAATCATCCAAACATGAATTATGTTACTAAAATCTATTGGAATTTTATTTTTGGAATGCATGTGCATTCCAAAATATTTTAATTCTAAAGTCAATCCTATGGACTTTTAGCCCAACTATCCAAATATGGCCTAAGTGGTCTATAAATTTCTTCATATTTGGATCCTTTATGATCCTTAGGGCATGTTTGTTTGGCAAGACCTAAACATTTGGAATCCTATTTTTGTCGGTCAGAAATCAAAGGGCTAATTTTGTTATGGAATTGCAAATATGTTGTTTAATTGTATAGATTTGAAGCCTTAAACTCCAAAAAAGCAGTTACTTATTTTCAAGCCACATCTTTGCCTTAGTAACTTAAACTTTCACAGTTAGCTCTAAGTTTTAGGATGCCATACTCATCTAGAATGGATTTAAAGCACAACGGAATATAAAATTAAAAATTCTAGAGAACAAAAGCATCACAAACCAAGATAACAAACCAAAAGACTTAACTTAGACACAAAATGAAAGTTAATTCTAAAAGGTTTGATTGCTACGGCCTTTGTAGCGTGTCCGGCTAATCCTGGAAGACCCCTTCTAGTCTCCACTTAGTCCGGATCGCGCTTGCATGACGATCTTCTCGCCGAAGATGATCCACCATGAGGATTCTCCAATCCAAGCTCCAACTCCATTTGATCATATCATAATGAAGTAAGTAATTAAAATTGCCAAGTTTAATTAGCAAGAGATGTAGAAAAATGTTCTCACAATGTTCCCTCTTTTTGTGTTCTTTATTTCTCTCTAAGAAAAAAAATCAAGAGAGAATTGCTCTAAGAATGAGAAGAAGAAGATAAATGTAAAGAAAAGAAAAAGGAAGAGAAGAGATGAGATAAGAAGTTTCTTATATCATATTTTCTTCTTTTCTTCTCTTCTCGTTTCTCTTTATATATATATATATATATATAAAGAGAAGAATATATGTATCACATACATAAACTAGTATTTGTATCAAATACAAATACAAATAAGAGAATAATAAAATGAGCATGATACTAGGAAATATATATATATATATATATATATAAATATTAAATTAACACTTGATTTAATAATCCGGCTTCAACAAGAGTCGGCTAGTATTATTAAAACGTCCGATTAACGTACGTGTATCAAATACACAAGTTTAATCGAAGTCCTGTGTGTATCGCCATACGCACCTTACATCGTTTCACTTGAGCCGAGAAATCTCTGTGTGGGACTCTAAAGACTCGATAATACGTCGGTAGTAGGTTTAGGATCATATCCATAACCCATGAGCAGGTCAGCAGTACTAGCTGCATGTAACGACTATTCAGGTACTAATCGAAAGGTCAACGAGCAAGCTCATCCGAAACCTGCAAAGTCTATCACTGACAGTTACCGTATAGTTTAGTCTTTTCGTCTAAGAGTATCGCATACCGGGTTTGAAAGGTAGAAACCGTCAGACCCCTAATAACCTGATAAATTGTGCTGATGTCAAATTCATAACTACCAGAGAAACTACTGACAACACCTATCAGTAAATCTCGTCCGCCTTGGTCAAGGACCTATGGTTATAGCCAATCACGCACAGTGCGACATCAACTCCCTTTACCGGGAAAGACGAATCCCTTCGATTGCTCATTGCCTCCATGTGCTTCGGGAATGTACCCAACTAAAATCTGTTTGCATGACTCTTTAAAGCCGTGGTAAGGTAGTAATCAAAAGTATAGTGAGAACACACACAAGACACTATGCCGATCTTAAGTCTACAGACTACACTGTACTCATGTCATTAGAGAACTGCTATCTGACGATAGGTGTAATCCTATCTAGGAGTTCTTTAGCGAGTCTGTCCAGTGAAACTCATTCATCTAATGAGCACATGTATACAATGTTTAGTGTCAAACACCAATAGTTATGGGATCAACCATCGCCCCGGTCGGGGTCAAGAAATGTATATATTAGTCTACTCTGAAATATTGATGTCCGGTCTCGATACTCTTCCGACTAGGGACATTTAAGAATGTGCTTATGGACTATCCAGGTCCCACTAGTATGATTCCTATTATAATTTTTGTAGTCAAGCATAGATCCTACGGGCTTTATCATTATGTATTATCGACACGTAATATCATGCATTCATATAAATGATAAAGATACACCAGATAGTATATTATCATCTCGAGTAAAATTATTCTCTCCGTATAGATCCCCCTTCAATTACAATAATTGTCTTGAGAGCATCAATATCCAACACTAAGACCATCCAACACCACATAGAGATGAGGTTACATATAAGGTTAAGTGAAAGGAAATAACAAACAATCCCAGTAAAGTCATTATTCATCATTTATGATGTTCTTGATGTGTACACATGCATTGCTAGGATTAGTGATGAAAAGGATATTTTTAATTTTTATTGCTTCGTGCGCCCATCGTCATCCCCCGGTGTAACATCATATATCCACTTATATTTCAAAGCCATTTAGTAATGTTAGAACTTATTCAAACAAATAAAAGGGCCAAACACCAGTTAATACACATGGGAATGCAACTACAAGAAATATTGGCGGCCAAAACATTTCATAAACTTTAACCAAGAAAATAAAGGTAGTAATTTTCATCAAAGCGCTAAGAAACAAAGCATGTGGTCTCTTGAGATTCAACCATGACTAATCATGTCAAAACCAAGGTTTGAGAACTCGGTCGATACATGTTCGTATCGGCCATGCCGGATTGGTTTTTGTAACATGTTTGATATTGGTATGTATTTCTCGTATCGGCCAATACTTAGATCGTATCGGCCGATATAATGAAGTTTCGGCCGGTACGAGCATGTCTGGTATTGTGGCCAATACAAGTATCCGTGTTTCATACGCATGGTTGTTACGACGCCAAGAAAAATCACGGCGGTAGTGAACCGCCAGGATGCCATGGCGACAAGGCACTCGCCATGGCGTCCGTACGGCGACAAATCGTTCACAACGTGCTGCATTATATATATATATATATATATATATATAGTTCTATACCCAATATATAATTACAAAAACTATAGAATATCATTAAGCACACAACTATATTATCATTTAACCGTCAAATATTAAACATCTTATCAAATTGGGATATTATTAGTTTATTATGATGGGAATCACTTGGGGTATTTGGAGGGAATGTAATGAAAGAATTTTAAGGGAAAGAATAAATACGTATATGATGTTGTTTATCAAATTTCGAACTCGATTCTCAGTTGATCTCATATATATGCAGACAAGGCAGGGCTTAAAATAAGAAAAATGAATCACGGCGGTAGTGAACCACGGCGGTAGCGAATCACTGCAGTAGCGAACCGCCGCGATGCCATGTCGTCGCTATGGCGACGCTGTGACAACTATGTTCATATGTGAAAAAAGCAATATTGAGTTTTTCACTATTTCCTTTACAAAAGTAAGAATATTTGTACCAATTAGTCACAATTGGGTCAAAAACATGGATGGTTGCTTTTTTCCATGATTTCAGCCTGAAAACCTTCGTCTTCACCCGTTTTACCTTTTTTTGGGTTCTGACATCTTAAGATCCTCGTATCGGTCACCATACCGGACGAGACATGCTGGTAGCGTCCGAAACTTCATTGTGTCGGTCGATACGAACCAAGTATTAGCCGATATGAGTAATACATACCAATATCGGACCGGTTCTTACCGAAACCGGTGTGATTGGAACACGTATTGGCCGTGTTCTCGAACCTTGGTTTTAACTAACCAAAAGTAATACTGTGTTTTAAATGAGGCTGCAACACCGCTAGATATCAATGCCTGGTCGATGACACAAGCAATACTAGGGATTAAACACCCTAAGTTTTGCACTTTTGCATTCATCGCACCTATAGTTGGAGCGTTTGTCGGTTAAATTGCTTTGACTGTCATACCAGCAGGCAACCCTGATAAACCATCCTGGCTAAAAAGGTAGGAGCTTCAATTCCTTTTTTGCAGTTTCTGTGCAAGTCCGACGAAAGAAACAGGCCGTTAGTTCCTTACTCTAATAGTATATGCTTATTGTTTCCTATTCCTTCGCATTGTTTGATTTGATTGGATACTTAGTTTTAATCATGATGCATTTTCCTTTTTCATGGCAGCGGACTATGATCTTACAGGGCAATTAGTATGGCCAGGCGCAGTGTTACTGAACAATTACCTCTCCACGAATGCTGAGATACTTGAAGGCCGATCAGTCATTGAATTAGGCTCAGGGATTGGTAGGTTATCCGTCAGAATGTCATTGTTGTCTTCATGTCCTGAGAGTTTTATTGTGGTTGTTATCAGGCATTACAGGTATACTCTGCAGTAAATTCTGTCGCGAGGTTGTATTAACCGACCATAATGATGAAGTTCTTGAGGCAAGGTCTATACGCAATCAGATTAGTCTGTTCTATTTTTTGACTTAGACTACTTGTTACTTCTGTGCAGTGCTTGTGTTAGTGTCAAACTAAAATTAAGCATACTTATAATGCACAAAGATCAACTTGTCTAATCTTTAAAAGAGGATAATGCATTAATTACTCAATCTGTCAAATTAACAAGCTGGAGCTTCAAATGGATACAATACCTCACTCAAAAAATTACTTAATTGGATATAATGGTAAAAGTTCAAGACAACTGTTCTTTGGTTTCATAAGCGTAAATTTTGATAACAAGATAGATATAGTTCCATCTGAGCTGTCTCCTAAGGTTTGTTTTACATTTTTCCTTACTTGCTCTAGTTGCCTTGGCTATATATTATTGCAATCTCAAAGTGGATTGACATTCTACCTGTTCATAATATGGTGAGCACTGCTCTTTTTTTTGAGCTTTCTCAACTTTGTTTTCCCATAGTCGTCACTGTTTTTTTTGGAGAAAAAGCTTGGTCCATTACGAGGATCACATGTTATTTTATCATCGCATGAATTTTGCAATTAATATATGCGATAGGGGAAGATCCTATGAGCAACTGAATACTACAAATTGAAAAGCTTTTTCTCTCATGGATCTCATACCATTATGTCCCACTGCGACCAAATCTACATGTATCCAATGTTTGTCTAATTGTGCTTTTGTGCAAATTTGCATGTACTTTTGTCAGTAGAGTGTGTTTAGGCTCTTTATTTTTAATCTGGGTGGTTAATACTTAATATAGTCACTCTAGAAAGAAAAACTAGAAGAAATTTGCTTTACATTCCTTAGTTCTTCTATATATATTCTTTCTTCATGAATCTCTATTGAGAGCCATATCCATTGTTTAATTAGCAACTGCATTTCTTCGAGTGATAAATTAGATCGATAACATCTATAGGACTTTTCTTATTGATGCACTCAAAGCTATTTGTAGATGTCCCAATCTACTGGTGTTTTAGATCATCCCTGTAGAGAAGGGACTAAGGAGATTATACCAAATCTGTCTAATGTAGTTATTTTTTTCCTAATTATACTTGAGGGATCCCGATGAAATCATCTTTCTTCTTCCTTTAGTGCATATTTGATTTAATGGACCAGTGCTCATGGTATATCATTACCTTATCATTCGTATTTGTGTCTCCATCTGGTAATTTTAATACTGTAAATCAGAAATAATGAACTTATGCACTGAGATGATATACCCTTGAGTCATGGTGGAGGCTTGCCTACTTTTTTTCTTCTCTTTCTGTAGTATGATATTCTTACTGGTGGCTGGCTGTATGCAGATCATAAAGAAAAATGTAGGACTCCAATCATCTTCCGGAAATCCAAATTATGCTGGTACTCACATTCAAACTAGGAAACATTACTATTTACGTTATGATTCATTCACAAACCATATGCCCTGGACTTTGATTTTACAGGATTGACAGCTGAGAAACTAGAGTGGGGAGACAACAATCAGATAAGAGAGATCTTGCTGAAATATCCAAGGGGTTTTGATCTCATCCTTGGTGCTGATATTTATATCCTATTTCGCATTTTTTTTCCATTGGTTTTTTTATATAATATAATTTTCTACCTTGATTTGGGCATGTGTCATGTTTGGCTCTTGGCTTTACTTGGTCTTATAATTGAATCCATTCCTTACAAAGAATCCATCATGTTTCCTTTAGTCTAGGAGAATTTGAAGATCGTCAAGGGTAACTAGCAAACCCCTCTCTTATTGTTAAATGCTTCCGTGACTGCACCAAAACTCCAAAGTTATGACAAGGGTTGAGGAAATATATTCTACATTATAGCACGCCTATGTAGGTTGAGGGCCTTTGGGCCAAGTCATGGACTAATTGCGCAGCATTCTTTTTAATTTTTTAACCCTTAATTAGACAGTGCATTCGGCGAAATTGAACCTGGTTGCACTAATACTATGTCATTTGTTCCTACCGCTGCACCAAAATCCCGAAGTTATGATGAGGGTTAAGGGGATATATTATATTCGTATCCATAATTTCCTTATCCAGGAACTTTTTTTGTATTCAACCTCATCCAGGAACTTGGCACTAATTACGAGACGATTCAATAGATTTTAGAAAAACTTAGTCAAATCTTTCACGGAGCCTTGTGCTCTTTTAGCTTACTCCATTTTGGCTGGAAAGGCTTGGATAATGATGGTGATTTTGTGTACCTTGACAATGTGTAAGCTTTCAACAGTCGAGCATTCCCTTGCTTTTCAATACTGTTCAGAAGCTTCTCCTTTGTCACGAAGGCAAATGCAAATTTATGCTTGCTTATGTATCTCGTGCTAAGATGTAAGTGCCTTTATTAATTCTGTTTTTACCATACTGTTTATTTATTTTATGTTTTTCCATATAGCTGAAAGTTACATGTTGGTTGTGAATGCTAGTACGTCTTCAATTTCTGAACTGAGCAATATCAATGAATAACTGGTCGCTGTGGTTTTAAGTTTTAATTATCCTATTTTCAGTCCCTTGGTAACCTACCAACTATTGAACATAACTACAATTCGGAACATAATTCTTTAATGTTTCATAAATTCATGTGCAAATTAACGATCATTATTGAAATTTTTTGTGGATACTCATCTCGATTAGTGGTGGCTTCCACGACATGGTGTCCCGTTTATAAATTGCCATTATCATCCAATTCTGCCATAATTTGGTTGCGGTATTTTCATTGTGAATTTTAATAGTAGCCTCAAGACCTTCCACCTCTATGTTTTCTTTGGAAATCAACCCTTTTCGGGGATCGAACTTGCGACCTCACATTGGAGAGAAATTGGTACCAGCTGAGCTATAAGCCCAGTTGGTTTCCACCTCTATGTTGATGTCATATTGTGGTTGGTTGAAACCTTATTGTCATTGCCACTGTGCATTCATTTCATGCTTGGTGACTCACTATCTTTTGGGATTCTGGAGTCTGAACTATATGCAATGTGAGTAAGAGCATTTGCTTTCTTTTGTCAATCTTCTAGTTCATCCTAGAAACTGGACATCATCCTGGATCCTGTATGGACAGACGACTGCTGTCGACATATAATTTAATTAGTTCAAAATTATCTATCTTGAAGTGCATTAATTAATTCTTGTTAATCTTGAATTGACCTTGGATGTATGGAAAAGGGAGCTATTATTTATAAGGCTAGAACCCCCCCCCCCCCCCCCCCCTCACTTTTACTCGAAAGCAGGAAACCCCCCTAAAGATAAAAATGCTACACTTTACCCCATAAACACTAACACCATTAGTTTTTTCATCCATGAGACTTTTCTGTACCAAAAATGCCCCTCTATAAATTTACTTGTATTCTTTTTCTTTTTCAAGATCCATACACTTGAATCCATGTTCACTCTTTGAACAAGAGGAGAGGAGGTAGGTAGAATATAACATTTTATCGGAGATTTTGGGAAAGAAAGAATGGAAAGAAATTTGGACGGGTAGCAGGAAGGTGAAGAAATTTGGGGAAGGATAGAAGGGTATTTTGGGGAAATAGGCCGAGAAAACCAACGATTTTTTTGGGGTAAAGTGCGTGCTTTTCAAGTCAAGGGTGGTTTCTTGCATTTTGGGCAAAAGTGAGGAGGGTTTCCTGCATTTTAGCCTATCTATAATAAGAGGGTCTTTATGTGCCAAAAATTATGGAGGAATTTTGAAACAAACACACACACACACGCGCGCGGCGCGTCAGAATTCTTCCTTGCCTATGACACGATGTCTATCAAAGCAAAGGACCTTTCTTGCTCATAGTTTTCCTTGCCTATTTAAAGGAGTTTGGCCCAGATTCTTTGAGGCTTGGGTTTAGAATTACGGCTGATAAAAAGAAAATCTTAATGTAGTTCTTTTATGGAGTTTTTAGTTATTAATTTCTAATCAAATCCCATACCTTATTTCATTTTAATGGTAAAGGACTTGATAATGTGGGTCATGTCAATTATGAACTCGGTCCTGCTTTCTTAAGTTCCTAGTTTGCTGGAAAATCTGACTAGTGTTTTGATTCTATTCTCACATTAAGTTTGGTGTCCACAGTCCAAATCTCATAAAGTCCACTTGTCCTAATGGATAATATTGTAATCGCTCCTCAGAATATTACACTCTATGACAACATTAAGCAATGATTATCGGGAAATAAGTCAGCTGAGAAATTGGACAATGGCAAGCCTCTCTTTTCCTTGGTTTTCTCGGCCAAGAATTTGACACTAGTTACAGGTTGGTTAATTAAAATCATGTTGATGTAAGATCACAGGCAGCTGAGTCTTAAAAACTTTATCAACCTTTGCTGACCTTATTCTGAATCAGCAAGCTATTGGAATTGGAAACATTGGCATATTGACAGGGTAAAGGGAATAATTATAATCCTGTGAAAATAAAATCAAATTGATAAAAAAATCTTTTTTCTGAAATAGTTAGTTTTGAATTCTTAATATACAATTAGCTTATATCCATGTAATATAATATATGAACATATTTTTTGAAATACCTGAAATTATCTTCAATTTTATGAGAAGCTGGCTTCTGAACTAATTTTACTGTTCACTTTAAAAACATGCTGAGATATTAATGCACCCTTGAAACTTAGCAAGTGAGATTCAATGAACAAAGTTGACTTATATGGCTGAGTTGAATTAAAAGGTTTTATTTGTTTTCTTCTTTTTCCTAACCTTTTATGCTTTCTTTGATGAATCATCCCTTGAAAGTTAAGACAGTTTGACAATCGTCCAGTATAGTATACTATCAAACAGTGTTTAGCTATTGAATGCTTTTCTTTTCTTTTCTTTTCCTCAACCAAATATACAAAATGTGCTTCTTACTGATGTAATATAATTTTCAATATGAACAGCATGGATGCAATGGTTATCAGTGAAGCTATTAGGCATGGAATGAAGATTAATGAAGTCCCTGGGACGAGATCGATCATTTCAAACCGTGAAGGAGTCATATTCGAAATATCACTTGGATAAACTTCCGAGTATATTAACATCACCGTCTATGGTATCGCTAAAGCCCTTTCATGACAACAAAAAATGAGCTCATTCTGTTTTGTTTGCACTTTGCATACTAGGTGATGCCTTCTTTGTTTGCTCGAGTCGGAACATGGAGGGCATGATATAGGAGCAAATTATCTATTTTAGAGATTTGTAGGAAAAGGAATTTGTTCAACATAAGTGACTGTATGGCAATTTTATTATTGCACACTGATGCTTGATTGAACAGAATAGACGGCGTGGGGGAGAGGAGAAGATCGAATCCTCTGCATATTTATTGTGATGTCTGTTTACATGACATAAGTGTCATAAAATTTGTGCATTGTATGATTTTTAGATATCTGATATTCAATATGCACATCAATATGCTGTTGTCATCTATTAGTGAACTATATCGAGCTCGCCTAATCTTTTCAATTTGTTCCTGTGATGGGCTTTTTGTTTCAACTTAAAATTCAAGCATACATAATCTATTGTAGCTTTAATTTTTGGGTAAATTGTCAAAACCCACCAGCAGATTTTCCTGCTGTCAAAAACCCTTTGAAAAAGTTCAGTTGTCAAATACTCCATGCGGTATTTGTATAGTTGCCTGTTATATTAGTTATTATGTCATATATATGCAGTAGTCTGCGATATCTATGCAGGCTGATATGTACGACCTATTAAAATAGATCAGGCAACTATATATACCATATGGAAATTTTTCCACAGGTTTTGGCAACCTGTTAGAGGCCAAGGGGTTTTTGACAGCGAGAAAACTTGCTCGGGGCGTTTTAACAATTAACCCTTATTTTTTTTTTGGTCCTGTTCTTATTGGAAGCACCCACTGTCTTTTGAGTTCTATCACTTTTGGGGGCTTTAACTCATTGTCCTTTGTGGTGGTCCTTCTAGCACATATTGCCAAACTTAGGTGCTCACAGTTTAATTGGTCTAAAGCAACTCAGTGCCTTCCAATGATTATAATAGATCATGACAAGAGGTTTATCAAAGCAAGAAACTAGGACATTTTTTTTATTATAAACCAAATTTAAATAATAATTATAAAAAAACACTTTAAAAAATAATTACAAAAAAAAGACCACTTTTGCCATGTAGGCACCACGCTGGCGCCGGCATGAAATAAATTTTTTTTGTATGGACGCAGTTTGAAACTGTGTCCATACCATTTATATGGGATGCAGTTTGAAACTGCGCCCTATACATTTGTTATGAGCGCAGCAACGATGCCCTTTACATTGATATGGGACGCAGTTTCGCAGTTTGAAACTGCGCCCCATACAAATGTTGCAACTTCGTCCTTTACATTTGTATGGGGCGCAGTTTTAAACTGCGTCCATTCCCCATTTAACCCGACACCACTTTCCTCTTTTCTCACTTCACTCTCATCTCTCAGGCGCGTTCTCTCTCTCTCTGTGCTCTCCCTCCCTCCCTCTTTCTCTGCTCTCCTTCTCTCTACGACCTCTCTCCTCCGATCTCCCCCCCAGCCTCCTCTGGCTTCTCTTCCTCTCATCTCTCTCCCCCGTCTCTCCCTTTCATCTCTCTCGCTCGCTCAGATTTCTCGATCTCACAGTCTCTCGCTTGTGCAGTTTTAGGTGAAAATTCACGGACGGACAATCACTTTCATCCTCGCCATCGTCATCACTATTGTGAGTATCTCGAAGGTTAGCTAAATCCTAATTTTATTCAAAAATAATTTTAAAAAATTGGTTAAAATTTCATATTGGTAAGCAATTCAAACAAATTGGATATATATTAGGGGTTTTTCCCGATTTTACTTATGACAGATCAATGAATAGGATACAAGTTCTTGCAACTTGTTACATGCTATAAATATGGATTTTATTGTATTGTTATGTAATTAGTTGAGTATAATTGTGAAGATAAATAAGTAGCTTGCTTGATGAGAACTCTCAAAGTGTGTCAATATTTCTGGCAGATAGAAAAATGACGAATAATTACATCCATCTAATTTGCTATTTCGGTGGCCAATTAACGATTGGAAAAAATAATATTTTTGAATATGTCGGTGCAAAAACTAAAATGACCAGAGTCAAGAAATCTAGCACATATAACGAGCTGCGCCAAGTAGTTTACAAAGCTACCAAAATCAATCCGTTAGAGTTCAATATCTTCTTAATATGCAAATGATCGACGGAGTATGAATATACCGCCATTGAAGTATCCGATGATGAGGATATATAAGTCATGCTTGCATCGAAATCGAAATCGATCGAGCTGTTTGTGAAGAAAGAGATATTGACGTCTGCTCAACTACCCGAACCTTATTCTGAAGTGTCTGATCCTTCTTTTCGAGTATCCGAGCAATACCCGCAAGGAGAAATGACACGCATGTTCAATATGAATGCTGATTCTATCGGATTTATGTCTCTCACCAATGATGAATAGTATATAGATCAAAATTACGTAGGTGAAGGCATAACAAGCGGGACGCCAGTGAATTGGCGATTTACGAAGTAAATATTATCTTGCATATCTTTATACCGCATATACATTTAGCGGATCACTATTTATTGATAGTGGATGTATGCTATAGTTACTAAGTATTCATAAATTTGTGTGCAGTTCTTATATACCACTGCCCAGTTATAATTGCATGTTACGTCGAGCTTCGGTTTTAATTCCATGCTAGCGCCAAGTTTCGGCTTCAATATTATGCCCCAAAATACCGAGAAAATACATTCATACAATACGTAATACAATACGGGATGTACACCGTTTGCAGACGATAGGTCAGGATTTCGTCGGTATGATGCCGGAACATCAAGTACTATGCAAGTCCCCAATGTTGATTCCGCACATCCAACCGATATGCCTGCTATGAATCCAATGGTGTTGGAACATAATGGAGATGAAAGTAATCATGATGATGATGCTAGTGATGAGGACGAGATTCAAGTACAAGATAGCATGCAAATTGGACATGTCCTTACTGATGATAATGATAGGCAGTGGAATACTAATTCATGTGTTAATAATGACTTCGTTGAATTTGAAGATCTATTTGCCGATAACATGATAGATGCTCACATGTTATCTACATTGGTAATGGAGAATATCAACTTTTGTACGGATAGGCTTTTGGCAGTCGATATTGAAAGTGGATTGAAGGTCGGCGATTTGTTTGAGAATAAAGAGAAGTTAATTCAGGCAGTCAGCATTTGGTCAATTAAACACAGAGTTTCTTTTAAACCAATCAAGACTAACACGACCAAGTACACCGTCGTTTGTAAAACAGATGCGAACTGCCCATGGAGGCTTCATGCATATATCAAAGAAATCACCGACAGGATTCTGGCAGATAAAGAAGTATGCGGGTAATCATACTTGTGTGAATCCTGTAGTGAATTCAAATCATAAACATGTCATTTCTACATTCATATGTAACAAGATATTGTCTTTTTTGAAAGCGGATGTCGATTTGACCCCCAAAACGATTCAAGTGCTTATAAAAAATACATTAGTCATTGAAATAAATTATATGAAGGTATGAAATGCGTTGAACAAGGCATTGTCTACAATATACGGAGATTGGGAAAATTCGTATGAACATTTGTCACGATATCTTGCCGCCATCAAATCTACTAATTCCGGAACTGTCTTCAGGATAATAACCGACGCTTCAATGTCAGAAAGAATGGGATATTTTACCGGTGCATTTTGGGCATTCGGATCGGTCATTGATGGTTTTGCTTATTGTCATCCCGTTCTCAGTATTGATGGGACCCACTTATACAGCAGATATAAAGGGACTTTGCTCATTACTACCGGTGCCGATGCAAATGATGGCCTTTATGTAAGTCTACGCCAGCGCCCCGGCCGTTAATCCGACGCCAATTGCGGAACAAAAACTTTTGAAACTAGCGCTAACGCAAACTTAAAACCCGGATCGTACCATTAACCGTAAACTAGAAACTGTAAAAGAGTTTGACGAGATTATACCAATCGATCTGTGTCCTTCGGTCTTCAATCTCCGCACCAAACTCCCACTGCCGCGCCAACGAAGTCCGCTCTCCGATAGCTCGTCGAGGTGGCACCACATCATCGATTCTTTATACGGGCTCCCGCCTCTATACCGAGATAACTCGGACATTAAGTCTGCTAAAAGAGATGACCGAGATGAAGTAGAGAAATAGTAGAATACTTTGTCTCATTACACCCTAGGGTTCTCATCACATGAGAGGGTTAGAGTGGAGGTTGAAGAAGATGCAAAGAGTTGAATAGTGTGAGCTCAAGAAATGAAGCAAGTGAGCAAAAGAAAACCAAGCACAAAAAGAACCCTTGGCTGCCCAAAATAATGGTGATGATATATATGAGGTTTTGTGATGAAATATCAAGGAAAATATCTTACCAAAATATCCCCACAAACCCTAAAAATATCTACACCCAAAACAAACTCCATTAATTCATCATGAGTCACTACATAACTCATTAGTGAACATGCTAGAATTAATGAGTCACTAAAAAATGAGTCACACTTTCCAAATCTAATAATCATTTAAACCAAAATGATTAACCCAAAAAGAAATGCATCTTCTAAAGTAATCTCGTAACAGATTACGAGAATACTCCTCAGCTGTATATACATACCTGTATCCGTATTCCGACCGAATACGAACACCACGAGACAAAAGTATTCCATTACAATATAATACTTGGATCCGGCTTAAACCAAAGCCCACCAGTATTATCTGTCCGAACCATGACACGTGCACAAGTGCACGTGCATGTTCGAACCCTGCCATAAAACCATACGGTCTCTACAACGTTTCGCCCAAACTTGAGAAACTATCTGTGGGGGACTCTAAAGACTCGTCAATACTCTGGCAGTGGGTTTAACCACAAGTACGTCAGCGGCACTAGCTGTGCGTAACTGCTGCCCATGTACTGACCGAAAGGAAAGCCGATGAGCGAACTCATCCTGGAACCCTACTGAGCCTATCAGTGACAATATCCGTACAGTCCGGTCCGTTCGTCTATGAGCATCGCATATCGGCCCTAGGGGCTGGTAACGTCGGACCCCCAAAAGCGGTATAAGTCGTGTCGGAGGGTAGCCCTGAACACCCTGAGAAACTACTGGAATACCTACCAGTAATTCTCACCTACCTTGGCCAAGGACTTGGTGTAATGGCTCTCCTAGACACAACGCGATCTCACCCCCAATACCGGGAGAGACGAATCCCCTGCCGATCCGCCCACTGTCTCTATGTGGCTCGGGACTGTACCCAACTAAAACCAGTTTGCATGACTCCTTTGAGCTGTGGTAGGGTAGTAATCTAAGCACAGTGGAAACTCACACGGGACAAATGACGACCTCAGGTCGATGAACTAACCTGTACACATGTCACCAGGGAACTGCTATCTGACGCTAGGTATAATACCAACTAGCAGGTTCCCGGCGAGTCCTGTCCGGTGCACTCATAACCCAATGAGCACCTGTAGGCATCTTAGGTGATCCAACTGACACCAATGGCTTGTGAGACCGGCCACCGCCCCTCGTCGGGGTCTCGACTGTATACACTAGTCTACTCCGGAGTATCGATGCCCTGTCTCGAAACTCCTACGACTAGGGACCACTTTTAAGGATGTGCTTATAGACTACCCAACTCTCACGTATATGATCGTCATCATACTGTTGGTAGTCAAGCAGGATCCTAAGGGCTGTATCAACGTGTAATAGTGAACAGTAATGTCACCTAAAACTGCACACGATGATAAAGGCAAACCAGATAGCATACTATCATCTCGAGTAAGACTGTCCTACCGGTATAGGTCCTCCTCAATCATTGCAATCACGTGCCTGCGATCCAATAATTGACTTTGAGGGTACTACATCCAACAATCTCTCACTTGCACTTAAGGCTAATTATTGCGATGTCGCATACTCACAGCCCGTGTGATATCGAACACCCAACTCTAATCAGTTTCACAAAGCTCGTTTGTAAAACTATTGTGTTCGAGAAATAGCCTCAATGAGTGGATCCGTTCTTATGTTTCTTTCTATGTTTCTCTTAATCTCAAGTTCGCGGAGAAAGCCATCTCCCGAATTGAGTAATACCTGTCTTAGAATATGTCTGGATATCTGAGGGGACCTAGTTCATAAATGAACTCCAAATCCAAACTTCTTAGACTGTATCGTCAACTGAACCTAATCAGTATCCCACACCATGCCTCCCACAGTTTCCTCTTGGACCACCTGTCCATAATACCGCCCCCTTCGTCAGAGGGAAAACTATAACTCTGACAATCACTCTATCATCCATGTCACCTTTGGAAGCCTGGAATGATAACCGTCTCCCGAATGAGGCTGCCGTTATCAAATCCCTAGAACATCCACTTATGTTCTAAAACTGCTTCCATATGTTTCTCCAGGATTGGATTAATATAAACTTATTGCATCTAGTGCAAAAACAACATTTGGTATGGTACTTGACATCTCACGATTGACTCAATTGCCTAAGTAAGTGATATGTCAATCATGCACATCCCTCTCCCCTTTATTCTGTAAGACACCTTTAGAGAGGGAGACTCCATCACCTGCAGGTACACCACCATGCCAAGAGTCGTCTATTCTAAATACCTTTAGAATACTGTCTAAGTACCCAGATTGGGAAACTACCCAAATCTAGATCTAGAACCATAGATCTAGTAACCAGAATGTCCGATATTATATCCATATCCTGTGTGGAGAAACAACCGTGTGACAACCACAGTATAACCGACCGTAGTATATGAATTTTACTTCCTACTCTATGTGTGTCATCCAAATACCAGGACATCACACCCTACTACCTTCTTAACAGATCCATCCCCTATTTTGATGAAATCAAAGCCATGACTGTCACATCAAAAATAGATGATCTATCTCCGCCATATCTGCTTTAGTCTATAAATAGACATAAGCTACTTGTCCACTATGCTTCCGCTGCTCCCACTGACCACAACAACCCTCTGGCAGAATAATATATACGTGCACTTCTAAAGCTAGTTTAGAACGACGCTATACTTAACCTCCTGCCGGGTCTCATAGTTTTGAACAGCAGCAATGGCAAGTCTGGGTAAACAAGAACCTCCCTGTCACCGTCTTTGAGGCTACCGGAGTACCTCTCGGGTGCCTGAGGTTACCCACCATATCTGCGGAGTGACTAATGGAATGTCAAACCTGATTGAATCTATAGGTCCTATTAAATTTTCCGTAATCGTTTGCGGTTCTGGAATCTCATCCAGATCTACCATACTCCCACTACTGTTTTATGAAAAAATCCATTTTACTAAAACTGTGGCGAGTCAAGAACAATATCACTATTGATCTTCCAGATGGTAGAAAATCAACCCTCGTCATAGCCCGGGTTAACCCACAAACTGCCATTACAGAAACATGCATTGAGTTATCCAGAGTCTGGTTTTAAGTATAAGCCGGACAACTCTCCGTACCTTAACATCGTTAAGATATGAACCATTCTATATCCAATATAGAAACTTTGGCACTTATTTAATTGGAACCAGATTCAAATTATGCAGCTGTCACCAGTGCATATCAACTTAATGGAAAGAGGCTAATCAGCATTACTCAACTTAGGAATCCATCCAATTATGAGTAACCTGAAAGAGAAACAAGTTTCTCAAAACCATTACTATCAACTGAATACCAATCACAAGTATCTACATCTTCGATCTCCTTGAAGAATCCCGATACTTGCGACACCTGGTTCTCTACTTTATTCTTATACCCACAACTTCTCAAAACTTAGACATTGTATTTCTACGAAACACTTGTCTACAAACTAGAGAAGTCACAAGTAAACAGAACATAGTACGAGGACCAACCCCTTTGTCCTGATGGACACTGGACAACATACAATACTCTGTATGAGTCCCCTGAGTTGAATAACTCAATACCTGTGCATCGTAGGTTGAAAACTGTACTTATGGTTAAGAACTACTCCGCTGTTTAATACTCCTTACCCAATCGTCAAATGATATAGGCAAATGTCATGGACATAATTTCAAAAAGTTATATCTCACTTTGTAAAAATAAACGTACAGATATATCAGTTTGAAATTGGTCCAAAACAACGGATACTCAAAACCAAATACTTGCCGTCCGGCAAAAACCCGGGCGATTTTCTCAAATATCACCAATTACAATGAATTCCAATATAATGAGGATGATCACCTAATTCCCAATAACTTACTCCCACTCATCATCTGTAAAACCATACAGATGTGAGAATCATGCCTGGTAAATACATACCCTGGAGTAAGTATCTAATCGGGAAATCAGTTTTTCTTTAACAACACACAGTGAAACTGAAACATGAAAATGTTTCGTAGGGGTATCCTGGTATTCCTAGTAATGCCTCTTCCATAATCCAATTCATGACTGTAACCGTATATTTCGTTGTCATCTCTCCAAATTCCTTTATTTGTCTTTAGTCATTACCTTCTGTACACCATCGTTAGGCTAAATGGTTTTCTTCCTTCCCTACCGTTCGGCACCAGCCTATGGTTTGGAAGAAGATTATCCAATAAGCGTAATAGGTGTATACTCCTAAACCAAGGAGTACTCATAACCTGAGAGAAGGTGATGATAAAAGACAACTGAATAAAACCTTATCTATTCCTCCTCAACTGGAGAAAAGCAAAGGTGAAATAGGAGTGGTGATGATCTACGCGGTTTGGTCGTGAATGATTGCAGTAGCAATTTACTTTGCTTTCTTTCTAATCCATTTATTTTGTCTTTACTTATTACCTTATGTACATCCTACTTAGGCTAATTGGTTTTCTTCATTCCCTACCTTTCGGCACCTGCCTATGGTTTGGAAGAAGACTATCCAATAAGCGTAATAGGTGTACTCTCCTAAACTAAGGAGCCCTCGCAACCTGAGAGAAGGTGATAATAAAAGACAACTGAATAAACCAACTCAATTTCTCCTGAACCTAAATCCATCCTCGAAGAAGTCCCTTCGAGTTCGTATATAACCATACAATGGATTTATCCAATGGAAGTGGATGTTCGTAGTAATACGAGGTGTTCTGGAGAAATGCAAAGGGTAAAAGAAGGAGCGGCAATGACTTATGCAACTCAGACAATCCAAAAGCCAGTGTTTTAAGAAAGTTCGGTCAACTTGGTCACTGAGTCATAGTCTAGGGTCGGTCAATGGTCTCTACCAAAGAGAGAGAGAAAAGAAATACTCTGCGTGCACTCTAACCTAGATCAGAATGGTTATCACTATATCTAATCAGGAAACCTCCCACTGTACCGTCAAATTCTCCTCCAAACCTGAAAGAAGAATTAGTCGGGATCACCCGAAGAGTAAACCAACTCATCAGTGGGAATCGGGATCCAACTATCATCGCATGATAACGTGAAGGAATCCACTCACGTTATCACACTCCAGAAGGTATTCGCATGCCTGGCAAGTTTCAGTTTCTTTAGAAACTCCCGATATGGATTTTTGCCCCATGCTCTTATGACCTTGACGTTGGCCAAAATGTCATAAGTCACATGTCAAGTTCTACCCATCATTATCTTGTTAATTTGAACCCATCCGTACATACCCCTGACGTTGGCCAAATGGCAGAACGACTGTCCCAAACCAACTCATCTATCTATGCAACAGATGAATACCCAACAGCTATCAAACACTATGCCTTGGCGTTGGTCAAAATACATAGCTTGAATACTACTGAAATGACGGAGGGCTACGACTGGTTTTTGGCGAAAAACCTTTAACGTAACGAACTTGATATCGCTGAAGGAACCTGATAGCTTTTTACAAAAATATAGTGGTGAAAACCTTTGCTAAAGAGGTCACTCCCGGTGAAGGGATCTCGGCTCTTTCCTCGTGGAATGAGGTGCAGGATATTCCAACTGAATACCGCGATGCAAAGCAACAGGTAATCCACTATAGTGAAGTTATTACCCTGACGCAAACTTCTGCCCAAGGGGTCACTCCCGGTGAAGGGATCTCGGCCCTTGCCTCGTCGAATGAGGTGCAGGATATTCCAACTGAGTACCACTGTGCAAAACAACAAGTAAACGTTCTTGTAATAACACTTTTTGAAAACTGTTCCAACAACGTCAAACAGGTTTGTTTTCCTTTGCATTGATTAGAATCAACGCAGTCCCATCAATTAATCACACCAGAAAAGAACGAAAATAAAATGTACGTATATGCCATCCGCATTCGTCACTGGGTCCCGTCATCACCCGTTAGGTTGCTTAACTAACGACAGAGCGGGGACTGGACTAGCGCGGGTGTAAAACATATACAATATCTAATAATATATATACCAATATACAATAATCGCTCCAGGCGTGATAAATGCAACATTATAGAAAAGTAATAAGCATCACAGAACAATACAGATAATCTGGGATTCCCGGGTTTTACAGAGCCGCTACTGAAACCCGACGTTCCCCTGGTCGTGTGGATAGCCTGTGCAATGAAACCTAGACCCCTACTAGTGCAGCAAGTTACCCGCCAAAACCTGAAGCGAGGCAGCCCCCTACAGCAAAGTGAATGGACCACCCGACACTTCATGGAATCCGGTAACTTGAGCACCCCTCCTTGGGTCAACCTGTACCCCTACGAGTGCGGCGAATAGCCTGCCAATTCTAGAGTGAGGCCCCCTGCCTCTCAAAGCCATGAGATACGGGCCCGTTGCCCTCCAGAACCCGGCTATCCGTGCACTCCGTTGTGGGGTAAACCTAGTACAGAAATGAAAATATGTACAACGGGTACATCGACCTCAACCCGGTCGTGCCCCAAAAGAATAATATACAAACAGGCAGTGACAGCAGTCCCACATGTTGGACGCTCGTCCCGCAATATCAAATGTACAAATAAATCCAAACTGCACTACCATTGCACACATCTATCCACCACGACAAATCCGCAACATCACAGCACAACACAGAACATCAACGTGAATGTCACGTTCGCAAACCCGTCTAAAAGAGCTATAGCAATTAGACACGATTTACCGCTCGAATGACATTCACGGTCACAGATATAATGTAAGCACATCAAAACTTTAAACGATGTTAGAAATTATCGACTCCGAAATAACCCCTTAATAGCCCAAACAACCTGATAAAACCATATCCAAATTGGGCCAAATAAACAATACCACTGAACCAACTTCCCAGAGACCAAACCATACCCAAAACACCAACATCTGAAGCCCTTAAAAAACCGGCCTCCTCGGTTTTTGTGGCCTAGTGCTCGGCCCAAATCTGAGTGGTGGGGTCCGTGTTTGGAGTGTGGTCTTCTGGTCTCCTGAGTAGTCTTCTGCACATGTTTAAATAATTTTTCTGGAACTTTTGAAAAACAACAGAAACTGTCAATTCATCGGTATCGTTTGGGTTTTGTTTCGGTTTCGATACTTTAACATTGTCTAAACCAACTAGTTAACGGTTAATAGTTTAGCTCTGATACCATGTAAGTCTACGCCAGCGCCCCGGCCGTCAATCCGACGCCAATTGCGGAACAAAAACTTTTGCAACTAGCGCTAACGCAAACTTAAAACCCGGATCGTACCATTAACCGTAAACTAGAAACTGTAAAAGAGTTTTACGAGATTATATCGATCGATCCGTGTCCTCCGGTCTTCAATCTCCGCACCAAACTCCCGCTGCCGCGCCGACGAAGTCCGCTCTCCGATAGCTCGTCGAGGTGGCACCACGTCATCGATTCTTTATACGGGCTCCCGCCTCTATACCGAGGCAACTCGGACATCAAGTCTGCTAAAAGAGATGACCAAGATGAAGTAGAGAAAGAGTAGAATACTTTGTCTCATTACACCCTAGGGTTCTCATCACATGAGAGGGTTAGGATGGAGGTTGAAGATGATGCAAAGAGTTGAATAGTGTGAGCTCAAGAAATGAAGCAAGTGAGCAAAAGAAAACCAAGCACAAAAAGAACCCTTGGCTGCCCAAAATAATGGTGATGATATATATGAGATTTTGTGATGAAATATCAAGGAAAATATCTTACCAAAATATCCCCACAAACCCTAAAAATATCTACACCCAAAACAAACTCCATTAATTCATCACGAGTCACTACATGACTCATTTGAGTCATTAGTGAACATGCTAGAATTAATGAGTCACCAAAAAATGAGTCACACTTTCCAAATCTAATAATCATTTAAACCAAAATGATTAACCCAAAAAGAAATGCATCTTCTAAAGTAATCTCGTAACAGATTACGAGAATACCCCTCACCTGTATATACATACCTGTATCCGTATTCTGACCGAATATGAATACCACGAGACGAAAGTATTCCATCACAATATAATACTTGGATCCGGCTTAAACCAAAACCCACCAGTATTATCTGTCCGAACTATGACACGTGCACAAGTGCACGTGCATGTTCGAACCCTGCCATAAAACCATACGGCCTCTACAACGTTTCGCCCGAACTTGGGAAATTATCTGTGGGGGACTCTAAAGACTCATCAATATTCTGGCAGTGGGTTTAACCACAAGTACGTCAGCGGCACTAGCTGTGCGTAACGGCTGCCCATGTACTGACCGAAAGGGAAGCCGATGAGCGAACTCATCCTGGAACCCTACTGAGCCTATCAGTGACAATATCCGTACAGTCCGGTCTGTTCGTCTATGAGCATCGCATATCGGCCCTAGGGGCTGGTAACGTCGGACCCACAAAAGCGGTATAAGTCATGTCGGAGGGTAGCCCTGAACACCCTGAGAAACTACTGGAATACCTACCAGTAATTCTCACCTGTCTTGGCCAAGGACTTGGTGTAATGGCTCTCCTAGACACAACACAATCTCACCCCCAATACCGGGAGAGACGAATCCCCTGCCGATCCGCTCACTGCCTCTATGTGGCTCGGGACTGTACCCAACTAAAACCTGTTTGCACGACTTCTTTGAGCCATGGTAGGGTAGTAATCTAAGCATAGTGGGAACTCACACGAGAAAAATGACGACCTCAGGCCGATGAACTAACCTGTACACATGTCACCAGGGAAATGCTATCTGACGCTAGGTATAATACCAACTAGCAGGTTCCCGGCGAGTCTTGTCCGGTGCACTCATAACCCAATGAGCACCTGTATACATCTTAGGTGATCCAACTGACACCAATGGCTTGTGAGACCTGCCACCGCCCCTCGTCGGGGTCTCGACTGTATACACTAGTCTACTCCGGAGTATCGATGCCCTGTCTCGAAACTCCTACGACTAGAGACCACTTTTAAGGATGTGCTTATAGACTACCTAACTCTCACGTATATGATCGCCATCATACTGTTGGTAGTCAAGCAGGATCCTAAGGGTTGTATCAACGTGTAATAGTGAACAGTAATGTCACCTAAAGCTGCACACGATGATAATTGCAAACCAGATAGCATACTATCATCTCGAGTAAGACTGTCCTACCGGTATAGGTCCTCCTCAATCATTGGAATCACATGCCTGCGATCCAATAATTTACTTTGAGGGCACTACATCCAACACTTTATCCTTTGGCATATGAATTAGTTGGAGGTGAAACCACTGAAAATTGGGAGTGGTTCATTTCTTGCATTCATCTTTACATTCCATTCATACGGGGAAGGCACATTACCTTCATATCTGACCGGATGAAAGGGGTTCCGACTGCACTAAGAAAATCATTTCCAGAAGCTCATAGTCATCGTTATTGTATGCGACATATCGGAGCCAACTTCTCAACTGCTGAATTTAGTGGCAAAATCTTGCAGATTTTGTTTTTTCAAATTGCATGTGCACCAGACGATCCGATCTATACAGAGCTGAGAGAGAAACTTAAACGTATATGTCTAAGAGCGGATTCCTTGGATTGAAAGTAATCTAAAAAATGAAGAAAAAAGATGGGCTCTTTCGGAAGATGGTAGTAGGCAATTTTGCATGATGACTACGTGTAGGGTTACTAGGCACTCTAACAAGGGTTAAGGAAGCATCAAACATGCCCGTTTAAAATTTTAGCCGTGCCGAATAACCCTAAACAAGATCGTTGCTAGAAAATTAGGGTTTCATATGCAAGTAAACTACGTTTACAACTAAGTGAATACGAAATACAAACTTTGTAGATCGGTCCTTCACTTCTATATCTCTTTGTTGAAGTCCCTTCGCTGCGATCGTGGTTCTCCCGGACCTTGCATGGCTTCACGAGGCGAAAGACGCGTCCTTGCTTGAATTCTTCGAGGCCGAAGATGATCTACGTCGAGGGGATGCCAACTCAAGCTTCTACTTCACTAACTTGAGAATTAGTGAAGCAAACACCCTAAACTAAAGTGCTAGTCTAGTAGAGGATGGAGAAATAGGAAGTGGGTTCTCTTTAGAATTTTATTTCTCACAATCTTTCTCACTTTGGATCAAACCCTAGCAAGCCTTTTCTTTTTAACAATGAAGAAGAACAACAAAAGAAAGAGATGAGGATAATGATCAAGTGAGAAGTCTAACCATGCTGAGTGAGTATCATATACTAACTCTTGTAGAGACTTAACCCATGGCTAATCCTTATGGTTGGGTTAAGAAATATCCATAGTAAAAACAAATTTAGTGAAATTAGTCAATGCTTCCACAAGCTTCAAGCATTATGCTAATCCTCCACTAATTTTATAATTACTTAAAATATAAAAACCCAACATAATAGATAGCATGGTGTAAGTCTCATACACCCAAGTCATGTGTATCATCAACCATGATACAATAAGAAAACATATTTTTAATATATATCATATATACATTAAAGTTGTGCTAATGTGAGAAAAACCCTAAAGTGAACAAGTGTTAGTTAATGTAAACTAGTATATCAAATATACAATTATACAATAAATTATTAAATCATCACTTGACTTAATAATCCGGTCATATCACATATAACCGACTAACATCCATTGTATCGACTTATCGAATCAACACTTGATTCGATAACCCGGCTATATTACATATAACCTCGCGATACAAAAAGTCGTGAGAATAGAATACGGTATCACATACATGCATCATTCTCGGTCTCGCACATATCACATATGCGCTCCTATTTCGTTTTGCCTGAGCCAGTAAAACCTCTATGTAGGACTCTAAAGACTCGTCAATACGCCGGCAGTAGGTGATGATCACATCAAGCACCCACAAGCCGTCAGCGGTACTAGCTGGACGTAACGGCTACCCGGGTATTGAACGATCAGAAGATCAGCAAGCAAGCCCGCTCCAACTCCTGTAAAAGCCTGCCGGTAACACTTCCCGTACAGTCCGGTCTCCTCGTATGATATGTCGCATATCAAGTCTAGGGGTGGTAAACGTCAGACCCCAATAACCGATAAGTCGTGCCGATGTGAGGCTCATAACGGGTCGAGAAACTACTGGTAACACTTACCAGTAAATCTCTAAATCAGCCCTGGCCAGGGACTTCCCTGTTACGGCCAATCGAGCACAGCGCAACATCAACCCCCAATACCGGGAGAGACGAAACCCCTCCTATCGCTCATTGCCTCCATGTGACTCGGGACTGTACCCAAAAACCACCGTTTTTCACGCCCACATGGACGTGGTAAGGTGGTCAAAGCACAGTGGGAATCACACAAGACTCTATGACGATCTCGGGTCTACAGACTAACCTGCACAAGTGTCACCAGAGAACTGCCATCTGACGTGAGGTATAATACCATCTGGGAGTTCTCGGCGAGTCCGTCCAGTGTACCCAGTCTCCACTGAGCACCCGCATACCATCTCTGATGTCAAACACCAATGGATATAGGATCATCCATCGCCCATCTCATGGGTCGAGAAGCGTATACGCTAGTCTACACTGGTTTATCGATGCCCCGTCTTGATACACCCACGACTAGGGACCTTGAAGGATGTACTTATGGACTACCATGTCCTCACTAGTATGATCCACATCATAGTCCAGGTAGTCAAGTACACATCCTAAGGGCTTTACCAACATGTAACTATAAGACAATATAAAGAGATAAGTTTACATGTTAAAGTAAAGTGCAACCAGATAGCATACTATCATATCGAGCAAGAAAGTCCTCTCTATATATGTCCAAGCATCCAATATAATATACATCATCTGTACAATACTGGCATCTAGGGCATACATACAACTAACAATCTCCCACTTGCACTAGGGCCAGCTGCTGTAGTATCGCATACCAAGCATCCCGAAGAGTCTCTCAAACTGTATCTGGGGAATGGCCTTCGTGAGTGGATCCGCAGTGTTGTTCTTCATGTCAACCCTCCTGACCTCGATCTCCTGGCGATCAACTATCTCCCGGATCAGGTGATACCGCCTCAGAATATGCCTGGATCGCTGATGGGACCTGGGTTCCTTGGCCAAAGCCACCGCTCCATTGTTATCGCAATACAAAGGTATTGGATGCTCAATGGATGGAACCACTCTAAGTTCAGTAATGAATTTCTTGAACCAGACAGCCTCTTTGGCAGCATCGTTGGCAGCGATGTATTCAGCCTCCATCGTCGAGTCTGCCACGGTTTCCTGCTTGGAACTCTTCCAGCTAACCGCCCCTCCGTAAAGGGTAAAGACAAATCCCGACTGCGACTTAGAGTCGTCCTTATCACTCTGGAAGCTCGAATCGGTAAAGGACTCCACTTAGAGTTCTCCATTACCATACACCAAGAGCATCTCTTTAGTCCTTCGCAAGTACTTGAGAATGCTCTTCACAGCTGTCCAGTGACTCTCTCCAGGATCAGCTTGATACCTACTCACTACATTTAGTGAGTATGCTACATCGGGTCTGGTACATAGCATCGCGTACATGATAGAGCCTACAGCCGAAGCATAGGGTATCCCTTGCATGCGAGCTCTCTCCAAATCAGTCTTGGGAGACATCTCTTTGGAGAGAGTGAGCCCTGAGATCGTGGGTAAAAACCCACGTTTGGACTCTTCCATACTAAACCTCTTTAGTATGGTGTCAATGTACCTGGATTGGGACAATCCCAATATCCTTTTAGATCTATCTCTATAGATCATAATTCCCAGTATGCAGGAGGCATCACCTAGATCTTTCATTGAGAATCTTTGTGATAAGAAGAGCTTGACCGATTGCAGCATAGGAATGTCATTTCCTATCAAGAGTATATCGTCCACGTACAATATGAGGAAGACAACCTTACTCTTTGCCACCTTCTTGTAGATACAAGGTTCATCTACGTTTTTGACGAAATCAAACTCTTTGATAACGACGTCAAAGCAGATGTTCTAACTCCGCGATGCTTGCTTTAATCCATAAATGGATTTAAGCAGCTTGCACACCTTCCCGCTGCTCCCACTATCTACGAAGCCCTCTGGCTGAGTCATGTACACGCACTCTTCTAAATCACCGTTTAGAAAGGCGGTCTTAACATCCATTTGCCAGATTTCGTAGTCATGATATGCAGCGATGGCAAGCATGATCCGGATGGATTTAAGCATAGCCACTGGAGAAAAGGTTTCGTCATAGTCCACACCTGGTCTTTGACGAAAATCCTTTGCAACAAGTCTAGCTTTGAAAGTCTCCACTTTCCCATCTACACCAAGTTTTTTCTTGAAGATCTACTTGCTCCCAATGGGTTTTACCCTTTCAGGAGCATCTTCCAAAGTCCATACTTTGTTGGTGTACACGGATTCCATCTCGGACCGCATTGCATCCAGCCATTTCACTGAGTCCCCACTTGTGATGGCCTGCTCGAAGCTAGTTGGGTCATCATCAACCATGATGCAATCCTCGCTCCCACCATCCATGAGAAAACCGTAGTATCTCTCAGGTGGGTGAGGAACCCTACTAGATCGGCGGAGAGGCTGAGGTTCGTTGGAAACTACCGAATCCTCTGGTTCCACCAAATCTTCTGTTGCAGCTTTTGTAGCTGGAACCTCTTCCAGTTCTACCTCATGACCACTAATCTCTTTTGCAAGAAACTCCTTTTCTAAAAAGGTGGCATGCCGAGAAACAAACACCCTTTGTTCCTCAGTGTGGTAGAAGATATACCCTTGTGAATTCTTGGGATATCCTACAAATTTGCATAGAAAAGACCGTGCCTCGAGTTTGTCCGGATTTTGTCGTTTGACATAGGCTGGACAACCCCATATCTTTATATAGTTAAGACATGGTCTCTTCCCTTTCCATATCTCATATGGAGTGGTAGGCACAGATTTGGTAGGGGCCATATTCAATAGATGTATGGCTGTCTCTAGCGCATACCCCTAGAAGGAAATAGGTAACTCAGCTGTGCTCATCATAGAGCGCACCATATCTAATAGGGTGCGGTTCCTTCGTTCTGATACACCGTTGTGCTGTGGTGTATATGGAGGAGTCAGCTGAGAGAGAATCCCATTCTCTTTTAGGAAGTCCAGGAATTCATTGCTCAAGTATTCACCTCCTCGATCAGATCGTAGGATTTTAATATTTTTTCCGGTTTGGTTCTCGACTTCTTGTTTATATTCTCTAAATTTGTCAAAAGCTTCAGACTTGTGTCTTATTAAGAACACATGTCTATCTTGAGAGATCGTCAGTGAATGTAATGAAGTACGAAGAACCATCCCTGGCATGTGTAGATATGGGACCGCATACATCGCTATGTATCAGTCCCAAGAGTTCGGTAACTCTTTCTCCGTGTCCCGTAAACGGAGTTTTGGTCATCTTGCCTTTGAGACATGACTGGCAAGTGTCATAAGATGAAAATTCGAACGGTTTCAAATATCCATCTTTATGCAACTTAGCTAGTCGTGTCGCATTGATGTGACCCAGTCTACAATGCCACAAGAAGGATTCGTTCAGTTCTGATCTCTTCCTCTTGTGTGTGTTTGTTATGCTCAGAACTGTTGATTGATTTAGAACATAAATGCCATTGCACAACGTGCCTGATCCAACCAACTTTTGCTTTAAGAAAATGTTCATAACATTATCCTGTAATACAAAATTATATCCCTCTTTACTCAACAAAGAAACCGATATAATGCTGCATATTAGGTTCGGCATGAAATAGCATTCGTTCAGAATCAATGTATTACCAGTTGGCAATACAAGGTGATATTCCCCGACGGTTTTAGCTGCAACAATTGCACCATTTCCAACCCTTATGTCTTTATCACCTTCTCCAAGTTCTCTGCCTTTCCTAACCCCATGTAACTAATTACATATATGGGATCCTGACCCGGTATCTAATACCCAGGACGTAGAGCAAATGGAGAAATAGTTCTCTGTAACGAACACACCCGAAGAAAATGCATCAACATGTATTTTCTTCATTCGGGTGGCATGGGAATCCTGGTATTCCCCTATATCCTGTTCAGTCTTATAACTCTTATAAGAAAGAACGGAACCAACGTTCCCCAGCACAGTATAATATGCGGGTTCGGTCAATACATCCATATTATTATTTTTATTAAGGCATGATATGGTCGCTACCTGGAGAGAGAGAGAAGAAAACACTTTAGCGTATGCTCTTGCAAGATCATATTGGTTATTATTTTATCTAATCAGGATGGCTCCCACTGTTTTTATCAAATCTTCCTTCAAACCCTAAAAGGAAAGACTAGCCGGGATTAATTACACCCTACAACTTCGCCGATCTTTCAGCCAGGCCAGTGTCGGTACTTTGAGGGAGGTTCCCCGTGCTTTTGTACGGACCTAATTAAAGTAAACCTCATTTTCCCAGAGGCGTAACCCCGTTGACACCTTTCTAGACACCTACTTGATCGGCTAATTATCCTGTGTAAAACTCTCCCAGGAGTAACAATTACTCGCAGTGGGTATCGGGATCCAACTATCTCATAGAAGGTATGCAATCTCATTGCAAATTTCAACACTTGAAATTCCCGATAATATTTTGCCCCTAACGTGCTATGACCTTGACGAAAGCCAACAAACCATAGCCCGCTAGTCAAGTTCAACCCGTACATTTCTTGACCGAATTAAACCCACCCGCACGACCCTTGACGAAAGCCAACAAAGCCGTACGACTACCCTAATCCAGTCGTATCATATGCAGCAGATAAGCAGCATATAGCTACCGCACACTACACCTTGACGAAAGCCAACAAATGCAGCATGAATACTATATACAACTTATCTGAAATGACGGAGGGCTACGACAGGTTTTTCTGAAAACCTATTGCGTAATGAACTTGATATCGTTGTAGAATCATGTGAATTTTGAAATGGAGTGATTTTGATGCTTTTATTAGTTTTGCTAAAGAGGTCACTCCCGGTGAAGAGATCTCGGCTCTTTCCTTATGGAATAAGGTGCAGGATATATCATATACATCACTATGCAAAGCAAAACTCCAAAAGCAATCAAAAGCAAACCGAGTGTTGTAGCATCTGCCGGTTTTGCTAAAGAGGTCACTCCCGGCGAAGGGATCTCGGCTCTTTCCCCATCGAATAAGGTGCGGGATATATCATATATATCGCTATGCAAAACAAAACTGTAGCTACCCTTTTTGAAAAATTTGATTCTACAACATCTTTTAGGTTTCTTTTCTTTCATTAATCACATTAATGAAGTCCCATCATTTAAGTCACCTAAACATCACAGATAAATACGACGTACACTTATGCCATCCGCATTCGCCTCGATGTCCCCTCGTGCACCGTTAGGTTAGGTAACTAACGACAGAGCGGGGCAGGGCTAGCGCGGGTGTAAAACATAAGTAACGCCTATATAATATATCATATATATTATATACAGTATTTATCACATCACATCACATGATCACATCACAGATATCGCAGCAGAAGAAACATATGAAACATTGGATATACTAGGACGTCCGTGTTTTATTTTGAGCCTCTATAAAACACGGATTCCACGGTCACGATGAATAGCCAAACCCACACCCCTAGACCCCTACGAGAGCGGCAAGCAACCCTACCAATTCTAGAGTTAGGAGACCCGGACTCGACTCCTCGAGTTGGTCTCCCACTGGACTCCAGAACCCGGTTACTTGTGCTCTCCTCCTTGGGTCTATCCTAGTGCGGAAAAGTAAATAATATACAAAAGGTGACATCAACCTCATCCCGGAAGTGCCCCAATAAAAGAATATTACATACATTTTATTTTACATGAATGAAAAAAAACTCTCATCTCACATAAAACCCCCCGGCTATTCAGAATGCGACGATCCAATATAACATATCCAGCAACACATAACATCACATGTCATCAATGTAAGTAAATATGCGCATCCCAATTGTCGTTGACATATAGCAACGAAACCGTCGATATCATATATTGCACTTACGGTCGCAGAAAAGAAAGTGTAAAACTATAACATTTGGAATCCACAATCTCTTTAGACATCGTAAATCCGAAATATCACATATTTCGCATTTCATGCCTAACTGTGTGAATTCCACATATTGTATCACATTCCAGATAAATAGACAGTATTAAACTTTCCGATCGAATAATCAAATACCCAAGATTTCCTAAATAGCTCAACACTTGAGCTGAGTTCAAAAATTGCAGAATACGTCACAGTAGCAACGGTCCAGCCGTAGAAGGGTCAAGCCAACGCCTCACATGTGGCACGCCGTACTGCCCCAAACTCTAAGGTTCAAAAGGCAGTTCAAGACGGTCACATAATCGAGTTAAGGTTTGTTGTCTTCTAGAGGGTCCATTGCGTCACATGCACGTATTTCCAAAAGATTTAAACCCGAGAAAAATTCAACACTTGAATGTTTTTCGTGCCGGGAAAAATTGAGTTAATGATATCCGTTCGAACATTTTAATACTTTCTAAATTATCTGGAATAACAGAACAAAATTAAATTCTCCGATCGAATCGACGATTACAAAATAAACCCCAGAATACTCAACACTTGAGTTAATTTAAAAATACCCAGAAAATACAAATAATAGAAATAGTAATTACAGTGGAAAAATCAGTGCATGATTCCTCATTACTGCCGCGGATCCGCGGCCCAAGGGAGGTACGGCCGCGGTTCCGCGGTGGTGTGTACGGATTGTGCGCTCAATTTTCACCGTAGTTCTTAAACAACCCTGCTGAATTTTTTAGGTATTTTTAATTCTGAAAATACACAGTTTTGAAAAAATGTACAGAGAGGGGGTTAACTTTGACATATCGGGGTTCGTTCGGAGTTTTAACTTCGTCAACATATCGCCTAATGTTCTAGCTAGGCTCTGATACCACTGTAGGGTTACTAGGCACTCTAACAAGGGTTAAGGAAGTATCAAACATGCCCGTTTAAAATTTTAGCCGTGCCGAATAACCCTAAACAAGATCGTTGCTAGAAAATTAGGGTTTCATATGCAAGTAAACTACGTTTACAACTAAGTGAATACGAAATACAACCTTTGTAGATCGGTCCTTCACTTCTATAGCTCCTTGTTGAAGTCCCTTCGCTGCGATCGTGGTTCTCCCGGACCCTTGCATGGCTTCACGAGGCGAAAGACGCGTCCTTGCTTGAAGTCTTCGAGGCCGAAGATGATCTACGTCGAGGGGATGCCAACTCAAGCTTCTACTTCACTAACTTGAGAATTAGTGAAGCAAACACTCTAAACTAAAGTGCTAGTCTAGTAGAGGATGGAGAAATAGGAAGTGGGTTCTCTTTAGAATTTTATTTCTCACAATCTTTCTCACTTTGGATCAAACCCTAACAAGCCTTTTCTTTTTAACAATGAAGAAGAAGAACAAAAGAAAGAGATGAGGATAATGATCAAGTGAGAAGTCTAACCATGGTGAGTGAGTATCATATACTAACTCTTGTAGAGACTTAACCCATGGCTAATCCTTATGGTTGGGTTAAGAAATATCTATAGTAAAAACAAATTTAGTGGAATTAGTCAATGCTTCCACAAGCTTCCACAAGCTTCAAGCATTGTGCTAATCCTCCACTACTTTTGTAATTACTTAAAATATAAAAACCCAACATAATAGATAGCATGGTGTAAGTCTCATACACCCAAGTCATGTGTATCATCAACCATGATACAATAAGAAAACATATTTTTAATCTATATCATATATACATTAAAGTTGTGCTCATGTGAGAAAAACCCTAAAGTGAACTGTGTTAGTTAATGTAAACTAGTATATCAAATATACAATTATACAATAAATTATTAAATCAACACTTGACTTAATAATCCGGTCATATCACATATAACCGGCTAACATCCATTGTATCGACTTATCGAATCAACACTTGATTCAATAACCCGGCTATATCACATATAATCTCGCGATACAAAAAGTCGCGAGAATAGAATACGGTATCACATACACGCATCATTCTCGGTCTCGCACATATCACACATGCGTTCCTATTTCGTTTTGCCTGAGCCAGGAAAACCTCTATGTAGGACTCTAAAGACTCGTCAATATGCCGGCAGTAGGTGATGATCACATCAAGCACCCACAAGCCGTCAGCGGTACTAGCTGGACGTAACGGCTACCCGGGTATTGAGCGATCAGAAGATCAGCAAGCAAGCCCGCTCCAACTCCTGTAAAAGCCTGCCGGTAACACTTCCCGTACAGTCCGGTCTCCTCGTCTGATATGTCGCATATCAAGTCTAGGGGTGGTAAACGTCAGACCCCAATAACCGATAAGTCGTGCCGATGTGAGGCTCATAACGGGTCGAGAAACTACTGCTAACACTTACCAGTTGTTCCCCTCCGAAAGGCGGCGCACAGGACTGCGATGTCCTGACACTGAGATTCGGGGCAGATGCTATGTGGTTTTATCCGTCTACCTCTCCAAAGATGCCAAGTTAATTTATGGAACCTTGAATCGGAGGTTTAGACGGATGCGGCCGATGTAGCAGACTTCGTCAGATTCCCCCTCGTTGAGGGGTTTTTGATTGTGGGGACGCACTTCCCTGCAGGCGCAAGCCCCTGCAGTTAATTACGCTACCGCATCGCGGTAACAACTTTCTCCTTCTCCAGCTGGTCACTTCGTGTCGTGGGTGTTTGTTTTGTTTTTGGTTGCCCGTGGATTGTATATGGGGACTGAGTAATGTCGTCGCCCGTAGGACGTGAATTAGTCCAAATCCGTATTTACTTAGATTTGGGTTTGGTGTTTTGGTTTAAGGATGCATTAGTCGCGTTGCAGCTAAGATCAACTTAAACATTCGTTAAGGATACGTTAGTCCCGTTTTAGACTAAGATCAGCTTAACGTAATGATTCATTTAATGTATGGCCATCGGGACTCATCACCTCTCTGACGTCGTTGAAGGATTACAACGACATGTATCAGAGGAGCTCGGAGATGTACCCTCGAACCGGAGTTGATTGGGCGTTTTATAATCCATTTGAATGTTTAAGGATACGTTAGCCGTGTTTGGGGCTAAGGTCAACTTAAACGGGACCGTTTAGATCCGGCAAAAGAGCGTTTGGAGGCTCTATTGTTCCAGTTTGAGGACGTGGTGGTCCATCGCCAGTTTAAAGACGTGGTGGTTCATTGCCAGTTTAGGGACGTGGTGGTCGATCGCCAGTTTAAAGACGTGGTGGTCCGATATTAGTTTAGGGACGTTTCGGTCCGATATTAGTTTAGGGACGTTTCGGTCCAATATTAGTTTAGGGACGTTTCGGTCCAATATTAGTTTAGGGTTGTTGGGACCCGTCACCTCTTTAACGTCGTTGAGGAATTACAATGATGGATGCCAAAGGAGTTCGGAGATGTACCCTCAAACCGGACGTGAATTGATTTAGGAGAGCCATTTTGCTCAGTCAATTTAATTTAAGGACTTATGGCCACGATTGGTCTAAGTCCAGTTCAACACTTTATTCGCATTGCATTTTTCTTATTTAGGCTCTACAAAAGATATAGAGTATCAGTTTATTTTGGGCTCTGCCCATTTGCAAAGTATCTACTTTGTTTTGGGCTTTGCCCCTTTTAAAATGCATAGCATTCTGAATATTTTGTTTAGACTTTACCCATTTATAAATGATGCAAAGCATCTGTTCTGGTTTGGGCTCTGCCCCTTAAAATAATGCATTTGTGCTTCATTAAGCCTATTAGGCCTTCTCTTAATTGGGCTTGGCCCTTTTTAATGCATCTACGCTTTGCGCTAAGTAATGAGCGCAAGTTCATATGGTGATGACATGTGTCGTGCTCTGATGAGTGCAAGCGCACTAGCGCAGTGCGATGCGCTGTTGCGCTGCGCTGCTGACACGTGGCGCGATCTCAGCGAGTTGCGCCAATTCCAGAGAGCAAAGCTCTATCTTAAGGGCGCTTAGCGCAAGTGGTTTTATAGCTGACACGTGGCGCTCTCTTAAGCGCGCAACGGCGCAACTTGGAAGTGCAAAGCACTAAGAATCTTTTAGATTCAAGAAGGGAAGTGCAAAGCACTGTTTAAGTTCTTGGTCTAAATTAGATCAAAGAAAAATAAATTTCTTCTTTATTCGAAGAACCAGAGGTTCATAAAAGTGCAAAGCACTATTTTCTTTTTTATATAAAGATCATTGATCTTATATATATATATATATATATATATATATATTTTTTAGACTAATGGTCTATTAGAAGGGATTTCTTCTAATCCATGAAGGTTCTTTACCTTTTTTTTTTTGAAATCTTCAAAGCTCTCTCTGTTTAAAGTTCTTGAGTTCTCCAGAAAAATGTTGATGCCTTTCAATTGAGGCTTAGGGTCCTTTTTATAGTGCCCATAAATTTGTTGAATTTGTTAACAGGATCTTTTCTGAATGATTTTGGGAATTTACCCACCGCTGGATCTTTGATCCAAAGGCAGAAGAAAATCTTCTGGTTTTGGAAAGAACAGAAAAGATTTCGTAAAATCTTAATTTGGTTTGGCGCAGATACCCCAGCGCATGACACGTGTCGCGCAGCGCAGAGCGCAGCGCAAGTGCGCTAGCGCGTCTGCGCTGACACATGTGTTGCAGCGCAGAGCGCAGCTCAACTGCGCTAGCGCATCTGCGCAGACACGTGTCGGCAGCGCAGAGCGCAGCGCACCTGCCCTAGCGCATCTGCGCTGACACGTGTCACGCGCGCAGAGCGCAGCGCAGCTGAAGCGTTGCTTCCTTTAAACAGAGCTTTGCTCTGATCGGGTGCGCTTTCTTGGGCGTTGCGCTGACGCGTTTGCGCCTGACACGTGGCGCGTTGCGCCCAGTACAAAGAATCTGAAGCGCTGCTTCATTTATTAAAGCTTAAATTTTCAAAGCAGAGCTTTGCTCTGATTGGGGGAAGATGAAGCGTTGCTTCATCTCCCGCCTCGGAATTTGAACAGAGCTTTGCTCTGATTGGGGTAAACAAATGCCCCCCGCACCGTTGCGCTTACGTGGCCCCAAACGTGAGCGCAACGGTGGCGAAATTCCAACCGCCGCGACGACTTTTGGAAGTCGAAGAGGCACTTGGTGCCTATAAATAGGACCTTTGGTCCCCCACAGATGCTTATCATCTTTCCGATTTTATTTTCAAAAAACTTCAGAGCTTTGCTCTTGCCTTCAAGAACTCTAGAGCTTTGCTCTTCTTTCCAAAGTTTTTTAGAAAAAACTTTAGGTAAAATTGAATCTTAGATTAAATTAATTTTAATTAATCTTTAAACAGCAGAGCTTTGCTCCTATAGATCTTTTGATCTAAAGAGATCCCCATTGGGGTTCCACTAGCAGAGCTTTGCTCAATTTCAAAGTTAGAAACTTTAGGTGAAATTGATGTAAATCAAATGAACTTAAATTAATCTCAATCAAAGAGCTTTGCTCTCACAGATCTTTTGATCCAAAGAGATCCCCATTGGGGTTTCATTAAGCTTTTTGTTCGTGGGTTTTAATCCTTGAATAGAGCTTTGCCCTCCGAAAGATTTGTAATTTCTTGATTCATTAATGGAGCTTTGCTCCTTTTAAATTATATAACATAGCTTTTAAGGGTTGCTGATTGTTGTCGATCTTCTTTTACAGGAACAATGGACGCCCATATGTATGCTCTTAACGAGATCATCTCTTACGGGGACATCCGCCGACTTGGCCGCTCTCAAAATCGAGAGTTCACAGACGCGGAGTGTGCTGAAATCATGAGCCGCTTCGACGCATACAATGGTCCCCTGCTTCCTCGGCGTTCCTCCCTTCTTAAGCTTATCGTGGGAGCCATCTGGGAAGCGCTTCCCCTGTTCTGTTCCGGTGTGCCGCTTAGGGCACTGGATGCCGCTGAGGATAAGGTACACTCGGTGTACCTGTTGAACTTTATCTCAAAGAGACGGAGAGACAGTCTCATCGATCTCTTGCACGAGGTCTTTCAACAGTCTGCCATACTCGCCGCTTATCGGAGGGTGGAAGACATCAGGGGGGACCCTGACGCTTGTGCTCGCGAAAGGAAGCACACTAGGATGGTCCGCGGGGCTTGGAAAGGCATAGATAGGGTCGCTTTTGAATTCCTCAATCCATGCCCTGGATCTGAGGTTATTCCATTGTAACTTTCATTTATTGTTTTTATGACTGTAAGAACTTCGGGCAATATTAATGGAATTTTTTTTTACCCCAGCTTGTCTTTATTATATATCTTTTGTCCTGAGTCTTTTTGCCCATACATGAATGAATACGTCCTGAACGCTTGATCAAACGTAAATCGGGTGCTCTTTCTGTTGCTTTTCCTCTTTCTTAGCATGTCGTCACAATTAGCAGGTAATAGAGTGAGCTTCTTGATTTCTTAATGAGATAGCGAGGGCTTAGGCCGCAGGTTCAGATCTGCTGCCTAAGACTTTTCAACTCTATGAGCCGTGAGGGTCTCATAGAGACTTTTCTCCTTACGGATCGAGAGGATCTCGTAGGCGGGTTTTTCTCCTTAAGAATCGTGAGGATTCCTAAGTGTGGTTTTCTCTTGTAAGTCGTAAGGATCCTACAAGAGAATTTTTCCCTCTTACGAGTCGAGAGGACTTGTAAGCGGTTGTTTTCCTCCTTGTCGAAGTTCGACGTTGGAGAGTGAGACCCGTGGATGGTATGCAAGAGACCGTTTTGGGCCAACTTACGGGGTCCCAATGCTTAGGAAACAGGCTTTTTTTTATGCCCACTGCCTAAGGCTTTATCTCACGAGTCGAGTCGCCTCGACAATTTTTCACAAGTCGAGACGAATCGAACGTTTCTCGCAAGAACATCTTAACGTCGCATTTAACCTCTGCTCTTTACGACAGAATCCCGTTAAGGTTGGTGGTACTTAGGGTTTTGGCCATCGTACCGTCGCATAAGCTGATATAGTCCTCGATAGGCAATCGTGCTGTTCGAGTAGCCCTGCGACTGCCGTGTCTCTGATCCCTTCGGGGGCTGGACAAGACGTCTTCAAGCAATCCTCCTTGGCAGTTTGACCGTCGGAAGAGCAAGCGCTAGGAATTTGCCATGCCGCTTTTTACTTGAGGTTAGGCTCATTTTGGAGAGCCCCGATGAGTCATAACCACTCCGCGCTGGTGTGGGATGATCTCCGATAGTCTTTCTGGCTTTATATGACTTGCCGTTAAGACCCTGAAGCTAGGAATTTGGCCTTTGCTTCGTTTGCTGGCATTGCGTCTGCTGTATCGAGACGAATGTTGCGGTGGGAACTAGGGATTTTGCCGTGGCTCCGTTTGTTTGATGACGTTGCGTCTGCTGTGTCGAGACGAACGTTGGGGTGACATCTCGTCTGCTGTATCGAGACGAACGTCAAAGTGGCGACCACTCTGTGCTGGTGCGAGATGATCTACGATTGTCTTTCCGGTTTTATATGAGTTACCGTCAAGACGTCGAAGCTAGGAATGTGGCCTTCGCTTCGTTTGCTTTGGTGTGTCCAAATCCTGTTGGAGGAAGAATGCTGGGGTTGACATTTCGTCTGCTGTATCGAGACGAACGTCAAGGTGGTGACCACTCTGTGCTGGTGCGAGATGATCTACGATTGCCTTTCCGGTTTTATATGAGTTACTATCAAGACGTCGAAGCTAGGAATGTGGCTTTCGCTTCGTTTGCTTTGGTGTGTCCAAATCCTGTTGGAGGAAGAATGCTGGGGTTGACATTTCGTCTGCTGTATCGAGACGAACGTCAAGGTGGTGACCACTCTGTGCTGGTGCGAGATGATCTCCGGTTGTCTTTCCGGTTTTATATGAGTTACCGTCAAGACGTCGAAGCTATGAATGTGTCCTTCGCTTCGCTTGCTTTGTCATGTCTGAATCCCTGCTGGAGGAAGAACGCTGAGGTTGACATTTCGTCTACTGTATCGAGACGAACGTCAAGGAGGTGACCACTTCATGTGAGATGGTCTCCGATTGTCTTTCCGGTTTTATGTGAGTTACCGTAAAGACGTTGAAGCTAGGAATGTGGCCTTCGCTTCGTTTGCTTACACTGCGTCTGGTGTATTGAGACGAATGCTGAGGTGGAGCTGGGATTTTGCCATCACTCCGCTTTGTTTCGACCATGGGGTCTTTTGTTAACTTTGCATGTACACCCCGCTGGGCTGCGAAGGAACGCCATTGTTGACACTGTGTCTGTTGTAACGAGACGAATGCTAAGGTGGAGTTGGGATTTTGCCGTTACTCCGCTTTGTTTCGACCGTGAGGTCTTTTGTTGACGTTGCATCTGCCTCCAGCTGGACTGCGGAGGAACGCTGTTGTTGACATTGCGTCTACTGTATCGAGACGAATGCTGAGGTGAAGCTGGGATTTTGCCATCGCTCCGCTTGATGGTGTAACATCTGTGTCCTGTTGGAATGAGGAGGCACACCGTTGTTGGTCTCCAGGCTGTAGACGTGGCCATTGAGATTTGGAACTAGGGACTTTGTCATGGTTCCGTTTCGTTGCGATTCTGAGGTCAGTTGTTGACGTCATGTCTGCATCTAGTTGGAGTGAGGAGAAACGCCGTTGGTGATCTTTAAGTTGTCGATATTGACGTCGAGACCCTGAAGTTAGGGACCTTCCTTTGCTTCATTTGTTGACATCGTGTCTGTAATATTGCGACAAATGTCGAGATGGTCTCTAGGTTATCTATGAACCGTCGAGATTTGGCTTCGCTTTCTGGTGGAGCCTGTTAGGAAGGTATGGTTCCCTCTTTATCTGTGCCCCTGAATTGTATACAGGGATCAATGTGATTTCACCTGTAGGGCAAAAAATTTCATTCTTTCATTTTTTTTATTCTTTCCGCGATGCTCTATCATTTCAGCTTTTATATCGCGAAGGTCGCGATTGCCCAATCATTTCGGCTATTTTTCGCGGTGCTCAATCATTTCGGCTGTTTACTTTATTTTTACTCGCTGCTTTTTATTGCGAGTTGCCCAATCATTTCGGCTGTTTATTTTATTTTTACTCGCTGTTTTTTATTGCGAGTTGCCCAATCATTTCGGCTGTTTATTTTATTTTTACTCGCTGTTTTTTATTGCGAGTTGCCCAATCATTTCGGCTATTTTGCATGCATACATTTTTACTTGCTGATTTTGTTTGCAAGTTGCCCCATCATTTCGGCTATTTCGTATGCATTTTTTTTGGGGCTCGCTGATTTTTTTTTCGCGAGTAGAGGATTTGGGATCTGATACCAATGTTGGCATCAGCATCGCTGCGACTGGAATATTGCCAGGAGCGAATCATCATTTGCCGTGAAAGGACTTGGAATTTGATACTGATTTAGGCATCAGCATCGCTGCAACTGGGATATTGCCAGGAGCGAATCATCATTTGCCTCTGTCGATATTGAACAAAGGTGGCTTAGTAAACAGGGTTAAGGGTCCTGTCGGCTAAGGCTTTTGACTTCATGAGCCGTAAGGGTCTCACAAAGGTATTTCTCCCTACAAGTCGTGAGGATCTTGTAGGTATGTTTTCTCCTTGGGAATCGTGAGGATTCCTAAGTGCATGTTCTCTTGTAAGTCGTAAGGATCTTACAAAAGGGTTTTCTCCTTATAAGTGGAGAGGACTTAAAAGTGTTGTTTGCTGTACAAGTATATCCCTAGTCACGGATGGGACTTTGTTAGGGAAATGTTTATTCGTGCCCGTGGATTGTATACAAGGGTCAATATAAGCCGCTTGTAGGGCAATATCGAAGGTTGTGGGGGTTGCTTAAGAACAGGTTAAGGTTTCTGTAACTTAAGACTTTCAAATCTTATGA
This sequence comes from Agapanthus africanus, assembly GCA_030015575.1. Taxonomy (NCBI): domain Eukaryota; kingdom Viridiplantae; phylum Streptophyta; class Magnoliopsida; order Asparagales; family Amaryllidaceae; genus Agapanthus; species Agapanthus africanus. The sequence goes on from JASDDO010000031.1 coordinate 109,958,927, forward strand.
GCCGTGAGGGTCCCATAAAAGAGTTCTCCTTACGAGTCATGAGGATCTCGCAAGTGTATTTTCTCCTTAAGAATCATGAGGATCCCTAAATGTGTTGCTCCCTTGTGCGTCGTAAGGATCTCACGCGGGTGGTTTCTCCTTATAAGGTCGAGAGGACCCTGTAAGTGTCTTTTAACGAGGTTGCGCCCTTTCGGGTTTTCACAAACACTTGCCGGTAGCCCTGCTGTTTTTACTCACGGAGCCCTTTCGGGTTTTCATCCGTGCCCATTTTGCTTGTGGACATACCGTTTTTTTTATTCTCTTTTTTTACTTTTTTACTTTTTTTTTCTTTTCTTTTCTTTTTCTTCTTCTTCTTCTTTTTTTTAAACGAGGTCGCGCCCTTTCGGGTTTTCACGAACACTCGCCGGTAGCCCTGCTGTTTTTACTCACGGAGCCCCTTCGGGTTTTCATCCGTGCCCATTTTGCTTGTGGACATACCGTTATTATTATTATTATTATTATTATTATTTTTTTAACGTCAGCCTGAAGATGCTGCGGGTTGGGAGTAGTTTAACGACGTTTCGGTCATTTGCAAGTTTTAGGACATTGCGGTCCATCATTAGTTTAAGGACATCTCGGTCCGTTGTTAGTTTAAGGACGTTTCGGTCCATTGTCGCCGTATTTGAGGCGAATATCTGGTTTATTGACTTTTCGGTCTATGAGTCCTTCTCCATGTATGAACATGATGCCCCCGGCGTATCCATCTTTTTCGGAGCGTGCGGTTGTGGCGGGTTCACCTTCCAAATTTCGGACAACGCGAACTTGCCCTGTTGGTATTGGTCTTCAACCCAGTTTTTGAAGACGTAGCAGTCCTCGATCAGGTGACCTACTGTTTGGTGCTAAAGGCAATAATTAGGATTATTAACGTCGCCTGGCTGCAACGGACGTTTTGGATTCGGCAGATTAATGAGTCTGTTGCGCACTGCCAGCTCGAACAGTCTTCTCGTTTTATTCTGCGGAAACGAGTAAGGACGTCCCAGCCTCTCTTCGAGGGATGGGCGTGGGCGCACGTTGTTTTGGCGAACGACCGGCTTTGAGTTGTTCGACCTTTGTTGAGAATTGGCAACGAAGGTTGCCTTCCCTTTGCCCTTTTCATTCCAAGGCTCTGTCTTTGAAGAAGAAGGCCTATGGCCCATCTGGTCCATTTGGGCTAATTTGTCAATCAAGGCCTGGAAGGTGGTCGTCCTGAAGAACATCATGAATTGCGAGATGGTCGCCTGCGGATCGAGAGTGCCCACAAACATGCCTACCGCAGGTGCCTCTTCTATGCGTTGTTCGCATTTCGACCATAGGTTTCGCCATCGTGTTGCGTATTGGACCCACGTTTCTCCGGGCCTTATCCTGGCATTTATCAGTGCTGTAATCGGGGTGCGTTCACTAGCACTTGCGAATCTTTGTGTAAACAGCTGTTCCATCTCTGCAAATGTTTTGACAGAGTCGTTAGGTAGCTCCGAATACCATTCAAAGGCTATTTCTGCTAAGCTGCCGACGAATTGACGTAGCAACAATCTGTCATTGCCTCCAGTATTGCCGCATAAGGCCCTGAATTGAGCGACATGCTGATGCGGATTCCCTGTCCCTTTATATACGTGGAATTTGGGGATCGTATATCCTGGCGGGTAATTGATTTGGTCATACCAGCTCGGATACGGTCGTCCGGTTCTAACAATTTGCTCAGCCGCTTCATTCGCCTGATGAACCCGGATCTGCTGAGATATATATTCGTCTAGGTCAACTTTGGAGATTGCCTCCTCCTTGGCTGTTGATAGAGCCGGCGGAGGATTTGACGTTTCTCCCCTGTCGTCTTCAAGGACGATCGGAGGATCTTCAGCAGGAGGGTCCGGCTGTAACATCATCCCTACCATATCTTGGAAGAGGAGCGCCATCTGTTTTATGTTAGCCGCTTGCTCTGCAGCTTCTTTGTCCCTTTTTTCGAGGACTCTGCGTAAAAAGTCAGCGTCGGTTTCTTGTTCTTGACGCTCATCCGAAGACGTTTCAGAGCTTTCTTTTGGCTCAGTGAGTGCAGCCATTGTAGTCATCATTTCCTGAAGCTTTTGTTGTTGCTCCTGGGCTTTCGTCACGGATCGGGTGAGCGGTCGGTAGCCCGTAGAAGTGCGGCTTTCCTCCTTTCTAGAAGCCATATAAACAGTGTGCACCACCATGCCCCCAGACTTGGGGCGTTTGTGTTCGGTGTCTTTGCGATTTGCCGAAGACACAGGGGCTTTTTGTGGCCTCCTTTTTTGAGTGATTGGAGTTAAGGGAGCCGTTGTAGTGGGCACCCAAGTAGCTTTTGCTTTTTGTGGTTTGACAGAGTAATCCTTCCCCTGCCGAACCTTCATCTTTTTCTGTCGTCGGAGGCAGTCTTGATCGATCACTGACTCTTGGACCTGTCGCCAGACTTTGTAAATTTTAGAGGACAGCCGTTGAAGGGGCTGCTCTAACTTCTTCTCTGGAATATTCTTCACAGATGAATGAGTTCGCTTTAGCACCGCAGTAGGAGAGTTTCTGCGCACCGAGTTCAGCAACTCAAAGCTGTTCCTGGTTGGAACAGCAGCATCGATCCTCACCATCGGAGTTGGAGGAGTAAGTTCAGAGGGGGAGTTGCCCCCAGCCTTCTTCACTCGGCGCCAGTAGCGACGTCGGGCATGTCGTGCTGATGGAGTTGTTTCAGCTATAGGGGTGACCTCCTCATGCCCCCTGTGTTGGTCAGAATATACCGGTACCAGCTTTTTAAAGATCGACGTCCGTTGAACGGGGACGGCCAACTTGTTAGAAGCGGACTTCTGAACATGGAAAGCAACCTTGGTGATTTTGCCAGGAACGGGAGTTGGAATGGCTATCCGCTTCGGGATAATGCCTTCTGGTATGGCAGGCTTCTTCATGAGCCTGTTAGAGCTCTTGCCTAGTCCGTTAAAAACTGAAGCAGTGGAGTTGGACGACCCGTTGAGAGGGGTCGCGGCAGTAGTAAGTCGATCGAAGACCGACTTCTTTGGAGCTTCTTGCAATGTCATTGGGGGCGTTGAAGCTCATTGGTGGGAGCATGGTCCCAAAAAATAGTCCAGTGGTGGCTTGAGCCATCTGCTCCACCGGCATTTTGAAAAGGGAGGCCGCTTGGGGCCCATAAGTCACTCCTCCGGCAATGACGGAGCGAGAGTTGTTGCTGCAGGCGATGCAGTTCGAAACCATTGATCTTCTGTTTTCTGCACGGAGCAAGACACCAAATCTTAGTACCTTGAATCCACAGGCAATCACAGCAAACCGCGATTTGTTCGCGAACACGACACACGAAGTGTGGAGTGGAAAGAGGAAGAGGTCCCACCGGGCGTGCCAGAATCTGTTCCCCTCCGAAAGGCGGCGCATAGGACTGCGATGTCCTGACGCTGAGATTCGGGGCAGATGCTATTTGGTTTTATCCGTCTACCTCTCCGAAGATGCCAAGTTGATTTATGGCATCTTGAATCGGAGGTTTAGACGGATGCGGCCGATGTAGCAGACTTCGTCAGATTCCCCCTCGTTGAGGGGTTTTTGATTGTGGGGACGCTCTTCCCTGCAGGCGCAAGCCCCTGCAGTTAATTACGCTACCGCATCGCGGTAACAACTTTCTCCTTCTCCAGCTGGTCACTTCGTGTCGTGGGTGTTTGTTTTGTTTGTGGTTGCCCGTGGATTGTATACGGGGACTGAGTAATGTCGTCGCCCGTAGGACGTGAATTAGTCCAAATCCGTATTTACTTAGATTTGGGTTTGGTGTTTTGGTTTAAGGATGCATTAGTCGCGTTGCGGCTAAGATCAACTTAAACATTCGTTAAGGATACGTTAGTCGCGTTTTAGACTAAGATCAGCTTAACGTAATGATTCATTTAATGTATGGCCATCGGGACTCGTCACCTCTCTGACGTCGTTGAAGGATTACAACGACATGTATCAGAGGAGCACGGAGATGTACCCTCGAACCGGAGTTGATTGGGCGTTTTATAATCCATTTGAATGTTTAAGGATACGTTAGCCGTGTTTGGGGCTAAGGTCAACTTAAACGGGACTGTTTAGATCCGGCAAAAGAGCGTTTGGAGGCTCTATTGTTCCAGTTTGAGGACGTGGTGGTCTATCGCCAGTTTAAAGATGTGGTGGTTCATTGCCAGTTTAGGGACGTGGTGGTCGATCGCCAGTTTAAAGACGTGGTGGTCCGATATTAGTTTAGGGACGTTTCGGTCCGATATTAGTTTCGGGACGTTTCGGTCCAATATTAGTTTAGGGACGTTTCGGTCCAATATTAGTTTATGGTTGTTGGGACCCGTCACCTCTTTAACGTCGTTGAGGAATTACAACGATGGATGCCAAAGGAGTTCGGAGATGTACCCTCAAACCGGACGTGAATTGATTTAGGAGAGCCATTTTGCTCAGTCAATTTAATTTAAGGACTTATGGCCACGATTGGGCTAAGTCCAGTTCAACACTTTATTCGCATTGCATTTTTCTTATTTAGGCTCTACAAAAGATATAGAGTATCAGTTTATTTTGGGCTCTGCCCATTTGCAAAGTATCTACTTTGTTTTGGGCTTTGCCCCTTTTAAAATGCATAGCATTCTGAATATTTTGTTTGGGCTTTGCCCATTTATAAATGATGCAAAGCATCTGTTCTGGTTTGGGCTCTGCCCCTTAAAATAATGTATTTGCGCTTCATTAAGCCTGTTAGGCCTTCTCTTAATTGGGCTTGGCCCTTTTTAATGCATCTGCGCTTTGCGCTAAGTAATGAGCGCAAGTTCATATGGTGATGACACGTGTCGTGCTCTGATGAGCGCAAGTGCACTAGCGCAGTGCGATGCGCTGTTGCGCTGCGCTATTGCGCTGCTGACACGTGGCGCGATCTCAGCGAGTTGCGCCAATTCCAGAGAGCAAAGCTCTATCTTAAGGGCGCTTAGCGCAAGTGGTTTTATAGCCGACACGTGGCGCTCTCTTAAGAGCGCAACGGCGCAACTTGGAAGTGCAAAGCACTAAGAATCTTTTAGATTCAAGAAGGGAAGTGCAAAGCACTGTTTAAGTTCTTGGTCTAAATTAGATCAAAGAAAAATAAATTTCTTCTTTATTCGAAGAACCAGAGGTTCATAAAAGTGCAAAGCACTATTTTCTTTTTTATATAAAGATCATTGATCTTATTTTTATTTTTTTTAGACTAATGGTCTATTAGAAGGGATTTCTTCTAATCCATGAAGGTTCTTTACCTTTTTTTTTTGAAATCTTCAGAGCTCTCTCTGTTTAAAGTTCTTGAGTTCTCCAGAAAAATGTTGATGCCTTTCAATTGAGGCTTAGGGTCCTTTTTATAGTACCCATAAATTTGTTGAATTTGTTAACAGGATCTTTTCTGAATGATTTTGGGAATTTTCCCACCGCTGGATCTTTGATCCAAAGGCAGAAGAAAATCTTCTGGTTTTGGAAAGAACAGAAAAGATTTCGCAAAATCTTAATTTGGTTTGGCGCAGATGCCCCAGCGCATGACACGTGTCGCGCAGCGCAGAGCGCAGCGCAAGTGCGCTAGCGCGTCTGCGCTGACACGTGTCGCGCAGCGCAGAGCGCAGCGCAACTGCGCTAGCGCATCTGCGCAGACACGTGTCACGCGCGCAGAGCGCAGCGCAGCTGAAGCGTTGCTTCCTTTAAACAGAGCTTTGCTCTGATCGGGTGCGCTTTCTTGGGCGTTGCGCTGACGCGTTTGCGCCTGACACGTGGCGCGTTGCGCCCAGTACAAAGAATCTGAAGCGCTGCTTCATTTATTAAAGCTTAAATTTTCAAAGCAGAGCTTTGCTCTGATTGGGGGAAGATGAAGCGTTGCTTCATCTCCCGCCTCGGAATTTGAACAGAGCTTTGCTCTGATTGGGGTAAACACCAGTAAATCTCTAAATCAACCCTGGCCAGGGACTTCCCTGTTACGGCCAATTGAGCACAGCGCAACATCAACCCCCAATACCGGGAGAGACCAAACCCCTCCTATCGCTCATTGCCTCCATGTGACTCGGGACTGTACCCAAAAACCACCGTTTTGCATGCCCTCATGGACGTGGTAAGGTGAAAATCAAAGCACAGTGGGAATCACACAAGACTCTATGACGATCTCGGGTCTACAGACTAACCTGCACAAGTGTCACCAGAGAACTGCCATCTGACGTGAGGTATAATACCATCTGGGAGTTCTCGGCGAGTCCGTCCAGTGTACCCAGTCTCCACTGAGCACCCGCATACCATCTCTGATGTCAAACACCAATGGATATGGGATCATCCATCGCCCATCTCATTGGTCGAGAAGCGTATACGCTAGTCTACACTGGTATATCGATGCCCCGTCTCGATACACCCACGACTAGGGACCTTGAAGGATGTACTTATGGACTACCATGTCCTCACTAGTATGATCCGCATCATAGTCCAGGTAGTCAAGTACACATCCTAAGGGCTTTACCAACATGTAACTATAAGACAGTATAAAGAGACAAGTTTACATGTTAAAGTAAAGTGCAACCAGATAGCATACTATCATATCGAGCAAGAAAGTCCTCTCTATATATGTCCAAGCATCCAATATAATATACATCATCTGTACAATACTGGCCTCTAGGGCATACATACAACTAACACTACGAATACTTCAGAAAGCTTTAATGGGGTCTTAAAAAGATCTCGATCTTTACCTATTTAAGTTTTAGTAGGACAGACTTTTTACAAGACGAACAAATACTTCTTTGCACGACGTCAGGAGGAATAAGAGTGGACGAGAAAATTATGTCCTAAGTTTGAGCAATTAATAACAAAAAGGGCTACTGATGCTATGCATACTTGGATCGTGAGGTTCAGCCAGTTTGAATGGCAGATGACTGACAAAGATGGAAAAAATTACGGTGTAGTTATCGATGATAGGAACTGCAGTTGTATGTGCAATATTCTTAAGTTGCAAAAGTTACCTTGTTCACATGTAATTTTAGCATGCACACGAGCACAGGGTGGAGGGAACATTGCACATCACGGTCTTATTTTGAAGTGGTATTATGTCCCTAAATATAAAGCCGCTTATACCTCGTTGTTCTATCCTGTACCCGATAACCGATATTGGGAGGCATACAACGGTCCAATGATATTATCGTCTATCGGTAGGAGACAAGTAGGACAAACACGTTCTACTCATATCAAAGGTGTTATGGATGATTCACGAGAAGGACGTAGGAAAAATAGATGCAGTATCTGCAATGAGTATGGTCATAACAAGACACAATACAAAAATCAACCAGCCTCACGTCGCCATTGGTAATCTCTGCCTATATTTTGAAATACACACACATATACACACACATCCAAACACAAAAAACAAACATATATCTACATACACGTACATGCACACATATGTTCTTTGTTATACATGCTCATTTTTTCAAAGATAATATAACTCGAATTTTTCATTGTGCAGATATACCTATGGATCCTAGACCTATATACGAGTGTTCTGTACTTACAGGCTGACCACAGGTCAGCCAACGCCGCAGTAGTACAATTAAAACTTTGTAATTTTCTTTTCTTTAATTACATATGTTATTTATATGTTACTGATACAAGTCCTCTTTTTGTAATTGACAGAGTGATCAGATGATTACATGCGTTGACCACTCAGAACAGAGCAGCCGGATCCCAGCTGGAGATGCCCGTGTGTAGGCTGAGCTGCAATGGGTAGGCTTTCATTTTCTATCCAGATTAGAGTATATACGTCTGGATATAGGCTTAATTACGGCTTTGGTGGATAGATGGAGACCAGAGACCTGCACATTTCATTTTAGACTTGGTGAAATGACTATCACCCTTCAAAACGTCGCTATGCTGCTTGGTCTGCTTATAGACGGAGAGATGGTTGCTGTGGAGTATGGCTACGATTGGTCAGACTTGTGTCCCAGCTTGTTGAGTAGGATTCCGCCTGTTGGATAGAGGAGAGGCAGTAGCATCCACTTGAGTTGACTGTGGGAGGCATTTAGCGCTGAGCCTGCCATGGATTCTACCCCCACGGCAATCGAGCAGCACGCACGAGCCTACATTCTATATCAGATTGGGGTTCGCTTGTTCCCGGATAGGAGCAAAAGCGGAGTTAGTCTTGCCTGGCTGTATTTTTTAGCTGATCTCGACCAGTGTGTCACTTTATCGTGGAGGGGGGGGGGTGCTGTTCTATCATTTCTCTATAGTGAGCTGAGGATAGCTGCATTGATGAAGCAAAAGAGTTTTGCGGGCTGTTTGACGCTTTTTCAGGTATACAATATTTAAAACTGTATTCTACAAATTTTGCGTAATTAAATTGATATTCAACGTAAAACGTAATTCTATCATATTGTATTTCAGATATGGTCATGGACATATTTCTCTATTGGTCGTTCGACCATTACGACACAGTTCACTTTAGACGACCAAAGGCCATATGGATGCCAGTAAGTAATTGAAACTATACGCATATTTCAAATTTCAAGTTTTTTTTGGAATATTAACTTGTGTGTAATCTCTATGCAGGTGGAATGCGCCCAGGTCATGAGATGTGACACTGGATCGCAGTCTCCGCTTCTACCGCAATGAGTTCGATATTATGGAGGAGACAGTAGTTACGTGGACACCGTACACACATGACCTGATATGCATTCTATATCCATTATGTTTGGCAGGCATCGGCTTCTGGCGTGCACGGACGCCGATCATCTGCAACGATATTATTCAGATGCACGTGCCAGACTGCGTGCTTCGTTAGTTCGGTTTGAGGCATCACATACCAGGCGCGGTGGAGCAGACACCGCGACAGGGTGAAGTGCTAGTTGGGAATGCTTGGCTCATGAAGCATCAGATTTGGGTGGGTCGATGGTACGATCGGGTACACCACATTGATAGATCATTACCTTTCCTTGTATTGGATGATTATCCGCAGATTCATCATCACAGCCGCCCCTCCGCCCACCTCATATACGTCTCGAGGACCAATAGAGAGAGATTTGGTAAGTTTATATTAAACCTTTTAAAACTAAAATCTTATTTTTATGAAATTTATTATTTTATTTACCATCAATATAGGTCCATACCATTTACGCGTTGGAGAATATAGCTGATGATGGTATTAGTGGCATCAGGGACTCAGCGAGCTGCTTTATGAACATCAAGTTCCTAATCAGGAGTGTGATGACGAGGCACAGATTCACACGTCCACCGCCTGTTCCTGCACCACCCGTGCCCCCGCCACCCATCCCTGCACCACCCATGCCTCCACCAGCTGTGTCCGCACCTACCATTTCTATCACGTATGCATGACGTAGACGGAGACAGCCGGCGCCGTTTCAGCATCCCGATGAGTATGAGCATGGACCATCACAGCCAAAGCCGTCTCAGCCGCATGCCGCCGACGAAACCAGACCGTTACAGTCTCGACGTCCTGTAGCGAAGAGGACACCTGGGATGGTGTGACGACTTTGTTAAATTGTCATGAGTGTTCGTGTTGTATTGTGCTGCGATGAATTCGTTATTTATTTTACAATGTTTATTGTTTTCAGCTTATTGTTCTTCACCGTTTGGGCGTCGTATATTGTGCGTGGATTGTGTCTCCGCCGTTTGGACATTGAGTTAGCTCCGTCTGTGGATGCTATTATTTTACCATGCGTGTATATGAATTTTATTCAAAATTTACAAAATAGGTGGTGTCCGATTTCCCCCGATTATTTCTTTACAAAACAACACTTTAATTTATTTTAATTCAAACATTGATTCTCTCACACAAACATTTGTTCATACACGATATATTATACACACATGGTACGCCCATCCACAACATACACGAGAATGACGCAAACAAAATAGATAGAAAGAACAGTAACAACGCTATAATTCATTACTAAAATTTCAAAAATAAATCATCTGCGTTACTTAGCTCCGCAGCAACAGAATTAATCTGCTTTGTAATTGCATCAATGGTCTCATCACCTAGCGCGGTATCTCGAGTGAGTTCGGGATAGTTCAAAGTTCGACGGTGCATAAAGATGCGGTAAAGAGAGCTTGCGGAGTACTCAATATTACGACATGAAAGAAGACCCATAGAATGAAAGAAGTGAAGACGTCAATTTGCTTTCCTATGGTGGTCATGGGTTACTTCTTCAGGGGGAGACGAGAGCGCATCCAATATGGCTAAGTGTAAGAGCCGCAGGATTTTACGATCGATCTTCATCGGCCAGTTCATACCCTCTCGTAATTGATAGAGAATACCTTCGTAACCAGAATAGTCTATCATCGTATATACAGATTTCACTACGGTGTAAGGGATGCACCTTTTAATTTCATCGATTGATGTCAATCTTACAGATGAAAATCCCGGCATTGAAAGAGAGCGAGACTAAGCACTGAGAAAGAGAAAGACAGAGAATGTGATGTCGATGAGATCTTAGAGAGTATGAGAGAGCTCAGCACAGATAGTGAGATTTGAGATAGAGAGAAAGAGATTGAACTTTTAATATAATGAACACAATCATTTACAAGTATGTGTTTTTTTTTGGCACAGTTTGTAACTGCTGTCACGACCCGAAAGTACGGAACGTGACCGGCACTTAGATTACGAAGTGTCTAGAGGCGCCACGTGACCTAAGTAAGCCGAAGCCCAGAAATCTAAACCATAAAAGAAGAAAAAGAAGAAAAGAAAAGAAAACAAGTATAAAAATATCAGCAAATTTTACCAAAAATTTCGGCAGAGTCTCCTCTGTAAAAAACTGGCCCCCAAACGGGTACAACAAGTATAATATACATAAACAATAAAAAGCATCCCCAAACGGGTGCTAGCTCAACGCCAACAGGCGGAAACAACCACAACAAGCACAATAGTATACAACGCCAAAGGGCGAGGCTCAAAACTCAAAGAAGACAAAACCACCATATCAGAATAATACATGCGCGACTCTAAGGTCGAAATAAAAGACTGGTCCAATAAACTTATCAAGTAATACAAGTATGGTTGATGGAGCTTACTAGATACAAATGAATGAATAAAATACAACGGTGGTTCAGATACAAGTGAACCAACCTACCGTGCAAATCACCCTGAAATAAAAGATGTGCCAGCAAACTGCCCGGGAAACCTGTACATCGAACCTGTAAGGAATTTGGCACAACGGGGGTGAGTTGCCAACTCGTGAGTAGAAGACATCTACGAAAAGAAATCGAATGCACGACGCTATCCTAGGTCATAATAGTACACTACTATATCCCAAACATCTAGTACTAGCAGGGTAATACTACGTATAAGTGCAAATACTCCGTGTCGTGTCAGTGCCTCATATAGTACTAAGTCATATGAAATGAAATGCATGCACCATGAATGTAAAGTCACAAATCCTGAAATCCAGATATATATGTATGAGAACCTTTATCCGTTATCATAGTAAAGTGTGTATAAGCATCTGAAATCTCAACAATGAAATCCATGGAAATCCGTGTCAAGTATCGACACAACACATGTAATCTCAAGTATCAATATGTCGGGCTCCGTCAGTCCGGATCGGCCCATATCATCAAATCCCACGACAACGGTCGGTATCCTCCGGATATCCGCCGCGCCAGACATCACCGGTAGGTAGCCTTCCCCTGCCAGGCTCATCGTCTACAACTCGATCTTCTTGCCCCGGGGTACCATACCGGGCCCACCATGTACCCGAGACGGTTCATCCACTCCTCGAATCGGGTCTCGAAATCCAACAGAAAACATAAAATCTCATGGTGGACGACACATACATCACGAGAAAACCGCAACTTTGTTTAAAAAGAGAGGAGGAGAGAGAGAGAAATTTTTATATATTTTTGCGGTTTTCCCCAAAAATCCAGAAATCTCATAAAAATCCAAATCTCAAAATCATGAGTAACTATATGATAAGTGTCGGCATATGCCCATAATACTGCATGATAACACGAAAATATGAATGTATGAATGTCTAAGTAATGAATATCATGTCTTATACTTATCATCAGAGAGTGATCACAATATTATATCGGTTTAGTTGTTAACTGATTCTATCAATAAAAGATAATATGATCTAAAGTGTACGTGACATAGCAATTACCGATGATGATGTGTGTGAGCCGGCAAATAAGTGTGCGTGGAATATGCGCATCATCGGTAATGGTGCTGGTGTCCTAACAGGTAAGGTTTATACTGATTATAGCAACATATGTAAGAACATGCACCATGATGATTACAGTATGAATGTAAATACAGATGTGCATTATCCACTCCTCTGCGAAATACGAGTACAACTACCACTATGTGAGTCGAACCTAAACTAGTGTCCATCTAACATCCTAAGGAACTAAACCTAAGAAATAGTCAGTAAGAAACTAGAGGCTACCTAAGGTCTGAATCAATATCTCTAATAGTCGGCAATCCCGCCTCAACAGCGTCACGTACGTAGTACGGCTTCCTCGAATCAAGAGTGCGGATCAATCATCAAATCTAAGCCTCGTACGGTAAAATCCATCGTACGGCATCCCAATGTCGGGGTACGGTCAAGTATCTCCTAGGTGTCTCCTCATTCGTATAATGTCATATGTATCATATTGTGATTAAGTCATACCGATATCTTATCGCCATCAAGTCACACCTATACGATATCGACATCAGGTCACACCTATATGATGTCGTAAACAAGTCATACATATCCCAAATCGTGACCAATCACAAGTTACAGTCCGGGTACTATTTTAGAGTCCTATGTATCTCAACATCAACACTACCCATTATAACTTATATATACCTGTTCATTACCTCATTCTCTAATGATCCGCTAACATTTAATACGACCGTATAGTCAAGAATCACGGCATCAAGCCCAGTTATAATGTTTCATCATACCTCAGATACCATGTCACCTCAAAGAATCCCATGTACGTGTTGTATATATATATATATATATACCTATACCTAGTTCTATATATATACACACACTTATACGTACACACCATGTCGAGTTTCAGTGTGTGCGTGTGTGTTTCTATCTGAAACCTACGAACTTTTCCAAGGTACTCATCCTCTGATATAGTTTTCCTAAATCGGTCTAGTCCAGCCTAGGGTCAATACTAGGGTCCTACTAGGGTCACGTCTGGTTTCCTAATGTCAATAAGTACTATTCCTATTCTACGTTGCGGGGGTGCTAAACGCCATCCACCCGACTTCCCCCCGTAGATATGTATCTACTCACCTGGTCCATGTCTGCCGACGATCGTGTCGCCATCCTCCTCTTCATCGCCCGCAGTCCACTTGAAGGGTACCTAAACGCAAACATATAAATAGCATCGTAAACCGAATCACATACAAAAGTCAAACGATACAAGGAACAGGCATAGGTTAAAACCTATGTCCCGTCCACGCAAAAGAACCAAATACCGCTCGATATCGGCGTACAAACTCCGATGGATCGAGATAACATCAACAAACAACTCGTAGTTTTAAAACACATTACTTATATTATAAAACATGATTAAATCCATCGAAACCCTAAAATCAATCAAATCGTCCGTTTTCGAAAAACCCGAAAAATGTCGATTTACCGTTTTTCATCAAAACTTGACATTTAAATGAAACCAAAGGTCATAAAACTCATTAAATAGCATATCTAGACTATACAAACTATTACTATATTTTTATTACATATATTTGTAGAAATTTGAATTTTCTAGTTTACAACCATTAACAATTTTCAACATTTTAAAGCAAAATACCACAATTCCACCACAAAACATGATTTCGCATGAATTAATGTCTTAAACTACAATTCATGATGATAATGATATAATAAAACCATAATTATATTTTTAATCTCATTTATATAGAAATTTCCAAAATCTAGTTTACAAAATTAGCAATTTTTATCACAATTTATCAATTATCCATAGAAACTTGCAATCACACTAAGTTTTTCTTTCCACCAACAAGTTAATACTCTTATTAAGACCAAAATCTAGTATTAACAATATTAATTGAGATTTATTTCACCAATAATTAGGTTTTATAGAAACCTAGTTAGCAAAATTTCCTAATTTAAACCATTTTCAATGAAAAATTTACAATTCAACAATCATGCAAGATTTTCCAAATCAAAAAGTGTTAAACTAACTATTATAACCCTAAATAATTAACAAAAATCATAACTTGAATTTAGAAACCCTAACTTGAATTTTTAAAATTGAACATAGAACTAATTCATTAAATCTAATTAAGCTTAAATGAACATCTAAAACAATAAATCAAAAGAAAGAAATTATACCTCCCAAAATATGAAATCCAAACTAGAAATGAGCCTCCAAAATGCATGCTTTCCATCTCCAAAATCCATGTAAAAATGAGTAAGGAATAAAGGGTATGAAATAAATAGGATTTTGTGGAATTTTAATGGAATTTTTGATGTATTTTTGATCATTTTTGAATAAAAAAAGAGGTGGAAAATGGGGGGGGCAGCCATGGTGGGGTTGTGGCCGGCCTAAGTGAGGAGAGTGAGAGAAAGAAGAGAGTGTGCAAAGTGTGTGGAAGTTTCAAGAAGAGAAACATCATTAAATGTCTTTTCATGTATTTATTTATTTATTTATTTACTATAGCAACTCAAGAAAGCTCTAGAAATTAGGAAAAATTTGCAAATAAATTTTTCATGATACACACTAATTTCTAATATGCCATGGTTCATTTTTACAAATTAAAACCATTTAAATTTGTAATTTACACTAATTTAGTGTAAAAATAAAGCTTATGTTAATATTTAAAATAATTAATTTAGGAAAAATATTTTATTAAACTAAAAATTTATAAGTGGCTAAATAAACACTATTTACTAGTAATTTCGTAATTAAAATAGATATTTTTAAAATTATAATGAAAAACAATCACGGTTTGGTTTTACGAAAATACATTTTACTTTACCGAAAATCCTAAAATTCACTTAAACACTTTTATTCATTTAATTATTTATTTAATCACTTTTAAAATGTTACAATCTTCCCCCCTTTTAGAAATTCGGTCCCCGAATTTAAATTAAAACTCCCCCTCCAAATACTAAAACATTTAGCAAACACTCAAATCGTCGGGGCTCCGAAATCATCAATACATAACAAAAATCAACTCCGTCAAGCATAATGCAATCATCGGAGTTATGGAGAGAATAAAATATCAAAACCCAATATGAAAACCATCTTAATATACATCAATCTATAACTTATATATAGTGTGCATCACAGTAAAACCGTTCAAATATCTGGATAAGGAAATATGCAAAAAAAAAAAAAAAAAAACCCTTTTGAAAATCGTCGTGTGATGCACAGGTCACGGCATAAGTAGCGGACGGTTTAAAAAAAACTAGATATATATTTATATATATATCTTTTATTTAACATACACGTCCCGCCTGGTTACTAAATCAGATAGTAATAATTATGAAAACATACTGCTCAAACTGAAATCAATCCCAATCACATCAATAAATTGTCATGTGCGTCCGGTGCACACTGAAATCGAAACCAAATACAGATACCATGAATACCCACAAAACAAAACTAGGTGCAACAGGTGTGCACCAAAAACATCTGTCCAGTGCAACGGGCGTGCACGACTCACTTTCAGGTGCATCTAATCTGCACAAAACCCCGATTTAGTGCATCTGGTGTGCACCAAATCGCATCAAGTGCGCCAAGTATGCGCAAGAATCCTAATCAGGTGCACATGGTGCACAAAAACATATATCGAATATCAAAATCAAAATCACAGTACAAAAATGCATGAAAACTAGGTCGAAACATAGGTCAAAATCATGTGTAACCCCTATGCACGAAATCAAATCAAAAATCTCAAATCATATAAAACCAATTCAAGGGTACTGGGTGTGTACTAAACAACATCAATACAACTGATATATGAAACACAAATAGAATGAAGGTACATACATGAAATACCAATCGTAGAACAAAAATCCTCAAAATACAAAAATCCAATCAATGAAAATATGAAATTCAAATTACTAGATCAAAATCGTAAACACTATCGTCAATGCGCGCATCTTTCCTCTGATATCGGCTGCTTCAAACTCGTCCCTTCGTAGCTGTGCAGACTGCGCTACCAACGGCAACACTCATATCTAGAGTCTTCCACGTAGTCGATCCCTTCACCTGATATCCGGACTACATTAAACTTTTCGATCGATCCATCAAATTCCCATACTCCCCGAGAGCTCAACACTCAAGTACAGTTTAAAAATATCCGGTACATACCCCAGCATCGATGATCCAGCCGTAGAAGGGCAAACCCAAGCCTCACTAATGGCACAGCGGAACTGCCGTAAACCCTAAGGTTCAAGGGCGTTCTCGTGGTCATTATGTCGAGTTAGGGTTTCATTCTTCTAGAGGGTCCATCGAAATACCTGCATGTTCTTCCGAATACTTTAAACTTAGGAAAATGGTTTTCTGATAATCGTTCGAACCCTTTAACTTCATCCGGACGGCATGTGAATACCCTTCGTCCGCACGCTAAGCAATGCTTTAATCCTCAAGAATAACCAATACTCTAATGGTTATCGCATTTGAGCCGCAGCTCCCTCTGCCAGTGCGCCCCGTGGTAACAGGAACCACCCTCCGACATCGATGAAGATAGACCAAAGGAACGAATGAAATACGGTGCAAACAAATGTACATCCTAAGGCTCCTTAAGCAGGGTAGCGTATCGTAAGTATGCCGCGGACCATACCCACGGTACGTTACTCTACCTAAATCGCCTACTCCATCAACCAAGGGTCACCTAGACTTATACAGGGTTAAACCTAGCGCTCTGATACCAACTTTGTCACGACCCGAAAGTACGGAACGTGACCGGCACTTAGATTACGAAGTGTCTAGAGGCGCCACGTGACCTAAGTAAGCCGAAGCCCAGAAATCTAAACCATAAAAGAAGAAAAAGAAGAAAAGAAAAGAAAACAAGTATAAAAATATCAGCAAATTTTACCAAAAATTTCGGCAGAGTCTCCTCTGTAAAAAACTGGCCCCCAAACGGGTACAACAAGTATAATATACATAAACAATAAAAAGCATCCCCAAACGGGTGCTAGCTCAACGCCAACAGGCGGAAACAACCACAACAAGCACAATAGTATACAACGCCAAAGGGCGAGGCTCAAAACTCAAAGAAGACAAAACCACCATATCAGAATAATACATGCGCGACTCTAAGGTCGAAATAAAAGACTGGTCCAATAAACTTATCAAGTAATACAAGTATGGTTGATGGAGCTTACTAGATACAAATGAATGAATAAAATACAACGGTGGTTCAGATACAAGTGAACCAACCTACCGTGCAAATCACCCTGAAATAAAAGATGTGCCAGCAAACTGCCCGGGAAACCTGTACATCGAACCTGTAAGGAATTTGGCACAACGGGGGTGAGTTGCCAACTCGTGAGTAGAAGACATCTACGAAAAGAAATCGAATGCACGACGCTATCCTAGGTCATAATAGTACACTACTATATCCCAAACATCTAGTACTAGCAGGGTAATACTACGTATAAGTGCAAATACTCCGTGTCGTGTCAGTGCCTCATATAGTACTAAGTCATATGAAATGAAATGCATGCACCATGAATGTAAAGTCACAAATCCTGAAATCCAGATATATATGTATGAGAACCTTTATCCGTTATCATAGTAAAGTGTGTATAAGCATCTGAAATCTCAACAATGAAATCCATGGAAATCCGTGTCAAGTATCGACACAACACATGTAATCTCAAGTATCAATATGTCGGGCTCCGTCAGTCCGGATCGGCCCATATCATCAAATCCCACGACAACGGTCGGTATCCTCCGGATATCCGCCGCGCCAGACATCACCGGTAGGTAGCCTTCCCCTGCCAGGCTCATCGTCTACAACTCGATCTTCTTGCCCCGGGGTACCATACCGGGCCCACCATGTACCCGAGACGGTTCATCCACTCCTCGAATCGGGTCTCGAAATCCAACAGAAAACATAAAATCTCATGGTGGACGACACATACATCACGAGAAAACCGCAACTTTGTTTAAAAAGAGAGGAGGAGAGAGAGAGAAATTTTTATATATTTTTGCGGTTTTCCCCAAAAATCCAGAAATCTCATAAAAATCCAAATCTCAAAATCATGAGTAACTATATGATAAGTGTCGGCATATGCCCATAATACTGCATGATAACACGAAAATATGAATGTATGAATGTCTAAGTAATGAATATCATGTCTTATACTTATCATCAGAGAGTGATCACAATATTATATCGGTTTAGTTGTTAACTGATTCTATCAATAAAAGATAATATGATCTAAAGTGTACGTGACATAGCAATTACCGATGATGATGTGTGTGAGCCGGCAAATAAGTGTGCGTGGAATATGCGCATCATCGGTAATGGTGCTGGTGTCCTAACAGGTAAGGTTTATACTGATTATAGCAACATATGTAAGAACATGCACCATGATGATTACAGTATGAATGTAAATACAGATGTGCATTATCCACTCCTCTGCGAAATACGAGTACAACTACCACTATGTGAGTCGAACCTAAACTAGTGTCCATCTAACATCCTAAGGAACTAAACCTAAGAAATAGTCAGTAAGAAACTAGAGGCTACCTAAGGTCTGAATCAATATCTCTAATAGTCGGCAATCCCGCCTCAACAGCGTCACGTACGTAGTACGGCTTCCTCGAATCAAGAGTGCGGATCAATCATCAAATCTAAGCCTCGTACGGTAAAATCCATCGTACGGCATCCCAATGTCGGGGTACGGTCAAGTATCTCCTAGGTGTCTCCTCATTCGTATAATGTCATATGTATCATATTGTGATTAAGTCATACCGATATCTTATCGCCATCAAGTCACACCTATACGATATCGACATCAGGTCACACCTATATGATGTCGTAAACAAGTCATACATATCCCAAATCGTGACCAATCACAAGTTACAGTCCGGGTACTATTTTAGAGTCCTATGTATCTCAACATCAACACTACCCATTATAACTTATATATACCTGTTCATTACCTCATTCTCTAATGATCCGCTAACATTTAATACGACCGTATAGTCAAGAATCACGGCATCAAGCCCAGTTATAATGTTTCATCATACCTCAGATACCATGTCACCTCAAAGAATCCCATGTACGTGTTGTATATATATATATATATATACCTATACCTAGTTCTATATATATATACACACTTATACGTACACACCATGTCGAGTTTCAGTGTGTGCGTGTGTGTTTCTATCTGAAACCTACGAACTTTTCCAAGGTACTCATCCTCTGATATAGTTTTCCTAAATCGGTCTAGTCCAGCCTAGGGTCAATACTAGGGTCCTACTAGGGTCACGTCTGGTTTCCTAATGTCAATAAGTACTATTCCTATTCTACGTTGCGGGGGTGCTAAACGCCATCCACCCGACTTCCCCCCGTAGATATGTATCTACTCACCTGGTCCATGTCTGCCGACGATCGTGTCGCCATCCTCCTCTTCATCGCCCGCAGTCCACTTGAAGGGTACCTAAACGCAAACATATAAATAGCATCGTAAACCGAATCACATACAAAAGTCAAACGATACAAGGAACAGGCATAGGTTAAAACCTATGTCCCGTCCACGCAAAAGAACCAAATACCGCTCGATATCGGCGTACAAACTCCGATGGATCGAGATAACATCAACAAACAACTCGTAGTTTTAAAACACATTACTTATATTATAAAACATGATTAAATCCATCGAAACCCTAAAATCAATCAAATCGTCCGTTTTCGAAAAACCCGAAAAATGTCGATTTACCGTTTTTCATCAAAACTTGACATTTAAATGAAACCAAAGGTCATAAAACTCATTAAATAGCATATCTAGACTATACAAACTATTACTATATTTTTATTACATATATTTGTAGAAATTTGAATTTTCTAGTTTACAACCATTAACAATTTTCAACATTTTAAAGCAAAATACCACAATTCCACCACAAAACATGATTTCGCATGAATTAATGTCTTAAACTACAATTCATGATGATAATGATATAATAAAACCATAATTATATTTTTAATCTCATTTATATAGAAATTTCCAAAATCTAGTTTACAAAATTAGCAATTTTTATCACAATTTATCAATTATCCATAGAAACTTGCAATCACACTAAGTTTTTCTTTCCACCAACAAGTTAATACTCTTATTAAGACCAAAATCTAGTATTAACAATATTAATTGAGATTTATTTCACCAATAATTAGGTTTTATAGAAACCTAGTTAGCAAAATTTCCTAATTTAAACCATTTTCAATGAAAAATTTACAATTCAACAATCATGCAAGATTTTCCAAATCAAAAAGTGTTAAACTAACTATTATAACCCTAAATAATTAACAAAAATCATAACTTGAATTTAGAAACCCTAACTTGAATTTTTAAAATTGAACATAGAACTAATTCATTAAATCTAATTAAGCTTAAATGAACATCTAAAACAATAAATCAAAAGAAAGAAATTATACCTCCCAAAATATGAAATCCAAACTAGAAATGAGCCTCCAAAATGCATGCTTTCCATCTCCAAAATCCATGTAAAAATGAGTAAGGAATAAAGGGTATGAAATAAATAGGATTTTGTGGAATTTTAATGGAATTTTTGATGTATTTTTGATCATTTTTGAATAAAAAAAGAGGTGGAAAATGGGGGGGGCAGCCATGGTGGGGTTGTGGCCGGCCTAAGTGAGGAGAGTGAGAGAAAGAAGAGAGTGTGCAAAGTGTGTGGAAGTTTCAAGAAGAGAAACATCATTAAATGTCTTTTCATGTATTTATTTATTTATTTATTTACTATAGCAACTCAAGAAAGCTCTAGAAATTAGGAAAAATTTGCAAATAAATTTTTCATGATACACACTAATTTCTAATATGCCATGGTTCATTTTTACAAATTAAAACCATTTAAATTTGTAATTTACACTAATTTAGTGTAAAAATAAAGCTTATGTTAATATTTAAAATAATTAATTTAGGAAAAATATTTTATTAAACTAAAAATTTATAAGTGGCTAAATAAACACTATTTACTAGTAATTTCGTAATTAAAATAGATATTTTTAAAATTATAATGAAAAACAATCACGGTTTGGTTTTACGAAAATACATTTTACTTTACCGAAAATCCTAAAATTCACTTAAACACTTTTATTCATTTAATTATTTATTTAATCACTTTTAAAATGTTACAACTGCGCTCCAGAAAAACACATACCCGTGAATGATTGTGTTTCCTTTCGGGACGCACTTTCAAACTGCGCTATAGAAAAAATACAGACCCGTGGATGAGTATGTTTCTTTTTTTGGACGCAATTTGCAATTGCGCCCTAGAAAAAATCATACCCGTGAATAATTGTGTATCTTTTGTGGCCCACTTTCAAATCGCGCCATAAAAACACACACACACACACGTGAATGAGCACGTTTATTTTTGGGACGCAGTTTACAACTGCACCCAAAAAAACCAAGTCCTTACAATAATAATGATTCATATTATTTTGCTTTTATTATTTGTATGGGACACAGTTTGAAACTGCGCCCATAACATTTGTAATGGGCGCAGACTGCGCCCATAATGTTTGTAATGGGCGTAGACTGCGCCCAATATATTTGTATGGGGCGCAGTTTCAAACCGCGCCCATAATATTTATATGGGCCGCGGTTTCAAATTGCATCCCATACAAATATAAAGGGCGCAGTTGCTGTGCCCATAATAAATTTATGGGACGCAGTTTCAAATTGCGTCCCATACAAATGTAAAGGGCAAATATATGAGACGCATTTTCAAACTGCGTCTCCATACAAATGCTATGGGCGCAGTTTCAAACTAGAAACTGCACCCATAATTTTTATTTATTTCACACCAGCGCCAGCACTGAGCTGGTGCTGACGTAGCACCTATGTGACGTCTACGAGACAAAAACTGGCATCTTTTTTAAAATGGATTTTTTTATAATTATTATTTAAATTTGGTTTACTATAAAAATGTGTCCTAGAAACTAAGGTCAAGTTTGATTTTCTAATTTCATGTTAAGGTTATATCTCACTAAAATATCATTGGCTCTGACCGTAGATATCATAAAATTCTTGAGCCCCCATTAGATACCGTGGATATGTCTTTTTATTTCCCTAACCATTAGATACCGTGGATATGTCATTTTATTTCCCTAAAATACCTTCCATCTTTTTATTTCCCTAAAATACCTTCCATCCAAAATATCTCATAAACTTGTTTTTTTCCGTTTATCTTCTGGCTCTTATCAAGCGATTTCCGACTTGGATTTGGAAACAGAAAGCAGTAAGGGGATGAAAGTTAGATGGATAACTTCAGAAAATAACAAAGTGATGCTAATGGTGTATGCTGTTGAAGTGAACGGTTGAAGTATGTGGTAATTTATATCCAGAGTAAATTACACTAAAACACCCTTAACTATCCTGTTTTTCACTAAAATACCTTAAAATACTTTTATTACACTAAAATACCTTAAACTATGATTTTCAAGGTATTTGTTTTTACTAAATACCCTCATAAGTAGCACTTAAGTTATTTTACTGTAATTTAAAAACTTAAAGGTATTTTAGTGGATGTTCATGATAGTTTGGGTAGTTTAGTATAATCAATCCTTTATATAAATTTAGAGATTGAGGGGCTGCAGCCCCCGGCAGCCCCCGCCTGCAGCGCCCCCTCATATGGGGCACTTTTGTAGAAAAGTCTCTGGATTGTCCAGGGACTTTTCTACAAAAGTGCCCCATGTGAGGGGCGCTGCAGGCCAAGGGTTGGCCATAAATTTAAGCTTCTAAAAGAATGATGAAGCAGTTAGGTGTATTAAGGAATTCCTTGGGATGACATTGAAGAATCTCTCCTCCATATGATTTTATTGTTTTCAATAATTGGCCAATATGCCTTTGCTTCTGACTGCAGGTTGCTTCCTTTTTGGTCCATTCTCTTACTTTATTTGTCTTTATTCCATAAAAGAATCAGAATGCCTTGGCCTTTTCTTGCTATTACTCTTTGGCCTCTCTTGCTTTTCTTTTGCTTTTCCCTAAGAATCATATACATCTCTCACTGGCCTTGAAGAATCAAATTCATGGAAACATTTGGTTGGTCCATAAAGGAGAAGTTCTGTGGTTTATACACCCTGTCACCTATAAGCTATATGTATAACTAGTGCATGATTATATATATATGAGAATAATGGAGAAAAGAGGCATAGGAGGAAATTTCCTCCTATGGCGTGGAAAAAATACAACCTCCGCCATTTTTTGCGACGATCGGCCCCCATCATCTTCATCGTTATCATCTAAGATGTGGGTAAACCAAATTTCATGTGATTCTACAACTTTTTCACCGTTGATTTAGCAATGTAAAAAGTTCTATTATCGGTAAACCGTTAATTTTGAACCCACTAAATCAACGGTGAAAAAGTTGTGGAATCACATGAAATTTGGTGTACGCACATCTTAGATGATAACGATGATGATGATGGGTGCCGATCGTCGGAAAAAATGGCGGAGGTTGTATTTTTTCCACGCCATAGGAGGAAATCCCCTGCTATGGCCTCTTTCCTCCAGTAATCTCTCTCTCTCTCTCTCTCTATATATATATATAACATTTGGTTGGTCCATAAAGGAGAAGTTCTGTGGTTTATACACCGTCACTTATAAGCTATATGTATAACTACAGAGCATATATATATGAGAATAATGGAGAAAAAGGCCCGAGAAAGCTTTTTGTGTTGGGTGTCAACAAAAAGAACGTCCTCCATCATTTTATTCGACGATCGGTATCTTCCAACTTGATATCCATTCTCTAATTTTTCGATAAACCAAATTTCATAGGATAACAACACCATTTCACTGTTGATTTAGTGGGTGCAAAATTAACGGTTTACTGACAATAGAACATTTTATATTGCTAAATCAACGGTGAAATGGTGTTGTAATCATATGAAATTTGGTGTATCGACAAATTAGAGAATGGATATCAAGTTGGAAGATACCGATCGCCGAATAAAATGGTGGAGGACGTATTTTTTGCTGCCACTTAATGCAAAAAATCTTCTAGGGCCTCTTTCCCTCTCTCTCCCTATATATATATATATATATATATATATATATATATATTGTAACATTTCAAAAAAATAAAATATTATTTTTGGGAATTTTCATAATTTTTAATGAATATTTTAATAGTCGGTGTAATTAAATACCGATAAATGGTGAAAATTCCGGAGAAAATTTTGGAAATTCTAAAATAGGGTATTTTGTGGAAGTATGTCATTTTTAAGCTTTTATGGTTACATATATGTTATTTTGGTGTAAAACGCGATTGACATTCGCTAAGTGGATTTTTGGCTTTTTATGCAAAAATGTGCACATGACATTTTCTACACCTGTTTCTTATTTTGGTCATGGTAGCCTAGGGTTGGACCATGTTTAGGTGACAATGGTGGTTGAACCATTGGATTAGAGATGGGGTTATGTCGACTTGTGTAGGGAGAAGTGAGCCAATGTGGCTTGGTGTCTTGTGAGCATTGTTTTGGAGAAAGAGGGAGATGGTTAGGATGTGCCATGATTCATCCCATATCATTATTCCTTGTGTTTTGTTACCCTCTCTCACATTTCTCCCCACAACATAACACTCCCTTAAGGAAAACCACCAGCAGCAGGTGCTGAAACATTGCAACAGCCTTACATCAGCTCCTGATATACCAAATCAGCCCCCATTCTCTCACATCAACCGCTACATCAGCTCCATAGCTGATATACATCAGCTCCTATCACATTTCATCCCCCCATTGCTGACCAAACACCCCCCCATCGAGACTTATCAGCCCCTAGCTGATCTACAATCTCCCATTATCATTTTTCAGCCCCCAATGGCTGACTTTGCTACTAATCAGCCCTGATTTCAGCTGAAAATGAATCTATTAGCCACATACCTTTGCACCCTTTGTCAATACTTTCAGCCTACAATGATGGACTTCAGCAACCCCTAGCCCCTAGCACCATAGCCCTATACGCATGCACCCTTATCAACACATCAGCCATTTAATCATTTGTGCACTTCAGCCTTTAAAATTCTACATACTACAAGCAGCAACAGCTGCTACTTCAGCCCATACTTCAGCCAAACTGCACACCAGCATCAGCCCCAACACCATACCACACTCACACCATCCCATACCACCCTCACACCACACCACACACCACTCCATATCACACCACACAACACCATAACAACAACAACAGCAACAGCAACAATATTTATCAGCAACAACAACAGCAAACACAATTGCATCAGCATCAGCTTCAGCTGTTGCACACCAGCTCCGTTCCAGCCATGTTTTGAAGCTCCTACCCTCTTCTTCTTCTCCTTCTCCCTTGTTGCAAGGTTCTTAGAGGGTATAACTCTTAAACTTTTCGTATATTACGTAGATTAGGTGCTTGATTAGCTAGTTGTTACGATATATAGAATTTTCATGCTAGAATTGTGCAGTGATGCTAGAATTAGCCATTTTAGAGTGTTTGAAGTTTAATGAGCCATCTTTAGTGTTAACTAACCTGTTGAAGCCCAGTAGTATCATAAAAATTGGATGGTTAGCCTAATTTGCTAAAATTTCGAAAATCTAGCTTAATCGGTGTCCGTATCATGCTTAGAAGTGATACTGGGTGTTTTATGGAAATTTTGAGCAAAGTAAGAATTGCGTTAGCTAGAATAACCTTCTTAGGTCCTAGTGAGGCCAGCCAACCAGAGAAATCCCCCAGATTTCATGTAGAAACCCGATTTACCCGACTTGGCGTATCTTACCGTTTTTGTCGATTTTGAGGCATTTCTGAAATCTGCTTTCACCCGGGGCCTTATAGGAAAAAGTAGACATGTCAGTGAGCTGTGCAGGCGCCCTGGAACCCCTACCAAAAGCCCGAGCCACCATCTCCAAACTCCGACCGCAAATTTCCTCATTCTGGCCGCAATTTGCGGCCAGACCTGCATAAAAATGCCTCGTTTTGCGTGCAAAGGCCCTTTTTCATGTAAAATTGACCCCCGGCATGTCTAGTTTTGACTGGTTCCTGTTAGGATAAAATCTGGGTTCATTTTCGTGAGTTGGCGTATGATTTACGACATGTTTTCGTATGGATTTTGATATTCGATGATTCATATCTGTCGGGTGGCGTTCGGACGTCGACGACAGAGGATATTGGCTGTTTTTTTCCACAAGGTCACAGGTTTTTACCTATGGGCGTAGTGTGCACCATTTTGGTTTCCGATGTGATTTTCATGAGTTTTAGCGTGTGATATCCTTGTAGGTACTCACGTGACATCGAGGCGTTGGAGACGCAAATGACGACATCGGCACCGGAACGCATAACTAGGTGAGTAGATTTATATCTACGGGGAGAAGTCGGGTGGATGGCGTATAGCACCCCCGCAGTCCGAGGTGGTGTATACGGATGCGTATACACACCTATAAATATTATTGTTATTGGGATTATTATTGATGATTTAAAATGGATATTGGTGAACTTGGATGATTTTGGTTACGAAACCATAGGGTAGTGGGTGCACTACACATACATGCACACATATACATATTTGCATACATCCTCACTTCATATATTCTTATGGGATTCGTTATGGACATGTGTTCACTTGGATATGAGGCTATGTGTGTATTAAGGATTTGAGGATGATACATGGGATTGATACGAGTCGATGAGTTGACCTGAGATTATGATATCGGCGATATAACCTGTTATGATGGTAAAATTCACGATTTAGGTACACTTGATACTTTAGAGGATTTTGGGAATGATGATGCCATAATAATAACGACATATATATTATGTGATCGACATGTGATTATGATAAACGATGGGATACGATATGATATGATATGACATGATACTTGTGATAGGCCACCTTAGGCGATGTATACACTGGTGATGATATATGAGGATAATATCGATCTATACTAGATTGGCGATCAGTAGTTAGATCTTAATTATAGTGATGATGTTAGAATTGTACTAGATATAGGTCTGTACCCAGATGATGATAATTGATAAAGAGAATACTTGATGATTAATATGACAAATGTGATATTGACCCGTACCCAGATTTGTGAGGCCGTACGACGGATTTACGTACGAGCTATATTTTGATGTTTGATCCGCCTATTTGGCTTGGGAATAACCGATTATAGGGATACGGTATCGGATGTGATATGATCGAGGCGGGATCACCGACTATATACGTGTATATATATATGTATCAACTCAGAGATTAGGCGGTTTTTCTTACCTGCAGTTAGCTTATTAGCTCAGCCTTATTGTTGGCATAGTTGTATGACCTTTATGACATTAGATGCAGTTTAGTGATCATGGTGTTCAGTATTTCAGCTCCCGCATATTATTATTGTTGCTCTGCATCACATACTGTTATGATTCATATTCTATTATTGATATCATGCTGTTAGGACACCAGCACCATTACCGATGATGCGTATGTTCCACATACACTTACTTGCCAGTTCACACACATCTTCATCGGTAATTGCCATGTCACTACACAGTAGTATTATTGCATCAGGATATGACCCTTGTATGTGCATACTATTATTCCATGTTGCAGGACATACAGTTACACTTGCATTCCATTTATATGTCACATATATCATGCTTCCTGATTATACGTATTGAGATATGTTGTTTCTATGTTATTTCTGGATTTGGGAACCGTGGGTATTTCAAAGAGATTGTGTAAATGTTTTAAAAACCCGGTTACCCTTGATATGATATTTCAGTGCGTTCACCATGTGTTTTCTCGGTGCTGAGAGTGACATGTGAAACCCGAATCGAGGAGGCGGATGAGACCGATTGCGGGTACATGGTGGACCCGGTGCGGTACCCCGGGGCAAGAAGATCGCAGATGATGGCGTTGAGCCTGTGCAGGGGAGCACTACCTACCGGTGATTTTACCCGACACGTCGGATATCCGGAGGATACCGTCGTAGTCATGAGATGGATGGTAGGGGCCGATCTGGACTGACGGTGTCCTAGATTTTGTGATTGAGACATTGAGATTTCGAGATATTGAGGTACAGAGATTGTGATACAGAGGTATCGAGATACTGAGACTTATGTTTTGTGCCGATGCTGGGCACTGTTTATGTAGATTTCATTTATGATACCTCATTTTAAAAATACAGAAATCTCACAAAGTTACAAAAGCAGTTTTCTTCAGTACATGCATTCTGTTTCATGCATTCATACATCATTCATATGATATATTGCCACCTGATGCACTGACATGGACATATGGGATTACATTTGGGTTAGATATTTATACTAGCCATGGTTAGAGATTACTGGTTATATATATTTGAGGATTATTTATATTATGATCGTATGACCTAGGTTGCGTCATACATGCGATTTTCTGTTCGTAGATCTTT
This sequence comes from Agapanthus africanus, assembly GCA_030015575.1. NCBI lineage: Eukaryota > Viridiplantae > Streptophyta > Magnoliopsida > Asparagales > Amaryllidaceae > Agapanthus > Agapanthus africanus. The sequence continues at coordinate 109,987,530 of JASDDO010000031.1, forward strand.
TTCTACTCACGAGTTGGCAACTCACCCCCGTTGTGCCCCAGTTTCATGCAGGTGTTGCCGTACGGATTTCATTACGGCTTTGCGGGCACATCTTCTTCAGGTGACTTGCTAGTAGATGGGTTTATTGTATCTTACCCATCATTATACATTGTATATTATATTTCAGTTGTATCTAGAAGTTCCATCAACCAAAACATGTACTTGTTTGAGATAGAGACCAGTGATGTTTATTCTTTCGACCTTAGAGTCGCGGATTATATTTCGATGGGTTCTTGCTGGTTGAGTTTCATTTCGGTTGAGATCCTCGCCTTTAGGCGTTGTATATTATGTTGCATACAGGTTGATTTGATATGGTTCTTCCTATTCTCTACTACTTCTCTTGGTTTGGATTTCTGGGTTTCGGCTTACTTAGAATACGTGCGCCTTGAGACGTTCGTAGTCTAAGTGCCGGTCATGATTCGTAATTTCGGGTCGTGACATATATATATATATATATATCTATATATATATATATATATATATATATATATATATATGAGAGCGCTCTATTGCAAACATGTCCGTGTTTTAAAAAAAATGGAAACTCTCGATACACGACATACTTGAACGATATGAACCATTCAAGTTGATCACCCCACCTTCAAATCTATGTGTATAAAGAATCAAAGGATTTGAAGAGCTCTAACCAATGTATTAGATCGAGTTTATGTTGCTATATTGAAAGATGTTCATTTTGCACTCATTCGATGCATGTGTTATGGGTCTTTAAATTCTTTGATTTTTCATACACATACATTTGAGGGTAGAGTGATACACTTGAACGGTTCGGATTGTTCAAATATGTTGTTGTTTAGCACGATTTATTACATTTTAATACCTCTCATTTCCTATTATTTTGTCAATAAACAGTGCTATGTAATATGTGTCTCCTCATTAGTACAGATTACAGGTATATAGGCAAAATCACTGGAGACGGTACACAACATGCATAGAAACGACGGTATGTAGCCGGAACTGCAAACGAGACAGATAATAGAACAAGTCATTGAGTTTTGCAAACAAATTAAGTTGTGTACAATAAATAATTGGTTTTGGTCCAATATGATCATGTGTGAACAAGTATTGGATCATATGCACCAAGTGGGTATGAACCATCACCAAGGGGGCAAACACCATCATGGTGCCTTGCAAATGGCTACACAAGCGGATTGTTCCATGAATTGTAATAAAAAGAGTTGATATGAGGTGTGAACACAAGGCCATTTGATCACTTCCCTCTCTATTCAATGCTCTAGATTGCATCTAAGTTGGAATTAAAATAAATTGCAGATAGATGTCCTTGATGATAGAAGACTACTGTACCAAGCTGGGCCCCAGAATCCAAAATTGGGCCGCAAATTTATTCATCTTGGCCGCAATTTGCGGCCAAGTCTTAGCTATTTTGGCTCATGCTTCTTCTGTGGGTTCCTGATGGTCTTGTCAGTCCATTGTTATATGAAATTTTTGATATTTTGTTGCCTATATATATCAGGTCTCAGATTAAGTTCCGGATGAGCTTTTGGAGTGAGAATAGTGTGTAACTCTTGATAGCTTCTTCTTCTTCCCTCTTTGGGCTCTCACTTGTGCTCCATTAAAGAGGTTGAAGTTGCTATCTATCTTGTAGCTCAAGCCCTCCACTTTTGTGAATAAAGAACTTACACTTTCCTTTTGTTTAACTTCTTGTTTTTTGTGTTTTATATTCTTCTCATCTTGTGTTTCATTTTCTATTTTGTAATGTTTAAGTAATTTTTGTGGTTGTGGTGATGGAGAGGATGTGAGATGAATGTTTTTGCCTTCCTCCTCCTCTTATGAATGTTTAATGTGCTTAAAAGGATTGTAACTTGATGATTGCTCAATGGAAATGTTTGAAATGATATGTTGATTTTGATGGTTACTTGTGACCTTTATCATATACCCTATTATCTCATTATCACCATTTGCAATGTTAAGGTTAGAATCAAATTTGTGTTATGCTTGCTAGGTAGTTTAGATATGGTATTTTGCTTATGATACTTGACACACCTCATCAAGCATATACCATTTACTATCACCCACCTACTTAGCAAAAGTAATGCAACCCTTTACTTCTTATTTGCAAATTGATGTGGATTGATGTTGTATGGTTGCTAACCCTTGTGCTTAGTATCGATATATTATGCATGGACATAAAATTGGTAAGTGAGAATGTAACGGAATCGTTTCATATCTTGCATCGATATCGACAACATGATGGTTTGTGCTTCGCAAACGCCTTGACAAGCCATGCTTCATGTCGGATCCAACACACGGAGGAAACAACTCATGATCAAGGGAGCGTAGAAGAACTCAACACGATTCAACCATCCGAACCGAAGCCACGGCCGCTTTCCTTAACTTGTTTTATAATTTTGTATTTTCTTATTTTATTTGTGACAAAACCCAAATTCTTTCTTTTTGAACCTTTAACAACAATTTCTAATCACCAATTTCCTATGGATCGACCCGTACTTACCGGCTTGCTATAACGTGTCATACACTTGCGGTTTATAAATTTTAAAATGAGACCGAGCTCGCGTGCGCACTATTTCTAAAAACCATTTCTTTCAAAATTATAAAGGCGTACGCGGGTGAAGTCCCACCAAGTTTTTGGCGCCGTTGCCGGTGAAGTGGTAGTCATTAGGGTTGTTATTTCTGGTTCAATTGTATATACAAACTAACAAGCTAATTTTAACTAAAAAATTTCAAAAACAAAACAAATAAAACTAATTTTTCTAACATTTGTTCTCTGTCTTTTTAATCTACTGTCACTCTGATTTTAATTATAAAATTTCGCATATAACATTGGGACACTGATTGATACGAAAGAGTGTGTTTAGTAATTAACCGCAATCAGAACGGTGTCGCGCGTAGCTAGACCGAGGTGAGTACGGGTCGTCCTCAGGGAAACGTGGAACCTTTTACTCTTACTTTAGATGTGTTGAGAAAGAGGAGGAAATAAGAATTTTTGTGAAAAGTTTCTAGATCTACGTTAAGCAAGAATGCAAAAATATAGATCTAGATTATTTTAGAGATTTAGATAATATAATAAGAGGGCTTGTAGGGTTCGTTAGGATTTAGTAGTCATGGACGATTAATTAAAAGTTACCCTTTTTATCCATTAATAGATTTAAAACTAGAACGACGGTGATGCGTGTAGATTAGGGTTTCTGGAGGGAAAAGGAATCCCACTCTTAACCCTTATCTCGACACGGAACTCCGTTCAAATCTAGACTTTACCAAAACAATCATTAATCTAATCTCTAATCGCGGTCGGAACTAGCAAAGAATTACTAGCGTGCCCGATTAGGATGTTAATGATTCTCTTGGTAAAGTTCATAAACTTTATAGGACTTAAAAAGGGTTTAGGGATGTTCATCATCCATTAGGCTACCCTAATCCTACGAACCCTAACAAGCGGAGAATTACTCGCACATGTTGGGAGAAGAAGATGAAAAGACAGAGAGAGGAAACATAATGTAAAATGCAAAAGAATTAAATAAAATAACTACCTTTATTAATCACTTGAACAATCTACACTTTATTCCGTAGAAAATGATTACAAACTAGTTGCTTCTCGATCTTTCCTAAGGAGGTAGACGAACAGTTGATGATCAGCCTGGATGCGTGAGCGTCTGGGGCTTCGTGATCGCGTCGGCTTGATAAATTTTCCAAGAGGCTCTCGGTGCCTTTTTATAGTGCAAACCCATAATCTTTTGCTTCCAAAGTTGGTAAAATATAGCAGAGATTCATCGCCCAAAATTTAGGCAAGTAATCCCTCTATCATGTCGCGGATCCGCGGCATAATGGTGGGTAAGGCCGCGGATCCGCGGCCATTCAATCTCCTCCCTTCATCAATTTTCAGGAGTTCTGTCTTTGTGACATGTGTACTTCTCTGGAACCTTTGTATCTTTGAAATCTTCTCGTGGTTGCTGCCAGACTTGGTCTCCAAGTTTTGCTTCTTAATTAGGCAAGTCTTCTTCAACAACTTGATTTGCTTGATTCTAGTCTTTGAAAAATTCTGCACACTTGGAAATCTTTTGCACAACAACTCAAATAATATTTAGTAGACTTAGTTCTACTAGGATTAGGTCAATGAATTTATTTGCATACATTTTTCTACCAAATGCTAATTAAAATATATTAACACATGGAAAATAGTGTTTTTACACATAAACCCTCATATGTATAATATATTATAATAAAGTCCTTTTTTAATATGAAAATGGTAGGAAAAATGTAATACAAATGTGCAGTTTTATCAACTGAACAGACACTAATAGGACTAGAAGCACATAGTACAAAGTTAGAGCACCAACTCAAAGTGTTGGCCGCCAATTAATTCCCTCTAGCCGCAGTTTGCGGCCCCATTTGCTCGAACTTTTTGGTGTTTACTTTTTTGACTTATTTTTGATCCATTCTTATATGCAAAATTTCACAATTATGTGCGCATAGCTAATTAGCCATATATATATCTTTTTGCACTAAATATCGTTTTTTCCGATATTTTCAGATTTCAACAGAATTACGAGCAGCGAACGTGCGGTGTAAGGTTCATTTTTGATAACAAGGCGTTAGTGAAGTACAATGCCAAAGATTTAGGTAGTTTGACCAGCGCAAGCGAACATTTAAGTACTCGTGGATCACTTAAACGGAGGTTTCTTAACCCAAATCATATTGGTACGTATTTTTCTAACACTTTCTCTCATACACATTCCACTATTATATTTTCTGCAGGATTCTTCGCACAATTTGCCGCCAATAGAATAGAGAACTAACCCATATTTGTTGCAGCGCTTAAGCTTAAAACGAAAACGATTTGCTTGATTGATTTATTTGCTTAATTTTTTTTTATTAATTTGCGCATTTGCATCTTAATACGGATATTAAGGGTACGAGAACCAAACAAGATATGGTAAAGGATTTCATCACCTTTTTCCGTGGCCCACAAATCACAAAACTGTATTCTTGCATACCTACAATAATTTTAAAATCAATTAGAACTCTGACTTTAAGGATTCATGCTCAATAGGGCAAGTTAATTGTGTTTAGAACGCTGCTTAATGTTATATTGTTCACGAGGTGTTTAGGCAAGTGTTCACGGCGCAATTGCCAAAAGAGAAAGGGTTATTCTAATTAAGGAATTACGCGAAAACGTTGGACAAACTCCTCTTATCTTTGGCACTTACCTGGCTTTGTGATCCGTATATCTTAAGCCCGTTTCTCGACACAATTTTACTTCGATAATCAGGTTCTTGAGCATGTCTAGTTGATTTAGCATAATATAGACTGTTAGGAGTGTGATATTTCTTTGTTTTTGTGATTTTGTGAATGCTTGTTCATATGGGTGATATACAGTTTAATTCGATTTTTCACGATCCATATTCTTTTGTTTATACACATACCCAATTTTTTTGTTCAAATTGCCAAGATTCTTCCCACATTTTTGAAAACTGTCCTTTCTTAGGAGTTGGCCAACCGTCCCAGAATTTTGATATTGGTCACCCACCTAATATTCTTGAAACCAATCCCACTTCAAAAATAGATCAAATGATTGAAAACTTAGAGAAAGAGGTCGACAAGATGACCGTTTTAGAATCACTACTATCATAACCCTCCGTTCTTGAAATAATTGACATACAAATAGGGTATGATAGTGAGATGGATACTAGGTTGACCGCTTTAGAGAAATGTTTAGAAGTGATGATTGCATTTGAGAATCAAACAGGTTCAACGCTAGCCATGTTCATACAATAATCTGATTAATTGTTTCACGCTCAATCTCAATCTTTGGCTAAAATCGATAAACAAGTGAAACTTTTAGCTATGAAGATTCTGGGGAGTGAACACAGTCAATTTGAACCCAATAATGTCAATATCTATCATCTAGGAAGTCAGCTGAGTGAGATAAAAGATCAAATAAATTTTGATGATTTCATAGATAACGATGATGTAATTGAGTTGACTGAGTGTTATCATGACAAACAAGAAAACTCTCCGAGTCAGTCCAACACTAGCTTGCAGGTACCAAATAGGCCTCTTATCACTTATGACCATGAAGATAATTTAACTGATATACTACTTGAAGATGAGATTCTTGCACCGACTGATTATATCGAAGAAATTTTAGAGGAGGAAACTTGTGAATTTGACGGGTATGGTTGGGACATATTGTTAGAGGAAATCAAGGATATAGAACGCACGATTTTAGTTTTACCAATTAAAGAAATGTTTGACGAAACTTTCGAATGAGAACCTATATTTATAGATGATATGGACCTACCCATATGTGAATGTGATGAGGGAGAACTTGTATTGGGAGTTATGAGCTGTAGTGATGAGAATATAATCGAGGAGAAGTATAGGGAAGAAGGCAACCTTGAGAAACATTCTTTCATGCCGAGTTTTGAGGAGATATGTGCGGATGAACTTGATACTCTTTCTGAGTTTGAGTCATGATCACTTTTGGAATATCCTACGGATCTTTCTTTTGCTGAAATTTTTGAGGATGAACTCCAGTTTTTAAACAAACCTGACCTTGAAACTCAACACATGCTTCTTGAACATACAATTCATTCGGGCAACAATTCTTTGACTCCTTCAAAACTTCGGCTTCACATTCAATATTTTCTGATCTCTACTTTCACACACCCATGCGTATTACTAACATCTAACCATACCACTAACATGTGCATTTTCTTTTCTTTTTCATATACCTTTTCTTTTACCAACCCTGGCCTTATAGCGACAAATTTTTTGAATGGGTGGTACTAATTTCTGGACTAACGCTATCTCCTAATTTGTAAATACTGTAATTAGTTCTTAGATTATCTTTTTGTGAATAAAAACTCATCCTGATTTCTAAGTATAGCAACCAGAGACGGGGGCAACGATGAGGATATCGTAAAACTCAGGTTTAGGGTGAGTACTTCGTTTACTTTTTACGCATCATGTGTATATTATGCATTATATATATATATATATATATATATATATATATATATATATATATATATATATATATATATTAAAACCCAAAAAAGTTTGAAAAATTTTCAAAACATAAAAACTTGGTCATCAAGATAGCTAGCGGGGAAACTTAGATTCGAAGTCTGACGGTTTAGTTGATAAGATAGAAACAACTATATTCTTTTTGAGAAATCGAAAACCCGAAAGATAACCCTTCTTTGAATTTAACCATAACCAATATAAGTCTTTTATATCACTTTACAAGTGTCGTGAGTTTTGAGAATTAGATGAAAATGCTGAAATGTCTTAAAACTTTTTGAAAAATCGTTAAATTTCTTTAGGATCAAACAACTTTGTTCTGAATTAAGTAATATCAAGAATAGTTCATGAAGTAAAGTGGATATGAAGGATATTATCGAAATCTTTAATAGAGGCTAAAAGTATGAAAAATAGGCCATCTGGAACCTTGTTGGAGTGATTACACACCTTATCCACACGAACACGTCTTTGGGATGAAAAGAAAAACTGGCAATATCTCCGTTTGCACTGTTTTCAGAATATTTTAAATGCAACAAAATAAGTATTTTTGTTTTGTGGCTTTGGTAACTTGGGTAATTAAGTCTTAGGGGTGTCTTCACACCTAATGCCCTAAAACCATCTGGTTTGGAAGTCATTGACCCAAAACCCGCTAAGTCTCCAACCGTCAAATAAAAAAAGCTAAGCAAGTGTTCTCTCCGAGTTAAAAGTCCCCACGGTTTTTTATGGGAGAATAATCTTGGCAGAGACGAGTTTTCTATTATAACAGTTTTTAGCGGAGATATGAAAGTTTCATTTATAAGTTTATAATACTTTTTGCACGATCACGAAATGTGCGTATGAACTAAGACAGGTAAAAGGTAGGAGTGAAGAATTAGACTTAGTTCTCTGTTAAAAATGATAGAAATTCTGACTTGAAATTTAACTGGAGAACGAAACTTGAGAAAATCTTAAGTTTTTTCAAAACTCGTGTGATCCTTTAGAAGTCTTTCCTGGTCCGTAATTGTGATATAATAACCCTAATCGAAGTTCTTAAAACTTAACGACACTATTCGCACAATCAAGTAAAGACGTGTATGAACTTATGTTAAATGAGATGTGAGGAGTGAAAAATAGGGTTGGACGTTTCTGACTAGGGTACTAGAACTTCTAGTTTTGATACTTAAAACTTAAGATTAGAATCAATAGTTTCCTCACGAAACTAACTTGACAGGATTTTGTGGGTGTAATCCGCTGAAAACCCTCAGGAGACAAAACTCCTTCTACTTGGGACACCTAGAGGTTTAACGGCTTGTAGCATAGGCTCAGTGCAATCGCGTTCCCTGCGAAAGTGAGATTAGGATTTTGTTTTGCTCGGGATGAGCAAAAGATAGATTTGGGGGTATTTGTTCGGCACGATTTATTTCATTTTAATACCTCTCATTTTCTATCATTTTCTTAATAAACAATGCTATCTAATCTGTGTCTGCTCATTAATACAGATTACATGTACACAGGAAAAAACACTGGAGATGGAATACAACTTGCACAAAAACGACAGTTTTAGCCGGAACTGCAAATGAGACAGATAACAGATCAAGTCATTGAGTTTTGCAAACAAATTAAGTTGTGTACAATAAATAATTGGTTTTGTTCCAACATGTGTTAGTTATATGTATGCCCTAGAGTCCATTATTGTACATATGATGTATATTATAGTGGATGCTTGGACATATATAGAGAGGACTTTCTTGCTCAACATGATAGTATGCTATCTGGTTGCTCTTTGTCTTAACATGTAGACTTGTATTGTGACACTGTCTTGCTCTCACATGTTGATAAAGCCCTTAGGATGTGTACTTGACTACCAGGACAATGATGAAGATCATACTAGTAGGGCCAGGGTAGTCCACAAGTACTGTAGGGATTCTTCAGCACCTTGCCTAGGGTTAGGGTTGCATCATACATGCTATAACAAAAATTTAGGAGGTGCTAAACAATTCCAACCATGAATCGAACTAGAAATCTAGAGTAACAACATAAAGTATCACATACTTAGTAGCTCTAACACTAAGTGGGGAGAAATACAACCTTTGTAGACCTCCCTTCTTGACTCCTTGGATCAACTAGGGTTTGAACCGGCTTGCTTGAACCCTTCCAAGTCCACGACGATCCACCCGGAATCCCTTTGCTCAAGCTCCTTGCTCCACTTGATCAAGATGAAGATGAAGCAAACAATCTACACTAAGGGGCTAGAGTAGTATAGATTGGTGATGTGGTTTGTGTTCTCACTTAAAAACCCTTTCTTTTTGTGTTCCTCACTCTAAAGAAAAATCAAGAGAGCATGAAGGAGGAAGAAGAAGGAGATGGCTAGCATGGGCTCTTTTGTGATAATGATAATCCTCATGATAAAATGAGAAAAGAAAATAGATATACGAGTCACACTCATACAAGTAAACATGGTCAATAAATATCTAGATATTTTCATTTGTGAGTTAAAAAAACAAAGAAATTAAACCATGGTCAAAACTTAGGTCAAGTAAAGAATAGCGATGAAGAATATTCAACCATGCTTTAATCATTTTCTTTTTCTCAATAATGAAAATATATATACATATTTATTCCATGTGAGTCTTGCATTGCCATCTTCTATGTATCAACAACCATGACATACATGTATGCATGTATGTGTGCATTCACATCAACATGTGTATATGCATACATTCATGCATACATCCAAATAGAAAAGGTTTTGAATAAGTGAGCTAAAAGTCAATATTAAATGAATACTTGATTTAATAAACCAGTCATATCTCATACGACCCGACCAATAGAAAATGCCCAATTAAAACACGGTATCATATACACGCATTTAATCGAGCTCCTGCGCATATCTCATATGCATACCACATCTTTTCGCCTGAGCTTGGAAACTCCTATGTGGAACTCTAAGACTCGTCAATACGCCGGCAGAAGGTGATGATCATATCAAACACCCACAAGCCGTAAGCGGTCAGCTAAACGTAACGGCCACCCGAGTATTGAGCGATCAGAAAATCAACAAGCAAACATGCTCACACTCCTGTAAATCCTGTCAGTAACACTAACCGTACAGTCCGGTCTCTTCGTCTGATATGTCGCATATCTAGTCTAGGGGTGGTGAACGTCAGACCCCAGTAACCGATAAGTCGTGTTGATGTGAGGCTCATAACAGGTTGAGAAACTACTGATAACACTTACCAGTAGATCTCCATATCATCCCTGACCAGGGACTTCCAGTTATAGCCAATCGAGCACAGCGCAACATCAACCCCCAATACCGGGAGAGACAAAACCCCTCCTATCGCTCATTGCCTCCATGTGATTCAGGACTATACCTAAAAGTCACCGTTTTGCACGTTCTCTTGAACGTGGTAAGGTGGAAATCGAAGCACAGTGGGAATCACACAAGACTCTATGACGATCTCGGGTCTACAGACTAACCTGTACCAGTGTCACCAGAGAACTGCTATCTGACAATAGGTATAATACCAACTAGGAGTTCTCGGCGAGTCCGTTCAGTGTACCCAGTCTCCACTGAGCACCTATATACCATCTTTGATGTCAAACACCAATAGATGTGGGATTATCCATCGCCCATCATATGGGTCAAGAAGCATATACGCTAGTCTACTCTAGAGTATCGATGCCCTGTCTCGATACACTCTCGACTATGAACAATTATAGGATGTACTTATGGACTACCCTGGCCCCACTAGTATGATCTCCATCATAGTCCTAGTAGTCAAGTACACATCCTAAGGGTTTTATCAACATATGAGAGCAAGACAGTATCACAATACAAGTCAACATGTTAAGACAAAGTGCACCCAGATAGCATACTATCATGTCGATCAAGAAAGTTCTCTCTATATATGTCCAAGCATCCACTATATTATACATCATATGTACAACAATGGCCTCTAGGGCATATACATAACTAACAATCTCCCACTTGCACTAAGGCCAGTTGTTGTAGTATCTCATACCCAACATCCCGAAGAGTCTCTCAAATTGTATCTGGGGTATGGCCTTCGTGAGTGGATCCGCTGAGTTGTCCTTCATGTCGAATCTCATGACACCGATCTCCCGACGATCAACTCTCTCCCGGATCAGGTGATACCGCCTTAGAATATGCCTCGATCTCTGATGGGACCTGGGTTCCTTGGCCAAACCCACAGCTCCATTGTTATCACAATACGAAGGTATTGGATGCTCAATGGACGGAACCACTCCAAGTTCGTTTATGAACTTCTTCATCCAGACAGCCTTTTTGGCAGCATCGTTGGCAGCGATGTATTCAGCCTCCATCGTCGAGTATGCCACGGTTTTCTGTTTGGAACTCTTCCAACAAACCGTCCCTCCATTAAGGGTAAAGACAAATCCCGAGTGCGACTTAGAGTCGTCCTTAACACTCTGGAAGCTCGAATCGGTAAAGGACTCCACTTGGAGTTGACCGTTACCATACACCAAGAACATCTCTTTAGTCCTTCTCAAGTACTTGAGAATGTTCTTCACAGCTGTCCAGTGACTCTCTCCTGGATCTGCTTAATACCTACTCACTATACTTAGTGAGTATGCTACATCGGGTCTGGTATATAGCATCGTGTACATGATAGAGCCTACTGCCGAAGCATAGGGTATCCTTTGCATGCGAGCTCTCTCCAAATCAGTGTTGGGAGACATCTCTTTGGAGAGAGTGAGTCTAAAGATCGTGGATAAATTCCCGCGCTTGGATTCTTCCATACTAAACCTCTTTAGCACGGTGTCAATGTACCTGGATTAGGACAATCCCAGTATCCGTTTAGATCTATCTCTATAGATCTTAATTCTCAAGATGTAGGAGGCATCACCTAGATCTTTCATTGATAATCTTTATGATAAGAAGAGCTTGACCGAGTGCAGCATAGGAACACCATTTCCTATCAAGAGTATGTCATCCACGTATAATACGAGGAAAACAACCTTACTCTCTGCCACCTTCTTGTATATACAAGGTTCATCTACATTTTGATGAAGTCAAACTCTTTGACTACAACATCAAAACAGATGTTCCAACTCCGCGATGCCTGCTTTAACCCGTAGATGGATTTAAGTAGCTTGCATACCTTTCCACTGCTCCCACTGTCTACGAAGCCCTCTGGTTGAGTCATGTACATGCGCTCTTCTAAATCACCATTTAGAAAAGTGGTCTTAACATCCATTTGCCAGATTTCGTAGTCATGGTATGCAGTAATGGCAAGTAGGATACGGATGGAATTAAGCATGGCCACTGGAGAAAAGGTTTCATCATAATCCACACCTGGTTGTTGACGAAAACCTTTTGCAACTAGTCTAGTTTTGAAAGTCTCAACTTTTCCATCTACACCAAGTTTCTTTTTAAAGATCCATTTGCTCCCAATAGGTTTTACCCCTTCAGGAGCAACTTCCAAAGTCTATACTTTGTTGGTGTGCATGGATTCCATCTCAGATCGCATTGCATCCGGCCATTTCACAGAGTCCCTACTCGTGATGGCCTTCTCGAAACTAGTTGGGTCATCATCTTCCATGATGCAATCCCCGCTCCCACCATCAATGAGAAAACCGTAGTATCTCTCAGGTGGATGAGGAACCCTACTAGATCGGCGGAGCGGCTGAGGTTCGTCGGGACTACTGAATCTTCTGTTTCCAATAAATCATCAGTTGTAGTTTGTGCTGTCGGAACTTCTTCCAGCTCTACCTCTTTGCCACTAATTTCTTTTACAAGAAATTCATTTTCCAAAAAAGTGGCATGTTGAGCAACAAACACCTTTTGTTTTTTACTGTGGTAGAAAAAATATCCATATGAATTCTTTGGATATCCCACAAACTTGCAAAGAACTGATCGTGCCTCGAGTTTGTCCCGATTTTTCCTTTTGACATAGGCCGGACAACCCCATATCTTAACTCGTTTAAGATATGGTCTCTTCCCACTCCATATCTCATATGGTGTGGTAGGTATAGATTCAGATGGAACTTGATTCAATAGGTATGCTGTTGTCTCAAGTGCATAACCCTAAAAGGAAATATGCAACTCAGCGGTGCTCATCATAGAGCGCACCATATCTAATAGGGTGCGATTCCTCCGTTCCGATACACCGTTGTGCTGTGGTGTATACGGAGGAGTAAGCTGAGAGAGAATCCTATTCTCTTTTAAATAGTCCAGGAACTCATTGCTCAAGTATTCTCCTCCTTGATCAGATCGAAGGATCTTAATACTTTTACCCGTTTGGTTCTCGACTTCGTGCTTATATTCTTTGAATTTCTTAAAAGATTCAGACTTGTGTTTCAACAGGAACACATGTCCGTATCTTGAGAGATCGTCAGTGAATGTAATGAAGTACGAGGAACCATTCCTGGCATGTGTATCATGGGACTACATACATCACTATGTATCAGTCCCAAGAGTTCCGTAACTCTTTCTCCGTGTCCAATAAACGGAGTTTTGGTCATCTTCCCTTTGAAACATGACTGGCAAGTGTCATAAGATGAAAATTCGAACGGATTCAAATATCCATCCTTATGTAACTTGCTAGCCGTGTCGCATTGATATGACCTAATCAACAATGCCACAAGAAGGATTCGTTCATTTCTGAACTCCTCCTCTTGTGTGTATTTTGTACATTAAGAATTTTGGTTTGATTTAGAATGTATATGCCATTATTTAACGAGCCTGATCCAATCAACTTTTGATTTAAGAAGATGTTCATAACATCATCCTGTATTACAAAATTATATCCTTCTTTACTCAATAAAGAAACTGATATAAGATTGCATATCAGGTTCGGTATGTAATAGCATTCGTTCAGAATCAATGTATTACCATTTGGTAATACAAGGTGATATTCGCTAACTGCTTTGGCTGCAACATTTGCACCATTCCCTACTCTTACGGAATGATCACCCATTCCCAGTACTCTACCTTTTCTTAGCCCATGCAACATATTGCATAAGTGGGATCTTGATTCGGTATCTAATGCCCAGGACGTAGAGTGAAGTGAGAAACAGTTCTCGGTTACAAACACACCCGAAGAAGATGCATCAACATGCTTATTCTTCGTTTGGGCGGCATGGGAATCCGGATATTCCCCTATTTCCTGTTCAGTTTTATAACAATTATAAGAAAGAACGAAACCAACGTTTCCCTGCTCAGTATAACAAGCGGGTTCAGTCAATACATCCATATTATTATCTTGATTAAGGCCTGACATGGTTGCTACCTGGAGAGAGAGAGAAGAAAACACTTAGCGTATACTCTTTCAAGATTAGATTGGTTATTATCTTATTTAACAGGATGGCTCCCACTGTTTTTATCAAATCTTCCTTCAAACCCTAAAAGGTAAGACTAGCGGGGATTAATTACACCTTACAAGTTCGCCAATCTTTTAGCCAGGTCAGTGTTTGTACTTTGAGGGAGGTTCCTCGTGCTTTCGCACGAACCTAATTAAAATAAACCTCATTTTCCCAGGGGCGTAACCCCGTTAACACCTTTCTAGACACCTACTTGATCGGCTAATTGTCATATGTAAAACTCTCCCGGGAGTAACTCTTACTCGCAGTGGGTATCGGGATCCAAATATCTCATAGAAGGTATGCAATCTCATTGCAAATTTCAACACTTGCAATTCCCGATAATCTTTTGCCCCAGGCGATCTATGACCTTGACAAGGTCAACAAACAATAAATCGCAAGTCAAGTTCAACTCGTACATTTCATGATTGAATTAAACCCACCCGCACGACCCTTGACAAGGTCAACAAGACCGTACGACTACCCTAATCCAATCGCATCTCATGCTTTAGCAGATAAGCATTAATCTACACTACGCCTTGACAAGGTCAACAAACACAGCACGAATACTGAATAGTACTTATCTAAAATGACGGAGGGCTACGACAGGTTTTTATGAAAACCTTTTGCGTAATGAACTTGATATCGTTGTAGAAACAAGTGATTTTGAAAAGAAGTGTTTTTGAGGTTTTTACTAGTTTCGCTAAAGAGGTCACTCCCGGTGAAGGGATCTCGACTCTTTTCTTATCGAATAAGGTGCTGGATATTCTACAAGGAATACCGCTATGCAAATCAAAAGCTATAGAAGCAATCAAAAACAAAATCGAGTATTGTAGCATTTGCTAGTTTTGCTAAAGAGGTCACTCCCGGTGAAGGGATCTCGGCTCTTTCTTTATCGAATTAGGTGCTGGATATTCTACAAGGAATACCACTATGCAAAGCAAAAACTAGAGCTATCCTTTTTTGAAAATTTGATTCTACAACATCTTTTAGGTTTCTTTTCTTTCATTAATCTCATTAATGAAATTCCATCATTTATGCTTCTTAAGCATCACAGAAGAAACGAAAATACAATGTACGCTTATACCATCTGCATTCGCCACAGTGTCCCGCTATGCACCGTTAGCTTACTTAACTAACGATATAGCGGGGCGGGACTAGCGCGGGTACAAACATAAGTAACGTTTATTATATATCATATATATAATACCATTCGTCTCAGCATATAAAGTGATCACATCACAGAATATCAACAGCAGAAGCACATATGAAAATATAGGATATTCTAGGAGGTCCGTATTTTATATTTAGCCAATAATAGAAAATACGGATTCCACGGCCGCGATGAATGGCCAAGCCCACATCGCTAGACCCCTACGAGAGCGGCAAGTGACCCTACCAATTCTAGAGTTTAGGAGACCCGGTCTCGACTCCTCGAGATGGCTTCCTACTGAACCCTAGAACCCGGTCACTTGTGCTCCTCTCCTTGGGTCTATCCTAATGCGAAAAAGTAAATAATATACAACAATGGTGACATCATCCTCAACCCGGAAGTGCCCTAAATAAAAGAATATTACATACAAATGAATTTTACATGAATAAAAATAAAAACTCTCATCTCACATAAAACCCCCGGCCATTCATTCACGACAATCCTGTACATCATATCTCAGCAACACATAATATCATATGTCATCAACGTAAGTAAGTATGCGTATCCCAATTGTCGTTGATGTATAACAACAAAACCGGCGATACACCACATACTACACTTACGGTCGCAGAAAAGAAAATGTCAAATTACAACATTTGGAATCCACAATCACCTTAGACATCATAAACCCGAAATATCACATACTTCGGATTTCATGCCTAACTATATGAATTCCATATATTGTATCACATTCCACAAATATCTAGACGATGTTAAACGTTTCGATCGAATCAACAAACACCCACAAATTACTCCGAGTGCTTAACACTTGAGCAAAATTAAGATACCCAAAAACGTGCCACAGTGTCTATGGACCAGCCGTAGAAGGGTCAACCCTTGCTTCACTTATGGCGCCACAGGACTACGGAAAACCCTAAGCTTTAGCCGCGGTTCCATGGTCATAGGATCGAGTTAGGGTTACATTCTTCTAGAGGGTCCATAGGGATACTTGCACAATCTTCCGAATATGTCCAACTTGGGAAATTCCAACACTTGAAAATTTCCAGCGAGGGTAATGAGGTAGTGTGTGATATTTGTTGGAACTGTTAAACGTCGACCAAGTTACCAAAACAATGTTAAAATTACGACTATGAAATGCTCTGAAATAGCCCATAGACAAAATTAACATCATATGAAATTTTAGGCTAAACAAACAATACCTGAAACCCGAAAACCCACACATCAGAGCACAAGAGAAATTTGAGGCAATTCTGGGCAGTTTGGGCCGACCTCACTGGTTTTAGAGGGCTTCTGCTCGGGTGAAATCCGAGGGAATGACCTCAAATTTCTTCTGTGTTCTATTTGTATCATATACAGTTTTCTGCAGTTCTTTAAATAATTTTTGTAGACTATTTTAAAAACGACAGAGAGCAGTTTTAAGGGTTCTAGAAATCCATATTTTCGGAGTTGTTTCGGTTTCTTATTATTTTTAATATCGTCTAAGTTTCTAGCTTGGCTCTGATACCACTGTAGGGATTCTTTAGCACCTTGTCTAGGGTTAGGGTTGCATCACACATGCTATAACAAAAATTTAGGGGGTGCTAAACAATTCCAACCATGAATCGAACACGAAATCTAGAGTAACAACATAAAGTATCACATACTTAGTAGTATCTAACACTAACTGGGGAGAAATACAACCTTTGTAGTCCTCCCTTCTTGACTCCTTGGATCAATTAGGGTTTGAACCAGATTGCTTGAACCCTTCCAAGTCCACAACGATCCACCCAGAATCCCTTTGCTCAAGCTCCTTGCTCCACTTGATCAAGATGAAGATGAAGCAAACAATCTACACTAAGGGGCTAGAGTAGTATAGATTGGTGATGTGGTTTGTGTTCTCACTTAAAAACCCTTTCTTTTTGTGTTCCACACTCTAAAGAAAAATCAAGAGAGCATGAAGGCGGAAGAAGAAGGAGATGACTAGCATGAGCTCTTTTGTGATAATGATAATCCTCATGATAAAATGAGAAAATAAAATAGATATATGAGTCACACTCATACAAGTAACCATGGTCAATAAATATCTAGATATTTTCATTTGTGAGTTAAAAAAACAAAGAAATTAAACCATGATCAAAACTTAGGTCAAGTAAAGAATAGTGATGAACAATATTAAACCATGCTTTAATCATTTTCTTTTTCTCAGTAATGAAAATATATATACATATTTATTCCATGTGAGTATTGCATTGCCATCTTCTATGTATTAACAACCATGACACACATGTATGCATGTATGTGTTTATTCACATCAACATGTGTATATGCATACATTCATGCATACATCCAAATAGAAAAGGTTTGGAATAAGTGAGCTAAAATTCAATATTAAATCAACACTTGATTTAATAAACCGGTCATATCTCATACTACCCGACCAATAGAAAACGCCCGATTAAAACACGGTATCATATACACGCATTTAATCAAGCTCCTGCGCATATCTCATATGCACACCATATCTTTTCGCCTAAGCTAGGAAACTCCTATGTGGGACTCTAAGACTCGTCAATACGCCGGCGGTAGGTGATGATCATATCAAACACCCACAAGCCGCAAACGGTCAGCTAAATGTAACGACCACCCGGGTATTGAGCGATTAGAAGATTAACAAGCAAACCTTCTCACACTCCTGTAAATCCAGTCAGTAACACCAACCGTACAGTCCGGTCTCTTCGTCTGATATGTTGCATATCTAGTCTAGGGGTGGTGAATGTTAGACCCCAGTAACCGATAAGTTATGTCGATATGAGGCTCATAACGGGTCGAGAAACTACTAAGAACACTTACCAGTAGATCTCCATATCATCCCTGGCCAGGGACTTCCAGTTATAGCCAATCGAGCACAGCGCAACATCAACCTCCAATACCAGGAGAGACGAAACTCTTCCTATCGCTCATTGCCTCCATGTGATTCGGGACTGTACCCAAAAGCCACCGTTTTGCACGTTCTCTTGAATGTGGTAAGATGGAAATCAAAGCACAGTGGGAATCACACAAGACTCTATGACGATCTCGGGTCTACAAACTAACCTGTACCAGTGTCACCAGAGAACTGCTATCTGACGATAGGTATAATACCAACTAGGAGTTCTCAGCGAGTCCGTTCAGTATACCCAGTCTCCACTGAGCAACCGTATACCATCTTTTATGTCAAACACCAATGGATGTGGGATCATCCATCGCCCATCATATGGGTCAAGAAGCGTATACGCTAGTCTACTCTGGAGGATCGATGCTCTGTCTCGATACACCCTCGACTAGGAACAATTATAGTATGTACTTGTGGACTACCCTGGCCCCACTAGTATGATCTCCACCATAGTCCCAGTAGTCAAGTACACATCCTAAAGGCTTTATCAACATGTGAGAGCAAGACAGTATCACAATACAAGTCAACATGTTAAGACAAAGTGAAAACAGATAATATACTATCATGTTGAGTAAGAAATTCCTCTCTATATATGTCCATGCATCCATTATAATATACATCATATGTACAACAATGGCCTCTAGGGCATATACATAACTAACAAGTACATCCTTTAATCAGTAATTTCTCAACCCGTTATGAGCCTCACATCGGCACGACTTATCGGTTATTGGGGTCTGACGTTTACCACCTCTAGACTAGATATGCGACATATCAGACGAAGAGACCGGACTGTACGATAGTGTTACTGACATGCTTTGCGAGAGTTTAGACAAGCTTGCTTGTTGATCTTCTGATCGCTCAATACCCGGGTAGCCGTTACGTCCAACTAGTACCGCTGATGGCTTGTGGGTGGCTGATATGATCATCACATATTGCCGGCGTATTGACGAGTCTTTAGAATCCTACACAGAGGTTTCCTGGCTCAGGCGAAACGAAATAGGAGCATATATGTGATATGTGCGGGACCGAGATTAATACGTATATGTGATACCGTATTCTATTCTCGCGATATGTGATATCGGTCGGTTATATGCGATATAGCCGGGTTATTGAATCAAGTGTTAATTCGATAAGTTGATACAAATAATATTAGTCGATCATATGTGATATAGCCTGATTATTAAATCAAGTGTTAATTTAATAATTTAATGTATAATTATATATTTGATATATTAATTTACATTAACTAATATTGGCTCACTTAATGATTTCTTTATCTCACTTATGCATTTAATATATATGTGATATATATTAATTGTGTTTCTTTTTGTTTCATGCTTGATGCTACATGCTACATGGGTGTATGAGACTCACATCATGCTTATGATAATGTCGGGTTTATTTATTTGAAGTAAATCAAAAATTAGTTGGAAATAAGTCACATGGTTTGAGCTTAGTGGAAGCTTGTAGAACCATTGATTTAGTCCACTAGTTTTGTTTTACATTAGATATTTGTTAACCGAACCATTATCTTAAGCCATGGTTAAGTCTCAACATGAGTTATATAAGATATTTTCTCACCCATGGTTGCCATAACAGTTATTGGCTTTATCTTCTTCTTCATCAAAAGAGAGCTCTCTAGGTTTTTGAGAGGTGAAGAAAATTAGTGAGAAAATTAATTCTAAAGTGAGAAAAATTCCTACTTCATCAGCCTACACTAGATTAGCCATTTAGTTTGGGTTGTTTGCTTCACTAATTCCTAATTAGTGAAGAGGTAGCTTGAGTTGGTGTCTCCTCGACGTAAATCATCTTCGGTCTCGAAGAATTCAAGAAAGCTTGTTCATTTCACTTTGTGGAACCTTACCAGAGTCCGGGAGATCACTACTTGGAGCGAATGGACTACTAAACGGAGCTTTTGAAGTGAAGGACCAGTATACGAAGGTTATATTTTTTCTTCACTTAGTGTAATGTTTGATTACATGCTAGCTTAGCTCCTAATTTTCTAGTTAGATCTTTGGCATGGGTTGCATAACTCTCTAGGTTTTTAAAAATTGCATACTTGATGCCCCATAAATCCTAGTTAGGATGCTATGGAACCCATCAGTGGTATCAGAGCCAAGCTAGAGTATTAGGCGTTGTCTAGACGAAATTAGAAGTCCGATCGAACCCAGAAAACCCAATTTTGGACCTCGCTATGGAAATTTTTCCAAAAGTTGGATTTTTTCATGTTAAAAATATTACAAAAAAAAAACTTGCAGATAATTCTATGGACCCACCAGAAGAACGAGTCCCTAACTCGTCTAAGTGACCGTGGAACCGCGGCCAAAACATGGTTTTGACGGCGGTTCCGCGGCGCCACTTATGAGCTTTGAGACGGACCTTCAGCTGTAGGTCTGTGGGTACTGTGGTATGGTTCTGGGTATTTTTAACACTGCTCAAGTGTTGAGCTCTATGGGAAATTTTGGGAATTCGTTGATTCGATCGAAATGTTTAACATCGTCTAGCTCTCTGTGAATGTGATATAATATTTGGAATCTACAATTATTGGTTTTGTGAAAACTAATATGAATTTTATAAATCTAGCAATTTAGTCTCAATTGATCGGTTGCCATGGAATTTTGATGTGGATCAAAAGTCCATTGCAATTACATAGTGTACGGGGATACTCGCTGGATAATGTTACTAGATAGACACGCCCCATAGCCCCGACCAAGTGAATGTAGGAGAACCCCGTTGCCAAAAGCATCCGCCTGGGTGCTCGTGGCCGCGGTGTTCTGCCTAAGTGCACTTTGTCGACGGCATGGGGGGTGGGGGGTGGGGGTGCGACCGTCTAATAAAGTTTTCGACGAGCATTCGATCAAGATATCAGGAATCTTGTTGAATTGCCCGACTTGTTATTGGAAATTGTTTTCAATAACGAGACTAAAATACGGGGTTTATAATTGTTAGGATGAAATTCGGAATATAAGATATTCCGGGTATATAATGTCTAAGGAATTCGTTTGATTAGGCATGAAATCCGAAGTATGTGATATTTCAGGTTTATGATGTCTAAGATGTTGCAAATTCCAATTGTTGTAGTTTTTCACTTTTTTTTCTGCGACCGTAAGTGTAATATATGGGGTATCGCCGGTTTCGTTGCTATATGTCAACGACAATTGGGATACGCATATTTACTTACGTTGATAACATGCGATATTATGTGTTGCTGTGATATGTTATATTGGATCGTCGTGTTTAAATAGCCAGGTTTTTTTTATGTGAGATGAGAGTTTTTCATTTTCATTCATGTAAAAACTTGTATGTAATATTCTTTTATTGGGGCACTTCTGGGTTGAGGATGATATCACCATTGTTGTATATTATTTACTTTTCTGCATTAGGATAGACCCAAGATGGGGAGCACAAGTAACCTGGTTCTAGAGTCCAGTGGGACACTACTACAAATAAGGGCTGCCCCTACGGATTTACCCGTAGGGGCAAACCACTGCCCCTACGGATATATCCGTAGGGGCAAAAAATTAACCTGTAGGTGCAAACGCCGTAGGTGTAAGTTGAAGCCCTGAATTTGCCCCTACGGACAAAAACCTGCCCCTACGGAGTTCTGTGTAGGTCCCGTATCCCCTACGACGTAGGCTGTAGGGGCAAAAAAATTATTTTATTTACGGTTTTTTAAAATATATTACTTGTACCTACGGATTACTCCGTAGGGCTACGTAATATCCCCAACGGATACATGCGTAGGTACATATCCGTAGGGGCAAAATATCAGAAATCCTGATATTTTTCCCCTACGGATAACTCCGTAGGGACCTTTGTTTGCCCCTACGGATATATCCGTAGGGGCACTCCCAACCCCCTGATACTGAGATCAGGGGGGAAATATCAGTTAATGCTGATATTGTGCCCCTACGGTCTACTCCGTAGGGGCAACATATGTACCTACAGATTAATCCGTAGGTACAGATCATCTGTTTTTTTTTAAAAAAAAGGGCTGCCTGATTTTTTCTCGCCCTGTGCACAATAATACATACATCAATCAAATATAAAATTAATCATCACACAACATATATCTGTAAGTGCACGGCGGCGCCCCGGCCGTCAATCCGACGGCCAAATGCGGAAGCGGTGATAAACTTTAATTTTACGGACTTTGCAAACCGGCACCACCGCGCACTAAACACCCGGATCGGGCCATTAAACTAGTTCTAGCTGACTACAAGATGGGAAGAGATATACCGAGTAATCCGAGTCCTCCGGTCTTCTCGTCGTCATCCGGATCTTTCGCGGAAACTCCGGTCGTCGCCTCCTCGCCGGAAGGGCACCACAACGCCTGCATCTTTTACGGGCTCCCACCTCAATGCCGAGGCAACTCGGGCGCGAAGTTGGCTGGCCGACGCGTCCAAGATTTGCTGTAGAATACTTGTCTCTTTGGGGTTTAAGAGGTTGCCATGATGGAGGAATTTTTCACAAGGATTATCATGAAGGCTTGATGGAAAAAATTGGAGCATCTCATGAAAATGAGCTCGGCCATCATAAACAAAAATGAGCTCTCTGGAAAAAAAACAATGAAGCAAGCTCTCCACCTTGCTGTGAAAAATGAGCCTTAATTTAAACTCATTCAATTCCAAATAAATTAAACCCTCATCCTCACAAACAAATCTCCAGCATACACATATGGGGGGAGGGTCCACTAAAAATGCATGAAAGAATTATTCCCACCAAAAATAATCCTCACTCCAATACACCAAACAGTGGCCGGCCATTATCCAATTTCCAACACCAAAACAAAGCACATCCAAACCATACCCTATCAATTCCCCATTAATGCAAGTGATGGAGGGAATCTAAAGAAGCCATCATAAAGAATATATTTGCAAGAAACCCCTTCCACAAATGTTATTTGCACAATTGCAAATAACCCCCTCCATCGGAAAAGTCCGGCCGGGAAAGAACAAAGAAAAACCGGCCGGAACGGAATGCAAACTGGCAACCTCAGAAAATCGATCCCGTAATAAATTACAGGAAAACCCCGCTGCTGCAAATACATGCCCGCATTTGTATTCCTACTGAACACAAATGCAAAGAGACAAAAACTACACTGTCAAATACTAGGATCCGGCTTAAGCCAAAGCCGGCTAGTAAAAACCGTCCGATCACCATCCGTGCAATACCGCACGTATCTGATCGAACCCTGCCATATCTCCATACGGCCTCTACAGCGTTTCGCCCGAAAGCTGAGTAACTGAATGTGTGGTGGACTCTAAAGACTCGTCAATACTATGGCTGTGGATTTAACCACCAGCACGTCAGAGGTATAAGCCAATACGTGACGGGCCACCAGCTATTGACCAAAAGGGACGTCGATGAGCGAACTCATCCTGACACCCTACTGAGCCTGTCAGTGACAATATCCGTACAGTCCGGTCCGTTCGTCTATGAGCATCGCATGTCGGGCCTAGGGGGTTGGTAAAAGTCAGACCCCCAAAAGCGGTACAAGTCGTGTCGGAGTGTAGCCCAGAACACCCTGAGATACTACTGGAATACCTACCAGTAAATCTCCTGCCTTGGCCAAGGTCTTCGTGTAATGGCTCTCCTAGACACAGCGCGACCTCACCCCCAATATCGGGAGAGACGAACCCCTGAAGATCCGCTCACTGCCTCCATGTGGCTCGGGACTGTACCCAACTAAAACCTGTTTGCACGACTCCTTTGAGCCGTGGTAGGGTAGAAATCAAAGTACAGTGGGAACTCACACGAGACAAATGACGATCCCCAGGTCGATGAACTAACCTGTACACATGTCACCAGGGAACTGCTATCTGACGTCAGGTATAAGACCAACTAGCATGTTCCCGGCGAGTCCTGTCCGGTGTACTCATAACCCAATGAGCACCTGTATACATCTTAGGTGAACCAACTGACACCAGTGGCTTGTGAGACCGGCCACCGCCCCTCGTCGGGGTCTCAACTGTATACACTAGTCTACTCTGGAGAATCGATGCCCTGTCTCGAAACTCCTACGACTAGGGACCTTTTAAGGATGTGCTAATAGACTCCAGCTCTCACTTATATGATCGCCCTCATACTGCCGGCAGTCAAGCAAGAATCCTAGGGGCTTTATCAATGTGCAATAGCGACCTGTCAGGTCACCTAAAGCAGTACACGATGATAAAGGTAAACCAGATAGCGTACTATCATCTCGAGTAAGACTGTCCTCCCGGGATAGGTCCTCCCTCAATCATTGCAATCACGTGCCTGTGACCCAATAATTGACTCTGAGGGCACTATCTCTAACAATCTCCCACTTGCACTCAAGGCTAATTATTGCGATGTCGCATACTCACAGCCCGTGTGATACCGAACACCCAACTCCTCTACTAGTCAGTCTCACAAAAACCGTTTGTGAAACTATTGCGTTCGAGGAATAGCCTCATTGAGTGGATCCGCCTAGAAGTTTCTTTCTATGTCTCTCTATGTCTCAAGTTCGCGGAGAAAGCCATCTCCCGAAATGAGCAATACCTGTCTTAGAATGTCTGGATGTCTGATGGGACCTAGCTCATAAATGAACTCCAAATCCAAACTTCTTAGACTGTATCGTCAACTGAACATAATCAGTATCCCGCGCCATGCCACCCTCAGTATTGCCTTGGACCACCTGTCCAAAATACTGCCCCTCGTCAGAAGGAAAACTATAACTCTAACAATCACCCTGTTGTCCATGTCACCTTGGAAGCCTGGAGTGATAACCGTCTCCTAAAGGAGGCAGCCGTTATCATATCCCTAGAACATTCACTTATGTTCTAAAACTGCTTCCGACTGTTTCTCCAGGATTGGATCAATGTCAACTTATTGCATCTAGTGCAAGAACAACATCTGGTGTGGTACTTGACATCTCATGATTGACTCAATTGCCTAAGCAAGTGATCTGCCAATCATGCACATCCCTCTCCCCTTTAGTCTGTAAGACACCTTTAGAGAGGGTGACTCCATTACCTGCAGGTACACTACCATGCCAGGAGTCGTCCATTATAAATACTCTTAGAATGCTGTTTAAGTACCCAGATTGGGAAACCACCCAAATCTAGATCTAAAACCATAGATCTAGTAACCAGTATGTCAGATATTATGTCCAAGTCCCTTGTGGAGAAACCACTGTGTAACGACCAAAGTATAACCGATTGTAGTATAGGAATATCATTTCCTACTACCTTCTCAACAGATCCATCCCCTATTCTGATGACGTCAAACCTATGACTGTCACATCAGAAATAGATGATCTATCTCCGCTACATCTGCTTTAGTCTATAAATAGACACAAGCCTGATGTCCACCAATGCTTCCGCTGCTCCCACTGACTACGACAACCCTCTGGCAGAGTCATATAGACGTGCACTTCCAAAGCTAGTTTAGAATGACGCTATACTCATCCTCCTGCCGGGTCTCGCAGCCTGGAACAACAACAATGGCGAGTGTGGGTAAACAAGAACTTCCCTGTCACCGTCCTTGAGGCTACCGGAGTACCTCTCGGGTGCCTGAAGTTACCCACCTTATCTGCAGAGTGGCCAATGGAATATCAAATCAGATTGAATCTTTAGGTTCCTTATCAAATCTTCAGTAATCGTTTGCGGTTCTGGAATCACTTCCAGTTCTACCATACTCCCACTACTGTTTTTGAAAAAAAAATCCATTTTTAATAAAACTGTGGCGAGTCTAGAACAATATTTCTATTGATCTGCCAGATGGTAGAAAATCAACCCTCGTCATAGCCTGGGTCAACCCACAAACAGCCATTACAGAAACGTGCCTTGAGTTATCCAGAGTCTGGTTTTAATCATAAGCCGGACAACTCCCCGTACCTTAACAACGTTAAGATATGAACTGTTCTATATCCAATATAGAACCAGAGGCACTGATTTAAATTAACCAGATTCAAATCATGCAGCTGTCTCCAGTGCATGTCAATTAAATGGAGAGAGGCCGATCAGCGTTACTCAACTTAGGAATGCTTCCAATTATGAGTAACCTGAAAGAGAAGCAGTTTCTCTTTATCATTACTATCAACTGAATACCATACACAAGAATCTACATCTTCGACCACTTTGAAGAATCCCGATACTTGCTACACTTGGTTCTCTACTCTATTCAAATACCTATAACTCCTCAAAACTTAGACCCTGTGTTTCTATGAAACACATGTCTAAGAACTAGAGAAGTTAAAAGTAAACAGAATATAGTAAGAGGACCAACCCCTCTGTCCTAATGGACACTGGACAACATACAATACTCTGTATAAGTCCGTTGAGTCTGATAACTCATTCACTGTGTGTCGTAGGTTGAAAACTGTACTATGGTTATGAAGAATTACACCGCTGTTTAATGCTCCTTACCTAACCATCCACTGATATAGGTAAATGTCATCGACATAATATCAAAAGGTATATCTCACTCTATGAAAATAGACGTACAGATATATCAATTTGAAATTGGTGCACAGCAGCGGATATTCAAAACCAAATATTTGCCGACCGGCAAACAGCCCAGATGATCTCCTCAAATATCACCGATTACAACGAATCCCGATATAATGAGGATGATTACCCTATTCCCAATAACTAACTCCCACTCATCATCTGTAAAACCATACAGATGTGAGAATCAAACCTGGTAAATACATACCCTGGAGCAAATGTCCAATCGGGAAATCAGTTTTCTTTTAACAGTACACAGTGAAACTGAAACATTGAAATGTTTCGATGGGGTATGCTGGTATTCCTAGTAATGCTTCTACCATTATCCAGATTCACAACTATAACCGTATAATTCTTTGCCACCTCTCCAAATCCCTTCATATGTTTTTAGTCATTACCTTCTGTACACCCCTTTAGGCCAAATAGTTTTCTTCCTTCCCTACCGTTCGGCACCAGCCTATGGTTTGGAAGAAGACTATCCAAAAAGCATAAAGGGTGTACTGTCCTAATCCTAGGAGCACTCGCAACGCGAGAGAAGGTGAAGATAAAAGACACCTGAATGTACTTTATTCCTATTTCTCCTGAACCAGGATCCATCCCCCAACTGGAACAAGTTCCTTTCGAGTTCGTATATAACCATACGATGGATTATCCAATAAAATGGGATCTTCGTAGTGATACGGAGTGTCCTGGAGAAATACAAAGGTGATTTAGGATTGGCGAAGAAATACTTGGTTTGGTCGTGAATAGCAGTCGCAACTTACTTTGCCCTCTTACTAATCCCTTTCTTTGTCTTAACTCAATACCTTCTGTACACCGTTTAGGCTAACTGGTTTTCTTCATTCCCTACCGGTCGGCACCAGCCTATGGTTTGGAAGAAGACCATCCAATTTGCGTAATAGGTGTACTACTCCTAAACCAAGGAGTACTCGCAACCTGAGAGAAGGTGAAAAGAAAAGACAACTGAATAATCCTATCCGTTTTCTCCAGAACCGGAAACCATCCTCGAATAAATTCCTTCGAGTTCGTATCTAACCATACGATGGTTTTGTCCATGGAAGTGGACGTTCGCAGTAATACGGGGTGTCCTGGAGAAAAGGGTAAAAGTAGGAGTGGCAATGAGGTCAGCGACTCTGACAATCCAAAAGCCAGTGTTAAGAAGGTTCGGTCAACTTGGTCACTGAGTCATAGTCTTAGGGTCGGGTCAATGGTCGCTGCCAGAGAGAGAGAGAAAAGAAACACTCAGCGTGCACTCTAACCTAGATCAGAATGGTTACCAATTTATCTAATCTGGAAACCTCCCACTGTACCTCAAATTCTCCTCCAAACCTGAAAGAAGAATTAGTCGGGGTCACCCGAGGAGTAAACCAACTCATCAGTGGGAATCGGGATCCAACTATCATTGCATGATAACGTGACGGAATCCGCTCACGGTGTCACACTCCAGAAGGTATGCGCATATCTGGCAAGTTTCAGTTCTTTTGAAACTCCCGATGTAATTTCTACCCCATGCTCTTATGACCTTGGCGTGAGGTCAAAATATCATAAGTCACATGTCAAGTTCTTCCCATCATTGTCCAGGTTAATTTGAACCCACCCGTACATACCCTTGACATAGGCCAAAATAGTAGTACGACTGTCCTAAACCAACGCATCTATCTATGCAACAGATAAATACCCGGCAGCTACCAAACGCTATGCCTTGGCGTGAGGTCAAAATACATAGCTTGAATACTACCGAATATTTAACTGAAATGATGGAGGGCTATGAATGGTTTCTGGCGAAAACCTTTAACGTAATGAACTTGATATCGTTGAAGGAACGGATAGCTTTTTAGAAAATATAGTGACGAAAACCTTTACTAAAGAGGTCACTCCCGGTGAAGGGATCTCGGCTCTTTCCCCATAGAATGAGGTGCAGGATATTCCAACTGAATACCACGGTGCAAAGCAAAAGTAATCGGCTATAGTGAAGTTAATGCCCTGACGCAAACTTCTGTCCAAGGGGTCACTCCCGGTGAAGGGATCTCGGCCCTTGCCTCGTCGACTGAGGAGCAGGATATTCCAAATGAATACCACGATGCAAAACAAAAGTGAACGTCCTTGCAATAACAGCTTTTTGAAAAGTGTTCCAACAACATCAGAATAGGCTTGTTTAACTTGCATTGATCCGAATCAATGCAGTCCCATCAATTGATCACACCACAAAGAACGAAAATATACTGACGTACGTATATGCCATCCGCATTCGCCACTGGGTCCCGTCATCACCCGTTAGGTTAGCTTACTAACGGCAGAGCGGGGACTGGACTAGCGCGGATGAAAAACATATACAACATCTACTAATATATATACCAATATATTATATTCGCTCAAGGCGTGAAAAAAATGCAATATCACAGAAATGTACAGCATCACAGAACAATACAGATATCTGGGATCCCCGGGTTTCACAGAGCCACTACTGAAACCCGACGTTCCCCTGGTCGTGTGGATAGCCTGTGCAATGAAATCCTAGACCCCTACGGGCGCGGCGAGTCACCCGCCAAAATCTGAAGCGAGGTAGCCCCCTTCAGCTCCGTGAATGGACCACCCAGCACTCCACGGAATCCGGCAACTTGGGCACCCCTCCTGGGTCAACCTAGTACAGAAAGTAAAATATACATACAACGGGTACATCGACCGCAACCAGGTCGTGCCCCAAAAGAATAATACAAACAGGCAGTGACGGCAGTCCACATGTCGGACGCTCGCCCCGCAATATCAAATGTATATAATACAACAATACAGTACTAGCATTGCATCCAGGCTATCCCCACGACCGATCCGCAACATCACAGCAATAACACAAAACATCAACGTGAAAATCACGTTCGCAAATCCGTCTAACCGGGCTATAGCAGTTAGATCGGATTTACCGATCAAGTGACATTCACGGTCGCAGATATAATGTAAATACTGTGAAAAATGTGTTTAAAATTTTCCGATTGATCAAAAATAAACTAGTGGGCCCCAAACCAATACTGCAGCAGTTACAGAAATTATGAGCCCAATTTTAATGTCCCAAAAACCCTATTTTCACAACAGAAGCCCAATGGAAAAAACCAGCCCACTGATCCCTTCAATCGGCCGCGGAACCGCGGCTCCATGTAGGGTTATGCCGCGGTTCCGCGCTTCGATGAAGGGAACAGTGTATCGTATTTTTCCAGTGGCCTTAATTCTTCTAGTAAAGTACTTTTATACAACCTGAAAAATTTTTAGAGACCAAAAAATTTCAACAGAAAACTGTCGTGACAAAATACGGGTTTTTGGACATTTCGATCGATCGGAACTGAAAAACACATTACACAAAGCTAGACTATGTTAATGGCGAGGCTCTGATACCACTGTAAGTGCACGGCGGCTCCCCGGCCGTCAATCCGACGGCCAAATGCGGAAGCGGTGATAAACTTTAATTTTACGGACTTTGCAAACCGGCACCACCGCGCACTAAACACCCGGATCGGGCCATTAAACTAGTTCTAGCTGACTACAAGATGGGAAGAAATATACCGAGTGATCCGAGTCCTCCGGTCTTCTCGTCGTCATCCCGATCTCTCGCGGAAACTTCGGTCGTTGCCTCCTCGCCGGAAGGGCACCACAACGCCTGCATCTTTTACGGGCTCCCACCTCAATGCCGAGGCAACTCGGGCGCGAAGTTGGCTGGCCGACGCGTCCAAGATTTGCTGTAGAATACTTGTCTCTTTGGGGTTTAAGAGGTTGCCATGATGGAGGAATTTTTCACAAGGATTTTCATGAAGGCTTGATGGAAAAAATTGGAGCATCTCATGAAAATGAGCTCGGCCATCATAAACAAAAATGAGCTCTCTGAAAAAAAAACAATGAAGCTAGCTCTCCACCTTGCTGTGAAAAATGAGCCTTAATTTAAGCTCATTCAATTCCAAATAAATTAAACCCTCATCCTCACAAACAAATCTCCAGCATACACATATGGGGGGAGGGTCCACTAAAAATGCATGAAAGAATTATTCCCACCAAAAATAATCCTCACTCCAATACACCAAACAGTGGCCGGCCATTATCCAATTTCCAACACCAAAACAAAGCACATCCAAACCATACCCTATCAATTCCCCATTAATGCAAGTGATGGAGGGAATCTAAAGAAGCCATCATAAAGAATATATTTGCAAGAAACCCCCTCCACAAATGTTATTTGCACAATTGCAAATAACCCCCTCCATCGGAAAAGTCCGGCCGGGAAAGAACAAAGAAAAACCGGCCGGAACGGAATGCAAACTGGCAACCTCAGAAAACCGATCCCGTAATAAATTACAGGAAAACCCCGCTGCTGTAAATACATGCCCGCATTTGTATTCCTACTGAACACAAATGCAAAGAGACAAAAACTACACTGTCAAATACTAGGATCCGGCTTAAGCCAAAGCCGGCTAGTAAAAACCGTCCGATCACCATCCGTGCAATACCGCACGTATCTGATCGAACCCTGCCATATCTCCATACGGCCTCTACAGCGTTTCGCCCGAAAGCTGAGTAACTGAATGTGTGGTGGACTCTAAAGACTCGTCAATACTATGGCTGTGGATTTAACCACCAGCACGTCAGAGGTATAAGCCAATACGTGACGGGCCACCAGCTATTGACCAAAAGGGACGTCGATGAGCGAACTCATCCTGACACCCTACTGAGCCTGTCAGTGACAATATCCGTACAGTCCGGTCCGTTCGTCTATGAGCATCGCATGTCGGGCCTAGGGGGTTGGTAAAAGTCAGACCCCCAAAAGCGGTACAAGTCGTGTCGGAGTGTAGCCCAGAACACCCTGAGATACTACTGGAATACCTACCAGTAAATCTCCTGCCTAGGCCAAGGTCTTCGTGTAATGGCTCTCCTAGACACAGCGCGACCTCACCCCCAATATCGGGAGAGACGAACCCCTGAAGATCCGCTCACTGCCTCCATGTGGCTCGGGACTGTACCCAACTAAAACCTGTTTGCACGACTCCTTTGAGCCGTGGTAGGGTAGTAATCAAAGTACAGTGGGAACTCACACGAGACAAATGACGATCCCCAGGTCGATGAACTAACCTGTACACATGTCACCAGGGAACTGCTATCTGACGTCAGGTATAAGACCAACTAGCATGTTTCTGGCGAGTCCTGTCCGGTGTACTCATAACCCAATGAGCACCTGTATACATCTTAGGTGAACCAACTGACACCAGTGGCTTGTGAGACCGGCCACCGCCCCTCGTCGGGGTCTCAACTGTATACACTAGTCTACTCTGGAGAATCGATGCCCTGTCTCGAAACTCCTACGACTAGGGACCTTTTAAGGATGTGCTAATAGACTCCAGCTCTCACTTATATGATCGCCCTCATACTGCCGGCAAACAAGCAAGAATCCTAGGGGCTTTATCAACGTGCAATAGCGACCTGTCAGGTCACCTAAAGCAGTACACGATGATAAAGGTAAACCAGATAGCGTACTATCATCTCGAGTAAGACTGTCCTCCCGGGATAGGTCCTCCCTCAATCATTGCAATCACGTGCCTGTGACCCAATAATTGACTCTGAGGGCACTATCTCCAACAATATCGCAGTATTCATAATCACATCTCACGCATATAATATACAAAAGAAACCAAAAAACTGAATATGATATAAATATAAACCAATATCAATATCGTCCAAAATGTTTCAAAATGTAGTACAATATGTATCATATAAATAAATACATGTTTCAAAAAATAAGAATAAAAATGCTACCCTAGCTCGGTCCAGCTCCACCTCTGATAAACGCTAGAATCTGGCGCGCCTGCTCCTCGGTCAATAAACCATGCAATTCGGCGCGTGCGGGAGTCTGAGCGGCCTGTGGAGCTGGCGATGTGGTCTGCGCAGCCGCCGTCGAGGTAGTGTCTTGCGGAGCCGCGGCTGCGGGAGTCTGAGCGGGCGGTGGAGCTATAGGAGCTGTCTGCGAAACCGCAGCCGATGTAGTGGCTTGCGGAGCCGTAGCCGAAGGAGATGCATGTGGAGGCTCGGCAGATGTACCCTGTCGTGTTTGGACCTAACGTGTGTAATAAGCGTGTAAGAACTATGTATTATTCGAATTCATATCATTATCAAGTTATTTCGAAACCCCATTTGGATATCTAGTTTGGAAAACCGTAGTTTATTTTAATTAGATATGTATGTATGATTAATCAAACCTAAGTCTACAACCAAATAAGCTCAGGCTACGTACTAATTATGGATATGTTGATGTTTCCCTCAATCAGAGCAAGGTTCTGTTTGAATTTCAAAAATTCAAATTTTGAAGCAACGCTTCAAATTCTGTGCGCTGCGCGCAATGCGCCACGTGTCAGAAGCTGATACGTCAGTGCAGCGCCCAAGGCAGTGCGCCCAATCAGAGCAAGGCTCTATTTAAAACAAAAATTAAAGGAAGCAACGCTTCAGTTGCACAAGCGCTGCGCTGCGCGACACGTGTCAGCACAGTTGCGCAAGCGCTGCGCTGCGTGACACGTGTCACGCGCTGGGGCGTTTGTGCCAAACAGAATTAAAATTCTAGTAAGATCCTTTTGTTCTTGTTAAAACAAGAAGATTGCCTTCTGTAAAACAAAAGCCCTTGGATCAAAGATCCAACGGCGGGGAAAGTTCCCCAAATCACTCAGAGAAGGATCTCTTTAACAAACTTAACAAATCTATGAGCACTATATAAAGACCCCTAGACCCCAACTCAAATCATCAACATTGTGAGAGATCAAGAACTTCAAAACAGAGAGAACTCTGAAGAAAATTCAAGAAAAAAGGTAAAAACCTTTATAAAATAGAAGAATTTCTTCTAATAGATCATTGATCTAAGAACAAGATCAACGATCTTCAATAAAAAACAAATAATAATAGTGCCTTGCACTTTTTATGAACCATTGGTTCTGGAATCTTAAAGAATTTTTTTTCTGGATCCAAAATTGGATCAAGATTTTGAAATAGTGCCCTGCACTTGCAAAACTGCACTGTTGTGCTCCTGGGTTGGCGCAAGCCACCAGAAAGCGCCACGTGTTAGCACATGAACCACTTGCGCTATGCGCTTTTAAGATAGAGCCTTACTCTCTGAAATTGGCGCAACTTACCAGAGCGCGCCACGTGTCAGCAGCGCAAGCGCAACGCACTGGCGCAGCGCACTGCGCTTGCGTGACACGTGTCATCACCACAAGCGCTTGCGCTCAGTGATTGGCGCAAAGCTCCTGACAAATGCACTGCATTGTTTACTGAAGGGCCATGCCCAAATCAAAAAGGCCTAGTAGGCCAAAATAAATTGCAATGCAATAAAAGGGCAGAGCCCAAACAAAATTGATGCTCTGCATCATTTATAAAAGTGCAGAGCCCAAACAAAATAAGAAATGCAGTGCATTATTTAAAAAGGGGCAAAGCCCTAGCACATGCCTAATAGGCCAAAGACAAATAAAAGCGTTGAACATTTTTCAACTGGACTTAGCCCAATCATGGCCGTAAGTCCTCAAATTAAATTGACTGAGCACGGCTGCTCTCCTAAATCAATTTACATCCGGTTCGAGGGTATATCTCCGAACTCCTCTGACTCCTATCGTTGTAATCCTTCAACGACGTCATAGAGGTGACGGGTCCCGACAACCGCACATCAGCACGGACTGTGGGGTCCTTAAACTCATGGACTTATGCGTCCTTAAACCAAAACACGGACTGTGGGGTCCTTAAACCAACGGACTTATGCGTCCTTAAACCCAGATACGGACTGTGGGGTCTTTAAACCCACGGACTTATGCGTCCTTAAACTACCTGTGGACCACCATGTCCCTAAACTCGAATACGGACCGAAATGTCCTTAAACTACCTACTGACCACTATGTCCCTAAACTGGAGCAATAGAGCCCCCAAATGCTCTTTTGTCGGATCCAAACGATCCCGTTAAGTTGATCTTAGTCTCAAATCGGTCTAACGTATCCTTAACGAACGTTTAAGTTGATCTTAGCCTCAATTTGTCTAACGTATCCTTAAACTAAAACACCAAACCAAAATCTAAGTAAATACGGATTTGGACTAATCCACGTCCTACGGGTGACGGCATAACTTAGTCTCCGTATACAATCCACGGGCATCCACAAACAAAACAAACACACACACGACACGAAGTGAAATTCTGGAGAAAGAGAAAGTGGCTACCGCGATGCGGTAGTGTAATTAACTGCAGGGGCTTGCGCCTGCAGGGAAGAGCGTCCCCACAATCAAAAACCCCTCAAGCGAGGGGGAATCTGACGAAGTCTGCTATATCGGCCGCATCCGTCTAAACCTCCGATACACGGTGCCATAAATCAACTTGGCATCTTCGGAGAGGTGGACGGATAAAACCAAATAGCATCTGCCCCGAATCTCAGGCATGACGTCCTTACGTCGTCGCCGCCATTCGGAGGGGAACAGATTCTGGCACGCCCAGTGGGACCTTTTCTTCTTTCCACTCCACACTTCGTGTGTCGTCTTCGCGAACGAATCGCGGTTTGTTAATGGTTGCCTTCGGATTTCAAGTTACTAAGATTTGGTCTTTTGCCTGGCGCAGAAATCAAGCATCAATGGCCTCAAATTGCTCGAACTGCTCGAAGTGCCAATGCAACCGACGCTCCGTCTCACCTGGAGGCGTAGCATATGGGCCTCAAGCGGCCTCCATCCTTACTATGCCTGTGGAGAAAGTGACTCAAGCCACCACCGGCCTGTTTTTCGGGACCATGATCCCGCCAGCAAGCTTCACCATCCCTGTGCCCGTAGCGGAAGCTTCAAAGATGTCAGTCTTAGATCGACTTGCTACTCCCACGACCCCTCTCAACGGGTCGTCCAATTCTTCATTCTTCACCAGGCTGAGCTTGAGCACCAAAGGGCCTATCAAGAAGCCCATGATACCAGAGAAAGCCATCCCAAAGAAGACGGCTGCTCCCGAAGTCTCCAAGGCAGCTTCTCCTGTCAAAGAGTCAGTCTTTGCAAGGCTGACTATTCCCACTCCTGCCCCTGCTCGAGGATCTGTCTTTGACAGATTGAATACCGATACTCAAAGGAAAACCTCAGTCTTTAAGAGGCTGACACCGGCAACAGCCCCTCACCTGAACAGGGGGAAAGAAGAAGCTGTCTCTGTCGCTGAACTAATACCGACAACTCGTCACGCCCGACGACGCCACTGGCGCCGGATAAGGAAGACTGGGGGCAACTCCCCCTCTGGGATAACTCCGCCAGCTCCAACGGTGGAAGTTAATGCTGCTGTTCCAACTGGGAACAACTTTGAGCTGCTGAACAGGACACACAGAAATTCGCCAACTGCGGTGCTCAAAAGATCTCCTCCACCGGTAGAGACCGCCGTGGAAGCAGAAAAGCCGGAGCAGTCTCCTCAATCGCTGTCCTCCAGGATCTACAAGATATGACGACGAGTCCGAGAATCTGTGATTGATCCTAATTTCTCTCGCCAACACAAGAAGTTGAAAGGTCGGCAGGAAGAAAATCCCCCTGTCAAGCAACGAAAGACGACGACCACTTGGGTGCCCAAAGCAACGGCCCCCTCAACTTCAACGGCCCATAAGAGAAGAAGGCCGGAGAAAGTCCTCACGCCGATGGCGAATATCAAAGGTGGTGAACCCAAACGCCCTAAGTCCAGGGGCATCGTAGTTCATACCGTCTACATGGCGTTTGGTAAAGAGGACAGCCGCATATCAACAGGTCATAGACCGCTTACGCGATCGGTGACCAAAGCGCAGGAGCAGCAGCAGAAGCTCCAAGAAATGATGACCGCGATGGCTGCACTCACTGGGCAAAAAGAAAGCCCTGAAGCATCCTCAGATGAACGCCAGGAGCAAGAAACTGACGCCGAATTCCTTCGTCGGATATTGGAGAAGAAGGATAAAGAGGCTGCTGAACAAGCAGCTAACATAAAGCGTATAGCCCTCCTGTTCCAAGACATGGTGGGGATGATGATCCAAAAAGATCCTCCAGCTGAAGATCCCCCGATCGTCCTTGAAGACGATAGGGGAGAAACGTTTCCAAGACATGGTGGGGATGATGATCCAACAAGATCCTCCAGCTGAAGATCCCCCGATCGTCCTTGAAGACGATAGGGGAGAAATGCCAAATCCTCCACCAGCTCTGTCAACAGCCAGGGAGGAGACAATCTCCAAAGCTGACTTGGACGAGTATATAGCCCAACAAATACGGGTTCATCATGCGACTGAAGCAGCCGGTCAGGTCGTAAAAACAGGACGACCATATCCGAGCTGGTACGATCAGATAAAGTACCCGCCGATCTATACAATACCCAAATTCCATGTCTATAAGGGGACGGGCAATCCCCACCAGCATGTTGCCCAGTTCAGGGCGCTTTGTGGCAATATTGGCGGTGATGATAAATTGTTGCTTCGCCAGTTCGTTGGAAGCTTATCAGATACAGCGTTCGAGTGGTACTCTGAGTTCCCGAACGACTCTATCAAGACCTTCGCGGAGATGGAGCTGTTGTTTACCCAGCGTTTTGCAAGCGCCAGTGAACGCACCCCGATGACAGCATTGATTAATGCCAGGATGAAGCCAGGCGAGACATGGGTCCAATATGCTATACGGTGGCGAAACTTATGGTCAAAATGCGAGCAACACATTGAAGAAGCTCCTGCAGTGGGTATGTTTGTGGGAACCCTTGATCCGCAAGCAACCATCTCGCAATTTATGATGTTCTTCAAGCCGACTACCTTCCAGGCCCTGATCGACAAGCTAGCGCAAATGGATCAGATGGGCCATAGACCACCTCTTCCAAAGCCGGACTCCCGAAATGAAAAGGGGAAGGGGAAAGCGATCGTTGTCGCTAATGCTCAACAACAGCCGAGCAACTCGAAGCCGGTTGTTCGTCAAAATAATATGTGTCCGCACGTACCCTTTGAGGAGAGACTAGGACGTACTTACTCGTTTCCCCGAGATAAAACGAGAAGATTATTCGAGCTGGCATTGTGCAACCGACTCATAAATCTGCCGGATCCAAAACGTCCGTCGCAACCAAATGATGTCAATGAGCCCAACTACTGTCCCTATCACCGAGTACTGGGTCATCCGATCGAAGATTGCTACGTCTTCAAAAATTGGCTTGAAGACCAGTACCAACATGGCAAGTTCGCGTTATCCGAAAGATGGAAGGTGAATCCGCCGCAACCTCACGCCTCTGAAAGGATGAATATGCCGGGGGCAATGTGCTCTCTCGTCGAAGAAGCCCCATGGGAGGTTATGCTGTCGGCCAAGACAAAGAAGATGCTGAACGATCTTCAAGCATGCCCAGCGATCAAGTGGAAGAACCCGTTGGAACCTCAGATCATTGAAGGGATGTTGAAGTCGCGTCCAGCTCCAAAGATCGATGGTGGTGGCCCAAGCGCTCACAACCAGCCGTCAAAATCTTCAAAGAAGAAGAAGAAGAAGCCCAAGAAGGCTGGAGACAAGCACACGGACTTGCAAAATCAAATTGACGCGCTGGAAGAATACAACTAGAAAGCACGGACTCCCATTACACTCCAAGAGTTTCTCAACCATGTCTTTCAAGAGGAAGATAAGGGAGAAAGTTCATCGGATGAGTCTGAGGAATACGTGGCGAGCTGCCATATGATCTCCCATTCGTTGACAGACGATGAGGAGACTCCTTGCACTGAAAAACTGGGGGCAGATCCTGAAACAAAAATTCTGGGGCCATCAGATGAAGTAATTGACGCATTCCTCAACGAAGCTCTGTTGAAAAGTAAAGCTGATCGGGAACGCAAGATGGCTATATTTGAAAAGGCCAAGCGCCAGCGACTTGACGAAAGAGCTGAAACACTTCCGCTGGAGCAAAATGCATCCACTACGGATAAAAGCAAATTCAAGACGAGGAAAAGGTTTGCTAAGGCCATATCAATGGGCATGAAGCTACCATCCTCTGAAGGAAGCATCATTGGTGAAGTGTAAATGCACCCCTCCTACTGCTTATATCCTCGGAAGATGTCGCACCCCACCGAAGAGTGCAAAGCTTTCAATAGATGGTGTCAAGGATATGTTGCTCACTGACAACATTTTAAGCGGGAGAAGCGCAAAACTCGGCGGGAGCGGAAAAATACGACCGAAGGGCTTAACAGAGCTATCGGCAAATGTCGCATGGTTAATGCCGGGGGATCACAAGTGCTTACATTCGGGAGCGATTCCGACGAGGAGATGGCTCTTAGCCCCCTCTTTAAAGAGCCCACCTCGGGAAAAGAAGAAGAACCG
The DNA here is from genome assembly GCA_030015575.1 of Agapanthus africanus. Lineage (NCBI taxonomy): Eukaryota > Viridiplantae > Streptophyta > Magnoliopsida > Asparagales > Amaryllidaceae > Agapanthus > Agapanthus africanus. The sequence goes on from JASDDO010000031.1 coordinate 110,026,771, forward strand.
AGAGCCTGCGAAAATATCCGGTTGCGTAATCGTACGCTACCTGAAAAGAATCTCGGACCCTCAAATAAAAAAGACAAAGGGAAAGAAAAAGATCTCTGAGGATATCGCCTTAGATGACCAAGTCATGGAAGAGCTAGCCGCCAAGGACCCGCTGAAGAGAAATAAGGTGGATTACAACGTCTTAGCGCATCTGAGGAAGCTACCCTCGCAGCTCAGCATTCTTGACGCCCTTTTGCTATCAAAAGAGGCGAGAGATTCGTTAATCAAGGCACTACAGGAGCCGGAACAATTCCAAGCTTTCCTGGCCGAAGAAAAGATGAAGGATGAATTGGAGGAAGTGCACACGGCCGATGTCACCTTTGGCGATGAAGACCTTCTCCTTGGGACGTGCGAACACAATCGCCCCCTTTATGTCTCAGGATACTGCCACGATATAAAGATAGGGAAAATCCTGATCGACAATGGATCCTCCGTTAATCTCCTCAACGTGAGGGTGTTAAAAGAAATCTGCATGAGCGTCCAGCACCTTGCTCGGGACAAGATCACCATCTCCTGGTTCGACTCCCAATCATCAAGAACTCTTGGGTCTGTGATACTGACGCTATGCTTTGGGCTACTCGTCATGGATATTAAGTTCTACGTCATAGACGCCAAGACATGCTACAATGCTCTGCTCGGCCGACCATGGTTACACGAGTATAACATCATCCCTTCTACACAACATCAGTGTATGAAGTATTTTAAGGATGGTCTCGAGTATACCGTGACGGGAGAACTGAACCCGTTCTCTATGAATGAGGTCCGCAAATACGAAGATACCAAATACTTCTTACCGGATTTCGAGGATACGGAGAGGTGTCACAAGCCAGAGAACAAAGCTAACGCCACCATCCCTGTCTTCGGCAGTGATACCGAGGAGGAAGAGGAGATGATTTATTCGGGTCTACCCCAACTCAATAAGCCAGGACCATCCGCTCCTACGTTGATCTTCGGTAGCGACTCGGAGGATGAGGTCCATGCTGTATTCTCTGCTCGACCTTCAATACAAACGTCCGCTGACGAAGAGCAAAGTCTACAAGTCGCCATGGTTCCACCTAAACACCGTAAAGAACTGGATGCACTTGATATCTACAGTGTAGAGGAGCCGCGGACGTTCTACGTCCCTCCTAAGCGAAGAGGTGAAAAGGCAATTCTATTCTACTGCTCTGAAGAAATTAAAGTGGAGAAAGAAATCTGGCATGGTATGGATCCTACGCTTGACAGGCTTCAGCCCATCCGTCTGCCCAGATATTATACAGAAGGCTTGAAGAAGTTGCTGAAGCGCCAGGGGATATCCTTTAAACAGACCGCTTGAAAAGCCAAATTCTATGACAAGGTCTGGAACGTTCCCGGGACTCAGCACAAGTTGCCTAATGGGAGAATGGAAACAATCGGGCTTGGATACATTCGGTCCAAGAAACGAGAGCTACTCCATGACTGCTACGTCGTGCATGACTTCGATGAAGAAGCGGATGCTCAATGGGAAGATGTTAATCCCGAACCAGTAAAAGTTCCAGATGCAAAAATGCCCAGTCCGTCGTTCGAAGAACAAATGGACAAGCTTATAAGGGAAGCTGGTCAAAAAGTCCGAGACGACCATAACTACGAAATGGTCATCTACGAGAAAGCCAAAACGCATCGCCTCCTCCAACAGTCTGTGAAAGATGAAAATGCCGCTCCCTGTCAGCCTGTTATAAAAAAGGCACGACGCAGAGGCAGAAATAAGCCGAGAGGCGAAAAAGGCGCTCAACAGCTACAAAGCGGGACTAAGAAATCACACAAGCGGGAATCAAGCGGTTCCGATCTATCCCTCATAAGAAAAATGGGTCGAGCGTACTCCTTTCCTCGGGACAAGACGAAGAAAATACTTGACCTCGTTCTAAAACATCAGATGCTTACACTGCCGGAGTCCAAGCACCCCGAACAAGCAGGCGAAGTCTCTCACCCAGACTATTGCCCTTATCACCGAGTGATAGGGCACCCTCTCGAGGACTGCTTCACCTTCAAGAATTGGGTTGGAGATCTGTATCAGCTTGGCAAGTTCGCTCTGTCTGACAACTGGAGGGTAATGCCGCCACAGAAGCACGAACCCAAGGCCACGAGAGCAGAACCAGTTCCACATTGGGCTTGGAAGCGAATTCGTACTTGTCATATGATAACAATATCAAAAGAAGAGCCCGAGAATATGGATGACCTTCCCTGGTGCTTCGAAAACCGCGATGATGAGGTGATCTCAAAATTTCCACCAGCGCCAAAAAAGCTAGAAGATGGAATCCATACCACCGCAGATAACCTCAAGAAAATTGAGTTGGGGATGGAGAATGACCCGCGACCGACATTCATTAGTGAGCTGCTGTCTGAAGAGAGGGTGGCTTCATTAAAAGACCTGCTTATGCAGCATAGAGATTGCTTCACATGGAACTATTCCGAAATGCCGGGATTAGATTCAGAAATTGCCGTGCACAACTTGGCGATATCCCCGGACGTCAAGCCAGTCAAACAAGCACCGAGAAGAATGCGGCTCGAGCTTGAGATGAGTATCAACGCCGAGGTCAAGAAGTTAATCGACTCTGGCTTTATCCAGGAGGTTCAATATCCTGAATGGATCGCCAACATCGTCCCGGTGATGAAGAAAAATGGGACAGTGCGCATATGCGTGGACTTCCGGGATCTCAATAAAGCTTGCCCGAAGGACGATTTCCCAGTGCCAGTCACCGAACTGATGATAGAAAATACGTCCACTCATGAGGTTTTCTCCTTCATGGACGGCTCATCAGGGTATAATCAGATAAAGATGCATCCCGAAGACCAAAAGCACACCGCCTTCAGGACTCCTTTGGGTATATTCTGCTATAAGGTGACGCCCTTCGGTTTAAAGAATGCCGGTGCCACCTACCAGAGGGCCATGACGAAGATCTTCGATGACCTTATACACGAAATCGTCGAATGCTATATCGACGATCTCGTGGTTAAAAGCAAATCATACGAGGAACATCTCGAGCATCTGAAGACCATATTTCAACGTCTTCGGCAATACAACTTGAAGATGAACCCTCTCAAGTGTGCATTCGGAGTTTTCTCGGGAAAATTCCTGGGATTCATCGTCCGACACCGAGGTATTGAGATAGATCCGTCAAAGATCAAGGCGATCATGGAAATGCCTCCGCCAAGGACTCTCAAACAGCTGCGGTCTCTCCAAGGGAAGCTCGTGTATATACGGCGATTTATAGCCAACCTTTCAGGCAAGTGACGTCCTTACAGCCACCTGATGAAGAAGGGAACCCCGTTCGTCTGGGACTAAAAATGCCAAAGCGCGCTAGACGAGATCAAGCAATACCTGCAGAACCCGCCAGTGTTGGCTGCTCCAGTCAAGGGAAAGCCCCTCATTCTTTATACAACCGCCCTTGAAGGTTCCTTAGGCGCATTATGGGCACAAGAGAACGATCAAGGGAAGGGGAGAGCTCTCTATTACTTAAGCCGAGTTCTACTTGGGGCAGAAAGCAATTACTCCCCTATTGAAAAACACTGCCTGGCGTTGATCTTTGCGATAACAAAGCTCATACACTATGCGTTGGCGCATGAGGTCCGTCTCATTTCGAAGGTGGACCCTCTTAAATATTCAATGTCAAAGGCCATATTGACGGGACGACTCGCTAAATGGGCCCTGCTCTTGATGGAGTTCTCGATAACGTATCAAGCTCTCAAGGCAGTGAAAGGCCAGGCCATCGCCGACTTCCTCGCTGAGCATCTGATACCCGCCGATTCTCCTCTGAATTGCGATCTTCCAGACGAACATGCGTTTGATGCGATCGACGGTGGTGACACCCGATGGGAGCTTTATTTTGATGGAGCATCTTCCATGAAGAAGCGCAAACAAAGTACCCCTATAATCAAATCGGGGGTAGGACTCATCTTTGTAACTCCACAAGGAGGGATAATATGCTTTGCTTTCTCCCTAACAGAGCCGAGGACAAACAATGAAGCCGAATACGAAGCTTTGATAGCAGGCCTCGAGATCGCCATCGACAAGGGAATTGAAAACCTCCTCATATACGGAGATTTCTAACTGGTCGTTAGTCAAGTAAACGACGACTACCAGACGTGCAAACCAGAGTTGGTGAAGTACGGCGAAAAGGTGCAACAACCGTTAACCCAAATTCCTTCATACACTTTGGAAAACATACCGCGCGCGGAAAACAGCAAAGCGGATGCATTAGCCAAGCTCGCTAAGGAACTGGCTGATGAGAACCTCGATGACGTAAGAATCGTGGTACAAAGCCGTCGGGTTCTTGCTCCGGCAGAAATATCTCCGGAATCATCCGAAGAAAAGGGAGCGACTGAGCAAATGTCTATGCAAACTAAAGATCGAGAAAATTCCAAGGATTGGAGAGAAGTCTTTATAGACTACTTCAAATACCGTCGAATGCCCGAAGATACGTCCTCAAGACATCAGCTTACGAAACGAGCTCTGTCTTTCGCCTTCGTCAATGATACTCTCTACAAGAGGTCGTTCGATTCTTTGTGGTTGAGATATTTGGGACTTGACGAAGCGAAAAGATTCGTTCAGGAAGTTCACGACGGACTTTACGGTTCTCACCAAGCAGGCCCAAATATGAAGTTGAAGATCAAACGGATGGGCTACTACTGGCCCACGATGATCCAGGACTGCCTCGAATATGCGAAGCAGTGCCACTCATGCCAAATCCATAGGGACTTCATCCATCAGCATCCAAATCCGCTACACCTGACAGTGGCTAGCTGGCCATTTGAAATGTGGGGAACTGACATAGTCGGCCCCATCGAACTTTCATCCTGGCGACGACTGATTACTTCTCCAAATGGGCAGAAGCAGTACTGCTGAGAGAAGTGAAGACGGAGCATATCCTCCATTTCTTCAAGACGCACATCATATATCGGTTTGGAACTCCGCGACGGATCATCTCCGATAACGGGCCAGCTTACAGAAGCCACAAGATCAGTCGCTTTGCGTAACAACACAATATAGACTGGAGATATTCCTCGGTTTATAATCCGCGAGCTAACGGTCTAGCCGAGGCCTTCAACAAGACCTTGACAAAGATCATGAAGAAAACGGTGTCCCGAAATAAGAAGGACTGGCACGAGAGGCTGCAAGAAGCTCTTTGGGCGTATCGAACTACGTTCAAGACGGCCACCAACGCAACGCCATATGCGTTGGTATTCGGTACAGAAGCAGTACTCCCCCTCGAGATAGTGTTACCCTCTCTACGAGTGGCAGTCCACTACGAGCTGACGGATGAAGAAAATGCTCACCTTCGGCTCGAGGATCTTGATGCCCTTGATGAAACCCGGCTCATAGCGCAACAAAATCTGGAGGCCTATAAAGAAAAGATGACGCGCTTATATGAAAGATTGACCCGGCTGAGGATATTCCACCAAGGCGAACTCGTGCTAGTGGTCAAAAGACCTATGATCCCCAATCGTGCCAAACGGGGAAAATTCGAGCCAAACTATGAAGGCCCGTACATCATAGACAAGGTCTACCAGGGTGGAGCCTATCTACTCATGGATATGCACAGTGAAAGGCCTTACAGGACAATAAACGGTCGATTCCTAAAGAAATACTACGCTTAGCGAGTAACTGCTTAGGTCAATGATAGACGACGACGACTATGTCCGCTCGCTATCTTCCTAAGCTCAAACTTTATAAGCAGTGGCCAGCCTTCTCCTGGACGGACCGAAACGTCCTTAAACTAATGGCGGACCGAAACGTCCTTAAACTAATGGCGGACCGAAACGTCTTTAAACTAATGACGGACCGAAACGTCCTTAAACTACTACCGCAGCATCTTCAGGCTGACGAGATGAATAAAAGAAAAAGGAAAAGAGAAAAAAAATATATAAAAATAAAAAAATATAAAAAATATAAAAACGGTATGTCCATAAGCAAAAAGGGCATGGATGAAAACCTGAAAGGGCTCCGTGAATAAAAACAGCAGGGCTATCGGCGAGTGTTCGTGAAAACCCGAAAGGGCGCGACCTCGTAAAAAAAATAATATAAAAATAAAAAGAATAAAAAAAAAGGTATGTCCATAAGCAAAAAGGGCACAGATGAAAACCCGAAAGGGCTCCGTGAGTAAAAACCGCAGGACTACCGGCGAGTGTTTGTGAAAACCCGAAAGGGCGCAACCTCGTTAAATGACACTTACAAGGTCCTCTCGACCTTGTAAGGAGAAACCACCCGCGTGAGATCCTTACTACTCACAAGGGAGCAACACACTTAGGGATCCCCATGATTCCTAAGGCGAAAATACACTTGCGAGATCCTCACGACTCGTAAGGAGAACTATCTTATGGGACCCTCACGGCTCATAAGATTTGAAAGTCTTAAGTTACAAAGACCTAAACCTGTGCTTAAGCAACCCCCACAACCTTCGATATTGCCCTACAAGTGGTCCAATACTGACCCTTGTATACAATACACGGGCGCGAATAAACATTTCCCTAATCAAGTCCCATCCATGACTGGGGATATGTACGCATGATGAACAACCCTTATAAGTCCTCTCGACTTACAAGGAGAAAACCCTCTTGTAGGATCCTTACGACTTACAGAGGAACATACACTTAGGAATCCTCACGATTCCTAAGGAGAAAATACACCTACAAGATCCTCACGACTTGTAGGGAGAAATACCTTTGTGAGACCCTTACGGCTCATGAAGTTAAAAGCCTTAATTGACAGGACCTTAACCCTGTTCGCTAAGCCACCTTTGTTCGACATCGACAGAGGCAAATGATGATTCGCTCCTGGAAATATCCCAGTTGTAGCGGTGCTGATGCCGAAATCGGTGTATAATTTCAGGTTTACGGTGAAAAGCCAGCAAGCCGCACATGCATACGAAATAGCCGAAATGATGGGGCAGCTTGCAATAAAAAGCAGCAAGTAAAGAAAACGTATGCAAACAAAATAGCCGAAATGATTGGGCAACTTGCAATAAAAAACAACGAGTAAAAATAAAATAAATAGCCGAAATGATTGGGCACCGCAAAAAATAGCCGAAATGATTGGGCAATCGCGACCTTCGCGATATAAAAGCTGAAATGATAGAGCATCGCGGAAATAAAACAATAAAAATGAATGAAACTTTTGCCCTACAGTTGAGATCACATCGATCCCTGTATACAATCCAAGGGCACAAACAAAGAGGGAACCATACCTTCCCAACAGGCTCCGCCAGAAAGCAAAGTCAAATCTCGACGGTTCGCCAACAGCCTAGAGACAACCGCGACATTCGTCTCAATATAGCACACGCAGTGCCAACAGACGAAGCGAAGATCAAATTCCTAGCTTCACGGTTTTGACGGTAATTTATATAAAACCTGAAAGACCACCACAGATCAGTTCAACTTCCAGGGAGACAAGTGTCCTTGGCAAACTCCTCAACTCAGGTAAACTAGCGTCCTTGATGAGAGCCTCCTGATTTGCGTCTGCTCGCAGAGAAACCGGTGTCTCCGCGAGAAATTCCCGATCCGTCTCAACCCCGAAGAAACCAGTGTCTTCGGCAAAATCCTTCGACTCAGGGAAACAAGTGTCCTTGACGAAGAAAATCCTGATTCGCGTCGACTCACAGAGAAACCAGCGTCTCCGCGAGAAATTCTCGATTCGTTTCAACACCAGGGAAACAAGTGTCCTTGGCAAACTCCTCAACTCAGGGAAACTAGCGTCCTTGATGAGAGCCTCCTGATTCGCGTCGGCTCGCAGAGAAACCAGTGTCTCTGTAAGAAATTCCCGATTCGTCTCAACCCCGAAGAAACCAGTGTCTTCGGCAAAATCCTTCGACTCAGGGAAACAAGTGTCCTTGACGAAGAAAATCCTGATTCGTGTCGACTCGCAGAGAAACCAGTGTCTCTGTGAGAAATTCTCGATTCGTTTCAACACCAGGGATACAAGTGTCCTTGGCAAACTCCTCAACTCAGGGAAACGAGCGTCCTTGATGAGAGCTTCCTGATTCGCGTCGGCTCGCAGAGAAACCAGTGTCTCTGTGAGAAATTCCCGATCCGTCTCAACCCCGAAGAAACCAGTGTCTTCGGCAAAATCCTTCGACTCAGGGAAACAAGTGTCCTTGATGAAGAAAATCCTGATTCACGCCGACTCGCAGAGAAACCAGCGTCTCCGCGAGAAATTCTCGATTCGTTTCAACACTTGGGAAACAAGTGTCCTTGGCAAACTCCTCAACTTAGGGAAACTAGCGTCCTTGATGAGAGCCTCCTGATTTGTGTCGGCTCGCAGAGAAACCAGTGTCTCCGTGAGAAATTCCCGATTCGTCTCAACCCCGAAGAAACCAGTGTCTTCGGCAAAATCCTTCGACTCAGGGAAACAAGTGTCCCTGACGAAGAAAATCCTGATTCGCGTCGACTCGCAGAGAAACCAGTGTCTCCGTGAGAAATTCTCGATTCGTTTCAACACCAGAGAAACAAGTGTCCTTGGCAAACTCCTCAACTCAGGGAAACTAGCGTCCTTGATGAGAGCCTCCTGTTCCGCATCGGCTCGCAGAGAAACCAGTGTCTCCGCGAGAAATTCCCGGTTCATTTCGACCCCGAAGAAACCAATGTCTTCGGCAAAATCCTTCAACTCAGGGAAATGTTCACACCATAATATTGTATTATTATATTCCCCATTCTTATTCTTTTTATAAATAAACAGGTGCTTTTGACGCATGTCTGCTACATATTGCAGGTTACAGGTTCTTGGACAGAAAACAGTGAAAACGATGAAAAGACGATGCAAAAGTGGACTTTGACCAACAAACAGAAGACTCTTGATCAAGCTTACATCAAAGATAAAATTCACAAAGTACAAGGCAATGCAAGGTCCAAGATTACAAAGCGAACGGTTAAAAGTCCACCGCAATTATTCACTGGAGATCTGGAAGAAACATAGAAGCTATTTTAATAAAGAACCAAATAATAAGGAAGCCCAAAGATCCAAGGCCCAATACCTTCTTTTAAAGAGATAGAGACATAAAATTTTACCAAAGGTTGAAGTCTACTTTGACTAGGTCTTCCTAAGGATATTTTGGTAAATGAAGACATGCAAATCAATTGTAACCTAGGGTTTCCTATTCTCTATAAATAGGAACTCTACTCATTGTAATTTCTTATGCCTCCCTTCATTAATAAATTTCAGAATTCTTTTAGAGAGCATCATTTTTGTAAGTTCTTTATTTTCTGCCCTAGGTTAATTTTCTATTCTTGCCCTAGATAAAATTAATTCCTTGCCCTAGTTAATCTTTTATTCTATGCCCTAAATAAATGTATTTTAATTCCCTAATGAGCGAGTAGTCTCCTCGCTTGTTAGGGTTAGGAATGGGGAAGGATTTGAGAGACGAAGATCTCTCATATCTTTTCTTTGCCAATCTTTTATGAAAATTAGAACTCCATGCATACCTTCTTATTCGGCTCCCTACGGCACTCTACCCTCGAGGTAACGGTGATTCCGTAGTCTAAAGGCCCGGATTTTAAGGTTTTCCATGGAGGTTAGGGTAAAGATTAAGAAAGGAAGGACAAGGATCTAGAGGGAGAATCAATCTTCCCAATCATCCTAATCCCCTTTGTTAAGATTTACCATAACACTAATATGATATATTTAATTAAAGGCAATGGAAAGAGATGTAGATCTTTGTTTACCAAATTTTCCCTAAACCTAATCCTAGCAAGTTTCTAATCCTAGTATCATACAACTTCAATTTTTAGATTTAATAATCAATCCGAACACCCTTCGGAATTAACTCGTTAGCGCGATTAGAAAATTCACAACATCCCTGTGGACCGACCCGTACTCACCGGCTAGCTGCAAAGCGACGCCGTTCTTGATTGCGGTTACAAATATTTTTGATCTATCTTTTAGAGAGTGCAAGCACGCTAAATCACTCAATCAAATGGCGCCATTGACGGGGATGGCGTAGAACTTTCCTTTTCGCAATTTCGGGTTAATCATAAAATTTAAAAAATCATAAAATTTAAAAAATCAAAAAAATATAAAAATATATATCATTTGTTATTTTTGGAAGGGATACTTTGTGGTTGAATTTTTGCAGGATATACAAATTCGGATCTGGAGATTTCCCGAAAGCAAAACAGGAAACAAAATATCGGAACAGAAGAGATTTTGAACAACAGAACAGGGAAAATTTTTTGGAGACCCAAATCCCCCAACCTGCCGCGATTCCGCGGATAAAACCCACATTAGGCCGCGGAACCGCGACTTTCTTGTCGAATCAGAGCGTGCGAAAAATTCTGGGGACTCGTTTCGACTATCTGACCGCGAAACCGCGGTGTAATCCCACATTATACCGCGGAAACGCGGCTACACAGTGTCTTCAGCGCAGGAAATTTGTTCTGTAAGTTTCTCTGTTTCCTTCTCTGTAAATTTCTGAAATATTTTTTCTGGAAATTCCTGCAAGATTCTGTGAGCTATAAAATATATTGCCTTCCATATAACAATTTTGTGCAGGATTTTTGGGCCCCGCTCAAAATTGAAATTGATTGCAAGTAATCTTTTTTGTTGCATATCTTTTCTCGAATATCTTTTTGCAACAATTTTTTCCAAATAAAGATTCTTGTGATATGTTTCAAATAATAACCAATTGCAAGTAATATTTTGCTGTTGCATATCTTTTCTATAAAATATTTTGTTGTTGCATATCTTTTCTCTAAAATCTTTTTGCAACAAAAAATTTTCCAAATAAAGAAAAAAAAATGAAAATAACAAGGACAAATATTTTATAGAGCTTGCAAAATTTTTTAGCCCCAAATAAATCCTTGCACCACCCAACCTTCCTTCTTGTCACCTTTCTTCTTTAACATGGGTACCCCACACAATGAATCATTAGCCGAACTTTGGTATCCCGAACCTAATTTTGCGCCATATGTCAATATGTTCGGTCAATTTAAAAACGATCCCTCCATGCCTAAAAAATCTTTGAAAGATCACATAGAGGAGTCTAGGAGAAACAGTTTGACTTTTCAACCCACTTTGTGTCAACCTAGTCAACCTTTACCACCTACATATGTTGACACCACTTTTCTACGTCCTGCTGTAACTCCTAGGCCGATGTCCATTGCTGAGCATATTGCTCAATCTCGCAGTCGATCTTTCACCCCTCTCCACTCATCCAGTTTTAGGGATCAACACGACTATTCACCTTTTTATCCATATGTTGACCCTACCCCTGCCCAACCAACCACTTCCTACCAGTCATACCCAACCTTCCCACCTTCACTAGACACTATTTCGACACAGCCATTAGGGAGTTTCACATATCCAACCAATTTTGAATCTTTTACTGAAACCCCCTCACCACCCAAGTCTAGTTTGGAAGAGTCGTTGGAGGCATATATTGCTGCAACAAATAAAATGATGAGGAATATGGAAGCGTCCATGGCCGCCCTTATGCAACCTAGTGAACCGGTAGCTAGTGTCCCGCTAGCTCCAAATTTTTCAATGTATGAGGCGGCAGTTGGACAGAGTGAGAATGAGAGAGGATTTTCAAATCAAACCTACCCTTACCCAATTGAAGCCCACAACTCCTGTTGTCCATCGATTGCGCTAAATAGTTCACATGTTGAAAATAAAAATGAGTTGTGTGATTTTGTAGTGCTTGATTTGCCAAATTGTGAGGAACCCCTTTCGAGTGAAACCGCACATAATCCTTTCGATCTTTACACCTCCACTCTAGAACCTAAATCGATAAATATCCATGCTTTTGATGAGGTGTCTAAAGAAATTGATTTTCACTTGATTGAGGATATAGACGCCGGGAATATTTCGGATGATGAACCTGTCGATTTGCTTGAAATTTTATGTTCAAATCATCATCCTAAGTTATTAAATGTTTCTCCCGAATCTCATATGCGTCTAGATTTTGATGATAACAGCATGGATGAGTTAAATATTGAGGATAGTATTGAGGAGAGTCTTGAGGATAATATTGAGGTTGAGTCATTTTTGTTTGATGTGTCTGATTTTCCAATTCATCCTCCTGAACCTTTAACTGTTATATCACCCTCCCTCCTTCCCATCGTTCCGACCCCGCTTAAAGACTGTGAGCTTGAAACCTTTTCCTTTGAATCTGACACAATTCTCACAGACGATAACACCTACGGGTGTTTTGTTGGAGATAGTGCCCTCATAGTCAATTATTGGATCGCAGGTACGTGATTGCAATGATTGCGGAGGACCTATACCGGTAGGACAGTCTTACTCGAGATGATAGTGTGCTATCTGGTTTGCCTTTATCAGTCGTGTACATGTTCAGGTGACTGATTGCATGTTACACTTTGATAGAGCCCTTAGGATCTTGCTTTACTACCAACAGTATGATGGCGATCATATACGTGAGAGTTGGGTAGTTTATATGCATATCCTTAATTGTGGTCCCTAGTCGTGGGAGTTTCGAGACAGGGCATCGATACTCCGGAGTAGACTAGTGTGTACAGTCGAGACCCTGACGAGGGGCGGTGGCCGGTCTCACAAGCCACTGGTGTCAGTTGGATCACCTAAGATGTATACAGATGCTCATTGGGTTATGAGTACACCGGACAGGACTCGCCGGGAACCTGCTAGTTGGTATTATACATATCGTCAGATAGCAGTTCCCTGGTGACATGTGTACAGGTTAGTTCATCGACCTGAGGTCGTCATTTGTCTCGTGTGAGTTCCCACTGTGCTTTGATTTCTACCCTACCACGGATCAAAGGAGTCGTGCAAACAGGTAGCTTTTGGGTACAGTCCCGAGCCATATGGAGGCACGTGAGCGGATCGGCAGGAGATTCGTCTCTCCCGGTATTGGGGGCGAGGTCGTGCTGTGTCTAGGAGAGCCATTACACAAATCCATGGCCATGGTAGGAGATTTACTGGTAGGTACTCCAGTAGTATCTCAGGGTGTATTGAGGCTTCACTCCGACACGACTTATACTGCTATTGGGGGTCTGACGTTGCTAGCCCCCTAGGCAGATATGCGATACTCATTGACGAACGGACCGGACTGTATATACATTGTCACTGTTAGGCTCAGTAGGGTTTTCGGAGGAGTTCGCTCATCGGTCTCCCTTGAGTTCGCTCCTCGGCCTCCCTTGAGGTCAGTCCATGGGCAGCCGTTACGCATAGCTAGTGCCGCTGACGGTTTGTGGTTAAACTCACTGCCAGGGTACTGACGAGTCATTAGAGTCCCCCACCGACAGTTTCCCAAGTTTGGGCGAAACGTTGTAGAGGCCGTATGGTTTTATGGCAGGGTTCGGAAAATGCACGTGCGTTTACGCACGTGTTATTTTTCGGGCAGATAATACTGGTCGGCTTTGGTTTAAGCCGGATCCGAGTATTATATTGAGTAGGTATAATATCTTTGTCTCAGTTGCATTTGTATTCGGTCGTAATACAAATGCGGGTATATTTATACAGTTTCGGGGTTATCCTGAAAGTCGTTTCAGGATCACTTTTGGAAGTTCCAGTTTCCAGTTTTCTATCAGCCGTCTTTTAACATTAAGTTAAAGGCGGATTTATCTTTTCTTGGATGAGAGTGAGTCGTGCTTCTAGAAGGTTCTAGAATTTGTGACAAGGCTAAGTGACTCATGCTTTGATTTCATTACATTCTTGTTTTGCTTAAGATCTTTTTTGCTTGATATTCTTTTGTGTTCACATTGTGATATTTATCCTATGGTCACCCCCCTCTCCTACGGTCACCTCCCTCTTTGCTATAAGAGGACGGCCCCCTCTCTCTCCTCATACACTCTCTCACTTGATAGTTTTTCATGGTTGTAAAAAGATATGATAGTATTTGGGGTGCATGGAATTTTACAGTTCATTTCATTCCATCACCCAATTCCTACGGCAACTTCATTAACCGATCGTCCACGGATTTGGACGAAGTGAGACAAAGTCATCTACTCATTCTCTACATCATTCTTGGTCATCTCTTTTAGCAAACTTGACGATCGAGTTGCCTCAAGTCAGAGGCGGGAGCCCGTTTAAAGAATCGGTGATGTGGTGCCACCTCGACGAGGATATCGGAGATCGACGAGATCGGAGCAGCCGCAACGGAGCGTGGGATGATGGTTGAAGAACGAAGGACTCGGATCGTTCGGTATAACCTTTCTACACTCTTTACAGTTTGTTAGTTTAGCAATAATGGCAGATCCGGGTTAAAGCATACGATAGCGCCAGTTAAAAAGTTTTTGTTCCGCATTTGGCGTCTGTAGACTGCCGGGGCGCTAGCGTAGACTTACAGTGGTATCAGAGCCTAACCATTTTGCTATACTAACTTGTGCTAACGCGTTTAAAAAATCGATCGAACCGGAAATCGAAAATTGCAAAATTCCAAGCTAACAGTTTCTGTCGATTTTAAATGGTCTGATAAAATTTTTCTGTATGTCTCAGAACACTGTGCAGGCTTTTATTAGAATGACGTAGAAATTTGGGCACGTGATTCGATGATACCGCCGCGGAAACGCGGTCAAACCTATGGTTTGACCGCGCTTCCGCGGCTGAACAGTGAGCTCGTGGCCCCAAATTTTCATAGTGAGTTCTGTGTTGGATTTTGTGGTTTTTGGTAAATATCGTTTTGGCCCAGATTTTGTTACTGTTCACCAGTAAGTCGTGGGGCCCACTTTTTGATATTTGGTCGATCGAAATTTAAACATGTTAGTTTACAGTGCTTACATTATATCTCCGACCGGGAATGTCATTTGATCGGTAAACCGCGTCTGATTGCTATAGTTCTTTTAGACGGGTTTGCGAAAGTGACATTCGCGTTGATGTTCTGTGTTGTGCTGTGATGTTGCGGATTTGTCGTGGTGGATAGCAGTGTGCAATGGTAGTGCAGTTTGTGTTTATTTGTACATTTGATATTGCGGGGCGAGCGCCCAACTTGTGGACTGCCATCACTGCCTGTTGTATAATATTCTTTTGGGGCACGACCAGGTTGCGGTCGATATACCTATTGTACTATTTTTTATTACTGTACTAGGTTTTGCCCCAAGACGGAGTGCACGGATAGCCGGGTTCTGGAGGGCAACGGGTCCGCATCTCATGGCTTTGAGAGGCAGAGGGGTCCCACTCTAGAATTGGCAGACTATTCTCCGTACTCGTAGGGGGTACAGGTTGACCCAAGGAGGGGTGCCCAAGATTACCGGATTCCGTGAAGTGCTGGGTGGTCCATTCACTATGCTGTAGGGGGCTGCCTCGCTTCAGGTTTTGGCGGGTAACTTGCCGCACCCATAGTTGTCTAGGTTTCATTGCACAGGCTATCCACACGACAGGGGAACGTCGGGTTTCAGCAGCGGCTCTGTGAAACCCGGGGATCCCAGATTATCTGTATTGTTCTGTGATGCTTATTACTTTTTTATAATGTTGCATACTATCACGCCTGGAGCGATTATTGTATATTGGTTTATATACTATTAGATGTTGTATATGTTTTACACCCGCGCTAGTCCAGTCCCCGCTCTGTCGTTAGTTAAGTAACCTAACGGGTGATGACGGGACCCAGTGACGAATGCGGATGGCATATACGTACATTTTATTTTCGTTCTTTTCTGGTGTGATTATATGATGGGACTGCATTGATTCTGATCAATGCAAAGTAAACCAAACCTATTTGAGTTGTTGGAACAAATTTAAAAAGTGTTGTTACAAAGACGTTTCCTTTTGTTATGCATAGCGGTATTCAGTGGAATATTCTGCACCTCATTCGACGGGGCAAGGGCCGATATCCCTTCACCGGGACTGACCCCTTGGGCAGAAGTTTGCGTCAGAGTAATAACTTCACTATAGTCGATTACAAGTTGCTTTGCATAGCGGTATTCAGTGGAATATCCTGCACCTCATTCCACGAGGAAAGAGCCGAGATCCCTTTACCGGGAGTGACCTCTTTAGCAAAAGGTTTTCGCTACTATATTTTAAAAAAAGCTATCAGGTTCCTTCAGCGATATCAAGTTCACTACGTTAAAGGTTTTTCGCCAAAAACCAGCCGTAGCCCTCCGTCGTTTCTTATGGATGGTCAGTAGTATTCAAGCTATGTTTGTTGGCATACGTCAAGGCATAGTGTTTGGTAGCTGCTGGGTATTCATTTGTTGCATAGATAGATGAGTTGGTTTGGGACAGTCGTATTACCTTGTTGGCATACGTCAAGGGTATGTACGGGTGGGTTCAAATTAACAAGATAATGACGGGCAAAACTTGACATGTGACTTATGATTTGTTGACATACGCCAAAGTCATAAGAGCATGGGGCATAAATCATAACGGGAGTTTCTAAAGAAACTGAAACTTGCCAAGTATGCGCATACTATCTGGAGTATGAGTAACGTGGATGCATTCCATCACGTTATCATGCGATGAGAGTTGGATCCCGATTCCCACTGATGAGTTGGTTTACTCTTCGGGTGATCCCGATTGATTCTTCTTTAGGTTTGGAGGAGAATTTGACAGGACAGTGGGAGGTTTCCGGATTAGATAAAATGATGACCATTCTGATCTAGGTTAGAGTGCACGCAGAGTGTTTCTTTTCTCTCTCTCTCTTTGGCAGCGACCTTTGACCGACCCTAGACTATGACTCAGTGACCAGGTTAACCGAACCTTCTTAAAATACTGGCTTTTGGATTGTCTGTGTTGCATAAGTCATTGCCACTCCTTCTTCTACCCTTTGAATTTCTCAGAACACCCGTATTACTACGGATATCCACTTCCATTGGATAGATCCATCTTATGGTTATATACGAACTCGAAGGGACTTCTTCGAGGATGGATCCAGGTTCAGGAGAAATAGAATTGGTTTATTCAGTTGTCTTTTATTATCACCTTCTCTCAGCTTGCGAGAGCTCCTTGGTTTAGGAGAGTACACCTATTACGATTATTGGATAGTCTTATTCCAAACCATAGGCTGGTGCCGAAAGGTAGGGAATGAAGAAAACCAATTAGCCTAAGTAGGGTGTGCAGAAGGTAATATGTAAAGACAAAATAAAGGGATTAGAAAGAGGGCAAAGTAAATTGCGACTGATATCATTCACGACCAAAACCGCGTACTTCATCGCCGCTCCTATTTCACCTTTAAAAAGAATAAGGTATTATTCAGTTGTCTTTTATCGTCACCTTCTCTCGAGATGCGAGTACTCCTTGGTTTAGGAAGGTACACCTATTATGCTTACTGGATAGTCTTCTTCCAAACCATAGGCTGGTGCCGAACGGTAGGGAAGGAAGAAAACCATTTAGCCTAACGATGGTGTACAGAAGGTAACGACTAAAGACAAATAAAGGGATTTGGAGAGATGGCAATAAAATATACGGTTGAAGTCATGAATTGGATTATGGAAGAGGCATTGCTATGAATACCAGGATACCCCTACGAAACATTTTCATGTTTCAGTGCATTGTTAAAGGAAAAACTGTTTTCCCAATTAGACACTTACTCCAAGGGTATGTATTTACCAGGTTTCATTCTCATATCTGTATGGTTTTACAGATGATGATTGGGAGTAAGATATTGGGAATTAGGTGATCATCCTCATTATATCGGAATTCGTTGTAATTGGTGATATTTGAGGAAATCGCCAGGGTACAGTTTTCCACCTACAACGCACAGGTTTTGAGTTGTTCAACTCAGCGGACTTATACAGAGTATTGTATGTTGTCCAGTGTCCATCAGGACAAAGGGGTAGGTCTTCGTACTATGTTCTATTTACTTATAACTTCTCTAGTATTTAGACGAGTGTTTCGTAGAAATACAAGGTCTAAGTTTTGAGAAGTTGTGGGTATAAGAATAAAGTAGAGAACCAGATGTCACAAGTATCGGGATTCTTCAAAGAGATCGAAGATGTAGATTCTTGTGATTGGTATTCAGATGATAGTGATAGTTTTGAGAAACGAGTTTTCTCTTTCAGGTTACTTATAATTGGATGGATTCCTAAGTTGAGTAATGCTGATTAGCCTCTTTCCATTAAAGTTGATATGCACTGGAGACAGCTGCATGATTTGAATATGGTTCCAATTAAATTAGTGCCAAAGTTTCTGTATTGGATATAGAATAGTTCGTACCTTAAAAGATATTAAGGTACGGGGAGTTGTCCAGCTTATGATTAAAACCAGACTCTGGATAACTCAGGGCACGTTTCTGTAATGGCTGTTTTGTGGGTTGACCCTGGCTATGACGAGGGTTGATATTCTACCATTTGGAAGATCAATAGTGATATTGTTCTTGACTCGCCACAGTTTTAGTAAAATGGATCTTTTTCAGAAAACAGTAGTGGGAGTATGGTAGAACTGGAAGTGATTCCAGAACCGCGAACGATTACGGAAAATTTAATAGGACCTATATATTCAATCAGGTTTGACATTCCAATAGCCACTCCGCAGGTATGGTAGGTAACCTCAGACGCCCGAGAGGTACTTCGGTAGCCTCAGAGATGGTGACAGGGAGGTTCTTATCTACCAAGACTTGAAACTACTGTTGTTCCAGGATATGAGACCCGGTAGGAGGGTTGTCGTAGTCAGTGGGAGCAGCGGAAGCATAGTGGGCAAGATGCTTATATCTATTTATAGACTTGAGCAGTTATAGCGGAGATAGATCATCTAATTTTGATGTGACAGTCATGGGTTTGACTTCAATCAGAAAAAGGGGATGGATCAGTTAAGAGGGTAGTAGGGTGTGATGTCATGGTATCTGGATGACATACATAGAGTGGGAAGTAAAATTCCTATACTACGAACGGTTGTACTGTGGTCATCACACAGTTGTTTCTCCAGACAGGATATGGATATAATGTTTGACATTCTGGTTTCTAGATCAATGGTTATAGATCTGGATTTGGGTAGTTTCCAATGTGGGTACTTTGACAGATATTCTAATGGTTTTTGGAATAGTTGACTCCTAGCATGGTGGTGTACCTGCAGGTGATGGAGTCACCCTCTCTAAAGGTGTCTTACAGACTAAAGGGGAGAGGGAAGTGCATGATTGGCAGATCACTTGCTTAGGCAATTGAGTCAATCATGAGATGTCAAGTACCACACCAGATGTTGTTTTTGCACTAGATGCAATAAGTTTGTATTAATCCAATCCTGGAGAAACATAATGAAGCAGTTTTAGAACATAAGTACATGTTCTACGGATTTGATGACGACAGCCTCTGTCGGGAGACGGTAATCATTCCAAGCTTCAAAGGTGACATGGTTGACAGAGTGATTGTCAGAGTTATAGTTTTTCTCTCTGACGAAGAGGGACAGTATTATGGACAGGTGGTCCAATAGGATACTGTGGGTGGCATGGTGCCCGATACTGATTAGGTTCAGTGATCGATTCAGTCTAAGAAGTTTGGATATGGAGTTCATTTATGAACTAAGGTCCCATTAGATATCCAGACATGTTCTAAGACATGTATTACTCAATTCGGGAGATGGTTTTCTCCGCGAACTTGAGATTAAGAGAGAAATAGAAAGATACTTCTAGGCGGATCCACTCACTGAGGCTATTTCTCGAACACAATAGTTTTACAAACGGGCTTTGTGAAACTGATTAGTAGAGGAGTTGGATGTTCGGTTTCACACGGGCTGTGAGTAGTCGACATCGCAATATTAACCTTGAGTGCAAGTGGGAGATTGTTGGAGATAGTGCCCTCATAGTCAATTATTGGATCGTAGGTACGTGATTGCAATGATTGCGGAGGACCTATACCGGTAGGACAGTCTTACTCGAGATGATAGTGTGCTATCTGGTTTGCCTTTATCAGTCGTGTACATGTTCAGGTGACTGATTGCATGTTACACTTTGATAGAGCACTTAGGATCTTGCTTTACTACCAACAGTATGATGGCGATCATATACGTGAGAGTTGGGTAGTTTATATGCATATCCTTAATTGTGGTCCCTAGTCGTGGGAGTTTCAAGACAGGGCATCGATACTCCGGAGTAGACTAGTGTGTACAGTCGAGACCCCGACGAGGGGCGGTGGCCGGTCTCACAAGCCACTGGTGTCAGTTGGATCACCTAAGATGTATACAGGTGCTCATTGGGTTATGAGTACACCGGACAGGACTCGCCGGGAACCTGCTAGTTGGTATTATACATATCGTCAGATAGCAGTTCCCTGGTGACATGTGTACAGGTTAGTTCATCGACCTGAGGTCGTCATTTGTCTCGTGTGAGTTCCCACTGTGCTTTGATTTCTACCCTACCACGGCTCAAAGGAGTCGTGCAAACAGGTAGCTTTTGGGTACAGTCCCGAGCCATATGGAGGCACGTGAGCGGATCGGCAGGAGATTCGTCTCTCCCGGTATTGGGGGCGAGGTCGTGCTGTGTCTAGGAGAGCCATTACACAAATCCATGGCCATGGTAGGAGATTTACTGGTAGGTACTCCAGTAGTATCTCAGGGTGTATTGAGGCTTCACTCCGACACGACTTATACTGCTATTGGGGGTCTGACGTTGCTAGCCCCCTAGGCAGATATGCGATACTCATTGACGAACGGACCGGACTGTATATACATTGTCACTGTTAGGCTCAGTAGGGTTTTCGGAGGAGTTCGCTCATCGGTCTCCCTTGAGTTCGCTCCTTGGCCTCCCTTGAGGTCAGTCCATGGGCAGCCGTTACGCATAGCTAGTGCCGCTGACGGTTTGTGGTTAAACCCACTGCCAGGGTACTGACGAGTCATTAGAGTCCCCTACAGACAGTTTCCCAAGTTCGGGCGAAACGTTGTAGAGGCCGTATGGTTTTATAGCAGGGTTCGGAAAATGCACGTGCGTTTACGCACGTGTTATTTTTCGGGCAGATAATACTGGTCGGCTTTGGTTTAAGCCGGATCCGAGTATTATATTGAGTAGGTATAATATCTTTGTCTCAGTTGCATTTGTATTCGGTCGTAATACAAATGCAGGTATATTTATACAGTTTCGGGGTTATCCTGAAAGTCGTTTCAGGATCACTTTTGGAAGTTGCCAGTTTCCAGTTTTCTATCAGCCGTCTTTTAACATTAAGTTAAAGGAGGATTTATCTTTTCTTGGATGAGAGTGAGTCGTGCTTCTAGAAGGTTCTAGAAGGTTCTAGAATTTGTGACAAGGCTAAGTGACTCATGCTTCGATTTCATTACATTCTTGTTTTGCTTAAGATCTTTATGCTTGATATTCTTTTGTGTTCACATTATGATATTTATCCTATGTTCACCCCCTCTCCTACGGTCACCTCCCTCTTTGCTATAAGAGGCCGGCCCCCTCTCTCTCCTCATACACTCTCTCACTTGATAGTTTTTCATGGTTGTAAAAAGATATGATAGTATTTGGGGTGCATGGAATTTTACAGTTCATTTCATTCCATCACCCAATTCCTACGGCAACTTCATTAACCGATCGTCCACGGATTTGGATGAAGTGAGACAAAGTCATCTACTCATTCTCTACATCATTCTTGGTCATCTCTTTTAGCAAACTTGACGATCGAGTTGCCTCAAGTCAGAGGCGGGAGCCCGTTTAAAGAATCGGTGATGTGGTGCCACCTCGACGAGGATATCGGAGATCGACGAGATCGGAGCAGCCGCAAAGGAGCGTGGGATGATGGTTGAAGAACGAAGGACTCGGATCGTTCGGTATAACCTTTCTACACTCTTTACAGTTTGTTAGTTTAGCAATAATGGCAGATCCGGGTTAAAGCATACGATAGCGCCAGTTAAAAAGTTTTTGTTCCGCATTTGGCGTCTGTAGACTGCCGGGGCGCTAGCGTAGACTTACATGTTTCACTTTTTCGGACGATGTTGATGACTCACCGCCCGAGTTTGAGTCCTTTACATTTTCAGATGAGCCATCAGACTCGGTTGATTATAGTAGTTTCGAACCATTAATGGAATCTTTCAAGTTCGAAACAGTTTACTACGGTGAGAAAGATACTATCCCTAATTCACTCCCTTTCGTCTCTCCTATTGTCCCGACCGTACAAATGACCGTTACACTTTCATCACCTATACCAAGTTTGGCGTACCCATGTTTTCTTGCGAATCTTGAGGGATTTGACCCCATTTCCCGATGGGTTGATAGGTTAGCGCAATCGCTTATAACATATCGGTCATCACATATTGCGCTAATTTATTCACTCAATTTACACCCTCAAGATCGTACTCCACTTCCTTTTTCTTTTCGCCATTCTTCTCCCCCACCGATACCATATTCTCTTCTTTCCACACGGTCTCGCGTGTTTCTCATATCTTTCTTCTACACCCCATTCTTCTACCAACTTGACCATTACCACGATAAGATTTTTGAATGGTTGGTGCTAACCTTTGGCTTGTGTAAGGCCAAGCTTAAGTTTGGGGGGAAACTTGTTGTATATATGTATATATTTTTTTGTTTTCTTTTTCTATAAAAAAATAAAATAAAAATTCAAAACATTAAAAATATATAAAAAAAATTATAAATAAATAAACAGGGGAGTATCGGTATTTTGACCCTCTTGGTTTAGCATGACAGTGAGGACACTGTCAAGTTCAAGTTTGGGGGTATGCTCGGTACGTCTTCTTCCTTCGCATTCATTTGTACATATTTTTTTTTTGCATTTGCATACTTATTTGAAAACCCATAAAAATTTGAAAAATTTCAAAAATTATAAAAATTATTGTATTCAATTTTGGCTTATTTGACTAGAGTTTGACAAATAGGTTAACTAGCTAGGAGCAACTAGATCTTAGACTTAGTAAATTAAAAACCCTAAAAATAACCTTCCTTAAAGTTTAACGGTAGAAAATATATGTCTTTGTAGTTTATTTAGAAATAGGCAAATTTTGGGTTCACTTCTTGGGCTAAGTCGAAACAAGGAAAAAGTATTGATGTTCTTATTAGAGTATAAGTTTGAAAAATAGTTCCTAGCTTAAGTCTAGATTCTGAAAACGTATACCCTATAATTTGCACAATCACGCACCTTGAACTTGGAATAGTAGAGGAGACCTTGAAATGCTCTTGTCTAAAGTCCTTAGTACGATGAAAATAAAAAAAATGTGAATAAGGAATAAAAAAATGGACGCTGGTTTTTGTGATTACTTAAGGCTGCAAAAACTAGAAAAATATTTAGCGAGGGTGCTTCATCACCTAGTGCCTTAGACCAACTAGTTTGGGAGTCACTGCTAAAGCCTTGGGTGTTGCAAGACTAGGAAGTACGCTTTAAAGTGCAAACGCATCTTGTAATCGGTTGTTGGTACCTCAAGAAGTATTAACAGTCGCATGAAGGATGTGTGAGCAAAATTCAATTAAAAATTCACCTACTAATAAGTACTTTGGACAACGGACAAGAGTATGATTGCTTGATTTGAATTTCCAAGTGTAGGGGTGATATTTACACACACGTGGGGATATGTGATTGGAGTTTAGATGAGAGAAAGGAATGAAGAATAGAACTTGTATCTTTAGTAGAGTTGATAAAAATTCCTAAGTGGAGATGGAACCCTAGAAGGAAAACTTAAGAGATGCCGAAAGCTAAGTAGGTCTGCAGAACATATATAATCTTAAGTTAGTATTAGTGTATATGCCCTAGAGGCCATTACTGTATCATACTAGTTTGTATATTACTTAATGGAAGCTTGGGATATTCACCTTGTATAAACAATCTTGCTCAATATAGTAGTATGCTACTTGGTTTGTTTCTACTTCAATGTGTACTTGTGTTTATTTCAGTATATCACTTATACGCATTAGTGGAGCCCTTAGGATCTTTGCTTGATTACCAGCGTTGTGATGGCAGTCACACTAGTGGGGGCTGGGTAATCTATAAGCACATCCTTATACAGGTCCCTAGTCGCAGGACTATCGAGACAGGGCATCGATACTCCGGAGTAGACTAGCGTATGCGCTTCTCATCCCAGTGTGGGAGATGGTCTGTCCCACAGCCATCAGTACGTCGTACTGGAGATAGTATACAGGTGCTCGTTGGGTTACGAGTACACTGGACAGGACTCGTCGGGAACTGACAGGTTGGTATTATACCTATCGTCAGTTATCAGTTCCCAGGTGACATGAGTACAGCTTAGTCCGCTGACTTGACACTGGCACTTCGCCTCGAGTGTGTTCCCACTGCACTTTGATCACTACCCTACCACGGCTCAAAGGAGTCGTGCAAACAGGTGGTGGTTGGGTGCAGTCCCGAAGCACTTGGAGGCAGTGACGGTTAGACAGGATTCGCCTCTCTCGGTATTGGGGGTTGACATCGCGCTGTGTCTAGGAGAGCCATTACACGAGTAGTCCCTGGCCAGGGCAAGCGAGATATACTGGTAGGCTTCCAGTGTTATCTCAGGGTGTTTTGGGCTTCACTCCGACACGACTTGTACCGCTATTAGGGGACTGACGTTTTACCGCCCCCTAGGCCAGACATGCGATGTATCAGACGAACAGACCGGACTGTACGGAGACTGTCACATTCAGACTCAGTAGGAGTTCAGATGGGGTTCACCTCGTCAGCCTTTTTGTCGGCATCTACCTGGGGACCGTTACGCACAGCTAGTGCCGCTTGCGGTCTGTGGTTAAACCCACTGCCAGCGTAGTGTCGAGTCTTTAGAGTCCCATACAGAGGGTATTCGCCTCTGGGAAAAATAGAGTAGAGGTCGCATGGTTTTGCGACAGGGTTCGTTCTCATCCGCGCACTTGTGCACGTTTGGAGTCCGGACGGATATTGCCAGCGGGCTCTAGTTTGAGCCGGATACTGGTATATGTTTTGGGGTTACTTTTATCTCTCAGTATTCATGTTCATCAGAACAAGAATGCAGGTGTGTATGCACAGTTGTTTGAGGCGGAAGAAGAGGTTTTTCATTAGGGTTTCGGAACGGGTGCGCATGCACAGTTGACAGTCGTCTTTTTTTTTCCAAACCCTAATGAATTTGTGAGATATCTATTAATAATAGTAATTAAATGGAATTATGTTATGGTTAGTTTTGTTGACTTGTTGACCATGGTTGACTTGTTGACCATGGTTGAATGTTTGACCATCATCATTATTTTGCAAGGATGCTCCTTGATTCTTGCCAACATTCATTTAATGAAGTGATGATAGTGGTCATTCCAAAACAACCATCAACTATTCTCATTTGAATTATTATTACTAATTGGATAATTCTTTTTTCTTTTGATATGGTTGCAAAAGGAAAAAGATAGCTCATTCTATCATAATCATTCTCTCTCTTCATTTCATCTTCTTCTTCCTCAAGCTCAAGGTGATTCCTTCTCATGTGTTGAGAATCCCTCACCTTGAAAAAGAAAGCACCCCATAGATACTCTCTACTCTCTCTAGGGTTCAAGGTTTAGCAAGCCGGAGATCCTAGTTCACTCGAAGTTCGAGGAAGAGCCCAAAGGTTGAACCCTCAGGTGGATCCATCTTCGACGGAAGAAGGCTACGAGGAAAGAACCATCAACCTCCACAAAGTTTGAAGAAGAAGGAGTTCAAGTTTAGGTATAACCATCTTTCCGAGTAGCTAACTCTCTTTAGCTTATTTGCTAGCTTTAGTTTAGGAAAAGATCCCGACTTTGTTAGTCCATGTTGCCCTATGCGCTAATTTTTTTTTTATACCGTTTCCGCCTCCCCGTAAGAACCGGGGGTCGCAACGTGGACTTACAGTGGTATCAGAGCCTAACTAAACTTAAACTAGCTTGGTAGTAAAGTGTAACGAAGTTCGGAACCGAAAAATCCAAAAACCAAACTTTTACAAAACCCTAGTTTCTGTTAAAATTTTTTCTGGTCAAAACGAGATTTGTTATACACCTAAATTCGGCTCAGGGTTTTGTGTGAACACCCAAGAAAAACGATCCCCTGATTCATTCAAACCGCCGCGGTTCCGCGGCATGAGGTAGGCATTTGCCGCGGAACCGCCGCCGTTTGTTGTCCTCTCGTCATCGTTTTTCGTGCAGTGTGTCTCTGTGTTGGTTTTAGGATTTTTAAGATATATTATATGTGCCCAGATTTTCCAGAACAGAAATTTACTTTTGGGGTCCTATAATTCCGTATTTTTTTCCGAACTTCACTGCACTTTGACTATGATGGTTATATCTGTGATGCTTGTATGTATTGAATGTCGGCTAATCGCTATAAGTCGATTAGTCGGGGTTATACATCTCTGTAATCTGTGTTTGATATTGGAATGCGTATATGAATGTGTTGGACTGTCGCGGGTGAATAGCCGGGGTGGATGTGAGATGAGCTTTTGTTTTTCTTTCATTCATTGTAAATGTAAATTGATGTAATATTATTATTTGTTTGGCCGCACAACCGGGTCGGGGTTGTAGCCGTCATTGTATAATTCTTTTTACTGTTTTTGCTCCTAGGATAGACCCATGGAGGGGTGCACAAACTGCCGGGTACTTGGCGGGTAGTTTGCCGCACCCGTAGGGGTCTTGGGTGGGGTATTGGCTATTCACCGCGACCGTGTAATCCGCTTTTCGTTGCAGGCTCGAAAGGATTGCGGATTGCTAGTATATCCAATGTATTCATCTGTGATCTGTAATGTCTATCATTGCTTTCTATTTAGGCGTTGCTTATGTTTTACAGCCGCGCTAGCCCAGCCCCCGCTCTGTCGTTAGTTAACTAACCTAACGGGTGATGACGGGGCCCCGTGGCGAATGCATATGGCATAAGCGTACGTCATATTTTGGTTGTTTTCTGCAATGGTAGGCTTAAATGATGGGACGCATTAAAATTACTAATGCAAGAATATCACGCATTAAAAGAACTAATGCAAGATAATAAACCAAGTTAAAATCGTTGGAACACTTTCGAAAAACCACTCGGTTCTTTTCAAAACTAACTTTTAAATGCGGAGCTTGAGCCACTCCTTCTAAAAGCTATCTCGTTCCATCGATTATATCAAGTTCACTACGTTCACGGTTTTACCAAAACCATTCGTAGCCCTCAATCGTTTCACATGAATAGGCAATAGTATTCAAGCTATGTATTTTGGCCAAAGTCAAGGCATAGTGATTGGTAGCTATTGGGTGTTCATGTGTTGCATAGATAGATGCGTTGGTTTGGGACAGTCGTGCTGCCATTTTGGCCAAAGTCAAGGGTAGGTACGGGTGGATCCAAATTAACCTGGATAGTGACGGGTAGAACTTGACATGTGACTTATGATATTTTGGCCAAAGTCAAGGTCATAAGAACATGGGGCAAAAATCCACATCGGGAGTTTCATAAGTACTGAAACTTGCTAGATTTGCATACCATTTGGAGTGTGGTGATTCTGGTAGGATTCCTTCAGTTTCGTCACGCGATGATATTTGGATCCCGATCCTACTGTGAGTATATGCTACTCCTCGGGAAATTTCTCACTAAACGATCAATGCTATAAACCTAGTAGGTGTCTAGAAAGGTGTTAGCGGGGCTACGCCCCCAGGGAAAAGAGGTTATTTAATTAAGGAACTTCGCGAAAGCGTTGGAAAACCTCCCTCGAAGTACCGGCACTGGCCTGGCTGAACGGTTAAGCAAGTATTGTGCGGTGGGATTGATCCCGGCTAATTCTTCCTTTTCGGTTTGAGGAGGGATTCGAGAGACAGTGGGAGCCATCCTGTTTAGACAAATTAAAAACCATTCTAAACTTGCAAGAGCATCGTGCTAAAGTGTTTCTTCTCTCCCCCCTGCAGCGACCAAATCGAAATGACTGGACTTAAGTTACTTCTAGATAAAAACATACTGACAGGGCCAAACTACAAAGATTGGCTCAGGAATGTAAAATTGGAAATCACTTACGACAAGCTGGGGTATCTTCTTACCACCAAAGCTCCCCCCGTCCCAGGTCCCACCTCCAGCGTCGCGGATAAGGAAATCCGTAAGACTTGGGAGATTGATTGCGCGAAGGCCAGGTGCCTCGTGCTTGCCTCTATGGACAACGAACATCAGAGGAGGCATGAGAATATGGACCTCGAGTCCATATTTCTCCATACAAAAGAACTGTATGGAGAGCAGTCTCGTATCGCAAGATACGAAGTGTCGAAGAAGTTGTTTTCGACAAAGTTGGCCGTCGGATCATCGGTAGCGGACCACGTGCTTAAGATGATTGGCTACACTGAGGAGCTCACGGAACTTGGGACCACGTTGGACAGTGAACTCTATACGAATTTAATTCTCCAGTCCCTTCCATCCACTTACGCCCAGTTTATACTGAACTTCAACTTACAAGAAAAGGAAGTTGAACTTTCAGAACTCCTCAACATGCTGAGGAGCGCAGAGGGCACCCTACAGAAAGGTAGGGAAACACCCGCTTTGTTTGTAGGAGGATCTTCTTCCTCTAGGTCCAAGGCGAAAGCCAAGGGAAAGAGGAAGAAAGCCCCCACCAAACCAAGGGGCGGTGTTAGTAAAGTGGGTACGAAGGGAAAAGAAATGGCAACAAAGATTGTGGGGAAGCTTGTGGGAAAGGAGGAATGCTTCTATTGTCATAAGAGTGGACACTGGAAGAAAGATTGCAGGGCTTGGAAGGCCAGGACACAGGAACTGAAGCAGGTTGCGGCTTCAGCTTCAGGTGTGTATGTTATTGAAAACTGTCTTTCTATAAACTCTACTTCCTGGGTATTGGATACTGGATCAGGATCTCATATCTGTAATTCTTTGCAGGCGTTGAGAAACCGTAGGTTTTTGAAGGCAGGTGACATGACCCTCAGAGTTGCGAACGGAGCTAGCATGGATGCTAAAGCCGTGGGGGACTATCACCTGGGAATGTCAGATGGGCATGTTTTGGTTTTGCGTAATTGCTTTTTTGTACCCAACGCAACTTGTAATATCATTTCTGTATCTTTGGTTTCTAAAGAAGGTTATGAATTTGCGTTTGTAAGTAATGTTGTAAACATTCACCTTAATCAAGTTCTGATTGGGTCAGGTACATTGAGCAATGGTATATACGTGTTAAACCAACCACAGATTTTCAATGTCCAGAATACACACAAAAGAAAGTCTCCGGAAATCAATCAGACTTTCTTATGGCATTGTAGACTGGGTCACATCAATGAGAGAAGGTTGACTAAGTTACATACAGAAGGGTATTTGGATCCGTTCGAATATCAATCGTATGCCACTTGTCAATCCTGTCTCAAAGGAAAGATGACAAAGACTCCGTTCACTGGACACGGAGTAAGAGCGAGCGAGCTCTTGGGACTCGTACACAGCGACGTGTGCGGTCCAATGTCTACACATGCGCGAAGCGGTTACTCTTACTTCATTACTTTTACGGATGATTTCTCAAGGTACGGTTATGTCTTCTTAATGAAACATAAGTCCGAAGCCTTTGAAAAATTCCAGGAATATAAGAATGAAGTGGAAAACCTAACCGGCAAAAGTATCAAGATTCTAAGATCGGATCGAGGTGGAGAATACTTGAGTGCCGAGTTCCTGAATTATTTAAAAGAGAACGGAATTCTCTGTCAGCTTACTCCTCCATACACTCCGCAACACAACGGTGTATCGGAGAGACGGAACCGAACCCTATTGGATATGGTACGGTCCATGATGAGTAGCACTGAGTTACCGCGATCTTTCTGGGGGTATGCGCTAGAATCAGCTGCGTACCTTTTGAACCGAGTTCCTACTAAGACTGTGCCTACTACACCATATGAGATGTGGTGTGGGAAGAGGCCCCATCTCAGTCACATTAAGACTTGGGGAAGTCCAGCTTTTGTTAAAAAGCAGCATGCGGACAAGCTCGAGGCACGCTCAGTACTGTGTAAGTTTGTGGGATATCCAAAGAATTCCAAGGGATATCTCTTCTACTACGAAGAGGAACAAAAAGTTCTTGTTTCTCGTCATGCCCACTTTCTAGAACACCAGTTCATAGAAAAAGAAACAAGTGGGAGCGCAGTAGAACTGGAAGAAATTCCAGAACCACAGACTATTACTGAAAGCTTAATGGAACCAGAGGGTTCAAATGAACAGGACATTCCTATGCCGCTCCGCAGGAGTAGTAGGCAGTCTCATCCGCCCGAGAGATACTATGGTTTTCTCATAGACGGGGATCGAGAGGATTGCATCATAGATTATGATGAGCCTACTAGCTTCCAGCAGGCCGTTCAAAGCGTTGACTCGGTAAAATGGCTGGATGCAATGCGGACCGAAATGGAGTCTATGTACACCAACAAAGTATGAACGTTGGACATTGCTCCAGACGGGGTAAAATCCGTAGGATGCAAGTGGATCTTCAAAAGGAAGATTGGTGTAGATGGACAGGTTGAGACCTATAAAGCTAGACTTGTAGCAAAGGGTTTCCGTCAAAGACCTGGCTTGGACTATGACGAAACCTTTTCTCCAGTGGCTATGCTGAAATCCATTCGGATCCTTCTTGCCATTGTTGTCTTCCACGATTATGAGATTTGGCAGATGGATATAAAGACCGCTTTTCTGAATGGAAATTTAGAGGAGTGTGTCTATATGGATCAGCCAGAGGGTTTCATTCAGAGTGGGAGCAGCGGAAATGTGTGCAAGTTGCTTAAGTCCATCTATGGACTAAAGCAGGCATCGCGGAGTTGGAACATCTGTTTTGATGAGACGGTCAAGGAATTTGGCTTTATCAAAAATCCAGATGAACCATGCATCTATAGTAGATTTGTAGCGAGAACTGTAGTATTCCTCGTTTTATACGTGGATGACATTCTCTTAATAGGAAATGACATTCCTATGCTACAATCTGTCAAGGGGTTCTTGTCGCACAGGTTCTCCATGAAAGACCTGGGTGATGCCTCATACATCCTGGGGATCCGGATCCATCGTGATAGATCCAAGAGGATATTAGGACTTTCTCAGTCCAGGTACATCGACACCATAGTGAAGAGATTCAGTATGGAAGATTCCAAGCACGGTAACCTACCGGCTTGTCACGGGATCACCCTCTCTAAAGAGATGTCTCCCAAGACTGATTTGGAGAGGGATCGCATGTCTATTATACCCTACGCTTCTGCGGTAGGCTCTATAATGTATGCGATGTTGTGTACCAGACCGGATGTAGCTTATGCACTTAGTGTGGTAAGCCGGTATCAGTCAAACCCTGGGGAGAAACACTGGATAGCGGTAAAGAACATTCTCAAGTACCTAAGAAGGACTAAGGAGATGTTCTTGGTGTATGGCGGAAAAGACCTCCAGATCGAGGCCTTTGCTGACTCCATCTTCCAGAGTGACAAGGATGATTCCAAGTCCGTGTCGGGTTTTGTCTTTACCCTCAATGGAGGGGCGGTGTGTTGGAAGAGCTCCAAACAGGAAACCGTTGCAGACTCGACTATGGAAGCGGAATACATTGCTGCATCTGATGCCGCAAAAGAAGCTGTCTGGATGAGGAAGTTCTTAAAAGAACTTCAGGTGGTTCCGTCCATTGTTGACCCAATACCTCTGTATTGCGACAACAACGGGGTTATAGCTTTAGCGAAGGAACCCAGGTCCCATCAGAGATCCAGGCACATCTTGAGGCGGTATCACCTGATCAGGGAGATCGTGGATCGCAAGGAGATCGAGGTTCGGAGGGTTGCTTCAGAAGAGAACACTGCAGATCCATTCACCACGGCCTTACCCCAGACTCAGTTCGAGCGGCTGATCGAGATGATAGGTCTTCGATACGCCAGTTCATGGCTGTTTACCTCAATCAGAGTAAAACTCTGTCTAGAAAAAAAAAAAAAAAAAAAAAAGTTCTGCGCGCTGCGCAGTGCGCTCGCACTACGCGCACTGCTGCGCACTGCGCGCTGCGCAGTGCGCGCTGCGCAGTGCGCGCGCAGTTGCGCACTGCGCGCCGCGCAGTGCGCGCGCAGTTGCGCACTGCGCGCCGCGCAGTGCGCAGTAAAAAAAAAAAATAAAAAATAAAAATAAAATAAAAAAAATAAAAAATAAATAAAAATTTTTATTCCAAAATCAGAATAAAGAGTTGAGGAAATCTTTTCTGTTTTTGTTAAAACAATAAGATTTCTTCTGTAAAACAGAGACCTTTGGATTAAAGATCCGACGGTGGGGAAAATTCCCCAAATCACTTAGAGAATAATCTCTTTAACAAACTTTAACTAATTTATGGGCACTATAAAAAGGACCCTAGACCTCATTTTAAAATCATCAACATCTTCCTAAAAAAGAAAAGAGAAGGGAACTCTTGAAGAATAAAAAAAAAGGTAAAACCTTTTGAAGAAGAGAAAATTCTCTTATGAACAAGATCATAGATCTTTAACGATAAATAAATAAATAAATAAATAAAAATAGTGCCTTGCACTTGTTTTATGAACCATCGGTTCTTGAACCTAAAAGGTTCCTAAATTAATAGTGCTTTGCACTTTTATGAACCTTTGGTTCTCTAAGATAAGAAAAACAAGAAAAACTTGTTTTTTCTTAGATCTAAAAAATGAAATAGTGCCTTGCACTTGATATGAACCTCTGGTTCTAAAAAATAAAAGAATAATAAATAGTGCCTTGCACTTGATATGAACCCTTGGTTCTGTGAAAAGAAAACAAGAAGAAAAACTTGTTTTCTTTTGATCTAAATGTAGATCAAAAGATTCTTGAGTTCCTGCAACTCATTATTTAAAAGGGCCTGGCCCAAATCAGAAATAAAAGGGCAGAGCCCTATTTGGAAAAATTCTTGAGGGCCTGGCCCAAATCAGATCACAAAAATAAAAAGGCAGAGCCCTATTTGAAAAATTCTTGAGGGCCTGGCCCAAATCAAATCATGAAAGGGCAGAGCCCTATTTGGAAAATTCTTGAGGGCCTGGCCCAAATCAAATCATACAAAGGGCAGAGCCCTGTTTGGAAATGCTTGAGGGCTTGGCCCAAATCAAACTGCAAGAATAAAAAGAGGCAGAGCCCTGTTTAGGTTGATTCTTTTAATCGGGCAGAGCCTAAAATAAAAATTGGACTTAACCCAATCCTGGCTGTAAGTCCTTAAATTAAATGCCTCTCATAAACCAAGTCACGACCGGTTCGAGGGTACATCTTCGAACTCCTTTGACATTTGTCGCTGTAATTTCTCAACGACGTCAAAGAGGCGACGGGTCCCAACGACCACTCATCTAATATCGGACCGAAACGTCCCTAAACTAATATCGGACCGAAACGTCCCTAAACTAATATCGGACCACCACGTCCCTAAACTGGAACATGGACCACTACGTCTTTAAACTGGCGACGGACCGAAACGTCCCTAAACTAATATTGGACCGAAACGTCCTTAAACTAATATTGGACCGAAACGTCCTTAAACTAATCTCAGACCACCACGTCCCTAAACTGGCGATGGACCACCACGTCCCTAAACTGGAAAGTGGACCACTACGTCCCTAAACTGGAACAATAGAGCCTCCAAATGCTCTTTTGCCGGATCTAAACGGTCCCGTTTAAGTTGGTCTTAGCCCCAAACACGGCTAGCGCATCCTTAGACATTTAAATGAATGATAAAACCCCAAATCAACTCTGGTTCAAGGGTACATCTCTGAACTCCTCTGACACCTATCGTTGTAATTCTTCAACGACGTCAGAGAGGTGACGGGTCCCGACGACCATAAATGTTATGGACCACCACGTCCCTAAACTGGCACAATAGAGCCCAAATGCTCTTTTGTCGGATCTAAACGGTCCCGTTAAGTTGATCTTAGTCTCAAACTGGACTAACGTATCCTTAACAAACGTTTGAGTCGATCTTAGCCTCAAAAATGGCTAACGTATCCTCCAAACAGACTTTAGTCCCAAATAGGACTATGAATCTCCCAAACTGGAACAATAGAGCCCAAACGCTCTTTTGTCGGATCTAAAAGAATGTTTAAGTTGATCTTAGCCGCAACGCGACTAACGTATCCTTAAACTAAAAACACCAAACCCAAATCTAAGTAAATACGGATTTGGACTAATCCACGTCCTACGGGCGACGGCATTACTCAGTCTCCGTATACAATCCACGGGCAACCACAAACAAAACAAACACACACGACACGAAGTGAAATTCTGGAGAAGGAGAAAGTTGTTACCGTGATGCGGTAGCGTAATTAACTGCAGGGGCTTGCGCCTGCAGGGAAGAGCGTCCCCACAATCAAAAACCCCTCACCCTGAGGGGGAATCTGACGAAGTCTGCTACATCGGCCGCATCCGTCTAAACCTCCGATACACGGTGCCATAAATCAACTTGGCATCTTCGGAGAGATAGACGGATAAAACCAAATAGCATCTGCCCCGAACCTCAGGCACAGGACGTCCTAACGTCTCGGCCGCCGTTCGGAGGGGAACAGATTCTGGCACGCCCGGTGGGACCTCTTCCTCTTTCCACTCCACACTTCGTGTGTCGTGTTCGCGAACAAATCGCGGTTTGCTGTGATTGCCTGTGGATTCAAGGTACTAAGATTTGGTGTCTTGCTCCGTGCAGAAAACAGAAGATCAATGGCTTCAAACTGCACTGCCTGCAACTGCAACTCTCGCTCGGTCCTTACTGGAGGAGTGGCTTATGGGCCCCAAGCGGCCTCCCTTTTCAAAATGCCGGTGGAGCAGGTGGCTCAATCCACCACTGGACTATTCTTCGGGACCATGCTCCCACCGCTGAGCTTCAACGCCCTAATGACATTGCAAGAAGCTCCAAAGAAGTCAGTCTTCGATCGACTTACCACTGCGGCGACCCCTTTCAATAGGTCGTCCAACTCCACTGCTTCAGGTTTTAACGGACTAGGCCAGAGCTCTAACAGGCTCATGAAGAAGCCTGCTATACCAGAAGGCGCTATCCCGAAGCGGATAGCCATTCCAACTCCCGTTCCTGGCAAAATCACCAAGGTTGCTTCCTCTGCTCGGAAGTCCGCTTCTGACAGGTTGGCCGTCCCTGTTCAACGGACGTCGATCTTTAAAAGGCTGGTACCAGCATATTCTGACCAACACCGGGGGCATGAGGAGGTCACCCCTATATCTGAAACAACTCCATTAGCACGACACGCTCGACGTCGCCACTGGCGTCGAGTAAGGAAGGCTGGGGGCAACTCCCCCTCTGGGATTACTCCTCCAACTCTAATGGTGGAGATCGATACTGCTGTTCCAACCAGGAACAGCTTTGAGTTGCTGAACTCGGTGCGCAGAAACTCTCCTGCTGCGGTGCTAAAGTGAACTCCTTCACCTGTGGAGAATACTCCAGAGAAGAAGTTAGAGCAGCCCCCTCAACGGCTGTCCTCTAAAATTTACAAAGTCTGGCGACAGGTCCAAGAGTCGGTGATCGATCGAGACTGCCTCCGACGACAGAAAAATATGAAGGTTCGGCAGGGGAAGGATTACTCTGTCAAACCACAAGAAGCAAAAGCTACTCGGGTGCCCACTACAACGGTTCCCTTAACTCCAATCACTCAAAAAAGGAGGCCGCAAAAAGCCCCTGTGTCTTCGGCAAATCGCAAAGACACCGAACACAAACGCCCCAAGTCTGGGGGCATGGTAGTGCATACTGTTTATATGGCTTCTGGAAAGGAGGAAAGCCGCACTTCTACGGGCCGCCGACCGCTCACCCGATCCGTGACGAAAGCCCAGGAGCAACAGCAAAAGCTTCAGGAAATGATGACTACAATGGCTGCACTCACTAAGCCAAAAGAAAGCTCTGAAACGTCTTCGGATGAGCGTCAAGAACAAGAAACTGACGCTGACTTTTTACGCAGAGTCCTCGAAAAGAGGGACAAAGAAGCTGCAGAGCAGGCGGCAAACATAAAACAGATGGCGCTTCTCTTCAAAGATATGGTAGGGATGATGTTACAGCCAGATCCTCCTGCTGAAGATCCTCCGATTGTCCTTGAAGATGACAAAGGAGAGACATCGAGTCCTCCTTCGGCTCTTTTAGCTGCCAAGGAAGATACCATTTCTAAGGCCGCACTGGATGACCATATAGCTCAGCAAATACGAGCTCACCAGGCAAATGAAGCGGCTGAGCAAATTGCTAGAACTGGACGACCCTACCCGGGCTGGTATGACCAAATTAGTTACCCGCCGGGATATACGATCCCTAAATTCCATGTATATAAAGGGACAGGGAATCCGCATCAACACGTCGCTCAATTCAGGGCCTTATGCGGCAATACTGGAGGCGATGACAAATTGTTATTACGACAATTCGTCGGCAGCTTAGCAGAAATAGCCTTTGAATGGTATTCGGAGCTGCCTAACGACTCTATCAAAACATTTGCAGAGATGGAGCTGCTGTTTACACAAAGATTCGCGAGTGCTAGTGAACGCACTCCGATAACAGCACTGATAAATGCCAGGATAAGGCCGAGCGAAACGTGGGTCCAATACGCAACACGATGGCGGAACCTATGGTCGAAATGCGAACAACGCATAGAAGAGGCACCTGCGGTAGGCATGTTTGTGGGCACTCTCGATCCGCAGGCGACCATCTCGCAATTCATGATGTTCTTCAGGCCGACCACCTTCCAGGCCTTGATCGACAAATTAGCCCAAATGGACCAGATGGGCCATAGACCGTCTCCTCCAAGACCCGATCCCCGAAATGAGAAAGGAAAAGCGATCATCGCCGCCAACGCTCAGCAACAGTCGAGCAACTCAAAGCCGGTCGCTCGACAAAACAACGTGCGTCCACGCCCATCCCTCGAAGAGAGGCTAGGACGTCATTACTTGTTTCCTCAGAATAAAACGAGAAGACTGTTCGAGCTGGCCGTGCGCAACAGACTCATTAATCTGCCGAGTCCAAAGCGTCCGTTGCAACCAGGCGATCTTAATAATCCCAATTATTGCCCTTACCACCAAACGGTAAGTCACCCAATTGAAGATTGTTTCGTCTTTAAGGGATGGATCGAGGATCAATACCTGCAAGGCAAGTTTGCGCTGTCTGAAAGCTGGAAGGTAAACCCCCCACAGCCGCACTCTCCAAAGAAGACGGACACGCCGGGGGCAACTTGTTCTTTCGTCGAGGATGAAAACGATGGAGAAAACTTATCGAATGAATCCGAAGACTACGTAGCGACTTGTCATGTGATTTCTCATTCACTGACAGATGATGAGGAGGACCCTTGCGCTGAGAAATCAACGGCGGACCCTGAAACAGAAATTCCGCGGCCGTCAGACAAGTTGATCGATGCCTTCCTAAATGAAATTCGTCTGAAAGCGAAAGCCAATCAAGAGCATGAAATGGCCATACTGGAAAGAACCAAGGTATTCCCGTCAAATCAAAAGCCATACACTGCGGGTAAAAACAAATTCAAGACGAGGAAACGGTTCGCCAAAGCTCTATCAGTAGGAATGAAGCTACCGCCCTCTGAAGAAAATTCTTTCTCTGAGGTAGAGATGCACCCTAACTTCTGTTTATATCATCAGAAGATCATACATCCTACCGAAGACTGCGAATCCTTTAACTGTTGGTGGCAAGGGTATGTCGCTCAAAAGCGACACTTCGACAGGACAAAGTGTGAAGCTTGCGGACATCGGAAAAATACGATAGATGAGCGCAAAAGAGCCACCGCTGACCGTCATATAGCCGACTTCAAGGGATCACAAATTATCACCTTTGGAAGCGACTCTGACGAAGAAGCTACCCCCAACTCTTCCTTCGGGGAATCTATTTCAAAAATAAAGGAATTAAGAAGCTGCGAGAACGTTCAGCCATGCAATCGCATGCTACTCGGAAAGAATCCCGGCCCTGCAAACAACGGAGCGAACAAAAAGGATAAAAGAAAAGGAAAAAAGGCCATCGTCGCCAGCGCTCACCAACAATCAGGTGACCCTAGACTGGTTGCTTGCCAAAGCAACAAGCAGCCATCCCTCCAGGAAAAGTTGAAACGTCCTTACTCGTTTCCGCAAGATCAAACAAGGGGACTGTTCGAGCTAGCAGTGCGCAACAGACTCATCAATCTGCCGAGTCCAAAACGTCCGTTGTGGCCAGGAGATATTAATAATCCTAATTATTGCCCTTACCACCAAACGGTAGGCCATCTGATCGAGGATTGCTACGTCTTCAAGAACTGGATTGAAGACCAATACCAACAGGGCAAGTTCGCGTTGTCCGAAATTTGGAAGGTGAACCCGCCACAACCGCATGCTCCGAAAAATATGGACACGCCGGGGGCATCATGCTCATTCATAGAGAAAGCCTAGCGGACCACTACGTCCTAAAACTGGATAACGGACCGAAACGTCCTTAAACTAGCAACGGACCGAGATGTCCTTAAACTAATGACGGACCGCAATGTCCTAAAACTTGCAAATGACCGAAACGTCGTTAAACTACTCCCAACCCGCAGCATCTTCAGGCTGACGTTAAAAAAAATAAAATAAAAATAAAAAATAATAATAACGGTATGTCCACAAGCAAAATGGGCACGGATGAAAACCCGAAGGGGCTCCGTGAGTAAAAACAGCAGGCCTACCGGCGAGTGTTCGTGAAAACCCGAAAAGGCGCGACCTCGTTTGAAAAAAAAAAAAGAAGAAAAGAAAAGAAAGAAAAAAAAAAGAGAAAAAAAGGAAAAAAAAGAGAGAATAAAAAAAACGGTATGTCCACAAGCAAAATGGGCACGGATGAAAACCCGAAAGGGCTCCGTGAGTAAAAACAGCAGGACTACCGGCGAGTGTTTGTGAAAACCCGAAAGGACGCAACCTCGTTGAGAAACACTTAGAGGGTCCTCTCGACCCTGTAAGGAGAAACCACCTGCGTGAGATCCTTACGACTCACAAAGGAACAACACACTTAGGGATCCCCACGATTCCTAAGGAGAAAATACACTTGCGAGATCCTCACGACTTGTAAGGAGAACTCTCTTGTGGGACCCTTACGGCTCATAAGATTTGAAAGTCTTAAGTTACAGAGGCCTAAATCTGTGCTTAAGCAACCCCCACAACTTTCGACATTGCCCTACAAGCGGCTCATAATGACCCTTGTATACAATCCACTGGCACGAATAAATATTTCTCTAACAAAGTCCCATCTGCGACTAGGGATATGCTTGTCCAGCAAGCAACACTTGTAAGTCCTCTCGACTTATAAAGAGAAAATCCTTTTGTAAGATCCTTACGACTTACAGGGGAACATACACTTAGGAATCCTCACGATCCCTAAGGAGAAAACACACCTACAAGATCCTCACGACTTGTAGGGAGAAATACCTTTGTGAGACCCTTACGGATCATGAAGCCAAAAGCCTTAGCCGACAGGACCCTTAACCCTGTTTACTAAGCCACCTTTGTTCAACATCGACAGAGGCAAATGATGATTCGCTCCTGGCAATATCCCAGTTGCAGCGATGCTGATGCCTAGACCGGTATCAAATTCCAAGTCCTTTCACGGCAAATGATGATTCGCTCCTGGCAATATTCCAGTTGCAGCGATGCTGATGCCTAGACCGGTATCAAATTCCAAGTCCTTTCACGGCAAATGATGATTCGCTCCTGGCAATATTCCAGTTGCAGCGATGCTGATGCCTAGATCGGTATCAAATTCCAAGTTCATGGCAAATGATGATTCGCTCCTGGCAATATCCCAGTCGCAGCGATGCTGATGCCTAGACCGGTATCAAATTCCAAGTCCTTTCACGGCAGATGATGATTCGCTCCTGGCAATATCCCAGTCGCAGCGATGCTGATGCCTAGACCGGTATCAAATTCCAAGTCCTTTCACGGCAGATGATGATTCGCTCCTGGAAATATCCCAGTCGCAGCGATGCTGATGCCAAGATTGGTATCAGATCCCCAATCCCCTACTCGCGAAAAAAAAAATCAGCGAGCCAAAAAAAAAATGCATACGAAATAGCCGAAATGATGGGGCAACTTGCAAACAAAATCAGCAAGTAAAAATGTATGCATACGAGATAGCCGAAATGATTGGGCAACTTGCAATAAAAAACAGCGAGTAAAAATAAAATAAACAGTCGAAATAATTGGGCAACTCGCAATAAAAAACAGCGAATAAAAAGAAAAAATAGCCGAAATGATTGGGCACCGCGAAAAATAGCCGAAATGATTGGGCAATCGCGATTTTCGCGATATAAAAAGCTGAAATGATAGAGCATCGCGGAAAGAATAAAAAAAATGAAAGAATGAAACTTTTTGCCCTACAGGTGAAATCACATCGATCCCTGTATACAATCCAGGGGCACAGATAAAAGGGAACAATACCTTCCCAACAGGCTCCACCAGAAAGCGAAGCCAAATCTCGACGGTTCATAGATAACCTAGAGACCTTCTCGACATTTGTCGCAATATTACAGACATGATGTCAACAAATGAAGCAAACGAAGATCCCGAGCTTCAGGGTCTCGACGTCAACGTCTACAGCCTAGAGACCAACAACGGTGTGCCTTCTCATTCCAACAGGACACAGATGTTACACCATCAAGCGGAGCGATGGCAAAATCCCAGCTTCACCTCAGCATTCGTCTCGATACAGTAGACGCAATGTCAACAACGGCGTTCCTCCGCAGTCCAGCTGGAGGCACATGCAAAGTTAACAAAAGACTCCATGGTCGAAACAAAGTGGAGTGATGGCAAAATCCTAGCTCCACCTCAGCATTCGTCTCAATACACCAGACGCAGTGTAAGCAAATGAAGCGAAGGCCACATTCCTAGCTTCAACGTCTTTACGGTAACTCATATAAAACCGGAAAGACAATAGGAGACCATCTCGCATCAGCACAGAGTGGTCACCACCTTGACGTTCGTCTCGATACAGCAGACGAAATGTCAACCCCAGTGTTCTTCACCCAACAGGATTCGGACGCGCCAAAGCAAACGAAGCGAAGGCCAAATTCCTAGCTTCAACGTCTTTACGGTAACTCACATAAAACCGGAAAGACAATCGGAGATCATCTCGCACCAGCACAGAGTGGTCACCACCTCGACATCCGTCTCGATACAGCAGACGAGATGTTGACCCCAGCGTTCTTCCTCCAGCAGGGATTCAGACATGACAAGGCAAATGAAGCGAAGGCCACATTCCTAGCTTCAATGTCTTTACGGTAACTCACATAAAACCGGAAGGACAATCGGAGATCATCTCGCATCAGCACAGAGTGGTCACCACCTTGACGTTCGTCTCGATATAGCAGACGAAATGTTAACCCCAGCGTTCGTCCTCCAACAGGATTTGGACACACCAAAGCAAACGAAGCGAAGGCCACATTCCTAGCTTCGACGTCTTGACGGTAACTCATATAAAACCGGAAAGACAACCGGAGATCATCTTGCACCAGCACAGAGTGGTCACTACTTCGACGTCCGTCTCGATACAATAGACGAGATGTCACCCCAATGTTCGTCTCGACACAGCAGGCGCAACGTCATCAAACAAACGGAGCCACGACAAAATCCCTAGTTCCAAACCTCGGCGGTTCACCAGTAACCTAGAGACAACCACGACATTCGTCTCGATACAGAGGACGCAATGCCAGCAAACGAAGCGAAGGCTAAATTCCTAGCTTCAGGGTCTTAACGGCAAGTCATATAAAACCGGAAAGACAATCGGAGATCATCTCGCACCAGTGTGGAGTGGTCACCACTTCGACGTCCGCCTCGATACAGCAGACGAGATGTCACCCCAACGTTCGTCTCGACACAGCAGACGTAACGTCATCAAACAAACGGAGCCACGGCAAAATCCCTAGTTCCCACCGCGACATTCGTCTCGATACAGAGGACGCAATGCCAGCAAACGAAGCGAAGGCTAAATTCCTAGCTTCAGGGTCTTAACGGCAAGTCATATAAAACCGGAAAGACAATCGGAGATCATCTCGCACCAGTGTGGAGTGGTCACCACTTCGACGTCCGTCTCGATACAGCAGACGAGATGTCACCCCAACGTTCGTCTCGACACAGCAGACGTAACGTCATCAAACAAACGGAGCCACGGCAAAATCCATAGTTCCAAACCTCGGCGGTTCACCAGTAACCTAGAGACAACCACGACATTCGTCTCGATACAGAGGACGCAATGCCAGCAAACGAAGCGAAGGATAAATTCCCAGCTTCAGGGTCTTAACGGCAAGTCATATAAAACCGGAAAGACAATCGGAGATCATCTCGCACCAGTATGGAGTGGTCACCACTTCGACGTCCGTCTCGATACAGCAGACGAGATGTCACCCCAACGTTCGTCTCGACACAGCAGACGTAACGTCATCAAACAAACGGAGCCACGGCAAAATTCCTAGTTCCCACCGCAACATTCGTCTCGATACAGCAGACGCAATGCCAGTAAACGAAGCAAAGGCCAAATTCCTAGCTTCAGGGTCTTAACGGCAACTCATATAAAGCCCGAAAGACTATCGGAGATCATCCCCACACCAGCGCGGAGTGGTTATGACTCATCGGGGCTCTCCAAAATGAGCCTAACCTCAAGTAAAAAGCAGCATGGCAAATTCCTAGCGCTTGCTCTTCTGACGGTCAAACTGCCAAGGAGGATTGCTTGAAGACGTCTTGTCCAGCCCCCGAAGGGATCAGAGACACGGCAGTCGCAGGGCTACTCGAACAGCACGATTGCCTATCGAGGACTATATCAGCTTATGCGACGGTACGATGGCCAAAACCCTAAGTACCACCGACCTTAACGGGCTTCTGTCGTAAAGAGCAGAGGTTAAATGCGACGTTAAGATGTTCTTGCGAGAAACGTTCGATTCGTCTCGACTTGTGAAAAATTGTCGAGGCGGCTCGACTCGTGAGATAAAGTCTTAGACAGCAAGGATTGAAAAGCT
Source organism: Agapanthus africanus (assembly GCA_030015575.1). NCBI lineage: Eukaryota > Viridiplantae > Streptophyta > Magnoliopsida > Asparagales > Amaryllidaceae > Agapanthus > Agapanthus africanus. The sequence goes on from JASDDO010000031.1 coordinate 110,069,439, forward strand.
TGCTTTTTGAGCAATGGGGCCCTGCAAGTCAATCCAAACTGGTCTCTTGCATACTATTCACGGGTCTCACTCTCCGAAGTCGAATTTCGACGAGGAGGGAAACAACCACTTACGAATCCTCTCGATTCGTAAGAGGGAAAATTCTCTTATAAGATCCTTACGACTTATAAGAGAAAACCACACTTAGGAATCCTCACGATTCCTAAGGAGAAAATCCACCTATGAGATCCTCTCGATCCGTAGGGAGAAAAGCCTCTATGAGACCCTCACGGCTTATAGAATTGAAAAGTCTTAGGCATTAGACCTGAACCTGCGGCCTAAGTCATCGCTATTTCCTGAGGAAGTCAGAATACTCGTTTTAGACATCCATCAACCATGGTTATTAAGACAGCCTGCTGACTTTAAAAGAAAGAAGATGACAGAGAGAATATCCGGTCTACATTTGATCTGGCATGCGTGACGCATTCATTTATGCATGGACAGAAAACTCAGGACGGGAAATAAGAGAAACTGAAGTAAAAAGTTTCCATTCATATTGGCAAAAATTCTTACAATTTTGAAAAGCGGTAAAAGGAAAACATTATTACAATGGAATAACTTCAGATCCGGGGCAAGGATTCAGGAATTCAAAAGTAAGGCCGTCCAAACTTCTTTTGGCCTTTCTAATTATTCTTATACGCAGCCCCTCGCGCTCCTCGGTGTCAATATCATCGGCAGCCCCTCCGGCCTTCGATAAGCAGCAACGATTGTCGTCTGCTGAAAAATTTGATGTAGGATGTCAACGAGGTTGTTTCGCCGTTTCTTCGAAATCAGCCCCGTCAGGTACACTGAATGCACCTTGTCTTCGGCATCATCTAGCGCATTGAGCGGTAAGGCCTCGTGAAGACCTGGGAGTGCTCTCCATATTGACCCCAGCACGACTTTCAAAAGGGCCGAACGACGAGGTAGCAGCCAGCCACCGCTGGCATTCAGGCGACCCATGACCTCTGCACATTGAGCGTCCGTAAACTCCTGGTTCTGTTGACGGCCCTGTACACGGATATCCTCATAAGTGATGAACTCGTGCAAGCTGTATAGACGCACCGCCATAATACCTGAAGAAAACAATACAGGGATATTAATAAACAAGAAAATACAGAAAGTTAAAAGTTAAACTCCTCGAGAGCAATGCTCTGCAGACAGGAGCGACACCAGTCAAAATCAGTTATGAGGAGAATTTGAGGAAAATTCCCTGAAAATATTGAGAGCTCCGCTCTGGAAAAAATGATGATATAATAATAATAATATTCTCAAGTGCCATATAAGTTGGGAGGAGCAAAGCTCCATTAATTAAGAAGATATAAGAAAAATCTTTTATAGAGTAAAACTCTATTAATGGAACCCTAACAGGATTCTCCTGAGTTCTCTTTGGACCTCTTTAGAGCAAACCTCTGCTAAATGAAACCCTAAATAGGTTTTCTTTAGATCAGGGATCTATGGAGAGCAAGGCTCTATTAATCAGCTTTAATTTAATTTAATTTTTACCTATGATGGTTATGAACTCTAGAGTTCTTAAAAAAAAAAAAAAAAAAAAAAATCAAGAGCAAGGCTCTGAAAATTTTTAAGCAAGAGCAAGGCTCTGAGTCAAAATTCTTGAAGTGGTAAAATTTTTTTCGAGGACCAAAGGTCCTATTTATAGGCATCAAGTGCCCTTTCAGTTTCCAAAAGATGGCGCGACGGTTCGGAATCTACCACCGCTGCGCTCACGTTAGGAGGCCACGTAAGCGCAACGGTGGGAGGGCATTTGTTTACCTCAATCAGAGTAAAACTCTGTCTCGAAAAGAAAAAAAAAGAAGGAAAAAAAAAAAAAAAAAAGTTCTGCGCGCTGCGCAGTGCGCGCGCACTGCTGCGCACTGCGCGCTGCGCAGTGCGCGCGCAGTTGCGCAGTGCGCGCGCAGTTGCGCAGTGCGCGCGCAGTGAGCAGTAAAAAAAAAATAAAAATAAAAATAAAAATAAAATAAAAAAAATAAAAAATAAATAAAATTTTTTATTCCAAAATCAGAATAAAGATTTGAGGAAATCTTTTCTGTTTTTGTTAAAACAATAAGATTTCTTCTGTAAAACAGAGACCTTTGGATTAAAGATCCGACGGTGGGGAAAATTCCCCAAATCACTTAGAGAATAATCTCTTTAACAAACTTTAACTAATTTATGGGCACTATAAAAAGGACCCTAGACCTCATTTTAAAATCATCAACATCTTCCTAAAAAAGAAAAGAGAAGGGAACTCTTGAAGAATAAAAAAAAAGGTAAAACCTTTTGAAGAAGAGAAAATTCTCTTATGAACAAGATCATAGATCTTTAACGATAAATAAATAAATAAATAAATAAAAATAGTGCCTTGCTCTTGTTTTATGAACCATCGGTTCTTGAACCTAAAAGGTTCCTAAATTAATAGTGCTTTGCACTTTTATGAACCTTTGGTTCTCTAAGATAAGAAAAACAAGAAAAACTTGTTTTTTCTTAGATCTAAAAAATGAAATAGTGCCTTGCACATGATATGAACCTCTGGTTCTAAAAAATAAAAGAATAATAAATAGTGCCTTGCACTTGATATGAACCCTTGGTTCTGTGAAAAGAAAACAAGAAGAAAAACTTGTTTTCTTTTGATCTAAATGTAGATCAAAAGATTCTTGAGTTCCTGCAACTCATTATTTAAAAGGGCCTGGCCCAAATCAGAAATAAAAGGGCAGAGCCCTATTTGGAAAAATTCTTGAGGGCCTGGCCCAAATCAGATCACAAAAATAAAAGGGCAGAGCCCTATTTGAAAAATTCTTGAGGGCCTGGCCCAAATCAGAAATAAAAGGGTAGCGCCCTATTTGGAAAAATTCTTGAGGGCCTGGCCCAAATCAGATCACAAAAATAAAAAGGCAGAGCCCTATTTGAAAAATTCTTGAGGGCCTGGCCCAAATCAAATCATGAAAGGGCAGAGCCCTATTTGGAAAATTCTTGAGGGCCTGGCCCAAATCAAATCATACAAAGGGCAGAGCCCTGTTTGGAAATGCTTGAGGGCTTGGCCCAAATCAAACTGCAAGAATAAAAAGAGGCAGAGCCCTGTTTAGGTTGATTCTTTTAATCGGGCAGAGCCTAAAATAAAAATTGGACTTAACCCAATCCTGGCTGTAAGTCCTTAAATTAAATGCCTCTCATAAACCAAGTCACGACCGGTTCGAGGGTACATCTCCGAACTCCTTTGACATTTGTCGCTGTAATTTCTCAACGACGTCAAAGAGGCGACGGGTCCCAACGACCACTCATCTAATATCGGACCGAAACGTCCCTAAACTAATATCGGACCGAAACGTCCCTAAACTAATATCGGACCACCACGTCCCTAAACTGGAACATGGACCACTACGTCTTTAAACTGGCGACGGACCGAAACGTCCCTAAACTAATATTGGACCGAAACGTCCCTAAACTAATATTGGACCGAAACGTCCTTAAACTAATCTCGGACCACCACGTCCCTAAACTGGCGATGGACCACCACGTCCCTAAACTGGAAAGTGGACCACTACGTTCCTAAACTGGAACAATAGAGCCTCCAAATGCTCTTTTGCCGGATCTAAACGGTCCCGTTTAAGTTGGTCTTAGCCCCAAACACGGCTAGCGCATCCTTAGACATTTAAATGAATGATAAAACCCCAAATCAACTCTGGTTCAAGGGTACATCTCTGAACTCCTCTGACACCTATCGTTGTAATTCTTCAACGACGTCAGAGAGGTGACGGGTCCCGACGGCCATAAATGTTATGGACCACCACGTCCCTAAACTGGCACAATAGAGCCCAAATGCTCTTTTGTCGGATCTAAACGGTCCCGTTAAGTTGATCTTAGTCTCAAACTGGACTAACGTATCCTTAACAAACGTTTGAGTCGATCTTAGCCTCAAAAATGGCTAACGTATCCTCCAAACAGACTTTAGTCCCAAATAGGACTATGAATCTCCCAAACTGGAACAATAGAGCCCAAACGCTCTTTTGTCGGATCTAAAAGAATGTTTAAGTTGATCTTAGCCGCAACGCGACTAACGTATCCTTAAACTAAAAACACCAAACCCAAATCTAAGTAAATACGGATTTGGACTAATCCACGTCCTACGGGCGACGGCATTACTCAGTCTCCGTATACAATCCACGGGCAACCACAAACAAAACAAACACACACGACACGAAGTGAAATTCTGGAGAAGGAGAAAGTTGTTACCGTGATGCGGTAGCGTAATTAACTGCAGGGGCTTGCGCCTGCAGGGAAGAGCGTCCCTACAATCAAAAACCCCTCACCCTGAGGGGGAATCTGACGAAGTCTGCTACATCGGCCGCATCCGTCTAAACCTCCGATACACGGTGCCATAAATCAACTTGGCATCTTCGGAGAGATAGACGGATAAAACCAAATAGCATCTGCCCCGAACCTCAGGCACAGGACGTCCTAACGTCTCGGCCGCCGTTCGGAGGGGAACAATGGCCTTAGTGCAAGTGGGAGATTGTTAGTGTATATGCCCTAGAGGCCATTACTGTATCATACTAGTTTGTATATTACTTAATGGAAGCTTGGGATATTCACCTTGTATAAACAATCTTGCTCAATATAGTAGTATGCTACTTGGTTTGTTTCTACTTCAATGTGTACTTGTGTTTATTTCAGTATATCACTTATACGCATTAGTGGAGCCCTTAGGATCTTTGCTTGATTACCAGCGTTGTGATGGCAGTCACACTAGTGGGGGCTGGGTAATCTATAAGCACATCCTTATACAGGTCCCTAGTCGCAGGACTATCGAGACAGGGCATCGATACTCCGGAGTAGACTAGCGTATGCGCTTCTCATCCCAGTGTGGGAGATGGTCTGTCCCACAGCCATCAGTACGTCGTACTGGAGATAGTATACGGGTGCTCGTTGGGTTACGAGTACACTGGACAGGACTCGTCGGGAACTGACAGGTTGGTATTATACCTATCGTCAGTTATCAGTTCCCAGGTGACATAAGTACAGCTTAGTCCGCTGACTTGACACTGGCACTTCGCCTCGAGTGTGTTCCCACTGCACTTTGATCACTACCCTACCACGGCTCAAAGGAGTCGTGCAAACAGGTGGTGGTTGGGTGCAGTCCCGAAGCACTTGGAGGCAGTGACGGTTAGACAGGATTCGCCTCTCCCGGTATTGGGGGTTGACATCGCGCTGTGTCTTGGAGAGCCATTACACGAGTAGTCCCTGGCCAGGGCAAGCGAGATATACTGGTCGGCTTCCAGTGTTATCTCAGGGTGTTTTGGGCTTCACTCCGACACGACTTGTACCGCTATTAGGGGACTGACGTTTTACCGCCCCCTAGGCTCGACATGCGATGTATCAGACGAACAGACCGGACTGTACGGAGACTGTCATATTCAGACTCAGTAGGAGTTCAGATGGGGTTCACCTCGTCAGCCTTCTTGTCGGCATCTACCTGGGGACCGTTACGCACAGCTAGTGCCGCTTGCGGTCTGTGGTTAAACCCACTGCCAGCGTAGTGTCGAGTCTTTAGAGTCCCACACAGAGGGTATTCGCCTCTGGGCAAAACAGAGTAGAGGTCGCATGGTTTTGCGACAGGGTTCGTTCTCATCCGCGCACTTGTGCACGTATGGAGTCCGGACGGATATTGCCAGCGGGCTCTGGTTTGAGCCGGATACTGGTATATGTTTTGGGGTTACTTTTATCTCTCAGTATTCATGTTCATCGGAACAAGAATGCAGGTGTGCATGCACAGTTGTTTGAGGCGGAAGAAGAGGTTTTTCATTAGGGTTTCGGAACGGGTGCGCATGCACAGTTGACAGTCGTCTTTTTTTTCCCAAACCCTAATGAATTTGTGAGATATCTATTAATAATAGTAATTAAATAGAATTATGTTATGGTTGGTTTTGTTGACTTGTTGACCATGGTTGAATGTTTGACCATCATCATTATTTTGCAAGGATGCTCCTTGATTCTTGCCAACATTCATTTAATGAAGTGATGATAGTGGTCATTCCAAAACAACCATCAACTATTCTCATTTGAATTATTATTACTAATTGGATAATTCTTTTTTCTTTTGATATGGTTGCAAAAGGAAAAAGATAGCTCATTCTATCATAATCATTCTCTCTCTTCATTTCATCTTCTTCTTCCTCAAGCTCAAGGTGATTCCTTCTCATGTGTTGAGAATCCCTCACCTTGAAAAAGAAAGCACCCCATAGATACTCTCTACTCTCTCTAGGGTTCAAGGTTTAGCAAGCCGAAGATCCCAGTTCACTCGAAGTTCGAGGAAGAGCCCAAAGGTTGAACCCTCAGGTGGATCCATCTTCGACGGAAGAAGGCTACGAGGAAAGAACCATCAACCTCCACAAAGTTTGAAGAAGAAGGAGTTCAAGTTTAGGTATAACCATCTTTCCGAGTAGCTAACTCTCTTTAGCTTATTTGCTAGCTTTAGCTTAGGAAAAGATCCCGACTTTGTTAGTCCATGTTGCCCCATGCGCTAAAAATTTGTTTTCTATACCGTTTCCGCCTCCCCGTAAGAACCGGGGGTCGCAACGTGGACTTACAGTTAGATGATGAGGAAGTGTGAAGAATATGGGTGGATAATTTATGAGTCGAAGATAATAGAATTTCTTATTAGAAAACCTAATTGGAGAACAAAAGTTAATGGGCCGAATTGATAGGATTTTGTGGGTAGTATCCGCTGAAAACCCTCAGGGGACAACACTCCTCCTACTAGGGACACCTAGAGGTTTAACGGCTTGTTGCACGTGCTCAGTGCAATCGCGTTTCCCTACGAAAGTGCGGTTAGGATTTTAGTGAATAAAAATAAGTTTGCTCGAGGACGAGCAAAAGATAAGTTTGGGGGTATTTGTTCACACCATAATATTGTATTATTATATTCCCCATTCTTATTCTTTTTATAAATAAACAGGTGCTTTTGACGCATGTCTGCTACATATTGCAGGTTACAGGTTCTTGGACAGAAAACAGTGAAAATGATGAAAAGACGATGCAAAAGTGGACTTTGACCAACAAACAGAAGACTCTTGATCAAGCCTACATCAAAGATAAAATTCACAAAGTACAAGGCAATGCAAGGTCCAAGATTACAAAGCGAACGGTTAAAAGTCCACCACAATTATTCACTGGAGATCTGGAAGAAACATAGAAGCTATTTTAATAAAGAACCAAATAATAAGGAAGCCCAAAGATCCAAGGCCCAATACCTTCTTTTAAAGAGACAGAGACATAAAATTTTACCAAAGGTTGAAGTCTACTTTGACTAGGTCTTCCTAAGGATATTTTGGTAAATGTAGACATGCAAATCAATTGTAACATAGGGTTTCCTATTCTCTATAAATAGCAACTCTACTCATTGTAATTTCTTATGCCTCCCTTCATTAATAAATTTCAGAATTCTTTTGGAGAGCATCATTTTTGTAAGTTCTTTATTTTCTGCCCTAGGTTAATTTTCTATTCTTGCCCTAGATAAAATTAATTCTTTGCCCTAGTTAATCTTTTATTCTATGCCCTAAATAAATGTATTTTAATTCCCTAATGAGCGAGTAGTCTCCTCGCTTTTTAGGGTTAGGAATGGGGAAGGATTTGAGAGACGAAGATCTCTCATCTCTTTTCTTTGCCAATCTTTTATGAAAATTAGAACTCCATGCATACCTTCTTATTCCGCTCCCTACGGCACTCTACCCTCGAGGTAACGGTGATTCCGTAGTCTAAAGGCCCGGATTTTAAGGTTTTTCATGGAGGTTAGGGTAAAGATTAAGAAAGGAAGGACAAGGATCTAGAGGGAGAATCAATCTTCCCAATCATCCTAATCCCCTTTGTTAAGATTTACCATAACACTAATATGATATATTTAATTAAAGGCAATGGAAAGAGATGTAGATCTTTGTTTACCAAATTTTCCCTAAACCTAATCCTAGCAAGTTTCTAATCCTAGTATCATACAACTTCAATTTTTAGATTTAATAATCAATCCGAACACCCTTCGGAATTAACTCGTTAGCGCGATTAGAAAATTCACAACATCCCTGTGGACCGACCCGTACTCACCGGCTAGCTGCAAAGCGACGCCGTTCTTGATTGCGGTTACAAATATTTTTGATCTATCTTTTAGAAAGCGCAAGCATGCTAAATCACTCAATCAGGAAACAAGTGTCCTTGACGAAGAAAATCCTGATTCGCGTCGACTCGCAGGGAAACCAGCATTTCCGCGAGAAATTCTCGATTCGTTTCAATCCCAGGGAAATAAGTGTCCTTGGCGAACTCCTCAACTCAGGGAAACTAGCATCCTTGATGAGAGCCTCCTGATTCGCGTCGGCTCGCAGAGAAACCAGTGTCTCCTCGGGAAATTCCCGGTTCATTTCAACTCCAAAGAAACCAGTGTCTTCAGCGTAATCCTTCGACTCGGGGAAACAAGTGTCCTTGATGAAGAAAATCTTGATTCGCGTCGAATCGCAGAGAAACCAGCGTCTCCGCGAGAAATTCTCGATTTGTTTCAACCCCAGGGAAACAAGTGTCCTTGGCAAATACCTCAATTCAGAGAAACTAGCGTCCTTGATGAGAGCCTCCTGACTCGCGTCGGCTCGCAGAGAAATTAGTGTCTCCGCGGGAAATTCCCGATTCGTCTCAACTTGCAAGATGAAGCCTCAGGCAGTAGGGATTAAAAAACTTGTTTCCTGAGCAATGGGACCCTGCAAGTCGGTCTGAAACGGTCTCTTGCATACTATTCACGGGTCTCACTCTCCAAAGTCGAATTTCGACAAGGAGGGAAACAACCGCTTACGGGTCCTCTCGACTCGTAAGAGGGAAAATTCTCTTATAGGATCCTTACGACTTATAAGAGAAAACACACTTAGGAATCCTCACGACTCCTAAGGAGAAAATACACCTACGAGATCCTCTCGATCCGTAGGGAGAAAAGTCTCTATAAGACCCTCACGGCTCATAGAGTTGAAAAGTCTTAGGCGGCAGATCTGAACCTGCGGCCTAAGCCATCGCTATCTCTGGGCAAAAACTAAGATGCTTACTCTATTATCTGCCAATTATGTTTATCAAGACAACATGTTGATAATAAGAGAAGGGAGAAAGCAAAAGAGCATACAAGACATTCAAGAAGAAAAAATGTGTATCTTTATTTATTAACTTCAATCAAATACAAGGTGAATCATACAAAAGAATAAAGAACGGATACATATTATTTGAAAAAGAAAATTTTTACAAATACATTGATACAAAGGCAGCTACTGGGAAGGAAGCGTCTTAAATAGCTCTATCAGTTGTTCGCACACTTCCTTCCATGCCTTTTCCTGAACGGCCACCACCGCCAGTTCTGCCTCCACCTGAGCCCTTTGCTGCAAGAGAGATGCAAGCTGCTCCCCAACGGCCTACTAAGCTGCTTCGCGGCCTTAGGCATTACGCTCGGCAGCGTCAAGTTTCTGCTTCAAGTTCAGCCCATTTGAGATACGCTCCAGAAGGCCTTCGAAGACAGCCTTCACCTTGGCAGCGTTCGCCTCAACTTCAGCACGTAGGCGAGCAGTTTTGCTTGAAGACTCCTGACACTCCTTCAGCCTTAAAGCTGCTTCTTGTTCCAAATGGCGGAAATGAGAAGTGCTTTGCTCGAGCCATGCTGCCCGTTGAGTACTCACGGCTAAAACCTTAGGGGCAGGACGCATCGACTCCAGCTGATGCAGGCGAGCCTCGATCTCCCTGCAGTGATTAACCCAAGATGCAACGATGCCCTCGTCATGGAAATTTACGAGTATCACCAGCATTGGGTTAACCGCCGTAGCAAAATCTGCGGCAGACGTAGGAGTCTCGACATCGAGTTCCTCGATGTAGTCGCTCAACATGTGCAGACTATTCGCGGCGCCTTTCGAGGACGGACGTCTCAAGAAAGGGCCTGCCGGCATTATGACACGAGGCTCGAAGGGCGCCGAGATCGGAACGACAACTAAAAAAAAACAAGATACGATTAGAGGACGCCTTAAGAAAAAAAGGGGGGGTCATCAATGCGATAGTTTGCTATACCAGCTGCAGCAGGTGGCAAGGCCGGAAGGGCCGGTGGCGCGGCCGATCTTTCATCCCCTCTTTCGATTTGTAGCACTGCAGTCAGGACGAGAAAAAGTTAGAAATAATTCCATCACTGAAAAAGAAAGATATCAGTCGGAAGCTATACTCACCAGCGCCACTAGAGAGAGAAGCGAGTTCAGATGGGAAGGAGAAGCGTGGGAGTAACACCTGATAAAGATGGTCAAAAAGCACTCCTGAAAAGACACAACAGTACGACTTTAGTACATAAATTATGCGTCTGAAAGATAAGACTAATAAGTTGCAAACCCATACCTTCCAACATCTTCGATGGTATGAGAGAGGGCTGAGAGGTGACCACCGCCAAGGCAGTAGTTGACGGCACTCCCTTGAGCAATGGAGCATCGGCACTGGCCGCACCTGCGTTAAAAAACAAGGGTAAACCTATCAGGAAAGATTGCAAGATAAAAAAAGGGGACGGTAATCCAAAATTTACCTGATGAGCCTCCAGCCGAGACGGAGGCGTCTCCCTCCTCCATCGACATAAGTCCACCACCCGTGGCCTCATCCCCAGACTCCACGGGGGCCGTCGTCGTGCTCGTGAGGCCAGGAGACGGCGGAGGGCCGTAGGCGGGGAGAGCTATGACCAGAGCATTTCCAGACTCTTGAGAAAGAGCGGTCGGCTCGTCCTCAGGAATCATGTCCACCTCACCCGCTACTCCCTCGGGCTCAGCAGTCGCGGCTATCTCGTCCGCCGTCGCCACGGGGTCATCGGTCTCAGGCGTTCCGTCCGCTGCTAGCTCGGGCTCGGCATCGGCCACCTGCTCAGGCATAGTGGACGTGACCATTTCGTCAGCCACTAGCTCGGGCCCTGCAATCCCGGTTGTGTCGTCCGCCATCGACTCGCGTTCGACCAATGCCTCTTCCTCTGGCCCCTCAGGTTCGACGGGCTCCGCCTCCCCCTCGGTTGGACTTGGCCCTGCAGGACAGAATATATAAGAACCTACAGCTTTATAATTCTTACAACAAAATTCTGAAAGAAATATTACCTGAGGTGGACTTATCGTTAGCCTCCCTATTGGCGCGCACCGCCTGTCTGTGAGCTGTAGACAAGGCGACCGGAGTCTCTTCTGAGGGAGTATCAGCACGAGGGACGGTGCTCGGGCCCGCTCCAATAGCCAAAGCAGCCCTGCGTGCCTTCGCTTCGCGCCTCAACCGCTTCCTCTCCTCCCAGGCCGTCGCGATGGACCTCTTCGATGCTTCCTTCATCAAGGTGTCATCGTCCTCGTTTAGAGTTGCCTCCAGAGCCTTCAAGGCATCTCTCATCGGCTCTTCAAGTCGGGTCTCTCACGGTAGCCCCGAGGAGGCAGAAACATCGGCGGCTGGCCCGGGAAGAGTCTCCGCGTCACCTGGCGGGATCGGCATTGTGGTTCCTGCGATAAAAAAAGGGGGAGATTAGATTGACCATAACACAAGGAGAATAAAGACTTGATGAATCGAAATGTACCAAGGCCTAAGGACGCTCTAAGTTGTTCCTCCTCTTGGAAAGTCTTGAGGGAAGCATCAATGGCTTCTTCAGTGGTGATGCCTGTTTGAAGAAAAGAAAAAAAAACGTTAGTCAAAGGTAATAATAAAGATATGATGCAATAAAAAATACGACTAGTGATTACCCGATTGCGCAAGCTTAGCTAGCCACGCGTCGCGCCTCACCAATCGCTCTGAAGCTACGATGGCGGCCGCCAAGTCCGTGTCATCCGGCGGCATGACTAATCCCCTGTTGGTCCCGTACTCACTCAGGCCCTCGTTATAGGGAGCGTGGGATTCCTGACCGAACGCAACGTCAGTTGCGAAGAGCGACTTCTTTTTCCTCTTCTGCCCACCACCCCAAGGTGCACCCGGGATCGACTTGCGCTTTGCAGGCACCTTGGGGCGGCGGGTCCCGATGTCCGCGCCCACACCAGACTCCGTAGAAGCCACAACTACTGTCTCCACTGGAGCACAGGGCGCTGGTGGTACATCCGCAATATCGGGAAGTGGCAATCCGCATGGAGGACTCTGCGCACGCGGTAGTCCGACTCTAGCATCCTTCAGCGGAGGAACTACCGGGGTCCATGGCACCAGAGGAGCTTTGCAGTCGCTACCAGGAGGCACACCCTTACGGTCGACCAGCAATCGCTTCTCTTCCTTTATAACGGCTCCCGTTGAATGATTGTACCATTCTGTATATGCATTGAGGAGTCGTGGGGCGCAAGCCGGCTCACTGATAAAAAAATGAGAACCTGTGTTCAGACGCATGAAGTGATGCAGCGCGTTCTCCATCCCTTCTTCAGTAGTAGCAGGTTCCGATAGGAAAGCCTCCAATGGTACCCCTTGATTGTAGCTCAGTTATTGGGCAAAACGATGCGGGTTGTATCTTATGAAAATCGCCGCACCGTTCTGCCTAAACATCAGGAAGCCCGGTCTGATGGAATATAGATGGAGGTTCTCCCGGGCCGTCAAAATTGAGGCTCCATCTTTGAAAGTGTCTTGCAATGGCCGCACTGCAGTGGTAGATACCTTTCCAATAGTCAGCACTTTGTCAATGAAAGACACCCCGTCTCCAATGGTGTGGGGGCATAGGAGCAAACCCCTGGCATTCCGTGGCGATGGAGTCACAATTGATGCGCCAATCAGCTGTATGATTCGAGGGAAGCTGCACCTGTCATAGAACGACGGCCTTTTGTGCATACCAAAGACGCCCGATGTATGTAGCTCGAGCCATGATACGAAGTAGTGCATCGGGAAGATCACGTGCAGTACCCCAGGCTCATTAGCATCTGCCGCTTGACCGAGGCCGTGATACAGGTGTGCCAGGCCGGCGATCCCAACAGCCACTTTTACCCCAATGGTCATCCGGTGAGCTGGGCAAAAGACAGAGGGCCGCATATGGTGAGAATGCATCGGGAGTGCAAACCAACTCAGCCATAGCCCAAGAAATCTTAAGAAGAAGGCCTCCTTGTCCATCCCGGGGGCTGCAACTTCCGCAAAAGACACAGTTGGGGAGTTAGGCAGGAAGAAACCATTTTGGTCTATTTCCTTCGCCGGCAGGTTATCCAAACCTAGATCGAAAGGGTCATCAAGTGTGGCAAACTTAGCAGCTTCTGCCGAGAGGACGTTTGGGTGAAGGAATCGAGCGATGAAATCCTCGAAGCTAACTCCGCGGCTCCCACGTTCGATAAAAAGGAACTCATAGATGTTCAACACTTTGATCAAGCTTGGAAATTGATGTTGAACAGCATTCTCCGGAGTGAGGCCCCTTACTGCCGGCTTAGCACCGAAGACATACTCGTCTGTAGGAAGCAACTCCTCATAGTGCTCCCCTATAACCGGTAAGCCGGAGACCTCTGTGAATTCCTCCAAAGAAATCGACACTTCCCGGTCCATTGCGAGGAAAGTGTGAGTAGGAATGTTCCACTGCTCCAAAAAGGTCTTAAACCACCAGGTGGGAAGCGTGGGATATTGGAAGAGAGAAACGTAAACTGCAGTATACAACCCTAGCCTTATCAACTGCGACTTCTTCGCCGACAGGATGTAGCGAGCCCATGGGAGATAGCCTATCGGATGGCGGGGGATCAGACCTATGTTATATGATTGCCCCCAAGGTCGCGCCTCGCCTTGACAAATACGGCGTCCCAGGATATCCAAAACCATAGGACGCTGAATCGGTATTGCATCTATAGGAGGATGAAGAAAGCCCTTTGAAGTCCAATCAACCATCTCCACGGCATACTGCACCGGGGGTGGGCTAGCATAGTGGATCGCCGTAATAGGCTCTGACGGTACTGCGCACGAGAAGCTCCGTCGACCCATGATGATTTGGTTGTACCATAACCCCCAACGGTGAAGATTCTTATATTCCGGGTTGTGGTCCCTGATCATAGCTAGGACTTCGCGGTCCACAGGCGCTTCGGGAAATCCTTCCTCCGAACGAGCGAATGGGAATGAAGTATCGAAAGACATGTTCGCTGCAAGGGAACAAAATTTGCCGTTAGTGTTGCAATTCCAACGCTCGGCGTTTAAATTTTTTTAATTAATTAATTAATTAAATTAAAAGTTAATTAAAATTGAATTAAAATTAATTACACCACACTGCAGTGCAGTGGGTAGGAGACCAAAGGGGGACCCACAAAATCTGGATGACAATGCATCAGTTAATAAGACAACTCCATCATTGGATTAGATTGTCAGTTAATCCCCAAGAGAATATTCTCATTAATAATAAAAAATCCCTATAGACAAGGAGAAAATCTCTTCTTTTAGAGCAAAACTCTGTCACAGAGCGACACTTGTCAAACTCTGGTCTCAAGGGAATAAGATTCCTTAAAGATCCTAGCTCTGTAATAATGATGGAAAAATCCATCATAGAAAAAAAAATTAATTCCTAAAAATTTAAAGTTCTGGGATCTTAAAGATCCATAAAAAAAAAACTCTTAAGAGTTCATCATCAGAAAATCAAAAGATCTATATTCTGTCAATGAGCAAAGCTCTGTTCATGGGTTAAGAAACCCTGAAACAAATTCTTGAGAGCAAAGCTCTGTTTATGAAACCCCAAAGGGGATTTCTTTAGATCAAAAGATCTATAAGAGCAAGGCTCTATTAATTAAAATTGACTTAGTTAAGTTTAAATTTTCACCTAAAAATTTCTAGAGTTCTAACTCTGAAGTTCTTAAAAACGAGAGCAAAGCTCTGAAAATCAAAATCTTGGAAAATGGTAAAATTTTTCTAAGGGCCAGGGGTCCTATTTATAGGCGCCTGCGCCCCTTCAACTCACATGTTAATCTAATGGCCAAGATTTTGCCACCGCTGCACTGATGTGTGCGCCACGTGAGCGCAACGGTGGGGGGAGGGGGTGTTTCCTGATTTAAAATCAGAAAAGTTTATGGAAAAAGCTTCAGAAGAGGGTCATGTGCTTACATGTGACCAGCAGTCACGTGTGGGCACGTGACACCTAAAAGTATCGGCAAGGCAAATTCAGCTTCCCAAATACATCAAAGAAAAGGGGCTTCAGAAAGGGTCACGTGTTCCCACGTGACCTGGGTCACATGTCGGCACGTAACATTTAAAAGCAGCGGCAGAGACACAACAGTTCCTTGATCAAATCAAGAAAAAGGCTTCAGAAGAGGTCACGTGCTCCCACGTGACCAGGGTCATGTGTTGGCACGTGATAATCAAAAGCAGCAGATTTGTTCTCCCGCTAAACCAAGAAAAAGAGTCCAGACAAGGGTCACGTGCTCACACGTGACCAGGGGTCACGTGGTGGCACGTGACGGTTAAGCAGCAACCAGAAAACAGAGCGCAAAAAGAAGGAAGAAGGCTCGTTCCAAGGGGGTCACGTGCCCACACGTGACCAAGGATCACGTGGCCACACGTGACCGACTTCAAAGCCCATTTGTTAACAGAATTAAATTCTGAGAAAGACCTCTCAAATCTTTCCAAAAGCAACCGATTAAATTAAAGATTCAGAGGTGGTTAAATATCATCTATCTATGGGAAAATCTCGAATTTGGAAAGATTTCCCCTTCAAATCTAACAGAAATAACAAAGGAGAATCTCTGGATTTAAAATCCAATGGTGAAAAAAATTCACCTAATAATCCAAAGGTCCAAAACGAATGATGGATGCAAATCAAATCTCTCAATGAAGATTCGTCAAAAAACTAATTGACTCGGCTGCTTCTCCTATAAATAGGATCCAAGAGACACAAAAAAAAAAGATATATACGCAGAGGGAAGAAAAAGGAGAGAGCCTTGATACTTTGAGGAATTTGGATCTTCTGCAAAAGAAAACCCTAGGTAAGAAAGGGAAGGCTCCTTGAAAGAAAAGAGAATTTAATTCTCAACAGAGTTCAACTCTAATGTAAAACAGAAGAACATATTTCTTCTCTCTTTGATAGAGGATCTGTAAAGTGCACATCTTCCCTTGAAGTTGAGAATTTAATTCTCAATGGGTTGAGATCCTGCCATGCAGATCCAAAGCACAGAGAGAGAATGCAAGCACGAGAATTTAATTCTCACAGAACTATAGGAATTTAATTCCTTTAAAATAAAATTAGGGTTTGACCCTGTGTTATGGGAATTTAATTCCTTCAGAATGAAAAGAATCAGGGTCTAACCCTAGTCAAGAACTTAATTTTGTTAAAACAACAGGAATTTAATTCCCTTAATCTTACTCCCCAGAATAATTCTCTAACAGAGAGTGGGAGTTTAATTCCTTGAAGTTTTTATTAGGGTTTAACCCTATTCAGTTCTTCATGTATATGAGGAATTTAATTCCTACAGAAAATTCAGAGTTCAACTCTATTCCAGAATATAAATCTTCAAAAGGAAGTAGGACTTTAATTCCTCTGGAATTTAAAGCTTATATTAGGGTTGAACTGTAAGTCGATGTAGTACACCCCAGTACTTGTGGGGAGGCGGAATTTACAAAAACGATCAAGTTTAAGGAACGAACATCGACTAACCGCTTAAATCGAAGCTAAACAAATAATAACCAAACACATAGCTATACTAAACTATAGTGTTAAGGGATTATACCGATCGAAACTAGTCCTTCGTCTTTGTGTCCTCCTTTGTTCTCCTCGACCTTCTCTAGGTAGTAGACGATCCACCCGAGAGCAAGACTCCAAGCTAAACCTCTAACTTGAGGTAACTAATCAACTTTGATTGCTAATCAAAGATGAAAGGATGATGTAGAGTGAAGGTTATGGATTGTTTAGTCTAACTAATCCTTTGATCTCAACTCATGAGGTGTAAGGATTAGGGTTTGAAGATGAGAGCTTGAGGAGAGAGAATATGAGATAAGATAATGAGAGGAGAGAGAGTGTATCATAATATATTATGAAGCATTCTTATTTAAGAATAATGAATAAAAGAAATGAATAAGCATGCTTCATGAAATATCTAGTGGTGATTCATTAGCATGAGTCATTAAGCAATAAATGTGCATTAATGAAATGAATGAATCACCACAATGACTCACAACCTCATCCAAAGTAACCTCCTTAGTCACATCTTCTAGAAGCTTCTCGTACAATTACGAGAACGCCCCTCCAATCCGCAAAAATACGGAAAAACTTTAGACTGTAAAAATCCAATAACCGGATACCAGTAACTGGCTTAAACCAAAGCCGACTGGTAAAAACTGTCCGAAAGTCGTACGTGCGTAAACGTACGTATGCGTCCGAACCCTCTGTCGCAAAACTATGCAACCTCTATATCGTTTCGCCTGGAGTAGGAAACTCTCTGTGTGGGACTCTAGAGACTCGACTACTACGCTGGCAGTGGGTTTAACCACAGACCGCAAGCGGCACTAGCTGTACGTAACGGTCCCCAGGTAGTTGTCGATAAGAAGGCCGATGAGTAAACCCATCCGAACTCCTACTGAGTCTGATGTGACAATCTCCATACAGTCCGGTCCGTTCGTCCAAGACTATCGCATATCGGGCCTAGGGGGCGGCAAGCGTCAGTCCCCTAATAGCGGTATAAGTCGTGTCGGAGTGAAGCCCATTACACCCTGAGAAACTACTGGAACCTACCAGCAAATCTCGCTTGCCCTGGCCAGGGACTTTGCGTAATGGCTCTCTGACACAGCACGATATCTACTCCCAATACCGGGAGGGACGAATCCTGTCTAACCGCCACTGCCTCCAAGTGCTCGGGACTGCACCCAACTGCTACCTGTTTGCACGACTCCTTTGAGCCGTGGTAGGGTAGCAATCTAAGAACAGTGGGACACACTCGAGGCGAAGTAGCAGTGTCAAGTCTGCGGACTACGCTGTACTCATGTCACCTGGGAACTGTTTACTGACGACTGGTATCAAACCAACCAACAGTTCCCTGTGAGTCCTGTCCGGTGTACCCGTAACCTAACGAGCACCTGTATACTATCTCCAGTACGACGTACTGACGGCTGTGGGACAGACCATCTCCCCAACTGGGATGAGAAGCGTACACACTAGTCTACTCCGGAGTATCGATGCTCTGTCTCGATAATCCAACGACCAGGGACCTAAATAAGGATGTGCTTGCAGACTACCCAGCCCCCACTAGTGTGACTGCCATCACAACGCTGGTAGACAAGCAAGATCCTAAGAGCTCTATCAATACGTACACTCACATATTAAGATAGAAAAACCAAGTAGCATACTACCATGTTTAGCAAGACTGTTATATACATGTGAATATCCCAAGCTTCCATTAAGTAATATACAAGCTAGTATGATACAGTAATGGCCTTCTAGGGCATAAACACTAACAATCTCCCACTTGCACTAGGGCCATGTACTGGCGTATCGAAGACCGATGATCTCGAGTAGCCGCTCGAACTGAATCTGAGGAAGGGCCTTCGTGAATGGATCAGCAATGTTCTCTTCTGAAGCAACTCTCCGAACCTCGATCTCCTGACGATCAATGATCTCCCTGATCAGGTGATACCGCCTCAAGATGTGTCTGGACTTCTGATGGGACCTTGGTTCCTTCGCTAAAGCTATAGCTCCGTTGTTGTCGCAATACAGAGGTATTGGATCAACTATGGTAGGAACCACCTGAAGTTCTGTTAGGAACTTCTTCATCCAGACTGCTTCTTTTGCGGCATCGCAAGCAGCTATATACTCCGCTTCCATCGTCGAGTCAGCAACGGTGTCCTGCTTGGAGCTCTTCCAGCACACCGCCCCTCCATTGAGGGTAAAGACATAACCCGACATGGACTTGGAATCGTCCTTATCACTCTGGAAGCCGGAATCAGCAAAGGCCTCCAACCTGAGGTCTTTTCCGCCGTAAACCAAGAACATCTCCTTAGTCCTCCTCAGGTACTTGAGAATGTTCTTTACTGCTATCCAGTGTTTCTCCCCTGGGTCTGACTGATACCGGCTTACCACGCTTAGTGCGTAAGCTACATCTGGTCTGGTACACAACATCGCATACATTATAGAGCCTACCGCAGAAGCGTAGGGTATAATAGACATGCGTTCCCTTTCTAAATCAGTCTTGGGAGACATCTCTTTGGAGAGGGTGATTCCGTGACAAGCCGGTAGATTACCGCGCTTAGAATCTTCCATACTGAATCTTTTCAGTACAGTGTCGATATACCTGGACTGCGAAAGTCCCAACATCCTCTTGGATCTATCACGATAGATCCGGATCCCCAGAATGTAAGAGGCATCACCCAGGTCTTTCATGGAGAACCTGTGTGACAAGAATCCTTTGACAGATTGTAGCATAGGAATGTCATTTCCTATCAATAGAATGTCATCCACGTACAAGACGAAGAATACGACACTTCTGGCCACAACTTTACTATATATGCACGGTTCATCTGGATTTTTGATAAAGTCATATTCTTTGACTGTCTCATCAAAACAGATGTTCCAACTCCGCGATGCCTGCTTTAGTCCATAAATAGACTTAAGCAGCTTGCATACTTTCCCGCTGCTCCCACTCTGATTGAAACCCTCTGGCTGATCCATATAGACGCTCTCTTCTAAATTTCCATTCAGAAAAGCCGTCTTTACGTCCATCTGCCAGATTTCATAATCATGGAAGGCAGCAATAGCAAGAAAGACCCGAATGGATTTGAGCATAGCCACTGGAGAAAAAGTTTCGTCATAGTCCAAACCAGGTCTTTGACGAAAACCCTTTGCAACAAGTCTAGCCTTATAGGTTTCCACCTGTCCATCTACACCAATCTTTTTCTTGAAGATCCATTTTGCATCCTATGGGTTTTACCCCATCTGGAGCAAAGTCCAAAGTCCATACTTTGTTGGTGTACATGGACTCCATTTCGGTCCGCATTGCATCTAGCCATCGTACCGAGTCGCCGCTCTGGATGGCCTGCTGGAAGTCAGTAGGTTCATCATCATCTATGATGCAATCCTCTCTATCCCCGTCTATGAGAAAACCGTAGTATCTCTCAGGCGGATGAGACGGCCTACTACTCCTGCGGAGGGGTGCGGGAATGTTCTGTTCTTCTTGAACCTCTGGTTCTACCAAACTTTCAGTAGCAGTTTGTGGTTCTGGAATTTCTTCCAGTTCTATTTCGCTCCCACTCTTCTGATTTTCCAAAAATTCAGTTTCTAAGAAGCGGGCATGACGAGAAACAAAAACCTTTTGTTCCTCTGCGTAATAGAAGCAATATCCATGAGAGTTCTTTGGATATCCCACAAACTTACACTCTACTGAGCGTGCCTCGAGCTTGTCCGGATGCTGCTTTTTTACAAAAGCTGGACATCCCCACGTCTTCAGGTACTGAAGATAGGGTTTCTTCCCACTCCACATCTGATATGGTGTGGTAGACACAGTTTTGGTTGGAACTCTGTTCAAAAGATGTATCGCTGATTCTAGCGCATACCCCCAGAAAGATCGCGGTAACTCAGCATTACTCATCATGGATCGTACCATATCCAATAGGGTTCGATTCCGTCTCTCCGATACACCGTTGTGCTGTGGAGTGTATGGAGGAGTAAGCTGAGAGAGAATTCCTTTCTCTTTTAGGTAACCTAGGAACTCGGCACTTAAGTATTCTCCACCTCGATCAGATCTTAGTGTCTTAATACTTTTGCCTGTTTGGTTTTCCGCTTCACTCTTGAATTCCAGGAATTTCTCAAAGGCCTCTGATTTATGCTTCATTAAGAAAACATATCCATACCTAGAGAAATCATCTGTAAAAGTAATGAAGTAGGAATAACCACCTCTCGCATGTGTAGACATTGGACCGCATACATCGCTGTGTATGAGTCCTAAGAGCTCGCTCGCTCTTACTCCTTGTCCAGTGAATGGAGTCTTTGTCATCTTTCCTTTGAGACAAGATTGACAAGTGTCATAAGTTTGATATTCGAACGTGTCCAAATATCCTTCTCTATGCAACTTAGTCAACCTTCTCTCATTGATGTGACCCAGTCTACAATGCCATAAGAAAGCTTTATTCAAATCTGGAGACTTTCTTTTTAGTGTGTTCTGGACATTGAAAATTTGGAGTTGGTTTAACACATATATGCCGTTATTTAGAGTACCGGACCCAATCAAACCATGATTAAGGTGGATGTTGACAACATCTCTTACAAACGTGAAATCATAACCTTTATTTGATAACAAGGAAACTGATATGATATTACACGTTAAGCTGGGTACAAAATAACAGTTATGTAAAACCAAAATGTGTCCACTCGTCAATCCTAGGTGATAATCCCCGACGGACGCAGCTCCCACGCTAGCTCCGTTAGCAACCCTGAGGATCATATCACCTTCCTTCAGCACTCTACGGTTTCTCAGTGCCTGCAATGAATTGCAAATATGAGATCCTGATCCGGTATCCAATACCCAGGAAGTAGAGTTGATCGACAGACAATTCTCAATTACAAACACACCTGAAGTCGAAGCCACAGCTTGCTTCGGTTCCTGGTTCTTGGCGTTCCACGCCTTGCAATCCTTCTTCCAGTGCCCTTTCCTGTGACAATGGAAGCACTCATCCAGGCCAACTACCGGTGCTGTAAACTTTTTCTTTCCCTTCTTTCCCACCTTACTAACACCTCCTCTAGGTCTGGGTGCGGCCTTCTTCTTCCTTCCTTTGGCCCTAGCCTTGGACCCGGAAGAAGATGCACCGCCAACAAACATAGCGGGTGTTTCCCTTGCTTTCTGCAAGGTGCTCTCTGCACTCCTTAACATGTTCAGGAGTTCCGCAAGTTCAACTTCTTTTCCTTGAAGATTGAAGTTGAGGATAAACTGGGCGTAGGTGGGAGGAAGGGACTGGAGAACAAGGTCTGTATAGAGCTCATTATCCAAAGTCGTCCCAAGGTCTGCGAGCTCTTCTATGTAGCCAATCATCTGTAGGACATGTTCACCTACCGATGACCCGACAGCCAACCTCGCTCGAAACAATTTCTTAGAGGTCTCGTATCTTGCTATACGAGATTGCTCTCCATAAAGTTCCTTTGTATGGAGAAATATGCCATCTAGGGACATATCCTCGTGCCTCCTCTGATGTTCATTGTTCATCGAGGCAAGCACGATGCACTTGGCTCTCGCGCAATCTAAATCCCAGGTTTTGCGGATTTCCTTATCCGCATTGCTGGATTTGGGACCAAGGACAGCAGGTGCTGTAGCGGTGAGGACGTACCCCAGTTTGTCATAGGTCAAAGCCATCTTGACATTCCGCAGCCAATCTTTATAGTTTGGCCCCGTCAGTATATTTTTCTCTAAAAGTAACTTAAGTCCAGTCATTTTCAGGGTCGCTGCAATTAGGAGAGAGAGAAGAAAACTCTTTAGCATGATGCTCTTGCAAGTTTAGAATGGTTTTTAGTTTATCTAAACTGGATGGCTCCCACTGTTTCTCGAATCCTTCCTCAAACCATAAAAGAAGAATTAGCCAAGACTATTCTCACCGTACAATACTTGCTTAACCGTTCAGCCAGGCCGGTGTCGATACTTCGAGGGAGGTTTTCCAACGCTTTCGCGAAGTTCCTTAATTAAATAACCTCTTTTCTCTGGGGGCGTAACCCCGCTGACACTTTTCTGGACACCTACTAGGTTTATAGCATTGATCGTTAAGCGACGAATATCCTGATAAGTAGCATATACTCACAGTAGGATCGGGATCCAAATATCATCGTATGATAATGTTGAAGGAATCCTACCAACATTCATCAAACTCCAAATGGTATGCATCTCTTTGCAAATTTCAGTTTCTTTAGAAATTCCCGATATAAGTTTTTGCCCCATGCTCTTATGACCTTGACGTATGCCAACAAATCATAAGTCACATGTCAAGTTCTGCCCATCATTATCTTGTTAATTTGAACCCACCCGTATATACCCTTGACGTATGCCAACAAGGTAATGCGACTGTCCCAAACCAACACATCTATCTATGCAACAAATGAATACCCCAGCAGCTACCAAACACTATGCCTTGATGTATGCCAACAAGCATAGCTTGAATACTACTGACCATCCATAAGAAATGACGGAGGGCTACGACTGGTTTTGGCGAAACCGTGAACGTAGTGAACTTGATATAACCGAAGGAACCTGATAGCTTTTAAAAGGAGTGGTTAAATCTCCGCATTTAAAAATATCTGTTTTAAAATTAACCGAGTGGTTTCTTTTAAATTGTTCCAACGATTTAAACTTTGGTTTGTTTTACTTTGCATTATAGATAATGCGTCCCATCATTAACCTATCATTGCAGAAAACAACGAAAATATAACGTCCTCTTATGCCATCCGCATTCGCCACGGGGTCCCGTCATCACCCGTTAGGTTACTTAACTAACGACAGAGCGGGGGCTGGGCTAGCGCGGGTGTAAAACATAAGTGACGTCTAAATAGCTATAATAAATATAGATATTTTACATTCGTCTGACGCAATGATATTCATTCCAGAACACAGATAAACAATATTGGATTTGCAAGCAATCTGTATTTCTTTTGAGCCTGCAAGAAAAGACAGATTACACAGTTGTGATGAATAGCCGTTACCCCACCCTCGACCCCTACGGGTACGGCAAACTACCCACCCGGCAGTCTGTGTACCCCACCTTGGGTCAGTCCTAGGAGCAAAAACAGTAAAATGAAATAATACAACGGTGGCTACAACCGCAACCTGGAAGTGCCCCGCGAAAATAATATTACAACAAATTACATTTACAACAAATGAATTAATCAATAACCCATTGCGAACCCCGGCTATACACCACAACAGTCCAATACAGTTTATATGCACAAACAGATATAACCATTTCAGAAATGTGCAACCCCCTGCCAACCGACATACTAGCAGTTAGGGGAGGTTTACGAACACATTAAACAATCACAGATATAATCCAATACGCAAATACTGTACAATTCGATCGAATAAACAACATCAATATTGCTCCAAAATCTGCTCTGTTAAACAGTAACCTGAGCAATAATTAAATATTCCAGAAAACCCAAAACACCACAGGGGACCCACCCAAAAAAAACGAGTTCCTGACTCGTCAACTCGGCCGCGGTTGCGCGGCGGATCGGTGGGATCCGCCGCCCTTCCGCGGCACTGTAGACGAATCAGAAGCCCAAATTTTTTGGGTGTTCTCCTGTGGTCATGTCAAGCTCTCTGAACACACCTGAAAAATTTTCTGACTTGATTTTAACTTCGACAGAAACTTGACAGAATTAGGGTTTTGCGGCTTTGTTTTTCAGTTCGAAATTCGTACAAATTTGCAATTAAGTTATTTATTGTTTAGCCTGGCTCTGATACCACTGTAAGTCGATGTAGTACACCCCAGTACTTGTGGGGAGACGGAATTTACAAAAACGATCAAGTTTAAGGAACGAACATCGACTAACCGCTTAAATCGAAGCTAAACAAATAATAACCAAACACATAGCTATACTAAACTATAGTGTTAAGGGATTATACCGATCGAAACTAGTCCTTCGTCTTTGTGTCCTCCTTTGTTCTCCTCGACCTTCTCTAGGTAGTAGACGATCCACCCGAGAGCAAGACTCCAAGCTAAACCTCTAACTTGAGGTAACTAATCAACTTTGATTGCTAATCAAAGATGAAAGGATGATGTAGAGTGAAGGTTATGGATTGTTTAGTCTAACTAATCCTTTGATCTCAACTCATGAGGTGTAAGGATTAGGGTTTGAAGATGAGAGCTTGAGGAGAGAGAATATGAGATAAGATAATGAGAGGAGAGAGAGTGTATCATAATATATTATGAAGCATTCTTATTTAAGAATAATGAATAAAAGAAATGAATAAGCATGCTTCATGAAATATCTAGTGGTGATTCATTAGCATGAGTCATTAAGCAATAAATGTGCATTAATGAAATGAATGAATCACTACAATGACTCACAACCTCATCCAAAGTAACCTCCTTAGTCACATCTTCTAGAAGCTTCTCGTACAATTACGAGAACGCCCCTCCAATCCGCAAAAATACGGAAAAACTTTAGACTGTAAAAATCCAATAACCGGATACCAGTAACTGGCTTAAACCAAAGCCGACTGGTAAAAACTGTCCGAAAGTCGTACGTGCGTAAACGCACGTATGCGTCCGAACCCTTTGTCGCAAAACTATGCAACCTCTATATCGTTTCGCCTGGAGTAGGAAACTCTCTGTGTGGGACTCTAGAGACTCGACTACTACGCTGGCAGTGGGTTTAACCACAGACCGCAAGCGGCACTAGCTGTACGTAACGGTCCCCAGGTAGTTGTCGATAAGAAGGCCGATGAGTAAACCCATCCGAACTCCTACTGAGTCTGATGTGACAATCTCCATACAGTCCGGTCCGTTCGTCCAAGACTATCGCATATCGGGCCTAGGGGGCGGCAAGCGTCAGTCCCCTAATAGCGGTATAAGTCGTGTCGGAGTGAAGCCCATTACACCCTGAGAAACTACTGGAACCTACCAGCAAATCTCGCTTGCCCTGGCCAGGGACTTTGCGTAATGGCTCTCTGAAACAGCACGATATCTACTCCCAATACCGGGAGGGACGAATCCTGTCTAACCGCCACTGCCTCCAAGTGCTCGGGACTGCACCCAACTGCTACCTGTTTGCACGACTCCTTTGAGCCGTGGTAGGGTAGCAATCTAAGAACAGTGGGACACACTCGAGGCGAAGTAGCAGTGTCAAGTCTGCGGACTACGCTGTACTCATGTCACCTGGGAACTGTTTACTGACGACTGGTATCAAACCAACCAACAGTTCCCTGTGAGTCCTGTCCGGTGTACCCGTAACCTAACGAGCACCTGTATACTATCTCCAGTACGACGTACTGACGGCTGTGGGACAGACCATCTCCCCAACTGGGATGAGAAGCGTACACACTAGTCTACTCCGGAGTATCGATGCTCTGTCTCGATAATCCAACGACCAGGGACCTAAATAAGGATGTGCTTGCAGACTACCCAGCCCCCACTAGTGTGACTGCCATCACAACGCTGGTAGACAAGCAAGATCCTAAGAGCTCTATCAATACGTACACTCACATATTAAGATAGAAAAACCAAGTAGCATACTACCATGTTTAGCAAGACTGTTATATACATGTGAATATCCCAAGCTTCCATTAAGTAATATACAAGCTAGTATGATACAGTAATGGCCTTCTAGGGCATAAACACTAACATGAACCCTACGACGAATTTAATTAACAGATCTTCTAAACAACATACATAGAGGCAGGGTCACGTGCCACCACATGACCCTCCCCCCAAAAGATCTACAGAAAGCCCTCTGGATGCAGTGCCTCACGTGACTCACGTGACCCTTGACAGAAGCTTTAACACACAAGCGCTTGAATCCTCATCACGTGATGGCACGTGATGCTCTAAAAGATGCATAGTCTCAGAAGAACAAGTGAAGGGAGGGCGCTCTCACGTGTTGCCACGTGACCCCTCTTGCCTTAGTGTTTAACACTAAAACGGAATCCCTGAATTCAGTGATAAAACATTGTTTGGCCTTAGTGTAAACGCTAAGCACAGAACTATATTTGCAGTGTTCAACACTGATTACCGTAGTGTTCAACACTAGCTTGGGACTCCTGTTGACAGTGTTTAACACTGGTCTCTTTTAGTGTTGAAACACTAACTTATCAATCTTATTCCCAGTGTTCAACACTGATTCGTCTTTAGTGCTTAACACTAGACACTGGCCCAATTGGCTAAATGGCCAGAGGCAAACTCTCTCCTTCAATGGACCAACAGGAAGCCAACATTCCAGACGTGATTGGACTTAGCCCAAGCTGGCCATAAGTCCTCAACTCATAATTAACTGGGCTAATGGGCTCATAACATAATTGATTGGTCTTGATCCCAAATTGGGCCAAGGACTATTTAATCCACTCCGGTTCCAGGGTACATCTCTTCACTCCTTTGATACTTGGCATTGTAATCCCTCAATGTCTTCAAAGAGGTGACGGGTCCCGATGACCACATATTGATATGGACTGTGGGGTCCTTAAATCCATGGACTACGACGTCCTTAACCTCGGCCGAGATGTCTTAAAACTAACAATGGACTGTGGGGTCCTTAAACCCAAGGACTACGACGTCCTTAACCTCGACCGAGATGTCTTAAAACTAACAATGGACTGTGGGGTCCTTAAACCCATGGACTACGACGTCCTTAACCTCGACCGAGATGAATTAAAACTAACAATGGACTGTGGGGTCCTTAAACCCATGGACTACGACGTCCTTAACCTTGACCGAGATGTCTTAAAACTAAAAATGGACCGCAATGTCCTTAAACTACCCATGGACCGCAATGTCCTTAAACTACCCATGGACCGCAATGTTCTTAAACTAGCAATGGACCACCATGTCCCTAAACTGGAACAATAGAGCCCCGCATGCTCTTTTGTCGGATCTAAACGATCCCATTTAAGTCGATCTTAGCCTCAAAGATGGCTAACGTATCCTTAAACCTTTAAACAAATTGGACTATAGCTCCCCCCCAATCTACTTTGGTTCAAGGGTACATCCCTGAACCCCTCTGACATCTGTCGTTGTAATCCTTCAACGTCGTCAGAGAGGTGACGGGTCCCGACGGCCATATATTCAATGGACCACCATGTCCCTAAACTGAAACAATAGAACCCAAACGTTCTCTTGTCGGATCTAAACGATCCCGTTAAGTTGATCTTAGTCTCAAGTTAGACTAACGTATCCTTAACAAACGTTTGAGTTGATCTTAGCCTCAAGTATGGCTAACGTATCCTCAAACCAAACCCCCAAACCCAAATCTAAGATAACACGGATTTGGACTAGTCCACGCCCTACGGGCGACGACATAACTCGGTCTCCTTAGACAATCCACGGGCAACAAAACATAAAATAAACACACACGACACGAAGTGATCATCTGGAGAAGGAGAAAGTTTTTACCGCGATGCGGTAGCGTAATTAACTGCAGAGGCTTGCGCCTGCACGAAAGAGCGTCCCCACAATCAAAAACCCCTCAA
Organism: Agapanthus africanus; assembly: GCA_030015575.1. Taxonomy (NCBI): domain Eukaryota; kingdom Viridiplantae; phylum Streptophyta; class Magnoliopsida; order Asparagales; family Amaryllidaceae; genus Agapanthus; species Agapanthus africanus. The sequence continues at coordinate 110,097,512 of JASDDO010000031.1, forward strand.
ACGAGGGGGAATCTAACGAAGTCTGCTACATCGGCCGCATCCGTTTAAACCTTCGATACATGGTGCCACAAATCAACTTGGCATCTTCGGAGAGGTGGACGGATAGCACCAATTAGCATCTGCCCCGAACTTCAGGCGAGACGTCCACGTCGCGCCGTCCTTCGGAGGGGAACAGATTCTGGCACGCCAGGTGGGACCTTTTCCTCTTTCCACTCCACACTTCGTGTGTCGTGATTCGCGAACCAATCGCGGTTCACTAATGGTTGCCCTTGGGTTTCAAGATACTAAGAATTGGCGTCTTGCTTATTGCAGAAAGCAAAGGATCGATGGCTTCTACTTCTGCGAAATCCTCCAACTGCTCAGACTGCAATTGCGACCAACGCTTTGCCTCGCCAGGAGGTATAGCCTACGGACCCCAAGCTGCTTCGTTATTCACAATACCGGTGGACCAGGTGACTCAGGCCACTACCGGATTGTTTTTTGGGACTATGTTCCCACCAACAAGCTTCACGGCGCCGGTGCTGACAAAGGAAGCTCCCAAGAAGTCGGTCTTTGATCGTCTTACCCCTGCCGCGGCTCCTCTCAACGGGTCGCCCAACATCAGCGCCTCGGTCTTCTCTAGATTGGGCCAGAAATCCTGTGGACCCATCATGGGGCCTACAATCCCAGAGAAGGCTGTTTCTAAGAAAGTGGCCGGTCCTGCTCCCGAAATCGCCAAGGCGGCTTCCCCGGCCAAAAGGTCGGTCCTTACAAGATTGACGGCCCCAGCTCCCGCTCCTGCTACCCAAAGGACATCGGTCTTTGACAGGCTAACACTAACAGTGACCCCCCACCTACACAGGGGGCAAGACGAAACCATTCTCACCGCTGAACCAACGCCGTCCGCTCGACACGCTCGACGTCGCCACTGGAGCAGAGTAAGGAAGGCTGGGGGCAACTCCCCCTCCGGGCTAACTCCATCAGCCCCAATGGCAGAAGTTAATGCTGCTGTTCCAACTGGGAACAACTTCGAGATGCTAAAAAAGGTGCGAAGGAATTCTCCTACTGCAGTGCTAAAGAGGTCCCCTCCCCCACTAAAAAAGGTTACGGAAATAAAGTCAGAACAGCCCCGATCCCCTCAACGGCTGTCTTCTAGAATCTATAAGGTTTGGCGGCAGGCCCGAGACTCGATGATCGATCCAAACTTCTCCCGCCAGCACAAGAAGCTGAAAATCCAACCGGAAGCCGGTCACCAGGCTAAACCACGAAAGGCTGTCTGGACGCCCACTTCAACGGCCCCTTCAACCTCCACTGCTCATAAAGGGAGGAAGCCAGAGAAGATCCCCCAGCTTGCAATGACAGCTAAAAGCACTGAGCCCAGACGCCCTAAGTTTGGGGGCATGATGATCCACACTGTATACATGGCGTCAGGAAAAGAAGACAGCCGTGCGTCTACAGGTCATAGACCGCTTACACGGTCAGTGACCAAAGCTCAGGAGCAACAGCAAAAGCTCCAGGAAATGATGAATGCTATGGCCGCACTTACCGGGCCAAAAGAAAACCCAGAAACGTCCCCAGACGCACGCCAGGAGGAAGAAACCGACGCTGAATTCCTTCGCCGGATACTGGAGAAGAAGGACAAAGAGGCTGCTGAACAAGCAGCCAACATACAGCGTATGGGCCTTCTCTTCCAAGATATGATAGGAATGATGATCCAGCAGGACCTACCCGCCGAGGATCCCCCAATCGTTCCTGAAGACGACCGAGGAGAAACGTCAAATCCACCACTAACCCTCTCAACGGCAAAGGAGGAGGCAATCTCTAAGGCTGACTTGGTTGACTACATAGCCCAGCAAATCCGGGTTCATCATGCGACTGAGGCAGATGGTCAAGTCGTAAAAACGGGGCGGCCATATCCAAGCTGGTACTGTAAGTCCACGTTGCGACCCCCGGTTCTTACGGGGAGGCGGAAACGGTATAAAAATCAAATTTTTAGCGCATGGGGCAACATGGACTAACAAAGTCGGGATCTTTTCTAAACTAAACTACCAAACAAGCAAAGGAGAGTTAACTACTCGGCAAAGTGGTTATACCTAACTTGAACTCCTTCTTCTTGAAACCTAGTAGAGGTTGATGGTTCTCTTCTCGTCGCCTTCTTCCGTCGAAGATGGATCCACCTGAGGGTTCAACCTTCGGGCTCTTTCTCGAACTTGGAGAGAACTAGAATCTTCGGCTTGCCAAACCTTTGATCCTAGAGTGAGTAGAGAGTGTCTAAAGGGTGCTTTTCTTTTAAGGAGAGGGATTCTCAACACATGAGAAGGGTTCTCCTTTTGCTAGAGGAAGAAGAAGATGAAGTGAGGAGAGAGAAGCTAAATGATAGAATGAGCTCTTTTCTTTTTGCAACCATAACAAAAAGCAAAAGAATTATCAAATTAATAATAATAATGAAAATGAAAAGGTTGATGGAAGGTTTAGGAATGACCATTATCATTTCAAACATTAAATGAATTTGCTAGAATCAAAGAGCATCTTTCTTTTGTAATGATGATGGTCAAAACTTCAACCATGGTCAACAAGACAACCATGGTCAACAAGTCAACAAAAAAACCAACCATGACACAATTTCATTTTATTAATATTATTAATTGATATAACATAAATCCATTAGGGTTTGGAAAAAGACGACTGTCAACTGTGCATACGCACCCGTTCCGAAACCCTAATGAAAAGTCCTCTTCCTCCTCCTCAAATAACTGTGCATACACACCTGCATTCTTGTTCCGAGGAACATGAATACTGAGAGATAAAAGCAACCCCAAAACATATACCGGTATCTGACTCAAACCAGAGCCAGCCGGTAATATCCGTCCGGACTCCAAACGTGCACAAGTGCGCGGATGAGAACGAACCCTGTCGCAAAACCATGCGACCACTACTCTGTTTTGGCCAGAGGCAAATACCCTCTGTGTGGGACTCTAAAGACTCGACACTACGCTGGCAGTGGGTTTAACCACAGACAGCAAGCGGCACTAGCTGTGCGTAACGGTCCCCAGGTAGATGCCGACAAGAAGGCTGACGAAGTGAAACCCCATCTGTACTTCTACTGAGTCTGAATGTGACAGTCTCCGTACAGTCCGGTCTGTTCGTCTAATACATCGTATGTCGGGCCTAGGGGGCGGTAAAACGTCAGTCCCCTAATAGCGGTACAAGTCGTGTCGGAGTGAAGCCCAAAACACCCTGAGATAACACTGGAAGCCTACCAGTATATCTCGCTTGCCCTGGCCAGGGACTACTCGTGTAATGGCTCTCCTAGACATAGCACGATGTCAACCCCCAATACCGGGAGAGACGAATCCTGTCTAACCGTCACTGCCTCCAAGTGCTTCGGGACTGCACCCAACCACCACCTGTTTGCACGACTCCTTTGAGCCGTGGTAGGGTAGTGATCAAAGTGCAGTGGGAACACACTCGAGGCGAAGTGCCAGTGTCAAGTCAGCGGACTAAGCTGTACTCATGTCACCTGGGAACTGATAACTGACGATAGGTATAATACCAACCTGTCAGTTCCCGACGAGTCCTGTCCAGTGTACTCGTAACCCAACGAGCACCCGTATACTATCTCCAGTACGACGTACTGATGGCTGTGGGACAGACCATCTCCCACACTGGGATGAGAAGCGCATACGCTAGTCTACTCCGGAGTATCGATGCCCTGTCTCGATAGTCCTGCGACTAGGGACCTGTATAAGGATGTGCTTATAGATTACCCAGCCCCCACTAGTGTGACTGCCATCACAACGCTGGTAATCAAGCAAAGATCTTAAGGGCTCCACTAATGCGTATAAGTGATATACTGAAATAAACACAAGTACACATTGAAGTAGAAACAAACCAAGTAGCATACTACTATATTGAGCAAGATTGTTTATACAAGGTGAATATCCCAAGCTTCCATTAAGTAATATACAAACTAGTATGATACAGTAATGGCCTCTAGGGCATATACACTAACAATCTCCCACTTGCACTAAGGCCATGAACTGGCGTATCGAAGACCTATCATCTCGATCAGCCGCTCGAACTGAGTCTGGGGTAAGGCCTTGGTGAATGGATCTGCAGTGTTCTCTTCTGAAGCAACCCTCCGAACCTCGATCTCCTTGCGATCCACGATCTCCTTGATCAGGTGATACCGCCTCAAGATGTGCCTGGATCTCTGATGGGACCTGGGTTCCTTTGCTAAAGCTATAGCCCCGTTGTTGTCGCAATACAGAGGTATTGGGTCAACAATGGACGGAACCACCTGAAGTTCTTTTAAGAACTTCCTCATCCAGACAGCTTCTTTTGCGGCATCAGATGCAGCAATGTATTCCGCTTCCATAGTCGAGTCTGCAACGGTTTCCTGTTTGGAGCTCTTCCAACACACCGCCCCTCCATTGAGGGTAAAGACAAAACCCGACACGGACTTGGAATCATCCTTGTCACTCTGGAAGCTGGAGTCAGCAAAGGCCTCGATCTGGAGGTCTTTTCCGCCATACACCAAGAACATCTCCTTAGTCCTTCTCAGGTACTTGAGAATGTTCTTTACCGCTATCCAGTGTTTCTCCCCAGGGTTTGACTGATACCGGCTTACCACACTCAGTGCATAAGCTACATCCGGTCTGGTACACAACATCGCATACATTATAGAGCCTACCGCAGAAGCGTAGGGTATAATAGACATGCGATCCCTCTCCAAATCAGTCTTGGGAGACATCTCTTTAGAGAGGGTGATCCCGTGACAAGCCGGTAGGTTACCGCGCTTGGAATCTTCCATACTGAATTTTTTCACTATGGTGTCGATGTACCTGGACTGAGAAAGTCCTAATATCCTCTTGGATCTATCACGATGGATCCGGATCCCCAGGATGTAAGAGGCATCACCCAGGTCTTTCATGGAGAACCTGTGCGACAAGAACCCCTTGACAGATTGTAGCATAGGAATGTCATTTCCTATTAAGAGAATGTCATCCACGTATAAAACGAGGAATACTACAGTTCTCGCTACAAATCTACTATAGATGCATGGTTCATCTGGATTTTTGATAAAGCCAAATTTCTTGACCGTCTCATCAAAACAGATGTTCCAACTCCGCGATGCCTGCTTTAGTCCATAGATGGACTTAAGCAACTTGCACACATTTTCGCTGCTCCCACTCTGAATGAAACCCTATGGCTGATCCATATAGACACACTCCTCTAAATTTCCATTCAGAAAAGCGGTCTTTACGTCCATCTGCCAAATCTCATAATCGTGGAAGGCAGCAATGGCAAGAAGGATCCGAATGGATTTCAGCATAGCCACTGGAGAAAAGGTTTCGTCATAGTCCAAGCCAGGTCTTTGACGGAAACCCTTTGCTACAAGTCTAGCTTTATAGGTCTCAACCTGTCCATCTACACCAATCTTCCTTTTGAAGATCCACTTGCATCCTACGGGTTTTACCCCGTCTGGAGCAATGTCCAACGTCCATACTTTGTTGGTGTACATGGACTCCATTTCGGTCCGCATTGCATCCAGCCATTTTACCGAGTCAACGCTCTGAACGGCCTGCTGGAAGCTAGTAGGCTCATCATAATCTATGATGCAATCCTCTCTATCCCCGTCTATGAGAAAACCGTAGTATCTCTTGGGCGGATGAGACTGCCTACTACTCCTGCGGAGCGGCGTAGGAATGTCCTGTTCTTTCGAACCCTCTGGTTCCTCTAAGCTTTCAGTAATGGTTTGTGGTTCTGGAATTTCTTCCAGTTCTACTGTACTCCCACTTATCTGGTTTTCCAAAAACTCAGTTTCCAAGAAGCGGGCATGACGAGAAACAAGGACTTTTTGCTCCTCTGCGTAATAGAAAAGATACCCCTTGGAGTTCTTTGGGTATCCCACAAACTTGCACTGTACTGAGCGTGCCTCGAGCTTGTCCGCATGCTGCTTTTTTACAAATGCCGGACATCCCCATGTCTTAAAGGATTTAAGACAGGGTTTTTTCCCACTCCACATCTGATATGGTGTGGTAGGCACTGTTTTAGTAGGAACTTGGTTCAAGAGATGTGCAGTTGTTTCCAGTGCATAACCCCAGAAAGATCGCGGTAACTCAGCCTTACTCATCATGGACCGTACCATATCCAATAGGGTTCGGTTCCGTCTCTCCGATACACCGTTGTGTTGCGGAGTGTATGGAGGAGTGAGCTAAGAGAGAATTCCGTTCTCTTTTAAATAATTCAGGAACTCGGCACTTAAGTATTCTCCACCTCGATCCGATCTTAGAATCTTGATACTTTTGCCGGTTTGTTTCTCTACTTCATTCTTATATTCCTGGAACTTTTCAAAGGCTTCGGACTTATGTTTCATTAAGAAGACATAACCGTACCTTGAAAAATCATCCGTAAAAGTAATGAAGTAAGAGTAACCGCATCGTGCATGTGTAGACATTGGACCGCACACGTCGCTGTGTACGAGTCCCAAGAGCTTGCTCGCTCTTTCTCCGTGTCCAGTGAACGGATTCTTTGTCATCTTTCCCATGAGACAAGATTCCCAAGTGGCATAAGACTGATACTCGAACGAATCCAGGTATCCTTCTTTATGTAACTTAGTCAACCGTGTCTCATTGATGTGACCCAGTCTACAATGCCATAAGAAAGCCTGATTAATATCTGGAGACTTTCTTTTGTGTGTATTCTGGACATTGAAAATCTGTAGTTGGTTTAACACGTATATACCATTGCTCAGTGTACCTGACCCAATCAGAACTTGATTAAGGTGAATGTTTACAACATTACTTACAAACGCAAATTCATAACCTTCTTTAGAAACCAAAGATACAGAAATGATATTACAAGTTGCGTTGGGTACAAAAAAGCAATTACGCAAAACCAAAACATGCCCATCTGTCATTCCCAGGTGATAGTCCCCCACGGCTTTAGCATCCATGCTAGCTCCGTTTGCAACTCTGAGGGTCATGTCACCTGCCTTCAAAAACCTACGGTTTCTCAACGCCTGCAAAGAATTACAGATATGAGATCCTGATCCGGTATCCAATACCCAGGAAGTAGAGTTTATAGAAAGACAGTTTTCAATAACATACACACCTGAAGCTGAAGCCGCAACCTGCTTCAGTTCCTGTGTCCTGGCCTTCCAAGCCCTGCAATCTTTCTTCCAGTGTCCATTCTTATGACAATAGAAGCATTCCTCCTTTCCCACAAGCTTCCCTGCAATCATTGTTGCCTTTTCCTTTCCCTTCGTACCCACTTTACTAACACCGCCTCTTGGTTTGGCGGGGGCTTTCTTCCTCTTTCCCTTGGCTTTCGCCTTGGACCTAGAGGAAGAAGATCCTCCTACAAACAAAGCGGGTGTTTCCCTACCTTTCTGTAGGGTGCCCTCTGCGCTCCTCAGCATGTTGAGAAGTTCTGAAAGTTCAACTTCCTTTTCTTGTAAGTTGAAGTTCAGTATAAACTGGGCGTAAGTGGATGGAAGGGACTGGAGAATTAAATTCGTATAGAGTTCACTTTCCAACGTGGTCCCAAGTTCCACGAGCTCCTCAATGTAGCCAATCATCTTAAGCACGTGGTCCGCTACCGATGATCCGACGGCCAACTTTTCCGAAAACAACTTCTTCGACACTTCGTATCTTGCGATACGAGAATGCTCTCCATACAGTTCTTTTGTATGAAGAAATATGGATTCCAAATCCATATTCTCGTGCCTCCTCTGATGTTCATTGTCCATCGAGGCAAGCACGAGGCACCTGGCCTTCGCGCAATCAATCTCCCAAGTCTTACGGATTTCCTTATCCGCGACGCTGGAGGTGGGACCTGGGACGGGGGGAGCTTTGGTGGTAAGAAGATACCCCAGCTTGTCGTAAGTGATTGCCATCTTGACATTCCTGAGCCAATCTTTGTAGTTTGGCCCTGTCAATATATTTTTATCTAGAAGTAACTTAAGTCCAGTCATGTCGATTGGTCGCTGCAATTAGGAGAGAGAGAAGAAACACTTTAGCATGATGCTCTTGCAAGTTTAGAGTGGTTTTTAATTTGTCTAAACAGGATGGCTCCCACTGTCTCTCGAATCCCTCCTCAAACCATAAAGGAAGAATTAGTCGGGATCAATCCCACCGCACAATACTTGCTTAACCGTTCAGCCAGGCCAGTGTTGGTACTTCGAGGGAGGTTTTCCAACGCTTTCGCGAAGTTCCTTAATTAAATAACCTCTTTTCCCTGGGGGCGTAGCCCCGCTAACACCTTTCTAGGCACCTACTAGGTTTATAGCATTGATCGTTTAGTGAGAATTTTCCCGAGGAGTAGCATATACTCACAGTAGGATCGGGATCCAAATATCATCGCGTGACGAAACTGAAGGAATCCTACCAGAATCACCACACTCCAAATGGTATGCAAATCTAGCAAGTTTCAGTACTTATGAAACTCCTGATGTGGATTTTTGCCCCATGCTCTTATGACCTTGACTAAGGCCAACAAATCATAAGTCACATGTCAAGTTCTACCCATCGTTATCCAGGTTAATTTGAACCCACCCGTATCTACCCTTGACTATGGCCAACAAGGCAATACGACTGTCCCAAACCAACGCATTCTATCTATGCAACATATGAATACCCACCAGCTACCAAACACTGTGCCTTGACTAAGGCCAACAAACACAGCTTGAATACTGATGAATATTCATATGAAACGACGGAGGGCTACGGATGGTTTTGGCGAAACCGTGAACATAGTGAACTTGATATAGTCGATGGAACGAGATAGCTTTTAGAAGGAGTGGCTCAAGCTCCGCATTTAAAAGTTAGTTTTGAAAAGAACCGAGTGGTTTTTCGAAAGTGTTCCAACGATTTTAACTTGGTTTATTATCTTGCATTAGTTCTTTTAATGCGTGATATTCTTGCATTAGTTCTTTTAATGCGTCCCATCATTTAAATCCTACCATTGCAGAAAACAACCAAAATATGACGTACGCTTATGCCATTCGCATTCGCCACGGGGCCCCGTCATCACCCGTTAGGTTACTTAACTAACGACAGAGCGGGGGCTGGGCTAGCGCGGCTGTAAAACATAAGCAACGCCTAAATAGTTATAAATATAGCAATGATAGACATTACAGATCACAGATGAATACATTGGAAATACTAGGAATCCGCAATCCGTTCGAGCCTGCAACGAAAAGCGGATTACACGGTCGCGGTGAATAGCCAATACCCCACCCAAGACCCCTACGGGTGCGGCAAACTACCCGCCAAGTACTCGGCAGTTTGTGCACCCCCTCCATGGGTCTATCCTAGGAGCAAAAACAGTAAAAAGAATTATACAATGACGGCTACAACCCCGACCCGGTTGTGCGGCCAAACAAATAATAATATTACATCAATTTACATTTACAATGAATGAAAGAAAAACAAAAGCTCATCTCACATCCACCCCGGCTATTCACCCGCGACAGTCCAACACATTCATATACACATTCCAATATCAAACACATATCATAGAGATGTATAACCCCGGCTAATCGACTTATAGCGATTAGTCGACGTTCAATACATTCAAACATCACAGATATAACCAATATAGTCCAAGTGTAGTGAAGTTCGGAAAAAAATACGGAATTATAGGCCCCCAAAAACAAATTTCTATTCTGGAAAATCTGGGCACATATAATATATCTTAAAAATCCCAAAACCCTACAAGGAGAACACTGCACAAAACCCGATCACGAGAGGACCCCAAACGGCGGCGGTTTCGCGGCAAATGCCTACCTCATGCCGCGGAACCGCGGCGGTTTGAATGAATCAGGGGATCGTTTTTCTTGGGTGTTCACACAAAACCCTGAGCCGAATTTAGGTGTATAACAAATCTTGTTTTGACCAGAAAAAAATTTAACAGAAACTAGGGTTTTGTAAAAGTTTGGTTTTTGGATTTTTCGGTTCCGAACTTCGTTACACTTCACTACCAAGCTAGTTTAAGTTTAGTTAGGCTCTGATACCACTGTAAGTCCACGTTGCGACCCCCGGTTCTTAGGGGGAGGCGGAAACGGTATAAAAATCAAATTTTTAGCGCATGGGGCAACATGGACTAACAAAGTCGGGATCTTTTCTAAACTAAACTACCAAACATGCAAAGGAGAGTTAACTACTCGGCAAAGTGGTTATACCTAACTTGAACTCCTTCTTCTTGAAACCTAGTAGAGGTTGATGGTTCTCTTCTCGTCGCCTTCTTCCGTCGAAGATGGATCCACCTGAGGGTTCAACCTTCGGGCTCTTTCTCGAACTTGGAGAGAACTAGAATCTTCGGCTTGCCAAACCTTTGATCCTAGAGTGAGTAGAGAGTGTCTAAAGGGTGCTTTTCTTTTAAGGAGAGGGATTCTCAACACATGAGAAGGGTTCTCCTTTTGCTAGAGGAAGAAGAAGATGAAGTGAGGAGAGAGAAGCTAAATGATAGAATGAGCTCTTTTCTTTTTGCAACCATAACAAAAAGCAAAAGAATTATCAAATTAATAATAATAATGAAAATGAAAAGGTTGATGGAAGGTTTAGGAATGACCATTATCATTTCAAACATTAAATGAATTTGTTAGAATCAAAGAGCATCTTTCTTTTGTAATGATGATGGTCAAAACTTCAACCATGGTCAACAAGTCAACCATGGTCAACAAGTCAACAAAAAAACCAACCATGACACAATTTCATTTTATTAATATTATTAATTGATATAACATAAATCCATTAGGGTTTGGAAAAAGACGACTGTCAACTGTGCATACGCACCCGTTCCGAAACCCTAATGAAAAGTCCTCTTCCTCCTCCTCAAATAACTGTGCATACACACCTGCATTCTTGTTCCGAGGAACATGAATACTGAGAGATAAAAGCAACCCCAAAACATATACCGGTATCTGACTCAAACCAGAGCCAGCCGGTAATATCCGTCCGGACTCCAAACGTGCACAAGTGCGCGGATGAGAACGAACCCTGTCGCAAAACCATGCGACCTCTACTCTGTTTTGCTCAGAGGCGAATACCCTCTGTGTTGGACTCTAAAGACTCGACACTACGCTGGCAGTGGGTTTAACCACAGACCGCAAGCGGCACTAGCTGTGTGTAACGGTCTCCAGGTAGATGCCGACAAGAAGGCTGACGAGGTGCCATCTGTACTCCTACTGAGTCTGAATGTGACAGTCTCCGTACAGTCCGGTCTGTTCGTCTAATACATCGCATGTCGGGCCTAGGGGGCGGTAAAACGTCAGTCCCCTAATAGCGGTACAAGTCGTGTCGGAGTGAAGCCCAAAACACCCTGAGATAACACTGGAAGCCTACCAGTATATCTCGCTTGCCCTGGCCAGGGACTACTCGTGTAATGGCTCTCCTAGACATAGCGCGATGTCAACCCCCAATACCGGGAGAGACGAATCCTGTCTAACCATCACTGCCTCCAAGTGCTTCGGGACTGCACCCAACCACCACCTGTTTGCACGACTCCTTTGAGCCGTGGTAGGGTAGTGATCAAAGTGCAGTGGGAACACACTCGAGGCGAAGTGCCAGTGTCAAGTCAGCGGACTAAGCTGTACTCATGTCACCTGGGAACTGATAACTGACGATAGGTATAATACCAACCTGTCAGTTCCCGACGAGTCCTGTCCAGTGTACTCGTAACCCAACGAGCACCCGTATACTATCTCCAGTACGACGTACTGATGGCTGTGGGACAGACCATCTCCTACACTGGGATGAGAAGCGCATACGCTAGTCTACTCTGGAGTATCGATGCCCTGTCTCGATAGTCCTGCGACTAGGGACCTGTATAAGGATGTGCTTATAGATTACCCAGCCCCACTAGTGTGACTGCCATCACAACGCTGGTAATCAAGCAAAGATCCTAAGAGCTCCACTAATGTGTATAAGTGATATACTGAAATAAACACAAATACACATTGAAGTAGAAACAAACCAAGTAGCATACTACTATATTGAGCAAGATTGTTTATACAAGGTGAATATCCCAAGCTTCCATTAAGTAATATACAAACTAGTATGATACAGTAATGGCCTCTAGGGCATATACACTAACAGGTACGACCAAATCAAATACCCGCCAGGCTATACGATACCAAAATTCCACGTGTATAAGGGGACCGGCAATCCCCATCAACATGTTGCCCAGTTCCGGGCCCTTTGCGGTAACACCGGCGGTGATGATAAACTGTTGCTTCACCAATTCGTGGGCAGCTTATCAGAAACAACGTTCGAATGGTATTCGGAACTCCCGAACGATTCGATCAAGACGTTCGCTGAAATGGAGTTGCTATTCACTCAGCGATTCGCGAGCGCCAGCGAACGCACTCCAATAACTGCATTGATTAACGCCAGGGTAAAACCAGGTGAAACCTGGGTCCAGTATGCTATACGCTGGCGGAATTTGTGGTCGAGATGCGAACAACGCATTGAGGAAGCACCCGCGGTGGGCATGTTCGTGGGAACCCTAGACCCTCACGCAACTATCTCTCAGTTTATGATGTTCTTTAAGCTAACCACATTCCAGGCTTTAATCGACAAGTTGGCTCAGATGGACCAGATGGGTCATAGACCACCTCCCCCGAAGTCGGAACCTCGGAATGACAAGGGTAAAGGAAGGGCAACCTTCGTCGCGAATGCCCAACAGCAACCTAACGCCCCGAAAACGGCGGATCAACTGGAAGAGAGACGCCGGTATTATAATGAGAGGATGAAACGTCCCTACTCGTTCCCACGAGACAAGACGAAACGGTTATTCGAGCTGGCAGTACGCAACAGACTTATAAACCTACCAAATCCAAGGCGACTGCCGCAGCCTACCGAGGTGAATAACCCTAACTATTGCCCTTACCATCAAGCGGTAAGTCATCCGATTGAAGATTGCTTCATCTTCAAAGGATGGGTTGAAGATCAATACCTCCAGGGGAAGTTTATACTGTCAGAAAAGTGGAAGGTGAACCCACCACAGCCGCATACTCCTAAGAAAGCAGATACACCGGGGGCAACCTGTTCCTTTATCGAAGAAGCTCCATGGGAGGTCGTGCTATCAACTAAAACCAAAAGAATGCTGGGAGACCTTCATGCGTGCCCTACGATCGAATGGAAGGACCCTCTTGAACCTCAGATTATCGAAGAAATGTTGAAGCCCCGCCCAACTACGAAGACTCGCGATAAGGGCCCAAATACTCACGCCCAACCGTCAAAATCTTCGAAGAAAAAGAAGAAATCCAAGAAGCCAGTGAAGCTTGGAAACGAGCACACGAACTTGTAGAAGCAAATTGACGCGCTGGAAGAATACAATCAAAAGGAGCGAACTCCTGTCACACTGCAAGATTTCCTCAACCACATCTTTCAAGAGAAAGATGATGGAGAGAGCTCGTCGGATGAATCCGAAGGATATGTGGCGAGTTGTAACGTAATCTCCCACTCGTTTGCCGATGATGGGAAAACTCCTGGCACTAAGAAGCTGGAGGCAGAGCCTGAACCAGAGCGTGCGTGGCCGACAAATGAAATGATCAATTCCTTTCTGGACGGGATTCGTCTAAAGAGTAAAGCGGATCAGGAGCGTGAGATGGCAGCGTCAGAAGGAACCAAATGCAGGCGACTGAACGAAAGAGTTGAACTACCCCTGCCAGAGCGAAAGGCATCCGAAGTAGACAAGAAGATATTCAAGACGAGGAAAAGGTTTGCCAAAGCCATGTCAATGGGGATGAAGCTACCGCCCTCGGAAGGAAACACACACGATGGGGTGGAGAGGCACCCTGATTATTGCGCATATCATCGGAAAATCTCACACCCCACGGAGGAGTGCGACGCCTTTAAGATATGGTGGCAAGGATATGTTGCTCGTCGGCAGCATGTTAAGCGCATGAAACGCAAGATCCGTCGAGAGCGAAGAAGTACTGTCGATGGGCACAACAGAACTACAGGCAACTGTTATATGGCTCACGCCGGGGGGTCACAAGTTCTCACCTTTGGGAGCGACTCTGATGAAGAAATGGCTCTGGGCCCTCTCTTTAAAGAATCCGTTTTAGGGAAAGAGGAGAAATCGTAGGCCTGCGAGAACATTCAGCTGCGCAATCGCACGCTCCCGGAAAAGAATCTCGGGCCCGCGAATAGAAAAGATAAGGGAAAGGAAAAGGTCACTGAAGATATCACTTTAGATGACCTGGTCATGAAAGAACTGACTACCAAAGACCCTCCCAGGAAGGGTAAGGTGGACTACAACATCCTAGCGCACCTAAGAAAGCTACCTTCTCAGCTTAGCATTCTCGATGCCCTCCTATTATCAAAAGAAGCGTGAGACTCACTAATTAAGGCGTTACAAGAACCTGAGCGATTCCAAACCTTCCTCGCCACTGAAAGGATGAAGGATGAACTGGAGGAAGTGCATACGGCCGACATCACTTTCGGTGACGAAGACCTCCTTCTCGGGACGTGCGACCACAACCGTCCCCTATATGTCTCTGGATACTGCCATGATATCAAGATAGGCAAGATCCAGGTGGATAATGGATCCTCCGTCAATCTCCTTAATGTTCGGGTGTTGAAGGAAATCTGCATGAGTGTGCAACACCTCGCTCGTGACAAAATTACTATCTCCGATTTCGATTCACAGTTGTCACGGACTCTCGGATCTGTGATACTAACATTACGCTTCGGACTTCTCGTCACAGACATCAAATTCCATGTCATCGACGCCAAGACCTGCTACAACGCCTTACTCGGCCGTCCTTGGCTACGCGAGTACAACATCATCCCTTCTAAGCAAAATCAGTGTATGAAGTACTTTAAGGATGGTTTCGAGTATACTGTAACAGGTGAGTTGAACCCATTTTCCGTGAACGAAGTCCGCAAATACGAAGATGCAAAGTACTTTTTGCCAGATTTCGAGGATACGGAAAGGTGTCGCAACCCGAAAAACAAGACCGCCACCACCATCCCTGTTTTCGGGAGCGATACCGAAGAAGAGGAGGAGATAGTTTATGCAGGGCCATCTCAGCGCAACAACCTGGGGACGCCCGCCCCCATGTTGGTCTTCGGAAGTGATTCAGAAGATGAAGTTAATGCCGTGTTCTCCAATCGGCTGTCGATACAAGCACCCCCTGGCGATGACCATAGTTTGCAAATCACCATGGTACCGTGAGAACACTACAAAGATCTCGACACACTTCAAGCTCACAATGTGCAGGACCTGCGAACATTTTACGTCCCTCCCAGGCAAAGGGGTGAGAAGGTGATCCTATTCTACCGATCCTCAGAGTCGAAAGTAGAGAAAGAGATCTGGCATGGCGCGGATGCTACACTCGACAGGCTCCAACCCATCCATCTGCCCAGATACTATACAAATGGATTAAAGAGGCTATTGAAGCGCCAAGGAGTACCCTTAAAACAGACTGTTCGGCAGGCTCGGTTCTACAACAAGATTTGGGATGTCCCTGGGACTCAACGCAAATTGCCCAACGGAAAAATGGAAACACTTGGGCTTGGCTACGCGAGAACCGGAAAACAGGGACGGGCCCACAGAAATTACGCCATATATACCTTTGATGAAGAAGAGGACGCCCTGTCAGGAAGTGCCAACCCCTCATCAAAACTAGACCCCGCGACTGAAGTGCCGAGTCCGTCGTTTGAACAACGAGTGGACAAGCCTATCAGGAAAGTGGGTCAGAAAGCTCGGGAAGACCACAACCGCGAGATGGCCATCTACGAGAAGGCCAGGACGCAACGTCTATTTCAACAGGCTGCAAAAGAAAAAGATGTTCGTCTTTGTCAACCCGTTGTACGAAAGGCCCGACGCAGAGACGGAAATAAATCAAGAAGCGGAAAGAGGAGCAGACAACAACGACGCAGGATTAGGGGGTTGCGTGATCGGGTATTGCACGGATCGGATTTGTCCCTCATGAAGAAGATGAGTCGAGCGTACTCCTTCCCCCGAGACAAGACGGAGAGGTTACTCAAGCTCGCTTTAAAACATCAAATGATTGCGCTTCCAGAGCCTAAGCACCCTGAGCAAGCTAACAAGGCTTCTCATCCGAGTTATTGCTCTTATCACCGAGCCATAGGACATCCTACCGAAGACTGCTTCACCTTCAAGAACTGGGTCGAGGACCAGTACCAACAGGGCAGATTCGCTTTATCCAACGGATGGAGGGTAACGCCGCCACAAAAGCACGAACCCAAAGCCACAAGAGCAGAACCGGATCCACCTCAGTCCTGAGAGCGGATTCGCACCTGTTATATGATTACGATATTAAAAGAAGAGCCCGAGAACATGGATGACCTTCCCTGGTGCTTTGAGAACAGCAATGATGAGGTGATCTCAGAATTCCTGCCAGCTCCGAAAGAACTGGAAGATGGTATACATACTACTGCAGATAACCTCAAGAAGATTGAGTTGGGATCGGCAGATGACCCGCGACCGACATTTGTCAGCGAGCTGCTATCTGAAGAAAGGGTGGCTGCGTTAAAGAACGTGCTTCTACGACATAAAGACTGCTTCGCATGGAACTACTCCGAGATGCCAGGATTAGATCCGGAGATTGCTGTGCATAAATTAGCAATATCCCCGGATATCAAGCTAGTCAAGCAGGCGCCAAGAAGGATGCGACTCGAGCTTGAAATGAGCATCAACGCCGAAGTCAAGAAACTGATCGATTCTGGATTTATCCAAGAAGTCCAATATCCCGACTGGATCGCCAATATCGTCCCGGTAATGAAGAAGAATGGGACGGTACGCATATGCGTGGATTTCAGGGATCTCAATAAAGCCTGTCCAAAAGACGATTTCCCAGTACCAGTAACCGAGCTAATGATCGATAACACGTCAACTCATGAGGTTTTCTCCTTTATGGACGGTTTGTCAGGATACAATCAGATAAAGATGCATCCCGAAGACCAGAAGCACACCGCTTTCCGGACCCCTTTGGGTATATTCTGCTACAGGGTTATGCCCTTTGGTCTAAAGAACGCTGGCGCCACCTATCAAAGGGCCATGACAAAGATCTTCGATGACCTCATACATGACATCGTCGAGTGCTATATCGATGACCTCGTAGTAAAGAGCATGTCATACGGAGAACATTTAAAGCATCTGGAGACTGTATTTCAACGCCTTCGGCAATATAATTTGAAAATGAATCCCCTCAAATGCGCGTTTGGAGTCTCCTCGGGCAAATTCTTGGGATTCATCGTTCGACACCGGGGTATTGAAATAGATCCGTCAAAGATTAAAGCGATCATGGAAATGCCTCCGCCAAGAACCCTCAAACAGTTGCGGTCTCTCCAAGGGAAACTCACATACATCCGGCGGTTTATCGCTAATCTTTCAGGCAAATGCCGTCCCTACAGCCACCTGATGAAAAAGGGAACTCCATTCGTTTGGGATCACAAATGCCAAGGTGCGCTAGACGAGATCAAGCTGTACCTGCAGAACCCTCCGGTGTTGGCTGCGCCGGTCAAGGGAAAACCCCTCATTCTTTATATAACCGCCCTCGAAGGTGCCTTAGGCGCATTATGGGCGCAGGAGAACGATCAAGGGAAAGAGAGAGCACTCTACTACTTAAGTCGAGTTCTACTGGGGGCAGAAAGCAATTACTCTCCCATTGAAAAACATTGCTTGGCGTTAATCTTCGCGATAACAAAGCTCAGGCACTATGCGTTGGCGCATGAAGTCTGTCTCATCTCGAAGGTGGACCCTCTTAAATATCTGATGTCAAAGGCTATATTGACGGGTCGACTCGCTAAATGGGCTCTACTCCTGATGGAGTTCTCGATAACGTATCGACCTCTTAAGGCAGTGAAAGGCCAAGCCATTGCCGACTTCCTCGCTGAGCATCCAATACCTGCCGATTCTCCTCTGAACTGTGATTTGCCGGACGAGCATGCATTTGATGCGATTGGCAGCGGTAGCACCCGATGGGAACTCTATTTCGATGGAGCGTCCTCCGTAAAGAAACAAAAACAAAGTATCCCAATGATCCAATCGGGGATAGGCCTCATCTTCGTAACTCCACAAGGAGGGATAATGCGCTTCGCCTTCTCCTTAACAGAACCGAGGACAAACAATGAAGCTGAATACGAAGCTCTGATAGCAGGCCTCGAGATCGCCATCGACATGGGAATTGAAGTCCTCCTTATATACGGGGATTCTCAACTGGTCGTTAGTCAAGTAAATGGTGACTACCAAACGTGCAAACCGGAGTTGGTGAAGTACGGCGAAAAGGTGCAACAACTATTGACCCAAATTCCCTCCTATACTCTGGAGAACATACCGCGCGCGGAAAACAGTAAAGCAGACGCGCTGGCCAAACTTGCTAAAGAACTGGCTGACGAGAACCTCGATGACGTCAGAATCGTGATACAAAGCCGTCGAGTGCTCGCCCCGGCAGAAATATCTCCGGAATTATAGAAAGAAAAGGGGGTGACTGAGCAGACGACCCTACAAATAAAAGACCGTGAGAAGGCTGAGGACTGGAGAAAAGTCTTCATAGACTACTTTAAGTCCCACCGAATGCCCGAAGAAGCGTCCTCAAGACATCAGCTCATGAAACGAGCTCTGTCTTTCGCTTTCGTCAACGACACTCTATACAAGAGATCGTTTGATTCTCTATGGCTAAGATGTTTAGGACCGGACGAAGAAGAAAGAGTCGTTCAAGAGGTTCATGATGGAATCTGTGGTTCTCATCAAGCAGGCCCGAAGATGAAGTTAAAAATTAAACGGATGGGTTACTATTGGCCTACGATGGTCCAAGACTGCCTCGAGTATGCGAAGCAGTGCCACTCGTGCCAGATTCATGGAGACTTTATCCACCAACATCCGAATCCACTACACCCAACGGTGGCTAGCTGGCCATTCGAAATGTGGGGGACTGACATAGTCGGCCCCATCGAGCCAGCATCGTCCCGGGGACATCGTTTTATCCTGGCGATAACTGATTACTTCTCCAAATGGGCAGAAGGAGTACCACTGAGGGAAGTGAAGACGGAGAATATCCTCTACTTCTTCAAGACGCACGTCATCTATCGGTTTGGAACCCCACGGCGGATTATCTCCGATAATGGGCCAGCCTACAGAAGCCATAAGATTAGCCGCTTCGCGCAGCAGCACAATATAGACTGGAGATATTCTTCAGTTTACAACCCACGAGCTAACGGTCTGGCCGAGGCCTTCAATAAGACCTTGACGAAGATCATAAAAAAGACCGTTTCCCGGAATAAGAGAGACTGGCACGAGAGGCTGCAAGAGGCCCTTTGGGCCTATCGAACTACGTTCAAGACGGCCACGAACACAACGCCGTACGCGTTGGTATTTGGAACGGAAGCAGTGCTCCCCCTCGAGATAGAGATACCCTTTCTACGAGTGGCAGTCCACTACGAGCTGACGGACGAAGAAAATGCTCACCTTCGGCTTGAGGAGCTTGATGCCCTCGATGAAACCCGGCTCATGGCGCAACAAAATCTAGAGGCCTACAAAGCAAAGATGACGCGCTCGTATGAAAGATTGACCAGGCCGAGAACATTCCGCCAAGGCGAACTCATACTAGTGGTCAAAAGACCTATGATCCCCAATCGTACCAAGCGGGGAAAATTCGAGCCGAACTATGAAGGCCCGTACGTCATAGACAAGGTCTACCAGGGTGGAGCCTATCTACTCATGGACATGCACGGTGAAAGGCCTTTCAGGCTAATAAACGGCCGCTTCTTAAAGAAATACTATGCTTAATGAGCCACAGCCTGGGTCAATGATAGATGACGACGACTCTGTCAACTCGCTATCTTCCTAAGCTCAGACTTTAAAAGCAGCAGCCGGCCTTCCCCTAACGATGGATCGAAATGTCCTTAAACTAACGATGGACCGAAACGTCCTTAAACTAACCATGCACCGAAACGTCCTTAAACTAACGACGGACCGAGACGTCCTTGATTGTAGCTCAGTTATTGGGCAAAACGATGCGGGTTGTATCTTATGAAAATCGCCGCACCGTTCTGCCTAAACACCAGGAAGCCCGGTCTGATGGAATATAGATGGAGGTTCTCCCGCGCCGTCAAAACTGAGGCTCCATCTTTGAAAGTGTCTTGCAATGGCCGCACTGCAGTGGTAGATACCTTTCCAATAGTCAGCACTTTGTCAATGAAAGACACCCCGTCTCCAATGGTGTGGGGGCGAAGGAGAAAACCCCTGGCATTCCGTGGCGATGGAGTCACAATTGATGCGCCAATCAGCTGTATGATTCGAGGGAAGCTGCACCTGTCATAGAACGACGGCCTTTTGTGCATACCAAAGACGCCCGATGTATGTAGCTCGAGCCATGATACGAAGTAGTGCATCAGGAAGATCACGTGCAGTACCCCAAGCTCATTAGCATCTGCCGCTTGACCGAGGCCGTGATACAGGTGTGCCAGGCCGGCGATCCCAACAGCCACTTTTACCCCAATGGTCATCCGGTGAGCTGGGTAAAACACAGAGGGCCGCATATGGTGAGAATGCATCGGGAGTAAAAACCAACTCAGCCATAGCCCAAGAAATCTTAAGAAGAAGGCCTCCTTGTCCATCCCGGGGGCTGCAACTTCCGCAAAAGACACAGTTGGGGAGTTAGGCAGGAAGAAACCCTTTTGGTCTATTTCCTTCGCCGGCAGGTTATCCAAACCTAGACCGAAAGGGTCATCAAGTGTGGCAAACTTAGCAGCTTCTGCCGAGAGGACGTTTGGGTGAAGGAATCGAGCGATGAAATCCTCGAAGCTAACTCCGCGGCTCCCACGTTCGATAAAAAGGACCTCATAGATGTTCAACACTTTGATCAAGCTTGGAAATTGATGTTGAACAGCATTCTCCGGAGTGAGGCCCCTTACTGCCGGCTTAGCACCGAAGACATACTCGTCTGTAGAAAGCAACTCCTCATAGTGCTCCCCTATAACTGGTAAGCCGGAGACCTCTGTGAATTCCTCCAAAGAAATCGACACTTCCCGGTCCATTGCGAGGAAAGTGTGAGTAGGAATGTTCCACTGCTCCAAAAAGGTCTTAAACCACCAGGTGGGAAGCGTGGGATATTGGAAGAGAGAAACGTAAACTGCAGTATACAACCCTAGCCTTATCAACTGCGACTTCTTCGCCGACAGGATGTAGCGAGCCCATGGGAGATAGCCGATCGGATGGCGGGGGATCAGACCTATGTTATATGATTGCCCCCAAGGTCGCGCCTCGCCTTGACAAATACGACGTCCCAGGATATCCAAAACCATAGGACGCTGAATCGGTATTGCATCTATAGCAGGATGAAGAAAGCCCTTTGAAGTCCAATCAACCATCTCCACGGCATACTGCACCGGGGGTGGGCTAGCATAGTGGATCGCCGTAATAGGCTCTGACGGTACTGCGCACGAGAAGCTCCGTCGACCCATGATGATTTGGTTGTACCACAACCCCCAACGGTGAAGATTCTTATATTCCGGGTTGTGGTCCCTGATCATAGCTAGGACTTCACGGTCCACAGGCGCTTCGGGAAATCCTTCCTCCGAACGAGCGAATGGGAATGAAGTATCGAAAGACATGTTCGCTGCAAGGGAACAAAATTTGCCGTTAGTGTTGCAATTCCAACGCTCGGCGTTTAAATTTTTTTAATTAATTAATTAAATTAAAAGTTAATTAAAATTGAATTAAAATTAATTACACCACACTGCAGTGCAGTGGGTAGGAGACCAAAGGGGGACCCACAAAATCTGGATGACAATGCATCAGTTAATAAGACAACTCCATCATTGGATTAGATTGTCAGTTAATCCCCAAGAGAATATTCTCATTAATAATAAAAAATCCCTATAGACAAGGAGAAAATCTCTTCTTTTAGAGCAAAACTCTGTCACAGAGCGACACTTGTCAAACTCTGGTCTCAAGGGAATAGGATTCCTTAAAGAGCCTAGCTCTGTAATAATGATGGAAAAATCCATCAAAGAAAAAAAATTAATTCCTAAAAATTTAAAGTTCTGGGATCTTAAAGATCCATAAAAAAAAACTCTTAAGAGTTCATCATCAGAAAATCAAAAGATCTATATTCTATCAATGAGCAAAGCTCTGTTCATGTTTTAAGAAACCCTGAAACAAATTTTTGAGAGCAAAGCTCTGTTTATGAAACCCCAAAGGGGATTTCTTTAGATCAAAAGATCTATAAGAGCAAGGCTCTATTAATTAAAATTGAATTAGTTAAGTTTAAATTTTCACCTAAAAATTTCTAGAGTTCTAACTCTGAAGTTCTTGAAAACGAGAGCAAAGCTCTGAAAATCAAAATCTTGGAAAATGGTAAAATTTTTCTAAGGGCCAGGGGTCCTATTTATAGGCGCCTGCGCCCCTTCAACTCACATGTTAATCTAATGGCCAAGATTTTGCCACCGCTGCACTCATGTGTGCGCCACGTGAGCGCAACGGTGGGAGGAGGGGGTGTTTCCTGATTTAAAATCAGAAAAGTTTATGGAAAAAGCTTCAGAAGAGGGTCACGTGCTTACATGTGACCAGCAGTCACGTGTGGGCACGTGACACCTAAAAGTATCGGCAAGGCAAATTCAGCTTCCCAAATACATCAAAGAAAAGGGGCTTCAGAAAGGGTCACGTGTTCCCACGTGACCTGGGTCACGTGTCGGCACGTGATATTTAAAAGCAGCGGCAGAGACACAACAGTTCCTTGATCAAATCAAGAAAAAGGCTTCAGAAGAGGTCACGTGCTCCCACGTGACCAGGGTCATGTGTTGGCACGTGATAATCAAAAGCAGCAGATTTGTTCTCCCGCTAAACCAAGAAAAAGAGTCCAGACAAGGGTCACGTGCTCACACGTGACCAGGGGTCACGTGGTGGCACGTGACGGTTAAGCAGCAACCAGAAAACAGAGCGCAAAAAGAAGGAAGAAGGCTCGTTCCAAGGGAGTCACGTGCCCACACATGACCAAGGATCACGTGGCCACACGTGACCGACTTCAAAGCCCATTTGTTAACAGAATTAAATTCTGAGAAAGACCTCTCAAATCTTTCCAAAAGCAACCGATTAAATTAAAGATTCAGAGGTGGTTAAATATCATCTATCTATGGGAAAATCTTGAATTTGGAAAGATTTCCCCTTCAAATCTAACAGAAATAACAAAGGAGAATCTCTGGATTTAAAATCCAATGGTGAATAAAATTCACCTAATAATCCAAAGGTCCAAAGCGAATGATGGATGCAAATCAAATCTCTCAATGAAGATTCGTCAAAAAACTAATTGACTCGGCTGCTTCTCCTATAAATAGGAGCCAAGAGACACAAAAAAAAGATATATACGCAGAGGGAAGAAAAAGGAGAGAGCCTTGATACTTTGAGGAATTTGGATCTTCTGCAAAAGAAAACCCTAGGTAAGAAAGGGAAGGCTCCTTGAAAGAAAAGAGAATTTAATTCTCAACAGAGTTTAACTCTGATGTAAAACAGAAGAACTTATTTCTTCTCTCTTTGATAGAGGATCTGTAAAGTGCACATCTCCCCTTGAAGTTGAGAATTTAATTCTCAATGGGTTGAGATCCTGCCATGCAGATCCAAAGCACAGAGAGAGAATGCAAGCACGAGAATTTAATTCTCACAGAACTATAGGAATTTAATTCCTTTAAAATAAAATTAGGGTTTGACCCTGTGTTATGGGAATTTAATTCCTTCAGAATGAAAAGAATCAGGGTCTAACCCTAGTCAAGAACTTAATTCTGTTAAAACAACAGGAATTTAATTCCCTTAATCTTACTCCCCAGAATAATTCTCTAACAGAGAGTGGGAGTTTAATTCCTTGAAGTTTTTATTAGGGTTTAACCCTATTCAGTTCTTCATGTATATGAGGAATTTAATTCCTACAGAAAATTCAGAGTTCAACTCTATTCCAGAATATAAATCTTCAAAAGGAAGTAGGAATTTAATTCCTTAGGAATTTAATTCCTCTGGAATTTAAAGCTTTTATTAGGGTTGAACCCTACGACGAATTTAATTAACAGATCTTCTAAACAACATACATAGAGGCAGGGTCACGTGCCACCACGTGACCCTCCCCCCCAAAAGATCTACAGAAAGCCCTCTGGATGCAGTGCCTCACGTGACTCACGTGACCCTTGACAGAAGCTTTAACACACAAGCGCTTGAATCCTCATCACGTGATGGCACGTGATGCTCTAAAAGATGCATAGTCTCAGAAGAACAAGTGAAGGGAGGGCGCTCTCACGTGTTGCCACGTGACCCCTCTTGCCTTAGTGTTTAACACTAAAACGGAATCCCTGAATTCAGTGATAAAACATTGTTTGGCCTTAGTGTAAACGCTAAGCACAGAACTATATTTGCAGTGTTCAACACTGATTACCGTAGTGTTCAACACTAGCATGGGACTCCTGTTGACAGTGTTTAACACTGGTCTCTTTTAGTGTTGAAACACTAACTTATCAATCTTATTCCCAGTGTTCAACACTGATTCGTCTTTAGTGCTTAACACCAGACACTGGCCCAATTGGCTAAATGGCCAGAGGCAAACTCTCTCCTTCAATGGACCAACAGGAAGCCAACATTCCAGACGTGATTGAACTTAGCCCAAGCTGGCCATAAATCCTCAACTCATAATTAACTGGGCTAATGGGCTCATAACATAATTGATTGGTCTTGATCCCAAATTGGGCCAAGGACTATTTAATCCACTCCGGTTCCAGGGTACATCTCTTCACTCCTTTGATACTTGGCATTGTAATCCCTCAATGTCTTCAAAGAGGTGACGGGCCCCGATGACCACATATTGATATGGACTGTGGGGTCCTTAAACCCATGGACTACGACGTCCTTAACCTCGACCGAGATGTCTTAAAACTAACAATGGACTGTGGGGTCCTTAAACCCATGGACTACGACGTCCTTAACCTCGACCGAGATGTCTTAAAACTAACAATGGACTGTGGGGTCCTTAAACCCATGGACTACGACGTCCTTAACCTCGACCGAGATGTCTTAAAACTAATAATGGACTGTGGGGTCCTTAAACCCATGGACTACGACGTCCTTAACCTTGACCGAGATGTCTTAAAACTAACAATGGACCGCAATGTCCTTAAACTACCCATAGACCGCAATGTCCTTAAACTACCCATGGACCGCAATGTCCTTAAACTAGCAATGGACCACCGTGTCCCTAAACTGGAACAATAGAGCCCCTTATGCTCTTTTGTCGGATATAAACGATCCCGTTTAAGTCGATCTTAGCCTCAAAGATGGCTAACGTATCCTTAAACCTTTAAACAAATTGGACTATAGCTCCCCCCAATCTACTTTGGTTCAAGGGTACATACCTGAACCCCTCTGACATCTGTCGTTGTAATCCTTCAACGTCGTCAGAGAGGTGACGGGTCCCGACGGCCATATATTCAATGGACCACCATGTCCCTAAACTGGAACAATAGAACCCAAACGTTCTCTTGTCGGATCTAAACGATCCCGTTAAGTTGATCTTAGTCTCAAGTTAGACTAACGTATCCTTAACAAACGTTTGAGTTGATCTTAGCCTCAAGTATGGCTAACGTATCCTCAAACCAAACCCCCAAACCCAAATCTAAGATAACACGGATTTGGACTAGTCCACGCCCTACGGGAGACGACATAACTCGGTCTCCGTAGACAATCCACGGGCAACAAAACATAAAATAAACACACACGACACGAAGTGATCATCTTGAGAAGGAGAAAGTTGTTACCGCGATGCGGTAGCGTAATTAACTGCAGGGGCTTGCGCCTGCAGGGAAGAGCGTCCCCACAATCAAAAACCCCTCAAACGAGGGGGAATCTGACGAAGTCTGCTACATCGGCTGCATCCGTTTAAACCTTCGATACATGGTGCCAAATCAACTTGGCATCTTCGGAGAGGTGGACGGATAGCACCAATTAGCATCTGCCCCGAACTTCAGGCGAGACGTCCACGTCGCGCCGTCCTTCGGAGGGGAACAGGGGGCATTTGTTTCCCCCAATCAGAGCAAGGCTCTGTTTGAATTTCAAAAATTCAAATTTTGATGCAACGCTTCAAATTCCGTGCGCTGCATGCAATGCGCCACGTGTCAGAAGCTGATACGTCAGCGCAGCGCCCAAGGCAGTGCGCCCAATCAGAGCAAGGCTCTATTTAAAACAAAAATTAAAGGAAGCAACGCTTCAGTTGTGCAAGCGCTGCGCTGCGTGACACGTGTCAGCGCAGTTGCGCAAGCGCAGTTGCGCTGTGCGACACGTGTCAGCGCAAACGCAGTTGCGCTGCGCTGTGCGCTGCGCGACACGTGTCAGCTTTAGTTGCGCAAGCGCAGTTGCGCTGCACTGTGCGCTGCGCGACACGTGTCAGCGCAGTTGCGCAAGCGCAGTGGCGCTGCGCTCTGCGCTGCGTGACACGTGTCACGCGCTGGGCGTTTGTGCCAAACATAATTAAAATTCTAGTAAGATCCTTCTGTTCTTGTTAAAACAAGAAGATTTCCTTCTGAAAAACAGAAGCCCTTGGATCAAAGATCCAACGGTGGGGAAAATTCCCCAAATCACTCAGAGAAGGATCTCTTTAACAAACTTAACAAATCTATGGGCACTATATAAAGACCCCTAGACCCCAACTCAAATCATCAACATTGTGAGAGATCAAGAACTTCAAAACAGAGAGAACTCTGAAGAAAATTCAAGAAAAAGGTAAAACCTTTATAAAATAGAAGAATTTCTTCTAATAGATCATTGATCTAAGAACAAGATCAATGATCTTCAATAAAAAACAAATAATAATAGTGCCTTGCACTTTTTATGAACCATTGGTTCTGGAATCTTAAAGATTTTTTTTTCTGGATCCAAAATTGGATCAAGATTTTGAAACAGTGCCCTGCACTTGCAAAATTGCACTGTTGCGCTCCTGGGTTGGCGCAAGCCACCAGAAAGCGCCACGTGTCAGCACCTGAACCACTTGCGCTATGCGCTTTTAAGATAGAGCCTTGCTCTCTGAAATTGGCGCAACACACCAGAGCACGCCACGTGTCAGCAGCGCAAGCGCAGCGCACTGGCGTAGCGCACTGCGCTTGCGTGACACGTGTCATCACCACAAGCGCTTGCGCTCAGTGATTAGCGCAAAGCACCTGACAAATGCACTGCATTGTTTACTGAAGGGCCATGCCCAAATCAAAAAGGCCTAGTAGGCCAAAATAAATTGCAATGCAATAAAAGGGCAGAGCCCAAACAAAATTGATGTTCTGCATCATTTATAAAAGGGCAGAGCCCAAACAAAATAAAATGCAATAAAAGGGCAGAGCCCAAACAAAATTGATGCTCTGCATCATTTATAAAAGGGCAGAGCCCAAACAAAATAAGAAATGCAGTGCATTATTTAAAAAGGGGCAAAGCCCTAGCACAGGCCTAATAGGCCAAAGACAAATAAAAGCGTTGAACATTTTTCAACTGGACTTAGCCCAATCATGGCCGTAAGTCTTCAAATTAAATTGACTGAGCACTGCTGCTCTCCTAAATCAATTTACATCCGGTTCGAGGGTACATCTCCGAACTCCTCTGACTCTATCGTTGTAATCCTTCAACGACGTCAGAGAGGTGACGGGTCCCGACAACCGCACATCAGCACAGACTGTGGGGTCTTTAAACTCATGGACTTATGCGTCCTTAAACCAAAACACGGACTGTGGGGTCCTTAAACACACGGACTTATGCGTCCTTAAACCCCAGATACGGACTGTAGGGACCCACGGACTTATGCGTCCTTAAACTACCTGTGGACCACCATGTCCCTAAACTGGAATACGGACCGAAATGTCCTTAAACTACCTACTGACCAATATGTCCCTAAACTGGAGCAATAGAGCCCCCAAATGCTCTTTTGTCGGATCCAAACGATCCCGTTAAGTTGATCTTAGTCTCAAATCGGACTAACGTATCCTTAACGAACGTTTAAGTTGATCTTAGCCTCAATTTGGCTAACGTATCCTTAAACTAAAACACCAAACCCAAATCTAAGTAAATACGGATTTGGACTAATCCACGTCCTACGGGCGACGACATAACTTAGTCTTCGTATACAATCCACGGGCATCCACAAACAAAATAAACACACACGACACGAAGTGAAATTCTGGAGAAGGAGAAAGTGGCTACCGCGATGCGGTAGTGTAATTAACTGCAGGGGCTTGCGCCTGCAAGGAAGAGCGTCCCCACAATCAAAAACCCCTCAAGCGAGGGGGAATCTGACGAAGTCTGCTATATCGGCCGCATCCGTCTAAACCTCCGATACACGGTGCCATAAATCAACTTGGCATCTTCGGAGAGGTGGACGGATAAAACCAAATAGCATCTGTCCCGAATCTCAGGCAAGACGTCCTCACGTCATCGCCGCCATTCGGAGGGGAACAGTTGATATTTATAATATGACATGATATTTTACTATAAAGTAGTATACATACCAGCATCTCCTTTAACTCCTGAACGGTGGCCCTCAAGCTCTCCAGTTCCTGCTGGACACGTTGCTCACTAGAGACGAAGGAAGTAACCGCTGGGGTGGAGTCCAACCTCATATGGGCCCTGCTAGGGCCCAGTCCCCGGCCTCTCTCCCAACCTCCGTGGTGCCCTCCGTGTACGGCGTCCAGGACAGGGGTCAGCAGCCTCAGATCGCTTTGTCCGGTAAAATCGATCCCCGAGGCCTCGGCCTGCTCAACCACCCGCTCCTACACCCACATTAAGCAGTAAAGTATAAGTATAAAATTTAAATTTGAACCTTCCAAAACTAAAATTTCAAATATGGGTAGAATAAATATTAACACTTACGCAATACTCCTGGGTAGCGACGTCGGGACATCGAAGCTCGCCCGTGGCGGGATATGTCGAGGTGCCGTGGACGACAAGATATGCGGACAGCACGCTCAGTGTACCACCTTGCGTCACGGTCTGAGTTGTCTGCAATATTAGAAAATAAATCTTAATATTAGAAATATTAGAAAATAACTCTTAATATTGCAGAATATCACAAAAGTCGGTCTATTGTAATTTACCGATAACTCCATGGCTCGAGTAATATTCCTCGAGCCACCTGTGTAAGTGGGGCGACCCCTCTTCGCCGACTTCCTGTTCTTTGTATTCTGAGCGGCCTGTTTCTGCACAACGCATTAACATTTAGTTTTCTAATTAAGGAACACAAAAAAATAAATTATATCCTAAATAATGAATTACATTTAAAATACATACCTATTTGCGTTGGGAGTCGAAATATTCGCACAATAAAGGCCATGTCTCTACGTCGACTCTCGCAAACGCCGGAGTAGATAGGAGGGCCGCTCTCTCTGCCTCGGGGGTCGCCATCCATAGGGAGTAGCAGTCGGCTTTCAGCTCATTCCTGTTGTATCAGACCTTGGTTTGCATGTTCTTCATCAGGCCATTGTACAGAGCATGAAGGTCGAGCACCCTCCCAGGGTGATCAGGGTCGGGTACAGGCTGAAAATCGTAATCCGACTGAAAATACAAAAAAAAACATTGTTATTAGATTGCAAGTGTTAATAATAAATATATTGGATAAATCAAATGAAAATATATATTAATACGTACCCGAGCCTGATCAAAGAAGAGGGCGAATGAGCGCCGGTGCTGCTTGCCCCACTCAACGTGAAGTGGATAGTTCTTCACGAGCCGGCTCTCGTCCCCCATATACCGGCCGAACCTCTTGGCATGAGGACCGGTATAGCGATAGTCAAGGGTAAAAAAGAGGGGGAATGCTGCCTCCCCCTTAGCTCTGTCAGGACTCAACCTATGGGACTGATTCGGGCCTCGAGTGTTAGGTCCACGTTACCTCTCCCGGTACTTTCGGGGTTGCGGAAACGGTAAAACAAAGATTTTTCTGAGCATGGTAACATGGACCGTAAAAGCCGGATCTTTTCTAAACAACACACTAGCATCCTAACTAGAGATCTATCTACTCGGTTAGGGGTTATACCTCAACTTGAACTCCTTCTCTTCTTGTTGTTCTTCTCCTTGCTTGCTCCGAGGCTTGATCCGGACTTTGGTCACCTCCGCGGCCTCCTTGAGTCGAAGACGATCCACCCAAGAGATGTACACCGAGCTCCACCTCGAGCCGAGGTAACTAGGGCAAAGAGATTGCTAGTCTAGAAGCCCTAGGTTGTGTAGAAGTGGTAGAGGGATGGTTTTGTCTTTGTGGGATCTTTATCTCTCAACACATGAGATCAAAAGATGAATCAAGAGGAGGAAGAATGAGGAGCTAGCAACCATGGTGCATTTCTTTTCTTCTCATCAAAAACAAGAGAGAGAGTGAGAAAAGAATTATGAGCATAAGAAAATGAACCATGGTTCAATAATGCAAAAACAATATCATTACTAATCCCATCAAGATAAAGTTTGATGGCTACATTGAAATGACCATTATCATAATCAAAATAGAAAAAGAAAAAGAAAAGAAGAGTGTAGATCCCTCTTGAAAGTCAATGGTCAACACGGTCAACCGGTCAACAAAGTCAAGAGATGTCATGGTGGTCAAATGGTCAATGCAATTAGCCATCATAAAATTATCACTAAAAGGATTAGTAAATGATGTCCGCGGCTCATAATGGTTTTGACCAAACGAACTGCCAAAACCCTAATGAGTCCGAATCAACTGTCAAAACCCTAATGAGCCTGCCACATAACGGTTTTGGCCGAACCAACTGCCAAAACCCTGATGAGGCACCTCCTCCTTCATCGCTCCGGAAAACTGTGCATACACAGCTGCATCCGCATTCCATAGAATGCCGATGCGCAGAAGACAAAACAAATCCATCCGTGCAATACTAGGATCCGACTTAAACCAAAGCCCACTAGTACTGCCTGCCCGAACACCACATGCATACAAGTGTACGTAAGTGATCGCAGCCCTGCCGTAAAACCATACGGCCTCTACACGTTTCACTCAGTGCAGGGAAACTCTCTGTGTGGGACTCTAATGACTCGACACTACGCTGGCAGTGGGTTTAACCACAGACCGCAAGCGGCACTAGCTGTACGTAACGCTCCCCAGGTAGATGTCGATAAGAAGGCCGATGAGGTAAACCCATTCGAACTCCTACTGATCCTGTATGTGACAATCTCCGTGCAGTCCGGTCTGTTCGTCTGATACATCGCATGGCGGGCCTAGGGGGGTGGTAAACGTCAGTCCCCTAATTGCGGTACAAGTCGTGTCGGAGTGAAGCCCAGAACACCCTGAGATAACACTGGAAACCTACCAGTATATCTCGCTTGCCCTGGCCAGGGACTACTCGTGTAATGGCTCTCCTAGACACAGCGCGATGTCAACCCCCAATACCGGGAGAGACGAATCCTGTCTAACCGTCACTGCCTCCAAGTGCTTCGGGACTGCACCCAACTACTATCTATTTGCACGACTCAGTAGAGCCGTGGTAGGGTAGTAATCAAAGAACAGTGGGAACACACTCGAGGCGAACTGACAGTGTCAAGTCAGCGGACTAAGCTGTACTCATGTCACCTGGGAACTGATAACTGACGATAGGTATAATACCAACCATCAGTTCCCGACGAGTCCTATCCAGTGTACTCGTAACCTAACGAGCACCCGCTTACTATCTCAAGTACGACGTACTGACGGCTATGGGACAGACCGTCTCCCGTGCTGGGATGAGAAGCGCATACGCTAGTCTACTCCGGAGTATCGATGCCCTATCTCGATAATCCCATGACTAGGGACGTGTATAAGGATGTGCTTGTGGATTACCCTGCCCCCACGAGTGTGATCGCCATCACAACGCCGGTAATCAAGCAAAGATCTTAAGGGCTCTACTAATGCGTATAGGTGATATAATAAAGAAACACACATGTACACATTAAAGCAGAGACAAACCAAGTAGCATACTACTATATCGAGCAAGATTGTCTGTAAAACTGTGAATATCCCAAGCTTCCATCAAGTAATATACATACTAGTATGATACAGTAATGGCCTCTAGGGCATATACACTAACAATCTCCCACTTGCACTAAGGCCATGTACTGGCATATCAAAGACCTATCATCTCGATCAGCCGCTCGAACTGAGTCTGGGGTAAGGCCTTCGTGAATGGATCCGCTGTGTTGTCCTTTGTGTCCACTCTCCGCACCTCGATCTCCTGACGATCAATGATCTCCCTGATCAGGTGATACCGCCTTAAGATGTGCCTGGATTTCTGATGGGACCTTGGTTCCTTCGCTAAAGCTATAGCTCTATTGTTATCGCAATACAAAGGTATTGGGTCAACAATGGACGGAACCACATGAAGTTCACTAATGAACTTCTTCATCCAGACCACCTCTTTTGCGGCATCGCTTGCAGCAATGTATTCAGCCTCCATCGTCGAGTCTGCGACGGTATCCTGTTTGGAACTCCTCCAACATACCGCCCCTCCATTGAGGGTAAACACAAAACCCGAGACAGACTTGCTGTCATCTTTGTCACTCTGGAAGCTTGAATCAGTAAAGGACTCGACCCTGAGGTCTCCATTACCGTAAACCAGGAACATCTCCTTAGTCCTTCTCAGGTACTTGAGAATGTTCTTCACTGCTGTCCAGTGGTCCTCCCCTGGGTCTGACTGATACCGGCTTACCGCGCTCAGCGCGTAAGCTACATCTGGTCTTGTACATAGAATCGCATCCATTATAGATCCTACCACCGAAGCGTAGGGTATAGTGCTCATGTGAACCCTCTCCTCGTCAGTCTTAGGAGACATCTTCTTGGAGAGGATAATTCCGTGCAATGCGGGTATGTTACCGTGCTTGGAACCCTCCATACTAAATCTCTTTAGTACGGTCTCTATGTACCAGGACTGCGAAAGTTCCAGTAGTCTCTTGGATCTATCTCTATAGATCTAGATCCCCAGAATGTACGAGGCATCACCCGGGTCCTTCATGGAGAACCTTTGTGACAAAAATAGCTTGACCGATTGTAGCATAGGAATATCATTTCCTATCAAAAGAATGTCGTCCATATACAAGACTAGGAATACGACAGTTCGTCCTACAATCTTCTTATAAACACAGGGTTCATCTTCGTTCTTGATGAAATCAAATTCCTTGATTGCCTCATCAAAACAGATGTTCCAGCTCCGCAATGCCTGCTTTAATCCATAAATGGATTTAAGCAACTTGCACACCTTCCCGCTGCTCCCACTCTCTACGAAACCTTCTGGTTGATCCATGTAAACGCACTCTTCCAAACAACCGTTTAGGAAAGCCGTTTTAACATCCATCTGCCAGATTTCATAGTCATGGAAGGCAGCAATGGCAAGTAGGATCCGAATGGATTTGAGCATAGCCACCGGAGAAAAAGTTTCGTCATAGTCCAAACCAGGTCTTTGACGAAAACCTTTTGCAATGAGTCTAGCCTTATAGGTTTCCACCTGCCCATCTACACCAAGTTTCCTTTTGTAGATCCATTTGCATCGAACGGGTTTTACCCCAGGTGGAGCAATATCCAAGGTCCACACTTTATTGGCGTACATGGACTCCATTTCGGATTGCATTGCTTCCTGCCACTTATCAGAGTCCCTATTGATAATGGCCTGCCTGAAACTGGTAGGGTCATCTTCTTCCAAGATGTAATCCTCTCGATCCCCGTCTATGAGAAAACCGTAGTATCTCTCGGGCGGACGAGAAATCCTACCAGATCTGCGGAGTGGCTGAGGTTCGTCTGGGGTTATTGAATCCTGAGGTTCTGTCAAATTTTCAGTTTCAGTTTGTGGTCGCTGAATTTCTTCCAATTCTACCGTGCTCCCACTAATTTCTTTTGCAAGAAACTCCGTTTCTCATAAAACGGCATGCTGAGCAACAAACACCTTCTGTTCCTCGGTGTGGTAGAATAGATATCCATAACCATTCTTTGGATATCCCACAAACTTATATAAAACTGACCGTGCCTCTAGTTTATCCGGTTTATGCGTTTTAACATAAGCCGGAAAACCCCATATCTTAAATCTTTTAAGATATGGCCTTTTTCCATTCCATATCTCGAATGGAGTCTTAGGCTCCGATTTAGACGGAACAACATTCAATTGATATGCTGCTGTCAATAGCGCATGTCCCTAAAATGAAAGAGGCAACTCAACACTACTCATCATGGAGCGAACCATATCCAACAGGGTACGATTCCTCCTCTCCGATACACCGTTGTGCTGTGGTGTATAAGGAGGAGTAAGCTGAGAGAGAATACCATTCTCTTTTAAGTAATCTACGTGCTTAAGTACTCCCCTCCCCTGTCAGATCGGAGGATCTTGATACTTTTGCCAGTCTGGTTCTCTACTTCGTTTCTAAATTCCTTGAATTTCTCAAAAGCTTCAGATTTGTGTTTCATCAGATACACATATCCGAACCTAGAGAGATTGTCAGTGAATGTGATGAAGTACGAGAACCCACCCCTTGCATGTATAGACATCGGACCACATACATCACTGCGTATGAGTCCCAAGAGCTCTGTTGCTCTTTCTCCATGTCCGGTGAACGGAGATTTGGTCATCTTCCCTTTGAGACAAGACTGACAAGTTTCATAAGATGAAAACTCGAACGCATTCAAGAGTCCATCTTTATGCAACTTACTCAGTTTTTTCTCTCCGATATGACCAAGTCTACAATGCCACAAGTAGGATTCATTCGTATCTGAATTCTTCCTCTTGCGTGTGTTTTATATGTTGAGAACTGTATTCTGATTTAGAACGTAGATACCATTACACAGCGTACCCTCTGCAACCAGTACCTTATGAAGGTAAATGTTCATGATATTTCTATCAAGAACAAAGTTATATCCATCTTTATCGAGTAAAGAAACTGATATGATGTTGCAAACCATGGAGGGTACATAGTAGCAATCGTTCAAAATCATAGTCTTGCCATTTGGCAATACTAGGTGATATTCACCGACGGCTGCCGCATTAACTTGTGCTCCGTTCGCTACTCTGAGCGACATATCACCCGGTGCAACTTTCTTACTTTTTCTCAGTCCCTGCAATAAATTACAGATATGAGATCCTGATCCGATATCAAGTACCCAGGAGGTAGGGCTGACCGTAAAACAGTTCTCAATTACAAGAACACCTGAAGTAGATGCAAAACCATGCTTCTTCTTCAACTGGGTATCCTGGGAATCCATACAATCCCCTTTCCCTTGCTCATACTTATGACTGTTGTCACAAGTTAGAGCCGAACCAACGTTCCCCAGCCCCGAATAAGAATTCGGATCGGTCAAGCGATACATTTTATTATCTTGATTAGGGCGTGAAATGGTTGCTACGTGGAGAGAGAAAAAAGAAACACTCAGCGTGCGCTCTTGCAAGTTTAGATTGGTTTTTAATTTATCTAAATAGGATGTCTCCCACTGTCTCTCGAATCCCTCCTCAAACCATAAAGGAAGAATTAGTCGGGATCAATCTCACCGTACAATACTTGCTTAACCGTTCAGCCAGGCCAGTGTCGGTACTTCGAGGGAGGTTTTCCAACGCTTTCGCGAAGTTCCTTAATTAAGTAACCTCTTTTCCCTGTGGACGTAGCCCCGCTAACACCTTTCTAGACACCTACTTGGTTTATAGCATTGATCGTTAAGCGAGAAAGTTCCCGAGGAGTAGCATATACTCACAGTAGGATCGGGATCCAAATATCACCGCGTGATAAAACTGAAGGAATCCTACCAGAATCATCACTCCAAATGGTATGCAATACTAGCAAGTTTCAGTACTTTTGAAACTCCCGATGTGGTTTTTGCCCCTAACGGTTCATGACCTTGACTAGGTCAACAAGCCACAAACTGTTAGTCAAGTTCTACCCGTCATTATCCTGATTGCATTAGACTCACCCGTACATGCCCTTGACTAGGTCAACAAGGCCGCACGACTGTCCTAACCAATCACATTTGCAATCCACAGAAAAATATTATTTAGCTACAGTTCACTACGCCTTGACTAGGTCAACAAACGCAGCACGAATACTAAATAATATTAATCCGAAACGACGGAGGGCTACGGCTGGGTTTTTTGGCGAAAAACCCGTTAACGTAATGAACTTGATATCGTTGAAGGAACATGATTGCCTTTTTTGAAAAATATAGTGGCGAAAACTTTTGCTAAAGAGGTCACTCCCTGTGTAGGGATCTCGGCTCTTTCCTCGTCGAGTGAGGTGCTGGGCATTCATAAGATGAATATCTCGATGCAAAGCAAGAATAATCGACTATAGTGAAGTTATTACCCCGACGCAAACTTTTGTCCAAGGGGTCACTCCCGATGAGGGGATCTCGGCCCTTGCCTCGTCGAATGAGGTGCTGGGCATTCATAACCGAATACCTCGATGCAAAACAAAAATGAACGTCCTTGCAATAACAGCTTTTTGAAAAATTGTTCCAACAATGTCTTTTAGGTTTCTTTTCTTGCATTAGTTCTTTTAATGCGTCCCATCATTTAAATCCTACCATTGCAGAAAACAACCAAAATATGACGTACTAACGACAGAGCGGGGGCTGGGCTAGCGCGGCTGAAAAACATAAGCAACGCCTAAATAGTTATTATATATAGATATATAGCAAAGATAGCCAATCCAGATCACAGATGAACACTTTGGATATATAGGAACCCGCGATTCGTTCGAGCCTGCAACGAAAAGCGGATTACACGGTCGCGATGAATAGCCAATACCCCACCCAAGACCCCTACGGCTGCGACAAACTACCCGCCAAGTACCCGAAGCGAAGCAACCTCCCTCAACACCGTGAGTAGGCCACTCGGCACTTCGAGATAACCGGTAGTTTGTGCACCCCCTCCATGGGTCTATCCTAGGAGCAAAAACAGTAAAAAGAATTATACAATGACGGCTACAACCCCGACCCGGTTGTGCGGCCATACAAATAATATTACATCAATTTACAAATTTATTACATGAATGAAAGAAAAAGAAACTCACATCTCACATCCACCCCGGCTATTCATCCGCGACAATCCAACGAGTTCATATACACATACCATCAACAACACAGATCACAGATATGTATAACCCCCACTAATCGACATATAGCGATTAGTAGACGTTCAATACACATATAACATTACAGATATAACCATTAGCCAAAGTCTATAGAACATCGACCAAAAAATACGGATTTTTAAGCCCCAAAAACAAATTTTGCTTTCTGGAAAATCTGGGGAGAAAAATCATATTTCAAAAATCTCAAAATACCCATATAAGAACACTGCAGAAAAGAGAATCGCCAACCGAGTTAACCCGGCCGCGGTTCCGCGGCATAAGCAAGCTTATGACGCGGAACCATGGCGCTTTAACCGAGTTAGGTGATCATTTTTCTTCAGTAGTCAATAAAAAGCCTGAGCCGATTTTGTAGGGTTCCTAGGCACTCTTGTGAAGGTTCATAAGGCATCAAACATGCCCGGATTAAATTTTAGACGTGCCGAACAACCCAAAGCCGGGATCTTTGCTAGATTATTAGGGTTTAACATGCAAGAAGATAACTTTTATCTAAGTGTGAGGGATTACAACCTTTGTAGTCCGCTCCTTCACTTCACAAGCTCCTAGTAGAAGTCCCTTTGCCGCGATCCACGATCTCCCGGACTCATGAGAGGCTCCACGACTCGAACGATCCATGCTAGCTTTAAGTATTCCAAATCTCCGATGATCTACCTTGAAGTTGCTACGACTCAAGCTTTCTCACTCTAAAGAGATGAACACACTAATCTCATGAGCTAGATGAGATGAGGATGAGAGAGTAGTAATTTTGCTTTCTTTTTATATCATTTTCTCTTATTTTTTCATCACTTAAGGATTTTCTAGCTAGCTTTTCAAGAGAGAAGAAGACGATAATGGAAAATGAATAATCCTTTTTAATCCTTTTGTGATGAATAGAATATAAACCATATGATTGAATTGCAAACCATGGTCAAGGATGAGTGGTCAAGATTTTGTAGAGAAATAACTAGAGTTAGGGTTTGGTTGAGTTAAAGAAAGTGTCATCCAAAATATCTTAAGAATGACAAAAGGAAAAGCTTCTAGAAGGTGCATGAAGCAACTAACCCTAATCAAACCCTAATCTCAATTAATCATCCTTAAACATGTTTAACGATTAATCATATCATGTCACAATAATATATATCACATATATATTATATATTTGCAACAAAAGAAAATAATACAATTAACATATATCGCATATATATCAATGTATCATCCAATGAGAAAATGAAA
Source organism: Agapanthus africanus (assembly GCA_030015575.1). Classification (NCBI taxonomy): domain Eukaryota; kingdom Viridiplantae; phylum Streptophyta; class Magnoliopsida; order Asparagales; family Amaryllidaceae; genus Agapanthus; species Agapanthus africanus. Next base: position 110,135,774 of record JASDDO010000031.1, read on the forward strand.
TAATAAAACGAGCCAATATTAGATAATGTAATACAATATATCATATATATTATTATACATTAAATCATCGAATCAACACTTGAATCGATGATCCGGCTATATCGAATATTACCGACTAATATATCATGTACCGATTCATCGAATCAACACTTGATCCGATGTCCCGGTTCATATCTAAATATCGCGAGAATATAATACGCTATCCCATATCGCATTATTCTCGGTCCTGCACATATCACATATGTTCCTCTACTCCGTTTCGCCTGAGCCAAGAAACCTCTGTGTAGGACTCTAAAGAATCGTCAATACGCCGGTAGCAGGTGATGATCATATCAAACACCCACAAGCTGCAAGCGGTCAGCTAAACGTAACAGCCACCCAGGTATTGAGCGATCAGAAGATCAACAAGCTAGCCTGTGCGTTCTCCTGTGAATCCGATCAGTAACACTCCCGTACAGTCCGGTCTGTTCGTCTGATATGTCGCATATCAAGTCTAGGGGTGGTATACGTCAGACCCCAGTAACCGATAATTCGTGTCGATGTGTGGCTCATAACGGGTCGAGAAACTACTAGTAACACTTACCAGTAAATCTCTATATCAGCCCTGGCCAGGGACTTCCAGTTATAGCCAATCGAACACAGCACAACATCAACTCCCTATACCGGGAGAGACGAATCCCCTCCTATCGCTCATTGCCTCCATGTGATTCGGGACTGTACCCAACAGCCACCGTTTTGCACGCCCTCTTGGACGTGGTAAGGTGGAAATCAAAGCACAGTGGGAATTACACAAGACTCTATGACGATCTCGAGTCTACAGACTACCCTGTACCTGTGTCACCGGAGAACTGCCATCTGACGTGTGGTATATCACCATCTGGGAGTTCTCGGCGAGTCCGTCCAGTGTACCCAGTCTCCACTGAGCACCCGTACACTATCTCTGATGTCAAACACCGATGGATATGGGATCATCCATCGCCCATCATATGGGTCAAGATGCGTATACGCTAGTCTACTCTGGTGTATCGATGCCCTGTCTCGATATACCCTCGACTAGGAACAGTTATAGGATGTACTCATCGACTACCGTGGCCCCACTAGTATGATCTCATCATAGTCCCAGTAGTCGAGTACAGATCCTAAGGGCTTTATCAACATGTGAGAGTAAAACAGTAAACCAATACAAGTCAACATGTTAAGATAAAGTGAAACCAAATAGCATACTATCATGACGAGCAAGAAAGTCCTCTCTGTATATATCTAAGCATCCATCATAATATACATCATATGTACAACAATGGCCTCTAGGGCATATACATAACTAACAATCTCCCACTTGCACTAGGGCCAGCTGCTGTAGTATCTCATACCTAGCATCCCGAATAATCTCTCAAACTGTATCTGGGGAATAGCCTTCGTGAATGGATCCGCAGTGTTGTCCTTCGTATCTACTCTCTTGACCTCGATCTCCCGGCGATCAACTTTCTCCCTGATCAGGTGATACCGCCTCAGAATATGTCTGGACTTCTGATGGGACCTGGGTTCCTTGGCTAATGCCACAGCTCCATTGTTATCGCAATACAGAGGTATTGGATGTTCAATGGATGGAACCACACCAAGTTTACTAATGAACTTCTTGATCCAGACAGCCTCTTTGGCAGCATCGTTAGCATCGATGTATTCAGCCTCCATCGTCGAGTCTGCAATGGTATCCTGTTTGGAACTCTTCCAACATACCGCCCCTCCATTGAGGGTAAAGACAAATCCCGAGTGCGACTTAGAGTCGTCCTTATCACTTTGGAAGCTGGAATCGGTAAAGGACTCCACCTGGAGTTCTCCGTTACCATACACCAAGAACATCTCCTTAGTCCTTCGTAAGTACTTGAGAATGTTCTTCACAGCTGTCCAATGACTCTATCCAGGATCTGCTTGATACCGACTCACTACACTTAGTGAGTATGCTACATCGGGTCTGGTACACAGCATCGCATACATGATAGAGCCTACTGCCGAAGCATAGGGTATCCCTTGCATGCGAGCTCTCTCCAAATCAGTCTTGGGAGACATCTCTTTGGAGAGAGTGAGTCCAGAGATCGTGGGTTGGTTCCCACGCTTGGATTCTTCCATACTAAACCTCTTTAGTATGGTGTCAATGTACCTGGATTGGGACAATCCCAGTATCCGTTTAGATCTATCTCTATAGATCATGATTCCCAATATGCAGGAGGCATCACCTAGATCTTTCATTGAGAATCTCTGTGATAAGAAGAGCTTGACTGATTGCAGCATAGGAATATCATTTCCTATCAAGAGTATGTCATCCACGTACAATACGAGGAAGACAACCTTACCCTCTGCTACCTTCTTATAGATACAAGGTTCATCTATATTTTTGATGAAGTCAAACTCTTTGACTACAACATCAAAACAGATGTTCCAACTCTGCGATGCTTGCTTTAACCCATAAATGGATTTAAGCAGCTTGCACACCTTTCCGCTGCTCCCACTATCTACGAAGCCCTCTGGCTGAGTCATGTACACGCTCTCTTCTAAATCACCGTTTAGAAAGACGGTCTTAACATCCATTTGCCAGATTTCGTAGTCATGGTATGCAGCAATGACAAGTAAGATCCGGATGGACTTAAGCATAGCCACTGGAGAAAAGGTTTCGTCATAATCCACACCTGGTCGTTGACGAAAACCTTTTGCTACAATTCTAGCTTTGAAAGTCTCAACTTTTCCATCTACACCAAATTTCTTTTTAAAGATCCACTTGCTCCCTATGGGTTTTACCCCTTCAGCAGCATTTTCCAAAGTCCATACTTTGTTGGTGTACATGGATTCCATCTCAGATCGCATTGCATCCAGCCATTTCACAGAGTCACCACTCGTGATGGCCTGCTTGAAACTAGTGGGTTCATCATCATCCATGATGCAATCCTCGCTTCCACCATCAATGAGAAAACCGTAGTATCTCTCAGGTGGACGAGAAACCCTACTAGATCGGCGGAGAGGCTAGGGTTCGTCGGGTACTATTGAATCTTCTGGTTCCATCAAATCATCAGTTGCGGTTTGTGGTGCTGGAACCTCTTCTAGTTCTACCTCTCTGCCACTAATTTCTTTTGCAAGAAATTCCCTTTCCAAAAAGGTGGCATGTTGAGCAACAAACACTTTTTGTTCCTCAGCGTGGTAGAAAAAATATCCTTGAGAATTCTTTGGATATCCCACAAATTTGCAAAGGATTGATCGTGCCTCGAGTTTGTCCGGATTTTGTCTTTTGACATAGGTCGGACAACCCCATATCTTAATTCGTTTAAAATATGGTCTCTTCCCACTCCATATCTCATATGGTGTGGTAGGTACAGATTTAGACGGAACTAGATTCAATATGTATATGGCTGTCTCAAGCGCATACCCCCAGAAGGAAATAGGTAACTCAACATTGCTCATCATAGATCGCACCATATCTAATAGGGTCCGATTCCTTCGTTCCGATACACCGTTGTGCTGTGGTGTATAAGGAGGAGTAAGCTGAGAGAGAATCCCATTCTCTTTTAGATAATCTAAAAACTCTCCGCTTAAGTATTCACCTCCTCGATCAGATCGAAGAATCTTAATACTTTTGCCCGTTTGGTTCTCTACTTCGTGCTTATATTCTCTGAATTTCTCAAAAGCTTCAGACTTGTGTTTCATCAGAAACACATGTCCGTATCTAGAGAGATCGTCAGTGAATGTAATGAAGTAGGAAGAACCGTTCTTAGCATGCGTAGACATGGGACCACATACATCACTATGTATTAGTCCTAAGAGTTCAGTAACTCTTTCTCCGTGTCCACTAAACGGAGCTTTGGTCATTTTTCCTTTGAGACATGAATGGCAAGTATCATAAGATGATAATTCGAACAGATTCAAATAACCATCTCTATGTAACTTAGCTAGTCGTGTCGCATTGATATGACTAAGTCTACAATGCCACAAGAAGGATTCGTTCATTTCTGAACTTTTCCTCTTGTTTGTGTTTTGTATATTCAGGACTGTATTCTGATTTAGAATGAATATGCCATTATGTAACGAGCCTGATGCAATCAACTTTTGATCTAGGAATATGTTCATAACATTATCCTTTACTACAAAATTATATCCTTCTTTACTTAATAAAGAAACTGATATAATGTTGCACATCATGTTCGGTATATAATAGCACTCATTTAGAATCATTGTATTACGACTTGGCAATACTAGGTGATATTCGCCAACTGCTTTGGCTACAACACTTGCACCGTTCCCTACTTGAACGGAATGATCACCTTTTCCCAGTTCTCTACCTTTACGTAGCCCATGCAACTGTTTGCATATGTGGGATCCTGATCCGGTATCTAATACCCAGGACGTAGGGTGAACTGAGAAACAGTTCTCAATAACAAACACACCCGAAGAAGATGCATCAACATGCATGTTCTTTTGGGCGGCGTGAGAATCCAGATATTCTCCTGTTTCCTGTTCAGTCTTATAACTCTTATAAGAAAGAACGGGTCCAACATTCCCTTGCTCAGTACAATAATCGGGTTTAGTCAATACATCAATATTATTATCTTGATTATGGCCTGACATGGTCGCTACCTGGAGAGAGAGAGAGAAGAAAACACTTTAGCGTATGCTCTTGCAAGATTAGATTGGTTATTATCTTATTTAATCAGGATGTCTCCCACTGTTTTTATCAAATCTACCTTAAAACCCAAAAAATGTAAGATTAGCCGGGATTAATTACACACTACAATTTCGTCAATCTTTCAGCCAGATCAGTGTCGGTACTTTGAGGGAGGTTCCCCGTGCTTTCGCACGGACCTAATTAAAGTAAACCTCGTTTTCCCATAGGCGTAACCTCGTTAACACTTTTCTAGACACCTACTTGAATGACTAATTGTCCTGTGTAAAACTCTTCCAGGAGTAACTCTTACTCGCAGTGGGTATCGGGATCCAACTATCTCATAGAAGGTATGCAATCTCATTGCAAATTTCAACACTTGAAATTCCCGATAATATTTTGCCCCTAGCGATCTATGACCTTGACTAAGTCAACAAACCATAAATCGCAAGTCAAGTTCAACCCGTACATTTCTTGATTGAATTAAACGCACCCGTACGACCCTTGACTGAGTCAACAAGGCCATGCGAATACCCTAATCCAATCACATCTCATGTTTTTAGCAGATAAACACTACTTAGCTACCGTACACTACGCCTTGACTAAGTCAACAAACATAGCACGAATACTAAATAATATCTATCTGAAATGACGGAGGGCTACGCAGGTTTTTTCCATAAAAACCATGAGCGTAATGAACTTGATATCGTCGTAGAATCGAGTGGTTTTTGAAAAGGAGTGTTTTGAGGCTTTTCTTAGTTTCGCTAAAGGGGTCACTCCCGGTGAAGGGATCGTCGGCCCTTTCCTCATCGAATAAGGTGCAGGATATATCATATATACCGCTGTGCAAAGCAAAACACTAAAAGCATTCAAAAGACAAACCGCGTTTTGTAGCATCTGCCAGTTTTGCTAAAGGAGTCACTCCCGGTGAAGGGATCTCGGTCCTTTCCTCATCGAATAAGGTGCAGGATATATCATATATATCACTGTGCAAAGCAAAACTGTAGCTACCCTTTTTATAAAGTTTTTGATTCTACAACATCTTTAGGTTTCTTTTTCTTTTTATTAATCTTATTAATAAAAATCCCATCAGCTTATGCTTCCTAAGCATCACAGAAGAAACGAAAGCAGTAATATTTATATATCAGCATATATATATAGTATAAGCATTCGTCTCAGGCAGTAATATGATCTCATCACAGAACATTGCAGCAGAAGAACATATATGAAATATTGGATATACTAGGACGCCCGTGTTTTTAATACGAGCCAGTATAAAACACGGATTCCACGGTCGCGACGAATAGCCAAACCCACATCCCAAGACCCCTACGAGAGCGGCAAGTAACTCTGTCATTTCTAGGGTTAGGAGACCCGGTCTCGACTCCTCGAGATGGCCTCCCACTGGACCCTAGAACCCGGTTACTTGTGCTCCCCTCCTTGGGTCTACCTAATGCGGAAAAGTAAATAATATACACTGGTGACATCAACCGCAACCTGGAAGTGCCCCAAATAAAAGAATATTACATTACAAAAGAATTTTACATGAATGAAAATAAAAACCCTCATCTCACATAAAACCCCCGGCTATTCTGATCGCGATGATCCAATATAACATATCACAGCAACACATAATATCTCATATCATCAACGAAAGTAAATATGCGCATCCCAATTGTCGTTGACATATAGCAACGAAACCGGCGATGTCACATATTACACTTACGGTCACAGAAAAGAAAGTGTAAAACTACAATATTTGGAATCCACAATCACTTTAGACATCGTAAATCCGAAATATCACATACTCCGCATTTCATGCCTAACTCTATGAATTCCACATATTGTATCACATTCCAGATAAATAGACAGTATTAAACTTTCCGAATAGATAATCAAACACCCAAAATTTCCCAAAGTGCTCAACTCTTGAGCGGAGTTCAAATAATCCCAGAATATGTCACAGTACCGGTGATCCAGCCGTAGAAGGGTCAAGCCAACGGCTCACATGTGGCACGCCGTACTGCCCCAAACCCGAAGGTTCAAAAGGCAGTTCAAGACGGTCACATAATCGAGTCAAGGTTTGTTGTCTTCTAGAGGGTCCACCGCTTAACTTGTACAATTTTCCGAAAGATTTAAACCCAGTAAAAATTCAACGCTTGAAAGTTTGCCGTACCGGGAAATAGTAAGTTAATGATATCCGTTCAAATAATTTAACAGTTTCTAAATATCCGGAAAGAAATACGAACTTAAAAATTCCGATCGAATCTACTATTACAAAATAAATCCCAGATTTAAACAATACTGGAATCACTGTTAAAAATATCCAGAAGCCTCAACAAGTACCTACGGTCATTACCAGAAAATCCATGTGTCACAATCCTATCAATCCGCCGCGGAACCGCCGTGCAAGGCATGCTTGCGCCGCGGTTCCGCCGCCGTTTGATCGAATTAGGGGCTCGGGTTTTATGGTAATTCTTAGAATTCCCTGCTGATTTTTTTACATATTTTTAATTCAGAAAAATCCCAAAATTTAAAAAATTTCCAGAGATGGGGCTTTTTCCGTCGTTTCGGGTTCGATCGGAGTTTTAACTTCGTAAACACAGCGCCTAATGCTCTAGCTAGGCTCTGATACCACTGTAGGGTTCCTAGGCACTCTTGTGAAGGTTCATAAGGCATCAAACATGCCCGGATTAAATTTTAGACGTGCCGAACAACCCAAAGCCGGGATCTTTGCTAGATTATTAGGGTTTAACATGCAAGAAGATAACTTTTATCTAAGTGTGAGGGATTACAACCTTTGTAGTCCGCTCCTTCACTTCACAAGCTCCGAGTAGAAGTCCCTTTGCCGCGATCCACGATCTCCCGGACTCATGAGAGATACCACGACTCGAACGATCCATGCTAGCTCGAAGTATTCCAAATCTCCGATGATCTACCTTGAAGTTGCTACGACTCAAGCTTTCTCACTCTAAAGAGATGAACACACTAATCTCATGGGCTAGATGAGATGAGGATGAGAGAGTAGTAATTTTGCTTTCTTTTTATATCATTTTCTCATATTTTTTCATCACTTAAGGATTTTCTAGCAAGCTTTTCAAGAGAGAAGAAGATGATAATGGAAAATGAATAATCCTTTTTAATCCTTTTGTGATGAATAGAATATAAACCATATGATTGAATTGCAAACCATGGTCAAGGATGAGTGGTCAAGATTTTGTAGAGAAATAACTAGAGTTAGGATTTGGTTGAGTTAAAGAAAGTGTCATCCAAAATATCTAAAGAATGACAAAAGGAAAAGCTTCTAGAAGGTGCATGAAGCAACTTACCCTAATCAAACCCTAACCTCAATTAATCACCCTTAAACATGTTTAACAATTAATCATATCATGTCACAATAATATATATCACATATATATTATATATTTGCAACAAAAGAAAATAATACAATTAACATATATCGCATATATATCAATGTATCATCCAATGAGAAAATGAAATAATAAAGCGAGCCAATATTAGATAATGTAATACAATATATCATATATATTATTATACATTAAATCATCGAATCAACACTTGAATCGATGATCCGGCTATATCGAATATTACCGACTAATATATCATGTACCGATTCATCGAATCAACACTTGATCCGATGTCCCGGTTCATATCTAAATATCGCGAGAATATAATACGCTATCCCATATCGCATTATTCTCGGTCCTGTACATATCACATATGTGCCTCTACTCCGTTTCGCCCGAGCCAAGAAACCTCTGTGTAGGACTCTAAAGAATCGTCAATACGCCGGTAGCAGGTGATGATCATATCAAACACTCACAAGCTGCAAGCGGTCAGCTAAACGTAACAGCCACCCAGGTATTGAGCGATCAGAAGATCAACAAGCTAGCCTGTGCGTTCTCCTGTGAATCCGATCAGTAACACTCCCGTACAGTCCGGCCTGTTCGTCTGATATGTCGCATATCAAGTCTAGGGGTGGTATACGTCAGACCCCAGTAACCGATAAGTCGTGTCGATGTGTGGCTCATAACGGGTCGAGAAACTACTAGTAACAATTACCAGTAAATCTCTATATCAGACCTGGCCAGAGACTTCCAGTTATAGCCAATCGAACACAGCACAACATCAACTCCCTATACCGGGAGAGACGAATCCCCTCCTATCGCTCATTGCCTCCATGTGATTCGGGACTGTACCCAAAAGCCACCGTTTTGCACGCCCTCTTGGACGTGGTAAGGTGGAAATCAAAGCACAGTGGGAATCACACAAGACTCTATGACGATCTCGGGTCTACAGACTACCCTGTACCAGTGTCACCGGAGAACTGCCATCTGACGTGTGGTATATCACCATCTGGGAGTTCTCGTCGAGTCCTTCCAGTGTACCCAGTCTCCACTGAGCACCCGTACACCATCTCTGATGTCAAACACCGATGGATATGGGATCATCCATCGCCCATCATATGGGTCAAGATGCGTATACGCTAGTCTACTCTGGTGTATCGATGCCCTGTCTCGATATACCCTCGACTAGGAACAGTTATAGGATGTACTCATCGACTACCGTGGCCCCACTAGTATGATCTCATCATAGTCCCAGTAGTCGAGTACAGATCCTAAGGGCTTTATCAACATGTGAGAGTAAAACAGTAAACCAATACAAGTCAACATGTTAAGATAAAGTGAAATCAAATAGCATACTATCATGACGAGCAAGAAAGTCCTCTCTGTATATATCTAAGCATCCATCATAATATACATCATATGTACAACAATGGCCTCTAGGGCATATACATAACTAACAGATTTTTAGTGTATGATTTATTAATTTTGGAACAGATCTAAAAATCGGCAGAAACTGAATTTTTCGGGGTGTTTTTGCGGTTTTTCGTCCGGTCGATATTCTAAATACTTTGCTAACATGCTAGGGTGTGTTTAGTTAGGCTTTGATACCACTGTTAGGTCCACGTTACCTCTCCCGGTACTTTCGGGGTTGCGGAAATGGTAAAACAAAGATTTTTCTGAGCATGGTAACATGGACCGTAAAAGCCGGATCTTTGCTAAACAACACACTAGCATCCTAACTAGAGATCTATCTACTCGGTTAGGGGTTATACCTCAACTTGAACTCCTTCTTTTCTTGTTGTTCTTCTCCTTGCTTGCTCCGAGGCTTGATCCGGACTTTGGTCACCTCCGCTGCCTCCTTAAGTCGAAGACGATCCACCCGAGAGATGTACACCGAGCTCCACCTCGAGCCGAGGTAACTAGGGCAAAGAGATTGCTACTCTAGAAGCCCTAGGTTGTGTAGAAGTGGTAGATGGATGGTTTTGTCTTTGTAGGATCTTTATCTCTCAACACATGAGATCAAAAGATGAATCAAGAGGAGGAAGAAGGAGGAGCTAGCAACCATGGTGCATTTCTTTTCTTCTCATCAAAAACAAGAGAGAGAGTGAGAAAAGAATTATGAGCATAAGAAAATGAACCATGGTTCAATAATGCAAAAACAATATCATTACTAATCCCATCAAGATAAAGTTTGATGGCTACATTGAAATGACCATTATCATAATCAAAATAGAAAAAGAAAAAGAAAAAGAAAAGAAGAGTGTAGATCCCTCTTGAAAGTCAATGGTCAACACGGTCAACCGGTCAACAAAGTCAAGAGATGTCATGGTGGTCAAATGGTCAATGCAATTAGCCATCATAAAATTATCACTAAAAGGATTAGTAAATGATGTCCGCGGCTCATAATGGTTTTGACCAAACGAACTGCCAAAACCCTAATGAGTCCGAATCAACTGTCAAAACCCTAATGAGCTTGCCACATAATGGTTTTGGCCGAACCAACTGCCAAAACCCTGATGAGGCACCTCCTCCTTCATCGCTCCGGAAAACTGTGCATACACACCTGCATCCGCATTCCGTAGAATGCGGATACGCAGAAGACAAAACAAATCCATCCGTGCAATACTAGGATCCGGCTTAAACCAAAGCCCACCAGTACTGCCTGCCTGAACACCACACGCATACAAGTGTACGTAAGTGATCGCAGCCCTGCCGTAAAACCATACGGCCTCTACACGTTTCGCTCAGTGCAGGGAAACTCTCTGTGTGGGACTCTAAAGACTCGACACTACGCTGGCAGTGGGTTTAACCACAGACTGCAAGCGGCACTAGCTGTACGTAACGGTCCCCAGTTAGATGTCGATAAGAAGGCCGATGAGGTAAACCCATCCGAACTCCTACTGAGCCTGTATGTGACAATCTTCGTGCAGTCCGGTCTGTTCGTCTGATACATCGCATGGCGGGCCTAGGGGGCGGTAAACGTCAGTCCCCTAATAGCGGTACAAGTCGTGTCGGAGTGAAGCCAGAACACCCTGAGATAACACTGGAAACCTACCAGTATATCTCGCTTGCCCTGGCCAGGGACTACTCGTGTAATGGCTCTCTTAGACACAGCGCGATGTCAACCCCCAATACCGGGAGAAACGAATCCTGTCTAACCGTCACTGCCTCCAAGTGCTTCGGGACTGCACCCAACTACTACCTGTTTGCACGACTCAGTAGAGCCGTGGTAGGATAGTAATCAAAGAACAGTGGGAACACACTCGAGGCGAACTGACAGTGTCAAGTCAGCGGACTAAGCTGTACTCATGTCACCTGGGAACTGATAACTGACGATAGGTATAATACCAACCATCAGTTCCCGACGAGTCCTGTCCAGTGTACTCGTAACCTAACGAGCACCCGCATACTATCTCAAGTACGACGTACTGACGGTTGTGGGACAGACCGTCTCCCGTGCTGGGATGAGAAGCGCATACGCTAGTCTACTCCGGAGTATCGATCCCCTATCTCGATAATCCCACGACTAGGGACGTGTATAAGGATGCGCTTGTGGATTACCCAGCCCCCACGAGTGTGATCGCCATCACAACGCCGGTAATCAAGCAAAGATCCTAAGGGCTCTACTAATGCGTATAGGTGATATAATAAAGAAACACATATGTACACATTAAAGCAGAGACAAACCAAGTAGCATACTACTATATCGAGCAAGATTGTCTGTACAACTGTGAATATCCCAAGCTTCCATCAAGTAATATACATACTAGTATGATACAGTAATGGCCTCTAGGGCATATACATTAACATCGAGTCCCCCTCTGGGGATGGGGAGGCCCTGCGTCTGCTCGAAATATCAAGACAATCAATATTAAGACAAAGTTGTATTAAGAAATCAAGCTTAAACGAAAATTGAAATGCGATATATACCTCCGGTGACTAACGCACGAGCCTGGGCCCGGGCAGCAGCACGAGCGGGACGATAGTTCCTCCGGTGAGGAACAGCCGGGGTCCCGGATGCGGACGCATCCCCTCCAACTAGAAAATAAACATTGACGCTAAATTTCCATGAAGTTCATATTTATTCTATAGAGCATATGTAAAATGAATAAATATTTTATATTTATTTATACTAACCTGCAGACGATGCGGACGGTATGGAAGCGGCAGGAGTGGCCCCTACGGAAGATGTGGACGCACCACCTATAATTAGACAATTAAAAATAGATTATATAAGTAATTGCAAAAAGAATGTGTAGATCAATAATATAACGTTCTAAATCAATATGCATGCACTATAGGATATATAAACATACCCGCAGGTGCGGTGGTGTCACCACCTACAGCTAGACAATAATAAAAATTGCTAAGTAAGAGCAAAAGGAATGTGTGTATATTTATGATATAGCATTCTAAATCAATATACATGCACTATATGATATATAAACATACCTGGAGGAGCAGGAGTGGCCTCTGTCCCAGATGTGGACGCATCACCAACAACTAGACAGTCAAACATTGACAATATAAGTAATTTTGACATAAACAGGCATGGATATCTGTAATATTACATTCAAAATGGATATGTGTGCAGTATACCTGGAGGTGTGGTAAAATCCACATGGAAGGAGGCATCCGAAGGGGTCTCCGATCTGGGTGCAAGACCGGCCCTCTGAAGCTCCCTACGGAGCTCTCTGGGCGGCAGAACCGCTCTGCCTCTGCCTCTGCCGCGGCTGGAGCTCTTGCCGCCCCTCGCTGCTCCCGACATCGTCATCAAATCTAGATAAACGGTTCATGGACGCATTAGACAATCATTAAAAGTATTGACTATATATGTATAGATCGTAAAATGTGAAGTAATAATATAACATTACTGATAACCTTTTTCGTTTTGTGGGCGCATTATACATATCTACTTGGATTTCATCGTCGATGTCATTTCTAATCCACGTAACTTCATGATCGGTCGAAGACAACCCGTCCTTCGAAATAGACGGTCGGAGCACTCTAAGCCTTCTCTCTTCTTCGTCCTCATCGTTGTCCTCAAATTCTGGGACATCGTAGACATCTCTGGGTTTCCATCGGCATACAACACTCCATCCCGGATGCTTCAAACACTGTGAGTAGTATACTTGGAACGCTTGGTTTGGAAAGATAAACGGATCTTCCTGACCGTAAAATCGAAGTGTGTTCACACCGGTCAATCCATATTCATCTTTCCAAGTCCCAAGATTGCTTCTCCACTTGTCTGTATCGGTTCGCGTATCGTACCAAGTACACTGGAATATATAAAAGGGTTCTGATAGTCCGGGATGTGGATGCCGAGTATACAATTTAAGTACCCATAATAAATCACACCGTCCGATCCTACCGTCGCAATCCCACTATTCTGAGTGGTTATAGATGTTTCTATGTCCTTAACTTCGAATTTGTATCCAAGGACACCAAATCCTTTGTAATATGCAACCTCCATACTAGGAAATTGAGCTAAACATCTTGAATCACTCTCAAATGATGCAGACAAGTTCGGATCGTGGATCTAACAAAACAAATTTTACGAAAAATATATAACGATACAAGTTTAGATTAAAACTGATAGCAATAAAATGTTATTCGAATAACTTACATGATCTGTGACCCAATCACAAAATTTATCCTGATGATATTTTTCCAATCGTTCTTCGTTCCAATCAGGATGCTCCTCACGTACCTCGTTAAAATGAATTCTGTTTTCGACAAATAATGGTGACATTAATATTATATCATTTCATACATACACAAACACAGATATAACAATTAATCCAAAAAAACTTACTCTCTAATTTGTTCAAGACATGCGCAATTAAGCAAGATAAACCGGTATATCTTGTTGATAAACATAGTGTCTACCCTCTTATACTCGGCTTTACCATATGGCCCGTCTTGAATTATTCGTGGCCGGTTAAGTCTTGTCTCAATGTTCTCGTCCAGATAGCGGGAACAAAATATGGTTGCTTCATCAAGAAGATAACCTTGCATGATAGAACCCTCTGGTCGATTTTTATTGCGTATATACTTCTTAAGAGTGTAGAGGCATCTAATGAAAATATGTTGAATAAATAAATACGGGCATACAGGATAACAATAAATTTATAAATTGCGCGAAACGAAAAATTACACGTACCTCTCGACGGGATACATCCATCGATATTGTACCGGTCCGGCTAACTTAGCCTCAGTTGCAAGATGAACCGTAAAGTGTATTATGATATCGAAGAATGACGGTGGGAAAATACGCTCGAACTTGCAAAGTATCAACGCAATAGAATTTTCTAGTTTATCCAGCGTCACAACCTCCAGTGTTTTAGCACACAACTCCCTGAAAAACAACATAGGTCGTTGATTACTAGACCAACCGATTCGGGGAGATAAGTCCTGAAGGCTAATGGAAGAAGGTGCTCCACGATAACATGGTGATCATGACTTTTCAGCCCATCGATCTCGCCCTTCACAATTTTTATTTTCTTGCTGAATGATCCTGAGAAACCTGTGGGAACTTTCAAATCATGCAACACCTGCATGAATCTTTTCTTCTTCGGTTGTGACATATGATAAGCGGCATTGGGAAGTATAAACTTGCCCGGTTTACCTGCTACCGGTCTAGGGTACAATTCACTTCTTATTCCCCACTCTTGTAGATCCATCCGAGCATTCAGGTTGTCTTTCGATTTCCCGTCTTTACAAAGAAGCAAGTTAAGTATGTGCTCTGATACTCCCTTCTCTATATGCATGACGTCCAGACAATGACACACTAAATTTGTAGACCAGTACGGAAGCTCGAAGAAAATGCTTAACTTGTTCCAAAATTGTGGTTTGACCTGTTTCGTCGGATCCATCCTGAAGGTCACATTATTGTAACCATCCCATTTAGCAGTCACGTCCTCTCCAGACAATGGGGATGGAGGTCCAAGAAGCTCCTGATGACCATCAAAGTGAACCGTGTCTAACCTATAGGGGTGGTCTGGAGGCAGGAAACGTTGATGGCCACAATAACAAACCTTCCTGCTAAAATTCAAGAATTTCGATGTTGTGTGTTCATGGCAATGAGGACATGCTTTCTGACCATGTACGGACCAACCTGATAGCATTCCATACGCAGGAAAGTCATTAATTGTCCACATTAAAGCCGCACGCAGTATGAAGGTTGTATTTGTGTTTGCATCATATGTCTCTACACCATCAATGAACAAAGATTTCAACTCCTCGATCAGAGGTCGGAGATAGACGTCAATATTGTTCCCCGGTGAGTTTGGTCCGTCGATAAGAAGAGGCATCATAAAGTATGATTGGTCCATAGCCAACCAAGGCGACAGATTATAAATTATCATTACAACGGGCCATGTGCTGTGACTTCCAGCCATATAGTTAAACGGGCAGAAGCCATCAGTAGTCAGTCCGAGCCGGACATTGCGAGCATCGCTACTGAATATTGCGTGCCTCCTATCGAAATCCTTCCATGCTGGTGAATATCTTGGATGACTCATTTTTCCATCTTCACTTGGAGGAGAACGGTGATGCCAAATCATTGTCTCGGCTGTTTTCTTGCACCTGAATAGCCTCTGTAGCCTCTGTGTTATGGGAAAGTATCATGCTATCTTAACAGGTATATCAGGCTTCTTATCAGAATCTTTCGGCTTATACCTGGCCTCTCCGCATGTTGGACACTCTTTCAAATCTGAATTCTCTTTCCGGTACAACACGCAATTTTTAGGACATGCTTGAATCTTCTCGCACTTTAGACCCAAATCAGACATCATCTTCTGGTCTCCGTACCAACTGTCGGGCACGTTATTTCCCGGAGGCATAGAATCTTTCAGGAACGAAAGAATTATTGTGAATGACTTGTTGCTCCATCCATTTAGGCACTTAATTTGGAAAAGTTGGACGAACCATGAGAGGGTGGAATACTTCGCATTCTCATAAATTGGTTTCCTAGCATCATTCATGAAATTTTCATATTTATCCGCACTCAGTCCTTGACCGGAAGGAATTTCATCTTCGGTACGAATAGATTCACCTAGGGCAGCCTCTACCATATCCTCCATTTCTTCTGATGGAAATAAATTACCATCTTCTCCTTCTGCCGCATTACCGAATTCTTCTTCTTCTCCTGCCGCATTATCGTGTTCTCCTTCTTCTTCTGCCGCAGTACCGCATTCTTCTCCTTCCCCGTGATAATTCCAAGTTGTATAAAGTCTAGTAAACCCATATTTTACAATATGAAGCTCTGCCAATTCTACCTTCTGCCAGTACTTATTGCTACATCTATCGCACGGACATAGAATCTTCTCTATTACAATCTTATTATGTGCGCGTGCAAATTCAATGAAAGCAGCAACTCCTGCGACAAACTTAGGTTGCATACGTTGTTGCCAATCCACATACATCCAGTCCTTAACTCTGACGTACTCATGGGCCATGTTAGACTGTATAACATATAAATTGTAGGTTATGGTGACTATATTGAGAAATATAAGAACGAGATAGTTACCGACAAAGGAGAAAATCGTTGAAAAGAATAAATTCTTGCACGTATGTTAACCGATAGACGGAGACTAAGCGGCGCTTTTAGTTTCATATATGAGTATCAATGAGAATATGAAGGTTTCATATTATCATCGAGTTTCATATTATCATCGAGTTTCATATATTGGTTTTAACTTGAACATCTCGAATCACTCTCTAATGATGCGTTTGTTGTGTATTCTTGTTGTATGTGTGCGTTCCGGCTGTCGGGGGTAAGGCTTCTATCCCATTAAGAATGTATAGAGCGAACACCC
Organism: Agapanthus africanus; assembly: GCA_030015575.1. Classification (NCBI taxonomy): domain Eukaryota; kingdom Viridiplantae; phylum Streptophyta; class Magnoliopsida; order Asparagales; family Amaryllidaceae; genus Agapanthus; species Agapanthus africanus. The sequence continues at coordinate 110,152,606 of JASDDO010000031.1, forward strand.
ATCACTTTTGCTTTCAACCGTTTCGAGTAAATTTCGGCAACACCTCCCCGCTGTTCTCCGAGTACACTGTAATAGAATAGATAATCATTTCAAAGCTGTGAAACAACGTTGAAATGAACATCTAATCTATCTTTGTACACGGAGAACCAGTGGAAAGGTATCGACGAAATATCTCGAAACGGATGAAAACACAAGTGAATGAAGGTGTTTGCTTTATACATTCTTAACTTGTCCATACGGGACAAATCTATCGGTTACCATACGATTGAATTTTCTCGTCGCGTAGACTATACGACGGTTGTTAGTATCGAGCTATATCGTCCGATATTTAACAACTTTCGTATATATGTCACGACGAATATCGCACGTATGTTAACCGATAGACGGGGACTAAATGGCGCTTTTAGTTTCATATATGAGTATCGATGAGAATATGAAGGTTTCATATTATCATCGAGTATCATATATTGGTTTTAACTTGAACATCTCGAATCACTCTCTAATTATGCGTTTGTTGTGTATTCTTGTTGTATGTGTGTGTTCCGGCTGTCGGGGGGTAAGGCTTCTATCCCATTAAGAATGTATAGAACGAACACCCATCACTTGTGCTTTCAACCGTTTCGAGTAAATTTCGGCAGCACCTCCCCGCTGTTCTCCGAGTACACTGTAATAGAATAGATAATCATTTCAAAGCTGTGAAACAACGTTGAAATGAACATCTAATCTATCTTTGTACACGGAGAACCAGCGGAAAGGTACCGACGAAATATCTCGAAACGGATGAAAACACAAGTGAATGAAGGTGTTTGCTTTATACATTCTTAACTTGTCCACACGGGACAAATCTATCGGTTACCATACGATTGAATTTTCTCGTCGCGTAGACTATACGACGGTTGTTAGTATCGAGCTATATCATCCGATATTTAACAACCTTCGTATAGTTCTATGTCACGACGAACATCGCACGTATGTTAAACGATAGAACGTATGTTAAACGATAGACGGGGACTAAGTGACGCTTTTAGTTTCATATATGAGTGTCGATGAGAATATGAAGGTTTCATATTATCATCGAGTATCATATATTGGTTTTAACTTGAACATCTCGAATCACTCTCTAATGATACGTTTGTTGTGTATTCTTGTTGTATGTGTGTGTTCCGGCTGTCGGGGGTAAGGCTTCTATCCCATTAAGAATGTATAGAGCGAACACCCATCACTTGTGCTTTCAACCGTTTCGAGTAAATTTCGGCAGCACCTCCCCGCTGTTCTCCGAGTACACTGTAATAGAATAGATAATCATTTCAAAGCTGTGAAACAACGTTGAAATGAACATCTAATCTATCTTTGTATACGGAGAACCAACGGAAAGGTACCGACGAAATATCTCGAAACGGATGAAAACACAAGTGAATGAAGGTGTTTGTTTTATACATTCTTAACTTGTCCACACGGGACAAATCTATCGGTTACCATACGATTGAATTTTCTCGTCGCGTAGACTATACGACGGTTGTTAGTATCGAGTTATATCGTCCGATATTTAACAACCTTCGTATAGTTCTATGTCACGACGAACATCGCACGTATGTTAATCGATAGACGGGGACTAAGTGGCGCTTTTAGTTTCATATATGAGTATCGATGAGAATATGAAGGTTTCATATTATCATCGAGTATCATATATTGGTTTTAACTTGAACATCTCGAACCACTCTCTAATGATGCGTTTGTTGTGCATTCGTGTTGTATGTGTACCATGATTTTAAACCATTGAGATCAAGATTGATAGAACTGATCATCCTACATTGCAATGGCATTCATCTACCAAAAACTATTATTGCAATATCATTCTATAACAATCAACAATTAAAACTAAAAATGTAGGATACTGATATCATAAAGCGTTATACGCAACATATGAATTCACATGATTGAAACATGCATCAAAAAACTTGTTCATCCAAAAGAAAGGCCACTGTCAACAAATATAGACAAAGGATTATTATATTAACTATGAAACATATTAGAAAAAGGATAGAAGTTCAAGATGTTAATAATACGATGATAATCAAAGCAGTTGCGTACAGATTCTAAAACCGAATATGTGACACGATATTCTTGTAAAGATAGACATGTACTAAAAGAGGAGACACCTAAGTAAAATCCATAACTAAATCCCTATCTTGCCCTTCCTTTTCTTCAAATCAGAAATGTGTCTTTTTTTTGCAATTATATATAGCTAAAAAAAAGAAGGTCATACAATTCTAAGCATTTCCAATTACAACGGCCCATCCTCAAAATCCAGAATCTTATGAGCATCTTATGCAATTAGCAAACATATTCAACCCAACATGCCCAATGGCTAAAAGTTCCACAAAACAGTCTCCGTTTCCAAGAAAATTTGAGAATGACAAATAAAATTATTAATTAAACTGGGCTTTACCCACATTATTAGTCCAGTTTCCAACACCTTCTCAAACTAGACACATTTTCCTCTTATGATCATCATCAACATTTAAATTAACGAGCTTAATGCTAATTAGAATGGAAATTAACTTAGACCCTGAAATCCAAAACCCCAACCCCAACCCTAACCCTAACCCCAACCCCAACCCCAACAGAAACCCCCTGCCGAACCCCAACCCCAACCGCAGCCCCAGACCCAGCCCCAGCCCCGGCCCTAACGCTAACCGCAGCCCGAGCCCGAGCCCCAACCCAAACCACAGCCCTAGCTGCAGCCCGAGCCCCAGCCCCAGCCCCAACCCGAGCCCGAGCCCGAGCCCGCAGCCTTAGCCCCAGCCCCAATCAAGAAGTGCTCAGGGACACACAACCCTAACCCCAACCCTAACCACAACCCCAACCCCAACCGCTACCCCTTGCCGAACCCGAACCCCAACCCCAACTGCAACAGCAGCCCCCCAGCCCCACCCCTAACCCTAACGCTAACCCCAACCGATGCCTACCCAAACCATGAATTATAGACTTAAAACAATCAAAAATTTGTTTAATTGAAGATTTCCTAACTTGTGCAGGCGGTGGCGATGACGAATCGGTGGCGACGACGAACGGAGATGAGGAAGTAGCAGGCGGTGGAGACGACGAATGGAGATGAGGAAGATGCAGGCGGTGGCGACGACGAATCGGCCGGCGCTGGCGACGACGAGAACGACGATCGGCGGGAACGAGGGTTTGGGGATTTGGGTTCGCGCGCAAGTGATGAGAGAATAAGAGATAATCAGCGTAGGGATCGATCTGCCTTTTTACTTAAATCTCTATTCAGATGTCCCAACGGATAAGCCCGTAGGTTCTTGGTTTGCGGCTCCGTAGGGGCAAACAAAAATTTAAGATTTAATAATTTTTAAATAAATATGTAAGGACCGTAAGGGCAACCGTTTGGCCCTATGGATTTACCCGTAGGGCCAAACTAAATCTGCCCCTACGGATATCGTTATTCGTAGGGGCAACCCCTTATTTTAGTAGTAGGAGACCATCTCGAGGAGTCGAGTCCGGGTCTCCTAACTCTAGAATTGGCAGGGTTGCTTGCCTCTCTCGTAGGGGTCTAGGGATATGGGTTTGGCTATTCATCGCGACCGTGGAATCCATGTTTTTTACTGGCTTGATTTAAAACACGGATATCCTAGTATATCCAATATTACATATGTCATCTTCTGCTGCTCTGTGATGTGATCACTCTGTATTCTGAGACGGATGCTTTATTATTATATATATGATATATAATAAACGTTGCTTATGTTTTGCACCCGCGCTAGTCCCGGCCCGCTATGCCGTTAATTAAGTAACCTAACGGTGCATAACAGGACACTGTGGCGAATGCGGATGGCATAAGCGTATGTTGTATTTCGTTTCTTCTGGGACGCTTAGGAAGAATAAATGATGGGACTTCATTAATGAGATTAATGAAAAGAAAGAAACCTAAAGATGTTGTGGAATCAAATTTTTAAAAAAGGGTAGCTCCAATTCTTATTTTGCGTAGTGGTATTCCTTGTAGAATATCCAGCACCTTATTCAATAAGGAAAGAGACGAGATCCCTTCACCGGGAGTGACCTCTTTAGCAAAAGCTAGAAGATGCTACAACCCACTCGGTTTTGTTTTTGATTGACTTTTTAGTTCTTGTTTTGCATAGCGGTATTCCTTGTAGAATATCCAACACCTCATTCGATGAGGAAAGAGCCGAGAACCCTTGACCGGGAGTGACCTCTTTAGCAAAACTAGCAAAAGCGTCAAAAACACTCCTTTTCAAAACTACTTGTTTCTACAACGATATCAAGTTCATTACGCAAAAGGTTTTCCTAAAAACCTGTCGTAGCCCTCCATCATTTCAGATAAGTACTGCTTAGTATTCATGCTACGTTTGTTGACCTTAGCCAAGGAGTAGTGTGCGGTTGTAAGTCTACGCTAGCGCCCCGGCAGTCTACAGACGCCAAATGCGGAACAAAAACTTTTAAACTTGGCGCTATCGTATACTTTAACCCGGATCTGCCATTATTGCTAAACTAACAAACTGTAAAGAGTGTAGAATGGTTATACCGAACGATCCGAGTCCTTCGTTCTTCAACCATCATCCCACGCTCCGTTGCGGCTGCTTTGATCTCGTCGATCTCCGAACTCCTCGTCGAGGTGGCACCACATGATCGGTTCTTTAAACGGGCTCCCGCCTCTGACTCGAGGCAACTTGATCGTCAAGTTTGCTAAAAGAGACGACCAAGATTGATGTAGAGAATGAGTAGATGACTTTGTCTCACTTCGTCCAAGTCCGTGGACGATCGGTAAATGAAGTTGCCGAAGGAATCGGGTGATGGAATGAAATGGACTGTGAAATTCCATACACCGATAAAACCTATCATAATCTTTTCTAGTAAATGAAACATCAAGTGAGAGAGAGAGGAAGGAGGCCGGCCATATATAGCAAGAGGGAGGTGACCACAAGAAAGCTTCTCACTCAAAAGATCAAGAAGAAATATCCTTAGCTAAACAAAAAAGCTTTAATGCTAAAGCATGAATCACTTAAACACCTCATCAAGCATTAATGAACCATTAAATGCAACCAATGAAAACTTAACACCAATTAATCCTAGTCACCTCATCTAGAACCTTCTAGAAGAATCCACACTCATCTCAAGAAAAGACAAATCCGTCTTTAACCGAATGTTAAAAGACGGTTGATAGAAAACTGGAAACTGGCAACTTCCAAAAGTGATCCTGAAACGACTTTCAGGAAAACCCCGAAACTGTATAAATATACCCGCATTTGTATTACGACCGAATACAAATGCAACTGAGACAAAGATATTATACCTACTCAATATAATACTCGGATCCGGCTTAAACTAAAGCCGACCAGTATCACCTGTCCGAAAATCGACACGTGCGTAAACGCACGTGCATTTTCCGAACCCTGCCATAAAACCATACGGCCTCTACAACATTTCGCCCGAACTTGGGAAACTGCCTGTGGGGAACTCTAATGACTCGTCAGCACCCTGGCAGTGGGTTTAACCACAAACCGTCAGTGGCACTAGCTATGCGTAACGGCTGCCCACGGACTGACCTCAAGGGTGGCCGAGGAGCGAACTCAAGGGAGACCGATGAGCGAACTCCTCCGAAAACCCTACTGAGCCTAACAGTGACAATGTATATACAGTCCGGTCCGTTCGTCAATGAGTATCGCATATCTGCCCAGGGGGCTAGCAACGTCAGACCCCCAATAGCAGTATAAGTCGTGTCGGAGTGAAGCCCAATAACACCCTGAGATACTACTGGAGTACCTACCAGTCAATCTCCTGCCACGGCCGTGGGCTTTGTGTAAGGGCTCTCCTAGACACAACACGATCTCGCCCCCAATACCGGGAGAGACGAATCCCCTGCCGATCCGCTCACATGCCTCCATATGGCTCGGGACTGTACCCAAAAGCTACCTGTTTGCACGACTCCTTTGAGCCGTGGTAGGGTAGAAATCAAAGCACAGTGGGAACTCACACGAGACAAATGACGACCTCAGGTCGATGAACTAACCTGTACACATGTCACCAGGGAACTGCTATCTGACGGTAGATATAATACTAACTAGCAGATTCCCGGCGAGTCCTGTCCGGTGTACTCATAACCCAATGACCACCTGTATACATCTTAGGTGATCCAACTGACACCAGTGGCTTGTGAGACCGGCCACCGCCCCTCGTCGGGGTCTCGACTGTATACACTAGTCTACTCCGGAGTATCGATGCCCTGTCTCGAAACTCCCACGACTAGGGACCACAATTAAGGATATGCATATAAACTACCCAACTCTCACGTATATGATCGCCATCATACTGTTGGTAGTAAAGCAAGATCCTAAGGGCTCTATCAAAGTGTAACATGCAATCAGTCACCTGAACATGTACACGACTGATAAAGGCAAACCAGATAGCACACTATCATCTCGAGTAAGACTGTCCTACCGGGATAGGTCCTCCGCAATCATTGCAATCACGTACCTGCGATCCAATAATTGACTATGAGGGCACTATCTCCAACAATCTCCCACTTGCACTCAAGGCTAATATTGCGATGTCGACTACTCACAGCCCGTGTGAAACCGAACATCCAACTCCTCTACTAATCAGTTTCACAGAGCCCGTTTGTAAAACTATTGTGTTCGAGAAATAGCCTCGGTGAGTGGATCCGCCTAGAAGTTTCTTTCTGTATCTCTCTTAATCTCAAGTTCGCGGAGAAAGCCATCTCCCGAATTGAGTAGTACCTGTCTTAGAATATGTCTGGATATCTGATGGGACCTTAGTTCATAAATGAACTCCATATCCAAACTTCTTAGACTGAATCGATCACTGAACCTAATCAGTATCGGGCACCTTGCTTCCCACAGTATCCTCTTGGACCACATGTCCATAATACTGTCCCTCGTCAGAGGGAAAACTATAACTCTGACAATCACTCTGTCAACCATGTCACCTTTGAAGCCTGGAATGAAAACCGTCTCCCGAAAGAGGCTGCCGTCATTAAATCCGTAGAACATGTACTAATGTTCTAAAACTGCTTCCTTATGTTTCTCCAGGATTGGATTAATACAAACTCATTGCATCTAGTGCAAAAACAACATTTGGTGCGGTACTTGACATCTCATGATTGACTCAATTGCCTAAGCAAGTGATCTGCCAATCATGCACATCCCTCTCCCCTTTAGTCTATACGACACCTTTAGAGAGGGTGACTCCATCACCTGCAGGTACACTACCATGCTAGGAGTCAACTATTCCAAAAACCATTAGAATATCTGTCAAAGTACCCACATTGGGAAACTACCCAAATCCAGATCTAAAACCATAGATCCAGAAACCAGAATGTCAAATATTATATCCATATCCTGTCTGGAGAAACAACTGTGTGACGACCACAGTACAACCGATCGTAGTATAGGAATTTTACTTCCTACTCTGTGTATGTCATCCAGATACCATGACATCACACCCTACTACCTTCTTAACTGATCCATCCCCTATTCTGATTGAAGTCAAACCCATGACTGTCACATCAAAATTAGATGATCTATCTCCGCTATAACTGCTCAAGTCTATAAATAGATATAAGCATCTTGCCCACTTTGCTTCCGTTGCTCCCACTGACTACGACAACCCTCCTACCGGGTCTCATAACCTGGAACAACAGTAGTGTCAAGTCTGGGTAGATAAGAACCTCCCTGTCACCGTCCTTGAGCCTACCGAAGTACCTCTCGGGTGTCTGAGGTTACCTACCATACCTGCGGAGTGGCTATTGGAATGTCAAACTTGATTGAATGTATAGGTCCTATTAAATTTTCCGTAATCGTTCGCGGTTCTGGAATCAGTTCCAGTTCTACCATACTCCCACTACTGTTTTCTGAAAAAGATCCATTTTTACTAAAACTGTGGCGAGTCAAGAACAATATCACTATTGATCTTCCAAATGGTAGAATATCAACCCTCGTCATAGCCAGGGTCAACCCACAAACAGCCATTACAGAAACGTGCCCTGAGTTATCCAGAGTCTGGTTTTAAGCATAAGCTGGACAACTCCCCATACCTTAATTTCTTTTAAGGTACGATCCATTCTATATCCAATACAGAAACTTTGGCACTTATTTAATTGGAACCAAGATTCAATCCATGCAGCTGTCTCCGGTGCATATCAACTTAATGGAAAGAGGCTAATCAGCATTACTCAACTTAGGAATCCATCCAATTATGAGTAACCTGAAAGAGAAACACGTTTCTCAAAACCATCACTATCATCTGAATACCAATCACAAGAATCTACATCTTCGATCTGTTTGAAGAATCCCGATACTTGTGACACCTGGTTCTCTACTTTATTCTTATACCCACAACTTCTCAAAACTTAGACCTTGTATTTCTACGAAACACTCGTCTAAATACTAGAGAAGTTATAAGTAAATAGAACATAGTACGAGGACCTACCCCTTTGTCCTGATGGACACTTGGACAACATACAATACACTGTATAAGTCCGCTGAGTTAAACAACTCAAAACATGTGCGTTGTAGGTGGAAAACTGTACCCTGGCGATTTCCTCAAATATCACCAATTACAACGAATTCCGATATAATGAGGATGATCACCTAATTCCCAATATCTTACTCCCACTCATCATCTGTAAAACCATACAGATATGAGAATAAAACCTGGTAAATACATACCCTTGGAGTAAGTGTCTAATCGGGAAAAACAGTTTTTCCTTAACAATGCACTGAAACATGAAAATGTTTCGTAGGGGTATCCTGGTATTCATAGCAATGCCTCTTCCATAATCCAATTCATGACTTCAACCGTATATTTTATTGCCATCTCTCTAAATCCCTTTATTTGTCTTTAGTCATTACCTTCTGTACACCATCGTTAGGCTAAATGGTTTTCTTCCTTCCCTACCGTTCGGCACCAGCCTATGGTTTGGAAGAAGACTATCCAGTAAGCATAATAGGTGTACCCTCCTAAACCAAGGAGTACTCGCAACTGAGAGAAGGTGATGATAAAAGACAACTGAATAATACCTTATTCTTTTAAAGGTGAAATAGGAGTGGCGATGAAGTACGCGGTTTTGGTCGTGAATGATATCAGTCGCAATTTACTTTGCCCTCTTTCTAATCCCTTTATTTTGTCTTTACATATTACCTTCTGCACACCCTACTTAGGCTAATTGGTTTTCTTCATTCCCTACCTTTCGGCACCAGCCTATGGTTTGGAATAAGACTATCCAATAAGCGTAATAGGTGTACTCTCCTAAACCAAGGAGCTCTCGCAACCTGAGAGAAGGTGATAATAAAAGACAACTGAATAAACCAATTCTATTTCTCCTGAACCTGGATCCATCCCCGAAGAAGTCCCTTCGAGTTCGTATATAACCATACGATGGATCTATCCAATGGAAGTGGATATCCGTAGTAATACAGGTGTTCTGAGAAATGCAAAGGGTAAAAGAAGGAGTGGCAATGACTTATGCAACATAGACAATCCAAAAGCCAGTATTTTAAGAAGGTTCGGTCAACCTGGTCACTGAGTCATAGTCTAGGGTCGGTCAAAGGTCGCTGCCAAAGAGAGAGAGAGAAAAGAAACGCTCTGCGTGCACTCTAACCTAGATCAGAATGGTCATCATTTTATCTAATCCGGAAACCTCCCACTGTCCTGTCAAATTCTCCTCCAAACCTAAAGAAGAATCAATCGGGATCACCCGAAGAGTAAACCAACTCATCAGTGGGAATCGGGATCCAACTCTCATCGCATGATAACGTGATGGAATGCATCCACGTTACTCATACTCCAGATGGTATGCGCATACTTGGCAAGTTTCAGTTTCTTTAGAAACTCCCGATATAGTTTTTGCCCCATGCTCTTATGATCGTGACTAAGGGCCAGCCCACCATAAGTCACATGTCAAGTTCTTCCCATCATTATCTTGTTAATTTGAACCCACCCGTACTCGCCCTTGACTAAGGGCCAACAAGGTTGTACGACTGTCCCAAACCAACTCATCTATCTATGCAACATGTGAACACCCCAGCAGCTACCAATCACTATGTCCTAGCTAAGGGCTAGACCAACATAGCTTGAATACTACTGACCATCCATATGAAATGACGGAGGGCTACGGCTGGTTTTTGGCGAAAAACCTTTAGCGTAGTGAACTTGATATCGCTGAAGGAACCTGATAGCTTTTTAAAATATAGTGGCGAAAACATTTTGCTAAAGAGGTCACTCCCGGTAAAGGGATCTCGGCTCTTTCCTCGTGGAATGAGGTGCAGGATATTCCACTGAATACCGCTATGCAAAGCAATATGTAATCAACTATAGTGAAGTTATTACCCTGACGCAAACTTCTGCCCAAGGGGTCAGTCCCGGTGAAGGGATATCAGCCCTTGCCCCGTCTAATGAGGTGCTGGATATTCCACTGAATACCGCTATGCATAACAAAAGGAAACGTCTTTGCAATAACACCTTTTAAATTAGTTCCAACAACTGTAAATTGGTTTGTTTTACTTTGCATTGATCAGAATCAACGCAGTCCCATCAATCAATCACACCAGAAAAGAACGAAAATAAAATGTACGTATATGCCATCCGCATTCGTCACTGGGTCCCGTCATCACCCGTTAGGTTACTTAACTAACGACAGAGCGGGGGCTGGACTAGCGCGGATGTAAAACATATACAACATCTAATAGTATATAAACCAATATACAATAATCGCTCCAGGCGTGATAGTATGCAACATTACAGAAAAGTAATAAGCATCACAGAACAATACAGATAATCTGGGATCCCCGGGTTTCACAGAGCCGCTGCTGAAACCCGACGTTCCCCTGTCGTGTGGATAGCCTGTGCAATGAAACCTAGACCCCTACGGATGCGGCAAGTTACCCGCCAAAACCTGAAGCGAGGTAGTCCCCACAGCATAGTGAATGGAACACCCGGCACTTCACGGAATCCGGTAAATTGAGCACCCTTCCTTGGGTCAACCTGTACCCCCTACGAGTGCGGCGAATAGTCTGCCAATTCTGAAGTGGGGCCCCTCTGCCTCTCAAAGCCATGAGATGCGGACCCGTTGCTTTCCCGAACCCGGCTATCCGTGCACTCCGTCGCGGGGTAAAACCTAGTACAGTAATGAAAAATAGTACAATAGGTACATCAACCGCAACCTGGTCGTGCCCTAAAAGAATATTATACAACAGGCAGTGACGGCTGTCCACAAGTTGGACGCTCGCCCCGCAATATCAAATGTACAAATAAACTCAAACTGTACTACCATTGCACACTGCTATCCACCACGACAAATCCGCAACATCACAGCACAACACATAACATCAACGCGAATGTCATGTTCGCAAACCCGTCTAAAAGAACTATAGCAATCAGACGCGGTTTACCGATCAAATGACATTCCCGGTCGGAGATATAATGTAAGCACTGTAAACTAACGTGTTTAAATTTCGATCGACCAAAGTCCAAATATCAAAAAGTGGGCCCCTCTGCTTACTGGTGAACAGTAACAAAATCTGGGCCAAAACTTTATATACCAAAAACCCCAAAATCCCACAAAGAACCAACTGAGAAAAACTGGTGCACTGTTCCCTCTGAAGCGCGGCGGTTCCGCGGTCAAACCCTAGGTTTGACCGCGGAAGCGCGGCGCTTTAGTGGGATCACGTGACCGTCTTTTCTCAGATGTCTTAGAAAACCCTGCACTGATTTTTAAGATATACAGAAATCAATTTTGACACCGTTTAAAATTAACAGAAACTGTCAATTTAGGATTTTGTCGTTTTTGAGTTTCGGTTCGATCGATGTTTTGAACACGTTAGCACAAGTTAGTATAGCAAAATGGTTAGGCTCTGATACCACTGTAAGTCTACGCTAGCGCCCCGGCAGTCTACAGACGCTAAATGCGGAACAAAAACTTTTAAACTTGGCGCTATCGTATACTTTAACCCGGATCTGCCATTATTGCTAAACTAACAAACTGTAAAGAGTGTAGAATGGTTATACCGAACGATCCGAGTCCTTCGTTCTTCAACCATCATCCCACGCTCCGTTGCGGCTTCTTTGATCTCGTCGATCTCCGAACTCCTCGTCGAGGTGGCACCACATGATCGGTTCTTTAAACGGGCTCCCGCCTCTGACTCGAGGCAACTTGATCGTCAAGTTTGCTAAAAGAGACGACCAAGATTGATGTAGAGAATGAGTAGATGACTTTGTCTCACTTCGTCCAAGTCCGTGGACGATCGGTAAATGAAGTTGCCGAAGGAATCGGGTGATGGAATGAAATGGACTGTGAAATTCCATACACCGATAAAACCTATCATAATCTTTTCTAGTAAATGAAACATCAAGTGAGAGAGAGAGGAAGGAGGCCGGCCATATATAGCAAGAGGGAGGTGACCACAAGAAAGCTTCTCACTCAAAAGATCAAGAAGAAATATCCTTAGCTAAACAAAAAAGCTTTAATGCTAAAGCATGAATCACTTAAACACCTCATCAAGCATTAATGAACCATTAAATGCAACCAATGAAAAATTAACACCAATTAATCCTAGTCACCTCATCTAGAACCTTCTAGAAGAATCCACACTCATCTCAAGAAAAGACAAATCCGTCTTTAACCGAATGTTAAAAGACGGTTGATAGAAAACTGGAAACTGGCAACTTCCAAAAGTGATCCTGAAACGACTTTCAGGAAAACCCGAAACTGTATAAATATACCCGCATTTGTATTACGACCGAATACAAATGCAACTGAGACAAAGATATTATACCTACTCAATATAATACTCGGATCCGGCTTAAACTAAAGCCGACCAGTATCACCTGTCCGAAAATCGACACGTGCGTAAACGCACGTGCATTTTCCGAACCCTGCCATAAAACCATACGGCCTCTACAACATTTCGCCCGAACTTGGGAAACTGCCTGTGGGGAACTCTAATGACTCGTCAGCACCCTGGCAGTGGGTTTAACCACAAACCGTCAGTGGCACTAGCTATGCGTAACGGCTGCCCACGGACTGACCTCAAGGGTGGCCGAGGAGCGAACTCAAGGGAGACCGATGAGCGAACTCCTCCGAAAACCCTACTGAGCCTAACAGTGACAATGTATATACAGTCCGGTCCGTTCGTCAATGAGTATCGCATATCTGCCTAGGGGGCTAGCAACGTCAGACCCCCAATAGCAGTATAAGTCGTGTCGGAGTGAAGCCCAATAACACCCTGAGATACTACTGGAGTACCTACCAGTCAATCTCCTGCCACGGCCGTGGGCTTTGTGTAATGGCTCTCCTAGACACAACACGATCTCGCCCCCAATACCGGGAGAGACGAATCCCCTGCCGATCCGCTCACATGCCTCCATATGGCTCGGGACTGTACCCAAAAGCTACCTGTTTGCACGACTCCTTTGAGCCGTGGTAGGGTAGAAATCAAAGCACAGTGGGAACTCACACGAGACAAATGACGACCTCAGGTCGATGAACTAACCTGTACACATGTCACCAGGGAACTGCTATCTGACGGTAGATATAATACTAACTAGCAGATTCCCGGCGAGTCCTGTCCGGTGTACTCATAACCCAATGACCACCTGTATACATCTTAGGTGATCCAACTGACACCAGTGGCTTGTGAGACCGGCCACCGCCCCTCGTCGGGGTCTCGACTGTATACACTAGTCTACTCCGGAGTATCGATGCCCTGTCTCGAAACTCCCACGACTAGGGACCACAATTAAGGATATGCATATAAACTACCCAACTCTCACGTATATGATCGCCATCATACTGTTGGTAGTAAAGCAAGATCCTAAGGGCTCTATCAAAGTGTAACATGCAATCAGTCACCTGAACATGTACACGACTGATAAAGGCAAACCAGATAGCACACTATCATCTCGAGTAAGACTGTCCTACCGGGATAGGTCCTCCGCAATCATTGCAATCACGTACCTGCGATCCAATAATTGACTATGAGGGCACTATCTCCAACAGCGGTAGCTAATTAGTGCTTATCTGCTGCATATGATGCGATTAAGTTAGGGTAGTCGTACGACTTTGTTGACCTTAGCCAAGGGTCGTATGGGTGGGTTTAATTCAATCAGGAAATGATGAGTTGAACTTGGCTAGCACTTATGATTTGTTAATCGTAGCCAAGGTCATAAGTTGCTAGGGGCAAAATATTATCGGGAATTTCAAGTGTTGAAATTTGCAATGAGATTGCATACCTTCTATGAGATAGTTGGATCCCGATACCTACTGCGAGTAAGAGTTACACCTGGGAAAGTTTTACACATCACAATTAGCCGATCAAGTAGGTGTCTAGAAAGGTATTAATGGGGTTACGTCCATGGGAAAACGAGGTTTATTTTAATTAGGTTCGTGCGAAAGCACGGGGAACCTCCCTTAAAGTACCGACACTGGCCTGGCTGAAAGATTGGTGAACTTGTAAGGTGTAATTAATCCTGGCTAGTCTTACCTTTTAGGGTTTGAATGAAGATTTGATAAAAAAAGTGGGAACCATCCTAATTAGATAAGATAATAACCAAATCTAATCTTGTAAGAGCATACTCTAAGTGTTTTCTTCTCTCTCCCTCCCGGTAGTGACCATGTCAGGCCTTAATCAAGATAATATGGATGTATTGACCGAACCCGCTTGTTTTACTGAGCCAGGGAACGTTGGTTCCGCTCCAACTTATAATTGTTATAAGACCGAGCAGGAAATAGGAAAATATCCGAATTCCCATGCCACCCAAACGAAGAATGAGCATGTTGATGCATTTTCTTTGGGTGTGTTAGTTACCGAGAACTGTTTCTCAATACACTCTACGTCCTAGGTATTAGATACTGGATCGGGATCCCACATATGTAATATGTTACATGGGCTAAGGAAAGGTAGAGAACTGGGAATGGGTGATCATTTTGTAAGAGTAGGGAATGGTGCAAATGTTGCAGCCAAAGCAGTTGGCGAATATCACATTGTATTACCAAATGGTAATACTATGATTCTAAACGAATGCTATTACATACCGAACACGATATGTAATATTATATCAGTTTCTTTATTAAGTAAAGAAGGATATAATTTTGTATTACAGGATAATGTTATGAACATCTTCCTGAATCAAAAGTTGATTGGATCATGCTCGCTAAATAATGGCATACACGTTCTAAATCAAACCACAGTTCTTAACGTACAAAACATACATAAGAGGAAGAGTTCGGAAATGAACGAATCCTTCTTGTGGCATTGTAGACTAGGTCATATCAATGCGACACGACTATCTAAGTTACATAAGGATGGATATTTGAATCCGTTCGAATTTTCATCTTACGAAATTTGCCAATCATGTCTCAAAGGCAAGATGACCAAAACTCCGTTTACTGGATACGGAGAAAGAGTTATAGAACTCTTGGGACTGATACATAGTGATGTATGCGGTCCTATGTCTACACATGCCAGGAATGGTTCCTCGTACTTCATTACATTCACTGACGATCTCTCAAGATACGAACATATGTTCCTGTTGAAACACAAGTATGAAGTTTTTGAGAAATTCAAAGAATATAAGCATGAAGTTGAGAACCAGACAGGTAAAAGTATTAAAATTCTGCGATCTGATCAGGGAGGAGAATACTTGAGCACGGAATTCCGTGACTATCTAAAAGAGAATGAGATTCTCTCTCAGCTTATTCCTCCGTATACACCACAACACAACGGTGTATCGGAGCAGAGGAATCGCACCCTATTAGATATGGTGCGCTCTATGATGAGCACCGCCGAGTTACCTATTTCCTTTTGAGGTTATGCGCTTGTAACAGCAGCATACCTATTAAATAGAGTTCCAACCAAATCAGTGCCTACCACTCCATACGAGATATGGAATGGGAAGAGACCATCTCTTAAGAGAGTTAAGATATGGGGTTGTCCGTCCTATGTCAAAAGAAAAAATCCGGACAAACTCGAGGCACGATCAGTTCTTTGCAAGTTTGTGGGATATACAAACAATTCGTATGGATATCAATTCTATCTCAGTGAGGAACAAAATGTGTTTGTTGCTCAACATGCCACCTTTTTAGAAAAAGGAATTTCTTGTAAAAGAGATTAGTGGCAAAGAAGTAGATCTGGAAGAAGTTCCAGCAACACAAACTACAACTGATGATTTAGTGGAACCAGAGGATTTGATAGCTCCCAACGAACCTCAGCCTCTCTGCTGATCTAGTAGGGTTCCTCATCCACCTAAGAGATACTAAAGTTTTCTCATTGATAGTGGGAGCGAGGATTGTATCATTGAAGATGATGACCCAACTAGCTTCGAGCAGGCCATCACGAGTGGGGACTTTGTGAAATGGCTGGATGCAATGCGATCTGAGATGGAATACATGTACACCAACAAAGTATGGACTTTGGAAGTTGCTCCCGAAGGGGTAAAACCCATTGGGAGCAAATGTATCTTTAAGAAGAAACATGGTGTAGATGGAAAAGTTGAGACTTTAAAAACTAGACTTATTGCAAAAGGTTTTCGTCAACGACTAGGTGTGGATTATGATGAAACCTTTTCTCCAGTGGCTATGCTTAAGTCCATCCGGATCCTATTTTCCATCGCCGCATACCATGACTATGAAATCTGGAAAATGGATGTTAAGACCTCCTTTCTAAATGGTGATTTAGAAGAGAGCGTGTACATGACTCAGCCAGAGGGCTTCATGGACAGTGGGAGCAGCGGAAAGGTGTGCAAGCTTCTTAAATCAATCTACGGGTTGAACCAGTCATCGAGGAGTTGGAACATCTGTTTTGATGTGGTAGTCAAAGAATTTGACTTCGTCAAAAACCTAAATGAACCTTGTATATACAAGAAGGTAGCAGAGAGTAAGGTCGTCTTTCTTATATTATACATAGATGCCATACTCTTGATAGGAAATGATGTTCTTATGCTGCACTCGGTCAAGCTCTTCTTATCACAAAAATTCTCATTGAAAGATCTAGGTGATACCTCCTACATCTTGTGGATTAAGATCTATAGAGATAGATCTAAACGGAAACAGGGATTATCCCAATTCAGGTACATTGACACCATACTAAAGAGATTTAGTATGGAAGATTCCAAGCGTGGGAATTTACCCACGATCTCAGGACTCACTCTCTCCAAAGAGATGTTTCTCAAGACTGATTTGGAAAGAGCTCGCATGCAAGAGAAACCCTATGCTTCGCCAGTAGGCTCTATCATGTACGCGATGTTGTGTACCAGACCCGATATAGCATACTCACTAAGTGTAGTGAGTATGTATCAAGCAGATTCAGGAGAGAATCACTGGACAGCTGTGAAGAACATTCTCAAGTACTTGAGAAGGACTAAAGAGATGTTCTTAGTGTATGGTAACAGTGAACTCTAAGTGGTGTCCTTTACCAATTCGAGCTTCCAGAGTGATAAGGATGACTCAAAGTCGGTCTCGGGATTTGTCTTTACCCTCAATGGAGGGGCGGTTTGTTGGAAGAGTTCCAAGCAAGAAACCGTGGCATACTCGACGATAGAGACTGAATACATCGCTGCCAACGATACTGCCAAAGAGGCTGTCTAGATGAAGAAATTCATAACTGAACTTAGAGTGATTCTATCCATCAAGCATCCAATACCTTTGTATTGTGATAACAATGGAGCGGTGACTTTGGCCAAGGAACCCAGGTCCCATCAGCGATCCAGGCATATTCTAAGTCGGTATCACCTAATCTGAGAGATAGTTGATCGCTAGGAGATTGAGGTCAGGAGAGTTGACACGAAGAATAACACGGCGGATCCACTCACGAAGGCCATACCTCAGATACAATTTGAAAGACTCTTCGGGATGTTGGGTATGAGATACTACAACAACTGGCCTCAGTGCAAGTGGGAGATTATTAGTTATATATATGTCCTAGAGACCATTATTGTACATATGATGTATATTATAGTGGATGCTTAGACATATATAGAGATGACTTTCATTCTCGACATGATAATATGCTATCTGGTTGCTCTTTGTCTTAATATGTAGACTTGTATTGTGATACTGTCTTGCTCTCACATCTTGATAAAGCCCTTAGCATATGTACTTGACTACTAGGACTATGATGGAGATCATACTAGTAGGTCAGGGTAGTCCATAAGTACATCCTTTAATTGTTCCTAGTCGAGGGTGTATCGAGACAGGGCATCGATATTCCAAAGTAGACTAGAGAATACGCTTCTTGACCCATATGATGGGCAATGGATGATCCCACATCCATTGGTATTTGACATCAAAGATGGTATACGGGTGCTCAGTGGAGACTGGGTACACTGAACAGGACTCGCCGAGAACTCCTAGTTGGTATTATACCTATCGTCAGATAGCAGTTCTCTGGTGACACTGGTACAGGTTAGTCTGTAGACCCGAGATCGTCATAGAGTCTTGTGTGATTCCCACTGTACTTTGATTTTCGTATTACAACGTTCAAGAGAACGTGCAAAACGGCGAATTTTGGGTACAGTCCCGAGTCACATAGAGGCAATGAGCGATATGAGGGGATTCTTCTCACCCAGCATTGGGGGTTGATGTTGCGCTGTGCTCGATTGGCTATAATAGGAAGTCCCTTACCAGGGCTGATACGGAGATTTACTAGTAAGTGTTATCAGTAGTTTCTCAACCCGTTATGAGCCACACATCAGCACGACTTATCGGTTACTGGGGTCTGACGTTTACCACCCCTAGACTAGATATGCGACATATCAGACGAAGAGATCGGACTGTACGGTAGTGTTACTGACAGGCTTTGCGGGAGTTTAGACAAGCTTGCTTGTTGATCTTCTGATCGCTCAATACCCGGGTAGCCATTACGTCCAGCTAGTACCGCTGACGGCTTATGGGTGACTGATATGATCACCACCTACTGCCGGCGTATTGACGAGTCTTTAGAGTCCTACACAGAGGTTTCCTGGCTCAGGCGAAATGAAGTAGGAGCACATATGTGATATGTGCGGGACCGAGATTAATACGTGTATGTGATACCGTATTCTATTCTCGCGATATGTGATATCGGTTGGTTATATGCGATATAGCCGGGTTATCGAATCAAGTGTTGATTCGATAAGTTGATATATTAGTAGATTATATGTGATATAGCCTGATTATTAAATCAAGTTTGATTTAATAATTTAATGTATAATTATATATTTGATATATTAATTTACATTAACTAATATTGGCTCACTTAAGGATTTCTTTATCTCACTCATGCATTTAATATATATGTGATATATATTAATTGTGTTTCTTTTTGTGTCATGATTGATGATACATACTACATGGGTGTATGAGACTCACACCATGTTTATGATAATGTGGGGTTTATTTATTTAAAATAAATCAAAAATTATTTGGAAATTAGTCACATGGTTTGACCTTAGTGGAAACTTGTAGAACCATTGACTTAGTCCACTAGTTTTGTTTTACATTAGATATTTGTTAACCCAACCATTATCTTAAGCCATGATAAAATCTCTACATGAGTTATATGAGATATTTTCTCACCCAAAATTTCCATAACAATTATTGGCTTCATCTTCTTCTTCATCAAGAGAGGGCTCTCTAGGTTTTCGAGAGATGAAGAAAATTAGTGAGAAAATTAATTCTAAAGTGAGCAAAATTCCTACTTCATCAATCTACACTAGATTAGCCATTTAGTTTAGGTTGTTTGCTTCACTAATTCCTAATTAGTGAAGAGATAGCTTGAGTTGGTGTCTCCTCGACGTATGGTGTCTCCTCGACGTAGATCATCTTCGGCCTTGAGGACTTCAAGCAAGCTTGTTCATTTCACCTTGTGGAGCCTTACTAGAGTCCGGGAGATCACTACTTGGAGCGAAGGGACTATTACACGGAGCTTTTGAATTGAAGGACCGGTCTACAAATGTTGTATTTCTTATTCACTTAGTGTAAAGTTTGATTACATGCTATCTTAACTCCTAATTTTCTAGTTAGATCCTTGGCATGGGTTGCATAGCTCTCTAGGTTTTTTAAAATTGCATACTTGATGCCCTATAAATCCTAGTTAGGGTGCTATAGAACCCATCAACATGATCATGTATGAACAAGTATTGTATCATATGCACCAAGGGGGCATGAACCATCACCAAGGGGGCAAACACCATCATGGTGCCTTGCAAGTGGCTACACAAGTGGATTGTGCTATAATTTGTAATAAAAAGAGTTGATGCGAGGTGTGAACATAAGGTCACTTGATCACTTCCCTCTCTGTTCATTGCTCCAAATTGCATCCAAGTTGGAATTAAAATAAATTGCAATTACAGATAGATGCTCTTGATGATAGAAGACTACTGTACCAAGATGGGCCCCAGAATCCACAATTGGGTCGCAAATTTATTCATCTTGGCCGTAATTTATGGCCAAGTCTTAGCCATTTTGGCTCGTGCTTCTTCTGTGGGTCCCTGATGGTCTTGTCAGTCCATTGTTATATGCAATTTTTGATATTTTGTTGCCTATATATAGCAGGTCTCAGATTAAGTTCTGGATGGGCTTTTAGAGTAAGAATAGTGTGTAACTCTTGATTGCTTCTTTTTCTTCCCTTTTTGAGTTCTCACTTGAATGCTCTATTAAGGAGGTTGAAGTTGCTATCTACCTTGTAACTCAAGCCCTCCACTTTTGTGAATAAAGAACTTGCACTTTCCTTTTTTTTTTTAACTTCTTGTTCCTGTGTTTTATGTTCTTCTTATCTTGTATTTCATTTTCTATTTTGTAATGTTTGAGTAATCTTTATGGTTGTGGTGATGGTGAGGATGTGTGATGAATGACTTTGCCTTCCTCCTCCTCTTATGAATGTTTAATGTGCTTAATTGGGATTGTAATTTGAAGATTGCTCAATGGAAATGTTTGATTTGGTATGTTTATTTTGATGGTTACTTGTAACCTTTATCATATACTCTATTATCTCATTATCACCATTTGCAATGTTAAGATTAGAATCAAATTTGTGTTATGTTTGCTAGATAGTTTAGATATGGTATTTTGCTTATGATACTTGACACACCTCATCAAGCATATCACCCGCCTACTTGGCAAAAGTAATGCAACCCTTTACTTTTTATTTGTAAATTGATGTGCATTGATGTTGTATACTTGCTAGCCCTTGTTCTTAGTGTTGGTATATTATGCATAGACATAAATTTGGTAAATGAGAACATAACGGAATCGTTTCATATTTTGCATCGAATATCGGCAACATGATAGTTTGTGCATCGCAAACGCCTTGACAAGCCATGCTTCATGTTAGATCCAATATAAGGAGGAAACAACTCATGATCAAGAGAGCGTAGAAGAATTCGACACGATTCAACCATCCGAACTGAAACCACGGCCACTTTGCTTAACTTGTTCTATAATTTCGTATTTTCTTATTTAATTTGTGACAAAACCCAAATTCTTTCTGTTTGAACCTTTAACAACAATCTCTAATCACCAATTCCCTGTGGATTGACCCATATTTGCCGGCTTGCTACAAAGCCCCGTGCACTTGCGGTTTATAAATTTTAAAACGAGACCGAGCTCGTGTGCACACTATTTCTAAAAACTATTTCTTTCAAAACTACAAAGGCGTGCACGGATGAAGTCCCACCAGTTGTCGATAGGGAGTTTCCATTTTTAAAAAATGCGGATTGATTTATAATATATCACTCCCATATATATATATAATATGAAGAAGAAAAGAGGCCTTAGGAGGTTTTTTCGTGAGGTACCGTCAAAAAATCTATATGATCCGCGATTTTTTTTGACAATCGGTTCCCATCGTCATTATGTTTATCATGTAAAATGTGGATAAACAAAATTTCATGTGATTCCACAAGTTTTTTAACGTTGCATTAGCAATGTAAAAAGTTCTATTGTCGGTAAACCGTTAATTTTGCACCCACTAAATCAACAGTGAAAAAGTGATGGAATCACATGAAATTTGGTGTATTAACATCTAACTAGATAAAGATACTGATGATGGTTGCCGATAGTCGAAAAAGATCATGGCGGGTGTATTTTTCGACGCCATAGGAGGAAATTCCCTCCTATGGCACATTTCCTTCATTATATATATATATATATATGTATATATATATATATATATATATATATATATATATATTGGGTGATGATCCTATGAGGCTCGACATCATTTCTTATTTTGAGATCTACTTTTCAAAATAAATTACGTCGTGTTTTTCACCGATCCGCACCGATCTTAATGATCTACACATATTAGATAAGTTATCACTAGTAAAAACTGTACGCATTAGAGACCGTATATATTATACGGTCTTTAATGAATGGTCTCCAATGTATTAGCGTCCGTTCATTTAATATTAACGACCGTTTGAAACGGTCGCTAATAGGTTGATTAGATAAGAGCCGCGATGGCCCCTTCTTCCTTCTCATTCCCCCCAATTTTTTCCCGAGAGTAATTCCCCTCCTCCTTTTTCTTAAAATTTTCGAAAATATTATCAAATACAACCCAAATTTTTTTTGTAGGTGTTATTGTTACAGTTGGTGGTGGAGAAGCTTGCAATTGCTTTTTCCTTTTTCAAATCCGGACCAAGATTAGTGTTTTCTTCTCATAGCCTTAATTTTTTCAATTAGATTAATAAATTTTGAAATTAGGTGATTATAATCTGTGATTTGTGTTGGTTTTGATATATTAAATATGGATAATGAGAAATTGAATCGGTTGTAAAATGATGGGTTTGAAATTTATTATGATTTTGGGGGTTGATGAGTTTTAGAATTGAAAATAGATGAAAAATTAAAATATAATTTTAGTAATTTAGGTTTAGAGTTGAAAATATAAGGATTATTGGTAATCGATGAATTTACTTGTTAGATTAATTTATGGTAAGATGGATTATATGATTATGTTAGATGAATTTAGGGTAAAATGTATTATAGTTAATATTCAGGGGGTGCGCGCGTGCATGTGTGTTTGTGAGTATGTGTAAATGTGTGTCCGCACGAACGTATGTGAGTATGTGTGTGTGAGCGAGTGTATATATGAGTGTTTGAGTGCGCGCGTATGTGTGAGTCTGTGAGAGTGTATGTGCGTGCGCGTACGCGTCCGCATATGAAATATTTCAAAAAATATATTCATCCTAGAGCTTGTATTTTGTAAATTTAATAATTCGATATTCTTTATTTTGTAAATTTAATAATCTGATATCTTGTTGGTTATGATTTATTTCTTAGATTTTTTAATTGTAGCATAATTTATAAACCAAATCAAAATAAAAATCAAATCCTTTAATACCAATTAAACTATAGTAGATGCATAAATCAAAACTAAAATAAAATTGATTAAGAAAAATTAACACTAATTAACCTATAATATTAATTATATTAATTAAGAAATCTTAATTAAGACCAGATAATAGTGAACCGAGATCCTGCTTAAAAAACAATTAAATAGAAAGTTAAAAGATACCATAAAATTTTGATTAGAAACGTAACTAGGGTTTTCTGTTTTCATTTAATTAGTAAGTTTAAGATCGAAAGGTTTTAAATTTGTTTAGGATCAACCTATAGTTTCCCGTCGAATTGATGTATGTCAAATCTTTTTCCCATCGAAGTGATAAGATCCCATTATATGTTTGTGAGAGTTGAGCGTCTTGTTCAATTTTTTCAAACATATGTGTAGTATTCGACGATGGGATTTGACATACAGTAATTGTCGGATTTGTCTAGTTTGGACATATTATGAATGCAAAAAGACTCACATTTCACATCTTCCTGTATTTTCATCAATTTTGAGAAGTTTCGGCAGTGCTTTCCACTTGTTCTCCGTGTACAGATTTATGTATGAACATGGAGAATAGGAGGAAAGTGCTTCCGAAATTTTCTTGAAATGGACGAAAAATATGAGGATGTAAGATGCGAGTGTTGCATTCGTAATGAGAATTATGACCTTTATCCTTAACAGCCGTGAAACTAATTATTCGTCCCGACCATTTGCCCTGAGTACTTATGACAATCTTAAATGACTTTAGATGCTTTGATGCGTCCATATCATGAAATCTAATTTAAGACTTGAAAATTTATTTAATGATGAGCTTGTAATAAACTCATAAGATATGTTAAACTTATATTATTATCTGTGTTATAACAGATGAAAATTCTTCCGGATAAATTGTTTATGTACATGGGGAAAAAAGATAGGTATAGTTTGAGAGACACCTGATTTAAAGATGGGCTTAAACCCTTTTTAGATTACACAAAGATGAATCCAAAGCGTAGCTGAGACGGACTATTGTTTTGTCCTTGTAAGAAATGTAAGAATAGAGTCTATTTTCGACGTGAGGTGATAAAAGAACATGTATTTGTAGAGGGTTTTGAACCAAACTATATACATTGGAATTACCATGGCGAGAGAATACATGATGAGGAAATGAGAATGGATAATGAGGCCGCAGCTTCGCAAGTTGAATTGCCGATGGGTGACCGGATAGATGATACGTATGAGATGTTGGAAGATTTATTTGCTGGAGAGAAAATGAATGATGTTGAATCGTCTGAAAGCACCGGTGAATTAGAAGAATTACAGAAACTTCCATAGAAAAACGAACAAGATCTATATGAAAACTGTACGGAATTTAGCAGGTTGTCATTTGTAATAAGGCTTCTCCATCTGAAAATGATCAACGAGGTGGATAACGAGCACTTTGACGTGTTTCTTGATCTCCTACGCAAGGTACTTCCGAAATTAAAATTTTTAATCACATCAATATTTTGATTTTCTACATCTATATATTCCTAAATAATTTATACTGTTATTCTTTTAGCCGACATATTGAAGAACTTACGAATGCGATTTTCAGAAAGAGTGCTAATTGGAAGATTAATCAAGAACAAAAGAAACACTTTCCACGGTGGTTCCGTAAACACGTACGTACGTCTTGTATATTTCACGTTTCACATGCATATATCACATATATATTATACATTTTATATGTAAATGCATTGTAAATTGAAGATGACATAGCAAAAGGAATGCAATTCCCGGATGTAATCGTGCAACTATCTAAAAGTCCTAGTGCAAAAGTGAATTGATACGGTTCATATTGTCTTAATAACCTAAAATTTCTTACAACCGAGAAATTGAATACCCAAAATAATGGGATTTATTGTCCGTTTGAACAAACATGCTTCTTAAGTTTCCGTGATCAAAGACCGCAGGGAGGAAAAAAAGAATATTACGGTCAGCTGGAGGATATGATAGAGTTATTTTACGGAAATAATGACCAAGAAAGATTTGTTATGTTCAAAATTCGTTGGTGCGCTTGCATCCAGATCGATGAGTATGACTTTCAGCTTGTCAATCTCAATAAAGAAATTTATCGAGATGATAATTTCATGTTAGCTTCACAAACTGAGCAGTATTTCTATATCAAAGATCCTAATCATGAAGAAACTTGGATTACAGTGCTGGCACCTCCTAAATCCTTTTTCGATAGTTCTATCGACGAGATTGACCTTGATGAAGCAGATCCGGTTGACATATGAAAAACTTTGCAGTTGTAAACAATTGTAATCAATTGATATATGTTATAAACTTTGCACTTGTAAAAATTTATAATCACTTGCATGTAAATGATATATGAAAAACTTAGCAATTCTAATCACTTGTAATGTATTGATTTGTTAGCTTAATGATTTATGCATATTATATATTTTGTATTGTCATTACTCTTGTATGAAATAGATGGGACAAAAAGTCATATTCGGAAAATTTGCTAAAGCATTTTCTTCAAAGAAAAGAGATCGAGATACTGAATGCTCGACACAGCCTGATATTGAGAGTAGAGGTATATATGATGAGTTTTAAATAATCACCGACCACATTATTTTATTCAAATAACTATTGCATTGATTATAATAAATTAAAATGTGCAGGTACATATGATCAGGAGGATATAGGTTCATCAGTGCAGCATGATCTGTATGCACATCTATACGAGCAGTGCATGGACTTGATTAGGGAACCTGGGGCATTCTCGGATCTTATCAACGATGAGTGGATTCATGCATTGTCTCATCCTCGCGATTTACAAAATGAAAAACCGTATCGCGATAGGGAAAATGCGAAAGCAATGGAGCGGTGGGCTACTGCTCGAATTTAAATCGATATGATGATAGAGGCAGCAGACACGAGTATTGATGAGGCATGGGTTGCGGGGGATAATCTGGCCCGGTTTGAACAACACAGAAGAGGTGTTGCAAATGAAATTACGAAATACGATATGCGTGGAAAAAGGACAATTCTGCAATGGGTAGGTGGGAAGACAGTAGGTCCGGGTATGTGGGCTATACATTTCCACGATTATATCGGTATTCTTGTCTATACACCGACTTCTGGAACATGGGCTTCACATTTACAGATAACCCCTAGGAAGCATACGTATGGACTTGGCGCTCACTCTTGGTAATGCATAACTCAACTATATTTCAACATTACATGCATACCTGTTATATGTTATAAATTTATTAAATAATATATTTATTAATCTGTATTATAGAAATATTTCGTCTTAGAAGATGATATGGACGAACATTGAACGCAACTCCGGTATGAGTTATCACAAATATTCAAGAGATGATGTCAAAGATTGAAGAAAAAATTCAAACAGTCGGAGAAATTTACGGATGATTGGAAACGTTTTGCCGCTCTTCCCTCCATCATCCCTAGAGATCGGTTTTCGTTTCTCCTATTGTATTGGGATACACCTGAAGCAAAGGTAATTAAAAATATATTTAAATAATTTGAATACCGAATTTAGATTAAATTATATTTAAAGATATTATCTTCTGAATAAGCAGAAAGTATCAGAAAGGAATAAGCAGAACCGAGGGAAAACCATAGATGACTATTATGGTGGATCGGTTCCTGCTGATCAGTATAGGGCTATTTTGGTTAGTTTATCTTTAATTACATAAATGTTCGATTTTTCAATTTCATCATTACATATCTTCACGTATAAATAAATCAAATATCTGTTACAGAAAAAGGCTGGGAAAAAACCAAGCCTTCCTGAGACTTGGGAGACATTTCACATGAGAGTGGGCATGTCAGAAAAAGGGATGGATATAGTCACTCAACATGCGGTAAGCTTGCATTTTTTTTAATTCTTTTAAGTAAATTAATTACATTTATTAACTTCGTAAATAAAATTAATTATTGTTTTATTTATCGAATGAGAATATCGAGGAGGCGGAGAGGAGCTATTGGGAATCAAATCCTGAATATCCGGCTGATAATTCTCTTCCTACGAAGGCCGAGATATCTATTATAGAGCTGATTTTCCTTCAGTCGAGAGGACACGGTCATATTCTCCTATACGGTGGTCCCGTTAGTATTTCGCGGTCCGGTCCAGAAGAAGTACTTCAATTTCGTCGACCGCTCGCTCCAACCAACAATCGGCTGATGCACAACGGATCGATAAGCTAGAGCAGCAGCTCAGGACGAGGGATGAAGTAGATAAGAAGAGGACGGAAGATGAAGCGGCTTGGAGAGCTTAAATGGAGGTGCGGTTGGAACAATTCTTGCAACAATACGTTCCACGTCCACAATCATGGTCAGCACAGGGTCCATTCTCGCCACAACCGGCATATTACCCTCCTCCGACGCAGTGACCGTATTACTCTCCCTCATTACACGGAACGTCGTACTATCCTTATCCACCGCCTCCACAATCACAAGGAAGGTACTACCCTCGGCCTCCGCCTCCGCCATAAGATCCTTATTATCCTAACCCTCCGCCATAGAAACCGTATAACCCTGATTAGCCGACCCCATAGGGAGGGTTATTAGGTAACTTTTTTTTGCAGGAGGACTTCGACGATATGAATCGATACTATTCAAGGCAAGTTTCTGGTGGAGATGGTAGCTGTAGGAGTTAGTGAGGTACATATAATTGTTATTTACAGAAATTTGAGCATACAATTAAACTGTATTGAGTTTTGATGTTTAAAATTCATGTTGTGTATTTGTAGGGTTCTTATAAGTTAACGTCGAAAGGATTATGTTTTGACGATGGAAGTGGCAGGAGTTAGTGAGGTAAGCATATATATATATATGTGTTAGTATAGCTAACATTGTTTTGAAGATTATAATTTGAGTTCATATATTTATTTATTTCGATTCACAGGGTTGAGTGAGCTGCGATTGTGAGTGATTTGGAGATTTTTTTTGTTTTGTTGGACATATATATAGTGTATGTATTGTGTTGTTCGTATTCAAAACAATTTAGTTTATTTATGCTTGTTTATTAAAAATTTAGTTCATATGTGTTTGATTGAGTTGTTGATATTGGTGGATATATCGTGGATAATATTTATATGTTGGTTTGTATGCGTATGTGTTCGTATTTGTTATTGATCTTCTTGGATATGTTGTGGATTGTGCATATATATATATATATATATATATATTGATTTGTATGCGAAATGCTATTGTGGCGTAATATATTGTGTATTATTGTATTGAATACAGTATTTTTCTGTAATTTTTTTCAGGAAAAACAGTTATTAGCGACCGTATTATCTATTGGAACGGTCGCTAATACCTCATCTGCGACTGTTCGCTGATATTAGGAAACAGGTAAATTCGTTGAGATGTCCACGTGTCTGTTTATTAGCGACTGGTAGAAACGGTCCCTGATACATCTATTAGCGACCGTTCATATTAGAGACATTTTATTAACGGTCGCTAATAGATGTATTAACGACCACCCAATCAACGACCGTTTTTAGCGACCGTTTAAAATATAAACGGTCGCTAATATACATTAGGGACCGTTCATTATTTTTTGGAGACCGTTCCATACGTTCTCTAATAGTGAATGTATGTAGTAGTGTATCTATCAAATTTTATAAGATTTGGAGACCTATAACTAATCCATCAAATAGACTAAAAAATCGACGGCTTTACGATGCATGAAAAACAAGATCGCTTCATGGATGTGTTAGAAATCTTCAAATCTAATGAAGCTTTATACATAACATATCTAATACAAATAGATCAAAGTGACCGGTACGGATCGGCGAAAAATATAGGGGTTATGTGTTTAAAAGTTTAGCCTCAAAGTAAAAATTGAGAACCGGCCTTATAGAATCATCGCTATATATATATATATATCTTGAGAGAGAGGGGGCTGGTGGAATCATATGAAATTTGGTGTATCCAAATCTTACACGATAAACATGAAGATTATGGATGCCAATTGTCGGAAAAAATCATGGAGAATATAGATATTTGACGCCACCTAACGAAAAAGCATCTCAGAGCCTCTTTTCTTCAGTGTATATATATATATATATATATATATATATAGAGAGAGAGAGAGAGAGAGAGAGAGAGAGAGGGGGGTTGAGAGGGTGAGAGGGAAGGTGTCATAGGGAGAATTTCTTCCTATGGCGTCGAAAAAGTACACGCTCCATGATATTTTTTTGATGATCGGCATTTATCACCTTTCTCTTTATCATCTAAAATGCGGATACATAAAATTTTATATAATTCTACATCTTTTTTCACCATTGATTTTGTGGGTGCAAAATTAACGGTTTGCCGACAATAGAACTTTATACATTACTAATTCAAAGGTGAAAAACTTGTGGAATTACATGAAATTTGGTGTATCCACATCTTAGATGATAAAAATGAAGATGATAGACACCGATCGTCGAAAAAAATAGGGATGGTGTATTTCTTCGACGCTATACGAGAAAATTCCCTCTTATGGTCTCTTTCCTTCCTGAGAAACTATGAGCTCTTTCCTTCATTATATATATATCTCTTTCCTTCCTAAGAAACTATGAGCTCTTTCCTTCATTATATATATATATATATATATAGCGGATCCGCTAGGGCGAGTTCGTGTTTTTAAATTTACGAACATGAATAATAGCTGTTGGATCAGCCTTTTGCTTTCAATGTCCCACATTAAAACAACAGAAAAATCCATAAATATTCTCTTCTCTAATTTTTGGGATGCATACCTATCTTTATACGTTTATTTTGGGTAATAGTGTTTGAAATCATGAGGATTTATTAGATGTTCAGATTATTTTCATATTCAAATCATGATAATCTATTGTATATTTTGATTTTTCATCTTTGGATTCATCGGATTTGAATCCTTTATGTCCTTTTGATTTAAATCATATAATTATGCATCCTAAAAATTAAGGAAGATAATATTTACCAGATTTATTTAAATGGATTTTTTAGTTGTTTTAATGTGAGTTGTTGAAAGCAAAGAGAAGATCTAATGGTTGTTATTCAGGTTCGTGAATTTAAAAACACGAACTTGTCCTAACGGATCCATAATGTGTGTGTGTGTGTGTGTGTGTGTGTGTGTTAATGTGATTCTAACACTTTTTCACCGTTAATTTAGGGGGTGCAAAATTAACGGTATATCGACAATATAACTTTTTACATTGCTAAATCAACAATGAAAATGTATTAGAATTAAATGAAACTTAGTGTTTCTTCATATTAGACGATGAAGATCAAGATGGATATTGCCGATCATCAAATAAAATGGTGGAGGGTGTAGTTTTTGACGCCACCTGACGAAAAAGCCTCTTAATACCTCTTTCCTCCATTATTCTCATCTATCTCTCTCTCTCTCTCTCTCTCTCTCTCTATATATATATATATATATATATATATATATATATATATGAGACGATCCATTGAGACCGGTGCTCATTGCTCATTTTATAAAATGAGGCCAATTCCTTACAGTCCTAATGTACCGGTTTTTCTCCGATCCGAACGGTCATCGTGATCAACATGTCATGGATATGTTATGTATCAAATATCACGAGATCCGAAGAGTTTTACCACATCAATTAGATAGAGTAAAATAATAACGGCTTTTCGATACATGAAAAATATGATCACTTGATGGATATGCTAAAGGTCTTCAAAGCTCGTGAATTTTGATACCTAAAGTGGTGTCGGTGGAGAAGAATTTGTAAATCCGGAGTTCTAAATCAAATTACATGTCATTTGGACAATATTATTGAATTCTTTAGAATTTCATAATGAAAATGCTCAGCATTCGATTCATCTTGTTCATGTAAAATTTCATGAGCATATATAAAAAATGTAAATACCTTTTAAAGTTCACATAAGAAGACAATATAAATTACCTCATACCGAACAAAGGACTTGTTAGCCTCAAATGATTTTATCTGCAACAAAAGCGATTTTATAAAATAAATAGATACTCCAACTATTTCTTTTGAAATAAGTCAAACACAAAACATCATCTGGTAATCTTCTTTACCATATTAATATCACATGATCTAATAAACTGTCCTGCAGTTACATGAAAAGCATCTATCCACGTATCCTCTGCAATTTTATTTCTCCAATCCACTGCAGCTGCTCGCTGAGTAGTTGATCATATATATGCCAACGTATGATTTTCCTGATCGAAAGTTATATTTAATAGAAGCCTAAAAATAAACATAAACCAACTATCAGGTAAAGATGAAACAATATATAAACATATATAGTTAAAATTCGCAAACGGTATTATTGGTCTCACCATATAGAACTTTAGACTACAAGATACAAGGAAAATTGAATTTTTTACAAAAAGGAAGGGAAAAAAGAGAGCACCCAAACCCCAGTTATGCATTGCAAAATGATATGCAATGCATATAATATATAATATGAATTCATATTTTAATACCATGTGAGTACTTGCTGATGCTCGATATCGGTGACTACGCAGATCATGACATGTGGCAGATGACGTGTCCCAGAGCTTATAGGAAATGATCAAGAACGGTACGTTGGAAGCATATCCGGGCCCGCAACCCGAGGACATTACCGATCTTCGGTGACCTACCAGACCACCCCCAGCTCGCCTCCGAGCTATCACAGAACCAAGATGCCTCGGCCTCCCACTCGGTCCCGAGCCTCCCGCCGGGCTGATCTTCCTCGGTCCCACAGCACCGATCACAGGCGTCCCCGTCACGGCTCCACGAATCTCGCCAGATGCGAGATATCCGCAGCCCATGATCCCGCGTTCCATGCCATCACGATCCCCATTAACAGGCATATCTAGTCATTAATGGGGAATCCTGCCTATCACGCGGGCGTAACGCCAAGGGCGTAACCACCGGCATGAATCTCGCGCTCGCTTGCCCATTACTGCCACTATATAAACTCCTCTCTCAGACGACTCAGGTAAGCGAATTTTACCCCAATAGGTCGTTACTCTGCCAAAATACCCCATCTAACTTGATTGTCGGAGGGTCCTTGGTGGCATAACCTCCCCGGGACTTCCTTGCAGGTAGCTCGGCCTCAACCACATAAAACCTATTGAGATCCACACGCTTCAGGAGTCAACCCTACAAATCCAATCTCAGTCATCCATCAACGCTCGCAGAAGATCAACGAAAGGTAATATCTGAAGGAGATCCAGAGATCCATCAGTTGGCGCCGTCTGTGGGAATCTAGTTCTACTCAGCGAAAGTTCATCTTCCGATCTCGACTTAATGGCGAGCGGTCACCGTAACGATCCAAGAACCAGTCATCGTCCTCCCTGCAGTGGGGACGAGGGAGAATCCCCTCCTCCCCCGAATGCCATTCACGCCCTATCCGCTCGGATAGATCGACTCGTGTCCGTCGTGGATGCACTCGTCCTTGTCCAAATGGCCGGGCAAGCTCCCCAGGTTGCCGCTCCCCCACCTCGGGACCGGGACCCCTACAGAGGGAGAGAAGACTCTGCTCGCGTCGGCACAACCGGACACCACCTCGCTGTCTCTGGCGGCCGCAGATCCCCCGGGCCGACGTATTCAATGACCCGCTGAGCACCGCACAGCTCAACACCGAGGTATTTTTCCAGAGCGCCTCGCCCCGAGCCCCATCGCGTCCCTGTCCCTCCCGAGGAGGTGTCGGTCAGCTTGCCTGCTCCCAGGCATGACCGTCACCCCCTCCCTCGACGGGGCCGTGCGTACGGGACTCGCCACGGCAGCTCGAAGAAGACCTCGCCAGGGGACCTAAGGAACCTCATCGAACGGAACCGGTGCCGTAGCCAGGCACAGGTCTCCAGCAGTAAAGGCCAAAAATTAGAATGTGCTGAATCATCAGGATACCACAGCCGACTCGACGCCCTTGAAAAGAAGATCGAAGGCATGCATCGGGAAAATCGTCCTTCACGCGACGGGGCTAAATATGCCGCCGTCTCGCTCATGAAGCCCTTCACCAAAGGGCTACTCGCCGTCCACGTCTCCTCCCGGAACAAGCCCCCGAAAGTCTCACTCTTCGACGGGAAGTCCGACCCGAAGGACCATTTGGATGCGTTCACAGCCGGGATGAGTTTCCACGACTATTCCGAAGCCGCTCAATGCCGCGCTTTCCCCGCCACTCTCATCCGCTCCGGACGAGACTGGTTTCAAGGACTCGGACTCGCACCACGCTCGATCTCTACCTTCGATGAGCTGGCCACCCAATTCCTCGGCCACTTCGTCGGGAACAGACAGCAGAAGCGGACCGTCGATCATCTCTTCACCATAAAGAGGGGGGGAAAAGAATCCTTCAAAGGATACACCACCTGCTTCTACAACGCCCTCCTTGAGGTCCCAAAACACAGGGATGAAACGGTCATTATGACCCTTAGGTCGGGTCTTAGGCACAAGGATTGGCTACGCTCCTTTGCATTAGTGCAACCTACGACCATGGACGAGGTAAAGGCCTGGACCGAATGTGAGATCCAGCTTAAGTCCGAAGTGAGCGCTAACCTGTCCCGGACAGAACAAGCCGATCAGAAGAAAATGAAGATTGAGCAGCCAAAACCCTACTCCCCAAAGTTTCAGGAGTACACCCCGCTCAACGTCTCCCAAACGGTACTGTTGGAGGAGGCTAAGGGCAAGAGGTTCATCAAACTCCCCCAGTCTCGAATAGGGAGGCAAAGCGTACCAGGGGCCCCAACTGCTGTTTCCACAGGTCGCAGGGTCACTCCACTGAGAACTGCAAACACCTCCGAGACTACACCGAGGAGCTAATCCGCTCGGGGCACCTGAAAACGTACTTGCGAGACAAGCGGCAAGCCGACCGTGAACAAGAGCAACGTCCTCTCCTGGCAAATTAACTATCGGCCAAATCATGGCCATATCAGCGGGGGTACGACGAAGATCGACAAGGCTCAGTGTCCCTCACCGATCGAGGGGACTGGAAGCCACCCGAGGAAGAAGGCCAAAGTAGCCGAGCCAATCATTTTTACCGACGAGGACCTCCACGGTATATCCCTGCCTCACAACGACCGCTGGTGATCTTAGCTCAGGTCCACCGCTACGAAGTGCAGAGGATACTAGTCGACGTGGGAAGCTCAGGAGACATTCTCTTTTATGACTGCTTTCTGTGTATGGGACTCACCCTGTCGGACCTAAGGCCGACCGCCCACATCCTGTCAGGGTTCACTAGCCACTCCATCCCGGCGGAAGGGGTAATCATTCTCGAATTTAACATCGGGGAGGCGGGTAATATGTGCACCGTGCCTGTGGAGTTTATCGTCGTGAGAATCCCATCGGCCTACAATGTCCTCCTCGATCGCCCGACACTGAAGTCCCTTTAGGCCCAGATATCGACCTACCACCTAGCGATGAAATTCCCACTCGACCAAGGCGGGATAGGTCGGGCCTACGGGGACCAACGAACCGCAAAGGTTTGCTTCACCGCAACATCTACGTCTGAGCGGCCTAACAATGACGTTAAGGGTGAGGGTCATATCAAGGGTTCTCTGGACACTCGAGACGAGCAGAAAGAGGTCCGAGGGTGGAGCCACTAACAGAAGCCCCCCTCATAGAAGAGGACGATGAATGAACCGTTCAGATTGGGTCGCTCTTGACGGGGACTCAGCGAGAAGACCTGGTCTACTTCCTCAGAAGTAACTCTGACGTGTTCTCCTGGGCGCCTGCCAACATGCCTGTGATCGACCCCAAGATCATATCTCATAAGCTCGGGGTGGACCCTACGATCCGACCCGTCCGGCAGAAAAAACGAAGCTTCATCCCGATCAAGCAGAAGGTGATCGAGGATGAGGTAGACAGGCTTCTCCCCACCAACTTCATTCGGAACGTGCCTTACTCGGAATTATTGGCAAACGTAGTCATGGTTAAAAAATCAAGTGGGAAGTAGCGCATGTACGTCGACTTCATAGACCTCAACAAGGCCTGCCCGAAAGACAACTATCCCCTCCCTCGGATAGATCAGCTCGTCGACAGCTCGGCAGGCCACGAGCTACTTAGCATCATGGACGCTTTCAC
Organism: Agapanthus africanus; assembly: GCA_030015575.1. NCBI lineage: Eukaryota > Viridiplantae > Streptophyta > Magnoliopsida > Asparagales > Amaryllidaceae > Agapanthus > Agapanthus africanus. Next base: position 110,187,998 of record JASDDO010000031.1, read on the forward strand.
CGGCTACAACCAGATCCGTATGAATCCGGCAGACAAGGATCTCACCGCATTCATAACGGACCGGGAGTATACTATTACAAGGTGATGCCTTTCGGCCTTAAAAACGCCGGAGCCACGTACCAACACTTGGTTAATCGCATGTTCAAGCCGCAGATCGGCAGGAATATGGAAGTTTACGTTGACGACATGCTCGTCAAATCGGTCTCATCGGATGAACATGCCAAGGATTTGGGCGAGGCCTTCGACGTACTCCGCAAATACAAGATTAAACTGAATCACGCCAAGTGCGCATTTGGGGTCACCGATGGAAAGTTCCCCGGCTTCATGGTCACCCACCGGGGAATCGAGGCTAACCCGGAGAAAATCAGCGCTATCATCAACATGGACATGCCCAAGACTAACGTCGAAATCATGCGGTTAACTGGATGGGTAGCCTCTCTAAGCCGTTTCATGTCAAGATCCAGAGAGAAGTGCCACCCTTTCTTCAAAGCTCTAAGGAAGCTACCGAGGTTCGAGTGGTCGGAGGAGTGCCCGACCGCCTTCGAGCAATTAAAGAGGCACCTTGCGACTCCCCCACTGCTCATCCGGCCGGTTGAAGGGGACGAGCTATCGCTATATCAAGCAGTGTCCGGCCAAGCTGCGGGTTCGGTGCTCGTCCGAGAGGTCGAGAGAGTCCAGATGCCGATATACTATGTGAGCCACGTTTTCAAGAACGCGGAAACGAGGTACCCAGCCATTGAGAAGATCGTCTTGGCACTCATCGTGGCCTCAAGGAAACTACAACACTATTTCTAGGCGTACACCATCCTCGTTCTTACTGAGCGACCCCTGGGGGCTATCCTCGCCTCCCCCGAGTCTTCTGGTCATTTGGAGAAATGGAGGTGGGAGTTTTCCAGTTCGACATAAAATACCGTCCGAGGCAGGCTATCAAGATACAAGCCCTGGTCGATTTTATCGTCGAGTGCACCATCCCTAGCAAAGAGCCGGAATTCACACTGCCCCCCGGAGCTCACCCTTTAGTCGATGGAAAGCCCGACTCCGTCCCTGATTGGATCCTTTACGTCGACCGGTCCTCGACCAAGGAAGGCTGTGGTGCCGGCCTCATCATTCGGGGCCCGAACGAGGAAGAAATAGAGTGTTCTCTGAAGCTCAGGTTCAAAGCCTCAAATAACGCGGCGGAATACGAGGCCTTGTTGGCCGAACTCCGCATAGCCTTCTGACTGGGGATGAAAACGATCCGGATCCACAGCGACTCCGCCCTAGTCGTTGGTCAAGTGATCGGCCGATTCAAGGCATGGGAGCCCCTGATTGTGAAGTATCTGGACGAGGTAAGAAGATTGCGAAAGAACTTCTACGAAATCCAGGTAGAGCAGATCCCCAGACAGCTAAACGCCCAGGCCGATGCCATGAGTAAGCTGGCTTCATCTTATATGGCCAACAACAAGAGGAACATTATCTTTGAGGTCTTGCCACGGCCCAGCATGGAAGACGGGGCAATGCCACTTCAAGTGTGCATAGCTCGGGAAGAAGACCGGGATTGGAGAAAGCCCCTCGTGGAATTCTTGAGGGAAGGTATGCTCCCAGAAGATCGGGGAGAAGCCCGCCGTCTCCGAGCCAAAGCTCGCCATTTCGTCTGGAGCAATAGGAACCTCTACAAGAAGTCCTTCACTCAGCCCCTGCTCCGGTGCGTCAACCCCGACGAAGCCGACTATGTCCTCCGTGAGATCTACGAAGGGGTCGGTGGCGCGCACCAAGGGCCCACACCTTAATCCAGAAACCACTGCTCCAGGGGTACTACTGGCCGACGATTCATCAGACGCCCAAAATCTCATCAAGAGATGCAAAAGCTGCCAACTCCATGGAAGCATACCCCGCCTTCCGGCTGCTGAGCTAACCGCCCTAACCTCCCGTGGCCGTTTGCCCAGTGGGGAATGGACATGATAGGCCAGTTCTCTACCGGTACGGGAGGGCACAAGTATGTCCTCGTCGCGGTGGACTACTTCATGAAGTGGATCGAGGCCATTCCCATCAGGAAACCGGACGCCACCACGACTATCAAGTTCCTGTAGAACAACGTGTCCGGTTCGGCATCCCGAGGTGTATCATCACCGACTATGGGAAAAATTTCGAAAACGAAAAAGTTAAGGAATTCTGTAGCAAATATGTATCCTCATGAAGTTTTCCACGGTCGTACATCCCCAATGCAACGAGCAAGCTGAGGTCGCTAACCGGGACGTCCTCCGGGGTCTTCGAACGCGCCTGGAAGGACGCCAAGGCAGTTGAGTCGAGGAATTACCCCGGGTCTTATGGGCCCTGCGCACGTCGAAGAAAACCCCCACTGGGGAAACCCCTTTCAGCCTCTGCTACGGTATCGAGGCGATGGTCCTAGCGGAGATCGGGCTCCCCAGTTACTGGGTCGAGCACTTCGACGACGAAGCGAACACCTCGGCCCTCCGAACTAACCTGGATATCTTGTTAGAGAAACGTGACCGGGGTTAGATCAAAGCTGCCGCCTATCAACAGAAAACCACCCATTACTACAACGCGCGAGTCAAGCGTCTCTTCTTCAAGGCCAGAGATTTGGTCCTAAGACGGAACGAGTTCGTCGATCAAGGCAAGCTACATAAGTTTTCCCCAAAATGGGAAGGTCCCTTCCTTGTCTTGGAGGTTCTGCCCGGCGGAGCCTATCGTTTACAAGACGCGAACGGTCGCAAATTTTCACGGCCTTACAACGCTGAGAAGCTCAAGCTGTACCTCTGAAAAGAATACCTACGAATGTATATTTCTTCTTTCACAAAGACGATGTAATCCTTTCTAAAGTTCTTTCTATTTAAATTATAAGAAGGGAACAATCGGGCATCGCAAAAAGGAGAATTTTTATTTGTTCAATAGGTATTATGGGCTCCTCAGCCTTATAGAAAAAGAAAAAGGAAAATTTACAACAGAGGGGGAACGAGATCGAGGAAGTACTCCAGGTGATACTCAGAGTAGATTTATGCTAGCCGGGCCTTAGCCTCTGCAGCCCGCTCTCGCCAATGCTGCACGCGAATCCGGGATGCCATAGAAGCACCCGGTGCTCCGCCCTCTGCGCCTTGGATCATGATGTACCTCTTTTTGAAGCACTCCAAAATGAGGGCCAAGGATCGGTCGTGCCTGGCCTTCGAGATGAGGTCGAGTAGGTAGATCGAGCGCACCTTGTCGAGCGCCCCATCCAGTAACTTCTTGGAGAAGGGGTTGTACAACTCCGGGGACCTCCTCCAAATTGCGTACATCAACAGCTGTATGAGGGACAACCGCCGAGGGAGACGCCGACCGACGTGACCCTCGAGGCGCTGAACCACTTCCCGGTACTCATCCTCAGCCAAGGATTGGTCATACACGAAGACATCGTAGAAGGTGATGATTTCTTCTAAAAAAGCGATGCCGAAGAAGTTGTCGTATCCTTCTCCTTTTATAACCTCAAATAGAATCCTTAAGGATCCAGATTCACACACGCATAGGCACGAATCCTGGGATCCACCAAGATTACTCCAATACCGCGCTGCCACGTGGCAGAACTGACGCGGCTCCCCGAAACATTATGCCAACGTTACGCCTCTCCTAAGCATTCCTGACACAGGCCGCCTGCGACGATCGCTTTTCGCGATGTTCACGCACAAGGGAAGGTAGGACTGAACCTCGTAAATCCGGCGAGCAGCCACCCTGCTCGGTCCATCCTCGGCAGGATACTACTTGGGTTCTTTAGCAAAGCGATGTAAATTCTTATAAGTTCTTTTTACTTAAATAATAAGGACACAATAGAGCATTGCAAAAAGAAGAATTTTATTCATTCAAAGGTATTGTGGGCTTCTCAGCCTTACAAAAAAATATTACACCAGCGGGGGAAAGGGGTGCAAGAAATATTCCTCGTAGCACTCCGAGGAAATTTCCGCCAGCCGAGCCTTTGCCGCTTCGGACCTCTTCCTCTGATGCTGTCCGCGAACCCTCGTGTCCACGAACGGGCCATAAAGCTCTACAGGCAGGCACCCATCGGCGAGATGCCTCAATTGGTAACACTTGAGGATGAGTGCCACCGAGCAAACCCACCGACTCTTCGAGATAAGGCCGAGATGACATAATGACCTTAGCTTGCAAATCGCCTCGTCCTTCAGTTGTTCGGTCAAGGCGTTATGCAGCCCCAGCGATGCCCTCCAGATCGAGTACATCAGCAGCTGGAGAAGGGGTGATCGCCGGGGGAGCAGGCGACCGATATAATCCTCAACACGCCGGATCACCGCATGCATCGTTTCCTCGGAACACAGCTAGTTGTACAGATATACGTCCTCAAAATTTATGATCTCGGGGTTGGAGAAAGGGAATTCATCCATTCTTGCATTTTGGGGATGGAGAAAGGAGTGATCAACACGCCCTCCGTTTTATAGCCCCACAGCGTCCCAAAGAGTCCAACAGTCACTCGTTTCTTCCACTACTGTACCGCCACGCGGCGGATATCCCGTCTTTCTCGGCGAACCAAAGTCGGAGCGACGCGGATCTTCTAAACGCTTTGCCTCTCCCAATGCGTTCATGACACGTGTCGCCCGCGACGGTTACTCTTCCCGATGTTCACGCACCAGGAAAGGTCGGACAGAACCTCGGAAAACCAAGTAGCAACCTTGTTCGGTCCATCCTTAGTAGGCCACTCCATGCCATCGCGCGCTAAGGATCAAAGCCCTCATCAAGAGGCCACCGAGCATCTACCCTGCTCGGTCCATCCTTGGCTGGTAATCTCTTACCCCGCGACGCCAAGGATCAAAGCCCTCACCAAGAGGCCACCGAGCAGCTACCCTGCTCGGTCCATCCTTGGCTGGTAATCTCTTACACCACGACGCCAAGGGTCAAAGCCCTCACCAAGAGGCCACCGGGCAGCAACTCTGCTCGGTACATCCATGCCTGGTAGTTCACTACTTACCGATGCCAAGGATCAAAGCCCTCATCAAGAGGCCACCGAGCAGCTACCCTACTCGGTCCATCCTTGGCCGGTAATCTTTTACCCCAAGACGTCAAGGATCAAAGCCCTCACCAAGAGGCTACCGGGCAACAACCATGCTCGGTCCATCCATGGCTGGTAGTTCACCACCCACCGACGCTAAGGATCAAAGCCCTCATCAAGAGGTCACCGAGAAGCTACCTTGCTCGGTCCATCGTAATCTCTTACCCCACGACGCCAAGGATCAAAGCCCTTACCAAGAGGCCACCGGGCAGCAACCCTGCTTGGTCCATCCATGGCTGGCAGTTCACTACCCACCGACACCAAGGATCAAAGCCCTCATTAAGAGGCCACCAAGCAGCTACCCTGCTCTATCTATCCTTGGCTGGTAATCTCTTACCCCACAACGCCAAGAATCAAAGCCTTACCAAGAGGCCACCAGGAAGCAACCCTGCTCGGTCTATCCATGGATGGTAGTTCATTACCCACCGATGCTAAAGATCAAAGACCTCATCAAGAGGCCACGGAGCAGCTACCCTGCTCGGTCCATCCTTGGCTGGTAATCTCTTACCCCATGACGCCAAGGATCAAAGCCCTCTCCAAGAGGCCACCGGGCAGCAACCCTTCTCGGTCCATCCTTGGCTGGTAGTTCACTACCCAACGACGCCAAGGATCAAAGCCCTTACCAAGAGGCAACCGGGCAGCTACCCTGCTCGGTCCATCCTTGGCTGGTAATTTCTTACCCGACGATACCAAGGATCAAAGTCCTCATCAAGAGGCCACCGAGCAGCTTCACTGCTTGACTTCCTATACGTCTTTGTTTCCCCCAGTCAGAGCAAAGCTCTGTTCAAATTCCAAAGAGGAAAATGAAGCGACGCTTCTGTTTTCTCCAATCAGAGCAAAGCTCTGTTTGAATTTCAAAATTCAAAATTTGAAGCAATGCTTCAGATTCCTTGCGCTGCGCGCAGCGCGCCACGTGTCAGAAGCAGACACGCCAGCGCCAGGAGCGCTGCGCCCAAGGCAGCGCACCCCCAAATCAGAGCAAAGCTCTGTTTCAAAATTCAAATTTTAAAAATGAAGCAACGCTTCAGGTCCCTTGCGCTCTGCGCTGCGCGCCACGTGTCAAACATAGGTGCGCTAGCGCAGTTGCGCTGCACTGTGCGCTGTGCGCCACGTGTCAAACGCAGGCGCGCTAGCGCAGCTGCGCTGCGCGACACGCATCAAACGCAGGTGCGCTAGCGTCAGTTGTGCCAGCACTGGAATTTAAATAATAAATTATTAATTATTCAGAATTAAAATTCTAGAACGATCTTTCCAATCTTATTAAAATAAGAAGATTGTTTTCTGTAAAACAGAGGCCTTAGCTGCGCTGCGCTCTGCGCTGCGCGACACGTGTCAAACGCAGGTGGGCTAGCGCCAGTTATGTCAGCACTGGAATTTAAATAATAAATTATTAATTAATTAGAATTAAAATTCTAGAAAGATCTTTCCAATCTTATTAAAATAAGAAGATTGTCTTCTGTAAAATAGAGGCCTTAGGATCAAAGATCCAACGGTGGGGAAATATCCCCAGATCAATCAGAGAAAGATCTCTGTAACTAATCTAACAGATCAATTGGCCCTATATAAAGGCCCCTAGACTCCAAGTCTCATATAGAGAAAACCCTCTGCAAACTTTGAGAAGAACTAAAAGAGAAAGAAAGGCAAGCCTTTGAAGAAAGAAGATCATTTTCTTCATCTTTAAAGGTAAAGAATTATATTCTTGAAGAACAGAGATGAAATCATCCCATTAAAAAAGAAGAATCATCTTCTAAAAAGATCAGAGATCTAATCATAAAATAAGATTAAAAGAAGTAATTTACTTCATTAACAGATCTTTTAATCTACAAAGGCACAGCCTTTTGATAAGAACAAGAACTTTGATTCTTGGATCTTGAGGCAATGCCTCTTTTGGAGAACAAAAAACTTGTTCTTTGATCTTAATTTGATCAAAATGCGCTCTGCGCTATTGGACAGTGCCTTGCACTAATGAAATGCGCCTTTGCGCTCCTTAGACTGGCGCACTGCGCCAGAACGCGCCACGTGTCAACCACAGAACGGTTTGCGCTTTGCGCTTCTAAAAATAGCGCACTGCGCTCTTGGACTGGCGCACTGCGCCAAAGCGCGCCACATGTCACTCACTGGCGCAGCGCATTCAGAAAGCGCAGTGCGCTATCAGACTTGCGCTTAGCACTGAGCGTGACACGTGTCACCTTCGCATGCGCTAGCGCAATGCGCTCTTTGATTGGCACAAAGCGCCTGACAAGCCATGTGGCGCACTATCAGACCACTATTTTGCTCCTAATAAATGCTATGCATTATTAAAAGGGCCGAGCCCAAATAAAGGCTCAATAGCCAGAACAATAAAATGTTCAACTGAGACCATATTCTCATAAACCTTCAAACAGACTCCAGTCCCAAATTAGACTATAGATCTCCCAACAAATATTGGTTCAAGGGTACATCTCTGAACTCCTCTGATATTTGTCGTTGTAATCCTTCAACGTCTTCAGAGAGGTAATGGGTCCCGACAGCCATATATTCCACGGACTATGATAAAACATCATGTCCTTAAACTGGTAATCGACCGCAATGTCTCTAAACTAAGCAATAAAGTCCAAATGCTCTCTTGTTGGATCTAAACGATCCCGTTAAGTCGATCTTAGTCTTAAATTAGACCAACATGTCCTTGAAAAATGTTTAAGTTGATCTTAGCCTCAAACAAGGCTAACGTATCCTTGAACACACACCCCCCAAACCCAAATCTAAGAAAGATACGGATTTGGACTAATCCACGTCCTACGGGCGACAACACAAATTAGTCTCCGTATACAATCCACGGGCAACCGAACACAAAACAAACACCCACGACACGATGTGACCATCTGGTGAAGGAGAAAGTTGTTACCGCGATGCGGTAGCGTAATTAACTGCAGGGGCTTGCGCCTGCAGGGAAGAGCGTCCCCACAATCAAAAAACCCCTCAAATGAGGGGGAATCTGACGAAGTCTGCTACATCGGCCGCATCCGTGTAAACCTTCGATACATGGTGCCATAAATCAACTTAGCATCTTCAGAGAGGTGGACGGATAGCTCCAATTAGCATCTGCCCCGAATTTCAGGAAAGACGTTCGTCTTGCGCGTCTTTCGGAGGGGAACAGATTCTGGCACGCCCGGTTGGACCTCTTCCTCTTTCCACTCCACACTTCGTTATTGTGTTCGCAAACGAATCGCGGTTTGCTATGGTTGCCTGTGGATTTGAGGTACTTAGATTTGGTGTCTTGCTCCGTGCAGAAAACAGAAGATAAATGGCTTCAAACTGCACTACCTGCAACTGCAACTCTCACTCTGTCCTTGCTGGAGGAGTGACTTATAGGCCCCAAGCGGCCTCCCTTTTCAAGATGCCAGTGGAGCAGGTAACTCAAGCCACCACTGGACTATTCTTCGGGACCATACTCCCACCCATGAGCTTCAACACCCCTGTACCGTCACAAGAAGCTCCCAAGAAGTCGGTATTCGATCGGCTTGCTATTACTGCGGCCCCTCTCAACGGGTCACCCAACTCCACTGCCTCGGTTTTTAACAGACTAGGCCAGAGCTCCAACGAGCCCATGAAGAAGCCTGCAATACCAGAAGGCGTTATCCCGAAGCGGATAGCCATCCCTGCACCCAAAATCTTCAAGGAGGTTTCTCCTGCTAAAGGGTCGGTCTTCACAAGACTGACTATTTCTGCTCCCGTTCCAGGCGAAATCACCAAGGTTGCTTCCCCTACGCGGAAGTCTGCTTTTGATAGGTTGGTCGTCCCCATTCAACGGACGTCGGTCTTTAAAAGGCTGATACCAGCGAATTCTGACCAACACAGGGGGCATGAGGAGGTCACCTCTGCGACTAAACCAACTCCAATCGCACGACATGCTCGCCGTCTTCACTGACGCCGGGTAAGGAAGGCTGGGGACAACTCCCCCTCTGGGCTAACTCCGCCAGCTCCGATGGTGGAAATCAATGCTGCTGTTCCGACCGGGAATAGCTTTGAACTGCTAAGAAGGGTGCGCAAAAACTCGCCAACTGCCGCATTGAAAAGATCTCCTACACCTGTGGATAATGCCACAAAGGTGAAGCTGGAGCAGCTCCCTCAACGGCTGTCCTTTAAAATTTACAAGGTCCGACGTCAAGTCCAAGACTCCGTAATGGATCAAGACTATCTCCGCCGACAGAAAAAGATGAAGGTTCGGCAGGAGAATGACTACTCTGTCAAGCTAGAAAAAGCAAAAGCTACTTGGGTGCCCACTACAACGGCCCCCTCAACTTCGAACGCTCACAAAAGAAGGAGGTCGAAGAAGATCCCTATGTCTTTGGCAAATCGCAAAGACACTGAATCTAAATGCCCCAAGCATGGGGTCATGGTGGTGCACACTATCTATATGGCATCCGGGAAAGAGGATAGCCACGCTTCGACGAGTCACCGACCGCTCACCCGATCTGTAACAAAGTCCTAGGAGCAACAACAAAAGCTTCAAGAATGCTGACGCAAATGGCCACACTCATCGGGCCAAAAGAAAGCCCGGAGGCATCATCAGAGCAGCGCCGTGAGCAGGAAACAGATGCCGAGTTTCTTCGGAGAATCCTCGAAAAGAAGGACAGAGAAGCAGCAGAACAAGCTGCCCACATAAAAAAAATGGCGCTTCTCTTTCAAGACATGGTAGGAATGATGTTACAGCCAGACCCTCCAGCTGAAGACCCTCCGATCATTATTGAAGACGATAGAGGGGAGATATCTAATCCTCCTCCGGCTCATTCAGAAGCCAAGGAGGAAACCATTTCTAAAGCTGCACTAGACGACTATATAGCTCAACAGATACGAGTTCATCAGGCGAATGAAACGGCTGGGCAAATTGTTAGAACCGGATGACCCTATCCGGGCTGGTATGACCAAATCAGTTACCCGCCGGGATATACGATTCCTAAATTCCATGTGTACAAGGGGACAGGGAATCCACATCAGCATGTCGCTCAATTCAGGGCCTTATGCAGCAACACTGGAGGCGACGACAAACTGTTGCTTCGCCAATTCGTTGGCAGTTTAGCAGAAACGACCTTTGAATGGTATTCGAAGCTACCTAACGACTTTGTCAAAACATTTGCGGAGATGGAGCTACTGTTTACACAAAGATTTGCAAGCGCCAGCGAGCGCACCCCGATCACCGCATTGATCAACGCCAGGGTAAGGCCAGGCGAAACGTGGGTTCAATACGCAATACGATGGCGAAACTTATGGTCGAAGTGCGAACAACGCATCGAAGAAGCACCTGTGGTAGGCATGTTCATGGGCACTCTTGATTCGCAAGCGACCATCTCTCAATTCATGATGTTCTTCAAGCCAACTACTTTCCAGGCCTTGATTGACAAGTTGTCCCAAATGGATCAGATGGGTCACAGACCATCTTCTTCACAGACGGATCCTCGGCATGAAAATGGGAAAGGGAAAGCAACTTTCGTCGCTAATACTCAACAACAGCTGAGAAACTTAAAGCCGGTTGTCCGTCAAAACAATATGCGTCCACGCCCATCCCTTGAGGAGAGACTAGGACGTCCTTACTCGTTTCCTCAGGATAAAACGGGAAGACTGTTCGAGCTGGCAGTGCGCAACAGACTCATCAATCTGCCGAGTCGAAAACGTCCAATGCAGCCAGGCGATCTCAACAATCCTAATTACTGCCCTTACCATCAAGCAGTAAGCCATCCAATTGAAGATTGCTTCATTTTCAAAGGCTGGATTGAGGACCAATACCAACAAGGCAAGTTCGCGTTATCCGAAAACTGGAAGGTGAACCCGCCACGACGTCATGCTCCTAAAAAGGTGGACACGCCCGGGGCAACATGGTATTTTGTTGAAGAAGCTCCATGGGAGGTCGTTCTTTCAGCCAAGACGAAAAGGGTGCTGAAGGATCTCCAAACGTGCCCGGCAATCAGGTGGAAAAATTCACTGGAACCCGAGGTCGTCAAGGGAATGCTGAAACCGCGCCCAATTACAAAATCCGGTGGTGATGGTCAAAGCGCTCGCACCCAGCCGTCGAAATCTTCAAAGAAGAAGGAGAAGACCCAAAAGCCTGCGAAGTTTGATGACAAGCGCACGGATCTGCAAAAACATTGACGCACTGGAAGAATATAATCAGAAGGCGCTGACCCCAGTCACACTCCAAGAATCCCTCAGCCACGTCCTTGAGGGCGGAGATGATGACAAAGACTCGTCAGATGAATCTGAGGATTATGTGGCAAGCTGCAATGTGATCTCTCACTCGTCAATAGACGATAAATAAGCTCCTTGCACCGAGAGACGGGGGGCAAGTCCTGAACCAGAACTTCTATGGCCGTCAGACGAAATGATCGACGCCTTCCTGAGTAAAATTCATCTGAAAAGTAAAGCCGATCGGGAGCGTGAGATGTCCATATTTGAAAAGGCCAAATGCCGGCGACTGGACAAAAGGGTCGAAACACTCCCACCAGATCAAAGTACATCCGCCGTAAATGAAAGCATGATCAAGACGAGGAAACGATTCGCCAAAGCCATATCGATGGGGATGAGGCTGCCCTCTTTCATAGAAAATTCTCCTGGTGGTATACATCTTAATGAAGCGGACGTACATCCTAACTTCTGCTTATATCATCAGAAGATCGCACATCTTACTGAAGACTGCAACTCCTTTAAGTGTTGGTGGCAAGAATATGTCGCTCACAGGCAACACTTCAACATGACAAAGCGTGAAGCTTGTAGACGGCTGAAAAATGCGACAGATGAGCATAAAAGAATTGCCGGCAATTGTCATAGGGTTGATCCCGAGGGATCGCGAGTTCTCACCTTCGGGAGCGACTCCGACGAAAAAGTAGCCCTCGGCCCTCTCTTCAAGGAATCCATCTCTGAAACAAAAGAAATGAGGAGTTGCTAGAACATTCAGCCGTGCAATTGCACGCTACCCGGAAAGAATCTCGGACCCGCAAACAAGGGATCGAACAAAAAGGATAAAGGGAAGGAAAAAACGGCCTTCATCGCCAACGCTCAACAACAATCGAGTGGCCCTAGACCGGTTGTTCGCCAAAACAACAAGCGGCAACCTCTCTATGAAAAGTTGAAACGTCCTTACTCATTTCCCCGTGATGAAACAAGGAGGGTGTTCGAACTAGCGGTGCGCAACAGGCTTATCACTCTACCGGAGACGAAACACCAGCTACAACTGAATGATGACAACAATCCTAATTACTGCCCTTACCACCAAGTATTGGGCCATCCGATCGAAAATTGCTACGTCTTCAAAAAATGGATTGAAGACCAATACCAACGGGGCAAGTTCGCGCTGTCCGAAAAATGGAAGGTGAGCCCGCCACAACCACATGCTCCGAGAAAGATGGGTATGCCGGGGGCATCATGCTCATTCGTAGGGAAAATCCCATGGACCGAAAAGTCCGTAAACTAAAAATCCACCTCAAACACGGCAACGATGGACCACTATGTCCTAAAACTGGCTGCGGACCGAAATGCCCCTAAACTAACAACGGACCACTATGTCCTAAAACTAGCTGTTGACCGAGATGTTGATAAACTACGATGGATTGCAGCGTCCCAAAGTTGATAAAAAAAAGAAAAATAAAAAAAGGTATGTCCATAAGCAAAATGGGCACAGATGAAAACCCGAAAGGGCTCCGTGAGTAAAAACAGCAGGGCTACCGGCGAGTCTTGTGAAAACCCGAAAGGGAGCCGCCTCGTTAAAAAAAACGGTATGTCCATAAGCAAAATGGGTACGGATGAAAACCCGAAAGGGCTCCGTGAGCAAAAACAGCAGGGCTACCGGCGAGTTTTGTGAAAACCCGAAAGGGCGCAACCTTGTTAAAAGACACTTGCAAGGTCCTCTCGACTTTGTAAGGAGAAAACTACCCGCGTGAGATCCTTACGACTCACAAAGGAGAAACACATTTAGGGATCCCCATGACTCCTAAGGAGAAATTACACTTGCGAGATCCTCACGACTCGTAAGGAGAACCATCTTATGAGACCCTCACGGCTCGTAAGATTCAAAAGTCTTAAGCTACAGGGATCTGTGCCTGTTCTTAAGCAGCCCCCACAACCTCCGATACTGCCCTACAAGCGGCTCAATGTTGATCCTTGTATACGATCCACGGGCGCGAATAAACATTTCCCTAACCAAGCCCCACCCGTGACTAGGGATATGTTCGCACGGTGAACAACCCTTGTGTGTCCTCTCGACTTATAAGGGGAAAACTCTCTTGTAAGATCCTTACGACTTACGAGAAGCCATACACGTAGGAGTCCTCATGATTCCTAAGGAGAAAACACACCTACGAGATCCTCACGACTTGTAGGGAGAAATGCCTTTATGAGACCCTTACGGCTCATGAAGTCAAAAGCCTTAGTCGACGGGATCCTAACCCTATTTGCTAAGCCACCTTTGTTCGACATCGACAGAAGCAAATGATGATTTTCTCCTGGCAATATCCCAGTTGTAGCGATGGTGATGCCAAAATCAGTGTATAATTCCAAGCTTGCAGCAAAGAAGCCAGCGAGCCACACATGCATACGAAATAGCCGAAATGATGGGGCAACTTGCAAATAAAATCAGCACGTAAAAATGTATGCATGCAAAATAGCCGAAATGATTGGGCAACTCGCAATAAAAAGCAGTGAGTAAAAATAAAAAAATATAGCTGAAATGATCGGGCACCGCGAGAAATAGCCGAAATGATTGGGCAATCGCGATTTTCGCGATATAAAAAGCTGAAATGATAGAGCATCGCGGAAAGAATAAAAAATGATGAAAGAATGAAACTTTTTGCCCTACAGGTGAGATCACATCGATCCCTGTATACAATCCAGGGACACAAACAAAGAAGGAACCATACCTTCCCAACAGGCTCCACCAGAAAGCGAAGCTCTATCATTTCAGGGTATCAACGTCGATATCGACAAATTAGAGATCACTAACGGCGTTTCTCCTCACTCCAACCAAATGCAGGCGTGTCGTCAACAACTGACCTTAGAGTTGCAACGAAACGGAGCCATGGCAAAGTCCCTAGTTCCAAATCTTAATGGCCACATCTACAGTCTGGAGACCAACAATGGTGTGCCTCTTCATTCCAGCAGGACATGGATGCAGCACCATCAAACGGAGCCATGGCATAGTCCTTAGTTCCAAATCTCGATGGTTCACAGACAACCTAGAGACCATCTCAGCATTCATCTCGTTACAGCAGACGAGATGTCAACGACGGTGTTCCTCCGCAGTCCAGCAGGATGCAGATGCAACGTCAACGAAAGACCTCATGGTCGAAAAAAAGCGGAGTGATAGTAAAATCCTAACTCCACATCAGCATTCGTCTCGTTACACCAGACGCAATGTTAACAATGGCGTTCCTTCGCAGTCCAGCAGGATGCAGATGCAACGTCAACGAAATACCTCACGGTCGAAACAAAGCGGAGTAATGGCAAAATCCCAGCTCCACCTCAACATTCGTCTGATTACACCAGACGCAATGTCAACAACGGCGTTCCTTCGCAGTCCAGCAGGATGCAGATGCAATATCAATAAAAAGACCTCACAATCAAACAACGGAGCCACAGCAAAATCCCTAGTTCCAAAGCTCGACGGTTCACCAACAACCTAGAGACAACCGCGACATTCGTCTCGATATAGCAGACCCAATGCCAGCAAACGAAGCAAAGGCCAAATTCCTAGCTTCAGGGTCTTGACGGCAACTCATATAAAACCTGAAAGACTATCGGAGATCATCTCACATCAGCGCAGAGTGGTCACCATCTCGACGTTCGTCTCGATACAGCAGACGAGATGTCACCCCAGCGTTCTTCCTCCAACATGATTCAGACGCGACAATCAAACAACGGAGCCACGGAAAAATCCCTAGTTCCAAACCTCGATGGTTCACCAACAACCTAGAGACAACCGCGACATTCGTCTCGATACAGCAGACGCAATGCCAGCAAACGAAGCAAAAGCCAAATTCCTAGCTTCAGGGTCTTGACGGCAACTCATATAAAACCTGAAAGAATATCGGAGATCATCTCACATCAGCGCAGAGTGGTCACCATCTCGACGTTCATCTCGATATGGCAGACGAGATGTCACCTCAGCGTTCTTCCTCCAACAGGACTCAGACGCGACAATCAAACAACGGAGCCACGGCAAAATCCCTAGTTCCAAACCTTGATGGTTCACCAACAACCTAGAGACAACCACGACATTCGTCTCAATACAGCAGACGCAATGCCAGCAAACGAAGCAAATGCCAAATTCCTAGCTTCAGGGTATTGACGGCAACTCATATAAAACCTGAAAGACTATCGGAGATCATCCCACACCAGCGCGGAGTGGTTATGAGTCATCGGGGCTCTCCAAAATGAGCCTAATCTCAAGTAAAAAGCGGCATGGAAAAATTCCTAACGCTTGCTCTTCCGACGGTCAAACTGCCTAGGAGGATTGCTTGAAGATGTCTTGTCCAGCCCCCGAAGGGATCAGAGACATGACGGTCGCAAGGCTACTCGAACAGCAAGGTTGCCTATCGAGGAATACATCAGCCAACGCGACGGTACGATGGACAAAACCTAGTACCACAGACCCTAACGGACCTCTGTCATAAAGAGCAGAGGTTAACTGTGACGTTAGGATATTCTTGCGAGAAATGCTCGATTCATCTCGATTCGTGAGGAAAAGCCTTAGGAAATCGGGATAAGAACCGGTTTCCTAAGCACTGGGGCCCTGTAAGTCGGTTCAAAATGGGCTCTTGCATACTATTCACGGGTCATACTCTCCATAGTCGAATCTCGACAAGGAAGGAAACAACCGCTTATGGGTCCTTTCGACTCGTAAGAGGGAAAATTCTCTTATAAGATCCTTACGACTTATGAGGGAAAACACACTTAGGAATCCTCACGATTCCTAAGGAGAAAATACACCTACGGGATCCTCTCGACTCGTAGGAAGAAAGTCTTTATGAGACCCTCACGGCTCATAAAATTGAAAAGTCTTAGGTGACAGATCCTAACCCTGTTTCCTAAGCCATCGTTATTCTACAAAGAATCCAAAATTGACGGCTATATACTATCTACAAACTGCACTTGCTAAAATCACACGGCAACAACACAGCAAGGAGAGGGAAGTGATAGAAAGAACATCTGATTTGCATTTAATTAAGCGTTCAAGGCATACCCATTCATGCATGTGCAAAAGATTTAGTACATAATGTAAGACACGCTGAAATGAGAAATTTGCCATTCATGCTGCAAAAAATTTCTTACAATTATGAAAGCGGTAAACAAAAACATTATCAAAGTAATTACAATGGCAAAACCTCAAATCTAGGACATGGATTGAGGAACTCAAAAGTGACCTTGTTCAGGACTTTCCAAGCCTGGCGAACCATCCTAGCGTGCTTTCTTTCGCGAGCATGAGCGTCGGGATCCCCACGGATGTCCTCCACTCTCTGATAGGCAGCAAGTATGACAGACAGTTGAAAGGCCTGGTGCAGGAGATCAACAAGATTGTCTCGCCGTCTCTTCGAGATTAGGTTCATCAAATACACCGAATGCACCTTATCTTCGGCGGCATCTAACGCTCTAAGTGGCACGCCGACATAGAACATAGGGAGCGCC
Organism: Agapanthus africanus; assembly: GCA_030015575.1. Taxonomy (NCBI): domain Eukaryota; kingdom Viridiplantae; phylum Streptophyta; class Magnoliopsida; order Asparagales; family Amaryllidaceae; genus Agapanthus; species Agapanthus africanus. Next base: position 110,204,676 of record JASDDO010000031.1, read on the forward strand.
CCCCAAATTGCTCCCACAATAAGCTTTAGAAGAGGGGAACGCCGGGGAAGCAGTTGGCCATTATATGCGTCAAAGCGACTCATAATTTCGGCATACTCAGCATTTATGAATTCTCGGTCCTGAGAACGGCCGAGTCGGCAGATGTCCCCGTAAGAGATGATCTCATCAAGGTCATACATATGGGCGTCCATTACTCCTGTAAAAGAAATTCAACAAAATTAGCAGACTGACTGATTAAGCAAGACGATATAATTCATCAAAAAAATAAAATGCCATATTTAACCTTCAAGATCCATAAAAAACTCTTAAGAGTTCTTCTATATGATTTGGAAGAAGCAAAGCTCCATTAATGAATTAAGAAAACACAAGAAAAATTCTTTTAGAGAGCAGAGCTATATTAATGGAACCCTAATAAGGTTCTCTTTAGTTCTCTTTAGATCCCTTTAGACCTATAGAGCAAAGCTCTGCTAGTGAAACCCTAAATGGGTTTTCTTTAGATCAGGGATCTATTAAGAGTAAGGCTCTTAAAATTAATTTAATTTAATCTAATTTAATTTTTACCTAAAATTTTTCTAGAGTTCTAACTCTTAAAAGTTCTTGAACGAAAGAGCAATGCTCTGAATAAAAATTCTTATGAAGAAGATGATAATCATCTGATGACCAAAGGTCCTATTTATAGGTATTGAGAGCCGTTTCAACTGCCCAAAAGTTGATCAAACGGCCGAGATGCTATCACCGCCGCACTCACGTTTGGGGCCACATAAGCGCAACCGTAGGGGGGGCATTTGTTTCCCCCAGTCAGAGCAAAGCTCTGTTCAAATTCCAAGGCGGAAAATGAAGCGACGCTTCTGTTTTCCCCAATCAGAGCAAAGCTCTGTTTGAATTTCAAAATTTAAAAATTGAAGCAATACTTCAGATTCCTTGCGCTGCGTGCAGCGCGCCACGTGTCAGAAGCAGATACGCCAGCGTCAGGAGCGTTGCGCCCAAGGCAGCGCACCCCCAAATCAGAGCAAAGCTCTGTTTCAAAATTCAAATTTTAAAAATGAAGCAACGCTTCAGGTCCCTTGCACTCTGCGCTGCGCGATACGTGTCAAACGCAGGCGCGCTAGCGCAGCTGAGCTGCGCTCTGCGCTGCGCGACACGTGTCAAACGCAGGCGCGCTAGCGCAGCTGCGCTGCACGACACGTGTCAAACGCAGGCGCGCTAGCGCCAGCTGTACCAGCACTGGAATTTAAATAATAAATAATTAATTAATCAGATTTAAAATTCTAGAAAGATCTTTCCAATCTTATTAAAATAAGAAGATTGTCTTCTGTAAAACAGAGGCCTTAGGATCAAAAATCCAACGGTGGGGAAATATCCCCAGATCAATCAGAGAAAGATCTCTGTAACTAACCTAACAGATCAATTGGCCCTATATAAAGGCCCCTAGACTCCAAGTCTCATATAGAGAAAACCCTCTGCAAACTTTGAGAAGAACTAAAAGAGAAAGAAAGGTAAGCCTTTGAAGAAAGAAGATCATTTTCTTCATCTTTAAAGGTAAAGAATTATATTCTTGAAGAACAGAGATGAAATCATCCCATTAAAAAAGAAGAATCATCTTCTAAAAAGATCAGAGATCTAATCATAAAATAAGATTAAAAGAAGTAATTTACTTCATTAACAGATCTTTTGATCTACAAAGGCACAACCTTTTGATAAGAAAAAGAACTTTAATTCTAGGATCTTGAGGCAATGCCTCTTTTGGAGAACAAAAAACTTGTTCTTTGATCTTAATTTGATCAAAATGCGCTTTGCGCTATTGGACAGTGCCTTGCACTAATGAAATGCGCCTTTGCGCTCCTTGGACTGGCGCACTGCGCCAGAACGCGCAACGTGTCAACCACAGAACGGTTTGCGCTTCTAAAAATAGCACACTGCGCTCTTGGACTGGCGCACTGCGCCAGAGCGCGCCACGTGTCACTCACTGGTGCAGCGCATTCAGAAAGCGCAGTGCGCTATCAGACTTGCGCTTAGCGCTGAGCGTGACACGTGTCACCTTCACATGCGCTAGCGTAATGCGCTCTTTGATTGGCACAAAGCGCCTGACAAGCCACGTGGCGCACTATCAGACCACTATTTTGCTCCTAATAAATGCTATGCATTATTAAAAGGGCCGAGCCCAAATAAAGGCTCAATAGCCAGAACAATAAAATGTTCAACTGAGCCCATATGCTCATAAACCTTCAAACAGACTCTAGTCCCAAATTGGACTATAGATCTCCCAACAAATATTGGTTCAAGGGTACATCTTTGAACTCCTCTGATATTTGTCGTTGTAATCCTTCAACGTTTTCAGAGAGGTAATGGGTCTCGACAGCCATATATTCTACGGATTATGATGGTCCATCATGTCCTTAAACTGGTAATCGACCGCAATGTCTCTAAACTAAGCAATAGAGTCGAAATGCTCTCTTGTTGGATCTAAACGATCTCGTTAAGTCGATCTTAGTCTTAAATTAGACTAACGTGTCCTTGACAAACGTTTAAGTTGATCTTAGCCTTGTTTGAGGCTAACGTATCCTTGAACACACCCCCCAAACCCAAATCTAAGAAAGATACGGATTTGGACTAATCCACGTCCTACGGGCGACAACACAAATTAGTCTCCGTATACAATCCACGGGCAACCGAACACAAAACAAACACCCACGACCCGAAGTGACCATCTGGAGAAGGAGAAAGCTGTTACCGTGATGCGGTAGCGTAATTAACTGCAGGGGCTTGCGCCTGCAGGGAAGAGTGTCCCCACAATCAAAACCCCTCAAACGAGGGGGAATCTGATGAAGTCTGCTACATCGGCCGCATCCGTGTAAACCTTCGATACATGGTGCCATAAATCAACTTGGCATCTTCGGAGAGGTGGACGGATAGCTCCAATTAGCATCTGCCCCGAATTTCAGGCAAGACGTTCGTCTTGCGCGTCTTTCGGAGGGGAACGGATTCTGGCACGCCCGGTGGGACCTCCCGGCGCCAGTGACGGGACGATAAAGTGAATCTTCGTCCCAACGGCGTTAGTTTTATATTTTGATTTGTTGACACATACAATAGGACTTTAGTGGAGTATTGATCATATTGAAAGATTTTTTGACACATACGTTTTTTTATTTGTTGATTAGTGGAGTATTAATCATATTGATTGTATGTATATTTTTTATTTATATTTGCATGTGATTCGGAGCTTATTAGTTTGATTATCGTATATTGCGTGAGATTTGAATATATTGCACGAACGAATAATTATATATTGATGCTTGTGAATGGAAATTATATATTGGTGGTTGTGATTGAAATTATGCCGCGTGGGGCGCAGGAAATTTCATTATTTAATTAATAATAATAACTGGTCACGGTCGTAACCGTGATTAAAGACAATTTGTCACGGTTACAACCGTGAACAAAAGGCTGCTCCAGATTCACTTTATCGTCCCGTGACCTAAAGAATAGGCTCAACTCATACCGTATGTCCTGCTAGATGGTGCGACTGCCTCATGTCTCGGATCTCCGCCCTAAGCTCCTGCGGCTCGTGCCGCATCTCCTGCTGCGTTTGATGCTGCTGCTCCACCTGCTCGCAAAGCCGATAGATCTCCTCCTGCGACGTAGTTACCGCATCCCCGCGTCTGGGTCACGGCGTACTCATGCGTGGTCGAACGTATATAAAAGAATCGATGGGCCTCGGCACCAACCCCGCGCTCATACCTACCGTGATACCCGCCGGATATTGAATCCAGTACAGGGACAATGGCGGTGATCGAGTCGCTGGGGCCAAGTCCCAAGGCGTCCGTCTACTCCTAGAACTGGGTCTGTATAGAATATATGTATACACACACAGGTGCTAACTTAAAATACGTAATCAACTTGATTATATGAAACTTACTATATACGCGTCCATGCCCTTATGTAATGCGGCCCACCGTTTGGCTTCATTGTAGTTGGCGAGGTCTTTCTTTCTCTGCGATGAAATTAAAATTTAGTTTAATAATTGATTAATGATATAAAAAATATATGGAATTAAGCGTCGAAATACTCACCAAGTGTCACCGAGCATTGGCCTGCGAGCGCTTCCCTTGGATCGGGATAGCGTGTTCTCGCACGCCGTTATTCCGGTTCTGCTTATTTCGGACCGACATCGTCTTGTAAAAATAAAAATTATAACATATTTTAGAATATGATTTTATGTTATATTGTTAAAATCTTAAAAATTAAATTGATACATGCACATTATCGCGCTCAAAATAGACGACAAGAAGCGGCTAATCCTCTCTCGGGATCTTCAGCGCTATGGCCTCAATCAAGTGCATTCGCTGATCCTCGGTCGCTACGGCCTAGGAAAGGTAAAGTTCACTCTTCTCTTTCCATTGGCGATGTCACTTGATAACTTGACACTGGCCTAAGAAGTGAGTGAGAGCACGATCTATATCGAATGGCCTGTACACGCCATCTTCGCCGGGCTCGCCAACGAATCTATAATTCTTTCTGATCTGAATTTGGAATATATTAAACAAAATTATATGTGTATGTATATAACGATGATTGAAATTTAAATGTGTGAAAGGGTATGTCATACCTTCTCCAACCCAAAAACCCGCTTAGTACGCTCGGTTTGGGCCTTGTTCCACTGAATATGGAGCGGGTACTTGTAATAAGTACGGATCTCTTGCCCACCATAATCCCCCACTGGGTTTCATGCTCTCCAACATGCACACCTGTCGCATCAAAGATCAGATACCATGGCCCAGCATCCGTCCGTGGCCTGTTGCAGTCGGGTCCAGTAGGACTCTCGTCCTAACACTGCTCGAGCCTGCGAAAAAATAGATATACGTACACAATATTGTAATATTTAGAATATGAATATAGAATTTAACAAATTTAAATTACAATCGTTATTTAAAAGATTTAAGAAATAATGATTATACCCGTCGTCTCCGGCATGGCGCTAGAACCGGTGCCAAACGCCATCCCGCGAGTAGAATACGGATCTGCAAACAATAAACTTCTAGATAATTCAATATCCACATATATTATAATGATGTATCAAATTTTAAATGAGTACACCATGCACCATGCATAGGAGTGACGTGGGTATGAGGACCTGCTGACGCACTAGTAGGGTTAGAGGGAGGCTGCGACACTACGGGTAATATGACGGTAGTATGGGGAGCGCTAGTAAGAATAGGGGGACAATCGAGAATGATGCGGTGTGGGTAGGGGGCTATGGGGGGTGATGTGGCGGTAATAGGAGGAGCGCTAGAAAGGATAGAGGGGACAGTCGGGGTGATGCGGTGGAGTAGGGGGCCATAGGGGGTGATGTGGCGGTAATAGGAGGAGCGCTGCTAGGGATAGACGCTGCTGCTGCGGCTCCTGTACCTGCTGAGGGGGACAGTCTCGTCGGCGGGTATGGATCTACTCAAAATGTCATGTAGATACTGTTTCTTATGGTGTTTAGTGCATTTGCATGCGCCCATGATCAAATCTTATATATATATATATATATATATATATATATATATATGTTAGTGTATATGCCCTAGAGGCCATTACTGTATCATACTAGCTTGTATATTACTTGATGGAAGCTTGGGATATTCACAGTTGTATAGACAATCTTGCTCAAAATGGTAGTATGCTACTTGGTTTTTCTTTACTTCAATATGTGCATGTGTTTCTTTTAGCATATCGCTTATATACATATTAGTAGAGCCCTTAGGATCTTTGCTTGATTACCAGCGTTGTGATGGCGCTCACACTCGTGGGAGCTGGGTAATCCATAAGCACGTCCTTATACAGGTCCCTAGTCGTTGGACTATCGAGACAGGGCATCGATACTCCGGAGTAGACTAGCGTATGCGCTTCTCATCCTAGCGGGGGAGACGGTCTGTCCCACAGCTGTCAGTACGTCGTACTTGAGATAGTATGCGGGTGCTCGTTAGGTTACGAGTACACTGAACAGGACTCGTCGGGAACTGTTGGTTGGTATTATACCTATCGTCAGTTATCAGTTCCCAGGTGACATGAGTACAGCTTAGTCCGCCGACTTGACACTGTCACTTCTCCTCGAGTGTGTTCCTACTATACTTAGATTACTACCCTACCACGGCTCAAAGGAGTCATGCAAACAGGTAGTAGTTGGGTGCAGTCCCGAAGCACTTGGAGGCAGTGACGGTTAGACAGGATTCGTCTCTCCCGGTTTTGGGGGTTGACATTGCGCTGTGTCTAGGAGAGCCATTACACAAGTAGTCCCTGGCCAGGGCAAGAGAGATATACTGGTAGGTTTCAAGTGTTATCTCAGGGTGTTCTGGGCTACACTCCGACACGACTTGTACCGCTATTAGGGGACTGACGTTCACCGCCCCCTAGGCCCGCCGTGCGATGGATCAGACGAACAGACCGGACTGTACGGAGATTGTCACATACAGGCTCAGTAGGAGTTCGGATGGGTTTACCTCATCGGCCTTCTTATCGACATCTACCTGGGGACCGTTACGTACAGCTAGTGCCGCTTGCGGTCTGTGGTTAAACCCACTGCCAGCGTAGTGTCGAGTCTTTAGAGTCCCACACAGAGAGTTTCCCTGCACTGAGCGAAACGTGTAGAGGCCGTATTGTTTTACGGCGGGGCTACGATCACTTACGTGCACTTGTATGCGTATGCTGTTCGGGCAGGAAATACTAGTGGGCTTTGGTTTAAGCCAGATCCTAGTATTGCACAGATGGATTTGATTTGTCTTCTGTGCATTCGCATTCCACGGAATGCGGATGCGGGTGTGTATGCATAGTTTTGAGGAGTGATGAAGGAGGAGGTGCCCCATTAGGGTTTTGGCAGTTGGTTCGGCCAAAACCGTAATGTGGCACACTCATTAGGGTTTTGAAAATTCGTTTGGTCAAAACCGTTATGAGTAGGGAGACATTGTTTACTAATCCTTTTAGTGATAGATTAGTGATGGCTAATTGCATTGACCATTTGACCACTTAGACCCCTCTTGACTTTGTTGACCGTGTTGACCATTGACCTTCAAGAGGGATCTACACTCTTCTTTTATTTTCTTTTTATTTCTTGTGTTATGATAATGGTCAATTCAATGTGCCATCAAGTCTTTCATGATAGGATTAGTAATGATGATTATTGTGTATTATTGCAACCATGGTTCATTTCATTTGGGCTTAATCTTTTGATTATTCTCTTCTCATTCTCTCTCATGAAGTGAGAAGAAAAAGAAAAGCTCCATGGTTGCAAACTTTCTCCTTCTTCTTCCTCCTCTTGATCTCTTCTTTTGATCTCATGTGTTGAGAGAAAAAGAATCCACATAGACAAACACATCCATCTTTCTCTTCTACACAACCTAAGGCATTTAGATTAGCAATCTCCTTGCCCTAGTTGCCTTGTCTTGAGGCGAAGCTTAGTGTACAACTCTCGGGTGGATCGTCTTCGACTCAGGAAGGCCGCGGAGGTGCCCAAGGTCCGGATCGACGCTTGGAGCTTGGATGGACGAGTGGGACAGCGGGATGAAGACCCCAAGGACTGGTTCTGTGAGGTATACTTTCTACAGCATAGTAGCTAAAACCTCTTAGTGTTTACTAGTTTCTAGTTTAGCAAAGATCCGACTTTTAGTCCATGTTGCATTGCGCCAAAATCATTGTTTTTCGCCGTTTCCGCCTCCCCGTAAGAACTGGGGTGAGCAACGTGGACTTACAGTGGTATCAGAGCCTAGCTAAACATAAACTAGTAAGTTAGCAAAGTGTTAAGAACATCGATCGGAAAAAAGTCGCAAAACACATCCACAAAACCTCAAGTTTCTGCCGATTTTTATACTGCTCAAAAAGTGCTTTAAAATATATGAAAAATCGTCTCAGGGTTTTGTGAAATCACTGCAGAAAAATGATCCAGTGATTCGATCAAACGACCGCGGTTCCGCGGCAATGACATGCTCATTGCCGCGGTTCCGCCGCCGTTTTGACTCGGCACTGGATCGGGTTTTGTGCAGTGTTTTAGTTTGGATGTTTTGGGATTTTTATTACATGTTTTTTCTACCCAGATTTTCCAGAGAGCAAATTGACTTTTCGGGTGGTTAAAAATCCGTATTTTGATCGATATTCCGTACTCTCTGGCTAATGAATATTATCTGTGATGTGATATATGTATTGAACGTCCGCTAATCGCTATACGTCGATTAGTGGGGGTTATACATATATGTGATCTGTAATGTTGATGGTTTGTGTATATGAACTCGGTGGATTGTCGCGGATGAATAGCCGGGAATGGGTGTGAGATGAGAGTTTCTTTTTCTTTCATTCATTGTAAATTTGTAAATTGATGTAATGTTATTTATTTGACCGCACAACCGGGTCGGAGTTGTAGCCGCCATTGTATAATTTCTTTTTACTGTTTTTGCTCCTAGGATAGACCCAAGGTGGGGTGCACAAACTACTGGGTATCTCGAAGTGCCGAGTGCCCTACTCACGGTGTTGAGGGAGGTTGCTTCGCTTCGGGTACTTGGCGGGTAGTTTGCCGCACCCGTAGGGGTCTAGGGTTGGGTTTGGCTATTCATCACGACCGTGTAATCCGTTTTTCGTTGCAGGCTCGAACGGATCGCGGATTCCTAGTATATCCAAAGTGTTCATCTGTGATCTGTAATGTCTATCATTGCTATATATCTATATATGATATCTATTTAGGCGTTGCTTAGGTTCTGTGAGCCGCGCTAGCCCAGCCCTCGCTCTGTCGTTAGTTAAGTAACCTAACGGGTGATGACGGGGCCCCGTGGCGAATGCGAATGGAATAAGCATACGTCATATTTTGGTTGTTTTCTGCAATGGTAGGATTAAATGATGGGACGCATTAAAAGAACTAATGCAAGAAAATAAACCAAGTAAAAGTCGATTGGAACACTTTCAAAACCACTCGGTTCTTTTCAAAAACCAGCTTTTTAAACGCGGAGCTTGAACCACTCCTTTTTTAAAAGCTATCTCGTTCCATCGATTATATCAAGTTCACTACGTTCACGGTTTCTCCAAAACCATTCGTAGCCCTCCGTCATTTCGTATGGGTATTCAATAGTATTCAAGCTATGTTTGTTGACCTTCGTCAAGGCATAGTGATTGGTAGCTGTTGGGTGTTCATATGTAGCATAGATAGATGCGTTGGTTTGGGACAGTCGTATTACCTTGTTGACCTTCGTCAAGGGTATGTGCGGGTGGGTTCAAATTAACCTGGATAATGACGGGTAGAACTTGACATGTGACTTATGATTTGTTGACCTTCGTCAAGGTCAAAAGAGCATGGGGCAAAAATCTACATCGGGAGTTTCAAAAGTACTGAAACTTGCTAGCGCTGCATACCATTTGGAGTGTGATGATTCTGGTAGGATTCCTTCGGTTTTATCACGCGATGATATTTGGATCCCGATCCTACTGTGAGTATATGCTACTCCTCGGGAAATCTCTCACTTAAGGATCAATGCTATAAACCTAGTAGGTGTCTAGAAAGGTGTTAGCGGGGCTACGCCCACAGGGAAAAGAGGTTACTTAATTAAGGAACTTCGCGAAAGCGTTGGAAAACCTCCCTCGAAGTACCGACACTGGCCTGGCTGAACGGTTAAGCAAGTATTGTACGGTGAGATAGATCCTGACTAGTTCTTCCTTTATGGTTTGAGGAGGGATTCGAGAGACAGTGGGAGCCATCCTGTTTAGATAAATTAAAAAACCAATCTAAACTTGCAAGAGCATCATGCTAAGTGTTTTCTTTTCTCTCTCTTAATTGCAGCGACCCAGTGACCGCACCTAGGTTACATCTAGATAATAAAATGACTGAATTGACTGTTATGACTGGCAAAGGTCTGTCCAGATGTCCATTGCCCATGACAAGCTGGGACACCTCTTGACTGATCCAACCCCTGCCGTCTCAGGTCCAGTTTCCCCTGTCACCGATATTGATATCCATAGGACATCGGAAGAAGACTGTGCGAAAGCCAAGTGCCTCGTGTTAGCCTCAGTTGATGGTTTATACCAGAGGCAGCACGAGAAGATGGACTCAGCTTCTATCTTCCTCCATAATAAAGTTTTATATAGAGAGCAATCTCGTATCGCAAGATATGAGACCTCGAACGAATTGCTTCCAGCGAGGTTGGCTATCGGGTCATCTGTAGGGGGAAACGTCCTTACAGAGACCAGCTCTTTTGAGCTCTCGGACCTGAAGACCACGTTGAAGAACGGGTCAGATGCTGACTTAGTTCAACAGTCTCTACCTACTACCCTGAAGAAAACCAGGAAAGTAGAAAGAAAGAGAATGGCATAAGTTTCGGGAATGGATGTAGTAAAAGAGGGATGTTCCTATTGTTACGGGAATGAACATGGACAGAAGGATTGCAGGGCTTGCAAAGCCAGTAGCCAGAATTCGAAGCATGTTGTGGCTTCGGCTTCGGGTGTGTTTGTAATAGAGAACTGTATGTCAGTTAACCCTACTTCCTGGGTATTGGATACCGGATCAGGATCTCATATCTGTAATTCGTTACAGGCTCTGAGAAACCGTAGGGTTATCAGGAAAGGTGATATCACTCTCAGGGTTGCTAACGGAATGAGCATGTATGCTGAATCCATAGGGGAATATCATCTAGGACTGACAACTGGGCAGATATTGATTCTGCGTAACTGTTTTTATGTACCAGGTGTGACTTGTAATATCATATCTGTATCCTTGATTTCTAAGGAAGGATATGATTTTACTTTTGTAAGCGATGTAGTAAACATCCACCTAAATCAAGTCCTGATTGGGTCAGGTACATTACAAAACGGAATATACGTATTGAATCAAGCTCAGATCTTTAGTGTCCAGAACACACTTAAAAGAAAGTCTCCGGAAACAAATCAGGCTTTCTTATGGCATTGTAGACTAGGTCACATTAATGAGACACGGTTAACAAAGTTACATAAAGAGGGATACTTGAATCCGTTTGAGTATCAGTCTTATGCCACTTGTGAATCTTGTCTCATGGGAAAGATGACAAAAACTCCGTTCACTGGACACGGAGAAAGAGCAAGCGAGCTCTTGGGACTCATACACAGTGATGTGTGTGGTCCAATGTCTGCACATGCGCGAAGTGGTTATTCATACTTCATTACTTTCACAGATGATTTCTCTAGGTATGGGCATGTCTTCTTGATGAAGCACAAATCCGAGGCCTTTAAGAAATTTCAGGAATACAAGAATGAAGTTGAAAAACAAACAGGCAAAAGTATCAAGACACTAAGATCTGATCGAGGTGGTGAATATTTGAGTGCCGAGTTTCTGGGCTACTTAAAAGAGAATGGAATTCTATCTCAGCTTACTCCTCCATACACACCACAACACAACGGTGTATCGGAAAGGCGGAATCGAACCCTATTGGATATGGTTCGTTCCATGATGAGTAAGGCTGAGTTACCGCGATCCTTCTTGGGTTATGCGCTAGAAACAACAGCATATCTCTTGAACAAGGCTCCAACCAAGACTGTGCCTACCGCCCCATATCAGATGTGGAGTGGGAAGAAACCCTGTCTTAAGTACCTTAAGACATGGGGATGTCCAGCTTTTGTAAAAAAAGCAGCATGCGGACAAGCTCGAGGCACGCTCAGTACTGTATAATTTTGTGGGATACCCAAAGAACTCCAGGGGGTATCTTTTCTATTCCGCAGAGGAACAAAAGGATTTTGTTTCTCAACATGCCCACTTCTTGGAAACTGAATTTTTAGAAAATTAGATAAGTGGGAGCGCAATAGAACTGGAAGAAATTCCAGAACCGCAAGCTGTTACTGAACCTTGGTAGAACCAGAAGGTTCAGGAGAACCGGACATTCCAGCGCCACTCCGCAGGAGTAGTAGGCAGTCTCATCCGTCCGAGAGATACTACGGTTTTCTCATAGACGGGGATAGAGAGGATTGCACCATGGATTATGGTGAGCCTACTAGCTTCCAGTAAGCCATCCAGAGCGGCGACTCGATAAAATGGCTGGATGCAATGCGGGCCGAGATGGAGTCCATGTACACCAACAAAGTTTGGACTTTGGACTTTGCTCCAGAAGGGGTAAAACCCGTAGGCTGCAAATGGATCTTCAGAAAGAAGATTGGTGTAGATGGGCAGGTTGAGACCTATAAAGCTAGACTTGTTGCAAAGGATTTTTGTCAAAGACCTGGTTTGGACTATGACGAGACCTTTTCTCCAGTGGCTATGCTGAAATCCATTCGGATCCTTCTTGCCATTGCTGCCTTCCACGATTATGAAATCTGGCAGATGGACGTACAGACGGCTTTCCTAAATGGAAATTTGGAAGAGTGCGTCTATATGGATCAGCCGAAGGGATTCATTCAGAGTGGGAGCAGCGGTAGAGTGTGCAAGTTGCTCAAGTCTATTTATAGACTTAAGCAGGCATCGCGGAGTTGGAACATCTGCTTTGATGATACTGTCAAAGAATTCGATTTTATCAAAAACCCAGATGAACCATGCATTTACAGTAAGATTGTAAGGAGAACTGTAGTATTCCTCATTTTGTACATGGATGACATTCTCCTGATAGGAAATGATATTCCTATGCTACAGTCAGTCAAAGGATTCTTGTCGCAGAGGTTCTCCATGAAGGACCTGGGCGATGCCAACTATATTCTGGGGATCCAGATCTATCGTGATAGATCTAAAAGGATGTTGGGACTCTCACAGTCAAGGTACATCGACACCATACTGAAAAGATTCAGTATGGAAGATTCCAAGCGCGGTAATTTACCGTCTTGTCACGGGATCACCCTCTCCAAAGAGATATCTCCCAAGACTGAATTGGAAAGGGATCACATGTCTATTATACCCTACGCTTCTGCGGTAGGCTCTATAATGTATGCGATGTTGTGTACCAGACCAGATGTAGCATACGCATTAAGCGTTGTAAGCCGGTATCAGTCGAACCCAGGGGAGAAACACTGGATAGCGGTAAAGAACATTCTCAAGTACCTGAGAAGGACTAAGGAGATGTTCTTGGTATATGGCGGAAAAGACCTCCAGCTCGAGGCCTTTACTGACTCCAGCTTCCAGAGTGACAAGGATGACTCCAAGTCCATGTCGGGTTATGTCTTTACCCTCAATGGAGGGACGGTTTGCCGGAAGAGTTCCAAGCAGGAGACCGTTGCAGACTCAACTATGGAAGCGGAGTACATAGCTGCTTGCGATACCGCAAAGGAAGCTGTCTGGATGAAGAAGTTCCTCATGGAGCTTCAGGTGGTTCCTACCATTGTTGATCCAATACCGCTGTATTGCGACAACAATGGCGCTATAGCTTTAGCGAAGGAACCCAGGTCCTATCAGAAGTCCAGGCACATTTTGAGGCGGTACCACCTGATCAGGGAGATCGTAGATCGCCGGGAGATCGAGGTGAAGAGAGTAAATACGGAGAACAACACTGCAGATCCACTCACGAAGGCCCTACCCCAGACTCAGTTCGAGCGGCTGATCGAGATGACAGGTCTTCGATACGCCAGTACATGGCCTAAGTGCAAGTGGGAGATTGTTAGTGTATATGCCCTAGAGGCCATTACTGTATCATACTAGCTTGTATATTACTTGATGGAAGCTTGGGATATTCACAGTTGTATAGACAATCTTGCTCAAAATGGTAGTATGCTACTTGGTTTGTCTCTACTTCAATATGTGCATGTGTTTCTTTTAACATATCGCTTATATACATATTAGTAGAGGCCTTAGGATCTTTGCTTGATTACCAGCGTTGTGATGGCGCTCACACTCATGGGAGCTGGGTAATCCATAAGCACATCCTTATACAGGTCCCTAGTCGTTGGACTATCGAGACAGGGCATCGATACTCCGGAGTAGACTAGCGTATGCGCTTCTCATCCCAGGGGGGAGACGGTTTGTCCCACAGCCGTCAGTACGTCGTACTTGAGATAGTATGCAGGTGCTCGTTAGGTTACGAGTACACTGGACAGGACTCATCAGGAACTGTTGGTTGGTATTATACATATCGTCAGTTATCAGTTCGCAGGTGACATGAGTACAGCTTAGTCCGCCGACTTGACACTGTCACTTCGCCTCGAGTGTGTTCCCACTGTACTTAGATTACTATCCTACCACGGCTCAAAGGAGTCGTGCAAACAGGTAGTAGTTGGGTGCAGTCCCGAAGCACTTGGTGGCAGTGACGGTTAGACAGGATTCGTCTCTCCCGGTATTGGGGGTTGACATCGCGCTGTGTCTTGGAGAGCCATTACATAAGTAGTCCCTGGCCAGGGCAAGCGAGATATACTGGTAGGTTTCCAGTGTTATCTCAGGGTGTTCTGGGCTACACTCCGACACGACTTGTACCGCTATTAGGGGACTGACGTTCACCGCCCCCCTAGGCCCGCCATGCGATGTATCAGAAGAACAGACCAGACTGTACGGAGATTTTCACATACAAGCTCAGTAGGAGTTCGGATGGGTTTACCTCATCGGCCTTCTTATCGACATCTACCTGGGGACCGTTACATACAGCTAGTGCCGCTTGCGGTCTGTCGTTAAACCCACTGCCAGCGTAGTGACGAGTCTTTAGAGTCCTACACAGAGAGTTTCCCTGCACTGAGCGAAACGTGTAGAGGCCGTATGGTTTTACGGCAGGGCTACGATCACTTACGTGCACTTGTGTGCGTATGTTGTTCGGGCAGGCAATACTAGTGGGCTTTGGTTTAAGCCAGATCCTAGTATTGCACAGATGGATTTGATTTGTCTTCTGTGCATTCGCATTCCACGGAATGCGGATGCGGGTGTGTATGCACAGTTTTGAGGAGTGATGAAGGAGGAGGTGCCCCATTAGGGTTTTGGCAGTTGGTTCGGCCAAAACCGTAATATGTCACACTCATTAGGGTTTTGACAATTCGTTTGGTCAAAACCGTTATGAGTAGGGAGACATTGTTTACTAATCCTTTTAGTGATAGATTAGTGATGGCTAATTGCATTGACCATTTGACCACTTAGACCCCCCTTGACTTTGTTGACCCGTTGACCGTGTTGACCATTGACCTTCATGAGGGATCTACACTCTTCTTTTATTTTCTTTTTATTTCTTGTGTTATGATAATGGTCAATTCAATGTGCCATCAAGTCTTTCATGATAGGATTAGTAATGATGATTATTGTGTATTATTGCAACCATGGTTCATTTCATTTGGGCTTAATCTTTTGATTATTCTCTTCTCATTCTCTCTCATGAAGTGAGAAGAAAAAGAAAAGCTCCATGGTTGCAAACTTTCTCCTTCTTCTTCCTCCTCTTGATCTCTTCTTTTGATCTCATGTGTTGAGAGAAAAAGAATCCACATAGACAAACACATCCATCTTTCTCTTCTATACAACCTAAGGCATTTAGATTAGCAATCTCCTTGCCCTAGTTGCCTTAGCTTGGGGCGAAGCTTAGTGTATAACTCTCGGGTGGATCGTCTTCGACTCAAGAAGGCCGCGGAGGTGCCCAAGGTCCGGATCGACGCTTGGAGCTTGGATGGACGAGTGGGACAGCGGGATGAAGACCCCAAGGACCGGTTCTGTGAGGTATACTTTCTACAGCATAGTAGCTAAAACCTCTTAGTGTTTACTAGTTTCTAGTTTAGCAAAGATCCGACTTTTAGTCCATGTTGCCTTGCGCCAAAATCATTGTTTTCTCGTCGTTTCCGCCTCCCCGTAAGAACCGGGGTGAGCAACGTGGACTTACAATATATATATATATCTATATATATATATATAAACTCTATTTCATTACTTATAATCATTATACAATTCAGAACATTCAATTTAACTTTATTTCCTAACACGTTTATGTGGTATATTATTTGAAATTTCGTTGGGTGGATTCTCAAAAACTTGATCTGTGACAATCAATTGGCAGGTATCACTTCTTACAAACGTATAGATGAGCGGCGCAGAATAGTCTGGATCCCTGGCACATTCAATAGATAGACTGAGACATGTCATTGTGAGATCTTCATCGTCGCTATCATTTTCAGAGCCTTTCAACCTCGACACATTATAATAATCTCTCGGTTTCCAACGACAAACAACATCCTAGTGAATCTTCTGCAAGTACCGATAATAATATATTTTTGTTTCCATTGTGGGAAAGATAAAGCTGTCGTATTTTGGTAACATCCATTTGGTATTTACCAAATCAGACCGTATTGATCGACCTTCATACCCCGATCAGTCTTGGTATCATACCATCTGCATTTGAATTTATGAAATGAGACAGCTGTATGCTAGTATGAGACCGCTATAATATTCTCAAGAACACCGTAGTAGGGATTTCTATCCTCGTCGACGATTGCGATACCGCTATTTTGCATAGCCCTAATACGTTATGTACTTTCTACCTCCAATTTATATCCGGATATCCCGTACCCATTGTAAAACCTACCTGCAATTGTTGGACCGTTTAAAAAGTCGTGGACCTCTCTATTAATGTGCTCTCCATGATTCAATTGTTCGTTCACTTCTTTTATAGACCAAGCGGCAAAAGTGCGCATTTGTTCTTCTTCGATCTTGTCATTCAACCACGTCATAGGATTTGATCTCATGAGTATATCTTTGTGCGCTCTGTTCGTTAATATACAGTTATATTAATTAGATTAAATGTAATTTCGCACATATAAAACAATGTAACAATAAACACTTACTCTACATATTTAGCAAAATAATCATTGTTTATCAAGATGTACACATGTAGCGAGATCGTTTAACATATTTTTTAGCCTTTCTGTTCCAATTGGACCATCAGGAACACTCTGCCGTTTGTTCAACTTCGTCCTGACATTGTCATTTAGGAAGCGAGCACAGAAAGACATGACTTCTTCCAGGAGATAATCTTGAGCAATCGAACCTTCAGGACGATGCTTATTGCGAATATAGTTTTTAAAAATTAACAGATATCTGTTGAAAATGAAATAAATTAATAATTCATGATAATTATTTGCAATTAAATGCTGAATAATAAAGTCAATAATACCCCTCGATTGGATACATCCAATGGTAATGAACCGGACCACCAATCCTGACCTCGGTTGCCAGATAGATGGACAAGTGAACAATAATGTCGAAAAAGGAAGGTGGAAAGATAGTTTCGATCTTGCAGAGGATCAATCGAACTCTACTATCTTATTGACATCCATGGTTTTGGAACACAATTGGTAGAAATACGTGCAAAAGTCGTTAAGCATGAGACCAACTTCTGGTTTTACCGATGCTTTGAGGTATAGAGGAAGAAGATGCTGCATCAATATGTGGTAATCGTAGATCTTGACTCCTACGATTTTTCCGTTTTCTTCCTGCACCTGTTTGGAAATGTTCGATGAGAAACCGTCGGCGACTTTCAATTCTTTTAACACATGCAAGAACCGCCACTTCTCCTCTTTATTCATGTTGTAGATTGCCGGTGTGATATCTTAATAACTCAATTTACCAGCCACAGGATGAGGTTGTAATTCTTTTCTAATGGACAAACCATCTAAATTCGTCAAATCACGACGGGCATTGAGATTGTCCTTCGTTTTTCCATCCTTACACAGTATAAGATTGATGATGCGCTCGGAGACGCGCTTCTCAATATCCATGATATCTAAATTATGGCGCAGTGGTAGATTGGACCAGTATGGAAGTTAAAATAAACCATTGAGCTTCTTCCAGCCAGATGGGTATGGTATTGCAGCTTTTTTCTGTTTCTTTCTGAATCTGATATTCTGATAACCTCTCTATTGTTGCAGTATGTCTTTACCGGACAATGATTCAGGCAGCATATAGGTCTCCGTCTTCCTATTGAATATATCTTTATTCCTTCTGAATCTGTGAGTTATAGGCAACAATCGTCGGTGACCCATAAACGACTCTTTCTCGCTAAATTTCAAGCGTACGCTGCTTGTATGAATATGACAACCAGGGAAAACAAGCTTACCTTGAGTTGTCCATCCCGAAAGTATGCCGTAAGATGGAAAATTATTAATCATCCACAACAAAGAAGCACACATCTGAAAAAATTGTTTACCATCTGCGTCATAGGTTCTCACACCAGCTTCCACAACAAAGAAGCATAACAACTTTAATTCATCGATCAAGAGTTGAAGGTACACGTCAATATTTTTCCCAGGAGACGAGGGGCTATCGATTAAAAGCGCCAACGTAAAATAAGATTGTGTCATAGCCCTCTATGGAGGTAGGTTGTATATAGTTACCACAACGGGCCAAGTACTGTGAGTACGCCCACCGCGAACCATCTCAAATGGACTGAAACTGTCGCTCGCAATCCCCAGCCTCACATTATGAGGGTCTGCGCTAAACGAAAGATGTTTTTCATATAAAACATTCAACGATATCGAATATCTAGGATAACTCATTTTTCCCTCATCACGAGGTGCTTTATGATGCCACTGCATTTCGGACGCCGTCTTCTCACACATAAATAACCGTTACAGCCTCAATATTAACGGAAAATGATGAAGAATCTTCACGGGCACATCACTTGAACGGGAGTCCTTTTTAGGCTTGAATCGTCTTTTCCTGTACACTGGGCAGCTTTTGAGTGCGACGTGTTCTTTCCAGAACAAAACGCAGTCATTCTCGAATGCATGTATCTTCTCACACTTTAGGCCAATATTTATGATTATCTTTTATGCCTCATAGCAGCTCGGTGGCACTTCATTTCAGTCAGGAAAAGCTTCCTTCAGCAATACTAGGAGATTGGTGAATGACTGGTCACTCCATCTATTCTTGCACTTGATCTGGAAGAGACATACGAAAAAGGATAGTATTGAAAACCCTTTGCAATTTGGATATAGAGGGATTCTCGAGAAAGCCTTGTACTTCTCCAATAACGCGGGGTCTAGTGCTTTCCGTATCATAAGAAAGTCCAGCGGCATTTATAAGCCCATCCATGTCATCGACCGGCACGAACACAACATCATCATCATTAATTGCTTCGTCTTCTTCAAACTGCTATTCCTCCTTTCTTCTACTATCTCTTACCACTCTTCGGTTTCTGCTTCAATGAATTCATTTTCTGTCTCTTGCACTGGCCCTCCATTGTCCTTTTCTCTGTGAATTTTCCACTTAGTGTAATATCTAACGAAACCGTTTTTCATTACGTGTAACTCAACATCCGACTTCTTCTGCAATCGCGTGTTCATACACTTATAATAAGGACAATAGACTTCGTGCTCTTTCGGTATCCCAAGACGTTGCGTAGGCAAAATCAGTGAAAAAGTAGACACCGTTAGGAAAAAATCAGTGGCTCTCAAGAAAACGTCGACGTACATCCCACTCTTATCGTGGAGGTACGAGAATGCCATATTGGAAGAAAATGGAACGTAACAAGGTTCCTATAGATAAGAGTCGTGGAATTAAGATTTCATGATAAATACGAGATAAACAGATAATAAGAAGCATTAGTGTTAGGTTTAATGGACGACTTCATTAAGTTTGGTTTCAATTGTTATTGGATTGGGCTCTCTTCAAACTCCTATTGAGAACTTTCTCCTTCTAATCTCAAAGCTCGAGAGTTGGATCCTTCTTCCAAGAAAGATGATGATAATATTAAATGTTCTTTATTGGATTTCGAGGGTAACAGTTGTAGGGGTAAGGCACTTATCCCATTAAGAATATATAAAGCATACACCCATTCACTTATTCTTTCATTCGTTTCGAGAAAATTTCGGCAGTACCTCCCTGTTGTTTTCTGAGTACACTATAATGGAATAGATAATCGTTTCAATGCTGTGAAACACCATTAAAGCGAAGATATAATCTATCATTGTACACGGAGAACCAGCGGAAAGGTACCAACAAAATATCCCGAAACGAATGGAAAACACAAGTAAATGTAGGTGTCCGCTTTATACATTCCTAAGTTGTCCACACGGGACAAATCTATCGGTTATCATACGATCGAATATTAATTCTTGTCATATAGACTACGCGACGGTTATTAGAAATCGAACGATAACGTCCAGTGTTTAACAAACTTCGTATAGTTTTATGTCACGACGAATACCGAATGTATGTTAACCGATAGACGGGAACTAAGTCACGTTTTCATTTTCACATATGATTAATTATCGATGAGAATATAAAAATTTAATATTGTTATTAAATGTCATACACTTACTTTAAGATTTAATTTGGATTGGTTTTACGTTTACGTTTTAATTTCAAGGTTACGAAGTTCTTACTTTAGGGTAAAGTTCTTTGAACTTAAGGGTTTCTTAATCGAGTTTAAGATTTTGGATTTAGGGTTGGTGGGATTTGAAAAGAGTTCAATGTAAAGAAGAATGATGATGAATCAAGATTTGTGTATGTTTGTATGTGTGCGTGTGCGTGTGTGTATGTATGTGTGTATATGTGTATGTTTGCGTGTGTGTATGCATGCATGCTTGTGTGTGCGCACGCGCGCATGTGTGTATGTCTATGTCTGTGTGTATGTGTATGTGTGTGTGTGTGAGTGTGTGTATGCGCGCACACACACATACAAACACACATACAGAATATGTATTTGGTAACGGTTATAACCCTGACCCTAATTAACCCTAACCCTAACCATTAACCTGAACCCTATCCATTAACCTTAATCATAACCCTAACCCTAATTAACCCTGACCCCCTAAATAATTCATCTTCTTAAATTAACTAAATTATTATAAATTTCACTAAAATACTCTTATAGCTATTGATAATTTTCCACTAAACTATCTTAAAATTTTACTAAAAAACCTATTTTGCTTAATTTTACCTTTTTTACACTAAAATACCCTTAACTACTGTTGCAATTTCACTAAAATACCTTTAACTACTATTGTTGCAATTTTACTCTAAAATAGCCTAACCTCTAATCCAATCCCTAATTCTAACCCCTAATCTTATCCCTAATTCTAACCCTAAACCCTAACCCTCACTAGCCATAACCCTAACCCTAAACCCCCCTCGGCTCTAACCCTCAACCCAAACCCTAACTCTCCCGACCCCTAGCTACAACAACAAGACCAACATCTGTTGGATATAGGTACCATCAAGGCAATTATTGTAATTGTAGGAGGACCTATACAAGAGAACAATCTCATTTGAGAAGATAGTACACTATCTGGTTTGTCTTTATTTTTCATGTGATGCGTTTTATTTACTATCACGTATCGTTTAGATATGAGGTAAAGCCCTACGATTTTGATTGACTACCAGAACAATGATGGAGATCATATTAGTTAGGCCTGAGTAGTCTATAAGCACATCCTTATATGTCTCTAGTCGTAGGATCATCGAGACTAAGCATCGTTACTCCAGTTTAGACCGACATGTATGTTTCCTAGCCCGGTTGGAGAGCGATAACTGATCCTACAACTATTGGTGTTTGATATCTAGGATTGTATACAGGTACTCATTGGATGAGTTACACTGGATGGACTCACCGAGAACTCCTAGTTGGTAATATACCAATGTCAGGTAGCAGTTCTCTTGTGACATATGTAGAGGGTAGTCCCTAGGATCTAAGATCGCTATAGTGTCTCATGTGTATTCCCACTATACTTTTACTTCTACCCTACCATGGCTCAAAATAGTCGTGCAAACAGGTTTTTGTTGGGCATAGTCCTGAAGCACGTGGAGGCAGTGAGCGATCGATGGGATTCGTCTCTACCGGTATAGGGAGTTGATGTCGCGCTGTGTAGAATATGACTACAACCACAAGTCGATGACCATCCCAGTGAAGATAAGCTGATAAGTGTTATCAGTTGTATCTCCAGTTTGTTATGAGTATTCTGTCGCACGACTTATCGAGTTATTGGGGTATGACAGATTTTAAAGCCTAGACCCGATATGCGATGCTCTTAGACGAAGATACCGGACTGTACAGTAATTTCACTGATAGACTTTGCAGGGTTCAGATGAGCTTGCTCCTTGACATTCTTTCGATCAATACCTAGGTAACCGTTACATGCATCTAGTACCGCTGATGTGCTTGTGAGCTATGGATACGATCCTAACCTAATGCCAGCGTATTGTCGAGTCTTTAGAGTCCCACATAGAGGTTTCCCAACACATGCGAAATGATATAGGACACGTATAGGGATACATGCAGGAGTTCGATTAAACACGTGTATTTGATACACGTTTTTAATCGGGTGTTTATTGACATTAGCCGGTATATATATGATATAGCCGGATTATTAAATCAAGTGTTGATTTAATAATTAAATGTATATTTATATATTGATATATTTATATAATAATTAATATCATACTCACTTTATTATTTTCTTCTCTTTAATTATATTTATATTTGATATAAATATTGTGACATGTATGTTGATACATATATGATGGGAGTATGAGAACTATATGGAAAAATGAGAATGAGTCATGGATTAAGATGGTTGTAGAATTCATGAGGTGTTATTTTTTCATGTCTCATTAGTTATGACTCATTCTTATTTGGTTCTTATTTTTTTAGCCATGCTTATCTTCTTCATACTCTCATCTCCTCCATGCTTCGTCTTCCTCTTGATTTTTCTTCAAGTGAGGAATGGAAAAGAAAAGAGAAAAATTAAGTGATCTAATTATTCTACATCTCCTATTAATCATTTTTAGCAAGTTTAATTAGTGTGTTGTTTAATTTTGATGAGATCAATTTGAAGCTAGAGCTTGTGTTGGAGTTATCTCAAGGTGGATCATCTTCGGTGAGGAGATGATCGAGCCATCTTGCTTCGGGCTTCATGGAGACTAGTCGGAGTTGAAGGAGAGGTGGATAATGCTCTACAAAGGTTATAGCCCTCTAAACTTTAGTTTTTAGCTTACTAGTTTAGATGCAAGTTTAGCTTTTTGGTTTGATTCTTGGTTTGGGTTTGCTATAGCTCTCTAGATTTTTAAAATTACCGCTTCCGCCGCGCTTCATGCCCTACTAGAGATGCCTAGAAACCCAACAATGGTATCAGAGCCATACCAAAAGACTACAATTTATTTTGGTAACATTGGAATTTATGAAACCCAAAATTTTCAAAACTAGTTTGAAATATTTGCATGAAAATCTCTCATTTTTGCTTGTGCCGGAGCTACCGGATTCTTGGTTCAGACCAAGAATTTAGAGTAGGCTCACGATAACCCGAATCCACCCAATTTGAGCTCGATTCGTCCCCGATTCGGGGCCGAACCGAGGCCGATTCAGCCCCACATCGGGGCTGAATCAGCCACTAGATCAGCCCCGATTTGGGGCTATTCCACGGCTGAATCAGCCCTGATGTGGTGCTGATCCTGCCCCTGATTCGGCCCTGTTTCGGAGCCGAATCAAGAATCATATAGTGTGGGGTTTTATAGGGTTATCGGGGGTCGATTTCACACAAAATCGAGGGGATTTTCGTTGCCGGGATGAACTTGAAATTCAGTTTTTGGAATTTCAAGTTAGAGATCTCTCGATTTATGAATTCTAATGTCATGGTTCGAATCGACTAAATCAAAGTGTTTGATTTGGTCGGCTCAAACACGGATACAATAAGGATATGCGTTGGTAAACGTAGCCTAATTGCTATGTGATCAATTAGACGAGATTGCGCAATTGTTATTATGATTGTTGTTGATATAAGTTGATATATAGCATTGTTGGGATGCGTTGGATTGTCGCGAAATGAATATCCCCCGCGGAACTGTGATGTTACGATAAGTGTTATTTTCTTTCATGCTTGTAGCCATCTTGTATATTCATCTATTCGGGACGAGCTCCAACTTGAGGCTGCCGTTTCCACTATCTGTATATTCTTTTTCAGGGCGAGCAACTGACTTGTGGTCGTTGTCACTGCGATGTATTATTATTTTTCAGGACATGATTAGGTTGCGATCGTTGTCACCGTTGTATAATACAGGTTTAGGATTACCCCGCGGAGAAGCGCACGAGTAACCGAATTCGAGATTGCAGCGGATGGCTATCTCAAGGAGTTGAGATCGGATCGCTCGAGTCTAGAATTGGAGGGTTGCTTGCCGTGCTTGTAGGGGGTATAGGATATACTCACGGAGGAGTGCTCAAGTCGCCTGATTCAAGAAAGTGTCGGGTGGCCCCCTTATGATGATGATATTAGGTTTCCTCATTTCTTGGGTTGCCTGGTAGCTCTCTGCACTCGTAGGGGTCTGCTTTTGGCTGCGCATGGGCTGTTCACGCGACCGGGGAATGTCGCATTTCGTTTGTGGCTCGAACGAATAGCAGGATTCTAGGTGATTTGACCATTCCTGTTCTGTAATGTTAATTACTTTCTTGTGATATGTTTACTGGTCTATGATGATATTTATCTCTTAGCTGTAATGATGGTTATCTGCCTGCGATGTTTTATATGATGATATATTGATATATTGGATATATATATGATATATAAATAACTGCTATATACATTTTGCACCCACGCTAGCCCTGCCCCCGCCCTGCCATAAGTTAAGTAACCTTACGGTGAAGACCCGGGGTCTCGTGGCGAATGTGGATGGCGTATATGTGCATTTTATTTTTCTTTTCATATCACGCTTTATCTGTAATGGTGTGAGGAAATACTAGGTAATATGATTATCTTTTAGATGGGATTGTATTGATTCGGGTTAATGTAAAGATAATAAATCTAAAACACATTGTAGAGACCAAATATTAGATATTGTAGTGTTATAATCGAATCTTTTACTTTGCACATAGGTATTCAGTTAAGAATATCGTGCAGCTCATTCTACGAGGAAATAGCCTAGATCCCTTCACAGGGAGTGACCTCTTTAGTAAAATATTGTGTTACTATAAATTTGCAAGTTGAATAGCCGTAGTGTTTTGCTTTGCATCGAGGTATTCGGTTAGGAATATCTTGCACCTCATTTTATAAGGTAAGAGCCCTGACCCCTTCACGGGGAATCCGCACTTAAGCAATAGTCTACGTAACTATAAATTTGTAAAACCACTCGGTTCCCACGATGAGATCGAGTTCATTACATTAAAGGTTTTCTTTAAAACTAGCCATAGCCCTCTGTAATTTCAGGAAGTAGAGTACTTAGTATTCGTGCTGCATTTGTTGACTATAGTTAAGCCGTAGTGTACGATAGCTAGGTGATATCTTCCTGCTTGCATATGATGTGACTGCTTAGGACATTCGTATGACCTTGTTGACCATAGTTAAAGGTCGTGCGGGTGGGTCTAAAATAGTCACGATATGACGGGTTGAACTTGACTAACGACTTATGATTTATTGACCATAGTTAAGGTCATAAGTTGTTAAGGGTAAAAACCAATATCGGGAGTTTCAAGTGTTGAAACTTGTAATGAGATTACATACCTTCTATGGTGCAGGGTAACTTGTTGACCCTATCAAGGTTACTACTCTATGATAGTTTGGATCCTGATTCCTACTGTGAGTAATAGTTACTCTCGGGATATGATCCCGGCTAATTCACCTTTTAGGGTTTAAAGGAGGATTCGACGGAACAGTCGGTGCCATCCTGATTAAATAAATATACCAATCTAATCTTGATAGAGTGGGCAACGAGTGTTTCTTTTCTCTCTTTCTTTGGCAGCAACCTGAGACTGACTTTAAACTAAAAACTTGTAAACCTAGTTAACCAAATTTTTTTTATAACCAACGACTTTAGTATGTCAAGATTGCCTTTTTTCACGATATAGTCGCATATATCCTTACCCCTTCCACTTCCCTTTTTGCTTCCTTCAGAATACTTTGTATCCGATACAGAGATCCATATTGCTTAGAAGGCCGTCGTATAGTTAGATGCGAACTCGAAGAAATTTTTTCAGTCGAGGATGGCCGCAGGTTCTGGAGAAAGTGAATTGTATATGATACAATTCATCTGTCTCTCCTCTCTACTTTATCTCAAGTTTGAGAGCTCCTTAAATAAGGAGAATATACCAGTTATGCTTGTTGGATAGTCTTCTTCTAATCCCGATGCTGGAGCTGAAAAGAAGGATAAGAAGAAAACCAACTATATTAAGTTAGGTATACACAAGGTATGAAAGAGAGACAACAATATGGGACGAAGTGAGCGAAAAGGAAAATGCAACTGCTGTTATAACCCTGGGCGATGAAAGAGGCATTACTTGGAATACCCGACCACCCCTTGAAATATTTTGATATTTCATGTTTTCTATGTGATTGTAAACGAGAACTGTTTTCCAATTAATTCTAACTCCTGAGTATATAGATACCGGATTAATATCCCACATCTATAAATTGTTACAGATGCTGAAAACGATTAGATTATTGGAAAGGTGATTTGATCCTCAATATCGGATAACGGAGCAATTGTTGCTATTGGGGAAATCACCTGGATTTGCCTTTCGGCAAACTTTTAGTTTTGAATATCTATTATTATGCACCAACTTTTAAAAACTGATATATCCGTCTATTTATTTGATAAAATGGGATATATATTTTCAAAAAATTATGTTATGAATATTTACCTTTATCATTTGATAATTGGGTAAGGTGCATTGAATAACATGATATACATTCTTAACCAAAATACAGTTTTCAAATTATAACACATAGAGTATGAGTTAGTGAACTCATAGGAATTATATGTAATGATGTATTTTGTCCAATGTCGCACGGACAAAGGGTTGGTACTCATATTTCTTTCTGTTTTACTATGAGTTCTCTAGTTTTAGACACACATTCTTGTTGGATATAGTCTCCACAAGGCAATTATTGTAATTGCAGGCACGCAATTATGATAATTGAGGGAGGACCTATCCAAGTAGAACAATCTTACTCGAAATGATAGTATGCTATCTATTTTGTCTTTATCATTGATTTGTACATGTTTTACTTGTTATTACGTATCGCTAATACATAATGATGAAGCTCGTGGGATTCTTGCTTTTCTACTAGCATTATGATGGTGATCATATACGTGAGAGCTGGGTAGTCTATAAGCACATCCTTAAGTATTCCTAGTCGTGGGAGTATCGAGACTAGGCATCGATATTCTGGAGTAAACTAGTGTATACGTTTGAGACCCCGATGAGGGGCGGTGGCCGGTCTCACAACCCATTGGTGTTATGCCACTAAGATAGTATACAGGTGCTCACTGGAGGTGGGTACACTGGACGGACTCTCCGAGAACTTCTAGATGATATTATATCTATTGTCAGATAGAAGTTCTCGAGTGGCATTAGTATATGTTAGTCTTTTGATCCGAGATCATCATTTGACCCAAAATCAAGCCATTCTTTTCTATGCTTGCTAGTTTTTTCCTACACAAAAATGACTTAGCCATTTTCCATGGCTTCTTCTTCTTCACCTCTTCCTCCTTCTACTAGGTAGCTCACTTGAGCTTAGAAAAGAGAGAAAAAGACAACGAGAATATTCCTACATCTCCACTCTCCATTCGTAGCAAGTTTGGAGCATCGGTCGCTTCACTATGTGAAGCCGGAGCTTGGATCGGTTTTCCCCAGGTGAATCTTCTTCGGTAAGGGCGGTCTCCACTCAAGCACGATCCGGACAGTATGCACGGAGCTTGGAGGGGTCTACCACGATTGGATGGACACGCATTGAAAATAGTATTCCGTATCTTTGCATGCTTGGTTTGCTAGTTTAGGCGTTTGGATTGATTTTAGGTTCGGGGTTCCTTCGTGTTTGCTTGAAATTTTTGTTCGCCATTCACACCTACGCTGCGCCGCGACACTAAGGAAACCTACAATGGTATCAAAGACTCCCAAACACCTTAAACTATCTTGTTACGATATTAGAATTCACGTTTTTCCGGACATCGAAAATTGCCGAAAAACGGTCCCGAATTTTTGAGTTTTGAGATGTTTGTACACCCCGCGGGCTCACGGTTTAAACCGAGAATCTGCGAGTTGGTGCATGGGCACCCCCGGGGGACCCCAAAGGGGACTGAATGGTTGGGTCCACTCCCCAAGACTCCCACGAGGTGGTCTTAGCGGTGGGGACCCGAAACTGCCCCCCATGGGCAGTTTCGGGTCTGCCTCACCCCCTGGCCACCTTGTGGTGGCCTAGAGGGTGGGGTATCCCCTTAGGCCCCCCAAATAGAATTTAATTTTGTGCTTTAACTCCCCATGAAGGTTCAGGCGTGTTTCATTTTGGTTCGGGCGTGTTTCGTTTTGATTCGGACTTCCAAATTGGCTCAAAACTCGACTTTTTTGGATGTTTAGTGCACTTGGTTTTTTATCCTTAGTAAATTTGGGATGTACGCTAATTGTGTTTTGGAATTCTATTGTCGTGACTTCGTTTGCGTGTGTGGATGTGTTGTTAACATTGTCTAATTTCTATATGCTCAATTAAACAGGGTTATACACTTGTTTCGGTTACTTGTTTCTATGGATATATATCTTGATTATGGCTTAGTCGGATTGTCGTGTCGGATAGCCCCTCGTGGATTGCTTGTACAGTTTTGATTTATTATGTTGTATTCATTTGTTCGGGATGATCTCCAACATGTGGCCTCCGTTTCCGTATTATGTATATTCTTTTATTGGGGCTCGACCAGGATGCAGTCGATGTCACCATTGTATATATTTCATTTTTGTACTAGGATTAACCCAGGAGAAGTGCTTGAGTAGCCGAGTTCTAGAGTGCAGCAGGTGGCCATCTCATGGAGTTGAGACTGGGTCGTCTCGCTCTAGAATTTGCGGGTTGCTCGCCACACTTGGCGGGGTTATAGGATTCGACCCATGGAGGGGTGCACAAGTTATCGGATTCTAGAATGTGGCGGGTGATCGACTCATTTCATTGAGTGCGTATTACCCAGTTTCTAGGATTGGCAGGTGGCTTGCCGCACTTGTAGAGGTCTAGGATCGACTATGTATGGGTTATCCACATAACCGTAGAACTTCGCATTTCATTTACGGCTCTGATGAAACGCGGGGCTCTAAGTTTATCTGCTATTCCATATTGTTGTTCGCATGCCTGTGATGATTCTTATCTGCCTGTGATGACTATTATCTGCCTGGGATGTTGATATATATATATATATATATATATATTAGTAGATGCTTCTATATGTTTGGCATCCGCACTAGTCCTGTTCCCGTCCTACCGTAAGTTAAGTAACCTTATGGTGAAGACTCGGGACCCCGTGGCGAATGCGGATGGTATATAAAAGCATGCTATTTTGGTTGTTTCTGTTGTGGCTTAGAATCTAGATTTGATGGGACTGCATTATATCTTTAATGAAAAGAAAACAAACCTATTTGATGTTGTCTGAACCAATTTTTAAAACTACTCGGTTTTCTTAAAAACAACTGTCATATTCTTTTGCTTTGTATAGAGGTATTCGGTTAGGAATATCCAGCACCTCATTCTATGAGGAAAGAGCTTTGATACCTTCACAGGGAATTTTCTCTTAAGCAAAGCTTTATGTTACTAGTTTAAAAATGCGAAGCCTAAAGCTCTCCATTTCAAAGCCACTTAAGTTCCTTCAACGATATCAAGTTCAGTACATTAAAGGGTTTTCGCCAAAAACTAGCCGTAGCCCTCCGTCGTTTCCTATGAGTAGCACTTAGTATTCGTGCTACGTATGTTGGCATTGTCAAGGCGTAGTGATCGGTAGCTAAGTATTGCTTGTTTTTAGTTTTTTTCCCGATTATTTAGGACAGTCGCATAGCTATGTTGGCATTGTCTAGGGTTATGCGGATGGATCTAAGTAAATCATGATAATGACGGGCTGAACTTGACTAGCGGCTTATGATATGTTGGCATTGTCAAGGTCATAAAGTCTCTAGGGCCAACAACCACATCGGGAGTTTCAAATATAAAGGAAACTTTCCAGGAATGCGCATACCTTCTGGAGTGTGGTGATTTGAGTAGATTCCGTAAAATTATCACACGATGATAGTTGGGTCCCGATTCCCACTGATGAGTTGGTATTACTCCTCGGGTGAATTTTCACTTCACAATTAGCTAATTTATTAGGTGTCTAGAAAGTATTAACGATGTTACGCCTCTTCGGAAATGAGATTATTAATTGGGTCCGTGCGAAAGCACGGGGGACCTCCTTCGGAGTACCAACACTGACATGGCTGAACGGTTAGCGAAATTGTAAGGTGTATATGATCCTGACTAGTTCTCCTTTTAAGGTTTGAAGGAGAATTCGAGAAAATAGTGAGAGCCATCCTGATTAAACAAAGTGATAACCAATCTAATCTTGATAGAGTGCATGCTGAGTATTTCTTTTCTCTCTCTCTGATACAGCGACCTTGTAGGGTGTTTTTCTGAACCCCATTGAGATGGGAAATACGCGTCACTTGTCAAGCGTATACAGATTCCCTCTGCCTAGGGTAGGCCGGGGTTTATTGATTCTGGGGATCCGAATCTCCGGCAGCCGCGGACTAAGCTGTCGTTTAATACCCATGCTTTTGGAGCGAGGGAACCTCCAATTGACGGGTCAAAATGGTCATGCAAACTCAATGTGCCGTGTGCATGTATTGTGTTTTAAAGAGTATTGGATATATCGGGGGCCTCGCAGAGATTACGGGGGTCCTGTTACCCAAATAGCGGGCTGGGGGTCAAGAGGGCTAGCAGTCCCTTTATGGGGTGCGGAGCAGCACCTAGTTAGAAATTTTTTTTCTAACAGGAGATGTGTTTTGAGTGTGAACTGTATGGGAAAAAGAAGGGTAAGTAGCGTCCTAAGGACGTATGGGCGCTGGGCGCTAGCGCCTCACGCGTCCGGCACGTGGGCGGTGGGCGCCAAGCGCCCGCAGGTATGCGCCTGACACGTGGCCGCTGGGCGCATGCGCCTTACACACCCGGCATGTGGGTGCTGGACGCTTACAAAAAAATGGGGCTTAGTCCCGGGATTAGGAGTTAAACTCCTTAGGGACTTTGGAAACTCTCGGAAAAAGAAGATTTTTTATCTTTATGGAGTTATACTCCCAAAAAGATTTTGAGTGGAGTTAAACTCCCAAAAGAATCCTATTTATGGATTTAAACTCCATAAGATTTGGTCAAACGGAGTTGAACTCCCAAAAATCTTCGAAGATGATCAAAGGGGACCCTTTTCTTCTTCCTTGATCCCTTAATCCTCTCCTAAGCCTCAGACCTTCCCAAAGTGGGACTTTTGGATATGGATCTCCTTCTTCCTCCTCTTTGTTGGTTGGATCTTGGAGAAGATGAGTGGCGAGATTTAAAAATCTCTCCTTTTAGAGATTTGATAGAAGATCCGAGCTCCCCTTCAAGGGTTTTATGGTAAAAACCTATTTCTTTTTAGGAAAAGAAGAGTTAAACTCTCGATTTAATTCAAGAAAAAGGAAGAAGATTTAGAAGCTTGAGGAAGGAGAAAAAGGTACAGAACCCTAATTTTTTTGGGAGAATGAAAGATGTTATTGATTTTTTCATTATATTTGTCTTTTATAGGTTACACACTTTACATATAACCCTTTAGACTTTTCCATATGGCACATGTGCCACCACATGCCTTATGTGCTTATTTGTTTTTGCACATAAGCCATGGAATTTACAAAATTTTGGTTTTTGCCCAAATTCCATACATTTATTTCTAAAAAAATAACATTAAACAAATTTATGGCTTCATTCTTTTTGTCATGGGGCCGGTCCTTTCCACGCTCGGTCTTGACCTGGGCATAGGCCCACTTGGTTTGGGCTCGGGCTCACTTGACTTAGACTTGGGTTCGGGCTTGGGACCACTTGGCTTGGGGTTGACTTTGACTTTGACCTGGTCAACCAGGGTGTAATTTTTGTCCCCAACAAAGTGCCCCATCAATAAATGCACACCGCGTGTATGGGTTGTGTGCATGAAATCGATGGATCTTGTTCTATATGGGGATTGATTTGGTTTGGTCCTCTGTGGAGGTTCGACACTGCCAATTTTATGACGTGGACGTTCGGTACTACTATTTAGTGACATGGACGGTTGGTGCTGCCATTTTAGAGACGTGGACGGTCGGTGCCACGCCCCGCTTCCCGGTATACGGCGAAGGGGACGCGACGAGACTGCTACGTATTTACTCAAAAGTAAATACGTTAAGCGTCACTAAGCAATATAAAAGAAATATACACAAGAGAAAAATGTAATGAAACAACAACTTTATTTATTAACATTCTTTTGTACAATGCATGGAAAAGTAAATATATCTGAATGAAAGCAATGCCTAAACAATAGCATAACAGAAATGGAAAGTACTGAAATGAAATGTGTACAAGTGTAACTATAGCTCAGGATCTTTAATAAACTGGTCCAAGTTCTTAGTGCTAGGCTCGATCTCTGGAAGTTCCGAAACACCTGACGACATTTAAAGAAGAAAGAAAGAGAATGTCGTCTGCGAACAAATCGCTCAGTAAGTCCCAAAGATAAGGAAGAAGTAGAAAAGACAGAAAGAGAGAGGGTGTAACTTTTAAAGTTGTATTATATTGTTATAATATTGTATTTAGTGTTAACGCTGTTGTTTGTAGCTTGGTACAGAAGAATGCCAGTGTATACGAGAGGAGTCTCACTTTCCCCGGAGACTAAGGTATCAGGAACTCAAGGAACCGTTTATGCCACGGTACAACAGCAAAGGAATACAGGTTAGGTGTCTTATGGTTGCAGTTTCGTGCCACTTCTAATACCTTCCGTACCAATATACCCCTTAAACCCCGTGATGTCTTGATTGTATTGTATTGCAACTTGTATTGTCTTGTAATATAGATTGTATAATTGGATGACTTGCCGAAACCATGATATCAGTAAATGAATGTAACTGGAGAATCATGGATGTAACCGGAGGATTATGTAAATGGAAGTATATCCATGGTTCGGTTCGGTCAATATAAATTGAATAGATTGAATATATATGTATTCATGGATTCATATTGAATTTGTAGATTGTAGATTGTACTTGAATCATATTCAATTTAGATTATTTTTAATGAGACTCAGTCTGAGTCCGAACAATTAGAAAGAGAAATTGATGTCCTGAATTAGGTTTTGATGTTATCGGTAACCGCTGCACATGGGCGGCAGAATTTGTGTCTTTTTCAAAGACGATTACCGTATTGATAATACCGTTTATTAAGCTGTCTACCTTAAATAGGAAAGCACCCATATCTCCGGCTCCCTGAGGCTCAAGAGACTGGTTTCGCTTAACCTATATTTACTAGGGTCCTTATTGTAATTTATATAACTTGAGGGTGTTTTATATAAAAATAATTTTGTATAGTTTTCAAAATACAACTCAAGTATTTAATTATCGTCTTTATGTACATACGATAATTTAAGGATCAAGATAAATATGTATACATGTTCGAATAGTATGAAATGAGTCAAGTATATTATCCAAGTAACTACCATAAATAATGCTGTAAAGAAATATTATGTACGACTAATTAATCAATTCGAACGAATGCAGAATATAAACAGAAATATGGCTCTAAGTGTTTTTCATGCGTGAGTTCCAGTTTCACCTAAATACGACTACCGGTTTGGGAGGTATATATATTTTCCTATCGACGCGCAAAACAGATCAGAATCTATTCGGCACCGTCACATATTTTTAAAACAAAGTTTTGATCAATTTCCATCAGGTTTCAGGTTAAGAAAAAAATTGTAGGTATTTCTATGTACTTATCTAAAACACTAAGATTTGCACAATTTAGATTTCTGAAACTCTAGTTATGATCATTTTAATATCAGCGTTTAAAATAGAAATTCAGATTTCTGGACATCAAATATATGTTATATTATAAAGCCTATATCAGGTTGTTTTATGCATTTATAAGTAATAAAGTATATATATAATTATAGTTCTATCAATTTTTCATTTACACATCTAAAGTTTGTCACAAACGGATATCGAGAGTTTGAGTTATGTCTAATTTAAAAACAGTATGCGAATCAGGACATATTCTGTCCAGATCCGTCACTTAATATTGTAACGCAGTTTTCTTTATCTTACGTCGGTTTTCAATAAAACTATAAGACTAAGAAAATCTAGATCATTCGATGTAGATATCAAAAACACCTGAGTTTACTCAATTTGGATACCGGTAGACAAAGTTATGTGTCCTAAACGTTGACCGATAACTGCAGTTTTTTGTTTTACGAACAGTGAATAAAAACGATATAATTCCTAATCCGTTAAGCGATTCGATCTAAAATTTTTACAGAATGTACAGAAAAATATATTCTATCATATGTAAATTTTCTAAAATTTTCAGAAGTAAAAATTAATTTCTAAAATTTATTTTAAAACTAAAGGTATTGATTGGTATACTAAAATTGGCAAAAACATTAACTAGTATTTTTATGCAAGCTTCTATTTTTCTTTTAATAATCAAACCGATTTCATGAGAAATTATAGATATATTGTGGCATGAAATTTATTTTTTCACAACTCATAAAAAAATATTCATAATCATGAACAAAGAATTGAAAACACTTTAATTTGAACAAGAGGCAATAAGATATTATTAAACCATATAGAACCATATATATCTAGACTTATATATATGTATATGTTTATTTTTATCTTCTCTTATGGATTACGATATGAAAATAATAGCGGATTCACGAGATATGACAAAAGAAGAATAAAGAGATGGAAGGGGGAGAGAGAGAAGGGACTTACATACACAAGCCGATATTGTCACCGGGCTTATCTATCCGCCGACAGTCTTGCGTTACTAGCGAGACCTTCTTGAAAACTTCTTTGTGTTCTTCTTCTAGGACTCTAACTGAAGAGGGTGAAGGGGGAGATAGAAAAATGTAAGGAAGAAAAAGAAAGAGGAGCACAATTAAAGATGGTGTAATGGTGAATTATCTATCGTAATATATGCATTCAACATGGGAATTAAAAGAGAAATGAAAGGTCACTATTCATTTTGGAAATGAAAGGTTTCATTTGTAAGTTATGAGAAGAATAAAATATTGATAAAAAAAATAATTTCAAGAATGGGGATTTGAACATGTGATCTATGAAATAATAATGCGAAGACTTAATCAATGAGCTACAAGACTGTTCTTGGTATTAAAAAGCAAAAAAAATTTATAACTTATGCTCAGGCAAAAATACCCCTTTCTGTATTTTTTTGAAAAATAGTACAGAAAGTTTAGGGTTGTTATAGTCGGTGCTGCCATTCTAGCGACATGGACGGTCAGTGCTGCCATTTTAGCCACATGGACGGTCGGTGCTGCCCTTTTTATGATGTGGACGGTCGGTACTGCCATTTTAGAGACGTGGACGGTCGTTGGTAACATTTTTACGACGTGGACGGTCGGTGCTGCCCTATTAGAGACTTGGACGGTCGATGTTGCCATTTTTGCGACGAAGACGGTCGGTGCTTCCATTTTTGCGACATGGACTGTTGGTGCTGCTATTTTTGCGACTTGGACGGTCGCTGCGGCCATTTTTACGACGTGGATAGTCGGTGCTGCCATTTTATCAACTTGGACGGTCGTTGCTGCCATTTTTGCGACGTGGACAGTCGTTGCTTCCATTTCTATGACATGGACGGTCAGTGCTGCCATTTTAGCGACTTGGACGGTCGGTGCTGCCTTTTTAGCGACTTGGATAGTCGGTGCTTGATTTGAATTGCCCCACTTCGTGCGGCGTCGGGTTTGATTTGACTTGCTCCGCTTTATGTGGTGTCGGGATTTGATTTGACTTGCTCCTCTTTCTGCGATGTCGGGGTTTGATTTGTTTCTGACGTGGAGCTTGATTCCGCGAGGGAGGTCATTGGTTGACTAGTGATTTGATTTGTTTTGGGAGTTCACTACCTGTCCAGCGGGACTTTGGAGCTTGGAAGTACTGCCGGGTGGAACGCTGGTTTGATATGTTTGATTTCTGCCTTGTTTGGCAGGACTTTTGAATTTGAGAGAAACTCAGAATTTAGATTTTATTTGGAATCAACATCACTGCACTGGAATAATACCAAGAGCAACTCATCCTTTGCCGTGGAAGGATTTGAGACCGCTAACACTGAAGCGTAGTGCCAGGAGCGACTCATCATTTTCATTTTGGAAAACTTAGGGTTTGAGTTTTTGGTCGGCATCACCACTGCTAACACTGAAGCGTAGTGCCAGAAGGAAAACTTAGGTTTTGAGTTTTGGGTCGGCATCAGCACCGCTAACACTGAAGCATAATGCCAGGAATGACTCATCATTTACCATTGCTTGTTGTGGGATCGATGGATTATGAGACAGGTTTAGGTCCCTATCACCTAAGGCTTTTCAATTTTATGAGACGTAAGAGTCTCATAAAAGCATTTCCTCCATACGAGTCAAGAGGATCTTGCAGGTGTATGATCTCCTTAGGAATCGTGGGAATTCTTAAGTGTGTTGCTCCTTTGTGAGTCATAAGAATCTCACGCGGGGATTTTCTCCTCACAAGCTCAAGAGGACTTTGTGAGTGTATTTCATCTCTTTTCATGAGTTTTCACCCTTTTAGGTTTTCACAAACTCGCCGACATCCCTCCTGTTTTTACTCACGGAGCCCTTTCGGGTTTTCATCTGTGCCCTTTTTGCTTGTGGATATACTCTTTTTTTAGCTTCATCGCTGGTAGGACTTCAGATGCAATCTCGTCGGTAGGACTTCGGAGGGATGAGGGTCGTTTATGCCCATGGATTGCATACGGTTTTATAGGATGTATGATCCAGACCGTAGGGCCGGTGTGCTCAATTCGTCTACGACTTGGAGCATTCACGCGTAGTATTTCTTGAGATATCGGCCATTGATGAGTGGCATGGACCTTTCTCCCTCGGCACTATTAGTTGGTAAGATCCTCCGTCGAACAATTTCTCGATGATGTATGGCCCTTCCCAATATGGTTCGAATTTTCCCTTGGCATGTCGATTGGGAATGATCAGTCTTTTAAGGACCAACACCAATTTGCTTTTCTTGAAAGCATGGAGACAAGTCATCTTATTATAGGCCCGTGACATTTGGGCTCGGTATAGCTCCAGATTTTTCTGTACTGTGAGCCTCTTTTCCTCGAGCGCATCGAGCTCTTTGAGCCGAAAGAGAGTGTTTCCCTTTTTTGTCAGATTGTGCTGGACAGCTGTTCAGTCGATAAAACTGCATATTTGTAGTACATTTTTCCTACCATTTTCATATTAAAAAAGGACTTTATTATAATATATTATACATATGAAGGTTTATGTGTAAAAGCACCATTTTCCATGTGTTAATATATTTTAATTATCATTTGGTAGGAAAGTGTATGCAAATAAATTCATTGACCTAATCCTAGTAGAACTAGGTCTACTAAATCTTATTTAAGTTGTTGTGCAGAATTTTCCAAGTTGTTATGAAGAATTTATCAAACAAATCAATTTGTTGAAAAAAACTTGCCAAATTAAGAACCAAAACTTGGAGACCAAGTCTGGAAGCAACCGTAAGAAGATTTCTGAATTATGAAGGTGCCTAGGATTGACACTTGTCACAAGAAGAAAGCACAAGAATTTCGATCAAGAGATCTCACCCGTTGGCCGCGGATCCGCGGCCTTAGCACCCATTTGCCGCGGATCCGCCGCAATATTATGGAGTTGGAAGGAAAGATTTTGGGGCATGATTCTCTACTATATTTTACCAACTTTTGAAGCAAAAGATTCTGGCTTTGCACTAAAAAAAGGCACCGAGAGCCTCTTGGAAAAACCATCAAGCCGACGAGATCACGAAGTCCAAGACGGCTCACGCATCCAGGCTGATCATCAACGGTTCATCTACCTCCTTGGAAGAGATCGAGAAGCAAACTAGGTTTTTGTAATCATTTTCTAAGGAATCAAAGTGTACTTGATCTTGTTGATTAATAAAGGTAGTTCTTTTCCTTATTCTATTTCTTCGTAGTTTAATTATGCAATTTCTCTCCATCTCTTTTTCTCCCAACATGCGCGAGTAATTCTCCGCTTGTTAGGGTTCGTAGGATTAGGGTAGGCTAATGGGCGATGAAAATAATTAAACCCTTTTTAAGTCCTATAAAGTTTAGGAACTTTATCAAAATAATCATTAACATCCTAATTGGGCGCACTAGCAATTCCTTGCTAGTTCCGACCGCGATTAGAGATTAGATTAATGATTGTTTTGGTAAAGGCTAGATATGAACGGAGTTCCGTGTCGAGATAAGGGTTACGAGTGGGATTCCTTTTCCCTCCAGAAACCCTAATCTACACGCATCACCGTCGTTCTAGTTCTAAATCTATTAATGGATAAAAAGGGTAACTTTTAATTAATCTTCCATAACTACTAAATCCTAACGAACCCTACAAGCCCTATTATTATATTATTTAAATCTCTAAAATAATCTAGATCTATATTTAACATTCTTGTTTAAAGTAGATCTAGAAATCTTTCTACAAAATTCTTTATTCATCCTCTCTTTCTCAACACATCTAAAGTAAAAATAAAAGGTTCCACGTTTCCCAGAGGACGACCCGTACTCATCTCGGTCTAGCTACGTGCGACACCGTTCTGATTGCGGTTAAACTACAAACACACTCTTTCGTGTCAATCAAATGGCGCCGTTGCCGGGGAAACGTGCGTAATTTTTTATTTTTACTATTTGTGTTGAATTCTTAGACGAGTCATATCATTATTAAAACAAAACTGTAAATTGTATATTTAACGATTATTGTGTGAATTTTTGCGAGGAAATATGGAGTCACGGACTTGAGGAAACAGGATATCTAGGGTTCACACTTCTCTGGTAAGATTCTAACTCCCTTCTCTCTCCTCTAAAATCCAATAAAATCTATTTTCTGCAGGATTCTTTGCAAAATATCGCCGCACAAAAAATCTTTTTGCAAAGTTTTGTTTTTCGGTTTTTTTTTTGCATATTTTAATACGGATCTTTAAAGGGCAAAGACCAAATCAAGATTAGGTGGGGATTTCATCACCCTTCCTAAGCCCCACAAATCAAAAACCGAGCATATAGATCAACCCTTCATTAATTTAAAAAATATCTAGATCAGACTCTAAGGACTGTCGCGCTCAATAAGGACAGAGGAAGGTCGTGGGTAATCTATCGTTTATCCGCATTACTTTTGTAGTGCCTAGGTAAGTGCATAGGCAAGTGTGACAAAGGCTAGTGGTTTTTAATTAGGCCCACGACGTGGTTCCTTCCACTTTTTTTTAATTTTATTTTAGATGCTAAAATTTGTTATATGCAGAATGACTTAGCCAGATAAAATTTTACAGTAAGACCCAAATAGGCAAGATAAATGAAATGAGTAATATCTAATGCTCAACCAATAACAGAAAATAGTAGCATTGGGCTCGGGTGTTATATTATACCCAACTACAAAAGAATTTCGTCCTCGAAATTCCAAGAATACAAGATAGAAGACTACAGGAAAAGGTGAGGATACTTCTGTCGGATCTCGTCTTCTCGCTCCCACATGGACTCTCCATGCGATCGATTACCCCAAGAAACGAGCACAATGCTACTATTTTCCTCTCTCTCTCTCCACTTTTTCCTCTCTCTCCCTCTCCCTCATATATTCTCTCGTACTTCTCTTTATCATTTTTCTCTTTTTGCTTCAAAAGTAATGCGGATAAACGATAGATTACCCACGACCTTCCTCTGTCCTTATTGAGCGCGACAGTCCTTAGAGTCTGATCTAGATATTTTTTAAATTAATGAAGGGTTGATCTATATGCTCGGTTTGTGATTTGTGGGGCTTAGGAAGGGTGATGAAATCCACACCTAATCTTGATTTGGTCTTTGCCCCTTAAAGATCCGTATTAAAATATGCAAAAACAAACCGAAAAACAAAACTTTGCAAAAAGATTTTTTGAGCGGCGATATTTTGCAAAGAATCCTGCAGAAAATAGATTTTATTGGATTTTAGAGGAGTGAGAAGGGAGTTAGAATCTTACCAGAGAAGTGTGAACCCTAGATCTCCTGTTTCCTCAAGTCCGTGACTCCATATTTCCTCGCAAAAATTCACACAATAATCGTTAAATATACAATTTGCAGTTTTGTTTTAATAATGATATGACTCGTCTAAGAATTCAACACAAATAGTAAAAATAAAAAATTACGCACGTTTCCCCGGCAACGACGCCATTTGATTGACACGAAAGAGTGTGTTTGTAGTTTAACCGCAATCAGAACGGTGTCGCACGTAGCTAGACCGAGATGAGTACGGGTCGTCCTCTGGGAAACGTGGAACCTTTTATTTTTACTTTAGATGTGTTGAGAAAGAGAGGAGGAATAAAGAATTTTGTAGAAAGATTTCTAGATCTACTTTAAACAAGAATGTTAAATATAGATCTAGATTATTTTAGAGATTTAAATAATATAATAATAGGGCTTGTAGGGTTCGTTAGGATTTAGTAGTTATGGAAGATTAATTAAAAGTTACCCTTTTTATCCATTAATAGATTTAGAACTAGAACGACGGTGATGCGTGTAGATTAGGGTTTCTGGAGGGAAAAGGAATCCCACTCGTAACCCTTATCTCGACACGGAACTCCGTTCATATCTAGCCTTTACCAAAACAATCATTAATCTAATCTCTAATCGCGGTCGGAACTAGCAAGGAATTGCTAGTGCGCCCAATTAGGATGTTAATGATTATTTTGATAAAGTTCCTAAACTTTATAGGACTTAAAAAGGGTTTAATTATTTTCATCGCCCATTAGCCTACCCTAATCCTACGAACCCTAACAAGCGGAGAATTACTCGCGCATGTTGGGAGAAAAAGAGATGGAGAGAAATTGCATAATTAAACTACGAAGAAATAGAATAAGAAAAAGAACTACCTTTATTAATCAACAAGATCAAGTACACTTTGATTCCTTAGAAAATGATTACAAAAACCTAGTTTGCTTCTCGATCTCTTCCAAGGAGGTAGATGAACCGTTGATGATCAGCCTGGATGCGTGAGCCGTCTTGGACTTCGTGATCTCGTCGGCTTGATGGTTTTTCCAAGAGGCTCTCGGTGCCTTTTTATAGTGCAAAGCCAGAATCTTTTGCTTCAAAAGTTGGTAAAATATAGTAGAGAATCATGCCCCAAAATCTTTCCTTCCAACTCCATAATATTGGGGCGGATCCGCGGCAAATGGGTGCTAAGGCCGCGGATCCGCGGCCAACGGGTGAGATCTCTTGATCAAAATTCTTGTGCTTTCTTCTTGTGACAAGTGTCAATCCTAGGCACCTTCATAATTCAGAAATCTTCTCACGGTTGCTTCCAGACTTGGTCTCCAAGTTTTGGTTCTTAATTTGGCAAGTTTTTTCAACAAATTGATTTGTTTGATAAATTCTTCATAACAACTTGGAAAATTCTGCACAACAACTTAAATAAGATTTAGTAGACCTAGTTCTACTAGGATTAGGTCAATGAATTTATTTGCATACACTTTCCTACCAAATGATAATTAAAATATATTAACACATGGAAAATGGTGCTTTTACACATAAACCTTCATATGTATAATATATTATAATAAAGTCCTTTTTAAATATGAAAATGGTAGGAAAAATGTACTACAAATATGCAGTTTTATCGACTGAACAACAGCCATCCTTAGGCTTAGAATTTCAACTTCTAGGGCGAGAATTGCTTCCACTCCGAAGAGCAGTGAGTATGGAGTAGACTGTGTCAGAGTGCGGTGTGTGGTACAATATGCCCACAACGCCTCGTGGAGATTTAGATCCATGTCTCGTTTATTGGCTGAGGCATTTTTCCTCAGGAGCTTGCACAGGGTTTTGTTGAAGGCTTCGACTAACCCATTCACCCTTGGATTATAGATAGAAAATATCTCTAGTCTATCTTTTGTTGAGTAGCGAACCTTGAGATTTTGAAGCTCTTGAAAGAAGGCCCGTTGTCAGATATAATTCTTCTTGGTGTACCGAAGCGATATAGAATATTGTGCCAGAAGAATTTCAAAACGTCTTCTGTCTTGACTTATTTTAGTGGGACAGCTTCAGCCTATCTGGAGAAGTAGTATGTCACGGCTAATATGAACCGGTGTCATTTGGATGACGGAGGATCAATCGAGCCAACTATGTCAGTGCCCCAAATTTCGAAAGGCCAGGACGCCACTGTAGGGTATAGCGGATTGGGATGCTTGTGAATGAAGTCACTGTGGATTTGGCATTGATGACATTTCTTTGCATGATCTTCGCAATCCTTTATAATTTATGCCAGTAATATCCAAGCCGTTTGATTTGAAGCCGCATTTTGGGGCTGGATTGGTGAGCTCTGCAGACGCCCGAGTTAATTTCTTTTATAATTTCTCGAGCTTCGTCTAGGGACAGACACCTGAGCCAAAGCTGGTCGTACGACCTGTGGTATAGTGTGTCATTCACAAACATATATCGAAGAGACCTCTTCTTTAATTGAACCCTCGCGAATTTTTCCTTAGGCAGCTTGTCGTAACGGAGGTACTCTATAAAGGGTTCTCTCCAATATGGCTCATCCCTGACGATCTGAGCTTTTTCAGTAGGACCGTTCTTTTGTTCTACGATTTCTTCTTCTCGTAAAAAGACGGGAGACAGGATTTTCCGGCTCCTGACTGTGATCAGAATTTCATCCATGTCATGATTAGCCAGCTCTTTGGCTACGCGAGTGAGTACGTCGAATTTTCCATTCTGCGCTCTTGGAACTCTCATCAGTTCAATGTGGGTGAAATGCTTCATGAGCTCCACCACTCGGCCTCCCTATCAAGCTAATTCAGACTTATATATCTTGTATTCGCTGCTTACTTGGTTGACGACTAGCTGAGAATTGCCGTAGACACACAGCTGAGGGTTCTTCATTTCTAAGGCAAGCTCCAAGCTAGCTATCAGAGATTCATATTCAGCCTTGTTGTTTGTGTGAGGCTTAGTAAGAAAGAAATAACTTCGCAGGGTTCCTCCCGATGGTGTGATGAACACCAATCTTATTCCTTCTTTTATTTGCGGGATTCTTGATTTGCTAGAGGTCCTTATTAATGAGGCTCCATGAAAATAGAGCTCCCAGCATGGCTCGTCGTCTTCGAAGTGTGGCACTTGTTCATCGGGTAACTCACAATTTAGCGAAGAGCCTTCAGGTATGGGATGAGCAACCCGAAAAGTCGGTGAGAGCATGCCTTTTTACTCCTTTCTGATGAGTATAGACCATGTAAAACTTAAGCAGCATAATAACTCATCTGGCCATTCTACCAGTTAGACCCACCTTGGTCATCAAATACTTCAGTGGGTCGATCATGGAGATCAGCATAACCGGGTGAGCAAGCAGATAATACCTCAACTTCTTTACGGCAAATATCAAGGCTAAACATTGCTTTTCAATCGGAGAGTAAATATTTTCTGCCCCAACTAATGTTCGGCTGAGGTAGTAGAGGACATTTTCCTTTCCCTCTTCATTGTTTTGAGCCAGGAGGGCACCGAGTGATTCGTCCAGCACGACGGTGTAGAGGATCGGCGGTTTATTTGGAATAGGGGCAGCAAGCACTAGAGAGTGCACCGGGTACCACTTGATGCCGTCGAATGCTTCTTGACATTCGGCATCCCAGAAAAAAAGGG
Organism: Agapanthus africanus; assembly: GCA_030015575.1. Taxonomy (NCBI): domain Eukaryota; kingdom Viridiplantae; phylum Streptophyta; class Magnoliopsida; order Asparagales; family Amaryllidaceae; genus Agapanthus; species Agapanthus africanus. The sequence goes on from JASDDO010000031.1 coordinate 110,248,158, forward strand.
CTCCCTTCTTCATGAGCTTTGAAAAGGGTCGACATCTTCCTGATAGGTTTGAGATGAATCTTCTTATGTACGCAATCCTGCCTTCAAAGGATCTTAGTTGTGTCAGATTCTTTGGAAGAGGCATCTTCATAATTGCTTTTATATTCGACGGGTCGATCTCGATCCCTCGGTGCCGGACTATGAAGCCTAAGAATTTTTCTAATGATACGTCGAAGGCACACTTTAGAGGATTCATCTTCATATTTTACTCTCTCAGTCTAGTAAAGACAATTCAGATATCTTGGACGTGATTGTCCTCGGCTTTAGTCTTGACGACCAAATCATCAACATAATATTCGACAACTTGGATTAAGTTGTCAAAGATCTTTGTAATTGCCCATTGATATGTGGCACCTTCGTTCTTCAGTCCAAACGACATCACTTTGTAACAGTATATTCCTATCGGGGTTCGAAATGCTGTATGCTTATCATCCTCAGGCGACATTTTTATCTAATTGTATCCAGACAAACCATCCATGAAAGTGAACAGCTCATAATTTGAGGTGTCATCGACCATCATTTCCATGACCGAAAACGGGAAATCATCCTTAGGGCACACTTTGTTAAGGTCCCTGAAATCGACACAAACTCGGATCTGCCCATTTTTTTCTTTACTGGGACAATGCATGCGATCAAGTCTGCGTATTTCTCTTCTCTGATGAAGCCGAACTCGATGAGTTTCTTGGTTTCCTCAATGACCTTTTCCTCCAACTCCCTTCTCATTCTTCAAGGAGCTTGTTTAGCGGGCTTGGCATCAGGAGAAATAGCCAGCTTATGCATGGCCACCTTGGGGGAAGGCCAGGCATTTTTTTGTATGTCCACGCAAAACAGTCGACGAATTCGCGCAGCAGGGCTATTATCTACTCTTTCATTTCCTATGACAAGAGCGAGCTGATGTAGGTCGGCCTTGGATAATCGGGCGTCCCCAAATCAATCTCGGTTATCTCGTCGAATGTTGCATGTCCGCCATCTTCGAGCCCTCGACGGGATTCTTTTTGCTCGGCTAGCTCACCGTCATCATTCGACTCTCCACTTGCTTTAATAACATGGATCATGTATCATGTTTTGGTATCAAGTTGAATGAAACGTATGCCTCGACTATCTGGAATTCGTCCATCGATGAGCGCTCGGTCCTAAGGCGGGTGCCACGACTCCTCATAAAACTTCGCTTCGGAGTCCGTTTGGTATAACTGACATCCGCACATTTTAAAATATTCCCGCATCTCGGGTCCATAATATCTGAGATTGAGGACGGATCTTATGCCTCTCTCATATGGAAGGCACATGACAGACAAACCGTTTGGGTGCACGACATGATTTGACCTATAAAACAGGATGCCCTTATGTCCACTTTTCCTTCTGGGAATATAGATAGTTTGCAGTTGGTTCACGGTAGAGACCGACAAAGTATCTAGCTCCTTGCACATCTGTTCTGTCACCCTTGTGATAGATAGGTACCCTTTTGTAATCTTGAAGGTTTCTCTTAGCTTTGCGTTTTGCATGAGGGCCCAATCTGCATAGCTGTTGCATGGAGGGTCCTTTTCTTCCGACTCTTCAGTGTCACTGCCAAAATGAGGACGAATTTTGCTGCCAGATAGGCCTTCAGTCTCATACTCGTCCGTATCAATACCGAAATGAGGATGGGTTTTACGGAAGGATGGACTTCTAACGTCGGATTCATCAGTGTTATTGCCGAAACGTGGATGCACTTGGGGTTTTTTGCTTTTGAGAGTGACAATCGGCTCAGATATGCTTTTGAGTTTCGGAGCCATTCTGTCTTCGGTCAGTCGTGGCTCAGTATTTATGGGGTTCACAAAGTACCATGAATCTTTATATCGGTCTTTATGCACCCCAAATGGCTGGATGTCTCCGTCAATACGTCTTTCTTCGCCATTTTTTGTTTACTTCATGCAATGATGGAGAATTGACGGAACGATGCCGTAATCATAGAGCCATGGCCATCCTGGGAGAATCTTATAAGATGTGTCGACGTCAATCATGTATATTTTAGGTTCAGTTTGCAGATCCCCAAACCTGATCGGCAAAGCTATAGATCCCAGAACTTTCTGGAAATTTTGATTGAAATCTTGAATAACAATCCTTTCTCTTGACAGGTGTCGGACGTCCATTGACAAACTCTTCAGTGTCCATAAGTTCATGATGTTCACTAAGGATCCCAGATCAATCAATATGCGATTAATCCGATCTCCATCGCTGTACCCGGTCACCTAAAGCGGCCGGTTATGCTTAGCTGTTCCCAGTAGCAGATCTTCATCCTTAAACATTACCACGGTGGCATGTAGAGTGTACTGGGCTTCATTCATATTAATTTCCACAAACAGAGCCTGACACCGCTCGGGGTTTTGTAAAGCGTAAATGAGAACATCTCTAAGCTCCTTCGATACGACCAAGGCATTGTAGATACTCAGAAGAGACGGAAGCTTCTGGAGATGGGCCAAGACATTATAGTCTACTGAGGAAGGGCTCGAGTTTTCATGAGCCGGCTCTCCGCCATCTTCTTCATTAGCGAATTGTTTTTCCTTTCCTTTTAGGGCATTGCCCTGATTTAGCGGTATGGCCCTGCCGCTTCTGAGCTAGATTTGGTTTCCTTTTAGGGCGAGCTCCTCATCCTCTTCGGGAAACATAGCTCTTTCTCAAAGTCGCTATAAAGGTGGATGATGTAGCAGGTAAGTATAGGGATCTCGTTATTGGAGTCTTCTTCTAACTCCTCCAGAATCTCAGCCGCTTCTACAGGGAAGAACTTATTCAATTGTGTAATGACTCTGATTATAATGTATGGAAATTTTCAATTTAATGTACAGAAAGGAGTTTGCAAGCCTGAATACACTTTAAAAGTTAATTTTTGTTAAGAATGGCAAGAAACAACTTGTAGCTCACTGGTAAAGCCTTACATTGCTGTGACGTAGCTATGATTCGAATCCCATCAGACACATTTATTTTTTCTGATTTTTCTTTTAAACTTTTTGGAAGCCCCAAAGTTTACACGTGCAATGCACGCAAAAATGAAAAGTCTAAGAAAACAAACATGTGTAAAATGATATAAATACAGATATGAACACATGGCATGAATCCACCGGCTTCCCCCCAACATTTGACCGGCGAGATGCCAAGATTGGTCGGCGGGGAGGGGCCCCCCGTAGTAAATGGACCCCGGGTTTTGCACACTTGTCGTTTCCTCTACCCCCATTACCCCTGCACTGTTTGATTACTCTGCAATCAAATAGAGACCCCTCAATCTCCCAATTTATCACATTTTAATGCATTTTAATTCACTATTTTAATCCCAAAACCCTAATTCAATAATATAAATACTATCCCATGCCCTAACCCTTCCTCATTCTGAAAATTCTAGCCAAAACCCTCAAATTTTCTCAAGTATAAATGGAGTTGAAGAGGAGTTAGCCAACGACCAACTTCGGGTGAGGAATCGAGGCTATTCCGGTGACCCCGCAACGCCACGACTACCAAGCTATCTTCTTCAACCTTTCCTTACCCTAATCCACTTGTAAGTCCCTCCCTATCCTTCTCTTTCTTCTTAAAAAGTTCTTTTTTCAAAACATGTCGGTAAGTGGAGTTAACACCGATCTTTTGATTCTAAACCCTAAAATTTCACTATTTCTTCCATATCTTCCTTCCAAATTCTTACCCTAGGTTTATAATCATACACCCAATGTTTAGAACTCACTCAAAAAACATCATGCTAAATAACTTTAATTTAACTTTTCCGTTAAAATACCAGGAACTTTACATATCACCTTCTAGTATGTTGTTAATATTTTACCTTTAGAAAACTTCACGGGATAATGACCTACGCCTCACATGCATACATGTTTCCATAGCACGATGTCCCTTGAACATATTTTTGTTACCATATTACATCAAAATACCATCAATTATAAAAAAAACGGTTTTCTTTGAATTGTATTTCAAAACCCTTTGCAAATAAGCCTCTATAACCTTCTTTAGGGGACCTTCTATTGGATGGTATAGGTTATCTCACATCCTTGGGCTAGTAGAGCGAGATGCAGGCCTCCTCGCGGAGCATTCGGTCTCTAAAGTTTTTTAATATGATTTCTAAGAAAAACGAAATTTTCTACTTAATAATCAAAATTAATTTTTAATAATTATATAAATATTACAAATCCATATATTTTCAAAATATAATAACTTATATTTTTTTCAAATAAAAGAATTACAAGTTTCATTAAAATATCATCAAGATATCAATACAAGTCAAGCTTTACAGTAAAATACCATGAACTATTCAAGTTAAGGTAATTATCACTAAAATACCTCAATTCTTAAAATACACATCCATGGAAATCCTAAAGAATATAAATAATTTCTCGAGTTTATTTTGAACTATAATAAAAATAATTTTCATAAAACCCCCTTGAGTTATATAAAATTACATTTAAGGACTTAGTAAATATAGGTTTAAGCGCGATCAATTCTCTTGAGCCTCAGGAAGCCGGAAAAAGTGAGTGCTTGCCTATTTAAGGTAGAAAAACTTAACAGTGTTATCAATGGTAATTGTCTTGGAAAAAGACACAAATCCTGCCGTCCATCTGCAGCAGTTACCGACAACTCCTGAATATAATTCAGGATCCAAATCAGTTCTAAGTGTCTAACTCAAGTCTGAGTCTACATAAAGCTTGAATTCAACTCAAACCAGAATCTAAATCAAACATGAATCCAAACTCTAGCATGTATACTTGAACCTGAACCTGAATATCAGAACAATACCAACGTGCAAACATGACTTGACTTGACCGAACCATGGCTATAACTTGACTTGGTTATATGACTACTTGTTTACATCTTGAACCTGATTACATGAACAACTTGTATCCATGGTCTTGGCAAGTCTGATAATTATAATCTATACAACACATTACGGGGTTAACGGGATAGATTAGTATGGAATATATTAACACTAGCATGATGATGGTTACTAAAAGACACCTATATGAACTCTCGTGCCGTTGTCCCATGGGTTTTGACGGGGCCTTGTACTTACATGTTACCATAGTCCACGGGATAGTTGGACTCCTCTCCTATACACTGATACCTTCTATACCAAGTTACAAACAACTACGTTAGGATAATAAACTGATACCTGTATAATTTAACAGTTTCCTTCCACATTACTTGTTGTATCCCTTCTTTCTTTTGGGATTTACCGAGCGCTAGTTCACTGAAGACATTCCTGTCTATTTCTTTCTTGGAATGTTCGTCAGGAGGACATGACCCTCGGGAGATCGATCCCAGTCAGGAGTACTTGTATCAGATTGAGGTATAGCCAGACTACTAGCTTTACTTGTACTTACCTTCCAGTTTGTATGCCACTGTTTAGGCATTGCTTTTATCATTGTACATTTCCTTTTCAAATCAGTTGTATTGTAAAGATGAATATTAATAAAAGTTGTTGTTTACATTATATCTCTTTTCATTTCTTGTGCTTTACATATATTGCTCATTTACGCATAATGTATTTATTTATGAGTAAATACGTCGCGTGCCCGTCATGTCTCCTTTCTTGTATACTGGGAAGCGGGGCGTGACAAATTGAATCAGAGTTCTTTCCTTTTTTTCATAATCTTCGAGAGAATCGATGTACTTTTGAATGGTCAATCTCCCCGCAGACCCTTTTTCACGTCGAGCCGCACTTTTCTTCTTCTTGAGCTTTTTTGATTTTGGGCCTGATTGAGCCGAATTGGCAGCTGGAATGGTGGGCTTCTTTTGCTCTTCCCGTTCAGTTCTGGGCTCTTTCTGAAGCAATTTTAACATCTTCTTCTTCTTTTTGGACATGTGCATACTCCATGGAGGGTGCGGCGAGTCAGTTTCATTTCTCAGGGTAGCGGGTTCAACTGTCTGCTCTCAGAAGGCTTCAGCTTATGTCTGTATAAATTTGGTGGTTGCGTCTTGATTGTTCACCAACACACTCTTGGACAACTCGATCTCCCTACTCTTGTACTTCTTCTCGACCCGGTTTGAATACGTAGCAATCCTCGATGACGTGACCTAGCATTCTGGTGGTATGGGAAATACAAAGGGTTGTCAGTTATGCTTGCTTCATGCGGCCTCTTTGAGTTCGGCAGTTGTAAACCATTCCTCAAGGCGTCCCTGAATATCTTCTGGACCTTGTCCCTTCTGAAGGAGTAGACTTTACTTTTTCTCTCTTCCAAAGTCGGTCCTTCTCCTCCCAGTACTGGCTTTTGCGATCGGTCGGCTTTTTATCCGCCCCTTTCTCCTGTCTTCAATGTCGGACGCATTGAAGACAGTGGTATTGCTGGAATTCCAGTTTTTACGGTTTTCGTCCCTCTTACTCTTCCAAGTCTTGTCTCTCTGAGGTTCCGGGGTAAACTCTTACTTCGAGCGTTCCAGCATTTGGACTTTCTTAGTCAGCTCCTGAAACGTCTTGAGGCCTGCTGTACACAAGAATGAGACCATCCAATTGCTGAGGTTCCCAATTAGGAGGCTGACGGACTGGTCCTGCTCTAGCGACGATTCACATTTGACAGTAAGGTTGCGCCATCGAGCAATAAAGTCCGTGTTGCTTTCTTTTTTCCCCGGGTTGGTTCTTACGAGATCAACAATGGAGATTTTGTCACTAACACTCATGAATCTTTGCCGAAACAGAAACTCCATGTAACATTTCAGAAATATAAAATATTATTTTTGGAATTTAAATAATAAAATAATAAATTTTATGAATATTATAAAAATATGGAAATTAGTTTTAATGAAATGGTATGATTATATATATAGTTTGGAAAAATAATTGAAATTTTAAAATAAATTATTAATTATGGAAACATTTATTGGATTTGGGCTTTTATAAAATTTTATACAATTATTTACATACAAGTTTATGCTAAACTTGATTAATATTTTACTAATTATGTATTAACCCTATTTATGTATCATGACATGCAACATTTCATATTATGACATTGGTCCATATTTATTGCCATGGTTTCATTTCTTTTTTTAGTTTGCTTTTAATTGTTTTTATTTTAAAAGAAAAGAAATAAAGATGAGAGAGGGGGGACAAGAGAGTATGGGTGTGTGAGAGAGAAGGGGCGGGGAAGGTTCTAGCAACCATGATCCTTCATCTCTATCTTCTCTTCACTTCCTTCTTCATCTCCTTCATTGTTATTTTTTTCTAACTCCTCCTCCGCCCTCACTACCACCATACAACACCATTAAAATTCCTCCAAAACCTCATACAAACTTCACAGATAATATTCCTCACATCACTACAAGCACCATGGTGGGATCAAGTTTGAACTTTGAGCTCATTTGGCCATCTTAGAATTTTCTTGAGTTGCTCTTTTAAAACAATTCCCTCACTTTTAGTTAAGTGTTTAAGTTTCTTAACCTCCTATGCTAGTTTAGAGTTAAACAAGTTATGTTTAGTGGTCTTGGAAAATTCTAGGATGATAATTAGAAGATGTTTTGAGTTGTGGAGATGTAATTGAGACTTGGTTAGTGACCACAAACCTATTAGTGATAGAATTCTTAACCAAGCTTGAGTTTAGGAGTCCCAAACATGAACTTTGAATTTTCCGATATCGGGATTTTGTTGAATTGTGATGATCAAATAGAATCTGGAATAACTCGAGAGCTCTGAAAAATAAATTACAGATACAGAGAGTTGTGCAGGCTATATAGAGACTACCCTAGAAACCCGAGCCCCTAACTCCCTATCTTGACTGCCAATTTATTCTATATGGCCGCAATTTGCGGCCTGACCTTAGGATTAGGGTTTGGTTCTTGGTCCATGGCTCAATCCTCTGATAACTAGGCCTATCCAATATGCAGAATATCCTAATTTCACCTCGGATAAAATCTGGGAGTGTTTTTCTAAGTTGCTGATTTCGTTTTGCAACTTTTGAAAACTAGATTTTTGATATTTGAGTTTTGACTTGGTCGTTTGACGTTTGTACGTCAACGTTGGGAGTTATTGGTTATTCTTGCATGCGTGGACCATAGGTTCTAACTTATGTACGCCTCGCTTGCCATATCGGTTTTCGGACTTGATTTTGATGTCGATACAATATGCGTTAAATTGTAGATACCTTCGCATGGACTTTCGAGATGACAAAGGAGAGCAAGTCGTTCATCGACTTCGGCTAGAGCGAGAATAGTAGGTGAGTAGATGTATATTTATGGGGGAAGTCGGGTGGATGGAGTATAACACCCCTGCAATCGTAGTAATAGGGTACTTATATATAGTTGTATATATTTCAATATTAGATATGTATACTTAGCTAATAGGGTTCTAGGAGACTATAGGCTATAATAAGCGTACTCGTAGAAAGGTACACCCTTTGCTCTTATTTTTCTTAGCCTTGAGCCATTGGTATATATGTTGTCACACACACACACTTGGTATGATGTGTGTGTATATATATATATATGTATATGTGTGTGTGTGTGTGTGTGTGTGTGTAAAGTTTGAGGATAATTTCGATATAACATCACGAGATGAGGATATGACATGTTAGAATGATATGAGTCGATATGATCGGACATGATGTAACGAGGCTATGTTATATGATATGAGATTGAAACGTCATGATATGATATGATATATTATATGAACATTGGGCGATCTATATATATATATATATATATATATATATATATATATATATATATATAACATGTGACGACATGTGACTAGAAGAGATGATAGAATGTACGTGACCATAGATCCGTATAATTGATTTATGATATCGTACGACGGATTATACCGTATGAGATATGATATACATGACGATTGATCCGCACTCTTGATTCGAGAATGCCGTATGATGGATTATACCGTACGTGATATGATATACCTAATGATTGGTCCACACTCTTGACTCGAGGATACCGTATGACAGATTATACCGTACGTGATATCTTGAGGCTGGATCACTGACTCATGAATGTATCGACTCAGAAGATTATTGTTTTCTAATCTCTTACATAGACATTAGGATATAATTAGAGCTATACCTACTTTCAAAACTAATGAATCGTTATGCATTTTTAAAAGACAACCCCAAGTGACGCTACGGATTTTCAAATGGTATCTTTTCTTAAAAACACCGTAGCCCCTATTTTTCTAAAAACAACGATTCATACTATTTTAAAAAACTATAACTATATGGCTCATATGTAGCTATGTATTTTATACCGTTGCGTTCACTTTTTACTTTTTCTGCTATGCTCAAATTATTCTCTTTTTGCGTTTTACATACACGTTCTTTTCCTTATCTTGTATGACATTGTCTGCTAGAACACATGCACCATTACCGATAATGCGCATGTTGCACATACACAAACTCGCCTGCTCACACACTCATCATCGGTAATTGCCATGCCACATATACATTAGAAATCGCTACTTCATCGTATAACCTAATAACTTGTATCTTTTTAGTGTTGCTTAGTACTCATTACCGCACATGCTAGTTTAGATATTGCATTTCTTACGTAGTTAGATGCCACATTTATATATATACATACTGGTTATGCATCGTAGATTTGTTCTGTGCCGGTACTCATTATTTCATTATTGGCTCATGTTTATGAGATTTTGGTTTTCAGAAGATTTCTGGATTTAAGAAACCGCAGATGCATTTTTGAAAAATTAAAATTGTTTTAAAATGTGGTTTCTCTTCATATGATTTATGGCATCCACCATGAGTTTTCTTGGTTTTGAGCTATGTGTATACCCGATTCGAGGAGAGAGGAGGCACCGTCTGCGGCTATATGGTGGACCCGGTACGGTACCCCGGAGCAAGAAGATCGTATAGAGAGATGTTGAGCCCGGCAGGGGAGCACTACCAATCGGTGATAGTATTGGACTCAGCGGATATCCGGAGGATACCGACCGGAGTCGTGTGATCAGATGGATATGTGGGCCAATGCAATGAGACAAAGCTCGAGATATGAGGATTTACGTGTCGATACTGGACACGAGTTTTATGATATTTTTGAGTGTCGATACTAGGCACTCAGACCTTTATGATGACTTGATGCGTCGTTGATGGACACACATTGGATAATATACATATTTCACACATATATGATGTAGATGACATGATACCATATTACGACATGGGCACGATTATATCATTATTATAATTATGTTTACACTATTACACTCGTTACCACTCGACTTTACATGTTTATTATGCTTATATATATGATCCTCCGTGTTCACCACACAACTTTATTAAAATATTATATTACTGTATGACCTAGGAGATCGCCATACATTCGAGTTCTACCTGGTGATGTTTTCTACTCACGAGTTGGCAACTCACCCCCGTTGTGTCACAGTTTTCTTGCAGGTTTCACCGCGCGGATCAGTAGTGTCTTGCGGGCATATAACTTCTTTCTTGGTGATTTGTTTTGGTAGGTGGGGTACACTTTGAATCATGACCACCATTGTATATTTCTTTATTCAGTTGTATCTAGTTAAAAGCTCCATCAATCAGACTATGTATATTTGGTAAACTTAGAAACCACATATTGATATTCTTTCGGACCTAGAGTCACGGATATGTATGTATTCTTTATTTCCGGTTTCTTTGATGATGTATTGGTTTCTTTACTTCATTCTGTGTTTGATCTTCATCTTGGGCGTCGTATATTTTTATTTGTGTGGTTGTGATTCCGCCTATTAGTGAAGCGCTAGCTCCCGCTTGGGGATGCCTATTATTAATGCTTTTATTGGTTTCGAATTAAAATTTACAAAGGACGTGATGCCCAAATTTTCAAATGACGAAAATGTTTTCATATATTTATACAACCCACTTGTATTTTCATACAACCCACTTGTATTTTCGTACAACATCATTTATACCTTTATTTCAAAACATCACCTCCATTATTTTCCTAAAAAAGTTTAAATTTCTGGGCTTTTGGTTTACTTGGATTACGATGGGGTCCTATAAACTTCATGTGATTCAAGTGCAAGTCACGTGCCATTTCCGGGTCGTGACACTCTATTCGGGCGAAAGTAGTGACGGATGCTTGCGTACCAGTCGAAAGCAACAAAGGTCAGGCTATTGAAAAACTGATGAAGTGTTAGTTATATGTATACCCTAGAGGCCATTACTATACATGTGATGTATATTGTAGTGGATGCTTGGACATATATAGGGAGGACTTTCTTGCTCGACATGATAGTATGCTATCTGGTTACACTTTATCTTAACATGTTAACAAATACTGTTTTGTGATCACATGTTGATAAAGACCGTAGGATGATTACTTGACTACCAGGATTATGATGTAGATCATACTAGTGGCGATAAGTGCATCCTTCAAATGTTCCTAGTCGTGGGAGTATCGAGACAGGGTATCGATACTCTAGAATAGACTAGCTTGTGCGCTTCTTGACCCATATGATGGGCGATGGATGATCCTATATTCATTGGAGTTTGACATCAGAGAAGGTATACGGGTGCTCAATGGAGACTGGGTACACTGGACGGACTCGCCGAGAACTCCTAGATGGTATTATACCTATCGTCGGATAGCAGTTCTCTGGTGACACTGGTACAGGTTAGTCTATAGACCTGAGATCGTCATAGAGTCTTGTGTGATTACCACTGTACTTTGATTTCCACCATACCACGGTCAAGAGATCGTGCAAAAAGGTGGTTTTTAGGTACAGTCCCGAGCCACATGGAGACAATGAGCGATAGGAGGGGTTTTGTCTCTCTCGGTATTGGGAGTTGATGTTGCACTATGCTCGATTGGCCATAACAGGAAATCCCTGACCAAGGTTGCTGAGATTTACTGGTAAGTGTTATAAGTAGTTTCTCGAACCGTTATAGGCCTTGCATCGGCATGACTTATCAGGCTATTGGGGTTTAACGTTATACCACCACCAAGCTGTGATATGCGACATATCAGACGAAGAGACCGGACTATACGTCAGTGTTACTGATTGGATTCGCAGGAGTTATAGCAGGCTTGCTTGTTGATCTTCTGATCGCTCAATACCCGAATGGCCGTTACGTTTAGCAGACCGCTTGCAGCTTGTGGGTGTTTGATATTATCATCACCTACTGCCGGCGTATTGACGAGTCTTTAGAGTCCTACACAGAGGTTTCCTGGTTCATGCGAAACGGAGTAGGAGCATGATCAGTCGAAAATATTGTATATTTTAGCCGGCAATTTCCTTAACATTTGCATACACTTAGAAGTGTTCGGCATTCATATTCTACATATTAGCAAATCTGTCACAAAATATGAGATTGCATGTACTAGACTTTTAAACCGACACTTTAAAGGAAATTAACCGCATTTCATGGCATCGCATCATTTCTGTATTTGCGCAACACTTGTCTTGAGTATGTACAGGAAATACGGAAGGAAAACAAAGAGCTGATCAACATTACGCCAGCTAAATCATTTCAGATCTGGTAGCATTTCAGAGGGAGAAATACAATTCTATATATCAAACAGAGGTCCAAAAGTCAGCCCAAGACTACCACAGAGAGCACAAGGCCCAAGGCCCCAAAAGCGCCGCTCTTCCGCGGCATAAGAAGGCTTGCACCGCGCAAGCGCGGCGGTTATGCCACGTCAGCCGTCAAGTTTTGGGCACTATTCATCTATCTGGTCCCACAGTCCATTCTGATACTTAAAATTCCAGAACTCTCTCGAAGCTGCTGCCAGATCAGCATAGAAAATTAAGGAAGGCTAATCCTAATTAAGCTCCTAAACTAATCCTCTTCTAGAAGCTCCTCCTAACTAATCCTCATCTAGAACCTTCTCCCCTAACTAACTTTTGGAGGGAAATTTGAATTCCCTCAACAAACTTTTGGAGGGAAAGTTAGAATTTGAAATCCTAGATCTAGGGTTAGTTATCTATAAATAGGAGCCTAAATCTAAGGGTTGAGGTTGTTCATCATTAGGACCATTAGTTCTTTAATCTTCATTAGTTAAATAATTCCCTCTTTCATCATCTTCTTCCACAAGTCTCGTGACAAGGCTTGTGCGAAACCCTAACCCTAATTCCACTCCTAATCCAAGATCTTGAGTACCAAATCAAGCAAGAAGCCTTCAACCTTTTAGGAGCCGAGCCGATCTTCAATCGGGCAAGTGATCCAAGCCGATCCGCGATCCACGGAGACGAGCGAAGCCAAGTCGAAGATCAAGTTTCTCCTCTTGTAGTTCTTGAGCGAATGTAACTAAATTGTTGATATCAATAAAAGGTGAAATTCATTAATCTTGTTTTCTTTTAATTCTTGCATCATGATTAGATCTCAATTTGTAATTGTTGCTCTTGTTGTGATGTTTGAGTAAAACTCCGCTCGTTAAGGAGTCGAAACGATTGTAGAATGATGATGTAACAAATTCTAATACTATTTTTAAGTCCTACGAGTTTTGTAAACCCTAGCAAGTTCAAGAATCGATGACCTAGTTTCGTAGCGATGCTTTCTTGATTGTGATCGCTCGAAATTAGGGATCTACGATCGTTTCTTGAATTTACTAGAGGCTAGAATGTGAATGACATCGACGAAAGAACAAGGGATAAGATGAAACCCTAGTTTCATAAGAAATCCCTAATTCTCATCGATGATCATCGATCTAGTATCAATTCATCGAAGGATAAGAATACGTAATTGTAAGATTACATCACATCTATAGATCCGATCGATTCCTACGAGCCTCATTTCGATTCTTGAGATTTGGTTTGGAAAAATCAACAAACTATCAATTCTTGAGTCTATCTTTTAATGCTTTCTTAGATCTAGTTTTTTTTCTCATTCTTGAACATCAAATACAAATCTTGAATTGTTTTGTTTTCTTTCTTTAAAGTTTCAATTCATCTAATTCGAAAGACGAACGATTAAACTTTCCCTGTGGACGATCCGCACTCACATACTAACTACAATCCGACACCGTAGTTGATTGCGGTCAAATAATTTTTGGTTGTGATTTCTTTACAATTCCATAATACACATCGAGAATTCTTTTCAATCAAATGGCGCCGTTGCCGGGGACTATTTGATTCGATTTATACAATCACAGAAATTATCAACAATCAAAATGGCGCCGTTGCCGGGGATAGTGCGCTAATAGTTCGTATTTTTGAAATTTGAGTTGAACAATTTATTTCATCATAATTTTTAGATCTAAACTCGTACAAACCCTAATACTTGTGTTGTGATTTGTTGCGAGAAAATATGGAATCATTGGAGCTGGAGAAAATTTTTTCTGAAAAATCCAGAGAGCTGTGTAGGTGAACAGAAGCTTGTGTACAAAATCTTGTGCACTGATCCCAAAGTATCGCGGCGGAAGGGCGGCAAGAACCCCTCAACTGCGGCGCTTCCGCGGCTCCCTTGAGGCTTCACTGCACCAAACTTTCTCTGGTAACTCCTCACTTTCTTATCTTCTCCCCTTATCTGCTCCAAATAACATTTTACTGCAGGTTTCTTTGCAAATAAATCGCAGCGCCGCAAAAGCTAAATAAATTTGTGCGTGTTTTTGATTCTTGTGGTTGTTGCATATTAATACGGAAATTTAAGGGGCACGACCAAATTCAAATTAGGTGGGGATTTCATTACCCTTCCTAGGCCCCGAAAATCGCAAAACTTGCATCCGCATTTACCCTCATTAATTAAAAGAAATCTAGAGATGACTCTAAGGACCGTCGCGCTCAATTAGGACAAGAGAAGGCCGTGGGTAATTCATTGTTTATCTGCGTTTTTCTGTGGTGCCTAAGGCGAGTGTGTCTAAGGCTAGTGGTTATTAATTAGGCCCACTGTAGTGGTGGTTCCTTCCCACTTACCTGGCACTTATCCGGCCACAGGGGGACAAAGAGGCAGTGGAGGATTTATCCTGCGACTTGTTTTTTGGCAGTTAGGAGCGGTCTAGAGTTTGACCTAGGTGACCACTAGATTTTAGGGTTTTGTGTGTTGCATTTGTTTTGTTGCATCATATTTTCAAAAATCCGTATCTTTTTGAAATCAAACACCACATTCATATCATTCCCCTAATTATAAATTCACGCTGCCACTTGTACTAACCCTTTTTAGTGCAAGATAGGCTGGACACGGGTGTCTAGTGCCCGTTAGTCCGCGTTTCCCTCATCGACCCAAAAGTCGGTATTTCTACATTTACCTTTCTTTTACCCACCACCACACCCACATCGATGGATCCACCTCCATCGAACTTCTTTTCCACTACTCTGCCGCCGTCCGTTGGTGCGCAGAATCCACCTCGCATCTCTCTCCAAGAGAGATGCTATCCAACACGAGGCCCACTTTCCACCTGTCTTTCCACACCACCAGCCAACGGGGAAAATTTTCAAATAAAACCCCAATACATCAACCTTTTACCAAAATTTCACGGTCTCGAGTCTGAGGACGCATACGTGTTTATCACGAAATTTGAAAATGTATGCGCAATGATGGGTACTTCACAGCTTTCTGTGGATGCTTTACGTCTTCGTCTTCTCCCATTCACTTTGTGCGATTTAGCCGAGAAGTGGCTATATAACACTACCGCACATTCCATTTCAAATTGGGATGAATTCGTCAAAGCATTCCTTAAGAAATTCTACCCACATCAAAAGACAGCTCGAGTCCGTAGCGAAATCTATCAATTCACCCAGCTTCCAAATGAAACATTTTCAAAATGTCTTGACCGCTTCAAGGATCTGTTAGTCCAATGTCCACATCACGGCATCCCGAGATGGGAATTGTGCCGAATCATTTATGAGGGCATTACTCCTTACACAAGACAGACCCTTGAATCCATGTGTCAAGGCAACTTTATGACTAAAGATGATAGGGAAGCCTGGAACTTTCTAGAAGATTTCGCTGAAAAATCTTTACAGTGGGAGGGTGTGAGTCAATCGTCTAGGGATGGCAATGATATTTCCATAGGAATTAGAGCTGAAATTTCAGCTTTACACAAGAAATTTGACGCTATGGAAAATAAATTTTTAGCCGCCGCCCTAAGTCAAATACCACTCTCCAAAACTGTATGTGGTTGTTGTTCTGATCCGTCTCACTTGACGGAAGAATGTCCGTTTCAAGGTCATGAGCATACCAATACTTTATTTCAAAGACCTAGAAACGATCCATCTTCCTCCACATATGATCAGGGTTGGAGGAATAACCCTAACTTTGCTTGGAACCAATCACAATTTCAAAACACGGTTCCAATTCAAAACAATTTCCAAGGGGTCCCTCCACCACAACAGCACCCACCACTTCAATTGAGTCAGCACCCCTTCCAAGCACAAAATTTCCAAAATCCGGCCAACACTTTTTCACCACATGAAAATTTTTTGCAATTGACCGGTACAGATAATACCTCTGCACTAGCACAAACCTTGGATACTTTCATGAAACAATCCATCCAAGGGACGGCAAGTTTGCAATCTTCCGTCGAGAATGTAATGAAGATCATTATCTCTCAAAATGAGAACATCAAATCGATGGAAGAACAAATTGCACAACTAAAAGCCGAAATGAGTGCACGAGAGAAAGGGAAACTTCCAGCTCAACCTTTACCCAATTCTGGCTATTCACATGATGTGGATGCAATCACGTTGAGATCTGGAAGAGTGTTTGACCATCACGTTGGGGAAGAGTTTGATGACACTGATAAATCAATCAATAACACCCCGGCTGAGACCTTTCCACACACTTCTTACCCTAGTTCTTCTACCCTACCATTTTCTTCCGAGCCTATTCTTCATTTCCCAAAAGGCTCGCCATTACAGCCCACCTCTTTTACCCCTCCACGGACGATTCCCACTTCTATTCCGGGATCGGTTCCACACACACTTTCTTCTCCTATGATGGACCCATCGCTTATTGCTAAAGCACCTTATCCTAATCGGGTAAGGGCTAACACACCGAGTCCACATATGGAGAAGATTATGAACATTTTTAAGCAAGTAAACACCAACATCCCTCTCCTAGATGCCATCCAACAAGTTCCGTCTTATGCTAAAACTCTTAAGAACTTGTGCACTAGGAAGAGGAAGAATCCAGTGCCAAAGAAGATTTTTATAGAAAAGACAATAGACACGGTTTTCCCCCAACAATTACCGAGGAAACGTAAGGATCCTGGATATCCTACTATTTCCGTTTCTATTGGGGAAAAACACATCAACCGTGCTCTATTAGATCTTGGCGCTAGTGTTAACTTGCTTCCATACTCAGTCTATGAGCAATTAGGGATCGGAGAGTTGAAGCCAACTAATTGCACTCTCCAGATGGCTGACCGATCTATCACCAAACCTAGGGGTGAACTGGAGGATGTGTTAATAAAAATCGGGGAATTTATATTCCCGGTAGATTTTATTGTAATTGATACACAGCCTGTAGCGAACCCACGGAATCAAATTCCGGTGATTTTTGGTCGCCCCTTTTTGGCCACTTCCAATGCAATAATCAACTGTCGTAATGGTTCTATGACCCTATCTTTCGGGAATAGGTCAATAGAGCTGAATATTTACAAGTTGGGAAGTGTACCCTCCGAACCTATTGCTCAGGTATGTTCTGTCGACTTAATGGATGTCGACAGCAGCGAATTGGATGATCTTCCTGATATCGATCTAGACTCTTTTCATATGTTATTGTTTGACCCAACTATGTATCATACACATACGGACTCTTCCACCGAGATGTCCGGGTCAACAATTAACACGGATTATGAAATGTTCTTAGAGTCTGAAGATCACCCCGCACTTTGTGATGACATTATTCACCGGGGTATTGATGGAACTTTTGAGGAGATCTTCGCTGATGAACTCGCATTTTTGAATGACACGGGTGTTGAGATGAATCATCTCCCAATCAATGAAATTGAACCTTCACCCCTTCTTCTTAACTGTAAAAAGAATGCGAGTAATCCATCACATTCACTGCATCGTCTCTCCAAAATGAGACGCACACACATTCTCTTCCACCACTTACCTTTTACCCACTTCTTCTTCCACCAACCCGAGCACTGCATTGATAAAATTTTCGAATGGTTGGTGTTAACATTTGGTCTTTGCAAAGCTTGGCATCGACCTATGATTTTTAACCCCCACTTGTGATTTTAAAAGATTAACATTGCATAACTCAAGTTTGGGGGGGGTACATTTTTTCTGGCTCCTGAAAAGAAAATTTTTACAAAATTTTGAGCCAAAAATAAGTTTCGGGGAGGATCTTCACTTAAATATTTTGCCCCCACTAATAAATTCCTCCCAAGCTTACAGGTTTTTGAGATTTAGCGAAGGCAACAGTGAGGACACTGTTGAAAACAAGTTTGGGGGAGGTTTGTGCTTATTTTCGCATCATTTGCATATCATCTGCATAAGCATAAAACATTTCTTTAAAAACCATAAAAATTTAAAATTTTTCAAAAATATAAAAATAATTTTTGTACATAAATAAGATAATGAAAGTTTAGATAGTGAACATTTACATCCATGAGATTAGAAAAATTTAAGAAAACTAAGAAAATTAGAAGTTTTCTTATACGAACTAGTAATAAGTAGTTATGAGCCGTTGTCCCAAGGGTTAGTAAGATGAAGGACGTCACTAATCTGAGGATAAAAATAAGTCTGAAAAATAGTTTCTATTCTGGAAGCCAAACATTTTGAACGTTGCTACCCTGCT
Organism: Agapanthus africanus; assembly: GCA_030015575.1. NCBI lineage: Eukaryota > Viridiplantae > Streptophyta > Magnoliopsida > Asparagales > Amaryllidaceae > Agapanthus > Agapanthus africanus. The sequence goes on from JASDDO010000031.1 coordinate 110,266,865, forward strand.
ATTCGCACTTACACACATCTTAAAGCCTGGGATAGTAGAGGATACCTTGAAATGCTCTTGTCTTAAAGCCAATAGTATGAAAAGAAAAAAATATGTTTTAAAGTGGTGAGAAAAATGGATACTGGTTTTGTTATCACCAAGGGCAATAAAAATATATAGCAAAAGGGTGCTTCTTCACCTAGTGCCCCAAGGTCAACTGGTCTGGGAGTCACTGCTATGCCTGAGGTGGTGCAAGACTAGGAAAATACACCAAGTTAGAAAGCACATTAGTAATCGGTCGGTTAGTACCTCAAGAAGTATTAACGGTCGCATGAAAGTGTGTAAGCAATCTCGTTTGCCAAGAAGTACTGAGGCTGATGGGCAAGGGTATGATAGCTTGAATTGAATTCTCCGGGTGTAGGGATGTCTTTACACACACGCAGGGTGATATGATCGATGTTTGGAATAAAGATAGGAATGAAGAATAAGACGATGTTTTATTGAGGGAGGACGTGATTTCTGACATCTTTTCATGACCATTAAGATAGGGCTCATAACAACCGAAAAGCTAGCTTAGTTGGAAACCCTAATTTTCAAAGTCTTTCTTTTACAATTCTTTTCTTTAAATGTAATATTCATGATCTTCCTTTTATTATTGGATTTTGTGGGTGCAATCCGCTGAAAACCCTCAGGAGACAACACTCCTCCTACTAGGGACACCTAGAGGTTTAAAGGCTTGTTGCACGTGCTCAGTGCAATCGTGTTGCCTACGAAAGTGTGCTAGTTAGTTTTTTTTCTCTTTCTTTCTTTTCTCCTTCTCTTTTTAATAAAACATTCGCTCGAGACGATCGAAATTAAGTTTGGGGGTATTTGATCAGTCGAAAATATTGTATATTTTAGCCGGCAATTTCCTTAACATTTGCATACACTTAGAAGTGTTCGGCATTCATATTCTACATATTAGCAAATCTGTCACAAAATATGAGATTGCATGTACTAGACTTTTAAACCGACACTTTAAAGGAAATTAACCGCATTTCATGGCATCGCATCATTTCTGTATTTGCGCAACACTTGTCTTGAGTATGTACAGGAAATACGGAAGGAAAACAAAGAGCTGATCAACATTACGCCAGCTAAATCATTTCAGATCTGGTAGCATTTCAGAGGGAGAAATACAATTCTATATATCAAACAGAGGTCCAAAAGTCAGCCCAAGACTACCACAGAGAGCACAAGGCCCAAGGCCCCAAAAGCGCCGCTCTTCCGTGGCATAAGAAGGCTTGCACCGCGCAAGCGCGGCGGTTATGCCACGTCAGCCGTCAAGTTTTGGGCACTATTCATCTATCTGGTCCCACAGTCCATTCTGATACTTAAAATTCCAGAACTCTCTCGAAGCTGCTGCCAGATCAGCATAGAAAATTAAGGAAGGCTAATCCTAATTAAGCTCCTAAACTAATCCTCTTCTAGAAGCTCCTCCTAACTAATCCTCATCTAGAACCTTCTCCCCTAACTAACTTTTGGAGGGAAATTTGAATTCCCTCAACAAACTTTTGGAGGGAAAGTTAGAATTTGAAATCCTAGATCTAGGGTTAGTTATCTATAAATAGGAGCCTAAATCTAAGGGTTGAGGTTGTTCATCATTAGGACCATTAGTTCTTTAATCTTCATTAGTTAAATAATTCCCTCTTTCATCATCTTCTTCCACAAGTCTCGTGACAAGGCTTGTGCGAAACCCTAACCCTAATTCCACTCCTAATCCAAGATCTTGAGTACCAAATCAAGCAAGAAGCCTTCAACCTTTTAGGAGCCGAGCCGATCTTCAATCGGGCAAGTGATCCAAGCCGATCCGCGATCCACGGAGACGAGCGAAGCCAAGTCGACGATCAAGTTTCTCCTCTTGTAGTTCTTGAGCGAATGTAACTAAATTGTTGATATCAATAAAAGGTGAAATTCATTAATCTTGTTTTCTTTTAATTCTTGCATCATGATTAGATCTCAATTTGTAATTGTTGCTCTTGTTGTGATGTTTGAGTAAAACTCCGCTCGTTAAGGAGTCGAGACGATTGTAGAATGATGATGTAACAAATTCTAATACTATTTTTAAGTCCTACGAGTTTTGTAAACCCTAGCAAGTTCAAGAATCGATGACCTAGTTTCGTAGCGATGCTTTCTTGATTGTGATCGCTCGAAATTAGGGATCTACGATCGTTTCTTGAATTTACTAGAGGCTAGAATGTGAATGACATCGACGAAAGAACAAGGGATAAGATGAAACCCTAGTTTCATAAGAAATCCCTAATTCTCATCGATGATCATCGATCTAGTATCAATTCATCGAAGGATAAGAATACGTAATTGTAAGATTACATCACATCTATAGATCCGATCGATTCCTACGAGCCTCATTTCGATTCTTGAGATTTGGTTTGGAAAAATCAACAAACTATCAATTCTTGAGTCTATCTTTTAATGCTTTCTTAGATCTAGTTTTTTTTCTCATTCTTGAACATCAAATACAAATCTTGAATTGTTTTGTTTTCTTTCTTTAAAGATTCAACTCATCTAATTCGAAAGACGAACGATTACACTTTCCCTGTGGACGATCCGCACTCACATACTAACTACAATCCGACACCGTAGTTGATTGCGGTCAAATAATTTTTGGTTGTGATTTCTTTACAATTCCATACTACACATCAAGAATTCTTTTCAATCAGAGCACATACGTTATATGTGCGGGACCGAGATTAATACGAGTATGTGATACCTTATTCTATTCTCGCGATATGTGATATCGGTCGGGTATATGTGATATAGCCGGGTTATCGGATCAAGTGTTGATTCGTAAGTTGATTCATTTGATATTAGTCAGTTATATGTATTATAGCCGGATTATTAAATCAAGAGTTGATATAATAATTTAATGTATAATTATATATTTGATATATTAAATTACATTGACTAATATTAGCTCACTTAAGATTTCTTTTCTCACTTTATGATACATTAATATATATGCGATATATGTTAAATGTATTGTTTTCTTTTTGCAAAAAATATATATGTGATATATATTGTTGTGTCATGCTAGGTTACACATGCAACATGTATGTATGAGACTCACACCATGCTAGGGTTAAGTTAGGGTTTTATTTGTTTTAAGTAATTCAAACACTTGGATAATGAGTCACGGTGGAAGCTTGGAGAAGCTTGTGGAAAACTTTGACTTAGTCCACTTGTTTGTCTAGCTTAAGATATTTTTTGACCCAACCCTTAACTCATAACTATGGTTAAGTCTCTACAATGGTTAGTGGATGACATACACTAAATATGGTTGCATTTCTAACCTCATGGATTCATTCACCACTTCATCTTCTTCTTCAAGTGAAAAAGCTTGCTAGCTTTTCCTAAGTGATGGAAACTTGTGAGAAAAATATATCTAAAGTGAGCCCACTTCCTACTTCATCATCCTCTACTATTAACCATTTAGTTTAGGGTGTTTGCTTCACTAATCTACACAATTAGTGAAGAGGCATGAGCTAATTTCTCTTCGACGTAGATCATCTTCGGCCTCGAAGACTTCGAAGCAAGTTTGTTTGTTTCTTCAAGGGAGCCTCTCTAGAGTCCGGAAGTTCGTGATCGCAGTGAAGGGACTACTACGTGGAGCTATTGAAGTGAAGGACCGGTCTACAAAGGTTGTATCTCTTGTTCACTTAGATGTAAAGAGTTTACATTCAATGTTTAACCCTAATTCTCTAGTTAAGATTTTGGTTAGGGTTTGTTTAGCACCCCAAAATTTTAAAGTAGCATGATTGATACTTGCCAAAACCTTCACAAGGTGCTAAGATAACCCTACAGTGGTATCAGAGCCAAGCTAGAGCATTAGGCGTTGTCTAGACGAAGTTTAAAGTCCGACCGAACTCCAAATGCCCGAAATGACCCCCTTTCTGGAAATTTTTCCAAAAGTTGGATTTTTCCATGTTAAAATTACTCAGAAAATCATGCAGGGAATTCTATGGACACACCTGAATAACGAAACCCTAACTCGTCTAAGTGACCTCGGATCCCCGGCTAAACCATGGTCTTGGCAGCGGATCCGCGGCGCCACTTGAGAGGCTTGGGTCGGGCCCTTCAGCTGTTGGTCCATAGGTATTGTGGCATGTCTCTGGTTATCTTTAACTGTGCTCAAATGTTGAGCTCTCTGGGAATTTTTGGGAATTCGTTGCATCGATCAAATTATCTAACTTCGCCTAGCTATCTGTGATTGTGATACAATATTTGGAATCCACATAATTAGTTATGAGATAACTAGTTTGAATTTTATAAATCTATCAGTTTAGTCTCATTTGATTGGTTGCCATGGGATTTTGATGTGGATCAAAAGTCCGTCGCAATTACGTATTGTGCACGGATACTCGCTGGGTAACCTTACTAGAGAGCCACACCCCATAACCCCGACCAAGTGACTGTAGGAGAATCCCGTCGCCAAAAGCATCCGTTCGGGTGCTCGCGGCTGCGGTGTTCCACCTTGGTGCACTTCGTCGATGGTATTAGGGGTGCGGCCGTCTACAAAAATTTCCGACGAGCATTCGATCATATTATCGGGAATCTCGTTGAATTACCCGACAGGTTATTGGAAAGTATTTTCAATATCGAGACTAAAATGCGGGGTTTATAGTTGTTAGGCATGCGATGTCTAAGAAATTCATTTGGTTGGGCATGAAATCCAATGTATGTGATATATTGGGTTTATGATGTCTAAGGTGGTTGAGGATTCCAACTGTTGTAGTTTTTTACTTTCTTCTCTGCGACCGTAAGTATAATATGTGGTGTATTGCCGGTTTCAGTGCTATATGTCAATGACAACTGGGATACGCATATTTACTTACGTTGATGACATGTGATGTTATGTGTTGCTGTGATATGTTATATAGGATCGTCGTGTTATGAATAGCCGGGTGTTTTATGTGAGATGAGAGTTTTTCATTTTCATTCATGTAAAAGCTTGTATGTAATATTCTTTTATTGGGGCACTTCCGGGTTGAGGATGATGTCACCATTGTATATTATTTACTTTTCTGCATTAGGATAGACCCAAGGCGGGGAGCACAAGTAACCGGGTTTTAGGGTACAGTGGGAGACCATCTCGAGGAGTCGAGACCGGGTCTCTTAACTCTAGAATTGGAATGGTTGCTTGCCGCTCTCGTAGGGTATATGGATGTGGGTTTGGCTATTCGTCACGACCGTGGAATCTGCGTTTTTATTGGCTTAAATAAAACACAGAAATCCTAGTATATCCAATATTTCATATATGATTCTTCTGCTGCTGATATTCTGTGATGTGATCATTTGATATGTTCTGAGACGAATGCCTATTTTATATATATGAGATATAATAAATATTGCTGCTTTCGTTTCTTATGTGATGCTTGGAAAGCATAAATAAATGGGACTTCATTAATAAGATTAATGAAATAAATGAAATCTAAAGATGTTGTAGAAACTTGTTTTAAAAACTGATAGCTCAAGTTTTTTGCTTTGCATAGCGGTATTTCTTGTAGAATATCCAACACCTTACTCGATAAGGAAAGAGCCGAGATCTCTTAACCGGGAGTGACCTCTTTAGCGAAACTAGCAGATGCTACAACCCGCTCGGTTTGTCTTTTGATTGCTTTTATAGTTTTTGCTTTGCATAGTGGTATTTGTGAAATATCCTGCACCTTTTTCGATAAGGAAAGAGCCGAGATCCCTTCACCGGGAGTGACCTCTTTAGCAAAACCAGTAAAAGCCTAAAAAATACTCCTTTTTCAAAATCACTCGATTCTACAACGATATCAAGTTCATTACGCAAAGGGTTTTCATAAAAATATGCCGTAGCCCTCCGTCATTTCAGATAAGTACTACTTAGTATTCATGCTATGTTTGTTGGCCTACGTCAAGGCGTAGTGTGCGATATCTAATTAGTGCTTATCTGCAGCATACGATGCGATTGGATTAGGGTAGTCGTGCAACTTTGTTGGCCTGCGTTAAGGGTCATGCGCGTGGGTTATATTCAATCAGGAAATGTACGGGTTGAACTTGACTAGCGGACTATGGTTTGTTGGCATGCGTCAAGGTCATAGGACGCTAGGGGTAAAATATTATCGGGAATTTCAAGTGTTGAAATTTGCAATGAGATTGCATACCTTTTATGAGATAGTTGGATCTCGATACCCACTGCGAGTAAGAGTTACTCCGGAGAGTGTTTTACACATGACAATTAGCTGATCAAGTAGGTGTCTAGAAAGGTTTTAACGGGGTTATGCCTCTAGGAAAATGAGGTTTATTCTAATTAGGTCCGTGCGAAAGCATGGGGAACCTCCCTCAAAGTACTGACACTGGCCTGGCCGAAAGATTGGCGAACTTATATGGTGTAATTAATCCCGGCTAGTCTTACCTTTTAGGGTTTGAAGGTAGATTTGACTAAAACAGTGGGAGTCATCCTGACTAGATAAAATAATAACCAATCTAATCTTGAAATAGCACACGCAGAGTGTTTTCTTCTCTCTCTCTCGTGGTAGCGACTATGTCACGCCTTAGTCAAGATAATAATATGGATGCATTGACCGAACCTGCTTATTATACTGAGCTAGGGAACGTTGGTTCCGCTCTATCTTATAAATGTTATAAGTCCAAGCAGGAAAAAGGGGAATATCCAAATTCCTATGCCACCCAATCGAAGAAAGTGCATGTTGATGCATATTCTTCGGGTGTCCTTATTACTGAGATCTGTTTCTCAGTATTCTCTACGTCCTGGGTATGTGATACCGGATCAGGATCCCGCATATGTAAAATGTTACATGGGCTACAGACAGGAAGAGAACTGAGAATGGGTGATATGTCTCTAAGTGTTAGAGAATGGTGCAAGTGTTGCAGCCAAATCAGTTGGCAAATATCACCTTGTATTAATACATTGATTCTGAACGAATGTTATTACATACCGAACCTGATATACAACATTACATCATGTTCTTTACTAATATAAAGAAGGATATAATTCTTTATTGGAAGATAATGTCGTGAACATTTTCTTGAATCAAGAGCTGATACCATCAGGCACGTTAGATAATAGCATATACGTTGTAAATCAAACCACAGTTCAAAGTATGTAGAACACACACAAGAGGAGTGTTTCAGAAATGAACGAAACCTTCTTGAGGCTTTGTAGACTAGGTCATATCAATGCGACACGACCAGCTAAGTTACATAAGGATGAATATGAGAATCTGTTCGAATTTTCATCTTATGCTACTTGCTAGTATTGTCTCAAAGATAAAATGACCAATACTCCATTTACTAGAAACAGATAAAGAGTTAGAGAACTCTTGGGACAGATACATGATGATATATATGGTCCCATGTCTACAAATGCCAAGGTTGGTTCTTTTGAGAACCAAACGGGTATAAGTATTAAAGTCCTACGATGTGATCGAGGGAGGCGAATACTTAGGCATGGAGTTCCTGGATTTTCTTAAAGGAGAATATGATTCTCTCTCAGCTTACTCCTTCGTATACAGCACAGCATAACGGTGTATCGGAGTGGAGGTATCGCACCCTATGAGATATGGAGCGCTCTATGATGAGTACTGCTGAGTTACCTGTTTCCTTTTGGTGTTATGCACTTGAGAAGCTGCATACCTATTGAATGGGGTTCCATCCAAATCAGGGCCTACCACTACATATGAGATATGAAATGGGAAGGGAACATGTCTTAAACGAGTTAAGATATGGGGTTGTCCGGCCTATGATGAAAAGCAAGAACCGGACAAGCTCGAGGCAAGGTCAGTTGTGTAAGTTTGTCAGGAATCCCAAACATTAGTGAGGGAATATCTTCTACCTCTCGAGGAGCAAAAGGTGTTTTGTTTCTCAGCATGCCCCTTTTTAGAAAAGAAATTTCTTGTGAAGAAATTAGTGGTCATGAGGTAGAACTGGAAGGAGTTCCAGCTAGAAAAACTAACAACTGATGATTTGGTGAAACCAAATGATTCAATAGTCACCAACGAACCTCAGCCTCTCCGCGAATCTGGTAGGGTTCCTCATCCACTTAAGAGATACTACGGTCTTCTCGGTGACAGTGGGAGCGAGGATTGAATCATGAGATGATGGCTCAACCGGGTTTAGGCTGTCAAGAACGTCTGTTTTGATATGACAGTCAAAGAGTTTGACTTCATCAAAATGGTAGATGAACCTTGTATATATAAGAAGGTTGTAGAGAGTAAGGATGTCTTCCATGTATTATACGCAGATGACATACTCTTGATAGGAAATGGTTTCCTATGCTACACTCGGTCAAGCTCCTCTTATCACAAGGATTCTCAATAGAAGATCTGGATGATACCCACTACATCTTTTGGATTATGATCTATGGTGATAAATCTAAATGGATGTTGGGAGTATCCCGAATCCAGGTACATATAAACCATACTAAAGGGGATTAGTATGGAAGATTCTAAGCATGGTGGTTCGCCCACTTACTCATGGATCCCTCTCTCCAAAAAGAAGTCTCCCGAGACTGATTTGAAGAGAGCTCGCGTGCAAAGGATACCCTCTGTTTCGGCAGTAGGCTCTATCAGAGTATGCGATGTTATGTACCAGACCAGATGTAGATGACTCACTAGGTGTAGTGATCAGGAATCAATCGGATCTTGGGAGAATCACTGGAAAGCTGTGGTGGACATTCTTAAGTACTTGAGAAGCACTTAAAGAAAGTTCTTGGTTCCAGCTTTCAGAGTGATAAGTTTGACTGAGAGTCAGTCACAGGCATTTTCTTTACCCTCAGTGGAGGGACGGTATGTTAGAAGAGTTCCAAGCTAGATACCGTGACATACTAGGCGATAAAGGCTGAATACATTGTTACCAACGATACTACCAAAGTGGATGTCTGGACATTTCTTGTTCATGAGATGAACAAGGTTCCAACCATTGAGCGTCCAATAACTATTATTGTGACAACAATGGAGTTGTGTCTTTGGGCTAGGAACACCGGTCCCATCAGCGTTCCAAACATATTCTGAGGAAAGTATCTCCTAATCAGGGAGATGGTTGATCTCCAAGGGATCGAGGTTAGGTGAGTTGACCTGAAAGAAGACACAGCGGATCCACTCACAAAGACATTACCCCTAGAGAGACTTCTCTACAATGGTTGAGTATGGGATACTACAACTACTGCTATATTGTTCGGTATTGGATACTGCAACAGATGACCTTAATGCAAGTGAGAGATTGTTAGTTATACGTAGGCCCTAGAGGTCATTACTGTACATGTGATGTATATTGTAGTGGATGCTTGGACATATATAGGGAGGACTTTCTTGCTCAACATGATAGTATGCTATCTGGTTACACTTTATCTTAACATGTTAACAAATACTATTTTGTGATCATATGTTGATAAAGCCCTTAGGATGATTACTTGACTACCAGGATTATGATGTAGATCATACTAGTGGGGACAGGGTAGTCGATAAGTAGATCCTTCAAATGTTCATAGTCATGGGAGTATCGAGACAGGGCATCGATACTCCAGAGTAGACTAGCATGTGCGCTTCTTGACCCATATGATGGGCGATGGATGATCCAATATTCATTGGTGTTTGACATCAGATAAGGTATACGGGTGCTCAGTGGAGACTGGGTACACTGGACAGACTCGCCGAGAACTCTTAGATGGTATTATACCTATCGTCGGATAGCAGTTCTCTGGTGACACTAGTACAGGTTAGTCTGTAGACCTGAGATCGTCATAGAGTTTTTTGTGATTCCCACTGTGCTTTGATTCCCACCATACCACGGTCAAGAGATCGTGCAAAAAGGTGGTTTTTGGGTACAGTCCCGAGTCACATGGAGGTAATGAGCGATAGGAGGGGTTTCGTCTCTCCCGGTATTGGGAGTTGATGTTGCGCTATGCTCGATTAGCCATAACAGGAAATCCCTGGCCAGGGTTGCTAAGATTTACTGGTAAGTGTTATCAGTAGTTTCTCGAACCATTATGTGCCTTGTATCGGCATGACTTATTAGGCTATTGGGGTATGACGTTATACCACACCCAGGCTGTGATATGCGACATATCAGACGAAGAGACCGGACTGTACGGTAGTGTTATTGATTGGATTCGCAGGAGTTATAGTAGGTTTGCTTGTTGATCTTCTGATCGCTCAATACCCGGGCGGCTGTTACGTTTAGCAGACCGCTTGCGGCTTGTGGGTGTTTGATATGATCATCACTTACTGCCAGCGTATTGACGAGTCTTTAGAGTCCTACACAGAGGTTTTCTGGTTCATGCGAAACGGAGTAGGAGCACATACATGATATGTGCGGGACCGAGATTAATACGAGTATATGATACCTTATTCTATTCTCGCGATATGTGATATCGGTCGGGTATATGTGATATAGCCGGGTTATCGGATCAAGTGTTGATGCGATAAGTTGATTCATTTGATATTAGTCGGTTATATGTATTATAGCCGGATTATTAAATCAAGAGCTGATCTAATAATTTAATGTATAATTATATATTTGATATATTAAATTAGATTTACTAATATGAGCTCACTTAAGATTTCTTTTCTCACTTTATGATACATTAATATATATGCGATATATGTTAAATGTATTTTTTTTTTTGCACAAAAAATATATGTGATATATTGTTGTGTCATGCTAGGTAACACATGCAACATGTATGTATGAGATTCACACCATGCTAAAATTAAGTTAGGGTTTTATTTGTTTTAAGTAATTCAAATACTTGGATAATGAGTCATGGTGGAAGCTTGGAGAAGCTTGTGGAAAACTTTGACTTAGTCCACTTGTTTGTCTAGCTTAAGATATTTTTCGACCCAACCCTTAACTCATAGCTATGGTTAAGTCTCTACAATGCTTAGTGGATAACATACACTAACTATGGTTGCATTTCTAATCTCATGGAATCATTCATCAATTCATCACTTCTTCTTCTTCTTCAAGTGAAAAAGCTTGCTAGCTTTTTCTAAGTGATGGAAACTTGTGAGAAAAATATATCCAAAGTGAGACCACTTCCTATTTCATCATACTCTACCATTAGCCATTTAGTTTAGGGTGTTTGCTTCACTAATCTGCACAATTAGTGAAGAGATAGAATGAGCTAGTGTCTCCTTGACGTAGATCATCTTCGGCCTCGAAGACTTCGAAACAAGCTTGTTTGTTTGTTTATGGGAGCCTCTCTAGAGTCCGGAAGTTCATGATCGCAGCGAAGGGACTACTACACGGAGCTATTGAAGTGAAGGACCGGTCTACAAAGGTTGTATTCCTTGTTCACTTAGATATAAAGAGTTTACATTCAATGTTTAACCCTAATTCTCTAGTTAAGATCTTGGTTAGGGTTTGTTTAGCACCCCAAAATTTTAAAGTTGTATGATTGATACTTGCCAAAACCTTCATAAGGTGCTAAGCTAACCCTACAGTGGTATCAGAGCCAAGCTAGAGCATTATGCGTTGTCTAGACGAAATTTAAAGTCTGATCGAACTCCGAAAACTCGAAATGTCCCCTTTTCTGGAAATTTTTCCAAAATTGGATTTTTCCATGTTAAAAATACCCAGAAAATCATGCAGGAAATTCTATGGACACACCTAACGAAAAAAACCCTAACTCGTCCAAGTGACCGCGGATCCGCGTCCAAAACATGGTTTTGGCGGCGGATCCGCGGCGCCACTTGAGAGGCTTGGGTCGGGTCCTTCAGCCGTTGGTCCGTAGGTACTGTGGCATGTCTCTGGTTATCTTTAACTGTGCTCAAGTGTTAAGCTCTCTGCGAATTTTTGGGAATTCATTGCATCGATCGAATTATCTAACTTCGCCTAGCTACCTGTGATTGTGATACAATATTTGGAATCCACATAATTAGTTATGAGATAACTAGTTTGAATTTTATAAATCTAGCAGTTTAGTCTCATTTGATCGCTTGCCACGGGATTTTGATGTGGATCAAAAGTCCGTCGCAATTACGTAGTGTACGCCGATACTCGCCGGGTAAACTTATTAAAGAGCCACACCCCATAGCCCCGACCAAGTGACTGTAGGAGAAACCCGTCGCCAAAAGCATATGTTCGGGTGCTCGCGGCTGTGGTGTTCCGTCTTAGTGCACTTTGCCGACGGCATTGGGGGTGCGGCCGTCTACTAAAGTTTCCGACGAGCATTCGATCATATTATTGGGAATCTTGTTGAATTACCCTACAGGTTATTGGAAAGTGTTTTTAATATCAAGACTAAAATGCAGGGTTTATAATTGTTAGGCATGCGATGTCTAAGGAATTCATTTGGTTGGGCATGAAATCCAATGTATGTGATATATTGGGTTTATGATGTCTAAGGTGGTTGAGGATTCCAACTGTTGTAATTTTTCACTTTCTTTTCTGCGACCGTAAGTGTAATATATGGTGTATTGCCGGTTCCGGTGCTATATGTCAACGACAACTGGGATACGCATATTTACTTACGTTGATGACATGTGATGTTATGTATTGCTGTGATATGTTATATTGGATCGTCGTGTTATGAATAGCCGGTGGTTTTATGTGAGATGAGAGTTTTTCATTTTCATTCATGTAAAAGCTTGTATGTAATATTCTTTTATTGAGGCACTTCCGGGTTGAGGTGTCACCATTGTATATTATTTACTTTTCCGCATTAGGATAGACCCAAGGCAGGGAGCACAAGTAACCGGGTTCTAGGGTGCAGTGGGAGACCATCTTGAGGAGTCGAGACCGGGTCTCCTAACTCTAGAATTGGAATGGTTGCTTGCCGCTCTCGTAGGGGTCTAGGGATGTGGATTGGGCTATTTATCACGACTGTGGAATCCGCGTTTTTACTGGCTTAAATAAAAAACGGAAATCCTAGTATATCCAATATTTCATATATGTTTCTTCTGCTGCTGATATTCTGTGATGTGATCATTGGATATGTTCTGAAACGAATGCCTATATTATATATATGAGATATAATAAATATTGCTGCTTTCGTTTCTTATGTGATACTTGGGAAGCATAAATAAATGGGACTTCATTAATAAGATTAATGAAATAAAAGAAACCTAAAGATATTGTAGAAACTTGTTTTAAAAACTGGTAGCTCTAGTTTTTTGCTTTGCATAGCGGTATTCCTTGTAGAATATCCAGCACCTTATTCGATAAGGAAAGAGCCGAGATCTCTTCACCGGGAGTGACCTCTTTAGCGAAACTAGCAGATGCTACAACCCGCTCGGTTTGTCTTTTGATTACTTTTATAGTTTTTGCTTTGCATAGTGGTATTTGTGAAATATCCTTCACCTTATTAAGGAAAGAGTCGAGATCCCTTCACCGGGAGTGATCTCTTTAGCAAAACTAGTAAAAGCCTCAAAAACACTCTTTTTTCAAAATCACTCGATTCCACAACGATATCAAGTTCATTACGCAAAGGGTTTTCGTAAAAACCTATCGTAGCCCTTCGTCATTTCAGATAAGTACTACTTTGTATTCGTGCTATGTTTGTTGGCCTGCGTCACGGCGTAGTGTGCGGTAGCTAACTAGTGCTTATCTGCAGCATACGATGCAATTGCATTAGGGTAGTCGTATGACTTTATTGGCCTGCGTCAAGGGTCATGCTGGTGGGTTTAATTCAATCAGGAAATGCACGGGTTGAACTTGACTAGCTGACTATGGTTTGTTGGCTTGCGTCAAGGTCATAAAACGATAGGGGTAAAATATTATCGGGAATTTCAAGTGTTGAAATTTGCAATGAGATTGCATACTTTCTATGAGATAGTTGGATCTCGATACCCACTGCGAGTAAGAGTTACTCCTGAGAGTGTTTTACACATGACAATTAGCCGATCAAGTAGGTGTCTAGAAAGTTATTAATGGGGTTATGCTTCTGGGAAAACGGGGTTTATTATAATTAGGTCCTTGCGAAAGCACTGGGAACCTCCCTCAAAGTACCGACAATGTCCTGGCCGAAAGAATGGAGAACTTGTAGGGTGTAATTAATCCCGGCTAGTCTTGCCTTTTAGGATTTGAAGGTAGATTTGACTAAAACAGTGCGACTCATCCTGATTATATAAAATAATAACCAATCTAATCTTGAAATAGCGCACGCAGAGTGTTTTCTTCTTTCTCTCTCTCCTGGTAGCGACTATGTCACACCTTAATCAAGATAATAATATGGATGCATTGACCGAACCTGCTTATTATACTGAACTAGGGAACGTTGGTTCCGTTCTATCTTATAACTGTTATAAGTCCGAGCAGGAAATAGGGGAATATCCAGATTCCTATGCCACCCAATCGAAGAAAGTGCATGTTGATGCATATTCTTCGGATGTCCTTATTACCGAGAACTGTTTCTCAGTATTCTCTACGTCCTGGGTATGTGATACCGGATCAGGATCCCGCATATGTAATATGTTACATGGGCTACGGACAGAAAGAGAACTGAGAATGGGTGATATGTCTCTAAGTGTTAGAGAATGGTGCAAGTGTTGCAGCCAAATTAGTTGGCAAATATCACTTTGTATTAATACATTGATTCTGAACGAATGTTATTACATACCGAACCTGAAATACAACATTACATCATGTTCTTTACTAAGATAAAGAAGGATATAATTCTGTATTGGAGGATAATATTGTGAACATTTTCCTGAATCAAGAGCTGATTATATCAGGCACGTTAGATAATAACATATACGTTGTAAATCAATCCACAGTTCAAAGTATGTAGAACACACACAAGAGGAGTGTTTCAGAAATGAACGAATCCTTCTTGAGGCTTTGTAGACTAGGTCATATCAATGCGACGACCAGCTAAGTTACATAAGGATGAATATGAGAATCTGTTTGAATTTTCATCTTATGCTACTTTCTAGTCTTGTCTCAAAGATAAAATGACCAATACTCCATTTACTAGAAACAGAGAAAGAGTTAGAGAACTCTTGGGATAGATACATGATGATGTATATGGTCCCATGTCTACAAATGCCAAGGTTGGTTCTTTTGAGAACCAAACGGGTATAAGTATTAAAGTCCTACGATGTGATCGAGGGAGGCGAATACTTAGGCATGGAGTTCCTGGATTTTCTTAAAGGAGAATGTGATTCTCTCTCAGCTTACTCCTTCGTATACACTATAGCACAACGGTGTATCGGAGTAGAGGTATCGCACCCTATGAGATATGACGCGCTCTATGATGAGTACTGCTGAGTTACCTGTTTCCTTTTGGTGTTATGCACTTGAGAAGCTGCATACCTATTGAATGGGGTTCCATCCAAATCAGAGCCTACAAGTACATATAAGATATGAAATGTGAAGGAAACATGTCTTAAACGAGTTAAGATATGGGGTTGTCCGGCCTATGTTGAAAAGCAAAAACCGGACAAGCTCGAGGCAAGGTCAGTTGTGTAAGTTTGTCAGGATATCCCAAACATTAGTGAGGGAATATCTTCTACCACTCTGAGGAGCAAAATGTGTTTTGTTTCTCAGCATGCCCCTTTTTAGAAAAGGAATTTCTTATGAAGAAATTAGTGGTCATGAGGTAGAACTGGAAGGAGTTCCAGCTAGACAAACTAACAACTGATGATTTGGTGAAACCAAAGAATTCAATAGTCTCCAACGAACCTCAGCCTCTCCGCGAATCTGGTAGGATTTCTCATTCACTTGAGAGATACTACGGTCTTCTCGGTGACAGTGGGAGCGAGGATTGAATCATGAGATGATGGCTCAACCGGGTTCAGCCAGTCAGGAACGTCTGTTTTGATGTGACAGTCAAAGAGTTTGACTTCATCAAAATGGTAGATGAACCTTGTATATGTAAGTCCATATTGCGACCCCCGGTTCTTACGGGGAGGCGGAAACGGTATAAAAAAACAAATTTTTATCGCAAGAGGCAACATGGACTAAACAAGGTCGGGATCGTGTCTAAACTAAACTAGCATACTTTGCTAAAGAGAGTTAGCTACTCGGATGGAGATGGTTATACCTAAACTTGAACTCCTTCTTCTTCAAACTTTTTAGAGGTTGATGGTTCCCTTTCTCGTCGCCTTCTTCCGTCGAAGATGGATCCACCTCGAGAGTTCAACCTTTGGGCTTTTCCTCGTGCTTTGAGTGAACTAGGGTTTCCGGCTTGCTAAACCATAAACCTAGAATGAGTAGAGAGTGTCTAAGGGGTGCTTTTCTTTTTAAAGAGAATGATTCTCAACACATGAGAAGGTTTCTCTTTTGCTAGAGGAAGAAGAAGATGAAGAGAGGAGAGAGAAGCTAAATGAGATAATGAGCTCTCATTTTCCTTTTGCAACCATAAAGCAAAAGAAAAGAATTATCAAATAATAATAATAATGAAAATGAAAAGGTTGATGGAAAGTTTTAGAATGACCATTATCATTTCAAACATTAAATGAATTTGCTAGAATCAAAGAGCATCTTTCTTTTGTAATGATGATGGTCAAAAGTTCAACCATGGTCAACAAGTCAACCATGGTCAACAAGTCAACAAAAACCAACCATGACACAATTTCATTTTATTATCTATTATTAATTGATATAATATAAATCCATTAGAGTTTGGAAAAAGACGACTGTCAACTGTGCATACGCACCCGTTCCGAAACCCTAATGAAAGTCCTCCTCCTCTTCCTCAAAAACTGTGCATACACACTTGCATCCTTGTTCCGAGGAACATGAATACTGAGAGATAAAAGCAACCCCAAAACATATACCGGTATCTGACTCAAACCAGAGCCAGCCAGTAATATCCGTCCGGACTCCAAACGTGCACAAGTGCGCGGATGAGAACGAACCCTGTCGCAAAACCATGCGACCTCTACTCTGTTTTGCCCAGAGGCGAATACCCTCTGTGTGGGACTCTAAAGACTCGACACTACGCTGGCAGTGGGTTTAACCACAGACCGCAAGCGGCACTAGCTGTGCGTAACGGTCCCCAGGTAGATGTCGACAAGAAGGCTGACGAGGTGAAACCCCATCGGTTCTCCTACTGAGTCTGAATGTGACAGTCTCCGTACAGTCCGGTCTGTTCGTCTGATACATCGCATGTCGGGCCTAGGGGGCGGTAAAACGTCAGTCCCCCAATAGCGGTACAAGTCGTGTCGGAGTGAAGCCCAAAACACCCCGAGATAATACTGGAACCTACCAGTATATCTCGCTTGCCCTGGCCAGGGACTACTCGTATAATGGCTCTCCTAGACACAGCGCGATGTCAACTCCCAATACCGGGAGAGACGAATCCTGTCTAACCGTCACTGCCTCCAAGTGCTTCGGGACTGCACCCAAACACCACCTGTTTGCACGACTCCTTTGAGCCGTGGTAGGGTAGTGATCAAAGTGCAGTGGGAATACACTCGAGGCGAAGTGCCAGTGTCAAGTCAGCGGACTAAGCTGTACTCATGTCACCTGGGAACTGATAACTGACGATAGGTATAATACCAACCTGTCAGTTCCCGACGAGTCCTGTCCAGTGTACTCGTAACCCAACGAGCACCCGTATACTATCTCCAGTACGACGTACTGATGGCTGTGGGACAGACCATCTCCCACACTGGGATGAGAAGCGCATACGCTAGTCTACTCCGGAGTATCGATGCCCTGTCTCGATAGTCCTACGACTAGGGACCTGTATAAGGATGTGCTTATAGATTACCCAGCCCCCACTAGTGTGACTGCCATCACAACGCTGGTAATCAAGCAAAGATCCTAAGGGCTCCACTAATGCGTATAAGTGATATACTGAAATAAACACAAGTACACATTGAAGTAGAAACAAACCAAGTAGCATATTACTATATTGAGCAAGATTGTTTATACAAGGTGAATATCCCAAGCTTCCATCAAGTAATATACAAACTAGTATGATACAGTAATGGCCTCTAGGGCATATACACTAACAATCTCCCACTTGCACTAAGGCCATGTACTGGTGTATCGAAGACCTATCATCTCGATCAGCCGCTCGAACTGAGTCTGGGGTAAGGCCTTGGTGAATGGATCTGCAGTGTTCTCTTCTGAAGCAACCCTCCGAACCTCGATCTCCTTGCGATCCACGATCTCCCTGATCAGGTGATACCGCCTCAAGATGTGCCTGGATCTCTGATGGGACCTGGGTTCCTTCGTTAAAGCTATAGCCCCATTGTTGTCGCAATACAGAGGTATTGGGTCAACAATGGACGGAACCACTTGAAGTTCTTTTAAGAACTTCCTCATCCAGACAGCTTCTTTTGCGGCATCAGATGCAGCAATGTATTCCGCTTCTATAGTCGAGTCTGCAACGGTTTCCTGTTTGGAGCTCTTCCAACACACCGCCCCTCTATTGAGGGTAAAGACAAAACCCGACATGGACTTAGAATCATCCTTGTCACTCTGGAAGCTGGAGTCAGCAAAGGCCTCGATCTGGAGGTCTTTTCCGCCATACACCAAGAACATCTCCTTAGTCCTTCTCAGGTACTTGAGAATGTTCTTTACCGCTATCCAGTGTTTCTCCCCAGGGTTTGACTGATACCGGCTTACCACACTCAGTGCATAAGCTACATCCGGTCTGGTACACAACATCGCATACATTATAGAGCCTACCGCAGAAGCGTAGGGTATAATAGACATGCGATCCTTCTCCAAATCAGTCTTGGGAGACATCTCTTTAGAGAGGGTGATCCCGTGACAAGCCGGTAAGTTACCGCGCTTAGAATCTTCCATACTGAATCTCTTCACTATGGTGTCGATATACCTGGACTGAGAAAGTCCTAATATCCTCTTGGATCTATCACGATGGATCCGGATCCCCAGGATGTATGAGGCATCACCCAGGTCTTTCATGGAGAACCTGTGTGACAAGAACCCCTTAACAGATTGTGGCATAGGAATGTCATTTCCTATTAAGAGAATGTCATCCACATACAAAACGAGGAATACTACAGTTCTCGCTACAAATCTACTATAGATGCATGGTTCATCTGAATTTTTGATAAAGTCAAATTCCTTGACCGTCTCATCAAAACAGATGTTCCAACTCCGCGATGCCTGCTTTAGTCCATAGATGGACTTAAGCAACTTGCACACCTTTCCGCTGCTCCCACTCTGAATGAAACCCTCTGGCTGATCCATATAGACACACTCCTCTAAATTTCCATTTAGAAAAGCGGTCTTTACGTCCATCTGCCAAATCTCATAATCGTGGAAGGCAGCAATGGCAAGAAGGATCCGAATGGATTTCAGCATAGCCACTGGAGAAAAGGTTTCGTCATAGTCCAAGCCAGGTCTTTGACGGAAACCCTTTGCTACAAGTCTAGCTTTATAGGTCTCAACCTGTCCATCTACACCAATCTTCCTTTTGAAGATCCACTTGCATCCTACGGGTTTTACCCCGTCTGGAGCAATGTCCAACGTCCATACTTTGTTGGTGTACATGGACTCCATTTCGGTCCGCATTGCATCCAGCCATTTTACCGAGTCAACGCTCTGAACGGCCTGCTGGAAGCTAGTAGGCTCATCATAATCTATGATGCAATTCTCTCTATCCCCGTCTATGAGAAAACCGTAGTATCTCTCGGGCGGATGAGACTGCCTACTACTCCTGCGGAGCGGCGTAGGAATGTCCTGTTCTTTTGAACCCTCTGGTTCCTCCAAGCTTTCAGTAATAGCTCGTGGTTCTGGAATTTCTTCCAGTTCTACTGTGCTCCCACTTATCTGGTTTTCCAAAAACTCAGTTTCCAAGAAGTAGGCATGACGAGAAACAAGAACTTTTTGTTCCTCTTCATAGTAGAAGAAATATCCCTTGGAGTTCTTTGGATACCCCACGAACTTACACTGTACTGAGCGTGCCTCGAGCTTGTCCGCATGCTGCTTTTTAACAAAAGCTGGACATCCCCATGTCTTAATGTGCTTAAGATAGGGTCTCTTCCCACTCCACATCTCATATGATGTAGTAGGCACAGTCTTAGTAGGAACTCGGTTCAAAAGGTACGCAGCTGATTCTAGCGCATACCCCCAGAAAGATCGCGGTAACTCAGCGTTGCTCATCATGGACCGTACCATATCCAATAGGGTTCGGTTCCGTCTCTCCGATACACCGTTGTGTTGCGGAGTGTATGGAGGAGTAAGCTGAGAGAGAATTCCGTTCTCTTTTAAATAATTCAGGAACTCGGCACTCAAGTATTCTCCACCTCGATCCGATCTTAGAATCTTGATACTTTTGCCGGTCTGTTTCTCTACTTCATTCTTATATTCCTTGAACTTTTCAAAAGCCTCGGACTTATGTTTCATTAAGAAGACATAACCGTACCTTGAAAAATCATCCGTAAAAGTAATGAAGTAAGAGTAACCGCTTCGCGCATGTGTAGACATTGGACCGCACACGTCGCTGTGTACGAGTCCCAAGAGCTCGCTCGCTCTTTCTCCGTGTCCAGTGAACGGAGTCTTTGTCATCTTTCCCATGAGACAAGATTCACAAGTGGCATAAGACTGATACTCGAACGGATCCAAGTATCCTTCTTTATGTAACTTAGTCAACCGTGTCTCATTGATGTGACCCAGTCTACAATGCCATAAGAAAGTCTGATTAATATCTGGAGACTTTCTTTTGTGTGTATTCTGGACATTGAAAATCTGTGGTTGGTTTAACACGTATATACCATTGCTCAGTGTACCTGACCCAATCAGAACTTGATTAAGGTGAATGTTTACAACATTACTTACAAACGCAAATTCATAACCTTCTTTAGAAACCAAAGATACAGAAATGATATTACAAGTTGCGTTGGGTACAAAAAAGCAATTAAGCAAAACCAAAACATGCCCATCTGTCATTCCCAGGTGATAGTCCCCCACGGCTTTAGCATCCATGCTAGCTCCGTTTGCAACTCTGAGGGTCATGTCACCTGCCTTCAAAAACTTACGGTTTCTCAACGCCTGCAAAGAATTACAGATATGAGATCCTGATCCGGTATCCAATACCCAGGAAGTAGAGTTTATAGAAAGACAGTTTTCAATAACATACACACCTAAAGCTGAAGCCGCAACCTGCTTCAGTTCCTGTGTCCTGGCCATCCAAGCCCTGCAATCTTTCTTCCAGTGTCCACTCTTATGACAATAGAAGCATTCCTCTTTACCCACAAGCTTCCCCGCAATCTTCGTTGCCTTTTCCTTTCCCTTCGTACCCATTTTTCTAACACCGCCTCTTGGTTTGGCGGGGGCTTTCTTCCTCTTTCCCTTGGCTTTCGCCTTGGACCTAGAGGAAGAAGATCCTCCTACAAACAAAGCGGGTGTATCCCTACCCTTCTGTAGGGTGCCCTCTGCGCTCCTCAGCATGTTGAGGAGTTCTGAAAGTTCAACTTCCTTTTCTTGCAAGTTGAAATTCAGTATGAACTGGGCGTAAGTGGATAGAAGGGACTGGAGAATTATATCCGTATAGAGTTCACTGTCCAACGTGGTCCCAAGTTCCGCGAGCTCCTCAGTGTAGCCAATCATCTTAAGCACGTGGTCCGCTACCGATGATCCGACGGCCAACTTTGTCGAAAATAACTTCTTCGACACTTCGTATCTTGCGATACGAGACTGCTCTCCATACAGTTCTTTTGTATGAAGAAATATGGATTCCAAATCCATATTCTCGTGCCTCCTCTGATGATCGTTGTCCATCGAGGCAAGTACGAGGCACCTGGCCTTCGCGCTGTCAATCTCCCAAGTCTTACGGATTTCCTTATCCGCGACGCTGGAGGTAGGACTTGGGACGGGGGGAGCTTTGGTGGTAAGAAGATACCCCAGCTTGTCGTAAGTGATTGCCAACTTGACATTCCTGAGCCAATCTTTGTAGTTTGGCCCTGTCAATATGTTTTTATCTAGAAGTAACTTAAGTCCAGTCATTTCGATTTGGTCGCTGCAGGGGGGAGAGAAGAAACACTTTAGCACGATGCTCTTGCAAGTTTAGAATGGTTTTTAATTTGTCTAAACAGGATGGCTCCCACTGTCTCTCGAATCCCTCCTCAAACCATAAAGGAAGAATTAGTCAGGATCAATCCCACCGCACAATACTTGCTTAACCGTTCAGCCAGGACAGTGTCGGTACTTCGAGGGAGGTTTTCCAACGCTTTCGCGAAGTTCCTTAATTAAATAACCTCTTTTCCCTGGGAGCGTAGCCCCGCTAACACCTTTCTAGACACCTACTAGGTTTATAGCATTGATCGTTTAGTGAGAAATTTCCCGAGGAGTAGCATATACTCACAGTAAGATCGGGATCCAAATATCATCGCGTGACGAAACTGAAGGAATCCTACCAGAATCACCACACTCCAAATGGTATGCAAATCTAGCAAGTTTCAGTACTTATGAAACTCCCGATGTGGATTTTTGCCCCATGCTCTTATGACCTTGACTTTGGCCAACAAATCATAAGTCACATGTCAAGTTCTACCCGTCGTTCTCCAGGTTAATTTGAATCCACCCGTACCTACCCTTGACTTTGGCCAACAAGGCAGTACGACTGTTCCAAACCAACGCATCTATCTATGTTGCACATGAATACCCAACAGCTACCAATCACTATGCCTTGACTTTGGCCAACAAACACAGCTTGAATACTATTGACTATTCATGTGAAACGACGGAGGGCTACGAATGGTTTTGGCGAAACCGTGAACGTAGTGAACTTGATATAGTCGATGGAACGAGATAGCTTTTAAAAGGAGTGGCTCAATCTCCGTATTTAAAAGTTAGTTTTGAAAAGAACCGAGTGGTTTTTCGAAAGTGTTCCAACGACTTTTAGCTTGGTTTATTATCTTGCATTAGTTCTTTTAATGCGTGATATTCTTGCATTAGTACTTTTAATGCGTCCCATCATTTAATTCCTATCATTGCAGAAAACAACCAAAATATGACGTACGCTTATGCCATTCGCATTCGCCACGGGGTCCCGTCATCACTCGTTAGGTTACTTAACTAACGACAGAGCGGGGGCTGGGCTAGCGCGGCTGTAAAACATAAGCAACGCCTAAATAGAAAGCAATGATAGACATTACAGATCACAGATGAATACATTGGATATACTAGCAATCCGCAATCCTTTCGAGCCTGGAACGAAAAGCGGATAACACGGTCGCGGTGAATAGCCAAATACCCCACCCAAGACCCCTACGGGTGCGGCAAACTACCCGCCAAGTACTCGGCAGTTTGTGCACCCCCTCCATAGGTCTATCCTAGGAGCAAAAAAACAGTAAAAAGAATTATACAATGACGGCTACAACCCCGACCCGGTTGTGCGGCCAAACAAATAATAATTATTACATCAATTTACATTTACAATGAATGAAAGAAAAACAAGAGCTCATCTCACATCCACCCCCGCTATTCACCCGCGACAGTCCAACACATTCATATACACATTCCAATGTCAAACACAGATCATGTATAACCCCGACTAATCGTCTTATAGCGATTAGCCGACGTTCAATACATGCAAACATCACAGATATAACCATCATAGTCAAAGTGCAGTGAAGTTCGGAAAAAATACGGAATTATAGGACCCCAAAAGTAAATTTCTTTTCTGGAAAATCTGGGCACATATAATATATTTCAAAAATCCCAAAACCAACAAAGACACACACTGCACGAAAAACGATGCACAGAAGACGACAAACCGCGGCGCTTCCGCGGCACATGCCTACCTCGTGCGGCGGAAGGGCGGCGGTTTGAATGAATTAGGGCATCGTTTTTCTTGGTTGTTCACACAAAACCCTGAGCCGAATTTACAAGTATAAATTTTTTCATTTAGAGCAGAAAAAAATTCAACAGAAACTTAGGGTTTTGTTTTTCCGGTTTTGTGATTTTTTTCGGTTCCGAACTTCGTTACACTTCACTACCAAGCTAGTTTAAGTTTAGTTAGGCTCTGATACCACTGTAAGTCCATATTGCGACCCCTGGTTCTTACGGGGAGGCGGAAACGGTATAAAAAACAAATTTTTATCGCAAGAGGCAACATGGACTAAACAAGGTCGGGATCGTGTCTAAACTAAACTAGCATACTTTGCTAAAGAGAGTTAGCTACTCGGATGGAGATGGTTATACCTAAACTTGAACTCCTTCTTCTTCAAACTTTGTAGAGGTTGATGGTTCCCTTTCTCGTTGCCTTCTTCCGTCGAAGATGGATCCACCTCGAGAGTTCAACCTTTGGGCTCTTCCTCGTGCTTTGAGTGAACTAGGGTTTCCGGCTTGCTAAACCATAAACCTAGAATGAGTAGAGAGTGTCTAAGGGGTGCTTTTCTTTTTAAAGAGAATGATTCTCAACACATGAGAAGGTTTCTCTTTTGCTAGAGGAAGAAGAAGATGAAGAGAGGAGAGAGAAGCTAAATGAGATAATGAGCTCTCATTTTCCTTTTGCAACCATAAAGCAAAAGAAAAGAATTATCAAATAATAATAATAATGAAAATGAAAAGGTTGATGGAAAGTTTTAGAATGACCATTATTATTTCAAACATTAAATGAATTTGCTAGAATCAAAGAGCATCTTTCTTTTGTAATGATGATGGTCAAAAGTTCAACCA
Source organism: Agapanthus africanus (assembly GCA_030015575.1). Taxonomy (NCBI): domain Eukaryota; kingdom Viridiplantae; phylum Streptophyta; class Magnoliopsida; order Asparagales; family Amaryllidaceae; genus Agapanthus; species Agapanthus africanus. The sequence goes on from JASDDO010000031.1 coordinate 110,291,432, forward strand.
TGGTCAACAAGTCAACCATGGTCAACAAGTCAACAAAAACCAACCATGACACAATTTCATTTTATTATCTATTATTAATTGATATAATATAAATCCATTAGGGTTTGGAAAAAGACGACTGTCAACTGTGCATACGCACCCGTTCCGAAACCCTAATGAAAGTCCTCCTCCTCTTCCTCAAAAACTGTGCATACACACCTGCATCCTTGTTCCGAGGAACATGAATACTGAGAGATAAAAGCAACCCCAAAACATATACCGGTATCTGACTCAAACCAGAGCCAGCCAGTAATATCCGTCCGGACTCCAAACGTGCACAAGTGCGTGGATGAGAACGAACCCTGTCGCAAAACCATGCGACCTCTACTCTATTTTGCCCAGAGGCGAATACCCTCTGTGTGGGACTCTAAAGACTCGACACTACGCTGGCAGTGGGTTTAACCACAGACCGCAAGCGGCACTAGCTGTGCGTAACGGTCCCCAGGTAGATGTCGACAAGAAGGCTGACGAGGTGAAACCCCATCGGTACTCCTACTGAGTCTGAATGTGACAGTCTCCGTACAGTCCGGTCTGTTCGTATGATACATCGCATGTCGGGCCTAGGGGGTGGTAAAACGTCAGTCCCCCAATAGCGGTACAAGTCGTGTCGGAGTGAAGCCCAAAACACCCCGAGATAACACTGGAACCTACCAGTATATCTCGCTTGCCCTGGCCAGGGACTACTCGTGTAATGGCTCTCCTAGACACAGCGCGATGTCAACTCCCAATACCGGGAGAGACGAATCCTTTCTTACCATCACTGCCTCCAAGTGCTTCGGGACTGCACCCAAACACCACCTGTTTGCACGACTCCTTTGAGCCGTGGTAGGGTAGTGATCAAAGTGCAGTGGGAATACACTCGAGGCGAAGTGCCATTGTCAATTCAGCGGACTAAGCTGTACTCATGTCACCTGGGAACTGATAACTGATGATAGGTATAATACCAACCTGTCAATTCCCGACGAGTCCTGTCCAGTGTGCTCGTAACCCAACAAGCACCCGTATACTATCTCCATTACGACGTACTGATGGCTGTGGGACAGACCATCTCCCACACTGGGATGAGAAGCGCATACGCTGGTCTACTCCGGAGTATCGATGCCCTGTCTCGATAGTCCTACGACTAGGGACCTGTATAAGGATGTGCTTATAGATTACCCAGCCCCCACTAGTGTGACTGCCATCACAACGCTGGTAATCAAGCAAAGATCCTAAGGGCTCCACTAATGCGTATAAGTGATATACTGAAATAAACACAAGTACACATTGAAGTAGAAACAAACCAAGTAGCATACTACTATATTGAGCAAGATTGTTTATACAAGGTGAATATCCCAAGCTTCCATCAAGTAATATACAAACTAGTATGATACAGTAATGGCCTCTAGGGCATATACACTAACAGTATATACAAGAAGGTTGTAGAGAGTAAGGATGTTTTCCACGTATTGTACGTAGATGACATACTCTTGATAGAAATGGTTTCCTATGCTACACTCAGTCAAGCTCCTCTAATCACAAGGATTCTCAATAGAAGATCTGGATGATACCTACTGCATCTTTTGGATTATGATCTATAGTGATAGATCTAAGTGGATGTTGGGAGTGTCCCAAATCCAGGTATCTAAACACCATACTAAAGGGGTTTAGTATAGAAGATTCTAAGCGTGGTGGTTCGCTTACTTACTCATGGATCACTCTCTCCAAAAAGAAGTCTCCCGAGACTGATTTGAATAGAGCTCGCGTGCAAGGGATACCCTATGCTTCGGTAGTAGGCTTTATCAGAGTATGTGATGTTATGTACCATAACAGATGTAGATGACTCACTAGGTGAAGTGATCAGGAATCAATCGGATCTTGGGAGAATCACTGGACAGCTGTGGAGGACATTCTTAAGTACTTGAGAAGCACTAGAAGAAAGTTCTTGGTTCCAGCTTCCAGAGTGATAAGTTTGACTGAGAGTCAATCACAGGTATTGTCTTTTCCCTCAGTGGAGGGATGGTATGTTGGAAGTGTTCCAAGCTAGATACCGTGGCATACTAGACGATAAAGGCTGAATACATTGCTACCAACGATACTACCAAAGTGGCTGTCTGGACATTTCTTGTTCATGAGATGAACAAGGTCCCTACCATTGAGCGTCCAATAACTGTTATTGTGATAACAATAGAGTTATGGCTTTAGCCTAGAAACACCAGTCCCATCAGCGTTCCAAACATATTCTGAGGAAAGTATCACCTGATCAGGGAGATGGTTGATCTCCAAGGGATCGAGGTTAGGAGAGTTGACCTGAAAGAAGACACAGCGGATCTACTCACAAAGGCCTTACCCCTAGAGAGACTTCTCTACAATGGTTGAGTATGGGATACTAGAACCACTGCTATATTGTTGGGTATTGGATACTGCAACAGATGGCCTTAGTGCAAGTGGGAGATTGTTAGTTATTTGTAAGCCCTAGAGGCCATTACTGTACATGTGATGTCTATTATAGTGGATGCTTGGACATATATAGGGAGGACTTTCTTTCTCGACATGATAGTATGCTATCTGGTTACACTTTATTTTAAGATGTTAACAAATACTATTTTGTGATCTCATGTTGATAAAGACTTTAGGATGATTTCTTGACTACTAGGATTCTGGTGTAGATCATACTAGTGAGGACAGGGTAGTCGATAAATACATCCTTCAAATGTTCATAGCCGTGGGAGTATCGAGACAGGGCATCGATACTCCAGAGTAGACTAGCGTGTGCGCTTTTTGACCCATATGATGGGCGATGGATGATCCTATATTCATTGGTGTTTGACATCAGAGAAGGTATATGAGTGCTCAGTGGAGACTGGGTACACTGGAAGGACTCGCCGAGAACTCCTAGATGGTATTATACCCATCGTCGGATACCAGTTCTCTTGTTACACTGGTACAGGTTAGTCTGTAGACCCGAGATCGTCATAGAGTCTTGTGTGATTCCCACTGTGCTTTGATTTCCACCATACCACGGTCAAGAGATCGTGCAAAAAGGTGGTTTTTGGGTACAGTCCTGAGGCACATGGAGGCAATGAGCGATAGGAGGGGTTTCGTCTCTCCAGGTATTGGGAGTTGATGTTGCGCTATTCTCTATTGGCCATAACAGGAAATCCCTGGCCAGGGTTGCTGAGATTTACCGGTAAGTGTTATCAGTAGTTTCACGAACCGTTAGGCCTTGCATCGGCATGATTTATTAGGTTATTGGGGGTCTGACGTTATACCACCCCCAGGCTGTCATATGCGACATATCAGACGAAGAGACCGGACTGTACGGTAGTGTTACTGATTGGATTCGCAGGAGTTATAGTAGGCTTACTTGTTGATCTTCTGATCGCTCAATACCCGGATGGCTATTACGTTTAGCAGACCGCTTGCGGCTTGTGGGTGTTTGATATGATCATCACTTACTGCCGGCGTATTGACGAGTCTTTAGAGTTCTACACAAAGGTTTCCTGGTTCATGCGAAACGGAGTAGGAGCACATACGTGATATGTGCGGGACCGAGATTAATACGAGTTTTTGATACCTTATTCTATTCTCGCGATATGTGATATCGGTCGGGTATATGTGATATAGCGGGGTTAACGGATGAAGTGTTGATTCGATAAGTTGATTCATTTGATATTAGTCGGTTATATGTATTATAGCCGGATTACTAAATCAAGAGTTGATTTAATAATTTAATGTATAATTATATATTTGATATATTAAATTAAATTGACTAATATTAGCTCACTTAAGATTTCTTTTCTCACTTTATGATACATTAATACATATGCGATATATGTTAAATGTATTGTTTTCTTTTTGCACAAAATATATATGCGATATATATTGTTGTGTCATGCTAGGTTACACATGAAACATGTATGTATGATACTCACACCATGCTAGGGTTAAGTTAGGGTTTTATTTGTTTTAACTAATTCAAACACTTGGATAATGAGTCATGGTGGAAGCTTGGAGAAGCTTGTAGAAAACTTTGACTTAGTCCACTTGTTGTCTAGCTTAAGATATTTTTTGACCCAACCCTTAACTCATAGCTATGGTTAAGTCTCTACGATGGTTAGTGGATGACATACACTAACTATGGTTGCATTTCTAACCTCATGGATTCATTCATCACTTCATCACTTCTTCTTCTTCTTCAAGTTAAAAAGCTTGCTATCTTTTTCTAAGTGATGAAAACTTGTGAGAAAAATATATCTAAAGTGAGCCCACTTCCTACTTCATCATCCTTTACTATTAGCCATTTAGTTTAGGGTGTTTGCTTCACTAATCTACACAATTAGTGAAGAGATAGGATGCGCTAATGTCTCCTCGACGTAGATCATCTTCGGCCTCGAAGACTTCGAAGCAAGCTTGTTTGTTTCTTCATGGGAGCCTCTCTAGAGTCCGGAAGTTCGTGATCGCAGCGAATAGACTACTGCACGGAGCTATTGAAGTGAAGGACCGGTCTACAAAGGTTGTATTCCTTGTTTACTTAGATGTAAAGAGTTTACATTCAATGTTTAACCCTAATTCTCTAGTTAAGATCTTGGTTAGGGTTTGTTTAGCACCCCAAAATTTTAAAGTAGCATGATTGATGCTTGACAAAACCTTCACAAGGTGCTAACCTAACCCTACATGAAGAAGGAGTGCATCATTGCCCCCTGTATCTCCGCACGACGCTTTAAAGTGGGCGACGTGCTGATTTGCGTTTCCCGTCCCGTTAAATCTTTTAAACTTAGGAATGACGTAGCCACTGGGGAACTCGATTAGATCATACTGTACGGGATATCGCCGTCCACTGCTGCCGATTTCTTTCCGAGCTTCGGCTTCGACCACCAATATTTTAACCTTGCTGGTGACCAAATCCATTTTCTGATCTTGTGTTAGAGGGATAGGGCCATCCGGGGCCAAGGCGTCCACAGAATTGGAATGTGGCCGGCTTTCATGCGGCTCGCCCATACTTGGACCTAAAAGGACAGGCATCGGTTGCATTGGGTCATTATCGCCCGGCCCATGAGTAGAGACATGTGCTTGATTAGAAGGCACCCGAGCAATTTGAGCCATGAGCTTCATCACAACATTCGTCAGGTCATCAATTTTTTAGTAGAGCTTGTCCATCTCTTTATCATTGCTCCTGAGCTGTTTTTGAAGCTCTTGATGCAGTTCTTGCTCTGCGTCCTGGGGCAGAAAGTCGGCTCTTCTTCACTGTCCAAGCTTGATTCCATATGGACCGAGGGGTCCTTCTGCCTATCAGCCTCATCGAGAGGGTTTTCATCGTCCAGCGGAGGTGGCTGATCTTTGGAAACAGAAACCACATTCAAGCCATATTGGACTTGGGATGTGGTGGCCCCATTCTTGCTTTTGTTGCACAAGTTTTCGCTGGGACGCGCGCCCGCCATATATACCGTATGGATAACATATCCGGCCGTCTTTTCATCATTTGCATCTGATTTTGCGGACTGATGTCATGATCCTCCTTTTTCGGTAACGGGCAATCAACTGAAGGCGGCTGGCCTGACCGGGTTCTTGAATGGTGCTGGCACTTCCTTTTTGTCTTTGCCCCGTTGTTTTCACGCGGTACAGAGCGCTTGATAGACGCTTGAAGAGATGGTGTCATACTTTCTTTGTTGTGGCTGGGACACGTCTTTTTATAGTATCATTCGGACTGTTGTCTTCTTGATTCTGGTCGTCATAGCGTTTTTCTGAACCCCCTTTCAGAGGTTCGAAAGGATTGCTGACTTTTACAGCCGACTCAGCCTTCGTCGCGGGGTGACCCTGCTCTTGGAACCTCATAAGATTCCACTTGGCCAGAGTCCTAGCTCTCTTGTTGGCTCGATACCTGAGCTGCTTCTGTCTTAACCTTTCTGTTCTGAGCACTTGGCAGGCTACGGCTTTTCGAGAAGCCGCTGTAGACCGAGTGATGAAGAGCTTTAGAGATACACCTGATTGTGCACTTGTTGGAGTTGTCGCCTGAGCTCGTCCATGACTGTTTGGTTACACTAACGCCCTAGCCATCATCCATGGCCATTTGCGGAATAAAAATTTTTCAACGATTTTAAACTGGCGCTAGAATAACTCATATACCGGATCTACCATAAACCTAACTAGCAAACAAAGGAGTTCTATCTACAATTATAGAAGTTTATACCTAAAGGCTCAAGTCCTTCGGGTCTTCACTCCTCTCCTTTAGCTCCTCGAAGAGTGTACGGATCATGCTTGATCATCGGCCTCCTCGCGTCAAAGATGATCTACCCGAGAGTGTGTATTTTGGGATCCTACCTCTAAACCGAGGTAACTATGGTACTTAGTATCCTAATCTAAGTAGCCTAGAGGATGTAGAGAGTGATGATGGATTGATTTGTCTCAATATACCCTAGGTTTCTCAACACATGAGACATTTAGGGTTGAGGAAGAAGAAGGAAGCTTGAGGTCAAGATAGAGTGTTGTGATGATAAAATGAAGAATGGCTAAGTGTTGTGAATCATTGAAGCATATCAATAATTCACCAAACAATGAATCAAGCATACTACAATAGTAAACCATGAGTCACTAAGTGAGGCACCAAGTAGCCATGCTTCATTAAATGCATAATCAGCACCTCATACCTCCACCTCATTAACCATTTAAGAAAAATGGTTAAACAAATAATGATGTGTCTTCTTCTAGAAGCACCCTTATAAAATTACAAGAATACCCCCCATCGTATATACATACCCGTATCTGTATTCCGAAAAATATGAATACAAAGAGACAAAAATAATCCAACAATATAATACTAGGATCTGGCTTAAACCAAAGCCAAATAGTATTATCCGTCCGAATCATGATCCGTGTAGCTAGTACATGTATATTATCGAACCCCTACCGTAAAACCATACGGCCTCTACATCGTTTCGTCCGAAACTGGGAAACCCTCTGTATGGGACTCTAAAGACTCGACAGTACGCTGGCAGTGGGTTTAACCATAAGCACATCAGTGGTACTAGCTGCACGTAACGGCTACCCAGGTACCTGTCGAAAAGGAAGGTCGATGAGCAAACTCATCCGGATCCCTATTGAGCCTATCCGCAATAATCTCTGTACAGTCCGGTCTCTTCGTCTAAGAGTATCGGATACCGGATCTAGGGGTGGTAAACGTCAGACCCTAATAACCCGATAATTCATGCGGATGTGGCTCGAGACTAATCTAGGAAACTACCGATCAACTTATTAGTAAATCCCAACTGCCTTAGCCAAGGTCTTATGGTTCTGACCAATTGAACATTGTGCGATATTGACTCCCAATACCGGGAGAGAAGAATCCCCAACAACCACTCACTGCTTCCATGTGGCTCGGGACTGTACCCAACCAAAACCTGTTTGCACGACTCAGTAGAGCCGTGATAGAGTAGTGATCAAAGAACAGTGGGAACTTACATGAGACAAATGACGATATCAGGTCTGATGACTAACCTGTACACATATCATCTGAGAACTTCCATCTGACGATAGGTATAGTACCATTTAAAAGTTCTTGGCGAGTCCGTCCAGTGTACTCACACCCAGTGAGCACCTATATACGATCTTAGGTGTATCAGACCAATGGCTGCGGGACCAACCATCGCCCCTCGTCGGGGTCTAGAAAAGTATACACTAGTCTACTCCGGAATATCGATGCCCTGTCTTGATACTCACACGACTAGGGACCTTTTAAGGATGTTCTTATGGACTACCCAGCTCCTACAAGTATGATCGCCATCATAACATTGGTAGTCAAGCAAGATCCTATGGGCTTTATCAACATGTAACTGCCATATTTAATAACGAGTATAACATATGCACATGTTAAAATAAAGTCAAACCATAATAGTATACTACTGCATCAAGTCTTTATCAATATGTGCAAGCAGGATAAAGCATCAATAGAAAAATTACACATATCAAAATAAAGACAACTCAAATAATATACTATATAATCGAGCAAGATTGTCCTGTACATACATATCCCCAGCATCCACATGTATACATATACAATAATGGCCCCTAGGGCATACATATCCAATAGCGACATTTGATGATGCCCTTTGTACCAGCAGTCTTGCCCCCAGATGGAGCACCAGAGAGTCGTTCGGACACCATCTTAAGTTTGGGTTGTGGTGCCTTAGCGTTCACAACGTTCGGCCTCTTTCACCTTGAGATCGGTTTGGCCACCTGGTTTGCTGGGATTTCTTCCAGATGAGCGCTTCCGGCAGGGTAGATGATGACGAAACCAAATTGGCGGAGCGGTTCCTCCTACTGCCGACTGAGGCTTGCGGGGAGAATCACGAGAGCATTGATCTTGACCACGTACGGGATCAGGCATCTTAGAAGACATCGTCGTTGAAAGTTGATTACTGCACGGAAAAGCATTATTTTAGTACAAACATCGGTATATATGTTAAATGAGTTCGCATGAACGCTTGACCCGAGATATGGGAGGAGAGAAAGGTCCCACTGAGCGTGCCAGAATCTGTAGGGTGTTCATTGAGATGGGAAATATGCGTCACATGTTAGGCGTATACAGATTCCCCCTGCCTAGGGTAGGAAAGGGTTTATTGATTGTGGAGATCCGAATCTCCTGCACCCGCGGACTAAACTGCAATTAATTACCCATCGCTTTTTGAGTCAGAGAACCTCCAATTGACAGGTCAAACTGGTTATACGAACTCAATATGCCATATGCGTGTGTTGTGTTTTGAAGGGTTTTAGATATTTCTAACGAGAGATGTGTTTTGAGTGTGAAGTGTATGGGAAAAAGAGGGGTAAATAGCGTCCTCAGAACGCATGAGCGCTGGGTGCCAACACCTCATGCGCCCGATACGTGGGCACTGGGCGCCCGTGGGACACGTGCAAGGTGCATAGGCGGTGGAGGCCAGCGCCTCTTGCTCCCGGCATGTGAACGATGGGCGCTTGAAGAAAAAGGGGGCTTAGCCCCGGGATTAGGAGTTAAACTCCCGAGGGACTTTGGAAACTCTCAGAAAAAATGTGGACTTTTATCTTTATGGAGTTAAACTCCTGAAAGGATTTTAAGTGGAGTTAAACTCCCAAAAGAATTCTATTTATGGAGTTAAACTCCAAAAGATTTAGAAAAATGGAGTTGAACTCCCAAAAATTTTCAGAGATGATCAACGGGGACCCCTTTCTTCTTCCTTGAGCCCTGGATCCTATCCTAAGCCTCGGACCTTCCTAAATTAGGACTTTTGAAGATGAATCTCCTTCTTCCTCCTCTTTATTGGTTGAATCTTGTAGAAGAAGAGTGATTAAAAATCTCCCCTTTTAGAGATTTGATGGGAGATCCGAGGTCGCTTTCAAGGGTTTTATGGTGAAAAACTATTTCTTTCTAGGAAAAGAATAGTTAAATTCTCGATTTAATTCAAGAAAAAGAAAGAAAGTTTAGAACCTTTAGGAAGGAGAAGGAGGCACAGAACCCTAATTTTTTGGAGAGAATGAAAGTTGTTATTGATTTTTTCATCATGTTTATCTTTTATAGACTACAAACTTTATATATACCCTCTTAGGCTTTTCCATATGGCACATGTGCCACCCCATGCCTTATGTGCTTATTTGTTTTTGCACATAAGCCATGGGGTTTACAAAATTTTGGCTTTTAGGTGGTTGTCTCCCGTTGGTACTGCTGGTCTCTTAGGTGGTTGTCTCCCGTTGAATCTGGAAGATGATCCCTCAAGAATTTGATTGGCTGGTCGTTTAATGCCAGACAAACGATCATCCTTCCTCATCCGTCTCTGAATGTCTTCGAAGTTTCGTGCTGCCTTTAAGATTTCATCATAAGTTGTTAAGGTAGCAGAAGACATGGAGGACTGCGTCTTCAGGTCCAATCCCTGTCGGAATCTCTTAGAATAAAGTTCTGAGGTTGCCACCAGGTATGCGCAAACCGACTTAATCTCGCGAACTCCGAAGCGTACTCGTCCACCGATTTATCCTACATACTCCCCTGTTTGAATTGTATAAACTCCCGTTCCATTTTTAAGTGTGCCACGACTGGAAAGTACTGGGTATCAAAACGTTGTTTGAATCTTTCCCAGTCGATGGGCTTTTTTGATCTAGTTTCCTCTGCCTCCCACCATTTCCTGGCATTATCCATAAGTTGTAGCTTAGCGATGTTCACCCACGCGTCCTTCGGAATTTGGGCGGAATCGAGGTCATTGACTCTTCCCTTAATCCATTCTTCAGCTTCTAAAGGAGTTTCCTTCCCCGAAAAAGTCTTAGGGTGGAGTGATCTGAACTGCTTCACTTCCGCCGAACCTTGTGGAACCGGGGTTAGTGCCTTACTTAAAATCTCTGCTTGTTGCTGCCTACTTTCTTGTAGCTCCTGATGAAGGGCAGTTTTCTGCTGTTGCTGTTGCTCCAATAGTCCTTGCATCATTTGTAGCATAGCTGCTTGCTGAGCAGCGGCTTCATTGATTCCATTTCCCCTTCTGTTGCGGTTATAATGTCGTCCGACCATTGATGATTAGGATCAGAATAGGTTAGGTTACAAACAGCTGAGGTGAGACAAGATAATAACTTGCATGGAAGAACAACAATTAATGCAAGGGAGAGGCTAAGAAGAGCAAGAGACATAAGAGAGATTATTGCTCGAAATTAAGATTTTATTATCCAACTTCGATATGGAGAGTACAACCGAAAAGTAAGGACATGCCCTTAATGTTCTTATATCGTTTTATTCGGCCATAGAAAAGTAAGACTTATTAATCTCGATTATGGAAGTTCAACAAGTGCTGATAGGTCCTCGCACTAAGAAAGGTACGGTCATTCCCACGGTGCCTTGTGAGGGCAACCGCCTGAGAGTCTACGACTTCGTCGTCTGAATCTCCAGATGTAGCTTCATAGTAATATTGGACATGTCATCCTCGTTGGAAAGATTTGCCATGACTAGAAGGAAATGTCATGGTCAGGGTACAGAATGTCAAGGAAGGGACAAGGGACATAGGAAAACTATGATATCGGTATCGATGGATGAGATTCATAAATATAATAAGTCAGTTAACGGTTTCATTTTAGTATACAAGAGCACCTGCATGGGCCACCACAAAAACCTGTCACGCCACGCTTCCCAAAAGAAGGAGAAGGATGACGTGGCAAGGTCCGCAACCTAACTGTATTGAAGGTGGTCTATTCAATACAGTTACGTTAAGCGTATGAATATTTAATATGCAGGATGTGTACCAAAACAAAAATAATAAAAGCGAAAGGCATTTTATTTCCACTAACCAAATTTTATTACATCCCAAAAGAAAGAGTAAAATAAACTAAGTAGTTTAATTACATCAAAAGAGAAACAAAAGCCCTAAACATGTGGGCAACAACAAAAATTAAAACTAGCTAATCTTCCATCGTCCAGTCTGCATAATCTTCATAAGTTGGCTTCACACCTTGATCTTCGCTGTAATACTCATTCTTATCTGACGGACATTCCAAAGATAGAGAAAGAAAAGGAAAGTCCGTCAGCGAGTTATACTCGGGTAGGATTGCCTCATAAGAAAGAAAAGGTATAGAAACGAACAGGTGTGTATAATGGATATGATGAACATGTGTATAAAGGTATGAGGTTATATACAAATTAGATATGTGAATATTAGTAGGTTGTATATGTTTGGTAAAGGTTCAAGTCAAGTCAAACGGATATTCGGTCTAAGAGTTGGATCAGGTTAAACAAGGTGTGTATGGATGGAATTGACGGGTGAACATACTCGTATCCTTGAGGTATCCCATGACTAGCTGGAAGCAGTATGAGCTGGTGCTCGTGCCTGAAATGGTAATCAATGTGGTAGCGTGAACATCCCTGAAAGGTGTCTCATAACTACGATGGAGCTTTGTCTAGCGTGAATATCACTCAAGTGCACAGGTATTACCACCCTTCAGTTCCATAATAAACAACAAGTCTAAACTGGTAAAATATCCACATCCAAGATACTGAATAACTTGTGTTTCATGAAGAAAGGTAGATAAGGTAACAGGTAGGTATATCACATGATGTGGGTTTAGTGTTGAGTATCAATAGGTATTGTAAACGTTTTAGTTTGTTAAACAAGGGTCCGGATACTCGCGATTATTCCGTTGTGGCCACGGAACAACAACTAGGGAAGTGAAATGTATCGTTTCACTTCCCGGGATCATGATCGAGTAGTTGGGGAATCCGAGTTCTGAATTATCCTTGCCTAATCAAACTACCCATCCCCGTGGTTCAGTATAATGGTTTGGACGAATTATAGTTAGTGCGTATACCTCTAGGCATGGAATTTCCACATTGTATAGTCGCCCATATATTGGACCGGTCACCCGGAATATCGAGATCTTCATATTTGTATAGTCGCCCATATATTGGACTGGTCATCCGGAATATCGGGATCTTCATATTTGTATAGTCACCCATATATTGGACTGGTCATCCTGCCTGTAGGGATCTTCATAATAAGTATTCCATACCTAGGTCTACGCATTCTAACCTTAACCGTATCATATTTTGTATATGTCATGTTGTCATAAAATGGAAAATTAAAAAGTATTGATCTCGTTTAATATGGCCTTCCACAACCACTCGTTTTATTTTCTAGAGTTTGTAAAGTACTCTGCGTTATCTTAGAGAAAGCTTAGTAAAAAAGAAATAATAGTGTTTAAATATCTTTTATTACTTCTAAGAAAAACCATGATATTTGGGATATTTATTATTTTGGAAAAACATAATATTTTACGGAAAATATCCTTTCGATAAAAGGTTGTGGTGTTTATTTGAAAATCTTTTGTAAGAGGTTTTTATTTGAAAATCTATATTGTTCTTTAAAATGGGCAAGTTATGAGGTCCTCAAATCGCCTCTTCACCGCCAATTGTGGCCAGGTAAGCACAAGTAAGGAAAGGAGGGATCCGCTCACGAATCACCGTGAGACGTGCCTTTTAAAGTTACCTTTCTCACTTGTCTAGCCTAGGCACCATAAAATCTGGTTTAGATAAACGATCGATGCCTACAACCTTTCCTTTGTTCTAGATTGGTGTTATTTTAAAATTACCTTTTAAAAGATACTAAATATTCCGTTTTGAAAAGATATCGTTATTTAAATTTAATATTTTCTTTCTTAAAAAGTTGAGGGGTTTTTAAAAATATTTGTAAGTAAAATATACGTATACTGTTTCTAAAATATTTATTTCATATATCTTTATTTCTTATAGATATTTTAAACAAATATAATATTTAAATTAAACTAGGGTATCTTATGGAAATAACCTATTTCGAGATCATTTTTATAGTATGGGTATGTCAGAGGTGAAAGGACAATTCATGGGTTATATCAGATTCCTGGTATTATGGGTGTGCAGTATACTTCTATGTATAGAGGAAATTTCAACACCGTTATAAAAATATGGGTTAATTTTATTATGATTGAGGGTACAAGGAATAGGTATGCACAAATATAATAACAACTTTTTAAATAGGGTTGATGATTATAAGTTGGAACTAGGTTATTGAGATAGGAAAAGGAGAGAGAGGCGGATCCTACCTTTTGTTTGAGTCGGATGCCGAAGAGTTAAAAACGTAGTCTCGTACTAAATCCTCAATAGATCCGCGTCCCGATTTTTCCTCTGCGATTGGATGGAGCCGTAGCGTCGGTGTCTTCGATACGAAGGCACCGTTATTTTTTTCAGAATTTTTGGAGTTCGGTGGTGTGAGAAATTTAGGTTTGAAGGTGTCTATTTATAGGGCCTTCCAATAAACAGAAAAATCCAAAAAATCACAAAATTCCGCGCCGCCTCATCATTTGCGAATCATTCGTTAATGATCAGCCGCCGCCGCCTTTTATCTCAGCCGTTGGATTGAGATCCAACGGCTGAGATCCCGCTGCCAAGGATCCCCCGCCGACTCCACGTGTCGTGCGTTGATTCGCGCACAGCCGTGTGTGGGGATCACGCGTTTTCGCGTGGTCCCCACCACGCAGGCACCGCCAGGGTTTCTGGGCCGTTGGATATCGTGATCCAACGGTCCAGGTTAAAAGGCTTTTTAAAATAAAATTAAAATAAAATTAATAAAAATAAATAAAATAGCAGATTATTTAAAATATTGATTTTGCTTTGAAAATTTTGTAAAGAATAGTCAAAAACACGGGAAAATTATGGAAAAATTCCAGAAAGTATATTTTATTACTATCTTTAATATAAAAATAGTTTTGGGCTAAAACTAAGTAATATAAGCGTTCCTATGGTTTTAGCTAGTTACTAAAATTATAGAATATCTAGTTTATCCTTTAAAATATTTTTAATTACGAATTAATTACCTTTATAAAAATATGTAGATTATTTTAAGGCGTTATAAAATCTTTCTAAAACATTTTAAGCCTATAAAAATAATAAAATAATAAATAGATTTTAGAAATATTCCTTAATCATATTCAATGCTTTGAAAATTATTAACACTACTTTAAAAATTATTATTATATAAAAGAAACACGTAAATAATTATTTGATAGTAGAAATATAATTAAAATATATTTTATTAGGTATTAGAAAACATGGTCGTTACAATCTACCCTCCTTAAAATAATTTCGTCCTCGAAATTTCAGAAGGTAGGTCAAGGAAAGAAAGAAATCACTAAGAAGGGATTATCGTGGTTAAATATTTTGGGTCTCGCTCTCTCTTCCCGTCTTCTCGCTTCCGCGTATCATGCCTTGTAGTTCCTTCCCCACATAACTCTAGCCAGCTGGATTATCTTGTCCCTCAAGGTTTCATCCTTCTAGTATCCCGACCGGTTGCTGCTCGTAGGTTATGCTAACCTTTTCATGATCTCGGAATGATCAAAAGTATGGCTAGGGTTCCCAGCATACCCTCCAACGAAAGTAGCAAAAGTAGGCTATACATAAACCTATCGTCTCCTTCCAAGATGTTAAACGGAAAATGAGTCGTGGGCTGAGCTTTCCGTGCTCGCTGCATTGTATCATCATATCCACTTTTTCTACTATTATCTTACAAATTCTTCATCTTCAGGGTCTTCCCAACCGATCGGCACTTCTCCTATATGAGGCTTGACCCCTCTCATCCGCTTCATATGTTTCGACCCTTCGAGTCCTCACGTTCTCCTTAGAGTTGTGTTTCTATATCTTCAAGACGAAAATTTACCATTGCCAGTTATAAATCTGAACATGATAATTGCGTCCACAAGTCGTTAGTTGTCTTGACGCGTATGCGACTATATTGCCGTGCTGATACATCACATCACCAAGTCACTCCTCCGAAAATCATTGTGGATGTTTAAAACTTCTGGGTCTGCTAAGAATTTCAAGAATGGTTGTGATAGTTACGATCTACCCTCCTTAGAATAATTTCATACTTGAAATTTTCAAAGGAGTGGCCACTACTAGGCATGGAAATCAGTAACGCTGTCAGGAATCCTTTTTGTTGCATGTGTCGCTCCCGCGAGTTGGTGTATCACTTGATGCATG
Organism: Agapanthus africanus; assembly: GCA_030015575.1. Taxonomy (NCBI): domain Eukaryota; kingdom Viridiplantae; phylum Streptophyta; class Magnoliopsida; order Asparagales; family Amaryllidaceae; genus Agapanthus; species Agapanthus africanus. The sequence continues at coordinate 110,306,958 of JASDDO010000031.1, forward strand.
GAAAGTCTCTCTGTTGTCTTTTCATGTGGCATCAGCCTTCTCAGCCGTCATGGTGAAGGTCTGACGTTTGGGTCCTTTCCTTTGCTCTTGTTGAAAAACACGCTCCTGTGATGGCAAGGGTGGTCCTTTTGATGTTGCCCCTTGACTGGTTGGTTTAGTCGAGGAAAGTGGCCGGTTTCCTTGTGTTGGTGCCCCATAATTAGCCGGCTTGTTGACGGGGCCTGATTGTCTCCCTCTCTGAGGACAGTCCCCAATGGCATGATCCGGAAACCCACAGATTATGCAAAATTTGTTCAAAATGCGACAATCTCTCATGTAGTGTCTGGTCCTACAACAATGGTTGCATACAACGACAGTTTTTCCGAAGATAGTTGGTACTCCTGGTCTCTTAGGTGGTTGTCTCCCGTTGAATCTGGAAGATGATCCCTCAAGAATTTGATTGGCTGGTCGTTTAATGCCAGATAAACGGTCATCCTTCCTCATCCGTCTCTGAAGGTCTTCGAAGTTCCATGCTGACTTTAAGATTTCATCATAAGTTGTTAAGGTAGCAGAAGACATGGAGGACTGCGTCTTCAGGTCCAATCCCTGTCGGAATCTCTTAGCATAAAGTTCCATGGTTGCCACCAGGTGATGCGCAAACCGACTTAATCTCGCGAACTCCGAAGCATACTTGTCCACCGATTTATCCCACATACTCCCCTATTTGAATTGTATAAACTCCCGTTCCATTTTTAAGTGTGCCACGACTTGAAAGTACTGGGTATCAAAACGTTGTTTGAATCTTTCCCAGTCGATGGGCTCCTTCGATCTACTTTCCTTTGCCTCCCACCATATCCTGGCATTATCCGTAAGTTGTAGCTTAGCGATGTTCACCCATGCGTCCTTCGAAATTTGGGCGGCACCGAGGTCTTTGACTGTTCCCTTAAGCCATTCTTCAGCTTCTAAAGAAGTTTCCTTCCCCGAAAAAGTCTTAGGGTGCAGTGATCCGAACTGCTTCACTCCCGCCGAACCTTGTGAAACCGGGGTTAGTGCCTTACTTAAAATCTCTGCTTGTTGCTGCTTACTGTAGCGTTTTGAAAATCGTTTCGGTGAAATTTCGGAAAATCGGTAAAATGAGGGGGTTTTCTGTAAAAAGTCAAAATACAAATATCTTATTATAAAAATTAAATATACATATTCTAGCTATGTAATTGCTATTATTTGGTGTTTATTGAGCCGCTGGTGAAATTTCAAATTTTCTGAAAAAAAAAATATTATTTTATTATTATTTTAAGCCGTCACTAATACATTTAATTAGGGAAAATTACAAATTGGAATGAGTTGAAACAAATTTTGTGCATCATAAAACATTAAATAAAAATTTATCATGTGGTTTTTGGAACGAAATCATTTGACAAAATGGTTTAGAAATTATTGAAGAAAAAAAGGCTTTTTTTTAGCGTAAATGGATGTTTGGGGTATTGTATTTATCATTTTTCATCACCCCACACCCGTGCCCACACCCACACACCCCCACTTACTCCTCTCCATGGCTGAATTCAGCACCCACCATATTTTTTCCCCACTTGATTTTCAAGGAAAAAGAAATGAAAGAAAAGAAAAGAAAATGAGTGAAGTAGTTAGACTTTTGACTTTGTTTGACCTTGACCTTGTTCCCCCCCCCCATTTTCCTCACCTCCCTCTCTCTCCCCCACCCACTTTTCTGGCTGAAATTTCCTTCTCCCCACAGCAGCCCCCCCTCCATTTCCCCCTCTCTTTTCCCTTCAAAACTTCATGAAAAAATGCATCAAAAATCCACCAAAAATCCCACAAAATCAAAATCAAAGTCCTACCCATTTTAGCTTAGCCCGTTTAGCATGGATCCTTGTGAAAAGAGAGCATTTTGGGAGGCCATGGAGTCTTGTGGACCTTCATATATTTTTGGGTATAATTCTAAAACTTTTTGTTGCTTAAATTGTTACTAATTTCTTAAGCTAATTTAATTAAGTGTTATTTGGATATGTGAGTTTAATTGCAAGTTTTGGAATTCAAGTTGTGAAATTGAATGCAAGTTAGGGTTTATAAAATTGGTGTATGGTTGTGTGTTATAATTAGGCTTTGTTGTCATGTTAATACAAGTTTAGTAGCTAGTGCTAATGGCTAGCTTAAAAATTTTGTTATTTTGCTAATTTGCTTACTAGGTTTTTGAAATTTGCTAAATTCTTGGGATTAAAAATGTGATTAGGTTTTTCTTGGCTTCATTAACTTTATTAAGTGTGGTTTAATGCTTTGGATCATGCAATTCTAAGCTAGATTGTAGTTTGTGTATTTTGCTTTGAAATTGTTAAAAAGGGTATTTTTGGTAAACTAGAATATTAGGATTTTTGGAATTTAATGAGATTAAATTCCGGAAATTGTTTATACGACTTATTTAAGATATTTAATAAATATATTGGCCGCTACATTCATTTAAATATCGTGTTTTGTACAAAAACGGCGAATTGTGCTTGCTAGATTTTCGGAAAAATGACTTTTTAAGTGAAATTGGCGTTTTTGTGAGTTTTAACCTAGTTTATATTAAAATTACTGTTCGTGAATGTGCAAATGAGTGTGATTGGATTTTCTCGATGGTTTGAAGTTCGTACATCGACATCGAGGGTTGGTTTGACTATTCCTGCATGCGTGGGCGATAGGTTTGGACCTATGCGTGATACGCGTGCCGATTTGATTTTCGTATGCCGTTTCGATTTCGAATTTAGTTTTAATGCGATATGGTACGTTATGATATGTAGGTTCCCCCATGTGGACTTCGAGACGACAAGCAAGCGCGTGGCGACGTCGGCACCGGCTAGCGAGGACCAGGTGAGTAGATTTATATCTACGGGGAGAAGTCGGGTGGATGGCGTATAGCACCCCCGCAGTCCGTGGTGGTGTATACGGATGCGTATACACACCAACAATTATTATATGTTATTTAGGATTAATAACGATGCTTAGGATGGATATTGGTGTGTTGGATTACTTTAGTGTTGCGAACCCTAGGGTAGTGTTACACACACATACACACATACATACTTGCATACATTCATATTGATATGTGCTCATGGGATTCTTTATAGTTATGTGTTCACATGGGTATGGGACTATGTGTTCACATACGGACTGAGGATGATACTTGGGATTGAGCTGAGTCGATGAGATTTGATTTGAGGCCGTGAGATCGGTGATATAGCAGGGTTCGTATCTTAGATACGACATGACGTTGTAGCGGGTCCTTGACGTAGTGTTTCACACACGTCCATACATACGTAGGCGGTATCAGTATGGTACTAGACGTAGATCAGTACCCCGATCATGATATTTGATAAAGAGGATACCAGGTGAATAGTATGATGAATGTGATATTGACCCGTACCCAGATTGGGATGCCGTACGACGGATTTACGTACGAGCTATATTGATGATTGATCCGCACTCTTGACTTGGGATGCCTGATTATAGATATGGTATCGGATATGATATTATTGGGGCGGGATCACCGACTATACATATACAGGTATGTATATGTATCGACTCAGATGATAGGCGGTTTCCTTACCTGTAGTTCAGCTTGTTAGTTCAGCCGTATAGTTTAGTGTAGTTGTTAGATTAGATTAGACTTCTTACCTATTTCAAAAACTAACGAATCGTGGGCATTTTTAAAGACAGCTCAAGGGAATCTACAGATATTTCAAAAACGACGTATCTTTTCCTAAAAACACCGTAGCCCCTATTTTCAAAACCCCATGATTCGTGTTATTTCAAAAGGCACCATTCGTAGGACTTATATTAGATTATTGCAGATTAGTTATCGTTGTGTCTAGTATTCAGCTCCCGCACATTATTGCTGTTCGCTCTGCCTCGCATATTTATTTTGCTGCATATTCTATTATTGATATCATGCTGTTAGGACACCAGCACCATTACCGATGATGCGTATGTACCACGTACACCTACTTGCCGGCTCACACACATCTTCATCGGTAATTGCCATGTCACGTACACTTTAGAGAATATAATTGCTTGACTTAGATTGTTAGCTGGTAGTTTTGACATGATATTAGTGTACTTCCCTTATATGCCATATTAGACATTGTAGTTATTACCTACCACTTCATGCATACTGTTATTCAGTTGTTCATGCCTAGTTCATTATCATTGACATATGCACTTGTGATGATTTCTTGAGATTTATGATATTTCTGGATTTCAGGGAAAGCCGCAAAATTTACAACTTATGATCTTTTAAAATATAAAATGTTGCGGTTTTCTAGTGATGTAAAGTGTCGTCCACCATGAGTTTGCTGTGGTTTTGGAGATCCGTGTCGAGGAGTGGAAGAACCGTCACGGGTACATGGTGGGCCCGGTATGGTACCCCGGGGCAAGATGAATGTGGTGTTGACGTTGAGCCTGGCTGGGGAGCACTACCTACCGGTGATATTACCCGACGCGTCGGATATCCGGAGGATACCGTCGTGGTCTTGAGATGGATGGTAGGGGCCGGTCCGGACTGACGGCGCCTTAGATATTGAGCTTGAGACATTGATATTTCGAGACAGTGAGATTTATGTTTTGTGTCGATGCTAGACACTGTTGATACTGATTTCATTATGATACCTCAGTTTAAAAATACGAAGGAAATCTCACTAATTTATGAAAACAGTTTCTTCATTTACATGTATTCTGTTTCATGCATTCATACCTCATTCATATGATATATTGCTACCTGAGGCACTGACACGGGCACATGAAATTATACTCGGGTTAGATATTACCCTAGTCATTGTTATAGGCTGCCTGTTATACTTATATTTGAGGATATATTATGATCATTGACCTAGGTTGCGTTATTTATGCGATTTCTGTGCGTAGATGTTTTTCTATTCACGAGTTGGCAACTCACCCCCGTTGTGCCCCAGTTTCTTGCAGATTTGCCGTACAGGTTTCATTACGGCTTGCGGGCTCAGTTTCATTCGGGTGATTTGCTAGTAGGTGGGTTTACTTGTATCATACCCCCATTATATATCTTGTATATCATTATTCTGTTGTATCTAGAAGTTCCATCAACCAAACATGTATTTATTTTGAGATAGAGACCAGTGCTGTTTATTCTTTCGACCTTAGAGTCGCTCGTTATATTGCTTGTGTGGTTGTGACCGTCGATTGACGAAGAGCTAGCTCCCGCTTGGGAATGCCTTTTTATTGATTTCGTATACTATTCATGTTGTATCCCGTTTGGGAGCCAGTTTTTACAAAGGAGACTCTGCCGAAATTTTCAGTAAATTTTGATATTCTTAAAAACCGCATAATTCGGCTTATGCTATTAAAACTACTTGTTTTAAATTGGTTTTCCTGCACTCTACTACTTTTCTTGGTTTGGATTTCTGGGTTTTCTGTTTACTTAGATTACTTACGCCTCGAGACGTTCGTAGTTTAAGTGCCGGTCATGTTCCGTACTTTCGGGTCGTGACAAAGTTGGTATCAGAGCGTTAGGTTTTAACCTTCGGAGCGTAGGATGACCCTTGGTTGATGGAATAGGTGACTAAAGTAGAGTGACGTACCGTTGGTATGTTCCGCGGTATATTTACGACACGCCACTCCACTTATGAAGCCTTAGGATGTACATTTCCTTGTTCAGTATTATATTCCTTCCTGATCTAGCCTCATCGGTACCAGTTTGGTTTTGCTGCTACGGTTACCGGCAGGGAGAGCTACGGCTAGAGTTGCGGTCAGCACAAGCTCGTCACGAACGAGGACTGACCAGGACGAAATTCCGGCGACACACGATTGCAGAGATGTGTCTTTTTACTGTGTTTCCGCGCCGCGAGCGTTTGGCGGATCGCCTTTATGAGGTTACTCGGATGTGCTGATCGACACTAGAGGATTGAGCCACTGACAGAGGCCAGCCAGATTTTGATGACCGTTGGTGTGTTGCTTACTCCTGATGATTGAGGCACTGTTCAGCGTGCAGACGAGCGAGCCAGTTGTTGCTGCGAGCGACGAGATATCGCCCCATATGTTGGAACTATGGCGGGGCGAGTTGTACGAATAGATGATAGAAGGTCGCTAGTCACCCGATGATGAATGACTAGGACAGGTGGTTCGTTCGCTTACCCCGATGCGATGTCATCAGATAGATTGATTCCAGCTAGAGACGACTTCATGCGGAGGCGTTGGGGGTCGACAGAGACGATCGAATGTCAGAAACCTATTTATCCAACTTTAAAGTAGTCGGAAAGACATGCAGGCAATTCTATGGTCCCTCTAGAAGAATGAAACCCTAACTCGACTTAATGACCGTGTGAAAGCCTTTGAACCTTCGGGTTTGCGGCAGTTCTACGGCGCCATTAGTGAGGCTTGGGTTTGCCCTTCTACGGCTGGACCACCGATGCTGTGGTATGTATTCGATACTATTAAACTGTGCCCAAGTGGTTGAGCTCTTGGGGGATTATGAGGTTTTGACGAATCGATCGAATGGTTCGACTTCAATCGGATGCTAGGTGGTGAGACGCATTCTTGGGAGACTCCAGATACGAGGATAGTCGTTGGAGCTCAGTCCATGCAGCCGCGACGAGACGAGTCCAAAGCAGACGACATTAGAGAAAAGTGGAGTAAGAGGTTCGCACCAGATCTAGATGAGATGACGTTCCACTCCGCCGACATCAGAGATGCGATACGCATGCCGAGGCAGAGTACTGAATATACCTTCCAGAAGAGGTCGCGATGGGTATGCAGCCATTCCGGAGCAAGATGCAGATATAGGAAAGGATGATGACTTCCGGACAGTTGGCAGAGACGAGACATGGAAGAGACCGTGAGCAGGATTTCTTCCAGGACACTGCTGCAATGATACTTGCACCCAGGGTCAGATGTGTCACGTACATTCAGAGAGCCAGAGGCCGACGCCAGTGATATGCTGTCTTACGAGTGGTCGTGATGATTGACCAAGAGATGACCAGAGAAGTGCCAGAATGGAATCGTCCCCGTTAGCACACCTGACAGGGCCGATGAGCCGATGGACCGAAAGATTGGTAATTCACAGTGAAGACCTTGACCCAGGAGTGGTCATGGTCACGCACACCAGCAGGCCAGAGTTCATGATCATCGACGAGACGTCCCATTAGTGACCGCGACAGTTGGCCCGAGATTCTTAGAGGATGCACTTGAGCGATACTATTCCGCCATTATTGATTTCGATGTTTTGGGTGATTTATTCGTATGATTTGATTTTGATGATTGAGGATTTACGATCTTTGCACAGTGTTGCACTTGATATCGTTTTCGTGCTTTAGTTTCACATGTTTGTGATTTTACGGTTTTAAACAGTTGAGTTGATTTTGTGCGTATGCACGCACGCGATTTGGTTCCTACACTCTGTATAGTTTATATATGCTGGCAGTGCAATGACATATATTTTGTGCACTTGGATACACTGGATTTCGATTTCGAGGGTGATGCTCGATATTTGTTTTGTGCATTTTATGCACCGGATTGGATTTTTAGCGCCTGTTGGGCGCCTGTTACGAGATTCGATTTGGTGCACACCAGATGCACTAAATCGAGATTTTTTTTTGTGCATGTCAGATGCACCTGATTTTGCTGTCAGGCACACCTGTTGCCTACGACAGATGTTTCGTGCACACCCTATGCACTTAGATGTTGTTTCTGTGCGCATGTATGGCACATTCATGGATTTTGATTTCCGTACGCACCAGACGCACGTAGTATTCATGTGCATATTTTGGGATTGATTTCTTATAGAGTAGTACGTTTTTATGATATTGCTATGTGTTTTCGTACTGAGCAGGACTAGTCAGAGGACAGTACCTGAATATATTTTGCATGCATTGATAGTTATTGAAGGGATTTCCAAAAAGCGAGCTATAGCCTCAGTATTTACCTACGTGTCTGATATGACACGAAATGTTTAAAACAAGGAGACCCTTCTAAATTGTTTCCAAAACGGCGGAACGTACATTTCAAACAAAGATATATATGTATATAGTTATTTTCTTATGGTAGACGTCCGCCACTGTGCAGTGTTATACGCGTTGCACAGCGATTTAAAGAGATTTGGCATGCATTTCCTTCAGATACTTACAGATATAGATTCGATATTTACATTTATAGTTTCGAGTTATATCATATTGGTTTTGATTTGGATTTGGCATTGATGTCTTCTCCACGACTCCGATGATCGTGGGATGCTTGACGGAGTTTTGATTTGAGTTATATACTCATTTTTCAAGCGCATGCGCTGCGCTACGATTTGTTTTATGTATTTACAATTTCGGAGCCCCGACGACTTGATGGTTTTTCTTAGATGTTTTAGTAATTGGGGGAGTTTGAATTTAAATTCGGGGACTGAATTTCTTTAAGGGGGAAGATTGTAGCGTTTTGAAAATCGTTTCGGTGAAATTTCGGAAAATCGGTAAAATGAGGGGGTTTTCTGTAAAAAGTCAAAATACAAATATCTTATTATAAAAATTAAATATACATATTCTAGCTATGTAATTGCTATTATTTGGTGTTTATTGAGCCGCTGGTGAAATTTCAAATTTTCTGAAAAAAAAAATATTATTTTATTATTATTTTAAGCCGTCACTAATACATTTAATTAGGGAAAATTACAAATTGGAATGAGTTGAAACAAATTTTGTGCATCATAAAACATTAAATAAAAATTTATCATGTGGTTTTTGGAACGAAATCATTTGGCAAAATGGTTTAGAAATTATTGAAGAAAAAAAGGCTTTTTTTTAGCGTAAATGGATGTTTGGGGTATTGTATTTATCATTTTTCATCACCCCACATCCGTGCCCACACCCACACAGCCCCACTTACTCCTCCCCATGGCTGAATTCAGCACCCACCATATTTTTTCCCCACTTGATTTTCAAGGAAAAAGAAATGAAAGAAAAGAAAAGAAAATGAGTGAAGTAGTTAGACTTTTGACTTTGTTTGACCTTGACCTTGTCCCCCCCCCCATTTTCCTCACCTCCCTCTCTCTCCCCCACCCACTTTTCTGGCCGAAATTTCCTTCTCCCCACAGCAGCCCCCCCTCCATTTTCCCCTCTCTTTTCCCTTCAAAACTTCATGAAAAAATGCATCAAAAATCCACCAAAAATCCCACAAAATCAAAATCAAAGTCCTACCCATTTTAGCTTAGCCCGTTTAGCATGGATTCTTGTGAAAAGAGAGCATTTTGGGAGACCATGGAGTCTTGTGGACCTTCATAGATTTTTGGGTATAATTCTAAAACTTTTTGTTGCTTAAATTGTTACTAATTTCTTAAGCTAATTTAATTAAGTGTTATTTGGATATGTGAGTTTAATTGCAAGTTTTGGAATTCAAGTTATGAAATTGAATGCAAGTTAGGGTTTATAAAATTGGTGTATGGTTGTGTGTTATAATTAGGCTTTGTTGTCATGTTAATACAAGTTTAGTAGCTAGTGCTAATGGCTAGCTTAAAAATTTTGTTATTTTGCTAATTTGCTTACTAGGTTTTTGAAATTTGCTAAATTCTTGGGATTAAAAATGTGATTAGGTTTTTCTTGGCTTCATTAACTTTATTAAGTGTGGTTTAATGCTTTGGATCATGCAATTCTAAGCTAGATTGTAGTTTGTGTATTTTGCTTTGAAATTGTTAAAAAGGGTATTTTTGGTAAACTAGAATATTAGGATTTTTGGAATTTAATGAGATTAAATTCCGGAAATTGTTTATACGACTTATTTAAGATATTTAATAAATATATTGGCCGCTACATTCATTTAAATATCGTGTTTTGTACAAAAACGGCGAATTGTGCTTGCTAGATTTTCGGAAAAATGACTTTTTAAGTGAAATTGGCTTTTTTGTGAGTTTTAACCTAGTTTATATTAAAATTAGTGTTCGTGAATGTGCAAATGAGTGTGATTGGATTTTCTCGATGGTTTGACGTTCGTACATCGACATCGAGGGTTGGTTTGACTATTCCTGCATGCGTGGGCGATAGGTTTGGACCTATGCGTGATACGCGTGCCGATTTGATTTTCGTATGCCGTTTCGATTTCGAATTTAGTTTTAATGCGATATGGTACGTTATGATATGTAGGTACCCCCATGTGGACTTCGAGAGGACAAGCAAGCGCGTGGCGACGTCGGCACCGGCTAGCGAGGACCAGATGAGTAGATTTATATCTATGGGGAGAAGTCGGGTGGATGGCGTATAGCACCCCCGCAGTCCGTGGTGGTGTATACGGATGCGTATACACACCAACAATTATTATATGTTATTTAGGATTAATAACGATGCTTAGGATGGATATTGGTGTGTTGGATTACTTTAGTGTTGCGAACCCTAGGGTAGTGTTACACACACATACACACATACATACTTGCATACATTCCTATTGATATGTGCTCATGGGATTCTTTATAGTTATGTGTTCACATGGGTATGGGACTATGTGTTCACATACGGACTGAGGATGATACTTGGGATTGAGCTGAGTTGATGAGATTTGATTTGAGGCCGTAAGATCGGTGATATAGCAGGGTTCGTATCTTAGATACGACATGACGTTGTAGCGGGTCCTTGACGTAGTGTTTCACACACGTCCATGCATACGTAGGCGGTATCAGTATGGTACTAGACGTAGATCAGTACCCCGATCATGATATTTGATAAAGAGGATACCGGGTGAATAGTATGATGAATGTGATATTGACCCGTACCCAGATTGGGATGCCGTACGACGGATTTACGTACGAGCTATATTGATGATTGATCCGCACTCTTGACTTGGGATGCCTGATTATAGATATGGTATCGGATATGATATTATTGAGGCGGGATCACCGACTATACATATACAGGTATGTATATGTATCGACTCAGATGATAGACGGTTTCCTTACCTGTAGTTCAGCTTGTTAGTTCAGCCGTATAGTTTAGTGTAGTTGTTAGATTAGATTAGACTTCTTACCTATTTCAAAAACTAACGAATCGTGGGCATTTTTAAAGACAGCTCAAGGGAATCTACGGATATTTCAAAAACGACTTATCTTTTCATAAAAACACCGTAGCCCCTATTTTCAAAACCCCATGATTCGTGTTATTTCAAAAGGCACCATTCGTAGGACTTATATTAGATTATTGCAGATTAGTTATCGTTGTGTCTAGTATTCAGCTCCCGCACATTATTGCTGTTCGCTCTGCCTCGCATATTTATTTTGCTACATATTCCATTATTGATATCATGCTGTTAGGACACCAGCACCATTACCGATGATGCGTATGTACCACGTACACCTACTTGCCGGCTCACACACATCTTCATCGGTAATTGCCATGTCACGTACACTTTAGAGAATATAATTGCTTGACTTAGATTGTTAGCTGGTAGTTTTGACATGATATTAGTGTACTTTCCTTATATGCCATATTAGACATTGTAGTTATTACCTATCACTTCATGCATACTGTTATTCAGTTGTTCATGCCTAGTTCATTATCATTGACATATGCACTTGTGATGATTTCTTGAGATTTATGATATTTCTGGATTTCGGGGAAAGCCGCAAAATTTACAACTTATGATCTTTTAAAATATAAAATGTTGCGGTTTTCTAGTGATGTAAAGTGTCGTCCACCATGAGTTTGCTGTGGTTTTGGAGATCCGTGTCGAGGAGTGGAGGAACCGTCACGGGTACATGGTGGGCCCGGTATGGTATCCCGGGGCAAGATGAATGTGGTGTTGACGTTGAGCCTGGCTGGGGAGCACTACCTACCGGTGATATTACCCGACGCGTCGGATATCCGGAGGATACCGTCGTGGTCTTGAGATGGATGGTAGGGGCCGGTCCGGACTGACGGCGCCTTAGATATTGAGCTTGAGACATTGATATTTCGAGACAGTGAGATTTATTTTTTGTGTCGATGCTAGACACTGTTGATACTGATTTCATTATGATACCTCAGTTTAAAAATACGAAGGAAATCTCACTAATTTATGAAAACAGTTTCTTCATTTACATGTATTCTGTTTCATGCATTCATACCTCATTCATATGATATATTGCTACTTGAGGCACTGACACGGGCACATGAAATTATACTCGGGTTAGATATTACCCTAGTCATTGTTATAGGCTGCCTGTTATACTTATATTTGAGGATATATTATGATCATTGACCTAGGTTGCGTTATTTATGCGATTTCTGTGCGTAGATGTTTTTCTATTCACGAGTTGGCAACTCACCCCCGTTGTGCCCCAGTTTCTTGCAGATTTGCCGTACAGGTTTCATTACGGCTTGCGGGCTCAGTTTCATTCGGGTGATTTGCTAGTAGGTGGGTTTACTTGTATCATACCACCATTATATATCTTGTATATCATTATTCTGTTGTATCTAGAAGTTCCATCAACCAAACATGTATTTATTTTGAGATAGAGACCAGTGCTGTTTATTCTTTCGACCTTAGAGTCGCTCGTTATATTGCTTGTGTGGTTGTGACCGTCGATTGACGAAGAGCTAGCTCCCGCTTGGGGATGCCTTTTTATTGATTTCGTATACTATTCATGTTGTATCCCGTTTGGGAGCCAGTTTTTACAAAGGAGACTCTGCCGAAATTTTCAGTAAATTTTGATGTTCTTAAAAACCGCATAATTCGGCTTATGCTATTAAAACTACTTGTTTTAAATTGGTTTTCCTGCACTCTACTACTTTTCTTGGTTTGGATTTCTGGGTTTTCGGTTTACTTAGATTACTTACGCCTCGAGACGTTCGTAGTTTAAGTGCCGGTCATGTTCCGTACTTTCGGGTCGTGACTTTCTTGTAGCTCCTGATGAAAGGCAGTTGTCTGCTGTTGTTTCTCCAATTGTCCTTGCATCATTTGTAGCATAGCTGCTTGTGTTAGTGTATATGCCCTAGAGGCCATTACTGTATCATACTAGTATGTATATTACTTAATGGATGCTTGGGATATTCACCTTGTATATACAATCTTGCTCAAAATAGTAGTATGCTACTTGGTTTATTTCTACTTCAATGTGTGTATGTGTTTATCTTTGTATATTGCTTATACACATTAGTGGAGCCCTTAGGATCTTTGCTTGATTACCAGCGATGTGATGGCCGTCACACTAGTGGGGCTGGGTAATCTAGAAGCACATCCTTATGCAGGTCCCTGGTCGCAGGACTATCGAGACAGGGCATCGATACTCCGGAGTAGACCAGCGCATGCGCTTCTCATCCCAGTGTGGGAGACGGTCTGTCCCACAGCCGTCAGTGCGTCGTACTTGAGATAGTATGCGGGTGCCCGTTAGGTTACGGGTACACTGGACAGGACTCGTCGGGAACTGACAGGTTGGTATTATACCTATCGTCAGTCATCAGTTCCCAGGTGACATGAGTACAGCTTAGTCCGCTGACTTGACACTGTCACTTCGCCTCGGGTGTGTTCCCACTGTACTTTGATCACTACCCTACCACGGCTCAAAGGAGTCGTGCAAACAGGTGGTGGTTGGGTGCAGTCCCGAAGCACTTGGAGGCAGTGACGGTTAGACAGGATTCGTCTCTCCCGGTATTGGGGGTTGACATCGCGCTGTGTCTAGGAGAGCCATTACACGAGTAGTCCCTGGCCAGGGCAAACGAGATATACTGGTAGGTCTCCAGTGTTATCTCAGGGTGTTTTGGGCTTCGCTCCGGCACGACTTGTACCGCTATTGGGGGACTGACGTTTACCGCCCCCTAGGCCCGCCATGCGATGTATCAGACGAACAGACCGGACTGTACGGAGAATGTCACACTCTGGCTCAGTAGGAGTTCAGATGGGTTTCGCCTCGTCGGTCTTCTTGTCGGCATTACCTGGGGACCGTTACGCACAGCTAGTGCCGCTTGCGGTCTGTGGTTAAACCCACTGCCAGCGTAGTGTCGAGTCTTTAGAGTCCCACACAGAAAGCTTTTCGCCTTTAGGCAAAAGAGTAGAGGTCGCATGGTATTGCGACAGGTCGCATGGTTTTACGACAGGGTTCGGTCACATCCATGCACTTGTGCACGTACAGTGTCCGGACAGTTTACACTAGCCGGCTTTGGTTTAAGCCAGATCCTAGTGTACCTTATGGGATTGGATTTATCCAGTTTGCATTCGTGTTCCTCGGAACGCGGATGCGGGTGTGTATGCACAGTTGACAGGGAGGCACTGACAGCGGATTCTCATTAGGGTTGTTGACAGTTGACCGTTGACTTTTTGACTTTTTGCTCAACCCTAATGAGAATATGATATGTGATTAACTATTATATTAATTAAGTATTATGGTGATATGGTTGTTGACTTGTTGACTTTTGTTGACTTGTTGACTTTGTTGACTTGTTGACTTTTGTTGACTTGTTGACCGGTTGACTAGGCTTGACTAGTTGACCATCATGATAACCATGGTTATCATTTCATGCCAAAGACTTTTTCTTGCTTATTCATTTGAGTAAAATGAGTGCATGACATGATAAGGTTATGGTTGCTTCCTACCATCACATAAGACTTTTTTGATATGATGAGTTATCATTTTCTTTTGGATTATGAGAGGGTGAGAGACAAAAGAGTTGCTCATTATTTTTCTTGCTCATTCTCTCTCTTGTTCTTGAGCTCTCCTCTTGCTCTCACCCTCAACCTCTTGCTCCCTCTCTTGATCTATGGTTCTCTTGTCTCATGAGTTGAGAATCAAGAACCATAGATAAAATCCCATTCTAAATCATCTCTACTCATTCTAGTTCACTAGGTTTAGCAAACCAAGTGAACTAGTTTCTTCAAAGAACGAAGAAGGAGCTAAAGGTTGGAGCTTTCAAGTGGATCTATCTTCGGCGTACGGAGACGACGAGAAGGAGCCATCGGACCACCACCGGAGCTTGAAGAGAAGGAGTTCAAGAAAAGCTAGGTATAACCATCTTCAACCGAGTAGCTAAATCTCTTTAGCTTAGTATGCTAGTTTTAGTTTAGGTAAAGATCCCGACCTAGTTTAGTCCATGTTGCCTCTTGCGTTAAAATTTTGTTTTTATACCGTTTCCGCCTCCCCGTAAGAACCGGGGGTCGCAACGTGGACTTACAGTGGTATCAGAGCCTAACTAAACTTAAACTAGCTTGGTAGTGAAGTGTAACGAAGTTCGGAACCGGAAAAATCCAAAAACCAAACTTTTTCAAAATCCTAGTTTCTGTTGAAATTTTTTCTGGTCAAAACAAGTTTTGTTACACACCTAAATTCGGTTCAGGGTTTTGTTAGAACACCCATGAAAAACGGTCCACTGTTTCGTTCAAACCGCCGCGGTTCCGCGGCACGAGGTAGGCATGTGCCGCGGAACCGCCGCCGTTTGTCGTCTTCTGTGCGTCATTTTTCGTGCAGTGTATATCTGTGTTGGTTTTGGGTTTTTTGAGATATATTATATGTGCCCAGATTTTCCAGAAAAGAAATTTCCTTTTGGGGTCCTATAATTTCGTATTTTTTTCCGAACTTCACTACACTTTGACTATGATGGTTATATCTGTGTTGTTTGCATGTATTGAACGTCGGCTAATCGCTATAAGTCGATTAGTCGGGGTTATACATGATCTGTAATGTGATGGATTGTGTATATAAATATGTTGGATTGTCGCGGGTGAATAGCCGGGGGTTGTGAGACGAGAGTTTTCTTTTCTTGCATTTCATGTAAATTTGTAAATTGATGTAATAATTATTTGTATGGCCGCACAACCGGGTCGGGGTTGTAGCCGTCATTGTATAATTTCTTTTTACTGTTTTTGCTCCTAGGATAGACCCATGGAGGGGTGCACAAACTACCGGGTATGCCGAAGTGTCGAGTGGCCTACTCATGGAGATGAGGGAGGTTACTACGCTTCGGGTACTTGGCGGGTAGTTTGCCGCACCCGTAGGGGTCTTGGGTGGGGTATTGGCTATTCACCGTGACCGTGTAATCTGTTTTTGTTACAGGCTCGTACAAATTACAGATTCCTAGTATATCCAATGTATTTATCTGTGATCTGAAATGTCTATCATTGCTTTCTATTTAGGCGTTGCTTATGTTTTACAGACGCGCTAGCCCAGCCCCCGCTCTGTCGTTAGTTAAGTAACCTAACGGGTAATGACGGGGCCCAGTGGCGAATGCGAATGGCATAAGCGTACGTCATATTTTGGTTGTTTTCTGCAATGGTAGGATTAAATGATGGGACGCATTAAAAGAACTAATGCAAAAATATCACGCATTAAAAGAACTAATGCAAGATAATAAACCAAGTTAAAGTCGTTGGAACATTTTCGAAAAACCACTCGGTTCTTTTCAAAACCAACTTTTAAATACGGAGCTTGAGCCACTCCTTTTAAAAGCTATCTCGTTCCATCGACCAAATCAAGTTCACTACATTCACGGTTTTGCCAAAACCATTCGTAGCCCTCCGTCGTTTCGTATGAATATTCAATAGTATTCAAGCTGTGTTTGTTGACCTTCGTCAAGGCATAGTGATTGGTAGCTGTTGGGTATTCATATGTAGCATAGATAGATGCGTTGGTTTGGGACATTCGCATTACCTTGTTGACCTTCGTCAAGGGTATATACGGGTGGATTCAAATTGACCTGGATAATGACGGGCAGAACTTGACATGTGACTTATGATTTGTTGACCTTCGTCAAGGTCATAAGAGCATGGGGCAAAAATCCACGTCGGGAGTTTCATAAGTACTGAAACTTGCTAGATTTGCATACCATTTGGAGTGTGGTGATTCTGGTAGGATTCCTTCAGTTTCGTCACACGATGATATTTGGATCCCGATCCTACTGTGAGTATATGCTACTCCTCGGGAAATTTCTCGCTTAACGATCAATGCTATAAACCTAGTAGGTGCCTAGAAAGGTGTTAGCGGGGCTACGCCCCCAGGGAAAAGAGGTTCTTTAATTAAGGAACTTCGCGAAAGCGTTGGAAAACCTCCCTCGAAGTACCGACACCAGCCTGGCCGAACGGTTAAGCAAGTATTGTACGGTGGGATTGATCCTGACTAATTCTTCCTTTATGGTTTGAGGAGGGATTCGAGAAACAGTGGGAGCCATCCTGTTTAGACAAACTAAAAACCACTCTAAACTTGCAAGAGCATCATGCTGAGTGTTTCTTCTTCTCTCCAAATTGCAGCGACCAATCAACATGACTGGACTTAAGTTACTCCTAGATAAAAACAAACTGACAGGGCCAAACTACAAAGATTGGCTCAGGAATGTCAAGATAGCAATCACTTATGACAAGCTGGGGTATCTTCTTACCACCAAAGCTCCCTCTGTCCCTGGTCCAACTTCCAGCGTCGCGGATAAGGAAATCCGCAAGACTTGGGAGATTGATAGCGCGAAGGCCAAGTGCCTCTTGCTTGCCTCGATGGACAACGAACATCAGAGGAGGCATGAGAATATGGACATGGAATCCATATTGCTCCATACAAAAGAACTGTATGGAGAGCAATCTCGTATCGCAAGATACGAAGCGTCGAGAAAGTTATTTTCGACAAGAATGGCCGTCGGATCATCAGTAGCCGAGCACGTGCTAAAGATGATCGGCTACATTGAGGAGCTCGCTGACCTAGGGATCACATTGGAGAGTGAGCTATATACAGATATAGTTCTCCAGTCCCTTCCTTCCACTTACGCCCAGTTTATACTGAACTTCAACCTACAAGAAAAAGAGGTTGAACTATCAGAGCTCCTCAACATGCTGAGGAGCGCAGAGGGCACCCTACAGAAAGGTAGGGATACATCCACTTTGTTTGTAGGAGGATCATCTTCTTCTAGGTCCAAGGCGAAAGCCAAGGGAAAGAAGAAGAAGGCCCCCGCCAAACCAAGGGGCGGTGTAAGTAAAGTGGATACGAAGGGAAAGGGTAAAGCAACAAAGATAGCAGGGAAGCTTGTGGATAAGGAAGAATGCTTCTATTGTCATAAGAAAGGACACTGGAAGAATGATTGCAGGGCCTGGAAGGCCAGAACACAGGAATTGAAGCAGGTTGCAGCTTCAGCTTCAGATGTGTATGTTATTGAAAACTGTCTTTCAATAAACTCTACTTCCTGGGTATTGGATACCGGATCAGGATCTCATATCTGTAATTCTTTGCAGGCGTTGAGAAACCGTAGGGTTTTGAAGGCAGGTGACATGACCCTCAGAGTTGCGAACGGAGCTAGCATGGATGCTAAAGCCGTGGGGGACTATCACCTGGGAATGTCAGATGGACATGTTTTGGTTTTGCGTAATTGCTTTTTTGTACCCAACGCAACTTGTAATATCATTTCTGTATCTTTAGTTTCTAAAGAAGGTTATGAATTTGCGTTTGTAAGTAATGTTGTAAACATTCACCTTAATCAAGTTTTGATTGGGTCAGGTACTTTGAGTAATGGTATATACGTGTTAAACCAACCACAGATTTTTAATGTCCAGAATACACACAAAAGAAAGTCTCCAGAAATAAATCAGACTTTCTTATGGCATTGTAGATTGGGTCACATCAATGAGAGAAGGTTGACGAAGTTACATACAGAAGGGTATTTGAATGCGTTCGAATATCAGTCGTATGCCACTTGTCAATCCTGTCTCAAAGGAAAGATGACAAAGACTCCGTTTACTGGACATGGAGTAAGAGCGAGCGAGCTCTTGGGACTCGTACACAGTGACGTGTGCGGTCCAATGTCTACACATGCCCGAAGCGGACATTCTTACTTCATTACTTTTACGGATGACTTCTCAAGGTACGGTTATGTCTTCTTAATGAAACATAAATCCGAAGCCTTTGGAAAATTCCAGGAGTATAAGAATGAAGTAGAGAAACAGACCGGCAAAAGTATTAAGATTCTAAGATCGGATCGAGGTGGAGAATACTTAAGTGCCGAATTCCTGAATTACTTAAAAGAGAATGGTATTCTCTCTCAGCTTACTCCTCCATACACTCCGCAACATAACGGTGTATCGGAGAGACGGAACCGAACCCTATTGGATATGGTTCGGTCCATGATGAGTAACACTGAGTTACCACGATCATTCTGGGGATATGCAATAGAAGCAGTTGCGTATCTCTTGAACAAGGCTCCCACCAAGACTGTGCCTACCACCCCATATGAGATGTGGACTGGGAAGAAACCCTGTCTTAAGTATCTTAAGGTATGGGGATGTCCAGCTTTTGTAAAAAGGCAGCATGCGGACAAGCTTGAGGCACGTTCAGTACAGTGTAAGTTTGTGGGATACCCAAGGAACTCCAGGGGGTATCTTTTCTATTCCGCTGAGGAACAAAAGGTTTTTGTTTCTCAGCATGCCCGCTTCTTGGAAACTGAGTTTTTGGAAACCCAGATAAGTGGGAGCACAATAGAACTGGAAGAAGTTCCAGAACCACAGACTGTTACTGAAAGTTTGGTGGAACCAGAGGGTTCAACAGAACAGGACATTCCTACGCCGCTCCGCAGAAGTAGTAGGCAGTCTCATCCGCCCGAGAGATACTACGGTTTTCTCATAGACGGGGATAGAGAGGATTGCATCATAGATTATGATGAGCCTACTAGCTTCCAGCAGGCCGTTCAGAGCGTTGACTCAGTGAAATGGCTGGATGCAATGCGGACCGAAATGGAGTCCATGTACACCAACAAGGTATGGACGTTGGACATTGCTCCAGACGGGGTAAAACCCGTAGGATGCAAGTGGATCTTCAAAAGGAAGATTGGTGTAGATGGACAGGTTGAGACCTATAAAGCTAGGCTGGTAGCAAAGGGTTTTCGTCAAAGACCTGGCTTGGACTATGACGAAACCTTTTCTCCAGTAGCCATGCTGAAATCCATTCGGATCCTTCTTGCCATTGCTGCCTTCCACGATTATGAGATTTGGCAAATGGACGTAAAGACAGCTTTTCTAAATGGAAATTTGGAGGAGTGTGTCTATATGGACCAGCCAGAGGGTTTCATTCAGAGTGGGAGCAGCGGAAAGGTGTGCAAGTTGCTTAAGTCCATCTATGGACTAAAGCAGGCATCGCGGAGTTGGAACATCTGCTTTGATGAGACGGTCAAAGAATTTGGCTTTATCAAAAATCCAGATGAACCATGCATCTATAGTAGATTTGTAGCGAGAAATGCAGTATTCCTCGTTTTATACGTGGATGACATTCTCTTAATAGGAAATGACATTCCTATGCTACAATCTGTCAAGGGGTTCTTGTCACACAGGTTCTCCATGAAAGACCTGGGTGATGCCTCATACATTCTGGGTATCCGGATCTACCGTGACAGATCCAAGAGGATATTAGGACTTTCGCAGTCCAGGTACATCGACACCATACTGAAGAGATTCAGTATGGAAGATTCCAAGCGCGGTAACCTACCGGCTTGTCACGGGATCACCCTCTCTAAAGAGATGTCTCCCAAGACTGATTTGGAGAGGGATCGCATGTCTATTATACCCTACGCTTCTGCGGTAGGCTCTATAATGTATGCGATGTTGTGTACAAGACCGGATGTAGCTTATGCACTGAGTGTGGTAAGCCGGTATCAGTCAAACCCTGGGGAGAAACATTGGATAGCGGTAAAGAACATTCTCAAGTACCTGAGAAGGACTAAGGAGATGTTCTTGGTGTATGGCGGAAAGGACCTCCAGATCGAGGCCTTTGCTGACTCCAGCTTCCAGAGTGACAAGGATGATTCCAAGTCCATGTCGGGTTTTGTCTTCACCCTCAATGGAGGGGCGGTGTGTTGGAAGAGTTCCAAACAGGAAACCGTTGCAGACTCGACGATGGAAGCGGAATACATCGCTGCATCAGATGCCGCAAAAGAAGCTGTCTGGATGAGGAAGTTCTTGAAAGAACTTCAGGTGGTTCCGTCCATTGTTGATCCAATACCTCTGTATTGCGACAACAACGGGGCTATAGCTTTAGCGAAGGAACCCAGGTCCCATCAGAGATCTAGACACATCTTGAGGCGGTATCACCTGATCAGGGAGATCGTGGATCGCCAGGAGATCGAGGTTCGGAGAGTCGCTTCAGAAGACAACACTGCAGATCCATTCACCAAGGCCCTACCCCAGACTCAGTTCGAGCGGCTGATCGAGATGATAGGTCTTCGATACGCCAGTACATGGCCTTAGTGCAAGTGGGAGATTGTTAGTGTATATGCCCTAGAGGCCATTACTGTATCATACTAGTATGTATATTACTTAATGGATACTTGGGATATTCACCTTGTATATACAATCTTGCTCAAAATAGTAGTATGCTACTTGGTTTATTTCTACTTCAATGTGTGTATGTGTTTATCTTTGTATATTGCTTATACACATTAGTGGAGCCCTTAGGATCTTTGCTTGATTACCAGCGATGTGATGGCCGTCACACTAGTGGGGCTGGGTAATCTAGAAGCACATCCTTATGCAGGTCCCTGGTCGCAGGACTATCGAGACAGGGCATCGATACTCCGGAGTAGACCAGCGCATGCGCTTCTCATCCCAGTGTGGGAGACGGTCTGTCCCACAGCCGTCAGTGCGTCGTACTTGAGATAGTATGCGGGTGCCCGTTAGGTTACGGGTATACTGGACAGGACTCGTCGGGAACTGACAGGTTGGTATTATACCTATCGTCAGTCATCAGTTCCCAGGTGACATGAGTACAGCTTAGTCCGCTGACTTGACACTGTCACTTCGCCTCGGGTGTGTTCCCACTGTACTTTGATCACTACCCTACCACGGCTCAAAGGAGTCGTGCAAACAGGTGGTGGTTGGGTGCAGTCCCGAAGCACTTGGAGGCAGTGACGGTTAGACAGGATTCGTCTCTCCCGGTATTGGGGGTTGACATCGTGCTGTGTCTAGGAGAGCCATTACACGAGTAGTCCCTGGCCAGGGCAAACGAGATATACTGGTAGGTCTCCAGTGTTATCTCAGGGTGTTTTGGGCTTCGCTCCGGCACGACTTGTACCGCTATTGGGGGACTGACGTTTACCGCCCCCTAGGCCCGCCATGCGATGTATCAGACGAACAGACCGGACTGTACGGAGAATGTCACACTCTGGCTCAGTAGGAGTTCAGATGGGTTTCGCCTCGTCGGTCTTCTTGTCGGCATTACCTGGGGACCGTTACGCACAGCTAGTGCTGCTTGCGGTCTGTGGTTAAACCCACTGCCAGCGTAGTGTCGAGTCTTTAGAGTCCCACACAGAAAGCTTTTCGCCTTTAGGCAAAAGAGTAGAGGTCGCATGGTATTGCGACAGGTCGCATGGTTTTACGACAGGGTTCGGTCACATCCATGCACTTGTGCACGTACAGTGTCCGGACAGTTTACACTAGCCGGCTTTGGTTTAAGCCAGATCCTAGTGTACCTTATGGGATTGGATTTATCCAGTTTGCATTCGTGTTCCTCGGAACGCGGATGCGGGTGTGTATGCACAGTTGACAGGGAGGCACTGACAGCGGATTCTCATTAGGGTTGTTGACAGTTGACCGTTGACTTTTTGACTTTTTGCTCAACCCTAATGAGAATATGATATGTGATTAACTATTATATTAATTAAGTATTATGGTGATATGGTTGTTGACTTGTTGACTTTTGTTGACTTGTTGACTTTGTTGACTTGTTGACTTTTGTTGACTTGTTGACCGGTTGACTAGGCTTGACTAGTTGACCATCATGATAACCATGGTTATCATTTCATGCCAAAGACTTTTTCTTGCTTATTCATTTGAGTAAAATGAGTGCATGACATGATAAGGTTATGGTTGCTTCCTACCATCACATAAGACTTTTTTGATATGATGAGTTATCATTTTCTTTTGGATTATGAGAGGGTGAGAGACAAAAGAGTTGCTCATTATTTTTCTTGCTCATTCTCTCTCTTGTTCTTGAGCTCTCCTCTTGCTCTCACCCTCAACCTCTTGCTCCCTCTCTTGATCTATGGTTCTCTTGTCTCATGAGTTGAGAATCAAGAACCATAGATAAAATCCCATTCTAAATCATCTCTACTCATTCTAGTTCACTAGGTTTAGCAAACCAAGTGAACTAGTTTCTTCAAAGAACGAAGAAGGAGCTAAAGGTTGGAGCTTTCAAGTGGATCTATCTTCGGCGTACGGAGACGACGAGAAGGAGCCATCGGACCACCACCGGAGCTTGAAGAGAAGGAGTTCAAGAAAAGCTAGGTATAACCATCTTCAACCGAGTAGCTAAATCTCTTTAGCTTAGTATGCTAGTTTTAGTTTAGGTAAAGATCCCGACCTAGTTTAGTCCATGTTGCCTCTTGCGTTAAAATTTTGTTTTTATACCGTTTCCGCCTCCCCGTAAGAACCGGGGGTCGCAACGTGGACTTACAGCTTGCTGAGCAGCGGCTTCATTGACTCCATTTCCCCTTCTGTTGCGGTTATAATGTCGTCCGACCATTGATGATTAGGATCAGAATAGGTTAGGTTACAAACGGCTGAGGTGAGACAAGATAATAACTTGCATGGAAGAACAACAATTAATGCAAGGGAGAGGCTAAGAAGAGAAAGAGACACAAGAGAGATTATTGCTCGAAACTAAGATTTTATTATCCAACTTCGATATGGAGAGTACAACCGAAAAGTAAGGACATGCCCTTAATGTTCTTATATCGTTTTATTCGGCCATAGAAAAGGAAAAGACTTATTAATCTCGATTATGGAAGTTCAACAAGTGCTGATAGGTCCTCGCACTAAGAAAGGTATGGTCATTCCCACGGTGCCTTGTGAGGGCAACCGCCTGAGAGTCTATGATTTCGTCGTCTGAATCTCTAGATGTAGCTTCAAAGTAATATTGGACATGTCATCCTCGTTCGAAAGATTTGCCATGACCAGAAGGAAATGTCATGGTCAGGGTACAGAATGTCAAGGAAGGGACAAGGGACATAGGAAAACTATGATATCGGTACAGATGGATGAGATTCACAAATATAATAAGATCCGTAGCGTCGGTGTCGTCGATACGAAGGCACCGTTATTTTTTTCAGAATTTTTGGAGTTCGGTGGTGTGAGAAATTTAGGTTTGAAGGTGTCTATTTATAGGGCCTTCCAATAAACAGAAAAATCCAAAAAATCACAAAATTCCGCGCCGCCTCATCATTTGCGAATCATTCGTTAATGATCAGCCGCCGCCGCCTTTTATCTCAGCTGTTGGATTGAGATCCAACGGCTGAGATCCCGCTGCCAAGGATCCCCCGCCGCCGCCACGTGTCGTGCGTTGATTCGCGCACAGCCGTGTGTGGGGATCACGCGTTTTCGCGTGGTCCCCACCATGCGGGCGCCGCCAAGGTTTCTGGGCCGTTGGATCTCGTGATCCAACGGTCCAGGTTAAAAGGCTTTTTAAAAAAAAATTAAAATAAAATTAATAAAAATAAATAAAACAGCAGATTATTTAAAATATTGATTTGGCTTTGAAAATTTTGTAAAAACTAGTCAAAAACATGGGAAAATTATGGAAAAATTCCAGAAAATATATTTTATTATTATCTTTAATATAAAAATAGTTTTGGGCTAAAACTAAGTAATATAAGCATTCCTATGGTTTTAGCTAGTTACTAAAATTATAGAATATCTAGTTTATCCTTTAAAATATTTTTAATTACGAATTAATTACTTTTATAAAAATATGTAGATTATTTTAAGGCGTTATAAAATCTTTCTAAAACATTTTAAGCCTATAAAAATAATAAAATAATAAATAGATTTTAGAAATATTCCTTAATCATATTCAATGCTTTGAAAATTATTAACACTACTTTAAAAATTATTATTATATAAAAGAAACACGTAAATAATTATTTGATAGTAGAAATATAATTAAAATATATTTTATTAGGTATTAGAAAACATAGTCGTTACAATCTACCCTCCTTAAAATAATTTCGTCCTCGAAATTTCAGAAGGTAGGTCAAGGAAAGAAAGAAATCACTAAGAAGGGATTATCGTGGTTAAATATTTTGGGTCTCGCTCTCTTTTCCCGTCTTCTCGCTTCCGCGTATCATGCCTTGTAGTTCCTTCCCCACATAACTCTAGCCAGCTGGATTATCTTGTCCTTCAAGGTTTCATCCTTCTAGTATCCCGACCGGTTGCTGCTCGTAGGTTATGCTAACCTTTTCATGTTCTCGGAATGATCAAAAGTATGGCTAGGGTTCCCAGCATACCCTCCAACAAAAGTAGCAAAAGTAGGCTATACATAAACCTATCGTCACCTTCCAAGATGTTAAACGGAAAATGAGTCGTGGGCTGAGCTTTCCGTGCTCGCTGCATTGTATCATCATATCCACTTTTTCTACTATTATCTTACAAATTCTTCATCTTCAGGGTCTTCCCAACCGATCGGCACTTCTCCTATATGAGACTTGACCCCTCTCATCCGCTTCATATGTTTCGACCCTTCGAGTCCTCACGTTCTCCTTAGAGTTGTGTTTCTATATCTTCAAGACGAAAATTTACCATTGCCAGTTCTAAATCTGAACATGATAATTGCGTCCACAAGTCGTTAATTGTCTTGACGCGTATGCGACTATATTGCCGCGCTGATACATCACATCACCAAGTCACTCCTCCGAAAATCTTTGTGTATTTTTAAAACTTCTGGGTCTGCTAAGAATTTCAAGAATGGTTGTGATAGTTACGATCTACCCTCCTTAGAATAATTTCATACTTGAAATTTTCAAAGGAGTGGCCACTACTAGGCACGGAAATCAGTAACGCTGTCAGGAATCCTTTTTGTTGCATGTGTCGCTCCCGCGAGTTGGTGTATCACTTGATGCATGGAAAGTCTCTCTGTTGTCTTTTCACGTGGCATCAGCCTTCTCAGCCGTCATGGTGAAGGTCTGACGTTTGGATCCATTCCTTTGCTCTTGTTGAAAAACACGCTCCTGTGATGGCAAGGGTGGTCCTTTTGATATTTCCCCTTGACTGGTTGGTTTAGTCGAGGAAAGTGGCCGGTTTCCTTGTGTTGGTGCCCCATAATTAGCCGGCTTGTTGACGGGGCCTGATTGTCTCCCTCTCTGAGGACAGTCCCCAATGGCATGATCCGGAAACCCACAGATTATGCAAAATTTGTTCAAAATGCGACAATCTCTCATGTAGTGTCTGGTACTACAACAATGGTTGCATACAACGACAGTTTTTCCGAAGATAGTTGGTACTGCTGGTCTCTTAGGTGGTTGTCTCCCGTTGAATCTGGAAGATGATCCCTCAAGAATTTGATTGGCTGGTCGTTTAATGCCAGACAAACGGTCATCCTTCCTCATCCGTCTCTGAAGGTCTTCGAAGTTCCGTGCTGCCTTTAAGATTTCATCATAAGTTGTTAAGGTAGCAGAAGACATGGAGGACTGCGTCTTCAGGTCCAATCCCTGTCGGAATCTCTTAGCATAAAGTTCCAAGGTTGCTACCAGGTGATGCGCAAACCGACTTAATCTCGCGAACTCCGAAGCATACTCGTCCACCGATTTATCCCACATACTCCCCTGTTTGAATTGTATAAACTCCCGTTCCATTTTTAAGTGTGCCACGACTGGAAAGTACTGGGTATCAAAATGTTGTTTGAATCTTTCCCAGTCGATGGGCTCCTTCGATCTACTTTCCTCTGCCTCCCACCATATCCTGGCATTATCCGTAAGTTGTAGCTTAGCGATGTTCACCCATGCGTCCTTCGAAATTTGGGCGGCACCGAGGTCATTGACTGTTGCCTTAAGCCATTCTTCAGCTTCTAAAGGAGTTTCCTTCCCCGAAAAAGTCTTAGTGTGCAGTGATCCGAACTGCTTCACTCCCGCCGAACCTTGTGGAACCGGGGTTAGTTCCTTACTTAAAATCTCTGCTTGTTGCTGCTTACTTTCTTGTAGCTCCTGATGAAGGGCAGTTGTCTGCTGCTGTTGTTTCTCCAATAGTCCTTGCATCATTTGTTGCATAGCTGCTTGCTGAGCAGCGGCTTCATTGACTCCATTTCCCCTTCTGTTGCGGTTATAATGTCGTCCGACCATTGATGATTACGATCAGAATAGGTTAGGTTACAAACGGCTGAGGTGAGACAAGATAATAACTTGCATTGAAGAACAACAATTAATGCAAGGGAGAGAGGCTAAGAAGAGAAAGAGACACAAGTGAGATTATTGCTCGAAACTAAGATTTTATTATCCAACTTCGATATGGAGAGTACAACCGAAAAGTAAGGACATGCCCTTAATGTTCTTATATCGTTTTATTCGGCCATAGAAAAGGAAAAGACTTATTAATCTCGATTATGGAAGTTCAACAAGTGCTGATAGGTCCTCACACTAAGAAAGGTATGGTCATTCCCACGGTGCCTTGTGAGGGCAACCGCCTGAGAGTCTACGACTTCGTCGTCTGAATCTCCAGATGTAGCTTCAAAGTAATATTGGACATGTCATCCTCGTTGGAAAGATTTGCCATGACCAGAAGGAAATGTCATGGTCAGGGTACAGAATGTCAAGGAAGGGACAAGGGACATAGGAAAACTATGATATCGGTACAGATGGATGAGATTCACAAATATAATAAGATCCGTAGCGTCGGCGTCGTCGATACAAAGGCACCGTTATTTTTTTCAGAATTTTTGGAGTTCGGTGGTGTGAGAAATTTAGGTTTGAAGGTGTCTATTTATAGGGCCTTCCAATAAACAGAAAAATCCAAAAAATCACAAAATTCCATGCCGCCTCATCATTTGCGAATCATTCGTTAATGATCAGCCGCCGCCACCTTTTATCTCAGCCGTTGGATTGAGATCCAATGGCTGAGATCCCGCTGCCAAGGATCCCCCGCCGTCGCCAAGTGTCGTGCGTTGATTCGCGCACAGCCGTGTGTGGGGATCACGCGTTTTCGCGTGGTCCCCACCACGCGGGCGCCGCCAGGGTTTCTGGGCCGTTGGATCTCGTGATCCAACGGTCCAGGTTAAAAGGCTTTTTAAAAAAAAATTAAAATAAAATTAATAAAAATAAATAAAACAGCAGATTATTTAAAATATTGATTTCGCTTTGAAAATTTTGTAAAAAATAGTCAAAAACACGGGAAAATTATGGAAAAATTTCAGAAAGTATATTTTATTATTATCTTTAATATAAAAATAGTTTTGGGCTAAAACTAAGTAATATAAGCGTTCCTTTAGTTTTAGCTAGTTACTAAAATTATAGAATATCTA
Source organism: Agapanthus africanus (assembly GCA_030015575.1). NCBI lineage: Eukaryota > Viridiplantae > Streptophyta > Magnoliopsida > Asparagales > Amaryllidaceae > Agapanthus > Agapanthus africanus. Next base: position 110,335,123 of record JASDDO010000031.1, read on the forward strand.
GTTTATCCTTTAAAATATTTTTAATTACGAATTAATTACTTTTATAAAAATATGTAGATTATTTTAAGGCGTTATAAAATCTTTCTAAAACATTTTAAGCCTATAAAAATAATAAAATAATAAATAGATTTTAGAAATATTCCTTAATCATATTCAATGCTCTGAATCTCCAGATGTAGCTTCATAGTAATATTGGACATGTCATCCTCGTTGGAAAGATTTGCCATGACTAGAAGGAAATGTCATGGTCAGGGTACAGAATGTCAAGGAAGGGAGAAGGGACATAGGAAAACTATGATATCGGTATCGATGGATGAGATTCATAAATATAATAAGTCAGTTAACGGTTTCATTTTAGTACACAAGACGCCTGCATGGGCCACCACAAAAACCTGTCACGCCCCGCTTCCCAAAAGAAGGAGAAGGATGACGTGGCAAGGTCCGCAACCTAACTGTATAGAAGGTGGTTTATTCAATACAGTTACGTTAAGCGTATGAATATTTAATATGCAGGATGTGTACCAAAACAAAAATAATAAAAGCGAAAGGCATTTTATTTACATCAACCAAACTTTATTACATCCCAAAAGAAAGTGTAAAATAAACTAAGTAGTTTAATTACAACAAAGGAGATACAAAAGCCCTAAAAATGTGGGCAACAACAAAAATTAAAACTAGTTAATCTTCCATCATCTAGTCTGCATAATCTTCATAAGTTGGCTTCACACCTTGATCTTCGCTGTAATACTCATTCTTATCTGACGGACATTCTAAAGATAGAGGAAGAAAAGGAAAGTCCGTCAGCGAGTTATACTCGGGTAGGATTGCCTCATAAGAAAATAAAGGTATAGAAACGAACAGGTGTATATAATGGATATGATGAACATGTATATAAAGGTATGAGGTTATATAAAAATTAGATATGTGAATATGAGTAGGTTGTATATGTTTGGTAAAGGTTCAAGTCAAGTCAAACGGATATTCCGTCTAAGAGTTGGATCAGGTTAAACAAGGTGTGTATGGATGGAATTGACGGGTGAACATACTCGTATCCTTGAGGTATCCCATGACTAGCTGGAAGCAGTATGAGCTGGTGCTCGTGCCTGAAATGGCAATCAATGTGGTAGCGTGAACATCCCCGAAAGGTGTCCCATAGCTACGATGGAGTTTTGTCTAGCGTGAATATCACTCAAGTGCACAAGTATTACCACCCTTCAGTTCCAAAATAAACAACAAGTCTAAACTGGTAAAATATCCACATCTAAGATACTGAATAACTCGTGTTTCATGAAGAAAGGTAGATAAGGTAATAGGTAGGTATATCACATGATGTGGGTTTAGTGTTGAGTATCAATAGGTATTGTAAACATTTTAGTTTGTTAAACAAGGGTCCGGATACTCGCGATTATTCCGTTGTGGCCACGGAACAACAACTGGGGAAGTGAAATGTACCGTTTCACTTCCCGGGATCATGATCGAGTAGTAGGGGAATCCGAGTTCCGAATTATCCTTGCCTAATCAAACTACCCATCCCCGTGGTTCAGTATAAGGGTTTGGATGAATTATAGTTAGTGCGTATACCTCTAGGCATGGAATTTCTACATTGTATAGTCGCCCATATATTGGACCGGTCACCCGGAATATTGAGATCTTCATATTTGTATAGTCGCCCATATATTGGACTGGTCACCCGGAATATCGGGATCTTCATATTTGTATAGTCGCCCATATATTGGACTGGTCACCCTGCCTGCAGGGATCTTCATAATAAGTATTCCATACCTAGGTCCGCGCATTCTATTCTTAACCGTATCATGTTTTGTATATGTCATGTTGTCATAAACTAGAAAATTAAAAAGTATTGATCTCGTTTAATATGGCCTTCCACAACCACTCGTTTTATTTTCTCGAGTTTGTAAAGTACTTCGCGTTATCTTAGAGAAAGCTTAGTAAAAAAGAAATAATAGTGTTTAAATATCTTTTATTATTTCTAAGAAAAACCATGATATTTTGGATATTTAATATTTTGGAAAAACATAATATTTTACGGAAAATATCCTTTCGATAAAAGGTTGTGGTGTTTATTTGAAAATCTTTTGTAAGAGGTTTTTATTTGAAAATCTATATCGTTCTTTAAAATGGGCAAGTTATGAGGTCCTCAAATCGCCTCTTCACTGCCAATTGTGGCCAGATAAGCACAAGTAAGGAAAGGAGGGATCCGCTCATAAATCACCATGAGACGAGCCTTTTAAAGTTACCTTTCTCACTTGTCTAGCTTAGGCACCACAAAGTCTGGTTTAGATAAACGATCGATGCCTACAACCTTTTCTTTGTTCTAGATTGGTGTTATTTTAAAATTACCTTTTAAAAGATACTAAATATTCCTTTTTGAAAATATATCGTTATTTAAATTTAATATTTTCTTTCTTAAAAAGTTGAGGGGTTTTCAAAAATATTTGTAAGTAAAATATACGTATACTGTATCTAAAATATTTATTTCACATATCTTTATTTCTTATAGATATTTTAAACAAATATAATATTTAAATTAAACGAGGGTATCTTGTGGAAGTAACCTATTTCGAGATCATTTTTATAGTATGGGTATGCCAGAGGTGAAATGACAATTCATGGGTTATATCAGATTCCAGGTATTATGGGTGTGCAATATACTTCTATGAACAGAGGAAATTTAAACACCGTTTAAAAAATATGGGTTAATTTTATTATGATTGAAGGTACAAGGAATAGGTATGCACAAATATAATAACAACTTTTTAAATAGGGTTGATGATTATAAGTTGGAACTAGGTTATTGAGATAGAAGAAGGTGACAGGAAAAGGAGAGAGAGGCGGATCCTACCTTTTGTTTGAGTCGGATGCCGAAGAGTTGAAAACGTAGTCTCGTACTAAATCCTCAATAGATCCGCGTCCCGATTTTTCCTCTGTGATTGGATGGAGCCGTAGCGTCGGCGTCGTCGATACGAAGGCACCGGTATTTTTTTCCAGAATTTTTGGAGTTCGGTGGTGTGAGAAATTTAGGTTTGAAGGTGTCTATTTATAGGGCCTTCCAATAAACAGAAAAATCCAAAAAATCACAAAAATCTGCGCCGCCTCATCATTTGCGAATCATTCGTTAATGATCAGCTGCCGCCGCCTTTTATCTCAGCCGTTGGATTGAGATCCAACGGCTGAGATCCCGCCACCAAGGATCCCCCGCCGCCGCCGCGTGTCGTGCGTTGATTCGTGCACAGCCGTGTGTGGGGATCACCCGCTTTCGCGTGGTCCCCACCACCCGAGGGCCGCCAGGGTTTCTGGGTCGTTGGATCTCGTGGTCCAACGGTCCAAGTTAAAAGGCTTTTTAAAAAAAATAAAAAAAAAAAATAATTAAAACAGCAGATTATTTAAAATATTGATTTGGCTTTGTAAATTTTGTTAAAAATAGTCAAAAACACGGGAAAATTATGGGAAAATTCCAAAAAATATATTTTATTATTATCTTTAATATAAAAATAGTTTTATGCTAAAACTAAGTAATATAACCATTCTTATGGTTTTAGCTAGTTACTAAAATTATAGAATATCTAGTTTATCTTTTAAAATATTTTTAATTACGAATTAATTACTTTTATAAAAATATGTAGATTATTTTAAGGCGTTATAAAATCTTTCTAAAACATTTTAAGCCTATAAAAATAATAAAATAATAAATATATTTTAGAAATATTCCTTAATCATATTCAATGCTTTGAAAATTATTAACACTACTTTAAAAATTATTATTATATAAAAGAAACACGTAAATAATTATTTGATAGTAGAAATATAAATAAAATATATTTTATTCGGTATTAGAAAACATGGTCGTTACATAAGGTGGGGTCCATTGAATAACGGTGTAAGACATTCTCGACCAAAATACAGTTTTCAACTTACAACTCATAGAATTTGAGTTAGTATACTCTTGGGATTTATATATGAAAATGTATATTGTCTAGTGTCCTTCTGGACAAGTGGTTGGTTCTCTTACTTCATTCAGGTTTACCTATGAGTTCTCTTGTTTTAGATACACATTCGTTGTAATGCAAGGTCCGAAAATTTTGAGAAGTTTATAGATATAGGAATAAAGTGGAGAACCATGCGTTGGAAGTATCAGGATTCTTCGAAGTGGCCGAAGATATAGATACTTATGCTAGGTATTCCATCATAATAATATTGAGAACTTGATTCTCTCTCAGATTACTCATTTGCGGGTTCGCTCCTTGATGAGTAATGTCGTATCAGCCTTTTTCCATTTAAGTGGTATGCACTGGAAACAACTTTATGATATTTGAATCCGGTTCCATCTAAATTAATGCCTTTGATTCTATATGGATAAAGATTGGTTTCATATCTTGAGATTATTAAGATATGGAGTTATCTGGTTTCTGTTTAAAAGCAGAATCCGGACAAACTCAAGGTACGCTTCGGTATTGGCTGTTTATGGATTATCCCAAACATTCTCTTAGGTTTTGTTTCTACCATTTTAAGATCAATAGTTATATTTTTCTTAACTAGCAATCTTTTTAATAAATGGAATATTTTTGCAAAAAAAATAGTGGGAGTATGATAGAACAGGAAGTGATTCCAGAACTACAAACGATTATCGAAAATTTGGTAGAACCTAAGAATTCAATTAGACTTAACAATCCATTAGCCACTCCGCAGATCTTAGTAGGTGACCTCAGTCACCCGAGATATACTTCAGTTTTCTTAGAGACGGTGACAGAGAGGTCGGCATCATGGTTATGATGGCCCTATTAGTTATCTATAAGTCATAGAAAATGGTAATTTTCAGGTGACCGGATACTTTATATCTAAATTAGACTCCACACACTTCAGCAAATTATGGATTTTGGACTTTACTGGGTGCTCCTAAAGGGGTGAAACCCATTAGGAGCAAGTAGATCTTTCGAGATCAGTGCAGGTGGAAATGTATTAACCTAATAAAGCTAGACTTGTTGTAAATATTCTCATTAAATACCCGTTGTGGATTGTGATGAGATTTTTACTTCAGTGTCTACGCTAAAGTCCATGCGGATATGACTTGCCGCTGCTGCTCTAGACTATGATTTCTGGCAAGAGGATGACTATAACGTCTTTTCAAAAGGAAATTTGGAAGTGCACGTGTATATGACTTTACCAGAGGGTTATCGTAATCAGTGGGAGCAGCGGAAGGTGTGCAAGTTGCATATGTCTATTCGTAGACTAAAACATGGATAGCAGAGACGGATCATTTGTTTTGATATGACAGTCAAGGTGATTTACTTTATCAAAACAACAGATGAACCTAGTAATAAGGGTGTAGGGAGCATTGTCCTGGGATTAAGATGACATACTCCAGATAGGAATTGATATTCCTATACTACAATCGGTCAAACTTTGATTGTCACATATTGTTTTCTTCACGTTGGATATGGATAATATATTAGGGATTCTCGTGACTAGATCTATAATTTTAAATCTAGATTTGGGAAGTGTCCCAATAGGGTACTTAGACAGCATTCTGAAAGTATTTTAGAATGGACGAATCCTAGCGTGGTGGTGTATCCGCAAGTGATGGATTCACCCTCTCTAAAGAAATGTCTTCTAGACTGATGAGGAGAGAGATTGGTATGAATGGCATATCATTTGCTTAGGAAATTGAGTCAATCATGCAATGTCTTATACAAAACCAGATATTGCTTATACACTTGCTGTAGTAAGCAGATATTAATCCAATCCTGGAGAAACAAAGGGAAGCAATTATGAACATAAGAGGATATTCTTGGTATTTAGTAACGGCAGCCTCCTCCGGGAGGCGGTTATCGGTTTAGGCTTCTAAGGTGACATGGATGATAGAGATGCTGTCAGAATTTTGAGTTTTTCCTCTTTTGATGATCAGTATATTAGATAGGTTTCCAAGAGGGCTACTGAGATAAGCATGGTTCAGAATACTGGTTAAGACTCAACAAAGGATACAGCCCAAGAAGTTTGTAGGATAAAATTGTTCATTTATGAACTTAGTCCCATCATGTATCCAGATAAAATTCTTGAGGCGGGGTATCGCTCAGTTGAGGAAATTGTTCATCTCTGCGAAGTAGAGATATAAAGAGAGGAAGTTGACATATTGTAGCGGATCCACTCATTGAGGCTATTTCTTAAACATGGATGTTCCTCAAACGAGATTTGAGAAACTGATTAGTAAAGAAATTGGGTATTCGATAGCATACGGGATGTGGGTATGCGATACCGCAATAATTAGCCTTAAGTGCAAGTGGGAGATTATTGGATATAGTGCCCTCAAGGCAATTATTGTAATTGCATGCACACGATTATGATAATTGACGGAGGACCTAAACAGGTAGAACAATCTTACTCGAAATGATAGTATGCTATCTGGTTTGTCTTTATCATTGATGTGTACACATTTACTTGTTATTATATGTCGCTAATATATAATGATGAAGCCCGTAGGATTCTTGCTTGACTACCAGCATTATGATAGTGGTCATATACATGATAGTTGGGTAGTCTATAAGCACATCCTTAAATGTTCCTAGTCGTGGGAGTATCGAGACCGGGCATCGATATTCCGGAGTAGACTAGTGTATACGTGTCACGTCCTGCTTTCCAGTAGACAGAAACGGTGATGTGGCAGGCCGTAAAGTATTTACTAAGAAAATAAATACGTTAAGTGCAATTAAGCAATATATAAAATGAACAAGAATGATAAGTGAATGAATTAAATAACAACTTTATTTACATTCATCTTTACATACAACTATTTGAGAATAAAAGATACAATGAGTAAAGCAGTGCCTAAACAATGGCATACAGGAAAGTATGTACAACGGAACTAGAAGTCAGGCTGAGTGGTGAGCCGGTCCAAGTCCTCCTGGCTCGGCTCGATCTCCTCAGAGTCGGTTCTTCCCGACGAATATTCCAAAAAAGAAAATAGAATGGAATGTCGTCAGCGAACTAACGCTTAGTAAGTCCCAATAGAAGAAAGAGAATATAACAAGTACTGTGAAATGAACAGGTTAGTGTATATGATCAATTACCGGTATATGCTAGTTATTCTAACGTGGTTGTTTGTAGCTTGATAAAGAAGGTATTCATGTATACGAGAGGAGTCCATCTTACCCCGTGTACTATGGTAACATGTAGTGCAAGGCTCCGTCATAACCCACGGGACAACGGTACGTGAATTCATATAGGTGTCTTTTAAGTGACCTCCCGTACGTTCTATACCAATCTACCCCTTTATCCCCGTGTAATGTATTATATTGATTATGATTATAGATCTTGGCTGAATCCATGGGTATAAAATGTTCTTGTATTCATGTTCAGGATGTAATCAAGTGTTCAAGTAGTCATGTCGAGTTCATGTCAGATTATAACCATGGTTCAGTCAAGTCGAGTCAAGTATTCAAGTTTGATTTTGATGTTTGGATTCGAGTGTTCATGTTCATGATCAAGTATTCATGTTTGATTTGGATTCAGGTTTGAGGTTAGAATCAGATCGAGTCAGACACTTGTAAATTGATTTAACTCTTGAATTCTTAGGTTCGGGAGTAATGAGCAACTACTGCACATGGACGACAAGATTTGTGTCTTTTTCCAAGACAATTGCCATTGATAACTCTTGTTAAGTTTTCTAACCTGAATAGGTAAGCACTCACTTTCTCCGACTCTTTGGGGCTCAAGAGAATTGATCTCGCTTAAACTCATATTTACTAAAATCCTTAAATATTGTTTTTATGAATCTCGAGGGGGTTTTATGGAAAAAATATTTTAGTATAGATTAAAAGTAAATCTCGAGGGTGACTAGTATTACTTAGGGTTTTCATGAGCATGGATTTTAAGTATTGGAGTATCTTAATGATAATTACTTAGTTTGGAAAGTTCATGGTATTTTATTGAAAAAATTGTCATTTTTGGTATCTTGATGGTATTTTATTGTCATTTGTTAATCTTTCATGTTTTTGAAAAATATAAGTTTATTATATTTGAAAATATGCTTTATGATTTTTATATAATTTATAAAAATTAATTTTATTTTATTTAGAAAAATTCGTATTTCTTTAAAAACGTATTTAAATCCTTTCGAGATCGAATGTTCCGTGAGGAGGTCTGCATCTCGCTCTACTATTCTCAGGATGTGCGATAATCTGCACCATCCATTAGCGGGTCCCACAAAGAGGGTTGTAGATGCATAATCACAAAGGAAATGAAATACTGTTTTACAAGAAATCCGGTTTTAGAATTATGTGGTATTTTATTATAATATTTTCTTCGTAACAAATATTCATACAAAAAATAGGCATCGTGCTATGAAACAAGAGTGTACGTGTGGCGTAGGTCGTTACCCCGTGAAGTTTTTCCTAAAGGTATAGTTTTAACAAAACTAAAAGAAGTGATATCATAGTTCATGGTATTTTAGTGAAAAAGTTTAATTATGGACGTCACACATGAAATTCTTGGTTAAAATTGATTCTAAACTTTGGTATTTAGGGTTTCAAGGATTGTGTAAGAATTTGGTTGAACAATATATAAGAAAAAGGGAGTTTCTAAGGTTTAGAAAATAGATAATGGTATTAACTCCACTTACCAATATAAGTTTTAAAGTTGTATTTCAATGAAGAGAAAGAGAGATTGGGAGGGACTTATGGTTTAGAAAGCGTAGGAAGGGGGTGAGGAAGGGAAGAGTGTCGTCGTGGCATCACGGGAGCTCTAGAATTGGTTTCGATCTTCGCCGGAACTAACTTGCTCGCTAACTCCATTTTACTCCACTTGCACTAGGAACTTTTTAGAGAGTTTTGGCTAGAATTTTCAGAATGAGACTGAGCCAAAATGTGGGGTGGTATTTATAGCGGAGAATTAGGGTTTGAGAATTAAAATTGTGGATTAAAAAGCGTTAAAATTGTGTTTAATTGTGAAATGAAAGTTCTCTGTTTGATTGCAGGGAAATCAAACAGTGCAGAGGAGTTAGGGGAAGCTGAAGAGTTATGTGTGCAGAGCACGGGCTTCATTGGGCTCCATCCAACCATCCCCGCAGGCCGAAACCCAATAATGGCCGGTCGATCTTGAGGCAATTGCCTCGAGATTCGTGCCATTAAATTAAATTCATGTTTACTCCATTTTCCACATGTTTGATTTTTCTGAACTTTTCATTTCCTGTGTATTGCACGTGAAATCTTTTGGGCTTCCAAAAAAGTTAAAATGAAAAATCATAGAAAATAATTGTGTCTGATAGGAATCGAACACATGGGCTACGTCACAGCAGTTCAAGGCTTTTACCAGTGAGCTACATGTGGCTTCTTGCTTTTGTTTAATAAAAGTGACTTATAACTCAAACTCAGGTTGTAATACTCTTTTCTTGTATATTAACAAAAAATTTCTGTACAAAAATTTCAGAGTCGTTACATTCGACCCTTCTTATAAAAATTTTGTCCTGAAATTTACAATTACAAAGGGACTAATTTTTAAATAGATATGGGTATCTTGTGTTAGTTGTATATATGCCCTAGAGGCCATTGTTGTACATATGATGTATATTATAGTGGATGCTTAGATATATATAGTAAGGACTTTCTTGCTCGATATGATAGTATGCTATATGGTTTCACTTTGTCTTAACATGTTGACCTGTATTTATTACTGTCTTGCTCTCACATGTTGATAAAGCCCTTAGGATATGTACTTGACTACTAGGACTATGATGAGATCATATTGGTGGGGCCAGGGTAGTCAATGAGTACATCCTATAACTATTCCTAGTCGAGGGTGTATCGAGACAGGGCATCGATACACCAGAATAGACTAGCGTATAGGCATCTTGACCCATATGATGGGCGATGGATGATCCCATATCCATCAGTGTTTTGACATCAAAGATGGTGTACGGCTGCTCAGTGGAGACTGGGTACACTGAACGGACTCGCCGAGAACTCCTAGATGGTATTATACCTATCGTCGGATAGCAGTTTTCCGGTGACACTGGTACAGGTTAGTCTGTAGAACCTAGATCGTCATAGAGTCTTGTGTGATTCCCACTGTGCTTTGATTTCCACCTTACCACATCCAAGAGGGCGTGCAAAACGGTGGCTTTTGGGTACAGTCTCGAATCACATGGAGGCAATGAGCGATAGGAGGGGTTTCGTCTCTCCCGGTATAGGGAGTTGATGTTGTGCTGTGTTCAATTGGCTATTACTGGAAGTCCCTGGCCAGGGCTGATATGGAGTGCTACTGGTAAGAGTTATCGGTAGTTTCTCGACCTGTTATGAGCCTCACATCGACACAACTTATCGGTTACTGGGGTCTGACGTTTACCACCCCTAGACTTGATATGTGACATACCAGACGAAGAGACCGGACTGTACGGTAGTGTTACTGATTGGATTCACAGGAGAATGTACATGTTTGCTTGTTGATATTCTGATCGCTCAATATCTGGGTGGCTGTTACGTTTAGCTGACCGCTTGCAGCTTGTGGGTGTTTGATATGATCATCACCTACTGTCGGCATATTGACGATTCTTTATAGTCCTACACAAAGGTTTCCTGGCTCAGGCAAAACAGAGTAGGAGCACATATGTGATATGTGCGGGACTGAGAATAATACGATATGAGATACCGTATTCTATTCTTGCGATATGAGATATCGGCCGAGTATATATGATAAAGCCGGGTCATCGGATCAAGTGTTGATTTGATGAAATGGTACATATTATATTAGTCGGTTATATGTAATATAGCTGGATTGTCGGATCAATTGTTGATTCGATAATTTAATGTATAATTATATATGTGATATATTACATTATGTTAACTAATATAAGCTCACTTTATTGATTCATTTTCTCACTGGATAATACATTGATGTATATGCGATATATGTTAATTGTATTATTTTCTTTTGTTACATAATATATTATATATATGATATATAATATTGTAACATGTTAGGGTTACAAATGAAACATGGATTTTGAGTTTAAACCAAGTTAGGGTTTGGATTAGGGTTAGCTATTTGGATGAGGGTTAAGGAAGCTTCATGAAGCTTTGACTTTGTCATCTTGCTTTGATATTTTGTGAAGATATTTGTTAACCCAACCCAAACCCTTAACCTATGGTTTATTCTCTACAAGGGTTAAGGCTTTCATTCTTAACCTATGGTTGCAATTGTAACCACAACAATAATTCATTAATCATCACAAAAAAGGTTTTCTTCTTCTTCTTCCTGTTGAAAAAGCTTGACTAGCTTTTTGTTTGTGATGATTAAGTGTGAGAAATTGAAAACAAAGAGAGCTAAAGTCCTACTTCATCATTATCATCTATTCTAGCCACTTAGATTAGGGTGTTCACTTCTCTAATAAGTTCATTAGTGAAGTATAAGCTTAGGTTAGAGATTCTTCAAGGTAGATCATCTTAGATCAAGAAGACTACAAGAAAGATGCATCATTCACCTCTTGGAGCCTCACGAGAGTCGGAGTTCTTGATGATCGCGGCGAAAGGACTTCAACATGGAGCTTATGAAGCGAAGGAACGGACTACAAAGGTTGTAATCCTAATCTCTTTAGTTCTTTGTATGTGATACAAACTTGTTACCCTAGAATTTCTAGTTAAGATTCATGGTTTACTTGCTTTGCACCTCTCTAAATTTTAAAGTGGCATGAGTGATGCTACAAAATCTTAGACTAGGTGCAAGGGAAGCCCAACAGTGGTATCAGAGCTAAACTAGAATTCTAGATACGATGTTAAAACAATTACGAAAACGAAATCGACTCCGAAATACGATATTATGAAAACCCCATTTTGCTCTCTGTAAATTTTCAAAAAGTCCTTTAAAATTTTTTCAAACAGGTGCAGAATGATCTATGGGCAAAAATATGAACATGGGTGAAATACGGGGGGGGGGGGGGTGGTGGTGCTCGGATTTGGACCGAGCACCAAGGCCTAAATTCCCGCCTGGCCGGCCCCAGTACTTCCACTGCCCTTCGTATTCCATCTGTGCTCTTTTAGGTTCATTTTAGGTTTCCTAGTATTGTTTATTTAGCCCAATTTTCATGTGATGATTTGTTTGACCTGGGCTAATTCGTAGTGCTTCGTAGTCGTATAACTTAACACTGTTGGATATAGTGCCCTCAGAGTAAATTATTGGATCACAGGCACGTGATTGCAATAATTGAGGGAGGACCTATACCGGTAGGACAGTCTTACTCAAGATGATAGTATGCTATCTGGTTTATCTTTATCATCGTGTGCTGCTTTAGGTGACCTTACAGGTCGCTATTACACATTGATAGAGCCCTTAGGATTCTTGCTTGACTACCAGCAGTATGATGGCGATCATATACGTGGGAGCTGGGGTCTATAAGCACATCCTTAAAAGGTCCCTAGTCGTGGGAGTTTCGAGACTGGGCATCGATACTCCATTAGTAGACTAGTGTATACAGTCGAGACCCCGACGAGGGGCGGTGGCCGGTCTCAGAAGCCATTGGTGTCAGTTGGTTCACCTAAGATGTATACAGGTGCTCATTGGGTTATGAGTACACCGGACATGACTCGCCGGGAACATGCTAGTTGGTATTATACCTGACGTCAGATAGCAGTTCCCTGGTGACATGTGTACAGGTTAGTTCATCGACCTGAGATCGTCATTTTTCTCGTGTGAGTTCCCACTGTGCTTTGATTAATACCTTACCACGGCTCAAAGGAATCGTGCAAACAGGTTTTAGTTGGGTACAGTCCCGAGCCACATGGAGGCAGTGAGCGGATCAGCAAGGGTTTCGTCTCCCCCGGTATTAGGGGTGAGATCGCGCTGTGTCTAGGAGAGCCATTACACGAAGTCCTTGGCCAAAGAAGGAGATTTACTGGTAGGTATTCCAGTAGTATCTCAGGGTGTTCTGGGCTACACCCCGACACGACTTGTACCGCTTTTGGGGGTCTGACTTTTACCAACCCCTTAGACCCGACATGCGATGCTCATAGAAGAACGGACCGGACTGTACGGATATTGTCACTGACAGGCTCAGTAGGGTGTCAGGATGAGTTCGCTCATCGACCTCCCTGTTGGTCAATACCTGGTAGCCCGTTACGTACGGCTAGTACCTCTGACGTGCTAGTGGTTAAATCAATAGCCAAAGTATTGACGAGTCTTTAGAGTCCCCCACAGACAGTTTCTCAAGTTTCGGGCGAAACGTTGTAGAGGCCGTATGATATATGGCAGGGTTCGATCATATATGTGCAGTAGTGCACGGATCATGATCGGGCGGATCATACTAGTGGGCTTTGCTTTAAGCCGGATCCTAGTATTAGATTTGTTGGATTACTTTAGTCTCATCGCATTCACATTCAGTCGGAATGCGGATGCAGGTATGTATATACAGATGAGGGGTACTCTTGTGATCCGTCACGAGTTTACTTTAGTAGATGCCATTCTCTTTTTATTGTTGCAAACATTTGGATTAATGTTTGCATATGGAAATAATGTGCTCAAAATCATGATTAGGAGCATTAATTGTGACACATGCACAAGTGATGAGTCATGGTCTCTTTACTTGTTTACATGTCACATTTTTGATGGATTTGAGTGTTGAAATGAGAGGGAGAGAGAAAGAGGGCTGCTATATGAAGAGTTTGGTCTTGTATTTTTCACTCTCACTCTCTCTCATTTTATCATAAGAACACAAAAGAAAACGAAAAGGAAACTTCTTCTTCTTCCTCTTCTTTCTTGAGCTCACTATCTCCTCACTAATGGCATCCACTAAATCCTCCATCCATACACTGTCATGCATTGAGAATCAATGGATGCAAGAGACAAAATTATCACACACATTCTCTACATCGCCTTGGACACGTCGGCTAGCAAACTTTGTGTCCGAGTTGATTCGGACGAAGTGGGAGCCCGAAAAAAGACTCGAAGATGTTGTGCTCTTTCCGACGAGGAGACCGGAGATCGGAGATGCCGCGAGGAGCTAGGGATGGTGGCTAAAGATCAAAGGACACGGATCGATCGGTATAGCTTTTCTAACCTTTCTTTTGTTGCTAGTTATAGGTTAATGGCTCGATCCGGGATTAAAGTCTGCGATAGCGCCGATTTCTAGTTTGAAAAAGTTTTCGTTTCCGCATTTTGGCCTCGGACAGATGGCCAGAGCGCTACCGTAGACTTACATGGTGTCAGAGCCACGCCATTAAGCTTTACTGTCTTGTTCTAACGTATTTAAAATATCGATCGAACGAAATTTCCGAAACAGCAATTTCAAAAACGAAGTTTCTGTCGAATTTTTTTTGTGGTCAAAAAATTATTTTGTGTTGCAGAAAAACAGGCAGGCTTTTTTAAGAATACTGTGAAAATTTCGTTGCATGATGATACTGTTCCGCCGCGGAACCGCGGAAATACCCCTCTTTTGGCCGCGGTTCCGCCGCCATTTTGCGTCCTCACTGCACCAAATATTCTACAGTGGTCTCTGACTTGGAATTGGAGTTTCTGGTATTTTTTGTTTTGGCCCAGATTATTTTGAGTACTGGGAATTTATACTTGGGGCCCACATCGGGAAATTTTGTCGATCGAAAATTTTAAATATGTTAGTTTACAGTGCTTACATTATATCTGTGACCGTGAATGTCATTTGATCGGTAAATCTTATCTAATTGCTATAGTTCTTTTAGACGGATTTGCGAACGTGACATTCACGTTGATATTCTGTGTTGCACTGTGATGTTGCGGATTTGTCGTGGTGGATAGCCTGGATGCAATGGTAGTACAGTTTGGTTGTATTTATACAATTGATATTGCGGGGCGAGCATCCGACATGTGGACTGTCGTCACTGTCTGTTTGTATATTATTCTTTTGGGGCACGACCGGGCTGAGGTCGATGTACCCGTTGTATATATATTTCACTTTCTGTACTAGGATTACCCCGCGGAGGGGTGCACGGGTAGCCGGGTTCTAGAGGGCAACGGACCCGCATCTCATGGCTTTGAGACGGAGGGGGCATCACTCTAGAATTGGCGGGCTATTTGCCGCACTCGTAGGGGGTATAGGTTGACCCAAGGAGGGGTGCTCAAGTTGCCGGATTCCGTGAAGTGCTGGGTGGTCCATTCACTTTGCTGTAAGGGGCTGCCTCGCTTCAGGTTTTGGCGGGTAACTTTTCGTGCCCGTAGGGGTCTAGGATTTCATTGCACAGGCTATCCACACGACCAGGGGAACATCGGGTTTCAGTAGCGGCTCTATGAAACCCGGGGATCCCAGATTATCTGAATTGTTCTGTGATGCTTATTACATTTCTGTGATGTTGCATTTTATCACACCTGGAACAATTATTATATATTGATATATATATATATACTAGTAGATGTTGTATATGTTTTACACCAGCGCTAGTCCAGTCCCCGCTCTGTCGATAGTTAAGTAACCTAACGGGTGATGACGGGACCCAGTGGCGAATGCGGATGGCATATACGTACATCATATTTTCGTTCTTTTATGGTGTGATTAATTGATGGGACTGCATTGATTCGGATCAATGCGAGCTAAACAAACTTATTCTGATGTTGTTGGAACATTTTTCAAAAAAAAGCTGTTATTGCAAGGACGTTCTTTTTTGTTTTGCACAGTGGTATTCGGTTATGAATATCCAGCACCTCAGTCGACGAGGCAAGGGCCAAGATCCCCTCACCGGGAGTGACCCCTTGGACAGAAGTTTGCATCAGTGTAATAACCTCACTATAGTCGATTACTTTTTGCTTTGCATCGTGGTATTCAGTTGGAATATCCTGCACCTCATTCTACGGGGAAAGAGCTGAGATCCCTTCACCGGGAGTGACCTCTTTAGCAAAGGTTTTCGCCACTATATTTTTATAAAAAGCTATCCGGTTCCTTCAACGATATCAAGTTCATTATGTCAAAGGTTTTTCGCCAAAAAACCATTTGTAGCCCTCCGTCATTTCAGAAAGGTAGCACTTAGTATTCATGCTATGTATGTTGGCCTTCGTCAAGGCATATTGTATGGTAGTTATTTGTTACTTTTCTACTACATAGATAGATGTGTTGGTTTGGGACAGTCGTACTACTATTTTGGCCTTCGTCAAGGGTATGTACAGGTGGGTTCAAATTAACCTGGATAATGACGGGTAGAACTTGACATGTGACTTATGATATGTTGGCCTTCGTCAAGGTCATAAGAGCATGGGGTAAAAATCACATCGGGAGTTTCTAAAGAAACTGAAACTTGCCAGATATGCGCATACCTTCTGGAGTGTGATAACGTGAGTGGATTCCATCACATAGGCACTAGTCAACGCCCTTGGTTTCGTAAAGTCAGTGCCCTTGCTTTGTTTGGTTCAACAATGGTTGGTCGATCAGTCGTTATCATGTGATGATAGTTGGACCCGATTCCCACTGATGAGTTGGTTTACTCCTCGGGTGATCCCGACTAATTCTTCTTTCAGGTTTGGAGGAGAATTTGACGATACAAAGGGAGGTTTCCTGATTAAATAAATTGGTAACCATTCTGATCTAGGTTAGAGTGCACGCAGAGTGTTTCTTTTCTCTCTCTCTCTCTTTGGCAGCGACCATGACCCGACCCTTGACTATAACTCAGTGACCAAGCTAACCGAACTTTCTTAAAACACTGGCTTTTGGATTGTCAGAGTTGCACGCCTCATTGCCACTCCTACTTTTACCCTTTTCTCCAGAACACCCCGTATTACTACGAACATCCACTTCCTTTGAATAAAACCATCGTATGGTTATATACGAACTCGAAGGAACTTGTTCCAGATTCGAGAATGGTTTCCGGTTCTGGAGAAAACGAATAGGACTATTCAGTTGTCTTTTCCTTTTACCGTCTCTCACGTTGCGAGTGCTCCTTGAATTAGGACGGTACACCTCTTACGCTAATTGGATAGTCTTCATCCAAACCATAGGCAGGTGCCGAACGGTAGGGAATGAAGAAAGCCATTTAGCCTAAAAGGTGTACAGAAGGTATTAAGTAAAGACAAATAAAGGGATTAGTCAGAAAGCAAAGTAAACTGCGACTGCTATTCACGACCAAACCAAGTATTTCTTCGCCAATCCTACATCACCTTTGTATTTCTCTAGGACACTCCGTATCACTACGAAGATCCACAGTTATTTTGATAATCCATCGTATGGTTATATACGAACTCGAAGGAACTTGTTCCAGTTCGGGGATGGATTCTGGTTTAGGAGAAATAGGAATAAGGTTTTATTCAGTTGTCTTTTATCTTTACCTTCTCTCGGGTTGCGAGTGCTCCTAGGATTAGGACAATACACCTATTACGCTTATTGGATAGTCTTCTTCCAAACCATAGGCTGGTGCCGAACGGTAGGGAAGGAAGAAAACCATTTAGCCTAAAGGGGTATACAGAAGGTAATGACTAAAGACATATAAAGGGATTTGGAGAGATGGCAAAGAAATATACGGTTACAGTTGTGAATCTGATAATGGAAGAGGCATTACTAGGAATACCCGGATACCCCTTCGAAACATTTACATGTTTCAGTTACACCGTGTACTGTTAAAAGAAAACTGATTTCCCAATTAGTCCTTGCTCCAGGGTATGTATTTACCACGTTTGATTCTCATATTTGTATGGTTTTACAGATGATGAGTGGGAGTAAGTTATTTGGAATTGGGTGATCATCCTCATTATATCGGGATTCGTTGTAATTGGTGATATTTGAGGAAATCTCCTGGGTTGTTTGCCGGACGACAAATATTTGGTTTTGAATATCCGTTGTTATGCACCAAATTGATATATCTGTACGTTTCTTTTTATAAAGTGAGATATAACTTTTTGAAATTATGTCTATGACATTTACCTATATCGGTGGATGGTTAGGTAAAGAGCATTAAACAGCGGTGCAATTCTTTTTAACCATAAGTTCAGTTTTCAACCTACGACACACAGGGAATGAGTTATTAGACTCAGGGGACTTATACAGAGTATTGTATGTTGTCCAGTGTCCATGAGGACAGAGGGGTTGGTACTCGTACTATATTCTGTTTACTTATGACTTCTCTAGTTCTTAGAAATGTGTTTCGTAGAAATTCAAGGTCTAAGTTTTGAGAAGTTGTAGGTATAAGAATAAAGTAGAGAATCAGGTATTGCAAGTATCAGGAATCTTCAAGGTGATCGAAAATGTAGATACTTGTGTATAGTATTCAGTTGATATTAATGATTATGAGAACTTGCTTCTCTTTCAGGTTACTCATATCTGGATATATTCCTAAGTTGAGTAATGCTGATCGGCCTCTCTCCATTTAGTTGACATGCATTGGAAACAGCTGCATGATTTGAATCTGGTTCCAATAAAATCAATGCTTCTGTTTCTATATTGGATATAGAATAGTTCATATCTTAACAATGTTAAGGTACGGGGAGTTGTCCGGCTTATGCTTAAAACCAGACTCTGGATAACTCAAGGCACGTTTCTGTAATGGCAGTTTGTGGGTTGACCCAGGCTATGACGAGGGTTGACTTTCTACCATCTAGAAGATCAATAGTGATATTGTTCTTGACTCCCCACAGTTTTAATAAAATGGATTTTTTTTCAGAAAACAGTAGTGGGAGTATGGTAGAACTGGAAGTGATTCCAGAACCGCAAACGATTATTGAAAGTTTGATAAGAACCTCAAGATTCAATATGGATTGACATTCCATTGGCCACTTCGCAGATATGGTGGGTAACCTTAGGCACCCGAGAGGTACTCCGGTAGCCTCAAGGACGGTGACAGGGAGGTTCTTGTTTACCCAGACTTACCATTGCTGTTGTTCCAGACTGTGAGACCCGGCAGGAGGATGAGTATAGCGTTGTTCTAAACTAGCTTTAGAAGTGTACGTGTATATGACTCTGCCAGAGGGTTGTCGTAGTCATTGGGAGCAGCGGAAGCATAATGGACATGTAGCTTATGTCTATTTATGGACTAAAGCAGATATAGCGGAGATAGATCATCTGTTTCTGATGTGACGGTCATAGGTTTGACTTCATCAGAATAGGGATGGATCTGTTAAGAAGATAGTAGGGTGTGATGTCCTGGTATTTGGATGACATACACAGAGTAGGAAGTGAAATTCTTATACTACGATCGGTTATACTTTGGTTGTCACACAGTGTTTTCTCCACATTGGAATTGGATATTATATCAGATATTCTGGTTACTAGATCTATGGTTTTAGATCTAGATTTGGGTAGTTTCCCAATCTGGGTACTTAGACATCATTCTAAAGGTGTTTTAGAATGGACGACTCCTGGCACGGTAGTGTACCTGCAGGTGATGGAGTCGCCCTCTCTAAAGCTGTCTTACAGACTAAAGGGGAGAGGGATGTGCATGATTGGCAGATCACTTGCTTAGGCAATTGAGTCAATCATGAGATGTCAAGTACCACACCAGACGTTGTTTTTGCACTAGATGCAATAAGTTGATATTAATCCTGTCCTGGAGAAACGTTCGGAAGCAATTTTAGAACATAAGTGGATGTTCTAGGGATATGATAACAACAGCCTCTTTCGGGGGACGGTTATCATTCCAGGTTTCCAAGGTGACCTGGATGACAGAGTGACTGTCATAGTTATTGTTTTCCCTCTAACGAGGAGCAGTATTTTGGACAGGTGGTCCAAGCGGATACCGAGGGAGGTGTGGCGCAGGATACTGATTAAGTTCAGCTGACGATACAGTCTAAGAAGTTTAGATTTGGAGTTCATTTATGAACTCGGTCCCATCAGATATCCAGACATATTCTAAGACAGGTATTTCTCATTTCGGGAGATGGCTTTCTCCGCGAACTTGAGATAAAGAGAGACATAGAAAGAAACATCAGGGCGGATCCACTCACTGAGGTTATTCCTCGAACGCAATAGTTTCGCAAACGGGCTTTGAGAGACTGATCAGTAGAGGAGTTGGGTGTTCGGTATCACACGGGCTGTGGATATGCGACATCGCAATAATTATCCTTGAGTGCAAGTGGGAGATTGTTGGATATAGTGCCCTCAGAGTCAATTATTGGATCACAGGCACGTGATTGCAATGATTGAGGGAGGACCTATATCGGTAGGACAGTCTTACTCAAGATGATAGTATGCTATCTGGTTTATCTTTATCATCGTGTGCTGCTTTAGGTGACCTTACAGGTCGCTATTACACATTGATAGAGCCCTTAGGATTCTTGCTTGACTACCAGCAGTATGATGTCGATCATATACGTGGGAGTTGGGGTCTATAAGCACATCCTTAAAAGGTCCCTAGTCGTGGGAGTTTCGAGACTGGGCATCAATACTCTATTAGTAGACTAGTGTATACAGTCGAGACCCCGATGAGGGGCGGTAGCCGGTCTCACAAGCCATTGGTGTCAGTTGGTTCACCTAAGATGTATATATGTGCTCATTGGGTTATGAGTACACCGGACAAGACTCGCCGGGAACATGCTAGTTGGTATTATACCTGACGTCAGATAGCAGTTCCCTGGTGACATGTGTACAAGTTAGTTCATCGATCTGAGATCGTCATTTGTCTCGTGTGAGTTCCCACTGTGCTTTGATTACTACCCTACCACGGCTCAAAGGAGTCGTGCAAACAGATTTTAGTTGGGTACAGTCCCGATCCACATGGAGGTAGTGAGTGGATCGGCAGGGGTTTCGTCTCTCCCGGTATTGGGGGTGAGATCGCGCTGTGCCTAGGATAGCCATTACACGAAGTCCTTGGCCAAGGCAGGAGATTTACTGGTAGGTATTCCAGTAGTATCTCAGGATGTTCTTGGCTACACTCCGATACGACTTGTACGGCTTTTGGGGGTCTGACTTTTACCAACCCCCTAGGCCCGATATGCGACGCTCATAGACGAACGGACCGGACTGTACGAACATTGTCACTGACAGGCTCAGTAGGGTGTCAGGATGAGTTCGCTCATCGACCTTCCTTTTGGTCAATACCTGGTAGCCCGTTACGTACGGCTAGTACCTCTGATGTGCTAGTGGCTAAATCCACAGCCAAAGTATTGACGAGTCTTTAGAGTCCCTCACAGACAGTTTCGCAAGTTTCGGGCGAAACGTTGTAGAGGCCGTATGATATATGGCAGGGTTCGATCATATACGTGCAGTAGTGCACAGATCATGATCGGGCGGATCATACTAGTGGGCTTTGGTTTAAGCCGGATCCTAGTATTAGATTTGTTGGATTACTTTAGTCTCATCGCATTCGCATTCAGTCGGAATGTGGATGCAGGTATGTATATACAGGTGAGGGGTACTCTTGTGATCCGTCACGAGTTTACTTTAGTAGATGCCATTCTCTTTTTATTGTTGCAAACATTTGGATTAATGTTTGCATATGGAAATAATGAGCTCAAAATCATGATTAGGAGCATTAATTGTGACACATGCACAAGTGATGAGTCATGGTCTCTTTACTTGTGCATATGTCATATTTTTTATGGATTTGAGTGTTGAAATGAGAGGGAGAGAGAAAGAGGGCTGCCATATGAAGAGTTTGGTCTTGTATTTTTCGCTCTCACTCTCTCTCATTTTATCATAAGAACACAAAAGAAAAAGAAAAAGAAAGAGGAAACTTCTTCTTCTTCCTCTTCTTTCTTGAGCTCACTATCTCCTCACTTATGGCATCTACTAATTCCTCCATCCATACACTGTCATGCGTTGAGAATCAATGGATGCAAGAGACAAAGTTATCACACACATTCTCTACATCGCCTTGGACATGTCGGCTAGCAAACTTCGTGTCCGAGTTTCTTCGGACGAAGCGGGAGACCGTAAAAAGACTCGAAGATGTGGCCTTTCCGACGAGGAGACCGGTGATCGGAGATACCGCGAGGAGCTAGGGATGGTGGCTAAAGACCGAAGGACACGGGTCGATCGGTATAGCTTTTCTAACCTTTCTTTAGTTGCTACTTATAGGTTAACGGTTCGATCCGGGATTAAAGTCTGCTATAGCGTCGGTTTCTAGTTTAGAAAAAGTTTTCGTTTCCGCATTTTGGCCTCGGACAGACGGCCGGGGCGCTACCGTAGACTTACAAACACTGTATTGGTAACCTTGACTATTTTTAGCAGTTCGATCGAACTTCGCACACCACATTTTGTACCCCGCTGAAATTTCCAAGTGTTGTAATTTTCCGAAATTGATTATATTCGTTAAATCGTGCAAGTACCCCTATGGACCCTTTAGAAGACTATGCTAACCTTAACTCGATTCTATGCCCACGGAACCGCGAACGAACCTTAGGGTTTGCCGTAGTTCCGTGGTGTCATAGGTGAGACATTGGTTAACTCCTTCTATGGCTGGTCCATGGACACTGTGGTACGATTTTTGAGTGTTTTGACTTTGCTCAAGTGTTGAGCTCGCGGGGGTAATTTGTGTGTGTATGTTGATTCGATCGAAACGTTAAACATCGTCTTGATATTCTTTGATTGTGATACAATATGTGGAATTCATATAGTTAGGCATGAAATCCGTAATATGTGATATTTCGGGTTTACAATGTCTAAGGTGATTGTGGATTCCAAATGTTGTAGTTTTTCACTTTTCTTTTCTGCGACCGTAAGTGTAGTATGTGGGGTATTGCCGGTTTCGTTGCTATACGTCAATGACAATCGGGATACGCATACTTTCTTACGTTGATGATATGAGATATTATGTGTTGCTGTGATATGTTATATTAGATCGTCGTGTCTGAATAGCCCGGGGTTTTATGTGAGATGAGGGTTTTTATTTTCATTCATGTAAAATTCATTGCATGTAATATTCTTTTATTGGGGCACTTCCGGGCTGAGGATGATGTCACTATTGTATATTATTTACTTTTCCGCATTAGGATAGACCCAAGGAGGGGAGAAAAAGTAACCGGGTTCTATGGTCCAGTGGGAGGCCATCTCGAGGAGTAGAGACCGGGTCTCCTAACCCTAGAATTGGCAGTGTTACTTTCCGCTCTCATAGGGGTCTAGAGATGTGGTTTGGCTATTCATCGCGACCGTGGAATCCGTGTTTTATAAAGGCTCAAAATAAAATACGGACCTCTTAGTATATCCAATATTTCATATGTTTCTTCTGCTGCTGATATACTGTGATGTGATCATATTATATGCGTGAGACGAATGCTTTATTATTGTATATATGATATATAATAAACGTTGCTTATGTTTTACACCCGCGCTAGTCCCGTCCCGGTATGCCGTTAGTTAAGTAACCTAACGGTGCATAACGGAACATTGTGGCGAATGCGGATGATATAAGAGTACGTTGTATTTTCGTTTCTTCTGTGATGCTTAGGAAGCATAAATGATGGGATTTATTAATGAGATTAATAAAAGAAAAGAAATCTAAAAGATGTTGTAGATCAAATTTATGAAAAGGGCAGCTACAGTTTTTGCTTTGCATAGTGGTATATGTGATATACCCTGCACCTTATTCGATGAGGAAAGAGCCGAGATCCCTTCACCGGAAGTGACCTCTTTAGCAAAACTGGCAGATGCTACAAACTCACGGTTTAGTTTTTGATTGCTTCTATAGTTCTTGCTTTGCACAGCGGTATTTATGAAATATCCTGCACCTTATTCGATAAGGAAAGAACTGAGATCCCTTCACCAGGAGTGACCTCTTTAGCGAAACTAGAAAAGCCTTAAAAACACTCCTTTTCAAAATCACTTGTTTCTACAACGATATCAAGTTCATTACGCTTATGGTTTTCTGAAAAACCTGCGTAGCCCTCCGTCATTTCAGATAAGCACTACTTAGTATTCGTGCTACGTTTGTTGAGTATATTAAGGCGTAGTGTGCGGTAGCTAATCAGTGCTTATCTGCTAAAACATGAGATGTGATTGGATTAGGGTAGTTGTATGACTTTGTTGACTATGTTAAGGGTCGTGCAGGTGGGTTTAATTCAATCGGGAAATGACGGGTTGAACTTGGCTAGCAATTATGATTTGTTGACTATGTTAAGCTCATAAGTTGCTAGGGGCAAAAGCATTATCAGGAATTTCAAGAGTTGAAATTTGCAATGAGATTGCATACCTTCTATGAGATAGATGGATCCTGATACCCACTGCGAGTAAGAGTTACTCCTAGGAGAGTTTTACACATGACAACTAGCCAATCAAGTAGGTGTCTAGAAAGGTGTTAACGGGGTTATGCCTCTGGGAAAATGAGGTTTATTTTAATTTGGTCCGTGCGAAAGCACGAGTAACCTCCCTCAAAGTACCAACACTGGCCTGGATGAAAGATCGGTGAACTTGTAAAGTGTAATTAATCCCGGCTAGTCTTACCTTTTAGGGTTTGAAGGAAGATTTGATGAAAACAGTGGGAGCCATCCTGATTAGATAAGATAATAACCAATTTAATTTTGCAAGAGCATACGCTAAAGTGTTTTCTTCTCTCTCTCTCTCTCCAGGTAGCGACCATGTCAGGCCTTAATCAAGATAATAATATGGATGTATTGACTGAACCCGCTCATTATACTGAGCAGGGGAACGTTGGTCCCGCTCCAACTTATAATTGTTATAAGTCCGAGTAAGGAATAAGAGAATATCTGGATTCTTACGCTGTCCAGACGAGGAACAAGCATGCTGATGCATTTTCTTGGGGTGTGTTAGTTATCGAGAACTGTTTCTCAGTTCACTCTATGTCCTGGGTATTAGATACCGGATCGGGATCCCATATATGTAATATGTTACATGGGCTACGAAAAGGTAGGGAACTGGGAGAGGGTGATCATTCCGTAAGAGTAGGGAATGGTGCAAATGTTGTAGCCAAAGCAGTTAGAGAATATCACATTGTGTTACCAAATGGCAATACATTGGTTCTGAACGAATGCTATTACATTCGCAATCTTATATCAGTTTCTTTATTGAGCAAAGAAGGATACAATTTTGTAGTACATGATAATGTTATGAATATATTCCTCAATCAAAAGTTGATTGGATCAGGATCGTTAAATAATGGCATATACGTTCTCAACCAAACTACAGTACTTAAGGTATAAAACACACATAAGAGGAAGAGTTCAGAAATGAACGAATCTTTCTTGTGGCATTGTAGACCGGGTCATATCAATGCGACACGGCTAGCTAAGTTACATAAGGATGGATATTTGAATCCGTTCGAATTTTCATCTTATGAACGAATCCTTCTTATGGCATTGTAAACTGGGTCATATCTTACTTTAGATTTACGCTTACCTCCATGTACTTCTTTGCTAACGTCTCGGTTGATTGGCCAACTCGAAATGGAATAAAGTGAGCCGACTTGGTGAATTGATCCACAATAACCCATATTGCGTCGTTACCCATCGTGCTGTGAGAAAGGTCGGTCACGAAGTTCATGGCATTGTGCTGCTATTTCCATTCTGGGATTGGTAATGGTTGAAGTAGACCAACAGTTCTGTGATGTTCAACTTTCACTTGCTGACACACCAAACACTTAGCTACGCTCCTTGCTATTTCGCGCTTCATTCCATGCCACCAGCAGTATTGCCGTAGATCCGTATACATTTTCGTACCACCGGGGTGTACAGAATAAGGAGAGCTGTGAGCTTCTTTTATTAACTTTTCTCGAACAGGGCCGATTGGAAAGCATAATCGACTTCCATACCGCAAGGATCTATCTTCGTGGATGATGAAGTCAGTCCGAAGTCCGCTTTCTACTTGTTCTCAGATCATCAGAAGCATGTGAACAAGATTTTATAGAACTCAAGTCAAGATTAACCTCTGCTCCTATCCTTGTAATACCTGATCAATCTGGAGAATTCGCTGTACATTGTGATGCGTCCGATAAAGTATTATGATGTGTTCTACATTAGCATGGAATGGTTGTAGCTTTTGCATCAAGACAGCTAACAGTTCATGAGCTCAACTATCCAACACATGATCTGGAGTTGGCTGCCGTTATCTTCGAACTTAAGATTTGGCACCACTACATTTTGGGAGAATGAGTGGCTATATATATTGACCACAAGAGTCTAAAGTATGTATATACTCAGAAGGAATTAAACATCCGGCAGGTCGAACCAAAAAATGTCGGGACCTAGTTTTTGCTCACGGAAAAAAGTGCCACACGGAACAAAGTGCCACACCAATTGTCATGCCAGGGCGGTGGGGGCCACCTCTTGAATCCATGGGGGCCACCTCTTGAGTCCGTAGGACCCACTGTAGAACAATGAGGAATTTTCGGAACACATTTCGAAAGAGCTCCGAACTGCATTATAAATATAATGATACCACCCTCGATTATAGAGGCGCCTTTTAAGTGAACCGGAACTACAGGAGCTTGAGAACTCCGTAGTTAAGCGTGCTCGAGCCAGGGAAGTTCTGGGATGGGTGACCTCCTGGGAAGTTGCCCCTAATCGGGTCCGGTTCGCTCCAGAGGACAAAACCGTGCGGTTTCGGCCAGAGCAGAAAATACCGTTTGTACTGGGGCGTAGGGTGTTATATTTATAGTGGCCCATGTAGGTCCCTCCGTAGTTGGCCTGTGGTTCGATGACGAACCATTATTCAAAGATGGGGAGAATGTCGGGACCCGGTCTCTTGCTCACGGAACAAAGTGCCATATGGAACAAAGTACCATGCCAATTGTCATGCCAAGGGGGCGGGGGCCACCACTTGAATTCGTGGGGCCACCTATTGAGTCCATGGGACCCACTATAGAAGAATGGGGAATCTTCAGAACACATTCCGTAAGGGGTCCGAACTGCATTATAAATATAATGATACCACCCTCAATTACAGAGACGCCTTTTAAATAAACCGGAACTACAGGAGCTTGAGAACTCCGTAGTTAAGCATGCTCGAGCCAGGGAAGTTCTGGGATGGGTGACCTCCTGGGAAATAGCCCCTGGTCGGGTCCGGTTCGCTCCAAAGGACAAAATCGCGCGGTTTCGGCCAGAGCGAACAATACCGTCTGTACTGGGGCATTAGGGTGTTATAATACATTTCGAGACCTCGACGAAAGGTGGTGGCCGGTCTCACAAGCCATTGGTGTTATGTCACATAAGATAGTATACGGGTGCTCACTGGAGGTGAGTACACTGTACGGACTCGCCGAGAACTTCTAGATGGTGTTATATTTATCGTCATATGGAAGTTCTTGAGTGGCATTAATACAGGTTAGTCTTTTGACCCAAGATCGTCATTTTTCTCATGTGAGTTCCCACTGTACTTTGATTACTACCCTACCATGGCTCAAAGGAGTTGTGCAAATAGGTTTTAGTTGGGTATAGTTCCGAGCCACATGGAGACAGTAAGAGATTGTCGGGGATTCGTCTATCTTGATATTAGGAGTCGATTTCGTGCTGTGTTCGGTAGGCTATCACCTCAAATCCGTGGCCACGGTAGATAAGATATACTGATATGATTTTAGTAGTTTCTCGGTTGGTGATGAGCTTGACTTCAAAACGACTTATCGGGTTATTAGGTGTCTGACATTTCCACCCTTAGACCCAGTATGCGATACTCTCAGAAGAAGAGACCGGACTGTATGGAGATTGTCACATTCAGGCTCAGTAGAGTATGGAAGAACTTGATTGTCGACCTCTCTTTCGACCGATCGTCATTTTTCTCATGTGAATTCCCACTGTACTTTGATTACTACCCTACCACAGCTCAAAGGAGTCGTGGAAGCAGGTTTTAGTTGGTTATAGTCCCGAGCCACATGGAGGCAGTAAGAGATTGTTGTGGATTCGTCTATCCTGATATTAGGAGTCGATGTCGGGCTGTGTTTGGTAGGCTATCACCTCAAATCCGTGGCCACTGTAGATGAGATTTACTGATGTGATTTTAGTAGTTTCTCGGTTGGTGATGAGCTTGACTTCGAAATGACTTATCGGGTTATTAGGTGTCTGACATTTCCACCCCTAGATCCCGTATATGATACTCTCAGATGAAGAGACCGGACTATACGGAGATTGTCACATTCAGGCTCAGTAGAGTATGGACGAACTTGATTGTCGACCTCTCTTTCGATAGATACCTCGGCAGCCGTTACGTACAGCTAGTGCCGCTAACGTGCTTGTGGTTTTTGGATTTATCCAATAAATCACTGCCAGCTTATCGTCGAGTCTTTAGAGTCCCACACAGAGGGTTTTCCTGGTTCAGGTGATATGATGTACATAACGTATGTTGGTACATACAGGGTGTCCGATTAAATACGTGTACAGGCTATACCGACTTTAATCAGATGGTTGATTATACTAGCGGCTTAAGATTAAATCGGATTTTGATTTAATAATTTTTATATTTTTTTAATATGTATATTCTAGTATTATTGTTCACTATTCATTTTCTCTCTCTTGGCTATTCGTATTTTTGTAAGAATACGGATATATATATTTCGATACATAAACCAGATTGTGTTCTGTATTTATACGGAATTTGTTCTAGAAGATGGACACTTCATTTGTTGATTTTTCTTTTATAGAAAATCAAGAATGGGGTGGAGGATGAGGTGTTAAAAAGTATGTTAGAGAGGGATGGCATTGATTATTATATTGTATAATCATTTTGATTTACTATTATGGCATGGTTGCGAAAATCAAGCCATTTTTTCTATGCTTGCTAGTTTTTTCCTACACAAAAAATACTTATCCATTTTCCATGGTTTCTTTTTCTTCACCTTCTCCTCCTTATTCTAGGTCGCTCACTTGAGCTTATAAAAGAGAGAAAAAGATAGTGAGAATATTCATATATCCCCACTCTCCATTCGTAGCGAGCTTGGAGCGTCGGTCGCTTCACTAGGTGAAACCGGAGCTTGGATCGGTTTTCCTCAGGCGGATCTTTTCCAGCAAGGGCGGTCGCCACTCAAGCACGATCCGGAAAGCATACACGGAGCTTAGAGGGGTCTTTCATGATTGGGTGGACACACGTCGAAGGTAGTATTCCGTATCTTTGCATGCTTGGTTTGCTAGTTTAGGCGTTTGGATCGATTCTAGGTTAGGGGTTCTTTCGTGTTTACTTGAAATTTTTGTTCTACATTCATGCCTCTGCTGCACCTCGGGCATTATGGAATCCTACAATTCTGTAACATTTCATAAAATATAAAATATTATTTTTGGAATTTAATATTAAAATAATATATTTGCGAAAACTACCCGATTTGCGAATTTGGGGTTTTCGTAAAATGGTATAAATATATACCAATATTTGTGAAATAATTGGAGATTAAAATGATTTATTCATTTAAAAATATATTTATTGGATTTGGCATTTTTATAATTAATTATATGCAGTTTAAATAGAAATTGATTAGTGCACTACTAATTGCGATTTGGCCAAATCCGTGTTTCTACATTTTTCCATGGTTAGCGCACCATGACATGTTGCATTTTGTTGCATGTTGTTTCATTTTATTTGTGCTATGTGTTTGGTTTTAATTGAGTGAGGGAAAAAGAAAAGAAAAAGAAAAGATAAGAGAGTATAATTGAGGAGAGAGAGAGGGGACCCATGTGGCATGGCATGCCACATAAGAGAGTGAGGGTGAGAGAACGAGACTTTGACCTCATTATTTTCCATCATTTTCATCTCCTTCTTCATCTCTTCCTCCACCTCCTCCACCCTCATATTTCATCTCCAACCCTTCACCAAAACCCTATACTCTCTTCATTAAAAAGATGCACAACTCCATCCTCAATATTTTGGACCTTTCAAAATTGGATTTTGAAGACTTTGAGCAACTCAAGAAAATTCTTGATTTTTCAAACGAGATAATTCCTACACTTCAAGTTTAGATTTTTAGTTTCCTAGCACCCTATAGTAGTTTAGAGTTAAATCGATATAGATTAGCGATGTTTGGAATTTTCAAGAGAGGGTTTGGGTGATTGTGTGGGCTTTTGATGTTTAATGGCTGTTTACAAGACCCTAATGATGATTTTATGGCCTAGGACACGGAATAGAAACCAAAATACGAACTTAGAAACTTTCCCTATCGGTTGTGTGACTTTATAGATGTCTACAGGGAATCTGGAGCAACCCAGGACCTTTATAAAAAAATAAAAAAAATATACATTAACCTAGTTAGACCAATAGGAGACCACCACGATAAGACGAGGCCCAAACTCCAAGGTGGGGCCGGCCAGGCCGGTTACTGTAGCCATTAGGTCGGTAACTGTAGCTGATTTGGTGTTGGGGTTTTGGCAGTGGCTCACATACCTTATAACATAGCTACTGTATTTTTCTTTTTGTCCCAGATTACATGAGCCAAAATCTGGGAGCATATTGGGATGGTTTTGGGTTATGTTTTCCGTATTTTGGAATTCTTGGTTTTGATATTAGTTATGAGATTTGGTCGTTTGATGTTTGTACGTCAACGACGAGGGTTGTTTGGTTGTTTTTGCATGCGCAGGCTATAGGTTCTAACCTATGAGCACACCGTGTGCCGTATCGATTTTCTGGATTTGGTTTTCATAAGGTGGCGATATGTGTTGATTTGTTGTTACCTTCGCGTGGATTCTGAGACGACGAAGCACATCGACTACGGCTGAACAAGGAGTTCCGCAAGTGATTAGATTTATATTTACGGGAAAAGTCGGGTGGATGGCGTATAGCACCCCCGCAAATTATAATGGAGACATATATATATATATATATATATATATATATATATATATATATATATATATATATATATATATAGAATATGGTTAAGGAAACCAGGTTAGAAACTTATGGATATGGTTAAAGAATAGTAGGAGACAAGATATACCACGACTTAAGATTATAGTGTATGGTTTAGTGTGACATGATATGATAGAAATGAGGTTTCGATTGATATATAAGGATGTAAAACATGAATGTGAATCACGATATATATATATATATATATATATATATATATATATATATATGTTGTGAAAGAGAATCAGTATGAGACTATAGCGGCATGTTATGAGGTTGATAAATATGATATGAGATTTAGAAGTTGACTTGATGTGAGATATTGATGTGAGATATTAATATGATGAAAAGTGTATACGATGTGATATGATGACTTGGTTTGATATGTTGTTATACGGATGCGAGTCGATATGAGATAATTGATACCTTTGTCGGTCTCATGATATGAGATTGATACAGATGTGACATGGGATATAGGTATATAGAGATATATAATCTTGTGAATAATGTGTGATTTGTCGTACGAGACGTTAGGTCCGTACCCTCATTGTCATATAGGTTGATAGGATCCCTAATGGTTTAATGCCGCCATACGATGGATACCGTACGTGATGAGTTTTACTTGATGATTGATTGATACCCTTGACTAGAGGATGTCGTATGATGGATTATACCATACGTGATGTTGTGAGGCTGGATGTCGATTGATAGATTCACCGACTCGCATATGTTATAGATATTTAATCCCTATCTACACCGCTTAGTTGAGCATTTACGTAGATGTTAGATTAAATACGTATACCTTATAGCATTGTGCTCACAATTTACTTTCTGTTACGTTCATGATATTCTCATTTCATTATATATATATACCTGTGCCAGCACACCTACACCATTATCGATGATGCGTATGTTACTCTTACACAGATTTGCCGGCTCATACACTTTCATCATCGATAATTGCTATGTCACTTACACAGTAGAGTTGCTTCATCATTATGCTATGTTGCATGGTATATTGCTATGATCACATCACTATGATATGTTGCATGATATATTGCTATGCACACATCATTATGCTATGTCGCATGATATACCGGATATGCTCACATTTCTGTCATATGTTTGCATGTATCATACCAACTGTAGGGGTATCTGTGTCAAAAGATGCAAGAACGCAGCCTGCCGTGACTACTCCGAAGGGAAACCTGCAAACACTGTGGCACAACGGGGGTGAGTTGCCAACTCGTGAATAGAGATAACATATAAAGGCAATCGCGAGCGTGCACGTACTGCGCTACTCTAACATATAAAGGTTTTGATGTTGTTGGAAGTTTTCCTGGGCTTGCCGGATACTATAGATGGTTTGTGGAGAATTTCGCTCGAATAGCGGAACCATTGACCAAGCTAACACGAAAGGAGGTACCATTCGTATGGACCGAGAAGTGTGTGTCATCTTTTGAAGCACTGAAACAAAGATTGAAAACCGCTCCTATTTTGACATTGCCAGATGGTTCCGGAGGACTGGTTATTTACAGTGACGCATATGGGAAAGGCTTGGGATGTGCAGCATGGGAAGGTCATAACACATGCATCGAGATAATTAAAGATTCATGAGAAGAACTACTCAACTCATGATCTGGAGTTAGCAGCAGTGATTTTCGCTCTGAAGATTTGGAGATACTATTTATTGGGCGAAGGGTAGAAGTATTTACCGATCACCTAAGCTTAAAGGACGCGTTCACACAGAAAGAGCTCAACATGAGGCAGCGGAGATGGTTAGATATGATGGCCGACTATGATCTTGATCTAAAATACCATCTGGAAAAAGTTAATGTAGTGCCGGATGCTCTAAGTCAGTTACCAGCAATACGGATGTTGACTGCCCAAAAGGAGATTATAGCTAATCTTCAGAGGTTCGAGTTGGAGATTGTATTACCGAATTCTTTAGGACAATTGATGTAGTTGCAAGTACAGTCATCCTTGATCGATAACATTAAAGCAGTACAGTCGCACGATCCAAGATTTCAGAAGTTTCGTGAATAAGTAGAAGTAGGATTTCAAAAGGATCTGTTAATTCATGAAGATGGTTCGTTATGATATGGTAGTCGTTTATGTATGCCAAAAGAAGATGTTCGTGAAGAAGTTATGAAGGAGGCTCATAGTTCCGCATATTCTGTACACCCGGGATGCATAAAGATATACAGAGATCTGCGACAACATTTCTAGTGGGAAGGCATGAAAAGGGAGATTGCTCGCTACGTATCGAAGTGCTTTGTGTGTCAAGAGATCAAGGCTGAACATCAAAGGATAGCTGGTTTATTGCAACCACTTCCGATTCCTCAATGGAAGTGGGAACAAATAACCATGGATTTTGTGACAGCTTTACCATATAGTCTAAAGTGCAATAATGCAGTTTGGGTGATTGTCGATTGATTGTCCAAGGCAGCCCATTTTATACCGTTTTGAGTTTGTCATTTGACGGAGGCTTTGGCAGAGCGGTACATGCAGGATATTGTGAGATTGCATGGAGTACCCGTGAGCATCGTTTCGGATCGTTATACTCGATTTCTACCACACCTTTGGAGAAGTCTACAAGAAAGTTTGGGAACGCGCTTGAAGTTTAGCACAACCTATCATCCTCAGAAAGATGGCCAGTCAGAAAGAACGATCCAAACTCTTAAAGATATGTAGAGAAATGCACGTTAGACTTCAAGGGTTCATGGGAGGATCATTTGCACTTGATGGAATTTTCATACAATAACATTTTTAGGCGACTATACAGATGGCTCCATTTGAAGCATTATACGGTCGTAAGTGTCTCTCGTCTGTCTATTGGGATGATATTGGAGAAAGCAGATTATTGGGACCGGATCTTATTGTGCAAACGGTGGAGAAAGTTAATGTGATCAAAAATCATATGAAGGTGGCACAGGATCGACAGAAAAGTTGGGCTGATACTGGAAGAAAACCTCTGGAGTTCGCAGTTGGTGATCTTGTATTCTTGAAAATATCACCGACCAAAGGAGTGATTCGATTTGGTAGTCGAGGCAAGCTTAGATCTCGATTCGTGGGGCCTTTCGGTATTATTGAGCGTGTTGGAGAGGTGGCTTATCGATTGGTTTTACCACCATCTTTGGCGGGTGTTCATGACGTATTTCATGTATCTCAACTTCGCAAATATGTTAGAGATGAGTCGCACGTCTTAGATCACTCGGAACTGACAGTAAGGGAAGATTTAATATATGAAGAGCGACCAATGGCGATTGCGGATCGATGAGAAGAGGTACTCAAGAATAAAGTTATCCCACTAGTACTTATTTCATGGGGGAATCGTTCGCACAGAGAATCTACATAGGAACGTGAAGACGAGATTTGACAGAAGTTTCCACACCTCTTTTCTTAGATCCGTGTTTTCTCGTCTTTTCTTGTTCCGTGAATTTTGAGGACAAAATTGTTTTGTAGTTGGGTATAATGTAACACCCTATCACTGTTATACTAGTTATTTGGGGTATTTCAAATCTTGCAGTAAAATTATTGACTATTGTTGCTTTTAGGTTGTGGATAATGCAATTGGCAGCTGTGGTTATTGTCCGACCCGACCCGTATGTTTGAAACCCATCATGGTTCAAAATTACATCAAATATTTTCTAGTACAAAGGATCCAAGCAAATCTAGATTTTATAAATATATATATAATATTTTAGAATCCACATATCCTTTTAAATACAATATAAAACCAAATAACATATTTTCTTGTCTAGCTTTGTATGTCATAGTACCCCATATCATGTAGTTGCGCCTATATATCATGATTCATGTCTTAATTGTTAAACTGACTCGTTTTGATCGCTGTGTATATTTACGTAGATCCATATTTAGGGGTATATGTTTTTATTTACCGGATATCACATTATGGTTTAAACTTTTACGTATATTCTCCATATTGAAAAACTAGATTTTTGAATGGATACGGGTAATATTTGGAGAGATCTGGTATTATCTGTAAAATCACACACACACACACACACACACACACATATTTTTTATATAACTATATACTATATACTATTATATATATATTATATATAATATATTAATTAATATAAAATCTCTCTCTCTTTCTCTAGCCTCTCTCTGTTTCTCTCTCTCTCTATGTTTCTCTCTCTAATATATATATATATATATATATAAATAGATATATAATTATTATAAAACCTATTATAAAACTAAACCTCACCCACTCTCTCTCCCTCGTTCTTCTTCACGTCCTCACCCGCGAACGCAAATCTTAACCTACGCCTCGCCCCTCGCCGCCAACGACTTCACATCGTCACCACCATCCCCTTTGTCCTCATGAAGTCCAGATAACCCAGTAACCATGCAACATAACCCCCTCTTCTTCTTTCTTTTCATTTCTTGATCCCCGATCGTCTTGCCGGAGTTGAGCACGTCGCCGACGATCCAGACGACCCAGCTACAGTCTTCATCTAACCTAGTTACCACGTCACGCAGCTGCTCAGCCAGGTCCAGTCCTACGTGCTTAAGTTTGCGTCGTGACTTTAATTCGACGTCGGAACGTGACATCCGTATCTCGACTTGAGATCCTGTTGGATATAGTGTCATGACCCGAAAATCTAGTTCGTGACCGGCACATGAATCACGCCACGTCTAAAGGCATAACGTAAATCAAGTAAGTCGAAACCCAGAAATCTAAACCTTTTTAAAGAAAATAAAAAAGGTGAAGTTTTTAAATAAAGGTATAATGAAATCAAATGTTTTCTTAATGCATAGATAATGGAACATGAAAAATGCAAGTGGATTATGCTAGTTGAAAAACATGTTTCGTCTTTTAAAAATTTTGGCAGCACCTCCTCTGTATATTTTGATCCAAAACCACAAATACAAGATAATATAAAAGGCATCCCCAAGCGGGAGCTAGCTCTTCGCCAATCAGCGGAATCACAACCACGCAAGACAGTATATATGTATACGACGCCCAACGGCGAAGATCACTACAAAAGATAAAGTAATTAAAGAAAGACATCAAATCCCCCAAGCGAACATATAGTTCGTCGCTCTAAGTCTCGCGAATACAAGTCTTTCTATGTCTTACTATTATACAAATACTAGTTTCGGATTGATGGAGTTGACTGGATACAATAGGAATAATAAATACAATAGTGGTACGATCCAACATGTACCACCTACCAAAGAAAATCACCCGAAAGCAAGCTGTGTGCCAGCGATACCGCTACTGATCCATGCGGTCAACCTGCAAGAACTGTGGCACAACGGGGGTGAGTTGCCAACTCGTGAATAGAAAACATTATCAGGTAGAAATCGAATAAAACAACAATTTCCTAGGTCAACTATATCATAAAGGTAATACTAAGATATCTAGGGTGACCGTGTCTACATATATACCAACAATAATAAATGCCAGTATGCATGTGGATATCATCCAACAATATAATCAATTCCTGCCAGCATGTGGCTAACATCTACGTGTCCATCTATGACACAACATCATGCATGTAAAAATCATAAAAGCACATGCATGTAAATACGAGAATATCAATCAACGTGTGTCCATCAACGACACATCAAAATCATGGAACCTGAGTGCCTAACATCGACACTCGAAACATCATGAAACCCGTGTCCAACATCGACACGTAAATCCTCATATCAAGGGCTACTTAATCGCCTGTCCGGATCGGCCCTCGGGCTCTGGCATCGGCCCATATCCATCTCATGACTCCGGTCGGTATCCTCCGGATAACCGCCGAGTCTAAATACTATCACCGGTAGGTAGTAGTCCCTCTGTCAGGCTCACCGCCTAACTACGAGTCTTCTTACCTCGGGGTACCTCACCGGGTCCACCATGTACCCGCAGACGGTTCCTCCACTCCTCGAATTATGTCTCGAAAACCAAACTCAGAACCGAGAAAACTCATGGTAGACGTCTCGAAATATCATATCAAGAGAAACCGTGTTTTTAAAACAATACATAATTTCCTTTGAAATATAACCACGGTTCTCAAATCTAGAATCTCATGAAATCAGCATCTCAATGCGTATAATTGTAAAGCATAATGTATGCAAACATATAACAGAAAGGTGAGCATATCAAGTATATCATAGCATGATATAGCAATTCTACTGTGTAAGTGACATAGCAATTATCGATGATGAAGTGTGCGAGCTGGCCAATCTGTGTAAATGTAACATACGCATCATCGGTAATAGTGTAGGTGTACTAGCACATGTATATGTAATGCAATGAGAATGACATGAACGTAGTATAAAGTACATCGTCAGCTAAATGCTATAAGGCATATGTATCTAACATGACCGAGTCGGTGAATCTATCAATCGGCATACAGCCTTACAATATCGCGTACGGTATAATCCATCGTACGACATCCTATAGTCAAGAGTATGGATCAATCATCATAAAACTCATCACGTACGGTAATTCATCGTACGGCGGCATTTAACCATTAGGGATCCTATCGACCTATATGAAAATGAGGGTACAGACCTAACGTCTCGTACGGAATATCACTCAAGATTCACAACATTATCCATATATATATACCTATCTCTCAGGTCACATCCTTATCAATCTTAGATCATAGGACCGGTAAAGGTATCAATTATCACATATCGACTCGCATCCATATAACGACATATCACACCAAGTCATCATATCACATCGTATACTCTTTTCATCACATTAATATCTCACATCAAGTCATCATATCACATATAATATCATGCTACTCTAAAACTCATACTTTTCTAGTGCAACTACATATTTATAAGTCGTGATTCACATTCACTTTTATATCCTTATATATCAATTCGAGACATCATTTCTATCATATCATGTCAAAGAGTCATATCCCTATAACTTTCATCTTATATCTCAATATATATATTCAATCATTCATATCATCTCTAACTATCTTTTTAACCACACCCCTAGTTTCCTAATATAGGTTTCCTTAACCATATCCTATATATCGGTTTCCATCAAAATTTGTGGGGGTGCTATACGCCATCCACTCGACTTTCCCCGTAGATATAAATCTACACACCTGTGGAACTCTTTGTTCAGCCATAATCAATGTGCTTCGTCGTCTCGGAATCCACGCGAAGATTGTTTCCCTCCGAAAGACGCGGCGGAGACGTGACAAACGCCTTGCCTGAAATTCAGGGCAGATGCTAATTGGTGCTATCCGTCCAACTCTCTGAAGATGCCAAGTGGATTTATGGCACCATGTATCGAAAGTTTAAACGGATGCGACCTATGTAGCAGACTTCATCAGATTCCCCCTCGTTTGAGGGGTTTTTGATTGTGGGGACACTCTTCCCTGCAAGTGCAAGCCCCTACAGTTAATTACGCTACCGCATCGCGGTAACAACTTTCTCCTTCTCCAGACGGTCACTTCGTGTCGTGGGTGTTTGTTTTGTGTTTGGTTGCCCGTGGATTGTATACGGAGACTAGGTTATGTTGTCGCCCGTAGGGCGTGGACTAGTCCAAATCCGTATCTTTCTTAGATTTGGGTTTGGGGGTTTGGGTTTAAGGATACGTTGGCCTCATTTGGGACTAAAATCAACTTAAACGTTTGTTAAGGAGATGTTAGTCTAATTTTAGACTAAGATCAACTTAACGGGATCGTTTAGATCCAACAAGAGAGCAATTGGGCTCTATTGTTTAGTTTAGGGGCATTGCGGTCGATTAGTTTAAGGACATTACGGTCCATTGTTAGTTTAAGGACATCTCGGTCCAGGTTAAGGACATCATAGTCCGTGGGTTTAAGGACCCCACAGTCTAATGTTAGTTTTAAGATATCACGGTCAAGGTTAAGGACATCATAGTCCGTGGGTTTAAGGGCTCCACAGTCCAATGTTAGTTTTAAGACATCACGGTCGAGGTTAAGGACATCATAGTCCGTGGGTTTAAGGACTCTACAGTCCGATGTTAGTTTTAAGACATCACGGTCGAGGTTAAGGACATCATAGTCCATGGGTTTAGGGACCCCATAGTCCATTGTTAGTTAAGACATCACGGTCAAGGTTAAGGACATCATAATCCGTGGGTTTAAGGACCCCATAGTCCGATGTTAGTTTTAAGACATCACGATCGAGGTTAAGGACATCATAGCCATGGGTTTAGGGACCCCACAGTCCATTGTTAGTTTTAAGATATCACGGTCGAGGTTAAGGACATCATAGTCCATAGGTTTAGGGACCCCACAGTCCATAGAAATGTGTGGTCGTCGGGACCCGTCACCTTTCTGAAGACGTTGAAGGATTACAACGACAAATATCAGAGGAATAACGAGATGTACCCTCGAACCGATGTGAGTTGGTTGAGAGAGAAGATGTGCTCAATTCAAGATAAGTTGAGGACTTATGGCCAGAATTGGGCTAAGTCCAATTTAAAAAAATGTTTAACATTTTATTTTTTGTTCTGGCTATTAAGCCTTTGTTTGGGCTCGGCCCTTTTAATAATGCTAGGCATTGGGTTCTGACATCTTTTGTCTTCATCAGAACAAGTTGTGCTCTGACAATGCGCCACGTGGCGCGCCAGGCGCTTTGCGCCAGCTAAAGAGTGCATTGCGCTTCTGTAAGGTAGCGCACACGAAGAGGACACATGTCGCGCTTAGCGCTAAGCGCTAGTTCATTTAGTGCATTGTGCTTTTTAATTTATGAGCGCTCTGCGCTAGTCTGTTGGCGCGCCAGTGAGTGACACGTGGCCCACTTGGCGCTGAGCGCCAGCTCATGAGCGCAGTGCGCTGTTTTAAAAGCGCAAAGCGCAAGTGGTGTATATGGTTGACACGTGGCATGTTTTGGCGCTGAGCGCCGATCCAAGGAGCGCACGAGCGCAGTTCATGAGTGCAAGACACTTTTCAATAGCGCAAAGCGCATCTGATCAATTTTAAGAACAAATTTTATGTTCTTCTTAAAGGAGGCTTTGCCTCAAGATTCAAGAACAAAAGTTCTTGTTTTTATAAAAGGGCTCTGCCTTTATAGATCAAAGATCTATGAATGAAGTTAAATACTTCTTTTATTTTTTTCTGATTAGATCTTTTTCTTTTTATCAAAAAAAAGAACCTTGGTTTTTTTAGATCTATGATCGTTTTAGAAGATGGTTCTTCTTTTTATGAGATGGTTTCATCTCTGTTATTTAAGAACATAGTTCTTTTCCTTGAAGATGAAGAAAAATCTTCTTTTTTTTTAAGAGCTTGCTCTTCTTTCTCTTTGAGTTTTCTCAAAGTTTGCAGAGGGTTTTCTCTATCTTTTTTTTTCTTTTTTTGTATCTATTAGACTTGAAGTCTAGGGGACTTTATATAGGGCCAAATGATTTGTTGAATCAGTTTAAGAGATCTTTGTCTGATTGATTTGAGAATATTTCACACCGTTGGATCTTTGATCCTAAGGCTTCTGTTTTACAGAAGATAATCTTCTTGTTTTAATAAGATTGGAAAGATCTTTTCATAACAGAATTTTAATTCTGATTAATAATTTATTATTATTAGATCTTTTGATCTAACGGTGGGGAATTTTTAATTCCAGCGCTGGCGCACCTTGCGCTAGTGCACCTACGTTCGACACATGACGCGCAGCGCAACTGCGCTAGCGTACACGTTTTTGACACGTGGCACGCAGCGCAGAGCGCAACTGTGTTTGACACGTGGCACGCAGCGCAGAGCGCAGCGCAACTGCGCTAGCGCACCTTTGTTGGACACGTGGCGCGCAGCGCAGAGCGCTGGATCCGAAGCGTTGCTTTAACTTTTAAATTTTGAATTTTAAAACAGAGCTTTGCTCTGATTGGGGTACGCTGCTCTGATTGGGGTGCGCTGCCTAGGGCACAGTGTACCTGGCGCTAGCGCGTCTGCGTTTGACACGTGGCACGCAGCGCGCAGAATCTGAAGCGTTACTTCAATTTTTGAATTTTGAAATTCAAAACAGAGCTTTTCTCTGATTGGGGGAAACAAATGTCCCCCCCCCCACCTTTGCGCTTACGTGGCGCACACGTGAGTGCAGCGGTGGCAACATCTGAGCCCTTGGATCAACTCAGAAGTTGAAGAGGCGGTTCAGTGCCTATAAATAGGATCTTTGGTCCTTTAGATGATTATCATCTTCTTCTTGAGAATTTTCATTCAGAGCGCTACTCTTTTGTTAAGAACTTTCAAGAGTCAGAACTCTTAGGTAAAATTAATTTTTAAAAAATAAATTAGGGTTTTTACCCATTAACAGAGCCTTGCTCTTCATAGATCTTTGATCTAAAGAAAACCCTTTTAAGGTTTCATTAATAGAGCCTTGCTCTCAGAAATCCATAGATCTAAAGAGATCTTTTCTTGGGGTTTCTTAGCCCATGAATCAGAGCTCTGCTCTTTTGATAATACATAGATCTTTTGATCTTTAATGAAGAACTCTTAAGAGTTTTCTCATGGATTTTGAAGATCCCAGAATTTTTAATTCTCAAGAACTAATTTTAATTAATCTTTAATGGATTTTCCATCATCATTACAGATCCAAACTCTTTAAGGAATTTTATTCCCTCATGACCGGAGTTTGACAAGTGTCACTCTGCTACAGAGCTTTGCTCTCAAAGGGAGATTTTCTCCTTTTCCCAAGGGATTTCTCATTTAATGAGAATTTCTTTGAGGATCTCCTCATTAATTAACAGTCTCATCCAATGATGAGGCTGTTTTATTAATTAATGCATTGTCATCTGGATTTTGTAGGTCCCCCTTTGGTTCCCTTTCCACTGCATTGCAGTGTAGTACAACTTTTTAAAGTACCGAGTGTCAGATTAAATTAAAGCACTGACAGTTGACTTCTGTCCCTCCTTTTTGCAGACAATATGTCTTTTGATGCTTCATTTCCGTTTGTTCGTTCAAAGGGAGGATTTCCTGGAGCACCTGTAGACCGGGAGGTCCTAGCTTTGATCAGAGACCACGATCCGGAACATAAGAATCTTCACCTCTGGGGGTCATGGTACAATCAGATTATCAGGGGTCGACAAATCTTTTCGTGCACGGTACCCTCGGAGTCCATGGCGATCCATTACGCCAACTCACCCCCGGTGAACTACGCCGTGCAGATGGTTAATTGGACTTCAGAAGGCCTTCTTCAACACGCTATAGCTTCGATTCCCGTTCAGGCTCCCATGGTTTTAGATACTTTGGGACGCCATATTTGTCAAGGTGAAGCGCAGCCGTGGGGGCAACCATATAATATAGG
Organism: Agapanthus africanus; assembly: GCA_030015575.1. Lineage (NCBI taxonomy): Eukaryota > Viridiplantae > Streptophyta > Magnoliopsida > Asparagales > Amaryllidaceae > Agapanthus > Agapanthus africanus. The sequence goes on from JASDDO010000031.1 coordinate 110,377,043, forward strand.
TCTGATTCCCCGTCATCCGACCGGTTATCTTCAATGGGCCCGCTACATTCTGTCAGCGAAGAAGTCGCAGTTGATGAGGCTTGGGTTATATACCGCCGTTTATCCTTCTCTCTTCTAATATCCTACGCTTCCTACCTGGTGGGCTAAGGCGTTTCTGGAGCAGTGGAACATTCCTACCCACACCTTCCACTCGCTGGACCGAGAAGTATCAATCTCTTTAGAGGAATTTGCAGAAGTTCCTAGCTTACCGGTCATAGGGGAGCATTATGAGGAGCTGCTTCCCACGGAAGAATATGTTTTCGGTGCCAAGCCGGTGATAATGGGCCTTACCCCGGTGAATGTTGTTCAACACCAGTTTCCCAGTTTGATCAAAGTGTTGGATATCTACGAGGGCCTTTTTCTCGAATCTGGGAGCCGCGGGGTTAGGTTCGAGGATTTCATCGCTCGCTTCCTTCACCCAAAAGTCTTCTCAAAGGAGGCCGTTAAATTCTCCACGCTTGACGACCCTTTCGGCTTAGGTTTGGACAACCTGCTAGCGACGGAGGTAAATCAAAGGGGTTTCTTCCTTCCCAACTCTCCAGTTGTTCCTTTTGCGGAGATTGCAGTCCCCGGGATGGATGAGAAAGCATTCTTTTTGGGATTTCTTGGGCTATGGTTGAGCTGGTTCGTGCTCCCGATGCACCTTCGCCATATGAGGCCATCTGTCTTTTACCCGGCTCACCGGATGACTATTGGGGTGAAAGTGGCTGTTGGGGTCGCCGGCTTAGCCCATCTGTATTACGACCTTAGTCAAGTGGCGGATACTACTAAACCCGGAGTACAACATGTGAACTTCTCGATGCATTACTTCATGTCATGGCTCGAGTTACATGCACTTGGCGTTTTTGGTATCCATAGAAGGCCTTCATTCTATGACAGGTGCAGTTTCCCCCGGATTATGCGATTAGTCGGCGCCTCAATTGTAAATCCATCGCTGCGGGATGCTAAAGGTTTGCTCCTTCGTCCCCGCACAGTTGGAGACGGGATGAACTTTACCGACAAGGTTGTAACCATCGGAAAAGAGTCCGCCACAACGGTGCGGCCATTGCAGGATATCTTTAAAGATGGAGCCTCAGTTTTGAAAGCTCGGGAGACCCTTCATTTATATTCTATCAGACCGGGCTTCTTAGTGTTTAGGCAAAATGATGTGACGCTTTTCATGAGATACAATCCGCATCGTTTTGCCCAACAATTGAGCTATAATCAAGGAGTGCCGCTAGAGGCTTTCTTGCTAGAACCCACTGCCACTAAAGAGGGGATGCGGAATGCGCTGCATCACTTCATGCGTTTGAATACGGGCTCTCACTTCTTTATCAGCGAGCCGAGTTGCGTCCCACGGATCCTTAATGTGTATACGACATGGTACCAGCATTCGACGGGCACCGTTATTAAGGAAGAAAGGTGGTTGCTGCTTGATCGCAAAAGTGCACCTCCTGCTAGTGATCGCAAAATCCTTTTGAAGCGACGGACCACTGTCCCCCTCGCTAAGAGAATTCGATGCAGTCGAGCCTCCACGTGTGCTAAGCCCTACGCGCGGGTTGCCCCGTGCTCCTGTGGAGACGGTGGATGTGCCATCGGTGCCCCGTGCTCCCGCGGAGACGGTAAATGTAGCTTCACCCGAATCTGGCGTGGGCTCAGATATCGGGACTCGCCGTCCCAAAGTGCCCACCTAGCGCAAGATGGTGCTGGCTTCAACCAGAGCTTGCTCGCAAAAGAGGAAGAAGAAGTCGCTCTTCTCTGCCGATTTCATATTTGGTCAGGAGCCTCATGCTCCTTATAGTGAGGGCTTGAGCGAGTATGGGACAAATGAAGGCTTATTCATGCCGCCAGATGATACTGATCTGGCGGCTGCCATCGCAGCTTCTGAGCAATTGGCAAGCCGCGAAGAGGGGTTGGCTATCCTCGTGCGATCAGGTAATCATTAGTCGTATTCTTCTCCATTGCATCGTACTTCTATTATTGTGTTTTGACTGACGCTTTTCCTTCTTTAACAGGCATTTCCACTGAAGAAGCTCTCGCAGCTTCTCTCAAGACTTTTGAGGAAGAGGAAAGACTTCGAGCATCCTTAGGCATCGATATGCTTCGGTTTATCGTGTCTCCGCTCCCTTTTTTTGTATAGGTGATCTGACCCCGCTTTATCTTATCGTAGGGACCACAGTGCTGATCCCGCAAGCTGATGCAGGGATTCTTCCAGGGCCAGGCATCGAAGTCCCGGCCTCCTCAGGGTTGCCAAAAGAGGCTTTACTCAAGAAACTGACGACGGACGCCGTAACGACTCCAGAGGTAGCTCCTGGTGTGGATAACGACGTCCCATTAACGGAGGTCTTGAGAAGATCGGCTCTTACGGCCCGGACGGAAAGGAAACGTAGTATGCATGCGGCAAGAGAGCGTACCACCGCCTTGGATGCGGGTGCGGGTTCCAGCGCTGTTGCCCCTACCCCTACTCCTTCAGAGGACGCTCCGGTTGCCTTGTATACTGCCTATAGACGAGCAGCACGTGCGGCTCGGGAAGCGGTCGGAAGACCAACCCAAGGTAATGTGACATGGGGTTCCGTTGTCAAAGTTTTAAGTATCAATTCTCATATATTTCATCTTGCAGAGCCGATTCTTCCCAAAGAGGTGGCGGCGACCGCTGAGCCTAGGGCCGCGGTAGAGGAGGTAGTTGTGATTGCCGAACCCGAGGCGGCAGTAGGCGAAGTGGCTCCAATTGCCGGGCTCGAGGCAGCGGCTGGTGAGACAGTCAAGTTTGCTGTGCCTGAGATAGCTTCCATTGCCAAGCCCGAGGTGGTGATGGGTGAGAAGGCTACAATTGCTGAGCCTGAGGTGGCCGCACCCTCTCAAGAGTCGTGTCGGGTTCCTAGTCACTCTAATGGAGTCTCACAAGTGATCAAACATGCACAAATCAAAAATTCCTTGTGCCTACAAACCCTAATACGGATCGTTAACTAGATATATAGGCGAAGCAAGCATGTAATCGAATTAAATGCTAAGGGAAAGTGACTACAACCTTTGTAGATCCGGTCCACCACTTCCTAAGCTCCACGATGATCTCCCTCCACTGTCCAAATCGAACCCATGACTCTAGCATTGGCATCATCGAAGAATGGGCGGGCTTGATCGTCGGTTCGATGCCGAAGATGATCTACGTCGAGGCATCACAAGAACAAGCTCCAACTTCACCATGCTTTGAAAACTTGTGAAGGAAACACCCTATACAACTTGGCAAGAGGTAGAGGATGAAGAAATAGGAAGTGGGTAGACTTTAGATTTGGATTTCTCACTCATTTTGGCTAGTTGCCATTGATGGTGCAAGCTTTCTTCAAGTTGAAGATGAAGAAGAAGATGATAAAGAATTATGATAAGTGTTATGTAAATGATAAATAAATCAATACTTATCATTTACTAACCCTTGGTTAGTTGTAGAGAATGGACCATGGTTAACTTGAATGGTTAGGGTTAAGGATGAGACAAGAATGGTGACTTAGTCAAAGTTTCAAGAAACTTCAACTACAAACAAATCAAGCCACCATTCCATTTTCATTATCATTTCCTTTTTCCAAAATAAACAAAAAGAATAAATAAATGAATAAGTAAATAAAAAGAAAACCCTAATCATAAACTTAACCATGGTCTAATTCTTTACACTAACCCTAGCTTGCATGTATCATCAAACATGATACAATCATGTGCACAAAATATATCACATATACAATGTGCACAAACCAAGTGAGTAAATCCATTTAAAGTGAACCAACACTAGTTAATGCAAAGTAATATATCAAATATATAATTATACATTAAATCATTAAATCAACACTTGATTCAATGATCCGGTCATATCGCATATAACCGGCTAGTATCCAATGTATCGGCTTATCGAATCAATCCTTGATTCGATAACTAGGTTATATCGCATCCAACCATTCGACACATTCATCGCGAGAATGAAATACGGTATCACATATACGCATTATTCTCGGTCCCGCACATATCTCATATGCGCTCCTATTTCGTTTCGCTTGAGCCAGGAAACCTCTGTGTAGGACTCTAAAGACTCATCAATACGCCGGCAGCAGATGATGATCATATCAAACACCCACAAGCCACAAGCGGTCTGCTAAACGTAACGGCCACCCGGGTATTGAGTGATCAGAAGATCGACGAGCAAGCCCGCTCACACTCCTGTGAATCCAACCAGTAACACTTACCGTACAGTCCGGTCTGTTCATCTGATATGTCGCATATCTCGCCTAGGGGTGGTAAACGTCAGACCCCAGTAGCTTGATAAGTCATGCCGACGTGAGGTCCATAACATTCGTGAAACTACTGATAACTCTTACTAGTATATCACTGCAACCCTGGCCAGGTATTTCCTGTTATGGCCAGTCGAGCATAGCGCAACATCAACCCCCAATACCGGGAGAGACGAATCCCCTCCTATCGCTCATTGCCTCCATGTGAATCGGGACTGTACCCAAAAACCACCTGTTTGCACAACTCAGTAGAGCCGTGGTAGGGTGGAAATCAAAGCACAGTGGGAGACACACAAGACTCTATGACGATCCCGGGTCAACAGACTAAGCTGTACCAGTGTCACCAGAGAACTGCCATCTGACGTGAGGTATAATACCATCTGGGAGTTCTCGGCGAGTCCGTTCAGTGTACCCAGTCTCCACTGAGCACCCGCATACCATCTCCGATGTCAAACACCAATGGATATGGGATCATCCATCGCCCATCGCATGGGTCGAGAAGACATACGCTAGTCTACTCTGGAATATCGATGCCCCGTCTCGATATTCCCTCGACTAGGAACATTTGAAGGATGTACTCATGGACTACCCATGCCCCACTAGTATGATCTACATCATAGTCCTGGAAGTCGAGTACACATCCTAAGGGCTTTATCAACATGTAATCAGAGAGACAGAAAGTATACATGTTAAGATAAAGTGCAACCAGATAGCGTACTATCATGTCGAGCAAGAAAGTCCTACCTATATATGTCCCAGCATCCACTACAATATACATCCAATGTACAGTAATGGCCCCTAGAGCATACATATAACTAACAATCTCCCACTTGCACTAGGGCCATCTGTAGCAGTGGTTGCAGTATCACATACTCAACCATCCCCTAAAAGTCTCTCTTTGGGAAAAGGCCTTCGTGAGTGGATCCGCCGTGTTGTCCTCTGAGTCTTCTCTCCTTACCTCGATCACCCCGGAGATCAACTATCTCCATGATCAGGTGATGCTTCCTCAGAATTTGTCTGGGTCACTGATGGGACCAGAGTTCCAGGGCCGAAGCCACACTTCCATTGTCATACAATGGCAGGAACCTAGTTCATCTTATGAACCAATATACACCCAAACTTCCTCTTTGGTAGTATCTTCAATAGCGATGTCACCAGCCTTTATCGTCTAGTATGCCACGGTATCTAGCTTGGAACTTTTCCAACACACCGTCCCTCTACTGAGGGTAAAGACAATGCCCGTGACTGACATTCAGTCGTTTTTATCACCCTGGAACTCTTCCAGTGATTCCCCCCAGGATCGATTGATACCATCTCACTACATCTAGTGAGAATCCTAGCATCCAATTACATCTATCTCATAGATGAAAACTCAGGATTTATGAGGTATCACTTTGATCCTATTTGGAGAATCCTAATGATAATAGGAGATTGACCGATCGTAGTATAGGAAACTCTCTTCCTATCAAGAGTATGGTGTCTACGTACAATACGAAGATGACCACCTTACTCTCTACTACCCTTTTGTATATACAAGGTTCGTCTACCATTTTGATGAAGTCAAACACATTGACTATCACATCAAAACAGACGTTCCAACTCCGCGATGCCTGCTTCATTATGTAAAGCAACTTGCACACGTTTCCGCTGCTCCCACTGTCTACAAGGCCCTCTGGCTGTGCACTTACAGATGTTCTCTTCTAAATCAGTATTTAGAAAAGCAGTCATGGCACCCAACCGCCAGATATCGTATTCATTGTATGTAGCCGTGGCAAGTAGGATCTGGATGGACTTAAGCATATTCCATGGAAAAGGTTTCATCATTATCCGTGCCTGGTCGATGACGAAAACCTTTAACAAGTCTAGCTTTGAAAGTCTCAACCTTTCCATCTACACCAAGTAATCTTCTCAAGATATACTTGCTCCTGATGGGGATTTAACCCTTCAGATATAGCAACCAAAGTCCATACTTTGCTGGTGTACATGGATTCCATCTCAGATCGCTAAGCATCCAGCCATTCTTACAGAGTCCCTACTCTCGATGGCCTGCTCGAAACTAGTTGGGTCATCATCTCATGATGCATTCCTCGCTCCCACTGTCATCGAGAAACCGAGGTATCTCTCAGGAGGATGAGGAACCCTACTAGATCGGCAGAGAGGCTGAGGTTCGTCGGGAACTATAGAATCCTTTGGTTTTGTCAAATCATCAACTGCAGTTTTGTATAGCTGGAACCTTTCCAGTTCTACAGAACTGATCCTGCCTCGATCTTGTCCGGATTTTGCTTTAAACATAGGCCGGACAACCCCAAATCTTAACTCGCTTAAGAGATAGGATCTTCCCACACCATATCTTATATGGAGTGGTAGGCAGTGATTTGATTCAAACCTAATTCAATAGGTATGCAACTTCTCAAGTGCATAACCCCAAAAGGAAATAGGTAACTCAGTAATACTCATCATAGAGCACACCATATCTAATATTCTGCAATTGCTCCGCCCTGATACACCGTTGTGCTGTGGTGTATTCAGAGGAGTAACACTGAGAGAGAATCTCATTCTCCTTTAGAATAGTCCAGGAATTCTATGCACAAGTATTCTCCTCCCTGATCTCATCATAGGACATAATACTTATACCCGTATTTTGGTTCTCTACTTCTAACTTATATTCTGTGAATATCTCAAAAGGTTCGGACTTATGTTTCAACAGGAACATATGACTGAATCTTGAGAGATTATCAGAGAATACAATGAAGTATAAAGAACCAGTCCTGGCATGTGTAGACAGGAGACTTTACATACATCATCATGTATCAGTCCCAAGAGTTCATTAACTCTTTCTCGGCTTCCAGTAAGCAGAGCTGGTGTCATTATATCTTTGTGACATGACTGGCAAGTTTCACAAGATGTAAATTCAAACTGATTTAAATATACATCTAAATGTAACTTCAGCTAGTCGGGTCGCATTGATATGACCTAGTCTACAATACCTCAAGAAGAATTTGTTCATTTCTGAACTCTTCCTCTTGTGTGTGTTCAGTATACAAGGAACTGTAGTTTGATTTAGAACGTCAATGCTTTTAGATAACGTGCCCGAACCGATCAACTTTTGATATAGGAAATGTTCAAAACATTATCCAACAATACAAAATTATATCATTCCTTTACTAATAAAGAGACTGATATGATTTTGTATATCAGGTTCGGTATCTAATAGCATTTGTTCAGAATCAATGTACTGGTAATACAGGGTGACAGTGACCAACAGACTTGGCTGCAACACTTGCCCCGGTTTCTGTCTCATGAAACTTATCACCCGTTCTCAGTTTTTCTACCTTTTTGTAGCCCTATGTAACAGATTACATATCTGGGATCCTGATCCGGTATCATATACCCACGATGCAGAGGATACTGAGAAACAGTTCTTTGTAATGAACACACCCGAAGGAGATGCATCATATGCACTTTCTTCGTTTGGGCGGCATAGGAATTCTGGTATTCCCCTATTTCCTGCTCTGTCTTATATCAATTATAAGTTGGAGCGGGACCAACGTTCCCCAGCTCAGTATAACAAGCGGGTTCGGTCAATACATCCATATTATTATCTTGATTAAGGCGTGATATGGTCGCTGCCTGGAGAGAGAGAGAAGAAAACACTCTGCGTGCGCTCTTGCAAGATCAGATTGGCTATTTATTTTATCTAATCAGGATGGCTCCCACTGTTTTTATCAAATCTTCCTTCAAACCCTAAAAGGAAAGACTAGCCGGGATTAATTACACTCTACAAGTTCGCCAATCTTTCAGCCAGGCCAGTGTCGGTACTTTGAGGGAGGTTCCCCGTGCTTTCGCACGGACCTAATTACAGTAAACCTCGTTTTCCCAGAGGCGTAACCCCGTTGACACCTTTCTAGACACCTACTTGATCGGCTAATTGCAAAGTGCAAAACTCTCCCAGGAGTAACAATTACTCGCAGTGGGTATCGGGATCCAACTATCATATAGAAGGCATGCAATCTCATTGCAAATTTCAACACTTGAAACTCCCGATAATGGTTTTTACCCCTAGCACCTATGACCTTAACTATGGTCAACAAATCATAAGTACTAGTCAAGTTCTACCCGTCATTTCGTGATTAATTAGACCCACCCACATGACCCTTAACTAAGGTCAACAAAGTCACGCGACTTTCCTAACTAATCGCATCATATGCGGTGTAGGAAGACATCACTTAGCTACCGTACATTGTGCCTTGACTATGGTCAACAAACACAGCACGAATACTATGTACTCTACTTCCTAAAATGACGGAGGGTTGCGAATGGTTTTTGTGAAAACCTTTAACGCTTTGAACTTGATCTCGTTGCGGAATCAAATGGTTTTTAAATGGAATGTTTTTGAGGCTTTTCTAGTTTTGCTAAAGGGGTCACTCCCGGTGAAGGGATCGTCGGCCCTTTCCTCGTCGAATGAGGTGCGGGATATATCGTATATATCACTGTGCAAAGCGGAAACTATAGAAGCTATCAAAGACAAACCGAGGGTTGTAGCATCTGCCAGTTATTGCTAAAGGAGTCACTCCCGGTGAAGGGATCTCGGTCCTTTCCTCATCGAATAAGGTGCAGGATGTTCTATAATGAACACCGCGATGCAAAGCAAGAACTGTAGCTACTTGTTTTTATTTTGAAATTCGATTCCACAACATCAATTAGGTTTATTTTCTTTCATTAATCTCATTAATGAATATCCCATCATTTAAGTCCACCTAACCATCACAGATAAATATAACGTACGCTTATGCCATCCGCATTCGCCTCGATGTCCCGTATGCACCGTTAGGTTAGGTAACTAACGCCAGAGCGAGGCAGGGCTAGCGCGGGTGTAAAGCATAAGCAACGTCTATATAATATATCATATATACTATATATTATATCTATCACACAACAACACAGATAACGCAGCATAAAATATCATATGAAATATTGGATATACTAGGACGTCCGTGTTTTCAATACGAGCCAGTATAAAACACGGATTCCACGGTCGTGATGAATAGCCAATCCCACACCCCTAGACCCCTACGAGAGCGGCAAGCAACCCTACCAATTCTAGGGCTAGGAGACCCGGACTCGACTCCTCGAGTTGGTCTCCCACTGTACCCCAGAACCCGGTTACTTGTGCTCCCCTCCTTGGGTCTATCCTAATGCGGAAAAGTAAATAATATACAATGGGTGACAACTTCCGCAACCTGGAATTGCCCCAATAAAAGAATATTACATACAAGTTTTTACATGAATGAAAATGAAAAAACACTCATCTCACATAAAAAAAACCCCGGCTATTCAAATACGACGATCCAATATAACATATCCAGCAACACATAACATCACATGTCATCAACGTAAGTAAATATGTCCATCCCAATTGTCGTTGACATATAGCAACGAAACCGGCGATATCACATATTACACTTACGGTCACAGAAAAGAAAGTGTAAAACTACAACAGTTGGAATCCGCAACCTCTTTAGACATCGCATGCCCAATCAAATGAATTCCTTAGACATCACATGCCTAACAATTATAAACCCCGCATTTCAGTCTCATTATCGAAAACACTTTTCAACACCAAGTCGGGCAATTCAACAGGATTCCCGACAAACTGATCGAATGCTCGTCGCAAACTTTATTAGGCGGCCGCACCCCTGATACCGTCGACGAAGTGCACCAAGGCGGAACACCGCTGGCGCGAGCACCCGGACGGATGCTTTCGGCGACGGGGTTCTCCTACAGTCACTTGGTCGGGGCTATGGGGTGAGGCTGTCTATTAAGTTTACCCGGCGAGTATCCGCGTACGCTACGTGATTGCGACGGACTTTTGATCACATCAAAATTCCGTGGCAACCGATCAAGTGAGACTAAACTGCTATGTTTATAATATTCATTCCGTTATCTCATAACTATTTGTGAATTCCAATTATTGTATCACATTCCGGATAAACAGAAAATGCTAAACTTTTCGATCGAACAATCGAACACCCAAGTTTTCCCGATACTACTCAACACATGAAATAAGTCTAACAACATTCAGTTCGTGCCTCAGTACCAACGGTCCAGCCGTAGAAGGGTCAAGCCAACGCCTCACATGTGGCACGCCGTACTGCCCCAAACTCGAAGGTTCAAAGGGCAGTTCAAGACGGTCACATAATCGAGTTAAGGTTTGTTGTCTTCTAGAGGGTCCACCGCGTTACTTGCACTACTTAGAACGTCGTTAAACTACGGGAAAATCCAACAATTGGAAATTTCCCGGCAGGGGAAAAAGTGGGTATTTATATCCGGTCGAACTTTTTAACATATTCAAAATTATCCGGAAAATCACACAGACAGAATTAGACAATACGATCGATACACCGAATCCCCAATAAAACCCAGAAAATTCAACTCTTTAAAAATTATTAAAAATTCCCAGAAACACCAGAAATAATATATAAGAATTACTGTGCAGGAAAAAGTGACTGAAGAGTCAAACTTGCCGCGGAATCGCCGCATTAGGCATGCATATGCGGCGGTTCCGCCGCACTATTAACGATTTAGAGCCCCGTTTTAAACAGTAATTCTTAGAATATTGTACTGAGTTTTCTAAATATTTTTAATCTGGAAAAAACCTAGTTTTTCAAAATTGTCCAGAGAGCATGTTAAAATCGGGGTTTCGGGTCGATCGGACTTCTAACTCCGTCTACGCTTCGCCTAAGGCTCTAGCTAGGCTCTGATACCACTGTCGGGTTCCTAGGCACTCTAATGGAGTCTCACAAGTGATCAAACATGCACAAATCAAAAATTCCTTGTGCCTACAAACCCTAATACGGATCGTTAACTAGATATATAGGCGAAGAAAGTATGTAATCGAATTAAATGCTAAGGGAAAGTGACTACAACCTTTGTAGATCCGGTCCACCACTTCCTAAGCTCCACGATGATCTCCCTCCGCTGTCCAAATCGAACCCATGACTCTAGCATTGGCATCATCGAAGAATGGGCGGGCTTGATCGTCGGTTCGATGCCGAAGATGATCTACGTCGAGGCATCACAAGAACAAGCTCCAACTTCACCATGCTTTGAAAACTTATGAAGGAAACACCCTATACAACTTGGCAAGAGGTAGAGGATGAAGAAATAGGAAGTGGGTAGACTTTAGATTTGGATTTCTCACTCATTTTGGCTAGTTGCCATTGATGGTGCAAGCTTTCTTCAAGTTGAAGATGAAGAAGAAGATGATAAAGAATTATGATAAGTGTTATGTAAATGATAAATAAAGCAATACTTATCATTTACTAACCCTTGTTTAGTTGTAGAGAATGGACCATGGTTAACTTGAATGGTTAGGGTTAAGGATGAGACAAGAATGGTGACTTAGTCAAAGTTTCAAGAAACTTCAACTACAAACAAATCAAGCCACCATTCCATTTTCATTATCATTTCCTTTTTCCAAAATAAACAAAAAGAATAAATAAATGAATAAGTAAATAAAAAGAAAACCCTAATCATAAACTTAACCATGGTCTAATTCTTTACACTAACCCTAGCTTGCATGTATCATCAAACATGATACAATCATGTGCACAAAATATATCACATATACAATGTGCACAAACCAAGTGAGTAAATCCATTTAAAGTGAACCAATACTAGTTAATGCAAAGTTATCAAATATATAATTATACATTAAATCATTAAATCAACACTTGATTCAATGATCCGGTCATATCGCATATAACCGGCTAGTATCCAATGTATCGGCTTATCGAATCAATCCTTGATTCGATAACTAGGTTATATCGCATACAACCATTCGACACATTCATCGCGAGAATGAAATACGGTATCACATACACGCATTATTCTCGGTCCCGCACATATCTCATATGCGCTCCTATTTCGTTTCGCTTGAGCCAGGAAACCTCTGTGTAGGACTCTAAAGACTCGTCAATACGCCGGCAGCAGATGATGATCATATCAAACACCCACAAGCCGCAAGCGGTCTGCTAAACGTAACGGCCACCCGGGTATTGAGCGATCAGAAGATCGACGAGCAAGCCCGCTCACACTCCTGTGAATCCAACCAGTAACACTTACCGTACAGTCCGGTCTGTTCGTCTGATATGTCGCATATCTTGCCTATGGGTGGTAAACGTCAGACCCCAGTAGCTTGATAAGTCATGCCGACGTGAGGTCCATAACATTCGTGAAACTACTGATAACTCTTAACAGTATATCACTGCAACCCTGGCCAGGGATTTCCTGTTATGGCCAGTCGAGCATAGCGCAACATCAACCCCCAATACCGGGAGAGACGAATCCCCTCCTATCGCTCATTGCCTCCATGTGAATCGGGACTGTACCCAAAAACCACCTGTTTGCACAACTCAGTAGAGCCGTGGTAGGGTGGAAATCAAAGCACAGTGGGAGACACACAAGACTCTATGACGATCTCGGGTCAACAGACTAAGCTGTACCAGTGTCACCAGAGAACTGCCATCTGACGTGAGGTATAATACCATCTGGGAGTTCTCGGCGAGTCCGTTCAGTGTACCCAGTCTCCACTGAGCACCCGCATACCATCTCCGATGTCAAACACCAATGGATATGGGATCATCCATCGCCCATCGCATGGGTCGAGAAGACATACGCTAGTCTACTCTGGAATATCGATGCCCCGTCTCGATATTCCCTCGACTAGGAACATTTGAAGGATGTACTCTTGGACTACCCAGGCCCCACTAGTATGATCTACATCATAGTCCTGGAAGTCGAGTACACATCCTAAGGGCTTTATCAACATGTAATCAGAGAGACAGAAAGTATACATGTTAAGATAAAGTGCAACCAGATAGCGTACTATCATGTCGAGCAAGAAAGTCCTACCTATATATGTCCCAGCATCCACTACAATATACATCCAATGTACAGTAATGGCCCCTAGGGCATACATATAACTAACAAGTCGGGCACGCCCCAATCATTGCTCTTCCTGTTTACGGCTCTTGGCCATCTCCTGGCATCGCAAGCGTTACGACGGCTCTTATAGAGTCAGGGGATGAGGCGACGGGAGGTGAGACCATCCCGATGGAGGAGGAGGAAACCGTTGATGTATCAAGTGGCGCCCTCGTCGCGGTTCCGACTGGCGACTCATCAGGTAGATTTTGGATCATTTCTTTTCTTTTGTTTTGCAATCCTTTTCAATCTTTCCTGATAGTATTTGTCTTGTTTCTAATGTAGGTGTGGCGAGTGCTGAGGCCGTGCTCCTCGAGGCAACGCCACCAGTTACTGTTTTGACTGTGACTCCCCCTCTACCTTCTCTCACACCGTCTCAGATGTTGGAAGGTACGGATTTATGACCCATCAGTCTTACTTCTAGGCTGTATAGTTTATATACTGACATTGCATTACTGCGTCTTTGCAGGAGTCCTTTTTGACCACCTGTATCAGGTGCTGCACCCTCACTTCTCCTTCTTGTCAGAGATTGGTCCGCCTGGTGATGTAGGTGAGTATCTTTTCTAAATGATGTCTTTTCTTTAACGGGCAGTCACATTATTGCTAATCCCCCTTTGTATTGCTTGTAGCCTTACAAATCGAAGGCGGAGACGAGGCTATCGTTGCGCCGCCAGTACTCCCAGCTTTGCCCCCTGTTGCGGCTGGTATAGTAGACTCTGTTTTCGTGTATCTTCTTTATTTTCTGAACCGACATCTGATTATGATTTATTTTGCAGCGATCACATCGACTCCAGCCCCGTTTGAGTCTCACATTATTATGCCGGCAGGGCCCTTTTCCAGACATCCGTCCTCGAAAGGCGCCGCGAATAGTCTACGCATGCTGAGCGACTATATTGAGGAGCTCTACGTAGAGACTCCCACATCTGCTGCGGATTTTGCAGCGGAGGTTAACCCTAAGCTAGCGACGCTCATGAACTTTCATGGTGAGGGCATCGTTGAGTCTTGGGTTAATCACTGCAGGAAAATCGAGACTTGTTTGTATGAGCTCGAGATTAGACATCCTGCTACCGAGGTCCTGGCTGTGAACTCTCAACGGGATGCGTGGGTCGAGCAGAGCACTCCTTACTTCCGTCATCTTTTACAAGAAGCGGCCTTAAGGCATAAGGAATGTGAAGAGACTTCAAGAGAATCTGCTCGACTGCATGCTCAGGTTGACGCCAATGCTGTGCAGTTGAAAACTATCTTTGAGGGCCTTTTACGATGCATTTCTGATGGGCCAACGCTAAGGCAGAAGCTCGACCTTATCGAGCAGGATGCGCAGAGTCGTGAGGCAGCTCGGCGGGTCGTTAATGAACGACTTTCGTCTTATTTGCAGCAACGGGCTCAGGTTGAAACGGAGTTGGCCGTAGCAGTTGACCATGACGAGAGGCTGAGGGGAGTGCGCGAGCAATTGATCGGCCTACTGAAGACGCTTCCCTCCCAATAGTTGCATTTTGCGCCATTTGTAAATTTTTAATAAAATGTATTCATTTTTCTTTATCCTTTCAGATGATGTAGCTTGTACTCAATTGAATTCATGAATAAAAGATACATTTCTTTCGCAATGTCTTGTGTCATCTCTCTGCTTTCTCCTTTCTTTTGTTATCAGCATGTCATCTTAGCAAACATAGCCGGCAGATGATAGAGTGAGCACCTTGGACTCTTCGTAGGGTGGAGATGGCTTAGAAAGCAGGTTCATATCTGTTACCTAAAACTTTTCAATTTTATGAGCCGTGAGGGTCTCATAAAGATTTTTCTCCTTACGAGTCGTGAGGATCTCGTAGGTGTTTTTTTCCTTAGGAATCGTGAGGATTCCTAAGTGTGTTTTCCCTTATAAGTCGTAAGGATCTTATAAGAGAATTTTCCCTCCTATGAGTCGAGAGGACCCGTAAGCGGTTGTTTCCCTCCTTGTCGAGATTCGACTTTGGAGAGTGTGGCCCGTGAATAGTATGCAAGAGTCTATTTTGGACCGACTTGCAGGGCCCCAGTGCTTAGAAAACAGGTTTTTTAATCCCCACTGCCTAAGGCTTTTCCCTACGAGTCGGGACGAATCGAGCATTTCTCGCAAGGATATCCTAACGTCACAATTAACCTATGCTCTTTACGACAGAGGTCCGTTAGGGTCTGTGGTACTATGGTTTTGTCCGTCGTACCGTCGCGTTGGCTGATGTATGCCTCGATAGGCAATCTTGTTGTTCGAGTAGCTTTGCGACTGTCGTGTCTCTGATCCCTTCAGGGGCTGGACAAGACGTCTTCAAGCAATCCTCCTAGGCAGTTTGACCGTCGGAAGAGCAAGCGTTAGGAATTTTGCCATGCCGCTCTTTACTTGAGGTTAGACTCATTTTGGAGAGCCCCTATGAGTCATAATCACTCCGCGCTGGTGTGGGATGATCTCCGATAGTTTTTCAGGTGTTATATGAGTTGCCGTCAAGACCCTGAAACTAGGAATTTAGCCTTCGCTTCGTTTGCTGGCATTGCGTCTGCTGTATCGGGACGAATGTCGCGGTTGTCTCTAGGTTGCTGGTGAACCGTTGAGGTTTTGGAACTAGTGATTTTGCCGTGGCTTCGTTGTTTGATTGTCGCGTCTGAATCCTGGAGGAAGAACTCTATGGTGACATCTCGTCTGCTGTGTCGAGACGAACGTCAAGGTAGTGATCATTTCGCGCTGGTACGGGATGATCTCCGGTGGTCTTTCAGGTTTTATATAAGTTGCCGTCAAGACCCTGAAGCTAGGAATTTTGCCATCGCTTCGTTTGCTGGCATTGCGTCTGATGTAGCGAGACGAATGTTGCGGTGGAGCTGGGATTTTGCCATCACTCCGCTTTGTTTTGATGTGAGGTCTTTTGTTGACGTTGCGTATGCATCCTGCTAGACTGCGAAGGAACGTCGTTGTGGGTTTTCAGGCTGTATATGTGGCCGTCGAGACTTGGAACTAGGGATTTTATCATGGCTCCAGGGTTGATTATAGCGTCTGAATCCTGCTGGAATGGTGAGGAACGCCGTTGATGATCTCTAGGCTATCCTTGAACCGTCGAGATTTTGGCTTCGTTTTCTGATGAAGCCTGATGGGATGATATGGTTCCCTCTTTGTTTGCGCCCCTAGATTTTATACAGGGATTGATGCGATATCACCTGTAGGGCATAAATTTCATTTTTCTTTATTTCTTTCCGCGACGCTCTATCATTTCAGCTTTTGTATCACGAAGGTCGCGATTGCCCAATCATTTCGGCTATTTTTCGCGGTGCCCAATCATTTCGGCTATTTGTTTTATTTGTACTCGCTGCTTTTTATTGCGAGTTGCCCAATCATTTCGGCTATTTGTTCCATTTTTACTCGCTGCTTTTTATTGCGAGTTGCCCAATCATTTCGGCTATTTTGCATGCATGCATTTTTACTTGCTGATTTTGTTGCAAGTTGCCCAATCATTTCGGCTATTTTGCAAGAATTTTTACTTGCTGATTTTATTGCAAGTTGCCCCATTATTTTAGCTATTTTGCATGCATGTATGGCTTGCCGGCTTTTCGCTGCAAGCTTGGGATTTGACACCGATTTCGACATCAGCACCGCTACAACTGGAATATTGCCAGGAAAGAATCATCATTTTCCTCTGTCGATGTCGAACAAAGGTGGCTTAGCGAACAGGGTTAGGGTCCTATTGACTAAGGCTTTTGACTTCATGAACCCTAAGGGTCTCATAAAGGTATTTCTCCCTACGAGTCGTGAGGATCTCGTAAGTGCGTTTTCTCCTTAGGGATCGTGAGGATTCCTAAGTGCATGATCTCTTATAAGTCGTAAGTATCTTACAAGAATGCTTTCTCCTTATAAGTCGAGAGGACTTATAAGGGTTGTTCATCGTGCGAACACATCCATAGTCACGGATGGGACTTTGTTAGGGAAACGTTTATTCGCGCACGTGGATTGTATACAAGGGTCAGCATTGAGCCGCTTGTAGGGCAATGTCGAAAGTTGAGGTGCCTGCTTAAGAACAGGTTTAGATCCCTGTAGCTTAAGACTTTCAAATCTTATGAGCCATGAGGGTCTCATAAGAGGGTTCTCCTTACGAGTCGTGAGGATCTCGCAAGTGCGTTTTCTCTTTAGGGATCGTGAGGATCCCTAAGTGTGTTGCTCCCTTGTGAGTCGTAAGGATCTCATGCAGGTGGTTTCTCCTTACAAAGTCGAGAGGACCTTGAAGTGCCTTTTAACGAGATTGCGCCATTTCGGGTTTTCACAAAACTCGCCGGTAGCCCTGCTGTTTTTACTCACGGAGCCTTTTCGGGTTTTCATCCGTGCCCATTTTGCTTATGGACATACCGTTTCTTTTTTTTTTATTGCCTCTTTTTTGTATCAGCCTTGGGATGCTGCGGTCTGTAGTAGTTTATTGACGTCTCGGTCAATATCCAGTTTTAGGACATAGCGGTCCATTGTTAGTTTAACGACGATTCGGTCTTCAGCTAGTTTTAGGACATAGTGGTCCATCGCTAGTTTAAGTGCATTCCGGTCCGACGCCAGTTTTAGGACATAGTGGTCCACCGTCGCCGTATTTGAGGCGAATCTTTAGTTTACTGAATTTTTGATCTATGGGGCTTTCCCTATGAATGATCACGATGCCCCCGGCATGTCCACCTTTTTAGGGGCATGAGGTTGTGGCGGGCTCACCTTCCAGTTTTCCGATAATGCGAACTTTCCTTGTTGGTATTGGTCTTCAACCCAGTTTTTGAAGACGTAGCAGTCCTCGATCGGATGGCCCAATACTCGATAGTAGGGGCAGTAATTGGGATCATTGACGTCATTTGGCTGCAACAGACGTTTTGGATCCGGCAAATTTATGAGCCTGTTGCGCACTGTCAGCTCGAACAGTCTTCTCGTTTTATCTTGAGGAAACGAGTAAGGACGTCCTAGTCTTTCCTCGAGGGATGGGCGTGGACGCATATTGTTTTTGCGAACAGCCGGCTTTAAGTTGCTCGGCTGTTGTTGAGTACTGGCGACGAAAGTTGCTTTTCCTTTCCCTTTTTCATTTCGAGAATCCGTCTTTGGGGGAGATGGTCTATGACCCATCTGGTCCATTTGGGCCAGTTTGTCGATCAAGGCCTGGAAAGTAGTCAGCTTGAAAAACATCATGAATTGGAAGATAGTTGACTGAGGGTCAAGAGTACCCACGAACATGCCTACCGCGGGAGCTTCTTCGATGCGCTGCTCGCATTTCGACCATAAATTTCGCCACCGTATCGCGTATTGTACCCACGTTTCGCCTAGCTTTACCCTGGCGTTGATCAATGCGGTGATCGGGGTGCGCTCGCTAGCGCTTGCAAATCTCTGTGTAAACAGTAGCTCCATCTCTGCAAATGTTTTGACAAAGTCGTTGGGAAGTTCGGAGTACTATTCGAATGTCGTTTCTGATAAGCTGCCAACGAATTGGCGAAGTAGCAATTTATCATCACCTCCGGTGTTGCCACATAAAGCCCTGAACTGGGCAACATGCTGGTGGGGATTGCCCGTCCCTTTGTATACATGAAATTTGGGGATCGTATATCCCAGCGGGTAACTTATTTGGTCATACCAGCCCGGATAGGGTCGCCCAGTTTTAACAATTTGCCCATCCGCTTCATTTGCCTGGTGAACTCGTATCTGCTGAGCGATGTAATCATCCAGGACGGACTTGGAAATAGTTTCATCCTTGGCTGCTGAAAGAGCCGGAGGTGGATTTGATGTTTCTCCTCTGTCGTCTTCGAGGATAATCGGAAGATCTTCAGCTGGAGGGTCCTGCTGGATCATCATACCCACCATGTCTTGGAACAGAAAAGCCATTTGCTTTATATTGGCCGCTTGTTCCGCAACCTCCTTGTCCTTCTTTTCGAGCATTCTCCAAAGGAATTCAGCATCAGTCTCGTGTTCGTGACGTTGTTCCAGTGACGCCTCCGGGCTTTCTTTTGGCCCGATAAGTGCGGCCATTGCAGTCAGCATCTCCTGAAGCTTCTGTTGTTGTTGATCCGGAGCCCTTGTTATTGATCGGGTGAGCGGTCGGTGGCCCGTCGAAGTGCGTCTTTCCTCTTTTCCGGAAGCCATGTAAACAGTATGTACCACCATCCCCCCAGACTTAAGGCGTTTGGGCTCGGTGTTTTTGTGGTCTGCTACATTTATAGGGACTTTCTCTGGCCTCCTTTTCTTTTGAGTAGTCGATGTAAGTGCACGGCGGCGCCCCGGCCTCCATCCCGAGGCCAAATGCGAAAGCGAAGGTTAACTTTAATTTTTCTTGAACCGGCACCACCGCGCACTAAAACCCGGATCGGGCCATTAACTAGTCCTAGCTAACTACAAGATGGGAAGAGAGATATACCGAGTGATCCGTGTCCTCCGGTCTTCTCGTCGTCGTCCCGATCTCCCGCGGAATCTCCGGTCTCCACCTCGTCGCCGGAAGGGCACCACGTCGCCTGCTTCTTTTACGGGCTCCCACCTCTATACCGAGGCAACTCGGGCACGAAGCTGGCGAGTCGACGTGCCCAAGATTTGCTGTAGAATGTGTAGTGCTCATGTCTCATTTGGGGTAGTGGAGGTTACCTTTTTGGTGGAGGAATGAGATGTAGTTTGGAGATGGAACTTGTGGGAATTTTGCAAAGCCAAATGAACAAAAAACCCACACTCAAAATATTGGACAGCCCACCCCCTTCATTGGCCGGCCATGGCTTGAATGAATGAGAATTGGGAGTGAGAGAAAAGTCAAGAGGGGAGGGAGCTATCATCCAAGAGAGAGAAAGTGTTATGATGATAAAACAATGATCAAAAAACAAGAACCACACTCCAAAACTTAATCATATCCAACAAAGGTCAAGCCATCATGAAAACTATCATGAAGCAAAAAGTCAAGTGATCATAACACAACAAAATGCAAAGACCACCCTCCACAAATGCTTATTTGCACAAATGCAAATAAGCCCTCCTCCACCAATCTTCGGCCAATGAAAGATACAAAGAAATATGGCCGAAACGGAAAGCAAACTGGCAACTCCAGAAAACTGGTCCCGTAATAAATTACAGGAAAACCCCGATACTCTGTATACACACCCGCATCTGTATTCCGACAGAAATACAAATGCAATGAGACAAAATCTACACTGTACTATACTAGGATCCGGCTTAAACCAAAGCCGGCTAGTAATATCCGTTCGATCCTGATCCGTGCAATACCGCACGTATCTGATCAAACCCTGCCATATATCCATACGGCCTGTAGTACTAACTGTCCGATCCTGATCCGTGCAATACCGCACGTATCTGATCGAACCCTGCCATATCTCCATACGGCTTCTAGTACTAACTGTCCAATCCTGATCCGTGCAATACCACACGTATCTGATCGAACCCTGCCATATCTCCATACGGCCTCTACAGCGTTTCGCCCGAAACTTGAGTAACTGTATGTGTGGTGGACTCTAAGGACTCGTCAATACTATGGCTGTGGATTTAACCACTAGCACGTCAGAGGTATTAGCCATACGTGACGGGCCACCAGCTATTGACCAAAAAGGGACGTCGATGAGCGAACTCATCCTGACACCCTACTGAGCCTGTCAGTGACAATATCCGTACAGTCCGGTCCGTTCGTCTATAAGCATCGCATGGCGGGTCTAGGGGGTTGGTAAAAGTCAGACCCCTAAAAGCGGTACAAGTCGTGTCGGAGTGTAGCCCAGAACACCCTGAGATACTACTGGAATACCTACCAGTAAATCTCCTGCCTCGGCCGAGGGCTTCGTGTAATGGCTCTCCTAGACACAGTGCGACCTCACCCCCAATACCGGGATAGACGAACCCCTGAAGATCCGCTCACTGCCTCCATGTGGCTCGGGACTGTACACAACTAAAACCTGTTTGCACGTCTCCTTTGAGCGTGGTAGGGTAGTAATCAAAGTACAGTGGGAACTCACACGAGACAAATGACGATCCCCAGGTCGTTGAACTAACCTGTACACATGTCACCAGGGAACTGCTATCTGACGTCAGGTATAAGACCAACTAGCATGTTCCCGGCGAGTCCTGTCCGGTGTACTCATAACCCAATGAGCACCTGTATACATCTTAGGTGAACCAACTGACACCAGTGGCTTGTGAGACCGGCCACCGCCCCTCGTCGGGGTCTCGACTGTATACACTAGTCTATTCTGGAGTATCGATGCCCTGTCTCGAAACTCCCACGACTAGGGACCTTTTAAGGATGTGCTTATAGACTACCAGCTCCCACATATATGATCGCCCTCATACTGCTGGCAGTCAAGCAAGAATCCTAGGGGCTCTACCAACGTGTAATAGCGACCTGTCAGGTCACCTAAAGCAGTACACAATGATAAAGATAAACCAGATAGCATACTATCATCTCGAGTAAGACTATCCTACTGGGACAGGTCCTCCCTCAATCATTGCAATCACGTGCCTGTAATCCAATAATTGACTCTGAGGGCACTATCTACAACAATCTCCCACTTGCACTCAAGGCTAATTATTGCGATGTCACATACTCACAGCCCGTGTGATACCGAACACCCAACTCCTCAACTAGTTAGTCTCACAAAGCCTTTTTGCGAAACTATTGCGTTCGAGGAATAGCCTCAGTGAGTGGATCCGCTTTGATGCTTCTTTCTATGTCTCTCTATAATCTCAAGTTCGCGGAGAAACCCATCTCCCGAAATGAGCAATACCTGTCTTAGAATGTGTCTGGATGTCTGATGGGACCTAGCTCATAAATGAACTCCAAGTCCAAACTTCTTAGACTGTATCTTCAACTGAACTTAATCAGTATCCTGCGCCATGCCTCCCTCAGTATTTCCTTGGACCACCTATCCAAAATACTTCCCCTCGTCAGAAGGAAAACTATAACTCTGACAACCTCCTTGTCATCCAGGTCACCTTAGAAGCCTGGAATGATAACTGTCTCCCGAATGAGGCTGCCGTTATCATATCCCTAGAACATCCACTTATGTTCTAAAACTGCTTCCGACTGTTTCTCTAGGATTGGATCAATGTCAACTTATTGCATCTAGTGCAAGAACAACATCTGGTGTGGTACTTGACATCTCATGATTGACTCAATTGCCTGAGCAAGTGATCTACCAATCATGCACATCCCCTCCTCTTTAGTCTGTAAGACACCTTTAGAGAGGGTGACTCCATCACCTGCAGGTACACTACCGTGCCAGGAGTCGTCCATTCTAAATACTCTTAGAATGCTGTCTAAGTACCCTGATTGGGAAACCACCCAAATCTAGATCTAAAACCATAGATCTAGTAACCAGAATGTCTGATATAATGTCCAAGTCCCATGTGGAGAAACACTGTGTGACAACCAAAGTATAACCGATCGTAGTATAGGAATATCACTTCCTACTCTGTGTATGTCATCCAAATACCATGACAACACACCCTACTACCTTCTCAACAGATCCATCCCCTATTCTGATGAAGTCAAACCTATGACTGTCATATCAGAAATTGATGATCTATCTCCGCTACATCTGCTTTAGTCTATAAATAGACATAAGCTACCTGTCCACCAATGCTTCCGCTGCTCCCACTGACTACGACAACCCTCTGGCAGAGTCATATACACGTACACTTCTAAAACTAGTTTAGAATGACGCTATAATCATCCTCCCGCCGGGTCTCGCAACCTGGAACAACAGAAATGGCAAGTGTGGGTAAACAAGAACTTCCCTGTCACCGTCCTTGAGGCTACCGGAGTACCTCTCGGGTGCCTGAAGTTACCCACCGTATCTGCGGAGTGGCCAATGGAATGTCAAACCAGATTGAATCTTTAGGTTCCTATGAAATCTTCAGTAATTGTTTGTGGTTCTGGAATCACTTCCAGTTCTACCATACTCCCACTACTGTTTTTCTGAAAAAATCCATTTTTAATAAAACTGTGGCGAGTCAAGAACAATATCACTATTGATCTTCCAAATGGTAGAAAGTCAACCCTCGTCATAGCCTGGGTCAACCCACAAACAACCATTACAGAAACGTGCCTTGAGTTATCCAGAGTCTGGTTTTAATCATAAGCCGGACAAATCCCCGTACCTTAACATCGTTAAGATATGAACTATTCTATATCCAATATAGAACCAGAGGCACTGATTTAATTGAACCAGATTCAAATCATGCAGCTGTCTCCAGTGCATGTCAACTAAATGGAAGGAGGCCGATCAGCGTTACTCAACTTAGGAATGCTTCCAATTATGAGTAACCTGAAAGAGAAGCAAGTTCTCTTAATCATTACTATCAACTGAATACCATACACAAGTATCTACATCTTCGATCACCTTGAAGAATCCCGATGCTTGCAATACCTGGTTCTCTACTTTATTCAAATACCTATAACTTCTCAAAATTCGGACCCTGTGTTTCCACGAAACACCTGTCTAAAAACTAGAGAAGTCATAAGTAAACTGAATATAGTACGAGGACCAACCCCTCTGTCCTGATGGACCCTGGACAACATACAATACTCTGTATAAGTCCCTTGAGTCTGATCTCATTCACTGTGTGTCGTAGGTTGAAAACTGTACTTATGGTTAAGAAGAATTACACCGCTGTTTAATGCTCCTTACCTAACCATCCACTGATATAGGTAAATGTCACAGACATAATTTCAAAAAGATATATCTCACTCTATAAAAATAGACGTACAGATATATCAATTTGAAATTGGTGCATAACAGCGGATATTCAAAACCAAATATTTGCCGTCCGGCAACCAACCCAGGTGACTTCCTCAAATATCACCGATTACAACGAATTCCGATATAATGAGGATGATCACCCAATTCCCAATAACTTACTCCCACTCATCATCTATAAAACCATACAGATATGAGAATCATACCTGGTAAATACATACCCTGGAGAAAGTGTCTTAATTGGGAAATCAGTTTTCCTTTAACAGTACACAGTGAAACTGAAACATTGAAATGTTTCGTATGGGTATCCTGGTATTCCTAGTAATGCCTCTTCCATTATCCAGATTCACAACTGTAACCGTGTAATTCTTTGCCATCTTTCCAAATCCCTTTCTATGTATTTAGTCATTACCTTCTGTACACCCCTTTAGGCCAAATGGTTTTCTTCCTTCCCTACCGTTCGACACCAGCCTATGGTTTGGAAGAAGACTATCCAATAAGCATAATGGGAGTACTGTCCTAATCCTAGGAGCACTCGCAATGAGAGAAGGTGAAGATAAAAGACAACCGAATAAACCTTATTCCTATTTCTCCTGAACCAGAATCCATCCCCGAACTCGAACAAGTTCCTTTCGAGTTCGTATATAACCATACGATGGAGTATCCAATAAACTGTGGATCTTCATAGTGATACGGAGTGTTCTGGAGAAATACTTGGTTTGGTCGTGAATAGCAGTCGCAATTTACTTTTCCCTCTTACTAATCCCTTTCTTTGTCTTTACATAATACCTTCTTTACACCATCGTTAGGCTAATTGGTTTTCTTCATTCCCTACCGGTCGGCACCAACCTAAGGTTTAGAAGATGACTATCCAATTTGCGTAATAGGTGTACTATCTCCTAAACCAAGGAGTACTCTTAACCTGAGAGAAGGTAAAAGGAAAAGACAACTGAATAGTCCTATCCGTTTTCTCCAGAACCGGAAACCATCCTCGAACAAATTCCTTCGAGTTCGTATATAACCATATGATGGTTTTGTCCAATGGAAGTGGATGTTCGTAGTAATACGGGGTGTCCTGGAGAAAAGGGTAAAAGTAGGAGTGGCAATGAGGTTTGCAACTCTGACAATCCAAAAGTCAGTGTTTAAGAAAGTTCGGTCAACTTGGTCACTGAGTCATAGTCTAGGGTCGGGTCATTGGTCGCTGCCAAAGAGAGAGAGAGAAAAGAAACACTCAGCGTGCACTCTAACCTAGATCAGAATGGTTACCAATTTATCTAATCTGGAAACCTCCCACTGTACCGTCAAATTCTCCTCCAAACCTGAAAGAAGAATTAGTCGGGATCACCCGAGGAGTAAACCAACTCATCAGTGGGAATCGGGATCCAACTATCATCGCATGATAACGTGACGGAATCCGCTCACATCATCACACTCCAGAAAGTATGCGCATATCTGGCAAGTTTCAGTTTCTTTAGAAACTCCCGATGTGGATTTTTACCCCATGCTCTTATGACCTTGGCGTGGGGTCAAAATATCATAAGTCACGCGTCAAGTTCTACCCATCATTATCCAGGTTGATTTGAACCAACCCGTATATACCCTTGACGTAGGCCAAAATAGTAGTACGATTGTCCCAAACCAACGCATCTATCTATGCAACAGATAAATCCCCGGCAGCTACCAATCACTATGCCTTGGCGTGAGGTCAAAATACATAGCTTGAATACTACCGAATATTTAACTGAAATGATGGAGGGCTACGAATGGTTTCTGGCGAAAACCTTTAACGTAATGAACTTGATATCGCTGAAGGAACGGATAGCTTTATAAAAATATGGTGACGAAAACCTTTGCTAAAGAGGTCACTCCCGGTGAAGGGATCTCGGTTCTTTCCCCGTAGAATGAGGTGCAGGATATTCCAACTGAATACCACGGTGCAAAGCAAAGGTAATCGGCTATAGTGAAGTCATTGACCTGACGCAAACTTTTGTCCAAGGGGTCACTCCCGGTGAAGGGATCTCGGCCCTTGCCTCGTCGACTGAGGAGCAGGATATTCCAACTGAATACCACGATGCAAAACAAAAGTGAACGTCCTTGCAATAACAGCTTTTTGAAAAATTGTTCCAACAACATCAGATTAGGTTTGTTTTTAACTTGCATTGATCCGAATCAACGCAGTCCCATCAATTGATCACACCACAAAGAACGAAAATATACTGATGTACGTATATGCCATCCGCATTCGCCACTGGGTCCCGTCATTACCCGTTAGGTTAGCTAACTAACGACAGAGCGGGGACTGGACTAGTGCGGATGCAAAACATATACAACATCTACTAATATATATACCAATATATTATATTTCGCTCAAGGCGTGATAAAATGCAACATCACAGAAATGTACAGCATCACAGAACAATACAGATATCTGGGATCCCCGGGTTTCACAGAGCCACTACTGAAACCCGACGTTCCCCTGGTCGTGTGGATAGCCTGTGCAATGAAATCCTAGACCCCTACGGGCACGGCAAGTTACCCGCCAAAACCTGAAGCGAGGCAGCCCCCTTCAGCACCGTGAATGGACCACCCAGCACTTCACGGAATCCGGTAACTTGGGCACCCCTCTTGGGTCAACCTGTACCCCCTACGAGTGCGGCGAATAGCCCGCCAATCCTAGAGTGAAGCCCCCTCCGTCTCAATGCCATGAGATGCGGGCCCCTTGCCCTCTAGAACCCAGCTATCCGTGCACCCCACCTTGGGGTAATCCTAGTACAGAAAGTAAAATATACATACAACGGGTACATCGACCGCAACCTGGTCGTGCCCCAAAATAATAATACAATCAGGCAGTGACGGCAGTCCACATGTCGGACGCTCGCCCCGCAATATCAAATGTACATAATACAACAAAAACTGTACTAGCATTGCATCCAGGCTATCCCCCACGACCGATCCGCAACATCACAGCAATACACAGAACATCAACGTGAAAGTCACGTTCGCAAATCCGTCTAACCGGGCTATAGCAGTCAGACAGGATTTACCGATCAAGTGACATTCACGGTCGCAGATATAATGTAAATACTGTGAAATAATGTGTTTAAAATATCCGATCGATTAAATTTTATCAAGTGGGCCCCCAAGTACTACTGTAGCACATCAAGAAATTCTGGGCCCAAAAATAACATTCCAGAAACCACATTTTCAACTCAGGAGCATTCTGCAAAAGTTTGGGGGACTGAACAGTTAAAGTCGCGGCGGAACCGCGGCCCAAGAATGGGTTTGGCCACAGTTCCGCGGTGGTTTGGACTGTTCACGATCCCAAATTTTCACAGAACTCTTAAAAAACCCTGCACATCATTCTGAGACAACCTGAAAAAGTTTTGGACTTCAAAAAATTTCGATAGAAACTGATGTGAAGAAAATTACGGTTTTTGGAAAAATGTTCGATTGGAAATGTAAAACACATTAGACAAAGCTAGACTATGTTAATGGCGAGGCTCTGATACCACTGTAAGTGCACGACGGCGCCCCGGCCTCCATCCCGAGGCCAAATGCGGAAGCGATGGTTAACTTTAATTTTTCTTGAACCGGCACCACCACGCACTAAAACCCGGATCGGGCCATTAACTAGTCCTAGCTAACTACAAGATGGGAAGAGAGATATACCGAGTGATCCGTGTCCTCCGGTCTTCTCGTCGTCGTCCCGATCTCTCGCGGAATCTCCGGTCTCCACCTCGTCGCCGGAAGGGCACCACGTCGCCTGCTTCTTTTACGGGCTCCCACCTCTATACCGAGGCAACTCGGGCACGAAGCTGGCGAGTCGACGTGCCCAAGATTTGCTGTAGAATGTGTAGTGCTCATGTCTCATTTGGGGTAGTGGAGGTTGCCTTTTTGGTGGAGGAATGAGATGTAGTTTGGAGATGGAACTTGTGGGAATTTTGCAAAGCCAAATGAACAAAAAACCCAAACTCAAAATATTGGACAGCCCACCCCCTTCATTGGCCGGCCATGGCTTGAATGAATGAGAATTGGGAGTGAGAGAAAAGTCAAAAGGGGAGGGAGCTATCATCCAAGAGAGAGAAAGTGTTATGATGATAAAACAATGATCACAAAACAAGAACCACACTCCAAAACTTAATCATATCCAACAAAGGTCAAGCCATCATGAAAACTATCATGAAGCAAAAAGTCAAGTGATTATAACACAACAAAATGCAAAGACCACCCTCCACAAATGCTTATTTGCACAAATGCAAATAAGCCCTCCTCCACCAATCTTCGGCCAATGAAAGATACAAAGAAATATGGCCGAAACGGAAAGCAAACTGGCAACTCCAGGAAACTGGTCCCGTAATAAATTACAGGAAAACCCCGATACTGTGTATACACACCCGCATCTGTATTCCGACAGAAATACAAATGCAATGAGACAAAATCTACACTGTACTATACTAGGATCCGGCTTAAACCAAAGCCGGCTAGTAATATCCGTTCGATCCTGATCCGTGCAATACCGCACGTATCTGATCAAACCCTGCCATATATCCATACGGCCTGTAGTACTAACTGTCCGATCCTGATCCGTGCAATACCGCACGTATCTGATCGAACCCTGCCATATCTCCATACGGCTTCTAGTACTAACTGTCCGATCGTGATCCGTGCAATACCGCACGTATCTGATCGAACCCTGCCATATCTCCATACGGCCTCTACAGCGTTTCGCCCGAAACTTGAGTAACTGTATGTGTGGTGGACTCTAAGGACTCGTCAATACTATGGCTGTGGATTTAACCACTAGCACGTCAGAGGTATTAGCCATACGTGACGGGCCACCAGCTATTGACCAAAAAGGGTCGTCGATGAGCGAACTCATCCTGACACCCTACTGAGCCTGTCAGTGACAATATCCGTACAGTCCGGTCCGTTCGTCTATGAGCATCGCATGGCGGGCCTAGGGGGTTGGTAAAAGTCAGACCCCTAAAAGCGGTACAAGTCGTGTCGGAGTGTAGCCCAGAACACCCTGAGATACTACTGGAATACCTACCAGTAAATCTCCTGCCTCAGCCGAGGGCTTCGTGTAATGGCTCTCCTAGACACAGCGCGACCTCACCCGCAATACCGGGAGAGACGAACCCCTGAAGATCCGCTCACTGCCTCCATGTGGCTCGGGTTTGTACACAACTAAAACCTGTATGCACGTCTCCTTTGAGCGTGGTAGGGTAGTAATCAAAGTACAGTGGGAACTCACACGAGACAAATGACGATCCCCAGGTCGATGAACTAACCTGTATACATGTCACCAGGGAACTGCTATCTGACGTCAGGTATAATACCAACTAGCATGTTCCCGGCGAGTCCTGTCCGGTGTACTCATAACCCAATGAGCACCTGTATACATTTTAGGTGAACCAACTGACACCAGTGGCTTGTGAGACCGGCCACCGCCCCTTGTCGGGGTCTCGACTGTATACACTAGTCTAGTCTGGAGTATCGATGCCCTGTCTCGAAACTCCCACGACTAGGGACCTTTTAAGGATGTGCTTATAGACTACCAGCTCCCACGTATATGATCGCCCTCACACTGCTGGCAGTCAACCAAGAATCCTAGGGGCTCTACCAACGTGTAATAGCGACCTGTCAGGTCACCTAAAGCAGTACACGATGATAAAGATAAACCAGATAGCATACTATCATCTCGAGTAAGACTGTCCTACTGGGAAAGGTCCTCCATCAATCATTACAATCACGTGCCTGTGATCCAATAATTGACTCTGAGGGCACTATCTCCAACAGTCGAAGTGGAGGGGGCCGTTGTAGCAGGCACCCAAGTGGTTGTCGTCTTTTGCGTCTTACTAGGATGGTTCCCTTCCGGCTGAACCTTCAGCTTCTTCTGTCGGCGGAGATAGTCTTGATCGATCACTGACTCTTGGACACGTCACCAGACTTTGTAAACTTTGGAGGACAGCCGCTGAAGGGGCTGTTCCGGTTTTGCTTCTGCGACAGTCTCCACCGGTGGAGGAGATCTTTTTAGTATGGCGGTAGGCGAGTTCCTACGCACCTTGTTCAACAGTTCAAAGCTGTTCCCGGTCGGAACAGCAACATTGACTTCCACCGTTGGAGCTGGTGGAGTTAGCCCAGAGGGGGAGTTGCCCCCAGCCTTCCTCACTCGGCGCCAGTGGCGACGTCGAGCGTGTCGAGCTGTTGGGGTTAGTTTAGTGATGGGGACGGCTTTGTCATGCCCCCTATCCAGGTGAGGGGATGTTGCTAGCGTCAGCCTCTTGAAGACCGATTTCCGTTAAGAAGCGGTATCCAACCGGTCAAAAACAGACTTCTGAGCAGGGACGGAAACCGTAGTAGGAGCCGGAACAGCCAGTCTTGTAAAAAATGACCCTTTGGTAGAAGAAGCCGCCTTGACGACTTCAGGAGCAGAGATGGATATCCTCTTCGGACCAACCTTTTCTGGGACTGCTGGCTTCAACATGGGCCCACAGGAACTTCGGCCCAATCTGGAGAAGACCGAGGTGCTGGAGCTGGGCGACCCGTTGAAACGGGCCGCAGTAGTTGTAAGCCGATCAAAGACCGACTTCTTGGGAGCTTCCGGCATTGGCACAGGAATGGTGAAGCTCGTTGGCGGGAGCATGGTCCCGAAAAAAACCCGGTGGTGGCCTGAGTCACCTGGTCCACCGGTATTGTGAACAGCGAAGCCGCTTGAGGCCCATAGGCTATGCCTCCGGATGAGGCGGAACGTACGTTGCAGTTGCAGCTGGAACATTTTGCATAAGTGAACGCCATTGATCCTTCGCTTTCTGCACCAAGTAAAACACCAAATCTTAGTACCTCGAACCCAAGGGCAACCATCAGCAAACCGCGATATGTTCGCGAACACGACACACGAAGTGTGGAGTGGAAAGAGGAAAAGGCCCCACCGTGCGTGCCAGAATCTGTTTCCCTCCGAAAGACGCGGCGGAGACGCGACAAACTCCTTGCCTGAAATTCGGGGCAGATACTAATTGGTGCTATCCGTCCACCTCTCCGAAGATGCCGAGTTGATTTAAGGTACCATGTATCGAAGTTTTAAACGGATGCGACCGATGTAGCAGACTTCGTCAGATTCCCCTTCGTTTGAGGGGGGGTTTTATTGTGGGGACGCTCTTCCCTGCAGGCGCAAGCCCCTGCAGTTAATTACGCTACCACATCGCGGTAACAACTTTCTCCTTCTCCAGATGGTCACTTCGTGTCGTGGGTGTTTGTTTTGTGTTTGGTTGCTCGTGGATTGTATACGGAGACTAGGTTATATTGTCGGCCGTAGGGCGTGGACTTGTCCAAATCCGTATCTTTCTTAGATTTGGGTTTGGGGGTTTGGGTTTAAGGATACGTTAGCCTCATTTGGGACTAAGATCAACTTAAACATTTGTTAAGGATACGTTAGTCTAATTTTAGACTAAGATCAACTTAACGGGATCGTTTAGATCCAACAAGAGAGCAATTGGGCTCTATTGTTTAGTGTAAGGACATTACGGTCGATTAGTTTAAGCGCATTATGGTCCATTGTTAGTTTAAGGACATCTCGGTCCAGGTTAAGAACATCATAGTCCGTGGGTTTAAGGACCCCACAGTCCAATGTTAGTTTTAAGACATCACGGTCGAAGTTAAGGACATCATAGTCCGTGGGTTTAAGGACTCCACAGTCCAATATTAGTTTTAAGACATCACGGTCGAGGTTAAGAACATCATAGTCCATGGGTTTAAGGACTCCACAGTCCGATATTAGTTTTAAGACATCACGGTCGAGGTTAAGGACATCATAGTCCATGGGTTTTGGGACCCCATAGTCTATTGTTAGTTTTAAGACATCACGGTCGAGGTTAAGGAAATCATAGTCCGTGGGTTTAAGGACCCCACAGTCCGATGTTAGTTTTAAGACATCACGGTCGAGGTTAATGACATCATAGTCCATGGGTTTAGGGACCCCACTGTCCATTGTTAGTTTTAAGACATCACGGTCGAGGTTAAGGACATCATAGTCCATAGGTTTAGGGACCCCACAGTCCATAGAAATGTGTGGTCGTCGGGACCCTTCACCTCTCTGAAGACGTTGAAAGATTACAACGACAAATATCAGAGGAATAACGAGATGTACCCTCGAACTGATGTGAGTTGGTTGAGAGAGCAGATGTGCTCAATTCAAGATAAGTTGAGGACTTATGGTCAGAATTGGGCTAAGTCCAATTAAAAAAAATGTTTAACATTTTATTTTTTGTTCTGGCTATTAAGCCTTTGTTTGGGCTCGGCCCTTTTAATAATGCTAGGCATTGGGCTCTGACATCTTTTGTCTTGATCAGAACAACTTGTGCTCTGACAATGCGCCACGTGGCGCGCCAGGCGCTTTGCACCAGCTAAAGAGCGCATTGCGCTTCTGTCAGGTAGCGCACACGAAGAGGATACGTGTCGCTCTTAGCGCTAGTTCATTTAGCACATTGCGCTTTTTAATTTATGAGCACTCTACGCTAGTCTGTTGGTGCGTCAGCGAGTGACATGTGGTGCATTTGGCGTTGAGCGCCAGCTCATGAGCGCAGTGCGCTGTTTTAAAAGCGCAAAGCGCAAGTGGTGTCTATGGTTGACACGTAGTATGTTTTGGCGCTGAGCGCCGATCCAATGAGCGCAAGAGCGTAGTTCATGAGTGTAAGGCACTTTTCAATAGCGCAAAGCGCATCTGATCAATTTTAAGAACAAATTTTATGTTCTTCTTAAAGGAAACTTTGCCTCAAGATTCAAGAACAAAAGTTCTTGTTTTAATAAAAGGGCTCTGCCTTTATACATCAAAGATCTATGAATGAAGTAAAATACTTCTTTTATTTTTTTATGATTAGATCTTTTGATCTTTTTCTTTTTATCAAAAAAAAGAACCTTGGTCTTTTTTTTATCTATGATCGTTTTAGAAGATGGTTCTTCTTTTTATGAGAGGGTTTCATCTCTGTTATTCAAGAACAAAGTTTTTTACCTTGAAGATGAAGAAAAATCTTTTTTTTAAGAGCTTGCTCTTCTTTCTCTTTGAGTTTTCTCAAAGTTTGCAGAGGGTTTTCTCTATCTTTTTTTCTTCTTTTTTTGTATCTATTAGACTTGAAGTCTAGGGGCCTTTATATAGGACCAAATGATTTGTTGAATCAGTTTAAGAGATCTTTCTCTGATTGATTTGGGAATATTTCCCACCGTTGGATCTTTGATCATAAGGCTTCTGTTTTACAGAAGATAATCTTCTTTTTTTAATAAGATTGGAAAGATCTTTTCATAATAGAATTTTAATTCTGATTAATACTTTATAATTATTAGATCTTTTGATCTAACGGTGAGGAATTTTTAATTCCAGCGCTGGCGCACCTTGCGCTAGTGCACCTACGTTCGACACGCGGCGCGCAGCGCGCAGCGCAGAACGCAGCGCACCTGCGCTAGCGTACTCGTTTCTGACACGTGGCACGCAGCGCAACTGCGCTAGCGCACCTGTGATTGACACGTGGCACATAGCGCAGAGCGCAGCGCACCTGTGTTGGACACGTGGTACGCAGCGCAGAGCGCTGGATCTGAAGCGTTGCTTCAACTTTTAAATTTTGAATTTTAAAACAGAGCTTTGCTCTGATTGGGGTGCGCTGCCTAGGACGCAGCGCACCTGGCGCTAGCGCGTCTGCGTTTGACACGTGGCGCGCATCGAGCAGAATCTGAAGCGTTGCTTCAATTTTTGAATTTTGAAATTCAAAACAGAGTTTTGCTCTGATTGGGGGAAACAAAGATACCTACAATACATACACAGTCGCAATACTATTAAAATCAAGTCCGGAAAACCAATACGGCACATGACAAGCCTATAGGTTAGAACACATAGCTTAGGCATGCAAAAACAACCAAACAACCCTCGTCACTGACGTACAAACATCAAACGACCCAATACAATAACAAATATGAAATCCCAAATTGAAATCTAGAAACCAAGTTTCAGAAATCGCATAACCCAAATCAGCAACTAAGGAAAACACCTCCAGATTTTGCCTCCGATACAATTAGACAATTTTGCATATAGGGGAGGTCTAATTAGAAGATATAGGAGCTATGGACTAAGCATGAACCATTTCCAACATAGCCAGGCCGCATATTGCGACCATACTGGATTTATTTACGGCCAGAAAGTAGGGTGGAGGCCTCAGGTTTCTAGGGTAGGTTCCTCAGTGACTGCACGTATCTCTGTAATCGCTATATAGTTTTTGGGGTCTTAGGGTAGCAGAAGATCTCTAAATACCATCACTAAATCCACAAAAACCTGATATCGGTAAATCTAAAGTTCGTATCTTGGTGTCTAGTCTCTAGTTTTGTCCAGAATTCTAACACTATGGTCTTGTAATAGCCACTACACATCACCACAACACAACTCAAACCCCAATCCTTCTCTTGGAATTTCCAAACATCACAATCTAAATCGATTTAACTCTAAACTACTATAGGATGCTAAGAAACTAAAAACTAAACTAAACGAAAGGAATTTTACCGTATTTGGGCAACTCAAGAAAAACCCTTGCTTTCCAAAGTCTCCAAAATTCAACATTGATGGGTCCAAAGTATTGAGGATGAGGTGGGGATCATCTTTAAGGAAGAGGGTGTAGGGTTTTGGCGAAGAAATGGAGGTGATTCTTGGGAGTGAAGGTGGAGGGAAGCTTGAAGGTGATGGAGATGAAGAAACAAAGGGAAGGAAAATAATGGGCAGCCCTCTCTCTCTCTCCCTTTCTTATTCTCACCCTCTCTTACTCATGTCTCACTCTCTCTCTCTCTCTCTCCAATCATTGTCTTTTTAACCCTTTTCTTTTTCTTTTCTTTTTCCCCCACTCATTAAAACTAAACAGTTAAAACAAATAAAATGAAACAACAAGCAACATGTCATGCTGCACAAACCATGGAAAACTGTAGAAACACGAATTTGGCTTAATCGCGATTAGTAGTGCACTAATCGAGTTTAATTTTTAAACCTGCATATAATTAATTATAAAAATGCCAAATCCAATAAATATATTTTTAAATGAATAAATCATTTTAATCTCCAATTATTTCACAATATTGGTATATATTTATACCATTTTACGAAAACCCCAATTTTGCAAATCGGGTAGTTTTCGTGAAATATATTATTTTAATATTAAATTCCAAAAATAATATTTTATATTTTCTGAAATGTTACAACCTTCCCGCCTTAAATAAATTCGGTCCCCGAATTTAAATTTAAATCCCCAAATGCTAAAACATTTCAATAATCAACTCAAATCAACGGGGCTCCGAAATCACAGAAGATATAGAAATACTACAGCGCATCGTGTGCGCCTGAAAAACGAGTACGAAACTCAAATCGAACTCCGTCAAGCGTCACACAATCATAGGAGTTACAATGGAGATACAGATCTCGAAATCCAACACTGAAATCCAATTCACACTAGTCAAATACTATAATACATATATAGTACGCATCCTTGAAAAAAAATCTTCTAAACACTGAATAAAACTCATGCAAAATATTTTTTGAATAGCCGCGTAATGCGTAACTCGTGGCACAAATGACGGACGCTCATTTGTAAAGTAATAAATATATGCTCATATAGGTTTTGCTAAAATATCCCTTCCGCCCTTTTAAAATATCCCAAAAGGTTTTCTTTATAAACGTTCGTGTCACTCACGGTCACGTAGGAAACAGCGAGACTATAACTCCGTTTTGAAAACCTCTTGGTAAACTTTTTATGCATGCAAAATACTCAGGTACTGTTCTCAGATCAATCCTGTTCGGCTACTACATAGTATAGTGCCCATCATGAAAACAAAGTGCTCAAGAGCAAAATCAGTCTCGAAAGGTGTATTCAATAATCGCGTGCGTCTGGTGCGCATGGAAATCAAATCCAAATACAAGTGCCACGATATGCACAAAAGAAAAACTAAGTGCAACGGGTGTGCACGAAAGTATCTGTCCAGTGCAACGGGTGTGCACGACATTAACATCAAGTGCATCTATAGTGCACAAAAATCCCAACCCGGTGCAACTAACATACACAAATGAAAATCCCAATCGAGTGCATCCGGTGTTCACCAAATCACATCTCATATCATGCGCCCAATCATGCGTGAAAATCCAAATTAAGTGCATTCATCATGCACACATGAAATCTAAATCAAGGGCATCCGACATGCACGAATAAAATCGCATCCAATATGCATGGATAGAATCTCACTCAAGTACATCTGATGCGCACAAAATCCAATATCAAGCGCCTAATATACGCAAAAATCCAACCCAAGCGCGTCAAGTCTAAATAAATGCCCGGTGCATTAAAGCGCATGAAAAACGAACGTCAAGTGCGACGCGCACAAAAACATAAATCTGGTAAAACAAACGCTCAAAGAAATAAATCGAGTGCAACCAATGTACGGAGTATAAATCTAGTGCAACTAATGCACGAAATACCCACCTGGTGCAACAAACGTATGAAATACGAATCTGGTGCAACAAATGCACAAAATACAAATCTGGTGCATCTAGTGCACGAAATATAAATCCAGTACATCCAGTGCACGAAATACAAAATATGGTGCATCCAGTACACGAAATATAAATACAGTGCAACAAATGCACAGCGTAAAAACCTAGTGCAACAATTGCACAAAATACAAATCGGGTGCAACAAGTGCACGAAAATGCATTAATAACTCAAATGCGTATAAAAATTATCACCGAGTGTATCAAGGTGTATAAAAATCAAAAATGTGTGCAACTATGTGCACAAAATCCGTATCAATACACTGCAAGCACATGCAAGTTATACCGAGTGCAAAAACCAAATCGAGTGCGTACCACATGCACAAAATCAAATCAACCGTATGAAATCCATGAAACCATAAACACGTGCATCCAAGGCACAAAATCGATATCAAGTGCAATAGATATGCACAAATCGCAAACCGATGTAGCGGAGTAAAACATAAATCAAGTGCAATAACTATGCACAAAAATGTAAATACCCAGTAGGTGCAGCCATGGTGCACGAAAACAATATCACGAAACTCAATCATCAAAACTAAAATCCAAGCGATATAAGCGTGATACTCGGATCACAAACGCAAATCTCAACAAACGACATTGAGGTACACCTCCTGCAATGTCGAAAAATGTCGGTGCACCCAAAACTGGAAGAGCAAGAACATCCGCTTGCCTCCTGCTCACAGTCTGGCGTCGTCTGTCTCTGGGTCCTCATTTCTTTGTAGATTACCAATCTCCCAATCCATCGGCTCGTCGGCCTGGTCAGGTGTACTAATGGAAACAATTCCGCTCCGACACTCCTCTGGTCATCTCTCGGCCAATTACCATGACCACTCGTAAAGTAGCATGTCACTGGCGTTGGCCTCTGGCCCTCTGAATACACGTGACACAACTGGTCTTCGATACAATTCTTATCGCAGTAGTGTCCTGGAAGGAACCTGCTCAGGGTCTCTTCCGAACTCGCCTATGCCGAACTATACCGAGGCTGGTCCTCTTGCAAAATCTTTTCTCGCTTTCTGGACATCTACGTTCTCTGCACAGCATTTCCTCGGGAACTGGCCATGTCCCAATGCCTCTGTATACATATCCGATCTCTAATTTCAACGGAGAGTAACAACAGCTCGTTAACATCTCGCACGAACCTCTTGTTCCACTCGCCTTTATTATCATCCACTTCGATGTCACGTCATGCTATTTGTGTACTGCAATTGTTCTCGGCTACAGTCAATCCGGAATCTCTCACACGGACTCGAAATTACGAACTCGGTATCTTCATCACTCTGTAGAAGATATCTATCCGAACACGTCCTCGGGAACTCGTCCCAACTATCGGAGGAATACTCAATACTCGTCCGTTCTCGATCAACTCACAACGCATCTGGGTGAGGTCCTCTATCCGAAACTGGTCAACTTACTGATCTCCTATCGGATCATCCAACGAATAATGTCATCTCTGGATCGATCTACTCTAGATCTGAATAAGATTCTCCATACTGGAAATCTTTAACTCAACTGGTCCTACGTCGGCGCATCAATTCTGACGAATCACATTCGACTCTCAACTCAAGATAGACTAGCTATCTACCGTCGCATATCTGCCTGGAAGCTCCAGTGATCT
This sequence comes from Agapanthus africanus, assembly GCA_030015575.1. NCBI lineage: Eukaryota > Viridiplantae > Streptophyta > Magnoliopsida > Asparagales > Amaryllidaceae > Agapanthus > Agapanthus africanus. The sequence goes on from JASDDO010000031.1 coordinate 110,415,201, forward strand.
CAGCTCATAAGTTCTGGAAGCGATATCCCATCAACCTCAGCAACAGCTGGGTCATCTGTCTGAAAGATAGACGACATCACGATCTCTGAGGTAGACTATACATCAACAGTCCTCTCCTAACGGCAGCCCCCAACAATGGCCCGATCATACGGTGCAAAACCGAACATTCGCCTCAATCGAGATATCACAACATAACACTACATCGAGACTTTCCCATGTCACCAGAAAACACAATAGCCTGTTCTTGTCCATGATGAGCTCACCCTGACCGCATCATTAGCAGCAGCTCAATCTGCGCTCAAACCATGGTGACAGGAACCTCAAGCGTGTATCGATGAAGAAAGATCAAAGGAACGAAAGGAATCAACAGATCCAGAATGGATACATGATCATAAGGAGGAACGGAATCAATGATAGTATGATCATGAACACTAATAGAATTAAGGATCTCAAATGGATGTATAATTAAGAGAACAATGAGAATCTCATATCTCAAAATATGTATATCCTAAGGTTTCTTAAGTGGAGTATCGTATCATAAATATGCCGCGGAACATACGTACGGTGCGCCACTCTACTCAAACTACCTACTCCATCAATCAGGGTCAATCTATGTAACGAAAGGTCGGGTCTAATACCCTCCTGTTCAAGTCTAAGTTCCGTAAGGTCAAGCCTAGGTTTCGAAATAGATCACGCCCCAAACTCCACATAGTCAAACCTAGACTCGAACCAAGGTTAAACCTATCGGTCTGATACCAACTTTGTCATGACCCGAAAATCTAGTTCGTGACCGGCACCTGAATCACTCCACGTCTAAAGGCGTAACATAAATCAAGTAAGCCGTAACCCAGAAATCTAAACCTTTTTAAAGAAAATAAAAGAGGTGAAGTTTTTAAATAAAGGTATAATGAAATTAAATGTTTTCTTAATGCATAGATAATGGAACATGAAAAATCCAAGTGGATTATGCTAGTTGAAAAATATGTTTCGTCTTTTAAAAATTTGGGCAGCACCTCCTCTGTATATTTTGATCCAAAGCCACAAATACAAGATAATATAAAAGGCATCCCCAAGCGGGATCTAGCTCTTTGCCAATCGGCAGAATCACAACCACGCAAGACAGTTTTGATGTATACGATGCCCAACGGCGAAGATCACCACAAAAGATAAAGTAAATAAAGAAAGACATCAAATCCCCCAAGCGAACATATAGTCCGTCGCTCAAATTCTCGCGAATACAAGTCTTTCTAAGTCTTACTATTATACAAATACTAGTTTCTGATTGATCGAGTTGACTAGATACAATAGGAATAATAAATACAATAGTGGCACGATCCAACATATACCATCTACCAAAGCAAATCACCCAAAAGCAAGCTGTGTGTCAGCGATACCGCTACTGATCCATGCGGTCAACCAGCAAGAACTGTGGCACAACGGGGGTGAGTTGCCAACTCGTGAGTAGAAAACATCATCAGGTAGAAATCGAATAAAACAAAGATTTCCTAGGTCGACTATATCATAAAGGCAATACTAAGATATCTTGGGTGGCCGTGTCTACATATATGCCAACAATAATCAATGCCAGTATGCATATAGATATCATCCAACAATATAATCAATGTCTGCCAACATGTGGCTAACATCTAAGTGTCCATCTATGACACAATAACATCATGCATGTAAATATCATAAAAGCACATGCATGTAAATACGAGGATATCAATCAACGTGTGTCCATCAACGACACATCAAAATCATGAAATCTGAGTGCCCAACATCGACACTCGAAACATTATGAAACCCGTGTCCAACATCGACACGTAAATCCTCATATCAAGGGCTCCTTAATCGCTTGTCCGGATCGGCCCTCGGGCTCTGGCAGCACGGATCGACCTATATCCATCTTATGACTCCGGTCGATATCCTCCGGATAACCGCCGAGTCTAAATACTATCACCGGTAGGTAGTAGTCCCACTGCCAGGCTCACCGCCTAACTACGAGTCTTCTTGCCCCGGGGTACCTCACCAGGTCCACCATGTACCGACAGACGGTTCCTCCACTGCTCGAATCGGGTCTCGAAAACCAAACTCAGAACCGAGAAAACTTATGGTGGACGTCTCGAAATATCGTATCAAGAGAAACCGGGTTTTTAAAGCAATACATAATTTCCTTTGAAATATAACCACGGTTCTCAAATCCAGAATCTCATGAAATCAGCATCTCAATGCGTATAATCGTAAAGCATGATGTATGCAAACATATAACAGAAATGTGAGCATATCAAGTATATCATAGCATGATGTAGCAATTTTACTGTGTAAGTAACATAGCAATTATCGATGATGAAGTGTGTGAGCCGACCAATCTGTGTAAGTGTAATATACGCATCATTGATAATGGTGTAGGTGTACTAGCACATGTATATGTAATGCAATGAGAATGACATGAACGTAGCATAAAGTATATCGTCGGCTAAATGCTATAAGGTATACGTATCTAATATGACCGAGTCGGTGAATCTATCAATCGGCATACAACCTCACAACATCACGTACGGTATAATCCATCGTACGGCATCCTCTAGTCAAGGGTATGGATCAATCATCATAAAACTCATCACGTACGGTAAATCATCGTACGGCGGCACTAAACCATTAGAGATCCTATCGACCTATATGACAATGAGGGTACGGACATAACGTCTCGTACGCCATATCACTCAAGATTCACAACATTATCCATAAATATATACCTATCTCTCAGGTCACATCTGTATCAATCTCAGATCATGGGACCGGTAAAGGTATCAATTATCACATATCAACTCGCATCCATATAACGACATATCACACCAAGTCATCATAGCACATCGTATACTCTTTTCATCACATTAATATCTCGCATCAAGTCATCATATCACATCTAATGTCATGCTACTCGAAAACTCATACTTATTCTAGTGCAACTACATATCTATAAGTCGTGATTCACATTCACTTTTATATCCTTATATATCAATTCGAGATATCATTTCTATCATATCATGTCAAAGAGTCCTATCCCTATAACTTTCACCTCATATCTCAATATATATATTCAATCATTCATATCATCTCTAACTATCTTTTTAACCACATCCGTAGTTTCCTAATATAGGTTTCCTTAACCATATCCTATATATCGGTTTCCATCAAAATTTGCGGGGGTGCTATACGCCATCTACCCGACTTCAAATCTACTCACCTGCGGAACTCCTTGTTCAGCCGTAGGCGATGTGCTTCGTCATCTTGGAATCCACGCGAAGGTACCTACAATACATACATAGTCGCAATACCATTAAAATCAAGTCCAGAAAACCAATACGGCACACGAAAAGCCTATAGGTTAGAACCCAAAGCTTAGGCATGCAAAAACAACCAAACAACCCTCGTCGCTGACGTACAAACATCAAATGACCCAATACAATAAAAAATACCAAATCCCAAATTCAAATCTAGAAACCAAGTTTCAGAAATCGCATAACCCAAATCATCAACTAAGGAAAACACCTCCAGATTTTGCCTCCGATACAATTAGACAATTTTGCATATAAGGGGGGTCTAATTAGAAGATAAAGGAGCAATGGACTAAGCACGAACCATTTCCAACATAGACAGGCTTTAGTTTGCGGCCATATAAGATTTATTTGCGGCCAGAAAGTGGGGTGGAGGCCTCAGGTTTCTAGGGTAGGTTCCTCAGTGACTGCACGTATCTCTGTAATCGCTATGTAGTTTTTGCGGTCTCAAGGTAGCGTTAGATCTCTAAATACCATCACTAAATCCACAAAAACCTGATATCGGTAAATCTAAAGTTTGTATCTTGGTGTCTAACTCTGGTTTTGTCCAGAATTCTAATGCTAAGGTCTTGTAATAGCCACTACACATCACCACAACACAACTCAAACCCTAATCCTTCTCTTAGAATTTCCAAACATCACAATCTAAATCGATTTAACTCTAAACTACTATAGGATGCTAAGAAACTAAAAACTAAACTAAATGAAAGGAAATTTACCTCATTTGGGCAACTCAAGAAAAACCCTAGCTTCCCAAAGTCTCCAAAATCCAACATTGATGGGTCCAAAGTGTTGAGAATGAGGTGGGGATCGTCTTTAATGAAGATGGTGTAGGGTTTTGGTGAAGAAATAGAGGTGATTCTTGGGGGTGAAGGTGGAGGGAAGCTTGAGGGTGATGGAGATGAAGAAACAAAGGGGAGGAAATTAATGGGCAGTCCTCTCTCTCCCCATTTCTTATTCTCACCCTCTCTCACTCATGTCTCACTCTCTCTCTCTCCAATCATTGTCTTTTTAACCCTTTTCTTTTTCTTTTCTTTTTCCCCCACTCATTAAAACCAAACACATAACACAAATAAAATGAAACAACAAGCAACATGTCATGGTGCACTAGCCATGGAAAACTGTAGAAACACGGATTTGGCTTAATCGCGATTTGTAGTGCACTAATCAGGTTTAATTTTTTAACTTGCATATAATTAATTATAAAAATACCAAATCCGATAAATATATTTTTAAATGAATAAATCATTTTAATCTCCAATTATTTCACAATATTGGTATATATTTAGCATTTTACGAAAACCCCAATTTCGCAAATCGGGTAGTTTTCGCGAAATATATTATTTTAATATTAAATTCCAAAAATAATATTTTATATTTTCTGAAATGTTACAGCATCGTGATTTTATTTCGACGTCGGAATATGACATTCGTTTCTTGATGTGAGATCCTGTTGGATATAGTGCCCTCAAATCAATTATTGTAATCGCAGGCACGCGATTGTGATGATTGAGGGAGGACCTATACAAATAGAACAGTCTTACTCAAAATGATAGTATGCTATCTGGTTTGTCTTTATCATTATCTACATGCATTATGTGGTATTACATATCACAATTACATGTTGATAGAGCCCATAAGATTCTTGCTTGACTACCAGCGTTATTATGGCGATTATACATGTGGGGGATGGGTAGTCCATAAGAACATCCTTAAATGTCCCTATTCGTGGGAGTATCAAGACTGGGCATCGATATTCCGGAGCAGACTGATGTATACGTTTCTATACCCTGACGAGGGGCGATGGTTGGTCCCACAGCCATTTGTCTTTCGCACCTAAGATCGTATACAGGTGCTCACTGGGGATGAGTATACTGGACGAACTCACCGGGAACATGATGGTATTATACCTATTGTCAGATAGTTGTTCTCAGGTGACATGAGTACGGTTGGTCCTTCGACCTGAGATCGTTATTTGTCTCGTGTGCGTTCCTACTGTACTTTGATTACTACCCTACCACGACTCAAAGAAGTCATGCAAATAGGTTTTAGTTGGGTACAGTCCCGAGCCACATAGAGGCAGTGAGCGAATCGTCGGGGATTCGTCTCTCCCGGTATTGCGGGTTGATGTCGCGCTGTGCATGGGTGTCCATCATAAGAAATCCATGGCCAAGGTGGACGAGAATTACTGATTTAGATCAGAAGTTTCTCAGTGGGTGATGGGCTTCACACCGACACGAAATATCGTGTTATTAGGGGTCTGATTTTATCCACCCTTTAGACCCGATATGCAATACTCTTAGAAAAAGAGATCGGACTGTACAAAGATTGTCACAGATATGCTCAGTAGGGATTCCGATGAGTTTGCTCGTCAGCCTTCCTTTTTGACAGGTACCTGGGTAGCCGTTATGTACAACCAGTGCTGCCGACATACTTGTAGTTATAGATTTATCCAGTAACTCACTGCCGGCGTACTGTCGAGTCTTTAGAGTCCCACACAGAGGGTTTCCCTGGTTCAAGCGAAATGATGTAATAGCCGTATTTTCATACGTGCAGGATTCCGATCGAATGATTGTACTAGTTACCCGGGCTTTCGATCAGACAATTGATAATACTAGCCGGCTTAGGATTGAGCCGGATTATTAAATCAGGTATTGATTTAATAATTTACGTATATATATTTATATATGTATAGTCTAGTATTATGTTCTTTGTGTTATTATTTCTCTTTGCGTATTCGTATTTTGATACGAATTCGGATATGTATATACAGTTGAGTATATTCCGTATTTATACAGAAAACATTCTAGAAGGTGGACATCTCATTTTGGTTTATCCATTTATTAATTTAAATGGAAATGAGGTATAAAGGTAATGAAGAGAGAATGGTGAGAACCATGCTTGAATAGTGTTGACAAATGAATTGAAAATTCAATTGTGCAAACTATTCAAGTATGGTTGCTTTATTTTAATTGGAAAATGGTTTTATACAAAACCATACTCTCATGTTGGATGAACACTTGGTTGTTTTTTGATGAAAACTTTCTCACTATTTGTCTCATCTCTCCTCACTAGGCTTTCTTGAGCTCCTCCTCCCTCTTCTTCATCTTCCACTCTACCATCTCATGTGTTGAGAATCAAAGGTAAAAAAAAGATAGATACACACTTAGAACAACTCACTACATTCCTAGAACTCTATATTAGCAACCTAGAATTCTTAATTGCTCCACTAGGTTCTTAGTGTGGAGCTAGAGACATGAGATATATCTTTCGGGTGGATCATCTTCGACAGAGGAAGACCGATGGTCAAGCTCGATCAAGGTGACCTCAAGAAGCTAAAGAAGAGGGTAGAAGACCGAAGGACATGAATCTTTCGGTAAAACAATTCTAACTCAGTAGCTAGAACCTTTTTAGATTGATAGTTTCATATTTGGTTTCGATTCTAGGTAGTTATTTCTAGCGCCAAGTTCTTAAACCCCAAAATTTTTTGTTCCGCAACGGCTGCGGTCGACGGCTAGGGCGCTAGGAACCCCAACAGATCCAATCAGGAAAGTTATAAAATTGCAACATGCTTTGTTATTATATCAATATCTATTTGATAAATTATAATGCATGTGTTTTACTATTTAGCATAAATTACCGATTTACAGTTTTATAGCATCCGTCTGTATCCGTACTGAAAATAATTTATCTAGTTGCATGCCGGAACATCACGATATTATCATACTACTATATCAGTTCAATATGTTATCTAGACTGCATCCTACATGGTAATGACGTATAACGGTTAATACAGATAAACACATATACATCCTGGTATTGGTAGTGTTTACCGTGGTTCGATATTGATTACAGTGTTACATTGGTATCTATTTTGGTTAATATTCAGTACATGACATGTTCACGACATATTACCAGATTTGTTACTTGGATCTTATTGCTAATACCAACAATCCTGATTGTTGTCCTGATGGACGTGACTTGTTATCTATATAAACAAGACCTGTACCTGCTTGATCCTGTGTTGGTATTAGATTTATATCGTCAATACCTGACTTGAACACAGAACCTTGTAGGAAAAGGGGATATCAAGAATGTAACCGAAACGTAACTCAAAAGGATATTATTATTGTTTGCCGTGATTTCGGGCATTACGGAATAAATCATTGTTTTCCATGATTCCGTGCGTTACGGAATAATCAATGTACCGTGGTCCCGTGAGAAATGAACGAGATATATTGTACCGTTGTCCCGTGGGGAATGAATGGGATATATACTGTTGAGTTACGATGAGGATTACATTAATTGATTTCAAAGACTCATAGAATATGTTGGATATAGTGCCCTCTAAGTCAATTATTGGATCGCAGGTACGCGATTGCAATGATTGAGAGAGGACCAATACCGATAAACAGTCTTACTTGAGATGATAGTATGCTATCTGGTTTGTCTTTATCATCATGTAGATATTGATAGAGCCCATAGGATTCTTGCTTGACTACCAGCAGTATGATGGCGATCATATAAGTGGGAGCTGGGGTCTATGAGCATATCCTTAAAGTGTCTCTAGTCGTGGGAGTTTCGAGACAGGGCATCGATACTCCGGAGTAGACTAGTGTATACATTCGAGACCCCGACGAGGGGCGGTGGCCGGTCTCACAAGCCATTGGTGTCAGTTGGATCACCTAAGATGTATAGAGGTGTTCATTGGGTTATGAGTACACCGGACAGGACTCGCCGGGAACATGCTAGTTGGTACTATACATATCGTCAGATAGCAGTTCCCTGGTGACATGTGTACAGGTTAGTTCATCGACCTGAGGTCGTCATTTGTCTCGTGTGAGTTCCCACTGTGCTTTGATTTATACCCTACCACGGGTCAAAAGAGTCGTGCAAACAGGTATATTTTGGGTACAGTCCCGAGCCACATTGGAGGCAAGTGAGCGGATCGGCAGGGGATTCGTCTCTCCCGGTATTGGGAGTGAGATCGCGCTGTGTTTAAGAGAGAAATTACACGAAATCCTGGCCAGGGTAATCGAGATATACTGGTAGGTATACCAGTAGTATCTCAGGGTGTTTTGGGCTGCTCTCTGACAAGACTTATGCAGCTATTGGGGGTCTGACGTTTTACCGACCCCCTATGCCTAATATGTGATACTCATAGACGAACGTTCTGGACTGTACGGATATTGTCACTGTCAGGCTCAGTAGGGTTAATAGATGAGTTCGCTCGTCAGCTTACTTTCCAATCAATACATAGGCAAACCGTTACGTACAGCTTGTACCTCTGACGTGCTAGTGTTTATACCCAGTGCCAGTGTATTGATGAGTCATTAGAGTCCCCTACAGACACTTTCCCAAGTTCGGGCGAAACGTTGTAGATGCCGTATGGTGTTATGGCAAGGTTCGAAAAAAGCACGTGCGTTTCCGCACGTGTCATTTTTCGAGCAGATAATACTGGTAGGTTTTGGTTTAAGCCGGATCCCAGTATTATACTGTGTAGATATAATATCTTTGTCTCGGTTGCATTTGTATTCGGTCGTAATACAAATGCGGGTATGTTTATACCGATACGGGGTTATCTTGAAATTCGTTTCAGGATCACTTTTGGAAGTTGTCAGTTTTCAGTGTTCTATCAGCCGTTTTTAACATTCGGTTAAATGCGGATTTATCTTTTCGTCGTTTGGGTGAGTCATGGTTCTAGAAGATTCTAGAAATGGTGACTAGGATTAGTGACTCATCATTTTCATTAATTATGAGGTGAGGTGTTAAGTGAGGTGGATTAAATCATTTAATGTGTTCATACCACTCATTCTTTCTTCATGATAAATATCCTTGATATTTTTCTTTGATCTTTTGCTTACACTCACCCTCCCCTCTCCTACACTCACCCTCCCTCTTCTATAAGTGGCCAGCCCCTCTTGTGAGGATGGTATGGTTTTTCATTTGCTTGAGAGAAAAAGATTATGATAGTTTAGGGTATGGAAATTTCATATAGTTCAATTTCCATTTACCCGACTCCAATTGGCAACTTTATTAACCGTTCGTCCATAGCCTTGGACGTAACGAGACAAAGTGTTCTACTCATTCTCTACATCAATCTTGGTCGTCTCTTTTGGCAAACTTGACGACCGAGTTGCCTCGGTTCAGAGGCGGGAGCCCGTTTAAAGATCCGTCGACGTGGTGCCACCTGGACGACGAGACTGGAGTTTCAGAAGATCGAAGCCGCCTCAACAAAGTGTGGGATGATGGTTAAAGACCGAATGACTCGGATCATTCGGTATAACAATTCCACCTTCTTTACAATTTGTTAGTTTAGCTTTAATGGCAGATCCGAGTTATAGTACGTGATAGCGCCAGTCGTAAAAGTTTTGTTCCGCATATTGGCGTCTGTTAGACGGCCGGGATGCTGCCGCATACTTACAGTGGTATCAGAGCCTCACCATTAAGCTATACTAACTTGTGCTAACACGTTTAAAACATCGATCGAACGGATTTTCAAAAATCGCAATTTTTCAGTTCTGTGTTTCTGTCGATTTTTAAAATTATCTAAAAATTATTTTACATATCACAGAAATACAAGCAGGCTTTTCTAAGCATACTGGAAAAATTTGGGCACGTGATCCCACAAGACCACCGCGGATCCGCGGTCAAACCTAGGGTTTGACCGCGGAACCGCGGCGCTTTACTTGGAACAGTGCACCAACTTTTTCCAGAGAGCTTCTTTGTGGAAATTGTGGTTTTTGGTATATGTGTTTTGGGCCCAAATTTTGTTACTGTACAGCAGATGTTTGTGGGGCCCACTTTGGGATATTTTGTCGATCGAAATTTAAACGTGTTAGTTTACAATACTTACTTTATATCTCCGACCGGGAATGTCATTTGATCGGTAAACCGCGTCTAATTGCTATAGTTCTTTTAGACGAGTTTACGAACGTGACATTCGCGTTGATGTTCTGTGTTGTGCTGTGATATTGCGGATTTGTCGTGGTGGATAGCTGGGTGCAATGATAGTGCAGTTTGGATTTATTTGTACATTTGATATTGCGGGGCGAGCGTCCAACATGTGGACTGCCGTCACTGCCTGTTGTATAATATTCTTTTGGGGCACGACCGGGTTGAGGTCGATGTACCCATTGTACATTTTTTTTATTTCTGTACTAGGTTTATCCCGTGAAGGAGTGCACGGATAGCCGGGTTCTGGAGGGCAACGGGTCCGTATCTCATGACTTTAAGAGGCAAAGGGACCTCACTCTAGAATTGGCAAACTATTCGCCGCACTCGTGGGGGGTACAGGTTGACCCAAGGTGGGGTGCTCAATTTACCGGATTCCGTGAAGTGCCGGGTGTTCCATTCACTATGTTGTGGGGACTACCTCGCTTCAGGTTTTGGAGGGTAATTTTCCGCACCCGTAGGGGTCTAGGTTTCATTGCACAGGCTATCCACACGACCAGACGTCAGGTTTCAGCAGTGGCTCTGTGAAATCCGGGGATCCCAGATTATCTGTATTGTTCTGTGATGCTTATTATTTTTCTGTAATGTTGCATATTATCACGCCTGGAGCGATTATTGTATATTGCTATATATACTATTAGATGTTGTATATGTTTTACACCCGCGCTAGTCCAGCCCCCGCTCTGTCGTTATTTAAGTAACCTAACGGGTGATGACGGGACCCAATGGCGAATGCGGATAACATATACGTACATTTTATTTTCGTTCTTTTCTGGTGTGATTGATTGATGGGACTACGTTGATTCTTATCAATGCAAGATAAAACAAACATATATTTGATGTTGTTGGAACAAATTACAAAGATGTTTCCTTTTGTTTTGCACAGTGATATTCGGTTAGAATATCCTGCACCTCATTCAACGAGGCAAGGGCCGAGATCCCTTCACCGGGAGTTACCCCTTGGGCAGAAGTTTACGTCAGGGTAATAACTTAAATATAGTCGATCACAAGTTGCTATGCATAGCGGTATTCAGTTAGAATATCATGCACCTCATTCCACGAGGAAAGAGCCAAGATCCCTTCACCGGGAGTGACTTCTTTAGCAAAACGTTTTCGCCACTATATTTATCTATCAGGTTCCTTCAACGAGATCAAGTTCATTACGTTAAAGGTTTTTCGCCAAAAACCAGCCGTAAACCTCCGTCATTTCTTATGAATGGTCAGTAGTATTCAAGCTATGTTTGTTGGCCTACGTCAAGGCGTAGTGTTTGGTAGCTGCTGGGTATTCATTTGTTGCATAGATAGATGCATTAGTTTAGGACAGACGTACAGTCTTGTTGGCCTATGTCAAGGGCATGTACGATGACCTAAATTAATCAGGACAATGACGGGTAGAACATTGACATGTGACTTATGATTTGTTGGCCTACGTCAAGTTCATAAGAGCATGGGATAAAAATTATATCGGGAGTTTCAAACATACAGGAAACTTGCCAAACTTGGGCATACCTTCTGAAGTATAATAACGTGAGTGGATACCGTCACGTTATCATGCGATGAGAGTTGGATCCCGATTCCCACTGATGAGTTAGTTTACTCTTCGGGTGATCCCGACTAATTCTTCTTTCAGGATTGGAGGAGAATTTGAGATTACGGTGGGAGGTTTCCTAAATTAGATAAAATGATAACCATTCTGATTTAGGTTAGAGTGCACGCAGAGTGTTTCTTTTCTCTCTCTCTTTAGCAGCGACTTTTGACCGACCCTAGACTATAACTCAGTGACCAAAGTTGACCGATCCTTCTTAATTTACTGGCTTTTGGATTGTCTATAGTTGCATAAGTCATTGCAGCTCCTTCTTTTACCCTTTGTATTTCTCAGAACACCCGGTATTACTACGGACATCCACTTCCATTGGATAGATCCATCATATGGTTATATACGAACTCGAAGGGACTTCTTCGAGGATGGATCCAGGTTCAGGAGAAAAAAATTGGTTTATTCAATAGTCTTTTATTATCACCTTCTCTCAGATTGTGAGGGCTCCTTGGTTTAAGAGAGTACACCCTATTACACTTATTGGATAGTCTTATTCCAAACCATAGACAGGTGCCGAAAGGTAGGGAATGAAGAAAACCAATTAGCCTAAGCTGGGTGTACAAAAGGTAATAAATAAAGACAAAATAAAGGGATTAGAAAGAGGGCAAAGTAAATTGCGACTACTATCATTCACGACCAAACCACATACTTCATCGCCATTCCTACTTCACATTTTATTTCTCCAGAACAACCCGTATCACTACGAACATCCAATTCCATTGGATAAATCCATCGTATGGTTATATATGAACTCGAAGGATATTTTTTCGAGGATGAATTCTGGTTCGGGAGAAATAAGAATAAAGTTTATTCAGTTGTCTTTTATCATCACCTTCTCTCAAGTTGAGAGTACTCCTAGGATAAGGAGGGTACACCTATTATGCTTACTGGATATTCTTCTTCCAAACCATAGGTTGGTGCCGAACGGTAGGGAAGGAAGAAAACCACTTAGCCTAATGATGGTGTACTAAAGGTAACGACTAAAGACAAATAAAGGGAATTGGAAAGATGGCAAGGAAATATACGGTTAAAAGTCATGAATTGGATTATGGAAGAGGCATTACTAAGAATACCAGGACACCCCTACGAAACATATTTATGTTTCATATTTACTGTGCATTGTTAATAGAAAACTGATTTCCCGATTAAAATACTTACTCCAGGGTATGTATTTACCAGGTATGATTCTCACATCTGTATGGTTTCACAGATGTTGAGTGGGAACAAGTTATTGGGAATTAGGTGATCATCCTCATTATATCAGAATTCGTTGTAATTGGTGATATTTGAGGAAATCGCCTGGGGACAGTTTTCAACCTACGACACACAGGTTTTGAGTTATTCAACTCAGCGGACTTATACAGAGTATTGTATGTTGTCCAGTGTCCATCAGGACAAAGGGGTTAGTCCTCGCACTATAATCTATTTACTTGTGACTTCTCTAGTTTATAGACAAGTGTTTCATAGAAATACAATGTTTATGTATTGAGAAGTTGTGGGTATGGGAATAAAGTAGAGAACCATGTATCGCAAGTATCGGGATTCTTCAAAGAAATCGAAGATGTAGATTCTTGTGATTAGTATTCAGTTAATAGTAATGGTTTTGAGAAACTTGTTTATCTTTCAGGTTACTCATAATTGGATGGATTCCTAAGTTGAGTAATGTTGATTAGCCTCTCTCCATTAAGTTGATATGCACTGGAGACAGCTGCAGGATTTGAATCTGGTTCCAATTAAATAAGTGCCTATGTTTCTATATTAGATATAGATTGCTTCATATCTTAACGATGTTAAGGTAAGGGGAATTGTCCAGCTTATGCTTAAAAACAGACACTGGAAAACTCAAGGCACGTTTCTGTAATGGCAGTTTGTGGATTGACCCTAGCTTTGACGAGGGCTGATTTTCTACCATCTGGAAGATCAATAATGATATTGTTCTTGACTCGCCACAGTTTTATTAAAATGGATTTTTTCAGAAAACAGTAGTGGGAGTATGGTAGAACTGGAAGTGATTCCAGAACCGCAAACGATTACGGAAAATTTAATAGGACCTATATATTCAATCAGGTTTTTGACATCCATTAGCCACTCCGCAGATATGGTGGGTAACCTCAGACACCCGGGAGGTACTCCGGTAGCCTCAAGGACGGTGACAGGGAGGTTCTTGTTTACCCAGACTTGACACTAGAGTTGTTCCAGACTATGAGACCCGGCAGGAGGATATGTATAGCGTCGTTCTAAACTAGTTTTAGAAGTGTACGTATATATTATTCTGCCAGAGGGTTATCGTAGTCAGTGGGAGCAGCGGAAGCCTAGTGGGCAAGTAGCTTATGTCTATTTATAGACTTAAGCACATATAACAGAGATAAGATCATCTAATTTTTGATGTAACAGTCATGGTTTTGACTTCATCAGAATAGGGGATGGATCTGTTAAGAAGGTAGTAGGGTGTGATGTCTTGGTATTTGGATGACATACACAGAGTAGGAAGTAAAATTCCTATACTACGATCGGTTGTACTGTGGTCGTCACACAGTTGTTTCTCCACAAAGGATATGGATATAATATCTGACATTCTGGTTACTAGATCTATGGTTTTAGATCTAGATTTGGACAGTTTCCCAATGTGGGTACTTTGACAGTATTCTAATAGTATTTTAGAATAGTTGACTCCTGTCATGGCGGTGTACCTGCAGATGATGGAGTCACCCTCTCTAAAGGTGTCTTACAGACTAAAAGGGGGAGGGACGTGCATGATTGGCAGATCACTTGCTTAGGCAATTGAGTCAATCGTGAGATGTCAAGTACCACACCAGATGTCGTTATTGCACTAGATGCGATAAGATTATATTAATCCAATCCTGAAGAAACATACAGAAGCAGTTATAGAACATAAGTACATGTTCTACGGATTAGATGACGCCAGCCTCCTTCGGGAGACGGTTATTATTCCAGGCTTCACAGGTGACTTGGATGACAGAGTGATTGTCAGAGTTATAGTTTTCCCTAAGACGAAGGACAGTATTATGGACAGGTGGTCCAAGAGGATACTGTGGGAGGCATGGTGCTGGGCACTGATTAGTTTCAGTGATTAATACAGTCCAAGAAGTTTGGATTTGGAGTTCATTTATGAACTAGGTCCCATCAGATATCCAGACATATTCTAAGACAGGTATTACTCAACTCGAGAGATGGTTTTCTCCGCGAGGTTGAGATATAGAGAGATACAGAAAGAAACACAGAAGCGGATCCACTCACTGAGGCTATTTCTCAAACACAATAGTTTTGCAAACGAGTTTTGTGAAACTGATTAGTAGAGGAGTTGGATGCTCGGTATCACACGAGCTGTGATTACACGACATCGCAATAATTAGCCTTAAGTGCAAGTGGGAGATTGTTGGATATAGTGCCCTCTAAGTCAATTATTGGATCGCAGGTACGCGATTGCAATGATTGAGGGAGGACCAATACCGATAAACAGTCTTACTTAAGATGATAGTATGCTATCTGGTTTGTCTTTATCATCATGTAGATGTTGATAGAGCCAATAGGATTCTTGCTTGACTACCAGCAGTATGATGGCGATCATATAAGTGGGAGCTGGGGTCTATGAGCATATCCTTAAAGTGTCCCTAGTCGTGGGAGTTTCGAGACAGGGCATCGATACTCCGGAGTAGACTAGTGTATACATTCGAGACCACGACGAGGGGCAGTGGCCGGTCTCACAAGCCACTGGTGTCAGTTGGATCACCTAAGATGTATACAGGTGCTCATTGGGTTATGAGTACACCAGACAGGACTCGCCGAGAACATGCTAGTTGGTACTATACATATCGTCAGATAGCAGTTCCCTGGTGACATGTGTACAGGTTAGTTCATCGACCTGAGGTCGTCATTTGTCTCGTGTGAGTTCCCACTGTGCTTTGATTTATACCCTACCACGGGTCAAAGGAGTCGTGCAAACTGGTATATTTTGGGTACAGTCCCGAGCCACATTGGAGGCAAGTGAGCGGATCGGCAGGGGATTCGTCTCTCCCGGTATTGGGGGTGAGATCGCGCTGTGTTTAGGAGAGCCATTACGCGAAATCCCTGACCAGGGTAATCGAGATATACTGGTAGGTATACCAGTAGTATCTCAGGGTGTTCTTGGCTGCTCTCTGACACGACTTATGCAGCTATTGGGGGTTTGACGTTTTACCGACCCCCTAGGCCTAATATGCGATACTCATAAACGAACATTCCGGACTGTACGGATATTGTCACTGTCAGGCTCAGTAGGGTTAATAGATGAGTTCGCTTGTCAGCTTCCCTTCCAAACAATACATAGGCAAACCGTTACGTACAGCTTGTACCTCTGACGTGCTAGTGGTTATACCCAGTGCCAGTGTATTGATGAGTCATTAGAGTCCCCCATAGACACTTTCCCAAGTTCGGGCGAAACGTTGTAGATGTCGTATGGTGTTATGGCAAGGTTCGGAAAAAGCACGTGCGTTTTCGCACGTGCGTTTTCGCACGTGCGTTTTCGCACGTGCGTTTTCGCACGTGCGTTTTCGCACGTGCGTTTTCGCACGTGTCATTTTTCGGGCAGATAATACTGGTAGGTTTTGGTTTAAGCCGGATCCCAGTATTATACTGTGTAGATATAATATCTTTGTCTCGGTTGCATTTGTATTCGGTCGTAATACAAATGCGGGTATGTTTATACCGATACGGGGTTAACCTGAAATTCATTTCAGGATCACTTTTGGAAGTTGCCAGTTTTCAGTTTTCTATCAGCCGTATTTAACATTCGGTTAAATGCGGATTTATCTTTTCGTCTTTTGGGTGAGTCATGGTTCTAGAAGATTCTAGAAATGGTGACTAGGATTAGTGACTCATCATTTGCATTAATTGTGAGGTGAGGTGTTAAGTGGGGTGGATTAAATCATTTAATGTGTTCATACCACTCATTCTTTCTTCATGATAAATATCCTTGATATTTTTCTTTGATCTTTTGCTTACACTCACCCTCCCCTATCCTACACTCACCCTCCCTCTTCTATAAGTGGCCGGCCCCTCTTGTGAGGATGGTATGGTTTTTCATTTGCTTGAGAGAAAAAGATTATGATAGTTTAGGGTATGGAAATTTCATATAGTTCAATTTCCATTTACCCGACTCCAATTGGCAACTTCATTAACCGTTCGTCCATAGCCTTGGACGTAACGAGACAAAGTGTTCTACTCATTCTCTACATCAATCTTGGTCGTCTCTTTTGGCAAACTTGACGACCAAGTTGCCTCGGTTCAGAGGCGGGAGCCCGTTTAAAGATCCGTCGACGTGGTGCCACCTGGACGACGAGACTGGAGTTTCAGAAGATCGAAGCCTCCGCAACAAAGCGTGGGATGATGGTTAAAGACCGAAGGACTCGGATCATTCGGTATAACAATTCCACCATCTTTACAATTTGTTAGTTTAGCTTTAATGGCAGATCCGGGTTATCGTACGCGATAGCGCCAGTCGTAAAAGTTTTGTTCCGCATATTGGCGTATGTTAGACGGCCGGGACGCTGCCGCATACTTACAGAATAGATAACCTATAAGTACAGACTTTGGGATACACATCACATACATATAACTCAATATTTATATCCGTGTTTATTATTTATATTCATGGTTAATCATAGCATCATATCCTGGTTATCGCTATTATTTTGATACTATGATGCACTTGTTAGTGTATATGCCCTAGAGGCCATTACTGTATCATACTAGTTTGTATATTACTTGATGGAAGCTTGGGATATTCACCTTGTATAAACAATCTTGCTCAATATAGTAGTATGCTACTTGGTTTGTTTCTACTTCAATGTGTACTTGTGTTTATTTCAGTATATCACTTATACGCATTAGTGGAGCCCTTAGGATTTTTGCTTGATTACCAGCGTTGTGATGGCAGTCACACTAGTGGGGGCTGGGTAATCTATAAGCACATCCTTATACAGGTCCCTAGTCGCAGGACTATCGAGACAGGGCATCGATACTCCGGAGTAGACTAGCGTATGCGCTTCTCATCCCAGTGTGGGAGATGGTCTGTCCCACAGCCATCAGTACGTCGTACTGGAGATAGTATACGGGTGCTCGTTAGGTTACGAGTACACTGGACAGGACTCGTCGGGAACTGACAGGTTGGTATTATACCTATCGTCAGTTATCAGTTCCCAGGTGACATGAGCACAGCTTAGTCCGCTGACTTGACAGTAGCACTTCGCCTCGAGTGTGTTCCCACTGCACTTTGATCACTACCCTACCACGGCTCAAAGGAGTCATGCAAACAGGTGGTGGTTGGGTGCAGTCCCGAAGCACTTGGAGGCAGTGACGGTTAGACAGGATTCGTCTCTCCCGGTATTGGGGGTTGACATCGCGCTGTGTCTAGGAGAGCCATTACACGAGTAGTCCCTGGCCAGGGCAAGCGAGATATACTGGTAGGCTTCCAGTGTTATCTCAGGGTGTTTTGGGCTTCACTCCGACACGACTTGTACCGCTATTAGGGGACTGACGTTTTAACGCCCCCTAGGCCCGACATGCGATGTATCAGACGAACAGACCGGACTGTATGGAGACTGTCACATACAGGCTCAGTAGGAGTGCAGATGGGGTTCACCTCGTCAGTCTTCTTATCGACATCTACATGGGGACCGTTACGTACAGCTAGTGCCACTTGCGGTCTGTGGTTAAACCCACTGCCAGCGTAGTGTCGAGTCTTTAGAGTCCCACACAGAGAGCTATTCGCCTTTAGGCAAAATGAGTAGAGGTCGCATGGTTTTGCGACAGGGTTCGTTCGCATCCGCGCACTTGTGCACGTTTGCTGTCCGGACAGTTTATACTAGCGGGCTTTGGTTTAAGCCAGATCCTAGTATATGTTTTGAGATTGGTTTTTCTCAGTGTATTCGTGTTCCTCGGATCACGAATACGAGTGCGTATGCACAGTTGCTTGAGATTGAGGGAGAGGACCTTGTTTAGGGTTAATGACTATTGTCATTTTATTAACCCCATTGCTTTTGTGTGTATTATAGTTAATTGATAATTAGCTTAATAATTGTGCATGGTTGTTGTTATTGACCATTTGACTTCTTTGACTTGTTGACCTTGTTAACAACTTGACCATAATCATTTCATTTGGAAGATGCTCATTGATCTTTGCAATTTGCATTAATGTTGAAATGATAATGGTC
Source organism: Agapanthus africanus (assembly GCA_030015575.1). Taxonomy (NCBI): domain Eukaryota; kingdom Viridiplantae; phylum Streptophyta; class Magnoliopsida; order Asparagales; family Amaryllidaceae; genus Agapanthus; species Agapanthus africanus. Next base: position 110,434,301 of record JASDDO010000031.1, read on the forward strand.
ATGTCTTGCTACAACCATGACAATTTTCAAGCAAATTATTGAATTAAAATATTACACACATATTAGTGAGAATGGCTCACTAATAATTCATTCTCTCATATCATTTCTCTCTCTTGCTCATCCTCTCCCTCAAGCTCTCTCCCTCTCATGTGTTGAGAAACAAAAAGCTTGAGAAAAACCTTCACTTGATCTTCTCTACTCTCTTCTAGGGTTAAAGTCTTAGCATTTCTTGCACTCTAGTTACTCCTAGCTTAGAGTTGAAGCTAAAGGTCGAGGCTTTCGGGTGGATCCTTCTTTAACGGGAGAAGACAAGCAAGGTGACCTCTTTCTACCATTCCGACGAGCAAGGAGAAAAGGACTTCGAGCTCAAGGTATAACCTTTCTACAACTTAGCTAGTTGTTAGTTTGCTTTAACTAGTTTTTGTTTAGCAAGGATCCTCACATGCATGGTCCATGTTGCCTAAGTCAATAAAAATCCGTTTTTTATTATGTTTTCCGCCTCCCCGTAAGCACCGGGGTAGGCAACGTGGACTTACAGTAGAATCAGAGCCTAACTAAACACAAACTAGCTTGGTAGTGAAGTGTAACGAAGTTCGGAACCGAAAAATCCAAAAACCAAACTTTTACAAAACCCTAGTTTCTGTTAAAAAAATTTCTGGTCAAAACGAGATTTGTTATACACCTAAATTCGGCTCAGGGTTTTGTGTGAACACCCAAGAAAAATGATCCCATGATTCATTCAAACCGCCGCGGTTCCGCGGCATGAGGTAGGCATGTGCCGCGGAACCGCCGCCGTTTATTGTTCTCTCTGCATCGTTTTTCGTACAGTGTGTCTCTGTGTTGGTTTTGGGATTTTTAAGATATATTATATGTGCCCAGATTTTCCAAAACAGAAATTTACTTTTGGGGTCCTATAATTCCGTATTTTTCTGAACTTCACTGCACTTTGGCTATGTTGGTTATATCTGTGATGTTTGCATGTATTGAACGTCGGCTAATCGCTATAAGTCGATTGGTCGGGGTTATACATGATCTGTGTTTGATATTGGAATGTGTATATGAATGTGTTGGACTGTCGCGGGTGAATAGCCGGGGTGGATGTGAGATGAGCTTTTGTTTTTCTTTCATTCATTATAAATGTAAATTGATGTAATATTATTATTTGTTTGGCCGCACAACCGGGTCGGGGTTGTAGCCGTCATTGTATAATTCTTTTTACTGTTTTTGCTCCTAGGATAGACCCATGGAGGGGGTGCACAAACTGCCGAGTACTTGGTGGGTAGTTTGCCGCACCCGTAGGGGTCTTGGGTGGGGTATTTGGCTATTCACCCCGACCGTGTAATCCGCTTTTCGTTGCAGGCTCGAAAGGATTGCGGATTGCTAGTATATCCAATATATTCATCTGTGATCTGTAATGTCTATCATTGCTTTCTATTTAGACGTTGCTTATGTTTTACAGCCGCGCTAGCCCAGCCCCTGCTCTGTCGTTAGTTAAGTAACCTAACGGGTGATGACGGGGCCCCGTGGCGAATGCATATGGCATAAGCGTACGTCATATTTTGGTTGTTTTCTGCAATGGTAGGATTAAATGATGGGACGCATTAAAAGTACTAATGCAAGAATATCACGCATTAAAAGAACTAATGCAAGATAATAAACCAAGTTAAAGTCGTTGGAACACTTTCGAAAAAACCACTCGGTTCTTTTCAAAACTAACTTTTAAATGCGGAGATTGAGCCACTCCTTCTAAAAGCTATCTCGTTCCATCGATTATATCAAGTTCACTACGTTCACGGTTTCGCCAAAACCATTCGTAGCCCTCCGTCGTTTCATATGAATATTCAATAGTATTCAAGCTATGTTTGTTGACCTTCGTCAAGGCATAGAGTTTGGTAGCTGTTGGGTGTTCATATGTAGCATAGATAGATGCGTTGGTTTGGGACAGTCGTGTTGCCTTGTTGACCTTCGTCAAGGGTATATACGGGTGGGTTCAAATTAACCTGGAAAATGACGGGCAGAACTTGACATGTGACTTATTATTTGTTGACCTTCGTCAAGGTCATAAGAGCATGGGGCAAAAATCCACATCGGGAGTTTCATAAGTACTGAAACTTGCTAGATTTGCATACCATTTGGAGTGTGGTGATTCTGGTAGGATTCCTTCAGTTTCGTCACGCGATGATATTTGGATCCCGATCCTACTGTGAGTATATGCTACTCCTCGGGAAATTTCTCACTAAACGATCAATGCTATAAACCTAGTAGGTGCCTAGAAAGGTGTTAGCGGGGCTACGCCCCCAGGGAAAAGAGCTTATTTAATTAAGGAACTTCGCGAAAGCGTTGGAAAACCTCCCTCGAAGTACCGACACTGGCCTGGCTGAACGGTTAAGCAAGTATTGTACGGTGGGATTGATCCCGGCTAATTCTTTCTTTATGGTTTGAGGAGGGATTCGAGAGACAGTGGGAGCCATCCTGTTTAGAAAAACTAAAAACCATTCTAAACTTGCAAGAGCATCGTGCTAAAGTGTTTCTTCTCTCTCTCCTAATTGCAGCGACCAATCAACATGACTGGACTTAAGTTACTTCTAGATAAAAATATATTGACAGGGCCAAACTACAAAGATTGGCTCAGGAATGTCAAGATGGCAATCACTTACGACAAGCTGGGGTATCTTCTTACCACCAAAGCTCCCCCCGTCCCAGGTCCCACCTCCAGCGTCGCGGATAAGGAAATCCGTAAGACTTGGGAGATTGACAGCGCGAAGGCCAGGTGCCTCGTACTTGCCTCGATGGACAATGAACATCAGAGGAGGCACGAGAATATGGATTTGGAATCCATATTTCTTCATACAAAAGAACTGTATGGAGAGCAGTCTCGTAACGCAAGATACGAAGTGTCGAAGAAACTATTCTCGGCAAAGTTGGCCGTCGGATCATCGGTAGCGGACCACGTGCTTAAGATGATTGGCTACATTGAGGAGCTCGCGGAACTTGGGACCACGTTGGAAAGTGAACTCTATAGGGATTTAATTCTCCAGTCCCTTCCATCCACTTACGCCCAGTTTATACTGAACTTCAACTTACAAGAAAAGGAAGTTGAACTTTCAGAACTCCTCAACATGCTGAGGAGCGCAGAGGGCACCCTACAGAAAGGTAGGGAAACACCCGCTTTGTTTGTAGGAGGATCTTCTTCCTCTAGGTCCAAGGCGAAAGCCAAGGGAAAGAGGAAGAAAGCCCCCGCCAAACCAAGAGGCGGTGTTAGTAAAGTGGGTACGAAGGGAAAAGAAATGGCAACAATGATTGCGGGGAAGCTTGTGGGAAAGGAGGAATGCTTCCATTGTCATAAGAGTGGACACTGGAAGAAAGATTGCAGGGCTTGGAAAGCCAGGACACAGGAACTGAAGCAGGTTGCGGCTTCAGCTTCAGGTGTGTATGTTATTGAAAACTGTCTTTCTATAAACTCTACTTCCTGGGTATTGGATTCCGGATCAGGATCTCATATCTGTAATCCATTGCAGGCGTTGAGAAATCGTAGGTTTTTGAAGGCAGGTGACATGACCCTCAGAGTTGCAAACGGAGCTAGCATGGATGCTAAAGCCGTGGGGGACTATCACCTGGGAATGTCAGATGGGCATGTTTTGGTTTTGCGTAATTGCTTTTTTGTACCCAACGCAACTTGTAATATCATTTCTGTATCTTTGGTTTCTAAAGAAGGTTATGAATTTGCATTTGTAAGTAATGTTGTAAACATTCACCTTAATCAAGTTCTGATTGGGTCAGGTACACTGAGCAATGGTATATACGTGTTAAACCAACCACAGATTTTCAATGTCCAGAATACACACAAAAGAAAGTCTCCAGATATCAATCAGGCTTTCTTATGGCATTGTAGACTGGGTCACATCAATGAGACACAGTTGACTAAGTTACATAAAGAAGGATACTTGGATCCGTTTGAGTATCAGTCTTATGCCACTTGTGAATCTTGTCTCATGGGAAAGATGACAAAGACTCCGTTTACTGGACGCGGAGAAAGAGAGAGCGAGCTCTTGGGACTTATACACAGTGACGTGTGTGGTCCAATGTCTACACATGCGCGAAGCGGTTATTCATACTTCATTACTTTCACAGACGATTTCTCTAGGTATGGACATGTCTTCTTAATGAAGCACAAATCCGAGGCCTTTGAGAAATTTTGAGATTACAAGAATGAAGTTGAAAACCAAACAGGCAAAAGTATTAAGATTCTAAGATCGGATCGAGGTGGTGAATACTTGAGTGCCGAGTTCCTGGACTATTTAAAAGAGAATGGAATTCTCTCTCAGCGTACTCCTCCATACACTCCGCAACATAACGGTGTATCGGAAAGGAGGAATCGAACCCTATTGGATATGGTTCGTTCCATGATGAGTAAGGCTGAGTTACCGCGATCTTTCTGGGGCTATGCACTAGAAGCAGCTGCATATCTCTTGAACAAGGCTCCCACCAAGACTGTGCCTACCACTCCATATCAGATGTGGAGTGGGAAGAAACCCTGTCTTAAGTACCTTAAGATATGGGGATGTCCAGCTTTTGTAAAAAAGCAGCATGCGGACAAGCTCGAGGCACGCTCAGTACAGTGCAAGTTTGTGGGATACCCAAAGAACTCCAGGGGGTATCTGTTCTATTCCGCTGAGGAACAAATGGTTTTTGTTTCTCAACATGCCCGCTTCTTGGAAACTGAGTTTTTGGAAACCCAGATAAGTGGGAACGCAATAGAACTGGAAGAAATTCCAGAACCACAAGCTATTACTGAAAGCTTGGATGAGCCAGTAAGTTCAAAAGAACAGGACATTCCTACGCCGCTCCGCAGGAGTAGTAGGCAGTCTCATCCGCACGAGAGATACTACGGTTTTCTCATAGACGGGGATCGAGAGGATTGCATCATAGATTATGATGAGCCCACTAGCTTCCAGCAGGCCGTTCAGAGCGTTGACTCGGTAAAATGGCTGGATGCAATGCGGACCGAAATGGAGTCCATGTACACCAACAAAGTATGGACGTTGGACATTGCTCCAGACGGGGTAAAATCCGTAGGATGCAAGTGGATCTTCAAAAGGAAGATTGGTGTAGATGGACAGGTTGAGACCTATAAAGCTAGACTTGTGGCAAAGGGTTTCCGTCAAAGACCTGGCTTGGACTATGACGAAACCTTTTCTCCAGTGGCTATGCTGAAATCCATTCGGATCCTTCTTGCCATTGCTGCCTTCCACGATTATGAAATTTGGCAGATGGACGTAAAGACCGCTTTTCTAAATGGAAATTTAGAGGAATGTGTCTATATGGATCATCCAGAGGGTTTCATTCAGAGTGGGAGCAGCGGAAAGGTGTGCAAGTTGCTTAAGTCCATCTATGGACTAAAGCAGGCATCGCGGAGTTGGAACATCTGTTTTGATGAGACGGTCAAGGAATTTGACTTTATCAAAAATCCAGATGAACCATGCATCTATAGTAGATTTGTAGCGAGAACTGTAGTATTCCTCGTTTTATACGTGGATGACATTCTCTTAATAGGAAATGACATTCCTATGCTACAATCTGTCAAGGGGTTCTTGTCGCACAGGTTCTCCATGAAAGACCTGGGTGATGCCTCATACATCCTGGGGATCCGGATCCATCGTGATAGATCCAAGAGGATATTATGACTTTCTCAGTCCAGGTACATCGACACCATAGTGAAGAGATTCAGTATGGAAGATTCCAAGCGCGGTAACCTACCGGCTTGTCACGGGATCACCCTCTCTAAAGAGATGTCTCCCAAGACTGATTTGGAGAGGGATCGCATGTCTATTATACCCTACGCTTCTGCGGTAGGCTCTATAATGTATGCGATGTTGTGTACCAGACCGGATGTAGCTTATGCACTGAGTGTGGTAAGCCGGTATCAGTCAAACCCTGGGGAGAAACACTGGATAGCGGTAAAGAACATTCTCAAGTACCTGAGAAGGACTAAGGAGATGTTCTTGGTGTATGTCGGAAAAGACCTCCAGATCGAGGCCTTTGCTGACTCCAGCTTCCAGAGTGACAAGGATGATTCCAAGTCCATGTCGGGTTTCGTCTTTACCCTCAATGGAGGGGCGGTGTGTTGGAAGAGCTCCAAACAGGAAACCGTTGCAGACTCGACTATGGAAGCGGAATATATCGCTGCATCTGATGCCGCAAAAGAAGCTGTCTGGATGAGGAAGTTCTTAAAAGAACTTCAGGTGGTTCCGTCCATTGTTGACCCAATACCTCTGTATTGCGACAACAACGGGGCTATAGCTTTAGCGAAGGAACCCAGGTCCCATCAGAGATCCAGGCACATCTTGAGGCGGTATCACCTGATCAGGGAGATCGTGGATCGCAAGGAGATCGAGGTTCGGAGGGTTGCTTCAGAAGAGAACACTGCAGATCCATTCACCAAGGCCTTACCCCAGACTCAGTTCGAGCGGCTGATCGAGATGATAGGTCTTCGATACGCCAGTTCATGGCCTTAGTGCAAGTGGGAGATTGTTAGTGTATATGCCCTAGAGGCCATTACTGTATCATACTAGTTTGTATATTACTTGATGGAAGCTTGGGATATTCACCTTGTATAAACAATCTTGCTCAATATAGTAGTATGCTACTTGGTTTGTTTCTACTTCAATGTGTACTTGTGTTTATTTCAGTATATCACTTATACGCATTAGTGGAGCCCTTAGGATTTTTGCTTGATTACCAGCGTTGTGATGGCAGTCACACTAGTGGGGGCTGGGTAATCTATAAGCACATCCTTATACAGGTCCCTAGTCGCAGGACTATCGAGACAGGGCATCGATACTCCGGAGTAGACTAGCGTATGCGCTTCTCATCCCAGTGTGGGAGATGGTCTGTCCCACAGCCATCAGTACGTCGTACTGGAGATAGTATACGGGTGCTCGTTGGGTTACGAGTACACTGGACAGGACTCGTCGGGAACTGACAGGTTGGTATTATACCTATCATCAGTTATCAGTTCCCAGGTGACATGAGTACAGCTTAGTCCGCTGACTTGACAGTGGCACTTCGCCTCGAGTGTGTTCCCACTGCACTTTGATCACTACCCTACCACGGCTCAAAGGAGTCGTACAAACAGGTGGTGGTTGGGTGCAGTCCCGAAGCACTTGGAGGCAGTGACGGTTAGACAGGATTCGTCTCTCCCGGTATTGGGGGTTGACATCGCGCTGTGTCTAGGAGAGCCATTACACGAGTAGTCCCTGGCCAGGGCAAGCGAGATATACTGGTAGGCTTCCAGTGTTATCTCAGGGTGTTTTGGGCTTCACTCCGACACGACTTGTACCGCTATTAGGGGACTGACGTTTTACCGCCCCTAGGCCCGACATGCGATGTATCAGACAAACAGACCGGACTGTACGGAAACTGTCACATACAGGCTCAGTAGGAGTGCAGATGGGGTTCACCTCGTCAGTCTTCTTATCGACATCTACCTGGGGACCGTTACGTACAGCTAGTGCCGCTTGCGGTCTGTGGTTAAACCCACTGCCAGCGTAGTGTCGAGTCTTTAGAGTCCCACACAGAGAGCTATTCGCCTTTAGGCAAAATGAGTAGAGGTCGCATGGTTTTGCGACAGGGTTCGTTCGCATCCGCGCACTTGTGCACGTTTGCTGTCCGGACAGTTTATACTAGCGGGCTTTGGTTTAAGCCAGATCCTAGTATATGTTTTGAGATTGGTTTTTCTCAGTGTATTCGTGTTTCTCGGATCACGAATACGGGTGCGTATGCACAGTTGCTTGAGATTGAGGGAGAGGACCTTGTTTAGGGTTAATGACTATTGTCATTTTATTAACCCCATTGCTTTTGTGTGTATTATAGTTAATTGATAATTAGCTTAATAATTGTGCATGGTTGTTGTTATTGACCATTTGACTTCTTTGACTTGTTGACCTTGTTGACAACTTGACCATAATCATTTCATTTGGAAGATGCTCATTGATCTTTGCAATTTGCATTAATGTTGAAATGATAATGGTCATGTCTTGCTACAACCATGACAATTTTCAAGCAAATTATTGAATTAAAATATTACACACATATTAGTGAGAATGGCTCACTAATAATTCATTCTCTCATATCATTTCTCTCTCTTGCTCATCCTCTCCCTCAAGCTCTCTCCCTCTCATGTGTTGTGAAACAAAAAGCTTGAGAAAAACCTTCACTTGATCTTCTCTACTCTCTTCTAGGGTTCAAGTCTTAGCATTTCTTGCACTCTGGTAACTCCTAGCTTGGAGTTGAAGCTAAAGGTCGAGGCTTTCGGGTGGATCCTTCTTTGACGGGAGAAGACAAGTAAGGTGACCTCATTCTACCATTCCGACGAGCAAGGAGAGAAGGACTTCGAGCTCAAGGTATAACCTTTCTACAACTTAGCTAGTTGTTAGTTTGCTTTAACTAGTTTTTGTTTAGCAAAGATCCTCACATGCATGGTCCATGTTGCCTAAGTCAATAAAAATCCGTTTTTTATTATGTTTTCCGCCTCCCCGTAAGCACCGGGGTGGGCAACGTGTACTTACAGCACTGACGTCTGGGTTTTGCATGGCCAGTTTCTCTGACTTTATTGCATGCAGATTAAGAGTATTTTGGCAGGCAAGCCGAGCGGTGAGGAGCTAGACATTTATGTTAGAGATGATTAGTTTCTTTTATGTTCGTAGATTTATTTCTGTTGCTGTTAGCTCATATTGGGACGTGATTCAGATACTATTGTTTGTTGGATCTTGATTCGTTTCTGCTTTATACATTTCTTGATTTTATTTTTGTAGCAGATGGACATATGTTTGATAGATTTTATTTTACTGTTCTTGATATCCGATTGACAGCCATAATGTGACCATGAATGATTGATTCCTAACCATAGGTAGCATGGTTGGCTCTTTCGCATGCCCTATTTACTTATTTTGGGAAGCGGGCCATGACATCATGTTCATAAACCCGTCTGATTGTATATATAGCAACCAGTCGAATTATCCCGTGCTATGATATTCACGGTCGCAGAAACAAGTGCAAAGTAAACCACGAATTTAAATTTCGATCGAAAAAAACTTTCCGCAATTACCCCTAGCACTAAAAGTATTCAAACACATCTGGGCCAAAACAAAACATGCCAAAAATCACAATTCCAAGTGCTGGACCACCGGAAAAAATTTGGTGGTCTAAAACCAAAATTTGGCCGCTATTAAGCCCCATTTAGCGGCAGTTTAGCGCCCAAATTTTTTCCTCAGGCCCCCAAAATTTTTGCAGGGGTCATAAATAACCTGCGCATATTTTTAAGGGTCTCGGAAAAAATTTTAAGCACCTTTGAGAATCCAAACAGCAAGCACTAAAATGAAATTGTGAATCAGAAAAAATTCTTCAATCGATATTTTAATTTCGTGCAAATAAATCTAGCCTCTAGCCCGGCTCTGATACTACTGTTGGAAACTCATACACACTAGCAAGCTAGTTTTAGAAGATAGCAACAAGGATTTTAAAATTTTCTAGTTTACTAAAGTTCCAAAACCATGAATCAAAACTAAAGAGATGGAACTTGTAAACAAAAACCTAGTGAGCTATGATAATCTATCCTCAAGATTTATTAAAGAGCTCCAATGTTGAACTCCGGTAAGCTCTTAAGAGCTCCGAATCGCTCTTGTAAGACGGTTCTCTTTCGCCGAAGATGATCCATCTAAGGGAATCATGTCCAAGCTCTATCTTCACATCAAATAACCTAGTGAAGCAACTAAGGTACACAACTTGCTAAGAAGTGAATTTTCGGGATGTAGTGTGAGTGTTCAAGTATTTTTCTATCTCAATTTTCTTCTTGATTCTCAACTCATGAGATAGTAAAAGAAAATGTTGATGGAGGAGCTCCAAGAGCTAAAGCAAGAGTGGAAAGAGAGAATGGTATGAAAAACATCAAGTGAGAAATTGAGGCATCCAATTTCCTTTTTATCAAAGACCTTTTTCAATATAAAGACCAACCATGCCTCAAAAGTGTTCGCAAATGAATTAAAAATTTATTTGCCCATCCTTCTCACCATACCATGAGCCACCTCATCTCTCTACCTTATTTCTATTTTCCAAAAATGGAAAATCAACACAAATAAGGTGTCCACCTTCTAGAATGTGTTATTATATGAATACAAAATACGTCCCCGCAAATACATGCCCGTATTCTTATCAATATATGAATACCCAAGAAATAGAAATAGAAAATGAACATAATACTAGAATATACATATCAATATATATATATATATTATTAAATCAAAACTTGATTTAATAATCCGGCTTAATCCTAAGCTGGCTAGTATTATCATCTGCCCGATTAAAGTCCGTATAGCTCGTACACATATTTAATCAGAACCCTGCACGTATTAATATATGGCCACTACATCATTTCGCCCGAACCGGGAAAACCCTCTATGTGGGACTCTAAAAACTCAACAATACGCTGGCAGTGGGTTTAACCATAAGCATGTTAGCGGCACTAGCTATACGTAATGGCTACCTAGTTATTAAACGAAAGAAAGGCCAACGAGCAAACTCATCCGTATCCCTACTGAGCATGTCTGTGACAATCTTCATACAATCCGGTCTGTTCTTCTAAGAGTATCGCATATCGGGTCTAGGGGTGGATAAAGTCAGACACCTAATAATATGACATTTCGTGTCGGTGTGAAGCCCATAACCTATTAAGAAACTACTAATCTAAATCAGTAAATCTCGTCCACCTGGGCTAAGAATTTCTGCTGATGGTCACCCGTGCACAGCACGACATCCACCCCCAATATCAGGAGAGACGAATCCCTGACGATCTGCTCACTGCCTCCATGTGGCTCGGGACTGTACCCAAATTAAACCTATTTGCACAACTCCTTTGAGCCGTGGTAGGGTAGTAATCAAAGCACAGTAGGAACACACACGAGAAAAATGATGATCTCGGGTCGACAGAATAACCTGTACTTATGTCATTTGGGAACCGCTATCTAACAATAGTTATAATACCATCTAGCAAGTTCCCGGCGAGTCGGTCCAGTGTATCTCATAATCCAATGAACACCTGTATACTATCTTTGGTGACTAACTGACACCAATGGCTGTGAGACCGGCCATCGTCACTCGTCGGGGTCAAGAAACGTATACAATAATGTACTTTGGAATATCGATAACCAGTCTCAATATTCCCATGATTATAGAAATTTAAGAATTTGCTTATAGACTACCCAGTTCTCACAAGTGTGATCGCCACAATAACCTTGGTAGTCAAGCAAGAATCCTATGGGCTATATCAACATGTAATAGTTATCCGTTATACCACATAATACATGTATATGATGATAGAGATGAACCAGATAGCATACTATCATCTTGAGTAAGACTGTTATACCCGTATAGGTCCTCCCTCAATCATCATAATCACATGCCTGCGATTACAATAATTGCCATGAGGGCACTATAGCCAACAACAAGATCTTGAAAAACCCGTTTTTTTATCAACAATCTTGCGCCCAGTAGGATAAGCGATCAAATCCCAGACTTGATCCTTTATCGTTGACTCTTGCAACTCTTCCATTGTCGTTATTCACTCCTTCATAGTAGGCCCAGAAATAGCGTCTGCAAATGACTTGGGTTCCGCAACCAATGCGGAGTTACAACAGACGTCTCTTCTTTGATATCAAAATATCGTCGGGATGTTAATCTACAAACTATCTATAAGTCTCTTGAGGATCTGTGATTGGCTCTGATCCATCAACCAAAATATCACTCCCATTGTAATCAGCCGCTGAAGGAACTAATTCCTTCTGTATCGGTGATCGACTAGGGTCTCCTCAATCTCGTAGAATCCAAATCCTGACCTACTTCTTCCTTGTACAAAAATTACTCCCCAAGGAAATCGCTCGATGTTTCCTCCCTGAGGAAATCGTTCGTTTTTTTCTCTTCGAGAAAATCAACGTCGCATGATCAAATGTTAGACACAGTCCTATCACATACTCATGGACACAAGTGACCTCTCATGTCTCTCATTGTCCACTACTCATAAGGTGTTGACTGTATTGTCTTTGAAAACACATGACCAAGAATATAAGCCGCTGCCAACGGCGTATCTCCGAAAAAATATATAAGATTGATCCTTAACATCATGTTCTTTATCATATCTAGGTTTCATAATTCTCCTCTTTACAATACCATTTTGTTACAGAGTTTACGGTATCATCAGCTATCTGACGACTCTATTTCCTTCATTCAGTTCCATGAACTGCTAAAATAAATACTTATGGCTTGCTTACAGTTCGCAGAACTGCTCTGTGAAACACGCACAACCCTGATTGCGTGAACTGAATCTTCACTTCACTAATACCACGTTTGATACAAATCAACTCTTTAGTTCCGTGTGAAATCAATAGCCATATCGGGTAATTATTAATGAAGATGTTAAATTAGGAAACTCCACTACATGTCCTCACGTTTATTGGTCTGTATCGAGTGAATTATCTGTAATGGATATCCAAATGGTTTTACTCGAGTAGTTTTGCCTAAAAGGAAACTCTCACAAGTAGATGGTTTGAGTTGGCTCAAATGCCAACTCATCCATCTCAGGCGGTTAAGTCATTCTATCTATCTATTAACCTAATCTATGATGCCGCTCATGACATTTATAGAATGGTCAATTCTCAAAACCATAAAGAACTCATAAGACAGATTGTCCTATTAAGCTATCGAATATCCTAAGCCGAGACTGAAACTGTAACCGACGGGAAGATAATTTGTGGATAGTTATTTGCATCTCCGATGCAGAATTGACTCATATGTTCTCGACACGTGATTTTCTTCCACAAACTTTTCTGCTCCGGGTAGAAGGCTTTCTTCCACTCAGTACCCTGACAGGAAGATTATTTATCGATAGCTATATGCATTCCCGATACAGAATCTATTCATATGTCCTCGACACATGATTTTCTTCCACAAACTTTTTTTCTCCAAGCAGAAAGCCTATTTCTACTCAGTACCTTGACGAGTGGAGCGGTTCAAATTCCCACAGTCAAATGTTAGACTTATTATTTCCATTATTGCCAGCATATTTCTCTATGTCAGATTACTTAAGTCGTTGGTGATTTATTCCTGTTTTCGTAGTTCGATTGAACTCTTCTTGCTTTAAGGCACACGTCCTTGCATACTGTTAACCTCGTCAACATATCAGGAGTGCTCTTAGTTCTATCTCTCCGGTGATTAAACCTTAAATTTCAGTTACTCAAACATACTAGCAAATTTCAACACATTCGCGTTCCGCATAACTAACTTCTTCATATATCAAGTAGAAAACATGTAATTGTCTACTGCTATCGCTTTACAGTCTAACTGGAGCAACATTCTTCAGATCCAGGATCAATGAAAATATAACACTTAAGTGTATCCACATTATGTAATTCGACTCCTTATATGAAAATAAGGCCAAACCATGAAATAATGTGACGTTGCCACGTCGCATAGATTACCTCGTAATCATCGCACAACTTATCTCTTGGCGTGTAGTTACCTTATAACTAGCGCTCAATATAAACTGAAAGTGCTAGGTAATAAAACATATGACCACTAATGAAATCGCTCTTCATCACGTCCAACACGTAGAGCGATCTTAGATATTCCAATCCTCTGAAGATCGCTGCATCTCGATGGTGTTGCGTCGTGTAGCCCCGCTACATTGCTGCCACCTCAATAGTGCAGCGTCATGTAGCACTGATACATCGCTGCCACCTCGTCACTAGCGTCCAAATCTTTCTGCTTGTTCATGTAATATTAAACTAATATTTCTATTTTATTAAGTTATCGTCTTCTATCATCTCACTCCTAGTGAGACTAACGATTTCATTACTTTATTATGGATGTGTTAAGACTATGGCATATAATGGAGTATCGTTTTTTCCCAAAATACGTTTCGTTTTCAACCCATCTTAACAACAATAATAAACCTACACTCCAAAGAAAGAGAAGAAGGCTTGTGGCTCTAACCACATCCTTCAAAAGTATAAAATTTAAATTTTTGTTAAAATAATAGAAAAACAGATCATAGATTTTCTCGAAACAGGATAGATTGGGTAGTTGAATCTAAACTCCAGTCTCCTCTAGAAATCTTCCACTTGAAATTTGTCAGATTAATCCAGTATGCGTCTTTGTATATATAATAAGCTATGTATAACATAAAATATAACAATCAATCTAACAAATTTCATTTTTATTTAAACTACACTATCTAATCTTGTCCGTTTTATTAGGATTTTTGTATTATTCTTGAAATTAATACGCGCCCTTGGTGCTCCTACTGGAACAACCACCCATCAAATCTCCAAAATTTTATGTGAGAATAAAAATTTGAAACTTTTGATGAGCAAACAAAATTTTCGAAAAAATATAACTCACAGAATTAACAACAAAAACCTTAACTAACCCAAACTTGTGCGGGAAACTCCCCAAATATAAGAAAACTCATAAAATAATTTTCTTAATTTTCAAGAATTTTTCTGGAATATTCTGAGAATTTTCTAGAATTTTTAAAAAAATTTAAAAATTATGAAACCGGCTCGGGAAGCCGAGCTCGGCTCGGCTCGGTTGGAGCCGCCGAGTCCAGATCGGCTCTGCTTGAGCAGCCAGACTGGCTCGGCTCGAGCCACCGAGCCCGGCTCGGGCATGGGCTGTGGCCGGAGTCCATCTTAGGCCAGGGGCTCGACCCAAGCCCGAGCCCAGCACCGTTACGGGGCTGGCCTCCAGAACTTTTTGAAAAATGTTTTCTTAAAAATCCAAAAATTTGTTTTTATTTTGTAGAAATATTTTTTTGTTACAAAAATATTTGGTCATTTACCAAAATATAAAAAAAATATTTGGTTCCCAATCAAAATCCAAAAAAAAAAATTAGTTCCAAACCAAAATCCAAAAAAACATTTGGATCCCAATCAAAATCCTAAAAAGATATTTGGTTCAAAACCAAAATCCAAAAAAAAATATTTGGTTCCAAAGCTAAGTCCCCAAAAAATTTTGGTTCCATCACCAAAGTCCAAAAATCTTTTTGGTCTATCCAAAAATCAAAAAAAAAAAATTGGTCCAACCAAACTCCCAAAAAAAAATATCCCAAAAGTTTTCTTTGATCAAAAAAATTGGTTTGGGGTTTAAGGAAAAAATTATGACCTGGCTGCCATTAATGCTCTTCAAAAGAGAAAAAAATAAAATTTCCTTTTCACACAAAAGATCCAATCTTTATAAAAATTTATCTCATTTTTGTTCCCTGGATTATTTCATATCAACGAACTTAAAAAAGCTATATCAAAACGTTATGAATAAAATAGATCTAATTTATGGTGATACATAATGATGCAAAATAGACAGATTTTAAAAGATCTGTCAAACGATAACCCTATCATTATAGATCTGTTATTAAAAATAAAAAAAATTGATTTCCATGTAAGTTTAGTTTGCGCAGCGGAAACCGGTTGTGGCGTTCATAAGTCCCTCAGCAGCTAGTTTTTACGTAGTTCTCTCGCGACGGACTACAACCCGCCAAACCATATAACCTCATGGGGTACCCTGAAGGTAAAAAACTGCACTTCGCCACTACTGTCACCACAGTTAGAACCTCTCATGGGTCGGAACAATGCCTAGTGGTTTTTATACCAATGTACACTTTAGGTGACGCAGATACATAACAAGAAATCATGCATAGCGGAAATATATGTATCTACCCTAAAAGTTTACGATATACCTAATCCAATTGATAGGATTGTTTCTCGTCCACGTCATGTAGAAGATCTGATTTTTACCGCCTCCAAGCAACGACCGGAAAGAATCCACACTTCGGTAGAAAGCGAGAATCCCCTACTTGATCACCCCGTAAGCCAATCCAAACTAGAAGAGGATGAAGAAGGAACACTTTAGTGTTTATCTTTCTGGAAAAGCTTTCTATGTATTATCATATATCTCATATGTCTCATATTTAAAACCCCAGCCTCTTATATATTAATATATAGGGCACCCACTCAAGTGGACGGGTATTGTGCCAGATCGGGCCCAATTGTCACGACCCGAAATTGGCACGTGACGACCCTTAAACTATGCAACGTTTATAGGCGTAACGCAATTTAAGTAAGCCGAAAATCCAGCAATCTAAACCATCAAAAGTACTAAGTGATAATAGCATTTTCAAAACTTTTGAAATCTCAAACCAAATTCTTTAAAATCCAACTTTATTTCTTGAAAAAAAATTCGGCAGCACCTACTTTGTAAAAACTAACCCCAAAAATGGGTACAACAAAAATATAAGTAAAGCATCCCTAAACGGGAGCAAATACATATCCAAAGGCGGAAAACAACCACCACAACAGATATACGACACCGTAGCGAAGAAATAAAAGACGATATAAATAAAAATACATAAAAGAACTTTAAGTCATCAATATAAAATACAATATCTTCCTCACATCAAGTCTCTAAGTCATACATGAAAGTGGTAGATGGAGAGTACATGGTACAACGAATATACACTGAGCAATATCGGATAACCGCAAAACCCACCTATAGCAAAACTGTACACAGTCAGCCGTAGCGGTATCCGCTGCAAAAGATGATATTATAGGTGAAAAGCCTTGCCTCGACTACTCTGAGGAACAACCTGTAAAATAGTGTGGCACAATGGGGGTGAGTTGCCAATTCGTGAATAGTAAATAACATATGCAGGTAATCGCAAGTATGCACGTACAACGCGAATCTAACGTATACAAGCTGTAGCAGTAAATATGACAATATGTATGCAACAGTCATGAAAGGTACTCTATCAGGTACTACTAATACATGAAGCAATGCATATAAAATAAATGCGGAATATGGGATAAAACATGTCATCCTCACGAAATCCTGACCTCGTGGCAGGACCAAATTCCATCAAGACAATCAAAATCCCAAATTTCCTCAATTCAGCCCCCAATTTGGTTCTCATATACTCTAAGTCTCATATATCTAGAGTATCCAATATCAAGTAAATCTCATATATTCTGAGTGTCCAATATTAAGTAAATCTCATATATTCTGAGTGTCCAATATCAAGTAAATCTCATATATCCTGTATCCAATATCAAGTAAATCTCATATATGAACAAGTATATTTGCCTGAATCATTATGATGATATATATAAATTAGATATGTATACATATATATTAGCATCTCATTCCACTAATATATATATATATATATATATATATATATATATATATATATAACAGTGTTTCATTCCACTGTTATATATACTTAGGAGTAAAAATATCATGAAAACAAGTGTCTAGTATCGACACATAAATACTGATCTATCAGGTGCTGTCACCACGACTGGTCCTGATAGGTACGTATCATACGCTATCTCGAAAACCCGAGTGCCCAGCTTCGACCCTCGCAATTCGACGTATCCATACGTACATAACTCCGGTCGGTATCCCCACGATAACCGCCGAGTCTAAAATACTGTCACCGGTAGGTATGATTCCCTTGTCAGGCTCATCGGCGTGGTCCATCGACATACCTTTCTTACCCCGGGGTACCTCCGGGCCCCACCATGTACCCGCACATGACCCACGACGCCTCCTCGCATGGGGTATATATATCCGAACCGATAAATCTCATGGTGGTTGCTGAAATATCATATCAAGAAAAACCGAGTTTTTCAAATAATGCATAATTTCATGAAATTACCGCGGTCCTCATATCCAGAAAACATCATGAAAAATCCATATCTCAATGCGAAAATTCATGAATATAATATATGCAACATAAAACTGTAATGTGAGCATATAAAGGAAAAGCCGCTATTTAACTGCAACAATTTAATATATATATCATGCGGTTCCTAATTTCTCCAAGTCCATATAACATCAAATAAAGGTGAACATGTAGCTATAGCCAGATATATGTGTAAACATGTAGGTTCAGTAAGGTATATATATCTATCTATCAGTAATGATGTAATACTCTCCAGGTATAAGTGTAAGTATGTATGCAAGATATACATGTAGCTATGTCTCATGTGTGTATATACATATCACTAATGGTACAATACCATATAGGTATATAGGTAACTAGCATGTAAGCATGTCAAGGCATATGTGTAAGCATGTAGGTATACAGGTATGCTATATGTCATATGCATAAAGGAATATGAATCAATGTCTCAATGTCCCTAACCAAACAATATCATATGTGTATGTGTGTTGTGCGTGTCATGGAAATTATTGAAGGTGTGAGTGGCATACAATCAGTGCTCGTGCAACATGAGCCGTCAATAATAGTGAGGTGTCCTAAGGGTACAAGTCCAAGCACAACAAGTAAATATGCAATGAGGTGTATGCGCAAACTCGCATAGGATATATATATCTGCACCGATAAATCTCATGGTGGATGCTATAATATCATCTCAAGGAAACCGGGTCTTCATGTATGCATAATTTCATGAACTACCACGGCTCCCAAATCCAGAAAACATCATGAAAAATCCATATATCAATGCGATAATCCATGAATAAATATACGCAATATGAAACTGTAATGAAAGCGTATAAAGGAAAAGCATAGCATTCACCAGATATAACTGAATACATGAATCGTAAAGCAGAAATATAGGTATCTACCTATAACATGATGATGTGATATACCTATCAGGTATAAGTATGAAATACAAGTACACCTACCTGTATGCTGATGTGATATACCTATCAGGTATAAGTATGAAATACAAGTACACCTACCTGTATGCTGATGTGATATACCTATCAGGTAAAGGTAAAGTATGCAAGTACACCTGTATCTATGTCCCTAGGTGTATATGTATCTAGCCCTACTGATACAACATCCTATAGGTAAACAGGAACTAGCATGTCAAGTCTGAATATAACAATAGGAAATATGTATCAAAAGTCACAATGTTCCTAACCATACAATAGCATTTCTAAAATATGGTCGTGTATGACATGGCAATTATTGACGGTGTGTGTGGCATCCAATCAGTGCTCTCGCAATCTGAGCCGTCAATAATAGTGCAGTGTCCTAAGGATACTAGTCCAATCACAACTATCACTAAGCAGTAAGGTATATGCGCAATTCTAAACATGATATAGAATATGCGACAAAGGTAAAGGTTTCTAGCCCAGACGCATAACGCCATGCGGGCGATTCCCCTGTAGATGTTAAATCTACTCACCCACACTCCAAGCTAGATGAATCTACCACCTGAATCTCCCTGTGGCAGTGTCCGTAGTCCTCGTCTGCGAACCTGCAACATATAAACAACAAGCAATATATATATCAATAATAGCTACGAAATACGAACTAGCTATATCTAACCGACACAACAACACACAACCACCTCTTAAGTGTTCGTATCGTGGCTAACGAGAGTAGCGACACGACGAAAACGACTTAAGAGCGAAACCACGAAAACGGCACGACGCGTGTCGTAACACGTATCGCACGAACACGAAACACTAGAAACTGCACAATTGATCCCAGATTTTCCTACTGTGAAAACTAAACAATTTCAACAAGACCAGAGAAACCCAAACCCCAGCAGACACCTACAGACCAAAACCCCAAACCCTAACTCCACTCTCTGGCCGGCGTCGCCGGCCCCTCCTTAAGAGCTCGCCGGCCCAGGCCGGTGCCATGGGGCTCGTCTTGGTGGTGGTGCTCCAGGTCCCCTAGTACAACACTCTCACTATGTTTATTTTCTCAGTAAACACTCCGGATCAAAGCAGGTTCTAAAAGTCACAAACCGACATCAAAATACGATATTTCGCAACAAACCCTAATATATCAATCCAAACTGCAAAGTTACACTAAAAACACTTAAAAGAGCAGTAAGAGAATATACCTTCACAAAGGAAGCCAAAGATCCAAGCTCA
This sequence comes from Agapanthus africanus, assembly GCA_030015575.1. NCBI lineage: Eukaryota > Viridiplantae > Streptophyta > Magnoliopsida > Asparagales > Amaryllidaceae > Agapanthus > Agapanthus africanus. Next base: position 110,454,260 of record JASDDO010000031.1, read on the forward strand.
AGAACACTCCAAAGCATCCAAGTGAGAAATCATGCACAAAATATGATTTTTGATGAAAAGAGAAGGGTTTGTGAGTGTTTTGTGAAGAAATTATGAAAGAAATGAGAAGAGAAATGACCAAGGCAGTAGGGGAAAGAGAAGAGCTCGGCCAAGTGTAAGGAGGAGAGAGAGAGAGGCAATTTCCAAGCAATTCCTTGCATTTAATGCAAAGTCAACCCTAATCCAATGCATGCACCTTCTTCTCCTCTTCTTATCTATTCTTTTCTTTTCTTTTTCTCCAATAAACCTAGGCCACACAACCTTAACTTTGTGGTTAGGTTAACTTAAGAAGAATTTTTTAAGAAAAGTTGAAAAGAAAGATTTTCCAGAAAAGTGCAAACCGGATTAAAATAACATTAAAAATGGGAAAAATTCAAATTGCACCAAAACGTCCCATATACTCTCAAAGTGTGCGCACAAGCTTTATTTTCTCAAAACTAGGTGCTGGTAAGTCGATATGGTCGTTTGATCGCAATCGGTATAAAACTGAAAATACCGATGAATTTCACCCAAAAGCAGAAACAAGCACAAAACGATTTCTAGATCGTTACAATCTCCCCCCTTATAAAAATTCGTCCCTGAATTTAAAATTTTCACCAAGCATACCTTCAAAGAGAAGAGTACAAAACTCCCAAATCTCACTCGCAGCTTCCCAAGTGATCCCCTCACTATACAGCTACGTCCAAGAGAACTCTTCACAGATGGCAAGACCCTTGACCGAAATTCCTTCACCTGCCAAACCATTACACCAATGGTTGCTGGTGAACGAAAAGATCGCGTCCACACTAATGGTCTGTGCTGAATCATGTGAAAAAGTCATGAAGGTATTTGCCAAAAATCAACACCATGAAAACGGGGTGAATAATCTATAATCTGGGCGGAAGTGCCAAACTAAAGGCAACGAAAACTAACTCACATAAAGGATCACAAAAGACCAACTAGAACATCTCCGAAGTCTCTAGACAAGCTGAGGTCCAAAAATCCTACTATGCGAAGTCAGAAAAACAGACTGGTGATCGACACTACCTGACTAAACCTAAAGGTTGCCAATTGAAATGTCTCCTGATAACAGCTATCCAGAAGTATCCTAACAATGGCGAGTGACGATCCCAACTGCCGCAAACAACAAACCAAACAAACACCTTGAGACGAAACCTGAAATTTCTCTTCACACTCCTGTCCACCCGTAACTATCTCACAAGTCACGTCAAAACTGGCGGAACTTGAATGAACACAGAGAATTGACTGATGTGCTTACTCTAGGATTTCACGTCTCTACCCGATAATCATCAGGTACATCAACGCATCCCTAACATAGCACAACCTCGTCACAAATCAAGGTCTCCGAATCAAAAGCAAGAACTGATGCAATTGCTAACCGAATCTCCAACTGCTGAGAACTCTGCACACATGCCTCAGTTCAAAGAAAAGAACCCTCCATACTTGGTCTTCACAGTCAACGGTGCAACAATACTCTAGTAATCCTGCACGAAACGGCGGTAAAAACCTGCTAAACCCAACATCAAAGGACCTCTGTCCGACCACAAGTCTGGGCCTAAGCTGTACGGTCACGATCTCCCTCGGAACCATACGAAACCGTCTCCCGTAACTACAAGACCTAGGAGTCAACACAAACAAGCCTGAAGGAACACTCCGAGAATCTAGCAAACAGCTGGGCTCTACCAATGTCTGCAAAACAACTTCTCAAGTGTTGCTCCTGTTCCTCAAGACACAAAGAATAGACCAGAATGTCATCAAAACACAACAATAGCTGGTCGAGGAACGGCCTGAAGAAATCTGGTACATCATATCCCACAAATGCTGCTAGGGCATTGGCAAGTCCAACGACACTACCAACACACAAACTGCCCGTAGCACGCACAAAAGCAAAATTCGGAATGCCATCACTCCGAACCCGCAACAATGATGACCTGATCCCAAACAAACTTAGAAAAATGTCTCGCACTCTGGAGCTGATCGAAGAAATCGTCGAAACAAGGTAACAGATACCTAACCGCACCGTAAGCCGGTTCACTTGACGATCCATCAATCCACAACCGCAATCTGTCGTCATCCTCCAGAACGAACAGAATTAGGGCTCCCAACAGCGAAACACTCAGACACACAAACCTCCCAACAAACAACTCTGCAGCAGATCCTTAAGCTCCCTGAATTTCGCTAGCTCTCCTGGAATATCGTCGGAAAACTCTTGCACGATAACTACCCGGCCCAACAAATCTACTGTGGCTCCGGTATCTCAAATGAACGCCAAGAATCCACGACATCTCCTCCAAAGCTGACTAGCGAAGAAAGGGCTGAATTCAAGCTGTGAGAGGCGGCACAACTATCCACCTGCACAACAAGAACTGACTCGCCGGGAAAACAAATCCTGACTGTTTCCACACGGTAGTCCACAGACGCCTACACGTAACTAACCAATCCATGCCCAGGAGAACGTCAAATCCAACATCTCTAGAAGGATCCAATGACGGCAAAATCTCCTCACCAACTGGCATACGACTGAAATACGTGTCGTGCAACAAAAGAATCGCTGCCAGAAGTTAACACAACAAAACGGCTGATCTAACTAACACGATCCTCGTCCCAACCATGGCACAAAGTGCGAAAAACCAACAAGTACATCAACGAACATGAACAGGGATACCTGACAAATCTGCACGGGACGTCCGGGCGTCCGGTTGAGTAGAAACAAACCCTCGTGTCTGCCTCCTACCCACAACTGGCTGATATCCTCCACTCTGCGGTATAGCTGTCTCGCGTCTACGTGGCTCAGTACAAAATCTAACCCGATGATCCAAACTCCCGCACCGATAACATCCGGAAGAAAACTGCTGACCATCCTGGGGATAAGAGCTAGACGACTGTCCTCGTCTCACACCTCTTGTACTCGTATGCCGTGCACGAAACCTGTTACGACGATTGAACCTCTGTCCCTAGACTGGCACACCTGTACGGGTCCTCCATTGTCCTGGAACTCGCAAAGTCTCTGGAATACGTGTCTCGTCGACTGGGGCTACACCCACTGGTGCTACGTAAGTAACAGACTGCTGCACGCTAATCCCAAGAAACAACTGAGTAACTGGGGTGTCAACCTCCTGTCGCTGCGCTCGAATGGCATCAACTAATGATCTCATCGTCTGGCGCAAATCCTGCATCTCTGTCACAAGCCTAGCTAGCTGATCAGTCGAAGGCTGATCCGTCTGCAACTGTGCATCACGAGTGCCCTCCTGGTCAGTGCTCGTCTCACTCGAGCTAACCCTGACCTCGGCTCTCGCTGCAACACTCTGAGTCCCCATAGTCATCAATGGCAAGGCTATAAATAGAGATAGGATTCAATAAGAACAAGGAAATCGAATCACAAGGATATGAATCATCAAGGAAGGAATCTCAAGAAATTGTACTTAGGCACTTTAGGCGAAATACTGCATCGTAAGTATGCTGCAGACATACCCACAGTACGTTACTCCGCTTAGGTTACCTACTCCATCATACCAGGTCATCCTACACTCCGAAAGGTAAAACCACGCTCTGATACCAACTTGTCACGACCCAAAAATGGTACGTGATGGCCCTAATACTACGCAACGCCTCCAGACGTAACACAGTAAAAGAAAGCCAAAACCCAGAAATCTAAACCATAAAAATACGGAAAAGATAATAATAAGTTTTGAAAACATTTGAAATCACAACCCAAATTCTTTAAAAGAGTCCAATTTTTCTGAAAAATTTTGGCAGCACCTCCTCTATAAAACCAGCCCCTAAAAAGGGTACAACATGAATATAATGTAAAACATCCCAAACGGGAGCAAAATCCACGCCCAACGGCGGAAAACAACACCACAACAGATATACGACGCCGTAGCGAAGAAATAAGAGACAAAGGAAAGAAACTGTATAAAATCCACAAATCCACAATATATACAAAACCGTCCTCACCAAGTCTCTAAGTCACAACAAACTGCTGGTAATAGATGGAGAGTACAATATACAACGAATATACAACACACTCAGATAACCACATAAACCCACCTGGCAAAACTGCACACTAACAGGCGAAGTGGTATCCGCAACCCAAAAGATGATAGATGAGTGTGTAGCTGAAAAGCTGGATAGCTTGCCTTGACTACTTTGGGGAAACACCTGCAATACCTGTGGCACAACGGGGGTGAGTTGCCAACTCGTGAATAGTAAATAACATATGCAGGTAATCGCGAGAATGAACGTACAGCATGAATCTAATATATGTCCATTTCAGTAATAATAAGTCATGAGTACGAAATAATGGAAAGTACGCTATCAAGTACCACCAATATGTCCTGCAATAATGATATGACAACAGTATGCAATAATCATGCTCTGGGGATATGAGAAAGTAAATGTGCAACTCTCATGAAGGTACTCTCACAGGTACTCCTAATACATGGAAATAGTGCACAAGTATATAAAGATGAGGTATGGAGTGAAATATGTCATTTCCACGGAATCCTGACATCGTGGTAGGATCACAATCCAGTAAGACAAATCAATTCCCAATCCCTCAATCAGTCACCAAATAGCTCTCATATCATCTAAGTGTCACATCTCCTCAAACTACACAATGTCAAATATGTCTCGCATAAGTGTCGAATATACAACATCAAGTGTATCTCACCCATCTAGTATGTACAACATCAGTATATCTCCCATATATCAAATGTACAACACAAGTGAATCTCACATCTCTCGTATGTACAATATCTGGTGTATCTCACATATGTCTCATGTACAACAGCTAGTGGATCCCACAAATCTCGTCTGTACAATATCAGGTATCTCTCACCTATATCACATGTACAACAGCTAGTGGATCCCACATATCTCGTCTGTACAATATCCGTCTATCTCACATATAACATATGTACAACACTAAGTGGATCTCACATCTCTAGTGTGTACGATATCATCATCCAATCCCAATGAATCTCATGAATCTCAAGTCAAATCTCCAGCACAGTTCTAACATCCTAAATATAATGATATATATAAATATGATGAGGGCAGTACACATATATTAGCGTCCCATTCCACTAATATTGGTGTAAAGGAATATATAACAGCGGCTCAAACCCCTGTTATATATACAAGAGTATTTAGAAATATCATAAAAACCAATGTGTCAAGCATTGACACAGAAAAACTGATAAGTACGTATCATACACTATCACGAGAGCTCGAGTGCCTCGCTCTGCCCCTCGCCTCTCGACGTATCGATACGCACATGACTCCCAACGGTATCCCCCTGATATCCGCCGAGTCTCTGGTACTGTCACCGGAAAGTATGGCTCCCCTAGGCCTCATCGCCTCAATGCGACATCGGCTCACTCCGACAACATTCTTGCTTCGGGGTACCTCCGGGCCCCACCATGTATCCTCATGCGGCTCTCGACGCCTCCTCGCATAGGATATATATATCTGCACCGATAAATCTCATGGTGGATGCTATAATATCATCTCAAGGAAACCGGGTCTTCATGTATGCATAATTTCATGAACTACCACGGCTCCCAAATCCAGAAAACATCATGAAAAATCCATATATCAATGCGATAATCCATGAATAAATATACGCAATATGAAACTGTAATGAAAGCGTATAAAGGAAAAGCATAGCATTCACCAGATATAACTGAATACATGAATCGTAAAGCAGAAATATAGGTATCTACCTATAACATGATGATGTGATATACCTATCAGGTATAAGTATGAAATACAAGTACACCTACCTGTATGCTGATGTGATATACCTATCAGGTATAAGTATGAAATACAAGTACACCTACCTGTATGCTGATGTGATATACCTATCAGGTAAAGGTAAAGTATGCAAGTACACCTGTATCTATGTCCCTAGGTGTATATGTATCTAGCCCTACTGATACAACATCCTATAGGTAAACAGGAACTAGCATGTCAAGTCTGAATATAACAATAGGAAATATGTATCAAAAGTCACAATGTTCCTAACCATACAATAGCATTTCTAAAATATGGTCGTGTATGACATGGCAATTATTGACGGTGTGTGTGGCATCCAATCAGTGCTCTCGCAATCTGAGCCGTCAATAATAGTGCAGTGTCCTAAGGATACTAGTCCAATCACAACTATCACTAAGCAGTAAGGTATATGCGCAATTCTAAACATGATATAGAATATGCGACAAAGGTAAAGGTTTCTAGCCCAGACGCATAACGCCATGCGGGCGATTCCCCTGTAGATGTTAAATCTACTCACCCACACTCCAAGCTAGATGAATCTACCACCTGAATCTCCCTGTGGCAGTGTCCGTAGTCCTCGTCTGCGAACCTGCAACATATAAACAACAAGCAATATATATATCAATAATAGCTACGAAATACGAACTAGCTATATCTAACCGACACAACAACACACAACCACCTCTTAAGTGTTCGTATCGTGGCTAACGAGAGTAGCGACACGACGAAAACGACTTAAGAGCGAAACCACGAAAACGGCACGACGCGTGTCGTAACACGTATCGCACGAACACGAAACACTAGAAACTGCACAATTGATCCCAGATTTTCCTACTGTGAAAACTAAACAATTTCAACAAGACCAGAGAAACCCAAACCCTAGCAGACACCTACAGACCAAAACCCCAAACCCTAACTCCACTCTCTGGCCGGCGTCGCCGGCCCCTCCTTAAGAGCTCGCCGGCCCAGGCTGGTGCCATGGGGCTCGTCTTGGTGGTGGTGCTCCAGGTCCCCTAGTACAACACTCTCACTATGTTTATTTTCTCAGTAAACACTCCGGATCAAAGCAGGTTCTAAAAGTCACAAACCGACATCAAAATACGATATTTCGCAACAAACCCTAATATATCAATCCAAACTGCAAAGTTACACTAAAAACACTTAAAAGAGCAGTAAGAGAATATACCTTCACAAAGGAAGCCAAAGATCCAAGCTCAAGAACACTCCAAAGCATCCAAGTGAGAAATCATGCACAAAATATGATTTTTGATGAAAAGAGAAGGGTTTGTGAGTGTTTTGTGAAGAAATTATGAAAGAAATGAGAAGAGAAATGACCAAGGCAGTAGGGGAAAGAGAGGAGCTCGGCCAAGTGTAGGAGGAGAGAGAGAGAGGCAATTTCCAAGCAATTCCTTGCATTTAATGCAAAGTCAACCCTAATCCAATGCATGCACCTTCTTCTCCTCTTCTTATCTATTCTTTTCTTTTCTTTTTCTCCAATAAACCTAGGCCACACAACCTTAACTTTGTGGTTAGGTTAACTTAAGAAGAATTTTTTAAGAAAAGTGCAAACCGGATTAAAATAACATTAAAAATGGGAAAAATTCAAATTGCACCAAAACGTCCCATATACTTTCAAAGTGTGCGCACAAGCTTTATTTTCTCAAAACTAGGTGCTGGTAAGTCGATATGGTCGTTTGATCGCAATCGGTATAAAACTGAAAATACCGATGAATTTCACCCAAAAGCAGAAACAAGCACAAAACGATTTTTAGATCGTTACACTCAGGTACAACACAACTACATTGTTTGATTTTCTAGTATACTCTCGGGATCACAGCAGATCACAGATATCACAAAAGACACTGGAAATACGATATTTGCATGAAACGATACCTTAAGCGTTCTAAACTAAAACTACAATACTACACAACACTATAACATCATAAAGAACAGATAGAGATCATTACCTACTCCCACAAGCTCAAACATCCTAGCTTTCCATACTCCAAGGCATCCAAGAGGCACAACAAGACTTAAGATGTGATTTGGATGAGATTTTGTGAAGATTAGTGTAGGTTTTGATGAAGAATAGTTCAAGTGTTCAGTTGAGAGCAATGAGGATGAAGAGATAATGAGAAAGGAATAAGTGAGAGAGAAATGAGTGAGGTGTGAAGAACAGAGAGAGAGAGGTGAGGATAAGAAAGAGTGAGGTGAGTGCACCATGCATTAACTCTTCATTAATGCACACACTAAACTCACCATGCCACCTCTCCCCAAAACAAAAGCCAAAAGAAATATCTCACATAAATATCTAAAGGTTTAGGATTTAGGTTTAAGCAAGGATTAGATTAGGTTAAGTTGTCATGGTTGCTAAACTAGATTACACAAACATCCCCTCATATAAACATGCACATGTGTGTGCATGCCATAACAAATAAAAATAAATTATTAATTAAATGTTATAAAATGTGAGGAATCCAAATTGGTAAACTTTTTACCAAAAACCCGCATTACCGCCTAAACTAACGCTAATCTAAATCTAAGGTGTTACACCAATGGCTAACAATATATGATCGATATATCAGCAAATATCGCCATATATCTCATCGCGAGAGCACAATTCAGTATATTGGTCTATATTGGCTTATATGACCGACAATGAGTCAATATCATGTAGCTACTTGATATAATATTCAACTACTTGCTATATGCTATGTGTAAATGATTGATATGATTTGGAGAATGTTGGATCTTATTGATATTTTTCGAAAAAATATTGGATTTCAAACTAATAAGTTATATATTATTTATTTTGCATATTAACAAATAACCCTTATAGTCCGGTTGGTTTGCAAATGTTTTGCCATCAAAAAGATTGACGGCTCGATCTTGTCGTAGGCAAGATCAATAAATTAATCATGAGATTGACGGCTCGATCTTGTCGTAGGCAAGATCAATAAATTAATCATGAGTAATACTAGTAGCTTGGGCTCGGCTCGATCGGGCCGTGGACGTAGACCGGGATTGAGCCAATCGGGTTGACGCGCATTGAGCACACAACACTTTCAACTTTTTTCGTAGGTGTACAGAGGCTGTTAGGTCTCAAGAGAGAAAAAAGAGTGAAAATTTTGGGCAACAAAATACTGACCGGGAACATAGAGACTATTGCAAAATAGTTCAAGTTGATCCTACTCAGAAAAAGTGACTGAGGCCTAATTTGAACCGACTGGGACCTATAATCCTGCTCAAATGAATTTGAACTGACTGAGAATTACAGTCCTGCTCAAAAGAATTTGATTGAGAACAAAGAGAATATTGCAAAATACTCTTGCCGATGTCAATCAGAATTCAGAGAATATTACATAATACTCTCACCAAATGCATCAGCCCAAAAACCTAGAAGAGAGCTCTGCCCGTGCATCGATCGTCCATGACAGCTAGATTTGAGTTTCTAGTTGGTGCACACCAGAACTTAGTTAGTGTTCCTGGCTGGTTATATCGGATTTGGAATCCATGTACCGGGATAGACCGAATCAGCTTTAATCTCTGCATTCGTGATTCACAACTGCTCTCTACCTCATCTAGCGATTGATGTTTACAGTAAATTTATTAAAGTTATCGTGCATTCTTCTCACCTGCCCCAACAGAGAATACTGCCCCAAGAGCTGGAGGGTGTAATTCAAACACCAACGTGCACATAAGCGTATACCTTCCCTAGTGACATGGTGAGAATATCAGCATGCTGGCAATTGACAGCAACAAATGTATTTTTAATACTGACGTCTTGCATTTTCTCACAAACCAAATGATGTCAATATGATTATTTCATTTTTGAAAGAAAAGAATAAAGGCAATATAAGCGGTTCGATTGTCACAATAAAGTGTCTGCCGTGCTTTGGAATGCAAACGATATTGAAATTGTAGCTGGCAATAACGGATGATCATGATGCTGCATCTGAATTTGGCATCTAGATCTATACGTAGCAAATTATATAATGTTCTACGAAACATTAGAGAGAAGACTTAATATGAAGAACCCGGTACGTCTTCATCGGTGGCTATGGGCTCTTCCGATGATTGACATATTTCATACTACTATAGAATATCGGAGAAGAGGATTTGCACCTTATGGGATATGATGCACTTTATGATGAGTATTACTGAGTTGCCTCTTTCATTTTGGGTATTCATTGGAAACAGCTGCGTACTAATTGAATAAGGTTCTGTCTATAGCAGTGCCTAAAATTCTATATGTGATATAGAATGGAAGGAGACCGTGTCTTAAATTTGTTAAGATATAAGGTTTTCCGGCTTATGTTGAAAACAGAATCCGAACAAACTCTAGACACGTTTCAGTAATGTGCAATTTGTGTGTTAACCCAAGCATTCACAATGGTTTAATTTCCATCACGTTGAGGAGCAAAAGTTGTTTTGTTCTCGACACGCCACATTTTTAGAAAAGGAATTTCTTGCAAAAGAAATTGGTGGGAGTATGGTTGAACTGGAAGAGATTTCATAACCACAAATGATTACTGAAAATTTAGTAGAACCAAAGAATTCAATTGTGTCTGACAAATCTTAGTCACCCTGCAGATCTAGTAGGCGACCTCAGCCACCCGAGAGATACTATGGTTTCCTCGTAGATGGTGACAGGGGGTTTGCATCATGATTGATGAAGACCCTACTAGTTATCAGCAGGCCATATGGAGTAGTGACTTCTGAGAGATAGCTGAATGTGTTGGTTCCTAGTGCCCTCACTGATAACCCGCGGCTAATGTAGAATTTAAAACAAAATTTTTCTTGGCACTAGAAACTAAACCCTAAGAATCTAACCAAACACCAAAACTAGCAAACACAAAAAAATAGAAATCACAACCTTTGTAGCGTCATCATTTGCTCCAATTGGATTGGACTCTAGCATGCTCTCAAGAGCTCCGGATCGCACTTGCAAGCCGGTCTTTCTTCACCGAAGATGATCCACCCGAGAGAACCAATCCAATCTCCAGCTTCACCTTGTGAAGCAACCGACGTTCCAAGCTCAATAAGAATGAAGAGTGTGGATGTAGAAATTTTCCAATATAATTTTCTTTCAAATCTAAAGCTCATGAAAGCAATTTAAAAAGAAGGAGGAGGAGATAAAGAAGTGGCCATAAAAAAATGAGCAAGTGTTGAAATGAATGAGAAGTCAAGAATGTAGCAAGAATGGCTTCATGATAATTATAACCATTTAAAAATCAACCACAACGTTTTCCAAATATTTAAATGAAAGCTCATTCTTCTCTACATATCTACAACCATGCTCAATGCCACCTCACCCTCCACTTCATTTCATAAATGAATATTCACAAATGATGTGGCCTTCTTGTAGAATAAATTCCGTATAAATATGGAATATTACCTGGTATACGTATCCAAATTCAAATACGCGTATCCGTATAAAAATACGAATAGCCAAGAGAGAATGAATAGTGAACAATAATATTAGAATACATATATTATATATATATATATATAATTAATTCAAAACTTGATTTAATAATCCGGCTTAATTCTAAGCCGCTGGTATTATCAACCGTCCGATTAAAATCCGTGTAGCATGTACACATATTTAATCGGACACCTATATGCACCAACATACGTCATCTACATCATATAGCCTAAACCGGGAAAACCCTCTGTGTGGGACTCTAAAGACTCAACAATACGCTGGCAGTGATTACTGAATAAATCCATAACCACAAGCACATCAGCAGGACTAGCTGTACGTAACGGCTACCCAGGTATTGAACGAAAGGAAGGCCGACGAAAAAACTCATCCATACCCCTACTAAGCCTGTCTGTAACAATCTCCGTACAGTCTGGTCTGTTCGTCTAAGAGTATCTCATATCGCGTCTAGGGGTGCATAAAATTAGACTCCTAATAACGTGATAATTCGTGTCGGTGTGAATCCCATCACCCACTAAGAAACTACTGATCCAAATCAGTAATTATCATCCACCTTGGCCAAGAATTTCTGGTGATGGCCACCCGTGCACAGCGCAACATCTACCCATAATACCGGGAGAGACGAATCCCCGACGTCCGCTCACTGCCTCCATGTCGTCCGGGACTGTACTCAACTATAACTTGTTTTTACGACTCCTTTGAGCCGTGGTAAGATAATAATCAAAGCACAGTAGGAACTCAGACGAGACAAATGACGATCTCAGATCGACAGACTAACCTTTACTCATATCACCTGAGAACTGCTATCTGACAATTGATATAACACTATCTAGCATGTTCCCAGCGAGTCCGTCCAGTGTAATTTATAACCCAATGAGCACTTGTATACTATCTTTGGTGACTAACTAACACCAATAGCTATGAGACCGGCCATCACTCCTAGTCGGGATCAAGAAACGTATACACTAGTCTACTCTGGAATATCGATGCCCAGTCTTGATATTCTCACGACTAGGGACATTTAAGGATTTGCTTATAGACTACCCAATTCTCACAAGTGTGATCGCCACAATAACCCTTGTAGCCAAGAAAAAATCCTATTGGCTCTATCAACTTGTATAGTGATCTGTAATACCATATTATACATGTACATGATGATAGAGATAAACCAGATAGTATATTATCATATCGAGTAAGACTGTTCTACCCGTATAGTTCCTCCCTCAATCATCATAATTGCCTGTCTGCGATTACAATAATTTCCTTGAGGGTACTATATCCAACAAGCTCCCACTTGCACCTAAGGCTAAATATTGCGGTGTCGCATACTCACAGCTCATGTACTACCGAACACCCAACTTCTTTACTAATCAGTTTCGCAAATCAAGTTTGTGAGATATTCATGTTCGAGAAATAGCCTCAGTGAATGCATCTGCTCCAATGTTTCTATCTTTATCTCTCTATATCTTAATTTCGCGGAGAATGACTATCTCCCAAAATGAGCGATACATGTCTTAGAATTTTTCTGGATATCCAATGGGACCTTGTTCATAACATGAACACTAAATCCAACAAACTTCTTTGACTGTATCTTCCACTGAATTTAATCGGTATCCTGCGCCATGCCTACCTTAGTATCCGCTTGGACCACTGTCCAACATACTACCCCTTAGAATAGGGTAAATTTTAATTCTGACAGTCACTCTGTCATTCAGGTCACCTTGGAAGCCTAAAATGATAACCGCATGATGAAAAAGGCTGTCGTTACCATATACCAAGAACATCCTCTTATGTTCATAACCGCTTTCTAATGTTTCTCTATGATTGGATTAATATATGTTTATTACAGCTAGTGCAAAAGAAATATCCGGTGTGGTTCTTGACATCTCATGATTGACTCAATTGTCTAAGAAAGTGATATGTCAATCATGCAAATCTCTCTCCTCAACAGTCTAGAAGACATCTTTTTAGAGAGGGTGACTCCCTCACCTATAGGTACACCACCACACCAGGAGTCGTCCATTCAAAAACACTTTAGAATGGTTTCAAAGTACCCGAAATGGGACACTTCCTAAATATAGATCTAAAACCATACATCTAGTCACCAGAATCCCTGATATTTTGTCCAGATTTTATATGAAGAAAATACCTTGTGACAACTGTTAGTGATATGTATTCCCTAGAGGCCATTATTGTGTGATATAGTGGATGCTTGGATATATATATGGAGGAATTTCTTGCTCGACATGATAGTATGTTATCTGGTTGCCTTTATCTTAACTTGTTCACTGGTATTATTATACTGTCTCTCATATACATGTTGATAAAGCCCTTAGGATGTAAGCTTGACTACCAGGACTATAATGCGGATCATACTACTGGGACCTGGGTAGTCCATAAGCATATCCTTCAATTGTTCCTAGTCGAGGGAATATCGAAACAGGGCATCGATATTCCAGAGTAGACTAGTGTGTACGTTTTGTGACCCTGTATGGGGCGATGGTTGATCCCATATCCATTGGTGTTTGACATCAAAGATTGTATACAGGTGCTCATTAAAGAATGGGTACACCGAACTGGACTCGCTGAGAACTCCTAGATGGTACTATACCTATCGTCAGATAGCAGTTCTCTGGTGATACTGGTACAGGTTATTCTGTAGAACCGAGATCTTCATAGAGTCTTGTGTGGTTCCCTCTGTGCTTTGATTTCCTCCTTACCACGGCTCAAAGGAGTCGTGCAAACAGGTGGATTTTGGGTACAGTCCCGAGTCACATGGAGGCAATGAACGATAGGAAGAGTTTCGTCTCTCCCGGTATAGCGAGTCGATGTTGCGCTATACTCGATTGGATATAACAGGAAGTCCCTGGTCAGGGCTGCTGATGAGATTTACTGGTAAATGTTACCAGTAGTTTCTCGTACCGTTATAGGCCTTACATCGGCATGACTTATCAAGTTATTAGGGTCTAACAATTCCACCCCTAGACTCGATATGCGATATATCAGGCGAAAAGACCAGACTGTATGGTAAGTGTTACCTATAGGATTCATGGGAGTTTGGACAAGCTTGCTTGTTGATCTTCTATTCGTTCAATACCTAGGTAGCCGTTACGTCCAGCTAAAACCGCTGACGGATTGTGGGTGACTGATGTGATCATCACCTACTACTGGCGTATTGACGAGTCTTTAGAGTCCCACATAAAAGTTTCCTGGTTCAAGCAAAACGAAGTAGGGCACATATGTTGATATGTGCGGGGGCCTAATTAAATACGAGTATGAGATACCGTATTGTAATCTAGCGGCTATTTGTTATCAGTTAGGTTATAAGTGATATAACCGGATTATTGAATCAAGTGTTGATTTGATAATGTGATATACAGATAAATGATATTAGTCGGTTATATGTGATATAACCGGATTATTAAATCAAGTGTTGATTTAATAATATGATATATATTTATATTTGATATAATTGTATATGTTTATCTTTATATATATATATATATATATATATATATATATGAAGCATGGCATGGTTTTTTTCTATTTTTAGAAAATAGAAATTGAGGTAGAAAATGGGGAGACATTTGTGGTATGGAACATAGCATGGCTTATTCTATTTTATATTCATTTACTAGCACTATTGAAACATGGCTACAATTTTGAAGTGTTAAAAATTGTATGCATAAAAAATGTGTGAGCTTTAATGAGCCATTCTACACTTCTTTTTTGACTTCATTTCATACTTAGCCATTTTCTTGAGTTGAGCTCATGTGATGAGTTTTCTCTCTAGCTCTCTCCCTTTTCCTCACCTCCAACTCCAAGCTCAATCCCTCACATGAGTTGTGAACCCTTTAGCTTAGGAGAACCCTAGTGAGAAAACATAAGCCCTATTTCACCATCCTACATTAGATTAGCGCTTTGGTGTAGTGTGTTTCCTTCACTAAAGAGTTTAGTGAAGAGGTAGCTTGGATTAGCGGACTTCGGGTGGATCATCTTCGGCACGAAGGTCATCGAAGCAAGTTTGTTCAACCTTTAAGCGGAGCCTAGTGGAGTCATAGGGACTACAACCCGGAGCTTTAGAGGAGAAGGACACAGTTTACAAAGGTTGTAGCCACTTTTCTCTTAGTGTAAAGTTTAAGATATCAAGCTAAACCATAATTATCTAGTTTAAGTTCTTGGTTAGTGTAGATTAGCACC
This sequence comes from Agapanthus africanus, assembly GCA_030015575.1. Lineage (NCBI taxonomy): Eukaryota > Viridiplantae > Streptophyta > Magnoliopsida > Asparagales > Amaryllidaceae > Agapanthus > Agapanthus africanus. The sequence continues at coordinate 110,469,723 of JASDDO010000031.1, forward strand.
CCAAAAATTTTGAAAACGGCATGCTTGATGCTAGTAAAACCCAGTGGTGGTGCTAACATACACTTTCAACAACTACAGTATAACCGATAGTAGTATAGAAACATTACTTCCTATCAAGGAGCACGTCATTCAAGTACCAGGACATCACTTCCTACTACCTTCTTACCGAGTGTATCTATTATTCTAATGAATTCAAACTCTATGTCCGTCATATAAAAAATAGATGATCTATCGACGCTATAATTGCTTTAGTCTATAATAGACATAATCTACTTGCCCGCCACGCTTCTGCTGCTCCCACTGACTACAACAACCCTCTGGCAGAGTCATATACACGTACACTTCTAAAGCTAATTTAGAACGACGTTATAGTCATCCACCTGCCAGATCTCATAGTCTAGGACAGTAGTAGTGGCAAACTTGGGTCATCAAAATCTTCCTGTCACCGTCTTTGAGGAGACTGAAGTACCTCTCGGGTGGCTGAGATTACACACCAAATTTGCGGAGTGGCTAATAGATTGTCAAATCTAATTGAACGCTTAGGTTCTACTCAATTTTTAGTAACCGTTTGTGGTTATGGAATCATTTCCAATTCTACCATACCCCCACTAATGTTTTCTGAAAAGAATTCATTTTCCTAAAACGGGTGGCGGGTCAAGAACAATATAACTATTGATCCTACAAATGGTAGAATGTTAACCCTCGTCAAAACTCGAGATAACCCATAAACTGCCATTACTGAAACGTGCCTTGAGTTTATTCGGTTTCTGGTTTTAAGCAAAAGCCGGACAACTCCTTATACCGTAACATCGTTAAGATATGAATCCATTCTATATCCAATATAGAAAACAAAGGCACTAATTTATTTGGAACCAGATTCAAAAATCATGCAGCTATTTCCTTTGCATTTCAACTAAATAGAAGAAGCTCATGCAGCATTACTCATCAAGGATCGCATCCACGGATGAGTAACCTGAGAGAGAAGCAAGATCTCAAATATATTACTTACGACAGAATACCTAGTATAAATATCTACATATTTGATCACCTCGAAGAATCGTGATACTTCCAACGCATGATTCTTTATTTTATTCTTATACCTAAAATTTCTCAAAATTTGGACTTTGTATTTTTACAAAATACGTGTCTAAAACAAGAGAAGTCATAAGTAAACGGAATATAGTACGAGTACCAACCCCTTATCCTAATAGACATCAGACAACATACAATTCTTTGTTTAAGTCCTCTGAGTTTAATAACTCGAACCCTGTGCGTCGTAGGTTGAAAACTGTATTATGGTTGAGAAGAATTACACCGTTATTGAATGCATCTTACCTAATCATCGACTAATAAAGGTAAATGTCATAAACACATTTTCAAAAAGTTATATCTCACTTTATAAAATAAACGTACAGATATATCAGTTTGAAATTGGTGCATAACAACGGATATTCAAAACCAAATATTTATCGTTAGGCAAAACCCAGGTCACTTTCTCAAATATCACCAATTATAAAGAATTCTGATATTGAGGATCTAATCATCCAATTCCCAATATTCTACTCCCACTCAACATTTGTAACGTCATATAGATGTGAGAATCAATTGTGGTAAATACATACCGTGGAGTCAAAAACTAATTGGAAAATCAGTTTTTAATTAACACTGAACAGTAAAACTGGAACATGAAAATGCTTCGAGAGGGTGGCTGGGTATTCCTAATAATGCCTCTTCCACTATCCAGACGGTAGTCGCAATTTCTTTTTCCCTCACTTCAATCCCTTTATATGTCTTTACTTCTTACCTTCTGTATACCATACTTAGACTAATTAGTTTTCTTCTTCCCTACCTTTCGACACCTGCCTAAGCTTTGAAAGAAGACTATCCAACAAGAGTAATAGGTATACTCTCTTAACATTAGGAGCCCTCGTAACCTGAGAGAAGGTAAAGAGAAAATACAACCGAATAATCCTATTCAATTTCCTCAGAACCTGGAATCCATCCTCGAACTGAAATAAGTTTTTTCAAGTTCGTATAACTATGCGATGTCATACCCAAGAAATATAGATCTTCGCAGTGATACGGAGTGTTCTGGAGAAATGCAAAAAGGAAGTAGGAGTGGCAGGAATATATGCGACTTTGTCATGAATCATTACAATTCAAAAGCCAAAGTGTGTAAGAATCGGTTAACTTGGTTCATGAGTTTTAGTTTAAGGTAAGTCATGGTCGCTGTAACCAGATAGAGTAAAAAGAAACACTCAGCGTGCACTCTGTCAAAATTAGATTGGTTTAATTACTTCATCTAATCAGGATGGCTCCAACTGTTTTCTCGAATTCTCCTTCAAACCCTAAAAGGAGAACTAGTCGGGATCATATACAACTTACAAGTTCGCTAATCGTTCAGCCAGGTCAGTGTTGGTGCTCTAAAGGAGGTCCCCCGTGTTTTCGCACGGACCCAAATAAATAGCCCCGTTTCCACAAAGGCGTAACCTCGTTAATACTTTCTAGACACCTAATACGTTAGCTAGTTGTAAAGTGAAAATCTCCAGAGGAGTAATACCTACTCATCGGTGGGAACCGAGAGCCAACTATCATTGTGTGATAATATTGACGGAAGCCGACCAAAATTACCACACTTCAGAAGGTATGCGCAAACTTTGAAAGTTTCGCTTTATATTTGAAATTCTTAATATGGTTTTGTCCCATGCGCTTATGACCTTGACTTTGGCCAACAAATCATAAGACGCAAGTCAAGTTTTACCTATCATTATCCAGATTAATTTAGACCCACCCGTACACATCCTTGACTTTGGCCAATAAGGTGATATGACTTTCCTAAACTAATACATCTATCTATACTACGGATAAGCAACACATAACTACCATTCACGATGCCTTGACATTAGCCAAAAAACACCGTATGAATACTATGTGCTACTTAACCGATATAACGAAGGGCTATAGCTGGTTTTTGGAGAAAACCTTTAATATAATGAAATTGATATCGTTGAAAGAACTCGAGTGGTTTTACAAATATATAGTGGCACAAAATTTTGCCAAAGAGGTCACTCCCTGTGAAGGGATCTAGGCTCTTTCCTCATGGAATAAGGTGCAGGATATTCCTAACCGAATACCATGATGCAAAGCAAAAGAATCAACTATACTGAAGTTATTACAATGATGCGAACTTCTGCCCAAAAGGTTACTCCCCGTGAATGGATCTAGGCTCTTGCCTCATCGGATGAGGTGTTGGATATTCATAACCGAATACCGCTTTGTAAAGCAAAAGGAAACGCCTGTAATGTCAGTTTTAAAACAAAATCGGTTCCCGCAACATCATTTAGATTTTTATTACTTGCATTAATCAGAGTTAATACAGTCCCATCAATTAATCATATCATAACAGAAAGAAACGAAAATAGGCACACACGTATATAACATCCGCATTCGCTACAGGGTCCCGGGTCATCACCGTAAGGTTACTTAACTTACAACGGGATGGGGACAGGACTAACGCGGATGAAAAACATATATAGAATCTACTATATATATATATATATAATATATATACAAACATTCTTCTCACACATGATATCAAGTAACATCATAGAAGTATCACAGCAGAAGCAAACACGGTATGGAAAAGCAGATAATCTAGGAAAAGTACATTTCAATGGAGCCAAATATGAAATATAATATTCTGGTCGTGTGGATAACCCATAGTATCGGATCCTAGACCCCTACGAGTGCGGAAAACCAGCCACCAATCCCAGAAGCGAGCCAACCCCAATCAACGAAGTGAATTGTCACGTCCCGAAAGTACGGAACATGACCAGCACTTAAACTACGAAACGTCTCAAAGAGTACGTAATCTAAGTAAGCCGAAAACCCAGAAATCCAAACCAAGAAAAGTAGTAGAGTGAAGGAAAAACCAATTTAAATCAAGTAGTTTTATTAGCTTAAGCCGAATTATGCATTTTTAAAAACATCAAATATTTCTTGAAAATTTCGGCAGAGTCTCCTTTGTAAATACTGGCCCCCAAACGGGATACAACATGAATAGTATACGAAATCAATAAAAGGCATCCCCAAGCGGGAGCTAGCTCTTCGTCAATCGACGGTCACAACCACACAAGTAATATAATATACAACGCCAAGGGAGAGGATCAAAACTCAAAAGGAAACTCAAAACCACAAGAAATCCACAGAAATATAACGCGCGACTCTAAGGTCGAAAGAATAACATCACTGATCTCTATCTCAAAATAAATACATGTTTGGTTGATGGAACTTCTAGATACAACCGAATAATAATATACAATGTATAATGATGGGTACGATACAAATAAACCCACCTACTAGCAAATCACCCGAAAGAAGCAGTGCCAGAAAAGCCGTAATGAAACCTGTACGGCAAAACCTGCAAGGAACTGTGGCACAACGGGGGTGAGTTGCCAACTCGTAAGTAGAAAAACATCTACGAACAGAAACCGCATGAACAACGCAAACCTAGGTCAACGATCATAATATATCCTCAAATATATATAACAGGCAGCCTATAACAATGATTAGGCTAAATATCTAACCCGAGTGTAATCCCATGTGCCCGTGTCAGTGCCTCAGGTAGCAATATATCATATGGATGATGTATGAATGCATGAAACAGAATGCATGTACTGAATAAAACTGCTTTCATAAATCAGTGAGATTTCTGTATTTTAAAAATGAGGTACCATAAATGAAATCAGCATAAAACAGTGCCCAGCATCGACACAAAACAAATGTCCAATTATCTCGATATCTCTATGTCACAAATCTCTGTACCTCAATATCTCAAAATCTCAACGTCTCAATCACAATATCTAGGGCGCCGTCAGTCCAGACCGGCCCCTACCATCCATCTCAGGACCACGACGGTATCCTCCAGATATCCGACGGGTCGGGAAAAATCACCGGTCGGCAGTGCACCCTTGTCAGGCTCAACGTCAATAACATGATCCTCTTGCCCGGGGTACCGCACCGGGCCCACCATGTACCCGAAACGGTCCCTCCACTCCTCGAATCGGGTCTCGAAATCCATCAGCAAACTCATGGTGGACGACTCATACATCATGGGAAAAACCGCACTTTTTATTTAAAAAGAGGGAAAGCAGTTTATATAAGTTTTGCGGATTTCCCCCCAAATCCAGAAAATCTCATGGAAATCCGAATCCAAATCATCAATAGCATGTAAAACCATGAATATAGGCATAAGAATCCATGAATGCAACATAACAATGAATAACAGTATGCATGAAGTGACAAGTAATAACTACAATGTTAAGCTGGCATATAAGGCAGGTACACTAATAACATGTCAAATTACTAACTAACAAGCTAAGTCAAGCAATAATATTTTCTAAGGTGTACGTGACATGGCAATTACCGATGAAGATGTGTGTGAGCCGGCAAGTAAGTGTACGTGGTACATACGCATCATCGGTAATGGTGCTGGTGTCCTAACAGTATGATATCAACAATGCAATAAGAAATTATAATATAAGTATGCGATGCGGAGCGAACAGCAATAATGAGCGGGAGCTGAATACTAGACACAACGACAACTAATATGGGCTAAAAACTACACTAAACTATAGGGCTGAGCTATCAAGCTAAACTAAAGGTAAGGAAACCGCCTAACACCTGAGTCGATACATATGTATATATGTATTAGTCGGTGATCCCGCCTCGATAATATCACATCCGATACCATATCTATGATCAATTATTCCCAAGTCAAGAGTGCAGATCAAACATCAATATATAGCTCGTACGGAAATCCGTCGTACGGCATCCCAAATCTGGGTACGGGTCAATATCACATTCATCATACTATTCATCTGGTATCCTTTTTATCAAATATCATGATCAGGGTACTGATCTACGTCTAGTACAATACTGATACCGCCTAAGTATGCATGCACGTGTGTGAAACACTACGTCAAGGACCCGCTACAACGTCATGTCGTATCTCAAATACGAACCCTGCCATATCACCGATCTCACGGCCTCAAATCAATTCTCATCGACATATCTCAAATCCCAAGTACTATCCTCATCATCCATGCATGTGTATATGAATGTATATATGCATAGTCCCATACCCATGCGTATATACATATATACACATCCCCATCTACGCACAAGAAAGTAATGTATTCAAGTCTGTGTGTGCGTATGTGGGTATAACAACTACTCTAGGGTTTCGCAACTAACCCAAAGCTAATCCATGAACACATAATCATATCATGAATAAACATTCTCGTATCAAAAAAACACCTATATAAACATATATATATATATATGAACTATACTACGGACTGCGGGGGTGCTATACGCCATCCACCCGACTTCTCCCCGTAGATATAAATCTACTCACCTGGTCCTTGCTCGCCGGTGCCGATGTCGCCACGCGCTTGCTTGTCGTCTCGAAGTCCACATGGGATACCTACATATCATAACGCACCGTATCGCATTAAAACCAAATTCGAAATCGAAACGGCATACGAAAATCAAATTGGCACGCGTATTACGCATAGGTCAAAACCTATCGCCTACGCATGCAAGAATAGCCAAACCAACCCTCGATGTCATGTACAAACGTCAAACCATTGGGAAAAACCCAAACACTCTTATTTGCGCATTCACGAACACTAATTATAATATAAAATAGGTTAAAATTCACAAAAACCCTAAATTCACCTTAAAAGCCATTTTTCCGAAAATCTAGCAAGCAAAAATTACCCGTTTTAGTACAAAACTCGACGTTTAAACAAATCTAGCGGCCATAATACTTATTAAATATCTTAAATAAGTCATAAAAACAATTTCCATAATTTAATCCCAATAAATTTCATTAACCCCAAAATTCTAGTTTACAATATACCCAAATTTTAACAATTTTATAGCAAAAATACACAAACAACAATTTAGCTTGGATTTTCATGAACTAAAAGCATTAAACCACTCAATATAATATTTATAATGACATGAAACCTTAATTTGAATTTTATCTCACAAGAATATAATTATTTTAAAAACCTAGTTTACAATTTATATAAATATCACAATTTAAATCAACAAAAAGCAAATTAGCAACTTAATTTGATTGAGCAAAATATTAATATGGAAAATACCTCCCACAACCATAGTCTCACAACACAAAACCCTAACTAGATTTTTCACAAACTCTAATCTAAACCTTCTCTTGCAAACCCACAACTTTCAATTAAACCGAAATTAAGCACCTAACAAGCTTCAATAAGGAATTTAAACCAAAAAAAAACAATTGGTCAAAAGTTATACCTCACAACCATGAATCAAACTACAAATCTAGACCTCCAATTTGTAATCCTTGCACCAAGATCCATGCTAAAGAAGATGAGGGAAAATGGGTAGGAATCGGATTTGGATTTCGGTGAGGTTTTACTTGATTTTTTGACAATTTTTTTGATGGAAAAGAGAGGAGAAGAGGGAAGGGGGGGCTGCTATTTTGAGGCCAGAAAATTTGGCCAGAATTGTGGGGATGGGTGAGGGAGGAGAGAGAGTGAGGTGGAGAAAGTGGGGGAAAGTCAAAGTCCACCCTTTTACTTTTATCACTTTCTTTTCTTTTCTTTTCTATTCAAAAGGAGGTGATTGGAGAGAGAAAAAGAGGGAGGGGCTGTCAAAGTGGGGCAGGCCACATGGGGAGGGGGAGAGAGGGTGAGGTGTGGGTGTGTGGGTTAGGAAAAAAGATAAATGTATTACCCCAATTCCCATTAACACTAATTTCACCGAAAAATGCCTTTTTCTTCGATATTTTCTAAACCGTTTTGGCAAACCATTTCATTTCAAAAACAACATGATAAAATTTTGTTTAATATGTTATGATGCACAAAATTTGTTTCAACTCATTCCAATTTGTAATTTTCCCTAATTAAATATATTAGTGACGACTTAAAATAATTAATTTCGGAAAAATTTTCAGAAAATTTGAAATTTCACCAGTGGCTCAATAAACACCAATTAATAGCAATTATATAGCTTGAATATGTATATTTAATTTTATAATAAAAATATTTGTATTTTGACTTTTTACGGAAACCCCCCTTATTTTACCGATTTTCCGAAATTTCACCGAAACGATTTTCAAAATGTTACAATCTTCCCCCCTTAAAGAAATTCGGTCCCCGAATTTAAATTAAAACTCCCCCCAAATACTAAAACATCTAAGCAAAACCATCAAGTCGTCGGGGCTCCGAAATCGTAAATACATAAAACAAATTGTAGCGCAGCGCATGCGCATGAAAAATGAGCATATAACTCAAAATCAAAACTTCGTAAAGCATCCCGCAATCATCGGAGTCATGGTAAAGATACAAATGTCAAATCCAATACAAAACCAATATGATATAACTCGAAACTATACACGTAAATATCAAATCTATATTTGTAAATATCTGAAAGGAATGCATGCCAAATCTCTTAAAGTCGCTGTGTAATGCGCATAACACTACACAGTGGCGGACGTCTATCATAAGAAAATAATCATATACATATATACCTTTTGTTTGAACTGTACGTTCTGCCATTTTGGGAAACAATTTGGAAGGGTTTTCTTGTTTTAAACGTTTCGTGTCATATCAGACACGTAGGTAAATACTGAGTCTATAGCTCGCTTTTTGGAATTCCCTTCGATAGCTATCAATGCATGCAAAATACATTCAGGTACTGTCCTCTGACTAGTCCTGCTCAGTACGAAAACACATAGCAAATATCATAAAACGTACTGCTCTATAAGAAATCAATCCCAAAATATGCATACGAATACTACGTGTGTCTGGTGCGCACGGAAATCAAAATCCATATATGTGCCAACATGTCCACAGAAACAAGATCTAAGTGCATCGGGTGTGCACAAAACATCTGTCATAGGCAACGTGGGTGCCTGACAGCAAAATCAGGTGCATCTGACATGCACGAAGAATCTCGATTTAGTGCATCTGGTGTGCACCAAAATCGCACCTCAAAACATGCGCCCAACATGTGAGAAAATCCAAATCAGGTGGATCCATCGTGCACGAAATCATGAAATCCAATATCAAGCGCCGAATATGCGCAAAATCCAATCAGGTGGACAAGGTGCACAAAACAAATATCGAACATCACAATCGAAATCGAAGTCTAGTGCATCTAAATGCACAATATACGTAACACTGCACTGCAAGCATATATAAACTATACCGAGTGCAAAAACCAAATCGTGTGCGTACATACGCACAAAATTAACTCAACTGTATGAAACCCATAAAACCATAAACATGCGAAACCAAGGCACGAAAATGATATCAAGTGCAACAACTGTGCAAAAATCGTAAATACTCAGTAGGTGCAACTATGGTACATGAAAACAAATATCATGAAACTCAATCATCAAAATCAGTCATGCGAATAGATCGTCCAAAATACCAAAATCAAATATGGCGGAATAGTCCCGCTCAAGCACAGCCTCTAAGAATCTCTGGCCAACTGTCGTGGTCACTCATAGCATGTCTCGTCGACGATCCTGAACTCTGGCCAGCCGGCGTGCATAATATGACCACTCCTAGGTCCAAGTCTTCTCGTAATTTATTCCAGAAAGGTCCTATCGAGATCTCTCCCAAATCTCGTCTCTGCCGAACTGTCCGGAAGTCATCGTCCCTTACTAGATATGTTCTTGTTCCGGAACGGCTGCATACTCATCGCGACTCCTTCTGGAAGGTATATCCAAGTACAATGCCTCGGCATGCGTATCGCATCTCTGATGTCGGCAGAGTGGAACGTCGTCTCATCAAGATCTCGTACGAACCTCTTGCTCCACTTTCTCTAATTCGACTGCTTCGGACTCGTCTCATCGTGGCTGCATGGACTGAGCTCCTACAGCTATCCTCGCATCTGGAGTCTCCCAAGAAATGCATCTCACCACCTGGCATCCTAATGAAGTCGAACCATTTGATCGATTTGTTATAACCTCGTAATCCCCCAAAAGCTCAACATCTTGGGTGCAGTTTAACAGTATCGAGTACATACCACAGCATCGATGGTTCAGCCGTAGAAGGGCAAACCCAAGCCTCACTAATGGCGCTGCGGAACTGCCACAAACCCTAAGGTTCAAAGGCTTTCACACGGTCATTAAGTCGAGTTGGGGTTTCATTCTTCTAGAGGGTCCATAGAATTGCCTGCATGCATTTCCGAATACTTTAAACTTGGAATAATAGGTTTCTGACATTCGATCGTCTCTGTCGACTCTCAACGTCTCCGCGTGAAGTCGTCTCTAGCTGGAATCAATCTATCTGATGACCTCGCATCGGGGTATCGAACGAACCACATGTCCCAGTAATTCATCCCTGGGTGACTAGCGACCTTTTATCATCTCTTAGTACAACTCGTACTGCAATAGCTCCAACATCTGGGGCGGTATCTCGTCATTCGCAGCAATGACTAGCTCACTCGTCTGCACGTTGAACAGTGCCTCAATCATCATGAATAAGCAATACACCAACGGTCATCAAAATCTAGTTGGCCTCTTTCATTGGCTCAATCCTCTAGGGATGATCTGCACGTCTGAGTAATCTCATACAGCAATCCACCCAACGCTCGTGGCGCGAAAACACAATAAAAAGACACATCTCCGCAATCGTGTGTCGCCGGAATTACGCCCTGGTCAGTCCTCGTTCGTGACGAGCTCATGCTGACCGCAACTCTAGCCGTAGCTCTCCCTGCCCGTAATCGTGGCAGCAAACCATAACTGGTACCGATGAGGCTAAATCAGGAATGAATATAATACTGAACAAAGAAATGTACATCCTAAGGCTTCTTAAGTGGAGTAGCGTATCGTAAGTATGCCGTGGAACATACCCACGGTACGTCACTCTACTTTAGTCACCTATTCCATCAACCAAGGGTCATCCTACGCTCTGAAGGTAAAACCTAACGCTCTGATACCAATTTTGTCACGTCCCGAAAGTACGGAACATGACCGGCACTTAAACTACGAAACGTCTCGAGGCGTACGTAATCTAAGTAAGCCAAAAACCCAGAAATCCAAACCAAGAAAAGTAGTAGAGTGAAGGAAAAACCAATTTAAATCAAGTAGTTTTATTAGCATAAGCTGAATTATGTGTTTTTAAAAATATCAAATATTTCTTGAAAATTTCGGCAGAGGCTCCTTTGTAAATACTGGCCCCCAAACGGGATACAACATGAATATTAAACGAAATCAATAAAAGGCATCCCCAAGCGGGAGCTAGCTCTTCGTCAATCGACGGTCACAACCACACAAGTAATATAATATACAACGCCAAGGGCGAGGATCAAAACTCAAAAGGAAACTCAAAACCATAAGAAATCCACAGAAATATAGCGCGCGACTCTAAGGTCGAAAGAATAACATCACTGGTCTCTATCTCAAAATAAATACATGTTTGGTTGATGGAACTTCTAGATACAACTGAATAATAATATACAATGTATAATGATGGGTACGATACAAATAAACCCACCTACTATCAAGTCACCCGAAAGAAGCAGTGCCAGCAAAGCCGTAATGAAACCTGTACGGCAAAACCTGCAAGGAACTGTGGCACAACGGGGGTGAGTTGCCAACTCGTGAGTAGAAAAACATCTACGAACAGAAACCCCATGAACAACGCAAACCTAGGTCAACAATCATAATATATCCTCAAATATATATAACAGGCAGCCTATAACAATGATTAGGGTAAATATCTAACCCGAGTGTAATCCCATATGCCCATGTCAGTGCCTCAGGTAGCAATATATCATATGGATGATGTATGAATGCATGAAACAGAATGAATGTACTGAATAAAACTGCTTTCATAAATCAATGAGATTTCTGTATTTTAAAAATGAGGTACCATAAATGAAATCAGCATAAAACAGTGCCCAGCATCGACACAAAACAAGTGTCCAAATATCTCGTTATCTCTATGTCACAATCTCTGTACCTCAATATCTCAAAATCTCAACGTCTCAATCACAATATCTAGGGCGCCGTCAGTCCAGACCAGCCCCTACCATCCATCTCAAGACCACGATGGTATCCTTCGGATATCCTACGCGTCGGGTAAAATCACCGGTCGGTAGTGCTCCCCGGCCAGGCTCAACGTCAACAACACGATCCTCTTGCCCAGGGGTACCGCACCGGGCCCACCTTGTACCCGAAACGGTTCCTCCACTCCTCAAATCGGGTCTCGAAATCCATCAGCAAACTCATGATGGACGACTCATACATTATGGGAAAAACCACACTTTTTATTTAAAAAGAGAGAAAGCAGTTTATATAAGTTTTGCGGTTTCCCCCCCAAATCCAGAAAATCTCATGGAAATCCGAATCCAAATCATCAATAGCATGTAAAACCATGAATATAGGCATAAGAATCCATGAATGCAACATAACAATGAATAACAGTATGCATGAAGTGACAAGTAATAACTACAATACTAAGCTGGCATATACGGCAGGTACACTAATATCATGTCAAATTACTAACTAAAAAGCTAAGTCAAGCAATAATATTTTCTAAGGTGTACGTGACATGGAAATTACCGATGAAGATGTGTGTGAGCCGGCAAGTAAGTGTACGTGGTACATATGCATCATCGGTAATGGTGCTGGTGTCCTAACAGTATGATATCAATAATGCAATAAGAAATTATAATATAAGTATGCGATGCGGAGCGAACATCAATAATGAGCGGGAGCTGAATACTAGACACAACGACAACTAATATGGGCTAACAACTACACTAAACTATAGGGCTTAGCTATCAAGCTAAACTAAAGGTAAAGAAACCGCCTAACACCTGAGTCGATACATATGTATATATGTATTAGTCGGTGATTCCGCCTCGATAATATCACATCCGATACCATATCTTTGATCAATTATTCCCAAGTCAAGAGTGCGGATCAAACATCAATATATAGCTCGTACGTAAATCCGTCGTACGGCAACCCAAATCTGGGTACGGGTCAATATCACATTCATCATACTATTCATCTGGTATCCTCTTTATCAAATATCTTGATCGGGGTACTGATCTACGTCTAGTACAATACTGATACCGTCTAAGTATGCATGCACGTGTGTGAAACACTACGTCAAGGACCCGCTACAACGTCATGTCGTATCTCAAATACGAACCCTGCCATATCACCGATCTCACGGCCTCAAATCAAATCTCATCGACTCATCTCAAATCCCAAGTACTATCCTCATCATCCATGCATGTGTATATGAATGTATATATGCATAGTCCCATACCCATGCGTATATACATATATACACATCCCCATCTACGCACAAGAAAGTAATGTATGCAAGTCTGTGTGTGCGTATGTGGGTATAACAACTACTCTAGGGTTTCGCAACTAACTCAAAGCTAATCCATGAACACATAATCATATCATGAATAAACATTCTCGTATCAAAAAAACACCTATATAAACATATATATATGAACTATACTACGGACTGCGGGGGTGCTATACTCCATCCACCCGACTTCACCCCGTAGATATAAATCTACTCCCATGGTCCTTGCTCGTCGGTGCCGATGTCGCCACGCGCTTGCTTGTCGTCTCGAAGTCCACATAGGGTACCTACATATCATAACGCACCGTATCGCATTAAAACCAAATCGAAATCGAAACGGCATACGAAAATCAAATCGGCACGCGTATTACGCATAGGTCAAAACCTATCGCCTACGCTTGCAAGAATAACCGAACCAACCCTCGATGTCGATGTACAAACGTCAAACCATCGAGAAAAACCCAAACACTCTCATTTGATCATTCACGAACACTAATTATAATATAAAATAGGTTAAAATTCACAAAAACCCCCCAAATTCACCTTAAAAGCCATTTTTCCGAAAATCTAGCAAACAAAAATTACCCGTTTTAGTACAAAACTCGACGTTTAAACAAATCTAGCGGCCATAATACTTATTAAATATCTTAAATAAGTCATAAAAACAATTTCCATAATTTAATCCCAATAAATTTCATTAACCCCAAAATTCTAGTTTACAATTTACCCAAATTTTAACAATTTTATAGCAAAAATGCACAAATAACAATTTAGCTTGGATTTTCATGAACTAAAAGCATTAAACCACTCAATATAATATTTATAATGACATGAAACCTTAATTTGAATTTTATCTCACAATAATATAATTATTTTAAAAACCTAGTTTACAATTTATATAAATATCACAATTTAAATCAACAAAAAGCAAATTAGCAACTTAATTTGATTTAGCAAAATATTAATATGGCAAATACCTCCCACAACCATAGTCTCACAAAACAAAACCCTAACTAGATTTTTCACAAAGCCTAATCTAAACCTTCTCTTGCAAACCCACAACTTTCAATTAAACCGAAATTAAGCACCTAACAAGCTTCAATAAGGAATTTAAACCAAAAAGAACAATGGGTCAAAAGTTATACCTCACAAACATGAATCAAACTACAAATCTAGACCTCCAATTTGTAATCATTGCACCAAGATCCATGCTAAAGAAGATGAGGGAAAATGGGTAGGAATCGGATTTGGATTTCGGTGAGGTTTTACTAGATTTTTTGACAAATTTTTTGATGGAAAAGAGAGGAGAAGAGGGAAGGGGGGGCTGCTGTTTTGAGGCCAGAAAATTCGGCCAGAATTGTGGGGAGGGGTGACGGAGGAGAGAGAGTGAGGTGGAGAAAGTGAGGGAAAGTCAAACTCCACCCTTTTACTTTTATCACTTTCTTTTCTTTTCTATTCAAAATGAGATGATTGGAGAGAGAAAAAGAGGGAGGGGCTGTCAAAGTGGGGCCGGCCACATGGGGAGGGGGAGAGAGGGTGAGGTGTGGGTGGCTGGGTTAGAGAAAAATATAAATGTATTACCCCAATTCCCATTAACACTAATTTCACCGAAAAAAGCATTTTTCTTCGATATTTTCTAAATCGTTTTGGCAAACCATTTCATTTCAAAAACTACTTGATAAAATTTTGTTTAATGTGTTATGATGCACAAAATTTGTTTCAACTCATTCCAATTTGTAATTTTCCCTAATTAAATGTATTAGTGACGGCTTAAAATAATATTAAAATAATTAATTTCGGAAAAAATTTCAGAAAATTTGAAATTTCACTAGTGGCTCAATAAACACCAATTAATAGCAATTACATAGCTAGAATATGTATATTTAATTTTATAATAAAGATATTTGTATTTTGACTTTTTACGGAAAACCCCTTTATTTTACCGATTTTCCGAAATTTCACCGAAACGATTTTCAAAACGTTACATGAATGGGCCACCCAGCACTTCCTTAATCCGATGACTTGGGAATTCCTCCATGGGTAAACCTATACACCCTACGAGTGCGGCGAATAGCCCACCAATTATAGAGTAAGGCACCCCGGTCTCAACGCCATGAGATGGAGGCCCGTTGCCCTCTAAAACCCGGCTACTCGAGAACTCCATTGTGAGGTAATCCTAGTGCATGTAATGGAAACCTGAATATACAAAGGTGACTATATCCGCAACCAGGACGCACCCCAAAGAATAATACAAGCATTAATGACGGCAATACACATGTCGGAAGCTCATCACGCAATATGAATATACATAACTGTTAGTGATATATGCCTTAGAGGCCATTATTGTATAAGTACTAGTTTGTATATTACATTTTGGAAGCTTGGGATATACATAGATTTATGACAGTCTTTCTCAATATGGTAGTATGGTACTCGGTTTGTTTCTATCTTAATATGAGTATATGTTTCTTTTTGCGTATCGCTAATACATATTGGTAGAGCCCTTAGGATTTTTGCTTGACTACCTTAAGGGTTGCCTAGCACGGCAGCAAGGTTTCGGGAGGTATCTTTCATACCATATTTGTTAGTTATATGTATGCCCTAGAGGCCATTACTGTACATAGAATGTATATTGTAGTAGATGCTGGGACATATATAGGTAAGACTTTCTTGCTCGACATGATAGTACGCTATCTGGTTGCTCTTTATCTTAACATGTATACCTGCAGTCTCTCTATTACATGTTGATAAAGCCCTTAGGATGTGTGCTCGACTTCCAGGACTATGATGTAGATCATACTAGTGGGGCCTGGGTAGTCAATGAGTACATCCTTCATTATTCCTAGTCGTGGGAATATCGAGACGGGGCATCGATATTCCAGAGTAGACTAGCGTATATCTTCTCGACCCATATGATGGGCGATGGATGATCCCATATCCATTGGTGTTTGACATCGGAGATGGTATGCGGGTGCTCAGTGGAGACTGGGTACACTGAACGGACTCGCCGAGAACTCCCAGATAGTATTATACCTCACGTCGGATGGCAGTTCTCTGGTGACACTGGTACAACTTAGTCTGTTGACCCGAGATCGTCATAGAGTCTTGTGTGTCTCCCACTGTGCTTTGATTTCCACCCTACCACGGCTCTACTGAGTTGTGCAAACAGGTGGTTTTTGGGTACAGTCCCGATTCACATGGAGGCAATGAGCGATAGGAGGGGATTCGTCTCTCCTGGTATTGGGAGTTGATGTTGCGCTATGCTCGACTGGCCATAACTGGAAATCCCTGGCCAGGGTTGCACTGATTTACCGGTAAGTGTTATCAGTAGTTTCATGCTTGTTATGGACCTTACATCGGCATGACTTATCAAGCTACTGGGGTCTGACGTTTACCATCCCTAGGCGAGATATGCGACATATCAGACGAACAGACCGGACTGTACGGTAAGTGTTACTGGTTGGATTCACAGGAGTGTGAGCGGGCTTGATCGTTGATCTTCTGATCGCTCAATACCCGGGTGGCCGTTACGTTTAGCAGACCGCTTGCGGCTTGTGGGTGTTTGATATGATCATCACCTGCTGCCGGCGTATTGACGAGTCTTTAGAGTCCTACACAGAGGTTTCCTGGCTCAAGCGAAACGAAATAGGAGCGCATATGAGATATGTGCGGGACCGAGAATAATACCAGTATGTGATACTGAATTCTATTCTCACGATTTGTACCATCGGACGGTTATATAAGATATAGCCGGGTTACCGAATCAAATGTTGATTCGATACGTTGATACACTTGATATTAGTCGGTTATATGCAGTATGACCGGATCATTAAATCAAGTGTTGATTTAATGATTTAATGTATAATTATATATTTGATATATTATTTTACATTAACTATTATTTGTTCACTTAAGATGGATTTTCTCACTTGATGTGCACATTGTATATATGATATAGTTTTGTGCACTAGTTTGTATCATATTTGATGATACATGCAAACTTGGGTGTGTGTATGCTTTAAACCATGTTTAGGTTAATGGTTAGGGTTTTAAATTATTCACTTATTCATTTTATTTACTTTTGGCAAAAATGAAATGGTGGCTAACTTTGTTTATTTTGCTTAAGCTTCATGAAGCTTCTTAGCTTTATCTACCATTTTGTTTTTTCCTAAACGTAACCATTCACCTAAACCCTAGTTTAGTCTCTACACTACTTACCTCACCCATGGTTGCATTATGATAAGAATGACTTGGATTTTCTTTTTAAAATATAATTCTTATTATATTCTTTCTTCTTCTTCTTCTTCAAGAAGAAGAAGAAACCTTGCTGCCTCCAATGGTGCCATGAGAAAAAGAGTGAGAAATCCAAATCCAAAGTGAACCCACTTCCTATTTCTTCATCCTCTACCACTTTCCATGTAGTAGAGTGTGTTATCTTCACAAGTTCTATAACTAAGTGAAGATGGAGCTTGATCTTGAGTTACCTCGACGTAGATCATCTTCGGGATCGAAGTCGACGACCTAGCCCGATCATTTCTCCGAAGAAACCATCGCCAGAGTCCGAGATCAGATGATCGCAGCGGAAGGACGTCAACACGGAGCTAGAGAAGTGGAGGACCGGATCTACAAAGGTTGTAGTCATTTTCCTTTTAAGTTAATGTTTGTTAACTTGCATTCTTTCGCCTTACCTCTAGTTAACGATCTAGTATAGGGTTTTTTGGCACATGGAAATCTTTGATTTTGGCATGGTTGATCAGTTGTAGAACCTCATGTGTGTGACTAGGAACCCTACAGTGGTATCAGAGCCTAGCTAGAGCCTTAGGCGATGAGTAGACGAAGTTAGAAACCCGATCGAACCCGTAACCCTAATCCAAAACCCTTCTCTGTACATTTTTCCAAACAGTGGATTTTTCCAAATTAAAAATATGCAGAAAAATCAGCAGGCGTTTCTAAGGATTACTGTGCAGCACGTGAGCATAACTCGTCCAGATCACCGCGGAACCGCGGCATGAGCATGCCTCATGCGGTGGTTCCGCGGTACATCTCCTTGTTCATTTCTGTTTGCACAGTAATATCTTTCTGTACTTGCTGTGTTTTATGGGTATTTTTATTTTATACTCAAGAGTTAAGTTTTCTGGGTTGTATTGGGAGTTCGTAGATTCGATCGGATTGTCTAATTTTGTCTATGTGATTTTCCGGATAATTTAGAATATGTTAAAAAGTTCGACCGGATATAAATACGCAATTTTTCTCCTGCCGGAAAATTTCCAAGTGTTGGATTTTTCCGTAGTTTAATAACGTTCTAAGTAGTGCAAGTAACGCGATGGACTCTCTAGAAGACAACAAAGCTTAACTCGATTATGTGACCGTCTTGAACTTCCCTTTGAACCTTAGGGTTTGGGGCAGTATGGCGTGCCACATGTGAGGCATTGGCTTGACCCTTCTACGACTGGACCGTTGGTACTGTGGCATGAAGTGAATGTTTTTAAAACTTATTTCATGTGTTGAGCTGTTTCGGGAAAACTTGGGTGTTTGACTGTTCGATCGGAAAGTTTAACATTTTCTATTTATCTGGAATGTGATACAATATTTGGAATCCACAAGTAGTTATGAGATAACTGATTTGAAAATTATAAATCTAGCACTTTAGTCTCACTTGATCGGTTGCCACGGAATTTTGATGCGATCAAAAGTCCGTCGCAATCACGTAGCGTACGCGGATACTCGCCGGGTAAACTTAATAGACAGCTACACCCCACAGCCCCGACCAAGTGACTGTAGGAGAACCCCGTCGCCGAAAGCATCCGTTCGGGTGCTCGCGGCAGCGGTGTTCCGCCTTAGTGCACTTCGTCGACGGTATCGGGGGGTGCGGCCGTCTACTAAAGTTTGCGACGAGCATTCGTTCAGGATGCCGGGAATCTTGTTGAATTGCCCGACTTTATATTGAAAAGTGTTTTCAATATTGAAACTAAAATACGGGGTTTATAATTGTTAGGCATGTGATGTCTAAGGAATTCAGATGGTTAGGCATGCGATGTCTAAGAAGGTTGCGGATTCCAACTGTTGTAGTTTTACAGTTTCTTTTCTGTGACCATAAGTGTAATATGTGATATCGCCGGTTTCGTTGTTATATGTCAACGACAATTGGGATGCGCATATTTACTTACGTTGATGACATGTGATGTTTTGTGTTGCTGGATATGTTATATTGGATCGTCGTGTTTGAATAGCCGGGTTTTTTTTTATGTGAGACGAGTGTTTTTCATTTTCATTCATGTGATAACTTGTATGTAATATTCTTTTATTGGGGCACTTCCAGGTAGCGGAAGATGTCACCGTTGATGTATATTATTTACTTTTCCGCATTAGGATAGACCCAAGGAGGGGAGCACAAGTAACCGGGTTCTAGGGTCCAGTGGGAGACCATCTCGAGGAGTCGAGTCCAGGTCTCCTAACCCTAGAATTGGTAGGGTTGCTTGCCGCTCTCGTAGGGGTCTAGGGGTGTGGGATTGGTTATTCATCACGACCGTGGAATCCGTGTTTTATACTGCTTGTATTAAAAACACGGACGTCCTAGTATATCCAATATTTCATATGATATTTTCTGCTGCGTTATCTGTGATGTGATCATGTGATATGTTCAGATAGATATAGTATATAGTATATATGATATATTATATAGACGTTGCTTATGTTTTACACCCGCGCTAGCCCTACCTCGCTCTGGCGTTAGTTACCTAACCTAACGGTGCAGACGGGACATCGAGGCGAATGCGGATGGCATAAGCGTACGTTATATTTATCTGTGATGTTTAGGTGGACTTAAATGATGGGACATTCATTAATGAGATTAATGAAAGAAAATAAGCCTAAAAGATGTTGTGGAATCGAATTTCAAAAATCAAACAGGTAGCTACAGTTCTTGCTTTGCATCGCGGTGTTCCTTGTAGAACATCCTGCACCTTATTCGATAAGGAAAGGACCGAGATCCCTTCACCGGGAGTGACTCCTTTAGCAATAACTGGCAGATGCTACAACCCTCGGTTTGTCTTGTGATTTCTTCTATAGTTTTTTCTTTGCACAGCGGTATATATGATAAATCATGCACCTTATTCGATGAGGAAAGGGCTGACGATCCCTTCACCGGGAGTGACCCCTTTAGCAAAACTAGAAAAGCCTAAAAAAACACTCCATTTAAAAAAACCATTTGATTCCGCAACGAGATCAAGTTCAAAGCGTTAAAGGTTTTATTAAAAACCATCCGCAACCCTCCGTCATTTTAGGAAGTAGAGTACTTAGTATTCGTGCTGTGTTTGTTGACCATAGTCAAGGCACAGTGTACGGTAGCTAAGCGATGTCTTCCTACACCGCATATGATGCGATTAGTTAGGACAGTCATGTGGCTTTGTTGACTTTAGCCAAGGGTCATGTGGGTGGGTCTAATTAATCACGAAATGATGGGTAGAACTTGACTAGTGCTTATGATTTGTTGACCTTAGCCAAGGTCATAGGTTCTAGGGGTAAAAAAAAAAACCATTATTGGGAGTTTCAAGTGTTGAAATTTGCAATGAAATTGCATACCTTCTATGTGATAGTTGGATCCCGATACCCACTTGTTCAGTCGATAAAACTGCACATTTGTAATACATTTTTCCTACCATTTTTATATTAAAAAAGGACTTTATTATAATATATTATACATATGAGGGTTTATGTGTAAAAACATTATTTTCCATATGTTAATATATTTAATTATCATTTGGTAGGAAAATGTATGCAAATAATACTATTGGTCTAATCCTAGTAGAACAAAGTCTACTAAAATCTTATATGAGTTGTTGTGCAGATTATTTCCAAGTTGTTATGAAGGATTTAACAAACAAATCAATTTGTTGAAGAATACTTTCCAAATTAAAGAGCAAACTTGGAGACTAAGTCTGGAAGCAACCGAGGAAATATTTTCAGATTCTGAAGATGCTTAGGAATGCCAAATGTCACCATCAGAGAGCCCAAGAGAAACGGCAGAGAGATCCACACCAATGAGCGCGGATCCGCGGCCAAACCCACCCTGGGGCCGCGGATCCGCCGCAGTTTAAAGAGTTCATGATGCAAGATTTTGGGAGATTTTCAAATGCTGAATTTTACCAACTTCTGAACAAAAAGATTCTGGGTTTTCACTATATAAAGGCACCGAGGGCATCTTGGAAAAGCTATCAAGCCGAAGAGATCACGAAGCTCCCGACGCTCACGCATCCAGGCTGATCATCGACTGTTCGACTACCTCCCTAGGAAGGATCGAGAAGCAAATCAAGTTTTGTAATCATTTTCTATGGATTAAAAGTGTAGTTGAAGGAGTTGATTAATAAAGGTAGTTTTTTTTATTTAATTGTTTGTTTTTACATTATGTTCTTCCTCTCTTTCTTTTCATCTTCTTCTCCCAACATGCGCGAGTAATTCTCCGCTTGTTAGGGTTCGTAGGATTAGGGTAGGTTAATGGGGGATGAAAATAATTAAACCCTTTTTAAGTCCTATAAAGTTTAGGAACTTTATCAAAATAATCATTAACATCCTAATCGGGCGCGCTAGCAATTCCTTGCTAGTTCCGACCATGATTAGAGATTAGATTAATGATTGTTTTGGTAAAGGCTAGATAATGAACGGAGTTCCGTGTCGAGATAAGGGTTACGAGTGGGATTCCTTTTCCCTCCAGAAACCCTAATCTACACGCATCACCGTCGTTCTAGTTCTAAATCTATTAATGGATAAAAAGGGTAACTTTTAATTAATCTCTCATAACTACTAAATCCTAACGAACCCTACAAGCCCTTCTTATTATAATTAATCACATCTTTAAACTAATCTAGATCTATATTTACATTCTTATTAAACGTAGATCTAGAAACCATCCTACAACCATTCGTATTTCTTCCTCCTTTTCAACACATCTAAAGTAAAAATAAGAGGTTCCACGTTTCCCAGAGGACGACCCGTACTCATCTCGGTCTAGCTACGCGCGACACCGTTATTGATTGCGGTTAACTACAAAAACGATTTTTCGAACCAATCAAATGGCGATCAAATGGCGCCGTTGCCGGGGATACGTGCGTAAATTTTTATTTTTACTATTTGTGTTGAATTCTTTGACGAGTTATATCATTATTAACACAAAACTGCAAATTGCATATTTAACGATTTGTGCGTGGATTTTTGCAAGGAGATCTGGAGTCACAGAATTGAGGGAAACAGGAAACAGAGACTTTTTTAGAGATCCAGAGGAGCACAGAGGGACACAGAAAAATTTTCATCAAGTGATCCAACCACCTCGCGGCGGAAGCGCGGCAGAAGGGCCTCTTTGGCGGCGGAAGCGCGGCAGGGTGGAGGAATTAGGGCTTCTGTCTTCTCTGGTAGCTTTCTTAACTCCTTCTCTCTCTCCTCAAATCCAATAAAATCTATTTTCTGCAGGATTCTTTGCAAAATTGCGCCGCTCAAAAATCTGTTTGCAAAAAGTTTTGTGTTTGGTTTGTTTTGCATATTTAATACGGATTTTAAGGGGCAAAGACCAAATCAAGATTAGGTGGGGATTTCATCACCCTTCCTAAGCCCCACAAATCACAAACCGAGCATATAGCACAACCCTTCATTAATTTAAAAAATATCTAGACCAGACTCTAAGGACTGTCGAGCTCAATAGGAAAAAGACTAGTATAGGCATCGGCCGTTTATCCTAACTGACATTGCGGTGTCTAGGCTAGTGGTTTTTAATTAGGCCCACTGTAGTGGTGGTTCCTTCCCACTTACCTGGCCGTACTTGTCCGTGAAAAGGCGGTTTGAGGTCTATTTCTAGCCTTAGTTAGGAGCTGTCTAGAGACTGACCTAGGTAACCTTAGTTCTAGGGTTGCTTGTGCATTTTAGGGAGATTTGTCTTGAGTCCCACTTTTTCAAAACAAGCCAATTTTAAATCACACACACGCTGCCACTTGCACTAAACCCGCTTAGTGCATGCTCGGCTGGACACGGGATCCTAGTGCCCGTCTTGTCCGCGTTCCTGCTATCGACGCCGAAGTCGGTACTTCTTCATCTTCTTTTCCCCCACCACACACCACATCGACCGAGATGGACGGCACTCCATCAGAGTATAACACCACGCTGCCATCACCCGCAGGTGCGCAGAATCCACCGCGCATCTCTCTCCAAGAGAGATGCTATCCTATTCGTGGTCCCCTTCCTACTTGTCTATCTCTTCCACCACCTAACGGGGATAATTTCGAAATTAAACCCCACTACATCAACCTGCTCCCCAAATTTCACGGACTTGAGTCGGAAGACGCGTACGTTTTCATCACCAAATTCGAAAACGTATGCGCAATGATGGGTACTTCACAATTGACTTTAGATGCTATGCGCTTACGTCTTCTCCCATTCACACTGTGCGACTTGGCAGAAAAATGGCTTTATAATACTGCCGCACACTCTATCGCTAATTGGGATGAATTCGTCGTAGCATTTCTTAAGAAGTTTTACCCAAATCATAAGACTGCACATGTTAGGAGCGAGATTAACCAGTTCACCCAGCTTCCCAATGAACCATTTTGGAAGTGCTTTGAACGTTTCAAAGATCTGCTTGTCCAATGCCCCCATCACGGGATACAAAGATGGGATTTATGTCGGATTATATATGAGGGCATTAATCCAGCGATAAAGCAGATGCTTGAAACAATGTGTCAATGCAATTTCATGTCTAAAGATGACGGTGAAGCATGGAAATATCTGGAAGATCTCGCTGAACACACGTTGCAGTGGGAAAGCGTAAGACCACCTTCAACTAAGGGAGGTATTCACCAACTCGATGTTTCCATCGCAGTGAAAGCCGAAATGGCAGCGATGCAGAAGAAACTCGATGCTATGGAGAACAAATTTTCATCATTCTCCCTAAATCAGGTTACGCTTCCCAAGACTGTCTGTGGTTGCTGTTCGGATCCTTCACACTTAACGGAAGAATGTCCTATGAATGCATCGTTTCAAGCTAATGCTGCTTTTCAGCAGCGACCTAGAAATGATCCTTATTCTTCCACATATAATCAAGGATGGAGGAATCATCCTAACTTTGCTTGGAATCAAAACCAACAAAATAATTATCAAAGACCTCCTCCACAGCAACCACAACCACAGAATCAGCCCCCCTTTCAGTCACAGAATTTCCAAAATCCGGCCAACATTTCTACACCACAAGTGGCCGGTATTGACAACTCACTTGCACAAACTTTGGATATGTTCATGAAACAATCCATGCAAAATTCGGCTGATATGAGGTCTTCTATTGATGCCCTAACGAAAAACTCCTCCTCCCATGGTGAGAGTATTAAATCAATAGAAAACCAAATCGCACAGTTAAACGCCGCAATGAGTGCAAGAGAAAAAGGGAAACTCCCATCTCAACCCCTACCTAATCCTGGCCATTCACAAAGTCATAATGTGAATGCCGTCACTACGTTGAGATCGGGGAGAGTGCTGAACAACCAAGTGGGTGAGCAAGTTGATGATAGTGACACATTTGATACCCCTTCTTCTTCTTCTTCCCCTAACTCGTCTAGTCTCCCACCTTCATCCGAGCCTATTCTCCGTTTTCCCCAAGGCTCAAACATTTCACCAAATCTATCTAAGTCGATTCCCACTCCAATTTTGGGATCGAATCCGTCGCCACAGTCTTCTCCACAAACGTTGGACCCAAAACTTATTGATCGTGCTCCATTTCCAAACCGATTAAGGGCCAACCGACCTAACCCGCAAATGGAGAAGATTGTGGAAATGTTTAAGCAAGTTAGCGTGAATATTCCTCTCCTAGATGCTATTCAACAAGTCCCATCTTATGCAAGAATCCTTAAAGACTTGTGCACTAGGAAGAGAAAAACTCAAGTGCCTAAAAAGGTTTTCATGACGAGTAATGTTAGCACAGCTTTTACCCAACAAATACCAAAGAAACGTAAGGACCCCGGCTGTCCTACAATCTCTATTTCTATTGGGGGTAAAAATATAAATCGTGCTTTACTCGATCTAGGCGCTAGCGTCAACTTGCTTCCTTATTCGGTATACGAGCAGTTAGGAATTGGAGAGTTAAAACCCGCCCATTGTACTCTCCAAATGGCTGATCGATCTATCACCAAACCTCGGGGCGAACTAGAGGATGTGTTAATTAAAGTCGGGGAATTCATATTTCCCGTGGACTTTATTGTTTTAGATACACAACCTGTGGCAAACCCACGCAATCAAATCCCGGTGATACTTGGTCGACCCTTCCTAGCAACTTCTAACGCTGTGATTAATTGTCGTAACGGTTCTATGAACTTATCCTTCGGGAAAATGACAATTGAGCTTAATATTTACAAGCTAGGAAGTCAGCCATCAGAACCTTCTGCTCATTTGCTGGATGTTTGTTCCATCCACGAGATAGCTCCCGAAAGCTGCATGGATGAGGAACTTTGCTTTGATGTTCTCGACAACACTAATGAGACATCGTTTGATCTTGCACCACTTCACAGTGAGGATATGTTCAATGAGTCCGACCTTGAGATTGAACCCGTTGACTCGTTGCAAAAGTCAGCAGCACTTTCCGAGTCAATATCTTATGCAAGTTTTGAACCTCTTAAGGAGTCCGAATATCATTCCGTTACTCCTCCTTCTATTGTCTCTCCGCCAATTCTTGATCTCAAACCGCTACCTTCTCATCTTAAATATGCATATTTAGGAGAGAATGAGACTTTGCCAGTGATTATTTCCGCTTCTCTAGCCTTAGAGCAAGAGAATGCACTTTTGGCAGTGTTGAGATCGAATCGGGAAGCATTTGGTTGGACTATGGCTGACATCAAAGGGATTAGTCCCTTAATTGTTGAACATCACATACATCTGATGGATGAAGCCAAACCAACCCGAGACCCACAAAGACGGTTAAATCCAGTTATGAAGGAGGCGGTAAAGAAAGAAATCGTCAAGTGTCTTGATAGTGGAATAATTTACCCCATATCTGATAGTCAACGGGTAAGTCCAATTCATGTGGTCCCTAAAAAGTCTGGCATCACGGTCATCACTAACGAGGCTAATGAGTTAATCCAAACGCGCACCCAAATTGGGTGGCACGTATGTATTGATTACAGGAAACTCAATGCCGCGACGAGGAAAGATCACTTCCCTCTACCTTTTATTGACCAGATGTTGGAACGATTAGCGGGACACGAATACTACTGTTTCTTGGACGGATACTCTGGTTACAACCAGGTCCCCATCGCCGAAAAGGATCAAGATAAAACCACTTTTACTTGTCCTTTCGGAACTTTTGCTTATAGACGCATGCCCTTTGGGTTATGCAACGCTCCCGCTACATTTCAGCGGTGCATGATGGAGATATTTTCAGATATGGTGGAAAATTTTCTAGAAATTTTTATGGACGATTTCTCCATTTTTGGGGACTCCTTTGAGGACTGCCTTCGTAATCTTGACGCTGTTCTTACCCGCTGTAAGGATAAGAACTTGACTTTGAATTGGGAAAAATGCCATTTTATGGTTCAAGAAGGTATTGTACTTGGACATATAATTTCACATAAAGGCATTGAGGTCGACAGAGCTAAAATAGATGTCATTCAAAACCTCCCTCGTCCCAATTGCGTCAAAGATATACGATCCTTCCTTGGTCATGCAGGATCTTATAGGAGATTTATTAAGGACTTTAGCAAAATTGCTAGACCCTTAACCCTTCTATTGGCCAAGGACACTACTTTTCACTTCAATTCGGATTGTGAGGCTGCTTTTGAATCACTTAAAAAATCACTCACTACAGCCCCCGTTCTATCATCTCCGGATTGGAACCACCCGTTCGAGCTTATGTGTGACGCATCAGATTTTACTATTCGTGCTGTCTTGGGACAGCATATTGATAAGATGCCACATGTAATTTACTATGCAAGTAGGACCTTAAATGATGCACAAATAAATTACACAACTACCGAGAAAGAACTCTTGGCAGTTGTATTTGCATTAGAGAAATTCAGGCCCTACTTGATTGGCTCGCCTATTGTGGTTTACACTGATCACTCCGCCCTACGACATCTTTTAACGAAGAAGGATGCAAAGGCCAGGCTAATACGTTGGATCTTATTGTTACAAGAATTTGATCTTGTTATCAAAGACAAAAGTGGATGTGAAAACGTAGTAGCCGACCATCTTTCACGCATCACTTCTTCGCCAACTGTGACCGTGCCGATAAATGACTCATTTCCCGACGAACAGCTCTTGAATGTATCCTACGAACCTTGGTTCGTGGATATCGTGAACTATCTTGCAACGGGACTTATACCTAGCGATTGGTCGAAACAAGACAAACTTCGATTTCTATCCCAAGTAAAATATTTTTACTGGGATGAACCATATCTATTCAAGTATTGTTCCGATCAAATCATTCGCAGGTGTGTCCCTAACGATGTATTCAAGAGCGTGTTATCATTTTGTCATGATCAGGCATGCGGCGGTCACTTTGGACCTCGAAAAACGGCGGAGAAAGTTTTGCAATGTGGCTTTTATTGGCCAACATTATTTAAAGATGCATTTGAACATTGCAAAACTTGTCCGCGATGTCAGCATTTGGGTCGGATTTCACAAAGGAATGAGATGCCGCTCCAACCTATACTGGTTGTGGAAATATTTGATGTTTGGGGTATTGATTTCATGGGCCCTTTTCCCAACTCATTTGGGAATTTATATATCTTGTTAGCGGTTGATTATGTCTCGAAGTAGGTGGAAGCTGTACCGTGTCGCACTAATGACAACAAAGTTGTCATTAAGTTCCTTAAAGAAAATATCTTTTCGCGATTCGGACACCCTCGCGCTATCATTAGCGACAACGGGACGCATTTCTGCAATAGGTCTTTCGAGGCCTTGATGCGGAAATATTCAATCACTCACAAGCTTTCTACACCCTATCATCCCCAAACAAGCGGGCAGGCTGAGATCTCAAATAGGCAGATCAAACAGATTTTGGAGAAGACGGTTTCTAAGAACCGTAAAGATTGGTCAACCAAATTGACGGATGCTCTTTGGGCATTCCGCACCGCTTATAAGACCGATCTTGGTATGTCTCCATACCGCCTTGTGTTTGGGAAGGCATGCCACCTCCCTGTCGAGATTGAACATAAGGCAATGTGGGCTATTAAAGAGCTTAATTTTGATCTTGATCATGCAGGCAGCTATCGAAAGCTGAAATTGAATGAGCTAAGCGAACTCCGCGATGAAGCTTACGATAATGCAGTGATAGTAAAGAATAGGACTAAAGTGTTTCACGATAAAAATCTTTCTAGAAAAACCTTCACATCGGGGCAACAAGTCCTTCTTTATGATTCACGTCTCCATCTTCATCCGGGTAAGCTTAAATCTCGTTGGAAAGAACCGTTTGTGGTGCGGTATGTACACCCGCATGGGGCGGTTGAAGTCGAAAATTTGAAAAACGGTTCGATTTTTAAAGTAAATGGGCATAGATTAAAACCGTATTTTTCTGCTGACCCCGCAGAGGAGCTCCTGTTTTTACAGGAGCCGCTTTATCAAAACTAAATTTCCTCCGCCTCACCTCCATATTTTGATAACTTTTTCACATTTTTGGAGGTGAGTGAAAAATGATTTGATTGAATATCTGTGCGTGTCAAAGAATAAGTTTGGGGGAATTTATCATTTAACTATTATTTTACCCCTTGTATCTCTCCCTTAGTATACAGGTCCATGTTCTCAAAAGGCTACATCAGTGAGGACACTGCTGAAAACAAGTTTGGGGGGGAGGTTTGTATTCACTGAATTATCTTTGACACCGGGCATTTAAAATAAAAAATAATAATAAAAAAAAAAATTTTAACAAAAGAATAGAAAGTGAAACATTACATCCAAAAGATAGGAATAGTTTAAGAAAACCTAGAAAATTAGAAGTTTTCTTATACGAACTAGTAATAAGTAGTTATGAGCTGTTGTCCCAAGGGTTAGTAAGATGAAGGAAGTCACTAATCTGAGGATAAAAATAAGTCTGAAAAATAGTTTCTATTCTGGAAGCCAAACATTTGAATGTTGATACCCTACAATATGCACCTACACACGTCTTGAAACTCGGGATAGTAGAGGATACCTTGAAATGCTCTTGTCTAAAAGCCATAGTATGAAGGAAATGATGAAGAAAATATAAAATGGTGAAAAGGAAAAAAAAAAAAATGAACACTGGTTTTGTATCGCCAAGGTAGCAATAAAAAAAATATAGCGAGGGTGCCTCTTCACCTAGTGCCCTAAGGCCAACTGGTCTGGGAGTCACTGCTTAGCCTTAGGTGGTGCAAGACAAGGAAAATATTATCACCAAATCTGCAAGCACATGAGTAATCGGTCGGTTAGTACCTCAAGAAGTATTAACGGTCGCATTAAAATGTGTAAGCAATTCTAAGTATTCATCAAAGTAAAAAGTACTAAGGTAGATGGACAAGAGTATGATAGCTTGAATTGAATTCTCTGAGTGTAGGGATGTTCTTTACACACACGTGGGGTATATGATCAATGTTTGGATAAAAGGTAGGAATGAAGAATAAAGACGATGTTTTATTGAGGGATGATGTGATTTCTAACATTTTTTCATGACTATTAAGATAGGGCTCATGACAACTGAAAAGCTAGTATAGTTGGAAACTCTTCTTTTCAAAGTATTTCTTTTATGGTTCTTATCTTTATATGTAAATTTCACCATCTCTCTTTTGTTATAGGATTTTGTGGGTGTAATCCGCTGAAAACCCTCAGGAGACAACACTCCTCCTACTAGGGACACCTAGAGGTTTAACGGCTTGTTGCACGTGCTCAGTGCAATCGTGTCTGCCTACGAAAGTGTGCCTAGTTTTCTCCTTTCTTTTTCTCCTCTTAAATAAACTAATTTGCTCGGGACGATCAAAGATAAGTTTGGGGGTATTTGTTCAGTCGATAAAACTGCACATTTGTAATACATTTTTCCTACCATTTTTATATTAAAAAAGGACTTTATTATAATATATTATACATATGAGGGTTTATGTGTAAAAACATTATTTTCCATATGTTAATATATTTAATTATCATTTGGTAGGAAAATGTATGCAAATAATACTATTGGTCTAATCCTAGTAGAACAAAGTCTACTAAAATCTTATATGAGTTGTTGTGCAGATTATTTCCAAGTTGTTATGAAGGATTTAACAAACAAATCAATTTGTTGAAGAATACTTTCCAAATTAAAGAGCAAACTTGGAGACTAAGTCTGGAAGCAACCGAGGAAATATTTTCAGATTCTGAAGATGCTTAGGAATGCCAAATGTCACCATCAGAGAGCCCAAGAGAAACGGCAGAGAGATCCACACCAATGAGCGCGGATCCGCGGCCAAACCCACCCTGGGGCCGCGGATCCGCCGCAGTTTAAAGAGTTCATGATGCAAGATTTTGGGAGATTTTCAAATGCTGAATTTTACCAACTTCTGAACAAAAAGATTCTGGGTTTTCACTATATAAAGGCACCGAGGGCATCTTGGAAAAGCTATCAAGCCGAAGAGATCACGAAGCTCCCGACGCTCACGCATCCAGGCTGATCATCGACTGTTCGACTACCTCCCTAGGAAGGATCGAGAAGCAAATCAAGTTTTGTAATCATTTTCTATGGATTAAAAGTGTAGTTGAAGGAGTTGATTAATAAAGGTAGTTTTTTTTATTTAATTGTTTGTTTTTACATTATGTTCTTCCTCTCTTTCTTTTCATCTTCTTCTCCCAACATGCGCGAGTAATTCTCCGCTTGTTAGGGTTCGTAGGATTAGGGTAGGTTAATGGGGGATGAAAATAATTAAACCCTTTTTAAGTCCTATAAAGTTTAGGAACTTTATCAAAATAATCATTAACATCCTAATCGGGCGCGCTAGCAATTCCTTGCTAGTTCCGACCACGATTAGAGATTAGATTAATGATTGTTTTGGTAAAGGCTAGATAATGAACGGAGTTCCGTGTCGAGATAAGGGTTACGAGTGGGATTCCTTTTCCCTCCAGAAACCCTAATCTACACGCATCACCGTCGTTCTAGTTCTAAATCTATTAATGGATAAAAAGGGTAACTTTTAATTAATCTCTCATAACTACTAAATCCTAACGAACCCTACAAGCCCTTCTTATTATAATTAATCACATCTTTAAACTAATCTAGATCTATATTTACATTCTTATTAAACGTAGATCTAGAAACCATCCTACAACCATTCGTATTTCTTCCTCCTTTTCAACACATCTAAAGTAAAAATAAGAGGTTCCACGTTTCCCAGAGGACGACCCGTACTCATCTCGGTCTAGCTACGCGCGACACCGTTATTGATTACGGTTAACTACAAAAACGATTTTTCGAACCAATCACCACTGCGAGTAATTGTTACTCCTGGAAGAGTTTGCACTTTGCAATTAGCCGATCAAGTAGGTGTCTAGAAAGGTGTCAACGGGGTTACGCCTCTGGGAAAATGAGGTTTACTTTAATTAGGTCCGTGCGAAAGCACCGGGAACCTCCCTCAAAGTACCGACACTGGCCTGTCTGAAAAATTGGCGAACTTGTAGAGTGTAATTAATCCCGGCTAGTCTTTCCTTTTAGGGTTTGAAGGAAGATTTGATAAAAACAGTGGGAGCCATCCTGATTAGATAAAATAAACAACCAATCTAATCTTGCAAGAGCGCACGCAGAGTGTTTTCTTCTCTCTCTCAAGGTAGCGACCATATCACGCCTTAATCAAGATAATAATATGGATGAATTGACCGAACCCGCTTGTTATACTGAGCTGTGGAACGTTGGTCCCGCTCCAACTTATAATTGTTATAAGACAGAGCAGGAATTAGGGGAATACCAGGATTCCCATGCCGCCCAAACGAAGAAAGTGTATGAGATGCATCTCCTTTGGGTGTGTTCATTATAAAGAACTGTTTCTCAAGTCCTCTACGTCCTGGGTATTTGATACCTCATCAGGATCCCGCAAATATAATCCGTTACATAGGGCTACAGAAAGATAGAGAACTGAGAACGGGTGATGAGTTTCATGAGACAGAAAACAGTGCAAGTGTTGCAGCCAAGTCTGTTGGTCACTGTCACCCTGTATGACCAGTACATTGATTCTGAACAAATGCTATTTGATACCGAACCTGATATACAAAATCATATCAGTCTCTTTATTAGTAAAGAAAGGATATAATTTTGTATTGTTGGATAATGTTTTGAACATTTCCTATATCAATAGTTGATCGGTTCAGGCACGTTATCTAAAAGAATTGACGTTCTAAATCAAACTACAGTTCCTAGTATACAGAACACACACAAGAGGAAGAGTTCAAGAAATGAACGAATC
The DNA here is from genome assembly GCA_030015575.1 of Agapanthus africanus. Taxonomy (NCBI): domain Eukaryota; kingdom Viridiplantae; phylum Streptophyta; class Magnoliopsida; order Asparagales; family Amaryllidaceae; genus Agapanthus; species Agapanthus africanus. The sequence continues at coordinate 110,502,517 of JASDDO010000031.1, forward strand.
CTTCTTGAGGCATTGTAGACTAGGTCATATCAATGCAACCCGACTAGCTAAGTTACATATAGTTGCATATTTAAATCAGTTTGAATTTACATCTTGTGAAACTTTCCAGTCATGTCACAAAGATTAGATGACCATAGCTCAGTTTATTGGAAATAGAGAAAGAGTTAGTAAACTCTTAGGATTGATACATAGTGATGTATGTAAGGTCCCCTGTCTACACATGCCAGGACCGGTTCTTTGTACTTCATTACATTCTCTGATAATCTCTCAAGATTCAAACATATGTTCCTGTTGAAACACAAGTCCGAAATTTTTGAGATAGTCACAGAATATAAGTTAGAAGTAGAGAACCAAATTACGGGTATAAGTATTATGTCCTATGATGAGATCAGGAAGGAGAATACTTATTCATGGAATTCTTGGACTATTCTAAAGGAGAATGAGATTCTCTCTCAGCATTACTCCTCCGTATACACCACAGCACGTCGGTGTATCAGGGCGGAGCAATCACACCCTATATGATATGGTGCGCTCTATGATGAGTACTACTGAGTTACCTATTTCCTTTTGGGGGTTGTGCACTTGAGAAGTTGTATACCTATTGAATTGGATTCGAATCAAATCAGTGCCTACCACTCTATATAAGATATGGTATGGGAAGAGCCTATCTCTTAAGTAAGTTAAGATTTGGGATTGTCCGGCCTAAGTCAAAAGAAAAATCCGGACAAGATCGAGGCAATGTCAGTTCTGTAGAACTGGAAAGGTTCCAGCTATACAAAACTGTAGCTGATGATTTGACAGAACCAAAGCATTCAATAGTCCCCGACGAACCGTAGCCTCTCCACCGAACTAGCCGGGTTCCTCATCCGCCTAAGAGATACTTCGGTTTCTCGATGATAGTGGGAGCGAGGAATGCATCATGAGATGATGACCTAACTAGTTTCGAGCAGGCCATCGAGAGTAGGGACTCTGTAAGAATGGCTGGATGCTTAGAGATCTGAGATGGAATCCATGAACACCAACAAAGTATGGACTTTGGTTGCTGTATCTAAAGGGTTAAATACCCATCAGGAGCAAGTATATCTTGAGAAGATTACTTGGTGTAGATGGAAAAGTTGAGACTTTCAAAGCTAGACTTCTTAAAGGTTTTCGTCATCGACCAGGCGTGGAAAATGATGAAACCTTTTCCAGTAGCTATGCTTAAGTTCATCCGGATCCTACTTACCACGGCTACATACCATGACTACGATATCTGGCGGTTGGGTGCCATGACTACTTTTCTAAATAATGATTTAGAAGAGAACGTCTATATGAACACTGCCAGAGGGCTTCGTAAACAATGGGAGCAGTGAAAACGTGTGCAAGCTGCTTTACAGAATAAAGAAGGTATCGCGGAGTTGGAACGTCTGTTTTGATGTAGTAGTCAAAGAGTTTGACTTCATCAAAATGGTAGACGAACCTTGTATATACAAAAAAGGTAGTAGAGAGTAAGGTGGTCATCCTCGTATTGTACGTGGACAACATACTCTTGATAAGAAAAGAGTTTCCTATGCTACTCACGGTCAATCTCCTCTTATCACATGGATTCTCCATATAGGATCAAAGTGATACCTCCTAAATCCTGGGATTTGGGTCTATGAGATAGATCTAAATGGATGTTAGGATTCTCACTAGCTATAGTAAGATTGTATCAATCAATCCTGGGGAGAATCACTGGAAAAGTTCCAGGGTGATAAGGACGACTGAATGTCAGTCGCAGGCATTGTCTTTACCCTCAGTAGAGGGACGGTATGTTGGAAGAGTTCCAAGCTATATACCGTAGCAGACTAGACGATAAAGGTTGATAACATCGCTATTAATGATACTACCAAAGAGGCAGTTTGGATGTATATTGGTTCATAAGATGAACTAGGTTCCTACCATTGTGTGACAATGGAAGTGTGGCTTTAGGACCAGGAACCCTGGTCCCGTCAGTGACCCAGACATATTCTGAGGCTGCATCACCTGATCATGGAGATAGTTGATCTCCAGGATGATCGAGGATTAGAGAGTAGACTTAGAGGACAACACGGCGGATCCACTCACAAAGGCCTTTTCCCAGAGAGAGATTTATATGGGATGGTTGAGTATGTGATACTGCAACCACTAATACAGATGGCCCTAGTGCAAGTGGGAGATTGTTAGTTATATGTATGCCCTAGAGGCCATTACTGTACATAGAATGTATATTGTAGTGGATGCTGGGACATATATAGGTAAGGCTTTCTTGCTCGACATGATAGTACGCTATCTGGTTGCTCTTTATCTTAACATGTATACCTGCAGTCTCTCTATTACATATTGATAAAGCCCTTAGGATGTCTGCTCGACTTCCAGGACTATGATGTAGATATACTAGTGGGGCCTGGGTAGTCAATGAGTACATCCTTCATTGTTCCTAGTCGTGGGAATATCGAGACGGGGCATCGATATTCCATAGTAGACTAGCGTATATCTTCTCGACCCATGTGATGGGCGATGGATGATCCCATATCCATTGGTGTTTGACATCGGAGATGGTATGCGGGTGCTCAGTGGAGACTGGGTACACTGAACGGACTCGCCGAGAACTCCCAGATGGTATTATACCTCACGTCGGATGGCAGTTCTCTAGTGACACTGGTACAGCTTAGTCTGTTGACCCGAGATCGTCATAGAGTCTTGTGTGTCTCCTACTGTGCTTTGATTTCCATCCTATCACGGCTCTACTGAGTTATGCAAACAGGTGGTTTTTAGGTACAGTCCCGATTCACATGGAGGCAATGAGCGATAGGAGGGGATTCGTCTCTCCCGGTATTGGGAGTTGATGTTGCGCTATGCTCGACTGGCCATAACTGAAAATCCCTGGCCAGGGTTGCACTGATTTACTGGTAAGTGTTATCAGTAGTTTCATGCTTGTTATGGACCTTACATCGGCATGACTTATCAAGCTACTGGGGTCTGACGTTTACCACCCCTAGGCGAGATATGCGACATATCAGACGAACAGACCGGACTGTACGGTAAGTGTTACTGGTTGGATTCACAGGAGTGTGAGCGGGCTTGCTTGTTGATCTTCTGATCGCTCAATACCCGGATGGCCGTAACGTTTAGCAGACCGCTTGCGGCTTGTGGGTGTTTGATATGATCATCACCTGCTGCCGGCGTATTGACGAGTCTTTAGAGTCCTACACAGAGGTTTCCTGGCTCAAGCGAAACGAAATAGGAGCGCATATGAGATATGTGCGGGACAGAGAATAATACCAGTATGTGATACTGAATTCTATTCTCGCGATTTGTATCATCGGACGGTTATATAAGATATAGCCGGGTTACCGAATCAAATGTTGATTCGATACGTTGATACACTTGATATTAGTCGGTTATATGCAGTATGACCGGATCATTAAATCAAGTGTTGATTTAATGATTTAATGTATAATTATATATTTGATATATTATTTTACATTAACTAGTATTTGTTCACTTAAGATGGATTTTCTCACTTGATGTGCACATTGTATATATGATATAGTTTTGTGCACTAGTTTGTATCATGTTTGATGATACATGCAAACTTGGGTGTGTGTATGCTTTAAACCATGTTTAGGTTAATGGTTAGGGTTTTAAATTATTCACTTATTCATTTTATTTACTTTTGGCAAAAATGAAATGGTGGCTAACTTTGTTTTTTTTGCTTAAGCTTCATGAAGCTTCTAAGCTTTATCTACCATTTTGTTTTTTCCTAAACCTAACCATTCACCAAAACCCTAGTTTAGTCTCTACACTAGTTACCTAACCCATGGTTGCATTATGATAAGAATGACTTGGATTTTCTTTTTAAAATATAATTCTTATCATATTCTTTCTTCTTCTTCTTCTTCAAGAAGAAGAAACCTTGCTATCTCCAATGGTGCCATGAGAAAAAGAGTGAGAAATCCAAATCCAAAGTGAACCCACTTCCTATTTCTTCATCCTCTACCACTTGCCATGTAGTAGAGTGTGTTATCTTCACAAGTTCTATGACCAAGTCAAAATGGAGCTTGATCTTGAGTTGCCTCGACGTAGATCATCTTCGGCATCGAAGTCGACGACCTAGCCCGATCATTTCTCCGACGAAACCATCGCCAGAGTCCGGGATCAGATGATCGCAGTGGAGGGACGTCAACACGGAGCTAGAGAAGTGGAGGACCGGATCTACAAAGGTTGTAGTCATTTTCCTTTTAAGTTAAAGTTGTTAACTTGCATTCTTTCGCCTTACCTCTAGTTAACGATCTAGTATAGGGTTCTTTGACACATGGAAATCTTTGATTTTGGCATGGTTGATCAGTTGTAGAACCTTATGTGTGTGCCTAGGAACCATACATTATTAAAATTTTAGCCGTTCTAGCCAACCCTAACATAGATTCGTTTACTAGAAATCCGACGAAACGAAATGCAAACGACTTTGCAAGTAAAGTGGACAAGGAATACAACCTTTGTAGATCGGTCCTTCACTTCATTAGCTCTGTGTAGTAGTCCCTTCGCTGCGATCATAAAGTCCCGGACTCTAGAGAAGCTTCCATGAAGAAATCAACATGCTTGCATCGAAGTCTTCAAGGCCGAAGATGATCTACGTCGAGGAGACACTAACCCAAGCTACCTCTTCACTAATTGTAAAATTAGTGAAGAAATCACCCTATACTAAATGGCAAGTAGTAGAGGATGAAGTAGGAAGTGGGCTCACTTTAGATTTGATTTTCTCACATATTTTCTCTCATCTCCATTAAAGCTAGAAAGATTGAGAGGAAGAAGAAGAAGAAAATGTCTCATGATAATTATCCAAAAGATAATTGCAACCATGGGTGAGTTAAGCATCATATGCTAACCCTTGTAGAGATATAACTATGGTTGGGATAATTGGTTGGGTTAATAAATATCTTAGGCAAAACAAAATAGTGGACTTGGTCAATGATCACTCCAAGCTTCTACAAGCTATCATCCATGACAAAATGCAACCATTTTGTAATTACCAAAATGAATAAAAACCCTAATAATTATCATAAGCATGTGTATGTCTCATACACCCATCTTGCATGTATTATCAAGCATGACACAAAATAATGCACACTTACATATATCACATATATACAATGTGCACAAATCAAGTGAGAAAACAAATCATAAGTGAGCATGTATTAGTTAATATAATGTAATATATCAAATATATAATTATACATTAAATTATTAAATCAACTCTTGATTTAATAATCCGGCTATATTACATATAACCGACTAATATCAAATGAATCAACTTATCGAATCAACACTTGATCCGATAACCCGGCTATATCATATATAACCGATCTATGTCACAAATCGCGAGAATAGAATACGGTATCATATATCGTATTAATCTCGGTCCCGTACATATCACATATGTGCTCCTACTCTGTTTCGCTTGAGCCAGGAAACCTCTGTGTAGGACTCTAAAGACTCGTCAATACGCCGGCGGTAGGTGATGATCATATCAAACACCCACAAGCCGCAAGCGGTCTGCTAAACGTAACGGCCACCCGGGTATTGAGCGATCAGAAGATCAACAAGCAAACCTGCTTACACTCCTACGAATCCTATCAGTAACACTACCGTACAGTCCGGTCTCTTCGTCTGATATGTCACATATCTCGTCTAGGGGTGGTAAATGTCATACCCCAGTAACTCGATAATTCGTGTCGATATGAGGCTCATAATGGGTCGAGAAACTACTGATAACACTTATTAGTATATCTTTGAAGCATCCTTGGCCAGGGACTTCCTGTTATAGCCAATCGAGCACAACGCAACATCAACCCCCAATACCGAGAGAGAAGAACCTCCTCCTATCGCTTATTGCCTCCATGTGATTCGGGACTGTACCCAAAAGCCACCGTTTTGCATGTTCTCTTGAACGTGGTAAGGTGGAAATCAAAGCACAGTGGGAATCACACAAGACTCTATGACGATCTCAGGTCTACAGACTAACCTATACCAGTGTCACCAGAGAACTGCCATCTGACGTGAGGTATAATACCATCTGGGAGTTTTCGGCGAGTTCGTCTAGTGTACCCAGTCTCCACTGAGCACCCGTATACCATCTCTGATGTCAAAAACTAATAGATATGGGATCATCCATCGCCCATCTACATGGGTCGAGAAGCTATACGCTAGTCTACTCTGGTATATCGATGCCCTGTCTCGATACGCCTATGACTAGGAACATTTGAAGGATGTACTTAACGACTACTCTGTCCCCACTAGTATGATCTGCATCATAATCCTGGTAGTCAAGTACTAATCCCAAGGGCTTTATCAACATATAAAATAGAGACAATCAGTGTACATGTTAAGATAAAGTGTAACCAGATAGCATACTATCATCTCGAGCAAGAAAGTCCTCCCTATATATGTCCAAACATCCACTACAATATACATCGCATGTACAGAAATGGCCTCTAGGGCATACATATAACTAACAATCTCCCACTTGCACTAGGGCCATCTGTTGTAGTATCCAATACCCAACAATCAGCAGTGGTTGAAGTATATCATACTCAACCATCCCATAAAAGTCTCTCCTGGGAAAAGGCCTTTGTGAGTGGATCCGCCGTGTTGTCCTCTGTGTTTACTCTCCTAATCTCGATCTCCCTAGAGATCAACCATCTCCATGATCAGGTGATATTTCCTTAGAATATGTCTGGATCACTGATGGGACGGGGGTTCCTAGGCATAAGCCACAACTCCATTGTCCCACAATGGTAGGAATGAAGTTCATCTCATGAACAAATATATATCCAGAGTTGCCTCTTTGGTAGCATCCTTGGTAGTGATGTATCCAACGTTTATCTTCTAGTTTCTCACGGTATCTATCTTGGAACTCTTTCAAGATACAGTCCCTCCACTGAGGGTAAAGACAATGCCTGTGACTGACATTCAGTCGTCCTTACCACCCTGGAAGCTATCCAGTGATTCTTCCCAGGATCGATTGATACCATCTCACTACACCTAGTGAGAATCCTCACATCCACTTAGATCTATCTCATAGATCCAAAACACAGGATTTAGGAGGTATCACCTTGATTCTATATGGAGAATCCTTGTGATTAGAGGAGATTGACCGAGTGTATCATAGGAAACTCCTTTCCTATCAAGAGTATGTCATCCACGTACAATACGGGGTTCACCACCATACTCCCTACTACCTTTTTGTATATAAAAGGTTCATCTACCATTTTGATGAAGTCAAATGCTTTGACTACCATATCAAAACAGATGTTCCAACTCAGTGATGCCTGGTTTAACCCATAAAGCAACTTGCACATGTTTCCGCTGCTCCCACTGTCTACGAAGCCCTCTGGCTGTGTACTCATAGACGCTCTCTTCTAAATCACTATTTAGAAAAGCAGTCATGACACTCAACCGCCAGATATCGTAGTCATGGTATTTAGCAATGGCAAGAAGGATCCGGATGGACTTAAGCATAGGCACTAGAAAAGGTTTCATCATTATCCACATCTGGTGGATGACGAGAACCTTTTGCAAAAAGTATTAGCTTTGAAAATTTCAACTTTTCCATGTACACCAAGTAATCTTCTCAAGATATACTTGCTCCTGATGGGGATTTAACCCTTTAGATAAAGCAACCAAAGTCCATACTTTGTTTGTGTACATAGATTCCATCTCAGATCGCTTACTATCCAACCATTCTTACAGAGTCCCTACTCTTGATGGCCTACTCGAAACTAGTTGGGTCATCATCTCATGATGCAATCCTCGCTCCCACTTTCATTGAGAAAACCGAAGTATCTCTCAGGCGGATGAGGAACCCTACTAGATCAGCGGAGAGGCTGAGATTCGTTGGAAGCTATTGAATCCTCCGGTTCTATCAAATCATCAGCTGCAGTTTGTATAGCTGGAACTCCTTCCAGTCCAACCTCATGACCACTAATTTTTTCATAAGAAATCCCTTTCCTAAAAAGGTGGCATGCCGAGAAATAAAACACCTTTTGTTCCTCGGTGTGGTAGAAAATATTCCCTTGCGAATGCTTGGGATATCCAACAAACTTCCACAGAACTGACCTTGCCTCGAGCTTGTCCGGATTTTGCTTTTAGACATAGGCCGAACAACCCCAAATCTTAACTTACTTTAAGAGATGGGCTCTTCCCATACCATATCACATATGGAGTGGTAGGCACCTGATTTGGTTGGAACCCTATCCAATAGGTATGCAGCATCTCAAGCGCATAACTCCCAAAAAGGAAATAGGCAATTCAGTAATACTCATCATAGAGCGCACCATATCACAAATTGTGCAATTGCTCCTCCCCGATACACCAACGTGCTGTGGTGTATACGGAGGAGTAATGCTGAGAGAGAATCTCATTCTCCTTTAGAATAGTCCAGGAATTCCATGCTCAAGTATTCTCCTCCCTAATCACATCAAAGGACATAATACTTATACCCGTTTTGGTTCTCTTCTTCTGACTTATATTCTTTGAATTTCTCAAAAGCATCAGACTTGTGTTTCAACAGGAACACATGTGTGAATCTTGAGAGATCATCAGTGAATATAATGAAGTACAAAGAACCAGTCCAGACATGTGTAGACAGGGGACCTACATACATCATCATGTATCAATCCCAAGAGTTCACTAACTCTTTCTCTATTTCCAATAAACAGAGCTATGGTCATATTATCTTTGTGACAAGACTGGCAAGTTTCACAAGATGTAAATTCAAACTGATTTAAATATTCATCTTTATGTAACTTCAGCTAGTCGGGTCGCATTGATATGACCTAGTCTACAATGCCTCAAGAAGGATTCGTTCATTCCTGAACTCTTCCTCTTGTGTGTGTTCTGTACGTTAAGAACTGTGGTTTGATTTAGAACGTATATGTCATTAGATAATGTGCCTGAACCGATCACACTTGATATAGGAAATGTTCAAAACATTATCCAACAATACAAAATTATATCCCTCTTTACTTAATAAAGAGACTGATATGATATTGAATATCAGGTTCGGTATCTAATAACATTCGTTCAGAATCAATATATTTGGTAATACAGGGTGATAACTGCCAACTGCTTTGGCTGCAATACTTGCATCGTTTCCAACTCTTGAAACTTGTCACCCATTCCCAGTTCTCTACCTATCTGTAGCCCATGTAATAGATTACATATATGGGATCCTGATCCGGTATCTCATACCCAGGACGTAGAGGATACTGAGAAACAGTTCTCGGTAATGAACATACCCGAAGAAGATGCATCAGCATGCACTTTCTTCGATTGGGCGGCACGGGAATCCTGGTATTCCCCTATTTCCTGCTCGGCCTTATAACAATTATAAGTTGGAGCGGGACCAACGTTCCCCAGCTCAGTATAACAAGCGGGTTCGGTCAATACATCCATATTATTATCTTGTTTAAGGAGTGACATGGTCGCTACCTGGAGAGAGAGAGAGAAGAAAACACTCAGCGTATGCTCTTGCAAGATTAGATTGGTTATTATTTTATCTAATCAGGATGACTCCCACTGTTTTAGTCAAATCTTCCTTCAAACCCTAAAAGGAAAGACTAGCCGGGATTAATTACACCCTACAAGTTCGCCAATCTTTCAGCCAGGACAGTGCCGGTACTTTGAGGGAGGTTCCCCGTGCTTTCGCACGGACCTAATTAAAATAAACCTCGTTTTCCCAGGGGCGTAACAACACCATTCTAAACACCTACTTGATCGGCTAATTGTAATGTGTAAAACTTTCCCAGGAGTAACTCTTACTCGCAATGGGTATCGGGATCTAATTATTGTATAGAAGGTATGAAATCTCATTGCAAATTTCAACACTTGAAATTCCCGATAATATTTTTCCCCTAACCTCCTATGACCTTGACAAATGCCAACAAACCATAGGATGCTAGTCAAGTTCAGCCCGTCATTTCCTGATTGAATTAAACCCACCCGCAAGACCCTTGACAAAGGCCAACAAGATCGCATGACGCCCTAACTCAATAACATCATATGCTTTTGCAGATAAACAGTAATCAGCTATCGCACACTACGCCTTGACAAAGGCCAACAAACGCAGCACGAATACTAACTATTATTTATCTGAAATGACGGAGGGCTATGACAGATTTTTAAGAAAACCTTTTGCGTAATGAACTTGATCTCGTTGTAGAATCGAATGATTTTGTAAAGGAGTGCTTTTGAGGCTTTTACTAGTTTTGCTAAAGAGGTCAGTCCCGGTGAAGGGATCTCGGCTCTTTCCTTATCGAATAAGGTGCAGGATATTTCACAAATACCACTATGCAAAGCAAAAACTATAAAAGCAATCAAAAGACAAACCGAGTTTGTAGCATCTGCTAGTTTCGCTAAAGAGGTCACTCCCGGTGAAGGGATCTCGGCTCTTTCCTTATCGAATAAGGTGCTGGATATTCTACAAGGAATACCGCTATGCAAAGCAAAATCTAGAGCTACCAGTTTTCCAGACAAGTTTCTACAACATCTTTAGGTTTCTTTTATTTCATTAATCTCATTAATGAAGTCCCATCATAATATGCTTCCCAAGCATCACATATGAAACGAAAGCAACAATATATAATATATATATAATATATATATATATATAATATATATATATATATATAATATATATATATATAATATAAGCATTCGTCTGAACATATCACGGTGATCACATCACAGAGCAACAAAAGATAACATATGAAATATTGGATATACTAGGATTTCCGTGTTTTAGATTAAGCCTGTATAAAACACGGATTCCACGGTTGCGATGAATAGCAAAACCCACATCCCTAGACCCCTACGAGAGCGGCAAGCAACTCTACCAATTCTAGAGTTAGGAGACCCGGTCTCGACTCCTCGAGATGGTCTCCCACTGGATCCTAGAACGTGGTTACTTGTGCTCCCCTCCTTGGATCTATCCTAATGCGGAAAAGTAAATAATATACAATGGTGACATCATCCTCAACCCGGAAGTACCCCAATAAAAGAACATTACATACAAGTTTTTACATGAATGAAAATGAAAAACTCTCATCTCACATAAAAAAAAACCCGGCTATTCAAAACACGGCGATCCAATATAACAGATCATAGCAACACATAACATCATATGTTATCAACGTAAGTAAATATGCGTATCCCAATTGTCGTTGACATATAGCACTGAAACCGGCGATACACCATATATTACACTTACGGTCGTAGAAAAGAAGGTGAAAAACTACAACAGTTGGAATCCGCAACCACCTTAGACATTATAAACCCGAAATATCTCATATTACGGATTTCACGCCTAACCAAATGAATTCCTTAGACATAGCATGCCTAACAATTATAAACCCCGCATTTTAATCTCGATATTGAAAACACTTTCCAATAACCTGTCGGGTAATTCAACAAGATTCTCGATAACCTGATCGAATGCTCGTCGGAAACTTTAGCAGACGGTCGCACCCCTCGATACTGTCGACGAAGTGCACTAAGGCGGAACACCGCTGCCGCGAGCACCCTAACGGATGCTTTTGGCGACGGGGTTCTCCTACAGTCACTTGGTCGGGGCTATGGGGTGTGGCTATCTAGTAAGGTTACCCAGCGCGTATCCGCATACGCTACGTGATTGCGACAGACTTTTGAGCACATCAAATCCCGTGGCAACCGATCAAATGAGACTAAATTGCTAGATTTATAAAATTCAAACTAGTTATCTTATAACTACATGTGGATTCCAAATATTGTATCCCATCACATGATACCCGGACGACGTTAAACTTTTCGATCGATTCATCAAAGTCCCATAATTCCAAATATTGTATCCCATCACACGATACCCGGACGACGTTAAACTTTTCGATCGATTCATCAAAGTATCCTGTTATAGCCAATCGAGCACAGCGCAACATCAACCTGTTGGATATAGTGCCCTCAGAGTCAATTATTAGATCACAGGCACGTGATTGCAATGATTGAGGGAGGACCTATGCCGGTAGGACAGTCTTAATCAAGATGATAGTATGCTACCTGGTTTATCTTTATCATCGTATACTGCTTTAGGTGACCTTACAGGTCACTATTACACGTTGATAGAGCCCTTAGGATTCTTGCTTGACGGCCAGCAGTATGATGGCGATCATATACGTGGGAACTGCAGTCTATAAGCACATCCTTAAAGTGGTCCCTAGTCGTGGGAGTTTTCGAGACAGGGCATCGATACTCCGGAGTAGACTAGTGTATACAGTCGAGACCCCGACAAGGGGCTGTGGCCGGTCTCACAAGCCATTGGTGTCAGTTGGTTCACCTAAGATGTATACAAGTGCTCATTGGGTTATGAGTAGACCGGACATGACTCGCCGGGAACATGCTAGTTGGTATTATACCTGACGTCAGATAGCAGTTCCCAGGTGACATGTGTACAGGTTAGTTCATCGACCTGAGATCGCCATTTGTCTCGTGTGAGTTTCCACTGTGCTTTGATTACTACCCTACCACGGCTTAAAGGAGTCGTGAAAACAGGTTTTAGTTGGGTACAGTCCCGAGCCACATGGAGGCAGTGAGTGGATCGGCAGGGGTTTCGTCTCTCCCGGTATTGGGGGTGAGATCGCGCTGTGTCTAGGAGAGCCATTACATGAAGTCCTTGGCCAAGGAAGGAGATTTACTGGTAAGTATTCAAGTAGTATCTCAGGGTGTTCTGGGCTACACTCCGACACGACTTGTACCGCTTTTGGAAGTCTGACTTTTACCAACCCCCTAGGCCCGCCATGCGATGCTCATAGACGAATGGACCGGACTGTACGGATATTGTCACTGACAGGCTCAGTAGGGTGTCAGGATGAGTTCGCTCATCGACCTCCCTTTTGGTCAATACCTGGTAGCCCGCTACGTACGGCTAGTACCTCTAACATGCTAGTGGTTAAATCCACAGCCAAAGTATTGACGAGTCTTTAGAGTCCCCCACAGAAAGTTTCTCAAGTTTCGGGCGAAATGTTGTAGAGGCCGTATGATATATGGAAGGGTCCGATCATATACGTGCAGTAGTGCATGGATCATGATCGGGCGGATCATACTAGTGGGCTTTGGTTTAAGCCGGATCCTAGTATTAGATTTGTTGGATTACTTTAGTCTCATCGCATTCGCATTCAGTCGGAATGCGGATGCAGGTATGTATATACAGGTGAGGGGTACTCTTGTGATCCATCACGAGTTTACTTTAGTAGATGCCATTCTCTTTTTATTGTTGCAAACATTTGGATTAATGTTTGCATGTGGAAATAATGAGCTCAAAACCATTATTAGGTGCATTAATTGTGACATGGAAAAGGGTGGTGACTCATGGTCTTATTCTTTGAACCATGTCATATTTAGTGATTGATTTTTTTGTGTTGAAATGAGAGGGAGAGAGAAAGAGGGCTGCCATATGATAGTTTGGTCTTGCTTTTTTCATTCTAACACTCTCTCTCATTTTATCACAAGAACACAAAAGAAAAAGAAAGGAAAAACTTCTTCTTCTTCCTCTTCTTTCTTTCTTGAGCTTATTATCTCCTCACTAATGGCATCCACTAAATCCTCAAGAGAAAAAGTGATGACACACATTCTCTACTTCACCTTGGACACGTCGGCTAGCGAACTTCATGCCCGAGTTGCTTCGGACGAAGCGGGAGCCCGTAAAAAGACTCGATGATGTGGTGTCATTTTCGGCGAGGAGATCGAGCTCGGAGATTCCGCGAGGAGCTTGGGATGGTGGCCAAAGACCGAAGGACACGGATCGATCGGTATAATCTTTTCTATCCCTTCTCTAGTTAGCTAGTTGTAGGTTAATGGTTCGATCCGGGATTAAAGTCTGCGATAGCGCCGGTTTCAAGTTTAGAAAAAGTTTTCGTTTCCGCATTTTGGTCTCGGATAGACGACCGGAGCGCTACCGTAGACTTACATGGTATTAGAGCCACGCCATTAACCTTTACTAGCTTGCTCTAACGTGTTTAGAACTTCGATCGAACAAAATTTCCGAAACCGCAATCTCAAAAACGAAGTTTCTTTCGAATTTTTTTTGTCGTCGAAAAATTATTTTGAGTATTGCAGAAAACCAGGCAAGCTTTTCTTAGAACACTGCAGAAATTTCATAGCCTGAGCCCACTGTAGCGCCGCGGAACCGCGGCAAGATCCTTGTTTTGGCCGCGTTTCCGCCGCACTACTGTAGCATTAGGGCACCAAAATTTCTACAGTCTCTGAGTTGGAATTGGGGTTTCTGGTATTTTTTTGTTTGGGACCAGATTTGTTTGAGTACTGGGAATTGTGATTGGGGCCCACTTCGGGAAATTTTGTCGATCGAAAAGTTTAAATATGTTAGTTCACAGTATTTACTTTATATCTGCGACCGTGAATGTCATATGATCGGTAAATCTTTTCTAATTGCTATAGTCCTTTTAGACGGATTTATGAACGTGACATTCACGTTGATGTTCTGTGTTGTGCTGTAATGTTGCGGATTTGTCATGGTGGATAGCCTGGGTGCAATGTTAGTACAGTTTGGTTGTATTTGTACATTTGATATTGCGGGGCGAGCGTCCGACATGTGGACTGCCGTCACTGCCTGTTTGTATATTATTCTTTTGGGGCACGACCGGGCTGAGGTCGGTGTACCCATTGTATATTTTACTTTCTGTACTAGGATTACCCCGCGGTGGGGTACACGGATAGCCGGGTTCTAGAGGGCAACGGGCCCGCATCTCATGGGTTTGAGACGGAGGGGGCTTTACTCTAGAATTGGCTGGCTATTTGCTGCACTCGTAGGGGGTATAGGTTGACCCAAGGAGGGGTGTTCAAGTTACCGGATTCCGTGAAGTGCTGGATGGTCCATTCACTTTGCTGTAGGGGGCTGCCTCGCTTCAGGTTTTGGCGGGTAACTTGCCGCGCCCGTAGGGGTCTAGGATTTCATTGCACAGGCTATCCACACGACCAGGGGAACGTCAGGTTTCAGTAGCGGCTCTATGAAACCCGGGGATCCCAGATTATCTGTATTGTTCTGTGATGCTTATTACTCTCTGTGATGTTGCATTTTATCACGCCTTGAGCGATTATTATATATTGATATATATACTAGTAGATGTTGTATATGTTTTACACCCGCGCTAGTCCAGTCCCCGCTCTGTCGTTAGTTAAGTAACCTAACGGGTGATGACGGGACCCAGTGGCGAATGCGGATGGCATATACGTACATCATATTTTTGTTCTTTTGTGGTGTGATTAATTGATGGGACCGCGTTGATTTGGATCAATGCAAGCTAAACAAACCTGTTTGACGTTGTTGGAACATTTTTCCAAAACCTGTTATTGCAAGGACGTTTTCTTTTGTTTTTCACAGTGGTATTCGGTTATGAATATCCAGCACCTCAGTCGACGAGGAAAGGGCCGAGATCCCTTCACCGGGAGTGACCCCTTGGACAGAAGTTTGCGTCAGGGTAATAACTTCACTATAGCCGATTACTTTTTGCTTTGCATCATGGTATTCAGTTGGAATATCCTGCACCTCATTCTACGGGGAAAGAGCCGAGATCCCTTCACCGGGAGTGACTTCTTTAGCATAGGTTTTCGCCACTATATTTTTATAAAAAGCTATTTGGTTCCTTCAACGATATCAAGTTCATTACGTTAAAGGTTTTTCGCCAAAAACCATTCGTAGCCCTCCGTCATTTCAGACGGGTAGCACTTAGTATTCATGCTATGTTTGTTGGCCAAAGTCAAGGCATAGTGTATGGTAGCTATTTGTTATCTTTCTGCTGCATAGATAGATGTGTTGGTTTGGGACAGGCATACTGCCTTGTTGGCCAAAGTCAAGGGTAGGTACGGGTGGGTTCAAATTAACCTGGACAATGACGGGTAGAACTAGACATGTGACTTATGATTTGTTGGCCAAAGTCAAGGTCATAAGAGCATTGGGTAAAAATCACATCGGGAGTTTCTAAAGAAACTGAAACTTGCCAGATATGCGCATACCTTCTGGAGTGTGATAACGTGAGTGGATTCCATCACGTTATCATGCGATGATAGTTGGATCCCGATTCCCACTGATGAGTTGGTTTACTCCTCGGGTGATCCCGACTAATTCTTCTTTATGGTTTGGAGGAGAATTTGAGATTACAGTGGGAGGTTTCCTGATTAGATAAATTGATAACCATTCTAATCTTGATTAGAGTGCACGCTGAGTGTTTCTTTTCTCTCTCTCTTTGGCAGCGACCATGACCCGACCCCTGACTATGACTCGGTGACCAAGCTAACCGAACCTTCTTAAAACACTGGCTTTTGGATTGTCAGAGTTGCATACCTCATTGTCACTCCTACTTTTACCCTTTTCTCCAGAACACCCCGTATTACTACGAACATCTACTTCCATTGGATAAAAACATCGTATTATATACGAACTCGAAGGAACTTGTTCCAAATTCGAGGATGGTTTTCAGTTCTGGGGAAAATGAATAGGACTATTCAGTTGCCTTTTCCTTTTACCTTCTCTCAGGTTGCGAGTGCTCTTTGGATTAGGACAGTACACCTATTACGCTTATTGGATAGTCTTCTTCCAAACCATAGGCAGGTGCTAAACGGTAGGGAATGAAGAAAACCATTTAGCCTAAAAGGTGTACAGAAGGTATTAAGTAAAGACAAATAAAGGGATTACTAAGAGGGCAAAGTAAATTGCGACTGCTATTCATGACCAAACCAAGTATTTCATCGCCACTCCTACTTCACCTTTGTATTTCTCCGGAACACCCCGTATCACTACGAAAATCCACAGTTTATTGGATACTCCATCGTATGGTTATATACGAACTCGAAGAAACTTGTTCCAGTTCGGGGATGGATTCTGGTTCAGGAGAAATAGGAATAAGGTTTATTCAGTTGTCTTTTATCTTTACCTTCTCTCGGGTTACGAGTGCTCCTAGGATTAGGACAGTACACCTATTATGCTTATTGGATAGTCTTCTTTCAAACCATAGGCTGGTGCCGAACGGTAGGGAAGGAAGAAAACCATTTAGCCTAAGAGGGTGTACAGGAGGTAATGACTAAAGACATATAAAGGGATTTGGAGAGATGGCAAAGAAATATACGGTTACAGTTGTGAATATGATAATGGAAGAGACATTACTAGGAATACCCGGATACCCCTTCGAAACATTTACATGTTTCAGTTTCACTGTGTATTGTTAAAGGAAAACTGATTTCCCAATTAGTCCTTGCTCCAGGGTATGTATTTACCAGGTTTGATTCTCACATCTGTATGGTTTTACAGATGATGAGTGGGAGTAAGTTATTGGGAATTGGGTGATCATCCTCATTATATCGGGATTCGTTGTAATTGGTGATATTTGAGGAAATCGCCTGGGTTGTTTGCCGGATGGCAAATATTTGGTTTTGAATATCCGTTGTCATGCACCAATTTCAAATTGATATATCAGTACGTTTATTTTTATAAACTGAGATATAACTTTTTGAAATTATGTCTATGACATTTACCTATATCAGTGGATGGTTAGGTAAGGAGCATTAAACAACGGTGTAATTCTTCTTAACCATAAGTACAGTTTTCAACCTACGACACACAGGGAATGAGTTATTAAACTCAGGGGGCTTATACAGAGTATTGTATGTTGTCCAGTGTCCATGAGGACAGAAGGGTTGGTACTCGTACTATATTCTGTTTACTTATGACTTCTCTAGTTCTTAGACATGTGTTTCGTAGAAATGCAAGGTCTAAGTTTTGAGAAGTTATAGGTATATGAATAAAGTAGAGAACCAGGCGTTGTAAGTATCAGGATTCTTCAAGGAGATCGAAGATGTAGATACTTGTGTATGAATTCAGTTGATGTAAGTCCACGTTACCCGTCCCCGGTTCTTTGGGGTTGCGGAAATGGTGAAAACGATTTTTCTTTGGGGTAACATGGACTCAAAATACCGATCTTTGTTAAACAACTATCTAACAACCTAACTAGGATTTTTACCTACTCGGTTAGGGGGTTATACCTTAACTTGAACTCCTTCTCTTCGACTCCTTGTGGTGGTCGGATGGTTCTCTCCTCGTCGTCTCCTTGTGCCGAAGATGGATCCACCTGAAAGCTTCTACTTTTGGCTCCAACCTCAATCTAGAGGAAACTAGAACACTTGGTTTGCTAGACCTTGTATACTAGGATGAGTAGAGAAGTGTTTTGGGTTTTATCTCTAAGGAAATGGTTCTCAACTCATGAGAGGGAGTTTCCTTGAGCTAGAGAGAGAGCAAGAGGAAGAGGGAGAGCTTGAGGATCAGAGAGAATGAGAATGATAGAATGAAGAAGACTTTTTCCCACCATCCTCTCATAACACAAAAATAATCATAACAATAATAGTAATTGAGTATTATGTGATGGTTCATATCATATCAAATGGCAATATCATTTCATGCACTCATTTTGTAAAGTATAACAAGTAAGCAAAAGTCTTTACCATGAAATGATAGCCATTGTAATGATGATGGTCAACAAGTCCAACCTAGTCAACCGGTCAACAAAGTCAACAAGTCAACAAAGTCAACCTTTCATCCCAACCATGGCACAATAATACTTAATTAATATTATCATTAATCATATTTCTAATTCTCATTAGGGTTTAGCAAAAGTCAACAGTCAACAACCCTAATAAGAATCCTCTGCCTCTGTCTATGTCAACCGTGCATACACACCCGCATCCACGTTCCGAGGAACACGAATACAAACGAAATAAAACCAATTCCAAAACGTATACTAGGATCTGGCTTAAACCAAATCCCGCTAGTAATAACTGCCCGGACACTAAACGTGCACAAGTGCACGGATGTGATCGAACCCTGTCGCAAAACCATGCGACCTCTACTCTTTTGCCTAAAGACGAATAGCTCTCTGTGTGGGACTCTAAAGACTCGACACTACGCTGGCAGTGGGTTTAACCACAGACCGCAAGCGGCACTAGTTGTGCGTAACGGCCCCCAGGTAGATGCCGATAAGAAGACGGACGAGGTGAAACCCATCTGAACTCCTACTGATCCTGAATGTGACAGTCTCCGTACAGTCCGGTCTGTTCGTCTGAGAATATCGCATGGCGGGCCTTGGTGGGCGGTAAACGTCAGTCCACTAATAGCGGTACAAGTCGTGTCGGAGTGTAGCCCAGAACACCTGAGATAAAACTGGAAACCTACCAGTCTATCTCGCTTGCCCTGGCCAGGGACTTTGTGTAATGGCTCTCCTATACACAGCGCGATATCAACCCACAATACCGGGAGAGACGAATCCTGTCTAACCGTCACTGCCTCCAAGTGCTTCGGGACTGCACCCAAAAACTACCTGTTTGCACGACTCCTTTGGGCCGTGGTAGGGTAGTAATCAAAGTACAGTGGGAACACACTAGAGGCGAAGTGACAGTGTCAAGTCAGCGGACTAAGCTGTACTCATGTCACCTGGGAACTGATAACTAACGATAGGTATAGTACCAACCAACAGTTCCCAATGAGTCCTGTCCAGTGTACTCGTAACCTAACGAGCACCCGCATATTATCTCAAGTACGACGTACTGACGGCTGTGGGACAGACCGTCTCCCATGCTGGGATGAGAAGCGGATACGCTAGTCTACTCCGGAGCATCGATGCCCTGTCTCGATAGTCCAACGACTAGGGACCTGTATAAGTATGTTCTTGTGGATTACCCAGCCCCCACGAGTGTGACTGCCATCACAACGCTGGTAATCAAGCAAAGATCCTAAGGGCTCCACTAATGTGTATAGGTGATATACTAAAAGAAACACATGTACACATTAAAGTAGAAACAAACCAAGTAGCATACTACTATTTTGAGCAAGATTGTCTATACAACTGTGAATATCCCAAGCTTCCATTAAGTAATATACAAACTAGTATGATACAGTAATGGCCTCTAGGGCATATACATTAACAATCTCCCACTTGCACTAAGGCCATGTACTGGCGTATCGAAGACCTATTATCTCGATCAGCCGCTCGAACTGAGTCTGGGGTAAGGCCTTCGTGAATGGATCAGCAGTGTTATCTTCCGTAGCAACTCTCTGAACCTCGATCTCCTGGTGACCCACGATCTCCCTGATCAGGTGATACCGCCTCAAGATGTGTCGGGACTTCTGATGGGACCTGGGTTCCTTCGCTAAAGCTATAGCCTCGTTGTTGTCGCAATACAGAGGTATTGGATCAACAATGGACAGAACCACCTGAAGTTTTGTCAAGAACTTCCTTATCCAGACGGCTTCTTTTGCGGCATCTGCAGCAGCGATATATTCCGCTTCCATCGTCGAGTCAGCAACCGTTTCCTGTTTGGAACTCTTCCAACACACCGCCCCTCCATTGAGGGTAAAGACATAACCCGACATGGACTTGGAATCATCCTTGTCACTCTGGAAGCTGGAGTCCGTAAAGGCCTCGATCTGGAGGTCTTTTTCGCCATACACCAAGAACATCTCCTTAGTCCTTCTCAGGTACTTGAGAATGTTCTTTACCGCTATCCAGTGCTTCTTCCTAGGGTTTGACTGATACCGGCTTACCACACTTAGTGCATAAGCTACATCTGGTCTGGTATACAACATCGCATACATTATAGAGCCTACCGCAGAAGTGTAGGGTATAATAGACATGCGATCCCTTTCCAAATCAGTCTTGGGAGACATCTCTTTGGAGAGGGTGATCCCATGACAAGACGGTAGATTACCGCGCTTGGAATCTTCCATACTGAATCTTTTCAGTATGGTGTCGATGTACCTGGACTGTGAAAGTCCTAATATCCTCTTGGATCTGTCACGATAGATCCGGATCCTCAGAATGTAAGAGGCATCACCCAGGTCTTTCATGGAGAACCTGTGTGACAAGAACACTTTGACAGATTATAGCATAGAAATGTCATTACTTATCAAAAGAATGTCATCCACGTATAAAACGAGGAATACGACAGTTCTTGCTACAAATCTACTATAGATGCATGGTTCATCTGGATTTTTGATAAAGCCAAAATCTTTGACTGTCTCATCAAAACAGATGTTCCAACTCCGCGATGCCTGCTTTAGTCCATAGATGGACTTAAGCAACTTGCACACCTTTCCGCTGCTCCCACTCTGAATGAAACCCTCTGGTTGGTCCATATAGACACACTCCTCTAAATTTCTATTTAGAAAAGCGGTCTTTACGTCCATCTGCCAAATCTCATAATCGTGGAAGGCAGCAATAGCAAGAAGGATCCGAATGGATTTCAGCATAGCCACTGGAGAAAAGGTTTCGTCATAGTCCAAACTAGGTCTTTGATGAAAACCCTTTGCAACAAGTCTAGACTTATAGGTCTCAACCTGTCCATCTACACCAATCTTCTTCTTGAAGATCCACTTGCATCCTACGGGTTTTACCCTATCTGGAGCAATGTCCAAAGTCCATACCTTGTTGGTGTACATAGACTCCATTTCGGTCCGTATTGCATCCAGCCATTTTACTAAGTCAATGCTCTGAATGGCCTGCTGGAAGCTAGTCGGCTCATCACTATCAATGATGCAATCCTCTCTATCCCTGTCTATGAGGAAACCATAGTATCTCTCGGGCGGATGAGACTGCATACTACTCCAGCGGAGCGGCGCAGGAATGTCCTGATCTTTCGAACCCTCTGGAATCTGTGCACCAACGGACGGCGGCAGAGTAGTGGTCAAGAAGTTCGATGGAGACGGATCCATCGATGTGGATGTGTTGGTGGGTAAAGAAAAGGTAAATGTAGAAATGCCGACTTTTGGGTAGATCAGGGGAAACGCGGACTAAACGGGCACTAGAATCCCGTGTCCAGCCTATCTTGCACTAAAAAGGGTTAGTACAAGTGGCAGCGTGACTTATAATTAGGGGAAATGATGAAAGAATGCGGTATTTGTTTTGAAAAGTGGACGGATTTTTGAAAAAAAATGATGCAACACAACAAATGCAACACACAAAACCCTAATTCTATTGGTCGCCTAGGTCAAATCTCTAGACCGCTCCTAACTTCCAAAAGACAAGACGCAGGATAAATCCTCCACTGCCTCTTTGTCTCTCCTGTGGCAAGGTAAGTGGGAGGTTCTCCACTACGTAAGTAGTGGGCCTAATTAAGTAACCACTAGCCTTCGACACGCCTGCCTTAGACACCACAAGAGAAACGCGGATAAGCAATGAGTTACCCACGGCCTTCTTCTGTCCTAAGTGAGCGCGACGGTCCTTAGAGTCATCTCTAGATTTCTTTTAGTTAATTGGGGTAAATGCGGATGCAATTTTGCGATTTTCGGGGCTTAGAAAGGGTAATGAACTCCCCACCTAATCTGGATTTGGTCTTTGCCCCTTAATGTCCGTATTAATTATGCAAAAAACCACAAAAATCAAAACAAGCACAATTTAATTTTGCTGTTTGCGCCGCTGCGATTTTTGCAAAGAAACCTGCACAAAATGTTAATTGGAGCAGATGAGGGGAGAGAAAAGAAAGTTAGGAAGTTACAGAGCAAATTTGGTGCAGTGATGATGTCATCACGCGGCGGAACCGCGGTGGGAGACGCTTGATGCCGCGGAAACGCGGTGGTTCAATGAGATCTCTGCACAGAAAAATTTGGTACTGTTCCTGTTCAGCTTCTAAGCTCTCTGGAATTTTCAGAAAACAATTTCCACAGCTCCAATGATTCCAGATTTCCTCGCACAAATCACAACAACTCGTATTAGTGTTTGCGCGAATTTTGATCACAAAATTATAATGGAATAAATCTTTCAATTCAAATTTCAATATAGAACGAATTAGCGCACGATCCCCGGCAACGGCGCCATTTGATTGAATGAGTTCTCGATTGTGTTTATCAAATGATCCCCGGCAACGGCGCCATTTGATTGATCTTATTTTCCGTTGTCGGTTTAGAGAAAATGAATAGAATCACAACCAAAAATATTTGACCGCAATCAATAACGGTGTCGGATTGTAGCGCGTTAGTAGGTGCGGATCGTCCACAGGGATTGCACGATTCGTTCGTATTTTGTCTTGTTTGAATCGAAAACTTAATAGAAAGGAAAAGAAAACATGATTCAAGATTTTTATTGATGAGTTTCAAGTATCACTATTCTAATTAAGAATCAAGAAAATGATAAACATCGAGAATCGAGTTTTGATAGAATTCCAATCAATTTAGGTTTCAAGATTTGAAGTAAAGCTCGTAGGAATCGAGTAGATTGTAGATGTGAAGAAGATTCAACAATACGATTTCTTATCCATTAACAAGTTGATGCTAAATCGATGTAGATTCATCGAGGATCAAGGATCTTGCGAAGAATCAGGGTTCCTCATCCTATCTTTGTCCTTTCGATGAATCACATTCATTAGATAACTTCTTGAAAGTCGGATGATCGATCGTTGATCTCTAGATCGTGCGAAAGGAATCAAGAACGCATTCACATCAATCTAGATCATCGATCATTCGATTTTCAAGAATTTACAATTGTTATAAGACTTAAGAAATCATTTAAAGATTCGTCAACATCATCATTCTACAATTGTTTCGATACCTCCACGAGTGGAGTTTTATTCAAGCATCATCACAAAGAATATATTCAAGAATCGAAATATAAGCATAATGCTCGAATTGAAAATAAGCAAGTTTAAAGAATCTTCACCTTTATTATATCGACAAGTAGTTACAATTCTCAAGAATTACAAGAGGTAGGAACTTCGCTCGTTGAATCTAGCATCGCTCGGCTCCTTGAGTCTTGGATCGCTTGGATCTCGTGCTCCGTTGAAGTCCGGTTCCGCTTCTAAAGGATCTTGAAGACTTGCTTGGCTTTCACTCAAAGGATCTTGAGGTTTCTTAATTTTGGATTGGATTAGGGTTAGGGTTTGAGGTGGTAGTTGTTGATTGAAGAACTAGAATGGGGGAGATTAGAGATTGATCAACTAAGGATTCAACAACTAATGAACAACCATGAACCCTAGATCTAGGCTCCTATTTATAGACTTCCCAAAACCCTAGATCTAGGATTTGAATTTTGAATTTCCCTCCAAAAGTTTGTTAGCTAGAGAGGCTTCTAGAAGTAGTTAGTTAGGAGGGAGCTTCTAGAAATAGTTTGTTAGGAGTTTGATTAGCTTAATCAAGATTAGCTTAATTAATCAACCTTGCTGATCTGGCAGAAGCTTCGAGAGAATTCTGGAATTTGAGGGCCCTGAGAGAAGCATAATGATGCAAAAATGGCAGCTTGATGATGTCACCTTGCCGCGGATCCGCGGCGCAAGCAGGCTCCCGCCGCGGATCTGCGGCTCTTTATGGGCCTTGGTGCCTGTTTCTTCTGGTGCTTGCTTGGGCTGACTTATGGGCATTTATCTAATATGTTGAATTTAATATATCTCTCTATATTGCTACCAGCTCTCAGGTATTTGAGTCGGCGTAATGTATCTTGTTATATAAATTTGACCGATCTCTTGGAATTTCCTGCACAGACTTTGAAACACAAGTTGCACAATATAGGAATGATGCCATGCTATGAAATATAGTCAATTTCCCTTATAGTGCCGGTTTTAAAGACTAACACATGCAAACTGATATTTTACGACTGTTTTGCTAATATGTGAATTATGCAAACCGAACAGCTCTAGATGAATGCAAAAGATAGAGAAATTGCCATGTTAAAAATGCAGTATTTTGGACTGATCAAATTCCCCCAAACTTAATTTCGATCGTCTCGAGCGAACTTTATTAAAAAGAGAAGGAGAAAATAATGAAAAAGAAAAACAGACTAGCACACTTTCGTAGGCAACACGATTGCACTGAGCACGTGCAACAAGCCTTTAAACCTCTAGGTGTCCCAAGTAGGAGGAGTGTTGTCTCTTGAGGGTTTTTAGCGGATTGCACCCACAAAATCCAATAATAAAAGGAAGATCATGAATATTGCATTTAAAGACAAGAATTGTAAAAGAAAGACTTTGAAAATTAGGGTTTTCAACTAAGCTAGCTTTTCGGTTGTCATGAGCCCTATCTTAATAGTCATGAAAAAATGTCAGAAATCACGTCCCCCCTCAATAAAACATCGTCTTACTTTTCATTCCTATCTTTCTTCCAAACATCGATCATATAACCCTGCGTGCGTGTAAAGATACCCTACACCCGGAGAATTCAATTCAAGCTATCATACTCTTGCCCATCAGCCTCAGTACTTTTTAATTAATGAATATTTAGATGAGATTGCTCACACACTTTCATGCGACCGTTAATACTTCTTGAGGTACTAACCGACCGATTACTCATGTGCTTGCTTATTTGGTGTTTTTTCTCGTCTTGCACCACCTAAGGCTTAGCAGTGACTCCCAGACCAGTTGGCCTTAGGGCACTAGGTGAAGAGGCACCCTCGCTATATTTTTTTATTGCTGCCTTGGCAATAACAAAACCAGTGTTCATTTTTCTCACCACTTTTTCTTCATTTTTTTTATTTCCTTCATACATCGGCTTTTAGACAAGAGCATTTCAAGGTATTCTCTACTATCCCGGGCTTCAAGACGTGTGAAAGTGCGTATAGTAGGGTATCAACGTTCAAAATGTTTGGCTTTCAGAATAGAAACTATTTTTCAGATTTATTTTTATCCTCAGATTAGTGACTTCCTTCATCTTACAAACCCTTGGGACAACGGCTCATAACTACTTATTACTAGTTCGTATAAGAAAACTTCTAATTTCTTGGTTTTCTTAAATTTTTCAAATCTTTTGGATGTAATTTTTCACTATCTAATATTTTATTATCTTATTTATGTACAAAAAATGTTTTTATTTTTATTGAAAATTTTTAAAATTTTTATGGGTTTTCAAAATGTTTTGTGCTTATGCAAAGTGATATGCAAATGATGCAAAAATAAGCACAAACCTCCCCCATACTTGTTTTCAACAGTGTCCTCACTGTTGCCATCTGCTAAATCTCGAAAAACCTGTAAGCTTGGGAGGAATTTATTAGTGGGTGCAACATATTTAAGTGAAGAACCTCCCCCAAATTTATTCTTGGCTCATCATTTTGTAAAAATTTTCTTTTCAAGCGCCAGAAAAAATGCCCCCCCCCCCCCCCAAACTTGAGTTAAGCTATGTTAATTTTTGAAAATCACATGAGGGGGTCAAAAATCATTGGTCGATGCAAGCTTTGCAAAGACCGAAGGTTAACACCAACCAATCAAAAATTTTATCAATGCAGTGCTCTGGTTGGTGGAAGAAAAAGTGGGAAAAGGGTAAGTGGTGGAATAGAATGTGTGTGCATCTCGTTTTGGAGAGACGATGCAGTGAATGTGATGGATTGCACGCATTCTTTTTACAGTTCAGAAGAAGGGGTGGAGGTTCAATTTTATTGATTGGGAGATGATTCATCTCAACACCCGTGTCATTCAAAAATGCGAGTTCATCAGCGAAGATCTCTTCAAAAGTTCCATCAATACCTTGATGAATAATGTCATCATAAAGCACGGGGTGATCTTCAGACTCTAAAAGCAGTTCATAATCAGTGTTAGTTGTTGACCAGGACATCTCAGTGGAAGATTCCGTATGTGTATGATACATAATTGGTTCAAACAATAACGTATGAAAAGAGTCTAGATCGGTATCAGGAGGATCATCAAATTCGCTGCTGTCGGCATCCATTAAGTCGACAAAACAGACATGAGAAGTAGGTTCGGAAGGTACACTTCCCAACTTGTAAATGTTCAGCTCAATTGACCTATTCCCGAAAGATAGGGTCATAGAACCATTACGACAGTTGATTATAGCGTTGGAAGTGGCCAAAAAGGGGCGACCTAAAATCACCGGAATTTGATTCCGTGGGCTCGCTACAGGCTGTGTATCAAGTACAATAAAGTCCATAGGGAATATAAATTCCTCGATTTTTATTAACACATCCTCTAGTTCACCCCTAGGTTTGATGATTGATCGGTCAGCCATCTGGAGAGTGCAATGGGCTGGTTTCAACTCTCCGATCCCTAACTGCTCATAGACTGAGAAAGGAAGCAGGTTAACACTTGCGCCAAGGTCTAGTAGAGCACGGTTAATGTGTTTTTCCCCAATAGAAATGGAAATAGTAGGATATCCAGGATCCTTACGTTTCCTTGGTAATTGTTGGGGGAAAGCCGTGTCTACAGTCTTTGCTATGAATATCTTCTTGGGCACTTGTTTCTTCCTCTTTCTAGTGCACAAGTCTTTAAGAACTTTCGCATAAGCTGGGACTTGTTGGATAGCATCTAGAAGAGGGATGTTGATGTTAACCTGTTTAAACATTTCAGTGATCTTCTCCATTTGAGGACTTGGTCTGTTTCCCCTTAACCGACTTGGGTAAGGAGCTTGGGCAATAAGGTCGGGGTCCAACAGTGGAGAAGATCGTGTGGGTGGACCTGATCCCAGAATAGAAGTGGGGATCGTCCTTGGAGAACTAGAAGAGATGGGCTGAGGTGGCGAGCCTTGTGGGAAACGAAGAATAGGCTCGCAAGAAGGTGGTGGTGTAGAAGAACTGGGGTCAGAATTAGAAGTAGAAGTGGAAGGAAAGGTCTCAGCCGGGGTGTTATTGATTGATTTATCAGTATCATCAAACTCTTCCCCAACGTGATTGTCAAGCACTCTTCCAGATCTCAACGTGGTGATTGCATTCACATGATGTGAATAGCCAGGATTGGATAAGAGTTGAGCTGGAAGTTTCCCTTTCTCTCTTGCACTCATTTCGGCTTTTAATCGTGCAATTTCTTTTTCCATCGATTTAATACTCTCGCTTTGGGACGCAGAGTTTTTCTCAATTTTATCGACAGAAGACTTCATTTCAGCCGAAACTTGCATGATATTTGTTAAGACCAAATTCATGTATTGTGCAAATGAAGAGGAGTCATCAGTCCCGGTCAACTGTAAAGGACTAGACAGTGCAGG
This sequence comes from Agapanthus africanus, assembly GCA_030015575.1. Lineage (NCBI taxonomy): Eukaryota > Viridiplantae > Streptophyta > Magnoliopsida > Asparagales > Amaryllidaceae > Agapanthus > Agapanthus africanus. Next base: position 110,530,508 of record JASDDO010000031.1, read on the forward strand.
TGTGTTGACCGGATTTTGAAAGTTATGTGCTTGGAAGGGGTGCTGACTCAATTGAAGTTGTGGTTGCTGTTGTGGTGGAGGGAGCCTTTGGAAATTGTGTTGGTTTGGAACCGTGTTTTGATTGTGTTGTTGATTCCAAGCAAAATTAGGGTGATTCCTCCAACCCTGATTATATGTGGAAGAAAATGGATCGTTTCTAGGTCTTTGAAATGCGGCATTGGTATGCTCATGACCTTGAAACAGAGAATTTTGTGGTCATTCTTCCATCAAATGAGAAGGATCAGAACAACATCCACATACAGTTTTGGAGAGTGACATTTGACTTAGGGCGGCTAAAAATTTGTTTTCCATAGTCTCAAGTTTCTTTTGCATAGCTGAAATGTCAGCTCTAACTCCTATGGAAATATTATTGACATCCCTAGACGATTGACTCACGCCCTCCCACTGTAAAGATTTTTCAGCGAAATCTTCTAGAAATTTCCAGGCTTCCCCATCATCTTTGGTCATGAAGTTGCCTTGACACATGGATTCACGGGTCTGTCTTGTGTTAGGATTAATGCCCTCATAAATGATTCTGCACAGTTCCCATCTAGGGATTCCGTGATGTGGACATTGGACTAACAGATCCTTGAAGCGTTCAAGACATTTTGAAAATGGTTCATATTGAAGCTGGGTGAATTGATTGATTTCGCTGCGGACTCGAGCTGTCTTGTGATGTGGGTAGAATTTCTTAAGGAATGCTTTGACGAATTCTTCCCAATTTGAAATGGAATGTGCGGTAGTGTTATACAACCACTTCTCGGCTATATCGCACAAGGTGAATGGGAAAAGACGTAGACGCATAGCATCAATAGAAAGTTGTGAGGTACCCATCATTGCGCATACATTTTCAAATTTGGTGATAAATGCATATGCGTCTTCAGCCTTGAGACTGTGAAATTTTGGTAGAAGGTTGATGTATAGGGGTTTTATTTCAAAATTTTCCCCGTTGGCTGGTGGAATGGAAAGACAGGTGGAAAGAGGACCTCGTGTAGGATAGCACCTCTCTTGGAGAGAGATGCGGGGTGGAATCTGTGCACCAACGGACGGCGGAAGAGTAGTGGTAAAGAAGTTCGATGGAGATGGATCCATCGATGTGGATGTGGTGGTGGGTAAAGAAAAGGTAAATGTACAAATGCCGACTTTTGGGTCAATCAGGGGAAACGCGGACTAAACGGGCACTAGAATCCCGTGTCCAGCCTATCTTGCACTAAAAAGGGTTAGTACAAGTGGCAGCGTGACTTATAATTAGGGGAAATGATGAAAGAATGCGGTGTTTGTTTTGAAAAGCGGACAGATTTTAGAAAAAAATGATGCAACACAACAAATGCAACACACAAAACCCTAATTCTATTGGTCGCCTAGGTCAAATCTCTAGACCGCTCCTAACTTCCAAAAGACAAGACGCAGGATAAATCCTCCACTGCCTCTTTGTCTCTTCTGTGGCCAGGTAAGTGCCAGGTAAGTGGGAGGTTCTCCACTACGTAAGTAGTGGGCCTAATTAAGTAACCACTAGCTTTCGACACACTTGCCTTAGACACCACAAGAGAAACGCGGATAAGCAATGAATTACCCACGGCCTTCTTCTGTCCTAAGTGACCGCGATGGTCTTTAGAGTCATCTCTAGATTTCTTTTAGTTAATTGGGGTAAATGCGGATGCAATTTTGCGATTTTCGGGGCTTAGGAAGGGTAATGAACTCCCCACCTAATCTGGATTTGGTCTTTGCCCCTTAATGTCCGTATTAATTATGCAAAAAACCACAAAAATCAAAACAAGCACAATTTAATTTTGCTGTTTGCGCCGCTGCGATTTTTGCAAAGAAACCTGCACAAAATGTTAATTGGAGCAGATGAGGGGAGAGATAAGAAAGTTAGAAAGTTACAGAGCAAATTTGGTGCAGTGATGATGTCATCACACGGCGGAACCGCGGTGGGAGACGCTTGATGCCGCGGAAACTCGGTGGTTCAATGAGATCTCTGCACAGAAAAATTTGGTACTGTTCCTGTTCAACTTCTAAGCTCTCTGGAATTTTCAGAAAATTTTTTCCACAGCTCCAATGATTCCAGATTTCCTCGCACAAATCACAACAACTCATATTAGTGTTTGCGCGAGTTTTGATCACAAAATTATAATGGAATAAATCTTTCAATTCAAATTTCAATATAGAACGAATTAGCGCGTGATCCCCGGCAACGGCGCCATTTGATTGAATGAGTTCTCGATTGTGTTTATCAAATGATCCCCGGCAACGGCGCCATTTGATTGATCTTATTTTCCGTTGTCGGTTTAGAGAAAATGAATAGAATCACAACCAAAAATATTTGACCGCAATCAATAACGGTGTCGGATTGTAGCGCGTTAGTAGGTGCGGATCGTCCACAGGGATTGCACGATTCGTTCGTATTTTATCTTGTTTGAATCGAAAACTTAATAGAAAGGAAAAGAAAACATGATTCAAGATTTTTATCGATGAGTTTCAAGTATCACTATTCTAATTAAGAATCAAGAAAATGATAAACATCGAGAATCGAGTTTTGATAGAATTCCAATCAATTTAGGTTTCAAGATTTGAAGTAAAGCTCGTAGGAATCGAGTAGATTGTAGATGTGAAGAAGATTCAAGAATACGATTTCTTATCCATTAACAAGTTGATGCTAAATCGATGTAGATTCATCGAGGATCAAGGATCTTGCGAAGAATTAGGGTTCCTCATCCTATCCTTTGTCCTTTCGATGAATCACATTCACTAGATAGCTTCTTGAAAGTCGGATGATCGATCGTTGATCTCTAGATCGTGCGAAAGGAATCAAGAACGCATTCGCATCAATCTAGATCATCGATCATTCGATTTTCAAGAATTTACAATTGTTATAAGACTTAAGAAATCATTTAAAGATTCGTCAACATCATCATTCTACAATTGTTTCGATTCCTCCACGAGCGGAGTTTTATTCAAGCATCATCACAAAGAATATATTCAAGAATCGAAATATAAGCATAATGCTCGAATTGAAAATAAGCAAGTTTAAAGAATCTTCACCTTTATTATATCAACAAGTAGTTACAATTCTCAAGAATTACAAGAGGTAGGAACTTCGCTCGTCGAATCTAGCATCGCTCGGCTCCTTGAGTCTTGGATCGCTTGGATCTCGTGCTCCGTTGAAGTCCGGTTCCGCTTCTAAAGGATCTTGAAGACTTTCTTGGCTTGCACTCAAAGGATCTTGAGGTTTCTTGATTTTGGATTGGATAAGGGTTAGGGTTTGAGGTGGTAGTTGTTGATTGAAGAACTAGAATGGGGGAGATTAGAGATTGACCAACTAAGGATTCAACAACTAATGAACAACCATGAACCCTAGATCTAGGCTCCTATTTATAGACTTCCCAAAACCCTAGATCTAGGATTTGAATTTTGAATTTCCCTCCAAAAGTTTGTTAGCTAGAGAGGCTTCTAGAAGTAGTTAGTTAGGAGGGAGCTTCTAGAAATAGTTTGTTAGGAGTTTGATTAGCTTAATCAAGATTAGCTTAATTAATCAACCTTGCTGATCTGGCAGAAGCTTCGAGAGAATTCTGGAATTTAACGTGTATGAAATGAATGTGGGCCCTGAGAGAAGTATAATGAAGCAAAAATGGCAGCTTGATGATGTCACCTTGCCGCGGATCCGCGGCGCCAGCAGGCTCCCGCCGCGGATCCGCGGCGCTTTTTGGGCCTTGGTGCCTGTTTCTTCTGGTGCTTGCTTGGGCTGACTTATGGGCCTTTATCTGATATGTTTAATTTAATATATCTCTCTATATTGGTACCAGCTCTCAGGTATTTGAGTCGGCGTAATGTATCAGTCTTTGTTATATAAATTTGACCGATCTCTTGGAATTTCCTGCACAGACTTCGAAACACAAGTTGCGCAATAGAGGAATGATGCCATGCTATGAAATATAGTCAATTTCCCTATAGTTCCGGTTTTAAATACTAACACAAGCAAACTGATATTTTACGACCGTTTTGCTAATATGTGAAATATGCAAACCGAACAACTCCAGATGAATGCAAAAGATAGGGAAATTGCCGTGTTAAAAATGCAGTATTTTCGACTGATCAATCACCGTACAATACTTTCTTAACCGTTCAGCCGGGCCAGTGTTGGTACTTCTAGGGAGGTTTTCCAACGCTTTCGCGAAGTTCCTTAATTAAATAACCTATTTTCCCTGTGGGCGTAGCCCCGCTAACACCTTTCTAGACACCTACTTGGTTTATAGCATTGATCGTTAAGTGAGAAAGTTCCGGAGGAGTAGCATATACTCACAGTAGGATCGGCATCCAAATATCATCGTGTGACAAAACTGAAGGAATTCTACCAGAATCATCACACTCCAAATGGTATGCAGTGCTAGCAAGTTTCAGTTTCTTTAGAAACTCCCAATGTGGATTTTTGCCCCATGCTCTTATGACCTTGACTTTGGCCAACAAATCATAAGTTACATGTCATGTTCTATCCGTCATTCTCCAGGTTAATTTGAACCCACCCGTACCTACCCTTGACTTTGGCCAACAAGGCAGTACGACTGTCCCAAACCAACACATCTATCTATGCTGCACATGAATACCCAATAGCTACCAATCACTATGCCTTGACTTTGGCCAAAAAACATAGCTTGAATACTATTGACTATCCATGTGAAACGACAGAGGGCTACGAATGGTTTTGGCGAAACCGTGTGTAAGTCCATGTCACGCATCCTACGAACTTGCGGGGAGACAGAATATATGAAAAACGATTATCAAAGTTTCGTAACACGAACTTGAGCGCATGAATCGTATCTAAACCGTTACTAGCAAACTACGAGAGGTTTAACTATCCGGATTCGAAGTTATACCTCACGTTACTTGTCCTACGGGTCTTCATCGCCGTCCTCCACTCCTCGTAGGCTCCTTGGAACATCGACACCTCAACGGCCTCCTCGAGTCAAAGACGATCCATCCGAGAGCTCCTACTCCAAGCTTGATCTCTAACTTGAGATAACTAGGTTGCTCAAAGTGCTAATCTAAGCTACCTAGGGGATATAGTGTGAGGTTATGGATGTATTAGTCTAGCTAACCCTTGATCTCAACACATGAGAGGTTAGGGTTAGGGTTTGAAGAGAGAAAGTGAATAACAAATAATGAATCCTTTTGGATGAATGAAATCATTTGTGTATATATGAAACATATGATAATATTAAGTAAATAACAAATAATGAATTATCACCATGTTTCATTAATACACTGAGTGATTCATCACATGAGTCATATAAAACATTAAATGAATCATTAACTCAATGTATGAATCACTACATGACTCATTAATCCAATTAATACAAATGCCACCTTAGCCTCCAACTCACCATGCTTCTAGAAGCTTCCCGGAAAATTACGAGAACGCCCCTCCAATCCGTGAAAACACGGAAAAACTTTAGACTGTATAAATCCAATAACCTGATACTAGAATCTGGCTTAAACCAAAGTCGGCTAGTATAAACTGTCCGAACGTCGCACGTGCGTTTAAACACGTATGCGTCCGAACCCTAGTCGTAAAACCATACGACCTCTATATCGTTTCGCCTGGAGCAGGGAAACTCTCTGTGTGGGACTCTAAAGACTCGACACTACGCTGGCAGTGGGTTTAACCACAGACCGCAAGCGGCACTAGCTGTACGTAACGGTCCCCAGGTAGATGTCGATAAGAAGGCCGATGAGGAAACCCATCCGAACTCCTACTGAGCCTGATGTGACAATCTCCGTACAGTCCGGTCTGTTCGTCTAAGACTATCGCATATCGAGCTTAGGGGGCGGCAAGCGTCAGTCTCCTAATAGCGGTATAAGTCATGTCAGAGAGCCATTATGCAAAGTCCCTGGCCAGGGCAAGCGAGATTTACAGGTAGGTTCCAGTAGTTTCTCAGGGTCTAATGGGCTATATCTTTAGTCCTCCTCAGGTACTTGAGAATGTTCTTTACTGCTATCCAGTGCTTCTCCCCTGGGTTTGCTTGATACTGTCTTACTACACTCAATGCGTATGCTACACCTGGTTTGGTACATAACATTGCATACATTATAGAGCCTACTGCAGAAGCGTATGGTATAATCGACATGCGATCCCTTTCCAAATCAGTCTTGGGAGACATCTCTTTGGAGAGGGTGATTCCGTGACAGGCCGGTAGGCTACCGCGCTTAGAATCATCCATACTGAATCTCTTAAATATGGTGTCTATGTACCTGGACTGCGAAAGTCCCAACATCCTCTTTGATCTATCTCGATAGATCCGGATCCCCAGAATGTAGGTGGCATCACCCAGGTCTTTCATGAAGAATTTCTGTGATAAGAATCTTTTGACTGACTGTAACATAGGAATATCATTTCCTATTAGGAGAATGTCATCCACGTACAAGACGAGGAATACTACAGCTCTCCCTACAATCTTACTGTATATGCATGGTTCATCTGGATTTTTGATAAAGTCGAATTCTTTGACAGCATCATCAAAACAGATGTTCCAACTCCGTGATACCTGCTTTAGTCCATAAATGGATTTAAGCAACTTGTATACTTTTCCGCTGCTCCCACTCTGAATGAATCCCTCTGGCTGATCCATATAGATGCACTCTTCCAAACTACCATTTAGAAAGGTCGTCTTTACGTCCATCTGCCAGATCTCATAATCGTGGAAGGAAGCAATAGCAAGAAGGACCGAATGGATTTGAGCATAGCCACTGGAGAAAAGGTTTCATCATAGTCCAAACCAGGTCTTTGATGGAAACCCTTTGCTACAAGTCTAGCCTTATAGATTTTATTTGATATAGTCTTTTACGTCAAAGTTTAAGAGTATTTTAAGTATAAGTTTGCTCAATGAATCGGGGGCGGATCCATAAAGATATAAAAGAAGTTGCTGGCTGCGAAGTGAAGTTTATAGAGTCGTAAGCTTCCAGCTTTCATAGAATGAAGTTTTAACCTGTCTATCTACACCAATCTTCTTTTTGAAGATTCATTTGCATCTTACGGGTTTTACCCCATCTGGAGCAATTTCCAAAGTCCATACTTTGTTAGTGTACATGGACTCCATTTCGGTCTGCATTGCATCTAGCCATTTTACCGAGTCGCCGCTCTGAATGGCTTGCTGGAAGTTAGTAGGGTCATCATCATCAATGACGCAATCCTCTCTATCCCCATCTATGAGAAAACCGTAGTATCTCTCAGGTGGATGAGATGGCCTACTACTCCTGCGGAGGGGTGCGGGAATGTCCTGTTCTTCTTGAACTACAGGTTCTACCAAACTTTCAGTAGTAGTTTGTGGTTCTGGAATTTCTTCCAGTTCTATTGTGCTCCCACTTATCTGATTTTCTAAAAATTCAGTTTCCAAGAAGCGGGCATGTTGAGAAACAAAGAACTTTTGCTCCTCTGCGTAATAGAAAAGATACCCCATAGAGTTCTTTGGATATCCCACAAACTTACACTGTACTGAGAGTGCCTCGAGTTTGTCCGCATGCTGCTTCTTTACAAAAGCTGGACATCCCCATGTCTTAAGATACTTAAGACAGGGCTTCTTCCCACTCCACATCTGATATGGTGTGGTAGGCACAGTCTTGGTTGGAACTCGGTTCAAAAGATATGCAGCTGATTCTAGTGCATATCCCCAGAATGATCGCGGTAACTCAGCGTTAGTAATCATGGAACGAACCATATCCAATAGGGTTCGATTCCTCCTTTCCGATACACCGTTATATTGTGGTGTGTATGGAGGAGTAAGCTGAGAGAGAATTCCATTCTCTTTTAATTAACTCGGGAACTCGGCACTTAAGTATTCACCACCTCGATCAGATATCAGTGTCTTTATACTCTTGCATGTTTGTTTTTCCACTTCATTCTTGTATTCTTGGAATTTCTCAAAGGCCTCGGATTTATGCTTCATTAAGAAGATATATCCATACCTAGAGAAATCATCGTAAAAGTAATGAAGTAGGAATAACCACTTCGCGCGTGTGTAGACATTGGACCGCACACGTCACTGTGTACGAGTCCCTAGAGCTCGCTTGCTCTTACTCCGTGTCCAGTAAACGGAGTTTGTCATCTTTCCTATGAGACAAGATTCACAAGTTGTTAGTGTATATGCCCTAGAGGCCATTACTGTATCATACAAGTTTGTATATTACTTAATAGAAGCTTGGGATATTCACCTTGTATAGACAATCTTGCTCAATATAGTAGTATGCTATTTGGTTTGATTCCGCTTTAATGTGTACATGTGTTTATTTTAGTATATCACCTATACACATTAGTGGAGCCCTTAGGATCTTTGCTTGATTACCAGCGTTGTGATGGCAGTCACACTAATGGGGGCTGGGTAATCTACAAGCACATCCTTATGCAAGTCCCTAGTCGTAGGACTATCGAGACAGGGCATCGATACTCCGGAGTAGACTAGCGTATGCGCTTCTCATCCCAGTGTGGAAGACGGTCTGTCCCACAGCCGTCAGTATGTCGTACTTAAGATAGTATGCGGGTGCTCGTTAGGTTACGAGTACACTGGACAGGACTCGTCGGGAACTGTTGGTTGGTACTATACCTATCGTTAGTTATCAGTTCCCAGGTGACATGAGTACATCTTAGTCCGCTGACTTGACACTGTCACTTCACCTCGAGTGTGTTCCCACTGTACTTAGATTACTACCCTACCACGGCTCAAAGGAGTCATGCAAACAGGTAGTAGTTGGGTGCAGTCCCGAAGCACTTGGAGGCAGTGACGGTTAGACATGATTCGTCTCTCACAGTATTGGGGGTTGACATCGTGCTGTGTCTAGGAGAGCCATTACACAAGTCGTCCCTGGCCAGGGCAAGCGAGATATACTGGTAGGTTTCCAGTGTTATCTCAGGGTGTTCTGGGCTACACTCCTACACGACTTGTACCGCTATTAGGGGACTGACGTTTACCGCCCCTAGGACTGCCATGCGATGTTATCAGACGAACAGACCGGACTGTACGGAGATTGTCACATTCAGGCTCAGTAGGAGTTCAGATCAGTCTTCTAGTCGGCATCTACCTAGGGACCGTTACGCACGGCTAGTGCCGCTTGCGGTCTGTGGTTAAACCCACTGCCAGCGTAGTGTCGAGTCTTTAGAGTCCCACACAGAAAGCTATTCGCCTTTAGGCAAAAGAGTAGAGGTCGCATGGTTTTGCGACAGGGTTCGGTCACATCCGTGCACTTGTGCACGTTTAGTGTCCGGGCAGTTGACACTAGCGGGCTTTGGTTTAAGCCAGATCCTAGTGTATGTTTTGAGATTGGTTTTATCTCGTTTGTATTCGTGTTCCTCGGAACGCGGATGCGGGTGTGTATGCACAGTTGACAGAGAGACAGAGGCAGAGGATTCTCTTTGGGGTTGTTGACTGTTGACTATTGACTTTTGCAAAACCCTAATGAGAATAAGAAATATGATTAATGATAATATTAATTAAGTATTATTGTGTCATGGTTGAGATGAAGAGTTGACTTTGTTGACTTGTTGACTTTGTTGACCGGTTGGCTAGGTTGGACTAGTTGACCACCATCATTACAATGGCTATCATTTCATGGCAAAGACTTTTACTTGCTTGTTTCTTTTTGCAAAATGAGTGCATGAAATGATATGGCCATTTTGACTTGAGCCATCACATAATACTCAATTACTATTATGAGTTATCATGATTTTGGATTATGAGAGCATGGGAGCCAAAAGTCTTGCTCATTCTTTAATTTGCTTTCTCTCTCTTGAGCTCTCTCGTCCTCAAGCTCTCTTCCTCTTCCTCTTGTTCTCTCTCTAGCTCAAGACGACTCCCTCTCATGAGTAGAGAAACATTGCCTAAGAGATAAAAGAAAACCCATATCACTTCTCTACTCATCCTAGTTCATAAGGTCTAGCAAGCCAAGTGTTCTAGTTTCTTCTAGTTTGAAGAGAAGCCAAAGGTAGAAGCTTTCAGGTGGATCCATCTTCGGCGCAAGGAGACGACGAGGTGAGGCCGATCCGACCACCGCAAGGAGTTGAAGACGAAGGAGTTTAAGATAAGGTATAATCACCTAACCGAGTAGGTAAAACTCTTGTTAGCTTTGTTAGATAGTTGTTTAACAAAGATCCGTATTTTGAGTCCATGTTACCATCTCTAGAAAAATCATTTTTCATCATTTCCGCAAGCCCGTAAGTACCGGGAGAGGTAACGTGGACTTACAGTGGTATCAGAGCCTAGTTAAACACTATCTAACATGTTAGCAAAGTATCTAGAAGTTCGATCGGAGAAAAAGTCGCGAAACGAACCCGAAAAATCAAGTTTCTGTCGATTCTGTATTCTGTTCAAAAAATAATAAATCTTGCACCAAAAATCGACTCAGGCTTTTTAAAATACACCCAAGAAATTTGGTCCACTGGCTCGGTCAAAGCGCCGCGGAACCGCGGCAGGAGCATGCTCCCGCCGCGGATCCGCGGCCGCGTTGACTCGGCCGTGGCACAAATTTCCTGCAGTGTGATTCTGGGGTTGTTTTGGGATTTTTACAATATGATTTTTCTGCCCAGTTTTTCCAGAAAGCAAAATTTGTTTTTGGGGCCTAAAAATCCGTATTTTGATCGAACTTCTAAAAGACTTAAGCTAACGGGTTATATCTGTGATGTGATATATGTATTGAACGTCTGCTAATCGATATACGTCGATTAGTGGGCGTTATACATATCTGTGATCTGTAATGTTGATGGTATGTGTATATGAATTCATTGGATTGTCGCGGATGAATAGCCGGGGGTTGTGAGATGAGAGTTTTCTTTTCTTTCAATTCATGTAAATTTGTAATTGATGTAATATTATTTACATGGCCGCACAACCGGGTTGGGGTTGTAGCCATCATTGTATAATTTCTTTTACTGTTTTTGCTCCTAGGATAGACCCAAGGTGGGGTGCACAAACTGCCGGGTATCTCGAAGTGCCGAGTGGCCTACTCACGGTGTTGAGGGAGGCTGCTTCGCTTCGGGTACTTGGCGGGTAGTTTGCCGCACCCGTAGGAGTCTAGGGTGGGGTCTTGGCTATTCATAGCGACCGTGTAATCCGCTCTTCGTTACAGGCTCGTACGGATTGCGGATTCCTAGTATATCCAATGTGTTCATCTGTGATCTGGAATGGCTATCATTGCATGTGACGAATGTGTATATCTATATATGATATCTATTTAGGCGTTGCTTATGTTTTGCATCCGCGTTAGTCCAGCCCCCGCTCTGTCGTTAGTTAAGTAACCTAACGGGTAATGACGGGCCCCATGGCGAATGCGGATGGCATAAGCGTACATCATATTTTCGTTGTTTTCTGCAATAGTAGGATTAAATGATGGGACGCATTAAAATTAATGCAAGAAAAATAAACTATGTAAAAGTCGTTGGAACACTTTCAAAACCACTCGGTTCTTTTCAAAACCAAATTTTAAATGCGGAGCATGAACCACTCCTTTTTGAAAGCTATCTCGTTCCTTCGATTATATCAAGTTCACTACGTTCACGGTTTCGCCAAAACCATTCGTAGCCCTCCGTCGTTTCACATGAATTGTCAATAAGTATTCAAGCTATGTATGTTGGTTAAAGTCAAGGCATAGTGATTGGTAGCTATTAGGTATTCATGTACAGCATAGATAGATGTGTTGGTTTGGGACAGTCGTACTGCCATGTTGGCCAAAGTCAAGGGTAGGTACGGGTGGGTTCAAATTAACCTGGAGAATGACGGGTAGAACTTGACATGTGACTTATGATATTTTGGCCAAAGTCAAGATCATAAGAGCATGGGGCAAAAATCCACATCGGGAGTTTCAAAAGAACTGAAACTTGCTAGCACTGCATACCATTTGGAGTGTGATGATTCTGGTAGGATTCCTTCAGTTTTGTCACGCGATGATATTTGGATCCCGATCCTACTGTGAGTATATGCGACTCCTCCGGAAATTTCTCACTTAACGATCAATGCTATAAACCAAGTAGGTGTCTAGAAAGGTGTTAGCGGGGCTACGCCCCCAGGGAAAAGAGGTTATTTAATTAAGGAACTTCGCGAAAGTGTTGGAAAAGCTCTCTCGAAGTACCGACACTAGCCTGGCTGAACGGTTAAGCAAGTATTGTACGGTGAGATTGATCCTGACTAATTCTTCCTTTTTTGGTTTGAGGAGGGATTCGAGAGACAGTGGGAGCCATCCTGTTTAGACAAATTAAAAACCACTCTAAACTTGCAAGAGCATCATGCTAAAGTGTTTCTTCTCTCTCTCCTAATTGCAGCAACCAAACATCATGACCGGACTTAAGTTACTACTAGATAAAAACATACTGACAGGGCCAAACTACAAAGATTGGCTCAGGAATGTCAAAATGGCAATCACTTATGACAAGTTGGGGTATCTCCTTACCACCAAAGCTCCCCCTGTCCCAGGTCCCAAAACCAGCGTCGCGGATAGGGAAATCCAGAAGACCTGGAAAATCGATTGCGCGAAGGCCAAATGCCTCGTGCTTGCCTCTATGGACAATGAACATCAGAGGAGGCACGAGAATATGGACCTTGAATCCATATTTCTCCATACAAAAGAACTGTATGGAGAGCAATCTTGTATCGCCAGATACGAAGTCTCGAAAAAACTGTTTTCGGCGAGATTGGCCGTCGGATCATCGGTAGCGGAACACGTGCTTAAGATGATTGGCTTCATAGAGGAGCTCGCGGACCTAGGGACCACGTTAGAGAACGAGCTCTACACGGACTTGATTCTCCAGTCCCTTCCTTCCACTTACGCCCAGTTTATCCTGAACTTCAACTTGCAAGAAAATGAAGTTGAACTTTCAGAACTCCTCAACATGCTGAGGAGTGCAGAGGGCACCCTACAGAAAGGTAGGGAAACATCCACTTTGTTTGTAGGAGGATCTTTCTCTTCTAGGTCCAAGACGAAAGCCAAAGGAAAGAAGAAGAAAGCCCCCGCCAAACCAAGGGGCGGTGTTAGTAAAGTGGATACGAAGGGAAAGGCAAAAGCAACAAAGATAGCGGGGAAGCTTGTGGGGAAGGAAGAGTGCTTTTACTGTCATAAGAATGGACACTGGAAGAAAGATTGCAGGGCTTGGAAGGCCAGAACACAGGATCTGAAGTAAGTTGCGGATTCAGCTTCAGGTGTGTATGTTATTGAAAACTGTCTATCAATAAACTCTACTTCCTGGGTATTGGATACCGGATCAGGATCTCATATCTGTAATTCTTTGCAGGCGTTGAGAAAGCGTAGGTTTTTGAAGGCAGGTGACATGACCCTCAAAGTTGCAAACGGAGCTAGCATGGATGCTAAGGCCGTGGGGGACTATCACCTGGGAATGTCAGATGGACATGTTTTGGTTTTACATAATTGCGTTTTTGTACCCAACGCAACTTGTAATAGCATTTCTGTATCTTTAATATCTAAAGAAGGTTATGAATTTGCGTTTGCAAGTAATGTTGTAAACATTCACCTTAATCAAGTTCTGATTGGGTCAGGTACATTAAGCAATGGTATATACGTATTAAACCAATCACAGATTTTCAATGTCCAGAATACACACAAAAGAAAGTCTCCGGAAACAAATCAGGCTTTCTTATGGCATTGTAGACTGGGTCATATCAATGAGAGAAGGCTGACGAAGTTACATACAGAAGGATATTTGGATCCGTTCGAATATCAATCATATGCAACTTGTCAATCCTGTCTCAAAGGAAAGATGACAAAGACTCCGTTCACCGGACACGGAGTAAGAGCGAGCGAGCTCTTGGGACTCGTACACAGCGACGTGTGCGGTCCAATGTCTACGCATGCACGAAGCTTTTATTCTTACTTCATTACTTTCACGGATGAATTTTCAAGGTACGGATATGTCTTCTTAATGAAACATAAATCCGAAGCCTTTAGAAAATTTCAGGATTATAAGAATGAAGTAGAAAAACAAACAGGCAAAAGTATCAACACACTAAGATCTGATCGAGATGGTGAATACTTAAGTGCCGAGTTCCTGAATTACCTAAAAGAGAATTGAATTCTCTCACAGGTTACTCCTCCATACACTCCGCAGCATAACGGTGTATCGGAGAGACGGAACCGAACCCTATTGGATATGGTACGGTCCATGATGAGTAACGCTGAGTTACCGCGATCATTCTGGGGATATGCACTAGAATCAGCTGCATACCTTTTGAACTGAGTTCCAACTAAGACTGTGCCTACTACACCAAATTAGATGTGGTATGGGAAGAGACCCTATCTTAATCACATTAAGACATGGGGGTGTCCAGCTTTTGTCAAAAAGCAGCATGCGGACAAACTGGAGGCACACTCAGTACAGTGCAAGTTTGTGGGATATCCAAAGAACTCCAAGGGATATTTCTTCTATTGCGAAGAGGAACAAAAGGTTTTTGTTTCTCGTCATGCCCACTTCTTGGAAACTCAGTTTTTTGGAAAAACAGATAAGTGGGAGCGCAATAGAACTGGAAGAAATTCCAGAACCACGAGCTATTACTGAAAGCTTAGTAGAACCAGAGGGTTCGAAAGATCAGGACATTCCTACGCCGCTCCGCAGAAGTATTAGGCACTCTCATCCGCCTGAGAGATACTACGGTTTTCTCATAGACGGGGATAGAGATGATTGCATCATTGATAGTGATGAGCCGACTAGCTTCCAGCAGGCCATTCAAAGCGTTGACTTTTGCTTGCTTGTTTCTTTTTGCAAAATGAGTGCATGAAATGATATGGCCATTTTGACTTGAACCATCACATAATACTCAATTACTATTATGAGTTATCATGATTTTGGATTATGAGAGCATGGGAGCCAAAAGTCTTGCTCATTCTTTGATTTGCTTTCTCTCTCTTGAGCTCTCTCATCCTCAAGCTCTCTTCCTCTTCCTCTTCCTCTTGCTCTCTCTCTAGCTCAAGGCAACTCCCTCTCATGAGTTGAGAAATATTGCCTTAGAGATAAAAGAAAACCCATATCACTTCTCTACTCATCCTAGTTCACAAGGTCTAGCAAGCCAAGTGTTCTAGTTTCTTCTAGTTTGAAGAGAAGCCAAAGGTAGAAGCTTTCAGGTGGATCTATCTTCGGCGCAAGGAGACGACGAGGTGAAGCCGATCCGACCACCGCAAGGAGTTGAAGACGAAGGAGTTCAAGATAAGGTATAACCACTTAAATGAGTAGGTAAAACTCTTGTTAGGTTTGTTAGATAGTTGTTTAACAAAGATCCGTATTTTGAGTCCATGTTACCACCTCTAGAAAAATCGTTTTTTATCATTTCCGCAAGCCCGTAAGTACCGGGAGAGGTAACGTGTACTTACACAAGTAGCATAAGATTGATATTCGAACGGATTCAAATATCCTTCTCTATGTAACTTAGTCAACCTTCTGTCATTGATGTGACCTAGTCTACATTGCCATAAGAAAGCCTGATTTAATTCCTGAGCTTGATTCAATACGTATATACCGTTATCTAATGTACCGGACCCAATCAAAACTTGATTTAGGTGGATGTGAACTACATCGCTTACGAATGTAAAATCATATCCCTCTCTCGAAAGTGAGGACACTAATATGATATTACAAGTCATACTAGGTACATACACACAGTTACATAGAATCAATATCTGCCCACTTGTCAAACCTAGGCGATATTCTCCCACGGATTCAGCGTCTACGCTCATTCCGTTTGCAACTCTGAGAGACAAATCACCTACCTTTATAACTCTATGGTTTCTCAAAGCATGTAATGAATTACAGATATGAGATCCTGCTCCGGTATCTAGTACCCAGGAGGTAGAGTTAATTGACAAACAGTTCTCAATTACAAACACACTTGAGGCTGAAGCCACAACATGCTTCGTATCCTGGCTACTGTCTTCCAAAGCCCTGCAATCCTTCTGCCAATGCCCAATCCCATAACAATAGGAACGTCCCTCTTTTACTACATCCAGTCCTGAAACTTTTGCCCTTCTCTTTCCTTTTACTTCCCTGGTTTTCTTCAGGGTAGAAGGCAGAGACTATAGAATCAAGTCATTATCTGACCCGTTCTCCAACGTGGTCTCCAGGTCCTTGAGCTCATCAATATAGCTAGTCATTGTAAAGACGTTGTCCCTTACAGATGACCCGAAAGCCAACCTCGTTTGATTTAATTCGTTCGAGGTCTTATATCTTCCGATATGAGATTGCCCTCCATATAAATCTTTGTTATGGAGAAAGATGGAAACTGAGTCCATCTTCTCGTGCTGCTTCTGGTATGCATCATCAACTGAAGCTAACACGAGGCACTTGACTTTCGTTTTATCCTTTTTCCTTGTCTTAAGGATATCCATATCCGCGATGGTGGAAACTGGGCCTGGGACGGCGAGATCTTGAGTAGTAATAGGGTGGTCCAGCTTGTCATAGGCAATGGACATCTGGACAGACCTTTGCCGGTCATATAAGTCAGATTCAGTCAAATTGTTATCTAGATGTAACCTATGTGTGGTCACAAGGTCGCTGCAATGAGAGAAAGAGAAGAAAACACTTTAGCATGATGCTCTTGCAAGTTTAGATTGGTTTTTAATTTATCTAAACAGGATGGCTCCCACTGTTTCTCGAATCCTTCCTCAAACCATAAAAGAAGAATTAGCCAGGACTATTCTCACCGTACAATACTTGCTTAACCGTTCAGCCAGGCCAGTGTCGATACTTCGAGGGAGGTTTTCCAATGCTTTCGCGAAGTACCTTAATTAAATAACCTCTTTTCTCTGGGGGCGTAGCCCCGCTGACACCTTTCTTGGCACCTACTTGGTTTATAGCATTGATCGTTAAGTGACGAATCTCCTGATAAGTAGCATGTACTCACAGTAGGATCGGGATTCAAATATCATCGTATGATAATGTTGAAGTAATCCTTCCAATATTCATCAAACTCCAAATGGTATGCAATACTAGCAAATTTCAGTTTCTTTAGAAACTCCCGATGTGGATTTTTGTCCTATGCTCTTATGACCTTGACTTTAGTCAACAAATCATAAGTCACATGTCAAGCTCTACCCGTCATTATCCAGGTTAATTTGAACCCACCCGTACATACCCTTGACTTTAGTCAACAAGGTAATACGACTGTCCCAAACCAACGCATCTATCTATTCTATATATGAATATCCAATAGCTACCAAACACTGTGCCTTGACTTTAGTCAACAAACACAGCTTGAATACTATTGACTATCCATATGAAATGACGGAGGGCTACGATTGGTTTTAGCAAAACCATGAACGTAGTGAACTTGATATAATCGATGGAACCTGATACTTTTTTAAAAGGAGTGGTTAAGCTCCGCAATTAAAAATTCCGATCTTTTAAAATAACCGAGTGGTTTTTTAAATTTGTTCCAACGATTCATTTTTGGTTTATTTTCTTTGCATTATAATAATGTGTCCCATCATTTATCCTATCATTGCAGAAAATAACGAAATACCGCGTCCTCTTATGCCGTCCGCATTCGCCACTAGGTCCCGTCATCACCCGTTAGGTTACTTAACTAACGACAGAGCGGGGGCTGGGCTAGCGCGGGTGTAAAACATAAGTGACGTCTAATAGCTATCATATATAGATATTGTACATTCGTCAGACGCAATAATAAGCATTCCAGATCACTGATGAACTTAATTGGATATGCAAGCAATCCGCGTTTGCTTTGAGCCTGCAACAAAAGACGGATTACACAGTTGTGATGAATAGCTATTACCCTACCCTAGACCCCTACGGGTACGGCAAACTACCCGCCAAGTACTCGAAGTGAAGCGGTCTCCCTCAACAACGTGAGTAGGCCACTAAACACTTCGAAGTACCCGGTAGTTTGTGCACCCCACCTTGGGTCTATCCTAGGAGCAAAAACAGTAAAAAGAAATAATACAACGGTGGCTACAACCGCAACCTAGATGTGGCCCGCAAAATAATATTACAACATATTACAATTACATCGAATGAATGAATATTGAAACCCATCTCAAACCCCGGCTAATCATCACAACAGTCCAATACAGTTCATATACACAAACAGTAAACATTACAGAAATGTGCAACCCACCTGCAAACCGACATACTAGCAGTTAGGGAAGGTTTACGAACACATTAAACATTACAAATAAAAACCCGATCAGCAAATAATTTAGAACATCGATCGACAACCTCTTTCCGTGTCTACCCCAAAAGCAAGCCAGCACAGAAGTAACCTGGGTAGAAACAGAATATACAGGAAACTAAAACACCAAAAAATATGAATTACTGAGCAAATCCGAGTCAACTCGGAGCTGACTCGGCGGCGGATCCGCGGCCAAAAGCACTATCTTGCCGTGGATCCGCGGCCATCTAACCGAGTTGCAATCTCGTATTTTCCCAGAATTCTTATATTCCCCTGCTGTGAATTTTAAGGCATATTAAATATTTTTTTCGACACGTTTAAAATTAACAGAAACTGATAGGGGGTTCGGGGTGTTGTTTTCGCGTTTTCTGACGATCGAACTTCTAATTAGTTGCTAACAATCTAGTAATGGTTTAGTTGGCTTTGATACCACTGTAAGTCCATGTCACGCACCCCATGAATTTGCGGGGAGGCGGAATATATGAAAAACGATTATCAAAGCTTCGTAACACGGACTTGAACGCATGAATCGTATCTAAACCGTTACTAGCAAACTACGAGAGGTTTAACTACTCGGATTCGAAGTTATACCTCACGTTACTTGTCCTTCGGGTCTTCATCGCTGTCCTCCACTCCTCATAGGCTCCTTGGAACATCGGCACCTCAACGGCCTCCTCGAGTCAAAGACGATCCACCCGAGAGCTCCTACTCCAAGATTGATCTCTAACTTGAGATAACTAGGTTGCTCAAAGTGCTAATCTAAGCTACCTAGGGGATATAGAGTGAGGTTATGGATGTATTAGTCTAGCTAACCCTTAATCTCAACACATGAGAGGTTAGGGTTAGGGTTTGAAGAGAGAGAGCTTGAGGAAAGAGAATGTGAGAAAGTGAATCCTTTTGGATGAATGAAATCATTTGTGTATATATGAAACATATGATAATATTAAGTAAATAACAAATAATGAATTATCACCATGTTTCATTAATACACTAAGTGATTCATCACATGAGTCATATAAAACATTAAATGAATCATTAACTCAATGTATGAATCACTACATGACTCATTAATCCAATTAATGCAAATGCCACCTTAGCCTCAAACTCACCATGCTTATAGAAGTTTCCCGGAAAATTACGAAAATGCCTCTCTAATCCGTGAAAACACGGAAAAACTTTAGACTGTATAAATCCAGAAACCTGATACTAGAATATGGCTTAAACCAAAGCCGACTAGTATAAACTGTCCGAACGTCGCACGTGCGTTTAAACACGTATGCGTCCGGACCCTAGTCGTAAAACCATACGACCTCTATATCGTTTCGCCTGGAGCAGGGAAACTCTCTGTGTGGGACTCTAAAGACTCGACACTACGCTGGCAGTGGGTTTAACCACAGACCGCAAGCGGCACTAGCTGTACGTAACGGTCCCCAGGTAGATGTCGATAAGAAGGCCGATGAGGAAACCCATCTGAACTCCTACTGAGCCTGATGTGACAATCTCCGTACAGTCCGGTCTGTTCGTCTAAGACTATCGCATATAGAGCTTAGGGGGCGGCAAGCGTCAGTCCCCTAATAGCGGTATAAGTCGTGTCGGAGCGTAGCCCATTAGACCCTGAGAAACTACTGGAACCTACCAGTAAATCTCGCTTGCCCTGGCCAGGGACTTTGTGTAATGGCTCTATGACACAGCGCGATATTAACTCCCAATACCGGGAGAGACGAATCCTATCTAACCGCCACTACCTCCAAGTGCTCGGGACTGCACCCAACTGCTACCTGTTTGCACGACTCCTTTGAGCCGTGGTAGGGTAGCAATCTAAGAACAGTGGGACACACTCGAGGCGAAGTAGCAGTGTCAAGTCTGTGGACTATGCTGTACTCATGTCACCTGGGAAGTGTTAACTAATGAAGGGTATAATACCAACCAACATTTCCCCTGCGAGTCATGTCCGGTGTACCCGTAACCCAACGAGCACCTGTATACTATCTCCAGTACGACGTACAGATGGCTGTGGGACAGACCATCTCCCCAACTGGGATGAGAAGCGTACACACTAGTCTACTCCGGAATATCGATACCCTGTCTCGATAATCCAACGACCAGGGACCTGTATAGGATGTTGCTTACAGACTACCCAACCCTCACTAGTGTGACTGCCATCACAACGCTGGTAATCAAGCAAAGATCCTATGGGCTCTACTAATATGTATAAGTAATACGTTACAAGAAACATATGCATATATTAAAGTAGACACAACCAAGTAGCATACTACCATGTTTAGCAAGACTGTTATATAAATGTGAATATCCAAAGCTTCCATTAAGTAATATACAATCTAGTATGATACAATAATGGCCCCTAGGGCATATACACTAACACCGTGAACGTAGTGAACTTGATATAATCGATGGAACGAGATAGCTTTTAAAAGGAGTGGCTTAAGCTCCGCGTTTAAAAGTTGTTTTTGAAAAGAAACCGAGTGGTTTTGAAAGTGTTCCAACGACTCTACTTTGGTTTATTTTCTTGCATTAATTTAATGCGTCCCATCATTTAATCCTACCATTGCAGAAAACAAAGAAAATATGACGTACGCTTATGCCATTCGCATTCGCAACGGGGCCCCGTCATTACCCGTTAGGTTACTTAACTAACGTCAGAGCGGGGGCTAGACTAGCGCGGATGCAAAACATAAGCAACGCCTAAATAGATATCATATATAGATATATACATTCGTCACATGCAATAATAGCCATTCCAGATCACAGATGAACACATTGGATATACTAGGAATCCGCATTCCGTACGAGCCTGTAACGAAGAGCGGATTACACGGTCGCGATGAATAGCCAAGACCCCACCCTAGACCCCTACAGGTGCGGCAAAATACCCGCCAAGTACCCGAAGCGAAGCAACCTCCCTCAACACCGTGAGTAGGCCACTCGGCTCTTCGAGGTACCCAGTAGTTTGTGCACCCCACCTTGGGTCTATTCTAGGAGCAAAAACAGTAAAAGAAATTATACAATGACGGCTATAACCCCATCCCGGTTGTGCGGCCATATAAATAATATTACATCAATTACAAATTACAAGAATTGAAAGAAAAAGAAAACTCTCATCTCACAACCCCCCGGCTATTCATCCGCGACAATCCAATGAATTCATATACGCATACCATCAACATTACATATCACAGATATGTATAACCCCCACTAATCGACGTATAGCGATTAGCAGACGTTCAATACATATATCACATCACAGATACAACCCGTTAGCTTAAGTCTTTAGAAGTTCGATCAAATTACGGATTTTTAACCACCCCAAAACACAAATTTTTTTTCTGGAAAATCTGGGCAAAAAAAACATATTTTAAAAATCCCAAAACAGCCCACTGAACACACTGCAGGAAATATTGCCCACGGCAGAGTCAACTCGGCCGCGGATCCGCGGCGGGAGCATGCTCCTGCCGCGGTTCCGCGGCGCTTTGACCGAGTCGCTGGACCATTTTTCTTGGGTGTGCTTTAAAAACCCTGCGCCGATTTTTAGTGTATGATTTATTAATTTTTGAACAGAAAACAAAATCGGCAGAAAGTTGATATTTCGGGCGTATTTTGTGACTTTTTCTCCGATCGAACTTCTAGTTACTTTGCTAACATGTTAGATAGTGTTTAACTAGGCTTTGATACCACTGTAAGTCCACGTTACCCATCCCCGGTTCTTTGGGGTTGCGGAAATGGTGAAAAACGATTTTTCTTTGGGGTAACATGGACTCAAAATACGGATCTTTGTTAAACAACTATCTAACAACCTAACTAGGAGTTTTACCTACTCGGTTATGGGGTTATACCTTAACTTGAACTCCTTCTCTTCGACTCCTTGTGGTGGTCGGATGGTTCTCTCCTCGTCGTCTCCTTGTGCCGAAGATGGATCCACCTGAAAGTTTCTACCTTTGGCTCCAACCTCAATCTAGAGGAAACTAGAACACTTGGTTTGCTAGACCTTGTATACTAGGATGAGTAGTGAAGTATTTTGGGTTTTATCTCTAAGGAAATGGTTCTCAACTCATGAGAGGGAGTTTCCTTGAGCTAGAGAGAGAGCAAGAGGAAGAGGGAGAGCTTGAGGATCAGAGAGAATGAGAATGATAGAATGAAGAAGACTTTTTCCCACCATCCTCTCATAACACAAAAATAATCATAACAATAATAGTAATTGAGTATTATGTGATGGTTCATATCATATCAAATGGAAATATCATTTCATGCACACATTTTGTAAAGTATAACAAGCAAGCAAAAGTCTTTGCCATGAAATGATAGCCATTGTAATGATGATGGTCAACAAGTCCAACCTAGTCAACCGGTCAACAAAGTCAACCTTTCATCCCAACTATGGCACAATAATACTTAATTAATATTATCATTAATCATATTTCTAATTCTCATTAGGGTTTAGCAAAAGTCAACAGTCAACAACCCTAATGAGAATCCTCTGCCTCTGTCTCTGTCTCTGTCAACCGTGCATACGCACCCGCATCCGCGTTCCGAGGAACACGAATACAAACGAGATAAAACCAATCCCAAAACGTATACTAGGATCTGGCTTAAACCAAATCCCGCTAGTAATAACTGCCCGGACACTAAACGTGCACAAGTACACGGATGTGACCGAACCCTGTCGCAAAACCATGCGACCTCTACTCTTTTGCCTAAAGGCGAATAGCTCTCTGTGTGGGACTCTAAAGACTCGACACTACGCTGGCAGTGGGTTTAACCACAGACCGCAAGCGGCACTAGCTGTGCGTAACGGCCCCCAGGGAGATGCCGATAAGAAGACGGACGAGGTGAAACCCGTCTAAACTCCTACTGAGCCTGAATGTGACAGTCTGCGTACAGTCCAGTCTGTTCATCTGAGAATATCGCATGGCGGGCCTAGGGGGCGGTAAACGTCAGTCCCCTAATAGCGGTACAAGTCGTGTCGGAGTGTAGCCCAGAACAGCCTGAGATAACACTGGAAACCTACCAGTATATCTCGCTTGCCTTGGCCAGGGACTTTGTGTAATGGCTCTCCTAGACACAGCGCGATATCAACCCCCAATACCGGGAGAGACGAATCCTGTCTAACCGTCACTGCGTCCAAGTGCTTTGGGACTACACCCAACTACTACCTGTTTGCATGACTCCTTTGAGCCGTGGTAGGGTAGTAATCAAAGTACAGTGGGAACACACTCGAGGCGAAGTGGTAGTGTCAAGTCAGCGGACTAAACTGTACTCTTGTCACCTGGGAACTGATAACTGACGATAGGTATAGTACCAACCAACAGTTCCCGACGAGTCCTGTCCAGTGTACTCGTAACCTAACGAGCACCCGCATACTATCTTAAGTACGACGTACCGACGGCTGTGGGACAGACCGTCTCCCATGCTGGGATGAGAAGCGCATACGCTAGTCTACTCCGGAGTATCGATGCCCTGTCTCGATAGTCCTACGACTAGGGACCTGTATAAGGATGTGCTTGTAGATTACCCAGCCCCCACGAGTGTGACTGCCATCACAACGCTGGTAATCAAGCAAAGATCCTAAGGGCTCCACTAATGTGTATAGGTGATATACTAAAAGAAACACATGTACACATTAAAGTAGAAACAAACCAAGTAGCATACTACTATTTTGAGCAAGATTGTCTATACAACTGTGAATATCCCAAGCTTCCATTAAGTAATATACAAACTAGTATGATACAGTAATGTCCTCTAGGGCATATACCCTAACAGTTGTTAGTAATGATTATGAGAACTTGCTCCTTTTTCAGGTTACTCATGTCTGGATGTATTCCTAAGTTTAGTAATGCTGATCGGACTCTCTCCATTTAGTTGACATGCATTGGACACAGCTGCATGGTTTGAATCTGGTTCCAATTAAATCAGTGCCTCTGTTTCTATATTGGATATAAAATAGTTCATATCTTAACAATGTTAAGGTACGGGAAGTTGTCCGGCTTATGCTTAAAAGCAGACTCTGGATAACTCAAGGCACGTTTCTGTAATGGCAGTTTGTGGGTTGACCCGGGCTATGACGAGGGTTAACTTTCTACCATATGGAAGATCAATAGTGATATTGTTCTTGACTCGCCACAGTTTTGATAAAAATAGATTTTTTTAGAAAACAGTAGTGGGAGTATGGTAGAACTGGAAGTGATTCTAGAACCGCAAACGATTACTGAAAATTTAATAGGACCTAAAGATTCAATCTGGATTGACATTCCATTAGCCACTCCGCAGATTTGGTGGGTAACCTCAGGCACCTGAGAGGTACTCCGGTAGCCTCAAGGACGGTGACAGGGAGGTTCTTGTTTACCCAGATTTGACACTACTGTTGTTCCAGGCTATGAGACCCGGCAGGAGGATGAGTATAGCGTCGTTATAAACTAGGTTTAGAAGTGCACGTGTATATGACTCTGCCAGAGGGTTGTCGTAGTCAGTGGGAGCAGCGGAAGCATAGTGGACAAGTAGCTTATGTCTATTTATGGTCTAAAGCAGATATAGTGGAGATAGATCATCTATTTCTGATGTGACAGTCATAGGTTTGACTTCATCAGAATAGGGGATGGATCTGTTAAGGAAGTAGTAGGGTGTGGTGTCCTGGTGTTTGGATGACATACACATAGTAGGAAGTGAAATTCCTATACTACGATCGGTTATACTTTGGTTTTCACACAGTGGTTTCTCCACATAGGATATAGATATTATATCTGATATTCTGGTTACTAGATCTATGGTTTTAGATCTAAATTTGGGTAGTTTCCCAATCTGGGTACTTAGACAGCATTCTAAAGGTGTTTTAGAATGGACGACTCCTGGCACGGTAGTGTACCTGCAGGTGATGGAGTCACCCACTCTAAAAGTGTCTTACAGACTAAAGGGGAGAGGAATGTGCATGATTGGCAGATCACTTGCTTAGGCAATTGAGTCAATCATGAGATGTCAAGTACCACACCAAACGTTGTTTTTTCACTAGATGCAATAAGTTGATATTAATCATGTCCTGGAGAAACGTTCGGAAGCAGTCTTAGAACATAAGTGGATGTTCTAGGGATATGATAACAACAGCCTCTTTTGGGAGACGGTTATCATTCCAGGCTTCCAAGGTGACCTGGATGACAGAGTGACTGTCAAAGTTATAGTTTTTCCTCTGACGAGGGGCAGTATTTTGGACAGGTGGTCCAAGCGGATACTGAGGGAGGCATGGCGCAGGATACTGATTAAGTTCAGTTGACGATATAGTCTACGAAGTTTGGATTTGGAGTTCATTTATGAACTAGGTCCCATCAGATATCCAGAAATATTCTAAGACAGGTATTGCTCATTTCGGAAGATGGCTTTCTCCGCGAACTTGAGATAAAGAGAGACATAGAAAGAAACATCAGGACGAATCCACTCACCGAGGTTATTCCTCGAACGCAATAGTTTCGCAAATGAGATTTGTGAAACTGATTAGTAGAGGAGTTGGGTGTTCGGTATCACACGGGCTGTGAGTATGCGACATCGCAATAATTAGCCTTGAGTGCAAGTGGGAGATTGTTGGATATAGTGCCCTCAGAGTCAATTATTGGATCACAGGCACGTGATTGCAATGATTGAGGGAGGACCTATGCCGGTAGGACAGTCTTACTCAAGATGATAGTATGCTATCTGGTTTATCTTTATCATCGTGTACTGCTTTATGTGACCTTACAGGTCACTATTAAATGTTGATAAAGCCCTTAGGATTCTTGCTTGACGGCCAGCATTATGATGGCGATCATATACATGGGAGCTGGAGTCTATAAGCACATCCTTAAAGTGGTCCCTAGTCATGAGAGTTTTCGAGACAGGGCATCGATATTACGGAGTAGACTAGTGTATACAGATGAGACCCCGACAAGGGGCGGTGGCCAGTCTCACAAGCCATTGGTATCAGTTGGTTCACCTAATATGTATACAGGTGCTCATTGGGTTATGAGTACACAGGACTGGACTCGCCGGGAACATGCTAGTTAGTATTATACCTGACGTCAGATAGCAGTTACCAGGTGACATGTGTACAGGTTAGTTCATTGACCTGAGATCTTCATTTGTCTCGTGTGAATTCCCACTGTGCTTTGATTACTACCCTACCACGGCTCAAAGGAGTCGTGCAAACAGGTTTTAGTTGGGTACAGTCTGGAGCCATATGAAGGCAGTGAGCGGATCGGCAGGGGTTTCGTCTCTCCCGGTATTGGGGGTGAGATCGCGCTGTGTCTAGGAGAGCCATTACACGAAGTCCTTGGCCAAGGCAGGAGATTTACTGGTAGGTATTCCAGTAGTATCTTAGGGTGTTCTGGGCTACACTCCGACACGACTTGTACCGCTTTTGGGGGTCTGACTTTTACCAACCCCCTAGGCCTGCCATGCGATGCTCATAGACGAATGGACCGGACTGTACGGATATTGTCACTGACAGGCTCAGTAGGGTGTCAGGATGAATTCACTCATCGACCTCCCTTTTGGTCAATACCTGGTAGCCCGCTACGTACGGCTAGTACCTCTGACGTGCTAGTGGTTAAATCCACAGCCAAAGTATTGACGAGTCTTTAGAGTCCCCCACAGACAGTTTCTCAAGTTTCGGGCGAAACATTGTAGAGGCCGTATGATATATGGCAGGGTCCGATCATATACGTGCAGTAGTGCACGGATCATGATCGGGCGGATCATACTAGTGGGCTTTGGTTTAAGCCGGATCCTAGTATTAGATTTGTTGGATTACTTTAGTCTCATCGCATTCGCATTCAGTCGGAATGCGGATGCAGGTATGTATATACAGGTGAGGGGTACTCTTGTGATCCGTCACGAGTTTACTTTAGTAGATGCCATTCTCTTTTTATTGTTGCAAACATTTGGATTAATGTTTGCATATAGAAATAATGAGCTCAAAACCATGATTAGGTGCATTAATTGTGACATGGACAAGGGTGGTGACTCATAGTCTTATTCTTTGAACCATGTCATGTTTAGTGATTGATTTTTGAGTGTTGAAATGAGAGGGAGAGAGAAAGAGGGCTGCCATATGATAGTTTGGTCTTGCTTTTTTCATTCTAACACTCTCTCTCATTTTATCACAAGAACACAAAAGAAAAAGAAAGGAAAAACTTCTTCTTCTTCCTCTTCTTTCTTTCTTGAGCTCATTATCTCCTCACTAATGGCATCCACTAAATCCTCAAGAGACAAAGTGATGACACGCATTCTCTACTTCATCTTGGATACATCGACTAGCGAACTTCGTGTCCGAGTTGCTTCGGACGAAGCGGGAGCCCGTAAAAAGACTCGATGATGTGGTGCCCTTTTCGGCGAGGAGATCGAGCTCGGAGATGCCGCGAGGAGCTTGGGATGGTGGCCAAAGACCGAAGGACACGGATCGATCGGTATAGCCTTTTCTATCCCTTCTCTAGTTAGCTAGTTGTAGGTTAATGGTTCGATCCGGGATTAAAGTCTGCGATAGCGCCGGTTTCAAGTTTAGAAAAAGTTTTCGTTTCCGCATTTTGGCCTCGGATAGACAGCCGGGGCGCTACCATAGACTTACACAACCCCCAATACCGGGAGAGATGAAACCCCTCCTATCGCTCATTGCCTCCATGTGATTCGGGACTGTACCCAAAAACCACCGTTTTGCATGTTCTATTGAACGTGGTAAGGTGGAAATCAAAGCACAGTGGGAATCACACAAGACTCTATGACGATCTCAGGTCTACAGACTAACCTGTACCAGTGTCACCAGAGAACTGCCATCTGACGTGAGGTATAATACCATCTGGGAGTTCTCGGCGAGTTCGTCCAGTGTACCCAGTCTCCACTGAGCACCCGTATACCATCTCTGATGTCAAACACCAATGGATATGGGATCATCCATCACCCATCTACATGGATCGAGAAGCTATACGCTAGTCTACTCTGGTATATCGATGCCCTGTCTCGATACACCTACGACTAGAAACATTTGAAGGATGTACTTAACGACTACTCTGTCACCACTAGTATGATCTGCATCATAATCCTGGTAGTCAAGTAATAATCCTAAGGGTTTTATCAACATGTAACATAGAGACAATCAGTGTACATGTTAAGATAAAGTGTAACCAGATAGCATACTATCATGTCGGGCAAGAAAGTCCTCCCTATATATGTCCAAGTATCCACTACAATATATATCGTATGTACAGTAATGACCTCTAGGGCATACATATAACTAACACTACCAGCGTTGTGATGGCAGTCACACTAGTGGGGGCTGGGTAGACTATAAGCACATCCTTATACAGATCCCTAGTCATAGGATTATCGAGACAGGATATCGATACTCCAGAGTAGACTAGTGTATACGCTACTAATCCCAGCAGGGGAGATGGTCTGTCCCATAACCATTAGTACATCGTACTGGATATAGTATGAAGGTGCTCATTGGGTTATGAGTTACACTAGATGGACTCGTGGGGAACTGTTGGTTGGTACTATACCTATCGTCAGGTAGTAGTTCCTAGGTGACATGATGTAACGCCTTGAAATGTCGTTTTGGTGTTTTCCCGAAAATCGGTGAAAATTTGGTATTTTTCCGTAAATCGTCTTTTTGTATATTTGCAGTTTAGGCCGAATTATACCTAATTTGGATAGGTAATTGCTAGTTTTTAGTAGCTAATGAGTTACTTATAAAATTCTGGTGGTTTAAAATTTTTCCATAATTTTTCAATTTTTAATATTATTTTAAGCCGGTATAAAATACATTAAATTAGCGATAAATACAAATTTAAATGGGTAATTTTAATATTTAAAATCATGTTAATTAAAATCTAGTTATAATATAAATTTTTAGTATTTTATTTCAAATTTTAATGGGTTTTTATTATGGAAAACAAAAATATGTTTATTTTGAACTAAAACTTGCAATTTTGGACTTGTCGGGGGTCTTTTTGCATAAAAATTTTTGTCCACTCTCTCACACACATCCCCACATCTCCCTTGGCCGGCCCAACTGCAAAATTTTCTCCCCCTCTCAAATATTTTTCTTTAACTCATGTGTTAGGTGATGAATTGAGTTAAAAGGGTAGGTATTAAAATATGTTAATTTTGGAGGTATGGTGTACTTGTGATGAGAGGGGTTTGACTTTGAAATTTCCCCACAAATCACCCACACACCTCCCCATTCCCTATTCTAGCCGAGAGCAGCTCCCCCCCTCCATTATTTTTTCCTTCTATTTTCTCTCATTTTCATCAAGAAAATTCCATCAAAATTCAACAAAATCAACAATATCCTTCACAATTTCAAAGCAAAACCTTATTCCCTCTCTTCTCTAACCTAAATTGGTTCAAATCTTAGAGAAAGATGGCATCTTGGGAGGCTTTAGCAACATAGGGTTTGGGATTGTGAGGTATAATTTCAATCTTTGGTTAATTTGTTGTTTAAAGTGTGCTAATTAGAACTTTGAAAATTGTTTTAGTGTTAATTTCTAATCTAGTTTTTTTTAGTTCAAGGCTTGACTTTTAATTAGGGTTTAGAAAACCATTAGTAAGTTAATTAAACTATATTTGCTATCTAGTTGTTTTGCAAACCTAAATCTAAGAGGTTAACTTGCTTAATAGGCTTCAAATTAGTGTTAATTTAGTGTTTTCATGTATAGTTTGATTTGGAATTGCTAGGTTATAAGTTCAAGAAAGGTTGTGCTTAGATAATGGGTTTTGTAGCATGGTAATTGAGTTAAATTAATTGTAGTGGCTTTCTAATGGTTAACTTGGGTGGTTGTGCGATGATGTGTGCACTTTATCGCAAATCGGCGATGTTTGCACCGATTTTGGAATGTAAATGCTTACTAGTTTTTATATAAAATTATGTGATGAATTATTTGTGATAACTTGATTATATTTTTAGCATATCCTATGACATTTAGGATGTATGAGTGCGGAATTTTGTGTGATCGGGTTTTAGTTTTGCCGGGCATCCCAAAACGACGATTATAGTTAGTTTTTGTGATTTTCGTGTGTGTTCCGCGCACCCTGTGCACGTTGTGCCTAACTCGTGAGCGTGGATATTTTCGTTTGGGATTTGTGTCGTTTCATGATATGTAACCTTATGTTTTGTATTGATGCAAATTCCAGGTTCGGTCGCGGAGACTTCGGACGCGGCACGAAAAGGGAAAGTGGTGATTGGACGTAGCTAGCTGAGGATTCCGGTGAGTAGATTTAACATCTACGGGGGACTATCATTTGGATGGCGCAAGTCGCCCGATAGTTTAAGTAGTTAAAGATTTCTTGTAATATTAGTAACTACATCCATGCTTTATTTGACATACATATGCGAACCCATTCTATAGGACACCTGCACCATTGCCAGAGTTTTTATATGCAGCACGAGCACTATTCATGCGTACACACACGCCCTGATAATTGCCATGCCACCACACTAGAAAACCTATAATTTGAAACCTTTTACTATAATTGATTCTTAAACTTGTGCTATTGCCTTTAATTCCTTAAAATGAAATCGTAGGATTGCTATTCATGTGCATGTACCTCATCATATTATTTGTTCATACCTAGTCTATTAATCATACATCGCAACTTGATTATTGATACCATATGCATTCATTATCATTGACATATGCACTTATGAGGATTTCTTGAGATTTTATGATATTTCTGGATTTCGGGGGGAAAGCCTCAAAATTTCTAAACTTATTACCGTTTTAAAATATGTAAATTGCGGTTTTCTAGTGATGTAAGTGTCGTCCACCATGAGTTTGTTGTGGTTTTCGAGACCCGTTTCGAGGAGTTGGATGAACCGTCTCGGGTACATGGTGGGCCCGGTAAGGTACCCCGAGGCAAGAAGGTCGTGTTGCTGACGTTGAGCCTGGCAGGGGATGGACTACCTACCAGTGACTTTTTGGCACGGCGGATATCCAGAGGATACCGACCGTGGCCGCAAGATGATGAGATATTGATATTTGAGATGGGTCAGCCGGACGGCTGAGGCCAGAGATACTATGATATGGATACATGAAATTGAGACAGTTTTGAGGTGTCGATGCTGGACACGGATTCTTGTTGATTCTATTGGTATTGTGCTGATATTTAAAAGAAAAGAGATTCCTAAATGAAAAATATGACTTCTTGTACCTATATATTCAGATCACGAGTTGACTCATATTGCATTCATACCTGCTAGTGCATTCATGTAGCATACATACCTGTTAGTATATCCTGCCATACCTGTAGTATAGATGCTAGGATGCTTGTGTGCATGCTTGCGATAGCCTATATAGATGTTATTTATTACTCACGAGTTCGCAACTCACCCCCGTTGTGCCACATCCTTTTGCAGGTCCGCTCCGTCAGTACAGTAGCGGCGGGCGCACTTGCTTCTTTTGCCTCTTTTGCCAGGACTCGAGGCTTTTGCTCGTAGGTGGGTTGTATTATTATTTTGTACCACTTTGTATATTCTTGTATCTAGAGTACTCCATCTACTGTATCTACCAGTATTGTTGTATATTGACCTAGAGACGAGACTGTGAGATTTGTGGATTTTTTTATGCTGTATTTTGGGGTCGAGCTCACTTGAGTCGACATGCTGTTTTACTTGTGCTTCTTATATTTATTTATGCACATTGCTGATTTACATTGTGTGGGATTTGTGACCGCCTTGTGGCGAAGAGCTAGCTCCCGCTTGGGGATGCCTTATTGTTGTATTCATATATATTCTTATTGTACCCATTTTGGGGGCCAGTATTTACAAAGGAGACTCTGCCGAAATTTTCGGGAAAATTGATATTGTTTTAAAAAGGCTTGATATGACTTATTTGATAAACTCGCTTTCAATTGATTGGTTTTCCTTCACTCTTCTGCTTTTTGGTTTTGATTTCTAGGCTTTGGCTTACTTATTTTACGGACGTCTTGAGACGTTTAGTAACTTAAGTGCCAGTCACGTTCCGTACCCTGCGGGTCATGACAAAGTTGGTATCAAAGCGATAGGTTTTACCTTTTTGAGTGTAGGATGACCCTTGGTAGATAGAGTAAGTGACTTAAGCAGGGTAACGTAGCGTGCGTATGTCCGCGGCAAACTTGCGATACGGTACCCCGCCTAGGTGACTTTAGGATATACTTGCTTGAAATTCCTTCTTCAATTCCATGTATCCTATGATTCTATTGCACTGTTCTTATCATCCTGTTCTTGTAACAGCCACTATGCCGCCGAAGGCTACGAGAGTGCAGAGGGCTACCGCCCGAGATGAGATCCGAGCAGGCTCGTACAAGACGAGGACCGAGCAGGGTGGGATACCTACGCCTCAGGGACAGACTGATCCACCTTCCCCAGGCCGCATGATAGGCTTGAGTCTGGTATGGAGGAGCTACGACAGATGATGTGAGGTATGCAGGAGTTACGACAGATGGTGGGATCCTTTGTAGCGGCCAGTCGTGCACCGAGATCGGAGTACGTACCTACCACATCACAGACTACCATGGTGGCTGCTACCCATACAGTTGCTCCTACTACTACCGTGGCTATCCCAGTATCGCTACAGGATTTCATGAGGCTGAGACCTCCAGTTTTCACGGGCACCGATGCAGCAGAGGATCCGCAGACATTCCTTGACAGTTTAGCCAGGATCTGCCGTTCGCTCAGATGTTCGGACGATCGATGGGTGGAGCTTGCGAGTTTCCGTCTAGAGGGCCTCACGCAGACATGGTGGGAGTCAGTCTTGAGAGGTCGAGCTGCAGATCTACCGCCTATGACTTGGGCCGAGTTTACAGTAGTCTTTCTAGCTCGTTTCCTCCCAGAGAGCGTCTGTGATGCCAGAGCTCGTAGTTTTGAGGCCTTGATCAAGACTCCAGGGATGACAGTGTCTGAGTACGATGTCCAGTTCACGCAGTTGTCCAGATATGCTCCGTATTTGGTGGATACTGAAGAAAAAATGGTGAAGAGGTTCGTGCAGGGAATTGACACCCAGCTATTTCTTGCTATTGGCGCCCAACACTTCGACACCTATTCAGCTGCTATGGATATGGAATTACGGATGGAGGCACGCATATCACAGACTTCGGCCGTTTCTGGGCCGAAGAGGATTCGTACCGATGTGCCGTCGCAGAGGCAGCGCGCCAGATTCTTTCCGAGAGATGGGCCTAGCAGAGGATTTGGATGGGGTCAGTTATATGGTTCATATCCACAGGGACAACAGCCGTCGCCAGGATGTTTTTGGTGCGGGAGTCCGCACCACCGTATCAGAGACTGTCCGGTGAGACGACAGGGATTGGCGACAGTTCCACATGTGACCTTACCGCCATCACCACCTCCTCCTTAGAGAACCCTACTTCCTACCATAGGCGATGCTCCACGTCAGTTTGATGCACCCAGAGGCCGTGGACGTGGCGGTCCGATCCAGAGAGGATGAGGAGGCCGAGGCCGAGGACAGCCAGCTACTAGTGGGGGACAGGCCCGAGTTTTCGCCCTGACACGGCAGGATGCGCTAGCATCCAACGCCGTTGTGACAAGTACCTTGCCAGTTTTCTCTTTCGCCGCACGGGTATTATTCGACCCAGGTTCCACACATTCGTACGTATCTACACACTTTGCACCGATGTTGGGCCGTGAGTCGTCGTCGTTAGATCAGCCGCTTGTTGTTATTACCCCGGTAGGCGAGTCGTTTGTCGCTCGTTTTGTGTTTCGTTTGTGTTCCGTTCGTATCGGGGAGAGGGATTCGTCGGTTGATTTGATTCTCCTCGATATGTTGGACTTTGATGTGCTTCTGGGCATGGATTGGCTAGCCACCTGTTATGCTTCAGTGGACTGCCGTGAGAAAGCAGTCAGATTTAGCTTTCCGGGTGAGCCAGTCCTTGTTATTCAGGGAGACCGCAGCGTCACCCTTCCCAGCTTGATTTCGTCTCTTCGCGCTGGTCAGCTCTTGCGGAAGGGATGTCAGGGATTCTTAGCGTATATTTGTGATACTCGAGCTGCAGAGGTTCCTTTGGACCGGGTCCCGATTGTTTGTGAGTTCCCTGATATTTTCCCTGACGAGATGCCTAGGCTACCTCCTGAGCGCGATGTTGAGTTCTGCATCTATTTGATTCCCGGCTCGGGGCCTATTTCTATACCGGCTTATCGGATGGCCCCGGCAGAGCTTCGAGAGCTGAAGGATCAGTTGCAGGATTTGTTAGATAAAGGGCTTATTCGACCTAGTGTTTCTCCGTGGGGTGCTCCGGTCCTGTTTGTCAAGAAGAAGGACGGAAGTTTGCGCTTATGTATCGACGACCGCCAGCTGAACAAAGTTACCGTGCGGAACCGATATCCGTTGCCACGCATTGATGATTTGTTCGACCAGCTTCAGGGTGCGGGGTATTTTTCGAGGATCGACTTGTGATCAGGGTACCATCAGCTGCGAGTTCGACAGGAGGATATACCGAAGACAGCTTTCCGTACGCGCTACGGTCACTATGAGTTTCTGGTGATGTCATTCGGACTCACCAACGCCCCAGCTGCATTCATGGATTTGATGAACCGTACATTCAGGTCGTATCTTGACTTGTTCATCATCGTGTTTATCGACGATATCTTGGTGTACTCCTAGAGCAGAGAGGAGCACGAGCAGCACTTGCGGATGACGTTGCAGACTTTGAGGGAGCACCAGCTTTTCGCAAAATTTTCCAAGTGTGCATTCTGGTTGGACAGCGTAGGATTCTTGGGTCATGTGATTACGAGAGATGGCATATATGTGGACCCGAAGAAGATCGAGACCGTTCAGCAGTGGCCCAGACCGGCATCAGTTATGGAGATCTGCAGTTTCCTATGCCTGGCTGGCTACTACAGGCGATTCGTTGAGGATTTCTCCCGTATTGCTGCACCTTTGACCGGATTGACCCGGAAGGGAATTCCTTTCGTTTGGACGGAAGAGTGCGAGCACAGTTTTCAGCAGCTACGAACTTGTTTGACTACGGCGCCGGTATTATCTTTGCCTTCAGGATCAGGCGGATTCGTGGTTTACTGTGACGCTTCATGAGTGGGGCTAGGGTGCGTATTGATGCAGCATGACAGGGTGATCGCATATGCTTCATGGCAGTTGAAGAAACATGAACAGAACTACTCCACTCACGATTTAGAGATGGCTGCAGTGGTCTTTGCACTTAAGATCTGGCGACATTACCTATACGGCGAGTCGTGTCAGATATTCACTGATCACAAGAGCTTAAAGTATATATTTCAGCAGCGAAACCTGAATCTCAGACAGCGCCGTTGGATGGAACTAGTAAAGGACTACGATTGCGAGATTTTGTATCACCCGGGCAAGGCTAATGTAGTGGCGGATGCTTTGAGCAGGAGGCCCGGGGGTAGTCTATCTTGTTTGCGCGCAGTACAGAGGCAGTCGTCGGCAGATTGGCAGATTTTATGCGACAGTCGGGTTGAGTTCGAGTTCACTCCGACAGGGGGACAGCTTGCGCATGTTCGTGCACGTCCGCAGTTACTTGACCGTATTCGAGAGGCACAGCCCGGCGATGACCGTCTTTCAGAGATCATGGAGCAGATTCGGCAGGGCAGAGATTCCGAGTTCGTGATCGATGATCAGGGAGTACTGCGATTTGGGACTCGACTTTGCATACCAGATTCTGAGGGACTGCGGCGTGAGATTCTTGAGGAGGCGCATAGATCGACATACAGCGTTCATCCGGGTTCCACCAAGATGTACCAATATTTGCGAGATGTTTACTGGTGGGACGGAATGAAGAGGGACGTCACAGACTTCGTATCGAGATGCCTGACTTGTCAGCAAGTCAAGGCTGAGCACCAGAGGCCAGCAGGAGAGTTGCAGCCTTTGCCCATTCCGGAGTGGAAATGGGAGCAGATTTCGATGGACTTTGTAGTGGGTCTACCCAGGACCAGTCGAGGGTACGACTCCATTTGGGTGATCATGGATCGATTGACGAAAGCGGCTCACTTCCTGCCAGTGAAGACCGCTTTCGGTTTTGCTCGGTATGCCCAGATTTACATCGACGAGATTGTACGACTACATGGAGTCCCGACGTGTATCGTGTCCGACAGAGGCACCCAGTTTACCAGCCGACTATGGCAGAGACTTCAGGAAGCATTGGGCACCCGTTTGAGTTTCAGCACAGCATTTCATCCACAGACCGACGGCCAGTCAGAGCGGACTATTTAGACTCTCGAGGACATGCTCCGAGCGTGCATTTTGGACTTTGGTGGTAGCTGGGATCATCATTTACCTTTAGTGGAGTTCTCCTACAACAACAGCTTCCAGGATACTATTCAGATGGCACCTTTCGAGGCATTGTATGGGAGGAGATGCAGATCGCCGTCTGTTGGACAGAGCTCAGCGAGAGCTGTATTTTGGGGCCGCAGCTTGTGGAGGAGACGACCATGAAGATACAGTTGATTCGAGACCGGATGAGAGCGGCTCAGAGTAGACATAAATCATATGCAGACAGGCGCCGTCGCAGACTAGAGTTCGCAGTTGGCGATCATGTTTTTCTGAGGGTCTCTCCGATGAAGGGCGTGATGCGATTTAGGCGAAAAGGAAAGCTTAGTCCCAGATTTGTGGGTCCCTTCGAGATCCTCGAGCGTGTCGGTGCAGTTGCGTATCGTTTGGCTCTTCCACCCAGCTTTCCCGATGTTCATCCCGTCTTCCATGTTTCGATACTCCGCAAGTACCTTCACGACCCTTCGCATGTGATTCAGCACCCGACAGTCCAGCTAGAGCGCGACCTTTTTTTTGCAGAGCAGCCGGTGGTCATCCTGGATCGGCAGGTGAAGAAATTAAGATCAAAAGTTATACCGACTGTCAAGGTCCTTTGGCGTAGCCCGAGCAACGAGGAGGTCACCTGGGAGACCGAGGACGAGATGAGGAAGAAATATCCCCATCTCTTTGAAGGTACGCGTATCTATATTTTTAAATTCGGGGACCGAATTTCTTTAAGGGGGGAAGATTATAACGCCTTGAAATGTCGTTTTGGTGTTTTCCCGAAAATCGGTGAAAATTTGGTATTTTTCCGTAAATCGTCTTTTTGTATATTTGCAGTTTAGGCCGAATTATACCTAATTTGGATAGGTAATTGCTAGTTTTTAGTAGCTAATGAGTTACTTATAAAATTCCGGTAATTTAAAATTTTTCCCTAATTTTTCAATTTTTAATATTATTTTAAGCCGGTAAAAAATACATTAAATTAGCGATAAATACAAATTTAAATGGGCTAATTTTAATCTTTAAAATCATGTTAATTAAAATTTAGTTGTAATATAAATTTTTAGTATTTTATTTCAAGTTTTAATGGGTTTTACTATGGAAAACAAAAATATATTTATTTTGAACTAAAACTTGCAATTTTGGACTTGTCGGGGGTCTTTTTGCATAAGCATTTTTGTGCACTCTCACACACACATCCCCACATCTCCCTTGGCCGGCCCAACTGCAGAAATTTCTCCCCCTCTCAAATATTTTTCTTTAACTCATGTGTTAGGTGATGAATTGAGTTAAAAGGGTAGGTATTAAAATATGTTAATTTTGGAGGTATGGTGTACTTGTGATGAGAGGGGTTTGACTTTGAAATTTCCCCACAAATCACCCACACCCCTCCCCATTCCCTCTTCTGGCCGAGAGCAGCTCCCCCCCCCCTCCATTATTTTTTCCTTCTCTTTTCTCTCATTTTCATCAAGAAAATTCCATCAAAATTCAACAAAATCAACAATTTCCTTCACAATTTCAAAGCAAAACCTTATTCCCTCTCTTCTCTAACCTAAATTGGTTCAAATCTTGCAGAAAGATGGTATCTTGGGAGGCTTTAGCAACATAGGGTTTGGGCTTGTGAGGTATAATTTCAATCTTTGGTTAATTTGTAGTTTAAAGTGTGCTAATTAGAACTTTCAAAATAGTTTTAGTGTTAATTTCTAATCTAGATTTTTTTGTTCATGGCTTGACTTTTAATTAGGGTTTAGAAAACCATTAGTAAGTTAATTAAACTATATTTGCTATCTAGTTGTTTTGCAAACCTAAATCTAAGAGGTTAACTTGCTTAATAGGTTTCAATATAGTGTTAATTTAGTGTTTTCATGTATAGTTTGATTTGGAATTGCTAGGTTATAAATTCAAGAAAGGGTTGTGTTTAGATAATGGGTTTTGTAGCATGGTAATTGGGTTAAATTAATTGTAGTGGCTTTCTAATGGTTAACTTGGGTGGTTGTGCGATGATTTGTGCACTTTATCGCAAATCGGCGATGTTTGCAACGATTTTGGAATGTAAATGCTTACTAGTTTTTATATAAAATTATGTGATGAATTATTTGTGATAACTTGGTTATATTTTTAGCATATCCTATGACATTTAGGATGTGTGAGTGCGGAATTTTGTGTGATCGGGTTTTAGTTTTGCCGGGCATCCCAAAACGACGATTATAGTTAGTTTTTGTGATTTTCGTGTGTGTTCCGCGCACCCTGTGCACGTTGTGCCTAACTCGTGAGCGTGGATATTTTCATTTAGGATTTGCGTCGTTTCATGATATGTAACCTTA
Source organism: Agapanthus africanus (assembly GCA_030015575.1). Taxonomy (NCBI): domain Eukaryota; kingdom Viridiplantae; phylum Streptophyta; class Magnoliopsida; order Asparagales; family Amaryllidaceae; genus Agapanthus; species Agapanthus africanus. The sequence goes on from JASDDO010000031.1 coordinate 110,569,274, forward strand.
TGTTTTGTATTGATGCAAATTCCAGGTTCGGTCGCGTAGACTTCGAACGCGGCACGAAAAAGGAAAGCGGTGATTGGACGTAGCTAGCTGAGGATTCCGGTGAGTAGATTTAACATCTACGGGGGACTATCGTTTGGATGGCGCAAGTCGCCCGATAGTTTAAGTAGTTAAAGATTTCTAGTAATATTAGTAACTACATCATTGCTTTATTTGATATACATATGCGAACCCATTCTATAGGACACCTGCACCATTGCCAGGGTATTTATATGCAGCACGAGCACTATTCATGCGTACACACACGCCCTGATAATTGCTATGCCACCACACTAGATAACCTATAATTTGAAACCTTTTACTATAATTGATGCTTAAACTTGTGCTATTGCCTTTAATTCCTTAAAATGAAATCGTAGGATTGCTATTCATGTGCATGTACCTCATCATATTATTTGTCCATGCCTAGTCTATTAATCATACATCGCAACTTGATTATTGATACCATATGCATTTATTATCATTGACATATGCACTTATGAGGATTTCTTGAGATTTTATGATATTTCTGGATTTCGAGGGGAAAGCCGCAAAATTTCTAAACTTATTACCGTTTTCAAATATGTAAATTGCGGTTTTCTAGTGATGTAAGTGTCGTCCACCATGAGTTTGCTGTGGTTTTCGAGACCCATTTCGAGGAGTTGGATGAACCGTCTCGGGTACATGGTGAGCCCGGTAAGGTACCCCGAGGCAAGAAGGTCGTGTTGCTGACGTTGAGCCTGGCAGGGAATGGACTACCTACCGGTGACTTTTTGGCACGGCGGATATCCAAAGGATACCGACCATGGCCGCGAGATGATGAGATATTGATATTTGAGATGGGTCAGCCGGACGGCTGAGGCCAGAGATACTATGATATGTATACTTGAGATTGAGACAGTTTTGAGGTGTCGATGCTGGACACGGATTCTTGTTGATTCTATTGGTATTGTGCTGATATTTAAAAGAAAAGAGATTCCTAAATGAAAAATATGACTTCTTGTACCTATATATTCAGATCACGAGTTGACTCATATTGCATTCATACCTGCTAGTGCATTCATGTTGCATACATACCTGTTAGTATATCCTGCCATACCTGTAGTATAGATGCTAGGATGCTTGTGTGCATGCTTGCGATAGCCTATATAGATGTTATTTATTACTCACGAGTTCGTAACTCACCCCCGTTGTGCCACAGCCTTTTGCAGGTCCGCTCTGTCAGTACAGTAGCGGCGGGCGCACTTGCTTCTTTTGCCTCTTTTGCCAGGACTCGAGGCTTTTGCTCGTAGGTGGGTTGTATTATTATTTTGTACCATCTTGTATATTCTTGTATCTATAGTACTCTATCTACTGTATCTACCAGTATTGTTGTATATTGACCTAGAGACGAGACTGTGAGATTTGTGGATTTTTTTATGCTGTATTTTGGGGTCGAGCTCACTTGAGTCGACATGTTGTTTTACTTGTGCTTCTTATGTTTATTTATGCACATTGCTGATTTACATTGCGTGGGATTTGTGACCGCCTTGTGGCGAAGAGCTAGCTCCCGCTTGGGGATGCCTTATTGTTCTATTCATATATATTCTTATTGTACCCATTTTGGGGGCCAGTATTTACAAAGGAGACTCTGCCGAAATTTTCGGGAAAATTGATATTGTTTTAAAAAGGCTTGATATGACTTATTTGATAAACTCTCTTTCAATTGATTGGTTTTCCTTCACTCTTCTGCTTTTTGGTTTTAATTTCTGGGCTTTGGTTTACTTATTTTACGGACGTCTTGAGACGTTTCGTAACTTAAGTGCCAGTCACGTTCCGTACCCTGCGGGTCGTGACACATGAGTACATCATAGTCCGTTGACTTGACACTGCTATTTCGTCTCGAGTGTGTTCCCATTGTTCTTAGATTACTACCCTACCACGGCTCTGATGATTCGTGTAAACAGGTAGTAGTTGGGTGCAGTCCCGAAACACTTGGAAGCAGTGGCGGTTAGATAGGATTCGTCTCTCCTGGTATTGGGGGTTGATGTCGCGCTGTGTTCGGAAAGCTATTACACAAAGTCCCTGGCCAGGGCAAGCGAGATTTACTGGTAGGTACTCCACTAGTTTCTCAGGGTGTTTTTAGGTTTTACTCTGGCACGACTTATTGCGCTATTAGGGGTCTGACGGCTACCGGCCCCTAGCCCCGATATCCAATACTCTTAGACGAACAGACCGGACTGTACGGAGATTGTCACAGATAGGCTCAGTAGGAGTTCGGATGAGTTTGCTCATCGGCCTTCGTATCGACAGATACCTGGGTAGCCGTTACGTGCTGCTAGTACCGCTGACGTGCTTGTGGTTAAACTCACTGCCAGCGTAATGTCGATTGTTTAGAGTCCCACACAGAGAGTTTCCCTACTTCGGGCGAAACGATGTAGAAGTCGTATGGTTTTACGACAGGGTTCGAACATATACGTGTACTTGTGCACGTATGATGTTCGGACGGATAATACTAGTGGGCTTTGGTTTAAGCCGGATCATACTATTAGATTATTGGATTAGTTTCGTCTCATTGTATTCGTGTTTTTCGGAATACGGATACGGGTGTTAGTGTTTATGCCCTAGAAGGCCATTACTGTATCATACTAGCTTGTATATTACTTAATGGAAGCTTGGGATATTCACATATATATAACAGTCTTGCTAAACATGGTAGTATGCTACTTGGTTTTTCTATCTTAATATGTGAGTGTACGTATTGATAGAGCTCTTAGGATCTTGCTTGGCTACCGGCGTTGTGATGGCAGTCACACTAGTGGGGGCTGGGTAGTCTACAAGCACATCCTTATTCAGGTCCCTGGTCGTTGGATTATCGAGACAGAGCATCGATACTCCGGAGTAGACTAGTGTGTACGCTTCTCATCCCAGTTGGGGAGATGGTCTGTCCCACAGCCATCAGTACGTCGTACTGGAGATAGTATACAGGTGCTCGTTAGGTTACGGGTACACCGGACAGGACTCACAGGGAACTGTTGGTTGGTTTGATACCAGTCGTCAGTGAACAGTTCCCAGGTGACATGAGTACAGCGTAGTCCGCAGACTTGACACTGCTACTTCGCCTTGAGTGTGTCCCACTGTTCTTAGATTGCTACCCTACCACGGCTCTATGGAGTCGTGCAAACAGGTAGCAGTTGGGTGCAGTCCCGAGCACTTGGAGGCAGTGGCGGTTAGACAGGATTCGTCCCTCCCGGTATTGGGAGTAGATATCGTGCTGTGTCAGAGAGCCATTACGCAAAGTCCCTGGCCAGGGCAAGCGAGATTTGCTGGTAGGTTCCAGCAGTTTCTCAGGGTGTAATGGGCTTCGCTCCGACACGACTTATACCGCTATTAGGGGACTGACGCTTGCCGCCCCCCTAGGCCCGATATGCGATAGTCATGGACGAACGGACCGGACTGTATGGAGATTGTCACATCAGACTCAGTAGGAGTTCGGATGGGTTTACTCATCGGCCTTCTTATCGACAACTACCTGGGGACCGTTACGTACAGCTAGTGCCGCTTGCGGTCTGTGGTTAAACCCACTGCCAGCGTAGTAGTCGAGTCTCTAGAGTCCCACACAGAGAGTTTCCTACTCCAGGCGAAACGATATAGAGGTTGCATGGTTTTGCGACAAAGGGTTCGGACGCATACGTGCGTTTACGCGCGTACGACTTTCGGACAGTTTTTACCAGTCGGCTTTGGTTTAAGCCAGTTACTGGTATCCGGTTATTGGATTTTTACAGTCTAAAGTTTTTCCGTATTTTTACGGATCGGAGGGGCGTTCTCGTAATTGCTCGAGAAGCTTCTAGAAGATGTGACTAAGGAGGTTTGTTTTGGAAAGAGAGTGAGTCATAGTGGTGATTCATTCATCTCATTAATGCACATTTATTGCTTAATGACTCATGTTAATGAATCATCACAATTGTTTTGGAAAGAGAGTGAGTCATAGTGTGAGTTCATCATCTCATTAATGCACATTTATTCTTAATGACTCATGTTAATGATTCACACAAGATATTTTGAAGCATGCTTATTCATTTCATTTTATTCATTTGTTGAAAATAAGAATGCTTCACATATATTATGATACACTCTCTCTCTTCTCTCATTATCATATTACACATTCTCTCTCCTCAAGCTCTCATCTTCAAGATACTAACCTTAATCCTCATGTGTTGAGATCAAAGGTTTAGTTAGACTAAACAATCATAACCTTCACTCTTTATCATTCTATCATCTTTGATTAGCAATCAAAGTTGGTTAGTTACCTCAAGTTAGAGGTTAAGCTTGGAGTCGCTCTCGGTGGATCGTCTACTACCTAGAGAAGGCCAAGGAGAACCAAGGAGGACATAAAGAAGAAGGACCGTGTCATTAGGTATAATCCCTAATCAATTATGTAATGAAACTCATAAGAATACGGTTTTTAGGTTTAGCTTCGATTCAAGCGGTTAGTCGATGTTTGTTGTTTAAACTTGATAAGTTTTTGTTAATTCCGCCTCCCCATAAGCACTGGGTGTACTACATCGACTTACAGTGGTATCAGAGCCTCGCTAAACACTAAATACTTAATCGCAAATTTGTACGAATTTCGAACGAAAAAACGATCCCGGAAAACCCTAGTTCTGTATAGTTTCTGTCGAACTTAAAATCAAGTCCTAAAATTTTTTGGAGTGTTCAGAGAGCTAGAAAGGGGTCCAGCAGAACACCCAAGAAATTCGAGACCATGAATCGGCAACTCGGCCGCGAAAGCGCGCGGATCGTGGGATCTGCCGCGCAAGCCGGCGCTTTGGCCGAGTCATGGACTCGTTTTTCTTGTGTGGGTCCCCTGTGAAATTGGGTTTTCTGAATATTTAATTATTGCTCAGGTTACTGTTTAACAGAGCAGATTTGGAGCAATTTTGAAGTTGTTTATTCGATCGAAAATACAGTATTTGCGTATGGATTATAGAAATGGTTATATCTGTTTGTGCATATAAACTGTATTGGACTGTTGTGGTGTATAGCCGGGTTAACAATGGTTTATTGATTTATTCATTTGTTGGAAATGTAATTTGTTGTAATATTATTTTCGCGGGGCACTTCCAGGTTGCGGTTGTAGCCACCGTTGTATTATTTCATTTTACTGTTTTTGCTCCTAGGACTGACCCAAGGTGGGGTACACAGACTGCCGGGTGGGTAGTTTGCCGTACCCGTAGGGGTCGAGGGTGGGGTAAACGGCTATTCATCACAACTGTGTAATCTGTCTTTTCTTGCAGGCTCAAAAGAAATACAGATTGCTTGCAAATCCAATATTGTTTATCTGTGTTCTGGAATGAATATCATTGCGTCAGACGAATGTAAAATATCTATATTTACTATAGCTATTTAGACGTCACTTATGTTTTACACCCGCGCTAGCCCAGCCCCCGCTCTGTCGTTAGTTAAGTAACCTAACGGGTGATGACGGGACCCCGTGGCGAATGCGGATGGCATAAGAGGACGTTATATTTTCGTTGTTTTCTGCAATGATAGGTTAATGATGGGACGCATTATCTATAATGCAAAGTAAAACAAACCAAAGTTTAAATCGTTGGAACAATTTAAAAGAAACCACTCGGTTATTTTTAAAACAGATATTTTTAAATGCGGAGCTTTAACCACTCCTTTTAAAAGCTATCAGGTTCCTTCGGTTATATCAAGTTCACTACGTTTACGGTTTCGCCAAAACCAGTCGTAGCCCTCCGTCATTTCATTTGGGTATTCAGTAGTATTCAAGCTATGCATTTTGGCCAAAGTCAAGGCATAGTGTTTGGTAGCTACTGGGTTTTCATTTGTTGCATAAGATAGATGAGTTGGTTTGGGACAGTCGTATTACCATTTGACCAAAGTCAGGGGTATATACGGATGGGTTTCAAATTGACAAGATAATGACGGGTAGAACTTGACATGTGACTTATGACATTTTGACCAAAGCCAAGGTCATAAGAGCATGGGGCAAAAACTTATATCGGGAATTTCTAAAGAAACTGAAATTTGCAAAGAGATGCATACCATTTGGAGTTTGATGAATGTTGGTAGCATTCCTTCAACATTATCATACGATGATATTTGGATCCCGATCCTACTGTGAGTATTTGCTACTTATCAGGATATTCGTCGCTTAACGATCAATGCTATAAACCTAGTAGGTGTCCAGAAAAGTGTCAGCGGGGTTACGCCCCCAGAGAAAAGAGGTTCTTTAATTAAGGAACTTCGCGAAAGCGTTGGAAAACCTCCCTCGAAGTATCGACACCAGCCTGGCTGAACGGTTAAGCAAGTATTGTACGGTGAGAATAGTCTTGGCTAATTCTTCTTTTATGGTTTGAGGAAGGATTCGAGAAACAGTGGGAGCCATCCAGTTTAGATAAACTAAAAACCACTCTAAACTTGCAAGAGCATCATGCTAAAGAGTTTTCTTCTCTCTCTCCTAATTGCAGCGACCCTGAAAATGACTGGACTTAAGTTACTTTTAGAGAAAAATATACTGACAGGGCCAAACTATAAAGATTGGCTGCGGAATGTCAAGATGGCTTTGACCTATGACAAACTGGGGTACGTCCTCACCGCTACAGCACCTGCTGCCCTTGGTCCCAAATCCAGCAATGCGGATAAGGAAATCCGTAAAACCTGGGATTTAGATTGCGCGAGAGCCAAGTGCATCGTGCTTGCCTCGATGAATAATGAACATCAGAGGAGGCACGAGGATATGTCTCTAGATGGCATATTTCTCCATACAAAGGAACTTTATGGAGAGCAATCTCGTATAGCAAGATACGAGACCTCGAAGAAACTGTTTCGAGCGAGGTTGGCTGTCGGGTCATCGGTAGGTGAACATGTCCTACAGATGATCGGCTATATTGAAGAGCTCGCGGACCTTGGAACGACTTTGGATAATGAGCTCTATACAGATCTTGTTCTCCAGTCCCTTCCTCCCACCTACGCCCAGTTTATCCTCAACTTCAATCTTCAAGGAAAAGAAGTTGAACTTGCGGAACTCCTGAACATGTTAAGGAGTGCAGAGGGCACCTTGCAGAAGGCAAGGGAAACACCCGCTATGTTTGTTGGCGGTTCATCTTCTTCAGGGTCCAAGGCTAGGGCCAAAGGAAGGAAGAAGAAGGCCGCACCCAGACCTAGAGGAGGTGTTAGTAAGGTGGGAAAGAAGGGAAAGAAAAAGTTTACAGCACCGGTAGTTGGCCTGGATGAGTGCTTCCATTGTCACAGGAAAGGGCACTGGAAGAAGGATTGCAAGGCGTGGAACGCCAAGAACCAGGAACCGAAGCAAAGCTGTGGCTTCGACTTCAGGTGTGTTTGTAATTGAGAATTGTCTGTCGATCAACTCTACTTCCTGGGTATTGGATACCGGGTCAGGATCTCATATTTGCAATTCTTTGCAGGCACTGAGAAACCGTAGAGTGCTGAAGGAAGGTGATATGATCCTCAGGGTTGCTAACGGAGCTAGCGTGGGAGCTGCGTCCGTCGGGGATTATCACCTAGGATTGACGAGTGGACACATTTTGGTTTTACATAACTGTTATTTTGTACCCAGCTTAACGTGTAATATCATATCAGTTTCCTTGTTATCAAATAAAGGTTATGATTTCACGTTTGTAAGAGATGTTGTCAACATCCACCTTAATCATGGTTTGATTGGGTCCGGTACTCTAAATAACGGCATATATGTGTTAAACCAACTCCAAATTTTCAATGTCCAGAACACACTAAAAAGAAAGTCTCCAGATTTAAATAAAGCTTTCTTATGGCATTGTAGACTGGGTCACATCAATGAGAGAAGGTTGACTAAGTTGCATAGAGAAGGATATTTGGACACGTTCGAATATCAAACTTATGACACTTGTCAATCTTGTCTCAAAGGAAAGATGACAAAGACTCCATTCACTGGACAAGGAGTAAGAGCGAGCGAGCTCTTAGGACTCATACACAGCGATGTATGCGGTCCATTGTCTACACATGCGAGAGGTGGTTTTTCCTATTTCATTACTTTCACGGATGATTACTCAAGATACGGATTCATTTATCTGATGAAACATAAATCCGAGGCTTTTGAGAAATTCCAAGAGTATAAGAATGAAGTAGAAAACCAAACCGGCAAAAGTATAAAGACACTTAGATCTGATCGAGGTGGAGAATACTTGAGTGCCGAGTTCCTAGGTTACCTAAAAGAGAAAGGAATTCTCTCTCAGCTTACTCCTCCATACACTCCACAGCATAACGGTGTATCGGAGAGACGGAATCGAACCCTATTGGATATGGTACGATCCATGATGAGTAATACTGAGTTACCGCGATCTTTCTGGGGTTATGCGCTTGAATCAGCGGCATATCTTCTGAACAGAGCTCCTACCAAGACTGTGCCTACCACTCCATATCAGATGTGGACTGGGAAGAAACCCCATCTTCAGCATATGAAGATTTGGGGATGTCCAGCTTTTGTTAAAAAGCAGCATGTGGACAAGCTCGAGGCACGATCAGTAAAATGTATGTTTGTGGGATATCCAAAGAACTCCAAGGGATATTATTTCTATTACGCAGAGGAACAAAAGGTTTTTGTTTCTCGTAATGCCCATTTTCTGGAAAATCAGTTTTTAGAAAAGGAAATAAGTGGGAGCGAAATAGAACTGGAAGAAATTCCAGAACCACAAACTGCTACTGAAAGTTTGGTAGAACCAGAGGTTCAAGAAGAACAGAACATTCCCGCACCCCTCCGCAGGAGTAGTAGGCCGTCTCGTCCGCCTGAGAGATACTACGGTTTTCTCATAGATGGGGATAGAGAGGATTGCATCATAGATGATGATGAACCTACTGACTTCAGGCAGGCCATCCAGAGCGGCGACTCGGTACGATGGCTAGATGCAATGCGGACCGAAATGGAGTCCATGTACACCAACAAAGTATGGACTTTGGACTTTGCTCCAGATGGGGTAAAACCCATAGGATGCAAATGGATCTTCAAGAAAAAGATTGGTGTAGATGGACAGGTGGAAACCTATAAGGCTAGACTTGTTGCAAAGGGTTTTCGTCAAAGACCTGGTTTGGACTATGACGAAACTTTTTCTCCAGTGGCTATGCTCAAATCCATTCGGGTCCTTCTTGCTATTGCTGCCTTCCATGATTATGAAATCTGGCAGATGGACGTAAAGACGGCTTTTCTGAATGGAAATTTAGAAGAGAGCGTCTATATGGATCAGCCAGAGGGTTTCAATCAGAGTGGGAGCAGCGGGAAAGTATGCAAGCTGCTTAAATCCATTTATGGACTAAAGCAGGCATCGCGGAGTTGGAACATCTGTTTTGATGAGACAGTCAAAGAATATGACTTTATCAAAAATCCAGATGAACCGTGCATATATAGTAAAGTTGTGGCCAGAAGTGTCGTATTCCTCGTCTTGTACGTGGATGACATTCTATTGATAGGAAATGACATTCCTATGCTACAATCTGTCAAAGGATTCTTGTCACACAGGTTCTCCATGAAAGACCTGGGTGATGCCTCTTACATTCTGGGGATCCGGATCTATCGTGATAGATCCAAGAGGATGTTGGGACTTTCGCAGTCCAGGTATATCGACACTGTACTGAAAAGATTCAGTATGGAAGATTCAAAGCGCGGTAATCTACCGGCTTGTCACGGAATCACCCTCTCCAAAGAGATGTCTCCCAAGACTGATTTGGAAAGGGAACGCATGTCTATTATACCCTACGCTTCTGCGGTAGGCTCTATAATGTATGCGATGTTGTGTACCAGACCAGATGTAGCTTACGCACTGAGCGTGGTAAGCCGGTATCAGTCAGACCCAGGGGAGAAGCACTGGATAGCAGTAAAGAACATTCTCAAGTACCTGAGGAGGACTAAGGAGATGTTCTTGGTTTACGGCGGAAAAGACCTCAGGTTGGAGGCCTTTGCTGATTCCGGCTTCCAGAGTGATAAGGACGATTCCAAGTCCATGTCGGGTTATGTCTTTACCCTCAATGGAGGGGCGGTGTGCTGGAAGAGCTCCAAGCAGGACACCGTTGCTGACTCGACGATGGAAGCGGAGTATATAGCTGCTTGCGATGCCGCAAAAGAAGCAGTCTGGATGAAGAAGTTCCTAACAGAACTTCAGGTGGTTCCTACCATAGTTGATCCAATACCTCTGTATTGCGACAACAACGGAGCTATAGCTTTAGCGAAGGAACCAAGGTCCCATCAGAAGTCCAGACACATCTTGAGGCGGTATCACCTGATCAGGGAGATCATTGATCGTCAGGAGATCGAGGTTCGGAGAGTTGCTTCAGAAGAGAACATTGCTGATCCATTCACGAAGGCCCTTCCTCAGATTCAGTTCGAGAGGCTACTCGAGATCATTGGTCTGCGATATGCCAGTACATGGCCCTAGTGCAAGTGGGAGATTGTTAGTGTTTATGCCCTAGAAGGCCATTACTGTATCATACTAGCTTGTATATTACTTAATGGAAGCTTGGGATATTCACATATATATAACAGTCTTGCTAAACATGGTAGTATGCTACTTGGTTTTTCTATCTTAATATGTGAGTGTACGTATTGATAGAGCTCTTAGGATCTTGCTTGGCTACCGGCGTTGTGATGGCAGTCACACTAGTGGGGGCTGGGTAGTCTACAAGCACATCCTTATTCAGGTCCCTGGTCGTTGGATTATCGAGACAGAGCATCGATACTCCGGAGTAGACTAGTGTGTACGCTTCTCATCCCAGTTGGGGAGATGGTCTGTCCCACAGCCATCAGTACGTCGTACTGGAGATAGTATACAGGTGCTCGTTAGGTTACGGGTACACCGGACAGGACTCACAGGGAACTGTTGGTTGGTTTGATACCAGTCGTCAGTGAACAGTTCCCAGGTGACATGAGTACAGCGTAGTCCGCAGACTTGACACTGCTACTTCGCCTTGAGTGTGTCCCACTGTTCTTAGATTGCTACCCTACCACGGCTCTATGGAGTCGTGCAAACAGGTAGCAGTTGGGTGCAGTCCCGAGCACTTGGAGGCAGTGGCGGTTAGACAGGATTCGTCCCTCCCGGTATTGGGAGTAGATATCGTGCTGTGTCAGAGAGCCATTACGCAAAGTCCCTGGCCAGGGCAAGCGAGATTTGCTGGTAGGTTCCAGCAGTTTCTCAGGGTGTAATGGGCTTCGCTCCGACACGACTTATACCGCTATTAGGGGACTGACGCTTGCCGCCCCCCTAGGCCCGATATGCGATAGTCATGGACGAACGGACCGGACTGTATGGAGATTGTCACATCAGACTCAGTAGGAGTTCGGATGGGTTTACTCATCGGCCTTCTTATCGACAACTACCTGGGGACCGTTACGTACAGCTAGTGCCGCTTGCGGTCTGTGGTTAAACCCACTGCCAGCGTAGTAGTCGAGTCTCTAGAGTCCCACACAGAGAGTTTCCTACTCCAGGCGAAACGATATAGAGGTTGCATGGTTTTGCGACAAAGGGTTCGGACGCATACGTGCGTTTACGCGCGTACGACTTTCGGACAGTTTTTACCAGTCGGCTTTGGTTTAAGCCAGTTACTGGTATCCGGTTATTGGATTTTTACAGTCTAAAGTTTTTCCGTATTTTTACGGATCGGAGGGGCGTTCTCGTAATTGCTCGAGAAGCTTCTAGAAGATGTGACTAAGGAGGTTTGTTTTGGAAAGAGAGTGAGTCATAGTGGTGATTCATTCATCTCATTAATGCACATTTATTGCTTAATGACTCATGTTAATGAATCATCACAAGATATTTTGAAGCATGCTTATTCATTTCATTTTATTCATTTGTTGAAAATAAGAATGCTTCACATAATATTATGATACACTCTCTCTCTTCTCTCATTATCATATTACACATTCTCTCTCCTCAAGCTCTCATCTTCAAGATACTAACCTTAATCCTCATGTGTTGAGATCAAAGGTTTAGTTAGACTAAACAATCCATAACCTTCACTCTTTATCATTCTATCATCTTTGATTAGCAATCAAAGTTGGTTAGTTACCTCAAGTTAGAGGTTAAGCTTGGAGTTTCGCTCTCGGGTGGATCGTCTACTACCTAGAGAAGGCCAAGGAGAACCAAGGAGGACATAAAGAAGAAGGACCGGTTCATTAGGTATAATCCCTAATCACTTATGTAATGAAACTCATAAGAATACGGTTTTTAGGGTTTAGCTTCGATTCAAGCGGTTAGTCGATGTTTGTTGTTTAAACTTGATAAGTTTTTGTTAATTCCGCCTCCCCATAAGCACTGGGGTGTACTACATCGACTTACAACGGGTATGTATATACGATGAGGGGTATTCTTGTAATTTACTCAAGTATACTTCTAGAAGGGGAAACCTCATTTGTGTTTTAATCTTTTGATTAAAAGATAAATGAGGTGGAGGTATGAGGTGTTATTTTGTAATAAATGAAGCATGGCTACTTGGTGACTCATGGATGACTATTGAAGCAAGGGTGGACTTAGATATTTTGTGAGATTTTTTGGGATGCCATATAGTCATCACAATTAACAATATTCATATTATTATTATCTTGAACACTTTCTCACTTCAAGAGCTCTCTTCTTCTCCCTCAAACCCTAATTATCTCATTTGTTGAGAAGCCTAGGGTTAGTGAGACTAAACTATCCATAATCACTCTCTACATCCTCTAGGTCACTTAGATTAGCACTCTAGATAAACTAGTTACCTCATCTTAGAGGTAGGAGCTCTTAGTAGACACTCTCGGGTGGATCTTCTTTGACTCGGGGAGGCCGAAGAGGAGGCGTGATCCGTACACTCTTCAAGGAGCACAAGAAGAGGAGGAGGAGTACAAGAAGAAGAAGGACTTGATACTTGAGGTATAACTTTCTCACATAGTAGTTAAACCTCTTAGTTCTTTTGTTAGCTAGGGTTTAGTATCGATCATGGAGTTTAGTCGGTGATGCGAAGCATATAAAAATCGTTTTGCAAACTCCGCCTCCCCGCGAACCCGTGGGGAGCATGACATCGACTTACAATTACATCACAGAGTACTTCGGGCCATCCATCACAACATTCCAACACAACCATAACAACATAGCATGATTCATCACAGAACAAGCAAACTTGCGAGTATCAATTCCGTAACCCCGTCTAATTGATACATATAGCAATTAGAAGACATTTTACCAACCATTATGATACACGTAACCATCAATAAACCTACAAAAATGAATATCGCACACTAATAGCCAACACTTCAATTTTCCAAAACACCGAAAATCAAGTATGCTAAAAACAAGCAAAAATTCCATGCTAAACCCCACTTCGAGAGTCCGAAATGAGCTCGGATTGATCACAAATATCACAAAGGACCCCGGAAAATAATTAATGATGACTCGGAGGGATCATTAAGGGGTACCCACCCTGAATCCACTATAACGTGGCCCACAGGGCTGGACATACCTGAGCCAGCCCTATAAGCTAGTCTCGGGTTCCTATTCCCCAAAAGGACACCATGTGGTGGTCTCGGAGGGGGGATGGGCCCTCCTTCGGTCTTCCCAGGGCGTCCCCGGGGTCCAAAGGCACCTCCCCGTGGCTTCCGGAGCCAAACCGATAGCCCGCGGGGAGTGAAAACATCTAATTAGCATGGAATAGTTACTGGTTTTCCGGCAGTTTTTGCGGGCCAAAAACCGGCGGGATTCGAGAGTCATATCTATCTAGTTTATAGTATTTGGGTGGCTCTGATACCATTGTTGGTTCCTAGTGCCCTCTTCGCTAACCCGCGGCAATACGGAATTCAAAAACATAACTTTTCTTGGCACTAGAAACTAAACCCCAAGAATCTAATCAAACACCTAAATTAGGAAACACAAAAGGATAGAAATCATAACCTTTGTAACGTCTTCATTTTCTCCAATTGGGTTGGACTCTAGCATGCTCTCAAGAGATCTGGATCATGCTTGCAAGTCGTTCCTCCTTCGCTGAAGATAATCCATCCGAGGGAACCAATCCAAGCTCCAGCTTCACCTAGTGAAGCAACTGACGCTCCAAGCTCAGTAGGAAAGGAGAGTGGGGATGTAGGAATTTCCACTATAATTTTCTCTCAAATCTAAAGCTCATGAGAGCAATTTAAGAAGAAGGAGGAGGATTTGAAGAAGTGGCCATAACAAAAATGAGCAAGTGTTGAAAAGAATGAGAAGTCAAGAATGTAGCAAGAATGGCTTCATAATTTTTCTAACTATTTAAAAATCAACCACAATATTTTCCAAATAAATAAATGAAAGCTTATTCTTCTCTACATGTCTACAACCATGCTCAATGCCACCTCATTTCATAAATATTCATAAATGAATATTCACAAATGAGATGGCCTTCTTCTAGAACAAATTCCGTATAAATATAGAATATTACCCAATATACGTATCGAAATACATATACGCGTATCTGTATAAAAATACGAATAGCCAAGAGAAAAAATGAATAGTGAACAATAATACTAGAATACATATATTAAAATATATATATAAATTATTAAATCAAAACTTGATTTAATAATCCGGCTTAATCCTAAGCCGCTAGTATTATCAACCGTCCGATTAAAGTCCTTGTAGCATGTACACATATTTAATCGTACATCTGTATGCACCAACATACGTCATCTATATCATATCGCCTAAACCGGGAAAACCCTCTATGTAGGACTCTAAAGACTCGACAATACGCTAGCAGTGATTACTGGATAAATCCATAACCACAAGCACGTCAGCGGCACTAGCTGTACGTAACTGGTACCCAGGTTTTGAATGAAAGGAAGGCCGACGAGCAAACTCATCCATACCCCAACGAAGCCTGTCTGTGACAATCTCCGTACATTCTGGTCTGTACGTCTAAGAGTATCGCATATCGGGTCTAAGGTTGGATAAAATAAGACCCCTAATAATACGATAATTCGTGTCGGTGTGAAGATCATCTCCTACTGAGAAACTACTAATCCAAACCAGTTATTCTCACCAACCTTGGCCAAGAATTTCTTGTGATGGCCACCCGTGCACAGCGCGACATCTACCCTCAATACCAGGAGAAACGAATCCCAGACGATCTGCTCACTGCCTCCATGTAGCTCGGGACTATACCCAACTAAAAACTATTCGTACAACTCCTTTGAGCCGTGGTAGAGGAGTAGGCAAATCATAGTTGGAACTCATACGAGACAAATGACAATCTCATGTCGTCAGACTAACCTGTACTCAGGTCACCTGAGAACTGCTATCTGACAATAGATATAATACTATTTAGCATGTTTCCGGCTAGTCCGTCCAGTGTAACTCATAACCCAATGAGCATCTGTATACTATCTTTGGTGACTAATTGACACCAATGGCTGTGAGACAGAACATCGCCCCTTGTCGGGGTCAAGAAGTGTATACACTAGTCTACTCCGGAACATCGATGCCCAGTCTCGATATTCCCATGATTAGGTACATTTAAGGGTTTGCTTATAGACTACCTAGTTCTCATATGTGTGATCGCCACAATAACCCTTGTAGTAAAACAAAAATCCTATGGGCCCTATCAACATATAATAGTGATATGTAATACCACATTATACATGTACATGATGATAGAGATGAACCAGATAGCATACTATCATCTCGAGTAAGATTGTTCTACCCGTATAGGTACTCCCTCAATCATCATAATCTCCTGCCTGCGATTACAATAATTGCCTTAAGGGAACTATATCCAACAGGATGCCATCGAATCCAATTTGGACTCCATGCATGGAAAAAAAAAGTATGGACCTTGTTGGATGCTCCTGAAGGGGCAAAACTCGTTAGGAGCAAATATATCTTCCAAAAGAAGATCGGTGCAGATGGAAAGGTAGTGACCTAATAAAGCTAGACTTTTAGCAAAAGGATTTCGTCAAAGACCCGGTGTAGATTGTGATGAAACCTTTTCTCCAGTGTCTATGCTGAAATCCATTCAGATACAGCTTGTCATTGCTGCTTTTCATAACTTTGAGATCTGGCAGGTGCACGTCAATAACGTCTTTCTAAATGGATATTTAGAAATGAGCGTATATATGACTCTGCTAGAAGGGCTTTATAGTCAGTTGGAGCAGCGGAAAGGTGTGCAAGTAGTTTAAGTTCATTTATGAACTAAAGCAGGCATCACAGAGTTGGATCATCTGTTTTGATGTGACAGTCAAAGAGTTTGATTTCATCAAAATTATAGATCAACCAAGTATTTGTAAAAAGGTTGTAGGGAGTGCTGCAACATTCCTCATATAGTATGTGGATGACATTCTACTGTTAGGAAATGATATTCCTATGCTACAATTCGGTCAAACTATGGTTGTCACAAAAGTTCTCTTGAGAAATATTGGATAGCAGCGAAGAACATTCTCAAGTACTTGTTGGGGTCAAAATTTGCACCCCCGGTTGACCGAGTCAAAGTCAAGGTCAACCCCCAAGCTAGGTGGGCCTAAGCCCAGGTCAAGCGGGCCCATGCCCAAGTCGAGCCCGCGGCCAGCCTCCTCCATGCTAAAATATAGATAATGTAATAAATAATTTTTATGTAATTTTTTATACATGAATGTATGCAAAATGGGCATAAAGCCAATATTTTGTAAGCCCAAAGCTTATGTGCAAAAATGAAATGGCACATGAGCCATGGGATGGGAAAAATGCCATTTTTGTAAAGTCCAAGGAGCTATATGTAAATATGTAAGCCTATAAAAGGCAACATGATAATGAATAAAAAAATAATTTTCATTCTCTCAAACAAAAAACTAGGGTTTGTATTTCTTCCCCTTTCTGAAGGTCTCAAACCTTCTTCTTTCTTTTGAATTAAATCAAGAGTTTTACTCTTCCTTTTCAAAAAAAAGATAGTTTTTCACCACCAAACCCACAAAGGGGAACTTGGATTTGTCATTAGATCCTAAAAGAAGAGATTTTTAGATCTCACATCTCTTAATCTTCAAGATCCGGCCAAACCACAGGAGGAAGAAGAAGAACCCCCTTAATCAGCTTCAACACATCCTAGGAGTTTAACTCCATATATACATATATATATATATATATATATTTAACAAATATTTCCTTTCTGAAGCATAGCTTCTGTTTCTGGGACTAAAAGCCCATTTTTCCTCGCCGGCGCCCAAGCGCTCAAGCGCCGAGCGCCCACGTGCCGACACGTGGCGCGCTAGCGCTCGAGCGCCGAGCGCCCACGTGCCGACACGTGGCGCGCTAGCGCTCGAGCGCAAAGCGCCCATGAGCCGACACGTGGCACGCTAGCGCTCAAGCGCAAAGCGCCCACGCGCCGACATGTGGCACGTTTGCGCTCCAGCGCCCTGCGCTCCAGCTCCCTGCGCTCCAGCGCAAAGCGCCCACGTGCCGACATGTGGCGCGTTTGCGCTCCGGCGCTCTATGCCCGAGCGCAAAGCGCCCACGTGCCGACACGTAGCGCGCTTGCGCTCAAACGCACTACGCTCGAGCGCAAAGCGCCCACGTGGCGCGCTTGCGCTCCAGCGCTCTGCGCCCGAGCGCAAAGCGCCCACGTGCCGACATGTGGCGCGCTTGCGCTCCAGCGCCTTGCGCTCAAAAGCAAAGCGCCCACGTGCCGACTCGTGGCGCTCTTGCGCTCAAGCGCAAAGCGCCCACGTGCCGACACGTGGCGCTCTTGCGCTCAAGCGCAAAGCGCCCACGTGCCGACACGTGGCGCTCTTGCGCTCAAGCGTAAAGCGCCCACGTGCCGACACGTGGCGCGCTTGCGCCTAAGCGCACAGCACCTAAGCGCACAGCGCTCGAGGCGCTGGCCCCCACGCATCCTTTGGATGTCTTTACCCCCGTAAAAACTCTGCGTGGCTCCCGATATATGCAAACCCCCCTTTCAAAACACAAAAAACGTACACTGCACATTGAGTTCGCATGACCAGTTTAACCTGTTAATCGGAGGTTCCCTCGTTCCAAAGGCGAGGGGTAATTAACGGCAGCTTAGTCCGTGGCTGCCGGAGATTCGGATCCCCACAATCAATAAACCCTGGCCTACCCTAGACAGGGGGAATCTGTAGTATACGCCTGACAACAGCGCGCGTATTCCCATCTCAATGGGGTGACGAAAAACACCCTACAGATTCTGGTAAGCCCGGTGGGACCAATCTCTCCTCCCATATTTCGGGTTAAGCGTTCATGCGAACTCAATCAATATACATACCTTTATTTATACTGAAAATAATGCTTTTTCATGCATATTTTCAAGCAATCACCTTCCAACGATGTGTTCGATAATGAACTCATCTCCCGTCTCCTACACGATGAGGATAGACTCTAGGACGGTCCTTCTGGCTAGTCTCTGGCGACAATGGGAGGAGCCGCTGCTACCATTCGGCTCTATTATGTTCATGCCAGTTGGCGCCATCCCAGCTCCTCAAGCCCCGGTGGCAGACAAACCGGTCTCGAAAGGCAGAAGAACAAATGTGGTGATCTCAAGGGCGCCCCAACCTAAATGCAAGTCAGTGTCTGAATGACTTTTCTTGGCCCCAGCTAGGGGAAAGGCCATCAACACCAACAAAGCTACAACGCGTCCCGAGCAATCTCCAGCGGTTCTCTTGACCACTGCTCAACCGGGTGTCTTCTTTGAGCTCCCCGCCAATGAGAAAGAGACGACTGGATATGTGGTCCACACTGTTTACATGGTGGGCACGCGCAGCAAAAAGAAGGACGGGGCCACCACATCTCAAATCCAATCTGGCTTGAATGTGGTTGTCGCTTCCCAAGAACAGCCGCCTCCGCTGGATGATGAAAACCCTCTCGATGAGGATGATAGGCAGAAAGACCTTTCGGTCCATGAGGAGTCGGGCTCGGAAAGCGAAGATGAGCCAATCTTTCGTCCTAAGAATGCGGAGCAGCAACTTCTTCAAGAGCTTCGAAAACAGCTCAGAAGCAAAGACAAGGAGATGGCCAAGCTCTACTCAAAGATCGACGACTTGACAAATGTCGTCTTACGGCTTACGGCCCAACTTGCCTCTCAGCCGCCCAATCAAGCACAGGGCTCTGCTCATGAACCGGGAAACGTTTTCCCGAGACAGCCGGTGCCCGTTCCTTCAAATCCAAAAGTGGGCGGACCGCATGAAAATCAGTTGCATCCTATCTCGGCAAATGTCTTGGCTACCGATGACAGTAGCCCGCTAACTCAAGATCAAATCATGGATTTCATTACCGACAAAGTCAAAACCTTGGTAGCCGAAGACGAAGCGCAAAAAGATGTCAGCAGTAGTGGGAGACCATATCCTGCTCAGTATGATCTGGTAGAATTTCCTAACGGCTATGTCATCCCCAAATTCGGAAGATTCGACGGGACGGGAAATGCGAATCAGCACATCGCCCACTTCAAAGCCTCATGCGGGAACACTGGGGGCAACGATGCACTTCTCCTCCACCAGTTCGTTAATAGCTTGACCGATGTTGCTTTCGACTGGTACGCGAGCATACCGGATGGCTCCGTTACTACTTTCGTCCAAATGGAATCTTTGTTTCGACAAAGGTTCATGAGCGTCAGCGATAAGATCACCATTGCCGAGCTCGTAAGGACCAAGCCCAAGAATAATGAAAGCAGCACGAATTTTATAACCCGATGGCGCAATCTCTCCGTCAAATGCGAACCGCCGATAGAGCAGGACCAATCTGTCAGTCTCCTCGTCGGAAATCTCAACAATTGGATTTCCCCGTTTCTATGCACCGCGGGTCTCAAAACATTCCAAGAGCTGACCAGGAAAGTTCAGATACTGGAGCGCTCAAAGCAGGAGTCCTCCTGGGATTCCCAAAATAACAATAGGTCCTGGAGAAACCGAAAAGATGATAATTGCAAAGGTGGGAATTCCGACGATTCTGAATCTTTTAACATTTCGGCTAACTAAGGCCTAGTGCCAACCAGCCTCGGAACCCAGTGTTCGGAGAGGGAGGAGAATCTCCACTCAAAGAGAAGCTAGATAAGGTCTATTCCTTCAGAAGGGACAAAATCCGTAAAATATTCAAAGACGCCCTGAAGAACGGTCTACAACTGCCAGAGTCAAAAAGACCGCAGGAAGCGAATATGACCGACGACCCTAAATACTGACCCTATCATAAAGTGATAGGTCATGCCATTGAGGAATGCTTCGTCTTCAAAGATTGGGTCGAAAAGCAATACAAGGCAGGAGAGATAAGCCGTCTAAAGGCGTGTTAGTAAACAGTCAAGGTGCGACCGCCAATTTCATACAAACGGAGACCGAAGTTCTTCGTGAAACTGATTCTCTCAGACATCTGCCTTTCACTGAAAACAATCGACCACCACGCCATTAAACTAGGAACAATCGGCCTCTAAGTCGTTAAACTGGGAATGTAAAAAAATGTAAATAAACAAAAAAAAATGTGTAAATAAAAGAAAAATAAAGAAAAGACGAAATGATGGGGCAACTCGCAATAAAAATCAGCGAGTAAAAATAAAAATGAAAATAAAGCCGAAATGATAGGGCAGCCGCGAATAAATAGCCGAAATGATAGGGCAATCGCGATCTTCGCGATAAGAAAAGCTGAAGTGATAGAGCAATCGCGGTAAAAAAACAATAAAAAACAAAAAAAAAACCAGAAACAGAAAAAACAAAACAATGGCGAATGATGAGTCGCTCCTGGTACCATATTCCAGTGTAGCGATGCAGACGCCAACCAAATTCCAAACGCAAATCCCAATGGCGAATGATGAGTCGCTCCTAGTACCATATTCTTGTGCAGCGATGCAGACGCCAACCAAATTCCAAATCCAATACCCCAATGGTGAATGATGAGTCACTCCTGGTACCATATTCCAGTGTAGCGATGCAGACGCCAACCAAATTCCAAACGCAAATCCCAATGGCGAATGATGAGTCGCTCCTGGTACCATATTCCAGTGCAGCGATGCAGACGCCAACCAAATTCCAAATCCAATACCCCAACGGCGAATGATGAGTCACTCTTGGTACCATATTCCAGTGCAGCGATGCAGACTTCAACAAAGTCCCGAAATTTTTATGGCCCTACGGTCTGGATCATACATCTTGCAAAACCGTATACAATCCACGGGCGTAAAACAATCCCAATCTCTCCAAAAATAATAAAATAATAAAAAAGGTATGTCCACAAGCAAAATGGGCACGGATGAAAACCCGAAAGGGCTTCGTGAGTAAAAACAGCAGGACTGCCGGCGAGTTTGTGAAAACCCGAAAGGGCGCAAACTCGTGAAAAAGAGATGAAATGCACTCGCAAAGTCCTCTCGACTTTGTGAGGAGAAAATTCCCGCGTGAGATCCTTACGACTCACAAAGGAGCAATACACTTGGGATTCCCTACGACTCCTAAGGAGAAAATACACTTACGGGATCCTTACGACCCATAGGGAGAAAATGCTTTGTGAGACCCTTACGGCTCATAAAATTGGAAAGTCTTAGGTGATAGGGACCTAAAACCTGTCGCCTAAGCCATCGTTTCCTAATAAGCAAACGTAAATGATGATTCTCTCCTGGTACCATATTCCAGTGTAGCGATGCTGATGCCAAACAAAAAAAAAACACAGTTCCTAAGTCCTCCCAGGGAAAATGATGAGTTTCTCCTGGCATTATTCCAGTGCAGCAATGCTAATGCCAAACAAAAAAAACCAATTCCCAAATCCTCTCATGACAAATGATGATTCGCTCCTGGTACCATATTCCAGTGTAGCGATGCTGATGTCAACCCAAATCAAATCAAACCAACAACCTCTACGGCGGAATCATGCTCCGTCCCAGAATTTACCCCGTGTCGAAATCATGCTTCGCCTCGGGATATCTACCTTCCCTGCCGGAACTATGCTCCGTCTTGGAATTAAATCAACCAATAAGCTCTGTGTCGGAATTATGCTTTGTCTCAGAATGCACCCCGTGTCGAAATGATGCTTCGCCTCGGTGTACCTGCCTTCCCTGTCGAAATTATGTTTCGCCTCGGGATCAAGTCAACTAACAAGCTCTGCGCCGGAATCATGCTCCGTCTCAGAATGTACCCCGTATCGAAATCATGCTTCGCCTCGGAGTATATGCCTTCCCCGTCGGAATTATGCTTCGCCTGGGAATCAACCTCTGCATCGAAATTATGCTTCGGTCAGAATATCTGCCGCGCTTCGGAATGATGCTCCGAATCCTGGAATCATGCTCCGCTCTTCGGAACGATGCTCCGAATCCTGGAATCATGCTCTGCCCTTCGGAACGATGCTCCGATCCTTGGAATTATGCTCCGCCCTTCGGAATGATGCTCCGATCCCTGGGATCATGCTCCACTCTTCGAAATGATGCTCCGATCCCCTGGAATGATGCTCCGCTCATCGGAATCATGCTCCGATCCCTGGAATCATGCTCCGCTCTTCGGAATGATGCTCCGATCCCCTGGAATCATGCTCCGCTCTTCGGAACGATGCTCCGAATCCTTGGAATCATGCTCCGCCCTTCGGAACGATGCTTCGATCCTTGGAATCATGCTCCGCCCATCGGAATGATGCTCCGATCCCTGGAATCATGCTCCGCTCTTCGGAATGATGCTCCGATCCCCTGGAATGATGCTTCGCTCATCGGAATGATGCTCCTATCCCTGGAATCATGCTCCGCTCTTCGGAATGATGCTCCTTATCCTGGAATTATGCTCCGCTCTTCGGAATGATGCTCCGATCCCTGGAATCATGCTCCGCTCTTCGGGATGATGCTCCGAATCCTGGAATCACGCGCCGCCCTTCGGAATGATGCTCCGATCCATGGAATTATGCTCCGCAAATCGGAATAATGCTCCGACCCCCTGGAATCATGCTCCGTGAGGGATACTCCGACCCTGGAATTATGCTCCGCAAATCAGAATCATGCTCCGATCCCCGGGAATCATGCTCCCCGAAGGATGCTCCGCCCCCGGAATGATGTTCCACCTCGAAGTCCAGCTTCAAGATCCATCAATTTTATGCACACAGCTCAAATGGGCGGTGTGCATTTATTGATGGGGGGCACTTTGTTGGGGTCAAAATTTGCACCCCGGTTGACCAAGTCAAGGTCAAGGTCAAGGTCAACCCCCAAGCTAGGTGGGCCCAAGCCCAGGTCAAGCGGGCCCATGCCCAAGTCGAGCCCGCGGCCAGCCTCCTCCATGCTAAAATATAGATCATGTAATAAATAAATTTTATGTAATTTTTTATACATGAATATGCAAAATGGGCATAAAGCCAATATTTTGTAAGCACAAGGCTTATGTGCAAAAATGAAATGGCACATGAGCCATAGGATGGGCAAAATGCCATTTTTGTAAAGCCCAAGGGGATATATGTAAATATGTAAGATTATAAAAGGCAACATGATGACGAATAAAAAACACTTTTCATTCTCTCAAAAAAAAACCTAGGGTTTGTATTTCTTCCCCTTTCTGAAGGTCTCAAACCTTCTTCTTTCTTTTGAATTAAATCAAGAGTTTTACTCTTCCTTTTCAAAAACAAGATAGTTTTTCACCACCAAACCCACAAAGGGGAACTTGGATATGTCATTAGATCCCAAAAGAAGAGATTTTTAGATCTCACATCTCTTGATCTTCAAAATCCGGCCAAACCACAGGAGGAAGAAGAAGAACCCTCTTAATCAGCTTCAACACATCCTAGGAGTTTAACTCCATATATATATATATATATATATATATATATATATATATATATATATATATATATATATAAAACAAATATTTCCTTTCTGAAGCATAGCTTCTGTTTCTGGGACTAAAAGCCCATTTTTCCTCGCCGGCGCTCAAGCGCCGAGCGCCCACGTGACGACACGTGGCGCGCTAACGCTCGAGCACAAAGCGCCCACGAGCCGACACGTGGCGCGCTAGCGCTCGAGCGCAAAGCGCCCACGCGCCGACACGTGGCGCGTTTGCACTTCAGCGCCCTGCGCTCGAGCGCAAAGCGCCCACGTGCCAACACGTGGCGCGTTTGCGCTCCAGTGCCCTGCGCCCGAGCGCAAAGCGCCCACATGCCGACACATGGCACGCTTGCGATCAAGCGCAAAGCGCCCACGTGCCGACACGTGGCGCGCTTGCGCTCCGGCGCTCTGCGCCCGATCGCAAAGCGCCCACGTACCGACACGTGGCGCGCTTGCGCTCAAGCGAAAAGCGCCCACGTGCCGACATGTGGCGCTCTTGCGCTCCAGCGCCCAGCGCTCAAGAGCAAAGCGCCCACGTGCTGACATGTGGCGCGCTTGCGCCTAAGCGCACAACGCTCAAGGCGCTGGCCCCCACGCATCCTTTGGATGTCTTTCTCCCTTTTTTATATATATGTACACACACACATACATATATATATATACACATATGCATACATATATACACATACATATACTCCCATAAAAACTCTGCGTGGCTCCCGATATATGAAAACCCCCCTTTCAAAACACAACACACGTACACTGCACATTGAGTTCGCATGACCAGTTTAACCTGTTAATCGGAGGTTCCCTCGCTCTAAAGGCGAGGGGTAATTAACGGCAGCTTAGTCTGCGGCTGCCGGAGATTCGGATCCCCACAATCAATAAACCCCGGCCTACCCTAGGCAGGGGGAATCTGTAGTATACGCCTGACAAGCGCGCGTATTCCCATCTCAATAGGGTGACGAAAAACACCCTACAGTACTTATGAAGCACAAAAGAGATGTTCTTGGTGTATGGTAATGGCAGCCTCCAAATGGAGGCGATTTCTGATTCCAGCTTCTAAGGTGACATAGATGACAGAAAGACTGTCACGGGTTATATGTTTACCCTCTTTTGAGGAGCAGTATATTGGAAGGGTTTCAAGCAGGGTACTGAGGCTGACATAACGCTGGATACTGAGTATGACTCGGCGAAGAATGCTGCCTAAGAAGCTGTTTGGATAAATAAGTTCATTTCAGAAGTTGGTCCCATCAGATATCCAGAAAAATTCTAATGCGGGTAACGCTTGATTCGGGAGATAGTTGATCTCCGTGAGATTAATATAAAGTGAGAAGAAATTAGAGATATTATAGCGGATCCACTCACTAAGGTTAATTCTCGGATACAGTTTTTGAAACTGATATTAGAGAAGTTGAGTATGTGATACAACAATAATTAGCCATGATTGCAAGTGGAAGATTGTTAGATATAGGTGCTTTGAAGGTAATTATTGTAATAGTACATGGACCTATATGGATAGAGCATCCTTGTTCGACATGATAGTATGCTATCTGGTTTGCTTTATCATTCATGTGTATATATTTTAGTAGTTATTATGTATCACTAATACATGCTGATAAAGACCTTAGGATCTTTACTTGACTACTAGGATTATAATGTGATAATACTAGTGGGGTCTGGGTAGTCCATAAGCACATCCTTAAATGTTCCCAATCATGGGAGTGTCGAGACAGAGCATCGGCACTGCACAGTAGACTAGTGTATACGTTTCTTAACCCCGATCGGGGCGATAGCTGGTCCCACAGCTATTGGTGTTTGACACCGAAGATTATATACACATGCTCATTGGAGAATGAGTACACTAAACGGAATCACCGATAACTTCTAGATGGTATTATACCTATCTTCAGGTAGCAGTTCTCTAATGGCAATGGTACAGGGTAGTCTTTTGATCTGAGATCTCCATAGTTTCTTTTGTGTATTCCCACTATACTTTGATTACTACCCAACCATGACATTAAAGAGCCGTGCATACAGGTTTTACTTGGAAATAGTCCTGAAGCACATGAAGGCAATGAGCGGTCAATTGGGAATTCGTCTCTCCCGGTATAAAGAGTCGATGTCGTGCTGTGCATGATATGACTATAACCAGAAATCTCTGGTTAGGGTGGTTGAAATAAATTGATAAATTTTATCAGTTGTATCTAAGATGGTTATGAGTTCGATATTTGCATGACTTATTGGGTTATTGGGGGTTTGACAGTTTCCACCCCCCAGACCCGGTATGCGATACTCGTTGACGAAAAAACCGGACTGTCCGGTAATTGTCACTGATAGGCGTTGTTGGGTTCGGATGAGTTTACATGGTGGCCTACCTTTTGATCAATACCTGGGTAGCTGTTAGATACAGATAGTACTGTTGACGAGCTTGTAGGTTAACCCGTTCAGGGATTGACCTGAAAGTGTTTCAGATTCAATCGGATATGATCCTAATTAAATCACTGCCAGCGTATTGTCATGTCTTTAGAGTCCCACAATGAAATTGCCTGCTTAGGCGAAATAATGATGTGGCGTGCGTATAGGATACGTATGGGAGTTCGATTAATACTTGCATAAGATACGCATAAACTAATCGGACGTTTGATAATACTAGCCGAATGTTTCACAACCAGCAAATTTAGTCAAGTGTTGACTTAATATCCATATATTGATATGGAAAGGTTTGCTAGTATTATATACTCTCTCTATATCTCCCTTTATAATTAATAAGTATATGATACTTATTATTATATATATTATGTATATGATACATAATATGTAAATGTATATGGATACATATACTCTATCTCATTGTGTGTGCGTGTTTGATACATATTCACTCTCTCTCTCTCTCATTTATCTGTATAGGATACCTATGAAATATTGTATGGATACAAGTACCCTCTTGTCTTTTGTGAAATGTTTTTCATGTGGAGAGTGGGGGCCACTTAAGAAAATATAAAGATATTTTCTCTAGCCTTCTCTCTACACAAAACAACAAATAAGAGAGAGAGAAGAGAAAGGATTCTTCTTCATCATCTTCTCTTGATTTTCAAGAGAAGAAAAGGAGAAAAGAGAAAAAGAAAATGAGATGGAAAAAGAGAGAGTTCTCCATTATCATCAACTACCTCTTGCCTATTAGCAATTTGTGAGAGGTGGTAGCTTTACATTAGAATTGTTCTAAAGTGAAGTGGGAGTTTGGGTGGATTTCTTTCAAGGTGGATCTTCTTCGGGGAAGCGGTTGTTGATCAAGCTCGATCCCTATACCAAGGAACATAGCATTGGTCTTCCAGTAAAGAGTGAACACGCTACAAAGGTTGTATCCCTATTTAACCCTTTGAGTAGCTCTTTTATTGTTTTGGAATTGCTAGTATTTGGATGATTTTGGATGTAGTGTTTGTTGCTATTGTTTAGAAATTTTTTCTATGTTTCGGTCGTGGTCTGTAAGTGTTGCAACCCTGCCACCGTACAGATACAGATACAATATTACACAGCATGGATGGTATGAAATAACAGTTTTGCAAAACCAAAATTTTGTCGCTCGATAATCTAAGGTGATATTCCCCAATAGCAACAACAACAACAATTGCGTTGTTTCCAACTCTCAGGGTCATATCTTCGTTTTTTAGCAATCTATTACTTCTCAGCGCCTGTACATAATTACAGATATGAGATCTTGATCTGGTATCTAATACACAGGAAGTAGAGTTGACTCAAAAACAATTTTCGATTACAAACACACCTGAAGTCAAAGCATTACCATGCTTCTATTTCTTAAGGGATGCAAGATAAGCTCTGTAATTCCTCCTCCAACGCCTTGTCTTATGATAGTAGTAGCATTCTTCTTTCCCCTCTACTGCATCATCGGTCTTGTCTCCTCTCTACACCTTTTTAACACCACATTTAGGCTTGGTGGGGTTTTTCTTCTTCTTTCCCATAATTTTATCTTTGCACGTAGGAGAAGAAGATTGCCCAACAAGCATAATGGGTGCATTCTTCTTCTTTAAGATGCTTTCCGCTATCCTCAACATATTGAGGAGTTCTAAAAGTCCACATTCCAGTTTATTCATATTGAATTCCAATATGAACTGAGCGAAGGTGGAGGGAAGGGACTGGAGAATTAAATCAATATATAATTCATTGTCCAGCATACATTCCAGTTCTGCGAGCTCTTCTAATAAACTAATAATCTTCAGGACGTGGTCCCCGACAAATGATCCGACAGCCATTCTCAATTGAAACAGTTTCTTCGAGGTCTCGTATCTTGTGATGCGAGATTGCTCTCCATACAAATCTTTGTAGAGGAGAAAGATAGATTGAACATCCATCTTCTCGTGTTGCTTCTGTAACTGATTGCTTATAAAGGTTAGCACGAGGCATTTGTCCGTCGCGTAATCTTGATCCCAAGTTTTGAGGATCTCAATATCCGCAACCGAGGAATCTGGACCGGGTGTTTGGGGAGCAATAGTGGTGAGCATAAATGCTACCTTATAATATGTAAGGGCGATGTTGACATTCCTTAGTCAGTCTTTATAGTTCGGTTCGGTTAATTTGTTCATATCTAGTATTAACTTAAGGCTGGTCATGGTCGCTGCCTGGAGAAAGAGAAAAGAAACACTCAGTTTGCACTCTTGCAAGATTAGAATGGTTTATTAGTTTATATAATCAGGATAGATTCTACTGTATAATCGAATTCTCCTTCAAATCTTAAAAGGAGAATTAGCCGAAATCAGCATTACCCCATGAGTTCACTAAGTGGTTTTCCAGGCCAGTGTAAGTACTAATTAGTGGGAAGCTCCCCACGCTTTCGCACGGACCAAATTAAAGAACCCACATTTCTTAGAAGCGTAATCCCGTAAACACCTTTTTAGACACCTACTGAGCCGGTTTATTGCGAAGACGAGATTCTCCCAAGAATAACTTTTATTCACAATGGGAATCGGGATCCAACTATCATGGCGTGGCAATCTTGATGGAGGCCAACAAACCACCACATACCATAGAAGGTATGCAATCTCATTGCAAGTTTCACCAATTAAAACTACTGATTTGGTTTTTATCCCTAACGGTTTATGACCTTAACGGAGGCCAACAAACCATAAGTCGCTATTCAAGTTTTACTCGTCATTTTGTGATTAATTTTCACACACCCGCACTAGCCGTTGACGGAGACCAACAAAGTCGTATGACTGTCCTAACTAATCTCATCATATAAGGCAGATGGGCATCACTTAGCTACCATATACTACGTTTTGACGGAGGCCAGCAAACGTAGCACGGATACTAAGTACTCTAGTTATCTAAAATGATGGAGGGCTATGACTGGTTTTGAAAAAAAAACTTTAATGTAATAAACTTGATATCGTTGAAGGAACCGAGTGGTTTGAAAACTGGGTTGTTTTGAAAAACGGATCAGTTCCTACAATATCATATTAGGTTTATTTCTTTACATTAATCATATTAATGTAGTCCTATCATATACACAAGAAAATGTAAAGTATTTATATGAAAATTGCAATCGCCACGGGCATCATCTTTACTATTAGGTTAGATAACTAACAGAAGAGCGGACGCAGAACTTTTGCAATTAAAAAGCATATAGAAACATTACAGGCATATAAAGTCATCACAGGAATGTAATCGCATTACAAGCATGTGGCAAACAAAATGGAATAGTCGGATATAGTAGGAATCTCGGGTTTCATTTGAGCCACAAATGAAACGCGACATTCCACAATCGTGTGAATAGTCCTAACATAACCAAACCCAAGAACCCCTACAAGTGCAGCGAGCCACCTGCTAATTCTAGAACCAGTCCACTCAGTCTCAACTCCTTGAAAAGTCAACCTTGAAATTCTTGAACAGAACTCGGCGGCCCGGGCACTTCTTCATAGGGCAACCTATATTATATACATTACAAATAGGACTAGAAGCTCCAAATAAAAGAATAATACAATTTGGCAGTCCATAAAATACATGAATTAAAAATACAACATTTTGTAT
This sequence comes from Agapanthus africanus, assembly GCA_030015575.1. Lineage (NCBI taxonomy): Eukaryota > Viridiplantae > Streptophyta > Magnoliopsida > Asparagales > Amaryllidaceae > Agapanthus > Agapanthus africanus. The sequence continues at coordinate 110,599,082 of JASDDO010000031.1, forward strand.
ACATCACATTCACACGAAGGGTTATTCAAACACTACAATCCATACCAAACCATAACACACCATCATCACATTCGAGATATGCAACCAAGTCTAATTGATCACACATCAATTAGGCTACGTTTACCAACACATATCCTTATAATTGTTCAAACCAACTCGATCGAATACTTCATCGAGTTAATTTGAAACCTTGGACAAATAATCTTAACCCCCATGGTCGTATGCTCAAATTTAAAAGAATCTAAACTTGATCGCACTCCGACGGCCCAAAATTCTCTCATTTTTAGAAAAATCAAGTCTCGGGGGACCCTAATTGAACCCGAGAACCCGATGGGGCACTCGGACTCGACCTACGAGTGTCGTAGGAGGCCGAGGGTGGACCCCATACCCGAGACCACCATGAAGTCACCTCGGGTTGGGGGCCAACCTTAGAGCACCATCTTGGAGTTCTCGGGTTAAGGGGCCCTACCCAAGGTCCCCTTAACGCTCGGTGTCAATCTTGAACCATTGGTGAGTCTCCGGTCTATTTACCGCCAAAGATCGAAGGACAAAGTTAGAACGTCTTGCAGGAATTTGATAGCAGATGCATTGGTAGATCCATTCACCTATCTGATGTGTTGGCTATAGTGCCCTCAAAGCAATTATTGTAATCAAAAGTAAGTAATTATGATAATTGAAGGAGGACCTATACAGGTAAAACAGTCTTACTCAAGATGATAGTATGCTATTTGGTTTGTCTTTATCATTGATGTGTATACATTTTACTGGTTATTATGTATCGTTAATACATAATGATAAAGCCCGTAGAATATTTGCTTGACTACTAGAGATATGCTGGTGATCATACTAGTAAGAGCTGGGTAGTCCATAAGCACATCTTTAAATGTCCCTAGTCGTGGGAGTATTGAGACTGGGCATCGATATTCCAGAGTAGACTAGTGTATACGTTTTCAGACCCCGACGAGGAGCGGTGGTAGGCCTCATAGCCATTGGTGTGTTGTACCTAATATTGTATACAGCTGCTCACTAGAGGCGAGTACACCGGACGGACTTTCCGAGAACTTCTAGATGGTACTATACCTATCGTTAGATAACAAGATTCAGTTAACATGAATATAGGTAGTCTGTTGACCTGAGAATGTCATCTGTCTCGTATGAGTTCCCACTGTACCTAGATTACTTCCTTACCACGGCTCTACCGAATCGTGAAAATAGGTTTTAATTGAGTACAGTTCCGAACCACATGGAGGCAGTGAACGATCGTCAGGGATTTGTCTTTCCCGGTATAGGGAGCTGATGACGCGCAGTGTTCGGTTAGCTATCTCCATAAATCCCTAGCCATGGTGGATGAGAATTACTAATTGTAGATCAGTAATTTCTCGATGGGTGATAATCTTGACACCGAAACGACTTATTGGGTTATTAAGGGTCTGAATTTATCCACCCCCTAGACTTGGTATGCGATACTCTTAGATGAAGAGACCGGACTGTACCGAGGTTTTCACTTACTGGATTTTTAGGGATATAGATGAGTTTGCTCATCGACCTTCCTTTCTTTAAATACCTGGGTAGCCGTTACGTACATCTAGTGCCAATGACGTGCTTATGGTTAAATCTACAGACAGCATATTGTCAAGTCTTTAGAGTTCCACACAGAGGGTTTTCCGGTTCAGGCGAAACGATATAGTATGTGTATTTTGATACACACCTAGGTTCGATTAAATACGTGTATTTAGTGCACGTAATTTAATCGGATGTTTTGATAATACTAACAAATTTGAAAGATAACCGGATCAATGTGAACTAGTATTATATCTCTCATGTTCTCTCTTTTGGGTATTTGTATTTTAATATGAATATGGTATTTATACGAATACAAGTATTGTATAAATACGGGTATTTGTATCTTAATACGAATACGAGTATTTTTATCTCAATAGGAATACGGGTATTCATATTTTTATGCGAGTACGGAATTCGTATTTTGATACGAATACGGGTATATGTATTTGTTGCATATATGGATGTATGTATATATGTGTATATACGTGTGTGTGTGTGTGTGTGTGTGTGTTTAAGTTTACACATGTGTTTCTTTTATGTTTGGAAGAATTGTGACGTGTGTGGGCTTGTGGCTCACTAGGGTGAGTCACAAATCCACCCAATTCACAAATAGGATAATTGTAAGTGGGAGAGAGGATTTTGGTTTTATGGTTATTATTCTACACATATATCATCTTCTTCTCTTCTCTTGTTCTAAGTTTTTTCCTTCCAAAAAGAGAAAAAGAAATAGAGAAAGCTAGAGAACATCATCACTACATCACTCTCGCAATCAATTCCTAGCAAGTTTTAATTGTGAGCTACTTCACTTGATCACTTAAGTGTGGGGCTAAAGATTGAATTGGATTCTCTCAGGTGGATCATCTTTGACGAGGAAGATAGGCGTGCAATCTTATTCCCGACGACTTCGAAGCCAAGCTAGAGTCCATGGAGCGGTATAGGAGTCTTCCGCAATTAGGAAGACATACTACAAAGGTAGCTAATCCCCTTAACCTTGTATGTACAATATCTAGTTTAGTGTTTGGAATCGATTCTAGGGTTTTGGTCGCTGGTGCTTGTTTAAAAGTTTTAGTTTTCGCTTCCGTCTTCGCCGCGAGTCTTGCGATGCAAGAAATAGGGTCCTAACAGTGGTATCAGAGGTACTAGGCAGGGATGCCAACCCATGGGAGGTTCTCACTGTGTTACAGTATTGGTGAAGCGTATACTCTTACCCCCAGGGTACCCCGTGCGGTTATATATTCCGGCGAGTTGTAGTCCGTAGCGGGTAGACTACGCAAAAAGTTGTTGCTGAGAGACCTATGCGCACCACGGCCAGTTTCCGCTGCGTTGAATGACCCTAACATGGTATCAGAGCCATACCAAACACTTTAACTACTTGTAGGCGATGTTATAGATTCAAAACTGAAATTTTAATCGTATCGAGTTTCTAATTACCAAGTTTCTGTCATTTTTCAAAATGGTCTCTGAAAATTTTTTAAACTGTTGTAGAGGACTAGTATTTGAGCAAGAAAACATAGTACGAAACCCAAGGACCTCAATCAAAAATTTGGCCGCCTATTTATTCATTTTGGCTGCGTTTTACGCCCCAAAATTTGAATTAGGTCCCTGGGTTTTTGTGATAGCTTAGAAATTGGGAAACCTTATTTTTGGTATATTTCTTTTTGTCCCAGATTTCAATTAAGCTTATCTTTGTATTTGAGCAAGTTCGGGAATCTTTTCAGTCAAAACTAATGTATTGTTTATGACCTATATATTTGTGTGTGTTGGATAACATTGTCTAATTGCTATATGTTCGATTAGACAGGGTTGCACACTGGTTATTTTTTATGTTGGTTTGGATATATATATATATATATATATATATATATATATATATATATATATATATCTTGTGATGGTTTAGCCAGATTTTCATGAATGGATAGATCCTCATGTGACTTGCTTATACAGTTTTAATATTTGTATTCGTTTATTCGGGACAAGCGGCCGGATTATGGTCATCGTTGCCGCTGGATGTATATTCTTTTTGGGACATGTCCGGGTTGAGGTCGTTATCTCCATTGTATATATTTCTTTTCTTGTATTAGGATACCTCGGGACGGAATGCTCGGGTGGCCGAATTCGAGAATGCACTGGGTGACCATCTCGTGGAATCGAGACCGGGCTACCTCATTCTCGGATTGGCGGATTGCTCACCGCACTTATAGGGGTTTTAACTTTGACCAATGGAGTAGTGCTCAAGTTAACCGGTTTCAAGAAGTGCCGAGTGGCCCACTCATGACATTGAGTGCGGGTTGCCTCACTTCTAGAATTGGCGGGTAACTTGCCATACTCATACGGGTCTTGGTTCGAGTTTATACGGTCTATCCACATGACCGGGAAATGTTGGTTTTCGTTTGCGGATCAAACGAAATACGAGGCTCCTAATTTATCCTCTATTCCATCTTGTTTTTTTTATCGCATGCCTGTGATATTTATTACTTGCCTATGATAATGATATATATATATATATATATATATATTATGCTTCTATATGTTTTGTATCTGTGCTAGCCCTGTTCCCGTCCTACCGTAAGTTAAGTAACCTTATAATGAAGACCCGAGACCCCGCGGTGAATGCGGATGGCATATGAAAGCATGCAATTTTGGATGTTTTCGGTGTGGCTTAAAAACTTAAATGATGGGATCACATTTTATGTTTAATGCATGGAAAACAAACCTAAATGATGTTGTCGGAACCAATTTTTAATACTACTCGGTTTTCTTCAAAACCACTCAGTTATTTACAAAACGAATCGTTTGAAAAGCAGAGCCTAAACCGCTCCTTTTGAAAGCCACCCGAATTCCTTCAACGATTGCATGTTTATTACGTTAAAGGTTTTCGCCAAAAACCAGTCGTAGCCCTCCGTCATTTCAGATAGGTAGCGCCTAATATTCGTGCAATTTGTTAGCAAGCGTCAAGGCATAGTTTACGGTAGCTGAGTGATACTTATCTGTTGCATAGAGATGCGGTTGATCAAGACGGTCGCACGGCTTTATAAGCAAGCGTCAAGGGCTAGTGCGGGTGGGTTCATGTTAATCAAGATAATGACAGGTTAAACTTGACTAGCAGCCTATGATTTGTTGGCAAGCGTCAAGGTCATAAGTTGTTATGGGTAAAAATCATATCGAGAGTTTCAAATATAAGGGAAACTTGCCAAATATGCGCATACCTTTTAGAGTGTGGTGATTTTGGTCGGCTTTCGTCAAAATTATCACACAATGATAGTTGGGTCCGATTCGCACTGATGAGTAGGTATTACTCCCGGGAGATTTTCACTTTACAACTAGCTAACCCATTAGGCGTCTAGAAAGGTGTTAATGAGTTTATGTCTGCGGAAACGGGGTTATTTAATTAGGTCCATGCGAAAGCACGAAGAGCCTCCCTCGGAGTATCAACACTAACCTGACTGAACGGCTAGCGAACTTATAATGTATAAATGATCCCGACTAGTTCTCCTTTTAAAGTTTGAAGGAGAATTTGAGGAAACGGTGGGAGACATCTTGATTAGATAAAATAATTAACCAATCTAATCTTGATAGATTCCATGCTGGGTATTTCTTTTCTTACTATCTTGTTTACGACCATGAATGACCTTAAACTAAAACTTGTAAACTAAGTTTACTGAACTTTTTTACAAACTCTGGTTTCGGATTGTCATTATATTATTCATGACAAAGTCGCATATATCCCTGCCACTCTTACTTTACACTTTGCCTTCTCCAGAACACTCTGTATCACTACAGAGATCTATATTGCTTGGAATGGCCATCTCCTATAGTTACATATGAACTCAAAGAAGTTGCTTCACTTGAGGATGGCCACAGGTTCTAGAGAAATTGAATTGTATAATTCGGTTGTCTCCACTCCTTTACCTTCTCTCTAGTTAAGAACTCCTTGTATTATGAGAGTACACTTGTTACGCTTGTTGGATAGTCTTCTTCCAAATATTAGGCTGGTGCTGAAAGGTAGGGAAGGTAGAAAACCAACCAGCATAAGTGTGGTGTACAGAAAATAAGATATAGAGATATATAAAGGGATTGAAGTGATGGCAAAGGAAATTGCAACTACTGTCGTAAATCTGGGCATTGGAAAAGGCATTACTAGAAATACTCGGCCACCCCCTTGAAACATTTATGTTTCATTTTTTCTGTGTAGTTTTAACTGAAAACTGTTTTCTCAATTAATTCGGACTCAAGGGTATGCATATACCGGATAGGAATCTTACATCTGTAGGTCGTTACACATACAGATGCTGAGAAGGAGTAGAATATTGGAAAATGGGTGATTTGATCCTTAATATCGGAATTCGTATCAATTGATGATATTAGATTAAATCACCTGATTTTGCCAAACGACAAATATTTAGTTTTGAATAACTCTTGTTATGCACCAATTTTTAAAATGATATATCTATATCATTAATTTATAAAGTGAGATATATTTTTTTAAAATTGTGTCCTAAACATTTACCTTTATCAGTTGAGAATAAGATAAGGTGTATTGAATAATGGTATAGACGTTCTTAACCAAAATACAGTTTTAACTTACAACACAAGGAGTTTGAGTTAGTAAACTCTTGGAACTCATACAAGAAAATGTATGTTATCCGGTGTCCTTCGGGAAAAGAGGTTAGTACTCTTACTCCATTCGCGTTACCTATGAGTTCTTTTATTTTAGACACGCATTCGTTGAAATGCATGGTCCAAAGATTTTGAGAAGTTCATGGGTATAAGAATAAAGTAAAAAACCAGAAGTTGAAAGTTTCAAGATTCTTCAATGTGATCGAAGATGTAGATATCTATGCTAGGTATTCCTGTTGGATATAGGTGCCCTCAAAGCAATTATTGTAGTTGAAGGAAGACCTATACGGAGAACAATCTTACTCGATTTGGATCATCTTCGGCATAAAGGTCGGCATGCAAACTCGATCTAATCGACAACGGAGCCTAGCTAGAGTCCATGGAGCGATGAAGGGGTATTCCGCAAATGGGCGGACACGCTACAAAGGTTGGAGCACTAAAACCCCTCACTTGCTCTGTAAGTGCATATGTGCTCTTTGTCGTTACAACTACGGTTTTGCGAAATCAAAAACTTTAAAATATTGAGCACAATACACTAAACTAAACAACACTAACTAGATGTTCTAACTGCTGAGTTAGTATACAACTTTTGTAGACGGACCTTCGGGTATTGAAAGGTTGACTCCTCAAGCTCCTTAGGTTGATGGAACGAGCTTTCAAAGACGACCTCCCTCGTCAAAGACGATCAATCCGAGAATGCCGATTGAAGCGATAGTTTCGACTGAAGCAACTAAAGATCAAGTCATGCCATTACAAGATACTTAGGAGTGTGCAGTTTATGAAACTAGATGCTCTCTTTTAATGCTCAAAACTCAAGAGAAGAAAATGAGGAAGAAGATAAAGGGGAATAGCAACTAAAGAAAATATCTATCACAAGATAAATATCAACCTCTCTCACACTTATCTTTTCATATGCTTTAAAAATAAAGTAATCAAGAAGAGTAACTAGACTTGTGACTCACTAGTATAAGTCATAAGCCGACAATGTTCTTATAAACCTTAGAAGAAATGAGTGTATAGAATGGCCACCTCATTAAGTATACATACATATACACATATATAAATATAAATGCATGTATATAAACAAGTATACATAAACCCGTATAAATACGTATATCGTATTTCTACCAAAATACAAATACCGTAGTTGTACTGAAAATACAAAATACGCGTATTCATATTTAGAAAGAAATATATGTATTTGTATCAAAGCACAAATACCCGTATTTATACAAATCCACATATTCATATAAGTACCGTATTCATGTTAAAATACAAATACCCAAAAGAGGGCAATATAATACTGGCATCAAAACTGGCTGTCTTTCAAACCTGTTAGTACTACTAAACCGTCTGATTAAAGCACGTGTATAAATACACATGTTCAATCGAACACCCGTGCGTAAAACTATACGCAAACTACACCGTTTCTCCTGAATCAGAAAACCCTCTGTGTGGAACTCTAAAAACTCGACAATACACTGGCAGTGGGTTTAACCACAAGCACGTTAGTGGCACCAGCTGTACGTAATGGCTACCCAGGTATCTGTCGAAGGGAAGATTGATACGATAACTCGTCTGAAAACCTTACTGAGCCTATAGGTGACATTCTTCGTACAGTCCGGTCTATTGGTCTAAGAGTATCGAATATCGGGCCAACGGGGGTGGTAAACGTCAAACCCCTAATAGCGCAACAAGTCATGTCGGTGTGGAACCCAATACAACCTGAGAAACTACCGGTGTACCTACCAGTAAATCTCACTTACCCTGGTCATGGATATTTAGTATTGGCCAACCATATACAGCGCGATATCAACTCCCAATACCGGGAGAGATGAATCCCTTCTATCCCCTACTACCTCCAAATGGTTCGGGACTGCACCCAACTACTATCTGTCTACACGATTCATTTGAGCCATGGTAGGGAAGTAATCTAAGTACAGTCGGAACACACTCGAGATGGATAATGATGTCAAATCAATGGACTAACATGTACTCATGTCACCAGGGAACTGCTATCCAACGACAGGTATAATACCAACCAGCAGTTCCCAGCGAGTCCGTCCAGTGTAACTTATAACGCAATGAGTACATGTATACTATATTTGGTACCGTATACCAATAGCTACGGGACAGGCCACCTTCCCTGACGGGGATAAGAAACGTATACACTAGTCTACTCTGGAATATCGATACCCAGTCTCGATAATCCTACGACTAGGGATAAGGTTTAAGGATGTGCTTATAGACTACCCAACCCTCACTAGTGTGACTGCCATCACAACGCTGGTAGTCAAACAAAGATCTTAAGGGCTCTATCAACATGTATTAGCGATATGTTAAAAGAAATATATACACATGTTAAGATAGACTCAAACAAGATAGCATACTATCATGTTGAGCAACACTGTTATTATATCTGTGAATATCCAAAGCTTCCAAAATTTAATATATAATACAGTACTATACAATAATGGCATCTGGGGCATATATCACTAACATGCTCTCTACCTATCTCTTGTGTTTTGCAATTAGTGTAAATGTCGATCTTGGTAGTAATCGGTGCATGCACTCTCTTGATAAAATTTTCGTTATTTGCTTCCGTCCGGTCCGTTAGTGTAGCGAGCGTAGCACCGGCTATTAACATGATATCAAAACCTATCATTTACATCTAATTGTTGTTAATGATCAATAAACTTAACATTTTCAATTGATAACATTAGCATTCTAATATTTCTTTATGTAGCAACCATTGTATTCTATTTTCCCTTCTCTGTCGCCTTTTGTGAAGGTGCATGGATTCTTTATTGGCTTTTGCTTAACGTGTCTTATATTTATATTAGTGGTCACTTGCAACATAAATTAATATTAAGTGAGCTATCCCTCTTAATTTTTTTTCTCCACCCCACTTGGTTTTGAGCCTCATTTTAAGGCCTCATTCTTTCCAAACCGAGCACAATTTTTTTGGGCTCGGGTTGGATTTAAAAAAAAATATCGGGGGCTCGACCGGGTGTGCTCATCTATGTTTTGACGAGTACGCTTCCAGATTTGTTTTGGAAATGTTTAGTACTTGTTGGATCATCGGCTTTGCAAACTAGTTAAATTAAATTGTTTAATTTAATTAGTTTTCTCACATATAGTGATACGTGGTGTTTAACGTCGCTGAATTGATGTGATCAATTCGACGGGGTTGAACAAATGAGTCTGAGATGTTAGTTTGCTTGGTTTGTTCGGATTGTCGCAACGAATAGCCCTGCGTGTGTCTGCATGTAAAAAGTTGTATATAATTCATTATTCAATTCGTTGTATAATGTATATTCTTTTATTCGAGATGAGCGGTCGACTTGTGGTCGTCGTTACTGTGTTTGTATTATTCGTTTGTCGGGACACGACCAGGTTGTGTTCGTTGACACTGTTGTATTTAATGAAGGTTATAGGATTACACAGCAGAGAAGCGCACGGGCGGCCGGGTTCTAGATTGAAGTGGGTGGCCATCTCAAAGAGTTGAGATCAGATCACTCGAGTCTAGAATTGGCCGGTTGCTTGCCGCGCTCATAGGGGGTAAAGGATTGACCCGCGACGGAGTGCTCAATTCATCGTATTCGAGAAAGTGTTGGGTGTCCCCCTCATGGAGATGATGCTGGGTTCCCTCATTTCTTAGGTTAGCGGGTGGCTTGACGCACTCGTAGGGGTCTTCTGTAGGCTATGTACGGGTTATTCACGCGGCCGGGGAATTTCGTGTTTCATTTATGGCTCGAACGCAATACGGGATTCCTAAGAAATCCAACCATTCCATTTCTGTGATGTTCATTGCATACCAGTAATGTGATTACCTGCCTGCGATAATATTTATCGTTTGCTTGTAATGTTGATTATCTGTCTGTGATGATATATATAGTGATATATTGATATATAAATAAATGTTGTATATGTTTTGCATCCACGCTAGTCATGTCCCCATCCTGACGTAACTTAAGTAACCTTACGGTGAAAACCCGAGACCCTGTGGCGAATGCGGGTGGCATATAAATATATTCTATTTTTCTTTTCATGATTTTCTGTGATTGTATGAAAAGATGTTAGGTAATGTGATTATCTAAATGATGGGATTGTATTGATTCGGATTAATACAAAGAAAACAAACCTAAAACACGTTGCAGGAACCATTTTTTTTCTAAAAACTTATAGCTGTATTCTTTTACTTTTCATCGAGGTATTCAGTTAGGAATATCATTCACCTCATTCGATGAGGGAAAAGCCTTGATCCCTTCACCGGGAGTTTGCTCTTAAGCAAAAGCTTGTGTAACTATAAATTTGCAAAACCATTCAATTTCTTCAATGAGATCAAGTTCATTACGTTAATGGTTTTCTTCAAAACCAGTCGTAGCCCTCTGTCATTTTAGAAAATAAAGTACTTAGTATTCATGATGTGTTTGTTGGCCTTCATCAAGGCGCGGTATACGGTAGCTAAGTGATGTCTTCCTGCTTGCATGTGATGTGATTAGTCGGGATAGTCGCACAGCTTTGTTGGCCTTCGTCAAGGACTTGTACGAGTGGGTTCGAGTTAGTCACAAAATGATGGGTAGAACTTGACTAACGACCTATGGTTTGTTGGCCTTCGTCAAGCTCCTAGGTCGTTAGGGGTAAAAACCGATATCAGAAGTTTCAAATGTTGAAACTTGCACTAATATTGCATATCTTCTATAGAGTGGGGTGACTTGTTGGCCTTCGTCAAGGTTTCCACGCCATGATAGTTTGGGTCTCGATTCCCACCGTGAGTAATAGATACTCTCAGGAGATCTTCTATAAATGATCCCGGCTAGTTCTCCTTTTAGGCTTTGAAGGAGAATTCGACGGAACAATGTGAGTCATCCTGATTAGATAAATATACCAATCTAATTTTGATAGAGTGCACGACGAGTGTTTCTTTTCTCTTTCTGGCAGTGACCTAAGACTGAACTTAAACTAAAATCTTGTAAACCAAATTAACCGAACCATTTTACTATCATTGGCTGTGGAATGTCATGATTGCCATATTTTATGACATAATCGCATATGTCCATTAACCCTCCCACTTTCCCTTTTACTTCCTCCAGAACACTCTGTGTATCTAATACAGAGGTTCATAATGCACAGAAGGCCATCTCGTATAGTTATATACGAACTCGGAGAAAATGTTTCAGTCGAGGATGGCCGCTGGTTTTGGAGAAAATAAATTGTATATGATACAATTCATTTTTCTCTCCTCTCCACCTTATCTCAACTTTGAGAGCTCCTTAAATAAGGAGAATATACCGGTTACGCTTGTTGAATAGTCTTCTTCCAATCCCGATGCTGGAGCTGAGAACGGGTAAGAAGAAAACCAACTAACATAAGTCAGGTATACACAAAGTAAGAAAAAGAGACAACAATAGGTGTTGAAGTGAACAAAAAAGAAATTACAACTATTGTTATGACCCTGGGCAGTGAAAGAGGTATTACAAGGAATATCCGGCCACCACTCGAAATATTTTGATATGTTATGTTTTCTATGTAACTATAATCGAAAACTGTTTTCCAATTAATTCTGACTTCTGGGGTTTATAGATACCGGATTAACATCCCACATCTGTAAGTTGTTATAGATACTGAGAAAGATTAGATTATTGGAAAGGTGATTTGATCTTCAATATCAGATATCGGAACAATTATAGTTATTGAGGAAATCACATGGTTTTGCCTTTCGGCAAACTTTTGGTTTTGAATATATGTTATTATGCACCAACTTTTAAAAACTGATATATCCGTATCGTTATTTGATAAAGTGGGATATAAATTTTCCAAAATTTTGGTATGAACATTTGCCTTATAATTTGATGATTGAATAAGGTGCATTGAATAACGGGATAAACATTCTTAACCAAAATACAGTTTTCAAATTACAACAGACAGAGTATGAGTTAATGAACTCAAATGACTTATACATAATGATCTATGTTTTCCGGTGTCCATATGGACAAGGGGTTGGTACTCTTACTTCGTTCCATTTTCCTATGAGTTCTCTGATTTTAGACATCCATTCTTGTTGAAATGCATAGTTCAAAGATTTTGAGAAGTTCATAGGATATAAGAATAGAGTAGAAAACCAAACATTGGAAGTATCAAGATTTTTCGAAATGTTCGAAGATGTGGATACTTAAGCTAGGTATTCCATGGTTATATAATCGAGAATTTGATCCTCTCCCAGATTACTCATCCGAGAGTTCTCTCCTTGATGAATAATGCTGAGTGGCCTTTTTCATTTAGGGATATACACTGGAAATAGTTGCATAGCAATTGGATATGGTTCCATATAAATTTGTGCTTGTGATTCTATATGTGTGATATAGAATGAGAACATATCTTAAGAGAGTTAAGGTATATAGAGTTATTCAGTTTATGCTTAAAACCAGAATCCGGACAAACTCAAGGCACATTTCGGTAACAGGTAATTTGTGGGTTATCCCAACCATTAGCAAGGGTTTAACTTCTACCATTTTAGGATAAAAAGTTGTTCTGATCTTAACTCACCACTTCTTTGGGAAAAGGATTTCTTAAAAAAGAAATTAGTGGGATCGTGATAGAACTCGATGTGATTCCAGAACCATAAACAATTACTGAAAATTTAAGAACTTGGAGATTCAATTGACCCTGACAAATATTAGCCTACTCCGCAGATTTAGTAGGTCACCTCAGCCACCTGAGAGATACTACGGTTTCCTTATTAACAGTTACAAGAAGGCATGCATCATGATATGATGACCCTACTAGTTATCAGCAGGCCATGGGAAGTGGTGATTTCCGACTGATGGCTGGATGCAAAGTTATCCATGTTGGACTCCATGCACTATAAGAAAGTGTGGAATTTATTGTGTGATCCTGAAAGGGGTTGTAACAACTCCAATTTCAATGTACAGAAAATTGTTTAAAAGTTAATGTATAATTGGGGTATTTGCAATCCTGTGTACACTATAAGTATTTGTTTTACTTTTGAACAGCAAGAAAGTACTTGTAGCACATTGGTAAAGCCTTACACTGCTGTGACGTAGCCCCTGTGATCGAATCCCTCCAGCCATATTATTTTTTTTATTAAAAAACTTTTAATCTTTTAGAAGCCCAAGAGTTTACACGTGCACTACATGTAAAATGATAAGTTACGGAATAAATAAACATGTGCACTAGGGTATATGAGGCGACAGGGACACATGGCACAAATCCAAGCACCTTCCACCGGATTTGGACCGGCGACGTATGCATATAGGACCGGTACCGCCGGATCCCCCCATAGGTAATGCCTTGAAAATTTCACCCTAGCACCTCTTCATCTACCCCATTATCTATATTTTGTTTGTTTACTCTGAATTTATCCAGAGAATAATAAAACACCATTTAATCCAATTTTTAATGCAAATTTTAATGCATTCATTAACCCTCTAAACCCTAATTTTTTCTATAAATACCACACTCCATTTCACCCATCCTCACTCGAAAATTCTCTGACAAAACTCTCAAAAATTCTTAAGTCCCTATCGTATACAAGTGGAGTTAGCAAAGGGTGCAATTCCGGCGAAGTTCCGAGGAGATTCCGGCGACAAAACGACGCCCCGATGCTTCCCTAGTCTTCCTCTCTCTCTTCTCTTGTTCTCTAGCCAGTAATTCCTCTCTCCCCCTCTCATCTTCTATTCTAAAAACTTTCATTTCTAAAACCCGACGGAAGCGAAGTTTATCCGACTTCCGATTCGGTTTTTCTTTAAAATTCTATTTTTATTAATCAATAAAATAACATACACTCATATAATGTTTAACAAACATATTAAAACAAGTTTCATCTCAAAAGAATCTTTTATGCAATTTTTATTGTATTTTTACGGTAAAATACCATATACTTTACATTTCGCCATAACTCACATAATACTTGTATTACCTTTAGATAACTCATGAGGTAATGACCTACCTAATCACAACACACATCTTTGACATAGCACGATGAAGTTTTGGGAATATAGTTATGGGATAATACGACATTACATATCAATACCATCAAACTTGCAAAACCATTTCTTTAAAAAGTGTGTTAATCAATTCCTTGCAATTGCGCCTCTGCAACCCACTTTTGGGGACCCCGTTCAGGATGGTGCGGATTATCACACATCCTCCGGCCTAGTAGAGCGAGATGCAGACCTCCGAAAGGAGCATTCGATCTCGATGGAATTTTAATGTATTTTTCTTTAGAAAATGAAATTTCTACAAAAATAAATAAAATTTATTTTTAAAATATATATATATAACTATTATCAAAATATCTATTTTAATTATATTATATAAATATTCCAAGTTTTCTAAATCAACGGAATCACCATTACAGGAAAATACCTTTATAGTTCAATGCAAAATACCGATATTTCGATAAAATACCAAATACTATGAAAACTAGATTCTACTCACTAGAAATTTCACTTTTATAAAATATAAATCTATGAAAACCCTAAAGACGATAATTAAATGCTTGAGGTGTATTTTGAAAATTATATCAAACTATTTTTACATAAAACCCCCTCAAGTTATACTAAATTACAATAAGGACCCTAGTAAATATAGGTTTAAGCGGGACAAATTCTCTTGAGCCTCAGAGAGCCGGAGAATGTGGGTGCTTGCCTATCTAAGGTAGAAAATCTAACAAACGATATTATCAATACGGTAATTGTCTTGGAAAAAGACACAAATCCTGCCGTCCATGTACAACAGTTACCAATAATATCAAAACTAATTCAGGATTTCAATTTCTTTTCAAAGTATCTGACTCAGACTGA
This sequence comes from Agapanthus africanus, assembly GCA_030015575.1. NCBI lineage: Eukaryota > Viridiplantae > Streptophyta > Magnoliopsida > Asparagales > Amaryllidaceae > Agapanthus > Agapanthus africanus. The sequence continues at coordinate 110,614,093 of JASDDO010000031.1, forward strand.
GTCTCAATCTAATCAATCTGACTTGAATATGATTCAAGTATAAAATACAATACAATATGAATCCATGAATCCGTCTATTCAATCTATATTGACTGAACCAAACCATAGATATACTCCGTCTACATGACTCTCCATTTATATCCATTCCATTTACTGATATCATGATTTCGGCAAGTCATCCATCTATATAACAAAACAATACAATCAATACAAAAGATATCGCGGGGTTTATAAGGGTTAGATTGGTACGGAATGTGTTAGAAGTGGCACGAGACTATAACCTTAATACACCTAACCTGAATATCCATTACCGTTATACCGTGGCTGAACGGTTCCTTGTGCTCCATATACCTTAGTCTCCAGAATAGTGGGACTCCTCTCGTATACAATGGCATATTCTGTACCAAGCTACAAACAACAGCGTTAACAATATAATCAAACATTATAAGTTATATTCTCTTTCTTTCTACTCTATCTCTACTTTTTTTGGGGACTTACCGAGCGATTGTTCGCTGACGACATTCCTTTCTTCTTTCTTTGGAATGTTGTCAAGTGATTCGGACTCATTGGAGATCGAGCCCAGCACTGAAGATTTGGAGCAGTTAGCATTTGACCCAGAGCTGTAGGCACTTGTATTATTTCTTTTCAGTTATGCTATTGTTTAGGCTTCACTTTCTATTCATGTATTTACATTTCAGTTGTACCTGTAAAAAAATGTTTAATAAATAAAGTTGATGTTCATTTACATTCCTGTCTCTTGTGGACTTTACTTTATATTGCTTAGATACGCTTAGCGTGTTTACTTCTGAGTAAATACATCATGTGACCCGTCACGTCTCCTTGTCCATACACCGGAAAGTGGGGCGTAACAGGGGTAAAACCCATAAGGAGCAAGCAGATCTTTTGAGATCAGTGAAAATAGAAAGGTATTAACCTAATAAGGCTAGACTTGTAGTAAACGGTATTCATCAAATACCCGATGCGGATTTTGATGATATTGTTAATTCAGTGTTCGTGCTGAAGTCCATACGGTTAAAATTTGTCACTGTTGTCTTTCATGACTATGATATCCGGCATATGAATGACTATAACGTGTTTCTAAATTGGATTTAGAAGTGTACTTGTATGACTCTGCCAGAGGGTTATATTAGTCGGTAGGAGCAGCGAAAAGTGTGCGAGTTGCTTAAGTCTATTTGTAGACTAAAGCAGGTATAGTGGAGACGGATCATCTGTTTTGATGTTGCAGTCAAAGTGTTTGACTTCAACAAAAGGTAGATGAACCTAGGATTTGGAAGAAAGTAGCAGGGTAGAATGCCGAAGACTTCATATTGGATATGGATGGTGTACTCCGCCGGAAGATGCGACCAGGACGTTGGGACGTCCGGCCTGAATTTCGAGGGCAGATGCTATTTGGTGCTATCTGTCCACCTCCCCTAAGATTCCAAGTTGATTTATAACACCATATATCAAATGTTTAAACGGATGCGGCCGATGTAGCAGACTTCGTCAGATTCCCCCTCGTTGAGGGGTTTTTTGATTGTGGGGACGCTCTTCCATGCAAGCGGAAGCCCCTGCAGTTAATTACGCTACCGCATCACGGTAACCACTTTCTTCTTCCCCGGATGGTCACTTCGTGTCGTGTGTGTTTGTTTTATTTTTGGTTGCCCGTGGATTGTATACGGAGACTAATTTATGTTGTCGCCCGTAGGGCGTGGATTAGTCTAAATCCGTATTTTTCTTAGATTTGGGTTTGGGGGTTGGGTTTAAAGATACGCTAGTCTCATTTGAGACTAAGATCAACTTAAACATTAGTTAAGGATACGTTAGTCTAATTTTAGACTAAGATCAACTTAACGGGTTCATTTAGATCCAACAAAAGAGCATTTGGGCTCTATTGTTTAGTTTAGGGACATTGCGGTCGATTACCAGTTTAAGGACATGGTGGTCCAATGTTAGTTTAAGGACATCTCGGTCTAGGTTAAGGACATCGTAGTCCGTGAGTTTAACGACCTCACAGTCGAGGTTAAGGACATTGTAGTCCGTGGGTTTAAAGGGACCCCACAGTCCGAGGTTAAGGGCATCGTAGTCCATGAGTTTAAGGACCCCACAGTCCGTAGTTTAAAGACATCGTAGTCTATAAGGTTTAAGGACATCGTAGTCCATGAGTTTAAGGACCCCACAGTCCGGTTTAGAGACATCGTAGTCTATAAGGTTTAAGGACATCGTAGTCCATGAGTTTAAGGACCCCACAGTCCGGTTTAGAGACATCATAGTCTATAAGGTTTAAGGACATCATAGTCCATAAGTTTAATGACCTCACAGTCCGTAGAAATGTGTGGTAGTCGGGACCCGTCACCTTTCTGAAGACGTTGTAGGATTACAACGACAGATATCAGAGGAGTAAAGAGATGTACCCTTAAACCGGTGTGAATTGGTTGAAAGATCTGTAGTCCAGCTTGGAACTAAGATCTGTTGAATATTCATGAGCAGATGGGCTCAATTGAATATAAGTTGAGGACTTATGGCCAGAATTGGCTAAGTTCAATAAGATTAAAATGTTTTAGCATTTTATTGTTCTGGGCTGTTGAGCCTTTATTTGGGCTTGGCCCTTTTAATAATGCAGAGCATCAGATCCGGGCAACTTTTGTCTTGTATTGAATGCATAGCATTCATCAGAACAATGTGTGTTCTGACAGTGCGCCACGTGGTGTGCCAGGCGCTTTGCGCCAATTAAAGAGCGCATTGCGCTTCTGCCAAGTAGCGCACACGAAAATGACACGTGTCGCGCTAAGCGCCAGTTTATTAGCGCATTGTGCTTTCAGTCTGTGAGCGCTTTGCGCTAGTTTAGTGGTGCACCAGTGAGTGACACGTGGCGCACTTGGCGCTGAACGCCAGCCCATGAGCGCAGTGCTATGTTTCAAAAGCGCAAAGCGCAAGTTGTGTATGCGGTTGATACGTGGCATGCTTTGGCACTGAGCGCCGGTCCAAGGAGCGCAAAAGCGCAGTTCATGAGTGCAAGGCACTTCCCAATAGCGCAAAGCGCATTTGATCAAATTTATGATCAGAGAACAAGTTGTTCTTCTTTTTTTTAAAGGAGGCTTTGCCTCAAGATTCAAGAATAAAAGTTCTTATTTATAAAAAGGCGCTGCCTTTGTAGATCAATGATCTGTGAATGAAGTAAATACTTCATTTGTTTTTATGATGAGATCTTTTGATCTCTTTTTTTATCAAAGACCTTGGTCTTTTGTAGATCTATGATTTTTTTTAGAAGATAGTTCTTCTTTTTATGAGATGATTTCATCTCTATGTTCAAGAATCATGTTCTTTACCTTGAAGAAATGATCTTCTTTTGCTAAAAGCTTGCTTTTCTTTTTCTTTTAGTTTTCTCAAAGTTTGTAGGAGGGTCTCTCTATATCAGACTTGAAGTCTTGGGGCCTTTATATAGGGCAAATTGATTTGTTGAATCAGTTAAAGAGATCTTTCTCTGATTGATTTGGTGATGTTTCCCCACCGTTGGATCTTTGATCCTACGGCTTCTGTTTTACAGAAGGTAATCTTCTTGTTTTTAACAAGATTGAGAAAATCTTTCAATAACAAAATTTTAATTCTGATTAATTAATGATTTATCATTATTAGATCTTTTGATCTAACGGTGGGAAATTCTTAATTCCAGCGCTGGCGCACCTACGTTTGACACGTGGCGCGCAGCGCAGGGCGCAGCTGTAACACCTTAGAATGTGTTTTGGGGATAATTATATTTTAATGTATGGTTTTTAATAAAAGTTTACCAAATTGATTTTCAAATATTTTATCCTATTTAATGAATATTTTATTAGATTTTTCCTAGGTTTGCACACACTTGTGCATGATAACTAGGGTGTTAATTTGGGGTTTAGTCATGATTAGCGATCATGGTGTGCTAACCATTTTTCCTAATTTAGTTTTAAAATTTAGATTAAGTGTTTTGGGTTTTAAGTTGGATGGTTTTAAAAAAATGAAAAAGGATTTTTAAATTGGTTTGAATTGTTGACCTTGTGAGAGAGAGGGCATGGGGCAACATGGCATGAGCCATGCCTCATTTAATGAAGAAATAGAAAGAGAATGGGAGGGGTTTTGATTTTTTTTATCTCATTTCTCACTTCTCACTCTCTTTTCACTCATTCTCTCACTCTCATATGCATACACACACCCTTCAGCTGAAGCAACATCAGCAGCTCAAGAAGCAGCAACACCAGAAGCAAGGCAGCAGCAGCAGAACAGCAGCAACAGCAGAACAACATCAGCAGCAGCTTCTGGAAGCAGCAGCAGGAGCTCCAGTAACTGCAGCAGCCCTCATCTCCTCCATCCACTTCTTCTCCTGCTTCTTAGGATCCTTTAGGGTATAACTCTTAAACCCAATTTCCCTTTTTGCTTAACTTGTGTGTTGTTTAGCATCGGTTTGCGTTTAAAGTTAGTTTTGTGCTAATTATGGTGAATTATATAGACTTTTGATTAGGTGATGATTGTGTTGGTTAACCCTACCTATTTAAGTGTTATTAGGGTCACTTTAACTGAGTTTAAACCCAGGTTTCACTAAAATACCATAGGGTTTCCAATTGTGTGCAAATTAGCATTTTTAAGCGATATTTTAGCTTTCTGTGATCTGCTATTGACCCGGATCCTTCAGGATAAAATTGAGAAGACTGGAGCATGCTTACTAGGTCTAGAACACACCACCAGAAAACGAGCCCCAATTTCCAAAACTTGGCCGCAGATTTAACCAATCTGGCCGCAAATTGCGGCCAGGAAGGGGAGTTGGGTCTTGGGGTTTTGGGTAGGGTAGTCTGCAGTGTTTTGGCATGTGTAGTTTTTTTAGATTTGACCTGTAGGAAAATCTTGGACAATATATCGTATTTCATGTTTGTTTCGTTTGCGCGATACGCGCGATACGTGAGTGGGTTCTGCGATCCAGCGTGTCGCAACGTATTGGATAGTTTTAGACGCGTATACACACGTTTCAGCGTATCGTGCACACGCGCGTTTAGTTCGCGATGTGAGTTTCTCGTTTAGTGTCGATATCGCGTTTTGCGAAATATATTGCTTATATATGATTTCCTTGTCTAATTTTCAGGTTTGCAGGCGGGGTCTACGGACACTGCTACAGGGAGGAAACAGGTGGTAGGATTCACCTAGCGTGGAGCGCTGGTGAGTAGATTTAACATCTACAGGGGAATCGCCCGCATGGAGTTATACGTCTGGGCTAGGATTCTAATACTTGTCGCATATTCTACGTCATTATTAGAATTGCGCCTTTACCCTATTTTTTTAGATATAGTTGTACTGTGACTAGTAGCCGTAGGACACTGCACATATTATTGACGGTTCATATTGCACGAGCATGGATTGTATGCTACACACACACCGTCAATAATTGCCATTGTCACACACACAAACCATTATAAATATTATATTACTTATCACATTTGACATTTAGCTACAAAGATACCTTGCTCATATTTTACTTATACCCAGGGGGGTATACTACCTTATTTACTTATAGGTAGACACCTATATTTAGATGTACCTTATTGATTTCGCATACATCTGGTTTCAGCTATATATTTTCCTTTATATGCTCGCATTTCAGATATATCGCATATATTTATTCCTGGATTTGCGCATTGTTATTTAGATTTTACATGATGTTTTCTGGATTTGGGAATCGTGGGAGTTCATGAAATTATGCATTATTTGAAAAACCCGGTTTCCTTGATATGATATTTGCACATCCACCATGAGATTTATTGGTTCTGATTATATACTCCATACGAGGAGTGGGTGCCGTATGAGGGTACATGGTGGGGCTCGGTAGGGTTCCCCTCGGCAAGATGATCGATGGACTTTGCCGATTGAGCCTAGAGGCGGGCGAGTACCTACCGGTGACAGTACCAATGACTCGGCGGGGATCATGGGGATACCGTTGGGAGTCATGTACGTATGGATACGTGGGAAGACGAGGGTCAGAGCTAGGCACTCGTGCTTTTCGGGATAGCGTATCATACGTACCCATCAGGATGCTAGTCTTGGTGACGGCATCTAATAGATTAGTATTTCTGTGTCGATACTTGGCACATGGTTTTCATGATATTTCTTTTAACACCTTTTGTATATATAACATGGGATTTAGCCGTTTTTATATATACCCTTACACCAATATTAGTGGAGTGGGACGCTAATATATGTGTATTGACCCCATCATATTTATTTCTGCAAATATATATTTAGGATGCTAGAATCTTACTTGAGATTTGATTTGGGATATTAGGTGATTCATTAAGATTGGATACCGGATACATATGAGATTGTCGATTTGTACATTCGGGATATAGGAGATTATTCGATATTGTACATTGAGGAGATGTGAGACTTATATGATGTGAGAGCCCAACTTGGGGGCAGATTTGAGGAATTGTGGATTTGAGTATCTTGATGGATTGTGATCCTACCACGATGTCAGGTTTCCGTGGAAATGACATATTTCACTCCATACCTCACACTTATCTATTTATGCACTGTTTCATGTATTAGTAGTACCTGCTAGTGTACTTTCCATTATCCTGCACTCATATGACCAGTTATTACTGTTAATTGCATATCTTAGATTCATGCTGTACGTACATACCTGCTATTACCTGCATATGTTATCTACTATTCACGAGTTGGCAACTCACCCCCGTTGTGCCACAGTTTTTTTTGCAGGGTGTTTCCCCAGAGTAGTCGAGGCAGGCTATTCATCTATCATCTTTTGCTACAGATACCGCATCGACTCACAGTGTGCTATTTTGCTTAGGTGGGTTTTGGTGGATATCTGTATTTTGTATTGTACATTCGTTGTATCTTGTACTCTCCATCTACTATTATGTGTTGACTTAGAGACTTGGTGAGGACGATATTGTATATTACTTGTGGATTTATTATCTTTTACACAGCTTTATCTCTATTATCTTTCGTTTCTTCACTACGGCGTCGCATATTTGTTGTGGTGATTGTTTTCCGTCTTTGCGCGTGTATTTGCTCCCGTTTGGGGATGCTTATTTATCTTTACCTGGTTTACCCATTTTTGGGGTTAGTTTTTACAAAGGGGGTGCTGCCAAATTTTTAAAGAAAGAAAGTTGGACCTTTTTAAAGAATTTGGGTTGCGATTTCAAATGTTTCAAAAAATTTTATTATCTTTTCCGTATTTTCATGGTTTAGATTTCTGGGTTTTGGCTTTCTTTTACTGCGTTACGTCTTTAGGCGTTGCGCAGTATTAGGGCCGTCACGTGCCAATTTCGGGTCGTGACAGCAGCGCACCTACGTTTGACACGTGGCGCGCAGCGCAGTCTACGCTAGCGCACCTGTTTTTGACACGTGGCGCGCAGCGCACCTTGCGCTAGCCCATCTGTGTTTGACACGTGGCGCGCAGCGCAGAGCGCTGGATCTGAAGCGTTGATTCAATTTTTGAATTTTGAATTTCAAAACAGAGCTTTGCTAAGATTGGGGGAAACAAATGCCCCCCCCCACCGTTGCGCTCACGTGGCGCACACGTGAATGCAGCGGTGGCAGCATCTGAGCCCTTGGTCAACTCAGAAGTTGAAGAGGCGGTTCAATGCCTATAAATAGGACCTTTGGTCCATGATTCTGTTCATCTTCTTATTTGATTTTCTGAGAATTTTATTCTCTCATAGAGCATAGCTCTCCATCTTAAAAATTTTAAGAACCGAAATTCTGCCAAAATTTTAGGTAAAAACTTTTTAGATAATCTAGGGTTTTACCCTTTTAACAGAGCCTTCCTCTTTATAGATCCTTGATCTAAAGAAAACCTATTTAGGGTTTCATTAGCAGAACTTTGCTCTCATGAACCCATAGATCTAAAGACATCCTTTCTTGGGGTTTCTTAACCCATGAATTAGAGCTCTGCTCTTTAGATTTCTTAATTTTCGATAAAGAACTCTTAAGAGTTTTTTTATGGATCTTGAAGATCCCAGAATTTTTTATTCATAAAAATTAATTGATTTTAATTTTCTTTTCTGATGGGTTTTTCCATCATCATTACAGAGCCAGGCTCTTTAAGGAATTTTATTCCTTCATGATTAGAGTTTGACAAGTGTCACTTTGTCATAGAGCTTTGCTCTCACAGGGAGATTTTCTCCTTTTCCCGAGGGATCTCTCATTTAATGAGAATTTTCTTGAGGATTTCCTCATTAATTAACAGTCTCATCCAATGATGAGGCTGTTTTATTAATTGATGCATTATCATCTAGATTTTGTGGGTCCCTATTTGGTCTCCTTTCCACTGCATTGAAGTGTGGTACAAATTTTAAAGTTCCCTGGTGCCAGAATTTTTAAAATTTAATTAAAGCAACGACAGTTGAATTTTGTCCCTCCTTGCAGGCGACATGTCTTTCGATGTTACGTTTCCATTCGTCCGTTCAGAGGGAGGATTCCCTGAGGCACCTGTGGACCGGGAGGTTCTCGCGCTTATCAAAGACCGTGACCCGGAACACAAAAATCTTCACTTGTGGGGTAGATGGTACGACCAGATTATCAGAGGTCATCAAAGATTCCCTTGTGCGACGCCGTTGGGTCCTATATCGGCGATTCCGTATGCAGATGCACCCCCGGTGTACTATGCCGTGGAAGTTGTCAATTGGACTTCGAAGGGACTTCCTCAACCTTCAATTGCCGCCGTACCCATGCTGCCGCCGACGGCTTTGGACACCCTGGGGCGGCGCATATGCCAGGGCGAGTCGCGCCAATGGAGACAACCCTACAACATCGGGCTAATTCCCCGTCATCCGGCCGGGTATTTACAGTGGGCCAGGTACATCTTGTCGACGAAGAAATCGCAGTTGCTAAAGCTCGGCCTATACCCTGCGATCTACGCTTCGTTGTTCCAATATTCTGCTCCTCCCACATGGTGGGTCAAGGCGTTCTTGGAGCAGTGGAACATCCCGACTCATACCTTCCTTCTACTGGACAGAGAGGTTTCCATTTCCTTGGAAGAATTTGCTGAGGTTTCCGGTCTACCGGTTAGGGGGGAGCACTACGAGAAGCTGCTTCCTCTGGATGAATACGTTTTTGCCACCAAGTCGGTGGTGATGGGCCTCACGCCAGATAATGCCATTCAGCACCAGTTCCCTAGTCTGATAAAGGTGCTGAACATGTACGAGAGCCTCTTCTTAGAATCCAGAGGTCGGGGGGTCAGTTTTGCGGACTTCATTGCCCGGTTTCTTCGCCCGAAGATTTTGTCGTAACGAGGCGAAAATTTTTCTAAGCTCGATGATCCCTTCGGCTTTGGCTTGGACCGTCAGCCGGAACTGGAAACTGATCAGAAGGGCTTTTTTCTTCCTGATGATGCAATCATTCCCCTGTCAGAAATCGCCGCTCCGGGCATTGATGAGGAGGCTTTCTTTCTTTGGTTTCTTAGGCTATGGTTGAGCTGGTTTGCGCTCCTTATGCATCCCGTTACATGAGGCCTTCCATCTTCTACCCCGCGCATTGCATGGTTGCCGGAATACAAGTGGACATCGGGATCACCGGGTTAGTCCATTTATACCATGGTCTTAGCGTAGCGGCAGATGCCACTGAACCAGGGCTGCATCCTGCCAACTTCCCGATGCATTACTTCACTTCATGGATGGAGATGCACGTGCTCGGGGTCTTTGGCATTCACAAAAGACTTTCGTTTTACGAGAAATGCAAGTTTCCGCGAATTATGCGGCTGGTTGACGCTTCCATCGTGAGTCCGTCACAGCGGGAAGCTAGGGGCTTGCTCCTACGTCCACGCACAGTCGGAGATGGTATGTCTTTCACGGACAAAGTCCTGACGATCGGCCAGGAAACTTCCAAGACGGTGCTGGCATTGCGCGACGTTTTTAAGGACGGGGCCTTCGTGTTGAAAGCCCGGGAGATTCTCCATTTATACTCCATCAGGCCGGGCTTTCTTATATTCAGGCAAAATGATGCGGCGCTATTCATGAGATACAACCCCCATCATTTTGCCCAGCAGCTGAGTTATAATCAGCGGGTCCCGCTAGAGGCTTTCTCGGTAGAAACCGCTGCCACCAGAGAGGGAATGCGGGGTGCGCTGCATCACTTCATGCGCTTGCATACGGGCTCTCACTTTTTTATCAGTGAGCCGAGTTGTGTCCCGAGGGCCCTCAATGTACACGTGGCCTGGTATCAACACGCAATGGGTGCTGTTATCAGGGAAGAGAGGCGGCTGCTACTCGATCACAAGAGTGCGCCCCCGGCCGGTGATCGCAACGTCCCTTTGAAGCGACGGACCACTGTCCCCCCTCCACTAAAGGAGGTCGATGCAGTTGAGCCTCCATGTGTGCTAAGCCCTACGCGCGGGTTGCCCCGTGCTCCTGTGGAGACGGTGGAAGTACCATCAGTGCCCCGTGCTCCCGCGGAGACGGTAAATGTAGCTTCCCCCAAATCTGGCGTGGGCTTAGATATCGGGACTCGTCGCCCCAAGATGCCTACCAAGCGTAAGATGGTGTTAGCGGCAATCGGAGCTCGCTCGCAGAAGAGGAAGAAGAAGTCATTCTTCTCTGCCGATGTCGTATTTGGTCAGGAGCCTCATGCTCCTTATAGTGAGGGCTTGAGAGAGTATGGGACAAATGAGAGCTTATTCATGCAGCCAGATGATACTGATCTGGCGGCTGCCATTGCAGCTTCTGAGCGATTGGCAAGCCACAAAGAGGGGTTGGCTATCCTCGCGCGATCAGGTAATCATTAGCTGTATTTTTCGTCATTGCATCGTATTTCTATTATCGTGTTTTGACTGACGTTTTTACTTCTTTAACAGGAATTTCCACTGAAGAAGCTCTCGCAGCTTCTCTCACGACTTTTGAGGAAGAGGAAAGACTTCGAGCATCCTTAGGCATCGGTATATTTCGGCTCACCGTGTCTTTATTCTTCTTTCTTATGTACAATCTGACCCCTTCTTTATCTTATCGCAGGGATTACAACGCCAATCCCGCAAGGTGATGCGGAGATACTTCCCGGGCCAGCCATCGAAGTCCCGGCCTCCTCAGTACTGCCGAAAGAGGCCTTACTCAAACGACCGATGACGGATGCCATAACGGCTCCAGAGGTAACCCTTGGCGCGGACGATGACGTCCCATTGACGGAGGTCTTGAGAAGATTGGCTCTCACGGCCCGGGCGGAACGGAAGCGCAGAATGCGTGCAGCAAGGGAGTGTAGTGCTGCCTTAGCCACGGGTGCGGGTTCGAGCACCGCTACCCCTGCCCCTACTCCTTCGGAGGAATCCCCGGCCGCCTTGTCCACTGCCTATAGACGGGCAGCACATGCGGCTCGGGAAGCAAACGGAAGATCAACTCAAGGTAATATGACATAGGGTTCCGTTGTCAAAGTTATAACTACGAGTTATCATATATCTTATCTTGCAGGGCCGAGTCTTACCGAAGAAGTGGCGGCGACTGCTGAGCTCAGGGTAGCGGTAGAGGAGGTAGCCGTGATTACCGAACCCGAGGCGGCGGTAGGCGAGATGGCTGAAATCGCCGAACTTGAGGTAGAGGCAGGTGAGACGGTCACGATCGCCGATCTTGAGATGGCGGTAGGTGAGATGACCACCATTGCCGAGCCCGAGGTGGCGATGGGTGAAATAGCCACAATTGCTGAGCCCGAGGTGGCCGCTCCCTCTCAAGCGTCGGGCACCACCCCGATCATTGCTCCTTCCTCCTGCGGCTCCTTTCCATCTCCTGGCGTCGCAAGCGTTACGACGGCTCTCATAGAGTCAGGGGATGAGGCGACGGGAGGTGAGACCATCCCGATGGAAGAGGATGAAGCAGTTGCTGTATCAAGTGACGCTCTCGTCGCGGTTCCGACTGGTGACTCATCAGGTAAATTTTGGGTCATTGCTTTTATTCTGCAATCCTTCTCGATCTTTCCTGACAGTATTTATCTTATTTCTAATGCAGGTGTGGTGAGCGTTGAGATCGCGCTACCCAAGGCAGCGCCATCAGCTACCGCTTTGACGGTGACACCTCCTCTACCCTCTCTCGTACCATCTCAGATGTTGGAAGGTGCAGATTCGTGACCTATCAGTCTTATTCTTTAGGCTGTATAACTTATGTACTGACGTTGCATTACTGTGTCCTTGCAGGAGTCCTTTTTGACCACCTTTATCAGGTGCTGCACCCACACTTCTCCTTCCTGTCAGAGATTAGTCCGCCTGGTGGTGTCGGTGAGTATCTTTTCTAAATGACGTCCTTTCTTTAACGGGCATTTACATTATTGCTAATCCCTCTTTGTATTGTTTGTAGCCTTACAAATCGAAGGCGTAGACGAGGTTATCGTTGCTCCACCAATACTCCCAGCTCTGCCCCCTGTTGCAGCCGGTATAGTAGACTCTGTTTTCGTGTATTTTCTTTATTCCCTGAACCGACATCTGACTATGATTTATTTTGCAGCAATCACATCGACTCCAGCCCCGTTCGAGTCTCGCGTCATAATGCCGGCCGGACCCTTTTTCAGACGTCCATCCTCGAAAGGCGCTGCGAATAGTCTGCGCATGGTGAGCGACTATATTGAGGAGCTCGACGTGGAGACTCCTACATCTGCCGCGGATTTTGGCGCGGAGGTTAACCTAATGCTGGTGACGCTTGTAAACTTCCATAACGAAGGCGTCGTTGAGTCTTGGGTTAACCACTGCCGGAAGATTGAGGCCTGCCTGCATGAGCTCGAACTTTTGCATCCTGCTCCTGAGATTCAGGTTTTGAACTTCCAGCGGGCTGCATGGGTTGAGCAGAGTGTGTCCTTCCTCCGCCGTTTTGAACAAGAAGCAACCTTGAGGCGGAAGGAACGCGAGGAGGATTCCGCTGAGTCTATTCAATTGCGTGCCTAGGTTGAAGCGAACGCCACGCAAATGAGAACCGTTTTTGACACGCTCATTCTACGCCCGTTCCCCTTGATGGGCACGCAATACGTGATTGCAGCAGTGTATTTCGGACGAGCTTGTATTGAGATAGAAGCTCGACTCTATCGAGCGGATTATGCAGAGTCGCGAAGCTGCTCAACAGGAAATCTATGAGAAGATTTCATCATGCTTGCAGCAAAGAACTCGAATCGAAGCGGAGCTGGCCGCGGCAGCTGATCAAGAAGAGGGGCTGAGGGAAGTGCGCGAGCGGTTGATCGGACTATTGAAAGCGCTTCCCTCTTAATAATTATTTTTTGTACCAATTACACACTTGTAATCTTTGAATGACATGTATCCATTTTTTATTTTTTTATATGATGTACCTTGTACCAATTGAATTCATGAATAAAAGATACATTTCTTTTGCAATATCTTGTGTCCTCTCTCTACTTTCTTCTTTCTTTTGTTATCAGCATGTCACCTTAGCAAGCATAGCCGGCAGATGATACAGTGAGCATCTTGTTTTGGCTTCTTCGAGGTGTAGTGATGGCTTAGGAAGCAGGTTCAGATCTACTACCTAAGACTTTTCGACTTCATGAGCCATGAGGGTCTCATAAAGAATTTTCTTCCTACGAGTCGAGAGGATCCCGCAAGTGTATTTTCTCCTTAGGAATCGTGAGGGTTCCTAAGCGTGTTTTCTCTTGAGAATCGTAAAGATCTCACAAGAGAATTTTCCCTCCTACAAGTCGAGAGGAATCGTAAGCGGTTGTTTCCTTCCTTGTCGAGATTCGACTTTGAAGAGTGTGGCCCGTGAATAGTATGCAAGAGTCCATTTTGGACCGACTTGCAGGGCCCCAGTGCTTTAGGAAACAGGTCCTTATCCCCACTTCCTAAGGCTTTTCCCTACGAGTCGAGACGAATCGAGAAGTTCTCACAAGAAAACTAATTTCCTCACGAGTCGAGATGAATAGAGAAGTTCTCGTAAGGGTTTCCTAACGTCACAGTTGACTCCTGCTAATAGAAGTTCGTTAGGGCCTGTGGTACTAGGTTTTGTTTTTTACCCGTCGCACCGTCCCGTTGGCTGGTGTATTCCTCGACGCATAATCTTGCTGTTCGAGTAGCCCCGCGACTGTCGTGTCTCTGATCCCTTCGGGGGCTAGACAAGACGTCTTCAAGCAATCTTCCAAGTGATATTACCGTCGAAAGAGCAAGCGTTAGGGATATTCCAAGTCGCTTTTTATTTCAGGTTAGGCTCAGTTTGGGAGCCCTGATGAGTCATAACCACTCCGCACTGGTGTGGGATGATCTCCAATAGTCTTTCAGGTTTCATATGAGTTGCCGTTAAGACCCTGAAGCTAGGAATATTGCCTTCGCTTCGTTTTCTGGCATTGCGTCTGCTGTATCGAGACGAATGTTGCGGTTTGTCTCTAGGTTGTTGGTGAACCGTCGGGACTTGGAACTAAGGACTTTGCCATGGCTCCATTTTGCTGACGTGGTATATTCCTGCAGAGACACTGATTTCTCTACTGGTCAACGCGAATTGAGATGCTCTTGTCAAGGACTCTGATTTCCCTGAATCGAGGTTTTTTCCAAGGACGCTAATTTCCTCGGAGTTGAAACGAATCGAGGTATTCCTACAAAGACACTGATTTCTCTGCGAGTCGACTCGAATCAAGAGGTTCTCTCCAAGGATGTTGATTTCCCTGAATCGAGAGGTTTTTCTAAGGACACTGATTCCCTGGGGTTGGTTGACTTGTTTTCGAGACGGAGCGTTGATCCGGCGGGAAAGTCATTGGTTGACTCTAGGTCATTTGCGGACCTTAGAGTTTTGGAACTAGGACTTTGTCGTGGCTCCGCTTTGTTGATGTCGCGTTCGAATCCTGTTGGAGGAAGAACGTTGTGGTAACATCCCGTTTGCTGTATCGAGACGAACATCGAGGTGGTGATCACTCCACGCTGGACTGAGATGATCTCCGATGGTCTTTCAGGAATTTGGCCTTTGCTTCGTTTGCTGGCATTGCGTCTGCTGTGTCGAGATGAATGTCGCGATTTGTCTCTAGGTTGTAGGTGAACCGTCGAGGCTTGGAACTAGGAATTTTGCTGTGGCTCCATTTGGTGATGTTGCGTCTGAGTCCTGCTGGAATGAGACAGAACGCTGTTATGGGTCTCCAGGCTGTAGATGTGGCCGTCGAGACTTGGAACTAGGTACTTTGTCATGGCTCCGTTGTTTTGACCGTGAGGTCTTTCGTTGACGTTGCATCTGCATCCTGTTGGACTGCGAAGGAACGTCGTTGTTGACATTGCGTCTGGTGTAATGAAACGAATGCTGAGGTGGAATTGGGATTTTGCCCTCATTCCATCTTGATGACGTTGCGTCTGCTGTAACGAGACAAATGTCGAGGTGGTCTCTAGGTTGTCTGGGAACCACCGATATTTAGAGTAGGGGATTTGCCGTAGCACCACGGTTGATTACAGCGTCTGAATCCTGGTGGAATGGGGAGGAACGCTGTTGATGATCTCTAGGCTATCCCTGAACCGTCGAGATTTGGCTTCGTTTTCTGATGAAGTCCGGGGAGGGAAGGTGTGATTCCTTCTTTGTTTGCACCCCTGGATTGTATACTGGGATTGATGTGATATCACCTGTAGGGCAAAAAGTTTCATTCTTTCATTTTTTTCTTTCTGTGATACTCTATGATTTCAGCTTTTTATATCGCGAAAGTCGCGATTGCCCAATCATTTCGGCTATTTTTCGCGGCTCCCCATCACTTCGGTTATTTATTTTATTTTTTAGTTATTGCTTTTTATTGCGAGTTGCCCAATCATTTCGGCTATTTTGCATGCATACATTTTTACTTGCTGATTTTGTTGCAAGTTGCCCCATCATTTCGGCTATTTCGTATGCATGTGTGGCTCGCTAGCTTCTTTGCTGCAAGCTTGGAGTTAGACACCGATTTTGGCATCAGCACCGCTACAACTGGAGTATTGGCAGGAAAGAATCATCATTTGCCTCTATCGATATCGAACAAAGGTGGCTTAGCGAACAGAATTAGGATCCTGTCGACTAAGGCTTTTGACTTTATGAGCCGTAAGGGTCTCATAAAGGTTTTTCTCCCTACGAGTCGTGAGAATCACATAGGCGTGTTTTCTCCTTAGGAATCATGAGGAGTCCTAAGTGCATGGTCTCTTATAAGTCGTAAGGATCTTACAAGAGTGTTTTCTCCTTATAAGTCGAGAGGACTTACAAGGGTTGTTCACCATGTAAACATATCCCTAGTCACGGATGGGACTTGTTGGGGAAATGTTTATTCGCGCCCGTGGATTGTATACAAGGGTCGGCATTGAGCCGCTTGTAGGGAAGTATTGGAGGTTGTGGTGGTTTCTTAAGAACAGGTTCAGATCCCTGTAGCTTAAGACTTTCAAATCTTATAAGCCATGAGGGTCTCAAAAGAGGGTTCTCCTTACGAGTCGTGAGGATCTCGCAAGTGTAATTTCTCCCTAGGGATCATGGGGATACCTAAGTGTATGTTCTCTTATAAGTCGTAAGGACCTTACAAGAGTGATTTCTCCTTACAAAGTCGAGAGGACCTTGCAAGTGTCTTTTAACGAGATTGCACCCTTTCGGGTTTTCACAAAACTCGCCGGTAGCCCTGCTGTTTTTACTCACGGAGCCCTTTCGGGTTTTCACAAAACTCACCGGTAGCCCTGCTGGTTTTACTCACGGAGCCCTCTCGGGTTTTCATCCATGCCTTTTTTGCTTGTGGACATACAGATTTTTTTTACCACGTCAGCCTGAGGATGCCACGGGTTGGTAGTAGTTTAACAACGTTTCGGTCATCAGCCAGTTTTAGGACATAGTGGTCCATCGTCTCCGTATTTGAGGCGAATTTCTAGTTTACTGAATTTTCCGTCTGTGGGGCTTTCTCTATGAATGAGCATGATGCCCCCGGCATGTCCACCTTTTTAGGGGCATGAGGTTGCGGCGGTTTCACCTTCCAGTTTTCCGATAATGCGAACTTGCCTTGTTGGTATTGGTCTTCAACCCAGTTTTTGAAGACGTAGTAGTCTTCGATCGAATGGCTCAATACTTGGTGGTAGGGGAAGTAATTGGGATCGTTGATGTCGTTTGGCTGCAACGGACGTTTTTGATCTGGCAGATTAATGAGTCTGTTGCGCACTGCTAGCTCGAACAGTCTCATCGTTTTATCTTGGGGAAACGAGTAAGGACGTCCTAGTCTCTCCTCGAGGGATGGGCGTGGACGCATATTGTTTTGACGAACAACCGGCTTTAAGTTGCTCGGCTGTTGTTGAGTGTTGGCGACGAAAGTCGCTTTTCCTTTCCCCTTTTCATTCCGAGGACCCGCCTTTGAAGGAGATGGTCTATGACCCATCTGGTCCATTTTGGCCAGCTTGTTGATCAAGGCCTGGAAAGTAGTTGGCTTAAAGAACATCATGAATTGCGAGATGGTCGCTTGAGGGTCGAGAGTACCCATGAACATGCCTACAGCAGGAGCCTCATCGATGCGTTGTTCGCATTTCGACCATACGTTCCGCCGCCGTATTGCATATTGGACCCATGTTTCTCCAGGCTTCACCGTGGCATTGATCAATGTCGTTATCGGGGTGCGTTCACTAGCGCTTGCAAATCGCTGGGTGAATAACAACTCCATTTCTGCGAAAGTCTTGACGGAGTCATTTGGAAGTTCAGAGTACCATTCGAACGCCGTATCCGACAAGCTGCCAACAAACTGATGGAGCAAAACTTCATCATCACCCCCGGTGTTGCCGCAAAGAGCCCTGAACTGGGCGACATGCTGGTGGGGATTGCCCGTCCCTTTGTATACATGAAATTTAGGGATTGCGTATCCCGGCGGGTACTTTATTTGGTCATACCAGCCTGGATATGGTCGCCTAGTTTTAACGACTTGGCCGGCCGCTTCTTTCGCCTGGTGAGCTCGTATTTGCTGAGCAATATAGTCATCCAGAGCGTCCTTGGAAATGGTTTCCTCTTTGGCTGCTGAAAGAGCCGAAGGAGGATTTGACGTCTCCGCTCGGTCATCTTCGAGGATAATCGGAGGATCTTCAGCTGGAGGGTACGGCTGGATCATCATGTCCACCATATCTTGGAATAGAAGGGCCATTTGTTTAATATTGTCCGCTTGTTCCGCAGCCTCCTTGTCCTTCTTTTCGGGCATTCTCTGAAGGAATTCAGCATCAGTTTCCTGCTCACGGCGCTGCTCCAAGGATGTCTCCGGGCTTGCTTTCGGTCCCGTAAGTGTGGCCACAGCTGTTAGCATTTCTTGGATCTTTTGTTGTTGTTGCTCCGGAGCCTTAGTCACTGACCGCGTAAGCGGTCGATGACCTGTGGAGATACGGCTATCCTCTTTTCCGGATGTCATATAGACGGTATGCACCACCATGCCCCCAGACTTAGGGCGTTTAGGCTCAATGCCCTTGACATTTGTCGCAGACACCGGGATTTTCTCCAGCTTTCTCCTCTTGTGAGCGGTCGAGGTTGAGGAGGCCGTTGCAGTGGGCACCCAAGTAGCTGTCGCCTTTTGTGGCTTGACAGGATGGCCCTCTACTCGCTGAACTTTTACCTTTTTCTGTCGGCGAGAGTAATCTTGATCAATCACCGAGTCTTGTAATTGACGCCAGACTTTGTAAATTTTAGAAGACTGCCTTTGAGGGGGCTGCTCCAGTTTTGCCTTTGGGGCATTCTCCACTGGTGGAAG
This sequence comes from Agapanthus africanus, assembly GCA_030015575.1. NCBI lineage: Eukaryota > Viridiplantae > Streptophyta > Magnoliopsida > Asparagales > Amaryllidaceae > Agapanthus > Agapanthus africanus. Next base: position 110,632,732 of record JASDDO010000031.1, read on the forward strand.
AGATCTTTTCAGCACAGCAGTCGAAGAGTTCTTGCGGACCCTCCTTAGCGGTTCAAAACTGTTCCCAGTTAGAACAGCAGCATCGATTTCTACCGTTGGAGCCGGAGGAGTCAGTCCAGAAGGAGAGTTGCCCCCAGCCTTGGCGGAGGGTTGTCGCCGGTGTCAGCCTTTTGAAGACTGACGTTCGCCGAGAAGTAATATCTACCCTATCGAAGGCAGACTTCCGAGCAGGGGAAGCAACCTTGACGATTTCGCCTGGAATAGGAGCTGAAATAGTCAGTCTTGTGAAGACCGACCCTTTGGCAGGAGAAGCCGCCTTGACAACTTCGGGAGCAGGGATGGCTATCCTTTCGGGATAACCCATTCTGGTATCGCAGGCTTCTTCACGGGCCTAACTGAGCTTTGGCCCAGTCTGTCAAAGACTGAGGCGTTGGAACTGGACGACCCGTTGAGAGGGGCCGCAGTAGTTGTAAGTCGATAAAAGACCGACTTCTTCTGAGCTTCTTGTGTTGGTACAGGAGCATTGAAGCTCGTTGGCGGGAGCATAGTCCCGAAGAACAATCCAGTGGTGGCCTGAGTGACCTGTTCCACCGGCATAGCAAAGATGGAGGCCTCTTGGGGCCCGTAAGTCACTCCTCCGGACAAGACGGAGCGAAAGTTGTAGTTGCGGTTAGTGCAGGTTGAAGTCATTGATCTTCTGTTTTCTGCACGGAGCGAGACACCAAATCTTAGTACCTCAAACCCAAGGGCAACCATATCAATCCGCGATTCGTTCGCGAACACGACACACGAAGTGTGGAGTGGAAAGAGGAAAAGGTCCCACCGGGCGTGCCAGAATCTGTACTCCGCCGGAAGACCCGACCGGGACGTTAGGACGTCCGGGCTGAATTTCGAGGGGAAGATGCTATTTGGTGCTATCCGTCCACCTCTCCGAAGATGCCAAGTTAATTTATGACACTATATATCGAAGGTTTAAACGGATGCGGCCGATGTAGCAGACTTCGTCAGATTCCCCCTCGTTGAGGGGTTTTTTGATTGTGGGGATGCTCTTCCCTGCAGGTGCAAGCCCCTGCAGTTAATTAGGCTACCGCATCGCGGTAACCACTTCCTCCTTCTCCAGATGGTCACTTCGTGTCGTGTGTGTTTGTTTTGTTTTTGGTTGCCCGTGGATTGTATACGGAGACTAATTTATGTTGTCGCCCGCAGGGCGTGGATTAGTCCAAATCCGTATTTTTCTTAGATTTGGGTTTGGGGTTGGGTTTAAAGATACGTTAGTCTCATTTGAGACTAAGATCAACTTAAACGTTAGTTAAGGATACGTTAGTCTAATTTTAGACTAATATCAACTTAACGGGATCATTTAGATCCAACAAAAGAGCATTTGGGCTCTATTGTTTAATTTAGAGACATTGTGGTCGATTACCAGTTTAAGGACATGGTGGTCCGATGTTATTTTAAGGACATCTCGGTCTAGGTTAAGGACATCGTAGTCCGTGAGTTTAACGACCTCACAGTCGAGGTTAAGGACATCGTAGTCCGTGGGTTTAAAGGGACCCCACAGTCCGAGGTTAAGGACATCGTAGTCCATGAGTTTAAAGACCCCACAGTCCGTAGTTTAAATACATCGTAGTCCATAAGGTTTAAGGACATCGTAGTCCATGAGTTTAAGGACCCCACAGTCCGGTTTAGAGACATCGTAGTCTATAAGGTTTAAGGACATCGTAGTCCATGAGTTTAAAGACCCCACAGTCCGGTTTAGAGACATCATAGTCTATAAGGTTTAAGGACATCGTAGTCCATGAGTTTAACGACCTCACAGTCCGTAGAAATGTGTGGTTGTCGGGACCCGTCACCTCTCTGAAGATGTTGAAGGATTACAACGACATATATCAGAGGAGTAAAGAGATGTACCCTTGAACCGGTGTGAATTGGTAGAAAGATCTGTAGTCCAGCTTGGAACTAAGATCTGTTGAATATTCAAGAGCAGATGGGCTCAATTGAATATAAGTTGAGGACTTATGGCCAGAATTGGGCTAAGTCCAAAAATATTAAAATGTTTTAGCATTTTATTGTTCTGGGCTGTTGAGCCTTTATTTGGGCTTGGCCCTTTTAATAATGCTGAGTATCAGATCCTGACAATTTTTGTCTTGCATTCATCAGAACAATATGTGTTCTGACAGTGCGCCACGTGGCGCGCCAGGCGCTTTGCACCAATTAAAGAGCGCATTGCGCTTCTGCCAAGTAGCGCACACGAAAATGACACGTGTCGCGCTTCGTGCTAAGCGCCAGTTTATTAGCGCATTGTGCTTTCAGTTTGTGAGCGCTTTGCACTAGTTTAGTGGCACACCAGTGAGTGACACGTGGCGCGCTTGGCGCTGAGCGCCAGCCCATGAGCGCAGTGCTCTGTTTCAAAAGCACAAAGCGCAAGTTGTGTCTGCGGTTGACACGTGGCATGCTTTGGCGCTGAGCGCCGGTCCAAGGAGCGTAAAAGCGCAGTTCATGAGTGCAAGGCACTTTCCAATAGCGCAAAGCGCATTTGATCAAATTTATGATCAGAGAACAAGTTGTTCTTCTTTTTTTTTAAAGGAGGTTTTGCCTCAAGATTCAAGAACAAAAGTTCTTATTTATAAAAAGGCGCTGCCTTTGTAGATCAATGATCTGTGAATGAAGTAAATACTTCTTTTGTTTTTATGATGAGATCTTTTGATCTCTTTTTTATCAAAGACCTTGGTCTTTTGTAGATCTATGATCTTTTTTAGAAGATAGTTCTTCTTTTTATGAGATGATTTCATCTCTGTGTTCAAGAATCATGTTCTTTACCTTGAAGAAATGATCTTCTTTTGCTAAAAGCTTGCTTTTCTTTTTCTTTGAGTTTTCTCAAAGTTTGTAGGGGGGTCTCTCTATATCAGACTTGAAGTCTTGGGGCCTTTATATAGGGTAAATTGATTTGTTGAATCAGTTGAAGAGATCTTTCTCTGATTGATTTGGGGATGTTTCCTCACCGTTGGATCTTTGATCCTAAGGCTTCTGTTTTACAGAAGGTAATCTTCTTGTTTTTAACGAGATTGAGAAAATCTTTCCATAACAGAATTTTAATTCTGATTAGTTAATGATTTATCATTATTAGATCTTTTGATCTAACGATGGGGAATTCTTAATTCCAGCGCTGGCGCACCTACGTATGACACGTGGCGCGCAGCGCAGGGCGCAGCGCATCTGTGTTAGACACGTGGCGCGCAGCGCAGCCTTTGCTAGCACACCTGTGTTTGACACGTGGCGCGCAGCGCAGAGCGCCGGATCTGAAGCGTTGCTTCAATTCTTTTGAATTTTGAATTTTAAAACAGATCTTTGCTCTGATTGGGGGTGCGCTGCCTAGGGCGCAGTGCACCTGGCGCTAACCCATCTGTGTTTGACACGTGGTGCGCAGCGTAGAGCGCTGGATCTGAAGCGTTGCTTCAATTTTTGAATTTTGAATTTCAAAACAGAGCTTTGCTCTGATTGGGGGAAACAGATGGCATTCTTCTGATAGGAAGTAATATTCCTATGTTACGTTTAGTTTAAGCTATGGTTGTTATAAATGTTTCTCCATGTTGGATGTAATGAGTGGACATCATTCTAATCCTGGAGAAACATAGGAAGAAGTGAAAACCATTTGATATTCTTGGTATATGGTAATGGAAACCTTCTGAAGGAGGTGGTTATCGATTCTAGCTTCCCAGGTAACATGGAAGACAGAGCGTCTGTCGCAAGTTTTAAGTTTACCCTCTTTTGAGGAGCAGTATATTGGAAAGAGTTCCGAGTAAAATACTGAGGTAGTGATGGCGCTGGATACTTATTGTGAATCAGTATATGATACATCCTAAGATGTTGTTTGGATAAATACATTCATTTATGAACATAATCCTATCAGACGTCCAAACAAAATTCTAAGGAAAGTATCGCTCATTTCGGAAGATAGATGATCTCCACAAAGCTGAGATATAGAGAGATAAAGAAAGATTCATTGTAGCGGATCCACTCACTGAGGATATTTCTCGAACACGGTTTGTGAAACTGTCAATAGAGAAGTTGGGTATGCGATATCGCAATAATTGGTCTTAAGTGCAAATGAGAGATTGTTGGGTATAAGTGCCCTCAAGGCAATTATTGTAGTTGAAGGAGGACCTATACGGAGAACAATCTTACTCAAGATGATAGTGTTCTATCTGGGTTGTCTTTATTTGTCATGAGTATATGTTTTATTAGTTATCATATATCGATAATACATGAAAAAGAGCCTTTAGGATTTTGCTTGACTATCAGGACAATGATGGAGATCATACTAGTGGGGCCTAGGTAGTCGATAAGCACATCCTTAAATATCCTTAGACGTAGGAATATCGAGACTGGGCTTCGATACTCCAGTTTAGACTAGTGTGTACGTTTCCTGATCCGGTTGGAGGGCGATAGCTGATCCCATAGATATGAGTGTTTGACACCGAGGATTGTATGTAAGTACTTGTTGGATGAGTTACACTGGACGGACACTCCGAGAACTCCTAGTTCGTATTATACCAATGTCAGATAGCAGTTCTCTGGTGACATAAGTACAAGGTAGTCTCAAGAACTGAGATCGCCACAGTGTCTTGTATGTGTTCCCACTATACTTTGATTACTACCCTACTACGGCTCTACTGGGTCATGAAAACAGGTTTTAGTTGGGTATAGTCCAAAAGCACATGGAGGCAGTGAACGGTCGAGAGAATTCGTCACTTTCGGTATAGGGAGTCGATATCCCGGTGTGCAGGACACAACTATAACCACAAGTCTGTGGCCACAGCAGTAGAGATAAACTGGTAAGCGTTACCAGTTGTATCTTTTTTATTATGAGTCCTCTGTCCGCGTGACTTATAGGGTTATTGGCTGTCTGACAGTTTCCACCCCCTAGACACGGTATGCGACACTCTCAGACAAAGAGACCGAACTGTACGATGACTATCACTGATAGACTCTGATTGCGTTCGGAAGAGTTTGCATGTCGACTTTTTTTTTGAACAATATCTGGATAGCCGTTATGTGCAGCTAGTACCGCTGACGTGCTTGTGGGTTGACGGATATGATCCTTACCTACTGCCAGTATATTGATTAAGTCTTTAGAGTCTCACGCAGAGGTTTTTCTCGCTCAGACGAAACGATGTAGTGCGCGTATAGGGATACGTGCGGGAGTTCGATTATATGCGATAATCTAACATTTGATAATACTGGCCGGTTTAATATTAAACCGGTTAGTTAAATCATGTGATATATATATAAATAAATATATATATATATTATTCTAGTATTATGCTCACAATATTCTCTCTCTCTCTCTCTCTCGGTATTTGTATTTGATACAAATACGGGTTAATGTATCGGATACATAGGCTTGATGTATTTTAGATGTTTTTGTTATTTATATAAAAAAAATTATTTAAAACATCTAGGAACATTAACTTCATTTCAATTTTAGAAAAAGAAAAGAAATGAGAAATAGGTGGCATATAAGTATTATCTAAAGGTATGGTTGTAAATTTTTTCAATCAGAAATGTTTTGTTTAAAATACCACAACCATTCTCTAGATAATTCTAACATGAAAACTGTCCTTCTTCTTCTTCTTGTATGAAATGAGAAGAGGGGTTTTCCATGAGAGAAAATTAGTGTGAGTCTCTACATCTCTTCGTTTCTTGATCTAGCAAGTCAAGAAGCCTAAGTTTCTTCACTTGGTGCATACTAAAGTGGAGATGGAGCTTAAGCCGGGATTTCCTCGATGTGGATCTATTGTAGATAGTGCCCTCAGAGTCAATTATTGGATCACAGGCACATGATTGCAATGATTGATAGAGGACCTATCCCGATAGGACAGTCTTACTCAAGATGATAATATGCTATCTGGTTTATCTTTATCAACGTGTACTGCTTTAGGTGACCTTACAGGTCACTATTGCGCGTTGATAGAGCCCCTAGGATTCTTGCTTGACTGCCAGCAGTATGAGGGCGATCATATACGTGGGAGCTGGTAGTCTATAAGCACATCCTTAAAAGGTCCCTAGTCGTGGGAGTTTCGAGACAGGGCATCGATACTCCAGAGTAGACTAGTGTATACAGTCGAGACCCCGACGAGGGGCGGTGGCCGGTCTCACAAGCCACTGGTGTCAGTTGGTTCACCTAAGATGTATACAGGTGCTCATTGGGTTATGGGTACACCGGACAGGACTCGCCGGGAACATGCTAGTTGGTCTTATACCTGACGTCAGATAGCAGTTCCCTGGTGACATATGTACGGGTTAGTTCATCGACCTGAGATCTTCATTTGTCTCATGTGAGTTCCCACTATACTTTGATTACTACCCTACCACGGCTCAAAGGAGTTGTGCAAACAGGTTTTAGTTGGGTACAGTCCCGAGCCACATGGAGGCAGTGAGCGGATCTGCAGGGGTTCGTCTCTCCCAGTATTGGGGGTGAGGTCGCGCTGTGTCTAGGAGAGCCATTACACGAAGTCCATGTCCAAGGCAGGAGATTTACTGGTAGGTATTCCAGTAGTATCTCAGGGTGTTCTGGGCTACACTCCGACACGACTTGTACCGCTTTTGGGGGTCTAACTTTTACCAACCCCCTAAGCCCGCCATGCGATGCTCATAGACGAACGGACCGGACTGTATGGATATTGTCACTGACAGGCTCAGTAGGGTGTCAGGATGAGTTCGCTCATCGACGTCCCTTTTGGTCAATACCTGGTTGCCCGTTACGTATGGCTAATACATCTGACGTGCTAGTGGTTAAATCCACAACCAAAGTATTGACGAGTCTTTAGAGTCCCCCACAGACCGTTTGCTCAAGTTTCGGGTGAAACGCTGTAGAGGCCGTATGGAGATATGGCAGGGTTCGATCATATACGTGCGGTATTGCACGGATCATGATCGGACGGATAATACTAGCGGGATTTGGTTTAAGCCGGATCCTAGTATTGTACAGTGTAGAGTTTGTCTTTTTGCATTTGTATTCGGTCGGAATACAAATGCGGGTATGTATATACAGTCGCGGGGTTTTCCTGTAATTTATTACGGGTTCGTTTTTCTGAAGTTGCCAGTTTGCATTCCGTTTCGGCCATTTTCCTTTGTATCTTTCCTTGGCTGAAAATGGTGGAGGAGGGCTTATTTGCAATTGTGCAAATTAGCATTGTGGAGGGTGGTCTTTGCATATTGTTGCTTCATGATGGTTGCACCATCATTTGACTTCTTCACTCATCATTGCTTGACTTTTGGGTTATGATTAGTTTGTAGAGTATTGGATTTGGTTGGTGATCATTTATTCTAATGACCACCTTTCTCTCTCTTTCTTGCATGATGGCTTTCCCCCCTTGACTTTTCTACTCTCCCATTCCTTGGAGGCAAGGGGCCGGCCACAATTGATGTGGGGTGGTCACTATTTTTGGAGAGTGATTTTTGTTCTCTTGATGCTTGCAAAATTCCTAAGTTCATCCAAAAAGTTTATAGTTCATTTCCTCCACCAATATGGTAACTTCCTCAAACCCCTTTAGACATAGAGTTCCACACTATTCTACAGCACTTCTTGGGCACGTCGGCTCGCCAACTTCGTGCTCGAGTTGCCTCGGTCCAGAGGTGGGAGCCCGTAAAAGAACCCGGCGATGTGGTGCCCTTCCGACGAGGAGATGAAGACCGAAGATTCCGCGGGGAGATCGGGGCGACGACGAGAAGACCGAAGGACACGGATCGCTCGGTATATCTCTCTACCCCTTTCTCTAGTTTGCTAGGACTATGTTAATGGGCCGATCCGGGTTTAGAGTACGCGGTGGTGCCGGTTTACAAGTTTTGTAAAAGGTTTCGTTTCCGCTTTCCGGCGTCGGATTGACGGCCGGGGCGCCGCCCTGCACTTACATGGTATCAGAGCCACGCCATTAACCTAGTCTAGCTTGCTCTAACATGTTCACAAGTTCGATTGATCGGATTTTCCAAAAACCGCGTTTTTCATGCATCAGTTTTCTGTCGATTTATTTTTGGCTTGAAAATTTTTTCAGTACATTGCAGAAACACGTGGAGAGGATTATAAGCATTCTGTGAAAATTCGGTCGCGTGACGTCTTTGTTCCACCGTGGAACCGCGGACAAACCCACGCATTGGCCGCGGTTCCGCCGCTATCTTGACTGTTCATGGCATCAAATTTTTACAGTGGGCTTCTGGTTTGAAAATGGGGTTTCTGGAATATTCTTTTTGGGCCCAGATTTTCTTTGAGTGCTACAGTTGTGCTTGGGGCCCACTTGGGAAAATTTAGTCGATCGAAAATTTTAAACATGTTAGTTCACAATATTTACATTATATCTGCGACCGTGAATATCATTTGATCGGTAAATCCTGTCTAACTGCTATAGCCCTTTTAGACGGATTTGCGAACGTGACATTCACGTTGATGTTCTGTGTTGTGCTGTGATTTTGCGGATTGGTCGTGGGGGATAGCCTGGATGCAATGTTAGTACAGTTTGGTTTATAATGTACATTTGATATTGCGGGGCGAGAGTCCGACATGTGGACTGTCGTCACTGCCCATTTGTATATTATTCTTTTGGGGCATGACCGGGGTGAGGTCAATATACCCGTTGTATGTATATTTTACTTTCTGTACTAGGATTACCCAAGGAGGGGTGCACGGATAGCCGGGTTCTAGAGGGCAACGAGCCCACATCTCATGGCATTGAGACGGAGGGGGCTTTACTCTAGAATTGGCGGGCTATTCGCCGCACTCGTAGGGGGTACAGGTTGACCCAGGAGGGGTGCCCAAGTTACCGGATTCCGTAAAGTGATGGGTGGTCCATTCATGTTGCTGAAAGGGACTGCCTCGCTTCAGATTTTGGCGGGTAACTTGCCGCGCCCATAGGGGTCTAGGATTTCATTGCAGAGGTTATCCACACGACCAGGGGAACGTCGGGTTTCAGTAGCGGCTCTATGAAACCCGGGAATCCTAGATATCTGTATTGTTCTGTGATGCTTATTACATTTCTGTGATGTTGCATTTTTATCACGCCTTGAGCGAATATTATATATTGATATATATACTAATAGATGTTGTATATATTTTGCATCCGCGCTAGTCCCTCCCCCGCTCTGTCGTTAGTTAAGTAACCTAACGGGTAATGACGGGACCCAGTGGCGAATGCGGATGGCATATACGTACATCATTATTTTCGTTCTTTATTGGTGTAATCAATTCATGGGACTGCGTTGATTCGGATCAATGCAAGTTAAACAAACCTATTCTGATATTGTTGGAACATTTTTCAAAAAGCTGTTATTGCAAGGACGTTCACTTTTGTTTTGCACAGTGGTATTCAGTTGGAATATCCTGCACCTCAGTCGACGAGGCAAGGGCCGAGATCCCTTCACCGGGAGTGACCCCTTGGACAGAAGTTTGCATCAGGGCAATAACTTCACTATAGTCGTTTACTTTGGCTTTGCATCATGGTATTCAGTTGGAATATCCTGCACCTCATTCTACAGGGAAAGAGCCGAGATCCCTTCACCGGGAGTGACCTCTTTAGCAAAGGTTTTCGCCACTATATTTTTATAAAAGCTATCCGGTTCCTTCAACGATATCAAGTTCATTACGTTAAAGATTTTCGCCAGAAACCATTCGTAGCCCTCCGTCGTTTCATATGGATAGTCAATAGTATTCAAGCTGTGTTTGTTGGCCAAAGTCAAGGCACAGTGTTTGGTAGCTATTGGGTATTCATATGCAGCATAGATAGATGCGTTGGTTTGGGACAGTCGTACTGCCTTGTTGTCCAAAGTCAAGGGTGGGTACGGGTGGGTTCAAATTAACCTGGAGAATGACGGGTAGAACTTAACATGTGACTTATGATTTGTCATGCAAAGTCAAGGTCATAAGAGCATGGGGTAAAAATCACATTGGGAGTTTCTAAAGAAACTGAAACTTGCTAGATATGCGCATACCTTCTGGAGTGTGATAACGTGAGCGGATTCCGTCACGTTATCATGCGATGATAGTTGGAGACCGATTCCCACTGATGAGTTGGTTTACTCCTCGGGCGATCCCGACTAATTCTTCTTTAAGGTTTGGGGAAGAATTTGACGTTACAGTGGGAGGTTTCCTGATTAGATAAATTGGTAACCATTCTGATCTAGGTTAGAGTGCACGCTGAGTGTTTCTTTTCTCTCTCTCTTTGGCTGCGACCATGACCCGACCCTAGACTATGACTCAGTGACAAAAATTAACCGAACCTTCTTAAACACTGGCTTTTGGATTGTCAGAGTTGCAAACCTCATTGCCACTCCTACTTTTACCCTTTTCTCCAGGACACCCCGTATTACTACGAACGTCCACTTCCATTGGATAAAACCATCGTATGGTTATATACGAACTCGAAGGAATTTATTCGAGGATGGTTTCCGGTTCTGGAGAAAACGGATAGGACTATTCAGTTGTCTTTTCCTTTTACCTTCTCTCAGGTTGCGAGTACTCCTTGGTTTAGGAGATAGTACACCTATTACGCAAATTGGATAGTCTTCTTCCAAACCTTAGGCTGGTGTCGAACGGTAGGGAATGAAGAAAACCAATTAGCATAACGATGGTGTATAGAAGGTATTAAGTAAAGACATATAAAGGGATTAGTAAGAGGGCAAAGTAAATTGCGACTGCTATTCACGACCAAACCAAGTATTTCATTACCACTCCCACTTCACCTTTGTATTTCTCCAGGACACTCTGTATCACTATGAAGATCCACAGTTTATTGGATACTCCATCGTATGGTTATATACGAACTTGAAAGGAACTTGTTCCAGTTCGGGGATGGATTCTGGTTCAGGAGAAATAGGAATAAGGTTTATTCAGGTGTCTTTTATCTTCACATTCTCTCGCGTTGCGAGTGCTCCTAGGATTAGGGCAGTACACCCATTACGCTTATTGGATAGTCTTCTTCCAAATCATAGGCTGGTGCCGAACGGTAGGGAAGGAAGAAAACCATTTAGCCTAAGAGGGTGTACAGAAGGTAATGACTAAGGACATATAAAGGGATTTGGAAAGATGGAAAAGAAATATACGGTTACAGCTGTGAATCTGGATGATGGAAGAGGCATTACTAGGAATACCAGGATACCCCATCGAAACATTTCAATGTTTCAGTTTCACTGTGTACTGTTAAAAGAAAACTGATTTCCCAATTAGACACTTGCTCCAGGGTATGTATTTACCAGGTATGATTCTCACATCTGTATGGTTTTACAGATGTTGAGTAGGAGTAAGTTATTGGGAATTAAGTGATTGTCCTCATTATATCGGAATTCGTTGTAATTGGTGATATTTGAGGAAGTCACCTGGGTTGTTTGCCGGACGGCAAATATTCGGTTTTGAATATTCGCTGTTATGCACCAATTTCAAATTGATATATCTGTACGTCTATTTTTATAGAGTGAGATATACCTTTTTTGAAATTATGTCTATGACATTTACCTATATCAGTGGATGGTTGGATAAGGAGAATTAAAAAGCGGTGTAATTCTTCTTAACCATAGGTACAGTTTTCAATCTACGACACACAGGGACTGAGTTATTCAACTCAGGGGACTTATACAGAGTATTGTATGTTGTCCAGTGTCCATTAGGACAGAGGGGTTGGTCCTCGTACTATATTCAGTTTACTTATGACTTCTCTAGTTTTTATACAAGTGTTTCGTAGAAACGCAAGGTCCAAATTTTGAGAAGTTATAGGTATAAGAATAAAGTAGAGAACCAGGTGTTGCAAGTATCAGGATTCTTCAAGGTGATCGAAGATGTAGATACTAGTGTATGGTATTCAGTTGATAATAATGGTTAAGAGAACTTGCATCTCTTTCAGGTTACTCATAATTGGAAGCACTCCTAAGTTGAGTAATGTTGATCGGCCTCTCTCCATTTAGTTGACATGCACTGGAGACAGCTGCATGATTTGAATCTGGTTCAATTAAATTAGTGCCTCTTTTTCTGTATTGGATATAGAACAGTTCATATCTTAACGATGTTAAGGTACGGGGAGTTGTCCGGCTTATGCTTAAAACCAGACTCTGGATAACTCAAGGCACGTTTCTGTAATGGCTGTTTGTGGGTTGACCCAGGCTATGACGAGGGTTGACTTTCTACCATCTGGAAGATCAATAGTGACATTGTTCTTGACTCGCCACAGTTTTAACAAAAATGGATTTTTTTTCAGAAAACAGTAGTAGGAGTATGGTAGAACTGGAAGTGATTCCAGAACCGCAGACGATTACTAAAAATTTGATAAGAACCTAAAGATTCAATTTGGTTTGACATTCCATTGGCCACTCCGCAGATACGGTGGGTAACCTCAGACACCCGAGAGGTACTCCGGTAGCCTCAAGGACGGTGACAGAGAGGTTCATGTTTACCCAGACTTGCTATTGCTGTTGTTTCAGACTGTGAGACCCGGCAGGAGGATGAGTATAGCGTCGTTCTAAACTAGCTTTAGAAGTGTACGTCTATATGACTCTGCCAGAGGGTTGTCGTATTCAGTGGGAGCAGCGGAAGCATCGGTGGACAAGTGGCTTATGTCTATTTATAGACTAAAGCAGAAGTAGCGGATATAGATCATCTATTTCTGATATGACAGTCATAAGTTTGACTTTATCAGAATAGGGGATGGATTTGTTAAGAAGGTAGTAGGGTGTGATGTCCTGGTATTTGGATGACATACACAAAGTAGGAAGTGAAGTTCCTATACTACGATCGGTTATACTTTGGTTGTCACACAGTGGTTTCTCCAAAAATGACTTGGATATTATATCAGACATTCTGGTTACTAGATCTATAGATCTAGATTTGGGTGGTTTCCCAATCAGGGTACTTAGACAGCATTCTAAGAGTTTTTAGAATGGACGACTCCTGGCACGGTAGTGTACCTGCAGGTGATGGAGTCACCCTCTCTAAAGGTGTCTTACAGACTAAAGGGGAGAGGGATGTGCATGATTGGCAGATCACTTGCTTAGGCAATTGAGTCGATCATGAGTACCACACCAGATGTCGTTTTTGCAGTAGATGCAATGAGTTGATATTGATCCAATCCTGGAGAAACGATCGGAAGCAGTTTTAGAACATAAGTGGATGTTCTAGGGATATGATAACAACAGTCTCTTTTAGGAGACAGTTATCATTCCAGGCTTCCAAGGTAACATGGATGACGGAGAGGTTGTCAGAGTTATAGTTTTCCTTCTGACGAGGGGCAGTATTTTAGACAGGTGGTCCAAGGGGATACTGAGGGAGGCATGACGTAAGATACTGATTAAGTTCAGTTGACGATACAGTCTAAGAAGTTTGGATTTGGAGTTCATTTATGAGCTAGGTCCCATCAGATATCCAGACATATTCTAAGACAGGTATTGCTCATTTCGGGAGATGGCATTCTCCGCGAACTTGAGATAATGAGAGACATAGAAAGAAACATCAAGGCGGATCCACTCACTGAGGCTATTCCTCGAACACATTAGTTTCGCAAACTGGTTTTGTGAGACCGATCAGTAGAGGAGTTGGGTGTTCGGTATCACACGGGCTGTGAGTATGCGACATCGCAATAATTAGCCTTGAGTGCAAGTGGGAGATTGTTGGAGATAGTGCCCTCAGAGTCAATTATTGGATCACAGGCACGTGATTGCAATGATTGATGGAGGATCTATCCCGATAGGACAGTCTTACTCAAGATGATAGTATGCTATCTGGTTTATCTTTATCATCGTGTACTGCTTTAGGTGACCTTACAGGTCACTATTGCGCGTTGATAGAGCCCCTAGGATTCTTGCTTGATTGCCAGCAATATGAGGGCGATCATATACGTGGGAGCTGGTAATCTATAAGCACATCCTTAAAAGGTCCCTAGTCGTGGGAGTTTCGAGACAGGGTATCGATACTCCAGAGTATACTAGTGTATACAGTCAAGACCCCGACGAGGGGCGGTGGCCGGTCTCACAAGCCACTGGTGTCAGTTGGTTCACCAAAGATGTATACAGGTGCTCATTGGGTTATGAGTACACCGGACAGGACTTGCCGGGAACATGCTAGTTGGTATTATACCTGACGTCAGATAGCAGTTCCCTGGTGACATGTGTACAGGTTAGTTCATCGACCTGAGATCGTCATTTGTCTTGTGTGAGTTCCTACTGTACTTTGATTACTACCCTACCACGCTCAAAGGAGACGTGCAAACAGGTTTTAGTTGGGTACAGTCCCGAGCCACATGGAGGCAATGAGCGGATCTGCAGGGGTTCGTCTCTCCCGGTATTGGGGGTGAGGTCGCGCTGTGTCTAGGAGAGCCATTACACGAAGTCCTTGGCCAAGGCAGGAGATTTACTGGTAGGTATTCCAGTAGTATCTCAGGGTGTTCTGGGATACACTCCGACACAACTTGTACCGCTTTTGGGGGTCTGACTTTTACCAACCCCCTAGGCCCGCAATGCGATGCTCATAGACGAACGGACCGGACTGTACAGATATTGTCACTGACAGGCTCAGTAGGGTGTCAGGATGAGTTCGCTCATCGACGTCCCTTTTGGTCAATACCCGGTTGCCCGTTATGTATGGCTAATACCTCTGACGTGCTAGTGGTTAAATCCACAATCAAAGTATTGACGAGTCTTTAGAGTCCCCCACAGACCGTTTTCTCAAGTTTCGGGCGAAACGCTGTAGAGGCAGTATGGAGATATGGTAGGGTTCGATCATATACGTGCGGTATTGCACGGATCATGATCGGACGGATAATACTAGCGGGCTTTGGTTTAAGCCGGATTCTAGTATTGCACAGTGTAGAGTTTGTCTCTTTGCATTTGTATTCAGTCGGAATACAAATGCGGGTATGTATATACAGTCGCGAGGTTTTCCTGTAATTTATTACGGGATCGTTTTTCTGAAGTTGCCAGTTTGCATTCCGTTTCGGCAATTTTCCTTTGTATCTTTCCTTGGCTGAAAATGGTGGAGGATGGCTTATTTGCAATTATGCAAATTAGCATTGTGGAGGGTGGTCTTTGCATATTGTTGCTTCATGATGGTTGTACCATCATTTGACTTCTTCACTCATCATTGCTTGACTTTTGGGTTATGATTAGTTTGTAGAGTGTTGGATTTGGTTGGTGATCATTTCTTCTAATGATCACCTTTCTCTCTCTTTCTTGCATGATGGCTTCCCCCCTTGACTTTTTTACTCTCCCATTCCTTGGAGGCAAGGAGCTGGCCACAATTGGTGTGGGGTGGTCACAATTTTTGGAGAGTGATTTTTTTTCTCTTGATGCTTACAAAATTCCCAAGTTCATCCAAAAAGTTTATAGTTCATTTCCTCCACCTATATGGCAATTTCCTTAAACCCCATGAGACATAGAGTTCCACACTATTCTATAGCACTTCTTGGGCACGTCGGCTCGCCAAGTTCGTGCCCGAGTTGCCTCGGTCCAGAGGTGGGAGCCCGTAAAAGAACCCGGCGATGTGGTGCCCTTCCGATGAGGTGATGAAGACCGGAGATTCCGCGGGGAGATCGGGGCGACGACGAGAAGACCGAAGGACACGGATCGCTCGGTATCTCTCTACCCCTTTCTCTAGTTTGCTAGGACTATGTTAATGGCCCGATCCGGGTTTAAAGTGCGTGGTGGTGCCAGTTTACAAGTTTTGTAAAAGGTTTCGTTTCCGTTTTCCGGCGTCGGATTGATGGCCAGGGCACCGCCGTGCACTTACACGATCATCTTCGGCATAAAGATCGGTGTGAAAAATCGATCCAATCAGCGACGGAGCCTAATTAGAGTCCATGGAGCGATGAAGGGGTATTCCGCAAATGGAAGGACACGCTACAAAGGTTGTAGCACTAAAACCCCTCACTTGCTCTCTACTTGTCTCTTGTGTTTTGCAATTAATGTAAATGTCGATCGTAGTAGAAATCGGTGCATACACTCTCTTGATAAAATTTTCGTTATTTGCTTCCGTCCGGTCCACTAGTGTAGCAACGCTAGCACCGGCTATTAAAAATTCCATCATAGTAATAATAAGAATATTATTTCTCTCACAGGTTACTCATCCGTAGGTGCGCTCTTTGATGAGTAATGTTGTATGGCCTTTTTCCATTTAGGAGATATGCACTGAACACAAATGCATAATTTTTTGAATCTAGTTCCATCTAAATTAGCGCCTTTGATTTTATATGGACATAGAATGGTAGAATATCTTATAGTAGTTAAGATATGGAGTTATCCGTTTTTTATTTAAAAGCAGAATCCGGACGAACTCAAGGCACGTTTCAGTAATGGTAGTTTATGGGTTATCCCAAACTTTCGCAAGGGTTTAACTTCTACCATTTGCAAGATCAATAGTTGCATTGTTCTTGACTCGCCATTTTTTTTATAAAAAGGACTTCTTTTTGCAAAAGAATTTAGTAGGAGTATGGTAGAACTGGAAGTAATTCTAGAACCACAAACGGTTACTGAAAATTAAGTAAGACCTAAACATTCAACTGGACCGAAAAACCATTAGCCACTCCGCAGATTTAGTGGGTGACCACAGCCACCCGAGAGGAACTTCGGTTTCCTCGTAGGCGGTGACAAAGAGGTTAGCATCATGGTAGTGATGACCCTACTTACCACTGCTTATATTCATGACTAGGAGATCTGGCAGGTGGATAATTATAACGTCTTTCTTAATGGGTTATCCCTACTCTACCAAAAGGTTGTCGTAGCCAATGGGAGCAGCGGAAGGTATGCAAGTTTTCTATGTCTATGTATAGACTAAAGCAAGCAAAGAGGAGATAGATCATCTATTTTTGATATAACAGTCAAGGTGTTTGACTTCATCAATATAACAGATGAACCTGGTAAGAAGTATGTAGGAAGTAGTGTCCTGGTATTTGGATGACATACTCATAATAGGAAGTGATTTTCCTACAATACAATCGGTCAAATTTTTGTTGTCACGGATATTTCTCCACATAGGATCTGGATAATATATCATAGGTTCTGGAAACTGGATCTATGTCTTTAGATCTATATTTAGGAAGTGTCCGAAGTTGGGTATTTAGACACCATTCTAGAGGATTTTAGAATGGAGGACTCTTGGCGTGGTGGTGTACCCACGGGTGATTGTCACGACCCGAAGGTACGGAAGATGACCGGCACTTAAACTACGAACGTCTCGAGGCGTATGTAATCTAAGTAAACCGAAAACCCAGAAATCCAAACCAAGAAAAGTAGTAGAGTGCAGGAAAAACCAACTTAAAGCAAGTAGTTTCAATAGCATAAGCCGAATTATGCGGTTTTTAAAAACATCAAAAATTTACTGAAAATTTCGGCAGAGTCTCCTTTGTAAATACTGGCCCCCAAACGGGATACAACATGAATAGTATACGAAATCAAGAAAAAGGCATCCCCAAGCGGGAGCTAGCTCTTCGTCAATCGACGGTCACAACCACATAAGCAATATAATATACAACGCCAACGGCGAGGATCAAAACTCAAAAGGAACCCAAAACCACCAGAAATATAACGAGCGACTCTAAGGTCGAAAGAATAAACAACACTGGTCTCAATCTCAATAAATACATGTTTGGTTGATGGAATTTACTAGATACAACGGCATAATATTATACAAGGTAATATGATGGGTATGATACAAGAAAAACCCACCTACTAGCAAGTCACCCGAATGAAACTGAGCCCGCAAAGCCGTAATGAAACCTGTATGGCAAACCTGCAAGAAACTGGGACACAACGGGGTGAGTTGCCAACTCGTGAATAGAAAAATATCTACGCATAGAAATCGCATAAATAACGCAACCTAGGTCAATGATCATAATATATCCTCAAATATAACCAGCAGCCTATAACAAGGCTAGGGTAAATATCTAACCCGAGTGTAAACTCATGTGCCCGTATCAGTGCCTCAGGTAGCAATATATCATATGAATGAGGTATGAATGCATGAAGACAGAATACATGCAAATGAAGAAACTGTTTTCATAAATTAGTGAGATTTCCTTTGTATATTTTCAAAATGAGGTATCATAATGAAATCAGCAAAAAACAGTGCCTAGCATCGGCATAAAACTTAATCCCAATATCTCGATAACTCGGTATCACAGTCTCTGTACCTCAATCACAATATCTAGGGCGCCGTCAGTCCAGACCGGCCCCTACCATCCATCTCAAGACCACGACGGTATCCTCCGGATATCCGACGCGTCGAGTAATATCACCGGTAGGTAGTACTCCCCTGCCAGGCTCACATCGTCATCATCACGCGCTTCTTGCCCCGGGGTACCTTACCGGGTCCACCATGTACCCGAAACGGTTCATCCGTCTCCTCGAATCGGGTCTCGAAATCCATCAGTAAACTCATGGTGGACGACTCATACATCACTAGAAAATCGCAACACTTTATATTTTAAAAGATCATAAGTTGTAAATTTTGCGGCTTTCCCCGAAATCCAGAAATATCATAAATCTCAAGAAATCATCACAAGTGCATATGTCAATGATAATGAATGCATATGGTATCAATAACCAAGTTGCAATGTATGATTAATAAACTAGGCGTGAACAATTGAATAACAGTATGCATGAAGTGGCAGGTAATAACTACAATGTCTAATATGGCATATAAGGGAAGTACACTAATATCATGTCAAAACTTCTAGCTAACAAGCTAAGTCAAGCAAATATATTCTCTAAAGTGTACGTGACATGGCAATTACCGATGAAGATGTGTGTGAGCCGGCAAGTAGGTGTACGTGGTACATAGGCATCATCGGTAATGGTGCTGGTGTCCTAACAGCATGATATCAATAATGGAATATGCAGCAAAATAAGTATGCGAGGCAGAGCGAACAGCAATAATGTGCGGGAGCTGAAAACTAGACGCAACGATAACTAATTTGCATTAATCTAATATAAGTCCTACAAATGGTGCCTTTTGAAATAACACGAATCATGGGGTTTTGAAAATAGGGGCTACGGTATTTTTATGAAAAGATACGTCTTTTGAAATATCCGTAGGATCCCTTGGGCTGTCTTTTAAAATACCCACGATTCGTTAGTTTTTGAAATAGGTAAGAAGTCTAATTTAATCTAACAACTACACTAAACTATACGGCTGAACTAACAAGCTGAACTACAGGTAAGGGAACCGCCTATCATCTTAGTCGATACATATACATACCTGTATATGTACAGTCGGTGATCCCGCCTCAATAATATCATATCCGATACCATATCTAAAATCAGCCATCCCAAGTCAAGAGTGCGGATCAATCATCAAGATATAGCTCGTACGTAAATCCGTCGTACGGCATCCCAAATCTGGGTACGGGTCAATATCACATTCATCATACTATTCACCTGGTATCCTCTTTATCAAATATCATGATCGGGGTACTGATCTACGTCTAGTACCATACTGATACCGCCTACGTATGCATGGACGTGCGTGAAACACTACGTCAAGGACCCGCTACAACGTCATGTCGTATCTTAAATACGAACCCTGCTATATCACCGATCTCACGGCCTCAAACAAATCTCATCGACTCAGCTCAATCCCAAGTATCATCCTCGGATCCGTATGTGAACACATAGTCCCATACCCATGTGAACACATAACTATATATATATATATTCCCGTAAACACAAATGGAAGAAGAATGTATGCAAGTATGGGTGGGTGTGTTCATGTATGGTGCGACCACTACTCTAGGGTTTCGCGATACTAAACCATCCATATTTATCATCAATAAACTCAAACAATATATAATCAATAAATGTGTGTATACGTATTCGTATACATCACCACGAACTGCGGGGATGCTATACGCCATCCACCCGACTTCTCCCCGTAGATATAAATCTACTCACCTGATCTTCGCTCGCCGGTGCCGACGTCGCCACGTTCTTGCTTGTCGTCTCGAAGTCCACATAGGGTACCTACATATCATAACGCACCGTATCGCATTAAAATCCGACTCATGACCAAAACGACACACGAATCCCACATAGGTCAAAACCTATGGTTGCTTTTCACAAATCAACCCAAAAACCCTCGATGTCGGCGTACAAACGCCAAACCATCGAGAAAAACCCAAATACACTCATTTGCATATTCACAAACTCTAATTTTAATATAAAATAGCTTAAAACTCACAAAAACCCCAATTTCACTTAAAAGTCATTTTTCCGAAAAAAAAACTAGCAAGCACAATTCGCCGTTATTGTACAAAACATGATGTTTAAACGAATCTAGAGGCCACAATATTCACTAAAAATCTTAAATAAGTCAAAAAAATGATTCCCATAATTTAATCTCATTAAATTCCATAAACCCCAAAAACCTAGTTTACAAATTATCCAATTTTAACAATTTTCAAGCAAAATGCACAAACTACAATTTAGGTTGGATTTCCATGAACTAATGTGTTAAACCACACTTAATAAAATTAATAATATAATAAAAACCCTAACCATATTTTTCATCTCACATATAAATGCATTTCATAAAACCCTAGTTTGCACAAAAAGGCTTAATTTGGACATTTTTCAAGTAACAACTTGTAATATGCAACTAGATAAATTTTAACAAGTTTTCAAGATGTTAGCTCACATCACAAACCATGCACAAGTGATCACAACCCAATTTCAAAACAAAACCCTAACTAGAATTCCTTAATCATACAATTGAACCCACATAAAACCAAAGTAACACTTAATTAAGCTAACTACGAGCAATTAACAACAATTTAAGCAAAAGGGTTAGAATTTACCCAAACAAATTGAAGATCCCACAAGCACACATAGCCCTCCAAAATTCTCCCTTGTCACCAAAAATCCATGCTATACGGCTAAGCTAAAATGGGTAGGAGTCGGATCTTGATTTGGATTTTTGCTTGATTTTTAGTGGATTTTTCTTTGGATTTTCTTTGATGGAACAAAGAGAGGAGAAGAGGAAAAGGGGGCTGTTGGGGGTTGCTGGTTTCGGCCAGATTGTGGAGGGGTTGGGTGAGGGAGGAGAGAGAGTGAGGTGGAGAAAGATAGTTCAAGTCAAAGTCAACTCAAATTATATCATTTTCTACTCCTTTCTTTTCTTTTCTTTCATTTCATTTCCTTTGAAATCCAAGTGGGGACAAAAGAGGGGGCTGCTGAATTCTTCAAGGGGATAAGTGAATGGGGGTGTGTGGGTGTGGGTACGGGTGTGGGGTGATGAAAAATGATAAATACAATACCCCAAACATCCATTTACGCTAAAAAAAAGCCTTTTTTCTTCAATAATTTCTAAACCGTTTTGGCAAATGATTTCGTTCCAAAAACCACATGATAAAATTTTATTTAATGTTTTATGATGCACAAAATTTGTTTCAACTCGTTCCAATTTGTAATTTTCCCTAATTAAATGTATTAGTGACGGCTTAAAATAATAATAAAATAATATTTATTTTTTTTTCAGAAAATTTGAAATTTCACCCGCGGCTCAATAAACACCAAATAATAGCAATTTCATAGCTAGAATATGTATATTTAATTTTTATAATAAGATATTTGTATTTTGACTTTTTACAGAAAACCCTCTTATTTTACCGTTTTTTTCGAAATTTCACCGAAACGATTTTCAAAACGTTACAATCTTCCCCCCTTAAAGAAATTCGGTCCCTGAATTTAAATTAAAACTCTCCCCAAATACTAAAACATCTAAACCAAAACCATCAAGTCGTCGGGGCTCCGAAATTGTAAATATATAAAACAATTCGTAGCGCAGCGCATGCGCATGAAAAATGAGCATATAACTCAAATCACAACTCCGTCAAGCATCCCGCAATCATCGGAGTCATGGGGAAGACATCAATGCCAAATCCAAGGCAAAACCAATATGATATAACTCGAAACTATACATGTAAATATCGAATCTATATATGTAAGTATCTGAAGGAAATGCATGCCAAATCTCTTTAAGTCGCTGTGCAACGCGTATAACACTGCACAGTGGCGGACGTCTATCATAAGAAAATAACTATATACATAGATACCTTTGTTTGAAATGTACATTCCGCCGTTTTGGAAACAATTTAGAAGGGTCTCCTTGTTTTAAACATTTCGTGTCATATCAGACACGTAGGTAAATACTGAGGCTATAGCTCGCTTTTTGGAAATCCCTTCAATAACTATCAATGCATGCAAAATATATTCAGGTACTGTCCTCTGACTAGTCCTGCTCAGTACGAAAACACATAGCAATATCATAAAAACGTACTGCTCTATACGAAATCAATCCCAAAAATATGCACATGAATGCTACGTGCGTCTGGTGCGCACGGAAATCAAAATCCATGAATGTGCCATACATGCGCACAGAAACAACATCTAAGTGCATCGGGTGTGCACGAAACATCTGTCGTAGGCAACGTGTGTGCCTGACAGCAAGGACAGGTGCGTCTGACACGCACGAAGAATCTCGATTTAGTGCCTCTGGTGTGCACCAAAATCACCCTTCAAAACATGCGCCCAACATGCGTGAAAATCCAAATCAGGTGCATCCATCGTGCACGAAATCATGAAATCCAATATCAAGCGCCGAACGTACGCAAAATCAATCAGGTGCACAAGGTGTACAAAACAAATATCGAGTATCACAATCAAAATCAAAGTCCAGTGCATCTAAGTGCACAAAAGGCGTATCACTGCACTGCAAGCATATAATAACTATACAGAGTGCAGGAACCAAATCGCGTGCGTGCATACGCACAAAATCAACTCAACTGTTTAAAACTGTAAAATCACAAACATGTGAAACTAAAGCACGAAAACGATATCAAGTGCAACTCTGTGCAAAGATCGTAAATCCTCAATCATCAAAATCAGATCATTCGAATAATTTACCCAAAACATCGAAATCAGTAATGGCGGCATAGTACCGCTCAAGCGCATACTCTAAGAATCTCGGGCCAACTGACGTGGTCACTAATGGGACGTCTCGTCGATGATCATGAACCCTGGCCTGCTGGTGTGCGTAACATGACCACTCCTGGGTCCAAGTCTCCTCGTAAATCATTCCAGAAAGGTCATGTCGAAACCTCTCCCAAATCTCGCCTCTGCCGAACTGTCTGGAAGTCATCGTCCCTTACTAGATCTGTTCTCGTTCCGGAACGGCTACATACTCATCGCAACTCCTTCTGGAAGGTAAGTCCAAGTACTATGCCTCGGCATGCGCATCGCATCTCTGATGTCGGCGGAGTGGAATGTCATCTCATCTAGATCTGGTACGAACCTCCTACTTCACTGTTCTCTAATGTCGTCTGCTTTGGACTCGTCTCGTCGTGGCTGCATGGACTGAGCTCCAACGACTATCCTCGTATCTGGAGTCTCCCAAGAATGCATCTCACCACCTAGCATCCGAATTAAGTCGAGCCATCCGATCGAGTCGTCAAAACCTCATAATCCCCCAAGAGCTCAACATCTTGGGTACAGTATAATAGTATCGAGTACATAACACAGCATCGGTGGTCCAGCCGTAGAAGGGCAAACCCAGGCCTCACTAATGGCGCCGTAGAACCGCCGCAAACCCGAAGGTTCAAAGGCTTTCACACGGTCATTAAGTCGAGTTAGGGTTTCATTCTTCTAGAGGGACCATAGAATTGCCTGCATGTCTTTCCGACTACTTTAAACTTGGAATAATAGGTTTCCGACATTCGATCGTCTCTGTCGACCCTCACGTCTCTGCGTGAAGTCGTCTCTAGCTGGAATCAATCTATCTGATGACCTCGCATCGGGGTAAGCGAACGATCCACATGTCCTAGTCATTCATCCTCGATGACTAGCGACCTTCTATCATCTTTTAGTACAACTCATTCTGCACTAACTCCAGCATCTGGGGCAATATCTCGTCGTTCGCAGCAATAACTGGCTCGCTCTTCTGCACGCTGAACAGTGCCTCGACCATCATGAATAAGCAACACACCAACGGTCATCAAAATCTGGTTGGCCTGTATCATTGGCTCAATTCTCTAGTGTCGATCAGCACCTCCGAGTAACCTCAAAAAGGCGATCCGCCAAACGCTCGTGGCGCGGAAACACAGTAAAAAGACACATCTCTGCAATCGTGTGTCGCCGGAATTTCGCCCTGGTCAGTCCTCGTTCGTGACGAGCTTGTGCTGACCGCAACTCTAGCCGTAGCTCTCCCTGCCCGTAACCGTAGCAGCAAAACCAAACTGGTGCCGATGAGGCTAGATCAGGAAGGAATATAATACTGAACAAGGAAATGTACATCCTAAGGCTTCTTAAGTGGAGTGGCGTGTCGTAAATATGCCGCGGAACATACCAACGGTACGTCACTCTACTTTAGTCACCTATTCCATCAACCAAGGGTCATCCTACGCTCCGAAGGTAAAACCTAACGCTCTGATACCAACTATGTCACGACCCGAAGGTACGGAACATGACCGGCACTTAAACTACGAACGTCTCGAGGCGTACGTAATCTAAGTAAACCGAAAACCCAGAAATCCAAACCAAGAAAAGTAGTAGAGTGCAGGAAAAACCAACTTAAAGCAAGTAGTTTCAATAGCATAGCCGAATTATGCGGTTTTTAAAAACATCAAAAATTTACTGAAAATTTCGGCAGAGTCTCCTTTGTAAATACTGGCCCACAAACGGGATACAACATGAATAATATACGAAATCAAGAAAAAGGCATCCCCAAGCGGGAGCTAGCTCTTCGTCAATCGACGGTCACAACCACACAAGCAATATAATATACAACGCCAACGGCGAGGATCAAAACTCAAAAGGAACCCAAAACCACCAGAAATATAACGAGCGACTCTAAGGTCGAAAGAATAAACAACACTGGTCTCAATCTCAATAAATACATGTTTGGTTGATGGAATTTACTAGATACAACGGCATAATATTATACAAGGTAATATGATGGGTATGATACAAGAAAAACCCACCTACTAGCAAGTCACCCGAATGAAACTGAGCCCGCAAAGCCGTAATGAAACCTGTACGGCAAACCTGCAAGAAACTGGGGCATAACGGGGTGAGTTGCCAACTCGTGAATAGAAAAATATCTACGCACAGAAATCGCATAAATAACGCAACCTAGGTCAATGATCATAATATATCCTCAAATATAACCAGCAGCCTATAACAAGGCTAGGGTAAATATCTAACCCGAGTGTAAACTCATGTGCCCGTGTCAGTGCCTCAGGTAGCAATATATCATATGAATGAGGTATGAATGCATGAAGACAGAATACATGCAAATGAAGAAACTGTTTTCATAAATTAGTGAGATTTCCTTTGTATATTTTCAAAATAAGGTATCATAATGAAATCAGCATAAAACAGTGCCTAGCTTCGGCATAAAACGTAATCCCAATATCTCGATATCTCGGTATCACAGTCTTTGTACCTCAATCACAATATCTAGGACGCCGTCAGTCCAGACCGGCCCCTACCATCCATCTCAAGACCACGACGGTATCCTCCGGATATCCGACGCGTCGGGTAATATCACCGGTAGGTAGTACTCCCCTGCCAGGCTCACATCGTCATCATCACGCGCTTCTTGCCCCGGGGTACCTTACCGGGTCCACCATGTACCCGAAACGGTTCATCTGTCTCCTCGAATCGGGTCTCGAAATTCATCAGCAAACTCATGGTGGACGACTCATACATCACTAGAAAACCGCAACACTTTATATTTTAAAAGATCATAAGTTGTAAATTTTGCGGCTTTCCCCGAAATCCAGAAATATCATAAATCTCAAGAAATCATCACAAGTGCATATGTCAATGATAATGAATGCATATGGTATCAATAACCAAGTTGCAATGTATGATTAATAAACTAGGCGTGAACAATTGAATAACAGTATGCATGAAGTGGCAGGTAATAACTACAATGTCTAATATGGCATATAAGGGAAGTACACTAATATCATGTCAAAACTTCTAGCTAACAAGCTAAGTCAAGCAAATATATTCTCTAAAGTGTACGTGACATGGCAATTACCGATGAAGATGTGTGTGAGCCGGCAAGTAGGTGTATGTGGTACATACGCATCATCGGTAATGGTGCTGGTGTCCTAACAGCATGATATCAATAATGGAATATGCAGCAAAATAAGTATGCGAGGCAGAGCGAACAGCAATAATGTGCGGGAGCTGAAAACTAGACGCAACGATAACTAATTTGCATTAATCTAATATAAGTCCTACAAATGGTGCCTTTTGAAATAACACGAATCATGGGGTTTTG
Source organism: Agapanthus africanus (assembly GCA_030015575.1). Taxonomy (NCBI): domain Eukaryota; kingdom Viridiplantae; phylum Streptophyta; class Magnoliopsida; order Asparagales; family Amaryllidaceae; genus Agapanthus; species Agapanthus africanus. The sequence goes on from JASDDO010000031.1 coordinate 110,659,037, forward strand.
AAAATAGGGGCTACGGTGTTTTTATGAAAAGATACGTCTTTTGAAATATCCGTAGGATCCCTTGGGCTGTCTTTTAAAATACCCACGATTCGTTAGTTTTTGAAATAGGTAAGAAGTCTAATCTAATCTAACAACTACACTAAACTATACGGCTGAACTAACAAGCTGAACTACAGGTAAGGGAACCGCCTATCATCTTAGTCGATACATATACATATCTGTATATGTACAGTCGGTGATCCCGCCTCAATAATATCATATCCGATACCATATCTAAAATCAGACATCCCAAGTCAAGAGTGCGGATCAATCATCAAGATATAGCTCGTACGTAAATCCGTCGTACGACATCCCAAATCTGGGTACGGGTCAATATCACATTCATCATACTATTCACCCGGTATCCTCTTTATCAAATATCATGATCGGGGTACTGATCTACGTCTAGTACCATACTGATACCGCCTACGTATGCATGGACGTGCGTGAAACACTACGTCAAGGACCCGCTACAACGTCATGTCGTATCTCAACTACGAACCCTGCTATATCACCGATCTCACGGCCTCAAACAAATCTCATCGACTCAGCTCAATCCCAAGTATCATCCTCGGATCCGTATGTGAACACATAGTCCCATACCCATGTGAACACATAACTATATATATATTCCCGTAAACACAAATGGAAGAAGAATGTATGCAAGTATGGGTGGGTGGGTGCATGTATGGTGCGACCACTACTCTAGGGTTTCGCGATACTAAACCATCCATATTTATCATCAATAAACTCAAACAATATATAATCAATAAATGTGTGTATACGTATTCGTATACATCACCACGAACTGCGGGGGTGCTATACGCCATCCACCCGACTTCTCCCCGTAGATATAAATCTACTCACCTGATCTTCGCTCGCCGGTGCCGACGTCGCCACGTTCTTGCTTGTCGTCTCGAAGTCCACATAGGGTACCTACATATCATAACGCACCGTATCGCATTAAAATCCGACTCATGACCAAAACGACACACAAATCCCACATAGGTCAAAACCTATGGTTGCTTTTCATAAATCAACCCAAAAACCCTCGATGTCGGCGTACAAACGCCAAACCATCGAGAAAAACCTAAATACACTCATTTGCATATTCACAAACTCTAATTTTAATATAAAATAGCTTAAAACTCACAAAAACCCCAATTTCACTTAAAAGTCATTTTTCCGAAAAAAAAAACTAGCAAGCACAATTCGCCGTTATTATACAAAACATGATGTTTAAACGAATCTAGAGGCCACAATATTCACTAAATATCTTAAATAAGTCAAAAAAATGATTCCCATAATTTAATCTCATTAAATTCCATAAACCCTAAAAACCTAGTTTCCAAATTATCCAATTTTAACAATTTTCAAGCAAAATGTACAAACTACAATTTAGGTTGGATTTCCATGAACTAAAGTGTTAAACCACACTTAATAAAGTTAATAATATGATAAAAACCCTAACCATATTTTTCATCTCACATATAAATGCATTTCATAAAACCCTAGTTTGCACAAAAAGGCTTAATTTGGACATTTTTCAAGTAACAACTTGTAATATGCAACTAGATAAATTTTAACAAGTTTTCAAGATGTTAGCTCACATCACAAACCATGCACAAGTGATCACAACCCAATTTCAAAACAAAACCCTAACTAGAATTCCTTAATCATACAATTGAACCCACATAAAACCAAAGTAACACTTAATTAAGCTAACTACGAGCAATTAACAACAATTTAAGCAAAAGGGTTAGAATTTACCCAAACAAATTGAAGATCCCACAAGCACACATAGCCCTCCAAAATTCTCCCTTGTCACCAAAAATCCATGCTATACGGCTAAGCTAAAATGGGTAGGAGTCGGATCTTGATTTGGATTTTTGCTTGATTTTTAGTGGATTTTTCTTTGGATTTTCTTTGATGGAACAAAGAGAGGAGAAGAGGAAAAGGGGGCTGTTGGGGGTTGCTGGTTTCGGCCAGATTGTGGAGGGGTTGGGTGAGGGAGGAGAGAGAGTGAGGTGGAGAAAGATAGTTCAAGTCAAAGTCAACTCAAATTATATCATTTTCTACTCCTTTCTTTTCTTTTCTTTCATTTCATTTCCTTTGAAATCCAAGTGGGGACAAAAGAGGGGGCTGCTGAATTCTTCAAGGGGATAAGTGAATGGGGGGGTGTGGGTGTGGGTACGGGTGTGGGATGATGAAAAATGATAAATACAATACCCCAAACATCCATTTACGCTAAAAAAAGCTTTTTTTCTTCAATAATTTCTAAACCGTTTTGGCAAATGATTTCGTTCCAAAAACCACATGATAAAATTTTATTTAATGTTTTATGATGCACAAAATTTGTTTCAACTCGTTCCAATTTGTAATTTTCCCTAATTAAATGTATTAGTGACGGCTTAAAATAATAATAAAATAATATTTTTTTTTCAGAAAATTTGAAATTTCACCCGCGGCTCAATAAACACCAAATAATAGCAATTTCATAACTAGAATATGTATATTTAATTTTTATAATAAGATATTTGTATTTTGACTTTTTACAGAAAACCCCCTTATTTTACCCTTTTTTTCGAAATTTCACCGAAACGATTTTCAAAACGTTACAGTGATGGAGTCACCCTCTCTGAAGAGATGTCTTCTAGACCGATACGGAGAGGGACTCGCATGAATGACATATCAATTGCTTTGCTAATTGAGTCAATCATGCAATGTCAAGTACTAGAACAGAAGTTTCTTTTGCACTTAGTGTAATAAGCAGATACTAATCCTGGAGAAACAAAAGAAACCGGTGAAGAACATATCAGGATGTTCTTAAGATATAGTAATGGTTGCCTCCTTCACGAGGTGATTACCAGTTCTAGCTTCCAAGATGACCTGAATGACAGAATAGTTGTCAAAGTTATAAGTTTATCCTCTTCTGAGGAGCAGTATGTTGGACGGAGTTCCAAGAAGAATACTGAGGTAGACATGGCGCGGGTTGCTGTTATAATCAGCTGATGATACAACACAAGAAGTTTGTTGGATAAAGTTGTTCATTTATGAAGTTTGTCCCATCAGGTATCCAGACAAATTCTACGGCAGGGTATCGCTCAGTTCGGGAGATATTTGATCTCCACGAAATTGAGATATAGAGAGAGAAAGCTAGAAGCATTGTAGCGGATCCACTCACTGAGGCTATTTCTTGAACACATGAGCTGTTAATAGAGAAGTTGGATATTCGGTAGCACACGAGCTGTGGGTATGCGTTACCGCAATAATTGGCCTTAAGTGCAAGCGGGAGATTGTTAGTTATAGTGCCCTCAAGAAAATTATTGTAATCGAAAATAGGCGATTATAATAATTGAAGGAGGACCTATACAGGTAAACCAATCTTACTCGAAATAATAGTATGCTATCTGGTTTTTCTTTATCATTGATGTGTATAAGTTTTACTGGTTATTACATATTGTTAATACATAATGATAAAGCCCGTAGGATCTTTGATTGATTATCAGAGATATGATGGTGATCATACTAGTGAGAGATGGATAGTCCATAAGCACATCCTTAAATGTCCTTAGTCATGGGAGTATCGAGACTGGGCATCGATATTCCATAGTAGACTAGTGTATACGTTTTCAGACCCCGATGAGGGGCGGTGGCAGGTCTCATAGCCATTGGTGAGTTGTACCTAAGATTGTATAAAGGTGCTCACTGGAGGTGAGTACACCGGATGAACTCGCCGAGAATTTCTAAATGGTATTATACCTATCGTCAGATAGCAGTTCTAAGTTAACATGAGTACAGGTAGTCTGTTGACCTGAGATCTTCATTTGTCTTGTGTCAGTTCCCATTGTACTTAGATAACTTCCCTACTACGGCTCTATTGAGTCATGCAAACAGGTTTTAGTTGGGTATAGTCCCGAGCCACATGGAGGTCTTGAAACTAAGGGTCTGGCAGACAAAGCAGTGAACGATTATCAAGGATTCGTCTCTCCCAATATAGGGAGACGATGTCGCACGGCGTTTGGCTGGCTATCACCATAAATCCCTGGCCAGGATGGATGAGATTTACTGATTGTAGTTCAGTATTTTCTCGGTGGGTGATGATCTTGACACAACACGACTTATCAGGTTATTAGAGGCCTGACGGTATCTATCCCTAGACCCGGTATGCGATACTCATAGACGAAGAGACCGAATTATACAGAGATTGTCACTTATAGGCTCTGTAGGGATACGGATGAGTTTGCTCGTCGACCTTCCTTTCTTTCAATACCTAGGTAGATATTACATACAGTTAGTACCACTGACGTGCTTGTAGTTAAACCCACTGCCAGCGTATTGTCGAGTCTTCAAAGTCCCACACAGAGGGTTTTCCGGTTCAGGCGAAACGATATAGTGTGTGCGTGTTTTGATACGCACTCAGGTTCGATTAAATACGTGTATTTAGTGCATGTACTTTAATCGGACGTTTTGATAATACTAGCAGGTTTGAAAGATAACTAGATCATTGTGAGCTAGTATTATATCTCTCATATTCTCTCTTTTGGGTACTTGTATTTTGATACGAATACGAGTATTCGAATAAATAAGGGTATTTATATCTCGATATGAATACTAGTATTCGTATTTTGATACGAATACAGTATTTTTATTTTGATACGAATATGGGTATATATATTTGTTGCATACGGATGTATTTATATATGTGTATATACATATATACATGTGTGTGTGTAAGTGTACACATGTGTTTCTTTTATGTTTAGAAGAATTATGAAGTGGGTGGACTTGTGACTCACTAGAGTGAGTCACAAATCCACCCACTTCACAAATAGGATAAGTGTAAGAGAGAGAGAAAGAGAAGATTTTGGTATTATGGTTATTATTCTACACATATATCATCTTCTACTTTTCTCTTGTTCTGTAACACCTTAGAATGTGTTTTGTAGCTAATTATATTTTAATATATAGTTTTTAATAAAAAGTTTACCAAATTAAGTTTTAAATATTTTATCCTAATTATTGTGTATTTTATTAGAATTTTATTAGGCACACACACACTTGTGCATGTTAACTAGGCTTGTTTTTGGTGTTTAACCATGATTAGCAACCATGGTTAGCCAACCTTTTGTCTTAAGTTAGTTTTAAGATTTGTTTAAGTGTTATGGTTGTTATTAGTATGGGTTTTAGTCATGATAGTTTTTAATTTAAAAAGGGTGTTAAAATGGAGTTTTGAATTTAAAGAAAAAGGATTTCTTTTGTGGAAGGTTGACTTTGTGTGTGTGAGAGGGTATGGGGAGTATGGGGTGAACCTTACCTCATTAATGAGGAAAAAGTGAGAGAAGGAGGGGTTTGGTGTTACTCCCATTCTCATCCCTCATTCCCTCACTCTCTCAAAACACATACACACACTCACACACACTGCACAGAGAGAGAGAGAGAGAGAGAGAGAGAGAGCAGCAGAAGCAGCAGCTGCCCTAGCAACAGAGAGAGAGAGAAGCAGCAGCAGAAGCAGGATCAGCAGGAGCAGGAGCAGCAGCTGCAGGAATACACATCATCATCATTATCCTTCAACATCTCAGCAACAACCACCACAGCAACAACATCATCAGCATTATCATCATCTTCATCATCAGCATCATCATCAGTAGCAGGAGCAGCAGCAACAGCAGACATCAACAGCAGCAGCTAGCAGCCCCAGTTCTTGCAGTAGCTCCACACACCTCTTCACCAGCTCTCTAGGGTCCAATAGGGTATATTTCTGAACCCCAATCCCTAGTTTGCTTGATTGTATGTGGTTTTGTGTCGATTAGTGCTAAATAGCTAAGTTTAGTGCTAGTTTATGGTGTTTGAATGGAATGGTGGTAAATTGTTGATTTGGTTAGCTACCCTAGGTTAATTAAGTGCTAATAAGGCCACTTCAACTGAGACACCCCCTGATTTCACTAAAATACCATAAGGTTTGTTAATTGTGCAAAATTGGTGTTTTAAAGTGAGAATTGTGATATTTGTGATCTGCTATAGACCCGATGCCTACAGAATAAAACTAGAGATGACTGGAGCATATACACTAGGTATAGATAACACCCCCAGAAGACGAGCCCCTGCCCCCTTTGTCTGGCCGCCAATTTCTCCATTCTGGCCGTAATTTGCGGCCAGGAAGAGGAATTGGGTGTTGAGGTTTTGTGTGGAGCTTTATTCTGGGTTGTATAGGTCCTTGGTATGTCTAGTTTTGTAATATTGTACCTGTAGGAAAATCTGGGACTATATGTCGCTTTTGTGTTTAGTTGTGTTTGCGCGATACGCGCGATATGCGAGAGGGTTCTGTGATCCAGCGTATCGCGGCGTGTCGCGATGGTTTTTAGACGCGTACACACACGATTCAGCGTATCGTGCCACGCACGCTTAGTTCGCGACGCGAGTTTCTCGTTTCGTTTCGATATCGCGTTTCGCGAGATATCTTGGCTTATATGTGATTTCCATGTTATATTTACAGGTTTGCAGGCAGGAGCTACAGATACACCTACAGGGGGAACAGTGATAGGATTCACCCAGCGTGGAGTTTAGGTGAGTAGATATAACATCTATAGGGGAATCGCCCGCATGGCGTTATGCGTCTGGGCTAGGATTCAATTTCCTGTCGCACATTCTACGTCATTGTAGAATTGCGCATTTACTGCATTTCCTAGATATAGCTATATATTGTGACTAGCAGCCGTAGGACACTGCACACATTATTGACGGTTCATGTTGCACGAGCACGGATTGCATGCTACACACACACCGTCAATAATTGCCATGTCACGCACTACCCCTTATAGCTACCATTGCTTACCACACTTGACATCTAGTTTATCGGTATACCTATAGTGTATCATACCTTTAGTGATAGGTATATTTTCACTTGCGATACAGCTACAGGTATACCTCCTACATATTTTACCTATACCGGGAGGGATTTCCTACATATGTTACTATACCCAGGGGGGTATACGACATCAGTTCCTATAGGTAGACACCTATACTTTGCTACACCTGTATGTTAGATACATATTCAGTTGTTGTCGCATATTCACATTTACTGATGTTACTTAGCTGTACCTTATCATGATTTCGCATACATCTGGTTCAGCTATATACTTGTGTTTACTTGCTCGCATTCAGATATATCGCATACATCTATTCCTGTATTTATGCATTGTTTATCTGGATTTCATATGATGTTTTCGGGATTTGGGAACCGCGGGAGTTCATGAAATTATGCATACATGTAACAACCCGGTTTCCTTGATATGATATTTCGAGCGTCCCCCATGAGTTTTATCGGTGCTGATTACCTACTCCATACGAGGTGTGGTTGCCGTATGAGAGTACATGGCGGGGCCCGGTATGGTTCCCCTCGGCAAGAAGATCGATGGGTTTGCCGATTGAGCCTGGAGGCGGGCGAGTACCTACCGGTGATTGTTTGGACCTGGCAGTTGTCTGGAGGCTACTGGCCAGAGTAGAGAGATGGATGCGGGATGACCTGTACTGTCGAGGCCGAGGGCCGACACTGCAGACGGACCCCGTGGGCTGATCCGGACTGACGGAGCCCCCTATACGAGGATTTCTGTGCCGATGCTTGACACATGGTTTCATGATATTTCTTTAACCCCCTTCTTGTATATATAACAGGGGACTTAGCCGTTGTTATATATACCCTTACACCAATATTAGTGGAATGGGACGCTAATATATGTGTATTGCCCCCATCATATTCATTTCTGTATATATATTTACCTTTAGGATGCTAGAACCTACTTGAGATTGGACTTGGGATACTAGGTGGTCCATTTGGGACTTGGACATTGGATATACCTATGTGATTGGTGACTTGTACATTCGGGATATAGGAGATTACTCGACATTGTACATTGAAGAGATGTGAGACTTATTGATGTGAGTGCCCAATGTGGGGCCTGGTTTGAGGACTTGGGATTGGAGTATCTTATTGGATTGTGATCCTGCCACGACGTCAGGTTTCCGTGGGAAATGACATATTCCACCCTATACCTCACCCTTACCTATCTTATGCACAGATTCATATATTGGCAGTACTTGTAGTGTACCCTTATGATAGTTGCATATTTGCTTTCTCATATCTCTATTGCATAGACATTGCATACTACTATCATGCCATCATTGCTTCACATATTGATTGTACCTGCTAGTGTACTCTCCCTATTTCAGCATTGCATGATATATTATTATTGTAACCGCATATCTTAGATTCATGCTGTACGTGCATTCCTGCGATTACCTGCATATGTTTTATACTATTCACGAGTTGGCAACTCACCCCCGCTGTGCCACAGGTGTTTCAGGTTTTTCCCCAGAGTAGTCGAGGCAGGCTATTCCCCTATCCAGCTATCCAGCTACCATCTTTTGCTACAGATACCGCATCAGCTCACAGTACCATTTTGCATAGGTGGGTTAGACGGTTATCTGTATTATATTTTGTACCTTCGATGTATTGTACTCTCCATCTACTGTTGTATTATTGACATAGAGACTTGGTGAGGACGTTATGTGTATTATGGTGGATTTGGTGTCTTTATATATGCAGCTTTTTCTTTACTGTCCTTATTCTTCTGTTGTATTCATATTGGCTAGTCTTTATTAAAAAAATGGGGTGTTGCTAAAATTTTAAAGAAAGAAAGTGAGACTTTTAAAGAATTTGGGTTGCGATTTCAACTGTTTCTAAACTTGTATTATCTTTTCCGTATTTTTCTTGGTTTAGATTTCTGGGTTTGGCTTTCTTTTACTACGTTGCGTCTTTAGGCGTTGCGCAGTATTAGGGCCGTCACGGGCCATTTTTGGGTCGTGACAAAGTTGGTATCAGAGCGTTAGGTTTTACCTTTCGGAGTGTAGGATGACCTTAGTATGATGGAGTAGGTAGCTTAAGCAGAGTAACGTAGTGTGTGTATGTCTGCAGCATACCCACAGCGCGGTACCTTGCATTAAGTGACCTAAGTACAATTTGCTTGACATTCCTTCCTTGATGTTTCAAATCTTTGAGATTCGGTTTCCTCATTCTTATCGAATCTCATCTTATATCTATTTATAGCCTTGCCGCCGATGACTATGGGGACTCAGAGCGATGCAGCGAGGGCCGATGTCAGAGTTAGCTCGGGTGAGACGAGTACTGACCAGAATGGCACTCTAGTTGCACAGGTGCAGACGGGTCAGCCTACGACCTATACTATGGATAGACTGTTGGTAGAGATGCAGGAGTTCCTCCAGACGATGAGTTCGTTAGTTGACGTCGTTCGGGAGCTACGACAGGAGGTTGTCACCCCCGTTACTCAGCTATCCCTTACGATCAGTATGCAGCAGTCCGTCACCTACATAGCACCAGTGGTTGCAGCTCCAGTTGACGAGGCGCATATTACAGAGGCTCAGAGAGTTCCAGGACAGTGGAGGACTCGTACCAGCGTACCAGCCCAGAGACAGAGGTTCGGTCGTCGAGACAGATTTCGTGGCCACTACGGGAGTAGCAGAGGCTTAGGACGAGGACAGTCGTTCAGCTCTCATCCCCAGGATGGTCAGCAGTCAGCACGTGGATGTTTTCGATGCGGAAGCCTTCAGCACTTCGTCAGGAATTGTTCCTTAGCACCTCGTCATGATCGCTTTCAGAGAGGCCGTGGACGTGGAAGATTCGCTCAGAGGGCTCAGGCTACCAGAGGAGTTCATCTAGCTGCGAGTAGAGGGCAGACACAGGAGTTTGCTTCTACTCATCTGGACGCGCAGACGTCCAATGTGGAGTTTTCAGGTACTCTTGAGTTACATTTTCTCTTGGTGTATTTGTTTGTTTCTTGTTTGTACCGTGGTTGGGTAGATTAGTCGTAGTTGTGTTAACTTCTGTCAGCGATTCTTTTGTTGCGCGACACGTATTTCAGTTTGGTGCCAATCGGATAGGAGATAGAGTTTCGTCCGTCGTTTTGATCCATCTAGAGATGTTGGATTTGACGTTCTCCTGGGCACGGAATGGTTAACTACGTGTTAGGCGTCTGTGGACTACCGCGAGGGAACAAGTTAGGTTTTGTTTTCCCCGGCAAGTCAGTTCTTGTTGTGCAGGTGGGTAGTTGTGTCGCCTCTTACAGCTTGAATTCAGCCTGTTTAGGTAGTCGGCTACTGAGGAGATGTCGTGGATTCTTGATGTTCATTCGTGATACCGGAGCCACCGTGGGATTGTTGGACCGGGTTCTTTTCGTGCGAGAGTTTTCCGACGTTGTTCCAGATGAGCCGGCGAAGCTGAGGGAGCTTAAGGATCAGCTGCAGAGTTTTGGTTTGGGAAGTTTTGTGCGTCTGAGTGTTTCTCTTTTGGATGCCCCTATTTCTGTTCGTCGGGGAGAAGGACGGCAGTTTGAGGTTGTGTATCGACGGATCGTCAATTGAACCGGCTTACGGTGCGGATAGGTATCCTTCACCTTGCCGTGGCGATTTCTTCGATCAGCTCCAGAGTGCGAGGCATTTTTCTAAGTGTGCTTGGGATCAGGTCATCATTATTGCGGATTCGGGATGATGGCATTCCGAAGACTGCCTTATGCGTGCTACGGGCTTTGTGTGTTTCGGTGAGTCGTTGGATTCCCTGATGCCCTAGCAGCATTCGTAGATATAATGAACCAGATTTCTTCAGGCCGTTCCTCGACCAGTTTCTGTTGTATTATTTACGATGTAAGTCTACGTTAGCGCCCCGGCCGTCTACAGACGCCAAATGCGGAACAAAAAACTTTTAACTGGCGCTATCGTATACTTTAACCCGGATCTGCCATTATTGCTAAACTAACAAACTGTAAAGAGTGTAGAAAGATTGTACCGAACGATCCGAGTCCTTCGTTCTTCAACCATCATCCCACGCTCCGTTGCGGCTGCTCCGATCTCGTCGATCTCCGATCTCCTCCGTCGAGGTGGCACCACATGATCAGTTCTTTAAACGGGCTCCCGCCTCTGACTCGAGGCAACTCGATCGTCAAGTTTGCTAAAAGAGACGACCAAGATTGATGTAGAGAATGAGTAGATGACTTTGTCTCACTTCGTCCAAATCCGTAGACGATCGGTTAATGAAGTTGCCGTGGAAATTGGGTGATGGAATGAAATGAACTGTAAAATTCCATACACCCCGAATGCTATCATAATCTTTTCTAACCGAAATGAAACATCAAGTGAAGTGAGGAGAGAGAGGGCCGGCCATATATAGCAAGAGGGAGGTGACCGTAGGAGAGGGGGGGTGACCACAAGAAAGCTTCTCACTTAAAAGATCAAGAAGAAATATCTTAACCAAAACAAGAATCATTAAACCTAAAGCATGACTCATAAATACACCTCATCATGCTTTTAATGAAACCATTAATGCACTAATGAGTCATATGCCTCATCATCAATTCTAGAATCTTCTAGAATGATGACTCACTCATATCTGAAGAAAAGATAAATCCGTCTTTAACCGAATGTTAAAAGACGGCTGATAGAAAACTGGAAACTGGCAACTTCCAAAAGTGATCCTGAAACGAATTTCAGGACAACCCCGAAACTGTATAAATATACCCGCATTTGTATTACGACCGAATACAAATGCAACTGAGACAAAGATATTATACCTACTCAATATAATACTCGGATCCGGCTTAAACCAAAGCCGACCAGTATCATCTGCCCGAAAACTGACACGTGCGTAAACGCACGTGCATTTTCCGAACCCTGCCATAAAACCATACGGCCTCTACAACGTTTCGCCCGAACTTGGGAAACTGTCTGTGGGGGACTCTAATGACTCGTCAGCACCCTGGCAGTGGGTTTAACCACAAACCGTCAGCGGCACTAGCTATGCATAACGGTTGCCCATGGACTGACCTCAAGGGTGGCCGAGGAGCGAACTCAAGGGAGACCGATGAGCGAACTCCTCCGAAAACCCTACTGAGCCTAACAGTGACAATGTATATACAGTCCGGTCCGTTCGTCAATGAGTATCGCATATCCGCCTAGGGGGCTAGCAACGTCAGACCCCCAATAGCAGTATAAGTCGTGTCGGAGTGAAGCCCAATAACACCCTGAGATACTACTGGAGTACCTACCAGTAAATCTCCTGCCACGGCCGTGGGCTTTGTGTAATGGCTCTCCTAGACACAGCACGATCTCGCCCCCAATACCGGGAGAGACGAATCCCCTGCCGATCCGCTCACGTGCCTCCATATGGCTCGGGACTGTACCCAAAAACTACCTGTTTGCACGACTCCTTTGAGCCGTGGTAGGGTAGAAATCAAAGCACAGTGGGAACTCACACGAGACAAATGACGACCTCAGGTCGATGAACTAACCTGTACACATGTCACCAGGGAACTGCTATCTGACGATAGATATAATACTAACTAGCAGATTCCCGGCGAGTCCTGTCCGGTGTACTCATAACCCAATGAGCACCTGTATACATCTTAGGTGATCCAACTGACACCAGTGGCTTGTGAGACCGGCCACCGCCCCTCGTCGGGGTCTCGACTGTACACACTAGTCTACTCCGGAGTATCGATGCCCTGTCTCGAAACTCCCACGACTAGGGACCACAATTAAGGATATGCATATAAACTACCCAACTCTCACGTATATGATCGCCATCATACTGTTGGTAGTAAAGCATGATCCTAAGGGCTCTATCAAAGTGTAACATGCAATCAGTCACCTGAACATGTACACGACTGATAAAGGCAAACCAGATAGCATACTATCATTTCGAGTAAGACTGTCCTACCGGGATAGGTCCTCCGCAATCATTGCAATCACGTACCTGCGATCCAATAATTGACTATGAGGGCACTATCTCCAACAATCTCCCACTTGCACTCAAAGCTAATATTGCGATGTCGACTACTCACAGCCCGTGTGAAACCGAACATCCAACTCCTCTACTAATCAGTTTCACAAAGCCCGTTTGTAAAACTATTGTGTTCGAGAAATAGCCTCAGTGAGTGGATCCGCCTAGAAGTATCTTTCTATATCTCTCTTAATCTCAAGTTCGCGGAGAAAACCATCTCCCGAATTGAGTAATACTTGTCTTAGTACATGTCTGGATATCTGATGGGACCTTAGTTCATAAATGAACTCCATATCCAAACTTCTTAGACTGAATCGATCACTGAACCTAATCAGTATCGGGCACCTAGCTTCCCACAGTATCCTCTTGGACCACCTGTCCATAATACTGTCCCTCGTCAGAGGGAAAACTAAAACTCTGACAAACACTCTGTCATCAATGTCACCTTTGAAGCCTGGAATGATAACCGTCTCCCGAAAGAGGCTGCCGTTATCAAATCCGCAGAACATGTACCAATGTTCTAAAACTGCTTCCTTATGTTTCTCCAGGATTGGATTAATACAAACTTATTGCATCTAGTGCAAAACCAACATTTGGTGTGGTACTTGACATCTCATGATTGACTCAATTGGCTAAGCAAGTGATCTGCCAATCATGCACATCCCTCTCCCCTTTAGTCTGTACGACACCTTTAGAGAGGGTGACTCCATCACCTGCAGGTACACCACCATGCTAGGAGTCAACTATTCTAAAAACCATCAGAATATCTGTCAAAGTACCCACATTGGGAAACTACCCAAATCCAGATCTAAAACCATAGATCTAGAAACCAGAATGTCAAATATTATATCCATATCCTGTCTGGAGAAACAACTGTGTGACAACCACAGTCCAACCGATCGTAGTATAGGAATTTTACTTCCTACTCTGTGTATGTCATCAAGATACCATGACATCACACCCTACCACCTCCTTAACTGATCCATCCCCTATTCTGATTGAAGTCAAACCCATGACTGTCACATCAAAATTAGATGATCTATCTCCGCTATAACTGCTCAAGTCTATAAATAGATATAAGCATCTTACCCACTATGCTTCCGCTGCTCCCACTGATTTCGACAACCCTCCTACCGGGTCTCATATCCTGGAACAACAGTAGTGTCAAGTCTTGGTAGATAATAACCTCCCTGTCACCGTCCTTGAGGCTACCGAAGTACCTCTTGGGTGTCTGAGGTAACGTACCACACCTGCGGAGTGGCTATTGGAATGTCAAACCTGATTGAATGTATAGGTCCTATTAAATTTTCCATAATCGTTTGCGGTTCTGGAATCACTTCCAGTTCTACCATACTCCCACTACTGTTTTCTGAAAAAGATCCATTTTTACTAAAACTGTGGCGAGTCAAGAACAATATCACTATTGATCTTCGAAATGGTAGAATATCAACCCTCGTCATTGCCAGGGTCAACCCACAAACAGCCACTACAGAAACGTGCCCTGAGTTATCCAGTGTCTGGTTTTAATCATAAGCTGGACAACTCCCCGTACCTTAATATCTTTTAAGGTACGATCCATTCTATATCCAATACAGAAACTTTGGCACTTATTTAATTGGAACCAAGATTCAATCCATGCAGCTGTCTCCAGTGCATATCAACTTAATGGAAAGAGGCTAATCAGCATTACTCAACTTAGGAATCCATCCAATTATGAGTAACCTGAAAGAGAAACACGTTTCTCAAAACCATCACTATCATCTGAATACCAATCACAAGAATCTACATCTTCGATCTCTTTGAAGAATCCCGATACTTGTGACACCTGGTTCTCCACTTTATTCTTATACCCACAACTTCTCAAAACTTAGACCTTGTATTTCTACGAAACACTTGTCTAAATACTAGAGAAATTATAAGTAAACAGAACATAGTACGAGGACCTACCCCTTTGTCCTGATGGACACTTGGACAACATACAATACTCTGTATAAGTCCGCTGAGTTAAACAACTCAAAACCTGTGCGTCGTAGGTTGAAAACTGTACCCTGGCGATTTCCTCAAATATCACCAATTACAACGAATTCCGATATAATGAGGATGATCACCTAATTCCCAATATCTTACTCCCACTCATCATCTGTAAAACCATACAGATATGAGAATGAAACCTGGTAAATACATACCCTTGGAGTAAGTGTCTAATCGGGAAAACAATTTTTCTTTAACAATGCACTGAAACATGAAAATGTTTCGTAGGGGTATCATGGTATTCATAGCAATGCCTCTTCCATAATCCGATTCATGACTTCAACCGTATATTTTATTGCCATCTCTCCAAATCCCTTTATTTGTCTTTAGTCGTTACCTTCTGTACACCATTGTTAGGCTAAATGGCTTTCTTCCGTCCCTACCGTTCGGCTCCGGCCTATGGTTTGGAAGAAGACTATCCAGTAAGCATAATAGGTGTACCCTCCTAAACCAAGGAGTACTCGCAACTGAGAGAAGGTGATGATAAAAGACAACTGAATAATACCTTATTCTTTTAAAGGTGAAATAGGAGCGGCGATGAAGTACGCGGTTTTGGTCGTGAATGATATCAGTCGCAATTTACTTTGCCCTCTTTCTAATCCCTTTATTTTGTCTTTACATATTACCTTCTGCACACCCTACTTAGGCTAATTGGTTTTCTTCATTCCCTACCTTTCGGCTCCAGCCTATGGTTTGGAATAAGACTATCCAATAGGCGTAATAGGTGTACTCTCCTAAACCAAGGAGCTCTCGCAACCTGAGAGAAGGTGATAATAAAAGACAACTGAATAAACCAATTCTTTTTCTCCTGAACCTGGATCCATCCTCGAAGAAGTCCCTTCGAGTTCGTATATAACCATACGATGGATCTATCCAATGGAAGTGGATATCCGTAGTAATACGGGTGTTCTGAGAAATGCAAAGGGTAAAAGAAGGAGTGGCAATGACTTATGCAACTCAGACAATCTAAAAGCCAGTATTTTAAGAAGGTTCGGTCAACCTGGTCACTGAGTCATAGTCTAGGGTCGGTCAAAGGTCGCTGCCAAAGAGAGAGAGAGAAAAGAAACACTCAGCGTGCACTCTAACCTAGATCAGAATGGTCATCACTTTATTTAATCCGGAAACCTCCCACTGTCCTGTCAAATTCTCCTCCAAACCTAAAGAAGAATCAATCGGGATCACCCGAAGAGTAAACCAACTCATCAGTGGGAATCAGGATCCAACTCTCATCGCATGATAACGTGATGGAATGCATCCACGTTACTCATACTCCAGAAGGTATGCGCATACTTGGCAAGTTTCAGTTTCTTTAGAAACTCCCGATATAGTTTTTGCCCCATGCTCTTATAACCTTGGCGTTAGGTCAAAATGTCATAAGTCACATGCCAAGTTCTACCCATCACTATCTTGTTAATTTGAACCCACCCGCACATGCCCTTGGCGTTAGGTCAAAATGGCAGAACGGCTGTCCCAAACTAACTCATCTATCTATGCAACAATTGAATACCCAGCAGCTACCAAACACTATGCCTTGGCGTTAGGTCAAAATACATAGCTTGAATACTACTGAATACCCAAAAGAAGTGACGGAGGGCTACGGCTGGTTTTTGGCGAAAAACCTTTAGCGTAGTGAACTTGATATCGCTGAAGGAACCTGATAGCCTTTTAAAATATAGTGGCGAAAACCTTTTGCTAAAGAGGTCACTCCCGTTAAAGGGATCTCGACTCTTTCCTCGTGGAATGAGGTGCAGGATATTCCACTGAATACCGCTATGCAAAGCAACTTGTAATCGACTATAGTAAAGTTATTACTCTGACGCAAACTTCTGTCCAAGGGGTCAGTCCCGGTGAAGGGATATCGGCCCTTGCCCCGTCGAATGAGGTGCAGGATATTCCACTGAATACCGCTATGCATAACAAAAGAAAACGTCTTTGCAATAACACTTTTTAAATTGTTCCAACAACTGTATACAGGTTTGTTTTTACTTTGCGTTGATCAGAATCAACGCAGTCCCATCATTCAATCACACCAGAAAAGAACGAAAATAAAATGTACGTATATGCCATCCGCATTCGTCACTGGGTCCCGTCATCACCCGTTAGGTTACTTAACTAACGACAGAGCGGGGACTGGACTAGCGCGGGTGTAAAACATATACAACATCTAATAGTATATAAACCAATATACATAATCGCTCCAGGCGTGATAATATGCAACATTACAGAAAAGTAATAAGCATCACAGAACAATACAGATATCTGGGATCCCCGAGTTTCACAGAGCCGCTGCTGAAACTCGACGTTCCCCTGTCGTGTGGATAGCCTGTGCAACGAAACCTAGACCCCTACGGGTGCGGCAAGTTACCCGCCAAAACCTGAAGCGAGGTAGTCCCCACAGCATAGTGAATGGAACACCCGGCACTTCACGGAATCCGGTAAATTGAGCACCCCTCCTTGGGTCAACCTGTACCCTCTACGAGTGCGGCGAATAGTCTGCCAATTCTGAAGTGGGACCCCTCTGCCTCTCAAAGCCATGAGATGCGGACCCGTTGCCCTCCCGAACCCGGCTATCCGTGCACTCCGTCTCGGGGCAAAACCTAGTACAGTAATGAAAAATAGTACAATAGGTACATCGACCGCAACCTGGTCGTGCCCTAAAAGAATATTATACAACAGGCAGTGACGGCAGTCCACAAGTTGGACGCTCGCCCCGCAATATCAAATGTACAAATAAACTCAAACTGTACTATCATTGCACACTGCTATCCACCACGACAAATCCGCAACATTACAGCACAACACAGAACATCAACGCGAATGTCACGTTCGCAAACCCGTCTAAAAGAACTATAGCAATCGGACGCGGTTTACCGATCAAATGACATTCCCGGTCGGAGATATAATGTAAGCACTGTAAACTAACGTGTTTAAATTTCGATCGACCAAAGACTAAATATTAAAAAGTGGGCCCCACAGCTTACTGGTGAACAGTAACAAAATCTGGGCCAAAACTTTATATACCAAAAACCCCAAAATCCCAAACAGAACCCATTGACAAATTTTGGGAGCACGTGCTCCCCACGTGGCCGCGGTTGCGCGGCCAAACCATGGGTTTGGCCGCCCTTCCGCGGCGACTTGGAGGGATCACAACCCCAAATTTTGTCGTGGCTCTTAGAATTCCCTGCACGGATTTTTAAGACATCCAGAAATAATTTTTGATACCGTTTAAAAACAACAGAAACTGTCAATTTAGGATTTTATCGTTTTTGAGTTTCGGTTCGATCGATGTTTTGAACACGTTAGCACAAGTTAGTATAGCAAAATGGTTAGGCTCTGATACCACTACAAGTCTACGCTAGCGCCCCGGCCGTCTACAGACGCCAAATGCGGAACAAAAAACTTTTAACTGGCGCTATCGTATACTTTAACCCGGATCTGCCATTATTGCTAAACTAACAAACTGTAAAGAGTGTAGAAAGATTGTACCGAACGATCCGAGTCCTTCGTTCTTCAACCATCATCCCACGCTCCGTTGCGGCTGCTCCGATCTCCTCCGTCGAGGTGGCACCACATGATCAGTTCTTTAAACGGGCTCCCGCCTCTGACTCGAGGCAACTCGATCGTCAAGTTTGCTAAAAGAGACGACCAAGATTGATGTAGAGAATGAGTAGATGACTTTGTCTCACTTCGTCCAAATCCGTGGACGATCGGTTAATGAAGTTGCCGTGGAAATTGGGTGATGGAATGAAATGAACTGTAAAATTCCATACACCCCGAATGCTATCATAATCTTTTCTAACCGAAATGAAACATCAAGTGAAGTGAGGAGAGAGAGGGCCGGCCATATATAGCAAGAGGGAGGTGACCGTAGGAGGGGGGTGACCACAAGAAAGCTTCTCACTTAAAAGATCAAGAAGAAATATCTTAACCAAAACAAGAATCATTAAACCTAAAGCATGACTCATAAATACACCTCATCATGCTTTTAATGAAACCATTAATGCACTAATGAGTCATATGCCTCATCATCAATTCTAGAATCTTCTAGAATGATGACTCACTCATATCTGAAGAAAAGATAAATCCGTCTTTAACCGAATGTTAAAAGACGGCTGATAGAAAACTGGAAACTGGCAACTTCTAAAAGTGATCCTGAAACGAATTTCAGGACAACCCCGAAACTGTATAAATATACCCGCATTTGTATTACGACCGAATACAAATGCAACTGAGACAAAGATATTATACCTACTCAATATAATACTCGGATCCGGCTTAAACCAAAGCCGACCAGTATCATCTGCCCGAAAACTGACACGTGCGTAAACGCACGTGCATTTTCCGAACCCTGCCATAAAACCATACGGCCTCTACAACGTTTCGCCCGAACTTGGGAAACTGTCTGTGGGGGACTCTAATGACTCGTCAGCACCCTGGCAGTGGGTTTAACCACAAACCGTCAGCGGCACTAGCTATGCATAACGGTTGCCCATGGACTGACCTCAAGGGTGGCCGAGGAGCGAACTCAAGGGAGACCGATGAGCGAACTCCTCCGAAAACCCTACTGAGCCTAACAGTGACAATGTATATACAGTCCGGTCCGTTCGTCAATGAGTATCGCATATCCGCCTAGGGGGCTAGCAACGTCAGACCCCCAATAGCAGTATAAGTCGTGTCGGAGTGAAGCCCAATAACACCCTGAGATACTACTGGAGTACCTACCAGTAAATCTCCTGCCACGGCCGTGGGCTTTGTGTAATGGCTCTCCTAGACACAGCACGATCTCGCCCCCAATACCGGGAGAGACGAATCCCCTGCCGATCCGCTCACGTGCCTCCATATGGCTCGGGACTGTACCCAAAAACTACCTGTTTGCACGACTCCTTTGAGCCGTGGTAGGGTAGAAATCAAAGCACAGTGGGAACTCACACGAGACAAATGACGACCTCAGGTCGATGAACTAACCTGTACACATGTCACCAGGGAACTGCTATCTGACGATAGATATAATACTAACTAGCAGATTCCCGGCGAGTCCTGTCCGGTGTACTCATAACCCAATGAGCACCTGTATACATCTTAGGTGATCCAACTGACACCAGTGGCTTGTGAGACCGGCCACCGCCCCTCGTCGGGGTCTCGACTGTACACACTAGTCTACTCCGGAGTATCGATGCCCTATCTCGAAACTCCCACGACTAGGGACCACAATTAAGGATATGCATATAAACTACCCAACTCTCACGTATATGATCGCCATCATACTGTTGGTAGTAAAGCATGATCCTAAGGGCTCTATCAAAGTGTAACATGCAATCAGTCACCTGAACATGTACACGATTGATAAAGGCAAACCAGATAGCATACTATCATTTCGAGTAAGACTGTCCTACCGGGATAGGTCCTCCGCAATCATTGCAATCACGTACCTGCGATCCAATAATTGACTATGAGGGCACTATCTCCAACATACGACACTCTGGTCTATTTGAATGTGTCTTGAGGGACAGGAGTAACACTTGAGGATTGTTATGCAGATGCTGGGAGAGCGCCAGCAGTTTGCTAAATTCTCGGAGTGTTTCTTCAGGCTTGTTTGTGTTGACTCCTAGGTCTTGTAGTCACGGGAAACGGTTCCGTATGGTTCCGAGGGAGATCGTGGCCGTACAGCTTAGGCCCTGACTTGTGTGCAGGACGGAGATCCGCAGATTCTTGGGCTTAGCAGGGTTTTTACCGCCGTTTCATGCAGTATTGCTAGAGTAGTGCTGCACCGTCGACTGAATTGACCAAAAAGGAGGTTTCTTTCCTTTGGACTGAGGCATGTGTACGGAGTTTTCAGCAGTCGAAGATTCAGTTAGCAACTGCATCGGTCCTTCTTTGCTTTTGGTTCGGGCGACTTCGTTGTTTTACTGTAATGTTTCTTGAGTGGGCTCGAGGGTGTACTGAGGTGACACTATAGAGATATCGCTTTTGCTTTCCCTACCCTTGGGGGAAGTACGAGGAGGATATTCCACTCATGATCTGGAGATGGCCGCGGTGGGTTTGCGTTGGAGATTTGGA
Organism: Agapanthus africanus; assembly: GCA_030015575.1. Taxonomy (NCBI): domain Eukaryota; kingdom Viridiplantae; phylum Streptophyta; class Magnoliopsida; order Asparagales; family Amaryllidaceae; genus Agapanthus; species Agapanthus africanus. The sequence goes on from JASDDO010000031.1 coordinate 110,680,011, forward strand.
GACACTACTTGCTTGGGAGTCGTGTCAGATTTTCCACGAACCACTAGAGCTTAATGTACATCTTCCTGCAGCGGATATGGATTGTTGTGTTAGTCTTCTGCAGATTTACAGTTTTGTGTGATCGTTGAGTATAGCTTGAGTTCGTCTCTACGGAGGGGACAGCTTGCTCATGTCCGCGCCCGACCACTTTTCTTAAGGCGTTTTCGCGAGACACTGCCCGTCGAAGCTCGTACGTCAGAGATACTTGAGCATATTCGGCTGGGTAATGATTCGGAGACCTTGATTGTGACAATGATGTGCTAAGTTAGGGACGCGTTTGTGTACCTGGTTTCATCGGGTAGAGACGTATAATCCTAGAACATGCACATCTGTCAACTCCCTCTATGCATTCAAGTTCCACCAGCGTGGGCGTGACTTGTGAGATAGTTACGAGTGGACAGGGATGTAAAGAGAAGTTTCAGGTTTCGTTTCAAGTGTCTGTTTTGTTGTGTGCTTTGGGTCGAGCATCTGAGGCCGGCTGGAGACTTGCAACCTTTTACCGTTCCGAAGCAGGAATGGGAGCAGATCTCCACGAATTTCATTATGGTTTCCACCTAAAGTTGGTTAGGGTGTGACTCCATTCGGATTCTTGTCATCCGGTTTTACTCAGTTTGCTCAGTTGTTTTGTTTAAGTTGTGTGTTTGTTGTTTTGTTTGATCATCAGCAGCTTGGGATCGTCACTCGCCATCGTTCGGGTTCTCCTTCGATAGCTGTTATCAGGAGACACTCTAATTGGCCACCCTTAGGCTTAGGGGTTAGGTCATGTCGATCGCCAGCCTGTTGTTTCTGACTCTGCGTAGGTAGGATTTTGGACCCCAGCTATGTCTAGAGAATTCGGAGATAGTCCAGTTATGTTCAGGTCAGGATGAGAACTGTCCATTGCAAACAGATGTTTTATGCGACTGTGTTGGTCGCAGGCTTGAGTGCGCAGTGGCAAGTCATGGATTCCTATGGACTTTCCGATGAATGACGTGTTGGATTCTGGGAAGCTTACCCCAGGGTTTAGGTCCTTCTGAGATTCTATTAGCGAGTTAGTTTCGTTGCCTTTAACTTGGCACTCCCGCCCAGATTATTGGATTTTCACCCCGTATTCCTTGTGATGATACTTTACAATTACCTTCTTGACCTTTCTTACATGTTTTGGCACCAGACCATTTAGCTGGACGCGATCTTTCGTTCACCCACAGCCACGTGTGTTAATGGCTCGACAGGTGGAGAAACGTCGGTCAAAGGTCTTGCCATTGGTGAAGGGTTTTCTTGGACGTAGCCGTATAGTGAGGTAGTCACTTGGGAGGCTGCGAGCGAGATTTGAGGATTTTAATCTTCTTTTTGAAGGTACAGGTAACAGTATAAGTTTTAAATTCGGGGACGAATTTCTTTTAAGGGGGGGAGATTGTAACACCTTAGAATGTGTTTTGTAGCTAATTATATTTTAATATATAGTTTTTAATAAAAAGTTTACCAAATTAAGTTTTAAATATTTTATCCTAATTATTGTGTATTTTATTAGAATTTTATTAGGCACACACACACTTTTGCATGTTAACTAGGCTTGTTTTTGGTGTTTAACCATGATTAGCAACCATGGTTAGCCAACCTTTTGTCTTAAGTTAGTTTTAAGATTTGTTTAAGTGTTATGGTTGTTATTAGTATGGGTTTTAGTCATGATAGTTTTTAATTTAAAAAGGGTGTTAAAATGGAGTTTTGAATTTAAAGAAAAAGGATTTCTTTTGTGGAAGGTTGACTTTGTGTGTGTGAGAGGGTATGGGGAGCATGGGGTGAACCTTACCTCATTAATGAGGAAAGAGTGAGAGAAGGAGGGGTTTGGTGTTACTCCCATTCTCATCCCTCATTCCCTCACTCTCTCAAAACACACACACACACTCACACACACTGCACAGAGAGAGAGAGAGAGAGAGCAGCAGAAGCAGCAGCTGCCCCAGCAACAGAGAGAGAGAGAGAGAAGCAGCAGCAGAAGCAGGATCAGCAGGAGCAGGAGCAGCAGCTGCAGGCATACACATCATCGTCATTATCCTTCAACATCTCAGCAACAACCACAACAGCAACAACATCATCAGCATTATCATCATCTTCATCATCAGCATCATCATCAGTAGCAGGAGCAGCAGCAACAGCAGACATCAACAGCAGCAGCTAGCAGCCCCAGTTCTTGCAGTAGCTCCACACACCTCTTCACCAGCTCTCTAGGGTCCAATAGGGTATATTTCTGAACCCCAATCCCTAGTTTGCTTGATTGTATGTGGTTTTGTGTCGATTAGTGCTAAATAGCTAAGTTTAGTGCTAGTTTATGGTGTTTGAATGGAATGGTGGTAAATTGTTGATTTGGTTAGCTACCCTAGGTTAATTAAGTGCTAATAAGGCCACTTCAACTGAGAAACCCCCTGATTTCACTAAAATACCATAAGGTTTGTTAATTGTGCAAAATTGGTGTTTTAAAGTGAGAATTGTGATATTTGTTATCTGCTATAGACCCGATGCCTACAGAATAAAACTAGAGATGACTGGAGCATGTACACTAGGTATAGATAACACCCCCAGAAGACGAGCCCCTACCCCCTTTGTCTGGCCGCCAATTTCTCCATTCTGGCCGCAATTTGCGGCCAGGAAGAGGAATTGGGTGTTGAGGTTTTGTGTGGAGCTTTATTCTGGGTTGTATAGGTCCTTGGTATGTCTAGTTTTGTAATATTGTACCTGTAGGAAAATCTGGGACTATATGTCGCTTTTGTGTTTAGTTGTGTTTGCGCGATACGCGCGATACGCGAGAGGGTTCTGTGATCCAGCGTATCGCGGCGTGTCGCGATGGTTTTTAGACGCGTACACACACGATTCAGCGTATCGTGCCACGCGCGCTTAGTTCGCGACGCGAGTTTCTCGTTTCGTTTCGATATCGCGTTTCGCGAGATATCTTGGCTTATATGTGATTTCCATGTTATATTTACAGGTTTGCAGGCAGGAGCTACGGATACACCTACAGGGGGAACAGTGATAGGATTCACCCAGCGTGGAGTTTAGGTGAGTAGATATAACATCTACAGGGGAATCGCCCGCATGGCGTTATGCGTCTGGGCTAGGATTCAATTTCCTGTCGCACATTCTACGTCATTGTAGAATTGCGCATTTACTGCATTTCCTAGATATAGCTATATATTGTGACTAGCAGCCGTAGGACACTGCACACATTATTGACGGTTCATGTTGCACGAGCACGGATTGCATGCTACACACACACCGTCAATAATTGCCATGTCACGCACTACCCCTTATAGCTACCATTGCTTACCACACTTGACATCTAGTTTATCGGTATACCTATAGTGTATCATACCTTTAGTGATAGGTATATTTTCACTTGCGATACAGCTACAGGTATACCTCCTACATATTTTACCTATACCGGGAGGGATTTCCTACATATGTTACTATACCCAGGGGGGTATACGACATCAGTTCCTACAGGTAGACACCTATACTTTGCTACACCTGTATGTTAGATACATATTCAGTTGTTGTCGCATATTCACATTTACTGATGTTACTTAGCTGTACCTTATCATGATTTCGCATACATCTGGTTCAGCTATATACTTGTGTTTACCTGCTCGCATTCAGATATATCGCATACATCTATTCCTGTATTTATGCATTGTTTATCTGGATTTCATATGATGTTTTCGGGATTTGGGAACCGCGGGAGTTCATGAAATTATGCATACATGTAACAACCCGGTTTCCTTGATATGATATTTCGAGCGTCCCCCATGAGTTTTATCGGTGCTGATTACCTACTCCATACGAGGTGTGGTTGCCGTATGAGAGTACATGGCGGGGCCCGGTATGGTTCCCCTCGGCAAGAAGATCGATGGGTTTGCCGATTGAGCCTGGAGGCGGGCGAGTACCTACCGGTGATTGTTTGGACCTGGCAGTTGTCTGGAGGCTACTGGCCAGAGTAGAGAGATGGATGCGGGATGACCTGTACTGTCGAGGCCGAGGGCCGACACTGCAGACGGACCCCGTGGGCTGATCCGGACTGACGGAGCCCCCTATACGAGGATTTCTGTGCCGATGCTTGACACATGGTTTCATGATATTTCTTTAACCCCCTTCTTGTATATATAACAGGGGACTTAGCCGTTGTTATATATACCCTTACACCAATATTAGTGGAATGGGACGCTAATATATGTGTATTGCCCCCATCATATTCATTTCTGTATATATATTTACCTTTAGGATGCTAGAACCTACTTGAGATTGGACTTGGGATACTAGGTGGTCCATTTGGGACTTGGACATTGGATATACCTATGTGATTGGTGACTTGTACATTCGGGATATAGGAGATTACTCGACATTGTACATTGAAGAGATGTGAGACTTATTGATGTGAGTGCCCAATGTGGGGCCTGGTTTGAGGACTTGGGATTGGAGTATCTTATTGGATTGTGATCCTGCCACGACGTCAGGTTTCCGTGGGAAATGACATATTCCACCCTATACCTCACCCTTACCTATCTTATGCACAGATTCATATATTGGCAGTACTTGTAGTGTACCCTTATGATAGTTGCATATTTGCTTTCTCATATCTCTATTGCATAGACATTGCATACTACTATCATGCCATCATTGCTTCACATATTGATTGTACCTGCTAGTGTACTCTCCCTATTTCAGCATTGCATGATATATTATTATTGTAACCGCATATCTTAGATTCATGCTGTACGTGCATTCCTGCGATTACCTGCATATGTTTTATACTATTCACGAGTTGGCAACTCACCCCCGCTGTGCCACAGGTGTTTCAGGTTTTTCCCCAGAGTAGTCGAGGCAGGCTATTCCCCTATCCAGCTATCCAGCTACCATCTTTTGCTACAGATACCGCATCAGCTCACAGTACCATTTTGCATAGGTGGGTTAGACGGTTATCTGTATTATATTTTGTACCTTCGATGTATTGTACTCTCCATCTACTGTTGTATTATTGACATAGAGACTTGGTGAGGACGTTATGTGTATTATGGTGGATTTGGTGTCTTTATATATGCAGCTTTTTCTTTACTGTCCTTATTCTTCTGTTGTATTCATATTGGCTAGTCTTTATTAAAAAAATGGGGTGTTGCTAAAATTTTAAAGAAAGAAAGTGAGACTTTTAAAGAATTTGGGTTGCGATTTCAACTGTTTCTAAACTTGTATTATCTTTTCCGTATTTTTCTTGGTTTAGATTTCTGGGTTTGGCTTTCTTTTACTACGTTGCGTCTTTAGGCGTTGCGCAGTATTAGGGCCGTCACGGGCCATTTTTGGGTCGTGACATGTTCGAAGTTTTTTTTTCCTTCCAAAAAGAGAAAAAGAAAGAGAGAAAGCTAGAGAACATCATCACTACATCACTCTCACAATCAATTCCTAGCAAGTTTTGATTGTGAGTTGCCTCACTTTATCACTTGAGTGTGAGGCTAGAGATTGAATTGGATTCTCTCGGGTGGATCATTTTCGACAAGGGAGATCGACGTGCAAACTTGTTCCCGACGACTTCGGAACTAAGCTAAAGTCTTTGGAGCGGTGTAGGGGTCTTCCACGATTAGGCGGACATGCTACAAAAGTAGCTAAAACCCTTGACCTTGTATGTATGATATCCAGTTTAGTGTTTATAATCGATTCTAGGGTTTTGGTCGCTAGTGCTTACTTAAAACTTTTTGTTTTCGCTTCTGCCTTCACTGTGAGTCTTGCGGTGCGAGCAATAGGGTCCTAACACAAAGACACTAAGAGATTATAGCGCCATAGATCGTAGGTTTGAATATATGCGAACGATATAACTTGACTTCAGATTCCCTCTCAGGGTGAGAGGTTTATTGATTGTGGGGACGAATTTTTCCTATAGGCGCAAGCACCTGTAGTTAATTACGTTATCACGAATGATAACAACTTTCTACACTCTAAGTATTTTCTTCACGTGTTTATGCGTTTGACTGTTGATATGACTAACAACTTTGCATTTTTCGCACTCGTGGATTATATACGGTTGTATGATCTAGACCGTAGGGCACGGAAAGTATTGCTTTCACTTTTGTTGGTCTTTAGGAGATGCATTGCTTCAGGATTTTGTTTTGTGGTGATATTGTTCCACGGGAATTGACTCATCACAAAGCGTTGCTTGTCGATGAGCAGGAGCTTGATCATGTTGACAAAGCATTGCTTGTCTTTTGGAATTTTGTTCTGGGAAGATAATGAAAGTACATAGACGTCATCATCTACCATTGACCCAAATCATAACTCATGAGAGAATTTCGAATGTTTGATTGTAAGGACCGTTGCTCCACTTGAAGGGGCCCACGTTGCAATCTTGGTTTGCCAACGTGGATTGAAGATATGTGCTTTACACAGTGGAATAAGCATTGCTTAATTTTTAACTTGAAGAGATGGTTTCATATTGGTCTCTTGGTTTATCAACATGGGGTTTATAATATGATGAGAGCATTACTCTTGGGGTTCATGTCGGTATCTTGGTTAGCCAACAAGGATGAAATTGTTTGGTGTAGACATTAGTCAAAAGTCAGATCAACATTGTAAAAAAGACAAATATTTTGGATGGTAAAGATCATTGATCGGCTATCAAACGGAAGTGATCGTTAATCGGATATCAGGTCAACATTGTTAACAAGACGGCTCTTTCAAATGTGAATGACCGAAGAGTATTGCTCTTTGTCATGAAATGGAATTCTTGAGTTCTTGATTTAAGAAGCCAAGAGATGGATGGTTGGACGTCGCTAAGTGTGAATGTTGTTGGATATAGTGCCATCTAAGTCAATTATTGGATCGCAGGTACGTGATTACAATGATTGAGGGAGGACCTATACCAATATGACAGTCTTGCTCGAGATGATAGTATGCTATCTGGTTTGTCTTTATCATCGTATACATGCATTAGTTCGCTATTGCATGTTGATAGAGCCCATAGGATTCTTGCTTGACTGCCAGCAGTATGATGGCGATCATATACGTGGGAGCTGGGGTCTGTAAGCACATCCTTAAAGTGTCCCTAGTCGTGGGAGTTTCGAGACAGGGCATCGATACTCCAGAGTAGACTAGTGTATACAGTCGAGACCCCAACGAGGGGCGGTGGCCGGTCTCACAAGCCATTGGTGTCAGTTGGTTAACCTAAGATGTATACAGGTGCTCATTAGGTTATGAGTACACCGGACAGGACTCGCCAGGAACATGCTAGTTGGTATTATACATATCGTCAGATAGCAGTTCCCTAGTGACATGTGTACAGGTTAGCTCATCGACCTGAGGTCGTCATTTGTCTCGTGTGAGTTCCCACTGTGCTTTGATTTCTACCCTACCACGGCTCAAAGGAGTCGTGCAAACAGGTCTTTTTTGGGTACAGCCCCAAACCACATGAAGGCAAGTGAGCGGATCGGCAGGGGATTTGTCTCTCCCGGTATTGGGGGTGAGATCGCGCTATGTCTAGGAGAGCCATTACACAAAGCCCTCGGCCGAGGCAGGAGATTTACTGGTAGGTACTCCAGTAGTATCTCAGGGTGTTCTGGGCCACTCTCTGACACGACTTATACCGCTATTGGGGGTCTGACGTTACCAGCCCCTAGGCCGATATGCGATACTCATAGACGAACGGATATATTGTCACCGTTAGGCTCAGTAGGGTTTATGGATGAGTTCGCTCGTCATCTTCCCTTCCAATCAATACATAAGCAACCGTTACGTACAGCCAGTACCTCTGACGTGCTAGTGGTTATACCCAGTGCCAGTGTGTTGATGAGTCATTAGAGTCCCCCACAGACACTTTCCCAAGTTCGGGTGAAACGTTGTAGAGGCCGTATGGTTTTATGGCAGGGTTCGGAAAATGCACGTGCGTTTACGCACGTGTCATATTTCGGACAGATAATACTGGTCGGCTTTGGTTTAAGCCGGATCCGAGTATTATGCTGTGTAGATATAATATCTTTGTCTCAGTTGCATTTGTATTCGGTCGTAATACAAATACGGGTATGTTTATACTGATACGGGGTTATCCTGAAATTCGTTTCATGATCACTTTTGGAAGTTGCCAGTTTCCAGTTTTCTAATCAGCCGTATTAAACATTCGGTTAAATACGGATTTATCTTTTCGTCACTTGGGTGAGTCATGAGGGTGAGTCGTGCTTCTAGAATTTTCTAGATGACGACTAGGACTAGTGACTCATGGTTGCATTTAATGTTCATTAAATTTTTGTGATGACTAGGTTAATAACTCTTCATTTGCAATTAATGTATGTTGCAAGGTGTTAAGGTGAATCATTCATCTCATTTATTCTTGTGGTCACCTCCTAGCTCCTACACTCACCTCCCTTGCTCCATATATTGGCCGGCCCCTCTTCTTGAATCATGATGGTTGCTTGAGAGAAAAAAGATGATAGTTTTAGTGTATGGAAATTTCATAGCGCATTTCTCATTTCACCCGATCCAAAAGGCAACTTCATTAACCGTTCGTCCATGGCTTTAGACAAAGCGAGACAAAGTGTTCTACTCATTCTCTACTTCATCTTGGTCGTCTATTTTAGCAAACTTGACGACCGAGTTGCCTCAGTTCAGAAGCGGGAGCCCGTTTAAAGATCCGTCGACGTGGTGCCACCTGGATGACGAGACTGGAGATTCAGGAGATCGGAGCAGCCGCAACAAAGTGTGGGATGATGGTTGAAGACCGAAGGACTCGGATCGTTCGGTATAACATTTCTACCCACTTTGTAGTTTGTTAGTTTAGCTTTAATAGCAGATCCGGGTTATAGTACGCAATAGCACCAGTTGTAAAAGATTTTATTCCGCATTTGGCGTCTGTTAGACGGCCGTGGCGCTACCGTGTACTTACAGTGGTATCAGAGCCTCACCATTAAGCTATACTAACTTGTGCTAACACGTTTAAAATATCGATCGAACGGAATTTCTAAAATCACAATTTTCAGTGTAAGAGTTTCTGTCGATTTTTAAATGGGTATAAAAATTATTTTACATATCACAGAAAACAGAGCAGGCTTTTTTAAGCATTCTGGGAAAATTTGGGCACGTGATCCCACAGTACCACCGCAGATCCGTGGTCAAACCTAGGGTTTGACCGCGGAACCGCGGCCAGTATGTGGGAACAGTGCATGAAATTTTTCCAGTGAGCTTTATATGGTTAATTGTGGTTTTTGGTATATTTCTTTTGGGCCCAGTTTTTGTTACTGTACAATAGATGTTTGTGAGGCCCACTTTGGGATATTTTGTCGATCGAAATTTAAACGTGTTAGTTTACAGTACTTACTTTATATCTCCAACCGGGAATGTCATTTGAGCGGTAAACCGCGTCTAATTGCTATAGTTCTTTTAGACGGGTTTGCGAACGTGACATTCGCGTTGATGTTCTGTGTTGTGCTGTGATGTTGCGGATTTGTCGTGGTGGATAGCAGGGTGCAATGGTAGTGCAGTTTGGATTTATTTGTACATTTGATATTGCGGGGCGAGCATCCAACATGTGAATTGCCGTCACTGCCTGTTGTATAATATTCTTTTGGGGCACGACCGGGTTGAGGTCGATGTACCCGTTGTACATATTTTATTTTCTGCACTAGGTTTACCCCGCTACGGGGTGCACGGATAGCCGGGTTCTGGAGGGCAACGGGTCCGTATCTCATGGCTTTGAGAGGCAGAGGGGCCTCACTCTAGAATTGGCAGACTATTCGCCGCACTCGTAGGGGGTAGAGGTTGACCCAAGGAGAGGTGCTCAAGTCACCGGATTCCGTGAAGTGCCGGATGGTCCATTCATTTTTGCTGTAGGGGGCTGCCTCACTTCAGGTTTTGGCGGGTAACTTGCCGCACCCGTACGGGTCTAAGTTTCATTGCACAAGCTATCCACACGACCAGGGGAACGTCGGGTTTCAGTAGCGGCTCTGTGAAACCCGGGGATCCCAGATTATCTGTATTGTTCTGTGATGCTTATTACTTTTCTGTAATGTTGCATATTATCACGCCTGGAGCGATTATTGTATATTGGTATATATACTATTAGATATTGTATATGTTTTACACCCGCACTAGTCCAATCCCCGCTCTGTCGTTAGTTAAGTAACCTAACGGGTGATGACGGGACCCAGTGACGAATGCGGATGGCATATACGTACATTTTATTTTCGTTCTTTTCTGGTGTGATTGATTGATGGGACTGCATTGATTCTTATCAATGCAAGGATAAAACAAACATATATTTGATGTTGTTGGAACAAATTTTAAAAGGTGTTATTACAAAGACGTTTCCTTTTGTTTTGCATAGTGATATTCAGTTGGAATATCCTGCACCTCATTCGACGAGGTAAGGGCCGAGATCCCTTCACCGGGAGTGACCCCTTGGGCAGAAGTTTGCGTCAGGGTAATAACTTCACTATAGTCGATTACAAGTTGCTTTGCATCGTGGTATTCAGTTAGAATATCCTGCACCTCATTCCACGAAGAAAGATCCGAGATCCCTTCACCGGGAGTGACCTATTTAGCAAAAAATTTTCGTCACTATATCTTTATAAAAAGCTATCAGATTCCTTCAACGAGATCAAGTTCATTACGTTAAAGGTTTTTCGCCAAAAACCAGCCGTAGCCCTCCGTCATTTCTTTTGGGTATTCAGTAGTATTCAAGCTATGTATTTTGACCAAAGCCAAGGCATAGTGTTTGGTAGCTGCTGGGTATTCATTTGTTGCATAGATAGATGTGTTAGTTTGGGACAGTCGTTCTGCCATTTTGGCCAAAGTCAAGGGCATGTGCGGGTGGGTTCAAATTGACCTGGATAGTAACGGATAGAACTTGGCATGTGACTTATGACATTTTGACCAAAGCCAAGGTTATAAGAGCATGGGGCAAAAATCACATCGGGAGTTTCAAATATAAACTGAAACTTGCTAGGGATGCGCATACCTTCTGGAGTATGATAACTTGAGTGGCTTCCATCAAGTTATCATGCGATGATAGTTGGATCCTGATTCTCACTGATGAGTTGGTTTACTCTTCGGGTGATCCCGACTAATTCTTCTTTCAGATTTGGAGGAGAATTTGAGATTACAGTGGGAAGTTTCCTGATTAGATAAATTGATAACCATTCTGATCTAGGTTAGAGTGCACGCAGAGTGTTTCTTTTCTCTCTTTCTCTTTGGCAGCGACCTTTGACCGACCCTAGACTATGACTCAGTAACCATGTTGACCGAACCTTCTTAAAATACTGGCTTTTGGATTGATAAAAGTTGCATAAGTCATTGCCGCTCCTTCTTTTACCCTTTGTATTTCTCAAAACACCCTGTATTATTACGGATATCCACTTCCATTGGATAGATCCATCGTATGGTTAGATACGAACTCGAAAGGACTTCTTCGAGGATGGATCCAGGTTCAGGAGAAATAGAATTAGTTTATTCAGTTGTCTTTTATTATCACCTTCTCTCAGGGTGCGAGGGCTCCTTGGTTTAGGAGAGTACACCTATTACGCTTATTGGATAGTCTTATTCCAAACCATAGGCAGGTGCCGAAAGGTAGGGAATGAAGAAAACCAATTAGCCTAAGTAGGGTGTGCAGAAGGTAATATGTAAAGACAAAAATAAAGGGATTAGAAAGAGGGCAAAGTAAATTGCGACTGTTATCATTCATGACCAAACCACGTACTTCATCGCCACTCCTATTTCACCTTTAAATAGAATAAGGTATTATTCAGTTGTCTTTTATCATCACCTTCTCTCAAGATACGAGTACTCCTTGGTTTAGGAGGGTACACCTATTATGCTTACTGGATAGTCTTCTTCCAAACCATAGGCTGGTGCCGAACGGTGGGGAAGGAAGAAAACCGTTTAGCCTAACGAAGGTGTACAGAAGGTAACGACTAAAGACAAATAAAGAGATTTGGAGAGATGGCAAAGAGATATACGGTTATAGTCATGAATTGGATTATGGAAGAGGCATTACTAGGAATACCAGAATACCCCTATGAAACATTTTGATGTTTCAGTACATTGTTAAAAGAAAACTGATTTCCCGATCAGATACTTACTCCAAGGTATGTATTTACCAGGTATGATTCTCACATCTGTATGGTTTTACAGATGATGAGTGGGAGTAGGTTATTGGGAATAAGGTGATCATCCTCATTATATCGGAATTCGTTGTAATTGGTGATATTTGAGGAAGTCGCCTGAGTTTTTGCCGGACGGCATGTATTTGGTTTTGAGCATCCGTTGTTGTGCACCAATTTCAAAATGATATATCTGTACGTTTATTTTTATAAAGTGAGATATAACTTTTTGAAATTATGTCCGTGACATTTACCTATATCAGTTGACGATTGGGTAAGGAGCATTAAACAACGGAGTAGTTCTAAAACCATAAGTACAGTTTTCAACCTACGATGCGTAGGTTTTTGAGTTATTCAACTCAGCGGACTTATACAGAGTATTGTATGTTGTCCAGTGTCCATCAGGACAAAGGGGCTGGTCCTCGTACTATGTTCTATTTACATATGACTTCTCTAGTTTTTAGAAAAGTGTTTCGTAGAAATACAAGGTCTAAGTTATGAGAAGTTGTGGGTATAGGAATAAAGTAGAGAACCGGATGTCACAAGTATCGGGATTCTTCAAAGAGATCGAAGATGTAGATTCTTGTGATTGGTATTCAGTAGATAGTAATGGTTTTGAGAAACTTGTTTCTCTTTCAGGTTACTCATAATTGGATATATTTCTAAGTTGAGTAATGCTGATCAGCCTCTCTTCATTAAGTTGATATGCACTGGAGACAGCTGCATGATTTGAATCTGGTTCCAATTAAATATGTGCCAATGTTTCTATATTGGATATAAAATGGATAATATCTTAACGATGTTAAGGTACGGGGAGGTGTCCAGCTTATGCTTAAAACCAGATACTGGATAACTCAAGGCACGTTTTTGTAATGGCATTTTGTGGGTTGACCCTGGCTTCGACGAGGGTTGATTTTTTACCATCTGGAAGATCAATGGTGATATTTTTCTTGACTAGCCACAGTTTTAGTAAAATGGATTTTTTCATAAAACAGTACTCGGAGTATGGTAGAACTGGAAGTGATTCCAGAACCGCAAAAGATTACGGAAAATTTAATAGGACCTATATATTCAATCAGGTTTGACATTCCAATAGCCACTCCGCGGACATGGTGGGTAACCTCAGACACCCGAGAGGTACTCCAGTAGCCTCAAGGACGGTGACAGGGAGGTTCTTGTTTATCCAGACTTGACACTACTGTTGTTCCAGACTATGAGACCCGGCAGGAGGATATGTATAGCGTCGTTCTAAACTAGTTTTAGAAGTAGACGTATATATTATTCTACCAGAGGGTTGTTGTGGTCAGTAGGAGCAACGGAAGCATAGTGGACAAGTAGCTTATGTCTATTTATAGGCTTAAGCAGATATAGCGGAGATAAGATCATCTATTTTTGATGTGACAGTCATGGGTTTGACTTCATCAGAATAGGGGATGGATCTGGTGAGAAGGTAGTAGGGTGTGATGTCATGTTATTTGGATGACATACATAGAGTGGGAAGTAAAATTCCTATACAACGATCGGTTGTATTGTGGTAGTCACACAGTTGTTTCTCTACAAAGGATATGGATATAATATCTGATATTCTGGTTACTAGATCTATGGTTTTAGATCTAGATTTGGGTAGTTTCTCAATATGGGTACTTTGACAGTATTCTAATGGTATTTTAGAATAGATGACTCTTGGCATGGTGGTGTACCTGCAGGTGATGGAGTCACCCTTTCTAAAGGTGTCTGACTAAAAGAGAGAAGGATGTGCATGATTGACAGATCACTTGCTTAGGAAATTGAGTCAATCATGAGATGTCAAGTACCACACCAGATGTTGTTTTTGCACTTGATGCGATAAGTTTATATTAATCCAAACCTGAAGAAACATAAGGAAGCAGTTTTAGAACATAAGTACTTGTTCTACGGATTTGATGACGGCAGACTCCTTCGGGAGACAGTTATCATGCCAGGCTTCAAAGGTGACATGGATGACAGAGTGATTGTCAGAGTTATAGTTTTCCCTCTGACAAGGGACAGTATTATGGACAGGTGGTCCAAGAGGATACTGTGGGAGGCATGGTGCTGGATACTGATTAGGTTCAATAAAGTCTAAGAAGTTTGGATTTGCAGTTCATTTATGAACTAGGTCCCATCAGATATTTAGACATATTCTAAAGACATGAATTACTCGATTCGGGAGATGGCTTTCTCCGCGAACTTGAGATTAAGAGAGACATAGAAAGAAACATCATGGCGGATCCACTCACTGAGGCTATTTCTCGGACACAAGAGTTTTACAAACTAGCTTTGTGAAACTGATTAGTAGAGGAGTTGGGTGTTCGGTATCACACGGGCTGTGAGTATGCGACATCGCAATAATTAGCCTTAAGTGCAAGTGGGAGATTATTGGATATAGTGCCCTCTAAGTCAATTATTGGATCACAGGTATGTGATTACAATGATTGAGGGAGGACCTATACCAATATGACAGTCTTGCTCGAGATAATAGTATGCTATCTGGTTTGTCTTTATCATCGTATACATGCTTTAGTTCGCTATTGCATGTTGATAGAGCCTATAGGATTCTTGCTTGACTGCCAGCAGTATGATGGCGATCATATACGTGGGAGCTGGGGTCTGTAAGCACATCCTTAAAGTGTCCCTAGTCATGGGAGTTTCGATACAGGGCATCGATACTCCAGAGTAGACTAGTGTATACAGTCGATACCCCGACGAGGGGCGGTGGCCGGTCTCACAAGCCATTGGTGTCAGTTGGTTCACCTAAGATGTATACAGGTGCTCATTAGGTTATGAGTACACCGGACAGGACTCGCCAGGAACATGCTAGTTGGTATTATACATATCGTCAGATAGCAGTTCCCTGGTGACATGTGTACAGGTTAGTTCATCAAGCTAAGGTCGTCATTTGTCTCGTGTGAGTACCCACTGTGCTTTGATTTCTACCCTACCACGGCTCAAAGGAGTCGTGCAAACAGGTCTTTTTTAGGTACAGTCCCGAGCCACATGGAGGCAAGTGAGCGGATCGGCAGGGGATTCGTCTCTCCCGGTATTGGGGTGAGATCGCGCTGTGTCTAGGAGAGCCATTACACAAAGCCCTCGGCCGAGGCAGGAGATTTACTGATAGGTACTCCAGTAGTATCTCAGGGTGTTCTGGGCCACTCTCTGACACGACTTATACCGCTATTGGGGGTCTGACGTTACCAGCCCCTAGGCCGATATGCGATACTCATAGACGAATGGATATATTGTCACCGTTAGGCTCAGTAGGGTTTATGGATGAGTTCGCTCGTCAGCTTCCCTTACAATCAATACATAAGCAACCGTTACGTACAGCCAGTACCTCTGACGTGCTAGTGGTTATACCCAGTGCCAGTGTGTTGATGAGTCATTAGAGTCCCCCACAGACACTTTCCCAAGTTCGGGCGAAACGTTGTAGAGGCCGTATGGTTTTATGGCAGGGTTCGGAAAATGCACGTGCGTTTACGCACGTGTCATATTTCGGGCAGATAATACGGCTTTGGTTTAAGCCGGATCCGAGTATTATGCTGTGTAGATATAATATCTTTGTCTCAGTTGCATTTGTATTCGGTCGTAATATAAATGCGGGTATGTTTATACTAATACGGGGTTATCCTGAAATTCGTTTCAGGATCACTTTTGGAAGTTGACAGTTTCCAGTTTTCTATCAGCCGTATTAAACATTCGGTTAAATACGGATTTATCTTTTCGTCACTTGGGTGAGTCATGAGGGTGAGTCGTGCTTCTAGAATTTTCTAGATGATAACTAGGATTAGTGACTCATGGTTGCATTTAATGTTCATTAAATGTTTGTGATGACTAGGTTAATGACACTTCATTTGCAATTAATGTATGTTGCAAGGTGTTAAGGTGAATCATTCATCTCATTTATTCTTGTGGTCACCTCCTAGATCCTACACTCACCTCCTTTGCTCCATATATTGGCCGGCCCCTCTTCTTGAATCATGATGGTTGCTTGAGAGAAAAAAGATGATAGTTTTAGTATATGGAAATTTCATAACTCATTTCTCATTTCACCCGATCCAAAAGGCAACTTCATTAACCGTTCGTCCATGGCTTTGGACGAAGCGAGACAAAGTGTTCTACTCATTCTCTACTTCATCTTGGTCGTCTCTTTTAGCAAACTTGACGACCGAGTTGCCTCGGTTCAGAGGCGGGAGCCCGTTTAAAGATCCATCGACGTGGTGCCACCTGGACGACGGGACTGGAGATTCAGGAGATCGGAGCAGCCGCAACAAACCGTGGGATGATGGTTGAATCGTTCGGTATAACATTTCTACCCACTTTGTAGTTTGTTAGTTTAGCTTAAATGGCATCCGGGTTATAGTACGCGATAGCACCAGTTGTAAAAGTTTTTGTTCCGCATTTGGCGTCTGTTAGACGGCCGTGGCGCTACCGTGGACTTACAAATGCTTGAGCTTTGCTCAATTTGATTAGGATTGAACTGGAAGAGGATGAGGGATCGTTGGACATAAGGACCAAGCTACCTCTCCGAAGACGCTGTGGGATTATAGCGTCGTATATCGGATATGTGGAAGGATGTACCCTAAACCATGTCCCGTTTATTAGGGGAGAGACCACCTTGGGAACAGTGAGTTCCAAAGGCTCTGTTGGTATCTTGGCAATCCACCTCATGTTTTGGTCAAGCATTACTTGATTGTGCCTACATTGGTATCTTGATTTTCCAATGAGGTTGAACTTATGTTCATTCCCATATTATGAGGTCCATAAGCTCTTCTTATTATGAAAGCATTGTTGGTTATATGTATGCCCTAGAGACCATTATTGTACATATAATGTATATTATAGCGGATGCTTGGACATATATAGAGAGGACTTTCTTGCTCGACATGATAGTATGCTATCTGGTTATCTTTGTCTTAACATGTAGACTTGTATTATGATACTATCTTGCTCTCACATATTGATAAAGCCCTTAGGATATGTACTTGACAACCAGGACTATGATGGTGATCATACTAGTGGGGCCAGGATAGTTCACAAGTACATCCTTTAATTGTTCCTAGTCGAGGGAATATCGAGACAGGGCATCGATATTCCAGAGTAGACTAGCGTATACGCTTCTTGACTCATATGATGGGCGATGGATGATCCCACATCCATTGGTGTTTGATATCAAAGATGTTATACGGGTGCTCAGTGGAGACTGGGTACACTGAACAGGACTCACCGAGGACTCCTATGTGGCAGTATACCTATCGTCAGATAGCAGTCCTCTGGTAACACTGGTACAGGTTAGTCTGTAAACCCGAGATCATCATAGAGTCTTGTGCGGCTCCCACTGTTCTTTGATTTCCTCCCTACCACGCTCAAAGGAAAGGTATGGAGTCAATGAGCGATAAGAGGGGTTTCGTCTCTCCCGGTATTGGGGGTTGATGTTACGCTGTGCTCGATTGGCTATAACTGGAAGTCCCTGGCCAGGGCTGATATGGATATCTACTGATAAGTGCTATCAGTAGTTTCTCGACCCATTATGAGCTTCATATTGGCATGACTTATCACGTTACTGGGGTCTGACGATTTCCACCCCTAGACGTGATATGCGACATATCGGACGAAGAGACCGGACTGTACGGTAGTGTTACTGATAGGTTTCATGGAGAGTATGGACGAGCTTACTTGTTGATCTTCATATCGCTCAATACCCGGGTAGCCGTTACGTCTAGCTAGTACCGCTGACGGCTTGTAGGTGACTGATGTGATCATCACCTACTGTCAGCGTATTGACGAGTCTTTAGAGTCCCACACAGAAGTTTCCTGGTTTGAGCGAAATGAAGTAGGGCACATATGTGACATGTGCGTGGGCCTGATTAAATACGTGTATATGATACCGTATTGTAATCTGGCAGTTATCTGGTATCGGTTAGGTCATATGCGATATGACCAGATTATCGAATCAAGTGTTGATTTGATAATGTGATATTCAGATAAATGATATTAGTCGGTTATATGTGATATAACCGGATTATTAGATCAAGCGTTGATTTAATAATGTGATAAATATTATATGTGATATAATTATATCTTAACTAATATCATTAGCTCACTAATTGCTTTATTTATATATATGTATATATTAATGTATATTTGATATACATATATATATATATATATTATATGAAGCATGGCATATTTTTCTATTTTTAGAAAATGGAAAAATGAGGCGTAAACTGTGGAGATATTTTGGGTATGGATGAGGCATGGGCTTATATGGTTTTTTATTATTCTTGACTCGCTATTCAAGCATGGTTGCAATTTAGAATTGCAATTTATTCCATGCTTGAGTGATTGAGGAGAGAGATGATTCATATTATTGTTTCTACACTTGCTTCATGCATAATGCCTTAACCATTTTCCTTGAGCTTCTTCTTCCTCTTGATCTCTACAATTTCTTCATCTCACCTCCAAGCTCAAACCCTCACATGAGATGTGAATCATTGAGCTTGTGAGTAACCTAGTGAGCTTATCATATCCCCTACTTTATCATCCCACACTAAACTAGCAATTTAGTGTGGTGTGTTTCATACACTAAAGAAGTTTAGTGTAGAGTTAGTTTGATCTAGAGGAACTTCGAGTGGATCGTCTTTGGCGCGAAGATCACAAAGGAAGGTCGTTCAACTCGAAAAGGAGCCTTGTAAAGTCGCGTGGACTTCAACCCGGAGCTTTAGAAGAGAAGGACTCGAACTACAAAGGTTGTATTCTTGTTCTCAACATGTAAAGTAGTTTACATTTGGTATTGTCTAAATCTCTAGTTAAAGATTCTTAGTTTAGAGTTGCTTAGCATGACAAATTTTTGAAAATCGCATGGACGATACCTCCCAAAACCTTGCTGTCGTGCCAGGGAACCTTACAAGCATAAGCTTTTATTAGGATTGGGAACTGAAGTTCCAGCTAAGTCTTTTGACTCGGTTCCCCATTAGGGAGTAGAGGCTTTGCCTAGGGATACTTAGTCTCATTTAAGAACTAGTTCTATCTAGTGTTGAGAATTTTATTCTCTCTTTGATCTTCAGATCATTGAGGAAACATAAGGTTCACCTAGGGATACTTAGTCTCATTTGAGAACTAACCTAGATATCTTGGTTAAATGTTTAGAGCTTTGCTCTTTGCTGATCATAAGATCATTAGGGAAGCCTACGCTTCAACACTTAACTTTTTTCTAAGCTTTAATCTTTGGTTTAGCGCTCATGTAAACTTAGCTCTGGGAATGATGTGCGCCTGCGCTCTTGTATTGCGTATGGCGCTGGCTCACATGCATTGCACGTAGCGCTCAGGAGTGAGGTGAGCTTGCGTCCGTGCTTTGCACGTGGCTCTTAGTTCTATAATTGGCATTGGCGATGGGAGTAATGTGCGCTTGCGTTCTTGTATTGTGCATGGCATTGGCTCTGGCGCAGGTGCATATGTGCACTTTTTTAAGGGAGCGCCATTGCCGCTTGCACATGTGCGATGCACGTGGCACGGCAGAGTTCTTTGTAGAGAGCGCTTTTGGCATTTACGCCAGTGCATGTGCGCGCTAAGAGAGCACCATTGGCACTTGCACACTTTCATAGGATGCACCTTATGAGGGAAAGCGTATGCTTTCAACTTGGCAAAGCGTATGCTTTTATTTGGTGAAGCTTAAGCTTTAAAGAAATGAGGAAGGAAGGATCGTTGGTCATAGAGATCTAGACACCTCTCCGAAAACGCTGAGGGATTACAGTGTCGTACATCGGAGGTGTGGAGGTTGCGGCCTTCTTTTGGAGATCAATCTCCCTCGTATCTGGAACTAAAGTCTCTTCTTTTTTGAAGCCAAAGTCTCTCTTTTTGAGAGTCTATCTTCTGGAGCAAAATTCTCTTTTTCTTTATGAGAGCCTCTATTTCCTTTTTCTTTGGAGGCTCAGCCTATTTTTGGAGATCAATCTCCCTTTTTTCCTCTTTAGATGTATCCGGTTGTATATCCCTTTTTTCTTTGTAGGCTGCGGCCTCTTTTTAGAGATCAATCTCCTCCTTTTTTTCTTTGAGAGTCCTCTTGGATGTATATCTCTCCTTTTCTAGGGTTTTAAGCTTGGAATCCTCCTCTGGAGGCAGCAGTCTCTTCTCCTATTTATAGGAGGGAAGTAGTTAGAGTAAGTCCCTAATTACAAGATTTGAATTGATCTTTATCAATCAGAGTGCCTAGGCACCGTTGAATCTTTGATCCTAGGATCTTTCCATTTAGAAAGATCCCAAAAAATATTTTCTTTTAAATAGAGCTTTGTCTCTCTTATGAAACAACTAATCCAACATATAGTGCGCTCGCGCCACGTGCATTGCACGTTTCTTTGCACTTGCACTTGCGCTTGCGCTTGCGCCGACGCTCATCAATAGAGTGTGCTTGCGCCATGTGCATTTTCCGTGCCTTGGCACATGCACTTGCGCCCGAGCATTGCATGAATGGCGCTACACACAATTATTTAGAGCTAGTGCCACATGCATTGCATGTGTTTTTGTGCCAGCGCTTGGGCCTGTACATTGCACGGTTGGCTCTGCGCACATGTAATTAGCGCTTGCGCCGTGTGCGTTGTACGTGACGCTTTTGTGCCTGCTCTTGTGCCCGTGTATTGCACAGTTGGCGCCGCGCTCATGAAATTGGCGCTTGCGCCATGTGCGATGTAAGTGGCGCTCTTATGGAGCTTGCATTCTAAGTGTGGGCGCCTAAATTTTGGGCTGGAACACAGTCTAATCCGAGAACCCCTGACTCAAGCATAAACCTAAAAAGAGAGGATTTTTGAGCAATTTTCAAAACCGATTTTGTAAAAGTTGGGTTTTTAGTTCTTTAAGCCACACAAACAACTACTAGTAGATGGATTGGCTCTGATGCCATCTAAGTTTACGAAGCTAGGGTTGCAACGTTTGAGGACCGCGGCGGAAATATAGAACAAAAATTTCTACATTATAGCACCACACACTACAACCAAGATCATCCAAATACTAGCAATTGAAAACAACATGAGAGAAAAAACAAGCTAAACTAGGGTTTTAGAAGCAACAACATTTGATGTGTGTCCACTCTCTAGTGGAAGACCAAAGCTAAGCTCCTTTGAGTAGGGATCGATCTTGATCTACAACCTCCTCACCGAAGATGATCCACTTCGAATGCAACCCAATCCAAAACTTCAACTTCACCATATAACACTTCTTTATGAAGCAACTTGCTCTCATAATTTTCTAGAAGGGAGAGAAAGAAAATGTAGAGAGCTCACACTCTTTTCCTCTCAAGTTTTCTTCTCATGAACTCAACTCATTAGAGAGAAGATGAGGATGTATAATGAGATGGATAGCTCTCATTTTCTCTCTCTTCTATTAGAGAGAAAGGATGAGAGTTATCTCCTCAAGTGGTCCCCACTTGCCCGCATGCCTCTTTGTCACGAAATGACAAAGATTAATATATGTATCATATACTAAATACTTGAGAGAGAATGAGAGTGAGTATAATACTAGTATTTGTATCATATATGGTTATTAAGTCAACACTTGACTTAATAGTTCGGCTCGAAATAAACTGGATAGTATTATCGGGAGTCTGAATAATATATGTGTATCCGTATACACGTGTTTAGTCAAACTTCCGCACGTATCAACTATACGCACATCTACATCATTTCGCCTGATCGAGAGTATTTTCTATGTGGGACTCTAAAGACTCAAAAATACGCTGGCAGTAAGTAACATGATCATATCTGGTATAACTCGCAAGCACGTCCGTAACACTAGTTGCACGTAATAGCTACCTAGGTATATGTAAAAATGTAGGTCGACAAGCAAACTCATCCATACCCAACAAAGCCTATCAGTGACAATTATTATACAGTTCGGTCTCTTTGTCAAAGAGTGTCGCATACCGAGTCTGGAAGGTGGAAACTGTCAGACCCCCAATAACCCAATAAGTTATGCCGATATCAAACTAGCAACCGTTCAAGATACAAATGATAACCCTTATCAGTTTATCTCAACCGCCCTGACCAGAGACTTCAGGTCAGAGTCATATCATGAACAGCGCGACATCAACTCCCTATAACGGGAGAGATGAATCCCCACTTGATCGATCACTGCCTCCATGTGTTTCAGGACTATACCCAACTAAAACCTGGATACACGGCTCTTTAAAGCCGTGGTTGGGTAGAAATAAAAGTATAGTGGGAACACACACAAGACACTATGACGACCCTATTTTCACCAGAGAACTGCTATCTGACAATGGGTATAATACAATTTAGGAGTTCTCGGCGAGTCTGTTCAGTGTACTCATTCTCTAATGAGCACATGTATACAATCTTTGGTGTCAAACACCAATGGTTATGAAAGCAACTATCTCCCCGGTCAGGCTCAAGAAACTTATACACTATTCTACTCTGGAGTACCGATACCCCGTTTCGATACTCTTACGACCAGGAACATTTAAGAATGTGCTTATGGACTACCCATACCCCACTAGTATGATCTCTTTTATAATCTTGGTAGTCAAACAAAGATCCTAAGGGCTTTATTAATATGTATTAGCGATACATAATATCAAGTAAAACATATACACATGAAAGATAAAGCAAACCAAATAGCATACTATCATATCGAGCAAGAATATTTTGTACATATAGATCTAAGTAAAATTACAATAATTGCCTCTAGGAAACCTATATCTAACACTGCATGGTCTCAGGCTCACAACTGAAAAGGTCTCTCGACCTTAACCCACCCACCCACTTAATTAGGTGAGGCCGGGCCGGGCCAACCCCCAAAGTACAACAAAAAATCATCCAATTTCATAGGTGATAGAATTCAATGCTTGATATTCAGCTTTGGAAGACCTTCACGTAATATAAACCTTCTTTGATTTTTATCGTTCGTTGAAAATAAGCAATAACATGTGATGAAGCATCTATTAGTGGAACAAGATGTCAAATTTGAATCAATATAGAAGCGGAATCTGAGAGAACTAGATGAAAAGAAAAAATGGCGGTGTTTAGCGATGCTTGATATAAAATGTCACTCGCAGAGCAGCTATCTATCTAATGAGGCATTTTGTGTCTTAATCATGAATTGGCTTAAAGTGTTGACCTAGCAGATAATCTTCAATCTGATGCTTATATATATGAGGATGGAACAAATAATATTGGTCTATAATCAGTATTTCAGTTAGAAGGTCGCTTATGTCTATAGAAATATCCAAAGTGTTTTCTTTCATTAAGAAAGAATGTCATTGTTGAGATATGTGAAGGAAACGTATGCATGCCTATGGCGGAGACACATACATCAATATCCTAAAATCGAATATCTAAATGTAAATGCGTACCTTTGCCTCATCTCATTCTCACCGTTGAAGGATCTGTTCATATATAAACAAAGTTCTTTTTGGTAGACTCCACAATTGCAAAAGCCTCAAACTGAAGTCCACCAATTTTTGTGAAAGAAAAATCCCCATGGATTGATATGCATCCAAATAGTTTTAAGAGGAAATAATGATTATTCAAAATCTTAATTCTCATGGCAAACCATTGACCCCTTTATATAGGATTATGGTACGAAACCTGAAGCCTAAATATCCGATGTGGGACTAAAATCGCACATATTAATGATACAAAAATTATATTATTAATTAATGATATTCCATTTATGGTTGTTTCTAAATCTTCCATCGAAAAGATTATAGGTGGGACCAATCAGGTCTCACATCAAGAGCAAACTATCAACTAAATTAATTCGCAATTAATTAATTAATAGTTTTAATTTAACAGTCAAATACCTATCTTGCCAACTGTTCATAAATGCTCTATCATAATGTGAAATGACAATAAATATCAACATGTGTACAGGTTAGTTCATCGACCTGGGATCGTCATTTGCCTCGTGTGAGTTCCCGCTATACTTTGATTACTACCCTACGACGGCTCAAAGGAGTCGTGCAAACAGGTTTTAGTTGGGTACAGTCCCGAGCCACATGGAGGCAGTGAGCGGATCTGCAGGGGTTCGTCTCTCCCGGTATTGGGGGTGAGGTCGCGCTGTGTCTAGGAGAGCCATTACACAAAGCCCTCGGCCGAGGCAGGAGATTTACTGGTAGGTATTCCAGTAGTATCTCAGGGTGTTCTGGGCTTCACTCCGACACTACTTGTACCGCTTTTGGGGGCCTGACTTTTACCAACCCCCTAGACCCGCCATGCGATACTCATAGACGAACGGACCGGACTATATGGATATTGTCACTGACAGGCTCAGTAGGGTGTCAGGATGAGTTCGCTCATCGACGTCCCTTTTTGGTCAATGCCTGGTAGCCCGTTACGTATGGCTAATACCTCTGACGTGCTGGTGGTTAAATCCACAGCCAAGGGATTGACGAGTCTTTAGAGTCCCCCACAGACCGTTTTCTCATGTTTCGGGCGAAACGCTGTAGAGGCCGTATGGAGATATGGCAGGGTTCGATCAGATACGTGCGGTATTGCACGGATCATGATCGGACGGATAATACTAGCGGGCTTTAGTTTAAGCCGGATCCTAGTATTGTACAGTGTAGATTTTATCTCATTGCATTTGTATTCGGTCGGAATACAAATGCGGGTATGTATATACAGTAGCGAGGTTTCCTGTAATTTATTACGGGATCAGTTTTATGAAGTTGCCAGTTTGCTTTCCATTTCGGCCATTTTTCTTTGTATCTTTCATTGGCTGAAAATTGGTGGAGGAGGGCTTATTTGCAATTGTGCAAATTAGCAATGTGGAGGGTGGTCTTTGCATATTGTTGCTTCATGATGATTGTACCATCACTTGACTTTCTTTTGTTCATGATGGCTTGACCTTTGTGTTATGATAGTTGATGGAGTGTAGGACTTGTGGTGTGATCATTGTTTCTCATCATCACTTTTCTCTGTCTCTTATATCATTGCTTTCCACCCACCCCTTGACTTTGCTCTCTCTCTCCATTCACAAAGAGGGCCAGCCACTATTGTGGTGAAGAGGGTTGATTTATTTTGTGAGGGAATTTTGGTTCTCATTTTTGCTTACTACAAAATTCCCAAAAGCCACCACAAAAGTTTATAGTTCATTTTCCTCCACCAAAAGGCAACTTCCTACAACCCCATTGAGACAATAGAGTTCCACACTATTCTACAGCAATTCTTGGGCACGTCGGCTAGCCAACTTCGTGCCCGAGTTGCCTCGGTCCAAAGGTGGGAGCCCGTAAAAAACCCGGCGATGTGGTGCCCTTCGGACGAGGAGATGAGGACCGGAGATTCCGCGGGGAGATCGGGACGACGACGAGAAAACCGAAGGACACGGATCGCTCGGTATATCTCTCTACCCCTTCTCTAGCTAGCTAGGACTATGTTAATGGCCCGATCCGGGTTTATAGTCCGCGGTGGCGCCGGTTAAAAGTTAAGAAAATTTTTGATTCCGCATTTTGGCCTCGGAAAGACGGCCGGGGCGCCACCGTAGACCAACATGGTATCAGAGCCACGCCATTAACCTAGTCTAGCTTGCTCTAACGTGTTTACAAGTTCGATAGATCGGATTTTCCAAAAACCGCATTTCCATGTCGCACTTTCTGTCGAATTTTTCCTTGCTCTAAAAATTATTTGGTATATTGGAAAAATACGTGCATGGTTTTTTATGCATTCTGTGAAAATTTGGTCGGCTGATATTACTGTAGTGCGGCGGTTCAGCGGCCAAAACCACGTTTTGGCCGCGGAACCGCCGCCGTTTTGTGGCCAAATCGCACCAAATTTCTACAGTGCTTTACTGACATTGAAATAGGGTTTCTGGTATATTCTTTTTCGGCCTAGATGTTTTTGAGTGCTACAGTTGTGCTTGGGGCCCACTTCGGAAAATTCAGTCGATCAAAAATTTTAAACATGTTAGTTCACAGTATTTACATTATATCTGCGACCGTGAATGTCATTTGATCGGTAAATCCTGTCTAACTGCTATAGCCCTTTTAGAAGGATTTGCGAACGTGACATTCACGTTGATGTTCTGTGTTGTGCTGTGATGTTGCGGATTGGTCATGGGGGATAGCCTGGATGCAATGTTAGTACAGTTTTGGTATTTTTATGTACATTTGATATTGCGGGGCGAGCGTCCGACATGTGGACTGCCGTCACTGCCTGGTTGTATATTATTCTTTTGGGGCATGACCGGGCTGAGGTCGATGTACCCGTTGTATGTATATTTTACTTTCTGTACTAGGATTACCCTAAGGTGGGGTGCACGGATAGCCGGGTTCTAGAGGGCAACGGGCCCGCATCTCATGGCGTAGAGACGGAGGGGGCCTCACTCTAGAATTGGCGGGCTATTCGCCGCACTCGTAGGGGGTACAGGTTGACCCAGGAGGGGTGCCCAAGTTACTGGATTCCGTGAAATGCTGGGTGGTCCATTCACGTTGCTGAAGGGGGCTGCCTCGCTTCAAGTTTTTGGCGGGTAACTTACCGTGCCCGTAGGGGTCTAGGATTTCATTGCACAGACTATCCACACGACCAGGGGAACGTCGGGTTTTAGTAGCGGCTCTATGGAACCCGGGGATCCCAGATATCTGTATTGTCCTGTGATGCTTATTACATTTCTGTGATGTTGCATTTTATCACGCCTTGAGCGAATATTATATATTGATATATATATTAGTAGATGTTGTATATGTTTTGCATCCGCTCTAGTCTAGTCCCCGCTCTGTCGTTAGTTAAGTAACCTAACGGGTGATGACGGGACCCAGTGGCGAATGCGGATGGCATATACGTACATCATTATTTCCGTTCTTTATTGGTGTGATCAATTGATGGGACTGCATTGATTCGGATCAATGCAAGCTAAACAAACCTATTCTGATATTGTTGGAACAATTTTTCAAAAAGCTGTTATTGCAAGGACGTTCACTTTTGTTTTGCATAGTGGTATTCAGTTGGAATATCCTGCACCTCAGTCGACAAGGCAAGGGCCGAGATCCCTTCACCGGGAGTGACCCCTTGGACAGAAGTTTGCGTCAGGATAATAACTTCACTATAGCCGATTGCCTTTTGCTTTGCATCGTGGTATTCAGTTGGAATATCCTGCACCTCATTCTACGGGGAAAGAGCCGAGATCCCTTCACCGGGAGTGACCTCTTTAGCAAAGGTTTTCGCCACTATATTTTTTATAAAAAGCTATCTGGTTCCTTCAATGATATCAAGTTCATTAAGTTAAAGGTTTTTCGCCAAAAACCAGCCGTAGCCCTCCGTCATTTCAGATTAGTATTGCTTAGTATTAGCGCTACGTTTGTCGTTGCTATTCGCCGAGACGTAGTGTGCGATAGCTCTGTTATGCTTTTCTGTCGCATAGACATGTGGATTGGTTAGGACAGTCGTACGACTTTGTTGATTATTCATCAAGGGTCGTGCGGGTGGGTTTAACGCAATCAAGATAATGACGCGTTGAACTTGACTAGGACCTTTTGATTTGTTGATTATTCGTCAAGGTCACTTGGGTCCTAGGGGTAAAAATCACATCGGGGGTTTCTAAAGAAACTGAAACTTGCCAGGCTTGCGCATACCTTCTAGAGTGTGGTGACTTGAGTGGATTCCGTCAAGTTATCATACGATGATAGTTGGATCGCGATTCCAACTGATGAGTTGGTTTACTCCTCGGGTGATCCCGACTAATTCTTCTTTCAGGTTTGGAAAAGAATTTGAGATTACAGTGGGAGGTTTCCTGATTGGATAAATTGGTAACCATTCTGATCTAGGTTAGAGTGCACGATGAGTGTTTCTTTCCTCTCTCTTTTTGGCAGCGACCATGACCCGACCCTAAGACTATGACTCAGTGACCATAATTAACCGAACCTTCTTAAACACTGGCTTTTGGATTGTCAGAGTTGCATACCTCATTGCCACTCCTATTTTTACCCTTTTCTCCAGGACAACCCGTATTACTACGAACGTCCACTTCCATTGGACAAAACCATCGTATGGTTATATATGAACTCAAAGGAATTTATTCGAGGATGGTTTCCGGTTCTGGAGAAAACGAATAGGACTATTCAGTTGTCTTTCATTTTACCTTCTCTCAAGTTGCGAGTACTCCTTGGTTTAGGAGATAGTACACCTATTACGCAAATTGGATAGTCTTCTTCCAAACCTTAGGCTTATGCCGAACGGTGGGGAATGAAGAAAACCAATTAGCATAACGATGGTGTACAGAAGGTATTAAGTAAAGACATATCAAGGGATTAGTAAAAGGGCAAAGTAAATTGCGACTGCTATTCACGACCAAACCAAGTATTTCTTCGCCAATCCTAAATCACCTTTGTATTTCTCCAGAACACTCTGTATCACTACGAAGATCCACAGTTTATTTGGATACTCCATCGTATGGTTATATACGAACTCGAAAGGAACTTGTTCCAGTTCGGGGATGGATTCTGGTTCAAGAGAAATAGGAATAAGGTTTATTCGATTGTCTTTTATCTTCACCTTCTCTCGCATTGCGAGTGCTCCTAGGATTAGGACAGTACACCCATTATGCTTATTGGATAGTCTTCTTCCAAACCATAGGCTGGTGCCGAACGGTAGGAAAGGAAGAAAACCATTTAGCCTAAGAGGGTGTACATAAGGTAACGACTAAAGACATATAAAGGGATTTGGAGAGGTGGCAAAGAAATATACGGTTACAGTTATGAATCTGATAATGGAAGAGGCATTACTAGGAATACCTGGATACCCCTACGAAACATTTCAATGTTTCAGTTTCACTGTGTACTATTAAAAGAAAACTGATTTCCCAATTTGCCCTTGCTCCAGGGTATGTATTTACCAGGTATGATTCTCACATCTGTATGGTTTTACAGATGATGAGTGGGAGTAGGTTATTGGGAATTAGGTGATCATCCTCATTATATCGGAATTCGTTGTAATTGGTGATATTTGAGAAAATCGCCTGGGCTGTTTGCCGGACGACAAATATTTGGTTTTGAATATCCGCTGTTATGCACCAATTTCAAATTGATATATCTGTACGTCTATTTTCATAGATTGAAATATACCTTTTTGAAATTATGTCTATGACATTTACCTATATCAGTGGATGGTTAGGTAAGGAGCATTAAACAGCGGTGTAATTCTTCTTAACCATAAGTACAGTTTTCAACCTACGACACACAGGGATTGAGTTATTAGACTCAAGGAACTTATACAGAGTATTGTATGTTGTCCAGTGTCCATCAGGACAGTGGGGTTGGTTCTCGTACTATATTCGGTTTACTTATGACTCCTCTACTTTTTAGACAGGTGTTTCGTAGAAACACAGGGTCCAAGTTTTGAGAAGCTATAAGTATATGAATAAATTAGAGAACCGGGTATTGCAAGTATCGGGATTCTTCAAGGTGATCGAAGATGTAGATACTTGTGTGTGGTATTCAGTTAATAGTAATGATTAAGAGAACTTGCTTCTCTTTCAGGTTGACGAAGAGCTAGCTCCCGCTTGGGGATGCCTTTATTCATATTATGCATGTTGTACCCTTTTGGGGCCAGTATTTACAATGGAAACTCTGCCAAAATTTTCAGAAAAAACTTGAGATTTAAAAATGCATATTCGACTTTTGTTATTTAAACCACTTGCTTTAAAACTAAACTTTTCCTTCTTTCTTCTTTTAAATGGTTTAGATTTCTGGGATTTTGGCTTACTTGAATTAGATGGGGTCCTATAGACTTCATATGATTCAAGTGCCAGTCGCGTTCCATTTCGGGTCGTGACAAAACACATGTCGACAAGATTTTTACGCCTTCATGGGAATGGACAGTAAACTTATTCTCATCAACATGAGAATGTCGAATTCTATCTAGACATCCATTTTCCTCCTGAATGTATTTATGCAGCCCAATATTTCAGGTTTTTTTATTCCTATCAGACAATAAGAAGTATTATCATATCAAACCTTACTAAATAACATATCGAAGACAACAATATCATCAAGTTAAATAGATTATGTAACCATTTAAATTTTGTCCTATAGGTGACATATCCTAAAGAATTTAAATAGGGTCATATACTATATGTATCACAATACATGCTCATGACACACACCTGAAGAATCTCTATTCTCGGTAACTGAGACACATCACCACATCTAACATGGCGGTGTCATAATAACCTGTTATAAAGTTAGTTATCTCATACAAGTGTCATAGGCTAAAGTACTCTGTCGGTAACTGAGACACATCACCACATCTAATGGTTTAAATTCTCTCTCTCATAGGCTAAAGTACTCATTTAAAAAATCACTAGATTAGACCATGTCTCCATACAAGAGACACATCTCTGTGCATGATCTTACAGTATAATTTTTAGGGATATTATAACAATTATAAATACATATGACCCAGTTAACCAATCTTCTTCTTTATAATGCAAATACCTCCATGGTGAAGCGGACATCCTCTCCTTTCTCCAAAATTCAAAGAAAAAGTAGAAAAATCCTCTTCTTTTAGGGCCTCTACCTCATCATCCTCTTCTCCTAAGGCCTCCACCTCATCAAGGAAGAAGACAAAAAAATGATTCCTTGCAATGTAAATTTAGACATAAACCCACAATATTTACAACGTTACACCTATACAAAAAAATGATGCATTGCTCGAGTTCCCAACTTTGCCCCAAGTGTCTTCCAGAAAGAACTTACGAATTTGGAACTCTGGATCTCTGGATCGTCAATTTCTGGTCTTTTCCAGTGATTAGCGCAAACTGGCCACCTTGCTGCTAGGTTGGGAGAAAGGCGTCAGAAATGTAAATTTGCACATTTACACATAAAGCATCATTATTTACAAATTTAGATATATACCCATTCTCACAAATATGAAATATTACATTTTGACACGTGCAATGCATGTGCACAAGTTCTAGTTACTATTAGTGCAACTATAAAATCATATTAATATTTAATAAATATTATAAGAATTGTATTGAATGTGTAAGGGCACATACAACTACTCTAGAAATCTCCAACTTGCCCTCACATCCATCGGCTACAATAATAACTTTTTAGGTTATTTACGTCTTGTCAAAACCATTTAAGACAATAACTAAGGTAATCATTTGTTCAAGTTGTTTTGTAGCTATCTTTTATATCATTATATAATCTTATCCCCACTAGACTTCCTATAGTCACTACTACAAAATATGTATTTGGTAATAGTTTAAACCGTTACCTAAACCCAATTCCGTAACAGTTAAAACCGTTAGACAACCATTACAAAAAAAATCGTCACCAGAAGCATGGTAATGGTTTTAACTGTTATGATAGATATAATTTGGTAACGGTTAAAACCGACACCATTTAGTTTCCCGTTACCAATATCCAACAGATAACTGAAACATATCAGATATCTGCTGGATCTATACTAACGGTTTAAACAGTTACTATATATTAAAAGGTAACAGTTAGAACCGTTACGAAATTGATCATGTATTTTTTTTAAAATTTGAAATCCTCGCACCCTACGCACACCGCTTTCATTTACAAATAGCAATAGAAAACAATCATATCACCAAATCTCACGCAATTACAAGAATCAATAAATAATATGATTCGATTTCACGTAATTATAATAATCAACAAATAATATAATCAATAAATCGCACGCAATTATAAAAAAATATAACAATTTCAATTCAATTAATAACTTAATTCATTCATTATAATCATATTTTACAGCTTGTTAAAACGATAAAACTTACGAAATGGATACATCCACCGATGCGAGCACGTTTTGTGCTTTTCCACTCCATCTGGAGCTCACTCGGCGGTGGCGTCATCTGGAAACTCAGTGAAATCAAGTAAAGGGCCTGCAAAGTATTTGATATGTTAATATCCCCAAAAAACAAGTCCATGTATGCGAAACCACCCAAACCATTTTCTCAAAAATTTTTAAAAAAAACTCTCTCTTATTCGCTTTCTCATGCTATACCCATCAATCTCATCGCCAGTGTTGCCTCCGCCGTTGTTGGATTTCCGGTCGGACAAAGACTTGTTGTTATTTAATTGTTTGGTGATTCATCTATAAAACTTTTTTAATATTTATGAAAAATTGATTTTAATTTTCTCCAATGAAATCCTTAGAATCTTTGATGATTTCTTTTTCCTATGATGAGTTTTGATTTGTTGAATGGCATTGTGCCTTGATATTGAATAGTAAATTGCATTAGGGTTTTCGCTCTATTAGATTTAATTTATCCCTCTCATTATGAATTTTTTGGGGGGTTAAAGGTTTTGTTTTGCGTGGAGGGGACTTGGGGGTTGGTGTATGAGAGAAGTAAAGAATTTGAGAAGGCCAAGCTGCTACAAGCATTTCGTACAATATATATTCTCAATAATTATATGAAAATTATATATAACGAAAGGATTATCAAACTTACATCCGTTGCTTTCTTCCCTTGAGAGATTAAGCTCCGGAAGATCTCTCTCCTCGCCTTAAGATCTGCGTGAATTTCATCCTCATCCGCCTCTGACAAAAGTACCAAAATAAGTGATTTTCAAGTTTACATGAGTGAGTAATTAAAGAGTAACCGGACACATAGAATAATACCATGTTAGAATGACAACTGTTGTTTTGTATACCTTTTGCATACTTCACGCTGGAATAAGATCCCAAAACATAATCAGTTAACTTCACAAAAGCATCTTTAGAGTCACCAATAATCCTATAAATCAAATTAGGTCGTACAAATCAGGTTATGATTTCAATGAGGCTGACAAAAGATGGTCTACATCAAGCAAACATTACCCTTCAGACACAAGTTCCTTTTTCTCGATAATTATATGAAAATTGTATTGAAACTAAGAATTATCAAACTTACATCCGATACTTTCTTCCCTTGAGACCTCGAGCTCTAGATGATCTGTATCGTCGCCTTAAGAGAGCTATCGACTTCTTCTTCCGACATCCTCTTTCGATGAGGGTACAAGTGCGGGAGGAGAAGAGAAGACGCGTACTCAAGAATCCACGGGATGGATAGAGAGTGAGACATAAGGCATAAAACAAACTAACTGGTCTCTTTTATCAAATAAACCAAGCAATCATCCCAATCTCTCCCCATCCATATCCACTCATTTTTTACATCCAAAAGATGGATAAAGAATGAGACACAAGGAACATCACTGATCGACGCTCGATGACAAACTTTCACTTCAATTTCAATTTGTAAAAGTATGTCATCGAGCGTCGGCGAGTGCTGTGACATGTATCTCACTCTCTATTCATATTTTAGATATGAAAAATGAGTGGATATGGATGGAGAGAGACCGAAATGGTGGCTTGGTTTATTTATGGCAAGAGATCTACTAGCTGGTTTGTTTTTCCTTATTTATTCCTGCATATTTTTAATTGTATGTTAATATATGACATTTGCTCTTATGGCTTGGTTTAATTGAAGATTTGTTTAAGTTTAGTTTTAATTAATGATTTAGCTATAAAATTGGAAGCAGTTGTGGGGTCTAAAAAGATCACTAAATTAACCTAACCCTAAAACTTAACCCTAACAATTAGTTTATCTGTGATCAGTAAGTCAAAAGCCAAAATAAAACCATTGATAGAAACCTGCAATCAACAGTAGAACATCACATCCTTGATGTTGTCTTTGATTTTTAGGAGAGATTTAACCACTGCATTCCTAGTCCTTGTATCACAACTAGCTCCCACCGACCCCTATGTAAGGGGGTCGTGCTTGCTGGACGGGTAATTAAAAACTTTTACAGAAGCGGAAAAATGAAGGGATCTAAGCGAACATGACTTCCCTAATCTAGAATCAACTATAGACTATAACTTGCAAACAAAAGAATAGAACAAGGAGAAGATACAACCTTTGAAGCGTCTTCATTTGCTCTGATGGTTATACTCTGGACTCCGGCTAAGCTCTGAGTGTTCTGGATCGTGCTTGATCTCCGATCGGCTCCGTCGAAGATGATCCACGCAAAGGCTACCGGCTCTAGCTTCATCTTCAATCAAATTGAAGAAACTCTCACATACGAGGTGTAACAACTCCATTTTTAGTGTACATAAATTTGCTTTAAATTTAAAGTATATACTTGGAGTATTTAATGTTGCTGTTACCACTTTAACTATCTATTTCACTCCATAATTACAAGAAGGAGATTGTAGCTCATTAGTAATACCTTGCATTGCTGAACCAAGCCACCAGAGTTCAAATCCCATGCCCCACATTATTTTTAATATTTATTTTGTTTCAAATTTTGTAGAAGCCCAACAGTCCACACGAGATAACTCCCAAACTTTCCACTGAACCTGAAAAACTGAGTATACCAGAGCCTTACTCAGGTGACCCCCCACCTCCCCATGCCTTGACTCGGCCTGACTCGGGCCGGCGCCGCCTGCCGGACTCGGCCGGACGGCGGAGTCCCCAACTGCAAACTTGTGCCTTTTCACCTTCGCATACCCCCTGCACACTTTATTTCCCTAGATCGTTTCCAGAGAGTCCAATAACACCCATTTACTCCATTTTTAATGATTTTTCCTACATTTTTACATTTTTTTTTAATTGAAACCCTTCATCTACCCTAACCCTAGCCTAACCCTATAAATACCACCCCTATTCTCTACCCTCTCACCCCAAACTCTGAGCCAACTCTCTAAAATTTTCAAGGAACTTGTGTACTTTGAAAACGAGCACGAAGTGAAGCTACGGCGAAATTCCCGGCGAACTTCCGGCGATCGTTCTAGGAGGCCTCGATGACGAAGTGACGCACCGGCAATTACTCTCCTTCCATCTCACTCTTGTTATTTTCCAAAACTCGTAAGTCCCCAAATTCTACCTCTTTTCTTTTCTAAAAATACGAATTTACAAAACCCGACGGAATCGGAACAAATCCGATTTCCGATTCGATTTTCTTATAAAACTTCATTTCTCATTAATACAATTATGCTTAAACTCCCTCATGTTGACTATTAAACAATAATGAACCATATTGATCAAGTTTCATTTCATAAAATGATGGCTATTTCACTTTATCGTATTTTTCATTTAAATACCACATTGTTTCAATTATACATTTAAACCATTAAACTTGTTATACCTTTAAGTAGATCACGAGGTAACGACCTACCTCCTCACACACTCATATGCAACATAGCACGATACCCTCGGGAATATAGAATACGGGAAATCGAAATCTTTATAAATAAATAACCTTTGAGCTAATAATAAAAAATATCTAGACTCGGCCAATTAAGGACTGTCGCGCTCATTAGGACAGAGAAAGGTTGTGGGCATTCATTCGTTTATCTAAACCTGACTTTCCGATGCCTAGGCTAGACAAGTGAGAAAGGTAACTTTAAAAGGCCCGTCTCACGGTGATTCATGAGCGGATCCATCCTTTCTTCACTTGTACTTACCTGGCCACAATTGGCGGTGAAGAGGCGATTTGAGGAATATCTCACAACTTGTCGCTTTGGACCAGTTATAAGCAGTATAGTTAACTTAGGAGACCGTAGAACATAGAATATGGGAAATCGACACCTTTACAAATAAATACCATAATTAATAAAACCGTTTTTCTTAATGATTAGAATTTTACACAAATCTTTGCAAAGCGCCGCTACAACCCATTTGGGGAACCCGTTAGGGATGGTGTGGATTATCGCACATCCTCGGGCTTAGTAATGCGAGATGCAGACCTCTGCAAGGAGCATTCGGTCTCGAAAAATTTAAAATACGACATCTTAAGAAAACGAGATTTCTAGAATATTATATATATACTAAAATTATTTTCATATAAATATATGTATATGTAACATAAAAATATCTATTTTGAATTATTACAAATATTCCACTTTTTCTAAAAATGTCATAAGAATCATTTTACACTAAAATACCGTGAATTCCATACAAATCAATATTACAAATAAATGCCTTTATTAGGATATTTTCACCAGAAATATCACAATATAAAATCTACATTCACTACAACTCTAAAGACTATTAATAAATACTTGGGGTATACTTTGAAAAGTATATAAAAGTATTTTTACATAAAAACCCCTCAAGTTCTATAATTTACCATAAGGACCCTAGTAAATATAGGTTTAAGCGGGACCAATCTCTTGCGCCTCAGGGAGCCGGAGAAGTGGGTGCTTGACTACTTAAGGTAGACAACTTAATAATGGTGTTATCAATACGGTAATCGTCTTTGAAAAGACACAAATCCTGCCGTCCATGTGCAGCGGTTACCGATAACTTCAAAACAATCAGGACTTCAATTCACTTTTCTAATTGTCTAACTCAGGTTTGAGTCTCATTATAATCTGACTTGAATATAATTCAAGTATAATTTATAATTTACAATTTACAATCTGCAATCTACAATATTACAATCCAACATGAATCCATGAATCCAACTATCAACCTATACAACTTGACTGAACCGAATCATGGATATACATTCCATTTACATGATCTCCAGTTTACATCCATTTACATGATTCTACGGTTACATCAGTTACAGATATCATGGTTTCGGTCAGTCATCCAATTATACAATTTATACAGTTTACAATACAATACAATCAAAACACTACGGGGTTTAAGGGGTAGACTGGTACGGAAGGTGTTAAAAGTGGCACGAGACTGTAAGATTTAAGACACCTAACATGAATCCAATTGTCGTTGTTCTGGGCCTTCTAACGGAGCCTTGTACTCTATATTCAGTTCACCGTAGTCTCTAGTCTAACGAGACTCCTCTCGTATACACCGGCATCCTTCTATACCAAGCTACAAACAACAGCGTTAACACAACATTACAACAATATAATACAACTTTAAAAGATACCTTCTTATTCTATCTATTCTATTTATCCCTTGTCTTTGGGACTTACCGAGCGACCTGTTCGCTGACGACGTTCTCTTTCTTTCTTCTTTGAATGTCGTCAAGTGATTTGGACATGTCAGAGATCGAGCCTACTGCTGAAGACTTGGATCAGTTTGCTGAAGACCCAGAGCTTTAGTTTCATTATACACATTTCCTTTCAGTACTTTACGTTCCTGTTATATCATTGTTTAGTCATCGCTTTTATTTCAGTTGTATTTACTTTTCATGCATTGTACAAAAGAATGTTAATAAATAAAGTTGTTGTTCAGTTTATATATCTTGTCTCTTGTGTATTTACTTTTATATTGCTTATATACGCTTAGCGTATTTACTTCAGAGTAAATACGTAGCGGACCAGTCTCGTTCCCTTCGCCGTACACCGGGAAGCGGGGCGTGACACGAGGTCTGGGAGGTGGAAACTGTCAAACTCCCAATAACTCGATAAATCGTGCTGATATCAAGCTCATGACCACCTGAGAAACTACTGATAACACTTATCAGTAAATCTCATTTGCCTTGGCCAAGGACTTATGGTCATAACCAGTTGTGCACAATGCGGCATCAACTCTCTATACTGGGAGAGACGGATTCCCTCGACCGCTCACCGTCTCCATGTGCTTTGGGACTGTACCTAACTAAAACCTATTTGCATGGCTCTTTAAAGCCGTGGTAGGGTAGTAATCTAAGTACAGTGGGAACACACATAAGACACTATAGCGATCTTGGGTCTAGAGACTATCATGTACTCATGTCACTAGAGAACTACTATCCGGCGATTGGTATAATATCATCTAGGAGTTCTCGGTGAGTCCGTCTAGTGTAACTCATCCAATGAGCACCTGTAGACAATCATCGGTGTTAAATACCAATGGCTATGGGATCAGCTATCGCCCCGTACAAGGTCATGAAACGTATACACTAGTCTAAGCTGGAATACCAATGCCCAGTCTCGATATTCCTACGACTAGGTACTTTTAAGGATGTGCTTATTGACTACCCAGGCCCCACTAGTATGATCCATATTATAATCTTGGTAGTCAAGCAAAGATCCTATGGTCTTTATCATCATGTAGTAGTGATACGTTATAGTAAGTAAAACGTATACTTATGAATGACAAATACAAACCAAATAGCGTACTATCATCTCGAGCAAGACTGTTCTTGGTATAGGCCCTCCTCGAATTCAGTAATTGCATTCCTGCAACTACGATAATTGCCTTGAGGGCACCTATATCCAACAATCTCTAACTTGCACTCATGGCTAATTATTGCAATATCGCATACACACATCTCATGTGCTACTGCATACCCAACTTCTATACTAATAGTTTCACAAACTGTGTTCAAGAAATAGCCTAAGTGAGTGGATCCGCTGCAACGTTTCTATCTGTATCTCTCTGAATCTCAACTTTACGGAGATCAATTGTCTCCCGAAATGAGCGATACCTATCTTAGAACTTTGCTTGGATAGCTGATGGGACTATGTTCATAAATGAACGTATTTATCCAGATAATTTATTAAGATGTATTCCTTACTAAGTCAAAATCAGCATCTACCGCCTTGACTATCTTAGTATTCCTCTTGGAACTCTTCCAATATACTGCTCCTTATAAGAGAGTAAACTAATGACTGGCGACAGATACTCTGTCACCCTTGTCAGCATGGAAGCTAGAATCGATAATCGCATTCCGAAGGAGTCTGCCATTACCATACACCAAGAACATCTCATATGTTCTTCACTCGTACCTATGTTTCTTCAGGATTGGACTAATACGTGCTTAATACACCAAGTGAAAAAGCAATATCTGGTCTGGTATGTAACATCGCATGATTGACCTCACTGCCGAAGCATGTCGAATGTCATTCATGCGAGTCCCTTTCTTCATCAGTCCCGAAAGACATCTCTTTAGAGAGGGTGGCCCTATTACCTGCGGATATATTACCTCACTAGGAGTCCTCCATTCTAAACCACTTTAGAATGGTGTTAAGATATCTGAATTAGGACAATCCCAAAATCCATACTAGATATAAATCTATAGACCTAGTCACCAAAATCAATGATATATATATAATCCATAAGGGAGAAACAGTGACAACCAATGTTTGACCAAATCGTAGAATATGAACAACACTTCCTATCAAGATTATGTCATCCACATTAATATGAGGAACCTGACAATACTCTGTACTGTCTTCTTACAAATACCAAGTTCACCTCTAATTTCGATGAAGTCAAACACTTTGACTGCAACATCAAAACAGATGATCCATCTCCGTTATGCCTACTTTAGTCTGCAAATAGACTTAAGCAACTTGCACACTATCCGTTGCTCCCACTGACTAAGAAATTCTTCTGGTAAAGTTATATACATGTACACTTCTAAATCCAATTTAGAAAGACGTCATAGTCATCCTCATACCAGATATCATGGTCATGAAAACAACAGTGACAGGTTATATCAGTATGGATTTCAGCACAGACAATGAAGTAACAGTATCATCACAATCCATATCGGATATTTGATCAATACATGTTGTTCCCCTACGAATCACGGAGACGCGACCTCGTAGGTCCGTCTTTCCTGAAATTCGGGGCAGATGCTAATTGGTGCTATCTGTCCACCTCTCCGAAGATGACAAGTTGATTTATGGCACCATGTATCGAAGGTTTAAACGGATGCGGCCGATGTAGCATACTTCGTCATATTCCCCCTCGCTTAAGGGGTTTTTTGATTGTGAGGACGCTCTTCCCTGAAGGCGCAAGCCCCTGCAGTTAATTACGCTACCGCATCGTGGTAATAACTTTCTCCTTCTCCATATGGTCACTTCGTGTCGTGGGTGTTTTTTTGTGTTTAGTTTCCCATGGATTGTATACGGAGACTAAGTTATGCTGTCGCCCGTAGGGCGTGGACTAGTCCCAATCCGTATCTTTCTTAGATTTGGGTTTGGGGGGGTTGTGTTTAAGGATACGTTAGCCTTATTTGAGTCTAAGATCAACTTATACTTTTGTTAAGGACACGTTAGTCTAATTCTAGACTAAAATCAACTTAACGGGATCGTTTAGATCCGACAAGAGAGCAATTGGGCTCTATTGTTTTGTTTAGTGACATTGCGGTCGATAATTAGTTTAAGGACATTACGGTCCATTGTTAGTTTTAAGACATTGCGGTCAAGGTTAAGGACATCATAGTCCGTGAGCTTAAGGACCTCACAGTCCGGTGTTAGTTTTAAGACATCACGGTCGAGGTTAAGGACATCATAGTCTGTGGATTTAAGGACTCCACAGTCCGATATTAGTTTTAAGACATCACGGTCGAGGTTAAGGACATCATAGTCCGTGGATTTAAGGACTCCACGGTCCTATATTAGTTTTAAGACATCACGGTCGAGGTTAAGGACATCATAGTCCGTGGATTTAAGGACTCCACAGTCCGATATTAGTTTTAAGATATCACGGTCGAGCTTAAGGACATCATAGTCCATGAGTTTAAGGACCCCACAGTCCAATGTTAGTTTTAAGACATTACGGTCGAGGTTAAGGACATCATAGTCCATGAGTTTAAGGACCCCACAGTCCAGTTTAAAGACGCTATAGTCTGTGAAATGTATGGTTGTCGGGACCCGTCACATCTTTGAAGACGTTGAGGAATTATAACGACAAATATCAAAGGAGTGAAGAGATGTACCCTTGAACCAGGATGAGTTGAGAAATCTGTAGTCCAATTTGGGACTAAGATTAATCAATTAGATTATGAGCACATGGGCTCAGTTAAATCTGAATTGAGGACTTATGGCCAGTCTTGGGCTAAGTCCAATCAAGTTAAAATGTTTTAACATTTATTTTGGGCTGATAAGCATTCATTTGGGCTTAGCCCTTTTAGAAATGCTGAGCATTAATTTATATCTTGACAGTGTTTTGTTTTTTATTGAATGCTAAGCATTCACATAGCTCTGGGGCTTATCCAAAGAACAATTTATGTTCTGCCCAAGCGCACATAAAAGCATGTGGCGTAATTGGCACTAGCACCAGTCGATGAGCGCAGTGCACTATGGTTAAAGCGCTGATTCGCTTGGCGCTTTGCGCCAGATATGAAGCGCTGATGCGCTTAGCACTTTGGGCTAGATGAAGAGCGTTGATGCGCTTAGCGCTTTGCGCTAGATGTAGAGCGCTGATGCACTATAATTGAAGCGTTGAGGTGCTGGGCGCTGGTACCATATAATGAGCGCAAAGCGCTTTTAGTAATGCAGCACACACGTGAGGAGCACGTGGTGCGCTTAGCGCTGAGCGCTAGCCAATGAGCGCAGTGCGCTGTTGTTTGAAGTGCTATGGCACTGCAGCGCTTTGCGCTAGATGAAGAGCACTAAGGCACTTTTAAATTAGGAGCGCTAAGGCTCTTCTTAGGTTAACTT
The DNA here is from genome assembly GCA_030015575.1 of Agapanthus africanus. Classification (NCBI taxonomy): domain Eukaryota; kingdom Viridiplantae; phylum Streptophyta; class Magnoliopsida; order Asparagales; family Amaryllidaceae; genus Agapanthus; species Agapanthus africanus. Next base: position 110,721,469 of record JASDDO010000031.1, read on the forward strand.
TGCGTTCTGAAGCTTATCTTCTTTTTGATAAGAGACTTTGTCTCAAGATTTTAAGAACAAAGTTCTTAGTTTATAGGAGATGTTTCGATCTATTTTTAATGAAAGGCTTTGCTTTTATGGATCTGTGATCCTAAGAGAATTGAATAATTCTCCCCCCTTTATAATGAGATGTTCATAATCTCTTTTGTGAAAGACAACTTTGTCTTATAGATCTATGATCTGTGAAAGAAGTAAGTACTTCTGATTATAATTAAGACAATTTCGTCTGTATATTCTTTTTACCTTGAAAAAGAATTATCTTCCTTCACCGAGAGTTTCTTCTTCTTCTTGAGATTTTCTCAAAGTTTATGGGGGGTTCCCTTTTTTTAGACTTGAAGTATTGGGTCCTTTATATAGGGGAAGCTGATTTGTTGAATCAATTAAAGAGATTTATTCTCCAATTGATTTGGAAATTTCCCCACCGTTGGATACTTGATCCAAGGACTTCTGATTTACAGAGAACAATCTTCTCGTTTTAACAAGATTGAGAAATCTTTCCTTCTTTACAGAATTTGTTCTGTATTTCAGTGATTTTTTAATCAACATTGGATCATTGATCCAACGGTGTTCCAAATTCAGGGCACAATCTTTTCTATTTGGAAAGATTCGACAGAATTTTATTCTTGTTAACTGATGATTTAATCATATCCGTTGGATATTTGATCCAACGGTGAGGAATATTTAGTTCCAGCGCTAGCGCTTAGGCGCTCTGCCCACGGTGCGCTAATTGGAGAGCAGCGCTCTTAGCGCTAGCGCGCACGTGCTTTGCACGTGGTGCGCTACTTGGAGCACAGCGCACCTAGAGCTAACGCCTATATGCTTTGCACGGGGTACGCTAGTTGTAGCAAAACGCTTTTCTAAAAGTGCGGCTTTAATTCAAATTTTGAATTCTGAACAGAGCTTTCCTCTAATTGGGAAAACAAATGCCCCCCACTGTTGCGCTCACGGGGCCCACACGTGGGTGCAGCGATGGCAACATCTCGACTCTTGGATCACCCAAGGAACTGAAACGGCGCTTAGTGCCTATAAATAGGACCCTTGGCCCTTGAGATGACTTCTATTCATCTTCAATCCTTCTTGAAAATTTATTTTCTTCTTCAAAGCGCAGCTATTCTTCTTAAGAAATTTTAAGGACAGAACTTTGTCGGATTAGGTAAAAGATTAAATCTTTTTGAGACAACTTTTAGGGTTTCACCCATTAACAGAGCTTTGCTCTTCATAGATATTTGATCTAAAGAAAATCATTTTTAGGGTTTTATTAGTAGAGCTTTGCTCTCTTGAAATCATAGATCTAAAAAGGATCTTGCTTATGATTTCTTAATCCATTAATGGAGCTTTGCTCCTTTCAGATCATATAGAAGAACTCTTAAGAGTTTGTTCATGGATCTTGAAGATCAAATTGAAATTTTATTTTTGATAGATTATTCCATCATCTTTTCAGAGCAAGGCTCTTCTTGAGGAATTTTATTCCTTCATCATTAGACTTTGACAGATGTCTGACTAGTGAAGAGAGCTGCTCTCAATGGGAGTTTTACTCCTCTGCCCGAGGGATTTCTCATTTAATGAGAATCTCTTGAGGATTTCCTCATTTAATGTCAGCCTCATCCAAAGATGAGGTTGTTTTATTAATGATGAACTGTCATCTAGATTTTTTGGGTCCCCTTTGGTCCCCTTTAATTGCATTGCAGTGCGGTACGGATTTATAGTACCTTGTAACAGAATTTAATTTATAGCATTGGTGGCTGAAAAATTCATTCTTTTCTGCATAGGCATTATATCTTCCGACACCTCCTTCCCATTCATTCGTTCAGAAGGCGGATTTCCTGAAGCACCCATTGACCGAGAGGTTTTCGCGCTAATAAAAGACTATGACCCGGAGCATAAGAGTCTTCATCTATGGGGTAAATGGTATGATCAAATTATCATGGGCCGACGGAGCTTTTCCTGTGCGACACCCTCGGAGCCTATTTCAGCGATTGCTTATGCAAATGCGCCTCCGATAATTTACACTGTAGAGGAGGTAAACTGGACTTCAGAAGGTCTCCTTCGGCCTTCATTGCCGCAATACCCGTGCAGCCGCCGGTGGCTTTGGACATCCTAGGGCAACGCATATGTCAGGGCGAGTCACACCCCTGGGGACAGCCGTACAATATGGGACTAACTCCCCGTCACCCAGTCGGGTATTTGCAGTAGGCCCAGTATATTCTATCGGCGAGGAAGCCACGGATGATGAAGCTCGGATTGTATCCCGACGTTTATGCCTCTTTGTTTCAATATTCCACACCCCCTACATGGTGGGTGAGGGCATTTCTGGAACAGTGGAACATCCCAACCCACACCTTCCTTCTATGAGATCAAGAAGTCTCCATTTCTTTGGAGGAGTTTGTAGAGGTCTCGGGTTTACCCGTTAGGGTGGAACATTATGAGGAATTGCTTCCCCCAGGTGTGTATGTTTTCGCTACCAAATTAATGGTAATGGGTCTTACTCCCGAGAATGCTATTCAACACAAATTTCCGAGCTTAATAAAGGTGTTGAATATGTACGAGAACCTCTCTCTTGCATCCGAAGGTCGTGGAGTTAGTTTTACAGCTTTTATCGCTGATTTTCTTCGCCCGGAAATATTGAAGGAAGAAGTCGAGAAATTCGCCAGTCTTGACGACCCCTTCGGCTTGGGTTAAGGCAATCTGCCAGCGGTAGAGTTTAAGGACCCCACAGTCCAACGTTAGTTTTAAGACACTACGGTCGAGGTTACGGACATCATAGTCCATGAGTTTAAGGACCCCACAGTCCAGTCTAAAGACGCCATAGTCTGTGAAATGTATGGTTGTCGGGACCCGTCACCTCTTTGAAGACGTTGAGGAATTACAACGACAAATATCAAAGGAGTGAAGAGATTTACCCTTGAACCAGGATGAGTTGAGAAATCTGTAGTCTAATTTGGGACTAAGATTAATCAATTAGATTATGAGCACAAGGGCTCAGTTAAATCTGAATTGAGGACTTATGGCCAGTCTTGGGCTAAGTCCAATCAAGTTAAAATGTTTTAACATTTATTTTGGGCTGATAAGCATTCATTTGGGCTTAGCCCTTTTAGCAATGCTGAGCATTAATTTATATCTTGACAGTGTTTTTTCTTTTATTGAATGCTAAGCATTCATCATAGCTCTGGGGCTTATCCAAAGAACAATTTATGTTCTGTCCAAGCGCACATAAAAGCATGTGGCGCACTTGGCACTAGCGCCAGTCGATGAGCGTAGTGCGCTATGGCTAAAGCGCTGATGCGCTTTGAGCCAGATATGAAGCGCTGATGCGCTTAGCGCTTTGCGCTAGATGTAGAGCGCTCATGTGCTATAATTGAAGTGTTGGGGCGCTTGGCGCTGGTGCCATATAATGATCGCAAAGCGCTTTTACTAATGCAGCGCACACGTGAGGAGCACGTGGTGCGCTTAGCGCTGAGCGCTAGCCAATGAGCGCAGTGCGCTGTTGTTTGAAGTGCTATGGCACTGCAGCGCTTTGCGCTAGATGAATAGCACTAAGGCACTTTTAAATTAGGAGCGCTAAGGCTCTTCTTAGGTTAACTTTGCGCTCTGAAGATTATCTTCTTTTTGATAAGAGACTTTGTCTCAAGATTTTAAGAACAAAATTCTTAGTTTATAGGAGATGTTTCGATCTCTTTTTAATGAAAGGCTTTTCCTTTATGGATCTGTGATCCTAAGAGAATTGAATAATTCGCCCCCCTTTATAATGAGATGTTCATAATCTCTTTTGTGAAAGACAACTTTGTCTTATAGATCTATGATCTGTGAAAGAAGTAAGTACTTCTTATTATAATTAAGACGATTTCGTCTGTATATTCTTTTTACCTTGAAAAAGAATTATCTTCCTTCGCCGAGAGTTTCTTCTTCTTCTTGAGATTTTCTCAAAGTTTATGGGGGGTTCCTCTTTTTTAGACTTGAAGTCTTGGGTCCTTTATACAGGGGAAGCTGATTTTTTGAATCAGTTAAAGAGATTTATTCTCCAATTGATTTGGGAATTTCCCCACCGTTGGATCCTTGATCCAAGGGATTCTGATTTACAGAGGACAATCTTCTCGTTTTAACAAGATTGAGAAATCTTTCCTTCTTTACAGAATTTGTTCTGTATTTCAGTGATTTTTTAATCAGCATTGGATCATTGATCCAATGGTGTTCCAAATTCAGGGCACAATCTTTTCTGTTTGGAAAGATTCGACAGAATTTTATTCTTGTTAACTGATGATTTAATCATATCCGTTGGATATTTGATCAAACGGTGAGGAACATTTAGTTCCAGCGCTCTCGCTTATGCGCTCTGCCCATGGTGCGTTTTGCCCATGGTGCGCTAATTAGAGCGCAGCGTTCTTAGCGCTAGCGCACACGTGCTTTGCACGTGGTGCGCTACTTGGAGCGCAGCGCACCTAGAGCTAACGCCTATGTGCTTTGCACGGGATGCGCTAGTTGTAGCGAAGCGCTTTTATAAAAGCGCGGCATTAATTCAAATTTTGAATTCTGAACAGAGCTTTGCTCTAATTGGGGAAACAAATGCCCCCCACCGATGCGCTCACGGGGCCCACACGTGGGTGCAGCGGTGGCAACATCTCGACTCTTGGATCACCCAAGGAACTGAAACGGCGCTTAGTGCCTATAAATAGGACCCTTGGCCCTTGAGATGACTTCTGTTCATCTTCAATCCTTTTTGAAAATTTATTTTCTTCTTCAGAACGCAGTTCTTCTTCTTAAGAAATTTTAAGGACAGAACTTTGTCGGATTAGGTAAAAGATTAAATCTTTTTGAGACAACTTTTAGGGTTTCACCTATTAACAGAGCTTTGCTCTTCATAGATCTTTGATCTAAAGAAAAAACTTTTTAGGGTTTTATTAGTAGAGCTTTGCTCTCTTGGGATCATAGATCTAAAAAGGATCTTGCTTATGATTTCTTAATCCATTAATGGAGCTTTGCTCCTTTCAGATCATATAGAAGAACTCTTAAGAGTTTGTTCATGGATCTTGAAGATCAAATTGAAATTTTATTTTTGATAGATTATTCCATCATCTTTTCAGAGCAAGGCTCTTCTTGAGGAATTTTATTCTTTCATCATTAGACTTTGACAGATGTCTGTCTAGTGAAGAGCGATGCTCTCAATGGGAGTTTTACTCCTCTGCCCGAGGGTTTTCTCATTTAATGAGAATCGCTTGAGGATTTCCTCATTTAATGTCAGCCTCATCCAAGGATGAGGCTATTTTATTAATGATGAACTGTCATCTAGATTTTATGGGTCCCCTTTGGTCCTCTTTAACTGCATTGCAATGCGGTACGGATTTATAGTACCTTGTAACAGAATTTAATTTATAGCATTGGTGGCTGAAAAATTCATTCTTTTCTGCGCAGGCATTATGTCTTCCGACACCTCCTTCCCATTCATTCGTTCAGAAGGCGGATTTCGTGAAGCACCCATTGACCGAGAGGTTTTCGCGCTAATAAAAGACAATGACCCGGAGCATAAGAGTCTTCAACTTTGGGGAAAATGGTATGATCAAATTATCATAGGCCGACGGAGCTTTTCCTGTGCGACACCCTCGGAGCCTATTTCAGCGATTGCTTATGCAAATGCGCCTCCGATAAATTACACTGTGGAGGAGGTCAACTGGACTTCAGAAGGTCTCCTTCGGCCTTCTATTGCCGCAATACCCGTGCAGCCGCCGGTGGATTTGGACATCCTAGGGCGACGCATATGTCAGGGCGAGTCACTCCCCTTGGGACAGCCGTACAATGTGGGACTAACTCCCCGTCACCCGGTCGGGTATTTGCAGTTGGCCCGGTATATTCTATCGGCGAGGAAGCCACAGTTGATGAAGCTCGGATTGTATCCCGCCGTTTATGCCACTTTGTTTCAATATTCCACACCCCTACATGGTGGGTTAGGGCATTTCTGGAACAGTGGAACATCCCAACTCACACCTTCCTTCTATCAGATCGAGAAGTCTCCATTTCTTTGGAGGAGTTTGCAGAGGTCTCGGGTTTACCCGTTAGGGTGGAACATTATGAGGAATTGCTTCCCCCAGGTGAGTATGTTTTCACTACCAAATTAGTGGTAATGGGTCTTACTCCCGAGAATGCTATTCAACACGAATTTCCGAGCATAATAAAGGTGTTGAATATGTACGAGAACCTCTCTCTTGCATCCAAAGGTCGTGGAGTTAGTTTTACAGCTTTTATCGCTGATTTTCTTCGCCCGGAAATATTGAAGGAAGAAGTCGAGAAATTCGCAAGTCTTGACGACCCCTTCGGCTTGGGTTTAGGCAATCTGCCGGTGGTGGAGTTTAAGGACCCCACAGTCCAATGTTAGTTTTAAGATATCACGGTCGAGGTTAAGGACATCATAGTCCATGAGTTTAAGGACCCCACAGTCCAGTTTAAAGACGCCATAGTCTGTGAAATGTATGGTTGTCGGGACCCGTCACCTCTTTGAAGACGTTGAGGAATTACAACGACAAATATCAAAGGAGTGAAGAGATGTACCCTTGAACCAGGATGAGTTGATAAATCTGTAGTCCAATTTGGGACTAAGATTAATCAATTAGATTATGAGCACATGGGCTCAGTTAAATCTGAATTGAGGACGTATGGCCAGTCTTGGGCTAAGTCCAATCAAGTTAAAATGTTTTAACATTTATTTTGGGCTGATAAGCATTCATTTGGGCTTAGCTCTTTTAGCAATGCTGAGCATTAATTTATATCTTGACAGTGTTTTGTCTTTTATTGAATACTAAGCATTCATCATAGCTCTAGGGCTTATCCAAAGAACAATTTATGTTCTGCCCAAGCGCACATAAAAGCATGTGGCGCACTTGGCACTAGCGCCTGTCGATGAGCGCAGTGCGCTTTGGTTTAAGCACTGATGCGCTTGGCGCTTGGCGCCAGATATGAAGCGCTGATGGGTTTATTGCTTTGCGCTAGATGGAGAGCGTTGATGCACTTAGCGCTTTGCGCTAGATGTAGAGCGCTGATGCGCTATAATTGAAGCGTTGAGGCGCTTGGCACTGGTGCCATATAATGAGCGCAAAGCGCTTTTAGTAATGCAGCGCACACGTGAGGAGCACGTGGTGCGCTTAGCGCTGAGCGCTAGCCAATGAGCGCAGTGCGCTGTTGTTTGAAGTTCTATGGCACTGCAGCGCTTTGCGCTAGATGAAGAGCACTAAGGCACTTTTAAATTAGGAGCGCTAAGGCTCTTCTTAGGTTAACTTTGCGCTCTGAAGATTATCTTCTTTTTGATAAGAGATTTTGTCTCAAGATTTTAAGAACAAAGTTCTTAGTTTATAGGAGATGTTTCGATCTCTTTTTAATGAAAGGCTTTGCCTTTATGGATCTGTGATCCTAAGAGAATTGAATAATTCTCTTCCCTTTATAATGAGATGTTCATAATCTCTTTCGTGAAAGACAACTTTGTCTTATAGATCTATGATCTGTGAAAGAAGTAAGTACTTCTGATTATAATTAAGACGATTTCGTCTGTATATTCTTTTTACCTTGAAAAAGAATTATCTTCCTTCGCCGAGAGTTTCTTCTTCTTCTTGAGATTTTCTCAAAGTTTATGGGTGGTTCCTCTTTTTTAGACTTGAAGTCTTAGGTCCTTTATATAGGGGAAGCTAATTTGTTGAATCAGTTAAAGAGATTTATTCTCCAATTGATTTGGGAATTTCCTCACCGTTGGATCCTTGATCCAAGGGCTTCTGACTTACAGAGGACAATCTTCTCGTTTTAACAAGATTGAGAAATCTTTCCTTCTTTACAGAATTTGTTCTGTATTTCAGTGGTTTTTTAATCACCATTGGATCATTGATCCAACGGACAAATTCAGGGCACAATCTTTTCTGTTTGGTAAGATTCGACAGAATTTTATTCTTGTTAACTGATGATTTAATCATATCCGTTGGATATTTGATCCAACGGTGAGGAACATTTAGTTCCTGCGCTAGCGCTTATGCGCTCTGCCCACGGTGTGCTAATTGGAGCGCAGCGCTCCTAGCGCTAGCGCACACGTGCTTTGCACGTGGTGCGCTACTTAGAGCGCAGCGCGCCTAGAGCTAACGCCTATGTGCTTTGCACGGAGTGCGCTAGTTGTAGCGAAGCGCTTTTATAAAAGTGCAGCTTTAATTCAAATTTTGAATTCTGAACAGAGCTTTGCTCTAATTGGGGAAACAAATGCCCCCCCCCACCGTTGCGCTCACGGGGCCCACACGTGGTTGCAGCGGTGGCAACATCTCGACTCTTGGATCACCCAAGGAACTGAAACGGCGCTTAGTGCCTATAAATAGGACCCTTGGCCCTTGAGATGACTTCTGTTCATCTTCAATCCTTCTTGAAAATTTATTTTCTTCTTCAGAGCACAGCTATTCTTCTTAAGAAATTTTAAGGACAGAACTTTGTCGGATTAGGTAAAAGATTAAATCTTTTTGAGACAACTTTTAGGGTTTCACCCATTAACAGAGCTTTGCTCTTCATAGATATTTGATCTAAAGAAAATCATTTTTAGGGTTTTATTAGTAGAGCTTTGCTCTCTTGAAATTATAGATCTAAAAAGGATCTTGCTTATGATTTCTTAATCCATTAATGGAGCTTTGCTCCTTTCAGATCATATAGAAGAACTCTTAAGAGTTTGTTCATGGATCTTGAAGATCAAATTGAAATTTTATTTTTGATAGATTATTCCATCATATTTTCAGAGCAAGGCCCTTCTTGAGGAATTTTATTCCTTCATCATTAGACTTTGACAGATGTCTGTCTAGTGAAGAGAGCTGCTCTCAATGGGAGTTTTACTCCTCTGCCCGAGGGATTTCTCATTTAATGAGAATCGCTTGAGGATTTCCTCATTTAATGTCAACCTCATCCAATGATGAGGCTGTTTTATTAATGATGAACTGTCATCTAGATATTTTGGGTCCCCTCTGGTCCCCTTTAATTGCATTGCAGTGCGGTACGGATTTATAGTACCTTGTAACAGAATTTAATTTATAGCATTGGTGGATGAAAAATTCGTTCTTTTCTGCGCAGGCATTATGTCTTCCGACACCTACTTCCCATTCATTCGTTCAGAAGGCGGATTTCCTGAAGCACCCATTGACCGAGAGGTTTTCGCGCTAATAAAAGACAATGACCCGAAGCATAAGAGTCTTCATCTATTGGATAAATGGTATGATCAAATTATCATAGGCCGACGGAGCTTTTCCTGTGCGACACCCTCGGAGCCTATTTCAGCGATTGCTTATGCAAATGCGCCTCCGATAAATTACACTGTAGAGGAGGTCAACTGGACTTCAGAAGGCCTCCTTCGGCCTTCTATTGCCGCAATACCCGTGCAGCCGCCGGTGGCTTTGGACATCCTAGGGCGACGCATACGTCAGGGCGAGTCACGCCCCTGGGGACAGCCGTACAATGTGGGACTAACTCCCCGTCACCCGGTCGGGTATTTGCAGTTGGCCCGGTATATTCTATCGGCGAGGAAGCCACAGTTGATGAAGCTCGGATTGTATCCCGCCGTTTATGCCACTTTGTTTCAATATTCCACACCCCCTACATGGTGGGTTAGGGCATTTCTGGAATAGTGGAACATCCCAACCCACACCTTCCTTCTATCAGATCGAGAAGTCTCCATTTCTTTGGAGGAGTTTGCAGAGGTCTCGGGTTTACCCATTAGGGTGGAACATTATGAGGAATTGCTTCCCCCAGGTGAGTATGTTTTCACTACCAAATTAGTGGTAATGGGTCTTACTCCCGAGAATGCTATTCAACATAAATTTCCGAGCTTAATAAAGGTGTTGAATATGTACGAGAACCTCTCTCTTGCATCCGAAGGTCGTGGAGTTTGTTTTACAGCTTTTATCGCTGATTTTCTTCGCCCGGAAATATTGAAGGAAGAAGTCGAGAAATTCGCCAGTCTTGACGACCCCTTCGGCTTGGGTTTAGGCAATCTGCCAGCGATGGAGTTTAAGGACCCCACAGTCCAATGTTAGTTTTAAGACATCATGGTCGAGATTAAGGACTTCATAGTCCATGAGTTTAAGGACCCCACAGTCCAGTTTAAAGGCGCCATAGTCTGTGAAATGTATGGTTGTCGGGACCCGTCACCTCTTTGAAGACGTTGAGGAATTACAACGACAAATATCAAAGGAGTGAGGAGATGTACCCTTGAAGTAGGATGAGTTGAGAAATCTGTAGTCAAATTTGGGACTAAGATTAATCAATTAGATTATGAGCATATGGGCTCAGTTAAATCTGAATTGAGGACGTATGGCCAGTCTTGGGCTAAGTCCAATCAAGTTAAAATGTTTTAACATTTATTTTGGGCTGATAAGCATTCATTTGGGCTAAGCCCTTTTAGCAATGCTGAGCATTGATTTATATCTTGACAATGTTTTGTCTTTTATTGAATGCTAAGCATTCATCATAGCTCTGGGGATTATCCAAAGAACAATTTATGTTCTTCCCAAGCGCACATAAAAGCATGTGGCGCACTTGGCACTAGCGCCAGTCGATTAGCGCAGTGTGCTATGGTTAAAGCGCCGATGCGCTTGGCGCTTGGCGCCAGATATGATGCGCTGATGTGTTTAGCGCTTTGTGCTAGATGAAGAGCGCGGATGCGCTTAGCGCTGATGCGCTTAGCGCTTTGCGCTAGATGTAGAGCGCTAATGCGCTATAATTGAAGCGTTGAGGCGCTTGGCGCTGGTGCCATATAATGAGCGCAAAGCGCTTTTAGTAATGCAGCGGGCTTCTGTTTTACAAAAGGTAATCTTCTTGTTTTAACAAGAACAGAAAAATCTTACTCGAATTTAATTCTTTTTGGTGCAAACGCCCCGGCGTGTGACACGTGTCGCGCAGCGCAAAGCGCAGCGCAACTGCGCTTGCGCAACTGCGCTGACACGTGTCGCGCGGCGCATAGCGCAGCGCAACTGCGCTAGCACATCTGTTCTGACACGTGTCGTGCAGCGCAGTGCTTGCGCAACTGAAGCGTTGCTTCCTTTAATTTTGTTTTAAATAGAGCTTTGCTCTGATTGGGCACGCTGCCTTGGGCGTTGCGCTCTCCACGCTGGCATGCCAGATTTCGACATGTGGCATCCTGCGCACAGCGCAGAGGATCTGAAGCGTTACTTCATTTATTAAAATTTAAATTTTCAAAGTAGATCTTTGCTCTGATTGGGGGAATCGGAAGCGTTGCTTCACTTGAGATGTCTTTTCATCTTCCAAAAAATTTCATTTCCCGGGTCTTGGAAATAATTCCACTGTGTACAGAATTTTCTGTGCTTGGCCTATATAACTCAAAGCCGAACCTTTTCTTTTTTCATCTTCAGAGAACTTTTTCGATCATGGCTTGCAACCGTCCTCATGCCCGCCGACAACCATGGGAAGTGCCAATTCGAGACATCGTTCCCCATTTTGCTGCGCGCTTGGTGGACCCTTCTCTTACGGACGAGCAGTGCGATGCTGCAATGTACGAGCTTTTGACTCGTGTGGGGTCTCCTCTCCCTCCGCACTCCATTTGGCTCCGGATGATCCTTGCCTCGGTGCTCGCCGATCTTCTCCCTCCTCCAGTAGAGATGTCCTCGGCAATGCTTGACGCCGCCAAGGATAAGATCGAGTGCTTCTTTGAAGCGCACTTGATCACCAAAACCCTGAGGGACTGCTCTTTTCACTTGCTGAGCCAGATACGGGCTCGTCGGGTTGTCATCGCCACCTTTTCTGATGAATGTGGCGACGATCGTTGGGCGTCTACCTCTCGGGAGGATCGCCGCTTCAACGTGGTGGAGAAGACAGAAAGGGAACTGGAGAATCTTCTTCTTATCTTTGCGAACCCTTGTCTTTCCGATCCCATATTTGGTGATCTTTTTTAAATGTAATAATAAATAAATGTTTTTTAATTAAGTATTTTATTATCTATTAAGTGTTCTTTTATTTTATCTCTCTGTTATGCTTGTGCATCGTATGATTTAATTTGCTATTATTAGGTGCATGTGATTCTTGCAAGGATAAATTGCCTTTGGTGTTTAGTCTCTTTTAAGAAGCAGTGCTTTACTTTTCAGTCTTAGAAATAGAGTTTTGTTCTGATTGGGGGAAACAAATTCCCCCCCTCCCACCGTTGCACTTGTGTGGTTCCAAACGCTAGCGCAACGGTGGCAGAATTCCAACCGTTGTGGCAACCTTTGGAAGTTGAAACGGCACTTGATGCCTATAAATAGGACCTTTGGTCCTTCACAGATGATTATCATCTTTTAAGATTTTTACTTCCAAAACTTCAGAGCCTTGCTCTTGCCTTCAAGAATTCCAAGAGTTAGAATTTTTTTAGAAAGCACCTTTCAGGTAAAAATTTTAATTAGATCAATTTTTATTGACAGAGCCTTGCTCTCGATAGATCCCTGATCTAAAGAAAACCCATTTTAGGGTTTCACTTATCAGAGCTTTGCTCTAAAAGGATCTAAAGGGAATTAAAGAGAATCCTGTTAGGATTCCATCAATAGAGTTTCTCTTTCTGAAAGATTTCATCTATAATTTCTTGATTCATTAATAGAGCTATGCTACTTTTAAATTATATAGCAGAACTTTTAAGAGTTGCTGATTTTTGTCAATCTTCTTTTATAGGAGTGATGGACGCCCACATGTATGATCTTAACGAGATCATTTCTTACGGGGACATCCGTCGACTCGGCCATTCTCAGAACCGAGAATTTACCAATGCCGAGTGCGCCGAAATCATGAACCGCTTCGATGCATACAACGGCCAACTGCTTCCTCGGCGCTCCTCTCTCCTGAAGTTTATTGTGGGAGCAATTTGGGAAGCGCTTCCTCTATTCTGCGTTGGTGTGCCACTTGGGGCATTGGACGCCGCCGAGGATAAGGTGCACTCGGTGTATCTTATGAGCCTAATCTCAAAGAGGAGGCGAGATAATCTTATCGATCTTCTGCACCAAGCTTTTCAACAATCTGCAATACTTGCTGCTTATCGGAGGGAGGAGGACATCAGTGGGGATCCCGACGCTCGTGCTCGCGAAAGGAAGCATACTAGGATGGTTCGCCAGGCTTGGAAAGTTTTGGACAAGATTACTTTTGAGTTCCTCAATCCCTGTCTAGGATTTGAGGTCTTGCCATTGTAATCATTTGGACAATGTCTTTGTTTAGTTTCTTTATGATTGTAAGAACCCTTTGCAATATGAATGGAAAATTTCTATTTCAGCTTGTCTTATTTCTCGTTCTGAGTCTTTCACACATGCATGAATGAACATGTCTCAAATGTTTGATCAAATGTACATCGGATGTCCTTTTTGTCGCTTTATTCTTTCTTTTATTCTCAGCATGCTGTCTTGATAAACACATTTGACCGATAATAGAGTAAGTATCTAGATTTCTCCATGAGATAGCGATGGCTTAGGCCGCAGGTTCAGATCTGCCGTCTAAGACTTTTCAACTCTATGAGCCGTGAGGGTCTCATAGAAACTTTTCTCCATACGGATCGAGAGGATCTCGTAGGTGTGTTTTCTCCTTAGGAATCGTGAGGATTCCTAAGTGCATTTTCTCTTATAAGTCGTAAGGATCTTTATAAGAGAATTTTCCCTCTTACGAGTCGAGAGGACCCGTAAGCGGTTGTTTCCCTTCTTGTCGAAATTCGACTTTGGAGAGTGAGACCCGTGAATAGTATGCAAGAGACCGTTTTAGACCGACTTGCAGGGTCCCATTGTTCAGGAAACAAGTTTTTAATCCCTGCTGCCTGAGGCTTCATTTTGCAAGTTGAGACGAATCGGGAATTTCCCGCGGAGATACTGGTTTCTCTGCGAGCCGACGCGAATCAAGAGGCTCTCATCAAGGACGCTTGTTTCCCTGAATTGAGGTATTTGCCAAGGATATTTGTTTCCCTGGTGTTGAAACGAATCGAGAATTTCCTACGGAGACACTGGTTTATTTGTTAGCCGACGCGAATCAAGAGGCTCTCATCAAGGACGCTTGTTTCCCTGAATTGAGGTATTTGCCAAGGATATTTGTTTCCCTGGTGTTGAAACGAATCGATATTTCCCGCGGAGACACTGGTTTCTATACGAGTCGATGCGAATCAGGAGGCTCTCATCAAGGACGCTTGTTTCCCTGAATTGAGGTATTTGCCAAGGATATTTGTTTCCCTGGTGTTGAAACAAATCGAGAATTTCCGGCGGAGACACTGGTTTCTCTACGAGTCGATGCGAATCAGGAGGCTCTCATCAAGGACGCTTGTTTCCCTGAATTGAGGTATTTGCCAAGGATATTTGTTTCCCTGGTGTTGAAACAAATCGATAATTACCCACGGAGACACTGGTTTCTCTACGAGTCGATACGAATCAGGAGGCTCTCATCAAGGACGCTTGTTTCCCTGAATTGAGGTATTTGCCAAGGATATTTGTTTCCCTGGTGTTGAAACGAATCGAGAATTTCCCATGGAGACACTGGTTTCTCTGCGAGTCGACGCGAATCAGGAGGCTCTCATCAAGGACGTTTGTTTCCCTGAATTAAGGTATTTGCCAAGGATATTTGTTTCCCTGGTGTTGAAACGGATCGAGAATTTCCCACGGAGACACTGGTTTCTCTGCGAGTCAACGCGAATCAGGAGGCTCTCATCAAGGACGCTTGTTTCCCTGAATTGAGGTATTTGCCAAGGATATTTGTTTTCCTGGTGTTGAAACGAATCGAGAATTTCCCACGGAGACACTGGTTTCTCTGCGAGTCGACGCGAATCAGGAGGCTCTCATCAAGGACGTTTGTTTCCCTGAATTGAGGTATTTGCCAAGGATATTTGTTTCCCTAGTGTCGAAACGGATCGAGAATTTCCCACGGAGACACTGGTTTCTCTGCGAGTCGACGCGAATCAGGAGGCTCTCATCAAGGATATTTGTTTCCCTGAATTGAGGTATTTGCCAAGGATATTTGTTTCCCTGGTGTTGAAACGGATCGAGAATTTCCCACGGAGACACTGGTTTCTCTGTGAGTCGACGCGAATCAGGATTCTTTTCGTCAAGGACGCTTGTTTCCTCGAGTCAAAGGATTTGCCGAAGACACTGGTTTCTTCGGGGTTGGGATGAACCGTCGAGATTTGGCTTCGTTTTCTGGCGGAGCCTGTTGGGAAAGTATGGTTCCATCTTTGTTCGCGCCCTTGGATTGTATACAGGGGTCGATGTGATCTCAACTGTAGGGCTAAAGTTTTTTTCTTTTTTCTTTTTTTATTTCCGCGATGCTCTATCATTTCATCTTTTATATCGTGAAGGTTGCGATTGCCCAATCATTTCGGCTATTTTTCGCGGTGCCCAATCATTTCGGCTATTTATTTTATTTTCACTCGCTGCTTTTTATTGCGAGTTGCCCAATCATTTCGGCTATTTTGTATGCATACGTTTTTACTTGCTGCTTTCTATTGCAAGTTGCCCTATCATCTCGGCTATTTCGTATGCATACGTTTTTACTTGCTGCTTTTTATTGCAAGTTACCCTATCATTTCGGCTATTTCGTATGCATGTGCGGCCTACCGGCTTTTCACCGTCAACCTGAAATTAGACACCGATTTCGGCATCACCACCGCTGCAACTGGGATATTTCCAGGAGCGAATCATCATTTGCCTCTGTCGATGTCGAACAAAGGTGGCTTAGCGAACAGGGTTAAGGTCCTGTCAACTAAGGCTTTTAACTTCATGAGCCGTAAGGGTCTCACAAAGGTATTTCTCCCTACAAGTCGTGAGGATCGCGTAGGTGTATTCTCTCCTTAGGAATCGTGAGGATTCCTAAGTGTATATTCCTCTGTAAGTCGTAAAGATCCTACAAGAGGGTTTTCTCCTTGTAAGTCGAGAGGACTTATAAGGGTTGTTCATCATGCGCACATATCCCCAATCACGGATGAAACTTGGTTAAGGAAATGTTTATTCGCGCCCGTGGATTGTATACAAGGGTCAGTATTGAACCACTTGTAGGGCAATATCGAAGGTTGTGGGGGTTGCTTAAGCATAGGTTTAGGTCTCTGTAACTTAAGACTTTCAAATCTTATGAGCCGTGAGGATCCCATAAGAGAGTTCTCCTTACGAGTCGTGAGGATCTTGCAAGTGTATTTTCTTCTTAGGAATCGTGGGGATCCCTAAGTGTGTTGCTCCCTTGTGAGTCGTAAGGATCTCACGCGGGTGGTTTCTCCTTACAAGGTCGAGAGGACCCTGTAAGTGTCCTTTAACGAGGTTGCGCCCTTTCAGGTTTTCACAAACACTCGCCGGTAGTCCTGCTGTTTTTACTCACGGAGCCCTTTCGGGTTTTCATCCGTGCCCATTTTGCTTATGGACATACCTTTTTTTTTATTCTTTTTATTTTTATATATATTTTTTTACGAGGTCGCGCCCTTTTGGGTTTTCACGAACACTCGCCGGTAGCCCTGCTGTTTTTACTCACGGAGCCCTTTCGGGTTTTCATCCGTGCCCTTTTTGCTTATGGACATACCGTTTTTATATTTTTTTTATTTTTTTTTATATGTTTTTTTTATTCATCTCGTCAGCCTAAAGATGCTGCGGTAGTAGTTTAAGGATGTTTCGGTCCTTCATTAGTTTAAGGACGTCTCGGTCCGTCATTAGTTTAAGGACGTCTCGGTCCGCCATTAGTTTAAGGACGTCTCGGTCCGGCATTGAGAGAGCTGGCTACCGCTTATAAAGTTTGAGCTTAGGAAGATAGCGAGCGGACATAGTCGTCGTCGTCTATCATTGACCTAGGCGGTAACCTTCTAAGCGTAGTATTTCTTTAGGAAGCGACCATTTATTGGCCTGAAAGGCCTTTCACCGTGCATATCCATAAGTAGATAGGCTCCACCTTGGTAGACCTTTTCTATGATATACGGGCCTTCATAGTTTGGCTCAAACTTTCCCCATTTGGCGCGATTGGGGATCATAGGCCTTTTGACCACTAGCACGAGTTCGCCTTGGCGGAATGTCCTTGACCGGGTCAATCTTTCATATGAGCGCGTCATCTTTGCTTTATAGGCCTCCAGATTTTGTTGCGCTATGAGCCGGGTCTCATTGAGGGCATCGAGCTCCTCAAGACGAAGGTGAGCATTTTCTTCATCTGTTAGCTCGTAGTGGACTGCCGCTCGTAGAGAGTGTAACTCTATCTCGAGGGGGAGTACTGCTTCTGTTCCGAATACCAGTGCATATAGCGTTGTGTTTGTGGCTGTCTTGAACGTAGATCGATACGCCCAAAGAGCTACTTGCAGTCTTTCATGCCAGTCCTTCTTATTTCGGGACACTGTCTTCTTCATAATCTTTGTTAAGGTCTTGTTGAAGGCCTCAGCTAGACCGTTAGCTCGCGGATTATAAACCGAGGAATATCTCCACTCTATATTGTGCTGTTGCGCGAAGCGACTGATCTTGTGGCTTCTATAAGATGGCCCGTTATCGGAGATGATCCGTCGTGGAGTTCCAAACCGATATAGGACGTGCGTCTTGAAGAAATGGAGGATATCCTCCGTCTTAACTTCCCTCAGCGGTACTGCCTCTGCCCATTTGGAGAAGTAGTCAGTCGTCGCCAGGATGAAACGATATCCCCTGGACGATGCTGGTTCGATAGGGCCGACTATATCAGTTCCCCACATTTCGAATGGCCAGCTAGCCACTGTCGGGTGTAGCGAATTTGGATGCTGATGGATGAAGTCCCCATGAATTTGGCATGAGTGGCATTGCTTCGCATATTCGAGGCAGTCCTGAATCATCGTGGGCCAGTAGTAGCCTATCCGTTCGATCTTCAACTTCATCTTTGGGCCCGCTTAGTGAGAACCGCAGAGTCCGTCATGAACTTCCTGGACGACTCTTTTCGCTTCGTCAGGTCCCAGGCATCTCAACCACAAAGAATCGAACGACCTCTTGTACAAAGTATCATTGACGAAGGCGAAAGAAAGAGCTCGTTTCATAAGCTGATGTCTTGAGGACGCATCTTCGGGCGTTTGGCGGAATTTGAAGTAGTCTATAAAGACTTCTCTCCAATCCTCGGTATTTTCCCGATCTTTTATTTGCAGGGTCATCTGCTCAGTCGCTCCCTTCTCTTCGGGTGATTCCGGAGATATTTCCGCAGGGGCGAGCACCCGACGGCTTTGTACCACAATTCTAACGTCATCGAGGTTCTCGTCAGCCAGTTCCTTGGCGAGCTTGGCCAATGCGTCCGCTTTGCTGTTTTCCGCGCGCGGTATGTTTTCCAAAGTATAGGAAGGAATTTGGGTCAACAATTGTTGCACTTTTTCACCGTACTTCACCAATTCTGGTTTGCATGTTTGGTAGTCGTCGTTTACTTGACTAACAACCAGTTGGGAATCTCCATATATGAGGAGGTTTTCAATTCCCATGTCGATGGCGATCTCGAGGCCTGCTATCAGAGCTTCGTATTCGGCTTCATTGTTTGTCCTCGGCTCTGTTAGGGAGAAGGCAAAACGCATTATCCCACCTTGTGGAGTTACAAAGATGAGTCCTACCCCTGATTTGATTATAGGGGCACTTTGTTTGCGTTTCTTCATGGAAGATGCTCCATCGAAATAAAGCTCTCATCGGATATCACCACCGTCGATCGCATCAAACGCATGTTCGTCTGGAAGATCGCAATTTAAAGGAGAATCGGCGGGTATCGGATGCTCAGCGAGGAAGTCGGCGATGGCCTGGCCTTTCACTGCCTTGAGAGGTTGATACGTTATCGAGAACTCCATCAAGAGCAGGGCCCATTTAGCGAGTCGTCCCTTCAATATGGCCTTTGACATTAAATATTTAAGAGGGTCCACCTTCGAAATGAGACGGACCTCATGCGCCAACGCATAGTGTCTAAGATTTGTTATCGCAAAGATCAACGCCAGGCAATGTTTTTCAATGGGGGAGTAATTGCTTTATGCCCCCATAGAACTCGGCTTAAGTAATAGAGAGCTCTCTCCTTCCCTTGATCATTCTCTTGTGCCCATAATGCGCCTAAGGAGCCTTCGAGAGCGGTTGTATAAAGAATGAGGGGCTTTCCCTTGACCAGAGCAGCCAACACTGGTGGGTTCTGCAGGTATTGTTTGATATCTTCTAGCGCGCTTTGGCATTTTTGGTCCCAGACGAACGGGGTTCCCTTCTTCATCAGGTGGCTGTAAGGACGGCACTTTCCTGAAAGGTTGGCTATAAATCGCCGTATATACGCGAGCTTCCCTTCGAGAGACCGCAGCTGTTTGAGAGTCCTTGGCGGAGGCATTTCCATGATCGCCTTGATCTTTGACGGATCTATTTCAATACCTCGGTGTCGGACGATGAATCCCAGGAATTTTCCCGAGGAAACTCCGAATGCACACTTGAGAGGGTTCATCTTCAAGTTGTATTGCCGAAGGCATTGAAATACGGTCTTCAAATGCTCGAGATGTTCCTCGTATGATTTGCTTTTAACCACGAGATCGTCGAATCGACGATTTCGTGTATAAGCTCATCGAAGATCTTCGTCATGGCCCTTTGGTAAGTGGCACCGGCATTCTTTAAACCGAAGGGCATCACCTTGTAGCAGAATATACCCAAAGGAGTCCTGAAGACGGTGTGCTTCTGGTCTTCGGGATGCATTTTTATCTGATTATATCCTGACGAGCCATCCGTGAAGGAGAAAACCTCGTGAGTGGACGTATTGTCTATCATCAGTTCGGTGACTGGCACTGGGAAATCGTCTTTCGGGCAAGCTTTATTAAGATCCCGGAAGTCTATGCATATGCGCACTGTCCCATTTTTCTTCATCACCGGGACGATGTTGGCGATCCATTCAGGGTATTGAACTTCCTGGATGAAGCCAGAGTCGATCAGCTTCTTGACCTCGGCATTGATATTCATCTCAAGCTCGAGTCGCAATCTTCTCGGCGCCTATTTGACTGGCTTAACGTCCGGAGATATCGCCAATCTGTGCACAGCAATTTCTGGATCTAATCCCGGCATTTCGGAATAGTTCCACGTGAAGCAATCTTTGTGCTGCATAAGCAGGTCTTTTAATGAAGCCACCTTCTCTTCAGACAGTAGCTCACTAACAAATTTCGGTCGCAGATCGTTCGCCGTTCCCAACTCAATTTTCTTAAGGTTATCTGCGGTGGTATGGATTCCATCTTCCAGCTCTTTTGGCGCTGGTGGGAATTCTGAGATTACCTCGTCGTTGCTGTTCTCGAAGCACCAGGGAAGTTCATCCATGTTCTCGGGCTCTTCTTTTGATATCGTTATCACGTGATAAGTACGAATTCACTTCCAATCCCAATGCGGAACTGGTGCTTCTTCCGTGGCCTTGGGTTCGTGCTTCTGTGGCGGCGCTACCCTCCAGTTGTCAGATAGAGCGAACTTGTCAAGCTGATACTGATCTTCAACCCAATTCTTGAAGGTGAAGCAGTCCTCGAGAGGGTGCCCTATCACTCGGTGATAAGGGCAATAGTCCGGGTGAGAGACTTCGCCTGCTTGTTCGGGGTGTTTAGACTCCGGCAGTGTAAGCATCTGATGTTTTAAAGCGAGGTCAAGTATTTTCTTCGTCTTGTCCCGAGGAAAAGAGTATGCTGGACCCATTTTTCTCATGAGGGATAGATCGGAACCGCTTGGTTCCCGCTTGCGTGGCCTTTTAGCCCCGCTTCGTTGCTGTTGAGCGCCTTTTTCGCGTTTCGACTTGTTTCTGCCTCTGCTTCGGGCCTTCTTTATAACAGGTTGACAAGGAGCGGCATTTTCATCTTTAACGGCCTGTTGGAGAAGGCGTTGCGTTTTGGCTTTCTCATAGATGACCATTTCGCGGTTATGATCGTCCCGGACTTTTTGACCTGCTTCCTTTATAAGCTTGTCCATTTGTTCTTCGAACGACGGACTGGGCACTTTTGCATCTGGAACTTTCACTGGCTCAGGATTAGCGTCCTCCCATTGAGCATCCGCTTCTTCATCGAAGTCATACATGACATAGCAGCTGTGTAGCTCTCGTTTCTTTGACCGGATGTATCCTAGTCCTTTTGTCTCCATTCTCCCATTAGGCAGTTTGCGTTGAGTTCCGGGAACGTTCCAGACTTTGTCATAGAACTTGGCTTTTCGAACGGTCTGCTTGAAGGATATCCCCTGGCGTTTCAGCAGCTTTTTCAAACCTTCCGTATAATATCTGGGAAGACGGATAGGCTGAAGCTTGTCGAGCGTAGGATCCGTGCCATGCCAGATTTCTTTCTCCACTTTGGTTTCTTCAGAGCGGTAGAATAGAATTGCTTTTTCGCTTTCTCGCCTGGGAGGGATATAGAACGTTTGTAGCTCTTCTACTTTGTAAATATCAAGTGCATCCAGTTCTTTACGGAGTTTAAGCGGCACCATGGCGACTTGTAGACTTTGCTCTTCGTCAGCAGACGTTTGTATTGAAGGTCGAGCAGGGAATACATCATGGACTTCATCTTCCGAGTCGCTACCAAAGATTAACGCAGGAGTAGATGGACCTGGCTTGTTGTATTGGGACGGCCCCGAATAAACTATCTCCTCTTCCTCCTCGGTATCACTGCCGAAGACAGGGATGGTGGCGTTAGCTTTGTTTTCCGGCTTGTGACACCTTTCTGTGTCTTCGAAATCCGGTAAGAAGTACTTAGCATCTTTATATTTGAGGACTTCATTCACGGAAAACGGATTCAGTTCTCCCGCCACGGTATACTCGAGACCATCCTTAGCGTATTTCATACACTGATGTTGTGTAGAAGGGATGATGTTGTACTCGTGTAACCACGGTCGGCCGAGCAGAGCATTGTAGCATGTCTTGGAGTCTATGATGTGGAACTTAATGTCCGTGACGAGTAGCCCAAAGAATAGCGTCAGTATCACAGACCCAAGAGTTCTTGATAACTGGGAGTCGAACTCGGAGATGGTGATCTTGTCCCGAGCAAGGTGTTGGACGCTCATGCAGATTTCTTTTAACACCCGCACATTGAGGAGGTTAACGGAGGATCCATTGTCGATCAGGATTTTGCCTATCTTTATATTGTGGCAGTATCCTGAGACATAAAGGGGGCGATTGTGTTCGCACGTCCCAAGGAGAAGGTCTTCATCACCAAAAGCGACATCGGCCGTGTGCACTTCCTCCAATTCATCCTTCATCTTTTCTTCAGCCAGGAAAGCTTGGAATTGTTCCGAATCTTGTAATGCCTTGATTAACGAATCTCTCGCCTCCTTTGATAGCAAAAAGGCGTCAAGAATGCTGAGCTGTGAGGGTAGCTTCCTCAGATGCGCTAAGACGTTGTAATCCACCTTATTCTTCTTCGGCGGGTCCTTGGCGCTTAGCTCCCCCAGAACTTGGTCATCTAAGACGATATCTTCAGAGACCTTTTCTTTCCCTTTATCTTTTATGTTTGAGGGTCCAAGATTCTTTTCAGGCAGCGTACGATTCCGCAGCCGAATATTTTCGCAAACTTTCGGCTCTTCTTCTTTTCCCGAAGTGGACTCTTTAAAGAGAGGGGCAAGTTCCAGCTACTCATCAGAATCGCCCCCGAATGTAGGCACTTATGACCCACCGGTGTTAACCATGCGACAATCGCCGGTAGTTCTTTTAAGCCCTTCGGTCGTATTTCTTTGCTCCCGACGAGTTTTGCGCTTTTCCCGCTTAAAGCGTTGTCGATGAGCAATGTATCCTTGCCACCATCTATCGAAAGCTTTGCACTCTTGAGTGGGGTGCGAAACCTTCTGATGATATAAGCAATAGGAGGGGTGCATTTCTATTTCACCAGTAATTTTTCCTTCGGAGGATGGTAGCTTCATGCCCATTGATATGGCCCTAGCAAACCTTTTCCTCATCTTGAATTGGCTTTTGTCGGTAGTGGAGGTATTTTGCTCCAGCGGGATCGTCTCAGCTCTTTCATCAAGTCGCTGGCGCTTGGCCCTTTCAAATACAGCCGTCTCGCGTTCTCGATCAGCTTTACTTTTCAATCGAGCTTCGTTAAGGAATGCGTCAATTACTTCATCTGATGGCCCCAGAATTTTTGATTCAGGGTCTGCCCCCTGCGTTTCAGTACAAGGAGTCTCCTCATCGTCCATGAACGAATGGGAAATCACATGACAGCTCGCCACATATTCTTCAGATTCATCAGATGAACTTTCTCCCTCATCTTCCTCTTGAAAGACATGATTGAGGAACTCTTGGAATGTAATGGGAGTCCGTGCCTTCTGGTTGTATT
Organism: Agapanthus africanus; assembly: GCA_030015575.1. NCBI lineage: Eukaryota > Viridiplantae > Streptophyta > Magnoliopsida > Asparagales > Amaryllidaceae > Agapanthus > Agapanthus africanus. The sequence continues at coordinate 110,744,705 of JASDDO010000031.1, forward strand.
CCTCCAGCGCGTCAATTTGTTTTTGCAAGTCCGTGCGCTTGTCGCCAGGCTTCACGGGCTTCTTAGATTTCTTCTTCTTCTTTTTCGAAGATTTTGACGGCTGGTTGCGAGTGCTTGGGCCACCACCATCGGTCTTTGGAGTTGTACGTGGCTTCAACATCCCCTCAATGACCTGCGGTTTCAATGGGTTCTTCCACCTAATAGCTGGACATGTCTGAAGATCGTTTAGCATCCTCTTTGTCTTGGCTGATAATACAACCTCCTAAGGAGCTTCTTCAACGACGGAGCATGTTGCCCCCGGCGTATTCATCCCCTTAGAGCTGTGGGGCTGTTGCCGGCGTCAGCCTATTGAAGACTGATGTCTTTTGAGCAGCAGGAGCAGGAGTGGGATTTGGGACGGTCAGTCTTGTAAAGACTGATTTCTTAGCCGGAGAAGCCGCCTTGACGACTTCGGGAGCAGGTTTGGCTACTCTTTGGAATAACCTTTTCTGGGACTGCAAGCTTCATTGCGGGCCCACAGGAGTTTTGGCCCAGTCTGGAGAAAACCGAGGCACTGGTGTTGGGAGACCCGTTGGGAGGGGCTGCAGTAACTGAAAGTCGATCGAAGACCGACTTCTTAGGAGCTTCTTGTACAGGCACGGGGGTGCTGAAGCTTGTTGGCGGAAGCATAGTTCCGAAAAACAACCCCGTGGTGGCTTGAGTAATCTGCTCCACGGGCATGGTGAACAAAGAGGCCGCTTGGAGACCGTAGGTTATACCCCCAGTTGAGGCCGGACGCGAGTTGCAGCTGCAGTTGGAGCACTTCGAACAGGTAGAAGCCATCGATGTTTGATTTCTGCGCCAGGCAAAAGACCAAATCGTAGTAATTTAGAATCCAAAGGAAACCATTAACAAACCGCGATTCGTTCGCGAAGACAACACACAAAGTGTGGAGTGGAAAGAGGAAAAGGTCCCACCGGGCGTGCCAGAATCTGTTCCCCTCCGAAAGAAGGCGCACAAGACTGTGAAGTCCTGACGCTGGGGTTCAGGGCAGATGCTATTTGGTTTTATCCGTCCACCTCTCCGAAGATGCCAAGTTGATTTATGGCACCGTGTATCGGAGGTTTAGACGGATGCGGCCGATGTAGCAGACTTCATCAGATTCCCCCTCGCTTGAGGGGTTTTTGATTGTGGGGACGCTCTTCCCTGCAGGCGCAAGACCCTGCAATTAATTACACTACCGCATCGCGGTAACAACTTTCTCCTTCTCCAGAATTTCACTTCGTGTCGTGTGTGTTTGTTTTGTTTGTGGTTGCCCGTGGATTGTATACGGAGACTAAGTGATGTCGTCGCCCGTAGGACGTGGATTAGTCCAAATCCGTATTTACTTAGATTTGGGTTTGGTGTTTTGATTTAAGGATACGTTAGCCATATTTAGGCTAAGATCGACTTAAACGTTTGTTAAGGATACGTTAGTCTGATTTGAGACTAAGATCAACTTAACGGGGTCGTTTGGATCCGACAAAAGAGCGTTTGGGGACTCTATTGTTCCAGTTTCGGGACATAGTGGTCCATAGGTAGTTTAAAAACATTGCGGTCCATAGGTAGTTTAAGGACGCTTAAGTCCGTGGGTTTAAGGACCCCACAGTCCGTATTTTAGTTTAAGGACGCTTAAGTCCATGAGTTTAAGGACCCCACAGTCCGTGTTTTAGTTTAAGGATGCTTAAGTCCATGAGTTTAAGGACCCCACAGACCGTGTTGATGTGTGGTTGTCGGGACCCGTCACCTCTCTGACGTCGTTGAAGGACTACAACGATGGGTGTCAGAGGAGTTCGGAGATGTACCCTCGAACCGGTCGTAAATTGATTTAAGAGAGAGCAGCTGTGCTCAGTCGATTTAATTTGAGGACTTACGGCCATGATTGGGCTAAGTCCAGTTGAAAAATGTTCAACGCTTTTATTTATTTTTGGTCTATTAGACCTGTGCTAGGGCTTTTCCCACATTTAAATAATGCATTGCATTACTTTTTATTTTTGTTTGGGCTCTGCCCATAAAGGATGCAGAGCATCAATTTGTTTTGGGCTCTGCCCATTTATAAATGATGCAGAGCATCAATTTTACCTGGGCTCTGCCCTTTATAAATGATGCAAAGCATTAATTTTATTTGGGGTCTGCCCTTTTATTGCTTTGCAATTTATTTTGGCCTGCTAGGTCTTTTTGACTTGGGCCTGGCCCTTTAGCAAAAGAAATGCATTGTATTTGTCAGGCGCTTTGCGCCAATCAAAGAGCGCAAGCGCTTGTGGTGATGACACGTGTCATGCAAGCGCAGTGCGCTGCGCCAGTGCGCTACGCTTGCGCTGCTGACACGTGTCGCGCTGTGGTGAGTTGCGCGAGTTTCAGAGTGCAAGGCTCTATTTCGAAAGCGCATAGCGCAAATGGTTCAGATGCTGACACGTGGCGCTCTCGGGTGGCTTGCGCCAACCCAAGAGCGCAACAGTGCAGTTTTGCAAGTGCAAGGCACTATTAACTTGAGAATCTTTTAGATTTCAGAACCAATGGTCATAAAAAAGTGCAAAGCACTGTTTGATTTCTTGATCTAATTTAGATTCAAGAAAACAAGTATTTTCTTATTTTTTTCTTGATCTCAGAGAACCAATGGTTCATAAGTGCAAAGCACTATTTTATTGTTTTTTTTGTTTTTTTTATTGAAGATCATTGATCTTGTTCTTAGATCAATGATCTATTAGAAGAAATTCTTCTATCTAAAAGGTCTTTTACCTTTCTTCTTGAAATTTCTTCAGAGTTCTCTCTGTTTGAAAATTTTGATTTCTTACAAAATGTTGATGCATTTGAATTGAGGTCTAGGGGCCTTTATATAGTGCCAATAAATTTGTTAAAGAGATCTTTCTCTGAGTGATTTGGGGAATTTTCTCCACCGTTGGATCTTTGATCCAAGGGCTTCTGTTTTACAGAAGGTAATCTTCTTGTTTTAACAAGAACAGAAAAATCTTACTCGAATTTAATTCTGTTTGTCGCAAACGCCCCAGCGTGTGACACGTGTCGCGCAGCGCAACTGCGCTGACATGTGTCGCGCAGCGCACGGCGCAGCGCGACTGCGCTTGCGCAACTGCGCTGACACGTGTCGCGCAGCGCAGTGCTTGCGCAACTGAAGCGTTGCTTCCTTTAATTTTGATTTAAATAGAGCTTTGCTCTGATTGGGCGCGCTGCCTTGGGCGTTGCGCTCTCCATGCTGGCGTGCCAGATTTCGACATGTGGCATCCTGCGCACAGCGCAGAGGATCTGAAGCGTTGCTTCATTTATTAAAATTTAAATTTTCAAAGTAGAGCTTTGCTCTGATTGGGGGAATCGGAAGCGTTGCTTCACTTGAGATGTCTTTTCATCTTCCCAAAAATTTCATTTCTCGGGTCTTGGCAATAATTCCACTGTGCACAGAATTTTCTATGCTTGGCATATATAACTCAAAGCCGAGCCATTTCTTTTTTCATCTTCAGAGAACTTTTTCGATCATGGCTTGCAACCGTCCTCATGCCCGCCGACAACCATGGGAAGTGCCAATTCGAGACATCGTTCCCCATTTTGCTGCGCGCTTTGTGGACCCTTCTCTTACGGACGAGCAGTGCGATGCTGTAATGTACGAGCTTTTGACTCGTGTGGGCTCTCCTCTCCCTCCGCACTCCATTTGGCTCTGGATGATCCTTGCCTCGGTGCTCGCCGATCTTCCCCCTCCTCCAGTAGAGATGTCCTCGGCAATGCTTGACGCCGCCGAGGATAAGATCGAGTGCTTCTTTGAAGCGCACTTGATCACCAAAGCCCTGAGGGACTGCTCTTTTCACTTGCTGAGCCAGATACGGGCTCGCCGGGTTGTCATCGCCACCTTTTCTGGCGAATGTGGCGACGATCGTTGGGCGTCTACCTCTCGGGAGGACCGCCACTTCAACGTGGTGGAGAAGACAGAAAGGGAACTGGAGAATCTTCTTCTTATCTTTGTGAACCCTTGTCTTTCCGATCCCATATTTGGTGATCTTTTTTAAATGTAATAATAAATAAATGTTTTTTAATTAAGTATTTTATTATCTGTTAAGTGTTCTTTTATTTTAGCTCTCTGTTATGCTTGTGCATCGTATGATTTAATTTTCTATTATTAGGTGCATGTGATTCTTGCAAGGATAAATTGTCTTTGGTGTTTAGTCTCTTTTATGAAGCAGTGCTTTACTTTTCAGTCTTAGAAATAGAGTTTCATTCTGATTGGGGGAAACAGAGATCTTCCCGACTCTTCTCGTATAAACGTGGGTAAGTAAAGTGTCGACGCCTTTGCATCAGCCCTCTGTTTGCAACCTTCGCTGATCATTTATCAATCTTTAACAGCTCTGCCTACTTTTACCGCGTTGGAGACTCGCATTCTCATGCCGTCTGGCCTTTATGCGCTGCGTGCATCCGAACGTATGGCCAAGTTAAGCCTTCACTCTTTGTTAGAGTTAATCGAAGACCTTCGTGTTGGTAGCTCGCTCACAGCCGAAGAATTTGCCGCTGAAGCCAACGGTTCTCTCCCCTTTCTTGCCACTTATCACAGTGAAGCATTTGTGCAAGTTTGGGTCGAATTCTGTCGTCGAGTGGAGGCTTGCTTGCATAGTCTTGAATGTGCACGCCTTCCTTCGGAGGTGGTGGCTGGGAAGATAAGTTTGCAGGAGTTGATTAAGCAGTACGCCGCTAATACGCTTTCTTGTGAAAAGAGGCTCCGCCGAAAGTTCTCGGAGAGGAAGCTGGCTTCAACCGCGCTAGGGGAGCTTGAAGCCGAACTTACATTTAAGACCACCCGCGCATATAAACTTTGGCAAGAGCTTCAAGCTGTAATCAAGGACGTGTTGGTTGTTGATAAAGCTGTTATCTTTACCCGGACGATGGTTGATGTTCATAAAGCTACTGAGCATGAACTTGAAGGCCGGCTTGCGTCGCATCAGGCCCAACAGTCGGAAGCGGAGACCCGTCTCGCAACCATAGCCAATTTTGAAGCTGAGACCCAAGAAAAGAAGGATGAACTGATGAACCTTTTGAATCATCCGCCAGCTTGAAGAATTGTATATTTTTTATTCTTCTTTTGTACATACTCCTGAATGAGGGTATTTTTGGTTCTTTCATAAATTGTACTTTGTATTCATTTAGATTCATGAATAAAAGACGTATTTTTCTTCACAATGGTGTCTCCCTTTTAGTAAGAACATTTTATGGATAATCTATTTTGATTTCCTTGTAGGACAGCGATGGCTTAGGAGTCAGGTTAAGATCTGCTTCCTAAGGCTTTTCAATTTTATGAACCGTGAGGGTCTCATAAAGAATTTTCTCCCTACAGGTCGAGAGGATCCCGTAGGTGTATTTTCTCCTTAGGAATCGAGAGGATTCCTAAGTGCGTTTTCCCTTATAAGTCGTAAGGATCTTATAAGAGAGTTTTTTTTCCTTACGAGTCGAGAGGACCCGTAAGTGTTTAGTGGGATAGACACGTAGATGACGTACTTCCGAAACGGGGTCATATGGATGACGTATTTCCGTGACGGGGTCATACTGATGTCGTTGTATATTCCTGTAGAGACACTGATTTCTCTGCGGGTCGGCGCGAATCGAGATATTCTCGTCAAGGATGCCGATTTCCCTGAATCGAGGAGGTTGCCAAGGACACTGACTTCCTTGGGTTGAGACGAATCGAGGTATTCCTGCAAAGACACTGATTTCCTTGCGGGTCGACGCGAATCGAAGTGCTCTCGTCAAGGACGCTGATTTCCCTGAATCGAAGTATTCCTGCAAAGACACTGATTTCCTTGCTGGTCGACGTGAATCGAAGTGCTCTCGTCAAGGACGCTGATTTTCCTGAATCGAGGAGGTTGCCAAGGACACTGATTTCCTCGGGTTAAGACGAATCGAGGTATTCCTGCAAAGACGCTGATTTCCTTGCGGGTCGACGCGAATCGAAGTGCTCTCGTCAAGGACGCTGATTTCCCTGAATCGAGGAGGTTGCCAAGAACACTGATTTCCTCTGGTTGAGACGAATCGATGTATTCCTGCAAAGACACTGATTTCCTTGCGGTTCGACGCGAATCGAAGTGCTCTCGTCAAGGACGCTGATTTCCCTGAATCAAAGAGGTTGCCAAGGACATTGATTTCCTCGGGTTGAGACGAATCGATGTATTCCTGAAAATACGTTGATTTCTCTGCGGGTCGACGCGAATCGAAGTGCTCTCGTCAAGGACGCTGATTTCCCTGAATCGAGGATGTTGCCAAGGACACTGATTTCCTCGGGTTGAGACGAATCGATGTATTCCTGCAAAGACGCTGATTTCTCTGCGGGTCGACGCGAATCGAAGTGCTCTCGTCAAGGACGCTGATTTCCCTGAATCGAGGAGGTTGCCAAGGACACTGATTTCCTCGGGTCGAGACGAATCGAGGTATTCCTGCAAAGACACTGATTTCCTTGCGGGTCGACGCGAATCGAAGTGCTCTCGCCAAGGACGCTGATTTCCCTGAATCGAGGAGGTTGCCAAGGACACTGATTTCCTCGGGTTGAGACGAATCGATGTATTCCTGCAAAGACGCTGATTTCTCTGCGGGTCGACGCGAATCGAAGTGCTCTCGTCAAGGACGCTGATTTCCCTGAATCAAGGATGTTGCCAAGGACACTGATTTCCTCGGGTCGAGACGAATCGATGTATTCCTGCAAAGACGCTGATTTCTCAGCGGGTCAACGCGAATCGAAGTGCTCTCGTCAAGGACGCTGATTTCCCTGAATCGAGGAGGTTGCCAAGGACACTGATTTCCCTGGGGTTGAGACGAATTGTTTCCGAGACAGAGCGTTGATCCGGCGGAGAGGTCATTGGTTGACTCTAGGTTGTCTGTAGACTGTGAAGTCTTGGAACTAAGGACTTTGCCGTGGCTCCGTTTGATGGTGTAGCATCTATGTCTGATTGGAGGGAGGAAGAATGCCGGTGTTGATCTCTAAGTTGTCGATGTTGACGTCAAGTCCCTGAAGCTAGGGATTTTCCTTCGCTTCGTTTGTTGACGTTACGTCTGCATCCTGTTGGAGGAAGAGCGCTGGGGTGACATCGCGTCTGCTGTATCGAGACGAACGTCGAGGAGGTCTCTAGGTTGTTTTTGAACCGTCGAGACTTGGAACTGGGGACTTTCCCGTGGCTCCGATTTGTTTTGACCTTGGGGTCGCTTGTTGATGTCTCCTGCATTCCGTTGTAGTGAGAAGAAACGTTGTTGTTGGTCTCCAGGCTGTAAATGTGGCCGTCGAGACTTGGAACTAGGGACTCTTCCATGGCTCCGTTGTTTTGACCCTGGGGTCGTTTGTCGACGTCGCATCTGCATCCTGTTGGAGCAAGGAGAAACGCCTTTGGTGATCTCTAGGTCGTCTGTGAACCGTCGAGATTTGGAACTATGGGGCTTTGCCATGATTCCATTTCGCTGTGTCACTTCCGTGCCTTGTTGGCATAAGGAGGAGCGCTGTTGTTGGTCTTCTGGGATGCAGATGTGACCGTCGAGACTTGGCTTTCTTTCTGACGGAGCCTGAGGAGGGAAGGCGTGGTTCCTTCTTTGTTTGCGCCCCTGGATTGTATACAGGGATCGATGTGATATCACCTGTAGGGCATAATTTTCATTTTATTTTTTTTTATTTCTTTCCGCGATGCTTTATCATTTCAGCTTTTACATCGCAAAGGTCGCGATTGCCCAATCATTTCGGCTATTTTTCGCGGTGCTCAATCATTTCGGCTATTTGTTTTATTTTTACTCGCTGCTTTTTATTGCGAGTTGCCTAATCATTTCGGCTATTTTGCATGCATACATTTTTACTTGCTGATTTTGTTTGCAAGTTGCCCCATCATTTCGGCTATTTTGCATGCATACATTTTTACCTTCTGATTTTGTCTGCAAGTTGCCCCATCATTTCGGCTATTTCGTATGCATGTGTGGCTTGCCAGCTTTTGTTGCAAGCTTGGATTTGGACACCGATTTCGGCATCAGCACCGCTACAACTGGGATATTGCCAAGAGCGAATCATCATTTGCCTTTGTCGATGTCGAACAAAGGTGGCTTAGTAGACAGGGTCAGGATTCTGTCGACTAAGGCTTTCGACTCCATGAACCGTAAGGGTCTCACAAAGGTATTTCTCCCTGCGAGTCGTGAGGATCTCGTAGGCGCGTTTTCTCCTTAGGAATCGTGAAGGTTCCTAATTGTATGTTCTCTTATAAGTCGTAAGGATCTTACAAGAGTGTTTTCTCCTTATAAGTCGAGAGGACTCACAAGGGTTGTTCACCGTGCAGACATATCCCTAGTCATGGATGGGACTTCGTTAGGGAAATGTTTATTCGTGCCCGTGGATTGTATACAAGGGTTAGTGTTGAGCCGCTTGTAGGGAAGTATCAGAGGTTGTGGGGCTGCTTAAGAACAGGTTCAGATCTTTGTAGCTTAAGACTTTTGAATCTTATGAGCCGTGAGGGTCCCATAAGAGGGTTCTCCTTACGAGTCGTGAGGATCTCGCAAGTGTAATTTCTCCTTAGGAATCGTGGGGATCCCTAAGTGTGTTGCTCCCTTGTGAGTCGTAAGGATCTCACGCAGGTGGTTTCTCCTTACAAAGTCGAGAGGACCTTGCAAGTGTCTTTTAACGAGATTGCGCCCTTTCGGGTTTTCGCAAAACTCGCCGGTAGCCCTGCTGTTTTTACTCACGGAGCCCTTTCGGGTTTTCAACCGTGCCCATTTTGCTTATGGACATACCGTTTTCTTTTTTTTTTATTCTATCGAGGTTGCGCCCTTTCGGGTTTTCACAAAACTCACCGGTAGCCCTGCTGTTTTTACTCACGGAGCCCTTTCAGGTTTTCATCCGTGCCCATTTTGCTTATGGACGTACCGTTTTCTTTTTCTTTTCTCTTTTTTTTTATTCTTTTTTTTTGTATCAGCTTTGGGATGCTGCAATCCACCATAGTTTATCGACATCTCGGTCAACAGCTAGTTTTAGGACATAGTGGTCCATCGTTGGTTTAAGGACGTTCCGGTCCGTTGTTAGTTTAAGGACGTTTCGTTCCGTTGTTGCTTTGAGGCGAAGTTTCGCCAGATGCTTTATAAACAAGTAGGTTTCTCCTTGATAGACCTTGTCACATAATCCAAGGGTTTTGGCACTGCTCCCGCCCCCAGCTCCTCTACGTTAACTCCTAACGCCGAGTGAGATGCTTTGTTACTTAACGACAAATGAGCGATCATGAGGCAACTTGCCACATAATCTTCGGATTCTTCTGATAAGTCGTCTCCCTCATCATTGTCGCTATCTTTATTCTCAAGGATGTGACTGAGGAACTCTTGAAGCGTGACTAGGGTTCGCGCCCTCTGGTTGTATTCTTTCAGCGCGTCAGTATTCTTTTGCAGATCCGTGCGCTTGTCGTTGGACAGCGCGGGCTTTTTGGTCTTCTTCTTTTTCTTCGAAGACTGTGACGGCTAGGCCCGAATGTTTTGTCCACCATCACTATTAATTCCCAATGTTGGGCATGGTTTCAACATCTCCTCGATGATCTCCGGCCCTAGCGGGCTTTTCCACCTGGTTGATGGATATGTTTGAAGATCTTTCGTCACTCTTTTAGTTTTTGTCAAAAGAACAACTTCCCATGGAGCTTCCTCTATGTATGAGCACGATGCCCCCGGCATGTCCATCTTTTTCGGAGCATGTGGTTGTGGCGGGTTCACCTTCCAATTTTCAGACAACGCGAACTTGCCTTGCTGGTATTGGTCTTCAACCCAATTTTTGAAGACATAGCAATCTTCGAGTGGATGGCCCAATACTCGATGGTAAGGGCAGTAATTGGGATCGTTGGCGTCATTCGGTTGCGGTGGGTGTCTCGACTCCGGTAGAGTAATGAGCCCATTGCGCACTGCCAGTTCGAACAGTATCCTTGTTTTATCTCGGGGAAACGAGTAAGGACGTCTCAATTTCTCATCGAGGGATTGCCGCTTGTTGCTTTGGCGAACAACCGCTCTCGGGCCACTCGGTTGTTGTTGAGCGTTGGCGATGAAGGTCGCTTTCCCTTTGCCCTTCTCATTTCGAGAGTCTGGCTTTGGAGGAGACGGTCTATGACCCATCTGGTCCATTTGGGCCAGTTTGTCGATCAAGGCCTGGAAAGTGGTCGGCTTGAAGAACATCATAAACTGTGAAATAGTTGCATGAGGGTCTAGGGTGCCCACGAACATGCCCACCGCTGGTGCTTCTTCAATGCGCTGTTCGCACTTCGACCATAGATTCCGCCATCGGATTGCATACTAAACCCACGTCTCGCCTGGCTTCACCCTGGCATTGATCAATGTCGTTATCGGGGTGCGTTCACTAGCACTTGCGAATCGCTGGGTGAACAACAACTCCATTTCTGCGAAAGTTTTGACGGAGTCGTTTGGGAGTTCGGAGTACCACTCAAACGCCGTTTCCGATAAGCTGCCGATGAATTGGCGGAGCAACAGCTTGTCATCGCCACCAGTATTGCCACAGAGAGCCCTGAACTGAGCGACATGTTGATGGGGATTGCCTGTCCCCTTGTACACGTGGAATTTCGGGATCGTGTAGCCCGGCGGGTACTTTATCTGATCATACCAGCCTGGATACGGTCGCCCAGTTCTAACAATTTGCCCAGCCGCTTCATTCGCCTGGTGAACTCATATCTGCTGAGCGATGTAATCATCCAGGGAGGACTTGGAAATAGTTTCTTCCTTGGCTGCTGAAAGAGCTGGCAGAGGGTTCGATGTTTCTCCTCTATCATCTTCAATTATTACTGGAGGATCTTCGGTTGGGGGATCCGGCTGGATCATCATGCCCACCGTGTCTTGGAATAGAAGGGCCATTTACTTTATATTGGCCGCTTGTTCTGCGGCCTCTTTGTCCTTCTTCTCGAGCATTCTCCGAAGGAATTCAGCATCAGTCTCGTGTTCGTGACGCTGTTCTGATGATGCCTCCGGGCTTTCCTTCGGCCCGGTGAGTGCGTCCATTGCAGTCAGCATCTCCTGAAGTTTCTGCTGCTGTTGTTCCTGAGCTCTCGTGATGGATCGGTGAGTGGTCGGTGGCCCGTCGAAGTGCGGCTTTCCTCTTTTCCGGAAGCCGTGTAGACGGTATGCACCACCATGCCCCCAGACTTAGGGCGTTTGGGCTCAGTGCCTTTGACATTTGTCGCAGGCACGGAGATCTTCTCCGGCCTTCTTTTCTTATGAGCGGTCGAAGTTGAGGGGGCCGTCACGGTGGGCACCCAGATAGCTTTCCATGGCTTGGCAGGATGGCTTCCTTCTTGTTGAACCTTTACCCTTTTTCTGTTGGCGGGAGAAATTTGGATCAATCACCGAGTCTTGGACTTGACGCCAGACTTTGTAGATCTTGGAGGACAGCCGCTGAGGGGACTGTTCTGGCTTTGTTTCCGCAACATTCTCCACCGGAGGAGGAGATCTTTTCAGTACGGCGGTAGAAGAATTCCTGCGCACCTTATTCAACAGCTCAAAGTTGTTCCCGGTTGGAACAGTAGCATTAATTTCCGCCGTTGGAGCTGGTGGAGTCAGCCCAGAGGGGGAGTTGCCCCCGGCCTTTCTTACCCGGCGCCAGTGGCGACGTCGAGCGCGTTGAGCTGATAGAGTTGGCTCGATGACGGGGATGGCCTTGTTTTTCCCCCTGTTCATGTGAGGGGTTGTTGCTGGTGTCAGCCTGTTGAAGACTGATGTCCTTTGAGAAGCAATATCCAATCGGTTGAAAATAGACTGCTGAGCAGGGACAGGAGCCGTAGCGGGAGCCGAAACAGCCAGTCTTGTAAAAACTGACCCTTTGGTTGGAGAAGCAGCCTTGACAACTTCGGGAGCAGGGTTGGTCACTCTTTTCGGAGTAACCTTTTCTTGAGGTGCAGGCTTCATCCTGGGCCCACCTGAACTTTGGCCCAATCTGGAGAAGACCGAGGCACAGGTGCTTGACGACCCGTTGAGAGGGGCCGCAGTAGCTGTAAGCCGATCAAAGACCGACTTCTTGGGAGCTTCTGGTACGGGCATGGGGTGTTGAAGCTCATCGGCGGAAGCATGGTTCCAAAAAACAATCCCGTGGAGGATTGAGTGGCCTGTTCCACGGGCATCGTGAACAGGGAAGCCGCTTGGGGCCCGAAGGCTATGCCCCTAGTTGAGGCAGGATGTGGGTTGCAGTTGCATGTGGAACACTTCAAGCAGGTGAACGCCATTGATCCTTTTCTTTCTGCACCAAGCAAAACGCCAAATCTTAGTACCTCGAAACCCAATGGCAACCATTAGCAAACCGCGATTCGTTCGCGAACACGACATACGAAGTGTGGAGTAGAAAGAGAAAAAGGTCCCACCGGGTGTTCCAGAATCTGTTCCCCTCCGAATCACGGAGACGCGACCTCGCAGGTCCATCTTGCCTGAAATTCAGGGCAGATGCTAATTGCTGATATCCTTCCACCTCTCTGAAGATGCCAAGTTGATTTATGGCACCATGTATCGAAGGTTTAAACAGATGTGGCCGATGTAGCAGACTTTGTCAGATTACCCCTCGCTTGAGGGGGGTTTTTTATTGTGGGGACGCTCTTCCCTGCAGGCGCAAGCTCCTGCAGTTAATTACGCTACCGCATCGCAGTAACAACTTTCTCCTTCTCCATATGGTCACTTCGTGTCGTGGGTGTTTGTTTCGTGTTTGGTTGCCCGTGGATTGTATACGGAGACTAAGTTATGCTGTCGCCCGTAGGGCATGGACTAGTCCCAATCCGTATCTTTCTTAGATTTGGGTTTGGGGGGTTGTGTTTAAGGATACGTTAGCCTTATTTGAGTCTAAGATCAACTTAAACGTTTGTTAAAGACACTTTAGTCTAATTCTATACTAAGATCAACTTAACGGGATCGTTTAGATCCGACAAGAGAGCAATTGGGCTCTATTGTTTAGTTTAGTAACATTGCGGTCGATAATTAGTTTAAGGACATTATGGTCCATTGTTAGTTTTAAGACATTGCAGTCAAGGTTAAGGACATCATAGTCCGTGAGCTTAAGGACCTCACAGTCCGGTGTTAGTTTTAAGACATCGCGGTCGAGGTTAAGGACATCATAGTCCGTGGATTTAAGGACTCCACTGTCCGATATTAGTTTTAAGAGATCACGGTCGAGGTTAAGGACATCATAGTCCGTGGATTTAAGGACTTCACAGTCCGATATTAGTTTTAAGACATCACGGTCGAGGTTAAGGACATCATAGTCCATGAGTTTAAGGACCCAACAGTCCAATGTTAGTTTTAAGACATCACGGTCGAGGTTAAGGACATCATAGTCCATGAGTTTAAGGACCCCACAGTCCAATGTTAGTTTTAATACATCACGGTCGAGGTTAAGGACATCATAGTCCATGAGTTTAAGGACCCCACAGTCCAGTTTAAAGACGTCATAGTCTGTGAAATGTATGGTTGTCGGGACCCGTCACCTCTTTGAAGACGTTGAGGAATTACAACGACAAATATCAAAGGAGTGAAGAGATGTACCCTTGAACCAGGATGAGTTGAGAAATCTGTAGTCCAATTTAGGACTAAGATTAATCAATTCGATTATGAGCACATGGGCTCAGTTAAATCTGAATTGAGGACTTATGGCCAGACTTGGGCTAAGTCCAATCAAGTTAAAATGTTTTAACATTTATTTTGGCCTGATAAGCATTCATTTGGGCTTAGCCCTTTTAGCAATGCTAAGCATTAATTTATATCTTGACAATGTTTTGTCTTTAATTGAATGCTAAGCATTCATCATAGCTCTGGGGCTTATCCAAAGAACAATTTATGTTCTGCCCAAGCGCACATAAAAGCATGTAGCGCACTTGGCACTAGCGTCAGTCGATGAGCGCAGTGTGCTATGGTTAAAGCGCTGATGCGCTTGGCGCTGATGCGCTTGGCGCTTTGCGCCAGATATGAAGCACTGATGCGCTTTGCGCTAGATGAAGAGCGCTGATGCGCTTAGGCTTTGCGCTAGATGTAGAGCGCTGATGCGCTATAATTGAAGCGTTGAGCATATAATGAGCGCAAAGCGCTTTTAGTAATGCAGCGCACACGTGAGGAGCACGTGGTGCGCTGAGCGCTAGCCAATGAGCGCAGTGCGCAGTTGTTTGAAGTGCTATGGCACTGCAGCGCTTTGCGCTAAATGAAGAGCACTAAGGCACTTTTAAATTAGGAGCGCTAAGGCTATTCTTAGGTTAATTTTGCGCTCTGAAGATTATCTTATTTTTGATAAGAGACTTTGTCTCAAGATTTTAAGAACAAAGTTCTTAGTTTATAGGAGATGTTTCGATGTCTTTTTAATGAAAAGCATTGCCTTTATGGATCCGTAATCCTAAGAGAATTGAATAATTCTCCCCCCTTTATAATGAGATGTTCATAATCTCTTTTGTGAAAGACAACTTTGTCTTATAGATCTATGATCTTGTTTCCCCCAATCAGAGCAAAGCTCTGTTTGAATTTCAAAAATTCAAAAATTGAAGCGACGCTTCAAATTCCTTGCGCTGCGCGCAACGCGCCACTTGTCAAAAAATGATACGTCAGCGCAGCGCCCAAGGCAGCGCGCCCAAGGCAGCGCGCCCAATCAGAGCAAGGCTCTATTTAAAAACAAAATTAAAAGAAGCAACGCTTCAGGTGCACTGCGCTCTGAGCTGCGCGACACGTGTCAGCGCAGTTGCGCTGCGCCTTACGCAGCGCGACACGTGTCAGCGCAGTTGCGCTGCGCGACACGTGTCAAGCGCAGATGCGTTTGCGCCAAACAGAATTAAAATTCCAGTAAGATCTTTTCGTTCTTGTTAAAACAAGAAAATTTTCTTCTGTAAAACAAAAGCCCTTGGATCAAAAATCCAACGGTGGGGAAAATTCCCCAAATCAATCAGAGAATGATCTCTTTAACAATTTTAACAAATTAAAGGGCACTATATAAAGGCCCCTAGACCCCAACTCCATAACACAACACAGAGAGAAAAACAGAGAATTCCTCTAAAGAATTCTGAAAAGAGCTCAAAGAAAGAAAAAGTAAAAACCTTTGAATAAAAGAAGAATTTCTTCTAAAAAGATCTTTGATCTAAGAACAAGATCAAAGATCTTCAATAAAAAATATAATAATAACAAAGGCATTGCCTTTTGATGAACCACTGGTTCTGGAATCTTAAAAGATTCTTTTCTTGAATCCAAAATTGGATCAAGATATTAAAACAGTGTCTTGCACTTGTAAATCTACACTGTTGCGCTCTTGGGTTGGCGCAAGCCACCAGAGAGCGCCATGTGTCAGCTCCAGAACAGCTTGCGCTATGCGCTTTTAAAATAGAGCATTGCTCTCTAAAATTGGCGCAACTCACCAGAGCGCGCCACGTGTCAGCAGCGCAACAGCGCAGCGCAACAGCGCAACGCACTGCGCTTGCACTCACCGGAGCGTGACACGTGTCACGCCCACATGCGCTTGCGCTCAATAATTGGCGCAAAGCGCCTGACATGCCACATGGCCACTGTCAGATAATTAATGCACTGCATTATTGAAAAGAAGGGCTGAGCCCAATTGAAAAATGCCTAACAGGCCTAATAAAATGCCATGCATTATTTTTAAAAGGACAGAGCCCAAGCAAAGGTCTGTCAGACCAAAACAGATGCTCTGCATCATAAAAATAAATGGACAGAACCCAAATCAAATAGGCCTTACGGGCCAAAATAAAATGTAGTGCATTATTAAACTGGGGCAAAACCCTAGCATAGGCCTAATAGGCCGAAGAAAAATAAAAACGTTGATCATCTTCAACTGGACTTAGCCCAATTCTGGCCTTAAGTCCTCAAATTAAATTGACTGAGCACGAATGCTCTCCTAAATCAATTTACACCCGGTTCGAGGGTACATCTACGAACTCTTCTGACATTTGTCGTTGTAATCCTTCAACGACGTCCGAAAGGTGACGAGTCCCGACAACCACACATCAATACGGACTTAAGCGTCCTTAAACCAACTAATGGACTCAAGCGTCCTTAAACTCCCGGACTCAAGCGTCCTTAAACTTCCGGACTCAAGCGTCCTTAAACCAACTCATGGACTCAAGCGTCCTTAAACTCCCGGACTCAAGCGTCCTTAAACTCCCGGACTCAAGCGTCCTTAAACCAACTCATGGACTCAAGCGTCCTTAAACTCCCGGACTCAAGCGTCCTTAAACTCCCGGAATCAAGCGTCCTTAAACAAATGGACCACTATGTCCCTAAACTGGAGATGGACCACTATGTCCCTAAACTAGAACAATAGAGCCCCCAAATGCTCTTTTGTCGGATCTAAACAATCCCGTTTAAGTTGATCTTAGCCTCAAATACGGCTAACGTATCCTTAGACCTTCAAACAGACTTTAGTCCCAAATTGGACTATAGATCCCCCAATCGACTTTGGTTCAAGGGTACATCTCTGAACTCCTCTGACACATGTCGTTGTAATTCTTCAACGACGTCAGAGAGGTGACGGGTCCCAATGGCCATACATTAAACAAGGACAGCTATGTCCCTAAACTGGAACAATAGAGCCCCCAAATGCTCTTTTGTCGGATCTAAACGATCCCGTTAAGTTGATCTTGGTCTCAAACTGGACTAACGTATCCTTAACAAATGTTTAAGTTGATCTTAGCCTCAAATACGGCTAACGTATCCTTAAACCAAACCCCCAAACCCAAATCTAAGTAAACACGGATTTGGACTAATCCACGTCCTGCGGGCGACGACATAAATTATTCTCCGTATACAATCCACGGGCAACCACAAACAAAACAAACACACATGACACGAAGTGAAATTCTGGAGAAGGAGATAGTTGTTACCGCGACACGGTAGCGTAATTAACTGCAGGGGCTTGCGCCTGCAGGGAAGAGCGTCCCCGCAATCAAAAACCCCTCAAGCGAGGGGGAATCTGACGAAGTCTGCTACATCGGTCGCATCCATCTAAACCTCCGATATACGGTGTCATAAATCAACTTGGCATCTTCGGAGAGGTAGACGGATAAAACCAAATAGCATCTGCCCCAAATCTCAGGCAAGACGTCCATGTCTTGGCCGCCGTTCGGAGGGGAACAGATTCTAGCACGCCCGGTGGGACCTTTTCCTCTTTCCACTCCACACTTCGTGTGTCGTGTTCGCGGACGAATTGCGGTTTGTTGTGGTTGCCTATAGATTCGAGGTACTAAGATTTGGTGTCTTGCTCCATGCAGAAAACAGAAGATCAATGGCTTCAAACTGCACTGCCTGCAACTGCAACTCTCGCTCGGTCCTTGCTGGAGGAGTGACCTATGGGCCCCAAGCGGCCTCCCTTTTCAAGATGCCAGTGGAGCAGGTAACTCAGGCCACCACTGGATTATTCTTCGGGATCATGCTCCCACCGTTGAGTTTCAATGCCATAATGACGTTGCAAGAAGCCCCAAAGAAGTCGGTCTTTGATCGGCTTACCACTGCCGTGACCCTCTCAACGAGTCGCCCAGCTTCAATACCTCAGTTTTCAACACACTGGGCCAGAACGTCTGCAAACCCGCGATACCCGAAGCTGCCATCCCAAAGCGGATAGCTATCCCGGCTCAAGCGGACGAAATCATTGGAAAGGCTCCTCCTTCCAAGAAGTCAGTTTTTACAAGGCTGGCCATTCCGATTGTTGTTCCAGGCGAGGTCCTCAAAGCTGCTTCCCCTGTTCAGAGGTTTGTCTTTGACAGATTAGACATTGCTTCTCAACGGGTGTCAGTCTTCGATAGGCTAGCACCAATAACAGTCTCTCCTCAAAGCAGGGGGCATGAAGAAGCTTATCCAACAACGGAGGTGATCTCATCCACACGACATGCTCGACATCGCTACTGGCGCCGAGTGAGGAAGGCTGGGGGAAACTCCCCCTCTGGGATAACTCCGCCAGCTCCAACGGTGGGGATCGATGCTGCTGTTCCAACCGGGAACAGCTTTGAATTGCTGAACACGGTGCGCAGAAACACTCCTACTGCGGTGCTGAAGAGAACTCCTTCACCTGTGGAGGATACTCCAGAGAAGAAGCTGGAGCAGCCCCCTCAACGGCTACCCTCTAAAATTTACAAGGTCTGGCGACAGATCCAGGAGTCGGTGATTGATCAAGACTATCTCCGCCGACAGAAAACGATGAAGGTTCGGCAGGGGAAGGATTACTCCGTCAAGCCACAAAAAGCAACGGCTACTTGGGTGCCCACTACAACGGCCCCCTCAACTTCAACCACTCAAAAGAAAAGGAGGCCGCAAAAAGCCCCTGTGAACATGGCGAACCGTAAACGCGCTGAGCACAAACACCTTAAGTCTGGGGGCATGGTGGTGCACACTATTTATATGGCTTCTGGAAAGGAGGAAAGCCATGCTTCGACGGGTCACCGACCGCTCACCCGATCCGTGACGAAAGCCCAGGAGCAGCAACAGAAGCTTCAGGAGATGATGACTGCAATGGCCGCACTTACCGGGCCAAAAGAAAGCTCGGAGGCATCATAAGAGCAGCATCATGAACAAGAAACTGACGCTGACTACCTACGCAGAGTCCTCGAAAAGAAGGACAAAGAAGCCGCAGAGCAAGCGGATAACATAAAACAAATGGCGCTTCTCTTCCAAGATATGGGAGGGATGATGATCCAACAAGATCCTCCTGCTGAAGATCCTCCTGCTGAAGATCCTCCGATTGTCCTTGAAGATGACAAAGGAGAGACATCGAATCCTCCTCCGGCTCTTTCAGCAGCCAAGGAAGAAACCATTTCCAAGGACTCACTGGATGACTATATAGCCCAGCAAATACGAGCTCATCAGGCGAGTGAAGCGGCTGAACAAATTGTTAGGACCGAACGACCCTATCCGAGCTGGTATGACCAAATCAGTTACCCGCCGGGATATACGATCCCTAAGTTCCATGTATATAAAGGGATGGGGAATCCACATCAACATATTGCTCAGTTCAGGGCTCTTTGTGGCAATACCGGCGGTGATGATAAATTTTTGCTTCGCCAGTTCGTCGGTAGCTTATCGGAGACGGCATTTGAGTGGTACTCCGAACTCCCAAATGACTCCGTCAATACCTTCGCTGAAATGGAGTTTTTGTTTACTCAGCGATTCGCGAGTGCTAGTGAACGCACCCCGATAACAGCGCTGATCAACGCCAGGATAAGGCCAGGCGAAACGTGGGTTCAATACGCAACACGATGGCGGAACCTATGATCGAAATGCGAACAACGCATCGAAGAAGCACCTGCGGTAGCCATGTTCGTGGGCACTCTTGATCCGCAAGCGACCATCTCGCAATTCATGATGTTCTTCAGGTCGACCACCTTCCAAGCCTTGATCGACAAATTAGCCCAAATGGACCAGATGGGCCATAGACCGTCTCCTCCAAAACCGGACTCTCGAAATGAGAAGGGGAAAGGAAAAGCGATCGTCGTCGCCAATGCTCAACAACAGCCAACCAACTTGAAGCCGGTTGCCCGTCAAAACAATATGCGTCCACGCGTATCCCTCGAGGAGAGGCTAGGACGTCCTTACTCGTTTCCTCAAAATAAAACGAGAAGGCTGTTCGAGCTGGCACTGCGCAACAGGCTCATCAATCTGCCAGATCCAAGACGCTCGTTGCAGCCAAACGGCGTCAATGATCCCAATTACTGTCCCTACCACCGAGTGTTGGGTCATCCGATTGAGGATTGCTACGTCTTTAAAAACTGGATTGAAGACCAATACCTACAAGGAAAGTTTGCGCTATCTGAAAAGTGGAAGGTAAACCCACCACAGCCGCACACTCCAAAGAAGAAGAACGCACCAGGGGCAACTTGTCACGTGATCTCTCACTCATTGATAGACGATAAAGAGGCTCCTTGCGCCGAGAAAACAAGGGCGGATTCTAAACCGGAACTTCTGTGGCCGTCAGACGAGATGATCGATACCTTCCTGAATGAGATTCGTCTGAAAGTTAAAGCCAATCAAGAGCGTGAGATGGCCATATTGGAAGGAGCTAAACGCCGGCGATTAGACGAAAGAGCCGAGGCACTCCCGTCAAATCAAAATACATCCGCCGTGGATAAAAACAAATTCAAGATGAGGAAAAGGTTCGCTAAAGCCATATCAATGGGGATGAAGCTACCACCCTCTGAAGAAAACACTCTCGGTGGAGTAGAGATGCATCCTAACTTCTGCTTATATCATCAGAAGATCACACATCCTACTGAAGACTGCGACTCCTTTAAGTTTTGGTGGCAAGGGTATGTCGCCCACAGGCAATACGTCAACAGAACAAAGCGTGAAGCTTGTAGACAGCGGAAGAATACGACGGATGAGCATAAAAGAGTTGCCGGCAATTGTCGTAAGGATGAACACGGGGGATCACGAGTTCTCACCTTCAGGAGCGACTCCGATGAAAAAGTAGCCCTCGGCCCTCTCTTCAAGGAGTCCGTCTCTGAAGAATTGAGGAGTTGCAGGAACATTCAGCCATGCAATTGCACGATACCCGAAGAGAATCTCGGACCCACAAACGACGGAGCGAACAAAAAGGATAAAGGAAAAGGAAAATGGCCTTTGTCGCCAACACTCAATAGCAATCGAGTGGCCTTAGACCGATTATTCGCCAAAACAACAAGCGGCAACCCCTCTATGAGAGGTTAAAACGTCCTTACTCATTTCCCCAGGATGAAACAAGGAGGCTGTTCGAAGTGGCGGTGCACAATAGGCTTATCACTCTACCGGAGTCGAAATGCCAACCACAACTGAATGATATCAACGCTCCTAATTACTGCCCTTACCACCAAGTATTGGGCCATCCGATTGAAAACTGCTACGTCTTCAAAAACTGGGTTGAAGACCAATACCAACAGGGCAAATTCGTCATCTCGAAGGTGAGCCCGCCACAACTGCACGCTCCGAGAAAGATGGATACGCCGGGGGCATCATGCCCATTCATAGGGAAAGCCCCATAGACCGAAAAGTCAGTAAACTAGAGATTCGCCTCGAATACGGCGACGGCGGACCGAAACGTCCTTAAACTAATAACGGACCACTACGTCCTAAAACTAGCTGAGGACCGAAACGTCCTTAAACTACTACCGCAGCATCCTCAGGCTGACGAGATAAAAAAAAGAGAGAATAAAAATTAAAAAAAAGAATAAAAAAATATAATAAAAAAATAAAAAAAACGGTATGTCCATAAGCAAAATGGGCACGGATGAAAACCCGAAAGGGCTCCGTGAGTAAAACAGCAGGGCTACCGGCGAGTGTTCGTGAAAACTCGAAAGGGCGCGACCTCGTAAAAAAAATAAACGGAATAAAAAAAACGGTATGTCCATAAGAAAAATGGGCACGGATGAAAACCCGAAAGGGCTCCGTGAGTAAAAACGGCAGGGCTACCGGCGAGTGTTTATGAAAACCCGAAAGGGCGCAACCTCGTTAAAAGACACTTATAAGGTCCTCTCGACCTTGTAAGGAGAAACCACCCGCGTGAGATCCCTACGACTCACAAGGGAGCAACACACTTAGGGTTCCTCACGATTCCTAAGGAGAAAATACACTTGCGAGATCCTCACGACTCGTAAGGAGAACTCTCTTATGGGACCCCCACGGCTCATAAGATTTGAAAGTCTTAAGTTACAGAGACCTAAACCTGTGCTTAAGAAAACCCCCCCTACAACCTTCGATATGGCCCTACAAGTGGCTCAATACTGACCCTTGTATACAATCCACGGGCACGAATAAACATTTCCCTAACCAAGCCCCATCCGTGACTAGGGATATGTCCATATGGCGAACAGCCCTTATAAGTCCTCTCGACTTACAAAGAGAAAACCCTCTTGTAGGATCCTTACGACTTACACAGGAACATGCACTTAGGAATCCTCACGATTCCTAAGGAGAAAACACACCTACAAGATCCTCACGATTTGTAGGGAGAAATACCTTCGTGAGACCCTTACGGCTCATGAAGTCAAAAGCCTTAGTCGACAGGACCCTAACCCTGTTCGCTAAGCCACCTTTGTTCGACATCGACAGAGGTAAATGATGATTCGCTCCTGGCAATATTCCAGTTGTAGCGATGCTGATGCCAAAATCGGTGTCTAATTCCTAGCTTGCAGCGAAAAGCCAACAAACCACACATGCATACGAAATAGCCGAAATGATCGGGCAACTTGCAACGAAATCAGCAAGTAAAAATGTATGCATACAAAAACAGTCGAAATGATTGGGCAACTCGCAATAAAAAACAGCGAGTGAAAAACAAAATAAATATCCGAAATGATTGGGCACCGTGAAAAATATCCGAAATGATTGGGCAATCGCGACCTTCGCGATATAAAAGCTGAAATGATAGAGCATCGTGGAAAGAAAATAATAAAAAAAAAGTGAATTAAACTTTTGCCCTACAGGTGAAATCACATCGATCCCTGTATAAAATGCAGGGGCACAGACAAAGAGGGAACCATATTTTCCCAACAGGCTCCATCAGAAAGCGGAGCTAAATCTCGACGGTTCATAGACAACCTAGAGACAACCTCGACATTTGTCGCAATATTGCAGACACAATGACAACAAACGAAAAAAAGGAAGATCCCTAGCTTCAGGGTCTCGACGTCGATATCGTCAACTTAGGGATCGCTAACGGCGTTTCTCATCACTCCAACCAGATGCAGACATGACGTCAACATCCGACCCCAGAGTTGCAACAAAACGGAACCATGGTAAAGTCCCTAGTTCCAAATCTCAATGGCCACATCTACAGCCTGGAGAACAGCAATGGTGGGCCTACTCATTCCAGCAGGACACAGATGTTACACCATCAAATGGAGCCATGGCATAGTCCCTAGTTCCAAATCTCAGCGGTTCACAGACAACCAAGAGATCACCTCGGCATTCGTCTCGTTACAGCAGACGCAATATCAACAACGGCATTCTTTCGCAGTCCAGCAGGATGTAGATGCAACGTCAACAAAAGACCCCATGGTCAGTAAAGCGGAGTGACGGCAAAATCCCAGCTCCACCAAAGCATTCGTCTCGATATAGAGGACGCAATGCCAGCAAACGAAGCGAAGGCCAAATTCCTAGCTTCAAGGTCTTAACGGCAAGTCATATAAAGCCTGAAAGACAACCAGAGATCATCTCACACCAGTGCGGAATGGTCACCACTTCAACATTCGTCTCGACACAGCAGACGCAACATCATCAAACAGCGGACCCACGGCAAAGTCCCTAGTTCCAAACCTCGACGGTTCACCAACAACCTAGAGACAACCGCGACATTCGTCTCGATATAGAGGACGCAATACCAGCAAACAAAGCAAAGGACAAATTCCTAGCTTCAGGGTCTTGACGGCAAGTCATATAAAGCCTGAAAGACTATCAGAGATCATCCCACACCAGCGCGGAGTGGTTATGACTCATCGGGGCTCTCCAAAATGAGCCTAACCTCAAGTAAAAAGTGACATGGAATATCCCTACGCTTGCTCTTTCGACGGTAATACTACCTGGAAGATTACTTGAAGACGTCTTGTCCAGCCCCCGAAGGGATCAGAGACACGACAATCGCAAGGCTACTCGAACAGCAAGATTGCATATCGAGGAATATATCAGCCAACGCGACGGTACGACGGCCAAAACCCTACGTACCACAGACCCTAACGGACCTCTGTCGTAAAGAGCAGAGGTTAACTGTGACGTTAGGATATTCTTGCGAGAAATGCTCGATTCGTCTCGACTCGTGAGGAAATTAGTGTCTTTGCGAGAAATGCTCGATTCGTCTCGACTCGTGAGGTAAAGCCTTAGGCAGCAGGGATTAAAAAAACTTGTTTCCTAAGCACTGGGACCCTGCAAGTCGGTCTAAAACGGTCTCTTGCATACTATCCACGGGTCTCACTCTCTGAAGTCGAATCTCGACAAGGAGGGAAACAACCGCTTACGAGTCCTCTCGACTCGTAAGAGGGAAAATTCTCTTATAAGATCCTTACGACTTATAAGAGAAAACGCACTTAGGAATCCTCACGATTCCTAAGGAGAAAATCCACCTACGAGATCCTCTCGATCCGTAGGGAGAAAAGTCTCTATGAGACCCTCACGGCTCATAGAGTTGAAAAGTCTTAGGCAGCAGATCTGAACATGCGACCTAAGCCATCGCTATCTCTTGAAGAAACTAAGATGCTTACTCTATTATCTGTCAACCATGTTTATTAAGACAACATGCTGATAATAAGAGAAGGGAGAAAGCAAAGAAATGATACAAGACATTGCAAAGAAAAAATGTGTATCTTTATTCATTAATTCAATCGAGTACAAGGTGAATCATATAAAAGAATAAAGAATGGATACATCTTATTCGAAAAAGAAAATTTTTACAAGTATATCAAGACAAGGGCAGCTACTGGGAAGGAAGCGTCTTGAATAGCCCTAACAATTGTTCGCGCACTTCCTTCCATGCTTTCTCCTGATCGGCCACCACAGCCAGTTCTGCTTCCACTTGAGCCCGCTGCTACAAGAAGGATGCAAGCTGCTCCCCAACGGCCTGCTGAGCTGCTTCGTGGCCTTGGGCATCACGCTCGGTGGCATCGAGCTTCTGCTTTAGGTTCAGCCCATTTGAGATACGTTCCAGAAGGCCCTCGAACATAGCCTTCACCTGAGCAGCGTTTGCCTCAACCTCAGCACGCAGACGAGCCGTCTCGCTTGAGGTCTCTTGGTATTCCCTCAGCCTTAAAGCCGCTTCTTGTTCCAAGTGGCGGAAGTAAGAAGCGCTTTGCTCGATCCATGCTGCTCGTTGATTGCTTGCGGCTAAGGTCTCGGAAGCAGGGCGCATAAACTCCGATTGATGCAAGCGGACTTCGATTTTCCTGCAGTGATTAACCCAAGATTCGACGACACCTTCATCATGAAAATTTACAAGCACCGCCAACATCGGGTTA
This sequence comes from Agapanthus africanus, assembly GCA_030015575.1. NCBI lineage: Eukaryota > Viridiplantae > Streptophyta > Magnoliopsida > Asparagales > Amaryllidaceae > Agapanthus > Agapanthus africanus. The sequence continues at coordinate 110,769,640 of JASDDO010000031.1, forward strand.
ACCTCCGCAGGGAAATCCGCAGCAAATGGGGGAGCGTCCGCATCAAGCTCTTCGACGTATCCGCTCAGCATGCCCAAACTCATTACGGCACCCTTTGAAGACGGACGTCTCAGGAAGGGGCCTGCGGGCATTATGACGCGAGACTCAAAGGGCGCCGGAATCGGGACGACAGCTGAAAAAACAAAATACGATCAGATGACGGTTCAAGAAATATGAAAAAGTCATCGATGGGATAGTTTACTATACCGGCTGCAGCAGGCGGCAAAGCCGGGAGGGCCGGTGGCGCGACCGATCTTTTATCTCCTTCTTCGATTTATAGCACTGCAATCAGGACGAGGAAGAGTCAGAAATAATTCCATTATTGAAAAAAGAAAGGCATCAGTTGGAAACTATACTCACCAGCGCCACTGGAGGAGGCGAGTTCAGACGGGAAGGAGAAGTGCGGGTGCAACACCTAGTAGAGGTGATCAAAAAGCACTCCTGCAAAGACACGGTAGTACAACATCAGTACATAGACCATGCGGCCGAAAGATGAAATTGATGGGTCACGAATCCATACCTTCCAGCATCCGCGATGGTACGCTAGAAGGCTGAGAGGTGGCCACCGCCAAGGCAATAGCTGACGGCGCCCCCTCGAGCAATGGAGCGTCAGCACTGGCCGCACCTGCGTTAAAAACAAAAATACACCTGTCAGGAAGGATTGCAAGATAAAGAAAAAAGGACAGTAACTCAAAATTTACCTAATGAGCCGCCAGCCGAAACGGAGGCGTCTCCCTCCTCCATTGACATGAGTCCACCGCCCATGGCCTCATCACCCGACTCTATAGGCGCTGTCGTTGTGCTCGCACGGCCAGGAGACGGCGGAGGACCGTAGACGGGGAGAGCGATGATTGGTGCATTGCCAGACTCTTGAGAAAGAGCGGCTGGCTTGTCCTCGGGAGTCATGTCCGTCTCACCCGCTACTTATTCGGGCTCGGCGGTCGCTGCTGTCTCGTCCGCCGTCGCCATGAGGTCGCCGGTCTCAGGCACTCCGTCCGCTGCTGCCCCAGGCTCAGTTATAACAACCATCTCATTTGGCGCTACCTCGGGATCGGCATCGACGGCCTTCTCTGGCACAGTTCCCTCAGCCCTTAGCTCGGGTCCAGCAACCCCGGCGACATCGCCCACCGTCGGCTCGGGTTCAGCCGGTGCCTCTTCCTCTGTTCCCTTAGGCTCGACGGTTTCCGACTCCCCTTCGGTCGGGCTTGGCCCTGCAGGAAAAGATGTATGAGAACCGATAGTTGTACAATTCTTACAACAAAGTCTCGAGAGACACATTACCTGAGGAGGATCGATCGTTAGCCTCACGAGCTGCACGCACTGCCCGTCTGTGAGCGGTAGACAAAGCGACCGGGGGCTCTTCCGAGGGAGTATCAGCACGAGAAACGGTGCTTGGGCCCGCTCCCACGGCCAAAATAGCTCTGCGTGCCTTCACATCGCGCCTCAACCGCTTTCTCTCCTCCCGAGCCGTCAAGACGTACCTCTTCGAAGCTTCCTTCATCAAGGCGCCATCGTCTGTGTACAGAGATGCCTCCAAATCCTTCAAGGCATCCCTCACCGACTTTTTGAGTTGAGACTCTCGCGGCAGCCCCGAAGAGACCGGGACTTCAGTAGTTGGCCCGGGGAGAGTCCCCGCAGCGGCTGGCGCAGCCCCTGCAAAGAGATAAAAGAAGAGGGTTAGGTTGGCCATCGGAAAAGAGGATAAATACTTAATGAGACAGGACGTACCAACGCCCAATAAAGCCCGCTTTCTTTCCTCCTCCTGGAAGGTTTTTAGAGAGGCAGCAATGGCTTCTTCAGTAGTGACACCTGTTAAAAAAGGAAAAGCATTAGTCAAAGATAATGATAAAAATGCGATGAAATGACGAAGAGTGCAGCTAATGATTATGATTGATACGAAAGAGTGTGTGTTTGTAGTTTAACCGCAATCAATAACGGTGTCGCACGTAGCTAGACCGAGATGAGTACGGGTCGTCCTCTGGGAAACGTGGAACCTTTTACTTTTACTTTAGATGTGTTGAGAAAGAGAGGAGGGATAAAGAGTTTTATAGAATGGTTTCTAGATCTACGTTAAACAAGAATGTAAAATATAGATCTAGATTATCTTAAGGATGTAGTTAATATAACAAGGGGGCTTGTAGGGTTCGTTAGGATTTAGTAGTTATGGACGATTAATTAAAAGTTACCCTTTTTATCTATTAATAGATTTAGAACTAGAACGACGGTGATGCTTGTAGATTAGGGTTTCTGGAGGGAAAAGGAATCCCACTCTTAACCCTTATCTCGACACGGAACTCCGTTCATATCTAGCCTTTACCAAAACAATCATTAATCTAATCTCTAATCGCGGTCGGAACTAGCAAAGAATTGCTAGCGCGCCCGATTAGGATGTTAATGATTCTTTTGATAAAGTTCCTAAACTTTATAGGACTTAAAAAGGGTTTAATTATATTCATCGTCCATTAGCCTACCCTAATCCTACGAACCCTAACAAGCGGAGAATTACTCGCGCATGTTGGGAAAAGAAGATGAAAAGACAGAGAGGGAAAACATAATGTTAAATGCAAAAGAATTAAATAAAACAACTACCTTTATTAATCAACTTGAACAATCTACACTTTATTCCTTAGAAAATGATTACAAAAACTTGGTTTGCTTCTCGAACTCTTCCGAAGGAGATAGATGAACAGTTGATGATCAGCCTGGATGCGTGAGCCGTCTTGGACTTCGTGATCTCTTTGGCTTGATAACTTTTCCAAGAGACTCTCGGTGCCCTTTTATAGTGCAAAGCCAGAATCTTTACGTTGGAAACTTGGTAAAATTTAGCAGTGATTGATCTCCCAAAATTATAGCAAAAGATCTCTCTAGATTGCCGCAGATCCGCAGCCAACAGGGGGGTTTGGCCGCGGTTCCGCGGCCAATGGTGAAGATCATTTCATAATTTTTCTGGGGCTCTATCTTTGGGACATGTGGCAATCCTAGGCACCTTCATAATTCAGAAATCTTCTCTCGGTTGCTTCCAGACTTGGTCTCCAAGTTTTGCTTCTTAATTTGGCAAGTTTTCTTCAACAACTTGATTTGTTTGATAAATTCTGCATAACAACTTGAAAAATTCTGCACAATAATCTCAAATAATATTTAGTAGGCTTAGTTCTACTAGGATTTGGTCAATAGATTTATTTGCATACATTTTCCTACCAAATACTAATTAAAATATATTAACACATGGAAAATAATGTTTTTACACATAAACCCCCATATGTATAATATATTATAATAAAGTCCTTTTTTAATATGAAAATGGTAGGAAAAATGTAATACAAATGTGCAGTTTTATCAACTGAACAAATACCCCCAAACTTATCTTTGATCGTCCCGAGCAAACTAGTTTATTCAAGAGGAGAAAAAGAAAGGATAAAACTAAGCACACTTTCGTAGGCAGACACGATTGCACTGAGCACGTGCAACAAGCCGTTAAACCTCTAGGTGTCCCTAGTAGGAGGAGTGTTGTCTCCTGAGGGTTTTCAGCGGATTACACCCACAAAATCCTATAACAAAAAAGAGATGGTGATATTTACATATAAAGATAAGAACCATAAAAGAAAGACTTTTAAAATAAGAGTCTCCAACTACACTAGTTTTTCAGTTGTCATGAGCCCTATCTTAATAGTCATGAAAAAATGTTAGAAATCACATCATCCATCAATAAAACATCGTCTTTATTCTTCATTCCTACCTTTCATCCAAACATTGATCATATAACCCCACGTGTGTGTAAAGAACATCCCTACACTCGGAGAATTCAATTCAAGCTATCATACTCTTGTCCATCTACCTCAGTACTTTTTAACTTAATGAATATTTAGATTTGCTCACACATTTTCATGCGACTGTTAATACTTCTTGAGGTACTAACCAACCGATTACTCATGTGCTTGCTGATTAGGTGATAATATTTTCCTCGTCTTGCACCACCTAAGGCTTAGCAGTGACTCCCAGACCAGTTGGCCTTAGGGCACTAGGTGAAGAGGCACCCTCGCTATATTTTTTTATTGCTGCCTTGGCGATAACAAAACTAGTGTTCATTTTTCTTTTCACCATTTTTATATTTTCTTCATTTTTTTTTCAATTCCTTCATACTTTGGCTTTTAGACAAGAGCATTTCAAGGTATCCTCTACTATCCCGAGTTTCAAGACGTGTGTAAGTGCATATAGTAGGGTATCAACATTCAAATGTTTGGCTTCCAGAATAGAAACTATTTTTCAGACTTATTTTTATCCTCAGATTAGTGACTTCCTTCATCTTACAAACCCTTGGGACAACAGCTCATAACTACTTATTATTAGTTCGTTTAAGAAAACTTCTAATTTTCTTGGTTTTCTTAAACTATTCCTATCTTTTGGATGTAATTTTTCACTTTCTACTCTTTTGTTATAAAAGAAAATTTTTGAAAATTCTGAGAATGTTGTGCTTATACAAAGTATGATGCAAATTGATACGTAAATAAGCACAAACCTCCCCCAAACCTATTTACAGCAGTGTCCTCACTGATGTCATCCGTTAAGCTCAAAAACCTGTAGACTTGGGAGGAAATTATTAATGGGGGCAAGAATATATGAAAGTGAAAATCCTCCCCCATACTTATTTTAGGCTCACAATTTTGTAAAAATCATTTTCTTTCAAGAGCCAAAACATACCACCCCCCCAAACTTAAACAATTTTAATCTTTTAAAATCACACGAGGGGGTCAAGGTTATTGGTCAATGCCAAGCTTTGCAAAGACCGAAGGTCAACACCAACCATTCAAAAATTTTATTGATGAAGCACCAAGGTTGGTGGAAGAACATGTCACCTTTCGATAAGAAGAAGTGGGGAGGTGATAAGAGGTGTAATGGAAAAGGATTGCGTCTCAATTTGGAAAGACGACACAGTGATAGTAATGAAGGATTACTCGCATTGTCATAATTGTCCAAAAGAAGGGGTGGAGGTCCAATTTCTTCATCTTGGAGTTGATTCATCTCAACACCCGTGTCTTGTAAAAATGCGAGTTCATCAGCGAAAATTTCCTCAAAGCTTTCATCGATACCCCGAAGAATAATCTCATCAGGAAAAACAGGGTGATCGTCAGACTCTATAGACAGTTCCTCATCAGCGTTAGATGTTGACTCGGACAACTCGGTGGGAGAGTCTGTGTCAAGCAACAACATATGAAAAGAGTCAGAATTATGAGGTTGATCAAATTCGCTGCTGTCGACATCCATTAATTCGACAGAACACACATGAGCATAGGGTTCGGAGGGTTCACTTCCCAACTTGTAAATGTTAAGCTCAATTGACTTCTTTCCAAAGGATAGGGTCATAGAGCCGTTTCTACAATTGATTACTGCGTTGGAAGTGGCCAAAAAGGGTCGACCGAGTACCACCGGGATTTGATTGCGTGGGTTTGCCACAGGTTGTGTATCTATAACGATAAAATATACGGGAAATATGAATTCCCCGAATTTAAATAACACATCCTCTAGCTCACCCCTAGGTTGGGTGATAGATCGATCGGCCATCTGAAGAGAGCAATGCGCAGGTTTTAACTCTCCGATCCCTAATTGCTCATAAACAGAATACGGAAGCAAGTTAACTCTAGAACCTAGATCGAGTAGAGCACGATTGATATTTTTACCCCCAATAGAAATTGAAATTGTAGGACTTCCGTGGTCCTTTCGTTTCTTGGGTAGTTGTTGTGTAAAAGCTGTGCTCACATTACTCGCAAGGAAAACTTTTTTAAGTACTTGAACTTTTCTCTTCCTAGTGCACAAGTCCTTTAAGATTTTTGCATATGATGGAACTTGTTGAATAGAATCTAGGAGAGGAATGTTTATGTTAACTTGCTTAAAAATTTCCACAATCTTCTCCATTTGTGGACTTGGTCTGTTGCCTCTTAACCTGTTTGGATAAGGTGCTTTATCAATAAGTTTTGGGTCCAACGTTTGTGGAGAAGACTGTGGGGATGGATTCGATCCTAAAATTGGAGTGGGAATCGACTTAGATAGATTTGGCGAAATGGGCGAAGGGTTCGAGCCTTGGGGAAAACGGAGAATAGGCTCGGGTGAAGGTGGGAGACTAGACGAATTAGGGAAAGAAGAAGAAGCTGGGGTATCATGGGTGTCACTATCATCACATTGCTCACCCACTCGGTTATTCAGCTCTCTCCCCGATCTCAACGTAGTAACGGCATTCACATTATGATTTTGTGAATGGCCAGGATTCGGTAGGGGTTGAGATAGGAGTTTCCCTTTCTCTCTCGCACTCATTGCGGCGTTTAACTGTGCGATTTTGTTTTCTAATGATTTAATACTCTCACCATGGGAGGCGGAGTTTTTCGTTATGGTATCAATAGAAGACCTCATCTCAGCCGAAATTTGCATGGATTGTTTCATGAACATATCCAAAGTTTGTGTAAGTGAGCTGTCAGTACTGGCCACTTGTGGTGTAGAATTGTTGGCCGGATTTTGGAAATTCTGTGACTGAAAGAGGGGCTGATTCTGTGGTTGTGATTGCTGTGGAGGAGGTCTTTGATAATTGCTTTGTTGGTTTTGATTCCAAGCAAAGTTAGGATGATTCCTCCATCCTTGATTGTACGTGGAAGAATAAAGGTCGTTTCTAGGTCGCTGCTGAAAAGCAGCATTAGCTTGAAACGATGCATTCATAGAACATTCTTCCGTTAAGTGTGAAGGATCCGAACAGCAACCACGGACGGTTTTAGGAAGCGTGACCTGATTTAGGGAGAATGATGAGAATTTGTTCTTAATAGCATCGAGTTTCTTCTGTATCGCTGCCATTTCGGCTTTCACCGCGATAGAAACATCGAGCTGGTGAATACCTCCCTTAGTTGAAGGTGGTCTTACGCTTTCCCACTGCAAAGTATGTTCGGCGAGGTCTTCCAGATACTTCCAAGCTTCACCATCATCTTTAGACATGAAATTGCATTGACACATTGTTTCAAGCATCTGCTTCGTCACTGGATTAATGCCCTCATATATAATCCGACATAAATCCCATCTTTGTATTCCGTGATGGGGGCATTGGACAAGCAGATCTTTGAAACGTTCAAAGCACTTCCAAAATAGTTCATTGGGAAGCTGGGTGAACTGGGTGATCTCGCTCCTAACACGTGCAGTCTTATGGTTTGGGTAAAACTTCTTAAGAAATGCTATGACGAATTCATCCCAATTAGTGATAGAGTGTGCGGCGGTATTGTAAAGCCATTTTTCTGCCAAGTCGCACAGTATGAATGGGAGAAGACGTAAGCGCATAGCATCTAAAGTCAATTGTGAAGTACCCATCATTGCGCATACGTTTTCGAAATTGGTGATGAAAACGTACGCGTCTTCCGACTCAAGCCCGTGAAATTTGGGCAGCAGATTGATGTAGTGGGGTTTAATTTCGAAATTATCCCCGTTAGGTGGTGGAAGAGATAGACAAGTGGGAAGAGGACCACGGATAGGATAGCATCTCTCTTGGAGAGAAATGCGCGGAGGATTCTGCGCACCTTCGGGCGGTGGCAGCGTGGTGTTATAATTTGATGGAGTGTCGTCCATCTCGGTCGTGGTGTGTGGTGGGGGAAAAGAAGATGAAGAAGTACCGACTTCGGCGTCGATAGCAGGAACGCGGACAAGACGGGCACTAGGATCCCGTGTCCAGCCGAGCATGCACTAAGCGGGTTTAGTGCAAGTGGCAGCGTGTGTGTGATTTAAAATTGGCTTGTTTTGAAAAGTGGGACTCAAGACAAATCTCCCTAAGATGCACAAGCAACCCTAGAACTAAGGTCACCTAGGTCCAGTCTCTAGACCGCTCCTAGACTTTCGAAGGACAAGCCGCAGGATCAATCCTCTACCGCCTCCGTACTACCCTTGTAGCTAGGTAAGTGCCAGGTAAGTGGGAAGGAACCACAGTAGTGGGCCTAATTAAAAACCACTAGCCTTTGACACACTTGCCTAGGCACTACAAAAGTAATGCGGATAAACGATAGATTACCCACGACCTTCCTCTGTCTTTATTGAGCGCGACAGTCCTTAGAGTCTGGTCTAGATATTTTTTAAATTATTGTAGGGTTGATGCAGATGCTCGGTTTGTGATTTGTGGGGCTTAGGAAGGGTGATGAAATCCCCACCTAATCTTGATTTGGTCTTTGCCCCTTAAAGTCCGTATTAAAATATGCAAAACAAAACCAATCACAAAACTTTTGCAAAAAGATTTTTTGAGCAGCGCGATTTTGCAAAGAATCCTGCAGAAGATAGATTTTATTGGACTTGAGGAAACAGGAGATCTAGGGTTCCGAACTTCTCTGGTATCTTTCTTAACTCCTTCTCTCTCCTCTCGTCCATAACTACTAAATCCTAACGAACCCTAACAAGCGGAGAATTACTCGCGCATGTTGGGAAAAGAAGATGAAAAGACAGAGAGGGAAAACATAATGTTAAATGCAAAAAAATTAAATAAAACAACTACCTTTATTAATCAACTTGAACAATCTACACTTTATTCCTTAGAAAATGATTGCAAAAACTTGGTTTTCTTCTCGAACTCTTCCGAAGGAGGTAGATGAACAGTTGATGATCAGCCTGGATGTGTGAGCCGTCTTGGACTTCGTGATCTCTTCGGCTTGATAACTTTTCCAAGAGACTCTCGGTGCCCTTTTATAGTGCAAAGCCAGAATCTTTACGTTGGAAACTTGGTAAAATTCAGCAGTGATTGATCTCCCAAAATTGTAGCAAAAGATCTCTCTAGATTGCCGCAGATCCGCGGCCAACAGGGGGGTTTGGCCGCGGTTCCGCGGCCAATGGTGAAGATCATTTCATCATTTTTCTGGGGCTCTATCTTTGGGACATGTGGCAATCCTAGGCACCTTCATAATTCAGAAATCTTCTCTCGGTTTCTTCCAGACTTGGTCTCCAAGTTTTGCTTCTTAATTTGGCAAGTTTTCTTCAACAACTTGATTTGTTTGATAAATTCTGCATAACAACTTGAAAAATTCTGCACAATAATCTCAAATAATATTTAGTAGGCTTAGTTCTACTAGGATTTGGTCAATAGATTTATTTGCATACATTTTCCTACCAAATACTAATTAAAATATATTAACACATGGAAAATAATGTTTTTACACATAAACCCCCATATGTATAATATATTATAATAAAGTCCTTTTTTAATATGAAAATGGTAGGAAAAATGTAATACAAATGTGCAGTTTTATCAACTGAACAGATTACCTGCTCGAGCGAGTTTATACAACCACGCTTCGAGTCTGGCTGATCGCTCAGAAACCGCAATGGCGGCCGCCAGATCGGTGTCTGCTGGATCTACCGAGAGGCCCTTATTGCTGCCGTACTCGCTTATAACTTCGGTAAGAGGGGCCTCAGGCTCCAAACCGAGGATAGCATCGAGAGAGAGGAGCGACTTCTTCTTCCTCTCCTGCCCGCCAGCCCTGGGTGCACCCGAGATCGACTTGCGCTTTGCAGGCACCTTAAGGCGGCGGGTCCCGATATCTGCGCCCACGCCGGACTCCGGCGAAACCACATTTACCGTCTCTACTGGAGCACGGGGCGCTGGTGGCGCATCCATAGTATCACGGAGCGGCAATCCGCGCGGAGGGCTCAGCACGCGCGGTGGCCCAACTCCGGCATCTTTCAGCGGAGGAATGACCGGAGTCCTTGGCTTCAAGGGAGCCTTGCGATCGCCGCCGGGAGGCGCACCCTTGCGGTCAACCAGCATGCGCTTCTCCATATAGATAACCGGACCCATTGCGTGCGCGTACCAGGCCACGTACGCGTTGAGGACCTTGGGAACGCAGCTTGGCTCGCTGATGAAGAAGTAGGAGCCCATGTTAAGACGCATAAAATGGTGCATCGCACTCCTTATCCCCTCCCGGCTGGCCACGGGCTCTTCCAAAAAGGCTTCCAGCGGGATCCCCTAGTGATAGCTAGATAGTTGGGCGAACCGGTGAGGGTTATACCTCATGAAAAGCGCCGTCTCATTCTGCCTGAACACCAGATAGCCCGGCCGAATGGAGTAGAGGTGAAGGATCTCCCGGGCTTTCAATATGGAGGCCCCGTCCTTAAAATCATCGCGCAGCGGCACCACCGAGTTGGTGGTTTCTGAGCCTATGGTTATGACTTTATCCAAAAAAGAAACCTTCGCTCCGACCAGGTGTGGACGAAGGAGCAACCCCCTAGCCTCCCGCGGAGGCGCAACCACGATCGAGGCGCCGACCAGCCGCATGACTCTTGGGAGTCTGCACTTCTCAAAAAATGGAGGGATCTTATGGACACCGAACACCCCATGCACATGCATTTCCATCCATGAGGTGAAGTAGTGCATCGGGAAATTAGCCGGCTGCACCCCAGGTTCATTAGCGTCCGCCGCCACGCTAAGTCCATTATATAGGTGAGCCAACCCAGCGATTCCTATTGTCAACTGCAGGCCAGCCACCATCCGATGCGCTGGGTAGAAAACGGACGGCCGCATGTGGCGTGGGTGCATGGGGAGCGCAAAGCTGCACAGCCACAATCCCAGGAACCCTACAAAAAAGGTCTCCTCATCCATGCCCGGGACGGCAATTTCTGACAAGGGCATGACGGCGGCGCCGGGGAGATATAAGTCCTTTTGATCATCCTCCGATGTGGGTCGACGGTCCAAGCCGAAGCCAAAAGAGTCATCAAGCTGGGCGAACTTCTCGCTCCGCTCCGATAGAAACTCCGGTCGAATGAAGCGGGCGATAAAATCTGCAAAACTGACTCCCCGGATGCCTGATTCCAGATAGAGCCCTTCATATATGTCCAGCACCTTCACCAAGCCCGGAAACCGGTGCTGAATAGTGTTCTCCGGCATCAGATCAAACACCAGCGGCTTGGTGGCAAAGACGTATTCGTCAGGAGGAAGCAGCTCCTCGTAATGCTCCCCCCTCATCGGCAGACCCGAGATTTCAGCGAACTCTTCCAAGGAGATAGAGACTTCCCTGTCCGTCATCAGGAAGGTGTGGGTGGGGATATTCCATTGTTCGATAAAAGCCTTAATCCACCACGTTAGAGGAGAGGGATACTCAAAGAGCGAAACGTAGATTGCCGAATACAAACCAATCTTCATCAGATGAGTCATCTTCGCCGATAAGATGTACCGGGCCCACTGCAAATATCCGGCAGGTGGTCGCGGGATCAATCCAATGTTATAGGCCTGTCCCCAAGGGCGTGCTTCACCCTGACAGATTCGCCTCCCCAAAATGTCTATTGCCGGCGGCGGCTGCACGGGAATAGCACCAATTGCAGGCTGGAGGAAGTCATCCGAATTCCAATTTTTGACCTCCACGGCATACTTCACCGGGGGTTCATCCGCATAGCGGATCGAAAATATGGGCTTAGACGTCATAGCGGAACCGAAGCTTCAGCGATCCTGGATGATCTCGTTATACCACCTACCCCACAGGTGAAGGTTCTTGTGCTCGGGATCATGATCCTTGATGAGAGTGAGCACCTCTCGGTCCACTGGTGCCTGGGGAAATCCTCCCTCCGAGCGAACAAACGGGAATGATAGGTCAGCGGGCATGTTTCCTGTGGAGGGACAAAAATTAGCCGTCAGTGTTGTAATTCCAACGCTTGGCGTTTTAAAATTTATACCACATTGCAATGCAGTGGGTAGGGGACCAAAGGGGGACCCACAAAATCTGGATAACAGTACATCAGTTAATAAGACAGCCTCATCATTGGATGAGACTGTCAATTAATGAAGAGATCCCCAAGAGAATATTCTCATTAATGGGAAATCCCTAGAGACAAGGAGAAAATCTCCTCTTTCAGAGCAAAGCTCTGTCACAGAGTGACATTTGTCAAACTCTGGTCTCAAGGGAATAAAATTTCCTAAAAAGAGCCTAGCTCTGTAATAATGATGGAAAGATCCATCAAAAGAAACATTTAACTCTTGAAAGAATTAAAAATTTTGGGATCTTAAAGATCCATGAAAACTCTTAGGAGTTCTTCATTTTCAGATCAAAAAGATCTACATTTGATCCATGAGCAAACCTCTGTTCATGGGTTAAAACCCATGAAACAAGATCTCTGTAGATCTATGGATTCTTGAGAGTAAGGCTCTGTTGATGAAACCCCAAAGGGGTTTTCTTTAGATCAAAGATCTATGAGAGCAAGGCTCTGTTAATTAAATTTAATTTAAGTTAAGTTAAGTTAAATTTTACCTAAGATGTTCTAAAAATTTGAACTCTGGAGTTCTTGAAAAGAAACGAGAGCAAGGCTCTGAAGTTCTTAAAAGCAAGAGCAAGGCTCTGAAAATCAAAGTTCTTGAAAATGGTAACTATTTACTGAGGACCAAGGTCCTATTTATAGGCGCTTGCGCCCCTTCAACTCACCAGTCGATCCAACGGCCAATATCTTGCCACCGCTGCACTCACGTGTGCGTCACGTGAGCGCAATGGTGGGGGGGCATTTTTTTCCCCCAATCAGAGCAAAGCTCTGTTTGAATTTCAAAAATTCAAAAATTGAAGAAACGCTTCAAATTCCTTGCGCTGCGCGCCACGTGTCAAAAACTGATACGTCAGCGCAGCGCCCAAGGCAGCACGCCCAATCAGAGCAAGGCTCTATTTAAAAACAAAATTAAAAGAAGCAACGCTTCAGATGCGCTGCGCGACACATGTCAGCGCAGTTGCGCTGCACCTTGCGCTGCGCGACATGTGTCAGCGCAGTCGCGCTACGCGATACGTGTCAGCGCAGTTGCGCTGCGCTCTGCGCTGCGCGACACGTGTCAGCACAGTTGCGCTGCGCTCTGCGCTGCGCGACACGTTTCAAGCGCAGATGCGTTTGCACCAAACAGAATTAAAATTCCAGTAAGATCTTTCTATTCTTGTTAAAACAAGAAGATTGTCTTCTGTAAAACAGAAGCCCTTGGATCAAAGATACAACGGTGGGGAAAATTCCCTAAATCACTCAGAGAATGATCTTTTTAACAAATTTAATAAATTAATGGGCACTATATAAAGGCCCCTAGACCCCAACTTCAAAACACAACACAGAGAGAAAAACAGAGAATTCCTCTAAAGAATTCTGAGAAGAGCTCAAAGAAAGAAAAGGTAAAAACCTTTGAATAAAAGAAGAATAAGATCAAAGATCTTCAATAAAAAATATAATAATAACAAAGGCATTGCCTTTTGATGAATCACTGGTTCTGGAATCTTAAAAGATTCTTTTCTTGAATCCAAAATTCGATCAAGATATTAAAACAGTGCCTTGCACTTGTAAATCTGCACTGTTGCGCTCTTGGGTTGGCGAAGCCACCAGAGAGCGCCGCGTGTCAGCTCCAGAACAGTTTGTGCTATGCGCTTTTAAAATAGAGCATTGCTCTCTGAAATTGGCGCAACTCACCAGAGCGTGTCACGTGTCAGCAGCGCAACAGCGCAGCGCACTGCGCTTGCGCTCACCGGAGCGTGACACGTGTCACGCCCACATGCGCTTGCGCTCATTAATTGGCGCAAAGCGCCTGACAAGCCACATGGCCACTGTCAGATAATTAATGCACTGCATTATTGAAAAGAAGGGCTGAGCCCAATTGAAAAGGGCCTAACAGGCCTAATAAAATGCCATGCATTATTTTTAAAAGGGCAGAGCCCAAGCAAAGGTCTGTCAGACCAAAACAGATACTCTGCATCATAAAAATAAAGGGACAGAGCCCAAATCAAATAGGCCTTACAGGCCAAAATAAAATGCAGTGCATTATTAAACAGGGGCAAATCCCTAGTATAGGCCTAATAGGCCGAAGACAAATAAAAACGTTGATCATGTTCAACTGGACTTAGCCCAATTCTGTCCTTAAGTCCTCAAATTAAATTGACTGAGCACGAATGCTCTCCTAAATCAATTTACACCCGGTTCGAGAGTACATCTACGAACTCTTCTGACATTTGTCGTTGTAATCCTTCAATGACGTCCGAGAGGTGACGAGTCCCGACAACCACACATCAATACGGACTTAAGCGTCCTTAAACCAACTCATGGACTCAAGCGTCCTTAAACTCCCGGACTCAAGCGTCCTTAAACTTCCGGACTCAAGCGTCCTTAAACCGACTCATGGACTCAAGCGTCCTTAAACTCCCGGACTCAAGCGTCCTCAAACTCCCGGACTCAAGCGTCCTTAAACCAACTCATGGACTCAAGCGTCCTTAAACTCCCGGACTCAAGCGTCCTTAAACTTCCGAACTCAAGCGTCAACTCCCGGACTCAAGCGTCCTTAAACTCCCGGACTCAAGCGTCCTTCAACTTCCGGACTCAAGCGTCCTTAAACCAACTCATGGACTCAAACGTCCTTAAACTCCCGGACTCAAGCATCCTTAAACTCCCGGACTCAAGCGTCCTTAAACAAATGGACCACTATGTCCCTAAACTGGAGATGGACCACTATGTCCCTAAACTGGAACAACAGAGCCCCCAAATGCTCTTTTGTCGGATCTAAACGATCTCGTTTAAGTTGATCTTAGCCTCAAATATGGCTAACATATCCTTAAACCTTCAAACAGACTTTAGTCCCAAATTGGACTATAGATCCCTCAATCGACTTTGGTTCAAGGGTACATCTCTGAACTCCTCTGACACCTGTCGTTGTAATTCTTCAACGACGTCAGAGAGGTGACGGGTCCCGATGGCCATACATTAAACAAGGACCGCTATGTCCCTAAACTGGAACAATAGAGCCCCCAAATGCTCTTTTGTCGGATCTAAATGATCCCGTTAAGTTGATCTTGGTCTCAAACTGGACTAACGTATCCTTAACAAATGTTTAAGTTGATCTTAGCCTCAAATACGGCTAACGTATCCTTAAACCAAAACCCCAAACCCAAATCTAAGTAAACACGGATTTGGACTAATCCACGTCCTACGGGCGACGACATAAATTAGTCTCCCTATACAATCCACGGGCAACCACAAACAAAACAAACACACACGACACGAAGTGAAATTATGGAGAAGGAGAAAGTTGTTACCGTGACACGGTAGCGTAATTAACTGCAGGGGCTTGCGCCAGCAGGGAAGAGCGTCCCCGCAATCAAAAACCCCTCAAGCGAGGGGGAATCTGACGAAGTCTACTACATCAGTCGCATCCGTCTAAACCTCCGATATACGGCGTCATAAATCAACTTGGCATCTTCGGAGAGGTAGACGGATAAAACTAAATAGCATCTGCCCTGAATCTCAGGCAAGATGTCCATGTCTTGGCTGCCGTTCGGAGGGGAACAGATCTGTGAAAGAAGTAAGTACTTCTGATTATAATTAAGACGTTTCGTCTGTATATTCTTTTTACCTTGAAAAAGAATTATCTTCCTTCGCCGAGAGTTTCTTCTTCTTCTTGAGATTTTCTCAAAGTTTATGGGGGGTTCCTCTTTTTTAGACTTGAAGTCTTGGGTCCTTTATATAGGGGAAGCTGATTTGTTGAATCAGTTAAAGAGATGTATTCTCCAATTGATTTGGGAATTTCCCCACCGTTGGATCCTTGATTCAAGGGCTTCTGATTTACAGAGAACAATCTTCTCGTTTTAACAAGATTGAGAAATCTTTTCTTCTTTACAGAATTTGTTCTGTATTTCAGTGATTTTTTAATCACCATTGGATCATTTATCCAACGGTGTTCCAAATTCAGGGCACAATCTTTTCTGTTTGGAAAGATTCGACAGAATTTTATTCTTATTAACTGATGATTTAATCATATCCGTTGGATATTTGATCCAACGGTGAGGAACATTTAGTTCCAACTCTAGCGCTTATGCGCTCCGCCCATGGTGCGCTTTGCCCATGGTGAGCTAATTGGAGCGCAGCGCTCTTAGCGCTAGCGCACACGTGCTTTGCACGTGGTGCGCTACTTGGAGCGCAGCGCTCTTAGCGCTAGCGCACACGTGCTTTGCACGTGGTGCGCTACTTGGAGCGCAGCGCACTTAGAGCTAACGCCTATGTGCTTTGCACGGGGTGCGCTAGTTGTAGCGAAGCGCTTTTATAAAAGCACAGCTTTAATTCAAATTTTGAATTCTGAACAGAGCTTTGCTCTAATTGGGGAAACACATGTTAATTACAAGTCTGGCCTTATTAGGTTAATATCTTTCCATTTGCACTGATCTCGAAAGATCTGCTTGCTCCTTATGGGTTTTACCCCTTTAAGGAGCACAAAACAAAGTCTATAATTTATTGTAGTGCATGGAGTCCAACTTGGATAACTTGGCATCCAGCCATCAGTCGGAAGTCACCACTTTCTATAGCATACTGATAACTAGTAGGGTCATCATCACATGATGCAAGCCTCCTAGTCACCGTCTACGAGAAAACCAAAGTATCTCTCGGATGGCTGAGATCACCTACTAAATCTGCGGAGTAGCTATAGTCTGTCATGGTTAATTGAATTTTTAGGTACTACTAAACTTTCAATAATCGTTTGTGGTTCTAGAACCATTTTCAGTTCTACCATGCTCTCACTAATTTCTTTTGCAAGAAATTTCTTTATCAAAGAGGTGGCGAGTCAATAACAAAACACTTTCGATCCTGAACAATGGTAGAAGCTATCCGTTGCGTAAGCTTGTGATAACCCATAAACAGCTATTACCGAAATGTGCCTCGATTTTGTCCGGATTATGATTTTAAGCACAAACCGGATAACTCAACATCTTAACAACTTTAAGATGAACACCATTTTATATCACATTTAAAAACAGTGGCACTTGTTTAAGTAGAACCAATATCTATTGATATGCATCTATCTCTAGTGCAACCCTAAAATTGAAGAAGACAACTCAGTGTTACTCATCATAGAGCGCGTCTGCGGATGAGCAATTTGAGAAAGAATCATATTCTCAATACGGAATACCTAGTACCAACCCCACGTCCGTATGGACATCAAACAACATACATCAAGATGTATAAGTCTCTTGAGTTCACTAACTCAATTCCCGTATGTTGTTATTTGAAAAACATTCTTTTGGTTAAAAGAAACCAAAAGTTTATTGTTTAGGCAAAACCTGATTATTTTCCTCAATCGCAACAATTGCTATGAAAACCGATATTGAGGATAAAATCAACCAATCTCAATTCTCTGCTCCTTCTCAGCATTTGTAACGCTCTACAGATGTGGGATTTTAATCCGGTATCTATATACCCAGGAGTTAGAGTTTATTAAGAAACAGTTTTCCAAGATACAGACACACACAAGAAATTTGAAACATCAAAATGTTTCAGGGGGTTTGTCGGGCATTCATAATATTGCCTTTTTCATTGCCCAGGCTCATGACAATAGTCGCAATTTCCATTCTTCATACTTCAACCCTTTTTGATGTCTCTCCTTCTTACCTTCCTGTATACCGAAGTTATACTGGTTGGTTTTCTTCTTTCCATTCCTTCAGCACCAACTTCGGGATTGAAAGAAAACTATCCAATAAGCGTAACCGGTATACTCTCCTTATATATAAGGAGCTCTCGAACTTGAGATAAGGTAGGAGGGATAGACAAACAAAATATTCATCTAATCCAGAACCAGTGGTCATCCTTGGACTGAAACAATTTCAGCGAGTTCATATCTAACTATACTATGGCCTTCCAAACAATATGGATCTCTGTACCGAATACAGAGGGTTCAGGAGTTAGCCGAAGGGGAAGTAGGATATGTAAGGACATATGCGATTATGTCGTAGATTAGGGCAATCCAGACATTCCAAAGCTATTTATTTTGTAAAAAGGTCGGTCAATATAGTTAACAAGTCTTAGTTTAAGGTTAGTCTACAGTCGCTGCCAGAGAGAGAAAAGAAACACTCAGCGTGCACTCTAACCTAGATTAGATTGGTATATTTATCTAATCAGAATTTCTCCCACTGTTTCGTTGAATCCTCCTTCAAACCCTAAAAGGAGAAATAGTCGGAATTTCGTATAGAAAATTTTCCGGGAGTAACAATTACTCATAGTGAGAATCAGGATCCAAACTATCATGGAGTGGTAACCTTGACAGGGTTAACAAGTCACCCCACACCATTGAAAGTACGCAATCTCATTGTAAGTTTCAACACATGAAACTCCCGATATTGGTTTTTACCCCTAACGGCTTATGACCTTAACGAGGTCAACAAATCATAAGTCGCTAGCCAAGTTCAACCCGTCATTTCGTGATTAATTTAGACCCACCAACACGACCCTTAATGAGGTCAACAAATTCGCACGACAGTTCTAACTAATCGCATCACATGCAAGCAGGAAGACATCACTTAACTACCATACACTATGCCTCAACGAGGTCGACAAACGTAGCACGAATACTAAGTACCCTACTTCCTGAAATGACAGAGGGCTACAACTGGTTTTAAAGAAAACCATCAATGTAAGGAAATTGATATCATCGTAGGAACCGACTGGTTTTGAAAATTTATAGTCGCGTAGACTTTTGCTCAAGAGTGAACTCCCGGTGAAGGGATCTAGAATCTTTCCTCATCGAATGAGGTGCAGAATATTTCTAATCGAATATCACGACGCAAAGCAAAAGAATACGGCTACAAAAACAATTTTAGTGACACAAACTTTTGCTCAACAGGGAACTCCCTGTAACGGGGTCAAGGCTCTTTCCTCACCGAATAAGGTGCAGGACATTCCTAACCAAATGCCACGACGCAAAGCAAAAGAATCGACTAAAATTTCCCTTTTTAGATAAAGAGTGGTTCCTACATCGTATAGGTTTATTTTACTTTGTATTAATTCAATTAATACAATCCCATCATTTAGATAATCACATTATCTAACACTTTCTGTCACGCCCCGCTTCCCAGAGTACGCTAAAATGGGCACGTGACATAGCCAACCATGCTACCTGTGGGTAGGAAGTATCCATCCACAGTCACATTACGGCTGTAGAGATATCAAGAACAAAATAAAACTATCTAAAACATATCCATAATCCAAGATAACATGAGTCAAGAATAATAAAATGCGGAAGCGAAAGATCCAATACAAAATAACTGGAATGTAAGTCCCATAATGCGGGCTCACATCAGGAATAAAATGCAGGAAAGAAAAACTAACAACTGTTGACACTCACAGCTCAGCCTGTTGGCTGAAGTACTCCTGCTCGGACTGCAACAGCGGTACAGAATCTGGGCCATGCAAAACCCAGACGTCAGCGCGTCGTGTCATCAAGTAAATAAATATAAACAGGGTAACAGGCAATGCAAAATACAAACATGAATGAAAAGCAGGTGTAACAGTAATGTAAGTCAGGGCAGTGTAGGGTAGTATGCATTGAGTAACTAAACTGTTCTATCGGGTTATCTGTTCTAAAGACTTTGAAATCAAATTGATGAATCATCGATGTAACTCAATAGTATCCCGTGCGTACCCGGGACCACGGTCCAGATTCCCGGGCTGAAATCGAGACATGCCGCTAGGCACTAAAACAGGAAGGTGTACAGATGAATGATGTCAGCAGCATCATTCCAAGGCTGGCCTAGCCTCTAAAACTGATCAGAACAGGTATCGAACTGTCGAGTTACAAGTCAGGTTTCATCATTGATTTCCCCATACCCCCAAGCTGTATATGTAAAGCAAGCCAGGTATTCAGTAATCGAGAACTAATGCCAACACAGGATCAGGTAAGCAGGTTTGTCTGGATAGACAACAGGAACGTTCCGTGAGGACTACATGTTAGGTTTGTTGGCATTAGACACAAGATCATGTAACGGGTCAGGTCATGGTACATCAGGTCAGGTCAAGCAGTATACGGTACCATGTCGGGTCAATCAATATGTATGTAGCAAGTCATGTCAAGATGTAAACGATATTATAGGTGTGCTCAGAATTAGTTACATAATCAAGCATGGTTATCAACAACATGATCTAAGCAATGAATTGAGCAATAAGCAGATTCATTTAATTAGCAGTACAGTTATCAGTTGTGTCACAGAGATGATTTCAACATTATAAGAATACAGTATGACAATTATGGCTGTTAAATCATGTTAACAAGTTTAAGAATTTTAGGGGTGCAATGATTTATATATATAGGTTCAATGGATGAAATCACAGCTATTACAGGTTAAATGCACACGAGTGTCCGAATGGAGTAAAACTATAGAGAGAATTCCATAGGCTGTGTCAATAGTGAAAATGTGATTAAACATGTAAATGTGGTTATTAGGTTTAATAAAGTAATTGCAAACGGTAGGTTTCAAACTTGGAAGATAAAATGATATAACACGACATTGAACAAGAAAAGGGAAATTATAGTACTAAAGTTAAACTGCAGGTTTAGGGTGTTATCAATGTATATGTAAATATTATTTAGCATGTAGCAAGGTGTACTTGCCTCGACGGGTTGCGAATCGGGAAAACGGAACGTTACACGTCGGCGGAAATCTCGCGACGTGCGCACGGTTCACGGAACGAACCCAAACAACGAACTGTGGAGTCACACGGGTCAGTGGTCCAGGCTGGAACGTCGGGATCGTCGCCGACACGGTCGGATTTCGGCAACCGAGAGACACAGTGAATAATCACAAGAAAAGTATGGAATATGAAACAGTAAAGGAGGATGGAGAAGTTGAGGGGGTTGATGAAGGAACTTACGTACTGGACTGCAGGAGGTAACAGCGTCGTCGGTGAGTCGTCGACGGGGCTCCGATGATCTATAGAGGTAAGCTCAAAATTTTAACAGAAAGAAAATTTTAAGGTAAGAAAAATTTAAGGAAGAAAAAGAGAAGGATGAGGGAGATAAAGGTGACTCACTGGGGTTTTGGGAGTCGGCTGGGATGCAGTTACCACGATGGGAAGTCGTCGGTCAGGGATCGCCGGCGGGATCAATCGGCACTGCAGCAAGGTCTTAGGCTGCAGGAACGGCTCAGGAACAGCAGAGGAGAGGAAGAAGATGAGGACAAGGGAAGAGGTGGTGGCGAGGGATGAACAGCGAGGTCGAGGGAGGAGATGGTGATGAGGAATGAGTTGGGGTTCTCTTGGGGTGACGTCGATGCATGGGTTTAAAGGAACGAAGAAGAGAAGGAAGATATATTAGAGGGGGGAGAGAGAGAGAGAGAGAGAATTGCGCGAGAGGAGAGAGAAACAGATCGAGAGGAGTGAGAGAGAGATACGCAACAGTGAGGAGATATAAACTTGGCGTTATTCGCGTGAGATAAAGAGAGAAGAGAGAGAAAGAGAAAGGTGAGAGAGAGGGAGAGACGGTTGGGCCCGGGTAAATGAAGGGTTGTGATTGGCTCGGAGTTAAAAGGTTATGGGTAAATTTTTTATAAAAGATTTCTAAAGTTTTACACAGGATTTTATTGGCAAGATTTCACTGGCTGGGGCAAAAATTGTTTGGTTAGGGAAAAATATTTTATATGGTTATTCTGGTTTAAAATAATTTGGTTAAAGGGGAAAAGGTATTGTAGATAATATAGGAAATATTTTTAAATTGATTTAGTAATTTAAAGTAGAATTTGGCGGGATACAAACTAATTCAGAATTTCGCCCAGGTTGGGTTCAAAAATTTGAATTTGAAAAAAAGAAAATTATTGGCGGGTTCCAAAATTTAAAATGAAGTAGTTTATAATTAAAAAGCATACCCCCAAGTACGGACGCACGTACGTGCGCGTAGCCGTCCAAACACATCTGTTTCACTGAACGGGACGGAAACACGATGTAAGGATACTACCACAGGGTTAGGGGTATCAAGCAGGCCATGTCAGTTATTTTTAATTTTATTTTAGATGCCTTAAATTGTTATATGCATAAATGAATTGTCGGGTAAAATTTATAACTAGCAACAGTCAATTAAGATCAAATAAATACCATACACCAATCATACGGTAACAGAAACTAGTAGTATTGGGCTCGGTTGTTACATTATACCCAACTACAAAAGAATTTCGTCCTCGAAATTCCAAGAATACAAAGATAGATGAGAAAAAACTATAAGAAAAGATGAGGAAACTTCTGCCGGATTTCATCTTCTCGTTCCCAAGTGGACTCTCCATGCGAGCGATTACCCCAAGAAACAAGCACAAGAGGGATAACCTTGTTCTTAAGAACTTTTTCCCTTCGATCCACAATTTCAACCGGTCGCTCCTCGAAAGTCAAGTCTTCTCGTACCGTCAGCTCCGAATGATCCAATACATGCGTTTCATCTCGAATATACTTACGGAGTTGAGATACATGAAACACGTCGTGCACATTCGCCAAGGATTGCGGTAACACCAAACGATACGCTACCTCACCAACACGCTCCAAGATCTCAAAGGGTCCAATGAATCGAGGACTGAGCTTTCCTCGGCTTCCAAAGCGAATCACCCCTCTAGTCGGTGATATCTTCAAGAATACAAAATCACCCACAGCGAACTCTAGAGGTCTTCTCGACGTATCTGCCCAACTCTTCTGTCGGTCTTGAGCTGCTTTCATATGATTTCTGATAGTGTTAACTTTCTCAACTGTCTGCACAACCAGATCTGGTCCCAACAATCTTCGTTCACCGATATCGTCCCAACAAACAGGTGAACGGCATTTATGACCATACAAAGCTTCAAATGGAGCCATCTGGATAGTTGCCTGAAAACTGTTGTTGTAAAAAAACTCCACCAAATGTAGATGATCCTCCCAAGAACCCTTGAAGTCCAACATGCATGCCCTCAACATATCTTCAAGAGTTTGGATCGTTCTCTCCGACTGACCATCAGTTTGAGGATGATAAGCTGTGCTAAACTTCAATCGAGTCCCCAAATTTTCCTGTAAACTCCTCCAGAAGTGTGATAAGAACCGAGTGTCCCGATCGGACACGATGCTCACCGGTACTCCATGCAATCTTACAATCTCCTGCATGTACCGTTCAGCCAAAGTTTATGTTGATTGACCAACCCGAAAAGGAATAAAATGAGCTGCCTTGGTCAAACGATCAACAATCACCCAAACTGCATTGTTGCCTTTTGGACTCCGCGGTAGAGCTGTCACGAAATCCATGGTTATATGTTCCCACTTCCACTGAGGAATCGGAAGTGGTTGCAATAAACCAGCAACCCTTTGATGTTCAGCCTTAACTTGCTGACACACCAAGCACTTTGCCACAAAGCGAGCAATCTCCCGTTTCATACCTTCCCACCAGAAATGCTGTCGTAAGTCTCGGTACATCTTCGTACCTCCTGGATGTACGGAATAAGCTGAACTGTGTGCCTCTTCCATAAGTTCTTCAAGAATACATCCCTTCGGCACACACAAACGGCTACCATATCTCAACGAACCATGTTCATGAATCAATAAATCTGTTCGTAGTCCGGCTTCAACCTGTTCTCGAAACTTTTGCAGTCTAGGATCCTGCGATTGCGCTGCTTTAATATTCTCGATCAACGACGAATGTACTTGCAGCTGCATCAACTGTCCCGAAGAATGCGGTAGCACAACCTCCAAGTCAAATCTTCGAAAATCTTCAACGAGCTCCTTCTGTGTAGTCAACATCTGAATTGCTGGTAACCGACTGAGCGCATCCGGCACGACATTAACCTTCCCCGCATGGTACTTAAGATCAAGATCGTAGTCAGCCATCAGCTCCAACCATCTACGTTGCCTCATATTAAGCTCCTTCTGCGTGAACACATACTTCAAGCTCTTATGATCCGTGAAAACTTTTACCCTTTCGCCTAAAAGGTAGTGTTTCCAAATCTTCAAAGCGAAAATCACAGACGCAAGTTCCAAGTCATGAGTTGGGTAATTCTTCTCATGGGTCTTCAACTGTCTTGATGTGTACGCTACAACCTTCCCATGCTGCATCAAAACACATCCCAATCCTTTCCCAGATGCGTCGTTGTGAATCACCAATCCTCCGGAATTGTCTGGCACGGTCAGAATAGGGGAGGTTATCAATTTCTGCTTCAACGTCTCAAAAGCTGACACACATTTATCCGTCCACAAAAAAGGTACCTCCTTGCGCGTAAGCTTGGTCAACGGCTCCGCCAGACGAGCAAAGTTCTCCACAAATCTTCTGTAATACCCGGCGAGCCCAAGAAAACTTCTTATCTCCGCAACATTCTTTGGAATCGGCAAATCTCGAACTGCTGCAATCTTTTCTGGATCGACGGCGACCCATCGCCAGACACGACATGCCCCAAGAACTTTACTTCTTCCAGCCAAAACTCGCACTTGCTCATCTTCGCATATAACTTCTCTTGTCTCAGCGTCTGCAGTGCGATCTTCAAATGCTCAGCATGCTCCTCCATACTCTTCGAGTACACCAGAATATCGTCAATGAATACCACAATAAACTGGTCCAAGAATGGTGAAAAGATTCGGTTCATCAAGTCCATGAATATCGCCGGTGCATTCGTCACTCCGAAGGGCATCACTAAGTATTCGTAATGTCCATACCGAGTTCGGAACGCCGTCTTGCAAATATCTTCTGCTTTCACTCGGACCTGATGATATCCGGATCGCAAATCCAGCTTTGAGAATACCTTCGCGCCACTAAGCTGCTCAAAAAGTTCGCCAATGCGAGGGATCGGGTACTTGTTCTTAATAGTCACCCGGTTTAATTCTCGATAGTCGATGCACATCCTTCTCATGCCATCTTTCTTCTTAACTAGAAGAACTGGAGCTCCCCAAGGCGAGTTACTGCTTCGAATCCAACCCTTCTCAAGCAGTTCAGCAACCTGCTTCTTGACTTCTTCCAACTCCACTGGTGCCATTGGGTAATACGCTTTGGACACTGGTGCTGCACCAGGAATAAGATCGATTGTGAACTCCACGTCTCGCTTCGGCGGTAATCCCGATATATCTTCAAACACGTCCATAAAATCGTGAACAACAGCTGGCTCCTCACTTTTATCAACTTCCATTGATGCAAGAATATTATTTGTCGGCCTAGCCCTAAACTCGACTGGCCCGACAGAACTGCTTCCTCCAGTGAAGCTAAACTCCGGATGTCCGGGAATCTGGAAAATTACTTTCCTTGCCCTACAATCAATGTGAGCGTGGAAAGTGCCAAGGAAATCCATTCCCAAGACGAATTCGTAGCTGCCCGTATCAATTACTAAGAAATCTGCAAGAAGCTCCCGTCCGCAAACAACAACTGTACAATCTTTACATTCCCTACTAGATATGATTTTCCCATTCCCAGTGTGTATGTCCCAAAAACTAGACAGGGTCGTGCAGGTAATCGAGTGTGTAGCTATAAACTTGGACGACATAAAACAATGGGATGCACCAGAATCAAATAACGCTAATGCGGGAAAACCATGAACGAGTAGAGTACCTGAAACAACTTCTCCTGAAGCCTTAGCTTCTTCAGCTGTCAAGGTAAAAGCTCGAGCCTGATTAGGTCCTGGAGTCAGCTGCTTCAGTCCCTAAAACGGTTTCTGCGGAGGCTTCTGAATATCATCCCTTGTATGAAGCTTCGACGGACAAGCGCTGACAGCGTGATCTGCCGCTCCACAAACTAAACAAAGTCCCAGCCTCCTTCGGCAATCCTTTTACACGTGGCCAGGTAAATTGCAGTAGTTACAAGTCACGCTCTTTCTTCGATCAATGACAACAAGCTTCTTCAAGGGTGTTATACCACGACGGTCCACTGGAATACCTCTGCGACCATGAGCTCGGTTTGGTACAAATGCCGGCTTCCTTACTGCAACTGCTGTCTGCTGCAAACTCCCAGTCTTCCCTGATAGGCTCTGCTATTCTCGGGCTGCCGTAAGAACCTGTAAGAAAGTGGTCAAACCCAGGGAGACAATCTGCCTCTGGATGTCCACATCCAAGCTGTGCATGAACCTCCGTGCCCTGTCTGCATCGTTGGCAACTAAAGGTCCAGCGAATCTGCTGAGTCTTGTCCATTCTGCTGCATGTACATCCACGGCCGCACCATTCTACTTCAGACTGATGAATTTCTCTTCCATTTCCTCCCGTGCAGTCCGCGGGAAGAACTTCTCCAGGAAACTCTTCGAAAAATCCGCCCACTTGATCGGCTTGGTCAAGCGGGTCTCCTCCACAAGCCACCATTCACGGGCGTAATCCACTAACTGAATGCGCACTACATCAACTCTTTTATCGTCTGAAATCTGTGCCGCAATAAGTAAATTCTCCGTGTCAACTAGCCACTGCTCTGCTGGCAA
Source organism: Agapanthus africanus (assembly GCA_030015575.1). Lineage (NCBI taxonomy): Eukaryota > Viridiplantae > Streptophyta > Magnoliopsida > Asparagales > Amaryllidaceae > Agapanthus > Agapanthus africanus. The sequence goes on from JASDDO010000031.1 coordinate 110,795,817, forward strand.
CGGCTCCTCCAAACCGGTAAATACAGACGGACCCAAACGCCTGAAATCTGCTACGGTCCCCATACGGTCAACTAGTTTAGCCCCAACATTGTCTACAGTCTGCTGAACGGTCTGCAAACCTTAAACGATTCAGGTTGCTGCTGGATCAGCTCGGTCTGCCTCTTTTGATTCTCCAGCATTCCCCGAATTACTCCAAGCATGGCGGCTTCATCAACACGCCTTTGGTACGTCTTCAGATTCTTGCCTGCCATACTCCTGAAATCAAAACACCCAAGATTAGCAGGATAACAAATTTACAATATAGATCAAGGCTAGAACTCCAAGTTACTTAAATAGAGTGCCGCATTGTAACTATGCCGCGGTATCATAGCCACAATTACATAACTCCACCCAAGTCGCCTAAGTTTTAGAGATAACAAGGAATCAGGTTTCGAGTCGTTATGCAAAGGAAGTTTGCACATGGTAAAAGATATAATCGGGAAGAATTTGATTCAAGAACGGTAAAACGGCAGGATGGCAGGACATGTTTCCTAAACACGGGTTTCCTGATTCGTGTATTGGGTACAATACCCAACTACAAAGGAATCAACCCGACTATCCTATGGCTCTGATACCAAAAGAACCATGTCACGCCCCGCTTCCCAGAGTACGCTAAAATGGGCACGTGACATAGCCAACCATGCTACTTGTGGGTAGGAAGTATCCATCCACAGTCATATTACGGCTGTAGAGATATCAAGAACAAAATAAAACTATCTAAAACATGTCCATAATCCAAGATAACATGAGTCAAGAATAATAAAATGCGGAAGCGAAAGATCCAATACAAAATAACTGGAATGTAAGTCCCATAATGCGGGCTCACATCAGGAATAAAATGCAGGAAAGAAAAACTAACAACTGTTGACACTCACAGCTCAGCCTGTTAGCTGAAGTACTCCTGCTCGGACTGCAACAGTGGTACAGAATCTGGGCCATGCAAAACCCAGACGTCAGCGCGTCGTGTCATCAAGTAAATAAATATAAACAGGGTAACAGGCAATGCAAAATACAAACATGAATGAAAAGCAGGTGTAACAGTAATGTAAGTCAGGGCAGTGTAGGGTAGTATGCATTGAGTAACTAAACTGTTCTATCGGGTTATCTGTTCTAAAGACTTTGAAATCAAATTGATGAATTATCAATGTAACTCAATAGTATCCCGTGCGTACCCGGGACCGCGGTCCAGATTCCCAGGCTGAAACCGAGACATGCCGCTAGGCACTAAAACAGGAAGGTGTACAGATGAATGATGTCAGCAGCATCATTCCAAGGCTGGCCTAGCCTCTAAAACTGATCAGAACAGGTATCGAACTGTCGAGTTACAAGTCAGGTTTCATTATTGATTTCCCTATACCCCCAAGATGTATGTGTAAGGCAAGACAGGTATTCAGTAATCGAGAACTAATGCCAACACAGGATCAGGTAAGCAGGTTTGTCTGGATAGACAACAGGAACGGTCCGTGAGGACTACATGTCAGGTTTGTTGGCATTAGACACAAGATCAGGTAACGGGTCAGGTCATGGTACATCAGGTCAAGTCAAGCAGTATACGATACCATGTCGGGTCAATCAATATGTATGTAGCAAGTCACGTCAAGATGTAAACGATATTATAGGTGTGCTCAGAATTAGTTACATAATCAAGCATGGTTATCAACAACATGATCTAAGCAATGAATTGAGCAATAAGCAGATTCACTTAATTAGCAGTACAGTTATCAGTTGTGTCACAAAGATGATTTCAACATTATAAGAATACAGTATGACAATTATGGCCGTTAAATCATGTTAACAAGTTTAAGAATTTTAGGGGTGCAATGATTTATATATATAGGTTCAATGGATGAAATCACAGCTATTACAGGTTAAATGCACACGAGTGTCCGAATGGAGTAAAACTATAGAGAGAATTCCATAGGCTATGTCAATAGTGAAAATGTGATTAAACATGTAAATGTGGTTATTAGGTTTAATAAAGTAATTGCAAACGGTAGGTTTCAAACATGGAAGATAAAATGATATAACACGACATTGAACACAAAAAAAGAAATTATGGTACTAAAGTTAAACTGCAGGTTTAGGGTGTTATCAATGTATATGTAAATATTATTTAGCATGTAGCAAGATGTACTTGCCTCGACGGGTTGCGAATCGGGAAAACGGAACGTTACACGTCGGCGGAAATCTCGCGACGTGCGCACGGTTCACGGAACGAACCCAAACGACGAACTGTGGAGTCACACGGGTCAGGGGTCCAGGCTGGAACGTCGGGATCGTCGCCGGCACGGTCGGATTCCGGCAACCGAGAGACACAGTGAACAATCACAAGAAAAGAATATGAAACAGTAAAGGAGGATAGAGAAGTTGAGGGGGTTGATGAAGGAACTTACGTACTGTACTGCAGGAGGTAACAGCGTCGTCGGTGAGTCGTCGACGGGGCTCCGATGATCTACAGAGGTAAGCTCAAAATTTTAACAGAAAGAAAATTTTAAGGTAAGAAAAATTTAAGGAAGAAGAAGAGAAGGATGAGGGAGATAAAGGTGACTCACTGGGGTTTTGGGAGTCGGCTGGGATGCGGTTGCCATGATGGGAAGTCGTCGGCCAGGGATCGCCGGCGAGATCAATCGGCACTGCAGCAAGGTCTTAGGTGCAGGAACGGCTCGGGAACAGCAGAGGAGAGGAAGGAGATGAGGACGAGGGAAGAGGTGGTGGCGAAGGATGAACAGCGAGGTCGAGAGAGGAGATGGTGATGAGGAATGAGTTGGGGTTCTCTTGGGGTGACGTCGGTGCATGGGTTTAAAGGAACGAAGAAGAGAAGGAAGATATATTAGAGGGGAGAGAGAGAGAGAGAGAGAATTGCGCGAGAGGAGAGAGAAACAGATCGAGAGGAGTGAGAGAGAGATACGCAACAGTGAGGAGATATAAACTTGGCGTTATTCGCGTGAGATAAAGAGAGAAGAGAGAGAAAGAGAAAGAGAAAGGTGAGAGAGAGGGAGAGACGGTGGGGCCCGGGTAAATGAAGGGTTGTGATTGGCTCGGAGTTAAAAGGTTATGGGTAAATTTTTTATAAAAGATTTCTAAAGTTTTACACAGGATTTTATTGGCAAGATTTCACTGGCTGGGGCAAAAATTGGTTAGGGAAAAATATTTTATATGGTTATTCTGGTTTAAAATAATTTGGTTAAAGGGGAAAAGGTATTGTAGATAATATAGGAAATATTTTTAAATTGATTTAGTAATTTAAAGTAGAATTTGGCGGGATACAAACTAATTCAGAATTTCGCCCAGGTTGGGTTCAAAAATTTGAATTTGAAAAAAAGAAAATTATTGGCGGGTTCCAAAATTTAAAATGAAGTAGTTTATAATTAAAAAGCATACCACCCAAGTACGGACGCACGTACGTGCGCGTAGCCGTCCAAACACGTCCGTTTCACTGAACGGGACGGAAACACGATGTAAAGATACTACCACAGGGTTAGGGGTATCAAGCAGGCCATGTCAGTTATTTTTAATTTTATTTTAGATGCCTTAAATTGTTATATGCAGAAATGAATTGTCGGGTAAAATTTATAACTAGCAACAGTCAATTAAGATCAAATAAATACCATACACCAATCATACGGTAACAGAAACTAGTAGCATTGTGCTCGGTTGTTACACTTTCCTTCTCACACAACCATTACAGAAAACAGTATGAAAAGGAAAAATATAATGCACATATACGCCATCTGCATTCGACACGGGGCCCCGTCATGCACCGTTAGGTTACTTAACTAACGGCAGAGCGGGGGCAGGGCTACGGATGCAAAACGTATATAGCATTTAATTATACATTTATATACTATATATCACATATATAAATATACCATCACACGCAAATAATCACATTACAGCATACGGGAAAAAACGTCACAGAGTTGGAATGGTTGGATCGCCTAAGGATCCTGCATTTCGTTCGAGCCACAGACGAAGCGCGACATTCTCCGGTCTCGTGAATAGCCCATATATAGCCAAAAGCATACCCCTACGAGTGTAGCAAGTCACCCGCCAATCCAAGAAAAGGAGACGACCCAACATCACCACCATGATGGGGCCAACCAGTATTTTCTCGAATCCGATGACTCGAGCACTCTTCCGCGGGTCTATCCTAACCCCCTACAAGCACGGCAAGCAGCCCGCCAATCCTAAAATCGAGTGACCCGGTCTCAACTCCTTGAGATGGCCACCTGCTACAATCTAGAACCCAACCGCCAGTGCGCTTCTCCGTGGGGTAATCCTAAAACATGTATTAATGCAACGGTGACTTCGATCGCAACCTAATCGAGTCCTGACAAATAATAATACAAAAAGCGGTAGCGACGGCCACATGTCGACCTCTCGCCCCGAATAAAAGAATATACATTTGTTTACAACATGAATGAAATGAAATATATCACATTACACAATTCTGCACGGGGCTATTCATTTCGCGACAATCCAATCCACACCAAAAAAACTTTAACATAGAACTTATCAGACTCACATGTGCAACCCCGTCGAATTGATCACATCAATTCGGCGACGTTAAACACCGCATATCACATATGCCATCGCATTAACAAGGTTAAACAATTTAACCGCGTCAATACGGAACATATGTCCAACGAATTTCAAAACCTGTGAAGCCGAAATCGAATTTCCAAAAGCTGAAATTCAAGATCAGCCCCGGCCCCAAAACACCACCATTTCTTGCATGAATCGAAACCCAAACGACCTAAAAACTGCCCGAGACACCGGGGGGACCTCGGGCATGACCCATGAGGCCTCGAGGGGCATTGGGTAGGGGCTCCAACCCATGGCCACAAAATTATGGCCATGGGTTGGCTGCTGCGACAGCAAGCGCGCAGCTGCACGCTTGTTGTCCTAGCACCGCACCCGAGACCATTTCGTGATGATCTTGAGTGTGGGAGCCCACCCAAGCCCCCGGGAAAAACCCTGGGGTCACTCCCGCGCCACCACGAGGCTTTTGTTCCGAATTGAGAGCCCTGGGACACGAGTTATATGCAAAAATAGTTATTAGTTTGGGATAATTTTAAAAAACAGTAAACAATTCATTTTGAAAAAAGGCTATAGGAATCAATTAGCCACTGAAAAGCAAGTTAAAATTCTATGGATAGCTCTGATACCACTGTAAAGAGGTCGTGCTCACTGGACGGGTGTTTAAAAACTTTTACAGAAGCGGAAAAACAAAGGGATACAGGAAGGAGCTTGTAGCTCATTGGTAATACCTTGCATTGCTGAACCAAGCCACCGGAGTTCAAATCCCATGTCCCACATTATTTTTAATATTTATTTTGTTTTAAATTTTATAGAAGCCCAACAGTCCACACGAGATAACTTCCAAACTTTCCACTGAACCTGAAAAACTGAGTATACTAGATCCTTACTCAGGTGACCCCCCACCTCCTCATGACCTGACTCGGCCCGACTCGGGCCGGCGCCGCCGGACAGCCGAGTCCCCAACTGCAAACTTGTGCCTTTTCTCCTTCTCATACCCCCTGCACACTTTATTTCCCTAGATCATTTCCAGAGAGTCCAATAACACCCATTTACTCCATTTTTAATGATTTTTCCTATATTTTATATTTTTTTAATTAAAACCCTTCATCTACCCTAACCCTAGCCTAACCCTATAAATACCACCCCTATCCTCTACCCTCTCACCCCAAACTCTGAGCCAACTTTCTAAAATTTCCAAGAAACTTGTGTACTTTGAAAACGAGCACGAAGCGAAGCTACGACGAAATTCCCAGCGAACTTCCGGCGATCGTTCTAGGAGCCTGTTCATATCAGATTTTTGCATTTTTATACCGCCCAATTTTTATCATATTGCTTATCGGTAGGTACTTTTGAGCCGTGTTTGCTAGTCAATTGCAAGATACAGGTTCTCGGCTCTAAACGATGAAATTCATGGAAAAGCACGACAAAATCCGGGTTCCTGCCAACCACAGATAAAACACGGATCTCCGCTCTCTATCCGTATGTTGCCACACACCAGTTTAGAAGACAAAATGGCAAATCAATGTCATTTTCATGCACAAGGCTCAATGGCAACACAAGATCCAAGAAATCTACGCGGAGCTCAAGAAAATCATGACAAAAAGATCCACATTCATCACCTTTTTGTTCAACAAAAATTCTGGAAAAATCGTGAAGACAATCTGAGAAAAAACATATACCAGAATACGGGGCACACAATACCAGGGAAGCACAAAAAACCGGAGGGCCCAACTCATCTATAAGGCTGCGGAACCGCGGCCGTACAGGCGCCGCAGTTGGCCAAACTTCAGGGGTATATGTGTCTTTTCATGAAGGGTCAGAATTTTGCCCTAGGTTTCCATCTCCCTGCCTATAAATAGTCCAGAACTTGCCAAAGCCAAGGGTGCATAATCTTATATTTAGATTTTAGGTTTTAGTTGTTGGTCTTCTTCCTCCTCTCATCTCTTCTCCATTAAAAAACTTGTAGTGAGCTTTTGTGAGTGAAGAATGAATAAAGGAGTTCTTTTTACTTATCATGCTTGTCTTGTTCTTTAGTTAAATTATTATTGTTTCTAATTTTTCATTTGTTAACTTAGTTGTTATTTGTGTTTGTTTCTTTCTTGTTCTCTTTTCCTTTATCCTTAAACAACCATGATGCTTACGTTCGATCCTTGCCAAGGTGAGGTCGCAAATAGCTAGTTGTTATCTTCTAATCTCCTTCTTTCTATCTTCCTCCTTTGTTTTATTTTTCGTTCTTCTTGTAATGGGTGAGTAGTTTCCATACTTGTTAGGGTAGGATAAGGGAAGTTTGAGAGAAGGAAATCTCTCTCACTCTTTCCTTGCCCAACATCTTAAATCGAACTCCCGTTAATTGAACCACAATCCGCTCCCTACGGCACCCTATCCTACATGATAGCGGTGATTCCGTAGTGAGACCGGTTGTGGTTGAATTAACCGGAGGTTAAGGCTAAGAGCCAAGAACGGACGGACAAGCACCAAAAGGAAGAACTTATGCGTTGGAAAGCCTAGCTTATACTCGCAAGTTCCTTCCTAGTCGTGCTAATCCCCGTTGTTGCCGATTACCGTAACACCGATATTAAGAGTGGCAACGAAAGAAGTGAGCGACTCCTAACTCAAACTAACCTAATCCTAACCCTAACAAGCTCTCTTTACATATCATTTTAACACTTTGTTAATCACAAACAAATCTGGAAAATTGGACTTAACTCGTTAAAGCACATAGAAAAAGATTCCCATCTCCCTGCGGACGACCCGTACTCAACCGGCTAGCTACAAGCGAAACCGTTTTGATTGCGGTAATTAACTAAACTTGAACACGCAAAAACTCTACCAATCATAGCCCTCGACGACGAAGCGACGCACCGGCGATTACTCTCCTTCCATCCCACTCTTGTTATTGTCCAAAACTCGTAAGTCCCCAAATTCTACTTCTCTTTTCTTTTCTAAAAATACGGATTTACAAAACCCGACGGAATCAGAACAAATCCGATTTCCGATTCGGTTTTCTTATAAAACTTCACTTCTCATTAATACAATTATGCTTAAACTCCCTCATGTTGACTATTAAACAATAATCAACCAAATTGATCAAGTTTCATTTCATAAAATGATGGCTATTTCACTTTATCGTATTTTTCATTTAAATACCACATTGTTTCAATTATACATTTAAACCATTAAACTTGTTATACCTTTAAGTAGATCACGAGGTAACGACCTACCTCCTCACACACTCATATGCAACATAGCACGATACCCTCGGGAACATAGAATACGGGAAATCGAAATCTTTACAAATAAATAACCTTTGAGCTAATAATAAAAAATATCTAGACTCAGCCAATTAAGGACTGTCGCGCTCATTAGGACAGAAAAAGGTTATGGGCATTCAGTCGTTTATCTAAACCTGACTTTGTGATGCCTAGGCTAGACAAGTGAGAAAGGTAACTTTAAAAGGCCCGTCTCACGGTAATTCATGAGCGGATCCCTCCTTTCTTCACTTGTACTTACCTGGCCACAATTGGCGGTGAAGAGGCGATTTGAGGGATATCTCACAACTTGTCGCTTTGGACCAGTTAAGAGCAGTATAGTTAACTTAGGAGACCCTAGAACATAGAATACGGGAAATCGACACATTTACAAATAAATACCATAATTAATAAAACCGTTTTTCTTAATGATTAGAATTTTACACAAATCTTTGCATAGCGCCGCTACAACCCATTTGGGGAACCCGTTCGGGATAGTGCGGATTATCGCACATCCTCGGGCTTAGTAGTGCGAGATGCAGACCTCCGCAAGGAGCATTCGGTCTCGAAAGATTTAAACTACGACATCTTAAGAAAACGAGATTTCTAGAATATTATATATATACTAAAATTATTTTCATATAAATATATGTATATGTAACAAAAATATCTATTTTGAATTATTACAAATATTCCACTTTTTCTAAAAATGTCACAAGAATCATTTTACACTAAAATACCATGAATTCCATACAAATCAATATTACAAATAAATACCTTTATTTATGAAAATATGATATTTTCACTAGAAATATCACAATATAAAATCTACATTTATTACAACTCTAAAGACGATTAATAAATACTTTGGGTATATTTTGAAAAGTATATAAAAGTATTTTACATAAAACCCCCTCAAGTTCTATAATTTACCATAAGGACCCTAGTAAATATAGGTTTAAGCGGGACCAATCTCTTGAGCCTCAGGGAGCCGGAAAAGTGGGTGCTTGCCTACTTAAGGTAGACAACTTAATAATGGTGTTATCAATACGGTAATCGTCTTTGAAAAAGACACAAATCCTGCCGCTCATATGCAGCGGTTACCGATAACATCAAAACAATCAGGACTTCAATTCACTTTTCTAATTGTCTGACTCAGGTTTGAGTCTCATTATAATCTGACTTGAATATAATTCAAGTACAATTTACAATCTACAATCTACAATATTACAATCCAACATGAATCCAGGAATCCATGAATCCAATTATCAATCTATACAATTTGACTGAACCGAACCATGGATATACATTCCATTTACATGATCTCCAGTTTACATCCATTTACATGATTCTACGGTTACATCCGTTGCAGATATCATGGTTTCAGTCAGTCATCCAATTATACAATCTATACAGTTTACAATACAATACAATCAAAACCTTACGGGGTTTAAGGGGTAGACTGGTACGGAAGGTGTTAAAAGTGGCACGAGACTGCAAGATTTAAGACACCTAACATGAATCCAATTGCCGTTGTTCCGGGCCTTCTAATGGAGCCTTGTACTCTATATTCAGTTCACCGTAGTCTCTGGTCTAACGAGACTCCTCTCGTATACACTGGCATCCTTCTATACCAAGCTACAAACAACAGCGTTAACACAATATTACAACAATATAATACAACTTTAAAAGATACCTTCTTATTCTGTCTATTCTATTTCTCCCTTGTTTTTGGGACTTACCGAGCGACTTGTTCGCTGACGACATTCTCTTTCTTTCTTCTTTGAATGTTGTCAGGTGATTTGGACACGTCCGAGATCGAGCCTACTGCTGAAGACTTGGATCAGTTTGCTGAAGACCCAGAGCTTTAGTTTCATTATACACATTTCCTTTCAGTACTTTACATTCCTGTTATGCCATTGTTTAGGCATCGCTTTTATTTCAGTTGTATTTATTTTTCATGCATTGTACAAAAGAATGTTAATAAATAAAGTTGTTGTTCAGTTTATATATCTTGTCTCTTGTGTATTTACTTTTATATTGCTTAGATACGCTTAGTGTATTTACTTCAGAGTAAATACGTAGCGGACCAGTCCCGTTCCCTTCGCCGTACACCGGGAAGCGGGGCGTGACAAAACCAAATTTCACGATGTGCAACCGGACATCCTCTTTACTGTAGAGGCGCTTGTTAATACACTTCGAACAAGGACACAAAATATTCAAGTTCTCCTCATATCCCAGGCGATTGTAAGTATGTTCTGTGAAAAAGTAAACAGCTTGAATGAAATGTGGATCCGTCTGTTTTCGTTGTTCGCTGTACATCCAACTCTTGTCGTGGAGATACATATACTCCATCTTACTGAAAACTAAGACGCATAAGTCAATAAGTGTCTATCACGACCTAAAAGATACACGTGACTGGCACGTAGATCATGTGACGTCTAAAAATGTCGACGCAATCCAAGTAAACCAAAAACCCGGAATCTAAACTTTTTTATTAAAATAGTGGATGTGAAGTTTAAAAAGAGTTATTAAATGGAATCAAGTTTCGTTCTTAAAGTGTAAATAAGTTTTGTTTGAAAAACATCTATGATGTTTGAAAATCGGGCAACACCTACTTTGTAAATTTTGAATAAAACCATATAAAAAACATAATATATAAAGCATCCCCAACGAGAGCTAGCTTTCACACCCAAACGGCGGAGCAACCATACAGATAATATACGACGCCCAAAGCGAAGAAATAGAAAACGAAACATGAACAATAACAATAAAAATTCGACTCCAACGAGTGCGACGCCCACAAACACATAATCTCTAATTCTCGCTTCTAAGTCCACAAATATACAAGTATTGGTCGATGGAGTTTTTAACTAGATCCAAAAGAATATACATATACAATGTGTGGTTACGATCTAACATGTAACCCACCTACCAAAGCAATCACCGAAGTAAGGAATGTGCCGGTAAGCCGCTACTGATCCGAGCGGTCAATCCTGCAAGAAACTGGGGCACAACGGGGGTGAGTTGCTAACTCGGCGAATAAAAGTATATCGCAAAATAGAAATCGAAATGCATAACGATCTACCTAGGTCATAAAATATAGTACTATCATATCCTATACTAATATATATATATATAATGCACAAGTACTATAAACGCATCAATATCGATCGCATAACCATGGAAATATATCATCATCTCATATATATAGCATGCATCCATGTATAAGCCTATAAAGTAGCCAAAAGATGTATGTAAAAACCCTTTCAAAATAGCCGTATGATACTATCACGCCCCGCTTCCCGGTATACGGCGAAGGGGACACGACTGGTCCGCTGCGTATTTACTCAGAAGCAAATACGCTAAGCGTAGCTAAGAAATATAAAAGAAAATATACACAGGAGACAAGATATAATAAAAAAAACAACTAACATTCTTTTGTACAATGCATGAAAAGGAAATACAACTGAAATAAAAGCAATGCCTAAACAATGGCATGACGGGAAATTAAAGGTACTGAAAAGAAAATGTACAATGTCTAGAGCTCAGGGTCTTCACTGTACTGATCCAAGTCTTCTGCAATTGACTCGGTCTCTGACGGTTCCAAATCACCTGAAGACATTCAAAGAAGAAAGAAATAGAATGTCGTCAACGAACAGATCGCTCGGTAAGTCCTAAAGATAAGAGGAGAAATAGAATGGACAGAGAGAGAGAGAGAGTAGTTTTTACAGTTGTATTATATTGTTATATTGTTGTATTTAGTGTTAACGTTGTTGTTTGTAGCTTGGTACAGAAGGATGCCAGTGTATACGAGAGGAGTCTCACTTGCCCCGGAGACTAAGGTATCAGGAACTCAAGGAACCGTTGGGCCACAGTACAACAGCAACGGAATACAGGTTAGGTGTCTTAATCTTACCGTCTCGTGCCACTTTTAACACCTTCCGTACCAATATACCCCTTAAACCCCGTAGTGTTTTGATTGTATTGTTTGTCTTGTAAATTGTATTGATTGTATAATTGGTTGACTGACCGAAACCATGATATCAGTAAACGGATGTAACCGTAGAATCATGTAAATGGAATAACTGGAGAACCATGTAAATGGAATGTATATCCATGGTTCGGTTCGGTCAAGTTGTATAGATTGATAATTGGATTCATGGATTCAGGTTGAATTGTAATATTGAAGATTGTAGATTGTAGATTGTACTTAAATCATTCAAGTCAAATTATACTGAGACTCGAACTGAGTCAGACAATCAGCAAAGTAACTTGAAGTCCTGATTGTTTTTATTAATTTGTCTACCTTAGATAGGCAAGCACCCACTTCTCTGGCTCCATAAGGCTCAAGAGATCGGTTCCGCTTAAACCTATGTTTACTGGGGTCCTTAGGGTAATTTATAGAACTTGAGGGGGTTTTATGTAAAAATACTTTTATATACTTTTTCAAAATATACCCCAAGCATTTATTATTCATATTTAGGGTTGTAATGAATGTGGATTTTATATTGTGATATTTCTAATGAAAATATCCTAAATTCAGAAATAAAGGTATTTATTTGTAATATTGATTTATATGGAATTCGTGGTATTGATTCTTGTGATTTTTAGAAAAAGGTGGAATATTTATATCATAGAAAAATAGGTATTTTAATGATAAATATACATATATTTATACAAAAATATTTTTTATATTCAAAAAATCTCATTTTCTTAAGATGTCGTATTTTAAATCTTTCGAGACCGAATACTCCTTGTGGAGGTCTGAATCTCACACTACTAAGCCCGAGGATATGCGATAATCCGCACCATCCCGAACGGGTTCCCCAAAATGGGTTGTAGCGGCGCTTTGCAAAGATTGTATAAATACTAATTTTTTAGAAAACGGTTTTATGAAGTAAGTGGTATTTATTTGTAAAGATGTCAATTTTCCGTATTTTATGTTCTAGGGTCTCCTAAGTCAACTAGACTATTCCTAACTGGTCCAAAACGACAAGTTGTGAGATGCCTCAAATCGCCTCTTTACCGCCAATTGTGGCCAGATAAGTACAAGTGAAGAAAGGAGGGATCCGCTCACGAATCACCGTGAGACGGGCCTTTTAAAGTTACCTTTCTCACTTGCCTAGCCTAGACACCACAAAGCCAGGTTTAGATAAACGACTGATGTCCACAACTTATCCTATTTTCATAATAAGTGGTATTTATTTAAAAAGTGTATCAATACTAAATCTTTTAAAAATGGCTTTATTTAGTAAAAGGTATTTAAATGAAAATGTTTGTTTTTCCCATATTCTAAGTTTTCGATGGTATCGTGTTAGGTTGTATATGAGTGTGTGAGGAGGTAGGTCGTTACCTCGTGATCTACTTAAAGGTATAGCAAGTTTAATAGAGTTAAATGTAGAATTGAAACAATGTGGTATTTAAGTGAAAAATACGATAAATTGAAATAGCCATCATTTCATGTGATGAAACTTGATCAATTTGGTTGATTAGTATTTAATAGTCAACATGAGGAGGTTTAATTATGATTGTATTAGTGAGAAGTGGAATTTTATAAGAAACCGAATCGGAAATCGGATTTGTTCCGATTCCGTCGGGTTTGTAAAATCGTATTTTTTTGATAGAAGAGATAGGTAAGAATTGGGACTTACGGGTTTTAGATCACACAAGAGAGTGAGAGGGAAGTAGAGGAATCGCCGATGTGTTGCGTCGTCGCCGGTAGTTCCTAAAACGATCGCCGGAAGTTTGCCGTAGATTTCACCGGAACTTCGCCTCGAGCTTGTTTTCAAAGTACACAAGTTTTCTTGAAATTTTGAGAGAGTGGGCTCAGAATTTTGGGGTAAAAGGGTAGAGGGTAGGGGTGGTATTTATAGGGTTAGGGTAGGTGAAAGGTTAAAATGAAAAATGTGATAAAATGTATTAAAAATGTATTAAAAGTGGAGTAATTGGGGTTTTAAAAGAGCTCTGGAAATGATCTAAGGCTGAAATTTTGCAGGTGCATAGGGAATATGAAAAGACACAACTTTCATGTTGGGGTCGTCGCCGGAATCGGCCGACTCGGCCGTGACTCAGCCGTGACTCTGAGTCGGTCGAGTCGAGGCCGATTTGGCCGATTCCCGGCCGAGTCAGGCCTCCGGGATCCCTCCCCCCCCCCCCCCCGACGGCTCATCTACCCTCTGGCAATGTTTTATCTTTGGGTGTAGTGGAGTTTTTGTGAGATATGCACGTGTAAACTCTTGGTATTCTAAAAGTTCAAAATAAAAACAATATTAAAAATAATAGGGGGTATGGGATTTGAACTATGGTGGCTTGGTTCAGCAATGCAAGGTATTACCAATGAGCTAAAAGCTCCTTCTTGTAATTATGGAGCTAATTAATTACTTAAAGTAATAACAGTAAATGTAAATACTCCAAGTATACATAAATTTTAAAGCAAATTTTTGTACACTAAAAATGGAGTTGTTACATTCTTTTAACTTGTAATTAAAAAGCAAAATAATTACTTATAACTTGTGCTCAGGCTAAAATACCCCTTTATGGATTTTTTGAAATTTTTTTGTAAAATCTTGTATTGGAAATTTGGGGTTGTTACAGATACGTATATAACGGCATAAATAGCAGACGTGGTTTTATGAAGTATTATATTTGTTTTGTTTAAAATATACGTCTCGCTTTTTAGAAATGAGTTTTAAGAAGGTTTCCGTTTAAAAGTTTCTTGTGTCATCCCAAACACGTCAAAATAGTGAGACTATAGGTCATTTGGAAACCTCTTTATGTGCATCAATATGTGAAAATCGTATGCAGGTACTGTCCCTAAGATCGGTCATGTTCGGCTACTATATAGCATAATCTATAACAGCAAATCTCGACAGATCGCGCAAATATCAATATACGAGTGTCCATCATCGGTACTCAACTTATCATCTACCGAGTGTCCATCACCGACACTCAAAATCATTATAAATCTCGTGTCTAATATCGACACGTAAAACCAGATATCGTAGGCACCGTCTTGTCAAACCAGTCCTCTCTTGACATCAATATCCCCGGTCGGTATCTCCCGGATACCCGTCGTGCTCTAATCTTTCTTCGGTATCAAGTGTCCTCGCTAAGCTCCCCGCCTCAAATGCGGCTTTCCTGCCTCTCGGCCTCGACCGGGTCCACCATGTATCCGACTGTATACTCCCCCACTCAGTCTGGATAATGTAGCATGTCCTCAACCGTATAGTTCCCCACTCGGTTCGGAATAAAATCAAATCAGAAAACATCAAGCTCATGGTGGACGCCAACTCATCAGATCAAGAGAAAACCACATTTTTAAAATGAACTCAAGATTTTATAAATCACATCGCGGTTTTCAAATCCATGGAAAACATCAAGTTCCGAAGAACAACATTTGCATAATTCATTTTGATGATATTATGTGTGAGTGTAACAGTGTCCCATACCACTGAGATATATCATCATAGATAAAAATATCATAAAACCCATATCGATCATATACGAGTACCCATGGTAATGGTATTCACATCTCAATCAGAAAGTATACTAATGCATCGTGCATATATATAGTCAACACACGAACAGATGCGGCAGTTCCTACTGTATCATGGCAATACTAATGATGTGTAGTATAGCATACGCGTCTGTGCTCGTGCAACATGGCAATCATTAGTAGTTATGCAAGTGTTCTATCGATGTGTTCGTAAAAGAATAGCTCTAAATCCCTATCCACAGCATATATATACACACACACACACACACACCAATCAACCCCCTGTATATAGGAAAGTCATAATAAACCGTATCGACATCTACATGGACATAACGTGGTATCGCGGTCTTACAATGTCATGGCAGTACCAATGATGTATGGTGTAACATGCGCGTCTGTAATCTGTGCAACATAGAAATCATTGGTAGTTGTTCAGTGTTCTATCAGTATTTTCGTATGAGAATAATAACGCAACTAGTATATATAACAAGTAATCGAATCGTAACGTGTATAATTGTTAAACGTAGCTAACAACTATGAGCTATACCATTACAGTTTAAATTAGAACAAAACGTTGTTTTGCAAATAAGAATGTTGCAGTATATTTAAAATATATATCCATTTTTAAAAGTAGCACCACATCCTTACCATTTATCATTTAAAGTGAAAAACAAATCGTTGGTTTTTAAAAGAATATAACTCAAGCAATCGGAATGTCCTAATCGGGATAAACGCCTGACTCCGCGAGTCCAAATGAATCTCGGTCATATTCGGCACATTATCCTCGTCATAATCAGTATGGAAACATCCCTCGTACAATATCCATCCAATACCCAATCAATATAGTACGGATCTAAAGTCACGCACATATATAACCATAATCATATATCAAGATATATCCACACATATATGCGACCTACTAGATACAAACTATACACTAATTTAATTATCGACTAAGTTATCCAACATACACTATAGTCTACGTATATATTATAATATCCTAGTTAATTGGTTGCGGGGGTGCTATACGCCATCCACCCGACTTTTCCTGTAGATATAAATCTGTTAGTTATGTATATGCCCTAGAGACCATTATTGTACATATGATGTATATTATAGTGGATGCTTGGATATATATAGAGAGGACTTTCTTGCTCGACATAATAGTATGCTATTTGGTTTCACTTTGTCTTAACATGATGACTTGTATTAGTTTACTGTCTTGCTCTCACATATTGATAAAGCCCTTAGGATATATACTCGACTACTGGGACTATGATGAAATCATACTAGTGGGGCCAGGGTAGTCAACGAGTACATCCTATAACTGTTCCTAGTCGAGGGTGTATCGAGATAGGGCATCGATACACCAGAGTAGACTAGCGTATACGCATCTTGACCCATATGATGGGCGATGGATGATCCCATATCCATCGGTGTTTGACATCAAAGATGGTGTACAGGTGCTCAGTGGAGACTGGGTACACTGGACGGACTCGCCGAGAACTCCCAGATGGTATTATACCTCACGTCAGATAGAAGTTCTCCGATGGCACTGGTACAGGTTAGTCTGTAGACCCGAGATCGTCATAGAGTCTTGTGTGATTCCCACTGTGCTTTGATTTCCACCTTACCACGTCCAAGAAGGCGTGCAAAACGGTGGCTTTTGGGTACAGTCCCGAATCACATGGAGGCAATGAGCGATAGGAGAGGATTCGTCTCTCCCGGTATAGAGAGTTGATGTTGTGCTGTGTTCGATTGGCTATAACTGGAAGTCCCTGGCCAGGGCTGATATAGAGTACTACTGGTAAGTGTTATCAGTAGGTTCTCGACCTGTTATGAGCCTCACATCGACACGACTTATCGGTTACTGGGGTCTGACGTTTACCACCCCTAGACTAGATATGCAACATATCAGACGAAGAGACCGGACTGTACGGTAGTGTTACTGATTGGATTCACAGAAGAATGTACAGGCTTACTTGTTGATCTTCTGATCGCTCAATACCTGGGTGGCTGTTACGTTTAGCTGACCGCTTGCAGCTTGTAGGTGTTTGATATGATCATCACCCACTGCCGGCGTATTGACGATTATTTAGAGTCCTACACAGAGGTTTCTTGGCTCAGGCAAAACGGAGTAGGAGCACATATGTGATATGTGCGGGACCGAGGATGATACGATATGAGATACCGTATTCTATTCTCGCGATATATGATATCGGTCGGGTATATATGATATGGCCGGGTCATCGGATCAAGTGTTGATTCGATGAATCGGTACATGTTATATTAGTCGGTTACATGCGATATAGCCGGATAGTCGGATCAAGTGTTGATTCAATGATTTAATGTATAATTATATATGTGATATATTACATTACATTATCTAATATAAGCTCGCTTTATTGATTCATTTTCTCACCGGATAATACATTGATATATATGCGATATATGTTAATTGTATTATTTTCTTTTGTTACAAATATATATTATATATGTGATATATAATATTATAACAAGTTATGATTACAAATGCAACATGATTTGTGGAGATTAAACATAGTTAGGGTTTGATTTGGGTTAGCTTTTTCATGAAGCTTCTAGAAGCTTTATTTTGTTTCTAGCTTTGATATTTTGTTAAGATATTTTGTGTAGATATTTCTAACCCAACCCAAACCCTTCACCCTAGGTTCATTCTCTACATGAGTTAAGCCACTCATTCTTAACTCAAGGGTTGTATTTGTAACCATAGCAATAATTTCATTATTCATCACAAAAGACTTCTTCTTCTTCCTCCTCCTTGATAAGCTTGCTAGCTTTTTGTAAAGTGATGAATTAAAGTGAGAAATTGAAAATAAAAGAGAGCTAAATTCCTACTTCATCATCCTCATCTATTTTAGCCACTTAGATTAGGGTGTTCACTTCTCTAATAAGTTGTTTAATGAAGTGTAAGCTTGGGTTAAAGATTCTTCAAGGTAGATCATCTTCGAAAAGGAAGACTTCAAGCAAGCATGGATCATTCGGCTTGTGGAGCCTCTCTAGAGTCCGGAAGTTCATGGATCGCGGCGAAGGGACTACTACTCGGAGCTTATGAAGCGAAGGAACGGACTACAAAGGTTGTAATCCCTTTCTCTTAGATGTAAAGATGTTTACATGCTTTGTTAACCCTAATTATCTAGCAAAGATCCTCGCTTTAAGTTGTTCGGCACTTGAAAAATTTAAATTCGGCATGGTTGATGCCTTATAGACCCTTGTGACAGTGCCTAGTAACCCTACAAAATCTACCCACCAACTTGTAGAGCCAGTCGAAATCCACAACCATCTTACCTATCCTTGCCGTCTCGCAAATTTCTGCAATCGTACCTACAAGCGTAATTATAACACAATAGCATAAATATCAAATAAAAAATGATACGACGAGTAAAGAGCGCATAGGTTAGATCCTACAGGTCACTTACGCAAAATACAACCAAATACCCCCGACGTCGATGTACAAACGTCAAATGATCAAGTCGAGGTATAGAAATACATAAAACCAAGTTTTAAATATCGGAAATATCGCCAAAAAGATACTAGAACACTCCCAGACTTTTCTACATGAAAGCTGGAACAAAAACCCCAATACAGTGGCTTAATTACCACAGGATGAAGCTACATAACAAAAATCAAAACCTAATTCCAAAGTGGGACCGCAAATTGGGGGTATAAGGATTAAATCTGCGGCCGTAACATGAAGTTAGGGGCTCGGACTTCTAGGGTAGTCTTCTACTGGTCTCATCATATCACAGTATTCTCTAAATATTTTC